>CANTUV010000036.1:10000000-20000000 GCA_947685225.1 Garcia nutans
TTTTTTTTCACTTTAAATTATTGATATAATTTTTGTATTATAAAATTACCATTATTAATTGTTTAAATACAAAAATGATATATTATAATAAAATATATATTTACACATAAATCGAACATGAAGAACTTTGATGGCCTAACATTAACTGTAAGCACCCTAATTCACTATAGTCACCGAAACCAGAGAGAAATATAAAATGTTTATTCTTAATAAGCATATACTAAAGACTCCTTTTTAAGTGATAAATGGGTAAAGTAATTAGATTAAGCCATTTAACATTTCACAGCATGCTTTATTTAAAAATAAATATTTTTTTTTTGACAGCATGCGATAGCCTTGTTTCAATCACTCCGGATCTGACCTTTGATATCAAGTTCTAATTCACTATAGGCACGAAACTATAAATAAAAAAAAAAATTTATTCTTATCAAAATACACATTTCATTTTATTTATTCATTATATACTTAAACATATATATATATATATAATATAGGTGGCTGATCAGAATATTTAGGAGCTCCGATTTACCAAGGTATAAATCGAACCTCTTATTGCAGTGATCTTATCAAGAATTTTGAAGCCAAGCTTATGGGTTGGACAAGGCGTTTCTTATCTCATGGAGGTCGCCTTCTTCTAATAAAATATGTCTTAAACTCTTTGCCCATTCATATTATGGGAGCCATGAAAATCCCTGCTGAAGTGATAAAAATTCTTGAAACAAAAATGGCTTGTTTCCTTTGGGGGGGTAACAATACCCATGATCGCTATCATTGGGTAAATTACAAAAAATTATGTTTTCCATCAGATGAAGGGGGCCTGGGAACTCGATCCCTTCTGACTATTCAAGAAACTTTCTCAGTCAAGCTTTGGTTTTATTATAAATTCGATAAATCTCTGTGGTCAAGATATATGGCTAAGAGGTATGGAAGAGACGGAGAGATGAAATACCAGATTATTGATTCTCCTTCCTAGAAGCGTATTTGCCACATCCATTCTCTAGCAAGTGATCTCCTTGATTCTCTCAATTTATTCCCTGATGACAATGACTCCGATATTACTAAGTTTCCTTTTTCAACCTTTTATGAGCTGATCAGAAATCATAGAAGTAAAACTTTGACTTTTTCTATGCTTTGGGATAATGCCTTTCCATTAAAGATATCTTTTTTGGTTTGGAGAATTCTTCATCAGGCTCTACCTCTGCATCATCGTCTTCAGGTCTTTGGCATTTCGGGTCCATCATGTTGTCCTTTTTGCCACTCAAATGAGGCTTCCCTTGATCATGTTTTTTACTTATGCTCAACTATCCAAGAGGTTTGGAGGTTTTTCGGCTGCTATTTTTTGAGCAATAATTCGACTCTACGATCTTTACGGCAAGAGATTATGAGCTGGTGGCTAGTTTCTAAGCCTAAATCACTTATGGGAATGCTTCGTAGATTAATTCCTCAAGCTATTATGTGGCACATCTGGAGAATTTACTGTAATTTAACTTGGGGAGAAGGTGATCTATTTGTCTCTATCATTCGCCCTCAAGTTGCTAGGTTCGTTTATTGCTGGGGTGTTACTAATTCACACCGAAAATTTGCTCGGACAGATTGTGCTTCAATTGCCGACCTGCTACCGTCTGGTTTTGGTTCATCTCTTCGTAAACCAACTTTGGTGCGATGGCTTCGTCCCTCCCTCCCTTTCAAGGTAAACGTTGATGCCTCCTACACATCTCTTTTAGCATCTGGAGGAGCAATTATTCGTGACATTCATGGCCATTTTGTCGCGGCATGCTCTTTCCCTATTAAAGCTAGCAATTCTTTTCAAGCTGAACTGTATGCTACGCAATACGCCATTAATTGGAGCTGTTCTTTTATTAGCCCTCCTTTGCACATTGAAGTTGATTCCCAAGAGGTTATCTCTTTTCTTCAGAGGCATCTCTCAACCATTTCATCCCCTAGCAGTATATCGTCCTTCCTTCAATCCTCAGGTTCTTGCATCACTCATATATTCAGAGAAGGCAATCAAATCGCTCATGGTCTTGCTCAAATGGGGAGAATTTCACAGGCTTTGTCAGTTTTTTACAGCTTTAAATCTTTACCGAATTCTTTCAAAGGTTTGGTGAACACTGAATGTATGGGCATTCCGTTTTTGAGATATAAATAAAAAAATTTCCTTTTCAAAAAAAAAATAAATAATATAGGTGGCTGTATTTTTAGAAGAACTAATTTGATTAATACTTAAACTTTTTTAATAATTTTTTTTATAAAACATATTAAATAAATTATTTAGCAACCACATTATAATCAATTTCAATAATAAAAAATAAAAATAAAAACAAAAAAAAGGATAATATCAATATCGCTAAACTATATTTTTACCATATAAAGTTTACATAAAATAATAAGGGATTTCTTTAAAAATATTGAAAAAATAAAATTATTTTCAAAAGGATTAATTAAAAAAATATATTTTTTCAATTTTATCATCAAATTTCCAAAGTATTAAAAGAGTATATGAATTATATATTTTATTTCATTTTTATTATATTTATAAGAAAAACTAATTTGACCTGTAAAATTGATGATATGTTTTGTTAGTTAATATGTAAGTTGAATAAAAAATTAATTAATTTTAAAAAAAATACATAAATTTAAAAAAAAAATACATAAATTTTAGCTTTTTTATTATAAATTTTTCAAAACATTAAAAGAGTACATAAACTATGCATTTTAGTTAAGTTATTTTACTCTTTTGATACTTTAAAAATATTTATTTTTTTTGTAATTAATTTATTGTGTATCCACATCAATCTTTCTTGTCAACTAACAAGAATCGATATATCTTTCTTAATAAATATGATAAAATTAAAATAAAGTATATGTGTAAATAATATGTGGATGACTACTTATTAGATTAATCTTATCCAATTAAGATTATGATTAGTGTTATCCTATTCAAATTAGAATTTAATTGCAATCTTTCTTCTCATCTAAATTCTACATATATCACTATAAATTTCCTATTATAAATTATTTATTAGAGACAATTGATAAAAAAGAGATTTCTCTAATTTGTCATTTTCTATCTATCTTCTCTCTTATTTTATTTACAACACGTTATCAGCACGAAATTCTAGCCAATTTGTTTATTCTAAATATTTAAGTTTAAGGTAATTATTCTAATTTTCTTTTATATTTCCATATATATGTTCATATATTTTTATGTTATATGCATGAATTGGAATATTATTAATTAAATATGTTCTTAATTAATTTGGTTAATATAATGACCAATAAAATAAGGCACTTGGTCTTATTCGTTTAAAATTCAGTACCTATTAAATTCTAGTAAGCCATATATATCATCACGTCGAAGTATTGCCAATATCAATTTAAGGTACTGATTCAATATTAATTTAAGAATTCTCAACATCAATTTAATCGTCAAATAAAATATTTATATATTCTGTTAAATATTCTTATCATGTTGTGAGTAAGTAAATTTTTTAGATTTTTTTTAATAGTCATCATCATCTAATTTCAGTATATTTTATCAATATTTTCACAACCATATTTTAGTATATTTATTGTTTGAAATAAATATCTATCTAATTTAAGGTCCTTATTTTTTAATATAGCGTCTTTATCATGTCGAACCTTACAAAATTTGAATTTGTTGCCTTCGATATTTTCGGAAGAAATTATCTATCATGGGTACTTAATGCCGAGATTCATCTCAATGCTATGAATCTTGGAGACACCATTAAGGAAGGAAATAAAGCATCCCTGCAGGATTTAGCAAAAGCCATGATTTTTCTTAGACATCACTTACATGAAAAATTTAAAGCTGAGTATCTTACTATTAAGGACCCAGTAGCTCTTTGGAATTCCTTAAAAGAAAGATATGAACACCAAAAAATGGTGATTCTTCCAAAAGCTCGATATGAATGGATTCACTTACGATTGCAGGATTTTAAAACTGTAAGTGAATATAATTCAGTCTTATTTAAGATTAGCTCTCAATTGAAATTGTGTAGAGAAAAAATCACTGATGAAGATATGTTAGAAAAAACATATTCTACCTTTCATGCCTCGAATGTGCTCCTGCAGTAGCAATATCGAGAGCGCCAATTTAAAAAATATTCTGAGCTAATCTCTTGTTTACTTGTGACTGAACAAAACAATGACCTTTTGATGAAAAACCATCAAACTCGTACTACTGTCTCAACACCATTTCCTGAAGTGAATACATCATTTTCTCAAAGCTGTGGGTAGGGTCATGGTAAAAGAGGTTGTGGTAGAAAAAATTTCCCGACCAATTATAAAAGCAAAAGTGCTAAAAAGAATAAAATGAAATGGGTCAAGAATGAAGAATTTTCTGGAAGAAATATGCAAAACAATGACACTACCTATTATAGATGTGAAACAAAGGGTCATTGGTCAAGAATATGTTATACTCCAAAACATTTAATCGATCTTTACAAATAATCACTAAAAGAGAAGGGAAAAACATTGAAATGAATTTTTCTGAAGCTATAGACCCTGCTGGTAATGATGTTCATCCTTTAAATATTGATTTTTATATTTATGATTTTTTTTGAAGACAAAGATGACAAGATTGATCATTTGATAGGAGATGAAAATGTTAATTATTAGAATATATTTTTCATAGTTATGTTATTTTTTTCTATTTTTCTTTTATAAGTCATGATATTTTTATTTCTTAAAAATTATAATAAGGTTAGACTTTATTTTTTTAATATAATTATTTTATTTACTAGATAAAGCATAATAAATTTGATATTATGGAGAACGACATATGCTTGGTTGACAGTGGTATAACTCACACAATTCTTTGAGATAATAAATATTTTTTTTATAATTAACATTAGCTGAAATTAATGTTAATACAATATCCGGTACTGCAGATGTAATTGAAGGCTCTGGAAGAGTTCATCTTATGTTTCCAAATAAAATAAAGTAATATATTAATGATGCATTATATTCTAGTAGATTCCGAAGAAATCTACTAAGTTTTAAAGATATACATCACAATGGATATCATATTGAAACAAATAACAAGGATGATATTAAATTTTTATATATCACTACTACTAATTTGAATCAGAAGTTCATATTAGAAAAAATTTTAAGTTTATTAACTGAATTATACTATACAAAAATAAAGATGGTTGAGATATATTATATGCACCAGAAGTAAACAGATCCTAAAATTTTTATACTTTGGCATGATCGTCTTGGCCATCCTGGTTCAAATATGATACGACGTATTATTGAGAATACAAATGGACATTCATTAAAAAATCAAAAAACTCTTTTGTCTGATGATTACTTTTGTACTTCTTGTGCTCAAAGTAAATTAATTGTAAGACCCTCACCATCTAAATTACATTTGGAGTCTCTTGAATTTCTGCAAAGAATAAATGAAAATATTTGTGGCCCTATTCATCCATCTTGTGGACCATTTAAATACTTTATGGTTTTAATTGATGCTTCAACTCGATGGTCATATGTTTATCTATTGTCAACACATAATATTACTTTTGCTAAATTTCTTGCTCAAATTATAAAGTTAAGATCAATGTTTCTTGATCATTCTATTAAGACAGCTCATCTAGATAATGCATGTGAGTTCACTTCAAAAGTATTTTACGATTATTGCATGTCAATAGGAATTGTTGTTGAACATTTTGTTGCGCATGTTCACACTTAAAATGGATTAGCTAAATCTTTTATAAAGCATTTGTAATTAATTGCTAGACCTATGCTTATGAAATCAAAACTTCCAACATCTGCTTGGGGACATGCAATAGTTCATGCTGCATCTTTAGTTCATATTCGACCATCTACATATCATAAGTTTTTTTCCTTTACAACTTGTGTTTGACCAACAACCAAATATATATCATCTTAGAATTTTTAGTTGTGCGGTATATGTCCCCATATCACCTCCCTAAAGAACAAAAATGAGTCTCCAACGTCATCTTGGTATCTATGTGGGTTTTGATTCTCCTTCTATCATTAGGTATCTTGAACCTTTAACAGGTGATCTTTTTAGAGCAAGATTTTTATATTGTCAATTTGATGAATCAGTCTTCCCACCATTAGGGGAAGATAAAAGTAAAGGGCCGAAAACATAAGAGATTAGTTAGAATACACCAACTTTGTCCAATTTTGATACACACACAAATCAATGTAAATTAGAAGTTCAAAAAATAATTCATTTACAGAATATTGTAAATCAATTACCAGATATCTTTACAGACACCCAGAAGGTGTGTAAATTACATGTTCCAGCTGCTAATACTCCTGCTCGATTAATTATTCCTGTATGACATCTTATTAGGATGACAGCCAATGAATCTAATACATGCATGAATTGTGGTAGACCAATTGGTTGAAAAGATGTTGTTCTCCGAAAAAGAAGAGAAATGAAAATTTTACAAAATAATACTCTTGAAGAGGTCCAAACTAGCATAGGTCAACAACTTCATACCCTAGAAGTGGCTTTGGTACCAAAAAATTATAAGATCTCATTAAAATCTTGAAATATGTGGGAAAGAGATGACATTGATGTTGATTATATATTTGCATATGTTGTTGCTTATGAAATAATTAATGATGATGAACTTAAGCCTAAAAATATTGAAGAATCTCGACATAGAAATGATTAGCCAAAATAAAAAGAGGCTATTCAGGCTGAGCTAGATTCATTATCTAAGCGTAAAGTATTTGGGCAAATAGTTTTGACACCAAAAGATGTCAGGCCTATTGGATACAAATGGGTATTTATCCGTAAGAAAAATGAATTAAATAAAATTGTGAGATACAAGGCACGACTTGCGGCACAAGGATTCTCACAAAGACTTGGAGTAGATTATGATAAGACATATTTCCCTATTATGGATGCTATTACTTTTAGATTTTTAATCAGTTTGATAGCCTCTGAAGGGCTTCACATATATTTGATGGATATTGTGATAGCTTACTTATATGGTTCATTGAATAATGACATATATATGAAAATTCCAGAAGGATTTAAAATGCCTGAAGCATATAATCCAAAATCTAGACAAATGTATTCTATTAAACTCCAAAGATCCTTATATGGGCTAAAATAATATGAGCAAATGTGGTACAATCGTCTCAGTGAATACTTAGTAAATAATGGATATGAAAATAATCCTCTTTGTCCATGTGTTTTTATCAAAAAGATAAATTCAATATTTACTATAATTGCAGTTTATGTTGATGATTTAAATATAGTAGAAACTCCAGAAGAGATCTCAATTACTGCAGACTATTTGAGAAAGGAGTTTGAAATGAAGAATCTTGGGAAAATAAAATTTTATTTTAGATTTCAAGTTGAGTATCTGTCAAATGGAATTCTTCTCCATCAATCATCATATATTGAAAAAATCTTGAAACAATTTTATATGGATAAATCTTATCCATTAAGAACTCCAATGGTTGTTCGTTCTCTTTATGAAAAAAAAGATCCTTTTCGCCCTCAAGAAGATAATGAAGAGATTATTGGTTTTGAAGTACACTATCTCAGTGCAATAGGGGCGCTTTTATATCTTGCTAACAATACAAGATCAGATATTACTTTTGCAGTTAACTTACTTGCAAGGCTTAGTTCAGCTCCTACTAGAAGACATTGGAATGGAGTGAAACATGTTCTACGCTACATACATGGCACATCCGATATGGGTTTATTTTTTTGAAAATGAATAAAGTCTGAATTGGCAGGATATACTGATGCTGAATATCTTTATGATCCTCATAAAGCTCGGTCCCAAACAGGTTATATCTTCGCATGTAATAATATTGTTATTTCATGACGATCTATAAAGCAAACAATCACTGCTACTTCATCAAATCATTCAGAGTTATTAGCTATTCATGAAGCTAGTCATAAATGTGTATGGTTGAGAAGTTTAATTGAACATATTAGAAGAACATATGGATTATCTATAGAAAGCAAGCAACCAACAATATTACATAAAGATAATGCAGCATGTATTGTACAAATCAAGGAATGCTACATAAAAGGTGATAGAACTAAACATATATCACCAAAGTTCTTTTATACTCATGAGTTCATGAAGAAAGGAAAAGTTGATATTTATAAAGTTCGTTCAAGTGATAATTCAACATATTTGTTTACAAAGGCATTACCGACATCAATTTTCAAAAAATAAGTACACAATATTGGTATGCATTTAGTTAAAAATATGTCTTAGTCAGTTGTATTTTTTAGGGAAAGTTACCTATGAATATTGTACTCCTGTTTCTTCGCTAAGTTTTTATCCCACTAAGTTTTTCTTAGCAAGGTTTTAACGAGGCATATTCATAAGGGTAGTTATCCAAGAGGAAGTGTTAAATAATATATGGATGACTACTTATTAGATTAATCTTATCCTCTTAAGATTATGATTAGTGTTATCTTATTCAAATTAGAATTTAATTATAATATTTCTTCTCATCTAAATTCTATATATATCACTATAAATACCCTATTATAAATGGTTCATTAGAGATAATTGATAATAAAGAGATTTCTCTAATTTCTTATTCTCTATCTATCTTATATCTTCTTTTATTTACAACAACATGTATATATATATATGCACTTTTTTAGCACTTCAGAAAATTGATGATAAAGTTTATACATACATACACACACACATATATATAATTAACCCTTTTTAAAAATACCCACTTTTTTTTCAAAATACGTACTTTTAAATTTTAATTCAAAAAACGCCTTTCACATATATACATTTAATATTTCAAAAATATCTCAAAGATATACATCTAGTATATCAGAAAATATTAAAATTATAGAATATTTTTAAAAATTTTAAAAATAAAATATAAATTAAAATTTCTGATAAATAAATACCTTCCCCTTCGGATGGAAATAATTTCTTTTCTAATTATATGACAAATGAATATCTTTTTGAATTTACATGATTCTAGACAATAAAATTTAGCCAACAATATGTATGGAATGAACTCGGAATCATATAAGTCAATTTTAAGGGCTTTAATAGGTCAACACCTTCTAGAAAAATATCCAATTGGTGGATAAATTTAAAAATGCTACATAAAAGTCAAAAGTTGACAATTAATACAGCACATATAGGAAAATTTCAGAGTTGACTGTTCTCAATTCATCATACATTTATAGATACATTTATGAAACTCATAAGAATTAGCAGAAGAAAAATCTTACATATAATGCGAATAAAAATGCATTACATCCCATACAGTATAAGCTCCAATATATGCACCTTGTTAATTTTTTTTAAATCGATTCCTAAATCTTTTGAAAATTTAAAAAGTCAAATTTAAGGATCCAACAAACTAATGAAATGATATTTATATAAAAAAAAAATTCAGGTTAATCTTATCCATGGCATCCTCTTTTAAGTTAAATTCATTACTTCAAAAGTTCACGGACTTCAATTAATGATAATATCACGACAACAAAATGTAAATTTAGCGATGAAAATTTATGACAAAAGAGAAATTATAGCAAATGTGTGATGGTTTTGCGACATTTTTTTCCATGGAAAAGTTTAGTGATGGTTTTGCAATGGTTTCGTCTTGGACAAAGAAAGATGGATGCAAAAGCAGGGCTAATTTTTAGCACCAGTTAACGCTAAAAATATGGTGTTGAATTTACCAATAATTATTTGACATCCGATGCCAACCGGTCGCTAATTATCGGTGCCAAAATATAATGCTAGAACTTTATCATTGTAGAGACAGTTAAGGCAATCTTAAGATTGCAATTGGAGAAGAAACATCGTAGGACCCCCTAAATATAGTGAACTACTTAAGTTTTAGTGACAATGTGTTTAGCCGTTGCAAAATTAGCAACTGATGAAAGATCTTGTCACTATTTGACTTTTCAAAATAGTGAAGCATTTGTACTTTAGCGATAGGCTCTTTGCCTTTTTTTACCACCTTGTTGTTGCTCACCAGGTGACACTTTCCTCTATTATTGTTTTCTTTTTTGCTCTTGTTTAGTTTCATTTTCTATGGTCATTGATGCATTAACAACAATAGAAAACTCTTTAATCTTCATTGCCATCAAATAAACACGAATCTGGCTATTTAAACCTTGCTCAAACTACTTGCATTTTTATTCCTCGGATTCAACTAACTCAGGGACATATTTGCTAAGATGAATAAACTGCCTCTCATATTCCAGCACAGACAACTGTCTCTCCTTCAGATACAAAAACTATCTAAGTTTTTCCTCTATGTATATTTCACTGATATATTTTCTTTTAAACACTTCCTGGAAAAATGCCTAGGTAATCCTATCTGCTGGAATAGTTTTCACCTTCATATCTCACCAGTCATAAGCTTATTCTTGTAGTAAAGAAACTATACACTCCAGCCTCTTCTCATCAATGCAATGAAGAAGTTAAAAATTCTAACAATCCTCTCCAACCAATACTCTGTTGTAGAAGATTTATTAGTATTGCGGGTTTTAAAATCTTCCACTCTTGGCTTCTTAATTCTTTTCAGTGGAGGTCTTTGAGGTACTGGCGGTGCTAGAGGAACTACCCTTGGAATCTGTTTAAACTTTATTTTTGTTCAAAAACTACATAAATATACTTATTCTTAATTAATTATGAATTCAAAATCAATTCTTTCAAGAATTTGTTCCAAATGTATCTTTAACCCTAAATTCAACATCATTCTAAACTCAACACTTTGAAAATTAATTTAAAAAAATTTTTAAGCTTAATTTTTGTTTAAAAAACCATATAAACAGACTTTTCCTTAATCAATTATGAATTTACAATCATTTGTTTAACAAATAATTCAATCCTTACTTCTAAACCCTAAATTTTGCCAAAACCTTAATTTAATACTTTCAAGAATCAAAAATTATTTTAACCATAATTTTAAGTTAACAACTTTATAAATGCACTTATTTCCTTCATTAACTAGTTCAAAAATCAATTCTAAACCCTAAACTTTCCATAGTCCTAAACTGAATCTTCTATGAATCAAAAGTTGTTCTAAACATAATTTCAAGCTAAAAACTATACATACACACTTAAAATTATTGAAAAATGGATTTAAATAAATTTTCTCTTTATTTAGTTCCATACTCTAAATTTTTTTTCTCTATAAATTCAATTAATAAAGTTCATCACAAAAATTCAATCAAAGTAGTAAAATGAACTCACACAACTCATGAAAATCAAAAGAAAATAAAAGATGACAATTTACAAACAAGCAAGCACAAACCACTTTACAAAGTAGCACTTTCTCTCTTGCTCAATTTTCCTTGAATTTTTGGTGGTGATTTAGTGTTTCTAACATGTTCTAATGAATTCTACTATAAATTTTGAGTTGTATGTGAATTTCCTTTGATTTTTAGCTATAGTAACAAAAGAAGGAGAAAAAAAAGGAAATATGGCTATGGTGGAAGAAGAGGAATTTGGTCTTCAGTGGAAAAAGAAGATGGAAATTTCTACATACTTATATATTTATATATTATTTAGGTTTTGATCATATAAGGTATGCACACTATAATTTTGGAAAGCACACTTTCTTAATTATTTCTAAGTCTGACTTTTAGTTCTATAAAATAGTAAAAATAATTTCTTTAGTTTATTTAAAGCTCCATTATCCATATATCTCATTCTAATTTTAATAAAAAAAATATCCAATTATAAGGTTAAAAGGCATTTCTGTAAAGTTTCATTGCTTATTTTTTTTTAAATGTCGACTTTGTCCATACTCGGATTTAACTTTTAGCTTTTTAAAACTTAACTGACCCCATTTTTTCATTCATTTCAAATATATCTAGGCCACTCTCATGATTATACACAGTCTAATGTCTATATATTTCAAAAAGTCATTGCTTAAAAATTTTAGACATTACATTTCCAGTGAGTTTTTATGGGTTTTAATTTTTCTTTTTTTTTGAATTAAGTTAGGACATTTTCTTTATTTTTCTTTTATGTTAATGGAGTATTTTTTTCTATGTATTTCAAATTTGGGGGGGAAGACTTGAAAATTAATTTTTTTCTCTTCTCTTTTGTTAAGGTTAGTTTTTTCATTTTTACTGCTGAGTTTTCATTTCTTCCATTTTTCTGTTTTAGTTCTCATATTGCAATTTTTTTAAGTTATTTGTTTGAATTTCATTATTTGGGTTTTTGCAATTTGTATAATTTTTGTAATTTGTTTGTGTTTCCATGAAAAGTTTATATTATATGTTGATCATGAGGTTTTGACACCTACATAACCAGAACAAGGTATAATCAAGACATACTCCATTGGTTGCTTATCATGAGCATTTTACCTTTGTGGCAAAGTATAAGGCTGGAGTTACAAAAAGAGTAGCTAATGCATTGAGTTGCAGAAGCAATTTCTTAGTTACGATATGAGTTGAGGTACCTGGTTTAAGCTCTTTTTATTCTCTTTCCTAATACCGATCCATTTTTCTCTATTATTATGCATAAGGTTCAGGCCAAAAAGAAGTTAAACTTTTTAGTGCATGATGGATTTTTGTTTAAAAGCGACCAACTATGTATTCCAAATTTTAGTTTGCACCTATGAATTATTAAGGAATCACATGGGGAGCGGCATGTAGGTCGCGGTAGGACTCTACAATTGGTTCAAGCTTTCTATTTTTAGCCTACCATGCAGCGAGAGGTGGAAACGTATGTGCAAAGGTGTAGAATTTGCCAAGTTTCTAAGTGTACATTCTCTAACACTGGTCTGTGCATACCATTACTAGTATCTAAACAACCTTGGGTGGACATTAGTGTGGATTTTGTATTGAGATTACCTTATACACAACAAGGTAATGATCTTTTTTGTTGTTGATCATTTTTCTAAAATTGTTTATTTTATCTCATTGTGTAACACCTTTATACTCTATATATGTACAGAACATGCACTCCGTATATATAAAATATGTATATCAGATATAAGAATGTTAATGTCTTAATTATTTAAAAATGTTCATAATTATAAGAAAAAATGTTTTAATACTTAAAACATATTTAATAGCTAAATTAACACCTACATTAGTAATAAAATTACCAAAAATACAAATTTTAATGAAAAATCTATGAAAAAAATTCGTTTGAGTTTTGTTTGTATTTTAGATATTTTCAAAATGACCAACAATCACAACCTATAAGAAAACACACTCCCAAAAATATTTTACTCATATATTTGACCAAAATTTCCCAATGGCTCATCAATCTTTCAACACTACCCCATTTATATATATAAATATACTCAAAATATCAAAAATACTTAATTTACATTAACAAACCTTAAACATTATAACATTTATACAAGTTATTAAGTCATATGCACATATTTAAGTATAAAACAAAAATATATCCATGATATGCTTGTCGTCTGGTCTAGTGGCAAAATGTAAACTTCAAGTACACTATCCAAAATCTAAACATAAGCAGGTCTAGTAGAACTATCCGGATCTACCATATTACTTATGCAATAAAATTTAATTGCACTAAGCTAAAAGCCTAGCAGTACATACTTTGGTATTAAAAATGACATTATAAAAATAATGCTATAAATTGTACTATGCTCCAATGTCAAGCAACATATACACAATTATATCAACTTATCAATCATCGACATATATTGGGCCTAAAAGTCCTTATTTATTGGTCTAGTTTCGAAAATATTATTTTAGTCCATCTCAATTATCATGACACTAGCGTGCCTCACCTGTAGGTGCAATAATATTTATGATACCAGCGTGTCTCGTTCAAAGGTGTATCTGTGACACCAGTATGTCTCACCCGTAGGCGTAATCACAACCAACAACAATTATCGATAACTAGACTCTATATAAGGTAAACATGCAATCACATTTCTCATATTCCATTTTTCTCTTGTTTTTCCACATTACATATTCTTTTTCCACTTTTCCTCTTATAATCAATATCATTAGTACATACATTACAAATGTGGCTAACTTTCACATTTTAGTGCATAATTTGCACTTTCCATAATTTACACCTACCATCATTTCTAGCCATTCTTAAACGGCTTATCATATCATATTCAAATCATATTAAGTATTGTTACTTCAAACAATGCCTAACACACAAATTCTTCGAAACTCAAGTAACATAACACATACATTATATGCAATGCATTATGCTTTAAACAATGAAATTAATTAACATAAGTGTCAAAGTATGTACTAACCTCTTAAATGCAATAATGGAAGTCAAATTTCTACTCCACTCCAAATTTTTCTATTTCTCTTCACCACTGAGTTGTGGGAATTTGATCATATTCATTACCTAATCAAAATATAAGTGCATACAATTATTTAGAATCACATTTTAAGTTATTTTAACTATTAAACATCAATTAAACTTCATTCCCACTAACTTTTAAAATTTTGCTCTAACTCTCATCAATTTTGGAAAATCATTCCAACCCATTCGAAATTTCATTTTAAATTCATTTCCACCATTAGAATCATTTTATAATATTTTTTTAAACAATTAAACACAATTTACATTCATTCTTTAACAAATTTCTTTCAAAACCCTAATTACCTCACTAACTCATTCAAACTTTCACTAAACCTGAATAAATCTACCATTTAACTCATCCTCCATCAACAACCCATTTTATATATGTTCAAATATTTCAAAGAAACTTCAAAGTTTTGAAAGAAAACTTACCAAATAGTTGAAAATCCACCAAAACTTCCTTTAATACTTGAAAATCCTTCTAAAATTTAGTATTTAGATGAGAAAAAATTATCATTGGCCATGGTGGAAATTTTGGCTGGGAGAGAGAGAGGAAGAAGAAGATATTTAAAATTTTGATTTTTCATTTTCTTTTCTCATATTAACCATATATATTATTTTATTATTTTAATTATTTATTTATTTATTTTAAATTTTAAATTTTTATCTTCCATTCAAATTTATTTTAATTTTTAATTATTTTAATTATTTTAATATTATCTTATTATTTTTAATTTTTTACTTTTTACTCTTTTTACCATTTTACCCTTGACATGTACTATTCACTTTTGACTTTATATGTTATGTATATTTCCTTTATATTTTCCCTATACAATCTTATGTTCTCCATCTTCTAAAACCTTAATTAGTCTTCTAAATTATTTATTTAATTTTTATTTTAGTGAAAACACGGATATTAAATGTTGTGAACCCCAAAATTTTCACCTGAATGAAAGTATGCGTGATAAAGGTTCCAATACAACCAGAATCGCACGAATCAAACTCTAAACAGCTCTAAAATGGACCCAAAAAGCCTAGCCCGCCAGAGTCGGTGTGAGCTAGACGTGCTATCCTATGTGCGGCGGGCGCAGGCAACGCGGCTAGATGCATTTTTGCTTTTTTCACTTTTTGCTTTTACTATAAATAGTGGCCTTCCTCACCTTCATAAAGGGGGGACGAGAAAATTTAAGAGAGAAGTTATTTTGATATTATATTCTAATTTTTATCTTTTACTATTTTATTTACTACTTTTCTTACTATTCTACTCAATGAAGTTCAAAAGCCAAGATCCTTCACGTCAAACTCAAGAAGGAAGAATTAAGGAGTAGGAAAAGTCTTCAATCCTTCATAAATATAAGCAAGAGGAGATCTATAAAGGTAACTCCTAAAATTCATCTCTTTCAATTTTGATAACATAACCAACCTAAATTTAATAAAGCCCTTTGCAATTAAAGGCATGGATTACTAATAGCATTGTTTGCCTGTAGGCACATCTTGAAATATCACTCCAAGTGGTGGGCCCATCTAAAAACCACAAAATTAGTTCTCATTCTCTATCTTCTTTTCTGTTTAATTTTATTTTATTTATCTTTTGAGGATGTATGTCTAACTTAGTACCCATAAGGGTTAGAGTTAGGATTTCTCTTTGAATGGATCGTTGGAGTTGTAATCTCTCTTTAATTTACTTTATTCTTATTTATCTTTTAAGAATGTGTCTAGCCTAGTACCTATTAGGGCTAAAGTTTGGATTTCCCTTTGAATTAAATTCTACACTTGTAATTTAAATATCTCCTATTTTATTATTTGCTTTATTCATAAATGATTATGATTGGTATTCCTATTATTTTTGTCATTCACAAAAATTTTTTTTTTAACATTCGCAAAAAAAAAAAATTTCTAAATGATAAAATTTCATCAAAGGAAATTACTTTTTACTTAAAACTTGAAAACCAAATCCAAGACTCAATGTGATTGGTTATGAATTAGTACCTTTTGGGTCTAAAAGAAAATATTCATACATGATTATGATTTCCATTCCTATTTTTTATGTTATTCACAAAAATAATCTTTTTCTAAAAGATAAAGTTTCATTAAAGGGAAATCATTTTTTAATAAAAACTTAAAACCTACTCTAAGACCCAACATGATTGATTTTGGATTAGAGCCTTTTGGGTTTAAAAGAAAATATTTTTATGGAGTCAAATAAAAATATTTTTTTCTTGAATTTTTCCCAAAACAAAACAAATTAAAGTGGAAACTCATAAATAAAAAAATAGTTTTTCAAAATAAAACAATCCTTTTTTAAAATAAAATGCAACCCTTTTCAAAATAAAAGGCATAATTTTTAAACTCAAACCTATCAAACTGAGCGAAGAGCTATGCAGTGGCTTTGTATGAGTTCAAACCCAATAAGCATTTCGGCTTCCTTAACAACCTAGACCGATGCTCGGGCGAGGCCTCGAACTCATAGAAAAAGATGACTAATAATATAATTGTGGCTCAATTATATTTTTAAGATGCATATCTCTTCCATGGCCTACCTACCTCCATTATATTTTATGGAGACATTCAGTTTGTTTGCCACTTCTGGTGTAGCTTATGAAAAATGGTGAATGCAAAATATTGTCTAATGGCCACAATTAAGTGATCAATAGATCCTTGGGTAATCCATTGTGTAGTTTAGTTGGGGCCACAAATTATGCTAAGATGAATTTGCCCATGTTATCAACAAAAGTTTGAGTTTTAACTCTTTTTTGGTTGTATATTTTGTTTTGTTTAGGGAACATCTGAACTTGATTCCTCTATGTGATAAAACAAAAGTACATGAAAAAGTAGTATTTTTTTATGACTAACCTGTAGGAGACATAAAATAGTGCACACCAACTTATTTCGGGCTAACAAGTATAAACATGTTATAGACCATAAGGATTACCATGTTGAGTTTGAGATAAGAGATTTAGCTACCCTATGGAGATTATTAAGAAAATTAATCTCAATACATACCGTCTCAAGTTGCAAAGCAATATCTAATGGTTTTAATGTCGAGCATTTAATTGCTTTTTAGGGGAATACCTCTGATGATGATGCTACTATTGATAATTTGAGTGCAAATTTAATTTCTTTACCCTAGGGGAATGATGCTGAACAAAATGCATAAATGACAGACCTAGCATTTATAGAGCGGTTTGATAGAAAATTGCTCTAATGGCAGTTTGATGATTCTGTCCAAAAGTTAAAGTTAGAATTTAGGCATTTCTTAAGCCTAACCGAATGAGAAATGAGGCAAAGAGTCAAATTCATTGCTTTGCAATGATACTTGTCATTTTTTTGTCAAATTTTGATATTTAGGCCTTTGAAAACATATTTTTCCATTCCTTATAACTTTTGGCAAATTTTCGCTCAATTATTTTTTAGTAGAAATATCGAATTGAGATGTCATTTATGGCATTGAATATTTTATTTCATGATATTTATTTGGTTTATTTCTTTCTTTTTTTTTGCAACTTATTGCCTTTTTTATTAGTTTCCTTATTTGGTATATTAGCGCCTCTAGAATACCTAAGCCATACATAATGTATGATTTAGCCTTTGATTCATTAAAAAATTCATAGGGATCTTTTCTCTTTAATTTTCAAGCTTTCATAATTCTTAAATCAATAATTTCTTTCAGCATGTTTTCCTGGGTATTCTTAGGCTAAAGATATTTATAAGAAATTTATACTTCTATTGTGATTTCCACTACGTCAAAGAGGAATATTTGAGAAACGTTGTTGATTTTGTCACATGAAATATTGGACGATAACTATAAAGCTCAAAATTTTATAAGTAAAACAAGTAAAGCTAGTGATGATTTAAAAAGGAAGGATCATGAGGCATCAAACAAGGAAGCAAAAAAGTCCCAATTGATATAGGATGTTGATATTAAATTGCACCTAGTTGCTACTCCTAATAAGTTGTCATGAGGAATCAAATAAGGAATATAATCTCAATTGACAAGATGTTGATATTAAATTATACCCAATTGCAACTCCTTATAAGTTGATAAGGTTGTCATTCATTGTGATGCTGTTAAAGATTAAATGTGGTAATGACTTGAGTGATGAAGCATTGGAAGTTGTGCTTCAAGTTTGTTAGAGAGGTTTTTCCTTATGGCCAAATTCGAAAGTAATCTCAAGAACTTGAAAGGTTCTAGCCAAAATCAAAGAAACAAGGTGGGATGAGAGATTCAAGTTGATAGATCTTCATATGTGAGTATTTTCTTTGCACCTATATGAGAGTGGTCTTCTTCTTTTTCCTTTTTTTTTTGTTATTACTATAGATTGAACAATTATTGCTATGTTATATTAAATTATAGATATTCTACTATCTTTCAGAACTATTAGTTGTGAATATCATGATATGTATCACCCTTATACTGTATATACATATAGTATATATATCTCATATACGTAGAATACCCACACAGAAAATAAGAGTGCCACAATAGTTATCTATAATAACCCTTTAGTTAAATATTAATAATAATTATATATTTATAAGAGAAAATCTCTAGAAAAGTTTTGCCAGAGTTTTGTCTATAATTTTATAAAATGCCAAAATCAATAGTACATAATCTGCAAAGAAAAATACTTCCAAATCATAATTTCCCAAATTTCATCATTTCTCCATTGGATATTCAAATATTTAACACACTTATGTAATGTACAACACATATAACATTAATATCAAAACTTATTTAATATACATATAATGTAATTAATACGTACAAAAATCAAAGTACTGCATAACATAAACTATACATGTATGCAACACTAGCACAGTTTGTCTCATGACAAAACCCAACTCCAAATCTCAATCTCGATCTAGACCACTCTGATCTACCGATCTATCACTTATGCGATACAGCTAATCTCGCTAAGCTCGTAGGCTTAGTGGTACATACTTTGATAATAAAATCTATTTAAAAATCAATGCATACCTTCATGATACACATTCTTTATTTTACAAAATACTTAACACAAGTGCCTTAAAATAACTATTTTCCATTAATTAACATATATATATATACAGAACATTTCTCAAACACACACATTGGGCCTAACAAGCCTCTACACAATATCCAAGTTCTAGAATAGTTGATTTGGTTTATCACTATATCGGTTTCACGACCCAGCTCTGCTCATGTCTATTCTTAATCTCAACCTCAAAATTAAGTTTTGCTCAAGTTTATCCAAATACCTTTAGCTCTATTCAGAAGACTTAGCTCTGCTCAGGTCTATCAACATATGCAATACCAACATCAATTTTCAAGAATAAGTAATTGTGCAGAGCTAACACAAAATAGCACATTACAATTTCACATTCTCATTTCATTTATCAATTCTTTTCTCATACTTTCCACATGTTCCATAACCATTTCTCACATTTTCCACATATTTTAATCATATTCTACATATTTCTTAGCGACATTGACAATTTGACTCCTCTCCCACATTTCCAATGCATTTTTCATACTTTTCACAAATTGTAAAAAAGATATATATTTGCCAAAATACAATGGCTTACCATTTCATATTTAATGCATTACACACATTTTTAATTAATACAATACACTTAACATATGAAAACCATTAACAAAGTAGCATAACACATTCACCAAATAACAATGTATTATGCCAAATCAAATATAATTAAAACATAAACTATCAAAGTATGTACTAACCTTAAATAGTTCTAAACCAATGCAATTTCTCCTTTCTAACCTTTACTTCATCCAAAATCCTAATTCCTTCAATTAGGCAAATTGGATCTATGCACTCCTAAACCAAATAATAAGTCAAATTATTTCATTAGAACTATATTTCTACTCATTAAACACAAACTAATTATTAATTACACAATTTCTAACCAATTTCCAACAAAACCCTAATTTTTCCCTCACTACCTTTCTCAAACTCCACTCTACCAAAGTAATTTTTATCATCCAATCATAAAATCATCACTTATAAAAACAATTATAAAATCCTAATTTCGCATAACCAATCCTAAAACTCTAACTTCACCATACAAGCTCACCTTAATTAATTAATGACTAAATCATCTTTTTATTCATCATATTAGCTTTAAATCCATCCATTTTAACAATTAACATTAATTTCTCTCTCTACCCAAATTATACATAACCTTAAAATCTAAAGAAAACAAAGCTTAGGAAGAGATTACTTAATTGATTCCTTGATTTCTCTTCAAAACCAACTTGATTTCCTTAAAATTCTTGTAAAGTTTAGAGTATTTAAAGAAGCAAAAATCCTTCCCTCTCTCTCTTTAGGAATTTCAGCCACCATGGGAGGAAGAAGAAGAATACTTCTCTTTCTTTTCTTCCTCATTTCCCATCCATATATATTATTTAATTAGATATTTAATCATTTAATTATTTTTCTTTTTAATTTCCATCCATATATTTTATTTCTTTCTTTGACTTTTCCTTTATTTATTTATTATCTTCCCAACCATAAATATGTATACTTTATGTATATATACTACATCTATATATCATGTATATTATATATATATATATATATGTTATATATATCTTTATGCATGTGTAGGTATCATGTATCTTTTAGGTATATGATATGTAACCAATGTTTATAGTAAGTATATATTAGATACATACCTTGTATACACTATGTGTGTCCAATATATATCTTATGTATATCTTGTGTGTATATTAGGCATATACTATACACATACCTCTCCCAACACTATAATTGGCCATCCATATAATTATTTAATTGTGTTTAAAATTGTGGATATTAAATGGTATCCCTGTATTATGGGGAAAATTATGCCATTTACTAACTTTTATCAACTTTTTTGTTTTTTTTCTAGAGATATTTCTATCCTTTATGAAAGTTTTACTTCTTTTTTTTTTACTTTCCTTCATAGATTTTTATAATTTCTTTTAAAATGACATGTATGTTTCCATCAAGTTTTTTCATTTCTGGTTGGAGTTGTAGTGGTTGCGTTATTTTGCTCCTCTCTTCCTTTATTTCTTTCCCTTTTTTTTTTTTTTTACTTTCTTCTTTATTGCATTTATTCTATTTATCTACTCTCCAATCTTTCCTTTTCCTTCCACCTCAATCAATCTTTCCCATTTATATGCTTCCCCTATATTCTTTTTCTTTTGATTTTCAATTTTTTTTTATTTTTTTCAAATCTATTGCAACCTTTAATTAATAGGTAGTTCGTGATTTAAGGATTACAATTATTCCATCTTATTTTTTATCATCGCTGAAGCAAAATTTATAAATTTGTATTATTGTTGAGTGATTCATGGTTCAGGAAGTATTTTTCTTTTGTATATCAAATCTTTTTATAGATCTTGTTCTTAATAAAACTTAGAACATTTTCGGCTGAATTGGTTTTTTGTTTATAGTTATATATTATGTTTATGTTTTAGTTTTTATTTTGTTATAGTATTTTATTATCCTTATGTTTATATTAGATTATTTTGTTTTGCACTCTAATTATTTGATTATTTGTCTCAAAGAAATAAGTTTTTCCCTCAAAAAATGATCCAATTTAGTTGATAAATATTTTGTTTTTTTTTTCTTTTTGTATGCATCAGCTAGGTTTTATGAATGTAATTTTGGATTGATTAGAAAATTGATTGAAAATTCAATAATTTTAAAATATTTACTTATAGAAATATACTTTTAATATACCTATTGCATATTATCAGTATATCATTAGTATATTATTTATTTATTATTAGTATATGTTATAGTATATGTATGGTTATTTTTTTATTTCTTATATATGTTGTTTTGTATTTAAAAAAACTTTTGGAAGATTAACGTGTTTTTTTTTTTTGAACTTTGTCTTATGCAATTGTAAAACATAAGTTGTTTGATATATTTAATGAATAAAATATATATATCAATCTATTATTAGTATATTATCGGTTCATTATTAGTATATTTTACAAATATGTTTCATTGGTTTTGATTTTTTGTATCTATTGTTTTGTTTTTATAAGAACTTTGAGAGAGTAAATTTGTCTTATGCAAATAAAAAATATAAGCTATTTGATAAATATATTGAATAAGATTTGTTATGCTTCAAAACTCACAATAATCTAATAATAAGCCATGTATATACTTTATGGAACTATTAATATAAATTGTAACTTATGTTATATTTAAACTATTGTTCAATAATAATTTATTTTATAATAAAATTTAAAGGTTGTATAATTAAATTATTACAGAAAAAAATGAAAAAAATAATTGATTTTGTAGTTTGTATAATAAACATAATATATACTAAGCATAACCTCATTATAACTTTTAGGTATTTGATATTATTTGATAAAAAAAATGATATATATTTGATAGAATTTTTTTTTTCAACCTGATAAATTTGTAGCATTAAGGTTTTTTGTTAGCATTTGTAAAAAATCCTATATGTCATGTAATATTAGATTGCGAATTACCAGAAGGAGTTATAAATTTATAAAGCCAATTTTGATTTCTTAAATATTTTTAAGATGTATGAATTTTTTTTAAGGGAAAAAACATTGTTTCTATTCTCAACTTAGGTCTTTTTTTTAATTTTATAATAATTCTAAGGTAAATTGTATTAATTTGGCATCTAAACTTTACTTTCTGTTACAGATCTATCCATAATTGCTTATTCATGTGAGTTTGCTAATATGTTATGATGATATAACTTTAAATAATATAAATAAAGGGAATAAATATAAAAATAATCTTGAACTATTTGGGATATCTAATTGTTGGCCCAATGAATCTATTTTTGATCTTAGGTAATCAAATTGAATTAATCTAATGCTTGTATCAATTACATTTTGCAGGAACTTATTTTCTTGAAGAAAATCTCAAAAGTCTGATCGAACCACACAAAATACTGACCGGACCTTTAATGGCAAGTTGAGAAAATTTACTCATGATGTTTCATAGTCCGAGGAAAGCTCAAAATCTCACCATACCTTGAACATTCCGACCAGACCACCAATTAGTATGACCAGACTATTGGATGAAAAAGTTACAAAACACACGGAGAGATTCACTGTTGAAAGTACTCTCAAAATCTCACCGTACCAAGCAAAGTTCGACCGACCTAATAATATTCCATCCGGACTGTCAAGGTAGATTTTCTTAAAATCATCCAGTAGAGTTTTCGACCAAAAGCACGCTCTGTTTTTGGCCGAACCACCATTATTTCGACCGGACCTTAATGTGGTCCAATCTATAAGTTTAAATTTTTCACAAGTCAGAAGTTGTTGAACCTCCACTCAATTAGTGGAAACCACGTGGACCAACCATTGGAAGAGCATTAAGCAAAAGTTCAAAAAGACCAACCAGACTATAGTGTTTCCTGACCAGTATTAAGTAATCCCGACCGAACCTCACCTAGTCCCACCATGAAATTGCTCTGGCCAAAGAATTAGTAGAAGATAAGAATCAAACATGTTGGATCACTCCTCAAACGGCTAGTTTATGACTTGAAGACTATAAATACCATATGTAACTTCATTTTTTATAGTGGTTGTGATTGTAATAGCCTACTTGAACATAATTATTTTCTTTGCATCAAAATTATATTTTGTATTGTTTGAGTGTTGGGTGTGAGCATTAAACACCATCCTAATTTTGAGTATAAGCTTGAAAATACTTAGGTTGTGAAAGTAAGAAAGTAAGCCTGGAAAAAACTCATGTAAGGGTTGTGAGGTGTGTGATCCCAAACAATTGTAAAGTTTAGTGTGAGCTTGTGAAAACACCAAGTTAGATTTAAGATTGTAAAAACTCAAGACTTATGGAACCTTAACAAGTTGTTAAGAAAATGGATGTAGGATCAAGGTAAATTCGAACCACTATAAATCTCTTGTGTTCATTCTTCTATTCTTTACTTAATCTTCTACATCTTCTATATTTCTTGAATTTTGAGTTTTGAATTTTATTTTGCCATCATTCTTTAAACCAACCAATTCACCCCCTCTTGGTTGCCATCTAGGGATAACAATTGGTATCAGAGCTTAAATTTTTCTTAAACTTAATTTTGAAATTTAATCCATAATGGCAACTTCTTCATCATCTACCTCAACCTCTCATGGAAACCTTAACTTTATCCTTAGACCATATTTTGATAGAATAGATTACTCTTATTGGAAACACAAAATGTATTTGTTCCTTGATAGTGAAGGGATTGAGCTATGGGATTTTGTAGAAAGTGAGTAAAAACCTCTTACTCATAAAGTTGAAGGTGTTGAAGTTCTTCTTCCCAAAGTACAATGGTCAAGTGCCAATGTGAAAGATCAGTTCAAGAACAATAGAGCAGCCTCCATCTTGATGAACTCCATTTCAAAAGAAGAAGGTGGAAGAGTTCAACATTTAACTTGTGCACATTGCATTTGGAAGACACTTGAGAACTATCATAAGGGCACTACCCAAGTGAGGTTCACCAAGAAGCAAATGCATGTTTATGAGTGTGAGCTATTCAAGATGAAACCAAATGAAAATATCACCAATATGATAAATCGCTTGCTTGCCATAGTCAATGAACTAAAGAAGTATGGCAAGGTGTATGACCAAGGTGATTTAAATAGTAAAATCTTGAGGGCTCTAAAAGCAAGAAAGAGCTTTGAATCAAAAGTCTCCTCCATTGAAGAAGCTCATAATCTTAGCACTTTGAGAACTAATGAGCTTGTGGAAAAGCTACTCATCTTTGAGTTACACAATGAAAAAGAAGAAGATCAAGGTGAGAAAGAAAAGAGAAAACCAATAGCTCTCAAAGCAATCGAAGAAGTTGAGAGCTCAAGCAATAAAGATAGTCATGATGAAGATGAATGGCAATGTTCTCAAAAAGAATGAATGAATGGAAGAGAAAAAGAAGATTACAAGCTAACAAACATGCATTATCTAAATCCTCTTTCAAAGATAAAGATAAGAAAAATAAGGTCAAATACTATGAATGTGGTAAATCCGGTCACATCAAATCGCTTTGCTTCAAATTAAAGAACAAGAAGAAATGGGACAAAGAAAAGAAGAAGTCACTCAAAGCTACATGGGACGATTCTTCCTCAAGTGAAGAAGAAGAAGAAGAGGAGGAAGGAATTGCAAATTTATGTCTCATGGCTATTGAGGATGACTCCAATGAGGTAGGTACTCAATCCTTAAATCTAATTGCATGTGATGATAATAATGTTGATGATTTAGATGATAGTGATTTGATTGAGCATATGAACCTCAACGTAGAAAAATATTTTTCTAAGATGAAATTCTATAAAGAGAAATGTTCTAAGTTAGAAAAAGATTTTATTTGTTTAAAAAAATCTACACTAGAATTAAAGACCTCAAATGAACACTTGTTGAAATTAATAGATGAGTTGAATAAAAATTTACATGACTTAGAAAATGTAATCAAAGAGAATGAAATTTTGAAGCCTGAACTAAAAGAGTCAATTTCAAAATTTCATAAAGGAAAAGAAGTTTTAGACACATTAATTGATAATCAAAGATCACCCTCTTTGAAACATGGATTAGGATTCAATGACTCAACCAATACTACATCTAGCACACCAACATTTTCTACAACTCAAACTTCTAGTGTTGAAGTTATAAAGGTCAAAAATGCACACACCAAGCCTAAAAGTCCCAAAAATACTACTCAAGGCTCACTAGGAAATATAACCAAAATTTCAAGAGCAAATCATACATTCATGTGCACTAGACATACACATAGGTAGAAAGATGCACAAAAGAAATCACACACTTGCAATTGTATGTATATCATATTAAATGTCAATAGGAAAGTGCAAAAATATAAAACATTGTTTCAATGCACATATTGTATGAAATTTAGTCATAAAAGCACTTTTGCTATATTAGAAAGGCTCATCTCAAGTTAGAAGATCCTTCTATTGCTAACCCCCAATGACCTAATTTTATTTGGGTACCTAAGAAAAGATGAGCATTATTGCTTTGTAGGTACGCCTAAAATCTACTATCAATGAAAGCACATGGCTTGTAAATAGTGGATGCTCAAGGCATATGATGGGAAATGCAAAGCTTTTTACAAGTCTTACTTACAAGCTTGGAGGTAATGTCACCTTTGGAAATAATGCTAAAGGTAAGATTATTGGTTCCAATGACATACTCGGTAAAAACTTGATAGAAAATGTATAGATTGTCGATGGTTTGAAACATAACTTGCTAAGTGCAAGTCAATTGTGTGATAAATGATATAATGTAAATTTTGATTCCAAAGGATGCAAGGTTACTAATTCAAATGGTGAAATTGCATTCAAATGAGCTAGAATTAGCAACACATATAAAATTGACATACATTCCAATAATGCATTTGAATAATAATGATGCTTGGTTATGGCATAGAAGACTAGGACATGTTAGTATGGATCAATTGAAAAGTATTAGTAATAAAGAACTAGTTGATGGTCTCCCTAAAATAAAATTTGATAAAGATAAAACATGTGAACCTTGTCAACTTGGTAAGCAACATAAAAGTTTATTTAAATCTAAAAATATTGTAAGTACTTCTAGACCCTTAGAACTTATTCATTTTGATTTGTTTGGACCAAATAGAGTTGCTAGCCTAGGTGGTAAGTTATATGCATTTGTTCTTGTTGATGATTACTCTATATTTACATGGGTTAATTCCTTAGTTCAAAAGAATGAAGCTTTTAATTATTTTATAATATTTGCACAAAGAGTTCAAAATGAGAAAGGCTATGTAATCACATCTATTAGAAGTGATCATGGCAAAAAATTTGAAAATAAAAATTTTTAAAACTTTTGTAATAAATTTGGTATTTCACATAATTTTTTGGCTCCTAGAACACCACAACAAAATGGTATGGTTGCAAGAAAAAATAGAACCTTAATTGAAATGGCTAAAGCAATGCTCAATGAATATGATTTACCATCTTATTTTTGGGCGAAAGCAGTTAATACCGCTTGTTACATTGCAAAATCATGTTTACGAAAGGCCTCTGATAAATAAAACTTTTTATGAGCTATGGAATGGAAGAATACCCAAAATCTCATATCTTAGAGCATTTGGATGCAAATGCTTTATATTGAAATCTTGAAAAATTTTCATCCAAATCGGATGAAGGCATATTTTTAGGATATTCATCATCTAGCAAAGCATATAGAGTATTTAATATGAAAAATCTAGTAGTTAAAGAATCAATGCATGTTGTTTTTTATGAATCCTTTAAACTTGATCAAAGGAAAGGTAGTACTTTTGATGATTTTGTAGGTACTCTTGAACCTCAAGAAACAATTGATGTTCCAAGGAACAATTATGATGAACTAGAAGAAGAGACTCAAGAACTATCCAAGGATTGGCAATGCAAAAAAGATCATCCAAAAGAGCTTATCATTGGTGAAACATCAAAGGGAGTAATTACTAGATCCAAAATTAAACATTTAGATTCTAATTTTGCTTTTATTTCTCAAATTGAGCCAAAGACTATTGAGGAGGCTCTTAATGATGATTTTTGGGTGATTACAATGTAAGATGAACTCAACCAATTTGAAAGAAATAATATGTGGAAACTTGTTTCTAGACCTAAAGATTATCCAATTATAGGATGTAGATGGGTTTATAGGAATAAGATTGATGAAAATGGTCTCATTACTAGAAATAAAGCTAGTTTGGTAGCCAAAGGCTATAACCAAGAGGAAGACATTGACTATAATGAGACATTTACTCCTGTAGCTAGATTAGAAGCTATTAGAATTCTACTTACTTTTGCATGTCATGTGAATTTTAAACTATTTCAAATAGATGTTAAAAGTACATTTATAAATGGATTTATAAATGAGAAAGTTTATGTTGAACAACCTCCGAGTTTTGAAAACTATAAATTCTAAAATCATGTTTTTAAGCTTACCAAAGCTTTATATGAATTGAAACAAGCACCAAAAGCATGGTATGATAGACTTAGTGTATATTCGCTTGAAAATAATTTTTTAAAAGACAAAGTAGACACAACTCTCTTTGTTAAAAAGAATAAGCATAACATCTTGATTATACAAATTTATGTTGATGACATAATATTTGGGGCTAGTAATCGGTCTTTGTGCAAGAAATTTGCTTCTTGTATGACTAGGGAATTTGAAATGAGCATGATGGGTGAACTCAAATTTTTTCTTGGACTACAAATCAAGCAATGCAAAGATGGGATCTTCATCAACCAATCCAAATACACAAAGCAACTCATCAAGAAATTTGGAATGGATGGTTGCAAGGTTAGCATAACTCTTATGAGTACATTCTTGAAATTGGACAAAAATGAAAATGGTAAACTAGTAGATGAAAAAAATATCGAGGTATTATCGGATCTCTACTTTACTTAACTGCTTCTAGACCCGATATTATGTATAGTGTATGCTTATGTGCAAGATTTCAATCATGTCCTAAAGAATCATATTTGAATTCAACTAAAAGAATTTTGAAGTACTTGAATGGTACATTGCATTTAGGACTTTGGTATCCTAGAAACAAATCATTTGATATTTTAGATTTTTAGGATGTGGACTATGCCGGTAGTCTCTTAGATAGAAAAAGCACAACCGGGGCTTGTCATTTTCTTAGTGAATGTCTAATTTCGTAGTTTAGTAAAAAAACAAGTATCGGTTGCTTTATCTATAGCTGAAGCCGAATATGTTGATATATATTTTTATTGTACTCAAGTCCTTTGGATGAAACAACAATTGTTTGATTATAGAAAATCTTTTGATCATATTCCCATTAAGTGTGATAACACTAGTGCCATAAATCCTTCTAAAAACCCAATTCAACACTCTAGGTCAAAACATATAGACATTAGGCACCATTTCCTTAGGGATAATTTCCAAAACTAAAATATTATCTTAGAATTCATTGATACACAAAACTAACTTGATGGCATTTTCACTAAACCATTGAATGAAGAGAGAATGAATTTTATAAAACAACATTTGGGAATGTTGGATGGAAGCACAATTTTATGAACTTAAAATCAATGAAAATCAAGTTTGATTTTACAAAATCCTTACCTTGATATCTATTTTTGATCAAATCTTCAAGTCTTAAATGAAAGCACTTGTTTTTTCAAAATTTCTAAACTTTTGATTATGTCCCCATCGGACCTATTATAAGTCTAACCGTACTTTTTGAAAATTCTTGTTTTTAATTTTTTTCTTAAAAGTACGATCATATCTTTCAAGGTACGACCGAAATTTTTCAAATTTTTGTGACCGTTGTGCCTAAAATAAGATTCCCATTCGGACTTCACACAGTTCAGTTAGACTTTTTATATTTTTTCAAATATCACGACAAGACTCATTAAAGTCTGACTGTAATTTCACTTTGAATTCAAAATTTTCTAGCTATTGAAACTCAGTCAAAACGTGCATATCTTGTTTCCAATAGCCATAAATGGCTAGTTCCCACCTTAAACACTATAAATATCCCCCAATATCAGTATTTACATCTTTGTTATCAAATTCTAAGCATCTAAACTCACAAAGTACTCAAACTCTCTCAAATTCAAACTCTCTCTTCATCTTTTTTCTTGATATACTTGATGGCTCATAAAGAAAATAAGAAGAAGGCTTCAAGAACTCAAAAAGGGAAGGAAATGACTGCCCCATCTCAGAAAGAAGAACCTCCAAGAAGAAGTCACAAAGTAAGGTTTAAAGATGAGGAAGAAAGAAAAAGGTATGAAATTATCAAAGAAAAAATCATAGAACCTAACCGTCTCTTCTCTACCCTCACTCTAGAATCACTAGGAATTGAGAATGATATTAGGGGTTGTCTTAGATCTTTGGTTGGGAGAAATTTTTTTTCTTAGAACATGATGATATGGGTTGGAAAAGTTTAACTAAGGAATTTCTCACAACTTTGGTGGTTAGTAAGAAGAGCACTAATCCCTTAGGTTACTATAAAATCTCTTTTAGGTTATTCAACTAAGAATATGGCCTAACCTTTGAGGACTTCTCTTCAATTTGGAGTTTTCAAACTGAGAAAATTTCTCACATAACTAACACCATTCTCACCACCGAGAGACAAAAAGAGTTTTGGATGGAAATTTTCATAGAAAGCAATCGCCACAAACTATCCAGTGCCAAACACCTTAGGACCCTTAACTATTGGATGTTGCATAAGATGATCACCTATTCTATTAGTGCAAGAGGGGAGAGCAATGAGAAAGTAAACCAAAAGGATTTATTCTTTCTTTATTGCATGCTTAGAGTACAACCAATCCAAATCAGAAAATTCTTAATTGATACTTTCCTACACCTTGGGAAAATAGAAACTGGGCTTATCTTTCTATCTTCACAAGTAACCCAAATTGCTAAGTATGTTGGTGCCCTTACACCAACAAACAAAGCAACTCTTACCAATCACTTGGATCACACTAAAAATTCTCTAAACATAGGCTATCTAAAACATGCTAAGTGTATTAGGAAGGATAGCGGGCACTATATTTATCTCTTAGGAGAACTAGGTGCTAGGGAACAACAAAGAAAGAAACCAAGGATTATTAAAGAAAGTGAAAAAACCTTTCGAATGGAATTTTGAAGGCCCGCTACTCCTAGACCTCAATCCTCCATCCTTCAACTTCTTCAAGATATCCATAGGCAAATAAGCTCACAAAGCTCAAGAATTAATAAGATTACTAGTGATATCTCTCATCTCCACCTTGACATCCAAACCATCCAAGAAACTTTGGGATTGCCAAAATGCTTTGAGGATAAACTAAGCCTATCACCATCCATCCATGGCTCTTACCATCAAGAGGAAAAAGGTGAAGTTGTTGCCTCACAACCAAGGGAGGAAGAGCAAGGAGAAGAGGAAGGTGATGAAGAAGAAGAGAGAGATGAAGAAGAAGGAGAAGATGAAGAAAGTGATAATGACATTTAGAACTTTTCTTTTTCTTAATTGATTGTATTTCTCTCTTTGAATAAATGAAAGTTCTTGTTTTAAATTGATTATTTGATTAGTATGTTTGAATTAATATGTTTAATTAATAGTTTATTTCCTCAATTGCATATATTTTTGCCTTTGTCAAAGTGGGAGAGAAGATTGAATTTCATTGAACTTAAGAAGAATGAATTTCAATTCATTTCAATTCAAATTGAACTTAAAATTGCCTTAACTCAAATTTAAAGTACTCTTAAGAAGGAACATTTTGAGGGGGATTAAGATTAAGTAAGATTGCAAAAATTTGACACATTTTTACATTTTGAAAAATACTTGAAATTCAATTTATTGCTAAAGTCAAAAAAGGGGAAGATTGTTGGCCCAATTAATCTATTTTTGATCTTAGGCAATTAAATTGAATTAATCTAATACTTGTATCAAGTTACATTTTGCAGGAACTTATTTTCTTGAAGAAAATCTCAAAAGTACCACACAAAATACCGACCGGACCTTTAATGCCAAGTCGAAAAATTTACTCAAAAGGTTTCACGGTCTGAGGTACGCTCAAAATCTCACCATACCTTGCACATTCCAACCGGACCACCAATTAGTACTATCGGACTATTGGATGAAAAAGTTGCAAAACACACAGAGAGATTCACGATTGAAAGTACTCTTAAAATCTCACCGTACAAAGCAAAGTCCAACCGGACCAAATAATATTCTGACCGGACTGCAAGCAAATTTTCTTAAAATCATCCAGCAGAGTTTCCGACCAAAAGCACCCTCAATTTTTGGCCGAACCACCACTATTCCGATCAGACCTTGATACAGTCCGACCAGATCTTAATGTGGTCCGACCAAAAATTTTAAATTATTCACAAGTCAGAAGCTGTTGAACCTCTACTCAATTAGTGGAAGCCACGTGGACTAGCCGTTGGAAGAGCATTAACCAAAAGTTTAAAAAGACCGATCGGACTATAGTGTTTCCTGACCGGTATCAAGTAATCCCGATCGGACCTCACCTAGTCCCACCATGAAATTGCTCTGGCCAAAGAATTAGTGGAAGATAAGAATCAAACATGTTGGACCACTCCCCAAACGGCTAGTTTATGACTTGAAGGCTATAAATACCATATGTAACTTAATTTTTTATAGTGCTTGTGATTGTAATATCCTACTTGAACATAATTACTTTCTTTGTATCAAAATTATATTTTGTATTGATTGAGTGTTGGGTGTGAGCATTAAACGCCATCCTAAGTTTGAGTGTGAGTTTGAAAACACTTAGGTTGTGAGAGTAAGCCTGAGAAAAACTCTTGTAAGAGTTGTAAAGTGTGTGATCTTAAAGCATTGTAAAGTTTGGTGTGAGCTTGTGAAAACACCAAGTTAGAGTTAAGCTTGTAAAAACTCAAGACTTAACAAGTTAGTGGAACCTTAACAAGTTATTAAGGGAGTGGATGTACAATCAAGGTAAATCCGAACCACTATAAATCTCTTGTGTTCATTCTTCTACTCTTTACTTAATCTTCTACATCTTTTACATTTCTTGAATTTTGAATTTTGAATTTTGAATTTGCCATCATTCTTCAAATCAACCAATTCATCCCCCCTCCTCTTGGTTACCATCTTGGGACAACACTAATATTTTTCTTAATCCATTCATAAACTTTCAAAAACAAAACGAATTAGTCTCCAACTTAAAGAAAGTCAAAACATCCATTAATTTTAATGACGTGATATTTTGTGGGACTCACTATTTAAAAATTTTAAACAAAAAGACCTAACATAATTTTAAAGTATTTTCAGATCTCGAATTGGACCTCAAAAATTTTTATAGTGAATTATTATTGAAATATATGTGTGATATTATTATTAATATTTTTAAACTATTATAAATATTTGGATCACTAACTATAATATATAATAATAAAAAAGACAAGAAAATTTAAAAGAGAAAATAAGTAAATTGTATCAAATTCATTTATCCATTTATTTATTTATTTTATAATGTTATTTTTATTTAATTTATTCACTTAAAGGCTTTAATATTGAGTTTACCAATCTATTTATTATTTCTATAAATTTTTAAAATTTTTATATATTAATGACTTTATGAGAATAAATTAAATGAAAAAAGAAAATATTATTATAAATTAAATAAATAATTAAATAAATTTTGATATATTTTACTTATTTTCTCTTTTATCTTTTATTATTAAATATTATAGTTGATGATTTAAATATTTGTATTAGTTTAAAAATATTGATAATATTTTTTCATAATAATTTACTATAAAAATTTTGAGGTCTAATTTGAGATCTAAAAACTACTTTAGGGTCATTTTTAATCTTTTTATTTAAAATCTTTAAATAGTGTATCCAACAAAATATCACATTATCAAAAAATTAACGGATATTCTAACTTCAGTTAAGTTGGGATCTAATTTGTTCTGTTTTTGAAAGTTCAAGGTCATAAATGGATAAAAAAAATATTATGGTCCAATGTAAGATACTCTAAATAGTTCAGGGTCATTTTTATATTTTTTTTTCATAACTAAATTTATGACATATAAAAAATAAAGGATAAACTATTATATATATCTGCAATTTAGGTTCCTTTTTTAATTTTATTCTATTTTTAATTTTTAATTTCAAAAATACTATTGAATATTAAAAAAATGTTGTAAAGTTTAATTTTCTCTTTAAATTTTTAGTCAAGAGATGAATTTAGTAACAGATTAATATTTTTTAGTATAATTAAGTTCAATTAATTTTGTGATATAATCAAAAAATACTTTTTATATTTAGGTTAATGAAAATCTAATTTTTGTTTCAATTTTTTTTATATTCTCTTTTTCTATTATTGAAAACAACAAAAATTATATTTTAAGTAAAAAATTATTATTTACATCTAAAAAACTAAAACTAAAATTTTGTGTGCTGTATAAAATTTTTTTAATATTTAAAATATATAATATTAATTTATTATTTATTTTATAAAAATAAAGTGAAAGATTAAAAATTAATATTTACTTTGAGTTTTTTATATAAAAAATTGCATTATGCTAGATTTTATTACTATTTAATAATATATTAAATTATCAATTTAACTTTTTTATTCATTTAGAAAATTATATTAGACAAAAAATGATTTGTTAAATATAGAAGTACAAACATATTATTGGATTAAATTTTATAAACCAAAATAAGTAATGGTGTGCATAAAATAATTCAAATTGATATAACTTTAAAATAAAATATAATTGAAAATGTGATCTGTATTGGGGATATATATATATATGATAGTTTGTTAAATTTTTATTACTATTATGAATTGAAGGATGTTGACAATTACATGAGAATATTAAGATTACAACATATATATATATATATATATATATATATTGGTATATTGGGTACTACCATGACTAAAATATCTAGCACTAAATGTTTAGGTAATAGTCTCTCACCATATACTAACCCATATATATTTTTTTATCCTAAACAATGTGGAATTACCTTAATACTCTCTCTCATATGGCAATTGGGAATACATATTCAATTGTCATTTGGACTAAACATTAAGCCGATTGGGGTTGGACATTTGATAGGGAAAAAAATTCAAACATTTCTCCTGAAATACTGGGCTGGCTGGAATTGAACATCTAGCTCAGAAAACCAGAAAAGAAAGGTAACGATTAAGATTGGATACCCAACATAAATATACTATGATATCATATTAAATTTTCATTATTATTATTATGAATTGAGAGAAATTGACAATTATATAAGAGTATTCAGGTCACAACACACATACACACATATTAGTATATTGGGTATTAACATGACTAAAATATCTAATACTAAATACTTGGGTAATAGTCTCTCACCACACACACACACACACACACATATATATATATATATGTTAATTCCAAATCCATTTGTGATTACCTTAATACTCTCTCTCATGCTACAATTAAGAATATAAATCCAATAGTCAATTGGACTAGACACTGAATCGGTTGGGGCTGGACATTCAGCCAAAAAATTAGGAAAGAAATTCAAACACTCTCTTGAAACACCGGATCGACCGGGACTGGACATTCAATTGGAGAAACTAGGAAAGAAATGCAGCGGTTAGGACTGGACATCCAACAAAAATATGGTCTAATATCATATTAAATTTTTATTATTATTATGAATTGATAAGGAATGGTGACAATTATACGAGAGTATTAATGTCAAAACACAAATATATATTAGTATATTAGGTACTATCATGACTAAAATATCTAGCACTAGACACTTAGGTGATTGTTCCTCACTATATATTAACTCATATTTTTTTTATCCCAAATCCATGTGTGATTTCTTTAATATAGTTTTTCCTTTATTTTTTTACGTCACCAATTTATTTTTATTATTTATATTTATATTATCATGACATATTGGCAAACCTATCATGAGTAAGTGTGATTGAATAGATTAATAATAGAAAACAAAGTTCATATATAAAATTGAAAAAAATGATCTATATAAGTTGAGATTAGATGTAATGATATATATATATATATATATATTTAAATTGGCGACAACAAAATGTGCTACACATTTTTGGCCTTGACGAATTCTTGCCTAGTTAAATTACTTTATGCAGTAATTAATCTTACAATGCTAGATCATCTTTTAGAAGCAATAAATTTTATATATATCATCTTTAGGAAGAAAATATGTTATCAACAAATGTAGCAACCCTTGTATTCTATTTTATCTTTTTATTTTCTTGTCTTTTTTGGCAGCAGAAAAAAAAAAACCTTGAGATTTGACTTGCGTACATTTTCCCCTATTATCTAAAAACTAGAATGTTTTAGTACTACCATCATTGAAATTATAATATTTCGAGAGGTTAAAATATACTAGCCATAATAGTTGGATTAAAATGAGATTAACTAAAGGGCCCACATTACTAATTTTAAAATAGCAAAGAATATTATATAATATACTAAAAAGCCACACCTACTAAAAAAAAAGAGCCACACTTAATAAATAGTTGATTTTAGCAAATAATATTATATAATATACTAAAAAGCCACACCTACTAAAAAAAAGAGCCACACTTAATAAATAGTTGGATTCCAATGATGAAATGAGGTGAGTTGCAAAGCTTAACTACATCCATAAAAATATGTCCATCGTTAAGCGATAACTCATTTAGGGTTAACCATGGCCATAGTTTTACGTGAATATTGGTCTGAATTGTGAATCGGCGATCCATTCACTAAATTAGATTGAAATAAAAAAAAATTAGACCCTAATTGAAATCAAGATTAATTTATAAGAATCTAATTCAGGTTCATAATTCCTTGAATCAGAATTAAAATAGACGGTTCAAAATCTGAACTTTGAAAATAAAAATTAATATATATTCTAAAAAAATATGTATATATTTTAATATATATATATATAATATTGATACACATATTAATTTTTAATATATATATATATTAAAAATATATAATTTTTAGTTTAAAATTAACATCTTGGAATTAACTTTTTTTTAAAAAAAAATTACACTTCAATTGTAATATTAAATATTTAAAATTATATAGTTGAATACATATATTTATAATGAGAAAATTACATTTGCAAAAATTCATTATTATTATTATTTATTATTAATATATTAATAATAATTATCATTAATTTGTTATAATTTTTTAACAATTAGCATTATTTGATTTAACTTAATCAATATTATCAAATTTATAAGTCAAGTATTCAATCTTATGAAAAATATTATCAATTATAGTTAATTTTATTAAAAAAATATGAATTAAAAAAAGAAAAAAGGAAATAGATTTGATTTTGGAGTTCAAACAAGAACTAAAACTGGCCTACCATTTAAGGATCTAAATCTTAATCAAACCAGCTCATGCTGGTCATGGTTAATTGAGCAAGAGTTTCAAAATATTTCTTCTAGCTAGACTTAGAAAATAAATCTAGGTAACTGCAAAATCATTTTATTAGACATAATTCTAAAAGGCATCTAAATGGGGAAGTAAGACTCAAAAGAAATCTGCTATCTTTAGGTTAAGCTTGTGATTGCTCACCCCTTGACATGAGAGCAGGCTAGCGAGGGTATAACTCAGTAACAGAGACATCATTTACAGATTGTCGTGACGACTCTAATTTAGATGTATGCAATTCATGAGCTGCGCCAGAATCTTCAATAATGGAATTTGATCCATTGCTTCCCCCTGAGACAAAAAATGCTGGCTGCAACGGTGATGGGGAGGTGGTAGTGTAGAGGTGGTAGTGTAGCTGCTAAGCATCAGAACAATCTCTGACATTGAAGGTCTATCAACAACTGCTTCTTGAACACATAATAATCCAATGTTGATGCATCTCAAAACTTTATGTTTAGACCATTGATCACCCATGGTTGGATCTAGCAATTATAGGACTGTTCTGTTGGTCCAATGTTCCCATGCCTGTGAAAAGATGAATTCAAATCAACATCAGAAGTTCTTATAGCTTTGAGGCAGGTATTGGATTATTAGGTGCAACTTGAATCGAGATTCTTTTGTAATGTTACAATGCATGTAGGATAACAATTGAAAGGCTTACTTACATGACTTTGAAGGTTTGTGAAATTGTGAAAACCAGAGTTCTTTTTCCCTGTCACGATCTCCAAAATCAGAATACCAAAGCTATAGACATCAGATTTCGTTGACAACTGCCCGTTTTTAGCATATTCTGGTGCCATATAGCCACTGCATTTCATCGTTAACAATTCTATGAAGTACCCATTTACTAAAGTAATAACTAGTTACTGCAATTTTCTTATCATTTTAGAAGTGCTTAAAAGTAAGGACTTACTAAGTCCCAGCAATTCGTTTTGTGTTTGCTTGAGTTTGACTTCCAAAAAATAGTCTGGCCAACCCAAAATCAGAAATTTTAGGATTCATATGCTCATCCAACAAAATATTGCTAGCTTTCAAGTCGCGGTGAACAATCCTAAGCTGAGAATCTTCATGGAGGTAAAGTAGTCCTCGAGCAATTCCTACAATTATTTTGTATCGCCTTTCCCATTCCATACTAGACTGTCTATTCTGATCTGTCTCATTTCATGATTTTACTATCATTAGCATTGGAACATTATCATTTTACTATTTTTGAATTTTAATGTAGCTCTTTAAACATAGATCTATGCTGTACCAAATAAAATCTTGTCCAGGCTTCCATTTGGTAGGTACTCATAAACAAGTAGCTTCTCTTCTTCCAAGCAGAAGCCTAAAACCCTTACCAGGTTTCGATGTAACAGTTTAGCCACTAACATTACTTCTGTTTTAAGCTCTTCCAAGCCCTGTCCTGAGCTTCTTGGTAGCCTTTTTACAGCTATTTCTCGTCCATCGTCCAGCTTCCCCTGAAATCATTTTTTCACTCAGCATAATATTAGGAAATATATAGCATGCATATAATAAATAAAAGGGTACCTTGTAAACTGGACCAAAACCTCCTTGTCCGAGTTTATATGATTCAGAAAAATTTCCTGTTTCTACTCTGAGTGTGTTTAGACTAATTGAAAGCGATTCTATGCTGTTATTACCATCTTCATTAACAACATCCAAATGTCCTTCATAGGGAAGCAGATATGTCAATAGACTCAATACAATGATAGGAATTCAATATAATTGTTTTTCTAGTTTCATATTTCTATACTTACCAGAACTTCTCCGGGCCTTATTCCAAAACAAGCAAGTACTAAGAATGAGAACTGCTACCAAAATAACAGCTGCAGCTGCCACCACAATAACTAAGGTTTTGGAAATTTTCCCTGCATAAACAGGACATAGTTATAACATTGTAAAATGTTCTCTACCTTAGTGATTCTGAAAAATTAAAAAAATGCAGAGTAGAATGATAAATAGTGATTGATGTTGCAGAACATAAGAGAAAAAAGAACTTACCATGATGACTAGATGAATCTTTTGTTGTATTAGTAAAAGTCGGTTGGAGCAATGAAGGAGATGGAGGAAGAGGAGATGCAGTTGGCGGTGATGGCAAAACAAAAAAAGAATTAAGTTTCATAACGAAAATTGCAACTTAGAGAAAATATCTGACCCCCAACTTTAATATCAACCTGTGGAATATAGCTGATAATATTTTGAAGACATTGCAAGCACTCATTTCCTGCATCTCTTGTGCACTGCACCATAGCAGATATACTAAGAGTGCTGCTCCCAAAAGCTAATCTGGAAGCATCAGCTGCAGCATTGACCGATAGATTTTGAAGCAAATTTCGCAACTGAGTACTAAAAAGAACTGGCTCAGTTGCATTCTGGAAATTCCAAAAGGAAAATTTTGGTATGTTATCAGCAGATGAAAAAAAGCTTGAATTCAAGTACCGTAACAAACAAATGTCATCAAGTATAAAAGCTGCATTCTGAATAGGGCACGCTTGCTGATTTCTGTTACAGCAATATTTGCACAAGTTCGGCAATCTGCCTTAGAGGCATAACCTCTGCATTGTACTAGACCAAAGACAACATTAGCCACCTCACCAATTGCGGTGTTATAGTAGCCTGTTAGAGAAGCAATTGCCGCTAGTGAAGAGTAAGGTTTAGATTTCGCTGATAGACACCCCCAGAAGTGTAATTCATAGCAGCACATTCAGAAAACATGTCACTTTGAGCTTTAGCAGGGAAATAAAAATGAAAAAAGAACGATATGAAGAGTACTAAATTGAAAGAAAACAATGCAAAAGACTCCATACCATATATAGAAAAGTTCTGTAAATTCTCATGGTGAAAAGTTTGTTGACCTTTTCTGTGTTCGAACAGGTTTTCCAAGTTCTTTTTCTGTGAAAAGAGATGTTTTGGTAAAGAAGAAAATTTTCACCAGTCTATGTCGCAGAAGTTGTTATTTAATTTCTATATAGTTTTTTTTTGAAAGTGAATATAAATCCAAACATAAAAATTCATTGGACTTGAGCAAATTTTGAATCCAAAATCAACTCTTTTGATAACTTGCTCACATTAGAAAAGAAATTGGCATACCTCTCTCCATCAGATTATTAAATTATTAGCTAATTTCCACTCTAACAACATTAGAATAAGATACAATCAAGAAAATAATCACTTAGCAAATCATATTATTGCCAAACAATTGACTTGGTTTTCTTATTAAATATAAATCCTTGACTTCAAATCACAGACTTGCCGACCTAATTAACTAAAAGGCAATTACATTGCAGAAAATTTTCTTGGCTATTTTTAGTTATTTGTATTAGATCTTAGAGGAGTTATGTCAAGGACCTGAAAAATGAATAAGAAGGAAAGAAGAAGAACAGAAGAAGAAACAGAGAAATAGAAGAAGAAGAAGAAGAAGAAGAAGAAGAAGAAGAAGAAGAGGCAGAGAAGGGAAAGAAGAAGAAGAACAGAGAATTTAGAGAAAATAAGAGAATTGTAATTGGCAATTTTTTTTTTAGATAGACAATAAGAATATTGTATTTTCATTCATTGATCTTTTAATCAGTTTGCAATTCCTTGTATATATAATTGCTGCTAAGCATAATTCTATAATAATTAGCCAATCATTGGCAATCACTCATTTTGCTAATACTGACAAATAACAGCTCACAACATTCTAACAAATTACATGCATTCTTCCCTTGACAAATAAGGTAGCAGCAGCAGATTCTTTCACAGCCCTCACAATTGTCATTTCTTCAATATCCATATTCTTTTTTGGGTCTGGATTCGTTGTGGATCTATTGAAGGAATTGCAGCACCGAGTCTCTTCTCCTAGAGTCATGACAAGTTATTCCTTATATGGTTACCATATAGAATGCGTCTCCCTGGAGTACGATTGTTAATTATTCATGGACTCGGTCATAATTAATTTAGTTTAATGTTTTTTTAATAATTAAATCTATATTGGATGTGCCTTTAATATATAAGATAATCTAAATTAGAGGTGAGAATGGATGATCAGATTATGTAAGTTAGAGTTGGATCACTCTATATTGGAGTTATTTTAAGTTACAAATCAGTCATAGTTACGTGTCAAGTTGAGTAAAAAAAAATTCAGATTAATTTACACTTACGAGTTGAAGAATGAGAGATGTAAAGTTGTGTTTTAGACCAGAGTGTGCCGTTTTGCAAAATAAAGCGTGAAATTTTGCTGCAAATTTTGCAAATTTTACATTAGACTTTGCAACTAATTTAGTTTGTTGCAAATTTGCAATCATTACAAAAAATACGTGCATTATTGACGGATATTTTTATTAATAAATCGAAAAACCCATCGGAAGAATAATTTACTGATGATTCCCGACCATAACTTTTAGTCCGTGATCACCTTTTACCAATAGCATAATTGATTATGAAAATTTTCAATTTACCGGGAGAATGAAGGCTCCATCAGTAATTACCGATAGCACGTCTGTCAGAAAATTAGATATTAGATTTCGTACTAAGTTCAGAAGGTAATCAGCAAATCGTTGCTAATTTATTTTAATATTATTTTAAGAATTTTCAAATCCTTCTTATAAATTTTGAAGATAATAATTTTTTAAATTCAATAGTTAATCGATAATATTTTGGTAACTTTTATTTATTTATAAATCTTTTTATAGGTATTCAGTCGAAAAATAATATTTATTTTAGCATTTGCGGTAATCCATCGGTAATTTGGTCAGTAAATAATTAATATTTTAATTTTTTTTAATTTGTGGGTAAATATATTATTTTTTTAAAAAAATAAAGTTTTAAATTATTATATTATTAATTTATTAGATTATATTATTATTTTATTATACCTTAAAATATTTTATTATGAATTATTATACTTTTTAAGTTTATTAAATTATAAATTAATAAAAATAAAAATTCCAAATAAATAATACATAATAAAATTATAATATTAAAAATTACAAAGAAAATATAAAAATAATGTACACAAGTAAAATGTATAAATAAAGTAAAGAAAAACTAATGGGGAGGAAATAGAGACAGAAGTGGCGCAGCTAAAAATTGAGAGGTGAAACACAGCGGGGAGGTATTGTTATAGATATTGATCAAACTATGCTTGGAAATCTCTCTGTCTCTGCTCTGGCAATGCAAGCTTCTCCTCACGTGCTTCTATTTTCAGCTCTCTCTATTGCACGAGAAGCTACTCTTGAAGGTTGCTTTCAAATGCTCTACTTCTTAATACAGCATTGAAGAGGAAGCTGAAGATAATATACTAGAATCCTAGCCCATACACCCTCCTCTTGCTCTCCCCGCCAAAACCCTCAATAAACCAGTTGAGTCTTATTAATAGGCTTACATATCTGAAACAACTGATTTCGAGATGCTATAAAGCGGTATTATACAAAAATTATAATAATACAATAGACTAAGATATATAAAAATTAAAATAAGATATTAAAATTTATAAATATACAAGTACATTTTGAGAGTCTTGATCAATAAAAATTTGTTCGTTGTGATTTTTGGCACGAGTATAGATAAACAGCTCATGCTCAATGGGGGAGCTGCCCCAACTGCTCCTCATAGTAAATTAATAAAAATAAAATAACATACATTAGCAAAAAAAAATAGTGACAAAATATTAAAAATTAAATTATGCTTATCAGGTGATGGGTGTGATCATAACCTATTCTACTGCCTCCCATATGAGTAGATAGGCATGTACCATCAATAATTATGTGAAGGCTATTATGGAAAACCATCTCAAAATGAACCCTACCCTTTGGAGAATCTCAATGCACCCTGAAGGGTAATCCATAACTCATCACTAAAATATTTAGACTGCTTTCTCTTCTCATTGTTTTCATTTATTATATTGCTATAGCAAATATTAACCTTTTTCTAGAAGATTATTCTGATTAAAGAGTCAATTGCCTCCTCCCACTAGAAATAGTTCTAAAAAATTTTAATTAAATAATTAAATTCATAATATATAAAGTTTCTTATTAAATTCTAATTAATCTAAATATTTCTTATACCTTAAATTCGTTAAAATAAAAATTTTGACTTCTTTAGAGATCGAATTCCAATTAATTCCGGTTGGCTCCAACTTCTCTTGTTTATCTGTTTCTTGGTATTGCTTCTTTTACTTCGTCTTCCAGTTCATCTACTTTATAACAACATATCAAATAATTAAAAGACAGATTTACAAAAGCAAGATCGCACATTGTAAGAGCAACTATAGGCCAAGGTCCAAAGGAAGGTAGAGTAGTATCTACAGCAATTTATGAATTGTTTCATGGACGCCCGCGGATTTGATCTTTTACAGCTACATTCGGCTCCACCTCTACCTCCATTTCCATTTTTGCCTCCACTTGCACCTTTTAGTTTTTAATATTCAGTTGATTGTAACTAAACAATATTTTTTTATTACTTAGTACATTTAATATTTTATTAATATTATTATTTTTTATTTATATTATTACAACAATTTTTAATTTAATTACAGTTATTTATACATATATTGTTTCTTATATATAAATGTTTTAGTATTTTGTTATAATATATTATTTTAAATTACATAATCTATAAAATTTGAAAAAAAATAAAATTATAATTAACCATTCGATGCTATATTTGTTGGTAAATTTCAAAACAATTTATGACTATTCACTGACAAAAAGAGTTGTCTGTATTACCGACAAATCGAATATCGATCAATAAATTATAAATATTCACTAACTGAATATATGTCGGTATTATTGATAAACATCTATTCTATCGGTAAATTTCTAAATAGTTTTTGACTATTCACTAGTAAAAATTATTATCTATATTATCCACAAATTTAGCATCGTTTGATAGTACTGATAGATATTTAAATCTGTCAGTGAACATCTAAAAGGCTTATTAACAATTTATCAACAGATATTCTGCCATTACTATCGATAGAACATGATATCTATAAGTATTTCCTTATAGATTTCATCTCGATAGTTGTCAACCGAGATTTTAATGGTAAATATTGATTTTTAATTTATGTCGGCAACCTTATAATATTTTATCAATAGAAGTGAGATTCTGTCGGTATTTTATTTACTAGTAAAGTTATTGACAATAGATTTTTTTGTCAGCAATCTCTCGGTAAATTGTATTACCAATAAAAAAATAAGGATTACTGATGAAATTTTTCATCGATAATTCGGTCTATTTTTATAGTGACAATTTAAATAAATTAATTTACAATTTACCACCCACTTAGGACCAATTCCAAAATTCTGAAATATAATTTTAATTATATGGTGATTGATTGCTAATAATCATTTTCAATTCTAAAATATTGCTTAAGAAATATATTGATCATTACTGATTAACTTTTTTAAATTTTAAAATATCATACACATAAAATATAGAGCTTATCTGCTATGAATAGTAAATTTTAATTTGATTTTGACTTTTTTAAAAAGTCAGTCTTGCCTCTAAAAGTATTTTTTAAATGTTATATTATAAAGGTTTTTTTACCTTTGTCAAATGAGTTGACCAATTAGCATTGAATGAAATTTAAAATTTGTGATTTAGGTTTCTTTTTTTCTAAGACTAAGAGTCAAAACAACGCCATTTAATATTTATTTAAGGATTAATATTGACTTTGTATATTTTTTATGTTTTATTGGTTTTGGTCTACACATCTACATATAACTATAATAAATACAATAAAATTATGAAACATGAGACAACAAAAAGAGAGAATACAAGGGCTTCATTAAATTTGGCACATTATATGATGCCACTTTTTTCTTTTTCTAAATTTTTAAACAAAATACTAACCAAAATTTATAATTTTTAAGTACTAAATGTATTAAGAAAAAAATCATATTAACTTTTCTAATAATAATTTTCACAATTTTTTTGACTCTTAAAATTATTTGATTTCTCAACATAAATTTTTTTTTATTTAATACAACAATATTATATAATAATTTTATAATTGTTTTATATATAACACTTCCAGAACATATCAATATATTAAATTATTGTCAAAGACATAATATTGTATTATGTATTTTACTTTCATCTTGCTATATTTTCTAATTTTTTAAAAAAATTTAAATTAAATTTATTATTTATTAGAATAAATATATTTATTTAATATTTATTTAGATAGTTTAAATAAAATTAAAATATTATATTTAATATTATTAATAATTATATTTATTTAGAGACTTCAAGTAGGATTATGGTATTCTATTTGATATTGATAATAATTATATTTATTTAAAAAGTTTAAATAGGATTATCATATAATTGTATAATATATATTTATTATTAATTAATTATTAAATAATAATTAATTAATTATTATAGATATTTATTTCGAGAGTTCTGCAATAAAAAAATATTTTTTAAATTAAAAATTAAAAAATTATATTTTTAAAAGAAAAATATATTTTTAAAAATATTTTTATTTTTTAAATACTTAAATTCTAGTATAAATTTTTGAATTCTTATATATATACAGAACGGATCATCCTATATGTTAGAATTAAATTTGTAGTGACATTTAATGCATGCAATTAGTGTAACCAATTGTTTTGAAAATTTGTGTAATTTCTACAAAATTTAAAATAAAAATCTTCAAATTAAATTTAAAATATTCATGTTAATATTTAAATTAAATTGAAAATATTTATACTAATCTCCAAGTTTCTTTATTTTTTAAATTAAAAACTATCAATTTAACTTTTTTATATTTCCTATGTAAATCAAATTCTTTTGCAAACCAAATTCTTTTATTTATTAAAAAATCTTAATAATTTTCAAATTAAATTAAAATATTCACTTTAATCTTCAAGTTTCTTTATTTTTTTAAAATTAAAAATCTTCATATTAATCTACAAATTACAAAACTAAAAATTTTAATGTTAAGCTTAAATTATCTTTACATTTTAAATTAAAAAAATTTCAATTTCAATTTATAAAATATATTTTATTGTTTTATATTTTTATATATTTTACTACTTATTTATCCTTTAGAAAAATAATATTTTAGAAAACATTTATAATACAATATTAAAATGTTATAACATGATGAATAAGGGTAACATTTTTTTAAAATCAATTTTGTTACTGTCAAAATAAGATATAAATATTGTAGCTTAATATCCTAATAATATCTTCTTAAGTTAAAATGTCTTTTTTTTATTTTTAAATGATAAATATATTATTAAAATTTGATATAATATAATCTATAAGTCAATTCATAATTCTTAAAATATAGTCATAAATACAATATATAAATTAATAAGAGTTTCTAAAATATAGCCACAAATTATTTAGTTATCAACTAGTTTTCATATTTTTAAAGTAATAAATTTTAAGCTAAATAATTATAAATTTTCTGAGATTTGCATATTACACTAGTTAGTCCCTGTATTTTCAATATCTAATTTTTACATCCTCTAGTTTTCAAAAATTAAACTATTTAGTCTTTCTGTTAATATTTTTATTCTAAAAATAATAATCAATTACTTTGATATTATAAAATAATTTATTTATTTTTTCTTTATATATATATATATTTTGTTATTTGTTAAGTCACACTTATTTTTAACATACTTATTTTTAATTTTATTTATATTTCTTACACATAATTTATTTTAATTTTATAAATATTTTAATAAGTTATTTTAATTTATATATATTTTTATAAAGATAAATATATTATTAATTTATATATATTCTTATAAAGATAAATATATTATAAAATAACTTATTTGCTCTCCATTTATATATATATTTATTTTTGTTATTTATTAAGTTTATTTTATTTTTAATTTTATGTTATATATAGATTGTTTGCAAAATAATAAAAGATATTATTTGTATTATTTGAAATTATTTTTTAGTAATACCTATAAAATTAAAATAAATAATATATATAGATTTTATGCAAAATAATAAAAGATATTATTCGTATTATTTAAATTATTTTTTAATAATATTTAAAAAATTAAAATAAATTATGTGTAAGAAATATAAATAAAATTAAAAATAAGCATGACTTAACAAATAACGAAAATATATATATAAAGAAAAAAAATAAATAAATTATTTTATAATATCAAAATAATTGACTAATATTTTTAAGATGAAAATATTAACAGAAGGACAAAATAATTTAATTTTTAAAAATTGGATGATACAAAAATTAGATATTGAAATACAGAGACTGACTAGTATAATATACAAAACCTCAGAGACTTTATAATTATTTAGCCTAAATTTTACCCTACTAAGATTAGGGATTCTCTGCATTTCTTTTATTTTTTATTAGTGAAAATCCTTATTATTTATTTATTTATTTCCTATAAAGATTCGTGTTTTATACTTTCTTTATTTATTGTCTTAAAGTAACATTAGACACGCACATACATTTTATAATAGCTAATAACTTAATGATAAGGTTTATTTATTTTCTCTAATCAAGTATAATATTTTTCCAATTTATTAATAAAATTCAATTTATTGCAAGAGACCTATATATATGTCTTTTTATTTTTTTTTTGTCATGAATATTTTTCAATTTAATATAATTTGATTTTTTTGTCATTTTAATTTCAGGATTTTGAGACCATTTCCAAGTTATTATTTATTTTTTTTATTTTTTATTCATCATTTTTAACTACTAAGGTGTATATTGTGGCAAAAAAATGTATATTACTTTCATTTAACTCTCAAATTTAAGTCATATGTGCCTTCTCTTCTCAATTATAATTAATAAAAAAAATTGATGCGTTTGGTGAGTTTTGCTGGAGTCGTTGAGATTGCTATTTTTCACATTTGTTATTTATAGTGTTGGTGCATTTGGTTTAGCAAATAATATATATTATTTATATGAAATATTATGATAATATTATGAAAATATTAATTTATATATACCAATTTTTTTATTTTTAACTATGAGTAAATAATTATATATTTAAAATTATATTATAAAATTTGAAAAAATAAAAATTCTCACGATATAATGCGGGTTATTTTCTAGATATCTATAAAATATATTAATCGAATATTGACAGTTGTCATCATTTTTAAAATATTATTAAAAAATATTATTGACCGTATAATTATTTTTAATTTAACAAAATAATTAAAATATTTTCTAACAAATGATAATATAATCTTAGGAGGGAATCTCATCCCCATCTCCATTATACAAATAGGAAAAAATATTTTTCCTTCCTTGATTCCTGCAAAAAATTTATTTTTTTAATTTTAAAATTAAAATTTAAAAATACGAAAATAATAATTTATTATAATTATAAATTTAATAAAATAATAAAATAATAAATATATATATAATAAAATTTTAAAAATACTATAAAAATAAGATAAAATATATCAAAAAAATTTATTTTGCATGTACATATAATTAAAATACACTATAAATAATATAATATATATAAAAAATAAAATAATATATATATAATAATATATAATATGTATAATATAATATATATATATTATATATAATGTGTATATAATGTATAAATAGTATGTTTATAATATGTATATTACATATATATATTATATATATTTTTCGAATTCCACGGGAATAGGGACGGGATCCCCTCCCCCCCCCCCTCTCGTCCAACGGGGAGAAAATTCTCCCCATCTCCATCCCCGCAGAAAAAAAAAAATGGAGAATTTTTGCCCCTTCAGGGGCAAATTCCCATAAGAGTGGGAAATGCCAACCCTAATTCACTCTAATGCTCTCAGTAGAGGGGAATACTTTCAAAAGCAAATTTTTAATCAGTAAGTGATCAGTAATTACCGACAATTCTTTATTTCTCTCAAAAAAAAAATTTACTGATAAGATCATCACGGACTAATTTCTATGGTCATTGGTGGCCGGTAAATAAAATTATCAAGAGAATTTTTACATACCCATAGATTTTTCTATATTGTAGTGTGAACATATGTATCTTTATTCTAATGTCATGTACTATCTCCATCTCATTTAAATTGTCCCATTTAGTCCATACACATTTAGTATGAAAATAATTAAATTCTCTAATATTATGTAAAATTATTTTAAATGGACTAAAATATTTTTCATTGACTTATTAATATTAAAAATATTTTAGTCTTGCTTATTAATTAACTCATTAATTATAATTGTGTAAGTAGAAAAAGACTAATTAATTTTTATTAATTTTATAAAGTATCAATATAAATAGAATAAATTTATTTTATAGAAATAACAATTTAATTAGGACGGAGGCAATATCAAAATACGTAAGATATACTATTACTGTGATGGATCATAATTAAGTATCTCACACTAATAATGGAAAATACTAGAGGTGAATCTTCCAAAGTAGTGATGCTTAATCAAGAATCATATGATCATGAACATTTAAAAGAATTTATAGGTTAATTCAAAAAAAAAAAGAATTTATAGGTAATTTATCTTTCGTATTCTCAACTTTTGAAAATAGATCCTCTTATAAAAAACTTAACTATTATATTCAATACTATGATATGCTATATTATGTATATAACTACTAACAATAATATAAATTCAATAAGATTCATTATTATTCTTGGTATAAAATAATGATTTTTGGATTAAAAAACTTTGAAATTATGGAAATATCAAAATATAACTAAGGGGGAAAATTATGGAGTTCAAAAAGTGTCAATATTGAATCCGACTCTTCTAACTAATAGCCTAATTTCATATAAAATTGTAACAAGTAGTCTTATAAACAAACCAATATATCCTTTTGTTTTTATTGGTAAATACTCTGTATAAGAAGAAGATCTCGAGGGAGCATTCAAGTGAAGTAACCCACAAGTCACAAGTTACTAAGTATATTTAAGGCATTGTTGAAGTACACTTCTACAAGCAAGGCCATGTTAAGAACATGTTATCCTTCCTTAAATCTCTAAATAAGCTGAATTTGCTTTTCTTGCAATGTACGTGTCAAGTTACTACCGCCATATACTTGGGCTTCATTCTCTGGCCTGAATTTGGCTCTAATCCTGCATTCGAAAGTTATTAAGTTCCGTAATTTCAAAGAAATGGACTGACTTATACATTTTATTGTATCCTATAATTAATATAATTACCTTTTTTATGTAAACCGTATGCTCTAAAATTAAATAATGAGTGAATTATAATTATGTGTGCATGTAAATTAATTCTTCTTCTTCACATTCTCTAACTGCAATTTCCATCACTTTTCCAGCTGAAGAAGGTAAAACATTACAGCATTGCCGCCTTGGAGCCCTCAACTGGATGATGAAATATGAAATGAAAGTCAGTTTTATTTGGCATGTAAAACAATTACATGTCAAAAAATGTCATAAACCTATTAAATAGGAGAAATTTTCTTTTTCTTTTTATTTTCATCCGCAATTAATCAAGTACTAATAATTAGAACCGAATAAGAGATATACCTGTTTATCACTAAGATGAAGCTTGTGAGAGAACACCTTGATCTCTTCAAGTTTTCTTGGAGAAGACATATCATAAGAGCAATTGGCATAGTTTTTCTTGTAAAGACTTGTGATTACTCCATCACTATTAGAAGACATATTATCCATGAAGAAAATTGTGGGCCTTTTACAAGGATCAGGGTGAGGTTCTCTAACATTAAAAGTGTAGGAGCCAGCAAGAAGACTACCCTTTTTCCATTGCTTGAATGTGGTTTGAACAGGAAGAGTATCAGGCAAAAATACATGCTTACCATAGACCTCAATTGCATAGCCCCAGGATACAGAAATCGTCCAGAAAAACCAACGATCATAGCAAACTGTTTTTTGTAAAATCCTTTGAGAATCAAGAGCTACAGCTTTGAAGAAATGTTGTAGTGAATTAATTTTTGTTTTGTTTGGGAAAATTGGGTCCAGATGATCAAAGTGATGGAGAGATACTATTGGTGATAATGGATGTGAAGTCAACAAACCAAATAAATCACCTCTTACATCAACCTGGAAATTTTTGACATGCCAAGTTAAAAAAATTTCAGAATTTGATAATTAAGATTCACCTACTGACAATATAATTACAAATTTAAATTTTTTAAATTTAATGCAAGAGAGCAATCAAACTGTTTTCCAATTAATAGTGTTATAAAGAGAAATGCTGTGAAAATTTTAATTTTATAAATTAAAAACTTTAAGTTTTTAAAAAATATAAACTAAAAATATTTTACTATGAAGTTGTGAAGTTATTTTTTCCAATATTAGGAAAAGGTGATGTAATAATTATAAAAATTTGAAATATTTTCATTAAAGCAATATTAGTAAAATTTTGTGCAGTATATTTGATATACGCTTAGTGGATATAATAAAATACACATAATTGTATTATGTTATATTTTAATACTACATATTATTTTATATTTGATACTATATGTTTGCTGGATTATGAAATGTACTTACTATATTATAGGGTTAATTAAAAAATGAATATTAGTTTTTTTTATTTATCATCAATTTTTTTACAACATTAAAAGATTGTATAAAATATACACTTTATTTTAATTTTATTATATTTGTTAGAAAAGTCTATTTGAACTGTAAAATTACTGATATGTAGGTTTTTGTTAGTTTACCTGGACTACTGAGATGAACAAAAAATAGATTAATTGCAAAGAATACAAAAACTTAAAAAATGTTTTTTTATTTTTATTATGGATTTTTCAAAATATAAAAAGAATTTATGAATTATATGTTTTATTTCAAATCTATCATATTTATTGAGAAATGTTATTTTATTTAATATATTACTAACATGTCAATTTTTATAAGTTATCCTGTTTTAAAGTATTTATTCACCAAAATAATCCTCAAATTTCAAAATAAAAAAAATAAAAAAATCCTAAATTTTCAATTGAAAGTGCTAAGTTAAAATATGAATGTTAAAACACAAAATTAATTCAAACAATATAAAATTAATTCAAAATTAACTAATTATATATAAAAAAAAGGCTCAAATTCAATTTTAATAATGAAAAAAAATGTATATTACTTAAAATTCACAGTTAAAATTTATTTTTAAAGAGAATTCATTGGTATTAAAAAAAAAAAAAGAACACGTCACATTAATTTGAAAAAGTTATGGTTCTTATTTTTTTTTTAGTTTGAAAATTATTTTTGAAGTATAAAATAATACAGTAGAATATTTTCTAACTCAAATTATTCACAAAAATCGACGCTTAGATTTAAAATGCATTCATGGACACTTACGCATTTTGCAGTTAACCCACTTTTTCACTTAGATTTAATATGCATTCATGGACTCTTTTATGCATTTTGCAGTTTACCTACATTTTTATTCATCTCAACAATAGAAATTGACACGTTAACAATTTTACAGATCAAATTTGTTTTTGCAATAAATATAATAAAATTGTAACAAAATATATAATTTATGCATTCATTTGACACTTTAGAAAATTTATAATAAAATTGAAAAAAAAAGAAGCTAAAATTCTCCTTCTTTTTTTTTTGTAGTTAACCCCATATTATATTACTTTATATTTGAAGTCGAAAATTCTTCAAGAACTAAATAATAATAATAATAATAATAATAATAATAATAATAATAATAATAATAATAATAATAATAATAATAATTTTGTGAAATTTTATACAATTAAGCTATTTATCAATTAAAAATATTTTATATTTTAAATTTATTTATCTGAATTAAATAAGAGTAAATTAAATTTTCAAATTCATACAAATTAAGGATTTATTAAATTAAAACTGAAAACAAGTTAAGTGAAACACCAAACAAAAACAAAAGTAAAAATGATACCTGATGAAAACCCGGTTCAACAGTCAATCCAACTCCAAGCTCAGCCAAACAAGAAGAGATTCTCGAATCACTTCCATACAGATGCGGATACCTCTGTATGCAAGAATCAAAAACCTTGGCCAAAACTTTAGCAAGTGGATAACTTATAGCAAATCCTCCACCGCCAAACGCCATTCCAAATCCAAATATTCTATTTTGTTCATAAACTTCTGAATTAGATCCAATATAGTACCAGAGCCGGTGATCATACTTTGAAAGAGTTTTCACTAAATTCTCCGGGAAAAAAACTGTATCATCATCTCCAAAAACAAACCACCGAACATCTGAATGATTAAGCAACACCGTTTCAGAAACTACACGCGCCACACGAATAGCTGACCGGAGACCATTCCTGTAAGTGTAACGAAACCGGGAGGTGTCTTCCGAGATGCACAGAGGAGGAAGAAGATTTTTCTCTTTAGTAGTATCATTATCAGAATCGGAAATTGTCTCCTCCAGAAAAACACATCCTCTCATTTGCGGTGGTTGCCACCATAGTTTAACGTAGTCTTTCCTTTTAAGCCATGAATTCTTGTTGGAAGCGATTCCGAAAACAATGTGTTGAAGAGTTAAAGGGGCTGAAATATCATTATTTTCTGAGAAAGAATTTGGATTTGTGGGATTAGAAGTGGTAACTAAAAAGAGAGAGACAAGAAAATAGATTATACAAATAGAAGATGAGAAAAATATGAAGAGATTAATCGAATAGTGCGTTTTGGATGGTAAAGAATTAATAAAAGATTGCATTTTTCATGAAGAGAGGCATGAAAATGAGAAAATTAATTTCTTGATTTTTAGATAGGAAATTGGGTATAGTGTAATGAGGTTAGAAATGTATGATGCAATTGATTGGGCGCAATCAAAGGCGAAAGCAACTCCAGAAATTTAATATTTGTCACTTGTGGATTTTAGGTATTGAAAAAGAAGGAAAATCTGCTCCCATTAACTCACCAAAAGTATACTAGGTTGGTGGATTAAAATCAAATGCTTGTTGACATTAATGGTATTTGACTCTAATTCATGCCTAGTTGACTCACTGGCAATGCTTCTTATATATATATATATATATATATATATATATGCTATTCCCCAGTAATAGTTTTAATTTTCATTTCTCCCTTCAAATTTTTATTAATTTTTTTTTAGAATATGTGCTGTCCCGCAAATATATATATACACACATATATAATGTTCTTTTTATTCAGGGTATTTGAATATTTAAAAATTTTTTTTTATTGAATTATTCAGTATTTAAGATATTATTCGACTAATTTGAATTTAAAAATTGTTAACTCTTAAAAGAGACGGTTCTTCTAACAAAATATTTTTTATTCACAATGGTCGAACCTAAATATTTGAAATTTGATATATTAGATAATGTCTAATTTTAATAATTATGTACTTGAAACATAAATTCAAATATATATTATTACTGGGATAGAAATTGATGAACTCGTAAATTTTCTTTAGTGCTCATATCAATCCAAAATTTGATTGGTTATACTGAAAATGTCGACTTCATAGAAGTTCTGAAACGTGGTCAAAATTTTCGCGTTTGTCCAAGTCAAGTTTTGAAATATGTATAAAAATTTCGTTTTTTTTAGAAGTTCTGAAATGTGTGTAGGAATTTCGTGTTTGCTGAGTTTTGCGTTGGAGCTTTATCATTTGTGTTCATGTTTTCCGGTCATCATACTTGTTTTGAATAAATTTTTTAGATAGAAGGTGAGAAATTGAATTTGTAATCTTCTTTAATGAATTTGACTTGTGAATCAAAGATAGAAAAAATTGATTTTTATTTGGCAAAATTTTATTTTGATGCAATGTTCTAAATATAAAAAATTTTAATTTAATAAATTAGTTTGAGATTTTGTAATACACATAGTATTTAATGAATTTAATACACATGTTTTAATTTAATAAGTTTTTAACCAAATTTTTATCCAATTAAACAAAACAACCAAACCAATAATCAAAAATTCAAAACAATAAAAGTAAAGAGAGTAAAGAGACAAAGAGCTTAGCCAATTTTTTTAGTAGTTTTTAGGGATGATAATTAATCAAGTATTTTTAGATATTCGATATGTTTTGATAAGTTTATATAAGATATAAATAGTTTATAAAAATATTAGGACAAATACACATAATATTTTTATTATCTAAGATAGATTTATAAATATGTTTCGACTGGTACTTGTAATTTAAAAACCATATGTTTATTTGTAATATATGTATCTCTTTTATATGTGATGTGTATATCTATTATATGTGAATTAATTTTAATATTCATATACGACTGTTTCAAAATTTTAATAGCGTTAATTAATTCATGATGACACCAAACACAAGAAAGGAGTAAAATACAAGGCCAAAAGATAATTGAGAATCATTCACATGAGAATGTAATTCATTTTCTCTAAATGTCATGAATAATTACTAATTTGACTATAAACCTTTTGTTGACAATAGTTAAATTTAGTATTTGACATAAAATAAAAAGAATTCAGATGTTGATTTTTCAAAATTTAGTCGATAATGCCTTGAAAGCCTTCTAATATTAAAAAGGAAAAATAAAGTTAGTCATATTAAGGTGGCTAGAATTCAGCCAAATAATATAAAATATCAAAAATACCCTTTAAATGTATTTTGGCTCCAAAACTTAAAGTACATTTTCCTCCAATTTTTTATATTAAATGACACACTTTGAAAATATGCACTTTCCAATTTTAAAATTATTAAATTACTATTAATTAATATGTTTGTCTGCTCAAAATATTTTAAATTATTAGATTATTTATTTTAATTAGTAAAAAATAAAGATAAAAAATATAAAAAATAAATAAAAAGGGTATAAGAAAATAGTATTGCATCTATTAGCGCCAAAATCTTATGTAAAACGGCGGGTTGAATTTTATTAAGAATATTTTATTTCATTTACATAATATATAAAGTAGTTAAAATAAAATTATATAATAACCATATAATGATTTAATTTGGAGTAATTAATTATGCTATATATATATAAACTAATGTAATTTACTATATAATATATTTAATTTTAAGTAATCAACTATCAATCAATTAAAATATTTTATTAAAAATATTTTATTCCAGTTACATAATATACCAGGTAATTAAATTTAACCTTAAGTAATTAATCATACAATAAGTATAAATTAATATAATTTACTATATAATAAATTTAATTTTGAGTAATTGACTATGTTATAAGTATAAATTAATGTAATTCACCATATAATATGTTTAATTTCAATTAATTGACTAAGTTATAAATATTCACCATATAAAAAGTTTAATTACGAGTAATTGACTAAGTCATAAATATAAATTAATGCAATTTATTATATAATATATTTAATTTTGAGTGATTTACCTTATAATAAGTATAAATTAATGTAACTCCTTAAGTAATATGTTTAATTTTGAATGTTTAACTATATTATAAATATAAATTAATATAATTCACTATATAATATGTTTAATTTTAAGTGATTGTCTATGTTATAAGTATAAATTAATATAATTCACCATATAATATATTTAATTTTGAGTAATTGAGTCTAGGTGTGGGCATCAATTATTCGGTTAATTAACCGACCGAACCAATCGGTTAACCAAACTGAAGTACAAGAAAATTATTAATCAAATCGATCAAATTTATATTTTGGTCAGTTTGGTTAATTAATCGAATTAAATTGGTAGGTTTTGCTAATTAACCGAATCGATTAATTTTTTTAATTTTATAATAAAAATTATATTTATAAAAAATTAATATAATTAAATAACTAAATAAAATTTATTATAAAAATAAATAAAATAAAACTTTATTTTGTAATAAAAATGTATATTTATAATAAAAATTTATATAGTTAAAGAATTAAACAAAAAATAATAAATAATTATTTTTTAAAAAAGATTCGGTTAATCGGTTAACCGAACGAATTAAATCGGTTAATTATTAATCAAACAAAAAATTGACATATCCTAAACTCTTCGACCGAGTCGATCAAATTAAACTACCGATCGATTAACTAAAACTTCGATCGGTTAATCGAATTGTATCCATCTCTAATTAAATATATTATAAATATAAATTAATATAATTTACTATATATACTTTAAGAAAAATATAATTTTATATTGTTTATTGTAATTTTTTTAAAGTATATTATTTTGTTAGGTTTTCAACTAATGACTTAAATGGATAAATACCAAAACTTTAACCACCAAGCCATCCTCAACTTTTTAATATGTTAATCACCCAAATAATATTTATATTTAGATAATCTTAACTTTTCTATCAGACCAGTTGATCCACTGCGATGAAGCTGCCAAAATTAGTTTCATATTTCTTTCTTTAATATCCCTTTTATTCCATTAAATTATTTCTATGTTTTTAAAATTTTTAAATTAAATATCAAATATATATATTTCATCTCTTCTTTTATCAATTATTATTATTATTATTATTATTATTATTATTATTATTATTATTATTATTACATGTTTGATCATTTCACTAACGAGAAGGAGTAGGATTTATAATGGTTAATTTTCAATTTGCATTTATTGACTTGAAGATTTACACAATAAGTAAATCAGGAGCAACACTGGACTTTTATATATGTAAATAAAAAATCACTGCAAGGTTAATATTATTTTTCCATCAACAAACAAATTATAGTATTTTCAGCATTGAATTTTTTAATTACATGTATATTTTTAAATGCCATTAAATAGTATTTATAAAATATTATTTTAGAACATGTGAAATTAAATTTAAAAATAAATATTTAATGATATTTGTTAATATTTTTAAATAATGACTTAAATAGTAATATTAAAGTTGTTATGATCAGATCAAATAAAAGTTAATATTATTATTTTAATAAATCACAACTATTATATAATAATTGATATACAATATATTTAGAGTAAATAATAATTGATTAACCAATATTTTTGATTGATGTTTTATTTTATTTAGGAATACGAGAAAATATTTTTGATATTCAAATTCCTTAATTAAAAATGTGAATTACTGTAAAACTTCCTTTCTAGAGTTACACAGTCGAGAGAGCAAAGTTAAAGAATGTGAGAAATTGTGTATTGTATTGAAATGCCTGAATAAGCTGTAGGAGAATCCTTTATATATTTACAATGAAAAGACTAAAGTAGGGTCGTCTCAACATATCTAGAGACCAAAAGTAAATTTAAAAAATGAGGTCTTTTCTAAAAGATTTTATATAAATAATAAATTTTTCACTTAATTTTTTTTTTCACTTAAAATTTATTTTTTTAGCTTTTTGAGATGCAAAATTATTTATTAGAAGAAAAAAAAATACAACAAACAAAAAGTGAGAAGAGAATAAAAAGTTAGAACAATAAAACTTAGATTATTTTTAAGCTTTAAAGGGGCTAGAATATTTAATTCACTGATAAATCAAATAATTTAACTTCTCGCCAAACATAAATTTAAACTAATGAAGTGCAAAATTTTCTTCTTTGACTCTCGATGAAATAGCATGAATGAGAATATATATATATATATATATATATATATATATATGTTAATACTAAAGAATGAAAGAGAGAGAAATTTACAAAAGAAAAATTCAGTTTATATATAGCTTTAAAAAATATAATATTAGTTTTTTTATGGGTCACTGATGTGAAACAGAATTGAAAAACAGAATTAATATGAACAATAAATATTAGCATCTTTAGAAATTAGAAAGATTATAATTAAATCCCTTATTTTTAGAAAGCAATAACCATACTTTGTTTTAATTTTTTTAAAGAGATATTAACTACAATTTTTGGGCCCTACAGCCCTTGCCATTAAGCCGGCCATGGACTAAAGTGTCTTATAGATATACACTCTGAACATTGAACTAAAGTAAGTACAAAAGAGTAAAATAAAAAAAATCAATAAAACAAAAAATAACAATTAACTTAACAATTATTACAATTTTTAAAAATAATATATAATCCTCTAATTAGTTAATTTTTATTTTATTCATATTGGTTATGCATGTTTATATTATATCATTCATCTTATTTTTACAACTTCTTAATACACTTAACACAAGTAGTTGTTTAATTTTTTTTTCAATATTAATTTTTGTTTTAATATTACAAACTTTCAAATATAGTTTTTATTTTAAATAATAATTAATTATCTTTTTGAAAAAGAAGAAATATTTTAAAAAAGATAAATTTATTAAATAACTTGTCCACTAGAAAATTGAAGCAATAATTAAAAGAGAGAATAAAATTTTGAAATTCAAATTTGACATATGAAAACTCTAAAAAATGATATCAAAGTAGATTTAAGTGGCAAAAAGTAAATTTAAGTGGCAAAAGGTGAATTATGATCATTCTAGCCACAATTTGTTTGATCATTTAACAATATCCTAAAAGTTCCATATGTTAAGTGGCCATTTAACATATTAAAAATTAGAATTTCCATTCACAATTCAATATTCACATACTAATAGTTTCACAATTTTAGTAATATTAATTAATTTGTGATAATAAGGGGAAAAAAATAAGCAAGGAGATTTCTCTTACATATTCAATTCAGTATATCTGTGTATCATATTAGAATTCTGTGTCACACACACACATATATATTGAATAATATGGAATTTTAGTTTTTCTATCATGCATGAGGCACAGAAGTTAGCTCAGAATCCTAATATTAAAAATCAAAGCCACGGAATGAAAAAAAAAATTATTTTTGAAAAAAACTTTAAAGAAAGTAAAAAAAATAAAATTAAAAAGAAAATGTGTAAATTAAATAAACAAGCTTAATTTTGAAATAGCCTAGCATGCTTCACATTAAAACCTAGTACGAATTCTGAAAATATTCGAATCAAAATATTTAAAACTAAAAAAATTCTTTGACTTTTTTACTTTTTTTTTTAAATCGAACAATATTGATTTTTATAATGTTAAACAGTACGCATATTTTTTTAATTTCAATTTGATTCCGGTTTTAGGCATATTGAAATCTCCAAACTTTGATTTAGAAAATTTCCTGGACCAAACCATGCTCGGCCACACTTTATATAACAAATATGTAATGTTTACTCATAGTTTTCTATTTTTATTTTTTTTAAGAAAATTAAAGTATTTATTTTTCATAAAAAAATTTAAAAATATATTCACTTATAAAAATAAAAAATTATTTTTTAACACCATATGAAGACTCTGTGTTTCCATATAAACAAAATTTGACCCTATTACAAAAGAAGATTTTAGAAAATTTTGAAAAACATCCCCATAATGTTTTCTAAAACCTTTTTCAAGTTAGAAAATTAAAAAAAAAACTATTTTCTATTTTATAATTTAAAAAATTATCATTTACTTTTGTGTATATTTTAACTTTAAACAATTAATAAATAAATAAAAAAAAATGAAATGCTCATTATTCTTTTAAGGAATTTAAGCTTTTTTTTTTTTAACATATAATGAAGAACAATTTAAGTGACATAATAGATTGAGTAAAGAAGAATTAAGGTGACAAAATAGATTTGAGTAATTATTATATATAAACATTAAATGACAAACCAATAGAAATTACTATCAATATCATAGTCAATTGAATGTTGTTTAAATCAAATTCTACTTCAAAAATTTTAAAAATCAATCTAGCTAGTATCATTTTGATGGTAATGGTTAGACATTAAATACACCTATGAATCAAATGTTACTCAGCTCTAGCAAATGGGGAAAACTGTTGATTTCCCAGTTACAATTCAGAAAATGATTTGTACACCATCAGAGCTAATGTTTAGATGACTCACAAAAAGTATGGAACGAAAATTGTCAAAACAATATGTTTTACTAGTTTTTAAAGAATATGAAGGTTAATAGCCCACCTGGTACAATAGAAACTTGGCTGATTTATAAAGCACGCATAGACAATGTCAACGCTGCCACGGCATCTTTACTATTTGAAAAAGTTTTACATATGCAGGTGATAAGAATTTGATCCTAGAAATAGCTCAGAGGGTTACTTTAGAGCCTTCCAATAAGCCAAGTATACTTCTTATAAATTTACTTATTTAATCCTTTTATAAAATAATATGTAGTTATTCAATTTAATCATTTTATAATCGCTTAATACATAAATATATCCTTAAATTTATAAGAAAGAATATAATATCACCTTATACTTTTTGGATGTCCTATGACATCTATACATGTTTAAAATAAGTATTTATTAAACCTTCAGCTTAACTATTTCTCACCTTACTAATAGATGTGTATTACATGCGCCAAACAACTCTTTCATCTTATTTCCTCCTCTGCAAAATTTTCAACTCAATTTAACTCAAACCCCTTTTTTTTTTTTTGTCAAAGTTTAGTCATATTTTGATCTTTCATCACCAACGTATTACTAAAAATAGATTAAAGCGATTATATATATATATATATATAAAGATAAGTGAAAAACATATAGAAATTGAAGATTGAAAAATTAAAGATACAAAAGAAAAAGAAAAAGAAATAAAAGCTAGTTGTAAGAGAAAATATAAAAAATACATGGTGGGCATAAAAAATTCTGAAATTTATTTTTGTTAGAAGATGCATTGTTTCCCACCCAAGGATGCCATTTTAAAAGGCATTACAAGCACAAACCCAAATAATCATAAGCACATACACCAATACAATTTGAGAAAATTACAGCAATACAATCATAAATCCAGATTGAGAAATTTAAAACACTAATATTATTGTTAAAAATCATAAACTCAAACAATATAGAAACAAGAAACTTGCATCACCAATGTGATTTGAGTAAAAATTACTTTGAAATATAAATTTTATAAATATATATAACAATTTTTACAAAATTAAGTTTAATGACCATCTAAAAAGAAAATCAATTACAAAAAATTATAAAAGAATAATGAAATAAATGTGAAATTTTATTATACCCATTCAAAAACTTAAACCACCATAGTAATCATAAATTGGATTAAAAATTTAAATAGAATTTTAAAAATACTAAAATAAATTTCAAGAATGGATTAGAAATAAAAGATGGGTATGTTATTCTAACACCCAAAAAAGAAAAACAAAAACAAAAACCCAAAAGATAAATGGGTTTAAATTGGAAATAAGATTGGAAATAATCATAATAGAAAGGAAAGAAGAAGAGATTCAATTATTTGCCCAACTCAACAGTAGAATCTTGACTGACAATGAGAACTAAAACAGCAGCGCAAGCTTGATGGTGATGAGTTGCGGCAAAATCAAAGCTCAAATGAGAGAGAGAGAGAGAGAGAGAGAAAGAATGAGAACAGATAAAAATTTCAATCTGAAATGGGAGAAGAAGAAGAATGGGCACTGAGAAGTTATACAAACTCTTTTGTTGTTTAGAGAATAGGGGAAAAAAAACTATCCATGCACCTTTTATCCAGGTACATTTCACACACTGAGCTAAGAGTATATCAATACCATTTTAAACATGTAAAGGTGTGTCATAGGACACCCAAAAAATATAGGGTGCTAATAAGTTCTTTCTTACAAATACAGGAGTATATTTATGTATTCAGCCCTTTATAAAATTCAATCTATCTTTTGAATAGGCTAAATATTAAGAAAGCTATATTACTTAAAACTAATTAATCTTATAAAATAGGAAAAGCTAAGCGTACCATTAAATAGTCTAGATGTTAAGGAGAGCAACAAACTTTTCTCCTTCTCATCTCCATATACTTTGTTTTTACTCTCCAAATACTTCTTATCAGACATCAAAATTGGTAATAAAAAGAAGTGCTCTATTGCATTTTGGACTGCAAAAGTACCATAATCCAAGACACACTCCCAGATCATGGTATTATAGAGGGGCGGCAAATTAGGTAATAATGACACAAACATTGAAAGGGGGTAGGAGGAAGGCTATTGATCTCAACACACATAACCTATGAAATAATTCATAGTTATCTAATTCGCTGGAGTACCCATTGTATTACAATTCAAAACATACATTCCAGAACATGGTACTTCTGCAATCCTGAATGCAATGTACATATATTGGATCATCAAAATTAGAGCTTCAGTATTAGAAATATGATTTAAGAGGTAAACAAGGAAAAATCACGAATGACAATTGTTATCCTTTAGGATATTTCACATTATGTGAGAGAATTAGGAGTTTTCCCACTTTCCCTATTGGTTAATTTTTATGTTCAACTAACATTAGATGGTTGAATTATGGTAATTAATATTTATCCAATATCATTAATAGGTTGTTTTTAGGGCTAGACAAAAAGGTGTACTTAAGCCAAGTGAAGTCAGTACAATATTTAGCCGAGCTTGACTTTAAAAAACTCAATACTAGAAACTCAAGAAAGACTCAACCTTGTTTGAGTTTTAATTTTCATGTTTAAACCCAACTTGAATGGATACTCAAACTAGGCTTGACTCAATTGATTAACTATTAAAGAAGTAAATAAAATTATTTATTCATGTTAAAAACAAAACTTGAATTCAAATTGATAAATTATTTTTAAATATTATACTATAATATATTCTTAACATTATATAACAATTAAATACTCAGTTAGACTCCGGACTACTTGAGCCGAACATATTGATATTCAAACATGGTCAATTTGCTAACCGAATTGCTCAAGTTCGAGCTCGACTCGAACCAAGTAAATATGGAATATTTCGTAAGTTTAGCCTAAGTAGTTTACAAGCAACTTAATCTATACTGTAATTTTTAAAATTGATGAAATAAAGTTTTGTATACAGCCATTTGAAAAAGTGAAATTATAATAATAGTTCACATTGTAATTAGAATTAAGTGTTTTGATTAATACCTCTGCTATGATAAAAAGAAAAATAATCAAATTATCTGATATCAATTTCTACTTCATTTTTTATAAATATACCATGCCAATTAAAAAATAGTATAGTATTTCTAGTATTTTTAAAAAGAGTATAAGATATGAAATGCTACTAGAGTGAAATTTCAATAATAAAAAGCCTAGCTTCCTGATTTAGTGTATTTCACATCCTATATTCCAATTAGCATACCAACTAAACCCATCCCTTTCTTACTGTACACCAAGGTAGATGGTGCTTGTTGGCCCCATTCCCACACTGCAACCCGAAACACACCACGCACCAGGAAACTATGGGACAATCCACTGAACTTGACAAAAAAAAAAGGCATGAAAAAGTAACTATAGTGGTCAATCACAAGTTTATCCACCCCAAAAATCAGCATAGAAAGAAGAAGAAAAGATAAGAAAGATCCAAGAAAATCATCATGAGACTTTACCAGCCAAGGGTGCAAAGTTGGTTCACACCAAGAGATCCCCTAAAATATCATGTAATTGCATTTCTGTACAGCAGTAATTTCCCACGAAAGGCTAGAAGTGCATTGAAATCAGTTCATCAGCCCCACATTGCCTAATGTTAATAACCATGGATTCATTAAATGAGGGAGAAATGTCACAACAATCTCGACGGGGAACCTTCATCTGAAATAAAGGCAAAATGACATTAAGGTGAGATAAGCTGAAAAAAAAAAGTGAGAAACTAGCAGCTTATTTCAACTCAAGAATATCTAAACCAATAAAGTTAATACCTGTTCATTATCAGGTTCTAGTCTACGGGAAAACACTTTGACTTGCTCCAAATTTTTAATGGCTTTAGATCTGGAGCAATCCCCAGAATTGGGCCTGGTGTACGTACCCCAAAAACCACCATCACCAGATGAAACACTTTCCATAAAAAAGACAAGTGGTCTTTTACATGGATCCCTAGGATATTCTCTCATATTAAACATAAAACGACTAGCGTCAGCAGTGGCATCTCTCCTCCATGGCCTAAAGGTTCTCTGAAGAGAAAGGAGATCTGGAAGAAGTTCATTGCCTTCAAACACCTGAACAGAATAACCCCATGCAACTGAAACAGTCAAAGAATTTGCACAGTCATAGCAAACTATTTGTTGCAAAATCCTGGCAGCATCAACATTAGCAGCATTGACGCTTGAGCCTTGCTCATATTGGGAAAGAGTGGGTCTGCAGCATCTAAATGATGAAGGGAGAGTAAAGGTGACAATGGATGCGCAGAAAACATGCCAAACAAATTGCCCCGCATATCAACCTGGAATATATCAATTAAATTTGAAAATCACCTCTTGATTGATAATTCCATCTCCAAAATCCAATAAACCCATCTTTTATATATCAAGTGAACATACACAACTCACATGCTATGAACATACTCGACTCATATACCATGAATAAAGACATGGCTAAAATGAAAGGTATCTCCTTCTAATAAAATTGACCATGTCATTCAGCTCAATCAAAACCAGGAACTATTCTAGCTGACAACCTCAAATCCTCTAATCAAATCTGTAAAAAGAGACTAGCTAGTAAATCATTAGCAAAGAAGTGAACTAAACATATTCTAATAAAAACAGAAAAATAGAGCAAAGAACGAAAAAAAAAAACAAAAATAGAAGTGAAAGAAAATATTTACTGAAAAAAAAATACTAATATTTTATTGACACTCAAGTAACTAAGAAGTTCAGAGTCTAAAAATATTTACTAAAAATGCTCAAGTCCCAAACTTGTAACCACACAAGATAGTCAGCTATTTTCAAGAGTAAACAATATATAACCACAAAGTCTTGATGTTCTCCTTCCAAAAAATTCACTTAACGATTCAGAACTGGAAATAGCCTAAATTAATAAAATCTAAAATTTCTTGAACCTAAATACAAGAACATGTCAAAAGAGAATTTGATTTGATTATGACCGGTGAACAATATATAGACAAATACTCGTTACATTTCAACATGAGCTTTCATTGATCAAACAGTAATAAACCAAACCAATGACAATTTCATCACAGAACTCAATCTAATCAATTATAAAAGAGTATCATTAATTAGACAAAGGATCAATGCATACCTGATGGAATTCAGGTTCATGAGTCAACCCAACACCCAACTCTGCCAAGCAAGAGAAAATCCTGGCATCAACAGATGGGCATAGCGTACCAAACATGAGTCTAAAACCCTGGCCAAAACCCTACCCAATGAATAACTTATTGCAAAACCTCCACCACCAAAAGCCATATCAAATGAATACTTCAGATTCTGTTCATAACTCTCTGAATTACTCCCTATATAATACCATTGATTATGGTCATACTTGGACAGCGTTTTAACCAGATTTTCCACGAAAATCACCGTGTCATCGTCGCCAAACACAAACCACCACACATTCGGTTGGTCCATGTCCACCGCATCCTTCACTACACGAGACACCCGAATTGCCGATCTCAGGCCGCCCTTGAAGGTGTAGGGGAAACGAGAGATGTCCTCGGCCAGGATCACGGGAGGAAGGTGGGATCAATGGAGAGATATGAATTAATGTCCAGGAAAGCGAATGCCCGAGTAGAGATGGGGTTATACCAGAGGCGGAGGTAGGACTGACGGCGAGGAAAGGAGGAGGCGGATGAGGCGATGCAGAAGAGGAGATGGCGGCGCCTTGTGGAACCGGCGGTTGAACCTGTGGCAACGGTGCGTGAGAATGAAGACGATGGTGGCGGAGGCGGAGGACGAAAAAGGAGGTGGAGGATAAAGAGCAGGGAGAGAGCTAAGAGAATATCTTTAAGGCGCGAAGAGCGAAAAATTGGGATTTTGGTGGCGGTGGCGGAAGCGGCAGCGGTGGCGGTGGCGGTGGCGGTGGCGGTGGCGTTGGAGGTCTGTGGCATTTTAGTTGACACAGAAACTGAGGGGGCAGAAGGCTTGGGAAGGCGGTTGTGGAGAAAGGGGAATGACTTATTTTTTAGGTTCGGATACATTTTATTGAGGTCCAAATCAGTATCTTTTACTAACTAGAAAATTGCCAAAGATATAACGATCATTTCTCAACAAGTTTTTCGAGTTTTAAATTCATTAATGGAATGAAAATTTGTCTACGAAATGTTTCATTTGCACACAAAGCACAGGCACTCTACTCACAAATTTTCAAAGTGGTGCTGGGCTGGGCTTTGATTTTTTGAGAATTTTTAAATTGTTTTTGCTTCTTTTCACCTAATTTCCCAATTTTGTTTTTATATGACTGCTCTTAAAAAAAATTCAAAAATACTGTAATTATTTTATTTTTCAGTTTTAGGGAAACATATGTTGAAGTTACAAAAATATAGGATATGTTTACTCAAAAAATAGTATTCTGTTTTCTGTTTCCAATTCTCTTGAAAAATTGGAGTATTTATTTTCAGTAAAAAAAATTAAGAAAATACATTCATTTAATAAAAATGTAAAATAGTTTTTCATTTAAAAAAACTGAAAAATACGTATATTTGATAAAATAGAAAATAGTTTTCTATTTGATAAAAATAGAGAGTACGTTTATTTGAAAGAGTAAAAAATAATTTTTATCTTAAAAAATTATGAGATAAATTTATAAGCAAGAAAAAAGAAACTATTTTTCTAATTTTTCAAAATACTAATATTTATATTTAAACTTACAAATTCTTTGAAGGTTTAATGCAATAAAATCTGAATACAATGTATTTTTCTAAATTTTATTAATTATATTTAATTAATCAGTAATTTATAACTAATACGAAAGTGTAAACATGGTTCTCAACCATTGTCTGACTAGTCTAATAATTCAATAAAAAATAAATTTACATTTTTAATTTCTATTATTATTATAGTTATTCCACAATTGATCAACAATGTTATCTCTAACTATGCCATTAGGATAAATTTATCTCGATACCTCCTTATTATGCTCCAGCATTTGTTTCTTCTAACAATGTTAATTTTTTTTTATCGTATAATGCGAAGTTGATAAGCTCTATTTTTTATTCTGATGAAATTATATAATGTGCGGCATGCAATATGAATTAACTTTTGTCGACACAAGAGGTAATTTAGTATCATTTTCAGAATTGGAAATCTAGCCTTTAACACACCGAAGTACTTTTTTATGACATTATGTAATGATGAATGCCTTTGATTAAATAGCTCATATTTTCTTATAATTTACCATCATACGTGAAAGTTATTTAAGTGATACCTTTCACCACAGTATGGTGCAAAAAAAAATCAGGAATATTGGGATAACCAGCATCCACGACATAATAATAATCTAAAAAATAAATAAATATTAATGCTAATAGCTCATTTAACTAATAGTAAGAGATAAATAATTAACTAAGTTCTTACGACCACTTGCAAGTGGAAAATTATTTCATTGTCCTGTTAGTACATCAAGAAATACTCGTAAATCATTTGTTGTTTCTTCCCATCCAATAGACACAAATGTAAACAATATATCATGAGAACATGCAGCCATAACATTTTGTATAATAAGTGTCGCCTTTTTACTATGAAAGTCTTTTATTTAAAAGCTGAAGACCTAGTTGCTACATGTGTACTATCTATGACACCTATACATTTCTTTAATATATAATAAATTATTTAAATCATTATTGAGAATAAATATATATAATCATAATTAAATAACAAATTATATTATTTACAAAATAAATATTCTTACCTCAAAATATGGATATCATTTTGGATTGTTCAGAATTTCTAGCTGCATAAGTCCTCTATTCACATGTTTAATCAGGTGAATACCTAAAGTAGTGAGTATCATAATGACCATCTTACACCACTTATGCACTGTAGCAAGCGAATGTAGAAATCATTTAGCTACAACTCTTTAACAAATATTATGGCATAAAACATTCAATCTCATGGCCACTCCTTCTTCTACACTAACATTTCTATTATCTTTCAATAAAACCATCAATTTCAATTTGTCACACAAATTCCTAAATATATGTAGTATCATATGAAATCCTTTATAACATCTAGTTGGATTTTCTACTAATACTTCAAAGATATAATTCTTTTCACTAAGTATGAAAGTTCTACAAGACACTCTTTCTATAAAATCCCTTTCATGAATCATCAAATATCTAATTGTTTATAAATATAAAATATCACTATCATTAGAACTATCACTGCTTGTTGTATACATATTGACTAGATTATGATCTAAATTTTATTCCATAATCCTACATGAAATTTAAAATAAAAAAATGTGTATGAAGTTCATAAGTTAAGTACATAAATAAACCAATCTTAAACTTGAATTTTATAAGTTAAAAGCGAACCATTGAAATAAGTTCACAAATAAACCAATCTTAAACATGAAGTTCATAAGTTAAAAGTAAACCATTGAAACAAGTTCATAAGTAAACCAATCTTAAACAATAACAAAAAACAAAAATAATATCAAACTTTCAACCTAAGCTCTTCTTCTATTATCATGCATCAAGACAAATATATTTCTCCAATCTTGATTTACAAATTTTTCAAGTGCTTTGTTAAATGTTTCACTAGAAAGGTCTTCCATTGCTTTCAACATTTCCATACATGTTTCTATGGAATAAGGATTAGACTCCACACTTGTAGCTTAGTTACTTTGGGATTTGTATCTTTGGGCTTTAGCTAAATCCCTTTATGCTCTTGCACTTAGAGAAGATGCCCACATTTTCAAACATGAATCCAACTTTTGAAATTTCAATTCTTTCTTTGCCCTATTAAAAGCAGAAATGTAATCATTAGAAACTTGTTTCTCTTTTGAACTACCAATGCCAGGTTTTTCACCATCAGATATATGCATATCTTTATCAAGGAATTCATCTTCATTTTGATCCTTTTCATATTGTGAGCGGGGATTTTCGTCACACTCTTATGCGGAATGGTTCTTGCAACTTCGACACTGTTAGGCTTGGGGGCCTTAGAGAACATGAGCCTAAACTCAAAGAAAATGGAGTTGCCACTTGAACGGGCCGGGAAAAAGAAATGGATGGATGACTCGCTTTCTAAAGAATCCTCAACCTCCTAATGAGTTCGAAAAATTAGGTACGTATGAGGAAGGTGAGAATGTCCCATCACCCCCACAACTCCCGATTCACTAGAACCGACCTCCTTTTCAGGTCTAAATATTATTAAATTCTTAGTTATTATGATATTATCCATACTACATTCGAATTAAAATAAATATTCATTACATTAAAATCAAACAAACAAATAAATAAACTCCTAATGATCGACGAAAACATGGCTTTATAAATGTCCAAACGTCCGCAAAAAGAAAATAATGTAAATAAAATGGGACACCCACCATAGGTGGAAACGTGTCCCTTACATCAATCCAAAATCTTTGAAATAAACTAAATTACATAAACTAGATAAATAAGGCACTCATGCTTGATGGAAACATGTCTTTTATAATTTCCTTAAAAATGCATATAAATCTAAGAAAAAGAATAATGGAAGGAAAAAATTATAAAACACATATGAAAAATAATTGAATAATTAAAAAGAAAATAAACAAACACATTTTAATATTATCCTATTAAGAAAATATAGTACGCTATGACGAGGGTCGTGCATACGGCGGTCCTGCTAGCTAGTTAGCGGAGTGGGCGGGGGTCAAGAGGTCAAAGGGGCAACGTCCCTAAAAGGTAAATAATTTATAACATATAGTTTTATTGGGAAATTAGGATTTCTATGTAAGCTAGGGTTTTATATTTATAGAAATTAAGATTTTTAGGGTTTTAGAAAATAATCAATGTTTTAAGGTTTAAAAACTGGCTTTATTAGTTTATAAATGAATATTAGAGTTTTGGGATTTGAAGCAAAATTATTGTGTTGATTTTAAAAAACAAGGCTACTATGATTATATTTATAAAAGTTTGATTAAAATGGTAGACGACTTTATATTTATGGCTTTCAAGATGTTGAAAACATGAGTGGTGAGGCCCAAACAGCATAGAGATACATCCATTTCAAACTATGATTCAACACATCAGTTGGTAGCTTCCTTATAACATTATGAATGATTATTTATTTTGTCCAATGTGTCTTTTAAGATTCGACAGTACAACATACTTCCCTTAACTTAAAAGTTTATATAATAAGAAATACCTTTTTTTTTTAAATTACATTTTGGCTTTGTCAGATTGGTGGCATTATATCTCAAGACTCAATTTTTTCAAATTAACATATCTATAACATGACAATCCTAGTTACCATACTAAACTTGGGAATTAATTCTATTTAATCAAGAACCATTGCACTTCAGATAGGCACATACACATTACTTGCCCAAAGGTCTCGTTAATTTTGAATATTGTCTATCTCATATGCATGCTTATTCAAACAATTTATACTAATAAACTCTACCTACCAAGAGAGATCACCAGATCTTTAATAGGCTTGAAACAAGGTCTATAAGGGATATGAATTAAATGAAGGTCATTTTTGGATTGAAACTGATGTGGTACTGCTGACAAACCTTCACACTATAAACTTTCATATTAGAATTGTATACTGTTAGTGGTTTCATTTTCACCTTCTAGGCATCACTTTTATCTTCCGTCTTCATGAAAATACAAAGCTTGAATGTCCTTTCATTTTCTTAGCAGAAATCCGAATCCAATCAGTACTATCTTGATCTTTAGTCCACCCTTTTTCTTTCCGTCCTTTTCCCTTTTTGGAATATCAAGTATGAGACTTTCAAGATGGCGGACTTGGAACTGTATTGGTATAAAATGAAAGATGATTTTTCCCTTATTTCTCTGATTTTATTTTATTCTTTGTCTAGACTAGACCAATTCAAGTCAATCTGTCCTCATAAACTAAGTGAAAGTTTCAAGTAAGAAGAACTCTGTTGATTTTCTGAACCGCCTCTCTTTGGGTTTTATTTTCTTTTCCTTTTTTTCTTCTTTTTTTTTCTTTCTTTTTTTCCTTTTTTATCCTAGCCCTAAGGAAGTTGTCTTATCTGCATCATTCTATGCTTCTAACTATGGATGAGCGGAGTATAGTGAGTTTGCTTCAACAAAGATAAATCATTTGTTGCCCTGATGTCATCTTAATTGATAGGAGATATTAAATCCAGTATCAGGTGAGCTTCAACTATCTTTATGGTCTTGACTATACATCCTCTTCCTTGATCTTCTTGTCGCTTTACATCAGTGATCATCAGACTTATCATATGTATCACAACAGCTCAAGGTAGGTTGTTGGGGTTTATAACCTAATAAAAGCAAGTTAAAAATTTCATGAAGGCTCAAAGGGACAACTAGGGATTGATATCAATAGGGTGAATATTAGTTGTTAGCTTACCAAATAATGCCTATATAATTTCTCCCTTAAATAAGAAAAGTTCAATTTCGCCTCGAAAGTTCATCAAAGCATGTTTTAAGATCGACTAGGACCTAGATAAATGTAATTATGCAGGAGTCCTCTCTAAATAAGCATACACAAATCAATGCTATATACAACTCCCTCGCCTAGAAAAGTCATTCGAATTATAATACATAAATACATTAATTTATAAATATCAAGCTAGATTCATCATCGGTTGAGTACCAAAATGAACAAAGACCAATATAAATAAAAATTTGATGAAAGTAATTTATTCAAATAACCTTAATTTAAAAAACATAATTGTTCCAAAAATATTAAAGAAAGAAAAAGTAAAATAAGTAGCACTCAATCCTAAGGAAGTTTGGTGAATTATAATTGATGGTGCTTCATCTACTTGGAGATGTCAAGGGTAATGGTCATCACATCCTCATCCATAATTCCTCCATCTACATATTGAAAGGATGACAAGACAGAACTTTCCATCAATCCTCCTTCTATCATGAAGGTTGCTGGTGGTGGTACTCTTCCAAACTTAGGCAATAGTTTGCTTAATTATTGGATTTATTGGGATCAGGTAGCTTGCTACTATTAATCAAATCTTGAATCTCATGCCTCAATCGAGCACATTTATTTATATCATGCCCTTGCATTTGATAAATTTGACAGAAGGCCTTGGCATCAAACTTTGGCGGCAGAGGATCATGTAGCGGTCGAGGAATCAATGGTTGTAATAACCCTTATTTTTGTAACTTATTGAAAATCCAAGATAAAGGTCTCTCCAACTCTGAAAATTGCCTCTTATTCCCTTAACTAGTAGTTGCTTTGACATCCCTTTCTTTTTGTGCACTCTGACTGCTAGATTGATAGTTTCTTCTTTCATTCCTCTTTCTAGAAAAATGATTCTTCTCCCGTTCCCACTCTTTTATTTGTAAGCCAACTTAGATATGATCTTTGAAATCTTTGATAAGGGTGTGGGGCATCCTTTCGCAAAAATTATATTTTAAAAAGATGAGTTCTTCAGAGTAAAATAGAAGACATTCCAAAGAAGAAAAGTAGGAATCCTATAACAATGTATCTTACATTTCAGGAGATGGCTTCCCTTCTTTTACTTCATCACCACCAATAATGACAGACAAGAATTCCTTCCAGCCTATATGTCGGAGAAATGAACAAACAAGTTCATATAGGACAAGCACAATCTATATAGACAAAGATGATTTTGGCTTCAAATTGAATTTTAAAACTTTGAATGCTTTTTATTAATTAATTAGATCGCCAAAACACAAGAAAACTATAGCAGCAAACTAAACCTAATGCCTTCTTTCTTTCTCTTTTTAACCTTTGTGGTTTAACACACTGTCCAATAATCGAATGACATTTTTGAATAATCATATGATATTTCTAAATAATCACATGATGAAATTAACAAGTTTATTTTATCTTCTAATTTTTATTTATATATGAATTTGAGTCACGGTGGTTGTGATCCAAAGAACAAATACAGAAAGTAAAGTTAGAAACTTGAGCCTATTCATGTAATCAAACAACAAAAACAATGCTATCAAAGACAAGTGTGATTAATTCAATGAACGTAACTCAAAAAACATTATTACATGGACACTAGTGTCTATGGTTGACAAAATCATTCAATTCCATATAAAATCCTATACTTATTTTTTTTAATATAAATTTAACATGCAATATAAATCAAAATCAAAATATTTCAAATTTGTATTTTTTTTTTTGTTACCAATTCATTGGGGTTTAAGAATTGAATTTTTTTGAGAAGCCCATTATTCAAGGGTTCAGCTTTAAAACTAAATTTTATAGCCCTTTCTAACCATCAATTATGAATATAATGTTAGTTTAATTTCAATTTTTAATCAAATTATCTAACTTGAATATAATTGTAACAAAATTTGAAAATTGGGACAAAGTTAACAAAATTATTAGTTTTAAATAAAACCAAAAATGAAAATTATCACAACTCAACTTATTATTAATTTAGCAAATAGAAATTTCATCCATAAAGGGAGAAATGTCAATAATAGATATAGAAATAAAAATAATAATAAATTCATCTCATATAAAAACTAAAAATAAAAAAAAAGAAGAAGAAAAAACTAACAAAAAATAAATTTGATCAAATTTCATTTCAAAAGAAAAAGAAAAAAATAACCTGCAAAAAGAGAATTACAAGAAAATTCTATGACCACAGGCAATAACAAGGATGGAGAAGAGGATAAGACAGTGTGTGAAAAATAAAAAGTGAAAAATTTGTAGAGATTATTGGGCCAGTCAAGATTCAAAGAGGGATTTTTTTTACGTCATTGTGAAAAACTCCGTGTTTTTTATGGAGAAATTTTAGAAAATTAGATGTCTCACATGGGTCAATAGGGGGGAGTCCGTGGATACATAAAATTTAAATGGATTTTTGGTTGGCTTATGTTTAGTTGTTATTATTATTTTTTCATTTATTAGGAGTCGCCACCAATCAATTATAAGATTTGATTGGATATCTATTAATCGTCTGCATTTTCAGAGATAAGGTTTGGGGGGTTGATTATGCGTAGGGAAGAAAAAATATCCTACAACGTCAAAAAATTAGTACTATAATTACCGAGATGTTTATTCTCTATTTTTATTTTTTACTTGTAAGAGGAATTATATTCACTGCCTGAATATAAATTCTAATCATATATAAGTATATATAATTTAGTTATTCTTTTATTTTGATTATTATATCCACTGTTTGAAGATAAATATTTTTAATAAAATCTATTATTTAATGTTATCATTTTCATTATTTTTATTACCATTATGGGCTTATATTTATTAATTAATGATTTAATATTTATATTTGCTACATGAATATAATAATTTTATGTGATTAAATGTCTTAATATTTTTACTATTTACAGTTATTTTTATTATATCCACTCTCTGAACATAACTGTTCTAATTTCATGTTTTATTAACTATTTTGTATTTTGTATTTTACTATTTGCTTATTAATACATGATTATTATTTTTAAGGAAAAATTATATATATATATATTAAGATGGGTTTGAATTCAAAACTTAATTTCAAATATCTACGCATCCGCCTGGCGAAATCAAAGTTCTCATTGTTTGATTTATTTTATTATTATTACTATTATTATTGTTATTATTGATTGTGCTTGTTGTTCTCGTTGTTGTTTGTTATTGTTGTTTTCACTTCTTAAATATAATTCTCCTATCCTTATTTATTTTTATTTTGCAGCTATTATTCATTTTGGTCTATATTTATGGATTTATTTTTAATACATCATTTCATTGTTGTATTATTATTTTTAATAATTATATCCACTATCTGAATATAATTATTTAATTAATTTAATTGACATAAATTTATGCGCATGTATATCCATTTTCTAGATATAAAATCTTAAATGATTTTCATGGAATATTGTTATTTGTAAAAAAGAGCAGAATTAACAATAAATTAAAATGTTGGCTAGCATATTTATTTATTTATTTCTTTTTAAATAAATTCTATCATGATAACTTGATTCAAGAAGTAAAAATTTAAATACTAGCAGAATTATTTTAATAATATGAAACTTATTTATTATTATTATTTAATTCAATTTTAAATTAGTTATTTAAATAAAAATTAAAAAAAAAGGAGATAAGAGACCAAACAAACATTTTAAAGAAGGGTAATGAAAATGGGCCGTTGTGGATTACAGTGTTCATTTGATAATATATATGTTATAGTGTTCATCTGTTATATATATATATATATATATATATATATATAAAGTAAAAGCATTATAACTTTTTTTCAAATGCAATGTAACTTCACCGTCACATTCAACCACTCAAAATATTTCTTTTTGTCAGTTCTCTTACAGTGCGTCGTGCAATATAAACACTTACCAGAATATATATATATATATATATATATATATATGATCAATGACTGGAATGCACCTTTTCCATAGGGGTAACAGCGTGTTGTTGAAACTCTACATTTTCTTTTTAATAAAACAAACTGTTATCTTTTAAATCTATTTAAATATATACTCAGTCTGCCCCAAATGTTCATTATGTTGACGTTCGTCATTCTAACCTATTATCTTTCTCTCTTTTCCTTTTATACCCAAATGAAAATCTTTTTTTCCCATGAACATGTACCTTAGTTCAAAATTTCATTCCAGATGGCATCTTTCAAGCATGTTCGTATTATTCATCATTAAATCATGGGTAAACCCTCAAATTTTTATTTAATTGAAGGTTTTTTTTTACTCAGTCCCTCTTTTTGAAAAAAAATGGAGGATGTAAATGTTTATTATTATTTTTATTTTTTTTTACTATTCTAACATTTTTGTAATAATTTATATCTTGAATCATCATTTTGTATTACATAAATTTTCTTAAATCTTTGATTATTTACTCTACTATCTATAATTAAAAACAAAATAGAAATAAAGATTAATAATGCAAATCACTTCTTGATTGCATGCAATTATCTTTAAATTATATAAAAAAAATATAGTAGCAAAATGCAAGTTTAGTTTATTTACCTTGTAAATGAGTTCTCTGGTTATTGAATAAGTGTCTACTCTCAAAGTTTCCAAAATTTTTGAAGTGCGCTCCATGCACTTAGCAAAACTCAAGCTTTTTATAATTTCTTCTCTATATTTTATGTCTCTTCTTTTTTCTCTCTCTCTTTTTTTTTTTTTTTTTTTTGTGTTTCAGTGTTTTTTCTCTGTGTGATTTTTTTCTATCCCCCCATCCCCCCCCCCCCCCCCCCCCCCCCTATTTTCTCATTTTGCCTCCTTTTATATTAGAGTAATCTCATATTTGACTAGTTCTTTTTTCACTTTAATTATTTTAAATTTTTTTGCATCAACATTTATTTTATTATTTTTTAGGTATGGTTAGCCATCACCATTAATTTATTTATTGTAGGTATGGGAGCCTCTTCAAATAAATCAAAAATTGATTTTTTTGCTTGTTATTTCAAATTTTGGTCTTTTATATTTGGAATATATTGTAATAAGAATAAACACTTTAATTAGAAATTAAGGATTTATTAGTATTTTTGCTTAATTTATCCTAATTATTTTGTTAAAAAAATGAGTAACTACAGCTGCCCCCTTTTGCATACTTTAATTAATTAAAGTTAAAAAGTTAGTAGTAGATTATTTTTCTGAAATATAACCTCATCAACAATCCATTAATAGATTGTTCCTCTTTGATTTTTTTTTTTACTTTTTAACCTCTTTTTTTTTTTAAAAAAAAAAGTAAAATTGGAGACTTGATTTCGGGAAGTTTTATATAAGACTATTAAAATTTGAGGGAACATGTACCTTGTAATAGGTGAGGCAACAATTCTGTATAGGTTGCGACAGGTTCAAATGTTTCTACCCTCTTTTTTCGATGACAATTATTTTGCTGTTCTTCTTGATTGGGGTGACTCATTATATTATTTGCTCTTTGAGTAAGTGTAGGAGTACCTTGTGGAGCATAATAGATGGCATTTTTAGGACTTGTAAATTGAGGAAACTGATATGTTCCAGGCCCCACATTAGCCACATAATGTGGTGAAGGGTGATGATAATAAGCTTATTTAGGCTGTGAATACCCTCCTATTATAGGGGCTTCTCCTTCTTTCTTTTTTGCCTGAGTATTGTCCATTTAAACTATTTCCTTTAGTATTTCGCTCTTCAAATTTTCCTTTTTTCATACCTTGCTCAATCCTTTCTCCGGCTAAGACCAAATATGAGAAGTTAGTGGTTGTGTTAGCTAGCAGCATGTTATAAAATGGCTGTCCTAGTGTGTCCAAAAAATTGTATATCACCTCCTTATCTGTGAGAGGGGAACTTACCTTATATTGCTTTGTCCCTCCATTTTTTAGCATATTCCTTAAAAGTTTCATCATTTTCTTTTGCATAGCTCTCAAATCATTCCTACTAGGTGCCATATCCATGTTATATTTATATTATTTCATAAAAACATCTGCTAAATCTTTCAATTTTTAAACATGTGTTCGGTCCAAATTCATATACCACCTCATTGCTGGTCTTATAAGACTTTCTTAAAAAGTACGAATCAGTAATTTCTCATTACTGATATATGCTGCCATTCTACTATAGTACATCGATAGATGACTTTGTGGACAAGACAAACCATCATATTTTTCAAAGTTTGGTGTCTTGAATTTCAATGGTATGGTTACATCGGATACCAGGCATAACTCATATGCATCAGTAGTTCCATACACAATAACCCCTTCAATCACCTTAAAATGCTCTTCCAACCATTCTATCTTTACTAAGACGGGTTCAAAACTAGACCTTTTGAAAATGCTTTGCACTTTTGGGCCATCCAAGTCCGGGATTACTATAGGTTCTTCAAGAATAATAGGTCTAGGATTGGTTTGAGCTGCGCCTACTTATCCCTCTTGTTGTACTTCTTGATAAGGCTGGGAAACATCGATATTTTCTGCTGGATGGGTACTACTACTTGGTTCTCCTTCTGTTGGCCTATATGGTGGGGTAAAACATGGTGGATATTTAGATCTGCTATAGCACCTGTAAAGGGATGGGCTATCGGGATTCCTGATCTTGAGCCATTAGGCATAGTTTCTAATGTGTTCTTGCCCTTAAGTAATTCTATGAGTTGTGCCAATTAATTTATCATTTCTAAAACTTCTTCTAACCTCTCCTTTATTTGGTCGATATCCCACCTCATTTCTTCTTGGGCTTAGTTTTTCATGAGTCTGGTCTTTGACCGAGTTTTGTAATAGTGAGTTAAGTCAGATTTATTTTTTAAAAACTGGGCTATGTTGACGTTTCTGATGTTATATTTATTTTAAATTAGAAAATATTTTTTATTTACTCCTTTCATGAAATCATGAATTGTACTCTATATGAATCATATGTGATACACATGCATCAAAGCATAAAAGATATTACTACCAAAAATTTTACACTAGGAGTTGAATAAGCTAAAAAGGATATAGAGGAGCACTAATTATAAAATCGTTTTATTCAATGATCCTAAATGGGTTTAGAATGGTGTAGGATAAGTTATTTAAATGTGTAAATTGATGAAATCAAGTTCTACTTCCAAGGTACATACCCACCTTATTCCATCATGGTTTTGAGGTTTTTAGACTGTGAGTCATCCCATTATCACCCAAAACATAGACTAGCAGGTTCTTTCAACCAATACCTGGCTAAAAGACAAAGTCTGGGTGAGAATTTTTCAGAAGCCTTACCGGGTTTCCCATGGAGGCATCCATACTTCATCCTCATAATATACCTATTAGGGTAATATGTCACTTTCTGACTTTTAAGTGCAGGTGTGATGACAGACTTACTAATTGAAATGTAACATTTTTTTTAAAGTAGAGAAATAATAATTAATAAATTTTAAAACACAAAATATAAATAAAATATAAACATCACAATAATATGAATAGCTTAGCCCTTCTATTTAGCAACATATTGCTAGTCTCTAGTGGAGTCGTCAGCTGTCGCACATGGGGGGAGCCGATGGATAATAAAATTTAAATGAATTTTTGGTCAGCTTATGTTCAGTTGTTATTATTATTATTGCATATATTAGGAGTCGCCATCAATTAATTAAAAGGTTATATTGGCCACCTATTAATGGTCTGTATTTTCAAAGATAAGGTTCGGGGGGTTAATTATGCGTAGGGAAGAAAAAATATCCTACAATGCTCAAAAATTGGTACTATAATTACCGTGATATTTATTATTTATTTTTATTTTTTACTTATAAGCGGAATTATATTCACTATCTGAATATAAATCCTAATCACATATATATATATATATATGTATATATATTTTAGTTATTCTTTTATTTTGATTATTGTATCTACTATCTGGACACAAATATTTTTAATAAAGTCTATTATTTAATTTTATCATTTTCATGATTTTTATTACATTTATGGGCTTATATTTATTAATTAATGATTTAATATTTATATTCACTACATGAATATAATGATTTTATGTGATTAAATGTCTTAATATTTTTATTATTTAGTATTATTTTAATTATGTCCACTCCCTAAACATAACTGTTCTAATTTTATATTTTTATTAAATATATTTTGTATCTTTTATTTTACTATTTGCTTATTAATGCATGTTCATTATTTTTAAGGAAAAATTAAATATATATATATATTTATTAAGGTGGACTTGAATTCGAAACTTGATTTTGAATGTTTATGTATCCGCTTTACGGAATCAAAATCCTCCTAGTTCGATTTATTTTATTATTATTACTATTGTTGTTATTATTGTTGATTATGCTTGTTGTTCTCATTGTTGTTTGTTATTATTATTTTCACTTTTTAAATATAATTCTCCCATCCTTATTTATTTTTATTTTGTAACTATTACTCATTTTGGTCTATATTCATGGATTTATTTTTTAATATATCATTTCATTTTTGTATTATTATTTTTAATAATTATATCCATTGCCTGGATATTTTTATTTAATTAATTTAATTGACATAATTTTATGTGCATGTATATCCATTTTCTAGGTATAAAATCTTAAATGATTTCCATGAAATATTGTTATTTGTAAAAAAGAGCAGAATTAACAATAAATTAAAATGTTGGCTAGTATATTTATTTATTTGAAATTTGTTTAAATAAATTCTATCATAATAACTTGATTCAAGAAGTAAAAATTTAAATACTAGCAAAATTATTAAGTAAGAATTTAAATACTAGCAGAATTATTTTAATCACATAAAACTTATTATTATTATTATTTAATTCAGTTTTAATTTAGTTATTTAAATAAAAATAAAAAAAGAGATAAGAGACCAAACAAACATTTAAAAGAAAGGTAATGAAAATGAGCTGTTATATATATACATATATAAAGTAAAAGCATTGCAACTTCTTTTCACAATAGAACTTCACTATCACATTCAGCTACTCAAAATATTTCTTTTGTCAGTTCTCTTATAGTGCTTCGTGCATTATAAAAGCCTACCAGATTATATATATGTGTATATTGGAATACACCTTTTCCATAGGGGTGATTGGCATGTTATTGAAACTCTATATTTTTCTTTTTAATAAAACAAACAACTATCTTTTAAATCTAATTAAATATATACTCAGTCTATCCTAAATGTCTCATTATGTTGTCATTCATCATTCTAACCTATTATCTTTCTCTCTTTTCCTTTTATACCTAAATGAAAATCTCTTCTACCATGTGTATGTAACTTAGTTCAAATTTTCATTCCCGATGGCCTCTTTCAAGATGTTCATATTATTCATCATTAAATCATGGGTAAAGTCTCAAATTTTTATTTAATTTTCTTTTATTGAGTTGAATTTTTTTTTTACTTGGTCCCTCTTTTTTGAAAAAATGGAGGATGTAAATGTTTATTATCATTTTTATTTTGTTTTTACTATTCTAACATTTTTTAATGATTTATCTCTTGAATCATCATTTTTTATTACATAAATTTTCTTAAATCTTTGATTATTTACTCTACTATCTATAATTGAAAACAAAATAGAGATAAAGATTAATAATGCAAATCATTTCTTGATTGCATGCAATTTTCTTTTAAAAAAAATATATAGTAGCAAAATGCAAGTTTAGTTTATTTACCTTGTAGATGAGTTATCTAATTGTTGAATAAGTGTCTACTCTCAAAGTTTCCAAAATTTTTTAAGTGCACTCCCTGCACTTAGCAAAACTCAAGCTTTTTACAGCTTCTTCTCTATTTTCTATATCTCTTCTCTTTTCTCTCTTTTTTCTTTTTTTTTTTGTTTTGTGTTTCAATATTTTTTCTCTGTGTGATTTTTTTTGTATCCCTCCTATTTTCTCATTCTGCCTCCTTTTATACTAGAGCAGTCTCATATTTAATTGGTTCTTTTTTCATTTTAATTTTTTAATTTTTTTTGCCATCACCATTTATTTTATTATATTTTTAGGTATGGAGAGCCATCACCATTTATTTATTTGTAGGTATGGGGAGTTTCTGCAAACAAATCAGAAATTGATTTTTTTGTTTGTTATTTCAAATTTTGGTCTTTTATATTTGGAATCTATTGTAATAAGAATAATCACTTTAATTAGAAATTAAGGATTTATTAGTATTTTTGCTTAATCTTCCCTGATTATTTTGTTAAAAAAATGAGTAACTACATTAGACTCTATATATAAAAAACATTTTGAAAAAATCTTAAATATGTTTCTAATTTTTTTGAAAAATAAAAAATAATAAAAAAAACTATTTTCTATTTTCTAATCTATGAAATTTGTGTCATGGAAATATAAAAATCTATTTTCTGCAAAAAAAAAAAATTGTGTATATGTTGTGAACACACTCATAATTGTTTTCATCCTTCATACTATTTATATATGTTATGTATAAATTGTGTATATGTTAATTAAGAGAATTAACAAATACACATTCTACTATCTAATTATTCTCTTGTAATTTAAATTTTTTATTTTAAAAATAATTACAATAATATTAATCAGTTAATATTTATTAATTAGCATGTATAACAATTAAATGCGTATCATCATTATAGAAAAATTAATAAAAATCATTGAAATTTAATTTTAAATATATTTTACATATTATATTCATAAAAATAAATTAATAATTAAGTTTGCCTTCCTATATGTTGTGCTTATGCTATGTATGTGTCTTTCTTTATTGTGTATATGTTATGTGTATTTTGGTATATATTGTTTGTAAGCTATATATATTGTTGTTTGCATGTTGTGTATATATCTATGTATGTTATGTGTATATCATATATATGTCTATGTATATTGTGTATATGTCTATATATGTTGTGATATTGTGTATATGTTTGCATATATTGTGTATATACCTATGTATATTGTATGTGTACTATGTATATATCTTTTTATGTAATATGTATGTGTGTATATGTTTATATATATTGTATGCATGTTGTATATATGTTTGTGTATGTTGTGTATACGCTCCTAATATGTTAAACTCCAATTGATAAAATATATATTTTTTATACGTTGTTCAATTATATTTTATGTGTTGTGTGTGTTTGCGTTTATCATGTTTATACTGTGTATATGTTGTATATATATTATATATATCTGTATATATTATGTGTATATTTTATAAATATTGTGTGATGTTATATATGTATATGCCAGTTGTGTATAAGCTAAAAAAATTAAATATACACAGTAAAATGAAAATTTAACTTAAATCAACATTAAAATGGAACAAATACAACTCTAAAAACATATTTAACAAATACATATTAAAAAAGAATAAATGAAAAAATTCACGAAAGAAAAAAAATTCTTTAAAGCATTTAATCAAATATGTAAAATGAATTATCATTAAAAAAACAAACAAAACCTTTAATATTACAATATATTACAATTGAAGAACAACAAAATTAAAATATAAAATATAAAATGTTCAGAAATGCTAATTGCAGTCATTTTGGAGAGTGATTGTTGGACAATCTCCCTCCTATTGGCTAAATTTTTTTTATTATAAGTTCATTTATGATGAGAGATATTATAATCAATATTTTTTAGCCAATAGAAGTGAGATTATCCAACAATCACTCTCCAAAATCACTGCAATTAACATTCCTCTAAAATGTTTACAAACACAAATCAAATGAATTTTCACAATTTCTACAAATTTATGTTTAAGATTTGTAGATAAAATATTTGCATATCACTCATATAGCAAATCAAAAACAAGTTTCTACAAATGAAAGATTTTTTGCATGAGTGATCATTGATGTTTTCTTGCTATTTCTTAGTTAAGTTCCACTTATAACAATAAACAACTTTGGAGCTTAAAGATTTAATGTAGACAAGAGAATAGAAATGGAGGAATACATAAAAGATAAAGAAACGAAGGAAGAGGAAAAGGGAAAGGAATAGAAGAGACTAAGAGAATAGAAGAGATGGAGGAAAGAAAAGAGAGTTGTATTTTAGAAAAAAAAAATACATGCAATGTAAAACTGAAAAAGAAAAAGATTAAAAAAAAAGTGATGTAAATTAAAAAAAAAAAGAAGAAAAGAAGTATATGGTGTAATTAAAATATTAAGTTTTGATTTTGTTTAGTTTAAACTAATTGAATAAGCTTTCTCTCTCTAAAATGAGTCTATTTTCTAGCAATAAGTCTCTACTTAGGATTTCATCTATGGTCATGTTTTCAATTTTTGTTTTAATTTAAGTTTCACTTTCCATGTATTAACTTCTCTTCTCATTTACTTTCATCTAACTTACCTTTACTCCTCTACCTAACCATTTTGTTACTTTACAAACATTCTTTTTATTGAGCGATGGAGACAATACATGAAAAATTGGAGGATATTATAGCTAAAACTAAATCCTTAGCTTGCAAAAAATTTACTCTAGAACTTTAACTAGACTTAGGAGATTTTCCAAAATCACATGATCTTATCTTGGTGATAAAAAATCATTTCCAAAAAATCTTTCACTATCAGCATTATTAAATTAGCCCTAGATAAATCATAAAAGCTCCATAGAAAATTTGATATTCAGAAGAGGGGTTGGAACATGTTCATTTTTTAAATTCCAAAGTGAAGAAGATGTTTTACATGTTATGGACGAGGCTACATGAATAGTGTGAATTCCTTATAGTCTTGAGAAGGTGGAGCCTAATCAAACTATCAACAAGATTGACATTTTTTTTTATCTCCTTTCTAAATTCAAGTCTACAATATTCTTCTTATACTTATGATAGTGGAGAATGCTTAAAATATTGGTGATTTATATAGAGGCATGACTCATTTGGATAATAATAATCTAATGAAGATAGATTGGAATCCATATTTTCGAATAAGGTATGGGTTAAAGTTTACAAGCCTTTCTTAGTGGGTTTCTTCTACAAGTCACAAGATAAAAAACAAAATGGGTCTCTTTTCGATATGAAAAACTTGGAGATTTTTGCTTTGAATATAGGAAACTGGGACATGTAGTTCATTTATGTATTGAAAAATCTAGCAACGAGGATATAAATAACAATGGTTCTCATTTTGGCCCCATGGTTGAGAGCTTCATTTATAGTTGGCTTTACTTCCAAAATCTTTTGTCATTCTAGCTAAGACTGTCTTCTAATTACTACTTAGAAAAATTCCATTTTAACTATTCCATCTCCTGGTAAAAATATCAACAAAGAAGGTAATTCTTTAGATAGAGTGTGCATGGCACATGCTCTGCAAAGATAGAGTACACCTCTAGAAGTTGTAGTTCAACTAACAATCACTAACAACTCTAAAAAAATTAACAGTAGTTGATGATATTTTTATAGAAAATACTTCCCCGGGTTTGGTTAGCCCTTGTTGGGACACTAAAGAGGCATGAAAAAATATTGTGTAGTGTTGTTTGGTTAGACAACCAGAAAGTAAAATTATTGATGCATCTTTTATCCCTTTAAAAGATTCTTCTACTATTGAGCTTCTAGATAGCCCAAGTAGTCCACAAGTTTCAGTACTAGAAGACCAAACTTTTGTTGAAGCACATGTTGAAAGTGATAATTATTTAGATGTCTATACCATATTGGCTACCAATTGTCATTTTAAAAAGAAGTTTCTAACACTTGGAATATGATTCTACCACTTGTGAGGCTTCGTCCGAACTTCTAAAGGTATGCTCATTTGGGCTTGGATCATACAAAAGAGTCGAGTACACTCTCTAATCAATTTGCTAAGATCAGATTGTTAGTTTTGATTCACCATTTTAAATTTATTTTTTGAAAATGCGAAAACTTAAGGAAAAATTCAAATTTGACTCCACTTTAATTAATCTAAAATGCGCTAGCCTAAGCCAAAGGATGGATCCAGTGGAATAAGTTTTCCTAGTTTTGAGTAAAAAGAGTTAGGCCTTCAATTAAACCTTAACTTTAGAAAAATTAATTTCATGAATGCTATAAAATATATAGACAAATGATAATTGTAAAATGTATGAAATAATTATAACATGAATAACATCTATAAATCAATTAAAATAATCAAAGCAATTAAAAAGAGATCCTAACTCTAACCCTTATGAGTTATAGGTAAGATACACATTCTCTAAAAGGATTAATTAAAACAAAAGAATAAAATTGAATGAAAGTCAAAGAAATAAAGAAGCAAAAACTGATATGATTGGCTTGATTTGGGTTGCTACTTAGGTTTAAATCCCAAGTATGCATTCATATCCCTTTGAATGAAAATCATAACCTTGCAGGTCTATCAATTGTTTCAATGGATAGTTTTAATTATCTTGATTTATCATGTTTTCAAATTTGGTATGATTACCAAATTGAAAAAGAGTTAAGTTAAGGTATTTTACCTTCTTTTATCTTGATTTGTGGGAGGTGGGTCACGAAGCACCTTTCCATATCAAAGTTCCACTTTGGATGTTTCTCCAAGTTAGGGAAGTTGAGAAACTAGGTCCAAGTCTTCACTTGAGGCTAAAGTAGTTGAAAACAAGTCCAAAAGTCAAAGTTGGTTGGTTAATTTTATGTTATTAAGCCAAGTTTGAATAAAGTCAATTTAGTGGCCCCATATGCTAGGTTAAAAATAGCACTTGAGCTAACTAAGGAGGCGAGCCCTAGGCAGTTCAAAACCAAATAGTAAGAAGCTTTTCTTTTTTAAAAAGAATGGAAAGAGAAGAGAGAAAAGGTAGCATATAGGTGTTGCTTTTCTTTTTAGTATCATTTGAGCTTTGGGGGGACTAGGCAATTTATGGCCAAGCTTAAGAAAGAAAAAGGTTGTAAAATTCTAATGTGGGATTACTAAAAAATAAAGGCTGCCACAAGCTGCCTTTAAAGCGGCCTGTTGGTTTTGCTCATCCATTTTAGGCTCTTTTAATGTCCATTTTGTGTTATTCTTGTTTTATTATATTTATAACTCAATAGACTATATATTAGTGGTCTTCTAGGGATCCATGGAAAATCATAATTTCCCCTAAACTCTACACAACTTAAATCATATGCAGATGCATCTACTAGATGGCGCAAAATTGATGGTTCACAACTGCCCTTCATCATGGTTCACAACTTCCCTTCATCATGGTTACTTTGTTTTAAAAAGTAATCTTGATGTTAGAAAATACAAACTTCCTCATTCAGATTAGTTAAATGTAGACGAAGATGTCATTCATGATGAAGGGGTCAATTCTAGATACATTCTAGAGTTGTTGCTTATGTTATACAATACATAAAACTGACAAATCTAGGTCTTTCCTAAATCAATGCAAAATGTTATGAAATGTATAGATCCTATGGAAATTCACTTTAGGTATGCTGTGAGATGATATATTGAATATAAAATCGAAGGAAATTAGCTCTAGGTTTGATCTAGAGCTAAGCATAGTATGAAGCTGACAAATCCAGATCTGTCCTAAATTAAATGCTATGAAATGCATGAAATACAAAAATGATATGTTAAAAGAAAAATAAAAACCTATTTTAGGGTGATTGGGAAAGCCCATCCTAAGGTTGACTTAGAATGTCTACACAAACCTACCTTAAAGGGATATGAGAGGCCCAACCTAGAGTTCACATAAGATATCTATGGAAACCAACCTAAAAGGGGTAAGAGAGGCCCATTCTAGGGTGGCTTAAGATGTCTATGGAAACTTATCCTAAAGGGTTAAGGAAGACCCATCCTAGGAGTTAGCACTTGACTTTACCTTGTCTGATCTTACAACTAGAAACTCAATGAAAACCATATTCAATTTGATTTGGAACCATATTCAATTTGATTTGGAATGATTTTTCTTAATATAATGCTAAAAATTAAGGTAACGAAACTCAAAATAATGGAATAGAGTGAATTGTGATGAATTGAGCCCCAAACCATCAAGACCTATTCAAAATAAGATTAAGACTCACAAAACTATCTTAGAGGCTTAAACACAGCATGTGGAAATCTTAAATAACCATGAAGTTTGAAATTAAGACTGTTACGACTGTGTGGAATCAAGAATCACTCAAATCGGACATCGAACGGTTCCAAACAGGCTGTTTAAAAGAGCATTATTGGTGGTCTGGTATAAAGAGAGATATAGCAAAATTTATTTCTAGATGTCTCACCCGTCAGAGAGTGAAGGCTAAATATCAAGTTCCTTCAGGATTGTTATAGCCTTTATCAGTACCTGAATGAAAGTGGGAGCATGTAACTATGAACTTTGTGGTTGGATTGCCTTTGAACCAGAAGAAGCATGATGCAATCTGGGTGATTATGAATAGATTTACAAAGTTGGCTCATTTTCTTCCAGTAAGGATGGACTACTCTCTTGATAGCCTGGTTGAGATATATATCAGTGAGATAGTAAGGTTACATGGAGTCCCAATTTCAATGGTTTCAGACTGAGATCACAGATTTACATCGAGATTTTGGAGGAGTTTGTAAAGTGCACTGGGTACCCGGTTGCATTTCAATATTGCTTTTCATTCGCAGACAGATAGACAATCTAAGAGAGTGATATAGTTGTTGGAGGATATGTTGAGGAGCTTATCAATGAGTTTACAGGGAGCTGGGACAACATTTGCCTCTGGTAGAGTCCGCCTATAAAAATACTTTCAGTCCAGCATTGGAATGACACCATATGAGGCCTCATATGGCAAGAAGTGCATGTCACCTGTATGTTGGGATGAGGTTGGTAAAGGAAAGTTGGTAGGTCGTAATTTGTTTAAAGAAATAGAAGATACGGTTAAGGTGATTTGGGATCAGTTAAAAGCAGCTTCAATCCAATAGAAATCCTATTATGATTTGAAGAGGAAAGATATAGAGTTTCGTGTAGGAGATAAGGTGTTCTTAAAGTGTCTCCATGAAAGATGGTTTTGAGATTTGGCCGGAGAGGAAAATTGAGTCCTTGTTTCATTAGGCCATATGAGATACTGGAAAAAGTAGGACCAGTTGCCTACAGATTGGCTTTGTTGCCCTAGTTAGATCCGATACATAATGTCTTCCATGTCAATATACTTTAGAGTTATAGATTATACCCATCTCATATTTTATCAGTGGAGTCTATCGAGGTGAATCCCGATCTAACTTACGAAGAGGAACCAATAACAATTTTGGCATCCGCTTAATTACTAAAAATTAATTTAAATTAAATTAAATAATTTAAGGGAGAAATGATAGTTTGAAGTGAGAAATAAGTAATGTATGTGTGAAATATAAAGAAAATATACATTACATATAAAGTTAAAAATAAGTTAGAATAAGACAAAAGATGAATAGTAAAATGAGGAGTAAAATGGTAATTATACTTAAAAAATAAATAAATAAAATCATTCAAAAATTAATTTTATTTTTGGATGGATATAGAAAATTAGTGAATTAAAAATAAATAAATAATTAAATAAAAAATAAAAATAATTAAATAATATATATATGGATAGTTTTTTTAAAAGAAAGAAAAGTAAAAAAAAATTAACTCATCTTCTTCCTTCTTCATCTTCTTTGGCCAAACTCCATAGTCATAAGATAGGGAGATTTTTCTTTCTTCATCACTCAATTTTGGAAGGATTTCAAGGGTGTTTGAAGTGACTTTTAAAGGATTTACAACTTGTAGGTAAGCTTTCTTACCTTATTTAGAAGATGTATGGATTTATTTCATTATGTGTGATTTTGGGTTTTTGAATGGGTGTGCTATAATTGTTTATTTATTTGATGAGTAAATATTGATTTTAAGGTTGTATGGAAGAAAAGTTTGAGTTAAGTTGAGATTTGGATGGGTAGTAAAGAGTTAGGATTTTGAAAAAGGTTATGGCAAATTGTGTATGTACATTTGATTTCATCATTTGAATCAAGTTGTTTAATGATTCTAAGGATGAAAATGAGATCAAATTGATATTTGGAATTAGTTAGAGTGTTAAACCAAAATCAAAGTGGCCTAGGAAAAAAATTTTGGAATTTTGATGGAAGTGTATAACATTATATTTTAATGCTTGAAATGTGTTAAAATATAATGTTTTTGATGTATTTAAGCTTTAAAATCAATTTGAAAATGTTGAGGATGAAGTTTTAATATTAAAGCGTGTTTAGGCACATTATAGTGATTTTGAAGGGAATGCTCCTAAATTGAGTTATACTGTTTAATATGTGTATAAATGTGATGTTAGAGACATATATAAGCTTAAAAATCTATTTGGAATTAGTAAGAATGATTTTGCAAAGTTAAAGACCTTTATGGCTAAGAAAAGGAAAATTTAAGGATTAGGTTTTAATTGATGTTTGGTAGTTGAAACACCTTAAAATATAATGCTAATGTATGTTGTTATTCACATTTTGGTTAGGTGTTGAGCAATTTGCTGTTCCAACAACTTAGTAAGTGAAGAGACTCTTGGAAACGTTGTGAGAGTTGGTGCTTTATAGCTTGGAAGTGCCCTTGTATAAAGGTTAGTACATGCCTTGTTTATAATGTGTGTGACTGCATTGAATTTTAGCATAGAACATTACATGTGTTAAATGTGTTATGATATTTGGTTTTTATAAACATGTGTGTATAGCATTGTTTGAAGTAACAATACTTGATTTGTGTCGATTGTGGCATGATAAGCCATTTAAAAATGGCTAAATGAAATGTTTGTGCACAATATGAAAAGTCCAAGTTGTGCACTAACATGTGGAAGTAAACCACATTTGCATTATATATGATAACGGTTTGTGGAAACCATGATATGAGTCGGGATGTGAAAACATGTTGAAAAATAAATGTGTATTGTATGTACCTTATACATTATCTAGTTGCCAAAAGATTGCACTTGTATGTTGGCATGCCATACGCCAAAAGGGATAAGACACTGGGTGTCACAGAGATATGCCTACACTTGAGTGAGACAGCAATGGTGTCAGGAATATACACTATGTGATAGACTAAGGCAATGAGCCTGGGACTAGATAATTGTATAAGGAGATTGGGCCCAATATATGTGGATGTTTAATATGTTGTTTAATGTGTATATACAATGTTTGACATTTATAACATTATAAAAATATGATATTATATATGTGTAACATCATTTCTTAATTTACTAAAGTATGTACTACTAGACGATATACTTAACGCGATTGAATTCTATCGCACATGTGACAAGGATGATCCGGAGGATCCAGAGAGCACCACTAAACCTAGTTAGTTCTAAACTGTGATTGTTTGCTTTTAGAACTTACTGAGTTGCCACAGACCAGAGCCTTCTGCATTCCATGTATATATTTTGTACTTTAAGAAATTTTATGGGATTATATATTTTGTATTTATAAATGTGTATATGACGTAAACTAGAAAGGGTTTTTGGGTTTTATGTTGGATATGTGAGATATGGTTTATATATGTATTGATATATAAATATTTATGACATATTGGTTAAATTGATCCATTAGGTTTTTTGGGAAAAATGGATGAGATGAATGAATATTTGGGAGTGTGTTTTATGCAGGTTAAGAAACTTGAATTTTTGGGATTTTCAAAATATAGACAAAACTCTGGTATTTTTTTTTAGAAATTTTTCTTTAAAAAATGTGTATACGGACTTTAAATTATTATTAACTATATTGGTTTAATTGATACATTGCATTATAAGTGTAAAATTATTGATTTCAAAATTATGAAAATTTTTGGTAACGCTGTGTTGTGATATTTTGGTACTGTATATGCGTATTTTACATACATCGGATGTATGTACTATACAAATATATGGTAAAAGAGTGTTACATCTTTAGCATGAACCGCCTAAAACTTGCTTCCTTTGCAAGTTTAGGTGCTTGGTCCCTCTTTAAGAGCTTGCTTTCTTTAAGCAACCCAAAGAAATTGATTCTTTATCAATCCTAACCCTAGCAAATAGTGGAATAAAGGTCTAGTAACATGCTTAAGCCTTTATCACCAAAGGCACCAAAGAAGGTAAAAGTCCTAACTTTAATCTTGATATTTCATTGTTTACCTTTAAATGGACCATTAAATTGGACTTTGAAATGAACTTTGATTGAACATTGAACAAACCTTAAATGGACTTTAAATGAGCTTTAAATAAACTTCAATTGGACTTTGAACCCAAACTTTCATCATTTAGACTTAGGTTATGAATTTTATGCTTTGATTTGAACTTAGGTTTCCATAATTTGGATTAGGTTATAAACTTTAGAATTTAGACTAACAAACTTAGGTTCACCTAAACTTTAAAGAAGTTTTTCCAATAAAGTTAGGCCTTTTCAAATCAAAATCCTTTTCAAATAAAGTTGAATTGTCGAACCTTTTGTTTTTTTAACAAAGTTAGGCTTTTCTCAAATCAAAATAATTTTCCAACAAAGTTAGATTTTCATACCTTTTCCCAGCAAAGTTGGTTCTTTTTCTAAATCAAAATCCTTTTTTCCAACAAAGTTGGATTTTCAAACCTTTTTCTCAATAAAATTGGGTTTTCAAAATTAAACCTCTTTTTCCAACAAATTTAGACCTTCAAACATTTTCAAGCCTCTTTCCAACAAAGTTAGATTTTTCAAATCAAAATCAAATTTCTCCAAACATTGGATTCTTCAAACTTAGGCTCAAAAATTGAACCTAAAACTTGGACTTTAGACTTAGGCTTAAAAATTGAACATAAAACTTTATTAGACTTGGATATTAGCTTAGCCTAGAAGTATGAGCCTCATGTCGGCTCTACCTCAAAGAGTTTCAATTTTACTTGGACTCAAATTGTTTTGAGGTTTTCCTAAGTTGATTCGAAGTGTTTGCACCGGTTGCCCTAGGAATTGCCTATAAAAAGGCAACAAACAAACAACCAAAGGGGGAGAGGCGACAGAGAGGGGCCTTTAATTAGGGAGTCACCTTAAACTGAGAGAGAGTACGCAACAACCATAATTATCAAATTAAAAGCAAGAGATAGAGTGCAAATAAAAATATAGAAGAAAAAGAAAAAGAGAGCAAACCGTTAATCCTCAGATTATCTAACTCAACCAAATGCAGTTTTGATTCGAGCAAACCATAGCATCACCAAGGTCTAGCTTCTGTGAAGATTTTGTGGTGTTTTAAGCAAGGTTCAGTTTAAGGAAAATATTTTGATGGAGCCAACAGCACAGGTATGACTTTTATTAATCAATTCAATTGAATTTTGTTCATTACTTTACCCACTGTATTGTCAAATTATAAGTGTTTTTTGCAAATTTTTTACAGTAATCCCTAGACTCAGAATCAAAACTAACCGAGATAATAAATTGCATGTTTTAACCTTGGCTTTGTAAATTTAAAATTCTAATTGTACAATGAGACTTTAATTTGATAATTAAAATCCTAAATTATAAGCCTTGATTTAGTTTTAGATTAGAAACCCTAATCTTGTATGTTTAACCCTAGTTTTAGGTTAAAACCCCTAATTTCATACCGAAACCATAATTTGGCCTTCTAAAGCCCTAGTTTAGGTCTAATTTTAGTTTAGTTTATTAAAACCCTAATTTTACTTGTTTTAGCCGTAATTTACATTTAAACCTTAGCTTGCATGTTTAATCCTAATTTTGTAATAAAACCCTAACTTGATCAATAAAAACCCTAAATTTTACAATTGAAACCCTAATTTGATGACAAAACCCTAATTTTATCTTGATTTATTATTATGTGTAAATTTTGTTAATCTTGGTTTATTGTTATATACTTGATCATGGATGATACGTTTTGATTGCTTATTATAGACAATTGAGTTGTGTTTATTTATCATTGTTTGAAATTTTAAGGAAGATGTAAAAAGACATATTTTTATCTCGTATGTGTGCCATTTTATTTGTTTGTTTAATTTATTTATGATATGATTTATTTCATTTTAATTGCATGTAATATGAATAATATCATAATAATCTAAGAATTCAATAATATTTAGACCTGAAAAGGAGGTCGGTTCCAATAAATCTGGCGTTATAGTTCTGAGTTACTTCTCACCTTCCCTAAATGTACCCAACTTTTTAAACCCAGTAAAGGTCGTGATTCTTTAGAAATCGAGTCATTCACCTGTTTCTATCTTTTCGGCCCATCCGGGTGGCGACTCGTATTCTCCAGGCTTAAGCCGTGTTCTTTAAGGCCCAGAATCTAACAATGTCAAAGTCACAAGAACCATTCCATCAGGAGTGGGGGCAAAAACCTCCACTCACAGGTAGATCAAACTTCTAGTCTGGCCAAAGAAATACTTAAAAGTCTATTGAAATTGATTCAATAAACTCTCTCTATAACCACTAGTTTAGTGAACGTTTCAAACCACTCTCTAAAGTGTTTGGGAAGCTAAAGAATAAGGGATACTTGCAACCATTACCCCTAAAACCTGACCCACTAGCTACTAATTTCAATACCAAACGTGTTGCCATTTCCATCAGATGCATTGTCATGACACCAACCCATGCATCTACCTTAAGCATGAAGTCCCAGATTTGATTGATAGAGGTTAAATCCCTAACCCTAACAAACCAAGCACCAAAAAGAACCCCTTACCTAGATACAACAACACACCACCCCTGGCTGCCTTCATGATTGGCTTTGGACTTAATAGAGCAATAGTAATGGCTTCTTTTGAGGGAGAAGGAGAAGAAAGCGTGGTCAAAAAGTATAATAAAATGGTATTGCCCCATCTTGATTCTTTCTCTTTCAGCTAAATCATATATATTATAGGAACATTCAAGGAAAGGTAAGACATACTGGATGTACATGAAAAAGAGGTTATTGATAATGTTTATGAGTTTTATTGCCAAGAGTTTGTGGTATGTTACAAATTTTAAAATAATTTTAAAATAATTTTATTTATAATTAGTTAAAATTTGTGTATTCTAAAAAATTAATTTATTTTTTATTTTTCAAAAGCAATATCAATGGGCGGCAATTGAGGGTGTATATAGGGCCATTTGGAATAAGGTGGCATGTTTATGGTATAATAAGATTTTATATCACTAGTGAAAAGGTCAATGTAGGTGCCTATGTATTCCTCAAGAGGTATGGGATAATAGGCAAGCACACTGGATATCTATTGCTTGGCTTGCAAAATCCTGTACTGCCTGCCATAGTAGGAGGAATGGGATTGGAGTACCTGAGAGCGGTGTTGCAAGGTATACAAGAGGTTCTCAATCAATTATTGAGCATATGCTCAAAATGGTAGGTATTTTTAATTTTGAATTATAATACCTTTGGTATATTAAAATTATAACATTTTAAATATTCTAAAAATGTAATTACTTGTCTCTTTAATAATTGATTATCAGGCAGAGTAGTTGTAGTGTACTCCTAATTCATGGGAAGTATTTGTGAGGCTATATAAGACAAAAGATGAGAACTTCACTAACAATCAATCACAAAATATTAATGTAAGATTGGGTTGCTTTTATTTTACTTTTTTAATTTTAGTTAGTTAAATTATAATTAATTAAATTTTATTTTTAATCAAGATCTTATGCAAAATATGGTCAACACTGCTTCTCAACTAGTAGATGGGCTATTGGTGGTAGGAAGAAGAAATGGGTATGCAATCTAGGCTCATAGGCTTCAACTTTCCAGCCAAACTATTTCACCAATTCTGTTACTTCATAGATGGCCTTAGACAATACTGTTAATATTATACGAGAGATGGTCGAAGCATAAGTAAGTGATGTGCTAAGAAAGTATCAGGAGGACCAGTGGGAGCTTAAGAAGGAGCATGCAACATTTCGTCATATGTAGGACCAGTGGCAAGATAATTGACGGAGGACATGAGGATGTGTAGATTTCCCAGTTCATCATCTTTCAATAGTCCTAAGGATTCTTCTGATTTTGGTTATGATGCTGCTACAGATTCATAGATTATTTCTTGTATTATTCATACTTTTTTAAGTACTGTTTTCTAGTACTATTGAGATATTTTATTATATTTTCTATTACAGTGACATTTATTGTTAATTAATTTAGTAATTAATTATTTATTAATTTAATATGAAAATTTATTCGATTTATTAATATAGATTTATTATATTATTAAATAAATATAAATATAAATTATTCATGCATAACTTATTACAAAACAATAATTATTTAAAAAGGTAATTTATTTTTTAAAAAAAATATATTATTTGCAACGGATTAAAAAATGTCTTACATCTTCTTAATTAGTAACACAAAATTCTATCACAAATTTGTCCTAAATTTGTAATGGATAGTTTCATCACAACTTCATCCTAATCATAATAGATATTTCCATCCCAAATATGTTCTTATATTGTAATCGACAAATTTATCTTAAGTAAAGGATAGCCCAATCACCACATCCTGAAATTTTGTAATGAATTGTATATTCTATCTTAATTAGGAACAGATTGTCAATTTGGTAATCTCAGTTGAATGCCAAAGTCATGCATTGTATCTTAAATTGCTAAGCCCAAGTGGTTATCAAGTATTGAGAAAATCATTAAGTTTAAGTCGATTGTTTTAGCAAGTCCTCATTAAATATTAACAGAATTCAAAAGGATACTTTGATTAATTTTATTAAAGTGGGGGGCCATCAGTTTTTATGAGATTATTTTCACAACTTAAAACTCAATGATGAGACCAAATCACACTTTCAAATTTAGGTTAATTCTTTTGAGTAAGCCTATATAATTTAAAAGAAATGGACTTGTTAGAGTAAAAATGGACTTATTAAGGATGAACATAGCTCTAGAATGCAAAATCCCACTTAAAATTGGCTTGAAATGGATAAAAATAGCGCAAATTAGATGAAAATGGCCCAAACCATTGAACTCGCCATACAATGCTTCAATTCAACCGCGTAGATATACTTTCTACTCAAAATGCTACTCGAAACCAACCTAAAACTGAAGTCCAACCATTTTTTAGACCATTCGCATGGATAAAAGGACTATCATGCAATTGTTATTTGCGTGGTGAACCTAGTTCAAATAAGGTTAAACTTCCACTCTTTATATTCTTAAAGAGTTTTACTTCCTTCTACCTCATCCAATTTGATAAGATTCATCTCCTATCCCTATCTCATATAAAGTTGATCCTTTCATCACCCTAAACCTATAAATACCCTAAATCAAACTAACTGAGAAGATTCCCAACTAAGCAAGCATTAGCAACTATAAACAACTTTGAATTCACTTTCAACCAGAAGCTTGACCATGAAATTTAAGACCTGAAACATCCCTAATTCAGTATCTAATCCATCCCAAAAGGAGTTCAAACTAGTTCCTAACCTTTAAAGAACATGTTTTAACTAATTTCATCTTAAATCAAGGTTAATCAAGTTCAAGACTTGAGGGGAGTCAGGCCAATCCAATTTTAAACATCCATAATTGTTGTGTTCACCTCCTTTTGGTCAATATTTATGTTCTTCAATTCCATTCATAATTCTATTTGTTTAAATGAGATTAAATAGACCTAAAAAATGAAACTATTTAATCAAATTTAGCAAAACTTGAAGGTTAATGTTTCATAAAGCTCTTGTTTATTTAAAACTTTCTTCTGAGACTCATTAATGTTGATTTACTTGTTGCCATAGTTAAATCTTCAGCATGTTTCTCATTTAAGATGATGGAATGACATGATAAACTAGTATGATAATCTATGATTCAAAGGGAACATGACTAATAACATCTATTTTATGATTTTTCTTTGATAAATATAATCTAAGTTCATTACTAAGCTATTATGAATATGTTGAAGTTTTGGTTATTCTTAGAATTCTATATGATTAATTCATATGGCAATTTATGAAGTTGTACTTATGGATGTATCTTTTGTAACTTTTTTGGAATATTTGATTGTTATATATATAATCATTTTAATTGCTTGTTACACATCATTCATGAATTTACTTGATTTATATATATGTTTTTATAAAAACTATCATTAGAATTGCATCTATAAGGCTTCTTGATAAATGCAAAAAAATGATAGGTTAAAATTACTTAATTTAATGTTTAATAAATAGCCGTCATTGAACCCAGTATAGAGAATCGAGCTAACCTTCTTCACCGAGGATCATCTATTAAGTTAGCCCACCTATTTTGAAATTACATTCTCTATCTACACCAAGTGGCGACTCCTATGGGTCAGCTTGCTTACACCACTACCAACATGTTTAGCTCTTTTTTAGATGTTAATACATTGTGTGTTTGCCCCCATCATCATGTACTCACCTAATCAATGATTATTAAAGTTTAATTTTGGCCAAACAATTTGCATAACTCATAACTCAATGATGAGACCAAGTTGCTCTTCTAGTTTGGTTAGTTTTTATAATTAAATTCATAAAAATGGTGGAATATGGAAAAGAACATAATTATGATGAACACAACCTAAAAATCACAAAGAAAGGATTAAAATATAAAAAATTGCCCAAGCGTAGGAGTTTAGGCTGGCCCTTAATCGACTATCCACATGAATGTCTAGAACATCCACATGGATATCCTCTAGCTCAATCAGGAGATCCATGCAAGGCCCAGTGCTAGCCCATGCTGGACATCCACACGGATAGTTTAAATATTCGCGTGGATGGTTCGCGGCAAATAAGGTAAAAATCTATTTTTGAGATTTATAGGATTCTACTCTTCTAGCTTGGTTTTATTTGATTTTTTTTTCTCAAAATCCATCTTTATCTGTTTAGGAATCCAATGAAACCCTAGGCCTATAAATACAATCTAAACTCATCTTTCTAGTGGGATGATCACATCTTTGAACACCTAAAAGTCAATTCATGTCTTTTCTTCACCATCAATTCCAGAAGCTAAACAAGTAGCTTTGAACCATAAAAACTCACTTAAATCTAATCTTAATTAGATACAAAGAAGGAAAAGCCATTGTTGGTGGTTGGGAGTGATTTTTGTGGTTTAAATCCTTCAAGAGCAACTTGGAACTACTAAAAGCTTAAAGAAATTAGTTTGGTCCAGACCTTTACAGCTTTATAAGTTCACTGTGTTCATCACTTTATGATAGTAATTCAACCTTTCATACTTATCTTATTAGTTTTATGAATTTAATCATGAGAACTATCTTAAATCGGAAGAACATAAATTCAATTTGGTGAAACATGAAGGTTCTAATTTATAAATCTTTTTTCCATCTAATTTAAATCAATTTTCTAAAGGTTTTCTTAATCAGTTTGCTACTGCCATAACTTAACTTTTAAACATGATTTTCACTTGAAAAGATGAAATTACTTAGATTTGGCATGATATGTTGAGATGATTAATAATATACTTTCTTGTGCATTTTTAAACGAGATTCTTGATTATTTTAGATTTAAAATATGATCAAAATAGTATATAAAGATTTCTTTGTGATAAATATTAATGTTAGCTCTCTTTGAGTAATGCCATGATTACAATCTTTAATAGTTAGCTTTGTGATAATAATATGATGCCATGAGTGATGATGATGATTGTTGACATGAACATGCATACATAATTATTTGTTTTATATACTTGTTATTATATACAATTATTATTAGAATTGCATTATAAATAGACTTACAGGAAAATGCAATACGAGTATTCCATATACATCTACTCGATCTAGTGACTAGTAGTGTGACATCATCGAACCTAATATATAGAATCAGGTTGACCCTTTTCACTGAGGTTCATTTGTTAAGTCAATCCAACTTTTGAGATATGTGTTCTTAGTCTGTATTGAGTTGCAACTCCCATTAAACTAGCCCGCTCATAATGATAAATTATAGGTTTGTCCCAGTGACATGTATTAACCTGTTTCATTAGATGGCAATATAATATGGACTAGCTCCATCAACATATGTTCATCTAGGCATGAGCATCCTGGACTATGTCATAAAAATATATTACCCACATGATAAAAGTTACTTTTCACACTCTTAATCATTTGAAGCATAAACTAGCTTAAGCAGGAGAAAACTGTAGATGCCATGGTTTTCCCTTGTTTTAGACAGATTGAAGAAAGACTTAATAAATGGCCTATTAGGGCCATTTTGGATTCAAAAGAAGGGAGGCTATTATTTCAAGCCCAAAAGGCTTAATTTGAAGCAAAAGAGGAGAGAGTGGGTAGAAGCTTCCCAGGCCACTCCTTTGGTAGATTGCCAAAGGGAATGATGTGGGAACTCTTGACGACGTAGATGTGAACGTTGTCATATGGTGTCTGGTCAACATCTTTTTGTACATCCTCAATCCACAACTAAAGCCCATGCCATACAATTCACACATTAATTTGAAATAATGCCATTCCATGATAACTTTGCAAGGAAGTTCCAGGTGGCCTATAAAAGGCTATTATGCACTTAATGAAGAACCTTTTGGCAATATTATATTTTGAGTTATTTGAATTTGTCTGAGAGAAAGTAGTAAAGAGCAAAAGACAAATATTACCTTTGTGAGAATATTCAGAGGGAAAAAAATTTCATGTGTGGTCTACGGTAGCTATTACTACAATAAAGAAGGAAACTATAAAACTTTAGGAGAGTTCATTCTTTTCCCATCTAGTAGAAAACACAAAACCCAAAACTCTAAACACGCTATCACCATTACAACAAAACTAAAGAAGAAGTAGCCTAGAAGGGGCTAAGGTAGATCTTAGAGAACCCTCCCTTCCATCTCTTCTCATATAAAGAACAAAGCAACCAACAATGGAGGTATTGTATTCTAACTTTTTTTTAGGTTACTATAACTTCATGTTTCATGTATATGATGTTTATATTATTGGGTTCATGTTTCATGTATCTGATGTATATGATGAAGAACCTTTTGGCAATATTATATTTTGAGTTATTAGCATTTGTCTCTCTCCATATGTGAACAAAGTCATGTGTTGAACTATGATATTTTGGACCTTTAAGACCCTAAATTCATGGACTACAAAGGACAAGGAATTGATAAACATGTTAAATTATTTAAAATTAATTAACAATGCCTTTAATTTCCTATGATCATTGATTTGTTTAGTTTTATAAGTCGCGTATCTTATGCATGTTATGTGTTGAGGATGAGTTAAGTCTTACTCTTTACCATCATTATGTTTATTGCTACCATGGTAGTTTTTATTTCATTGTTCTACCCTTGATATGATTGTTGCAGTTATGTTGAACGTGTTGAGTTTATTAATGTACTATATTATGTTTATTTGTTGATTTAGATGGTTTATGTTTATTGTTGCTATTATCATATGTTTGGTTGTTCTTACTACCATCATATATTTAAGTTCCTATTATTTTGTTGTTTTTATATTCTTGTATATTTATTATTGTCCTCATATTCCCATAACATCTTCATGCATACCTATTTATTATGCTTTCTTAGAATAATTGTGTTAGGTTTATAACAATGTAATTGTATTTCTCTTAGAACTGATGCAGTAGGATATTTATGTTATAGTTTTGGTTTTTCGAATGTAATTTTCTCTTTTGAACATTTGGGTTGTAAAGGCATATTTTACTATAGTGGATGTCTATTTTCCATCTTCATGTATATTTATTCATACATTTATCATGTTTGTGTTTCTTATTATTGTCTATCTATGATATTTATTTAGATAATATGTTAATAATCACTAATGAAATGCTATAAGAACCTAAGAGGAGGTCAATTTCTATGAACAGGTATATGGGGTGCTAGGTCATTTCCTATCTTTTTATGTATACCCAACTTTTTAAACCCAATAGGGAGTTAAAAATTCCTAAATGAGAGTCTTTATCCCTTCTTTTTCTAGTATTCCAGGTGACGACTCCTGTCTTTGGTGGGCCAAAATAAAGAGGATTTGCCACTTGGTGCAAATCAAGAATATATATCTCAAAAGGTGGGTTGACACGAAGGTCAAACTCGATTCTTTGTACTGGGTTCAAGAATAGCAAACTACTAGTCACTGGGTCAAGTAATCTATATGCACCACTCTTTTAAATTGTCGAGAAGCCTTTTTAGACAAGTAGTTTCTAATGACAGCTGATATATATCATGGAAAATAAGAATGTATGAATGTTCAAGGCAAAAATATCATGTCATCTTCATCATAATATCAAAATTAATATCATTAAGGTTCATGTTCATGGTGTTGACTTAATAAAATTATATTGAAGAAACTAAACTAAGAATTATCTTATAGAAACTCATATAAACTTTATTCAACATGTTTTCATGATTAAGTTAAAGCAAAACGTATATAAAGAGGCATAATCATCAATATCTCACTCTATAATGTCAAATTAAGGTTATCTCATCATTTTCACGTGAACAACATATTTAAGAACAAGTTATGGACACAACAAATCTATCAAAATAGTCTTAGAAAATTGGTTTAAACTTCATAAATCAAGATTGTAAGTTTGAACCCTCAGGTTTTACAAAATTCAATTAGATAGTTTCATTTTTAGGTTAATTCCCTTAGTTTAAGCAATTAGAATTGATAACTGGATCTTTAAGAGATAAAACATTAACCTAAATGATGAACGTAGTACATTTGAAAGTTCAAAATCGAATTAAATTTAATCCTCATAAGTTTTATCTTGATCAACACCAATTTAAGGAAAAATGGTTAAAAAAATGCTCCTTGATGGCTAAGAATAACTTGGAACCTGATCTTGCATGAATTTAGGTACTGACTATGGAGTATTTTGGAATTTTGTAGTTTTGTGGTTGTGGTTGATGGTGAAGGTCTTTTGAAAAGCATTAGGTGATTCTTTAGTCTTTTAAGAGTCCTCTCCTTGAAAGATGTGTTTAGTATGTATTTATAGGCCTAAGGTTCGATTAGAGAGCTTCCTAAATAGATAAGGATTTATTTTAAGGAAACAAAACGAATAGAATCAAGTTGGAAAGATAGAATCCTTCAAAATCACAATATCTGATTTTTTTTTTTACCATATCTATTGAATAACCATCGTGCAATGGTAGGGAACCTCACCATATTAAAATTTAGTCTAACGGGCTCGTTGAAGTTGACTACGCGTGACAGACCAATCTGCCCTACCCACTATAGAAACTCTGTGCAGCAGTAGAGAATAGTTACACTATAGTACCCTCACAAAAGCACCACTGTAATCCGATATGGACGCATGGCCACTGGAATAACCTAAAATAGATATTTGATGGGCCCGAATGGGCCTGTTGAGGTTGATTGCACGCAGCATGTCAATTTAAGTGGACTTTTGTATTCAAAAGCTATGTTACATGTATTTTAATTAAAGAATAAGAATATATATGTATATATTGGTATAATATGGGTATATGTGAATATATGTAAGTATATAACTATTTTACATATTTATTTATATGCGAGTATATGTTATATATAACTAGATATACTAAAAAGAATAACAAACATATGTAAGTATATATTACATATAGCTAGATATATGATGGATATATGTTGCAAAAAATATATATATATATGTTATATATATGTGAGTAGATATTAATATATGTCAGTATATGATAAAGATAAAATAGTATTTTATAATTATATAATAAAAAATATTTTTAAACAATTTTTATAGTATGTATTAAAATTATTTTAAAACATATAAATTAAATAACATATATTAATATAAATAAAACATATAGTATTTGTTACATATAAATAGAAATTTTGATATAAATATTTTTAATTTAATATTTTAAAAATTATTTTAAAATTAAAAAAATATAAATAGAAAATGGTGGCCACTAAAAAACAAATACAAATGAAAACCAATGCCACTATTTTTTTTAATAGTAACTTATATTACAACTTTACAAGGACACTTAGCAAGTTAGCTTACAACATATATGCTTTTGTACACTTTATTTGTTGGTTAGCTCATTTATACTTTTGCAATTAAAAATAAAGTTTTCATAAATTTGAAAAAAAAAAATTGTGCCGTAAATTTGAAAAAGACTTTAGTTTTTGAGTTATTTTTGTAAACATCTCTTTATTTTATTTCCATTTTATATTAAAATGTTCATATTTGCTTAATACTATACTTATGTATTTTTACAATTAGACTTTTAGAAAACTTTTGAGGTTAATTTGGGCTTTGGTAATTCTTGGGCTTTTAAACATTATTTTGGGCCTTTAAATTGTATTTGGGTTTAATTCCTTCTACATTCATTTAACTTATTGGTTTAGATCTTGTTTCATATTATTTTTCTCTTAGGCTTTAATTTGGGCCAAAATTTCAATTAACCTTTTGAACTTAAATTTGACTCTACTTATATTTTCTTTTAATTTAATTTCTATTGTTTTATTCTAGGTAGGATACTATAATATACCGATATATATCCATATATATCAACATATTGTTATTCTTTAGTTAAAATACTAGTCGCACTGTGCATGCATGATTTTTATCGTGTTATAAAAATTTTATTATATGTATGATATTTTATATTTATATATGAATAATTTATAAAATATACGATATTTTATCTTCATATGTTAATAGTTTTAGTAAATAAATTTTAGATTTCATATAATTAGCAATCATTAGTATAATTGTAAAAAATAAAATTAAAATATAATCTAATTTTTATCTTTATATATTAATAGTTTCATGTAATAAATTATGAGACACAAATAATATATAAAGAGATAAATAACTATAACATATAATATTTTTGTATTGACTATAATATACTTTTCATTCATTTTTCAATTTTGGCAAATAAATTTCTCATATATAAAATATTTTATCTTCATATATTAATAATTTATCAAATATATAATTATTTATTTTCACATATATTAATAATTTCAGGTAAAAACTATTATTATTTATTAATTTATTAATAATTTATTTAATATATAATTTTTTATGTTCATATATTAATAGTTTTCAGTTAAAGTATTTATAAATAATTTATTAAATATATGACCTTTGATTTTTATAAATTTATATTTTAAATTATTAAATTTATATTAATAATTTATTAAATATATGAGCTTTTTATTTTTATGTATTAATAATACTGAATATTAATTATTTATTAAATATATTACATTTATCTTAATAAATTAATAATATAAGTTAAAAATATTATTAATAATTTATTAAATATATGATCTTTTATATTCATGTATTATAAAAAAAATTTCTAAATGCAATAAATACTATTTTTTTATATTATGCATATATATATTGCAATATTTTATAGTATTTTTATTTTTCTTGACTTATATATATATATATAGTGGTAGAACCAGAATGAATGTGAAGGGGGCAAAATTTTTAAATAAAAAAATTACAAATGAATTTATATTTAATTTTATTTTTATATTAATTTAATGCAGATAGTTGGCATTAATATTTATATTCAATTTTATTTTCATATTAAATATTAAAATATTGAAATTTTATAATTTTACTTTAATATTTAAATGTAACATTGAAAAATTACACAATATATATATGTTGTTTTTTTTAAATAATGTTTATATATATTTTTTAAAGATATTTTAAAGAAAGTGTTAAAACTTTTTTTAAAAAAAATGTTTACACTTTTTTTTAATAAAAAATATTTAAACTAATTATTTTTTAATAAATTTATATGCTAGAATATTTTTAAAAAATAATTAACCTAGTCACAAAATTTTTAAACCCAATTCATAATTAAATTGTAAAATAATTATTAATATCAATTTTAGAATACAAATTAAAAATGTTTGAAGGTAATAAATATGTAAAATAGATTTATTAACTTAATATATATTTTAAAGATTTAATATAAATATAAATATAAATATATTATATATATATATATGTATAAAGAAGCTTGGTGGAAGGTGGGCAATGAATCTCCCATGCCCCCTATATCCACCACTGTGTGTGTACGTATATATAATATACTAGAAATGTTAAAGATAATATGTTTTATTATTTAATTCTTCAAATTTCTAAAAATATAAATTAATTATTATAAATAAATTATTTAATTTATAATTAATTTATTATGAATGTTAAGAGTTATATATTTTAAAACTTTTTAAAATTTTTAAAAAATATAAATATATTATTAAATTATATTAATGTGTAATTAATTTATATAAGATCAAAACTCATAAATATAATTTATTAATTATTAAATTTTAAATTTAAAGAAATTATTAAAATTGAATAAAAATTAATTAAAAAGAAAAAATATGAGATAACCTTTTTAAAAATTTAATGATGTGTATATATATTAGGAATGTCAAAAATCTTATATTTTATTATTTAATATTTTAAATTTCTAAAATATATAAATTAATTATTTTTTTAAATAAAATATTTAATTTATAATTAATTTATTGTGAAAGTTAAGAGTTATATATTTTTTTAATTTTAAAATTTCTAAAAAATATAAATATATTATTAAATTATATTAATGTATAATTAATTTATAGAAGATTAAAAGTCATAAATATAATTTATTAATTATTAAATTTTATATAAAATATTAAAATTAATTAAAAAAGAAAAAAATTGTGAGTTAGCTATTTTAAAAATTCGATGATGTGGCAATCCATCTTTCCTTAGTTTTTTGTATATAATATAGATATAGATTATTTTATTATACGGTAATAAAAATACCAAAATATAAATAAATATAACTAATGATAAATAAATATAAAATAATTTGTATATAAATTAATAATTAATTTATAAAATAAAATATTTATATCAATTTTTATGATAGTTTATCAAAATAATATGATTGAGTATAAATATATTTTTTTTTATTTTATAACTTACACGTTGATTAATCAATAACAAAATTTACACATATTTTTACTATTAGCAAATCAAGAATTTTATGAAAAATGAGAAAAAAAATAGGAATTCAAGTAAACTTTTTTAAATAGAAAAAAATGTTAGAAGAAAGTTTTATAATCATAAATTTATATTATTAATACATAAATTATTAACATATAAAGATTTATAATCATAAATTTATATTATTAATACATAAATTATTAACATATATTAATTATTTAGGAAGGTTAAAAATCATATTTTTTATTGTTTAATTTTTTAATTTCAAAAAAGGATATAAATTAATTATTATTATAAATAATTATCAATTAAATGATTATTTAAATAAATTATTGATATATTATTAATTTATTAAGAATGTCAAAACTCATATTTTATTTTATTCTTTAATTTTTTAAATTTATACAAATATGTGAATTAATTAGTATTGATAAATTATTTAATTTATTATTATTTAAAATCATAATTTTATAACTTTTCAAAATTCTAAAAAAGTATATAAATTAATGAATATTATTAAATTATATTAATATGTGATTAATTTATAGAAGATTAAAAGTCACAAATATAATTTATTAATTATTAAATTTTATATAAATTATTACAATTAATTTAAAAAAAAAGGAAATAGCCTTTTTTAAAAACAGAAATTGAAATTGAAATATCATTATATTGCGGTATTTTAAGAAATTGTGAAATTTGAGTATTCTTAAAAATTGATGATATGACATGCTAAAAAAGGATTCACTTTCTTAGCTTATATATATATATATATATATATATATATATATCGACATATATTAATATATAGCCAAATATATGTAACATTGTAAAAACTTATAGTAGAATTCTAATAAATATATGTTGTTATATGTTATAAATATAGACGTATGAAATAATTTTAAACTTATTTATTTTGAAATTTAGCAAATGTACATTATTACATGTAATATATATATATATAGACATATAAAATAATGGGAATAAACTAAAAAAATACGCCCTTACAAACTATTAATAAATTTTAGACTATGCTTACCTTAAATAGACCTTTTAGGACTAAATTGCCCTTTAACCTAAAAATAAAACCTCTTTTTCTTTTCTCTTCTTTCTCTCTCTCTTTTCACGCCTCATTCTCCCCTCTTTCTTTTTTTTTTTTTCATCTTTTCCTTCTTCTCTCTCATGCACTAAGCTCATCAATAACATTTTTTTCTTCCTCTTTTCATCTTTCTTTCTCTCTCATACACTTTACCTATTAATTTTATGTAGATTTTCATCACTTTCTCCTCTCTTTTTTACGTTTCTTTATTGTGTCAACTCTATTATTTTCATTTCGCTATAAATATTGAAAATGTCAGAGGTATGTAATATATTAAATTTTTTTAAGTGTTATGGTTGAGTAATATTGTATAAAGAGTTTATATAATTTATTTTGAAGTTGATATGAGTAGTTTTAAATTTGATATGAGTTTGTATGCAATTGATATGAGCAGATATGAGTTAGTAATAGTTAATATAAATTGATTTGAGTTGTTTTGATATTGATATGGGTTGATGCGAGTTTGTACGCAGTTGATATGAGTTCATATTAGTTAGTATTAGTTGATATAAGTTTATTTAAGTTTGATATGAGTTGATATTAATGATATGAGTTAGTATGAGTTTTATACGAGTTGATATTAATGATATGAGTTTGATATGTGTTGATATAAGTTTGTATTAGTTTGATATAAGTTATTATTAGTTTGATATGAGTTGATATAATTTTAATATGAGTTAGTATTAGTTGGCATGAATTAATATAAGTTGTTTTGATGTTGATATGAGTTTGTATGCAATTGATATGAGTTGTTTTGATGTTGATATGAGTTTGATATGAGTTAGTATTAGTGATATGAGCTTGATGTGAGTTTGTATTAGTGATATGCGTTGATATGAGTTTGATATGAGTTAGTATTAGGAATATGAGTTAGTATTAGTAATATGAGTTTGATATGAGTTAGTGTTTGAGATATAAGTTTAATATGAGTTAGTATTTAAGTTGATATGAGTTTGCATAAGTTTGATATAAGTTAGTATTAGTGATATGAGTTTGATATGAGTTAGTATGAGTTTTATATGAGTTAATATTAGTGATATGATTTGATATGAGTTTGATATGAGTTAGTATAAATTTAATATGAGTTAGTATAGTTTAATATGAGTTTGATATGAGTTAGTATTAGTGATATTAGTTTGAAATGAGTTAGTATTAGTGACATGCATTAATATGAGTCAGTATTAGTGATATGAGTTTGATATAAGTAGTATGAGTTAGTATTAGTGATATGAGTGGATATGAATTCGATATGAGTTGACATGATTTTAATATCAGTTAGTATTGGCGATATGAGTTAGTATTTGAGTTGATATTAGCTTGATATGAGTTAGTATTAGTAATATGAGTTGATATGAGTTAGTATTTGAGATATGCGTTAGTATTTGAGTTGATAAAAATTTGATATGAGTTTCAATATAGGTTGCTATGAAATTATATGTTGACTTTATTCTTTAAAAATTGCAGAAACGAAGAAAAGATCAAGGAAATTAAATTGGAAGGAAAGAAAATTGAAGACAAGAAAAAGGAAGAGGAAATAAAAGAAAATTAAAAAAAAAAGCACAGGAAGTGAGGCTTAATATCTGAGAGTGTAATGAGCAAAAATGGAATATTTTAGATACTACACAGCAGTTCATTTATGGTTAGATACTAACAACAAGAGAAATAACACTTATGATAATGAAGAGGAGTGAATATTGTGTATGAATATTGGCCAATTGAATTATGAATATCCTAAGTTGTAAATATAATATTATTTTCAATTATTTATTTCTTAATTTATAGGGAGCAATTATTTATTTCACTTCATTACTAGATATAGTTGTTGATGTTGTTGTTAGATGATTTGTTGATGTCAGATATTGCATGTTGATATACGGTTGATATGAGTTGTGGCTATAAGATTTATAGTAACTCTTGGCTTGGTTATGGATGTTTGAGGGGTTGATTTGCGGGTTGCTGGTTTGGAATTTTGTGGAGTGAAAATATGCCTGATTTTCCTATATGTTTGGAAATATGCAATGTTTGAGTTGAGTATAGTCTAATTGCAGCAGATTAAAAGCTAATTATTTTGAGTGAAGGTCTTATGAACAGGAAGAGTGATGATTTGTATGTAATGGAGGGTTTGCATTTTCTAATGGTTGCATATTGAGTTTACATTTTTTGATGGTTGCATATTGAGTTTGCATATTAACTCATATTAACATCAAAACAATTTATATGAACTTCAAAATAGCTCATCAACTTATATCAATATTCAAACAACTCATATCAACTTTAAAAAAACTAATATTAACTAACATCAAGATAAAAATAACTCAACTTATATTCTTCTTCTTTAATGCTAATAATAGATGGATGTTTAAGCCTATCATTCATAGTAGTGCCTATAAATATTCTAAATGACCTATCATCTACCACATCATAAAGATAATGTATGTCATGACTAGTAATAAATTTGAATTCAATATTTGATGTGTTGTCAATATGAAGCGCTTTTGATAATGATTTCTTAGTTTATTGATATCAGACATTTTATTTTATCAAAAAGAAAAATATAATCAGCACCCACGCTAATATATTTATCGATATTCAAGTCAAATTTGCCATCATAATGGATGAAAATTTTTATTCCGTTCATTAAATAAATTCATCATCCGATAAAATTCAACTCCTCCATCAATACTTTATAATTACAATCATAAATTATATACTCATTATCAACTCATATCAATTGCATATAAAATAATATCAACTCATATCAATATCAAAATAACTCATATCAATATACAACATCCGACATCAACAAAGCATCCAACAATAATATCAATAACTATACATGGCAATGCGGTGAAATAAATAATTGCTTATTCTAAATTAAGAAATAAATAATTGAAAATAATATTATATTTACAACTTAAGATATTCATAATTCAATTACTCAATATTCATACACAATATTCAACCTTCATCTTTATCAAAAGCATTATTTCTCTTATTGTTAGCATGCACCCATAAATAAGCTATCATGTAGTATCTAAAATAATAAAATATTTAAAACTTAAGATATTCACAATTCAAATGCTTAATATTCATACACAATATTCAATCTTCATCGTTATCAAAAGCATTATTTCACTTATTGTTAGCATGCACCCATAAATAAGCTGTCTTGTAGTATCTAAAAGATTTCATATTTTTCCCATTGCACTCTCAGATATTGAGCCTCATTTACCGCACTTCTTTTTTTCCTCTTCCTTTTCCTTTTCTTCTGATTCAATTGTGATCTTTTCCTCATTTCTGCAATTTTTAAAGAATAAAGTCAACATATAATTTCATAGCAACCTATAATGAAACTCATGTTAACTCATATCAAACTCATATCACTAATATTATCTCATATCAAATTCATATAAACTCAAATACTAACTTATATTAAACTCATATCAAACTCATACTGACTCATATCAACTTATATCAAACTCACATCAACTCATATATCTAATATCAACTAATATCAAATTCATATCAACCCAAATACTAACACATATCAAACTCATATCTCAAATACTAACTCATACCAATCTTATAATAACTCATATCACTAATACTAACTCATATCAAACTCATATTCACTCATATCAACACATATCACTAATACTAACTCATACTAATTCATGTAAACTCACATCAAACTCATATCAGTAATACTAACTCATATCAAGCTAAAATCAACTCCTATCACTAATATCAACTCATATAAAAATCTTATCAACTAAAATACTAACACATATCAAACTCATATCAAAATCATATTAATTCATATAAACTAATATCACTAATTCTAACTCATATTACTAAGACAAACTCATATCAAACTCATACTAACTCATATCAATGCATATCATTAATACTAACTCATATCAAACTCATATCAACTCATATTAAACTCATACTAACTCATATCAAACTGATATCAAACTCGTATCAATTGATATCACTAATACTAACTCATGTCAAACTCATATCACTAATATTAACTCATATAAACTTATAGATCAACTCATATCAAATTCATATCAACTCAAATACTAACTCATATCAAACTTATATCTCAAAGAATAACTCATATCAAATTAATATTACTACTAGCTCATATTAAACTCATACTAAGTAATATCAAACTCATGCTAACTTATATCAAACTCATATCAACGCATATCACTAATACCAACTCATATCAGACTCATTTCACCAATGCTAGCTCATATCAAACTCATATTAAACTTTTACTAACTCATATCATGTTAGCTCATATCAAACTCATATTAAACTTATACTGTCACGACCCAACCCGGGGGCCACGACCGGCATGCAGCCGAACCGAAGTCTGACCACATAAGCCTTAGAAATATTCATAACAGTCTAAGTGCAAAACAGTTCAATACTTATATAATCATCAATCCTAGTTCAAATGCAAACCATCAATAAAATCAATCCCAACAAAATTATTATGGAAATCTAATGCAGACAAGTTCTACTTATTACACAAAAAGGGATTCGGATAAAATCCGCCCAAAAGTTCAATATACGGAAATCTCTAAGCAGAAAGACTGATAAACACAAACGGAAAACCTGATCGACTTCGCCAAAGAAGAGAAAGAAGATAGACGAAGGCAATCACTGTAAACCTGCAAGACAATCTGTAAGGGTGTGAGCGCTTTATAGACGCCCAGTAAGTCTATGAGAGGCAGAGAAACATCTAACAGTTATATAAGCAGTACATATAATACAATCACAAATTAAGCAAAAAAGATGGTGTGTCGGGGTCACCAATCAGTAAACAGTACAGTATAATATCAGTCACATCCGCTCTTATAACTTCTCGGTACAGTACAGTAATCAGTAATTAGGCATTAAGCCTCAGTAAACAGTATAGGCATTAAGCCTCAGTAGCAGTATAGGCATTAAGCCTCAGTAGCAGTATAGGCATTAAGCCTCAGTAACCTCCTTCCCCTTCATGACACACCATCACACAGCACAAGTAATATCAAATTCAATATTCTCACATAAATACAATCACATGCAAGTTTCTCTGTCTCCTAAAACATGCGAGGCTGGGTTCGAAAGAATATAATAGTGAATATATAGAAAGAATAATATATTATAAGAAGGGTTTATATATATATATATATAAGTTGTTAGCAAGTAGCACAACACAAACAATTCAAATACACCCATAGAACTTACCTGGTCTAACGGTCAGCTAAGCAATCCGCCACCCTAAGTCTGAGGTGCTGCTGGACCACCGCCTAACCATTAACCATCAATTAACAACCACCCTTATAAATGTATGCAAGTGCAAATGGGAATGCATGACGTGAATGCACACAATTCAATAGTTTCCACAACAAGGTTAAACATTTATGTCAACCAATCATAACTTAACCATCATAATACCACACCTTTAAACTTGCTTTCCAGAATATAAAACATCATTAAAAGGTCCTTACAATTTAAATTTATCAAATACCTTACTTAAATAATCAATATACACAAGATACAATTTTACCGATAAAACCTCAATAACGAGTGTCAACTTGTAAAATTCAAAACAATTACCAGTATATGCAAAATTTATAATTTTCAACCAGAAGTTAATTTGATATCTTAAAAGCATCCTACCAAAATTTCATAATTTTTCGAGACTTAGAAGTCCCTCAATCAATTTTTATTCATAACAGTATACAGCTCACAAGGTATACTGACAGCAGTAGAAAGATCTAATTATTTCAAAAATATTACAACAGAAACATAACCCAACATATTTTTCTTGTAAATTAGACTTCCAGAACTTCAACATATATGAAAATCAAATCTAAAACATTTTTACACATTTTAATATGAATTTTGAAATTTACAGATGATGCAATCGCACCTACAGTACAGTTCATCAGACAACAGTAGCAAACTTGAATTTTCCAGAAATATACGATGCTCCAAAATCCCAAAAATTATTTTTCTCATAAACTAGACTCAATTTCAAGCCACATATCAAATTTTCAGATTTTTATCATGTTCCAATATTTAATTAAAAATCGAGCAACATACAGCACTAAAATCAAACTTCAGCAGAAAATTAAATCATCCAAAATCTCAAAGAAAACAATTAATTCAAAAACCCTAATATCCAAATCAATTCAATCAAACCCTAACTCAATACATTCATCAAGTTCCAGAACCCAACACACTAGCAAATCAATTAATTCAACACCAAAATCCATCAAAACAATCAAAATCTCAAAACCTAACCTATTTTGTAAAAATAATTTAATTAAATAATAATTCGAATTTAGCCAAATTAATTAAGAAAAATATCAACCCAATATGATACAAATATGAATTAATCAAATGGAAGTTGAAATAATGCAAAAGGAATCAAGAAAAACCTCAAAAAAACCAAAAACTCGAAAATTTTGAGCTGCTGGAACAGGGTCAAAACGGCATCAGCGAGCCAGCCCGCAGCACGCCGAACGACAGCCTCCACATGCCGAACGACAGAAGCCTTGGCCCGCGTCTCTCTGCCGAACGACAATCCTCACACGCCGAACGACGCTGGCTGTGGCGCGCGCACGGTGACGAAACGACAGGCCCTCTGAATTTGCTCCCAAAACCAATTTTCTCTCCTTTTTTTCAAAACATCCGAAAATAGAAGACCTCTAACAATACCCCCATCAGATTTTAGGCCTATTTATAGGAAAACAACTCTTCAAAATTATATTTTTACCCCAAACTAATTTATTTTAATTCAAAAACACCCCAAAATTATATATTTTCCTAAAAATTACCCAAAACCATAAAATTCACAAAATCAACTCAAATTTATTTGTAACTTCAAACTTTAACCCAAAATAATTTATAAATATGTTTTACGCATAATAATTCCCGAAAATACCGAAAACGACAAAAATCCAAAAATGACGAAAATACCCTCGGCACCCAAAAATACAATATTATACTCAAAACGACCGCCTCGTCGTCCTGAGTATCAAAAAGACATTCAAATCATCAAATTATGTTCAAACGACATATGAGGGCACAAAATGACTATTTTGCCCCTCGACTTAAAATCATTCAAAAACCAAGGGTTTTACATATACTAACTCATATCAAACTAATATTACTAATACTAACTCATATCAACTTCAAAATAACTCATACCAATATTAAAACAACTCATATGAACTCATATCAATTGCATCTAAACTCATATCAACATCAAAACAACTCATACTAATTTATATCAACTAATACCAACTTTTATCACAAAAACTAACTCATATCAAAATACATAAACTCAAATACTAACTCATATCAAACCCGTATCACTAATACTAACTCATATCAAATTCATATCAATTCATATCAACTGATATGCCTAATACTAAATCATATCAAACTCATATCACTAATACAAACTCATATCAAACACATACTAACTCATATCAAACTCATATCAATACATATCATTAATACTAACTCATTTAAAACTCATATCAATGCATATCACTAATACTAACTCATATTAAACTCATATCAACTCATATTAAACTCATACAAACTCTTATCAAATTGATATCAAACTCATATCACTAATACTAACTCATATCAAACTCATATTACTAATACTAACTCATATCAACTTCAAAATAACTCATACCAACATAAAAAAAAATCATATGAACTCATATCAATTGCACACAAACTCATATCAACATCAAAACAACTAATATTAATTTATATCAACTAATACTAAATCATATCACCAAGACTAACTCATATCAAAATATATCAATTCATATCAAATTTATATAAATTCAAATACTAACTCATATTAAACTCGTATCACCAATACCAACTCATATCAGAATCATATCAAACTGGTATCAAACTCATATCAACTCATATCACTAATACTAACTCATATCAAATTCATATCACTAATATTAACTCACATAAACTTATATCAAACTTATATTAACTCATATCAACTCATATCAAATTCACTCAAATACTAACTTATATCAAACTTATATCTCAAATATTAACTCATATCAAACTATTATTACTACTAGCTCATATCACACTCATAATAACTCATATCAAACTCATTCTAACTCATATCAAACCCATATCACTAATACCGACTCATATCAGACTCATATCACTAATACAGCTCATATCAAACTCATATTAAATTTATACTAACTCATATCAAACTCATATTACTAATACTAACTCATATCAACTTCAAAAATGACTCATACCAACATCAAAACAACTTATATGAACTCATATCAATAGCATAAAAACTCTTATCAACATTAAAACAACTCATATTAATTTATATCAACTAATACTAAATCATATCACCAAAACAAACTCATATCAAAAAATATCAACTCATATCAAATTCATATAAACTCAAATACTAACTAATATCAAACGCGTATTACTAATACTAACTCATATCAAAATTATATCAATTCATATCAACACATATCACTAATACTAACTCATATCACTAATACAAACTCATATCAAATGCATACTTACTCATATCAAACTCATATCAATACATATCATTAATACTAACTCATTTCAAACTCATATCAATGCATATCACCAATACTAACTCAAATCAAACTCATATTAACTTATATTAAACTCATATTAACTCATATCAAACTGATATCAACTCATATCACTAATACTAGCTCATATCAAACTCTTATCACTAATATTAACTCATTTGAACTAATATTAAACTTATATTAACTCATATCAACTCATATCAAATTCATATAAACTCAAATACTAACTCTTATTAAACTTATTTATCAAATATTAACTCATATCAAACTAATATTACTACTACTAGCTCATATTAAACTCATACTAACTCATATCAAACTCATGCTAACTCATATCAAACCTAGATCAATATATATCACTAATACCAACTCATATCACTAATACTAGCTCATAATAAGCTCATATTAAACTTATACTAACGTATATCAAACTAATATTACTAATACTAACTCATATCAACTTCAAAATAACTCATACCAACTTCAAAACAACTCATATGAACTCATATCAATTGCATACAAACTTATATCAAAATCAAAATAACTCATATCAATTTATATCAACTAATACTAACTCATATTACCAAAACTAACTCACATCAAAATCATATCAACTCATATCAAACTCATATAAACTCAAATACTAACTCATATCATTAATACTAACTCATATCAAACTCATATCACTAATACTAACTCATATCAAAATCATATCAATTCATATCTACTCATATCACTAGTACTAATTCATATCAAATTCATATCACTAATACAAACTCATATCAAACACATACTAACTCATATCAAACTCATATCAATGCAAATTATTAATACTAACTCATTTCAAACTCATATCAAACTAATATCATTAATACGAACTCATATTAAACTCATACTAACTCATATCAAATGATGTCAAACACATATCAACTCATATCACTAATACTAACTCATATCAAACTCATATCACTAATATTAACTCATATGAACTTTTATCAAACTTATGTTAACTCATATCAACGAATATCAAATTCATATCAACTCAAATACTAACTCGTATCAAGCTCGTATCTCAAATACTAGCTCATATCAAACTCATATTACTGCTACTAGCTCATATCAAAGTCATACTAACTCATATCAAACTCATGCTAACTCGTATCAAACCCATATCAATTCATATTACTAATACCAACTCATATCAAACTCATATCACTAATACTAACTCATATCAAACTCATTAAACTTATACTAACTCATATCAAACACTAATTACTAATACTAACTCATATTAAATTTAAAATAACTCATACCAACATCAAAACAACTCATATGAACTCATAACAATTGCATACAAACTCATATCAATATCAAAATAACTCATATTAATTTATATCAACTAATACCAACTCATATCACCAAAACTAACGCATATCAAAATCATATCAACTTATATCAAACTAATACTGACTTATATTAAACTAATACTAACTGATATCAAATTCATATCAACACATATCAAACTCATATAATTAATATCAACTTATCTCAAACTCATACTAACTCTTATCAAACTTAAATAACTTATATCAACTAATACTAACTAATATGAACTGATATCAATTGCATACAAATTCACATCAACCCATATCAATATCAAAAACAACTCATATCAATGTCAAAGTAACTCGAATCAATTCATATCAACTACTACTAACTCATATATGCTCATATCAATTGCACAAACTCATATCAAATTCAAAATTACTCATATCAACTTCAAAATAAATCATATCAACCTTTTATACAATATTACTCAACCATAGCACTTAAAAAAAATTAAATATATTACATACCTCTAAAATCTTCAATATTTCGAGTGAAAGAAAATAATAGAGTTGTCACAATAAAGAAATGCAAAAAAGGGGAGAAAATGATAAAAATCTACATAAAATTAATGGGTAAAGTGCACGAGAGAGATAGAAAGATGAAAAGAGGAAGAAAAAATTGTTATTGATGGCTTTAGTGCATAAGAGAGGAGAAAGAAAAGATGATGAAAAAGAAAGAAAGAGGGGAGAAGGAGGCATGAAAAGAGAGAGAGAAAGAAGAGAAAGAAAAAGGTTAAAGGGCAATTTGATCCTAAAAGATCTATTTAAGGTAAATATAGTTTAAAATTTATTAATGATTTATAAGGAGATATTTTTTTTTTGTTAATTTCCTAAAAATACTTATTTGTTTTGAAATTCAGTAAATATATGTTGTATATTATATATACAAATATATGAAATAATTTTATTCTTATTTCTTTTAAAATTTAACAAATAAATATTATTATATGTAATATATACAGACATATAAAATAATTTTAAACTTATTTGTTTTGAAATTCAACAAATAAATGCTATTTTATTTAATATATACAAACATATAACATAATGTTAAATTTATTTGTTTTGAAATTCAATATATATATATATTATTATATGTAATATATACAGACATATAAAATAATTTTATACTTACTTATTTTAAAATTTAGCAAATATATGTTGTTATATATTACATATATGGATATATAAAATAATTTTATACTTATTTATTTTGAAATTCAATAAATATATATTATTATATATTACATATACATATATATAAATAATTTTATACTTATTTGTTTTGAAATTCAGCGAATAAATTTTATTTTATATAACATATATAGACATATAAATATAAATATAATTTAAATTTATTTATTTTGAAATTTAGCAAATATATGTTACCATATGTAATATATATATAGACATATAAAATAATTTTGTACCTATTTATTTTGAAATTCAGTGAATATATATTGCTATGTATTACATATACAGACATACAAAATAATTGTAAACTTATTTATTTTGAAATTCAAAAAAATATATATTATTATATGTTATATATACAAACATATAAAATAATTTTAAACTTATTGGTGTTAAAATTCAACAAATATATGTTGTTATAATATATATATATAATAATTTTATACTTATTTATTTTAAATTTTAGCAAATATACATTATTATATGTTACAAATACATTTATATAACCAAATATAAGTTCTTATAATCTATTAAATTTATTGAAAAATAAAAAAATTGAAAAATTATTTTCTTGAAGTGTTTTATGTGGTATGTGTTACATTAAAAAAACAAAAAATCTTCAATTAATTTATTTAAAATAATTAAAATAAACAAAATTAAATGTTTTATAAATAAAAAAAAACCAGTGTCTTACATAAGCATGATGAACAAAATTGATCCAGTTCCCGTTTTTCTTTTTCTTCAATTTCCTTTCATTAACTCGGTCTGATTCATTTTTTTCTAAATTGAATTGGGTTAGATTTAAAAATTAGATTGCGATACATATTAAAAATAATAATTTAATAAAATTTAAATTGAGTTACGAGTTTAAAATAAATTGAGATTGCCTTTTAATCGCACAGCCTGCAGCATTAGAGATCGATCATATTTGAGAACCATGAGAAGAGCATCCAATCATGGCATCTGGGTGGATATTCTTTCTTCTTAGTGGCATAAGTACTAATAACTAAAGCTAAAAAAGCAGATTCTATTACATTTCTTAAATCAACGAAACTAATGCACGCAACAGGGTGGAACCAGGCACATCCAGTTTGGAGAAGAGAAAGCCAGCAGTGAGGATTGCGGGGGAAAAAAATTGAAGAGAAAAAACTGCACTTTTGAAAAAATTAAAATATAAAAAAATAAAATTAAAAAACTAAAAATTAAAAAATTAACTGTAATAAAATTGAAAATGAAAATATAATATATTGTGTGACTTTTTCGAAAATTGTATGTAAATGTTAAAAATCGTAGGCTAATACAATTCACAAATCACGAGAAAAAATTGTTGTAGAGTTTAATTGTTGAAAATCAATTTTTATCATTATTTTATTTGAGAAAATAATCATACAATGTAAAAAAAAAAAAAAAAGAAGACAAAATTGACTTTAAATAATTTTTTTTTGAACGAACTTTCAATAAAAATTTTAGGGATGAGTTTTGGCCAAAATATATTATGACAGCCGATTTCAGCTTTTATCAAGGAGCAATTTAACTTTTAATCTTACTAAATTTTAAGCATATTTATTATTCATAAAGTTAAATATATACATTCTCAAGAGATTGCATAAAAAAATGAAATTGGCAATAAAATCTATAAAAAATTAATTATTACCAATGTAAAACAACCCTAATATTTGTTATATTTATTTTTTATTTGTACTTTAATCACATATATAAGCATCTGCAAACACAAAGATAAGGTTGTTAAAATGGGTCATGACAAGCGAAAATAACACATAAAACATATAAAATCAATCGATTAGTATTTACTTTAAACGAGTTAATATCATAAACGGATAAATCTATTAATAAAACTCTAAATGGATCATGTAGCGCAGGGGCAAAGTTTAGATTATATTATAAGGGGAGCAATTTTTTTTTTTAATCCTTTCTATATAATAATTATTTAATAAATTTATTAATCTATTAATAAGACATTTTCATTGGTTAATAAAAAAATAATCAAAGAAAGTATAAAATGTAATTTTTAACAAATATAATTAATTTAAAAATATCAAAGAATATTAGAAGTATAAGTAATAAAATAAAATTTTAAAAAAAGAATTAAATATAAAAAACATAAAAAATAAAAATTTTAATTTTATATTTTTTTCTCAGTTTTCTTTTTTTATTATGCTTTCAATTTATTTTTAATCTTTTAATTGATTGTGTGAGATTGAATTAATTTGGTTAAAAATTTAATCAATTTTGTTAAAAAATTTAGAATTTATATATTTTTCTCCTCTTAGATAGGAAGATAACTTGAAATTTTAAGAAGGGCAAATAAAATGTTTTAAAAACTTTAATATATATATATATATTTTATTTTATTTTTTTAAATGAAGGGGGCAGTTACTCTCTTCCCAATCATGTGGCTTCGCCACTGATATAGGAGATTGACATACAAACTTGCTATAACCCGTTTAACTAAGACAACGTAATTTTTTTTTAATATTACATTACATTAAGAAGTGAGAATTGATCTTAAGTTTACTGACCACAATAGTGATGCACTTACTACTATTTTATGTCTTGGGCATGCAGACAATATAATTTTTATACAATTCAAAGTTATGTCATTTTATTATTATTTGCTCTAAAAAATAAAAATTAGTGTTATATATTTATTATATTTTTATAATTTTATTATTGTACAATGTATTATTATTTATTTAGGAATAATTTACTTATTAGAAATTTATTAATTTCATTTAACTATTAAACTATTTTTATTATGTTATTAATTTAATTATTAATTAATTTAACTTTAATTCTTTGTGAATTTTAGAAATTATTTTTCTAAATTAAATAATTTTTATGATTTAAATAATTTAATCTTTTATATTTTATATCAAATAATTGTTTTAATTTATAATTTATAATATAAATTATAAAAATAAAATAAAATAAAATAAAATAAAATTTTTAAAAAAAATTTATTACAAAATTTGTATTGATGACTATATATTATCTTCTTAACTTTTTTCTTACTAAGTTCTAATACTAAAATAATATAAACTCATCATTTATTTTTATTTTAATTGTTTTATATATATATTATGTATTTTTAAGAAATTTTTTATACATTTATATTTTAAAATTATCTTAATCATAATTTTTAATTGATTATTTAATAATATAAATTATTTTAAATTAAAATTATTATATGACTTAAATGGATTATGTCGGAGTATGTGACCTGCATATAATTCATTTAAGTAAATATCTCATATTTTTTGTATTTATATAATTCATTTAATTTTCATATCATGTTCGTGTCGACACGATTAACATATGAGTCTTATTCGTATTGATTTCAATCGCGTCAATAAAATAGGTCAACATGATACGAACATAACTCACTAGCCAATTTTAACACCCCTATACAAAGATAATAAAATTCATGCAACTAATTATATATAATATATTTTAATTAATAATATATTATTAAATTTAGAAATTAATAAATTAATTAATGAAACTTTTTACTAATTACATTTTTCTCATGTATAGAAACCATATGAATTTTAATTCTTTATGATTTTTGAAGTGATAAAATAATTATATATTTTTACCTTTCTTTTAGTTTTGAACTTCTATATTCTAATAGTAGACACTAAGATTTTTCTTCTATTAGATAAAGAAAATATTATTAAACCTCACAAACAAAAAATACAGAGAGCCTAGATTTCAGGAACCAAAAAACACAAAAGGCAAATATTTTTCCTAACCTCAAGAATTACAGAACACAATTACAACTCCTTGCCTAATGACCAACGAGAAATAATGGATAAAAGCAAGGGCTAAGACCCTAAAACAATACTCTAGAAGAAGGAATTTAGCAGGAAAATAGAAATTAGTCTTCTCATGCCAAGCGTCCCGAACATCCTTAAATGTGAATACTATTAAAAGTGAAACAAGTCTTTCTTCTAAAATAGGAACATCATGGAAGAAAGGTCGGATATATCTATGCAATTGAACTTGAGAAAATGGTTAAAAGGAAAATCCAAATCTTCTTCTTCCTTGGATACTGACCAAGGAGTATAGGGGAAAACAAATCTAACTCCAAAACCCTATGGATAATTTAAGACAAACAAACTTGCTACTAAGCAAAAGACGATAAACTTGAAAAAATTAAAGAAATCTAAAATTGAAATTTGATAAAACTTTAGAGTGCCACAAAATATAACATATACCCTCTTATGTATGACTAAAACCCTTCGTCTTCCAAGAACTGCAAGCCACTATAAAGAGATTCTCTAAATCCACCTTTTATTTATCACTCTGCAAAATCAAATATAGATTCTAAAAATACTCTTTATGGAGAAGGAGATACAAAAGACCTTAAAAATACTAGATTTAAAGTCAAATCAAGTCAAACTATTAAAAAATAGAAGAAAAATAAATAAAAATTATAGATTTAGAGTTATCATTGATCTTCGGTCGGTTAGCGACAGTCTTAGATTTAAAATTGAAAGTACAAGTAAAAACCCTAAAAGAGAGGAGGAAGAGAAAACCAAGAGAGGATATGTAATGCCACTCATCAAGATTTGAATACAATAAAATCACATGCTAAGAATGAAAGAAATAAAATAAAAAGAATTGAAAAAAAAAAAGATATTTTGTAAGAAATTTAGAAAGATATGCCAGTTTGCAAATTACATAAGAATGGGGGATATTACGTGCAATTACCAGTCTCCAAATACACTGCTACACGCTATAGAAAAACAGTTAAACACGTAGGTAGACATTGAATTCATATGTACACAGGACACGTCGCCTTTCCACTCAAAATTAAACCATTTTCAATCTTGAAAAATGATTCTAATAGCATTAAATCATAAATATATTATTAATTAATTTTTTAAAATCATTATATTTTAAAAATATTAAAACATTTATCTTCTAATTTTGTAAATATTTATAGTAGAATGAAATTTAAAATTTCTTCTGACCAAAGAAGGAATTTAATATTTCTTAATAGAGATTCTATATGGTCTAGTTCTCATAAAAACATATTTATATACATCAATGTGAGAACAAAAAAACTATATATATTTCTCTTATGATTAAGAAATTAGAAATTTATATTGTTATTATATCAAATTTGTTATTATATGTACTTAAATAGGTTTATTGAAATATAATTGCCTGAATTTTTAATTTTTTTTAATAATTTTATCATTTTATTTTAAAATGATGCTATTGCATTCCAAACTTTAAAAAAATTTAATTAATTAATAATTTGATATTTTCTTTTTGATAAACGAATTAAATGATAATCGTATATGATTTATAGCATAAATTTCTTTATTATTATTCACAATAATTCTTAATAGTATTAAATGACATATTTAATAGTAAAATACTAAAAAATCGTTATTATAAGTAAAAAAAAATTAAAATAGTTAATTATTTTTCTTGTTTATCTAATTAAATTACAAATTAATTTCTAGTACATAATTAATATAATACATTTTTTAATTTTTTTGTCAAGATTTTTTAAAATTTTAGTTCAATCGAAATTAACTTTTCTTTTAAAAATATTAATAATATATTTATATATTCTAATATATTTCAGTTTATTCATATATATACACACACATATATATATATATATATATCGAATACCATTTTTTTTATTGTTTATAACAAAAATATTATTTTATTATTTAAAATATATAGAATTTTTTTAATCTTTTTAGAAAAAAGTGGGTGAAAAATTCAAAAAGAAAATATTTAATTTGAGTAAGTTAAAAAAATAGAAATGTAGTATATTAGGTTTGATAATCACTATAGATATAAGAATATTTTAATATTTTTATTAATTTTTAATAATGATTTTAATTATTTCATTTTGTTAAATAAATAAATTTAAGAAAAACTTAATTCATTAATAAAAAGAGAATATAATTATCAATTAAATTAAAAATAATAATTTATTTTTTATATTTTTAATTAATATTATATGCCAATAAAAATTAAAAAAAATAAATTTTGATTAAAAAATTATATTTTAATAGCATATTAAATGATAAATATATTATTAATAAATTTTTTAAATTATGATTTTTTAAATTTTTAAAGTTTTATAATTTTGAATATATTCATAATAAAATGAAATTTAAATTTACTATTTCTTAATAGAGATTCAATATGTTATCATAAAACCATTCACACATCAATCCGAGGAAAAAAAAACCTATATATATTTGTCTTATGATTAAAAAAATTTAGAAATTTGTATTATTATTATTATGGGTGTACTAAATTTTCAAAATCGATCGACCTCGACTGAACGGAATAAATTTTAGTTGAGTTCGGTCGGATAACATCCTTTTCCTCTCTTCCTTATCGGGAGGATAATCTTCTCTTATGGTCTTCACTGCTAACCCAGTAAGGAAATAAAACCCGGCCCTTCTTCTGATCCATTCATTTCTGAACACGGGGAGATCTAGAGCACTTGCCCTTTCTTTGATTACTGCTTTGGGTTTTAAGGCCAGCTAAACCATAACCACTAGATAAAGCAACTATCCACTTTGATATGGTCTAGAAATCTCTCTCGAAAAGACAATAGATTAGAAACCGAAGACTAAATACGAGGTGATCTTGTAAATATGAGAAGTGAAGTGCACCTTTAGTTGCGAGGTGAATTACAACAGAAGTTTTGAAATGAGCAAGAAATATCAATATATGAATTGTTTCATTATTCATTATTTTTCGGGTTTATGATGTATATTTTGGTAAAAGCCAAATTTATATTTTAAAAAAATTTTAGGTTCAGTCATGTGGTCGAGTTAATTTTATTTTTTTTTATTTTGAACCCGATCGATAAATATATATTATATATTTTAATAAATTATGATATACATTATATATCCTGATTCAACCTAACCAGAACTATTCCGATTTATATATATAGTATTATATATATTTGATATATTTATAATATATATTATATAATCCGATTTAATATGATCGAACTTAACCGAATAAACAAATATACAGATTGATAAAAAATATATATAATTTCAGTTGTAGTTGAATTGATTTTTTAGTACTTAATTGAGTTTAATTGGGTTAAAATATATCTTTAACTTGGGAACTCGATCCATGTACACTCATGGATATTATAAGGAATGTGCTATTATATATAAATGTTTATTAGCATAAGATACCACGAATTTTAAATATTTTTAATAATTTAATTAACAATTTCGTTATTCGTTTATTAGAGACAAATTAAATGATTATCACATACGATTTTATTAGCAAAATATTTTTTTGTTTTTAATCTCAATAATTTTTAAGAGCCAATGAGAAATCTAATAGTAGTAAAATACTAAAATACACCTTATTATAAGTGAAAAAAAAATAAAGTGATTAATGATTTTTTCTTGTTTATCTAATTAAATCCAAAATTAATTATAATACATGATTAATATTTTTTTTTAATTTTTAGTTCAATAAAAAAAACTTATCTTTTAAAAATTTTAATAATATTTATATATTCTGCCAATTTAAAAGTATAGTTAAATAAAAAATTATATATATACATTTCAAAATAATTAAAATTAATGGTTATTTTTTTATTGTACAGAGTGTATTTTTCATTATTTAAAATATATATAATATTTTTATCTTTTCAGAAAAATGGTGAAAATTGAAAAACGAAATATTTAATTCGAGTAAAGAAAATATAAAAAAACATTATATTAGGTTTTGTAACCACAATATATATTTTTTCAAAAAAACACCACAATATATATAAGGAAATTTTAATTAATTTTTAATAAAAAATTTTAATATTTTATTTTATTAAAAAACAGAATTTTTGAGAAACAATTTAATTTTTTTTCTAAAGAGATAATATAATTATTAATTAAATTAAGAACAAAAAAATTTAATGATAATTTATTTTTATATTTTTAATCAATATTATGTATCAATTTTAAATATCAATTTTAATTAAAATTTAATTGAACAAGTTTGATATAAAATAATTTATATTTCAAATGATTGGTTAGAGTTTTAAAAAAATTGAAGATATTTTAACTGTCAAACAAATGAAACTTTCAATTTTATTTTTTTTTATAAAATGAGACTTTCAAATTTAAACAGACACAATTATTATAACCAACGGTAGTCTTTAATCTTCAGAAATTAGGACGCTTTACAAAAGCGACGTATTCCAAAACTGAAAAAAAAAATCAAATTTGAAAAGAAAAAAAAAATTATTGAGAATAGTGGACAACAAATCCACTTATAAAAACAACTTAGAAGCTTACACGTTTCAACCATACATGTGGACTAAAATATCAACGCTCAACAAACATGTGGACAATTGTTTAAAAAAAACATGTGGACAAGGACACCCATTCCACTCCTATTTCTCCACGTACTTCCCATTCAAAACCTAGTCTTCCTTGTCTTCTTTCCAATCAAATATCCCACACAATCTATTATTATAAATTATTTTATAAAAAAAATATTCGTTTATCAACCCACAAAAGAAAATCATATATATTCATAATTATTCTATATATTTTTATCAATAAATTTAATTAATCTATTTGATATAAAAATAAAATATAATTAATATAAAAATAAATTCTTCAATATTAATGCTAAATTTTAAAATTAATATTCTCAAATTTATCCTAAAGAATTTTTAATATGATATTGGAGCAAAAAATTTTATCCATAAAGATAAAATTGTGTTTCTAAAAATATATTATTGTATATTTATATTATTTAAACAGTAATTATTATATATTTGTCAAGTGTTAATTGGTATAATTAACGTTTGAAAGAGGATGTTAAAATTATATATATTAAATATAAAAATATAATTTTAAAAACGATATAAAAATATAATATATATAAATTTTTTAATTTTAATAGTTAATTTTTGAGATTTATATTTTTTAAAAATTATTATTATCATATATTAGCAAGGTATATGCATTCAATATAGGCTGTGCGGATCACCTACTAGAGACACACAAAAAAAAAAGGAATTAAACTGTATGTAAAAAAAAAAAGAGTCAAAACAAGTGCAAAGGGTAATAATTTGTCCTATTGCAAAATAGAGGGGATGAGTCATTGTGATGGAGTGGTTCCACCAAGAGAAAGGGCTTTAATTCTTGGCCATACAAACAAAAAATCCCTCTTCTTCTCTCTTGCTTCTTTAGAAACCCAAATTGACTTTGTAACCACTCATCTGCAAAAAATCAAGGTTCGTCTAATGACACTTCCAAGCATCTCTCAATAGCTTGTAGATTAATCATGTTTTTTTAGGCCTTTTCATGTTTTGTCTTGTTTTTTAATTTTTTTAATTTTTTATTTTGTGTAGTCTGTCACAGTTCGTCTTTATGTACAATCAATCAAAACCCACATTTTTAAATTCTTCTTTAGAAAACTTTGTACAAGTAAAATTATCTCGACCACAAATTCAAATTACATACTTCAATGCGATACAAACTTATGATGCAAAATAAATTTAAGTTTTAAGAGATTAATCTAAAATTATAAGATTAAAAATAGTGACAACTTTGTCATTTAGTGGCAGCCCTCTCATTTCTTTCTCATATGTTAAATTAAATTCTGTCCAGAATTCTATTTTCCATTTAATTTTGCAATCTGAAACCAACCACTTTTATTTTTACATAAATACCCTTTACTTCACTCTCCTCTCCCTCCAATTTCCCACATAGAATTACTCATTTGGAACTTTTTTATTTTTAGTTTCTTCCAAAGAGAAAAAAATGTGCAGAGGAATAGAAGAAAGAAACCACCAAAACCAAGCAAGTTTCTGCAGGAAATTACAAAAAGATGAAGAGGAAGATTCAAGTATTGTAATTTGTGAACTTTGTGGGTGTCAAGCATCTTTATATTGCCAAGCAGATGACGCTTTTCTTTGTAGAAAATGTGATAAATGGGTGCATGGAGCTAATTTCTTAGCTTTGAGGCATATTAGATGTTTTCTCTGCAACACATGCCAAAATCTTACACAGAGATATCTCATTGGAGCTTCAATGGAGATGGTCCTTCCAACAATTGTCAGTTTAAGAGAAACAAGAAGGCAAAACCTTTGTAATTCTAATAACGATGAAAAACATTGTTCATCATCACCACCACCATCACCATCTTCTTCTTCTTCTTCTTCTTCTTCACTTAAAATGCCATTTCTCTTTCTTTGATTAGCTTGTTAACTAATTATTGGCTCTCTGTTTTTGTTTTCTTTTGTTTTCTTTCTTTTTTTTTTGTTGTTAGTTTTTGAATGGAATTTCTAGGAATTGGGTTTTGTCCAGTTGATAAAAAAATTAGTGTTCATCGATGGAATTCCAGAGATCTTTGAATTTTATGAGAAGAAGAAGAAGGAGAAGAACAAAGACAGAAACAGAGTACCCAGAAAATGCATGTTACTTTTTCATTGTTCTTCTTCTTCCTCTACTTCTTCTCAAATCTCTCACTTGAATTGTATTATATTTACTATGTACCAAGGAAAAATATGTATTTTCAATAGTTAAGAAAACCAACAACTTTGCATCATTTCATTCAATAGATATAAAGACAAAATCCCCTATTTTAGGTATACAATATGAATTGAGATTGTTTTTGCATATTAATTTTTGTTTTCTTATTGAAATGAATATTGTATAACTATGGTTGATATTAATTAATTAATTATTAATTCACCTGTTTTTGGAATGATTCACCTACAAGACCACTTGTGGTGGTGACTGAGGCTGAGAAACATCGAAGCAAATAATCAACCACAAACATTAATTAATTAATTAAATTATTAATTATTAAAAATTGGTGACTTTATGCTCCTCAGCTTTTGCAATATCAAGCAAAAACCTTTTTTTTTTTTTTTGTATAATTTGTGGTGGTGAAGACTGAGGAAAGAGAGAGACAAACAAGCCGACATTTTTAATCATTAGCTAAGAATCTGCTAATATTCTCTCTATTCTGCACGCAAAAAAAAAAAAAAAAACTTTGTGCAAATGAAGTTATTTCAAAATTTTGACCTCTTCTTTCATTAGGATTTAAATAAATTAAATTAACTTCAAAGTTTCTACAGTGACAAAATGGTAAATCAATACCATTAAATCAAAGATTGAAGTTATTAAATCTAAGCTGATTTTTTAATTATAAATCAAAGACTGAAAATTTTTTAACAATTGCAAAAAAAAAAAAATCAAAGACTGCAGTTATTAATTAATGATAAAATCACTAAAAAATTTTAAATTTTAATTTAAAAAATATGTGACTAATTCATACTGCAAAATAATGAGTAATTTGATATAAATTTATAAATTTATTACTTTAAAATTTTGAACTAAAATACAGAAATAAACATGAATAATTTTTTTAAAAAAAATCTCAAATATTGTTGGCTCTCCAACTCTATGATGGGTCCATAGCATGAAAATTTTTTTTTATTATGTAGAATGATTATTCATCAATGAGAGAGGGAGGCATTCAAATTAATACTAATTGAAAACATATTAATTTGAGACATTCATCAATTTCGAAGAAAGTTCCGAGCAATTAATATATTCTACTTAGGCAAATCATCAGAAACAGAAGAAGATGCTGGGAAGATGTGTTGTCGGTGTAAGGCAGGATCAAGGACGTCCACTACCTCTCATCAAATAACTAGTGGATATCACTGCTTTTAAAAGGTAAATACGACGTTTATCAATTCATTCTCCAATTGGTTTGAACTTCGTTCATTAGAAATGACCAAATTAATAAATAGAAAAAATCAAAATTAATATATAGTGTATCATTCAAGTGAACAATAATTAGAAAATAATATCTTCTATTCCATCAATAAGCATATTCATATCAACTTATAAACAATTTTATCACTTTTAACCATTTGATAAATTAAATATTTAGAATAATGTTTCAAAATTGAATGATTAATAACTGTTTTTGAAAATTATAATTAAAAAATAAAACTGAAACTTTTTATTGTTAGCTTTTCTTTTCTTTTTCTTTTTTTTTAATAATCTTTCAAATGTTAATTACAATCTTGATTATCACATTGAAAGCTATAATTTGAATCAAACAATTCCTGAATAAATTTCATCTAGCCTGATTATCAGAACATGTACCAATAATACTACAATGCTAGTTAGTATACTGTACATACTTGGAGGGTAGAAGCAAATTAAATACTTTTTTTTAAAAAAATAAAACTATAGAGATAAATAACATTATTATTTCTTTTTCAATTTGATTACTAGAAATTTAATCAAAGTTTATTACATGGAACATGAATTAATGAATAGACAAAGCACCTAATTATTTGCCAAAAATTGACTTGCAATAATAAGAACTTGGATTCATCGGCAAGGAAAGGAAACAAAAACAAAGGAGGGTGGAAAATGAAACTAAAGGTTATAATCTAAAAAAATGTGATTTATTAAAGAATTAAGATACTGATTAGTAATTAATGGGAAGCAATTTTTTTTTATTTGAGTGGGATGATGGATACACTTAGCTTCAAAATCATGAAGCCAAGTGATATAAATTATCATCTCTTAAAAAGGTTATAGTTGATGTAGTTCCCAGTTGCCCACAGATTTGATCAGCTTTTAGAGCTTGGAAAATCCACAGCCAATACCAGCATTAAATACCTGCCAATACATGCAAAAAAAAAAAATCTTATTGTAATGTACATATGCATAAACTATTAAAATTTTTATTATTTTTATTTCAATATCTAAATTTTATTTTCAAAAATTACATAAAAATAAAATTGAATACAAATATTAATACCAATTATTTGTATTAATTTTTTAATATGAAAATAAAATTAAATATAAATTCGTATGTATTTTTTTTTTTGCTTGAAAATTTTGCTCCCCTTCGCCTGTGTCCTGGTTTCGCCCATGGTTCTTCTGATCCATTCGTCATAGACATTTTCTTTTTTTATTTATCTCAAATTATAATTTAGATATCATTTTAATATATTAAATTTTTATTATATTCATATTTAATATTATTTGTTAAAAATACTTAATAAATATATTACATACTAAAATAATAATATAACAAGAAAGGTATATATAAATTTATATTTTTAAAAATAACTATTTTTTTAATTCTAAAAATAAAAAGCATGACTTATCTAAATTGGGTGCATGAAATTATTTAATTTTTCTATTATAATTTTTTTTTATAGTTTTTCATTGGCGGGGTACATATACTGAGTCAAGATAAGAATTTTCCAAAAGCATGTCTAATAAGATTAACTAATGAGGTTGGTTGAACGGTATTATTGGAGTAATCTTTAGAATTGTGGTGTTTCGAATTTTAAGAAATTAAATAATAATAGATAATAATAATAAATTTTAATAGAGGATGGCAAAAGAAGGGGTGCTTTAGATATAGAGAGCTCATTTTTAAACTGTGGACATAAATTTTGAAATGTTTAAAATGTGGACAAATTGGGTGTTTTCGAAAACTGGGTATGAGAGTTGTTAATTTTGTAATTAAGAACTCTCAAATATGTTATGAGAGTACAGAAACTCTCAAACTATATATGAGAGTTTAGGGTAAAATCTTTTACGTGCTTCATTGTCAGGCTACTTTATCTTTTTTCCCACATAAGTCTCAAACTAAGTATGAGACTTTGTCTTTTTTCCCACATAAGTCTCAAACTAAGTATGAGAGTATGTGTCTTTTTTATATAATTTTAATTAAAAAAAATTGAAAGTAATATAATTTGAACCCAATATATTTTACACTTTTAATTTATTTTTTACTATTAAACTACACTAATAATAATACGATTATTTTTTTATATTTTATTTAACTATAGCTATTAATATAATTTATAAAATATAACATCAATTGATAAAATAATTTATAACATTAATTAATAAAATAATTTATGATATATATTATTAGTATAATTTAATAATTTATAAATTATAAATTATCTTATTAAATATATTATTAATAATAATATACTATATATTGATATATATTATACAAAAATTATTAATAAATACATAATTATTATTATTATCATTTTTATAAATTATAAATTATCTTATTAAATATATTATTATATATTTATATATATTTATACAAAAATTATTAATAAATATATAATTATTATTATTATCATTTTTAAATTAATATTTTATAAACTATTAAATTATACTAATAATATATATTATAAATTATTTTATTAATTAATATTATAAATTATATTGACAGCTACTGTGAAAATAAAATTTAATAATATTATTGTTAGTATAGCTCAACAGGAATAAATAACTTAAAAGTTTAAAAGGTATAGGGTTTGAACTCTAACACTTTTAACATATTTTTCATTTAAATTAACACTAAATAAGATGTTGATGTTGTATCATATCACTTTTTAATTAGTGAGGTAAAAGCTGATGTATTAGTGAGAATGGATAAAAAATTGAACGAATGACTATAATGTTATAATTTCGTAAGTTCAAAGATTTTAAAGTGACAAATCAGAGTTTAAGAATATTAATATTACAACAACACAAGTTCATGGATCGCGGTAAAATTTAGCCCTATAATTTTTTGAACAATACAAGTTAATTTTTTCTTTCCTTTGTTCTGTTCTCTTTGTGAAAAGGTAGATTAGAGTTATCTTAGATCTAGAGTTGTCACCAATCATCACTAAATCTAACTTGTTTTAGGGTTTTGCACTCTCGCAGTTATTTTTTAGTTTTTCTTTAATAATTAGGTGTTTGGTTCTTACTTCATGTTGATCTAGTCCGATGCTGGCTCTCTGTAACCTTTTATTTTGCTTTTTAAGACCTTCGATGTCTTGGATTGGTTCTGAAGAATCAAACACTATAGATACCAACTAACCTACTTTCTCACTATCGTTAAAGCACTATATATAACATATGTATATCTATCTAATTAGTTTGTTATTTCAAATGTCTAATTAAAAAAACTATTCTATCATATAATTTTTCGCAATAGCCTGTTAGGTAGGAAGTAATTTGTTCTACATTTTACTACTTATGTTCCAAAAAGATTGTCACTTTTTTTAAATAAATTTTAAGAAAATATAATTAATACATTGACAATTTATGTATTTTTCTCTTTTACTCTTATTTATATAATAAATAATATAAATTATTATTATTTTTTATATTTAAATTGTGAATTTATTTGAGGATAGAATAGAAAAAAAAACTTTAAACATATATTTTAAATAAAAATGAGAAATTATTATGTGAAATTCTAAAATAAAATAATAGATAATCTTTATAGTACGAAGAGAGTATCATTTTTTTTGTTTGTTCAAATGAATTTATTTAAAAAAATATTTAATAAGTTCTCGTCTCGTAGTTTTAATATATACATGTATTATTAAGATGATTCTACGTGAATTAAAAAAAAATATACAGATTAATATATGATGAAAGACTATTATTTAAATATTTAGTACTAAATATTTTAGCCATAATAATATCGAATAGAGTAATATATGTATTTTAGCCTTAATATTTTCATATAATTGCCAACTTTTTTAAAGTTAATAATAATAACAATATAATAAAAATCCAACATATATGTACATGTTATATATATAGCACCAGCCGATATAATTAATGCAAATTATTTAATGACAGAGAAACGGTGCTTTGCAGAGGGAAAAGCCAAGTCATTTTCCACCATATATACATCACTACAAAAAAATACGCTATCTGTAACGGACAGAATCCGTCGCAGATCCGTCGCAAATCAAGTGTTGCGACCGATCTGCGACCGATACGATCCGTTAATAAAAAAGGCGTCGCAATTTTCAAATTTGCGACGGGCCGTCGCAGATTGCGACGGATTTGCAACCACTCGGCGGTTGCAAATCTCGCGCTTAAATTTTCGCGGGTAAAGGGCAGCCGTCGCAGATTCCGTCACAGATTTTCGTCACAGATTCCGTCACAGATTTTCGTCGCAAATTCGTTGCAGATTTCGTCGCATATTGCCGTCACAGATTCCGTCGCAGATTTCGTCATAGATTTCAGATATCCGTCACAGATTCGTAGCAAATCCGTAACAATTTAATATTGATTTTTATTGGAACTATTTGTATTATCAATTAATTTTATGAGAACTTTATAAATACATTTGGAATATTTAAACACAATCTAAAAAAAACACTAATTACATTGATAAAAATAATTCTTTTATTAATCTTCAATAGAATAAAATATTTTACAATTTAATTATGCATGTGTTAAGAACACTACTACAAATAATCTATCTTGAAAATAACAATATTTGGGAAAAAGTAACACAAGTGTCTCACAATATAGAACTAAAAACAAATCAAACTCTAAATCCTCTGCTGTTCCTCCTTCCTCTAGCTCTCTCAAACTTCCTTCCCTTTGATCGCACATAGGGTTTAGTATGGCTGTGTGGCACACCAGGAGCTGGGCCAAAGTGTTTCACAGCTTCACGGGCATTCTTTGGACCTCTTATGAGAACCTGAACAAACATTTGCATTAATACACATATGTCCAAAATTAATCAATAAATAAAATTAATATGCTGCTGTATTAATATGCTGCTGTATGTATTCTTTGGACCAGCATAAAGCTGCCTCCGCTGAAATATTTGTGAACCTATGCCATCAACCATCCCATGAAGCAGAGGCATCTGTTTCAATACATAGACAGTCTGAGAGTAAAGTAAGTAACCTCGGTAAATGGCAGGCAAGCATTACATAACAAAAAACTCAGAAATTCACAACCAACATCATGATTTTTCATCTATTCACGAATGCGTGCTCATGAATTTAAATTGGACAATTTTATGAGCTAAGCGGAAAAAAAATGAAGTTTTGGCCAAGAATATGGTTCAGAAGCAAGAAATCCGACAAATATAAAATAGAAAATCATCTGCATTCTGCATATACTTTTCATACTTCCAACCCACATTTTGGCCTCACTTTCACTTACTAAATATTTTATAATTCCAATAGGAATTTGATAAAATGAAAAATCACATATGTCCAAAATTAATCAATAAATAAAATTCAGAACACAGAAACACTCGATGTGAATGCACGCATGTTGGCACCAAGTGAGGGTCATGTCTCACAATATTAGAACAATGATTTGAGGCAAAAAAAAAATCAAAATATATGCAGTGTTATGGAACTAGTTATAAAAGATCACCTCATTTCAATAACATCAAGATCAATATCCAACAATGAGAAAAATACCCATGAACAAACTCATAATTTTATCAGTAACTGCCACTTGAAAGGGGCAATAATTGCCTCATTATATATTACTGATAGCAGCTGAGATGAAGGAAATGATCAATAAACAAATTAGAAAGATGTGCATTTTCTGCTGCCACATTGCAATTAATTATCCCAATTACATTGCATATGGATCACATCCCTTACCTGGACAATAAAGTAGGAGGAAGATGTATGTTGTCAATCACAGACAACCGAGGATTATAGCGTGAACCAATTGGATTTGCACAAGCCAATACTGATGTTCTAGCATTAAGCGAGGCAATGATTCCAGCTTTTGCAATGGAAACAGTTTGCTGTTCCATCACCTGCAATCCAAATGAAATTAAACACTTCCATGTCATGATATCAGACACTTATATTTCAAACAGATAAAAAACTTGCCAACTCTTTGAGGTTCTCATTTCTAACATGTGTGCAGGAAATAAAATATAACGGTTTCTGAAGAACCTTTTTAGTGCATAAAGAAGTCACTTCTATAGCGTCCTGGAAAAGAAAAGTAAAACCAACCTCATGTAACATGCTTCTTGCATTTTCAGACATTTTGTCAAATTCATCAATACAGCAGATCCCCCTGTCACTCAGAACAAGTGCTCCACTCTCCAAAACCTATAAGATTACATCATAAATATCAACATCTGCTAAAATTTTTTACGTGTAAGAGCTTGTTGGATGAAAGGAAAATATAAGAATCATAACAGAGTAATACCGTTTCCCCCGTTTCAGGATCTTTGCTAACATAAGCAGTCAAGCCAACAGCTGAGCTCCCTTTTCCACTAGTATAGATGCCACAGGGAGATAATTTGTGTATGTATTGGAGCAGCTGCGACTTGCTGGTTCCAGGATCACCAACAAGAAGGATATTGATATCACCATGGAAGCTGGCACCGGATGGCAACTTCAGGGCATTCCCACCAAAGAGCTACAGTTGGGCAATTGACTAATAATCATTATCAAAACTGTAAAAAAAGAAAAATTAATTTTACAAAATCTATGTGATTTGGATGTAGCAGTAAGGATTCATGATTTCAAAATTATACAAATACCTGGCACAGAAGACCTCTCTTCACATCATCCAGCTCCCAAATGTTTGGTGCCAAGGACCTAGTTAGCATGTCATATATATCAGGCAACTTTGATAGCTCTTTTAATTACTGTATCTGCAATACAAACAAGAATACGACCATAGCAGACAACATCAAGATTATTTCTTTCTGAAAGAGAAGAAATCATATAAAGAGATACCTTGGCATCATCAAATTGGACATCTTCCTCCATTCTACGCAAACTGTTATCAATTTCCATAGGATCCTCTGACAGCATTCTTGACCTGTCAATTTTCTTTATATGAAGACAATCAATGTAAGTCTGCAATGAAAAGGAGATCATTACATTCATGTGACGTCACCCCTGAAAAATAATTCATCACTTGCCTAAAGAGGCTTCAACTGATAAATAGAAGGGTCGAAACATGCCTTGAATAATGATTTTACAGTTCTCTGTGTCGGCCCAACACGAACACTCATAGCTCTATAAATCCCAGTGACCTATTAAGAATACAGAAACACATTAATAGGATAGACTGACATTTCAGGGTTCCTCACTGGAGTCAGAAAATTGGATATACTCTGGTCTCACCTCAACTCTGTCGCCAGGCTTTCCAGCATCCACCAGCTTGTCATGCATCAACAAGCTCACTGTGTGAGGTGTTCCTCCTTCAGGGATCTCATCAGGTGTCTCCTGGAGCCTCACAATCTGCTTATCTGCAAACCTGATTTACATAAGAAGCACTGGTTAACTTGATCCAATCAAATTGAGAACAAACAATATTCAATTTGAATGTCTTATGAGTAGGCTCTTAAGAGTGCAGTTAGTCTTTATTATATTAACAAATAATTATACGTATTTCTCTCTTTTCAGATATTCATGAGCCATAACCTCATTTATCCTGTCGAATTTAGGTTGGGATCTGTCCACCTATTGATCTGATTTAAGTCTTTAAGGTAGAAATATGCTCAGTCAGTCAATAATCAGTGGTGTAAATTGCAAAAGGTTTAGAATTTTGCCTTGGATTTCTGCTGCTCAAATATCATTTACTTGCATGTTGAAAGGTATTATTGAATATTAACATAACTGAATTTTGCCTTGGAGTTCCTAGCAAGACACTCTTGCTTTAAGCATGCTGTAGGTTCATTTATCCTTCCTGATAATATCCAATAGTCAACAAGCAGTATGAAATCATATAAGATAAGAGGTATACAACGAAGATAAGCTAACTAACTGCTGTAAGGTTACCTCTATCGACAACAATGGGGTCAGACATGTACCCACACACAAGGCACCTAAATATTGCTTCCCTGATCTCAGGTATGATAGAACTGCAGCGAATTATCATTCCCTTCAGGGACACCATCTTCTCAATATCTAACCAAATTATGTCCAGAAGATGCATATTATCAAAAGCAAATAAAAAAAACAATAACATTCAAGTAAAGACACAAGAGCAAAACAAAATCCAGTAACCAAAAGCATGGAAGGCCACCAAAATTTTCAATACCATCTATTTTCTCCCTTACCCAGCACATCAATCATAAATCAGTGTGGAATATCTTAAATGCTCCACTAAAATATACCAAAATTTCAGCAGAAAGTTTGCAATTTCCCGCATTACCATAAAAAATCTCCAAAGAAACAAAATATTTTAAGCAAATACCAAATTGACATAGAATCGAAGAAAAGAACATTACCAGAAGGGTTGAGATTTCTCATTGTAGTCGAAGCCTTTAGATTATAAATCCCTATACTGATTTCTCTTAATTTTGTCCATTTCCAGATTGCACAACAGGATGTTTTAGACATATGATATTTTATAGTACTTAAGAATGGCAGTCTTGCATTTCATAGACATTAGAGGAAGACATTCTTTAAGAGTATTAAGAAGGTACAGGACCTCCTGAGCTCCTCTAGGACCTTCAGTATCATTAGTGTTTGAGCCACCAGCAAGAAGAAGAAACCTTTCAAAAGTATTTGTAATCCCTTCACTTGAAGGAGTTATGAATGGTGTTCCTTGAAAACTTTGTAGGACATCTCGGATACAATAATTTGCCTGCTTTCTCACCTGTTCAAAAAACAAAATTCACATTTCATCGGATAAACAACAATTAGAAGAAAAGAGCTTAAAAATAACTCACCTTTGGACGCGAATCAAATAAAAAACGCCATATAACTCAGAAACTTCGTTCCAATTTACAGTGTATTTAATAATCAACATATGAGCTGTGCATTTCAATCCTGAAGCTGCTACACCAACCGTAAGTGAATTCAACCTTAAAACCTTAACTATTATCCCGATAAAACTATGCATAACACGCACATCACAGATTTGATGGCTCAGTAAAAATAATGGCATGAGGACTGGAGAAAACCATTCATAAAGGAGTACGAGACTCAAAACTGTAAAAGCAACAACATAACAAAACCACAAGAAATAATTTTGAGGATTCAAATGGGATCAATATGAATAAAAATGAGAACAATTTTCATGAGAAATTTAAGGAACTTAACTTCAACTATACGTTTCTGAGCATCATTCAGTGACTGCCACTGCGGTGATTCTTGAATAGCCTTAAATGCATTGAAAATTGGTTTGCTTTGCCCTAACCGAAGCTGAAACTCGACCTTTTCTGGCTGCACGAGTGAACTAGAGGCTATGAGCACTAGAAACAGAGAGAATGATCCGAAAATTCATGCACCTAATGGAGGGAATTTAAAGTCCTGCAAAAGAGGATTGGAATCGAGAGTCTCATCGACAGCAGCAGCCATTGAAGGTGGAGGAGAGAGTGAAGAATAGCAAGGTGAGAAAGGGAGCTCCCTTGTCTGCCTGCTGTGTGAATGGCTTGCGAGACAGAGAAAGAGATCGAGACAGAGAGCAGTGCGATACAATGAGATGGTGAGACTCGAGATCGAGACAGAGAGCAGTGCGATACAGTGAGATGGTGGTCTCTGCGATGGTGAGACTCGAGATCGATACGGTGAGAGCTGCAATAGAGGGTGAGACTTGAGGTTGTTGGTTGAGTCGGCTGCGATGGAGAGGGTGAGACAGAGCCGGAGAGCGATACAGAGACTGAGAGACAGATAGCGAGAGGCGAGAACGAAATAGTGAGAAAGTAAAGTGACGACGATGGGGATAAAGACAATGTAAACAATATTTTTTTTAGGGTTTTTTTATTTTTGAACTAAATTTTTTTTTTCTAAAAATATTAAAATTAAAATAATTAATTAAATTATATCTATTATTTATTATTGTTAAAAATATATATATGTATTATATTTTATTTTTGTCATATATATTATAGTAAAAATAACATATTATATATTAAGTAGTATTTATATTATAGTATATATGTATACATTATATACTATTATTTAGCATTGGATTTGCAACGGATTTGCGACCATTTTCTCAAAATTCCTCTGACTCGTCCTTCCGTCGCAAATCCGTCGCAGATTTCCATCGTAAATTACGAATATTTTTATAGTGAAATTTGCGACGGCAATAGACGGTAGCAGATCTCCGTTGCAAATTGGTTTTTTAGTGTTTTCTCTCTCGCGCCAATTTTGCGACGATTATTTGCGACGGAATGATTTTCGTCGCAGATCTGCGACGAATTTGCAACGGATTTGCGACTAATTTCTCAAAATTCCTCTGACTTGTCCTTCCGTCGCAAATCCGTCGCAGATCCGTAGCAAATTTGAAACAGAAACATGTCCGTCGCAGATTTTCGTCGCAAATGCCGAATATTTTTATAGTGAAATTTGCGACGGCAATAGACGGTAGCAGATCTCCATCGCAAATTGCTTTTTTTTAGTGTTTTCTACAACCAATCAGCGACGGAAAAAAATTTTGAGAAAAAATATACCCGGGTTTCTCTCGCGCCAAGTTTCTGCGCCAACTTTTGCGACGATTATTTGCGACAAATGATTTTCGTCGCAGATCTGCGACGGATTTGCGACCATTTTCTCAAAATTCCTCTGACTCGTCCTTCCGTCGCAAATCCGTCGCAGATTTCCGTCGCAAATTACGAATATTTTTATAGTGAAATTTGCGACGGCAATAGACGGTAGCAGATCTCCGTTGCAAATTGGTTTTTTTAGTGTTTTCTCTCTCGCGCAAAGTTTCCACGCCAATTTTGCGACGATTATTTGCGACGGAATGATTTTCGTCGTAAATCTGCGACGGATTTGCAACGAATTTGCGACTAATTTCTCAAAATTCCTCTGACTTGTCCTTCCGTCGCAAATTCGTCGCAGATCCGTAGCAAATTTGCGACGGAAACATGTCCGTCGCAGATTTACGTCGCAAATACCGAATATTTTTGTAGTGCATATATCACAACAGCCGATATAATTAATGCAAATTATTTGCATGTACTTCCATCACTTTGTTAAATAAAATAAATGCTCCATATATAATTAATACTGTGGGCCATTTCATTTTTATTTTTCATTATTTTAATGATAAATGAATAGCTTTTTTTTTCATTGTAAAATTAAACTTACAAATTTTGGGGTTCTTAACTCATTATCCGTGGCATAATTAGAAAATTTTGTAAGAGGGTTAGAATTATGAAGAAAAATCAATTAATAAAAGCTGTTCAAATAATGAAAAATAAAAATTACTAACAAAATTAAATATTCTATCCATTACAAATTAATAGACATATTTTTCTTTTCCATATTTATTCTAAATTATAACATATTTAGTATCATTTTAATAATTTAATCAATGTATTAAATTTTTATTTTATTCATATTTAATATTAATTATTAATAAGTATTTAATAAAATATCTCACATCAAAATGACAATATAGTAAAAAAAATACATATAAATTTATATTTTCAACAAAATAACTTTTTTTTGTGATATCTATTTTTAATATTTATCAAATAATAGCTTTAAAAAATTGTAAATAATAGGAGTTGATTTGGTTAAGAAACTAAAGAAAGGAAACAAATGAAGGAAAATAATGTAATAATCGATAGATAAACTATTATGATTTATATGGTAGAACTTGTTATTCTCCTAAAAATCATACGTCACGACCCCTCCCCTACCTAAGGTAATATTACTGCCTTAATTTTCAGTTGTCGTTTTTCTACAATTAAGACTCTTACAATTTGTCATTTCTCTGTAATTAAAATTTAAAAACTACATTAATGATAATACTTTATTAATCTTATATCTAGATCGTTAAATTAGTAGGTGAAAAAAAATATTCATAAAATATATATATATATATATATATGTTTTAAACCTCTATTTTTATCATATCGTTAGATAAAAAAAATTAAATTGAAACTTAAATAGTCATTTTATGATATATATTTAAGGCAACTCTAAATTTAAGGCAACAGAGGTTTAAGACTTTAAGGCTGGTGACAACTCTAAATTTAAGACTCTAATATGGTAGAACTTGTTATTCTCCTAAATTTAAGACTCTAAGGCTGGTGACAACTCTAAATTTAAGGCAACAGAAATGAAAATAAGTCCTATGAACAAAAAAATCATAATGAATTAGAAACATTTCTAAATTTTAGATTCTACTTTCAGATGACTCCCTAATGATTCACCATGGAGGGCCAGGCCGAAGAAGGGTAAATAGAATTAAAGGCGCGATGGATCATAGCCGAAGGCAGACTAGGAGAGGTCCGAGATGTAGCCGTTGTGGAAATCCCGATCATAATTCCAGATCATGTCCACTCTCTCATCCTCCTTCTGATAGAGCTCCAATAGATAGTGTTTATGATAGATATGGGGAGCATGGTTTGTAATTTTTTTTTTAAATTATGTGAACTTTTTATAATTATATGTATTTTTATTTTAATTTGGTTTGTAGTTGAATTATGTATTTTTTTAAATTGTAATTGTAGTTTAATTATGTATATTTAATTATGAATGTTTAGTTTAATTACGTATATTTAATTACGAATGTATATTTAATTATGTATTATTTAAATTATATGTATTTAATATCTAAACATATATCAAAAATAAAACATATATTTATAAAACAAAGCGTGGTAGAAAATTATAGGTTTCTCGGTCAACTTGTGCAAACTGAATTCTAAATAAAATGAAAGTGTAAAATTATTTTATTCTAAAAAATAAACATCGAATATTAAATATATATTTTACTTAAAAATATATATTTAATATTCATATAGTATATTAAAAATATATCAAAATAATTAATTTTTTTTTTAAAAATATAGTACAATTTTCCTTTGTATAAATCCAAAAAAAAAAAATTCCTCATATTATGAGGAATATAGACAGATTTATTGTGCTCTCACTGGAAATTATTTTTAGACATTATATATATATATGGTCAAATATGACGGCGTTGAAAATTTTAAAAAATTATGTACTGATAATTTAAGTAATATATTTTAAATATTAAATAAAATAAGAGAAATAATTTTTAAATTGTAAAAAATAGTTAAAGATTTAATCACTTGTTATAATCATAGTAAATTTTAAATTAGAAATTTATTGTGTTAATTTTAAGATATATATTATCAAATAAATTAAAATAATTAAATATTGAAATTTTTAATTTTAAATATTAATGAATGTGTCTTATATATTATCAAATAAATTAAAATAATTAAATATTAAATAAAATTTTTAATTTTAAATATTAATGAATGTGTCTTAAATAGTAAAACTGGATAGTCTCAAACTAGATATGAGAGTAAAGAAACTCTCAAACTATATATGAGAGTTTAGAGTAGAATCTTTCACGTGCCAGGCAACTTTGTCTTTTTTTCCCACAAAAGTCTCAAACTTGATATGAGAGTACTTAAATCTCATACTGAGTATGAGAGTTCTGATTGTACTCTCAAATTGAGTATGAGATTATATTTTTTAATTCAAAAAAATACCAGAACTCTCATATCTAATATGAGACTTTGTTAAACTCTCATAATCAGTTTCCGAAAATACCATTCCGTGTCCAGAGTTTAAAAATAGACACCCTTTTGGTAAAAACTCCCAAAAGAAGAGAGAAACCTGGGGAAAGATGACGGTGGAACATCCATTATTGTCAAGCCCACTAGAAATCAAAGGAGAATTATTAATTGGACCTGCAAGATAAAAAAGATTATATGAACAAAATGTTAAGAAATAATTTGCTCAGAAAGCACATAAAATTGGGAGTTTTAAGAAACCCAAAATACCAGATATATATTTAAAAAAAAAGGCATTTTGGCTTCAAATTAAGAGAACAGGTTAATCTGTTCTAATTATGTTCTTCAGCAATTTTTTTTTCTTCTTTTATGCATATTACACCATAATATCTTTAAAGAAATGCAAGCTTCTATGTAATAATAATGCAAGCTTCTATACAATAACAAGAATTTTCCTTTATTTTATTCCTTGTGTTATTTTGACTAGTGACATAAAAACTGAGATTGTGTTCGGTATGATTTTTATTTTTTAATTTTAGCATTTAAAAAAAATAAAGCGCATTTGATAATATTATTTTTTAACAAGTAGAAAGTTTCATTACCATATGATTTTCACCCTTGTGAAGTATGACAAGGGCAAAGATTTTTCTTTTCTGCAATAATGGCTCAGAAGTTCCATGTAACAAGAGGGTCATAGTCATATGCTTCGCCAGCTTTCACAAATCTACCTTTCACTCGTTTTCTTGTATCAGCACTGGCTTTACGAGAAGCATATCTTATTTGCTTACCAAACCCTGAAACATCATAGCAAAAAACAAAAACATTAACTAAAAATAAGTTTTTTTTATATGCAAATTGTTAAGGAAAAATTATATAATACAATGATGATTCCAATTAGCTATTCTACTTGAAATAACCGTGTCTCATGCATATTTTTAAGAATAAAAAAATAGATACGTTCGCTGTTGAAAATCAACATCAAATGAAGATTTGTTTTTATTTTTTAGTTATTTCCAAAATCAGAAAATATATTTTCTGATATGAGAATAATTTTTTTATCTTGAATCTTTCCTTGTTTTGTGTTAATTTTAGTTATTTTTGTACCTATAAGTAGCCCTTTCAATTTAATAAAAAATAACACCTTTTTTTTCTTACTGCAATTTTTCTTGCTCTGTTTATTATTGACGTAGTTCTTCTTTTCTATTCATCATGTTTAGTTTTAACTTGTTTTTTATTTTAGTTTTTATTAATAATTTTTAAACCAAATTTCAATCTTTATGAACCAAGTTGTTTTAATTTTTAAACCAAAACTTTTGAATCAAACTTTTGAACCAAAATTATTTGAAACAATTTTTGAACAAAACCCTTAAAAACCCAACAGTGGTATCAGAGCCTGGTTCTTCCTGGATTTAAAAATTCTTGTTAACCCTGTTTTTCAACAATGGCAAGCAACAATTTGTCTCTAAATACTCCCCAAATTTTTAAAGGAACAAACTATCAAAGCTGGGCTGTCAAAATGCAATCATATCTTGAAGCATATGACCTTTGGGAAGTTGTTCTAGAAGAGTTGCCTATAGCACCTCTTCCAAGCAACCCTACCCTTGCTCAAATCAAGTCACACTCTGATGAAAAAACCAAAAGATACAAAGCAAAATCTGTTATTCAAAATTGTGTTGCAGAGTCAATTTTTCCAAAAATAATATCTTGCAAATCTGCCAAGGAATCTTGGGAAAAACTCAAAACTGAATATCAAGGCAATGAGAAAACAAAACAAGTTCAAATCTTGAATCTGAAAAGAAATTTTGAAGCTTTATATATGCAGGGAAATGAATCTATCACTGATTATTCTGATAGAATTTCTTCAATTGTTAACAAGATTAGAATGCTTGGTGAGGATTTTCCTGAATCTAGAATAGTTGAGAAGGTTCTTGTGACGCTTCCTGAAAGATTCGAATCAAAAATTTCCTCTTTGGAAGAGTCTAAGGATCTTTCCAAAATTTCTTTAGCTGAATTAATGAGTGCTCTTCAAGCTCAAGAGGAAAGGAGAGCCTTAAGAGACAAAGCTTTAAGTGATGAGAGTGTTTTTTTGACTCAAAGTGTAAAAGGCAAAAAGCTGAATTTTTCAACTTGTAAGCATTGTAAGAAGTCCTCACATTCTGAAAAGTATTGTTGGTGGAGACCGGATGCTATTTGTGGAAATTGCAAACAATTGGGTCATGTTGCAAAAGTATGTAAGTCAAATAAAAAAGATTCTGATAATGGTGAGGCCAATCTCGTTGAGGCCAATCTCGACAAGTCTGAAGTTGAAGAGGGGTATCTTTTCTAGAAGTTTAAAAATTGCTCAATATTCAAAATCTCCATATTGATGTTGAGAGGGGATGTTGAAAATCAACATCAAATGAAGATTTGTTTTTATTTTTTAGTTATTTCCAAAATCAGAAAATATATTTTCTGATATGAGAATAATTTTTTTATCTTGAATCTTTCCTTGTTTTGTGTTAATTTTAGTTATTTTTGTACCTATAAGTAGCCCTTTCAATTTAATAAAAAATAACACCTTTTTTTTCTTACTGCAATTTTTCTTGCTCTGTTTATTATTGACGTAGTTCTTCTTTTCTATTCATCATGTTTAGTTTTAACTTGTTTTTTATTTTAGTTTTTATTAATAATTTTTAAACCAAATTTCAATCTTTATGAACCAAGTTGTTTTAATTTTTAAACCAAAACTTTTGAATCAAACTTTTGAACCAAAATTATTTGAAACAATTTTTGAACAAAACCCTTAAAAACCCAACATTCGCGTATTCTTCTTTTCATTGTATCTCATTTTAGCCTTGTCGCGTGCTTGTGGGCAGCTAGTCTCTAAATTTAACTCCCATGGTGATTCGCTAGCCAAAAATACCGGCGACAATCCACAATCTTGATAATCAGCCACGCTGCTCTGACCAATAATGTTAGATAACGAAAGAGACATGCTTGAATGAACTTGTCCAGCCCCAACAGGAAAACCAAGATTCATGTTTCTGTTGCAAGCAAGGTTCATAAATAAGCAATTTGTGCTTGATCCATTCATTGCTGGTACCACACTATAAGATGCTGCAAGTTGAGGCAATTGGAATGTCATACAATCCTGTTGCCCTGATGATGATACCTACACAAAATAGTTACTCATAAAAAAGGTGAATATTCAAATCTTTTTCCAAAAAGTAATTTAAATTTGAATGTTAAACAAGCTAAGTTCGAGCATACCTCTATAGCATTTTCCACAGGACCATTAGAATCGGTGATGGATAAATTTTTCTCCGTCAAAGTGCAATCTTTTCCGACGTCGGTTTGACCGTGTGAACATCCAAATTAATATCTCATCGTCATTTTCAAAGTTCGAGGCAACATCATCCAAGTTAAGACCTTCATAGAGATCTTCTCCATCTTGAATTCCGAATTCCTTGAAGTTAGTGCAATCCTGCAGCCCAATTGTTTAATATAGAAAACATAAGAATTTCAAGAATATAAGTACATATCATGTTCAAAACTGGGAAGGTGCATGTTCCAACTTAATTATTAGAACGTAATTAACCCAAAAAATCAAAAATAAAAGAAATCCCAGAAATGAGATCGGAGTCTTGAAATGAAATTAATGATATACATTACATATCTCTTGGATCTTTGATTCCTCTGGCAAGAGAGGTGCTTGATCTCTACAAAAAGATATGGAATTTGAATGTGGTGGGCTGGAAATAGGAGGGGGCTCCATCCAATTATCTAATACATTCAATTTGCTAGTTACCAAGCCAAATGAACTTTCAAGATCTCTTTGATCCAAGCAACTACTAATTGTAGAATTCTCATTTACTCGAAGAGAAGCAAGCACAGACGACGACCCAAATCCAGGATCAGAACTAGTAGAATTAGGAAGAGGAGGAGGAACCTCAAGAACTGATGACCAAATTCTCGAAAATTCGGCCAATGAAGGTCTTCCTGTGTAACAAGTCAATAGCTGGAAATTATGCCCAAGCTTGAACATGATGAATTTGAATTCCAATTACAATTTTGACAGATTGATAATTTTTCATCTAAGCATCGGAAAATTGCTGGTTGCGAATTGCATTTGTCGCATAAAAGTGAACGAGTATGTCTACGAGATAAAGAATTTGCAGAATGTACAAATCCATCATAGTTTAAGCATAATTTTGCTGAGTCTGCTTGCAATAAACTACTGCTCGTACAACCCCACAGAAGTCGCATAATGGTTCCATACTTCCTCTTCCTCTCTAAATTAACCAAATTAACTCTGAATTGATCACAAACTACCAAAGATTATTAACATTAATTCCCTTAATTCAGTGATTCTTCACCAAAAATGAACAAAAACAAGAAAAAGAAAACAAGGGCGAAAACTTTGTTAATTAATGTCAAGAAAAAGAAAGATAAACATAAATAATATGTAACGTAAAAATATTATATTAGCATGCATCAATGAAAAGATAACCGAATTCCAGCCACTAACTTATTTAAATTAGAGTCAGCCAATATCACCAAAGGAAGCAAAAAGAAATATTTGATGGTAAAATTTATAGCAGGAAACAAATAATTACAGTAAAAGAAAATAAAGAAGTGGAAAAGCAATTTAGAGAGAGCTTGAGCTCTGGGACTTTGGTGTTACTGGCAGTATGCATGAGGGTGGTTTTTTTTTTTTTTAAAGTCAGTTATTTATTAACATTTTGCCTATGATTAATGGGTTTTTGTCACGTGGCAAAAACATGGGTTTGTAGAAAATCGATTTCGTTTGCTGAGTTGGAAAATGCTAGATTCTAAATGAATTTAGGTGTGTGGCCACGCTTATCAATCGGACCCCATTTTTCCGGGGGATGGCAAGATGATAAATGAAGGGAAGAATGAGGGCGAATATATTAATGAAATGGGTCATAAATTGATTGCCAAGTCATCCCGAGATATTGGCGAATTACTTTCTTTCTGGACGACGTATCTCGAGATTTCTTGTTTGAAACGTGGATATTGTCCAACAAGAGATTTTGATTTTGTGTGGCTAGTGCAGGCTACTGACATGGCAACCTTGTTGGCCGACTTGGTTTCTTCACTTCTAGATTTGTTCCACGATTCCAATTTTCCAAAATAAAGTGAAAATGCCATGAGTTTTTTTCCCTCTCCTTTCTTGTGTATTAGTTCTCGCGTAAACAATATATATATATATATATATATATATATATAAAGATTGAAGTAAAATATATATTGCAAACAAGTAATTTTTTTTATTTTGTTAACAATTTTTTTTATAATACTTCTATATGCCTTCAAAAAATACTCACTACAATAAACTAGTGATTTACAATAAAAAAATTTGTCAGGAAAATTAATTCCAAACAAAAAGTCAACAGAAAAAATTGATAAATAATTAGCTCCTCAATAAATAACTTATCAACAGAATTCGCCAATAGCATAAAATTTTATCAATAACATAAAATTTTATCTGTTATTAATTACCGACGTTATTCTTTTAGCAATTACCAATAGACAAATAACTATAGGTATTACCAAAAACCAACAGAAGATAATTATCACATATTAATGGCCAATGTGTCATTCATAATTACTAATGATTTATGCCACAAATAAATTCATAACTAACAACTTTTAATATAAAATAGGCCCACAATCAATTTTAATATTTTATAATTGACCTAACTAATTGGAAACTCATTTTAAGAAAATGTTTTAAAAAGCCTATTAAAGAAGGTTTGTTTAAAAATAATTTTTGGGCTTTGAACTTGGCCCATGAGAAAAAAAAATTTTTGACCCTAAAAGTTATTATGTCAAAAGACCATTTTAAAAAAGAGTTTGAAAATAATTTGTCTTTTGGGTCTCAAAAAAATTATTTTAGGCTTACACCATAATTAGGTCATATTAGGAAAAAAAAAAACAAATCAAATAAGCCATAATTCAAATCAAAACATGTTAATCATACACTACAAAAAAAACAGCAATTTGCGATGCAATCTGCGATACCATTAACGACGAAATCAACGACCAAAATACGATAGCGACAATATCAGCGACGAACAGCGAGAAAAATCGAGCGGACAGTAATGTCCTGGTCGCTAAAAAATCAACGACAAATCAGCGACCAATTATGCGTGTCGTTGATTAGTGACAAATCAACGACAAAACAGAGACAAATTCAACGACATTTTCATTTTTGGCGGGAATTATTTATTCCCTCTGAAAGTCGTCGCTGATTTAGCTTTGGTCGTTGAATTCATCGCTATTTGGGTCGTTAATTTAATCGCTGAATTTGTCGCTAATGTGCTCGCTAAATTTTGTCGCTGATGTGTCGCAGAATATGTCGCAATATTTTTCTCGTTGTTTCAATCATTGATTTGTCGCAGAATTCAATATTTTTTTTGTCACCTTTGGTCGCATATTTTATCGCAATTTTGTCGCAATTTTGTAATTGTTTGGCTATATTTTTCCAGTATTCCAATTTTTTTTTTGTCTACGCATTTTCAAGAACTTGTTGAATTTCAAATATAATAACCAAACATGTTTGTAAAATAGTCATTCATTACAATAATAATCAAATAACATGTTTGGCTTTTTTACCGTATTTTTTAATTAGTTGGATGCTTAAACCATTATTATTAAGAAGTGTGATGAAAATTTCTTATTTTATGCTTGGAAACGTATCATATCTGAGAAATCAAGCCATAGATATGATTTCAATGTATATGAAGAAATCTTCAACTAATTCTGTTATGAAATTATTTACCAATGCAAATTGCTGGAATAACAAGAAAACTTTCATAAGAGTAAGCATAAAAGCATAAGCCTAAAGCTCTTCACATTCAGCAGCAAACAAAGAATATTCAAATACTAAGAAATTAATTACTTACTAAGAAATTAATAATAAGAATCAATTAAGTAATTTTAAATAATAATAAAATATAACATGGCAATATTCTAAAATAATTTTAACCAATTATATAAGTACAATAACTAATTTTATATATAAAATGATAATTTAGTCAATATAGATATGATAGAATTCCATTATATATTGCAAACATGATCCTAATAATTAAGATTACAGTAAACAATCTCGTAAAGTCACAAGCTTTACGTACGAACATATTAGAATGGCCATATATATGTGTGAGAAAAATAAAATTACACGCAAAACAAAACTAATCACACACATATATCATGTAAGAGGGGACTTAACACCCCACAATCATCACGGAGAAGCCAAACTTAAAGACCCACTGGAGGTTGCTCTGGAGTTGCAGTGTACATGCACATTTTAGTATTTTAATACATCATCAACTCCCTAGACACGCGACTGATTTTGTTCTCCGATCGATCCACGACCTAATACATTTTCTAATACTTCCCCAATTGGTGTGTATAGCCAATTATTCAATGCTCGACGTATTGCTTGATATAGCTATGTGCATAATTCTCTACACGACTCATGAGGTATTATAACCAAACAAGGCGCCCATATGGCAAAAATGGTCCACCCAATAACTGGGACAAGAATTAATAAAAGCAAAATTGCTGCAAAGAGCTCCAACAAGCAAATTAACTTTGCTAATAATTATATTAGTAGTAGCGTTTTGAGCTCGAAACATGCTAATTTCCACCACCACTGATATTACATATATCAATAGAGTAACAATAAATGCCAACATAATGCCACTGTGTGTGTCAAATGGAGAGCCATTGCTCGATTGGGATTTTATTTGAAGGATACTAACCAACGTAGATATTAGAAAAAACAGGGCTTCATGGGATCTGATGTCGAATGTTTGGTTCAGCTCACTTGCTCTGTTATCAGTAAAAAGAAGATTTTTATTTTAATAAGAACATAAATTTAGATTATTAATTGAACAAAAAAAAAACCAAAAAAAAATGCATAAACTGAGCAACTAGAGAAAAAAAAAACAGAGTAATTTAAATTTCTGAAGAATATAAGAAAGAAAGTTGGAATTTAAACAAGGCATTTTTTATATTTCTTATTCAATAAAATAAAACAATGACGCTAGACTTTACATATAAAAAAAATAAGGTAATATAGAGAAAAATCTGCATATATTATTTTGCAAATATTTTATTAACCATTAGCATAATAATAGGAACTAATTTTGATCCATTTTTATTTTAATTTTGAATCATTCTCATCATACATATTAAATGCATCCTCTGTCGTGAAACAGAGCTCTCTGTTTCTAAAACAGAGGACTATGTACTGAAACAGGTCAAGTACGCTCCAAAACATAGATATCATTTGAATCCAGAAGCAGAAAAATACAAGTAATTTCACTGACTAAGAAACAAAAGAAAATTTGGACAAAAAAATCATTGGATTACTGATAAAATCAATCGCTGAAAATGAGAAACTCGTAAGAGTAGAGATTTGAACTAACCTTTCAGTATCAAAAATCTCCTTGCAACTTGACAAGCTCAAATACACTGTCATCCTGTGCTTCAAATCATCGAAACTACACACATGCTTCAATGAATTGTTCAACGACCCGAAATACTTATAATTCGATAATCCATCCTCCCCATTAATCTCCACATAATCACCACCTCTCCATCGCATGTCCCTCTGCCTTTTCGGACTCCTCCAAGCAGCGTCCAGACCGAGACGGCAACGGCGTTTGTTTGGAGGCAGTGAAGAATTGAGGGTGAGGAGAGGAGGTGGTGAAATTGCGAATATGAGAGGGTCGTTTTGGGGTTCTGAAATTTGAAATGTCTTTGAGAGAAGAAGAAGAAGAATCGTTACCCTCCATTGACAGAGAATAACGAGTTGTGATTCAGTGGATGATTTTTGCAGAGAGACAAGATAGAAAGTGAAATGGGAGGGAAAGAGAGAGCGAGAGGCCCTTTTGAATTTGAATTTCGAGGGAGCCGGACAGAGAATGAAATTACATTATTGAAGATTTGAAGTTATCATGTCAATACCTATTTATTTTATTATCTTATATTAAACTATATATTATATGAAAAAATGGCGACATTGACAGAGAAAAAGAAAACTATATCCATTTCCACATTAATTAATTGAGTATTTCCTTCATTTTTTTTCATGATTACAGCTGATTAATTAATTAATAATATAAGTTAGTATTTTATGTCTGCATAAAGTACATTAGAAAAAACAATATTCAAACATATAAATAGTACAGAAAAATGGTGTTTGATGATGTTCATTGAATTTCGATGACATGAAGTGTAATTTAGATTTATGATGGATATTATTTAGTTATAATTAAATAATTAAATTATATTAATGATATTTATATATTTTTTATAAAAAGAAATTTAAATATGTTATATTTTTTTTATCTCATATGTTTTATTTTATTAATCAGCAAATTGAAATATTAAATTTCAATAGAATATATTTTGTTGGATGCCAATTCTATGAAAAATTAAATTTACATGAAATCACATCATAGATTTTCTCCATGTTTTTTTTTATTTCTGCATGTTTTAATAGAAATTTTTTTATAAATCAATATATATATTTTTTATTATTTAAAAAAATGATAGATATTATAAAATCAACAACTTTCTCGGTAATTCGTCGCAATATTCTCGCAAATCACTGACAATTCTGCGACTAACTATTTTTCTCGCAAATCAGCGACCCATTTAGCGACTAATTAGCGAGCAATTACTTTAAAATAGAAAATCAACAACTTTCTCGGTAATTCGTCGCAATATTCTCGCAAATCACCGACAATTCTGCGACTAACTATTTTTCTCGCAAATCAGCGACCCATTTAGCGACTAATTAGCGAGCAATTGCTTTAAAATAGAAATAAAATTAATTTCTCGGTAATTCGTCACAATATTCTCGCAAATCACCGACAATTCTGCGACTAACTATTTTTCTCGCAAATCAGCGACCCATTTAGCGACTAATTAGCGACAAAAAACTTTAAAATAGAAATAAAATTAATTTCTCGGTAATTCGTCGCAATATTCTCGCAAATCACCGACAATTCTGCGACTAACTATTTTTCTCGCAAATCAGCGACCCATTTAGCGACAAAAAACTTTCCAATAAAAAATAAACACATTCTTTGCTAATTTGTCGTAAATTAGTCGTACCGTCGTCGCTAATTTTTGGCGGCAAAATTTGGCACAAAATTCAGCGACACATTCAGCGAGAAACGACCTTTTATCGCTATTCAGCGACAGATTCTACGACCATTTTTTTTGTCGTTAATCAGCGACACATTTAGCGACCCATTCAGCGACGAAATGTTGAAAAGACGCTTATCTTGATTCTTTGTCGTAAAGTTGTCGTTGATAAAGTCGCTAATCAGCGACGAAATAAGAGTTGTCGCAGAATGCGTCGCTGATTGCGCTTTTTTTTTGTAGTGATAGTCAAACAATAAGCAATTAGGGTAAACCTAAGAAAAGTTACTAGGCCAACTACGTGGGTTTTAGTCTTTGAATTGAAAAGACTTAGGTCCCTATAGCAAATATATACCAAAAGGTACAATGCTATGGCATTATGCCATGCTCGATCCTCATATATTGAGTGAAAGTATGATATTTCTTACACAATATAATATGGGTTACACCAGACGTCCTATCTCACACATACAATACAATCTAAGTGATGCAATGGATAATAATAAGAAAGAATAAAATAATATAAAGACTAATGGAATCAACTTCTCTTATCCCAGTGGAGTCGCTACCGTGAGTAGGGATTTTTATCCCCACTTCTGGTAGAATGATTTTTCTGACTTCAGCACTATTAGGCTCAGGGCCTTAGAGAACACATGCATAAATTCGGAGAAAATTGAGTCGCCACCTAGACAGGCCAGAAAAATAAAAAGGGGTGGATGACTTGATTCCTAAGGAATCCACAACCCCCTATTGGGTTCGGAAAGTTGGATATGCATGGGGAAGGTGAGAATGACCCAGCACCCCCATAACATCCGGTTCATTAGAACCGGCCTCCTTTTCATGTTTAAATATTATTGAATTCTTAAATATTATGACTTCATTGATATTACATATAATTTAAAAGAAATAAACATACACCATCTTAATAAAGCAAACAAAATAAGCACATATCCAATGATGAAAACATGCCTTTATAATATCCAATGGCCAAAAAAATAAAATAAAATAGGACACCACCATAGGTAAAAACTTGCCCTTTACATTAATCTAAAATTCTTAAAATTAAATTACATAATCAAAACCAATGCATCCACAAAGTGAAAACATGCCGTTTACAACTTTAAAAATCCCAAATTATTAAATAGATATAATTAAACCATTCATAGAAAATATTCAATTCATCATCAAACAACGTAAAGCAATTCATCCATAAAAAACATCAAATAATAAAATCTAAGGTTCAATCTTAAGTTAGGCCTTAATCATACATAATTTAGGGTTTTACAAATGAAATTAAGGTTTTTGGGATGAAAGTTAAGGTTTTACAATTTTGATTTTGCAATTAGGGTTTTATAGTCTTGATTTAGAAATTAGAGTCTTATAGATTAAGAAATCAGGGTTTTGGATTTAAGAATTAGGAAATTAGGGTTTTAGATTTAGGAATTAGGGAATTAGGGTTTTTGGTTTAGGGTTTTTAAGAACTAGGGTTTAGAGATTAGGGTTTTTAAATGAAAACTAGGGTTTGGAGTTTTGGATTATGATTTTTAAATGAAAACTAGGGTTTGGAGTTTTTCATTTAATCTTTAATATTATGATTAAATCCATGAATTCATATGTTGTTCAAACTTAATGCATGCCTGAAGTGGTTGTTTGTTTGGCTACCAAATTATTTATTTGACTACTGTAAAAGAATATATCATTTTGAATGAAACAAACAGCTACTGGATGAAATAAATATGAAATAATGTTAATAATGGAAGCTTGCTATAAATTTAAAGAGTTAAGGAAACCAAACCTTCGTTTGTTGGCTCCTCCAATATCAATATGTTGATTCAAACCCGTGCTACTGTCTGATCTACCTTGATCTTGGATGAACAAAGCAAGCTTGAGACAATTGTTGCTGCCTCTATGGTTGTTGTATTTTAATTGTCTTTGTTGCTAATCACCATCCTCCCTTTTTGTTTAAGCTGCCTTTTATTTATAATGTGGCAATTAGGGTTAATGGTTCTGAAGTTAAACACAATTAAGATTCATAAACATGTTAAATTCCCTTCGAATTAGGATTCATGTTGATTTGGAGTGTCCAAATCGACATAAATCCAGCTTATGTTGATTTGGAGTGTCCGAATTGACATGAGCCATTTCTCATGTCGATTTGGGTGTCCAAGTCGATATGAGCACTAAGCTCATGTTGACTTGGACTCATCTCAACTCAAACTGAATCCTAACTTTTAATTTTTGGACCGCACTGTTTCAAAAATTAAATTTGGGCTTTAATGAATTAGACTAGTTTAATTTCAAGCTTTTAAATTAGGCTTAGACTCTTTAAAATTATAACGAACCAAGTTAAGTTTCGTAAATTTAATCCGGCTCAAATTTAAGGGTCTACACCATGTGTTTTTATCTAGAAGATAAATTCAAAATTTATTATAGCTACAATTTATGTTAATGATTTAAATATAGTGGGAACTCCAGAAGAGATCTCAATTATTGCAGACTATTTAAAGAATAAATTCGAAATAAAGGATCTTAGAAGAGTAAATTTTTTGCTTGAATTTCAAGTTGAGTACCTGTTAAATTGAATTCTTATCCATCAAGCATCATATATTAAACTTGAATTAATTTTATATGAATAAATCTTATCTATTATGCACTCCAATAGTTGTTCGTTCTCTTGATGTAAAAGAAGATAATTTTCACTCATGAAAAGATAATAAAGAGATTATTGGTCTTGAAGCACCATATCTTAGTGTAATAGGTGCAGTTTTATATTTTGCTAACAATACAAGACCATATATTATTTTTACAGTTAACTTATTTGCAAGGTTTAGTTCTGCACCAATTAGAAGACATTGGAACAGAGTGAAATATATTCTACGCTATCTACATGACACATTTAATATGGGTTTAATTTTTCCAAAAGGAATAAAGTTTGAACTGGCAAGATATGCTAATGATTGGATGTTTTTCTGATTCTTATAAAGTTCGGTCCTAAATAAGTTGTCTTCATGTATAATAATTTCATGGTGATATGTAAAACAAATAATCACTGCTACTTCATGAAATCATTCATAGTTATTAGTCATTAATAAAGTTAATCGTAAATGTATATGGTAAATTAAACATATTGGAAGAGTATATGGATTATTTATAGAAAACAACAAACCAACAATATTGCATAAAGAGAATGCAGTATATATTGCACAAATTGAGGAAGAATACAAAAAAGGCGACAAGACTAAATATATATCATCAAAATTCTTTTACACTCACGAACTTGTGAATGAAGAAAAAGTCAATATTTGCAAAGTTTTTTCAAGTGATAATCCATCAGATTTGTTCATAAAGACATTGCCGACATTAATATTCAAAAGACATGTATATAATGATGAGATGTGTTCACTTAAAATATCTTAGTTGAATGTATTTTTGAGGAAAAATTACCTATAAATATTGTATTCTTTTTTCTTTGCTAAGTTTTTATCTCACTGAGTTTTTCTTAACAAGGTTTTAACGAGACATATTTATAAAGATAGTCATCAAAGAGAAAGTGTTAGAAAATATGTGAATACAACTTATTTGGATTAACCTTATATTATCAAGATTATGATTACATTTATCCTATTCAGATTACAATTAACTTCATGATAATTGTAATTTTTTGTTCTTATCTAAAGTTTACTTATACCACTATAAATATCCTTTAAGGGTGGTGCATGAGTGACAATTCACAATAAAAAAATTACTCATATTTCTCTTTATCTACATATTTTCTTTATATTTATAACGTGCAAATATTTATTAATTAATAGATATACATACAAGTAAATTGTAAGTGAAGTCCAAGCCCATCACATCTTTGGATTGCACAACACATCAAGATCTGAATTTTTTTAGTTAATGTTCAAATGAAAAAAATTATATAATTTATATCACAATTAAATAATATTTTAATATTTTAATTATTTTTAAATAAATAAATATATTTAATAGAAAAAATGAATAAATAATTTTAAATAAGAATTTAATTGAGGGATGTTTTTTATGTATTTTTTCAATTGGAAATACCTTAGTATTTTCATTTAAATATATTTTTAAATGACTAATGACTAAAATGGGAAATATTACTATTTTTGTATTTTGTAATTGTACCATAAATATAAATTTGTGCCTTGAAACTATATTAAGTTCTTCTTCTTCTTCTTCTTCTTCTTCTTCTTATTATTATTATTATAAAGGAATATTAAACTCTTTTCATTATATTATTATTGTTAATATTATGGTCCAAAAATTAAATTATGCTTCTTTTCTTAATTTTTTGATAAGTCAATATATTAATTAAAAAGAACATATAAAAATAGGAGACAAAAAAAAAGTATAGAAACAAAATTCTACGAATCAAAGAATAGTAAATTCACCAATATATAAAAATAATTCCTACCACAAAATCTCAATCTATATAAATTTAATCTTTTGTTAATAATTAAATAATATACTTCCAAAAATAACAAAAAAAATATATTTAATTTATACTAAACATAGAGGAAAAAACATATATATGTAACAAAAAAAACCTTAAATTAAACATAAATTAATTCAATAAACATATATTGAACAAAATAATAGAAAGTATACTATATTAAACAAAAAAAAATATTAAGCTCATAAAAATATTTTAATCATAAAAATTTTAAAAAAAATATGTAACATAATAAAAAAAAACCATACATGTCTTGCTCAATGCTAGTGATTGGCCGACATAAGTATGGATGATGAAAATGGTTGAGTAAGAAAGAGGAAAGTGAGCAAAGGGAGAAAAATTGATGAAGAAAGAAAGAAGAAATCAGGAAGAAAGAAAGTTAAAAAAAGGAACAATAGAGCATATAGGCGGCACATAAAGATAAGTAGGTAGCATAGCTATATGCTTATAATTACCAATAAATATTTAAGTTTGAATGTTGTGCCATTGGTAAACTTCATGAATTTTACCGACAACACAATATCCATTTGTAAATTTTATAAATTTACCAAATGACACTTTTCGCCATCGGTAAATTATCAATGGATCTATGGTAAATTTACCAAATGATACTTTCACATAAAAAATTATTTATAAAAATTTAATGATGGTTGTAAATTTCTTAAGGTAAATTTATTCATAAATTTTGGCATTGCATTCACCGCCACTATAGTTCCATTAATAAATATTGTATCGGTAATTTGTCAGGAGTTTGTCAATAAAATTTTTTCCTTTTTTTTTATTGTCACTGGTAATTCATTGATAACTAGCAAACAGAAATATTTATGTTGCTAAATTTTGTTGGTACACTTATTTCTTGTGGTGATTATATCTAAACAAAAACTTTTTTTTAAAAAAATTTGTATAAAAGTAAGAGAATATTAGCATTACAGTTTGAATTGTTATCAAGGAAATATTAAATTGATAATTAACTAAATCATTATATTTTGTGGGAATTATTTTTATTTTTTAAATAAAATATAATTTTCATATTTAATTTTTCTAATTTGAATTACATTGTGCATAAATTTTATAATTATGATAAAAAAATATGTGGTTTCAACATTTTAATACATACAGAAGAAATTAAGATAATACTTTTTTTAAATAATTATGTTTTAAAACTATGAAAAATGTAATAAAAAAATTATATAGTTTAAGTTGATTGGGGAAGGGGTATTTTACCAATGGATCTTGGGACTTGAAGCCATCCATCATTCATGAATTAAGAGTTGGAGATGTTGGATCTAAGTAGATGAAGCCTAAAGGTGTTGGAGCTGATTGAGTGGAGGTGGAAGTGTGGAGTTAGAGGTGATGAACCTAATGATATGAGCTAGGCCAAGATGTTGTTAGGAATATTGGTGTTTGTGAAGCAGAAAAAAAAAGAAGAAGAGAAACTAGTGAACTAGTGCTAGAGAACTAAGTTTAAGACTTGACACTGGCACTTGAATGCTTAAATCAATGAATTTGTTCAATGTTAAAGGCATGGGGGGGAATTGGGTACAGGGAGATGTTACTACTATTTTTTTCCTAATTTTTGAGTGAGAATGTTTGGCTATGACTCTCTTTAGGATTGACCTTTTTTCTGTGTATGGAAAGAAGGTCACCTTATGGGCCTCTTTGGATCAACCAACTAGACCTTAAATTTGAGGTCGACAGTCTTTCAAGACAAATCTCTTAGGTGAAATAGAGGTGACTATATGCTACTACCTTAATTGCAAATTGGAGTAAGTGGGTTGCATGACTACCTTTGATTGATGGGTCTTTATCATGATTATGTAGTTAGACAATATAATGGTGCACCTGCATTAGAGAATGGATTGTTTGTTGTGCAAGGTGATAAGGGTGTTAGGAATATTATTAAATTTGTAACAACTAAGGTGGGTGTGAAAGAAGTACATTTCTATATTGATCATGAAGTTGATGTGCCCGAGTTTGCTCAAAATATAGAACTCTTATGGGGTGGAAAAAATGAGCATGAAGTGTTAACTCAGTATAGTTATGTACAACCTTGACAAGATAATGGGAATGGAGTTGCAATAGTACTTGAAAGTGCACTAGCACTTGAAGTTGTACCTACATCTACAACTTCATCTACACTTGATGCTGAAAACCATGTGGAAGACATAAAATTTGAAGAGAAGAAAGAAAGTGATGTATCTGATGAAGATGGAACAACTGAGGAAGGTTTAGAAGAAGAAGAAGAATCGCCAGAGGAGAAAGGTTCTAAAGAGGAAGAAGATCAACCAAGTGAGTTGTTAGTGCAAAAAAGTAAGAAAGTCAAGTATGATGTGGATGATTATAATCCACATTTTGCATTGGGGATGACCTTTGGCAATGAAATAGAAGTTTAAGTAACAATAGAAAAATATAGTGTTGCCAAAGGTTATGATATAAAGCTAATTAAGAATGAACATAATAGGATCAGTGCAAAGTGTAAAGAGGTTTGTTATAGATTTTTATTGTTGTGTCAAAGGATGGAGAGAATGAGGGGCTTTATGTGATGAACCTAAGGTCTAAATATAATTTTATTAGAATATTTGATAATTTAACAACATCAACAAAAGTTTTAGCTAATATCTTTAAAGATAAGATTAATAGAAACCCTTAGATAAAGAGTAAGGAATTAATATTATATGCTGAGCAATAATTGAGGTTGAAGGTGAGCATGTCAAAATGCAATAGAGCACCGAGGATTATCCTGAATAAGTTAGAAGGTACTTATACTGCCAAAGTTAGCTACTTAGAGGCTTTTACAGATTGTATTAAAACAGAAGCAATTTAGGAAGCATTATTATAATTGATTTATGTAAAGAATCATAAAAAGAAGGTATTCCTAATGATGTTCATTTGCTTTGATGCACTAAAAAGGTGTTGGAAGGCAGGATATAAACCAATAATTGGTCTGGATGGTTATTTTTTGAAGGAAGTTTTTAAAGGACAAGTATTGGTAGCTGTTGGCAAGGATGCACAAGATCATATATTTCCAGTTGCATGAGGGTGTTACCACTAAGGAAACAAGGTTAATTGGATTTGGTTTTTAGAGTGGCTAAACAAAGAGCTTGAGTTAAGAGATGGCAGCTCATTTACATTTATTTTAGACAAGCTAAAGGTAATTCTTTTGTCATACATTTATACTAATTGAATTTTTTCCTGATTTAATATACATTATGGTCTATTTATATTTATTTTTTATAACTTCGTATAAATTATTGCAAGCTATAAGAAATGTATTTCTGCAGGTTAAGCATAGATAGTGCGCTAGACATACTAAGCTGTAATAGATGGGGAAATGGTGAGTTAAAGCAAAGTTTTATATATTACTTAGAGCATATTTGATGAGAAGTTCAAAGATAACTTGAAGAAATTAGGCAATATGAGATACAATGTGAATAGCTAGCTATTTTTATTGAGTGTGAACATACCATTAACTTATTGTTGTTATTTAATTAATGTTTGGTGGTGTTGCGTTAATGTTTGGTGTTGGACATTTAATGAAAGAGAATAATTGATGGTGGCGATGGTAGGAATAACACTAATGATAATCCGGACATTGAGACATGATTCCCCATTCCCAATGAAAGTGAAATTAGACTTTCTAGAAGGCAATGGTCAAGCACATAAGGAAAAAACAAAAATTTTATTTACTGAAGATGGGGCTGATATGACTTCAACGAAAGACCTACCATTCAAGCCGACAGGCTTGCAATGGTCAGGACAATCTTGCTTCACGACTAAATAATTGCAAGAGAAAAGTGAATGATTAATTGGCAGGCTTCATAGAAGGTCAAAGTAATATCCAAGTATTTAGACAACAAGTGTTGAGGTTTTTTGTTTATGTTAGTGTAATGTCAACATAACTTCTTTTTTTTTTTTTGTAGATCAGGCGCTACATATATATGATGACTTAACTTAGATTGGTGATATAGAAATATTTTGTTTTTATAATTTGGTTATTGGTTTAGATAGGAAATTTGATATTTTGAGAGACCATATTGTTATTTTACTTTATATGAATGATAATTGACATTTGAAGAGAAAATCTTGTTGTTGTTTGTTGTTGCTATTTTGCTACTATTTTATAGAAGCTGTGCAAGTTCTCCAAACTAATGCATTTTTTGAATTTTGAGAGTGTTATATGGAGAGCAATTGTGAATTGCAAATGTATGTGATTAAAATTTTTTAACTACAGATATATTTTCCACTAGTTTTTTTGTTTGTTTTCTTGTGTTCTATATGGGTTGCTAGGCTACAATATTGTGCCACATCTGCTGGTTGTTATCTTGCCATTTATTACTGTAAGGAATTCTAGTGTTGATGTCTTATTATTATAATTGTACAGAATATTCAATATGTTGTTCTCTTGTTGATGCAATTGTGTAGCATATTCAATCTAAACCTTATTTTTTATGTAATTGCAGATGACATATGAGGTAATGTTTTACTGTCCATTATGTCACTAAGAGGGGAATGAATTGATGCTTTTTAGTATGTTAGGGAGATTTTTAAAGCTGATTGCTTAGTTGAAAGAGTTAAGGGAAGGAAGAAAAGGTACAAGAATTTATAGTAGTTCAAATTAAAAAATCCTAAGTCCACTTTTCAACAATTAAGTTGATCATTCCACTTTAACTTGAGTTTTTACAAGTTCAATCCTAACTTGGTGTTTCACAAGCTCACATAGAACTTTTACAATTTGAGTTTTATGGCTAAATCACAACCATTACAAGTGTTTTATCCCAAGCTAACACTTAAACCTAGTGTTTATAGCTCACACTAAACTCTGCTAAGGTGTTTTAAGGGCTCACATCTAAACACTCAAGGTTTATGATAAAAATAAAAGGTTACAAGGCACTAGAAATCAAATTGCAAGAGTTTGGCTTAGTTAATGCTCTAAAAGTTACATAATATTGTTTGGTAAGGTATTTATAGGCCTTGTAACTCCATCTACCCTTTGAAGTCAAGTAGAGAAATATGGGCTTCACCAACCAACATCTTCTACGAAAGCGATTGCGATTGCGTGCCTTGTCTAGCGATCATTAACAGCTTTATGCAGTAAGAGTCAAATTGCATAATAGCTAAAATTGCATTGTGTCTAATGGATATTCTAGTCCATGTGGCATTCATCCATTGGTTGAGGTGGCAATGGTTCCCTCCTTCTAACACCTTTATGATTTTCATGGTCGTTATCTTCATCATCACAGTTACAAAAATGAATGGTTGAAAAGCTTATTTTTTTTACTTGCCATGTGTCATCTTGCCATTAGTCAGTTAAGGTGCCACTAAAATCTTTTGATTGATTTGAACATCGAGGTCACGATGTGATGATTAGTGGTCATGTAGCTATTTTTGCTACTTGAAAGTTGGTATGATGTCCACCGCGATCACTCCTACCAGTTTTACACCTTAAGTGATGAAGTGACTTTGCGATCAAGCTCTTGCCATCATGGTTGCGAGATCTTCATCACGGTGAGTAAGGAAGTTGCAGGGTAGGACATGATCTCTTTTATGACTCAAGTAATTTTCCTTTCCTTCATATTGGTTGCAAAAATGTCAGTGGTTGTAAGGAGCATAGCACATCTTGCGATCCTCACTGTGATCACTTCTATGTCTTTTGATTCAAAGGTTCATTCTATAGTTCAATCGCGATGATAATGTATTGGTTGCGACTTACAGGTCAAAAGTGATTATAATATCTGTAGTTTTAGATAAATCAAATAAGTATGTGGAGGATAGTTAAAGTATTGAGAGGGGTATATGTGTTGTATATACCTAATGTATATATAGTATATACCTATCATGTACTTATCATATATGTTGAATATATATTATATATGTAATATATACATGATATGCTCATAATATATACATGATGTATATATGAGATACACATTACATATACATGTAAGCAAAACTATACATAACATATACATATACATGACATATAAAAGATATATATATATTTATGGATGGAAGATGGAATTAAATAAATTTAAAAAAAACAAAGTCAAAGGAAGAATAAAAATATGTGGTTGGAAATTAAAGAGAAAATAATTAAATATTAATATTTTGTAATTTTATATCAAAGTGTGGGGCATAATGTGAAGTTAAACTATATAAGTACTATGTTCAAGTTCTTCTTCACCATTTGAGGCCGAATTGGAGAGAGAGAAAGAGAGAGAGAGAGAGAGAGCTCTTCTAAACATTAGATTTTACAAGGTTTTTAAAGGGTTTGGTGGTGATTTCAAAGAAAAAAAAGAATCAAGTAAGTTTTCTATTATTTAAGCTTTGCTTTCTTATATTTTAAGTTTATGTTTAAGATGGTTAGAGAGAGAAAGTGATATTAAAATTGCTAAATTAGATAGAAATGATGTTATAATGATGAGTATATGTTGAATTGTTGGTTTGTTATTTGAATTATGCATAAATGATGGAAGTAGGGTTATGGAAGGATTATGTGTAATTAGGGTTTCTAATATGGATGATGATAATTATGGTAATGGACAACTTTAATGTTGTTTTAATATTTATGCAAAGATTTTATTGTTAGAAATTGGATATGGGTAAGATTGGACAAAGTTAGGGTCATGGCTATGTAATGTGAAATTAGGGTTTATGAAAGAGGTTTTGATATTTGTGAAAATGAGTTGTTTTGTTGTTATTTTGGTACATAAGTAATGTTTTCAAGGTTAAATGATAGAAATGAATTAGGTTGGATGAAGGTTAAGCAAAGTAGTAAGTGGTGAATTTAGGGATTTTGATGGGAATTGTATAAATAATGGCAATTTAATATACAATGAGCATGTAAATGACTTTAAATAGATAAAATTGATTATTGTTGGATTATATGTGTAAAGGCCAAAGTGATAAAAGAGGTGGAGTTTAAGGTTTGGCTTGGAAAAAGAAATAAAGTTAGTACATATCCTAAAAACTTGTGTTTTCATCTAATGTGGGTTTGCTTTATGTATGTAAAGTGTTTGAAAATGTTGAAAATCATATGGTCTATGCAATATGGCATAGTTATATGATAGTGTCACATTGGGCATTTGTTCAATGTAAAATTAAGGTTTATACATGAAGGCTTATGATTTGTAAGATGAGCCATTGTAGAATGGTCATATCAATGGTTATGTGTATAATGTAGTAAATGTCAGACATGCTAAAAATGATTTAAAAATATGAGAAATAAACAATGTGATAAAAAATGAGAAAGAACATTTAAAAATTACTAAAGAAACCTTTATGTAGAAAAATGTCAATATTATGTAGTGTGGTGGTGGAATGGTGATGAGTATGTGAGTTTAACAAAAATATGGTGCCATAATGAGGTTCAATTGTGTAATGTGATGATGAGATGGGAATGCGAAAAGAAAATATGTCACTGTGTGTTTGTAACCTATATAATTACTTGTCTAGTAATATTGAGAACGATTATGCATGTATTGATAGACTTGAATAGAGCTGGGTCATGAGATTGAGACTGGAAATGGAATCGAGTAGAGCTGGATTGTGAAACTGATATTATGATCACTGAACTTGGGAACTGTATGGGGTTATTGGGCCTAATGTGTATATGGTTGGATGTAATGTAAGTATGTGTAAATATGTGTGTGTTTTGTAAATACAACAAATTCTAATATAAGATGTGAATGTGGATATATATGGATATATATGTGATGAATGGGTTATAAATAAATGGTAATTATAGTAATATTATAAATTGCATCATGAGAAAGGGATTTAAATGTATATATGTATGTTTTTGTTTTGTACGTACCACTAAGCTGTATGGCTTAGCGCGATTCTGTGAATTGCACAGGTAAGAGATTTGTTGACAGAGAAATCTAGATTGGGGTTGATACTGGGTGACCTAGGGTGCTGCAATATCATCTGTGCCATTTGCATTCATGTAAAGTCATGGTCTTAAGTATTTTGTGTTATGTATATAAAATTATAACACTTGGGCCTGTCTTAAAGATTTGAGATAGTTGTATATATATACTTATATAAGTATTTAATAATGTTAAATAATGTTTTGAGTTATGAACTTGAATGTGTATTTATGAATTGGTGATTTGGAGAATAGGTGAAAACTGTATTTTGGAAGTTTATATTTCTATGCAGATTGAGTATTTGATTTTAGAAAACATTGAAATTACAAACAAGACCATGACAAAAATTTTTCCGGAGATTTTCTTATAAATTTGAAATTTAACATGTAATGTCTAATAGATATCTACTTATTTGTTAAATCAATTTTCTTTTAATATATATAAAATATGTTATATAAACTACAAAGAATTTTTCTAAGGAAAATAATGGTGATATTCTTGTATTATGTATATTTACTTTACATATACGGATATATGTACTGTACGTATATAAGGTATGAGGGTGTAACAGTGATTGTGTAAAATTCTAAGTCTCAAGGAAAAATCACTTAGAGAAACCATTAATACATTTAATTGATTGCTATATATTAAAATAGAGTAGAAATGACCAATGGATCAGTCAACAATTTTTTCCTTTTTGACTTCGGTAATTAAATTAAATTTGGAGCAAAAATAAATTTATCAAAGTGTTAAGTTTATTTTACTAACTTCCCCTCAATTAATGCACATGTTATAAATTAATTCAATTTTGATCCCCTTTCCCCCCTTTGTCAATGGCAAAAATAGACTATGCACAAATGAAATAACAAATACAAAGATAGAGATACATCAATTTGTAACAAAAACCTAAATTGCATTAATAGTGAAAAAAATACAACCATATATGTATGTGTGATCAACATTTTTAGGCCACAAAATTTGTAAAGACAAATTAAATTCACACATTAAACAAAAGGTTCAAAATTTAAAACAAGAAAAATAGGAAAAGATCAATCATCTTCAGGTTTCTCATCTGAGTCTTCCTCTTATTCTTTTTCTTTTATATCCTCCTTTCCCTTCCTTTAAATGACTTCCTCATAGAATTGAGAAGTAGCTTGAGACTTAGGAAAACTTTCGCCTACCTCACTCACTTCCTACTCCTTCAAACTACATTTTATCCTACTCCCCCAATTTTACCTTACATCTCAAAAATTTCATGATGTGTGGTTCACAATGTTCATTTTTTTTTTGGCTTAATTTAGTTAACTTCTTATCTTACAAGGTTAACTTCCTTTGAATGTTAGTAAGAAAGGACATCATATTTGGGGGTTGACATGAAAGAGGCAACTGGTTCATGGATTCTTGATGGTTCGGCTATTCTAAAGGGTTCTTGTCTAAGTAGCTCAACTTGAAATAACATGATAAACTATCGGTATTGTGGGAATATTAATGGTCAATAGAAATGAAAAAAATATAGGCTAATTACAATAGGAATTTGAAAAAAATAAAACAAAATAAGATGAATGCTAAATTTTCTTGAGGACTACTGATGTTGAGTTCTTGTTGTAACTGGAGAATTAGATGATTCATTACTTTTGATTGTTGTCTATTGGCCCCTTCCTCTGTCTTTCTTTCCCACCTTTATAGCAAATTACTTTCTTCATCTTTCATTCAGTTTCTGCCATTTTCTCCACACTTCTTCAACCTTATTTCCATGTATCCTTTATTATTTTTTTTTTCTTCATAAAGTCACATTATAACTCACCAACCACCATGCTCTATGTGTGTTGTGGCTTGAACATTATTTTTAAGCTTAGGCTGGTTGAATTTCGGTGCAATTAATTACCCTCCACTTACATTTGGCTTGTAAAGCCAAATTGTATGGTTAAAACCTATTAAAGAGAGCATTAATAAAAAGAGCCCATTAAAAATCCATTTGAATTCCTCTTGTTACTTCAATTTTTCTCATGTAATTTAAAGAATTGAATAAATGGTACTAGAAAAAAGAAAAACATGGAGGAAAGTACAACTTCTAAAGGATCTTCATGGGCCTACTTGTATGATTCTTCAAAAATTGATTTCTTTCTTCTTTTCGTCAACTTCAATCATTAATATTTCTTCATTCACTCCTTTCTATCATTTTTAAAGTTTAAACCCTGTAAACATTGAAGCTTTATTGTCCCGTCAACATATTTCCCATCCTCAAGCATCAAATCCTCATCCTCCAATCCATTTTAAATTAAAGCATTGGTTTCTCCATAATTGAAGTCTCTACCTTATTTACTCTAACATTACTTTTTTTCCATCGAACAACCCAAGCTTTCCTCTTTAAATCATAATCTCCTTCAAAATTGATTAATCCTCATCCATTAATTTTATTCTTCTATTTATCTCTAACAAACCTAAATGTTCAAGGAAAAAACCCAACAATTTCGGCATTTCTAAATCTATAATTGTTTATTGTTGTTGATAAAACAACTAAGGTGATTTTCTTTGAAAAACTTCAAGTTTTAGTGTAGATTTGGGCCAAGGAATAAATTTCTACAATATCTGAGGAGCAATTTTTTGATGATGCTAAGGAAAAATTTCTACAGATTTTAAGTGAATTTTTTGCATGTGTTGAGGAGAATTATTTTCAAATTCTAATAAGTGAATTTCTAAAGGTGCTAATGAATGATTTTCTGAAATTGTTAAAGAGTAATTATTATATATACTGAGGAGTGAATTTTCTACAGGTGTTGAGGACTAATTTTCTGCAAATTTGAAGATTAATTTTCTATGGTATGTGAAGAGGAAATTTTCTACATATTTGAGGAATCAATTTCTTCAATTGTTAAGGAATAATTTTTGTAAATCTGAGTGAATTTCCTTCAGGTGTTGAGGAGTAGTTTTGCACAAATTTGGGAAGTGAATTTTGTATATTCTAAGGAGTAACATTATGCAATTTTCTAAAGTTGTTGACGAAAAATTTACGTAGATACGAGTGAATTTTTTGCGGTTGTTGAGGAATAATTTCTACAAATATTAAGGAGTGATTTTTTTAAAGATTGAAAAGTGGCTAGTAGGCCTACTTTTATTATTTAATTTTATTTACTACTATTATTTAAGAAAATGGTCCAAAGGCCAACTTTTTTGGAAATGTGTAGGCCATTGAAATGACTTTAAGAATAATTGTGCTTACTTGCATAGGTGACATATGTGTGGCTACATGTGCCTTGTTAGAGCCCGTGGTTGGAATAGCCATGTTACTATAAGACTTTGCATTAATTTGCTAAGGAGGTGCCCCCACACTCCACTCATCATGTTCCATGGACTTCAATCACAATTTTCTTCCTTCATATCCATTAGCCTTTTCTATAAGCTCAAGGTCCTCCTCATGCTTAATAACTCTCCTTGTAAAATTGCTCTTATCTTTTGGCCTAAAATTTAACTCATGTCTCTTTTCCTTAGCACTTTGCCTCAATGTCATCTTCTGTGTTTTTGTCGATAGTTGAAAAAATTAATTATATTGAAGCCTATGTCATTGGTTACTTGGAGAAACTTAAGGATGAACCACAAATCTAGCTTTCTGTTGTGGTGGACATATTTTTTAATGAGGATTCCTTAAGGCTTATACCTTCCTTGGCACCACTTCCTTTAGCAAGTTTTTTTTGGGATTCGGAATTGGCGGCAAAATTTATTCTTAAGTTTCACTTTGAGTTTTGTTTCTCTTTCTTTCACCATTTTTTTTTTGCAAATATTTTTTAGACATCCAAATTTATTTTTTTAAAAAAATTAGACCTAACTTTTAACATGTTTCACCTTTTTCTTTCTCTTCAATTTTCAAAGCTAGCCTATATAGTTCTTGCTCAATCTTCCTCCTTGCATCCTCAACATCAGTACACTAAAGGACTTTGCTCACGAAGGAAATGATCGCGAACAATGTTGTTTGCTAATACAATGCTATCCAAAATACCTACCTGCATAATAGCTTCACCATCACAAAAAGTAGATTGATTTTTAGTCTTAATCATAATAAATATTTGATGAACCAAAATTGGATTGCTATTTTGGTGGTCATCATTTTATATGCCCTTGAGGATGATATTGTTTTTCCCTCTTTTGGATGAAAGGAAATACTTTTCCTTAACTTGTACTTGTAGATGATATGAATCATCATCTATTTGAACTGAGGAGTAACCCCAAGTTCTTTAATATTTTGTTTAACATGCCCTAGCTTGTTTGGCTAGCACCTTGAATGGGTTATTCCTTATTTTGAGAAAGAGATTAAATATCCTTCAAGCCTTGAAGGAATGCATCATGTTGCTCTTTCAAAAGTATTATCAGAAATAGAAATATCATTTAAATTTTCTCCAATTAACCCTCTATAGAATCTATTGGATTTCATAATGTCTCATATGGATGTTGGTGTTGCACCAATGGAAAGTCACTAATGTTTCTTTCTATCATTCTACCATTTATCATACATGACCTTTTTATGTTGTTGTTGTAGTGGCAACCATCATGTCCTAAGATCTTAACTTCTTTCCCTAGAAATCACATTTTGCTTTTAGATGTATTCTTGCAGAACATATTCCATTGGGAATGCCAAAAATTATTCACCTAGCGAATGTCAAATTTTGGCCTTTAAGGAGTGCATGTGTGCTAGATGATTTTTTAGTTCCTCAACCAAATTGCTAAAATGACTTTTAATTAGGTGACTGTATAAAATATTTTGAAGGATCAAAAAAATTCTTTAAAATCGTCAAGCCTCTCCTTTATGATTTGCTTGAATTCTATAAGAAATTAAATGGAAATTGAAATAACAGGATAAACTACTGGTATTGCATGATGTTATTAAATATTGTTTTAAATTAAAAAACAAAAATAAACTATAATTGATAAATATAAATAATAAAAACTTTGGATGGTTAAAATTCTTAATAATTTAATACCTCTAACGTTTTTGGAAGAAAACTACATAGAAAAAAGTATAAATTCCCCTTCCCTAATGTTTTTGAAATCAATGTAAACGCATTTTTATATATTTGAGAGAAAAGATTAAAAGCTTTTGAGAAAGAATTTTGTTAAAAAAAAAAACTTCTTAGGTTTTCGGTTGTGAGTTTAAGTGTGTAAAAAATTCTATATAATTTTCACTTATTAGTTAAAGATGTGTAACAATCTGTGGACGTAAGCAGTATTATGTCGAATCATGCTAAATTTGTATGTCTACATTTTTCATTCTTATTCTCCATTTTTGCTATTCTAATTTATCAAAAGATTGCAAATTGTGTAATTCTTTTCTTAAGAATTAGTATTAGAATTCTGGTTGTAAATTTTGTAAGTTTTTCAATAAAAAATCTTGTCGACCTAGCTCATCAATAACCATTGTTCTAATTCACTTTGAAGAAAATCATTTTTGAGTGGGAGTTATGGCTGTGGATGAAAGAAATGTGACAATTAAAAAGTTTGATGGTGTGAACGTTGAAATTTGAAAAATAGAGATAGAAGATTATCTGTACAAAAAAAAACATGTATAAACCTTTTATAGGAAGCAAACCAAAGGGTATGAAAGATGAAGATTGGGCTCTTCTTGATAAACAAGCCCTTGGAGTTATTTGATTGTCGAAATCTTAAATACCATAACTAAGTCTTATGATATCTCTCTAGTATGTTTGAGAAGCCATAAGATTCAAACAAAGTTCATTAGATGAGTCAATTTTTCAATTTCCAAATGAGAAAAGGTCCATCGATATTTGAACATGGAATGATTTCAACATAATACAACCCAGTTGAGTTTAGTGGAAATTGAATTCAAATGTTGAAGTTTAAGCATTGATTCAGTTATCATCTTTACTAAACAATTGGAATGCTACTGTTACAATGGTCGATAGTTCATCAAAAAATAGTAAATTGAAGTTCAACAATGTTCTTGATCTGGTATTGAGTGAAGAAATTTGGTCAAGTGAAGCTTCAACTTCCTTAGCTTAGCACATGATATCAAGGGTGAGAACCTTTGATAGAAATTCAAATTATAGGACATCAAAATCTAAATGAGAGAATCTAAATTAAGAAAGACATTAATTGGTACAATTGAGGTAAGAAGGGCCATTTCAAAAAAGATTTTCAAGCACCAAAGAAAGATAAGAACACATAGGAATCTACAAATATGATAGAGGAGGCTGGTGATGCTATAATTTCAAGCATCAATAGTCTAATAAAATCCTGAATTTTGAATTCAGGGACGTCTTTCCATTCTACTCTATGTTGAGAAATTATGAAAAATTATATTAGTGGTGATTTCAAAAAGGTTCATCTATCTAATTATGAAACATTGAAAATCATAGAAAATGGAGATATTAATATGAAGTTGCCAAATTAGACCATGCGGAAGCTGTAAGGAGTGAGACATATTTCTAGTCTTTAAAAGAATTTGATCTCTATGGGACAACTTGATAGTAAAGGTTATAACACTACCATTTTAGGTTACGAATAGAAGATTACCAAAGGAGTATTCATCATGCTTGTGGTAAGAATAATGACACTCTTTATGTAACCTCAAACATAGAGAATATCATTACATTAATAGATGCTTATGGAAAATTAGACATAGCATCAAAGGCTTAGCCATATAAGATAGAAAGGGGATGAAGACACTTTTTTCAAAAGAAAAGTTACCATATCTAAAAGATGTAGATATTGGTCAATATGAGAATTATATCTTTGGAAAATAGTAGAAGGCCAGTTTCTCAAAATTTAACATGACACCCAAGTCAGACTAGTTAGAATTGGTTCATTTAGATGTATGGGGACTGTCTCCAATTCAATCTTTAGTACGCCTGATGATTTTATAAGAAAGGTGTGGGTTTAATTTTTGAAGAAGAAATTAGAAGTCCTTGATATTTTTAGAAAAGGGAAAGTCGTGGTAGAAAATGAAACTAGTTTGGAAGTCAAGCTTTTGAGATATGATGTGTAAAGATCACATGTTCAAAGAATTTTGTGCTAATAATGGGATCAAGATGTAGAAGGCAATTCTCATGATGCCACAACAGAGTGATGTAACAAAAAGTGTGAAAAAAAACTCTAGATGAATGTGTTAGAAGTTTGAGGATACATTTTGGCTTACCTAAAATATTTTAGTCTAAAGCCATTAACACCGTAGTGTACCTAATCAACCTTTGGCATTCAGTTCTTTTGGATTATGAAATACTAAAGGATATTTTGAGCAAAAAGAGGTAAACTTTTCATGCTTGAAAGTATTTGGTTGTATTTCTTATGTGCATATTAATTCTACAAGCAATTAGACCAAAGTCTAAAAAATGTTTCTTTATTGGATATGGTGCTGATGAGATTGGCTAACGATTTTAGGATTATGAAAATTGAAAAAGCATCATAAGTAGAGATGTCATATTTAATGAGAATGTGATGTACATATACAAGTTAACCACAAAATCAAACAACTCTAGTATATATGCTAAAATAATGGAATTTGTTGAGTTTGATGAGATTACTAGAAATAATGTTTGGATTAGTCTAGAAGTAATTCAAGAAGAACCAATCACACTAAAATTGAGACGCTTCTCTAGAATTCCTAACCAGTATAATGCTATTCACCCTCTTTGTATTATTTAGTATTGACTGACAATGAAGAATCAGAGTGTTATGATGTAGCAATGCAAGTGAAGGATTCAATCACTCATGTCAAGTAACATATGGAATTAGTTGAATTATCACTAGGTAAAAAAGTGTTCCATAATAAGTGGGTTTTCCAAATAAAAAAGGAATATGATGGAAACAAGTGTTACAAAACAAGGTTAGTTGTTGAAGGATTTTAATAAAAAGCAGGTGTTGACTACATTGAGATTTTCTCTCAAGTCATGAAGCTGACTATAATAAGACTAGTATTAAAGATAACTTTAGAGGAGGAAATTTTGTAGTTACACAAAATTTATACCTTGAGCAGTTAGATGTAAAGATAGCTTTCCTTTATAGTAATTTAGAAGAGGAAATTTATATGAAGCTACTGGAAGGCTTCATAAAGACATGTAAAGAAAACATGGTATGCAAACTAAAGAAGCATTTGTATGATTTAAAACAATCTCTTAGGCAGTGGTATAAGAAGTTTGATAGATTCATGAATAGTAATGGTTTTACAAGGTGCCACGCATATCACTGTTTTACATTAAGAATTCAACAATAGCTATATTATTTTATTGTTATATCTAATGTTCGTTGCAGGTTCAGACATGTAAGAGATTATCAAAAGTAAGAATTATCAAAGCATTTTGCAATGAAAGATTTTTGTGCAACAAAGCAGATTCTTGAATGAGAATCATGAGAGACTTAAAATTAGGGACTTTGATGTTGTTATGGGCTGAGTACATCAACAAAGTACTCTCTAGATTCAATATGTGCAATGCTAAACTAGTGAGTACGCCTTTAGGTTTCCATTTTATACTTTCCAAGGAACAATCATAATAATCGGAGGAAGAACATGCACATATGGAAAAGGTTCCCCAGACCTTGGCAATTAAACATTTGATGTATGCCATGGTTTGTACCATATTAGATATTACTTAATTAACAAGAGTTGTCAATAGGTAATTGAACAACCCAAGCAAGGAACATTGTGAAGCAGTTAAATGGATCCTTAGATAGCTATGGGTATGACATATAAGGCACTTTGTTTGAAAAGTAGGGATATAACATTAATTGGCTACGTGGATGTTGTTTTAGCTGAAAATATAGACAATGGAAAAAAAGCACTACAATATATATTTATACTTTATGAGGTACAATAGTGAGCTTGGTTTATTAGCCACAAAAAATTATTTCTCTTTCAATAAATGAAGCATAATACATTGTTATTATAGAAGCCAACAAAGAGATGATATGGCTATAGAATTTCTTGGAGGAATTGGGCAAGAAACAAGAAGATAATGTCTTGTAACAATGCAATTCATTTAGTAAAAAAATCCATTCTTTAATTCCAGAATGAAGCACATACATATATGATATCACTTTATCCTAACACTTCTAGAAGATAAAATTTTGAAGTTAGAAAAGATCAACAAAACTGAAAATCTAGTGGACATGTTAATGAAAGAAATGACTATTGACAAGCTAAAGCTTTGTTCAACTTCAATTAGCCTCCAAGAGTGACAACACCAAGAAAGAGTTGATGCATTAATCAAGGTGTGGAGATAAATTGAAATTAGTCAAGTGGGAAATTATTATTAAAGAGTGGACGAAATTTAAAAAAAAAAACCTATATCTATATTTAGCTGATAGACATAAATAGTAAAAATTTCGAATTGTTAAAATTCTTAATGATTTAGTACCTCTAATATCTTAGTTAGAAAAATATATACAAAAAGTATAAATATTCCTTTCCTTATGTTTTTGCAATCAATCCAAAAGCATTTGTATATTTGAGAGAAAAGCTTAAAAGCTTTTGAGAAAGAATTTTGGTAAAGAAATCATTAGGTTTTTGGCTGTGAGTTTAAGTGTTGTAAACAAATTTTGGATAATTTTCTCTTATTATTGAAAGATCTACAACAATCCATAGACGTAGACAATCCATTATCTATATTTTTCATTCATATACTACATTCGTGGTATTCTAATTTATCAAAAAATAGTGTAATTCTTTTCTTAACATGGGAATATTAACAGTGAACAAAAATGAAAAAAATAGAGGCTAATTACAAAAGGGATTTGAAAAAAATAAAAACAAACTAAAATGAAGCTAAAGTTGCTTGAGTGTGATGTTGATTTCTTTTCTTAACACGAGAATATTAATGGTGAAAGAAATGAAAAAAACATTGGCTAATTACAACAAGGACTTTAAAAAATAATAACAAAAACTAACTAAAATGAAAGGTTTGCTTGAGGAGAGTGTGATATTGAGTTCTTGTTGTTGTTGGAGAAATGGTTGATTTCTTGTTTTAATTGTTGTCCGTTTGCCTCTTCCTTTGTCTTTCTTTCCTGCCTTTATGGCAAATTACTTTATCTGTCTTTCACTCTATTTCTGTTATTTTCTCTATACTTTTCCAACTTTATTTCCATGTCTCCTTCACTACCATATTTTTCTATCTATAAAACCATGTTATGATTCACCAACCACCATTCTCTATGTGTTCCCATGGCTTGGACTTTGTTTTTGAGTGTGGGCCAATTGAATTTTGGTGCAAACACCTTTAATATACTAAAGACAATGTCGGTTTTGTCAGCTTTAAGGTAAAGCAAGGAAAGCCCTTTAGGCCCCCAAAGCAAAAATTGATCCCATCTTTTGATAAACAAATATTTTTAATTAAATAATTTATAAATTGTATTTATTTCTTTTATTTTGAATGGTTGTGCTTTGCCTTTAACCATCCAATATATCTTTTGTTTTGTTTTGAGATCTTTTGGCTTCTAAATACACTTTCTTTTACTCTTTCATATATTTTCTCTCTTCTCGCATTCTTCTATTTATATGAAACCCATTTTTTCTTCTACTTCTACTCCATCCTTTTTTTTCCCATCATTATCTTAAATTCTAATAATTAAAAATCTTAATTTTTTTCCAGCTGGCTTTGAACACCTATGTTTTAAGACATGGAAAACACTCATAAGACTAAAATTTTTCAGATTAGTTAATAAACTTTTTTTTATATTCAATTACATTTCGTGCTATAATATATTATGAACTAATTATTTGATTGATTAATGCAATGTATTCAAAGGAGAAAGTAAAAATTATTTATTATAAACATTTGCCAATCAAGTTCTATTGTTCTAATCATTATTTATTTATTTTTTTTGTTTTTCATATATATTATTTATAATTTATTGATTTGTGATTTTACTTGTTAATATTGAATTTGTTATTTATAAATAGGTTAATATTATTTATTGTTATTGGTTTTTTTCTTTTCAATTAGAAAACATAAATTTGGCTATTCAAAACTTCAAAAAAAGAAGAGGATTGAAAATTTAATACAATCAAAAATGAAATATTAGAACTTGATTATGAAAATTTCATTAGTAATTTTAAATCCCAAGAAGCTAGGAAAAATAAATTTTGAATAACTTTTTTAATTTTAATAACTAAAAAATTTTATTACTACTATCTTTTACTTTAGTCTCTAAACTTCTTGAGTTACCCTTTCCAAAGAAATTTTTATGCTTTTTTTTCTTATTTAACTTATTACTTTTAACAAAAAAAATTATGTAATTTGCAATTTTTTTCAATAAATTAGAATAGCAAGAGTGCAAATTAGATAATCTTTTTATTGACTTCCATAACAGCAATGTATTTTGCTTCAGTTGTTGGGAGAGCAACAATCTTCTGTAGTTGAGTAGCCCATCTCAATGTCATATCTCTTAGAGTATAAATATGCACTGTAGTGCTTTTTCTGTTGTTTATATTTTCGGTTAAATAGGCATCCACATAACTTGTTATTGTTATATCCTTACCTTTGAAACAAAGTGCCTTGTATGCAGTACCCCATAGATCTAAGAATCCATTTGACTACTACCCAGTGTTCCTTGGCAGGGTTATTCATATACTTGTTGACAGCTCCCACTACTCGAGCAATATCTGGTTTGCTATAAACTAGCATACATCAAACTTCCAACTATGGAAGATTATGGAACCTTCACCATTTGAGCACATTCTTTCTTTAATCTTTGTGATTGTTCCTTGGAGAGTCTAAAATAAAATAATTATCATCTACATATAACGTAGAAACAATGGAACCCATAATTTACTATTTATTTATCTATTTCTATTTCTTACTTTATTATAATTATATTATTTACTACTTTTTTATATTATATTATATTTATATATATATTTTTAATACCTAGTATCAATATAGTTTCTTATTTTAGGTGAAATGCCTCGAAAAAAGAAAAAATCATAGCAAAAGCTGTTAGAATTATTATTTTATACACTGGAAGAATCCATTTTGGTATTATAGAAAAGGTAAAAGAAAAACTGAGAGAAAGGAATAGAATAATTGCCAAATTTCTTCATGTAGCAACAATGATATTCTTGGAACCTTATAAAACCATTATTGCTCATGAAGCTATCAAGCTTCTTATACCACTGCCTAAGAGCTTATTTTCAACCATACAAACTCTTTTTTATTTTGCATACTAAGTTTTCTTTACCCACCTTAATGAAATCTTCTGGTTGCTTTATATAAATTTCCTCATCTAAATCTCCATAAAGGAAAGTTGTGTTTATATCTAACTACTTATGATATAAATATTCTGCAACTAAAATCTTTAATACTAGTCTTATTGTATTCAGCTTCATGACTGGAGAGAATATTTCAGTGCAGTCAACACCTTTTTTTTTGTTGAAATCTTTTAACAAATAACCTTGCTTTGTAACGCTTACTTTCATCTTGTTTTTCTTTGATCCTAAAAACCCACTTGTTATTGAGCACTTTCTTGTCTAGTGGTAATTCAACTAATTCCTATGTTTGATTTGAGATGAGTGAGTCCATCTCATCTTTCATGAAAGACTCCCACTTGATTGAATCATCCACATATATTGCTTCATTATAACACTTTGGTTCTTCATTATCAGTCAATAATAAATAATACAAAGAAGTTGAATAGCATTGTACTTGTTTAGGAATTCGAGAAGCATCTCAATTTTGGTGTGCTTGGTTCTTCTTGAACAATTTCTAGACTACTCTAAAAATCATTTCTAGAAATATCCTCAAACTTAAGAAATTCCTTTGTTTTAGAATCTATATTAAAGTTATTTAATTATGTAGTTGATCTATCTTTGTCTCATTAAATATTCCATACTTTTGATATTTTTTAATTTTCACAATGCCAAAATCATTAACCAAACTCAACACCACTATATTTGACAAAAATACATTTTTAGACTTCAGGTCTACTTTACTTCTCTCTGTAGAATCAATAAGTATATAAGAGATACAACCAAATACTTTTAAGTGTGAAATGTTTACCTCTTTTTAACTCTGAACTTCCTATGGTATTTCACCATTTAAAGGAATTGATGGCCCATAATTGACTAAGTAGGTTGCGGTGTTAACGGCTTTAGCCCATGACAACTTGGGTAAGCCAATATGTATTCTCATGTTTCTAAAAACTTCATTTAGAGTTTTGTTCATGTGCTCTGCTATACATTTTGTTATGGCATCATGGGAACTATTTTCTTCATCTTGATCCCTGTATTAGTAGTGCAAAATTCTTTGAACCTGTGATCTTTATACTCTCCTTCCTTGTCAGAACTTAGATGCTTGACTTTCAAACCAGCTTCATTTTCTATCGTGGTTTTTGATTTCTACAAGTATCAAAGACTTCTAACTTCTTCTTTAAAAAATAAACCCACACCTTCCTTGTAGAATTATCAATAAAGGTGACATAATATAGTAAGCCTATAAGAGATTGAACTAGAGATGATCCCTATACATTTGTATGAACCAATTTTAACTTTTCTTACTTGGGAGTCATGTCAAATTTCAAGAGACCAACATTCTTTTGTTTGTTGAAGATGCAATCTTCACATAAGCTGACATCTACACACCTAAGATTTGGTAATTTTCCTTTTGAAAAAAGTGTCTTCTTTCCTTCTCAATCATATGGCCAAGCCTTTGGTGACATAAGTTTGATTTTCCATTAGCATATGCTACTGTAATGATATTCTCTAAATTTGAGGTTAAAAGATAGTACCATTCTTCTTACCACAAGTAATGACGAATGCTCCTTTGGTAATCTTCCATTCACAGCCTAAAAAGGTACTATAACCTTCATTATCAAGCTGTCCTACTGAGATCAAGTTCCTTGAAGACCAGGAATACGTCTTACTCCTTCTAGCTTCCACAAGGTCTTATTTAGTAGCTTTATATTAATATATAACTTTCCTACAATTTCTAATGTTTCATCATTGGCTAGAAGAACCTTTCTGAAATTACCACTGATATAATTCTCCATAATTTTTCAGCATATGGAAAGATGCTCCTAAATATAATTTCTAGAATTCAATCAAACTGTTAATTCTTAGAATTATAACATCACTAGCCTCCTCAGTCACATTTGCAGATTCATATTCATTGACATCTTTCTTTGGTGCTTGAAAATCTCTTTTGAAATAACTTTTCTTATCGCACTTATAACACTTCATGTCTTTCTTTCCAAATCTAGGATTTTCTTGTCCAAATTTTGATGTATTATGATTTAAATTTCTATCAAAAGTTCTCGCTCTTAATGTTGTATGGAAAAACTAAGGAGATTGATGTTTCACCTTATTTACTCCTTTGAATTTCTTCACTCAATACCATATCGTGAACATCATTGAACTTGAATTTACCATTTCTTATAGAATGACTAACCACTGTAATAGTATCATTCCAATAGTTTAGTAAAGATGATAAGAGAATTAAGGCTCAAACTTCACCATTGAATTTAATTTTCACTTAACTCAACTGGGTTGTGATTGTGTTGAGATTATTCAAATGTTGAGATACTATGCACCTTTTGTCATTTGTAAATTGAATAATCTCCTCATTTAATAAATACGTTATATTAAGAATTTAATTTAAATTAGTTTTATATTTTTCACGCTTTTAACTTAAAATACATATTAACTTATATTTATTAACTTATATTTTCTATTTCTTTTCTTTCATGTTTATTATTTAACACCCTTTAGAAACTTGAACTTTTCATAATTCTAAGCTTCATTCTCAATTGCTGGAAAGTGTCACATTAAGCGACTTCATTAAAACACATGTAATTTGATCATTAGTCTTTACATGCTTAAATTCAACTTCTTGCTTTGCAATGCATTCCCTGATGAAGTATCAACCTTGTATCAATGTGTTTGCTTTGATCATGGAATAGTATATTTCTTGCTAAGGCTTGAGTAGACTTATTATCTATCATGATCTTAGTTGATTTGCTTTGCTCCATGTGAAGCTCTTTCATTAATCTCCATAACCAAATAGCATGACATGCATAAGATGTAGTTGCAACATATTCAGACTCATAAGTCGAAAATGTGACAATTGGTAGGCTCTTTGAATACCTGGAAATTGCATTATTTTCTAAAAAGAACATAAAATCAGGTGTGCTTTTTTGTCATCAATATCTCTAGCAAAATCGCTATCGCAATAACTCAGCAACTTAAACTTATTAAAGATGAGTAAAAGATTCCAAAATCACATGTACCTTTATGGTCATAAAATCATCTCGGTTGCTTTCATGTGAGATGCTAAGGGTATTTCCATAAAACAGCTCACCAAAACCTATTAAAAATAGGATACATAGGGTCTTATGCAAGTTAAATACTGTAGACTTCCTACAAGACTTCTGAATAAAGTGGGATGCACTTTATCTACGTGCATCTTCTTCTGTTCTAGACAATTTTGCTCCACTTTCCATGGGGTGGTAACAAGCTTACTTTCTGGCATATTGAAATTCTTAACTATCTCCTTTGTGTAGCCTTCTTGTAATATAAATATGCCATCTTTCATCTGCTTCATTTCCTTTCCCAAATAATAAGACATGAGTCCCATGTCACACATCTCATGTAACATCCTTAAATTTACTAAGATTGAATTAAATAAAAATTAAATTAAATTAAGCAAATAGTGTAAAAGGTTAATTAAGATGTTGGAAGATGGAAAAATATAAAATTGTATATTGAAGTATATGTATAATATATATAACATATTTGTATATTGAAGTATATGTATAATATATATAACATATTTGTATATTGAAGTATATGTATAATATATATAACATATAAAGTCAAAAGTGAAGAGTAAAGTCAAAGGGTAAAAACATAAAAATAAAAAATCATAATAATAAAATAATAATAATTAATTAAATAATTTAAAAAGAAATTATTATTGAATGGTAGATGGAAAATGAGATTTTTCAAAAATAAATAAATAAATAAAATAATACCTTATTATATATATGGATAAGAATTACGAAAGGAAAAAGAAAAAGAAACAAAATTTACATCTTCTTCTTCTTCTTCCTAGCTATGTTGTCCACCATGGATGAAGAGAAGGAGCTTTTTCTTTCTTAATTAGATCAAGATTTCATCAATTTTTTAGAAGCAAGGGGTGATTTTGGAGGATTTGTAAGTGAAAGGTAAGGTTTCTTCCAAATTTAAGAAGCTTTATGGAATTTTAATATTATGTGAAATATGAAATTTTGAAAGAGGCTAGGATAATTGTTCAAATGGGTATGGATGATGTTAATTTGATGTAGAAACAAGAAATTTATAGTTAAATGGTTGATTTGTATAGATTTAGTGAAAGTTTAAATGGGTTAGTGGGGAAGTTAGGGTTTCCATGGAACTTTTGTAAAGAATTGGTTTAAATTGAATTTAATTTTTTAAAATATGTTATAATATGGTTTTAAAGATATATTTGAACTTAAATTATATTTTGAAAGTGGTTAGAATATATTTCCAAAATTAAAGAAGGTTAGGGTTTTGAAGGAACTTTGATAGAGCATGGATGCAATTTGTGTTTAATTGCTTAAAATATGTTATAATATGATTTTAATAGTAGAAATAAACTTAAAATACAATTTGGATCGGGTTAGAATTGTATTCTAAAATTAAAGAGAATTAGAGAAAAATTGCGGAACTTTAAGAGAATAAGGCTAAATTGACTATTAATAGTTAAACTATGTAGAAATGTGATCGATGCTAATGAAGAATTTAAATTGGAAATGTGATTAAGTGTTGAGTAGATAATAATTGCCCAAGCTAAATGGTGAAAATATTGGAAAAGTGGTGTGAAATGAGTGGTTTTTAGCTTGGAGCTTGTGTAAACTAAGGTTAGTACACACTTTGATAGAATTATATTGTAATGCATTAAAAATAGCATGTTACATTGTATTTGGAAATTATGACTATGTTACTTTGATATGTTAATTCACATGAAAAGTGCATAGAAGTTTATTTAAATTCATGAAATGAATAATTAAGCCATTTTAAGATGGCTAATAGTATTGTTAAATATGTTTGTGAAAAGAATGCATTTATGCCAATTTTAGGGCATAATTCAGCCAATATGAAAGAGTATTTGCTTGTCCCCAAATAAAGTTAAATTAAACAAAACAAAACAAGAAAGAATTTATCAAGCACAAAAATTATAAGATAAATCAAGAATTCCCTTTTCATAATGTCCACGCTCATTATCAAACCAAATCAAATTAGTACTCAAGTAATTCAATGGCCTTTCCATGCATACCAAAAGTTGTCACTCCCACATAAAATCTCTTAAGTGTTTAATCAAGGTAGTGTTTGTACTCTCAACATTCAATGAATGAATATCTCCCTAGGATTGCTTATAAATTAAATCTCTTCCACTTAATTACAATTAAGCTTCAATCATAAGGTCTTTCATTTGGTTGTAATGGGGCTTAAAGGTAAAGGTTTGACATTAGGGAATGTGAGCTATTCATTAAGTTCAAGAGCACTTCAAGAATAAAGCAACTAAACATATATGTGACCCACCCATCTCAAAACAACCTTTACTCAATTAGCACTCTATGCTAGAATACACCTTTATAAAAGAATTTTATAATCCTTTCATTTTATTGCAAAGATCATAACCAAGCTTCCAACCTTAGCTTTAAGAACAATAATTTTTTTATTTTTTTATTTTTATTTTTTTGCTTCTATTTTTTTTAGAATTCAAATCAAATAGAATTTGAATTAATTCCTATTTTTAGATTTAATATAACAATAACATAAGGAAGAAGAAAATTTAATAAGAGAACTTGGTAATTAAAAAGAATTTATTGGCAACTTTTAGCCTCCTAAATTTAACCCCACACTTTAATTAACATAATAACTTCAATTACTAAATTTCTCAAATGCTTTTGCTCTTAATGAAAGGATAAGAAATGGAAGGAAACGATTCAAGACTAATATTACTTTGTAAAAGAAAGAAATGGGGAAATAAAATAGGCTTAAAATTGGCTTCCTAAAGACATATTAAAGGTTGATCTTTTAAGCTAAATGGGTACACATAGATGCCTTAATCTTATTGATGCCTAATTAAAATTTTCATCTGGCCTTGAAATGCATGTTTAAGCATGTTCTAGCAATATATCAACTCAGAATGCTTACATAGAAAAATAACAAGTTGTTATTCAACTTAAATGGCTTAAATTCTCACAAGCTAAAGGAAATGTTAAGAATGACCATCAATGTTGACAATAAGTATCACTTCTATTCAATCCTTAAATTCATGCTTCCAAAATTTTCAAGATAATCTATCAACAATCTTATAATTATTGAACTTTTCAAAATTCATTTATTATAAGAAAAACATTACAGTACTAAAACTCAACAAGGATAAGTTAAAAGTAAAAACTTTGCACCCCACGCTTAAAGATTCACATTATCCCCAATGTGTACATGTATAAATTAAAAGAAAAGAAGTTTAGGTAAAACTTGTTTCCCATCACTCCACTGTGTGATACAAAAGCTACTTCCATCCTTACCACAAACACACATTAATTATTCCATAAAGAAATAAAAAGAAAAAGAAAGCAAATGACATATAAACATAAAGTATTAATCACTAAAAACAAAAATTAAAACATCTAAAACATAAAATAACAAAGACACTCAAAACATAAGCTGAAGCTACCGCATCAAAGGCTATAAAGATGATGCAGTAGATGGGTGAAGGCTAAAAATCCTAGCTAAATTGCTATTGATGAGTTTAAGTTGATTAAGCACCGGAATTCCAATCAACTTTCTCCTCCAATACCTCTATTTTGCTGATCAACTCATAATTATTAGGGACTGGAGCATCTTCATCCAAACTCAGTGAGTCAAAGTTAGATTCATCATCAACTATGGGCCGCTTTTATCTATCATCCTATGAACTCGGCTCATTAAAAGCCATCACATAGGTTTCTTTACTTTTAGTCACCATATGCATTTTTTTAAGAGTGGCAACATCTAACATATCACCACCAGAAATCCTTTGCATGATGTAATTACTAGGATCAAAGTCTTTATCTAGAGTAATGGAAAGGGTGGAGACCAATCCAAAAATACAGATGTAGACCCTTAATTTTTAACCCAGTCCAATCCGATATTTTTTAACAGTCCAAAATAATTTCTGTGGTATTTATTTTATTTTCTATTTATAATATTTATCTTTATAATATTTAATAGTTATTTTTAATAATAAAAATAAAAAATAATAAAAAATAAAAAATCGGATGGATCGATGAGCGACACGCGGCAGCGCTACTGTGCAGTAAGGGGCTTTGCCGCAATAAATATCTGCGGCGAATTGGGCAATGCCCAATTCGCCGCAGCAATGCCCAATGCCCAATTTGCCCCAGCAGCCAACTGGGCTTGCCCAGTTCACCCAGGCCACAATTGCCCACCGCCTCGCCCAGCGCAATTCGTGTGCCAGCTCCCGCAGGCCCAGCAGCCCGCGCGCTGTCAATTTTTGACCAAACCTTGTTTTACCCGGTTTTGATTTTATTTCCTAAACAATTGGTATTTTCTTATTAAAATAGGATTAAGTCTTTTTTTTTTCCTATAAATAATATTATTAGACACACGGACTGGGGGTGGCAATTATTTGAAAAAAACTTTAGACATTTAATTTTTTTGAGAGAGAGCTGGGAGACTTTTTGACTTTGGCTGATTGTTGAGACTCGTGAGAAACTTGGTAACCAAACTTCATCAACAAACAAACCCTAGCAAGTTTCATCAACAAAGGAAACAGAGAGGATGATAGACAAAGAATATCAAAGACACACAAACCTTACAAAGGCAGTGCACTCACTATCTTGGAAAAGCTCACCCAGAATTTTCATCCAACAATTTTGGAGGAGCCAACAAATGACGGTACACTCTAAACTAAATAAATACAATATGTTTTGATTATTTTAAACATGGAATATGTTCGTTCTTCATCTAATTAAGGTTATAGTAGGATATTTCTTTTAAAATTAATTCATGCTAGTTTACATGGAGTGCAGAATACTGTTATTGTTTTGCTAACTCATATAAACTAGATCCAGTAAACTTGTTGGTTCAGGATATTTGCTATGTGTTATTTGTTTCTATTGCATGATTATTTAACCAAAATACTACAATAACCTCACTTAAGGTTTTTCCATAAAAACGCACATTAGCTTCATTTAAGCTCTTTAAAAAGTATTGTCACAGTGACTTAAATCGTATAAACCTTAAAACTTTAATCAGTTCTCATAAATACCAAACCCTAATTTATTTCTTCCCAACCCCTAATTGCATGGTATAAACCCTATACTATTTTCTTAAAACCATAAAACCCTAATTAATTATATTTTTCAAAAACCTTTACTGTAGCCCAATACTTTAAATAATAAAAATAATAAAAATAATATTAATTCAAAAATCCCTAAAATTTTTTTTTTTGAATCTAAACCTAAAAATCCTTAGTTCGATTCCAAATACCCATAAAATCATATTTCATGTTTGAAATCCTAATTTTTGTATCTAAAAACCCTAAAAAACCCTAGAATCCCTAATTCAAGATGTAAACCTATGCATGTATCTTTCTTTACTTTATTTAAGTTTTAGATTTGATTATGTAGTTTATTATATATTTTGACGATTGATTTATTTAATTTTGGTATTTGATTTGTTTATCATGGATGGATGATTTCTTTATTATTTTTATTATTTGTTAAAATTGTAAGAGGTATGTTTTCATTTTTTTTGGATACCTCATATTGTGAGCATCATGTAATTTAATTTATATATTTTAAAGTTTTTGGATAAATGTAAAGGACACGTTTTCACCTTTCGGTGGGTGTCCTATCTAATTTTAGTTATTAGACGATGTAAGGATATGTTTCCATCCAGGGATTGGAGTCCATTTATTTATTTTGTCTAGACATTACTTTGATTTTAATATAATGATGCTTTATTTTAATTGTTGCATGTAGTATGGATAATATCATTATATTTAAAAATTTTATAATATTAAGACTTGCAAAGGAGGCCGGTTTCAATAAACCGAGCGTTGTGGGGGTGCTGGGCCATTTCTCACCTTCCCCATACGTACCCAATTTTTCGAACCCATTAGGGGGTTGGAGATTCCTTAGGAATCGAGTCATCCGCCTCTTTTTTTTTTTTGCTTGTCCGGGTGCTGACTCCATTTTCTTTGGGCTTAAGCCCGTGTTCTCTAAGGTCCTGAGCCTAAATAGTGCCGAATTCGCAAGAACCATTCCACCGGGAGTTGGGGCTAAAATCCCCGCTCACAGTGGCGACTCCACTGGGGATGAGAGAAGTTGATTCCGTTGGTCTTTATATTATTCTATTCTTTCTTATCATGATATTATCCATTGTATCATATTAGATTTGCATCGTATGTGTGAGTTAGGACGCCTATGTTACCCATGTTGTGTTATGTAATGGATACCATACTTTCACTTAGGGTATGGAGATCGAGCATGGCATAACCACTCATAGCCTTGTACCTTTTGGTATATACTTGCTATGGGAACCTAAGCCTTTCAACCTAAAGACTAAAGCTCATGTAATTGGCCTAGTTACTTTTCTTAGATTTTTACTCCAAATGCTTATTGTTGGACTATGGTTAATTTATTTTGATTTAAATTATGGCTTATTTGGTTTGTTCACCCTAATTGATTGGGAAGTATGGCCGATGGTTGATAATTTTAGAAGAATTTGAGATTAAGTACATAACCAGAAAAACCGTCAAGGTAAAGCAATAGTAGAATTTTGGGCTCAACAACCATTTTCAGACAGTGAGGAAGTGATTTTAGAATTTTCGGATGAACACTTAGAGGCCATAGAAGTACAAGGATGGAAGATGTATTTTGACGGAGCAATAAATAGAAAAGGGGCTGGCGTAGGAGTAATTTTGGAATCACTAGAAGGAGAGCTTATTCCTTTGGCTAAGAAGTTGAAATTCAGGGCAACCAACAACATGGTAGAGTATGAAGCATGTATTTTTGGCCTAGAAATTTTGATGATTATGAAGGTGGATAAAATGCAAGTTTTTAGTGATTCATTATTAGTGGTATCCCAAGTAAATGGAGAATGGGAGTTGAAAGAAGAGAATTTAAAGCCATACACTGATTATTTGACCATGATGAAGAAGAAATTTAAGGAGTGCAGGTTTATACACCTACCGAGAGAGAAAAACCAAATGGCCGATGGCCTAGCCACCCTTGTTATGAGTATGAATCATCATGGAAACTGATTTGGACCATGATGCGTGGTATGACACCATAAGATGATTTTTGGAGAATAGGGAATACCTGTTAGGGGCAACAAGGGAAGAGAGAAGAGCCATAAGGTGGTGGTCTTTGCAATACATTACTTTTCATGGAGAGTTGTATCGTAGATAGCTTGATAGGGTGCACTTAAGGTGCTTAAGAAAGTCTGAATTTGACCAGATCATGTTAGAAATACATGCAGGAAATTATGGTCTATACATGAACAAGTTGGCCCTAGTTAAAATGATAATACCAAAATAATACTATTGGTTGACTATGGAAAGAGATCGTATGGATTTTATAAAGAAGTGCCAGCAGTGCCAGATGTATGGCAATCTGAATCACATGCCTCCAAAAGAATTGCATTATATATCTTCACCATGGCCTTTTGCAACCTAGGGGATTGACATTATTGGAGAGATACATCCAATGGCTTCAAACGGTCACCGATTCATTGTAATAGCAGTTGATTATTTTTTAAAATGGGTTGAAGTCGAATCTTTCAACAAGCTGGGGGGCAAGGCAAATGGCTAAATTTATTGAGAAGAATCTCATTTATAGATATAGGGTCCAACATAGTGTAATATATGATAACAGGGTGCAATTTTAAGGAGTTGTTAAGGACTTATTTTCAAAGTATTAGATCTGCCATCACCAATCCTCCCCTTATAAACCAAAGGCTAATGGTGTAGTGGAAGCAACGAACAAGACAATTAAGCAGATTCTGTCCAAGATGACCAAGATGTATAGAGATTGGTCAGAAATGATTCCTTTTGCTTTATTAGGATATAAGACCAGTGTGCGAAGCCCGACTGGAATGACATCATTTTCCTTCATATATGGGATGGAAGTAGTGTTGTCGATTGAGATTGAGATCAAATCACTTGGCGTGGTCATGGAAGCTAAATTGCATGGGACAGATGGGTAGTGAGTAGATATACGCAGCTAGCCTTATTAGAAGAAAGAAGGTTGAAGGCACTATATTATCATCAAATGTATCAAAGAAAGATAGCTCAGGCTTACAATAAAAGGGTTAAGATCAGAAAGCTAAAAGTTGGCAACTTAGCATTAAAGCAGTGCAAACCTAATGACCCTGATCCAAGAGGGAAGTTTAGACCTACTTAGGAAGGGCAGTGTGTTATGAAATAAATTATGAACAAGGGTACAGTCAAGTTGTCAGACATTGATGGGAGCGATTTTAGTGAGCCAGTAAACATTAAGAGGTTGAAGAGGTTTTATGTTTAAAAAAAGCTCGCTAGGTTGAAAACCTGAAAGGGGGGCCTAGGCAAAAGTTAAAGCAATCCACTAGTTTTGAAAATTAAAAAAGGGAAAAGCAAAAATTAGGGCTAAAATGAGAAAAATTTGTCAATTAGAAAATCCAAAAGTGCTGGTTGGCGACAAGAGTGATCTTGTATATGCTGGCATTATATTTTTTGGTTGTTATCCAATTTAATAAAATAGAGTTAATGTTAAAATTGTTCTATATGCACTATTTTAAATAATTTAACCATTAGGGTAAAATAAATAACACAATAGTGAAAAGTGATGACAAATTATAAAAGAAAGGAAAAAAACTTTTTTTTATTATTATTCATCCTAACATCATTTTATCTAAAGAATTAATGAATGAAAAATTTATGGTAGATGATAAGTGTAACATGTAGGCCAGCTTTGCTTCAATCGATCCAAGTAAGCTTCAGTTAGACAAGGCATGTCCTAATCATGAGTGAACTTAGAACCTCGAGGCTCGGCTCCGTACTGGCGGTCAAGTTGATGAGGATCATCACAAGTGCCTCGACGAAGACCAATAAGAGGAACATACATCAAATACATATGAATGGTGACATGGGTAATGTTCCACTAAGGTTCCAACCAACGGATGTTAATCACAGCTCATGAGCGGATCCAATCAACCCATTCAACATATGAGGAAGCGGGATGAAGCAGTTTCCTTATAGAATAATATCAGGGTAGATATCTAGTGAAGTCCATAAATGATGTGTTGAGCAAGCAGAAGTGCACCTATAGCCAAATCTGTAAAGGCAAAAAGTAATTCATTTAAAAAAAGAGCTAGTTATGTTGAAAACCCACAAGGGCAGCCAAAGCAAAAATTAGGATAGTTTGCTAGCTCCAAAAGCCCTTAAGGGTGGTCTAGGTAAAAATTAAAACCAAAATTAAAAAAAAAAGAGTCTGCTAGGTTGAAAACCTACAAGGGTATCCTAGGCAAAAATTAGGACAGCTCGCTAGTTTCGAAAATTCACATGGGTGGGCTAGGCAAAAATCAGAACAATAAAAAAATAAAGGCCTAAATTGATAACTCACAAGGGTAATTTAGATAATTATCTGAAGTAGTAAGGGACTTCCAACCAATCTCTTTGAAGAATTTGTCTTGAATTGATCCAATCCAACAAAGGTTTCAGCCAAGATCACAGGTACTGGTGACAATCCTCCTTCCATTTGGTCCACAATATCCAGTGCTCGCGGATCAATGTCGCCATCAGAAGAAATAAGTAGGAATTAACCAAGCAAGTACAGGCAAAACATGTGTCCCAATGCTTTAGTGAGAGCCAAATGGGAAGTTCAAAAATCGATTAATGGACTGAGTAGAATTTTCACACCACTGGTCAATTGCAGAACTTCAGGTTTTAAGAATTGAAATAGCATCTGCATCTTTTGATGAGTCTTTGAAGTCAGTATGGGTAATGTCATTGGATGATTGCATTGATATCCAAGAATAGATTCAAAATCTTCAATTGTAGGACATACTTCAAAGTTGTTTATCTTGAAATTTCTAGTTTTCACATCCAAAAAGGAAGCCATGGCATGTAAGAAGGATTGGTCCAACTTGACATTTTGAAAGTACTTTAAAGCATTAATTTGACACCAATATATTTGTTCCCAATATGTAGCTTTAATGGTCTTAAGTAAACCTTTGATTTTCTTTAAATTAAGCTTAGTCATTGATAAGGTTTGAGAAAAGTTAAAACAATTTGAGTTACTTCCATTGCTGTGATAAAATTCCTAAGAGATGAATTTGTTTCTCTTGAATTGAGAATTGTGGAAAGCATATTTCTAGATTTGTTATGGTTGGAGAACAGTAGCTGATTTAAATAGGCATTGGCTTGAAACCAAAGCGCACATGGAAAGGTGTTTACGTTGAGTGGTTGTTGGAATGGCGAGTCCATCATGGTTTTGCAAATCTTAGTCCATGACATATTCGAATTCATGAATTCGTTATGGATGTTCTGTATGAATATATGTTAAAAGATGGTGATGATACAAAAAGTCAAAGTTGCAGAAAAGTTAAATATTATTATTATTATTATTATTATTATTATTATTATTATTATTATGTACATTAAATGCAAGGTTTTTATTAATATTTAATACTAGTTGATCACTATAAAGGAGGTGGCGGCCTGTAGTCAAATAAAGTCCTAAGAAATTCATCGCCTGATGTATGAGGAGGTACATTATCCGTCCAGAATCCACTTGAGGAAGAAGCATCTGAGTTCCTATTATCTTGAAAGCCGATTCTATAACAGTCATCACTTGAGAAAGGAGGAGGCACATCATAGTTATCAGTGCAGGGCCCCTCAAAGAAGAAGCATTAGAATCCCTCATGCCCTGAAATCAAAAGTCCCGAAAGTTTTGTTTCAACTGATAGTATAATCCTTTAAAATGAGCAACATGTTGAGGACTAGCAGTTAATTCTTCCTGCAGCTTTCTATTATGTTCCTCAAGCATCCGATGTGAATTAGACAAGGAAAAGGTAAGTCCATATATTTTCATGCATACATACAACATATATCGATATGGAACAAGATGATAGACTAGGTAACTCAGATCAAATCCCTGAGGATAAGATGGTATATCTAGATGAGAAGAAGGAGCAAATAGAGAGAATTACCATTGTATCAGAGTAGCATACGGTGGGACAGCTTCATGACCTGGGGAACCAGTAGCCTGCAATAATCATAAAGAGAGTCAGAACAAATTAAGAATGAGCATTTATGATGGGAAGTATGTTGGCATTCACCTAAGAAGTGCCGATATTAGAATCACCATGAGGAGGGGCGGATGACTTCCTGCCATCATTTCCATCCTCCTCTCCTTCTTCTTCCTCCTCTTCTTATTCTTCTCCTTCAGGAAGTCTTCGAAAACTAACAAGAGAAACATTAAAATTCAAAAGCCGCTCCCGAATAAATTAGGTGTATGGCTCAAAGGGTGAGAGGAGATACCTTTCGATATCATATCCACCCCGAGCATGCGTCCAAAAGTTTTTCGACTTGGATGTGATGTCTAATGTATATGCTGAAATATCCATAGGAACCCTTAATTCCTCGGGGCCAAGAAACCAGTTATGCACTCTTTCATCGAGGAACCACCAGCTAGATACTGGACCAACAATAACTCAGTGGGATTTTTTAAGAGGCAAGGCAATATTCATGAAAGATGTCCAATTGGCTCTATCATTGTCCCCCCACCAAGTGATATCTACCAGCAAAACCAAGAAGAGAAAGTAAGTTAATTTATTCACAAATTTTTATAGTTATTAATTCTTTTTACCTGATCCAGGTCAACCGACTAAAGTGATAGCGATAAGAATGCACATGATGAGAACCAGGTGTCATTGTGCGGCCCGCTAACTAAAGGCTCAGTCTTGGATATCCGACTCTTTGTCGGGAAATGTCTGGTACCTACATGAGGTTATGCTCATACACCCAAACCTACAGGAACATTGAAGGTCAGACTCATACAAATCCTTTATTTGACTTAACAAATGGTGAGAATTAATACCTCGTAACCACTATGAAGCCGAAAAATGATCTTTTCCTCTGGCAAAGTTTGTTAAAACTATGATACAAGCTGGCCAGACCAACCTCTCCCTAGTTGTATAATGAAACAAGATCAATATCTACAAGAGCCTGTAATACTGACAAGTGGATGAAAGACTCAGTGATGCATAAAATGGTCATCCCTAGCAAATAGAGCAATAATCCTAGAGCATATTATTCGGTCATTTCTCTACGAACCTGTTAGGTATAGTTCATCTAATATTCTCGAATAGGTTTGTACTTGATCTTGAATGGTTCTTTTAAGGAAGGTTCATGCCTATTAGCTATTGAGTTTCATCGTGCATCAAGATGTTGTCAATGAAGGGGATGTGGATGATATGGCACGAGATATCGGTTATGACAGTAAAATCAACCGGGCCGATAGTCATTTCTCCCACTGGCAAGTGGAAGGTATGGGTAGTATCCATCCACATTTCTGTGAGCGCTTAGATTATGCTCCTATCTATCTGGTATCCTTTCGATGGTAACTTCATGATAAAGTCATCAAAGTCACACCATCGACTCATCCGCTTTACTCTAGATGGAGCATGATTATACCATTGTCGGGCTCTATATACACAACCGCCACCATAAATGGCACAGTTGTCATACTGCCACAAATATGTAAGTCATAAAAAGGTATGTAAACTCTAAAATTTTGAAATAACTTTTTGTTCACATATCAAAATAATAAAATAAAAATAAAAATAAAAATAATAAATAATATATATAAATAAATATAAAATAAGGAATAATAAAAAATAATTAGATAAAATTTGAAAATATAAATTAACAGCACATCACTTATCATATTCAATTATTTTTGCATAATTAAATAACTATTTTGTAATAAAATTATATTTACCTCAATTTTCTCACTTGAACTACAATGTAACTCCATGCCATCTCATAACAAAACTCTTCCATGTTCATGCACCCGAAAGTGATTAAGAAGTTTAGCATCTGAACGGGGTCTAGCCCTAGAAGAATATTGATTTGCCATTTATAAGAAAGGATAATGTTTTTACAAGTTTAAAATAGTAGAAGAAGTTTGAAAGATAGAAAGTTTTGAAGGCTCTGAATGTAGAAATGTTCATACATTGATTCATATTTATAGAAGGAGAGCCTTGGAGTGAATGATAGGAAAAGACAAGCACTCTAATTGCAAGTAAAGTAAAGTACAAAAAGTATAAAGGAAAAGTAAAGTCACATGCACTTCAGAATCAATTATGCATTAATTTTTTAGATCAATAATTCAAAGTTTACTTTCCATTTCAATAATTCATTTTTGTTCAGACACAACACACATATACACAATAAATTGATATTTACTTATTGTGGTTATATATTTTTGCATGTCTAAAAAATATTTTTTTTACTTGTAAATATTTTTTCCATGCAGGGGGCAAGAGTACATAGTTACGGTAAATATAGCCAAATGTTTTTCAAAACTAACTATTGTAATTAATTTTTTTCAGATATTTTTGAGTCCAGAACTCAATCCCAATCCAAAACCCAAATGAACTTGGGACCATAACCCAAACCATTTTCGAGTTTAGAATTCAATCTAGGTCCAGAACCCAAACCAACTCAGGTTCAGAACCCAAGCCATTTTTGAGTCCATAACTCAATCCGGGTCCAGAACCCAAACCAACTTGGATCTAAAACCCAAATTATTTTTTAGTCCAGAACTCAATCCAGGTCTAGAATCCAAACTAACTCAGGTCCAGAACCCAAAATATTTTTTGAGTCCATAACTCAATATGGGCCCAGAACCCAAACTAACTCGATCCATAAACCAAATTAGTTTTTTAGTCCAGAACTCAATTCAGGTCTAGAACCCAAACCAACTCGGGTCTAGAACCTAAATCATTTTCGAGTCCATAACTCAATCCAAGTCTAGAATTCAAACTATTTTCGAGTCCAGAACTCAATCCGGGTCCAGAAATCAAAGCCAACTTGAGTGTATAACCCAAACTATTTTCTAGTCTAGAACTCAATCTGGGTCCAAAATTCAAACTAACTCGGGTCAGAACCTAAACTATTTTTTAGTCAAGAACTCAATCCGGGTCCATAATTCAAACCAACTTGGGTCCAGAATTCCAAACTATTTTTGAGTCCATAACTCAATCCAGGTCTAGAACCCAAGCCTACCGCAGGTCTAGAACCCAAACCAGCCTCAGGTCCTAAACCCAATTCAGCCTTGGGTCTAGAATTCAAACCTATTCCTAGGTCTAGAACCCGAATAAACTTGGTCTTTTCAAGTTAAATTACTTTTCACTTTCTGAATAAATTTAAGATCATTCAAGCAGGGGGCAAGATTGTAGACCTTTAATTTTGGTCAAATTTAAATTTGAGATTAATTTGAATATAGGATAAAATTTAATTTCAATGACAAGCCCAAATTAAATAAGTTTAATTAGTTTGGTTCAATTTAAATTGGGATAATATGATTCAATCCAAGCTAATTCGATATGGAATGCCTCCATATCGAATTGGCCTTGGCCAATTCTATATGGAATGCTGTATAATGAATTAGCCAGTAGGCACCACACGTGGTTTAACTGAGAATCCATCAAATTATAGTAAAATCCTAGGAAGACTAGGATAAGTGGCAAAATGTGTTTGATTCGAATTCAGCTGGCTTAGCTAGGTTGCCCTAATTGATGCTTATAAATACAAAAGCCTGGACAAGCAATTGGTATGGAGGATTATCAAGAGAAAACATCAACAACAATTAACCCAGAGACGAAGCAATACTTAAAATTAGTCAGTAGTACCAATTAAGCAAAAATTAACACCCAGTAATTGTCCCAGCAATTGCTTTGATCAACCAACACTCTCAGCTTTGGTAGAGCCAACAAACGGAGGTTTAGTTTTGTCACTTAACTAATTTAAATTTAGAGTAGTTTCACTTATTGTTATTCCATCCATTGAATTGCCTTTGTCTAGTAATCTGTTCTTTTGTCTTTAATTCATATAAAAGATCTAGTAGCTTATTTATTCAAACCTTATTTCGTCTAGTAGCTTAATTAGCCAGCGTCTATTTGTTTAAGATTTATAGTGACTTAGGATTTAATTTGAACCTTTAATTTAATTACCCAAAATCTTAGTTTGTATGTTTAAAGAACCAAAACCCTAATTTAATTACCTATTTGCGTGTTTAAAAAAACAAAATCCTAAATTATAGTTTTAAAACCCTAATTTTTTTCCTAAACCATAAAACCCTAGTTTTCAAGCTCAAAACCCTAATTTTGTTTTAGAATCCATAAAATCCTGATTTTATTAAAACAAAAACCCTAATTTTCTATTAAAAACCCTAATCTTATTTCTAAAACCATAATTTAAACCTTATAAACCTTAAGTTTAACATGTAAACCCTAATTTTGTATACCTTATGCTCTACTTAAGATTAAAACTTAGATTTAATGGTTTAATTTATTGTTATATACTTATGATAGATGATTTATTTTATTTGGTTTATAATGGATATTTGCTTTTAATTATCGTAAATGTTTGAATAGTTTAATTTATTTGGTTAATTATTTTAATATTGATTATTTTGATTTCAAGAATGTAAGAGGTATGTTTTCACTTTGTGGGTACCTCATTAGTTAATTTCAATGTAATTAAATTTATTTTTGAGTTTTGGATTAATGTAAAAGACATGTTTTCACCAAATAGAGGGTATCATATTTTTTTAGTTTTAGACATTGGACAATTGTTATAAGGGCATGTTTTCATCTTGTATGGGTACCCATTTTTACTTGTTTGGACCTTTTTTTTCTTTAATATAATGAATGTTTATTTATATTGAATTGCATGTAGTATGCATGATATTATAATGCTTAAGAATTTAATAATATTTAGACCTGAAAAAGAGGCTGGTTCCAATCAACTAGGCATTATGGGAGTATTGGATTATTCTTACCTTCCTCATACGTACCAAACTTTCTGAACCCAAATAGGAGGTTAGGGATTCCTTAGAAATCGAGTGATCTACCCATTTTTATCTTCCCAGCCCGTCTGGGTGGCGACTCCATTTTCTCCGGATTTAGGCCCATGTTCTCTAAGGCCTTAAGACTAACAGTACCAAAGACTCAAGAATCATTCCATATGGGAGTGGGGATGAAAATTCCTCTCACAGATACTCCATGGCTTTTGCTTACTCAAACATCCTTTAGACTCTTTGTTGGATGTTGATTTGAAAGATATATAGCATAAGCAACTGCTTAAGCCTAGAACTCCTTTGGCATATTTTTAGTCTCTAGCATATCCCTTGCCATATTTATTATTGTTCAATTTTCAACAACTTCATTTTGTTGAGGTGATATGGGAATAGTCAAAAAACACTAAATTCTATGCAACAAAAAAACTTTTAATTTCATTAAAAGTAAATTCTCCTCTATCTATTTTCATAGAGATTTAATCTCATACCCCCTTTAAACATCTGCATGGATAAGTTAAAGTGACTTACTAGCTCTTAACATTTTATTGCTTGGGAAAACTCTTTATTAAGAGTTTTCCAAGTGAACAACCTTCATACAATTAATCTGGATGATAAATTATTAGAATTCCTTTCACCATTTTCTTTCCACATAAAGCTTTCAAACTTTCAAAATTCAAGTGGCCAAATCTCATGTCCCACATTTGTGATGAGTCTTCCATACAAATCTTTAAACAAACATATTCAACAGTTTGCTAATCCAATTTAAACATTTGGTTTTTCATGATAGTAACATTTGTAAGGAGGTGATGATTATGATCTTTAAGCCAAGGTAGATTGTCTTCTGTTATAATTTTGCAACCAATCTACATGAGCTGGCTAATGCTAAGAATGTTTCTCTTTATTTAGAAATATAACAGACATCGTGAAGAATCATATGACCTATATTTCTTGCCTTAAATAAGACTATTCATTTTCCTTTGATATCCACCTTAATGTTATTACCAAAAGAATACACATTACTAGTAACTTTAGTGTCAAGCTTCCTGAACTTGCTTTTATCACTAGTCATGTGATTACTGGCTCCATTTTTGAGATATCATGTGTTCTTTTCTCCTATAATTTCTTCCTCAAAAGAAAGAAATGAGGATGGCTCTTCTTTATCCTCAGTATACTTAAGTAAGTTTGTTTCCTCCTCAACTCCCTTGGTATGGCATTTCCATGAGTAATTGCTATACTTGCCACAAGAATAATACTCCACTTTGGTTTTATTATTTTTTCATTCATTATATCTTTAATAATTGCTTCTTCCTCTTCCTATTTAAAAATTTTGTTTTTCATTTTCATTAGAGGAACTACCATGACCAACTTTTGTGGAAGATTCTCCTTTAGATTTGAAGGATAACTTAGAAAGTAAGGTTTGCTCTTTAAGATTTGAAGGATAACTTAGAAAGCAAGGTTTGCTCTTTTAGATTTGAAGGATAACTTAGAAGCTACCACGACCAACATTTTCATTATGGGCTCACAAAGATCCACTCAATTCATCAACTGTCATGGTCTCTAAGTCTTTGGATTCTTCAACAGCAACCACTACTGTGAACACCTAAGTTTGCTCCTAAATTAAGGTGAATATGATTATGGTTCCAACAAAATTAGAATCGCACAAATTAAAATTTGGCCTGAATAGGCCCGAACCAGCCCAAAATGGCCCCAAGAACTCTAAATTTTGGAATTGGGAAAAAATCAATAATTTTTCTCGTAAATCAAATCCCATATGGTAACTATTCCAATAAAATTGGAATCCTATGAGTCAGATTTCGGACGGGCTTGAACAGGCCTAAAACCATCCCTGAGAACCCTCAATTTTTTACTTAAGAAAAAATACTCAATTTTGAGCCTAAATAAAAGCCCATGAAGTAATGAATCCAACGCAACTTGAATCATGAAAATCAGAGGTTGAACAAGCCTAAAATGGTAAAAACTAGTCGCAGTGCATGCGATGGGCCGCGCAGCGTGCAGCCAGTCAGCACCAGGTGTGGACTTGCTACACCTGTCACACCACATGAGGCCCAGGTCTCATTTTATACGATCTAACTCCTCCAAATTTGAATTTTTTGAGGGGATAATTTTTTCAGTAAAGGGTCCGAAAATTAGTAAAAGAAATAGAGAGACAATTACTCTCAAAATTTCTCCAAAAATACCAAAATTTTTACCCAATTTCTCCAAACATCTGAAAATTCTCCAAGAAAAATTATTTTTTCAATTTATCATCAAGAAATTAGTCTTCTAAATAATTTTTTCCCAATTAGATTTTGTTCCATAAATTTTTTTTTCTTTATAATAAGTCAAGAAATTTTATCAAGCCTAAGGCTGCATCAAGGAGTGCAATTACACTTCAAGCTTGAAGTTAATCAAGAGGAAATCTTCAAAGACGTAAATTTTCTTATTTAATTTTTTTTCCAAATTTGGTAATAATATTAATTAAAATTAATTAATTAAGCTCTTTACAATCAAAAGCACGAACTACTTATGGCTCTGATTCCTATTCAAACAGAATAAATAGGCAAACTCGAAATATTACTTTAACTGGCGACCCTCACCTAAATTCCCAAATTAGTCCTTTTGAATCTATTGGAATTTATTTTTTCTTCTTTAATCTTGTGATTTCATTATGTTGCAATTTAATTTGAATAAATGTCATATTTATTTAATATTATTTGCTTTTAAAAATTTTAATTGGGGATTTATGCTTAACCTAGTACCTACAAAGCCTAGAGTCAAAACTCCCCTGTGCATGATATTCCTGGTATTGTAACAATTTATTTTTGTTGTAATCTGTAGATGTCATGTGATTATTTGCCCATGCATAATTAACAAGCATTCATATTTATTTCTACAGTTTGCATTAAAATCTATTTTCAACCACAAATGTTAAAATCAATCAAAGAGAAAAACCATTTTTATCAAAATTTGTGTGAAAACTTAGCCTGAGACCCATCGTTATTGGTTTCAGACTAGTGTCCTTTTTGGTAAACATTAATTTTATTTAATGGATTCAATCAAATTGGTTTTCCCTTAATTTTCCCAAATAAAATAAACTAAGGTGGCGATTCTCTAATCTTTGCTTTTCAAAATAAAAGCAATCATCCCTTTTTAAAATAAATGAGAGTTTCTTTTCAATAAGAGAAACAAATATTTTCAAAATATAAGAAAATTATAAACTCGTGCTTACCTAATCGACTGGAGATCATACATGACAAGATCGGTGCTCAGGCAAGGCCTCATAACTATAAGATTAAACTTTGTGTTGAGAAAGCATAAAATTTTCTTTACCACACGAACATCTTGTATAGTTTCTCTAAGTCTCTTCATTCAATTCACCATTACCAATAGTCTTGTTGTGTAATCTATTGTGGTTTCACTCTCCTTCATCAAAAGTGTTTCAAACTCATCCCTTAAAGTTTAAAGTTGAACCTTTTTGACTTTGTAAACTCCCATAATAGAATTTTAAAGGGCCTCCCATGATTTCTTGGACATGGTATTATTTGCATCTTTTCAAACATGTCATCATCCAAACATTGATGAATGATTGGGAGTGTCCATTGATCTTTCTTCCCCTCTTTCTCTAAAGCATCTCTTTGAGCTTGATTTAATGTTTCTATATTTTGAGGTTCTTCAAAAGCTTTTGTGACTATTTCCCACACTCATTGAAAACCAAGTATGGCCTTCATTTTAATTGACCAATTCTCATAATTGGTCATATTAAGCTATGAATTTTAAAAAGAAAGAGATGATCCCTTTGATGCCATTTCAAAACTTTATGGTTCTAATACCACTTTGTTGAAAATATGATGGGAACTTACGCTAAATTGACACACACACAAAATGAAGAAAGGAAGAAAATACAATATTTCTTAATGTATTATTGTAAATTGCTTGATGAAAATACAAATTTACATCATGTATTTATACTAATTTACATGTTAAATATAGATGTAACAATTTTAACAAATAAGCTACATTTAAAATTTTACGTAAAAAACTATGGTTTTAAATCCTTTGACTTAAAATGAACATTAACTCTTAAGTTTTTATTTTTTATATTTCAAGTTTATAAACAAACAAAAAATATAAGTTAATATGTATTTTAAGTTAAAAGCCTTAAAACCATGTGTCTTATTTAAGTTAAATTCTTAAATATAGCTTATTTGTTAAAATTATATTTATATTTAGCATATAAACATAAATACCTATAGAAAGTTTGTATTTGTGTCAAACAACTAACACATACAATAAAGAAATATTTGACATTCTCTTCCTTTTTCCTTTTGTGTATGTGAATTTATAGTAGGTACCCTATCTACTTCAAACAAACTATTATCAGAGCCATAGAGTTTTGAAATGGTCAAAGGGAGCATATCTTTTCTCAATAACCACAACTTAATAAGACCAATTATGAGAATTGATCAATTAGAACGAAGGCCATACTTAGTTCATAAGGAGTTTGGGTCGAGAAAGGTTTTGAATAACTTCAAAATATAGAAAGATTAAATTAAGCTCAAAGAGATGCTTTGGAGAAAGAGAGGAAGAAAGATCAATGGGCACTTACCATCATTAATCAAGGTTAAGACTTTTAACTTAATAACTTATATTTTCTATTTGTTTATTATTTAACATTTTAATAATAAACCTAAAATATAAAAAATAGAAATTGAAGAGTTAAAGTTCATTTTAAGTTAAAGGATTTAAAACCATGGATTTGTAAGTAAAAGTTTAAATATAGCTTATTCGTTAAATTTGTTACATATATATTTAGCATATAAACTAGTATAAATACTTATTGTAAATTTGTATTTTCATCAAGCAATTTACAATAATACATTAAGAAACATTTTATTCTCTTTCTTTCTTCCTTTTGTGTGTATGTGTGAATTTAGTGTAAATGTCTATCACGTTTCCGACAAAGTGGTTTCAGAGCCATAAAGTTTTGAAATGACATCAAAAGGATCATCTCTCTCTTTTAAAAACATATAATTTAATAAGAACAATTATGAGAATTGATCAATTAGAATGAACGTCACACTTGGTTCCCAATGAGTGTGGGAAATAGTTAAGAAAGTTTTTGAAGAACCTCAAAATATATAAACATTAAATCAAGCTTAAAGAGGTGCTTTGGAGAAAGAGAGGAAGAAAGATCAATGGGCACTCACCATCATTCATCAAGGATTGGATGAAAACATGTTTAAAAAGATGCAAATGATACCACTTCCAAGAAAGCATGGGAGACCCTTCAAAATTATATTATGGGTGTTGGCAAAGTTAAGAAGGTTCAACTTCAAACTTTAAGGGTTAAGTTTGAAACATTCTTGATGATGGAAAGTGAAACCATAACAGATTATATCATAAGATTATTGGTAGTAGTGAATCAAATAAAGAGACTTGAAGAAACCGTACAAGATGTTTGTGTGGTAGAGAAAATTTTATGCTCTCTAACACAAAGTTTAATCACATAGTGGTTGCTATTAAAGAATCCAAAGACTTAAACACCATGACATTGGTGAATTGAATGGATCTTTACGAGCCCACTAAGAGAGAATGAACCATAACAAATAAGTGAAAGTAGAGCGGGACTTACTTTCTAAGTTATCTTCAAATCTAAAGGAGATTCTTTCACAAAAGATGGTCGTGGTTAACCACATAGAAGAGGTCGAGGTTGGGGTTAGGGTTAGGGTTATGGACATGGATATGATCAATGGAGAGGTAAGAAAAGCTCTTCAAATGAAAATAAAAATCATAATTTTCAAAGTGGTAATGGAAGAGGAAGAGGAAGAGGAAGAAGAAATTATGAAAGATATAATGAATAGAGAAATGATAAAACTCAAGTGGAGTGTTATTCTTGTGGCAAGTATGGTCATTACTCATAAGAATGCCATACCAAGGGAGTTGAGGATGAAACAAAGTTAATTGAGCACACTGAGGATAAAGAAGAACTAATCTTATTTCTTTCTTTTAAGGAAGAAGCTATAGAAGAAAAGAACACATGATATCTCGACAATGGAGCCATTATCACATGACTGGTGATAAAAGTAAGGTCGTGGAGCTTGACACTAAATTTATCGGTAATGTATGCTTTGTTGATAACACTAGGTGGAGATCAAAGGCAGAGGAACAATCTTTATTTAGGGTAATAAATGGAGGTCATAAGGTTCTTTCATGATGTCTATTATATTCATAAGTTAAAGAGCAATATTCTTAACATTAGCAAATGTTTGGAGAATGGTTGCAAAATTACTATGGAAGACAATATGCTTTGGCTTAATGATCATAATCGTCGCCTCCTTACAAAGGTTACTATGATGAAAAACTGAATGTTTAAATTGGACTTGTAAATAGTTAAATTTTTTTGTTTGAAGACTTGTGTGGAAGACTCATCATGGATTTATCACATGAGATTTGGCCACTTGAATTTTGAATTTTGAAATTTTTAGGTGGAAAGAAAATGGTGAAAGGCATTCTAACAATTGATCATTTAGATCAGTTGTGTAAAGGTTGTTTACATGGAAAACACTCAAGAAAGAGTTTTCCTAAGCAATTAATGCCAAGAGCTACTAAGCAACTTCAACTTATCCTTGCAAATGTTTGTGGTCCTGCTCCATCTCTTAGTAAAAGCTCTTATTTTGTATTATTCATTGATAATTATAGTAGAAAGTCTAAGGTATATTTCTTGAAAAATAAATCTTAAGTTTTTGATATTTTTAAAAGATTCAAAGTATCTATTAAAAAAGAAATGGGGTATGAAATTAAGTCTCTGCGAACATATAGAGGATAATATTTTACTTCTAAAAAATTTAAAATTTTTTTTATGAATTGCATGGAATTCAGTTTTTTTTATAGTTCCTGGATCATCTCAACAAAATGGATTTATTGAAAGGAACAACCAGATGATACTGAATATGGTAAGGGCTATGCTAAAAAGTAAGAATATGCCAAAAAAATTCTAGACTGAAGCAATTGTTTGTATTTTATATCTTTCAATTCAATGTCCAACAAAGAGTCTAAAAGATGTAGCTCCACAAGAAGCACAGAGTAAGCAAAAGCCAAGCGAGTCCCATTAGGGAGTTTTTAGGCCAGCTAGATATGTGCATGTTCTAAAAGAAGAAAGATTGAAACTTAATGATAGAAGTGAAAGTTTATCTTCATTAGCTATGACAAAAATTCTAAATACTTTAAGCTATTCAATCCAAACAATGAAAAGATCATGGACTAGCAAAGATGTGAAGTTCAATGAAGGAAAATCATGGGATTGGAGCTTACAAAAGGAAGAATCATATTTCCTACATTATTTTGAAGATGAAGAATTTGTTGATCAATAAGTTGAAATAACTCCACCAAATTCGCCAACTCCATTAACCTAGGCATCATCATCAACAACATCACCTTTCATTAAGTTTGAGTAGTGATCCAAGAAAATATAGGAGTCTTACTACCTATAATGAAACTGAAAGGTTTGATAAAACAAAATTGTTTTCTTTTTCGGTTGATGTTGAACCTTTAAGTTTTGAAGACACGAGCAAAGATGAGAAGTGGATTGAAGCCATGAATGAAGAAATTCATTCTATCCACAAGAACGACACTTGGGAACTTATTTCTCTCTCCAATTGTCATCAACCCATTGGTTTCAAACAAGTTTACAAAGTCAAGAAGGATGCAAAAGGTGAAAATGAGATATATAAAGTGAGACTTTTTGCAAAAGGATACAAATAGAGACAAGGCATTAACTATGAAGAGGTATTTATTCTTATTCTTCGAATGGAGACAATCTGACTGTTGATTTCTCTTGTTGCCCAAAATCATTTAAAGATTCACCAATTAGATGTTAAGTCAGCTAAAATATCTGTGATCTTGGAGAATTAGATAAGTATTTAGAGATATAGGTATTGTATATACCTAATGTATACTTAATGTATACATAATATATATATTATATATGTTGGTTATATGTATATATATTATACTTAATATATATAGCATACCTGATATATATTAAATATACAATATATATATATATATACATAATATAAGTATATTATATAAATATGTACATAAGAGTATATGTAACATATAAGTAACATATATATGACATATACATATACATAAAATATATGTAACATATAAATGATTATTTATGGATTGAAAGATGGAAATATGGGAAATTAGTAAATAAATAAATAAAAAGAAAGTCAAACTAAGAAAGAAATACTTGGTGGAGATTAAAAGCTATTTAAAAAATGAATAAAATAAATCAAAATAAAAAATAATTTTTAATAGTGGAAGATGATGGAAATGTGAAACTTTTTTAAATATTAATTAATTGATTAATTAATTAATTATATATGGCTATAAAGAAGAAAAATATAAAAAATTAAAATTAAATTAAAATTCATTTATTGATAGGAAGAAGATAATAAATATCTTAATAGTAAATTATTTAATTAATTATATATATATATATATATGAATGGATGGGAAAAAAGAAAGAAGTAAATTAAAAAGAAAACTATTATATTCCTCTTCTTCCTTGAGAAAAACGAGCCATCATAGCCAAGAGAGGAAAAAAAATTATTCTTTCATCATCCAACCAAAATTTTCTAATGAAATAAAAGAAATTAAAGAGATTTTGAAGAAAAGTAAGAAATCAAGTAAGTCTCTTTTTCTTAAAGCTTCAATATCTTGGTTGTATGTTTATGTTTGGAATTTCTAGAGAGAGAAAATGATGGTAAATTGTTTAAATAGATAGAAATGATGTTAATATGATGAGTATTTAGTGAATTGTTGATTGGATATTGGAAATAAGCATAAATGATGGAAGTAGAGTTTGATGAGGAATATGTGCAATTAGGGTTTCTAACATGGTTGATGATAATTATGGTAATGGATGAATTTAATGTTGTTTTCATCTGTATCTGATGATTTTATGGTTAGAAATTGAATATGGTTAAGTTTGGGTGAAGTTAAGGTTATGGCCATAGTATGTGAAATTAGAGTTTATGGAGAAGGTGATTTTAATTGTGGTAATGAATTGTTTGACATTATATAGATGTATTATAGATAATTATATAGTTGAATGATGGAAATAAGATTGGTATGTTGAAGTTTGAATAAGGTAGTAATGGTGAAAATAGTATTTTGGTAAAATGTTATGTAGAATTGATATAAATGGTGTATGAATAATTAAAGTGTATTAAAATGAATTTCTAATGCTATGTTGGAATTTTTAATGTGGTTATTTTAAGGCAGAAATGTAATATGGATAAGTTTTGGTGAAGTTCATGTTAATGGTTACATTATGTGAAATTTGAAGTTTTGAAAGAGGTTTCCATAATTGTGAAAGTTAATTACTTTAGTGTTATATTAATATATAAGTAATGTTTTAAGGTTAAATGTTGAAAATAGAATTGGTAGAATAAGTTTAAATAAAGTAGTGGATAGTGAAATTAGAATATTAATGAGGTTTTGATGAGAATTGAATAAATAATGGTAATTTAATAATCAATAAGCATATAAGTGACTTTAAATTAGCAATGTTGCCTATTATGGAATTATGCATGTGTAGGTTAAAGTGATGAAAGAAATGGAATTGAGAGTTTGCCTTGGGAAAGAGAAAAAAGGTTAGTATATATTACTAAACTTTGTGTTTTTATTAAAATGTAAATAGGTATTATGTATGTATAATGCTATTTTTTTTTAAATATTGATTTGCATATAATCTATGCAATGTGGTATAGTTATACGAGGGGTGTCACATTGGCAAAAGTCCAATGTAGGTTGATACATATATATATGGTATGATGTCCAAAATGGAAATATTTATGACTTGTGAGAAAATATAAAAAATGAGTCACATTGTGAATGTGACTATAGATATGAAATTTGATGAATGAAAAATATGGAAAAGGATAAAATATAAAATATGAAAGATAGATAAAGAATAGGAAAAATAAAGAAAATTGTGGTAGAAGAATAAATATGATGAAAATTGATAAAAATATGACAAATGTGCTAATAATGAATTTATGATGTGTATAAATAATAAATAAATGAATGTGTTGAGATATGATGATAAAATGTATTGGAATGTGTTATATGAGATATTTGAGCAAAATATGAAAAGTACAAGTTGTGCAATAAAATATAAAAGTGGGCCACATTTGATTTGAATGTAATGATGGTTTGGTTTATGAGTCAAAAATATGGAAAAAGAATGTGAAATTTTGATAATAATTATAAAATGTGAAAAAATATGGAAATTTGATACTTATATGAGACATATGATGGTGATCATAGTTTGACATGATCACAAGAGATATGAAAAATGTGATAAATGTACTAAAAATGTGATTTACTAGTCACATGGTGGTTATGGTTAGAAAGATGATGAAACGTTGCAAACATTTGAAATATGGAAATTAATGATGTTTAAATGGTAATGTGGAATGAAATGTGTGTTTACCTTGTATAGTATCTTGTTCCAAATAATTATTTTTGGTGCTATATGATTTGCTTTCAGGTCAGACGTTGGACGTCACTATTATACAACTTCTGGTCGGATGCTGGGCATCACTATTATTTGCCTTCAGGCCAGACACTGAGCATCACTATTATTTTTCTTTGAGACCAGACATAGAGGTGTCAACAAGGGATGGTTGCGACACTTAGATCTCTGGTGTCGGGATAGACCATGATAATATCTCTAGAATTGGAATATTTTATAGGCTTTATTTAGGCCCAATGTGTGTGTGTTATATGTTCATATGTATGTGTATTGTGTTGTGGATAATAGAATATGATGTTTGGATAGTAAGATGAATTATGATATGTGATTAAAAATATCAGTGTTGATAGACCTGAGCAGAGAGTCTAATGATGGAGTTAACCTAAGCATAATTAGGTCATGAGATTGTTTGTATGTGTACTGCATTTGATAGTTGAGATTGAAAAATAAAGAAGTGTAGACATATATATACACCATGTATAAAATAAGAAGTCAGAATATGTATGTATAATGTTTATTATTTATAGATATATACCATTAAGCTATAAAGCTTTACGCGGTGATGTGAATCGCACAGGTAAGAGCGCCCGATCAGTGGAACTTAGACTGTAGTAGATGCGTGGGGATCTAGATTGTCGCAAGACCAACGATGCCATTTGCATATATATATATATATATATATATATGATTTAAACATTTTGGTTTATGTCAGTTAACTCATAACACCTGTGTTGATTTATAAAGATTTAAGATGACAATGTGTATATATATTGCATCAGTATTTGATTTTAATATGTTAAGTTTAAAGTGGTGAGATTTTAATTCTATATTAATAAAGTGGTGAGTTTGGAGAATGAATGAAATTATTAATTTTTTCAAAATATAAAATTTTTATGCTGGCTGCATGCTTGTTGTTTTGGGATTTATCAGAATTATAGAAAAAAATCTAGCGAATTTTTTCAAAGATTTTTGTTAAATTATGTATTTTTAGTTTTAAAGATATTAATGAATATTATTTTTTTTATTTATTAAAGTATATTTAAGTTGTACAATATTTTCTTGAATTTATAAAAATTTAGAAACTGTGACATTCTCGTACTGTATATGCATATATTACATATATCGGGTGTATTTATTATATGTATATATAATATAAGAGTGTTACATCAGCCCTTCTAAATGGCTTTCTTAAGAAGAAAGTATATAGAACAATCCCAATGGTATGTTGTTGAAGGAAACGAAGACAATGTGTTAAAGCATAAGAAGGCATTGTACGGGCTCAAACAAGCACCAACGGCTTGGAAGAGTCCAAATGATAAATATTTTTAAGAAAATGGTTTTTCAGAAATGCATGAATGCATATGCTCTCTATATGAAGCAAGAGCAAAGAGATATCAAGTTGACAGGTTATTGTGGTAGCAATTTTACTGGAGTCTAACAATAAAAAAAAAAGAGCTACTGGATTTGTATTTCTCTTAGGAGATAATGCAATTCCTTAATGTTCAAAGAAGCAGCTTATTGTCACACTTTCAACTTGTGAGTTAGAATATATTGCAGCAACATCTTATGCGTGGCATGCTATTTGGTTATGAAGATTATTCAAAGAACTTCACTTGGAAAAAAGTTAGTTGGCCAAAATTAAGATAGACAATACATCTGCTCAAGCCATAGCTCTTATGTGTTTCATGATCGAAGTAAACACATATTGATATAAGTTATCATTTTATTAGAGAATGCATCGAGAAAAAGGGATTTGAATTGGAGTATATGAGAACCAATTATCAAATTACTGATATTTTTATGAAGCCGCTCAAATTTGACAATTTTAAGCAATTGAGAATAAAGTTTGGAATTATGAAAGTTTCAAGTTTACAAAGGGGTGTTTAAATAATAAACTTGAAATATAAAAATAGAAACTGAAGAATTAATGTTCATTTTAATTTAAAGGATTTAAAACCATGGATTTTTAAGTAAAAGTTTAAATATAGCTTATTTGTTAAAAATATTACATTTCTATTTTATCATATAAACTAATATAAAATACATGTTGTAAATTTGTGTTTTCATTAAGCAATTTATAAGAATACATTAAGAAACATTGTATTCTCTTCCTTTCTTCCTATTTTGTGTGTGTATGTCAATTGCATAATTGTTTTCATAATAACTGGTATCAGGAATTTTATCAATTTTTCAGTCAGAACTCTTGTATGTCTAGCACATTGACAATTGTAATAATTCATTTTTTAACCAAAAAAAAGAAGAAGCAAAGTAATTAAAAAAAATATCCATAATTTACGTTCTAAAACATGGAGAATAACTCATGGCATAAAACATGAAATTATTATATGTATAAAAAAAATTCTTTTATCCATAATTCAAGGCCTAAAATATGGAGAATAACTCATGGCATAAAACATAAAAATATTATACGTATAAAAAAATTCTTTTATCCATAATTCAATGCCTAAAACATGGAGAATAATTTATGGCCTAAAATATGAAAAAGTTAGCCTAATATATTTTGTGAACAAATTTTTTTTCTAATATACGGCCTAAAACATGAAAATAAAAAGGGTTAGTGAGATATATTTTTGGAAATTTTTTTTTCTAATTCATAGCCTAAAACATGAAAATAAAAGGGTTGGTGAGATATATTTTATGAAAAAGTTTTCTTAATTCATGGCCTAAAATATGAAAAGGCAAAAACAAGCTTTAAAAAAAAGAGAAGCTATTTTTTTTAGTATAGAAGGAGGAGAGGAGATTGACAAGGGAGGACACAAAAAAACAATTCACAAGAAAATAGAGGAGAGAAAAATTTACAAGAAATGCAAAAAAAAAAAAAAAAAAGTGAGGAACAAAAAAAAATTAAAAGAAATTAGAGTAAAAAAAAAATTAGAGATTGAAAATAAATAAAATCAAAGAGATAGTAGAAAATTTTCAACAAATAAATTTTCTGGCAGAGAAAATTATGAAAAATCTTAAAGTTGTTAAGTACAGGAAGTGTTCTTAACAAGTCCTGTTGAAGATTCAAAGACAAGCAACAAGAAATTCACATATAACTTTCAACAATTAATAAACAAATTAGGTACACATGTTATTGTACTTGTTATTTTATTTATTTTATTTTATTATTTTAATATCAAAAATTATGCATATTTATCTTGTTAAAAAATAGAAAAATCAAAATAGTTAAGAATAGTAGGCAACATACACAATAAATACAAAATGTAAACACAAAAAAAAATTATTTACAATAAACACAAAACACATAATGATACCAGCCTCATGTGTATATACACACAAACCAGGTACATAAAAAATAAAAAAGAAAGAAAGAAAATAGATAGTAACAAATATTATATTAAAAATGAATGCAACAAAGACAATAAAAATTAATCAAAGCAAAAAAAAAAAAAGCCATTGTACATGAAAAAAAAATAGTATAACAATAAATCTTAAATGAATACATGAGTTCAAATATTATATGAACTAAATAACAAAAAGAAAAGTATAAATTCTCAAATATAAAAAAAAATGCAAGATTCAGGATTTAAAAATAACAAAAAAAATCAAATATTAATAAAACAAAACTTATCTTAAAAAAGAACAATAAAACAAATTTCAATTTTTTAAAAAAATAAAAAATTAAAAGTGTTTATACATTATAAAAAATAATAAAAATAAAAGAAGCAGAAAATAAAAAAATAAACTAAAAAATATAATTTTTTTTACCTTATAATCTATAATAAATAAAATATTAAAAGACTGAATATACTGGTGGCTAATTCTTTTACCACACTTATTATTATTATTATTATTATTATTATTATTATTATTATTATTAAAAAAGTAATATCATACTTTATATTGGGTAGTACAATGTCAACAACTACATTGCAACATATTTCCTTTTTAAATTTTTTTGTTATTTTCCATTTCTTTTACTTAAAAGGTAATAAAAATAGAAAAAAATCCAAGAAACAAACATTTTTTGTGCTTAATTGGGACGTGTATGTGTGTGTATATGTGTATATATATATATTGTAAACCTTTAATTTAATTTTTCTCCCTTTTTATGCATTTGATAAATCTAAATTTTATTCAATATTAATTTTTTAAAAAAAATCTAAATGAACTGTTAAAATTTAATTGCTTTTAGTTAGGAAAATTATGGGATTTATAAATAGACAAAATTTATTAATGTTGACATGTAACATCTAAATACATACTATGTATATATATATATATATATATATATTCATCACACTTTCAAATGAAATGTTTTTTTTTTTAATTTCCTAAGTATATTTCAGCTGAAGCTATATTAATTTAATAATGTTACTTTATTATAATATGATTTTTACTTATAATGGAATTGATTTTTACTTGTCATATTACGGGCATTCATAAGAAGAATATTAATTTCTTTCAATTTTCAGAAAAAAAAATATCAATTTATTCCATATAAAATTTTATTCATTGTATCTTAAATATTTTTTTTTTCATTTAATTGCCACCAACTAGGAGTTTTCCTCAAAGATAATAGATATATTTTTTAATTATGGGCTAATAATAATATTTGTTAAATTATTTTCATTGTATCCAGGTAGTGGGTATAATAATTATTAAATACATTTAAAATTTATGATTAGCATATAAATATATGCACATGAATAATATTAAATGAGTGATTCATAATTATATTCAGAAAATGAATATGATTATCAAAAATAAATATATCAAAAATAACATATCAAAAATAAAAATAAAAAATAAAAAATAAATAAATAAACATAATAAATGAATTACATAGAACAACAACGACAACAATAATAATAAGTGATTATGATAACAATCGAACTATGAACACTTTGATTCCGTCGAGCGGATACGTAGGCAATCGAAATTGAGTTTTGAATTCAAGTTCACTTTAATTAAAAATACCTTTTAATATATATATATATTAATGAATTATAAAATATAAGCAAAAATATTAAAGCAAGAATAATCATGTCCAGAGAGTGGACATAAATTAAAAAATATATATATAGTAATAAAATTTTAAAAAAATATTAAATCATTTAATATCATAAAATTATTATATTAAGGTATTGAATATAAGAATTATGTTATCATCAAATAAATAAATATGTACTCACAAGGATAATAAAATAATTAAAAATAGTAAAATAAAATGAGAAAATTTATTAAAGTATATTTGTATCCAAGTAATGGATATAAAAATTAAAAAAACATAAATAATTATGATTTATATTCAAGCAGTGAATATAATTCTTATTGTAAATAAAAAAATAATAAAATAATAAAATATCATAATAATTATAGTACCAATTTTTGAGCGTTGTAGGGTGCTTTTTCTTCCCTTTACGTAATCAATCCCTGAACCTAGAAATACAGATCATTATTAGGTATCCAATCAAATCTCATAATTGATTGGTGGTGACTCCTAACATACAAAAAAAATAAAAAATAATAACAATTAAACATAAGCCGACAAAAATCAATTAAATCCATAATATCTCGCCGGCTCCCTGTCGTCTTGTGTGCAACAACTGCCGACTCTACTGGGGAACTAGTTAATTACTAAATAGAGAGGGTTAAGCTATATATATTATTGTAATGTTTATTTTTATTTATTAATTTTGTTTTGAGATTTATTTAATATCATTCTTTTATGTACTTGTAAAATATTTAATTATGTCCATATTATCGTTTGTGTGTTTTAACTTATAATTCTCTTATCACACACTCACTTAAGGTCAGGAAGTGACATATTATCCTAATAGTCTTAGTAAGAGGATGGAGTAAGATTGCCTCCACGGGAAACCCAGTAAGGCCTCCGAAAAATTCTCACTTAGATTGCCTTTTAGCCATATAATGGTTGAAAGAGCTCGCTAATCTAAGTTATGGATGATAATGAGATTATCCACAGTCTGAGAACCTCAAAAATGAAAAAATAAGGTAGATCCATTAGGAATATAACTCAACCATTCACATCCTTAGATAAACATGTTGTATCCTCTTCAAAACCTGTTTAGGATCAATTAACTAAGAAATCTATATTCAAGCTCCTCTATTTGTTTGCTATTTTTCAAGTCACAATGTATCTTTTTCCTTATCATAGAAACTTTCCCCGCAATCAATGATAAAATGCCATTTTTATAAATGTTGTATAATTTTTACATCACATGGCATTATGATTTCATATAGCATTGTAGTTTTGCATGGCATAACATTTTAACATTTATCATAAATGGATTTGTATACCAATTTAATGATTTATTAAACATTAATAAGTGTGTTTTATTTTTTATTGCAAAAGGAGCACTTCTACACTCTTGTGACCATCATGAATCACCGTAATAGGGTTGTTTTAGATATATCTGAAGTAGAGGCCATGAAAGAATTAGAGTCATTACAGAAAAGAGAAGAAGATTGTATTCCTGTAGGAGTAATGGTCCAACTTTTGACATTAGAAGAAGTAGACTTCCAAAAAAATGATTTGAGAGCTTTAAAAGAAATTTGGGACAATATGAGATCACAATGAAAGATCCAATTCAATGAGGAGTTTGGGTGGATTGTTTACCATATGTATATCCCGGTATTCTTGCCCATGCTGAAAGCTATGCTAAATTATTGGGATCCATGCTACCATTGTTTCACAATTGGGCAATTAGACTTAACACCTATAATAGAAGAGTATCGGATGATAACCAACATTTTAGAAAGAAAAGATATTAAGTCATATGCGCACAATAAGAGAGAATTAGGTAGAAGACAATTGGCCAAGATCATGGATGTGCATGCAAGTGTGGTAGAAGGATGAGAAAGTCCATAATCTAAGGTCATTCGGGTGGAACATTTACTAGAATTAGTGAAAAATAATATGGATTGAAAAGAAGGATTCTAGATGTTGGCTCTGCTAATTTACGGAATGGTCCTATTTCCAAAAGAATTAAACCCTATAGATCCCATAGTAGTTACCCTCTTTTCCAATGTAATAAGAGAAATAAATCCAGTCATTAGTATACTGGTAGAAACAGTGAGATCTTTGAACCTTTTCAGAAAGATAGGAAGCAGACGATTCACAAGTTGTGCCATTTTGTTAAGTACATGGGCTCTAACACATTTTTAAGTGTCCTCCTCAATTTTACTTTCCTACTATTAAGTATGAACCAAGATATAATGCCACAAAAAATTATCTAGCAAAATGTGGATCGGCAGAAGAGCCTATCACAATCCCGAACAAAAAGCAATGGTTAAGATTTCTACAACAAATAAAAGAAGGAGATATATCTTGGTTAGCTTTTTGGAAAGATAGACAATCATTAATATTCAGTTGTGATAATTTTCCATGGGTGTCTTTAATAGGAATATGGGGGGTCACCACATATGCACCTACAATGGTAAGAAGACAGTTGGGATCTTTACAATTCATTCCTTAAACAATAGGGTTGGATCGTATAGACTTTGATTATGGGGATGAGGATACATCTGTCAAGCTTGGCAAAGTCCTAGATGCATGGTAGATTGTGAGGAAGATAAGATCCATAACTTATAGAGACTCGGTAACTCAAGGTTACTTAGAATGACATCAAAAAAGAGGAAAAAGGTTTATCCCTCCTATAGTAAGGATGTACGAGGTACCTCCCTGTCAAATCAGCATGTTCTTATTGATAAAGCTATCATGGGAAAAATGTCTTTCATGGATGATAAAGATGTAGCATATTGGATTCAAGAGATTGCAGAGGCTAAGAAAAGGACTTTTAAGCTTCATAAGGAAAATGAAAAGCTTAAATATGAAATAGCAAAAATCCATATGCAAGAATCCAATACAATGAAAAGGAAGATGACAATATTGGAAGTCAAAAGAAGAGCTTTTGAAGTACAGCAAGAAAATGATAAGTTAAAGGGAGAAATGTTTACACTCCAACAATTGTTAGAGCAGTATAAAAAATGGAAAGAAAACATGAAGAACAAGATAGAAGCTCTAGTCGAGGAATCATGCCATCAAGAAACTAATGTTCAAAATTTAGTATGCGAAATCCAAGCATATCAGGACCAGATGGATTAATTAACTACTTATATAGATCAAATTTTGCTTGAGAAAAATGATTTAGCTGCATGCTTGAGAGCATATAAGGAAGATTGTGTCTTTTATCAAGATAATTTTATAAGGGTATGCACCCAGGCTGATCATCTCACTTAAAAATTAAAAAAACTAGCTCAACAAGCAAGCTTCATGGCCTAAAAGGTAAATCACATGAAGATAATTTATATAAGACTTGGACCATATGGACAAGAGCTCTATAATTTATTTAAAAAGATGTATCAAGAGCTTTCTTATTATGAAATATTCAAATGAAGATCACAAAGAATTAACATGATTTCATTCCTTATGTAATTTGATTAGCAATTTTTTTTTTGTAATATGTTGAAGAATGTTAAATTATTTATGTTATTTTCTTACTTAAAAATTGAGTTTGCATAATTATTGCATTATGATTCAAATAAAAATTGGTAAATAAAAATATCTTCTAATGCAAAATAAATATACCATTAGGAACGTCAACATGGAAAACCAAGCCCAAGAAGAAATGAGGCGTGATATTGATAAGATAAAGGATAGGTTGGAAGAAGTTTCAGAAATGAGAAATCATTTGGCACAACTCTTGGAATTACTCAAAGGTAATAAAACTATAGAAACTGTGCCTAATGCCTCTGGATCAGGAACCCTGATAGCCCATCCATTTACAGGTATCATGGGAGATCTTGCATAACCTTCAAGTTTTATCCCACCATCCAGTCTAGTGGATGTAAGACCAAGCAATAATGCCCATCCAAGTGAAAATATATATGCTTCTCAACCATATCAAGGAGTACAACAAGGGCCATAAATGGGTGGACTTCAAAAAAATCCTAAAGCTCCTGTTGTTTCTGAAGAGCCCATAGTGATACTAGATTTGGATGACCCAAAGGTGTAGAGTAGTTTCAAAAGAGCCAATCCTGATTCCATTTCGAAAAAGATAGAATGGTTAGGGAATGTTTAAAGGCAATTGAAGGGGTTAATATATATGGGACTACTAATGTATTCCAATTATACTTAGTACCTGAAGTGACTATACTAGTAAAATTTAAAACTCCATATTTTAAAAAATATGTTGGTCTATCTTATCCTCAAAGCCATCTATCAATGTTCTGTAGTAGAATATCGACATATATCAGCATTGAGAAATTATTGATTCATATTTTTCAAGAAAGTGTTATAGGATCAACAATGAGGTGGTATATGAATTTAGATCAAACATACATTCGAAGATGGAAAGATTTAGCAGATGTTTTCATGAAACAATATAAACATAACATGGATATGGCACCTAGCAGGGATGATCTGAGAGCTATGGAAAAGAAAAGCAATGAAACTTTTAAGGAATATACACAAAGATGGAGAGACAAAGCATCACAATTCAGTATGGATAAGGAGATGATATATAATTTCTTAGATACACTGGGACAACCATTTTATAACATGTTGCTAGTTAACACAACCATCAATTTCTTAGGTTTGGTCCTAGCTGGGGAAAGAATTGAGCAAGGCATAAAAAAAAGGAAAAATTGAGGAGTGAAATATTGAAGGAAATAACTCAAAATGACAATATCCAGGCAAAAAGAAAGAAGGAGAAACCCACATGATAGGAGGACATCCACAGCCTAAAAAAACCTACAATCATCATCCTCCACCACATTATGTGGCTAATATAAGGCTTGAAATGTATTAGTTCCCTTATCACGCTCCCCAATTTATGAGTTCTCAAAATGCTCTTTATTCCATTCCACCCAGTGCTCCTACACTTGCCCAGGAAATAGACAATAGAACAAATCAATCCAATCAAGGAGGGCAATAGCCCTCGAGAAAGAAGGATAGAAACATTTGACCCTATCCCAATAACTTATGCAGAATTACTGCCTCAATTACTACAAGGACAGCAAGTGTGCTTGACACTATTAGAACCAATGAAATCACCTTACCCAAAATGGTACGACTCCAATGCGAAGTGTGAGTACCATGCAGGGGCACCTAGGCATTCTATCAAAAACTGTACTAAATTTAAGAGAAAGGTCCATAGTTTTTTAAATACAAGATGGTAATTCAACCAAGAATCGAAGACCCCTAATGTGAACAATAATCCTTTCCCAAATCATGAGGGGGGAAAGATCAATTCCATTATTGAGGATGAGGTTCGACAGTATAAAGAGAAGGTAGAGGAAGTTTAAATGCCTATGGAGAAGTTTTTCCAAATTTTAATCAAAGCTAGATTAGTTCTTGAAAAATAATTGAGAGAGAAATCTCTCACTCAAGAAGAACCCTTTCGTGACTATCATAGTGAGTTGTCGGATCATACAATTAATGAGTGTTCACAGTTCAAGATGAAAATTCAAGAATTGATGAATGATAAAATTATAATTTTTGGAATAGAAAGAAGGAAATTGGATGATGTGAAAATGGTGTCTACTAATCTTTCTATTCCAGCATCCATTGTGATATCATGCTCATCGGAGAAATGAAAAAGGGAAAATTTGATGTATCTACACAGATCCCAAAACTTGTAATCAAAACCCCAGCTCCTTTTGAATATAAAGATTAAAAAGTAGTGCCTTGGAAGCATGGGTACAAGGTAGTAAGCAAAATTCTAGTGTATGCCAAGCAAGTAATGAAATTGAATCGATAGTCAATATTTTCTAGTGTAGGTGGTATGATGAGACGTGGGCACTGTTATACGGAAAAAGAAGTAGAGAATCATCGAAAAGAAGAACTAGAAAGACGTAGGAAAGGGAAAGCTAAAGAAGGAGAATTAGTAAAACAGATTGAGGCTAGAGAGTTCTAAGATGTGGTCACTAAAAATGACTCACAATTAGAAGTAAAGAAGCCGGTATCTGAGCATGAGGCATATGAATTTTTGAAGTTGGTTAAGCAAAGTGAATACATGGTGATTGAACAATTAAATAGAACCCCAGATAAAGTCTCACTACTATCTTTGATCTTGAATTCAAAATCTCATTGAAATGCACTACTCGGGGTTCTAAATCAAGAACATGTTTGCCATGATATTTCTGTAGATAGCTTAAACAACATAGTTGGGAGTGTAATGGCAGCTAATTACATATCCTTCAGTGATGATGAAATACCTAGAGAAGGGACTGGGCATACAAAAGCTTTACACATATCAGTCCAATATAAAGGATACTCAATTGCAAAGGTTCTAGTGGAGCACAACTCATCTCTGAATATCTTACCTAAAATGAATCTCTTAAAGCTACCAATTGATGAGACATACATATAGCCTAGCTCTATGATAGTTTGAGCCATTGATGGGACTAAAAGAGAGGTTTTAGGGGATATCAAAATACCTATCCAAGTGGGTCCACTCACATTTAATATCACAGTTCAAGTAATGGAAAAGATACCAGCTTACAGTATGTTATTGAGACGACCATGGATACACTCGGCAGGAGTAGTACCATCATCTTTATATCAGAAAGTCAAATTTATCATTGAAGGAAAGATGATTGAAATTTTGGGAGAAGAAGATCTTTTAATCACTAAACTTGTTTCAACCTCATATGTTGAAGCAGCAGAAGAAGCCTTTGAAAGTTCTTTCTAATCCTTTGAAATAGCAAACACTTTATATGTTGGAGAAGGATTGGTCATGCCAATGCCTCAATTATTAGCTGTGGCTATGATGGTGGCAAGAGAAATGTTAAGAGTAAGCTATTCTCCTTGAAAAGGTTTAGGAAGACATGAACAAGGGGTTAATGTCTTTGTGCTTCCTCCCAATATTGACAATAGAGCTGGATTGGGATACAAGATTACTAAAGAAGATAGAAGAAGAAATCAAAAAGAGAAAAAGGATTGTCGACTGGCAAGATTGATAAATTAAGAAGCTTTAATGGAGAAAATGATATTTCCACCCTTAAAGCAAATTTTTAGAAGTGCTGGTTTTTTCCACGAAAAAACAAAAATGGTAAGAGATCCATGAGATGTGAAAGCAATATTTGAAAATTCATTGGTGACTATGGTGAATGAAAATGTGCCTAATGATGAAGTAACTTTATGGGTTACACCCTTATTACCAGGGCAAGATCTAAAAAATTGGAAAGCTTTTGAATTGTCATCTCAATCAAAGTAATCAAAATAATTATTTCTTATAATTTTGCCCCATATCTTAGGCAAATTTTAGCATGGACTTCCTTTTTCAAATGTTTCAAAATAATTTTTAATAAAATAAAGTGTATGTTTAATCCCCATTCTTGAACTCTCCTTATTACTTTCATTCATTTACTCTTTGTTTAATTTCTATATCTTAGTAATTTTTTCCTTTATATTTATTTTACTTAGAAATGCCAATGATGAATTAAATCTTGATGAAATTAAGTCTGGGTATGATTTTGATAACCCTATCTTTGAAATTACATATGATGAAGAAGATGAGGAAGATTTCCCACCTAAATAAGATGATAAAATATGATAAAAAAATTATAAACCTTCAGAAGAGGCAGTAGAGACAATAAACTTTGGATCTGAATAAAATAAGAAGGAAACAAGGATTAGTGCATCCTTGCCTCTAGAACTCAAAAAAAGGATGATTAAATTGCTAAAAGAGTTTGTTAATATCTTTACATGGTCATATCAGGACATGCCAGGGCTAAGTATGGACAAAGTTATGCATCGTTTACCATTAAGGCCGGAATACAAACCCATAAAATAAAAGTTAAGAAAAATGAAACCTAATATTTTGTTGAAAATTAAAGAAGAAGTAAAAAAATAGTTTGAGGCAGGTTTCTTAGAAGTGGCCAAGTATCCAGAATGGGTGGCTAACATTATTTCTGTCCCTAAAAAAGATAGAAAGGTCAGGATGTGTGTTGATTATTGGGATCTTAATCGAGCAAGTCCAAAAGATGATTTCCCTCTGCCACACATTGATGTCCTAGTGATAATATAGCTCAATTCCATATGTTTTAATTAATAGATAGATTCTCGGGGTATAACCAAATTAAAATGAATCCTGACGACAAGGAAAAAATAACTTTTCTCACTCTCTAGGAAACATTTTATTATAAAGTAATGATTTTTGGACAGACCAATGTGAGGGCAACTTACTAGAGAGCAATGGTTACCCTATTTCATGATTTGATGCATAAAGAAATAGAAGTATATGTCAATAACATAATAGCAAAATCTCAACATGATGAAGACCACGTTGAAGCTTTGGGAAAATTGTTTAGGCAGTTAAAGAGATATCAACTTCGATTAAATCCTGCAAAGTGTATATTTGGAGTTTCATCGGGGAAATTATTAGAGTTTATAGTCAGTAAGAGGGGAATTGAGATTGATCCTGATAAAATTAGGGCTATAGTTGAAATACCAGCCCCTAAAACCAAAAAGAAAGTCTAGAGCTTTTTGGAAAAGGCTTAATTATATAGCTCTATTCATATCACAATTGACAGCTACGTGTGAGCCTATCTTCAAGCTTTCGAGGAAAAATAATCTAAGGAAATGGAATGAGGAATGTCAAATGGCCTTTGATAAGATTAAGAATTATTTGCAAAATCCTCCAATTCTATAACAACCTATACCCAGTCGTCCTTTTCTTTTGTACTTGACAGTCTTTGAGAGTTCGATGGGTGGTGTTCTTAGGAAACATAATGACTCAGGAAGGAAGGAGCAAGTCATATATTATATAAGTAAAAAGTTCACCAATTATGAAGTAAAATATTCTATGTTGAAAAGAACTTTTGCCGCATTAGCATGGGCTGTTCATCGATTAAGACATTACATGCTATTTTACACCACCTTTTTGATATCTCGAATGGATCCCATTAAACATATTTTTAAAAAGCCAGCTTCAACTAGGAGAGTTGCTCAATGGAAATTTTTGTTGACTAAGTATGAGATTATATATATCACCCAAAAGGCGATAAAAGAGAGTATTATAGTTGATTATTTGACAGATCAAGCTATTGAAAGCTATCAACCAATAAGTTATGAGTTCCCTGATGAAGGAATCATGTTGGTGGAAGAAGAATAAGGATAAAAAAGAAACTGGATTATGAAATTTGATGGAGCTTCAAATGCCTTAGGGAGTGGGATAAGAGTGATTCTAATCTCTCCAGAAGAAAAATATTTTCCTGTAACAACCAAGTTATGTTTTGAATGCACTACTAATGTTGCTGAATATGAGGCATGTGCTTTAGAAATACAAGCCGCTATTGATATGAAGATTAAAAGGTTGAAAGTATATGGTGATTCGGCATTGATAATTAACCAGTTGACAGGAGAATGGGAAAATAGAGATCTGAAATTAGTGTTTTATCAAGGATATATTCTTGATTCAGCTCAAAGCTTCAAATTCATAAGTTTTGATCATGTTTCCCAAATTGAGAACAAAATTGTAGATGCATTAGCCACATTAACTGCAATGTTGCAACTAGATGTTTGTGGCAAGATGCCTACCATCAAGATTGAAATCAGAGGAGTCAATGCTTAATGTACGAACCTTGAAGAAGAACATGATGGTAAGTCATGGTTTTATGATATCAAGCAGTATCTCAAAAATAGGATGTACCCTCCAGAAGCCTCAGACACTGATAAAAGAACCATTTGATGACTAGCAATGGATTTCTTTTTGAGTGGCGATGTCCCATATAAAAAAAAATTATGATACAATGCTGATTAGATATGTTGATGAAAGGGAAGCTCAAAGATTATTAGAAGAAGTTCATGAAGGATTTTGTGGTACACATTCAAGCGGGCATGTCTTGGCTTATAAAATTCTCAAAATGGGTTATTTTTGGCTGAAAATGGAATTAGATTACATTAACTATGTTCAAAAATGTCATAAGTGTCAAATATATACTGATGATATCAACGCTCCTCAAGCAACCTTGCATGTAATAGTTTCTCATGGCCCTTTTCGATATGGGGAATAGATGCGATTGGTCCAATATAACCTAAAACTTCTAATGGCCTTCGATTTATTTTAGTAGCAATTGATTATTTTGCCAAATGGGCAGAGGTAGCCTCTTATGCCAATGTGACAAAGAGTATGGTCTTGAAATTTATCAAATAGAATATCATATGTCGATATGGTCTTCTTGAGCGTATCATCACTGACAATGCAAAGAATTTCAAAAATGAAGATATGATAGAGATGTACTCAAAATTCAAAATTAAGCATCATAATTCCTCCCCATACCATCCAAAAATGAATGGTGCAATTGAAGCAGCCAATAAGAATATCAAAAAGATAATTCATAAAATGGCAATCACATATAAGGATTGGCATGAAATACTTATGCTCTTCATGGTTATAGGATCACAGTCATAACATCTATCGGGGCAACATCATTTTATTTAGTATATGGCATGAAAGCAATATTGCCTATTGAAGTTGAGATTTCTTCTTTTAGAGTTATTATAGAAGCCAATCTTGATGATGTTGAATGGGCACTGAGTCGTTATGATTAGTTAAACTTTATAGAAGAAAAAAAGTTAACATCCTTTTGTCATGGTCAACTATATCAGAAACAACTTATCAAGGCCCATGCAAAGAAGATGAAACCAAGAGAGTTTCAAGAAGGATATTTGGTAATCAAAAATATTATTCTTAGGTAATAAAAAATGAGATCTTCTCCAGAAAAATGAACTCCTAAATATGAAGGTCCATACGTCGTGAAGAGAGCATTTTCTGGAGAAGATCTCATTTTAACCAATATGGATGGAGAAGATTTGCTGAATTTGGTAAACTCAGATGATGTATAAAGATGTTATGCCTGAAGTTGAAAGGAGGAGAAGAAAAGAAGACATGAAAAGCATAGTTAGAGATTATTCAAAGTCAATTCAGACTTATGATCGTTGGGATTTTATGATTCATTGGTTTTCCTTAATAAACTTTTCTTTATCCTTACACATATTTTTACCTTTTGAAAATAAATGGCCATAAAAATTTTTAAAACAGCTATCGATAAACTTGATAAACAAATATTCCTGCCCATTCTATGCCTTAAAGCATATATTTTATTGAAAACTATTTTAAAATATTTGAAAATTGGGGCACAATATTAAAAGATGGTAAAAACTAATCTTAGTAGATCTGTATGTGAGATGAAAAAAATTATAAACTTCAAATGAAAAGAGTATGCCCTGATGGTGAAAGAAGTGCTAATAAGATACTTATAGAGGCAATAACAGATGATGTTGTTCTAAGATCCAGAGTTATTGCTTGAACAAAATCCAAGAAGACATTTTAAGGATCATGTAACTAAAAGTTAGGTACTGGATTTGATCTAGATTCAGGGATTGTTGCAGTTATGATGATAGATTTTTCTTTCAAAAAGAAAAATTCTTAATACAAAATGATGATTTTTAAAAGTAAATTAACGTTTTGTCTGAGTATTTAGATACAGGCAAGTAAACATGGCATACATGTTTTAAGCATTTAAAAAAAAGGTTTTCAAAGTCCAAACACAATAAAAAAAAGTCTGCATATAATAATCGCTTTTCAAGTAATCCTAGAGTCAGGCTCTAAATTTCTTTTTTTTTTTTCAAAAAAAAGGGGTCCCTAATGTCAAGAATTAGGTACACCTAGGGTTAAGCCTTGAGTTCTTTTGTTTTTTTGAGCTTTCTATATTTCTAAGATCGAGTCTTATATTTCTTTTCATTTTCCAAAAAGAAAACTTCCTAATGTCAAGTATTAGGTACTCTTAGGGTCAAGCCTTAGGCTTTATTTTTCTAAAAGTTCGTATTGTCAAGCATTAAACACTCCTATGATCAAGTCTTAAGTCTCATTTTTTCTTCTTCTAAGAAGTTTCTAATATCGAGCATTAGGTACTCCTAAGGTTGAGCCTTAGGTTTTCTTTTCATTTATTAAAAAAACCCATAATGTCAAGAAATAAGCACTCCTAGGGTCAAGCCTTAGATTTTCTCTTTCTTTCTCCAAAAGTCCCTAAAGTCGAGCTTTAGGTAATTCTGAGGTGGCATTTCTCCTTTTATTATCCTAAAAAAAGAGGTTTATAATGTCGAGTATTAGGTACTTCTAGAGTCAAACCTTAGGTTATCTTTTTCTTTTCCAAAAAGTTTCTAATGTCAAGCATTAGGCACTTCTAGGGTCAAGTCTTAGGTTATCTTTTTCTTTTCCAAAAGTTTATAATGTTGAGCATTAGGCACTTCTAGGATCAAACCTTAGGTTGTCATTTTGTTTTCTAAAAAGTCCCTAATATAGAGCATTAGACACTCCTAGGTTCAAGCCTTAAGTTTTCGTTTCCTATTCAAAATCCCTAAATTCGAGCTTTAAATATTTCTAGGATTGAGCCATTTTGTTTTCTAAAAAAGGTGTCTAATGTTAAGCATTAGATACTTCTAAGGTCGAGATTTAGGTCCTTTTCCTGTGTTTTCTAAAAAAAAATCCAAAATCAAATTTTAAGTACCGTTAAGCTTAAATCTTAAAAAATAATTGGCTACTAACCTTTTGCATAACTTTAATTAATTAAAGTATGCAAAAGGGGAGGTAATTGTAATAATTCATTTTTTTAACAAAAAAGAAATGAAGAAGCAAAGTAATTCAAAAAAAAAAATCTTTTACCCTTAATTTAAGGCCTAAAACATGGAGAATAGCTCATGGCATAAAACATGAAAATATTATATGTATAAAAAAAATTCTTTTATCCATAATTCAAGACCTAAAACATGGAGAATAACTCATGACATAAAATATGAAAATATTATATGTATAAAAAATTCTTTTATCCATAATTCAAGGCCTAAAATATGGAGAATAATTTATGGCCTAAAACATGAAAATGTTAGTGGGATATACTTTGTGAAATTTTTTTTTTCTAATTTATGGCCTAAAACATGAAAATAAAATGGGTTAGTAGGATATATGTTTTGAAAAAAAAAATTTATAATTCATGGCCTAAAATATGAAAATAAAAGGATTAGTGGAATATATTTTTTGAAAAAAGTTTTATTAATTCATAGCCTAAAATATGAAAAGGTAAAAATAAGCATTAAAAAAAAGAGAAGTTTTTTTTTAAAATAAAAGGAGGAAAGGAGATTGAGAAGGAAGGACAAAAATAGAAAAATTTTACAAGAAAATAGAGGAGAGAAAAATTTACAAGAAATACAAAAAAGAGAGGAACAAAAAAAATAAAAAAATTAGAGTAAAAAAAATTAGAGATTGAAAATACATAAAAATAAAGAGATAGTAGAAAAATTTTAATAAACAAATTTTCTGACAAAGAAAATTGTGAAAAATCTTAAAGTTTGTTAAGTACATGAAGTATTTTCAACAAGTTCTGTTGAAGATCCAAGGATAAGCAATAAGAAATTCACATGTAACTTTAAACAATTAAGAGCCAAATCAGGTACACATGTTATTGTACTTGTTATTTTATTTATTTTATTTTATTTGTTTTAATATAAAAAATATGCATATTTATCTTGTTAAAAAAAATCAAAATAGTTAAGAATAATAGGCAACATACACAATAAATACAAAATATAAACACAAAAAAATTTAAATTATTTATAATAAACACAAAACACATAATGGTACCAACCTCATGTGTATATACACACAAACCAGGTACATAAAAATAAAAAAAAAGAAGAAGAAAGAAAATAGATAGTAATAAATGTTATATTAAAAATGAACATAACAAAGACAATAAAAATTAATCAAAGTAAAAAAAAATCATTGTGCATGAGAAAAATAGTATAACAATAAATATTAAATGAATACATGGGTTCAAATATTTTAAGAACTAAATAACAAAAGGAAAAGTATAAATCCTCAAATATAAAAAAAAAATGCAAAACTCAGGATTTAAAAATAACAAAAAAAATCAATATTATAAAACAAAACTTATCTTAAAAAAGAATAATAAAACAAATTTCAATTTTTTTAACAATAAAAAATTAAAAGTGTTAATACATTAAAAAAATAATAAAAATAGAAGCAGCAGAAAATTAAATAATAAACTCAAAAATATAATTTGTTTTATCTTATTATCTGTAATAAATAAAATATTAAGACTGAATATATTGGTGACTAATTCTTTTTCCACGTTATTATTATTATTTTTATTATTATTATTATTATTATTATTATTATTATTATTATTATTATTATTATTAAGAAAGTGATATCATATTTTATATTGGGCAGTACAACGTCAACAACTACATTGCAACATATTTCCTTTTAAATTTTTTTTTGTTATTTTCCATTTCTTTTACTTAAAATGTTATAAAAATAAAAAAAAATCCAAGAAACAAATATTTTCTTTTGCTTAATTGGGACTTGTATATGTGTATATTTATATATATATTGTAGACCTTTAATTTAATTTTGCTTCCCTTTTTTGTATTTGATAAATCTAAATTTTATTCAATATTAACTTTTTTTTAAAAAAATCTAAATGAACTATTAAAATTTAATTGCTTTTAGCTAGGAAAATCATGGGATTTATAAATAGACAAATTTATTAATGCTGACATATAGCATCTAAATGCATACTAAGTATATATATATATATAAATTCATCACATTTTCGAATGAAATGATTCTTGTTCTAATTTTCTAAGTATATTTCAACTAAAGCTATATTAATTTAATAATGTTCCTTTATTATAATATGATTTTTACTTATTATGGAATTAATTTTTACTTGTCATATTATGGGTATTCATAAGAAGAATATTAATTTTTTTCAATTCTCACAAAAAAAAATCACTTTAATTAATATAAAATTTTATTTATTGTATCTTAAATGATTTTTTTATTTAATTGTCACCAATTAGGAGTTTCCCTCGAAGATAATAGATATATATTTTTAATTATGGGCTAATAATAATATTTGTTAATTATTTTCATTGTATTCAGATAGTGGGTATAATAATTATTAAATATATTTCAAATTTATGATTAGAATATAAATATATATGCACATGAATAATATTAAATGAGCGATTCATAATTATATTTAGGAAATGAATATAATTATAAAAAATAAATATATCAAAAATACCATATCAAAAATAGAAATAATAAAAAATATTAAATGAATAAACATAATAAATGAATTATATACAACAACAATGACAACAATAATAACAAGTGATTATGATAACAATCGAACTATGGGGACTTTGATTCTGTCAAGCGGATACATAAGTAATCAAAATCGAGTTTCGAATTCAAGTCCACTTTAATTAAAAATACCTTTTAAAATATATATATATACATACTAATGAATTATAAAATATAAGCAAAAATATTAAAACTAAAATAATCATGTCCAATGAGTGGACATAATTTAAAAAATATATATATATAGTAATAAAATTAAAAAATATATATTAAGTCATTTAATATCATAAAATCATTGTATTTAAGTATTGAATATAATAATTAAGTTATCAACAAATAAATAAATATGTAGTCACAAGGATAATAAAATAATTAAAAATAGTAAAATAAAATGACAAAATTTATTAAAAGTATATTTGTATCCAGGTAGTGGATACAAAAATTTAAAAGATAAAAAAATAAAAAATATAATTATGATTTATATTCAAGTAATGAATATAATTTATATTGTAAATAAATAAATAAATAAATAATAAAATATCACAATAATTATAGTATCAATTTTCAAGCACTGTAGGGTGCTTTTCCTTCCCTAAACATAATCAAGCCCCGAATTTAAAAATACTGACCATTATTAGGTACCCAATCAAACCTCATAATTAATTGGTGGCAACTCCTAGTATATAAAAAATAAAAATTAATAAATTAACATATGCCGATAAAAATTAATTAAATCCATAATATCTCGTCGGCTCCCTGTCGTCCCGTGTGCGACAATAATGATGTTTTAATACACGCTGATATACACTGGGTCATTGGAATAATCAGAAATGATTCAAAGAAAATCATATTTGAGTGTAAGTGATAGCTGCAAAAGAAGGAAATGTGAAAATTGAAAAGTTCAATGGTGTAGACTTTGGATTTTGAAAAATACATATTATGAGCGGAGATTTTCGCCTCCACTTTTGTAAAATGGTTCTTGCGACTTTGGCACTATTAGGCTCTGGGCTTTAAAGAACATGAGCTTCAACTCAGAGAAGTCGAGTTGCCTCCCTGACGGATCGGGAAAGAAAAGAAAGAGGTGGATGACTCAACTCTTAAGGAATCCTCAATCTCTTATTGGGTTCGAAAAGTTGAGTATGCACGAGGAATGTGAGAATGACCCAGCACCCCCATAGTGCCCAGTTCGTTGAAACTTGCCTTCTTTTCAGGTCTAAATATTATTTAATGCTTGACTATTATAATACCATAAATATTACATGCAATCATAATAAATAAATACTTATTTTATTGAAATCAAAGCAACCAAATAATATGGGCACCCATACAAGATGGAAACATATCCTTATAATGTCCAATATCCAAAATACAAGTAAATAAAATAGGACATCCACCAATTGGTGGAAACATGTCCCTTCCATTAATCCTCAAAATCATCAAAATTAAAATAATTAAAATAAACAAGGCACCCACGCAGTAAAAATATGCCTTTTACATCTTAAAATTCAAATACCAAAATAAACATAAATCCATAAACATATAAATAATCATCATACAAAGAATTATAGAATTATGTCTTAATTAAAAGGAAATAAAGATTAATAATAAAAATTGCAAACCACAAATAAATATTAACCCATTAACGAAACATAGGATGCCACGCATATGGCTGTCAAAGGGGGCAGCGCCACTTGCGGGGGATCGAGTGTGCTAGGTAAATGATTTATAAAAAAAAAATTATTATGGAATTTAGGGTTTTATTATGGAATTAGAGTTTGATTTTAGAAATTAGTGTTTTAAGGTTTTAAATTATAAAATTAAGGCTTCAGTGATAAATTAGGATTTAATAATAAAACTAGGATTTGATGTGAAATTAGGGTTTTAATGACAAATCAAAGTTATAATCCTAAAACTAGTGTTTCAATTTTCAAAATAAGGTTCTAAGCTTAAACCTATGACTTACTCTTTAGAAGTTAAAAAATAAAATTCATAATTTAATGATACAGTGGGCTAAAACAAGAAGATAAATAATAAACCTGAATTGAATTGGCTATTAGAAGTGATACATGTGTCGTTGGCTCCACCAATCTTAATATGTTGAACCAAGCTCATTCATGCTTGGGTCAGTTTAACCTTGGTTGGGCGAATGCAATATGAGGACAATTGCTCCCTTCAGCTACTGCCTCTCTCTTGTTGTGTTGATTGCCTTTCTCTTTCTATTTCAATTTATTCATTGTCCCTTGCTCTAAATTGCTAATCATGTTCTTTGTTCCAAGATCGATCATAGCGGCTGATTTGATAGTGGTGGCTCCTCCATTTGTGTGGTCCATCGTTGCTCTTTTATATACCTAAATTAGGGCAACCGAGTAAACATTCCTAATTACCTAAGGAAACCACCGAACCCTCCAAGTCCAAGTTAAACTGAAATTCCTTAAATAAGGGCCGGCCATGAGGCCAATTCGACATGAACATAGGCTCATGTTGAATTGGCACACCAATTCAACATGAAACTTAGGCTGGCCTAATTATTTTGGCTTTTGGATCAAACTAGAGCCGATTCGGGCCTTTTTAATTTGATTTAATTTTAATTAAGGCCTTTGAGTTTGATTATGGTTTTTAAATTGAAACCATATTTAATTTACCCCTTTTAATTATGATTGAATTTATACTGGGCCAAAATTAATGGTCTACATAGATATATGATTATCTGTACCAAAAAAAATCTATCAACCTCTCTTAGGAAGTAAACCGAAGGGCATGAAGGATCAAGAATGGGCTCTTCTTGATAGAAAAGCCCTTAAAGTTATCCGATTTTCATTATCTCATAATGTTGCTTTCAATATAGTAAAGGAAAAGGCTATGGCAGGTCCTATGTGGCTCTCTAGTATGTGTAAGAAGTCATCAACATCAAATAAAATTTATTTGATGAGGTAATTATTCAATTTGCAAATGATAGAAGGTGCATCAATAGCTCAACATTTAAATGATCTCAACATAATGACAACACAATTCAATGATGAAGTTAGAGCATTGATAATATTATCATCTCTACCAAACAGTTAGAATGTTACTATTACAATGGTCGGTAGTTTGTCAAGAAATGGTAAATTGAATGTCACGACCCAAACTGAGAAGCCGGGACCGGCGTAAGGCTATACCTAAGTACAACCTTACAAGCCTAATTCAAATTTATTATTATAGTGCAAAATTACTAAGTTCAATAAATTTATTCCATAATCAAGTCATCAATAGAAATGATACTATCCAAAATCAAGTTCAATAACTAAAACTCAAACTAGATGCAAAGAAACAGTCTACTCCTTATTACAAGAAAAAGGGTTCGAACACGGTCCGCCCAAAAATATCCAGAAATCTCTATGGAGTAAAGAAAATATGCAGACGAACCAAAATCCACAACCAAACTAGAAGAACCCACAAAGAGAACGACCGAGCTCACTAAGGAATATAACTTCAACCTGCAAGACAATCTATAAGGGTGTGAGCGTTATATATATACGCTTAGTAAGCTCATGAGAGGCAGAGAAACACTAATACAATTTAACAAAGTAATATATATCAAGTAAACATCCACAATGATCTCATACATGATGGTGTATCGGGGTCTACAAAATATAACATCCACCTCCTTCAACCATATCCAAGAACAAGTAGGCACGTGGCCCCAAGAGCAAGTAGGCATAAGCCCCAAGAACAAGATCGATATCAATTTACAAAATAATCTCCATAATCACAATCCATATCCTTCATCCCCATTGGACACACCATCGCACATCACAAGAATATTCAATATTATATCAAGGCATTTAGCAAATAGCATACAAGTTTCTCTGTCTCCTATTCACATGTGAGGCTAGGGCAAGAAAGGATAATATATCGAAATTAGAAAGGATAATATATACGAAGGGCTTATATATATATAATAGCTTAGTTAGCAAATAGCACATCACAAATAATACACATACACCCATGAACTTACCTGGTATCCAAAGAAAGCTTAGCCAAATTCTCACAACCTACTGACCTTGAGCTTTAGCTAGATTATTGCCTAAGGAAAGATAATTACATAGTCCAACAATCAATCCCACTATCTCATCTATCATGAGGGATGAAATGCATGCTATGAATGAAAAAAGACCAATACTTAACCAACAATTAACCAAGATAATCCAAAATTAAAACCAACCCGACTCAACTCAAAATTATAGTTCAACCCAATGGTTAAACCGATCGCACCTCAAAACAACAAAATCAATTAATTACTTAAAATTTATTAGAACCAGAACCTCAACTCAATTTTTATAACTCATTTATAAAATAATATCACATCAGTCCGTAAGCAAAAATCATAATTCATACCAACACCCAAAACCGATAAAAATTCTTAAGTAGTCCCTATAATTCAAAAATTTCCAGAAAATAATTCCATCATTCAAAAATTCTGGAAATATTCCAGTAGCTTCTCCAACATCTAAATAACGTGTGTGCAAAATTTCAGATTAATCCAAAGTTATTTGATCCCCCAAAAATATTTTACAACATTCTGGTTCTATTTGAACCACTAAAAATCAGTACAGCAAAAATCATCATAAATCCTTCACATTTTGTTACAACAAAATTATCCAAATAATTTTCTCATATTATAGACATCAGGATGGACAACATATAAAAATTTCATAATTTTTCAAGACATCTAAGACCTTCAAAATAATTTTCAAAACAGACATCATCAGAAAACCCTTAACCAACAGCAGTGTCAATTCTTAATTTATTTCGGAACCTAAACATTAGAACCAGACTCCAAATTATTTTTTCACAGATTTAAACATCCTAATAAACAACATATCAAAAAATTAGATTAATATCGAACACCAATTATTTTTAAAAATTCGACAAAGGTACTGAATTTACAGTGACTATGCACAAACAGCATTTTCAAATTAATAATTCAATTAAAAATATAAATCTTAACCTAAAATTCCCAAATAAAATCCTACAGCTAACCTAACATCCCTAGAACAGATAAAATTTGCCAAAAATACCAGATCATTAACTTAAACTCCCGAATCAAAGATTAAACATCAAGAACCTCCATAATCATCCTACAACTCTTTAATTGTTTTTAATTAATTAAAAATCGAAATAAATAAAAAATATTATTTTCTAACACCCTAAACATCATAAAAACACCCAACAACACAAATCATACCCAAACTTGGTCGGAAATATGAGGAAGAGAAGAAAAGAGTGAAAAACCTCAAATCTGCCCAAATTGAGAGGAACTAGACGACAGGCGACGCAGCCCACAACACGCCGAACGACAGGCCTCCACACGCCAGACGACAGGAGTGCGCCTCCCCGAACGACACGCGTGCCTCTCCAAACGACACCGCTACCAGCGCGCGCCCTCTGCTGAACGACAGCAGCCTAGATTTGAAGAAAAAATTTATTTTTTCTTCCTCTCTTCTCTTTCAAACGGCATAAGGGTCTTAGGCATCTAATTGGGTGCCCTAACACCCATTTTATAGTGATTTTGGGTGGTAAATTACCAATAGACCCTTAATTTAATTTATTTAATTTAAAAATACCCTAAACTCTTTAAAAATTCAAAAGAAACACCCAACTAACTTATAAAAATTCACAACTAACCCCTAATTCAATTATTTTCAGAATTATGTTAATTAGTTAATTAATTAATTATTTTATTTTATTTTAATTAAAAATTAATAAATACCCGAAAAATTTTTGAAACACAACCCCTAGCAAAATTATACTTAAAATAACTGTAACGACATCACGATCACCAAAATGACATCAAAAACAGCAAAACGAAACCCAAAAATTTTTTGACTGCCAAAATGACCAAAATACCCCCCGAAGCCAAAAACACAATATTATCCTCAAAACAAACATCTCAACACCCACATTATGAAAATAAGCACCAAACGTTATAAAATGCACCTGAATATGAATTGAAGGTAAAATTACCATTTTGCCCCTAGACTCCAATTTCCCCAAAAATCAAGTGTTTTACAATCTAACCCCCTTAAACAAATTTCGTCCTCGAAATTTTACCCAATAACATACTCATCATCAAAACACTTTTATATTTTAAGTTATACACAAATCTGGAAAGCATAGCTCACTTAGCACATGTTGTTATGGGTCATCAGATCAGATCATAACCCCACAATACTAAGCGCTACAGACTGTTCCAGTTTTTCTCCAGGTTATGTTTATTATAAAATCAAACAGAAGCATTTTCTTTTCAACTTCCACGCATCAATAATAATCACAAAAATCCAAAACTCAAGTGTTCAAGTCAAACCCAAATCAACCAAAACCATTACTAATATAACACTTATCCATATGATACTCATCATTCTACCAACAACCCAGACTTATTCAAGAATGATATCCGATATCAACAAACCAAGATTTTCAAGAATATCAACAAACCAAGATTATTCAAAAACGTCTTCCAATAACCAATTTAATAGCAAACTATCATAAATAATACCAGACAAAACACATATACATTTATGATGTACAAAAGATATAATGATGTAATAATGATGTAATGATATGCATGCATATGGTGCTATATCAAGACTATTAATAAACTACACTCTAACCCCCTTAAAATGATTTCGCCCACGAAATCAATAACGCACCTGAAGACTCAAACAAATGAGGGTATTTTGCTAGCATGAGTTCCTCTGCTTCCCAGGTGCATTCCTCAACAGAATGGTTACGCCAAAGAACCTTTACTGAAGCCACATCCTTTGAATGTAATCGCTTGACCTGATGGTCCAAAATAGCTACAGGCTGCTCCTCATAAGTACAATCATCAGTAATCTCAATGGTCTCTGAAGCCAGAACATGATTGGGGTTCGATACATATTTCCTCAACATCGAAACATGAAAAGTAAGATGCACAACTGCTAACTCGGGTGGCAAATCTAGTCTTTAAGCAACATCACCGACACGTTCTAGGACCTCATAAGGATCGATAAACCTAGGAGCCAATTTTCCTTTCTTACCAAACCGCATAACACCTTTAAAAGGTGATAATTTCAGAAACACCCTATCACCAACTGCAAACTCAAGATGCCTTCGCTTAAGATCAACATAACCCTTCTGTCTACTAAAAGCAGTACGGATCCGATCCTGAATTACGGTACAACCTGGGCATTATACAGCAAAAGATCGAGACCCTCAATACGACGCTCACCGACCTCCTCCCAATACAATGGGGTTCTGCACCGTCTACCATACAATGCTTCAAAAGGAGCCATACCAATGCTAGCTTGATAACTATTATTATAGGAAAACTCTACCAACGGAAGATGATCTGCCCAACTTCCCTTAAAATCCAGAACACACAATCGTAGCATATCCTCTAAGGTCTGAATGGTTCTCTCCGACTGTCCATCTGTTTGAGGATGAAAAGCCGTGCTATAATGAAGATCTGTACCTAACCCTTTCTGAAGCTTCTGCCAAAACATGGATGTAAATTGAGCACCTCTATAAGATACAATGGAAACTGGTACCCAATGCAGACTCACAATCCGATTAATATACAATTTTGCATACTGAGACACTGTGTACTTGGCATTAACCGGAAGAAAATGCACTGACTTTGTCAATCGATCTACAATCCAGATCGAATCATAGCCACCAGGAGTCTTTGGCAACCTGACAACAAAATCCATAGTGATTCTCTCCCACTTCCACTCGGGTAGTGGTAACTCTCTCAGTAAACCGGCTGGCTTGTGATGCTCATACTTAACTTGCTGGCAAGGTAAACATTGAGAAAACAAACTCCGCAACATCATTCTTCATTCCTTTCCACCAATACATCTGCTTTAAATCTCGATACATCTTAGTAGAACCAGGATGTATAGTGTACTTGGAAGAGTGAGCTTCTTTCAAAATCTTTTTCTTTAAATCATCCACTGAAGGCACACACAACCTTGAACTGAACCGCAAAACTCCTTTTTCATCAACTGAGAATTCTGTGGATTCACCTGACAAGACTTTCTGGCGGATCGTTGACAACTCCTCATCCGTATTCTGCGCTGAAATTATCTCATCAAGGAAATCAGGTTTGACTGTCATATTAGCCAACAACACACCTCTATCACCTTCAATTTCTTTACCAAACATATGAAAAGTTAAACCATCACCTAGCAGTTGATGTATCTCCCGTATCAACGGTCTTCTGGAAACTGAAATGTGGGATAGACTGCCCACAGACTTATGACTTAGAGCATTAGCCACAACATTCGCTTTACCCGGATGATACTGGATGCTATAGTCGTAATCTTCAAGAAACTCTACCCACCTTCTCTGTCTCAAATTCAAGTCTTTTGAGAGTATACATACTTAAGATTCTTATGATCAGTGAAGATCTCACAAGTAACTCCATAAAGATAATGTCTCCAGATCTTGAGTGCAAACACAACTGCAGCCATTTCTAAATCATGTGTAGGATAGTTTACCTCATGCTTCTTCAGCTGTCTAGAGGCATAGGCGACTACCTTACCATGTTGCATCAACACACAACCCAGACCAATGCCTGATGCGTCACAATAAACAGAATACCCCTCAGTGCCTTCTGGCAACACAAGTACTGGTGCAGTAGTTAATCTTTCTTTAAGAGTAGCAAAACTCTCCTCGCAAGCATCATCCCAAATGAACTTAACACCCTTACGAGTGAGTTTTGTTAAAGGTGCGGCTATTCTAGAGAAATCTTTGGAAAACCTTCTATAATATCCTGCTAACCCCAAAAAACTCCGAATCTCAGTAACAGTCTTCGGTCTCTGCCAATCCATCACTGCCTCAATCTTCTGTGAATCAACCTGAATACCCTCTGCGGATATAACATGTCCCAGAAAGACAACCCTGTCCAACCAAAACTCACATTTGGAGAACTTAGCATAAAGTTGATGTTCTCTTAAAGTCTGCAACACCAACTTTAAATGATGCTCATGCTCTTCCTTGGATTTTGAATATATCAGAATGTCATCAATGAATACGACAACAAACCGATCAAGATAAGGACTAAACACCCTGTTCATCATGTCCATAAAAGCAGCAGGAGCATTAGTAAGTCCAAAGGACATCACTAGAAATTCATAATGCCCATACCTCGTGCGAAAAGCAGTCTTAGGTATGTCACTCTTCTTCACCCTCAACTGATGATAACCCGACCACAGATCAATCTTGGAGAAAAACTTTGCTCCCTGCAACTGATCAAACAAATCATCAATCCTGGGCAATGGATATCTGTTCTTCATAGTCACTTTAATCAGCTATCGATAATCGATACATAGCCTCATTGATCCATCTTTCTTTTTCATAAAAAGCACTGGAGCACCCCACGATGAAGTACTCGGTCTGATATCCCTTTTGCAACAAGTCATTCAATTGCTCTCTCAACTCCTTAAGCTCTGCTGGAGCCATCCTATATGGAGGCATAGAAATGGGATTGGTTCCAGGTATAAGATCAATGGAGAATTCAATCTCTCATTCCGGTGGTAACCCCAGTAAATTGTTTGGAAACACGTCCATGTAATCTCGTACTGTCGAGATATCTTCAAGTTTCGCTTCTTCCTTGCTCACATCCCGATTAGAAATAAGGTAGGCATTACAACCCTTTCGCAACAATCTTCTAGCTCTCATAGCTGAAATTAGCTGACTGGTTCCATTGATTCTAGAACCATAAAATGTCACAGTCTTACCGGCCTCATATGCAAACACCACTACCTTATCCTTACAGTCCAAATTAGCTCCATGCCGAGCTAACCAATCCATACCCAAGATGACATCAAATTCTATCACATCCAACGCCACTAGATCCACAAGAAGTTCAACATTTCCAACTTTAACAACGCAATCCTTGTATACCTTTAAAGATTCTACCTCCTCTCCTAAAAGTGTATGAACAACTAATGGCATTTCCATAGGTTCAGATGTAATACTCAACCTAGATGCAAAACTAGGTGATATGAATGAATGAGTAGCTCCAGGGTCTATCAATATGTGTGCATCTAGAGAGCAAATAGAAAGATTACCTTGCACCACATTGTTGTCAACTTAAGCCTGCTGATGATTTAGGTTGAACACCCGAGCATAATTCTAATTTTGGCCCTAATTCCGATTCTGATTTTGGTTCTGACCAATACCTTGTCCCACTGGTTGAACTGCTCTACCATTCTGTTGGTTTCCATTATTTGCAGCACCCTGGTATCCACGACCCTACTGATACTGCTGACCCTGATAGCCCTGATAACTGCGACACTGCTGGCCCTGATATCCTCAGCCCTGCTAGCCCTGATAGCCTCTACCTCCATTGTAACCTCGACCACCCTGATAAGAAAAACCTCGACCTCCCTGATATCCGTTACCGTTAAACTGTCCACAACCACCATTACCTCTACCATAACCATTTTCATTCTGATAGTTACCCTTATATGCTTGATTGCCAACTGGTCTGAACTGAGTATGCTGACCTGCCTGAGTCTGATTGCACCTAGGAATTGGACAATCTTTGACTTGGTGATCCATCTGTCCACAGTTAAAACAAGCTCCAGTCTTCCTTCTGCACTCTCCCGTATGATGTAAGCCACAAGATTCACAAGTAGGGGCTCTAGGACCCTGTTGCTGGTAGCGCCCACCATTATCATTTCCTCTCTGACCACTATACTGCCCCTGATAACCTGGCTGATTCCCTGGCTTGTTCTTCTTTCTGCTTGATTCTCCAGCATCATCCCTCCTTTTTCTGTTTTCTAACCCCAGAGCAGCATTAACAGCCAAATGTACTTCCTTGTAATTGTGACTGGCTATCAACTCATAGTATTTATCATTCAAGCCATCCACAAATCTATCAGTCATAGATTCTTCATCCTGAGACACACGTGTAGCATACTTCCTTAGCTCTTGAAACTGCTCCCAGTACTCAACTATAGATTTGTTGCCCTGAGTCAACATTTAAACTCCCTTGCTTTCACTTTCATCACATTCCGAGGCATAAAATTTTGCATAAACATTCTTCTGAAGTCTTCCCATACCTCAACCTGGCCTTGGATAGAGATCTTATACCATTCTTTAGCTGATTTTTGCATTTGATGCCCAGTTAACTCTATGGCTCTCTTCTCAGTACATTTCAAAGCATCACAGATCTTCTTAACTTTATTAAGAAATGCTAGAGGGTCTTCTGTAGCAAGATTGGAGAATGTAGGTGGATCAACTCTAATAAATTTGTGCAAATCCAGGTCGTCAGTTAATCCATTTCCTCTAGCTGTAGAGTGAGCATTAGCATTCATATTGTTACCCATGCCTTGAACAACCCGAACTATTCCATCAGCGAGAGCTTCCATAGATCTATTCAATGTCTGCAAAGTAGCCAAATATGCATCTGGGATTCCTTGAACTGGTACTTGACCTGGCACATTCATATTACCAGCACCTGGACCTGCGCCATCATTTGAAAAATTTTGGTTTAATCCCTGATATTGTCCAACATTCTGTTCTAGCCCCTGATCTTGTTCAGTAGCAACTCTACGCGGTCTACCACGTATGCGTGGCTGAGGTGGCTCCTCAACATGAGTGGCTGGCTGATGTTCAACTTCCTCAGCTATTCCAGCACCACTAGACCCACCAACCAAATGAAAACGAGAGTTTTCTTGAGACATTGCACCTGCTAGCGGAGGAAAAGATTGATTAACGCAGAAAGGAAGCAAGACTTTTTATAAGAACAATACTAATGATTTCTGGATAGTATTAAGCTAAGTAAAACCTATGGCTCTGATACCACTTTTGTCACGACCCAAACTGAGAAGTTGGGACCGGCGTAAGGCTATATCTAAGTACAACCTTACAAGCCTAATTCAAATTTATTATTATAGTGCAAAATTACTAAGTTCAATAAATTTATTCCATAATAGTCATCAATAGAAATGATACTATCCAAAATCAAGTTCAATAACTAAAACTCAAACTAGATGCCTTCCCCGGCAGCGGCGCCAAAAACTTATTGCGCTTAAATCAACACTATCACAAAGCAGCACTCGCAAGTATACAAGACTATTGTAGTGACGGTGATTGCCCCAAGGTCGTTTCCCAAGGAAGGACTTGCATGTAATAGTTCAATTAACATAAAATTGTAAACTCGATTGTGAGATTGGATTGGTGAATTATAGTTAACCTTAGAAATAAAAACGATTGATTTTATGCAAGAGAATTTCAATTATGGAAATGATGCCTAGGGTTGTAGGTCTATTTAATCATATGTTCAATTATCCGATTATCCATTAATATAACCTTGAATCTTAATTTGTTTCTTAAGATTAATTAGCCAATTATCAATTCACTAGTTCTCACATTTATGAATTAACAACAACCAATTATTTAACATTATCAAATTAATAAACCCTAGAACTTATATTTCTAATTCATTCTTAGGGTAGTCAATGGCATAGTTCCGATATTAAACTTCTCCTCTCGGTTCGTCATTCAATATTAAGTAATCAATAGGTGGCCATTCTATCAATTTACCTTTAATTCAATGCAATCAACATATAACAAGGTATATCAATGGAATCATCAAATCAAATCATTTAATCAAATATACTACAACCCCAAGCATGAGTAAATTAGCTCATCATATGTTTTAAACAAATACTCAATTCAATATAAACCAAATCAAAATTATACATTGCAATATTAATGTTCTTAATACACAAAAACAAATAAGAAATGGAATAAAAGAAAGAGTTAGAAAAACCCCTTTTTGAAGATGCTAAAAATCGGACTCTCGTCTTTTTCGTGGCTCCTTCTTGGTGCGTGATGATGAACTTCCAGCTCTCTTGAACAATTGGTTCTCTTCTTGAAGGAGTAGATGATAGCTTTCTCAAATTCTCAACTCTCCAACCAAGCCTCTTAAAACCCTAATTCTTAAGAACTAATAACTCACTTCAAAACCAACAATTGTTTTTGCTCTTGGTATATGTAAAGAAATGGTGAATGGAGATGGTGAATGGTCTTGCTCTCTCAAGCTAGAACCAAGGAAGAAGATGAGGAAGATCAAGAACAAGTCTAAGTGTAGAGAATGTCCACTAAATTTATTCAAAATCCATTTTCTAATCCCCATGCTCTCCCACTTTTGAATTGTTTAAAACATCCATCATGCCTTGTCTCCCACTTACTAATTTCTTTATACCTTTCTTTCATAAAATCCTCCCACTTTTCACTCTTCTTTTACTCTTTTTGTCACCCACTAAAACAAACAACAGCTCATTCCTCGTGCAAGCCAGCTAAGGACCAGGGGGACACGGCCAAGCCATATGGAGCTTGGCCATGTCTTGTGACTTTCTTTCTTGGGGACACGGCCAAGCTTCTGGCCGTGTCCCATTCTGTATGTTTTCCCTTGTGAGACACGGCCAAGGACACGGCCGTGTCATGTGACACGGCCAGTGTCCTGGCCGTGTCCACTGACGGTGTCTGTCTCTGTGTATTTCTTTTCTTTCTTTGCTCTCTTTGCTCTTTTGTTCCTTTGGAAAGACACGGCCAGTGGCTTGGCCGTGTCTCATGGCCGTGTTCGCTACTGGACTTTTTTCCTTGAGGGACACGGCCAATCCATGTTAGTCCTGGCCGTGTCTCCTAATTTTCCTTATTTCTGCTTCTTTTGATGAAGGACACGGCCAAGCCATGACAAGCTTGGCCGTGTCACTTGATTTTCTCCACAAATTCCACCAATTTTGATCAAGTGGCTCCATCGAATGTACTCCAACCTAAATCAATAACTTCAAACAAACTTGAGTGCAATTTAACATGAAAATTAACTTAAAATCAACATAAACCTCATAGAAAATATATACAAAATTTATCTAAACACAAGCCTAATTCAAATTTATTATTATAGTGCAAAATTACTAAGTTCAATAAATTTATTCCATAATAGTCATCAATAGAAATGATACTATCCAAAATCAAGTTCAATAACTAAAACTCAAACTAGATGCAAAGAAACAGTCTACTCCTTATTACAAGAAAAAGGGTTCGAACACGGTCCGCCCAAAAATATCCAGAAATCTCTATGGAGTAAAGAAAATATGCAGACGAACCAAAATCCACAACCAAACTAGAAGAACCCACAAAGAGAACGACCGAGCTCACTAAGGAATATAACTTCAACCTGCAAGACAATCTATAAGGGTGTGAGCGTTATATATATACGCTCAGTAAGCTCATGAGAGGCAGAGAAACACTAATACAATTTAACAAAGTAATATATATCAAGTAAACATCCACAATGATCTCATACATGATGGTGTATCGGGGTCTACAAAATATAACATCCACCTCCTTCAACCATATCCAAGAACAAGTAGGCACGTGGCCCCAAGAGCAAGTAGGCATAAGCCCCAAGAATAAGATCGATATCGATATACAAAATAATCTCCATAATCACAATCCATATCCTCCGTCCCCATTAGACACACCATCGCACATCACAAGAATATTCAATATCATATCAAGGCATTTAGCAAATAGCATAAAAGTTTCTCTGTCTTCTATTCACATGCGAGGCTAGGGCAAGAAAGGATAATATATCGAAATTAGAAAGGATAATATATACGAAGGGCTTATATATATATATATATATAATAGCTTAGTTAGCAAATAGCACATCACAAATAATACACATACACCCATGAACTTACCTAGTATCCAAAGAAAGCTTAGCCAAATCCTCACAACCTACTGACCTTGAGCTTCAGCTGGATGCAAATGCATGCTATGAATGCAAAAAGACCAATACTTAACCAACAATTAACCAAGATAATCCAAAATTAAAACCAACCCGACTCAACTCAAAATTATGGTTCAACCCAATGGTTAAACCGATCGCACCTCAAAAATACAAAATCAATTAATTACTTAAAATTTATTAGAACCAGAACCTCAACTCAATTTTTATAACTCATTTATCAAATAATATCACATCAGTCCCTAAGAAAAAATCATAATTCATACCAACACCCAAAACTGATAAAAATTCTTAAGTAGTCCCTATAATTCAAAAATTTCCAGAAAATAATTCCATCATTCAAAAATTCTGGAAATATTCCAGTAGCTTCTCCAACATCTAAATAACGTGTGTGCAAAATTTTAGATTAATCCAAAGTTATTTGATCCCCCAAAAAATATTTTACAACATTCTGGTTCTATTTGAACCACTAAAAATCAGTACAGCAAAAATCATCATAAATCCTTCACATTTTGTTGCAACAAAATTATCCAAATAATTTTCTCATATTATAGACATCAGGATGGACAACATATAAAAATTTCATAATTTTTCAAGACATCTAAGACCTTCAAAATAATTTTCAAAACAGACATCATCAGAAAACCCTTAACCAACAGCAGTGTCAATTCTTAATTTATTTCGGAACCTAAACATTAGAACCAGACTCCAAATTATTTTTCACAGATTCACACATCCTAATAAACAACATATCAAAAAATCAGATTAATTTCAAACACCAATTATTTTTAAAAATTCGACAAATGTACTAAATTTACAGTGACTATGCACAGACAACATTTTCAAATTAATAATTCAATTAAAAATATAAATCTTAACCTAAAATTCCCAAATAAAATCTTACAGCTAACCTAACATCCCTAGAATAGATAAAAATTACCAAAAATACCAGATCATTAACTTAAACTCCCGAATCAAAGATTAAACATCAAGAACCTCCATAATCATCCTACAACTCTTTAATTGTTTTTAATTAATTAAAAATCGAAATAAATCAAAAATATTATTTTCTAACACCGTAAACATTATACAAACACCCAACAACACAAATCATACCCAAACTTGGTCGGAAATATGAGGAAGAGAAGAAAAGAGTGAAAAACCTCAAATCTGCCCAAATTGAGAGGAACCAGACGACAGGCGACGCAGCCCGCAGCACGCCGAACGACAGGCCTCCACACGCCAGACGATAGGAGCGCGCCTCACCGAACGACACGCGTGCCTCGCCAAACGACACCGCCACCAGCGCGCGCCCTCTGCTAGACGACAGCAGCCCGGATTTGAAGAAAAAATTTATTTTTTCTTCCTCTCTTCTCTCTCAAATGGCACAAGGGTCTTAGGCATCTAATTGGGTTCCCTAACACTCATTTTATAGTGATTTTGGGTGGTAAATTACCAATAGACCCTTAATTTAATTTATTTAATTTAAAAATACCCTAAACTCTTTAAAAATTCAAAAGAAACACCCAACTAACTTATAAAAATTCACAACTAACCCCTAATTCAATTATTTTCAGAATTATTTTAATTAGTTAATTAATTAATTATTTTATTTTATTTTAATTAAAAATTAATAAATACCCAAAAAATTTTTGAAACACAACTCCTAGCAAAATTGTACTTAAAATAACCGTAACGACATCACGGTCACCAAAATGACTTCAAAAACAGCAAAACGAAACCCAAAAAGTTTTCGACCGCCAAAATGACCAAAATACCCCCCCCCCCGAAGCCAAAAACACAATATTATCCTCAAAACAAACATCTCAACACCCACATTATGAAAATATGCACCAAACGTTATAAAATGCACCCAAATATGAATTGAAGGTAAAATTACCATTTTGCCCCTAGACTCCAATTTCTCCAAAAATCAAGGGTTTTACATTGAAGTTCAAAGATGTCTGTGATATGGTATTGAGTGAAGAAATTCAAAGGAGAGAATCAGGTGAAGCATCTATCTCCTCAACTTTGGACACAACATCAAGAGGGAGAACCTTTGATAGAAATTCAAATCATAACACATCAAAATCTAGATGAGAAAACTAGATTTTGAAATAAATATGTGAACTATTATAATTATGGTAAGAAAGGTCATTTCAAAATAGATTGTCATGCACCAAAGGAAGATGTCGGTACACTAGAATTTGCAAATGTGATCGATGAGGCTGGTGATGCTATGATTCAAAGCATTAACAAAATCTTGGATTTTGGATTAAGGAGCATCTTTCCATTCTACTTTATGCCAAAAAATTATGGAGAATTATATCTTTTCAAAAGTACCACTGATATAATTCTACATAATTTCTCAACATGAAGTAGAATAGAACGATGCTTCTAAATCCAAAAAACAAAATTCAATCGAATTATTGATGCTTAGAATCATAGCATCACCAGCCTCATCGATCACATTTGCAGATTCCTATGCACTAACATACATATTTCTTTGTTGATCGACAATCTCTTTTGAAATGACCTTTCTTATTGTAACTATAATAGTTCGCTCCTTTCTTTCCAAATATAAATTTTCCTTGTCTAGATTTTGATGTGTTACAATTTGAATTTCTATCAAAGGTTCTTCCTCTTAATGTTGTATGCAAAGCTAAGGAGGTTGATTTTTTACCTGATTCTCTACTTCAAATTTTTTCACTCAATATCATACCACGGACGTTTTTGAACTTTAATTTACCTTTTCTTGATGAATTACCAATTATTGCAATAAGTAGCATTCCAAATGCTTGGTATAGATGATAAGATTATCAATGCTCGAACTTTATCATTAAATTTAATTTCTATTGAACTCAACTAGGTTGTGATTATATTGAAATCATTCAAACGTTGAGCTATTGATGCACCTTCTGTTATTCACAAATTGAATAATCGTCTCATCAAATAAACTTTATTTGAGGTTGATGGCTTCTCATACATACTAGAGAGAGTTGTCATAAGACCTATCATGGTCTTTTCGTTTGCTATATTGAAAGCAACATTGCAATATAGTGACAATTGGATAACTCTAAGGCCTTGTCTATCAAGAAGAGCCCATTATTCATCCTTCATGCCCTCTAGTTTGCTTCCTAAGAGAGGTTGATACATGTTTTTCTATTACAAAATCCTCTATCTGCATTTTTCAAAATCCAAAGTCTGCACCATCAAACTTTTCAATTACCACTTTTCCTTCTTCCACAACCATCTTTCCCACATAAATATGATTTTCTCTAGATAGTTTTTTATTATTCCAAAAAATGTGTATTAAAGCATCATTGTCAGTGAGCTAAACTGATAAGAGTTTTCACTAAAAAAATGATAAAATTCACAACTAGGGTTCTGATACAGTTGTTAAGAAAAATTATGTAATTTACAATTTTTTGATAAAGTAGAACACCAAGAATACATAATAAGAATGAAAATTATAAACACCAAATTTAGCATGGCTCGACATAACATATCTTATTTTGTTAAGCACATTTGACCAATATAATCATAACAAATATACTATTCATTTTATCAAAGACCTTATAGATGCATCAATTTTGTAATCTTAATAAGTTATACCATGCCATGAATTAATTAGGAACAACTCATTATCTAACTAAAAGAAATTTATCAACTAGAAAAAGATATATTACAAATTAAAATAAGTATTAATACTCCATTGCACATGAAAAAAACTTTATAACATTTACTTTTTACTATAGGATTCAAGGATCAATTATACTAATTTACTCACAGGTTGAAAAACTTGGAAATCATATAAACCAGTCATATCTAAAAAGTTAAGCCATATGTTCATCCTAGAAAACATCCTAGAGTTTGTATTTCTCTACCAGAACTGTTACCTAATTTTGTCTTAAAGAGGAGGATTTCTTTGCATCTTTTTTCCCTTCCTAGTTAGAATTCTTTAACTTATAATATATAGAGTTCAATTCAATTCAATCTTATGAAAGACTTGAATAATCAATGAGGTTACCCCATTTCTACCATATGTAATAATGATAGTATATTCTCTTTTAGTTTGTCAAATTCATTCCACTTTACCAACTAAGAGAGACATTTTTCACTTGTTAAAAAATTTTGTATTTTAGAATGTACAAACTAATGGACCAATCTATAAACAAAAAAATTAAGGAAAAGAATAAGAGAGACTTACCCTAGAAATTTAAGGAAATTCTTTTTCCATTCTAACATTTTTCTTACTTCAACTCTATTATAAAACTCTATTATAAAATTGGCTCTTTATTGGAACTCCTAATAAAAAATTAATTTTGATTATGAGTTGTTATTTAACAATCTCCACCTTGGAAAATAATTAATCCCCATGAAAGACTCGCTTAATATTGAATACATGTACCGAGAGTTCCGACATCTTCACATATTCTTAGTTTTTGACTTAGAGCAAGTCCAAACAATATTTGAACTTCTCCAAAGGTAGCATTTTTTTCAACATATCTATTGCATTTTCTCCTTCACCAATAGAATCTTGCTTGAAGAAATTAACTCTTTGATTTAGTGATATTTCACATTAATATGCTTTATTCTAGCATGATACACTTGATTATTAGACAACTCTATGGCATTTTGATATAACCTATAGTAGAATTCCTATCATCTGCATCTCCAACGTAGTCTGAATCAACATATCCAATAATAGAGACCAATTCATTTATGGCTCCGTGACAAATTCCATAATCAAAGATACCTCTAAGTATTAGAGAATCCACTTCATAGCATACTAGAATTCCTTGCCAAGATTACCTATAAACTTTCTAATCATACTAACTGCTTATGCTAAGTCTAGTCTTGTACACACCATTATATGCATCAAGCTCTCTACTGTACTAGCATATGAATCCTTTGCCATGTACTGAAGTTCTTCTTCTTTTCTAGGACACTAATGGCTAGACAATTTGAAGTGTTTAACTAGATAATTAGTAATTAATTTTGCTTTGTCCATACTGAATCTCTCCAATACTCTTTCAATGTATTTCTTGTACGAGAGCCATAACTTCCTTTTTTTAATATCCCTGTTAATCTCCATGGATAAGAATTTTCTTCTAATCTCTTGACTTAACAAGGATCTAAGGTCACACAAATCTTTCATATCTCTTATAGCAATTAGCATATCATCAACATAAATCAACAAGATGAAGGATCCATTCTTCAAAGACTTAAGATATAAACAACAATCATACTCATAGGGAGTAACACTAATACTATCATATGAGAATCAAATTGCTTGTATGATTGTCTTGAGGACTACTTTAACCAATCGATGGATTTCTTGAGCTTGCATACTCGATGCTTCTTTCCTTACTCCTCAAATCCTCCTGGTTGTTCTATATCTACTTATGCAATTCATCATGAAAAAAAGTTGTTTTTATATCGAACTACTCTAACTCTAAGTCTAACTAAGATGTTAATGCTAATAATTCTTGAATAGTTATATGTCTAACTACTAGTAAGAAGGCTTTGTTGTGGTCAATCCCCTTCTTTTATGGGTATCCCTTTGTAACTAATCATTCCTTGTATCTTATACTTTCTTTCTCTAAAGCTCTTTCCTTCTTCCTATAGACCTACTTGCATCCAATTGCCTTCTTCTCCTTATGAAGTTTTGCTTACTCCAAAGTTTGATTTTTGTGCAGTGACTCCATTTCTTCAGTACAACTTCTAACCATCTCTTTTTTCCTGAAATTGACACCACTTCCTAAAAAGAACTTGATACCCCTTCACTTGTTAGTAAAGCAAAAGAAGTCAAACTTTCATCTTCACAATATCTAGCTAGAGGTCTAATTGTGCGCCTAGGTCATCTATAGCAATATTGTGTTAATGTTGACGATGTTGCACTTTTGTACTCTTTGGATCATCGTTGTTTTCATATTCATTGAACTAGTTTTGAAGGACTATCCAACCCTAGATGCACATCTATCTTAGCTTCTTGAGATGATTCATCAAAGATTATATCTCTATTAAATATCATCTTCTTTGTCTTAAGATCCAAAGTTTATATCCTTTTACCCCTTTTCCATACCCAACAAAGATGCATTTTCTTGACTTTGAATCAAATTTTGATCTCTCGTCATTAGGGATTAAAACATAGGCTAAACATCTAAATATCTTTAGTACAAAGTACTCAATCTCTTTACCTATGCAAACATGTTGTGCAAACTTCCCCTCTAACTTAGTTAAGGGTGACATGTTTACGATGAAACAAGTAGTTTTCCCTACTTCTGCCCAAAACTATTTGGGTAATCTTGCTTGTAATCTCATTGCTATGGCTCTTATAATAATGGTTTATTCATTTTTCTGCTACTCTATTCTACTGAGTTGTCTTAGGAGATGTAAAGTGTCACTCAATCTCTTCTTGCATAAATCTATGAACTCCTTAGATGTTTACGCACCCATATTGTCAAACCTTAAGCACTTCATGATTTTTTCTATTTGTTTCTCAATATTGGCTTTACACTTTTTGAACTTTGAGAATACTTCACCTTTCTCTTTCATGAAATATACCCAAACTTTTTGGGGAAAATTCATCAATGAATGTTGCAAAATATCTAGCTCCACCTTTTATTGCAACTTATGCTAGACCCCAAACATCTAAGTGGACACTCCAATACTTGCTTGCTTTTCTATAAAGAAGTCTTGAATTGAACTATGTTTTGTTTGTTGTAGGCACAAAACTCGCATAATCTAACTTCACATCGAGTAATCCCATTCAATAGTTTTCTTTTATGAAGTTCTTGCAAACCTAGCTCGCTTATATGTTAAAGATTTCATGCATCTAAACTATCTTTTGTTAATGAAAATGCATAATTATTATTTACAACTCGTTAGCCCAATTACTCTATTTTTTATCCTAGGTAATCAAATTGAATTAAACTAATGATTGTATTAAGTTATTTTTTTGCAGGAAGTTATTTTTTGAAGAAACCATGCAAAGCCCTATTAGACCATGCAAAAGCCCGACCAGACCATCAATGACCAATTAAGAAAATTTATATAGAAGATTTTACGGTGGAGAGTACTCCTAACATCTCACCATACCACATAGAGTCTGACCAGACCATTGAATGTAAATTTAGGCAAAACACACAGAAGGATTCACAGTTAAAAGTACTCTCATTTTCTCAAAGTACCACAAGAAGTCTGACCGGACCTCATGATATTTCGATGGATCATTAAGGCATATTTTCTCAAAATCATCCAGTGAAGTTCCCAACCAGAAGTGCACCCAAAATCTGAACAGACCACCAATGTTTCAATCGGACCAGATGAAAGTCTGATCGGGATATTTAAATATTACTCAAGTCAGAAGTTGTTGCACCTCCACTCAATTAGTGGAAGCCATGTGGACTAACCGTTGGAAAAGTATTAAACAGAATTTCAAATATTTCGACGGACCACTAAGTTTCCCAACCGGTATCATTGAATTTTGATCGGACCACAGGAAGTCTGACCATGAAATGACTCTGGCTAAGAAAAAATAGTAAAAGACAAGAATCAAACATGTTGGAGCACACCTCAAATGTCTATTTCATGACTTATATGCTATAAATACCATAAGTTACTTCATTTTTATAAGAGATTGAATTTGTAATAGCCTACTTTGATATCTTTACTTACTTTGTATCAAAATTACCATTTGTATTGATTGAGTGTTGGGTGTGAGTATTAAAACACCATCTTAAGTTTGAGTATGAGCTTGAAAACACTTAGGTTGTGAGAGTGAGCCTTGAAAAACTCTTGTAAGGGTTGTGAGGATTATACTCAAACCATTGTATAGTTTGGTGTGAGCTAGAGAAAACTCCAAGTTAGAGTTAAGCTTATAAAATCTCAAAGCTAGTGAAACCTTAACAAGTTTTTAATGAAGTGGATTTGGGATCAAGGTAAATCCGAACCATTATAAATTTTTGTGTTCATTGTTCCATCTTTTACTTCTTCTACATTTCTTGATTGTGAATTTTTGAATTTGCCATCACTTCTCAAATAACCAATTCATCTCCCCCCCCCCCCCCCCCCCCCCCCCCCCCGTCTTGGGACAACAATTGGTATCAGAGCTAGAAAATTTCTTAAACTTAATTGTGAAATTTGATCCACAATGGCAACTTCTTCTTCATTCACCTCAAATTCTCATGGAAATCTCAACTTTATTCTTAGACCCTACTTTGATGGAACAAATTATTTCTATTGGAAACACAAAATGTTCTTGTTCCTAGATAGTGAAGGAATGAGCGGTGGGATTACATTAAAAATGAGTGAAAACCTCCTACTTATGAAGTTGATGGTGTCCAAGTTCCACTTCCCAAAACCACAATGGTCAAATGTCAATATAAGAAATTGATTCAAGAACCATAGGGAAACCTTTATTTTAATGAATTCTATTTCAAGAGAAGAAGGTGGGTGAGTCTAACATCTCAATTGTGCTCATTCCATTTGGAAAATTTTTGAGAACTATCATGAGGGTACTACCCAAGTGAGACTCATCAAGAAGCAAATACATATACAATGAGTATGAGCTATTTAGGATGAAGCCTAATGAAAATGTTACCGACATGACCAATCGCTTACTTGCCATCGTCAAAGAGTTGAAAAAATATGGTAATATATATGATCAATATGAAGTCAATAGCAAAATCTTGAGAGCACTTAGAGCAAAGAAGAACTTTGAATCTAAAGTTTCTTAGATTGAAGAAGCGCATAATCTTAGCTCTTTAAGAACCGATGAGCTTGTCGAAAAATTACTCACTTTTGAATTGCACATCGAAAGAGAAGAAGAACAAGGTGAAAAGGAGAAGAAGAAACCAATAGCTCTCAAAGGAATCAAAGAAGTTGAGAGCTCAAGCAATGAAAATAGTGATGATGAAGAAGAAATGATAATGTTCTAAAAAAGAATGAATGATTGGAAGAAAAAGAGAATATTACAAGCTAGTTAATGTACCATCTTGTGAGAGGAGATTTTTGCCCCCACTCCCACGAGGAATGGTTCTTGCAACTTCGATACTGTTAGGCTCAAAGCCTTAGAGAACACAGGCCTAAGCCCGGAGAAAATGGAGTCTCCATCCATATAGGCTGAGAAAAAGAAAGGGTTGAAAGACTCAATTCCTAAGAAATTCCCAATCCCCTAATGGGTTCGGAAAGTTGGGTACGTGTGGAGAAGGTGAAAAATGGCCCAGCACCCCCACAACTCCTGGTTCATTGGAACCGGCCTCCTTTACACATTTTAATATTATAAAATTCTTAAATATAACGATATTATCTATACTACATGCAATAATTAAAATAAAGCATTATTATATTAAAATCAACGCAATGTTCAAACAAACTAAATAAATGGATATCCATCCGAGGATAAAAACTTGTTCTTAATCATCCAATGTCTAAAACTAAATAGAACACCCACTAAAAGGTGGAAACGTGTCCTTTACATTGATCCAAAACTTTTAAAATTAATTAAGTTACATAATGCTCACAATATGAGGTACCCAAAACATGGAAACATACCTCTTATGATGTTTTGAAACCAAAGCAAATCAATAAAAATAACCAACTATTCATCATAAGTAAATTATTCATCAAGGACATGAACCATCAATCAAAATGTATAATAAACATATATCTAATTTAAATAAAACAGGAAGTATATAAATTTAGGGTTTATGCATCAATTAGGGTTTCTTAAATAAAATTGGGGTTTCATAGATTTTATGTTTAACGATTAGGATTTTTGAAAGTTTTATGAAAATAATATTTAGGTTTAGGGTTTAAGTAAATAAAATTGAAGCTCATGAAAATAGGATTAAAAGTTAGGTGTTTGAAAAGAATAGGCTACTATGAATTTTAGAAAAATAGGATTGATTATGGTTTTGAGAAAACAGATTATTGTTTTGTGGTATTAGAAAAATGCAATTAGGGTTTTAGATTTCAAAAATTAATTTAATGGGTATTAAGATATTAGGGTTTTGAAAAATAATTTTTTAGGGTTTTAAATAGAGACTAGATGGTAAATAAAATAATTAATCAATGTACTTAAATAAAAACCCATTTATTGTATGTTTAAACAATTAATCAAATTGAATAATGAGGCTATTATAAATATAAACAAGTTAATAGAAACTCAAACCTCCGTTGTTAGTTCCACCACAATTTTAATTCTGGTTGAACAATAACAAAGACAGTGTGTGCTGTCTTTTATGAATTGTTTATTTGATCAACGTCTTTGGTTGTTGCTGGATGATTGTTTGTTGATTGCTGCCTCTTGCTCCTTCCTTCACAAGTCCAAGGTTCTGAGTAAATTGAAAGAAGAGTCTGAATCATTCTTGAGTAAAATTTTTCTTTTTCTCTGTGTTTTTAATATGGTATTTATAGGCAAAAAAAAAAAACTTAGTATGTTAAGGAAATTAAAAACTGTTTTGGAAATAAAATAAAAAACCAAGTAAAATATAGTTTCGGCGAAAACTGCGAGCGGGCCCGGGCGAGACTGGGGCTGGGCGAGCTACTATTGGGCATGGGCAAAATTAAGCGCGGGGCGCAATTTCGCCGCAAGTTTTGCCTGCAGCAAATTGGCCCAAGCCAATTCGTCGCGCTAGCGACTTTCGTCGCAGATTCTGCCGTTGACGATTTTTTATTTTTTATTTTATATTTATATATATATTTCAAAAATAAATAAATAAAAAGTAAAAAGTAAAATAAATATTATATTAAAATAATTAATAAATATTAATAAATATTAAATATTTATAAATAAATAATAAATAATATAAATAAATAATAAGCAAAATAAATCAAAATAAATAATAAATATTAAAATAAATAATATATGCCACAAAAATTATTTTGGACTATTTTAAAATTTTTGGGCTGGACTGAATAAAAAATTATGGGTCTACACATCTCTAAATCCTCTTCCAAAGATAAAGATAAGAAAAATGAAGTAAAATGATACGAGTGTACCAAATGGGTCACATTAAATCGGATTGCTTTAAGCTGAAAACAAAAAATGATGGGATAAAGAAAAGAAGAAATCTCTTAAAGCTACATGGGATGACTCTTCCTCAAGTGAAGAAGAAGAAGAAGAAGAAGAAGAAGAAGAAGAAGAGGAAGAAATTACCAATCTATGTCTCATGGCTATTGAGGATAAAAAAGAATCCAATGAGGTAGGTACTCAATCTTTAAATTTAATTATATATGATGACAATGATATTGATGCTTTAGATGATAGTGATATGATTGAATATATGAACCTTAGAGTAGAAAAGTATTTTTCTAAAATGAAATTTTATAAGGATAAATGTTCTAAGCTAGAAAAAAATTTTGTGTGCTTAAAAAATTCTACTTTAGAATTAACAACCTTAAATGAATAATTGTTGAAATCCATTGATGCAATGAATAAAAATTCACATAGCTTAGAAAATGTGATCAAGGAAAATGAAATTTTGAAGAATGAACTAAAAGAACTAAGAGGATCAATTTCAAAATTTCATAAGGGAAAATAGGCATTAGACACATCGATAGATAATCAAAGGTCACCCTCCTTGAAACATAGTTTAGGATTCAATGGCTCATCCAATGCTACTAATAAACCAATATTTGTGAAAGCATCTCACAACTCAAACCTCTAGTGTTGAAGTTGTAAAAACATTAATGCACAAACCAAACCTAAAAATCATAAAAGGATTAGATTAGGACCACAAAGCTCTAGGAGTAAAATTCCAAGAACAAATCATGCATTCATGTACAATAGACATAAACACAAAAATACACAAAAACAATCTCATTCAACTCATGTTTGTAATTGTGTGCGTAGTTCATTGAATTTTAATAAAAAAAAGTACAAAAGTATAAAACTTTGTATTAATGCACATATTGTATGAAATTTGGGCACAAGAGCACATTTTGTTATATTAGGAAGGCTCATCTCAAGATAGAAGATTCCTCTACTACTAACTCCCAAGGACCCAACTTCATTTGGGTACATAAGAAAAGATGAACACTATTATTTTGTAGGTATGCCTAAAATCTACTATCAATGAAAGCACATGGCTTATGGATAGTGGACGCTCAAGGCATATGACGGGAAATGCAAAGCTTTTCACAATACTCACTTACAAGCTTAGAGGTAATGTCACTTTTGGAAATAATGCTAAAGGTAAAATTATCGGAATTGGTTCCATTGGCATGCTTGGTAAAAATTTAATTGAAAAATGTTTGGCTTGTTGATGGGTTGAAACATAATTTGCTAAGTGTAAGTCAATTATATGATAAGGGATATGATGCAAATTTTGATTCCAAAGGATGCAAGGTTACTAATTCAAATGATGAAATTGCATTCAAAAGAGCTAGAATTATCAACACATATAAAATTCACATACATTCCAATAATGCATTTAAATGTTTGATTTCCATTAATAATGACGCTTGGTTATGGCATAGAAGGCTAGGTCATGCTAATATGGATCATTTAAAATGCATTAGTAATGAAGAACTAGTTGATGGTCTCCCTAAAGTTAAATTTGACAAAGATAGAACATGTGAACTATGTCAACTTGGTTAGAAACATAAAAGTTCATTTAAGTCTAAAAATGTTGTAAGTACTTCTAGACCCTTAGAACTCATTCACTTGGATTTATTTGGGCCAAATAGAGTTTTAGCCTAGGTGGTAAGTTATATGCATTTGTTCTTATTGATGATTATTCAAGATTTACATGAGCTAATTTCTTAGCTCATAAGAATGAAGCTTTTAATCATTTCAAAATATTTACAAAAAGGGTTCAAAATGAAAAAGGATATGTAATCACATCTATTAGAAGTGATAATGGAAAAGAATTTGAAAATGAAAATTTTTAAAAATTTTGCAATGAATTTAGAATTTCACATAAATTTTCGGCTCCTAGAACACCACAATAAAATGGTGTGGTTGAAAGGAAAAATAGAACTTTGGTTGGCTAGAACAATACTCAATGAGTATAATTTACCATCTTATTTTTGGGCGAAAGCCGTTAATACCGCTTGTTATATTTCAAATCATGTTTACAAAAGGCCTTTAATAAACAAAACTTCTTATGAGCTGTGGAATGGAAGAATACCTAAAATTGCATATCTTAGATTATTTGGATGCAAATGCTTTATATTGAACACCAAGGATAATCTTGAAAAATTTTCATCCAAATCGGATGAAGGTATATTTTTAGGATATTCATCATCTAGCAAAGCATATAGAGTATTTAACAAAAGAACTCTAGTAGTTGAATAATCAATGCATGTTATTTTTATGAATCCTTTAAACTTGATCAAAGGAAAGGTAGTGCTCTTGATGATTTTATAGGTACTTTTGAACAATAAGAAATAATTGATGTTCCAAAGAATAATCATGATGAACTTGAAGAAGGGACTCAAGAGCTACCCAAGGATTAGCAATACAAGAAGGATCATCCAAAAGAACTCATCATTGGTGAAACATCAAAGGGAGTAATTACTAGATCTAAAATTAAACACTTAGATATTAATTTTTCTTTTATTTCTCATATTGAGCCAATGACCATTAAGGATGCTCTTAGTGATGAATATTGGGTGATTGCAATGCAAGATGAACTCGATCAATTTGAGAGAAATAATGTGTGGAAACTTATTCCTAAACCTAAATACCATCCAATTATAGGATTTAAATGGGTATATAAGAATAAGTTTGATGAAAATGGTTTCATTACTAGAAATAAAGCTAAATTGATAGCTAAAGGGTATAACCAAGAGGAAGACATAGATTATGATGAGATATTTGCCCCCATTGCTAGATTAGAAGCTATTAGGATACTACTTGAATTTGCTTGTCACATTAATTTTAAACTTTTTCAAATGGATGTTAAGAGTGCATTCCTAAATGGATTTATCAATGAGGAAGTTTATGTTGAATAACCTCCCAGTTTTGAAGATTATAAACTTTCAAATCATGTTTTTAAACTCACCAAGGCACTATATGAATTGAAACAAGCTTCAAAAGCTTAGTATGATATACTTAGTGCATATTTACTTTAAAATGGTTTTTCAAAAGGCAAAGTTGATACAACCCTTTTTTTAAGAAGAATAAGCATAACATTTTGATTGTACAAATTTATGTTGATGACATTATATTTAGTGCTACTAATAAATCTTTGTACAAGGAATTTACTTCTTGTATGACTAGGGAATTTGAAATGTGCATGATGGGTGAACTCAAATTCTTCCTTGGACTACAAATCAAGCAATGCAAAGAGGGGATCTTCATCAGCCAATCCAAATACACAAAGGAAATCTTCAAAAAAATTTGAAATGGATGGTTGTAGGACTAGCAAGAATCCCATGAGCACATCATTAAAACTTGACAAAGATGAAAGTGGTAAGGTAGTAGATGAGAAAAAATATCGAGGTATTATTAGATCTCTACTTTACTTAATTGCTTCTAGACCCGATATAGTATATAGTGTATGTTTATGTGCTAGATTTCAATCATGCCCTAAAGAATCACATTTAAATGCCACTAAAAAAATTTTGAAATACTTGAATGGTACATTTCATTAAGGACTTTGGTATCCTAGAAATACATCGTTTGACATATTAGGCTTTTTGGATACGGATTATGCCTGCAGTCCTTTGGATAGGAAAAGCACGACCGACGCATGTTATTTTCTTGGTGAATGTCTAGTTTCTTAGTTTAGCAAGAAACAAGTGTCGGTTGCTTTGTCTACCGTAGAAGCTGAATATGTTGTTGCTTGTTTTTATTGTACTCAAGTTCTTTGGATGAAACAATAATTAATTGATTATAGAAAAATATTCGATCACATTCCTATTAAGTGTGATAACACTAGTGCCATAAATCTATCCAAGAATCTAATTCAACATTCTAGATCAAAACATATAGATATTAGTCACCATTTCTTAAGAGATAATGTCCAAAACCAAAATGTTATCTTAGAATTCATTGATACATAAAGCCAACTTGTTGACATATTCACAAAACCCTCAAATGAAGATAGAATGAACTTCATAAAACAACATTTAGGAATGATGGATGGAAATACCATATCTTAGGCTTGGAATTTCATGAAAACCTATTTCATTTCATGAAATATTTCTCATTAATATCTATTTTTTATCAAACATTTGATGGCGAATTTATGCTATCACAGTGATACCGCAAATGCATGGGTCGCTCAAGGAATAAAATAGCAAGTAAGTTATCGTTCCACTAGGGACAAGGTCAAATATTAGTACAAATTTCAACTGTTATTTAGCAAATCAATAGTTTGTGTGATGATTAAAATAAAAGTTGAATGACTTAATAAACTAAAGTGAAGAAAAAAAAGAATATTGTGCAACAAAAGTTGATGATGAAAATACTATCCAGATATTGAATTCCCCTAGCCATAAAAAGCATTTATGAATATCAATTCAATTAAATCAAATAATAGAGCTGAATTGGCATTCCCCTAAATTAGATTAAAACCTCTCTCAAGTGAATTAATCCCTAATCACTAAGTAAAACGCTAGGAATCTCTTCTCAAGCATAATTAAATAGATCTTGTAATAAGAATAAGGAACTTTAAACCAAAGGGTCTTGTAAGTCTATCTCTAGCACTCCAATCAACCCTTAATCCTAATGAGCATTCTGCTCATATCAAGTTTTCTCAAGTCAATAATATAAAAATTGCAACCAATCAATAAGCATGTTATTATCAATTGGAAATAAGCAAATTAAGAATCAAAAGGATAAAACAACTCAATCAAATGATTTAATTTAATAAGAATTATTCAATCCATACAATAAAGCTATGGTTCATCAATATCTAGATAGATAAAATGTTTAGCTCATGTTCATAACAGAAAACCAAAATAGAGGAAATAAGAAAAAAAATTCAAACAATCCATGATGAATGATTTGTGTTTCTTCACTTCAATCCTCGAATCTTGGATTAAATCTCTCATGAATTGGATCTTCACCTTCACTCTTGGCTGCCAAAATCTCTCTTTTTCTCAGAAAGTCAGCTCTAAAAATAAAACTCGAATCCCTAATTTGCTCTTTAGCTCAGATTTTATAGCCCAGATATTTTTGCCTAACACGCTAGTGTCTGTGGGCGTGTCAACGATGCTGTTTCAAACTTTAATGACATGGGAAGTGACACACCCACATTCTTGGGTGTGTTGTTACTACTGTAATGTTGAGTTAGGGACACGGTCAGGGACACGCCCGTGTCATTGGGCGTGTCACAGCTTCTGTAAGTCAAGAGTAATGGCACGTTCAATGACACACCCATGTCTCTGGGCGTGTCGAAGCTTCTGTAAACTTTTGACACATTGAGACCTTAAGGTTATTTAGGCTGGAATCACGAACAAAAGACAAAGGAAGAAGTTATTTTGGGCAAATTCTTCAAGTGACACGCCCAGTGACATGGGCGTGAGCTTGTGTCTGTGGGCGTGTCAACGGTGCTGTTTCAAACTTTAATGACATGGGAAGTGACACACCCATATCCTTGGGCGTGTTGTTACTACTGTAATGTTGAGTTAGGAACACGGTCAGGGACACGCCCATGTCATTGGGCGTGTCACAGCTTCTGTAAGTCAAGAGTAATGGCACGTTCAGTGACACACCCATGTCTCTGGGCGTGTCGAAGCTTCTGTAAAGTAGTTGAATGACACAGCCACTGATACGCCCATGTCATTGGGCGTGTCACTTGAAGAATTTGCCCAAAATAACTTCTTCCCTTGTCTTTCGTTCGTGATTCCAGCCTAAATAACCTTAAGGTCTCAACGTGTAAAAAGTTTTTGGAATCAACCCTAATAAACACTTGAACAAACAAATTAAACTCAATTTGATAAAAAAAATATATTAAGAAATAGGGACAAAAAATATCATCAATTATACACTTATCAAATTCCTCCACACTTGAGTTTTTGGTTGTCCTCAAGCAAACCAAATCACTATAATAGACAGAAATGAAAGACCCCTCTATATCCAAAGAAAACAAAAGTTTTTACAACACTTGAATTAGAAAACCCAACATTCTTAACCAAAAACTAAATCTCAAACATGATAGCTGAATTAAGAAGTTTCAAAATAAAAATCTAACAGAACTAAAATCTAAAAATTCAGAGTTAAAAGATTGAGCATAAAATTTCAAGAACTCAAAAGTCATGAATGAAGTAAGAAAATGTATGTTTTCTCTTAAGTTCTTTGACCCCGCCGTAAAATTCATTGCGTGAAACATTAATTTTTTTATTTTTATTTTTTTTTTCAAAAGGAGCCCGACTTGTTTGAACTGATACTAACTTTTTGATGCAAAGGTAAAAATTTGTGATGTTGACCTCCAGTTACTCAGTTAGAATCACCATTCAAATTGCTACTAGTACTATTTATGATTCCAACTCATTTGTTTCAATTCAAGAGTTAAAATCAGCGAAATAGGGATAAATTTTCAAAGCTCCTGAAAAATTGTTTTAATTTATTTAATTAAATTTTTTTTGTAAAGTGGTCAAGAACTTAAGATAATAAAGATGTCATACTAAGTTCGACTCAAATATCTAAAGAATTGGGATATGCTAAAAAAGTGTAACTAAGGTTTTAAAGTTCAGATGTGCAACTCTCATAAATTAACTACCTAATTCAAACTATCATATTTAGTCTTTAGCAATCAATTAAGAAAACTGAGTCAACTTCAACAAAAAATTATCATTCATTAAATCAATCATTATTTTAATGAAAAGAGAAACTATTTCACTTCATATTATAACAACGATCTAGTTTGCTTGAACCCAAAAATAAAATCAAAGAAACTAAATGAGACAAATGCAACAAATGGCAAAAATGAAAACAAAAGCTTAATCTATAAAATATGCCTCTCCCCCACACTTAAGATGCACATTGTCCCCAATGTGTGTAAAATAATAAAAAGAATAAAAGAGAGAGAAAACTGCCCTGACATGTCTTGAATCAACATATATGAATATGGTGCCAAAAGCATTGTGAAGTCGAATTAGCTACATGACAAAAAACTAACATGCAAAATGGTGAAGATTCATTTATATATAAAAAAATAAAAAGAAAAAAAAACAAAAATAAAATAAAAAGAAAAGAAAAAGAAGAAAAAAAAACAAAAAACAAAAAACAAAAGTACAAACTGGTGAAAAGTACAATCATCCATACTCAAGGTGATACGAAAGGGTTTTGAGTTCAAAGTTGGATGGATCAATCATAAATGGTCGCAGCCTCTGTTCTTTTGGCATTTCAATGGTTTCATATGCCCGACTCTTAAATGATTTGCTTGCTTCAATATAAGCAAGCTGCTCCAGTGTTTCCAGATCCTCAACGTTATCCTATAATAAACACAACTCAAGGGGATCCTTGGAAACAATGTTAGTAACAAAATTTATAGTTTCATGCTCAATGATATCATTGCATGAATCCACCTCATTGAGTGTAAGTGGGTGCTTCATAGCATAATGTATATTAAAAATAACTTTCTCGTTTCCCACTCTTAAGGTCAATGTGCCATCATGGACATCGATAAGGGCATGGGTTGTATTCAAAAATGGCCTACCAAGGATAAGCGAAACATCTGCATCCTCATCTACATCAATGACAACAAAATCATTGGAAAAAATGAAATTCCCGACTTTTACCAACACATCCTCTATAATGCCACGAGGGTAAATTACTAACTTATCAGCAAGTTGAATGGTCATGAGTGTTGGTTTAGGTTCTCCGACACCTAACTCTCTAAACATCTTGTAGGGCATAACACTTATGCTAGCCCCCAAGTTAGCCAATGCACTTTGAACTTCAAGATTACCTATCAAATATGGAACAGTAAAACTACCAGGATCTTTTAATTTCTTAGGCAATCTCTTCTGTAAAATCGCTGAACTCTTTTCTAACAATTGCACCAAAGATACTTTCTCAAGTTTTCTTTTGTTAGAAAAAATATCTTTCAAAATTTTAGCATATTTGGGCATCTGCGATAAAGCTTCAGTAAATGAAATATTAATGTGCAGTTGTTTAAAGAGTTCAAGAAACTTACCGATCTGAGCATCCATCTTGTCCTTATTCAACCTTGCTGGATATGGCACTCGAGGTCGGTATTTCTTCACTACTGGACTGGTTCTTGAGGTTGATTTTCTTTCTCATTTCCCACTGCAGCCTTCTCTCCCAAAGCGATAGTAGAGATATCTTCTTCTTCTTTCTGTGTCTCAACCTCTTTTGCTTGTGACTCAGCTTCTTTTTCACTCACACCACCTTTAATTTCCTTTCCACTCCTTAGAGTAATTGCCTTCATCTTCTCCTTTGAGTTTGCCTCAGTATTTCTAGGTAAACTCTCTTGTGGTCGTTCACTGAGTAACTTGGCAATTTGCCCCACATGATTTTCTAAATTGTGAATGCAGGCTTGCTGATTTCTAAGGGTAGTTTCTATTGATTGAAATTTGGTTTCTGAAGCTGCTATAAACTTCTCCATCATTTCCTCCAAATTGCTCTTTCTTGAAGGGGCAGCTTGTTGATGTTGAGGCTACTAAAATCCAGGGGGAGACCTTGGATTATTCTGATTATTCCAGGAGAAATTATGATGATTTCTCCACCCTAGATTATATGTGTTGTTGTAGGGGTTGTTCTGCTGTTGCCTAGGCATGTTTCCAACATAATCCACTTGCTCTTATCTAGCAAACATATTGCCACTTTGGCAATCTTGACTTTGATGTCCACCCCCACACCATTCATAAGACATCACTTACATTGATTTCCCCGAAGATGAAGCTAAAGAATCAATCCTTTTATTCATTGCTTCCAACTGTGTTATCAAAACAACCATGGGATCCAATTGATGTGCACCAATGACCTTTAATTTTCCTTGTTCCCTTGGAGTTTGCCACTAATAATTGGTAAGGGTCATATCTTCAATCAAATCCCTTGCTTGTTCTCTGTCGGCTGTATTGATGGACTGCTTACTTGCATAATTCCATCCATTGTAGAAAGTTTAAATCTGTAGCCACAACGGAATCCCATGATGAGGACACCTTCTCAATAAATCTTTGAACCTTTCCCAAGTATCATAAATATTTTCACCATCTAGCTGGAGAAAAGATGAAATATCATTCCTCAACTTGGCAGTCTTGGACGGTGGAAAATATTTCTCTAAGAATTTTTCTGCCAGTTGACCCCATGTGGTGAAAGTGTTTAGCCATTACTTCGATCGATCACTAAGCATGAATGGGAACAACCTCAGCCTAATTGCATCTTCGGAGACATTCTGTATCTTGAATGTGTCACATATTTCTAGAAAAGTCTTAATATGTCCATTAGGATCTTTATCTGGAACCCATCAAATTGACAAGTCTGCTGTACCATTTGAATTACATTTGTTTTTATCTCGAATTTGTTTGCAGCAACTATCGGTCTCTGTATGCTCGAATCGGCCCCATTAAGAGTGGCCTAGCAAATTCATGCATCGTCCTTGGCTTATTTCTTGCCATCGCTTACAATTCTTCTTCTGAGTTGAGATCTTTAAAGTTTAGTTCCATTTCTGCCAGAATTACTTCCCCTTCTTCCTTTTGCTTTCTCCTCAATGTTCTCTCTAGCTCTTGATCTAATTCAAGTAATTGGGAAGAGCTAGCTCAGATCATAAACGGGAAGAAGTACCTAGAATGATAATCAACAAGCAAGAACTAATGTTAAAACAAATAAAATAAAAACTAAATCAACAGTCTTGATTATATTACTAATATTGAAAATTGTTGTCCCCGGCAACGGCGCCAAAAATTTGATGGCTAATTTATGCTATCGCAGTGATACCGCAAGTGCATGGGTCGCTCAAGTAATAAAATAGTAAGTAAGTTATCGTTCCACTATGAACAAGGTCAAATATTAGTGAAAATTTCAACCGTTGTTTAGCGAATCAATAGTTTGTGTGATGATTAAAATAAAAGATGAATTACTTAATAAACTAAAGTGAAGAAACACTGAATATTGTGCAACAAAAGTTGATGATGAAAATACTATCCAGATATTGAATCCCCTTAGCCATAAAAAGCATTTATGAATATCAATTCAATTAAATCAAATAATAGAGCTGAATTGGCATTTCCCTATATTAGATTAAAACATCTCTCAAGTGAATTAATCCCTAATCACTAAGTAGAAAGCTAGGAATCTCTTCTCAAGCATAATTAAATAGATCTTGTAATAAGAACAAGAAACTTTAAACCAAAGGGTCTTGTAAGTCTATCTCTAGCACTCCAATCAACCCTCAAACCTAATGAGCATTCTGCTCATATCAAGCTTTCTCAAGTCAATAATATGAAAATTGCAACCAATCAATAAGCATGTTATTATCAATTGGAAATAAGAAATTAAGAATCAAAAGGATAAAACAACTCTATCAAATGATTTAATTTAATAAGAATTATTCAATCCATACAATAAAGCTATGGTTCATCAATATCTAGATAGATAAAATGTTTAGCTCATGTTCATAACCAGAAAACCAAAATAGAGGAAATAAGTAAAAGAATTCAAACAATCCATGATGGACGATTTGTGTTTCATCACTTCAATCCTCGAATCTTGGATTAAATCTCTCATGAATTGGATCTTCACCTTCACTCTTGGCTGCCAAAAACTCTCTTTTTCTCAGAAAGTCGACTCTGAAAATAAAACTCGAATCCTTAATTCACTCTTTAGCTCGGATTTTATAGCCCAGATATTTTTACCTGACATGCCTGTGTTTGTAGGCATGTCAACAGTGCTGTTTCAAACTTTAATGACATGGGAAGTGACACGCCCATGTCCTTGGGAGTGTTGTTGCTGCTGTAATGTTGAGTTAGGGACATGGTCAAGGATACACCCGTTTCATTGGGCATGTCACAGCTTCTGTAAGTCAAGAGTAATGGCACGTTCAGTGACATGCCCATGTCTCTAGGCGTGTCGAAGCTTCTATAAAGTAGTTGAATGACATGGCCACTGACAAGCCCATGTCACTAGGCATGTCACTTGAAGAATTTGCCCAAAATAGCTTCTTCTCTTGTCTTTCATGATTCCATCCTAAATAACCTTAAGGTCCCAACGTGTCAAAAGTTCCTGAAATTAACCCTAATAAACACTTGAACAAACAAATTAAACTCAATTTGACAATAAATATATTAAAAAATAGGGACAAAAATATCATCAATTATAAACTTATCAACATTCATATATTCAATTAAAAGCACTTGTTTTCTCCAAAAATTCTATTTTTGTGAAGGTTTCCCGATCGAACAAACTATAAGTCTGACAGTACATTTTGAAAATTCTTGACTTCAAATTTTTTTGTGAAAGTATGACCATACCTTCCAAGGTATGACCAGAATTTCTCAAATTTTTATGACCATTATACCTAACATAAAAATTCTATTTGGACTTCACATAGTCTGACTAGACTTTTTAAAATTTTCAAATTTCAAGATCGGACTCCTTAAAGTCCGACCATACCTTAGCTCTATTTTCAAAATTTTTTAGCTGTTGGAACTCAATCAAAATGGGCAAATCTTATCTCCAATAGCTATAAATGACTATTTTTCATCTTAACCATTATAAATAACCTCTAATATGGGTAGTTACATCTTTTTTATCAAAGCATACTCCATCCTTCATCTATTTTCTTAATCAAACTTGATGGCTCCTAAAGAACATAAGAAGAAGGCTTCAAGAGTTGAGAAAGGGAAGAAAATTACTGCCCCTTCTCAACAAGAAGAACCTCCTAGAAGAAGCCATAAGATAAGGTTTAGAGACAATGAAGAAAGGCTAAGGTATATCAAAGATAAAACTATAGAAGCTAATCGTCTCTTCTCTACCCTCACTCTAGAGTCCTTAGGAATTGAAAATGACATTAGGGAATGTCTTAGAATCTTGGGTTGGGAAAAGTTTATCTTTTTGGAATATGATGACCTTGGTTGAGAAAGCTTAATAAAAGAATTTCTCACCACCTTGGTAGTAAGTAAGAAAAGCACAAACCCTTTAGGTTATTATGGAATTTCCTTTAGACTTTTTAATCAAAAGTATGACCTTACTCTTGAAGATTTTTCCTTCATTTGGGGTTTCCAATTAGGAGGGATTTCTCATATCACCAACAACATCCTCACTATGGAAAGACAAAAGGAATTTTGGACCGAAATTTCTATAGAAACCACTCTTCATAAATAATCCAATGCAAAACACCTTAGGACCCTCACTTATTGGATGCTGCATAGGATTGGCACTTATATGATTAGTGCTAGAGGTGAAAGCAATGAAAAAGTAAACCAAAAGGATTTACTTTTTCTTTATTGTTTGAATAGAGGTCAACCCGTCCAAACCAAAAAATTCCTCATTGACACTTTCCTACCCTTAGGAAAATAAAATCCGGGCTTATTCTTCTCTCTTCATAAGTTATACAAATCGCCAAATATGTTAGTGCACTTACACCAACAAACAAAGCAACACTCTCCAATCCTCTTGATCCCACCAAAAAATTCATAAACATAGCATACCTTAAACATGCCAAGTGTATTAGGGATGATGATGGGAACTATGTTTATCTGTTAGGGGTGCTAGGTGCTAGGGCTCAACAAAGAAAGAGACAAGGATTATGAAGGAAAGTGAAGAGACTTTAAAAATGGAATTTCCTAGGCCTGCCACTTTAAGATTCAAACCTCCATCCTCCAACTCCTTCAAGATTCAAACCTCCATCCTCCAACTCCTTCAAGATATTCATGGACAAATGAGCTCCCAAGGATAAAAAATTGAGAAGCTTACAAATGAAATTATTCATCTTCATCTTGATGTTCAAACCACCCAAGAAGCATTAGGATTACTAAAATGTTTTGAGGATGAACCAAGTTTGTCACTGTGAACACTCGAATTTTGAGGCTCGGGAAGCCAATTTTCTCAGACTACTGAAAACCGGGCAGGACCGGATGTCCCCGGTAAAGTTCACCGGAAGTATATAGATATGGTACTTGAAATGTCCGGGACGACGTGAGGATCACGGATATGGTCCCGGAATAATTTTTGGAGGTCTCTAGCTCCCGAAAAATCAGTTTGAGCGAAAACCGGCCAAAATCGGCGGCTCAGCCGCCGTGACCCCAGTTGCTCAGCCGCCAAAGTCGGCGGATCGGCCGCCGTGACCCGCGGCCCGGTCGCCATGACCGGCGGTTCAGCCGCCGTACAGTCCGATTTTGCCTATAAATAGGCTTCAGATTTTCAGAAAAAGGGGGTTGGACTTTTCCGGGCGGGCCTCATGCTGTCGAATTCTTTTCACGCTTAAAAACGATTAAGAACTTTTATTTGCATAAATCTAACCGTGTGCTGCAGGAAACAATCTGTAATCAAGAATCATAATCCCCGGTTCAAGAAAACGAGATCTGGAACTTCGAAGCGGGAAAATCCTAAGCAAGGTAATATTCTAATCCATCATTTGTCAATTTAAGCATATCATAAGCATTCTATCTTCTTCTCAAATTCTTCTCGGTCAAAGACCTAATCCTTTTAGGTCTAAGGCCTAATGGACTAATCAATCAGCCTCTTTGGCACAAAGACTTAAATTATATCTTTTTGGTACAAAGTACCTACATTTCACAATTAAAATCAATCTGTTGGCACGGAGCCTAAACTACACCATTTTGGTACGAAGTACCTAAAATTTCACAATTTAGCACTAAGTGCTGAAATTCACATTTTTGGCATGGAGCCCAACCATACTTGGCCAAAGGCCCAAAATTTGCACTCTTTTGGTACAAAGTACCTAAAATTGGAGAATTTAGCACTAAGTGCTAAATCTCACATCTTTGGCATGAAGCCCGACAACACTTGGCCAAAGGCCTAAATTGCACTCTTTTGGTACAAAGTACCTAAAATTGCATCATTTAGCACTAAGTGCTAAATTTCACAACTCTGGCATGAAGCCCGACTCAATTAAAATCAACCTTCGGCATGGAGCCTAAAATCGAACTCTTTTGGTACTAAGTACCCGATATTATACAACTTTTGCACTAAGTACTAAAACTCACAACTCTGGCAAAATGCCTGAAAAATGCACGAAGCATACACACACACATGCATGAAGCATAATTTTCATCGCCTTTAAATAGGCTTTTCCGAACTACATGGGCTTTGATCTCCTATTCAAACGGGAGTATGTAGGCATGTTTGGGATTCACCCCAAATAGCAAGTCCACAAACTACCAACAATCTTTTTGTCTTTAAATTTGTTCCATTTTTGCAAGTTAATCAAAAGCATGACATAGTCCCCGAATCCTCCTTGGGTTCGCAGACTAGAAGCCTTTACATTGGATGCATTATTGGAGTCAAACAAGGGTTTTCTTAGTTTTTCCCTTCGACCAAAATAAACTGAGTGGCGACTCCCGACAACGAGTGAACGTTCGCCCGGATCCTTTTCGGGCGGAAAACCGAGGTTCACAGACTGGCGACTCCACTGGGGACCCATAAAAATGATTTATGGGATTCTAAGTGGACTACTATTGCTTATTTGATTGATTTGACACTAGGGACCATAAAAACGATTTATGGGATCCTAGTAGATTGTTATTATTTGTTTAACCAATTTGCCCTTCTTTAGGGTATTTTTATTCATTTTGCAGGGTACCCTAGCATTATATATCCTTTCTTTAAGGATATTGGACTGAAGATTGAAGAAATGAATCTTTTTCCTTTGATGGATCTATTTTTTTTGACTACTTGTGCATTTGTTTTCTCATTCAGAGAATCTTTTTTTCTTGCATATATGGGGGAATCTTTTTCCTCCATTGCATAAAAAATTATTTTCAAATGAATTTCTTCTCTTTCTGTTCAAAGTTCTGAGTCTGGATAGCAAGTAGCGCTGACCGGCAGGTCTCCTTGATTATGCCGGCGGACAGCCAAAGCGTCCTCCCTGTTGTCGCAAACCATTCCAATCCTTTTGGAGTGGCCCATGAGTAATCGTACTGTTGGACCCACGCGAAACTCCTTGTTTCACATGTGGTTAGGTATATCTTACTCAAGACTCAAGGGTCCCTATGATAAGCCGATTCTCTATTTTTACATAACAATAGAACATTCCCTTAGGTTGTATGTACCCAATGATAGTGTCGCATTCCATTAAAATGAATTGTGATGTGATGAGGTGCATTCATGCAACATAACAACATTGTTTTGGGGAAAAATTTTGATGTACATAAGTGGACCAAGAGTTTTCCTACCCTACACACCACCCTGATTTTTTTACCCTTGACCTTTTCAGGTACCCAGCATCCGTGTGCCGTCACCTACACAAACTACACCAACCCCAACTGGGCAATCACTCACAAGCTCTACCACTCCAACTTCACCAACCACTCCAATTCCTGAAATGGCTACAATTGAACAGATCAAGGCTTTGTTAGATGGACAGGCTAAGGAAATTGAAGCTAGAATGCAAGAAAGAATTGATGAAGCTTTAGCCGCCCAAAGGGTAGCCATCCTGGCTGAATTAGGAGGAGCACCAAAGACAGTCCCTACTCCTGGAAATTTAGGGAAGGAACCTATTTTGGGACAAACTAGTACCCCCATGACTGCTCAGAATACCCTTGTCATCAATTTGGAGGATCCACCCTCTAAGAATGTCACTGAAACTGATGAACTGAAAAGAAAACTTGAATTGCTGGAAAGGTCAATCACTGCCATGAAAACTCATAAAGAGGTGGTAGACATGGATTCTTTATCCTTGTTTCCCCAAGCTAGATTGCCTCCAAAATTCAAGATGCCTGGGATGGACAGATTTGATGGGACTACTTGCCCTAAAACTCACCTCAAGATGTATGTGGGGGCATTAAGCCCTTGGGGTCTAAATGATGAGCTCTTTGCTCAATTATTCCAACAATCTTTGACTGGTGCTGCCCTCAAGTGGTTTGTAAGCCTGGACCGTGCCAAGATTAAGACCTGGGAGGATATCTGCAATGCATTCAACTCTCAATACCACTACAATATTGAGGTGGATGTCACTAGAAGAGAACTTGAAACCACCAAGCAGAACAACAATGAATCCTTCTCCTCATTCCTTATGAGGTGGAGGGCAAAAGCCGCCCAGATGATCAATCGCCCTTCAGAACAAGAGCAAATTGATATCATAATCAGGAATTTAAGGCCTACATATCAAGCTCAACTGCAAACCCAATACCTACCTACTTTCAAATCGCTCATTGCGACTGCAACCAAGGTAGAAGATCTGATACAATTGGGTAAGATAGTAGATGAAGAAGCTATCTCAAAGTATAAAAAACAAGGCCAAGCTGCTTCCTCAAGCGAAGTAAATGAAGTGGCCAATATTGCCTCTGCGAATCCTTTACGTGTGGGCAATCTTGGGCAAAGAAATCAGCCAAGAAGGCAATATACCGACATTGGAATGCCCCTTCATCTAGTGTTTAAAAAGGCCGTGGAAGGGAAATATTTGAAGCCTTTGGACCCAAGGCCTCCTCCAAACCCATTACCCTCCAATTACAGGGCCGATGAGTACTGTGAGTACCACCAAGGAAATGGGCACAGAACAGATGCTTGCTGGACTTTGAAAAACCGCATCCATGATTTGGTGGATAGTGGTGACATCATTCCTCGCAGGAGGCAACCAAACATTAACGCTAACCCCTTGCCCAATCATTCCATCAATGCCATCACTGTGGAAGATTTCATGCAGCCTAGTCTCTCTGATGAGGTTGCTATGATAACCAATGCCGAAGACAAAAGGGACTTCACAAAGCTGATCAAGACAACAGATGGACCACTGATGAACTGGTATGCCGAGGAGGGACAAGCTGTTGTAGACAAAACTAGTCCAGTGTCACACCTTGAACCCGAGTCTTGTACCGAGTCAAAACCTGAGTCAAACACCAAGCCAGAGTCTAGTTTTGAGTCCTCTATAGCTTCAGGTTTAGAGAACCCAAATGTCACATTTAATGTAATCTTGGAGAATGACTCCACCATTATCAATGAAACTCTTCAAATTCTTGGTTACCCTGTGTCTTTTGCTTTCCAAGTATTATTTAGCAAAAATGATATAAATGAAATAAAAGAAATAAATGAAAAGATAATAATTGGCAAAGAAAATGACCATACATACATTGCATGTGATTGTGTGAATAAGGAACAGGTTCTTGAGTGCATCAGAAAGTATGCCAACTGCTTCATGTGGAAGACAAGTGATGTCACGGGAATAGACCCAGCCATAGCAGTTCACAAGATTTCGCTATACCCTGATGCAAAGCCGGGTAAGCAAAAATTGAGCAGAATGAAGCCAGAATGGTCTTTGAAGATTAAAAAAGAGGTTGTCAAGCAACTGGACAATAAGTTCATAGAACCAATTGCCTACCCTTCCTGGTTAGCAAACATTGTACCGGTCCCGAAGAAAGACGGAAAGGTCAGGATGTGTGTTGACTACAGAGATCTGAATAAAGCTTGTCCCAAGGACGATTTCCCGCTACCACACATCGATTTGCTAATAGACGGGATGGCGACGACAATCTTTCATGACATGATTTACAAAGAAGTAAAATGTATGTTGATGATATGATTGTCAAGTCAAAATCTCCAGAAGAGCACGTCTAAGCACTTGAGAAGTTCTTCCTTAGACTTCGCAAGTACAATTTGAAGCTTAAATCCTGCAAAGTGACTCTTTGGTGTAACATCAGGCCAATTTGGGATATTATTGGTCCACCATGAACACAGACTGCGTGGCATTTGTGCAAAGATGTCATCAATGCCAAATATTTGCTAAGCTACAGAAGCAACCTCCTGTTGCCCTGAATCCAATCACTTCTCCATGGCCCTTCGCTACTTGGGGAATTGATATAATTGGTAAAATACATCCAAAAGCATCAAATGGACATCAGTTTATCTTGGTAGCAGTGGATTACTTCACAAAGTGGGTTGAAGCAGCTTCCTATGCAGAATTAGACGCCAAAAAGGCAGCACAGTTTGTCCGAACCAACATCCTTTGTCGGTACGGAACACCATTTGAGATTATCACTGATAATGGAACTCATTTCCAAGCAGAATTTGCTAAACTCTTGCAGGATAAGAAAATCCAACACCATAAGTCCTCTCCTTATAGACCCTAAACAAATGGAGCTGTAGAAGCAGCGAACAAGTTTATAAAGGTGATCATACAAAAAATGATCAAAGAACATAGGCGTTGGCATGAGAAGTTGCCATTGGCCTTATGGGGATATAGAACATCAGTTAGAACTCCTACTAGGGCAACCCCGTATTCACTGGTATACGGAATGGAAGCAGTACTCCCCATTGAACTGGAAGTTCAATCGGCGAGGATAATCCAAGAAAGTCTGATAAATGAAGCTGAATGGATCAGCAATTATCATCATCAGTTGTTGAGTTTGGATGAAAAAAGACTTCAAGCTCTACATCAGGTTCAAGGGTATCAAAGGCGAATGGCCAGACATTTCAACAAAAAGGTCAAAGATCGAAAGTTGGAAGAAGGTTGTTTGGTTTTGAAGGAGATCAGAACACCTGTTACAGATCCTCGTGGGAAGTTTCGTCCTCATTGGGCGGGACCCTACATTTTGAAGAAAATACTTTCCGGCGGAGCCGTCATCTTGTCTGATTTGGATGGTCTGGAGTTCACAAACCCATGCAATTTGGATCAACTAAAGAAATATTATGTATGATCATGCATTCCATAATGAACTACATTAGACCTGATTCTCGCAAACTAATTCGAGATATGTAGGCAGCTCTCCTTGAGCACGGTCTAAATTTTAATAAAAATCATTCATTCATCTTTCTTTTTCCAAAAAAAAAAACAACAGACAACAAAAAAATTCCGCTAAGTCGAAAACCCACAAAGGGCGGCTTAGGCAATAGTGGGGCCCGCTAAGTCGAAAACCCGCAAAGGGCGGCTTAGGCAAGAATGGGTAAGAGCTCGCTAAGTTGAAAATCCGAAAGGACGGCTTAGGCAAAAATTAGAGCAAATAAATAAAGTAGATAATGCTTGGAAAGCAAATTAAAGGGTCCTTCATTCAAAAAAGAGTCATTCATCCCAAGAAGAGTCATTCATTCCCAAGGGAGTCATTTATTCAAAAAGAGTCATTCCTTTCATAAAGTACCAAAAAACCAACAAAAAAGAGTCAGACCATAAGTCCAAAACGTCAAAAAAAAAAAGGTCAACCCTAGAGTCTGCAGAGTCTGCAGCGTCTGCCTTCTCCTCGTTAAGAGGAACCACCTCATTTCCCTCCAGCTCCTGCAGCAATGCAAGCCTCCTTGGCTTTTCAAGTGGCCAAACTTCAGCTATAAACCGAGTTCTGTACTCAGGAGTAGTCTGAATAAGGGAAGGCTCTGTAAAAGGCCTGATCATCTGATGGTTCCTCACCCAAGTTTGAAGAACAGTTCGAGTAACTCCGGAAATAATTTGGGGGCAACTTCAGAAAAATTCAAGTTCCTTCCCCAGTGGAGTTGGACTTCCTAGAGGATTATTTCTAAGTTCTTTACTAGAAATAATTACTGATAGCTTGAGCTTGAGGCCTTGTAAAATTGCAAAGCCTCTGAAAAGTCCCACATAGCCAATTTGAACTTCACGCCTTACAAGGGCGGCATTTGAGTCACATCCAATGATTGAGCAGAATTCCTTAAAAAGAGGACACATCTCGTCCATCCAGGCACCAAACCTGAAGACGTGAGCTTGCGGAACCTGAAATTTGGTACAAGCGTGCAAGGAATCCCAATCCACCAATATCTCTCTAAGAGTAGCAACAACTTTCAATCCATATCTTTCCATATTGATCCTTTCAGCCTTATGGAGACTCTTGGTCCAGTTGTGCATACAACGGTTGTAAAAAAAAAAAACCTTTTTGAAAATAAAAGGGGACATCATGCATACATATGTACTGTGTGTGCTTAACAAAAGTGCAGGTACAGAAAAATCAGAAATATTGAAAGCAATCGGAAATGCCAAAAGGCGGATCTTGTACCCCTCGCTCAAAATTCGCTCTTCAGAAGACCACTGGGCTCCATAAATCATTTTTATGGACCCCACTGGGGGGCAATTGTGAACACTCGAATTTTGAGGCTCGGGAAGCCAATTTTCTCAGACTACTAAAAACCGGGCCGGACCGGATGTCCCCGGTAAAGTTCACCGGAAGTATATCGATATGGTACTTGAAATGTCCGGGACGACATGAGAATCACGGATATGGTCCCGGAATAATTTTTGGAGGTCTCTAGCTCCCGAAAAATCAGTTTGAGCGAAAACCGGCCAAAATCGGCGGCCCGGCCGCCGTGACCCCAGCGGCTCAGCCGCCAAAGTTGGCAGCTCGGCCGCCAAAATCGGCGGCTCAGCCGCCGTGATCCCGGCGGCTCGGCCGCCGTGACCGGCGGTTCAGCCGCCGTACAGTCCGATTTTGCCTATAAATAGGCTTCAGATTTTCAGAAAAAGGGGGTTGGACTTTTCCGGGCGGGCCTCATGCTGTCGAATTCTTTTCACGCTTAAAAACGATTAAGAACTTTTATTTGCATAAATCTAACCGTGTGCTGCAGGAAACAATCTGTAATCAAGAATCATAATTCCCGGTTCAAGAAAACGAGATCTGGAACTTCGAAGCGGGAAAATCCTAAGCAAGGTAATATTCTAATCCATCATTTGTCAATTTAAGCATATCATAAGCATTCTATCTTCTTCTCAAATTCTTCTCGGTCAAAGACCTAATCCTTTTAGGTCTAAGGCCTAATGGACTAATCAATCAGCCTCTTTGGCACAAAGACTTAAATTATATCTTTTTGGTACAAAGTACCTACATTTTACAATTAAAATCAATCTGTTGGCACGGAGCCTAAACTACACCATTTTGGTACGAAGTACCTAAAATTTCACAATTTAGCACTAAGTGCTGAAATTCACATTTTTGGCATTGAGCCCAACCACACTTGGCCAAAGGCCCAAAATTTGCACTCTTTTGGTACAAAGTACCTAAAATTGGAGAATTTAGCACTAAGTGCTAAATCTCACATCTTTGGCATGAAGCCCGACAACACTTGGCCAAAGGCCTAAATTGCACTCTTTTGGTACAAAGTACCTAAAATTGCATCATTTAGCACTAAGTGCTAAATTTCACAACTCTGGCATGAAGCCCGACTCAATTAAAATCAACCTTCGGCATGGAGCCTAAAATCGAACTCTTTTGGTACTAAGTACCCGATATTATACAACTTTTGCACTAAGTACTAAAACTCACAACTCTGGCAAAATGCCTGAAAAATGCACGAAGCATACACACACACATGCATGAAGCATAATTTTCATCGCCTTTAAATAGGCTTTTCCGAACTACATGGGCTTTGATCTCCTATTCAAACGGGAGTATGTAGGCATGTTTGGGATTCACCCCAAATAGCAAGTCCACAAACTACCAACAATCTTTTTGTCTTTAAATTTGTTCCATTTTTGCAAGTTAATCAAAAGCATGACATAGTCCCCGAATCCTCCTTGGGTTCGCAGACTAGAAGCCTTTACATTGGATGCATTATTGGAGTCAAACAAGGGTTTTCTTAGTTTTTCCCTTCGAACAAAATAAACTGAGTGGCGACTCCCGACAACGAGTGAACGTTCGCCCGGATCCTTTTCGGGCGGAAAACCGAGGTTCACAGTCACACTCCATCCATGGCTCCTATCCTCAAGAAGAAGAAAAAGAAGAAGTTATTGCCTCTCAACCAAGAGATGAAGAGCAAGAGAAACATGGAGAAGAGGAAGGGGATGAAGAAGAAGATGGAGATGAAGAAGAAGGAGATGATGAAGATAGTGATACTGATGTTTAGGACTTAGTTTCTTAATTGTTTTTTTGTTTGTTTTCTTTTCATGTTGTTTTTATTATTATGTTCTTTGCCTCTTAATTTTAAATTAATGAAATTGATTTTGCATTTAGGTATATCTTTTTGCCTTTGTCAAAGGAGGAGAAACTATCTTAATTGAATTTGATCAAACTTAACCAAATTGTATTTTAAATTAATACATTTTACTTTAATTTAAACAAAGTGTATGAAGCACACAATTGAGGGGGAGTAAATTAAGCAAACTCACATAAATTGACATTTTCAAAATTTATGAACACCTTAAATTTAATTTAATTGCCAAAGTAAAAAAATGGAGAGATTGTTAGCCTAATTACTCTATTTTTTTTATCTTAGACAATCAAATTGAATTAAACTAATACTTGTATTAAGTTATTTTTTTGAAGAAAACAGGCCAAGCCCGATCAGACCAAGCAAAAGCCCGATCGAACCATCAATGACCAATTGAGAAAATTTACACAGAAGATTTCACGATAAAGAGTACTAAAATCTCACTGTACCACATAGTGTCCGATCGGACCATTTAGAATTTCAACTAGACTATTGAATGTAAATTTAGGCAAAACACACAAAAGGTTTCACGGTCAGAAGTATTCCCATTTTCTCAGAGTAACACAAGAAGTCCGACAGGACCTCATGATGTTCCGACCGGACCATTAAGGCAGATTTTCTCAAAATCATCTAATGAAGTTTTCGACCAGAAGTGCACCCAAAATCTGAACAGACCACCAATGTTCCAATCAGACCAGATGCAAGTTCGACCAGGATATTTAAATATTACTCAAGTCAGAAGTCGTTGTACCTCCACTCAATTAGTGGAAGCCACGTGGACTAACCGTTGGAAGAACATTAAGCAAAATTTTAAATATTCAGATCAGACCACAGAGTTTCTCCACCGGTATCATTGATTTCTGATCGGACCATAGGAAGTTCGACTATAAAATGACTCTGGCTAAGAAAATAGTGGAAGACAAGAATCAAACAAGTTAGACCACACTTCAAACGGCTATTTCATGACTTGTAGGCTATACATCATATGAATTAGTGTTTAAATAAACTAAAAATGGAAAATTACATAAATATTTTTAATTATTACTATATTAGATTTCAAATTATAATTCACAAAAATCTAAGAACAAGCAATGAGCAAAGAGATACTCAGTAAGCAATAGGTTGGTGAAAGAGAAAGGCCTTAGATTTAGAACTTCTTTTCACAGATTTAAAAAATTCAAGATCCATTTTATGTAAAATTTAACTGAATAATGAAGGAAGAAAACAAGAAAATAAATATAATTGAAAATAAATAAATTTAAGGAAGATCACACTCAAGAATTTCCAGAGGATGAATTGCCATAAATATTTCATCAAAATAATTTCATCTGATTATTTTATGAACAAAAAAATCATATGAATTAGTGTTTAAATAAACTAAAAATGGAAAATTCATAAACTTCAAAACTATACAATAGCTAGATTTCAAAGTTGAACAAAAAAATTTCAAGAACTATAAGAACTTATAATTAGAACAAAAGATTAAGAAGAAAATAAAGAGATTTCACATTATAATAACAAAAGCGCAATGAACCAAAAAAAAAATCAAAATAAGAAAATTAAAAAATTCATTCAAAAATTAAAAAAAAAATTCATTCAAGAAGGAGAATTGATTGCAATAATAGTTTAATATAGAGAGAATCGCTTACAGATAACAACAACAACAACTAAGCCTTAGTCCCAAACAAATTGGGGTCGGCTGTATGGATCCTCAACAAAATAAGCTCAAAAGACACCAAAAAAGATACTCCAGCCTTAGGATCCTTCCAAGACACGGATTTTACATCTCCATTCAAGTTTGTCATTAATCAAATCCGTATCAAGATCTAAGGCACGTAAGTCTCTTGCTACCACCTCATTCCACACAGTTCTAGGTCTTCCATGACCTCTAGCCCCCTCAATCAACAAATTCTCACACTTACGAACCGCAGCATTAGGAGGTCTTCTTAAAACATGCCCATACCATCTAAGTCTTCCTTCCCTCACCTTATCTCCGACATCCGCTACTTGGACTTTTTGTCAAATATGAACATTCTTAATTTTGTCCAGTCTGGTATGTCCACACATCCATCTTAGCATCCTCATTTCTGCCACACTCATCTTATGCAAATGTTGTCCCGTTGGTGCCCAACACTCACTACCATAGAGCATCGCAGGTCTAACAACCGTCCTATAGAATTTACCTTTCACTTTCAGAGGTATTTTCTTATCACATAGAACCCTAGTCGCACCCTTCCACTTCAACCACCCTACCTGTATTCTGTGAGCCACATCTTCATCTATACGGCCATCATTCTGGAATACCGAACCCAAATATTTGAACTGCTTGGTCTTAGGAACCAAAACTTCATCCAACTTAACCTCATTTTCCTGCTTCTTCCTTAGACTGAACTCACAGTGCATATATTCTGTTTTACTCCTACTTAACTTAAAACCCTTGTCCTCGAGGGTTTTTCTCCACACTTTCAACTTACGGTTTACACCAGCACTAGTCTCATCAATTAAAATAATGTCATCAGCAAACAACATACACCAATGAACATCGTCTTGTATGCTTCTGGTTAGCTCGTCCATAACCAGGGTAAATAAATATGGACTCATGGCCGAACCTTGATGCAATCCGGTAGTAATGGGGAAAGTCTCAGTGTCTCCACCAGGTATTTTCACACTAGTGGATGCATTCTCATACATGTCCTTAATGATGTTGATATATTTGCCGCTGACTCCTTTCCTCTTCAAAACCCACCATAACACTTCTCTTGGTACTCTATCATATGCTTTCTCCAAGTCAATAAATACCATGTGGAGATCTTTTCTTCTTCTCTTGATACAATTCCATTAGTCTTCTTAGAAGAGAAATAGCCTCCATGGTAGATCTCCCTGGCATAAACCCAAACTGATTCTCCGAAACTCTTGTAAGCTTCCTCAATCTGTGTTCAATAATCATTTCTCATGATTTCATAGTATGGCTCATAAGTTTGATACCCCGATAATTTGTACAGCATTGAATGTCTCCTTTATTTTTATATATGGGTACCAGGGTACTCTTCCCCTAGGCATTCGGCATCTTACGTCCTTTCACAATAGCATTAAAGAGTTTAGTTAACCAGGCAACTCCTACCTCTCCAAGGTTCTTCCAAACCTCTATAGGAATACCATCCGGGCCACAAGCTTTACCAACTTTCATATACTTCAAGGCTTCTCTTACTTCACTATGCAAGATCCTCCTAGACCAGCTGATATAACCATTTGTTGCATGAAGACCTTGAAAATCTTGTTCATGTTCAGGGTTGAATAACTGCTCAAAATAAGTCTTCCACCTCTCCTTAATCTCAACATCTCCTGTCAACACCCGTTGATCTTCGTCCTTTATACATTTGACTTGGCTTAAATCTCTGCTTTTCCTTTCTCTCATCCTTGCAATCTTATAAATGCCCATTTCTCCCTCTTTAGTACCTAACTTTTGATAAATCCCTTCTAAGGCTCTGCCACGAGCTACACTAACAGCCTTCTTTGCCTCTTTCTTAGCCCTCTTATATTCCTCAAAGGCCTCGCTATTAATCGTATTCGGTAACTTTTTATACCATTCCCTTTTAGCCTTAATAGCCTTTTGAACCTCCTCATCCCACCACCATGCATCGTGCGGTCGAGGCCCTGCCCCTTTAGAGATCCCAAGCAATTTACTACCTGCTTTCTTAATGCCACCTTCTATTTTTGTCCACAAGTCCTCTGCACTAGCCTCAAGGTTCCAAATGTCTTCCTTTAGTAACTCCTCCTTAAAGGTACCTTGAGCTAGGTCTTTCAATTTCCACCATCTTATCCTTGGTTCTAATACTTTCTTATCATTCCTCCAGCTACTTTTATTCTTAACATCTAAAACCATAATACGATGTTGCGCCGTCAATGCTTCACCCGGAATGACCTTGCAATCCTTACACTTACTTTTGTCCCGTCTTCGAGTAAGTATGAAGTCTATTTGACTTTGGGTTCGTCCACTCTTAAAGGTAATCAAGTGTGACCCCCTCTTTTCAAAGCAGGTATTTGCCAGCACTAGATCATAAGCCACCGCAAAATCCTTATGATCCAGAAGGGTCTTGAATTCTTAGGTTGCTATATGAGAATTTTCAATTTCTCTCTTTTTTTGAAATAAGGATTGCAATTGCAAAAAAAAAAGGAGCAATTTATATATTTGTCTGTAACGTTAATTTACAAAATTAACCTCAACCCTTTTACATATAATTCTGTAATATTTTGCCCGTTATATATAATAATCTTATTTTTCCAACGTCTTTTGCTAAATTTGAAATTTAAAATTTTCAATGATTATTACACATAATCTTTCTATGATCTTTTGGATATTTGAAATTTTAATTTGCTGTTTTTTCAAATAGTATGTAGTAAGTAGCTATAATTGTAAATAATTTAGGAGATAATTAATTTTTACCACAATTACGCAATCATCAACTATTTATTTTCAAATGACAAACAAAAACTATTTATTTTCTAAGGAAAAAAATTAATAAATTTTTTTAAAAATAAAAAATGTTTTTATAAGTATATATTACTCCTAATTACGGACTTACGTTTTTTTTTTTTAATTTTTATCATATTAACTTAAATATTTTAACATATACATATTAACTTATATATTTTAATGTGCATATATATATTGTACAATATAAAATTTAATTTACTACTTAATTCAATGTTATATTTCATTATTTAATTATCTTTTAATTATTTCAATTTTCAAATAAATTATATATTTATAACTAATAACATAAAATCATGAGTTCAGAATTTTTTGAATCAGTTGCATGCATAAATTTACTAGTTTATTTTTAAAATATGATGCAAAAAACTCAATCATTGATTGTTTTACTCCTTCATTTTTCTTTTAAAAAAATATAAACAAAAAAATACGATATACATATATCAGTATCCAAACTAATTCATTTTGATGTAATATATAATACAGTATAATTAAAATTGAGATTTGCCTATTAATTATGATTAAATTATATTTGATTGCTTTTGTTAGAAAATATATATAATTAAAAAAAAAGTTAGATATTACCTTAAAAGGTGTTCATGAAGTTTTTAACCAAAATTTGTGCTACCAATCCTAAAGAAGAATAACTAGAAATGAAAAAAAAAAAAAAACTATTGTTTTTCACTATCTGAGAGGTAAAACAACTTTATAGTATCTATACTACGCTATATAACTTCACAAAAGGCAGTATTTCTTTTTGGGAGAAGTAGAAGATTTTTTTAGAAAAAAAAAAAAACTGCAGAAAAACCTTGCGTTATTTTTCTTCCTTTTTCTTACAAGTTTTTTTTAGCCAACTAGACTACAAGAAAAATATAAATTAGCGACAAAAATTAACGACGAATTTTTATCTATAATTGCATAGCGATAGATTAGCAACGAAAAATTATTAGTGACAAATTAACGACGGATTTAGCCACAGAATAAATCGGTCGCTAAATCTAGTGCCAACTATACCTTGCATTTAGCAACGGTGTTAAATATTCGTCGTTAATAAATAAAAATATCGACGAAACTATTTTGTAGTTAATTTTTAATTATTTAAAAATACAGACAAAAGTTTTTTGCAGGCTAATTAGCGACAAAAATATCTTTCGTCGCTAAATTTAAATATTTTAAAGATTGGGTGGGATTTTTGTATAGATTTTTAGCGACAGAATTGAGTTTCGTCGCTAATTATATCGCTAATAATAAAATTTTAAAAATATGCCGCATCTTTTTAGCTAGTTTCGTTGCTAATTTCGTCGCTAAAACATAAATATTTATTCTTTTCAACTTTTTTCCTCCATTTTTTCTTCTTCCTTCTTTCTTTCTTTCTTTCTTCTTTCTTCCTTCTTCTTTCTTTCTTTCCTTCTTTCTTTTCTTCTTTTTTTTTTCTTTCTTCTTTCTCCTCTATTTCTTCTTTTCTTTTTTTTAGTTCTTGCTCTTCCTCCTCTTTCTCCCTTTTTCTCTTGCATTTTAATTGAAGATTTTATGGTTTTACAAATTGATTGAAAATATGTATTTTTATATTGGTTATTTATTTATATTTTTATAATTAGTAATAATTTTTAAAATAAATATTATATTTTGTTAAATAAATAATATTTAGAAAAAAATTTAGAAATTATTTGGTAGAAATTTTTTTAGAAATTATTAGGTTGAATAATTTATTTTTAAATTGAATTAATTATTTGATTAAATAAATAAATTTTAGAATAAATTTTTTAAAATTAATTAATATATTAATTTATATTTTAGATAAATGTTAGAATAATTTTTTTTAGAAATTTATTTAGTGGAATAATTTATTTTTATATTTCAGATAAATATTACAATAAATTATTGCTTAAAGAAATTAGTTAAAAAATTATTTTTTATATATTATTTGGTAAATAAATTATTTTTTTAGAATAAATATTTTTTAGAATAAATTATTTAATACAATAAATATTTTTGGGAATAAATTACTTTAGAAATTAAAAATAAAATAAATTTTTTATTAAATTTTTTAAAATAAATTACTAATTTAGCGACAGAAAGAAATTTATTTTATTTTTTTAAAAATAATTTATTTTATTTTTTTAAAAAATAATATATGCTAAAGGCAATTATATTAGGTAGCTCGTACTAAGATATAGGTCGTGAGATAGATATACTGTGAGGCTCTAAGTTACGCACCTATTAGGGATATATAATGTCTTATTTTAAGAAATGACTTCGGAATAGATTTAGTATGGTTTACCCTAGATGACTTATCATAATTCTGTTGTATATTTCTAATGTCAAGACATTTTTATATCCATAATTACATTAGCTAACTAACATAATTAGTTAACATGTGGACACAGTGAAGAAGTGATTGCCGAGTAATCTTCCTTTTAGTTCAGTTCCATTGACTATAACCTAACTTGCTTTAGAAATATCCCATTAGATCAAATCATTCATAACCCTAGGATAACAAACACCTAATTATATCTCAAGAACCTACCAAAAAAGTCATAAGGGTAAAATATTCAAAATCAGAATTCTTAAGGGTCTCACAATGACAAAAGCAAATATCATAGGCTTTTGTCACCCTTTATGATTGACAAAATGCACACATGGTATGAGTCACATGCCATAGTATATACTCCTTCCCATGTAGCACATGTTTGTTAGAAACTCGATCTAGTTTTGAAACACTATGCATGTGATAGATTAGATATACTCAATGTATAACCTCAAGTTTCAAGCACAAGCTCATTATCACCTAGATAATATTACTTGTTACTGGTTTCATCTCCACTCGACACATAGACAAATAAAGGCAATTAACTTAGTGAAAAAGGTAATTATCGTTCTATGCTCTATTATGGTAACATCAATTGTAACAAAAAAAACTCTCAAACTCATGCAAACACAAAACAAACATTATGTCATGGCATTAATAAACATTAAATGAACATAACTTGGGAAAAAATACATATCAACATCTACACAATCCTAAAGACTTTGTAAGCTTAATGAATATATCTCTAGGAATAGGTTTCGTAAACATATCAGCAACCATGTCATGCGTAGAGATATATCTCATGTCCACCTCTTTATGTATTACCATATCTCTGACAAAATTATACTTGGTGTCTATAAGTTTGGTCTTGCAATGGAACTTTGAATCCTTAATATAGGTAATAGCTTACTTGATTGTCACAATGTATGATGACTAACTTGTTAGCAACACTTAAATCCAAATGTTTTAAGAATCTTTTAAGTCAAACCCCTAAAAATGCTACAAATTTAGCTTTTATTGTGGAAAGGGCTATGCAAGATTGTTCTTGCTACTCTATAAGATAGCATCATTATTTAGTAGGAAGACAAATCTAGAAGAAGATTTTCTTTCATTGACATCTCTTGCCTAGTCAACATTCATATAACCTTTCAAAACTTAGACATCCATCTTGATAGCATAACAAATAATTGGCATTACCTTTTAGATATCTTAATATTCTCTTAATTGCTTGCCAATGTGTCAAACTTGGGTTGGATTGAAATCTGCATACCATCCCAATGGTAAAGAAAATATCGGGCCTTATACATATTATTTCATACATTAGGCTTTTAACATCTCTTACATAAGGTACATTTTTCATATGTTTCACTTCTTCTGGAGTTTTGGGATATTGCCTGCGACTTAAGCTCTCACCTTTGGCTATAAGGGTGTCTGTTGGTTTACAATTACGCATATTGAATCATTCAAGTACTTTATTTATTATGCCTTTAAAATTGATTGATAACCACTTTTTAATGTGTTTAAGGAAAACTTTGTCATTTTCGGCAATTAGAATGTTATCAACATATAATGACAATATGATGAACTTTACTTTAACTCATTTGATGTAGACGTAATGGTCCTTACTATCATGGTAAAACCATTTTATAAGATAGTATTATGAAAGCAAATATATCATTATCTTAAAGACTGCTTAAGGTCATAGATTGCCTTTTTTAACCTATAGAATTAGTTTCTTGGCCTTGATGAAGCCTACAAGATGTTCCATGTAAATCTCTTTATCCAATTCTCCATTAAGAAAGGCAATTTTCATATCCATTTGATGCAACTCAAAATCAAGGTTTGTTACAATTGCTAAAATCAACTTTATAACTCTAGATGCTATCATACAGTTTTTCCTTCTTATTGTGTACACTCTGTAAACCACTAATTTTGTCCCGGATTAAATTCAATAAGCTTAACTTGGTCTATTATAATTTTAAAGAGCCTAAATCTAATTTAAAAAATTGAAATTAAATTGGTCCAATTCATAAATGCCCAAATTAAAAAGGTTCGGTCCAAAAATTAAAAGTTTGGGTTAGGTTTGAGTTGGAATAGGCCCAAATCAACATGAGCTAGTGCTCATGTTGAAATCAATATGAGCTCAACCCATGTCGATTTGGACGCTCCAAATCGACATGAACCTTAAGTCAGCCTCTAATCCAAACCAAATTGAGTTTTAATTTGGTTTAAATTCAAATAAACATTGGATAAGCAAGGGAGAGTTTGAGTGGGATAAGGATTGCCAACCTAAGGTTGCCCTAGTTGTGCCTTATAAATACAAGGTTACATTCAGTGAAAAAGGGAGCGAAAATCATCAATTCAGTAATTAAGATTACAAGAGACAGAGAGAGGCAGCAATTAAATTTTAGCAGCTGAATTATTATAGCCATAATTACAAAAGCAAAAATAAAGATTAGTCAGAGACATTAGCAACACTAAAGGGAAATTTACAATTAACACCAAGCAATCAACACACTGTGCTCAGCCAGAACTCTGGATTGGTGCAGGCAGTAGCTTGGATCAAAATTCTTTCAATTTGGTAGCTCCAACAAACTGAGATCTAGTTTTCTTAACTCTTTAAAATCACAACCAGTTTTCATTATTTATATTACTTCATACTTATTCCATACAGTAAGCTGCTCTTTCATTTAAATTGATATAAATAATTTTATCCATGTAAACATGCTAATAAGTTAGGTTTTCATGCAGTAGCTTAGCCATGTGAAAATAAATAACAAAATTAACCCAAACAAATTGATATACTCTTTCACAATAGCTTATTATTATTTGTCTAGTAGCCTAATTAGTCAATGTTTATTTGTTTTAAATTCACAGTAGCTTAGGACTTAATTTGGACCTTCAATTTAATTACCTAAAACCCTATTGGCTTATTTTGAAAAATCAAAATCTTAAATCATAGTTTTAAAACCCTAATTCATATATCAAAACCCTAGTTTTACATATCTATTGTTTAATGTAATATTAAAACCTAGATTTGATCATTTAATTTGTTAATGTATGTTTGTGATGGATGATTTATTTTTATTTTATTTATAATGAATGGTTGAATATTTTTATTAGTTTATTTTGATTTCAAGGATGTAAGAGGTATATTTCCACTTTGTGGGTATCTCATTTGTTAATATCAATGTAATTTAATTTATTTTATGTTTTGGATTAATGTAAGGGACATGTTTTCATCAAATGGCGGGTGTTCTATTTTATTTAGTTTTGGATATTGAACAATTGTTGTAAGGGTATGTTTCCATCTTGTATGGGTGCCCATTATTTGTTTGGGCCTTTTTTGCTTTGATACAATGAATGCTTATTTATTTTGAATTGCATGTAGTATGGATGATATTATAATGCTTAAAATTTTAATAATATTTAGACCTAAAAAGGATGCCAGTTCTAATGAACTGGGCGTTATGGTGGTACTGGGTCATTCTCACATTCCCCATACGTACCCAACATTTTGAACCCATTAGGGGGCTGGGGATTCCTTAGGAATCAAGTCATCCACCCCATTTTTTTCCTGGCCCGTCCGGGTGGGGACTCTATTTTCTCCGGGTTTAGGCATGTGTTCTCTAAGGCCCTGAGTCTAATGATGCAGAAGTCGCAAGAATCATACCACATAAGAGTGGGGGGGGGGAATTCCTCGCTCACAGTGGCGACTCCACTGGAGATAAGAGAAGTTTATTATGTTGGTCTTCATATTATTTTATTATTTCTTATTATGATGTTATCCATTGTATCACTTGGATTGCATTGTGTGTGTGAGTTAGGATGCCCTTGGAACCCATGTTATATTGTGTAAGGGATATCATACTTTCACTCAAAGTATGGAGATTGAGAATGGCATAACCACTCATAGCCTTATACCTTTTGGTATATATTTGCTTTGAGGACCTAAGCCTTTTTACCCCAAAGACTAAAGCTCATGTAGTTGGCTTAGTAATTTTTCTTAGGTTTACCCTAAATGCTTGTTTTTTGACTATGGTTAACTTGTTTTGGTTTGAGTTATGGCCCATTTAGTTTATCTTTTCCTAATGTGACCTAATTATAGTACAAAGCATAAAATTATTTTATAGTCCAAAATTATTTCTTTTAAGCCCAAATTATTTTAAGCCCAAAACTATTTTCAAACTTTTCAAAGTGGGCTTTGGACATAAAACCTTTTTTCAATAAAGATGGGTCAAAAATTATTTTCTACCTATGGCCTAAGCACGAAGCCTAAAATTAATTTTTGAAATAAACCTTTTACAATAGGTTTTGAAATATTTTCAAGGATGGGCCTAAAAACTATCTTTTGCTTTATAACCCATTTTTCTAAATCAAGCTTTCATTGGGTCTTAACATTAAAATGCTTTTTATGGACCAAAAATTTTCTTAAAATGGGCTTTCAATTAGTTGGGTCAATTATGAAATTTTAAAATCAATTGTGGGCCTAATTTGTACCAAGATTTGTTAATTGCGGGCTTGATTGTGGCATGGATCATTAGTTATTTTTTCAAATAAAAAGTCTATTTATAATAAACCTATTAATTTAGTTTAATCCACAAAAGCTATTTTTCAAGTAGATTTAAAGGCTTAAGGCTTAATGAGTGAGAATTATCATAAATTAACTTATATTTTGAAAATACAATTATTGGTTAGTTCATCTGAGTGATTCAAAAATAAAGGTATCCCCGGTTGATACTTTTGTTAGCCATAACACCTAAGAAAAGAGACTCGCCACTTATGTCTGAGGAGAAATAAGGTTGGAAGGAACATCCTGACTTTTCTTTGTTTGTTACATGTGCATACATGCATTACATTACATATGCATTGATCCTTTCTAGCTCATAGACCTGGAGTAGATTAGCTCAAATTTGTACAACAATCCAACCTACTCAATGATTCAGAGTTTAGTGAGAGTTCAGTTAACTTTGAACCAAGACCAATGGACCGTGACCAATTTCAAAACATGGTGAATGAGGCCTTCGCATCCAAGATGGAAGAATTGAAGGGGACCCTAGCTGAGACTGTGAGAAGCCAGTTGGCTGCATTATTAGAGAACATTGGTGAGGCATCTGCCAACACCAAGAAGTAGAAAGATAAGGGAAATGCTAAGGCAAGCGAAGTAGCCTTTGATGATGATAAGGTGATAATTAATGATTATGACTGAGATGCATACTTCCAAGACCAACAAGAAAAGAAGAAAGAAAAGAAGGCTATAGAAAAGACCAAATCTGCTGATGTTGAGAAGCTTATTGCCTACTTGGAAAAGAAGTTTGAAAAAAAGCTGAAGACTGAAGAAGTGTCAAAGGTGGACAAGTTGTTTGAGGATGATGAAGGAATCCCCTACAAGTTCAAGATGCCTCCCTTTGCTATGTTTGACAGAACTGAAAATCTTCATTTGCATGTCAAACAGTACATCACTGCTATGCAGTCTGCTAGAGCTACTAAGGCTCAAACTCTGAGGTATTTCAAGCTCTCATTAGACCTTGTTATGCAAAATTGGTTCATTACTTTATAGGAGAATACTCAAAAAGATTGAAATTTGATGTAAGAAGCCTTCATCTAGCAATAAGTGTACAATGCTAAATTGGAAGTAATCCTAATGGAAGTAGAATCAATTAAGCAAAAGCAGAATGAGAACTTTGTTGACTATGTGAAGAAATGGAGGAATAAGGTGGCACTTCTTAAGAGGAGGCCGGATGAGTCTGATTAGATCCAAACGATAGTGTGAGGTCTCCTTCCTATCCTTTGGGAACGGATGTCCCACACCCTTATCAAGGACTTCAAGGACCTTCTCCAAGCCGGACTATAAATAGAAGAATGAAAAAGGGAGAAGAACCATTTTTCTGGAAGAATGAATGAGAGAAGAAATTATTAGTCTTGCATTCAATGTACACATAAAGCGATGGCTGTCAATGTAACTGGTAAAAAAAAATAAGAAGCAATTTTTTAGATCTGGGGAGACCTTTGTCTTGGATTTTCAGCAAGCTGTAGAAGAAATGGTTGTTATAGCCATTAGCTCCCCGACCTTTGCTGAATCCTTTATCCCTAAATTTTGATACCAAAGCCTTTTATCAATTTCATCAGAAACAAGGACATGAGATAGATAGATGCATTCGGTTAAGACATGAGATTCAAGATCTTATTGAAAATGGTAAGCTACCTAAGCTTGATAAACCTAATACAAAGAGCAATCCTTTTCTTAAATTTAGAAGAGTGCTACCACCAGTAACCCTCATGATATAGGAAGGATTAAAGGAAAGTTCTATCTTGTTGACTTTTCAAGATGTAGATGGAGGAACTACTAAAGAGGAGATCCCACTAAGCAATCTTGGTCCAACTGCGAATGAGGAGGTGATGACCATTGCCCTTAATATGTCTAAGTAGATGAAGCATTTTTACTCCAACTCAATAAACTTTTCTTAGCTTATTTGGTTTTTATTTTATTGGTGTTTTCTGGAACAATTATATTTTTCAAATTAAAATTATTTGAATAAATTACTTTCATTAAATTTTTATTGGTCTTTGTTCATTTTGGTGCTCAACCAATGACAAATCTAGTATGATATTCATAAATTAGTATATCTATACATTATAATTCGAATGACATTACTAGGTGAGGGAGTTATTCTATAGCATTGAGTTGTGTATGCTCACTTAGAGAGGGCTCCTGCATAATTATAAGTATTTAGATCCTAGTTGATCTTAGAACATGCTTTGACGAACTTTTAAGGTGAAATTGAGCTCTACTTATTTTAAGAGAGAAATTATCTAGGCATTGTTTGGTAAGCCAACAACTGAAATCCACCCTGTTAACATCAATCCCTAGTTTTTCCCATTGAGCTTTCATAAAATTTTAGTTTGCTTTTTATTTACTTGTAAACCTTAATAACCTATCCTGAGCTGTTGTGACATTTATGAAAAATCTGTTGATCACTGAAATAGTAAGGGTTAAAAAAAGATCAAGGAAAAAGATGCATAGTCAAGACTATAGGGATAGTGAAGGTGGCCTGAATTAGATCTAATATCATAGACATATTGAGATGTCATCAGGGCAATAGAGGATTCATCCTTATAGAAGCAAACTCACTGTACTCCACTCATCCACAGTCAGAAGCATAAGATGATACAAATAAGACAACTTTCTCAAGGCTAGAAAAAAGAAAAAAAAAGGAAGAAAAGGAAAGACAAGAAAAAAAAAAGAAAAGGAAAGTAAAAAAGAAATAAGGAAAGAAAATAAAAACCGAAAAAGGCAGTTCAGAAAGCCGGCATAGTTCTTTTACCTAAAGCAGCAGAAGACTTTCCACTTAGTTTGAGTGGATAGATTGACTTGAATTGGTTTAGCCCAGTCAAAGACTCCAATACATAAAGGAAATACCATCTTTCATCCAACTTAGCTCCAGGTCCGCAATCTTGAAAGTCTTAGATTTAATATTCTTAAAAGGAAAAAGGGCAAAATAATGGATTGAGTTTTTACAAAAGAAAAAGATCAAGATCGTCCTGATTGGATCTAGATTTCTACCAAAAAGATGGAAGAACATTCAAGCTTTGTCTTTTCATGAAGCCAAATAACAAGATACCTAAAAGGAGGAAATGGTGCCTAAAAGTTAAGAATACCCCCCTAATAGTAATAAAAAGTTTAGTGTGTGAAGGTTTGTCCATAGTGTTACATCAGCTCTAATTTAAAATAGCCTTCATTTCACACATATCCCTTATAAAATCCCATTTTAAGCCTATTAAAGACATGATGATCTCTTTTGGTAGGTAGAGTATATTAGTGGAGATTATTTGGATAAGTATGCATATGAGATGGATAATATTTAAACTCAATGAGACCTTTAGACATGTAATATGTATCTGTCTATCTGAAGTGCAATAGTTCTTTCTTAAATGAAAATGATTCTCGAGTTTAGTATGGCAACTAGGGTTGTCATGTTATAGATATGTTAATTAGGAAAAATCGAGCCCTGAGGTAAATTGACATTGATTTGACAAAGTTAACATTTTAAAATAAAAAAAGTATTTTTCTTATTTCATAAACCTTCAAGTTGAGGGAAGTATGTTGCATTGTCGAACCTCAAAGGACATATTGGGCAAAAGAGAGTTAATGAAAAGATTATTCACAAGGTCATAGAGAAGTTACCAATTAATGTGTTGGATCACTAGCTAAAATGAGTACCTCATATGCCTTTGAATACCTTGTTTGGGCATCCACTACTCATGCTTTGTACATATGGAAGATAAAGCCATAGGTATGAAGCCTTCTATTATTCTGAACAAGCACCTGGAAGGAACCAATAGGAGTGCTTTGGCTTATCACCTCAGTATGTGAGTCAATAGAATCACTGTAAGTATCACTCATTCATATCATCTATACACACATACATGAGCATATCACACTGTATTTTTGTTATTCTGTGTTATCTATTCTTTGTTAAAGTTAACAACATATACCCTATAAAATAAACAATCAAAAGCAGATATGGAATTAGGGGGCATGAAAGTTCCATCGCTTGAGAAAGATCTAGTCACTTTGCAGAAATGGAGATGCATGCTTGTGCAAGAAACAAACAAAATGAAAACATCAATCAGGGACTACGCGGGAGCAAAATTATCGGATCAAGCCTACACAGGGGGCAAAATCTCTCCTTTTTAATTTTTGAATTTATGCGTGTACAAAATATTTTCAGACTCGCTTTCAATATTTTTTCAAGTAGGGGGGCAAAGAGAGGATATTAGGGCTAGCTAAAAAATACTTGAATTTTTTTGCAAAATGGAACACCGGCTAAAAGAAAGCCAGAACTCTCAGATGACAGAAAGTCAGCACAATCCATTAAAGAATGGAATAAGTGGCTAGAAGAAAGCTAGAACTCATAAATGATGAAATGTCAGTCAAGCTATAAGAGCTGAAGTTGATATAGGAGCTGGAGGTCCATCCCCAAGAATAGAAAATCAAAATAAAGATCCATTTCTATAAGAGCAGACATTTTCAAAAGGATTTGTTGAAGCATCCACTACTCAGCCTATGTCAAATTTGGTGAAGTATCCCGACGGCACAATCTGTAGCCTATATTGGATTTGCTGAAGTATCCTGATGGCACAATCCCCAGCCTATATTAGATTTGTTAAAGTATACTGACGGCACAATCTCCAACCTATATTAGATTTGTTAACGTATCCTAATGACATAATTTTATGGATTTGTTGAAGTACCAAATCAAAATCAATCTTGGGTCCAGAATCTAAAATCCAATTTCAAGTCTAGAATCCAAATTCAATCTAAAGCCTAAAACTCAAATCCAGTCTCAGGTCCAGAATACAAAATTCAAACTCAGATTCAGAATCAAAACCAAATCTCGAGTCTAGAACCCAAACTAAGTCTCGGATTTAGAACCCAAATCCAGTCGTGGATCCAAAACCCAAATCAAATCTCGAGTCCAGAAACCAAATTCAATCTTGGGTCGAGAACCCAAATTAAATCTCGGCTCAAGAACCTAAACCAATCTCAGGTCTATAACCCAAACCAACCTCGAGTTCAGAACTAAATCTGATCTCGGGTCTAAAACCCAAACCAATTCAAGGGTCTAGAACCCATCCCTATCCAAAACCAGTTCAAAATCATGTTTCTTTTCACTCTATGAATAAATTCAAGATCGTTCAAGCAAGGGGCAAAATTGTAGACTCTTAATTTTGGCTCGAATTAAATTTAATAAGCTTAACTTGGTCCGTTATAATTTTAAAGAGCCTAAATCTAATTTAAAAGCTTGAAATTAAACCGATCCAATTCATAAAAGCCTAAATTAAAAAGGTTCGGTCCGAAATTAAAAGTTTGGATTAGGCTTGAGTAGGAATGGGCCCAAATCAACATGAGCTCAACGCATGTCAATTTGGATGCTCTAAATCGACATGAACCTTAAGTCAACCTTTAATCCGAACCAAATTGAGTTTTAATTGGGTTTAAATTCAAATAAACTTCAGATAAGCAAGGGAGAGTTTCAGTGGGATAAGGATTGCCGAGTTAAGGTTGCCTCTAGTTGTCCCTTATAAATACAATGTTACATTCAGTGAAAAAGGGAGCAAAAATCATCAATTAAGTAATTAAGATTACAAGAGATAGAGAGAGGTAGCAATTAAATTTTAGCAGCTAAATTATTAGGGCCACAACATTAAAAGGAAATTTACAATCAACACCGAGCAATCAACACACCGTGCTCAGGCAAAACTCTGGATTGGTGCAGGCAATAGCTTGGATCAAAATTCTTTCAATTTGGTGGAGCCAACAAACGGAGGTTTAGTTCTCTTAACTCTTTAAAATCATAACCAATTTCCATTATTTATAATACTTCATACTTATTTCATACAGTAAGATGCTCTTTCATTCAAATTGATATAAATAATTTTATCCACATGAACATGCTAATAAGTTAGGTTTTCATCCAGTAGCTTAGCCATGCGAATATAAATAACAAAGTTAACCCAACCAAATTGATATACTCTTTCACAGTAGCTTATTATTCTTTGTCCAGTAGCCTAATTAGCCAATGTTTATTTGTTTTAAATTCACAGTAGCTTAGGACTTAATTTAAACCTTTAATTTAATTACCTAAAACCCTATTGGCTTATTTTAAAAAACCAAAATCTTAAATCATGGTTTTAAAACCCTATTTCATATATTAAAACTCTAGTTTTGCATATCTATTGTTTAATGTAATATTAAAACCTAGATTTGATCATTTAATTTGTTAATGTATGTTTGTGATGGATGATTTATTTTTATTTTATTTTTAATAAATGGTTGAATATTTTTATTGGTTTGTTTTGATTTCAAGGGTGTAAGATGTATGTTTTCACTTTGTGGGTACCTCATTTGTTAAGATCAATGTAATTTAATTTATTTTATGTTTTGGATTAATGTAAGGGATATGTTTTCACTAAATGGTGGGTGTCCTATTTTATTTAGTTTTGGACATTGGACAATTGTTGTAAGGACATATTTTCATCTTGTATGGGTACCCATTTTTATTTGTGTTGGACGTTCTTTGCTTTGATACAATAAATGCTTATTTATTTTGAATTGCATGTAGTATGAATGATATTATAATGCAAGAATTTAATAATATTTAGACCTAAAAAGGAGGTCGGTTCTAATCAACTTTTCACTTGATTTTGAGAATTCATTTGTTCCCAATGATGCATCCTTTTGAAAGATCTAGCAATTCTTAGACTTAGTTTGATCTCATGGAATCTAGATATTTTTTCATTGCTTTTAACCATTTATCCTTAGCAGCGCATTTGAGAGCCTCTTGAAAATTCTTTGGCTCATTGTTATCTTGAGACTCAACTATGAATACCTCATCTCTACCTCCGATTTAAAAATGATAATGAGGGATAATTCCATGATTTCTCCTCCTGATGTCATAATCTTGAGAAACATATTCATCAAATTGTATAGGTATATCTATTAAATGAAGATCCATAAGGCTCCCACTAGAACTAGGATCTATCCTCCCACTTGAACTATGATCACTCTCATTTGGACCAGTTGGTGGAGTTAATTCTAACAAATTTCTCCCACTTAGATGAAATGGTCCTTTTGAATGTTGATCCTTAGTCACAAATAAGGAGAATTGTTGATTTAGTTCACCTTATTAAGAAAAACTATTCTCTAAGAGTGTGACATCATGTGATTCAAATTTGATTGGTCTCCTACTATCTTGCTCACCTATGAAAATGTAACATTTGGATATTTCAGAATAACTCACAAAAAAACTCTTTTCACCTCTTGAGCCTATTTTCCCATATTTAATGTGAGGTATCATATACATAGTCGGCGCATCTACAAGATTTTAGGATGTTGAGGTTGGGATTATGACCTATCCATAATTGGAACAAACTTAGAGGGCATATAGTTAAGTACGTAGGTGGTTGTTAATAATGCATCACTCCAAAAGACAATGAGCAAATTAACTTAAGCCATCACAAGAGATGGGAAAAACTTTTGCTTTTCACAGTTTAAGAGCTAAAACAACTCCACATTATGCACTCTAATCTCACAAAGAAACTATTTCTTTTTGGGAGAAGAAGCATAAGGGTTTTGAGAGAAAAACTAAAGGAAATTTTGTTCTTTTTCCTCCTTTTTTTCCTCTGATAATATTTTTAGCCAAATAAAATTCTTTTTCCAATCATCTTTTAGATAATTAAGACTTTATTATGAATAAAATCAAATTTTAAATTGGAAACTTAATCTTATTCAAAATCTCTTTATTATCCAAATATTTTCTATTATATAATTAATATTATGAATATTTTGGACTCATGGGTCTTAAACATTTTTAATCCTTAAATATTAAAATAAATTTAATTTTAAAAATTAAAGTACAATTTCATTTAGAATATCATAATTTAAAATGTAGTAAAAAATTATTAACTTAATAATGATTTTTTTCAAAATAATTTTTTAATTTAAAATAGAAGATAATATTATTTATTTGATAAAAAAATAATATCCACTGAACTTATTACTTTATCATTAATTCATTGGTCATTTATTGTTTATTGCAAAAATTATATATGTAGTTTCATTCAAATAGATATAAGTATAAAATATATTTGTTTGGCCTTGCAAGTCATGCTGGACTCGGCCACTTGCCTTATCAGGATGGACTAGGCCAATAAACCAAATGCTCTAACCTAACCTAGCCTCGAGCACTTGAGCGTGCCAAACAAAATGGGTTGTGCCTAGCACTTGGGCTATGCTAGGTACATCTCTAAGCTAGTTGGGCCCTGCATGTTGCTCGATTTTCTTTCCATGTGTAGTTATGCGAGTAATATAAGATTGATTTTGACATATTAATATTTTACCCATCTATTAAATATATATTAAAGCAAAGAAAATGGAAGATTCGTAGGATTACATCATAAATAATATAAAAATAAAAAATAAAAAAATATTTATTGATATTTATTAAAAGAAAAAAGTAATAAATTTGTGTGCTTTTATGTATTAAATTAAGAATCCAAAATGTAAAAAAAATAAAAAGATAATAAATCATTACTTATTCATATTAAATACTATTTAAAATTTATTAAAAGGCAAAAATGAGTATAACATATTTTTATGGGTTCATACAAATTGAGAATCTAAAATATAAAAAACTTAGAAAAATAAAAAAATGATTAATTTATATGTTTCTATTTAATTTATTAATTAAATGATATATCTCTTTAAATTCCTATTATATATATATATATAAGTTGAGAAAAATGTAAGAAATATGAGCTAACACATAATTTATATACATGATACTCAAATGTCAAGTGTTATGGTTATTTTTTTCAAAATTTATTAACTAAACTATTAATTCTTGAAAATGAAAGGTCATATATTTAATAATTTTAATAAATTATTAATATAAATTTATTAATTAAAAATATTAATATATAAAAATCAAATGTCATAAATTTAATAAATTTTTTAACGAAAACCATTAATACATAGAAATGAAAGATATAATATAAGTTATTAATATATGAATCTATTAGTAAATGAAAATAAAAGGGCATATGTTTATTAAATTTAATAAATTACGAATGCAAATTTGTTAACTAACAATATTAATAAATGAATATCAAAGGCTATATATTTAATAAACTTAATAAATTAGTAATTTTTAACTAAAACTATTAATATATGAAGATAAAAATTATATTTTTATTAAATTATTAATAAATTAATAAAAAATAATTATTAATAGATTTTTTTAACTGAAACTATCAATATATGAAAATATAAATCAATATACGAAAATACAAAGTCATATATTTAATAAATTATTAATATATGAATATTAAATGTCTTATATATAATAAATATATTGATTGAAATTGAAAATGGAAAAAAACATAAGTTATCATATAATGTATATATATAATGCAAAAAATTATTTATTATAATTATTTACTTATCTATTTGTGTCTCCCATAATTGGTCAATTGAAACTATTAATATATAAAGAAAGTTGACTTTAGTTTTAATTTTATTTTCCATAACTATACTAATGGTTGTTAATTACATAAGACCCAAAATTTATTAATTGAAACTATTAATATACGAATGTAAAATATTGAAACTATTAATATATGGATATAAAATATCTTATATTTAATAAATTATTAATATATAAAGTTATATATAATAAATGTATTGTTTGAAATTATCAATATATAAATGATTGAAAATAAATAGTTTTAAACTTCATGTTAATAGTGAGATTATATATTTAATTTCAATAATTTTTATAATATTATTTCAATATGATAAAAAAAATTATATTCCCACATCATGCAAATCAATGACTAATTTTGTAATAAAGTCAAATGAAATTGGATGTGAAGTGAAAATTATCATCATGTCGCACATATCAGTAGACCTTGAAATTTGGCCCTAAATGAGTGTAGTCCCAATTAAAAGGCCCAAATCAAATTTGATTTCAATCAAAAGGCTCTAATCAAAATTCGAATCCAATTAAAAAGCCCAAATTATCTCTGATCCAATTTAAAAAGCTAAAGTAACTGGACCAGCCCAAAACTCATGACGAATGGGCCAAACCAATTTGCTATGAGCCTTTAGTCCGGGCTTAATACAATCTTAATTCTGCTAAAATTTAAATTAACTTAGATAAACAGGTTTTTCCTAAGTTAATTAGGATTATTTAACGTCCAACTTACCATAATGTTGCCTATAAAAAGGCAATAAACAAGAGCCAGAGAGAGGAGGACGACCACAATTAGCGATCAGAAAGTAACTATTAGCAAAGAAGAATGAGTAAGAATAGGCAGCCATTAGGAATTAAGAACAACAAACCGAAGACACTAAGAGACAAAAAGCAAACACACAGAAACCTTGAAACACGTTGTTCAACCAAACTCTTAGTTGATCAAACCTACAGAACTTGTACAAGGTAGAAACCATTATGTAATTACGAGGCTTGCTCCAACATCCAAATTTTTAGTGGAACCAACAACTTAGGTATGATCTTTAAATTTATTTAATTCAACTCAATATCATGTTTATTTTAGCTTTGCAAAGTTTATTGTGTATCATTTTGATTTTATAGTAATCTCATCCAACAAACCCTAATTTTAAAATTAAAACCCTAATTGCATGTTTTAATATTAATTTTACTACCAAAGCCCTAATTTTGAAAATAAAAATGTTAATTGCATGTTAAATCCTAGTTTTAGGATTAAATGCTAAATTATGATTTAAAATCCTAATTTATAATTAATAATATATATTCTAGAGGCAGCAACTCATTCAACGAGTATGATAAATCGTTTACCTTTAGGGGACGCTGCCCCCTTGACACCCGCCCACTAACCGACTAGCGGGACCGCTATGTCCATTATACCTTATATTTCATTAATGGATTAATATTAAGATATATTTATGAATTACAGTTTTTATGATTGACTATATGTTTAGATTACTTGCTTTATTATGAATGATGAAACTATAATTGCATTCATTTATTGGTTGTATTTTTAAGAGACTTATAGAAGACATCTACCTATGGTAGGTGCCTTAGTTTATTTAAATTATTTCTTTTGTTATGTTGTTTTGGAAGGAATGTAAGGGACACGTTTCTACTCTTTTGAGGGTGTCCCATTTTATCTTATATTTTAGATTTGAATATTTGTAAGGGTATGTTTTCATCTTGTATAGGTGTCAATTTTGATTGATTTATAATGTGATGTTGTTTATTTCAGTAATTACTTGTAATATGAATAATATCATAATAATTTAATAATTTAATAATATTTAGGCCTGAAAATGAGGTCGGTTCCAACGAACCGGGTATTATGGGGTGCTGGGCCACTTCTCACCTTCCCCATACATATCCAACTTTCCGAAGATAGTAGGGGCTAGAGATTCCTTAGGAATCAAGTCATCCACCCCTTCTACTTTCTTCCTGGCATATCAGATGGCGACTCATATTCTCTGAGCTTAGACTTGTATTCTTTTAGGCCCGTGTTCTCTAAGACCCAGAGCATAACAGTGCCGAAATCATAAGAACTATTTCACCAAGAGTGGGGACAAAAATCTCCACTGAAAATATCATAATAATCAACAAATGTGTGAGTGGGATTATATTTTACGAGTTATGGTAAAAATGATAATTCTCATATCAGACAACTCAATTTTTAGATGTTTATAAATAATAGTTTGTTTATTAAAGTTGCCATAACAAATCATCTGAGTAATTAGTCTAAGGTTAAAATAAATAAAATAAAGCAATGACTAAAATGATAAGGGATTTCACCTATAATATACCCTTCTTTAAGGGATTAATTTTTTTAGACCTCAATATCCTTAAATACACCAAAATGGACTAAAATACCATTACAATTCATAATGTGCCTTAACAAAACAAGAAAAAACTAATAACTTTTCTTCTATTTCAAATCATCTCTCATTCTCTCTCAATCTTCTCCTTTGATCTTAATAAAAAAAAACCACTTACAAAATTTCTTTATTCTCTCATTCGTCTAAAAGCTTCATTCTTCATCTAAATCAGTGGCATTTCATCCTTTAGTCCATGTATCCACGGTAAGTATGTTTTCTAGGTTTTATTTCAGCTCATTTGATCTTTTTACTTTGAAAACAAACAATGTTGAATACAAAATGAGAATATTGTCAAATAAAGTGGATGCATTTGTTGAAGTCGTTGAACTAATGAATGTAGTAGGATGTGTGTTAAATGTGTGTTTATCGATGAATGATTTATGGTATTAATGGGGATTGGATGGCTTATAGTATGAACTTTTTTTTAGTTTTTTAATGTTGTATTGGTTATCTAAGTGAAGTTAAAGAGAGTTGAGGTGAGTTAGGGTTAGTTAGAGAATGTTCCTAACTCCTCTTAATTATCCGTAACCATCTCTAACTCACCCCTAACTACTCCAAATTGTATTTTAAAACACTTTATAATATTCAAACTTATGTTGATTAAAATTTAAAATCAAAATGTGCTTGATTGAGTTTGATTAGCAATTGAAAAACACTTACTTAGATAGTCCCTAATTGTCCCTAAGTCGAATTCTTAAGTTCTTTGACTATAAGTATTTGTTATAAGTCTTCTTTGGTCAGTGTGGAATAGATATCGGTGGCCTATACCTAGATATTGATTTGAACATAAGTTTTTTCTATTTTTCACAAGCATTTCAACTTTTAAGTTTATTTCTTCTTTCAATTGAAACTTCTGAAACCAAAATAAAATTGATATGCTATGAGTTGCTAAGAAATCCTGCCCCTGCACCTCTACCATTTCCCTCCTCCTCACCTCTCCATAGGATTTTATAAACTTCAGTTGCTTCTCTATATAGCCATTATGTTTTTCAGTAGCCATATGTTAATTAGATATAATTAATTGGCCTTTCAAACTTTAACTAATGGGATAGATTTCATTATTTTTTATTTTATTTTTGTTTGTCTTAGATATTTTCTTTTAAAAACTTTTAATGTCTTTTTTGGTTTATGTAATTTTAACAATATGTATTATGACTATATTGAACAAAATGTGTTTGAAAATTATTACGCTTAAAACAATCTAAGAAAAAAAATTTGTGTGTATTTATATTTAACATTATTATAAATAATAAATGGTTTAAAAAAGCCAAAAAGAATGCCAAGTACAAGTTCAAGAACTTGCATCAGTAATGTAAAGTATTAGTAATATAAGAGTTAGCATTTCTCTCTAATACTATCACAGTTTTAAGTTGTCTATGTGTTTATTTCATTTGTCTTGCACAATGTTTTTGAAATTAAAAATATAAAAATTTAATATAATATATTAAAATAAAAAAATATTTAAAAAAATTAATCCCTCGATAACGTGCAGGTTATAACCTAGTTAGGAAGAATTAGGCATTTTGTTGCTAAAATATTTTATTGCAATAAAAGACATAAAAATTTTGCTATAAAAGTCAAATTCTATAGCTAATAGCCTAATATAAATCAGCAACTAAAAAAAATATATGAGCTATAGCATATGTTACTTCATGGCAAAAACTCAATATAAACAAGTGTTATTAATCCATGACTAATTTGAAAAAATAATATCTACATGTGTAACAAACTTATAACTAAAACATTTTCTTTACCATAAATATAATATATTATAATATTTTTCACTTTCAAATTTTAAATGATAAATTTTTTAAATTCTACACCTTTAGTCATGTTAATTATAACAACAAATTTATTTTAAAATATAGTTCTAAATGAGAAAATTTTATGGTAATTTTTTACAAACTAAACATAATAAAAATGCCACAAAAAAATTAAAGTTGTATAAAAAGTCATAAATAAAAAAAGTATATTTTTATTCAAAATATTGAAATTAAATAATTTTATTCAATACTGAAATAATAAATTCTTTTAATACACAAATAAGAAAATGTTTCATCTATTAATTGCTGATGCAACTAATTTTCTAAAAATAAAAATAGTCCAACTCCTTAGCAAGCTTTCTTGATCATTTAAGAATTCCCACCAACATACAATAATAACAAAATTAAATAACCGAATTAAAGGTCTCATTCACAAGAATGAAAAATATAAATTATGTCATGTCACAGTCCCAACTACCAATCTAAATCCACAATATTCGTTTGCACAAAAAAATTGAGTGCACATTATCCTAAAATGATTATACTATGCATCAAAACAACAAGAAAACACATGTACATGGGAAATAAATGTTCAAATAAATGTTTAAAGGAAAATTACCAAATACCTCAAAAGGTAATAATAAAAGCAAAAGCAATTTGGTCCTCTCTTTAGATCATGTTGACGTATAACTATTTCTACAAGAGAATGTTTTGAATAGGGAATAATTTCAAAGAGGGTTAACCTACTTTCTAATGCTATAAATACATGTTTTCTTAGGATAAACACAATCTTTTTTCTTATCATTTTCTAATATCCGTAGTCTTGGATAAATTAAATAAGTATATGAAGGTATAGGTGTTATATATGTTTAATGTATTTTTAGTGTATTCATAGTATATACATATTATATATGTTGAATATTTATTATATATATATATTTAATATATATAATATACATATAAGGTACACTTAATGTATACATAGGATACACATCATATATACATATGAGTAAAAATATATATTAATTATATATTACATATACATAGTATAAACATTACATAAATATGTACATAAAGAAATATGTAAAATATAACTAAAATATATATGATATATACATATACACAAAATATACAATACATATAAGTAAAGTATATATTTGTGTTGAAAGATAGTAATTATGATAATAATAATAAACTAATAAATAGTAAGAATAAATAAAATTAAAATTAAAATTAATTTTGAATAGTGGAAGATGATGAAACTAAAGATATTTATTAAATGTGGCGGAAATTAAATGTGAAATAAATAATAATAAATTAATTAAATATATATATGGATGTGAAGAAGATGAACAAAATTAAAATTAATATATTTATGGATAAAAAGAAGGAAAAATATCTATTATTTTAACAATTAAATATTATGTAATTATATATATCCCATACAATCATATAGTGGTCTTGTTTATACAATTACAATAACCTAGTTTTCCAAATATCCAAAACCCTAATCATGTTTTTTTAAAACCAAAAATCTTAATCATATTTTTCTAAAACCAACACCCAAATTTCTAAATTAAAACCCTAAAACCTTAATTTCTAAACCAAAACCCTAAATTTGTATTTAAAATCCTATAAGCCCTAATTCAAGATGTAAACCCTAATTTCTATAAATATAAAACTTTAGCTGACATAGAAACCCTAATTCCCTAATAAAATTATATCTTATAAATCATTTATCTTTCGGGGGCGCTGCACTCTATCCTCCGCAAGGGGTGCTACGCCCTTGACTCTCGCCCGCTAACCGGCTAGCGGGATTGCTGTAAGCACAACCCTCGTCGTCACACCCTATATTTCATTAATGGTTTAATATTAAGATCTATTTGTAAATTGTAATATTTATAATTAACTTTAACTTCATTAGTTTAGCCCTAATTTACAATTGTTTATGCAATGATTGCTTATTTTTTTTATTATTTTCTTTACCATAGATAATTATTAAGTATTTATTGATTGTATTTTTAATAGACTTGTCAAAGGCATGTTTTCACTTGTGGATGCCTTATTTGTTTAATTTATTTATTTTCTGTAGTTTAATTTATTTAAAGACTTTGGAATAATTGTAAGGGACATTATTCCACTAATTGGTGGATGTCCTATTTTTATTTACCTATACTTTGGACATTGGATATTATTGTAAGAGCATATTTTCGTTTTGTACCGGTACCCATTTTGTTGGTTTGGCCTTTCTTGATTTTAATGAATATTTATTTATTTCTATTGCATGTAGTATGGATGATATCATAATGTTTAAGAATTTAATAATATTTAAATCTAAAAAGAAGATAGGTTCCAATGAATCAGGCTGATGCGGAACCCCAAGATTATAAAGAATCCGAAACCCCAACACACAAATTTAGTATACCAAGAACCCTAGCTATTTGTTTGTCCTACTGTAATTGACATGCAACTAGAAACGTAGATAATTGGACAGAATTAAAGAAAAGCTAGAAAGATCACAAGTGTTACCATGATAAGTTGATTCCAATTCTTGATGCAACAAGAAGAAGAGTACCCTCTCTTGATGAAATTCGGCCAAGCGAAAATAATTGAATAATATGATCACCAAAACTGATGTCTTACAACCCTAAATGAGATATAAATAGCTAAACCCTAATTAGCATTATTAAGTAGCGTTTGGTTGGCTAATCAAATTTTAAGAAATAATAAAATAAACAAAGTTCTAATTTAATACAAAACAAATAGGGCCCTTACTTTTTTAAATAAGTATAATTAGTGGGCCTTAATATATATTAAATAATAGGCCCATATACTTGGATTAAATTTATGGGCTGCTTCTCCTCTATATCCGTAGCGTCAAAGGTCTGTCCACCAAGTCTTTCTTCCATGAATCGCCTTACAAAGCCTTAGAAGGTAGATTTGAGCTTCTTGGCCTGCAACCTTGTAATTGGCCCATTTGGTAAAATGAGTTCCATGCCACGTTGGCCTCCTATGCTTGCTCCGCTAGCCTTGCTCATACTTCCATCTTTGTTCGCATCAATCCCTCCCTCCTCAAAAAGATTCATCCTTGAATCTGCGTCCATATCAAAAGGAGAAAGATCAGAAACATTAAAGGTTGTAAAACTTGATACTCACAAGGCAAGTCAATTTTATAAGCATTATCATTAATCTTTTCTAGCACTTGGAAATGACCATCGCCTCTTGGATCCAACTTTGATTTTCTCATATTGGGAAACCTTTCCTTCCTTAAGTGCACCCATACCCAATCACCAAGTTTAAAAGTAACAACTTTGCGCCCTCGATTGGCTTGACGTGCATAATTATCATTCTTCTTCTCAATGAGTTGTCTAGCCTTCTCATGTATAGTCTTGACCAACTCAGCCTTCCTATGTCCATCTAGGTTAGTAATCTCATGTAATGGCAAAGGAATTAAATCCATAGGAGTAAGAGGATTAAACCCATACACAATTTCAAAAGGTGAGAATCATGTGGAAGAATTCAAACTACGATTACAAGCAAATTCAACTAATGGAAGAAACTCTTCCCATATTCTTAAATTCTTACCTACCACAGCATACAATAAAGTCTCTAAAGTTCTATTCAACACTTCAATTTGTCTATCAGTTTGTGGATGACAAGTGGTAGAAAATAATAATTTAGTACCCAATTTTCCCCACAAAACTATCCAAAAATGGCTCAACAATTTAACATCACGATCAGAGACTATTATCCTAGGTATACCATGCAAACGCATAACATCTCTAAAGAATAAATTAGCTATATTTGTTGCATCATCAGTTTTATGACAAGCTATGAAATGTGCCATTTTGCTAAATCTATCCACAACAATAAATATGTTGTCTCTACCTTTCTTTGTCCTAGGTAAACCTAACACAAAATCCATAGAAATGTCAACCCAAGGCTCATTAGGAACAGGTAGAGGTGTATACAATCCATGAGGCATAGATTTGGACTTAGCTTGCCTACATGCAATACATTTAGAACAAATTCTTTCAACATCCCTAAGCATGTGTGGCTAATAAAAATGCTCAGAAAGTATATCCGAAGTCATATGCATACCAAAATGACCCATCAATCCACCACTATGTGATTCACGCACAAGTAATTCCCTTAATGAACATGCAGGTACACATAATCAATTCTCACAAAATAAAAATCCATCATGCCTATAAAATCTTTGAAAAGCAGCATGTTCACAAGCAACATAGACATTACCAAAATCAGAATCTGTTGCATACATATCTTTAAGTTGCTTAAATCTTAACATCTTAGAACTAAGTGTAGTGATTAAAGCATACTTCTTTGATAATGCATCAGCAACAACATTATCTTTACCTTGCTTGTAGTGGATCACATAAGGAAATGTCTCAATGAATTCAACCCATTTTGCATGCCTCTTATTTAGCTTCCCGTGCCCTTTCAGTTGTTTAAGTGACTCATGGTCTGTATGGATCACAAATTCTTTTGGAAGCAAGTAATGTTGCCACACGTCTAGTGCTCTCACTAGGGCATATAACTCCTTATCATAGGTGGAGTACTTTAATTGAGCTCCATTCAACTTCTCACTAAAATATGCTATGGGACATTTTTCCTGCATCAACACAGCACCTATACCAATCCCAGAAGCATCACATTCAAGTTCAAAAGCTTTATCAAAGTTTGGTAAACATAAAATAGGAGCAGAACACAACCTATCTTTTAAAGTATTAAAAGCCCTATTTTGCTCATCTCCCCACTTAAAACCAACATTTTTTTTAATTATTTCAGTCAAAGGAGCTGTAATGGATGAGAAATCTTTCACAAATCTTTTATAAAAACTAGCTAACCCATGAAAACTCCTTATCTTAGACATACTCTTAGGTGTAGGCCATTCTTGAATAGCTTTTACCTTTTCAGCATCTACCTCAACCCCTTTAGCACTCACAAAAAAAAACTCAAGAAAATAAGTTTATCAATGCAAAAAGTACACTTCTTCAAATTAGTATACAACTTCTCTTTCCTTAGAACCTCTAGAACTAACCTAACATGCATGATATGCTCATCTAGAGACTTGTTGTATATAAGAATGTCATCAAAATACACAACAATAAATTTTCCAAGGAAATTACACAAAACATGGTTCATTAGCCTCATAAATGTGCTAGGTGCATTAGCCAAACCAAAAGGCATAACCATCCATTCATATAAACCATATTTTATTTTAAATGCAGTTTTCCACTCATCACCCGGTTTCATCCTAATTTGATGATATCTACTTTTCAAATCTATTTTAGTGAAAATACATGCACCATATAACTCATCTAACATGTCATCTAATCTAGGAATGGGATGGTGATACTTTACAGTGATTTTATTGACTGCACGACAATCCACACATATCCTCCATGTTCCATCTTTCTTGGGTACCAACAACACTGGTACAACACATGTGCTAAGGCTCTCTCTCACATGCCGCTTCTCTAACAATTCATCTACTTGCCTTTGATGTTCCTTTGTCTCCTTTGGGTTACTTCTATAGGCTGGCCTATTTGGAATTACTGCTCCAAGAATAAAATCAATCTGATGCTTAATACCCCTCAAGGGAGGGAGTCCCTTTGGCATCTCTTCAGGAAAGACTTCATCAAATTCCTGTAACAAAGAAACAAAACCACTAGGAAAATTTGGGTTAAGGTCAGTCATAATCAATAAACTCTCCTTAAACCTTATTGCCATAAATGATCTTCTGCCTATGTAAGCACTCTTAAGATCTCTCTCTTTTGTAAAGAAACTCTTCTTCTTTTCACTCTTATTTTCTCTCCTCTTACTGTTCTCTCTTGCACATCTCTCTTTCTTTACCTCACTTGTGCAGTCACTCCCCATTGGGCTACATAATTATTTCTTTTCTCTCTTAGCCTTTTGTCCTCCATTTTTTTAGTTAACTCACTACCCAAATCCCTATTTGAAGTATTCATCATCTTAATATGTTCTTGATACACTTCCTTTGGAGATCAAGGTGCTAAAGTGAAAATCTTCCTTTCAAACTAAAAGAATACCTATTCTTGTACCCATCATGTGTGACTTTCCTATTAAACTGCAAAGGCCTACCCAATAATAAATGTCCAGCTTGCATGGGTACTACATCACATAATACTTCATCGACATATTTCCCAATAGAAAATGGCACCACTACTTGTTTTGTTACCTTTACTTCACCACTATCATTTAGCCACTGTAGCCTATATGGTTTAGGGTGTTTTGCACACTTCAACCCTAACTTATCAACTAAGGTTGTACTAGCCATATTTGCACAACTGCCTCCATCTATAATCATGCTGCAAACTTTCCCTCCTACCAAACACCTAGTGTGAAAGATGTTTTCCCTCTGTTCTATGCTCTCTTCCTTAGCCTGAACATTAAGTGCACGCCTAACTACCAAAGATTCACCACAAACAGCATACTCAACCTCAACATCACTACTATCTTCCAAACTAGGCATAAAATCACAGTCAGATTCTGATTCAGATTCAATTTCTCCATTGTCCCTCATAAGCATAGTCTTTTTATTGGGACATTATGAAGCAATATGTCCATTACTCAAACATTTAAAACACTTAATATTTCTTTTCCTATTAGAAGAATTAGAAAAATTAGTGGTACCTTTATTTGTAGAAGAGACTCCTTTGCTCTTTTCAAAGCTTCCACTTTTCATCTTGGAACTTAAGTCTTTATCCTTAGACCTCTCATCTTTATTCTTCTCATCTTTCTTTGGCCACCTTGAGGTCCATGTTGGGTTGTAATTGAAGGAACTCCTTACTGCCCCCTTTTGCTTGAGTAGTCTCTCCACCTTCATGGCCATGTTCACCATCTCCTCAAGCTCTATATATTGATGTAGCTCTACCTTCATGGCTAAGAATCGAGCCATGGTAGCTTCTCTATCCTCTTCTATATTTGCTCGAATCATTGCCATCTCCATCTCTTTGTGATAATCTTCTGCTGACATAGACCCTTGAGTGAGTCTCTGCAATTTTTTATGTAGCTCACGATAGTAGTAGGATGGCACAAATCTCCTCCTCATGACAGCCTTCATTTCTGCCCACGTCTCAATAGGCTTCTCTCCATTTCTTATTCATGTTAGTTTCAGTTGTTCCCACCATATCAATGCATAATCTATAAACTCAATTGCTGCTAACTTCACCTTCTTTCCCTCTGAGTAGTTATGACAATCAAATATAAGCTCCACCTTCCTTTCCCACTCTAGGTATGTTTCAGCATCATTCCTTCCTACAAATGTTGGAATCTTCATCTTTATGGAATTGATGTTGCTATCTCTCCTTCCTGGCCTCCTATCTCCTCCTGGCCTTCTATCTCATCTAGGCCTAACCCTTGAAGATTGGTTGTTATCTTCATCTTCATCTTCATCAGGTTCATCATGGGACTCTATATCTTCTTCATCATAAGTTTGTTGCTTAGTGTCCCTCCGCTTTGTTGATGTAGCTCCTGATTGTTGGGATTGCTTAACAACCTCAACTTCATCCCTCAAATTCATAACATCTAAACTAAAATTCTCAAATTGGTTTTGCATAGCCTTCATCACAAAAACTACATATTTCATGCTCATGTCGCATCCCTTGCCTGCCTCCTCAGACATGATGTAAAACTGCAAGAAAATTTTAGAGAAGAGAGAAAAAAAATCCTCACACTCTCCCTCACGTGATTACACTCAATAATATATCACTCCACTCGTGTTTCACTCAAATTAGGCTTTTACCATCTTATTTGCTTACACTCTCTTGCCTTTTTCCCTCTCTTGTTCCCTTCTTGAAGTTACACTTCAGAATTTAAAATAACTAATCAGGTTAGTCACAAGTAGTAATCCATAAAAAAATTACAATGAAAAGCCTCACAAGAAACGAAAACAAAACACCCCAGTTCTAGATTCAATTTAATAATCGTGGTAATAAAAAAAAGAGAAAACACACAGATGAAGAATTGTATGTTTGTGAATGCAAGTCCTAAGAGTAACCAGAATGTAAAAGTCACCCTTATATGCGTGGCAGAAACAAAAGAAATTGAAAACAAAGAATTAAACTATGAATGCAATAAAATTGACAAAAACAGGAAGCTAAATTAAAGAATTTTGATTTTCCCCAAGTGGGAGCCAAAATAATCCCTAGACCTAGTGATTCAACTAACTTACACTAAGCAAATTTTAAGAAATAATAAAATAAACAAAGTTCTAATTTAATACAAAACAAATAGGGCCCTTACTTTTTTAAATAAGTATAACTAGTGGGCCTTAATATATATTAAATAATAGGCCCATATACTTAGATTAAATTTATGTGCTGCTTCTCCTCTATATCCATAGCGTCAAAGGTCTGTCCACCAAGTCTTTCTTCCATGAATCGCCTTACAAAGCCTTGGAAGGTAGATTTGAGCTTCTTGGCCTGCAACCTTGTAATTGGCCCATTTGGAAAAATGAGTTCCATGCCATGTTGGCCTCCTATGCTTGCTCCGCTAGCCTTGCTCATACTTCCATCTTTGTTCGCATCACATGCGCTGTGGGGGTGCTGGGTCATTCTCACCTTCCCATGCGTACCCAACTTTCCATTGGGAGGTTGGAGATTCCTTATGAATCGACTCATCCACCTCTTTCTATCTTTTTGGCCTGTCCGGATGGCGACCCCATTTCTTCAAGCTTAGAGCCATGTTCTCTAAGGACTCGAGTCTAACAGTGCCACAGTCTCAAAGTACCATTCCATCGGGAGTGGGGCAAAAATTTTCGCTCATTGTTTGGTATGTGTAAAGTAGGGTTTTAGTATAAATGCAAAAAATTGATGTTATGGAGTAATTTAATGTTATTTAAGTGTATATGTTGTGATTTTATGGTTAGAAATTGATTATAGGTAAGTTTGGATGAAGTTAGGGTTATGGACCAATTATGTAAAAATTAGGGCTTTGGGAGAGATTTTGATAATTATGGAAATAAGTTATTTTGTTGTTGTTTTAGTATATAAGTAATATTTTTAAGGTTAAATGTTGAAAATGAGATTGGTAGAATAAAGTTTAAATAAAGTAGTAAGTGGTGAATTTAGAGTTTTAATGAGATTTTGATGATAATTGTATAAATGATGGTAATTTGATGTACAATAAGCATGCAAATGATTTTAAATAGATAATGTTGCTTATTGTTGGACTATGTATGTGAAGGTTAAAGTGATAAAAGAGGTAGAGTTTAGAGTTTGGCTTGGAAAAGAGAAAAGAGGTTAGTACATATATCTAAAACTTGTATTTTCATTAAATATAAGTGCGCATTATGTATGTATAATGTTAATTTTAAAATATGGATATGCACATAATATATGTATTGTGGCATAACTATGTGATGGGTGTCTAATTGGCAAAAAGATATATATATATATATATGATATATGTAGTATGATGTCTAATATGGACACATTTGTGACCTGTGAGAAAAGATTTAGGAAGTGAGTCACATTGTACATGTGACTTACAGATATATAATTTGATAAATTAAAAATACGAAAAATAATAAAATGTGATTAAATTGTAAAAAAAAAAGACTATATAATGAGAAATTGATAAATAAAATAAGAGCATGGAAATAATATGAGGAAATGGGTCACATTATGACTGTAACCTACGATTGTATGATATAGTGTGTAAGTGATCAAGGATTAAGTTGAACACTTGAAAAGTATGGAAAAGTGTTATTGTGTATTTGTAAACCCTATATATTTACTTATCCGGTAATGTTGAGAAAGATTATGCATGCATTAACAGACTTGAGCAGAGCTAGATCATGTGATAAGATTGATATTGTGATAACTAGACTTGGTAATTGTATAGGAGTAGTTGGGCCCAATGTGTCTGTGTGTGGAAGTGTTGTATGTATATGAATTATAAAATTAAAAGTAAAGATTTTGTATGAGTAGTGTAAGTCACATTATGAGATATTGTATTTGAGATTTTGTACCACTAAGTTGTATGACTTAGGGCGGTTAAGTGAATCACGTAGGTTAGAGAGTTGTTGATCAAAGAAATCTTGGGTGTGTGTGATATTTGGAAATTAGGGGTGCCATAGGACTAACAGTGCCGACTACATTCATGTATGCTTATATTTTGAATTATGAGATTTTAGATTTTTGAATGTATTGTGCACATTATGTAAATTTTGTATAAGTGATGCTTGAAAAGGTTTTGTGAATGTTAATAATGATTATTTTTAAATGTACATTATAAGATTTTGAGTGCGGGTGAATTGTTTAAGACAAATGATGGGTTATTGGGGTTGGAGTAAATGTGAATTATTTTGGGAGTGTGATTTTTCTCATACAGGCTGTGTAAAATGATTTTTGAAAATATCTAAACTACAGATAAAACTTTGACGAATTTTTTTAAAAAAAATTTTCATTAAAATATGTATTTTTGATATTTAATATACTAATGAATATTTTTTATTTATTTATTGAAGTACATTATAAAGTTTAAAATATTTTTCTTATAAATGCAAAAATTTTGAAATGACGGATAACGGTGACACTTATATATTATGTATTCATATTTTAAATATACGAAATATATATTATACATATATAAAATATAAAGATACTATATATTTAATACCATAAATTATTATTTCGCATTATATCAATCTCACCCCAGGTTGAAAATTTTGTTGATCCTATATACAGGGCCGGAAACCAGGTGGGATCAGGTGGGGGCTGACGACCCCCCTGGCCGTTCGTTGGACGTGCATTTTCAAGGGGAGTTTTTGCCGATCGTAGTAGCAGAGGTGGAGTTCCAGCCCCTCGGCCCTCCATCTCCTCCTTACATGCGTTGAAGATGAGTTTTGGCCCCCTCTCCACGAGCTGCTGCTTCCGCCACTGCCTATATAGATATGATGTGGGCAGGCTCGGTTATAATTTATGTAAAATCAAAAAGCACCATTTGTTATTGAAATTATTCCTCTATTAAAGTCAATAATATTAAAGTTAATGAACTTTTTTGTAATTTTACAGTTGCCACGTGGAGTTATTAAAGTCAAAATTTTGTAATTTTTTTTATGATTAAATTTAAAATACTAAAAGTAAAACTCATTTTTACTAAAAATTCTAAACCAATCTCATGATTTTTAAACATCAAATGATTTTTGGAGGGAAAACATAAAATGATTTAAATAATAGAAAATAGTACACCTAATAAAAATTACAACATTAAATAATAAAATAAAAATAATATTAAAAAATTTTAAAAATACAAATTGAAAATATAAAAAACTTAAAAAATAAAAAAATGGAGAAGGTAACATGTTGAAACTTGCCTGGTAGCGAACTCAATATCTTCATCTATCATCATCTTTACCAATTGTTCAAATCCCACTTTTGGCTTCCCATCAAGAATCTTTCTAGCTTGCTTGAATCCACTTTCAAATTATCCACCTCTATTTTGTTGTGTACAATTTATAGCCGTGGAAACTTTTATATATCTTTTACGGTGGGGGTGGTGGTGAAGTGGCAATACCAGGTGCTTTATTAAGATCTGTAACTCACGAGCAGTAGTGTCATAAGCATGAATTGGTTTATTTGTGGATTGTGGATTGATGAATTGTTTTATCGAGTAATGTATACTTATGTTAAGATCTGATTTTTTTCCTTAATGGATTGATGGATTATTTTATTGAGTAATTTGATTTTTAATCTCATATAATGAATTTAACTCATTGATGGTGATCAATTTGAATCAATTTTATCTGTGTTTGGTTTTTCTTGTGAGATTTTGGCAAATTGTTGCAAAGTTATGATAACGCATACAAGTTGTTTTGATAAAATGCTGGAGAGAAAAAAGTGGGGCTTCATACACCTGGTCTTGGTGGCTGCTTTGACATGGCTAATATGAGGCAAAGCCTAGGAGTGTCAACAGATAGGATATTTATAAAAATTGTCCTATTCGAATCTAAACTCGTTTAATTTTTAGACTATTCAAATTCATTTAAACTCGATTATAATTATATCCGTGCACGTTTCAAATCTATTTAATACTATTCGTTTACTATCCGCACCCATTTAAATATAAAAATTAAAAAATATTATAAAATTTAAATTATAAAATTATACTCATCTCAATTAAATAATTACAAATAAATATTTAATATTAACATAATTTTATTAAAATAATTACATACCATAAAATGTCATGATTAAAATAAAATTTAATAAAATATAATTAAAATATATAATATAGTTCGGATAATAGATATCCAATGATAAATACCAAAATCCATCACGGATAATAAAAACACTATCCGTACCTATTCAAACTCATTTATAAATTATCTATACTCTCTGTAAATGGATCAGATACTCAAAAATACCCAACCCATTACCATCCATACTCGACAGCCATGTATATTTGGAGAAGCTTCAGAGATTGGTGGAGAGCGAAGGTTGTGAGAAATAGCAAATTTTATGTGCTCGATCGGCACCCCATCTTCACCGCCACATGAATTCCACGCAAATTCTTTGTCAGCACTTCTACTTCTCCAAATCGATATCTATGGGGATATTAGAAAAAGCTAGGAAAGAGAGGTCACCAATGATTTTAACTTCCCCAAATCCATTTCTATGGGGATATTAGAAAAAATCAAGCACCAAATTGATTAGTTTCCTCTACTGTATACAAGGTTAGGTGATTTGATTAAAGCACATAATGTGTTTGAGGAAATGCCAAAGAAGGATGTTAGTTAAAGAGTTTCAATTTTTTTTTTGTTCTTTAAATAGTGCTTTTGTGAAAATGAACTAGTCTTTACCAAACCTGTCGCATTTATATCCATGCATGCTCGAAAAAATTCCGAAGCTAGTCCAGGATAGAACTAAAGCAAATAGCTAACTTTTTGCACTAAATGAAAAAAAAAAAGACTTAAATTGAAAAAAAGCTTATTCTAGGGGATTTTTTTAGGGGCTTAGGCCTTTCTAAGATTTAGCAAATAAATGGAAATGAAAAAATAAATCTTTGTAAGATTGAAAAATCCTTGCATCTAATGAGAATAGCTAACTTATTATCGAGTTAACATGAGAAGAAATTAACATTTAAAATGATTCAATATATAAGGTGATACTGATGAGAAGCTCATTAAGTATGAATTAAAAAAATGCAAGTTTCTTTCTCTTTTGCATTTCAAAATATACTCTTTAATCCAACTGCATTTTGTAGCATGAATTACATCTTTAGATTCATGATTTAAGATCTCAAATAATTTCATGTTTCCTACTGGCATAATTTGATGAATTGTTATTAGAATTAAGATTATAAACTCCTATACTTCTATGAAGAAGTTCCATGGATCATAGTTCCATTTTCTAGACATAACTTTTGAGATTGCTAATAACAAGAAGAACTCATAGAATATTTAAGTATAATATTTGAAAGTTCAAGAAATAATCATGAACATGTCTTCTTTAATAGAATACGAGTCATCATGAATACCTATAAGAGCACCAACAACAAAAATAATCTCTAAAATATTTGAGGTCACCTCCATGTACCCTAAGTTCATAAATATTGGCCCAAAAGTTCTCTTAATTAACAATAATAGAAAAAGAATAGAATAATAATTAAATTCATAACTGACTTGAGCATATAAGCAGTGAATGATTTTACCTACATATGCTGCATGAGATGAGTCATGATAATCACCTTGGTTTGGTTTGCATATCTAATGTTACATCTAAGTAGGCTAAAGTGTTGGTTTTGAAAATAATATCTTTAATCTCTTCATGAATGGTATCCATGACCATAAGAGTACTCGAGCAAAATGTTAAAAGGTATAAAGGACAGGGGAACTAGTTACTATAAATAATAAAGCCAAAGGTAAAACTAAAAAAGAAGGAAGGTGAGGTAGAAAGAAGAAAGGAAAGTATGAGGTTAGAAAAGATAGAATTTTACAAGGCAAAGAGACTAAAAGGGAGATTGAGCAGTAAAATCACAATAAAGTCACAATCAATTCAACCAAATACTTGTAGATTAACTAGGAAAATTAGTTTAGTGAGAATCCAACTGAATGGATAGAGAAAAGACTATATTTGTAAAGAGTTTTTTCTTTTTCTATATAAATTTATTATTTGTGTATAAATTTGTGTTAGTGGACTTTTACCTTATTTCTTTAGACTGCAAGTGCACAGGTCGTTTATAAGTAATATAATGATAAATATAGTATCGTTCCTAAGAGGAATGTGATTCTAAGTACCAAATAGTTAAACTTGCTATTATTTGGATAAATGAAAGTGATTAAGAAATAAATTAATCGCAAATGAAATTGCTTATATTTGAATTCAATGATGATTAACTAGAGAATGCCACCTTAATTAATTTATTATGAATTTTCTAAAGTATTAATTTAATTTAAGTTCTTCCTTGATTAATGGTCGGATTCTCCTAATTTAAGTTTTAAAATTTTTCAAGAATTAAAACTAATATTGAATATAGCCACACGTCTACTTTCATGATCATAAGAAGTTAAACCAATTTATTAAGGCTTATAAGAATTTTATATCAACCTCTTAAATGTTTACCTTATTTCTAAGTGAAAACATGACTTAAGATTATTACCTTCTTGGACTAATGCTATGCTTCCACTTTCGTTCCATCACATAACATCTCAATTCAATTAATTATTGGCCAAGTAATTAAAGCATTAATATTATGGATAACAAATTAATCAAATGATAAACTTAATTAAATCAAATAAACATTAATCATTCCATAATAATATTAATGTAAGGGGTCAACCTAAATAAAAGTTTAGCTACTCATACTTGAAATTAAAGCAAGAAAACAATTAAAAGACAATAATTGAAAGATTTGAAAATTAAAGAACAAGAAACATCAAACTCTAATTCTTCTTTGGGTTGAGGAAGACTCCACTTGGAACTTGAATCTCTTATTCAAACCAAACTTTACTCTTTCTCTCTAAAAAAGCTATATCTCTCAAATGAAATTGATTTTATGGAATAATGAAGATTAATTTATGGATCATAGGATGGATGCCTATCCTTTGAGAACAATTGCTTATATAGAGGTTTGGAGGCTTGCATTTGATGGTGGAAAAATTATTTTTATTCATTCCCTTGAAACATGGATTGTTTTTCTCTTTAATATGGTTACTAAACTCCTTTTTGCTTCCATGAGCGTGGCTTTTAATGCCATGGTCGTGGCTTAGCGGGTGTGTGTTGTTATACCAACTTTCTGCTACCTTTTTGTCCCCCCCACGGGTATGGCTTTTTGGTGGCCATGACCGTGGTTTTCATCTGCCTTCTGTTACTCTCTTTTCTTCTTTTTGGACAATAGGCATTTCTATCCCACGACCGTGGTTTCTAAAAGCCCATGGTCATGTATTTGCAAACGATTCTGGAACTTCTTCTTGTTTTGTTCCCTCCTCTAGACAGTAGCTTTTTCATTCCTATGGTCTTGGCTTATACAAATGCCATGACCGTGCGTTTGATTTGTCTTCTGGATTCTTTTTCTTTTTATTCTGGCTAATTAAATTCAAATCTCAGGGTAGTGGTGATCAATAGCCACGTGCGTGGCATGCTTATTTGCTTATTTTTCTTCCATTTTTGTATGATTTTCAGTAAAAAAATATTGTATCTTGATCTTCCATGCTAAAATGAGGGGAATTCTACTTTCATCAAAGCAAATTCATCAAATTCAATTGAAAATAATTTAAAATATCATTAGGATGACCTGAAATATTAGTCAAGATTCAATCCTATCAACTCCCCCAAACTTAAAATATTGCTTGTCTCCATGCAATTTTAATAGATTTCAGTACATGTAAATTTTATATAGAAAATTTTAAACAATTAAAATTTCAAATTTTTAAACTTAAAATTCAGCTCCATAATAAAATTCACTTCATTTTCACCTCTTCTGCTTAAGAGATTTAACTAATTGTAATCAATTATTTTTTAAGCAAATATTCTTAGGAAAATCAAAAAGACTTTTAAGGGATTCTCATCTACATGTTAATTCAGCTTTCTCCACTAATAGACTTTCACTAACTCGAGAGAAATCAAAAGGACTTTTAAGGCTTGTAATGGGGTCAAAAAGTGTGAGGGCTTAAAATAACGCTAAATGATTTTGGTTAAATATCTCTGAAATATTTCTCAAATTTTTTGAATTACGATTTTGCTACTTGGAGAATTTATTGTTTCGCTCTCTTTTTATTCGTCTCTTTTACTTGAATTGGGAAATATGTTCTCTTTTTTTCTAAATCAAAATTTCCTAAAATTTTAATCTTAGGAATTTATTGTAGGAGTCATAAAAACTTTTTTCTTCTCCACTTTTAATTAAATAATATGATTTTTTTTTTCAAAAGATACTTAACCTAGAAAAATGGTAGTCTATTGGTTATTTTAACAAAGAATTTGCACTCACTATAGGCAATGTTTAAATGTTGGTAGATATGAGGATTTGGCTCAATAAACAATGCCTAAATTATTTTTTCTCTGCTTAGCAAAGTTCAATTTTGCCTCAAAAGCTCCTTTTAAACATGTTTTAGGCCAAGGCAGCAAATATTTGTAAAAGAATATAAACTTTATATATAAATAAATGATTGCTCATAATCAAATTCAAAAGCTAATTAGGTTCAAAATCCGCAAGCAATATTATTTTACCTAGTTTTTTATTTAAATTTCAAATATTTTAATTGAAAAAAAAATTAATATATAAAGTCACATATAAATAATCAATTGAAAACAGCTTATTATCTAAAATATCAAAATTCATCCATTCAAACTTCCAAAACATCAAATGAAAATATAAAATTGAAAATCCAACAAGCATCCCAGTGAAAAACAAAGACTGTCAAAATATTAAAAATCAAAATATTAAAAACATTAAAATGTACCTTACTGCTTTAAACTTTAAAAAAGATTACTGCTTTAAACTTTAAAAAAGACTCCTCCAAACATAAAATTCCACTATCCTCAGTGGTCATCATCGCCAGGAGGAGGGTGTTACTGTGGTGGCGGATAGAGCAGTCCAAATTGAGCAAAAAAGTTTTTGATTTGTTCACTCAGTCCTATCATTTGCATGGAAACTGTTTGGGCTTTGTGCTCAACTCCTTCTAAACATCCTTCCATTTTGTTGAATCTCTGCTCCCAAGCGTCATTCTTAAGGTTCATTTCTTGCTCAAAAGAATCAAGTTTGTTAGATATATACTCAAAAGAATTTGGAGGAATGGAAGGTCCTGCTTCAATAGCCCTAGGAGGTGAATGGTGTGGTTCCTCAGTATTCTCAAAATCTTATGCCTCTCATTAATACATCCTCATCATTCTCAACATTTGCATCAACAGGTCCTAAAGGCACATACCTATGCCCTACCTTTTCAGCTAATTTCATTACAAGGACAGTTATCATATCAATTGTTGTTTTGCTAGGAACATGTGCAAGATTGTCATATCTAATCCCCAGATAATCAACAATTTTGGTTATCATTCCCCCAATTACAACTTGTCCTGATTGATTTGTAACTTCTTCACATCTTTTAGCAAACCAAAAACCCGAAGCAAAAGGTTGTTCTGTCAAGGCATAATAAAGGAAATGCAGCTCCTTAGAGTTTACATTGCCTTAGCTTTCTGCTACACCAAATATATTATTTGGCAATACCATGTAAATATATCTATAAAACGGGTTGGTAAATTTTGAAGCTTTTAAACTTTTGCTATTAAATCTTCCTAACCCTCCTAGTCTAGTCCATGTTTCTTTTTCATCAAATCCTTCAGTTCTCCCACTAGTCCCTTGCAACAACTAACCCAATGGAATTTCTAAATTCTATAACACTCCAATGATAATCCTTATTGGCAAGCCTAAAATCAACTTTACCATTATGCACAGCATGCCTATCAGGTGGTGTAAATGAGAATGAACTTAAATATTCTAGTGTCAACTCAGCATAGGTTGGAAAATGCATAGATGTAAACATAATCCATTGCATATCAGTAAACATTTTCAGCAAGTCATTGTTCTAACCCAACTTCCTAATCACATCCCCATCAATAAAGAGAAAAGGTATAATTCTTCTAGAATTGAGATCATGGTAGCTTTTTCTCTAGATTTCATCTTTGAATTCTATCTAGCGAGGAAACATGTTTGGTGGTTGTGGTGGTGGAGATGATTGCCTCTACCTTTGTGCTGGTGGTGACTAAGGGGAAGAAGATGATGGTAAAGATCTTCCTTGGTCTCTTTCTGAACTTTCTCCTCTTGATTTTCTACCAAAAGTCTTTATTCTAGTCATATTTGATGGTTGATTTAATGAAACTAGTGAAATTTAGATGAAAATTGGAGTTTAGGAGTGAGGCAGGGCGTGGGTTGAGAGAGAAAAGTCGTGGTTTTCAAATATGTGCAGCTAGGGATTGGAAAAAGTGAAAAAGAGACAAAAATAAGATGAAATTATAGTTCAGGAGTTCCACAGCCATGGATATGGTTGCCACGGTCGTGAGAGTGAATTGACTGGTAAGCTTCATGGTTATCGCCAATGCCACGGGCGTGGATTTTGGAGTACCATAGGCATGGGTTTTGGAGTACCATGGGCATGGGTTTGAAAATGCTTATACCACTTTTGCCTGGTCTTTGGACAGTTTCTTAATGAATCTCATGGTCATGGGAATTGGTTTGCACGGTTGTGGGTTTGGAAATGGTTCTGTCTTCCACATTTTTCTTCTCCTGCTCAATTTTGTACATATCCATTCCTAAGTACACGATTCTGGGTTTGAATCACCATGACTGTGGCCTTGATTTTGCCTCTGGTTTCCCTTTCTTTTGCAGTTTAAAGTACCTACAAATAAAATTTAATCAAAATTTGGTCATAATGAAATATAAATTTATGTAATTTAAATAAAACTATAAAAAATTCATCAATTGGGTTACCTCCCAATAAGTGTTATGTTTAAAATTGATAGCTCGACTTTTTGTGATTGTTTATTTGCTAAGGTAGTAGATACTCCCCTTGCCTATTGGGATCAACATTGTAGTAATGCTTCAAACGCTGGTGGTTTACTTTAAAAATGTCTCCCCCTTGATTTTGAACTCCTACTGTACCATAAGGATGTACTTTTACCACCTTAAAAGGTCCAGACCAGCTGGATTTAAGATTTCCTTGGAAAAGCTTCAACCTCGATTTGTATAAAAGGACATGTTGACCTTCATAGAATAATTGTGGTTGAATTGACTTATCATGCCATGCCTTCATTCTTTCTTTATAGATTTCGGCATTCTCATAAGCTTGAAATTGTATCTCTTTCAACTCACTTAGTTGTAACAATCTTTTATGTCTTGCTACACCTAAATTCATGTTAAGTTGCTTGATTGTCAAATATGCTTTATGCTCAAGCTCCACAAGTAGGTGACAAGATTTCCCGAAAATAAATCGATATGGTGACATGCCGATTGGTGTTTTGAATGCTGTGTGATAAGCCTATAGTGCATCATCAAGTTTGAGTGACCAATCCTTCCTTGAATTGTTGACCATTTTGTCCAGAATCCATTTAAGCTCTCTATTTGAAATCTTCACTTGACCATTGGTTTGAGGATGGTACGGTGTTGTTACTCTGTGGTATACACTGTATTTCTTAAGAAGAGAATCAAAACTCTTACTATAGAAATGAGTACCACCATCACTTATCATTACCTTTGAAACTCTAAACCTAGTGAAAATGTTCTTTTTGATGAATTTAGTCACTACCCTTAAATAATTTGTTGGGCTTACTATTACTTCCACCCATTTTGACACATAATCAACTACCACCAAGATATATTGATTATTGAATGAAGGTGGAAAGGGTTCCATAAAATCAATTCCCCAAACTTCAAAAAGTTCAACTTCAAGGATTGAATTAAGTGGCATGTCTTGTCTTCTTGAAATATTCCCATTTCATTGAAAATGATCACATGACTATACAAAATATCTTGTGTCTTTGTACATTATTGCCCAGAAGAATCTAGATTGCCAAATTTTAGCAATTATTTTAGAAGTGCTCGAGTGACCACCGCATTTTTTCAAATGACAGAATTCCAAAATACTTTTAATCTCTTCTTTTGATATGCATCTACGAATCATTCTTTCCTTACAATGCTTAATTGGGAGAGGTTCTTCCCATATATAATGTTTAACATCAGAAAGAAATTTCTTCTTTTAAGCATACGACAGTTCTAGTGGAAGAACATTACCTGCCAAATAATTAACAAAGTCAGCATACTAGAGAATAGAATTTTTAACAGAGTAAAGTTGTTTGTCAGAGAATGACTCATTGATGGGCAATGCTTCTTTATCCTTTTAGTTCTCCAATCTTGAAAGGTGATCTGCTACAAAATTTTTAGCTCCTTTTGTATCTTTAATTTCAAGATCAAATTCTTGAAAAAGTAAAATCCACCGAATCAATTTTGGTTTAGCTTCCTTCTTGCTCATAAGATGCTTGATTGTCGCATAGTCAGTATAAACAATAACTTTATAGCATAAAAGGTAAGATTAAAATTTATCCAAAGCAAAAATAGCATTCCCTTTTCTATTGTAGCATAATTAATTTGAGTGTTATCAAGGATTTGGCTTGCATAATAAATGACATAACTTTTCTTATTATTTCTTTGACTCAAAACAGCTCCAATTGCATAATCGTTGGCATCACACATGAGTTCAAATGGTAAAGACCAATATGGTGGTGAGATAATAGGAGTTATTGCAAGAGTTGCCTTTAACTTGTTAAAAATAATTAAACATTCATTAGAAAAATTAAAAACAACATCTAATTTAATAATTCACATAAGGGTTTAGTAATTTTTGAAAAATCTTTAATAAAATGCTTGTAAAATCTTGCATGCCTTAGAAAACTTCTTATGCCCATAACATTAGTTGGTGGCAGTAATTTTTCATTGACTGCTACTTTTGCTTTATCCATCTCTATCCCTTTTTGAGAAACCTTATGTCCGAGTATAATTCCTTCTTGCACCATAAAATGATATTTTTCCCAATTTAGGACAAAGTTTATTTCTTCTCATCTTTTAAGTACTTATTCCAAAATTTGCAAATAATTATCAAAAGTAGAACTATAAACAATAAAATCATCCATAAAAATTTCAACGATAAGTTTAATAATATCAGAAAATACAGTCATCATGCATCTTTGAAAGGTAGTTGGTGCATTGCATAGTCTAAAGGGGATCTTGTGATAAGCAAAAGTTCCATATGGGCATGTGAATGTAGTATTTTCTTGATCCTCTAGAGCTATAGGAATTTGAAAATATCATGAATGACGACCTACAAGTCTTTCAAGCATTTGGTCAATGAATGGTAAAGAAAAATGATCCTCGTGGGTTGCTTTATTCAATTTCCTATAGTTTATGTAAATACGTCATCCTATAACTGTTCTAAAGGGAATTAATTCATTATTTTCATTTGTTATCACAGTCATTCCCCCTTTTTTAGGTAACACGTGAACAAAACTTACCCATAAACTATCAGAAATAGGATAAATTATTCCTGCATCTAATAATTTCATTACTTCTTCTTTAACTACCTCTTTCATATTTGAATTTAGCCTTCTTTGTTGATCTATTATAGGTTTGGCATTTTCTTCCAATAATATCCTATGCATACAAATTGATGGGCTGATTTCTTTGTACCTATTACTTTTTTATATTTTCCAATTAGTTCCAAGGTTTGACTTAATTGATATTCCAACAAATTAGCATTCATAATTATAGGCTAAGAGTCATTGGGTCCAAGAAATGCATACCTGAGATGGTTAGTAAGAGATTTTAATTATAGTTCCGAAGCTTTCTCAATAAATGGAGGCAGTAGAGGCTTACCTTTTTCAATTTCTTTAAATTTCCAAAAATGCATGATTGAAGATGCTTCTAATGCTAAAGAATAAGCAGCTACTTCTTGATTTTAATCGTTTGAAGTGGAACCCTGTGCTAGACACACTTCTAACGAATTTTTAAGAAATTCATATTCAAATACTTGTTCTACACATTTATCAATAATATCAATTTTGCAGCAATCATCCATAAAATTAGGGTTTTTAGTAGCCTTATTTAAATTAAATTCCACTTTTTCATTACCTACTTATAACGTGAATTTTACTCCACGAACATCAATCATTGCTCCGGTTGTGTCTAAAAATTATCTTCCAAGTATGAGTGGTATTTCTACATCTTCGTCCATGTCAAGGATCACAAAATCCACCGGAATATAGAGTTTATCTATTTTTACAAGAACATCTTCAACTATCCCAATTGGATATTTGATTGAGCGATCTTCTAATTGAAGAGACATTCATGTTGGTTGAAGTTAAGTGAAGCTAAGTTTCCCACAAATTGAATTAGGCATTAGACTAACACTAGCACTTAAATCACACAAAACTTTATGAAAATCTACTTCACCAATAGTACAAGGAATTGAAAAACTCCCTGGATCCTTTAATTTTGAAGGAAGCTTGTTCTATATTACAGTGCTACATTCTTCCATAAGTGCAATTTTGAATTGTGTTCTAACTTCCTTTTATTGGATAGCAATTCTTTAAGGAACTTCACATATGTTGACATTTGCGTAAGAGCTTTTACAAAAGGAATATTAATGTGAATTTGCTTAAAAATTTCTAAGAATTTTTCATATTGCTTATTTAACTTTTGTTTTTTTAATCTTTGAGGGAAAGGGATAGGAGGCACATATGCTTTGACATCTTGTTTTTGTGCTTCTTCTTCTTGAGCTTCAATTTTTTTTCTTCTTGCTTGCTCTTAATAACTGGATTTTTCTTAGGTTATGGGTCTTCAAGTTGTAATCTGCTTCTCAATGTAATGGCTTTACAATGCTCCATAGGATTGATTTCAGGTTGGCTTTGCATGTGTTCAATGAATTTACAATTTGCCCAACTTGAGTTTCAAGGCTCCTGTTTTGAATTGATAGTTGCTCAATTTTCAATTCAAGCTTATCATAATGTTTTTCAAGCTTTTCAAACTTTTTTGATGTGGCTCTAATAAATTTTTGTAAAGCTGCTTCATATGATGGCTTTTCTGGAGGAGGGGGTCCTTGATTTTGAGTTCTTACAAATGGGGGTTAATATGGTGCCATCTGGTTATTTTGACCGCCCCATGAGAGATTTAGGTGATTTCTCCATGTGGGATTGTATGCATTGTCTTAAGAGAAATTAGGACCCCTATTCTGATTTTTCAAGAATTGGACTTGCTCCATGAATCAACAATATATTATGTCATGAGTTCCTCCACATCCTTAACAAGTTCATGATGATGCTAGATTGACTTGATCCAATTTCTTGGCTATTGCATCAACCTTAGTTGCAAGCAAAGAGAAATTGTCAATTTCATGAATGTCAACTATTCTTTTCGGATTATTTCTTTCAGATGACCAATGATAATTATTTGATGCCATTTCTTCAATCAATTCAAGTGCATCTGATGGAATTTTGTTTATAATAGCAACACCGGCTGTTGCATCAAATGTACTCTTAATTGAGAGGTTTAGACCATTGTAAAAAGTTTATATCAAGAGTCAATCTGGTACTCCATGATGAGGACATCTTTGTTGAAGATCTTTGAATTGTTCCCATGCTTCGTATAGAGTTTCTCCATCTGATTTATTAAAACTAGTGATATCATTTATTAACTTAGTATTTTTTTGAAGGTGGAAAATATTTTGCTAAGAAAGCTAAGGCTAACTGGTCCCATGTAGTGAATGTACCTGATGCTTTTGAAGTAGCCACCTCTTGGCCTTGTCTTTTAATGAAACTGGAAAAAGTCTAAGTCATATGGCATCATCAGAAACACCATTAATTCTAAAAGTATCACACATTTTTAAGAATGTGGGGATGTGTGTGTAAGTGTCTTCATTGTCTAGGCCATAAAAGGTCGACTGTTGGATTAGGTTGATCAGTAAAGGTTCAAGCTTGAAGTTATTTGCTTGAACTGACGGCCTTATTATACTAGACCCAATTTCTATAGTGGGTAAAGCATAACCTTTCAAAGTTCTCGATTGGTTCTCCCATTCTTTCTTCCTCTTTGTCTTCTTCTGATAAAAATTCTTTCTTCTTCAAGATTGATTTCAACTGAAGTTCCTTCTCTTCTTTATTTTTTCCTTCTTTTCTTGTTTTGCCTCCTACAAATTTTTTCAATTTCAGGATTATAAAGTATAAGTTGAGTGTTTGGATTATTGCCCATGTATTCTTAAAATTTGCAAGAAAACGATAAAATAGAAAATAAAATTTTAAAGCAATAACAGTTTAATTTTATTGATATTAGAATAGTCATCCTCCCTAGCAACGACGCTAAAAAGTTGTTAGCGGCCTTTTACCTTATTTCTTTATATTGCAAGTACACAGATCGTTCACAAGTAATATAATAATAAGTAGAGTATCTTTCTCACGAGGAAAGTGATTCTAAGTACCAAACAATCACTATAAGAAAAATGTTAATTAGCAACAGATTACATTATGTCGCTAAATAGCAATGAATTTGCGACAAAAATATATTAACGACGGAATAGCGACATATTAGTGACGAATTTAGCTACAAAAATAAATATGTAGCTAAATCTGTCACTAAATCTAGCACCAATAATTGGATCCTTTAAATTAGCAACGGATAAGAAATATCTGTCTCTAAATCTGTCGCTAATGATGGCGCTAAGTGTTGGCGCTAAAAATTTTGAGACGGACTTAAAATTCTCGTTGCTAAAAAGTAGCGATGGAAAAAACTGTCATTAATAAATTAAATGATTGAATTTTAAAACAAAAAAAATAATTAGCGACAAAAATTTTTCGTCGCGAAAATTTAAAATAAATTAACTAATAAATACAAAATAGCGATGGATACCAGCCATCGATAATATTGAATATTCTAAAATTATAGGCGGGATTTATGGTGGGCTTTTAGAGACGAATTACTTTTCATCGCTAATATTGAAAATTTAAAAAAAGGTGGACTTTTTATTCGATTTTTAGTGACGAAACTAAATCTGTCGCTATTTCATCGCTATTCCGTCTCCAATCCGTCGCTAAAACTCAAAAATTTATTTTAAAACTCTACAATCAACATTTATTCCGTCAATTTCTTTCTTCTCTCTTCTTTCTTTCTACATCTCTTTTTTCTCTCTTTCTTTATTTCTTTTTTCTCTCTTTCTCTTTCTTTCAATCTTATTTTTTATTTTTCTTTCTTCTTTCTTTCATCTTTTTCATTTTTCTTTCTTTCTTCTTCTTTTTTTCTTTCTTCTTTTTCATTTTCTTTCTTTCTTCTTTCTCCTTCTTTCTTTATTCTTTTTTCATTTTTCATTTTTCTTTCTCCTTCTTCTTCTTTCTCTTCTTTCTCCTTCTTATTTCTCATTTTTCTTTCTTCTTTATCCTCTCTCTCTCTCTTATTTTTTTCTTCTTTATCTTTTTTTTAAATATTTATTCAAATAATTTATTTTTATAATAAATAAATTATTTATTACAATAATAATTTTTAAAATAAATAAATTATTTGTTGAATATATAATTTTTAGAAATTATATAGTAAAATAATTTATTTTAAGAAAATTATTGGAGAAATAGTTTTTTAAGATATTATTTGTTAAATAATTTTTTATATATAAATTATTTAATAAAATAAATAAATTATGAAAATAATTTATTTTAGTAGGTATTTGATAAAGTTAATTATTTTAAAAAATAAATTATTTTAGAAAATAAAATAAATAACTTTAAATAAATAAAATAATTTATTTTAAAAATTATTTATTTTATTTATTTAAAATTATTTATTTTATTTTCTAAAATAATTTATTTTTAAAATAATATAAATTTTGCGATGGATTTAGCGACGAAATTTTTATCGCAAATATGTCTCCAAACAGATGACTAAAAAATCAGCGACGGAGCTTTTGTCATTAGCGACAGAGATTACCATCGTCAATTAGCGTTAGAAGTGTAAATCCATCATGAAAGTTTTAGTGACAGCTGATCTAGCGACAGATACTAATCTGTCGCTAGTCCATCGCTAATCACCATTAGCGACGGATTTTGTCTATCGCTAATTTTTATTTTTCTTATAGTGAGTTAAACTTGCTATTATTTGGATAAAAGAAAGTGATTAAGAAATGAACCAATCGTGAATGAAATTGCTTATATTTGAATTCAATGATAATTAACTAGAGAAGGTCACCTTAATTAATTTACTATAAATTTTCTAAAGTATTAATTTAATTTAAGTTCTCTCTTGATTAATGGTCGGATTCTCCTAATTTAAGTTTTAATCTTTCTCAAGTATTAAAACTATAATACCCCGATTGTTATGTACTTTGAAATAGCAAATATATGAGAGTAAATAGTTGTGATGGATAGAGAAAATATAAGATGAATATGTATGTTATATATACTTAAAATATATTTAAAATAAACATGACATATATAAGACATATACATATATCCAACATATACACCACATATACATGAGGTATAATTGGTTGTAGGAAAAGTTAATTTTAATTATTTAAGTAATTAATTAATTAATTAATTAATAATAAAGGGAAAGAACAAAGTCAAAAGAAGAAAGAAGATGAGTGGTGGAGAATTTTAGGTAAAAAAATATTTATAATATTTTATTTATATAATGATAAGGATGAGAAAAGAAGAGACAAGTGCTTCTTCTTCTCCTGCTCCTTCTTCTTTAATGTGAGATAGAGAGAGAGAGAGAGTGGAAAGAGTGAACTTTTTATGCTATATATCAAATTTTACAAGAGATTCAAGGGGGATTAAAGAAAATAGTTAAGATTTGGCAAATAATTCAAGTACTTTTTTCTTGAGCTTATTTTATTGATTGTATATATATGTATGATATAGTTAGTGAGAGAAAGTGACGATTAATTGAATAAGATGATGACAATGATATATTGAAGTAAATATATATGTTGAATTGATGCATAGATGGAGTAAATATGATTAGATGTTGAGGATAATGATGAGTAGTTGAAATTGAAGAAAAGAGTAAGGGTTTTATAGAATTGAGTTAGAGATTGAGTGAATTGATATAAGGATGATTGTATGAATGAAATATATGATGATTGCTGTTATGATTTTGTGTTAGATTAACAAGAAGTAAGTAAAGAAGAGTAAGCTTAAAATAACCAAAGGTTTGTACATATAATCTCCTTGGTTTGTACATATGTGAGTTTGTACATATTTGATTTAATATGATTTGGAGTTGCTTATGTGATATGTGAGTATTGTAATGATGAAAATGGTGTGAAAAGTGGCTCTGGAATGCCATGGGCGTGGTTATTGGATAACTAATTCGTACTTCAGTTCAGATTTTATACCTTAGAGATTTAGCCTGACACGCCCAATGACATGACCATGTCTCTGGGCGTATCGTAGCTACTGTAACATAGGACTAAAGATACGGATAGTGATACACCTATGTCTCTGGGCGTGTCGTAGCTACTGTAAGGCAGGATTAAAGACACAAGCAATGACACGCCCATGTCTCTGGGCGTGTCAAAGTTTCTGTAAGGTGGATGTATCACTTGAAGAATTATGATAAAATATATTGATTATGCTAAATATTGATATGTTGATGAGTCATATGGTGAGTGTGGCTTATGCTTGCATGATAATAGTATGAAATGGAAAAATGTGGTTGGATGTCAAGTGTGAATTATAAAGGAATAATGATTATGATAAAGATGAGATGAGTATGATATTATCGTTAGTTTGGAAACTTAATATAGTATTAGTTAATGAGAAACTCCAAAGTATGGAGTATTAAATTAAGTGTTATGAGTTGAGAAGGAAAGAGAAGATTTGAGTTGTATAAATGAGATATATAGATTGATGTTATTAATAACTTGCTTATTCATATCTTGATTAGAAGATCAAACTATGAAAAGTTAGAGGAATTGAAGATTTAAGGAGTTTGGCTTGAGTTTGGATTATGTTTACATTACATTGGGCTTAACACACGTTGGATAAAAAAATGTGTTAAAGTATTTGCTACATTAAACATGGATGAACAATGTGCTATGACATGTGATTTGTCTTGTATGCATTAAATGCATTATGAAAAGCCATTAATAATGGCTAAATTAAGTAAAAAGTGAAATATGTGCAATATGTGAAAATGACCTAAAGTGTTTAGGTAATATGATTTGTTATGTATGCATTAAAGACATTGTAAAAAGCCATTGACAATGGCTAGATTGCATAAAATGTGATTTATGTGTGAATTATGCAAAAATACCCAAAATATTTAGGTAATGTGCTTTAATGTAAAATATAATACATTGTGATGATATGTTGAGAAATGATGAAATGAAATGATATGACATTTATAATGAGAAAATGAGATAGTATGCCTAATTGATAATGAGAAAATGAGGCAATGTGCCTAATTGATAATGAGAAAATGAGGCAATGTGCCTAATTGAGAATGAGAAAATGAGGCAATGTGCCTAAATGATAATGAATAAATAGGTAATGTGCCTAATGGATTATAAGAAAATGAGAAAGAGATTGATAATAAGCAATATGAAATAATTGTGTACCTAGTATGTTATTCAATTTTCATAGTTCTGTATTTGGCGGCATGCCTATGAGATTATCCTCATTATTTGCCTTTAGGGCTAGCTTTTGAGTAATTATTTGATTTGCCTTCGGGTTAGACGCTGGGCATCACTGATAAATGATTTGCCTTCGGGCTAGATATTGGGCATCACTATGATTTGCCTTCGGGCTAGACGATGGGCATCACTTGCATTCGGTCTAGACACTGGGTGTCAACATAGACTAAAACAGTAACTCTGTGATTTGAATAATGTATTAGTTTATTTAGGCTCATGCTTATGTATGTGTTTATGTGATTTGGTAAATAATGATAGAATATGATGATAAATTATGTTAGTGTTATGAGTGTGATTTTCTGTAATGAATGTATATGTTGTTTATATATACCACTAAGCTTTCGATCTTAGCACGGTTGTGTGAATCACTCAGGTGAGTAGATTGCTAATCCGAGAGTTGGAGAGTTGTGCCACAAGAGAACTAAGAGTATTATGAGACCAACTAGAAGGTGGTACATGCTTGTATAATATGTTATGTTGTATTTTGATCCTATGTATATGTATATAAGTGAATTTTGGAAAGACAATGTTTAAATGTATATATGTAATTAAATGAAAAGTTTAATGATTTTGGAAATGTTACTTTTTTAAGAATGAGATTTGATAATTTAAAATGTTTTTTTTACAAAATATATAATTGATGTGGAATTAAGGTAAGAGTTTAAACAATATTGTAACGTGACATCCTTATATTTTATATGTGTATGGTATGTATATGGGGTATATATATGGTACGTATATAAGGCATATGGTGTTACAAAAACTAATATTGAATTTAAGCCCACGTCTACTTTCGTTATCATAAGAAGTTAAACCAATTTATTAAGCCTTATGAGAATCTTATATCAACCTCTTAAGTGTTTACCTTATTTCTAAATGAAAACTTAAGATTATTACCTTCTTGGACTAATGTTATACTTCCACTTTTATTCCATCACATGACATCTCAATTCAATTAATTATTGATCAAGTAATTAAAGCATTAAGATTAAAGATAATAAATTAATCAAATGATAGACTAAATTAAATCAAATAAACATTAATCGTTCCGTAATAATATTAATATAAGTGGTCAACCCTAAATAAAAGTTTAGCTACTCATATTTGAAATTAAAGCAAAAAAGTAATTAAAAGACAATAATTGAAAGTATTGAACATTAACGAACAAGAAACATCAAACTCTAATTCTTCTTTGGATTGAGGAAGACTCCACTTAGAACTTGAATATCTTCTTGAAACCAAAATTTACTCTTTCTCTCCCAAGAAGCTATAACTCTCAAATGAAATTGATTTTATGAAATAATGAAGATTCATTCATGGATCATAGGATGAATCCCTAATCCTTTGAGAACAATTGCTTATATAGAGGTTTGGAGGCTTGCTTTTGATGGTTGAAAAATTATTTTTACTCATTCCCTTGAAACATGGATTGTTTTGATCCTTAAATCTGGTTATCAAACTCCTTTTTGCTTCCACGGGCGTGGCATTTAATGCCATGGTTGTGGCTTAGTGGGCGTGTGCTGTTCTGCCAATTTTCTACTGCCTTTTGTCCCCTACGGGCATGGCATTTTAGTGGCCACGACCCTGGCTTTCATCTGCCTTCTGTTACTCTATTTTTTCTTTTTGGACAGTAGGCATTTCTATCCCATGACTGTGGCTTTTGGAAGCCCACGGTCGTGTATTTATAAACGATTCTAGAACTTCATCTTATTTTGTTCCCTCCTCTATGCAGTAGCTTTTTTCATTCCCACGACCGTGGCTTATACAAATGCCACGACTGTGAGTTTGATTTGTCTTTTGAATTCTTTTTCTTTTTATTCTAACATATTAAATTCAAATTCTAAGGTCGTGGTGATCAATAGCTACGGGCATGGCATGCTTATTTGTTTATTTTTCTTCCATTTTGTATGATTTTCAGTAAAAATCTTGTATCTTGATATTCCATGCTAAAATGAGGGAAATCCTACTTTCATCAAAGCAAATTCATTAAATCCAATTGAAAATAATTCAAAATATCATTAGGATAACCTGAAATATTAGTCAAAATTCAATCCTATCAATTTAAAATAAATTTTACATAAAAGTTTAATCCTTTGAAATGAATTCTTTTGGATGGAGTGATTATTAATTGATTAAATAAGGTAGAATAAATTAAAGTAAGATAAAATATTTATTTATTTTATTTGAGTTTAGAAAAAAGATAAGGTTAAATAAAGTAGAGCAATGAGTTTGTACTCTTATATTATTTGGATGAAATATAAGTGAAAGTAAAGTTTAATATTAATAGACTAAAATATATGTTTATATATGAAACTAGTTATTATAGTTATAAAGTCGATTAAAATTATTTTTTATTATAATATTACTTTAAGAGTAGTGCAATTATAATAATATTTTTTAAAATTATTAAAATAATTTTTTCTTTTTCAATAAAAAAGATAAATATATAACATGTATTTGTGTAATAAAATATTCATTATAAAGATAAAAATAAAAAAATAAAAGTTATAACACATCCTAACACCCAGATATTATGATTTCTCTGAAAAATAACACTTTTTAATCTTTCATTATCCTTATAAAATTTTCTCCCTTAAATTATCCTTTTTTCTAAATAAGATAATTAACCATCACTTCTTCATCTCATCCCAAATATAGGCTAATGAGCAAGGGTAGATAAATTTTAATTAACCGACCGAATATTCAGTTCAATTAATCAAAATTATTATATATCAGTCAGTTCAGTAAATAATTTTAGATTATTTTAATTTTCAGTTCGGTTAATGATTAACCGATTCAGTTTAACAAGTTAACCGTTAACCAAAAATTTAAAATAAAAATTTATTTAGTTATTAATTTTTTATTTAATTATTTAATTATATTAATTTTTGTACTATAAATATAAATTTTTATTGTAAAATAAAGTTATTTTTATTTTTTTAATAAATTTTATTTAGTTATTTAATTATATTAATTTTTTATTATAAATAAAATTTTTATTATAAGATTAAAAAATTAAAAAATTTAATTAGTTAATCAAACCGATCAAAATTAAAAATTAATTAATTAATTAATTAATTAATTAATTAACTAACTAACCGACGGAATACCACCTAGTTTGAGGAATAAGAGAACAAACTTGGAGATAAAATTTTTTTTCTTACTTAAGAATTTATTTGATCTCGATCGACATCTACAATTTGAGGAGCCAATCAAGGCCGTAGCTGCACGTTTGACTCACAGAAAATGATGGAGAGAACGACGTCGCTTCTCAATCCAACAACTAGCGACTACGGGTAAGTTAGGAAAACCATAAACATACAAATATTGTATTTTTTTTTTAAATCAACCAATAAAAGCTAACATTTTTCTTTTCTTTTAGAAATCTAAAGCTAAACGCACCCATAAAAAGTTCAAATAAAACAAAATTTACAACTCAGTCCTTTAAAAATGAACATTTACATTTTTCCTCTCCACCCTTCCTTTGCTCACTCAAAATTTCTCCTAATATTTCCGTTTTTCCAGCAGAGAGTCTCATGTGATTGAGAGAGAAAAAGAGAGACTGAGAGATCCAGCGAACCTCAAAAGTTGTTCGAATCTCTATAAACATGCATTGAATCTATTAATCTAAGCACCTAATTCAACTGCCAATCTTACCTTTCTTTGTAAGTCTCACTCTGATCCCATTTTCTTTGTTCAGTTTTGATTTTCTATCCATTTATCGCTTGATTTGAGTATTATATTTCAGATTATTTTCATTTAATTTGGTTTTGGTTCTTATTTTTACGTATAATTGTGAAAATTTGAGTTATAGATCTCTTTATTTTTGAGGAATTTTCCATTTCTTTAATTGTAATATTGATTGGTGTTATGGTAATGTGATTTAAGAATTTTTTTATTTTTGGTATCGCTTGATCGTAGTCTGTAATTTCAAATTCTCAGGTCTTTAGCGTAGAGTAGGTGGTGTTTAACACGCGTATTATCAGCCATTTTTACATCTATGTTTGGAGGTCAAGTGATAGCGCCTGGCAATAGTCCGCATTTGAGGAAATCTGGTAGCCGACCTGTTGTCTTTGATCTTGGTAAAACAAGAGTATTATAAGATTTTATTGGATGTATTGTGTGTCTATGGTTTGCTCTATTTATTTATTTGTTGTTTCTGGTCGGTGTCTGATCATGGAGCTTATACATGTGGAATATTTGTCAGCTGGTGAGCAGGGAAATGGTGCAGAAGAAGGTTTCTTGCATTTAATGGAGTCAAATGATTTGAAGAGTGCGATTACACCAATTAGCACTGCTGCAATAATGCCATCTCCAATATTTTTATGGAGATTCAAGGTTTTGTTGCTAACGATGTACTAATAACTATGATTTCTTCCAAAAATTATTTCACAATTTGCTTTATGATTTGTTTATTAAATTTATGCACATATATTGGCTATCTGACTATGAACTAAGGTCCTTTAGCTTTTAGGTAGCTGCCCATTATAGGTCAATATGCATTGATTGACTGCTACACGTTATTCCACTACCCCTAGGAACATGTCCCCTGAGCATGGCGGGTTGTATTCTGATTTCACTCTAAATTTGTACCCATCATTATCTTTTTCCTTTTCTGTTCATCTTTGGTGATCTTCTAAGGGTTTAATGTCCAGGTACTATTGTTCTTTCTCTGGGGTTTCATTTGCTGCAAGGTGAGGGCATATTCGATCATTTGTTGCCCATGGTTATTATTATCTTAGCATTTGAATATTCCAGATTTGATGGCAGTATAGATAACGTCTGAATTACCATTCAGTTTCATTATGTTTCTTGCATTGGATCTCCTTAATGGGAACCTGTGGAAATTGCAGATTGGATGGGATTCTGTAATGCGAATGAGTGTGGATTTGCGGGACCTCTTTCTATATGAGGCATTTTTGTATTACAATCCTCTTCTTCTTGTGGTTAGTAATGGTTTTTTTTATTGGGATCCATATGAGACGAGTTTAATCTGATTCTTATGTTCTTTTCATTGGCTAATGAGAATGGCTTCTTCTGGTTTTCATATTGTAGACTATGATGGTTTGGTTATGGGGAGTTAATTTATGGGTTTTTGCCCAGTCTACTGTCAGTTATGCAAAAGTTTTTGATCTTGACCAAAATCATCTTACCCACAGAGAAATATGGAAGGTTTGTATTTTAGAACTAATACAATATTGATATTGTGGTTTACTTGTTCTTTATGTTACACCCTTAGTGACGGTAGCCATTAATTTTAGGACATATAAAAAAGTTTTATTGTGGCTTACTTATCTTTGTTGCTTCTTTGTTTTCCCCCATTATCATTATTGGTATGTTATCCTTGCTTGCCATCTTGTAAGCCTTTTCAGTTGGTTAATAAAATAATTCAGGGCTTGCACTCTAACAGGCCTGTTAGATTTTTATGATGAGAATAATTTTGCACTTGATCTATTTGATCTAACTCCTATGATATAATTCCATTCCATCATTACTTCATGCATGTCAGTTGAAACGGGAGATATCCAATTTAAACAGGTTGAATGTTCTATTCTTATGAATTTAAAAGATGCTGTAATGAATTCCATATTTCCATTTCATTTTTTCTATATCTGATCGGATTATTTTTTATTTTTTATTTTTTTTAGGAAATATTCGATAGAATTATTGAAAATACTTATTGCTACTGTTATAAATTTTATGACAATTGAAATGTAAGTCATCTGAAAATAAGGATGAGTATGGCAATTTAATGTTTTTTGAGTTAGAATTTTAGCCATCCTCACCAAATTAATTATCACAACTGATGAGAGAGGGAAAGGCACTTTTCTAGGAAGATCATGGTAGGATCTAAATAATTTCTGGAAAGGTTTTGCTGTTAGATGAAGGATGTAAAGTTAAGCTCTAAACAAACTAGTAAAGTGATGAATGCTTTTCTGAGCATTTGTTAACAAGATGTAATAAAGCAAAATGTTAACTTTCATAGATAATCTATTTCAGTTTTTGTTGTAGATGATCTCATTTCTTTTTGTATCTAGAAATTAATTTGGGTATTAGTTTTAAAAGCTTCCTTTAAACTATTCATTCGTGTTTTTGTTGTATATTTGCACGAGGGGTAACTACTTGATTTGATATCTGCAGGTTGCTACATGGATGACCATTGTTGTCCCAACTAGCATGACTGCATATCTTTACCTTTATTCTCATGGAGAAGTATCATTAGCTGCATCACAACCAGTGTAATAGATGCTCTTATTAATATCCAAGTTCTTATTTTCTATTGGTGATTATATATACTTCAGTTTCCGTCAAAATTAAAAAGCTTAATAAAACAACATTTTATTATTTCCCAGGGGTTATGTGTTTTTCTCCTCCCTTAAATTTAGGATTTTAATTGATGATATTTGTTATTAATGGAAAAAAATTAGAATCCTTTCATAATTCATAGACTCAGTGACTTGCTGATTTTGTAGCTGGTTTCCTAATGTAGTGATGCTAAAGTATATTGCTATTGCCACTTAACTGGGAGTTTCTTAAACAAGTCAAGCTTTGAAGTGTTCATAGTAGTTAAGGATAGAGAATGAGTTGCATTGGTTATATGTGCATGATAGTTCTTAAATCAAGATTTGAATTGGGAATCAAAATCTTCATTTTGTGAGTTGAGAATTCTGAATCAAATTGAATAATAAATTTTGGTATCAATTTTCATACTAAACTATACGTGAAATATATATATATGTAAAACAAATGAAACACATAAAAATTATTACAAATTACTCCAAATGGAATACTGAGTCCTTCATTGACATAAAATGCGCTAAACCAGCCATTGTCACTTGGTATAAAAAGTCAAAAACTTACATGGCACACCAATAGAGAAAGAAGATCAAATTCAAGTAGAGGAATAAAAAGGACATTGGTGCAAGGGACGCATCCTTTTGCTTGTTGCAAGTTCAGTATGAGCTTGAGAAGAGCACCCAAATATTGTGAGAATATCATAATAGTAGTACAATTAAAGAATAGCAAGTATGCTTGGGCTGCCATCTGGCGCCTATCCACTAGTTTTGCATGTGAAATGTCTCTTTTAAGCAGTTGGATTGTTTTCTTACCATGAATTAATGTTAAAATTTTGTTTTCTTAACATGAATTAATGATAAATTTTGAATTTTAAAACTTTTGACCCGATAAGGACAATTGCCCAAATTCTATGATTTATATTGATTCACCCAATTTGTTATCAATTTACTTGATTTGCTAACAGTTCATGTATATTTCTAGTTCAAAACATAGATGCGAATTAATGGGGTGTAAAATTGAATTGTGAATCATACTCTTAACACGTATGATGTGCATATTTTAAGAAGCATGGTCTGAGAAAATTTGTGTTTCAATACTTAACTCCAGAATATCTCTTACTGAGTGTTTCATTTTGCTATATTATAGTGTGAATTATGTTTTACCCTTTGAAAAGGACTCTGAAAATTGTTAACTGTGCTATATCATTTGAGCTCTACTTTTGAAGCTGATATGATGATAATGAAAATTGCAAAGGAAGAATTTTAGGAATGAATACATGTTCATTTTTAATGAAAAGTATGATGTTCTATTCCAAATATCATGATTATTTAACCATATATAATGTGGACAAATGTAATTCTTAACCACTGTTATGATGTTGGAAATGTATTCAATTAACACACTCTCTCTCTATTGTAGGTCCTCTTATACTTTGCTGTTATGATGGTTTCGATATTCCCCTTTGATATTTTTTATTTGTCATCCCGCTACTATTTGTTAAGGACGCTTTGGCGGATAGTTTTCCCATTACAGGCAAGTTTGGTTATTTACTGTTATAGTAACATTCATTCACTTTGTTAACTTTCTGACCTGTTGAATGGACTTCTGAATAGCCTAATTAAGGTCTTAAAAAAGCTAAGTGAATGACAATGATAAAATTTAGGTCTCATCTATCATATTTAGGTCTTGCTAGGTTTTTCCCTTACAGGATTCTAGTTGGTTTGGACATATATGAATGCGACTAACCAGGTCTGAGTGGTAAAGAATTTTGACTTTCTCTGAAACATAATTTTAGCAAATATATTTCTGTTAAAAAACAGCTGTCTAACAAGTCAATATACTGCAAGCAGATTTGAAACAAAATACTGCCAATCATGTTGCAAGTAAGGTGCATAATCAATTGAGGTGGCAGCTTGGCAGGATTTGTCATTTGATTATGTTATATCACATAGTGATCTATAGAAAATATAGTATTGAGGCCATTGGCATATGCTATAGATGGGAAGCTGACTCCCATTAATGAACATGAGTGCCTTGTAGGTGCATCATTGGACCAATAGACGTTTTGTTCAGTGCTGGGAGAGGGTTTTACACTGTTGTCCCACCTGTTTTATTTTTTATTTTTTATTTTGAATTTGTGTCATTTATACCAGTCTCGCTCCATTGTATTTGATTTTAAGTTTATATTATTGTTTCAGGCAATTAAATTTTTATATTATTGTTTCAGGCGATTACATTTTCTGACTTTTTCTTGGCTGATATTTTCACCTCCATGTCAAAGGTGTGCATCCTATCATCTAGTTTTCACCACTTTGTTTTTTCATGCTTACTCGAATGTGAAATTGCAAATGTAATGGTGCGTCATTCCTCTGCCTTCCCCTTTTTATTTTTGAATTTCTAAATCTTGTGTGACATTAATACTTTTAAGAGATTTGTTCTGTATCTAAAAAGTAAGATTTTTGGTCCCTTTTGTTAACTTGTAGATGATTCTAGTTGCCTAATATGGTTGCTTTCAAAATGGGACAAATTTTCAACCGATTGATGGTTCTAGTAGTTGAACTATTTTTATTGGTCTGAAAATTCGGCTATACTGATGGCTTCTTATTGCTGGAAAATCAGTCTCCTAATTGGCTAAAAAATACATGAAAAAGGTTGTGAATGCAGGTTTATTCCCTTTCCTGATTGGTGTCAAGTATACGCTCTTTTGAATGCATCATATTCTTTGTCTTACTGTTCATCTTTTGGTAGTTATATCAATTTAAAGGCTTATTGAGAGTTTATGAAATGGCTTTAGCTATTAATTACGATTTAACAACTATTAAAATTTCATGGTGAGAAATCAGACGAAACTTACTTGATAGTTCTTATATATTCTACCACTACTATTGCCTGAAGTTCAGTATGTGTGAATCATGTGCCAGGTGTTTTCAGATTTGGAGCGTTCAGTATGTCGAATGGTTCATCGGCAGGTTAGTGTTCCGTTGTTGTGCAAAATTAAGCTATTCAAAGTGCATCTCTTGCATATTCTTGATAAACCAGCATTTTATGTAAAGATGTAGGAGGTTCTATTTGGGAAGAAGCTGTCCTTCGGACATCCTTTAATTTGCAAAGAATTCTTGATGGGGAAATGATTAGACAAGGGGATTATTTATCTTAAAGATCCATAAAGGCTTTACCTGTGTGGCAGTCCAATCAGTGGCCTTTTGACTGCTATATTTGTTAAATGATACCTTGTTGATTTCACTCTCATATTAAACAAAAGTTCCTACTTTTATGAATGTAGTTTGCTACAATTAGTGGTCTGAACTTCTGTCTGAAAGAAATAATTTTGTTTAAATGCATGCAGGTTGCCACAATTGCATGGCTTGAAGCTGATTCTGTTTGTGGAAGTCACTCTATTGCAATTCCCCTAGTCCTTGTTTCACCTTACATTTTTCGATTGTTCCAATGTCTTCGACAATACAAGGACACTAGGGAGAAAACAGCTCTCTTTAATGGTACATTCTCTTCGAAATTCTCCCCCTTCCTTTCTCTTCTTTTTTTCTCTGATTTTTATAATTATCAAACATCTTTTTGTTTCCCTTATTTTCAATTACTTTCAGAAGGCACTTGCAGAGTTCTTTTAGCTTTTTATCATTTATATTTGGTCTACTGACATAAATGATCTGCAATGCAATCACATTTCTATGTTGAAACCGATTGTTGAATTCAGTTTGTGATAATGAATATTGCTCAACCTCCTGTCAGTGATTATCACTGCAATGAAAATTTTAGAAAATTAGAGTGAGTTGGTTTGAGGTACTTAAAAGTTTACGTGAAAAGTGATGCTAATCTTTTGAGAGTTAGGGCTGTGGTTATATGTTTTCTGGCTTGTGATAGTATTTCTTCATTCTAGCCCCCATTTATAAAGTTCTCATCTCATGCCATTTGTGTATTTTTTTTACCATCTTGAGAATCTTACACCAAGTCATATTACTATTATTTTTGTTTTAAGATTTTCATCGGGCAGAAGCAACACGAAATTGCATTTTCTGACAATCTGATACTGTTTTTTTGGGTCAAAATCCCTGAGGCATTTATTCATTACATATAGTTTATTTTGTTAAGCCTGTACCAAAAGAATACAAGCTTGAACTTTTTATTTTTTTCCTTTTTCCTGTTTGGGCTTTACATAGAGAGTGGGTTTTTGTTGCTTGCAAACTGCAGTAACTTCATTTGTTTATGGTTTCAGCTTTAAAATATTTGACTGCGGTGCCAGTGATTTTTCTTTCAGCCCTTAAATATCATGTCCTTCCTGATAGGTGGACAAGTTTTTATCGGCCTCTCTGGCTTCTTTCAAGCGTTTTGAACTCATTGTATTCATTCTACTGGGATGTCACTCGGGATTGGGACATGAGGTATGTTTGCTCATTTAATTTTCACACGAATAGACAATTGCTACTTAGTGACTCCCCTAGTCTTAGAACCTAAGAAGACCATTGCTTAGTTTGGTTCCATTTAATCAGGATTAAAGTCACCCTAACATTGATATTCCTCAACTGAATCTTTTGCTGTAAAGTGTATAAATTATCACATATCTTCAACTATGTTCATTAATTATTCTTTTTTTTTTTCAGTTGCTTCACTCGAATTTTCAAATTCAACAAACCAAGTCGCTGTTCGCACTTACTAGATGGACGAAAATGGGTAAAAATACATATTCACTGTAGCATCCAATATTCTTTTGTTCAAAAGAGGTTTCATTTTGATTTAACACATTTATTAGTTTTCAAAGTATACTTATGCCCAGACAAACTGACTGATTAGATAACTTCCCTCTTCTGAATTATTTGGTGGCTGGACTTCTTGTTCTCATTTCTGTATTGCAACTTAATAAATTTGTGAAATGCAGGTATATTTTTGGGTGATAGGAAGCAATTTGATTCTCCGTTGCACATGGACATACAAACTATCTGCACATCTCCGTCATAATTACATTACTGTGTTCACAATCACTACCATGGAGATGGTAAGGCGTTTCCAGTGGGTTTTTTTCCGTGTTGAAAATGAGTGGAATAAAATGAGCTCAAAGTCAAATATTCAACTCTCTGCTAATGATATCTCAAATGAGGAAGCCAAGTTACTAGATTCCAGTAATCATAATGTGTAGACAACTAACTATTATGTCTTGCTAGCAGCATCTTGGAGGTTTTGAACAATGGCCTCTATATTTTTTTGCTGAAAAGGGTTAATTCATTCAATTTTTTATTTTAATTTACCTCATTCTGTTCATAGGGAAATAGGCTATTTAGCCTTTTTCCAAAGCCGGAAGTGTAATCTGATTATATTACGTTCAGCGTATCCATGAGCTTCAGTTTTTAGGTTACGGTCATAGATTATATTGGCTTGTGAAGGATGTTGTAGCACACCACTTGGTGTATTTCAGGCCAAGGAATTTAGGCATCAGGAACTGAAGATGTTCAATTTTAGTGTTTAGGAACTGGTTCTTGTAAAACAATAATTTTGGCAGAAGACAATTAATCAATTTCATCTTCTGAAAATGATCTTTTTTAAGAATAGAATTGTTTTATTAAATTTGCTAAATTTGTCAGGTAGCCATGTAATTGGGGTAGGTTTACTGATATGTTTGCAAAGCCACCTTTAAAAATGTATATATATTTTTTCAAAAATGCGGCATGAACCATTTTATTTAGCTTCTTAAAAGAAATCGCGTTATTTTCAAAATTATTTTCCCCTTCTTATATATTTTATGTAGGTATCGATTATGTGAATAAATATATATGCATTTTGCTATTTAAATTATTTTCTTATAATTTAAATTGATTATTATTTTAAATTAAAAAATTATATTAATCAGTAGTTGAAATAGACAAAAACATATAAAAAATAAAATATTTGCATAAAATCTACACATCTACAAAATAATAAAAAAGAATTATATTTCTTATTAATTATAATTCAATATATATTAACATAAATACACAACATATGCAAACATTAAAAACAGTATATGATTTATAAGCTAAAATACAATATAAAAATAAAAAAAATATCTACACAATATATACACATTAAATATTGGTATAAATATTATACATACGTTATGTAAATACTATATATATATATATAGTATATATATAGTATATTTATTGAGTATATGTTGTGAATATATCCATGTGTGATGTGTATATGCTAAAAAAGTTAAACACATATATTGAAAATATAAAATTAATTCAAATAAATATTAACATAAAATAAATACAAATCAGAAAAAATATAACAATAACCAGAAAACACAAATTGAAGAGAAATAAATGAAAAAAAATTCACAAAACAAAAAAAATCTTTGAAGCATTTTATTAAATATGTAGAATGTATTACCATTAAAAAATAATAAAACCTTTAATAATACAATTAAAAAAATGAAAAATACATATATTTTAACAAAGAATAAATAATACGGAAGATCAATATAATTTTTTGCAACTAGAAAAAATTAAAGAAATGAAGAAGAGGAAGAGGGATAGAAGAGAAAAAGAAAAGAAAGGAAATAGAGGAAAGCAAAGAAAAAAGTTGATGGAGAGGTATATTTGAAAAAAAAATCATGAGTAAAAAATGAAAAGAAGCACAATATATTTGAAAAGGATACCTATTTTAGGAGTAAATCACATAATTCTCTTTATTTTAGCTCTGATTCATTAGCCCAGTTTGCGTGACACAAGAATTTGTGATTGAACTCAAGTTCAATTTTTGGGTTTAAGTTCGGCTGATTTTCAGCAACTTCCTGATTGGGTCCAACAGAATTCAAGATGTTCATTTGACTCCAGCTATAACTTGTCCTTTATGATTGACATCCGCTAGGTTTGAGTTTGTTTGAGGACTTGATGTTGGATCATTATAAATCCATCACATAGGCAACTACTTGGAATTTTGACTGAGGACAATCTTAGCTATTATATCTAGCTAGTTGTAGCTATAAACAAACCTTTTTTAACAATCATAATATATAATTCTAACGCAAATTTTATCACTTGATGTTGTAAAAAATATTTTCATCTGCTAGTTTGATTTGGATTTGTTCTTCTCATTAGGCAATCTGTATATAAAAATGTTTTCATCTAGGGAGAATTGAAGTTGGATCCAGTAATGAAATGACAATAGACAAATTTGTTGGGAAAAATTTAATATGTGGGCACATATATGTGATTTAATGTGTATTGCTACTTTAAAATATAGTCAATTTAATTGGTGATCTAATAGAGTTAAGAATTAACTTTAAGGTATTAAATTGTCATGGATTTAATGTGTAAAGACCAAATTATAATTTTCAATTTGATGAGGGGCCAAATTAAAAATAGAGTGAAAGAATATGTCTTTTAAGGGGTGAAAGAATATGTCCTTTAAAGGATTATGGTCCCCAATTTAAAATAGTCATATTAATTTTCTTTTACCCTTCAAGAGAAAAATATACGATTCTAAGGATGTTTTAAATTGGAAGAATCAAACATAATCTCATCATCAAGAATAATTGATTACATCATGGATCAAAGTATGTCTCCATCAAATTTCTTTTCTTTTATTCTTATTGTATTCAACATGGAGGATAATTTTATAATTAGAGAATTGTATAAAATTCTACAATATTCTCCCCGGGTCTAGACAAGGAAGACTATGCAGGGGGTCATTGGTGATAGTGAACATATGGAGAAGCTCATGAAACCCTTTTGATAGGGGAAAATAATATGAACTCAGAACATTAACTCTCTAAATGACCTTATGAAACAATTAGAGGTAACCTCTGACCGCTAAACAAAGAATGTTTGTTGTAGATATTTTAGAGATAAGAGTGAAGTCAGAGAATAAAAAAAGTGTATAAGAATTTAAAATTGGAAAATTGGCGCTTGACCACTAAATATCAAGTAGCAAAATGTGAACCCTTGCTGCCACGGGCAGTTTTGTTGCAACAAAAGGGGTATTTTGTGTCGCAGAGCCCTAAACCGGTTTTTTTTCAAAATTTTCTAATTTTAACCTTCAAAACTTCTATAAATAAGCCCTCAAATCTCATTTTCACACACATTACTCAACCAATAAATCTCTATTTGCTAATTATTTAACATGTCTTTCTCTTTTTTTTTTTTCTTTTTAAGTAAAAGGTTCAAACTTTCTTAATGCGAATTGCTTAAAATTTACTTTTTTAGCAAATTTGGGTGCTTAGTTCATACTTGGGGTTCGTTTTCCTTCAAAAACCTCAAGTCAGTTGCTTCTTTAGCAATAAAAAAACCCCAACAATTGTGAAACTTATATCTAGCCATAAATTCAAGCCTCCACTACCAAAGCGCCAAAAAAGGTAAAACCCTAATTTTTGAACCTTTTTCTTTTAAAATCAATTTTCATGAATGAATAGATCTTGTTGTACTTCAAAGACCTCCCTTCGGGCTTTAAAATTGAAAGAAAATCAAATTTAGACTTATATTTTAAAGAGTTAAAACCTAAAATAAATCTTAGACTCAGGTTTTAAAGAGTTAAAACTTAAAATAAATCTCAGACTTATGTTTTAAAGACTTAAAATATAAAATCAATTTCAAATTTAAGTTTTAAGAAGCTAAAACCTAACATTAATTTTAGACTTAGTTTTCAAATAGTTAAAAACTAAAATCAATCTTAGACTTAGGTTTCAAAGAGTTAAAACCTAAAATCTAAGAGTTAAAATCTAAAATCAACCTTAGACATAAGTTTTAAAGAGTTAAAAACTTAAAATCAATCTTAAAATTAGGTTTTAAAGAGTTAAAATCTAAAATTGAACTTAGACTTAGATTTTAAAGAATTAAAACTTAAAACTGGACTTAGACTTACGATGACCTATGTTAGGCTAAAAAATACTCAAATTTCAAGTCAAAATCCACAATTGCACAATAGATAGAATTGTGTAAACTTTAAAATTTATTCAAACAAAATATGTAGACCTACTTAAAATTTCACTCCAAGTATCAAGTTCACTCAATCATAAAACTCACATTTGCTTATTTTTCAAATATATGCTATTTTAATTATATACTTTTACTTGACTTCTTTTGAAGAATGTGTACCCATTATAGAATTCATAAATGCTAAGTTGAGATCCCTATTTTGGATTTTTGAATTATAAAGTTTAAATTTAATTTTGTACATTATTGTTATCTTTATTTGCTTATGAATGGATGTATGAATATAATATTCATCATATTATAATTATAATTATCATTACATGAAATAATTTTTTGTAAAATTTTTATTTAATCAAATGTCAAACTGATTTTACTTGATTTAAGCCAAAATCTAGCCCTCGAATCTATCATTTAGTTTGAAGCTGGTGACTTTTATCCTTGGTATTCAATTGGATTCAATTTTTAGGGTTTTTTTCTTAAATTTTTTCTTTTTTCAAAAAATAATTAAAATTTAAGTGGTGACTCTAAAAACATTTTGCTTGAAGCGAGTGCATCCTATAAATAAAAGAGTGACCTTGATACTTTCATGTGAGACTTAGTCCAAAAAAGAATATTTTGGCTCCTCTTCTTTAGTGGGCCGGACCAGTGCTCGGGCATAACCTCACACAATGTTAGGGAGAATTTGGACTCGTTTAATTTCATGTCATACTCATATCGACACGATTAATAAATAAGTCATATTTATATTAACCTTAATCATATCACTAAAATGAATCAATCCGATACAAACACAACTCGTCAACCTTTTTTGACACCCTCTAGATGGGCAGAACCAAGAGAGAGTAGGGGGAGTTTGTTCCACAATATATTTATACATATACATATATATATATTTATTTATATATTTTGTTTAAAATTAATTTTTGAATACTAATTACTTCAAAAATTTTAAATTAGTTTTTAATACTACCACACCATTCGTTTTCGCAGTCATTGCTCTATTTCCTGGTTTGCCTCGACAAGATGAACCACTCATTTCGTGAATCATTGTTGTCCAATAATAATTCGTCTAAATTTCATTGGCAACATACACGTGTCAAAAATCCATTTGACACCTGAACCTAACCCACGCCTCTTTTCTTGCATACGTTAACATCTGAAAATCCATCATCCATTGCAATTCCACTGACAGATCAACAAATGTGCACGTGTCAAAAACCCACTTCAGGATCCCCCACTTACTTAGCCACATAACATGCGCACACTAGAAGAGTTGATACATTGTTAACCACTAAAAATTGTGCCAAGAACTCTTATCTTCACTCGCTTCCCAATTGATGGCTGCTTCAAAATGTTAGCCACCGGCGAGCTCACCGTTGACAGGAGCCGGCAGCCAGAGCCGAGTCGAACAGAGCAAACTACACCCAGAGTGTTGACCATATTATCTACTGTTATAGAGAAGCTAGTGGCTAAAAATGAAAGGCTTGTAAATGGGTTAACGATTACTAATATTAGGCTTGGAAAAAGCTTTAATGCATTTCATGGGATAAGGGCACCAAATATAAGCATTCCAAAGTATTTAGAGAGGCTATATAAATACACAAACTGCAGCCCATCTTGTTTTGTGGTTGGGTATGTGTATATAGACAGGTTGGTTCATAAGCACCCTAACTCTCTCGTCATATCATTGAATGTGCATAGATTGCTGGTTACATGTGTCATGGTTGCTTCTAAGATGCTGGATGATGTGTGAGTCCTCTCTCTCTCTCTCTCCCTCTATTATTTATTTTATTAATTTTGGGTTTGGATTTGATATGTTTACTGTTATATATGCAATTCTTTGTTTATCCTTCTAATTCAATTTTTTAATTTTCAAGACTTCTAGTTATGTTTTTAGTATTTGTCGGTAATAAATAGTATAAATAAACTTTCTTCTAGTGATATCAGACTATTTAGTTACAAGTATATATACACTAATTAGGATTTAAATATCATTAAAGAGTTAAAATCCTCTTTGATGTTAGAACTATTGTTGTAAAGCACTATTAGTCGACTTCAATTTTTAATCTCTTCATGATATTTATAAAATTTTCTATACCTACTATAGTATTCTCTGTGAGTTTTATTAAATTACATATATATATATAAGTTAAAATCCTCCTCTCCAATAATAATTTAATTAATAATTTCTTCTGTTAGTGCTTTTTGAATTAATAAAAACAACTCAAAACATCCATCTTGATTAAAAAAAAATGAAGTAATTATTGAATTAATAATTTTTTTTTTGAATTGACAAATTCTTGATAAGTAAAAAGGGGTAAAAAAAAGCATTCTTAGTGAAATTCATAGTAAGATATAGTCTATCATAATATGCCCAAATGTTCAGCGATGATATTGTTTTATATAGGCTAATATTGGGGACGATTTTCTATATAAAATTTGTTCTATGAAAAATTGAATTAAAATAGTCTAATAAGAATCATATTTCCTTGACTTGCAATTATATAGGCATTATAACAATGCATTTTATGCAAGAGTTGGGGGAGTGAGCAATGCAGAATTGAACAGACTAGAAATTGAACTTCTTTTCCTATTAGATTTTGGAGTAATGGTGAGTTCAAGAGTCTTTGAAAGCTATTGCTTGCACTTGGAAAAAGAAATGTTGTTGAATGGTGCAATACAGAAAATTGAAAGGCCAGTACCCTTCATTTCCGTAGATGATCATGTCACAGAAATTTCAGTAGAAGATACTCAAAATTCTTCACCACCTCAAGTAGTGGACTGACTCTTCTTCAGTAAATTTCCTTGCACTTTCTTATTTCTTTTTCTTGTTTGGCTTATTATTAATTAATTCTTGTAACTTTGAAGACTGTTTTCCTGTCTACTTCATATATGTTGTATGTATGTATATAAGCAAAACAGAAGAAAGGAAAAAGAAGTAAATGAATTGCTAGAACTTCACTTCAACTATATTCAATTTGTTATTGAATCCAAATTCTTGTTTTTTTTAATGATCAAGTAAAATTTGCACGGAGTACACGAATCTTTTTAGTTCTTTCCATTGATTTCAACATTTTATTGGTATTTGCAAATTTTTTTTTAGAAATCGAGACAATTAGGCCACAATCAAATTAATTTATATATTTTAATCTAGACTAGTTTAAGGACGATCCTATATTTTCACATTCAAAAGTTATCCCTTAACTAATTAATTTATATATTAATTTACATGAGTTTAAGGACCATTTTATATTTTAACATTAAAAATTCTCTCATGCATAATGACTTTAAAATTCTAATTAATAAAACAAAGTTTATGTGAGTTGAATAAATAATTAATATAGGTTTAAATGCATAAACTCCAGGGTCTTTTGCATATTTAACATGACATTATTTTTTTTTTTTTGGCAAACAAATGCATGATCTTTTAAGTGTTGGCAATTTGAAAAATAGGTTGACTGCATTATAACATAATGTGGCAAACAACTTATTAATATAAGTCACCCAAATAAAAGATGTGATATTCTACATTAAAATGACTTTTAGTGTGTTTTGTATATTTAATATAATCTTGTTATTTTTTATTTTGGCAAATAAATACATAACGTTTGAAATTATTAGCTTCATACATCCATTAGCTACACTATAATGGATGCTAATGTGATAAACTGCTCAATAATATGAGTTAGTCAAATAAAAGATGTGACAATCCACATCAAAATGATATTGTTTTCTTCCTTAAATATCTTTAGTATAAACACTACTTTTTTTTAATTGAATCAGTTTCAATTTGGAGAAGAATTATATGTTGAAGAAGATTCCATGCTTACAAGACATGGAAAACAATATTGTTTTCCATGTCTTTAGTTATTGACTCATATTAATAAGTTGTTTATCACATCAATATATGTTATAGTGCACCTAAAGAATGTATTGAATTGTCAACATCTAAAAGATCATGTATTTATTTATAAAAAATAAAAAATAAAAGATCATATTAAATATACAAAATATATTAAAGATTGTCTTGACGTAGAATGTCACATCTTTTATTTGAGTTGAGTGATCATATTAATAAATTATTTATTATATTAGCATTCGTTATAGTGCAGTTAACGGAATATAAAATTGTCAATACTTCAAAGGTCATATATTTATTTACAAAAAAAAAATGTCATGGTAGATATGTAAAATATGCTAAAGGTCATGTATTATCATGCATTTAAGCCATTAATATAATGTAATTAAGTGTGTTAAGCATCTACTACAATGTATTATTGGGCAAGCTAACTTATTCTCACATTTAAGTTAATAATGAACTAGTTCCATATAATTAGGTGTGTTAAATATGTTTAGCCAAAAAAAATAAAACAAAATAATTTTAGATAGTTTTGGAGATTTTTTGCATTTCAAACTTGGTCATTAGAAAATTTAGCAACCTGGTATGAGCCTAATGCCAATTGCCTCTTCCCCCAACTATTAGAACCGCTAGAGAAGCAATGTGACCTACGCTCCTTTAGGGATTATAAGAGATAGAATACCCAATAAAATTGTCCTAGAGGAAATTACATGGATTCCTATTTTTTAAGTTTTGTTTTAAAAAATGTTGTATATATTTTCTTTTATCATTTTTAACTTCCTTATTTTCCATTTCTATCTTTTTCTGTTTTTTTTTTTTTTCAAATATATAGTTTTTAGCTCAGTTCTTTCACGAGTCTTTGCATTCTTTTATTCTTCTTCTTTTATATTTCACGTTTTCTTCTTCTCGATTGTTTTCTTTTTTCCTTTGTTGTTCTTTTGCTCTTATTCTTGTTATTTTATTGTTCGTTCTTGATGATTATTTCCCACTGCAATAGATTTTGACAAATCTAAGATTGCACATCTTCTTGAAAGTTGTCTTCAAATCTATAATCTTAAGCATGTTAAGCAAAATTTCAAAGTAGGATATAGAAAATTGATTGCCTTGTGTTTGCAATTTTTTTTTAATTTTAGTTTTGGTGTTTTTCAACTATAATATTAGATTTTTTTTTTGTTCTTGAATTGTATAGCCTTTTAAATATTCGATAAAATACTTTAAAAAAAAAATTCTTCTTTCGTAAATATTTTTTGCAAGTTTTAATAATTTGTATTTCCTGAATTGATATATGTACTTTTTTTAAATTATATTTGCTTCATTTTGATTTCGTATTTATCTAGTTTGTTTGTCTAGAAAGGATAAAAGATAATATATTCATAATATATATATTATAATTAAGTAACATATAAAAATTGTACAACATATAAGGGCTAGATGACAATAAACAATATATAGTAATGAGCGAGTATCATTCCCACGAGAAAAGAGTATTCTAAGTACCAAATAAATAATTATGTATTATTTGAAAAATAAAGTTGATTTTAAATTTAAATAAGCTAAATTGATTAAAATAAAAATTAATTAAATTTAACTCTTATATTTTTTACCTTAGGGTTAGACTTCTTCAATTAGTTATTTTATAATTTTTTTAAGGTATTAACTTAATTTTATTTTTCTTTGATTACTAGTTAAAATTTTCAAATTTAAGTTATAGTCTCTCTCAAGATCTATAATTAATATTAAGATTAGTTCTTATGTCTGCTCTCGTTATTACAAGAATTAATTTAATTCATTAAGATTTATAGGAAACTTTAAATAACCTCCTAAGCATTTTTCTTATCTCTAAATAAAAACTATTTAAGATTATTATCTCATTGAATTAATATTATATTTTCTCTCGCTCCATCACATAATATCTTAAATCTAATAATTATTGGCTAGATAAGTATAGCTTTACACAAAAAGATGATAAAATAATTAATCGAGAATAATTATTGAATTAAATATGCATGAAGTTTACCATAAAATAACTAAAAGAATAATCTACTCTAAAATAGGGTTTAATGACTCATAGTTGTAAATAAAATAACAAAGAAATAAATAAATGGAATTGAAATATTAAATCTAAATTAACTTTGAAAAAGAAAAGTAGAAATAAGAAAAATAAAACTTGAATTGAATGGAGCTCTTGAACTTTGCTTAAATCTCTTCAATAGTTAAGTCTCTTTTTTCTTCTCTCCAAAGAAAATCCTGAAAGAATTGAAGAACTTGTAGAGAATTAAAGATGATTGAGAATAGGGGGTAGAGGATTCTTTATATAGGAGCTTGGAAATTCCTAAACTAGTTAGGAATAAAATTTAGAGACTCCTAAATTGATTAGGAATAAATTTAGGACAAATCTGAAGACTCTTAAATCTATTTAGAAATATAATTGGGGTAAAATTGAAAACTAATTTCTTGATTAGAAATTATTTTTAGGATGAAATTTTGCAGAAAAGAGGAGTTTCAGCTGCCATAGAATTTGCATGGGCATGTATAATGGATGTCACGCCCGTAAATAATTGTACTGTACTTAAGTTTGAATTTTTCTCCATCAAGAAGATGCCTTTTGACATGCATGGTCGTGCACTTCTAATTTTTACAGCTGTGGGTTTCATATTCAATCTAGACTCTTTATCTTCTTTTTTTTATTTTTAGACAACTTCATGTTATTTTCCATTGTCGTGGGAAATGGTCTTGCACGGTCGTGGAGATGATTTTCCGTCAGCTTTGAGATGTTTTTGCTTCCTTTTCATTTTGCATTTCCACTTTCTTCATCTTTCATCATATTTTGATCAATTTTGTGCTCTAAACTTATTTTTGTAAAGACAAACTTTAAGATAACAATTATTCTAGCTTTTACAATAAAGACACTTCAAATTCAATTGATAACAATATATATATATATATATATAACTAGAATAATTGCTAAATTATGTGTAAAATATGACTTTATCAAACTCTTCCAAACTTAGATCATTATTTGTCCTCAAGCAACAAGAATAATCTTTTTTCACAATAGCCCTCATTACATGTTAAGCATTTTCAAGATTTTGATATCTAAAAATTTAAAACTATTAAAATTTCAAAATTTCAAAATTTCATTCTAAATCAAGTTTCATAACTGTACTTATTTTATTCTCCCTTCATTTATTCAAAATTTTTAGCTAATTGCAATCAATTATTACATTTCAGATTAGCACAAACCTCCTACATTCATTAAAGATTTTAATAGAGTTCAAAAGAAACTCGCTTATTTCATATGTATGTTTAATTATACTTTCTCCATCAATAAACCTCACTAACTCAAGAAAAATCAAAAAGTCTTTTTAAGGCTTTTAATGTGGTCTAAAAGGAATAAGGCTAAAGAGACATTTAATAACTAGATCTTTCATTTTTTGAATACCTTCCAACTATAAGTCCTATGATTATAGCTCTTTCTTCATGTTTATTTGAGAGATCCTACTTTGGCTCCTTCTTTTCTTGACTCGTGTTTGTCCTCTTTTGCTATGATGTACTTTACCTCCAAACTTGAATGTTACTTAGGAGATTTATTTGCAAGAGTTTTGCTATGTTTAATTCACTCTCTATCTTTAATTGAGCATATATATATATTTTACAGTAAGAAAATATTTAAAAAGATAATCAATCTTAATAAGGTAGTTATTAGGGTTATTTTAATCAAAAGAATCGTTAGCTAAAAATATTTAATTTGGCTCAAAAAGGGACAACTAGGAGCAATATTTAAAAATAATGGATATAAGAGTTTTGCTCAACAAACAATGCCTAAATAATCTTTTCTCCTATTTAGCAAGATTCAATTTCACCTCAAAAGTTCTCTTAAACATATTCTAAGTTTAGACATAAGATAATTAAAATTAAATGACAAAGGAGTATGAGCTCTCTTTAACTAAACATACACAAATTGACCACTTTTAACTAAAATCAAGAACTCTTTTAGGTCAAAATCCATAAAATATAGCACTTTACAAAATCTTCATCTCAAATTTCAAAATTTTAAAAGATAAATTTAAGTATATCAATATAATTAACATCATTGAATCACAAATAAATACTGAATTATTATGAAATCAACCATTCAAGTGCAATATTTCAAGCAAGATAAAAAAAATTAGAATAACCCACAATGCCATAAAATTTATTAAGTATCCGATAAAAATAACCCAAAATTTATGAAAAACTAAATAAATTCAAAAGAGAATAGAATACTTTACTGAATTTTTAGGGTAAACTCTCCCAAACTTGAAGATTGTTACTATCCCCAATGGTTTAGGCATTGGATGGTGGAGGGATTGTACATGCCCATTATGAATTGATTTTGCCCTTTGCAAGAAAAGTTCACTCAAGAGCTCTTATTAATCCAATTTTAACCTAAAAATAAAAGTAAAAACAAAAATATAAAAATAAAAATAAAAACAAAAATATAAAATCAAAAACCAAAAATAAAAATAAAACTTAGAATGAAAAATTAGGTTACCTCTCAATAAGCTCTAATTTATAGTCTTTAGCTTGATTATATCTTTTAGTTCTCAAGGTGGAAGATCATAAAATACTTCCTTTTCTATGATGTTGCTTGCTATGTTTGGCATGGAATAATGTTTCCTAAGCACTTTGTACCCTTCAAGAGGTGCTTGTAGAATTGCCTTCAAAGTCTTGACCAAAGTAGCTACTTTAGTGTTTTAATCTTTTAGTGTGGAGTCTTGACCAAACACGCTTTTCTTCCATGCTACCACCATGTAACAAAGGTAGACCACTATAATCATGAAGATTCAGAATGATAAGGGTTTTTGAATTAAAGAAGAGGCTGAAATAACAAAAATTTTCAAGGATCATTTCAAAACTTTATTTTGTTCCACTTCTTCTTTAAATCAAGAGCAAGTCATAAGTGTAATTTATCCTTCAGTCCCATATCTACTCAATTCTATCCTTTGTTCCATCCCCTTTTGAAAAGAAATCAAAGAGGCTACTTTTAATTTAGGATTATTTAAAGTTCCCAAATCTTATGTTTTCTTTGGTGTTTTCTTTAGAATTATGGGAGCATTATCAAAGAAGACATAGTGAGAGAAATTCAGAGCTTTTTTCATAGTAGAAGAATGTTGAAGGAGATCAATAGGACAAACATTATTTTGTTCCAAATGAAAAATTTTGTAAATAGTTTGACATTTTAGATCAATCAATTTGCACAATTTCACCTATAATATCATATCTAAAACTATAGTTTATAGAATGTAGTCCTATTTGCATGCTCTCATCCACCATTCACAAGGAGCTTTTACTCTTGGAAGGTAATCTTTAATAATGTGATGGTGACTTTTGAATTATTTCAGTGTCTGAAAGCTAATGAATCTAAGAGAAATAGGCAGATGATACTAAAGTTAGTTATTCATAAAGCCTATGATAGAGTTGAGAGGGATTTCTTGGAAAAAATTCGTGGTGCTATGGGTTTTTCTGAAAAATCAATCATGTTAATGATGCAATGTGTATCTTCAGATGCTTATAGCATTATTATAAATGGTGGGATTGCTAGATCTTTCTCTTCTTCTAGAAGATTAAGACAATGAAATCATTTATCTCCTTATTTGTTCTTATTTATCTTTAATTTACTTTCGATTCTAATGGATCAGGACCTAGAAAGAAATCTTGTTTTTGGTTTCTATCTAGCAAGGGATTCCTCTAAAATTATTCATCTTCTTTATGCTAACGACACCTTTCTTTGTGGTAAGGCAAATATTCTATCTCTCTATTGTAATGCTTTTAAGCAACTTATAAACTTTGGTAAGTCAAGAGTTTTCTTTAGTAAAAACACAACTTCAAAGGTAATATCTTCTATAACTCTTTTTCTGTGGGGTTAAAGTGATGCAGGGTGATGAAAGATATTTAGGGGTTCCCTCATTCTAGGGAAAATCAAAAGTAGAAACTTTGAATTTTCTCACAAAAAGAGTACTTTCTAAACTTCAATCCTGAAAACACAAGTTTTTATCTTTTTTCTAGAAAAAGAAATTCTCATCAAAGTAGTGATTACTGCAATACCAACATATATTATGTCTTGCTTTCTTCTCCTAGAAAGTTTTTGTAATAAACTTAATAGTATCATTTCTTCTTTTTGGTGGACACAATGTGACAAAAATAAAGGTATTGCTTGAAGGAGTTAGGAGGTTCTTACTAAATCTAGATTCAAGAAGGGCTAGGTTTTAAAGAATTTGAACTTTATATCATCTCTCTTTTAACTAAACAGTGTTAGAAACTCTTTGAAGTGGCAAATTGTTGGTGGTATAACTGATGAAATCAATTTACATTCCCAATTGCTCTTTTCAAAAGTCTAAGCTTGGGACAAGACCTTAATGAGAGTGGAATAGCATGTTACAGGTGAGAGAGGCAATGAAGGATGGCATCAGATGCCATATTCGAAATGGAAAAAAGGTGAATACATGAAAGGATCATTGGATCCTCATCCTCTCTAACTTTAAAATTTCTTTATCAGTTAAACTCCAAAATTGTGATATTGAAATGTCTCTGATCTCATAAAGCCTTAAGATTTCTGCCAAATTTGTTTACCATTACTTGCAAAACACTTTGAATCATTCTCTTATTTCTGGTATTGGGAATTCTATTGCTAATCAATTGAATAGGAAGAAAGTTTGGAATTTGAAAGTTCAACCTAAGCTACACAATTTTTTTTTTAGTGGCTATATACTAATTCTCTGCCTGTCTTTGCAAATCTCCAAAGGAGAAATTTGAACAATATTGATCTATGCCCCTTATGCAAAAATGAAGCAGAATTTCATATGATCTTCTTTTGTCAACATGCAAAAGCCACTTAGTTCGGTTCAAATTTAAGTATATTTTTCTATGCTCTTTCAACTTCCTCTTTTATTCAATGGTGGATTGATCTGGTGAATGCTCTTAATTCTTCTGATGATGGGTTTCTGCTTGCTAAGATTGTATGCCTGGGATGGTTAATATTGAAAGCAAGGAATGATTTCTGCTTTAAAAAATTTGCCTTGCACTAGAGAAAACTATACACAAAGCTTTTAATTTGTTCTCTAATTTCATAAATGCATAAAGATTGGATGCTCATAAAGTTGTCTTTTATAATTTTCAAGCATCTACTTCTAATTAAGACTACTGGATTCCTCCCTTTGGAAATTGAATAAAAATAAAAGTGGATGCAAATTTTAAATTGGGGAAAGATTTAGCTAGAATGACTCTTATATTTATAAATAACAAAGGAAGAATGATTGATGGTGTAGCTTGTTTAATACAATATTTCTCTTCACTTAGAAATAAAACACAAGCTATGTTGTTAGCTGTTTAGAAGGCTATGAATTTTTATTGTAACTTTTGTTGTTTTGAATCTAATAACCTGCAACTTATTCAAGCTTTTTAGAATCCTTATTGTTGTTTGCTATATAGTATTTCTTAAAAAATAATTCCTACATTCCAAAAATTAAAAAAAAATAAGAATTTTAATTTTTCTATTGAAAGTACTTAAAAATGTGAATGTCATTAAACAAAATTACAAAATCAATTTCAACAGCACAAAATTAACTCAAAATTAACTTCTTAGTAACCCATTGCAAAAGCCACATTTAAAACAATTCAAAAGTAAAATACTAATTATATAAAAAAAAAATATACTCAAATTTAATTTTAGTAAACATTACTTAAAATTCATTATCAAAATTTATTTTTAAACAAAATTTATTTGTGTTAAAGAGAAAACCCACATCACATTAGTTAAAAAAAATTTATATAGTTCTTGATTTGTTTTTCTCAATTTAAAAATTATTTCAAAGAAATACAATGCAACACGCTAGCAATATTTTTTAACTCAAATAATTTATAAAACTAAATATATCAATATTTTACTAAATAAAATAATCTCTCCAGATAAAAATAAAAAAGTTGAAATAAAATATATGGTTTGTTTACTATTTTTGATATTTTTGAAAGTTTGTAATAAAAATAAAAAATATATTAAAGTTTATACATTCATTTATAATTAATTTAAATTTTTTATCTACTTCAGCGCCCATGCCAGCAGTAAAAACAGATTCTCCGTTGACGTTTTAGAAAGTTTGTAATAAAATTTAAAAAAAAAAAAGGCTAAACTTCTTTTTTCTAATTAAAAAAAAATTTTGCCAAACATTTACAGAATAAATAAATGAAAAAATAATATTTTAAAAATAAAAATTAAAATAAATAGAGTGTAATATTTTTTTAAATAATATTTTAAAAAATATTTCTTTTTTATTTTAGAGAGAAAAAAAAAACTGAAACCATAAGCTATTATTTACAAAAACTACAACTCAATTTTTATAAAAAAATAATCAAAATAAATTAAAATGCAGTGCTGCAAGATTCGATTTAATTGAATTTGTATTAATCAGTTTGTAAAAAGGGTCTAATGGCAAAGCTGTCGTTTAAAGGGATTTACCTTGTCGAAGTATGACAATGAGATTAGGCACACCGAATCAAACCTATAACTAAAACTAAAAAATGTAAAAACTACAAAAGAAAAATAATAATTATAAATAGAAATTAAAAAAAAAAGTAAAACAAAAATGAATTAAAAAAACACAGTCTCTCTCCCCATTAGGAATCGCAAAGGCAAAGCAGAAGCTCTCTCTCTCTCTGCTTTTCTCTCAAGGATTAAGCGCAGAGTCTCTGTTTCTCAAATTTAATGGAAGAACGCCTCATAATCTAAGCATCTTTCGATTCTTTCTCCTTCAAGCAAAATCGCTTCTTGCCCCTTTTTAAAATTTTGCTTTATTGTTATTCTAAACGATAAGGCGTTTTGGATCCTGTATAAAATTGAGAGAAAAGATCGGGGCAATTTGTTAGGTCATATGGCTGCAGAGTCATCATCATCAAAGGAAGAGCTGGTTCAGCTGATCAAGCGCTTCGGCGCTTACATATCCTTCAAGATGTCTAATCTCTTCTCTATCTCTTTTCATAATTTGGTAATTTTGTTATCTCTCTCTTCAATTTTTTTAATTTTAATTTTTGTCTCGATCTCAAATCAATTTTCTTTTCAATTTCCATTTTTTTCAGTTTAATGGATCATTAATGCGTCCATTTTTGTTTTCAGCATTTTTTAAATTAAGTTTAGTGCATATTGATTTAGTATTTAGATGTGTTTTTTTGTTCTTCAGTAGAAATCATTGCAATTAAGCATACTTAGAAATCATTTCAATTAAGCATAACCAAATTTGGAGTATATATTTTTATGTATTTGTTAGTCATTGAAGCTTTTTCATTGTCTAAATTCAGATTTTTTTCTGGAATGGTGGATTAATTATTAATCTTTTGTCTTGAGTTATTGAAATAGTTTTCTTGAATATTTTATAGCTTGTTAAGTTTAGCTCGAACTGCTTCGTGGGTTTTAATAGATGGAGTTTTAGCTGTTATATGGAAGTTTTAACTGTTTTAGAAATAACATGAGTACGTTATTGATATGGGTAAGGTTGGCTGCCATTGTGGAGTCTTCCTTGGAAAAGGTTCTTTCGTTCCTTTAATGGGTAGTCTTCCAAATTTGTATTCTGGGTGAGATTGGCTGCCATTGTGGAATCACCCTTGGAAAAGGTTCTTGCTTTCCTTTGATGGGTAGCCCCCAAATTTATATTCTGGCTGAGGTTTGGCTGCAGATTGTAGACATGTGCTCGTGTAGCCTAAAGTCTCTGGAAGAGGTGCTAGCCTTCTTTTTGGGTTGTGGTTTTTAGCAGCTAGACAACTAGTTTTAAGGGAGTTGGTGTTTGGATAATTAGGAGGAAATATTTGTCACATATATTATTCCCCCTATGTTATTGAACTTGAAAAAATATGATATAAGATCCATCAATTTATTTATTAGCATTGGAAACTCTTTGGATTACCTTTTAAGTTCATAGTTTAGATTTGAGAAGTAATAAATAAATCTTATTTGTTTTTGATGTCAATAGTAGAAATTTACTTTAAATTTCTTAAAATGTTGAATGTATTTGAAACAAAGTATAATTAGTTGTTTGATTATTCCCTGTAAAATTTGTGCCAATTTACTGATAATAGACATTTATTTGAACGTATATATCAGTTTTTTCTATTTCACCTAAAGAGATAAATAAATGAATTTTTCATGTATTTTCTGTGATAAATCCAATTATAAATTATATAATTAGTTATAAATATTAGCTTTGGTAATCTGGCAAACAAAATTGTTATTTTTACCCTAAAAAAAGGTCGAATATATGTACATATATACAGTTCCATAGTTGTTGCACTATATGGACCTGAGAAAACTTTAAGATTTACATAGATTAAGGTGCTAAAAAGATACCTAGCCTCTGTGTTGGATGTCACCTTGGCTTTGGGGCAATACCCTGCCTCATTCTCGGAGAGTTGTATTGCAATAAATACATAAATTAATTGCTTATTGATTTCTGGTTCTGCATCCTTAAAAATTAAAAAGTAGATTATTCAACCATAGCTTATAGTAGCTTTTTGTTTGCTTAAAAAACCAAAGGGCAAGAGCAAGAGAATTATTTGGTCCAGAAAAAAAGATATGATAAAAGGTAAGCGAGTTCCTTGTATGGAGATATCCTTGCTTGAACCCCCATAGACAATAGATGGGAGTGTACTTGTATATAGATAAACGTGTGGATAAAGGTATGGCCAATCTCTGTTAATGAAAAGGAGAACAGAAAAAGGAAAGCAGGAAAAAGTAAAAAAGGTTACCTGAGTTGAGTCAATGATCTTGTCATGGCTGAGATTCAAGGTTATCTGTTTTCTGCTGCTGCAAGAAATAAACAAATGGGGTAACAGCGGAAGGAAACTTTAATGTGTTAATTGTGTCTTTCCTGTCCCAATAATTATGATATTTCGGGATTTTAAAAAAAATCCAGCTTAAAAATGTTAGATGTTCTTGAGTGTTTTTAAATTTTGTCTTCCTTGGAAAGACTGTTTAAGGTCAAACCATTCGTTAGCTGCAAAAAGTCCTATTATATTTCCAAATTTGTAGGTCTTAAGTGCAAATGGATGTTTTAAATCAAAATCGATATTGGTTTGTGGATTGCAAATATCATGGCATGTGCTATATCAAGATAGATAATCTTGTTGTCCTTTGGGATATTTAGGAGCTCTCACCACTCTGAAATTGGTATCAGGATTCTCGATCTGTAGGTGCTATTGCAGGGCTTGCTGTTGCAATAGTCTTTACCTGGAGGCTTTTGAGATCACCAAGTGGAACTCAACAAAGGCAACCAAAACGGCAAGCTCCTACTACTGGTAGTTCTGTTGTCAGTACTCAATCAAATCCAACATTCACTCCTTCTGGAGTTTGTTCGTCTACAAATGATTTGAGAGCACAAAATGTTGTTGATGAATTTTTCCAGCCAGTAAAGGTAAGCATCAATATTTTTCTCAACAATTGAATTGTATTTGTTATTTGTGCAGGCTTTGCTAATTCCTATTGTGTTTTTTGTCTGCTTTGTCAGCCAACCTTGGGTCAAATAGTTAGACAGAAATTGAGTGAAGGAAGAAAGGTAAATTTTTTCTTGCCTCTCATATGTGCTAAGGATAGTATCTCCATTAGCTTAGTTTTGTGTTTGCTATATACCAACCTTGCATCCAAGGGCCATTTGTTTCAAGTTAGCTTTTGATTGCCTGTTAAATTATAATTTATAATCATCTGGAATCTATCAGACTCAATTTAGTCTTTACTGTCTGTCCATGATAATTTCTAGTTGTTCGCAAATTCTCAGAGGCCAGAGCATGCTGTGTGATTTTACAGCATGTGCCATAGCATGTACCAGCATGACTTTTTTTCCTGGCTTCTGTTTTAATTGTGTTTTGGATCTAAATTGCTCTGTTTTGATAAAATCTTGTAATTCTTGTGCTCTTCCCATTATTTAACATGTTTGAAGCAACAAACCGGATTTTTTTTTTCATAAAGAAAGTCATTCTGTTTATGGATTTCGGATCTGACTGCTCATACTATGCAGGTTACATGTCGTTTACTTGGAGTTATCCTTGAGGAAACTACTCCAGAGGAGCTTCAGGTGGTGAAATGGTTTTTGTAGTAAAATTTGCACTTTTAGCAACAATCTATGATAGGTTAACTTGATTTCTTTCCTTATGGGCAGAAACAAGCTACTGTGAGGTCCTCTGTGCTGGAAGTGCTGTTGGAAATAACTAAATTTTGTGATCTTTATCTCATGGAAAGAGTTCTGGATGATGAGAGTGAAGTGAGTGCAAAATATGTTGTGTACAATAGTATCTTGTCAAATTACTGAAGATTATCAATTTTGCCCTACCATGGTGCATTTTGTGTGTTTAGGGTTTAAGTCTAGTGTGCATGTTTGCATATGTGCATAATGCCTGCCTGTGATATTTTACATGTCCATATTTACCATGTGAAAATTGTGCTATTTTGTCTCTAAATTTACTTAATGCATAAACAAGTTTTAATCCCAAGCTAGTTGGAGTTGGCTATATGGATCTATTTCTTCTGCTCTGCTCAGTTTTACAAAATGAATAGTTCAATATTTTAAAAAGTAAGCTGGATGTTTCAAATACCTGGATTAGCAATTCCATCTTTCCTATGCTTAGAGATCTTCAAAGTAACAGGATACTAGTCAAAATATTACAAGGACTTCTTATTATATGGTTTTCACCAATATGTTAATGATATCATTCTTAGAAATTTTTTGAAGCCTGTGGTGATGGATGATGTTAAATTAGAACATTTAGCTTTAATTTTTTGGTTTTTCATTGGTCATATAGCTAATTTAACATGTAATTTTGCTTTGTTCTGAGATCAGATACTGGAGTTATTGCTATAACCCTTTTTTTCTGTGGTTTTTCTATTTTCTAAATGTTCTATTTGATTCATGTGCTCCTCACAGCTGCACATATTGGTGCATTGTCGATATTTCTTACGTGAAAGCAAAAATTTTGGGATGTTTTGTTATTAATTGACTTGTATTAGTTGGCCAATCAAGTGTTTGTTTTTACCGTCATTGTTTAGTTAAAGGATTTCGTGGTTGCTGCACTGTCAATTACTTAATTTGCCTGCAATCCATCTTGCTGGTTATGGCTTTGTACTTGCCAATTACTTATTCAACATCTCTCATTTTTCATATGATGTATAATTTTCTGCAGCAAAAGGTTCTTGAAGCTTTGGAGAATACAGGGATTTTTACATCTGGTGGTTTAGTCAAAGACAAGGTAATTAAAAGTGCTGAATTATATAGTTTCCATGCTCCATAACTATCAAAATTCCTCTTTTAGGAATTGTTATTCATTCAATCAATCTATTTTAAGTTGTTATACCTGGGTTATTACCCGTTCATATAAACAAGTCATTATAGTTTTCCCTAGTGTGATAGATGTCAATTCCTTGACATCCATTTCGTTTTGTATGTATAGTAACTAGTCTTCACGAATTTAGTTAATTTTCTTAATAGAACTCTCCACAGCCAAATTCTGAAGGTATTTTGGATGAGCGCCACAAATTTTAAGATTTGAATCTTGGAAATGTAACAAGACTGGATATGGCCTTTACCCTTTTAGATGGCCTAAGAAAGAAGGTTAAAACATTTATTTATTCATACTGAACCATCATGTACAAGTTGTCACAAATTTATTTCCAATCCCAGGATATATTTGTTTGTAATCTCAGATATAACCGATTGGTGTTGCTTATCACTTTTTCCACATGCAATAAAATGAAGCAGAACTCAGATATAATCAATTGGTGTTGCATATCACCTTTTCCACATGTAATAAAATGAAGCAGATGACTACAATGTAATACCCATTATATTAGTAGGACTATTAGTGAAATTATAATGATAACAATGGAACTATAATGAGCGAAATAATAACCATGACATTGTAATGGTCATTGTATTGAAAACTAATCCCAAGTGCAAAAATTTTGATTTGAGATTCCATAATCACATTTCTCATATTTATTCTTGTACTAAATAGTGAAAATGTAAATTTTGGTCTACACGAGTTTCAGTGTCTTTTAACTTTCTTTTTTGGCATGGTATGTAGCATCTTCTAGTAGGTGCTAGTTTTATACAAAAATTATGAATTAGTAAAATTCAGCTTTGAATTTTCTTTTAATTTACAAATATCCTTGCAACGGAAGTTTCGAATCAACCATGTTATCATAGTCCATTGGATTGTCTGTTTCACTATGTTCTCCACTGTTTCAGTTCATTTCATGTTCCGAACATGATCATTGGTTTATTTCTTCATATGTTGTAAAATACGATAAAAGATTATGACACAGGATTATTGGTGCTTGGTCATGGGATAGCAATATTGAGTGCATATTTTTGTCAAATGATGTTGATATTAGTTCTTGGCTACCATATGGTATGTGAAGGCAATTGCTTTCTTAATGATGTTGAGTGGTGACAGATACGATTGACTGGAATTTAATCGGAATTTAAATATAGAATTGATATAGTCTCTAATTTTGTAAAATGTATCCGCAGGTTCTCTTTTGTAGCATAGAAAATGGACGGTCATCATTTGTACGGCAGCTAGAACCAGATTGGCATATTGACACAAATTCCGAAATTGTTTCTCAGTTAGCTGTATGCATCGATTGCTCTGACTTCTTTCTAATAACCATTCTGCATTCCCAGACTGCTGATTTTAATTTGTCTACTTGCTTTTTTTTTCATTTTTCTTCTTTTTACAGAGGTTTATAAAATATCAGCTTCTCATTTCTCCTATTAAACCTGAACGAACTGCTGCAAATGTGTTCAGCTCCCCGACCTTGGAGCAGTTCTTTGGATGTGTTTGATTGATGTTTCAGGGTTAAAACATCTGATTATAAACCAAAAAAATAGATTGTTCTTTTATGTTAAAACTGATCACAGCTCAATGTTCTCTAGGAACTCTTCTTCAGTTGTTGAGAAGTGGCCATGAATTCCTTTTATTTTGTTTGAAATTTGTGCATTAGATTTGGTCACATCTGAACAGTTTTTTTTTTTTTTTTTTTTGTAGACTGGAAATTTCACTAAATGGATTGATTGTATGTAATTTGTATCAGTTACAGGATATGTAATCATTGATAATAATTTTGGTGTTACTATTTTCAAGTGAAATATTATTTGTATCCCGTAAGTTATGGGCTTTTTCTTGTTTATTATTGATACCAACTTCTGATCATATAACATATTGACAGTGTTAGTTGCATTACATCAGATTCACATATTTTGAGGCACATGATGAACAACTGGATGGTGGTTTCATTAGCTCATGATAAGTCAAATCGGCATGGAACAAAGCAGTTGAGTTTTGGCCGTCCTCATGAAATATAAAAATTTTAATTTATAAATGTATTTTATAAAATTTATGAAATTTATTTGTATCAAGCATATTCTAGACTATTATTCTCTTCTGCATGCAAAATTAAGTTCTCATTTGATGTGCGTTATAATTATAATTTTGTATCATTAAGAGATAGTTTATACTTTATTTTGGTGGATTTTTTTTTCTAGCATTCTTTTTCTTTGGTCAGTCTACTATTTGGAGTTATCTACATTTTACACATAAATTTTTAAAAGGAAATTACATGATCTATCCTTTTTTTTTTTTAACTCTAAAATTTTTATTTATTTAAATATACCTCTTTTTCTTTTTCTTTTTTTTTGCCTCCATCAACATTTTTTTTCCTCCATCTCTTTTGTTTTCTTCTTATCTTCTATCATTATCCCTCTTTTTCTTCTATTTTTTTTTGGTAAAAACTTGATTTAATCTTTCATGTTATTTAATATTTGTGAATTTTTTGTTGTTCTTCAATTATAATGTTAAATGTTTTATTTTTTTTTAATGTTAATATATTTTAAATATTCGATAAAATATCTTTAAAATATTTTTTTTCTTTTGTGAATTTTTTCATTTAATTTCTTTTTAATCTGTATTTTTTTTAATGTTATTATATTTTTTTTTTTGAGTTGTATTTGTTTTATATTAATGTTTGTTAAGTTAGTTTTTTATTTTAATGTGCGTGTTTAATTTTTTCAATATATACACAATATATAGAGATATATTCATAGTATATATATATACGACATATACAATATACGCATAATATTTATACAATGTATACATAATTTTTACAAAATGTATATATTGGATTTACACAACATACTTAGATATATAATTTATGTATGTTATGTAGATATCTTTTATTGCTATATTTTAACTTATAAATCATATAATATTTTTATTGTAATTTGTATGTTGTATATTTATATTGATAAATATTAAATTATAATTAATAAGAAGGATAATTATTTTTTATTGTTTTATAGATGTTATATAGATGTTTTGCTTTTTTGTTATATATGATGTATTTTGTAGTGTTGAATTATATAATATTTTTTTATAGTGATGAATTTATTGTGTATTTGTGCTAATATATGCTGAATTTTAATTAACAAGAAATGTGGTTCTCTTTTTAATATTTCATAGATGACGTGCAGAAGTTGTATAGATATTTTTTTTTTGTTTTTATATTGTATTTTAACTTCTAACTTATATAATATTTTTAATATGATATGTATTATGTATTTATATTGACTTATCATTAGTAAAAAATATAATCACCTTTTAATATTTTTTGCAAAAATTTTATTTATATTGTATATATATATATATTATATGTATTGTGTATTTTAATTGCTAAATCATATATTCTTTTTAATTTAAAATAGTAAAATTATGAATTTAAATTATAAAAGAATGATTAGATAGTAGAATGTGTATATATTAATTCTTTTAATCAATATCTATATAATAGATACACAATATACATAAATAGCACGAAAGAGGAGTATTTTTCAAAAGTTTGACGTGCTTTTTTAATAAAAGTGAAAAAAAAAAATGCTTGTGTAAAATTTCCAATTTTCAAAAAACATATTTCAATAAAAAAAAGTTATACCTATTTTGTCTATATATTAACATAGTAATAAAATTATTATTATTATTATTATTATATTTTTAAAATAAGAAAAATTAAGGTCTCACTGAATTAGAAAAGGAAAAATTATGAAAATTGCATATGAAGGACCACTATTTGAGTAAACAAGTGTACGTGTGTGTTATGTAAATTGAAGTTAAAAACCTAATGATTTAAATGTAAAATTAATTTAATTAAATTTCAGTTTAATAAGATAAAAATTTATTCAGTAGTTAATAACTTTCAGACATTTTATTTACAATTATTTTCTTTAATTGATTTTTTCCTTTTAGCTTATAAATCAATATATATTTGTCCAACTTATTTTACTTTGGGTTTTTTACATAATTACCATAAAAAAAAAAGTTTTTCAAAAATATGAATGTTAACAAAAATTCAAAAAATACGGAAAAGTTTCTAAAATTACAAAAGCATGGTCGTCCTCCTAGTAGAAGCTTCTTTATTTTTTGAACTTTAATAAGCAATTTGTATGTCAAGTATGTATTGTGTTCTAAATAAGAACCTTTCTATGTTGTTTATTATAATATATATTTTACGTATATATTGAAGTTTAAGTGAAAAATAAATATAGATTTTATGTGCCACTTAATTATAGTATAAATACTGTGTTTCAAATAAGAAAATATATGCAACTTTTATATATTACTTATTTATAGTTATGTTAGTATATATTGAGCTTTAAGTAAAAAATATGCATAAATTTTATATATTATTTTATTATAATGGATGTTGTGTTTCCAGTGAAAAAATATATACAACCTTTATATATTACTAAGGCATCGTGTATATATTGGGCATATGTTAAATTAAAAGTGAAAAATGCGTATAAATTTTATATGTTACTTAATTATAGTGTATATGTCATGTACATACTATGTTATAAGTAAAAAAATATGCCCAACTTTTATATGCTACTTTAATTATAGTATATTTGTCATATATACGTTGAATTTCAAGTAAATATATATATATATATATTTTATATATTAGTTAATTATAGTGTATATATCGTGTAGATGCAATCTAAATATTGTGTATATATTGAGTTTTAGCTTTTATATATTTTTAACTATAGTGTATATATTATGTGGACGCTATATAAATATTACTCATATATTATATTTTAATCTTTATATATTGTTTAATTATGATGTATATGCCATTTATATGTTATTCAACATATTTTTATTTTTCAAATAAAAAATATATACAGATTATATATATTGTTTAATTATAATGTATATGCCATATAAATATTATATATATATTAATTTTCAGTCGTTATATATTTTTAATTATAATATATTTATTATATAGATATTGTATATACGTTATAATCTAGCCATTATATATTATTTAGTTATGATATATATATTATATATATATGTCATTTAACATATACAATATTTATATACCATAAACAACATAAACATAAATTAAAATGAAATAAATATTAATTTAATAAATACAAGTTGAGAAGAATAGAAAAAATTCAAAAAAATTTTTTTTTTAAATATTTTATCAAATATATAAAATATATTATTGTTGAAGAAAAAAAAATCATAATATTACCATTGAAAAAAAATAAAATAAAAATAAAATATATGAAAAAGTTATGAATACAAAAGGCAATTAACAGTAAAAGTTATAAATTACAGTTATCAAGCTCTTCTTGATTGACTTCACGGATTGAGAAAACGTACTTCAAAAGAAGAAAAATAGGGAAAAAAATAAAATCTAAAAGAAAAATAACAGTAACAATTGCAATAAAAAAAAATTGAAAAACAGTAGAAAGCCATAAAATTAAAAATAAAATTTAAAATGTATATATATATATTACGAATAAACAAAAGTTAGAAATAAAATAAAAAAATAAAAAACAACTTAAATAATGTAATTTTTCTTTTTTTTATTTTCACTTTTAACTTAAGAGTCATTGTATCGTGCTTCTTCTTCTTTTTTTTCCAAAAAAAATTATATAATTCTTTTTTTTTATTACATATATTAAAATACTCTGTAAGTCATTTTTTCAATAAGAATGACACATCAAAGTTTTTTTCTTTTATATTTTAACTTTTAATGAATGTTGTAACTCATAATTGTTAGAATAGTAATTTTTCAAAATTTTGATTATTTAATTATTTTATGTTTTTTTTATATATATAATGGAGGGTGATACCCAAATTAACTTCTGACAGAATGTGGCCAAGCAACCTGCAACCTATCAGTAGCGAGCAGATCTCTTATGTCAACTAGAGCAACTTCAAGCACTGTCATACCAACATTAGCATGTAAAGCCAGATTGACGAGCTTATCAGCGACCTGATTCCCTTCTCGCAAAATATGTTGTAACTTCACCGTCCATTGCAAGGATAGAAACTTTCGGCAAATGCCTATTAAATTAGCAAAACGGGGACAAATTCTATCTTGGTCTGCCACCAAACGTAATACCTCCAGTAAGTCAAGCTCAACAACAAGCTTCCTGCAACCATAATTCCAGGCTAAGTGCAAACCCGCAATGAGAATTTGCATTTCAGCAACCATCGAAGTACAGGAACCAAGATTCAATAACACACCACGAAGCCAAAATTTTGATTTTTTGATTATTTTATGTTTAAATAAATAATATAAATTTTATTATCTTTATTAACTAATAATATTATTTAGAATTTTTTATTATTTAATTTAATTTTTAATAAATTTTTTATCCACTTAAAAATATTTTTATTATGTCAATTTAATTTAAATTTTAATATATTTATTTATTTTTATATCACTTTTATATTTCTCTTTATTCATATTATTTTAGATAAATTTATAATTTTTTTCTCTCTCAATTAATAAAATTTTCCTTATTTTTCTTCAAATTATTAATTTCAATTATTGATAATTTTTAATAAATGAATTCTTAAATTAATTTAAAAAAATTACCCCAATACATTAAATAATCATACTATACATATTTTTATAATATATAAATACAAAAATTTTTAATATTATATATAAATTATAATATTTCCTTTTATATATTAATTATATTAATACATAAATTATTTTTTCCATTTAAAATAATATATAATATCATAAGCTGGAGAGCTTGTTTGTAATTTAAGTTGACTTTTTTTTTTTATAAAGGTTAAAATTAATTTTAAAAAATAAAAATAATTAAAGCAAGTTACAAACTGGACATCAGGCAAGAGCAAAGCAGCAACTGTAGCAGGCAAGGCGATCACTTGATTTTATAGCGCCGTTACACTCTTCTTTTGCTTGAGAGCTCGTCTTAACAGTCGATACAAAACTTAAAGTTTTCCACAGCTTGTGGGCTTATAATGGACATGATTTGCCCAACAGATACCAAATGCGCTTCTCAAATCTCCGCTCTTCTCCATCCTCTTCCTCCTCTGCAAGTCCAGGCACTCTCTTTCTCTAAACTGAGCTCTGTAACTCTTTTTCTTTTTTATGGTTCGTCTGAACTGTGATTATATATTTGTTATGTTTTAGGAGTATTTTAAGGAGCTTATATCGAGCAGTAAATGCCGCGGAATCAAAGTGAAACAGAATGGCCAGTTTGGAAAGGGTATAGTTATTGCTAACTTTGTTTCTTTTACTTGCTTATTCGTTGGTAATATCACACTTAGCTTTATCCTGTTGAGCTTTTGTTGGCGATGGACAAAGTTATTACTATTTTTCAGCAAGTGATTATTTATGATAGTTGGAATTTTGGGTAGAATTGATTTTTAAAGAAAAGATCAAGTCTTCATATGCAACATGTGTGTGCATTGGACAAGAAACAGTTCGGTCCAAGTTTTTGACATGAAAATTTGAAAAAGTGAAAATTTTAATTACCCAAGTTAAAACAATCTATGATAAACACATACTAGTGGTTATAGTAATTAATTAAGAGTTTCCCTCAAAAGTTTCCTTGGTTTGCTCTTTCCAATTCCTCACTTCTGCCTCTGATTAAGCAGCCTTAACATTGTTTCAAAATATGCAGAATGTGGCCTTTCATGATTCTATTATATATAAATGTTTTATGTATTTGTTTTGCATCATAAATTTCATAGGGTTTGAGGAAGAGGATTTTGTGTAATACATCAACTGTTAAAACAGTTGTGTTCTTTATCTATTTATATGTTTATTAGGGATACCATTATTGGTCTTTATGTGTACATTTCAAGATTTTACAGCTGTATATTGTGTATTTCAGGGGTCTATGCTGAGTTGGACTTTAAAGAAGGGGAACTAATTCTGAAAGACCCAATGCTTGTGGGTGTTGAGCATCCTTCAAACAAGGTCTTGGAATTATGAATATTTGTATTTTTTTTACCTTTGCTATTTTCTTGTCAATATCTTGTCCAAAAGATTGGAATTTTTTATTTTTGTATTACATTCTTTATTGTGCAGATTGACTGTCTGGTGTGTAGCTTCTGTTTTCAATTTATTGGCTCAATAGAACAACAGATTGGGAGGAAGCTCTATTTGCAAAGTCTAGGTTTGTCAGCAAGAAATATATGTGATAAGGAAGTAACGTCACATATTTCAAAAGATTTTGGTGACACAAATTCATCTGATGAAGAAGATGATTGTCACATGAAAGATTGTAAGACTAGGGGGAAAGATGCATCCATCAGTTCCAATGGGAAAGGTACTTTGCCTAAAGTGGATGTGGGCTCATTAATGAATGGGGAATTGTTATTGCCACGCTCCGACAAATTTCCCTTGCCTTCAGCCATTTCCTGTCCTGGAGGATGTGGGGAAGCTTACTATTGTAGGTAAGTCAGTTTAATACTTTTCTTTAACTGGTCATTTTCTTGTTAAACTAATCTTTCATTTTGAATGTCTACTCTTCTGTGTGTGTCCTTGTGTGCTGTGAAGCATGTTGCATTGTGAATAGCAGGAACTGGAAATATATGCAGCTCTGGATGAGCACTTTAGGGGCTTCCAAAAAAATTTCCTCTTTAACTTAACCAGCAGCTATGCTGTTTTCCACCCCTCAAAAAAAAAGAAGTGTTGTTTAGCCAGCTCATATGATGCAATTAGCTACTTGATGTCTATCATTGCAAATGGTCTTCGTTGCCTATGCCAAGAACAAACCATACTGATTCTCTATAGTCAAAAGCTTTCGTTTTTCTGTTGACTCTACCCATGATGGTGGCTTTGTTATTTCTATGTTAAATAGGAGAATCGAGTTTAATGATGATGTTCTTTAAATGTTTTGAGAACTTTCCCAAAAGGCTTTAAGTTTTAAGAGGGGATGCTGCAACTGTTCTCTCATGCAATGGACACAATTTCAAGGTTTGTGTGGGAGTATTATTAATTTGTGGAGGAAAGAAAGACTCCTGAGCCTATTGATCTGGTTTTCAGGAAACTTTCAAGAGTGTTTTTTCTTCTGTCGCTGGAACTTTTCAAAAAAATCTGCTTTTTCCACTTTTCTTTACTAGGCATCTGGCATGACCCTATTCCCTGTTTGACACTGCCAATATTGTTCTAGCAAAATATGTGCAGAGGCAGATTGGGAATCTTCTCATTCTTTGCTTTGCACTGGGGAGAGATCAGAATCACTATCTAGAGAGGCGCTTTTGAAATTTATAAAACATGCCGACGGTAAGGTCTAACATATCGTTGTTCATTGTTTGTTCAAATACAACTAATTTCTTTATCTTTCCTAATTTTTTTCTTCATCTTTTATGTTCTTTGATTTTCACAGAAGCGAATGACATATTTCTCCTTGCAGCCAAGGTATATATGCTATTTCAAATTTTTTGTTAACTTTCTATTTCCATTTGTTATTTTTTTTTTCAAATGAATATGTATTGGTCAGAGATGATATGCCACAAGCTTCAATGTATTTGAAATTTATCCACATAAATAGATCTATTACTTGTACATATTCGTTAGATCTCCATCAACTATGAAATCTACTGCCTTTTCTTGATTAGTTCCTTTTTTTTTGGAAAGCCATAGCTCATGATATAACCTTGATCTAGGGAAAAATTTTTGGTGGACTTAGTTCATTTTGAACTATAGAGACAAGAGGTGGATCCACGTTTGGGTCTGCAAGTTCTTATGTCTATGGTTTGGTTCATGGTAAACCAGGTTACCTAATTGTTCACTGGTCTAGGAACTTAGAAATTTTTTGGTTAAAATGCTGTAGTTCACTATTTTTTTTTTTTCATGCCATCAATTGAAAACTATCAATTTTGCTCTTTTTTCCTCCTCATTGGCATTGGAGGAGAGTGGGTTGCATAAAGAAGTAACAAGGGGGCATTTCAAACTTTTTATCATGTCAGCTAGGGATAATAGTCTTATGATTGAAGTTTGGATGAATTTTCAATTCTCTCTCTCTTTATCAATTTTATCCATAGTAAATATTGGACCACAGTGTATTCTGGGTTTAGGGCCATGAGGCATCCATCTATATGAGTGGCACGCTAACATGGTTCGGAAGGATGAGTAAGATTTAAATTATTGGACTAGAGCTACTAAAAGTTATCTAACCCCTAAAATATTGTAGTTCTATAAATTTTTGAGCAAGTGAGAGAGAGAAGAACCAAAGTGATGGAGACCATAGTCTAATAGGTGAAATCCTATGCAACTTAGCTATGCTAACATGTTGATTTAGAGCCAGTTCAGTATAGAAACGTTACATGTCATGATTCCTACTGCATGGTGCAATTGGTATCACATATAATTCTTGGGATGAAATTTATAAAAAAAAGGATAAAATTGAAAATTTGCACCAGATTGAAGACAAGACTATTGGCTCTATCAAAAGTTCCTCTTGTTTGCAATGCATTATTTTTTGCTGCGCACAGTAAAACTGAGTAATTGATGGAATTTCTGTGTGCATGCAACTGTCATGTCTTGTCATACATATAAAGGCAGGCAGATTAATGCTTTCAAAATTATCCAATTTAACTGGATCTAATTCTTTATGCTACTGTTTTGACAAGATTTTTATTGATGATGCTGTATCAGAAAGTGAATTGCAACTACACAAATGGTATGCAACAAAATGGCAAAACCAGCTGGAACCTACTTGTGAATGACATAAGTTTTTATGTTCTCTTTGCAGACAATTTCTTTCACTATCCTAAGATACAGAAGGCTAAAAGCTGCTCATTTAGAAGAACAAAGCGAACATACTGATCCTGTTGATATGGAATGCCCTGACCTCTCTTTACTTTTGGAGGCATGGAAGCCTGTATCAATTGGATACAAGAGAAGGTAGATGGTTAATTTTATGTTACCTGTCCTTGCTTTTTGAAACAAAATCTTTTCCAATTTATGGGTATTTTCTCATGTAGGTAAGTCTGTGAAAAAGGTTTTAAACATTGGCAGATGAAGTTTTATTTCTCTTAAAAGAGAATTTTTAGCAACAATATTTTGATGTGGCAGTGCATGATATATGTGCACAAAAAAGGAGAAAGTTATAGTTTTAAGCCAACAGAAGCTCACACTGCATTTGCCATTTTTCTTTTGTAGGTGGTGGGAATGTGTTTCATTGCCATATGATATTGACCCTTCTGACGAAACTGCATTTAGGATGGAAATAAGGGATCTTGCACTTACGGTGAGATCTCATTGTAATTTTGCAGTCTTGAAGCCACTCATTTTTCCTGATGCATGTTCGTATATGGTCCAACAAAAATTCCTCCCAGTTTTTAGGTGAATTCTCATGCAGAATTCATAGTTCTTGCATTGATTTGAGTTTCTACCTAGCATCATTTTTCAGCTGTTTGCATATTCTAAGAATTGTGATTTTCCAAATAAAATCCACCAAGATATGTATACAGCTCTTATAGTCATTCATAATGATTGATTGTAATTAGCTAAAGAAGATTAGCAGCTGCTTAATTCTGAAATATAGAAGAGAAGAACTTGTTTCTGGATTTGTTATGACTTCTGGATGGCTATAAATTCGGACTTTGCATATCTTTTTGCTTTTGGGCTTCTCTGTACTCCCAGTCTGCCAGAACTTGGGTAGCAAACTTGTGCCTTCTCTTTAATTCGTTGCTTTTCCCAAAAAAAAAAAAAAAGCTAGTAGATTTTTGAGAAATTGTGAAAGAAATAATGTGTCTTCTTTAAATTTTCTAATGTGTAGTAAATGGTCTGGAACTGTCATCTTTCTAAAAAGTATGTGGGATTTGCTAATATTCGAAGTCAAATATAAAAAGTATTTTATCTGTCTTCATTCTTTATTTGAACATTTTCCATGTGCATGCACTAATTTTCAGCATTTCTACTCTCTTTGGAGGGCAACTGTTCTTGGGTGGATTTGAATTTAGAATGACTGAATGTTGTTGAAAAGTTCTATAGCTTTTTTGAACTTAACTAACATCACTTTTAAGAATATCTGTCTTCATGAGACCACTTTGGTTCTAGATGAAAGTTGCTCTGATATTGCTTTTTGGGTCTGCCTTTTGATATACTTGGTCTAAATAATTCTGTTTGATTTTTTTGCAGTCATTACAGCTCCTTAAGGCTGCCATATTTGACCGGCAATGTGAGCCATGTATCCTCATCCAAGTGCTGTTTCAAATTTATGCTCTTAGAAAAAAAAAAAGAGTTTTTGCCGCTGTTCTAACCTTTAGTTGCTGAAGTCCTCGACTCAACAAAGTGTTCTCCCTTGAAATCTATGGGAATATAATTGGCATGTTTGAGCTGAATAATCTGTAAGAATTACAATTATTTAAGTCTCATTGTTTTACCACTCAACCTTGTTAATATTTTGGGCACTAATAATGATAATTGCAATGGACATGGTTTAGCATGGAAGTGAGATATAAATGCTTCTCAAAGTGGATTGTATTGGCCCATGAATGATTTGCTTGAGTTCTCAAGTAGTAATTTGAAGTTCAATTTCTGACAGTGACTTGGTTGTAGCATCTCCAGTGGATGATTATTTTGTACATTGATGATCTTCCATATGCTGAAAAGGTTAGTGTGCTTATCCTTCAAAATTTCCGGGATTTAATTTTTCAATATATTATTGAATTCTAGTGCCACTTCTAAACTCATGCGTCACAGAAAAAAGCTGAGGAAATTGCACAACCAGTCCTAGATGCTCTTGGTGATAGCTATTCAGTTTGTTGTCAAGGTATGATTTAAATTACTGCATCTGCTTTGTCATTGAGTGCCAACAGATGCATTATGTCTTTATTCCTGTAAGATAGGACTTCTGGGTTCTTTTCTTTTCTTGTTATAGCAATACTTCTTCCAGGATCAATCGCTCCTGTTAACTACCGGGTAATAGAGTTCTTTTTGACTTTGGTATCTACACAAAGAGCATAACGCTACAGGTTACTTGGAAACATTTCAACCTTAATTGTTCTTCAATCTTGTCTATTTCAAAGTAGGCATTTCTAACTATGTTGGCAAACCATTTGAGGTATTCCGTCACTAAAAGAAATCTTGCCTTTAGCTTAGCTGTTTTTCTACTTCTTTGATTTTCAACGTCTATTCGGGCCTAATTCTCCTCAGTTTCTGCTTCACTGGCTTGGCATCAGAATACAAAGAGATTTTATGCCGAACTATGTCTATGCTGAATTTAGGTATATTATTGTAGGACCATGCAGTTACATCTCTCAATAGGTCAATCAGGCTTGTTCCTTGTTAGGCTTCTAAGCTTTCTTTTTTTTTCTAGAGTACATAAGTCATTTGACTTCTATTATTCTTAGGGTGTGTAGGTGGGTATTGGTACAGAGGGTTGGGTCACTTTATATAATCATTTCTCTGACAGTAGCAAAGGTGGATGGAAGCTACTACTACGTTATTCTATGTTTTATTATGTCTGATTCTTGTTGTGCATTTGAATAATTAGGAATTGTAAATTATATATTTCAATACATGGCTGCAAAGTTCTTTGTCCTAAATTACTTTAGCCTATTGTTTCAATTCTATTAAATTTCTGTATCATACATATTGTTTTACTCGGCTATGATTAAAATTTTCAATTTTGCACTAGGTACTGCATTCTATCCTCTGCAGAGTTGTATGAACCACTCGTGTCAGCCAAATGCAAGAGCTTTCAAAAGAGAAGTATGTTTATAATGTTTTTGGTTGTATTCTTCACACGAGAGAAAGCAACACATTTTTCACATCATTTGGATTCTTTTTTGGGATTCCTTTTTCATTATGCGTCTGTATTTGTCATCAATTGTAGATTCCTTTGTCGTAAATTGGCTTTTTTTATTCTACACAAACTGCCTGAATATGTTGCATTTAATCCATTTTTACTCCATAGCTAATGCTAGTCAATTTGAGCTGAATGTGTTTTTTTTTCTTGGGCAGCCCCTGAATAGCAGTCTTGATCTAAAGTCAATGCTGAAAAAAAAAGGTCATTATGGATTAACAGATAACGCATTCTTTAAATTAGTCTAACATTAATTCAGCGAGTACCAAACGAGTAAAATTGTTGACAGTAATTCGCATTAACCATTTTAACAAGTTAAAAAAAAGATTAGCTAAGAATCACATTAAAAAGTGGACATTTTACATTCGCCCTTTTCATAATTACTTGGGATTAGTGTTGAGCACAAATTTCCTTACGAATTTTACTGTAAATAAATCTGAACAAATTAAAAAAAAAAACTCAATGAGCACAAATAAAAGCTCCGAATGACTTTTCCTTATCATAGAAGTAAAAAACAAAAATCCAAAATGATACACATGGATTAGGTACAAGAGATCATGCAGTCCACATATCAAAAATGTAGAAAGTCAATCCAATTCTATACAACAAGAAGGATTCAAAGCTTTAGTTGCATGTTTGATGAGTAAAACCTTAATTGCATGTTTGACGAGACAAGGCCCAAGGGTATTAAATAACCTGCCTTCCCCCATCACCATCTGCCTGACATACACGTATAGGACCCTCAGGAATATAAGTTTCTAGCTTAGAGTCTCTTTAATCACACATGTCAATAACTAACAGATTTATAGTCTCTCTTAAATCACATATGTTCATAACTAACAGATTTATATATCCAACTCCTTAAGAGACGAAACAGAAACATAGAAATAGTCCCTGATCAAAACCCAAAACTATGTCCACGAAGCTCGATGATCTCTGATTCCTGTCTACTGAGCATAATCAGCCATAATAAAAGATTTTATCCTTTACAGCAAGTCAGCAACCAGTTATGGTATCAAACAATGTCAACATCCACCATCTCCTCCTCCAGCCCTCCCACATCCTCATTCTCGTCTTTGCCTTTGTACTGAAAATCATGGCAAAGAACAAATAAACATCAGACAAAGGGAAAATAATAATAATAATAATAACAATGCATTGTAATTTGCTAACCTTAAACATAATATATTATGTACACAATTTCTCAAACAATGACAGGCCTCATTTTGATATATACCAGCATGAGTGACATGATATTGTGACTTTTAACTTCTTTATACACACAAAACACACAGACACACATATACATGAACTTCTCAATTATAGTTTTATATCATAGATAATCTAATTTATCAAAAGACCAATCATTTTTTACTATTATGATACCCACCGTTTGCATAAAACTTTGGTCTGCATAATTTAATTATCATTAACCAGTAATACTCACTTCATAGTTTGATACTGATTCATAGCTAAGATGGTAGTCTATTATTCAATCTTACTTGCATAATTCAATAATTATACCAGAATCATCAAATTCAATAATTAATATAATTTAACTTCAAAGCCAGATTTATACTTTGATACCATTTCATCTCCAATATATCTACACTTTATTTAGAGATCTAGTTTTTAAATTAAATGAGAAGCAATTTTTTACATTACAGTTAGTTACAGAATATAACAAGTTAATCAAAGTGATATATCTTTTACATTCAAAATGAAAGTTATCTTTTCAATATAAAAAAAAAGGTACAGTTGAACTCATCATTTGCTGATTATATTTTTTTACATGATAATAGTGTACCAATGACATAAAAATTAAGTATTCTGATGGCAAGCCTACATCTGATCAAGTTGATCACCATGACAAGAGAATGGTAATAGTTGTTGCTAGATAGATCATTTGGTAATTAGCTTGGTCTTTTCACCTTTTACATCAATAGCCACTTGCTAAAAGATCAAATAGTAAAAACAAGTCCAAGTTTCCATCACGGAACTAATGTTAACACAATAATACTGTCTTCCACCTCCTCATTTCTTAAACTCCCTGATATTCATGTTTGGAACATTATTTCTTCACTACTGCAGGGCTAAGATTAAAATTCGTTGGATATCATATATAGGAAATACATACAAATATAGGAGATAGTGGAGCAAAATTACCTATCGATAAAATCCCTAAGAAAGATTCAACAACTAAAAGCAAGATTAATTCTTTGGTATCTTCTCTTTTTCCTATCAAAGATCAGTCCTTTGCATCTGAAAAAAGTTTTCATTTAGGATTAGAATTACTTGGTAATTTTTCCGACTATTAACTTAAGCTCTGTATTTTTTTGGTCCGCTAAAATGTTCCCTAACCATACCAAAATTTTCATATGTAGAATCAATAGTTTGAACACCATACACATATCCATGTCATTTCAAGTACAAATGAGTACTCGGCATGCAAGCAATAATCTACAAGAAAACTATGATAAAATAACTGAACCAACCTGAGAATAAGTACTCCGAGGGACTGGAGGAGGAGGAAGCAGCACCGGCAACTGTCTGACTCCATATGTGGTCGCATTGTCAATTTCTGCTGAAGCAGTTTCAACCACCTCAATATTCCCCTCCAGTTCAATCTCAACAAATTCATCAATTGCATGAGCAACCATGCTAGTTGATGGTGCCAGAAGCCCCAATCCTGAACCCTTTTGCTGAAAAATCAATTATTCAAACCGCTGAATACTTTTTCAAATTGGTTTTCAACAACTCCATGCCAATGGCAAATAATAGAAATGCAACCATACCTCTTGCTATTTTTCTAATGATATACAGTCACTGCCATGACACCAGAACCTTAAAAAGCTCAAATATTTATTGATTAACAGGTCAGAGCAAGCAATGTAAATAGTCCCTATTAGGAGGAAAATGAGGGGAAGAGAAGTGAGAAGCTATCAATCCCTAGGACTAGATGTTGCTATGATGTCCCTTTGCTGAGTTCTAGAGCAGCCAACTATACATCTCTTGACACCAGAATGCATGTCCAAACACTCATTGTATTGTGTTGACAACATTACAAGACACTGAAATGTGACTCAAAACTTCCCATCCCATCCTCCTGGCAACAGTTTTCACTTGTTGCTTGTGTTACTGAATTCTTCAAATTACTATGATAATCTTATATAATTTTAACTGACAAGGCTCTCATGTCATTATGAAAGTATTTATTCGGAAGGCAAAATGAAATCTTGGTATACACACCACAAACTAATGAAAAAATGCACCATTACCAAATAACAGAACAAAACAAAATTCCCCAGAAAAAGAAGGCAATGAAGAAAGGTGGAAGGAGAGAGAGAACCTTCTCTGCAGAGGAGATGCCAGCAGAACCACTCTTTCCTCTCTTTTGTTTGCTTTCATTTCCTCTAGGTTGATGAGCATCATCCCTATTGTCCACCAACTCAACTTCCTTGCTAAGATTCAATTGTGCAGGATGAGCACTCAAATGAGAAAGCTTCCCCAGTCCGATAGTTCCAGCATGATACCCTCCACCACTCAAATTTGCTAAAATTCAAGAAAGGTGTCAGCCACAGAAAGGCATAGACCATTTTGAAGCAGAAATTAGTAATGATGACTAGATATTGAAGTGAATTTCTAATGGCATAATAGCAAACCATGGGATGTATTGACCAATTATCAGCATGAACAAAATAATAGAATCAAGTAAAAGCAAGCAAGATCACAAGTCTTTGCTAGTCAATGATGAGTCTCACATTTATGTTATTTAGCTGTTTGACCCATCTCATCTCTTTCAGGGCATTTCTCAGTGCTAAAGCTATTACTGGTCACCAGCAGCCATAGGTCTTTTTCAAGTTATGCCTCTTATTTCTTCTTGATTGTGCAAGGAATTTCAGTCAAAACTCACAGCAGTAAGTTTCTAACACAATATTAGGAGTCCAAAGCCTAATTGAGGATGTGCTGAGAGTAAATACATAAGATTGTACTTATCACGTATAATTTAGTGGATGATATTTAGATTTTTCAGAGGTTTTAAAGTAATAAGAGTATGATGATTGCCTTCACAGGGCTAAACATGAAAGTAAGTGATCCTATTTTTGTTGATGAAATAGAAAATCTCATTTTTTATATTGAGAGATATTTTGTGAAAGGTTTCATGGAGCTAGGAAAACCATAATTAGACTATTTCTTCAACCTTTTTTTTTATTTTTCTGATGAGAATAATTCCATTATCCACCAGTTAAAACCTTAAAATCGAGAATTGCCTGACCATAATCAGAGTTACTATCTTTCCAGTGTTTCAAATTCATCGATTGTTATAGGCTTCATACCACAATTCTCCCACAAAGAGGGGGGGGGGGGGGGGGGGGGGTGGGTGGGATTGTTGGGGGGTTGTAGTTTAGTTTGATTTTGGACAAAGAGAGAAGTTAAATATGCTTTACAAAGATAACCTTTCTACAAATACCTAGATCTTATGCAAGAAAGTGCAATGAGCAAACCAAGAATGTAGCGTTAATAAAGATGGGAAGCTCATTATTTCCTGATTCAAGAGGAGGCAGAGAACAGAAATTTCTAATTCTCTCATTCGCAACTAATATGACCTTGAACAGTAAGATGAAATTTTCAGAGAAATAAAAATCAGAAGCAAACCAATAAACAGTTCTAGTAAATAACCTAAAGTTGAACATATGACTCAACAATGACCAGAGAAGATTATATTAATTTAGACCAACTATGGCCAAACTGCAAATTTAGACCATGATTGGTAAAGAGTTTCTGACAAGGCAAATACAAAAATCTTAAAGGACGGAGAGGGATGACCAACCTGTACGCAATAGGAAAATCATTAACCAGAAAAAAATCAAAGTAGTCCAGAAAAGCTTATATATCAACAAATTGCACACATAACTCAACCAAGCCCTAATCCCAAACTAATTGGGTCAGAAATCTAGATGTGTTTTCTCAATTGCACTATTCTAGAGCTCCATCTAGAACAATCAAATCATTTCTCATTACTTTTGTCCATGTCATCCTAGGTTGCTTCTTTCTTTTTATCTTCCACAACTTCAGTGCATTCAAACTTCCACACTGGTGCATTTGTTAGTTTGCAATGCAGATTTTTGGTGGGGGTAAGAGGCATTGCTTCATTTATTGAGAGAAGCTGCAAGGCATTGCCCATAATTTGTAGGCACTACTGTATATCATTCTATAGGCATTTCAATCTCCATTTACCACATGGCTAACAAATAAAACACATAATCTAGGGACTGACCAAATGATGCATATTCCACATGTTCCAGAAAGCATGTCCAAGAAATTATCACCTTTTGTCAATTCTTCTGCAGTATCACATTTCATGTGCAGACCTTTCTTATCAGGAGAAGAATTATTCTGCATCTCATTCGGCAGGCTGATAGAATGATAACCAGGAGCCTCTCCATCACTAACAATATTGATGCTTGAATCCTCTTCATTGCCACCAGTTGTAGTAGTGCCAGAGCCAAGCTGATCTCCCAACTTCTCAACTCGAACTTGTGACCTATGCATCCATGGATAAACTGAATTATGAAAAATTGCTGAATGCCAAAAACATCCTCCAATCAGAGAATGTGACAAAAAGTAATAATGAATGAAAATAGACAATATATGTGCAAGGAACCAATGAAACGTTAAAACAAGAACTTGCCTTTTTAGATCCTCCTGAACCCGAACATAGCGCTTATGTGCTTTGACAAACTTCTTGATTTTTGAAATGATCCTGGAAATTTAAAACATAGAGTGAAGTGGTTGAAGAAAATAAAGATCTTCCATCAGCAGAAAACACTAAATTGATAACTCACTGACAGACAAAAAAGGTAAAATTATGTAATCAAATTCGCACCAACCTTTTGCTTTCCTCTTTCTCTTTAGACAATTGAGAATCAAGCTCCTGAATTCTGGAATTAAGAATATCTGCTTCTTCAACTTTCTCGCCCACTGCGATCTTCAGAAAACATATTTGACAAACAACAAAATATATATGCATCAGTTTCAAGGCAATATTGAAACAAAAGGAATTAACACTGATATTGCAAGAAAAATTTAAAAAAAGAATACATGCCTCAAAAAAACCAGTTGCAACAGATGATAGCATGACAAAAATGAAAGAGAATATAGAATCATTTAACCTAGTGATCCACATATAAACAACAAATTGATAGGTTGAAGAAATATAAAATAACAAAATATATTAGGGGAAAAAAAGCAAGGGAAAGCAATAACAAAAACAATAACAAGACTGACCCTTAATTGAGATTTCCGTTGCTCAAGCAGGTTGATCTCTGACTGTACTTCTATCAGCTGCACATTTCAAAAGAAAAAAAAAAAGAATGAAATTAATGAAGACTGAATGTCTTCTAACTTGAACCATTCTAACAATTTAAGACACACTGAACTCTCTAACCTCCTCCTTAAGAACAATTCTAGAATCAACTGATGTACTTTTTCTTCTTTTAGCTTGATCTTCTGGCCCATCTGAGCTTTTCAGACTTCCAGAAAAATCACTTTGGCCATCGAAATCCTGTTTTTTTCTGCGTTTTCTATCACTGTTATAGAAGAGTTGCTTTAGAATCCAAAAATGCACAACATGAAAATGAACACAAGAAAAAAAAAACAATTATCACACGCAAAGAATAAATGGTTATTTAATCGCAATTCCAAACCTTTCTTCAAAAATCAAAACACAATCAACTTGCCATGACCATGCATAGCAATAACATCATGCTTCCAGAATTGAATGCCAAAATGCAGCATTCAAAAAAGGACACACTCAAAAGCGTTTCCTTTGTTTAGCACACTACCACCTAATGACACATTTTGATCCTGCAGAGGACTGATTAACAAATAAGTAATAACCATGCCCTTGTGATGGAGATGATTGACATGCCTGTCAATTCACCCCATCAGATTGTTGATAAATACACTTAGAATTGCTTTTCAAACCAACTATTGCTTCCTTTGGATTTTTAAATTGTTAATGTGCCTGTAAGAAAATTTGTCTACCATAGTCCAAATAGAAATCTCCGGCATGTAATTGGTCATTTTATCACAAAATTAGTAAGATTATAGCTACTAAATATCAAAACATATTAAGTGGCGAAGTGGTCTTGGAGGCAAATGCAAGTGAGGTGAGGCATCAAAAAGTAAAGACAATCAAATTCTGTACAAGGCAACTACTCATATTAATAATAATGAAAAATTAAAATTCTAGCACCAACTTTTAAAATCAAAATAAAGATAAAACTACAGATGTTAAGAAGTCCTAAGCCATAATCTACTTTCCCACTAAATTTAGTAAGATTATGCCTGCTAAAGCTCAAAACATATTAAGTAGCGAAGTGGTCCTGGAGGCAAATCCGAGTGAGGTGAGGCATCAACAAGTACAGACAACCAAATTCTGTACAAGGCAACTACTCATATTAATAATAATAATAAATTAGAATTCTAGCACCAACTTTTAAAATAAAAATAAAGATAAAACTACAGATGTTAGGAAGTCCTAAGCCGTAATTTACTTTCCCACTAAAAAGCAGTAATCTCTAGAACAACCATAAGAAAACTACTCATTATCAAGAGTAACAAAATCTTCTTCAAAATGATAGGGGAAAACATTCTGTCTGCTGTCAGTTTAACCTTGTGTTTCCCCTAATTGTAGATTGCTATAGTCAAATTAACAATTCAACATCATGCAAGCCAGATTAACGGGCAACAGATTCTTATATGAAAATTAAGCAAAAATGCATCTGAGAAAAACAAAAAAAAAATTCAGAAAAGGGATAGGACCCAAAAGGCATTTAGAAAGGGAGAAAGAAAAAATAGCTAAGAAAAGGGCATGGGGAATATAAAGTAAAACTAATACGGATAAAAGAAAGTAAGTTCGTGATAATTTGCTCATAAGAAATAAACAGGAAAGTAAGCTACTGACGATGTCAGCCTCATCCATAATCAGAGTTTCAGCCTCAAGTTCACAAATATAATATTTGCCTATTTCATTGTAATAAGTTAAATCTCGTGTACATTCCTATAGAAATCAGTCTCTCAGAAATAATGGAGAGAAAAGGCAGAGATTCCGCTTAAAAAATTCAGTGGAATTTTAAGGAGCTGTTCCTAGGCATTTAAGATCCCCAGCATTTCAATGATTGAGGCAATAGGGCCTTGTTAACAACAATATGATTGGCAAGGTAAGGAATTTCATCTCAAAATATTTTGAACTTCTGTTGCACAAAATACAACTATCACAAAGATATCACTGGAGATCTAGACACACCCTTAAATTTTAGGATAGACTTGTATATCAAGCATGAATGCAGAAAAGGAATGAATGCAAAGCAATAAAACAGCTCATATAGCCACAAAACCGATTTTAGGAAAGGGAGTACCCAAACAATCTCAAATAAATAGCTACCAGCAAAAGATATATTCATTTTAACTTGCCTGTTTTTCTCAATAGACCTGGAAGGGCTCGATCCTGAAATGGCATACAGAAAACCAGAGGAAAAAAATAAGGGAACAAATTTACAACAAAACAAAAACACAACCCTGTATTTGATTGATTATACCTATCCATTAATGGTTTTGCCTAAACACATACAAAATTTTGAAGAGATGAAAAGTACATTAACCATGAATGCCAAGTGCACGACTCAATTAATCTATAGCCAAGAAATGAAAATGAGAAAAACTAAATGATTTAAAATGCAGCCAAGCAATAAGTACGCAATTTCTGACCACGAAATATGTGTTGTCCTCTTGCATATCTTCCTGGAGAATATCTCCGCTGTGGAGAAAGTCTTTTATCAAGCTTATCCCTCAAGTCACTACTGCAATAGTCCTGCCTACCTGCAATAAGAAAAAAAAAAGAATTTCCAGTACAGCAGGTATGTCATTATGTTTCTATCTTCCCATAACAGCAAGCAGAGAACCCATAAAGGGTAATGAGGCTAAGCTTACCATCACATGGCATAAAAAGAGTAACATAATAATGAACAGGAATTTTGCCTGCTTGCCAATTCCAAAGGGGCCATGAAACTATCACCTCATGTAAGGAATAGAAACAGAAACTTCACCATATAACATTGAGAGAACCATTCCAATATCAAAGTAGAATGGAATAAAGAATAGTTGATAACTCCATCTTCTCGTCGAGAAATAATAGGTAATACAATCGAATATTAAGGATTTCTCCATTGTGCCATAAAGCGAAATAATATGCAAAAAGAATTGTTTTCTTCAAGAAAAGCATAAAAACTGCATAATTCATCCATTTAGGAATTCTGTCCACCATGGCATTCAAGGAGAAGTAATAAATAACGTAAACACATGGCCTCCACCAGTATATATTTGTTGATATATTACATAACATTTGCCTGTGATTTCAATATCATCAAAGAACATGAACTCCCTGAAACATAATATGGATCATCAAATAGCTGCAGTTGGCAGATGCATTTAGATAAATGACTATAAAGATTGCCATGATAAACACCAAAACCACCATTATAAAGTATGGTTCCTGTCAGTAGATTTCTTCTTCATTCATAAATTAGGAAGGCACTTTGCTGATATAATGCAACTCATGTTTCCATATGTATTTTGATTGCATCTTCAATCACTAAACCAATAAATCCATGAATCTCGATATATATAATAGATGAACAGTAAGATAGGAGCTTTGTTTCATAAAATGCTCTAGCAATGCAAGTATAAAAGCACCAAAAAAGGAAGCAGGGAGATCAAAATGACAAACAAGAAGTAATCATCATAATGACCTAGTTGAATGACGAAGATTCTAATGAACAGATAAAAAAACAAAAGAACCAGGAAACATTTCATGTGGAAATACAGTGCAGACATTTTGATACAGAGTTTACAGAGGAAAGTGAAAAACGGAAAAAAAAAAAAAAAGTCAACAACAGCCAACAGTATTACTCTCCATTGCATACAAACACACACACACACAAAATCAAAGATTAATCCATGTTGAAAACTACATTGTTTGCGCAAATCTTTTCTCACCTTCAAAACTCATCAAAATCCATAAACCATGAGAAACCATGTTTAAAAGATAATAAAAACAATTAAACTACATGCATAAAGATTAATAATCCAACTATATGCATAAAATTATCAACTAAGAGTATTATAAATAACGCAAGAATAAGCCAATTTACCATTATAAGAACCCGAAAATTGTCGAAGCTCAACATTTCCATGGGCGAAGGAGCAATTCTGACGCGGACAATGACCCTTTTGATACAATACACATAACTTCGTTTTGAAAAGCTTCCTTTCAACCATTTTTTTTCTTATTACACCAAATACAAAAATAAATAAATCTTCCAAGAACGATAGAGAAACAAACTATTAAGATAAATAAGATGAGAAGAAACCAATCCTCATATTGATCCAACCATACAGATATAAAAGATTCCTGCGCGTTTGAAAAGCTACAGATTGTGAGTTGCAGACAAGAGGAGCACAAAATTTCAGACCCGAACACTCGTCAGCGAACGTACCTTGTTAGAGTATAGAAGGATTAAACGAACCAGCGAATCGTTGAAAGGAGATTATAGAAAGCCCTAGCACTGAATCACTGTAAACGAAAACATTCGGTGGATTCTTTGCCTTTTTCTTTTTCGGAATATGATCTTTCTCCGTATAAACAGCGGTAATTTTTTTTTATTAATTACGCGCGGGAGGGGACGGTGACATAGGCTCGAACTCAAGCTCTAGGCCATCAGCCAACACTTCAGTGATTATGTATAACTGTATTTTGTTTAGTAAAATTGAACTAATTATCTAAAATTTGCCTATGTTCAGTTGTTTAGAAATACATTGAAAAAGAAAAAAGAAAAACTATATTTCTTTTTCCTTGTTTGGTTACCTACCTAATATAAAGTAAAATTATTGACCAAAAAAAAATATAAAGTAAAATTCAGAATAATTTTCTTTAGTGTTAGTGAAAAATATAATAATATACTTTATCCTCATTATAATTCTTTTTTCGCATTCTTCGTTATTTAGCTTTACATTGATTGTCCCGCACTCGAGTTTTCATCAGTTTCACAATGGCAGGCTAACCTAGTGCCATATTGTTATTTAAGGATGAATTGTTCAAAGCTGGAGGGTGGAAGAAAATGTGAGTATGTCATCAAATGATATATGGATAAGCATGTCTACAATAATTAAAAGAGTAACTAGAGAGATTCTTGGAGAATCTAAAGGGTGTGGACATCCCTTGAAGGAGTCTTGATGGTGGAATGAGGAAATGCAAAAAGCTGTAAGAAGTAAAAGAGAATGGTATAAGAGTTTGCCCAAATGTAATAACAATGATGCTTTTGAGCAGTACAAACAAGCGAAAAAAAAGATGCTAAAAAGAAAATTAGTCAAGTAAGAGCACAATCTTTAGAGAGTTTATATGAGAAACTTGGAACAAAGGAATGAAAAAAAACTATCTATAAATTGGCTAAGATAAGAAAAAAGAAATGCAGTGATTTAAACCAAGTTAAGTCCATTAAAAATAAAGATAATAATGTTCTAGTTCAAGAAGAGGATATTAATGAATGATGGAGAAGTTATTTTGATGAACTTCTTAATGGTAACTATAGTGATAACATTGAAAGTTTAGATGTTGGGCCGGAGAAAAATGTGAAATACACTAGACGGATTAGGTTTTCGAAAGTTAAAAAAGCTTCGAAGATGATGAAAGTTGGTAAAGCTTGTAGACCAGATGAGATACCTATTGAAGTTTGGAAATATTTGGGAGATACAGGAGTTGCATGGTTCACATCTTTGTTCAATAAGATCTTAAGTACAAAGAAAATGCCTAATGAATGGAGATAAAGTAATTTGATACCTATTTTTAAGAATAAATGAGATATTCAGAATTGCTCAAATTATAGAGGTATAAAGCTTATGAGCCACACTATAAAATTGTGGGAGAGAGTTTGTGAAACATCATTTGTGGTTAGATACTTGTATCTCCTCAAATCAGTTTGGCTTTATGCCTGGTCGATCAACTATGGAAGTTATTTTTCTTATAAAAGATTTGATGAAAAAGTATAGAGACATGAATAAAGACTTACATATGATTTTTATTGACTTGAAAAATGCGTATGATATAGTCCCTAAAGATGTTTTATGATGGTTCCTAGAGCGTAGGGGAATATCTATACGATATATCCAAGTCTTGAAGGATATGTATGAGGGAGCCATCACCAGTGCCCGCACTGTGGGAGGGGATACTAAAGATTTTTCCGTTTCTATTGGATTACACCAAGGTTCAGCTTTGAGCTCTTATCTTTTTGCCTTGGTCATGAATGAGCTAAAAAGATATGTACAGGATGACATCCCTTGGTATATGATATTTGTAGATGATATTATATTAATAGATGAGACTCAAGCAGGGGTAAGTCAAAAGTTGGAGTTATGGAGAAGCACTTTGGAATCAAAGGGTTTTAAGCTAAGTAGGACTAAAACTGAGTATATGCATTGTAGATTTAATAGCGAGAATAGAGAAAAAGGCAAAATTATTTTAGACGGAATAGCAGTACCTCATAGTACTTATTTTAAATACCTTGGCTCTATTCTTCAAGAAGATGGGGATTGTGAAGAAGATATAAATCATAGAATTAAAGCTGGTTGGATGAAGTGGAGGGTGCTACAGGAGTTCTATGTGATTAAAAAATGTCAATTAAATTAAAAAAAAATTTACCGCACTGCAATACGGCCTGAGATGATGTATGATAGTGAGTGTTGGGCAATAAAAGGACAATACATGAGTAAAATGCATGTTGCAAAAATGAGAATGATAAGATGGATGTGTGGTCATACTAGGATAGATAGAATCTGTAATGAGTGTATTAGATAAAAAGTGAAGGTAGCACCTATTGAAGATAAGATAAGAGAGCATAGATTGAGATGATTTGGCCATGTGAAACGAAGACCTAGTAATACGTCGGTTAGAAAAACCGAACAAGTTAGAGTAGATATAGCTAAGAGAGGCAGAGGTAGGCCTAAACTGACTTGGTCAAAGATGATCCAAAATGATCTTATGATGTTACATTTATCAGAATTGATAACCCTAAATCGTATTGAGTGGAAAAGAAGAATCCATATAGCCGACCCCAATTGACTTGAGATTAAGGCCTTATTGAGTTGAGTTGGGTTGAGTCTCTAGGAAGCTAAAGAACAATCCCTATATTTATTGATTTTTACATGGTATCAAAATAATATAGCTTATGAAATCTTGCTAAATCTTTCAGAAGGAACCTAACTTTTGTAGATTCATGTTAAACCACTATTTCATTCTAATCGCATAACTGAAAAAAAAATCTCTTTTTTTCTTCTAGATCTTTTGAAACCCGAAAGTTTCTTGTTGATTTGTCCTTGAATCACTTTGATCCTCTCTTTAAACCTAAAAAACCTAGATTTTTCTTCAAAACTGTAAAGAAATGATAGATCCATAAACCAAACATCTCAAAATCCTATAACCCTAAATGAATTTGTAGATCCAAAGACCCTAACCTTGACACAAACCAAATGAAACCTTAATCAAGCTTCAAATCTAATAGATCTTAGCATTTAATGAAACCTATGAAACCTTAATCGAGGGAGACAAATTGAACAAAATCTATAGATGGTAGATGAAGCATAAACCTCACATGCAATGGTTATTCAATTCATGTAAGGAACTCAAGGACTGGTGGCCGAGAAATTAGAGATCTGTTACACCTGCATAGCTTTGACCATCCTAGGATGGTCTTAGTGAGTATTTTACTTACTAAAAGAAATTTCCTTTCTTGGAGTAAGGCTGTTAAGATAGTTCATAGAGCTGAAATGATACATGGCTTCATTATTGGTAAATGTGTGAAATCAGAAGATGACTCAATTGACTACAAGGTCTGGAAATGAGCTAACTACGTGGCCATCTTATGGATCCTTAGATTTATCTTAATGGAGTTAGTGAAAGCCTTTGTATATGTTAATATTGTTAGGGAGTAGTGGAATGAACTTGAGGGAAGCTGTGGAAAATGCAATTAACATATGATATATAGAATTTAGAGAAAAATTAGCTCAATTTCTCAAGAGGGTTGTAGGCTCTTAATTTTGGCTCAAACTAAATTCGGTTCCAATTTTAAAGCCCAAATCGAGTCTGGTCCCGGTTTAAAATCCAAATAACTGAATTGGCTTAAAAATTCATAACGAATTGGCCATTTTTCATGGCCAATTTGCCATGAGCCTTGCTTATGACCAATTGGCCAAGACTAATGGCCAATTGGCCATGAGCCATAACCAATTCATTGTGAACCAATTCTTTAAGTTTCCCAATCCTGCTTAGACTAGAGTTGATTGAGATAAACATAAGATTTTCTGATACAATCCATACTCTTCAACCAAGATTAAACCTAATAACCCTAATTAGCATTATAAAAGGGAGCAATTATTAGAGGGATAGACAACAAGAATTACATACAACAAATAAAAAAACACCGAGAACACAGAAACAAAAAAGATCAAAAGAAACAAAAAAGAAAATCTAAAGCACAGAGAGTAGAAATCAAACACAAGAGACACAGTAGCCAAAATCTCACTTATTCAAACCTATCAAAACCATCTAAGGCTGAAGAATTGTGTGGTTTATCCAGTAAGGCTTGGTTCAGTAACTTCTACTTTTTAAAATAGGCTTTAAAACATTTCTAACATAAATGGGCCAGGAAATAATTTTTCTACCTTATAGCCTAAGCACGAAGCCTAAAATTGATTTTTAAAATGTGCCCAAAATCATTTTTCAATTTATGGGCCAAGACTTTTCTTCAAATTAAGCTTTTATTGGGCTTTGAAATTAAACACTTCTATGGGCTTGTAATTAATTTGTCAATTATGGAAAATCAATTACGGGCCTAATTTATATCAAGACTTGTTAGTTGTGGTCTTGTTTATGACATGAACATGTCAATTAGTTGCCTTTTCCAAATGGTAAGAAACCTATTTATTATAAGCTCATTAATTAGATATTAATCGAACATGCAGGCAAAATTTTGTTAAATTTCAGTGGACCTAAAAAGATTAATACTTAATTAATGATATTTATCATAACCTAATTTCAGCATTTGGAAATACAATTAATGGTTAATTCGTCTAAGAGATTCTTGAAAATAAAGTATCCCCTGTTTGATACCTTTGTTGACCAGAACACCTAGAAAAAAGACTTGCCACTCGTATTTAGAAAGAAATAAGGTTGGAAGGAATGTTCTAACTTTATTTGTTTATTTGTTTAATCTCTATCTTTTGTTCATGCATATATGCATTGCATTAAATATCGCTGATCCCTTTTAGCTCACAGACCTAGAGTATAGCAGCTTAAGAACATACGACAACCTGTCTTACTCCAGTGATTCAGAGTTCAACAAAGAATAAGTCAGTTTCATACCAAAAGTAATGGATTCTGTTCAAGTCAAGAATATTGTAAAATAGGTTCTAAAAGATAAGATGAAACATCTAAAAGAGATCTTTGCTGAGATAATGAGGACTCAACTAGCTGAATTGCTAGAAATTGACACTATTAAGGCATCTACCAGTTCTAAGAAGCATAACGACAAAGGAAAGGCTAAGGTGACTAGGGTAGCTTTTGATGAAGATAAGGTGGTGTTTGATGATAATGACTGGCATACATACCTCCAACCAAAAGAAGAGAAGAAGGCTATAGAGAATGTTGAATCTGCTGATATTGAAAAATTGATTAATGACTTAGAAAAAAAGTTTGAAAAGAGGCTGACAGTTGAAGAGGCTTCAAATGTTGATAAGATTTTTGAAGAGAATAAGAATCTCCCATGCAAGTTCAAATTGTCTGCTTATTCTAATTACAATGGTACAAAAAATCCTCACTTGCATGTTAAGTAGTACATTACTGCCATGCAATCTGCTAGGGCTTCTAAGGCTCAAACACTAAAGTATTTTATGCTCTTTTTAGATCCTACGGTACTGAATTGGTTTAATGCTTTAGAGGAGAACACTCAGAAAGCCTGAAATTTGGTGTATAAAACTTTTATTCAATAGTATGGATATAACATCGAGTTAGAAGTAACTTTGATAGAGGTTGAGTCTCTCAAATAGAGACAAAATGAGAGCTTTGTTGACTATATAAAGAGGTGGAGGAATAAGACAACTCCTCTCAAGAAAAGACCGGATGACTCAGACTAAAAATGAATGATAATTAAGGGCGCTTTGCCCCCGCCTCAAAGAAAGAATGACTCAGACCCTTGTAAGGGATTTCAAGGATCTTCTACAGGCAGGTCTTCAAATGGAAGAATGGGAGAGAGAAGATACTATAGAAAAGGAGGCAATAAGAGTGGCTATCAGTCTGGTGGACAAATTCAAAAAGATGTTGAGATGAATGCAACAACTGAGCCAACAAAGAAGCGTTAATTCTTAGAATTGGGAAAGCCATTGTCTTGGGTCTTCAACAAATTATAGAAGAAGGGGTCATTATAGCCTTTAACTCCTAGATTGTTGCCAGATCCTCTATCCTCAAATTTTGATAAAGATATTTTCTGTCAGTTTCATCAGGTGCATCGTCACGAAACAGATTGATGTACATGATTAAGGCATGAAATATAAAACCTTATCGATGATAGAAAGATCCTCGCCCCTAACATGTCCAAGTAGATGAAGCATTTTAGACTCCAACTCAATAAACTTTCTTGGCTTGAGTGTTAATCGTCTTATTTTCTTTCTTTGGTATTTTATTGGGATATTTATGTTTTTCAAATTAAAATTATTTGAATAAATTACTTTCATTACATTTATAAATTTGTTGATTTTTAACATTTTGATGCTCAACCGATGACGAATCTAGCTTTATATTCATAAATTAGTATATCTATGCATTATGATCCGAATGACTTTACTAGATGAGGAAATTATTCTATAGAATTATGATATGTATGCTTACTTAGAGAGGGCTCATGCATAATTACATGTGTCTAGTTGATCTTAGAATATGCTTTGACGAACTTTCAAGGTGAAATTGAATTTTGTATATTTAAGAGAGAAATAATCTAGGCATTATTTGTTAAGTCAATAACTGGTATTCACCATATTAATATCAATCCCTAGTTTGTCCTAGGCTCTGGACCTTAGAGAACACGAGCTTAAATCCAGAGAATAGGAGTTACTATCTGAACAAGCCATAAAGAAGATAGCAAGGCTGGATGACTCGATTCCTAAGAAGTCTCTAATCCATATTGGGTTTAAAAAGTTAAGTATATACGTGAAAGGTGAGAAATGACCCAGCACCCTAATAATGCCCAGTTAATTGGAACCGACCTCCATCTCAGATTTAAATATTATTAAATTCTTAATTTATTATGATATTATTCATATTACAAGCAATTAAAAGTAAATAAAGTAAAGAACAATCATATAATTCAAATAATAAAATGGGCACCCATACAAGATGAAAATATGCCCTTACAATGTCCAAATGTCCATAAAAATAAATAAAATAAGACACCCACTAAAATGTGAAAATGTGTCCCTTACAATTATCCCAAAATTAAATAAAAGAAACAAATTAAATAAGGCACCCACAAATTGAAAATATGCCTTTTACAAATCTTTTAAAAGTACAACCAATAAATACTAGCATGGTTTCATCATTCATAATAAAATAAGTAATCCAAATATATAGTTAATCAGAAAAATTATAATCTATGAACATCTTAATATTAGCCCATTAATGAATTATAGGGCGCGATGCACACAACGGTCCCGAAAGGTAAACGATTTACCATACTCGTTAAATGAGTTGCTGCCTCCAAAATACAATTTAGAATTTTAAATCATAATCTATGGCTTTAATTATCAAATTAGGGTTTGGAATTATAAAATTAGGATTTTAGTGATGAATTAGGATATGAGCATGCAATAAAGGTTTTGATTTATAAAATAGGGTTTAATCATACAAAACTAGGGTTTAATCATGCAAAACTTGGGTTTTAATATACAAGCTAAGATTAAAACATGTAAAATTAGGATTTGATATGCAAACTAAAGATTAAAATATGCAAACTATGGTTTTAATCCTAAACTAATGTCACAAATGATTGGATCAGGGCTTTAGAAAATAAACGTTGCAACATCAATCGCCTTAAAACAATTAATAACATATTTATAAAGATTAAATGAAGATGATCAATTATACAAATTTAATATATACCATTAAGTAATTGTGTTGATCCAAGCTTAAATACAATCTTATAGATTCTGCCTTGCATCTGTGTAATTTGCTTGAGTAAAACAAGCTTTAATATCATATCTCTAGCTTTCTATTTCTTTTTCACTCTCTGAATTTATTTTTGTTTCTGTTTTGGTACTTCACCATGGTTGCCCCTTTTGGCTCTTGTTTATTGGCTATTTATAAGCAATATTAGGGCAACCATGTTCAAAGAATTCTGACTTGCTTCGGATAAGCCCTGAACCATTTGACTCCTATTAGAACTAAAATCCTTTAAACTAGGGTCGGCCATGAGCTTAATTTGACATGAGTCTTAGATCATGTCGAATTGACATAAGCTAATTCGACATGAATTTAATGTCGGCTCAACTGTTTTAGCTTTTGGGTCGAACCTGAGTTAATTTGGGCCTTTCAATTAAATTTAAATTTAATTGAGGCCCTTCTAATGGGAATTAGGTTTGATAGGGGCTTTTAAATTGAAACTAGACTTAATTTGACCTTTTTAATTAGGGCTAAATTTTATCTAGGCCAAAATTAAGGGTCTACACTACCCTATGCTGTTGTGATACTTATGGTAAGTCTGATGATCACTGAAGTACCAAGGGGCAAGAAGATTGATGATAAGGATGCTTAATAAAGGCCATGAAGATCACCAAAGTTTACTTGAATTAAATATGATATCTCAAACCTATTTCATCTTAAGATGGCGTTAAGGCAACAAAGGATTAATCCTCTTTGAAGCAAACTTGCACTACTAAATTCATCTATTGTTAGAAGCATAGAACGGTGCAAACAAGACAAATATGTTAGAGCTTAGACCAAAAATAAACAAACAAAATAATAAAAAGAAAAAAGAGAAACACGAAAAACAAAAAGAAAAAATAAAAGGAAAAAGAAAAAAGAAAAAAGAAAAAAAAAGGAAGAAAAGGAAAGAAGAATGAGGATCTCGAACTTTTTACAAAAGCACAAATCATTCTAATCAGATCTAGATTTCAGTCAAGGAGATGAAAGAAAATTCAAGCTGTCTTTTTATGAAGCAAGACAACAAAATGCCTTAAAGGTGAAAATGACGCCCATAGTTTAAGAATGTTTCTAACAGCAGTAAATGGTTCCAACAGAAATATAACATCCATAAATTTTAGGTATTGTTAAATAATTAATTTGGAAGATAGTTAGTATGTTGGTGAGAGAAATGCAAGATATGTACATGATATATATAAGATATGTACATGATATACCCATAATGTATACTTGATGTATACATAAAATATACATTGCAAATATGTTATATATACTTTACATATATATGACATATACATAAACCTAAAATATATACAACATATAAATGAAATATAATATTTATACAAATATATTTATGTAATAATAAATAAATAAATAAATGAAAATAAAAAGAAATAGAAAGTCAAAAGAAGAAAGAAAAGGAATAGTGGAGATTAAAAGTAAAATAAATAAATAAATAAATAATTATATTAATATATATGGATGATAAATTGGAAAAAAAGAGAATTAAATTAAAATTTAAATTAGTTTTGGATATTTAGAAGGGAATATCATATTATTTTATTAATTAATTAAGAGGTAATTATGTAATTAAGTGAGGGACAAAGTTAAAATTTTAGTTTATAAAAAGAAGTCATCTCTTCCTCTTTTATTCATGGTGGCCGAAATTTTAAGGTAGAAGGGGAGAAAATTCTTGCTTCAATTACTTCAAATTTCTCAAGATGTTCAAAGGTTTTAAGGTGGTTTTGAAGATTAAACAAAGAATCAAGTAAGTATTCTCTCTCTAAAACTAGTCTAGAGATAAAAAGTTGATATAAATAATTAAAATTGATAGTAATTGAGTTAATATAGTGGATATGTGATGATTTGATGATTAATTTGTGAAGAAGGGCATAAATGATCAAATTAAGGTTTTGTAATGAATATGTGTCAATTAGGGTTTAAGTGTAGGCTGTTATAGTTATTGTAATGTGATAATTTAATTTTTTTTTAATATAAATGTTATGATTTTGTAGCTGGTTGATGGAAAAGATTGAGTTAGGAGGAAGTTAGGGTTATAGAGAGGTTATGTGAAATTAGAGTTTTTGATGGAGGTGATGATAATTGTTAAAGTTGATTGTTTTGATGTTATTTTAATATGTATGTTATGATTTTATGGTCAAATATTAGAAATGAGCTGGATTGGATGAAGTTTAAGCAAAGTAGTAGATGGTGAATTTAGGGTTTTAATAGAATTTTGATGAAAATTATTTAGATAATAATAGTTCAATGTACATTGAGCAAGAAAATAAATTTAAATGAGTAATGTTAATTATTGTTGAGTTATGTGTGTGCAGGGCATATTGACAAAAATGAAAAAGTGTAGAGTTTTATCAAAGATAAGGCTTGGAGAGTGAAACAATGTTAGTAAAAGTATATACTTATTATTGTTTATATAATATTGTAAATGGCATAACACATTGTAAATTTGAGAATGTGTTATGTTACTTTCACATTTGTATTAGATAAGGGTATGTGTAATGTATAATCAAAAGTGTAATTAAGGCATGAGACAAGAAAGTTAAGCCATTTTAAAATGGCTATTAAGATGTCTATGTGCATAATGTATAAATTATAAAATATAATTAAAATTGAGCAAAAAGATAAGTAATAGACAGTGCGATAAATAATATGAAAGGAAATATAAAATATGATAAAATATGAATAAATTGTAAAAAGGGATTATATAATGAAGTAATTGATTGTGAATTAATGAGAATTTGGAAGATAAAATATGAGCATGAAGATGAAATATGGTAGTGGGTTACATTCACAGTTGAGTAATGTGATGAAAATATGAGAAAAAGAATCATAATATGAATGTGAACTGGTGTTGTGTGTAATATGGGCATATTTGTGAAAAGTGATGTGATGTGGAAATAAGTCACATTACAATTGTGACTCATGGTTATGTTTTGTGAATGAGAAATAATAAAAGAGATAAAATAATGAAATGTGGATATTGTGATGAAGGAATAAGTTATGCTAAAGTAATAAGGTGTATATAATTTGTGTTATCTTGTATAGTATCTTATCCAAGAGAATTATTTTTGGTGCTATTTATATGATTTGTCTTTGGGCTAGGTGCTGGGAGTCACTTATGATATGATGTGTCTACGGGCTAGATATTGGGTGTCATTATTGATAATGTTATTTTCCTTTGGGACTAGACACCAAGGTGTCAACATGGGGGACAGATATGACACTTAGATCCCCGGTGTCGCAATAGACCATAGTAATATCCCTAGAACCAGAATACTGTATAGGGATTAGTGGGTCCAATATGTGTGTGAATATGTGAGTATGGTTTAAATAATACAAGTTGCATTGTAAAATGTGAATTTCGGTATATATATAATGAATGAGATATAAAGAAAATATGGTGGTTATACTGATGTTATCAATTACATTGTAAGGAAAGTATTTAAATATGTATATACATGTTGTTTCTTAACTTGTACCACTAAGTTGTATGACTTAGCACGGTAGTGTATATCCTGCATGTATTAGAAGAGCATATTAGAGAAGTTCATATTGTGATTAAGGTTTGGAGGTTATGCATGCCATGAGACCATTAGTGTTGTATATCATGTATAAGACTGTTTATGAACATTTGATTTGTATAATATATTAATCATTTGTAATTGTATTTGAAATAAAGGAGGTTTTATATAATTTGAGTAGGTATATAATGTACATTATTTTTATTTAATGAACGGTTAATTGTATAAAGAAATGGAGATTGAGAAGTATTATGATTTTGGGAAACGTTTATTTTATATATTTTATGTGAGTGTTTAAGTATTTGGCTATTTAATGGAAAGATGATGGAGTTTGAGAAATTTTATTTTGGAAGTATACTTTTAATGCAGGTTGCGTTTTTGTGAGATTTATCAAAAATACAGACAAAACTCTAACGAAATTTTTTTAGAGAATTTTCTTTTATAATTTATAAATTATTTTTAATATCCAATTGAGGGTTTCTAAATATAATTACTATATTATAATTGTGTCCTAGATATGTATTTTACGTATATGGGGTATACATATTATATGTATTTAGAGTATAAGGGTATTACAAGAAAGTTTATAGTGTGAAGGTTTGTCATTTGTATCGCGTCAACTCCGATTAAAATGACCTTTGCTTAACTCATGTCCCTTATATATCCCATTTTCAAGCCTGTTAAAGGCATGCTGATCTCTCTTGGTAAGTAGAGTCTATTAGTAGAGATTTTTTAAAAATGCATTCATATGAGATAAACAATATTGAAACTCAATGAAATATTTGCCCAAGTAATGTGTATATGCCTATCTAAAGTGCAACAACTCTTTCTCAAATAAAAATGATTTTCAAATTTAGTACGGTAACTAGGGTTGTGATGCTATATATGTGTTAATTTGAAAAAATCAAATCCTGAGATATATTGATACTGATTTGACAAAGCCAACATGTGATTTTAAAATTGAATTTCAAAGTATTTTCTTGTCATATGAGCCCTCAAGTTTAGGAGAGTATATTACATTCTCGAACCTTAAAGGACGTATTAGGTAAAAGGTAGCTAATGAAAGAATCATTTGAAAGGTCATGGGGAAGTAACTACTTGAATTATGGGTAGAAACTGGTATCTCTTGTGTCTTTGACTACCTTGTTTGGGCCCTCCATTACTCATGTTTTTCATATCTTGAAGATGAAGTTATGGATGTAACATCTCTTGATGATCCAATCCAAGATCTACTTAAACATCCTAAAGTTACCAATAGGAATGCTTCAGCCTATCATCTTAATAGTTCCACTGTAATTATCACCCATGCATATCATGCATACACGCATACACGAGCATGTCACACTGCATTTTTGTTATCTATTCTTTATTAAGATAAACAACTGATACTCTATGAAGCAAATAGTGAGAAGCATACATAACGTCAGAAGGCAAAAGCCCATTGTTTGAGAATGATCCAATCACTTTGCAAAAATAGAGACATGCTTGTGCAAAAAATAAGATAAAACAATAGTATCGATTGAAGCCTAATGGGCACAAAATCATCAGTTTGAGCCATTTTCAGACTTTCTTTCATTGTTTTGCAAGATAAACCATTTTCAAACTCTTTTTTAATGTTTTGCAATACAGGAGCAAAGAGAGGATATGAGAGCTAAAAAATAGCTGATTTTTTTACAAACCATTAAAGAATGGAACAAGCGGCTATAAGAAAGCCAGAACTTTCAAATAAATAAAGATACAAATGACAAAAGGTCAGTCTAGCTAAAAGAGCAGAAGTTGATGCAAGATAAAAGTCCATCCTTAAGAGTAAAGAATCAAGATGAAGATCCATTTCCACAAAGGCATATGATTTTTCTTGATTTATTGAAGTATTCAGGTTTATTCCTAGTGAGATATTAGAGTCGCTCACTATCCTATTGAGATATTAAAATCGCTTGATGGTTGTTGTTTCATAAAGATATTAGTGTTGCTTGATAGTTTTATTGAGATATTAGAGTCGCTTGATGGTTATTGTTTCATTAATATATTAAAGATGCTTGGTGGTTTCATCGAGATATTAGAGTCGCTTGAAGGTTGTTGTTTTACCAAGATATTAGAATTTCTTGGTGGTTTCATCGAGATATTAAAGTCACTCAATGGTTGTTATTTAACCAAGATATTAGAATTGCTTGATGGTTTCATTGAGATATTAGAGTTGCTCAATGGTTGTTGTTTTACCAAGATGTTAGAGTTGCTTGGTAGTTTTACCAAGATATTAGAGTTGCTCAATGGTTGTTTTGACTCACCAAGATATTAGAATTGCTCGATGAACCCATTGGGATATTAGAGTTACCCAATGACCTATTGAGATATTAGAGTTGTTCAATGATGCTTGGTGCAAAATTCAGAAGCTGTATCACTGTTTTTCACTTTCTTTTACTAAAGTCTCAAATCATTCAAGCATGGAGCCAAATTATAGACCCTTAATTTTGGCCCAAACCACATTTGGTTCTAATTTTAAAGCCTAAATCAAGTCTAGTCCTGATTTAAAATCCAAATCACTGAATTAGCTTGAAAAGATGTGACAAATTGGCCATTTTTCATGGCCAATTCGCCATGAGTCTTGCTTATGGCCAATTGGCCATGAGCCATGACAAATTCGCAACCAATTCGCTATGAGTTGGTTCTTTAAGGTTCCTAATCCTTCTTAGACTCTGGCTGATTGAGATAATCAGAAGGGTTTTTTTTATACAATCCAAACTCTTCAACCAAGATTAAAAGGGAGCAATTATCAGAGAGACGTGCAGCAAGAATGACATCTAATAAAAAAACACAGAGAGTAAAAGAAATAAAAAGAAAATCTAAGACACAGAGAGTATAAAGCAAACATAAGAGGCACAGTAGCCAAAATCTCATTGATCCAAATCCATTAAAACCATCCAAGGCTGAATAATTGTGTGGTTTATCCAGTAAGGCTTGGTTCAGTAACCTTTACTTGTTTAAATCTAAAACATAGGCATGATCTCCATCAACTAAATTTATTTAACTTAATTGAATGTCATCCTTGTTTAACTTTGCAAACTTAATGTATTTTAATTTATTATTTTGATTTTGTTTGCATTGTGATCTAAAACTATAGTTTTAAAAGCCAAAATGTTAAATGCATGCCAAAACCCTAATTTTGCATATTAAACCCTAATTCTGTAATCTAAAACCCTAATTGCATGCTAATTTTCATTTTATTTAAGCTTTGATTTTATGATTGTTTGATGAATATGTGTATGATTATTTATGTGTTTATGAATTGTAATTTCTTATTATTTGGGATTTTGATATTGTAAAAAGCATATTTTTATTTGTGGGTGCATGCTTTATTTATTTAAATTGTTTATCTTATTTATTTTAATTTTGGGAATAATTGTAAGGGTCGCATTTTCACTCTTTTGTGGATATCCTATTTTATTTGTATTTTAGACTCAGACATTATAAAGACATATTTTCTTCTGATATGAGTGTCTATTTTTATTATTTAGTTACTTTATGGATTGACAAATGTTTATTTACCTTTAATTTCCTATAATATGAGTAATATCATAATAATATAAAATCTAATAATATTTAGACTTGAAAAGGAGGCTGGTATGAACTGAGCGTTATAGGAGTACTGGGCCAGTTCTCACATTCCTTATGTATACCCAACTTTTTGACCCTAGTAGAGGTTGGAAATTCTTTAGAAATTGATTCATTTATCCCTTTCTACTTTATTCCCAATCCATTCGGGTGGCGACTCCTATTTCTCTGAGTTCAGGCCCGTGTTCTCTAAGGCCCAAAGCCTAACAGTGCTGAAATTGTAAAAACCATTCCACCAGGAGTGGGGGTAAAAATTTCTGCTCACAAGAGCTTGACTATGATTGGGATTATACTAGGTTGAAGAATCTTTAGGATGAGCTTACATGCTTTGTTCAAGCACTTGAGCGTACTTGTGGAGCTGCGAGGGATAATGTAGATTTAACCAACTTGAATAAGCTGATGTAATTCCTCACGAGGGCTGAATGATCAATATGATTATGTTAGGAACCATATCTTACTAAGTGAGTGTCTGCCTTCTATTAACAAGGCGTATTCAATGGTTTTGAAGTTTGAAAAACAAAAGGAGGTTCATGGTAGATATACTAATAGTGGTTGTTGTGCTATATTTAGCTTTATTCCTACAAGTGCACATCGTTGCAATCGAGTAATAAAGTGATGAGTAGAGTAACGTTTCCACGAGGAAGGATTAATTTCAAATACCAAATAATTAAATTATTTATTATTTGAAAAAATAATTGATTTAAAATTTAATTAAGATAAATTGATTAAATTAAAATTAATTAAATTTAACTTCTATATTTTTGGACTTAGGGTTAGACTTCTTCAATTGATTATTTGTGGTTTTTCTAAGGTATTAACTCAATTTTATTCTTCTTTGATTATTTTTTGAATTCTCATAACTTAAGTTCTAGTATTTCCCAAGATTTAAAATTAAAATTAAGATTAATTCCTATGTCTACTCTCGTAATCACATTAATTAATTTAACTTATTAAGTTTTGTAAGAATATTTAAATAACCTCCTAAGTATTTTTCTTATCTTTAAGCAAAAACTACTTAAGATAATTATCTTATTAAACTAATATTATGCTTTCACTCTTGCTTCATCACATAATATCTTAGATCTAACAATTACTGACTGGATAATTATAGTTTTAAGCACAAAGATAATAAAATTATCAAAAGATAATAATTATTGAGTTAAATATGAATGAAGTTCTCCATAAATAACCAAAAGAATAATCTAACCCTAATTAGGGTTTAGTTAAACATAATTGAAATTAAAAGAACAAAGAAATAAAATAAATTGAGTTGAAACATTAAATCTAAAATGACTTGAAAAGAAAAGAAAGGTAGAAATAAGGAAAATAGAACTTGGATTAAATGAAGCTCTTGGACTTTGCTTGAATCTTTTTAATAGCTAAGCTCCTTCTCCTTCTCTCCAAAGATAATCTTGAAAGAATTGAAGAATTGAAAAGTTGATGTAGAACAAATGGTGATTGAGAATAAGAGTGAAAACTTGCTTATATAGTGGTCTTTAGGACTCCAAAATTGATTAGGAATGATGATTGAGCATGCCTATGGGTCCCACGAGCATATATAATTATACCGTATTGTAGCTTGAAAATTTCTTCAGAAGATAGTATGATTTCAATAAGCAAGACTATGCAGTTCAGAAGTGCACAACCATGTACTTCATCGTCATTCTGGAATTCTCGTCTTCTTTTCTTTTTCTTTGGACAGTTTCAAATTGATTTTTACAGGCATGGGATGTGATTTGCACTGCCATTTAAATTCTTTTCCATATGTTTTGAGCTTGTCTTGCCTCCTTTTTGTTTTGATCTCCATTTTCTTTATCTTTCATCATATTTTGATCAATTTGTATCCCAAACTCATGTTTTGTAAACCAAACTTCAAATTATGATTATTCTGGTTTTTACAATAAAACTTATTAAATTCAATTGATTAAGATAAAAATATAAATATAATCATCACAAAAATATATGCATAAGATGGCTTTATCAAACTCTCTCAAACTTAAATCATTGTTTTTCCTCAAGCAACAAGAAGAATCTTCTTTTACAATAGGCATCATTACATGTTAAATATTCTCAAGATTTTTATATACAAAAATTTAAATAATTAAACTTTCAAAATTCAAAACTAAATTAAGCTCAACAACTGTACTTACTTCATTCTAACCTCCTTTATTCAAGCGTTTTGGCCAATTGCAATTAATTGCTGTACTTCAGATAGACACATATCATATACATTCATTAAAGATTTTAATAGAGTTCAAAGAACTCACCTATCTCATATGTGTCTTTAATCAAACTTTCTTCACTAATAGATCTCGCTAACTTAAAGAAAATTAAAAGGTCTTTTAAAGCTAATGTGGTCTAAAAGGGTTGAGGCTAAAGTGATATTAAATAACTTGATTTTTCATCTTTTGAATACCTTCCAACTGTAAGTTTCTTTGACTGTAGCTCTTTCTTCATGTTGTTAGAGAGATCCTTGCTTGGCACCTTCTTGATTTAACTTATCCTGCTTTGCTTTAAAATACTTTTCTCGTAGGGGTATATTCTCAATTTTTTTTCTTTTTTTCCCTTAAACTTGATCTTTATTTAGGAGGTTTATTTATTGGAGCTATGGTATTCTTAATTTTACTTTCTAATTTGAGCTTATATATATATTTACAATAAGAAAATATTTTAAAAGACAATCACTTTATAAGGGTAGCTATCAAGATTACTTTAATAAAAAAAAAACTACAAGTTAAAAATATTCAATTTGGCTCAAAGGAAATAACTAGAGGCAATATTTATATTTGATGGATATAAGAAATTTGCTCAATAAACAATGCCTAAATCATATTTTTTTCCTACTTAAAAATGCTCAATTTCGCCTCAAAAATTTTCTTAAACATGTTTTATGCTTAGCTATAAAGTAATAAAAATAAATGACAAAAGAGTAGGAGCCCTCTCTAAGTAAGTATATACAATTGACCTCTTTCAACTAAAATCAAGAACTCATTCAGATCAAAATCCATAAAGTACTGTACTTCACAAAATTTTCATCACAAAATTTTCATCTCAAATTTTAAAATTTTAAGAGATAAATTTAAATATATCAACATAATTAGCATCATTAAATCACAAGTAAACAATGGCCTATCATGAAATCAACAATTTAAGTGCAAGATTTCAAGCAAGAAAAATTTTTAAAATTATCTTTCATGCCATAAAATTTTTTAGTAAATATCATAAAATTTATGAAAACTAAATAATTTTGAAAGGGAATAGAATAATTTACTGAATTTTGGGGGCTAAACTCCCCGAAGTTTGCCACTATTCTCAGTGGGCATTAGTTGGTGGAGGGATTGTGCAAGCCTTTTCTTGAATTTGATTCTGTCTTTTGCAAAAATAGTTCATCCATGAGCTCATATCAATCCAAGTGTAACCTAAAACAAAAATATAAAACCAAAAACTAAAAATAAAAATTAGAAGGGTGTTTTGAACTTATAGGCTATTCAAATTGATTTTTTGAGCTGAGAAAACAAATGGGTGAAAATGGTCAGAATAATTTTGTTACTTAGGTAAAGTGAATTATGGATCAGGAGAACCTAGGAATAGATCAGCCAAAACAAAATAAGTAGCCCACCACCATTACTTTAGTGGTGGAGAAGGAGGTCCAAAAGGGCCTTAAGGAGAATGGACTAGCTGAGTCTACTATTGCAATGAATTTTGCTAGCTTTGCAGTATAACTATATCCTATTATAATAGATTGCTTGATTTTAATGAGAATAACTATTAGATAATATATTTATGTTTATTAAACATATGAGCTTTACTAGAAAACATATGACACAAATTTTAGAAATTAAACCGGCCTCCATCATACATTTTCTGGATAAAAAAACAAAATATGTGCATTATCTAGGAATAGTAACATTGCATTCTAAACTAATTCTTCATAAAATGTTGTCAGTACCTAATTTCAAATATAAATTACTTTCTATTAGATAACTTGCAAAAGATCACCTCGACATTAGAATAATTTTCTATAAAACCCACTGTTTTTTAGGATCCATTGACTAAGGAAACAATAACAGTGAGAATAATAAGAGTTGGATCGTATATAATTGATCAAAACCAGCTTTTTTATTAGTACTATTGGTTCTCTTCGAAATAAAAATACTATAATTCTGAATGTTATAGAAACAAAATGTTCTAATTCTTATACTACTCATTATTTTAAAAAAAAACTTATATTTTCATTTCATACAATTTGTTATTGTAGACCCTTGATTTTGGTCATAAACCAGTTCGATCTTAATTAAAGAAGGCTAAGCTAAATTTGGTTCGATTTTAAAAGGCTTAAACCAAATTTATGGCTTTTAATAGTCGGTCCAATTTTTTAAGGGGCCTAAAATAAGGTGGTTTGATTTATTAAACCCTAAATACAGTCCCATTTATCATTTAAAAAATAAAACATGTTTGATTATATTTTAAAATATAAAAATGAGCCGGACCGGACCCAACTATAAAAGCATGATGAATTAGGAGTCCATGACGGATTAGGAGTCCCCAATCCGCTATGACCTTTGGTCCATGGCTAATGGGCTCCCAATCGGCCATGGTCCATCGATCATGGCGGATTGGGGTGTCCCACTCCGCCATGATCCTTTAATTCAGCTCCCTAATTAAGTTGGACTCATTTTTTACCGTCGGATTAAGTATTAGGATTTTAGTTTTGAACTTAATTTGTCTATATATAATAGCGATTATTATTAACAGGGAGGTCAACAGCAACGAGCAACAATTATCAAATAAACAATCAATAATTAGTACTGTTTAGGAAAAAAATGCAACACATAAGCAATTAAAACAAGACAGTCGCCAAAACCAAAATTGGGGAGGCAATTAAAAGCTTGGATTAATATATTCAATCTTGGTAGAGCCTTCAAACGTAGGTTTAGCTTTCTAATTCAATTTGTCTATCCAGTAATTACAATCTTCTTTTAAAGCATCATCACAACAAATTATTTATTCAAATCTTATTTCATCCAGTAACTTTCTTGCTTTGTATTTGTTTGTTTCGATTTCACAGTAACATAGGATTGAATCTTGACTTTTAATTTAATTACCAAAACCATAATTATATTATTTAAAAACTAATCTTAAACCTTATTTTCAAACCCTATTGTCTAGAAACCATAATTTATTAACCTAAACCTAAAACTAAATCCTAAATGTTGTTTTTCTAAAATTAAAACCCTAAAACCTAATTTACATGTAAACACTAGTTTAGAAAAAATCATAATTTATATAAATATAAAATCCTAACTTACATAGAAAGTCGGATCCCCCGCAAGGGGCGCTGCCCCCCTTGACCCCCTTCCACTAACTGGCTTTTGGGATCACCTTACGCGATCCTTCGTCGATGGGGGTCAATATTTATTTGTAGATTGCAATTTATAATTAACCTTTTATTAAATTTTAATTTATTATTATTTTTGGATTATTTTTTTGCTATGAATGGTTGAGTGTTATTAATTTTATTATTTGAATTTTAATGATGTAAAAGGCATATTTTCATTCGTGGGTTCCTTATTTATCTAATTTATTTATTTTTTATAATTTAATTTATTTAAATGCTTTGAGACAATTGTAAGGGACACATTTCCACTATTTAGTGGGTGTCCTCTTTTATTTATGTTCTTTGTCGACAGTTGAATATTTATAAAGTCATGTTTTCATCTTGTATGAGTGTCATATTTGATTGATTTATTTTATTTAATAATATGATAATTTATTTTATTCATTGCATATAGTATGAATAATATTATAATGCTTAAGAATTTAATAATATTTAAACTTGAAAAGGAGGCCGGTTCCAATGAACCGGACATTATGTGGTGTTGGGCCACTTCTCACCATCCACATGGGTACCTAACTTTTCAAACCCAATAGGGGGGTTGGGGGTTCCTTAGGAATCGAATCATCCACCCCTTTCTATTTTTTCGGCCCGTCCAAGTGGCGACTTCATTTTCTTTGGATTTAGGTCCGTGTTCTCTAAGGCTCTGGGCCTAACAGTGCTGAAGTCACAAGAATCATTCCACCGGAAGTGGGGGTGAAAATCCTCACTCACAGTTACATAAACATCTAAGGCATACTTCTCACAAGAAAATCCAACACTTATTAGATCCAATTCTATGTAACAGTACTCAACCACAATTCTGTGATATTTGTACAACTGCAAAATGGCATAAACTCCCATTAGTAATAGTAATAGTCAAATAGAAGGGATTTTTGACTTAGTTCATGTAGTTATTTGGGGACCCTATAAAATAGTTTTCCTGTAGGGACACACTATATTCTAACATTAGTTGATGAATTTAGCAAAGCAACATAGACCTTCTTGCTCAAACATAAAACTAAAACCACTCCTTACAATAATTTATTAACATTACCTGTAATATCCCAAAGTATACCCTAAAAGTTTTGGAATATTTATTGTTGTATTTGGATTAAATGTATATGTTTAAGTGAAAAGAGAAAAGAGGTAAAGAGAAGAGTGTATATGTTGTATATATGAGATATATACAACATATACAAGTCAAAGAAATAGAAGGTCAAAAGAAGATTTATTTATTTTTATTAAATTAATTGAAATGGAAATTAAAGGAAGTGGATGAAGATTTTTATGAATATTATATTAATAAATTGCTTGGTTGAGAATTAAAGGGAGTTTTAGTGGTTGAAAGAAGAGTTGAGTGTTGATTTTGCTTTTCTCTATTCATCTTCTTCTTCTTTTCTTTTCTCCTTGGCCGGCTAGCTCCATAGCAAGAGAGGAAGTGAGATTTTGTCTTTTCAAACTCAAGATTGAAGGATGTTTCAAGTGATCAAGTTGGAAATCTAAGAGTTTTCATCACTTTTGGTAAGTTCTCCACTTGATTCTTTGGTTTTCTTCTAAGTTTGTGTTTTGAGTTTGGTGTTTGATTGTTGATGGTATGTGTATATTTGATTATGGTGTATTTGAGGGTGTTTGATCTTATTGGTGTTGATTTTGAGATACAGTTAAGTTTGGTGTTGGAAGAAAACAAGTGTGGTGTTTGAGTTGTATGTATGTGATGGTTGTGAATTTGGTGTTTGATGTATGTATTGAGTTGTTTTGATGTTTTTGCAAGTTAGTATGGTTTATGGGTGTGTTTAGTTAAGTTTTTTTTGGAGTGGAAGATGGTGAAAGTAAGAGGTTTGTTGGATGTGATGTTGTTGTTGCCGGAATCAGGATTTTTGGCCTGACACGCCCATGAGCACGGCCAAGTCTTTAGGCGTGTCAATGATTCTGTTTTCTGGATGGGTGACACGACCAGTGACACGCCCATGTCACTGAGCGTATCACAGCTTCTGTGTTGTAGTAGCATTGATAAGTCCAGTGACACACCCATGTCACTGAGTGTGTCATAGCTACTGTGTTGAGGGAGGATTGACACGGCCAGTGACATGCCCATGTCACTGAGCGTGTCAAAGCTTCTGTGTTGTGAGTTTAGGGCACGGTCAGGAACACGCCCGTGTTGTTGAGCGTGTCATGTGTAGAGTTTGCCCTAGTTAATTCTTAGCCTTATTATCTCATGTGTATCTTTAAGTGAGTGTGTATTATCACTTTTGGATTATGTTTTGAAGAGATTGAGTTGCCCTAATCCAAGCGTTGGAGGATTCTTGGAAGAGGAAGTGTTTAGATTGGTGTGAGTTGCTCTTGAGGTAAGTACAAACTTACATGGTTGCATACATTTACATGACTTTGAGACTTAACACATTTGGTTGTAAATGTGTTAAGTAAATTATTACATTGTTAATACATTTGATTAATGTTATGATTTGCATAATGTGAAAGATATGATGATCATTTAAAATGTATGTCTAATGCAATTGGTTATGTATACTTTAATGATGAGATGTGCAGTCATTGTTGTTGGCTATAATGATGCAAATGAAATAATTGGGGCATGGTTGCCTAGTTTGATTATGAGAAATGAAATGAGAAATGAATTGTGAAAGAGATTGATAACGAGATAAATGAATTAATTGTGTGCCTAGTATGTTATTCAATTTTCAGAGTTCTGGGTTTGGCGGCATGCCTATGAATTGCTGGGCAGGTGAAAAGACCGGGTCGTACGCCAAGCCTAGCTGATAAATATGAAATATGATGTTTTTGGGGTGAAAAGACCGGGTCATAAGCCTCAAAAACTGTAACAGTCTAGCCGGGTTGAGGACCAAGATACTGGGGCCCTAGGGTCTAGCCGGGTTGAGGTCCAAGAGACTGGGTCTGTTACATTATCCATGGATAGATATATATATCGCCTATGGGCTTGATGAATGTGATTATGGACCAAAGCAGTAACTCTGAATTTTGAATAACATATTAGATCCTTTTTGGGCCCATGTTTGTCTTTGTTTTAATGTGAATCATAAATGGTAAAACAATTAAATAAGATAATGAAATGTAATATTATGAAATATAGCATTTTTGAATATGATCTCTATTGCTTGAAAGTATGACATTGACATTGCATTAAAGAATATTGTTATTGTGGTTTGTACCACTAAGCCTATGACTTAGCGCGATTGTGGTTCATCGCAGGTGATAGGGTAGAACCGGAGAGTTCAGCTAGACCGAGTCGAGTCTAGATTTTGAAGTGTTGATTGTGGGCTTAAAGATCAGAGACAAACTGCCAAACATGTATAAACTTTATGTTTTGTAAACATGAATTTTGATATATTTATATATATAAATACCACTACATTTTCCGCTGCATAATGAATAAATATTTTATCTAGTATAGTTTATAATATAATATGAAGTGTTTTAAGTTTTCTTATATTATTGCAGAAGATAAAAATTGGGTTATCTAATATAAACCGTGGCACTCCTGTATTCGGTATACGTATATTACAGGTGTAGTAGTATGTAGTGTGCGTATACGGGGTATAAGGGTGTTACATTACCAAAACACAATTCTTTAAAACCATCTAGCAAATTAGAATAAATAATGGAACTGAGTTCTTAAACACTCAATATCAATAGTTATTTTTTAATTCTGGAATACTACCCCAAAAGACCTCACCTTATACACCCCAGTAGAATGACATAGTTGAAAGAAAACATAGACACTTAAATAGAAATAGTAAGAGCATTAATTTTTCAATTAAATTTACCAAAGAAATTCTACGACAACTCAATTTAACTGCCACATATATATTTAATAGATTACCCACTTATAATCTAAGCTGGAAATCCCGTTATGAAATACTTCATGACAAACCAACATATTACACCAAAATGAAGGTTTTTGGTTGCTTGTGCTACACAACTAATATAAAACCCAACAAGGATAAGTTTCACCCTAGGGCAATTAAATATGTTTTTATAGGGTATGTTACTAGGCGAAAGCCTTACAAACTCTATGATTTATAAAATCATTTTGCCATAGTCTCTAGGGATGTCATCTTTCAAGAACATCTCTTCCCTTTCCAAATTTCTAGTTAGCAATAAAAATTCAGCTCCTATTCTACCTGTTGTTCATTTATCTTATTTTGATTCAAATTTTTCAATGCTAAGCCCATTAGATACCATTCCAACAAAACTAGTGTTGGAACAAGATATCAGTCTAACTCTCAATTCCAATCCAGAAGTTCACTCCCTACTAATTCTTCATCATCACCATTACTCAATTCAAAACCATCTCAATACCAACCTATTACTATTGAAATCATTAACTAAAACCAATATAATCTTGCACTTGTAAATATACCCACCAAGTAGAGTATAAGAATCAAAACCAAACCAAAATGGCTAAAAAACTTTGTGTCCACGATCCATACTACTCCTTACACGATCCAACAGTACCATAGAAACTTATCAAATAACCAGATCCAATACACCATACCCTATTTCACCAATGCCCTCTAAAGTAATACCTTATGTATAATACTCATATGGAGTTTGTAGCCAATGTCTCTTTTGTCCTAAAACCTATGACTGACAATCAAGTAAAGATAAATCCTAACTAGGTTGAAGTTATTGAGAAGGAAATAACAACTATATAATATAATGAAACCTGAGAAATTACAAACTTACCTCATAACAAGGTGCCAATTAGTTGTAAATTGGTTTATACAGTCAATTCAAGGTTGATGGTATAGTAGTTAGGTGCAAAAGCAAAGGGCTATAATCAAATAGGGGGGGTAGATTATCATAATAGCTTCTCCCATGTAGCTAAGCTAGCGAGCGTGAGATTTTTTCAAAGTATAGCCTCTGTTAAAAATTGGGTGGTTCATCAACTTTACATTAACCATGTATTTCTGCATGTTTTCATAGATGAGGAGATTTATCTAACTTTATCTAATAGTTATAGAGTTTTAGACAGTAATAAGTTGGGCATAGTTAATAATAGGTCACTTTATGGGCTTAAATAAGACTCTAGACAATGGAATATGCAGTTTACCTTAACACTATACAACCTTGGTTATTCACAATCTGATAATTGTATTTTTACTAAGTTTACTGTTATTGGTCTTATTGCTCTCATTTTGTATGTGAATTATGTGTTGATAACTGGTGTAAATGACCATGCTATAATTTTTGTAAAGAAGACTTTAGATGATAACTTTACTATAAAAGGCCTGGGGTATTCAAAGTATTTTCTTGCTTAGAAATATACAAAACTAAGAAGGGAATGTAAACCAAGAAGTATATGCTGGATATAATAATTGATACAGAACTAGTTGATTGCAAACTAGCTAAGGCCACTTCTAACTAGTTTGAAATTGTATGTTATTTCAACTCCTTATTTCCCCCAACCAGATCAATATAGGAGGCTTATTGGAAGGTTGTTATATTTGAATTTAATTAGACTAGATATCTTATTGCACCAGCAACTTAGCTAATTCATGAATGCTTCAAAGTAGTGTCACTGGGATGCAACATTGCATGTGGTGAAATGCTTAAAAGGGATCCCATCATCTGGTTTTTTTTTGCCAAAATTCTTCCCTAGACTTCAATACATATTGTGATGCAAATTGGGGCACATGTCCATTAATAGAAAATTATTGAAGGGTATTGTGTTTTCTTGAGATCTTCTCTGGTATCTTGGATAATTAAGAGATAATTTATTGTTTCAAAATCTTTTGTAAAAGTAGAATATAGAAGTATGGCATCTGTTGTTTGTGAGCTACAATTTCTTACATATTATATGAGAGATTTTTTATTACCTGTTAAGCTTCCTATTCCATTGCATTGTGACAACCAAGCTGCTTTACACATAGTTGCCAATTCAGTGTTTCATGAGAGGATTAAACACTTAGATATAGGTTGCAACATAGTGAGGTACAAATCACAAAAGGGTTTCATAACTACTGTTCATGTTCCTTCAAAGCAACAAGTTACATACATATTAACAAAGGCAGAAACAAAAGCCTTATAATCCAAATCCAATAGTATATTATTGCTAGAGATGTCTAGATGAATAATTGGAGGCAAGCAGTCATGATACAAGTAAGATAATGCATTAGCAATTCCTTTAACAACATCTAGTCTCTTAGTCCAATCAAATTCCATTAGTTTTTGTTAATTTGATTGGACTAGTTTCATTTCATATAATTTGTTACGTAAACATCTAGTCGGCTTATTCCTTAAACATCTAGTCTGCTCATTACTTTTTGTTGTCAAGATGGGATTGATTCATCAATCTCCATCTTGAGGGGGGAATGTTTATTTATTTTCACATGAGTATTTGTTTTTTTTATTATAAAAAGCAGTTTTATTATTGGTAAAAGAGAATCATATGAAAGAAAAACAAGTTACCCAGTACACCCGATTGCCCATTACATTCCATCCTAATGCCTGCCAAAATTAAAAGAAAAAAAAAACATTCCATGCTAACAAGTATAAAATCCCAGTACATGCCACCATTTAGTCCATATGGTTAGAAAGGAATAACATAGTTTTTAATAACTCCACCTTGTGTACCCAAAAACATTTCGACATTATCCTTATGAGGCTAGCCTGGTGGACATCTATGGCAAATATATCCTTTCCATACACTATCCTCGGATTGTGTCAAAAATTGGGAAGGATCAAAGCGCAGTAGATTATCAATACCATGGAAACCTCCCATGTTCGGTACATTCAAATGGAACGTGGATGGATCAGCAATTGGAAAACCTGTACATGCTGGAATAGGAGGTGTGCTAAGGAATTCCTCGGACCATTTTATTGCTGTTTTGTCGGCTTATTCTGGTGTCATCGAATCTAATGAAGCGGAGTTCAAGGTAATTCTATTGGCTTTCAAAATGAAATCTTCTAATTCATAGACAAGAAACAGAAATATAGTATTGGAGTCGGATTCAAAAAATGTGATAACTTGGGCTAAAGCTACTATTGTCAATGTTCCATGGAAATTGAGGGATATTAAGTGCGGCATTGAGCATTTCCTATCCTTCTTTACTTCAGTTTCCTTCATTCACGACCTTTCGCGATGCAAATTACATGGCTGATTGTTTAGCCAAGTCTGGTGTAACAAGAGAAGATAATCTAGAAGCATGGCTGGAGTAAACAAAGGCTCTTCAATGGGTGATCAAGTCTCTGAATATATCTGCAAAACTATGTTGGAACTGTGGGATGAGTATTTGTTCTTTCAACAGCTATTGTATACTTTTCTGTGTTTTGCATCTTTTCTGTACAAGGTTAAAGGTAGTGTAGGCTTATTGCTGAGGGTTATTTAGTAATTTTGCATCAAGTATGAAAGGCTCATTTTCTATACTTTTTACTCAATTGGCCGAATAAATTTTCTCATATTTTCCCTCCTTTAAAAATTACTTTTATTATTTGAGATATTGTATTTTTAGTGAAATAGTTATTAAAAAATTTTAAAATCTTATTAACCCTCCTCGAAGATTTGACATATTTGGATTCAACACACTATGTAGTTAGAAAGATGACTTCTTGTTACTTAATGCATTTTTTCTTTCTAAATATTTTCAATGTGATTATAAGAATATGGTGAGTTTAGTATATCAGAAATATATTAGATATAATCATGAGTACAAATGTATAATATATTAGAGTTTAAGTTGTTAATGTTAGAGTCTAATGATCATGCGAAAGCCAATACTCTCTCGAATTGAGCTCATGCATGCTAAAGTTTAATGGGTCCAGAAATGTTATAGGACCTTCGGAGTAGTCCTATTGCAATCATTTTTTATAAGACAAAAACTCAAAATTAAGCCAGAGAAAAATAATGCAATAGAAGAAAACACGATCAACATTAAGTTTTTTGATTTGGAATAATTTTGATGCAAATTATAAGTCAGAGAAAAAGAATAAAAATCTAAAGAGCGAAGAAAAAGGGGATGTTTTGTTTATAGGAAAAATAAAGTGTGAAAAGTAACAGCACAAAATGCAGTTGATCATACATAAATTATGGAAATGTTTTTCCGAAGGTTAAGGCCAGAGACACCTCCATCAACCAATATTAATTATTTCTCCTAAATTTATTACAGTGAATGACTTTGTCAATGGAGCCCATAGTGAAGTTACAAGGGCTGAAGATACTTGTTGCATAGTTGGCCTAGCATGGGGATTGGAATTTAAGCAACCAAATGCAAGTTTCATAATATAAACTACTCCCTCAGCAACTTTATTTTCTGGTAATTCAAGGCATTGATCTATCACATCCTTCAATGATACATTTGTATTAAACGTAGAAGAAGTTGAAGTTATTTGTGAATGAGATGAAATAAGATCGCCCGGATGTCTTCCCATAATTAATTCAAGTGTCACCACTCCAAAACTATAAACATCGCATTTTTCATTGACTTCCATTGTGTAAGCCAATTCTACATTAAAACATAAAAAATATCACATTCTTTAACTTACAAAAGGTATGATTGTAATAAAAAAAAACATACAACATTCTTTCAAAATATTAATAAACGTTAGAATTTCTTATTGAACAAATAAATAGATTATTTACCAAGCCAACTCTACGTTAGAATTTCTTGCTTGCTTTTTTTTTTTTTTTCACATCATATAGCTTCTTATATCTTTTTCCTCTTTAAAAAGTCTCAATAATTCCACTTGATTTAAAAAAAACATTATACATTTAAATACTTGATTTGACAAAACTAAAACAAAAAGCTTGACAAGCTTCGTAGATAAACTATATAATTATTCTTTAAATTATTAATGTAAATAAAGCTAAAAAGATGTGTACCTGGAGCTGTATAACTAAATGTGCCTGCAAACGAAGTCCAATCACCAAAGTCAGAAACAAAAGCCTTATAATCCAAATCCAATAGTATATTATTGCTAGAGATGTCTCGATGAATAATTGAAGGCAAACAATCATGATGCTGTTGGTGATGGGTCCTCAAGTGGGACCCACCATACATATTATAAAAAAAGATGAAAAATGTGGAAAAAGGAATAAGAAGAAAAGTGGTCAAAAAAGAACAAAGTTGGCCACCTAATATATTTGTTGGTTTTATTTTTGCCTAATGTTTAGTTACTATTCTGCCTAATATTAGACAATTTCCACCTAAAGTTTCGGCTCCCTTTCTCTATAAATAGAGAATTGAGTCAAAGCTTGCAAGGTGCGGAGTGAAGAGAAGCCACAGATAGGAAATTTATCTGTGAAGATAATTTTAAGAATTGGGTCTTAAAATTTTGGAAGAGTAAAAATAGTGAGGATTAATATTTTTGGGGAGTGTTTTGTAAACACCGTGAGTGCCACTATTTTATATTAATCTCTTTGTAGCCTATTATTTTTAATAGTGGAAGAATATTTCGGAGTTTGTCCCGTGGACGTAGCCCTAAAAAGTTAAGGGTGAACCACGTTAAATATTTGTGTCTCATTTTTATTATTTTGCTGCCGTAATTTTCTGAAAGTGTCAACAGGTTAAATTTCAGACAATAATTATTGGAGTCATTTTGCTACGAAAGTTCAGATAATATACCGTGCACGTAACTTCTGTCTAGAAGGCCGGATTTTAAGTGAGACCGTTTGTGACCCCTCCGCCCAACTGGGATTTTACGTGGAATAGTAATACTGTCTAAGGAGATCATTGTGGTCCATCCTGGGTATTACCGAATCGGTTTACTTCAGTAATTATTGGGTTAATTCGGGATTGAGGCGTAAATCCCATCAAAGTGGTATCAGAGCCGAAGGTTTCGGCAGGTCCAGCCGGTCAGATAGCAGTACTGGAACCGTGAATATATTTTGAAAATAAATATATCACGACGATCAGAAAATTACGACGAGTCCGTTGGTGCAGTCCGTTCGAAAAACCGTTGCGGAATTATTTTATTGCAAATAGTAGTAAATAGTAACATCAAAGATTACTATTCACGTATACTATTTTTAGCACTATTTACGTGTACAATACTATTTATACATACGGTACTATTTATGTGTGTGGTACTATTCATACATACGAGGATACTATTCATACATACGGTACTATTCACGCATACGGTTACTATTCACTAAGAAATTTTTTTGTGAATAAGTGATGGAGGCTAAGACGAGCAAGATGATCAGTCTGAATGGCGGTAATTATCATATATGGAGAAACAAAATGAGAAATCTCCTTATGGTAACAAAACTGCACGAGCCAGTGTTTAACACAAATAAACCTGAAGGCAAGACTGACGAAGAATGGACTTTCGAGCATCAACAAGTTTGCGGCTTTATTCGACAATTTGTCGATGATAATGTGTACAATCACATTTCTGATGAGACACATGCTCGGACACTGTGGAACAAGCTTGAGGAGTTATATGCCTCAAAGACTGGCAACAACCAGTTATTTTATTTGACAAAGTTGATGAATTTCAAATACCGGGAAGGTACTTCTGTAGCATATCACTTGAGTGAAATGCAGGCGATCATTCATCAGTTGTCAAGTATGGACATAAAGTTTGATGATAAAATCCTCGGCCTTATGGTGCTCGCTTCTTTGCCAGAGTCGTGGGAGACTTTGAAGATATCAGTAACAAACTCTACACCTCCTAGTGGAGTTAGCTGGGAATATGTCAAAAATGCTGTTCTAAATGAGGAGATGAGGCGAAGAGCACAAAATTCCTCATCATCTCAATCAGACATTCTTGTAGCAGATGCTAAAGGAAATAACCAGCCCAGAGGAAGGAGCCAATCCAGGAGTTCAAATACAAGAGACAAGAGCAGAGGAAAATCAAACAAATATGCTAATATCTTGTGCCATCATTGTGGGAAAAAGGGGCACATCAAAAGATATTGCCGGAAGTTCAAAAGCGAGCAAGGAAAGAATAAAGGCAAAGCAAAGAAAGAAGAAAGCAGTGATGATGAAGCCAATGTCATTGCTGAGTTCTAGCTATTCACTGACGACACTATCAATCTTGTAACCCAGGAGACCAGTTGGGTAATTGATAGTGGAGCTACACTTCATGCAACATCCCGAAGAGAAAATTTTTCATCTTACACACCAGGCAATTTGGGTGTGGTTAAGATAGCAGACGGCAAATTGTTGAAAGTCGTTGGAAAGGGAGATGTCTGCTTGGAGACAGAAAATGGTTCGAGATTAATTCTAAAAGGTGTTGTGCATGTACCTGACATGCGTACAAATTTAATCTCAGTTGGCAGACTTGATGATGAAGATTTCTGTAGCACCTTCAGATATGGCCAGTGGAAGCTCACAAAAGGTTCCTTGGTGGTAGCCAAAGGAAGGAAAGATCCAAAGTTGTACGTGATGCATGCGAAGCTCTCTCAAGACACTTTAAGTGTAGCAGAGGATGACAGTACAGTTGAATTGTGGCATAAACGGCTAGGCCACATGAGTGAGAAAGGAATGACAACTCTGGTCAGAAAGAGCATGCTGCCTGGATTGGATAAAGTTCACTTAGAGAAGTGTTCAGATTGTATGGCGGGAAAGCAAAACAGAGTTGCTTTTAAGTTTACTCCACCTACCAGAATGAAGAATGTGTTAGATTTGGTACATTCAGATCTATGTGGACCATTGACGATGTCATATGGTGGAAATCGATATTTTGTAACTTTTATCGATGACCATTCTAGGAAGACCTGGGTATACACTTTGAAGTCTAAAGATCAAGTTTTAGATATTTTCAAACAATTTCTAAACTTGGTTGAGAGGCAAACAAGCAAAAAGTTGAAGTGCATCAGAACAGATAATGGTGGAGAATACACTGGGTCATTTGATGCTTTCTGCAAAGAGAATGGTATTTGACATCAAACAACACCTCCCAAGACACCGCAATTGAATGGTTTAGCTGAGAGGATGAACAGAACTTTGATGGAGAGAGTCAGATGTTTACTCTCACATGCAAAGTTATCTAAAAGATTTTGGGGTGAAGCTCTCCTTACAGCAGTTCATCTTTTAAATCGTTCACCCTGTGTTCCTCTATAGTTTGATACTCCAGAAAGAGTATGGTCGGGAAAGGATGTTTCCTATGATCATTTGCAGGTGTTCGGTTGCAAAGCCTTCGTGCATATTCCTAAGGATGAGAGGTCTAAGCTTGATGTCAAGACTCGACAATGTGTATTTGTTGGCTATGGCCAAGATCTATTTGGCTATAGATTTTATGATCCTACCCAAAAGAAGATGGTGAGAAGTAGAGATGCTGTATTTGTTGAAGATCAGACTATTAAAGATGTTGAAAAGACTCAGAAGTTGACTGCCGATAGATCTGATGGTGATTCAATAGATGCACATATTGTTCCTTCAACAACAGAACAAAGACCAGTTGGAGATGAAGAAAATATTCTAGAAGAACAAGTGCCAGAGTTAGAAAATCCAGAAGTTCCTTATCAAAATGAACCAGAAGATGATTCTGATAATGTTCAAATACAACCACCAGCACCTGAAGGTTCTCAAAGAAGATCTAGTAGAGTCAGACAACCATCTACTAGATATCCAGTAAATGAGTATGTTTTACTTACTGATGGGGGAGAACTAGAATGCTTTGAAGAAGCAATGGGAAATGAACATAGAAGGAGCTGGATTGAAGCCATGCAAGATGAAATGAAGTCTTTGCATGAGAATCAAACATTTGAGCTGGTGAAGTTGCCCAAAGGCAAGAAAGCTTTGAAGAACAAGTGGGTGTTCAAGATCAAGCAAGATGAACACAGTTCCCAACCACGGTTCAAAGCTAGATTGGTGGTGAAAGGGTTCAGTCAACAAAAGGGTATTGACTTTGATGAGATATTTTCACCCGTTATGAAAATGACATCCATTCGGACAGTGCTCGGATTGGCTGCCAGTGTTGATCTGGAAATTGAGCAAATGGATGTGAAGACTGCCTTCCTACATGGTGATTTGGAAGAAGAGATATACATGGAGCAGCCAGAGGGTTTCATTGAAAAAGGAAAAGAGGAGTATGTATGCAAGTTAAAAAAGAGCTTGTATGGCCTGAAACAGGCACCGAGACAGTGGTATAAGAAGTTTGAGTCTGTTATGGGGGAGCAAGGCTACAGGAAGACTACTTCGAATCACTGCGTTTTTGTGAAGAAATCCTCTGATGATGACTACATTGTTCTTTTGCTCTATGTGGATGATATGTTGATCGTTGGTCAGAATTCTGCCAGAATTAATAGCTTGAAGAAACAGCTAAGTAAGTCTTTTGCCATGAAAGACTTGGGACCAACGAAGCAGATTCTTGGCATGAAAATTACAAGGAATCGGAGCGCCAAGAAATTATGGTTGTCATAGGAGAAGTACATTGAAAAAATACTTCAAAGGTTTAACATGGAGAATTCTAAAGCGGTTAGCTGTCCTCTCGCTAATCACTTTAGATTGAGTTCAAAACAGTGCCCTTCTACAGATGGAGAGAAGGAAGAGATGGAAAAGGTTCCATATGCTTCAGCAGTTGGAAGCTTGATGTATGCCATGGTTTGTACACTTCCAGATATAGCTCACTCAGTTGGAGTAGTGAGTCGGTTTCTTTCAAATCCAGGAAAAGAACATTGGGCTGCAGTGAAATGGATATTCAGGTATCTTAAAGGTACAACCAAAATATGTTTATGTTTTGGAGGAGATAAGCCAGTATTAGTTTGTTATACTAATGCAGATATGGCTGGTGATGTTGACTCAAGAAAGTCTACATCTGTTTATCTAATCACATTTGCAGGGGGAGCTGTGTCATGGCAATCAAGATTACAGAAGTGTGTCGCTCTCTCATCGACCGAAGCGGAATTTATAGCTCTAACGGAAGCGTGCAAGGAGCTATTGTGGATGAAGAAGTTCTTGAATGAACTCAAAATTCATCAAGAACGGTATTTAGTGTTCTGCGACAGCCAGAGCACGATTCATCTGGGGAAGAATTCCTCCTTTCATTCTAGATCAAAGCACATTGATGTAAGATATCACTGGATCAGGGATGTATTCGAGATGAAGCAGTTACAGCTTGAGAAGATCCATACAGACGAGAATGGATCAGACTTGTTGACGAAGATTCTTCCGAAGGACAAATTTGAATTTTGTCGGTTAGCTGCGAGGATGATGGAGAGTACGGTTAATATCTCCACTTGAAGCCCAAGGGGGAGATTTGTTGGTGATTGGTCCTCAAGTGGGACCCACCATACATATTATAAAAAAAAGATGAAAAATGTGGAAAAAGGAATAAGAAGAAAAGTGGTAAAAAAAGAACAAAGTTGGCCACCTAATATATTTGTTGGTTTTATTTTTGCCTAATGTTTAGTTACTATTCTGCCTAATATTAGGCAATTTCCACCTAAAGTTTCGGCTCCCTTTCTCTATAAATAGAGAATTGAGCCAAAGCTTGCAAGGTGTGGAGTGAAGAGAAGCCACATATAGGAAATTTATTTGTGAAGATAATTTTAAGAATTGGGTCTTAAAATTTTGGGAGAGTAAAAATAGTGAGGATTAATATTTTTGGGGAGTGTTTTGTAAACACCGTGAGTGCCACTATTTTGTATTAATCTCTTTGTAGCCTACTATTTTTAATAGTGGAAGAATATTTCGGAGTTTGTCCCGTGGACGTAGCCCTAAAAAGTTAAGGGTGAACCACTTTAAATATTTATGTCTCATTTTTATTATTTTGCTGCCGTAATTTTCTGGAAGTGTCAACAGGTTAAATTTCAGACAATAATTATTGGAGTCATTCTGCTACGAAAGTTCAGATAATATACCGTGCACATAACTTCTGTCTAAAAGGCCGAATTTTAAGTGGGACCGTTTGTGATCCCTCCGCCCAACTGGGATTTTACGTGGAATGGTAATACTGTCTAAGGAGATCATTGTGGTCCATCCTGGGTATTACCGAATCGATTTACTTCAGTAATTATTGGGTTAATTCGGGATTAAGGCGTAAATCCCATCAGATGCAAGTAAGATAATGCATTAGCAATTCCTTTAACAACATCTAGTCTCTTAGTCCAGTCAAATTCCATTGCTTGTTTCTCATTGCTTAAAATTGTCCTCAAACCTCCTCTTTCTATGAACTCATAAACCAAAAATGAGTGCTTGCGATGCGAACAAAAACCATATAATTTCACAATGTTTCGATGTCTTATACTTGTCAATGCAGCAACCTCACTTGTAAAAGCTTTCGTTGCATGTTGTGACTCATGAAGTTTCTTCACAGCATAAAGTTTACCACTTGGCAGCACAGCTTTAAAAACAATGCCAGACCCTCCTTCCCCAATGCAATACTTGGAGTCAAACTCCTCTGTAGCCTCAATAATGTTTTCATATTTGATTTCATTATCTTTCTTCCCCATTGCATAAATTTCTTCACAAGCTGTCTCCATTAACTTCGCCTTTCTGCTTTGAATTCTTCGACAAAGTAAGAATGAACCTCCAACTAACACAAATATCAAAAATAGACCACCCAAGAGAGGAAGAACAATCAATTTCACATTTTTGGTTCCCATTTTCTTTCTTGTAAGAGAGACTACACAAGGCTTCAAAAAAGTATTGTTGCCACAAAGGTTAGTGTTGTTCATGAGTGCCTCAAAAGGAGCTTTCTGAAAGCCTTTAATGTCAGGAACAGGGCCTTCTAAGTCATTGAAAGATATATCCACAGTTGTTAAACCCAACAGATTTTGAAAACTGGTTGGTATGGTCTGGACAATCTATTGTGGGAGAGGTTCAATATTTCTAGTCTCTGTAATTCTCCAAACCTTTGTGGTATCTCATTCATCAATAAATTACTACTGAGATCAAGACTTTGAAGAGAGTGTAAATTGCTCATTTCTGGAGGAATACTCTCTGATAACTGATTCTTGCTAAGATTCAAGAACCATAGTTTCAAACAATTTCCGATTTGTTTAGGAATTTCTCCACTTAGATTGTTTGCTGCCAAGTTGAGACGTTCAAGACCAGATAAACGATCTAGTTCTTCTGGAATTCCGCCTGAAAGCTCATTACCATCAAGAGAAAGTTCAAACAACATTAAATTGCCTAATTCCTTTGGAATCTCTCCAACAAGGTGATTTGAAGACAGGTCAAGTGATTGCAGCCTTGCTGCATCTTTAAGTTTAAATGGTATGGTTCCAAAGATATTATTGTTTGAGATTTTCAGGGTTCACAAATTCTGGAAACTCTCCCATTTCCATGAAAGCTCACCATAGAATTTGTTATAACTCAAATCTATGTAGCTCAGATGTGGATATATACCAAATTCTTCATTGATATTTCCGATTAGTTGATTTATCTCAAGCCTAATTCTCAACAAGCTACTGTAATTTCTCAAGCTTTTCGGGACATGACCTGTTAAATGATTATTGTGAGCACCCAAGTACATAAGCAAACCGCCGAGGCAAATGTCTTGTGGTAAATGGCCAATGAAAGCGTTAGAAGATAGCAGTAAGTTTTTCAAAGTAAGATTGCTCATTTCCAAAGGGAGCAGACCAGAGAAACGATTGTTGGACAATTCAAGAATAGACGAGGAACCCAAAATTCCAATTTCTTTTGGTAAAGAACCTGAAAGTTGGTTCCTGGAAAGATAAAGATTTTGTAAGTTTGTCAAGTTTCCTATTGATGCTGGAATAGAACCAGTGAGATTATTATCAAGCGATCTAAGTTCAATGAGAGATCTCAAGAATCCAATTTCTTGAGGTATGGCATTAGAGAGCTAGTTTCTTGAAAGAGAAATATATGCCAAATTTGTCAAGTTTCTTATAGAAGCTGGGATTGGACCAATAAGTTGGTTTTGAGACAATTTAAGATCAGTAAGAAACCTCAACATTCCAATTTCCTTGGGTAAGGAACCAGAAAGTTGGTTTCTAGAAACATAAAGATATGATAGCTTTGTCAAGTTACCTAAAGAAGCTGGAATGAAGCCAGAAAGTCGATTTCGAGAAAGATACAGATATGATAAATTTGTCAAGTTTCCTATTAAATTTGGGATCAAACCAGTAAGATGATTGATTGCCAAGTCAAGGTCAGTGATAGATCGTAACATTCCCATTTCTTCAGGTATGGAACCACAGAGTTTATTGCGGTAAAGATAAAGATGCACCAAATTGGTTAAATTTGCTATACATGGAGGAATTGAACCACTAAAGTGGTTATTTAAAAGGTCAAGAAAACTAAGAGATCTCATTTTTCCAACTTCTGATGGTATGGGACCAGATAATCTATTACCACTAAGGTACAGATCAGTCAAGTTGCCCAAATTCCCAATGGAAACAGGGATGCTGCCATTGATATGGTTCTTAGCTAAGGAAAATATTCTAAGACTGGTCAATGAGCTTATTTGAGATGGAATTTTCCCACAGATGTTATTGTAAGACAAGTCAAGAATTATGAGCTTGAAAAGATTAGCAATTTGTGAAGGAATAGTCCCATAAAGAGAGTTGTTATGAAGATTAAGCTTGATAAGATTTGGAAAGGATGAGAAAACAAGACTCTCTAGTGTACCTTTCAAACCAGAATTTGTAAGGCTTATATTGGTTACACTGTGGGAGCCCACTGCTCACAAGGTTATAGTCAGCAGGGATGTTATCTTTTTAGAAGATAAATTGAAAAAAGAAGGTGATAGCACTTTGAAAGAAAATTCAGATACTACAATGTTACAAGTAGAAAAGAAGTCCATAGAAGAAGATTCTTCTGAAGCAGAACCAGAGCACGAGGAGGAGGAAGAGCAAACTGAGTCTGAAGAGTCAGAGCTTGGAAAGGGAAAGCGCACAAAACATACACCAGTCTGGCAAGAGGATTATGTTATGGGCAGTAATGTTGCTTATTGTCTTCTAACTGAGGAAGGAGAACCATCAACTCTCCAGGAAGCAATGAGTAGTTCAGATGCGTCTCAGTGGATGGCAGCAATGCAAGAGGAAATTGAAGCCCTGCATAAGAACAAGACTTGGGAGCTTATGCCATTACCACAAGGAAGAAAAGTTATTGGCAATAAATGGGTCTATAAGATCAAAAGAAATAGTGATGATCAGGTGGAGCGGTATCATGCAAGATTGGTCGTAAAAGGGTATGCTCAGAAAGAAAGGATTGACTTCAACGAAATATTTTCTCCTATAGTTCGGTTGTCAACAGTTCGTGTAGTCTTGGCAATGTGTGCTACACTTGATTTACATTTAGAACAACTAGATGCGAAAACAGCTTTTCTTCATGGAGATCTTGAGGAAGAAATCTATATGCTCCAGCCAGAAGGTTTTGAAGAAAAAGGAAAGCGGAACTTGGTTTGTAGGTTGAACAAATCTCTATACGGTTTAAAACAGGCGCCGAGGTGTTGGTATAAGAGATTTGATTCCTTCATCATGAGCCTTGGATACAACAGACTTAATGCAGACCCTTGTGCATACTTCAAGAGGTTTGATAAAAGTGATTTCATTATTTTGCTGTTGTATGTAGATGACATGCTGGTAGCAGGCCCCAACAAAGATCATATTCAAGAATTGAAGGCACAGTTGGCTAGGGAATTTGAAATGAAGGACTTGGGGACCAGCAAACAAGATTCTAGGGATGCAAATTCACCGAGACAGAAACAATAGGAAGATTTGGCTTTCTCAGAAGAATTACTTAAAGAAGGTCTTACGACGCTTCAATATGCAAGACTGTAAGTCAATTTCTACCCCACTTCCTATTAGTTGCAAATTATCCTCCAGTATGTGTCCTAGAAATGAAGAAGGAAGGATGGAAATGTCTCGAGTACCGTATGCATCAGCAGTGGGGAGTTTGATGTTCGCAATGATTTGTACACGACCAGACATTGCACATGCAGTGGGAGTTGTAAGTCGGTACATGGCGGATCCTGGTAGAGAGCATTGGAATACTGTAAAGAGGATCCTAAGATATATTAAAGGAACCTCAGATGTTGCATTATGTTATGGAGGATCAGATTTTATTGTCAGAGGATATGTTGACTCAGATTATGCAGGTGATCTTGATAAAAGTAAATCTACCACAGGGTATGTGTTCATTCTCACTGGTGGAGCAGTAAGTTGGTTATCAAAACTGCAGTCAGTTGTGGCAACTTCAACAACAGAAGCAGAATATGTTGCAGCTACGCAAGCTAGTAAGGAAGCAGTCTGGTTGAAACTAATCATGGAGGAACTCAGGCATGAACAAGAGAAAATTTCTCTATTTTGTGACAGTCAGAGTGCCTTGCATCTTGCAAGGAATCCAACTTTTCATTCTAAATCAAAACACATATGAGTCAGTATCACTTCATTCGTGAGAAAGTGGAAGAGGGCATTGTGGATATGCAGAAAATTCATACAAAAGACAACCTAGCAGATTTTTTGACAAAAGCAGTTAACACTGACAAGTTTATTTGGTGTTAATCCTCTAGTGGCCTGACGGAAGCATAAGCAGCATGGAAAGACAAGGAAGAAAGAATGGTGTGAAGATATGATTGATCCTCAATCAAATCTTCGAGTGGGAGATTGTGGGAGCCAACAAAGTTTCCTTGGCCAACAAACTTTGACCAAGGAAATCAAAATATACAGGCGCCGAAATTTTTTGAAGGTGTAGCAATTTTAGAATTTCTTTGGAGGCGCCGAATTTTTTGAAAAAAAAAAAAGACAAAATGAAATTCTCCTCTGCTACTCGTTTTCCCTTGCTTATAAATAGGCAAGGGATGTTAAACATATTTCACATCCCAAAAAAGAGAGAGGCAGAAGAAAAATTGAGAGTTATATTGTAATTCCTATTATTTCTTTCTAATAAAATTCTTCTATCCTTGTCCGTGGTTTTTACCTTAATTCGTTTAAGGTTTTTCCACGTAAATTCTGTATCTCTTTTATCTTCATTTTTCTCAAAATTTTAGCTGTGTTCTTGCTTTATCTGGTCCGTTTTTACAATAAACACTTCCTTCCTTATTGCAATAAATTCCAGACCAATTGCAGGAGATTGCTCCAGTCCAAGATGACAGGAAAGATTGGCTTTGATTATCAAGAGTGGCGTTCCAACTCAGAAGAGCCTCTGCTTCCTTTCTTTGTTCTGTTGTTCCTACATTTGAAGTAACACCAAAAGAAGTGAAAGCGAAGACATTGAAAAAAGAAAGCAAAAACTTGAGAAAAAAGAAGACCAAAACTATTCGCCTCATTATTGACGGGTTTTAGGAAAAACTTGAAAGAATATGAAGGAAATGGAGATATATATATATATATATTTGCATGTAAAGAAGTATATCAATGACCATTCATAATAATGATATCGAAATCCTCTGAAAAAAAGAGTATTTTTCTAGAAAGTCTTATGTTCTCCAAAAATATTTTGGAACTGTAATTAATTGATCTGCCCTGCAATTACTCTACCTAGCAAGTAAACGATGATGAACAGGTAATTGCTGTGATTAGTGCATGGGCACTAAGTAGAATAGTAAAGCATTGCTAATTAAGGTCAAAAGTCTTCGTCTACTATAGAATTTTCAATAGACAAAGATATATGGATGGGGAATTTAGTTTTAATTGCATTTAAAATCAATTTTAATTGAAGCCAATATTGACGAAAAATCTCATATGTTTTGTCAATTTATTATTGTCTTCATGCATGACATATCTATTTTTGGCGGGAACAGTATTTTCCAAGTTGAAATCAATGGGATATATATAATATATTCTTCATTTTTTTTGACGTGCACTCATGAAAATTTCTCATAAAACAATTTATCATTATTTTTTAGTAAAACTTGAATAAATCATTTTTCATACCCACTCCTAAAATAGAATAATCATCTTTAAAATCTATTTTTAAATTAAATTAAATTACATTTGAATCAATTTTTAATTAAATTAAAATCAATCTTTAAATTCAATTAAATTTAATTTAAGAATTTTATAGATAAATTTTTGTAATGAAATTTATCTATAAATAAAAATAAATTTCTTAGAGATTTAATCATTTTAAATCAGCACTATATAGATTCTAAAGCTTTCCTTATAAATGAGTGCTTAATTTAATTAGTCGTTGGAATCCAGCTAATAGGTTTTTTACTCTTAAAAAAAAGAAAGAAAGAAAAACAGAAAAAGAAAAAAAAAAAAAGCATGCAGCCAATAGTTTTTAGGAGTTCAGTCAGAAGTTGTTTCCAAAAACTCAAATTTGATTTTTTTTCCTTTTATTGATCTAAATTTAAACTATGACACTCTTGCAAAAATTATTATTATTAAGAATATTTTTCAAATAAATTTTATATAATTAAAATAACAATAAATAATTAGTAAAATACTATGAATAGCATTTGTAAAATTATTATATACATATTTAAAATAAAAAAATTATATAATAAAATAATTATTGCACCTTTTAACTTATAATCTTTTTTTTTTTTGCAATTTATGACAAACATTAAAAATAATTTAATATAACTAATTATATACTACAAATATTTTATATTTTAATTATAATTTAACATTGGAACAGCAATTACCACAATAAAATTTTATCAAATGAGTATATTTTTCAATCATGAAAGACCCAGAAAAACAATTAAACTAAACCTGACTTTTAATCTCTTATTAAATATCATTTTCATTGGAAAAACTAATTATATTTGAACAGGTCAAACACGAATTATATAATTTTCAGATCGTTTTCAGGCTTAAATGAATCGATGAATTCTTGTTTGACTTACTTTCACTACAAAGTCTTGGGCTGCCCCTAAATTCCAAGTCACATATAAAGACAATAGAACCAATATTATTAGTTGAATTCATTTGAGCATCATTTCTTTTTCTAATTTAATTACTTTCTCAAAAACATTATCTTAAATTAAATGATAACATAACAAGAATTTAGCAATCAAATTATATATGTATTTGCAACGCAATATCCAAAATACTGTATATTATTAAAGCAATTAATTAAACTAAAAAATAATAAAGATAAATTATTACTATTTTATTTTAAATTTTAACAAAAATAATAATAAAGAGAAATTATTTCTATTTTTTTTAAAATTTTAACTAAATTAATATCATCGTTATTTATTTTTAAGAAATCAATTAAATAGTCTCTTAATTTTATTTCCATGGAGAGACATTACAAGAAATTGGGTTTTCAATGACGGGAAATCTCATCGTTAATAGTAAATATTCTGTCGCAAAAAGTCTTTAGGGACACAGCACTTGCAATAATGACCAGCCAGAAAATGGGTCATCAAACGGCCAAAGTGTCTGGTCGCAATAGTCATATCCTACTACTAATAACTTATCAATCAATATAAATTATATATGAAAAAGAAAAATACATAATTATTATGCTCATAGTATCATGGAAATATTTATAATTTTTTTATCATTTTATCTAATTATTCATAAATTAAAGAAAGATGTTAATAGTAATTAATTTTTAATACAATAAACTGAAATTAGTACAAAACCTAACAAGAATTAACAATTAAAATCGTATAAAAATCTTATTTATCTCTTTCACTTACAAGTCTTACACTCACCAGCCAAAGAAATTTTTTTTTAAATACAATTAAAAGGACGCATGTGAATTAATAAAAAAAATGAAAATAAATATCTTCTCTAAATCATAATTGAATATCTTCTGAATGAAGTATTATTATCTGTACTAATTCTAATCTTAATAATTTGCACTAGGTACCAAAGAAGAAAATTTGAAGAAAAAAATTCAGCAAATTGGTTGATGAAAATTTCTGCAAAGATCATTTAATCTTATATTATAATGTGGAAATAGGAAACAATTTCTCCTTATATTATTATTATTATTATTATTATTATTATTATTATTATTATTATTATTATTATTATTATTATTATTATTATTATTATTATTATTATTATTATTCTTCTTCTTCTTGTTGTTGCTGTTGCTGTTGCTGTTGGGCAGAATATCTCTTATACTATAAGTTTTTATTTTTTGTGTTTATATTTTTTATTATCAATTTTTCTAATTTGTTATTTTATTCTAAATTATTTTTTTATTGCAGCATTTGGATGTTTTACTTTGCTATTTGCATAAGAACGGTAAATATAATAAGAAGTTTAATCTGATAAGAAGTTGAATATGAAGTTCACTAGTACTTTAATATGATAAGAAGTTCAATATGAAGTTCACTAGTACTTCAATATGATAAGAAGTCGAATATGAAGTTCACTAGTACTGATATATTATTTTATCAAACTATACAGTTTCTTTTGAAAAGCTTTTTGGGGAGGATTTTGATTTTTCACAATTTGAGTTTGATAACTTGATTATTGATTATATTCTTGGATATTATACTAAGTGTAATTTTGCTTGGGCAGATATTGACAATGTCTTTATCCCTATGCATATTAAGCCACAGATGCTTTGGGTTCTTGGGAGATTGTATTTTAAAAATAGATGCATTTTTGTATATAATTCTCTTAGGGATAAATGTAGGGACAAAGAAGTTGAGTCTATTGTTAAGGCATTTAGTATAGTTTTGTCTCATTACATTCTTAAGCTTAGTGTTTTAGGTCGTAAGAATTATATTAATTATGATTCTGATGTAAATGCTACGAAGTAACCTTGTAATGGTTGATGGTCTTCCCACTCAAGACAATAGGTTTTTTTTTTGTTTATTTATGTTTATATATATATTTATTTTTTTATGAAGTAACTGCAGTATTTTTACCTTTGTATTTGCTGAATTTTTATCGTAATAGACTTGCTATTTCATTGTATACTTATGGCAAGAGTAAAGTTGAAGATATAATTGATAGTGATAAAGATAAGCCTAGTAAGATTAAGAAGTTGAAATAAGGTAGAGGAAAAAAAAATTTGAAGTAAAAAAAAATTTACAGACAAAGGAAGAAGTTTAAATGATATATTTTGTTTTTTTTTTTAATTGTAGTTGTTTGTTTTTTAATTTTTTCAAATATATTTGAATATTTTTAATATGTTTTATAAAACTTTCAGTTTGTACTTTCATATCAATTTTTTTTTCATTTTTCAGTTTTTATTTATTCAACATAATTTTTAATTCATAAAAATGTTTTTCATGCATCATCAGCATTTTTTATTTTTTTGGGTAGTATGATAAAATTTTAATTTAAATAATATATGTATAACTTATAACTAGTTGTATGTTATGACATTTTTAAATTTGATTTGGTCATAAACTATGCATCTATCAAACATCTATGACTTATCTAAAATTTATTTCTACTGATATCTTGATTAGTTTTTTAAAACTTTTGTAAGATATACAAAATATGTATGCAAAATATACATTTTTTGGATTTTTAAAAAACTTTTTTTAACATCTACGAAATTTTTACATATCATCAATATTTTTGTTCTTCAATTGTATATTGATTGTTTTGATAATTGTTCTAATAATATACCACTCATACACATATTGTGTACTCAATATCTATGTTTTGTAATAGTTGAAACTTATTATGTTTCTTTTTTGTATAAGATATTCATATATACATTTTCTATTTTTTTATTTTTTAATATTTTTTATTTTTAATATTTTTTAATTATCAATTATGTTTTATATTGGCAGTATATATGTTTTTTCTTGTAAAACTTATTATATTTTTAATTTATATATGTTCATATCATTCATTTACCATTTACGCTTCATCTATACAACATCTATATTTTTGCATTTTATAATGAATATTATTTTTTTTAATCTAAAATGCTAATCCTATGCAAAATTTATTGTTAATATTTATTTAATATTTGATTATATTATAATTTCTATCAATTATTTTAGATTTTTAAGGAACATCTACAACATATATACAATACATCTATATTTTAAAATATCATATTTTGTGTATATGTTTATCAAATAGAAAATTTATAATATTCAATAAATTCTTACATCATAAAATGAAATTCGTACTACATATATTTGTTTTAAATTTTTATTATAGAAAATATTGATTAATTTTTTTGTTTATTTAGGTACATTTCTTCTTGTCTTTCTGTTAGAACCTTGCTGCCCACATCTACCACATTTGTCTTGGGCTTTTGTTTCTCATGCACCTTTAAATCTTCTCTTTTTGGCCTTCCAGTTTTATCTTTTTCTTCTAGTGGCAATACATTCATATTTGCAATCTCAGTTGGCACATTCCATGTGTTTTGGTTGCTAATTGGGTAAATAGTTGCTTCATATGTTTCAAGCAATGTTTCTTTACTGTAAAACTTTGAGCAATACTTGTATGGATCTTATTGAATCTCTACCATTATTGCAACAACATGATTGCATGGAATTTCATATATCTAAAACTTATTGCAGCTGCATGTTTTTTCTTTCAAGTTCACAATATATTCTTTTTTATTGTCAAAAACTTCGAATAGTTCATCATTTGTTGGTTTCACCTATAACCATTGTATTGAATTTCATTAATATGATTATTTTATTTTTAATAGAATTCTATTAAAAGTTTTTTTTTCGTACCTAGAGTTTGAGTGAGTGCATGATGCTTTCTGTTAGTATATCATTTGCTTTTCTTATTAATGTTGCCAATGTTGACCTTATTGTTTCTATTTTTCCATGTCCATTCTTGTACCAGGGTCGCAACTATTCAAGTAGAGTTTTTATGGGCAATTCTCTGGCAGATTTGTTGGTTGCATTTAGTGACTCAGCAATATTTGATGTCATCATCCAATACCTATTGGTTTTTGAATGAATCCTTGACCATTTGTCATAGCCTATGTTTTGCAAGTATGATACAATCCTTTCATCAAGTTTACTTAACTCTTTCATGTTTTCATTGAAGTTTTCATTTGTGTATGATGTTGCAACCCCAAAGGATAAGTCTTTTATCTTTTTTGACCATTTTTTATCTTTGTCTTGAGGTTGTTCAATATGTTGAAGATGCAGTATCCATGATGAGCTTCCGGATATACATTTTTTATTACAATTATTATGCATCAGAGATGATGCACATTCCATTTCTTGAACCAAAAGCAAGTTTAATATTCAAGAAGAATCATTCCCATGATTTATCATTTTTTGAATCAATTATTGAGAAGGTAAGTGGAAATATTTTACCAGCTTCACCCTATGTTGATGTTGTAGTGTTCCGCCATATGTTCCTTTAAAAAAAAAAGTCTCATGAACAACCATAACAGGTTTGCAACGTTTTCATCATTTTATTGATGCATCGAGTGCCGTAAAAACATATAGAAATGTTCTATTTTCTTTTTGACGCAGTTCAACAAATGAGCCTGGGTTAGTAGCATTTAACATGTATAAGAAGCTAGGTATTATTTGATAGGAAGCATATGGTTTGCCTCTTATTTTTTCCATCGCTTTTTCTTTTGATCTCCATGCTTTCATATCTTTCAAGCTCACACCATACTTATCTTTCATGTCTTTCATTATATTTGTTAGTGTATATGTCCTCTAGATGTTTTCACATATGTTCTTGATAGATTCAACAATGACTGATGAAGTAGCTTGTCTTTGATCATTCATTCGAACTTCTAATAGACAGCTGTGATTATTTTCAAATTGTGTAATTTTGAAGAGGCTTGTCTTTTTTTTTTTTTTTTATTATTCTTGTTGCTCTTAATATCCATTTGTATTGATCATCATAGCAAACAACAATATATTCTCTATTGCATGATTTTTTTACCTTGTATTGAAAGTGGTTCTGATGCCGTATAAACTCAATACAGTCTTGAATGTCTCTTTCACTACAAGATTTTTTTAGCAATTTAGAAACCGATTTCAAAAATGGAATTCGTTTCTGTTCAAAAACGGTTTTGAAATAAAAAAAAATATGCAAGCACGGGTTTGATAATTTTAAAATGGATTTACAAGAATAAAAACAAAAATTTTAAATGGATATTGTCCATTTTAATGTGTGTTTCTATATTTAGCGGGAAATGTTGGTGTATTTTTTAAAAACGGATCAGCAACAGATTAAAAACCAAATCTCAGAAACCGATTTATATCCATTTAAGATGTTTGGAGGAAAAACTTCATGCTAATAAATTTTGCTACTGAGAAACGAATCGCTAATCTGTATCTGAGATCAAAAATAGAATTTTAATCTGTATTTGAAATCTGTTGCTCAGTAGTGAAAGGTAAAAGTACTAATTTTTTATTTGTTTCTAAATTCGTTTTAAATATGTTTTTAGATGTTAATATAAGTGATCTGATTTGCTCTCATATTTTTTCATTTTTATTTTTGTCTCGCCTATCTCATATGAGAAGCCACCTCTAGTATGAGTGTCTCCCTGTCCATTTCTTGTAATCTCTCTATGTTTCTCTCCCTTTCTTAGTTTCTTTCTCTGTTTTTCCCCCTTTCTTAGTTTCTTTCTCTGTTTCTATCTCTTTCTTAGTTTATCTCAACCTCAATCGCTCTCAATCTCAGTCTCAATATATCAGAAAGTATCATTATCATTGAAGAAGTGGACTCCTTAAAATTTTTCCCCTCATTAAAATTTAATAATTTAATAATTTTATTTAATCATAACATTTTTGGGTTGGGCTAATCTCCTTCAATTTACAATTGTGAGTTTTGTTGGAAATTTAAAAGAAAAAAATAAAAATATGGAAAATGAACATAGAAATTACATTTTGTACTCAATCATTTAACATAATAATATGCCTATTTATAGGCTTACAAGAGAATCAAAAAGTACCTAAAATCACTCAAAAATATTATATTAAATGCAAAAAATCTGCACTAAATAAAAAAACAAATCACAAAAATATTCTAATAACAAATAAATAAATTTAAATATTATGTTTTAAATTAATATTTCAACATCCCCTCTTAATTTAAACATAATATTTTAAAAAAGGTTTGAATGTTGACATTATTGGCTTTTAAAAAGGGTTTGGTTCATACTGATTCAAACTGATTTGGTTCAAAATGGTTTAAAATGATTTGGTTCAAAATGATTTGGTTCAAAAGGTTTAAAGATTTGGTTCAAAATATTAAAAAGATTTTGATTTGAAAGATTGAAAAAGGGTTTGAGTTTTTTAGAAAAGACAATCCTCTTCAAATTCAGCCTTGACCAAATTTGCTTCAATATTGTCACGATCCTTTTTATTTGATCTGCACACTTTTGCGACATGACCCAATTGTTTACAGTCTCCACCAACAATATTTTTCTGAATGTGAAGACTTCTTGCAGCACAATTTTGAATAAGAGATTTAGCTTTATATCTTTTGGTTTTCTTATCAGAATGAGCCTTGATTTGAGCAAGGGTAGGATTGTTTGGAAGAGGTGCTATAGGCAGCTCTTCAAGAACAACTTCCCAAAGATCATATGCTTCAAGGTATGACTGCATTTTCACAGACCAGCTTTGATAGTTTTCACCATTGAAAATTTGGGGAGTACTTAGAGAAAGATTGATGCTAGCCATTTTGAAAACGAGGTTGAAAAATGGATTCTAAATTCAAGTTCTTCCTAAGAACAACCAGCGATCTGATACCACTGTTGGAAATTTAAAAGAAAAAAATAAAAATATGGAAAATGAACATAGAAATTACATTTTGTACTCAATCATTTAACATAATAATATGCCTATTTATAGGCTTACAAGAGAATCAAAAAGTACCTAAAATCACTCAAAAATATTATATTAAATGCAAAAAATCTGCACTAAATAAAAAAAACAAATCACAAAAATATTCTAATAACAAATAAATAAATTTAAATATTATGTTTTAAATTAATATTTCAACAAGTTTGAGTTATGATCATCTTATTTAGTTGTTAGACTTTTTTTATATACTAAGGGCTATATGTCTAAGATTGGTGTTTAATTGAGGAGTTAAATAGTTAAATTTATTTACAGAGAATCATCGAATTATTGCTATAATTGGTATTTATTATTTGTGTGTATTTTAAGCTATTTGAATGTTCAGGCTAGGGAGCTAGGATGATAGCCATTTCCCAACGAGATCTTCGAGTGAACACATAAGAAGAAAGGGACTTCTGATTTTGTGGATGCTAAATCTCAGCAAACCCATGCACATTTTATGAATATCATACTTTAATTAATTTAAGAAAGTTAAATAATAATTGAAAAATATTATTAAATGTTTTTTATTGATAAGTTTTCTAGGATCGATATCTGTAACTGAAGGAGCAGCAGTCTCAATCGCATGAGAGGCCTAGTGAGCCTCCTGTCATTGATGAGACTCAACTATACTAGGATGCAGTTGGAGGAGAGAAGAAGTGGAGAATAAATGGTGTGGGATCTAGTGCACCTATTTATTACCACCATGTTTCAATATTGTCCGCACCTACTCGAGTACTTGGAGAGCAGTCTGATGAGGTAAGAGCTCTCTGTGATACAATGGCTACTTTGAAGGAGGAAAACTAGGAGCGCACTCGCGAGAACCATGAGTTGAGGGAAATTATCGACATACTATTGAGAGAGTTACAACATTCATCATCTAGTCATCCTCCTAGCCATGATGCATCGTTTGATAAGGACATTGTTCCTGATGATGAGACTACAGATTTGTAGTCCTTCTATTTTATTCTTTTGTTTTGCACACTAATGCATTTTGAGATGATGCATCCTTTTTGTTAGCATCAAACTACAAGTTAATTATATAAATTAACCCGTTTCAGTATATTACATTGTTCCTGATGATTAGACTATAGATTTGTAGTCCTATTTTATTTTTTTGTTATGCATACTAATGCATTTTTTAGATGATGCATCATTTTTTGTTAGCATCAAACTACTGATGAACTATATAAATTAATCTACTTTAGATGTTGTGTAGATTACAATTATTTTTATATAAATTAATATTTCTATATTTATCATCTATTTTTATTGGTTTGTTCAAATTTATATATAAATTATTTGAAGTAAAACTCTATATATATGTAATAATAAATATTTAAAATATTAATATTAATAAAAAATAATTTAAATTTGAAAACAAACAAATCTGTTTCTTATTGGCACATTTTTGTTCTGATTTGGAAACACAAATTCCGTTTCTAATTGAAATGGAAAATCTTCAATTTCAACTAGAAACGGACAATACCGTTTCTAAAAGGCACACCTTCATTTCAATTTAAATCAACATTAACAGCGGATGATTTATTTCTAAAAGAAGCAAAATTATTTTCATTTCTGTTAGAAACGGATTATCCATTTCTCAAAAGAACTAAGGGCGTTTATAAATGGAAATGGAATTTTCGTTTCAAATAGCAACATAATTATCTATTGCTAATTGGTCTCTATTTGGTTCCATAATTCGTTCTGATCCACAAACGGATATCGTATTTGTTTTAAATTAGAAACAAAATGTCTGTTTGTATCCATTGCAAAGGAAAAAAAAATTGGTTTATGTAAAAATTAGCAACGAGCATTTAAGCAACAGATGAATTATGTTGCAAGTCCGTTTCAAAATCTAATTAGAAACCAATTTTTGGGTACTTAAAACGGAATTTTCCTTTTCTGAACAGGATAATTTTTGTAGTGTTTGTAATTTACAATTGATTCTTCTCAATTTTTGTTTCTGTTGTGTTTATGATGATTGTTGATGAAGTGTTGTCAACTTCCCCTTCTTCTTCTTATTCTCTTGCTTTAATTATGCTTTTGTTGATCTTATTTGCATATTTACCTATATCTTAGATTTTATTTTTTTGATAAATTATACATATGGGGAGGGGGAATACCAAGAAGACTCAAACATCAGACTTAGGTGGGAGCAACACATGTTTCTGGCCACCAGCAGTGGCGAAACCACCATGGGATCGTGTGGGGTCACACGACCCCCCTCACCAGCAGTTAGAAGGAGGGAGGCGTAGAGGAGTCAGGCGTGCTCTGAAACTCAGCCCCCGCTGAGTTTCAGAGTTTTAACGCAGCGAGGGGTAGACGAACCCCTCGCTGCAAATAAAATTTTTTTTTTATAAATTAGTCCCTAGCGAAACGGCGTCGTTTCGCCAGGTACTAATTTTTTTTTATAAATAAACCCCTGGCGAAACGGCGCCAGGGGTTTACTTAAAAAAAAAAATAAACCGGCCCAAGCGAAACACCGTTTCGCTTGGGCCGGTTCAAAAAATAGAAAGGGCTGCATTAAAACGCAGCCATTCCCTTCTCTTTCTTCGGTTCTTCTCTCTCCATGTCTCAGTCTGTTTCCGCCCCAACCAAAAAGACACAGCCACTGCCAGCAGCACCCACCCACCCAGCCGCAGCATCGCCGACCACCGCCATCCAAGATGACCACCGCACCGGTCGTTATGACCCCCTCGGTAAATTTCTGGTTTTGCCACTAGCCACCAGACTACGCCTTGGTGGTTATATATTAGATTTTATTAGTTTGATATGATTCTGTTGAGCTTTATGAAAAAAATTTTCCTGAAGATTTTTGTTGTAGTTGCTGTATAGATGCTTGCTTGATGTTAATATGATAGTGTTCTTATTCCAAAGTAATACAGAGAGGGTAGTTCATTATATGTTCTTCCTTCATCTTCATTTGGATGTAGAAATAAAGACTTATATTATCTTGTATGTTGATTGGTGCGTAGCCAGTTGCAATTTGGTAATGCATTTGTATTCTTGAAATTTTTGGATTTATTTTCTGTTCTTTGGATACTAGATATTATAGTTCTGTGTACTTGCATGTAGTGGCAAGTATTATTCCCTTCACTTCAAAACCTATATAATTCATATTCTCATCCCATTTCCCATTGTGCTGAACCAATATTACTATTGTTTCTATAGTTTCTGTTTTAAGAAAAATCAAGTCAGACATCAACATAACATCTTCTCAATATCTATCAAGGTTTTACAAAACATCTACTATTTTAAATTATTTTTCAGAAAGATTTATTTTTCTTTGCATAAAGCATCTACATCTAATGTACATGTACAAAACATATATAATGCATTCATTTTTTTATATATTGCATTTATTATTTATCTATATAATATCTACCATGTGTCTATAAAACATCTACACTTTTGCACTTTTTTTAGAATGAGTTGATTTTGTACGAAGAAAGCATCAACATTTCATGAATAATATATACAAAATATCAATAATATATTCCCTCCTTTTTTTTTAATTTATATTTATTACTCATCTGCATAACATACACCATCTATTTACAAAAATCTATTGTTTTAAATTATTTTCAGAATGTGTATTAACCAAGCATCTACATTTTATTTATAATATTTACAAAATATCTACAATAAATTTAATTTTTTTATAGCATATATTATACATCTGTGTAATATCTATCATACATCTATAAAATTTTTAATATTTTAATTTATTTTTTGAATGTTGTGGTTTTTATGCAGCAAACATCTATACTTTATATATAACAACTATAAAACTTCTGAACTAAATCAGTAAAATCATCATAAACTAAAAAAAATATGTTTGTTTTCAAAGGAATTCATATTATTTTGTACTTTTTTTTCCATAGCTTTTTTCTTTTTTACATATTTGATGCTCATCAATCTTTTTAGCAATAACTCTTGATTTCTTTCGTTTTTCTTGAGATTTTGTTTTCATTTTTTTCTCGATCTGCTTCGCTTTATTTTTTTTAAGATGTTACATATTTAATGGGATTTGATAGAGAAAATATCGATTTTAAGATTTGTAAATTAGAAAGTTTGTATACTAACGGCATCGTTAATTTTTTAATTTTTTATTATTTTGTGGGTTACTTTTCCATGTTAAATTTGTAAATATTTTTAATATCATCCATATTTTTATACTATTTTATAGTTTATAGTTATTTTTCAAGAAATCCCAAAATTTAAAAATATTATAAAATTATAATTTTTTCAATTAAATAATTATAAATAAAAATTTAACAATAATATAATTTTATTAAATAATTTTGTACCACACAATTATATAACTAAAATAAAATAGAATAAATACATAATTAAAATTTAATAAAATATAAATAACATATATAGCTGAATTTGGATAATGAATATCTAAAAATATATATTTGAACCAAACTCTTATTGTTATGAATAGTAAAAATATCACTCATTTTTGTGTACATCCAATTATAAATTATCTATATCTTATTTAAAAAAAGATAAACACGTTTTCCCTAAAACTCTAACAAGAGTTGGACGATTTAAAAAAAAGCCGACGTGGACCTACGTACGCAAACCAAACAATTATAGAGCATTTAGTTACTTCACAATCCCACGAAAGTTAATAAAATAATCTTCTTTGACTATAAATACTATATTTATTTATAAATAATCCAAATAAAATAAAATATTAAATAAATTCAACTTTACCAGTTAATTAATAAAATATCTTATGTTAGAAGAGTATAAAAAATTATTTTACTAAAAAAATAATAATAAAATTTTATGTCAAAAAATAATTATAACTATATTTTAAGATATAATAAAATAAAAAAATATTATAAAAATAATTATTACTCAAATTTTTTCCACTACTTTAAAATATAATAAAATAAAAAAAATATTATAAAAAAGTAATATTAAATTATAACTAAATAAATTAAATATTTTTTTTAATTTATTTTTTTAATTTTTTATTATATTTTTCAAACAAAGTACAGTAAAATATAATTTCAATAATATATTTCTATAAAATATATCATTAATAATCAATTAACCCATTAGATCACTGAGATTTCAAAGGAAATGAAAAGGGCCTTCAGATTTGCAACAACTTGGGTCAACTCAATTTGTGTGTTCTTGACTAAAAATCAAAGAATAGACTCGCCATTGAATTCAGAAAGTAAAACTCACTTCACTCGGGAAAGGCAAAACCAAACAAACCTCCAAAACTCACTTCACTCAGTAAAGGCCTAGATGAGTTTATGTATATCCAATAGCAAGGTACCGGAATTTCAGAATTTTTTTTTAAAAAACAAATAGATATTAAACAGCTCTTCTCATGAACACTTCACTTTTGGCATTTTACTCATTAAGGCCTTCGAATGACGTCCTAGATAAATGCCTGAAATAATAGCTACACCAGCAACTGCCACACCAATAGATGTAAGAACCTTAACAGCTGAAACGGTTGGTTTCTGTGAAGGCATTTCCAGAAGCTCCTTCATCTGCAGTACAGGGAACATAACATGAGATAAAACAAATTATATACAAAATTGCACGTCTTAAGCTTCATCCTTTGCTAGATAAATTTCACAAGAAGCCATAAGTAAGAAGGGAAAGTACAAAGCAGATGCTAGTTATTTTTAAGTATATACAGAGGGAGAGACAAGTTGACAATATGCAAGCACCTTCAACTTCAATTTAATTGTTCATTAATGCATTTTAAAGTTTAGAATCTATCACTTAAAGAGAATAATACAAAAGAAAAAAAAAAGTAACCAACCGGAACTGGCTGCTTCCAGTGCTTCTTAATTCCCTGCAAATGTCCCTTCCCAACCACTGCAACAACTGATGTATGTTCACTAGCAACTCTCAGCAACTTGGAAGACATGTACCTACAAGTTAGAAAAAGACGCTACAAATAAAGAGGCTACAAATCATGAACAATAAGTTCGCTTTAGAGTGCTTGGATGACCCCGAAACCTCATAGTATTTGTTTTGACAGAAACAATTATAGATTAATCAAAATTTGTTTGTTTGCAGGTATAAGATGAGCAGAGCTTCAAGATAAATTCCCTTTCTTTTGAGCAAAGAGTGCAAATATGATTTCAAAGATTAAACTTGTGTTGTGTGATGTCCAACTACAGGAACCTGGCCTATGAATCTCTAAGAAAGAACACTAGTTGGCTACCTGAACCTAAACCATATGATATGGTGCATTAACAAAGTACACCATAACAATTATAACTTTACTTGCCCATGAAAAATAAAATTTCTTGATAGCCTAGTCTGCATTAAATTTATCTTTTTTTTTATTTAAGATAAGATGAGCTGTTACCCAGTTATGATCCCATCAGAGTAGGGTCTTGGAGAGGATTTAAACAGATTCCATCATAGAACGTTATCACATGAACCAGTCACTCTTCCAACTCAAAATAAACTCTCTTTCATATTGTAATACATAATTTAACAGCCTTAATCCCAAAATTGACTGGGGCTAGTAATATAGATTCTTTAGCACTCAGCAAGTGTTTCATATTTTAATAAAAAGGACCAAAAAAAAAAAGAAAAGTGCACCGGAGAAAGAAAATTTTCCAGCATAATCATAAAAAACTATGTGCCAAATATATGACAAAGACAACCAATATAAGACAAGTTCAGTTCACGACAATCTACAAATGAAATTATAAATTAGTAAACCATTGAGCAATACTTTGCACATGCAGTACTTATTCAGCATTTAAACATATTTATGCACCTCAGGATCCAGATGTTCTCTCCAAAGGGGTACATATAAAGAAGACCATAATAGGAGAGACCAAGCAGTATAAAAACACCAGGAAAAGGAAAAGTACCTCCTCTCTCAATAATTTAGAAAAGGGAATACACTATCACAGAAGTTGATACAAACAAGGAAGAAAAGAGGCATAGACGAGCAAAGAAAAGGATAGAACAGTGAGGATTATGCTCTCCAAGAATGCAAGAATTGATAGGCTTTAAGAATTCTGTATAAGGGATAATCAATTAGGGATCAAGTATGGAAGAATCAGTAACAGGGCTATCAGACATATTGTACTCAAAAAGCTACAGAGAACAGCCAAATTCTAGCTCTTCAATTAGAGTTGGGAGTAATCATGAGATAAATCCGTATGTTTCCCCTTATGTCACAGTGTGCATAAATCCGTATGTTTCCCCTTATGTGTCAGAGTGCCATATATAAAGACATCTACACTATTCTCCACAGTGAAAGAACTCACCTACACATTACAGGTCAATTCAAAATTAAAGAATAAATAAATAAAGTTGAATCTTTGCAAGTGCTCTGCATGCATCTTATGGTATATGTAATCATAACAAAAATTATCAAACATAAAACATCTACCAACTTTACTTTATTAGCCAACATCAAGTTAGAATATGATGAAAACAAGCAATCGCATTAGCTTACTGTTTATTCTCCATAAGCTGACAAGATGCAGGAAGTTTGCAAATAACAACAGGAAGTATATTTGTACAACAAAACACAACTTGCAAATAACGAGGTCAGCAAAGGAATACTAACTGGTCTCTTTCATGCACAAGGGTTTCTGTTAGAGTGGGAAATTCCTTGCTCATCTCTTGTATCACAAGAGTCAACATGTCCACATCATCCATTTCTTTCAGCTGAAAATTTAGCAATGAAGTTACTATCAACTAAAAAGCTTAGTAACAGGATGAATTTCTCTTTCTGAAGTCCGCTCACTGCAAGCAAGCATAATTTTGAATTCTTAGCTTAAGAGCTTACCATTTTGTTAAGGTCCTCGGGGCTTGGTAAAAAGAATGCTTGAAAAAGCAGGGAGTACAATAATTTTGTCTTATGCCAAAGAGGCATTTTCCCCCATGTCCTTCGTAATGTGATCTGTTTCATTTAACACCATCATATTTGTGAATAAACTATTCAAATTCATAAATGTGATAACGAAATTTAAGATATTGGAACTGGGAAATGCCATCCAAACTGGGTTATTAGCAAGCACTAAGCAATAGTATCTAATAAGCATCTTACTGAATTAAATCCCACAATATCAGCCATGACAGGTAGTTGACTGCTTGATTTCTTGCATACAAGGGAATTGAACATGATTGCAATAAATTAAATGCTTATGACCAAGATTTGGATTGGAAATGCTAATTAAACATGGGCAGAAACTAGCAATCACAACCAACTGGATATGATGCATGGGATTGAATCTCATAATCAACATTCAAGGACATTGTCTGCATCAAGCCACTTTTCCAGTACAATCTCATAATCAACCTTTGAGGATATTGTAGCAGTTAACTAACCTCTTATAGAGTAACTACATGATTAGCAATCCAATGAATATTTTTGTTATGAGTGTAAATAAGCTAATCCAAGCCACAGTTAAGGTGTTCAGGCTTGCTTTCATTAATTTTAGGTACACTCAAGCTCACAAAAGCACAATGGAACTTGCACTGCTTTGAAAAAAAATTTGCGGGCTTAGCCCAAGCTTGATACAAATTGAGCCTCAACCTTAAAAAAAGACTAATGCATTTGATCCATGGGACAGCTAATCTACCTAGTGCATTGATCTAAAAATAAGCAGAGCAATTCTGGACAGAAATCAGCAAAAGTATGGTACCTGCACAGGACGATCACCAAGCCACCATATGCTCTGGCTTCTTCAAAAGCAACACGAAATTCAGAACCAGGAAAAACCTCAAGCTTATTTGCGACCTGCAATTGGTTTCACTCATAAATAACTTAAAATTATACCAAATTATTAAGTTCTAGTTTTGATGAAAACTTTATTAAAAAAAAATTGAAATAGAGACAACAAACATGCCAAACATGCCTTGGCCAGAAACCAGCTATAAAGTATCCCAAACAGATTATGTTTTTTCTTCCACATATCTATCATTTCTCCCATAGTCGTTATCTGCATAACCAAAGCTGATTTTATGGTTAATTTTTGCTATTCTAACAAATCTATAAAGGTGAGACATGATATGACGATTTAACCCATCCCGACAATTATGCCTCAGGGCAAGAAAATCAAACGTCAGGCACCATCATCTTCTACAAAATCATACAGCGGCACCTAAATTAACAGTTGGACATCAACTACTCTGCACGGTGGAGTTAAGGCTCCAGTTTGGAGAGAGAGAAGAGTAGTGGTTCTTCAGAATTTATGCATACAAAGGCAGGGAGAAAACCAAGAAACTTTTGGAAAAAACCTTTAAATTCCGACGGGTTAGTACAGCCATTCGACTAGAACACAGCTCCAAAAATACAACCTGTAGCCAACAGACAATAACTTTATAGAAGATTTCTAAGAATAACTAAAACAACCAGAATGAAAGGAAGCAGCTAATCTACTAAACCACCCATACATTTGATACAATTTTAGCGAGTGTCAAAGACATAAAAGCACCTGTGGTTTCAAGTAGCGGATTACAGCTTGAACTTCTTCACATGATTCCTTCAAAGCACAATAAACAATAGTATTAGTACATTAAACAAAAAAAAAGTATAAGAACTCTTCAAAATAGCAGCTGAATATTGTGAAAAGGAGTCAAATCAAAATTTGACAGAAAATCTATTGTTTACATTTTTCAATTGATAATCCGCATTCTGCTTCACTTTAGCATCCAATAATCAAATGTTGGAAAGGAAAGTTACGTGAAATGTAACTGCAAGCTTATGTTATATATTGAAATCTTACATAACAGATTCTTCCATAACCCTCTCAGTTAGCCTAATACGATCATAAGCTTAAGTCAAGGTAATTCCTTTTCACGTTACTCAACCCAATTCTGCCTTAATCCCAAAATTAACCAGGTTCAGCTACATGAATTATTTGTTTCCACTCTAAACAATTTTGGTCTGTCTTCATTTCAGAAGAAAAAAAAAATCTTCAACCCACTAGAACTAGAGATTCACAATCAAATTTCCCATCCATTACCCCAATTATGTCAGTTGAAAGATTGGATCTTACGAGTTTCGAAAACTAAACATAAATAATGTCTTCTCCTCCAATCTCAAATGACACAAAGACCAAAGGCGTCAAAACCTAAATCTTCTCCTTATTCCTTTCAATTATCAGCAACCAAACAGAAAATCAAATCGAAATTGAACAAAGAGAGGAAAAATATCAATTCACCTTTGAAACGTGAGCTGTGCCAACCAAGTACACGTCGCACGACCCACCCTCAGCCATCGACTCGCATGTAAGAAGCACCACGCTTCTTGAAAGTTCCTCCGGAAGCTCTCTCCTTTCAGGCTCATCACCACCACGACCACTCCCTACTACGGTGCTGGTTTCCTCCCTCAACTCATCAGCAACATCAACAATGCTCTAAACTCAAAGGTCTAAACTCAAAGGCTCGATATTCGGGATAGGGTTTTCAATGTGAACAAAGTCCTCGGCAGCAGGAGCCGGCTCCGAAAATTCTTCCGGATACGGGTCCATCGCCGGAGTGTTAGGGTCCGGTCTAAGTGGAGTTCCGGTTTTGGTTGCAAATGAGGTGACTTTTGTGAATTTAGGAGGCGAGATTAGAATGTGAGGAGTAAATTTTTTGTGTTTATGGACATGAAGGCGAGAAAATGTGATCGAGCCGGTGAAGAATCGTTGTAACTCGGGTGAGCATAATTGAGTGAAAAAGCGAGTCGAGCGATTCATAAATCGAGCATCAGGTTTCGACAGGACGCAACAAAACAACTTATAAACGAAGCTATTGAGCCGGTCTAAGGCTCAACTGCTCTGATACGGCAGGTTTATACATACATATATGACCATTGACGAATGATGTTCACTCTATTCGAGTAATGAACAATGCGTCCCTCCTTCGTGTTGATGCAGCACGTGGCATGATGATGTGTTCCACAATGTCATATATAACATGGCAATATAAGACTTACTTTTAGAAAAAAGTAAAATCACAATTGATTTTGATTTAGGTAAAATTTCAGTCTTTATCCTTAAGTTATTACATATTGTTTCAATCTATATAAAACATTTTAGTATTTACGTTATTGGTAGGTCTGCTATCAGCTTTGTATAAATAAAATTACTTAAATGGTCTTTGTTGTTTGAAAATCAATACCTAAAACGATATCGTATAGCCCTTTTCATAAAAGGTTTAATAGTTTTTTATCTATATTTCCTTGAGCCTTGTGTGGGAATATAGAGCTTGCTGCTCATGTCTGAATTTGAAAATTATTAAATTTTTTAAAGCTTTAATCCATTTCTAATTGTTTCATGTTCAAAAACTCTCTTATGACCAAATCTAAATGTGATGCTAAGCTTATGAGCAAATCTAAATGTGATGCTAAGTAAAAGAAAAAAAAATTTAAAATTTCAAAGAGAGTATTTGTTCTTAAGAAGCCCTAGATCTCCCTTTTTTTTTTAATTTTTCTAGTGGTTTGGGTTTCCTCCTCTTTTATATTAAACCCTTGCAAGATCTTCTTGTCCTCCATAGCCATAAGTGTATGGATCTTATGGTTTTAGATAAACCGTTCAATCCTTAAACTTGTTTTTGCTCTATGGATAGTTTTTGATAGGATTTTGTTAATTTCAAGAATGCCCAAATGATGTTCTTTTGCTTTTTATTTTCATTGTTTCCTTTTTCAGTTTAATAGATATATTGGGATGCTTTTTGTGGCCTCAAAAATGTCAAAAGCAGATCCATCATTGTTGTCCCTGTGGCCCGAACCATGGGTCTCTAACATTCTCCCAAACTCTTTCGACTTGTTCCCAAAGCTTTTTCGTTGATGTTTCAAACTTTGGAAGTTGTTATCCGAAGTTGAGAGCTTTCATAGATATAAAATCTGAGAATTGTTGGGACCTATTCTTTATTATAATTTTATGTAGTGTTTATGGTCCTACTTTTCCAATAAGTGTATTTCTTACTAGATTCATCTGCTTGTTTTTAGGCAATTATACTCTATTTTTGGCCCGTGCTTTTCTGGGAGTTTCTTGGGCTTTTATAATATGTTTTTCTTTTGCTTCTATTTCTTTTGTGTTTTTATTAGCATTCCTCTGTTGTATTATGCTTTTATGTACTCCATTTCTCTTCTAATGAAATTATGTTTTGATGGCAAAAAAAAAACAATATAGAGGAGGAGAAAGTGGGTGTTTTCAATTGGAAAAGACAAGCTTATTGGATGGATTGAAAAGATTATATATAGAAAAATAATTTACAATTATGTTTGCCTTTCGTACTTGAGTAATGTTCATGTTAATAAATTTTGTTTGATTTTATTTGTATCTTGGATTGATTGCTAATGTGATTAGAGTTGATGAAAAATTGATTAAATAAAAAAAATAATCAAAATCAATCAAATCAAACCAAATATTATGGTAAACAAATTAATGGTTTATGTTTAAGTTTTTAATTTTTAATATTTTTAGTTTTTGATTTTGATTTTGATTGATAAAAAATTGTTAATGAAATTGAAATTATGCCACTTATACGATTTTTGTGCATTATATATATAATGGTGAAAATTAGCTTAATTACAAATAAAAAAATAAACTATACCATTTTTTTTTTACTTTCATCATAAACATTTCTTTAAAAAAATTAGTAAATGATTTTTTTCAACTTTATCTTTTTAACCGATTGTGCTTCATTTAACCAGACTAGTTGATGACATATCAGTGATTTATTATTTTTATTTTGAAAAATAAATGAACAGACGTTACTTTCGTGCTTTGTGAAAGTAATGCATGTTTATTTATTATTTAAAAAACTAAGAATATAAGGAGACAAATGAGTATTACAAAAAAGTAACATCCATTCATCTTGAATTTGTTTAGCTTCTGATTCTAAAGGCGAAACCATACCAACCTCTTAAAATGCATAAATAGCCACACCCATCCCATAGGAAAACATAGATAATCCCCCAAAAACTTTAACCTCGGGCTTATTTTTCATCATTATAAAAATATCTTCTATTATTGCCAATCCCATGGCACCAAGATCAATAATATCAGCGAAAATACTCAAAGGTGCCAAATTGGTCAAAGTCACAATAGAATTTAACCCCAATTAAAAAAGGAAAACAACTCATATGACAAACTCTTGATAGACAAACCCATCATTTGGTGGGTTAAACTCATGGAAGAAAATGAATTAAATAGGGCTCTCTGTCTTTTTTTTTCTCCTTTTTTTCATAAACTTATAAAGTTTTAATTTTTTTTTTAATTTTGATTTGGGATTTTGGTAAAGAGGAATGAATGAGGAGTTGTTGTTGTTACATTAAAGAGTGACAAAAAAGAATTACCTTTGCACTCCCCTTATCTTCTTCTACTTCAGATTTTGTGAGCATAGCAAAAATTAAGTGAAAAGAAGAGGAAAGATGAGACAAGATTCGTTCTTGATAATTCTCATTGGTGTTATTTCTTGATATAGTTAATGGGAGAAAATATGGTTTAGGCTTATATTGGAGAAGATAACTTCTTTGTATAGAAATGATGAATTGAAGGGGAACATTATGAGCATTTCAAATAGAAGATAGAAATGAAGTCCATGGTGAATTTTAAAAAAGAATGAACCGACATTACTTTTTTATAATGCTCATTCGTCTCATTATTTTCTTAATTTTTTTAAAAGAATAAATTGAGATGTTATTTTCACAAAGCACGAAAGTAATGCCAGCTCATTTATTTTTCAGAATAAAAAATAATAAATTACTAACATGTCATCACCTGGTCTGGTAAAGGCAGGCCCAACTGGTCAAAAAATAAAATTGAAAATAAAAAATAAGTTTATGAACTAATTTGCAAAAAAAAAACTTGTGATAGAAGTGAAAAAATTAGGTAAAATTTAAATATATATTTTTTGTAATTAGTCCTATAATTAAAAGACTATAATTTAAATATATGCTTTAACCCTTTACCATTCAATAGTCAAGGGTTTGAATCTCAACTTTTTTAATTTTTTTCCAGTTTTTCAGTACATGAGCACATAAGTTTACATATTTGGCTCTACTAAAAATAAAAGAAAAACCTAATTCTCCATTTTGGTTTAGCTTGTCATGATTTTACAGAAGCTTTGAGTCGTCTACCCCCTCCTTTTTGCCCCTCTCCTCCTCTTTTACTCTAATTATTTGCTTCAACCACTGCCGTCACTGCTCTTCAAAAACTCACACATTACTATAGGTAATATCAATTCTCTCTACCATTGTCTTCCTTCTTCTTTTTCAATTATTATCACTTGGCATATTTTGAAATTTTCATGGTAAACTTTTGAATTTTGCATATGGCTCCCTCGTAATTCTTGCAAATTTCTTTAACAATGGTGCTTTTGAAGCTTTTTGTTTTTTGGGCTTTCAAATACTCTTCACTTTTTTCTTCTAAATTTGTCATATTTATTCCTTTTAACTGGCTACTTCACTATTTTTACTTGGCTTCAATTTTGCTATTATCCATTACACAAGGTAGCGGATCTCATGATATAATAGTAGGTCATGGACTCTAATTAATTTTAACAAAAGTAAAATATAAGTGGTGAACCTTTGATTATTGAACTGCAACTAAAAAAAATTGGACCCCAATTAAAGAGAAGGTTGGACCCTAACTAAAGTAAAATTGGACCTAATTAACTTCATACTTATTAAGAACACATCCCATTTCCTATCAACTTTTGAAGTTAACATTAATTTTGCCAGTTGCAACTCTAAGTGTTGAAAGGTGTTTTTCAGCCATGAACATTGTGAAGATGAACTTGCAAAATCAAAAAGGCAATCGATACTTGAATGATTGTACAGTAGCTTTTATAAAGAAATGAATCCTTCAAACTATTGCAAATGAGTCTATAATAAATTATTTTCAAGTTATGAAAACTCATAAAAAACAATTGTAAAAGACCATTAATATATTTAGTTTTTAATTTTTGCTATATTTATCTATAAATATATTGCTATTTTATTTTTTAAGATTTAAGTTCATTGCATGGACCCCAACTAGTATTTTTTATAAATGTACCATTGAGTGATATAGAGATTCTATATAAATGATTATACAAAAAAAAAAGATTATTGGGGGAGAAAATTTTGCTTATTGTCTTGTTAATTAAAGATCGTGGCTTCTTTGTTTATTGAAATTGATGCTTGCTTCTTGTTATAATTATTAAATATTTTGATTTCATTTACTTGATTCACTGGATTGCCTAAAAGTTCCTTCATTTTATTATTTTCATAGTTCATATTTTATTCTCACCATGAACATTATGCATATTGTATATTTGGATACTTTAGGAGTAGCTATTCTTTTTCTTGTGTGTGCTTGTTTGGTTACTAAGAGAACTTGGAAATGAAAAGAATATAGCAAATTGGGAGTTTTTGTTGGTAACGTTACTCATGGGTAAAATTACCAATGATTCAAGGTGATAACCAACATTTTGTAACCACCCATAATAGAAAATGGTCTATATATTTACACCCATTAATTCTAATAACCACCTCTATATGCCCATATAAAAGAGTTAGTTTTTGTTAGTTACTTTTTTATGGGAAGATATTTTCTAGCAAAATATATATGCAGAAAAATTTCTATTGTTGGGTCCCTAAGCTTAGCATTTTTTTTTATCAAGTGATATGAAAAATCTGTAAGTGCTCATAATTATATTCAAGTAATATAATTATGAAATAAGATATCATTCCTATGGAGAGTGTTTACTAATTACCAACTAGAATCAACTCATTTACTATTTAGGCAATCGAGTAATGAATGTATTTAACTAGAAAAATAATTTTAAATCTAAATTAATTAACAGCTATTTAATTTAAAAAAATAACAATCAAAATAATTCTAAATCTAAATTAATTAACAGTTATTTAGTTTAAGAAAAATAACAATGAAACAAACAACCTAGAACATTGAATCCATGTGATAATCAAATGATAATTCCTTCTATCTATTAATCCAATTTTAATTATTTATGTTACGAACAAATAATTCTTAATTAATTACTATTCTTTCTCAAGACATAACAACATATTAATTATAAATCATTGACCTATTTCTCAATAGCCTTAATAATATATAATCAATTCATTAAGAGTCAATCATTCATATAATTTCATACAAGTTAAATTGAATACTCCCATGCCAATTACTTTCTTGTGATTTTACTACCTAATTCCAACTAATGAGTATTCCTCTCAGACTTATTCACTAATCCAGAATCATGCAATTGTTGGTCAAGCAATTACAAGTATTAAGCTCAATAATAAAATTAACATGAATAAAGAAAAATAGATCACAAACATATATCAAACAATCAATCACACTTCATCAATATTCTAGATAACGAATTTAGCTACTCATATTAATAAGAAAACTCATCATATCAATTAAATTAAACATAGTAAACACAAATTAAAATTGAAATATAATTAATTAAGGGAAGTGAAGAAAAACTCTTTTAAGTAAATTGTAGATCAACTCCAATCTCTTGGTCTAACTCTCTATAATCTTGTAAGCGGGGATTTTTGCACCTATACTCATGTGGAATGATTCTTGCGACTCCATCAATATTAGGCTCAGGGTCTTAAAGAACACGAGCCTAAATCCGGAGAAAAATGAGTCGCCACCCGGATGGGCCGTGAAAAAGAAAGGGTAGATGACTTGATTCCTGAGGAATCTCCAATCCCTTAATGGGTTCGGAAAGTTGGATACGCGTAGGGAAGTGAGAATAACACAGCACCCCCACAGGGCCTGGTTCATTGGAACTGGCCTCCTTTCAGGTATAAATATTATTAAATTCTTAAATATTATTAAATCATCCATGCTACATACGAACATTAAAATAAAGAATTATTGTATCAAAATCAAAATAAGTCCAAATAAAATAATAAATAGGCATCCATCCATGGATGGAAACATGCCTTTATAATTGTCCAATGTATAAAAGAAAAATAAGATAAATAAATAAAATAGGACACCCACCATAGGTGAAAACGTGTCCCTTATAATAGTCCCAAAATATAAAATAAATTACATTTAACCTAATTAATTGAGGTACCCACAAAGTGAAAACATACCTCTTACAACTCTTGAAACTAAAATAAATCAATAGATAAACATTCAACCATTTATCATAAAATTAAATCATCCATGACAAATCAAAAATAAAATAAATCATACATCAAGTCATATAATAAATAAACATACATTAATAATCAATTCTACATTTAAATATCATATTAAACAATAGATGTACAAACTAGGATTACATTTATATTAATTAGGGTTTAAGAAAATATGATTAATATTTAGGTTTTTATAAAATTAGGATTAGGGTTTAGAATTTTAGAAAACAAGATTAGGGTTTTGGGTTTTAGAAAAATAGGATTAGGGTTTAGGGTTTTAGAAAAATAGGATTAGAGTTTCAAAGTTTGAAAACTAGTTTTATTGGTTCATAAACGTAGATTAGGGTTTTGGGGTTTGAATTACGGTTTTAGTTATTAAAACGAGTCTACTATGATATTAGAGTTTAAGAAATTACTTAGCTGTTGTGATATTAAAAACTTTTGATTTGTTAGCTGCTGTGATATTAAAACTTTTGATTTGACAAGCTACTGAGATTACATTAATGGACTTTGGCTACCAAGATATTGACTTATGATAAATATATACTCTTGTGGATAGCTACTGGATTAAACAAAGTTGAATAAGTAAACTGTTGCGAATTTTAAAGCCTACAATTACTGATCATACCTTAATAAATGACCATGAATTGAAATTAATGAATATAAAACTATTGGAACATATTTAGACAATGAAGAAAAATAACCAGCATTTAAAGTTATCAACACAGCATCCTGAGTTAAATATAAATGGGTTAAATGTAGTAAACATACATTCGTTTGTTAGATCCCCCATAATTAAACGTTGATCTTGCAACATTTTGAAACTCTGGCTGAGCAAAACAAAGACAGTGTGATACTGCCTTTGTGGTTTTATGATTTCATAATATGCTTGTGTCTGTTATTGGCTGCTAACTCTTTGTCAATATTACTTAATGTGGCTGCTAGGGTTTAATGCTTTCTCCCTATTTTCCTTGTCTAAGATTTGTATTTATAAGCTTTAACTAGGGCGACCTAGCTAAGCAATTCCAATCCGAAACCAACATCCTCGCCACAAATCATGTTCTACTTAGGATTTTTAAAATGTCTTTGCCTCGGTAAAATCTATGGCATAGATATGAGATTAGTCCCATATCGAATTATCTTGGGCCAAAATATCTTTATTTAAACCAAACCAAAACAAATTAATTATACTTGATTTGGGCTTATCAAATTTTATCCCAAATTCTTAAATTCAACTTGGACCAAAATTAAGGGTCTACAAATCTCCTCTCTTGAATTCTTCTTGATAATAATAAAATCCTAAGAATCTTGTTTCAGGCCTATCTACCCACATTCTAAGTCTGTTGTCCTTTATAAAATCATTCATCAATTGTTTAACAACATCGAGCTACCTAAAAACAGACTCCTAATTGCACTTTACTTATGTAGAATTCGAGTTGTATTTTTCAAGCCAATTTACTATTAGATAACAAACTTATCTTAATATGAATCCTTCATAAAAGTTGTATCTATTGAAGTTTAAATGACTTTAAGCTTTGGAATCACTTCAATTGGACTTTGAAAGCCCAAGATATGGCCCAATTACTCTCAGTGGTTCAAACATGAATTCTACTTTTGCATCTCAGGCGTAAATTTGACTTAATATTCGGAGGTCCAAATGATCTTAGATTTTAATGAACTAGACCTCTTTGGAAAGATTGAGATGTTATTTACAAACTTAATGAAGATAACATTTCCAATCTCAAAATCTATCATCACTAAAATCTTCATTTAAAGGTCTAATCTGCCTAAAATTTCTTCTTACAAAAGTACTCCAAAAATCAATTCAAACTAAGCTCTATTAAAAATAATGAAATAAGAGCACATAAATAAGCTTAGAATAAATTAATTCAACTAAATTTCATGCAAAAATTGATAGAAAAATATATATTCAATATGCACTTATCATCAAGAATACACCATCTAAGTGAAAGTGCAAAAGCTTAAAAGTATCTATATAAAATCATCAATGGCTAGAGGAATGTCATATCCTATTATGCATTTGCCTTATTTTTGTATGTGATTGGGAAATTAAGACTATCCTACATTTGGTATCAGAGCAAAATTACCTCTATCTTGATGTTTTTAGATCTTGTGTTTTTTATTACCATGAGATACTATTAATGAAATTGCTTTTTATATATTCGATTCTTTTTAGGTGTTTGCAAAAGTTTATTTTAGTTGTGTTTTGTGGACTTGGATGCATTAAGTAACTTTGACAAACATCCACATGGCAACTTAAAAAATTATTATTTAAATTGCTTTCCTTATGTCATTGGAAAACACCAAGTATGGATCTTAATCCATGTCGTGTGTTTCATGCAAATAAAAGATATTTTTTATTATTATCTTTATGGATTTTGAACAGTTAAAATTGTCATGCACTTGTGCATATATACGTGTATAAATTATACCATGAATGAATTGACATCATTAGCGTTGTTTTATATTTGTTAGATATATATCATTATATTTGGGTATTCTGCTTTGGTGGATGCAGTGATATATATATATATGTGTGTGTGTGTGTGTGTGTGTGTGTGTATGTATGTATGTATGTATGTATATTCAATGAAATTGATTTATTTGTTGCTAGAAATGCATGCATTTGTCCACCTTGACTTTACTTGTGGGCAAATTTAATTCTAGAAAACTGACATTAAGTATATGTCTAAAAATTGCATGTCATGTGATTTATATAATTCAAGATAATTAAGAATTAGCCACATCACTCTTAATTACGCAAAAATTATAATTTAAGTTTTCTTAGATCACATATAGAAATGACATCAATTGTAATTAATCATGTTGAATATAATAAATTTTATCCAACATGAATTTTTATTATAGTTTTAGGATGAAATAGCAAATTATTTTTCTTAATTTACAAACAGGAATTAAGAAAAAGAATATAATTTGCTAATTTCATCATGAAGTTAATATTTATGAATCTTTAATAAGAACTTAGCCCATATGCAGTTTTTATTTATTGTTTTGATCATTTTGGAATATAACTTACATGTTTGGCATAAGTAAAACAAGATACATTTATATATTTGCCTCAATATATTTGATGTAAGCATGTATATTTAATTTTGTGCAGATATACAACCTATGAATTTTTTCTTATATCAAATGTGATGTTCCTGAATTGAATGGTGATAACTATAAAATATGGAAAGAGAGGGTTCTTCTCCAATTAGGGTGGATGAACATTGATTTTGCTATTCATAAGGAAGAACCACCTGCACCTATTGATACTAGTACTCGGGTTGAAATTGCTCTATATGAAAGTTGGGTGCGACCCAATCGTTTTAGTAAGATGTTCATAAGGACAAAAAATTTTGTTAGTATACGTGGTTCAATTGGAGAGTGTGACAATGTTAAGGATTTGCTTAAGTTTATTAATGAACAATTTGAGTCTTCAGGCAAAGCCCTTGCTAGCACCCTTATAACAAAGTTATCATCATTGAAGCTCACTAATGTGAGAGGTGTGCGCTTCATGCAAATAAGGGATATTGCGGTTTAATAGAAATCTATTAAGGTTGATATGTCTGAATCTTTCCTAGTGCACTTCATACTGAATTCCTTGCCACAATAATATGGACCTTCCAAAATCTCTTATAACAAACAAAGATAAATGGTCAATTAATGAACTTTTGACCATGTGTGTTTAAGAGATGGGCAGGCTGATAATGGAGTTAGGTGAAAGTGCACATATGGCAACATAAAGAAAGAACAAAGCTCAATCCAAACAAAAAGGAAATGGTAAAATACCAGCTCAATCTAATATTAAAAGGGAACTCAAGTGTTCTCCTACAAAAAGAAGGGGCATATGAATAAGGATTGCATTAATTTAAGACTTGGCTTGAGAAAAAAGGTAATTCAATCTCATTTGTATGAAATGAATCTAATATGGTTAATGTCTGTCATAACACTTGATGGATTGATTTTGGTTCTACAATATATGTTTCGAATACCTTGCAGGGCTTTCTAAGTCATAGGAAGCCAGTGGGTAGTGAACAAAGCATTTACTCAGGAAATAAGGTGCGTTCACATGTGCAACAAGTTGGAACATGTCAATTAGTTTTAAATTCTAGTTTTGTTTTGAATTTGGAAACAATCTTTTATATTCCAAGTTTCTCTAGGAATTTGATTTTAGTTTCAAGACTTGTACCTTTGGGTTATTCCTTTAACTTTTCATATACTTATTTTAATCTATTTTATAAATTTAAACTTGTTGAGAATGGTACAATCTTTGATGGTCTTTTTCGAATTAATTTATAAGACAATGCCACTCGCAATACAATACATGTTCAAACTAATACTGGTATTAAACGATATGTTATGAATGAAAGTTCCTCTATGTTATGGAATAGAAGATTAGGACACATCCTTAGAAAGAGTTAAAAGATTAGTAAATGATGGAGTACTTAGTAGTTTAGGTTTTACTGATTTTAATGCTTGTATGGACAACATAAAGGGAAAGTAAACCAATAAGTCAAAGAAAAGTGCAAAGAGGAGTTCAGAAATATTAGAAATCATATGTGTAGATATTTATAGTCTTGAAATTGACTCATATGGTCAAAAATACTTCATCACCTTCATAGATGATTACTCACGATACATGTATCACTGCTTACTTTAAAATAAAAGTGAAGCATTAGATGCTTTTAAGGTATTTAAAGTAGAAGTAGAGAGATAATGCAGGAAACAAATTAAGATTATGAAATCAGATAAAGGTGGAAAATATTATAGTTAATACCCTAAGAATGGACAAGCACTTGGTCCATTTGTAAAGTTTCTTGAAGAGCATTGGATTATTGCCTAATACTCCATGCCTGGATCTCCAGACTAAAATGGTGTGACAAAAAAGAGAAATTAAACTTTGATAGATATGGTGCGATGTATGCTTAGCAACTCCAGTCTTCCTAAATCCTTGTAGACTGAAGCTCTTAAAACCGCTATGTATATATTAATCTGGGTTCCAACTAAGGTTGTTCCAAAAACACCATTTGATTTTTGAAAAGGTTGGAAACCGAGTTTGAGACATATACACATATGAGATATTCATCTAAAGTAAGAGTTTACAATCCACAAGAAAATAAATTAGACCTTAGGACTATAAGTGGATATTTCATTGGATATACTGAGAAATCTAAAGGGTATAGATTTTATTGTCCATCACATAGTACTAGAATTGTGGAATCAAGAAATGCAAAATTTCTTGAGAATGACTTGATTAGTGAGAGCAACCCATCTCGAAATTTAGCTTTTGAGATGATTCTTATACTTATCCTCTCATTTCAAGTGATAGATTGATTGTTATATGTAATACTCCTCAAGTCCAAATGAGTAATTAACAAACAATCATTAAAGTTTCATAAAGTACTGATGACAATCTAGATGATCTAGTTATTTAGCAATCACCGGAGATTGTTGAGGAATAACTATTCAACTCGCTCCTCAAGATGTTGATATAGCATTAAGAAGATCAGCTAGAATGAAGAAATCAACTGGCTAATGATTACATTGTGTATCTACAAGAAGCTGACTATAATGTTAGAGTCAAAAATGATCCAAAAATGTTTTCACAAGCCATTAGTTGCAAAGAATTTGAATTATGATACAATGCTATGAAAAATGAGATGAATTTTATGGCATCTAATGGAGTCTGGGATCTTGTTCAGTTGCCAAATGGTGCAAAAGTCAATGGATGTAAATGGGTCTTTAAAACTAAAAAGGACTCATCAAGCAACATTGAAAGATATAAAGCAAGATTTGTTACCAAGGGATTCACTTAGTAAGAAGGATTAGATTACACAGAGACATTTTCTTCTATATATAAAAAAGATTCCTTTTGTGTAATTATGGCATTAGTTGCCCATTTTGACATGGAACTGCATCAAATGGATGTGAAAACAATCTTTCTCAATGGAGATCTAGTGGGAAAAGTTTATATGGAACAATCAGAAGGATTCTCCTTTAGTGATGGTGAGAGAATTTGGTGTGTAAACTTAAGAAATCTACATATGGTTTGAAGCAAGCCTCTCGTCAATGGTACTTGAAATTCCATGATGTCATCTCTTCATTTGGTTTTGTAGAGAACATTATAGATTAATGCGTATGTCAAAATGTTAGTGGGAGTAAAATTTGTTTCCTTATACTATATATGGATGATATTTTACTTATAACCAATGATAAGGGGTTGTTAAATGAGGTGAAACAATTTCTCTCTAGGAATTTAACATGAAGGATATGGGTGAGACATCTTATGTGATTGGGCTTAAGATCCATAGAGATAGATCTCAAAACAATTTGGATTTATCTCAACAAAGCTATATCAATAAAGTTTTAGAGAGATTTTGTATGAAATTTTATTCATCAAGTGTAGCACCCATTGTGAAGGGTGACAAGTTTAATTCAAACCAATGCCCTAAAAATAAGCTTGAGAGGGAACAAATAAAAATATTCCATATGCTTTTGCCATTGGATGCCTAATATATGCTCAGGTCTACACTAGACTTGACATTGCATTTGCTGTTGGAATGCTAAAGTAATCTAGGTTTATACCTCTTGAGAGCTGCAAAGAAGGTCATGAGATACCTTAAAGGGACCAATGATTACATGCTTATGTATAGGTGAGCTAACATAATGGAGGTAGTTGATTGCTCCAATTCAAACTTTGTTGGATGCATTGATTCATGAGAGTCAACATCTTGATATATTTTTATGCTCACTGGCAGAGCTGTCTTGGAGAAGTGAAAAGCAAACATGGATTGCTACTTCTACCATGGAAGCTGAGTTTGTATCCTATTTTTAGGCTACCTCTCATGGTGTATAGTTGAAGAGTTTCATAACTAGGCTTAGAATTGTTGATTCTATTTCTAAGCCATTAAAGATATATTGTGATAATTCAGCTGCAGTCTTCATGGCTAAAAATAATAAAAGTGGTAGTTGAAGTAAGCATATCAACATAAAGTATTCAGCCATAAGAGAACGTGTTAAAGAGAACAAAGTGGTCATTGAACATGTTAGTACTGAATTAATGATTACTGATCCATTAATAAAAGGCATGCCACCATTAAAATTTAAGGATCATGTAGCGCAAATGGACTTGGTTCCATCATGAGATTTATATTACAATTTTTATTGTATGTAATGAAACTATTATTAATTTATGTTGTTTTTTGATTATGGTGTACACATTTTTGTTTTGGAGAGAATAAACAATTAATTATTGGACATAGAATAAATATAAGATTTATTCATTAAGACATAATGGGCTAGTGTTAAAGAGATCGAATACATTGTAATACATGGAAGATAATACTCATTCTTAGAGGACTTATTGCCCTGATTCATGTATTAGACCTCTTTGATTAAGTAGATAGACTTGGGTATTACTATAAGTAAAATATACGAACCTAGTAGGAGAATGTTGGTAATGCTACTCATAGGTAAAATTACCCATGATTCAAGGTGGTAACCACCATTTTGTAACCACCCATGATAGAAAATGGTTTACAAATTTTATACCCATTAATTATAATAACCACCTCTATATGCCCATATAAAAAAGATAGTTTTTGTTGGTTACTTTTTTTTTATAGGAAAAAAGCTTCTAGCAAAATATATATGTAGAAAAATTTCTATTGTCGGGTCCCTAAGCTTAGCATTTTTTTTGTCAAGAAATACACCATCTAAGTGAAAATCCAAAACCTTAGAAGTATCCATGTAAAATCATCATTGGCTAGAGGTATGTAGTATTCTATTTTGTATTTGCCTAATTTTTGTATGTGATTAGGCAATTAAGATTATCCTACAATTTTAGAATTTTGTTTTTACTAGTAAAATGGTTTTTAACTGAAAATATTGATTAACTTTATGTTTTATAGGTTAATTAATGATCAGTTAATCATTTGTTAATGGTTTAATTTCGGTTTAAGATTTTCCTAGAAACTAAAACCAATGGTTTATTTTTTTATTTTTACTCACGATTTGGTTAATCAAACCGTGAGCACTCCTAAATGTGGGGTCTCTTAGGAAATTTAGTGAAACTTAAACATATTTATATTATTTATTTGTTGTTGTAAATATAAAATTAGTAAAAAGTCAAATAAATATGTAGCCTACTGAATTTATAGCATTTAGTCACTTTGCCCCTGAACTTTTATTTTAATAATTTTATCGCCAATACTTGTTTATTTTTTTTACTAACAAACACTTATATTAACAAATATTAAATACTTTGGCCTTTATATTTATATATTTTATACCAAATTAATACATTAATAACTCAGTATAACTCGACGTGACTCAATGAGTTTATATTTATAAATTAAGAAAAATATAAGTTCAGAGGGTTATATAATTCAATTGAAAGTTCAAAAGGCCAAAGTGACTAAACGTTATAAGTTCAGGGGAGTATATATGTATTTAATCTTAGTAAAATATGCTATTGTATGCCCTTATAAAAGACTTCTCAGTTATTTAATTGTGTTGAACAGTAAAAAAGCATATGACTAATGTCCAATTTGGCCACTAAATTATAGTAAGAAATTAAAATTGACATTTATAGTTTTTTCAATGAAATTGGAATTTTTTTTAATTAATACCTAATTGAAACATTTTTTTACGGAACCATTAAATTAAGTTAACGACAGCCGACAAGATCCATTTTTTACTTTGGTAAATATCAGGTTTTAAATTGAATTTAAAAGAATATTTACAATTTACTAATATTAATATAATATTTTCAAATTTTATTTATTAATAAATAAATTTTATAATATTAATAAATATTTTATAAAATTATAACTTTTAATAATTTTAATAATTTATAATTTCAACAAATAACTAACAATTTAATAATTTATAGTATTAAAAATTATTATAATTTATTAATATTATAAAATCAAGAATCACCCAAGGATGGACTAAGCATTCAAACTTGCTAATGGACACTCTAATTCAAATAGCCTATTAGGGATCGTTCAACATTTAATTTGAGTGATTCTTGATTCCATGCGATAATGGATTGAATGTTAGTATGGTGGTGAAAAATTAAGGATTCAAAATTCAAGTTATCTCCTCCTTTGATGAATCCAAGCAAGAGGGTTGTAAAAAGAAATTAAATAGAATTGAAGAAGGTGATTGACTTAATCATGACCAAATTTTAAAATTTAATGAAATCAATCACAAAATCAATTTTCAACAAACTCAAAATAAAACACAAATCAAATCATAATATATTTAAAATTGAAAGACAATAAATTTTACCAATATTTCAATACCAATTGCCTTACCCTTAGTATTGTTGAATTTGGTTTGATCATGTCTTCAACCTCCACCATCTTCATGCCATTTGTACGATCCTTTAAAGCCATGAATGCAAAGTAGGCATGCTTCTCTTGATCTTCATCTTCATCATCATCACTGTTGGAGGAGCTTTCATCCCTTCAAGCATTGAGCCTCCTTTTTTTTTCTTTCCCCCACTTCTTTTTCTTGTAAGAGTGGGAGTTGCAAAAAGAGGTGGAAGAAGATTTCTGTTTCTTCTTCTTTTTGATGATCTCTTTCACCTTTCTTGTGAGGATTAGCAATTTCTCATATTCATCTCCTCTAGAAGAGTCACTTGTACTCTCACTTTCACATTGCTCTCTAGTGGAGGCTTATAAAAAGAGCATCTTCTTCTTCTACTCTTAAGCTTCTTTCTTGTCTATTATCATCTTATGTGTGAGTAGGAGGACATTTGTAGGAAGCTTGCTCAAATCATGTGCTTCATCATGTAAGTAATACTTGTGAATTTTAAATATTGCTAAATAATTAATTTGAATGATAGTTAATATGTTGGAAGAGAAAAATACAAGATATATACAAGATACAAGTATAATGTATACTTGATGTATACATAAAATATACATTACATGTACATATATATATAAAGATATAAAAAGCATATACAACAAATACACATGAAATATAAATATATATATATATATAATTATGGTTGGGAAGATGATAATAATAAATAAGTAAATAAAAAAAAGAGAAAAGTCAAAAGAAGAAGAAAATGTGTGGATGAAATTAAAATGAAAAATAATTGAAAAATTAATTAATTGATACTAAATAAAGAAAAAAGTATAAAAACTCATCTTCTTCTTCATTTTCCCATCCATGGTCGAATTGTGGAGCTACAGAAGGAGAGAGAATTCCTTCAATATACATCGAATTACATAGGAAATTCAAGGGGTTTTAAGGAGATTTTGAAGGTTTAACAAAATTCAAGTAAGTAATTCTTCTTAAAGCTCGTTGTTTTGAGTTTTTAAGGTTATGTTTAAAATGGCTCGAGAGAGAAAGTTATTTTAAATTGCTAAAGTAGATAGTGATGAAGTTAAAATGATGAGTATATAATGATTTGTTGGTTAGTTGGTTAGAATGGACGTAGTTATTGAAATTAGGGTTATGGGAAGATTATGTGAAAATTAGGATTTTTATGTGGGTAGCTATAATTATTATAATGGAAGGATTTAATTTTTTTTTTAGTGTAAATGTTATTATTTTACGGTTGGAAATTGGATATGCGTAGGTTTTAATAAAGTTATGGTTTATGCATATGTTATGTGAAATTAGGGTTTTTGAAAGAGGCTTTAATAATTGTGAAAATGAGTTGTTTTAATGTTATATTGTTGCATACATAATGAATTTATGGTTGGGTGATGAAAATGGTTATGGATAGTTAAATTTTGGATAAAAAAGTAAGGGGAGAAGTTAGAGTTTTGTTGGAAATTGGTGGGAAATTAGGTAATTAGTGATTAAATTGCATAGAATTAGTATGAGAATAATTCTAAATGAATAATATTGCTTATTGTTTGGGTCATGTGTGATTAGGCCAAAATAGATCAAGTGAAGGAGTGTAAAATTTCATCAAAATAAGGCTTGGAAAGAGGAATAAGGTTAATTCATAATTTAATAAATGTTGTTTTAATAGTTATTGATATAAAACATTATGATTTGTGACTTTGTGAATGTATTATATCACTTTCATTTTGGTTTAGTAGGATATGAGAATTATACAATTAAAGAGTGTTTTTAATACATGAATATGTAAAGATAAGCCATTGTAGAATGGATATGTAAATGATATGTACTTAAAGTGAAATATGCTAAAAATGATTGGAAAAGATGAAAAATGAACAATGTGACAAGAAATGGAAAAGAAAATGTGAAAACTATGAAAGAAAGAGTAAATGTGATGGAATTGAGAAATGTGATAGTGAGATGAGAATGTGAAAGGATAATATGTTATTGTGTGTTTGTGACCTATACAATTACTTGTCCAGTACTGTTGAGACTGATTATGCATGCATTGATAGACCTGAGTAGAGCTAGGTCATGAGATTGAGATTAGAAATGGACCCGAGTAGAGCTGGGTTATGAAAATGATGTTGTGATAACTGGACTTGGAAATTGTATAGGGGTTATTGGGTCTAATGTGTGTAAGCGTGAATTTATGTGTTTGTGAGTTTGAATATATATATATATATATGATGAATGAATTATAAAATAAATGATGGTTATACCAATATTGCAAATTACATTATGAGCAAACGTATTTAAATGTGTATATATATTATTTTTAAATATGTACTACTAAGTTATATACTTAATGCGATTGTATGAATCGCGTAGATGGGAGGACTGCAGAGAAAACCAGTCCAAAGTAATATGGTCCAGAGTGAAATGGAGATTGGAATATCTATTTTGTCATTAGACCAACCGTGCCGGGATTACATTCATGTACAGTTTTTACTATAATGTACGTTGGTTTTTGTACATTCTAATTAAGATTTAAGTATTTTAAATGAGTTTTGGTAAATATTGTATATATATAAATGAGACAAGTAATGTTTTAAATGCATGTGAATCTTATAAATATTGCTATGGTGTGAGATTTTTGAATGAGTAATAATGACATGGAAGTTTTGATGAGAATTTGAATTTTGAGAGTGTCTATTTCTACGTAGGTTAAGTTTTTTATTTTGAAAATATTAAAATTATAGGCAAAACTCTAGCGAATTTTTTTTTAGAGATTTTCTATTGTAAACCTATTTTATTTTTCAAATTAAAAAGGAGAAGTTAATATAGATCTTTGAAGTAGCATTCTTATATTCTATATGCATATTTTACGTATATGGGGTATATATATTGTACGTATATAGGGTATAAGGATGTTACAATAGATGTTATTCTCACTTCAAGGTCGTTCTTAGAAGAGTTCTAAGGATTTTGTTGTTGATATTTTCTAAGAAGTATACTTTGCTAAATTTCTTCAAATTTGTGACAACGGCAAGAAGATGATAAGTCATCTCTGTTACATCTTCATAAGGTCTCATTTGGAAGAGTTCATACTCATGTACAAGCATTTGAACCTTATTGGACTTCACTCGAGTAATGTCTTCATGATAATCTCTAAGATCTTCAATGCTATTGGCACTTTGGCAATATAGGGCTCTTCCACATTCTTCCTTTGATAAAGAGCTTAGGAGGATGGTCATTGCTTTTTGTCTTTTCCATTGGCCTTTCTTTGTGCTTTATTCTATTATTTTCTTGGATTGTCTTCTTCCACACTATCAACCACTCTTGATGAAGGCTTCCATTATTTTAAAGTATAATCTCACAGATTAATGGGATTGATATCAAGATATAACTGCATCAAATGCGTCCAAAGAGGGTAGTCAAAGCCTTTAAAAAGATGTTTGAGACCATTATTGTCTTCATTGGGCATCTTGGATCTTTAATCACAAAATGGAGCTTCAAATGTGATCCCTCCCTCTGATACAAGTTGTTGGCCCTTATGATGACACCAAAAAGGGGTGATTGAATTAGTGGTTTATATATAGAATGGGAAACTAAAAAATATGATAGAGATAGGAAAAAGAAGAGATGACACAAAAAATTTATAGTGGTTTGGATTAATTAACTCTACATCCACTCCGTAACTTCAATTATAAGTGTACTCCCAACTTAGTGTTTCATTGCTCACATTCAACTATTACAAGAGTTTTTCCAAGGCTCACTTTAAACCTAGTGTTTAGGCTCACACTAAACCAAGTGTTTTCTCAAGGTAACACTCAAACCCCTTACAAGAGTTTTCCTCTTAGGATAACTCTCAACCTAAGTTTTATGACTCATACTAAACCTTTGTAATAGTATTTTTGTACCATTTAACCTTATAATGACTAAAAACATTAGAGGCTCAAGAAATAAAATGACAAGAGTTTGGATACTTTAGCACACTTCTCATCATTTGGAGACTTGTTTGAGCATATATTTATAGGCTTCAAAGCAATATTGTTTATTGGTGAAGTTGATAGAAAAGTTTAACTCCAACAGCCACAAGATCTCCTTGGATTATTGTGTCAAACAATCATCAAGGTTGTGGAGCCTTTATCGCAGTTGTGATCTTCATATTTCTAGTAGCTACTTAACATATGGCAAAATTTTGTTTGTTTTTCAACTATCTGTTGAAGCCCTCCAACAACTACATGAATATCATGGTTGCCCTATTTAGCTTGCAGTCGCGCTTGTAGTCATAATCTTCATAGTGATTGTTCATGTGTCTTCTAGCTTTTAGGCTTTAGTTGAGTTATAGTTGTACTATTCAAATATCTTTGTCGCAATGTTCTTATCGCGTCTAATTTTTAATGCTAGTGTCACTGCAATCTCTTTTGTATATTTGTGGCTTCTTGCTTTAGTAAGATTAAAAGGACGAAAACATGGCACGTTCATGTTATCATCATCACATCTAATATCCCACTTGTGACACCCACCGTGAACCTTACTGTGTCATATTTTTTCTTGAGCCATGCAAAAACCTATGTCATGATTGCCATTCTACTTTTGTGGTTGCCATTTATGTGTGTTCTAAGCAACTTAGGATTCTCCATTTTTTTTTTCAACTTCAGTTCATTCTAAGTTATTTTTGTGTCACATAAATACTAAATAAAGTCATTAGAAAACTTCAATTTATTTGTCAAAATCTAAATCAAGATTGATCTAGGTTTAGGTAAACAATATTAAAATATTTTTTTAATATTATAATTTATAACATTAATAAATTATAATAATTTTTAATATTATAAATTATTTATTTATTAAAATTATAAATTATTAAAATTGTTGTAGATTGTTGTATTATAAAATATTAATTAATATTATAAATTATTAATATTAAAAATTTATTTATTAATAAACATATATTAATAAATAAATTTTGCAAATATTGTTTTTGTAAATTTTAAATTTTTTTAAAGTTCATGTAGACATTTAATTTTAACCCTAAGTTTGTACGATTCTGATAAAAGAATGTCAAAATAAATTCGATTTGATATTAAAAGATTTAAACCTAGTTTATAACTTTTAAATAAGTCGGTTCGGCTTCAAAACGCATAAATTCAATTGATTAAAATTATAAAATCCTAAATTAAATTTGTTCGGTCCAAATTAAAACTTTTCGGTCCAGAAATAAAAAAAATAAACAAGATTAATTTGAGTCGGGGTGGCCCAAGTGACTTGAGCCATTGCTCATGTCGACCTGGAGGGCCCAGGTCGACATGGCCTTAGCCCACATCGATCTGGCACACCAGATTGACATGGTCCTAAACTATTTTATGTTTTGACCTGCTAGTTTCGTAATTAGGCTAGAATTCATTTTAAAGATGGATTACACATATTAGGTTTGGGGTTTTGGTGATGATTTGCCTATAAATAACAATGTTTAACATTTAAAATGGGGGGAAGAATTGTGAAGAACACAACCATTGGCAATTAACACAAAGCAACGAAGCAAAAGTTATCAAACAAGAAGGAATTATAAACCATCAAACACAGAGAGAGCAATACCAAACAAGGCAGCAATTTACTGTCTTGATTTTATTCAGCCAAGAATTTTTAGATTGGTGCAAGGAAAGAGTTTGGATCAACGTTTAATTATTGGTGGAACCAACAAACGAAGGTACATCCTTTAAACTAATTTTAATCAAAACTCAGTATGAGTTCTGATGATGTTTCTTTAGATTGATTATATTTATTCCAGTAATCTAATAGCTCTAGTAACTTAGATACATTCAATTTATGTTCATCAATATACTACCAATAGTTTAAACATGTCCATTAAGTCATACTCCATGTCGATGTTTATCAAAAATCAATTGTTCAAATAGTTTGAAAGTTTACAGTAACTAAGATTTTTCCAAATCTTAAATAGTTTTCCAATTTCCAAACCTCAATCTGTTTGGAATTCCAAACTCTAATCATATTTTTCTAAAACCAAAAACCCTAATTCTGTTTTCTAAAAACAAAATCTTAAATCTATTTTCTAAAACTAAAACCCTAATCATATTTTTATAAAACCCTAAAACCTTGACCCCCGCTGCCCCCGATCCCCTGCAAGGGGCACTGCCCTCTTGACCCCCGCCCTCTAACCGGCTAGCAGGAATACGTAGGTACAACCCTCGTCGCAGCTTACTAAATTTTCTTGATGGGATAATATTAAGATGTGTTTGTTTATTTTTTTAATTATTCAATTATTTTCATATGAGTTGTATTATTTTTTCTTGCTTTATTATTTTTCTTAGATTTATATGCATTTTTAAAGGGAGCTGTAAAAGGCATGCTTCCATCAAGCATGGGTGTCTTGTTTATTTAGTTTATGTAATTTAGTTTATTTCAAAGACGTTGGATTGATGTAAGGAGTATGTTTCAACCTATGGTGGATGTCTCATTTTATTTACTTTATTTTCTTTCTGTGGACATTTGTACATTTGTAAGGGCATATTTTCATCGATCGATGGATGTTCATTTATTTATTTGTTTGATTTCAATATAATGAATATTTATTTTAATTTGCATGTAGTATAGATGATATCATAATTTTTAAGAATTTAACAATATATAGACTTGGAAAGGAGGCTGGTTCTAATGAATCGTGCAATATCCCAAAAATTTTGAAATAAATATTAATTTTGAAAATTTATTAAAGGATTTAAAAGTGTATATATTTTATTAAGTAAAAAAAGGAGATGTGTGCATGATGTATATATGAAGATATATGCAGCATATACAAGTCAACTTTCTAGCTAGGTTCAAAAGATATTTTAATTATTTATATATTAATTAATGGATAGTGGAAGATGACATATTTGGTATTAATTATTATAATAATATATTGCTTGGTGGATATTAAAAGAAGGAAAATTCATGTGGTTAAAAGTGTTAGTTGTTATTGACTATTTTCTTCTTCTTCTTTCTCCTTGGTAGCCGGCCACCATTACCATCAAAGGGAAAGAGATTTTGCTTCTTGCTAACTCAAGCAATTGAAGGATTTCAAGTGATCAAGTTGGAGTTTTGAGGATTTTCCTTCATATTTGGTAAGTTTTCAACTTGTTTCCTTGAATTTCCATGAAAGTTTGTATGTGTGAATTGGATGTTTAGTGTAGTTGTGTCTATGGTTGATTTTGGTATATTTGAAGCTCTTTTGTCTAGTTAACTTTGAATTTGGGGTTGGATTGAAGAAAATGTTAAGTTTGGTGAAGAGAATAAGAGTTGTGAGTTGTGTAATTTTTGAGTTATGAAGTCTTGGTTGTTGTTGTGTATTTTTGTATTTAATTGAGTTGTGTTGATGTGTATACAAGTATTATCTGATATAATAATGAATTTGGTTGAGTTTGTGTGGAGTTGAAATGGTTAATGATAGATGATAGTTGGATGTGAAATTATTGTATGGATACCAGGTTTTTGGCCTGACACGCTCGGTGACACGGCCATGTCTTTGAGCGTGTCGATGGTTCTGTTTTCAGTGTTGGTGATACGAGCAGTGACACGCCCATATCACTGAGAGTGTCATAGCTTCTGTGTTGTTGTAGTATTGACACGTGCAGTGACACGCCCATGTCACTAAGCGTGTCATAGCTACTGTGATGTTGTAGAATTGACATGACCAGTGACAGGCCCATGTCACTGAGCGTGTCATAGCTACTGTGTTGTTGGAGTATTTACACGTATAGTAACACGCCCATGTCTCTGAGCGTATCATATCTTCTGTGTTATGGATTTAGGGCACGGTCATGAACACGCCCATGTTGTTGAGCGTGTCATGTGTAGAATATGCCTTAGATGGTTCTTTTCCTTATTTCTCTTTGGGTATCATTTAGTGATTACTTATAATCACATTTGGTTTAGGCTTGGAAGAGACTTGAGTACCCCCAATCCTAGTGTTGAGGGATATCTTGGAAGAGGACATTAAAAGTGGTATTTGTTGCTTTAGAGGTAAGTACAAACTTTGAATAATTGTTCATATTTACTTGACATTGGGACTTAACACATTTGGTTGGAAAATGTGTTAAGTTCCCTACTACATTATTGATGTATGAATAATATGTTAAGTTTTGTATAATGGCACTTATGCATTATGTATAATGTGGACTTGGAGCAAAATATGATAATGATTCAAAAGGTAAGGATAAAGTAAATTGCTATGTGTACAGTAAAGATGGTATGTAAAGTCATGAGTAATGACTATATTGAAATAAATGAGATATTTGAGGCAGTGTTCCTAATGTGATCATGAGAAAATGAGAAAGGATTTGAAAATGAAATGAGATATGTGAAAACATAATACAATGAATTAATATTGAAATAAATGGGAAATGAAAATAATTGTGTGCCTAGTATGTTATTCAATTTTCAGAGTTCTAGGTTTGGCGGCATGCCTATGAAATGCCTACGGGCTAGACGTTGGGCGTCATTATGAAAATATTTTTTAGGTGAAATGACCAGGTCGTAAGCCTCATAAATAAATCGTTGAAGCTAGGCTGGGTGAAATGACCGGGTCGTAAACTCAGACCTAATTGGATTAATCCACGGATATATTGCCTATGGGGCTAGACACAAGGTGTCATTATAGACCAAAACAGTAACTCTGAAATTTGAATAGCATATTAGATCCTTTTTCGGCCCATGCTTATGTTTGCTTTTATGTGAATTATGAATTATGGAACAATTGAGTAATATAATGAGATATAATATTATGAAATATGATATCCTTATGAATTGTTTCTAGTTCTTGAAAGTTTGACATTGGCACTGCATTTGAACTATATTGTTATCAAAGTTTGTACCACTAAGCATCTAGCTTAGCGCAATTGTTGTTCATTGCGCATGTGACAGGGTAGATTCGGTTGAGCCGGAGAGTTTAGCTAGACCGAGTAGAGTCTAGGCTTGAGATTATGAGTGCAGTGTTGATTATTGCACATCAAGATCAGAGACGAACTGCCAACATGTATATATTTTGTATTTTTGCACATATGGATTCCACATATATTCTATTATATTTTGATGTAAAGATATGTATATTCCGTAAACTTTCAAAAATGTTTTGGTTGAACCTGTAGTAATAAAGTTATATATATGTTTTAGTAAGTAATATCTCATCTATTATTTATATGATATTAATTGAATGTTTAAGTTAATTCAGATTTTATAAGTGAAGATTTGTTTTGTTAAAATGGTTGTGACATTCTTGTATTCTCTATACGCATATTACATATATATTGGGTACATGCAGTGTACGTATATTGGGTATAAGAGTGTTATAAACCGGGCATTATGGGGTTGATGAGCTATTTCTCAAATTTCCCATACGTACCTAACTTTCCAAACCCATTAGGGGGTTGAAAATTCCTTAGAAATCCATTCGTCCACCCTTTTCTTCTTTCCCAGCCTGTCCGAGTGGCAACTCTATTTTCTCTAGGTATATTCCCATATTTTCTAAGGCCCCGTGCCTAACAGTGCCGAAGTCGCAAAAACTATTCCACTAGGAGTGGAGGCGAAAATCTCCGCTCACAGTTCAATTTGAATTCAAATAACTAAAGTCTAAATTAGATCATGTCATTAACATAGTTTAACAGTTTCATAAAAAAAATGTTTCAATTAGGTCTGAATTGAAAAAAAAATCTAATTTTATTGAAAAAAATTATAAATGCCAATCCCAACTTCTTGCTATAACTCAGGATTCAAATTGGACACTAGTCCTATCCTTTTTTAATGTTCAATAAAATTAAATAATTTAGAATTTTTTTATAAGTGCATAAAATTGCATATTTTACTAAGTGTGCTAAATACATATGTATATCGTGAATTTATAGTATTTAGTCACTTTGCTCCTTGAATTTTCAATTTAAACATATAATTCCCTGAACTTATATTTTTTGTAACTTACAAAAATAAACTCATTGATTCACGCTGAGTCACTAACATATTTATTTGGTATAAAATATATAAATACAATGGGCAAAGTAATTGGTATTCGTTAATATAAGTGTCTGTTAGTAAAAAAAAATAGGCAAATATAAGAGAGTAAAAAAGTTAAAAAGAAAGTTGAGATAAATTGACTAAATACTATAAATTCAGTGGGTTACATATATATTTAGCCAAAAATTCAAGAGGAATTTAAACAATATAGCCATTCTTTAAATTCCCTTTTAAAATCTACTACCTTATCTTTTATTTTTAAGTATTTTTTTCACTTTTAGTTTTCTCAGTTTTTTTTTCATTTTCACCTTACCTGTTAACAACCTCTCAAATCGCTAAATGCCTTTTTTGATGTTGATTTTATTATTTTTTCTTTTTAATTTTTTAATTTTTTATGTTATTTTATCTAGAAATATTTTTTTAATGTCATATTCTTACAAATATACAACATACATATAATATCTACTAAATATGTATCACATCTGCCAGACATATACAAAATATCTACCAAACATCTATAGAATCTATTTAATATTTTTTAATTTTATTTTTTAAATTTATATTCACAAAACATCTAAAAATATAGTTAATAAGTTGGAGAGGTAAAATAGTTAAAATAGAAATATAGGGGAACGGTTGCCAATGTATTAAGTCTTATTTTCTTTTAAGCATAGATATGTATATCACCAAAATTTATAAATACACCATCATAATTTTTGTGACTAAAATACCCTTATGTAAAAAGATATACAAGAATATTTTTTTTGAATCACAAAAATGGCATATAGAAATACTAAATACACACTCGTTTCTTTTAACACTTATTTCTTCAAATATTTCTGATTCTAATTATTTTCATCAACAAACCCTAACTTTAAAATATCCTTCAAACCTCTTCATTCTCTTCATTTAGTATTTTTATCACCCTTTTCACAAGTTTTGAAGATAATGACAAGCTTCAGCAATAATTCAAAGACAAAGATGAGTTTAATATATGTATAATTGGTTTATATATATATATATTCATATATTTAAACTGCTATAGTGGATGGTATGTGGTTGGCTTTAAACTACCAACCATAATTTACTTAGTCGGCCATAATGGCCAACCGATTGAAAGATGATTGGCCATTATGGATGACCAAATAAATATTATTTTAATCATTATGGCCAACTAACATACTTCTTATTGCCTACAACAGCCAATCATATGCATGGTGGTTGGCCACTATAGTAGACCATGCATTTGGTTAGTTGTTTTAGTCAACCAAATGCCTATTTAATATTATATTATGGAATATAATTTTATATATTTATAGAATAATTTTATTTGCATTGTGTATCGAATGATGATAAAATTATAGTAGCTGACTATATAGCTATAATTTTACTATACATGAAGTAATATGAATATGGTGCTTATTATGTTATTATGATTATATATTATGTGATCATAAATATATCTAATGTGGCTCTAATAATACATTATTTTCATTATAGGTATTCAAGGGTAAAGATGCTTTAATATTATGGGTTCGTACTATAGCAAAGCAACTTAGTTTTGCAGTAGTAATAAAACATTCAACATTATTTGAGTAAATTGCCAGAGTGACATTAGCCTCTGAAAGAAGTGAAAAATATAGAAAATAGGTGAAGTCAAGTAGTGATGAGAATGAAAAAGGAAGGGTAGTTGTGACAAAGAAATGTGATTGTCCATTTTGTATGCAATTTATATACACTTTAATCAACAAAGATATCAACACTTAAATCAACTTAGAAATTCACTTAATTATGGAATATAATGAATATTTATAAAAAATACTTATTAAAATAAATCCCAAATATATAAGCAAAGTCCAATAATATAAATCTCAAATACATAGGCCGAGTTTAATAATTTCTTAGCCAATGGATTGTTAAGCCTTCGTCGTCATTGTGCTGATGCAGTAAGTTGTACTCATGACGAATTACCACTGACCATATCTAAAAATTTGAATAAAGTGTAATGTTAGTTGACAACTAAAATAAATATTTAATCGGGTCAAATAGAATATGCAAGAATAATATTATCACACAAATATAAATTTAAAAATAATATTATTTATTATTCAATGTTTTAGTCAGACATAACTAGATAACTAAATCAATTTATTCAACCACAATAGCTGATTATTTCTATTTAGTTGGCTATAGTGGTCGATTAAATGGTTATAGTTGGCCACTGTGGCAGGCTAAAACTGTGGCAGACTAAATGGTTTTAGCTGGCCACAGTGGCCAATTATAACCATTTAGTCAGCCACTATAATCGACTAAATATAAATAATCAATGTCGATTTGCTAAATATTACAAATAACTCTATTTGTAATTAGGTACTTTCAATTTAATAACAACCAATAACTCTCTCTATATATACATATCTAAAAGTTTGAATTTATATACAATCTAACAATGTAACCAAAATAAAACAAATCTAACTAAAATATAACAAATAATTGAACAAATCTAACAAAAGAACTAATCAAGATTAAAACTAACCTTGAAATTTTAAGGGAAATGGCAGTAGATGGCTGTGACAGTGGCAAAATCGGTGATAGATTGAACACATGAGATGAAAGATAAAATGAGTCAAAATCAGCAGCAAATATTTTTAATTATTGAAATTTATAGAGAAGAAGGTGCGTATTTAGTATTTGTTTGGGATTTATATGAAAAATAATTGATGATATAATAGTAATTTCATAGTGGTATATTTATAAATTTTATTAAAAAAATAATATTTGGTGTGTATTTAACAACAATGATATATTTATAAAAAATGGCAATTTATGTATCTATTGTTAGGGCCTAGCCTAGCTATCTGCACGTGCACAGGTCGTAATCAAGTAATATAGAGGTGAGTGAGTATCGTTTCCACGATGAAGGATATCTAAGTACTAAACAGTTAAACTAACTATTATTTGGATGGTAAATTGATGTGAATTGAAAACTAAGTTAACTAAAATTAAAAATAAACTGAATTTTAAGATAAAATCTAATATTTTTGGCATTAGGGTTAAATCTATCCTTATTGGTTAACTGTGAATTTTCTAAAAAGTATTGATTCAATCTTAATCTACTCTTGATTATTGGTTAGGTTCTCCTAAATTAAGACACAGTCTCTCTCAAGTACTAAACCTAATATTGAACTTAACGTTGTGTTTACTCTCATGATCACGAGTAAATTAAGCCAACTAATTAAGATTTGTGAGTAACCTTTATATCAATTTCTTAAGTATTTACCCTATCTCTACTTTAACCTAAGATTATTATCTCCTTGAACTAATATTATGCTTTCACTCTCTCTCCATCATACAATACCTTAGATTAATCAATTAGTAGCCAGATAATCAAAATATTAAGATCAAAGTTAACAAAATAATTAAGAGCAAACTTTAATTGAGTCAAATTAAAAATAACTACTCTATAGAAAAATCAAATAAGAAATAGTTTAACCCTAATAGGGCTTTTAGTTATTCATAACTGAAAAGTAAAACAAAAAGAAAGAGAAAAAGATGAAAGACATAATTAAAATTGAAATTAAAAGGAAATAAAAGAAGACAAATTGAAAATATCAAACTTGGAAAGAAGAAATCTCTTGGACTTGAATTGTTCTTGAACAAAATTCTCTCTTCTCTTTAAAGTTAACTCTACACTAAAATCTGAAATTTTTAACTAAAAATCTAATGTATCAGTTGTGAGAGAGGTATAGCGTATTTATAGGGGGCTTAGAGAACTTCTTTTGCAAGTAGGAAAATGTTATGATAGGTTTAAAAGAGTCCCATTTGCAAAATAAGTCAAATTTAATTAAAAAAAAATAAATCCTAGCAAGATAAAGAAGCTTTAAAATTCATATAGACATTTTGAAGCATCTTTTCTATCTTATAAAGTGATAATATAGGCTTGGGGTCTTCATAATAATTGTAGATATCAAAATGTAGATGAACTTAGGCTTTTGAATCACTCAATTTGGACTTCTGAAGCTCAAGTCATGGCCTTTTGAAGTAAACTAATCGAATAGATATTCTATTTCGATTTGAATTCGTAGTTCTAAATTTGTATAGCTGTTTGAAGGCCCAAACAAACTTGGATTTATACAAATAAGAACATTCTAAAAATCTTGAGATGTCTTCTAAAAACTTCATGAAAAACAATACTTTCTCATTATGGAGCTCTAAGATTGTCAAAATTGTAAGTAAAGCTTCAAAAGTCAAACCTGTCTAAGTCTGAAAATCACATAATGTGCCCGAACAGTAGCTATTTGGATCCTATGGGCATGGAAATGAAAAGCCACAATTGTGGGATTAAAATTGCTTCTGAATCTTCCTCTTTTTATTCGAATTAAAGTGCCACGGGCGTGGGTGTTGACTTTCTTCTGCCTTTTTGCACCCTTTTTCTCTAATTTTCCTTAACTTTTAATGAAAAACTTGTATTTTGACATTTCCAAGCTAACATAGGATGAATTCTAACTTTAACAAAGAAAATATATTAAATTCAATTGAAAATAATTAAAAAAATATGTATTAGAATTATCTAAAATAATAATCAAAATATGATTCTATCATCTATGCCCTTAAAATGGCGGTGTGCGTATATGTGCCCTTGCTTTTAACTTCTTATAGGAGAGGATGCTTGAAGCCCTCTTTTTCCTAATCGCATATGTAACTATAAAATTGAGAAATGATACAAAAGTCATAGATATTCGATAAACCCCATTTAATTGTTTTATTTTTCTACATTGAATACTGAAGCACTTTTGATTATTTGCTCGGTGGAAATTTTGAGGTAATGATTTTCGATATATATTTTAATTTTATTTAATATTTTTTGTAGGCACTATTATCTGGGAATTCTATAGTGATTACTATTTCTCAGTTCTCTCTTTAATGGGTAAAGAATGTATGAAATAACTAACTTCTTGAATGGTTTTGTACTTCCATTCTGATTTTGCTGCTATAACTAGGTTTATTGCATAAGTTCAAATGTTTCTTTTTAGGAGATGAAAGTTTTTTGTGATTTTTTGCCATCCTTAAGCTATTTTAATATTGTTTTATTTCTTGTCTATGACTTTAAGAGCAAAGAAATGACATTCAATGGTTTCTGTTTTTGATTTGATAAAGTGAAAAATCTAAAAATGATACTATTGTCTCAGTTTTGGAGAGCATTAAGTTCTAGCATGCATAGATCATAAATATCGATGGATATCACATGGATTAAATGTATCCCAAAATTATTATGAATTTTGGCATTTATTCATTCCAGTTGTCTCTTAATGATGCTAAAAAACCAAGACAATTACCAAAATTTTCATTATAAATATTTAATGGATTAATCAATTAACAAAGTAAACCCACACAATATCAGATTTAGATGAGAATACAGGGGAGAAATGGAGAATGAGTAGAGAAGAAAGAGAGGAGGAAACTTCTGGTTGTATTACTAATTGCCTGTTTTGAATGTTCCCTCTATACAAATAACCATCCTCACACAAACAGACAAACACTCACTAGAGAATATTTACATAATGTAGTTGATCCTACCATTCTGCCACCTGTTCATTCTAATTATTTTGAGCCTATTCCTAAACATTACTCGTTCTTCATGCTTAATCATCAATTACTCAAGTATTACTCTTTCTCCTTATCTGGTATGTAACAACTCCCTCCCCTTAAAGCCATTATTGTCCCTAAGAATGCATGAGTTTAGGGAATTGCTATTGTAAAAAGCTCAAATCTTTCCATGTTGAGTCAACATTAGAGAGATTGGTCCATTTGACCAATATATGTTGCATATGCTGGTCACCTCTCCAAATCACCCTAGAATTAAGGAATTTTTCTGGACCTATGAGGAATTCATTATCATGCATAATTGGAAACTAGGATATTGGTAGCTCATTGGAGTCTATCTTCTTTTTTAACATATACATGTAGAAACAGTGTGCAGCTTTGAGTTAGGGGGTAATTTGAGCTTGTAAGCTACTGTCCCAATCTTTTCTAAAATCTTATATGATCCATAATACCATGATGCCAGCTTTAACTCTCTCCTCACAGCCAAAGAAGCTTGTCGATAGGGCTGTACTTTCAGGTATACCATGTCCCCACCTAGAATTCCCTTTCACTTCTTCCTTAATCTGTATAAAATTTCATTAAGTGTTGGGCAGCTTGTAAATTTTCTTTTAGCATATTCATTATCTTTCCTAAAGGAGATCTTCTACTACTATTATTGGAGTAGAGATACCCAACATAGATGGTAGAGTAGGATTATAGCCATATAAGGCCATGAAAGGTGTCATGTTGACGAAGGAATAATGGGTTGTGTTATACCACCATTCAACCAACATTAGCCACTCAACTCTTCTGTTAGGATGCTAGTAACACATGCATCATAAATAATTTTCCAAAATTTTTGTTAAGGCACTCAATTTGTCCATATATGTGTGGGTGATATGCGGTGATCATGTGTAACTTAACACCTAATAATTTGAATAATTCAACCCAAAAGTGGCTAGTGAATAATTTGTGTCGATCAGAAATAATGATCTTGGATAAGTCATGGAGCTTGTAAATATGGTTGAGGAATTGGCGAGCCACTATAGTAGCAAAGAAAGGGTATGATAAGGGAACAAAATGTTTAGCCTTAGTGAAACTATCAATAACCATAAGAATGGTGCCATACCCTTTCAATTTCGGTAACCCTTTAATAGAGTTCATATTGATGGTGGACCAAGATGAGGTAGGAATAGGTAATGGTCAAAGCAAACCTAGATATGGACAACTTTTAGATTTGTACTTGTAGCAAACATCACTTTGCTTGATTTCCACCATAAAATTCTTTAAATTTGGCTAGTAGAAATGCTCCTTTAGTTTAATGTAGGCGGCATGAATTCCTAAATGGCCTCTTAGTAGAAAGTCATGAAATTGAGATAGTAGTTGTCTTTTTAAGTTAATATTTGCTCTAACAAAGATTCACCCTTTATATTTGAGTATTCCTCCCTTAAAGGTATAATTAGCAGCTTGTGTGGAGCATGCAGTAGCAATTATAATGATATCTTGCACCTGTGAATCATTTATATAAGAATTTTCCACCTCATTCACCAAACTAGGCACAATTACAGAAGTGAGTAGAGTTGTTGTTTCTCCATTAGTTGTCCTTCTTGATAAGGCATCTACTACTGTATTTTCTTTGCCTCTTTATAAATAATTTTATAGTCCAAACCCAAGAGCCTGTTGATGCCTTTCTATTATATATATGATTGTAATTGCTACTCTAACAAATTTTTTATTCTTTCATGATCTATTTTTATAAAAAATTGCCTTGCTCCAAATAATGCCTCCATTTCGACACAACGAATATAATGGCCAATAATTCCCTTTCGTATAAGGACAAGGCTTAGTTTCTAAGTGAAAGAGGTTTAGAGATGTAGACAATAAGCCTTCCTTCTTCTGTTAACACTACTCCAGCGCCACTGCCATTAGCATCATATTCCAAAATGAAAGGTCTAGTGAAGATTGATAATGTGAACACCAGTGCAAAGGTCATGGCTTCCTTTAATGTAGTAAAAGCTTGATCTACTTTTGGAGTCCAATGAAAAGAGTTCTTTTTTAGGTTATTTGTTAGAGGCTTGGTAATTATCCTATATCCAAGGATACACCATCTGTAATAACCCATCACCCTAACAAACCTCTTAATTTCTTCAAGGTGTTTGGCAAAGGCAACTCTAACATTGCCTATATTTTGGACTCATCAGTTGCTACACCCTTGGCTGAGATAACATTGCCCAAATACTGTACAAAAGATCCCCTAAAACTATACTTTTCCCATTTAGCAAACATGTGCTCAACGAACAATATTTCAAATACCAATCCTAAGTACACCAAGTGGGATTCTAAGGATTCACTGTATATTAATATGTCATTAAATAAAATAAGAACAAACTTTCATAATTATGACTGAAAAACTTGTTCATTACTGCTTGAAACGTTGGCAGAGTGTTTATAAGCCTAAAAGGCATTACTATGAATTCGTAGTGCCTCATACGAGTTTTGAAAGTTGTTTTGTTTATATCAGTAGGTGCCATACGAATTTGATGATAGCCAGCCAGTAGGTCCACTTTAGAAAATACCACAGCTCTATTTATAAATTCATCTAACAAGTCTTTAATAATTGGAATTATGAATTTATTTTTAATTATTTTATCGTTCAATTAGTGGTGGTCCGCACAAAATAGCCAATTACCATCCTTTGAGTGCACCAACAAAGTAGGGAAAAATAAAGGTTTGGCTTGGCTGTATTAATCCATAATCCAACATATCTTGAGTTAATTTCTCAATTTCATCCTTCTAAAAATGTCGGTACCTATAAGATCTGGTGTTTATCGATTTGTGTTAGGTTGTAGATGGATGGTATGGTTGATGGCACAGTAAAGGGGAAACTGGGTAGGTGTTTGTAAAATGGCTTAGTACTTTGTCAATAAAGATTGAAGAGAGCTCTAGAAGTTTTCTTTGGTTAGGTTTATTAGTGAATGGAGGATAGTGATAACATAGAGTGAGAACAAATTGGCAGATATTCCATTCCACCCTTGTTGAAGTAACTTACCAAGCTCCTTGCCATTGATCATCTTTAACACTACTAGCTTTGTAATTCCCTTGAGTTCTATCATTTTCCCATATTTCTTAAACAACAATTTGTACCCTTCAAAATGTAAGGTTACCGATGTGTATGGCTTCATCTAATCAACTCCTACAACCATATCATAATCTGCAATATCCAGAACTTGAACATCAAATTTGAATTTGTGCCCTTGCATAGTTTAATTGCAACAAAAACACTTCGCCGCCACCAATTTATGGCCATCCACTACTATTACTGTTATAGGATTAACATGAACAATGGGAAGTTTCAATTCATCAACCTGCTTCAAGTTGATGAAGTTATATGTACTCCTATTATATAACAAGATGACCACCATTTTGTTCTTGATTTGGCCCTTTAATTTGATTGTATTATTAGTTGTACAACCATCAATGGCGTTGAGAGAAATTTGACTTATCTTTGCCCCTTCTTCTTCTTCAACTTCTTCTTCTCCTTGCCAACCCCCTTCCTCAATGGCATATAAGTCTTCTTTAGCCGCTTGTAAGCTCATCTTCAGCTTTATGGCACACCGGTGAGTAGGGAAATACTTTTCCCCACAACAGAAATAAGAGTTTGGAGTTTTTTGGGCTGCTGGGTTATAAAGGGTTAAAACGTTAGTGTTTGTATTTTGTTACAATTTGGGGGGGACAGTGTCGATGGGTTTTGGGTTGAGAATAGCTGGGTTATTGGATGGGTTATTATGTTTGGGTGTTTAGGCTTGGGTCGAGTTATTTGGATATTTGTTTTGGAATAAGACTGAAGTGCAGCTAAGCTTCTGGGAAGCTTTCACCGCCACTTCATGAAGGCATGACGATTCAAAGTAAGGGTGTTCTCAGGCTAAGTTGGACCGCATTTACCCCTAGCCCATAGCTTAGCCTGAATATAGCTCAAGCCTTAATTAGGTCCACAGCCCAGTCCTAGCCCAAACGGGCTAGGTTAACTCAGGTTGGTCAGGCTAGCCGGACCAACGGGCCGAGTATGAAGAGCTTTTTATTTTATTATTTTATGTAATAGTATATTTATATATAAAATTAAAAGTTGCTACCGCTGCAACAACTTTTAATTATATATGCATAGCCACGATTTAGGAACTGCCAATTCCAGATTCTAAACTGCCAGTTTCGATTTAGAAATTTTTTAAATTTGAACTGAATCTTTTACAGGATGGTTCAAAAATGATTTAGAAACCACCAGTTTCCAGTTTGAAGGTCGTTCAAGAGATTGTTTGAGAAAAGTGTTCGAAGGGGTAATTCAAAAGTAATTTATAACAATTCAAAATGGTTTGGAACAATTTAGAAGGCAAGTTACTTGTGATTTTAATTAAAAAGTTAGAAAAAAATTATTTTAAATTAAGATTAGTAAAAATAAAAATAATGAGTTTAATTTATTAAAAAATAATAATAATGAGGATACATAAGCAACTTAAAAAAGTTAAGTTACTTATGTATCTTTTTGAGCTTTAAAGAGAAATTAACATTAATGTATTTCTTTTACCTTATATTTATGCAATTTTTATATATTATCATCATCGTTTCAATTTTTCAATTATATTTTCTATGTCAATTGATCTAGAACATTCATCAACTATATTATTTTCTTTTTTGATTCAAAATTTGAGTCTTGACTATTTGTTATTTTTTTTAGAAATCATAATGTAATAAAATTTGGATTAAAAAAATAATAATATATGAGAAAAATTAAAAATAATAGAAATAAAATAAAAATAATAGAAATAAATTTTGAATATAAAATGAAATAAAATAATTAAGATTATAATGTTGAGAATATTTAAAAAAAATGAGAATGTAGAATGTAGAATGTAGAAATATTAGACAGTCAATTAAAAAATATAAATTGTATAGAATATTAAAAATTATAATGTATATGTAAATTGAAGAATGAAGAATGAAGAATGAAGAGAAAAACAAAAGAAATTAAAATTTAAAAATGTGAAAATTTGAAATATACGTGGTATTTATAGGGTTAGCGAAAAATTTTAAATTAAAAAATAAATATTCAATATAATAAGTAAAACAACATAAATAAAGTATACTAATTTAACGGTTTAAACTGGCGGTTTCAAACCTTAAAAACTGTCGGTTCGACAGTTTTAAAAATCAAGAATCTAAACCAAACTGTAAATTAAGGTTCAAGTTCTAGTTTAGTCACAGTTCTGGTTCTGACTAATTTTGGTTCTGATTTTGATCAGTTTGATTTTGGTTCCAAACAAAACTATGGCACGACAACAGCTTTATATATATATGTATATATTCTAGTGGGTATTTTTACTCAATATCTATATTTTAATAAAAAAAAAGTAAAAAAGAAAAAGAAAAAATCTAATAGCAAAAAAAACCAAAATCAAATAATACAATAAATTGTTTAAGAAATAATCATATAACAGAAAATATTGAAAAATATATATTAAACAAGTGCAAAAAAAGCAACAAAAAAAAAGCGAGAAATAATGATAAGAGGAGGAATGACAATTTTTTCCATCATAATTAATTTTAAAAGTAAACAATATTGTGAGAGAATAAGATAATAGCGTATTAGTTATGTATTTTTCTTTTGTGTTATATATATATATATATTTATATAGATAGATAACTAATTATTATCAATATCAAGTATGATATCATAATCCTATTTGAAATATAATTATTATTAATATTAAATAAGATATTATAATCATATTTAAACTCTCTAAATAAATATCACATAAATATTTATTATGTAATAAATATTAAATTTAATTTAAAATATTAAAAAAAAGATGTGGAAAGATTGTGGCAGCGACATGTAGCACAATAAATAGTTATTATATGATAATAACAATTTGGAAAATGTTTTCTATCTTTTTTTAAGGTGTTCAACTCAATAATCAATTTTGTATAATAGATTTTAATTCTATGCACTTATATGTTTAGAATATATTTAAATTCTATTATTCAGAATAATTTTAAAATGAAATAATATATATAATTACTTTTTATTTTATTTTTATAAGAAAGTCAATATTTAATTCAAATAAAATCATTTTAGATCTTTAAGAATAAATTCATTAAATGAACTAAATTAAATTTTATAAAAATTCTTTCTTTTTAATATATTTTTATTTTTATGTAGTTTTTTCAATTCATAAGAATTGATACCAAATAAAATTACATTCAATATATACATACATATATATATATATTCAATATATACTCGCCTTTCTATTCTGGTTAATGGGATGTGCTATGGGTTTTTTCAACCAACTCAGAGAGTTAAGCAGGGTGATCCGTTGTCTCCACTTTTGTTTATCTTGGCTTCTGAAGCATTCTCTCGGGGTCTTAATGCTTTGATTTATCAAGGAAAAATTACTCCATATAAAACTCATAGGCACTGTCCTATTGTTTCTCATCTTGCTTTTGCAGATGATCTGTTAGTTTTTATAAATGGGGATGCGAGGTCAATTAAAAATTTCTCTCGGTTCTTGACTTCTTACCAGATTACCTCGGGACAACTTGTGAATTTTGACAAAAGTGTTTTTTATTGCTCATACAAGGCTAGTAATGCTACCATTAAGAAGTATGAGGATCTGCTTTCTATTAAAAGAAGCTCTTTGCCTTTCACCTATCTTGGTGCGCCGATTTACCATGGCATCAACCGTGCTTCTCACTGCAACGATCTTCTTAAAAAAATTGATGCTAAACTTCAAGGTTGGTTGAAGAAATTTCTTACTCCAGGTGGTCGACTTGTTCTCATTCGTCATGTCCTGAGTTCAATTCCCCTTCATACGATGGCAGCCATGCTCTTGCCTAAATCCATAATTGCAATTATTGAAAGACGATTTGCGAAGTTTTTCTGGAGTGGTAATTCAGCTGAACTAAAACATCATTGGGTTAGATACACTGAATTTTTATTCCCTACTTCGGAAGGGGGTTTGGGAATTCGTTCCATAGCAGCTATTCAAGATGCGTACTCCATTAAACAATTATGGATTTATTTGTCGAAGGACTCCTTGTGGGCTACTTTCATGCGTAGGAAATATCATCGACAGGGCAACATGAGCTACATCCAAACGGATTCATGTGCCTGGAAGCGTATTTGCCATACATATTCGGCTTATGCGGACAACTTTGAGGTAATTGATAATTCTGTTGTTTGGAAAGAGAGTGGTAATGGACAGTTTACTTTCTCTTTGGCCTATAATTTGGTTTGTCCAAAGAGAAGCACAACTATATCACAACAAACTTTGTGGGATTCTGTAGTTCCATTGAAGCTTTTAGTCCTATCTTGGAAAATTCTTCATAATGCACTGCCACTACCATGTATGTTACAGCGTTTGGGTATCTCCCTTGCAGCAGCTGCCCCTTTTGTTTGGCGGCCTCAGTTTCTGTTGACCATATTTTTCATAACTGCGTTCCTATAAGGAAGATCTGGAAATATTATGCTGCTTCACTCCTTCCTCTTCGGCATGGAGGTTCAGGGACTCTATCTTTAAGGCAAGAACTCTTAATCTGGTGGCTTAATGCAGGTAAGCCAGTTAAAGGAAGGCTTTGTAATCTGGTTCCCCAGGTTATTCTCTATAATACATGGAATGTTTATTGTCGTTGTGTTTGGGGCTCTGAGAAATTCTTTTCCCACAGTGTTGAATTACAAATTTACAAGTTCATTTTCAGTTGGGGAGTAGCTCATGCGGGAGATCATTTCGCCGCCCCTCTTTCGTGTTTTGCAGATCATTTGCCTTCTGTTTTCGGGCATCGGAAGCCACGTCCTAAGCTGGTTGCATGGAGTAAGCCCTCTAATCATTGTTTTAAACTAAATGTTGATGCCTCATTTTCTTTGCATATTGTTTCTGGAGACGCTGTCCTTCGTGACTCAGAAGGCTATATTATCGCTGCTGGAGCTTTCTTGATCAAGGCGAGGAACGCTTTGGAGGCTGAATTGACAGCCTTAGTTCATGCGCTTGAATGGGTGAATGCAGCTGGCTATGCTTCTGTTCAGGTGGAGGTAGATTCTTTGAAGCTAGTTCAGTTGATGTCTTCGGTCTCTGATGTGTCACCGCATTTTAAGAGAGCAAGGGCTCTTTTGTCTTCAAATTTTCACTCTATTTCTCATGTTCATAGGGAGGCAAATCAAGTTGCACATTTTTTAGCCTATTACAGTAGATTGAATGGTGTTTCTAGGTGGTTTTTATCTTTTAACTCTTTGCCAAAGTACATTAAAGGGGTTGTATTGACTGATAGTATGGGTATTCCATACATTAGATTTAATTAATAAATACTGCGGTGGTACCGTCCACCTTTACCATATATATATATATATATATGGAAGTTTGAGTGGGGCATTATCAAGATAGAATATTATATTTGTGAGAGAAAGAGATAACATGGCAGTAGTTATGATTTTTTTATGTCTTTTTTTAAGGTGTTCAACTCAATTATCAATTTTATTAATAAATTTTAATTCTATGTATGTATGTGTTTTGAATATATTTAAATTCTATTATTCAAAATAATTTTAAAATAAAAGAAAATATATATAATTACTTTTTATTCTATTTTTATAAAAAAGAGTCAATATTTAATTCAAATAAAATCATTTTAGATCTTTAATTAAGAATAAATAAATTAAATTTTATAAAAACTCTTTCTTTTTATTTTATTTTTATTTTTATCTAGTTTTTTCAATTCATAAGAATTGACATCAAACAAAAGTACATTCAATATATATATATGGAAATTTTTTTAAGAAGAAGGGAGTAATTAAGCCTCAAACTTCTAAATTTTATTCTCTATAATCTACAACAAATTAAACATGCTCTCAATAAAAAATTTAATATATGATATATTATAATTTGATATTAATGTAAGATACATGTTAATGCATACTTTTATCACTAACATCAAAGATTTAAAATGATATTATAAATTTATTTAAAATTTTAATTTAATAGAAATGAAGTCAAAGTATAAAAAGAAATTCCTATGAAATGGGGCATTATCAAGATGGAATATTATATCTGTTTTTTTTTTTCCTATTTAAAATATAATTATTATTAATATCAAGTAAGATATTATAATCTTGTTTGAATTTTTTAAATAACTATCAAATAAATATTTATTATATGATAAATAATAAATTAAATTTAAAATATTAAATATAGGGCGTGTGGAAAGATTATGGCAATGACAGTCATTTTAGTAGTATAACTAAAATAGAACCTCGTATGATGTTGCGAGTATTTTTATTTTTTGAATTTTATGATAATTTTAAATAAATAATTTATTTGCAGCTGTAAAAATAAAATTAGTACATATATTGATAAATTTAAGCAAATCAACTATAATTATTAAATTATAAAATATTAGTAGATTTGTAATACTTTGATATTATCATAATATTTCATATAAATAATAGAAATTATTTTTTAAACCAAATGAATTCAACACCATAATAACAAATAAAAAAAATACTTACATCAAAAATCAAAAGAACAACACCAACGAATTTAAAATATTAATTTGATAATAATTGAAATTGTATCTCAAGTAACTTTGAGTCAATTGAAAAGTTAGCTTGTAAAATTAATATTCTAGAAAAGTTATATTAGTAAAAGCATATTTTAATTCATGATGAATTCTTAAGAGATAAAATAAAAATTATCTTCTCTTATATATTAGAAAAACTAAATCTTTTTCCCTTTACTATAATAACTTGTAAATATATAGAAGATATGTATAGAAAGAGATATATGAGAATTTTTTTTTTATTATGAATTGTGTCTCATATACTACTATTTTATATATATAATAATATAAGTAGACTTTAGATAAGAATATATAATTAGAATATCACAACTATCATATAGATAAGATAAAGTTAATCATAATCTAAATAGGATAAAATTAATTATAATATTGATAATATCATAATGTTATTGAACTCTTTAAATAAATATAAATCAATTTAATATCCTAATTCTATTTAAATTCTACAAATAAATATCAAATAAATATCTATTATTATAATAAGATAAAATTGTTATTTATCCTAAATAGGATAAATTTTATCTTATTTTATCTTATAATATATATATATTTGAAATTATAAATTATTATATTAATCGTATATTATTAAATTCGGATCAAGTGGTGGTCACATAATTAAGAGATAAATATTAAATTTATTATTTATTAGAATAGATAATTAATTTGTTATTAGATGTATTTATTTAGATAGTCTAAATATGATTATAATATTATAGATAAATATTAAATTTATTATTTATTAGAATAGATAATTAATTAGTTATTATATGTATTTATTTATATAGTTTAAATATGATTATAATATTATATATATATGATATTAATAATAAATAGTTATTATCCAATAAGATAATAAGTTACTTATCTCTTATCTCTTTAGATATTTATATTTAAAAAATAAATATCTATTATAATAAATAATAATTTAATTAATTAAATAATTAAAAATAAATAATAAATTAATTTTAAAAAAATTGATTGGAACACATGGCAAAATATTATACCAGCGGCAATCGTTTTAGTATTATATATAGATAATATATAAATATATATATATATAGATGTTATTATATATATAATATAAATATATTATTATTTATATAATATATAAATATATTTATATATATTATATATTTCGGGCCTGGCTAGATTAGTCTGAAGAAAATTTCTTCAGGTTCAATGCTTGGCTCAAATTTAAAAATTTTTAAAATAGGCCTAAGCCTTAGCTCAAGCCCGAGCACTCTTAACTCGGCCTAACCCAACGAAGACGGACTGGATTGAACCAGGTTGCTTGAGTTCCTAGGCCTCATAAATACCCTCTTGGTTCAAAGGCTTGATTCAAGGTCACAGGTCCAAACATCCTTACTTTTGCTCCTATTTCTTCTTTCAATTCGCCCAAAAAAAATTGGAAATAAAGTATTCTTCTGTTAAATAGGGATTGAGGATTACCATTTTTGTCTTATTTTCTTTAAATAGCTCCTGAAATCCTTTCACAGTTTTTGTCTGTCGGAGTTTATTGGAGTCGACTACTACATCTTCCATAGGGCAGTAGCAGAACCTCACCGGCGGCTAGAAGGGGGGATTCATGGCCACCGGTGCTCTATGAAATCTCAGTCCTCCTAAGATTTCACAGAGAGTAATGAGGGGTTGAAGAACCATTTGCTGTAATATTTTCATTTAGCCCCTGGCGAAACGACGTCGTTTCGCTAGGGGCTTAAAAAATATAAGTCAGCCCTAATGAAACGACATCGTTTTTCTAAGGCTGACTTAAAAAAAAAAAAAAGAGCACCCCAGCCCCAGCCAACATGTACCCCCACGCCCCACAGCCCCCCACCCCATCTTGATCCGACCATCCATCACGCATCAACCCTTAGCCGAGCAGTAGGAGCAATCGCCGGCCACTGCTCCGATATGAGGTATTTATATCTCTTTTTTTAGTTTTATTTTATTTGTTTGATTAAATTGGGGATTTTAAAAAAATAAAGTATAATTGTTGATTTATGTTTTTAATTTGTTTTGATAATTGTTGATTTGTGTTTTTAATTTGATTGTTTATTTTATTTTATTTATTTACGTGATTTTTTTTAGAAAATTTATTTGTGTGATTATGTTAGGTTAAATTGAGTTTTTTTTAAAAAAAATAAATAATGTTGTTTGATTTTTTAGAAATTAAATTTAATAGTTGTTTTAATAATTTTTTATTTATGTTTTTAATTTGATTGCTTATTTAGTTTGATTTATTTGCGTTATTAGATTAGGATAAATTGGGGATATTTAAAATTTAAAATAAATAATGTTGTTTCATTTTTAGAAATTAAATTTAATTGTTTATTTAATAATTTTTGATTTGTGCTTTTAATTGGATTATAAGATAATGAATAATTAATTTGTGTGATTATTATTTTTTTAAACTAGGACTTTTTTTAGAAATATAGAGTATGATTTACTTTTAAATTGATAATTAAAATAGATATGGATAAATTGTTGATTAAGACTAAGAGAGTGCAGAGTGAAAGTGGTGAATCCTCGAATATTCCGAGACCAATTTAGACATCAAGTAGCCAAGGGCGTCGGGAGTTTAATTTTGATAATATTGTTGTCTATCATGGATTATGTAAACCAATTAATGAATTTGATGCTGATATTAGAGATGATGTTAGGAGAGAATATTTAGCTAAAAGACATTGCCAACCATATAGTCATAATTTTTCACAAAATAGATTTTTTAAAAATTAGGAGGAGTTTTAGGGATCATTGGTTCTCTAAATATGAGTGGTTGGAATACAGTATTTTCAAAGATGTGACATTTTATTTTTAATGTTATCTTTTTAGCTCAAATAAAGGAGCTAAAAAGGGTGATAATATTTTCACAAAAATTAGGTTTCGCAATTGGAAAAAGCCATAAACAAGTTTAATGAACATATTGGTGGTCTAAGTAGTCCACGTAATAGTGATAGAATGCAATATATAGGTTTCAAAAATCAGATATAAAGTGTGTCTCATGTCTTACATTCTCGTAGTCAGGAGCTTGAGGCTTCTTATCACACCCATTTGACCGATGTTGTTGATTGCATTTATTTTCTTCTAGTATAAGGATTGGCTTTTTGAGGACATGACGAGTTAGTAAATTCAATTCAACAGGATAATTTTCTTTCACTTCTTAGTTGGTATAGTGAATGTAATGTTGATGTTGGGAACGTAGTTAATTCAAATGCTCTTAAAAATAACCATCTCACTTCTCTATTAATTCAAAAGCAAATAGTGAGTGCTCGTACTTTAAAAACGACACTAGCCATTATTGATGATATTGGAGATCTACTCTTTATTAATTGATGAGGCTTGAGACAATTCAGTGAAGGAGCAAATGGTTGTGTTATTGAGATATGTGAACAAATTGAGACAAGTGGTAAAGCGATTAATTAGAGTAGTACATATGAGTGATACATATGTTTTGTCATTGAAAAGTGCACTTGATAATTTCTTAGAAAAATATGAGTTGTCAATAAGTAGAATTAGAGGACAAGATTATGATGGGGCTTTTAATATGCGATGTGAATTTAATGGGTTAAAGACCCTCATTTTAAATAAAAATATCTTGGCAAGGTACATTCATTGCTTCACTCATCAGCTTCAATTAGTGCTTGTTGCAAAAGCAAGGAACAATAGATTTGTGAGTATTTTTTTTATTATGTTGCAATGATTGCGGATATTATTGGAGTTTCATGTAAAAGGAGGGATGCTCTCTATAAAAAATAACATGATGAAGTAGTTCAACGGCTAGAAAGTGGTGATATTCAAACTGAAAGAGGCTTGCATCAAGAAATAAATTTAGCTCAACCTAGTAATATGCGTTGGGGTTTCCATTATAAAATAATTGTACATCTTCTCTCTATGTGGTTACCTGTAAAAAAGGTTCTTGAGAACATTTATAAGGATGGTTTTGAACAAAAAAATCGAGGGGCAGTTGTAGGCTTAATTGATAAAATAGGAAGTTATGAATTTATTTTCATTACTTTCTTAATGAGAAAACTTTTAGGAATGACAAATGATCCATCTTAAGACTTACAAAGAAATTATCAAAATATTGGTAATGTAATTCATTTGCTTGCAACTGTTAAATAAAAATGCTTCATGGAGAATGGATGAGATAAATTATTAGAAGTTGTTAATGACTTTTTGTATAGATTATAATGTCACAATGTCTTCATAATGTCACAATGCCTAATATGGATGATAATACATGTTATCTATATTCTAAGCATGCTGGTACTCATATTACTTATTACCACCATTTTCGAATAAAAATATTTTGTCAAGTATTTTTTTGTAATAATATATTTAACTATTTATTATGCAACAACATAATTTTCTTTCATTCAATTCTACATTATTGATTTCATTGCTCAAAAAATAAAAAATCGCTTTATAAAATTAAGTATGAAATTATTTTCATGCATTGCATATCTTTCTCTTAAAAACTCATTCTCTAACTTTCAGTTTTTCAAATTAATTCGTCTTGCTAAACTATATCCATATGATTTCTCTATCAACGATCAGATGATGTTTAAAGATTAACTAACCTACATTACTGATGTAAGAAGAAATATAGTTTTTTTTTACCTTAATGAAATTGGAGCTTTTGCTTAAAAAAATAGTTGTGATAGGTTATGACATAATGTTTCTTTTGATATTACTTATAAGTTAGTTTTAGTTTTATCTGTTGCAACTGCTACTGTTGAGAGAATATTTTAGTAATGAATGTTATCGAGACGAATTTATGTAAATAAAATAAGAGTTAATTTTTTAATCGACTGTTTGATGTGCTATATAAAAAAATATATATTTTTAAAAAAATTAAAAATGAGATTATTATATTATATTTTTATAAAATATATATTTATAGAATATAATTATTATCTCTTAACCATAATTAATATATTAATATAAATTAATTATTAAATTAATATAATATTAAATGTTTAATTTAATAGTGAATTTTTTAATAATTTGTTTGTGTGTAAATTTGGAGCCCCAAGTGGAATACTGGTTCCGCCGCTGCCCTGGGAGTCCCTAAATCGCACCACCACTTTGAGAACTCCATCCACTTACAGTTCTCATGGGTGCTTATCCACCCCCAAAGATTAATGCTCAGCCAGCCCCGACAGATACAAAGTAGCCAACTCAACCTTCCTTTCTTCCGGAACTTCGTAGATTTGGAAGCATTTGTGGCACTTCCACATCCAGGATTGGGGTTCGCCACTCCCATCAAACATATGTAAGTCCATCTTTGGAAGGAGTCTGTTGAGGTAGCCTCTATTCCCATCGCCGTGACCAACAAACAAATCACCAGCCTCTCTGGGTAGAACGTTTGGAGTGGGTAAAATCCCTCTTCTGTCCGAGGTGGGTTCTTCTTCTACTTTTTCTTTCCCTTTGGATATGTGTATATGGTTAAATGCTACAATTTAGTCAGCTGAAAGACTTTGATTGTACAAGAGTACAGATGTATCTATCTTTAACCGTACCTCCAAAAACTATATAAACTGCCTAGACGTTTCTTTCCTAAAGCTGACAGTGGTGAGTTTCTCTATAACCTCAAATGGCAATTCAGAAACTTTTGCATGCATTTAAGATATCCAATCCCACAATCCCCACTTCAATATCCGAGCAAGAAGTTGCAGAAAGGATTGCTAATATCCTGATGAAATCGGGCCTAAAACCCCTTGAAACTATACCATCTCTGATTTCTAAGCTTGATTCTCATATTGCTAATCTTGTTCTCTTGAACCCAAGTCTCCCTGCTCATGTTTGCTTGACTTTCTTCAACTTTGTTCAAAAAAACCAGTCCCTCGTTTGTCATAAACCCGATCTTCGAACCCACGTAATCCTTATTTGTAGATTATTCCGTGCTAGAAAATTTGCAGAAATGAAGAATATTTTGAATTTTATTGTTATGGATAACAATCTTCGGTGCTCAGTTTCAGACTTGGTTTATCTGATTGACAGTGGATTTCGCGAGCCAACATTTGTAGAAAAGTTGTGTGATATGTTGTTCAGAGTTTATGCGGATAGTAACATGTTTGAAGAGGGTTTACATGTCTTTGATTATATGATGAGTAATGGGCTGAAGATTGATGATAGGTCGTGTATAGTTTATTTGCTTGCATTGAAGAGATGTGATAAAATGGTGATGTGTTTGGGTTTCTTTAAAAAAATGGTTGAGTTTAAGGTGGATATTTCTGTTTATTCTTTGACAATTGTGATTGATGGATTGTGTAAGGAAGGCAAGGTTAAGAGGGCTAAGAATTTGATGATTGAAATGTCTGGTAAAGGCATTAAACCAAATGTTGTCACATATAATACGCTTCTGTATTCCTACATTAAAAGAATGGATTTTCAAGGGGTTGAAGAGATGCTGAGGTCAATGAAGATGGATGAAATTGTTTATAATGCAGCTACATATACAATGCTGATAGAATGGTATGCTAGTTCTCACAAGATCGATGAAGCTGAGAACCTGTTAGAGGAAATGCAGGAGACAGGCATAGAAGCTGATATTCATGTGTATACTTTGATAATTAGTTGGCATGGTAAGTTGGGAAACATAAAAAGGGCGTTTATGTTATTTGATGAGCTGACTGAAAGAGGCCTCGTTGCGAATGCTCATACCTATGGAGCTTTAATCGATGGTGTTTGCAAGTCTGGGCAAATGGATGCAGCAGATATTTTGGTGACTGAAATGCAAAGCCAAGGATTTGATGTGAATCAGGTGATATTTAACACACTTATAAATGGCTATTGCAAAAGAGGAATGATAGATGATGCTTTAAAGGTTCAGGGTGCAATGGAGAAGAAAGGGTTTGAAAATGATATATTCACTTATAACACCATTGCTAATGGATTGTGTAAATTGAATAGGTTTGATGAAGCAAAGAAGTGGCTATTTACAATGGTAGAGAAAGGTGTGGATCCTAATGCTGTAAGTTTTACTACTTTGATTGATATATATTGTAAGGAAGGGAACTTGGTGGAAGCAGAGAGGCTTTTTCAGGAGATGAAGAAAAAGGGAGAGAAGCCTACTATTGTTACGTATAATACTCTTATTGATGGGTATAGCAAGAAGGGGAAGTTGAAGGAAGCTTACACGCTAAAAGATGAAATGGAAACAAGGGGAATGATTGCAGACATCTATACATACACTTCACTTGTGCATGGGGAATGCGTATTTGGGAAGATAGACAAGGCTTTAAATTTGTTTAATGAAATGTTTTTAAAAGGTTTAGCTGTCAATGTTGTCACTTACACAGCAATGATATCTGGCTTGTCCAAGGTGGGAAGATCAGAAGAAGCTTTTAGATTGTACAAGGAGATGGTAGAAGAAGGCCTTGTCCCTGATGATAGAGTATATACTTCCCTGGTGGCCAATCTTGAAGATGCTTAGTTTTAGGCATTTGCTTTTAAACCACTGGCCAAATATACGTTATATGCTTTGATATTGAATACCAGAAGGTGAGGATACCATTGGTACCCGTCCATTGTTAATTGGAGAAATATAGCTGGATGATGGTAGATTTATATTTTTTTTTCCATCACTTTTATATAACTATTCTTGGGTAGTTGGATGGGTCAGTATGGCAAACTCTACGAAATTCAAACTTCTGGTTGATTTGCTACTTATGCTTACGAAGTGGATAAGGCAAACTGTTAGGAAGTCCATTTTTCAGCATTCTAGTACAATTTGCTTACTGGTAATGACAATCTTTCTAAACCTGATTGCTATTCGAACAAGAACTACTCTCTATTCTTTGAGGCTCTTTTTATTTGCTGGTTTCAATTAATTTGACTGCTAATTTTAGAAATGTCATAGAGTTCTAGCCAAAAGTGATCCACTTTGAAAGTGTTAACTAGCAATAGAAGGATGTATTACTGCAATTTTTTATCTATATAAGCAAATGTTCCTGTGTTGGGAAGAAATGACGGTGTTGCCTGCCAATACACTGTTACTGGTTAGACTTGGCATATTTCCGGATTTATACTTGTAGACCAACATTGTAAAGCTAGCAAAGCTTTGTTTTTTCTCACAGAACCAATAATATGTTATTTGTAGGAGAACACCTAGCATTTCTTCAGCAGAGTAATAGAAGCAAAGGGGTCATGTGTTTTAGAAGGAAATCATACCCAACCAACACAGGCTAGCCTGTTCAATTGAAAAAAAAAAAAAACCCAATGAAGAATAGCAAGACATGCTGGAATTACAATTTTTCAGGTAAAAGTTACAATGCTGTGGTGTCCCTGGTACATGAGGGAATCATGGAATATTAGTCATAGATGCTTTCAGGATTTCCCATTGTAATTTGTAAATAATAATGCTGGTTTGTCACAACAAACTAATGTAGGTAACAAACTAACATTTTGGACTCTATTCTCTAATACACCGTCACTATTATTCTTTTGTTGCTTACATCATAATACTTATTAGCTATTATCTATATGAAAAGAAGCTACAAGATTATTTTTCATTATGAATAGTAAATTTCCATTTCCGCCCTTAGAGCCTTAATCATAGTCATAACATTCAACTCTTTTATTCTGAACGGCTATTTGTCTCTAGCAAATCTTTCATGCTCAACAATGTGTTTAAGTTGCTTCCTTGCCATTCACTGGATCTCTCCCTCTTTAAGGGTCATTGGTTCTTTTTTTTTTCTCAAATTTTTCTGCTTATTTTATGATTGCTAGTTTTATTAATTTATTTTTTTTATTTATTACAAGGTGTAGTTTCTAAAGCCATGTATTCATATCTATCAGGAAGTCACTTATGAAAATTTGGGAGTGAATGAATGGCAATTGGTTTGGATAGCCCTTGTTGGTTGACAAAAAGGGATGGGATGAAGACCATGTTGCAGCTGATCATATTTCAGAGCTTGTCAGTATAAGTACCTCGATTTCTTTTTTTCTTTTGTATTTCCAATTTATACTTAATTGATGTACTTATAAGAGATTGCATTTGAAACAAATTTCTCCATGTTTTGTACCAATTTAGATTCTCAACATTAGTTTAGAGTCATCATGCATTTCGGTTCACAAAACAATCGTCAGCTTCTGCTTTATTTTTTGCGAACAACTAATACTAGATCTTGATTTATATTGAATTTGTAGATTCACATGCAACTTTACTGAAATATATTTGCTTTGAAAAATTATTGGGTGCTTAAAACTATAAGAATAATAGCTTTTCTTATGTTTCATTTTCCATGATATTCCAAGTATATACTTCCCATCTGGCCAACCTTGACAATGCTTAGTTTTAGGTGTCAGCTTTTAAACCATTGGTCAAGTATCCATTCTATGGTTTGACTACAGGAAGGTCAATGAAGGATTTGATCCCATTGATACCCCTCCATTAGTTGGAGAAATGTCGCTGGATGAGGGTGGATTTTGTTTATTCAATCTGTATTTTTTCCATCACTTTTCTGTTACTATTCTTGGATAGTTGTATGGGTCACTGTTACAAGCTCTGAGAAATTCAAACTTCTGGCTGCTTTGCTACTTATGCTTACGAAGTGGATGAGGCGAACTGTTAGGAAGTCCATTTTTCAGCATTCTAGTACAATTTGCTTCCTGGTAATGACAATCTTATTAAACCTGATTGCTAGTTGAACAAGAACTACTCTTGATTCTTTGATGCTCTTTTTATTTGCTGATTTCAATTAATGATTGCTAAATTTAGAAATGTAATAGAGTTTAAGAACAACCAAGATTGATAGACTTTGAAAGCGTTAACCAGCCATAGAAGAAGTATTACCACAATTTTTTATCTATTTAAGTATATGTTCTTGTGTTGGGAAGAAATGACGTTGTCCCCTGCCAATACATTGTTACCGGTTAGACTTGGCATGTTTCCAGGTTTATACTTGTAGAACATTTGTAAAGCAAGCAACGCTTTGGATTTTCTCACTGAACCAATAATATGGTGTTTGTAGGAGAATGCTTAGTATTTCTTCCACAGAGTAATAGAAGCAAAGAGGTCATGTGTTTAAGAAGGAAATCGTGCCCAACCAACAAAGGATAGCCTGTTCAATAAAAAAAACCACAATGAAGAATAGCAAGGCATGCTGGAATTACTATTTTTCAGGTAAATGCTACAATGCTCTGGTGTCCTTGGTACATGAGGGAATCATGGAATATTAGTTATTGACGCTTTCAGGATTCCCCATCTTAATTTGTAATTGCTAATGCTGGTTTGTCGCAACAAACTAATAAAGCTAACAAACTAACATTTTGGACTTGATTCTCTAACAGTCAGTATTATTTTGTTGTTGTTTACATCATAACACTCCTTAGATATGACCTATATGAAAAGAAGCTGCATGATTATTGTTCATTATGAATAGTAAATTCATTTTGCCACACTTAAAGGTTTAACTAAATCACAGTCATAACATTCAACTCTTTCTTGTTCTGAATGGCTTATCTGTCGAGTAAATCTGCCATGCTCAACAACGTGTTTTCTTTCCATTCACTGGATCTCTCCCTCATCAAGTTTCATTTATTTTTTTTCTCAAATTTTCGGCCTGTTCTAAGATTACTGGTTTTTATTAATTTGTTTTTTATATTTATTACAAGATTAGTTTCTGAAGCATGTATTCATATCTAACAGGAATTCACTTGCGAAAATTTGGGAGAAAATGAATGGCAATTGGTTTGGATTGTCCTCATTGGTTGACAAAAGGGGATGGGATGGAGACCATGTTACCGCTGATTAGGTTTTGGAGGTTGTCAGTGTTGGCACCTTGTTTTTTTTTTTTTTTTTTTTTCGTGTTTTCAATTTATTCTTAATTGAATTAGTTTTAATTAATTAGTAGTGACTCAACAGATTGTATTTGAAATGAATTTCTCCATGTTTTGTACCAATTTAGATTCAACATTAGTTTGGAATCGTGGTGTATGGCAGCTTAAAAAAGCAACAGTTAGCTTATGCTTTAGTTTTTGAAAACAAGTTTGCTAAATCATGATAATATTGAATTTGTCAGCTTCTTTATTTTTATTGTTCTTTCTTTACTTATTGATGCAGGTTATAGGACTCATTTATAAACACGCCTTGATGTTTTTATTTGTGAAGATTTGGTAGAAATGAGTGCAAATTAGTTTTAGATACAGTTTGGCTCTATGTTTGATAGAAACTAGAAAGGGGAAGAATAACAATTTACATCTGATCATATTTCAATTTGTTCCCATGTTTGTAATTTGTGCTTGGTCAAATAAGCTTTTCTTATTTAATAAACAATTGACTAAAAAATTTTGCCTGTATTTATATGGTATACAATTTGTTACTCTAATGATGGGGCATTGTTATGTTCAATTTCTAAACCCGTTGTCGAGGAGCATAAGCATTTTTTTCTCTTTAGCTCTTCCATGGCTTAAGCATTGATTATTTTATATACTTTTGGAGTTAATTGGCAAGCAATCACTGTGGATGGTGATACCAGTGGATAATGGTCACAGTGGTTTAACAAATTCAATTCAATTTTGTTAATTATTATTTTTGGAAATATTAGATATTTTTCTTTAAAAAAAATACTAATTATTCAATTCTTTTTTGTAAATTAGTAAATTTTAATTTTGTATTTTATGGCAATTTTAACCTAGTATATTTTCTAAGTATTAGAACAAGATTGATTACGATACTTCATTTCATTAGCTAATTACAAATCAAGCTATTTTTTTTTTTTAAATGTTACGATTATGACTTGTTATTCGTATTACAAATCTAGCCTTTACTAAAACAACTACACAATTGAAACTGAAAATAAAATAGAAACTAATAATTTACAGCTTAAGAGCCTATTTGTATTATTGTCTTAATCCATATTCAATTTCACAAGCAGTGTATAATACAATGATCTAATTATCTTCAAATGTCTACAATGCGGCCAAAACATTTTGAAAAAGAAAAGAAACAAAATTTGTGGGAAAAAATCAATAAAATTTAAAAAAAACCAATAAAATTATCATTGAAAAATGTATGTGGTGTTTCCAGGATTAGATGGCATAAGAAAAAAAGCCATTAATCAGGATAGGCCACAAAACATTAAGTATAGCACCCAAGCCATTATACCAAGAGGAACTGATTATCCCCCAGAATTGGTAATGGGCGCAATTACTAATCTTAATCTTAAACCCTAATCTTAATTAAACCAAATAAACAAAAAAATTAGAAAATTGGGATTAGGGCTCAGTGGAAGGAGAAGTCGTTAATAAGTGAGCTCACGGCGAATCCCAAAATGAAGGAACTCATCCACTGCCCTTAAAACACATCTAGTGCTTAACCTCATCACAGCATCCAAAATCCCTTTTCACTACACTAAAATAAAATAAAATAAAAACAAAAATAAATAGGCTTCAGTGTGTGTAACAATCAGATCATTGATAAACAAATAATAATTTATCTCACTGAAATCCGCTAAGATAATTTTATAGTTTCATCATTAGCCTCACTTTAATTGAATATATATATATATATATATATATATATAGAAAAAGATGAAAGCAAGAGAGTGCTCAGACAGCCAAGGGTTAGTCTTCAACTTCTGGGAAGAAGAAGTCCCAGATCTGAAACTCTAGTCCACATAAATTGCTTCATCTCTGCACTTCTTTTTTGCTTCGTTATTGTTTTTCAAATTTGATTTTAAAAACCTAATTTAAAGAAAAGAGATTTGATTATCAGAGAAACAGAAGAATAGAAACAGACACAACAGCTTTGCGTTTTCTGTGTGTATATATATCGCAAATTGAAGCAAGTTAGGGTTTTGGTTGCATTGAGTTTCTGCCGCTGTATTTGGATTCATATCATTAAATTAGATTACGAGCCCATTACTCAGGCCCATTTTAAAAACCAAAACTCCCTAACTGTGATCTTTTATCTTGTTTATTATATGTGGCTGTGGCCAATCGTTAACCGACCAACGCAAATTTAAATTTGACTGAAAGTTTCGAATATTAAATTTATAAATTTAATTAAATTAATTAATTTTTAATTTCAGTCAATTTAATTTATTAATTAAATTAATTAATTTAATTAATTAATCGAATCGACCGAATTTCTTTATTTTATAATAAAAAATTATATTTACAATAAAAATATTAATATAATTAAATAACTAAACAAAATTTATTAAAAAAAAATAAACAAAAATAATTTTTATTTTGTAATAAAAAATATATTTATAATAAAATTTATATAATTAAAGAATTAAATAAAAAATTAATAAATAACTAAATAAAAATTATTTTTTAAAATTTTTGATTAACGGTTAATCGAACAAACCGAACTTGTTAAATGTTAATCGAACAAAAAACCTAATTAATTTAAATTCTTCAACCAAACTAACTGAATTAATCTATAGTCAGTTAACCGAATTATGTCCATCCCTAATTGTAATTTACTAGTTCATTAATTTTGTATTTTAATTTAAAATTTTTTAGAATATTCACATAAGACCAATCACTAAATATAATAATGCATTATATTCATTGGTAATATTTTAAATTCTAAATTTACAAATAATAAAATAAAATAATAAATATATAAATAAATATAAGAGAGAATATGCAAATAAATCCTTAAACTTTTCGCGAAAATATTGATTGATCCCTTAAATTTTTTTTAAGCTCAATTAAGCACAAATTTATGAGAAAGTAACTATTTAAACTCCTCCAATAACAAAAAAAAGAACTATTATTCGAAATTCAACATGGCACCGTTAAGTGAAAAAAAAATAATTTCTTAATTTTAATTAAGGAAAAAAAAAGATATAAGTTAACAGTATCAATTAGAAATTATCCAAAAATCCCTAAATTCCTAAACCTCTCATTCTCAAAATCCCTAAGTCCCTCTTTCTCAAAATCATGAAAGTTTGTCTGCTAATATCAATAATCCTAGGAATTTACAAAGTAGGTGAATCAAACAAGGGAGATTTGTGATTTTCGAATCAATTTAAGTTGTGGGTTCAGCCACAACTTCAACTGGATCAAATACAATGATGAGGTCAAATATGGAGATCAAATACGAAGGTTTTGCATGCGCTAATATAAAGGGATGGAAATGAAGGCTCCCAGGTGGACTTATGGGCGGATAAAAATCCTGGGCAAAGATTCTATGACCGTCCCAATTACAAAGTAAGAATGAAATTTGGATATTTAATTTTATTGTTGGGACTATATGGTTTTGATAATAGGTTGTACTTTGAATTTGATTTTGGTTTGGAAATTACAAGTGAGTAATTTCTTTGAGTGGCATGATAGGAATATTATAGGTCAAAGTAGAAAATTAATGAATGAGATGAAATTGGAGAGAAGACTATTATTGGCGAATTGAAAATTGAAGGCAAATGGGTATGCTTCTGAAATTGATAATGAACTTAATGTTTTATGGCTGGAGTTGAAGAGTTTGAAGAAGGCAGCTGTTGTGGATTACGTAAGGGAAAGAAAAAAATTAAAAAGAGTATACTTGATTTCATTTTTTACATAAATTACATTTGTTATTATTTTGGTTCTTCTATAAATTTTTCTATTTTATTGGCTTATGCAATGTAAACTTATGTACTGAATTTGTTGGTATTTTTAATGAAAGTCTTGTTAATGATTATGAAATTTCCATAATTTTTGTAGTTGCTCTAATGACAATTTTTGTGTATTTGTTTGTTGGTTGTATTGTAATGAATTTGTGTATTTAGTTTGCTGAAGAGGTTGAGAGTTTTTAAAAGTTAAGAATGTTGTGAATTTGTGTGTATTTGTTGTTGGTTATGTGATGAATATATTTTTATTTTGTTGGAGAAGGTGGGCTATAATTATTGGTTTTATAAGTTGGGTTATAATATGGAAGTTAGGTTATGTTGGAGGTTGGTAATTTTTTAGGAGCTGGTTTACTGGAAGTGAATTGATTGCATCAAAATTGTTTTATTATAATTGGTAAAGGTTGATTAATTGCTAGCAATTAGTTTACTACAGGTGGATTATTGGTTAGTTATAGTTGATGAGTAGTGAATAAATTAGTTGAAATGATTTGTATATCAAAAACTTGGGAACTCAAAAATAAAAATTGAACAAATAGCAATTGCTTGTTGTTGTTGGATGTATATTTCTATAAATGTGTTTACATAAATATGTTTGCTTGTGAATTAAAAGCTTGAAACTAAATGTTAATATCAGTAACAAGCTTCTAATAAGAAGTTTAAGGCCTTGGTTAAGCCAAAATCATTCCTAAATTTATATTCTCAGCAACAAAAATAATTCCTTAATAATCATTTGTGTTCCTATCATGCTTAAACTTGAAAATTTCAACAAATTAAAATCCACAACATGTATTTACAATGTCAGGAGGCACATATATAACAAAAATCAGTTTAATATACACGAACAACATGGAATTGGAGAAAAAAACACTTGTAATTTCATTAAAACTGATATATTCAACACATATGAACTTAAAAATGCATCAAATTGTCAAAATTTACACTTATTTTTGTCCTAAAAAAATAAAACAAGCACAAATTCTGATAAATTTTTTCATCCTCAACAAAAATAAAAAGGTTGCATAATATGTCAAATATCTATTGCAACATAATTGAACCTGGAAAAAATAAAGTAATTGTCTAAAAGCCATCCATTAAAGCACCAATAAACTAAATTAAAAAACACAAATAAATTATGAATGTGGACTTAATGATGCTAGTTGTGTTGATGATTTTCCATCAATGGCCTCTTTCCTTCTTCTGGCGGCTAACTCATTTATTTTCTTTTATAATTTGTTAACAGTAATTGTAGGACCTCTTCTTCATTGCAAACCCTCATGTGCATAAGCCAAATCTTCAGCATAGGTAACTTGTGACCGATCTGGAATAAAATTTGTGTCTCTCCATTCTCTATTATCATTTCTTTATGGTCTTTCCCTACTTTGTGTTTTCTCTCTCTCATTGGGATTTGGATATCTTGTTTGTGTATCAAGATCATGTTGAATTGGCTTACCATCTTCTTGCACAACTCTTTCAATATTCATTCCATGTTGTGAATAACACATTATATATTTAGTAAGTTAGTGAACAATTCAACAACAAAAAGCACATACAATTTTTAGGAATTACTTACATTTATGGTTGTCCTTTCACTAACTTTATCAACTAAACATTCATATCCACTTGTTCTCTTCCTTCTCCCTCTAATAGAATATCTAGTAGTGTTGTCCCTTGATGTGAACATTGTGTGCCAATTGTGTTCTTTCTTCCTTTGCTTTGTTGTGATGATGGTGTGACAGGAGGAAACCTTTTTTCTTTATTTGCCTGATTGGATGCTTGTGTTTCATTTGATTGTGCCAATAAAATAAAATCACATAATTAGTTGAAATCAATTCAATAATAAATATAACCACATTAAATATAAAAAAAATGAAGTCATCACTTGAGTTGCTTTTGTTGGACAACAAACTTTGTTATGTCATTCTTGATAACACAAACTACAAGTATGTGGCCTTTCTCTCTTTGATAGTTTAGTTGAGCTTGTTGTAGCTGGAGATTATTCAAAGATGTCCTTAATCGTCTTCTAGTTTGCCACTCAATTTGGGAGATAGAGATGGTTCTACAGGTTGAAAATCACCAACATTCATGAATCTTTACTCAGGCACAGGTTGAATTGGATGCTAGTAAGTCAATTAATGCTTGCTCTTGTGATACCATTTCGAAATAGTAGAAATATGATCCATTTTGGAATTGTGCATGGCATAAATGGCAAGTTGACATGGAATTCCACTTAAATCCTATGCCCCAAATGTAAATACACACTAACAAGGATAACAATGTGTTTGTCATCCCCTTCCCCAATTACATGCATCTCCTAACTTACTCTAGTTATCATTAAATTCCTTAGGAAATGTGCTCTAAGAACATATCTAAAACTTCTTTTTCAATGTTCCTCCTCTCTATTTTTGCTCCAATTTGCATAATGTGTCTTGCAGACCACCTATGCTTTGCTTCAGGCAATATTTTATACATTGCATCAATCAATCACTAAGTGCAAAACCAAAAGAAAAAACAAAAAATTTGTTAAAGTTAATCTGAATTATTATAAATGAATAATTGTATGACATAACTTGTAATCTTTGTGCATAAAAAATAAAGGAACAAGATAAATTACCTTCTGCATATCTAAAATTATAGTGAAAGTTGATACATCTCCAGGTGTAAGTTCTTGGACCAGCCAATACAAAATAACTTTCAATTATTTTCATTTTCTTTATCAACCACTGCTTATTAGAAACATCTGATCATTGGCATTCTTACACGCAGCTTAAAGCAACTATCTTTTGCACTCTACCTTTAGAAAGCATCTATCCAATCTAATAATAGATTTATGCCCTAATAGCCAACGTCTTTTACAAGCATCCAAGCAAATAAATATTTTTCTAAACACTCTTCTACCATCTCTCATTATCTCTTTATCTAAATCAATCTCTGCCTTTGAACCTAGATTTTTTTTTAATGTTACACATATGTAGCTAGGTACCCAAACTCAACTCTAAAGCTACAATTCAAGAATATGTTTCTTTTCTCTTTTACACTTAGCTAGACTAACATTAATTTCAGTAACTCTTTAGCATCAACCTTCATGTCCTTACATCTAAACTCAAGTCCCTTATATATCTTATCCTTAAAATGTTTTGATAGGAAACTAGTTGAAGCACTAGGGATATTGAACGGTCTATAACAATTATGCTTATCAACTAGTATTTTTACTGCCAACCTAGAATTTTTTCCATCTTATGAAACTAGCATTACAAATGGACAACCCTTATCACCAACACATCCAACCCTAATTCTATTAGGCTCATTAGCATTTATCTTCAATTTCTTACAACATAGTTAGCAATTGTTTCCCTAACTTCCTTAGCATTAGCCAAAATCATTCTAAGAATGAAATAATCTTTGTCATCACTCATATCATATCTCACTCTCTCTTGAGGAGGTGTTGTTTTATCTAAATCATCTCCCTCCTCACTACTTTCAATGCTAACTTCACTACTCTCATCATTAACTTCTAACTCTCCACCATTGTCATCATTAACTTCTAACTCTCCCTCATCACTAATATACCTAGCAAGCCTACTATTGAACAAATAATCCATATTAAAGTCAGCATAGGGCTAACTACCATCATCTGCCCTTGTCTCATTTTTTTCAGCCTCATAAAATTTAGTTTGGAATTCATCAAAGTCAATATCTTGATCACTTTCTTCATTTAAACCTATATCATTCACATCTACAAAATCATAATCAATATGTGGTTTAAGCTCATTAACAAAGCTAGCTTGTGTTGGGATATCCATCTCATCATTAACCCTTACTCCTCTTATTGTTTCTCTATTTTCAAAATCATTCCAATGTAAAGGTGATAGATCTTGATGTATTATAGGAGTGTTAACATCATGATCAACATAAAACTCAGTCTCTTTCACCTAATTATTTCTGCTTATGTAGTTTATAACCCTCCTAATTGAGTCATCATCATTAACTAAAAGTAGACCATCCCTTAATTCTTTGTTAGATTCAAGAACATAAATTTTTTTCATAGTTGGATATCGCAGTGTCTCCCTATATCTATCCAAAAGATTAAGATAGCATAGATTATCATGGTCAAAGTTGTTTAGGACATCAACATGACCATTTTCATAATGTAGTATAGGATATTTAGGATAATCATGGTTAGGAACCCATTTTCCCCCATGGTTAAACCTCAAATCAATAATTCCATCCATTATGTAGTATTGAAAAATACAAAAACAATACACATATTAATTTTTCTCTAATTCATATAGAAACCCTAATAGTTAACATATTAATACTGTCAATCATCATTCATTAATTAAGTTCAATAATGATCAGTATATTAAGGTTAAACATTACTTTAATTTTCATTCAATTAAAAAGCCCCTTAGTTTTTGAACCCCAAAATCAAATATTATTTACATTTAGAAACCTTGATTTTATTTTTTTATTTAAAAAAAAAGAACTCATGAACTCTACTATCATTTTTTGTTTCAAAACCATATTTTTAAATTCAATCTCTTAATCTTTTAATATTTATTTTTGAAACCCCAAATTGAACTATTATTTAAATAATAGAAAACTCTAAATGTTCCCCTAAAACCATTAGCATGTCCATTATATTACCTCACAAAAAATATCACGATAAGCCTAAATACTAACATGTAAAGGATACAATCTTCCTTAAAGTGTAAAAGATGACCCACCAACAGTGCGTTCAATGAGTTTCAAACTTTTGCAACATCACCCTAGTTGTTTCCACTTCTTTTTGCCAAATGGATGCTTTAGAAAGGGACAGATTGATGGTTTTTTGATAAAATCATATTTTGTTCATTATTTAAGATTATTCTAACTCTATTTTTATTGTTTTAAATTGAATTTGATTAATTTTTTGTAATGAGATAGAATTAATCTTCATGTTGAGTTGTGAATTACAAAAAATGAGTTTTTGTTATATTGTAGTCAAAATTGGAAGGAAAAGGTGAAAACAACAAAAAGGAATCCAATCCCACACCCATGGAAGAAAAGACCAACTGTCAAAAAAGAGGAGAAGAAAAAAATTTAAGAGATCCAAAAGAAAACTCACGGCCACGATTGTGGCATTCTAGTGCCATGCCTGTAGACACCATTTACCTATTGCCCTTGAAGAGAAGAGAGAAAACGAGGAGTTCCAGAGCCCAGTTCAAGTGTACAGTGTGGCATCTAAAAGACACGCCCGTAGAGTCTATTCAGCCACTGCCTAGAAGAGGATTTTCCTGAGATAGCTATGTGCAGTTAAGCACAATCTTGGGATCCTAAGGCAACAACCGTGGGGAATGTAAGATGACTAAAAATTCCGATTTTAAGAGGAAACCTTTCAAGATTTAACTTCCTATTCAATTGAGATTTCCCCAAATCTTCCCTAAACCTTTTTCTTATCAAGAAAGAAGACCTAACGGCCCCTATAAAAAACCAAGCCTCCTTCTTAATTGAGGTTACCAATTTTCAGTGTAAATTTTCTGTTATTTTCTTAAGAGTTCTTTAAAGAGAGAGCAGGCTTGGTCCAAGAAGAAGTTCAAGATCAAGAAGCTCCATTCAATCCAAAAACTTTCAAGATTGATTTTTCTTTTTTTTTCTTAGTTTAATCATGTCCTCTACTATTTCTTTTTACTATTTAGTTTTTATTTCAATTATGAGTAACTAAACTCTTACTTAGGGTTAGGCCCTTTAATTTTTCTATGGAGTAATTTATATTTATTTGATTCAATTGAAATTTTTCTTTGATTATTTTGTTATTTTTGACCTTAACGCATTAATTCTCTGGCTAATAATTAACTGATATGAGATACTGTGTAATTGAGCAAGAGTGAAAGCATAACATTAGTTAAAAAAGATAACAACCTTAAGTTAAGTTTCACTTAGAGATAAGATAAATACTTAAGAGATTAATTAAAGATTATCACAAAGCTTAATGAATTGACTTAATTATTTGTGATGATGAGAGTAAATATAAGATTAAGTTCAATATTATATTTAATGCTTGAAAGAGACTAATCTTAAATTAGGAGAATCCAACTAGTAATCAAAGAAGAACTAAAATTGAATCAATACTTTAGGAAATCCATAGTTAATCAATTGAGATAGTCTAGCCATTAATCCAAAAATATTAGATTTTAATCAAAAGCAAACTTAGTTTTAGTTTTAATTTATTTTAGTTTTAATTTCAAATCTCTTATATCCAAATAATAATTAGTTTAATTTTTGGTACTTATAAAATGCTTCATTGTGGGACCATACTCAATTCACTATTTTATTACTTATTTGACAACTTGTGATCTTGTAATTAGCTAGGCTAGAGCCCTAACATTTTTTTTTATATAAAAAGCCCTAAAATCTATCACAAATTAAAAAGCTCTTGTCTGGTTTTCTTGATGGTTTCGAAAGGGACCGATGATGGGGATTTTTCTTTCTCTTTCTCCATCTCAGTTCATTTATGAAATGGTAGGTTGCATTCATTTCATTTTTTTTTTCTCTCTCTCTCTCATAGTAATGTTAGATGTGCCATATAATTAATGGGATCCGTCTACTATTAAAAATAATTTTTTATCTAATAATAAATGTCACATCAACTAGGAGTTAATGAAGGAATTAACTTAGTTATTTTTCCATTACTGTAAGGGCCTAAATAGTTACTTTCTAATAAATTTATGCTTAATTGAGCCTAAAAAAATTTCAAGAACCAATCTATACTTTTGCGAAAAGTTTAGAAGCTTATTTGCACATTCTTCCTACAATACAATGTATCCATATCTATATTATATACTAAATTAATTAATAGTTATTACCACAATTCTTATCACGTATTTTGTTCTAATTTTATTATATGTCAAATATTTTTCCTATTAAATTTTTTATTTATTAAATTTAAAATTTTCATATTAATTTCCATGTTAAATTTAAAATCTACATGTTAATTTTCATGTTTCTTATACACATTAAATTCTTTTATTTTTTAAATTAAATATTTTTATGTTTCCTATTCAAATTAAATATATTTAATTATAAAAAAATTATATTAATATTTATGCTTCCTAATTTTTTATTTTTTAATTAAAATTAATAATATAATGTATAAATCAAATTAAGTTCCTAAAATAGCACACAAGTTATTTGGCTATAAACATATTTCTAATGTAAAATATATATTTTTTTCCTAACAAAATTTTACTCTCTTTCTTTTCCCGATTTTTAAATAGTTAAGATTTAATATCATTACATGCTTTTAGAAAATATTGTGTTAGAAAAATTATTAATATAATAATTAAAATTAAAAATATAATAATAATTTAAGATAATTTTACGACCATAAGAAGCCAAAGTGCATGAGCTAGTTTTAAAATAATTTTGTTAAAAGCATTATGAATGTGATACTATATTTTCACTTCAATATAATTAAATTTATTTAATTTTGTAATTTTTATATAATACCTTTATACACTATATATATATAATACATACATCTCATATATGTATAATACATATACAGAATATAAGAATATCTCAAATCTTTTAATTTAAAAATCTCTATAATTATAAGAAAATATTTTAGGCTATATAATAAATATTTTAGTAAGTAAATAAGTATATATATTAATTATTTAATTACCAAAATACAATTTTAAAAGAAAATTTTCAGTAAAAAATTCGCCAAAGTTTTATTTGTATTTCGCACATCCCAAAAAAATCAATTAACACATGCAAAGAATGATGCACTTCCAAAAATCTACATTTATCCAATACTCCAATACTTCTCAAAAATTTCAGCAAATACTCAAGTATATAGATATATATATATATATATATCAATTTGTATAAAAATTTACCAAGTCTACACATTTAGTCCAAACATTTTAAATTTAAATTATTTCATATATATATAAACATAATGTACATAAATATATTAAATCTCACAACATAAAAGTTTATATGACAGATACTGGCTTTGGTCTCATGACAGTACAAAATCTTCTAGTAAAATTCCAAAAATCATAGACTTGGTCAGGTCTAGCAGGGCTCTCTAACTCAACCATGTCACCTGTACGATAAACAAATCGAGCGAAGCTAACAGCCTAATGATACATACTTTGATAGTGAAATAAAATACTTAAAACAATGCATTATCTCTTTTAAAACATAACATGAGTGTTATTCTTATGCATATACATTTTTTTACAAATAATCAAAACACTACAAAAATATGCATTGGGCCCGAATAACCCTATACAGTATTCATATTTCAGAGATATTGTTATGGTCTATCGTGATACCAAAAATCTAAGTGTCACAATCGTCTCCCATTCACCCCTTTGTGTATAGCCTTGAAGGCAAATATCATCCATAAATGACACCCAGTGTCTAGCCTAAAGACACATCATATCATATTGACGTCTAGCGTTTAGCCCTTAGACACATCATATCAATAGTAGCAATACAATTCTCTGAAACAAGACACTATACAATGCTAAAACACATTTTATCACATTTTTCATAGTAAATTTTCTATCACATTATCCCATTTACTCTTTTCTTTTCCATAGTCATTCATAATTCCTTTCATTTATCCATAACTCAACACATTTTTAATATTATATGTTACATCTACAATGTAACTTTGCTACTCATACTTTAGGCATTCTTCACTTTTTCCACGATTATCAAATATTATTCATTTTAGCCATTACAATGGCCTGACATAATGCACATCATGTATTTAACATCATTTCGTAGTCAACAAGGCAATACATTTAAAAGTTCAAATAACAAAGTAGCATGACACATTTACTATTGAAATGTGCTAAGCTAATTTGAATGTAGATGTATTTTAACTTATCAAAATATGTACATACCTTAATCCAAGACAAATCTCAAGCTAGAATCACCCTTTTCCCTTCACTTTTCAAAATGTTCTTTATTGTTGGGTTTAGATAATTACTATATACTCAACACCTAATTAAAATGTAAGTGTATACATGGTATCAAAACGCATTTTCACATACTTTAACTAATAAACATCAATTTATCTCATTTTTTTTAAGTTTTTATTTTCTTGTCCTAATACACTTTAACTTTAGAATTCTATATTAACCAATTCCAAATTACATTTTAGGTTAATTTATATTACTAAAATCATAATTCTACTCACTTTAATAATTCAAACTTTAAATTCTACAATTCTACCCAATTTTTCAATTTTTGCCCCAATATACTTTAATTCTAGAAAACTATTTCAACCTAATTCAAATTGTATTTCAAGTTTATTTCTACCATTAAAGTCATATTGTAACATATTTTAAGTAATTTAATTCAATTAAATCTATTTTTTAACTATGCTTTTCCAAAACCCTAAATTCAATACTAACTAAATCAAGCTTCCATCAAACAAACAAATCCATCATATAACTATAAAATTCTTGTCTCTTCATCAAAATAACATCTTCCACAACCATTTAAACAATTAAAAAGTACTTCTTCAAAAACCAAAATCATAAATAATCTATATTTCCATAAAACTCTTTAAACTAGCAAGAAAACTTACTTTTGGTTGAAGAAACCTCAAAATTACCCCAAAACTCTTAGAAATCTTAAAGAATTTGAGGTAAAATGGAAGCAAAAAAAAAAATCTCCTTTAGACTTTGTAAAAATCGGCACACATGAGGAAATGAGGAAGAAGATGAATATAAATGGTATTTTAATTTCTTTCTCTTTAATTTATAACCACACATATATATTATTTTATTATTTAATTAATATTTAATAATTAATTAAATTTTTTCCATCATCTTCCATTATCTCTTTTATTATTATTATTATTATTATTATTATTATTATTATTATTACTTTTTATCCTTTTTACCATTTTACCCTTGACCTTAACTATTCAATTTGACTATATGTTATTTATATTCTATATATATTTTACATATTCATTTGGTCTTTTCTCCCTTTCAACCCTTTATTTATCCTCCAAATTATTTATTTAATTTAATTTTAGTAAATTTTCGGATGTTACATTTTGGGTATATAATGTATATATGTTGATTTGATTACAAATTTTGCTTAGATTTGAAGTATATACAAGAGATTCTTCCTCTTTCTAGCCAAACCTCTCCCTTTGGCTAGGAAGAAGCAAGTAGCGTGACATTCTCCCTCACCTAATCGGGTAAATGCTTGTCATCAAGTGCACAAACAATGCATTATTACAGTTATCTCCTTTTCCTACATTGTGTACCTCCATTTGGTGTCATTGAGCTTCTTACTTTCAAAAGCAATAAAGCGTCCCTCTTGCATCAATATGCCACCAATGGTAAAGTTAGAAGTATCTATGTGTACCTCAAAAGTCTTAAGGTGGTTAGGAAGTGCCAACATCGACTCCTCCACAATAGCCTTCTTTGAACCTTTAAAGGCTTGTTGGCAACACAAAGTATTTTCTCAACTTCAGTCCTTTAGAAAATTAGTTTGTGGGGCGAAAATAGAAGAAAACCCTTGATAAACCTTTTATAGTAATTTACCAGTCCAAGAACGATCTTAATTTAGTAACTTTTATAGGTGGCTCCCAATATTGGATGACTTACACCTTAGACTTATACATATGTGAAGGTTGCCCATACCAATGACGTGCTTCAAGAAAGTCACATCTTCTTGGGTAAAGGAGCACTTCTCCTTCTTTACATAGAGCTCATTTTTTCTTAATGTGTGGAACACCTATTTCAAATGGTTCGCATACTTAAGGCATTAATAGGAGCTCATAGGATCCATATTGCGCTGACACACGTTGTCTTTAACTAATCTTTTTCAGTTATTCTAACTTGATAGTACCTTGACCACAAATCCAACTTATGAAGTATTGAACATTGCCAAGTTGATAAAAAAAATCCACTATGAGTGGAATAAGATACTCATTCTTGACGGTAATCTTGTTAAGAGTATGGTAGTCTATGCAAAGCCAAAGCAACCCATCATGCTTCGTCTGAAAGAAAATCAGTGTACCATAAGAAGCTTTGGAGAGACAAATATGACCAACATCAAGTAACTACTTCAATTGACTCTTTAGCTCTTCAAGCTCATGAGGTTCCATATGGTAGAGAGCAAACACGGATATTTTGGCTTCAACATCTAACTCAATAACATGGTCTTATCTCTCTTCTTAAAGGAAGCTTCTTTGGTAGTTCGACATGCCTCACATCATTGAATTATTCAAAGGCAAATTGAATGATCCTTGGCGCATTAACCCCTGCATCCATGGGACCTTCACCCACCTTAAGCGTGGCAATATAACTAGGTTCTTTTCTTTTCACCCATTTAGATAGTTAGAGAGTGGATACCATCCTCTCCTCACTAATCTCCCTTTTCATAGTCATAACACGTGGTTGGCCCTTATCCATGATGCACATGATGTTCACATAGGAACTAAGAAAAGCCTTAAGAAGTCTATACCCAAATAAAACTTATAATCATCAATGTGAGCAATAGTGAAGTCGGCCTTACTTTCTCATTGGCTAATCTGAATATTGGTGCCTCTAACTACACCTTTAATTGGGACACTTTTAGCATTGAATCCCTCGATAAACCCTTTATCCTTAGTGTAGGATAGGCCAATCTCATTTGCAAGCTCCTTTGCCATATGCACAATGTCAGCCTCAGTGTCCATCGTGGCTTTAAGAGTCTTGTCCCCATTCTCAGTCTCCACATATATTCAACCTCGTGATTATTCTTCCACTTTAGCTTGAAATGGCACTAAGAAGGCACATAGAAGCAATTTTTCTTTCATCTTCTGTCTTCCATGACTAAGGCGATAAGCTTCCCACACTTAGAGTAATCAAATGCTCAATAAGGCCTATTGCATAAGAAGCAAGCAATCTTGGACTTGAAAGAATCATCTTTATCCTCCTTTCCCTTGCCCTTGTCTTTGGAGGATTTTCCATCTTTAAGAAATTTATCCCTATCTCTCTTATCTTTTCCTCCATTAGAGGGCTTCTTGCCTTGTCCCTTTTGTGAATCTTTCTTCTTTAACTCAATCAAGGACTCAACAATGACCATTGCAGTGGCGAGATCTTGCACTCCTCACCTTTGAAGTTCAAACTTGGTCTATCCACTTAAGCCATCCATGAAGCATAAGAGAGCATCCCCTTGTCCCATGTTAGACTTTCTAAGAGCAACTTTGAGAATTCCTTCACATGCTTCTTAATGTAGCCTTCCTTGTATTGAAGGCATGAAGCTTAACCTTAGCTTCATTTTGGGCATCCTCAGGATAGAATTACTTTTTGAGTACCCTTTTGAAATCCTCCCAAGTATCAATGGTGCAAAGACCCTCCTTATTCACATCATCACGCCTTCGTCGCCACCGCACTATTGTAATATCCCTCAAGTAGGTAGTGATGCTCTTTACCCTTTGAGCATCATCAATAATTCCTGATACATCAAAGTAGTTCTCAATGCCTCGAAGGAAGTTGTCAATTTTCCTTGCATCCTTGCCCCATTATAGGCTTGAGACCTTAAAACGTTCACTTTTTTGTGTAGGAGCGGCATGCGTAGCCATACAATTAGCCACTACATCCATGCACACCCTAAACTGAGTTTGAAGCATTTCTAAAAGTTCCTCAAGGTTCGTAATTCTCCCTTTATAAACATTCATCCCGCTATCCTTCAAAACAATGAAAGCCTTCAAGGATTCAATCTTCTTGGACATAATATCAAGTGCCACATTTAAGGCACCCTGCATCTCCTCACGAAGCTCATCCACCCTATTGAACTCTTGCTCCTCAATGCGTTGGTCAAAGTCCTTGAATTTCTCTATCATCTCAGACATGATGGCATTGAACCTAACCAACCTTTCCTACATTGTAGTGATCATGCCCCTTGATTTATCCTTTCATCATTTCCCACCTTGGGCATTGTTGGTGCCAACAGAAGGATTGGTAAAATCCGACATTCTCTTGTGTTAAAGAGTTCATCCAACTAGGCTTTGCCACCGTCACTAGGTTTATCTCACACAAGCTCAAATCCGTGCAACACTATTACACTTTGCCCCAACTCTTGCAAAGTAAGTTAGCCTTCCCACAATACTTGCTTGGCTAGAACAAGTTTAACAAATTAAGTATGAAAGAAAGGAATATAAGAGAACAAGAGAGAGTTTGGCAAAATACTTGAGACTTAAGAGCTCTTATTACTTTAATGAAATTAGAAATGTTGGATATGTAGAACAAATGAATCATTCACCAATTTATACTACTCCACCTCCTCAGTGGATAGTGGTGTTCAATTTGATCATATGGTCTAAATTAAACTTCTACGCTCTTCCATAGAAATATCTACATCCTCCACCATTCTTTATAAGTCTAAAATTCTATGAAAAAATATTCTAGCATATATTTATATACAAGTCTTCCTTTTTCTAGCCAAACCTCCTCCTTTAGCTAGCGAGAAGCAAGTAGTGGGACACCATGCATGTTTGAGATTTTATATGCCCAACCATTGTTAAGACTCCTCTTTTTTAGGTAACCTTGTTGAGAGGAGTTCTAGATTTTGTTAGATGACGCCAAACGTTACATTTGATTAAGGAACAATTTGTAAAATAAATAAGTGATAATCTGTTCTATCTAAGCTCATGGTGAAGATTAAGAATAAAATGGAGATGATAAAGCGGGTTTATAATTTTTTTTTTTCATGAAATTTGACAAATTCTGTGATATGGATCTTGTGACGTCTAATGGTTCATAGATGAATTAAGATCCCTTATCTTTGCCTTGTGAGACGATGATTTGTTGTGTGTGATTGTTGCCTGAATTAAAAAGTTAATTCATAATGGTAGTAATGCTAAAATGGCTACCATGGGGTGTTTTACAGCATTTGTGTTTAGTAGATCTTACCAAGGCATCGCCAGGGTGGTTTTAGATACAATTTACGAGTAGCACTAGCATAGAGTGGAGATCTACAATATTCAGTCTTTACAAGATGAAAACAATTCTGTAGAATTTAAAAATTATATACATCATTAATCTATTCTTTTATAGAATTTAAATATCATATACATCATTAATCTATTCTTTTGTAAGAGCTATCTGTAAAATGAACTTGCAAAATGAATATGCTATACTTATAATGTGAGAGAGAGAGAGAGAACATGAAGAGAAAAATTATTCTATTCCATTCAACTAAATTCATTTTTACGGCCAAAAGTAGCTTCATTAGATAATCAACAATTACTCGCTTAAATCAAGCCATGCCTCCATGCTTTTCAAATTAAGTTGAGCTATACATCAACTTCTAGAATTTTCAGTCAAAGTTTCCAGGAAATTAATTCAATAGCAAAAATAATAACAAAAAACTAGTGGGAGGGCCGGCCGCAAACTACAAGCTACAATCTACAATCTTAGCATTTCGAAAACGTCTTTAGGAATTCCTTTAGTTAAAAAGTCTGCCAGTTGATCTTCAGAGTTGCAATGCTCATCCATAATTCCCCATCTTTCTATGCTTCTCAGAAAATTGGATTTAATTTTCATGAGTGAAGCCATATATGTTGGAAACAAATAAATTTTAATTTCACAGCGACTAATAGTAGTATCCTATTCATCAGCATTGAGAAGCAATAGGAAGCACAGATTGAGATTGAAATTCATCTATTAATAACTCTTAGAAAATGTAAATGCTACACCATGGAAAAGACTTGCACTCTTGATTAACCTAGAAAAGCTAATTACACAACTCACACACCATTTCTACACATTGGAACTATCTTTGAGGGCATAAATATCAGCACAAAACAAGCAGCGAATAAACAGCATAAGGGTAGGTTGCAACCATTGTAAGCTTATCCGCCAGCTGAACATCCCAACTATTAAAAGCAAACACGGAGATCACACTTATCCAGCAAATTTGAAGTTCACCCTGCAAAATCCTGCTTCTTAGTGGTGAGAGGGAAGGTTAACCATAGGGGTATTTTCTTTTGACTTCAAATGTCAATAGAGTTTCTGCTTTAAATATCTCGCCAAGGAAAAACCTGTCAATTCATTTGGTCCTTGGAATACTAAAAACTGCTTTAGCAAGTGGATTTGCATTTCCCTGGTGAATTGAGAACGACCTATTTTCATATTTATAAATATGTCAAAAAATCAATTGCTTGGGTGAATAACAGAAGGGAGCTGAATAAGGTACTAACCTCGTACTGTATTAGAAATTCCACCTATCTAACTGCCGCTTGGCTTCTGCCATGTCTTTCTGTGCCTTCTTTCTTCGATAAAATATTGGACAATCTCGACTGTGAACAAGCAGTACTTGTTACAACTAAAGCAAGAAGTATAAAAGAAATATGGAACAAATAAAATCAGCAATTCGAAAGTACAAGGGAAAACATGCTCTTCAACAGAGGTTGTCATTATTTTTATTACTATTTCTTTATGAAATGAGAGTCATCTGACGACCAACCAGAAAATCCTTGCAAAAGAATAAAGTACTCGTTTAATGATATAAAAGAAGACAACAAAACCTAGTGCAAAGAACATCCTGATGAAGAGAGCCTTGGCACTCTTGGCACTGAGTCCACAACCTCCCAAAAAGTAACTCTAGCTCAGAAACTGCAATCAATCCACATATTCCATTAAACAAATTCCAATATACACAAGTTATCCCATGAGAAACAATTCAAAAGAGATGCTTACCTTGAGAAACTGTTTTGCAGTATAGCTCTGCTTCTCTTCCTTTACAGTGTGAGCAGAGAGTTCGATCTGAATTACTGGTCCAAAATACAATTATTAATTATTAGGCTCTGCATAAAAGTATGATGTCTGCATTCTAGTGGCCAGTGAAAATGGATAAAGTCCTGTAACCAAGAAGGAAAATTCCTAGCAAGAAAAGAGAGATGGAATGTTGCTTATTACATTCATGCATTACCGGAATTATGATTTGTGAAAACAATTATGTCTAGAGATAAAGGTCTCCTTGATAGAGAAGTGAAAGCATTACCCTTTTTTTTTCTGACAAGGAAATTGTAAAAAAAATTACAAAGAGGGAGGCAGAATGTTGCATTTGCACTTGAAGTGACCATTGAACTTGATGAATCATGCTGAACAGTTGCAGATTCCAAAAGCTCCAAAAAAAAAAAAGAAATAAAAGAAAAGGATTGCTCAAATCATTTGAACTTAATATTTACTGAAAATTGAGTAAGTGCACCCTAAGGTTAGTTATCTTGAAGGATTAAAAGAAATCTTTCCAGCACCTGATCCATAAAGGACTTGATGACAAAAGACCCAACTTTTTGTCGATTCCACAAGTGCTTCATACCATTTAAAAATACTAAAAGAAACAGGAAAGGCACAGCGAATAATCCGAGGTCTCTAAGCATCCACAGATACTCATAACCTAGAAGAGGATGCATCAACTCACTGTGAAACTCTTTAATACCCAATGAATCTTTAAGAGGCCCCGGAAAAGATAGCCACCAAGCTATTGTACTTTAGTATTAGTTTTTTTTTTTTAAATGGTTCAACATTTATGGACCTTGCCTAGGCAAACATAATTCCTGCACGAATTTCCATAATAAAATATTTTTGAAAAAGCTTCAAATTCCCGTGGGCTTTCAACAATAACCCTGTATTCTTCAGAAAATCGGAATAGGAACCCAAAAAAGACCCAACACCATGCTTAGCAGACTACAAATTTAAGACAGAAACCTAGTGGGATCTCAAGATCTTAGAAGGGGTTTAACCTACACATAAAATGATAGAAGATTCACTGACATACAGTAAAACTATAAATTTATGAGATTGTAGGTACTCTTGCCACAGCTGCAACACCATATATCTTCATTTGGTGGGAATACTATTTGGCATCAACAGTTCACCTTAATTTATGCATTAGGAAAAAAATATCACCAAGATAAAAAAATAAAGCAAAAGATTTAGGCTCTTATTTTGGTAATGCGGAAAGAAGTTAGTAGTACAAGATTAATGGTGGCTATTCAAATTAACAGAAGCCATCCAAACAAAGAATCTTAAGCATCTTCTTGACAATAAGAATTCAAGAGAAATTAAGTAAATGTTACCATGTTAGCGGAACAAGCTTTCCTGTTTTATGTAAAAATGGAATGCAATTAAACCATACCTAATTAGGGCTTTGCAGCCAATGCAACTGAGTTGTTTCTTAGCAAATTTCATAATGCCACCATTTGAAGGAGTGGAGATGGAAATGGATCTTGTATGACTTCCATGAAGCAGTTCCTTGCTGGCATTCTTCAAAATGGGCTCAAAAATTCTTAGAAGTGGCTGCAGTGTAAACACCTCTGATTACCATACAATGGATGAAGACATCAACCATTATTGGCTGCATAACCATACACAAAACTAACCTTGCTAATTTGGTTTTCAAGATAATATTGAGGGTCTATTGGTATGTTATTTTCCAGAACATATATAGGATCCTCAGATCTCTCGTAAGCCTGATTATTCAGCAGCATATAAAATTTAATAACCAGAATATAGTACTACATAATTTCCAAGGAAAACAAAACAAAAGAATCCTCCACAAAAATTACCTTGGCACCTTTCGCAGCTTTTATGATGACATATGGTACGCGATCCCCGACATTTGGAGCAGTAGCAGCATCTCTCTGTCGACCACAAACATGTCAAAATTTTCTTATGCCCTGAAAAATTATCACCAGTTGACTAATCCGACTATTCTTAGGAATTGTGCCTCTTTTTCCGCATCAAAAATTTTGTTGGAGAAACAACATTTTTAAAAGCCAGGTGCTAGAGGGGCTTTTAGAAGAGTATTGTCGAACATTAATAAACATGATTGGAGGGTATTATTTATTTCTTTCCTTTGTTTCTTTTGTTAAACCCAGAATACCTCATCCTCCACTTTGCAATCTCATTACCTTTAAGATCTTGGAGAATATCATATTTCAACTAAGCCTTCTTGAACTCCCAATAAGAATTTCAAGCCCTATGTTTATTAGACTAATTAGTCCTTTATTAGACTTCAAAACATAAAACCCCAAATACCTAAAATTATAAAGCACTGGGTAGCAGTTAAAATTAAATAAACATTAAAACTAATCCAACTAAGTAGCTCAGGATTCGAGGCTTAGTTATTGTTTTTTGACACATGCCATACCTAGGACTCATAATTCGCTACATTAGGGACTTAGGTCCCAAAATCCCTGCTAATTTATAAGTTATATTCATTGGAGTCGAACTGTAAATCAGCAACATTTTCTTAAATCACAATTTCTAGTAATGGAAAGCATGAATTGATAATGAAATAATTCTTTTTACTGTAAGGGTACCGGTGCAGTCAAAAGCGCACCAGGCACTTGCCTAGGCACAAAAGCCAGGTGCAAATAACCTTTAACGTTTTAAGAAGTCCAAAACCAGGAACCATTAGTCAAGCGATGGCTTTTTGTACCCAAGCGGCGCTAGTATATATATTTTTTCTAGATTAACGTAGTAAATTTTTTTCCTCATTAATATCCTATGTTTTAGTAATTAGTTATTTTAGGAAGTTAAAAAGTTTAAACTCTTCCAGAAAATTTAAAGTCTTTTAGGAAATTTAAAGTCTTTTAGGGATTCTAAAAGTGTTCAGGGCTTTTTAATTTCATTCAAAATCAAAAAGCTTATCAAAATGGAAAACTAATACAAACAAAATCCAAAATTCAAAATCAAATTGATATAACAAGGAAGATAAATATAAGTAAATATTTTTATACCAATCAAACTCCTTTTTTCTTATTCGTGTTACTGTTTTATTTTTTACGTTACTACTCCTTTGTTGTTTTTCTTTTGCATTTTTGCTACTGTTTTTATCTTCTTTTGCAATTTTGCTGCTGTTTTAATATAGCTTCTAATATATTTTATTTTAAAGATGTACTGATGCTATTATTAGTAACTAGCATTTTACAAGAACTTTGCACATCACTTTACTCAGGCCATCACTTTTTTTGTGCCTTGAGCCTAATGCGATGCAAGGATGTACCGTCTTAGTTGCGCCTAGTGCTTTTAACTACCTTGAAGGGTACTAATTGAGGACCAAAATTGCAACCCAGTTTGTTTTAGCTGTGCCAAACTACTAAGACATGCCATTGCACTTACTAAAAATGCACGTAGGGCCAACCCTCCTTTGACAGAAGTATATGGTGCCTTCTTTAGCATTTTCACCCAATGTTAGACTTGAGTCCATCATTTAGTTTTTTAATCATTGCAGTTTGAAACACATATTCTGAACCTAAATTTCACAGAATCTTGACCCATTACCCTCGCCAGTGTGAAATAAATGATCAAAGTAAAAACACGTACTACTAGCTAATACCAGGTGGCTTGAAGTGCCTTCAATGTGATGTAGGACAGCTCAGAACAACTTGGATTTTTAGAAATTAGGCTAAGATTCTTAAAAATCAAGAATTAGGGCTTGAAAATTAGAATGGCAGAACTGAATTTCTTCAGAAAATAAAGGAAAATTAAGCAAACAAAAATAAAGTACCAGCATCACTCTAATAGGATCTTGGATTCACTCCTATGAAGAAAGTATCACACTTTCTAGGATCAGAATTGCATCACACAACTCAAAGATAAAAGCATAATTTGCTAGAATTTTATTGACTGAAAATATGATAAATGAAGCAATTCAAGGGTATTTATATATACTCAATCTATCCTAAATGTAAAGGTAAAGGAAATTCAGAATTAGTCAATCCTTGTTGGACTCTGAAAGAAAACAAAGAATAATGCTATCCCAATGCAATAAGGAATCAAACTAAGATCCTAAAATAAAACTGAGAACTTCTAAAAAGATATGGATAGATTCTCTAGCAAAGTTGGAAATTACAAAACAGCCCTTTTACTGAAAGTACTTTTTTCCAGTTTAAATATGACTCAAAAAGGATTAAATATCTATAAGATATGAAACAAATACGAGACAAAATTTGGACCATAATTCTAAAATTCGTAACTTTTTAATGTGAATTTTCTTAACTTCATTGTTGGCATCATGATGTCAAAGAAACCAGCAAATTTCAAAGAAGTTTACTGCCTTATCACATGAAAAAATTATAAATATGTGCATATGAAAATGGAAAGAATCCAATATAAGCTTCTGGGGTATGTTCCTACAGCGGACATGTTTCTGAACTATACAGATTTAGCTGGATGCTTTGAAGGTAGAGGCAACCAACAAGCCAATCTAGCACACAGTAATAGTGCTGGGCTAGGCTCAGCCCATAAAATTTTATGAATTGGACTAGGTTGACATTTTGCAGATCACTGGGCTTCCCAGCATGTGGCCTGAAGCACTCAAATTGGTCCGAAACATCCCATTTTGGCCAGCATTTCCCCTCTTTAACAGCCAAACACTTGGGTTCAGAAAATTGTATAGAGGGACTAAATCATAATCTTTCAGTCAACAGAAAAAATATAACAGTTGGATTTAGAGGTGATATTTTTCACAATAACGAAAAAATTGGCCATTGATGAAAAATTACAGTTTAGTCCCTCTTACAAATTCCTTTTCAAGTAGTTTCTACGGTTTACATTTTTCAGAATTATTTTTGCTATTCTTTTGCCAAACCCATTTTTGGCCTTTGGGCTGTATCAAGCCGAGAGTGAAATTTTTCAGCTGTGTTGGGCCACCCAAAAAATTGAGCTTTGAACAACTTTATTTAGAGGTGCTTTTTGGCTTTACACAAATTTCAATCAATCCTCTCTTGCTTGCACTCCCACTCTCACCTACCTACTTCAAGTATCCTAAGTGTCGGATTAGAGGTGTAAAACGCACTCAATGATTTTCCAAATGATAAAACCCACACTAAAAGTTCTAAATTTCTCAAGTTTTCAAACTGGTTTTTCCTTTAGCTCCATGTTTCTATCAGTACTTTAGGGGGTCTATTATTTTGTAGATGCTTTTTAACAGTATTTGGGTTTATTACTTTGTTCATATATTTTGAACTCCTAAGAATTATAAGTTTCAGAAGTTACAAATCTTTGTTAATGTTGTCAGATTTGGAAATATATTATTTAAAATTTCAGATGTCCACTTCCTCAAGAAATGGGATTACTGTTTTATATTTGGAATTACACGAGAATTGTATGACAAGTTAAGATGATTTACATATTTTGCATAAATTATGATAAAAAGAGTTAATAACTCACCTAACTTGCAAGATATGAAAGGAATAGAGCTATTTAAAAGCGATTTCGAAGGAATAAAAAGAATTACAAAATAGCTGTAATAGGGTACACACAATTTCACATAAACCATATGATTTATCAGAATGTATTCAAATTTTTAAGGGGACAAAAAAAAAACCACATGCTTAGATTTGGAGTTCATTTCCAAATTTCTTATCAGTTATCAACTTCAGATCAAGACTTCCTTTCAGACCAATATTTAAAAATTTTCCCTGCCTTAATTAAATTTTTATGGAATTTAAAGTGTCAAATTAATCCTTCTAAAGAACAACAGAACTCTTTAAGTCTCAAGACTTCAATTCTACTCTCCAAACTCCTAGGAAACGAAGCCCTTACGAAAAAAGGAAAAGCACTGGATGTAAAATGGGAAAATATATTAAGTAGATACAGAAATCAATAACATACCTTGCGCATACGTTCAGCAAGTTCTACATGAGCAGCCTTGACTTCATAATCATCTCCAGTCTTTGTCAGACCCTGTTAAACCAACTAAATTAATACAGGTAAAACCATTCATGTTGATGACACAAGATTTTAGAGGCTCTTTAAGGACAGCATGTGAAGATACATTCACCAAAAAAAATTACCTTAGTAATAACCAGAAGTGACAAATCCATACGGTTCATGAGAAGATCAGAAATGGTATTCTTGACATATTGAACTGCACCAGGCACATCTCTGTCTATTAATATTTTGTAAAGGCACTCATTTACCAGGTTTTTGACCAGTAAACAATTGTCTCTTCGAACTGTTTCAATGCCTGCCCATGAAATATGACTAATCAATAGGCAATTTTCATATAATATCCAGAAGCCCAAACTGTCATGAAGTTTATTCACCTTTAGTATCCATTTTGTCAAATTTGTTTGCATTTGTCCAGAACAAACCAGCATATCTCTTCTTGCTAATCAACAGATATGGATAATAAACCTTTTCAAATTCTAGCTTGATAGGCTTGACATGCAAATATCACATAAATAAAACACAATGAATTAGTTATAATTAAACATACAAAAATGTCAAAAAAATATAACAAAGAAAAGAAAAGGTCAAAATTTGAATTAGAAAACAAAAACAGCAAGCAAGCATCAAAAACTTAGAATCAAAATTAGAATTCAAGTAGGATAAACTATATATATTAAAAAAAATTTAAAAAAAGGGTCACATGTGAGTACATGTAAGATAGAAAGGGGCTGCTAATCTAAGACACAAAACCCCAGAATTAACTAGCAATTTAAATGTTTAATAACTATATTCAGGAAATAAATTATTCAATTAGCAAATTTCAACTTCGCCTATTTGCCGTGCAAAAACCTTTTGCATTGCCAAGTCAATTTAAATTGGCAATGCAAGATGGCAAGCTTTTCAACCATTCAAAGCTTATCAATTATTCTGATAGTCGATCTATCATGGCTTGCTTTAACTAAAAAATGAATTTCCAAAGAGGCTATTGAACACCTAATTCTAGAATTAGAAAGTATAAAAATGTGGGAAAAATGTATATAATTAATTAGCTATTTTAGGAAATTCCTTTGTACCAGATTTTATCTGTAAAATTAGGTTTATATAACTGTCCCATAAATCATGGGATCTGATTCAAACTAGTCCAACTAGCAACATGGTATCCCATAAATCATGGGATCTGATTCAAACTAGTCTAACTAGCAACATGGTATCAGAGCTGTAGGCTCTTTTCTGGGATCAGAAAGCTCGACACAAGCCTTTACTGTGGAGACCATACTGCTGTCCTCTTATACTCTACTCTACCCTGTTTTTTAGTTTAAAAATAGAGTATTTGTACCCCTTTTGTTCAGCCTTTATTGCTGAAATTGTCATTTTTTTCTTTTTTGGGCTTTAATTGCCATATACCTTGCAAAGCTTTCAAACCTTTATTGCCATCACTATTTTTATCTCTACCCACTGTTATTATCTCACTACAATTCAATATGCCAGAAACAGAGAAGCCAACTGTTCCATTCCAACAGGATGGGGTAATCTGACTCAAACAACCAAGCAAATTGCAGAGGGAAAATTACACCCTTCACCATTTTTTATAAATTTTTTTCATTTTTACCAAGAGTATTTTAGTCATTTTATGCTAAACTCATAATAAACCCATAACAAATTCATAACAAATTATATAAATTCATAAACTCATAATAAACTTATAATAAACTATGTAAATATGATATTTTGGTAAACTAATCATAAATTATTATAAATCTAAACATATTTTTGAAAATATGGTAAATTGAATTTTTTTTTTCTGGCATTTTTGTAAAAGCCCCAATTGTAGAACATTCACGCTACCTACAGGTTAGATGGAAAAAATTATCCCAAGTGGTCACAACTCATCGGTACATTGTTGAAGGGAAAGGGGAAGATTAGCCACCTTATAGGTACTGGTCATAAACCAGGCAATCCAAAGTTTGAAGCATGGAATGAAAAAGATTCTATGATCATAGCATGGTTGTGAAATTATATGATTTCAGAAGTGATGCCTGCATGTTTTTGCCTATTGCCAAAGACATCTGGGACACAATTCAACGAACCTATTCCAAAGCTAGTGATGCAACTCAAGTGTACAAGGTCAAAGTGAAAACTACGGCTGAAAAACAAGGAAATAAAGCAGTCACTGAATATGAAAATCAATTGAAATCCTTGTGGCAAGCATTAGATCACTACAGGGTGATAAAAACCAAATGCCCCAATGATGCAGTTGTTCTAAAGGACTTTATTAAACAAGATAGGATATATGATTTTTTTGTTGGACTTAACCCAGAATTTAACCAACTAAGAATACGGATTCTTTGGAAATCTGAGGTTCCATGTTTTAATGTAGTGGCCCTAGTCAAAAGTGAAGAAAGTAGAAGAGGCTTGAGGCTGGAACCCCAAACCATTGATAGTTCAGCTTATGGTGGCTAGTGGTAACAACAAATCAGCCACAAATATGGAGAAAGGATTAAGGGTTGAAGGATAAAAAGGAGGCCAGCCAAAAAACCAACACCATGATGGATTGAGGCCCACATACTATAAGAAGCCTCACCACACTCATGAAGCAGAGAATGGGGTCAAGAAGGAGTTCAACCACAAAACAATCGACAAGTTCACATTGTTGCAGTATCATAAGGTGAATCAACATACAAGGGTTGAGTAGCCTCAACCAAGAAGAGATTGAAAAGGTGAAACCATTTATCAACGGTCTTGGAAAACATGAAGGATCACCGGGTTTTTGTTCTTTGGCATATTTAAATGAGTTTCCATCTTCTATTTGATTAAATGTCTCAGGTACAACCTTTACCAACTTCTGGTCATGGACTCAGGAGCAATCAATCATATGACCCATTCATCTAATATATTTTCAACCTACTCTCCATGTCCAAGCATTAGGAAAATAACCATAGTCAACTGATCCTTGATTACTCTAGCAGGTTTGGGGGGTGTCAAAATAAACCCATCAATGACTTTAAAAAATGTCCTCCGGATTCTTGAATTGTCCACAAATTTGGTCTCTATACAAAAAAATCACTCAAGATTTATGTGTGGTGTGATTTTTCACAGCAATAATTGTATATTGCATTAAAAGAATTTGGGAAGAATAATTGGGTGTGCGAAGAAAGGAATGGCCTCCGCTACCCTGAAGCACAAGTTAATTGGACATGACTAAGAGCAAATTACCTCTTTCTTCATATCAAAGTTTGTCTTATCCAACAAAGAGAAAATTTTCCTTCACCATTATATATTTGGACATCCATCACTTAGAGTAAATAAAATTATGTTTCTTTCTTTCTTTCAAGATTTAGATGTTGAAAATTTTCAGTTTGAGTTGTGTGAATTTTGCTAGTCATAAGCTTCTATTTTCAATTAGTAATAAAAGGAGCTTTGTTTCATTCTCTCATTCATAGTGATATTTGTAGTATTGGTTCCAAAATAGAAAACCAATTTGGTGTTAATATAAAAAGGTTTAGGTCAGATAATGCCAAAGATTATTTTAATCAAACTCTTACTCCGTATTTTCAGGAAAAAAAAAGGAACAATACATGAGTCGTCGTGTGTCAATACACCATAGAAAAATTAGGTAGCAAAGAGAAAAAATGGTAATCTCTTTGAACAAACTCAAGCCTTGTTATTTCAGAAAAATGTGCCTAAAGCCTTTTGGGGGGAAGCAATTCTTACAACCACTCATTTGATGAATCATTTGCCTTCAAGAGTCTTAGATTTTATGAGCCCTACTCCTATAGATATATTGTCAACCTTTTACTTGAACTTGAATACTAAAAAGAACCTTGTTCCTAGAATTTTTTGGTGTGTCATTTGCCCATGTTCATAATCAAAATAGGGGGGAAGTTAGATCCAAAGGCCTTATGGGTTATTCTTTGACTCAAAAAGGGTACAAGTATTATCATCCTCCATCAAAGAAATTCTATGTCTTGATGGATGTTACATTCAATGAACAATAATCTTATTTCACCAATCCTTATCTTCAGGGGAAGAGTTCAACTAGGGAAGGTAAGGAAGATTTTTTTGCGTGATTTGTCATTGATTCCTATTTCTAAAATCTCATATCCTGCAACCCATACCTAAACATGTATTCAGACCTAAACCTGTGCTTGAACCCATATTGGAACCTGTATCAAGAATTGAACAACCCATATCCAGATTTGGATCCAAACTTGAACCTGTATCCAATCCTGATCTTGTGTCTAAAACATCAGATGATAGGAAAAGACTAATTCTGCTCTAGGAAATGTGAGATTTGACAAAGGCAAAATGTTCACAAGGAGAAAGATGGTTATTCTTGAACCTAGCAAGTCCAAGAGTCCCTTTCAAATCCTTTGAATGAGGTAACAATTTCTAACCTTTCATTGCAAGATGAAACTAAATTTCAAGCGAATAGTGATGACCAAGACCTTCCAATTACCATTAGAAAACGAAGTAGAAAATGCACAAAATCAACCACTATACCATCTTGCATATTTTTTGTCATTTAAGAAATTTTCATCATACCATAGAGCTTTTATTGTAGACCTAAATACCATCTATGTTCCTACCACCTTATCTGAGGCTTTCTCCGATGAGAAGTGGAAACAAGCTATGAATGTGGAAATAGATGCATTAGAAAAGAATAAGACTTGGGAATCGGTGAAGTTACCAATAGGAAAGAAACTAAAGGGCTATAAATGGATGTATACAGTTAAGTATAGGGTAGATGGATCGATTGAAAGATATAAGACACGTCTAGTAGTTAAGGGTATACTCAAACCTATGGACTTGATTATCTAGAAACTTTTGCTATTGGTGCAAAGAAGAATATAGTTAGAGTATTGTCATCACTTACAGCTAATTATGGTTGGGATTTGCAACATTTTGATATGTAGAATGCTTTCTTACATGGAGGACTAGGGGAAGAGATTTATATGGAGGGTCCACTAGGATATGAGTAGAACTTAGCTGCTGATACCGTGTATAAATTGAAAAAGGCATTGTATGCGCTTAAGCCATCACCACGGGCCTTTTTGGGAGATATGCAAGAGTTTGTTGGCTATAGGATACAAACAAAGCAAATGAGATCATACATTGTTCATTAAACACTCCTCTTTAAGAGGAGTTACAACTCTTTCAGTGCATATTGATGACATAATAGTAACAAGAGATGATGTTAAAAAGAAACAAGTCTTGAGTCAATATTTGGCTAAGGAGTTTGAGATTAAGGCATTAGGGAAATCAAAGTATTTCCTTGGGATTGAGGTTGCTCACTCAAAACAAGGAATTTTCATCTTTCAACAAAAGTATATCATACATCTTCTCAAGGAAACTAGGAAAACAACAGGAAAACTAGCAAGTACTCCCACGGATCCCAATCTTAAACATGAAAAAGTAGAGGAGAATGCTGCAATAGACGAAGAAATGTATCATCTAACAAAAAGATTCGTATATTTGTCCCACACATGACCAAATATAGCATATGCAGTAAATGTGATTAGTCAGTTTATGCATAGCCCAAAGGAAGTCCAACAACAATCAACTCATAAAGTACTACAGCACCTCAAGGGAACACCAGGAAAAGGTATCTTGCTCAGAAGAAATGGAGGATTGGAACTTGAAGCATACACATATGCCTAGATCAATTGTTGATATAAGATCAAACTCAAAATATTGCACCTTCTTTGATGGGAACTTGTGACGTGGAGGAGAAAAAAAAACAAAGTGTAGTTGCTCTGTCCTATGCAAAACCTAAATTTCGGGCAATGGCTCTAGTTCTATGTGAAATACTTTGGTGAACAATCATTCATGAAGATTTGAAGAATAAATGGGATGGCCCAATGAGATTTTATTGTGAAAATCTACAATCACCATAGCTCACAACCAAGACAACATTATCGGATAAAGCACATTTAAGTCAACAAACACGTTATCAAAGAAAAGTTGGAAAGTGGATCAATTTGTACACCTTATGTGTCTACACACGGTCAACTTGTTGATGTCGTTCAGTTTTCCAGACTATTGTGTCCAAGCTGGGAATGGAGAATATTTATTCACCAACTTGAGGAGTGTGGGAAAACCATGTATAATTAGTTAGCTATTTTAGGAAATTCCTTTCTAGAAGATTTTATCCTTTAAATTAGGTTTATACAGTTGTCTCAGAAATCATGGGATTGATTTAGTTTCCTATTCAACTAGTACTGTAGTATATATTCTGCTATAATGTTCAAATAATAAGATAATTTTTCTTCGCATCTCAATTAGCAACAAAAAAAAGTGAAAAAACTTACTTTTATGAATGTTCCACTGATATATTCAGCAGCTTCTCTTCCCAACTTCATCGCTTCTTCAACAGTAGGCACACCAAATTGTACCATAATTGAATCTGTGTCCCCATATATAACCTGAAATTATTATCACTTTGATCGTGTCAAGCTCTTACAATTGCAAAACAACACTTTTGATCTATATTGAATTCAAAAGATATATTAAAAATTAAAATAAGAAAAGAGTAAAAAAAAGGTGGAATAGAGAACAAATTCACATGTTCAGTGAAAGAAAATAATTATTACAGTATTCATATTTCAAACTTCCCATTTCCAAACAGAGAAAAATGCAAAGTATTCACATGATAGGAAGGTTTAAATAACAGCTGTTTCATAGCTTCATTGCCAATCAGCTGGAAACAGTACGCAAAATGTGAGAAATTGATGTTTAAAATGTTCAATCTGATTCTTGACTTGAATATCATGCACATTTCATTAAAGTCTTTTTCAGAAGTTATATTTTATTAAAATTCTAGTTCTACGTCGATTTGAGTATTTTTCCATGGCTTTAAAAAGTTACAGCTACAGATTTTCGCAGCACCTGATATTATAAATCCGGCCAGAAATGTGTTTGAGTTTCAGGATGGCTCTCGCAACTTGGACAAAGCAACACTACCATCACATGATCAGTGGAGTCCACCAAATGAAGGAGTTTATAAGTTGAACATTGATGCTTCTGTTTGCCGAAATCTCTGAAAAATAGTTTGGGAGCTGTTGTGCGTGATGACAAAGGCCAAGTGTTATTGGCTGCTGCTACATGTCTTGATAGAGTAATGACGGTGGAAATGGCAGAAGCAAAGGCCATGCTATATGGTTTAACTGTGGCAAAAAAATGGTGGGTTTCTCGAACTTTAGGCTCAAACTGATTGTCAGTTACTTGCGATGGCGATAAGAGGAGCTGAAAACAACTTTTCTCCCTTGGGTCTGTTAATTGCAGACATTATTTCTACTAGCTTTGCTTTTCAATCTTTATGTTTTAATTTCAGTCGTAGAGAGTGCAATAGAGTTGCCCATTTGTTAGCACAATGGGCATTTGTCACTACAAAATGAAGTTATTTGCTTAGAGGATGTTCCTGTCTGTGTTATTAATTCTGTAAACCTTGATGCAGCAGGTTGTTTTGCAGTTTAATGATATTAATCTTTTTCCCTTAAAAAAAAGTTACAGCTACGGTGACCAATTCACCGAATTCAGAATGATCCAGACTGATTCGGCAATAGAATTCCTATTTTTGGCAAAGCTCTATAGCAACAGGAAGTGTAAAGACCAATACAGAGGTAACTATAATAATGAAAGAAAAGGATAGATTCTTCACAAATACTTCTGACCGACACTTATCTAACACAAGTTTAACATACCACAGTGCTTTACTGATTTAAGTGCCAGATGGAATACCTCAGCATTGTGTTCATAGCCCCCTATTATGGTAAATTTGTCTTCAACAAGTTTTTTGGTGTGCTCTATCATTTGCCGACCTTACAAAGCAACAAATTGCATCAATAAAAATAGATAAGACTACATTGTTTATCAAAAGAAATTTTCAGAATTTGAGAGCATCTTGTATTAGAGTACCATAGCTTGTAACACTTGATGATATCTCCAAACATGGCAATTGGGCAACTGTAGCTCCTGTAAACCCATAAACAGAATTTGCACTTATCTGCAATAACACAAGACATTATTCACAAATAAGCAAAAAACAGTAAGAATCCTGGACAACCATACAATTAAACTGTCAAGACCAAAAATGAGTGTCTACAGACTAAGAGATAATAACTCTTACCTTCAGGGCCAGTTGTCGGCCATCTAGAACAGCCTTCTCAAGTGGATCCTTGGCTTCCTAAAAGACCAAATCATAATAAGACATAAAGGCCTTGGAGCCTAGTGATAACATGGATAATATAGAGTAAACAACTGGCATTATAGAAAGGCATAATAAAGATACAGATTTAACAAAACTAGTTAAGGAAAAGCCCAACTAGAAATACAAATTACCTTCAAATCTGCTTTTGCTCTTCTTCGAGCAGCTAATAGTTCTTCAAGAATTTCAGGAAGAATTCCCTGAAAGTATAGTTTTAATTAATAATTATGGTCAAGATGATGATAATATTAGCAAAAGGGAATTACACATCATTAATAATGATTTCACCTTTTGCAAATTTGACTTGACAAATGTTTCACCAGTTGGCGTTTTGTTGACACATTCAGGTGTAAGGTTGAGCTTGCGAGTATCTTCAGGAGTCACCTTCACAAATAACAATTAGCTTGAAACTTTTTGCACAAAAGCTTCTCATCTAAACATATTTTGTTCCTAAATTACATAAAGACATCTATTATGCCAACAGATAAGAGTCCACAGTCAAAATAATTACCAAAGTGCAGTAACATAGATTATATGCCATCATTATTGAAGGATACAGAGAGGCAAAATCCAGTGTTGCAATTGGCTTTTCATAAAATCCTGCTCTTGCCTCCAAAACCTGAAACAGTTGGCAAATATGATTTAACTCTTTAACAGGAAAAGTTGAAAACAATTACCAAGACAACTTAAATCAGACAAAACTCATTTGGTCAAAATTTATTAAGTCTTTCAAAGTGAATTGCTATTTTCATAAATATCAGTTGTAGCATTTAAATTCTTATCCATAAACTTGGAACCATCACTATACGATCATCCTGATAACTTATAACACCTATTTCAGTCTCAAGGTGGTCTACACAAATTGCGTATAGGAGTCCCAAGCTCACATTCTATTAATGATGATGTTAGGAAAGGAGAAGCGGGAAGGCCACGAAAATAAAGAGTTAGTGTCTTGGTAAGCTATAAATAGTCATGGTATCTTCTGAATCTGCACTCAATTATTGCAATTCCAGCTACTGTAGACAATCATAATTAAAACACTCACAATTAATATAATCCCTGGTTGCCATTACAGCAAGCTGGTGAGCTAGAAAAACAAAAGCATTAAAATTTGAAAGCAATAACTCAGTAAAGTGGAGTAGAAACAAAATAAAGCGTCAGAACTTCATGCTCAAGAAGACATTTGTTAAACATAATTCCTTAGAAACTACAAAGTTTTGAATAGAGTTAGCTTCTCTGTCTTCATGGTGGTGCAGTTAGCTTACAAACTACTAAGTTGTGAATAGAGTTCGATAATATATCTCCATGATGGTGCAGTTAGCAAGCACAGTAATACCTGAACAACACATTCCCTTGGTCTTTCAACTATTCTCTCAACCAAATAAGAAGGGAAAAGAAGAGAGGAATAAGGAAAGGACACAGGTGCATGCAACACCTAAATGCTTGCACAAAGGCATCCACAAAAAAGAAAATCTCTTAACAAATTGAAACAATTTCTTCAATTGTAATAAAACTCAAGATTCAGTGAGTCAGCAATTTGATCTATAATTTCACTCAATATTTAAAGCAGTGGCATTTGCAAAATCCTACTCTACATCAACCACCAAAAACTGTTTAATAAAATCGTAAGCTACATCATAGGTTAAAAACATAGGTAAACATATGAACAAAATTCATTCAAAATCATTATAGTGCCTAAAACAACAAAGAAATAAATAAACAAGGCCATGTTGATGTATGAACTCACAGTGGCACCTTCATATGTTCCTTGTTCAGATCCTGCCTGCTTGACATTGGGAATAACAAGATTCTTTTGTTTAGCCTTCCTCAAGAGTTGGGAAAGCACCTGAAAACAAGAGGTTAACATCCTAGATTCAATTAGGTTGATCAATTAAGATACCAATCAACGGCTCATGCACAATGAAATTTTGTTAACCTTGATACTTTGTCCCCTAGAAAGGAGAAAAGAGATTGGGACACCTGTAACACGAGCCATTTCTACATAGTTATAAATATACATCAGCTTGTCCAAGAGTCGCTGTGGGAGATAAGCATCCTGCAATTCCAAAAAAATAAATAAATAAAAGAAATTGATTGTCCTGCACATGATTTGCAGTCGATATAATAGGACTAAATATTACTGAACAAGTAGCAGGTACTCTAGTCAGGCAAATGGAGGGAAGCAGAGCAATAGAAGCTATACTCAAACTAAACCATGCACCTTCAAACAATATACAGCAAGCCGCCTCCTAGTTTCTGCATTCCCATTCTGAAGATCAGATATTATTGAATGGTGGACGTCCTCTTTCTACACAAGATAAATGGTCTGTCAGCAACATCAACACAAGATACTAATTCTCCATCACAAAATATAAGAAGGATTAAATAGAAAATGACAGAGAGAAATAATACATCAAAGTTCAGACTCAAAAAGGGCCTAAAATAGTAAAGTGCAATAGAAATAATACATTTGTTTCTCATCGCAAGCAATGCCTTCATTGCCAGTCTTATAAGCAAGCAGTTATGGTCAAAACTCACATCGGACAGAACAAAAGTAAACAGAAAGTGGAAAAGGTCACAACTCATAGGAAGGAAAATTAACTAATATTTTACTCTGGCTGAAAGTATTACTGGATGATGTATTATTAGCAAATTAACATTCAGGCCTATCATATGCACGTTGAACCAACAAGAAAAATATCACTTGAGCTACCTCAAAAAATAGCTTACCTGCTCAGAGAGAAAGTGTGCTGAGACAGAATTTAAGGAGTAAGAACTTAATTTATAATCTCGTTGCATTGCCTGCAATGAAAAGAAAAGGGCATAATTATATGAACTTTTTATCTCATAAATCCAAATACATGATCAGGGAAAATGGAAAGCAAAGATAATTTGCACAAACCTGAAGCAAATCAAATTGAACTCTTCCTTCCAGTGTAACTTCTTTACTTTCCCTTGTTCCGTACTGTCTGCAACACCAAAAAGACTAATGAGCCAATCTTTCAATTTGAAAATACTGAGTAAGAACAAGCAAGTCTAAAGTCGTTGGGCAAAAGATATTGGATTGATATTAATATCATCCATCATGCACCAAACTGCATGAAAACACAGAATTTTAATATATCATCAGACCAAATAGTTGAACACTATATCTAAGCAAAGAACACTTTAGATACATACTTTATCAAATTAACTCTCAAGTTAAGATTGACCCAGACAGTTGAATTCAAATTGCAATTAAACAGGTTTTCAACTAAAAACTAGAAAAAGAAACAAGAATTAATAGCTTATTTTTGGGTTTAGATAACAGAGATATGTCTGCAGAACTCATATTCCATGAATTCTTAGAAAAAAGAAGACATCAACTATTCTTATGAAATTTCATGGAAAGTAATAACCAGTTCATAAAAATCGAAGCCAAGACAGGAAGCAGAAGTATAGTATGCTCGTAGATATGTGACACGGGTAAGGGCTTAATCCCAGTGAGTGGATGCAGGTAAGGAAGCTAGTACATGAGAGTAGGATACGTGGGCAGATAGAATATGAAGGATATGTTGAGACACATGGAACATGACATGCTAGCAGGATACTAGATAGAAATAGTGGATGTCATACAAGATTTTGCAAGCACACAGGGAGCCAAAATGGAAGAGAAACGTGCTGACTTTAGGACCACAAGCCATAAACTTTGGTAGACGGGAATGATAAGGGACAAAAATAAAATGGAGATTATCATAGACAAGTTTGAAAGATGTAGTTTCAAAGAAGATAACAGAAGATGAGATAATCTTTGATCAAACTAGTTTTTCAGAGAAGAAACTATTACATGTTCAATGCTTAGCAAAAAAATGGAGATAATATGGATACACACATTAAAGATATCTAAAGGCATTTATTGAAATAAGAGGAAAAAGGCTAATTAGGCATGTGGGTTGAACAATAAAGGATTTGCCAGGGTGGGTGTGTTTTAGGATAGGAATTGAAAGAAAAAACTATTCTCATATTTTCTTTGAGCTTTTAGCTCATGATCAAGTCATACTCACACCAAACATCTACTTTATAAATGAGGAAATTCCATTAAGATACTTAGAAGAGCAAGCAAGACAATTGTCCAATAAAACCTCCGAACATGATATCAGATACTGTTCTGCACCCTCAATTTCTGTTCGCCCTATTGTTATGCCATGCATACTCCAGCAACTTCTGGTATCCTCGTAGTCCTAACCTAGATAAACAACAAACGCGATCCTGACCATGCAAGATAGTACCATCAAGCATTGCGGAACTAACTAATAGGGAGATATTGTCACTCAAAAGGACTCATTCTTGTTCCAGAAGGCACCAAAAAACAAAATGGACAATGGAGGAAAAAATAATAAAAAAAAAGATGAAAACTGGAAGATTAAATTAATCTAGGTAGAGGCATGACAACCGGGGAATCCCGTCAAAAAGGAAGGCAGCTGAAAACAACCACTAGAATTTGGTCCACACCCTGACACATGGAGTTGTTGCCAAAATCTTCTAGAGGCACGAGGCTGCCAATGGTGCCGAACGATGGTGGGCTTCTGGGAAATCGGTCGGCGGATGGTCTTCCTGTACTGGTGGCGTATGTCACCACCCTCCTTAGATTCTGCCTATAAGTGTAAACCATAGAACCCCACACCATTTGCAGCAGAAAAAACAACAAAAGAAGAAAAAAAAATGCCAAGCAAGAATGGCTTGGAAAAAATTCAAGCCAAAAAGAATAGCTTGACTCTGACACCATAAAGATTAGAGAACTACTTTTTTATCATGGGTATTGATCTTTGTATAAAGATCTATTAATACACATCAATTTAGCTAGAGAAAAGAAAAAATATGCATATGGAAGCAGACAATACTCCTAAGATCAAGCAAAAAAATCTCCTATGATCAAGCTCAAATCTGGCTGTAATTACATAGGAATTGTTCCTCTGTAATTCCAACAAAACTCTTGGATGACAACTACATGGAAAGTTAAGGAGATTCTGATATATAAGTTTTAGAAGTGCCTCACAAAGAAGGGGATATGTGATGAAATAGACTGCTTGATAAAATTCTAAATTGGAAGCCTAAGTTTTGGAGAATAAGCATTCTAGTTAATAATTTTATGGTCACACAATATGTCGTTAATAACATTTTAGCAATTTTGTATTCTTCTAAAATTATACTATATTACGGGAGAACATAGCATGCACAAAAGATTCTTCTTTCTTTCTAGGCATATGCAAATATCATTACTACAGCATTTCATTTTCTACTTCTTATGTTATGCTACATGTGCTAAAATGATGGGTATTATGGGTATTACATTAACATAATTCTAAAAATACTATTGACAACAGTACTAAAATGATGATGGATGAAAACCTCAGGTACTAAAAAATTTAAAATTAAAGAAAAAAAATACAGCCCCAGAACTGAAAAGTATTAAACCAAAGAATATGTTTCTGAATACACATGTTCCAGTAATATAGCACTACCTTGACGAAAAAGTCGTATCTTTGACCCGGACCCTGCTATTCCTGACGCGACCCAACATAGGAAATTCTGATATTCCCAAAGTTTCAGCTCTCTTTTAACCAAGATAAAATAATATGTCAGATTTACTCAACCATAAATGAAATAGCAAATACAAGAACTAGCATTCTATCGACTACCTCAACTAAGAATTCGAGTAAATAATAAACCTCTACATGATGTAGAGTAAATGAGAAATTAAGAAAATCCTGCCGATAAAACAAAATACCTCTCAAGGAAAAGTTAACAAACAAAACCAAAATTTTCCACTATGAAAATGCAGATTGATAAAGGAAAGTTCTAATTACCTCGATGAGATACGGCAAGTCAAATTTGCAGATATTGTATCCAATTATAATATCTGGGTCCACTTCGCAGATAAAATCCTGAAAGAAAAACCTATTTAATATACTATAAATGCAGTAAACATCCTCTTGCTAGATGAAGGAGCAGGCCTGAATTACAATTGATACAAGAATTAATCACTTGTTACTTATACAACTAAGCCAAAGATTTATATATTGTTGTGTGTCATTCAGTTTAAAACTGCATATATACAGAAGTGATCTTTAACCTTTAATGCAATCATGGGCCAAGTGTTTGATAAATGGAGTTGCCATCATAGAACAGAGAAAAAAGAGGGGTGGCGATGTTTTTTAGCCAAATCCATTTTATCTGTTAAACCAAACCATAAACTGTCACCTTGATTAGTTTGAGTTCTCCATTAAAAGATTGTCTAATTGTTGTTTGAGAAATTCATAAAAAGTATCAGTTTTTGGTACTTGACATTGTCCAAGATCTTCTCAAACAGCCATACCAAATTGCTGTTCAGCCCTTCAATTGGGAAAGAGTTACAGGTTCTTCTTCTTCTGGATGATCTAGAACGGGATCCTCTAAAGCTAGGTGTTTGGTAGATTTCCTACTCGTTTTACCGATTTTTAACAATGAGAATTAAAGGGCTTGTTGTGAGAGGACCCTTCAATCTCTTCTGCAGTAGCTTCAATTTTGAGAAAATATTGCTTAACCTTTTTCATTCATCTTCTAAAACTTTATATACATAGATAAATAACTGATCAAGTAACTAAGGCCCCACTAAGCATTATTTCCCACAATTTAACCCATAAAAAGAAATGTGACCCGCTAAAATAAAGTAAAACATAACTAACCACAACAAGAAAGGAAATGCATAAACATATAATCCTACAACTACTACTGCCTGACTTTAGTTAGTGTTTATCATGTGGACCTTCTTCTTTCATTGACGAGCAAATCAGTTATTAGACAACTCCAGGAAATGGATCCACTTGAACACTTCTATTTGAGTCCTTATCAATTGCAGACCTCTAGGTAAAATTGTTTTAGCATGTCCATTGATTGGCAAAAAAAAACATATTAAGAATATATATATACTGACCATACTTGCACTGACAAGAAGCCAAAAAATAAACATGCCTCAAAACTGAAACAGCCTATTGTAGAGCAAAAAAGAAACTATGAAAAAAAAAAAAGAGAGAGGGAGAGAACTTCATACCCTCCAAGCCAGCAGGACGTCTCTCTCATTATCAAACGACATCACATCCACACCAACTATTGGAGAGCATGAGTTTAAGGTCATGACATTGCGAATAAATGGTTGGTCCTCTCCCTGCAAAGTAACTAGATTGGCCACCTATATTGAAACAAGAAATTTGATTTCAGAAGCAGTACAAAAAAATATAATCCACCTAACAGATTGCTTGACTGAAATAAACAAGAATCAAAAGCTGGAGCACACCTGAATAACAGGATCATGTCTAGGCTCAGGAAAATGACCTTTCCGACCAGCACACTCAATATCAAAACTCAAAATGCGGAATGGAGCCATTTTTGAGAATTCCCCTTCCGGGGCATGGCTGATCAATTCTGAATACCTGGTAATTGTAGTTAAGGAATTTATCTTGAAAAGAACTTATAATGGAAGGGGAATTCAAACATTTTCCAAAGGATGATCCTCCACACATAAGGATACAAGCAATCCAACTCTAATTGGCAATAGGACAGGTTCTTTGATGTCTTCTTATATTTTCCAGCAGGTACTTCAATCCAATTTCCACCAACAACATTGCAATCAATCATGAAGCGGAGGGCAAAGAGGACATTGCTTTCATATGTCATGAAGCTCTTCATACCAATGCCATCAACGTGTATGCCTTTGTCAAGAATACCTGAAAATGATTGGGACTGTTAAAAGAAAGAACTAAACACAACTATAAGAAATAAATTGTCAGCAACTTGTAGTCTAAACATCTATTCCAAAAATCAAGATATTTACCACGACAGTTGGCCACCATTGTCGGTAATGCAACTATAATCTTCAAAAAAGGATGCGTAGGCTGTTGCTGGTAATACATAATGCTCCTTTTCTGTACCATTTCTATTCGCCTGACAAATTTGGGAACTTTACCATTCCTATTCATCTCTCTCATCCTCCCCTTAAGCACCAAGTAACAAAGATGCCAAATGAGACCACTATAGTAGTTCAAGATATTAAAAAATGCATTCATGCGCACATTTGTTTATCTCTGCAATGGTAATTACAGAGGCTGCACAAATGGTAAAAACAAATACCTCAAGAACTTGTTGAAAATGAGAGATGTCATCAGGACCCATTCCAGGAGGGCAACTGATATAAAAATATGGCTCGAATCCATGTACATTGCAGCAAACACTATGTCCTAACAGAAAAAAATATATATATATTTACATATATATATATATCCATTTAATATATTCATAATAGGCAAAATTATAAAAAATTTCGAACTATATGATTATTGCTGATGATACTGCACAGTGAGATCAAGCTCCAAATGAGAAGCCATGCCTACAGCTATAAGTTTACATGGGTGTATTTATTACCAACAAATTCATGAAATATTTATCATGAAATTTTTCAAAATAAAATTTTGGGACAACATGAAATCAGAAACTACATTACAAACCCGCAAAACTTTTTGAGAATGCTTTTACGCCCATAAAAATACACCCCAAATTCAACAAATTGAACAAAAAAAAATTTAACCTGAAATTTTCTTCCTTTTAATTAATTTATATATAGAAGAAAAAAAAAGACCTAACCTTCCCTTGTGACACCAAAAATTCTGATAATAGCTGCGAGCCCTGACCTATCAGGCAAGAGTTCTTTGTCACACTCTCCAATTACATAATCAATCTCCAATTGCTGAAATACTGAGCATCAAAAAAATCCAGAACAAAAAAGTAATTTAGAACAAGCAGCTTCAAAATTGAGAAAGACAGACTGAAGTAACTCACTGATGCTGTGAGATTGGGACAAGTATGCTTGAGAGAGAGCCGGGCGAGCCCACTTGGAGAGATGATAAGCCAAGGCCTTACGCTCCTCGAGGTCACGGAGAATGAGATTCTCCTCGTCTTCGGCAATGAGGGTTTCATCAAGGAAGACATCCTCGTCCATGAATTCTTCGTCTACAGTAGGTGTGGTGACTTGTTGCTTCGCCACTGGTGGGGGTTGCGGCGGTTGCGATGTCGGCGGTGGCCGCTTTCTGGTGTTGGCTTTTCTGTTCATGGCTGTCGTTGTCGCAGGGTTGGAGAGAGCGAGGGAAAATAGAAAGAGGAGAAAGCGAGGGAAAATAGAAAGAAAGGTGACAAAACGGAGGATGAAAAATCGGCTTAGGTTTGATGGTTGGGCCACAAGTCAATCCAGCCCATCCATTTTCAAATAAAGTGCATTTTGCATTGCTCCACCGAGATCCCAAGTTCCAATCCCAATAATCAAGGGATGTTTATATAACTACTTTAAAAAATAATTTTTATTATAAAAATTAATAATATTTTTATTTTTATAAAAAAATTTATATAAAATTTTAAAAATATCTCATTTTTTAATAAAAATAATTTTTTTTTAATATTTCTTCCCTCATACAATTAATATTTTACTTTAAATTTTTATTTTTTAACTTCAATATTAAAATAAAAATATTCTAATAAAATAATAAAATTAATATTTAAAATAATTTATCATCATATAAAAATTATAATTTTTTTAATAAAAAAGAGAAAATTTTAATTTTAATTATAAAAAATAAGTAACACTCAAAAAAATAAAAATAAAATAAGACATATAAAAAATATTAATAAAAATATTAAATTTATTTTTAAATAAATTTTACATATTATACATATGAAAAATAAAAAAAATACATTTATTTTCATTATGTAACTATATAATAGATGTATTGTATATGTATTGTAGATGTTGTATGTATATTATGTAAAAATTATTGAATGTTGTTTGAATATTGTATAAATATTGTGTGAATATTTTAAAAATAAATAAAATAAAATAAATAAAATTAAATAAATATTAAAAATATTATATAGATATGTTTTTTTTTTTACAATATATTATGTAGATATGTTAGATTTATTGTAGATGTATTGTTGATGTGTTGTAGATGTATAGATATAGTTTGTATTGTTGAGTATATATATTTTGTATATAGTGTATATATATTATGTATATGTTTATTTTTTTGTATATATTAAAATTATGTCATTAAAAAAATTTTAATAAAATAAAATACAAAAAAATAAAAATTACAAAAAAAAAGAGGGTCGAAACGTAAAGGTGAAAAAAATTTCTGGTACCCATTTTTTTCAAAATGGAAAAAATTTTTCCGTACGTTGTGTAATTATCTCAATAAATAATAGAAAAAATTATATTACATAGCATTTTTTAATTTTTTTTCAAAAAACATCTTACTTTTTAATATGCTTTAAATATACAAAAAATATATTTAATATATATTTCTCAAAATGAAATATACATTTAATGTATTAAATATATTAAAAATATATTTCTGAAAAATATTTTTTTGAAATTAAAGAGTGAAGAATATATATTTTTAAAAGAGAAAAGGAAAAGCAAATGTTTTTTGAAATAATTTTATTTTTGAGAATATTTTTGAAAAAAAAACCTAAATAATATTTTTCAATAAAACTTTGAGATACTTCTAAAAATAAATTATAAAAATAAATATCATCCTCTCAAATAAACTAGAGAAAATTATGCCTTTTACTATATTTTTCAAATTTTTTAATTTTCATCGAATTCTTCTTATTATTTATAAATATATATAATAAACTCATGTAATAATTTAATAATAAATTTACACAAATTATCATATTTGTATTTGGTATATAATAAATTAATAAATTGGTAAATTTATAATTTGATGAACTTAATGATATTTTTGAATTAATAAATTTATAATGTTGTAAACTTTTTTTTTTGGTAAATATACAAAAAAGTTCAATAAATTATCTTAGACACATTTTAAATTAGGGATATACTCGGACTGAATTCGACTTGACTTAGAATTGAGCTAAAGAAGTGAACCTATGACGGGCCAATTTGGGTTGGCCGAATCAATTAGGCCGACGAGTTGGATATATTTTTAAACTTTTTTTAACCTTAAGTCTTTTTCGAGTAGAATGCTGCTACAAATTAATAATTTATTACAAAGATTCATCAAAATTTAAATTTATTTTCTATCTTATTACCTTATAAATGTTATTGCAGAATTAATAAAAAAACTAAGGTAATTTGTATATTTATATATTGCATAAAATAATAAAAGAAATTACAAATGATTGATATAAAAAAATTCTGTGTAAGTTATAAGTTGAATCAAACATCCTGATTCATTAATAAAAAAAATAAAATATTATAGAAGATTGAGATAAAAACTACTGTTACCTAAAATCAACAATCAATAAACCGTTCTTCTTAAATCATTAACAAAATTAGTTCAAGACTACAAATTACAATAGCTTTCTCCTCCAAAATTAAATCAACACAACAAAACAGTACCTCATTTTCTGAAATCAACAACACAATAACTCAAATCAAAGAAAATAATATAATCAACAAATGAAATGTAAAATCAAAGATTTTAGACTAAAAATCAAAGAACTAGAAGAATCAAACAAGAAATTAAAAGTACATGAACTAAATATATGGAGGCCGGCTAGTGTGTGTGGTTTATGAGCAATGACTCTAGGCTGCCTGCCTGGTTTGCTGGCATTGATGGGGTGGACTAGCTTGGCTCATGAGTAGTTGCCTCATTGGTGTGTAGTTGCTGAGTGGTTTGTGTTAGTTATAATAAGATAAGATTAGCATAATCTCTTATATGTATTATAGTTATCTGTTTACAATTTATGTTTATCATCTTTGTACAAACATGTATATATATGTTACTCCAAGATACCAGAATAGATAACAAATTCATTCCTACTAAACTTCTTTGGTTTAATTTTCACATGGTATCAGAGCACAGTTTTTAACTAATATCATATTCATCCTTTTCTTTTCTCTTTTACGTTGCTGTTTTCTTTAAAACTCTTAAGATGAGTACTGAGTCCTCTGCTACCTCACTTGTTGCTCCCACTTCTTCTGCTGTTACAACAAACATTGGTGTTTCACCAGTTTCTGCAACTCTTTTCTCTTCCTCCAATCATTCTTTTTCAGTCAAACTTAATGAAAAAAAAATTACCTTGCTTGGAAAACACAATTTCTGCCTATTCTGAATTATCAAAAGCTTCATGGTTTTATCAATGGATCTGTCCCTAAACCATTACCAACAAGAGCTTCTTTCTCAGATTCTTCTGTTCAGGAATCTAATCCAGATTATGAAATCTGGTTTAACAAAGATCAGATGCTTCTCTCTTGGCTTCTTTCCTCACTAACCGAGGAAGTCTTCTCTTATGTGATTGGATTGACTTCATCACGTGATGTTTGGATTGCTCTTGAACAAGCCTTTGGCTCTGTTTCGCAGAATAGGCAGCTTCAACTTCATATTGAATTGCAAGAGTTAAAGAAAAATGATCTCACAGTTTCTCAATACCTTAACAAGGCAAAATCACTTTCTGATGAACTTAAAGCTGCAGGTAAGCCAATCTCTACGGCTGAATTTAATGCGATTATATATCGCAATATTGGAAATGATTATCATAGTATTATCACTGCTCTTAATTTACGATCAGAACCTGTCTCCTTTTATGAATTACATGGTCAATTAGTTGCTCATGAGATTTTGCTCAAAAGTTCTCTTCTTCCTCAAACGAATATGGCTGTTAAGAATTCAGATCCCTTGTTACCAACACCAGCCTCAAATTCATCTAATAATGCTTCTTGTGGTCGTGGGAATAATTCCAATTATTCCAGAAATAATCAGCCCTCTCAATCACGAGGACCGTGTTAGATTTGTGGGTTAAGGAATCATACTGCACAAACTTGCCGAAGACGTTATCAGCGTTCCACTCATTATTCTGGTAGTTATCAGAATGTTTCTTCTTCAGGTTATCAACGACCTTTTGTCCCACAAGCAAACTATGCTGCGACACAATATCATGCAGCCCCATCTTCTACTTGGTATCCTGATACAGCTGCAAATTATCATGTCACGCCGGATCTTCAATCACTTGGTTCTGTTGCCGATTACAATGGTAATGATTCTCTTCATGTTGGTAATGGTGCTGGTTTGCAAATAGCTCATACTGGTAATGTTTCACTTCCTTCTGCATTTGGTAATCTTAAGTTAACCAATGTCCTTCATGTTCCTCACGTTCTTAAAAACTTGCTTTCTGTTCAAAGATTTGGTGCTGATAACTCGTGTTTTTTTGAATTCTGGCCTTCTCATTTTGTGATTAAGGATCAACGCACGGGGAGGGTGCTGATGCAGGGACCCAGTGAAGCCGGAGTTTATAAGTTGCGACAGTTCAAGCAAGCCTTCACTGCAACAGTACCGACCTTAGATGACTGGCATGCTTGTCTGAGTCATCCAAATCGTGAAAAATTATCTTCTTTAGTAAAAAATAAGTTGATTTCTACTTCTTCTAATTTTCTGTCACCTTGCTCTAGCTGTTTACTAGGGAAATTAGCTCGTGTTCCTTTAGTTTCCGTTAAACATAACTGTACTTCTGCTTTTCAAATTGTCTATTCCGACGTTTGGGGTCCAGCTCCTGTTGAGTCTTATTATGGGCATCGTTATTTTGTTTTGTTTGTTGATGATTATACACGTTTTACATGGGTTTATTTTCTTCGTAATAAGAGTGAAGTTTATCAAACTTTTCTGAATTTTGAACAAATGATTGAACGTCAATTTAACACTAAGATTCAAGCTTTTCATTCTGATTGGGGAGGCGAATTTCAAAAGTTAAATTCTTATTTTTAGAAAACTGGTATTAAACATCGTATTGCATGCCCATATACTCATGAACAAAACGGAATTGCTGAGCGAAAAATATGACATTTGGTAGATACGGGTTTAACATTATTAGCTCATGCTAATTTACCAAAACATTTTTGGAATTTTGCTATTGAACAAAGTGCCATGCTTATTAATGTTTTGCCTAGTAATATTCTTCACAAAAAGTCTCCTCATCAATTGCTTTTTAATAAAAATCCAAAATTTCAGCTTTTTTAAACCTTTTGGATGCGCTATTTATCCGTTTTTACGTCCATATAATCAACACAAATTTTCAAATCGAAGCATCCAATGCATAAATTTGGGACTTAGTCCAAATCATTCTGCTTTTCATTGTTTTGATAAAATGACAAACCGTATTTATTTAGCTCGGCATGTTCGTTTTCATGAAAAACTTTTTTCGTATACTGAGTTGCATAGCTCTTCATCTAAGGTTGATACTATTGTACCTTGGCTAACTTTGAGCAGTCCTTTGGCTTCATCAGGACTCTTGGCATCAAAATCCTCCTCAGGTAATGATTCTAAATCCTCATCCTTATCTATTTTTCCACCTATTACTAATATAAATCCATCTTTATCTTCATCTCCATCTACCAATGAAAAATCCCAAACCTTATCACGTTTTTCACCCACATCTCCAACTCTAAGCCGTAACACACCTACAACACCAGGACTCCTTCAAACTATCCATTTAGCCTCCTCACCTACGGAGTCTCCTACTTCAACAACGCACACAGACATTTCTTCATCCACTCCAAATCCACCGGCTGAGCCACCTCAACCTCGGACCCGTACACATCCTATGGTTCTGCGCCCAAATCCTAAACCAAAAAAGTTTTTGTTTCACACTCAAACTAAGCCTAATTATCTTCATGTGGAACCAAAAACGTTAAACCAAGCCAAACCTTATGCAGAATGGCATGAAGCAATGCAACATGAGCTAAATGCTCTCATCCAAAACCACACATGGACACTTGTTCCAAGGCCACTTAACAAAAATGTTATTGGGAATAAGTGGGTTTATCGAATTAAAAGAAAATCAGATGGTACTATCGAGAGTTACAAGGCTCGTTTGGTTGCGAAAGGATATAACCAAGAATTGGGTATTGATTATCAGGAGACTTTTTCCCCGGTGGTAAAATTTACTACTGTCAGGACCATTTTATCTCTTGCTGTTTCACATAACTGGGATATTCGACAAATTGATATTTCAAATGCTTTCTTGCATGGATTCTTGAGTGAGGATATTTATATGGAACAACCTGCTGGTTTTGCTCATTCTTCACTTCCAGATTATGTTTGTCACCTCAAACGGTCTCTTTACGATCTAAAGCAAGCACCGCGGCTTCAGGCTCTTCCACCATCAGCTTGAGGGGGGCTGTTAGTTATAATAAGATAAGATTAGCATAATCTCTTCTATGTATTATAGTTATCTATTTACAATTTATGTTTATCATCTTTGTACAAACATGTATATATATGTTACTCCAAGATACCAGAATAGATAACAAATTCATTCCTACTAAACTTCTTTGGTTTAATTTTCACAGTTTGTGTCTTTGCGAGTTGCAATAAAAGGAGATAAGAGAGAGGTTGCTGCTAGTGTTCCAGAATGACCTTGCAATTAAAAAAAAATTCAATTTAAGCCTTTAGGCCGGGTTAGGCAAGTCCAAAGGCTTTTTCCCAAAATCTGAAACTCATCTAGAGGATATCTCATGTCAAGGTTCAAAACCTTAAACCCTATCCTAATGTTATTTAGGGCATGCCTAACTTTAGATCTTTAAGATTAGCGTGCCACCTCAACACCCCTGCTATGATGGAGATATAGGGGATGGCATGCTATGGCCCCGCAAACTAAAAAAAAATAAGTATATATAAATTTTATATTTAGATATAAATTATATTGTTTAGTACATATATTGGTGCCCAAAGAATTAATTGAATATTGACTTTATAAGTTTTTAATATTTTAAAAGATCAACAAATTATTTAAATACCTAAAATATTATTTTTGAAAAAAAAAGATTTAATTGGTATGAAAAGATAGTTACTTACTGAATTAATAAAATTAAAACTCTTCGTAATTTTTTTTTCAGGGTAAAAAAATAAAAGAGCTCTAATTAAATTAAAACTTATATTTTTATTTCTCTCTGTCACTTTTATCTCTTAAGTACTATTTTTTTTCCTTTATTATTCAACTAGAGGTCAATTGTTAAAGATCATGCTTAATAAAGTTTCAATTTCATTAAGGTATGTTTATTTTATTTATGAAGTTTTGAGTTAACGTAGTTATTTGTTTTTTTATTTAAACTAACAATTATATTGATAAATTAATTAAATAAGCATCATAATATTGAATATCATCAATGCACATCAAGTCATGTTAGAATTCATTTTTTTAACGCAAAATTAATTCTCATTAATAAATCAAAAAGTATATCCGTAAGATATAAATAAAATTAAATAATTTTAAAATATACAATATGTACATAACTAATGAAGTTACCGGATTTTTTTGAACTTCTTCGATGCAAACAACAGATAATGGTAATATACCACGTATAATCTAATTTTCAACGAAATACTTATTTCATCTGTCATTTATTACCTCCCATGCGAGGAGGACACCTCCATTAGAAAAAGACAACCTCCATTAAAGACGAATAAATAATCTCCATTAGAGAATGACAAATAACTTTCAAGTAGAAAATGACAAAATTTTATAATAAAAACTTAAATTCCATTCATTTTTATTCTAAAAAATAAAAAAAATACGAAAACAAGACAACTATTAGATTTCATATCTATATTAATTTAAAAATTATTTTAAAAATGAACTACACAAATAAATATGCAAAACTGAAAACAAAATATAACTATTAGATTTTAGATCTATATTGATCTAAAAATTATTTTAAAATTCAACGACATATATAAATACGAAAAATTAAAAAAATAATATTGAAATTTCATAATAGATTAGACAGAAAGATGAAAAGATGAAAGAGGCTGCCCTTAGGTCACTATCAAACTATGAAATAAGGAAAAATTATGAGAGTTTGGAAAAAAAGGGGGTAGCTAGGGTTTCAATTTTATCACTACCTTTAATTTTTAAATAGTACTACTAGTCATGTTAGAATTCATTGTTAGTTAACAATGAAATTTTTTTTATTGAAAAATTTGTTATAGTATTTTTTTAATAAATTATTTATAGTTCCCCTTAAAAAGCTTTCTAGCTTCGATCCTGGGTTTTCTTTTTTTATATATATATATTTTACGCATCCCTATGAATACTCGAATTTTGAGGCTCGGAAAGCCGATTTTCTCAGACTACTGAAAACCGGGCCGGACCGGACGTCCCCGGTAAAGTTCACCGGAAATATATCAATATGGTACTTGAAATGTCCGGGACGACGTGAGGATCACGGATATGGTCCCGAATAATTTTTGGAGGTCTTTAGCTCCCGAAAAATCAGTTTGAGTGAAAACCGGAAAAAACCGGCGGCCCGGCCGCCAAATTTTTCCGTCTTTTCGGCTTGTCACATCCACAACGGCTCGGCCGCCGTGACCGGCGGTTCGGCCGCCGTGGACGGCGGCCCGGCCGCCATACAGTCCGATTTTGCCTATAAATAGCAGTTCAGATTTTCAGAAAGAGGGGACTTTTCCGGGTGGGCCTCATGCTGTCGAATTCTTTTCACGCTTAAAAATGATTAAGAACTTTTATTTGCATAAATCTAACCGTGTGCTGCAGGAAACAATCTGTAATCAAGAATCATAATCCCCGGTTCAAGAAAACGAGATCTGGAACTTCGAAGCGGGAAAATCCTAAGCAAGGTAATATTCTAATCCATCATTTGTCAATTTAAGCATATCATAAGCATTCTATCTTCTTCTCAATTTCTTCTCGGTCAAAGACCTAATCCTTTTAGGTCTAAGGCCTAATGGACTAATCAATCAGCCTCTTTGGCACAAAGACTTAAATTACATCTTTTTTGGTACAAAGTACCTACATTTCACAATTAAAATCAATCTGTTGGCACGGAGCCTAAATTACACCATTTTGGTACGAAGTACCTAAAATTTCACAATTTAGCACTAAGTGCTGAAATTCACATTTTTGGCATGGAGCCCAACCACACTTGGCCAAAGGCCCAAAATTTGCACTCTTTTGGTACAAAGTACCTAAAATTGGAGAATTTAGCACTAAGTGCTAAATCTCACATCTTTGGCATGAAGCCCTACAACACTTGGCCAAAGGCCTAAATTGCACTCTTTTGGTACAAAGTACCTAAAATTGCACCATTTAGCACTAAGTGCTAAATTTCACAACTCTGGCATGAAGCCCGACTCAATTAAAATCAACCTTTGGCATGGAGCCTAAATTCCACTCTTTTGGTACAAAGTACCTAAATCTCACATCTTTGGCATGAAGCCCGACAATGCACGAAGCATACACACACACATGCATGAAGCATAATTTTCATCGCCTTTAAATAGGCTTTTCCGAACTACATGGGCTTTGATCTCCTATTCAAACGGGAGTATGTAGGCATGTTTGGGATTCACCCCAAATAGCAAGTCCACCAAACTACCAACAATCTTTTTGTCTTTAAATTTGTTCCATTTTTGCAAGTTAATCAAATGCATGACATAGTCCCCGAATCCTCCTTGGGTTCGCAGACTAGAAGCCTTTACATTGGATGCATTATTGGAGTCAAACAAGGGTTTTCTTAGTTTTCCCTTCGAACAAAATAAACTGAGTGGCGACTCCCGACAACGAGTGAACGTTCGCCCGGATCCTTTTCGGGCGGAAAACACGAGGTTCACAATCTGGCGAGTCCACTGGGGACTATAAAAACCATTTATGGGATCCTAGTGGACTACTATTGATTATTTGATTAACTTGCCACGGGAGACCATAAAAATAATTTATGGGATCCTAGTAGGCTATTATTGCTTATTTGACTAATTTGCCCTTCTTTAGGGTGTTTTTATTCATTTTGCAGGGTACCCTAGCAATATATATCCTCTCCTTAAGGATATTGGAATGAAGATTGGCAAAAGGAATCTTTTTCCTTGGATGGATCTCTTGTTTGGCTAAATGTGCATTTGTTTTGTCATTCAGAGAATCTTTTTCTCTTGCATATATGGGGGAATCATTTTCCTCCATTGCATAAAAAATTATTTTCAAATGAATTTCTTCTCTTTCTGTTCAAAGTTCTGAGTCTGGATAGCAAGTAGCGCTGACCGGCAGGTCTCCTTGATTATGCCGGCGGACAGCCAAAGCGTCCTCCCTGTTGTCGCAAACCATTCCAATCCTTTTGGAGTGGCCTATGAGTAATCGTACTGTTGGACCCACGCGAAACTCCTTGTTTCACATGTGGTTAGGTATATCTTACTCAAGACTCAAGGGTCCCTATTATAAGCCGATTCTCTACTTTTCATGTGCCAATAGAACCTTCCCTTAGGTTGTATGTACCTAATGATAGTGCCACATTCCATTAAAATGAATTATGATGTGATGAGGTGCATTCATGCAACATAACAACACGGTTTTGGGGAAAATCTTTTGATATGTGCAAGTGGACCAAGAGTTTTCCTACCCTACACACTACCCTGATCCTTTACCCTTGACCTTTTCAGGTATCCACCATCCGTGTGCCGTCACCTACACAAACTACACCAACTCCAACTGGGCAATCACCCACAAGCTCTACCACTCCAACTTCACCAACCACTACAATTCCTGAAATGGCTACAATTGAACAGATCAAGGCCTTGTTAGATGGACAGGCTAAAGAAATTGAAGCTAGGATGCAAGAAAAAATTGATGAAGCTTTAGCCGCCCAGAGGGTAGCCATCTTGGCTGAATTAGGAGGAGCACCAAAGATAGTCCCTACTCCTGAAAATTTAGGGAAGGAACCTATTGTGGGACAAACTAGTACCCCCATGACTGCTCAGAATATCCCTGTCATCAATTTGGAGGATCCACCCTCTAAGAATGTCACTGAAACTGATGAACTGAAAAGAAAACTTGAATTGCTGGAAAGGTCAATCACTGCAATGAAAACTCATAAAGAGGTGGTAGACATGGATTCTTTATCCTTGTTTCCCCAAGCTAGATTGCCTCCAAAATTCAAGATGCCTGGGATGGATAGATTTGATGGGACTACTTGCCCTAAAACTCACCTCAAGATGTATGTGGAGGCATTAAGTCCTTGGGGTTTAAATGATGAGCTCTTTGCTCAATTATTCCAACAATCTTTGACTGGTGCTGCCCTCAAGTGGTTTGTAAGCCTGGACCATGCCAAGATTAAGACCTGGGAAGACATCTGCAATGCATTTAACTCTCAATACCACTATAATATTGAGGTGGATGTCACCAGAAGGGAACTTGAGACCACCAAGCAGAACAACAATGAACCCTTCTCCTCTTTCCTTACGAGGTGGAGGGTAAAAGCCGCCCAGATGATCAATCGCCCTTCAGAACAAGAGCAGATTGATATCATAATCAGAAATTTAAGGCCTACATATCAAGCCCAACTGCAAACCCAATACCTACCTACTTTCAAATCGCTCATTGCGACTGCAACCAAGGTAGAAGATCTGATACAATTGGGTAAGATAGTAGATGAAGAAGCTATCTCGAAGTATAAAAAACAAGGCCAAGCTGCTAATGAAGTGGCCAATATTGCCCCTGCGAATCCTTTACGTGTGGGCAATCTTGGGCAAAGAAATCAGTCAAGAAGGCAATATACCGACATTGGAATGCCCCTTCATCTAGTGTTTAAAAAGGTCATGGAAGGGAAATATTTGAAGCCTTTGGACCCAAGGCCTCCTCCAAACCCATTACCCTCCAATTACAGGGCCGATGAGTACTGTGAGTACCACCAAGGAAATGGGCACAGAACAGATGCTTGCTGGACTTTGAAAAACCGCATCCAGGATTTGGTGGATAGTGGTGACATCATTCCTCTCAGGAGGCAACCAAACATTAACACTAACCCCTTGCCCAATCATTCCATCAATGCCATCACTGTGGAAGATTTCATGCAGCCTAGTCTCTGTAATGAGGTTGCTATGGTAACTAATTTTGAAGACAAAAAGGGGCTTCACCAAGCTGATCAAGACCACAGATGGACCACTGATGAACTGGTATGCCGAGGAGGGACAAGCTGTTGTAGACAAAACTAGTCCAGTGTCACACCTTGAACCCGAGTCTTGTACCGAGTCAAATCCTGAGTCAAACACCAAGCCAGAGTCTAGTTTTGAGTCCTCTATAGCTTCCGGTTTAGAGAACCCAAATGTCACATTTAATGTAATCTTGGAGAATGACTCCACCATTATCAATGAAACTCTTCAAATTCTTGGTTACCCTGTGTCTTTTGCTTTCCAAGTATTATCTAGCAAAAATGAAATAAATGAAATAAAAGAAATAAATGAAAAGATAATAATTGGCAAAGAAAATGAACATACATACATTGCATATGATTGTGCGAATAAGGAACAGGTTGTCGATTGCATCAGAAAGTATGCCGACTGCTTCATGTGGAAGACAAGTGATGTCACGAGAATAGATCCAGCCATAGCAGTTCACAAGATTCCGCTATACCCCGATGCAAAGCCGGTTAAGCAAAAATTGAGCAGAATGAAGCCAGAATGGTCTTTGAAGATTAAAAAAGAGTTTGCCAAACAACTGGACAATAAGTTCATAGAACCAATTGCCTACCCTTTCTGGTTAGCAAACATTGTACCGGTCCCGAAGAAAGACGGAAAGGTCAGGATGTGTGTTGACTACAGAGATCTGAATAAAGCTTGTCCCAAGGACGATTTCCCGCTACCACACATCGATTTGCTAATAGACGGGATGGCAATGACAATCTTTCATGACATGATTTACAAAGAAGTAAAAGTGTATGTTGATGATATGATTGTCAAGTCAAAATCTCCAGAAGAGCACGTCTAAGCACTTGAGAAGTTCTTCCTTAGACTTCGCAAGTACAATTTGAAGCTTAAATCCTGCAAAGTGACTCTTTGGTGTAACATCAGGCCAATTTGGGATATTATTGGTCCACCATGAACACAGACTGTGTGGCATTTGTGCAAGGATGTCATCAGTGCCAAATATTTGCTAAGCTACAGAAGCAACCTCCTGTTGCCCTGAATCCAATCACTTCTCTATGGCCCTTCGCTACTTTGGGAATTGATATAATTGGTAAAATACACCCAAAAGCCTCGAATGGACATCAGCTTATCTTGGTAGCAGTGGATTACTTCACAAAGTGGGTTGAAGCAGCTTCCTATGCAGAATTAGACGCCAAAAAGGCAGCACAGTTTGTCCGAACCAACATCCTTTGTCGGTACGGAACGCCGTTTGAAATTATCACTGATAATGGAACTCATTTCCAAGCAGAATTTGCTAAACTCTTGCAGGATAAGAAAATCCAACATCATAAGTTCTCTCCTTATAGACCCCAAACAAATGGAGCTGTAGAAGCAGCGAACAAGTCTATAAAGGTGATCATACAGAAAATGATCAAGGAACATAGGCGTTGGCATGAGAAGTTACCACTGGCTTTGTGGGGATACAGAACATCAGTTAGAACTCCTACTGGGGCAACCCCGTATTCACTGGTATACGGAATGGAAGCAGTACTCCCCATTGAACTGGAAGTTCAATCGGCGAGGATAATTCAAGAAAGTCAGATAAATGAAGCTGAATGGATCAGCAATTATCATCATCAGTTGTTGAGTTTGGATGAAAAAAGACTTCAAGCTCTACATCAGATTCAAAGGTATCAGAGGCGAATGGCCAGACATTTCAACAAAAAGGTCAAAGATCGAAAGTTGGAAGAAGGTTGTTTGGTCCTGAAAGAGGTCAGAATGCCTGTTACAGATCCTCGTGGGAAGTTTCGTCCTCATTGGGCGGGACCCTACATTTTAAAGAAAATACTTTCCGGCGGAGCCGTCATCTTGTCTGATTTGGATGGGTTAGAATTCACAAATCCATGCAATTTGGACCAATTAAAGAAATATTATGTGTGATCATGCATTAAAATGAACTACATTAGACCTGATTCTCGCAAACTAATTCGAGATATGTAGGCAGCTCTCCTTGAGCACGGTCTAAATTTTAAAAAAAATCATTCATTTTTCTTTTGCCAACATAAAAAAAAAACAAACAACAGACAACAAAAAAATCCCGCTAAGTCGAAAACCCACAAAGGGCGGCTTAGGCAATAGTGGGGCCCGCTAAGTCGAAAACCCGCAAAGGGCGGCTTAGGCAAGAATGGGTAAGAGCTTGCTAAGTTGAAAATCCGAAAGGACGGCTTAGGCAAAAATTAGAGCAAATAAATAAAGTAGATAATGCTTGGAAAGCAAATTAAAGGGTCCTTCATTCAAAAAAGAGTCATTCATCCCAAGAAGAGTCATTCATTCCCAAGGGAGTCATTTATTCAAAAAGAGTCATTCCTTTCATAAAGTACCAAAAAACCAACAAAAAAGAGTCAGACCATAAGTCCAAAACGTTAAAAAAAAAAGTCAACCCTAGAGTCTGCAGCGTCTGCCTTCTCCTCGTTAAGAGGAACCACCTCATTTCCCTCCAGCTCCTGCAGCAATGCAAGCCTCCTTGGCTTTTCAAGTGGCCAAACTTCAGCTATAAACCGAGTTCTGTACTCAGGAGTAGTCTGAATAAGGGAAGGCTCTATAAAAGGCCTGATCATCTGATGGTTCCTAACCCAAGTTTGAAGAATAGTTCGAGTAACTCCGGAAATAATTTGGGGGCAACTTCAGAAAAATTCAAGTTCCTTCCCCAGTAGAGTTGGACTTCCTAGAGGATTATTTCTAAGTTCTTTACTAGAAATAATTACTGATGGCTTGAGCTTGAGGCCTTGTAAAGTTGAAAAGCCTCTGAAAAGACCCCACATAGCCAATTTGAACCTCATGCCTTACAAAGGGGGCATTTGAGTCACATCCAATGATTGAGCAGAATTCCTCAAAAAGAGGACACATCTCGTCCATCCGGGCACCGAACCTGAAGACATGAGCTTGTGGATTCCAAAATCTGATACAAGCGTGCAATAAATCCCAATCCCCAGCTGCGCCTCTAAGAGTAGCATCAGCTCACAACCCAAGTAGCAACAGCGCACCATCCATATCTTCCCATATTGATCCTTTCAACCTTATGGAGACTCTTGGTCCAGTTGTTCATACAACGGTTAAAAAAAAAAAAGAAAGAAAGAAGAAAAATGCCTTTTTGAAAAAATAGAAGAGGACATCATGCATACATATGTACTGTTTGTGCTTAACAAAAGTGCAGGTACAGAAAAATCAGAAATGTTGCAAGCGATCCAGAAGTGCCAAAAGGCGTATCTTTTACCCCTCGCTCAAAATTCGCTCTTCAGAAGCCACTGGGCCCCATAAATCATTTTTATGGACCCCAGTGGGGGGCAATTGTGAACACTCGAATTTTGAGGCTCGGAAAGCCGATTTTCTCAGACTACTGAAAACCGGGCCGGACCGGATGTCCCCGGTAAAGTTCACCAGAAATATATCAATATGGTACTTGAAATGTCCGGGACGACGTGAGGATCACGGATATGGTCCCAGAATAATTTTTGGAGGTCTCTAGCTCCCGAAAAATCAGTTTGAGTGAAAACCGAAAAAAACCGGCGGCCCGGCCTCCGTGATCCCGGCGGCTCAGCCGCCAAATTTTTCCGTCTTTTCGGCTTGTCACATCCACGGCGGCTCGGCCGCCGTGACCGGCGGTTTGACCGCCGTACAGTCCGATTTTGCCTATAAATAGCAGTTCAGATTTTCAGAAAGAGGGGACTTTTCCGGGTGGGCCTCATGCTGTCGAATTCTTTTCACGCTTAAAAATGATTAAGAACTTTTATTTGCATAAATCTAACCGTGTGCTGCAGGAAACAATCTGTAATCAAGAATCATAATCCCCGGTTCAAGAAAACGAGATCTGGAACTTCGAAGCGGGAAAATCCTAAGCAAGGTAATATTCTAATCCATCATTTGTCAATTTAAGCATATCATAAGCATTCTATCTTCTTCTCAAATTCTTCTCGGTCAAAGACCTAATCTTTTTAGGTCTAAGGCCTAATGGACTAATCAATCAGCCTCTTTGGCACAAAGACTTAAATTACATCTTTTTTGGTACAAAGTACCTACATTTCACAATTAAAATCAATCTGTTGGCACGGAGCCTAAATTACACCATTTTGGTACGAAGTACCTAAAATTTCACAATTTAGCACTAAGTGCTGAAATTCACATTTTTGGCATGGAGCCCAACCACACTTGGCCAAAGGCCCAAAATTTGCACTCTTTTGGTACAAAGTATCTAAAATTGGAGAATTTAGTACTAAGTGCTAAATCTCACATCTTTGGCATGAAGCCCGACAACACTTGGCCAAAGGCCTAAATTGCACTCTTTTGGTACAAAGTACCTAAAATTGCACCATTTAGCACTAAGTGCTAAATTTCACAACTCTGGCATGAAGCCCGACTCAATTAAAATCAACCTTTGGCATGGAGCCTAAATTCCACTCTTTTGGTACAAAGTACCTAAATCTCACATCTTTGGCATGAAGCCCGACAATGCACGAAGCATACACACACACATGCATGAAGCATAATTTTCATCGCCTTTAAATAGGCTTTTCCGAACTACATGGGCTTTGATCTCCTATTCAAACGGGAGTATGTAGGCATGTTTGGGATTCACCCCAAATAGCAAGTCCACCAAACTACCAACAATCTTTTTGTCTTTAAATTTGTTCCATTTTTGCAAGTTAATCAAATGCATGACATAGTCCCCGAATCCTCCTTGGGTTCGCAGACTAGAAGCCTTTACATTGGATGCATTATTGGAGTCAAACAAGGGTTTTCTTAGTTTTCCCTTCGAACAAAATAAACTGAGTGGCGACTCCCGACAACGAGTGAACGTTCGCCCGGATCCTTTTCGGGCGGAAAACACGAGGTTCACAATCCCCTATAAATTTTATAACTTTATCCAACAATTCTTTATTATATAATCCATTTATGGATTGCCCTCATCATCGTGGTTTAGGGAGATTAAATTTCAAACATTAAAATTCAGCGCCTCCATTAGTTTATTTTGTGTCAAATATCAAGGGAAATTTTATTATTGCAATTTATATTTTTAATAATAAACTAGTTTTATTTTCAATTATCAAATTCATTTTTTAGAAAAGCAAAAAATAATATTAAAAAAATGATAACTTATAGGATCCTTTACAAAAAAGAAAAGAGAATTTACAGGGACTTTTATTAAAATAGTCATGAATAATCTAGAAGTTGTTTACATCTGAAAAATAACTCTTACTTTTCCGAAATTTTTAAAAAAAATAAAAAATAAAAAATATTTTTTAGTTAGAAATATTTTTTATATAAAAAATTAGAAAATAATTTTCTATATTAGTTAATAGTTAATAGATGAGTTTTAAAAAGTTATTTTTAATTATTTTTCAAATAAAAAATAATGAGTTCTAAAAAATATTGAATATTTAGGACTCGAATTTAAAATATAAATTGAAGCAACACACTCTTAACCACCCAACCATAATTTGATATCGTTAATTATTTTTCGCTTTTATTTTTATTTTTGTATGCTTTGATTCATTCCATTGCCACTTTTAAGATAGTTTTTTATTTAGATTAATCTATTTTATTTTTTTATACTATACTTTAAAATTTGAGAATAATTATTAGGTTGATTTTATAATAATTTAAAATTATTGTTTTATTTACAAATATTGTTTAATTATGATTTATTTTTAAAAAAAATATACATCTTTAGATTATAAAAATATTTATGTAATCATATTTTTATATAAAAGTGTTTGAGAACCAAAGCTATATAAATGTTATAAAAAATGGAAAATGAAATTAAAAAATAAACATATTTTTTCATTTAGAAAATAGTTAAAATATAAAAATCTATTAAAATAAAGAAACAAAAAAAATAAAAAATAATTTCTACAACTGAAGTAACCATAAACTTGAGCTTTAAAAAAAATAAAAAACCACTTAAACTTAAACTTATTTCTCTTATGATCTTTTTGACATAAATCAAAAAGTAGCTTAGCAGTTAGCCACAAAAAAAAATACAACATAACAAGTTTTATTATAAAATCAGGCAAAAGAAAAATGAAAATTAACGACAAAGATCAAAATCTCATATGCACCTCTCAATTATTCAAGTAGCCTAAACAATTTTATTGAACAATTCAAAAAATAAAAATTAATTACTAAATAGAAACCCAATATCCCTTCAATTTTCTTATTTAACTATTGACCACAGCACAATGCTTCCGAATATGACCAGCGAATCCAAATTGAACATTGATCCGACCCATTTTCTCCATGGAAGCAGCAAATTGAGCAAAGGAATGTTGAAGTGAGGAGTTGAGGAGTTCATTAATTAAAGATAAAGAATCAGAATTTGTGGTAAGTGCAGCATCAGATTCAAATAGACCTCTTCTTTTAAGTAAAAGGGAATAGTAACTAAGATCAAATGTATTGCGACTGCCTGGATCCATTTCTACTTTTGTTGTATTATCATTTGGAGTTTTGCACTTTCTTACTCTTAGATTAGATTTGTAGCATATTCGCTGTCTAGACTTGGATCTGGCTTGCCACTTCCACTGAAATTGTATAGTCGGTCTGAAAATGATAAAAAAAAAATGAGCTATCCCTATTGTGTGTGCACCTGAAACAGTTAAGCCATTGTTAGGATGTCATAATTAACCATTATTACGTTTGAAAAGCAGACAAAGTTTGAATATGAATACTCCAACTATAGGCACATTTTGTTGGGTTCTCAATCAATAGTTAATTGTGTAAATGAATGCACAATAGGAAGAAGCAAAGAATAACCAAAAGAAGAAGAGACAAGATTTAACATGGAAAACCCTTCAGTGTAGAGGGAAAAACCATGGGTCAAACTCCGAAATAAAAATTCACTAATTCAAAGAAATCAAGTACAACAATTTCTTAAGCAATCCTCACTTGACTACTTAAGATCACAAATAATAAAGAAAATATCTATATACATCTCTAGCAAATTTTTCACTCTTTGGATAATTACACCAAGAAACTAGAGAATAATTCTCTAATATTTATCTCACAAACTACTTGAAATCTTTTTCCTCTCTTATTTTCTCTCTCTTGTATTTCACTTGTGTATCTTGAAGTGAATAAGATGAAGGCTATTTATAGGCCTTCAAATATGTGTGAACATATTAATTTGTGCCTAACTTATGCCTAATTTTGACTATTACAATGGTGGCTAGAAAAATGTGTTATTTTTTTTCTTTTCTAAAACCTAGTCAAAATTGTAAACTCACCAAACCCATTTAATTTTAATCTAGTCAAAATTGTAAACTCACCAAACCCATTTAATTTTAATCTAGTCAAAATTATAAACTTACCAAACCCATTAGTTTTAATTTAGTCAAAATTGTAAACTTACCAAACCCATTAATTTCATGGGTTGGATAAATCAACAATCTCCCCCTCCAACCCATGGGGAGATGTTCACACATCTATTGCTCAATTACCATTCAGTCCCACCGTCTTGGTGCAAAACTGATGCTTGTCACGAGTCACCACTTTGGTCAACATGTCATGGGTTGGTGCAAAATTGTAAACTTACCAAACCCATTAATTTCATGGGTTGGATAAATCAACAATCTCCCCCTCCAACCCATGGGGAGATGTTCACACATCTATTGCTCAATTACCATTAAGTCCCACCGTCTTGGTGCAAAACTGATGCTTGTCACGAGTCACCACTTTTGTCAATATGTCAGCTGGATTTTTGTCAGTGTGAATCTTCTTTAATAACATCTCTTAATTATTCACCACTTCACGAATCCAATGGTATCTCACATCAATATGCTTAGTCCGACCATGGTATGTAGCATTCTTGCTCAAATCTAGAGCACTTTGACTATCACAATTCATCACATACTCACTCTGCTTCAACTCCAACTCTTCTAGAAATCTTTTCAACCAAAGCATCTCTTTACTTGCTTCAGTCATAGCTATATACTCTACCTCAGTTGTGGATAGAGCAACACATTTTTGTAATTTGGACTGCCATGATACAGCTCCCCCTGCAAAAGTAAATACATAACCTGAAGTCGACTTCCTGCCATCAAGGTCACCTGCCATATCTACATCTGTATATCCTTCTAGAATTGGTTTTGAGCCTTCAAAGCATAAGCACTTCTTAGAAGTACCTCTCAAATATCTGAGAATCTATTTGACCGCCTCCCAGTGATCTTTACCAGGATTCGAAAGAAACCTACTGACTAAACCAACAGCATGAGCAATATCTGGTCGAGTGCTAACCATTGCGTACATTAAACTCTCGATTGCAGAAGAGTAAGGAATAATTGTCATTTCTTCCTTTTCTTTTTCTGTAGAAGGACAAGATTTCTTGCTAAGTACAAAGTGATTAGCAAGAGGTGTGCTAACTGGCTTAGCATTCTTCATATTAAATCTGCTTAGAACCTGCTCAACATACTTCTCTTGTGACAGCCACAACTTCTTAGCTTTTCTGTCACGAGTAATCTGCATGCCTAAAATTCGTCTTGCTGGTCCCAAATCTTTCATATCAAAGGAGCCAAACAACTCCTTTTTCAAACCACTAATTATTGTAGCATCTTGCCCTATTATCAACATATCATCCACATAGAGTAAAAAAATGATAAATTTACCATTTGAAAATATTTTGAAGTACACACAATGATTTGCTTCTGTTCTAGTATAGCCATGACTCACCATGAAAGAGTCAAATTTCTTATACCACTGTCTCGGAGCCTGTTTTAATCCATATAGACTCTTCTTTAATATGCAAACCATATGTTCTTTCCCTTTTACTTCAAATCCGTCAGGTTGCTCCATGTAAATTTCTTCCTCCAAATCACCATGAAGGAATGCAGTTTTCACATCTAACTGCTCAAGCTCAAGATCCAAGCTAGCAATTAAACCAAGGATCACTCGAATAGAGCTCATCTTCACAACAGGAGAAAAAATTTCATCAAAATCAACCCCTTTCTTTTGATTGAAATCCTTTACTACCAAACGAGCTTTGTATTTTACTAGCTTCTCTCCATCCATCTTAAGCTTGTACACCCATTTGTTCTTCAAGACTTTTCTACCTTCTGGAAGTTCAACAAGCTCATAAGTATTGTTCTTTTTCAAAGAACTCATCTCTTCCTGCATTGCTTTCATCCATTGAGTCTTCTCTTTATGATTCTGAACTTCCTGGAAGCTTTCTGGCTCCCCCTCTTCAATAACTGTTACATACTCAGAATTGGGATATTTGGTAGATGGATGATGTGCTCTGGTTGACCTTCTGACTTGAGGTTCTTCTACAGTCTGGGGAGGAAGAGATTTCTCTCCCTGCTCAGCATCATCATTAGTATCAATTGGTACTGGCATGTCATTAATCCCATGTTCTTCAAGCAACTCTCCTTCATCTGTGACATTTCTGATTAAAGGAGAAATTAATACAGGAAGAGAATATCATCACTACTTGTAATTTTCTCTGATTGCTCAGAGTCCAACAAGGTCTTGTGTTCATGGAAGATTACATCTCTGGATTTGATTACTTTCTTCTTCACTGGATCCCATAACTTGTATCCAAACTCTGCATCTCCATAACCCAAAAATATGCATGGAACAACTCTATCATCAAGTTTCTGTCACTGCTCCTTAGGTACATGGACAAAAGCCTTGCATCCAAATACCTTTAAGTGAGAGTAAGCAACCTCCTTTCCAGACCATACTCTCTCAGGTACATCAAAATTCAAAGGAGCTGATGGAGAACGATTCATCAAGTAGCAGGCAGTATAGAGTGCTTCGCCCCAAAATGGCTTAGGAAGTTTAGCCATTTTTAGCATGGATCTGACTTTCTCTAAGATAGTTCTGTTTGTCCTTTCAGCTGCACCATTATGCTGTGGAGTGCCAGAAACTGTCTTCTCATGTCTAATTCCATGCTCTAAGCAGTAATTTACAAACTCCTTTGAAATGTATTCACCTCCATTGTCACTGCAAAGACACTTTAAGGATGTTCCCTTTTCTCTTTCCACCATTGCATGGAAATGCTTAAAACACTGAAGAACCTGATCTTTTGATTTTAGAACAAACACCCAATCCTTTCGCGAAGCATCATCGATAAAAGTAACAAAATATCTACTACCTCTTAAAGTTTCCACATCAATGGGACCACATACATCAGAGTAAACTAATTCAAGTACATTATTTTTCCTTTCAGATGAACTACTAATGGAGACTCTATGTTGTTTGGCATACAAACAATCATCACAAGGGTTTAGACTCATACCTTTGGCAAAGGGAATGAGAGACTTTTTTGCCAAAATTTGCAACCCCTTTTCACTTATATGGGCCAGCCTCTTGTGCCACAAGTCTGGCGAAGCATCATCTTCAACTGTATTCAGCGCACCTTTTATCATCTTCACTTGAGTCTTGTAGAGTGTATAACACAATCTACCTTTGGCAATTACAATTGAGCCTTTGGCGAGTTTCCACTTTTTATCACCAAAGATATTGTAATAACCATCTAGATCCAGAACATGAGTAGAAATTAAATTCAAACTTAAATCTAGTACATGTCGTATATTCTTTAGAGTCAACGTGTAACCAATATTTGTCTGAACACAGACATCACCAATACCTACTATATCTGCATAGCTGGTATTACCCATCTTTACTCTGCCAAAATTACCTGCTTTGTACACAGTAAAGATGTCTCTCCTTGGTGTAGCATGGTATGATTCTACAGAATCAATAACCCACTCCATGTCAGAACTAGTAACCTTGTCATGCTCCTCAATAATGGAGAGTACAACCATCTCTTCATTATCATCAGCAACAGTTGCAGTGGTATTTTGATCATCTGCCTTCTTTTGATTTTTCTCATCATTTTGTTCCCTTTTCCAAACTTTGCAGTTTCTTTTCATATGTCCCTCCTTGCCGCAGTGATAACAGCTGAATTTCACTTTCGATTGTAACTTGCCTCTGGATTTATAATGCCCTTTAGGACCTCTGCTTTTACTTCTACCTCTGCTCTCTATAGTTGTAACAAGAGCTTGTGAAGTATCAATGCCCATATCCTTTCTTCTAGTCTTCTCATTGTAAAGACTGTCCTTTACAAATGATAAAGACAAAACACCGCTTGAAGCAGAGTTACTGAGAGATACCACCAAGGTATCCCAACTGTCTGGCAAGGCATTCAAGAGCAATAATGCTTGCAATTCATCATCTAGGGCTATCTTCATGATGCTCAACTGATTTACTAGTTCTTGAAACTCACTCAAGTGTTCAACAATGGATCGTCCATCTCTTAGTTTCAAATTCACAAGCTTTCTAATGGAAAAAGCTTTATTCTGAGCACTTTTTCTCTCATACATGGTTTCTAAATCTTTCCATAATTTTTGCGCATCGACTTCTTTGCTTATATGATGGTAGACATTATTATCTACCCACTGTCGAATAGTACCGACAGTTTTTCTGTGCATCTTCTCCCAATCATCATCTGATTTTCTGCTTGGTTTATTAGATCCTAATTTTATAGGATCATACAGGTCCTTACAATAGAGAAGGTCCTCCATCTTCGACTTCCAAATTAAATAATTTGAAGCCGACAATTTAATCATGGTGGTGCCTGCGAATTCCTCCATTCTAATTTACACAATTGATTATATACCAAAAGAACCAAGGGTCTGATACCACTTGTTGGGTTCTCAATCAAAAATTAATTGTGTAAATGAATACACAATAGGAAGAAACAAAGAATAACCAAAAGAAGAAGAGACAAGATTTAACGTGGAAAACTCTTCAGTGTAGAGGGAAAAACCACGAGCCAAACTCCGAAATAAAAATTTACTAATTCAAAGAAATCAAGTACAACAAATTCTTAAGCAATCTTCACTTGACTACTTAAGATCACAAATAATAGAGAAAATATCTATATACCTTTCTAGCAAATTTTTCACTCTTTGGATGATCACACCAAGAAACTAGAGAATAATTCTCTAATATTTATCTCACAAACTACTTGAAATATTTTTCCTCTCTTATTTTTTTTCTCTTGTATTTCACTTGTGTATCTTGAAATGAATAAGATGAAAGCTATTTATAGGCCTTCAAATATGTGTGAACATATTAATTTGTGCCTAACTTATGCCTAATTTTGACTATTACAATGGTGGCTATAAAAATGTGTTAAACATTTTTTTCTTTTCTAAAACCTAGTTAAAATTGTAAACTCACCAAACCCATTTAATTTTAATCTAGTCAAAATTGTAAACTTACCAAACCCATTAATTTTAATTTAGTCAAAATTGTAAACTTACTAAACCCATTAATTTCATGAGTCGGATAAATCAACACATTTTCAGTCAAATAAAGAATTGACTGGTGCACGAATACTCTCACGCACATGGAGTCCAGGAAAGGGTCGGACTTATGAAGCCTATTATATGTCAATAACGCTACACCAAGATTATTTCCCTTCATTTTCAGTCAAATATATATATATATATATATATATATAGTCCCATAAAAGCTTACCAGAGAGCAGAACCATGTCTTTTAAATCAAGTCCTTGATTAGCAAAAAGTGTTTGCAGCGTAGTGAAGTTGGCAAAGAAAGGTGGAATATTTGCCAAGGCTTCTGATTCTCTTGATATCACTCCATCTCGTCTACCTGTTGGAACTTTCCAAAATGGACCTCCCTATACACCATTTATAACAATAATAAATTAATTGATATGAGTCTTTTCAGATCAGTAAAATATTAAATTCGAATCTTACTTGAAATTAACTTTAATAATAATAAAAATATAAAAAAAATTGAAGAATTTATTTACTAATGAATGATGGTTGAGTTACATACTGTAGCAAATATAGAGTCCCTTGCAACCAAAGAAAGAACATCTGCACAGGACACAATGCCTGGACATTCAGCTTCAAGTAGACTCTTCACTCTGTCAATGAAATCAAAGCCTCTCAATGTTAGATTTGGAGCTGCATCTTTTTCCGGTTGTTCCCCGGAAGTTGATGATGAGTTCAACAGCACGGAACCATCACACCCCTGACACATAAAATATTGCTATTAACAACACAAATACATGCTAATAATGTTATAACTTAATATTCCGTTGCTAAAAGTAATCATAATTTATGACACTAAAAATTGTGCCAAAAGTTACAATGATTCAAATATCAAGGTGTGAAAAAACAAATCATACAATGATCAAAGATGGAAGTAGTGAGAAAAATATAAATGAAAAGAAGACAAATTCAATGTGATCCACAAATGTACTTTCACTAAGCTCATAGAAAAAGATCTTCCGGAACCAAACAACATTAGAGAATGAGGTGTTAAGAATTTGAATTCTAATTCTCATTCTATTTAAGAATTTTATATATATAATAGAATTTAAAAAAAAAAACTATGAATAAGGTGAGACAAACCCTGACAAAACAATCATGGAAGTGCATTCTGATAAAGGATGCTGCTAAAAATGGAGCATTGTGAATGTGTTTATTAACAAAATCAAACACAATCTTTTCAGCATTGGGGCAGCTCTTAGAATAAAAACCATCTGCAATTGAGCTTCACTTGAGCCTACAAATGATAACAGTCCAAGTATTGTTATTACACCAAAATGGCTAATCCCTCCCATCTCTGATTGGTATTTGGTTGGAAGAAATTTCTCTTCTCTTGATTTCTATTAGCTAGTGGAAGCTAATCAAATTTGTATTTGCTATGTCTGAAAAAATGAAAGACAACTTATAGACATGGAATTGAGCTACAAGATAACAAGATAGATGATAAAAAACAGTACAATTTAGCTAAGGAACATGTGCCATATTGCTAGCATTTTCATATAATTTAATAGTTGGCCATCTAAATACATCGCAGAAATTTATTAATTCTTTTATGATAAATGGAACTAACAAGCTAATTAAATTAATTCAATATTTGCAGTGCATAAGAAATTTATTATAAAAGGAATAATTTGTCAGAATTTAAATATATATCTTATGATAGATATTCAATATTTAGTATATATATATACTGTTAACCCACCTTAATCAAACTCAACAATTCTTACTAATGGACAAATCAATAATTGCATTAAAACATTATTATGTCATGTAATGCATACGTAAATGATTTGGCGGAGAATATTTGCTTTTAAGTTGGCATAAAACTAAAATCATAAAAACGGGCATACAAGAACAGAAGTATACATATATATTGTTCACCTGCTCTCTTGAATGGCCATGTGATATGACGACGTTGCCTCACTGTTCTTTTCTTTATCAGTAATATCTACCATTGTGATAAACAGTGAATTTATTTATGATTACATTCACAAAGTAGCTAAATACAGTACTATAAATATTAAATTTGGCACATATATATTGACTTAACATCCCCAATATGTTGATTGCCTTAATAAACTCAAATTTAAATTGCTCACTTACTATAAAATTTTAAAAAAAATAATATAAAATTTAAAAACTTTTGCAAAATTAAAATTGCATTGTACTTTTAATTTATATTATATAAAATATATTATATATGTTTTCTAGTCGTCTATATATAATTTTTTTTTATTGCCCAATATATATATATATATATTTATGGAATATTTTAATAAATTATTTTTAATTTGTTTGCCCCCATAGTGAATCATCCTGCACAATAAACTCCTTGGACTTATCCCAAAATAGGCCCTATTAACATTATTTTGATACTTGCGCTTCAAATTAATAATAAACGGTAAATATATACACCTAGTAAATTTACCTCTTAATTTTTGCAAAAAGATACATTGATCTCTAAACTAGTTTTTTTTTTTTTGAGTAAAAATTGTGGTATTTATTTCTCTCTTTCAATAATGTCAAAAATACAATGAGGAGGAGATATACTCCACTCCATTAGATCCGTCGAAATCCTGCATGCTCTAACAAGAGAATGAGCAGCAAAATTCGCAGAACGTCTAACAAAAACAAGATGAGTGTCCCGAAGCATCATCATAAGGGACTTACAATCATCAACAATCAAACCAAAGGGGGAAAGATCAACATAATTAGGATCCAATATAGCTCGCACACTGACCTGTGAGTCAGATTCAACAATCACAGCAGTCAACTCTTTACTTTTAATCCAGCTTAAAGCCTCCTTGATTGCTAGCACCTCAACCACGCCAGGATCAAGACTCCCCTCAACACTTCTTTGTAAAGCATAAACAAAACACCCATTGTTGTCTCTGCCACACACCTACTCCACCATATTCGTTATTAAAGCAAGCACCATCCACGTTAAGTTTCAGTGTTCCAGAGGGAGGTTTGCTCCAGACCGGTGACAACACTGCAGAGTCTCCAATAGATGGCGAGGAGACGATCTGAGCTGCTTCCCAATCTGTTAACATTTTATAGGCTTTCCTAACCACCTGTCTAGCATTCAGGTTGACATTTCTCCAAACCCGGCAATTCCTCGCTTCCCAAAGTGCCCAGAGAGTCATTATCACATGTCTTAAATTCTTAGCAGAGATTTGGTTCAGTAGAGAGAAAAACTGATTCAATTATATTTTAAACTAGTTTTTGATTCAATTATACACAAATTTTACTTAAATAAAATGTTTGTCACCTCAATAAATGGCAAAACTGATTTTATTATATTTTGAAGAATAAATGGGCTTCACTTATTTATTTTATTATCAAAATATATTAGTAAGCCCCACAAAAATTAAAAAATTTAAAAAAGACTAGCACTTTAATAGTCAAATGTCTATACAGTGGTGTTAGAGTCATATATACAAGTTTAAATCAAGATATTTATTTCCTTTAAATAAGAGTAAAAGGAGATGGAATCCCTATCCCAAGCATTAGTTAATTACCTTATTTTCAATGTTTACATTCTAGCTCAAAATTAGAAGGTTTTAAAATTCTCCATCATTTTGTCAAATTTTTATTTAATAGTTGATTCAGGCTTTGTTTCTTTATCACTTTGATTCATTTTTTTTTTTTTTGCATTAATTTGGTTTAATTACAATGGCGGAAAGTTAGTTATTTTCGATATTTTATTTCTAACAAATACAACTTGAAATCATAAATCAGAAACTAAATCTTTTGTTGAAGATTCCAATAAATAACCCTAAATCACGGCTAAATTAATTATATCCATCCTCTCTCAAAATTATTAATGTCCCATGTTGATCTTCATTATCAATTTATGATATTATAGGACCTTAAATCTCCACATCTTATACATTGTCGTTCTTCCATTCATTTTTCATTTGCTTTTTTTAGTGAAAAACTGATGTGGTGTTACATTAATTCTTAAAATGACATGCTTAATTAAGGTAGCTTATAAATATAATACTCAAAAAAGAGATTTTTACGTATGCCAGTGTAATCCGTACTAGAGCATTAATTAGAATTAAAATGTGTTGAATTTTGTTCATTGCATTTATAGCTATAAATGGTTTTAATTTGTGGAAAATGTTATATATATGTGAAAAAAATTAATAATGCAGTCTGGTTAACTTTCATATGCTGTTGAATTGGGGAGATTGAAGGGGCTAAGCTCAACTGCTTCAAGTGTTAATGGAAAACGTCCTCAAGCTAACTTTCAATTTGAATCAGTAGAAATTTTGGTTAAATTCAGTTAATTAACTAATTCGACTCAAATTAAAAATCTATCGGTTCCTTTAAGAAAAAAGACTATATTTATCAAATTTTGATTTTAATTGACCGACTAAATGCCGATCACTATAAATTTATAGTAAATTATCTAATTTCAAATAAAAATTTTAAAATTATTTTTTTAAATAATTAAATTCATTAATATAATAATTTTATTAAAATATTGAAATATATATATATTATCAATAAAAATTGGAGCCATTAATGCAAAAGAATCAAAAAGAAAAATTTAGATTATTTGTAAATACAATCTACTTTTTTTGGAAAAAAAAATAGATAAATTGCAAGTGAAAAATAATTGTAAAAAAAATTTTAAAATTTTTATTTGAAATTAGATAATTTTGAAGAACTGAACCTTCTAATGATTTACACTTAAATTTATTAATTAGCTTGTGGAGTTGAAATTCCACAAGCATAGATAATTAATTTTGAAAGGTGCAGGATTGAAATTCCAATTTCAAAGACTACAACGTTAAAAATTGATAAATCTCTAATGTCTCTCTTATTTCCGTTAGCTTGTGGAGTTGGTAATCAATTTAGCTTCTACTAGGAGTTTGGGGGAAATTATAGAAAAATTATTATTGGATTTTCACACTAAGATATAAGGATGGCAACGGGCCATGAGAAGGGGGCGGAAATGCAATTTCCTTCTCTATCCTCGCAATGGCGGAAAATTTCCGTTTCCATCTCCATCTCATAAAAAAAAAAAAAAGGTAAATTTGCTCCATCCATGTCCCCTAGGGGGATCTCATGAATTTTTTTTTATTTTTTTAAATTAAATTTAAAAATATAAAAAATAATAATTCACTATAATTATATATTTAATAAAATAATAATACAATAAGCATATGTAATAAAATTTTAAAAAATACTATAAAATCAAATACATTAAAATAAAATTATTTTATATGTGTAAACAATTAAAATACAATATATATTATATAATACATATAAAATAAAAAATATAATATAATATATATATGTATATAGTATATATATTTTATTGGTTTCCGCCGAGGATAAGGATAGAGATCCCCCAAAAGAGTCTTTTTAACTATTAATATATATTTCTTTTGTTTCCGTCTCCATAAATAAAAAAAATATATAAGAAATTTTCATCACATTTGAGGTAAATTCTGGAGGGAATAACGATTTTTTACCCTACTACCAATCCTATGAAGATATGGCGAAGTTTTATTTATTATTATTTATTTATTATTATCTTCTTTGTTTCTTATTTTTGGCTAAAAATTATTATCTCATTTTACTAACACAATTTTAGTTGTAGATGTAAATCACATTTTTAAATTGAGCAAAAAAAGAAAAAGGAAAACCAAAGCACATTTGTGTTTATTTGGTTAAGAAGTATCATCAAAGTTTTGTTTGAAACATGTGCAAAAACTCACCAGAAGATTTGGCCTTTCATCCTATTAGATATTAATTGAATTCTTTTTGTTCATAATTGAGATATTTCAACATAAGGAGGGAGAGTAGGCCCCGACCATTGAAAAATTGCACGATGTCAAAATTGTCCTTTTAATGAGATTAATGGTGGAACTAGCTATTCATGGAGAGAAGAGGGGGTAAAAAATAAGCGATTAATGGCTTATTAGGGGTGGCTTGGCTATCTTTGTTGGTCTAAAAGCTTGGTTGAAATTTATTGCTCTTCTTTCTCGCTTTTATCTCTCCCGCCTAGCCCCTCTCTCAGCTCTCCATTCTTGTAAAAATATTATTAACTGACTAATCTCTTCTTCTATTTTAATGTATATAGTTGCTTGAAAAGGAATCACCAGCCTCACACGACCTCTAGATCCGCCCCTTAATGAGATGGACTTTTCTCAACTTTTGTAATTTTTTTTTTTAGTTTTTTGACCTTTACGCGACTTTTGTATTTGAGATGTCATTGTAACAACACTATTAATTGCTTCCGTTTTACAACTGGCAGTTTAGGCTTCTTTTTCTATTTTTTTATTTTTCTGTGCTGCCTTTTCATTTGATAAAGAATAAAACTTGTATTTATTCACTAGATTTACGGAACGCTTTGTTAAAAGGATTATTATTTATCCATTTACCCAATTAAAGGCCCTTAATTATTGGGTCTTTACTGTTCATGATTTTACAATTTATTTAAGATTAGAATCAGTTTCACCTTTCACTTTATGTAATGCGTCTATATCATGACACGTTCTAATTAAATAAATTAAAAATTCAAATTGAGTAAATCACCTTAATATGTTAAGCATGATATAAACCTCACATATCAAATATACAATATTAAATGAACAAATATATAACTGAATTTTTACTTTCTCAAAAAATATAAGCTATTAATATTTATATATGATATGAGAGAAAAATAATCTTTTAAAATTAATTTATTATTTATCTAACTCGAAATATCTCCCAAATTTTTAAATCTTTCATATAATATAAAAAGCTATTTAAATTATAAATTATCTCAACAACAACAACAACAAAACTTTAATCCCAAGTCAATTGGGGTCGGCTATATGGATTCTTCTTTTATACTCAATACGATTTAAGATTATCTCTTCTGATAGATGTAACATTATAAGATCATTTTGGACCATCTTTGACCAAATAAGTTTAGGCCTACCTTTGCCTCTCGTAGCTATATCTACTCTAACTTATTCAGTTTTTCTAATCAGAGCATCGCTAGGTCTTCATTTTACATGGCGAAACAATCTCAATCTATGTTCTCTTATCTTATCCTCAATAGATGCTACCCCCACTCTTTCTCTAATGCACTCATTGCAGATTCTATTCATTTTATATGACCACACATCCATCTTATCATTCTCATTTTCACAACATGCATTTTACTCATGTGTTGTTCTTTTACTGCCCAACACTCACTACTATATATCATCGCAGGCCGTATTATAATACGGTAATTTTTTTTAATTTAATTGGCATCTTTAGATCACATAGAACTCATGTAGCACCCCTCCACTTCATCCAACCAACTTTAATCCTATGATTTACATCTTCTTCACAACCTCCATCTTCTTGAAGAATGGAGCCAATGTATCTAAAATAAAAACTATGAGGTACTGCTATTCTGTCTAAAATAATTTTGTCTCTCTCTCTCTATTTTCGCTGTTAAATCTATAATGTATATACTCAGTCTTAGTCCTACTTAGCTTAAAACTCTTAGATTCCAAAGTGATTTCCATAACTTCAACTTTTGACTTACCCCTGCTTGAGTATCATCTATTAATACAATATCATATGCAAACATCATACACTAAGAGATGTCATCATATATATGTCTTGTTAGCTCATTCATGACCAAGACGAAAAGATAAGGGCTCAAAGCTGAACCTTGGTATAATTCAATAGAAATGAAATAATTCTTAGTATTCCCTCTCACAGTGCGGACACTGGTAATAGCTCCTTCATACATATCCTTCAAGACTTGGATATATCGTATAGATATTCTCTTACGCTCTAAGACCCATCATAAAACTTTTCTAGGGACTCTATCATAAGCCTTTTTCAAGTCAATAAAAGCCATATGTAAGCTCTTCTTCATCTCTCTATACTTTTTCATCAAATCTCTTATAAGAAAAATAGCTTCCATAGTTGATCGACCAGATATAAAGCCAAACTGATTTGATAAGATACAAGTATCTAACAGCAAAGGGTATTCCATAACTCTTTCCCATAATTTCATAGTGTGCCTCATAAGCTTTATACCTTTATAATTTGAGCAATTCTGAATATCTCATTTATTATTAAAAATAGGTATCAAATTATTTTGTCTCCATTCATTGGGTATTTTCTTTGTACTTAAGATCTTATTGAATAAAGATATCAACCACGTAACTCCTGTATCTCCCAAATATTTTCAAACCTCAATAGGTATCTCTTCTGGTCCACAGGCTTTACCAACTTTCATCATCTTCAAAGCTTATTTAACTTTCAAAAACATAATCCGTCTAGTGTATTTCACATTTTTCTCATGTCTAATTTCTAAACTCTCAATGTTATCACTATGGTTACCATTAAAAAGTTTCTCAAAATAGCTTCTTCATCGTTCCTTAATATCTTCTTCTTGAACCAAAACTTTATTCTCTTTATTTTTAATGCACTTAACTTGGTTTAAATCACGGCATTTCTTTTCTCTTATCTTAGCTAATTTATAGATAATTTTTCCCTTCCTTTGTTCTAAGTTTCTCATACAAACTCTCTAAAGATTGTGTTCTTGCTTGACTAACTGCTTTTTTAGCATCCTTTTTCACTTGTTTGTACTACTCAAAAGCATCATTGTTATTACACTTGGGCAAACTCTTATACCATTCCCTTTTACTTCTTACCGCTTTTTGCATTTCCTCATTCCACCATCAAGAACTCCTTCGAGGGATGTCCACACACTTTAGATTATCCAAGAATCTTTCTAGCTACTTATTTAATTGTTGTAGACATGCATTTCCACATATCATTTGATAACATACTCACATCTTCCAGCTTTGACCAACTCATCCTTGAACAGCAATTATTTTTCACCTTTTAAAGTCCTCCACCTAATCTTAGGACTATTGTTCCTCCTTGGCCTACTAGTCAACCTCTTAAACTTGATATCTAAAATCATTAACTTATGTTAAGTGGTCAAAATATCATCTGGAATAATCTTACAATTCTTGCATCGAGTTCGATTGGTTTTTCTTGTGAGTATGAAGTCAATCTAACTTCTTTTTTGTCCACTTTTAAAGGTCACTTGATGTGATTCTCTTTTTATAAAATATGTGTTTGCCAGAATCAAACCATAGGCTAAAGCAAAATCAAGGATACTCTTACCTTCTTCATTTCTAATTCTAAAATCATACCCTCCATGTACCTCCTCAAAACCTACTCTATCTTTTCCTGCATGTCTATTTAAGTCTCCTCCTATAAAAATATTTTCATCATTTGGAATCCCTCGCATAAGTTTATTCATATCATCCCAAAAATTTTACTTGCTCTCCCTTTCCAATCTAACTTGAGGGACATATTCACTAACTATATTGATGGTCTCATTCTGGAGCACAAGTTTAATTGAAATAATCATATCACTTACTCTTTTCACCGCTACAACCGTCTCCTTTAGGTTCCGATCCAAAATTATACCTACTCCGTTTTTACTTCTATCTGTATCTATATACCACACTTTATACCCAGCATTCTCAACTTCTTTACTTTTTTCTCTAACCCATTTAGTCTCTTAAATACAAACAATACTAATTTTTTTTCTCTCCATAGTATCAACAACTTTCTCAGTTTACCTATAAGAGATCCAATATTTCAAGTTCCTATTCTGATCTTACTCCCTAATTGTTCTTTCTTATGCTTCTTCCCATAAAATCTTTTACCATTATCTAAACTTGTATCTCTCATATTACTATTATTATTCGTACTTTGAACTAACTTCTTTATCAACACCCATTCATGATATGAGAATCCTTGTTTATTATGCACCACATCCGAGCGTCGACATGGAGCGTCGCATTCGGGGAACACCCTACACCCTTGCTTATTCTTCACTATACCCGGGCTCCGATATAGCACGTCGCAAGTAGGGAACGCCCCAACGATATTATTGTTAGAATCCATATCATGAGATATGACAAAATTTTACGCTGACTGTCACCTACCACAACCCTCTTTCTTTACCCGAGCTTGAGACCGGCTATACACAAAAAACTCATGTATAGACAGAGTTAAATTATAAGTTCTCTTAATTTAGTTTAAATTATAAATTTACAAATGTCAATTGAATTTATCAAAAAATTTCTTAGTTGCAGTTGAAAATGACTATTAAGTATGATATGAATCCCACCCAAATTTTGGTCTCTATTTTATAAAATTATTAAGATTTTTTTTGCATTTTAATTATTCACTAAAATATAATTAGTATTATTTTAATTCTTCTTGATCGTTTAAAATCTAATATTATTTTTACTTATAATTATTTCAAAAATTAAAAGTGTTAATTTTGAAATAGTAGAGATTAAAATATTAATTTTATCAAATATCGAGATTGATATAATAATTTATCCTATCTTAATTTACGCAAAATTTTTCCACGAGACACATTTGAGAAATGTTAAACCTGTTTAAATCCCAAATCATTTTTAAATGTGGTCAATCATTTTGATAATTATATTTTGATAATCATATTTAAAAAAGTAGTAGAAATCTTGAATGTGATTTGATTAAAAATTAAAAAATCTAAACTCTACTCTGATTAATATGTTAAATTTGATTTGTTATTTTGTTTAAAGTTGCGAGTAATTTAGATTTCTTTAAAAATATCTTAAAAAATAAAAATATTTTTAAAAAACTCATTTTTTTTTATTTTTTAATTTCAAAATATCATACTTTCAGAATTATACATCTGATATACATTTTTTTTTTGAAATACATCTGATATACATTTAGAACATTAAAAACATACACAAATAATAAAATATTTTAAAAAAATTAATGTAATTTTCTCATAAATTTACATACGTAAAAAGGGGAAAACAAAAGAACATGAAAATATTACATGCCAGCACACTTAAAAAGTCTAGACGACTTTTATGTTACATCAAATTATTATTATTCGAAAAAAGAGAACTCAATATAAATTACTGATTTCAAATCCGAACGCAATAATTAAATTGATATACAAGAAAAATAATGCAATAATTATTTTATGGGCATCAACTCCCATTCACAACTCTTGAAATTAATTAACTGATCATGAAACCAACTTCCAAAACATCCTTCAGCTATTAATCACTGCACAGTTTTTCCTAATTTCACCAACAGATCCAGTTTTAACATTAATTTGTCCCATTTTCTCCATAGAAGTAGCAAATTCAGCAAAGAAATTTTGAACTGAACCGTTAAGCAATTGGTTAATCGTAGCCAAAGTAGCATTGTTTGTGGTCAAAGCAGAATCTGATTGGAAAAGGCCTCTTCTCTTTAGTAAATTTGAATAATAGCTAAGATCAAATGTTTTTCTACTTCCAGGATCCATTTCAACAATTGTTGTATTATCATTAGGAGTTGTGCATTTTCTTGCCTTGAGATTTGCTGCATATTCACTATCTAGAGCAGGGTCTTGATCGCCTACTCCGGTGAAATTGTACAGACGATTTGAAAATGATGGGCAATGAGATATCCCAATTGTATGTGCACCTAAAATAAAAGTAATAATGAACTGTTAAAGGAGGTATAGTAAAAAAAGCAGCTTCCGAAATGCGCTGGAGTCCCCCCCAAAAAAAAAAAAAAACTGTTTCTATGATTAAAAAAGGTGACTCACGTCACAACGCGGCAATGGTTACCGTCGCGCTCCCTTCAACGAAGGTATTGTAAGAAATGAAAATTATTGTTTTCTAAATATTAGCAATTTTAAATTTAATTACCTGATAGGAGGACTAGATCTTTTAGGTCCAGTCCTACATTACCGAATAGTCTCTGAAGATTGGTGAAATTGCTTGTAGGAGCTGGGATATTATTGAGGGCTTCTGTGGAATTTGAAATTGTTCCGTCTCTCCGGCCAGTCGGAACCTTCCAGAATGGGCCACCCTGGTAAAGCCATGTACAATACAAAAGTATTAAGAAAAATCTACGGCGGGTTGGAGTTAGTTTTGGATATTAATTTGAGTTCAAAGGTGACGGAGTCTTACTGTGGACTTACTGTGGCAACAATTGAGTCTCTTGCAACAAGAGCAATGACATCTGCGCAAGAGACTACACCAGGGCACTGTGCTTCTAACAAGCTCTTAACTCTATCAATAAAATCAAACCCTCTCAATGTTAAGTTTGGAGTTGCAGCCTTTTCAGATTGATTGCTTGATGTTGAGTTTATAAGCACAGAACCATCACAACCCTGAAACCCACACACATATAAATTATGATTAAAAAAGAAGAAGAAGAAAGAAGAAAGATCCTGTACTTACCCGAACAAAGCAATCATGGAAATGCATTCTGATAAAGGTAGCTGCAAGAGATGGAGCATTATGGATATGTTGATTAACAAAATCTTGAACAATTTGCTCAGCTTTTGGGCAGCTTTGAGAATAAAAACCCAACTGAAGTTGAGCACTAATTGAACCCATATATGCTAAAAAAGCAAAAACAAAAATCCCAAGACCAGCAGACACCCCCATGTTTGTTGGATTGGAGATTGAAAATTGGAAGATAACTTTGAATCAGACAATAGCTAGCGTTTAACTTCTTGCTAAGGAAGATGCTTGATTAGTATATTGTCCATAGCCATGATACCCAACAATAAGATTTATATATATTTTTGAAGGACTTAATCTCCTCCACAAGAAAAGGACCAGAAATATAAAAATTGCCTACTCAGCCAACAGACATGTGCTAATTAATTAGTAGATATACATATTTATATAATAATAATAATAATTATTATTATTATATTTAAATAATATTAATATAAAGTAGGTTTATAAGATAAATGAGAAGTTATGTTTTTCTCTGTTACAACTAATCAAATATATCTCACCACACAAATTCTTACACGTATATATGCTTTAGCTCAAACTATAAACTACTCATGCATGTTTCACGAGAGAATAGTACACTTAGTCATGGTTTTCATATAAAAGATTTTTAACCACTTCTGTTCTGTAGTTATTCTTTTATTCTTATTTGCAATCTAGTTTTTGAGCAAATAAAATATATTTACTAGGAATTAATGTATTATGAACCTAATAACTTTAATTCTATCAAAAATAATTAAATTATATTTGGATATTATATATTAACCTAAAAGAATTTTCCTATATTTTTTATTTAAAAATTTTATTTTATTATTTAAATATGTAATATTATTTTTGTTCATTAATATATAAAATTTATTTAAAAATTAAAATCTATTCATATCATCATTTATATATCTATAATTTATCAAAGTTAAAGATTGCTTTATATTATATATTATCTTTTTTCATCTATAATTTAATTTATATCAAATTGTGTATAAATATCCTCCTCAATCTAAGTGGTTAATTATTTGAAAAAAAATATTTTCTATTATATTATATTTTTATTTGACAATATTCATCACAAAAATGCATGATGCGATGTAATTTTTTTTAAAAAAATGACACAATTATATTACATTTAATTATAAATAATTACTAAGTAATTTTTTTCTTCCAATTTAATTATAATCATTGTAATCCCTTTTTTTTAGTTGATAGCTTAGAGTTTTAGCGGCAGCAGGCAGCAAATCTAACTACTAAATATTTATAGACAAAACTTCTCTCTAGTCAATACTATGAAATTTTTAAAATTATTAATAAATGGACTAACCAATATTTTGGCCCTAATTAATTAGAATCCAACCAATACAGCTAAAACTTTAACTTTTAACTTTTTCAATATTTCAGTTCAGGGAACATTAAATTGAAAAATGATTATGGGGGCAAATAATAATAATAATAATTAATACTAAAATATTTTAAAATCGTCACATTTAATTCATATATATTTATTAAAAAAAATTTTAATATTATATAAAATTATTTTAAACAGAGTAAAATATTATTTATTAATTTATTAATATTATATTTTTACTTTATTAATTAAGTTATTAATAATAAAAATATAATTAAAAAAATTAATTAATTTTTTTAATTTTATAAAATAATAATTTACGAGAAATAATTTTTTTTAAAAATGATAATTTTAGACATATAAAAAAAATATAATATTATTTGATAAAATTAAAATCTATCAAATTCAGCCGAAAATTTTGGTTAGCTGATCCAATGATTTCGTTTGGTTTTTATTATTTTTTTTCAACGTGCAATTTCTGCTTTAGTTTTGTAGATTATATGAAGTGATCGAACAGACCACACACACACACACGAGTATATATATAGAGAGAGCATAGCAATTATTAAATGACGTCATTTGCTTAAGCATTTTTTTAATTAATTAAAATATTATTTGTTGTATGGATTTCTTTTAATATGTAGTTGTATTTATTAATATTGTTGAAAAAAAATTAAATTGCATTTACTTAATTTATTAATATGAATTGGCTTTGATTACCAGTTCTACAAATTTAGTATCAGATTTATTTTATAAATAACTATAAATTCAAATTTAATGTTTATTGATTAAAAAATGAGGTAATTGATCGATAAAAATAATTTAATTTTAATTAAAAAAATATAAAAATCCATATCAACATATAAGAAGTCAGTGATTGAAAACGTGGTGGTCAGGAAAGTTAAGGATGTATTCATTCGTATTGTAAATTTTTAATTTTTTTAAACCATTAAAAATCTGTTTTATGTTTTAAATTATATTATAATTATTAAAAATAAAAAATACAATAAAAAAGAGATTTATTAATATAAAAAGTCTTATATTCAAACATAATTTTATCAATAAAAAATATCTTCTCAAAACTAAAATTCTTAAAATTATATTATTAATTTCAAATTTAGTGTGAAATTAATTTTATTTAACTAGAAAATTTTAAAATTTAAATATATTAACGAATGTTTTTTTTTTTAAAAATAAAATTAAAAAAATAAAAATAATTATGAACATGGCCAAAGTTAATGGATTTGGTTATGGTTCTAATTGTTTACTTGTTTTATTTGTAATTTGCAATTTGCAATAAAAAGGGAATGAAGAGCGAGTAAGCAAATTTTGGGTTAATCTGCTCAAATTAATATGCTTTACAACTCAGCTGTGTTGTCAAATAATTGGGGGATACGTCTGTCCTTTTTATGTTAGACAAATTATTATGCATCCAGATAATTGCACATGTCATTCAGATCTTTTCTCATTTGTCTTCTATTTTTTTTTCTTTTATTATTCTTATTTTTTAAATAATATTTTTTTTTTCCGTTTTGGACAAAAGTCTTAACGATAATATTCACAAACGTTGTCGGTGGAACCATTATATATATACATAGAGAGAGAGAAATTGACCGTTTAAAACTATAATTTTATTTTTTTGAAAATTTTTAAAATTATAATTTAATTAGCTAGTTAATTTTTAATAACGGAATTGAATGTGTTTTTTTATATGAATATAAAATTAAGATTTATTATTTTTATTATATAGTTATTTTAGTAGAGAGAGAAATACCTGATTAAGTAACTACCTGTTATTGGCTTGTTCATTTAATAAATCAAATTCAATTATCCTAGAAGAAAATGAAATTTATTAATCCAGATGATTATCTTGCTACGAAAAATCAATTAATTTATTAAAATTCATTTTATTATTTAGTTTTCAAACAATTTTTAGACATAATATGATACATATAAAATTATATACAGATATCATATTCCTGAGAAAATTATAAATTAAATAGAATTACAGCTCATGATCAATTATTGACTAATTTAATATAAATGTATATTTCAAAAAAAAAAAGAAGTAAAAGAATGACACTCATTTATATTCTGCAGCCATCTATTGATGATATTAAATATTAACTCTCTTATAATTTGTTAAAAGTGATTTATTTTCATAAATTTTTATTTATTTTTAATTTTGTTCATCATTATAAAATGGTTTATTTTCATTAATTTCTATTTGATTTTTTTGAACAATAATTTCTATTTGATTTGATATTAGTTTACAAATTTTTTTATAAAAAAAGTAAAAGAATGTGGCACGTACTCTAGTAAAAACAAAATTAAGAGAAAAAAAAACTTTTTTTTCTTGGACGAGGCAAATGCGTTGCGGGCCTTAGTGCTCCAAAAGCCGTATATTCTTCAATCCAAAAGTTAAAATGGCATTCTCAATGATTAATGTCACAAAATTTACATGTAACTAGTTAAAAATAGTAGATTTAACTAGAAATTTTTTAAAATTTTATATGTAAATATTTTTTAGAATATTCTATAATGTTCTACAGAGTTCTAAAATTATATATGTGTAGATTTCTTTGCAATATAATAGATAATATCTTAGGAAGATGTCATAGAATATTGAAAGAAATATTCTAGAAATTATGTAGAACTTTAATATAAGATTGTTGGATCAAATTGATTACCACCGTTCATTGAGGGGTATAGTAGTATAAATAGGGATAAGATTCATTTGTTGTAACCATTCAAGAAATTCAAGTTCTTTGAGTAATAAGAGCTTTCAAGTATTCTCCTAGTTCTCTCTTATTTTGTTGTGATTGAGTTACTTTATTTATTACTTAGCTTCCGCATTTAACTTGTCTAAGCTAAGCAAGCATTTCGAGGAAAGACTGACTAACATTCTTTTAAGTGTTGAACAAAGTTTGCTAGTGCCGCACGGATTTGAGCTTGTAAGAAAGAAATTTCATGACAGTTGGTATTAAAACCTCGGTTGAAAAAACTTCAACACAAGAGAATGACAGAAGCTACCAATCTTAATGTTGCTACTAGCACCGCCCAAGGTGGAAAAGGCTGAAAGGATAAATTGAGGGACGTCATCGCTGCCATTGAGGAAAGGTTGGCAAGGTTTAATGCCACCATGTCCGAGATAAGGAACAAAGTCGAGGATATGGACCAACGCATTGAGGGGCAAGAGTCTATTGGGATGGACGAGTTTCGCGAGGAGATGCAAGGTGCCTTAAACACGGCCTTAGACATAGTATCCAAGAAGATGCAATCCTTAGAGGCCACCGTTGCTGCGAATGATGGTGAGGTGAATGGTTGCAAGGTAAGGATTACCAACCTTGAAGAAGTTGTGGAGAAACTCCAAACTTAGCTTAGTGTGTGCATGGTTACAGTAGCCAATAAAGGTGGAGCTACACATGCCACTCCTACCCACAAGGTGGATATTCCCCGCCCACAAGCCTATAGTGGGGTGAGAAATGCAAGAAAAATTGACAACTTCCTTTGGAGCATCGAGAACTACTTTGATGCGGTAAGAATCTTCGATGATGCTCAACGGGTGAAGAGCATCACTCCCTACTTAAGGGACATCGCCATGGTGTGGTGGCGAAGGAGGTGTGATTTTGCACCATCGATACTTGGAAAGACTTCAAGGGGGGAACTCAAGAAGCAGTTCTACCCCGAAGATACACAAAACAAAGCAAGGACTAAGCTTCATCGCCTTCAACATAAGGAAGGCCACATAAGGGAGTATGTGAATGAGTTCTCTAAGTTGTTGCTGGAGATTCCGAACATGGGGGCAAGAAGATGCTCTCTTTTGCTTCATGGATGGCTAACTGAATGGACCAAACTTGAACTCCAAAGGAGAGGAATCCAAGATCTAGCTACCGTAATAGTCACTGTCGAGTCCTTGATCGAATTCAAGAGGAAAGATTTGAAGAAGGAGCAAGGTAAGAAGTCCACCTACAATAGAAAAGGTGGGGGAGATAGGGATAAATCTCCCAAGAATGGTCAACCTTCCAGGGACAAAAGCAAAGGAAAGAAGGAGGACAATGATGATGCTTCCAAGTCCAAGATTGCTTGCTTCTTATGCAATAGGCCTTATCAGGCTTTTGAGTGCCCTAAGCGTGGGAAGATTGCTGCCTTATTCATAGAGGAGGAGAAGTAAAAAGAACGAAGACTTGCTTCAATGCACCTACTTAGTGCAATCTAAGCCAAAGTGAAAGAGCAACCACGAGGCTGAATGTATGTAGAGACCGAGATTGGGGGCAAGACCATCCAAGCCTTGGTGGATACTGGTGCCGACACCGTCTATATGGCCAAGGAGCTAGTGAACAAGATTGACTTATCCTACACCAAGGAGAAGGGTTTCGTCAAGGGGGTCAATGCTAAGAGTCTTCCAATGGATGGTTTAGCACAAGACACCAATATCAAAATTGGCCAATGGAGAGGTAAAGTTGATATCACTATTGCTCCCATTGATGATAATAAGTTCTGTTTGGGTATAGACTTTCTAGACATGATGAAGGCTTTCTTAGTTTCCTATGCCGACACCATGTACATCATGGAGAAGGGATAACCATGTGTTATTCCTGTCAAGAGCGAGTTTAGTAAGGAGAGAATGGTGTCCACAATCCAACTCTCCAAAGGGGTGAAGAGGAAGGAGCCAATTTATCTTGCCACTCTTAAGGTAGATGAAGGCCCCATGGATGGAGGGTAAATACATCAAAGGTAATTCAAGATGTGCTTGAAGAGTTTAAGGACGTCTTGCCCACCGAGCTACCAAAGAAGCTTCCTTCAAGAAGAGAGGTAGATCATGCCATTGAGTTGGAGGTTGGAGCAAAGCCACCCATTTTTGCTCCTTATTGTATGGCACTACCTGAGTTAGAAGAGCTAAGGAGGCAATTGAAGGAATTGCTTGATGCCAGTTGCATCCGTCCCTTCAAAGCTCTTTATGGTATGCCGATTTTATTCTAAAAGAAGCATGATGGGTCACTTCGGCTTTGCATTGACTACCGAGCACTCAATAAGATCACCATCAAGAACAAGTATCTCATCCCACTCATTGTAGATTTATTTGATCAACTTGGCGATGCAAGGTACTTCACCAAGTTGGATTTGCGATCGAGGTACTATCAAGTTCGTATAGCTGAAGGAGATAAGCCAAAGATGACATATGTTACACGGTATGGGTCATACGAATTTCTTGTGATGCCCTTTGGCCTCAGTAATGCACCGGCCACATTTTGTGCACTCATGAACAAGGTACTTGCTCCTTTCCTTGATCAATTTTTAGTTGTGTACCTTGATGATATTGTGTTTTAAAGCAAAACATTGGAAGAGCATGTGGAGCATTTAAGGCAAGTGTTTTGCACTTTGAAAGAAAATAAGCTCTATGTAAAGAAGGAAAAATGTTCCTTCGCCCAAGAAGAAGTGGCATTCTTGGGTCATGTCATTGGTAGAGGCAAGCTAAGGATGGACAAGTCCAAGGTGCAAGCCATCTAAGATTAGGAGCCGACAACCAAAGTCACCGAGTTAAGATCATTCCTTGGCTTGGTGAATTACTATAGAAGATTCATCAAGAGATATTCTTCTATAGCCGTTTCATTAATGGATTTGCTAAAGAAAGGGCAAAGTTGAGAGTGAACTTTGCGATGTCAACATGCCTTTGATGAGTTGAAGAAGGCAATTGTGAAGGAGCTAATGTTAGCGCTCCCCAACTATCTCCAACCATTTGAGGTGCACACTGATACTTTTGATTTTGCAATAGGTGGTGTCTTGATACAAGATGGACATCCTATTGCCTTTGAGAGTAGGAAACTAAATGATAATGAGAGGCGGTACACGGTGCAAGAAAAGGAGATGACCGTGGTAGTGCATTATTTGTGCACATGGCGACACTACTTACTTGGGAGCAAGTTTATAGTCAAGACAGACAATGTTGCCACTAGCTATTTTCAAACACAAAAGAAGCTTTCTCCAAAGCAAGCTAGATGGCAAGACTTCTTAGCAGAGTTTGACTACACATTGGAGTATAAGCCCGGTAAAGCCAACTTAGTTGCGGATGCTTTGAGTCGAAAAGGAGAGCTTGCCGACATTAGCAGTTCGCAAAACACTTTGAAGGAACAAATCAAGGAGGGGCTAGAGCATGATTCCATGGCCCAAATCATCATTGCTCTTATCAAGGAGGGGAAGACAAGGCACTTTTGATTAGAAGATGGCTTGGTATATATTAAAGGAAGAAGGCTCTATGTTCCATCATATAGCAACTTAAGAAGGGAGGCCTTGAAAGAGTGCCATAATAGTAAATGGGTTGGTCATCCGAGAATACATCAGACTCTAGCATTGGTGAAAGATGCTTATTATTGGTCTCACCTAAAGGATGATGTTGAGGCATATGTGAAGACCTGTCTTGTATGCCAATAAGACAAGGTGGAACAATAATTACCCGTAGGTTTACTTAAGCCACTTTCTATCCCCGAAAGGCATTGGGAAAGTGTTTCTATAGATTTCATTATGGAGTTACCCACATTCGAAGGATGCAATTGAGTGTTAATAGAAGTGGATCGGTTCTCTAAATATGCTACTTTTATCCCAACACCGAAGGAGTGCACCGCCGAATAAGCTGCACACTTATTCTTAAAGCATGTTGTAAAATATTGGGGCGTGCCTAAGACTATTATGAGCTATAGGGATACTCGCTTCACGGGGAGATTTTAGACCGAGTTATTCAAGCTATTGGGTACCGACCTCAAGTTCTCAACTAGTTTTCACCTTCAAACTGATGGGCAAACGGAGAGGGTGAATGCCTTATTGGAGTTATAGTTGAGGCACTATGTGAGTGCCAACCAACGAGATTGGGCTAAGTTGCTTGATATTGCCCAATTCTCCTATAATCTTCAAAGGAATGAATCCACGGAGCGTAGTCCATTCAAGATAGTCATGGGCCAACAACCCTTGACTCCAAATTTTATTGCCGCAGGCTATACTGGTGTTAGTCATTCAACCTATAAATTTGCTAAAGGTTAGAATGACAATGCCGATGTTGCTAGAACCTACTTGGAGAAAGTATCCAAGAGGATGAAGAAATGGACATACAAGAAGAGGCAAACAAGAGAGTTCCAAGTAGGAGATCTTATGCTTGTCAAAATGCATAATGATGCAAGATTGACGGGGCTACATTGTGGACTCATTAGGAGGTATGAGGAACCATTCCCCATCACCAAGAAAGTGGGGAAGCAAGCCTACAAGGTGGAGTTGCCTCCTAAAATCAAGTTTCATCCCGTATTTCATATGAGCTTGTTGAAGCCATACAAGGAAGATGTGGAAGATCCAAGCTGTGAAATATCGCAAAGGGCGCCAATGGGTGTGCACATCCAACATGACAAGGAAGTGAAGGAGATTTTGGCCGATAGGTGAAGCGCCATTCCAATCAACCACCTACACACGAACTCCTTGTCAAGTGGAAGGGATTGCCCGAAAGTGAAGCTAGTTGAGAACCCATCCAACACTTGTAGCAATTCAAGGATCAAATTCAAGCCTATGAAGACTTGAAGGCAATGAGGAGGTCGCCAGATTAAGTGGGGGAGAATGTCACAAGACTTGCACGTGACTAGCCAAAATAAGAGGTTTGACTAGGAATTCACTAGAATCTTGCATGTAAATATTCTTTAAAATATTCTATAGTATTTCATAGAGTTCTAGAGTTGTGTATATGTAGATTTCTCTAGAATATGTTAGATAATATCTTAAGAAGATGCCATAGAATATTCAAAAAGAATATGCTAAGAATTGTGTAGAACTTTAATATAAGGTCGTTGGATCAAATTGATTACCACCGTCCATTAAGGGGGTGGAGTAGTATAAATAGGGGTATGACTTATTTGTTGTAACCATCCAAAAAACTCAAGTTTTTTGAGTAATAAGAGCTTTCAAGTATTCTCTCAATTCTCTCTTCTTCTCTTGTGATTGAGTTGCTTTCTTTATTATTTAGCTTCTGCATTTAATTTGTCTAAGCTAGGTAAGCATTTTGAGGAAGGCTAACTAGCATTCTTTCAAGTATTGAGCAAAGTTTGCTAGTGCCGCACGCGTTTAAGCTTGTAAAAAAGAAATTTCATGATATTAGGGAGTGCGTCTGTCTCATCGAGATTCGATTACTGAGTAGATATTTTGACAATAACTTTTATATAATTTGATCATGAAAATATACTTTTGTCTTTGTAAAAAGAATATTAAATTTAATTAGGGGAAAGATTTAATTTAGTTCACGTATTATAGTGAAAATTTTAAAATAATTCTTAATTTTTTATATTAAATTATTATTTTTTAAAAAAATTAATTTAAATTGTGTCTTTTTTTAAAAAATCGCCAAATATTTAATGATAGGGGTTAATTTAAATTTTAGTTAAATATCATAGGTAAAATTAAATTTTAAAAAATATTAATATAATATTTTTTTAAAAATTATTTATTGATTAATATTTTTAATATGAATAATTTAAAATATTAATAAATATTTTTAATTTTAAAAAATATATATGATATAGGATATTTATAATATTTTTTTAATATAATATTATAATATTATGAAATTAATATTAAAAATATTAATAAATAATTTATATTAAAAAAATATAATTTATAATATTAAAAAATATTTTTTTAATATTATAATTTGTAATATTAATAAATATTAATAATTTAATTTTTAATATATTTCATATTTTTAATAATTATTTAATTTTAATATTATTAATTATTAATTAATTAATATTTCTAATATTAATAGTATAGGGGCTAAATCGGAAATTGCCCAATTTAATTAATGTAAATAAATATGAGAATTCATTTAATCTATTTTAAAAAAAAAACTAAAAGCAGCAATTATTTGCTTGCACGACTCTGTTTAGAAAGAAAAATTGTATGAAAAATTCAACCAAGTTTTAAATTTAGTAGTTTAAAAATTCTTGTATTTTTTTTTAATTTTTTTGTAATTTTATTCTAACATTTGAAACTAGCTAGAGTATAATGATCGAAATTTTTATAGTTATTAATAATTATACCTCTTGTCAAAATTATTATTTTGAACTTTTTTTTTTCTAACAATTCTGGCATGGATTGAAATATAAAATGTAAATTATTATTTAATCTCTTAGTTTTAATAATTAAAAAGTTTACCTATTACTTTTGAGAAACTTATTAATTAGTTAATCACATTTGTTTTTATTAACAAAATAATTTTTGTTTTATTCAAAACAATTTTTTTAAAAGTCGATGACAAATTTAATAATAAAATTCTAAGATACACTTAATTATAAGGGAAAATTTTAAATTGATCAGTGATTCTTTTTCAATTTGTTTAATTAGATTCAAAATTATATAATTATATAATTTATCTTTTTAGTTTTTAGTGCAACGGAACCTAATTTTTCTTTTAAAAAATATTTTAACTATTCAAATATTATAAAAACTATATTTTAAGTGCAAAAACATTATATATGCATTTCACAATAATTAAAATAAAAGGTTATGTATTTTTTGATAGTGGAGAATATATTTTGTTATTTATAATAAAATATATTTTTGTTGAAAAAATTATATATAGTATATTTTTTTATAAAAATTTAGGTGAAAAATTAAAAAATTAATTTTTAATTTGAGTTTTTTATAGATATAAATAAATAAATAAAGGAGATAGCATATTTTATTAGATTTTAAATTACATAATATATATATAGGGGTTATTTTAGCTTTTTTATTTATTTAATGAACAATTTTAATTATATTATGCCAATGAATTATTTTTAATATAAATAAATATGAAGAATTATTTAATTTATTTTTCAAAGGAATAAATGAACTTATTAATTGGATCAAATTTCAGGACTAATAGTAAATTTCTTTTTTTTAGCAAATAAACGATAGTTATATTAATAGACAGAAGATCTATAATGGATTTGGTGAAAAGCAGGAACATAGACACAGAAGATTAAGACATTTCCCCCTACCCCAAAGAGTACAAATGCACAAGCTAAGAATCCTCTTATACATCGGCCAACAAGAACTAAAAATTTGACCTACATAAAAAGCAAAAGCTAATACCTCAAATAAACTCTTTAGAAGGATAAAACTTTATATCTTTTTCCATTGTCTAAATGTAAATAAATCAGAGCAGCCATGTTCTCAATTCTTAATAGAGTATTTAGCTTTACCATAATTTAAAAAAAATTATAAATTAACAAAATAATTTTTTTTAATTAAAAATATCATGTTTGTTTGTAAATAATTCATATAAAAATAAAATACTAAATCCACTAAATTTTCCTAACTAATTGGTAAAATATTTTACTTAGAGAGGATAGAAAAACTTATTTTACTAGAAAAAAAATTGTGTATGGGATCACATGTTAAAAGATAATTATATTCATACTTGAAGATATGATAAAATAAAAAAAATTATGTTTTAAGGGTAGTTTATGTATTGTTTAAAATTTTTCAATAAAGTTAAATTATAAATAAATAATTTAATATTTTTAATTTATTCTTTTAATATTTTATTATATTTTTCAACTATGATAATATAATTTTTTTTAATAAAATATAATCTTAATAATATATCTTTATAAAATATATTTATAGTAATTAATTTTTCTAATAATCGATCAAATGAATTGCTATTTGGATTTAGTAACAACTATTGCTAATTATTGGTTTGTAGGTTTCACTTTATTTTATATTAGTCCATGTCACATGCTACAACGAGAGAGCAAAAAAAAAAAAAATCAAATAAGTAAACTTTGACCATGGAATATAATTATGAACAATTTTTAAAAATTTGGAGTATAATAATCTATTTCAAAGAATATTGTAAAATTATAGAACGTCGAAAAATTAAGGAAATTTTCAGGTTAATAAGCCTAATTTCACTAGTAAAATTGAACTAATTTGGTAAGAATTATTTAAAATATTGTAAGTGTTAATAACAAATTCAATTTATTTATTTTTTAATATTATTTATTTAACAATAACTATTAATTTATATTAATTACAAATTAGTTTTATTTAATTCAAAATTTTGCAAAATTATAGGATTTTTCTATTCAATTTAAATTATTTCTTTTTTTTTATATTGAAATAATTAAAATTTTAAATTATCATCTTCTATGTTTAAATACATTAGTAAAGTTTGAAAATAAGCTAAATCAATGCAGACAAATAAGGTCACCTGTGAGGAATACGATTAAGATATTATCAATATAGAAGATGATAATTTAAAATTTAAAGGGCATAGAACATAGTCATCATTATTATAAAATTGAGATCAATATCTTTAAATATATTCTTACTAATTTATTTGCACGGTTTGTTAAATTTAAAGGCAAGGACTTTGAAAAAAAGTTAATAATAATTTAGAATTGAAACTAAAATAATGTAAAATTTGATCCTTTTTTAATTTATTATTATTAATTAACTTAAAGCATAGTTCAAAATATTGGCTATAGACATATAGATTCTAAGCTGCTTAGTTAAACATGAAAGAAAGCCTTTTATCATGCGCTATTGTTTGCTACAATCAGAAGAATCCTCTTTAATCACATTCTAATTAAAAATTAGGAAATAATCTGTAAAGGAAAAGTCCTCAAGATTTTTTTAATAAATATTATAAAAAAATTAAAATAATATCACCTGTTACAATCTCAATGTAGACATAACAACAAATTATTAAATAAATTCATAGTAATTATTAATAAAATTTATATTAATTAGTTATAAACATGTTGAATTTGAATTCTTCAACCTTTCGAATTAATTTTCATAATTAACTCTCTCAAATTTATATTAAAATACAGATTTTAATATAATAATGAGATCCAATTGATTACACACCTATCCATATTATATAATATTTCGGATTAAAAATTTTAAATTTTAAATTTTTGATATATTTTAAATTTATTCTGATTTTAATTTTTATTCATATGAAATTTTTTCAATTTGTTTATTATCTTAATATATAATTTCGGATTTAATTTGATTTAAATACATACAGTGGTCAAAAATCATGAAGATGCAAGTACACTTTGGAAAATAATAATAATAATAATAATATAGTCAGATCAGTTTTGTCGTAGAAGCAGGCAGCACATGAGTCCCTTAAAAGATAGAATTGCTTATGCTGTTGCTTTCTTTATGAAACTTTACCTTAATTGCTTAAAAGATATAATTATGAAACTTTTATTTATTTCTTTCAAAATTTATATGACTAAAATTTTTGTTAAATTTACCTTAATTAAATTTAATTGCATTAATTAATCTATTTATTATATTTATTGTTGAAAATTAATAATTATTTTTCATTATATTTTAAATATCGTATAAAAATAATACGCACAGACAAAAAAATAATTAGCTATTATAAAATTTTTAAAATTTTATTATAATTTATTTATATATTTTTTTATTTTATTTATTTTCTTTCATTGTTTAATAAGAATAATATTAGAACTTTTTAATTAATATTTTTTTAAATTTTTAAAAATTACACTTAAAATGAAATAAAATAAAATTCTTACACTTAAATAAAATGAAAGGAGTAATAATAAATTCATGCTCACAGTGATATTATTAAATTAATATTTACAATATTTTGTTATGAGTTAATATTTTATAGTATTATTGATACTGGTATTAGTGCCATTTTTTTTGGCAACAACATGCAGATCTTATTATGCAAAAAAAAAAAAAAAAGGAACGGCGGGAAATTCATTTGATATTCAAAGAAATTTCATTACAATTGTCACAATCCAAAGGGCGCAACAATTCTAGGTAAAAAAAAAAAAAAATTGTCTGGCAACAATACATCCCTAAAATTCACTGGTTAGATCAAACCTCAAAGCAAAATCAAACTTATCACATAATAGAGAAGTTTATGAAATGCTCATACATCAAAAAACATAAGTTCAACTGTCACTCTTATGTATAAATAGATTGACATCAATATAATATAATATAATATATAGAAGTATATATTATGACCAAATCCTATATGACACAATAACATTATCTCATACATCATCTATCCATGTACAGATGGAGATATGAACAAGAAATAAATCGTGAACAAATTTAGAATAGCATGAATAATACTATATATATAATTATTGTTATAATTATAAATAAAAATTGGATCTAAAGTAAAAAAAAATTGGATGGAGATATAAGCCAAAAATATAATAATATGGATATTAAGATGTTTTTATCATATTATATTAAAATATGTAATTTAAATAATTTAAAAGTTTATTAAAAATATATGTTTATTATATTCAAGGGGTTGAGGGATGAGGATGGGACTTGGAGGGAGGGTGACAAGGAGATTATAGAGGTGGTTCTGAATTATTACTCAAGTCTATTTTCAAGAACTAAATCAGAAAACTTTTCTAATTCACCGGGGCAATTGACTCCTTTCTGTCTGATGATCTTTTCAAGTTTCTAGACTCACCCTTTTTTTTTTCAGAAAATTTTAGCTGCTCTTCGTCAGATGCACCCCAATAAAACTCCTGGCCTGAATGACATGTCTGCTTTATTTTTTTAAAAAAATTTGGCATATTATTAGTTCTGATGTGACTTCTCTTGTTTTAAATCTTTTGCAGATTGGTGATATGCCCAATATGTTAAATCATACTTTTGTTACTCTAATTCCAAAAGTCAACTCTCCTTAGTATCTAAAAGATATTCATCCCATTATTTTATGTAATGTCCTCTATAAAATTATTTCAAAAGTTTTATCTAATAGGCTTAAAATAGTGCTACCAAGTGTTATATGCCCAACTCAGAGTGCTTTTGTCCTTAGAAGGTTACCTACTAATAATGCTATTGTTGCCTTTGAAAATTTTCATTCTCTAAAGTATAGGATTCAAGGTAAGGTTTTTTTTGCTCTCAAATTGGATATGTTGAAAACGTATGATAGAGCGGAGTGGAGTTATATGGAACAAGTATTAATTAAATTGAAGTTCCCATCTCACTTTATTAGATTAATAATGACTTGTTTATGTTCTACTTCCTTTTCATTCCTTGTTAATGGGCAACCGAAAGGTTTTTTAGAACCAAAACAGAGTCTTCATCAAGGGGATTCCATTTCGCCCTACTTGTTTCTTCTTTATGCAGAGGGGTTTTCAACAATGATTAGGAAGGCTGAAAGGGATGGTCTAATTCATGGGTTCAGAGTTAGCAGGAGCAGCCTAGTGGTCTCCCACTTATTCTTTGCTGATGACAATATACTTTTTGTGCGGACCTTAATTTCAGAAGGCCAAATGTTGAAGCAGATTTTTTAGTGCTATGAAATGGAGTCGGGACAAAAGATTAATTTTGAAAAATCAACTCTATTTTTTAGTAGCAATGTAAAAGGAGCTATACAGAACCAAATTGAGCTGGAACTAGGTGTGACTAAAGGTATCCGACCATTAAAGTACTTAGGTATTCCTACGATTATTGGGAGATCTAAGGAGGCATTTGCCTTGGTTAAGGATTAAATTTATAAGAAGTTGCATGGATGGAAAGAAAAACTCCTCACTATGATAGGGAAAGAAGTTCTTATCAAATCAATAGTTCAATCAATTCCTACCTTTTTAATGAGTTTCTTCTCACTTCCTTCTTGAGATACAATCCATTATAAATAGTTTTTGGTGGGAGAGCTGTCCTGATGCTAGGAAAATACATTGGCTAAGGTGGGAGTTACTTTGTATGAATAAAGGCAATTGAGGTTTAGGTTTCAGACACTTGGTTAGCTTCAATAATGCTCTACTAGCTAAGCAAGGTGGAGGCTACTGATTAATAAGGATTCTCTTTGTGCTCAAGTGTTGAAAGCCAAGTACTATCTTAGAAAAAACTTCATGCATGCTTCACTGGGTTATTGACAGAGCTATGCTTGGCGCAATGTTTTGAATGCTTGATATATTTTGGAAAAAGGCTTAAAATGGAGAATAGGTAATGGCCTCTCGGAAAGGGCCTGGTATGATAATTGACTTCCATATATATTTTGGCCCTGCCCAGTTGCTAGTTCCATACTAGCACCTGATATCTTAGTTTGTGAGTTTATCAATTTTGAGTTGAACTATTGGAGAAGGAGTATAGTGGCTGAGACCTTCCTCCCTCACAAAATCAAGGCTATTCTCTATATCCCGTTGAGTTGCAGGAATCAAGAAGATATTCAGTATTGTCTTTTTTTTTAAAAAAAAGGGTGCCATACAGTAAAGAGTGGCTGGTGGGCATTTGCTTCTACGAATTACTCTAAGGTGTGGGGATGTATTTGGAAACTTTGCATCCCACCAAAAGTTAAAATGTTTTTATGGAGGTGGCTTCATGATATACTACAGTGTAAGGTTTTGCTAGCTAAGAGAGGGGTTCAGCTGGATTCCTCTTGTTTATAGTGTAGAGGAAGCTTGGAATCCTCTTTACATGTGTTTCATGATTGCTAAGGAAGCAGAGCAGTGTGGCTGTTGTCTCCATTGGGTCTACTGTCAAAATCTTTTAATGAATCTTCTCCACTCCTTTGGTTCAAGATGATAAGAGATCATGTTGATGATGAGGCACTAGAATTATTTAGTATGCTACTTTGGAGCATATGGATCGATTGGAATCAAATTTTGCATGCAGGCACCCATTCCTCTGAGACACAAATGATTCATAGGGCATGTCAAATCTTGTCAGAGTACCAGCAAGCGATTGCCAAGATCCCATTACCTTCTAATGTTGTTCATAAATGGGTTGCACCTGAAGTTGATGTTTATAAAGTTAATACTGATGCTTCTTACATGGCTGATAGGTGGGATGCATGTCTAGGTGTAGCAATTAGGGATAACAGGGGGTGAGATGATCGCTTTAGCAGGGACAATAGTTAGGGGTGTACCAGATATAAAGATGGCTAAGACTCTGGCACTTAGATTTGAGCTACTGATTGCAGCAGACTGCTATTTGAGGAAGGTGATAGTTGAGACAGATTGTCAATCATTGAGTGTTGTGCTACAAAATCAACATCATCCAGGGCCTCCCTATAAGTGTGCTTTATACTGATATTTAGAGCATTGTAAATAGTTTTAATGAGTGTCATTTCTCCCATGCACGTAGAGAAGGAAATGTAGTTGCGCATGACATGGCAAAATGGGCCTTGCAATTAGCTTCTAATTCTGTTTTTGTTTTTCTGGAGAAAGTTCCTTTTGATGTTTTTCCTCATGTTCTAAAGGACATTTGTAGTGTTATTGATTAATACAGATTCCTTTTACCTCAATATATATATATATATATACATGTTTCTAAATAATTTAGAAGTTTTATCTTTCTAAGATACTTGTGTGTATATATAAATCAATGCATCAATTTATTACATGTTAATAAATTTATATATTTTTTTTGGTGAAGGTGGGCGGTACCATCGAAATATTTATTAATAAAAAGAAGGAAGAGTCCTTTTACAAAGCCCTTATAAAATGGGCGGTCATCGACTATATCTAATATAAGGACAAAAGCTATCGGAAAGGATAACCCCTTTCAAAAAATGAGGCAAAGATTCAAAACTAATAAACTCACAATTGACATTATTGAGACGACCATAAAGAGCGAAGAAATGAGCAGATTGGTTGGCTTCTCTATAAGTATGTTGAAGAGCAAGATTAGAAGAAGATAGTAATTGCTTAGCAAGGCCAGCCGAAGAAGCAGGATGCAGAGCATGAGATGAAGTAAGAAGCTCGACCAAGACTTTGGAATTCATCTCGACCACGGTACAATTAAAACCAGTAGAAAGACACCACTGTAAACCATCTTTGAGAGCTTGAAGCTTAGCCTGCACAGCATTCTGTGCTGTCATAGTGAAGGAGATTCCCCTAACAAATTGACCGGTATTTGATCTAAGAATTGCTCCTCCCGCCGATTGATGACTGGTGAAAGTTGCGTCTACATTAAGCTTATAAGTACCTGGAGTTGGTTTAGACCATTGAACAATCCTCGGCTTTAGATTACCCACACCAAAATTAACCGGCAGAAAACCTTTGAAGCATGAAACGGGACGTGCAAATGGAGCTCCTGAATTGCTAATGCCCCAGTTGAGGATGTCAGCTGATATTTGTGCCATTAATCTTGGGAAAAATAATTTCTCCTCACCCCAAACACAGTGACAGTAGGATTTCCAGATAGAAAAAATAATGGTTTGAGAAACAAACCTCTTGAGACGACCCAGCATCGAGGATGACGAAGAAGAAAGCCACCATGTCATTAACTCGATTTGCAAGGATCTTTTCCTGCTTATATCATCAATTAAATAAGCTCCATAAAACGTCCAAAGCTGAAGCATAATGGGACAAAGATAAAAAACATGGTTAAGAGAGGCTTCACTGCTGTAGCAAAAAGGACAGCATGTGGCAAGATGAATGCCCATTTTTTGAAGCTTATGTGGCAAAGGGAGCACATCATTCATCGTTCTCCATGAAAGGATGGATAATTTCAGGGGGATCGCCTTATCCCAAAGCATTTTAGAAACAAAGAATTCTGATCTGCGGTTCCTGGTTATTTCATAGGCTGAAAAAAGGTTGAAAGAACCGGAAATCGAATGCTTCCATATAGCAGGAGTAGAATCCAGGACGAAATGATCCTAGTAAGCAGAGTAGGCGCTATAAATTCTTTTCCAAGAACAAGTATCCGTTTGCAGATATATATACTCACCATTTCTATGATATTTTGCATGCATGTAGGCGGACCAAACTGAATTATTATTCAAATAAGACCAAAGCAGTTTGATTGAGTATGCCTTTTGTAGAGAAGTGAGAGATCTCAATCCCAGGCCATTTTCAGCAAGTGGAAGGCATAACTTCTCATACTTCACCCAATGCCTTTTCCAAGTTGAATTATCCAATCCAAAAAAAAAGGATGCAAATCTGGTTTCCAAAGCTCTAATAATGGAAATGGGAAGCAACATAGCCCCCAAGATGTGAACCGGAATAGAATTCAACACATGCTTAATGAGGAGCAATCTACCACCAGGAGTTAAGAATTTCTTAGATCGCCCTTGTATTTTTAAGTCAACCTTCTGTACCAGTTCGTGACAATAGGAGAATCTATTTATACCTTAGTAAATCGGCGCCCTGAGGTATGTGAAAGGGAGTTTTTTTTGCGGGAATTCAAGTAGCTCTGCGTACTTGTGGGCCCAACTGATAGGACACTTCCTGGAGCAGAAGAAGGAGCACTTAGTAAAATTAATAAGCTGGCCAGAAGTTGACTGATACAAATCAAGAAACTTCTTGAAAGCATTTATGCTGCTCACATCACCATTAATAAACACAAGTAAATCATCTGCGAATCCCAAGTGAGATATGACAGGACAACTTCTGTGAAGTTTGTATGGAGTTATTTTGCCAGAAGCAATTAAAGCATTAAGCCCTCTGGAAAAGCATTCAGCTGCAATAATAAACAGAAGGGGGGATAATGGATCTCCCTGTTTAACACCCCGTTGAGGCTGAAAAAAACCATAACTTATACCATTAACAATCACCGATAAATGAGTGGCTCCAAGATTGTTCATAATTAAATCCACGATCTTATTCGAAAAACCAAATTGGAGTAAAACAGCCTTCAAGAAACCCCAGTCAACCCGATCAAACGCTTTGGCCATGTCCAATTTAATTGCTAAGTTATGACCTATAGTTTTTCTGTCTAGGTCATGTATCATTTCATTGGCAAGAAGGATTTGTTCATGAATAGAGTGACCTTTCATAAATCCAACCTGCTCTTATGAAATAATAGATGAAAGCAAAGGCATAATACGGTTAGCAAGAAGTCTGGTACATACCTTGCTCACAAAAGTGGCGAGACAGATGGGTCTAAACTGACTGAATGTGGGAGGATTAGGAACCTTAGGAAGGAGAATAATGTTGGCACTTCTATATGCTTTAGGCATAGGGACACCTAAGAAGAACTCCTGAACTGCACTACACATATCAGTCTTTATAAAATCCCAACAAACACGAAAGAACTTACCATCATAACCATCCGGCCCAGGAGCGCTATTATCATCGAGTTGCCACACCGCAGACTTAATCTCTTCCTCAGAAGGAATGCCAATCAATAAATTGTTGTCCGCCTCAGAAACCAAAGAAGGAAACAAAGAAAGCAAATCGGTAGAAGGAGAAATAGCCTCAGCTGTGAATAGATTTTTGAAAAAATCAGCCGCAGCTAACCCAATCCCAGCTTGATCAGTAATCCAGTTACACTCCGAGTCGTTAATACATGAAATATGACGAAGATTTTTGGTCATTTTCACATAATTATGGAAGTATTTTGTATTAGAATCCCCTTCAGCCAACCACTTGATACGGGACTTTTGACGCCAAAATATCTCCTCTTGACGAAGCCGACTATTGAGGACAGCCTGTTTAGATTGCCAATCAGATCGAAGAGCATCAGTAGGATCGGCCAAGTAGATCTGCTCTGCCAAATCCGTCGCAGCTTCAGCCTCCTCAATAGCGGAAAAAATGTTCCCGAAAGTGCTTTTATTTCAGTCTCTAATAGCCTTCTGAAGAGACTTTAACTTGTAAAACAGGCCACTCATACCCCCTCTAGAAAAGGTGGAGCACCAATGATCCTTTACCATAGGAAGAAAAGATATATGTATTAACCATATGTGTTGGAACTTAAACGGCTTAGGCGAAGAAGCAATTTCTATAGAGCACTTCAAAAGCAAGGGAGCATGATCAGAAGTTGATTTATTAAGGTGAGAGTAGGAAAGAGTCTGAAATTTATCAAAGAAAGCCACATTAGCCATGAACCGATCTAATCGCTTCCAAACCCGACCATTGCTACGCAGACCAGTCCATGTGAAACTATTGCCAGTAAAAGGGATATCAACCAATCCATTATTGTCACAGCAAGAAACAAAATCAGTAATACTGCCCAAATCAGGAGTTCCATTACCATGATAATCAACCAAGGATTTAATGACATTGAAGTCACCTCCAAAAAGCAAAGGATGATCTGAACGAGTTGATATCAAGTTAATAGAGTCCCAAAGACTTTGTCTATCATGGCGAGAGTGTTTACCATATACAGCAGACAAAGTGAAATCTAAAGAGCAAGATAAACATGAAACCGAGCAAGCAAGGAGCTGTTGATAATCCGTAAAATTAGATATCAAGAATTGAGATTCATCCCAAAGAATCCAGATTCTATTATTCTGGGAAGAGAAAGAATTAGAAAAGCCTAGCTGGGCAATAACAAACTTACTTTTATTGTAATCCAACATCGGCTCAACAAGAATAAGAAAACCAACATGATGGAAATTGCAAAGTTGTTGAGGACGTGTGAAAGAGGAGTTAAAACCCCTGACATTCCAGCAAAGAAGCTGCATTAATGAGAAGGCGAGTTCGAATAAGCTAGAGCCTTGGAAGCATAATCTTCCAATTTGGATGATTTTTTACGAGTCCTAGAGCTTTCCTCAAAACTGGAATAAAACCATCATCTTGAGCTTTGGTCTGAGGCACTTGCATGTTCTGATTCTCAAAAGAAACCTCAGCCGAATACCGTCCAGTTAATTCACTTTCCCGAAAGTCTGAATCAGATTCTGAAGTTTCTGAAATATGACAAGGGACAATATTAAGTTCAGGAATAGTAGGCAATGATTCTAAGATACCCTTAGCAGACACATTAACTGTCAACTGAACGTTATTTTCTCTAATAGGAATATCATCTGAAGTCAAAGTAGACCCAATATCCTACTTAGCTAAAGTTTGATCCGATGAAACAGGTCCAACAATAACTAAGACCCCTTCCACAGCAGTCTGAATGCATTCGGGAATCAAATCAGAAATAGGATTAGTAGTCGGCACACCAATCTCCTCTGTCATCTCTTTAGAGGATTGCCCAGCAGATTCCACATTTAGTTCGGGTGGAAACGGATCCAGAGGAATATGAGTATTCTGAATAGTAACTGTTGGTTGAGTAACCTTAGGAACCCACATTTTAGAAGGCCCTTCTATTTTATGTTCATGTAAAACAATTGCAGGCTCAGGAGGCAGAGCAGAATTCAAATTAACCGAACAAGATTCCGTCTTATGTCCCAACTTACAACAGTGAGAACAATAATGAGGAAGGTCTTCGTAGGTAACGGACTGAAGAAAACAATGACCGTCATCATCAATCCATATCTTAGCAGGCAAATCTTTAGAAAGATCGAGCTCTAAGCAAACCCGAGCAGTGGAAGGTCTAGATAATAGAGCCGTAGATGCGTCGACTTTTAATGGAGTCCCTATTAAATTGGCGATTGGAAAAAGTGCAGCTTTATCAAACAAATGAATAGGCAAACCATTGAATGAAATCCAGGCGAAAATAATTGAACTGTCGACATCCGGACGAAAGTCCTTTGTCCACTTTGACACTCTCATGGCGAAGCCATGAAAATACCAGATTTGGTTAAGCCAAAATCGATGGAAATCTTCTTCTTAATCAAAACGAATGAGAACATGATTGTTATCCAAAAGTCCTATCGAAAAATTCCCACAAAAACCAATCTGATCTAGCAATTTATGTAGAGATTTCATTGATGGCCTACCCAATTTAAAGGAGCCAACAAGGGCGAACCTAAATGGCCGAGCAAACATGTCCGACTCTGATTTGGAAAAGGACACCGTAGGAAAGCCCTTGAATGTACATGGTTGCTTGGCAATCAAGTCAGGAGTTTTGGAAATCGCAGGTTCAAACGATCGATTAACCTCATATTTCTTGGATCCATTCTTAAGTATATCAGCAAAGGATCTCGGCGCGGCAAGCTCCGGAGGAGCAGTCGGCGGAGGAGGAGGAGATGCCGTGGTGAAGACGTAGATGAAACCCTTTCTCGATTTTTTTGTTAATAAATTTATATAAGAGAGTGACATTATATTTAAATATCAAATAGAAATATATCTAATAATTAATAATAAATTATTTGATAATGATAATATTTTTGTGAATTGTATGTTAAAATATATTTGAAAATTATGGATTGGTTAATCTAAATTGTTTATTATCATACAAGGTATTTAAATTATAAGTTATTTTATTTTATTGTTTTATATTATAAGTTGAATTATATGCTATGACACTAATATAATTTAACCTATGCCAATGCCTATGTGGCTATGTGTAATTTAATGTAATATAAAATATATAATGTGAAATTTATTATAAGATTATGTTTTTACTAAATTACAATTATTGCATACCTAAAAATGTATTTGATAAAATAAATTGCCCATAATTTTTGTAGTGCTCAAATGCTACTTCGCTATCGTTTATTATGGTTGTAGCAGAATAATATAACCAAACACATATTTATTTAGTCACAGATTTTTGAAGCTATAATTAATATATATATTAACAAGTATTAATATCATGTGTCTAATTCAATCAGTTATTTGCTGCAAGTTTCTCTCTTTTATGGTAATATATTATAACATTTTTGCAATGAAAAATAAATTATATAGCAAAATAAATTGATTATTAGTCACAAAAGCTATAAATTATGTGACAAACTTTTAGTTATGACATTTAACAAAAGCTATAAATTATGTGGCTAACTTTTAGTTATGAAATTTCTAGTAATATAGTTTTTTATTGTCGTTAAAATAATTAGCCATATATTTTTTACAGTTTTAGCTATTATTTTTGTCGAGACTAGAAATACTTTTTGTTATATAATAATAATAAATAAATATTTAAATTTTATATTATTTGATCCAATTATCTCATAGTTTATATTAAATTATGATATGCTCATATCATAATTTAATTTATACTATATAATATGGTGTTAAGTGCATTAATTCATTTTTACTATAAAATTAATTTTTTATCGTACCAAATTAAAATTAGTGTATATTTAAAAAAAATTGGTTAAATAAAATTACCTACTATATCATTTAATTCTATTAAAAATAATTTATTTAATTAAAATAAATATTTAATTAATAGTATTTCCTAAGGATTGATAAATCTTGGCCTTTAAATATGTGAGACGTGTTAAAAGATTATAAGTTCCTCAACTAAAGTGCGTAAACTAACTTCTAATCTAGGCGATGTGTAAAATTCTAAAAAGAATTTGAAATAGAATAGAGTTTTCAAGTTCCCTTTTACGGTCTACTTGAATTCCTTAAAAATGCATATTACCAACTATTAGAAATTTTAGTGTGCCTCGTACAAAAATAACTAACTGAATTTCTAAGGATTTTCAACTGACTAGTGGATAAATTTTTATTCACACATCAACAAAAATAATTATTTGCACTCCTAGGGGCTGAAGCAGACTGGTGGATGAATGTATGATTATAGGGAAACAAACTAAACAATGGCTAACGACACAAATTTAAAGGAACAAGCATGAAAACTAGCTAAGAATATGATGATCCCTTTGTGTTCTCTTTTGGTTTTCTTCAAGGGTATCTTGACGTGATTCTTTGCATGTTTTTTTTGGATGAGATTGGTTTTCCTCTTTCCTCGTTCATGGCTTGTCTTTTTATTTTCTTTCAATCCTATTTCTTCGGATGGTGACATACTCCATGCTTCCTTCATTCTCGTCATTTTACATAAACCATGTTTCCCATTCTTTTCTTTTGATTTTTGCGAGTGGGCAGTTATTTTGCTTGTTTTCTTTAATTGTGCCCTAGCTATATTCCAGTTCTTCGCTCTTCATGGTTGATGCATGTACATAACTTTCTCAGACACATTCTTTAATAGATTACTTCTCAAAGGACTCAGTTCTTCAGTAGGTTTGATTCTCAAGAGACCTAATTCCTCGGACTCTTGTAACTAGACTATCAGTCACTGATCCTAGGCTATGCCCAATATTTTCTTGGTGCAAACAAATAGTTAATTATTACTTAACTAATCATATAAAGTATCTTAATAATAAATTAAAGGGTAAAATTAAATAATAAAAAGTAATTCATATTATATTATTAGTAATAATATACAAATTAAATTTTATTATATTGATTAATTACTTAATATTTAATATTATGTAAGCAATTAAAGTAATTTTTTATTTAACTACAAAATAAAATAAATATAAATATAATTAATAGTTAAAATTATATATAATTAATAATTTATTGCTTAATCAAATATTTTTGTAAATAAGTAAATAACTATGTATGTAATATCCTCATTTATGCCCTAGAAGTTTTGAGTATGTTGTTGTTATTGTGGTTGTTGATATATATATTGGGAAGTGAATGTTTGTGCATATATGTGTTAAATTGTAAGAGAAAAGAAATGGGAAGAGAATGTATATGTATATGTGTTTTGGAGAAGAAATTTAGGGTTTAGAGACAAATGTATATGTTGTTTATATGATGATATAATTAACATATACATTGGTCAAATGAAGAGTCAAGGTGATGGTTAAGTGGAAGAAGATATTTTTGGTTGTTAATGAAATTACTATAAAGGGCTTATATGAGACAAAGAGTTAGTTATATGGTTAAGGGTGTTTTGGTAATTTTCCTTGTAAGATGCATGGTGGAGATTAAAAGAAGAAAAGGTGTTTGACTTGTGCATTTTCTTCTTTCTTTCTTGAAGTGGCCGGATTCTCCATAGACAAAGAGAGAAAGAGAGGTGATCTTGAGGTTTGAAGCATTTTGAAGAAGGAAGCAAGGGTTTTGGTTAAAGATTTGTGGATTTCTTCATTTGAGGTAAGATCTTTTCTTTAATTTCTTCAATTCTTTTGAAGTGGTGTGAGAAAGGAATTAGGGTTTGTTGGTTTGATGATGAGAAGTTGAGTTGGTGAAGGTGTTGGAAGTGATTGTGTTGAGTAAGAGTTGTGTTTAGTGAAATTGTTTCTGTTTTACAATTAGTAAAGGCTGTGATTTGTATGATTTTTAATTAATTATAGAAAAATGTTCTTGAAGTGAATTTTTGATATGTTGTGCCTCTATGAGTGTAGAATGACTGAAAAATATGTTGATTCGATTTTGGAATGGTTATGAGTTTAGAAAGATTATTTTTATTAGACCTGTTCCAGCAGGTATCTTAACTGAGACAGCTATACTTCGGGATTTTTAATAAAATGTAGAAAAATCATATCCAATCGAATTTTGGATATGTTGTTGCTTAGTGAGTCTAGTATTTGAGAAAAATAATTTGGAACCACGTTGATTGAATTTGATTTATGGAATTCACAAAGTTCAGAACTGCTGCCAGGATGCAGGGCAATTGGGGCAGTCTGGTTAGGTGAACTATTTGACCAAGATTTTGTGTTCAGTTTGATCTGAAATTTTAAAGGAATGATTTTTAGATACAAAATTAAATTCTGTAAAAATTTTAGAATTTTTAGTCAAGTAGATTATTTTATACAATTTTTCAAAATAAGGATAAAATGGAGTTTAAAACCAGAATGTACTATTCATATGAATCATATCAATTGTTCTTTGCCCTAATTGCATTGTTGAGATTGAACAATGTTATGTTATGCATTGTGAATGGTTATGTGTTTCATGAATAATATACATTGAAATTGAAATGATAATTCAAATAAGACATGATATGAGGCAATGCCATTGTGATTGGCTATGATGATGATATTGAAAGAAAGAAGGCATGTTTGCCTAAATGTGATGAGAATTTGAGAATGGAAATGGTAACTATATAATAAATGAATTGTTTGTTTAATATGTTATTCAGTTTCAGAGTTCTGGATTTGGGTGGCATGCCTAAGAAATGATAAAAGGTAACAGTCTTGCCGGGTTGAGGATCTCCTCATATGTGTTGAGTTGATGATCCAAGAGACTGGGTCTGTTACACTATGAGATATATGATTTGTAACAGTCTTGCCGGGTTGAGGATCTCCTCATATGTGTTGAGTTGATGATCCAAGAGACTGGGTCTGTTACACTATCCATGGATAGAGATACATGTATATACATTGCCTACGGGCGTGATTATTGTGACTATGAACCAAAGCAGTAACTCTGAACTCTGAATATCATATTAAATACTTGTTGGGCCCATAGGTGTCAGGGTTATATGAATGTCCTAAATAATGTTATGAGTTAATGAAATGAGATGTTGGTTATTGAGTATGATTGATTAATGTTGAATGTGGAAAGATGTTGAAATGTGGTATGCTCATATGACTATGATTTGTGAAATGCATAATTATGTGGTTAACTTTATATTTATGATATTGATCTTATCAATAACATATGTGGCATTGCATTACATTAAAGCATACCATTAGCATGTTTTATCTTACTAAGCCGTTGGCTTAGCGCGAATGTGATTCTTCGCGCAGGTGACAAGGAAGAACCAGAGAGTTCCTCTAGGCCGAGTCGAGCCTAGATTTTGAAGAGTGAATAGTGGGCTTTAAGATCGAAGACTGACTGCCAAACATGTATAAATTTTATGTGTTGTAAAACTTGAGTTTTGATGTATATGAATTTGTAAATATTGTTACTTTCCGTTGCATAGTGAACAAAGATTTTATCTGCTGTATTTCATAATAAACCTTTACTTTATTTTGTACTAGAAGTGTAAATCCTTTTTGCAGGTTGTAGTTGAGGTTATAAGGGGGATTTATTGGAAGTGTACTGAGAATGATTTTGTTTGCATTGGTTTGTGTAAAAATGTTTTCAAAAATTAGAAAAAAACCAGTTTTGTCGACACTTGGGATTGAATTTTTAGGCAAAACTATGGCAAAATTTCTATAAAAATCGGAACAAAAATTTGACTAAGTAAAAGTGGTAGCAACATTAGGATAGGGTGGCGCCTCTACTCAGCTTACACACGTAGGTCGGGAAGGGGTGTTACAATTTTTGGTATCAGAGCCTAGGTTTGAGATTCTCAACCTAGATCAATTGTAAGAAAAAGAATATTTTGATTTTTAAAGTGGGTTTTTGAGTAAAATACATGTTTTGGTATGGCAGTCTTTGATCTTTAATGAGGAATATTCTGCTGTGTTTGCAGATATAGGTAGAGATGGCATCTCATTCGCGACAATCTGTTGAGGGTAGTGCCGAGAGTATTGCTCCTGCTGAGGGAGCTAGGGTTGATAGTGTTGAGGAGGCACCTGCTTCGGTGTCGGGTAGACCAGCTGGGGAGGAGGTTCCGCCAGCCTGGTTTAGGCCTATGTTGGAAGCTATGAGACAAGCACCTGTGCAACCACAGCCACCGCCACCACCCCCTCAGCCTTCAGTACCAGTAAGGCACTATGATAAGCTAAGGAAATATGGAGCAGAGGATTTCTTTGGTACAGTTGATCCGGCTGTAGCAGAACAGTGGCTTGATAGAGTTCAGAGGGTATTTGTGCAGTTGCAAGCCACTTCAGAGGAGAAGTTTGACTATGCAAGATCTTTGCTACAGAAGGATGCCTACGACTGGTGGAAGACAGTGCCCCATTCTATGGATGATCCACCAACCTTGTCTTATGCGGATTTTCTGAGAGAATTTGAGTTGAAGTATACTCCTAGGGAGTATAAAGATGGGAAGAAAAGAGAGTTTCTAGATTTGAAGCAAGATCATCGGACCGTAACTGAGTATGAAGTTGAGTTTATTCGACTGAGTCAGTATGCTGGGGGTATCATTACTGATGAGATTGATAGATGTCGGCGATTTGAGGAGGGATTGAGGCCCTCGATCATGTGCTTAGTGGCTGGATCCAGATATCAGGATTTCTCACAGCTTGTGGCAGCAGCTCGAAGTGTAGAGCGAGCTCAAGTTATTGCAGCTGCTTCAGAGGAAGAGGTTAGGGTTAGAAGGCCCCAGTTCGAGGCAGGGTCTTCTTCTGCGAAGAGGGGTAGAGGAAGTTTTGTTCCTCGGAGTAGTAGAAGCCAGAGACCAGTGGGTAGGTCAGTGCAGTTCCAGAGGCAGAGATTTAGACCTGCAGCTTCAGTTGCGAGTGCTCCTACTCCTGGAGTTCAGAGATCCACCTTACCTGTGTGTAACCAGTGTGGTGGAAGACATGGGGGCGTTTGTTGGAGGCATAGTAGATCAGGGGTATGCTTCAGGTGTGGATCACCTGACCACTTTGTGAGAGACTGTCCTGAGAGGCAGGAGCAGATGCCAGTTGATTCTGCTGCTTCTCGAGCTAGTGTGAGGGGAGGCAGAGGAGGCAGAGGTGCCAGCCGGGGAGGTAGACCAGGATTCAGTTCTAGAGGAGGTGCTACATCCAGGGAGGGTAGACCAGAGGAGGTTGGATCTTCCCAGAGGATGTATGTTATGCAGAGACAGCCAGATACATCGGCAGTCATAGCTGGTACTTTTTCTTTATTTAATACTCCAGTACTTGCTTTGATTGATCCGGGTTCCACACATTCATATATTAGTGCATCTGTTTTGCCTGTATCTGATTTGCATGCTGAGTCCCTAGGATTTGATGTGTTGGTAACAAATCCGTTAGGGCATAGTGTGGTTGTGAGTAAGGTGCATAGAGATAGTGCAGTAGTGGTGCAGGGTGAGGAGTTCCTTGGGGATTTGATTGAGATGCCATTTAAGGAATATGACGTGATCTTAGGTATGGATTGGCTATCTCGACATGAAGCTGTGGTGGATTGTAAAAAGAAAATTGTTTCTTTGAGAACGGGTGATGGTAGAGAGGTGATAGTATCTAATGAGCAGGAACAGCTAGCCTCCTTATTTGTTTCAGCTGTTGCAGCCAGGAGGTTGATTAGAAAGGGGTGTGAAGCCTATCTTGCTCATGTGGTGGATACTAGAGTGAAGGGTTCCCCTATTGATAGCATTGCCACAGTTGCTGAGTTCCCGGATATGTTTCCAGAGGAGTTGCCAGGGTTGCCTCCTGAGAGAGAGGTGGAGTTCGGTATTGAATTGTTGCCTGGTACCACTCCTATCTCTATTACTCCTTATAGAATGGCACCAGCAGAATTGAGGGAGTTGAAAGTGCAATTACAGGAGTTGTTGGACAAAGGATTCATTCGCCCCAGTGTTTCTCCTTGGGGAGCTCCTGTGCTATTTGTGAAGAAGAAAGATGGTACTATGAGGTTGTGTATCGATTATAGGCAATTGAACAAGGTGACTATTAAAAATAAATATCCTTTGCCTAGAATCGATGATCTCTTTGATCAGTTGAAGGGAGCGTCAGTGTTCTCCAAAATTGATTTGAGATCTGGGTACCATCAGCTGAGGGTAAGAAGTGAAGATGTTCCTAAGACTGCTTTTCGGACCAGGTATGGGCATTATGAGTTTTTAGTTATGCCTTTTGGTCTAACGAATGCACCTGCAGCTTTTATGGATTTGATGAATAGGGTGTTTAGGCCCTATTTGGATCAGTTTGTAGTGGTCTTCATTGATGATATACTGGTGTATTCGCGGAATGAAGAGGAGCATGATATGCATCTGCGGATTGTGTTGCAGATTTTGAGAGAGAATCAGTTATTTGCCAAATTGTCGAAGTGTGAGTTCTGGTTGGATCAAGTTGCTTTTCTCGGACATATTGTTTCTGCAGAAGGCATCAGAGTTGATCCGAGCAAAGTTGAAGCCATTTTAAATTGGAGTCCACCCAAGTCTGTGACAGAGATTAGAAGTTTTCTGGGTTTAGCAGGCTATTACCGATGGTTTGTGAAAGGGTTTTCTTTGATAGCTACTCCACTCACCAGATTACTTCGAAAGGGAGTGAGATTTGTGTGGACAGATCAGTGTCAGGCTAGTTTTGAGCAGTTGAGAGAGTTGTTGACTCAAGCGCCTGTTCTTACTTTACCTGTTGAAGGCAAACCATATGTGATCTACAGTGATGCTTCACATAGAGGTTTGGGGTGTGTATTGATGCAGGAAGGGAAAGTTATAGCTTATGCATCTCGACAGTTGAAACCGCATGAGCTTAACTATCCGACCCATGATTTAGAATTGGCTGCCATTGTGTTTGCATTAAAGATTTGGCGCCACTATCTGTTTGGGGAGAAATGTTTCATCTACACTGATCACAAGAGTTTGAAGTATTTGGGTGTCCAGAAAGAACTCAATCTTCGTCAGAGGAGATGGTTAGAATTGATTAAAGACTACGACTGCTTGATTGACTATCATCCAGGTAAAGCAAATGTTGTTGCTGATGCCTTGAGTCGGAAGTCTTTAGCTGGTTTAACTGTTTACTCGCTCTCGTTGCTTGTTGAGTTGAGAGCATTGCATGCCAGTTTTGTACCTTGTGTTGATGGTGCATTATTGGCACAGTTGCAATTAAAGCCGATTTTGTTAGATCAGATCAAAGAAGCTCAGTTGGCCGATAAGAAGATTCAGAAGATTTTTTCAGATTGCAAGAATGGGAAGACTAGAGATTTTGTTGTGAAAGATGATGGGAGTCTCTGGTTTAAGAACCGATTGTGTGTACCCGATGATGCTGATTTGAAAAGAGTCATTTTAGAAGAAGCTCATCAGTCAATGTTTGCTATGCATCCGGGTAATACGAAGATGTATCATGATTTGAGACAGCATTATTGGTGGATGGGTTTGAAGAGAGACATTGCTGAGTTTGTATCGAAATGTCTCACTTGTCAGAAGGTTAAAGCAGAGCATCAAGTTCCAACCGGGTTGCTTCAACCATTGTCAGTGCCAGAATGGAAGTGGGAAAGAGTGACAATGGATTTTGTGTCTGGTTTGCCATTGACACAAAAGAAGCATGATGCTATATGGGTGATTGTGGATAGATTGACTAAGACAGCTCATTTCCTTCCGGTTCGAATGGATTACTCTTTGGAGAGATTGGCTGAGCTGTATATCCATGAGATTGTGAAACTGCATGGTGTTCCAACTTCTTTAGTGTCTGATCGAGATCCCAGGTTTACTTCCAGATTTTGGAAGAGTTTGCATAGTGCTTTAGGTTCTCGACTGCACTTCAGCACTGCTTTTCATCCACAGACGGATGGACAGTCAGAGAGGGTGATACAGATTATTGAGGACATGTTGAGAAGCTGTGTCATCGATTTCTCTGGAAGTTGGGATAGGTTTTTACCTCTTGTGGAGTTTGCTTACAACAACAGTCACCAATCCAGCATTGGTATGGCACCGTTTGAAGCATTGTATGGCAGACGGTGTAGGACACCTCTTTGTTGGAATGAGCTTGGAGATAATAAGTTGGTTGGTCCTGATTTGATTCAAGAAACTGAAGATAAAGTAAAGTTGATTCGAGGCAGGTTAAAAGCAGCTTCAGACCGACAGAAGTCTTATGCAGATTTAAAAAGGAGAGATATAGAGTTTGATGTTGGAGATAAGGTATTTCTGAAAGTGTCTCCTTGGAAGAAAATTTTGAGGTTCGGTCGGAAAGGAAAATTGAGTCCTCGTTTCATTGGGCCGTATGAAGTGTTAGAAAGAGTTGGGCCAGTGGCGTATCGACTTGCTTTGCCACCTGAGTTGGATCGTATTCATAATGTATTCCATGTTTCTATGTTGAGGAGATATAGGTCGGATCCATCTCATGTGTTGCCATTTGAGTCTATTGAAGTGAGCCCAGATTTGACATTTGAAGAGGAACCAGTTGCTATCTTGGCACGAGAAGTGAAAGAGTTAAGGAACAAGAGAGTGCCATTGGTGAAGATTCTTTGGAAGAATCATGCAAAAGAAGAAGCGACTTGGGAAAGTGAGCATACCATGCGAGAGCAGTATCCGCAATTGTTTCAGCTTTGATATCAGGTAATTTCGAGGACGAAATTTTCTTTTTAGAGGGGGAGAATTGTAATATCCTCATTTATGCCCTAGAAGTTTTGAGTATGTTGTTGTTATTGTGGTTGTTGATATATATATTGGGAAGTGAATGTTTGTGCATATATGTGTTAAATTGTAAGAGAAAAGAAATGGGAAGAGAATGTATATGTATATGTGTTTTGGAGAAGAAATTTAGGGTTTAGAGACAAATGTATATGTTGTTTATATGATGATATAATTAACATATACATTGGTCAAATGAAGAGTCAAGGTGATGGTTAAGTGGAAGAAGATATTTTTGGTTGTTAATGAAATTACTATAAAGGGCTTATATGAGACAAAGAGTTAGTTATATGGTTAAGGGTGTTTTGGTAATTTTCCTTGTAAGATGCATGGTGGAGATTAAAAGAAGAAAAGGTGTTTGACTTGTGCATTTTCTTCTTTCTTTCTTGAAGTGGCCGGATTCTCCATAGACAAAGAGAGAAAGAGAGGTGATCTTGAGGTTTGAAGCATTTTGAAGAAGGAAGCAAGGGTTTTGGTTAAAGATTTGTGGATTTCTTCATTTGAGGTAAGATCTTTTCTTTAATTTCTTCAATTCTTTTGAAGTGGTGTGAGAAAGGAATTAGGGTTTGTTGGTTTGATGATGAGAAGTTGAGTTGGTGAAGGTGTTGGAAGTGATTGTGTTGAGTAAGAGTTGTGTTTAGTGAAATTGTTTCTGTTTTACAATTAGTAAAGGCTGTGATTTGTATGATTTTTAATTAATTATAGAAAAATGTTCTTGAAGTGAATTTTTGATATGTTGTGCCTCTATGAGTGTAGAATGACTGAAAAATATGTTGATTCGATTTTGGAATGGTTATGAGTTTAGAAAGATTATTTTTATTAGACCTGTTCCAGCAGGTATCTTAACTGAGACAGCTATACTTCGGGATTTTTAATAAAATGTAGAAAAATCATATCCAATCGAATTTTGGATATGTTGTTTCTTAGTGAGTCTAGTATTTGAGAAAAATAATTTGGAACCACGTTGATTGAATTTGATTTATGGAATTCACAAAGTTCAGAACTGCTGCCAGGATGCAGGGCAATTGGGGCAGTCTGGTTAGGTGAACTATTTGACCAAGATTTTGTGTTCAGTTTGATCTGAAATTTTAAAGGAATGATTTTTAGATACAAAACTAAATTCTGTAAAAATTTTAGAATTTTTAGTCAAGTAGATTATTTTATACAATTTTTCAAAATAAGGATAAAATGGAGTTTAAAACCAGAATGTACTATTCATATGAATCATATCAATTGTTCTTTGCCCTAATTGCATTGTTGAGATTGAACAATGTTATGTTATGCATTGTGAATGGTTATGTGTTTCATGAATAATATACATTGAAATTGAAATGATAATTCAAATAAGACATGATATGAGGCAATGCCATTGTGATTGGCTATGATGATGATATTGAAAGAAAGAAGGCATGTTTGCCTAAATGTGATGAGAATTTGAGAATGGAAATGGTAACTATATAATAAATGAATTGTTTGTTTAATATGTTATTCAGTTTCAGAGTTCTGGATTTGGGTGGCATGCCTAAGAAATGATAAAAGGTAACAGTCTTGCCGGGTTGAGGATCTCCTCATATGTGTTGAGTTGATGATCCAAGAGACTGGGTCTGTTACACTATGAGATATATGATTTGTAACAGTCTTGCCGGGTTGAGGATCTCCTCATATGTGTTGAGTTGATGATCCAAGAGACTGGGTCTGTTACACTATCCATGGATAGAGATACATGTATATACATTGCCTACGGGCGTGATTATTGTGACTATGAACCAAAGCAGTAACTCTGAACTCTGAATATCATATTAAATACTTGTTGGGCCCATAGGTGTCAGGGTTATATGAATGTCCTAAATAATGTTATGAGTTAATGAAATGAGATGTTGGTTATTGAGTATGATTGATTAATGTTGAATGTGGAAAGATGTTGAAATGTGGTATGCTCATATGACTATGATTTGTGAAATGCATAATTATGTGGTTAACTTTATATTTATGATATTGATCTTATCAATAACATATGTGGCATTGCATTACATTAAAGCATACCATTAGCATGTTTTATCTTACTAAGCCGTTGGCTTAGCGCGAATGTGATTCTTCGCGCAGGTGACAAGGAAGAACCAGAGAGTTCCTCTAGGCCGAGTCGAGCCTAGATTTTGAAGAGTGAATAGTGGGCTTTAAGATCGAAGACTGACTGCCAAACATGTATAAATTTTATGTGTTGTAAAACTTGAGTTTTGATGTATATGAATTTGTAAATATTGTTACTTTCCGTTGCATAGTGAACAAAGATTTTATCTGCTGTATTTCATAATAAACCTTTACTTTATTTTGTACTAGAAGTGTAAATCCTTTTTGCAGGTTGTAGTTGAGGTTATAAGGGGGATTTATTAGAAGTGTACTGAGAATGATTTTGTTTGCATTGGTTTGTGTAAAAATGTTTTCAAAAATTAGAAAAAAACCAGTTTTGTCGACACTTGGGATTGAATTTTTAGGCAAAACTATGGCAAAATTTCTATAAAAATCGGAACAAAAATTTGACTAAGTAAAAGTGGTAGCAACATTAGGATAGGGTGGCGCCTCTACTCAGCTTACACACGTAGGTCGGGAAGGGGTGTTACAATGTAACTTTTTTTTTTACATATATATAAAACCACGTCGTTTTAAGTTTGTCCAAGATGGCGCCATTTTGTAAAAATATAAATATCTAATTTTGAACAACTCTAACAGCAAGCCTCAATATTTGTAAGATCTCATCGAAGCTTTATTCCGGCCCCCTAAGAGAGTTAAAATACTCATTTAGGTTTGAACTCACAAAAAATAACTGCGTACAGTCTCTATTAAGTTAGGTAAACACTAGTTTAATTTTTAGCTTTTCATTTTGGAAAAGAGTTTGAAAATTGATTTTATTGAGTTGCCACCCTAAATTTATTTTGGTCTAGGAAAAACTTAAGAAGAAATTCATTTTAATTTGATTTGACTCCAAAAATATTTTAAGCCAAAAAATACACTAATTTTAAACCAAAGGATAGATCACGGACTAGGTTTTCAAGTTAAGTAAAAATTGATGGGCTTTTAAGGCAACTCTTGTTTATTCCTTTGAATGGGAATTAAAACCACACACCTCTTGGCATTGATTGTAATGGGCTAAAGTTGTTTAATTTACCTTATTTTGATGATATGTTTATGTTGGTCATCTTAACCAAACTTGAAAAGAAAGAGTTAAGAAATTTATCTTAGTTTTTCTCTTGCTTGACTTTGGAATTAGGGTTTGGAGAGTTTTTCCACCCCTTAGTTTCACCTTGGGGTAGACTTGAGCTTGACTTAACTTGAACTTAGTGTTGATTAAAAGTGGGCTGGGGCCCAACTTGACTCCAAAATGCAAAAGGTTGATGAAGAAGTCTCAAGGTTAGTTAATTTTAATTAAATTAAAGCCAAGTTGATTAATTAATCAAAATTAGTAGCTTAAACATGTCAAGTTAATTTACAACACCCAACCTAGCTAATGAAGCGAGCTTTAGGAGGCTTAAAATCAAAGAGGATGGAACTTTCCTTGTAGAAAGCTTTTCTTTTCGAAAGGGAAAGAGGGTGGAGAAAAGAAAAGAAAGTAGCAAATAGGTCTTGCTTTCTCTTTGGTGTGATTTAGAAGCTAGGCAGGCCTTATATTTATAGAGAAGTCAAAAGGGGAAGTGAAAAAAATAATTTTCCAATGTGCCATTTCCTCATTTTGTTTATTCTCTTCTATCTATGTTCATGTCATTACGTAGATTTTTTGTTGTTGTTTTGATATAATTTTTTTGTCAACCAATATCGCCATCACTTGAAACCTAATAAAAAACAATTATCTGAATTTTAAATTTGAATGAAACCAAAACTAAACCATAAGAATTGAATTGTTCAAAAGAATTGGAATAATATAATATAGATATTCTTTTTGTTTAGTTTTGTTCTAGTTCCATCATTTTTGAAATCTCTAAAATTCAGTTTAATTTTAGAGATTCATCAATATCTAAATTGTCTTCACCCATGCTTAACCATACTCCTAAGGCTTACACTTAAAATCCATAGAAGATTGGTGAGCCTTTAACTTAATAAGTAACATATGTTACAATGTGAGGATTTCAAAAACAAAAAATCAACAGTCATATCACATTATCAATATTACGAATAAAAAATAGTCAAAAGTATAGAAGATATATGTGTGCGTGTGTGTATACTTTTGCCATGATTTGAATGTAAAATTAGCAAACACTTAACCACTAGGCTCATACTGAGTTTTATCACCTAATTTAATACTAAAATAATCAATGAACAAAATAATCAAATAAACAAAAAGATTTCTAATCTCATTTAGCAATATCAATTGCAAAATATTTTTAAATATTACAATTGGTAATATAATTCATAAAGGCATACAGTTAGACAAAATTTTGAAAGTGCAATACAAATATTCATCAATAGTTACTTAAAAATGAGATTTTTAAATGTTCATATATGGTTACAAGTTTTCATGATTGGTTTAATTTTAAATGTTCATATATGGTCACAAGTTTTCATGATTGGTTTAACTAAAGAAATTTTGGTGATGGTTTGCATTTTTATCCATTTGGATAATTAAAAGTGCAATAGTATTAATCAACAAGGAAGAAAAAGGAGTTTGATTTTTTTTTTTTAGTATCAAGGTTCACAAATAAAAAGTATTTAAAGGTTATAATTGAGGGTTCATGCATATGAACTTTGAGAAAAAAAAACAATAATAGATACATTTATTACAATTAATAATCTCATCTTTATTTTAGCTTTCCGATTGATTATATATAATTAGCAGTTAAGACTCTTATTCTCTTTCTAACCACTTAATATAACCTACAAATATATAATATAACCTCACCACATCACGGATAGAGAACACTCATCCGAATGTTAATCTAACTTAACTATTAGAGTAACATTTGAATGATGCTTAAGATTGTCACACCCTGATTCCAAGCATGTGTAATAGTCTTAGGATTTAGGTCGATTTAAGGCCATCAGACACCTCTTGGAACTTATAATAAAATATTCTCTTGGGTTTTGTGGAGGCCAATACCAATATATCCTGGAATCTATTGGCTCCATAATATTTACTACTACTTAGGTATTACTTATATGTACATATACATATATAAGAAACTTAGGCATTCTTATATATTCTTGTTATAACACAAATTCATCATCACCAAAATTCTTGGTTAATTATTCATTACATTTGCTAATCATATCCAATGTTTATGTTATTTATACTTCACTTATGTACTCAATGTCACATCTATAATACAATCTCATCCATAAACTCTATGTCACTAGACTGCCACGAAACTTCTAAGGTTGAATATCTTTACTTCAATCCAAATCTCTAACCTATAAAACTAAACTATAAACGATGTTATGAGCCATTAACTCAGTGAGATAATAGTAATAAAGATTATGTTAAAAAAGAGTGAATGAACATCAAATTAAGGTTTTAGAGGTTTAATTACATAAACAACCGATAATATGTCAGTCACTTCATGAAATTAGGTCATAAGAAGCAAGTGGAGATGGAGAAATATCATATTGGATTCACATATGGGTTAATAAATTTAGAAAAAAAAGGTAAGTCTAAAAAATCAGAAATCTAGGAATCACATTGACATAATATAAAAGCACATAATAATATATCACATATATAATGATATACTCTTGCTAGCATCCATCTATCAAGACAATAACTTCCCCCTTATTTCTATCAGCGAATTAGCTCCCACAGTAAATAGATACACATACACACACATATATAATAGTGATAAGAGACCAACAAAGGATGCACAAACTTTAATTTAGGATTCAAAATTTGGATTACAATGAAGGTCATTCAATACAATCATCATACTAATTGAAAATTAATTACAACAAATAAGTTAATATATTATGCAAGATTGGCACAAATTCAAGTCCAAAGTATAAAAGTACAAGAATCAAGTTGAATTTCAAAATTTAGGAGGTAATTAATCATTGCTTGAATGAAGAATCAAATGTAAAGACTCATCACATAATATTGCAAGAAGTTCAAGTTCATATTCAAGCTCAATTCAAGATTATGAAATCAAACACAAGATTCATCAAAGGGAGTTTCAAAAGGGTTCAACACTCATTCAAGAATTAGATTTCTCAAACAGCGTAATTCCTAGAATCAATAAAAAGGGAAATCAACATGGCCTTTGAACAAAGAGAGTTTTCAAGAGGAAAGGTCCGATTACTATATTTCACCTTAGTTCTTCAAATATCAAACTCAAATATGCTCTTCTCCTTTAACAAGGTTTTAAGGCTTCCATCACCTCAAGTCTTTAATTCATAACCTAAATGAATCTTTCACTCTCAATAGCTCATAGGTCTTCTATTACCTACAATTTATATCATGCGTACATAATTGTGTTAAATATCTAGTATTGGAAACCACTTAGAAAGCAAATGTGTTAACTTATCTTAGGTCATGCTTGCTATTCTAGAGGTTCGACTGCTACCTAATTAACTTATGAGGGTTTAAGTTACAGTAAGGTTTATAGTAGAGGTTGTGGTCAGGATGCTTGGTCGCAATAAGGGTTAGCCAACAAGATACATTATAGCCCGCCTGATCAAACCAAACCAGGCAGGATTTAGGGACATAATAATGTTCATGTTTATAGTCACAGTTGCAATGTAAGGCAATGCAGAAAATTTGTGCTTCCCTTACATGTTCAATCTATCTATCTACAATCTTCTTATGTCCTATAATTCAAACTTGATATATACATCTTTAACTTATTATGACAAGTTTAATTTACCTTCAACTCAAGCTAACTCACTGGACAAAAATTTAATCAAGTGGAAAGCTTAATTTTATCTAAGCTTCATGCGTATAACTAATATTAATTTAGCTTAATCAAATTCATATTTGATTTTAGTGCTTAAGATTAATATGAATTAATTTCCATAACTCATTTTTATGAAAATTGATCTAATTTTTCTTATATTTATCAAATCCTAAAAGTTTATTTAACACTATCATGATACTTCATTGATTTTATACTCATCTTAGCTCACTACGAGCTTCAATTCATTCTTGTCTACTCATTAAACGCACATACATGATATATTTATTAAGTTTCCAAGTGTGTAAACTTACCTTCAAGTCCTTGACTCATGTTGAGATTCCTTACTACCCTTCCTTGTTTTAGGTTGAAAACAACTTAAAAAACTGTCAAAAACTCTTGATTCTCATTCATAGTTTTTCATCGATCAAGAACGAAGAGGAAGCAGAAGGAGATAGCGTTTCGTTGTCTCTTCCTCACTAATTGATGATAAACATTATAGATTTTAAGTTTTGTTTCCCCTAAATCCAATTAATGGTGTTGGGCCATATTATTAGGTGTCAATATCTCAAACATCCATCTCTTTCTTATTTGTTAATTCCATATTAGTTTGCTGAATTCCTACTTAACCCCTTTTGTTTTGGCTTTTTATCTTTTTCTCCGTACTTCTTTCTTTAATTCTTCAAGTAATCCTTCCTCTTCTCATTTGGTCTTTCAACTTTTGATATTCTATATTGACCCACACATCTTTCTTTGCACTTTTAATTGCGCCATCTCAAATCTATTTAATTCTTCTATTTCTTTAATATCCAACATTGACCCACCTTTCTGTTGTGAATTTTTCAATTGAACCCAAATTTCCAAATCTTAAGGTTGTACTTTACTAATTTTGATTCTTGTGTTTAGGGTTTCTCAATCCTTTCCTTAGCCATTTCTCTCAATTATTAAGTTTTTTTTAATAATCCTTTCATTAATTCTAACTTCCATTTCTTGAGTTTTCTTTAGAGATTCCAACTCTAGAGTTTTCTAATTCATTGATTGACACCATGTAGAAAGCACATGTTGGAGGCGAGTGCTATAAAGATATTATCAAAATTTTGCCAAACCTCCCCTAAAACTATAACAAAACCCCTCTTAAAAGAAAAATAGAGAAATAAACACTTTTAAGCACCACAATCTTCATTTAGTTCTTTAAAATTTCAATTTCTTACACTGCAAAAATTTACGGATTAGTGATAGAAAAATCTGTCACTAATCCAACACTAAATTGTTAACTTAGTTATGGTAATTTTCAATATTGTTAAAACAATGAGGATTAATTCTTGCATTTAACTACTGTTTATGAAAAGTGGAATCATATGGTTTTAACTTTTAATATTATCCTTGCGCAATTAGCTAATGATTCCTCATTTGAGGGAATCAAGAATGAGTGTTGGTTTTTTCACTATATATCAATATAATAAACGTAGGAAGACAAAATAATTTCAAAGTTTGAAGGACTTGGCATAATTTTATTCATAATACTTAAATATTTATACTAAATTTTAACAATCACAATTACATTTGCATTCTAAAAATATGATATTAAAATAAAATAAAATAAAATATAAATATAAAATGCTAACAAATCTTAAGTATCAATATTTATTTAATCTGGCTTATTCTTCTTTGATTGTAGCATTTGATTGAACTTTTCAATACTCTCCCTTGGATCAAATGCTACAAATATTTTTTTTTCAGAGCATATGATTTTTTATGGTTCATGCAAGGTTCATAATTATGAGGATATATGAATGACATTTTTTTTGTCATAGAGATAGACATATGTTTGAAAGATTTAAAATAAATCTTCCTCCTCTTGTTTTTCATTCATAACTATTTTAGTTTCATCTTGTTGAGTTTTAAAATATGTTGGTCTTTATCATTTTTACAGTTTATGGACATACAAAAGTCCTTTAAAATTTTTTTTTATCACATTTTCAGTTTAAAGACTTAAAAGGGCTTCATCAAATTTTTATACTTTAAAGACTTGTTTAGGTCACATTAATTATATTTCAATTTATGAACCTAAAGATCCCCTGAATCTGTGTATGGTTATGATTGTCAGCGTGGTTATGGTTATAATAATAGATATGCACATGGCTATGGTTATGTATATGAATATGATTATGGGAATGGGTATTATAATGGGTATTGATTATAGAAACTTCACAGGTCTCTCTTCATTTTTTTCTTTTTCTTCTTCATTTTCTTCGTCACGTGTTCCTCAAAGATAAAAACATTCTTTGATTTCAATTATTGGTTTTTTACTAAATATCAATATAATAAATGTAAGAAGACAAAAATAATTTTAGAGTTTGAAGAACTTCACAAAATTTTATTCGTGGTACTTAAAAATTTATACTAAAATTTTAACAACCATAATTATATTTGTATCCTAAAAATATGATAATCAAATCATAAAATTCAAACAATAATAATAAAATAAAATTTAAATATAAAATCCTATAAAAGCTTAACTATCAATATTTTTAAAATTTGACTTATTCTTCCTTGATTGTAGTATTTGACTCAACTTCTCAATAAAGGGTCAAATTGGTTTTCTTGTATGATGTTTTAGTTGATTATTCATGGACTAACAAAATATTGAGAATAGAGTTGGTGAGACTTTTATAACATATGCTTTAGATTGCATTGTAAAGGAGTTGAAGAAAAAAAAATTCTAAATAAGTCAATAGATGAAAATCAGTCTATAGTTAGATGAAAAATATTAAAAGATATGTTCCATAATGGGTTGAGTGGTTTTTCATGGAATTCAGAGACAAAAATGTAGAAAGTTGAAGAGGAGGTTTTGGGAAGAGGAAATTCAGGTAATTTACATAGTTTACACATATGTTGTATGAGTCCATTAAAATTGAGTTGATCATTATTTGTTGTTTCATTTTTTTAGGTGAATCCTTTAGTTGCTGATTAAAGAACAAATATGTGTGACATTATATTAAACTGCATCAGTTTTGTGGAAAAATTAGGAATATTAGAAAAAATAGTGATTTTTTGACATATATGAAAATACAAATTGTCATAATTTTAGAAAAAGAATAGGTAAGCCATTGGTAAAATTGATCAACTGATGTTTGACAATACTTGTATTTTAGAAACTTTTGCACAACATGAGGTTGAGCTTGACTTTGACGAAGCTCTAACTCTTGATACACCGATATCACAAGCAAATTTTGAAGATCTAGTTTATACGATAAAACGGTCTAAACAAATTTCAAAAGATAATACATAAGATGACCTAAAAAATGGGTTTAGTTGCATAACTAAAGCAACAAACGATCTCTCAACTAAACCATGTATAGCAAGAAGTGAGCTTTGGAATTAATATTTAGTTGGGGTTTAGAAGCTAATGTGAAAACAAAAACTTATATGCCTCTTCTTTGAAATCATGAAATATTGACTATTATTTCATAAATATCCTACCTAAATGGTACAAAAAGTTTTTGATTGGAATTTTATTTGGTGGTAATTTAGGGCAATATTAAGCTGATTGATTTCCATGAATATTAATATACTTGGAACTAATTTCATTTATGAATTGTATGAATTTAATAGTATACTATTTTGAACGGCATTATGGATTGTGTAAATTTAAATAATGCAATTTTATATTATGGACTGTGTTTTATATTTTTCATATTTTAATCATTTATTTTCATTTAAGTACAAGAAAAATATGCCTATGTAAAAGATGTTTTCTAATATTCATTGCTTAGGAATATTATTTTTCATATTTGTTATTCCTTTTGTGCATTAATTTTATTATAATTTTACAATTTTAGATTAATAGATAATAATTTGATATTTTTTAAATATTTATATATATATTTTGTCTTTAATTGAATCTGGTTTTTAAAATTAAAAAAATAAATTTAATATGAATTTAATTAAATTCAATGTTAATTTTAGTTTAAAATATTTTTGATCATTTTTATTATTTTTACATTCATACCATATCCTAAAATCAAATAAAAATAACGTATTTAATCATAATATCTCATAACATTTTTTCAAATCAAACCAATACTACTTATACGATTATATCATATAGTAGAATATCATATTATATTGTAGAATACCAAATAATTCATTTCTAAACCATATTACCGATTATCAAAGTGAAATATAAATAAAATGATTTCCTGAACAACACAAGCTTCTGTTAATTGTTCCCAGTTAATTTCAATTATTTTTAGTCCAATTTGGTTAGAGGGAGTACATTTGGAATCAACTAAATACTTTTAAAAATAAATTGTACTCCTTAATTAGTGCCAACACCTACCAATATAATTGTTGACTTATTCAACTACATGTAATTTAGTTTTTTTTTTAAATAGAACAAAATATTATGGTGAATTTTATTTTTCAACAACAATCCTTGCCATTTTAATTTTAATTTTCTGTTGCATTTTATATTATTTTGCAAATTAAAGGAGAAATTCATAAAATAACAAATGAATTCAAATGAATGTGAATTTGAATTCGTGCGTATATATTTAATGTGGGTGTTTGATTTAGCCAATTATAGTTTTTTTTTTTCATTTAGTAAAGAGATGAAAATAAAAGAATAAATATTTATTTGGTAGTAGACACTGAGGTGGAAAATCTCCATTCTCTACAAGTATTTACCCTGAACGGGAGGATAATTTTTCGTATTCTATTCCACATAAGAATAGAGATGGGGAGAAAATTTCTCTAGTTGGTCTGACAGGATAGAAATAAAAAATATATTTTTCTGTCTCGTAGAAATTACTGTTCCTGTCTTGTAGAGATCCGATATATTATGTATATTATAATATACATATTATATATTACAATATATATTATAATATATATATTACAAATGTTATGTCTTAATTATTTGTATATATGGAATAAATTTAACTTAATATATTTATATTTTGAATTTTTATATATAATTATTAAATTATTATATTATCGAGTGTATAATTATTAAAGATTATTAATTTTATATTATTAAATTTTAATTTAAAAAAAAATGATGTCCCCGTGAGGGGGTAGGGGATGAGGTAGATTAACCTCGTTTTAAGTTGCAAGGATAGAGATAGAGATAAGGGTTGTCCCCTTCTCACCTCGTTCCATTGCCATCCCTCATTATTGAGAGTCCAAATAATTAACGATTTGAAGGATTTTAATTTGATACTTTTTTCTCACTAGCTGGGAGTTAATTTAAATTTAGAATATATTATCTTTATAAAAAAATAATATTATAATAAAAATATTTTTTCAAATTAAATTTTGTATAATTATATAGGTGATTATTAAAATATGATAACTAGTATTTTTATGCATTATCATTTAAAAAAATATATAAAAAATATAATTATACAATAAAATAATATTTGAGTTACAATTTTTAACTTCTAATTTCATTATTCTAAGATTTATATCATATGATCCAAAAAATAACTAAGATAGATAATAATATATTAAAAATAAATTACACTCTTGATTGTCATTAAATGTTTATGTAGAAATAATTAGTAAAATTTTACTAAATAATTAGGGGCTATTTAATTGTGAAAATATTTTTTTAAAGGCCAATAAAAGACGTATTATTATTATAAATCGGATAATATAATATAGCTTGGGCAATAAGAGGGGGATTAAAGCTCCACAAGACCATTGCAAGAATAATATGCCCTAGCTAAGATGTGAGCCAGGTTACCTGCTTCCCTTTTAACATAGGAAATTTGGAATGTTTGGAATTCCTCACTTTGCATTGTTGTGAAAAATATTTTATATTTTATATTTTTAGTTTTCTTTTCTAATTTTTCAATTTTTTTAATTATTTTTCAACAAAATTAAAAAAATGATAAATAAGTTTACTTAATCTTATTTTTAATTTTTAATTTTCATTTTTACATAATATTAAAATAATTTTCTTTTTTAAATATTTTTATACAAAAATATGAGTACATAAATAATTTTGTATTGGGGTTGAGGGCCTAGCCTAGTTGGTTAGTGCGCTGTGATGTGACCAGTTGGTCACGAGTTCGATTCCTCATTCCGTCACCTTTGTGGTGAATATTGATCATCTTTGTGATGAGTGTTGATAGGGGAGGACTACTTCCTATTGTGTAGTCCATGTGTTAAATCCCTCCAATGAATTAAAATTTTTTTTTGTATTTTAAATATTCATATATTTTTTAAATCATAATTAAATAATATTTTTAAATAAAATAAAATATTTAAATTATTATAAAATCAACCTAAAATATTTTCAAATTTCAAAATATAATATAAAAAAATAAAATAGATAAATCCAAATTAAAAACACTCTATCAAAGTGGGAATAATCAAAATATAAAATATAAAAATAAAAAAAGCAATTTCAATCAAAATAAGAAATATATGTTGATATTTTATAGGATTCGTATTTTTTATTTAAAAAACAATTAAAAATATTTTTTTAACACTCAACTACTGCCTAGTAAATATGAAAAATCATTCTCACTAAATAATAAATTTTATTTTTCATTTTTCTTTAAAAATATTTTTTAAAAACAACGCTTAGTTTTTCATAACAACTAAACAGCCTATATATTTTTTAACTATTTATAATTATTGCCCCTATAACTATCAGCAACAGTTAAATCAAGCAGGGACTAGACAAGGTTAATTTGAATGAATGGTCATTTGAGAATTGAGACTTTGAGTATAACTAGATTTTGATGTAAGCTTTAAATATAAAATATGAATAATGAATTTTTAACAATTCATTTGAATAATATATTATTTGAATTATTAGTGTGTGTGTGTGTATATATATATAACATTTATAATATACTATTGGCATCATGTATCATTTATCTCTATCTCTTCATAAAATTTTATAAAAATTTATCTTATTAATTTATAAATTACGTACTAAAATGAAAAACATTTTAATCTTTCAAAATCTCTTAAAATTTTATAATTTTGACTAATATTTCTTTAGAATTGGTGAGATTTAAACTTCATTAATTGTTGATATTAAACTTATTTACCGTGTGCAAAAGTTAATTAATGATATAATCTTAACTGTTAGAAAAATGGTCTTAATTTACCAATATACTAAAACACCATTTATATTTTTCACTAAGATTATAATAAAAGTAAAGTCATAATAATAAATTAATTAATATACGTTAATTAAGTGAATTGCAAGGCCTCTAACTTCCATGATTTTTCCACAGCGGCCTAACGTATTGGCTATTGCTACCAAGGCATGAATAATCCGTCAACTTTGGTAGAGTACATTGGTTGATGGTATGTTAAATCACATATTTATTTTCAAACGTTGGATGGTTGAGGGTTAGCTTTGCCTTCATAATTAGAATTTGACGTATAAAAGATTGAATGATCATAACTAGCATTTTGGCAATAATACATTCTAACTAATGCCTTCATAATTAGAATTTGACGTATAAAAGATTGAATGATCATAACTAGCATTTTGGCAATAATACATTCTGACTAATGCCTATAAATAGTTAAGATGCATTGCAGAAAATTTATATGCATTTCTTCTTTGGTAAAGAAAATATAAATGGACGTTGAATGAAAAGTTGCCCAATTAGTTACTCTTTTGTGTCCCAAAGCTCAAAGAAGTGCCATTTGCTATTACACAGTAGTAATCTAGTATGAAAAATTATTAATTAATTAATCTTAATTAATTAAGAATGATCATTTTAATTTGTCTATCTAGAAATCCATTTTTTTAAAAAAAAAATTTAATGGGCAGTGTGTTGATCCAACAAGTTTTTAGGTTGAAATTGAGGGATTAATTACTCATAAATTCAGTTGTAGTAATTATTTTAATTTTATTTATTAATCATTATTTTAAATTTTGAAATAATTTATGGATTTTAATAATAATTTTGATAGAAATTTCATAATTTAATTTGTAATATTTAAGATTTTTTCCTCTTTCAATATATAGATAATGTTGTACAAGTTCATATATTTTTCAAAAGAAAGCTATCCCATATTGGAAGTTTACAAGATTTTTCCTACACCTAATTATATTGAAACATATATATACTCCTTTGGGGTACTAAAAGGCAAGTGAAAGGAATGAGCTGGCACACACAAAAATTAGGTCAAAAATACAAATCTAGTACAAATTGATGGATTTATCCCCCTGCATATTTTTTTTTATTAATTTTAATTACAATAAGCTAACTGCTCTTAAAGATAATGTCTATATAGGACTCAAGTTTTGTTGCTTTTTACGATTTTTTTTTTCTATAGATATTATCATTTAACTCATGTCACATGTCAGTGTTGTGAAATGACATTTGATTTTTTTTTTGAACTGAATAATAATTGTATTGCAAATTAGGAAGAAGAGTCCAGTCTAAGCAGCCTCTGGAGCTGCAGTGGAGGGTTACAGAACCAATCCTGGTTAAGCTTAAAATTGTAAATTGCTGATGCTAGCCAATCGGCTACCCTATTACAATTTCGCTTAGCAAAAACAAAACGATATTGATCAAAGGAATGAAGAAATTACTTAATCTGTATGATAACATGCAAATCCAACTTGTTTTTATTGCTATTATTGTGCTGATTTTGTGTTATTTATGCTTAAAGGAAGAGTTTTTATTTGATTTCTTGTTTTTGTGTTAGAAAATGTTGGATTTGGTGAGAATGAAGCAAAAAGAATCATAATTGAAGAGTTTTAGAGCAGGAGTGTAGCTGCTGGAATTTCAGAATACAATTACAAAGCTGTCAAGTCATTACCCTTGGGCAAGACTAAGTAGCAAGCGAGAGATGCAGACTGATTTTAATTTGTTGGCTGGCCTACGACTATTCTAACGGTTTCAGCATGTTTTAGAGCCAAGGAAGGATATTAAACACTGATTTGCGGGCCCCTTTTGATTGTATTATGTGAGGCCCCACTTTTAGGAGTATAAAAACAGAAATTAGGTTTTTGTGCTTGGGACTTTTGGTGACCTAAAATAGTAGATACGAATTTCAGAACTTTTCCAGAGATTTGACGATGTTTTCTGCAACAGCATGCGAGACTAGTCGTCTTGTTCAGTTAAGGCTTAATCCAAGGTAGAAGTTTGATCATGATTGTGAGATAGAATTAAGCTTAATTGAATTCTTTGATTTTTCATTGCATTTGTATCCTTTCTGTGGATTATTGGGAAAATACATTCCTTAGTAAAATTCTATTGAATGATTTAACAGGGCCCGTTGTTCGTTTGATAGTAATTTCCATGACTAATCAATAGAATCAAATTTGTAATTGTTTGATTAGATTGATGCAGTAGTAATTGATATAATTTAATTGGGTAGAACCTTTTAGGTTATATTAAGAAAGAATATAATCTGATTTAAATGGATGCTCGTAGTTACCATTAATTAGGGCGAGGTCTTACTAGATTTTAAGGCTGTTAACAGTTAAATCCTTCGTTGTACTTAGGATTGCTAGTTAATTAGGGGTTGTTATTAGATCGAATCTTAACCTATTAATACGGTAGGATTGGTTAGGTCGACGTTCTTCCTAACTAGAACTTGTCTGTAATTTGAATTAAGGGATTATTCTTGAATCAATGATCAATCGGTATAAACTTCGAACCATGGTATGCCTTGACTAAATTCATTCTCCATTGTTACAGGTTTTATATTTAATTTCGTTGCTTTTGCCTTTAATTTTAATTAATTTCATTTCAATTTTAAATCCCCTATTTCAATTTTTAGCTTTATCGTCAGTTCTGGTTAGCCTTCGGCAAGGCTAGTCTTTAGGGTTCGACCATTCTCACTCTATATTGCAGGTTTTGTATTTATAGGAAGAGCATGTTTATTTTTGGTAGTTCCAACGCCCATCAAATTTGGCGCCGTTGCCGGGGACTAGTTAACTTTACTGTTTATTGTCTTTTTGGATGACCAGGTATGAAAATTTGGCAATAGAGTTCGATTCTGAGATTGAGAAAGCAGCCCGTCTATTGAGGAAAGAAGCTAAGGAATGAAAAAGGGCAGCATCCACTTCCATAATTGTTCCAAAAAGTGAAGCTGCTGATTTGGTTGAATCCTTAATCGTATTCGAAGAAGAAAGTATCGAGCACGAAGGGACCTCGACAGAATCTGATAGAGAGGAAGAAATGGCTGATAATCGCACCGTTAGAGAGCTACAAGCTGCCCCTATAGACCAGCAGTCCCTCTGTATTACTTATCCTAACTTGGAGGTGGCATTCGAGTTGAAATCTGGTTTGATACACCAACTCCCTACCTTCCATGGAATGAAAAATGAGAATCCCCACAATCACTTGAAAGAATTCCATGGAATGTGTTCTAGTATGAGGCCTCAAGGTGTTACGAAAGAGCAAATTAAGTTGAGAGCATTCCCGTTTTCACTGAAAGATGCCGCCAAAGAATGGTTGCTTAATCTACCGCCAGGTTCCATAACGACATGGCCCGATATGGCTGGCACATTTTTGGAGAAATATTTCCCCGCTTCCAGGGCAGCCATTATTCGTAGGGAAATGTGTGGGATTAAGCAACGAATTGGAGAGAGCCTTTATGATTACTGGGAGAGATTCAAAAGATTATGTGCAGCTTGCCCACAACATGGGATGTCGGATCAATCTTTGATCCAATACTTCTATGAAGGAATGGTGGATATGGAAAGGAAAATGGTTGATGCAGCGAGTGGAGGAGCCCTGGTAAATAAAACTCCAGCCCAAGTTAGGGAGATTATAACCACTATGGCAGCAAATTCGCAGCAATTTGGGCAAACTGAGGAACCCTCAAGGAAACCTATCAGGTAAGTAGTTCTTCTGTGGAGGATAGATTTAATGAACTAACATCTATGTTTAAAACTTTCACTGCAGGATTCAACGCCCGTGCAAATGTGTGTGGATTGTGCTACTCACCTAATCACCCAACAGATATGTGTTCTCAAGTACAGGATGATTAAGAGCAAGTGAATGCTATGGGTGGATTTCCTGGGCAGTCCCGAAGGCCAAACAACTCATTCCCCAACTCATCTAATGAAGGATGGAGAAATCAGCAGAATTATGGTTATGAGAATAGGCAGCAGAATTTTCAGCAAGCTAGGCCGCCTCCTCAACAAACTTCCAATTCAAACATGTCTTTGGAAGACATAGTTAGATCCCTTCCCACGAGCATAGCTGCGTTTCAGCAAGAAGCTAGAAGTGAGATGAATGAGATGACCACTAATGCAAATGCCTTTCAACAAGAAACTAGGAGGAGCATTCAGAATGTGGAAACTCAAATCAGCCAATTGGCTTCCTCTTTGAGCAGATTGGAGACACAAGGGAAGTTACCCTCCCAAACAATCAAAAACTCGAAGGAAAATACAAGCGCAATCACCTTGAGGAGTGGTAAGGAGCTAGATACACCAGCCCCAAAGAAAGGCAGCAGTGAGTCTAAGAAAGAAGCTGAAAAAGAGGTAGTAATTCAGCAGAATGAGCCCTCCAAGCAAGCTGAAGTGCAGCAGCCCCAATCTTTTACTATACAGTCTCCTTTTCCTGAGAGATTGGCAAAAACAAGAAGAGAAAGTGAGGAGAAAGATATTTTGGAGACTTTTCGCAAGGTAGAGGTGAATATCCCGTTGTTAGATGCTATTAAGCAAATACCCCAATATGCAAAGTTTCTCAAGGAACTTTGTACCAACAAGAGGAAGCTAGATAGTGTTGAGAAGGTGGAGATGGGTGAAGTTTGCTCCGCCATGATTCAAAGGAAAAAGCTACCACAAAAATGCAAGGAACGAGGTATGTTCACTATTCCTTGTAAAATAGGTAATGTAGGGATTAAGAGAGTTATGTGTGATTTGGGAGCTTCTATAAATGTCATGCCTTTGTCTATCTATTCATCTTTTAAGGGTAGCCCTTCGAAAGAAACGTGTATCATCATTCAATTAGCAGACGGGTCTATTGTGTATCCCGTGGGATTGCTAGAGGATGTTTTGGTCCAGGTAGGTGATTTAATTTTTCCAGCGGATTTTTAAATGCTTAGTATGGAGGATGATAAATCCTCAACCACAGCTTATTTGATGCTTGGGAGACCTTTTCTCCGCACCGCAAGGACAAAAATTGATGCCTACGAAGGAACACTATCTATAAAGTTTGATGGTGAGAAAGTCCAATTTAATATTTATGAGGCTATGAAATATCATGTGATGTGTCTAGTATTTGTTGTATTGATGTAACTGACCCTTTAGTACAAGAAGTGTTTGAATTAGATGCTGTTGATGAGCTTGATTTAATGCTTTGCAGGAATATTAATGTGGACAACATTAAGAGGTTTGAAGAAACCTTCTTAATTAATGAAAATGTGCAGAAAATTGTATGTGAGATGGCAGCAAATCAGCCCCTGACTAACAGCCACAGCCGTGCTAATTTGCCTTCTCACCATGAGAAGCTTTTACCATCTGTTTTGCAGGCACCCAATTTGGAGCTGAAACCGCTGCCCAGTCACTTGAAGTATGCATTTCTGGGAGATGGAGATACACTACCCATAATTATCTCCAACAAGCTTAGTAGGGCTGAGGAAGAAAACTTGGTTCAAGTTCTTACGAAGTATAGAGAGGCTTTAGGGTGGACAATAGCTAATATTAAAGGATTGAGTCCATCGACTTGCATGCATAGGATTCTTTTGGAAGAAGGCAGCAAGCCTACAAGAGATGCTCAAAGACGTTTGAATCCACCTATGATGGAGGTGGTGAAGAAGGAGATACTGAAGTTGTTAGATGCCGGCATGATATATCCAATTTCCGATAGCAAATGGGTGAGCCCGGTGCAAGTAGTGCCAAAGAAGACAGGAATTACTGTGGTGGAGAATGCCGAAGGAGAGATGGTCCCTACAAGAGTTCAAAATGGGTGGAGAGTGTGCATAGACTACAGAAAGTTGAATGCAGCCACAAGAAAAGATCACTTCCCACTCCCTTTTATTGACCAAATGTTGGAAAGATTAGCTGTTCGTTCTCATTACTGTTGTCTTGATGGTTTTTCAGGTTTCTTCCAAATACCGGTGGCACCCGAGGACAAAGAAAAGATGACTTTCACTTGCCCTTTTGGTACATTCGCTTATCGCCGGATGCCATTCGGGCTTTGCAACGCACCGGCCACGTTCCAAAGGTGCATGGTTAATATATTTTCAGATATTGTAGAGGAAATTATAGAGGTATTCATGGACGACTTTACCGTCTATGGTAATAGTTTTGATGAATGCTTAACTAACCTTAAAAAAGTCTTAAAGAGGTGTATAGAGTCAAACCTAGTGTTAAATTATGAGAAATGCCATTTTATGGTAGACCAAGGTTTGATTCTAGGACACATTATGTCATCTAAGAGCATTGAGGTTGACAAAGCTAAAATTGATGTGATAAAATCCTTACCTTACCCCACAAGTGTGAGGGAGATTTGTTCTATTCTTAGCCATGCAGGTTTTTACAGGTGCTTTATTAAGGATTTTTCGAAGATTGCTCAACCACTTTGCAAGCTTTTGCAAAAAGATGTGCCATTCAAGTTCGATGAAGAATGTAAAGAAGCATTTGACATGATGAAGGAGAAGCTGATTTCTGCACCAATAGTCCAACCACCAAATTGGAACTACCCTTTCGAGATCATGTGTGATGCGAGTAACTATGCTGTAGGTGCTGTTCTTGGGCAGTGGATTAAGAAGAATCCACATGTTATATATTACGCATCAAGGACTTTGGACAATGCCCAATGCAATTACTCAACCACGGAGAAAGAGCTTTTAGTGATTGTGTTTGCTTTGGAGAAGTTTAGGTCGTATTTGTTGGGAACCAAGGTGATAGTTTTTTCCAACCATGCAGCCTTGAGATATTTAATAAAGAAGAGGGAGTCCAAGCCTCGCTTGATTCGTTGGATCCTTTTACTTCAAGAGTTTAATATGGAGATAAGAGACGAAAAGGGGTCTGAGAATCTTGTAGCTAATCACCTTAGCTGGTTGATCTTGAATGAAAAATCGACACCATTGAATGATGATTTTCCGATGAGCAACTTTTTAGTTTCCAAAAAGTTGTTCCATGGTATGCTGATATAGTGAATTATTTAGTTGCTGGAACTTTACCGGGAAATTTGACGAGAGCTGCGAAAGATAAGATCAAGAGAGATGCTAAGTATTATACTTGGGATGATCCCTACTTATGGAAGTTTTGTTCTAACCAGGTTATTAGAAGATGTGTTATGGATGTGGAAGTGCAGTCCATACTGAAATTCTGCCATTCATCAGCATGTGGAGGTCACTTTGGTCCTCAAAGGACAGCTCGTAAAATTTTAGAATGTGGTTTGTACTGGCCGATGATGTTTAAGGACTCATACATTTACTGCAAATCTTGTAAGAATTGTCAGAAGACATGTAATTTGAGTCGCCGAGATCAAATGCCCCTCACCTCTATTTTGATATGTGAGATATTTGATGTTTGGGGTATAGATTTATGGGGCCATTCCCATCGTCATTCGGAAACAGCTACATATTGTTGGCAGTAGATTATGTTTCCAAGTGGGTTGAAGCTAAGGCGACCCGGACTGATGATGCAAAGACGGTGGTAAATTTTGTCAAAAGTCATATCTTTTCTCGGTTTGGTATCCCAAGAGCGATTATCAGTGATCGAGGTACTCACTTCTGTAACAATGTTATGGAGAATCTATTCAGAAAGTACGGCATTACACATCGTATCTCCACAGCCTATCATCCGCAGACAAGTGGACAAGCAGAAATTTCGAATAGAGAAGTGAAGTCTATACTTTAAAAGACTGTGAATCTTAGCAGAAAAGATTGGAGCACTAAATTGGAAGATGCTTTGTGGGCCTATAGAACAGCGTATAAGACTCCGATTGGAATGTCGCCTTATCGCTTAGTTTATGGCAAACCTTGCCATTTGCCTATTGAAGTGGAGCACCGAGCATTTTGCGCTATTAAGCGATGCAATATGAAGTTTGAAGAAGCTGGTGAGCATAAGAAGTTGCAGTTACAGGAGCTTGAGGAAATTCGCAATGAGGCCTATGAAAGCTCAAAAATTTACAAAGAGAAGACTAAAGCTTTCCATGATGGCATGATATCCAGGAAGAATTTTGTAGTTGGTAAAAAAGTTTTACTTTTTCATTCTAAATTAAAAGTATTTCCTGGTAAGCTAAGGTCTAGATGGACTGGACCATTTATTGTTATTAATGTTTTTGCTCATGGTGCAGTGGAGATTCAAAGTCTTGAAACCAATAAAATTTTTAAGGTTAATGGGTATCGTTTGAAACCATTTTATGAAGGTTTTGGAGTTCCTCAATCAGAGAATTTTTGAAGCTCGAGGAACCAGGAGAGTCCAACTAAGGAGCTCAGGAACGTCTAGCTGGAGACGTTAAACCATGGTGCTTACTGGGAGGCAACCCAGCACATTCTTGCCAAGCTTAATTTTTTTTTTTTGCTGTGTTTCGTTTGATTTTTGCGTTATTTTTATTTTTTCTACAGTATCGTCTCCTTCCTTGTGCACTTTAGTCCTGTAGTTTTCTGGGTAAGAGAGGTTAAAAATTGTTGTTTAATGGTGCAGTAATATTGTTGATAGTAAAGCTTCTATTTTCATTTAAGTTTTACCGGGCTTTAAGCTATGGAAGTTTTTATTTTTTATATTTTTTACTCACAGTTATTTTGCTCTAATATGGGACTTATTTAGTTTATTATTTTTGGCTTCTATTTAGTTTTTTTTTTACAGATGGAGTAAAAGGAAATAATAACTCTCCACCTTCTCTCTCAGTTCGCGACTGACCTCTAGATGACCTTCTAGGGTTCCTGCCGCCGATTGACATCCTACCTCTGTGACTTGCAGCCGCCTTGAATCACCCCTGTCCACCATCGAATCACTTGCTGCCGGCTAAGACCCAAACAACCAACGTCTCCACCCTTCCAATTTTCATTCGAACCTCTGTTTAACTCGTTGCCTCTGAAATCGAACGAAATTCACCTCTCTTATTCGACTACTTTAGTTCAAATCTCCACCGCCGTCTCCACCTAGAATCTCCACCTTTGTCCACAACGTTTGAATCAAAACAGAACCCATCGCTTCTACAATCGTGAACCACAATCTCTCCTCTGCCGTCGTTCTCAAGTTCGTCTTCGATGTTCAGGAACAGACCACGAGTTGCTGAGATTAAGAACGATTGAACCCTAAATCGACCAGCATCACCACCTTCCATTCTTCATTCAAGCCAACGAGAATTCTCTCAGTCTGAGATCGATTTATCTGTTTAAGGTTCTCTCAGTTCAAATCGTAAATCAAGCTTCGCAAGAAGAACTTGTTTTATCGGAAGATTTTGCATCCCAAGCTAAGATTTATAAAGCGCAAGCAGCTCACTGCTGCTGCGTCGACTCCACCGACACCATCCGAACCAGCACCCATTCTTCCACTCCCACACCCGTTGCACCCTCCTCACCAGAATCTCCACCCATAGGGCGTCTACCATATCAAATCATCGAGGAAATGACAGAAATCCTGCAAAACCATAACATTCAATTAGCTCGCCAACTCTTAGCCAGTAGAACATGTTCCATCCACTCAAGCCAACTGCAACAGGGAAGCTCCTCACATATCACTCCATCACATGCTATACAAGAACCAGAGGAAGTTTCAACCTCCTACAATGTGCATGTTAATGATGAGGAAGCATCTCCAGTACCCTCCAACAATGTTCACCAGCCTGTAAGTCCACAAGAATATTATCCAGAGGAGATTTTTGAGCCACAACCTGAGAGCTCCCATTTTGCTAATGAGGAGCAGCCTGAAGGTCCACGAAGACTTTCCAAAGGAAATTTTTTACGAAGCCAATGAAGAAGAACCAGCTCTAGTGCATTCCGATCATGAGCAACAACCTCACAGCCTCCAAAACAGCCTTCCAGAGGAGGTTTTTGAAGAAATACCTGAGGAGGAACAAGTAGTGGCAGAACCAACTCCTAAAAAGCAAAGAAGAGCAAGGATTGGCCAAGGGAAGAGTACATATCTGCCTGCTACAGAGGCATTGCACGGACACTTGAATTTTAGAAACCGTGAGCACAAGAAGAGGTCCATTAGCTAAGAGGCAGGTTTTGAACTCCGGCAACAAGGCTGCCGCTACTGCTCCTTCAACTTCAGCAGCGATACCACCAAGCATCGAGACCAGATTGCAAACTCTAGAGCAGCAACAATCAGTAATGCAAGCCATGTTGCAGAGAAACAATGATTTGATGCAAACTTTGCTGGAACGGCTCTGAGACAGCCGCTCCGACCCTACTCCTCACTGAGGTTTGACAGTAACTCCTCAAAATAGGGCAATTTCTTCAACTTTTCTCTTTTATTATACATTTTGTGCCTTGTGTCCACATTGAGGACAATGTGAGGAGTAAGTGTGGGGAGGTGGATAGTGTTTGTGCTTTTGCTGTGATTATTTTGCTGACTTTACTGTATTGTTGTGATTATCTTCTGTTCTTTTGTTTGGTAGCATAAATTTTGATATTGTGAGCTTTACATGGATGTTATGAGCTGCTGCCAAATCACTTATTTTGAGAAAGTTCATGACTTATTTTGCTCATTTGTTTCTGCTACTGCCATATGATTATGATTGGTTGAGTTAGATGTCTAGGCACTTATCCCATGAATTTTGGGTAAAATTTTTGCTTGATTGATGATGCGAGCTGATTTTGGGATTGCTCTTGGGGTTATTAGTGTCCTTAAAGCAAGACTTGAAATTCTTAAAATATATTTTCTTCTTATGAGCAAACGATATTTTTGGAAATTCTTTCTTGAGTTGGAACGACCCTTTGAACTAGGTTGAAAAACCCTTTTAATTAGTTTAACGAAGTCAACTTAGCTAGTTTTATCTCTTGTTCATTTTGAATAGATTGTTGAATTTATGATTCTTTTTGATCTATAGTTTAAGGCTTGAACTAACAATGGTGAAACTTTAAGATTGCATGAGCTAAAAACACAACTATTACTTTTAGAATTCTTGTGTAACCTGCTTAGTTATAGAGATGAGCATTGTGTGTGTTGCATAAATGAAGAAAAGAACATAAAAAGAGAAAAAAAAAGAAAAAAAGGAAAAAAATAATAAAAAGAAATAAAGTAATAAAAAGGCAAATAAATAAAGACTTGAGCAGTCGAGGTACTTCGCTGTCCGAGTTAGGATAAAGAATAGTGCTAGTAGCCACTTGAGTTTGTGACTCCAAGTACCCGCAAGCGGGTTACCAATGATGACACACTCAGACATTCGATAAATGCTCAAGCACCAATAAAATAATAAAAAAATTTTCATGTTCAATTTGTGTTCTTGTTATGATTTTCAGTGACTAGCAGGTTAACTAGCAATTCTCTAAGTAATGGTATAATTTCTTTGGGACTTAAATTGTGTGTTTTAATTAATAATGTTCAAGCCTTGGATTTTATGTTGGAAGGAATCTAAATTCAACCTTTTAGTCTTTTTGAACTTCATATAAACTAGTTAACTTGACTTTGCTTGGTGATTAAAATTGTTTTTCCAAATGTTCTTGTAAGGATTGTGAAGATTTGGGAATACTTCCTACCTAATGAACTGATTTTAGTTGATTTTTGAGTTTTAAGTCATGCTTGAGGACAAGCATGGGATAAGTGTGAGGAAATTTGATAACATGCAAATCCAACTTGTTTTTATTGCTATTATTGTGCTGATTTTGTGTTATTTATGCTTAAAGGAAGAGTTTTTATTTGATTTCTTGTTTTTGTGTTAGAAAATGTTGGATTTGGAGAGAATGAAGCAAAAAGAAGCATAATTGAAGAGTTTTGGAGCAGGAGTGTAGCTGCTGGAATTTCAGAATACAATTGCAAAGTTGTTAAGTCCTTACCCTTGGGCAAGACTAAGCAGCAAGCGAGAGATGCAGACTGATTTTAATTTGTTGGCTGGCCTACGACTATTCTAACGGTTTCATCATGTTTTAGAGCCAAGGAAGGATATTAAACAATGATTTGTGGGCCCCTTTTGATTGTATTATGTGAGGCCCCACTTTTAGGACTATAAAAACAGAAATTAAGTTTTTGTGTGTGGGACTTTTGGTGACCTAAAATAGTAGATATGAATTTCAGAACTTTTCCAAAGATTTAACGATGTTTTCTGCAACAGCCATGCGTGGCTAGTCGTCTTGTTCAGTTAAGGCTTAATCCAAGGTAGAAGTTTGATCATGATTGTGAGATAGAATTAAGCTTAATTGAATTCTTTGATTTTTTATTGCATTTGTATCCTTTCTGTGGATTATTGGGAAAATACATCCCTTAGTAAAATTCTATTGAATAATTTAACAGGGCCCGTTGTTCGTTTGATAGTAATTTCCATGACTAATCAATAGAATCAAATCCGTAATTGTTTGATTAGATTGATGCAGTAGTAATTGATATAATTTAATTGGGTAGAACCTTTTAGGTTATATTAAGAAAGAATATAATCTGATTTAAATGGATGCTCGTAGTTATCATTAATTAGGGCGAGGTCTTACTAGAATTTAAGGCTGTTAATAGTTAAATCCTTCGTCGTACTTAGGATTTCTAGTTAATTAGGGGTTGTTATTAGATCGAATCTTAATAACCTATTAATACGGTAGGATTGGTTAGGTCGACGTTCTTCCTAACTAGAACTTGTCTGTAATTTGAATTAAGAGATTATTCTTGAATCAATGATCAATCGGTATAAACTTCAAACCGCGGTATGCCTTGACTGAATTCATTCTCCATTGTTACAGGTTTTATATTTAATTTCGTTGCTTTTGCCTTTAATTTTAATTAATTTCATTTCAATTTTAAATCTCCTGTTTCAATTTTTAGCTTTACTGTCAGTTCTAGTTAGCCTTCGGCAAAGCTAGTCTCTAGGGTTCGACCCTTCTCACTCTATATTGCGGGTTTTGTATTTATAGGAAGAGCAAGTTTATTTTTGGTGGTTCCGACGCCCATCACTGTAATACATAACTATCAATATCATAAGGGCAAAAATCATGTGAATTAATAGCTTGAATATGTTGCATGTTATCTGATTCAAAAATGCACCTCTGCAGGTTGAACCTTAATGCCCTTTGCACTGCTTTGAGCATCACTTAGGCTTCATTCCTGCCAGGAGAGAGAGAGAGTGAATCAAATAAGCAACTTAATCAACCATCTTCCCATTAGAATCTCTAAACAACGATTGCTGCACCAGCATAATTTTTAGAGAGAAAAAGTTTGCAACTGTGTTAATTTTCAGCCAATATGTTGGTGGAGGGATCCAGTGCTCTTGCCCAGCTTGGTCAACAGAAGTATTTGCATAAATAGATAATGGGGGAGGCGAGATATTTGCCTCTTGAGCTTTAGAAAATTCCTCAAACAAGGAGAATGCTCATTGGACATTAAAGAGAGGATCTGGTAAGGTACCATTAAAGATGAACTCATTCCTAGCTTTCCATAAACTCCAACACAAACAAGCAATTCTGGCCAAAATAGCAGCTTTAGCAGAACAATGTAAATTAAACACCATATCTGACCACCAATACATGAAGGAGGAAGTATTAAAGGCATCTAGTCTGATTCCTATATTAGAAATCATCCAAGAGGCTCTGGAATGATGACAAGACAATAATAAACGAATAACAGATTCATCAGCCATATAGCAAAGTGGGCAAACCTTAGAAATTTGCAGATTTCTCTTAAACAAGTTGATGGATACTGAAGAGCATCAACATAAGCTCTCCACATAAAGTTTTGGAGTTTAGGAGGGATCTGCAATTTTCATAACAAATGCCAGCAATAATTCCTATTGATGGAGTTTCCACCATTAGAGACCAAAGCAACATCCCGTTGATTAATAAGATATTGGTAAAAAGATTTTGTTGAGATTTTTCCATATTTATCTGGATGCCAAATGAGTTTAGCAGGTAACTCCACATTTGCAACCAGGCTATTAAGAATAGCATTTACTTCCAGATTCGTAAATAGAGAAGAAATCAAATTTAAATTCCAATCCCCTTGGCTGGTCACTAAATCAGACACCCAATAAGGACATCCAGTGCTTGGCCTGCTAGAAAAAACTTTAAAGCTAGGAAGTTCTGGAGCCCATGGATCCCACCAGATGCATACCTGATTACCTCTTCTAATGAGCCATCTGACTCCGCCATTGATGGAGTTCTCAACTGCAACCATGCTTCTCCATGCCCAGGAAGGTCTACTACCAATTTTTGCATCCTGAAAATTTCCATTGGGAAAGTAGAGAGATTTCATGATGTTAAACCAGATAAAGTTAGTTCCAACAATCAACTTCCAACATTGTTTTGCCAATAATGCCACATTAAATAGTTCAAAGTCTTTAAAACCAAGCCCTCCTCTGAATTTTGATTTTGATAGAACCTCCCATTTTCTCCATGCTAAACCCCTTTCATTGTGATTCCTACTCCACCAAAAAGCTGAAATAATTCTATTAAGTTTTTGACAAATGATTTTGGAAAGTTTAAAACATGACATGAGGTGGGTTGGAATAACATTGAGAACTGCCTTTATAAGGCCTTCTTTCCCAAAATAAGATAGAAGATTATGTTTCCATGTTTGAGTTTTTGATCTAACCCTCTCAAGGATAAAATTACAAGCTTTTGATTTTGATTTGCCCCATATAGTAGGAATGCCGAGATATTTGTCGGCAGTTGACATTTCTTTAATGCCCATCAAATTAATCAATGAGTTCTTAAGATCTGTAGGGGTGTTCCCAGTAAACAAGATTCTGGATTTGTCCAAATTAATGGATTGTCCAGATGCCTGCCCATATGTATTTAGGATGTGTAATAGATAGGAGGCTTCTTGATGGGAGGCTCTACCCCAGAGCAGTGTGTCATCTGCATAAAGCATGTGTGTTACTCTAGGGGCTGACTTAGCAAGTTGAAAGCCATAGATCAGTTTATTTATGAGGGCATAATCAAGCATGGTTGATAAAGCATTGGTTACAAAAAGAAATAAGTATGGATAGAGGGGGTCTCCTTGTCTTAAACCTCTAGAGGGTTGGAAGGCTTCTGATAGAGTACCATTAACTCTTACCGTATACTGCATTGTTGTAACACACTGCATCAGTAGTCTCACAAATTTTTCTACTTCCTCTAGAAAGGTTCATTCTACCCTATCATAAGCTTTATTAATATCTAATTTGACCACCATTTGATGTGTTTTGCCAGAAGAGCCAGTTTTAAGCTTATGAAATATTTCATGGGCAATGAGTATGTTATTATGAATGACTCTGCCAGGTATAAAGGCACCTTGAGATTGATTTACTAAAATATGCATGAAAGGTTTGAGTCTATTTACTATAATTTTATAACTGAAATTGCAATGCCCAATTGGGCGAAATTGTGAAATAGACTCAGGTGAAGGTACCTTTGGGATCAATACGATGCTTGTCTGATTAAGCTTCAAGGGAAGAGTGGCTTCTGTGAAAAATTGCTACACCATCTTGATTAAATCTCTCTTGATTACTTCCCAAAATTTCTTATAAAAGAGGCCATGAAAGCCATTCGGGTCAGGTGCCTTAAGACTCCCCATATTGAAAACAGCATCTTACAGTGATCTGAAACCAATTTAGGAACATAATTCAGAATGTTTTCAATGATGTTGGTCTGGCCAGTAGTATATAATGCTTTGTAGAATTCAATTACTTCCTGTTGTATCTCCTTATCCCCTTCAATCCAGACCCCAGATGCATTCCTCAGCTTGACAATAAGATCTGTTGTCTTCTTTGAATAGTTGAAGCATCGAAGAACTTGGCATTCCTATCACTGGCTTGAAGCCATTTAAGTCTGGACCTTTGCTGCCAATATTGTTCCTTCATCTTGCCCGATAATTCCAGTTCCTTTAGGAGGTTTTTTTCTTTTTCTTAATAATTTGCAACAATTGGTTGTCTATAAAGCCTCTCTAATTCAGCTTTTATGTGATCAATACGCTTTCTAGCATTGAGATTGCTTCTTTTGCTCCAAACAACTATTTCAACAGCTATTTGATTTAATTTGGCCTCAAAATTCTGTTGAACAACATCCAGATCATATTGGTCCCAAATTCCATGGAGGATGTGCCCACAATTATCTGAAAGGGGCCATTTAGATTCTAATTTGAATTCTCTATCTTTTTTTGACAGTGAGAGATGGCAAACTAGCACTGAAGGCCTATGATCCGAGCCCAAGAAATCACCATGGATCACCACTGCATTCTGGAACTTCAATCTCCATTCCATATTCTAGAAGCACAACACTCATAATTGAGATTAACTCTAAAATAGTGATAAGTATTTTTCAAACACCCAAAATAAAAGCTCACTATTTTATCATCCAAAAAATATTTCTCACAAATATTTTTCTCTCTTTCTCAATATTTTTATATTCTCTCTCTCTATAATTTTTTTTCTCTCTTGAATTTAGGGTGTATTAATTAAGGAAGGGGAATGCTATTTATAATAGCCTTCCCCACATTCAAAACCTGTGCAATTTGCAATTGCAAATTGTATTTGGTACTAGAGACAACTTGCTCTTTTTTTTAAATTAATTATGGGTCCCACCTAATTAGTGGGACACCGTAACACTTATAAAGTTGTTTAACAAGCATTAAAGTGACGAGCTTGAGTTTAAAATAGTCTCATATATGACCAAGACGCATTAAAACTCCATCTCCTCAAGACTGAAGGCGAGTAAAGGAATTAAATTCCCAACTTACTATATGATACAATGAGCTGAAATTCGTGGATGAGATTATGTCAAGGAACTTACCCTTCTTAGTGTTGAGCTTGCACTCCATCAAGAAATAGGCTTCACTCTAGCAATTGAGGAAATTCTTGTTGTTTTCATTGATTTTCATTGCTAATACATTTTCAAATGTTAAACATTCTATGTATATATTGGGGAAATTTTGCCCCTTCTAGCTAGTGTTATTAAAAGCTTATAAGTTGCTAAGCATATCATTGTTTTTTACTTGAAAGGAACTTCACTTGCCTATTCCTTCTCTCCTTCCGGCCCGTTTCCTTCAGGCTACAGCTTAAGAATGGCCAATTTAGATTCAAAAAATTCTTAAACTTGAATTAAACTGCCTATAGCACAATTCAAAGACGGTTTTATGCACAATGATCATAATTCAAACTCTGATTTGATCGGGCAGTTTGAGGAAATCAGGAAGGTGATTTATAGGTGATTTTAATTAAATAATTAGGAGAAAATATTATTTTGAATTAAGATTAGAATGCAAAAAAATATTGAAATTAATTTTTCTTAAAAACAACAATAAAATGAGATTTGAACTTAATTTAAAAAGAAAAAAATAGTTGCCTCCATATTATCTTGGGGTTTAGAAAGGAATTAAAATCCATTTAATCCTCTTATATTGTAAAAATCCCCTAACCTAATTACCTTAGTGCTTCTATTATTGGATGCTTTAATTGTTGTCCCTTCAAATGTTAGGTAATATAAATCATCATCAGCTTTAGTCATTCAACTCTTTCTCTAATCTTCGAGACCTTTATTCATTTTTCTTATTCTCCAGTATCTCTCCCTTCATGGTCATTATCATCTCCTCTTTTGCCCCCCTCACTCCTTTGAGAATGTGTGTTGCTTCTTCTTCTCAAAGTGTCATTTGACTCTCCTATTGAGTTCTCTATTAACTTCCCTTCCGCCCCCATAGTTGAGCTCTCTTTTTTACTAGCATTGCCCCTTTTATCTATTCTTGTTATAGTCCCCTCTATTTGTGGTTTCAGGTAACATAGTTGTATTTAGGTATGAGGGGTTTATTGTGAGTTGGTGATTGTAATGTGTAGGTGGTGTTGCAAAGCTGAATAACCAAGTTGCTAAGTAGTTGAGCATTAATAGAGTTTTCAAATGGGAGTTAGATTGAGAACTATGAATCAGATTATAGCCTAGGAACTTCAAATGTTTTTAACTGCTGGTCCATTAGGACTATTGTTTCCCCTAAATGGTGCTTGAATTGAGGAGGATGGGATTATTAGGCGCATTTGTAGCATTTTCTCAAGATTGTTCTTTGGGTGTTCTATGTAGACAAATATTTTAAGGTCCTAGAAAGGAAATAAAAGTTTATAACGAGTATGAGAAAGAAACGAGATGTAAATGTTATAATCCTCTAAGAAAGAAAAGTGTATAGAAATGATGATTAAAGACAATGCCATTTAATGATCTAAAGATCTTCAAAAAAAGGATGTTGTTCTGTTAATGCATGGGTCAGGGCTTAAGATAGCCTCTTAGACCTGCAAGATGAAAAACTAGCATCTAAGTGTTTGGCTTGGACTTAGCAAGACCTTTCTGATGTCTAAGTTAGTGGCTTGAATCCTTAGGGTTCTCAAGCAAGAAGATGTTCAACCCTAATATAATATTTTAGTAATAGAAAGATGTTAGAAGTTACTAGAGAATATGAAAATTGTGGTAGGCGAGAATGTTCACCGTGTATTATGAATGCCAATAGGAAATTGAATTGGTTAGTATACAAGTGTTTCCTTTCAAATTCAAGCATAGAGGGATTTACAGAGATAGAACGAGAAAAGCTCCAACTATTATGCTGCATATCTATGGTTAAAGTCAGGCATGGATGGATGTCAAGATAGTATGATTTGTTCTATCTTAGTGTATCAATGACTTATGTATCCTGAGCTTTGAGTGCCAATAATGGTGTATTGTTATTGAGTGACTTTAAATTATTTAAGAAGTTTTGTTATTTCCAATTACTCTTATTTGAAAAGTTGGACTTCTTTATTAGAAATTAATTTTTATTGGAAGTTAATTTTCCTAATTTGTTATTATTTAGAAAGACTTAATGGATAAGAATTTCAATTCTTTTTTATTAAGTAACTAGGAATCATTTTTAAATAAGATTTGTATGCTTTCTATTTAAGTCAAGCACACCTATGTATAGACTCAAGGTTTAGTTATTTATATAAGCGTGTGGCCATCTTGTGATTTTGTTTTAGTCTTGCAGTGTGACTTATAATTATGTGAGATTGTGTGAAGCTTTTATATATAATTGGGTTAATAATTTTAAGTGTTCCCTTTTGTTCTTTTTACCTTTTTAGTTTATTAGTAAATTTTTCTCTCAATTGCTCATAGACTAATTTTACGCCGAACCACTTTAAATTTTTCTATGCTCTTTTATTTTGCATTTACTCTTTTATTTTTTTTTTCAATTTCTATTATATTATTTAATTTCTTATTCACATCAAGTTAGCTCATATAAATATATTATACGGCCTTATCCCTAATAATTGTGGTATGGCTAAGCATTTAAGGATTATTAACTCCTTGCTTGGTGAAGCTGTTTTGGACTGAGGACTAAAGAGCTCATAAATGGGCTCGATCTAGTGAAAGAGAATCTTCACAAGGTATTTTTAGAAAGACAACTTCATTTTAGACAAGTGTTGAAGGGTCTTTACAATGAGTGATTCTTGAAGATGCCTCATTTTACATTGGCGAAATACATATACATCCCTTTAAATTTTATAAATGGGTGAAATATATATATATATATATATATCCCTTTAAATTTTACTCGTTTAGTCAATTTATCCTCTAAACTTTCAATTTCATCATATATCCCCTGAACCCATATTTTTCTTAATTTATAAACACAAACTCTTTGAGTCACTTTTTTTTTTAATTTATAAATACTTTCTTTCTCTCTCTAAATCTCTTCCAATCTAAAATATAATCCCTAAAATCAAATCTCTAAGCTTCCATTCAAGTTTTCTTCCTTTTTTTCATTATTTAATACCATTTTGAAAATTTTATTGTTAGTTTGATGTTTCTTGAATTTCTCTTCTAGAAATATAATTGATTTATTCTTTTGTAATGTACATTATTCAAAGAAGATATATTTTAGGGATTAGATTTTAGGAATTATATTTTAGATTAGAAGAGATTTAAATGGAAAGAGATTTAGAAAGAGAAAAAAAAAATATATGTTTATAAGTTAAGAAAAAAGTGATTCTACTTAACTCGGCATGACTTAGCGTGACTTAATGAGTTTGTATTTATAAATTAAGAAAAATGCAAGTTTAAAGAGTTATATGATTAAATTGAAAGTTCAAAGAGACAAACTGATTAAATAAATAAAATTTAAGGAGCTACATATGTATTTAACTTTTTCCATCTCTTAAGTACTTCTCTTCAAAAGCAAACTTTATTTTATATTTATATATTTTATACTTGAGTTTAAATGAGAGTTAAATTTATTTTTCATTATGTATTGACTATCGTCGAAGTTATTCAATAAGATAAAATATAAGAGAAAGAAAAGTAAGTATATATATAGTGGTGAAATCAGGATTTGGACGAAGAAAGTATAAAATTTTCAAATAAAAAAATATAGATAAATTTATATTTAGTTTTATTTTTATATTAAAAAATTAATGCAAATAGTTGGCATTAATATATGTTAAATATTTAAGTGACATTTTTATCTTTTTTATTTTAATATTCAATTGTTACTTTGAAAGATTACACTATGGTATTTTTTAAATAATATTTATATAATTTTTGAGATATTTTGAAAAAAGTGTTTAAATTAATTTTTTATTAATTAATTTATGTGAAAGAATATTTTTTGAAAAGTAATTAATCAAATCACAAAACTCTTAAACCAATTCATAATCAAACTGCAAAATAATTAATTTAATCACAAAATTCCAAATTCTCAATTTATATTCCAAAATAATTAGCCTAATCATCAAAATCCTAAATACCAATTCATAATCAAATTCCAAAATAATCAACCTAATCATCAAAACCTCAAATCCCAATTCATAATTAAGTTCTAAAATATTTAATCTAATCATCAAAACAATACATTAAAATCTATAAATTAAGCTTTAAATTAAACAATAATTATAAATTATTGTAATACTCAATAACATTATCAAAATAATAAATTAAAAATTAATTTTAAAATTTTAAAGTAATTAATATTAAAAAATTAATTTTAAAGCTATATTTATATAAAGAGAAAGAAAAATTAAGAATTGCACTAAAATAAATATAAATTAGCCATTGTTAACCTTGATGAAAATCTATGTAAAAATAAAAAAGATATTAAAATTAAGGTACATATGAAAAGGAATTTTAAAAAGATACTCTATAAGTTTTAAAAAATTTTAAAAATATTCTTTTTTTTAATTTAATTGAAAATATACTTTACATATTTCTCTATATATATTTTACAAATTTATAGTAAAAAGTGGATTTTTTTTGAAAATAAATATTTTTTTAAAAAAATTCACTTTCTGAAATATGTTTTTTGTAGCTTCCTTTTAAATATAGATATTGATAAAGAAAAATTGGATATCACAGCTTTAATCTGTTGTATTTTATAAAAAAAATTTTAAAGTTGCATTGATGATTCAGAATTAAAATTACAAATATAAATAATAATTACAAAAAGAATAAATATTTACAGGAAAATAAATATTTATAAAAAATGGTATTTTAAAAGTCTTAATTATTGATTTTTTAATTTAATAAGATATAAAAATCTACAAGCTTATATGAGAGATACCAACACAATCTGATTGTAGTAGAGGAAGTAAACTCACCGACGGAACAAGCCAAACTTAAATTTCTGTAAGATCGATGTGCACCTGAGTAATTGCCAAGCGATATTATAATATATTGAACCATTTGCAGATCTTAACAGGGATGACAATTTTATCCGATCCAATAAATATTAGGTTCTATCCAATTTAATTGTATAAAATTATATATGATTTGTTTATAGTTAGGGTAGGGTACATATTAAAAAAATTATATTTGAGATGGGTTTGGATCGGATGCAAATTATGTATCACCGTATCTAAATTCGATCCGATTATCTATCATTTTTTAGTTATTTATATAATATTTAGTTTTAAATATTATACCAATGAATTTTATACAACTTTTATTTAATATTAGTTTATTAATTTATTTTGAATAAAACATATAAGAAGCGAGAGACATTCAAATAATTAAATTTATTCAATATATTATGCATGATTATATTGCTTATATTTTGAGAAATAGTAATGCTAATAAAGTCACATTTGATATCAAAATGTGTATATATATATATATATATATATTGTAACGAAGAGAGTTCACTGCTATAATTATATTCTTTATAATTTTTTTATATTTAATTTTTACATAATTATGTGTTTTATAATCTTATTTGATTCATAACTCAATCCTACCCGGTTTAGCTCAATTTTTAACAATAGTATTACTTATATCAGATTCGATTCAAGGTGGATCGAATTAGGAGTGTGCAAATTTATCAAACTTGATCAAACCGAGTGTATTTTGGTCGAACTTGGTTGGTTTATATTATATACAGGGGTAAAATCGGATTTATATTTTAAAAAAAAATTAGGTTCAATCGGATGGTCAGGTTGAGATTTATTTTTTCTATTTAACCAGACCTCAACGAACACATATATTATATATATATTTATAAATTATAATATATATTATATAATTTGACCCCGACCCGAACCAATCCCACTATAAATTTTTTACATACAATATTATATATAATAGATATATTTATAATATATATTATTTATGTTATAATCCGATTTAATTCGATCGAAACTGAAAATTTGAGGGTCGATTGAAAATATATATAGTTACGGTTGAATTTCATTTGATTTTTTAGTATATATACGAGTTTAATCAATTTGAAATATACTTTTAACTCAACCAACCCAACCAATACCTACCCCTCAGTCGAATAATGGATTAGGTATATTATTTTATTTATTGGATAGGGTAAGAATTTTAAAAAATTCAATCCATATCCAATCCGTTGCCATTATGCATAGTGGTACTGATACAAAAAAATGCTATAAATTTTTTTTTTTTCTGTTATTAAAAGTTTAAAAACTATTACTATATATTTAAAAATTATAATAGTAAAAAATAAATTGTTGTACCGTATCAACTGTAAATTAATCTTTTGCAGTAAAATTTAATTTATTGGAAAAGATTATCAATAATGACATGTCTATTTTTATAAAAAATTATATGATTCATAATTGTTTAAAAAATTATAATACATCTAAATTTTAAATTTTATTAACAAATAATTTATTTTATTCAATTAAAAAAATATGAAACATATTTTTATATCAATATTTTGATAGCAATTTTTTTTTGGGTTACTGCACATTTGCATTGTAGAAATTACACATGCTCTGTGAGTGTTGGGCCAAATATACAGTGATCATATAAATGGATTTGGAATCTCATCTCAACACAAAACCAATTGGCTTGTATTAAGGCCCAATCTACACCACCTTATATGTCATTGTATTTTATTATACTTTTCAGAGGTGAGATTCATTTATATTCTCTAACACTCTCCCTCAAGTGCAACTAGGCCTAGCCCAATTTTCACTTGCCAAATATGAATAACAATCTACTTTTTTTTTTTAGGTCCATTACAAATTGCCTAGGCCTACCCTAGGTTAACAACGGGGTCCAAAATCATCTGCCGGTTAGTTCATTACCTGGTTAGCTCTGATACCATGTAGATATTACACAGGCTCTGTGAGTGTTGGGCCAAATATACAGTGAACATATAAATAAATTTGGAACCTCATCTCAACACAAAACCAATTGGCTTGTATTAAGGCTCAATCTACACCACCTTATATATCATTGTATTTTATTATACTTTTCAGATGTGAGATTCATTTATATTCTCCAACATGCATATTAGGTTTTTATCAAATATTTTCAAGTTATTGTGCATTAGCTTTTAGCAATAAAATGACCCAGCCTCCGCTATGTGGTGGTGTGCCACTCTCGTGAAAATTGTTAATGTATTTTCCTCAGCTTATTATTATGTGTAAAGAGGAAGAAACTCATGTATCATCTCTTTTATTCTTACTTAAGTTGGATTGGAAGTGGCAAAAATGGCTTACAACAAAACCATTAGAGAAGTAGTCACATGATATACATTGTAGATCTCTCACTTTATATGTAATTGTTGACCATTGACCAAATCCATGCATGGCCCAGTCAAGAAATTATATTCATTTTAAGAGCACTCTTTCTTCTAAGTAAAAAATGTTTCATGCATGAACCAATTCCATACAATAATCGCTTCTAATTAGTGTGAATTTGACCATACAAATCGTATTACTGCAATATGATGAGTTTTGCATGTCTATTTAAATTAATTGATGAGTTTTTTTATGTCTATTTAAATTAATCTTTCCCATTATTCAACTGAAATAGGAAAAACCATTAGAAGATTTGAATAAACAGAGACTTTCTTATTTTTTATTGACAAGATGAAGGTTATTATTGTAGCTTGGGCTCGTGAATTTCCACTAGAAGTTGGTTCACAAGAACCTGTTCTTGAAATCAAAAGAAAGATAGAAAACCTCTTAGGAGTTCCTATAGCTGCACAAACTCTATCTGTGTTTGGCTGGGAGTTAGTGGATGGACTAGACATGGAAGATTATCCAATTGTTACTGAAGCTACAAGAATTGACCTCACTATCCAACCTATGACTCCTACATTTAACAACAACGAAAACTTCAACAGAAAAATTCAAATCACAGTAAAATTTTCAGCTAGACAAATTAACATAGAAGTGGATCAAACTGATACTGTGCGAAGCTTAAAAGAAAAAATCCATATAGTTGATGGCACACCAATCAAAAGAATGTCCCTTGTCTTTTCAGGGGTAGAACTAGATGACGATTTTCGCAATTTAAGCGAATATGGTATTGTTGAATTCTCTGAGATAGTCATTTTTCTTAAAACCATGTCTCGATTAAGAAATGACCCTCCAACAAGAAAGCTAAGCATTGTGGTGCAGACTTCTTCATCTTTGCTTAATGCAGCTAGCATTCCTTTGGAGATGAAAGACACCAGTACTGTTAATGATCTAAGGCAGCTTCTCTTGAGCAGAAAAATTCTTCCCCAAGATGATTATTTGTTTATACACAAACAGAGGATTATGCGTGACAATTGCAGTCTTCGATGGCATGGTGTTGAAAATGAAGATTGTCTTTATGTGTTTAAGGGGACAGTGAGTCGCAATGGATACTGATATATATATATATATATATATATATATATGGTTGCTAAATTTGCTTGGTAACTAATTTTAAGCTAAAATGGGTAGCATTTATATTAATACATTGATATTAATAAATGTGTTTTATGGGACAAACTCATTATGATTGGTGTTGTGATCTTGTCACCTTGTATTTGATCAATATGTTATCAACTTCTTTAATTAATTATTTTCTTTCTTAAGAAATCAAGGGGAAGAAAAAAGTTCTTGTACTACAACAGCTCAAAATTAGCATAATTTCTCAATACATGATATATTACTAATATTCATCTTGGGCAATCTTATGATCAAAATCTAAGAGGTGCTCACAGTCCTAGTGAACTTCACATCAGAACCCTCATTAATACATATATTACTAATCACACGACTTATGATGTTCTTGCATTTTCTTAATATTCCTAATTCAATACCCAAACCTCTCTAAATTTTTCTGCTTCAAATGAATCGCAGTGTCGTTATCACGATTAACCTCGACATTGATTAGAAAACTGGTCAAATGACTATCCTATTAACCTCATTTTGTTTCCTAACTGCCGACGAAACTTCAACATATCAACCCCTACAATGAGCTTTGATAGTGCAAAAAATCAAATGATCTTGAATTATTAAAGGAAAATGTTTGTCTAGAGACTGGAATTTCTGTGAGTTCCTCAATATTCTCTTTTAGTATGCCTATTGTTAAATTAATTAATTGGCATTGCAGTTAGAGACTTCACTTTTGTATCTCATCCATCAATTAGGAATGTCAATTCTTCTTGTTCTCGTTGATCTTCCACTTGTTGTTGTTGATCTTACATATGGTGCCGCAAAATACTGGTTTATTCAACATAATTATTGTTAATTAATTCTTAATTGTTATCCATATATGTTCAAAAGCATTAAAATCAAATTAACACGTGAAGTAATATTACAGCATATATATAATTACATAACTATTAAGCGCATGGCACATACCAACACCTACTTAATTATAATTATATATAAATCTTTTTGTATTGTTATTCAATGCTGTGATTCATTTCAACACGTCTACATGCTCTTAAATGCAACTTGATTATATTCATTCAATCTGACATTAATTTTTACACAATCATCATAACAACATGCCAGATGAGATAATACAGGTAATTATAAAGCCAAGCTCTTTTCGATTTTACATTTCTGATGCTTTTCCATGAAACTGTTGTTGAAATTTGTGGGCTTCCATAGACCTTCAATAGCTTGGGCTTGGTTCATAAGTTGAAAGTGTTGGATGTGTTATATCTGCACATTGGGCTTCTTCAATAATTGGGTTTCCTTTCATAAGATGGGCTCTACATATGACAAAATGGCCATAGCCAATTTATCTTAGAACAACTCATTATTATATGCCCTTTTTCTTTTCTTTACTTTTCCAATATGGGATTGATATCCTCGTACATACTCCAAAACTCCCCCTCAAGTGCAATTGTGTTAGGCTTATTCTCTTTTGGCCCAGTTGTCACTTAGACATTTCTTTCCGCCTTGACTGGATTGGATTTTAGCTCTCCATGGGCTTAGAGGATCCCTACTTCAGTCTTCAGCTTCAAATGAACTTGGATCTTGACGCTTCGTGTAGCTCAAAGGATCCAATTTCAAATTTGTCACAAGCTTTCTGTCTTGGGCTTATGTTTTTCAAGTCTCAGAGACCTCTGGTCACATTATATCTATTTTTGCCCGAGCTTGTACTCTTTGAATCTCAGAGGCCACAAGTCCATCAATTTACGTGTCTAGTATAATTGGCAATTAAGTTATTCGGGCTCTGATACCATGTCTCGGTGTAAGTTGATTGAATTTTGGAGTGATGGATTTGAAATGCATTATGGGCTAAAAATTTATCATGGGTTTCCTTGAAGAGAGCGGGCCTTTTTGTTGAGAGTGAGCATTTTTGCCTTGGAACTACTCATTATTATATGCTTTTTTTTTTCTTTTCTTTACTTTTCCAATGTGGGATTGGTATCCCCATACATACTCCAACAATTGTTTCATTAGTTCCCATGTTTTTCCTCTAAAATACACTGTCAGAAGAGTCATGTGAGCCTTCGAAAAATTAGGCTAGGAAGACAAGCAAAAGTTGGTTCTTAAGAAGGAACATGTCTACATGGAAATATATCCACTTTAAGGGTAAAAGAGTTAAGAATGAGAAGAGACATATGGGATTTATAAGGCTCAGACATTTCAAGCATCGAATTATTTGGTTAAGGGGCACAAAATTTGATTGAAGTAGCACTTCTCAGTAATTCAGTTACTGCTTGTATCTGTGTCTATGTGTTAGACATCCTAACATATCAGAAAATGTTACTGCAAAAGAATAGATGGATGAAAAACAAGGATTTCATTTGTTACATGAGCCATTATTTTTCCACAATGAGGCATATCTTGACATTCCAATCTCATGTATAAAAGCCTTTACCCCCATTGTTTTTGTTCAATGGTAAGAAGCTATACACCATAAGATTGTAAGTTTAGCTTATTGCAAGAAAATGCTAGAGATCTCCCCTTATATGAAGACTAGCATGCACTCAAGCTTATATTTTTATTAATTTTTTTATCTTGTCTCTTTGTTGTAATGCAATTGCAAATCTATAAATTAACTAAGGCTAGATCTGAAAGGTTGTGTTTGATTTTATTAAAGAAATTATTCATTGAAATGGGTGGAATCCTGCAAATAATAACAAGAGAAATTTTTATTTAAATTATACATATTATACACAATATCTTTCATGCCTAGCTAGCCTTAATTTGTTTGTCCTTTTGGGATGTTCAATATTATTCTTTAATTATGCACAACAATTATTGTTAGTTCTTCTAAATTCTTTTCATTCTTCAATCTTCGTTAATTTTCATAACTAAAAATTTATGTTTAGGTATAACCTTTATAAAGATGATATAATATATATATATTTTCCCTCAACTAAAATTCGAGTGAACCCATGAAGATAAAAGACAAGCATCAGTTTTGGTGAGAACAAAAGAGAAGGAAAGTTATGAATAAAAGGCAAGCAAATATTACAGGGTGAATAGTGAGTGTTTTTGTCTCAAAAAATTACAAGTATTACTGTTTTTTTAGTTTTGTTTTAAAAAAATACATGGGTTATTTTTTTTTATTTATAACTCTTTTTTCATTTTTACCTTTTGTTATTTTTTACTTTCAAATTTATGACTTTTTTATGCATCCTTTGTTTTTCTTTTACTTTTTTTTTTTTTGCATCTTTTCTATTTTTTCTTTCTCTATTTCCATTTATTTTATACCACTGTTGTTGCCTTCTCTTCCATTTCCAGTACCACATCCTCTTCCATTATCGGATTCATCGTTGTTATGGGCATCGGATTTATTGTTATTTTTCCATTTGTCATTTTCATTAGGCGTTTCTTAATTTTTTTTATTTTCTCCATCTCTATATTTGTTTGTAGGGATTGTTTGCTTCTTTTTCTATATAATTTTACACTTTATTTAGAGATATTTTGATTTGTTTTATTTTAGAGATTTGATTAGTTTAATTTTATTTGTCGTCCTTGAACTTATCGTTATCGTCTCTAAGGTTCAATTTGCCTTGAAGAAACCCCCCCCCCCCCCCCCCCCCCCCCCCCCAACTTAAGTTCTTCCTAAAAATATTGTTAACTCTATTTTTTGGCTAGGGAGAATTTACATGGAGTCCATGTGTTCAAATTGAAAAAAAAAAAAAAACTTGACATATCATTTTTCCCATATAATATTGGGAAAAAGATCGTTTGCTCTGTAAATAAATCTCTCTCTTTAAAACCATCTCAAACAACTCTCTTTCATTCTCTCTCTCTCTCTCTTTCTCTCTCTCTCTCTCTCTCTCTAAAGCTTCAATCTCTCTTCTCTAAAACCATTCAATTGCAAATGATGGATCAAAGAAGAGATGGAATGAGAATAGAAGGATCAAAACTTATTCTTGAATTTTTCTTCTCAAAATGTAAGTGATTTATTCTTTAACAATGTATATAGTTCGAATAAAATATATTTTAGAGATTAGATTTTAAGGACTAGATTTTAAGAATTATATTTTAGATAGAAAAGGATTTAGATGAGAAGAGATTTAGAAAGAGAAAGAATTGTGTTTATAAGTTAAGGAAAATATAATTCGATGTGAATCAACAAATTTGTACTTATAAATCAAGGAAAATTTGTACTTATAAATCAAGAAAAATGTGAAGGTTATATGGTTATACAAATAAAATATTTAGAGGCAAACTGAAAATGAATAAAGTTCAAGGGCTACAAACTTATTTGGCCTTGAAAAAATATGTGCAATTATATCAATTGTTTTCTTTTTCAAAGCACTCATTTATTCTTCTATGACATTCTTCCTCATATAAAATCACAATCAACCATGCATGCTTCCAATATCACTTAACTAAGATTAAAAAAAAATTATTCAATATTTTTTTAAATAAATCTTGTTAATCAACCTAAATTTATATTCATTTATTTTTTAAACTACATTCCACCAAAATTTATACTCATAGTATAAATTTAAAACAATCCCAATTATATGTATGCACACATTTCATTTATAGAAAATATTTAATATGATGTGTCATTAATAATTATATAATTTTTTAAATATATTTTTAAAAATTCCTCCCCCCTTCTTAATAAAAAAATATATAATGATCATAATAATTATAATCACTGCAACAATATAGAGTTAAGAACGCGATTTTAACCCTTTATAAGGATAGTTTTACCCCCCCTCTGAATATAGTAGAGGTGGTTAGAACCGCCCTAAACTACCATTTTGCACATCAATACTACTACATATAGGCAGTTTTCGACACCATTGGGTATGTTATTTTATAGATACAGTTTCATGTTGGCACCACAAACTATAGCTACAAATATTTTAGGGGCGGTTTTAAGTGACCCAAAAACTATGAGGAAATATAGGAGTTTAATATAACTGCCCTAAGCTATCCCTAGTATATTCATTTAATATAGTTCAAACATAAGTTTTAGTACCAAATAATTTATATGGTTAGGGTGATTAAATATACTACTACATTATTTTATTCAATTATTATCTACATATTTAGAGGCGGTTTGAACTATAACAAAGTTGTATTTTAACTAATATTTTAGATAAATAAAATTGAAGAAAAATGTGCAAAAAGGCAAAGAAAGTCAAGACCCACGCCTATGGGAACGAAATAGCTACTGTCCGGGCATATTATGTGATTTTTAGATTTGGATAGATTTAGCCTTTGAAGCTTTTCTTGAGATTTTGATAATAGCAGAGTTTTAGAATGAAAAAGTATCTCAAGCTTTTGAGAATTGTCTTATTTGTACAAATCTGAGTTTGTCTGGGACTTCAAACAGTTGTGCAAAGCCAGAACTATGAATCCAAATTGAAATAGAATTTCTATCTAGACTAGTTTACTTCAAAAGGCCATAATTTGAGCTTTCGAAGTTCAAATTGAGTGATTCAAAAGCCTAAATTGATTTATACTTCAAAAGATACAATTCTTATGAATTCAAACCAAGATTCAGAGTTTATCAAATAGAAAAGTTGCTTCAAATATTTCTGTATGAATTTTACAGCTTCCTTATTTTGTTAGGATTTGTTTTCCTTCAACTAGGTTTTCAATAAGGACTCTTCTACACCTATCATAACATTGTCCTACTTGCAAAAGAAGTTCTCAAATCCCCTATAAATATCCTAGACCTTCGTCACTGTTGATACATTAGATTTTAAGTTAAAATTTTCATATTTCAAGTTAGAATTAACTTAAAGAGAAGGAAGAGTTTTGTTCAAGAGGCCATTCAAGTTCAAAAACTTTCTTCTTTCCATGTTTAATCTTTTTAATTTTCTTTTTGCTTTTGTTTTCTTATAGTTTCAATTTTAATTATGTCTTCAATCTTCTACTCTTTCTTTTTAGTTTTTATTCCAATCATGAATAACTAAAAATTCTACTAGGGTTAAACTATTTCTTATTTGATTTTTCTATGAAATAATTATTTAATTTGATTCAATTGAAGTTTACTTTTGAATATTTTATTATCTTTAATCTTAATTCTTTGATTATCTGACCAATAATTGATTGATATAAGGTATTGTGTGATGGAGCGAGAGTAGAAACACAATATTAGTTTAAGAAGGTAACAATCTTAGATTTAAGTTTACGCCTAGAGATAGGGTAAATACTTAAGAGGTTGATATAAAGGCTACTCACAAAACTTAATGAATTGGCTTAAAATGCTTGTGATCACGAGAGTAGACGCATGGTTAAGTTTAATATTATGTTTAATACTTGAGAGAGACTAAGTCTTAATTTAGAAAAAACCCAACCAATAATCAAGAGTAGATTAAGATTGAAAAAGTATTTTAGGAAATTCATAATTAATCAACAAAGATAGGTTTAACCCTAATGCCAAACATACTTGACTTAATTCCAATATAATTTAGCTTTAATTTTAGTTAACTTCTCTTTTAAATCTCATCAATTTATTAACCAAATAATAAATAGTTTAATTGTTTACTATTTAGGATACCCTTCCTTGTAGGAATGTTACTCTACTCATCACTCTATTACTTGATTACGAGCAGTGCATTTACAAATAGCTAGGCTAGGCCCTAACAAACTGCCCCCACATGAAATTGTTATTTTTACTTTTATTTATATTATATTATATTATTTTTGCCATATACTCAAACTTGTTTATTTGTATGCATATTATAATTTAATAGAATATTATATTATTAAAAGCAAAAGTAATAGAATTGCAAGACTAACCAAAAAATAAAAGATCATATTAAAAATATAAGCAAAAACATTATATTAAAACTTGTCTTTTGAAAGATTCTATATTGTATAATCATTATATAATCTCAACAACAATAACCTAAAACTAAAAGTAAACAAACTATTACAAACTATTTCCTTAGGGATTATAGCTCGAATAAGAAGAGTTAATGTTGGAAGAAAGAGCATTTTGGCAATCATTCAGCACATCAACATGTTAAAATTACAAAATAAGATATAAAGATTTATAATGTAAGAATTTGTAAATTAAAAAAACTATAAATGAAAGCTAATATCTCTAAATTGTTGATATTTGTTGGCATTCAATGTTATCCACTATACATCTTACTAATAAATGCACTCAAAGCCTATAATGACTTAACTACTTTGTTATATTATTCAGTTACTAGCTGATCATATTAAGATGTCATAATTTTCAATTGATCTTTTAATTGATTAATCTCTTCTACTTGATTTGAATTTGTATAACCTTCCCATCTTGCACCCATGTTATAAGAGATAGTTCCAAGGTAAGTTATAGGAGTAGTCCTAAATCCAAGCCTCGAATCCAACTATTATTCTCTGGACTCATCAATCCTTGAAAAATCTGCTCATTTACTTTATCCAAATATGTGTCTGAACTAATAGCACGTTGAGATTGTATACCTAAAGCTTTCTCCTATACATATTGAATTATTAATAGAAAATAAATATGATAAAAGTCTAAATTACTAATAAAATTAATATGTATGAACACACACACACACACCCCGTATAGAATCACCAAGCAAGATATCATTCATAAAAAAAAAAAAAAGAATAGCACCTCAAAAGCTAGTTATTATTATATAAAGTATTACCATTAGTTATTTTACATTATCATCTACATATGTGTCATCCTTCCTTTTATAAGTTGCTTAAAAAAAAAGCCGGTCGATCAGAAGCTTTTCCAATAGCATTTTTCTAAAATTATAAAGATTTATATCATTTGTCAAATAACCATATGACTAAATATTTACAAATTGAGTTTTAGTAACACATAAAAGTACTTACCAACTCCTTCTTAGTCTAGCATAACTTTTTTTTTTCTTGAAGTATGAGAATTACTTTTTTTCTTCGTATTTGTAGTATTTATTCTCATTTTCCACACAACAAGTGAAAAAGAGTTTTGAAATATTTAAACAGACAAAAAAAATGTTTAATAAAAATCATAGTTGGTAACATGATTTTCCTTAATAAACTATCCATTAACTAAGGTATGCCATTGAGTATCCTCAACTTGTTCATGAATATTAACCTGGATTTGCTCCGGGTCAAAATATTGAGCTTTTATGCCATATTTGAAATCTTTCCATTTTTAATTCACTGACTTGAGGACCCAACTCTTAGTCTCATAAGGGAATAAGAATTGCTCCTTTAATCACATGAAAATCAAGAAGTAATATAGGTTAAAAACAATAGTAAAATCTAAAGCAAATCAACTCTAATCCTTTAAAAACGTATAATATGTACATACCTGAATAACATTTAAAATGTCATTATGACATGACTTGAAATTCTTGACATCCTATCTAGGAATGTCCAAAGGAGCATAATTTCCATTTACTGCAATTGTCCTAAGAAAGGATCCAATTGTAGCTCCTTCTTTTGAGCACGGGACTTTATATTTATCTACTTCCACAAATATCTTTTCATTTTTTATGTATTCCATACCGTTGCCATTGTAGTTCTTTCATGCTTCTTAAACTACCTTCCCAAGTTATCTAAATAATCATACAACTAGTTAAACATAATATAAATAAAATAAGAATATTACAATTAAAATGAAACTTAAATGAAGTTTAAAGAGATTAAATCTTACCACAAGATATCGATATTAATTTAATTAGCAAAGTTATCCTAAATGAAATAAAAACAACCAAAAAATTTTATAATAAAACAAATAATCACATAAAAAATAAATGATGATAAAAAACATATATAATACAAAAACAATTTAGAATACTTTAGCTCTTAGTAAAACAATCTTTCTTACTTAGAAACTAATAATCTTCATCTTCTATGTCAACTCTAGCTCCATTTGGCATATGCCTATTTAAACATTGGTTATTACTTGGCATAATACAATTAAGATCATCCAATACTTCTCCATTTCCTATATCAAATACATGTCCAGGTTTAACTCTATTAGCCAAATTCCTTGGCTACTAACTCTATTTTGATCTTAAGCAATCAAATTGAATGTTGCTAATTGTGTTATTAAGTGAACTTGTGCAGGTAATAAGCTAAGATTTTGTGAAAGTTCAATTTTTATTGAAGACTTGTATTTCTCGACCGGACTAAAGACAACATACCCAAGAAAATGATCACCACCTTGATCCAAATACCACAAAAAGGATCATGGTCTCCATCACATTCTGAAGAATGACATGATAATTTCTCCTGACTTGGAAAATGATATCTTGTCTGGGATATATTTGGAGAAAAATCCAATTCTATATAATGAGTTTCATGGCAAGCTTTTACTCTTTAAAGTTCAACGTGATACCACATCCTAACTAGAATATCAATAGCACATCCGGGAGGATTAATAGATAATTTTGCCAAAACCTCTAGTAAAGATCACGCTGAGCATCACATAGTACTTTTGGTTGTGACAAAGAATTCCTACCAGATCAAGTAAAATTTTGATTGAGATGTTCATATTGGTTAGAGAAGAAGAAGGGGTGGGTCATACAACCAATGAAACTGTGACAAGTGGCAGTATTTTAAAATATTTGGGTTTCAAAGTTCTCAACTAGGAGAGAATGTATTTAAATGGGATAAGCCTACAGAGGTTAGTGGAATTCAATCATTTTGAGTCAACCTAATTGAAAAACACCACGTATACTAGTCGTAGAAGATATATTAGACACAAAGTTAAGCTCATGACTTAGAAAACCTCAGTTTGACAGTGAAAAGCACTTCCCAACCAAGATTAATGTTTACCAACTAGGAAAGCTCTCAGACAATGTATTTAATGTAAGAGGTTTGGTGGCTATGGTTAAATTTAAGAGGTTTGGTGGTTAAATGTCAATCTTCTCTCCAAAACGAGGCTATAAATAGACCTTCCTACCAACATTTATGGTAATTAATTATATTAATTATAACCAAACTTTTATGAATTTATTTCTTGAGCTATTTTCTTATATTTTCATTAATTTGTGAGTTATAGGAGTATTGAATGCTCATTGTGAGGTTGGGTGTAAACCATTAAAATACTTAGATAGTTTGATGTAAGCTTAAACACTATGTTAAGTGTGAGCATTGGAAAAAACACTTGCAATAGGATTTAAAGGTGAATCTTGGAAACTCTTGTAGAAGTTTAGGAGTTGATCTTGTAAAAACTCTAAGTAAATGGTAGAATACTCAACCGTGGGTTGAGAAGTGGATGTAGGATTGATTGAATTCAAACCATTATAAATATTGTATGTTCTATTTTCTCATTCCTTCCTTCTAATCTTATTTGAATTGTCTTTTAAATCTCATATTCACAAACTTCCAATAAGTGTTAAAAGGGACAATAAATGCTTATAGCCACATGCTAATTAGGGTTACTTAGATTTTTTACATGAAATACTTGTTTAACTAAAGAGGAAAACACAAATAGATCATCATCTACTTTATCAATTGTGTGTGTTAACCTAGAAAATTTAATAAGAGTAAACCCAAATACATCTTAATTGATGCCCAAGCTACTTTGAACATTAACACAATCACATTTAAATAACATAGCTTTAAAACTATTATAGTAATTAAGTTGAATAATATCTCTTAATCTTCCATAGTATTTGACTCTTCCCGCTTCAGATGTGTTAACTACTCTACTATTTTGTGTTAATATTTTCTCCTTATGGATTACAGTATCAAATCTTATTCCATTTTATAACCAAACCAGAAATCTCTTTGCAACTTTAATGAGACCCCTTCACAAGAGACACAATATGTTATGAGATGTTTGAATGACGAGTTGCATATAAAATCTATCACATAATAAAAAAGAAATAAGGATAATAACAAAAACAAATGATGGTTCCTTACACAATAGACCACACTTTACCTTTTTTTTGAAACTATTTATTAAATTTTCTAACTCATTTTTAATCGAAATGAGTATGTCGAAGCTGTCTTCTCCTTTTAAAACTAATGAATTCTCTGAAAAAATATAAAGTTTAGACTAAAAAATAAACTACTTTTTATGCTGATTATTTTAGTTGTAGTTTAAATAAATATCAACATTGAAAAATATTTACTGACAAAATTGTTTGATCTCATCATAATGTCGTAGCACATAATGATTCACTTGAACTAATAATTGATCACTTAGGAAAATATCTTCAACTTTTCCTATATCCTAAACAGCACTTGAAAATAGATATTTCATTTGCTCATTCAAAGGTGGCTCAGGATTCCACAAGGGTCTGTTGACTTTTTCTCAACTTGATCAAGGTATCTTGAATAAAATGTTAAGCATTCATGAGCTATACACCATCTTACAACTAGTCCTTCTGGGTGAGCCTTATTTCCAACAAATAATTTATAACGAATAAAAGACCTGCGATTACAGAACATGATATAATTTTTAACTTAAGAAAATGTCTCGTACTGAATAGGAAGACAAAAGTAAATACTTGTGCTACTAAATAATGATACCTCTCCATTGGGTACATCCATTTACAGTGTACTGGCCTCCAGGTTTTATCCCTTTTATTAGATGAATCATCAAATGCACCAATATGGTGAAAAAAAGATGGAATAAATGTCATCTCCATGTTACAATGTGTTAAAACAACACATCTTTAAAGCTTGACAAGTTCAGTATGATCTAAACTTTTGAGCACATATCCTTTAAAATAGAAGCTAGTTAAATCACAATTGAAGTAACTTTTCTAAATGGACCATAAGCTCTTAATGCTAGAGGAATAAGGTTCTCAATTATAATATGAAAATCATGACTTTTTAGACTAATAATTTTATATTCCATCAAGTTTACACACCTTGAGATATTTGATGGATATCCATCTGGAATTTTCACATCTTTCAACACTTGACAAAATATGTCTTTTTTTTGTGATTAAAGAAAATCGTGCCACTAACAATCTTTTTCTACAATTCAAATCTGATACCCAATTTTACTAAATCAAGTCGAGCATTCTCATTGTCTTTCAACTTATGATCCAAATTCATCAAAGTACTTATAATATTGTAACATACATTTTTCTCTATGTGCATCAAATCAATATTGTGACCCAATAGATTATGTTCCCAATAAGGGAGCATGAAAAATATGCTTATCTTCTTCTAGCAATCCATATGAATTTTTTCCCTTTTTGCCTTTTGCTGTTTAGATTTTGACTTCTTACCTACGATAAAGTGGATACCGTCTAATTTCCTTATGAATAACTACCCTTAGCTTGTGTGGGAGCTTTATTTAGCTCTTTGGTCCCATTAAAATATTACTTCTACATATTGAATGGGTGTCCATTTGGTAATCACTGATGATGACCCATATAACAGTATTTCCCACCATTATTTAACCATCTTGAGTTTGCGAAGTCATTATAACAAAGACATGCAAATCCCCACTTAGTGCTCCAACCAGATAAAAAAGCACAAGCATAAAAGTTATTTATAGTCCACATTAATGTAGCTCGCATAAGAAAGTTATGTTCAACAGAAGCATTATATGTCTCTACGCCATCCCATAACTATTTTAATTCATCTATTAGAGGCTGCAAATAAACATCAATGTCATTTTCAAGACCTTTTTCACCCGAAATTATCATTGATAAAATAAAATTGATTGCTTCATGCAAGTCCATGGAGACATATTATATGTTATAAGCACAACAGGCCAAGTGTTGTAATTAGTGCTTATGTTTTCAAATGATCAAAACAATCACTTTCAAGTCCAAGCTTGACATTACATGAATCCGAGGAAAAATCAGGAAATTAAGCATTAAATGTTTTTCACGCTTCTCCATTAGTAGGATGTCTAAATGCCATCTCATATTATGATGAGATGTTTTCCTTAAGATGAATAACCTCTGTAGCCTAGGAATTAAAGGAAAGTATCGCAGGATTTTAACTGGTGTTTTATCACCTGCAATAGAATTGCCTCTCAAATTATTATTAGGATCTCCTTGGTCTCCTTTCCACCTTGAAGAACTACAAGTATGGAAATAATAATCCCTTGAGCAATTCCCTCTAAATAACATACAATCATTGCAATAAGCATATTGATTTTTCATAGTTCAAATCCAAAGCTTGTATAATCTTTTTGGCCTCATAATATGATTTTGGCAATGATACTCCTTTAGGAAGAACATAAAGTAACAATTCAAGTAGCATAGTAAATGATTTACTCATTCGAACATTCAAACACTTCAAATGATATAAATTCAATAGAAAAGACAATTTGGAAAAAAATTTGCATTTTGGATATAACTCTTGATTGACATCTTCTAGCAACATAAAAAACATTTGCTACTCTCTTCTCGATTGGCTACTCTAGGTTATTTTATTTTTGTCCCTTCATTATGCATATTTGCCTCTTCATTATCTAATACATATGCATTATTGACTTAGCCAACTACATCTAAAGCATCATGTAATAACCCAACCATGTCATCTAAGCTTCGTAAGTTTGATTGAAAAATATTTTGCTAAAGAATATACTCCACTCTAAGAGAATGGAATGCCTCCAAAGAGGTTAAAAATGTAGAATGAATACTAGAAATCTCCTCATGATAAATCTAACAAGTATATCCCCTTAAAAACCATCACATATTAAATGCTTCCTCACTTCCTTATACATGTGTAAATAACGATTATCACAATTCATACAAGGACATAATACATTCCTATTATGTGATGCATTAAGAAATGCAAAATAAATAAAATTCTTAACCATTTATTTATATTTTAACACTAGCTCTAGGCTCATTCATCCAACTCTTATCCATTATTAATTTTTTAGTAAAATTTAATGAATTCTTGTAATTATGAAAAAAGACACTAGTAAATTATGAGTCTATTTCATGGATTATTTCACCTTCAAAATTTGAAATTATTTTATCTTTGTTAATAATGAGTGGAAAGAAAAATATATTAATAGTAGCAGATTTTTAAATTTTCTTCATTAATTCTAATTATATAAAACATAACATGTGATATGCAAAATCTACAAGTTCACAGAATTATATTCAAGTAATATAGTTATGAAATAAGATGTCGTTTCCATATAGTATATTTACTAATTACCAACTAGAATCAACTTAATTACTATTTAAGCAATCAAATATTGAACATAATTCAGAAGAAAAATAATTCTAAATCTAAATTCTGAATCTAAATTAATTAATAGTAATTAAATTTTAGAGAAATAACAATCAAACTATCAACCTAGAATATTGAATCCATGCGATAATTGATTGATAATTTTTTATGTCTATTAATCCAATTTTAATTATTCATGTTATAGATAAATGATTCTTAATTAAGTATTATTCTTTCTCAAGACATAATAACCTATGAATTATAAATTATTAACCTATTTCTCAATAGCCTTAACAACCTATAATCAATTCATTAAGAGCCAATCATTCATATAATTTCATACAAGTCATATTGAATACTCTCATACCAACTATTTTCTTGTGATTCTATTATCTAATTCCAAACAATGAATATTCTTTTCAGACTTATTCACTAATCTAGAACCATGCAATTGGTAGCCAAGCAATTACAGGCTTTAGATTACAAACATATATCAAACAATCAATCGCACTTCATCAATATTCTAGATAATGAATTTAACTACTTATCTTAATAAGATAACTCATTATATTAATTAAATTAAACATAGTAAATACAAAGTAAAACTGAAATATAAATAATTAAGAGAAGTGAAGAAAAACTCTTTTGATTTAGCTATCGATCAATTTCAATCTCTTGGTCGATATCTCCACAACCTCCTCTCTTGAATTTTTCTTTTCAACAATAAAACTGTAAAAACTTGTTTCAAAACCTGTCTAATTCGTTCCAGCACTCCTCTCTTTCATAAAATAAAATACCAATTGTTTAAAAATAAGAAACAACCTAAAATAGACTCCACTTCATCCAGAATTCGAGTTACTCTTTACAAACCAATTTGGAGTCAGATAACAACCTTATCTTGATCTGAATTCTTCATGAAAGTTGTATCTCTTGAACTGTAGATAATTTGAGGCTTTTGAATCACCTTAATTGGGCTTCTGAAACCCAAGATATAGCCCAATTACTCTAAGTGGTTTGGATAGTAATTCTCTTTAGCATGTCAGGCCTCATTCGACTTATCATTCAGAGGCACAAACAAACTTGGATTTTAATGAATCGGGCCTCTTTGGAAAGCTTGAGATGTTCTCTATAAATTTTATGAAGACAACTTTTCTAATCTCAAATTCTATCATCTCCGAAATCTTTATTGAAACCTTAGATATCCAATCTACCAAAAATCTTTGCTTGCAAAAGTTCTACAAAAATTAACTCAAACAAAGCTTTACTAAAAAATAATGAGATTAAAATACATAAACAAGCTTAGCATATATTAATTCAACTAAATTTCAAGCAAAAATTATAGAAAAATATATGTTCAATATGCACTTATCAAATTCTCCCACACTTGAACATTTGCTTATCCTTAAGCAAATTAACCATTATTAAATTAAATCCCAAAAATCAACCAAACACAACTAACCAAAGAAAAATAACAATTACTTATTCCTCATTTAAAATGCTAAACTTCAAAGAATCACAACTTTAAACAACTTTACAAACTAAGTACACTTATTTATTAGGGCAATTTACAAAAACTTTCATATCAAACCATAGCCAGAAGCAATTCATTGTAACTTCATTAATCCAAGAATATAACAAGTATTACTAAGTAGCCAACTCTATACAACTGATGATCAATAAGAACTATATATTTAATATTTTTATATATTTTTCTCTTTATATATATAAATATTTTTTTCAAATGAGTACATTTTATGCTTCATCCCATTTTTTTTATTTTTTTTATTATTATGGTGGAAGCATTTTATTCTCCATTTGACCTTTAATATCTAAAACGAGTGTATTTTACGCTCCATCTTGTAAAAATTTTAATTTTTATTATTTAATTATGCATAATTCTCATATCATATCTCCACATAAATAGCCAATTGACTACCTTAGTGATACATATTAACTCAAGAATATGTGACATTATAATGAACTCCAAAGATTATGATAAAAATAATAATAACTATTCTAAAAAAAAAGTTTTCTTAATTTCTAAAATTTTTTAAGATAATAACCTTATCCATTTCATGCGTTAAATTGAGAATAAATAAAAATCATTTCAATCTAACTAAAAGAATTTAATTATCATGTTGAAATATAAAATAACAACAATTAACTTATTGAATAACAAGTAAAGAACAAGTGAGGATCAAAATAACTAAATAGATTGCCAAATAATTGTAAAACCAATCCCAATATTTATTAAAACTGAAATTTAAATATAGTATAAATAGAAAAATAGAACTAAATAAAAATTAAAATAATGAACAACCTAACCAAATCTGATGTAAAATAAACTAATAATAAGAGTTAATTATAATCTTCTAAGCATCTCCCTCTTCATTCTTAATGTTTATAGTGTTAAGCTGCTCTTTCTTAGGGATCTTAGGAGGTCTTTCTCTTCTTTTCTTCTCCAATTTTGATGGCCTATCTCTCTTCCTCTTAATTGGTGATGGCTTAGGTTTATTATTATCACTTGGAGTATCATCTAAAACCACTAAGTCAAGTTGAGTACTAGCTTTTTCACTAGCTTTCTCTAAAATTTTCCTCTCCACTGTCTCATCAAGATCCATAGTGCATTTATTAGGATTGGGATAAGCACGCCTAAAAATATAGAAGGCGGTGAATTGTTTAAGCGTCTCTACAGGTGGATTTACATAAGGTAAAGCTGAATCCCAAATACTGTCTCTATATTTCCAACTCTAAGCATATAAACTCTTTTTATTATTCATCCTTCTCTATTCTAAGGCTTTGTTAATTATGAATTAAACTTGCTAGGAACTCATCCTTATATAAAGAAGAAAAAAAGACTAATCCTAATGCCATTCAATTAAGAAAATTTTACTTAAACTCTTATTATTATTACAACTAATTAAATTAAATCTTAGTTTACTAGAATTGTGAATTAAATTCAAAACAAAAGACTAAAAGCATAACTCCAATCCTAGAAAAACTAAAACTTCTAAAAACTTAACTAAAACCTAATTACATAAAAATTTTCTTTTTTCTATTTATTTTAATTTTAATTTTTTTGAAATAATAATAATTTTAAATATAATTAGTTAATTTTTTGAATTTTTATTATATATATTTTTTTATTTCTTTATTTTTTATTTTATTATATATATATTTTTAATGAGATGAAAACAAAATCACATAACTAAATTAAAGATAAAAATTAAACAAAATAGCAAAATAAATTGGCTACTCTCTTCCCACACTTAATTTTTTTTCATTGTCCCTAATGTAAAATAAAAGTACCACAAACAAGATCACACATAGATAATAAGAAAAAGAAAATATGATAAGAAAAAGATCAAGGATGAGAGCTTCCCTTTTTTAGGGCGATGATAGAGGTGATGGTATCGGAGAAGGAACAGACAAACTTCAAAGCTCTATATACTTTATTAACTTATAATTATGATAAGTTTAGCTCCTTTCCATTTTGATAATTTTCTGATTCATGAACCCTATTTGGTCTCCCATTATCCTCTGTTGCTCCACCATAATATTCAATTACGAGTTCAACTGTTTGTTCATTTCGTCCATTGAATTGAGCTGCCTAAGAACTTGTCACCATCCTTGTTCTTCATTGTCATTATCATCACTCTCTTCTTCATCACTTTCCTCTTCTATTGCTTGGCATTTGGTGGAGCACTACTAGAACCTTCTTGAACTAGGTTCTTATAACACCTTCTTATTATGAGATCCCTCGATCTATTGCTTGCATCCAATATTTCAGCACGACATACTGTGTCATATGAATAGGACTTCCCACTAATGCACTCCATTGTAGTGTTGTTAGGATAAAAAGATCAAAATATAATGCTAATCCAGTAACAATATGGTTCAATGCAATGGTGCTCTTAGGATGTTGAGCAATAAACATCAAACTCGGAAAAATATGATATGTTGTGGAGACTTTCTTGCTTTTTATGTGCACAATACATCATAAATAACTCTTGAGTTGATACTTTATTACTCTCTTTTTTTCAAAAATAAGATGACACATGAGTTTATGCAATAACAACAAGTTATGATCACGAATTAATCCATTAGGTGCATTCTAATGTTAAATGAATTAAAACCAGTTATTGTGTTCTAAAATTTATCAGTGTTAAATTTTTTTAGAAGGAGTACAAGCACCTCTTTTAGGAAAGCCTAAAGCCTTGAACATAATATTATGATCAATCACATAATCCACACCAAATATTCCACGCTCTAAATTCTTATCTTTAGATTTTGACATTTTAAGAGTTGTAAAGAATTCAAGAGTGAGTTCTCTGTAGTATCATATGCTTTTCCTACCAATTTTTCTCATCCTAATCTAACATACAATTGCTTCATTCTAGCATCAATACCCAAGTGTTCAAATAAACCATGGTAATAATATCTACAAGGAGAAATTTCTCTTAAACATAAGGATAAGAATCTCTAAACTTCTTCTTAATTATCAATGGGAAAAGGAGCATTAAATTGAGAAGATAGATCTACCTCATCCGTTGAAGTGCTTGACACATTCTCCTTACCTTTCTTTGATGTTGATTTTCTTGTAATGCTTTTTAATCTTGACGCCATGGTTTGATGATTTGAGTATTGTGTATAGTATATTTGGTAAGGATTTGTGTGATTATGAAAAAAATTGAGAGAATTTTGGAGGTTTATGGTTAGGGATTTTGAGGTTTTACATAGAAGGAGGAGGAGGAGGAGGAGGAGGAGGAGGATGAATAAGTGAGAAGAGAGAGAAGGAATATGTGGCTCAATGCATTTTGCTCGTGTGTTCTGCGAGTAACTGGCCTACCACAATTGCGCGAGTTGGCATGATTGTGATAGCAGCTAACAAAAATATATATATTGTTTAATTGTGCAGCATGATCACGACAGAGGCTCGATGGTGTACCTCGCAGCGTGAGCGCGCTGCTCGTGACAAGGACTTGAGGTCCTCCTTTTGTTGCAACAGCATGTTATGGCGTGGTCGAGACAAGACCTCGGTCGTAATTTTTTTTTAAGAATTAACTCTTTCTAAGCTCACCCTTCTTGTCTTTTCTTCTCCCATTTTGCTATTTACTTAACAACAAAAATAAAACATTAAAGATCATAACAAAATTAAAATGTTAAAAATTTGTTAAACTATAATCTAACTAAAAATAAAATAAACTCAAAGAAAATCGCTTGGGTTGCCTCCCAAGAAGTGTTTGGTTATAGTAATTAGCTTGACTATTTCAGCTATTTGCATCAGAAGAGTAAAGTAATGGATTTGAATGACTCAAACTCATTTTCATTATATGGTTTAAGATGATGCCCATTAACTTTAAATTTACTATCATGACTTTGAAGCTTCACTTCACTATGAGAAAAAATCTTAGAAATTGTAAAAGGGCCTGACCATCTAAACTTTAACTTGCCAAGAAAAAATTTAAGTCTTGAATTAAATAATAATACTTTTTGGCCCTCATGAAAATCTTTCCTTTTTATATGATTATCATGCCACATTTTAGTTCTTTCTTTATAAATTCTAACATTTTCACAGGCATGTAAATGTAATTCATCCAACTCATTCAATTGCAATAATCTTTTCTTACCAATAACATCCTGTTGAAAATTTAAGAATTTAATTACCCAATAAGCTTTGTGATCTATTTCCATTGGTAAATGACAAGCTTTTCTAAATACAATTCGGTAACGAGATATACCTATAGATATTTTGAAAGCTTTTCTATATGTCCAAAGAGCATTATCAAGCTTACGTGACCAGTCTTTTCTTGAAGCATTAATTGTGGCTTCTAATATTCGCTTCAATTCACGGTTTGAGATTTCTACTTGTCTACTAGTTTGAGGATGATATGGGTACCTACACGATGAGAAACATCATATTTAGCTAGCAATGTATCAAAATAACGATTACAAAAATGCTTGCCTCCATCACTAATAATTGTCCTAGGGACACCAAAATGAGTAAAAATATTCTTTTTTTTTTTAATTTTACAATACGTTTTGACTCATTCGATGGTAAGGCGCGCTTTCACCCATTTAGACACATAATCCACTACAATTAATATATATTGAGTCCCATATGAGGATGAAAATGGTCCCATGAAATCTATTCCCCATACATTAAAAAGTTCAACTTTTAAATTATTTGTTAAAGGCATTTCATTTTTTTTTAGAAATATTACCCATTCTTTGACATTTATCATAGCTAGACACAAATTTATAGGCATCCTTAAACAATGTAGGCCAATAGAATCCACAATGAAATACTTTGGCAGTTGTCCTAGAAGATCCAAAATGACCCCACATTGTAGAGCATAACAATGATTCAATATACTATGAATTTCATCCTCATTAACACATCTTCTAATCACTTGGTCAGAGAAATATTTATATAAAAATGGATCATCTCAAAAATAATATCGTACATCATGCAAAAACTTCTTTTTCTATTGATAAGTTAAATTACTAAGGAGTATTTTACATGCCAAATAATTAGTATAATCAGCAAATAAAGGAGATTTAAAAGTAAGAGAATCAGATATCACAAAAAGTTATTCATTAGGGAAGTATTCATTGATAGCTGGTTAAGCATCATCATCCTCCAATTGTTTCATTCTCGATAGGTGATCAGCAAGTCCTTAATCTCTAGATCAAATTCCTGCAAAAGAAGAATCCAACGAATTAGTCTAGACTTTGCATCTTTCTTTGAAAGAAGATATCTAATAGCAACATGATTAATATAAACAATAGTTTTTGCTCTCATAAGATATGATCTAAATTTTTTTCAAAAGCAAAAATGATAGCTAAAAGTTCTTTCTCAGTAGTGGCATAATTGAGTTGCGCTTCATTGAGAGTTCTACTTGCATAAGCGATGACATGCAACTTCTTATCCTTTCTTTGACCAAGAACTACTCCCATTGCATAATCACTTGCATCTCAATACTGGCATAATTGAGCTGCGCTTCATTGATAGATTCCTGCAAAAGAAGAATCCAACGAATTAGTCTAGACTTTGCATCTTTCTTTGAAAGAAGATATCTAATAGCAACATGATTAATATAAACAATAGTTTTTGCTCTCATAAGATATGATCTAAATTTTTTTCAAAAGCAAAAAAGATAGCTAAAAGTTCTTTCTCAGTAGTGGCATAATTGAGTTGCGCTTCATTGAGAGTTCTACTTGCATAAGCGATGACATGCAACTTCTTATCCTTTCTTTGACCAAGAACTACTCCCATTGCATAATCACTTGCATCTCAATAGTGGCATAATTGAGCTGCGCTTCATTGATAGATTCCAATCTGGAGCTTCTATTATTGGGGCAGATATTAGTTCCTTTTTAAGTCGATTAAAGGCCTCTAAACATTCATGATCAAACTGAAAGGGTACATCTTTTGCCAAAAAAATTACAAAGATGTTTAGTAATCTTTGAGAAGTCTTTAATAAACCTTTTTAAAAACTGCATGACCTAGAAAGCTTCTCGTGCCTTTTACTAATGTAAGAGGTGGAAGTTTATCAATCACCTCAATTTTTTCCCTATCTACCTTAATACCCTTAGCTGAAATTTTATGACCAAGCATAATTCCTTCTTGAACCATAAAATGATATTTTTTCCAATTCAAAATAAGATTAGTTTATTCACAGCTCTATAAAACTTGGGAAAGATTAGATAAGCAATGATCAAATGAAGAACCAAAGACAGAAAAATCATTCATGAATACTTCAATCATATCAGAAAAGATTAACATCATACACCTTTGAAAAGTTACAAGTGCATTACACAAACCAAAAGGAATTCTTCTATATGCAGAAGTACCATATGGACTGTGGTCTTCTTTTGATCTTAAGGTGTAATAGGTCTCTGATTATATCCTGAATATCCATCTAGAAGCCACCAGTAAGCATATCCAACAAGTCTTTTAACCATTTGACCCATAAAAGGTAAAGCAAAGTGATCTTTTCGAGTGGTAGAATTTAACTTTCTATAATCTATATACACACACCAACCCGTTACTTTTCTAGTTGAGATTAATTCACTGTTTTCATTTTTAATTACAGTTATTCCCCCTTTCTTAGGCACAACTTGCACAGGACTCACCCATTTGCTATCAGATATTGGATATATAATTCCAACATCAAGTAATTTAATGATTTCACCTCTCACTACCTCTTTCATATTAGGAGTTAATCTATGTTAATACTCTATAGTAGGATTATGATTCTTTTCCATTAAAATCTTATGCATGCATAAAGAAGGACTAATGCATTTAATATCCGCTATAGTCTAACTTATAGCTCTAATATGCCTTCTTAAAACATAAAAAAGTTTATCTTCCTCTTCCTAGTTCAAATGTGAAGAAATAATAACTGGCAAGGTAGAGTTTTTCCCTAAAAATGCATGCCTTATATGTGTAGGTAATTGTTTTAATTCAAGATTTGGAGGACTTTCGATGAAGGGTAAAGCTGGTTTAGAACTTTTTTCTAAAATTTCAAAAGCTATCTCCCTAATGCAATTACTTTCTACATATGCAATGCAATCATCCACTTCATTCAATTCATTTAAAAGTTGAAGCTCATGTTCAACAATTTCATCAACACAATGGTCAATCACATCAATTTTACAACAAGATTCATATTCCATAGCATGTTTCATAGAATTTAAAATATCAAAAGTTACCTCTTCTTGACCTACATATAATGTCAATTTACCTCCTTCTACATCAATAATTGCTTTTCTAGGCAAGGAATGGTCTTTCAAATATTAGAAGTACTTCTTCATCTTCTTCCATATCAAGTACAATAAAATCGACTGAAAATATGTATTTACCTACATGTACTAATACATCTTCAATGACTCCTTGGGGATAAGTAACAGATTTGTCAGACAATTATAATAAAATTGTTGTGGACTTCATTCCTTTAATATCTAGCTTCCTGTAAATAGACAAAGGCATTAATTTAATGCTAGCACCAAGATCACAAAGAACCTGGCCAAACTCAAAGTCTCTAATCTTCTAAAGTATAATAAATTTTCCAGGATCTTTTATCTTCTGAGGTAGCTTCTTTTGGCTAATTGTGCTACATTCTTTAGTTAGCATCACCGTTCCATAATCCTCAATGTTCCACTTGTTTGAAATAATTTCCTTCAAGTACTTGGCATATTTGGACATTTGAGCTCTAGCTTCTGCAAAAGGAATGTTAATTTGAAGTTTTTTAAACATATCAAGAAATTTAAGAAAATTTTTCTCATCATTAGCTTTATAAAGACATTATGGAAAAGGAATCTTTGGCTAATATGGCTTTAATTCTTCTATCTCCTTCTTATTTTGGGGCTAATGCTCTTCAATCTCTTTTTTAATGGACTCCCTCTTGGTTGGCTTCTTGGATAATAGCTCCTCTAATTGCTTTCCACTTCTCAAGGTGATTGCCTTTGCTTGTTCCTTAGGATTAAAAATAGTATTGCTAGGCAATATTTCTCGGGCTCTATGATTCACCACATCTGCCAATTGACCAATTTGAGTCTCTAAATTCTTAATGGAAGCTTGTTAATTTCGAAGATAGGAATTAATTTTTGCCATTTATGAAGCAAACATCTCCTCCAAGAATGGTTTCTTCTCTTGGTGTTGAAATCTTGATGGTGGTCTCACAACATTTGATTATTCCATGAAAAATTTGGATGATTTCTCCAACCTGGATTGTAAGTGTTAGAATAAGGATTGTTTAGTTGTCTCCTTTCGTTAGCAACATAATTCACTTGTTCCAACCTTTAGCTCAAATTAGCATTATTTATTCCACACTCATTTGTAGCACGTTTTCCAGCACAAATCTCACAAATAGCTTGGCTTTGAAGTGAATTGACACTTATTTGATCCATTCTCTTAATCAATGTATCTATTTCAGCATTAATGGTTGTCAAAGCATCAATTTCACGCACGCCAATAGGTCTTCTATGGCTGCTTCTATCTGTATTCTACTGATAGTTGTTGATTGCCATCTCCTCTATCAAATCATAAGCTTCTTCAGGATTCTTTGCATTAAAACACCCTCCATTGATTGCATCGAGCATCAATCTTGTAGAACCATTCAAACCATTATAGAAAGTTTGAACAATTAACCATTCAAGTACACCATAATGTGGACACTTCATAAGCAATTCCTTGAACCTCTCCCAAGCTTCATAAAAATTGTCCATATCATGTTGAGAAAAGATTGTTATGTCATTCATCAACTTGGCAATTTTAGAAGGTGTAAAGAATTTTACCAAGAATTTCTTTGCCAAGTCATCCCACGTTGTGATAGTTCCCCTTAGTATATATTGCAACTAGCTTTTAGCTATATCTTTCAAAGAAAATGGAAACATTCTCAAGTAGATTGCATCCCTTGACACCTTATTTATCTTGAAAGTGTCACACATCTCTAAGAAACCAATGATATGAGCATGACGATCATCACTTGGAAATCCACCAAACTGAAGTGTATTCTGAATAATTTGTATGAAGGCTAGCTTAATTTCAAAGTTATTGGCTTCAACATTTGGTCTAGTAATCCCTGAAGTTGTTCCATCAAGAGTGGGCATAACATAATCTCACAATGATTTATTTTCTTCAGCCATGTTATCTCTCTAAATCAAGGCTTCAAAATCTAGATGAAAATTTTCTTGTTCTTCTTCAAAATGCAATCGCCTTTTTGCTCACTCTACTGCAATTCTTTCCTTTCACTGCTTATTTAGATTTTTACAAGTTCTTTCAATCTCTATATTAAATGGCAATAACTCTTTATCTTTTAATCTTCGTATAAACTTGTATAAATATCAACAATACCTAAAACAATAAATAAATAAATAAAATGCTTAAATTAGTATTCAAGTTAATTGATATAGATATTATTAAATTCACTCCCCGGCAACGTTGCTAAAAACTTGATATGTAAAATCTACAAGTACATAAAATAATATTCAAGTAATATAGTTATGAAATAAGATATTGTTCCCACAGAGATTGTTTACTAATTACCAACCATAATCAACTTAATTAATATTTAAGCAATCGAATATTGATTGCAATTCTGAAGAAATTTAATTCTAATTCTAAATTATGAATCTAAATTAATTAACCGTAATTAAATTTTAGAGAAATAACAAGCAAACTAACAACCTAGAATATTAAATCCATGCGATAATTGATTGATAATTTCTTGTGTCTATTAATCCAATTTTAATTATTCATGTTATGGACAAATGATTCTTAATTAATCATTATTCTTTCTCAAGACATAATAACCTATTAATTATAAATTATTAAATAGCCTTAAAAACCTATAATCAATTCATTAAGAGCCATTCATTCATATAATTTCACACAAGTCAAATTGAATACTCTCATGCTAATTATTTTCTTATGATATTATTACCTAATTTCAATCAATGAATATTTCTCTCAGACTTATTCACTAATCTAGAATCATGCAATTGGTGGCCAAGCAATTACAAGTTTTAGGCTTAATAATAGAATTAACATGGATAAAGAAAAATAGATTATAAATAAATATCAAACAATCAATCACACTTCATCAATATTCTAGATAATGAATTTAGATGCTCATCTTAATAAGAAAACTCATCATATTAATTGAATTAAACATAGAAAATACAAAGCAAAACTGAAATAGAAATAATTAAGAGAAGTGAAGAAAAACTCTTTTGATTCAGCTGTAGATCAATTCCAATCTCTTCATTGATATCTCCACAACCTCCTCTCTTGAATTTTTATTTTCAACAATAAAACCTTAAAAACTTGTATCAAAACCTGTCTAATTCGTTCTAGCCCTCCTCTCTTTCATAAAATAAAATACCAATTGTTTAACAATAAGAAAATACCTAAAACAAACTCCTAGTTGGACTCCACTTCATCCAAAATTTGAGTTACTCTTTGAAAGCCGATTTACAGTCAGATAACAACCTTATCTCAATTGGACTTCTTCATCAAAGTTGTAGCTCTTGAAGCTTAGATGACTTTAGGATTTTTAATCACCTCAATTGGACTTTGGAAGCCCAAGATATGGCCCAATTACTCTAAGTGATTTGGATAGGAATTCTCTTTAGCATCTCATGCCTTATTTCAACTTATCTTTTAGTGGCCCAACGAACTTGGATTTTAATGAATTAGACCTCTTTGAAATGCTTGAGTTGTCCTCTACAAATTTCTTGAGATAACTTTTCTACTCTCAAACTCTATCATCTTGGAAATCTTTATTGAAGCCTTAGAGGTCCAATCTGCCAAAAATCTTTACTTGCAAAAGTCCTATAAAAATTAACTCAAACTAAGCTTTACTAAAAAATAATGAAATTAGAATACATAAACAAGCTTAGCATATATTAATTCACCTAAATTTCAAGCAAAAATTGATAGAAAAATATATTTTTAATATGCACTTATCAACATGTTCACTAACACAATTATAAGAATTACACTATATTTGAAAATAAAACCCAAGGTTTTTCATGGTATTAAAAAATAATAATAAAAAAAACATCATTCATTCCATTTGACTTGGTCAAGCTAAGCCATAATTAATAACTAACCAAATAAAAAATTTCAATTCTTTTCGTTGAGACAAAAAAGAATAAGAAAGAAAGACAAGATTACCACTTAAATTAATCACATACTCCAATTCCTCCAAAAACTAAAATTAATTAATTATAGTACAAAAGAACAAGAAGAAACAAACTTATAAAGACAACTTTGTATCTATCATATTAGTATAGATTATCAGAAATTATATAGCATATGAAGATTAAAAAACTCAAATAGCATTAAATAAATAAATTTAAAATATAAAAGACCAGTTGGAAAACTAGTAAGATATCCAATCACTCTCAAATGTTTCTTTTTAGAAGTAACAAATGCACAGTAGAAAAATCAATTTGATTTCAACTCTTAATAAACAAACATTACAAAAAAAAAAAATTCTTTGGTAGTTTGCCATTATTTTCTCACACAGGTCAAGCGCTACATTCTACATCAAGTGTCCAAGGCAAAATAAATATGTAGATCAAGAAAAGATCATGTTATTTATTTACTTTAAACTTTGTAAAAATAAGAAGCTAGTCATACCCATAAACTTGTAAAATATTAATGACAAGCAACTTCCTTAACTGGTTTTGCCCACATCCATGACAAAAAAATATGAGATTTAACTAGAATTTTTGCTTTATAAATACACAATAAGAAGAGACTTGTCTCTTACCTGTAATTCCATTAACAAATGGAACTAGCCATTAATAACTTCTCAATTTACAACCAGATTCAATATTCTAGTAAAATAAGGAACAAAACTTATATAAACAAGGATATAAACAATAAGTAAAATAATAAAGCTATAAACCATAAATAATATATTGAGTTCTTGAAGGAACAACAAAAACAAGGATATAAACAAGGATATATAATAGGTTCTTATTTCTCAATTCTTGCAATGAGTATAATAGATTACATATTATGTGTTGTTTATATATATTAAAGAAATTCGAATTTAATACTTCTAATTGGCCATAGACCCAATAACTATAACACTAATAACAATAAATCAATACTCAGTTACTATCAAAAAGCATAGATTAAGCCCAAATGGCTCAAAATAGGTTGAGCTATAGCTCCTCTACCTCTTCTTGCTCTTCAATTTATGCATCAAGTACTGAGAACATTTCAAGACTTTTAGAAGGTTGGATGAGAACATAAAAGCAAAAAAAAAAAAAAAAAAAAAAAACAAATGAACAATTAAGAATAAACAAATTCAATATAAACCAAAACCAAATAATACCTATAAATTGATCATTATCCATAATTGTTGTTGAACTTTTACAATGATTATATGTATTCACAACTTGCTTTACCGGAATTTAGTACAATATCTCCAGCCAAAATGAAATTAGAACTAAATTGGCTTAGGTGAAACACAAAAAAAAATCCAAAATTACAAGACCTACCAACGAAACTAACATTATAATGATTTAAAAACAAAATAACATTGATTTGTATATTAGCTATCAGAGAAGAGACACTAAAAAGATCAACTTCGTCTAAAAAATGCAAAGAAAATAATTGCTCCTTTTGCAATCTCTAAATTATAAAGTAAAACTAGATTGTGGGACTTTAGAGATTGAAAATTAAAAACACTCACTATATTCTTTCTCTCCTTTGTGTGTGTTTGGATATCCCTCCAAAATTTTGGAGCAATTGAGGCATTTGAAAAATTGCCTCTAGATATCTGCCACAATAGCAAAGGTGGACCATTAGCCTCCCTCTCCATTTTTTTAAACTTTCAGCTATTTTTTTTTTAAATATTTAAAATCCCCCCCCCCCCCCCCCCCCTAAAAAACATTATGTAACTTTTTTTAATAAGACCTAATTTTTAATCTGAATATCTAGTTCAAAAATCTAATTTTTTTTTAATCTAATTTCTTATTAAATAAGGTTTAAATTTTTGTTCAATTATTCATTTAAATACCTAATCTCATTCTAATTAGGAAAATATATAATTTCAAGTATTAACTCTTGAGTAAGATTCAATTTTTAATTTAAATATCAAGTACAAAGACCTACATTTTTTTATCCAATTTCTCATTCAATATGGAAAATTTTTATCCCATTATTTATTTAAATATCCAATTCAATTCTAGTAAGGAAAAGATATAAGTTTAAATCTTAACTTTTGAGTAAGGAAACCATAGAAACCATAAAGATTTACCAAAGTTATCTCTAACTTTCTCTTAGGTAATTTTAGTGTTTCTTTTCATTCAATTTTGTTTATTTTTTTTTATAAATTTTGTTAATTCTAAAACTTCATAATTAATTTGAAAGACGTTATAGTAGTATGAGTAAGGAATAATAATGGGATTGTTATTTAATTTAATTTTTAGTTAATCTACATACATGATAACTTTCTAATTGGATATGATTAAGTTTATTTTATTTAACTACTTCGATTATAATTTATTCTTCAATATATTTATTAAAATATTACTTATTTTAATTAGTTGCATATATATGATTTAATATGAATACGCATTTTATTCCTTTTATAGATGAAAAAACCATCAACAATTGATACTTTTTTTTGAAAGAAAGAATATTGAAATATCAATTCTATCGAGCTACATCAGATCAGCGAGGAGATGGAGATATAGCTTACGAGGCTCTAACTTCTTTTGAGTTTGTCTTTATTTCACACTTTATGAGAAGAGTTCTTGAGATCTTTTTAATTCACTATACAAACTTTATTGCTTCGATCTTAAGACATTTTCAATGCAATGCATCTTATTTCATCTACAAAGTCACTCATTCAGATTTTAAGGAATAAAGGACGGGATAACTTAATTACTAAGATGAAATCTTTTTGCGAATCAGTTAATATACCTACATATCTCAATGCTATTTACGTAGCAAGAAGAGAAAGGGCTCGCCATCAATAAGATGAAATTACAAAAGAGTACCGTTATAAAATTGACATATTCAACACAATGATTGACTCTCAACTACAATAATTGAATGGTAAATTTAATGATCATATAATAGAATTACTTGTACTTAGTTTAGCTTTGGATACAAAGGAGATGCATACATCATTCATAATTAATGATATTTGCAAGGTAATAGAAAAATCTTATCCTTAAGACTTCATTGAACATGATATGATGCAATTGAGGGTGCAATTTGAGCATTTTAATCATGTGCGACAACTTTCAAAATTTGGATCATTATCAACAATTTCTGATTTTGTGTGAATGGATGGTAAAAACAAGAAAATTTCAGACTTATCCACTAGTATACAGAGTGGTGACTCTCATTCTTACTCTTCCAATTTCTACTCCTACAGAGTTATTCTTTTTATTTATATGAATATATTTAAAAATAAACTCTATAATAAGATTGAAGATAAATTTCTTTCTGATTGCCTATTGCTATATGTAGAAAAAGAAATTACAAAACAATATACTGCAGATTTAATTATAGATAATTTGTGTGACTTAAAAGAGTGACGTGTTCTTTTTTAATATGTTATATTGGATACAACAATTAAAATGTATTATAAGATTATTTTTAATTGTGAATCAGGACTATCATTAATATATCACTATTTGAATTTGGCCGCCTAGCATTCATTTATGCATTTCGTGCGTCCTAAAATAGCAACTAAGATTTTTAGACGCCTCTTCTAATATTTGTTTTTTTTTTTTTTTCCTTCTTGATTATATGTCGTTCACAAAATAGTCTTTACAAAACTACCGCTAAAAACTCATTTTTCATAGTGAATATCTTATAAAATACAATTAAAATACAATGAAAAATAAATATGATAAAAGAAATCACATCCATGCATTACATGAGCCCATAATTGGTTATATTAATGTTCAAAGATTGGTTTTATTTTATTTTTTAATGTTCATGAGCTAATAAAAATTATTTTAATTGTTAATTTTTTATTTATTTAATTTTCTCTAATTATCATCTTATATCATGCATATTAATATGAAACAAAATATCAATAAAAAATAATATAAAAATTAAAATTTTATTTTGCACTAATTTTTAATTAACATTTTATTTTAAAATATGCATAAATTTATTAAAAAAAATTTAAATTATTAAATTCGTATAATTTGAGATATCACAATACTTATAATTTATTACTAGTTTTCTATTGCAATGTTGTTTCATGAAGCCAAATTTATAATATTGTTTCACATGCATATGAAAAATAATTTAAAAAGACTAATTTTTAAAAAAATTTAATTATCTTTATAATAGACAATTTTTAACATTGAATTGCAATTTGAAATCCTATAAAATTATATTTTTATTCTTGAGTTTTTCTAGGAATTAAAAAATTAAGCGGAAATTATGTTGTGTACGTAATTACGTAATTTTTTCACCAACTTTGCAAATATACGGAACCCTATATATATATATATATTTGCAATTATATGACTTTTCCTTTTTTCCAAAATTGATCTTTAAATGTTAATTTTTTTCTTATTTTTTGTAATTTTTTTTTATTTTTTTAATTCAATTTATTTATATTTTTATTTAAATTTTTTTTAATATCATATTTTTAATATACACACAAAACATAAACATATACGCGATATATACGCGATATATCTATAACATATATAACATATATAATTAATCATACAAACCACATCTATAATAAATCTACAACACATTTACATAATGTTTTAAATATTTCTATAATAACAATACAACACATCCACATAATATTTACATAACATTCAACAATATTAACTAAAATACAAATAACTTAAATAATAAAAATATAAAATACACACAACAACTATAACATATATACAATAAATCTACAATACATCTATTATACATATATATATATATATTATGTGTATGATATGTAAATTTTTTTAAAAAATAAAATTAATTATTTTTATTAATATATTTTTATATATTTAACTTTTTTTTTATTTTTATCAATGTTATTTATTTTTTATAATTAAAATTAAAATTTTATCTGTTTATAAAAATTTTATGATTTTTTATGATGAAAATAATTTAAAATATTAATTTTTATTAATTTATTAGTATATTTTTATTTAATAGTAAAATTTAAAAAAAAATAAAAATTGAACAAAAATATTATATTAATTATAGTGAGAAAATAAATATTTAAAATTTTTTAATAAAAATTAGATATTTTTAAAATTTTCTCTAATTTATTATAAAAATTTAAATATTTTTAGTTTTTATAATAGAATTTTTTTTTTGTTAGTTATTTAAAAATTAAATAAAGAACTAAATAAAAATTGGAAAGCCCGTGCTTATTTTGTTTTATTATTTTTATATATTATTTTTTATATTTACTACTTTTAATTTTTCATTCCCAACTCACTTTATTGAACACAAAGTAATAAAACCCTGAAATCAAGTCTAACCGTCTTCCAATTCAGCCTCTCGCAGTCGTCATCCTTGCCAACACGGCCTGGTCACCGTCGCCAGCTCAGCATGCTCACCATCACCACCACCGTCAACCCAACCTTCTCACCATCTTTACAGCAAGGTCTCCATCGCTCGAGCTTGGTACGGCTGCTTGTTGTTCTTTGTTTTCTCGCCTTTCCTAGTTTCTATCTAGTTGATTGCCGTTGAAATTTTAACATTCTTCTTTTCCAAAATTTTATTATTGTTTTTAATTTTATTGTTGTCGTTATTTGACTGTTCTTTTCTATTTCTTTTTTTTAAGGAGGATTTTGGATTTGATTTTTGTAATAGGGTGAAATATGTTGGATTTAAGCTGAATTTGTTGTGTAAGTAGGGATGTTTGATTTTTAGGATTTTTGAAGAGTGAAATTCGTGCCTTTTTTTTTTTATTCTACTTGCAGATATGTGAAGCTAGGGTTTGCATAATTGAGCCAAAGATTTGATATTGATGGAAAGAAAATTTATTGTTATATAACAATTTTTTTTTAATTACGGAGGAAGACTTCATACGTCATTTCATTCCATATTAAAAGTATGAAAATTAATTTGGTTACATTTGCATGATTCTTTTGTATCTAATTTGTTTCTGTAGCCTCAATAATCCAAGCAATAATTCTGATTTCACACATACCCCTCGATCTCACAATGAGCTTGAGCTGGGGCTCAATGCTCTTTACTCATAAAAATGAACTCAAGCTTGAGCTCAGCTCTTTGCTCATAAAAATGAGCTCGAGCTTAGCCGAGCTCAAGCTGGCTAATTTTTTGTTGCTAGCTGAGCTCGAGCTTGGAATCAAGCACTTGGCTTGGCTCGGTTGCATCCCGAAGATTTTTTTACTTGCGAAGTTGCAGAAGATGATTGGATTTAGTAGCCTTACAACAGAAGCAAGCAAGAAAAGTTGTTATAATTTTATTTTTGGGTTCTGTGGAGGCCTCAATAAAATTTTACTTATTTGCAGGAAACAAGTGTTCCTTGTGTCAAGTGCTCTTACTCTCAAGGTAGACAGCCAAAATCTAATCTGAAAGCTGATGAGAGTAGGTAGTTTCCATTTCTTCATGATATAACAGCCATCATTTATTAATGGATCTGGTTTAGCTTTTTCTTCACTTTTGTTGCAAATATATTGAACATTTGTTTTATTGTTGATTGACTAGACGTCATGGAATGTGTCTTGCTGCTACTGTGTTTTTTTTTACTTCATGTAGTCACAATTTTTTTACTTAGAAATCCCAGCATTAATGCAGGAAAACAGCAAAAAAGGCAGGAAAAGTAACGCATCACTTGTGGAAGAAAAGAGATACAACTAGATCTGGAGAAAAGGCGCTAAATCTTGTTAGAATTGTAGGTTTTTATAATCATTGTTATATTTTACAAATTGGAACTCTTAGAAGTTACTGTGAGGTTAACTACTCTTTCTACAATCTTATTTTTCTTGGTTGACTTGAAATAATAGGTATCTGAACTTCCTGATGAGAAAGAAGCTGTTTATGGTGCATTAGATAAATGGACAGCTTGGGAAATGGAGTTTCCATTGATTGCTGTGGCTAAAGCTTTAAAAATATTTAGGAACAGGAGTCAGTGGTTGCGTGTAATTCAAGTACGACTCTACGAATATATTGTTGTGAGAGAAAATGCATGGACCATTTTATTTGAATGTCATTTATCCGGTGATTTCTTTTATTTATTGATGCAGTCAAGTTAAAGTCCCAATTAATCTAGGATTATTAGTCCTACTCCTATAGGATTATTAGTCTTACTCCTATTCAATATAGGATTTAAATAAGAAGTTAAATTAGGATTATTTAAGCTTTAGTTTCCTTGTTAGTCCTACTCCTATTCAATATAGGATTTAAATAAGAAGTTAAATTAGGATTATTTTAGTTTTATTTTCCTTGTTATTTTAGGAGTAGGACTAATAATCCTAGATTAATTGGGATTTTAACTTGACTGCATCATTTATTTATTTATTTTTAATCATTAGCTCCTGCCATTATGCATGTAAATGTGTAGCATTGTTCAGTTGGACTTGGATGCGTACAATTCTATTGGCTTGTAACATTCAACAGTACTCAGGTAGCAAAATGGATGTTGAGCAAAGGTCAAGGAACCACAATGGGAACATATGATACCCTTCTACTAGCATTTGATATGGATAATCGGGTAGATGAAGCTGAGTCATTATGGAACATGATTTTGCACACACATACACGTTCTATTTCAAAGCGCTTGTTTTCAAGAATGATATCTCTATACGATCATCATAAAATGCCAGATGAGATAATAGAGGTACTTACAAAACCAGCTCTTTTCGCTTTTACATCTCAGATGCCATTCCATGAAACTGCTTCATCAGTCCCATGCTTTTTTCCTCCAAAATATGCTTACTAGGATCAGTTAAACATGAATTGAAATTCACATATGCATCATTATTTTGGTATTGAATATAATTTTAATTGTTGAGAAACTCAGATATTTGCAGACATGGAAGAATTGGGTGTGAGACCAGATGAAGACACTGTCAGAAGAGTCATGCGTGCCTTTAAAAAATTAGGCCAGGAAGACAAGCAAAAGTTGGTTTTCAAGAAGTACATGTCTACATGGAAATACATTCACTTTAAGGGTGAAAGAGTTAGAGTGAGAAGAGACATATGGGATTGATGAAGGCTCAGCTATTTCAAGAACTGAATTATTGGCACAGAATTTGATTGAAGTGGCACTTCTTAGTAATACACAGTTGCTGCTTGTATCTGTCGTTGTGTTAGACCTAACATATCGGAAAATGTTACTGCAAAAGAATTGGTGGATGGAAAACAAGGATTTCATCTGTTACATGAGCCATTATTTTTCTGCAATGAGGCATATCCTGGCATTCCAATCTGAAGTTTAGAAGCCTTTACTTCCATTGTTTTCTGATCAATGGTAAGAAGCTGTGCACCATAAGATTGTAAGTTTAGTTTATTGCAAGCAAATGCTAGAGCTATTCCCTTTTGTTGAGGACTAACTTGCAATGAAGCTCTATATATGTTGTCTAATATTTAGCAAATCATTTAAGCTAACATGCAATGAAGTTTACATGTGTTATGAAAGTCGCAAATCTATTTACTAAACAAGGCTGGATCTGAGAGGTTGTACTTAAATTTATTAAAGAGATTATTCATTGAGTTGGGTGTACATAATAACGAGTGATATTTTTGTTTATTTACAATGTAATAGGTTCCTGTTTTTACAAGGATGTACATATTATAATCAATGGCTTCCATGCATCAATGGCTTTCATGCCTAGCTAACCTTAATTTGCTTGTACTTTTTCGATTGTTCAATATTATACTTTAGTGATGCGCAGCATATTGTTGGCTTCATTAAATTTGGACGTTAATTTTCTACTGCAGTTCTTGGAATTTTTTTTTAATATATATTATAATTGTTCGTCGTTGTATCGTGAATTTGCTTCTGCTTTGGTATTAAACTAGGTGTAACTAAATTACAATGTTGTTTCATTACAATTTATAGATTTGGAACAAGCTAATGCATAACAAGACTTACGGTCTTGATTGCTTATTTTGATATGCTACTCAAATTTTGATTGCCAAATAGATTGGTTTATTGGACACAAATGCTTGCTAAGGAGGATTGCATTACTGCAATGTGAATTTGCAATTTGCAAAAGGACTTAAATCGCATTGGCCTTTTATTTAAAAACTTAGAATGTCTAATAGCACACACCAAGCACATCAGACAAGGTGTAGTAGTTCCGTCTAATCATTTTGTCTCAAAAAAAATTTCCTTTAACCACTGAAAATTTCCCATCCCATTTATCTAAATTTAAATAAATAAATATACATAAAAAAAAATATCGATATATTAAATTTATGAAAGAATCTTCATTTAAATAAATAACAGTGGAGGATTATGACGTTAATTTTAGTCGGTAACAGGCACTAATTCCATAATTTTTTAAAAAAAATTTCTACAAGTATTTTTTTTTTAAATTTTGCTCCTATTTTTTTTTTCTTAAACTCTAAAAATTTTTATAACTAAAAATCTATAGTTAGGTATAAACTATAAAATGATATTGTATATTTTTCTTACCTCAACTAAAATTTTAAAGTGCACACATGAAGATAAAAAGATAAAGCATTAGTTTTTGCTGAGAATAAAAAAAAGGAAAGTCGCGAACAAAGGCAAATAAATATTATACTTCTTTCATCCTTTTTCTATAGTCCGATAATTATTTACACATAAATAAAGAAAATATGGTTAATTTAGTTTAAAGTTGATTATTTTTCTAATATAGCATCATTAAATGTAATTATAGTGCAAAAAAGTATACTAAATAAGAGTATAATAGTATAAAATAATGACTTTAACTTAAAGTAGTGGATCATTATTTAAGACTTTCTAAAAATATTATAATGGGCTATAAAAGTGGGGCAGATACGACGGTAGAAGTGTGAATTAATGACTTTTTTTTAGGGACATTTATAAAATTATTTTAAAAAAATAAATCTTATTTTAAAAATATTATAAAAACATTTATATTTTTATAAAAAATTAAAATAAAATTACTAAAATACGTCACTCTTCAAAAAAAAAATATTTTTCCCTCACTATAATTAATATTTTACTTTATTTTTTTTATCTTTCTTTTTCAAACTTTATTATTAAATAAAAATATTTTAATAAAATAATAAAAATAAATATTTTAAATTATTATTAGCATATAAAAATTATTAATTTTTATAAAAAAAATTAATTTTATTAAAAAAATAAAATAGCACTCACAAAAAATAATAAAAAATAAAATATATAAAATATATTAATAAAAATCAATAAATTTATTTTTGAATAGATTTGATATATTATACACATAAAAAATTTTAAAAATCAGTAATTATAGATGTAATATAGATATTTTATAGATGTTCTATGTATGTTTAATGTATATTATATAGATATTATAGATATTGTGTATTTATTATATATATTACATAGATGTTATGTTTATGTTATATGATTATAAAATTTAAAAAAATTAAATTTAAAAAAAATTAAATAAATTCTATATATATTTAATAGATATTCTGTATATGTTATGCAGATGTTATATAGATATTTATTATTTATTATTTATGTATTTTGTATATATTATATATATTATATATACATATATTTATATATCTTTTGAGAATATAACTTTTAAAAAATTATTTATGAATAAATATAAATAAAAATAAAATAAAAATCACCGATTTTTAAAGCAAAGTAAAAGTAAAAAGCCGCTTTCGTTTTTTTTTTTTTTTTTTTTTTTTTCCAAAACTGTATAATTGAAAAACGAAAGCAAAAAGGCATTATATTTTTTGTATTAGTCCAAAATTGCGTCTTATAGAGGCATTAAGTCAAAAGCGTAGCTCCTCTTGCATATGAGCAATGTGCTATCTTGAAATAAATATTAAAAGAATGATAAACGATAATATATAAATTAAAATATAGCTACGAATGGTATCCTAGTGGTATTACTCTTTCATTTGTTAAGCCAAAATTTCTTCTTCTTTTAATTTTTTAAACCATACACATTTTATTAAAATATAATATAATATATATAAATTAAAATATAGCTACCAATAATATAATACATAAGTTAAATTAGAGTTCCTAAAATATAGCTTTATCTATAAGCTGGTTTTCATGTATTTGAAGCAATAAATTCTACTCTCTTCTTTTTATTCATTTCTGAATTACCAGGGTTAAAAGTTCCTATGCAACTCTCTTTTTTTGTTGTGAAATGAAAATCTTCATTCATTTATTTTAAATCTCTATGAAGATTCATGTTTTATATTTTATTAATTTATTGTCTTAAAATCATACTACATGAATCTCATAATAGTTAATAATTTGATAATAAAATTTATTTATTTTAAGCATACTAATTTTTTTTTTCAATTTATTGGTAATATCCAATTTATTAAAGTATGTACACACACATCTAATATAATGCTATATATACATATGTATTTTTTTTTTGAATACTTTTCAATTTATTAACATCATTTGATTTTTATATCATTTCAATTTCAGTATTCATTTGAGATCATTTGTATATTACTATTTATTTTTTTTTTTCATTTTTTAATTCTTAAATTCAGTATTACATTAATTTTGTATTTATTTTTTTTTTGGAGTTTCTCGAGTAGTGAGATTGCTCTTTTTATCTTTTATTGTTACTCTTTTAATTTTTAATGGAAGTATTTTTTTTTACTTGTTATTATTAGTATTAGTTCATTTAGTGTAACAATTAATTTTTATTATTTATATAAACTATTATAATAATATCATGCAGTTATGAATCTTTTTATAATTTGTAATTTGATAATTATGAATTATTTATTTAGATTTATCAATAGACGTACTAATTTTATTTTGTTATTTATCATTCTAAATAAATAATTATTTATTTAAAATTATCATAAGATTTGAATAAATAAGAATGCCCATGGGGTTTTTTGTAGTATAAAGTTATTACAACAACTAAGTGGCCAAGAACTTGAGTTAGTTGAAAATTAAAAAAGTTGTAGTGATGGTGTGGGCTATTTGGTTTGTTCGACATAAAATGGTTTTGACAAACTGGAGTAGACAAGGGAATAAATAAGAATAATATATTATATCAATTGACATTTAGCACCAACGGCTAAATGGTATAATTGATTCTCTGAAAATGTTAGAAACATGTCAAGAACAAGTGTACAGTACTTGGTTGAATTGTGTATGAAAATTGTTAATTGGCTATCGAGGGTAAGTTACCAAATTCGCAATATTTAAGTACCTAAATTAACTTTCAAATCAGATTTTAGAAATTAAATTTATAAAATATAGCATTCGTCTTATTTAAATTGTCATTTTTATAAAAAAAAATTATTTCACTAATATTATTATTTTATAAAATTAATAAAAATTAATTATTTTTTTAATTTTAATTTTATTATTAATAAATTAATTAATAAAATAAAAATAGAGTATTTTTAATATTAATGAGTTATATGATGATATTTTATTCATAATTTTATATAATATTAAAAAAATTAATAATTTTTTTAATGTATATGTATAAGTTGATATGACAGTTTAATTATGACAAGTAGTAATAAGTTCAAAAGCCATTTTACATTTTATCCTTTCCATTAATATTTAAAAACTAAGAACACAAAATTTTGGAGTAAAGTTACCTATCAAACCTTTAAAATATAACCTGTTATACAATTAAACTAACCATCAGTCGCACAGCCAACCCCTAAAAGAAATTTCCAGTCAAGGTTTAATAAAGCGGCGCAGAGTCCAGAGAGTAAACTGCAAGCGTGTGATTGTTCAAAAAAATAAAAAAGTACATGCGTGTGTGAATTTTGCAGACATAACAGGACGTTTGTCTAAAAACGGTACCGTTTATTGTTGTATTTTTTTATTTCTATTTTTTTTTATTAATAATTAAATATTTAATTAATAATTAAATGATTAAATTAATGATGGATTATTTTGATAGGTGAAGTCATAAATGAGTTAATTCACCCATTAATTATTGGATCAGATATGATTAGTAAATATATATAAATAATAAATTTGATTCAATTTTAAATAAGTCAAGTTTAAATTCAAATAGTTTAAATAATGAGGCTAGTCAAATTCAAATACTCTAATATTTTATTCGAGTGATTTTAAGTATAATCAAAAGTTGAGATTTTATATAATTTTAAAAATACATATTGTATTATAGATAACAACTTACTAATTCAATTTCAAGCTTGAGTTTATTCAATTTTTTTAAATTTTATTTTAATATTAATAAATAAGTGAATTATTTTTTCAAATATTAGTAGAGTCTAATTTAATGGAATTTAAATATTTCTATTTCTGTTTAAATCAAGCTCGAATTTAAAAAATAATAACAGAATTAAATTTTAAATCTCAATTTTTTTTAATCGAATCAAGTTGAAAATCAATGCTATCTTAACTTACTGGGTGGGTAGGATGAGATCACATGGCGTGACATTGTTATATAGAGGAAAGAAGTGTGATGCTTTCACATATTTTGGTTTTTGTCAAATGTCAACTGTTATAAATGGAAATTTCACCTCCTCTCCATACGTTCCACTTGTTTGAAATTGAAAAAAAAAAATTACATTCAGTTAATAATCTTTCCCACTTTCCCTAGTGTAAATCTATTTTTTATTTTTGTTAATTGAATATCGACTTCTGATTAGAATTAAGAACTTGTAATTTTTTGTTTTAAAAATAACTTGGATACTTATGAGTGAAAGTTAGTTAATAATACAAATAAATAGAAATTTCACTTTCTCTCCCTACTTATGAAGATATTTATTCTCTTGGCTTATTATAGCCAAGCTATTTTTTCTTAGTAGTAAGTAATAACTACCTCTACTCTTGCTTACAGTTGACATAACTAACTGATCTACAATTTAAGCTTTTGGTAGAAATCAGTTGACATAACTAACTGATCTACAATTTATATATATAATCAGTTGCGGAACTAGAAATTAAATGGAGAAGGAGATAAATTTTTTAAGAAAAAAAATTATAGGTGAATTAAAACTAAAATTGAATATTTAATATTATAGTAAAATTTAAATTTATGTTTCAAATTTCTATAAAAAAAAACTTTTCAAGTAAAATTTTATATTATTTATTAATTTTTTATATATCTTTGTTTTATTCTAATTCTTGAATCTATTAATTTATTTATAGAATTTTAATAAAAGTCAAAAAATTAATATCTAAAAAATTATTAATAAATATAGTATTATATATATAATTCAAAAGGATATATTAAAAGTATATATTTTTATAAAAGGGTATAATTTTATATATATAATTTTAGGATATATTAAAAAATATAAAATTATTAATTATAAAATTATATATATATTTTTATAAAATTATATATAATATATATTAAAAATTATATATATAAAATGGGGAGGGGTGATCCATTGACCTCCCATGACCTTCTCAGTTCCATCCATGAATATAATATGCACCCCATTCACGTGCACAGTAATGAAATCAGTTGCAATTCTTTTATTTCTCTTTGTAATCTCAATGTGGCATCAAAGCTCTAAGTAAATATTTTCATTTCTATTTTTTTTCCTTTTTGTTTCCAAAATACTCCGCAAAGTTCTTTCTTTGTTTATCCTTTATACCAAAAATTTTCTCGAGATATAAATATTGCCAAAATGACAACTGGTAAATAGTCAAACAGCTCAAGCTTCTAGCTCATCTGCTCAAAGATCAGAAGACTCTCCATCTAGTCCTTATTTTGTTCATCCGTCTTTGGTATTGGTTTCATTAGTTCTTTTTGGTCGGAACTAGCAGTCTTGGGCTAGGTCTATGAAGAGAGCATTAGCTTTAAAGAATAAAATTGAATTCATTGATGGATCGATGCGAATGCCTACTGCTACTGATGATCTTTATGGAGCTTGGAATATGTTCAATACAATAGCCTCTTCTTAGATCATTAATTCACTTTCTCCTTTGACTGCTTAAAGTGTGAATTGGATTGAAATTGCTAGTGAATTATAGAAAGATTTGAGAATTAGATTTTCACATAAAGATGTTGTAGACTCTTAATTTTAGCAATAAACTAATTCGATCCCAATTAAAGAAGATCCAGTTAAGATCGATCAATTTTTAATGGCTTAAACCTACTTTAAAGCTTTTAATTAGATTGTTTCATATTTATAAGGCCTAAAATAAGCCGGTTCAATTTTGAAAGCCCTGAAACGGTCCGATTTGATGATTGAAGCATGTTTGGTTCGGTATGGATTATTCCATATCAAATTAGGCTTGTCCAAATCAATATGGATGGTCCATATCGAATTAGAACTAGTCTAATTTGATATGAAAGCATCCATATCGAATTAGATTAATTCTAATTCGATATGGATGGTTCATATCGAATTAGAACAAGTCTAATTCGATATGGAAGCATCTACATCAAATTAGATCAACTCTAATTCGATATGGATCACTTCCATATCGAATTAGATCAATTCTAATTCGATATGGATCACTCTCATATCAAATTGGACTTGCTAATTCGATATGGGTGTTGGTCCATATCGAATTAAACATGTTTTAATTCGTTATGGCCACTGTTTCATATCGAACTTAATGAATTTTAATTCGATATAATTACTATTTGGGACTTAATATATTTTGGAAATCCGGATCAAGCTCGGATTTAGCTCGATATCTCTTAATTTTAACCTAGTTTGCTTTTATAAATAGGGAGGCTTAACAATTAAAACGGGCAGTGAGAATTATTAAGGGGGATTTCAAAAACTACAATTATCAAAGCAACAATAACCAGAGAAAAGAAATGCACATAGAATATTATTAACCCAGAAAACAATACAAAGGCAGTAGTTACTGTCTTTACTTTGCTCAACTAAGATTTAACATTGGTGCATGCAAAAGACATGGATCATATAAATATTGGCGAAGCCAACAAATGGAGGTTTAATTTCATTAACCCTTAACGTTCAATAAGCTTTATTTATTAATGTCATCAATTTATATTTACTGTATTTTCATTTAAACACATCCAGTAGCAATTTATCTCATGCAATATTTATCTGAAATAAATGTCCAGTAGCCTCAAGTTCATAAATATAAATCATAGTAATCAAACATTAAGTATCAAACCCTAATGTGCATAATTTATATTTTCAAAGCCTTAGTTCATGTCTATAAAACCCAAAAATCTTTATTTTATTTTAGAATCCATAAAATCCTAATTTGATCACCAAAACCCTAAAATCATGTTTTAACCTTAAGAACCCTAGTTTGATCATCAAAACCCTAATTGTCACCCTAAAACCCTAAAATCATGTTTTAACCCTAAAAACTTTAGTTTGATAATCAAAACCCTAATTGTCATCCTAAAACTCTAAAATCATATTTTCCAAAACCCTAAAATCCTAATTTAGCATTCTAATCTTTAAGAAAACTTAATCCATGTATTAAAACTTTATTTTTGCATATCTATTACTCAATGTAATATTAAAACCTAGATTTGATTATTTAATTTGTTAATGTATGCTTATGATAGATGATTTACTTTTATTATTGATGAATAGTTGGATGTTTTAATTAGTTTATTTTGATTTCAAGAATGTAAAAGACATGTTTTTCACTTTGTGGGTGCATTATTTGTTAAGGATCAATGTAATTTATTTATTTTAAGTTTTGGGATTAATGTAAAAGACTTGTTTCCACCAAATGGTGGGTATCCTATTTTGTTTAGTTTTAGATATTGAAATATTTATAAGGTTATATTTTCATCTTATATGGATACCCATTTTTATTCGTTTGTTTGGACTCTCTTTGATTTTAATACAATGATTGTTTATTTATTTGAATTGCATGTAATATGGATGATATTTCAATAAGTTAAAAATTTAATAACATTTAGACATGAAAAGGAGGTTGGTTCCAATGAACTGGGAATTATGGGATGCTGAGTCATTTTCACCTTCCCCATACGTACTTAACTTTTTGAACCCAATAGGGGGTTGGAGATTCTTTAGGAATCGAGCCATCTATCCCTTTCTATTTTTTCGATCCGTCCTAGTGGTGACTCTATTTTTTTTATGATTTAGACCCGTGTTCTCTAAGGCCTTGAGTCTAACAGTGCCAAAGTCGAAAGAACCATTCTACCGGGAGTGGAGGTGAAAATTACCGCTCACAGTGGCGACTATACTGGAGATAAGAAAAGTTAATTCCGATGATCTTTGTATTATTTTATTCTTTCTTATTATGATATTATCCATTGCATCACTTATATTGTATTGTGTGCGTGAGTTAGAATGCTCTGTGTAGCCCGTGTTATATTATATAAGGGATATCATATTTTCACTCAAGGTATGGAGATCAAACATGACATAACCACTCATAACCTTATACCTTTTAGTATATATTCGCTATTGGGACCTAAGCCTTTTTTCAACCAAAAGACTAAAGACTATATAGTTGGCCTAGTAATTTTCTTAGGTTTTTTCCCAAATGTTTGTTGTTTGACTATGATTGATATATCTTAGTTCGAACCATGACCCATTTGGTTTGCTTTTTTCCTAATATGACCTATTTATGGTGTAAGCCCAAAATAATTCTTTCAAGGCCCAAAAAAGACGAAAATTATTTTTCAATTCTTTTTCAAATGATCTTTTGACATAAAAACCTTTTAAGATGGGTCAAAAATTCTTTTTTCACATGGCCCAAGCTTAAAGTCCAAAATTCATTTTTAAAAAATAAATCTTTTTTCAATGAGCTTTTAAACATTCATTAAAACCTTTTCTTAAATGGGCTTACAACTAGTTAGGTTAATTATGAAATATTAAAATTAATTGTAGGCCTAATTTATATCAAGAATTGTTAATCGTGGGCTTGTTGGTGGTATGGATTATTAATTACCTATTTTAAAATAAAGAGATTTATTTATGGTAAACCCTTTAATTTAGTTTTAATCCACAACATAACATATAAGTTATCTTTCAGTTGATCCAGTGGATTAAAACTTAGTTAATGGGAGTTATCATGGAATTATTTCTTTATTTGAAAAGACAATTATTGGTTAATATATTTGAGTGCATCTATCAAAAATAAGATATCCCATGTTGATATTTTGTTAACCATATATCTAGAAAAAGGGACTTGCCATACGTGTGTGGAAAATATAAGGTTAGAAGGAACTTCTTAACTTAATTTATTTTGTTTGCATTATTTGTTACTCATGCATACATGCATTGCATTACATTTGTATTGATCCTTTATGGCTCACAGACCTGGAGTATAGCAGCTCAAAGGCGTACAATAATCCGACCTACATTAGTGATTCAGAGTTCAGTGAGAATTCAGTCAACTTTGAACCAAGACCAATAGACCATGAACATGTTCAGAACATCGTGAACAAGGCCTTCACATTCAAGATGGAAGAGTTGAAGGGCACCCTAGCCGAGGCCGTGAGAAGCCAATTGGCTACACTATTAGAGAACACTGGATAAGGGAAAGGCTAAGGTAGGCAAAGTAGCCTTTAATAATAATAAGGTGATAATTGATGATTATGACTAGGATACATACTTCCAAGACCAACAAGAAAAGAAGAAAGAAAAGAAGGTTGTGAAAAAGACCGAATCTGTTGATGTTGAAAAGCTGATTGCTGACTTTGAAAAGAAGTTTGAAAAGAAGATGAAGACTAAAGAAGTATTGAAGGTGGACAAGCTATTTGAGGATGATGAAGGAATCCCCTACAAGTTCAAGATGCCTCCCTTTGCTAAATTCGATGGAATGAAAAATCTCCATTTACATGTCAAGCAATACATTACTGTCATGCATTCTGCTAGAGCTACTAAGGCTCAAACTCTAAGGTATTTCATACTCTCATTGGACCCTGTTGTGCAAAACTGATTCATTACCTTAGAGAAGAACACTAAAAAAGACTAAAATTTACTATACAAAGCCTTTATCCAGCAGTATGAATACAATGTTGAATTAGAAGTAACTCTAATATAAGTAGAATTAATAAAGGAAAAGCAAAATTGACTATGTCAAAAGATGGAGAAATAAGGCTGCACTTCTTAAGAAAAGGCCAGATGAGTCTGATCAGATCCGGATGATAGTACGGGATGTGTTACCTAATCTCTATGAGAGGATGTCCCACACTCTTATCAGAAACTTCAAAGACCTTCTCCAAGATGGATTGCAAATAAAAGAATGGGAAAGGGAGAAAAACCATTTTGCTGGAAGAAGGAATGAGAAGGGAAGTTATAAGTCTGGTAATCAAATTACACAGAAGGCAATGGATGTCAATGCAACTAGTCAAAAAAATAGAAGATAATTTTTAAAGTTAGGGAAACCTCTATCTTGGGTTTTCAATAAACTGCAGAAGAAAGGGTTGTTACAGTCGCTGGCTCCTTGACCTTTGCCCAGTCCTTTACCACGAAGCTTTAATGCCAAGGATTTCTATCAATTTCATCAAATTCAAGGGCATGAGATGGACAAATGCATGCGTTTGAGACATGAGATTCAAAATCTGATCAATAACGAAAAGTTGCATGAACCTAATAAGCCTAGCACCAAGGACAACCCATTGCCTAGATTCAATAGAGTACCACCTCTAGCAACCTTTATGATAGGAGGTGAGACTGAATGGGAAGGTCATCTTGGCATCATTTCAAGACATAGGAGGAGAAGCTATAAAAGAAGCAACTTTGTTTAATGAATCAATTGTGGAAGAAAAGACATTGATCATTTGTGTTGTGAACGAGTTGTGGGATTCCACCGATAGTGAGGAAGAACAAGAAGCCAATCAAGAGGAATAGGATTGGTCTGAACCCAAAGAAGAAGTGTTGAATACCCATTCTGGCAAGCCCTATGCCAGAGCTCCAACGAAAGAAGTAAAGGTTGACAAGGGGAAGGATGTTGAGAGAGAAGTGAAAGAAGATGAAGATGATGTTGTCCTTAAGCAGTTAAAAAGGATCCAAGCCAGCATCAGCATATGGTACTTACTAGCAACATCCAAGAAGCACTAAGAGACTATGGCCAAAGCTATGAAAAACATGCAAATTTCTACTTCTGCAACACCAGAGGAGTTAGTTAGTTTAATGGGAACAAAAAGGACTGAAGAATTGATGAAGTGTGAAGAGATCCAAGAGGGCAACAAGATTGAAGTCAGGATGATTTCTTTTTCAGATGTTTATTTATTAGAGGATGGAAAGGACCATGTTTTCCCACTTTTCATTAAGGTGGAAGTCAAAGAAAAAAGAACCTCATGTGTCATAGTTGATGATGGCTCTGCTATAAATGTTCACCACTGAAGATCCTGCCAAAGCTTTCTATGTCTACTCGTGATATGAGTTTGTCGAATGTAACAATCCGGCATATTACAACACTAAGAGACAAGCTGAAGGACCCTTCAAGGCCCTAGTAAAGGTAGGCCCTATTGAGTCTATGGTGGAGTTTATGGTTTTGGATATACCGGTCACCTTTGCATTGCTTTTGGGATACCCATGGTTTCACCCTCTTAATGGATTACCTTCTACACTCCACCAAAAGATCAAGTTTTTGAGCAATGATAGGATGGTAATAATTGAGGCAAAAAATAGTGAAGCAGTCCATGCTCTCATGATGGAGAGGTCCCTTAATGGTTTTTAAGTAGTTGGTATTTCTAAGGACATGATAATAGATTCCAAGGTTCTAGCCATGATGAATCAAATGGATTACTTGCCAAGAACTAGGCTTGGGAAAGGAAAAGCAAGAGTGAAGGAGATTCCAAAATTCAAGACTTAAGTATCAAGAAAGGGGCTAGGATGTTAAGAGATAGATGAAGGAACTCTACTGAAGCGAGACAAGAAGATGGAATTCCCTCCACTTGAAGAGATATTTATCAAATCTCCAGAATTAGGACCACAACAAGAAAAACTAGAGCCTGTCATGTTCATAGGAAGGATGATCCCTGGATTTGAGATCTTTGCTGATGTTGCTGAGATTGCTGAACGGGTGAAGAAAAAGATTATACCACCAACTAACCAAGAGAAGAAGAAGGAAGCTGGCTCGGAAGTCCTGAAGACTCCAAAAGAGGTTGTTGCACTCATTGAAGATCAATTTGAGAATCTGGCAATATGTGATGACGAGAACATTAATATTGATTTTGATTTTATGCTCTTTATGAGGATGATGATGTTTTCTTTTTCTAAATGAATGCAATAAAGTTTGATTTTGCTTACTCGTGTGATTTTTTTTTATGATTGCATACATTCGCGTGATGGTTACATGACCATTTTTAATATTAACTCTGTTAACACACAATCATTAAATCAGAGAACAACTAAAAACCCTAAAAATATTAGCATAGCATCCAACTTTACTCCTGAAGAGAGAGAGAGAGAGAGAGAGAGAGAGAGAGATTTGAAAAAATATTTAAAAAAAATGAAAAAGTCTTTGATTGGTCTTATGAAGATATGCCCAGAATTGATCGAGATATTACTGAATACATGATCATAACCTACATTCATATGAAGCTCATTAAGCAGAAGTTAAGGAGTTTACAACCAGAATGGGCAGAATTGATCAAAGAAGAAGTAACTAAGCAAATATAAGTAAAATTCCTAGAAGTAATAGATTATCCCTACTCGTTGGCCAACATTATCCCTGTGCCGAAGAAAGATGGGAGAATTAAAGTTTGTGTGAACTATAGAGATTTAAACAAGGCTTCCACTAAGGATGATTTTTCTTTGCCCCATATAGATGTCCTAATCAATAGTGCAGCCTCTAGTGTGATAAAATCATTTAATGACAAAATTTTCTTATACAATTAAGTGTTAATGGCACAAGAGGATAAAGTCAAAATTGCCTTTATAACTACATGAGGTATATGCCATTTGATTAAAGAATGCCGGAGCAACTTACCAGAGAATGGTCACTACTTTTTTTATGATATGATTCATAAGGAGGTTGAAGTCTATGTGGATGATATTGGTGAAGCCAACAAACGAAGATTTAATTTCTTTAACCATTAAATTTTAGTAAGCTTTATTTATTAATGCCATCAATTTATATTTACTGTATTTTCATTTTAACACGTCCAATAGTAATTTATCTCATGCAATATTTATCGTAATTAAATATCCGATAGCCTTAAGTTCATAAATATAAATTATAGTAATCAAACCCTAATGTTCATTATTTATATTTTCAAAGCCTTAGTTCATGTCTATTAAACCTAGAAATCTTAATTTTATTTTAGAATCCATAAAACCCTAATTTGATCACCAAAATTCTAAAATCATGTTTTAACCCTAAAAATCCTAGTTTGACTATCAAAACCCTAATTGTCACCCTAAAATCTTAAAATCATATTTTAACACTAAAAATCCTAGTTTGATCATCAAAACCCTAATTGTCATCCTAAAAATCCTAAAATCATATTTTTCAAAACCCTAGAACCCTAATTTATCATTCTAATATTTAAGAAATCCTGATTCATATATTAAAACCTTATTTTTGCATATCTATTGCTCAATGTAATATTAACATCTAGATTTGATTATTTAATTTGTTAATGTGTACTTATGATGGATGATTTACTTTTATTCATGATGAATGATTGGATGTTTTAATTGGTTTATTTTGATTTTAAGAATGTAAAAGACATATTTTCACTTTTTAGGTGCCTTATTTGTTAAGGATCGATATAATTTTATTTATTTTAAGTTTTGGGATTAATGTAAAGGATAGATTTTCATCAAATGGTGGGTGTCCTATTTTATTTTGTTTTATACATTGGACATTATTGTAAGGGCATGTTTTCATCTTGAATGGGTGCCCATTTTTATTCATTTGTTTGGACTCTATTTGATTTTAATCCAATGAATATTTATTTATTTTGAATTGCATGTAATATGAAGGATATTTCAATAAGTTAAGAATTTAATAATATTTAGACTTGAAAATGAGATCGGTTCTAATAAACTGGGTGTTATGAGGGTGTTGAGTCATTCTCACATTCCCCATACGTATCCAACTTTCGAAACCCAATAGAGAATTGGAAATTCCTCAGGAATAGAGTCATCGACCCCTTTCTATTTTTTGGCCCATCAGGATGGCGACTCCATTTTCTTCGGGTTTAGGCCTGTGTTCTTTAAAGCTGTGAGCCTAACAGTACCGAAGTCGCAAGAACTATTCCATCGAGAGTAGAGGTAAAAATTCTCGCTCATAGATGCTATATGCATTGCTGATTTGCAACAAGAAATTTTCAATATTACTCAAGGTGATTTGTATATTAGCGATTACTTTACTCAATTACGAATTCTATGGGATGAGTATATGACTCTAAGGCCTATTCCTGGTTGTGTCTATAATCCTTTTTGCAATTGTGGATCCATTGACCCCCATGACCTTCCCAGATCCATCCATGTATATAATATGCAACTCATTCACGTGCACAGTAATGAAATCAGTTGCAATTCTTCTATTTCTCTTTGTAATCTCAATGTGGCATCAGAGCTCTAAGTAAATATTTTCCTTTATGTTTTTTTTTCTTTTTTGTTTCCAAAATACTTCACAAAGTTCTTTCTTTGTTTTTCCTTTATACCAAAAATTTTCTCGAGATACAAATATTGCCAAAATGACAACTGGTAAATAGTCAAACAGCTCAAGCTTCTAGCTCATCTGCTCAAAGATCAGAAGACTCTCCATCTAGTCCTTATTTTGTTCATCCATCTTTGGTATTGGTTTCATTAGTTCTTTTTGGTCGGAACTAGCAGTCTTGGGCTAGGTCTATGAAGAGAGCATTAGCTTCAAAGAATAAAATTAGATTCATTGATGGATTGATGCGAATGCCTACTGCTACTGATGATCTTTATGGAGCTTGGAATATGTGCAATACAATAGCCTCTTCTTAGATCATTAATTCGCTTTCTCCTTTGACTGCTTAAAGTGTGAATTGGATTGAAATTGCCAGTGAATTATAAAAAGATTTAAGAATTAGATTTTCACATAAAGATGTTATAGACTCTTAATTTTAGCCCTAAGCTAATTCAATCCCAATTAAAGAAGACCTAGTTAAGATTGGTCAATTCTTAATGGCTTAAACCTACTTTAAAGCTTTTAATTAGATTGGTTCATATTTATAAGGCCTAAAATAAGCAAGTTCAATTTTAAAAACCCTGAAACGGTCCAATTTGATGATTGAAGCATGTTTGGTTCGGTATGGATTATTCCATATCGAATTGGGCTTGTCCAATTCGATATGGATGGTCCATATCGAATTAGAGAACTATTCTAATTTGATATGGAAGCATCCATATCGAATTAGATTAATTCTAATTCGATATGGATGGTTCATATCGAATTAGAACAACTCTAATTCGATATGGAAGCATCCACATCAAATTAGATCAACTCTAATTTGATATGGATCACTTCCATATCAAATTAGATCAATTCTAATTCGATATGGATCACTTCCATATCAAATTGGACTTGCTAATTCGACATGGATGTTGGTCCATATCGAATTAAACATGTTTTAATTCATTATGGCCACTGTTTCATACTGAACTTAATGAATTTTAATTCGATATGGTTACTATTTGGGACTTAACATATTTTGGAAATCCGGATCAAGCTCGGATTTAGGAAGGCCTAACAATTAAAATGGGCAGTGAGAATTATTAAGGGGGGATTTCAGAAACTACAATTATCAAAGCAATAATAACCATAGAAAAGAAATGCACATTGAATATTATTAACCAAGAAAACAATACAAAGCCAGTAGTTACTATCTTTACTTTGCTCAACTAAGATTTAACATTGGTGCATGCAAAAGGCATGGATCATACAAACATTGGTGAAGCCAACAAATGGAGGTTTAATTTCTTTAACCCTTAATATTCAGTAAGCTTTATTTATTAATGCCATCAATTTATATTAACTGTATTTTCATTTAAACACGTCCAGTAGCAATTTATATCATGTAATATTTATTTGAAATAAACATCCAGTAGCCTCAAGTTCATAAATATAAATCATAGTAATCAAATATTAAGTATCAAACCCTAATGTGTATAATTTATATTTTCAAAGCCTTAGTTCATATCTATAAAATCTAAAAATCTTAATTTTATTTTAGAATCCATAAAACCCTAATTTGATCACCAAAACCCTAAAATCATATTTTTAACCTTAAGAACCCTAGTTTGATAATCAAAACCCTAATTGTCACCCTAAAACCTTAAAATCATGTTTTAACCCTAAAAACCTTAGTTTGATCATCATAACCCTAATTGTCATCTTAAAACCCTAAAATCATATTTTTCAAAACCCTAAAAATCCTAATTTAGCATTCTAATCTTTAAGAAAACTTAATCCATATATTAAAACCTTATTTTTGCATATCTCCTACTCAATGTAATATTAAAACCTAGATTTGAGTATTTAATTTGTTAATATATGCTTATGATAGATGATTTATTTTTATTCACGATGAATAGTTAGATGTTTTAATTAGTTTATTTTGATTTCAAGAATGTAAAAGACATATTTTTCATTTTGTGGGTGCCTTATTTGTTAAGGATTAATGTAATTTTATTTATTTTAAATTTTAGGATTAATGTAAACAATGTGTTTTCACTAAATGGTGGGTGTCCTATTTTATTTAGTTTTAGATATTAAAAATTATTATAAGGACATATTTTCATCTTGTATGGGTACCCATTTTTATTTTTTTGTTTGGACTCTCTTTGATTTTAATACAATAATTGCTCATTTATTTTGAATTGCATATAATATGGATGATATTTTAATAAGTTAAGAATTTAATAATATTTAGACCTGAAAAAGAGGCTAGTTCCAATGAACTGGGCATTATGGGATGCTGAGTCATTTTCACCTTCCCCATACGTACTTAACTTTTTGAACCCAATAGGGGGTTGGAGATTCTTTAGGAATCGAGTCATCCATCCCTTTCTATTTTTTCGACCCTTCCTGGTGGTGACTCCATTTTTTTCAGATTTAGGCCCGTGTTCTCTAAGGCCCTGAGTCTAACAGTGCCGAAGTCGTAAGAACCATTCCACCGAGAGTATGGGCAAAAATCCCAGCTCACAGTGGCGACTCCACTTGAGATAAGAAAAGTTGATTCTGATGATCTTTGTATTATTTTATTTTTTCTTATTATGATATTATCCATTGCATCACTTAGATTGTATTGTGTGCGTGAGTTAGGATGCTCTGTGTAACCCATGTTATATTATGTAAGGGATACTATATTTTCACTCAGGGTATGGAGATCAAGCATGACATAACTATTCATAGCCTTGTACCTTTTAGTATATATTCGCTATGGGGACCTAAGCCTTTTTTTGAACCAAAAGACTAAAGTCTATGTAGTTGGCCTAGTAATTTTCCTTAGGTTTTTACCCAAATATTTATTGTTTGACTATGATTGATATATCTTGATTCGAACCATGACCCATTTATTTGCCTTTTTTCAAATATGACCTATTTATGGTGTAAGCCCAAAATAATTCTTTCAAGGCCTAAAAAAGACCAAAATTATTTTTCAACTCTTTTTCAAATGATCTTTTGACATAAAAACCTTTTAAGATGGGTCAAAAATTCTTTTTTCACATGGCCCAAGCTTAAAGCCCAAAATTCATTTTTAAAAATATTTTTTTTTCAATGAGCTTTTAAACATTCATTAAAACCTTTTCTTAAATGGGCTTACAACTAGTTAGGTCAATTATGGAATATTAAAATTAATTGTGGGCCTAATTTATATTAAGAATTGTTAATCGTGGGCTTATTGGTGGTATGGATCATTAATTACCTATTTTCAAATTAAGAGATCTATTTATGGAAAACCCTTTAATTTAGTTTTAATCCACAATATAACATATAAGCTATCTTTCAGTTGACCCAATGGATTAAAGCTTAGTTAATGGGAGTTATCATGAATTGATTTCTTTATTTGAAAAGACAATTATTGGTTAATCTATCTGAGTGCATCTATCTGTTGATATTTTGTTAACCATATACCTAGAAAAGGGACTCGCCATACGTGTATGGAAAATATAAGGTTAGAAGGAACTTCTTGACTTAATTTGTTTTGTTTGCATTGTTTGTTACTCATGCATACATGCATTGCATTACATTTGTATTGATCCTTTATAGCTCAAAGACTTGGAGTATAGCAGCTCAATGGCGTATGATAATTCAACCTACATAAGTGATTCACAGTTCAGTGAGAATTCGGTCAACTTTGAACCAAGACCACTAGACCATGAACAAGTTCAAAACATCGTGAATGAGGCCTTCACATTCAAGATGGAAGAGTTGAAGGGCACCCTGGCCGAGATCGTGAGAAGCCAATTGGCTGTACTATTAGAGAACACTGGATAAGGGAAAGACTAAGGTAGGCAAAGTAGCCTTTAATAACGATAAGGTGATAATTGATGATTATGACTGGGATACATACTTTCAAGACCAACAAGAAAAGAGGAAAGAAAAGAAGGTTGTGGAAAAGACTGAATCTGTTGATGTTGAAAAGCTGATTGCTGACTTGGAAAAAAAGTTTGAAAATAAGATGAAGACTAAAGAAGTATTGGAGGTGGACAAGTTGTTTGAGGATGATGAAGGAATCCCTTACAAGTTCAAGATGCCTCCCTTTGCTAAATTCGATGAAATGGAAAATCCCCATTTACATGTCAAGCAGTACATTATTGTCATGCATTCTGCTAGAGCTACTACGGCTCAAACTCTAAGGTATTTTATACTCTCATTGGACTTTATTGTGCAAAACTTGTTCAATACCTTAGAGAAGAACACTTAAAAAGATTGGAATTTACTATACAAAGCCTTTATCCAGTAGTATATATACAATGTTGAATTAGAAGTAACTCTGATATAAGTAGAATTAATAAAGCAAAAGCAGAATGAGAACTTTGTTGACTATGTCAAAAGATGGAGAAATAAGGTTGCACTTCTTAAGAAAAGGCTAGATGAGTCTGATCATATTCGGATGATAGTACGGGATGTGTTACCTAATCTCCATGAGAGGATGTCCCACACTCTTATCAGGAACTTCAAAGTCCTTCTCCAAGATGGATTGCAAATAGAAGAATGGAAAAGGGAGAAAAACCATTTTATTGGAAGAAGGAATGAGAAGGGAAGTTATAAGTCTGGCAATCAAAGTACACAGAAGGCAATGGATGTCAATGCAACTGGTCAAGGAAATAGAAAATAATTTTCAAAATTAGGAAAACCTATATCTTGGGTTTTCAAAAAACTACAGAAGAAAGGGCTGTTCCAGCCGCTGGCTCCTCTACCTTTGCCCAGTCCTTTACCATGAAGCTTTGATGCCAAGGCTTTCTATCAATTTCATCAAATTCAAGGGCATGAGATGGACAAATGCATGCGTTTGAGATATGAGATTCAAAATTTGATCGATAACGAAAAGTTGCATGAACCTAATAAGCCTAGCACCAAGTATAACCCATTACCTAGATTCAATAGAGTACCACCACTTGCAACCTTTATGATAGGAGGGGAGACTGAATGAGAAGGTCATCTTGGCATCATTTCAAGACATAGGAGAAGAAGCTACAAAAGAAGCAGCTTTGTTTTATTAATCAGTTGTGGAAGAAAAGACATTCATCATTTGTGCTGTGAACGAGTTGCGGGATTCCACCGATAGTGGTGAAGAACAAGAAGCTGATCAAAAGGAATAGGATTGGTCTGAACCCAAAGAAGAAGTACTGAATACCCATTCTGGCAAGCCCTATGCTAGAGCTCCAACGAAAGAAGTAAAGGCTGACAAGGGAAAGGATGTTGAGAGAGAAGTGAAAGAAGATAAAGATGATGTTGTCCTTAAGCAGTTAAAAAGGATCCAAGCCAGCATCAGCATATGGGACTTACTGGCAATATCCAAGAAGCACCAAGAGACTATGGCCAAAGCTATGAAAAGCATGCAAATTTCTACTTCTGCAACACCAGATGAGCTGGTTAGTTTTATGGGAACAAAAAGGACTGAAGAACTGATAAAGTGTAAAGAGATCCAAGAGGGCAACAAGATTGAAGTCAGGATGATTTCTTTTTCAGATGCTGATTTACCAGAGGATGGAAAGGACCATGTTTTCCCACTTTTTATTAAGGTGGAAGTCAAAGGAAAAAGAACCCCTTATGTCACAGTTGATGATGGCTCTGCTATAAATGTTCACCGCTGAAGATCCTGCCAAAGCTTTCTATGTCTACCCGTGATCTGAGTTTGTCGGATGTAACGATCTGAGCCTATTACAAAACTAAGAGACAAGCTGAAGAACCCTTCAAGACCCTAGTAAAGGTAGGCCCTATTGAGTCTATGGTGGAAGTTTATGGTTTTGGATATACCGATCACCTTTGCATTGCTTTTGGGACACCATAGTTTCACCCTCTTAATGGAGTACCTTCTACACTCCACCAAAAGATAAAGTTTTCAAGTAATGACAGGATGGTAATAATTGAGGTAGAAAATAGTAAAGCAGTCTGTGCTCTCATGGTGGAGAGGTCCCTTAATGGTTTTCAAGTAGCTAGTATTTCTGAGGATGTGATAATAGATTCCAAGGTTCTAGCCATGATGAATCAAATGGATTACTTGCCAAGAACTGGGCTTGGGAAAGGAAAAGCAAGAGTGAAGGAGATTCCAAAATTCAAGACTTAAGTATCAAGAAAGGGGCTGGGATGTTAAGAGATAGATGAAGGAACTCTACTGAAGGGAAACAAGAAGATGGAATTCCCTCCACTTAAAGAGATATTTATCAAATCTCCAGAATTGGGACCACTGCAAGGAAAACTAGAGCCTATCATGTTCATAGGAAGGATGATCCTTGGATTTGAGATCTTTGCTGATGTTGCTGAGATTGCTGAATGGGTGAAGAAAAAGATTATACCACCAACTGACCAAGAGAAGAAGAAGGAAGCTGGCTGGATGTCCTGAAGACTCCAAAAGAGGTTGTTGCACTCCTTGAAGATCAATTTGAGAATCTAGCAATATGTGATGATGAGAACATTGATATTGATTTTGATTTGTATGCTCTTTATGAGGATGATGATGTTTTCTTTTCCAAACTGAATGCAATAAAGTTTGATTTTGCTTACTTGTATGATGTTTTTCTTGATGGTTGCATACATTCGCATGATGGTTACATGAGCATTTTTAATATTAACTCTATTGACACACAATCATTAAATTGGAGAATAAGTAAAAACCCTAAAAATGTTAGCATAGCATCCGACTTTACTCCTGAAAAGAGAGATAGATTTGAAAAAATATTCAAAAAATATTAAGAAGTCTTTGATTAGTCTTATGAAGATATGCCCAGAATTGATCGAGATATTATTGAATGCATGATCCTGGCCTACACTCATATGAAGCCCATTAAGCAGAAGTTAAGGAGTTTAAGACTAAAATGGGCAGAATTGATCAAAGAAGAAGTTATTAAGTAGATACAAGTAAATTCCTAGAAGTTATAGATTATCCTGACTCGTTGGCCAGCATTATCCCTGTGCCAAAGAAAGATGAGAGAATTAAGGTTTGTGTAAACTATAGAAATTTAAACCAGGCTTCCCCTAAGGATGATTTTTTTTTGCCCCGCATAGATATCCTAATCGATAGTGCAACCTCTAGTGTGATATAATCATTTGTGGATGGATTTTTCTGATACAATCAAGTGTTAATAGCACAAGAGGATAAAGTCAAAATTGCCTTTATAACTACATGGGATATATGCCATTGGATTAAGGAATGCTAGGACAACTTACCAGAGAATGGCCACTACTTTTTTTATGATATGATTCATAAGGAGGTTGAAGTCTATGTGGATGATATTGGTGAAGCCAACAAACGAAGGTTTAATTTCTTTAACCCTTAAATTTTAGTAAGCTTTATTTATTAATGCCATCAATTTATATTTACTGCATTTTCATTTTAACAAGTCCAATAGTAATTTATCTCATGCAATATTTATCTTAATTAAATATCCAATAGCCTTAAGTTCATAAATATAAATCATAGTAATCAAACCCTAATGTGCATAAACTTCCTCTTATTTTCTACCATGAAACTATTATTCATGCAGTGCATTTGATGAATCATATTCCCACTCCTGTTTTAGCTAATAAAACTCCTTTTGAGGTCATATATTCCTCACCACTAGATTATTCTCATTTGAGAGTTTTTAGGTGTTTAGCATTTGCATCTTCTTTGAAGAGTTAAAGGCATAAGTTTAGTCCTAATGCTGTCAAATATGTGTTTCTTGGATACAAGCTTGGGGTCAAAGGTTACAAACTATTTGATTTGGAGTCTAACAGAGTTTTCATCTCCAGGGATGTTCTCTTTCATGAACAAATCTTTCTATATCACAGTAACAGACATCAATTCATTGATTTTGTCATACAAACAATAAATCATCCCAAACCAATTCTAGATTTTGATATTCCAACCAATACACATCAAAATACTACTACTGCCTCTCAAACTATTCCAAATAACCAATCTCAATATGCAAATCCACTTGACTAGAGTGCTTCTATCCCATCTCAAAGGCCTCAAAGATCAAGGCAACCTTTATCATACCTAAAAGACAATCACTATAGTTTAGTTCAAACAAGCACAAAATACCATGATTCTAGTAACTCTTCTACTGTAGTCCCAACTCAGTTTTTGAATTCACCTCATCAATTATTTTTTATGCTTTGTTATAATGTTTTATTGCCTACGCATATAGTTTTTTTCTTTACAAATCATGACTGTCACAGAACTAAGAACATATTCTTGGGCAGCCAAAGATCCAAAATGGCAAGAAGCCATGAGTGCTAATATCAAAGCATTAAAAGACAATATCACTTGGAGCTCACTTCATTGCTAACATGAAAGGTGCCTATAGGCTGTAAATGGGTATTCAAAATCAAATACAAGTCTGATGGAACTATAGAAAGATATAAAACATGTTTAGTGGCAAAAGACTATACGCAGCAGGAATGGGCTAAAATTACAACAATTAATACTCTATTGGTTGTTGCAATGAAAGGTTGGATCTAACAATAACTTGACATCAACAATGCTTCCTTCCATGATGATTTTCATGAGGAGGTTTATATGACTTTACCATATGGCTTTAAAGCCTCATATCCTAATCTTATTTGCAGATTTACAAAGTCACTATATGGTTTGAAGCAGGCCAGCAGACAATGGAATCATAAACTGACCTCATCTCTCATATACACAGAGGTCATGTGTGAAGTACTGCTGATTCCTCTTTGTTTATCAAAGCTAATTCTTCATCTTTTACAGCCTTAGTATTCTATGTTGATGATATGACCATTGCAAGCCATAATATTGATGAAATTGATAAGATCAAGGCTTATTTAGATGTTGTGTTTAATATAAAGGTTTTGGGAACTCTGAAGTACTTTATGGGCCTTGAAGTTAGCAGAAGTTCTAAAGGAATCCATTTGTGCCAGAGAAAGTATATACTTGAATTGCTCAATGACACTAGTTTTCTAGCCTCAAAACTAGTTTCCACACCAATGCTTCCCAATTCCAAAATTTTTGATAGTGCTACTCCACTTATAAATGTCTCTTCTTATAAAAGATTGATAGGTCAACTTCTTTATCTCACCAATACAAGACCAAACATAAGTCATGTAACTTAGGTGCTCTCTCAATACCTTGATAAGCCCATAAAGGATCATCTTACTATTGCACATAGAGTTCTTCATTATTTAAAAGGCTCTCCTACTCTAGGATTGTTTAACTCATCTTCATCTTCTCTGAAGGTTCAAGGATATTCTAATGCACATTGGGCTTCTTATCCCATTATTAGAAAGTCAACCACTAGTTTTTATGTGTTTCTTGGTAGCTCTATAATTTCTTGGAAATCAAAGTAGCAAACAACAATTTCCACATATTCTTTAGAGGCTGAATATCGAGCCTTAGCACTTCTTGTGTGTTACAATGGCTAGCTTAGTTGTTGTAAGATTTACATATCTTTCAGCTGGAAGCTTGTCTTTTGTTCTGTGATAGTCAACAAGCAATACATATTACTCACAATCCTATCTTCCATGAGTGAACCAAGCATATCGAGATCGATTGTCACTTTATAAGAGAGAAGATCCAACAAGGCTTAATTAGGTTGACGCCACTCCAGTCTAGAGATCAAGTTGCATATATGTTTACTAAAGCTCAACATTATCCAACTTTTACCTTTTTTTCTATCCAAGCTTGGAGTGTTGAATATTCACACTCTAGAAGATATTTATTCTCTTAGCTGATTGGTTAAGTTCTTTTTTGTTTCTTAGTAGTTAGCAGTAACTAACTCCACTCTTGTTTACATATGGCATAACTAACTAAGCTACAACTTGTAATAATATGTATCTCATCCACGTGCACATTAATGAAATCAGCTGCAATTCTTCATTTATGTTTGTAATCTCAATACCTACATTCCACTTGTTTGAAATTGAAAAAATTACATTCAGTTAATAACCTTTCCCACTTTCCCTTATGTAAATCTATTTTTTTATTTTTGTTAATTGAATATTGACTTTTGATTAGAATTAAGAACTTATAATTTTTCATTTTAAAAATAACTTGGATACTTATGAGTGAATAATTCAATTTTATATTTAATTAAAAGGATTTACCATTAATATATAAAACCTTAATGTATAGAAGGGGTATAATAGAATTAAAACCAGTGATGAGTCAATTTTTATATAAGATAATGAAGAGAAAAATCCTTTTTTTTTTTGCCATATTATTAACCCAATGTTGATAACGATAAGGTTGGAGAGAACCACAACTACATAGTAGATCAAAGTGAATTTTTTTTATCATTATGATATAAGGAGAGGGAATCGAACATGATCTGTTCAGGGAAGCTAGACTATATACTAACATGAGGATCAAAGTGATTTTTCACAGAAATGATTTGATATCTATAAAGTTATTTACCCAGAGTATTTTAGGTAAAGGAAACAAATCATATAGTCAACTATAAGCAACCCTCCACCGAACCATATCAAGATATAATATATAAATATATAATACGACATAGTTTTGAAGAAAATTTTGCAATGGACTTTTACAATAGACACAAATCCCTTATAATATTTTTATATTTAATATGATCATGCAACGAAAAATTACCGTTGCAAATTACAAGAGTGTTAAAATTGTGCGCCTTATTTTGCCATGGAAGATATTCCGTTGCATATATTCATTGCAAATCCATCACAAATTCGCTGCAAATCCATTGTAAATGTTGCAACCGATCTATTGCAAATATTTTAAAATTATTTTGAATTTTTTCCATTATAAATCCGTTGCAAGTCGGTTACAAATTTTGCGATAGACATATCCATTATAAATTTCCACAATACAACACAAATTTCTAGTACCGTTTACTATTAAATATGTATTTTATTTTTATAAATGAAAGTTATATCATCTATCCCAAAAAAAAAAAGTGGTACACTATTCATGAAAATAGTAAAATGACATTTTCATTTTCTTTCTTTTGTATATATAGTAATAACCTGAATTTTTATTTTAAAATTTTAAATTAAAAATGTTTATTTATATGTTTTTATACTTGATATTAACAAAATTTGAAAAAAAAAAGTTATGAATAAAGATATCTATTAAATTAAAAAAATTGTATAACAAATTGTGTTTAGCTCAGCCAATCTTAATTAAGGAGGTAAAATGTTTTTCTTTAAAGAATATATATATTTATATATATATAGTAGTTTAAAATAATCTTATGACTCTACATATATAATCATTATGAGTAAAAAAAAAGAAAATCCATATGACTAAACCTGTAATTTGAGATTAAACTTTAATTGAGTTGAGATGTATTATTTTTAATATTCTTAAATATATTGACAACAATAATGATAGGTCCCAGTCAAAGCTAATAATAAAATAGTTAAGAACAGAATTCTACTTAGGGTGAGAATAACCACATATTTTAAGTCTGAATAATGCCCCCTTCTTACTGCTTTGAAAAGGATTTAAATACAAGAAAAGATAACTGCTACTCCTAATTTTTAGATCCACTTTATAAGAAAGTGGTCACTAACTGGCCCACGTATTCACAATCAAAAGAACATGCCTATTCTAATGGAAGTAACTTCTATAACCTTTTTTGCAGCAAGCTTTTTTACTCCTTGTCTGGCCCATTCTTGATTACTGCATGGCCCCCATCCCAATTGCACTTAATCAAAATACTTTGGATTTGGCATGGGCACCCGCTGAGATCTTCTTGGTTTAACATTACCCCCCTCTTTCACAGGAACCTTGTCCTCAAGGTTCAGGAATCTATCTCGCACTTCCCTTGAATCTTCCCAAGTAGCATCTTCTGCAGCAGTCTCTTCCACTTGATTAAGCTTTCTTCAATAAATGTGGACCCTTTTTTGACCCATCTTATGCCTAAAATAACTTCAGGTTCCATGACAAGGTTACCATCATCAGCAATGGGTGGCAGCTCTGTAATAGGCACAATGGTGTCGCCTATTTTCTTCTTATTTAGTAAAACGTGGAAGACCGGGTGAATGCAAGATCCCTCTGGAAGTTTCAGCTTGTAAGCTACCTGTCTAATCTTTTCTGCAATCTGATACGGCCCATAAAATCAGCTAGCAAGTTTTTGAGCAGCACGTTTGAATACGGACTACTGACGGTGAGGATGTAGTTTCAGAAATACCATGTCTCCTACTCATGAAAGCAATTGGCCGCCCTTGTTGAGATAAAACTGCTCCTATGCCATCACCTGATGCATCGGATTCAATGACGAAGGGTTCACTGAAATTTGGCATGGCAAGTGTGAGAGTGGTGGTCATTGCTTGCTTGAGATCTTGAAAGGCTTGTTCTGCTTCTTCTGTCCAGCCAAATTGTCCTTTTTTCAGCAGGTTGGTGAGAGGACGGCCAATGATGCCATAGTTGAGGACAAATTTCCGATAGTAACTTGTTAGGCCTAAAAATCCACTCAATTCAGAGACATTAGTAGTCTTAGGCCAATTCAACATAGTTTTAATTTTTCCTTCATCCACCTTAACTCCTTGTGGTGTGATAATATGGCCCAATACTCTAATTCTTGCTGCCCAAATGTACATTTGCTGAGTTTAATGAAAAATTGATGATGCCTTAATATTTCAAAAGCCTTTTGAACATGTTCAAGATGCATAGTTAAATTGGGGCTATAGATCAATATGTCATCAAAGAAAACTAACACAAATTTGTGGAGATAAGGATGAAATATGGAATTCATAATAGCTTGAAAAGTAGATGGAGCATTACATAGACCAAAGGGCATGACTAAATATTCGTAATGGCCATTATGGGTACGAAATGCAGTTTTATAAATGTTTGAGGAATGTACCCATACCTGATAGTATCCTGCCTGCAAATATAGTTTGGTGAAATAAGAAGCGCATAAAGCTCATCAAGCATATCATCAACTGTAGGTATTGGGAATCTATCTTTGATAGTTACAGTATTAATTGCTCTATAATTAGTGCAAAAACACCATGAACCATCTTTTTTTTTTACCAACAAAATAGGAGATGAAAAGGGACTGGTACTAGGTCTTATAAGCCCTAATTTTAACATGTCATGAACTTGTTTTTGAATTTCAGCTTTTTGAAAATAGGCATACCTGTATGGTCTCACATTGACGGGCTCGATTCCTTCCTTCAAGTTGATGTGGTGATCAATTTCTCTGGTGGGAGGTAGTTATTTTGGTTCTTGGAATATGTCTTCAAAATCTATTAATAGCTGTCTCATGTCTGTCAGAACATCCTGTGGTGTAAGCTCAGTAGTGAGTTGAAGACATATTACAAACAATGAGCCCCTTTGTCGCTTGTCTTTAGATATCGCCTTCATTGTTACCGGTTGAATTGATTGTGAACTAATTCCTTGTAAGATATGGTTCTGATTATTCCATTGAAACTCCATAGTCAATTGTTTCCAATTACAGACCATTGTCCCCAATTGTTCCAACCAATGGATGCCTAACACCAAATTCAGTCCAATCAAAGGTAGAGCATAAAGAGTGAGAATAAAAGGAATACCTTGGAGCAACACCTGGACGTCTTCAAATCTGCCTTGGCATCGTAACGGACCTCCATTGGCCACCTTAACATTGAAAGGTTCGGTAGGAACTACTAGCAACTGTAACAAATCGGCGGCCTTTTCACTAATAAAATTGTGAGTGGATCTGCTATCAATCAGAACAACTACTTCATGGTGCCCAATTCTTTCCATGACTCGCATGGTTCGGTTCAACGACCAGCCAGTCAGTGCATGCAGTGATACTTTTGGTTGGAATTCTGTTTGATCTTTGGGTTCCTCTTCGTCGACAGTGTCATGGTGACCTTCCAATATGAGAAGTTGCGGACTGCGACATTTGTGTCCTGGGGAAAATTTCTCGTCGCAATTAAAGCAGAGTCATTGTGCCCTTCTTTTCTGCATCTCCTCCCAAGTGAGCCGCTTCATAGGTGATGCTGATTTGGGTGTTGTCAGGAAAGGAGAGTCCACAGGTGGCCGATTGAAGGGTCGTGTGACTTTTCGCTGGCGTGCTAGTTGTTCATCTCTCATCCGTGCCAAGCTAATAACTTCTTTCAAGGTTTTAGGTTTGAACATCTGAATGCCATCAGCGATTTCTATTTTGAGGCCTCCCATAAATGTCCCCACGAGTGCCTTTTGTGTCCACCCTTGTACTCGATTTCCCAATCTTTTGAGCTCTTTCTGATAGTCACGGAAGGAGCCCACCTGCTATACTCGAGATAAAGCTTCATCAAAATCCTCAGATTCAGTAGGACTAAATCTGGCCCACTTCTCCTCTTGAAAAATTGCCCACGTTACATCCTTGTCTTCTTCCTTATAGGCTCTTCGCAACCATTGCCACCACTAATTCACTTCTCCTTCAAGATGGAAAGAAGCCAACGATACCTTCTGGGTTTCGGCAGTGCTTTGGAATTCAAAGAACCGATCCACCCGTGTGAACCATTCAGTTGGATCATTGCCTGAAAATCTGAGGAAGTCTAATTTAGCTAATTTGGATGAGAACATTGGGCGTCCCCCTCCATTATGCTCTCGGGATTCCTCTTGATTAATGTGGAAATGCCCGTTGTTGCTTGAGCCTTCGTTGTTTAAGTGCAGCGCTTCAGACAGTTTGTGGATGGTGTCCTTTATTCGATGTAGCTTGTCGACAAGGCCAAGCTCCATTTGGCTTAAGTTATTTTGAAGCCCACCAAGCCCACCTTCTAGGTTTTCTATTCGCTCCTTGTTGGTGGACATAGCTCTGATACCAATGATAGGTCCCAGTTAAAGCTAATAATAAAATAGTTAAGAACATAATTCTACTTAGGGTGAGAATAACCACAGAGTTTTAGTCTGAATAATGGGGTTCTTACTGCTTTGAAAAGGATTTAAATACAAGAAAAGATAACTGTTACTCCTAATTTTCAGATCCACTTTCTAAGAAAGTGGTCACTAACTGGCCTAGGTATTCACAATCAAAAGAACATGCCTATTTTAATGGAAGTAACTTCTATGACCTTTTCTGCAACAAGCTTTTTTACTCCTTGTCTGGCCCATTCTTGATTACTGCAAGGCCCCCATCCCAATTGCACTTAATCAAAACACTTTGGATTTGGCATGGGCACCCGCTTAGAACTTTTTGGCTTAACAAATAATGCTATAATTTTATCAAACACATAATAACTAACAACTATAAGCTATTATTAGTTAACTATCAATTATCAGGAATAATAATATAAGGTAACGATATAAAATTTTTATAAAGTATAAATATTATTGTGTATTCCATTGATCTTAAATATTTAAGTCTCTAAAAAAAATTAAAATAATATTATTGATATTTTTAATTTTAATTTGCAAATTTGGAATGATTACCTTAAGTTAAATATTATATATTAATTAATATTGTATATATATATATATACATATAGATTTATATAAAAGAGAAGTATTTTTGTTTGAATTTCTAATTTTTGATATTATAAATCGAGTTTTAATAATTGACTTGTGCCATGTAAAAGTAAATAATTTAAACAAAATAAGTTATGAATAAATTGACAAAAATAATGTTAATAATTTATGAATAAATTGACAAAATTAATGTTAATAATTTATGAATAAATTGACAAAAAATAATGTTATTGTGTTATTAGATAAAGTTTATGATGTTTTGTTGAAACTAGAATGTAAAATTAGATAAGCCTGACATGTAGATCACCTCTCTATTTATTTTTCATTAACATTTCAGAATGAATAAAATCGGTGTACAAGGTCTTTTATATGAATATATATGTTTTATATGTTAAATAAATTTTTATCTTGAGTATATAATTAAAAAGAAATTTTTTTCATGAATTTCTCTTATATCCTCTTTACTTTAACTATTCACATCAACTATTAGTGATTAACTATTGTGATTAAACTCTCTATACAGTTAATTTTTAATAATAATATTGTTTTAAACTAATAAATTTATAATACTATAATTTTTTTGATAAATTTATAAAATATCTAAAAATATTTTATAGTTTTATTTTTCTTGAATTTTTTATTGATGTATTTTAGTTTATTATGAATTTATTATATTTTTATTAAGTTTATTGTTAAAATATTATAAATTTATTATATATTTTAGAAAAAAAAATTAATAAAATACTCCCCAATAATTTAATGATTAACAACTTACTTGGCATTAGCAAGCCCATTTATTCAGTGCATAAACTTGGAAAGTCTATGAGCCTATGGGAACAAAATCACAATCCGAACTTATCCAATTCTTGGCAAAACCGCAAGTAGCTGTCGCAGTCAAAAGTGTTCCAATGTCTCATAAGAAAACAAAAAAAAAATCATTTTCTTATCAACTAAACATAGAATTCTCAACTACCTATCAAAGTTGGACCTTAAAAACTAGGTTTCAACTACCATTCTCACACCGTCCGTTCTTCTCTCTAACAAACCATTTATTAATTCGCCATTTCAGTTCTCACGCAACCATCCATCTCCTATGTTCTTTAGCTTCACATCAGAGAAAAACAAAATCTATCTGCTGGCTCTTCTCCAGTTCTGTTTTTTTTTCCACTTTCAAAACTCCTAATGGCTGACTTTGATGATCACTCTAGGGATTATAATACCTCATCTGTTGATTATAGAGGTAGTATTAATATCTTCATCTCAATTCAATTAATGGGTTCCTTAATTAATTTTCTGTCGATTTTGTTTTGTTCTGTTCTTCCCCTGTTCTTGATTCTAATCATAGGTTTACTATCTGGGTTCTTCTTACTATTAATTTACATGAATTTTTCCAGTTCTGTTTTGCTTTCTGGGTTTTTTTCAGTTAATTCTAGGGGATGATTAATTAATTAATTTTCTTGAATGAATTCTTTTTGGGGTTTTCTTGTTTTCTTTTCTTCGATTATTAATATTTCTGTATGAAGAAATTAATGGTTGTTTTGGCTAATTTCTGTTGGGATGCAAACTGCAGATGAATCCAGCCAAGACTCTAAGCTTGAATTCTCTGAAGACGAGGAAACTCTAATAACTAGGATGTACAATCTGGTTGGCGAGAGGTGAGCTTAGTTAATTATCTTTCCTCATTTCCTTCAAGTAATGTTTGGTGGGAGTCTGGGAGAAAAAAAGCGCTACAAAATTTTCGGAAATTTTTTTTCTATTTCAATTATAATTTTTTAATTATATTCATTTATCAAATTATATTAGAATGTGTTTCAGTTAATAAAATTTGAGTTCAACACATTAATACACTAATTTTATAAAGAAATAATAAAATTTTTTCTTCTTTTTGGAGCCATAGATGGTCTCTAATTGCTGGGAGGATTCCTGGAAGAACAGCAGAGGAAATTGAGAAGTACTGGACTTCCAGATACTCAACAACCCAATGAAAAAGCTGATAAAATTTATACGTAAATGGTGGTAGCTGCATTAATTCTATTTTATTACTGTAAGGAGCAGCAAAATTTTGGAAGAAAACTGCACACTGCAGTTAATGGTATTTTATGTTTGTATAATATATGCCTTCTTTAATTAGAAGCATTTTGGTAAATATTGGTACAATGGTATTTGCTAATTAAATGCTTGTGAGATATTGGCTAAAATGATATTTGATAAGATGGGGAAATATGTTACTGTGCATGTAAAAATTCTTTGTAGATTAATTGTGTTTTTTATTATTATTATAATTATTGTGCTGATTGGTGAAATGTAAATATAAATAGACCGTTTGAATAATTAATCATTTGAAAGGACAGCAAATTTATGGTTCTTTGTGTTCATTTTCCAAGTAATTCTCATGAGAACTATTAAAATAGAAAATCAGGCTCCAAAATTTGAAACAAATAATATATATATATATATATTGCAGTTAAATTAAAATTTGAAAATTCTGGCCATATATAGAAAAACATAAGGTTTACAATATTCAATGTTTTATGATATGGATATAATATACAATCATTAGCTTTTTGTTATTTGAATGCACATCTCACATTTTTTTTACCAAAAAAATATGTAAAAATAAATATAAAATAAAATTTAGGAGTAAAGATAAAATAAAACTTAAGAGTGTATGTAAGGGGATCGAATTTCATTAGTGCTAGATTTTTTTTTTCAATGTTTAAAAATTTAGTAATAATAAAAAATAAAAAATAAAAACTATAGTTAGTATAAAGAAGGGAAAAAACAAACAATTTAGTTGTATTGGAAATATTACAAATAAACATAAATAGGTTCAAATTTCTAACAAAGTAACCGAAAGTACCAACAAAAAGAACCAAGTGGCTTTGAGAAAAAACATAAAGCCAGAATATGGTCTACAATATGCTACTGAATTATTGCCAAAAATTATTCACTCCCCAGTCCCAAAAATATAAGAACTGGGGTTACAATATTCCAAATTTCTTTTAAAAAATAAAATAAAAATAAATCACCTTAGACCATATTCAAAGCTTGTCTCTTCTACATCCTTGCTTTGGCAATCACCTCATTTCCTGCACTGCCCATTTCTGTGCCCCTGGCCTTGTCCATGTCTCTTTGAATTGCTCTTCAGTCACTCCTGCAAAACAAAACATTTTTTTTAAGTTATACAGTACTTAGTGCCTTTAAAATCTTATTGATTTAACTGATTGAATTCAATTATAAAAGGGACAGTTGGGTGCATAAACACTCCTGCAATGCGAGATGTTCAAGAAAGGGTTGAATTCATGAGATTTATTATATGTAGCCTTATCTTATAGGTGCAAGAGATTATTTTTACGAAATAAACTAGTGATCTAAGGTCACACGGCAACAACACTTACAGCAGCATCAAAGCTACCCTTCATTTAATTCAATTATATAAATATATATATATATATATATAATATTAAGAACTTGCCTTTGCCCATAGCAGCAGTAGAAGAGATGCCTCCTTGGACAGTCTTAAGGTATCTATCATAGTAATTAGCACCAGACCATTTCTGATGAGCAAGAGTATCAACTCCATTGTTCCTTTCCTCTCTCTGTATCTTCTCCACATAAGCCAACATTCCTCTCTTAGCAAAGTCTCTTGCAAAAGTATCAATCACAAGTGCATCAGCATGAAATCCTGCTAATGTTATGAACTGCCAACAGAATCCCAATCTCGCTATCCTTGGAATAAAATCTCTCCTCTCTTCATCACTCATTCCTGAAGCATCCCAATTGAATGATGGTGAGTGGTTTGGTAAAGGTATGGCAACTAACATTGGTTTTCAAGAATGTTGAGGTTCTCTTTTGGAAAATGCTTGTTTTATGTTGGATAAGCTGTTGTATTATTTTGTAGGTCCTTTATGTTTCAAATTACTCCTTGTTGTTACACCTAAGTTTAGCACTAATGGTATTGGTTACTTGTTTTATTTTTTGTTAATTATTTGTTTGCCTTTATAGTATTAGAGTTTAGGGTTAGATAAAAAAAATGCTTATATGAGTTTGAATCTATTATTCATTTGTTTGTTTAATAAAAAAAAACTAAATTAACAAAAAAAAAAAGCTAATTTCATTTCATAATTAATTTGGTCTGTAGTTGCTTCTACTGCTGGTGTTGTTGTTGAAGTTTTACAGCCTTTTGTTTTGCTGTTGCTGCTGCTACATTTTTGTACTTTTACTACCAGGTATGTCGTTGCTACTGTCTATCATATTGAGTGGATGGTTTGTTGATTTGTTATTTGATTTATTTGCGAATTAATGTGTTGATTTGTTGTTTGTTTACATAAAGATATTTGTAGTGTTTACTAACAAAAGAAAAATATAAACACACGTTAAATTAAAATAACAACTCCCATTGTGTTGTACATGGCAAATTAATTAACAAAGCCATAAATTATAAATAATGCTATAAATAAAAATATAAAAGTGCAACAAATAAAAATATTCAACTTGTATATTGGTCCAGCTCAAGGGAGAGTGAGACCATATCACGTGAAATTTTTTATTCTATAACATTAGATTTATAGCATTGGCTCAATCTTAAATTGTCAATCTTAATATATATATATATATATATATATTAATTATCAATCTTAATTACCAGTTGACAAAGTGCTATTGATACATTTATTAATCTTAATTATATTGAAAATCTAATTAGTTAAAATCAATTTATTAATTAAAATATAATTTTTATTCTTTTTTGTATGTGTGTATATGTTATAATAGATTAATATATATGTTTTGTATAATTTATTAATTATATATGATTTAAAACAATTTTTTTGAATTATTAAATATTAATGAATAAATACAACCATATCGGTAAATTACTATAGTATATATTATTCCAAAATAACGATGTAATTAAATAATTTTTATTAAGCATTTACCATATAGTATAAATTTTAACATTTAAGCAATATAAATATAATTAATAATATTATATAGCATCAACAACTAGTAATTATTAACAGTGTCATTAGTTACTAATAGCATATAGTAATTTTATTAAAATGGAATAGGATATTTTATATATTTATAGTGTTATAATTTAATCACTGATAGAATTAGTATTTTAGTGAAAAATTAATATTTTATGGTGTTCTATATGTTGGGCTAGTGTGAATCTTGAGGGAAAGATGACGTTCTGAACTTCTATTAAAATTTTGCAATAGCCATTATGTAAGGCTATAACTTAAAATAAGCAATATATCAACTTAATTATGTGTGAAAGCGCATGAAAGAAGAAAAATGGAGGGGGTAATTCAATCATCTCTTATAGCGCAGAAAGTATTAGCGAATCAATCCTCTTATAAAATACCTAAAATTTATATGTTTAATAAATAATGATGATGGTTTTATATAAAACATTGTACTCACCATAAAATGATTGATCAAAAACAAGTTTACAAAAATTTCTAATTAATGCTACGTTGTGATTGAGATTGGATTTTTTTTTCTTAATCATGTTTATACTTTATATTAACTGATAGATATGAAAATAATGTGAAAGGACAGTGAAATATAATGTGCATATTACTTTTAACAGTTGAAAAATATATTTATGTTGTTCTATGGATATTATTGTTTGATGGACCCAATACTTTACTGCTTTTAAATGAGTAATATTTATTAGAAATGACAATGGAGCGGAGAATCTTCATTTCATATAGAGATTTGCCCCGAATGGAGCGGAAATGCCCGTAGCTTTCCCCTATGGCTTGGCTATTGATAGATCATCATTATATCACCATTTCAATTGATTTATATGGATTTTTTTTTCTAAATAGATTTCTAATTTATATATGGATTTTGGTATCCCAACAGTTTTTGGCTTTTGAGTTGTGAAAATTATCTTGATCTTTTTCTTTTATATTTCTTTGAGTTTTGTTGAAGTTAACTTGTTGTTTTATGATTGATTTTGTGAAGGTCTGCTTTGTGCTTGAGAATATGAGAACTTGAGAACTTAGAAGTAGAATTTGTTAAAAGTATTATTTTGACATACTTAGAAGTGAGAGGTTGTTTCCACGACTCGAATCCGTGACTTCGAGATCATACGACGACAACACTTATTGTTGTACCAAAAGAAGACCGCGTATAAAAATCTAATGGGTCCGACCATTTTCTGAATCTCGCTCATAATGGGAGCGTTAGTGCACCAAACTGCCCTTTTTTTTATTATTCTTTTGAAATACTTTGTGTGATGTGTATTGGATTAGTTGTATAGTTACAATTGCGTAATGAGAGAAAATTACAATCATGTTATATAATTGGCTAATTTATATTTAAAAGATGGATGCTTTATTTTATTAAAAATCATTCATTGATGCTTTATTTAAATTTAGATGCTTTTTTTGAAATGAAATTTATGAATCCTTGATTGTTTCTATTTTAATATGTATTTTTTAAATCCATGCTACTTCATAATATTTAGTGTTTGAGCTATCTTTTAGGTAAATATTATATGTTGATAACATTCATCACAGTTTATTAAAAAATTCAACTTATTATTTTATTTCTCCATTTTACAAGTTTTGCATTGGATTTTAAACGTGCAATCTAGAGAGCTCGGATGGGAGCCACATTCCCACGAGCTCTTTGAGAGGGCGCACAAGATGAAGAGAATTTTTGAATTTGTGGATGCTAGAGCTCAGAGCATTCATGTAAGTTATATAATTCTTTTGTTTTGTATTACTTTGTGAAATGAAATTTATAAATAATAAATGTTCTTTTGTTGGCTAAATATTTTAGGAGCGATATATACAATTGAAAGAATAATGGTCCCAGCCGTAAGAGGGGTCCAGTGAGCTTACTGAGAGGCTCAAATTTACTTGGATGCTGTTGGTGGAGAGATGAAACGCAGGAGTCCATGGTATGGGTTCCACCGTAGGTACCTACTATCTTCATCCTTCAGCATTGTTTGTCTCATCGTTACAACCAGTAAACCTATTAGTTAATGAGGAGCTGCAAACTCTCTAGCAAACATTGGCCAATATGGAGAAGAGGGAGCAACCGATGATGATACTTCTTATTTATGGTATGCTTTGGTTCTTTTTGTTATAATTTGTATATTCTCTTGTCATCTTGATGATGGTACTTCTTATCATGATACTACGGATGATGATACTCTTGATTTGTAATATATTTTGATTTTTTCGTTATATTTTATATATCGACTGTTATGTCAATATATTTGGCATAACTAATATTTATATTCTTGTTATTTAATTTTCTTATTTTTTAAGTGTCTATTTGCATTCTTAAACCCAAAAAAAATTATATGTAATATTATAAATATGTAAATAAAATACAAACATCAATGAAACAAAAATATCATATTATAAAAATATAAATGAAATATAAATATCAATATATTAAAAATAAAAATGAAATAATTAAAAAATATATAAATATAGAAATGGAAAATTCCGTTTCTAAATTACTATATTTGTTTTTAAAAATGTTATAACTTGCAATGGACAATCCTTTAAAATAAAAACAGACTTTCCTTTTTTAATAGAACTGAATAAATTTGTTTCTGTTTTAATTTTTATTCGTCTTGCACTTAAATTTAAAACAAAATTTAAAAATAAATTATTCATTTCAGACAGGAACGTGCACGGTTCGTTTCAGACAAAAACAAATATTTTCGTTTCTAAATCAACAAATTTGTTCTTCATGGATTTGAATTTAGCAACAGAAATTCCATTTCAAATAGAAACGGATTGTAATTTGTTCCAAATAGAAACGGATTATTCCGTTTCTAATTGAAACAGATCTTCGGTTCTCATAATGGATATATATTAGAAACAGACAAACAATTCGTTTCTAATAGAAATGGATTTTTTGTTTCAGATCCGTTTCTATATTAGAAACGGTTTGCCTTTTCCATTTCTGTGAAATTTGCAAGGAGCATTTTCCAAATGAAATTGTTCCGTTTATGATCCGTTTTTAAATTTGTGCAGAAACCGATTTTTTGATTTTAAAACTGCTTAATTTTTGAAGTGCATGAGTGCCTTTATCCTTCATAAGAGCATCTTTAAAAGATACAAAGCTAGTATTCATGTCCTCAGTCATGTCAATAACTATTCCATCGCATATTCGCTTCTTTTTTTTTTCCGAGTTTGATCATCCTCCATCAATGGAGGAGGTTTCTCACAGCTTATGGTTTTCACTTCGCTCATGAGAGAAAACCCTTACAATATTTGATTTTTATTTATTCTTTTAAAAATATTTTATGTCAATGTTTGGATGCACAAAAACTTACTGCTGACTTGCAAAAATAAAATCAAATGGGCACTTTATATGAAATATATAAATGGAACATCTGATATAGAGTTATGCTCTTCTGCTTTTTTTATATTTTCAGGTACCTTTTTTCTCTCTCTCTCTCTCTCTCTTATGATTATGCACAAGCAATTAGAAGCCTAATTATAATTGTATATTTTCGTCATATACTGTTATTGCAGGACATAGAATTATTCATGTTTTCTCCTATGACTATTCTGCATCAACTGAGGCAAGTAGAAACGTTATATTTCATTTATCTTTCTGCTATAACCAACCTCTTTAATCCTTGTTTAATACAACTGAACTATACATGTTTACCATTTTCTCAGTCGTTAATGACTTGATGAACAGTGTTTGGTAGAGCCATGCAGAGTAAAACATGGGGGAGGAATAATAGCTAATCCAGAATTTAGTTATAGCCATAAAGAAATGGAATGTGTTTGGTGAAGGAGCAATCTAAAGCTCAAGAGATTTTGATTTTTTTTTTCTTTTTTGTATTTTACCCCTATATATCTTTGCTCATTTATTCGACTGCCACAAACTTTTCTTGTGTCGATTATACCTCAATATATATATTATCTTCATATTAATTAGAAGAATAAAACCAAATCAACCTTGAAATTCATTATACTGTTTTATTAATTTAATCTCTAAATTTCGATTGTAATTAATTAATTAGATATTTTCATCTTCATAAATTTGGTAAATTAATTATAGTAATAAATCACACAAATAGTGCGATTAGTTGGGCTTTATTTATTTATTTATTTATTTTTAAATTTGTGAAACCATAGAATTGTCAAGATTTAAAATTCTAAACCCTGAATCATGCTATAAGGCAATACTTTTTCTTATAAATCACAAACACACACACATAAAAAATTTAGGCACATGAACCAAAGCCATATCCATACTCTTTTGGCACCACCCTCTAATCTAGCCATTCTTGTTTATTTGTAAACTTACAGTTGCAAAAGAACTCACTTCTTTGTTCCTCTTTGAATGAAATAATGAGGATAGTTATAAAGGCGACATCCAGTGCTTCTGGTAGTCGACAGTGGTGTAGCAATGGTGGGATTGCCATGGATGGAGATGGAGTGTTGACTCTGACTGTGTGCCGTAAAAAAGAAAAGAAAATAATTAAAAGTAGTAGCAATGTAAAAAAGGAAAACACATAATTGCAATAAAACAAGTTTGACCATATAAATGTAATTTTGGAGGAAAAATAGGATTTCGTATAATTTCCTAAGGGAATTTCAGAAAACTACTTACAACAGCAAAAATCTTTTAGAAAATATGGCAGTTACAAAAAAAATTTTTGTAAAAAAAAACTTACAAAATTACAAAAATACTAAGTGCCATCATCCCACAAAAAGTTATATTATTTTTACGATTTGTATATATTTTATATATATTATGGATATGTTATGTATATATTGTAAAATTCTTCAAAAAAAAACTGAGTTTATTTAAAATACTGTTTTTTAAAATAACAACTTTAAAAGAAAATAATATCATTTATAAAAAGTCTGAAAAAATAACCATAATAATATCATTTTAAAACATTAATTTTTATATTACAATATGTGGTATATATATTATATATATATATATATTGTGTTCAACCATTATGTTATGTATATATTACAAATATATCATGTTTATATTATCTACTAGCCTTTATATATTGATTAATTGTAGTGTATATATTGTTGATATATTATATATAGTTGCGAATATGTTGTGCAGATACATTATGTTCCAGTCTTTATATATTATACAACATTTATATACTACTTAAGTATAGTATATATATTATAGATACGTTGTTTTTCACTCAATATATATAGTGACTAATTATAGTGTATATATTGCGGATATATTGTATATATTTTAAATATATTATGTGCATATATATTACAGATATTTTATTATATGTTGTCTTTCAACCTTTACATGTGGTACAATTTTTATATATTATTTAACTATAGTGTATATATTATTATGAATATGTTTTCTTTCAGCCTTTATATATTTAAATATTGGTTAATTATTATGAATATATTGTGTTCTAATCTTCATGTACAAACAAACAATACAATACAAATTAAAATGAAATAAATACAATTATAAAGGAAAGATATATCAATTCAAAAAATATAAATTGATAAAAATAAAAAATATAAAAAAAAATTATTTAAAATATTTTATTGAACATATAAAAAGCAATATATTCAAGAAAAAAAAATCTAACATTACAGTTAAATAACAACAAAAGAAAAAAATAAAGAAAAAATTACAAATATAAAAATGCCGTATACAATTTTAATTAGATTCTTCAAATATATACAAATAAATTATTAAAAAATAAATAAAAAGATAAAAATTAAAAATTAGAAGTGAAAAATATGTACTTAAAAATAGTAATCTGTATAATTTTCTCTTTAAAAAAATAAAAAAAAATCTCTTGATGTTTAAAATTTTTTTAATTTAACATCAACATATGTATTTTTGAATTTTAAATGAGAACCATTGAAAAGATCGAATAATGAATTTGTCATAAAAGTTCTTAAATTAAAAAAATAATTGACTAAAATTTTCTATTTATTTAACACCAACGTATTTTTTAAAAAAAATTTTAAAAATAACTAACGGGTATATATTTTTTGAATTTAGAATGAGAAACGTTGAAGAGATCAAATAATGAATTTATGATAAAAGTTCTTAAAATCTAAAAAATTAATTCTCTAAAATTTTGTATTTATTACACGTCCAACGTATTTTTTTTTTTTGAATTTTGAATTTTGAGAATAACTAACGAGTATGCATTTTTTGAATTTTAAATTAAAACCGTTGAAGAGATCAAATAATGAATTTGTGATAAAAGTTCTTAAAAATTTTTAAAAAATTAATTTTCTAAAATTTTGTAGTTATTTAACACCAACATATGCTTTTTTTTTAATTTTTAAAAATAATCAACTGTAATATAAACTTAATAGTGGAAGAGAACATTTGGATCACATGTTAAAATTATAATTGTTGAAGCAACAAGAAGCATCTCCACCTCATAGGCCCAAAGCAGACAACTGGTCCGTTTGTTTGCCAAGAAAACCGAGAAAAAACGTATTCTGTTACTTTTCCACTGTTTTCTCAACACACTAATGGAGCACCAGTGCTCATATATTACAAGAACTGCGATCCAGCTGTGCCAATATTGTAATCAATCGTTATTTACTTTCACTCTCTTATTATTTCATCAAGTCATTCATTTTTCTCAATTGAACGAATATTAGTGTTATTTTATGGGGATTTTTTGTAGAAATAAATATGGAATCAAAGTTTAATTTGAGACAAATAAAATAAAAACTCAAACTTCTTTTGTTAATTCAAAACATTAAATCACTCTTACAAAATATGACAATCTCATAAAATACATTTATTTTTTTCTCTCCACTCTCTTTTTTCTCTTACTCTTTTTCCTTATCTCAAATCTACATTTCTCCAAATGTTTAATGGTCATATATATAGAAAATAATAGCCCACTATAATTGACTAATTTCTAACTTTAATTATCTTAATTTTGAACAGTGCCCATTATTTTTGACCAAGTTTGGCCGGTGCATATTTTCAACACTGAATAAAACATTTTCATTTAAATGTATGGTTGGTGTATGGCCGGTGGATGGACGGTGCACATGTAAATTGAGTTTAATATTTTTCAACAAATACCCCCTTTAAACTCAATTCTCTTCCATCCTTCATCCCAATCGCTACTTTACATTTTTCGAGTAGAATAGTCGGTAGTGGCTTTGTGAAAATGTCAGCCACTTGATCATGACTCACAACATGACTCATTCTTACTCGTACTTTCTTCACTTGTTCTCGAATATAGTGAAACCTAACATCAATGTGCTTGCTTCTTTCGTGATGAACGAGATTCTTTGCTAGCTCAATTGCTGACTTATTATCAACTCGAATCTCTGTTGCTTCATGTTGTTGGAGATTCAGATCATACAGCAGATTTCTGAGCCAAATTGCATGACACACACACCATGATGCTGCCACATATTCTGCTTCACACGTTGAAAGCGTCATAATTGGTTGCTTCTTTGATTGCCATGTGAATGCCGTGTCACCTATAAAAAATACATATCCCGATGTACTCTTTCGATCATCTATGTCTCCACACCAATCACTGTCCGAATACCCCACCAATTTATAGTCTTCAGTCTTTGAGTAAAATAATCCGAGTGATTGTGTTCCTTGAATATATCGGAGAATTCTCTTTAATGCTTTCCAGTGTGAGTGGACTGGTTCTTCCATGAATCGACTTACTACTCCAACACTATAGGATATATCTGGTCTTGTGCATGTAAGGTAACGAAGGCTTTCCACTAGACTTCGATACTTTGTTGTATCTACTCGATCTCCACCATCAAACTTTAAGAGTTTAGCACCTGGTTCCATTGGTATCGAGACTGGATTGTAATTTGCCATATTGTTCCTCTGTAGGATATCCTTTGCATATGCTTCTTGTGACACAAAAATTCCTGTCTTTCCTTGTCTAACTTTCAGACCAAGAAAATACTTCATCAAACCTAAATCTGTCATGTCAAATTCTTGCTTCATCTCCTCCTTGAAACTTTTAATCATCTCTTCATTATTCCCCATAAAGATGAGGTCATCAACATAAAGAGCAACAAACATCAATTTGTCTTTTTCTTTCTTCACATTTAGTGCATTTTCATATGGACATTGGATGAACCCATTCTCCTTGAAATACGTATCGATGAGAGTATTCCAAGCTCGAGGTGCTTGTTTTAACCCGTATAGTGCCTTTTTCAATTTCAAAACTTTTTTCTCCTTTTCGATTATTGTGTAACCGGGTGGTTGTTCAAGATAGTTTTCTCTTCTAGCATACCATTCAAAAATGCTGATTTGACATCCATCTGAAATATTGTCCACTCAAATTGTGCTGCTTGAGAGATTAGAAGTTGAATTGTCTCCATTCTTGCAACTGGAGCAAAAATTTCATCATAGACAATTCCTGCCTTTTGTCTGTAACCCTTTGCAACAAGTCGTGCCTTGTATCGCTCAATCTTTCCTTGAGCATTCATCTTTTTCTTGTATACCCATTTTACTCCAATGGGCTGACTTTCTTTTGGCAATTCTGTGAGCTCCCATGTCTTATTTTGCTCTATCGATTTGATCTCCTCATCCATCGTTGCTCGCCATTTCTTATTCTTCACTGTTTCTTCAAAGCTTATGTTTTCAGCATCTGCCAGAAGACATATAAGATGTACTTCTGTTGTGGAATCATACAGATCATGCAGACTTCGCATCCTTGGCTCAATTGGTTCTTCCTCACCATCAGTCATTTGCGAACTCCTTGCTTCTGGAGAGTATTCCGATATTTGAGAACGTGATAATGGAATGCTTAATGATTCTCCTGTTTCTACTGCTATTTCCATAGATTTGTTCCAATCCCAATTGCTTGCTTAATTCACCTGAACATCTCGACTCACCATTACCTTTCGATTTATTGGGCCGAGCAATTTGTAGCCTTTGGTTTTCTCGTCATAGCCAATGAACACAAATTTCTTGCTTTTGTCTTCTAGCTTTGTGCGTCGTTGATTTAGCACATGTGCGTAGGCCACACTACCAAATATTTTGAAGTGTGAAACTGTTGGCTTTTGACCACTCCATACTTCTTGTGGAGTTCTATCTTCCAATTTTGCATGTGGACATCTATTCTGTACATAAATTGCGCACTGCACGGCTTCTGCCCAAAATTCTTTTGGCATCTTCTTAGTTTTCAACATTGATCGAACCATGTCAAGAATGGTCCGATTCTTTCTTTCTGCCATGCCATTTTGCTGCGGAGTATATGGTGCAGTTAAGAGCCTTCTTATTCCATGCTCTTCGCAATAGCTCACAAACTCTGTTGAATTGTATTCGCCACCTCTATCAGATCGTAATGCTTTAACAAACTTTCCAGTTACCTTCTCTACCATAATCTTAAATCTTTTAAACACCTCGAATGCCTCTGATTTTTCTTTTAAGAAGTAAACCCAAGTCTTTCTGGAGAAATCATCTATAAAAGTAATAAAGTACTTTTTGCCACTGAATGACTCTGGAGTGATTGGCCCACAAATATCAGTGTGAATTACTTCAAGAAGAGCTTTTGCTCGATATTCTGCCTTCTTCTGAAATGAGTTCCTTACATGTTTTCCAAAAACACATTACTCACAGAATTTCTCTGTATAGTCTATATTTGGTAGTCCATGCACCATCTCCTTCTTTGATAACTTTTGTAATCCACCATAATGTAAATGACCAAATCGCAAATTCCATAAAGAAGATTTGTTATCAACATTAATTTGCATGCATCTTTCCTTGACATACATGAGGTTAATTTTGTACATCCGATTCTTTGCCATCTCGACTCGTGCAACTAGACGACCATTCTTGTCTTTTAGTTGAAGATCCCGATCTTTCATCAACACGGAGTATCCTTTCTCCATGAGTTGTCCCATGCTCAAAATATTATTTTTGAGGTCAGGTACGTAATAGACATTCTGAATTAATCCTTTCATACCATTCTTTTGCTGATAGGATATTGTACCTAGACCTTTCACCTGGATTTTAGACTCATCTCCAAATGAAACGTGCCCATCGATAATTTTCATTTATGTGAATAAATGCTTATGCCCACACATATGATTACTTGCAGCAGTATCGAGATACCATATTGTCTCATTATTGGTACTCTCATTATCATGGGCCATCATAAGAAGCCCATCATTGGATCTTTCTTCTGTGACTAAATTAGTGTTTTTTTCAACTTTCTTTTCAGCATAGCACTCTTTTGCATAGTGCCCAAACTTGCCACAGTTATAACAATTATCAGAATTACATTCTTTTGCATAGTGACCAGGCTTGCCACATTTGTAACACTCAATATTTGAGTGATTTATCCGACCACCTCTACCACGTCCTCGGCCTCGGCCTCTCCAATTTTGTTGGCTTGTCTGCCCATTTCCTCCATAATAGTCATTTTGACCACGACCTCTACCACCACGAACATTTCCACGACCTCTTCTGCCACGTCCTCTTCCTCGAGAGTTTTGAGAATAAAATGCTTTTTTATATACAATTGTTGCCTTTGTTTGAAGAGCCTCTTCAAGAGTCTCCTCCTTCTTTTTCTTCTTACGTTGTTCATGTGCTTCAAGAGAACCAGCGAGCTCATCAACTGTTAATGTGGTGAGATCCTTTGACTCTTCGATAGCGCACACAATATTTTCAAATTTATCTGTCAATGATCGTAGTATCTTCTCCACAACTCACGAATCATTTAATGTCTCACCATTTCGCTTGATTGATTCACCACGGTTTGAACACGTGTGATATAAGTTGATACACCTTCTGACTCCTTCATCTTCATGCCTTCGAGCTCACCCCGAAGCGTTTGTAGGCGAACTTGCTTGACACGATTAGCTCCTTTGAACACTTTCTCTAAAGTATCCCACGCTTCTTTTGAAGTTGTCGAACTGGCAATCTTCTCAAAGCCCGACTCATCTACTGCTTGGAATAGCATATAGAGAGCAGTTTTGTCCTTTGCTCGTGTCTCTTTTAACGCCTTTAGTTAGTTTGCACTCATGCCTGCAGTATATGTTGGCTCGGTAAAGCCTGTCTCAACTATCTCTCATGCATCTGTGCGCCTAGTAGTGCTCTCATTTGTATGCTCCAATTATTGTAATTCAACTTTGTAAGTCGTGGTAGAGGTATTTGCCCCAACGCGCTTCCTGAATTTGCCATGGCCCTGATACCAATTTGTAGAAATAAATATGGAATCAAAGTTTAATTTGAGACAAATAAAATAAAAACTCAAACTTCTTTTGTTAATTCAAAACATTAAATCACTCTTACAAAATATGACAATCTCACAAAATACATTTATTTTTTTCTCTCCACTCTCTTTTTTCTCTTACTCTTTTTCCTTCTCTCAAATCTACATTTCTCCAAATGTTTAATGGTCATATATATAGAAAACAATAGCCCACTATAATTGACTAATTTCTAACTTTAATTATCTTAATTTTGGACGGTGCCCATTATTTTTTACCAAGTTTGGCCGGTGCATATTTTCAACACTAAATAAAACATTTTCATTTAAATGTATGGTTGGTGTATGACCGGTGGATGGACGGTGCACATGTAAATTGAGTTTAATATTTTCCAACATTTTTTTTGGGTAATGTTGGTTTTGTGGGTTTCGTACGTTTTTATGGTAATTCTTTCTTGCAGTTCAATTTTACTTTCTCTTTTGCCTAAAGCTATAAATCCCTTTTGTGTCCTTGTGAATTTTAGCTTAAGGTAATTTTATCAAGGTTTTTTTTTTCACTTTTTGATGTATAGTTCTTCTTTCCCTAAACAAATACAGTTCTTGTGCTTAAAATTTCGTGTTACATACCCATTTGCAGAATACTTATTAGGATCTAAAAATTTCTTTATGTTATATCACTTGGCTCTGCATTTTGAAATTGTTTTCACGAAATAAATAATTGTGCACTCCTGCTACATGATTACTGGGATCTTTAAATAGAATGAAAAAGGTGAGGCAATCTTAAAAATTGAATGGACCAAAATTATAAGCTACATGATCATGATCACTATTTCTTGTTGCTTATTTCACTTAATCTGTAACAGATGCCTTCTCCAATTTTCAAATAATATTTTCAAATGAATATCTTTTTTATATAATGATTTTTAATGCCTTCCTTCTTGTACTTTCTGTTAAAGTCATTGTATTATGTTATTCTTGAATTCCTTAATCACGTGGAGAATCACACCACTAAACCTAATGTTCAATGCTGATGTCTAATTTGCTCAATGCTCTGTACCTTATAGTAATCTTTTTCTCTTTGGCATCATCACTTGCAGTAGATTTCTATCTAAACATCACATACGTGATATGAGATATGATTTTCTGACGTTCTTAAACTATGATGTGATTTGACTAAAAGTACCGTTCTAATTTTTTTCAAGGAAAAACATTATTCTTAGCTTTCAAGGTTAATATGATTTTGTAAACCCACTTGTCTAAGCAGCTATTAGTGTATGTTTTCTTTTTCTAAAGATTTGCTTGTTGACCTGAATTTGGATCAACCTCTTTTTGGTTAGGTTGAGCAAGTAGATTAATTCATTTGAGTTCACATTGTAGCAATGAAGTTTTTCATTAAGTATAATGCCTTTATCAGTTATTATGCATAAATCTCTATTAGCACACCCTAATGTCTTAAATATGAGCGGGAGATTCGATAACTGAAAAATTTGGTGGTAAGCAAAATACATGCCATAAAAAGTGCAAAACCTTTCTACATTTGGGGAAATAAATTTAAATGCATACATGTCCATATCTTGGTTTGCCCTCATAAGTGCATGTTGATACATGTTTGTAATCTTTAGTTCTGCATCTGTTTGGATGGTTGTTGTTAATCAGCATAATAATTGTTTTTTAATGTTTATGCCATTTGATTAGGTTAGGTGAATGACATTTTTTCTGGATGAAAAGGAGCTAGATACAGGTATGATCCTAAATCTTGATTAAAATACCATTTTCACATTTTATGTTGCATGAGAACCTATAAATATATATGGATTGCAAAATTGCTAAATGAATGGGACATTCAGAGAATTGAACTTAGGACTTCTCTTACCCTAATATTCTATGGTTTTGGTATAAATAATTTTGAAAACTATTTTCTCCTTGGAATAAATGCAACTTCATGACCAGCTATTGATATTTGATTAATGCAGTTCTGGTAATTTCTCTTCCTTGATGTCAGAATCTACTAGTCATTTATTTTAAAATTGATTGCATGGAATCCTGTCATGAATGTAAAGATGTCTTAATATTATTTCCAAGTTTACGTAAATATTTTGGCATAGATTCTCATTAGAAAAATAGTAGATCTGAACAAGTGAAAATATCTTAATATTTTTTTCTTGGTTGACTTAGACTTTGCATAGATCTTATGGAAAATTAGTACATCTAAGCAATTCAAATCTAAACTCCATATGATAAAAAGAAACATAAATATAGTTTTCTATTTGATTTATGCTTAAGCTATTATACTATAAAACCATAGACATCAAAAGATTGGGGCATTCCGAGAATCGAACTCGGGACCTCTCGCACCCAAAGCGAGAATCATACCACTAGACCAAATGCCCAATTTCCACTAGACTAAATACCCAATTGGTGATCAGATATGTATATCTAGTGGTTCCTAGTAATTTTTCAAGTGAAATCTCTGTGGACTTTGATGGTACCATTCCCTCTTGGAGTAATTTGCTAGTGCAAGACTTATTAAAAATGCATTGGGAGCTTAATTATTGTATGCTAATATGCTGGAAACTACTGGGTCATGCTCACTAATTTGGCCTAAAATTATCCCATAAGGATACAAATGCTTCCACAGTCACTATAATTCCATTCTTTTTTTCTTCTTGCATCTTGACCTGGGTGGGAGTTCTGGGTATTAATCTTGTGCTGATCATTATTTAGCTTAAGCTTGATTTTATCATTTTTTTATGTATAATTCCTCCTCTGAACAAATACAATTTGTAACTTATTAAAAATGCATTGGGAGCTTAATTATTGTATGCTAATATGCTGGAAACTACTGGGTCATGCTCACTAATTTGGCCTAAAATTATCCCATAAGGATACAAATGCTTCCACAGTCACTATAATTCCATTCTTTTCTTCTTCTTGCATCTTGACCTGGGTGGGAGTTCTGGGTATTAATCTTGTGCTTGATCATTATTTAGCTTAAGCTTGATTTTATCATTTTTCTTATGTATAATTCCTCCTCTAAACAAATACAATTTGTAAAGTATGTAGGAATTTTTGGTGTTACAATTTCTTGTTACATATCATTTGCAGAGTGTGTGATCTTAAAATTTCTGTATGGTATATCAGTTGGTTCTACACATTGAAATGGTTGTGAGAAGAGACATAATTGTGTACCCTTGAAAATTCCATATTGCAGTCAGTGTACTTTAATATCAGAAGCCAAAACAGTAAATATACGATTATTGGATTCTTTAAATAGAATAGAAATGGTGTGGCATTCTTAGAAATTGAATGGGACCTTGAGAGTGAGAATGTAATAGATGCCTTGCTTCTCCAATTTTCAAATAATAACTTTAAAATGGATTAAATCCACTATAGTTGAAAAACTTGTTGTGTCCTTATATTATGAACTTAATGCATTTGTTCATATCACACACACAAAAAGAACAAAAACTTAAAATAATTGATTTAGTATTTCATCGTTTACAACATACTTCTTGTTGTGCTTTCTTAATGACACATTATTTAAAGCCTAATTTGGGGCTTTGTGTTTTCAATTAATTCTCATCAAATTTATTTGCACTGAATGGAAGATACAATACCATAAGTGGTTTTTTTTTTACCAAATGAATAGGGCTAAATACAGGTTCTATCTTAGTTCCCTTTCTCTTTAGTTTAGAACCTTCTTGATATTTAATACATCAATTTATTGGTAGAGAATCTTGTCAAATATCTATTGAACCTTTTTGTGTTGAATCATTATATTTACTTTAAGCAACATTCCTTAGCTGAAATGCGAAGTACAATAGGTATTGAGAGCCAACAATTTGTGGTTCTTGAATTCCTCAATCACATGGGGCATAGAATTGAACTTGGGACCTATCGCACCTAAAGGGAGGGTCATATCCAGGGCCGGTGAAGGCCCTGTGCAAACTGGGCTACTGCACAGGGCCCCCAGCTTGCACAGGGCCCCAAGATGAAACAAAGGAAAAGGCCAAATCAGAAGGTTTTTGCCCATATTTTCTCCATGACCAAAAATCAGAAGGTGGTCCTTCATTCTTCAATTTCCCTGCATTTTCTCCTATCTTTACTTAACAACAGTCTTCTCAACCACCTTCCTATAGCAGGCAGGCATATGAGGAAAGAAAACAAAATATTCATATCAATTTGGTATGTAAAAGGAAAACCCAGAAAAATTAAATAATTAAAATTTCACATTAAACCACTTTTAATTAGAAATAAGAAATTAGAAAGAGAGAGGAGTGATGAGCGTACTAATGACAACACACCCATTTTTTTTTATGCCTAAGTTTCTGAAACTTTTGAGTGTAATTCTAAAGAGAGATCAGAATAAGAAGCATCCATGAGTGAGTGCTTTTTTTTTTTTTTGGGGGGGGGGGGAGTTAGAGCTGCTGCTGCTTTACTATCTTAATACAAAAAGTATTGAGATTAGATAGAGAGAGGATAGTTACGAAGATTTTAACTTGGAGAAGTTAGTGAAAAGGGTAAGAAGAATAGGATCAAGATGATGCTTCCATTGATTATGAGAGAGAATGAGAGAAAGAAAAGGGGAAAAAAAAGGCAGTTAGGCAATAATAGATGACAAACAAGCCCTCAATTTACTTTCCTTCCTTGCTTTTCATTCATTAAATACTAAAGTAATAAACAATAACAAACACAATGAATTTATTTTATTTACAATAAAATAAATTATAAAACCCACCCTCGCAATTGCAAAATAAATGTGCACAGATATTTTTATTTTTCATATACGTAGTAAAATAAATAAAGAAAAATTATTTATATGCTCATTAAATAATTCTATTATCAAAAAAGCAGTACTATTAAGTGGAACACCTGATATAGGAAAAATAACAGCAATAAAGTTCATCAGTCAAATGCTTGGTTTCCAGGCAATTGAGGTTGATACCATGGCGTCAGATTGTGTTCACTCACGAATTTTAAAGTCAAAATTTCAAATTATAATTTTTTTTCTTTTTTTTTTAATTTTTAAAAATAATTTGGTTCAAGTTAGGAATAGGGTCTAATTTATTCTGTTTTTCTCTAAGAACAGGGCCCCTTAAATATTTAAGACGGCCCTGGTCATATCGCTGGACCTATTGCTCAATACTGATGTCTAATTGTTTTTACATATAATGACTCTACTTTATAGTTATCTTCTTTTATTTGGCATCACTTACTGCAGCTCTCTATCTAAACATCACAAAAGTGAAATGAGATATTCTCTCAGACATGCTTAAACTATGCTGTGATTTGACAAAAAATATAATTCTAACGTTTTCAAGACCAATCTGTTGTTTCAACACCCTCCTACCTAAATATTTAATAGAGTCTATTGGTGGACCAAAGTGGTGTAAAAAGATTTGCTTGCTTGCCCACTATTGGGTCAAGCTATTGTTTGGTTATGTTGAGTAAGTGGAATTGAGTTTATATCAACAATATTTCTTGGTACATATTATGCCTTTTATCAGTTGTTCCAGCACAGGGATCTGCAGTGGCATCTTTTAAATATGGATAGGAGATTAGGCTAGAAAATTTGGTGGAAAGCAAAAACAAAATGCCATAAAAAAGTGCAGAAACTTTCTATATTTGGGAAATAAAATTTTGAATGTGTATATATAAATATGCATGTTTATATCTTGGTGTGTGCCTAGATGAGTGTATATATATACATGTCTGCAATCTTTACTTTTCTATCTGTTTGCATGGTTAACATAATCAACACAATTGCTTTTAGGTTCATGCATGCAGCAACGGAACTAGGAACAAAATGAAGAGGGGTTGAATTTTTTCAAGTAAAAATAAAATCACGGGAGAATTAAAAATAAAATTGAATATTTAATATTATAATAAATTTTTTATTTTTATTATTTATTAAATTTTTACATGTCCTTTCATTTTAAATTCTTGAATCTATTAATTTAATTAGATGATTTCATTAAATTAAAATTTATGAAAATACAATTTCAAATGAGATTATTACTTTTATCCAATTTATAATTAGATTAAAAAATTATAGCAATAATTTAAATATCTAATCATAAAATATTAAATATACAAAAGAAGCAATAATATATATTTATATATATAATCCAATAATTTATATATATAAATATTTATAATTTAAATAATTATAAATATATAAATATATAATAATTTATATATGTAAATTATAATTATAAGTATATATATAATTATATAATTCTTTATACATATAAATATATATGTATGTATGTATGTATGTATAAGATGTGGGAGGAGGGGAGGGGGTCCATTGTCTCCTGAATGAAGGTAAACTCAGGTATATTTCTAAGCTTGCTATAAAAATGAAAACTAATTGGGGATCCTTCATGTTGTAGGTTTTTTTACCGGTGTATAATAATCTTAATCACTATGCAAGGCTCTGCTCATATTGAAAAAGAAAAAAAGAAATGGTCGGTCTTGCTAAGAAACGAGCAAATTCTCTTAATTGATTAGAATTTTGCTGAAAGAGCACATCAACTCAAATGAAAAAAGTAGGGTCATTTCAAGAATTGAATTAATCATATGCTAAGCCAAAAATTCCCAGTTAGCGTGAACCTCTTATTTTCTTGTTGTTTCTTTTTTTTTTCCTCTCTTTTAGAGCAAGCTTTTTTAAATGAAATTGTAAATGGTCAAGTTTTTTCTTTATTTTCGCCCATGGGATGAGGCTAGTGGTAGATATATATTTTGGCATAGATTAAGTGCCAAGTTTGAGTTCACCTTTGTTTTGTAAATGAAAATATATAATATAAAATCTCGTTGAGTATGGCGGCTCTGATTCATTTTCTTTAGTTCACTGAAAAAACTTCTGTGATCTTGTGCAATGTATTTTCAATAATTCATAGAATTTTCTTCAAATCAACAAATAAAAAATTTCAAAGAAATTAAGCATTTTCATAATAATTTATATCATGGATGACTAACTGATTTTCAAGTTTTTTTTTTTTGGAAAAACATGAACATAGCATTTATTTGAATTTAAGCAACAATGTCATTTGATTTGCAAATAAATTTTCACAACACAATTCCTTTATTCTATAATATGTGAATTAATGTTTTAAATGTGAACTTCATTTTGAATTTACAACAACATTCTTGATGAAATTTGATTCTGGTGATGAATCAATAATTCGAAGTACTTTACTTGTGTATTTTTGATAAATCAACGTTTATATATAGATTTAGGAGGATCGTCCATTGCTGAATGGTTAAAGCGCCCAACCTATACCAACCTAAAAATGGATAAAGTGGTAAATTTGTAGGTTTAATTCCTGCTGAATGCACTTGGAACGTTCAGTTCAATCGCTGCTTACGGAATTTATACATATAGCTTTCTTTTATAGCTTATGGGGCACTTCACTCACTCAACACTCGTTTAAAACATCTACTCATTCTTCATTCAAAAAGAAGTATATCAATATCAATAAAATTAAAAATATAATTTTTTTTGATAAATTCTTATTTATTTCATACGTAAAAAGAATGATTATAAAAAACAAAAAAATAGACTAAATATAAAGGAATTTTTTATAAAATTTTGCATCATTTATTTGACACCAAAACAAAATAATAAAAACTTTAAGAAAAAAATGACTTTTCATTTTTTTTTTGGTATTTTTTTTAGTGCAAATGCTAATTAAGCAACGGAAAACATGTTTTTCTACTCAGAACAAGGAAGTCAAGTCATTTAACAAAATATATATCTTTTTTGGGTCATGCTGTCTCATAGTTTGATAACAACAAAAGTTAGTTTATTTTATTTTTAACTAATTTTAATTGCTATCTAAGCTATCTAAGTGTTGTCCTATTTAAATAGGTGTGAGCAAAATTTTCGCTTCAAACTTGTTAATTTTGTGATTTTGACACTGTTAAATTTAAAATATTGAATAAAAATCAGTTTAAATTTAGAGATAAAAAATTGTCGCCTAGAGAGGCCAAGAAAATAAAGTAATAATAAACTTGATTCGTAAAGAATTTCTAATCTCTAATGGGTTCGAAAAATTAGATGCATATCGGGAATGTAAGAAAAAAATATTTATAAATTAAAAAAAATATGACTCGATGAGTTTGTGTTTATAAGTTAAGAAAAACATTAGTTCAAATGACTTTATGGTTAAATTGAAAGTTCAAATGGCAAATTGACTAAATGAGAGTTTACTGATACATATATTTGGCCTACTACTATAAGCCCTTGGTCGAGCATTAATCTAGTTTCCTAAGGAAGTCAAAATGCTTATTTGGTTTGATCCCACACAAAACTGTCACATACGGTTTCTACTCAATTTAATAAGCATGAGTTTGAATGTATGTTTTTTATTTTGAAAAGAGATGTCTTTTATTTTGAAAATGATGACTTTATTTTAAAAATTATTTTCTTTTAAGAGTCCACACTTTTTTTTTATTTTTGGAAAAAAATTAAGGAAAAATCCATTAACTTAACTCTAAAATATTTTAACTTTTAAGCCCAAAAATTTATTGGTCTTAAACCAATCACAATGAATCTTGGACTAGGTTTTCATGTTAACTAAAATTTGATTTTCCTTCGATGAAACTCTAACTTTTGAAAATCATTTTTATGAATGATAGGTAATAAGATGAATGGCATAACAATATACATGGACAAGTTTATGCAAGACATCCATAAAGCTTTAAAGAAAATAAGATTACAGTTAAAATCTCCAAAATAGAGAATCCTAACTATAACCCTTATATACATTAGGCTAGTCACATATTGTAACACCCTGATACTCCATATAAGTACCATACATATATACCTAGTATACATACAATACATATATGTAGTATCAGAATGTCACGTAAATTTTCAGTTTATTTACCTTTAACCGAATTCATAAAATTTTACATTACTTTGAAACACATTTATAAAATCATTGCTCTTATTAAAAATGCAACATAATTAAAATCATATATGTATGCATCACCTTCTAGTTGGTCTCGAGACACCCTTACTTTTCTCGTGGCACCACAGCTAAACTTCCAAATTAACCTCATAAATACCTGCGCGATTAAACATCCGCGCTAAGCCCGAGAGCTTAGTAGTACTAAATAAAACAATAATAAAATAAACTTTGCCAAAAGAATCATACCTTAAATTTTTAGCATTTAGTTTTATTGTTTTCTTACCACGTATTCCTTTCTCAATGCATTCTTCAGAAGTTCTCACTATCTTTGCAAATTTGATATATAATTACATGGAACATTCATAACACAATTCTTGCCCTTTCTATTTCATATATATATATATATAACATACATCATTTTAACAAAACACCATTCAATGATCTATCCAAATTTTCATAATAGCAATTCTCACAAATTCCACCTTCATATACATTTTACACATCATACAACATGTTCATAAGCCCATATCTCAACAAAGTCCCTCAAAACACATTCCTCTTCAATACATCAATGCACATATTACAAAATCATACTTCATAACATCATTTTATTCACAATTCATCAAGCATGAATCACATTGACAACAAAGACAGACTTGGGCCCAAACAACATACTAATATGCCATTCAATTTTCAGAGTAATGCTTTGGTTTAATTATCACATTTATCATTATCATAGACCCAACTAGGCTTCAAGGATTAGGTTCAACCAAGCTTCAAGGGGAGCAAAGCATGCTAAGCTTCAACCCAACTTGGCTTCAAGAACCAATCCAACCTAGCTTCAAGGGTGGTAACATCTCAATTAGGCTTCAAGGATTTAATCCAACCTAACTTCAAGAGATTGTTACACTTCTTAGGCATGTCACCAACAACAAACTCTGAAAATGGAATAACACATTAGTCACACAACTCATTTATCAATTTTATTCTCAATTGAATTATCATAACCAATAACAATGGTTCACATTTTATTTGAATCATCATAGCCAATCACAATGGCTTCATCACATCACATTAAAATCACCATAGCCAATAACAATGGCTCACATCTCATTTGAATCATCATAGCCAATAACAATGGCTTCATATTTCATTTGATTTCAACTCACATTTCATCTGTCATCACAATATCACATATTTTATATTTCATGCTTCATCACAACATCACATCATTCATATAACACATTACAATTTACAAAGCATAGAACATAACATTATTCATATAGTATCATCAAATCATATTGATCAATTCATCACTCAAGTATACATGATCATTATATCTTCCACATTTCCTATACCATCATTGTTAGATACATCACACTTTACATTATTCATGGATTTATAATCTTCTATATACTTTTGGTTGGATCATTATTGTTTTAAGTGTGTTTAGGTACCAAAAGACCCTTTTAAAGATCCAACAATATAAGAAGAATATATAACAATGTAAGAAGGACAAAGAATAAAACATTACTTAACACATTTGAGGGACACGGGCAGCACACTTGAGGGACACGGCCAAGCTTGTGGCCGTGTCTCTCAACACAATTTTGGCAGTAGCGAACACGGGCATGGGACACGGCCAAGCTTGTGGCCGTGTCTCTCATCACAATTTCAAACAGACTCAGACACGGGCAGAGGACACGGCCGTGTCTCTCAACAAAAGTCAGGCAGTAGCAAACACATTCAAGGGACACGGCCAAGCTTGTGGCCGTGTCTCTCCAAAATCCATCCAACACGGCCAAGTTGCCCTAACTTGGCCGTGTCTCTCATAATTTGGCCGTGTCCTTCAAGAACTCAAAGACCAAACCATTTCCAAAATTCATACCACAACCCTTTTAATCATCATCTTTGTTCATATTTATCAATTCCATATCACTTTAACATTTATATAACTTCATTATATCACCATAACAATCAATATATATACATCACTATAATCAATTACTCAAAATACCATTTCATTCATATCAAATCCTAACTCAACAATTCATCATCATCATCACAAATACCCCAAATTATCAACACTTAAATACCAATTCAACACAATTACATACTTCAATCTTTCATTTCCATCATCTTAAACACCAACCATACCTCAATCCAAAGAAACCCAAAACAAGAAGATAAAAACATATATATACATAATCAATAAAATCAACTCAAGAGAGAAGTACTTACTTGAATAGCTTGCCAAATCTTCAATATCCATTTGCAAGCCTCTTGATAACCTTAGTCTTTGGTGTAATTAGAAGTAAAATCCCCTTTCTCTCTCTAGCTTCTCTCTCTCTCTCTCTCTCTCTCGTTTACTAAGAAGAAGGAGACGAAGGAGAAGAAGAAAGAACGTTCTCGTTCTTTCCTTCATCCTTATCATATATATATATATATATAATAATAATAATAATAATAATAATAATAATGCAATTAAATCTCCTCCACACAAACTTCTTTTTGCTTTCCTCTTTATTTTCCTTTTTGTCCTTATTATCATTATTATTATTATTAACTAATCATACAAATATATATATATATATACAACTCACTTTTCCTACACCATTTTATACCTCATATATATGTTACATTTTATAATTCCCATATCTTCTCTTCACTTCTTTTCTCTTACCCTTCAATACACACATTGAATCCAAATACAACAATAATCCCAACACTTTTAGGGTATATTTTAGGATATTACACATATATTTCAAATAAAACAAAAATAAGAAAGGATCAATTTTGTTGTTCTTAGGAGGCTCGTGATTTGGGCTAAAATCTCAAAATATGCCTACATATTCCTTTAAATAAGAATATATCAAAGCTCTTAGAAGTTCATGTCATAGATTGCAATGAGCTTGGATTGATTAATTAAAGTTGGTTATGTTACCAAACTTGAAAAAGATTGAGTGTAGGCATGTGACCTTTAACTATTTCCTCTTATTTGACTTGAAAACTTAGGCCTTTGGGCTTGACTTGGAAGAAGGCTTGAATTGTGACTTTATGGCTTGATGGGCTTGGACCTTAGTTTGGTCTTGATGAAAGACCTTGACTTTAGGCTTTTATAGAAGACTTGAGCCTTGACTTTGAACTTAATGGTAGGCTTAGGCTTGGGCCTTAACTTTAGACTTGATGAAAGGCTTGGATCTTGACTTTGGGCTTAATAGAAGGTTTGAGCCGTTGACTTGACTTGGCTTGGGCTTGGATCCAACTTTACTCTAAAAGTTTTGGAAGAGCAAAATAAAGAAACAATATAGAGGGAAAAAGAGAGTAAAATAAAATAGCAAATAAAGAACCTTAGGAAACTCAAAAATAATGTGGGATTTGGACGTTCGATGCGGAGACCGCATAGGCCAAAATGTGGCAGCCGCGTAAGTGTAATCACGATTGTCGTGTCGTGTGTGCCTCGACTGTCATGTTACCTCTTGCGCAACTATCACACAGCTCCTCCCACTAGTCAACTTGTCTTTGTCATTTTGAGTCTCTTTGACCTTCAATTCGCGTAATTCCAGTTATATTCGATTCATTATTAAATGGGCTTTCATTAGTGTAAAATTTTAAAGTTTATAGCTACCTCTTGATCGCGTGCATTGCAATAGGTGCAGCAGACATGATGGCATGAACCAGGTGCGAATTTAAAGGTGCAAACCTGTTTAGCCAAGCTTTCTTGGGCTTATGAATCATACAAAGCTATTTCACCAATCTATGTGTTGTTGTAGTACCTATACAGTTGACCATCTGATGCGACATCTATAATTTTTTTGTTATGCCATGTAGTTTCTGGACTTATGGTAATTGGGAGCCATGGTGTAGATGGATGGGTATGGCCTGCCAAAATGGTTCTGGGCTTATACTAAATTAGAGCCTTCGTCAGGTAAGAGGCCACACGACAATCGCTCAAGAAGCCCGTTTGACCTCTGATTCGTACGATTCTAGTTGAGTTGGATTTGTTATCTCATGGGTTTAATTCAAGTTTTTTCAGGTATAAATTTTGGGGATCACACCCATCATGTGCATTGTAATAGGTGCAGCAGACACGATGGTGTGAATCAGGTGCAAATTTGAAGGTACAAACTTGTTTTGCCAAGTTTTCTTAGGCTTAGATCATATGAAGCTATTCCACCAATATGTGTGTTATTGCAATGTCTCTGCAGCTAACCATTTGTTGCAACATTTGCAGTTTATCTGTAACGCCAAGTAGTTTTCGTACTTATGCTAATTGGGAGCTTTGGCGGCTGATGGCCAGGCATAGCCTATCAAAATGGTTCTAGGATTATGCTAATTCGGAGCCTCAATGGCTAAGGGTTGGGTGTGGCCTTTTATAATGCCAAATTGGTTTTGGACTTATGTTGATTGGGAGCCTCAACAGCTGATTTGAAATTGATTTAGAGTCTTGGTGGCTAATGATTGATCCACGGTAATGTCGTCGAAACGAGTTGGCCAAATTTGACAATGCTAAATTTGGATTTCATTCAATCGATTATTGAACAAAGTTTTGAGCATGTCTGATGCATCACGGCCAATATTTGATAACTATCTTTCAAGTTTGGTACATTGTACGCTTATGGGTTTATAGCCCTTTGAAATGGCATGACATCAATAGAGAAAATTTTATTCTAATAAATAATTTTATCCTATTATAATGATAAATATTTATTTAATATTTATTTGTAGAGTTTAAATAAAATTATGATATTATATTGATTTATATTTATTTAAAGAGTTCAATAAGATTATGATATTATCATTAACTTTATCATATTCAGATTATGATTAGCTTTTTTATCTATATGATAGTTGTGATATTCTAAATATATGTTATTATTTAAAATCTACTTATATTACTATAAATACAATGGGTGGTGTATGAGACATAATTCATCAATTAATTAGTTAAAATACAAATAAAGTTATTTATAATTTTATGTACATAATTTATGAATTAAAGTACGTTTTTCCTATTTTGATGTAAGAATTTGTTTTATTTGTTATTGATTGTATTAAGTTCATTTGATTTAAAAAAATAATTTTTATTATTTGTATAAAATATTATAATAATATCATGGTGCTATAAATCTCCCGGTATTTTATAATTTAATAATTATAGATGAATTTAATTATATTTATCAATATATGTACTAATTTTATTTTTTACAGCTACAAGTAAATAATTATTTATTTAAAATTATTATTGAATTTGAAAAATAAAAATATTCGCAATATCATGTGAAATTCTGTTCTAGTTTTAATGTATTATTATAAGCAAATAAATATTATTATTTTAATTCTAAATTTTTACAATTATTATTCATTGCTGTAGTTTTTATTAATTTAAGATACTAAATTTTACAATTGCATACGATTGTAAAACTTTACTAAAAATTTAAATAATTATTTATCATTGCTAAAAATATAAAGACAAAAATTGCTAAATATTAGAATAAAGATGTAATATAATTAACTAATTTTTATCCTAAATTATTAATTTTCACAAAGAATTTCTATGCGCTTATTACTTATACCAAATCTAGTTCAAGCTAAATTTAGTTTACTAATTATGTTATTATCAAAATAAGAATTGATATATATTATTTGGTGGAATACATTTTATAAAATTTTCTCCTAATAAAATTTTAGCCCCTTGATATCCTATATCATGTGTATGCTCCTGCTGTTAAATGTTTATATTTATATTATTAACTAATTAAAGAAAATTTTAAACAATTAAAGTTTAACAAAAAAAATTCTAAATTTTTTATGAATTTTTAATTATCTTAACTAACAAACTATATATATATATATATCATAGTATTGTGAGAGCCAATTTATTTGCAGATTTTCTTCGTAGGTCTAGTAAGAAAATATATTTGTGGATCCAATATTATACTTTAATCTACAACCTTAGGGTATTATGTTTATGGACCATTTCCATTAATTTATCTTTCACTAAATTTATCTCTATCCGATATGAAATTTCTTCCATATTTAAAATTATAACAGGTATTGCTATATAAGCTTCTGGTTTAACACTATTTTTTTTAAAAAAAATTGATTATGGTGCACATATTTTTATACTTTTTTAGCTAATAAATATTTTTATTAAGTTATATTAATTAATTAGCTAATAACTATCACAAGAAAAATATGAATAAACAGAAAATTTTATAATAGTTTTTCTCCATATAAAATGTATATAATTATAAAATATATCTTTATTATCATATTTCCTTAAAAATAAAAACACAAATATTTTTTTATGAGAAAAATTAAAAATTTAATCAATTTGAATTTGAATTTTCTACTTTTTAGCATATGTATTTTTTTTTTTTTTTGTAAAATCTAAAAAATGAAAATTTATTTGTTAAATATATTTCTATTATCAAATTATTTTCAAAACATAAAAGATTATGTATTAAAATAGTAACAATAAAATGAAATAACTGAAATTTAAATATTCTATCCTATTGAAAAAAACATTAGTCAAGTAATGTTATTAATGAGGATTTTTATTAGATAAACATTGCAATAAAAAAAGTATCATAGTTAATTTAAAAAAATTGAAGCATCGAAAATAAAAAGAAGAGTGTGTCAATATTGTAATCTATTTGCTTAAGGAATCATAACTCAATAGTAAGTACATATAATAAATTAAAAATTAATTCTCTTCTCTTAAAATATATTAAATGTCAAAAAAATAAATATTGGCCATCCATTTCGATATTTTCTTTCTTTTTTATTCACCTTTTCTTGTTTGATATTTGTTTCTTTTTCTATAAATCAATAACTGTATAATTTTATTAAACTAAATATAAATTTTATTTTTTGTGAAAAATCAAAAATTAAAATTAATGATTCATTTTATGGAATGAAAGATGGGAAAATGAAAAAATTATGAAGCTATTTAGTTGTAGAAAATAACGCATGTTTTTTAAGAAAATTTTAAAAAAATAGAAAATAGAGATTATTGTTAAGTAAGAGTTTAGAAAATAATTTTTTATATTTATTAACTAATTTTTAAGTTTTAGAAATCTATTTGAATACTCATTTGCATTACCCATTTGAATCCTCTACACTCAACTTGACTCACCATGTCTTGCATTACCCATTTGAATCCTCTACACTCAACTCGACTCACCATGTTGCCGTGTTAACAAAAGCCCCAACCTCTTTGACCATCTTCTCATCCATAAAATTATAGGTGCTGCTAGACCAGCATTGGCCCCTTCCTTCCATTTACCTTTCCTTTGATCTTGAATGAGTTGGCTACCTCCATACCCTTGATTAAATGCATTGAGATTTCAACATTGTTTTCCCCTTCAATTTCTTCTTCTTCTTCGGTATCCCCCTTATCCCTTGTTACTTCCATTATCTTCTTCCATTCCAGTAAGCACATGAAGTTGTTTAGTCTTACAAACATGGCCAAAGCAATACCTATATCCACATTTGAAATTGATCTAGGTTTCTTTTCAAGTAGGCATTTGTGTTTTAGGGTTTGTTGGTTCGCTAAGCAATGAGGGGTTTTCTATTCTAATTTTTTGAAGTTTGAATCAGGTTTAGAATCTATTTTTAGGTTAGTCATGATGGTCGATTATTGGCAAGGGTAGGAGTATCTAGGATTGGTATTGATTTGAGAGTTTAGGTTCTTTGGGTTGAGCTTCCTCCAAAACATAGCTTGAATCAATTACTCATGGACCTTGGCCTTTTTATAGGCCTAAGCAAGGATTGTGATTTTAAACAGTTTCACCATAAGTTTGAGTTCTTTACTCAGTCCACTCACAAAACAAGATACGAAGTAATTCTTATCTAGCCATCGATTATATTTTAGCAATAACGATTTGAGCTCCTCCATAGTTCCCTTCTACTTTATTTTGTTAAAAGTCTCCACTTCATCGAAAACATCCATCTCACCAAGCCTAGCAAACATATCATTAGTAAAACTTTTCCAATTATAGTTAAGTATTGCATTTGCCACCCCTAATCACCTTCTCTCCAGAGTAGAGAGATGTGATGTCCAACTTCTAATCCTCTGATATTCCAAAGAGTTGGAAATATCTGCAGCATTTTTTTGATTTATGATCTTGAATTGATTACACAAAATGGCTTACATATAGCTTAGGTATTTTGTTGTTGAATCCTTGTGATTGTTGGTTGGACTAGGGGTTATGAGAGATGCTAGTATCACCCGAGTGGGAAGATTTGTTAGGTTGAAGCAAGAATGTTTTGAGGTTTTAAAAGAATTCATGTTCCCATGGGATGAGAACCAGCCATGAAAACTGTTTTGGTCTTGGTAGGAATAGTCTAATTTGGTTTTGGGTGCCTGCTGGTAGTTGGTTTGATGATGTTATGACAGCTATCAATGAAAGTTATTGGAACCTTGAACTGCTTGATTGGTTCATAAGTGCCCTATTATAGATCTCATCATCCCCAATATTTATTCCATTTATTTTGAAGTAATATTCTAGAGTTGTTTGTTGAATTTGGAATTATTTGTTTTGCATTTTGAATCTGTCATACATTTCTTTCATGAACTCTTGATTTCTTTGGTCCATTAATTGAATTTGTTCATCCATATTTTACAAGTGTTAGGACTCAGCAACCACTGCCTTACTTTTCCTAATCATTTGCACTAAGGAAACAAGGGTTGGATGATCCTCCTAACCTAAGTTGTGCTTTGCTATCAAGTTGTCAGGTACTTGAGTCATGGAAGAGTGGACCTCTCCTCAGTCCTCTTAGATCAATGGTGTGCTTGTAACAGAAGAGAAGCATAAAGAAAATAAAAACAAGAGGAAGAGATTAGCTACTGAATTAGAGATTAGAAGGCGTAACTAGGAGAATGGGAGAGTGAGAGAATAAGAATGAATTTAGTTGTATTATTGCATGATGTAACAATTAGAATTGGTATTCAATATAAAAGTTGTTCTTTCCCATCAATTGAGCTTTAACTATGTGCAATTATTCCACACACAATCACAACTATTACAAATGCTGAGCTAACAAACTAACAGCTTAACAAATTGCAATGTGAATAACCAATACAACTCCTTCCAACTGTGCATTATTTTCCTTCGAAGCCAATTCTTGTGCCAACAGATTTCCTATCAAATTCCTAGCTCATGCATGTCTAGAACTGACAGAATGTTGAGTGGGTGGCTTAATCAACTATTACACTAATGAACAGTGACATTATAGAATTTGCAGCAGAAAAGGAAAAAATCCGAAGAAAGAAGAAAGAAGAAAACAAAAGGGAGATAGAGAGAGAAATAGAAATAAGCAAATGATTGTTAATGATTGCAGTTTTGATTGATTCTTGTAATCCGTTATATTTTTTTATTAATAAAGGATAAAGATTCTCTCTCTCACATTCTACTACTCTCAAAATGGCAAATTGACAAACTAACAAAAAGACAACTAATATCCAGCTCACTCATTCTCTCACCAAAATACTAACTAAAATTTCTCCAATTCCTTTCATCCAGTAACTTTCAATTGCTCTAATTCACTTTACTACAGTAACCATTCATCAACAGTAGTAGCTGCCTTGGTAACAGCTTGCAGAGATAAATGGGGCTCCTCATGGGCTTGGGCCGATAGTGTAATAGTAGTGGCTATATCAAATGGATTCAGGCCTTCCCTTGCATAATTCTCAACTCCTCCTTGTGAATGCTTGGCTAGGGACATGACCACTGTTTTAAATATCGGCCGGTTCTACACGAAATGGCCGATATTTAACGGAAATAAGGGTTATCGATACGATTTTCTCCGATTTTGGTATGGGATTTTGAGAATGCTAAAAATCACATAGAATCGGATTTAAAAAACGGCAAATCGTCGAAACGAACGAATTATGTCCGATTTGATTTTTCTGAAACAGAGGAGGAAGAAGATGAAAATCGGTGATTTTTATAGCTGTGATTTCCGCTCGCGTCGCAGCTATTCTCGTGTGCACGTAGTTTTGGCCGCAAATTGGCTTGTGGCCAATTTCGCCGCAGCAAAAATCCTGCGGCAAAATTGGCCACAAGCCAAATTGGCCAATTGGCTGGCCATTGGCAGCAATTCTCAGCCAGCCCGCGCTCGCCTCGCAGCAATTCTCTTCCGCAGGCGGTTTTGGCCAAACCTATTTTCATAATACAATCTCCGAAACCCTAATAGTAATTTGCTCCGAAATTCTAATTATAATTTGTTTAAATCCTAATTTATTTCAAATCTAATCTTTAAATTCTTCAAATCTAATCTTTAAATTCAAACATACAGTGTCAATACTATTTCTTTATAACTAATTAAACTAGTATATGTAAAAACATCAACCAAATAAGCCTTAATTAATACATTAACCCTAATAAAGGTCTAACTTTTGCATATGATGTCCGTTCGTGGCCCATGATAGCTTTCCGGAAAGAATTTCAAGAGACGGACAACTTTAAAAAATGTAACTGAGGCCGTAAGCCATGTTGCAAACTTTAGGGCCCAAATTTAACTGTTTAGGGGCTCAATTTTACATTTTAAGTATTTTAAGGACTATTTTATAATTTTTTAAAAATTTTTTTCCTAATTCTATTAGGATTCGGACTAAATAAAAATTATTATAATAATAAAAAATAATAAAAATAAATAAATAAAAATCGGCGAAGAAAATCCACGCCAGCGAGCGCTCGCAAGCTCGCAACCCTCCCTCTATCCCAAATTCAATTGTTTAGGGGCTCAATTTTCGGATTAGAGTTTTTTTTGCCATTATAAATAGGAATCATTTCTGCTTTCTTTTGAGTTTTTTTGGCCTTTCAATATATTATTTTTTTAAAAAAATAATTTTAAAGATCCAATACTATTTTTTTATATAAAATAAAAAAATTTAGAACATAATTTTTATTGTTATATAAAAATCAATTTTAGTTTTTTTAGAAAGAAAAACCAACTTTAAAATAGTGTATATTTTACTTTAATATTAATGAAATATCATTTCTTTTAAATGTAAAATGAGCAAAGAATATCTAAAATATAGTTTTACCTAATAAATATGATTTTTGGAAAAGTCAATTTTCATGTTTAATTTCAGCTCATTTCTGTATAGAAGATGGCTTGTACGTACAATGTTAAAAAGACAGAAAGCAAAGTGAAGTTTGATATTAAAGTCATGAGTAATACATTCTCACATCGGTTGTAAACAAAGCAAGAGCTGAGCAAGTCTCTTATAAAGTACTGGCCACGCAGCCCAGCAGTGAGCACAATTATTCTTTCGCATTTTACTAAAAAATTGCATGTGTTCGTCACAATTTGGGGCATACGCCTATTTTTGAAGGCTACTTTTCCCCTAAAAGAGGGCCTACTAAATGTAAGTGCAAATCTTTTAATGAAATTATCTGATAGGTATTGCAATTAGAAATATATCGATTTATATATATGTATTAATTTTGTCTTTTTTTCAAAATAATTATGATTATGATTATTATTATTATTATTTTGCCATTTAATATATCAAATTTGTAAATTTAATTATTTTTAAACTAGAAACATTTTTTAGTATTAGAAATTGAAAATTAAAGACAATAATATGAAAAATGTTAAAATCTAAAAACTTTTAATTTAATTATTCTAAAAACTATAGTTTCATATGAACATGAATATATTCATTGTATGCATCTACTCATCTGTAGTACATAAAGAAGTTTAAAATAGGAAAATATTTACTTTCATATGTTAAAATATTTTTTAAACATGATGCAGTACTATATTCAACCTTCACATAAATTTTTTTTTAAAGTGACTATTCACACTTCCATTTCTTTTATGAACTTTTCACGTGTTGTATGAAATAAATAAAATAGATTGTATCTGCTGCTCCAACTTGCTATGCAATATTTATTATATAGCTTGGCTACCTTGTGTCCCGTACTGATTGGCTCATTCAAATTTATGTGATCCTAGAAGAAAAAAAAAACATCATAATGTCAATTAACTGGAACTAATAATAAATGTGTTATAGAAAATATAAGATTTGTCTATTCAGTATTTCCCTATTTAATTCAAGAAGCTTTGCCTTAATATACTCCATTTTTCTCATATTGTCCACGCCAACATCATTAACTTGTCATATTGTCATCCCAGTTTAGCAGTTGTTGTATCTTTTGTACTCCTCTGTTATGTTAGGGTAACATCCTGGAAAGAATTCTTTAAATGAGGATGATAAACATCCTTTCTTCATCTTCTCATGATGTATTATGAAGTTGATTAATTTTTTTGTCGACCATTACTTTTAAAATGTGGTAGCATAAGATGCATGTAGATTCAAACAACTTGTACTTGCATTGCAAATATTAATCGATTATCCTTTAGTCACTAGTGAAAATAAACTCGTTTCTAAAAAATCATTTTTACCGACCTATTTGTAATGTTGACAACCTCAACTCCTAACTGCGTTTCCATAGCATTTCCTTGGTTGTCTACAAGTTTCTTAATTCGCAATGATACATTATTTAATATAAATGAAACATTTTTTTATCATGATGATGATGATGTCAGAAATGCTATAATATTGAAACTGTGAATTTGATTAACTGATAAGAAATATTGATCATGAACTTTAATTTTGGGGGCAATTATAATTATTTTTAATGTCAGTTAAAAAAAATTAGTGTCTTCGTCATTTTGCAGGTGAGAAAAAATAATTTTCTTCAATTCTTAGATCTATCTAATTCCGGCGACCAGAGCGACACTGATTCATCTTATGTCGGTCTTTTTTCTGCAAGAAAGGTACCATTGAATTTATTTTTTCATGAACTTCAATTTGATATTTTATTTATAATTTTTAAGCTAATTTAAAAAAATTGACTATAAAATATAAATTTGTTGATTATATTTGAGTCTAGTTTTTTGTTATTGCTTCTAATAGGTAAAGAGAAGCATTTGAAGAAAATTTAAATATCACGATGAAATAAAAAAAAAACATTGATTCTTTGAAAGTAATTAAAAGTAGGTTAATATAAACTACATAATAATTATTATTGTTTAACACTAAATTATTATTAATTTAGCAAAAATTAGGTTATTATTATGTTGTTTCCAAAATATATTTAATATTATTTATAGTAAACTAATAAAGTTATATTATATAATTTTTTATTTATTTACAATATATATTGAGAAAATAAATTTTTAGAATTATTTTTAATATAATTATAAATATTAAATAATTTAAATAACTATTCATATTTGATTAAACGATGTAGACTTAGTTAATTGGTTTTAGAAATTTTTTATTTTGGTTTTATTTGCATAATATCTTCTAAAAATTTATTTTTTAAATTTATTTAATATATTAGTAGAATATGTGTTAAATTTAAATAATTAGTCATCGTTGATTAAATTAAAATATTTAATATATTAGTAGAATATGTGTTAAATTTAAATAATTATCTAAAAATAAATTTTTAAAAGTTTATCAAATATATTAGTAGAACATGTGTTAAATTTAAATAATTATTCATGATTTATTAAATGATATGGACTTAGTTAATTGGTTTTAGTTATTTTTTATTTTATTTGACATGATATTTTTAATATAAAAAATTTTAGAATCATTTTTATGGATAACTAGAATATGTGTTTAAATTTAAAAAATATTATTCATTATATAGTATGATTTAAAAGAAAATATAATTATTAAGACTAAAAATTTAATATTTTTTATTTTTTTTATGTGTAGCAAATATGCCACGTAATCGAGGAGAACAAAGTAACACAGATTGGAAGCCGAGTGATGATATTGGTTGGAAATTTGCCACTTCCATTGAACAATCCAGATCGAAAATGTATTGCAAATTTTGTGGACGATTGGTGACTGGTGGGATAATACGTTTTAAGCAACACTTAGCTGGGATATCAGGTGATATTTCAGCTTGTCCTAAAGTGCCAACATAAATTAGGACAAATATGAAAAAATTGTTAGCAGACTATTCAACAAAAAAGAAAAATAAAAAAGCACAAAAACAAGTCTTAGAAGAGGAAATTATGCATATGAATGTTGGGGACACTGATGAGGATGAGGATGATGACTCCGAGCTAGAATACGTAAGACGAGAAAGTATGCGACAGCTTGAAATTGATTCATATAGAAGAAGTAGAGACAATAATTATGTTCTAGGTGGTTCTAGTACGAAAAGAAATTTAGAACCTTTAATGAGACGTTCTGCATCTGTCAGAGTTGAGGGATTGACAAAAAATAAATATTCTAATTTGTCCACACCGGTAGAAAGGTTAAGAGCTGTCGAGATTGATTTGGAGGTAGAAAGAGACAAGAAGAAACAATCTACAATAAAGGCAAGATGGTTCAAGAAAAATAAAGAGAAGCTTACTAATGCAATGGGTCATTTTATTGTTCACAACAGATTGCCTTTCAATGTTGCAGCATCCCCTTGGACGGCACCTTTATTACGAACTGCATATGAAGTGGGTCCTAATATTCCGCCTCCAACACCATATGAACTTTTAGATGTTTGGCTTCCTAAAGAGTATACTCTAATGAAGGAGTACATTGCTTCATTTGGGGGAATATGGAAAGAGAGAGGTGTATCCATATTATGTGATGCTTGGACAGGGCCAACGAGAATGCACATCATTAACTTTCTCATATATTCAAATCGTGGCACTATTTTTCATAAGTCAGTCAATGCATCTAATGTGCTAAAGAATGATGCCCATTATTATTTTAAGTTGATGAAGAAATTTGTAGAAGAAGTTGGTGAAGATAGAGTTATCCAAATTGTGACTGATAATGATGCCTTTCTTTATTAACTAGAGAAGCAATTTGCTCATTTTGCTTCTCTATTTTCTGCCTTGTTTTGTCATGAATGGCTTTCAACATTTCACCTTCTTATGCCCATTTATGTTAGAAATTTCACTCAATAGAATAGGCAAAAGATCTAAAGGGGTTAGTGGATTAAAACCGTATACAATTTTAAAAGGAGAAAAACTAGTAGAAGAACGCACACTCCTGTTATATGCAAATTCAACAAATGGTAAACCGTCTTCCCAAGTTTTTATATTCCTTCCAATCAAAGCATGCAACAATAATCCAAGAGTTCTATTTACTACTCTGGTTTGCCCATCAATTTGTGGGTATAAAGTAGTGGGAAACAACAATTTTGTCCCAAGTTTGGAACATAAAACTTGACAAAAATGGCTTAAAAACTTAACATCCCTATCAAACACAATTGTGTCTTAGGAATGCCATGCAAATGTACAATCTCATGAAAGAACAAATCAGCTATGTGTGTGGCATCATTAGTTTTATGACATGGTATAAAGTGTGCCATTTTAGAAAATCGATCCACACTAACAAAAATTGAGTCTCGACCCTTTTTAGTCCTAGGCAGCCCCAATAAAAAATCCATAGAAATATCAGCACATATGGGAGTATACAAACACATATATTGGACAGCTTGTAGCGCTCGCTGTATTGATTTGATTTTAGAGGATATTGGAAAGAGAAATATAGAAAATGAAGTTATTGAGCAAGCAAAGCAAATCACCCAATTCATATACAATCATAATTGGGTGGTAAATTATATGAAAAATTTCACTGATGGAAGAGAAATTCTAAGACCTGGCATCACAAGATTTGCAACAAATTTCATTGTATTAGAGAGCATTGTGCGACAAAAAATAAATTTGAAGCATATGTTTGAATCAGAAGTTTGGGTAAATTCTAGATATGGAAGAATGACCGATAGACTTGCCACCGATGTTCGGGATATAATTTTGGGTGAAAGTAGAGATGGAAGAAAATTTTGGTCCAATGCAAACGAAATATTAAAAGTTCAAGAGCCCCTGTTAAAAGTTTTGAGACTGGTTGATGGGGATGAGAAGCCGACAATGGGTTTTATTTATGAGGCAATCGATCGAGCTAAACTAGCAATTAAAGAAAATTGCAGGTATTGGAGAAATTATTGGAAAATCATTGATTCAAGATGGAATTTTCAATTGCATCATGATTTACACTCCGCTGGTAAGTGGCTTACATATATCAACAAATTTTGTTCTTTTTTTAGTATATATTACATTAGCTATAAATTTTCATTATCTAAGTCTAACTTCTTTTTAAAAAAATTATTTTAGGTTATTACTTCAATCCACAATATCAATATAATCATGAATATCATGTTACGGAAGATGTTGATGTAATGGCGGGAGTTCGAAAAGTGATTAAAAAATTAGAGCCCGATGAAGAAGCACAAGCCAAACCTCTCTTACAAGTAAAAATAATTATTTGAGATTGCATTAAATATTTATTATTTCTTAATTGCTATTTACCAGTAAACTAATAATTATTATTCAATGACATGTAGATGTTTACATTTCAAGATAAGGAATGATCTTTTGGCACCTCCCTTGCGCAAAAGGCAATTGCCCTTTCACCTCCAGGTTAAATCATCAAAATTTATTTCATGCATCTAAATATGGTCAGTTAATATACCAAAATAATTCTCATTTTTTTTCATTTGATACTCCAATGCAGCTGAATGGTGGATACATTATGGGGAATGTGTTCCGGAATTGCAGAAAATTGCTATTCGCGTTTTAAGTCAAACCACCTCATCATCAAATTATGAACGTAATTGGAACACTTTCAGTTTGATTCACACAAGGACTAGGAATAGATTAAAGTATAAAAAATTGCATTCCCTAGTCTATGTGCATTATAATATGAAGCTGAAATTGAGAAATACAATGAGAAAATCCCAGGAAGATATAATGAAAAATTATAATCCAATAAATTTGGATTATATTTTTGAGGAATTAGATCCATTGTCTCCATGGTTACAGGAAACAGAAGCTCCAGTTTTTTATAATGATGATCTTGATTGGCTTAATGATGAAGATGATGAGGGACAAGAAGTTAATCTTACTTCTGCTGAGGTATCGGGTGGGGTTTCACCCCCTTTTAACTATAACACTGATGAAGGTCATCATAAAAAAAGAAGTGGCAGCAGTAATATTGGCAGATACGAAGAGAAAGACAATGAGAATGAGGAAGAGAAAGACAATGAAAAGGAGAAAGAGGAAGACAATGAGAATGAGGAAGAGGAAGACAATGACAGTGATGAAGACGATGACAATAACAGTGGCAGTGATAGTGCTAATCAAGGTGGTAATTTAGGTGGAACTGCTTTATGGTGGTTATAGTGGATCAAGGAAATCATATGAAGATTATCGATCCAGTCACGGTGATAAATATGGCAAACATAATAGTTCTCATTCTCATTCCCCTAACCCCGTTTCTTCTCCAGCTGGGTTTCAAAAATATCAGCTCTATAATAATGAATCTAGTGGATCGGAACGAGGCTCTATGTAGAATTATAGGGGAACGGGTTATGGTAGCTCAGCATACGGTGATACTTTCAATCAAATAGAACCTGTTTCAGGCCCATGTAATCCATCATCATATTATAATCGGTCGAGTGATTATTGGAGTCAACACTCTCAGGGATGGGCTAGAGATTTTGCACGTGAAAACTCTTCTGAAAGTAGCACATTTCACTCTAACTATCTAAGTGACAATTTTGGTGAAACTCAAAATGTTTCAGACCCACAAAGTAATGCAACTTAAAATTCAGCAAATTATTTTGATGTGTTCTCATATTCGTTTTAACAACCAGACTCATATCATTCAAGGTGGAACAACCAAAATCATAATTATGATCTTGATAATCAAAATAATCAAGATCCTCCCCGACGTTCTTTTTGGTGGTAAATTAGTTTGTTTAATTTAATTTTAAGTGGATACTAATAATTGTTATGTAACATATATTTTCGAATTGGATAATTTTTCCTTTATTTTTAATCGTTGACTAAACAATTATTATGATTATTATTATTATTGTTATTTCTAATTTAGTAATTTTTTAATGCAATTTAGCAATGTTATTATTTAAAAAATTATATCATGTGTTTAATTATTGTTAAAAACTATTTACTTATTGTTATATTGTTATTTTTAATTAAGTTTTGATAACAATTTGATCTTTATTATTATTATGGACTAATTTTAATATATTTTATTAATTTTTATATTGTAAAAAATATTTGTTTTTTTATTTTATTGCAATCCGATCCATTCCGTTTCACCGATTCCGTTACTCAATTCGTCCGATTCCGCGATTGCAACTGCATTCACGATAGCAGTAGCCGATTCAAGCCGTTTCATACTTATTCAGTCCGATTTCGTTTCACCGTGACCGATTCCGATTCCGTGACCGATTACGCGATTTAAAACCCTGGACATGACATTACCCTACCCCTGGAGAATTTCCTTGTCCTCAAGGAAAAATTCTGGAAATTGGCTTTTTAAGAAACTAGTATCCTCCCAAGTAGCTTCTTCTCTGGACATGTTCAACCATTACATTAGCAACTAATCCACTTGTAGTTTCTTCCTAGCGATTGTCCTACTGTCCAGCACAACTATAGGTTCTAATTTGAATTCACCCTTACTGTCAACTTTTGGTAATTCAATGGTACCCTGAATTTTGCTACCTAAGCACCTTTTGAGCAGTGATACAAGAAACACAAAATGCACACTAGAGTCAGGAGGTAATTCTAACTTATAAGCTTCTGGGCCTATCTTATCTATCACCTTATAGGGGCCAAAATATTTTACAGAGTTTCAGATTCTTTCTTACTGAAATTGAACCTTGCCTATAGGGCTGCAACTTCAAGAACACTAAATCCCCGATCTTAAAACTCCTTTCAGACCTCTTTTTATCAGCCAATTATATATATATCTATTTTGGGTTAATAGCAACTGCTCCCTCAACAAGCTTATCATCTGTTGTCTTTCCATAAAAAGTTCTTCAACTTTACCTATAACAGTAGCTCAATTTGGGAATGCAAAGACATTTTCAAGTGCAACTCCATACAATACCTGAAAGGTTGTCATTTAAGTGCTTGAATGATAGGTAGTATTATACCACCATTCAGTCAGCCCTAACCATTTAGCCTAAGTGCTAGGTTTCAGGAAACAAGTACATCTAAGGTAGTTTTCTAAACACATGTTTACCCTTTCATTCTAACCATCTGACTGAGGGTCATAGGCAGTACTTAAATTCAATTTAACCCCCAGTAGCATAAATAACTCTTGCCAGAAAATGCTTGTAAACACCCTATACATTCTAATGCAATATATTTGGGTAGGCCATGCAACTTAAATATATTATTAAGAAATAATTGAGCAACCTTAGTGGCATTGTATGGATGTGTGAGAGCCAAGAAATGAGGATATTTTGAAAAACAATTTATGACCACCAAAATTACATCCTTACCTTCTGCATGAGGTAGTTGCTCAATGAAATCCATTAAAATGGATTCCCAAGCTCTGTTGGGTACTGGTAAGGGTCGCAACATGCCTGGATAAGTTACATTCTCTGCTTTACACCTCTGGCAACCCTTTTATATAGGTTTCCTTCATTCCTTTCCAAAAGAAATGAACCTTCAATTTGTTGTAAGACCCTCGGTTTCCTGAGTGTCCACCCCAAGCTGAATCACGGCTGCCTCTAATATTTTCTGTCTAAGCTCCCCATCATTACTAACAACAATCCTCACCTTTTTTTCTGATTACTCCCTGATTATAGGAATAATTCTGCTTGGCTTCCTTATTTATCACCAGAGTTTCAAGTAACCCCTTACATTCTTCATCACCTTCATAGCTTTGAGCTACCTCATTTAACCATAATTGAACTACTACTATAGTTACAAAACAACAGTCAGCCCTTTCCTCTTCAATCCATTCCCTCCTTAAAAGCGCATCTACCACCTCGTTTTCAACCCCTTTCTTATACAAAATATTGTAATCTAGCCCCAGTAGTTTGGATAATCCTCTATGTTGCACGAAGGTGTGTATCATCTATTATAGCAGGTACTTGATACTCTGTTGATCAGTCTTTATGATGAAATAATGATTTTCCAGGTAATGTAGCCACTTGTCTACTACAAACAGGATTGCCAATAATTCCTTCTCGTAGATGGACAACCCTTGGTTTCTTAGCCCCAAAGCCTTACTGATAAATGTTATGGATTGTTGTCGTTGCATCAAGATAGCCCCTATTCCTCTATTACTGGCATTTGTTTCCAGTATAAATGGCTGTGTGAAGTCAGGTAAAGCCAAAATTGGAGCGCTGGTTACAACCTTGTTCTGCTGCATCATTCCACTTAAATGCTTCCTTCTTTAACAAATCAGCGAGAGCCCTGCTGATCATGCCATACCCTTTTACGAATTTCCTACAATGCCCTGTTAAGCCCAAAAAACCTCTCAAGGCCTTCAATGCCATGGGTCGAGGCCAATTAACCATGGCTTCAATTGTGCTTTTGTCAGTACCAACCACCCGTTCTGAGATTACATGTCCCAAGTACTCTATCTGTTTGCTAGCAAAGCTGTATTTAGAGAGCTTGATAAATAGCTTGTGCTATTGTAGTAGCTATAACACAACTTCTAAATGTTCTTTTTGTGCTCATCAATTGAAGGGCTATACACCAAAATACCATAAAAAAAAAAAGAACAATACAAACTTTCTCAAATAGGGCTCGAATACACTATTCATCAGTGATTGGAATGTAGCTGGAATGTTTGTAAGCCCAAAGGGCATCACTATGAACTTATATTGCCCACTATGAGGCCTAAAGGCTGTTTTGAACACATCCTTAGGCTTGACCCTTATTTGATGACAGCCTGATCTTAAATCCAATTTATAAAATACCTTGCCAATTTGAGTTCGTCGAGCAAGTTGTCAATTAAGGGAATTAAAAACTTATCCTTGATCATGAGCGGATTCAATTGACGATAATTGATGCAAAAGCGCCAAGACCCATCTTTCTTCTTTACTAGAAGCACTAGGGAGGCGAACTATTGTTGGTTTGTATAATTCCTTTCTGAAGCATCTCCTTGATTTACCTCTCTATTTCAGCCTTTCGGTAATATGGGTAATGATATGGTCTTATCTTGACAAGGGTTGAACCCTCCTTCAGAGGAATTGCGTGATCAAGATCACATTTAGGAGGTAGGGCAGTGGGTTTGGCAAAGAGTTCGGCAAATTCTTAAAGGAGTTGTGCAATTTTAAGAGGTAGGGATTCCAACTGACTCTTTACTACTGCAGCTGAAGCTAGCTTGACTTGGCCCAACACGTTGTTGTTCTCTTTTACTGAAACGCACCGTATTGAAAACAACCGAGGGGCTTTGTTTGTCTAGTTGTTTCCCAGCAATTTCACAATTCCTCTGTAGGTCATCATCTTCAATTCTCCTGCATTCTGAAAACCCTTCAACTCAATCTCTTCTTCTCCTTTCTTGAATTTGATCAGCACACTCTTAAAATCAAATAATATGGGGTTGTGATGCTTCATCCAATCTACCCCAATCACCATGTCATGGCCCCTTAATTTTAATACCCTATATTCGAATTCAAATTCTTTGCCTTGCATCTTTCATTTAAAAGCGTTACATTCAACTTTACTCAACATTCCTTGCCCGTTAGCTACTGTCACCAACAAATTCTTAGCCCTTGTTGAACTCACACTTGTTTCCTCAAGCATTTCGGTATCCACGAAACTATGGGTGCTTCCACTGTCTATTCATACCAATATAGCTCGACCCTTAACCTCTCCTTTAATCTTTAATGAATTTGCAGCCTCTGTTCCTTCAATCGCTTGCATGGATATCTCCACGCAGTCAGTTTCCTCTTCTCCCTCACCCTCAGCTTCATTGCTCTCTGTCTCCTTCCATCCCAGTTAATACACGCAGCTGCTTGGTTTTTGCGTACATGACCAATATAATACTTATCTCCATATTTGAAACATTAGCCAAGGTTTCCTTTTGGGTAAGTTTGGGTGGCTGGATTTTTTTGTGTTTTTGATTCCTTGGCGTCAGTTTTTAGCTTTTCTAACTTCGTTTTGGTTTCAGTCTTGAAGATGGGTCTTGCTAATAGGGTTTGGGAATAATTAGATGGTTTTGACTGGTTACTGCTGCCATAGGAAGTTCCCTTGGTGCTCATTTTTTTCTGAAACATAACTGAAATCAATTGTTCATGGAGTTTTGCCTTCTCACAGGCCTGGGTTAGGGTGGTAAGTTTAAGGAGTTTCACCAAAGGTTTAATTCCTTACTTAGCTCACTCACAAAACTGGAGACGAAATAATTTTCATCTAACCAGGGATGGTATTTGAGCATTAAAGACTTCAGCTCCTCAAACTTCTCTTGATAATCATCAACAGATCCCTTTTGTTTCATTTTATTGAAAGCCTCCACTATATCGACTGCCTTGAGCTCTCCAAACCTGTTGCACAAATCCTCAGTGAAGGTATGCTAATCCAACTCAGGGTGCTGCATCTGCTAGCCCTGGAACCACGAATCCACCCTGTCACCAAAATAAATTGAGGCCATGTATAGTTTCTGCTCATCTAGTACTCCATATAATTGGAAATACCGAGAGCATTTCTTAACCACAGTTTTGGATTATCCCCATTAAATTGGGTACCAGTTTGGGCAACCTTCCTTGCAATCCAAACTGATTTGGTATATATTTGCTGTGTTGGTATGGTTGGTATCAGCCAGCAGATTATTTCTGGTTGTTTGGCGGCAGGTCTGATTTGGGTTTGGTTGATGGAAGGTGCATGGATTTGGAAGGATTCCCACTCCAACACTTTTGGCCCTTCACTGAAGTAAGCATTTACATGTGTTTGTATGGGCTATTTGTTATGTTGAGTGTAGTGGATGGTTTGCATTTGATTGTATGGAATGGTCAGATGGGGTGGCATTACTCTGCTCGTAGTAGCCTGAGATGTGGTAATGTGTTAGGGATGTTTTGCAGTATTGTGGTCTGGGAAGGCAGCAGGAGAAGTCTAGGTAGCGGTGTTTTGAGGAGTGTTGTTTTGGGAAGGTTGGATAGTAGTGTTTTGGGGATACTGGTTGGGGAAGTTTGAACGACAGTGTATTGGGGATTAATGGTTTGGGGATTTTGAGCAGTAGTATTTTGAGGATTGATGGTTGGAGAGGTTTGAGCAATAGTATTTTGAGGATTGGTGGTTGGAGAGGTTTGGGCAGTAGTATTTTGAGAAGTTTGGGTTGACTATTGGGAATTTAGTTGAGAAGAGATGGTTTTCATCAAATCAGTCAGTTGACCTATCTGTTTTTTAATGGAGTCCTGAGTGATTTGTTGTACCTTTAGGTGTTGGTTTTGTTGCTCAAAACGTTCATATACCTCCTTCATGAAGGCTTGAGACCTTTCACTCATCACCTGGATTTGCTCCTCCAGCTGCTGAAGACAGTTGGCATCAGCAACATCAACTTTGTTTTTCTTTTGCCATTTGAGCTATTGCAGCTACAGTGGGTCACTATGTGAAGGGATTTGAGTCTCTGATACCGAGTTGTCAAGTTCCTAGCTCATGGATGTCAAGAAATGACAGAATACTGAGTTGGTGGCTCAATCAACGATCACAGCAATGAACAGTGAAATTGTAGAATTTGCAGCAGAAAAGGAAGAAAGTGCAGAGAAAGAAGAAAGAAGAGAGAGAGAGAGACAGATAGAAATAAGCAAATGATTGTTAATGATTGCAATATTGATTGACTCCTGTAATCCATTACATTTCTATTAATAAAGATAAAAATTCTGTCACATTCTACTACTCTCAAAATAACAAATTGATAAACTAATAAAAAGACAAATAACTAATATCCAGCTCGCTCATTCTCTCACCAAAATACTAACTAAAATTTCTCCAATTCCTTTCATCCAGTAGCTTGCAATTGCTCCAATTCACTTTATTGCAGTAACCATCTCATCAACAGTAGTAGCTGCCTTGGTAACAACTTGCAGAGATAAATGGGGCTACTTTTGGGCTTGGGTTGATAGTGGCTGCATCAGATAAATGAGGCTCCCCCCAACCCCACCCTACCCCTCCCCCCGCCGGCGGCTTGAGCTGCTGCTATTATCAATGGCCTAAGGGATTATAAAGAGCCCCAAGTTGATTTGTATCGACAAGAATAAGCTATTTGACCCATAAAACCCAATTTTGTAGACGCGTACAGAAATCGAAAAACCGAAAACCAATTTAAAATGAAACGAGTTGAATGCAATTTTTTTATTCCACAAAATTAGATATTTTATTTATTTATTTTTCGAAAGATAAATTAGTTATTTATCCAACTGAACCAAATTGTACAAGTAATCTAAACTCTAAAGGCCAAAATCCGACCTTAGCACAACTTGGACATAAATATTTGTAAAGAGAATGGCTCACAACAGAAGCAAGAATATGGCATCATACTATACACCAAAAAATCAAGAAGAACGAGCATTTATCTCCATCATTGATCGATACTGCTGTAAATTTCCATTTGATAAAACCATTCGATGGGGAGAAAATTTTTTAACTGGGTAAAGCCAAAAACAACAATAATCAGATTTAATGCTGGATACAATATGATCAAATAAAACAAAACTGTTAGAAAGGAAAAACAAGAATATTTTCTCCAAATAAAGAATATGATCAGCCCCTCCACATGTCTGCAAATTCATCAGTCTCCAAAGGGTTTTCCATCTCATGTATTTTCCTCCTCTTTTTCGCTTTGACTTTCTTTGCATACTTCCCAGCCTTCTGTTTTTTCTCCAATGCTCGAATCTGCAAGTATCAAGAGCAGAAGCTTTGCCTTGTTAATCACAGTATTCTTAGATGGCAGAATTTAAACGAGGGTTATGATCACAGCAGGTGAGGATAAAGAGAACCTTATCAAATAATGAATCATTCATCTTCGAATGATTATTCATTTGTTGAACTTTTTAGAAGGACAAAAGGATTGAAGACTTGACCATTTATTCAACAATATTCTTTATGGTTCAACTTTCAAACTTAAAAAAGATAATTATGAAGAAAAACTACAAAAACATTTACTGCTCGCAACAAAAATAGACAGCTTATCTTACTGAATGTGCTGACAGTCAGATCAACCATTGACAAACCAAACTCAAGTTAATGCTACATATATGCCATAACCAAAACTAATTAGTTCGGAATCTCTGACCTGGTTAGGTGATACATAGAATGGATTCTCATATAATGTTGGGCCTCCAAAGCTACCAGCAAATATCTTGATAGGATTCAAACAAAATCGTGGACCAACCTATACATAACCAGTTTTTCACAAATTACATGACCACCATAAGAGCTTCACAAAAATCTAAAAGCAATGCAAACCTCAACAAGCGTCATCTTATCAAGGCCTCCTCGAGCCACTTTATCTGATTCATTATGAGGAACAGATATCTGTAAAGAAGAAGAATAAGAAAGAAATAAGTACAAACTTCAAAAATTAAACAACAAAAGGCAAGAAAATTCATGAATCGCAAGAAATAAGACACAAAGACTTAAAAATACCATGGCCAAAGGGAGGGGCAAAACACAGGCCTAATACAATAAACATTCCAAATTTCACAATGCTATTACTCTTCCAAAGTTGGAGCATCAAAAACACTGTTGACCTCATAGGAGAACAGCTGAATCTTCTTATTTTGAGCAATCACTTTTTGGTTTTAAAATAGTTTCCTAGATACTTTTGACTTCATAATGTCAAAAATATATCCGTGTGAGGTACCATCCTAATGACTTCAGAAGAATCCTAGAAAGTCAAAGATAATTGTTCATACTATCATAAGGCAGCAATTATATATGGAATAGCCCACTAGTAAGTAAGATGCTAATAGCTGTTAAAGGATTATCTTTACACCTTGTTTGGATGACTGACAGTATGGTTTAATAATATATAGTATAATATTATATTGTATAGTTTGATATTGTAATTACAGTGTATTATGCTTGGATAGATGGTATGATATAGTATGATTAAATAAAATTTTTTATTTGATTTGATAATATTTGATAAGATTTTAATAGGTTGTGGAAATGAAAAATGTTTTATAATTATTGAGAATAGAGTGTTTTTAAGAGAAAATTTTCAATCCACGGAAAACCACCAAAAATCCATGGTTTTTAGACCATGAGTAAATTTTCAAACCACATAAAACCACCAAAAATTCATGGTTTTTAAACCATGAGATTACCATAAAAACCATTCCATGAAGATGAAAGATAAAAGAAACAAAAAAATTAAACCATACTATACATTATAAAACTATGGCACACCATAAAACAAACAAGAAGTAAGGAATAACACAAGAAAACAACATTGTTCAATAGCATCATTACAATAATATGACTGCAAAAGCAGACAAGATTGGTAAGCTATCATTGGCATTACATTGGAATGAATGCTAGTAAACTCTTAGAGCAACTTACAATGCAATCTACAGCATTGGAAGGCAATTGCCAGCCACTTGTATCAAGTCTTGTATATTACCCCTTTCAAGGAAGGACATATAATGGGTGCATGCAACAATATAGAAGTATAAAAAAACAAGAGAACAAAAGAACAAATAGCTACTAGCAAACCAGAGATATCTATTATTGACCACAAGGATCTTGCAATTGCAAATGAACAAACTCGTTAACTGGTAGTGGAGTTTGCAAGCCTAGGCTATAGATGGATAATAAACTGAAGATCTTGCACATAGAAAGGTCAATTCAGGATACCAAACATCAAAGAGAAAAAAATTGACTTTTCTGCAATCCGATCAGATTAAATCCTTACCCAGGAGTATTTTACTAGTAAGGTAGTTCCTGACAAGGGAACTAAAATTTATAAGATACGGCAGTCCAATAGAATTCGTAGTACTAGTTTAATAGTCCAATAGATTCATCAATACTGCATTACGCTAAACAAATTCATATACTATATAAATACAACAGAAATCTTCTTCAAAAAAAAATGATTATTCAGATGCACCTTTCTGTGTAAAATTTCAAATCATTGAACCTCCACAAGAGGAATGGAAAGGTATTAATAAATTATAATTATGAAATAAAAATAAAAATAGACCATAAAAACTAATATCTAATTTACCTGGTAATTGCGGAACCATATATGATCATCAACAATGGAGAAAACAAAGACATGATCATGGTAAGGCTTAGATTTTCGATGCTCCTTTGGTGTCCCAAATATCTGAACAGACGCAACTAAAAATATCAATATTTGAAGTAGCAACTGAAAGCTCCATAGAATCACCTATCTAAGACATAACAGTATTATCAATTAGCAATCAGTCCAAGATGTAATTTATACAGGAAGCAGAAATTGACTCCCAAAACCTTTGAAGGCAAAAATCTGCTGAGACTTGGGATTCAATGCAATGAATTACTACCAGGTGCACTTTATGGATTTCAAAAGTAAAAATTAATTTAGCATATGTGTTGAATATTGCCTCTAATAACATTGCCAATAACGCCGACGTTAATTATTCATGGAGTTGGTTCCTCTATCATTATATGGTGACTAAGTCAATGAAACACGGGGGTAGAGAGAGAGAGAGAGAGAGAGAGAGAAAGACTAGGCGCTTGGAATAATGCATAAATGCAACTTCCATTGGCAAATTGCGGATTATCTATGGATCAACCTTGACATTAATTGAATATTTAGGAAATGTGTTGTATGGAATTTACTCTCTTGAGAATAAGAAACAAGTTGTTTCAATCATATTGGGTATGTTTGGATGGAGGTACAAGAGAGTTTAATAAGTAAAGTAAGATACAGTAAGGCAAAGTAGATATTGGTTTTTATTATGTTTGGAAAGAAATTATAGTATTTGAAGGTTAAATATTATTTATTTGTTTGGTCAGAAGGTATCATTAGGTAATTTTACATATAAAATTACAAATATATTATTTATAGTTTAACCCCTTTTTTTTAACAATATCAATCTCATTAATTTTTTCATTTTCTTAAATAATAATAGTCTCAATAAATCTTTAATATTGATATATTATTTTTCAAATAAGATTGATATATTTATCAAATTAATATTTTAATATCAATCTTATTAAATATTTAATATTAATCTTAATAATTATTAATTATTAATTTTTTAATACATTAACATCAAACATTAAAATTCATTTGCAAGGATAAAAAATGTAAAAAATATGGCAAATGAGCAAAATTAATCTTATAACACAATTTGCAACAAGTGATAGTGATTAATAATGATATTTAAAAATTCTATACTCTTGAAATAAAAATATAAACACATGCTAATAATTAGAAAAATTTAAACTCAAAAAATTACAAATGAGATAAAGAAAGATATGAGAAGCAAAGAACAATTGATGGAAAGGAAACAAATATAGTAGGCAAAAGAAATAAGTGAAAAGTAAATTTGGAAATTTATGCAACGTACAAGAGGAAAAAGAAGGGTATAATCAAGCATATGTCAGTGGGTAAGAAAATAACTGAAGGCTGTGAGGAGAGGATGAGCTGTAAAAAGGGATAGAGAGGCTGTAAAAACCTGACCCGGGAATATGCAAATTAATGGGAATGTTACGTTCCTCTATGACAGTGCCCTGTATGAGAGCAGCAATCAATTAATCAATCAATGAATATTCTCTGATTTCCCTTACCTCTTCTCTTCTTCTACTCTCTTCTCTACTCTACTTCTATCTCTATATGCCCTCTATTCCTTCTAATTTCTTCTCTATCTGTGATTCTCATTACATATATGTTACAAATTGGTATAAGAGCTCCGACAGGCACCCAAAAAAATTTTTTTAACGAATGAGCAAGACAAGAAGAAAAACCAAAAATCCAAAAACTGGGGAAGTTATTGAAATAGACGAAACCAAAGAAATGGGAGATAAGCTTACCGATGTCTATCAAAGAATTTGAAACCATACAAAAGGAAAACCAAGTGGCTCAACAAGAACAATAGAGGACTTATGACCAACTCCGGTCAAAGCAATTGAAGCTATGCTCCCAATTTGCAAAAATGATGGAAATGATGGCCAACCTTGGTAAAGGCGAAGACACAGTGGAGAAGGACACCTTTTCAGTGGATAGAATACTGGCGCCTACTACCAAAGGAATTCTACCTATGCCAAAAGTGTGAGACCATGAAGACTATGGGTTTACCCATGTCCATGGAAACCAAAGGGAGCATTTGGGACTCCTTCCTAAAGTGGACCTACCACTCTGAGGGTAAAAAATCTACAGTCGTGGATATGGTAGTGTAATAAATACTTCCTGGTGTATGAAGCTCTCAAAGATTGCAAAATGGAACTGGGTCCGCTCTATCTCAGTGAACAGGTTAAGAGATGGTTTTTAGGGTGGTCCAAAACTCATCCAAACGCTACGTGGGAACAATTTTTAGAGGCACTGATACTCAAGTTCCGAGATTCCCTGATGGAGGATGTGGTCATGCAATTTAATCAATTAAAATAGAAAGGGAGCGTGATTGAATTCCAAGAAGAATTCAAAGACAAGAAGGCTCAAATGGAAGGGCAAAATCCCTTTCTCATAGAGGCATATTTTATCTCAGGTTTCACTGGGGGATTGAAGCCAGAGATAAGAGGAGCTGTAAGGTTGCTCCTAAGGTGGTCGAATCAAGAATCGATTGATGGTAATCCTAATTGACAGTAGAATCACGCATAGTTTTACTGATACTAAGGTGTTCGAAGAGCTCAAACTACCTAATATACATGTTAATCCAGCTACCGTCACTGTAGCATAAGGGAGGAAGATTGTTGTGAGAGCCTAGTGCTTTAGTAGCTCATGGACAATGTAAGGGTATCAATTTCAATTTGACCTTAGGGTCTTAGATATTGGAGACTATGACATGGCACTGGGTAGATTGGATGAAATCCTACACCCCAGTAACTTTTCATGTTGAGTGCGTCTTTCGCTTTTAACTACACTGGTTGTTGATAAAGAGAAAATCAAGGCTATGTGGCAGTGGCCGATTCCATCGACTTTAAAAGAGTTGAGGGGCTTCCTTGGATTGGCATGTTACCATAGGAGGTTCACTAAGGGGTATGGAATGATTAGTAGGCCTCTAAGGGAGCTATTAAAAATGAATAACTTCAAATGGAGCCCTGAGGCAGAAAATGCCTTCCATGACCTTAAAAAGGCCATGGTGACGTGACAGCCTCTGTACTCGCCCTTCCCAACTTTTCTCAACCTTTTGTTTTGGAGCGTGATGCAAGTGGAACAGGAATTGGAGCTACGTTAATGCAAGGGGAAGGCCAATGGCCTATTTATCTAAAGGTCTAAGCCCAAGAAATCAAGTTTTATCAGCATATGAAAGGGAATTATTGGCAATTATATTTATTGTCACGAAGTGGAGGCATTATTTAGAGCAAGAAATTTTTTTTCTAAAACTGATCATCAAAGTATTAAACATTAACTGAAGCAACATTTGCATTCTTACATACAGCAAAAGGGGATTACAAAGCTTCTTTGCCTAGACTATAAAATCTTACACAAGAAAGGGAAATGTAAAAAAGCAGCTGATGCTCTTTCAAGAAAGCCAAAATCTAATGTGGATGGAGAGCTTCTCACTTCCATAATTGTGCCTTCTTAGATTACTGAAGTAGAAGCATCTTATCAAAATAATTCTTTTGTTCAAGAGCTTATTCAAAGCATGTCCATCCAACAATCACAAAAGAGTAATTACTCCTTCAAGGAAGGAATATTGCGATACAAGGGAAAAGTTTATGTTGGGGCCACTTTTGAGTTAAGAAACAAGATATTGGCTCAACTCCACAATTCTCCATTCGGTGGACACTCTTGCATCCAAACCACCTTCAAACGTCTATGGCAGTACTTTTATTGGCTTGGTATGCAAAGATTTGTAATTGACAGAGTTAAACAGTGTGAAATTTGCAGCAGATGCAAAACAGAGAATTGCCCCCACCCTGGTCTCTTACACCCCCTTCCCATCTCTAATTCTGCTTCGTCCGCGATTAGCATGGATTTCATGAAAAGACTTCCAAAGTCACAAGGGCAGGATACTATTTTGGTTGTCATAGATAGCTTGACCAAATATGGGCACTTAATTCCCCTAGCTCATCCCTTCACAGCTTAAGTGGTAGCTAAGAGATTCTTAGATAATATCAATAAGCTTCATGGCATTCCGAAGACAAAATATCAAATAGAGATAAGGTGTTCACTAGTCATTTCTGGAAAGAACTCTTCAAATTATTGAGTGTCGAGCTCCATGTCTTTTGCTTATCATCCAAATGACGAACAAATAGAAAGATTAAATAGGACTTGGGAAGCTTATCTTCAATGCATGACTCACAATCCCACCAAATGGGTGAACTGGCTGAATGGTGGTAAAACACCACCAATCAGACTTCAACTAACATGACACCCTTTCAGGCTTTGTATGGAAGAGTCCCTGCACCTCTCTTCCTCTTTAAAAATTTGAATGTTGCAGTTGTTGATGACTTTATGAAACAAAGGGCAAAGCTTAATCAACTGAAACAGCAGCTTCAACAAGCTCAGAATAGAATGAAGCACTATGCAGACACTCATAGGAATGAGAGGGAATTCCCAATTGGAGACATGGTATACCTTAAGTTGCAGCCTTATAGGCAAGCAACCATGGCTATTCACAAACACATGAAGTTAGCAACCAATTATTACGGACCATTTGAAGTTATTGAGAGAATTGGTCCAGTAACATACGAGCTTCGGTTACCCCACCCCCCCCCCCCCCCCCAAAAAGCTCAAAACTTCATCCAGTCTTCCGTGTCTCCTTGTTAAAGAAAAAAATTGGAGATCATATAGTTCCTATAACAACACTGCCCACAATGGTTGAAGATGGTTTTATCATAGCACTAGAGAAGGTACTGAACAGTAGAGTTATAATGTGAGATCATGTGCAGCAAATACTTGTTAAATGGATGAACCTCCCAACAATTGACTCAACATGGGAAGATCTAAGCTTTATGACAGGGCAATTCCCTCAATTCATTCATTCTTGAGGACAAGAATGCTCTCAAGGGAAGGGAATTGTAACATAAAGGAGGAAAAAGAAGGGGATAATCAAGAGTATGTCAGTGGGTAAGAAAGCAATTGAAGGCTGTGATGAGCTGTAAAAAGGGACAAAGAGGTGGTAACAACCTGACCCGGGAATATGCAAATTAATGGTAATGTAGTTTGTACCGTAGCTAACTAACATTCCTATGTGATAGTGCCATGTATGAGTGCAGCAATCAATCAATCAATCAATTTTCTCTGATTTCCCTTCTCTCTTCTTTTCTTCTACTCTCTTCTCTTCTCTACTTCTATCTCTATCTGCTCTCTATTCCTTCTAATTTCTTCTCTATCTGTGATTCTCATTGATAATAGCTAGCTGAATACACATATATGTTACATTTTATTAAAAAAATGTGGATAATATTGAAATATAATTTTAGTGAATATCCAAAAACCTCCAAAATGGAGGTGCAACTTGAAAGAGAAAATTTGAGAAATTTTAACCCTTCAAAAACCTCCATTTACATCCCTTCAAAACCCATACCTTCCTCCCAACCATAAATTTAACCATATGAAACCTCTCAATGCCTCCATCCAAACAGGCCCTAAAAGACAGACTCAAAGATAGAAAGGCAAACCTGAATCAGCATCTCCTTCAAGAGTTTCCAGTGGGCATCTTTATCAAAATTAGCTGAGAAAGTCAAGATAGGTCGTGACCCTTTCAAATGATTTCCAGTAAGCTTCAGTTCTTCCATTGTGTGGACTTAAATGAACAAAACAAATTGCACTGGTAAGACCATCATTATACAAACTAAAAAGAAAATAGAGTTAACAAAAAAATAAATCGAAGAAGTAAATTAACCTATATGCTATAAACAAAAACACACAGACACTGAGATATATGACTATATGGCAATAAAAATAGCTCAAAGACATAAAAATTACCAGCATTAACCAAAAATTTCACAGATGGGCCACTAGGGCATTTGGCCATCCATAAATAAAGATCTTTATGTTTCCTGCACTGCAAAAGAGAGAAAGATATGGCATTTTATCAAAAATATTAAGCTGCTGTCTCAAGATTACCAAACCATGAAAGCCCCTGACAAATAATTTAGATTTTCTGATACGAACCCAGTATCAATCAAAAAGGTATTTGTTTCATAATCAAGTAAAATCAGTTAAATCATCAAGTTATTGAAAAATCACCTCGAAGAATAAACAAGAAGAACAGCTCTTCAACTCAACAAGCTCATTAAGAGCCATGCCATTGCTACTTTTGGACTCAACCTTATTATCCTTCTTACAATGAGGCAAAAGAGACACCACATTCAACATCAAGTGCCGATACCTGCTCAACAAAAACAAATAAAAATTAAACAAACAAAAAATACCCAGAACTCGAATTCAAGCAAAAACTCAAAATAAAAAATCAAAACCTGAAATTGATACGGCGTGAACAAGTAACTAAAACCTTCTCTTTGTTCCTAAAACCCTGAGGTTCAGATTGTTCCACTTCATCCTTCTTATGTTTCCAACCAAGAAGTGTGCGTTGTGGCCGTTCTGAAGTAGTTTCATCTTTCTTAGAAGAGGCTGCTGCTGCTGCGGTCTTCGTTTCACCGTGCTTTCGCTTGTTCGACATTTTTATGTAATAAACTGTTGGCTGCTTTAGGAGCTTATGAAGATTGAAGAGAAGACGGCGTTGAGGGAGAGAAAAACAGCAGATTAAATTAGGGCTTCATCACACTTCCAAGACCAAAAAAAACATTATACAACAACTGAAAATAACATCTTACTAACTATTTTAAGTTTACTAGCTGTTAATTTAAACATTAATAACAGAAAAATACAATGTTGCAATCAATAAGATCACCACAGTAGAGCATGTAAAAGCACAGCAATACAGCATCAATAATATTCACTCACATACCACACAGAATAGAAGCACAGAGTCTGGAATTATAATGAACATCTAAGCATTACAATATATACCACTGCACATGACAATATATACCACTGCACAAAGTCTGGAATTATTATCCACTGCACATTTAAGTTTACTAGCTGTTAATTTAAATATTAATAACAGATATTTGATTAAACATTCCAGCTTAGATGTTGGGGATTGCAATCAATAAAATCACCACAGTAGAGAAAATAGCACTCAATAAACTCCTCAAGCAATCTGTTATTTCTTCTGGTATAACTATTGCAGCATCAATAATATTCACTCAAATACCACACAGAATACCACACAGAAAGCATCAAATACCACACAGAAAGCATCAAATACCTGAGATTGAGAGGCTGCCATGGCTGGTGTGTGAATGTCTTGCGAGACAGAGACAGAGACAGAGGGCAAGGCAGTGAGCGAAACAGAGAGCAAGATGGTGATCGGAGCTCCCTCGTTGGCCTGCTGTGTGAATGGCTTGCGAGACAGAGACAAAGATCGAAACAGAGACAGAGACAGAGCGAGGCACTGAGCGAAACAAAGAGCAAGATGGTGGTCGGAGCGAAACAGAGAGCGAGGGCAAGGCAGTGAGCGAAACAGAGAGCAAGCTGGTGGTCGGAGTGAAACAGAGACAGAGACTGATCGAGGCACTGAGCGAGGCACTGGTGGTCTCTGCGATGGTGAGACTCGAGATCGATATGCTGAGAGCTGCAATAGAGGGTGAGACTTGAGGTTGTTGGTTGAGTCGGCTGCGATGGAGAGGGTGAGACAGAGCCGGAGAGCGATAGAGACAGACTGAGAGAGATAGCGAGAGGCGAGATCGAAATAGTGAGAAAGAAAAACGAGTGACGGCGATGGGATAAAGAGACACGATGTAAACAGTATGTTTTTAGGGTTTTTTTATTTTTGAACATAAATTTTTATTTTATGCTAAAAATATTAAAATTAAGACAATTAATGAAATATAATACAAGGCTAATAGTATAAATTATATATTATTATATATATTAATAATTATTATAATTTGAGATATAAATTCTTAAAAATATAAGGTTAATAGTAAAATTCAAAAATATAATATACTAATGTATATATAATATGATAAAAATAAAATATATTACATATATATGCTTTACAATAGATATACTATTCATATTATAATATATATGGTGTTTATATTTATATTATATATATAGTAAAAATAATAATATACAATATATTATAATATATAATGAAAATAATTGGTAATATATATATAGCCCATATAATACATAATATATACATATATAATATTATAGTACATAACATATACATATTCTACATATAATATATAGTATATATAGTGAAAAGCATGCATATATTATATAGCATGTACATGTATCACATTTAATATATTTATGGTATATATATACTTTATTTTTACATATATATGCTTTATTTTTATTAAATATTAGCATGTATTAAGTAGTATATATATTATATAGTTTATTACACTATGTATAGTATATATATATAATATCATTTTATATTGATGTTGTTATATTAACTATAACAACATCAATATAACATTAATCATTTTATCTTATATGCAATATATATAATTAATATTAAGTATCAATTATATCATATATACAATTCAAATTTTCTTATATTAACTATTTATATTAATAATTATTATAATTTAGGACATAAATTCTTAAAAATATTAGACTAATAGTAAAATTAATAAATATAATGTACTAATATATATAATATATTTTTTAATATAACCTAATAAACGAAGCTCGCGAGCTTCTTAAATGAGCCAGCTCGCGAGCCTAACGAGTCGAGTATCTCTGAGCTTGGGCTCGGCTCATTTAGTAAACGAGCAGCTTGAGCTCGGCTTGTTTTTAATCGAGCTCGAGCCTGAACAAGCTTTTACCGAGCCGAGCAGCTTGGCTCATTTACAGCCCTAGCTATTTCATTAATTTTGAGACTTTTTTTTTTAACTTTGTAGAAAAAGACAAATGAGCCATAAATTTTACTTCATAAATCATAATTATAAGAAAATATAATTAAAGTGCTGTATTGAATTAAGATTTTAATGGGATGTAAAAATATTAGTAATTTTAATAAAATTTAAATATTTTAGTAGAATTTTATAGGTTCTATTTTAATTCTATGTGGAATTTAATAGAGTTTGTTTAATTTTTGTTATAGATTTTGAATGAATTTTAATTTTTTTTCATATAATATTTTGATAAAAATATTATATATTTTATTAAAAATATTATATCATAAATAAAATTTTTATGTAGGAATGAGTAAAATTTTTCACCCGATCCAAGTTACTATATCGGTTTAAACCGACTGAATTAATTAGTTTCTGCTTATATATTTATCGACCAAACTCAACTGTACTGATTTATAATGGTCGATTTTCAAATATAAATTTTTCTAATAGATAAATAGTGATCGGATTGGCCGATTACTAAAATTCGATCAACCCGATCACTACACATTCTTACTTTTATGGCATTAGATAAATGAACAAATATTAAAATATTGGTGTCAAATATTAATCTTCCTTCTTTGTTGATTTTGGTGTCAACGTTACTGGGTTCTGAACAACTCTGAAATTCACTAGGTATTTTAATATTAATGTGCTTTCTGATTTCATTCGAAGGTAGAATAGGGTATTCACTAGGGGCTTGTACATGAGTACTTGAAGGAAACTTGATGAAATGTTCTGAGTTCTAATGATACAGTATTATTATTAAAGAAACAATCCATTTACATCATCATTTGTCATTTGTTGTATTGAAAAGCTAAACCCCTAAAGTGATAAAGTGGAGCAGAATTCTAACTTACAATAAAAGAAAGGAAAAAAGAAGACTGAAGACTTGACTTGTAAACCATTTCCCATTATCCTGTATTCATATTAATCTTAAAAACAATGGAATTTATCCTCACAATTCCTGCCAAGATGACAACCATATTCCGGATGACATAAAATTTCAAAGATCCTCTCTTAGATCAATTCATAAGGCACAAGCTCATCAAGGCAAATGGCAATGGAAAAGACAAAAGACAATTCTTGGATATTTTTCTCTAAAAGTGACAGTTTAAAGACTCAAACCTATAAAGTCTATTTGTTTATGAGTGTCCAAAATATACATTTCTTACAACGGTTCTTTCACATGCTTAAGCCTGATAACATGTACAATTCAAAACACTAGTTAATTATGTTTCATCTAGAGTATCGGACTATGGGGGTTAAGACTCATACCCAAAAGTTAATCTCTAGCATAAAAAGAAACAGGTCAATACTGAGTGTATAAACATCTGTACTCTACACATTTTCCCGCTACTTGCATTTCTCGCAGGAAAAATTATCAAACTTCCAGGATAACCAACAACAGCAAAAAAAACATACACTCAGTTCATTCTAATCTATCGAGCCCTTCAGTTCATCAAAGCAAAACCCTAAAAGAATCGATTATCAATAATGAAATCGCAACAAATTAACACAAATTAAACCTTGAAAGATAGACAAGAAGGAAATCCGAAAAATACCTAGAAATGCGGCTGTGCTGTGCTGGTCTTCTGTGTTTTCGGCGTTGGGACTTGGCAATGGCGTTTCTGTAAGGGAGGCGGCCAAATAAGAAGAAGAGGAGTTTTAATTAGGTTTACCTAAGGGAGGCTGCAATGTTATTTAAGGGAGGCGGCCAAATAAGAAGAAGAGGGGTGGTAAAATTGTCACAGGCTTAGGTTTCACACCAATATTTTCTTTTTATCTTTAGCTTTTTTAAAAAAAAAATAATTGGTTGATATTAGATTAGCCTAAATATAATTCAAAAATAATTTTGAAAAAGCAATTAAAAAATTATGGGCCGATTTCAATTTTATTTTTTAAGTTAATTTATATAATTATAATAAAAACAAATTTAGCTGTACTTCTATTGATTGTAATGATTTAAAAAATATTTAATGTAATGTTATAAAAATAATATATAAAATCTTACAATACCCTTATTTTAGATGAAAATTTCATATAAATATATATGTATATATTGGCTGATTATATTAGTTTACCAAGTTTATAACATAGATTGATATTATAACTTCATATGTACACACATAGATAGAAAATCAAAGAAACGAAGGAACTTAAATATTGAGATAGCTAAAAATTAAAAGACCAAGTTCAATTATTCTAATAATAAAAAATAAGATGGTTCGTTACAAGAAAAATCAGGCCTATTTATATCGGCCAAAACCCTAAACCGTCCTAAAAAATAAAAAATCCAAAATTAAACCCGAAAATACATAAGAAAAATTGCAAAATAGTCCCTGAAAACTTAAAACGCGATTTTGAGGCCCTAAACAGCAAAATTTGACCCCCCAAACTTTGCCACTGTAGTCCTATGGACAGGGTGGCACTTTTCAAAATTGTCCGGCTCGCAAAAACGCTTCCGGAAAGCTATCGTGGGTTCAATTCGGACCTCCTGGGTTTTAGTTATGCCTATTTTTGCAAACGGCCGCTAATCTTAGTATAACTTAATTCTCCATGTACTGCAAATTACCGATAATTCTGCGACCAATTATTTTTCTCGCAAATCAGCGACGCATTTAGCGACTAATTAGCGACCAATTACTCTAAAATAGAAAATAAAATTAATTTCTCGCTAATCCGTCGCTATATTCTCGCAAAATACCGATAATTCTGCGACTAATTATTTTTCTCGCAAATCAGCGACGCATTTAGCGACTAATTAGCGAGAAATTAATTTTATTTTCTATTTTAGAGTAATTGGTAGCTAATTTCTCGCTAATCCGTCTCTATATTCTCGCAAAATACTGATAATTCTGCGACCAACTATTTTTCTCGCAAATCAGCGACGCATTTAGCGACTAATTAGCGACCAATTACTCTAAAATAGAAAATAAAATTAATTTCTCGCTAATCCGTCGCTATATTCTCGCAAAATACCGATAATTCTGCGACTAATTATTTTTCTCGCAAATCAGCGACGAATTTAGCGACTAATTAGCGACCAATTACTCTAAAATAGAAAATAAAATTAATTTCTCACTAATACGTCGCTATATTCTCACAAAATACCGATAATTCTGTGACTAATTATTTTTCTCGCAAATCAGCGACGCATTTAGCGACTAATTAGCGACCAATTACTCTAAAATAGAAAATAAAATTAATTTCTCGCTAATCCGTCGCTATATTCTAGCAAATTACCGATAATTCTGCGACTAATTATTTTTCTCGCAAATCAGCGACGCATTTAGCGACTAATTAGCGACAAAAAACTTTCCAATAAAAAATAAACACATTCTTTGCTAATTTGTCGTAAATTGGTCGTAACGTCGTCGCTGATTGTTGGCGCCAAAATTTGGCGCAAAATTCAGCGACACATTCAGCGAGAAACGAGCTTTTATCGCTATTCAGCGACAGATTCTACGACCATTGTTTTTGTCGTTAATCAGCGACACATTTAGCGACCCATTCAGCGACGGAATGTTGAAAAGACGCTTATTTTGATTCTTTGTCGTAAAGTTGTCGTTGATAAAGTCGCTAATCAGCGACGAAATAAGAGTTGTCGCAGAATGCGTCGCTGATTGCGCTTTTTTTTGTAGTGCGTATTTTGAGGAGTATGATGAAAAGTTTACTCTTGATTTCGATGTTTTGGGTTGGTGAAAGATTAATACAGTGAGATATCCAATTTTGTCTAAAGTTGCAAGGGATGTTTTGGCTATACAATCCTCAACAATCGCTTCTGAATCTGCATTTAGCATCGAAGGTAGGACTTTAGACAAATTTATGAGTTCATTAACTCCTACTACAGCTGAGATACTAATTGATGTCAACATTGGTTGAGGATTTCTAATAAGTGTATCCAAGTTGAAGAAAAAATTGAGGAACTTGAAAGCTTTGATAGGTATAAAATCTATCATAATTTTAGTTATCTTTTATTCTTTGATTGTTAGCCAAGAGGATGACACAAATTACTCTATTTTAATCTTTAACACTCAAATTGAAAAGTGTTTTAACTTGGATTTTAAGTGTCTTTGTTGTAGGAATAATAGCCTTAGATTTGCCAGAACATGGCACTTTTATCCACCATCCATAGGCAAGGTGCGACCGCCCATAAGTTAAGAAAAAGGAAAAGGATCACAATGGAGATCACTGTGATAGGTGCAACTTGATGGGTGGCTGCTACATAGGGAGGTGTGACCATCCTTAACAAGGGGTGACTACACCTAAAGATGAAAAATTCTCAAAACTCACAGTAGAGGACGCAGTAATTAGCGCGGTAAAGAGAACAGGCGCTAGACAGTGATAAAGATCGCCCATGAAGAAGGCGCGACCATACCTCAACCTTAAGGCAAAAATCAGAAAGTTGGTAATAGAGTTCATGGTCTTGTCATTTTGTATTATTTTTTTATTGTATATTCATTATTTATATTTAGATATATGTAATATATACTTGCACATAGGTACATATAACTTGTATATAATATTTTTTTTGGTCAAATTCATCATGTATATCTAAGTGTATGATACATATACCTATTTATAAGAACATATAACAATGTTATAACTTTATTTGCTTTTTTATTTTTTACAGAAATATGTAGGTATATGTTATATATACCTTTATATATCAATATATAATTGTTTATTCATCATTTATATTTAGTTTTTTTGTTTTTTTATCTTTTATAATTAATTTTATAATTGTGTTTTATTTTTTGCTTTTTTCTTTCTTTTTTTATAGGGTAATGTTAATAAAGATATTCAAAATAATATTATTGTTGGTTTTGAAGATGTTAATGATGATTCTGATGATGTTAAGAATGAGGAACAAGTGTTTAAGGTATATTATTTTTGAATTTTGAAAGGAATTTCTATGTATACATAACATATAACTATATATGATATGTATATATTTTTTATTATTTTATTTTTATTTTTTGTGTTTTTATGTTGTTTTTTATATGTTTTGTTTTTGTTTTTTTAGATTAAGTAAAGAAATGATGGTGAGGACTTTGAAGTTGGAGTACATGTTGCCAAAGATGGTGAAGGTGATATAACAGAAAATATAAATTTTGTTAATAAGGTTGTTTCTGATGTTATAGCTGATGTTTTAGCTATAGATCTAGGGTGTAATGATGATGTTTTTAAAGGTGATGTTGAGAGAGTTGGTGAATAAAATGTTTGTGAAGGTTATGTTGCTGAAGACAAAGATAAATCAAATAGTGATATTCATTTTGTTGATGTCAAATAGAAAAGTATTGCGGTTTGTGAAGTTTTTAGTGATGGTAATAAATATAAAGATGTTAGTGCTTCTAGTATTGGTGTTAATGAAGATAAAGTTCGTATTATTTATTATGTTGTTGATGTTGTTGGTGATGATACTTATGTTGTTGCTGGTATATCAAGTTCTTCAAAGTTTTATTCTACTTTTTTGGCTCAAGTCGATATTCTTGTTGGTCTTGTGCTGATAATAATGTTAGTAATAAATGTGCTTCAACTACTTTTGGTTTTAAATCTGCTTTCCTAGCTGAAATTGATGAACTAGAAATTAACATGTTTCAAAAGGTATTTGTTTTTACATATTTTTTTATATTATTATTGATTATTTTTATTTTTTATTTATCAGAATACATTTGGTGTTGTTAAGGAAAATGTTGAAAGTGTTGCTTAATTAGTTTTATCTTTGAAGTCTTCTAAGGTTTGTTTTTTATTTCAATATATTTTTTTATTAACTATTTATTTTATACAAATTATATTTAATAGAATTTTTATGTTTATTTTTTATTTTTCTTTTAGGGTAATACGTAAGGTCCTTATTTTTCTCTTGGCCTTGATGATTGTGATGTTAATATTAAAAGAAATGTTAAACCATATGTTGTTGTTAGATCTCCTTTCACAACTAATTTTGGTATATCGTCTTATAAAAAAATTTTGAGAGTGAGATGGTTGTGGTTTGAATGATGATTTATTAAGTCAACTTAATTTTGGTGATGGATTTTTGTTTGATGAGTGGTTGGAGAGAGGATTGAGCAAAAGAAATAATATGTAATTTATTTATTTATTATTTTTAAGTTTTTTTTATATCTTTTACTAATTTAAAGTTGTTTTTTATTTTAGTAAATTTATTTATACAAAGAAAGAAAAAGAAATGTTCAAGACTCTTGATTTGGTGTTTCTAATATTATTGAGAATGATTTTTTTTTTTATGATTTTGCTTTTTTTGACAAGTTTTGGACAGATTTGGTATGTTTCTATACCTTTTTTCTTGTTTTATGTTTTTAGTTTTTATATTATTTTCTTTGTTTCATATATAGTTTGTTCTTTTTTTTTTGCAGCATTTATATATATTATTTTATTATATATGAAAGAAAGGGAAATATAGCAAGAATATTAGAATGAAATTCACCACAACTGATATATTATTTTATCATAATATTCAGTGGAGATATAAAAAATATGTTAATTCAAGCTATAGTTCAGATGCTTTTTTAATTAGTGATGATACTATGACAAATTACATTTCTGAAAAGGCTATAATGTGTCCTCATTATTGGAAAGAGGTTGATAATATTTTTATTCCTATTCATCAATAGGACGAGAAACATTAGATTCTTTGACACTTATCAATTAAGATAGGTGTATATATGTTTACAATTCCATGAGAAGTGCATGTAATGACGAAGTTACTCCTCAATATGTGATGCCTTTTTGTGTTGTTCTGACATTTTATTTTCATATTCTTGGTTTGTTAGCTGGTAGAGAAGACATTAATTTTAATAGTGGAGCTTAAGCTGGTAAATCTTTTTTGAATCCTTTTGAGATGTATATGATGGATTCCATTCCAATACAAACTAACATGTTATATATATTTTTTACTGTCATTTTAATTTTTTTAACAGGTTCTATTGTTTTTCTTTTAGTAATTGTGGTGTCTACACATTTACATTTGCGAAATTCATAGTTCATGGTTATGAAGTGTTGCCAGAGGAGTTTAATGTTGATGTTTATCGCACTAGGTTAGCTTTCTCATTGTATACGTATGGGAAGGCTAAATTAGATAGAGATATTGAAAGTAGTGTTAAATCATATAGAAGATTAGAAAGAATAAGGGTGACAAGGGCAAAAGGAGAATTCAAGAGCAAGATGTTGAAGTTTACAAGAAGAAAAAACGAAAGGAAATTTGATTTTTTATTCTTTTTTTGTCATATATATAAGTTTTTATTTTTTTTTAGTTTTTTCTTTCTTGTATTGATGTAAATATTTTTATTTTTATAAAAAATATATATTTTACTTTATCGCAAATATTTTTTGTCCAAGACAATAGGTATATGTTGGTATATGATACATAAACCTATATATGCAAGAAATAACAGATGCATATTGAGATTCTTTGTTGAAAGAAAATAGATATATGTAGTTATGTGTAACATATATCTATATATACTAATATTAATAGTTGTATTGTGATATTCTTTCTCTAATACAATATGTATACATTAGTATATTATACATATACATACATATATTATGATATAACATCTGCATACTGACAACCTTTTCTGGAATAGAATAGTTATACATAGTTATATATTGTATACATTAACATATACTAAGATATAACAACTAGATACTTGTACTTTTTTTCAAGACAATGGGTGTATATTGGTATATAATGTATATACCTACATATACCCATTATATTTAAAGAAAGAATGTCAGTATGCATTTATCTTAGATATAACAACAAATATAGACTTTTGTAATGCAATGTAATAAAAAAATGTAAAAAAGATATAATGTTGTTAAATTTGTTACATATATGAGGTATACCATGTAACATATATATATATATATATTTAATTATTTTGGTGCATTTCTACAAGTTTTCTTATTATGCTTATGTTGTCCACATTTGCTACATTTGTTTTTATTGTTACTCTTTCATGCTCATTTGTTTCTTCTCTTTTTTGGTCCTCCAACTTTAACTTTAAATTCTGGTTGTAGTACTCCTATTTTCTTTATTTCTTCTAGTCAATCCATGTATTTTCATTTGCAATTGGATAGATAGCTACTGTATAAGTTTGAACAAATGTCTCTTTAGCATAGTATTGTGAGCAATACAAATAAGAGTCTTGATTCATTTCCATCAGTACTGCTATTGCATTTTTGCATGGTAATTCATCTATTTGGAATATGTTGAAAGTGCATGCTTGTTCATTCAAGTCAACAACGAATTGAACTCTATTGTCCATGACTTTATACAATTATCTTGTTGATGGTTTAATTTGTCCTTTTCATAATTTTTTATTAGTAAGTAATTGTTTCATCTAAATATTAATATTTAAAGAAAATAGATTATGCCATAAATATTATTATTATATAAATAATATATAATTAAATATTTTCTTTTAATGTAAATCATATATCCTAACTTTTAATTAAATTTAACAAATATTGATATATAATAGTTTAATATATAACATATATTGATATATATTTTATAAAACAACTACATATTATTTATATATATTTTATATATTTTAATAGTTGTTATATTAATATATAACAACTACATAATATTATTAATTTTTCAAGAAAATATATATATGTATATGCTTTATATATACATATACTACAATATACTAGCTGCATACTGACATTTATTTTTCTAAAATCAATATATATATATGTAATTATATATAGCATATATCTATATATACTAAGATATAACAGTTAAATGAGTATTAGTATACCTGTAATTTTAATGATTCAAGGAGGCTTTCATTTAGTATATCTTCAGTTTTTTTTTTATCAATCTTATAAATATTGATAATGTTATATTTATATTTGTTCATAGTGGTGGAACCAAGATTGAGATAAGGGAAGCAAAATTTTTAAGCAAAAAAAAAATATAGATGAATGTATATTTAATTTTATTTTTATATTAAAAAATTAATGTAAATAGTTGATATTAATATTTATATTCAATTTTATTTTCACATTAAATATTTAAATATTTTAATTTTTATCATTTTTATTTTAATATTTAAATATTACTTTAAAAAATTACATAATATAATATTTATTAAATAATATTTTTATATATTTTTTGAGATATATTTTTAAAAAATGTGTTTAAATTAATTATTTTTTGATAAATTTATATGATATAATTTTTTTTACAAAATAATCAACTTAATCACGAAATCTTAAACCCCAATTCATAATTAAATTACAAAATAATTAATCTAATTATAAAATCTCAAATTCTCAATTATATCATAATCAAATTCTAAAATAATTAACTTATTCATTAAAACTCTAAATCTCAATTTATAATTAAATTCTAAAATAATTAATTTAATCATCAAAATAATAAACTAAAATTTATAAATTCAAGAATAATCATAAATAATTATAATATTCAATAACATTATCAAAATAATAAATTAAAAACTAATTTTAAATTTTAATATATATATATATATACATATGGGGTGAAACCAAGGGAGGCAATTGACCTACCTGCCTCCACTAGTTCCGCCCATGTTTGTCCATGTCCATTTTTATAGAAGTGACCTTAAATACTTTAATAGAATTGTTATTAGTAATTTTCTTGCACTTTTGTTTGTGGCATTCAATGATTCAAAAATATTTGAAGTTATTGTCCAATGTCTATTAGATTGCATGTACTCTTACCCATCTTTGGTAGCCAACACTTTCTAAGTATGGTATAATTCTTTCATCCACTTTGTTCAACTCTTTCATGTATTCTGTGAACTCTTCAATTGTATATGCTCTTGCTGCTCTAAAGAATAATTCTTTTATTTTTTTTATTCCTTCTAAAGTTTGTTTTCAAATTATTCAACAAGTGAAACATGCAAAATCCATGCGTAGCTTTAGGGTATACATTTTTTATGCCTTTAATGATACTTCCATGTCTGTTAGAAACAAAGCACATTCCATTTCTGTCACCAAATGTTCTTTTTATATTTTTGAAGAATCATTCCCATGACTCATCATTTTCAGATTAAACAATTGAGAAGGCTAAAGGGAATATTTAGCTAGAAGCATCTTTGTGTTGATGTTGTGAGTAATATTCCTCCATAAGTGCCTTTAAGAAATGTTCCATCCACCACCATTATAGCCCTACAATATGTCCATCTTTTTACTAATCCATCTAAAGCAATAAACGCATAAAGAAATGAACCATTTTCTTTCTGTTTCAGATTGTATTAGTTAGCATGTATAAATAACTTGGAATAAGTTTACAAGATTCATCATGTTTCCCTCTAAGTTTTTACATTACTTTGTCTTTTGCTCTTCATGCCTTCATGTATTTTAAGTTTACACTATATTCATCTTTCATGTCTTTAGTAATATATGCTAGTCACTATAAGAAAAATGTAAATTGGCGACGAAAATTAGTAATTGATAAAATTTATTGCCAATTAGTGATAAAAAATTATTAGCGACAGATTAGATATGAATTTAGCAACACAAAATCCGTAGCTAAATCTGTCGCTAAATTTGGTGCCAACAATTGGCACTTTACATTTAGCGACGAGCTAGAAAAATTTATCGCTAATTCCACAGTTAAATTATGCGCCAAATGTTGCCGCTAAAAATTTAGTGACGGTATTACACATCTGTTGCTAAAAATCGTTGCTAAAAATTAGCGACGGTAAAAAATGGTCACTAATAAATAAAATTAGCGACAAAATAATTTCACCGCTAATTAGCAATGAAACCTATATATGTTGCTAATTTCATCGCGAATTAATGACGAAATTTATATATTTAAAATACAGGCATAATTTTTGTGCCGGCTAATTAGTGATAAAATTTATTTTCGTTGCTAATTTCATCGCTACTAACGGTTCTGTCTCTAATTTTAAATATTTTAAAATTCTAGTGAAATTTTTGTGCATACTTTTAGCGATGAAATATTGCTCCATCGATATTAATGAATTTTTGAAAATAAACGAATTTTTTGGCAATGAAACTTAATTATGTCACTAAAACTGGAATATTTATTCTACCCAACTTTTTTTCTTCATTTCTTTCTTCTTCCTTCTTCCTTTCTATCTTTCTTCTTTCTTTCTCTCTTTCTCATTCTTCTTTCTTCCTTCTTTTTTCTTTTTTTCCTTTCTTCTTTTTTTTTTCTTTTCATCCTTCTCCTCTCTCTTTTCTTTTTCTTTTTCTTCTTGCTCTTCCCCTTCCTCCTCTTTCTCCTTTCTTCCCTTGCATTTAGATTGAAGGTATGGATTTTTTAGCTTATTTATTTATATTTTTATAATTAGTAATAATTTTTAGAATAAATATTATATTTTGTTGAATAAATAATATTTAGAAAAAGAATTTTTAAAAATTATTTAGTAGAATAACTTTTAGAAATTATTAGGTTGAATAATTTATTTTTAGATTGAATAAATTATTTGATTGAATAAATAATTTTATTTTTAGATTGAATTAATTATTTGATTGAATAAATAATATTTATAATAATTTTTTTGAAATTATTTGATAGATCGATTTATGTTTTATTGAAATGCTAGAATAAATATTTTTTAGAAATTATTTAGTGGAATAAATTATTTTATTGATTAAATAATTTTTAGAATAAATTATTTTTTAGAGAAATTAATTAAAAAATAAATTATTTTTTAGAAATTATTTGATAAATAATTTAATTTTTATGTAAATAACTTATTTATTAGAATAAATATTTTTAGAATAAATTATTTAATATAATAAATAATTTTTGGGAATAAATTATTTTAGAAATTGAAAATAAAATAAATTATTTTTAACAAAATAAAATAAAGTTTTTTAAAAAATAAAATAAAATTTTTATGAAATAAATTATTTTTAAAAATAAAACAATTTTTTAAAAAATAATTCATTTTATTTTTTAAAAATAATTTATTTTATTTTTAAAAAAAATTAATAATTTAGCGACTGATTTAGTGACGAAAAATCATTTGTTAAATTTATTTCTTTAAAAGGACGTTAAGAATAAATAGCGACGGAATATATATAATTAACAATAAAAAAATCCGTCGCTAAATATGGACGAACTTAAAATTCTATCACTAATTTTTCAGCGACTACATGGATAGCTGCAAATGTTGTTTTATAACTAATCCGTCGCTAATAGATTTTTGAGACTTAGCAACATCTAGGTACTTAGTCTTGATGCAATCAGCAATTATAGATAATGTTGTTTGTCTATAGTCACTCATTCGAACAAGTGTGAATATTGTTGTATTTTTTAATCATAAAGAGCTTCGTTTTTTCCATTTTTGCTGCTCTCAAGAACCATTTTGCACTATTCATTATAGCAAACTATAACATACTCGTTGTTGTATGATTTTCTAACTCTGTACTAAAAGTGATTTTTTTTTCAAATAAATTCAATACAAATTTAAAAGTCTCTTTATTTTTGTAGATTTGATCTTTTTCAATATCTGAATGTGTTGGGTTTATAATCATTGATGATGTTGCACTATTGACTTCATTGCATTTTGTTGTTGTTCTTCATCGATTATGTTTTTGCTCAACATATTTGCATAATGGACAATATCAATTACAATAACATTACTGTCATGTGTTTTTGTTAAACTTTGTCCTGATTTTTGAGGTGCAATGAATTGTGGACAAAATTCAGATATTCTCACTTAAGAACTTGGCTCTTCAACAGTTATACATAGTGGATATTTCATTATATCTAAATCTTTCTTCTTCAGTTGGATGTAAAACATTAAACTATTATCATCTTGTACTTTTAATGTTGGATATCCAGAAGCAATCTGATACGCCAATTGTATTTTTGATTCTTCTATATTTATTTTTAGTTGCAGTATAATCATTTGCAATATTTCTTCATATTTGCATTCTTCAGAAATAAGAATTTCATTTACTTCAAAATCTGTGTATTTCAAGTTAGCCCATATACCATTATGTTGAATTAATACTGGAATTGTCATTTTTTTTACTTGTGTATAAAAACATAAAAGCTTTTTAATAAGATGTACTTTTATATAATTTATACTTTCATATATCCAAAAATACTAACACATAATATCTGTGTATAAAAACATAATATTTGTATACTTTCATATACTAGTAAATAACAACTCATTACTGATTTTTTTTTTCTATTCAATACTTATATATAGGTATATGCTTCATATATCTACGTATACAAACATATATATATGTAAAATGATATTGATTTTTAATTCAATACTTATATGTAGGTATATACTTCATATACCCAAATATACTAATACATAATATTAGTGTTATGATTTTTTTTTCAAGTCAATATATATATAGGTATACGCTTCATATATCTACATACATTAACATATATATTTGTGAACTAATATTTATTTTCAATTCGATACTTATATGTAGGTATATGCCTCATATACTCAAATATACTAACACATAATATATGTATTCTGATTATTTTTTTTTTCACGTCAGTACATATATATATAGATATATGCTACATATACTTATATATACTAGTAAATAATAGTTGTTTATTGAATTTTTTTTTTCAATTCAATACTTATATATAGGCATATGCTTCATATACCTATATATACTAACACATATATATATATATATGTAAAATGATATTCATTTTCAATTCGATACTTACATGTAGGTATATGATTTATATACCTAAATATACTAACACATAAATATGTATTTTGATTTTTTTCAAGTTAATAGATATATATAGGCATATATTTCATATACCTACATATACTAACACGTATGTCTGTAAAATGATATTCATTTTCAATTCGATACTTATATATAGGTATATACTTCATATATCCAAATATACCAACACATAATATCTCAATTTCAATTTTTTTTAACTCAATAGATATATGTAGGTATATCTTATATATACCTTCTTATATTAGTAAATAATAGTTGTTTACTGAATTTTTTTAAGTTGATAGATATATGTAGGTATATGCTTCATATACCTACATATATTAACACATATATATGTAAACTAATATTCATTTTCAATTCAATACTTGCATGTATATATAGGTAAACGAAGCATATACCCTCATATAATACTGTATAATAGTTGTACATTGAATTTTTTTTTATTCAATACTTATAGCTGTATAGCAATATTGTTTTTTATTTTAATAAATATATCTTTTTTTTTCTTACATATAGACATATATACAAATGCATAATAGATGTATATTGATATTTTTTTTTCAATTCAATAAATATACCTAATTTTCATGTTACATATACACATATATACAAAGACAAAACAATTATATACTACACATCTAATATATAATAATAATTTAACATATTCTTCTAATTTATTTCTGTAGATGTGAAATTTAGTTTCTTTAATTACCTGTCAGATGAAGATTATCGACTTTTTTAGATAATTCTCATTGTCTATCTTCTCCTTTCATATCTGAGTTGCATTTTTCTTCACTTTGTAACATGATTTTGGAGTTTTTCTGTTTGATTTTGGGTCAATTTCATGTTTAATTTGATAAATGGATGAATATTTTTTCTTTTGTGTTGAAACTTTGTTGGTTTTTTTTCGAATTTGCTGCAATTAGGTATTTTTGATATTTTATAAGTTAGTTACAGTAAAATTGAAAAAAAAATATTATGCCGTATATTTGAAAACATAAGTTTGTTTTAGATTAGTTTTGTAATTAACCCTAGAAATTTTATATATAATTGGCAACAAATATAGTAATTGTACATTAGAGATGATGGATTGGTATTGTGTTAATTATTATGCATAAAGTTTTGCCCTGTAAGTATATTTTCTTTTTATGTACTAATTATTAAATTTAATTAATATAAGGGAATTAACTAAATAAATACTCCTACATAAAGTACTAATAAATTTTAGACTTCACTCACCTTAACTAGACCTTTTAGGATAAAAAATCCTTTAAACTAAAAAAAAACTGACAGTAACTAAAAGAAAATTTTTTCTCTCTCTCTCTCTCTCTCTCTCTCTTTTCTCTTTCCCTGAGCTCATTCCCCTTAGCTCGTTTCTTTTTTTTTTTTTTTTTATTTTGACATACGGATTCAAGTTTTCTTCCCTTCGTTTGGCATACCGATTAACATTTTCTCTTTATTGCTCTCCTCTTTTCTTGTGACTCCATCTTATTGTAGTGATTCGATCTGCTCTGTCATCAATTATCGGTAAACTTGATTTTTTTAGTTATATATATGTATTTATTTTGTGAATAAAAACCCGATATGAGCAAATATGATGAAATATGAACAATGCATGTATGTTTATGTTATGGGGTTTGGAAAATGACATTGTATTATACGTAAAGAGAGCTTGTTTTATTTTGTTTTATTCTTACAATATTACAGCTCTTGAATTCTCATATTCCTCTATTCTTCCATTCTTCTTTATTTTAATGTATGGAGCCTTGAAGAGTTTGAATGAGTTTAGTTGGATTATTATGAGTTGTCATATTTTGTTATAGAATAATATGGATTGTTATAGATTAATAATGTATATTTGTAGGTTAATATGGGTTTAAGTGCAGGTTAAGTGTTCTGTTCTTTATGTAGTTTAAGAGTTTTTCTTCTTCTTTTTATGTAGTTTAAGTGTTTTATTTAGTTAAGAAGCATGTAATTATAGATTACTATGTGTTGATATGTGATTATTTAAGATTGAATCATTTTTTTGTATGTTGTTTAAGTGGTAAACATTTACTAAGTCTGTATTTACAGGTTAATATGGGTTGATATGTGTTGATATGAGCTATTTTTATGGGTTGATATATGTTGATATAAGTTGATATAGGCTGTTTTGAGTTTATTATGGTTTCTATGGATTATGATGTGAATATAATTTATTATTGTAACTGTAGAATATTGATGGATGACTTCAAACTAATCGGTGAACGAATTCATTTAATGGACGAAATAATAATTCTCATCCAATATGGGAGAAATTTGATGTAAACATTGAAAAAAATGTTAGCGGGGATGCTAAATATGTTTTCTTAAATAGAATGACTGATTTCAATAAACTTAAGAAATCATAATCTGAATCACTTCATATTGACCGCACATCAAAAATTGAATTCAAATTTGTTATTGATCATGACGCACATCCTCTTTATGATGTCGTAAATAATAGGTCACTTAGGATATTCATGGATATTACTATGGAGGATAGACTTAAACATCCATTGATTGTTAGTGTTGAAGGTGTATAAAATTTGGACATGATAGTAATGATCCTCATGATGTGAAAAAAAGTGTCCAAGTAGAGATACCAGGTCTTCATTCAATACTAGAAAATGCAAATGCAAGGTTTTCACTGATTACTAAATATATCCATATAGGCCCGGAATATTATGAAAATGAATACGATGTGCCTGATTCATGTGGTGAGGAATAGGTAACACATAATAATGAGATTTATATATATTGTAATATTGGGGCAGAACATATTAATGATGATCATGTAGAATTTTAGTATATTGGGGTGGAACACAATAATAACATTGATTTTGATTATAATAACGAGGCAGAACATACTACTACTGAAAATGAAGAAACTATGACAAACTTATTTGCATCCATGAATAATCCAGAGTTATTAGGCGAAAATTCTATAACTGAAACGATTGATGAGGAAAAAATATTTAATTAAAAAATGATAATAAGACAACTATATCCCTTATTGCAATTATGGAGAAATTTAAGTTTAAGGTATTCAAGACCAATACTTCTTTCTTTGACATGCGCTATATTAGAAAAAACCTGTATGTAGAGATTGAGAGTGAAAAGTCTTGGAGACCCAAAGGGCTGTTGGATGGTGACAAAATATATGACCCAATATACATGTCAAAGTGATTTTGATCATACTAGACATAGACAAGCAACTAGTTGGATTATCGTTGAATGTGTTAAGAAGCGATTCATAAATCCTGGAAAGGTTTTCAAACCCAAAGATGTAATTGACGACATGCATAATAAATTTGGTATTGAGATTAGTTATTTCGTCGTATTGAGAGGACAAGAGTATACATATGAGAATATCATATTGGGTACTCTAAAACAATCTTTCTCAATTCTACCTACATATTTGCATATGCTAGGCGAAACAAATCCTGGTATGATTATACATCTACAATGTGGTGATGATAATAGATTTTTGTATCTTTTCTGTGCTTTTAATACTTTAGTAAAAGGTTTTGAACATTATAGACTTGTAGTTATTATTGATAACACTTATTTGAAAGGAAAGTATCGAAGTGTGCTTTTTACTATCGTTTGTCATGATGTAAACCAACAGATATTTCCTTTGGCATTCGGGATTGGCAATTCAGAAAATTATGCATCATGGGCATGGTTTCTCACGAAGTTGAAGGAAGCTTTCGGTGAAAGACCATATCATGTTATTATTTTTTATAGACACTTAAGCATTTAGAAGGCTGTAGTGGATGTTTTTCCAAATGCATTCCATGGAATTTGCATGTATCACTTGTTAAACAACTTAAAGTACAAATTTAAACATATGACCTAGGACCTTGAGAAGCACTACTACAATACAGCTAACGCCTATAAAATAAATAATTTCATCAAACTTTTTGGTGGTTTTTACATTATTATTCCTGGTGCCAAAGAATATCTAAAAGGTATTAGGCTTGAAAGGTGGACGAGGTCTTATATGCATAGTAGGAGGTACAATATCATGACGACTAATATTTTTGAATCATGATAACTAATATTTTTGAATCAGTCAATGCTTCTATTTTAACTGTGTTCACTCGTTGATGCTTCTAGGTATTTTTTGGTAAACATATTTGATCACCTATAATAAATTCTATCATTAAATTAATTAAATCATTATAAAAAAATGGTGAATTATTGTATTAATATTTACTTACATCTTTTATCATCATCTTTGCTAGTATGCGCTTCCTCTCTTTTAACTTCTTCATCATTGTTTTTAGTGGGAAGTAGCACATATCTGACCTTCTTTGATTTGCTACCTTCTATTTGACTACAAATCCTCTCCTTAATCATATACCCCTTGGGGCTTATTATAGACATGGCTCTAGAGCTAGCATCTTTCAGTACTTCTTTCTCCTAGCGTATAGGAGATTTTTCACTACTATATCAATACATATCATTATAACTAGATTTTTCACTTCAACATATATCAATACATATCATTATACAAAACACAATTCTTTAGTATTTAAAACAAATAAACAACATAAAAAAAAATCATTCTTTAGTAATCGCATATCAACGCATATTAACAAAGAAAACCCATGTTATTCAAGAAAAACACATTTCTAGACTAAATAAAATAGATAAACAATATAAAGAACACAAATTCTTTAGTAATCTCATATCAACAAAGATCAACACAAATCAATTAACAAAAACATATTTCTTCCCTATTTAAAACATCTAAACAACATCTAGAACACAAATGAGTCATATTAGTCTCATATTAAAACATATCAACTAAAATCAATCCATATCAATACATATCAATCTATATCAACACAGATCAATTAATATCAATATACAAAACACACTTATTTAGTATTTAAAACAGATAAACAACATAAACAAAACAAATAAAAATTAATTCTTTAGTAACCCCATATCCAAACAAATCAAACAATATCAACACATATCAATACATATCAATCTATATCAATCAACATAAGTATTTTTCTTGACTATTTAAAATAGTTAAGCAACATAAAGTACACAAAATGATTTATGCTTTAATAATCACTAAAAAAACATATCAACTCACATAAAAAAAGATCAGTCAATAAAAATAATCTTTTAGACTTTATAAAATAGCTAAACAACATTTAGAATACAAAATGATTCATGCTTTAATAATCATATATCAACCTATATCAATAAAGATCAATCAATAGAAATTCACTTCTAGACTTTGTAAAATGGCTAAATAATATTTAGAACACAAAATGTTTCATGATTAAATAATCTCCTATCAAAGCATATGAACACATATCAATACAGTTCAATCCATATCAGTCACAAAAAACACACTTCTTCACTATTTAAGACTTTATAAAACAACTAAACAACATTTAAAATACAAAATGATTCATGATTTAATAATCATATATCAACCTATATGAATTTATATCAACTTATATCAAGAAAGATTAACAAAGATCAGTCAATAGAAACACACTTCTTGACTTTATAAAACAAGCAAACAACATTTAGAACACAAAATGATTCATGTCTTAATAATCTTATATCAACTCATATCAACAAAGATCAATAAAGATTAGTCAATTGAAACACATTTTTGGACTTTAGAACACATAAAACAACTAAACAACATTTAGAACGCAAAATGATTCATGCTTTAATAATCAAATATCAACCCTTAGCAAACCATATCAACAAAGATCATTCAACAGAAACATATTTCTTTACTATTCAAAATAGCTAATTAACATAGAGAGCACAAAATGATTCATGCTTTGGTATTCCCATATTAAGGCATATCAACATAGATTAATCCACATCAATATACAAAACACTTATTTAGTATTTAAAACAATTAAAAATTAATAAAAAAAAAGTTCTTTATTTAATAATCCCTTAAAAACCCATTACAACTCATATAAATCCGTATCAACACATCTCAATACAGATCAATTTATATCAGTCAACACAAACACATTTCTTAACTATTTAAAATAGCTAAGCAATATGTAGAATACAAAATCATTCATTCTTTAAAAATCTCTTATTAAATCATATCAATACAAATCAACAAAGATCAATCCATGTTATTCGAAAAAAAAAACACATTATTTGACTATTTAAAATAGCTAAATAACAAATAGGACATAGAATGATTCACGCTTTATTAGCCCAATATCAACTCATATTAACACGGAACAAAACAGATCAATTCATATCAGTTTACAAAACACACTTATTTAGTATTTAAAACAGTTAAAAAATAATATTTTAAAAACCCATTACAACTCATATGAATCCATATCAATTCAGATCAGTCCATATCAGTCAACATAAATACACTTATTGACTATTTAAAACAACTAAACAACATATAGAATATAAAAATATTCATTCTTTAGTAATCACATATCAAAGAATATCAAAGCATATCAACATAGATCAATAAAGATCAATATGTGTTATTAAAAAAATACAGTTCTTCACTATTTAAAATAGCTAAACAATATGTAGAACATAAATTGATTCATTTTTTAGTAATCTCATATCAAAGCATATCAGATCAAAACAAATCATATCAACCCATATCAACACAAAGCATCATAGATCAGTAAATAAAAACACAATTCTTCGCTATTTAAAATAACTAAACAACATATTCATTCTTTAGTAATCTCATATCAACTCATATCATCACAAATCAACACAGATTAAACTATATTAGTTAACAAAAATATACTTCTTCACAATTTAAAATAGCTAAACAACATAAAGCACACAAAATGAGTCATGCTTTAATAATCACTAAGCAAACTATATCAACCCATATCATCATTGATCAAACCATATCAACCAACAAACACACTTCTTCACTATTTAATACATCTAAACAACTTAAAGCACACAAAATGAGTCATGCTTTAATAATCACTGAGCAAACTATATCAATCCATATAAAATCATATCAACTCATATCATCATAGATCAAACCATATCGATCAATATCAACACAAATTTATCCATATTAGTCTACAAAAGCACACATCCTGATTATATTCAACGGATAAACAACATATAAAGCACAAAATGATTCATGCGTTAATTCCTTAACACCCAATAACAACCCATATTAACCATAGCAATCCATATTATTAAAACTAACAACCTACATTATATTGCATTATCTTCATACCATTTACGAAAACATATTAACTCAAAATCAATCAATATCATAACATAACAACCAATGACAATATGTAACCATTCAATACAAATCAAAATCACAATAATAGATGACTATAAATAAAAATCCAACCAAATTCCAACATTGACAGTCAATAAAAAATCATTGTAACTCAATGAAAATCCAACTAAAACCATGATAGTCACTCACAATATATCTTTATTCAAACAATTTCAAAAGAGGAGTTCAAAACATAAAGAATCAATCTTTCACAAAGAAAAAACATTCTCTTTAAAAAACTAAAACATGTAAAACACCCATTAAAATGGCATAGTAAGATATTCTTCACACATGCATATTGAATGATTTTAAAATAGCACTTCAAAAATCGAGCATCAGAAATCATTCTTATTTTCATCATTCTCTTTAAAAAAACCAAATATGTAAAAAAAAAAAAAAACCCAGTAAACACATGGTTGAAAATCGAATTTCGTAATAGAGATGAGAGATAGAAACAAATGCTTACACTTTCACTGCCTCTTGAACAGAGAGAAAGAAAGAGAGTTGCTTCACTATGGATTTACTTCGCTAGAGAGAGAAATTGAGTTTTGAACGAATTTTTAGAAGATTTGAGAGAAGTTAGGATTTTAGAAATGGAGGAAGAAGATGAGAAGAAGGGAATCAAGAGTTCTGAAATAATAGAATAGTGGAGGCGAGTTTTTAGGAATATGAATGGTCAAGCTTTTTTTTTTTGTTAAAGAATAATTTTGTCAAGATAGGTCTAGTTAAGGTGAGTAAAGTCTAAAATTTATTAATGATATGTGTAGAGTATTTTTTTTTGTTAAATCCCTTAAAATAATTTATATATTTATTCATTCATTTATTAAAATATATATTTTGTGTTAATTTCGGACATTATCAATATTTTTTAAAATTAACATTGATTTTTTTCTATTTTTCATTCTAATTTTAATTTTGTAATTCAATAATGTTCATATTTATTTTTTATAAATTTATTTTTTTACATTTATTTTTCCTTTTTATTGTTTTTTATATTATATTATTTTTTCTTTTCTTTTATTATTTGATTTGTTATCTTTAATTCATATTTGTTGGCGTTCAAAATGGTTTTTAATTATTATGATACGAACAATTAAGAAAATGGCTATTATTTGTAGGATCTAATTTTTTTTAAGTCAAACTGCGATCAATTTTTTTATTTTAAGTTTGTTTTGATATTAATTTTAAGAAATCATAATATTTATAAAAAAAAATTATCATTTTGTATTATTCTACTTTATCAATTAACAAAATTTTAGTTTTATTTAAAAAAAATTAAGTATACATATATTCAAATTATATAAGACTTGCATTTAGAAAAAGATGCTAATATGATTTTTTTTTCTTCAGACTACATTACTCAAAGTTTTGTTATGCTTGAATATGCAAGAAAATTGAAAGTTTGAAATTTAGGGAGATCTTGGGTATGAAGTGATACTAAACTGGCAGAGGTTAAAAAAAATAAACAATGGCTAAAACTAGATTTTTTTTAAAAAAATATTAACTCTAACTAAAAAGACATTTTTTAAGTCAAAATTAGGTTAAAAAAAAAATATAAACCATGGTTGAAATGACATTTTAAACTATTTAGTATATTATATCGAAAAAGATATTTTTGTAAAAATTAAAAATAAAACTATTATATAATATTTTCAAAAGAGGCATACTCGAAGGATATAATTGTCACTTCCCAATTATTGTCAAATCAAAAATAAAAATTAATTATTGTATTATTATAATGTTAAAAGAATTATTTTTGTTTAATTTTATTTTGAATTTATTCGCAATGAAATTGTATGCTAAATGCAATTTTTTTGCTTCAAAAAATTTTAATTCCTCTCAGTTGAATCCTAATTCTGCTTCTGAAAGTCTGATATATAGAGTTCTAGGTCTTGCCATTGAGCAATGTAAGATAACTGGACTACTTGTTCATGGTTAAGGCTGATTTAAAATACGGTTTAACTGCTAAGATTTGTATTTGATGACATATTTTTAAAAACAAACATTTTGCACGCTATGTTTGGATGAGGTGTAGGGGTTAAATAAAATATAATAAGATAGAATAAAGTATGATGAAATAAAGTAAGATAAAGTACTATTTTTATACTTCAAAAAGGATTTGCACTCTTATATTATTTGGGTGAAAGGTAAGGGTATATAAAATTTAATATTAATTGACTAAAATATCATTTTATATATTAAACTAGTTTTTAGTTATACAATTTGATTAAAATTACGTTTAATTATAATATTACTTTAGAAATAGTGCAATCATAATAATATTTTTTAAAACTAATAAAATAGTTTTTTCTTTCTCTAGGAAAAAGATAAATATATAATAGGTATTTCTGTAATAAAATATTTATTTTTAGGATAAAAATAAAAAATAAAAGTTATAACAATTCCTAATACTCCAAAATGAAATGTTAAGATTTATGCGAAAAAGTAATAATTTTTTAACCCTTCATTACCCTTATAAAACCATTTTCCTTAATTAACCTTATTTATAAACAATACAATTTACCTTCCTTTCCCTTTTTTTTTAACTTTACTCACCTCTTTTTCACCCCATCCCAGACATAAGCTAAAGGAACAAGAGAAAGAATCAAATAATGTTAACGGTCCCAATGTTTCCATTTTCATCATTTTAACAACATTAAATAAAGTGGTTCTTTTTTTTTTTATGTTGAAAATGAGACCCACTTATCATCTCCAGAGTGATAAACAAACACTAAAATATAGCTATTTAATAGAATTCACATATTAAACTGATAAAAAAAATATTCAAATATCAAAATAAAAAAAATTGAAAAGTTCATATATCATTGGTATAATTTTTTTCTTTTATAAATAAAAAAGGATTCATAAAATTAGGGACAAATATTCAGCCTTAATTGATTTTTCTAAAGTTATTTTTTCTCAATCGAACATACTGATTTTTAATTTCAATTAGTTTGATTAATTGACTGAACCAAGTAGATCAGTTCAATTAATTCCACATTTAATCGATTTTTTTATTTTATAATAAAAACTTATAGTTACAATAAAAAATTAATACAATTAAATAATTAAACAAAAATTAATAAATAATTTAAAAATAATTATATTTTGCAATAAAAAAATAATGTAATTAAAAATTAAATAAAAATTAATAAAAAAACTAAACAAAAATTAATACTATCTAAACTGAACTGAACTAGTTAATTGTTAATTAAATTTAAAATTAAATTAATCTAATTTTTTAATTAATTAAATTATAATTTAATATGATTAATTAACTAAATTAAATATATTATTGGTTAACTGGATATTCCATCGGTTAAATGCCACCCTTATAATTCAAGTGTACTTTACAAAGGTTTTTTTTTCCCTGTTTATAACGTCTTCTGCCTGAATTTTGGTTCAAAGTCTTCTTTGTTGGTCTCCCACCCCATAAAATACAACCTACGTAACGTCTTAGCCGCCTAGCCGGCCATCAAACACTAACTTTTTTTATTTTTCATTCATATCATAAGATATAAAAGTGCTTATTTGTCCAAATTCTGTGAAAGATCGCTATAGTTGAGAAGTATTTAACCACTTAAGTTGAACACTTTGAACTTTTCATTATCCAACTAGTACTATGTATAAATCCCCCTAAGAATCAAGTATCATACTTAAAAAAGAAAAGAGATTTGGAAACAATAACTGTCATGCTTTTACTTGTAGAATTTTCTAAGTTTAACTTCATTGCAGGAAGCTAATGAGGAGTCCAAGTCAGTCACAAAAGCATCTGTCATGAAAGGTAAAGTCTAGGTCTGCACCTGATGTTCATATTTACACACTCAAACTTTGAACTCATTGTTATAAATAAGATTTGCATCTGTCATTTTCCAGGTTATAATATGTGAAACCATCTTGTTGTTGGACTACCACTGGTTGAACTATATAACGGTTTCTAGATTTCAAAAGACCATGCTTTGCCACCAATCTAGGAAAACTTTGAGCAAAATACAAAAAAATGCTTGAAACTTGGTGTTGGGACTTGATAGTTGTTTCTGAAAATATATTTTAGTCATCCTAAATTATTCATTCTAGTTAATGATGTTAGTTTTTTAGGTCTGTTTCACTTTAGCAATATTCTTTAATTATTGCAGCTATCAAGAAGCGTATGGAAAAAGATGTTGATGAAGTGGGTAAGATTGCACGTTCTGTCAAAGCCAAACTAGAATCAGTAAACAAAGATGTAATACTTAATTCTTTTTGTTACTAGATCAATGTTCTTAATTCTTTTTTTTTAACTAGATCAATGTTTGTGTTGTAAGAATGTCCATGGAATTCGAAATTTTCTACTGATTTTTTTTGGTGTCTTTATCTCCAGAATTTAGCCAATCGACGAAAACCTGGATGTGAGAAAGGAACTGGAGTCGACAGATCGAGGATGAACGTTACAAAGTGTGTTTCCTGTGAAGATATTTTAATACTTGATCACATTTCGATTTTCTTTTTCTTGAACTTATGTATTTCATGCTTGTATATGCATATAATTGAATTATTATTCCCTTATTTTTTATCACAGTGCCTTGACAAAAAGGTTCAGGGATTTAATGACAGAGTTTCAGGTATATATGTACTAGTTAAGGCGATTATCAATAGTTGGTTTTCTCTTTCTCATTTTTTAAATCTTGTTTCAGACCTTAAGGCAAAAGATCCAAGATGAGTATCGAGAAGTTGTAGAGAGAAGGGTCATTACAGGTGCAAAAACTGTGCTTTCAAATAATAAAAAGTATAAAAATGAAAAACTCTACAGCATAATGGAGATTTAGTACTTTCATTTTCCTTGCTTTTAAATATTTGGGTGCCATTTTGTCAATAACCTTTTGCATATTTTGCTGTCTATGACTGAGCAGTTACGGGAACCAAACCAGATGAAGAGGTGAGCCTGAATTTTGAAACTAAAAATTATGCTCTATTTGATATGAATAAAATCATAATTGGCAAAAATTTAATGACTGCTAGACAATTGACCACCTGATCGAAACCGGAAACAGTGAGCAAATTTTTCAGAAGGCAATCCAAGAAATGGGCCGAGGACAGGTATGTGTTACAGATTTTTTATTCTGTCACCATATTGAAAATACCAACCATTTTTTTAGTTTAGATATTTGGTCCACAATTTGCAAGAATTGAATATGTGGAATCTGGAATTATTTGCATTATATTGTTGTGATGTCGCTGCTTTGCTAAACATGCATCCATTTATTAGTTTTGGTTAATGAAATAAAAGAATTGGAAATTGTTAAGCAACATAACAGTTTGCTCACTATTTTAAAATGTGACTTCATTGTGAATGTCAATGTGCAGATAAGAGCTAGTCCAAGAGTTTATAGTTCAAATGTTGTTTTACCATTTTTCTTTCTGTTCCAACGATTGGGCTTCATTAAGTATTCCATATATTATCTCCTATCAACACCAAAAGCTTGGGTCTTGCTTTACATTACAGAACACCTCTCTACACTTTGAACTCATCCTATCAATGATATCTTTGGGGGCAAGCTGAAGACACTTGAAATGAAATATTTTGCATTGTTGATTGTTTACTTAGAATCTTGATTAAATTCTTGGATGCCGTTTATGAAACATAGATTAACCATCCATCCTGTCTTCCACCTTTTTTCCCCCTCTTTGCTACTGGCTTAATGGTTTGAAAATAGAAAAGCTTAGTTAAAAAAATTCTATATATTGATTAATGTAAAAATCATTCAAAAAATTCAAAATTTTAAGTGCGAACATTTAATTTTACCAGTTTGTTCCTATTCTATAATTTTAGTTGCAATTATGGCCAAATAAGAGAAATAAATCAAAATTTAAAATAAATATTATATTCATAATTGAATTAAAATAATCATATTATATTTATTTTACTATGGCTTTTACTTAAAAAAATGAGTCTCCTCTCTTTTCATTTTTTCCCCCTCAATCTCAATTTGACAAACCCAACTCTCTCCGCATCATAAATCTTACCTTCAAAAACAAAATTTATGTTTTCATTTCTCTTTCAATTCCAAAAATCTAATATATGAATAATTAATTCATAACTCCATGGAAAAGATAAAATTTGGGGAAAGAGGTTGAAGAAAGAGATGTAGAGGGTGGGTAGAAACAGAAAATTATTATTTTATTTTATTTTTTAATAAACAAGTATTTTTAATTTCAAATTTTGACTAATATTTCACTTGTACACAATTGCAACTAAATTGAAAATTGGGATGAATTTAACATATTTAAAAGTTTTGGACAAAATTAAAGCAATTAATTTTTTTTTCCATTCCTCTTATAGTTGTCCCCTGTTGGGAGCTCTAGCTCTACACATATTGGTAGCTGTTTCCCAATCCCCTGAATTTGCAACTTGAATCTCTTTACTTGGTTTGAAATTTTGAGCCATGGTTGCAGGTGCTAAATACCTTAGAAGAAATCCAGGAGAGACATGAAGCTGTAAAGGAAATTGAGAAAAAGCTTCTAGACTTGCATCAGGTATATCAGTAGTTAGACGTAGATGTGGACTATCAAATCCAAATTTCTAATGCAAGTCTTATTTGTCAGATTTACCTTGATATGGCTGTTCTTGTTGAGGCCCAGGGAGAGATATTAGATGATATTGAAAGTCAGGTTTGTTTATTGTGCTCACTTCTTTTAGTATATGCATTGCATACTTGCATGGTTGGTGGTAAGGTTGCGTTTTAGCTGGCGGCTGTGTGTTAATAGAAATGTTGTTCAGGTTGCAAATGCAGTCAATCATGTCCAATCAGGGACAACCGCACTTCAAACTGCAAAGAAACTTCAGAGGAATACACGGAAATGGACCTGCATTGCCATTATAATTCTTTTGATTATAGTAGCTGTTATAGTTCTTGGTGTCGTCCGACCTTGGTAGAGTTCTTGAGTCTGACATTTCTTGTTGCCTGACCATTTGTATCTATAACCGATTGAAATTGTTTTCGAAGTCCTGTCTGTGCATCTCACTTTTGCCACTATATCTCCTTCGAAAAATTCATTCGATTCGTCCGTTGTCTGGTTGAGGTTTGCCTTGTTGCTGGAAGCTTGCTTTTTGTGTGGATTTTGTAGATAAAATATGTATGCCATAGTTTTTAGCTTGTGGGAATACTGCAAGTGATAGAAAATGATGACTTTTGTTTGGTTTAGTCATTGTCATAATGTGTCATTAACTGTATATTTCTGTATTGATTTCTGAAATCCAATAATGTCTTTAGTATCAATCTTCTGATAGCTACCTAAGTTTTGAGTAAAAATTGGAAAAATTACTAAAATATAAATGGATGGAAGCAATATAAGCATATCATTTTGCTATCATCTTTCATTATATAGGCAACCTTTTGCAACTTTTTGAAAAGGATTGGGTTTTGGACAAAATTTTAAGAAAAAATAAGAAATTTTTTTTTTAATTTATCATATTTTTAAAATATATTTAAATTTACAATAATTTATAATTAGTTTACTAATTTATTAAATTTACATAGTTTAATATGAATTTATTATATACATGATAATTTTTGTAAATTTATTATATATTTATTTTGAGTTTATCATACACTTTTATAAAATAAATAAAATATTTGTGGTAAAAATAAATAAATATATATATATATTAGGTTTTTGAGCTTATAAGTAATTAAATTGTAGAACTATGTATCTCTAATAATATGTTGCTAAATTAATATCTTTTGTAATGCGAATGAGAACCAAAATTATTTCGTTTGACTGAATTAATTCTCCAAATTTTTATATGGTCTAAAGATTTATTAATACAAACATATAATATTTTTATAATTTATTATTGTTCATGTCAGGAGCCAGTTATATGTAAATCTTAATTTTTGAGCTTATAAATATATATAAGTTATAATTAAATATATATAATTTACTTTCGGTTAAATTAATATAACTTAACGTTTCAAATTGTCTTTTTTTCTTAAAAAAAAATTCTTTTATCATCTTTTATATTTCTCTCCTTTTTAGTCAAATTATTTTATGTAAAAAACGATTGTAAAATTTTTAATTTTTCAGTCAATTTTTTTCTTGTTCTATCTCTTTTTCTCGGAGTGGTTTTCTCTCTTTATGTAAAATTTTCAATTTTATTTTTTTTTATTTTTTTATTTTTTGTATTCCAAAATCTATAAATTTCTATGTCATTAGATTTATTATTTTTTGTTCTGTTTATTTATATACCCTAAAATTCATACATAAAAATACAATTGTATTATTCATAAAATACTCATCTCAATTTGCTTACTATCAATTATGTTGGAGGTAATTTTTTTTTATAATTTTAGTTTATTTTTTATTTTTTTTTCTCATTAATTTATATCATTGCTGAGTTAAATTTATATTTTCAAAATGTAGAACCATTTATAAAAGTTATAACTAATAAAAATTTTAGAAATATAAATTCAACATGATAGTAAACTCCCACTAGTTTTAAATTCTGAGTCCGTTTCTGGATTTAGATTAGTTTTTTACTTTCTTTCTTGAAATTAGAGTAAAATAATCTATTAATTATAATTTTATTTTTGAAAATATTTGATTTTTTTTATTCATTAGGCCTATATTCTATGAATTATTAACTATTATTTAAAAATTAAAATAAAAGATGAAATAAAAATATAATTTAACATAATAGTAAACATTGAAAAAGAAAAACTTACAATAGAAGTTCAAATATTATTTTAGGATTCTTTCATTATAAGATTTTTCAAATGTTACAAAACAAAATTCGCATAAATTAAATCATTTATACACACTCATAAAGTTCCTAAGTTATATATATTAATGCAATTAAGTGGGAGACTTAAAATTATGTAAAATAATCTGATGTCATATAAGTTAAAAAATTTTAGTAGGAAATTAACTGATTACTGATAATATTCTGAAAATTTTACCTTTTATTTTAAGGTAATTAAGAAGCATGCCAGAGAAAATTAGTTCGTAAATCCATCAGCTAAAATCATAAATGAAATTAACTAGGATATTTACAAAAATATCTAAAAAAACAAATTTTATCTCAAAAATACTACAAAAAATAAAAGTATTTGCATTTTTAAAAAAATTAAAGCAAAATTTTAAAAATACCTCACTCTTTACAAAAGTAAATTTTTTTTTCAAAAATATTTTTTTTCACTATAATCAATATTTTATTTTAATTTTTATTTTTTTAAAATTCACTATTAAATAAAATATTATAATAAAAAAATAAAAATTAATATTTTAAATTATATTTTCAGCACATAAAAACTATTAATTTTTATAAAAAAATTTTAATTATGATTAAAAAAATAAATAACATTGGCAACAAATCATAAAAAAAACAAAATATATAAAAGTATATTAATAAAAATTATTAAATTTATTTTTAAATAAATTTTAAATATTTTATTTATAAAAAATGAAGTAAAAAAATTTCGTTATATATATTAAGTAGATATTTGGTAAATATTTTGTATATATTTTATAAATATTGTGTATATATTATGTATGTTGTGTGAATTTTATATAAATATTGAGTCGATGTTGTATGAATAAAAGATTAAAAAAATAAAATAAAAAATATTAAAAATATTTTGTAGATGTTTAGTAAATATTTAGTAGATACTTGATAAATATGATAAATGTTTATTTTGTTGTGTATATATATTATATATAATGTGTATATATTTATTTTTATGTGTATATTAAAAATATAATATTAAAAAAAATTCTGAATAAAACAACATAAATAAAACCTCAAAATAAAAAAAATAGGAAAACAAAAAAAAATGAAAAATCAGCATTAAAAAAAATTAAAAATTGAAAAAATAGAGCGCCTCCTCCTTTTTTTTTTAAAAAAAAAATAATTCTTTTGTTCCGTATTTTTGCAAAAGTCAATGTAAAACGCCGTGCCCAACGTAAAATTTTTAATTAACCAATTGTAAGGGCTGAAACTTTGATATCCGTTGAGAAGAATTTCTTCAAAAATACTTCAATAAATAAAAATATTTCTAAAATTTTTTTAAATATATAATTTTCTAGCTTTTAATTTTAAAAATATAATATATATTTACTATACATATTGTATGACAAAAATATGCTCTACTTTTAACTTATATTCTAAGTCGCAATAATAAATTATAAAAAAAATAATTCCAAATAAAACCTTTTTATATTATTAAATTATAGAAGAGAAATTTATATGATTTACGCATTATAGTTTTCTTTTTTCAAATCTCTGGATCCAGTGTTTTTGTTTTTAAATTCTATCCATGCAGGTCTTTTTTGTTTCACTTCTAAATTTTTTCTACTCCATTTTTTAATTTTTTTTCTCTTTTATTTTTTATTTTTATTATATTTTTATTTTTATTATATTTTTATTTTTATTTATATGTTTTTATTCATAGATAATTTTTCTATTGCATATTCTCAATATTCACACACAAAAAATAATTAAAACTTTCAAAATAACAAAATTACCTTACACACTAAAACCCCGAAGCCTTAAGTTACAAGGCCGTAAATCCTACATGATATATATATATATAATATGTTGCATATATGCCCTTATATATGTCATATATAATACATGTAATATGATTAATTTCATAGAGTATAAATAAAGAATCATATAGATATGTTATATAAATATTTTTATCCTATATATGTTGCATATATGTCCTTATATATGCGATATATATTGCATATAATTCGATAAATGTGATCAATTTCATACTAAGAAATATATAATTTGATAAAGGTTGATAATATATGCAATATTTATGACATATATGTTGCATATATATATATATCTCTTTTATACGATATATATATTACATATATATTGCATTTATATATCATATATATTATATATAATATGATTAATTTCATATATTACGGATGAAAAACTATATAGATTTATTATATAAATATTTATATGTCATATATGTTAAATATAATATAATTAATTTGATATATTATTGATGAAGAAATATATAGATGTATCATATATTATATTAATATTTAGAGTTGTAATCCAACCGAGTCGAGTTTTGAAAAATTCAATCTCGCATTGACATAAAATAGTCGAGCTTGAGCCCGCGCTCAAACTAAGTTTAAACTTGTATCGATTCAAGTTCATATATCATATATTTTGAGTTTAAACGCAAACTCAATTTAACTGAGTTTGACGAGTTTTATTTAAGCTTTTATTTTTTATTTATCTTTTTTATATTTTTATAGTAGAAATACTAAAATTAATAATATTTTTGTTAAATGCGAATAATCTGAGTATATTTATATTAACAAAAATAAATTGTATTTATATAATTTTATATTCTATTATAAATTATTAAGTTATTGAATTATTTACATTACTTATATACTGCATAAAATATTTAATATATGTTATAAGTCACCATATTTTTATAATATTATTAATTAAATAATTATTTATTTTTATAATTTGTATCATATAAATAAAAATAAAAGATTATATGATGCAATTTATTCATTCAAAGTAATAAATTTATTCTTTTAAAATTTTTAATAATTCTTTTATTAATAAATATTGTATTAATATAAATTTCACTCACTATTAAAAAAATATCAATAATATATATAATTCAAATGAAGTTTATTGAATTAAATTATTATATGATGTCAAATTATTTATTTTATTTTATATTATTTAATTTATTTATTACATATAATGTATAGTAATAAATTATATAAATTAAATTAGTTAAAAAATTAATTTATTCAAATTATAAATTTCTAATTCAGCATAATAAATGAGCTAATTTATGAGTTAACTCACGAGCTTTTAAATGAGTTAGTTTGCAAACTTTACGAGCTGAATATTGATTTGGGCTTGACTTATTTAACAAATAAACAGTTTAAGATCGAGCATGAATGAGTTTTTACTGAACCGAAACTCAAGTCGAGTTTAAATAATTTGACTCATCTATAACCCTAGTTATATTATATATAATTTGTTATAAGTCATAGATGTTATATATAATCTATTAAATATGATGTTTATGTATTATATATATATATTGCATATAATATGTTAAATATGATAAAAAAAACTAAAAAATTAAGAAAAAAACTCCTCCTTTGAAATAATTTATCGAATAAGTGGAGTGCATTACAGAATCTAATAATCACAGTTGAAACAAAAAAAAATAAACAAAAAAATGAATTAAAACATTTACAAACAAAAAATCAAAAATCAAAATTAAAACCACCGTAGATTCAGGTTTCATTTTGATAAATTAGGGACTTTTGGACTTTTATTTCTTCAGAGTTTTTAGCAATTAATTGAGAGATTGAATGAACAAAAGCATCAAACAAATAAGGAGCAAGCCACAAATCATCAAACACTATCAAACAAGGCAGTAACAAACTTTCACTGTCTTGATTTTCTTTCAACCGAGAAGAATAAATTTGGTGCAAGTAAATACTTTGCATCAATGTTTAATTATTTGTGGAGCCAACAAACGACGGTAAATTCTAAACATATTTAATATAATCTATTTTGTGTCTATTTTAATTACAGTAAATTATATCTTTTAATTTTAGCTCATAGCAATTTACATAGAGCATAGTTTAATGGTGTTGTTTTGTTAATCATACAAAATAAATCTATAACCTATTAAGTTTAAGTTATGGTTGCTTATATGTGTTAAATTAATGTTTTTAATACATGATTATTTAATTATAAAAATGTTCCATAATCTTATTTTTTCAAGTATCAAAAGCTTTAACCCTAATTAATTCTTCTTTCTAAAATCACACGGTAATATTATTCTTTTAAAAATAACATTAGCTCCTTAAAATCTCAAAATCCTATTTTCTAAATCTTAAACCCTAAAATCTTAATTTTTCAATGCCAAAAACACAACCTTAAAAGCCAGTTTTCAAAACCTACAACCCCGCAAGGGGAGTTGCCCCCTTACCCTCGCTTGCTAATTAGCTAGCGGGACAGTCGTATGGGCTCGTCAAATAGGTCAAAATTTATTTGTGTATTATAAGCCTTTGTATTTAACTACCTTTATTTAAAAACTCTAATTTGGACTCTAATTTGGTTATTAAAATTCTAAAATCCTAAATTTATACATTTATTACTTTATTTAATTTTAAATTTGATTATGTATTTTATTATATGTTTTGATGATTGATTTATTTAATTTTAATATTTGATTTGTTTATCATAGATAGATGATTTTTTTTTATTATTTGTTAAAATTATAAGAGGTATGTTTTCATGATTGGGTACCTCATTAATTAATCTTTATACAATTTAATTTATTTTCATATTTTAGAATTAATAAAAAGGACATGTTTTCACCTTTCGATGGGTGTCCTATTTAGTTTTAGATATAGACGATGCAAGGACATGTTTTCATTTTCGGATGAGTGTCCATTTATTTATTTTGTTTGAACATTGTTGTAATTTTAATAAAATATTTATTTATTCTTATGATCGCATGAAGTATGGATCATATAATTATATTTAATAATTTTATAATATTAAGACCTGCAAAGAAGGCTGGTTCCAATGAATCGGGCGTTGTAGAGGTGCTGAGTCATTTCTCACATTCCCCACACGTACCCAACTTTCTGAACCCATTAGGGGGTTGAAAATTTCTTAGAAATCGAGTCATCTACTCTCTTTTTTTCGGCCAGTCCGGGTGGCGACTCTATTTTCTCCGGGCTTAGGCCCTGAGTCTAAACAGTGCCGAAGTCGCAAGAACCATTCCACCAGGAGTGGAGGCGAAAACCTCCGCTCACAGTCATCATCTCCGTTAACAGCGTCACGTCAGCTCTTAAAATAAATCCATTATAAATTTTATCCATCATCCCTGAAAAATTCTCTTAATTTCACCAGTAGTCTTTAAAAGTTTTTCTTAATTTCACCATCATCCTTAAATTATTCAAAATTTTCTAATTTTAAAATAGTATAATTATTACTGCAATATTTTTTATTTTTTAAAATTATTTTAAACATTAATTGTTATTATTATTCAAATGTAGAAAAATTAAATTTTTTAAAATTATTTAAAATTGGATAATTTTGAAAATTTTAATTTTTTTAAAAAATTTTACTAATATATTTGTTAAACTGATTAATAAGTTTTATTTAATTATTAAATAAAATTACTTTGTAATTAATAAGAATTATTGTTACAAATAATTTTAAAAAAATAAAAAAATATTACAATAATAATTATACTATTTTTAAAATTAGAAAATTTTATATAATTCAATTTTTTACAGTTGAATTATAATAATAATTATTAAATATTATTTTATAAAAAAGTAAATATAGAATAATAATAATTATTATTCACATATAAAAAAATTATTTAAAATTATCATTCAAATGTAAAAAAAATTAAAATTTTAAAATTATTTAAGATTATTTAAGGATGACAGGTAAAATTAAGAGATTCTTTAAAAATGACTGATGAAATTAAAAGAATTTTTTATGGACAACGGATGAAATTTATAATGAATTTATTTTAAGAGCTGACTTGATACCGTTAACAGAAATGATGAAGTTTGAGTTGATGAGGATTTTGTTATGAAACTCTTAAATTTAGGGATAATCGATGTAAAATTTAAACTTCGTTAGTCACTTCTTCGAGAACAACGGATATAAATTACTCTTTTACTTTCTCCACTCTCTCTTTATCATTCCTCCACCTCTTTCAGTTTTTCTCCTCTCCATGACACCGCCGTAGTTCTTTTCTTTCTTCTTTTATGGCTATTTTAGTATTTTACAGAAAACTAGCATATGTTCAGTTAAATCCTAATTTTATTGCAAATATAAAATTTTTGAAATTCAATTTTATATTTTAAAGTTGTCATACTAAAAATGAAATTTTATTTCAAATATATTATATAAATTTACTATTCATTTATATAAAACGAAGACTTATTCATTGGACTCATTTGGAAATGAATTCTATATTTTTAGATTCATTTATAGGCTTATTCTTCATAGTTTTTTTTTTTAAAAGGTAATAACTAATAATAAGATTTTATTTTTATCAATATTGATAAGGATTTTTTATATTGAGATAGTTTAAATTTAGGAATAGCAATGATAAACACTGGCCCGCCTCTAATGTCGGGCGAATTTTTCAGTTTACAACTCAATCAATTTTTTTTATTTAAACTCTAGTCATCAAATTTGAATATATATATATATATAAGGGATAATCGTAAAATCTTATTATAATAAACTATTAGCTTGTGGTAAAGATAAAACAATCAAACTGAAATGAATTATATTTTGTTAATTTTAATGTTTGGAAAGAAATAATTTAAAAAATTGAATTATTTTTATGTAAAATAGAAATGGTTTCAAAATAAATAAAAATTTAACTCAAAATTTCGAATCGTAACAATTCCGGTTCCTTTTAATGAATATACGGATATATCAAAAGAAATAAATAATTTTAAATTTAATTTAATAAGAATTCAATTTAATTAAATTTGTATTAGAATGTATTTACACTAATGCTCTTATAATTTATATCTTGTTTTAGTATTCTAATATTATTAGTTGCTTTTAAACAAATTAATAAAAATAATTAAAAAATAAAATATAATTCGTATTCTTGATCCATCTCTTTTTTTTTTTAATGGATCTTTTCTTGTTTGCTTATATTTATTTTTATGAGCTAAATAATGGAGAGGTATCTCTCTATTTTCAAAACTTTCTTACTTGATCGGTATTTTTAAGATGAAAAGGAAAGTTGCTGATGTGGGTATTGAAAGTGTTTTCGACTAAATTAATTTTAAAAATTATGTTGATAGTGAAAATATAGTTCTTATATATTTGCATCTTTCGAATTTAAAAAATATATTGGTTAGCATATTATAATAAAATTATTATAGTTTTATTGTGTATTATGTCAAGTCATTATTCTCTTTGCATGTGTTTTTATATATTATTCCTTCAAAAAAATCTTATTATATTCTTTCCGAAAAATTCAGCTGAAATGTCAATCACTCACCATCCAAATATATAAGACCTGTATTTTGTATTCGGAAGCCAATTTAATTATTAGAGTATAGGTTTTTGTTCGAAACATCTTTGACATTTATTGTGATGATTTTTCTGTTCATTTTTATGAATACCTGATCCAATTGAAACTGAAAATTAATAAAATTTAAATATAAACCACCTGATAAAAATAAAAATGAAATTCCCAATAACATTTATATTATAGACTTAATATTGAATTTTTTTGCTATATTACTCATGTTTCCTTTCTCAATATGTAATATATATAATTAATACAGGTAACAAATGCAGTGGATCATGTTCAAAACGGGACAGAAGCACTGAAAACAGCAAAGAGCTTCTTACAGAACCAAAGTAAAGAAAATGTATGATTATTTCCATTATTTTACTCTTGATTATTGCTATTATTATTCTGCTGTCTGTTTTGACTCCATCTTTAATTTGACTAACGTTTTTCTTTTCTTTTTCTTTTTTTTGAAAATAATAATGTTGCATGGTGAGGCTGTATTTCTAATTGTATTAAAATTTAAAAATAATGGTTTCAGATGCGTACTTGTTTTAAGGTAATTTTGTGCCCAAAGTGACATTACATTGCTCAAGTTTGATGAGAAGTTGCTTATACTTGAGAAAGGTATGCTTAATTGCGTGACCTAATTCCTTTTCTAGCCTTGAAAACACTATGTTGTTCCAACTACAATAAAACTAAAGTCCATATAAATTATTTCATAATTAATGTGATTATTATTTAAATTAATTTGATTTTATTATTTAAATTATTTCATTAATGAAAATTGAATTAGTCCTTTCCAACCATATAACCAAAACCAAAGTCCATATAAATTAAAAAAAATCTTAAAATTGATATAATTTTTCAAGAAAATTTCATGTTAACAATAAATAACAAACGGATTTTTCTGCAAAACAATATCTTTAAAAAGTGTAAATATTATATAAAAAAAAATCAATCATTTCTTTTAAAATTTCAACTTTTAATTTCAAAAATATAGTATATATTAATATAAATTTAATATACATTGAGTATATCAGATGCACATATGAAACATATTTTCTATTAAATTTAAAAAAGAATATTTTTAAAAAATTTAAAAAGGTGATATGAAGTAATTTTCTCATAATAAAACTAGGGACAATTACATAAATAGCTTAAAAATAAATTCAATTTTTAAAATTACGTTGTGTAAAAAATTCTTTTATTTTTACGGAAATACCGTTTTGCAATTACAAAAATATAGTGGTCCACTTTTATACTTCCACTGGAGAAAAAAATGTTCCATTATCACCTGCCATGTATTTTTTTTATAATACTTGCTTTGTAAATTATGAAGGCTCTTGTCCATTAAAAATTTTATAAATTTTATTTATTTCATAAAAAATTCTATTTAATATTTTTAAAATTATTTTTAGCATTTAATTATAATATTATAAATTAATCAATTAATATTAACAAACATTTAATTTCTAAAATTATAAAACTATTTAAACTAAAACAAAAAAAATCTATTTAATCAATTAAATTTTGTTTATTTCAAAAAAATATATTTAATAATTTTTGAAATTAGTTTTTACCATTTAATTATAATATTATTAATCAATTAATTAATATCAACAAAAAAGTTTAATTTCTTAAAAAATAAAAAATATTTAATCTAAAATAAGTTTCGTAATTTTCCAAGAGAAATATTTTCTATTTGATTAACAAATATAATTAATTAATTAATTTTTCTATCTCATTGCTCATTACTTATTAATCATTATTAAATATGTGTTATATATATCTAATTATATATAACATATAACAATATATATTTACATGTAACAATATATTCTGATATATACCTACATATACCATTATTCTTTAGTTAAAATATATGTAATATATATCCACATATATGTAACATATATATTATTATTATTTTGCAATATATGTTCATATATATCTAGTTATATATAATATATACCAACATATATTCTTATTCTTTTTGGTATATATAATTATATGTAACATATACCTATATATATATATAAATTATAAAATAGTTATATACCAACATATATTATATATATATATATATATATATCAAAATATACTCTCATGTAATGTTATTATTTGTTTAAAATATATGTAACATATACTGACTTATATTAATATAAAATTATATATACCAACATATATTGTTATTCTTTAGTTAAAGTATTTATAACATATATCAACATATATTTACATATATGTATATATCTAGTAATTGCACAGCTGCTGATTAAAGCATAGCGGTTCTGCTTTCTCTTGATTTACCCGATGTTGGTTGAAATGGGGAGTCCCTCCCTCGACCCGATAAGGCCAACGTATTCAATAGCAAAAAAGGATTGCTTGGATACTGCTATACAATTACAACCCGTTTTTGCTCAATGGATACAGAACACCCATGCTTTAGCACCTGGTAAAACGGCTTCTAGTGTAACAACAAGCACTAGTTTAACTTGGGGGGTGGTCATTTAGTGGCAGTGGGTGGTAAGATTGCTTTGTTACTGATTCCTAAATCACAATTTGCATGAAATTCTTGCTATTTCTTAAGCAACTGCTATAAGATCAACAATTCCATAAGCTTGGGCTTATGTTGCTGACCATGTAATATATACTAACATATACTTACATATATGTATATATCTAGTTATTGCATTACAAAAAGAAAAAAAAATATTTGTTGTTATTTTAGTATATGAAAGTACACGTAGTATATACCTTTATATACCTATTATCTTGGGGAAAAAATATCAGTATGTAACTCTTATATTTTAGTATTTATAAGTATGTGATAACTATAACTGCATATATTCAATGTCTTTCAAAAAAGAATGCTAGAATACATATGTAATATTTTAGTAGATAAAGGTATATATAGCATATACCTATATATACTTATTATTTTGGAAAATGAATATCAATATGCAACTATTATATCTCATTATATTTAGGTATATACTAACTATAACTACATATATTTATTGTCTTTTAAAAAAGAATGCCAATATTCAACTATAAAGGCCATTGTTTATAAAGTTATATAATTACAAAAATAATTATAAAAATGCCATTATTTATAAAGGTATACGAAGGTATATGAAGGTATACGAAAATATATATAATATATACTTATATATACCTATTGTCTTGAAGAAGAAATATCAGTATGCAACTCTTCTATTTTAGCATTTGTAGATATATAATAACTATAACTACATATATCTAATATCTGAAAAAAAAAATATCCGAATGCAACTATAATATCAAGATATATGAAAGTATATATAGCATATACCTATATATACCTATTGTCTTTAAAAAATATCAGTATGTAGTTATATTTTATTATATTTAGGTATATACAAACTATAATTAATACATATATTTATTATCTTTCAAAAAAAATATCAATATATAGATATAATATTTTGGTATATGAAGGTATATGTAGTATATATCTATATATACCCGTTATCTCATAGAAAGAATATTATTATGCAGCTGTTATAACTTAATATGCTGTTGTAATATAAACTTTCTTTCAAATATTTTATTGTACATTTGGTGTGTATTTAAATTGAAGAGCAAAAAACTCCCCAATAATTATATTTGAAACCCAAAAATTAATTAAAAACTAAAAAAACAAAAAAAAATTTACAGTAACAAATTGATGATAATCATATATTTTGTACTCTTCTTTTTATTTTTATTCTTCGTATTAGTAGCCAATTGATAATTAAAGGTAATTTTTATGATAACCATCTTCATAATAAAATTAAAAAATTTACACAATAAAAAAATAAAAATAAAAAAATCACAATAGGTGGAACTATTATTTTTTACATTTCCATATAAAAAAAATTAAATTAAAAGGACGAAATCTTTTCTCTTTTAATATTTAGATTTTTAAAATTAATAGGTGAAACTTTAATTCACAATGCAAAACAAGTTCATTCACTTTTATCGCAACAACAACAAATTTAATAGCTATTGCCTCTGTATTTATCCTCCAAGCTAGCTTGAATTCAACTAGTATTTCATCAGTAAAATACCAGTCAGTAGTAGCAGCCGCAAGAACAGTCAACACACCTCCACACCTCTGATCTAGATAATATAGTTTTAAGAAAAAAAAATGGAGAAAATTCAAATTGATTATGCATTAGGAACAAGCTGTGTGTGTATATGATGATTTATTAACAAATAAAAATAATAGTGATAATAATGAGATACAAAATTGAAAAAAAAAAGGCCAAACAATCATCAAAGAAGAAGATGATGATAATGATGATTTTAACTTAAAGAGAAGGGTAGAAAGAAAAGGTAGAAAAAATTTCTATATTTTTGTAAAATTAAAAGATAAAAAAGAATAAAAGTAAAAAATTAAAAAAGTTAGAATTGAAAAGAGAAAGTTAGAGCTGTAAAGATGAAAACAAAACTTAAAAAATAACATATAATGTAATTTCCTCGTAAAACTATGTTTGATTGGAGGAATGGGTTAGAAATTGCTGGATCATATCCCAACCCAATGCAATCCTCATTGGACTTAATAAACCAAAATAATAGTTAGGCCTGATATTGGGCTTTCCTTAGCCTTTCCCATTATTTATTTATTTATTTTGAGAAATCTTTTATTTATTTTTGAAAATAGGTAACAACCAATTATAAACCAAAATGAATGTCAAGAAATATCTTAATATTTAAATAATAAAACGATAAAAATCAAAATAAACAAATCATTCAAAAGATCTATAGAAATAATTTTCAAAAAAAGAAAATAAGTGTTAGAATATGTATAAGATATAATAATGTTCCACTTTGATTAAGATTTCAATTAGGTCCCCTCCTTTCTTAAAAATAATTATTATAATATTCTCAATAAATGAGAACAACTTGAAACAAAGTATACTTTTGCTTGTAATTTGCAATTTTTTTTAGAATATTGTAAGCCATAATTGATAATACTATCTTATTGTACACCTTAAGAAAAATAGATGCTACTTACCCTTATTAGTTTTTTTTTGGAAGACTATTTATAAATATATTTAATTAACACAACAACCCATATTATTAATTAATTTCCTTTTAAAAATAAAAGATAAATAGTAATTAAAACAAAAATAGAAGTTAAAATACAAATAATCAAGATTAACAGAATCTTCAAATTAATAGCTATTTTTACGTTGGCCACACTAATTAGTCTTCTATGTTAATCCAAATTCTTGATCTATATTTAGAATTCGAATATTTCCTTAGAGAGAAATAATAAATCTAATCAATCATATAAACAAAAAACACATCAATATCTCTCCTTTTAAACCTCTCAAATTCCAGTAACTCACATTTCTAACTCCCCAACTCTTTATTCTGAATTTTTTTTCCCTTTTTTTCTTTTTCTGACTTTGAAAGGAATGGGAAAGAACTCCTGCAAAGGATTCAAAATATGTTGTGGGTTGACAACAATTTTCTTGATAATAATTGTTGTTGCAATCACAATTTAGCAGTTACCAAATACAGGCCAAGAGATCCACAAGTTGAAGCCTATCCAAATAGTAAAGGCTTCAGCATTCGAAATGTAAAAAGAAAATTTGAAATTAAACATGACAATTGTAATTCATAATACAAATTATGGTAGCTACAGGTTCAAGAACTCTACAGGATATGTTTATTTCCATGAAGCCCTAATTGCTGAGATTCCAATGAACGGGGATTCCATTGAACGGAGATTCCAATTGTCTCAACTTATGATGACTTTATGACTGCAAAATTGGTAAATAATTCTCATTTTGTTTCTGATTTTATGGAAGGAAGATTGAATTTTATATCAAATTCAATCATACATGGGAAAGTGGAAGTGCTCAAGATCTTGAAATTCCGGGGCATAACTAGCACTACTTGTGAATTTTCTATGTTCACTTTACATCGTACTGTTGAGTCTGTTTGCAAGTGTAAACTCAAGCTGCATTTGTTCTCATGATTCAGTGTTATTCTTTTGTACATACAAAGAGCTTGATTTAGCATTCATTGATATATGTTTTTTTTTGGCCTAGATTTAGATAAATTTTCTTGCTACATTAACTGTTTTCTGATTTGTCTTATTTTTTTATCCAATAAAAGCAATAAAATAAAATTTTGGTTTTGATCTTCTTGATGATTAGTCTAAATGGGTCAGATTCATGGGGACTATTATACGCAGCCTTTCCTTGTAGTTTTGCAAGAGGCTGTTTCTTTTGACTACAACGCCTACCATTGTAGCTCCTTTCATTGCTAAATGTGTAATATACCCATTAAATTACATGATTATATAGATAAATATTTGATTAATAAGTGCATAAGCACAATGTGTGATTCTCAAATTGAAAGATAAATAATGGGTAACAACTAATTGCATTGACAAAATTGAAGATTTGCAGAAAAATTAAGAAAAGCATGGGGCAATGAAGGTATTTCCAATGAGAAAGTATATGGTTAGGGCTGACATTTACAGACAAGTACAAATTGAAGAAGTTTGAAGAGACAGCAATCATTCAATGCTTTATTGAAAGAGAGAACATGCCGTTGTTGAATGTATTTAGGTTTGTTTGTATGAATGAATGGGACTGGTAGAATTGCATCACAAATAACTTTAACAGCCTGTCCATCACTTTAGCAGGATTTGCAGGAAAATTTAATGGCAATCAAACACAATACTTTAACATCTCTCTCTTTACATATCTTTCAAATTAATACTATCTTGTCTTTTATTTCCTATCCTTTTTCTAAGGTCTAGAGTTTTCATTGCTTCAATTCAGCAAAAAAAAAAAAAAAATTATTTAATAAAAAATTTTAAGTTTTATCATAGTCTTAAAATAAAAAACTAAACAGTTATAACACTCCTAATCACCAAACTATATATTTAATGGTTAATTTGACTTATATTATTAAAAACAAATAAATTGAGTTAAATTGAAATATGTGTAGTGATATGTTGAACCGATTTTGAGTATAAAAATAAAACTCAAATTGAATTGAATTTAAATATTGCATTATATTGACTCGAATCAGCTAAATCATATTCTCGATTAAGCTAATTAATGATTTTTCTTTTCAAAAATCACTATATTTTAATAAATAAAGAGTTTATTGGCTAAGCTTATGCATATTCATATCAAAACCTTATGAGTCTTGAAGAAGATCACAGAGTCCAATATAATCAATAAGAACAATAAAAATTTTAGATTTCTATTTTATAAAAGTTTAGAGAAATTATATTCGATGTATATGATATAATTATAATTTAAATTTAAATTTAACGAAAATTATATTAATAAGTAATACGTTTTTTTTTTTAATTTTGACATTTATTTTTAAAAAAATTAATTATTTCTGTATTGTTTTCTTTTCAATCAACAAATGAAATCAATGGATGTTATGGAGGAAATAGAAAGCTACCCAATTATTTAACCTAAGACTACTCCTGCCTAAACTTAATATATATATATATATATATATATATATAGAGTGCTATAATTTAATATTTGCCTCACACATGTGTATAATAAAAAAAATGAATTGGTGGGAAATGATTATTTGCTTACAATATTATTATGCTTGCAATTCATTATTCATATATTATATTATATATACGTGCCCACAAGTTGATATTTATGTATATTTGGAGATACACAAGATTTTGCTTACTCTTTTTATTTATTTATTTTTTTAACTATTCTTCTTTTGGTAGTTAGACGCCGGCAAAGATAATAGTTTATAGAGAGAGAGAGAGAGAGACATTTTTATGGATTACCAACTATAGCATAATAGTTTAAGATTAGTTTAAGATTTAAGCTTCCTAATTGTAAATTAGTGATGCCATTTTTTTTTTTGATCCTTTGAACTGGAAATTAATATTCTTTGTTAGGCAAGGATGTGCCTAACTTTCCAGTAATTAAGCGAGGTTTTTATGGTTGTCACTATTCGTAGACTTATCCTATAATCTTTATAAAAGAATATTATTATATACTCCGCCAACTTATTCCTACCCACCCACACACATTTAAAGAGATTTCATAATACTGCAAATTTTGTTATTAATACAATCTATGTGACTATATTTATCTATCTTTACTATACTGTAGTCTTAATTTTAAAAAGAAAAAATTTTGAATTTTAAGTTAAGGATATGATTTTTAATATAAAAAATAATTTTTATGTCTCTTTATTTTTATAGCACTTGAAAAATCTCATTTCTAATATTTTGTTTTTCGCATTTTCATGATCTCCCACTATCCTATAAATACTTTTTGATTCACTTCCCTGTTATTTCTAAAGCTCTGTGTGTGAATTATTCTCACATTTAATTTTTTAATTGAAAAAGAGAATAAAATTATCAAAATCATATATGGCATATGAAGTCAAGAACTCATGAAAAGTGGGAATAAAATTTCTAACTCAAATAATGGATCTTAACAAGGAAGAGCCTTAAGAGTTGGTAACCGATATGAAGTCAGTTTTTTTTGTGTCAGTAATTAATAGCAAAGGTTAGTGCTAAATGACCCAACTCATTCAAATTTCTGATATTGCCACTGACTGGAATATATTATTCTACAACAAATAAGCATTATTTCTCTTATATTCTTATTCATTCTATAATATTAATATCTCATATTTAAAAAAAATTAATTTTTTACACTACAACAAAAATGCTAATTGCCGACAAAAATTAACGGCGAATTTTTATCCTACGAAAAATTACTAACTATTAATTTAGCGACAAAAATATTTGTAGCTAAATTTGTCGCAAATAGTGCATCAACAATTGATGACTAGAGTTTAGCAACCAACTAGAAAAACTTGTTGCTAATTCCATAGTAAAATATAGTGTCAAATGTTGCGCCAAAAAATTATCGACGATATTATATATCCGTTGCTAAAAATTGGCGACGATAAATAACTGTCTCTATAAATAGAATTATTAAATTTTTAAAAAATGATTAGAAAAAATTTTTAGTTTAATAATAAAAGTTTGTCTCTCACTAAAAATTAAAATAATTTAATTTTTAAAAGAAAAATACCAACAAATGTTATCCGTCGCTAATATTAAATATTTTAAAAATATGGACAAAATTTTTATGCTGATTTTTAGTTCTATTGCTAATTTAAAATATTAAAAAATAGGGTGAGATTTTTGTATATTCTTTTAGCGATGAAACTAAATTTCGTCTCTAATGATAAATTTTTGAAAATGAGCACGATTTTTTAGTGACAAAATCTGTTGCTAAAACCTTTATAATTATTCTTGCCTATTTTTTTTTCATTCATTTGTTTCTTCTTCCTTCTTTCTTTTTCTCTCTCTTTCTCTTTTTTCTCTCTTTCTTCTTTTTTTTCTTTCTTTTTTTCTTTTTTTTTTATTTTGTCTTTCTTTCTTCTTTCTCCTCTCTCTCTTCTTTTCTTTTTTCTTCCTCCTCTTTCTCCTTTCTTCTCTTGCCATTAGTTGGAAACCTCACTAGTAGTTTATCCACTGATTGAATGTATATATATTTTTAACTTATTTATTTATTGTAAAAAGTAATAATTTTTAGAATAAATATTATTTTTTATTTAATAAAAATATTTAGAAAAGAATTTTTAGAAATTATTTAGCATAATAATTTTTAAAAATTATTTGGATGAATAATTTATTTTTAGATTAAATAAATTATTTCATTAAATAAATTATTTTTATAATAAATTTTTTAAAATTATTTGATAGAATGATTTATTTTTTAGAGAAATGTTAAAATAACTATTTTTTTTAGAAATTATTTAGTGAAATAATTTATTTTTAGAATGAATAAATTATTTATTAGAATAATAATTTTTAGAATAAATAAATTATTTTTTTCAATAATTATTTTATTCAATAAATTATTTTTAAAGAAATTAGTTTAAAAAATTATTTTTTAGAAAAATAATTAAGTTGCTAGAGAAATAATTTAATTTTTATGTAAATAAATTATTTATTAGAATAAATATTTTTTAGAATAAATTATTTGATAGAATAAATAATTTTTGAGAATAAATTATTTTAAAAATTAAAAATAAATAAATTATTTTTAACAAAATAAAATATTTTATTTTTTAAAAATTAAATGGATTAGCGATGGATATTTCGTCGCTAAATTTTTCATTATTAAAAGAAACTGATGAGACTTTGGTTGTCACTAAAAAGAATCAAATATTCCTTGAAACTCTGATGAATGGTAAAGATTCAAAGTGTTTAACATCTTCTTTGACAAAGAGGTAGCTTGTTCTAACAAGGATTTCTCAATAAAAGTAGAGAAAATATTGTTTTCTCAAACCAATTGATGGATGAATTGAACAAAAGTCTAGAGCATTCTGTTATTATCAAACTCGCGGGGGTTGCCATTTGGCTATAAAATACTAATTAACAAATTGAGGATCATGTGGAAGCTAGCTGCTGATTTCACGGTTATGGAACTAGATAATAGACACCATGTTAAGTATATTATTCTCTTGAATTTAAGAGTATAAAATAGATATTCTTTCTTGATTCTTTAAAATATTTTTGGAAATTTTGTTATCTAATACTTTGTTTTCAAGGATATTTTGTAACGAAAGAAGAATTGAAGATTTTTGGACTTGGAATGAAAGAATCTCAAGAAAACAGTTGAAGAAGGAACTTTGAAGTGGATACCAATTGAATGGTGTTGAGATTTAATTAAGCCAAAATATATTCAATTAATTGCATAAACCCTTAGGCATGCATATAAACATAATTTTAATCAGATACAAAAATACAAAATAATCTTTCATGTAGAATACAATGAGATTATAAGAGAAGAGATTAATGAAAGTTTTGATCTATATGAAAATTGATTTTGTTGTAGAAATGGGTTAGTTCTTCCAATTGATACAATCCTTATGTGTTTAGGATTTTCTCTACTGAAAGGATTTTAGAGAAAACTAAACATTGCTTATTATTATTCAATTAGGGACTATGACCCTTATATATATATATATTGTATAAGTATTTTCAATTTCTAATTTTGCCCTTCATAAAATTAGAAATTGCTAAATGGTCTTATTACATTAATTCCATAATATTTTAAATAACTCACAGTCTAAATATAACATTCTTATATCCTATATACGTATAATACATACACTAAGTATATGTAAAATATGCATATACGGTATAAAAATGTCACAGTCCGATTTAGTAAAAAATTTTCTCTTTTCAAATTTAAAATCTTAAATACTTTAAAATGTATATTTAAATAATAAATAAAATATTATTATAAATCATAAGTTCTAAAATAAGTATTTTTCATAAAAAAATATCTGAAAAAAATTCATCAGAATTTTGTCTGTAATTTGAAAATACTCCCAATAATCAATTCATACATTTCTCCAATACTTCTTAATTTCTTTAAATTTCACAACACATTTATTCTTATACATATATATATATTTTTTAAAACACATATCAACCCACATTATAAAGTTTTTTAACACATTCTTTATAATTTACAATATATATACATCAAAAATATAAAATAATATATGAAATATCAAAATGCAATAAAAACATATACATGTTGGCAGTGTTTCTATTCTTGACGTCCAAAAATTAACTATACACTGAAAACCTCAAATTTAGACCCGATCTAGTCTAGACGAACTCTCCGGCTCTACCGAATATCTCCTGTCACCTGTGCAAAGAATTACAATAGCGCTAAGCCAAAAGCCTAACCAGGATGATAATGAATCAAATAGTCATAGTCATTAATTAACTTTGACCACCGTCTCTGCCGGAGATTTAGCTCTCTTTGAACATCCAGATACTTTAAACTCTTGTGATCTGTATAAATGAAACACTTCTCCCCCATACAAGTAATGCCGATAAATCTTCAATGCAAAAACTACGACTGCTATAGCTCCAAATCATGAGTCAGGTAATTCAGCTCATGAGGCTTTAACTTTCGAGAGGCATAAGCAATGACTCTGCCCTGCTGCATCAGAGCACAACCTAAACCACTATGTGAAGCATCGCTGTATATCACATAAGGTTTACCTTCCACAAGTAGGGTAAGGATATGAGTCTGAGTCAATATCTCCCCTAGTTGCTCAAAGCTCGCCTGACACCGATTTGTCCACACAAATCTAACTCCCTTCCTAAGTAATATGGTGAGTGGTGTAGCTATCATAGAAAAATCCTTTACAAATCGACGATAATAACCTGCCAATCATAAAAAATTTCTAACCTCTGCCACAGTTTTTGATGGACTCCAATTCAAGATAGCCTCAACTTTACTCTGATCAACTTTAATACCCTTTGCTGAAACCACATGCCCGAGAAAAGCTACCTGATCAAGCCAGAACTCACACTTCGATAACTTAGCATGCAACTGTTTCTCTCTCAGAGTCTACAGTACAATCCGCAAATGTCTGTCATGATCCTCCTCATTACGCGAATATACCATAATATCATCATTGAAGATGTTTTATTAGTTTTTATCATAGAATTGTATCTTGTTTATTATGATGATTATTGTTTTCTTAAGGTATTTTGGTAGTTTTAATCTGTTTATTTAGTGATTTCATCAATTTTGTAAGTTTTAATTTATTCCAGTATTTATGTCATTTTTGTCCTAATTTTTAGTATGGTGTTTATGTGTTTTTGGTTAATGTTTCATTTGATTCTTATTTAAAGTTTGTTTCAAGTGTTTGTTTTAGGTTAATATGCAAAAAACTTCCTTGAAAAAAGAATAGCATGAAGCAGCAAGACACGGCCAAGCCACTGGCCGTGTCTCACCTAAAGGGCAAAACCAAGGAACCAAGAGAGGAAGAAAAATTTGGCAGAAGCTGACACTGGCAGGTGACACGGCCAAGCCACTGACACGGCCACAAGCTTGGCCGTGTCCCATATTTAGCCAAGGAAGAAGACCAAAGAAAGAAGAGCAAAGAACAAAGAAAATCAGTAGGTGACACACCCAGGTGACACGGCCAAGCCACTGGCCATGTCACATGACACGGCCAAGAGCTTGGCCGTGTCACACTCAATTCCACAGATTCAAAGATGAAAGATTACACAGAAGCTGACACATCCAGGTGACACGGCCAAGCCATGTGACACGGCCACTAGCTTGGCCGTGTCACTTCATAGGACTAAGCGAAGAAAGAAAACGCGGATTTTGAGCGAGGGTTTCGTATAAATAAGAGGATTAGGGTTTTTGAAAAGGGTTACACAGTTTATCAGCCGTCAAACATAAACTTTTGAGCTATCATTCATTTTCTTTTGGAATTTTGATTACACTTTCATGCAAACAGTCTAGATTAAATTAGTTTTAGCCACTGCAATATTTTTCTAGCAAATATCTGAACAAGAGATTCTTCAGAAGCTAAAGAAAGTTTGTAATTTGGTTTTGTTCTCAAACTCTATCTCTTAAGTTTCATTGGAATTGTATTCATGAATTCTATTATGTCTAAATTAATTTCTTTAAATTTTAATGAGATGAATTTGTTGATAACATTATTATGAACTAATTTGATCTAGTCTAGGGTTTGTATGGATCTACTATGATTGTATGAAATGGTTATTGCTCTTAACTGAATTATTTCTTTAGCCTTAATTGAATGGATTAATATTAATATATAATTGATTGGCCACCAATTATGTGTTTGAGGTATTAGATGAAGGATTGAGAAATGAAGTCTAATGCTGGAACAATTCAATTAGGGACTTAGGTGAATTAGAAATATAAACCTAAGAAAAAGATCACTTCAATTGTAACAAGATTATTTGAAAGATGTTTGAATGCGAGAGCTTATTTCCTTGATTCGATTAATTAAGTTGCTTGAAATCTGATCTTTGAAATTAAATTGGTTGAGAGGAATAGCCATTCATACATATAAGTTAGTAGAGAAGTGCAAACCCTAGACCTTTCTATTAAGTGAATCAATATATCAGCTCAGTTTACTTTCATTGTTTTAAATTCCAATCGATCTGTCTTCATTAGTTGTTAGCAATTTAAATTTATTGATAATTTGTTTTTTGCAATTTAATAATCAATTAGCTTATCTAGCTTCCTTGTGAGACGACCTTGAGGTGTTCACCAAAATACTACAAAAGCTTCGTATACTTGCGAGTGTAGTTCTAGTAGTGTTAATTAGAGCGCAATAGAAGACCACCACAAATTAATCTAAGTATGGTGTGAACACCCTGTTCATCAAATCTATAAAAGTTGCTGGTGCATTTGTCAGTCCAAAGGGCATCACTAAAAACTCATAATGCCCATTCCTTGTGTGAAAAGCTGTTTTAGGTACATCCATATCTCTGACTCTCAACTGATGGTACCCTGATCTCATATCAATCTTAGAGAATATTGCTGCTCCTTTCAACTGATCAAAGAGATCATCTATCCAAGGCAATGGATGTTTATTCTTGATGGTCACCTTATTCAACTGCCTGTAATCAATACACAATCTTAAGGTGTCATCATTCTTCTTCACTAACTAAATAGGTGCTCCCCATAGGGACACACTAGGACGGATGAATCCTTTATCTAGTAACTCTTGCAACTGCACCTTCAACTCCCTCAACTCTGCAGGTGCCATCCGATAAGGGGTAATAGAGATGGAATTGGTACCAGGCAACAGATCAATACCAAACTCAACCTCTCTCTCAGGAGGTACCCCTAGTAACTCATCAGAAAAAATATCTGAAAACTCGGCAATTGTGGGTATACTGTCAAGCTAGGATCCCACTACTCTGGTATCTGGAACATTAGCAAGATAAGCCTCACATCCCTTTCGGATCATCCTCCTAGCTGAAACAGCTGAAACAAACATGGATGAAAGATGTCTCTGCTCACTAGATACTATCATATTTCTACCATCATGTGTTCTTGGGATAACACATTTTTGCTGACAGTCTATCACAGTCCTATGTATGGATAACCAATGCATGCCCATAATCATATCATACTCCCTAAAAGGAATCTCAATCAGGTCACCGAGAAACTCCTCATTCTGAATAACAACTGAGCTATCTCGGTGTACTATGCTAACCACAACACTGTGCCCTAACTAAAATATCAAATCCCAGGTATATGGTTTTATAGTATAATAGCTTAAGTCTAAATCAAATAGAAAACTATATTTATGTTTCTTTTTATCATAGGGAGTTTAGATTTGAATTGCTTAGATGTACTAATTTTCTATAAGATCCATGCAAAGTCTAAGTCAACCAAGAAAAAAATATTAAGATATTTTCACTTGTTCAGATCTACTATTTTTCTAATGAGAATCTATGCCAAAATATTTACGTAAACTTGGAAATAATATTAAGATATCTTTACATTCATGACAAGATTCCATGCAATCAATTTTAAATTAAATGACTAGTAGATTCTGACATCAAGGAAGAGAAATTAGCAGGACCGCATTAATCAAATATCAAAAGCAGGTCATGAAGTTGCATTTATTCCAAGGAGAAAATAGTTTTTAAAAATTATTTATACCAAAACCATAGAATATTTGGGTAAGAGAAGTCCTAAGTTCAATTCTCTGAATGTCCCATTCATTTAGCAATTTTGCAATCCATATATATTTATAGGTCCTCATGCAACATAAAATGTGAAAATGGTTTTTTAATCAAGATTTAGGATCATACCTGTATCTAGCTCCTTTTCATCCAGAAAAAAGGCCATTCACCTAACCTAATCAAATGGCATAAACATTAAAAAACAATTATTATGTTGATTAACAACAACCATCGAAACAGATGCAGAACTAAAGATTACAAACATGTATCAACATGCACTTATGAGGGCAAACCAAGATACGGACATGTATGCATTTAAATTTATTTCCCCAAATGCAGAAAGGTTTTGCACTATTTATGGCATGTATTTTGCTTACCACCAAAATTTTCAGTCATCGAATCTCCTGCTCATATTTAAGACATTAGGGTGCGCTAATAGAGATTTATGCATAATAACTGATAAAGGCATTATACTTAATGAAAAACTTCATTGCTACAATGTGAACTCAAATGAATTAATCTACTTGCTCAACCTAACCAAAAAGAGGAGAGGTTGATCCAAATTCAGGTCAACAAGCAAATCTTTAGAAAAAGAAAACATACACTAATAGCTGCTTAGACAAGTGGGTTTACAAAATCATATTAACCTTGAAAACTAAGAATAATGTTTTTCCTTGAAAAAAATTAGAATGGTACTTTTAGTCAAATCACATCATAGTTTAAGAACGTCAGAAAAGCATATCTCATATCACATATGTGATGTTTAGATAGAAATCTACTGCAAGTGATGATGCCAAAGAAAAAAAGATTACTATAAAGTACAGAGCATTGAGCAAGTTAGACATCAGCATTGAACATTAGGTCTAGTAGTGTGATTCTCCATGTGATTAAGGAATTCAAGAATAACATAATACAATGACTTTAACAGAAAGTACAAGAAGGAAGGCATTAAAAATCATTATATAAAAAAGACATTCATTTGAAAATATTATTTGAAAATTGGAGAAGGCATCTGTTACAGATTAAGTGAAATAAGCAACAAGAAATAGTGATCATGATCATGTAGCTTATAATTTTGGTCCATTCGATTTTTAAGATTGCCTCACCTTTTTCATTCTATTTAAAGATCCCAGTAATCATGTAGCAGGAGTGCACAATTATTTATTTCATGACAACAATTTCAAAATGCAGAGCCAAGTTATATAACATAAAAGAAATTTTTAGATCCTAATAAGTATTTTGCAAATGGGTATGTAACACGAAATTTTAAGCACAAGAACTGTATTTGTTCAGGGAAAGAAGAACTATACATCAAAAAGTGAAAAAAAAAAGCTTGATAAAATTACCTTAAGCTAAAATTCACAAGGACACAAAAAGGATTTATAGCTTTAGGCGAAAGAGAAAGTAAAATTGAACTGCAAGAAAGAATTACCATAAAAACGTACGAAACCCACAAAACCAACATTACCCAAAAAAAATCCCCATAAAATAACACGAATATTCATTCAATTGAGAAAAATGAATGACTTGATGAAATAATAAGAGAGTGAAAGTAAATAACGATTGATTACAATATTGGAACTGCTGGATCGCAGTTCTTGTAATATATGAGCACTGGTGCTCCATTAGTGTGTTGAGAAAACAGTGGAAAAGTAACAGAATACGTTTTTTCTCGGTTTTCTTGGCAAACAAACGGACCAGTTGTCTGCTTTGGGTCTATGAGGTGGAGATGCTTCTTGTTGCTTCAACAATTCTGATTTTAACATGTAATCCAAATGTTCTCTTCCACTATTAAGTTTATATTACGGTTGGTTATTTTTAAAAATTAAAAAAAAAACATATGTTGGTGTTAAATAACTACAAAATTTTAGAAAATTAATTTTTAAAAAATTTTTAAGAACTTTTATCACAAATTCATTATTTGATCTCTTCAACGGTTTTAATTTAAAATTCAAAAAATGCATACTCGTTAGTTATTCTCAAAATTCAAAATTCAAAAAAAAAAAAATACGTTGGACGTGTAATAAATACAAAATTTTAGAGAATTAATTTTTTAGATTTTAAGAACTTTTATCATAAATTCATTATTTGATCTCTTCAACGTTTCTCATTCTAAATTCAAAAAATATATACCCGTTAGTTATTTTTAAATTTTTTTTTAAAAAATACGTTGGTGTTAAATAAATAGAAAATTTTAGTCAATTTTTTTTTATTTAAGAACTTTTATCACAATTCATTATTCGATCTTTTCAATGGTTCTCGTTTAAAATTCAAAAATACATATGTTGATGTTAAATTAAAAAAATTTTAAAAATCAAGAGATTTTTTTATTTTTTATAAAGAGAAAATTATACAGATTACTATTTTTAAGTACATATTTTTCACTTCTAATTTGTAATTTTTATCTTTTTGTTTATTTTTTTAATGATTTATTTGTATATATTTGAAGAATCTAATTAAAATTGTATACCTCATTTTTATATTTGTAATTTTTTCTTTTGTTACTATTTAACTGTAATGTTAGATTTTTTTTCTTGAACATATTATCTTTTATATGTTCGATAAAATATTTTAAATAAATTTTTTATATATTTTATTTTTATCAATTTATATTTTTTGAATTGATATATCTTTTCTTTATAATTATATTTATTTCATTTTAATTTATATTGTATTGTTTGTCTGTACATGAATATTGAAATATAATATATTCATAATAATTAACTAATATTTAAATATATAAAGGCTGAAAGAAAACATATTCATAATAATATATACATTATAATTAAGTAATATATAAAAATTGTACCATATGTAAAGACTGAAAGACAACATATAATAAAATATCTACAATATATATATACACATAATATATCTAAAATATATACAATATATCCGTAATATATACACTATAATTAGCCACCATATATAATGAGTAAAAAATAACATATCTATAATATATACACTATACTTAAGTAGTATATAAATATTGTACAATATATAAAGACTGAAACACAACGTATTTATAATATATGCACAACATATTCGCAACTATATATAATATATCAACAATATATATATTATAATTAACCAACATATAAAATATATACATAACATAATGGTTGAACACAATATATATATAATATATATACCACGTATTGTAATATATAAATTGATGTTATAAAATGATACTATTATGGTTATTTTTTGAGACTTTTTATAAATGATATTATTTTCTGTTAAAATTGTTATTTTAAAAAATAGTATTTTAAATAAACTTAGTTTTTTTTGAAGAATTTTACAATATATATATAATATATTCATAATATATATAAAATATATACAAATCGTAAAAATAATATAACTTTTTGTGGGACAATGACGCATAGTATTTTTGTAATTTTATAATTTTTTTTTACATAAAATTTTTTTTTTGTAACTGCCATATTTTCTAAAAGATTTTTGCTGTTGTAAGTAGTTTTCTGAAATTCCCTTAGGAAATTATACGAAATCCTATTTTTCCTCCTAAATTACATTTATATGGTCAAACTTGTTTTATTGCAATTATGTGTTTTCCTTTTTTACATTTCTACTACTTTTAATTATTTTCTTTTCTTTTTTACGGCACACAGTCAGAGTCAACACTCCATCTCCATCCATGGCAATCCCACCATTGCTACACTACCGTCGACTACCAGAACCACTGAATGTCGCCTTTATAACTATCCTCATTATTTCATTCAAAGAGGAACAAAGAAGTGAGTTCTTTTGCAACTGTAAGTTTACAAATAAACAAGAATGGCTAGATTAGAGGGTGGTGCCAAAAGAGTATGGATATGGCTTTGGTTCATGTGCCTAAATTTTTTATTTGTGTGTGTTTGTGATTTATAAGAAAAAGTATTGCCTTATAGCATGATTCAGGGCTTAGAATTTTAAATCTTGACAATTCTATGGTTTCACAAATTTTTTTTAAAAAATTAAATAAATAAAACCCAACTAATCGAACTATTTCTGTGATTTATTAACTATAATTAATTTACCAAATTTATGAAGATGAAAATATCTAATTAATCTATGCTATAACTAAATTCTGGATTAGCTATTATTCTTCCCTCATGTTTTACTCTGTATGGCTCTACCAAACACTGTTCATCAAGTCATTAACGACTGAGAAAATTCAGTTGTATTAAACAAGTATAGTTCAGTTGCAAATTTCGCAGAAATGGAAAAGGCAAACCGTTTCTAATATAGAAACGGATCTGAAACAAAAAATCCATTTCTATTAGAAACGAATTGTTTGTCTGTTTCTAATATATATCCATTATGAGAACCGAAGATCTGTTTCAATTAGAAACGGAATAGTCCGTTTCTATTTGAAACAAATTACAATCCGTTTCTATTTGAAATGGAATTTCTGTTTCTAAATTCAAATCCACGAAGAACAAATTTGTTGATTTAGAAACAAAAATATTTGTTTTTGTCTGAAACGAACCGTGCACGTTCCTGTTTGAAATGAACAATTTGTTGTAAATTTTATTTTAAATTTAAGTGCAAGACGAATAAAAATTAAAACAGAAACAAATTTATTCAGTTCTATTAAAAAAGGAAAGTCTGTTTTTATTTTAAAGGATTGTCCATTGCAAATTCTAACATTTTGAAAAACAAATATAGTAATTTAGAAACGGAATTTTCCATTTCTATATTTATATTTTTTTTAATTATTTCATTTTTATTTTTAATATATTGATATTTATATTTCATTTATATTTTTGTTTCATTGATGTTTGTATTTTATTTACATATTTATAATATTACATATAATTTTTTTTGGGTTTAAGAATGCAAATAGACACTTAAAAAATAAAAAAAATTAAATAACAAGAATATAAATATTAGTTATGCCAAATATATTGACATAATAGTCGATATACAAAATATAACGAAAAAATCAAAATATATTATAAATCAAGAGTATCATCATCTGCAGTATCCTGATCAGAAGTACCATCATCAAGATGACAAGAGGATATACAAAATATGACAAAAAGAACCAAAACATACCACAAATCAGAAGTATCATCATCCGTTGCTCCCTTTTCTCCATATTGGCCAATGTTTGCTAGAGAGTTTGCAACTCCTCATTAACTAATAGGTCACTGGTTGTGATGATGAGACAAACAATGCTGAAGGATGAAGATAGTAGGTACCTACGGTGGAACCCATACCATAGACTCTGTGTTTCATCTCTTCACCAATAGCGTCCAAGTAAATTTGAGCCTCATCAATGTCAGTAGGTTCACTGGACCCCTCTTACGGCTGGGACCATTATTCTTTTAATTGTATATATCGCTCCTAAAATATATAGCCAACAAAAGAACATTTATTATTTATAAATTTCATTTCACAAAGTAATACAAAACAAAAGAATTATATAACTTACATGAATGCTTTGAGCTCTAGCATCCATAAATTCAAAAATCCCCTTCATCTTGTACGCCCTCTCAAAGAGCTCGTGGGAATATGGCTCCCATCCGAGCTCTCTAGCCTGCATATTTAAAATCCAATGCAAAACTTGTAAAATGGAGAAATAAAATAATAAGTTGAATTTTTTAATAAACTGTGATGAATGTTATCAACATATAATATTTACCTAAAAGATAGCTCAAACACTAAATATTCCGTAGTAGCATGGATTTAAAAAATACATATTAAAATAGAAACAATCAAGGATTCATAAATTTCATTTCAAAAAAAGCATCTAAATTTAAATAAAGCATCAAGGAATGATTTTTAATAAAATAAAGCATCCATCTTTTAAATATAAATTAGCCAATTATATAAAATGATTGTAATTTTCTCACATTATGCAATTGTAACTATACAACTAATCCAATACATATCACACAAAGTATTTCAAAAGAATAATAAAAAAAGGGCAGTCTGGTACACTAACGCTCCCATTATGAGCGGGATTCAGAGAAGGGTTGAACCCATTAAATTTTGTACGCGGTCTTCCTTTGGTACAACTATAAGCGTTGTCGCCGTATGGTCTCGATATCACGGATTCGAGTCGTGAAAACAACCTCTCACTTCTAAGTATTTCAAAATAATACTTTTAACAAATTCCACTTCTAAGTTCTCATATTCTCAAGCACAAGCAGACCTTCACAAAATCAATCATAAAACAAGAAGTTAACTTCAACAAAACTCAAAGAAATATAAAAGGAAAAGATCAAGATAATTTTCACAACTCAAAAGCCAAAAACTGTTGGGATACCAAAATCCATATATAAATTAGAAATCTATTCAGAAAAAAAACCATATAAATCAATTAAAATGGTGATATAATGATATCTATCAATAGCCAAGCCATAGGGGAAAGCTACGGGCATTCCCGCTCCATTCGGGGCAAATCTCTATGTGAAATAAAGATTTTTTGCTCCATTGTCATCCCTAATAAATATTACTCATTTAAAAGCAGTAAAGTATTGGGTCCATCAAACAATAATATCCATAGAACAACATAAATATATTTTTCGACTGTTAAAGGTAATATGCACATTATATTTCACTGCCCTTTCACATTATTTTCATATCTATCAGTTAATATAAAGTATAAACATGATTAAGAAAAAAAATCCAATCTCAATCACAACGTAGCATTAATTAGAAATTTTTGTAAACTTGTTTTTGATCCTCATTTTATGGTGAGTACAATGTTTTATATAAAACCATCATCATTATATATTAAACATATAAATTTTAGGTATTTTATAAGAGGATTGATTCGACTAATACTTTCTGCGCTATAAGAGATAATTGAATTACCACCTCCATTTTTCTTCTTTCATGCGCTTTCACACATAATTAAGTTGATATATTGCTCATTTTAAGTTATAGCCTTACATAATGGCTATCGCAAAATTTTAATAGAAGTTCAGAACTTCATCTTTCCCTCAAGATTCACACTAACCCAACATATAGAACACCATAAAATATTAATTTTTCACTAAAATACTAATACTATCAGTGATTAAATTATAACACTATAAATATATAAAATATCCTATTCCATTTTAATAAAATTACTATATGTTGTTAGTAACTAATGACACTGTTAATAATTACTAGTTGTTGATGCCATATAATGTTATTAATTATATTTATATTGCTTAAATGTTAAAATTTATACTATATGGTAAATGCTTAATAAAAATTATTTAATTACATCGTTATTTTGGAATAATATATACTATAGTAATTTACCAATATGGTTGTATTTATTCACTAATATTTAATAATTCAAAAAAATTCATTTAAATCATATATAATTAATAAATTATACAAAACATATATATTAATCTATTATAAAATATACACACATGCAAAAAAGAATAAAAATTATATTTTAATTGATAAATTGATTTTAACTAATTAGATTTTCAATATAATTAAGATTAATAAATGTATCAATAACACTTTGTCAACTTTTTTTTTTATTTTAGCCCAGTGGCCACCTGATGTTACTCTCCATGGAGAGGTCAGGGGTTCGATCCTCCAAAAATAATTTCTGAGGGTTGAGCTTTTTTTAAAATAATATATATATATATATATATATATTAAGATTGACAATTTAAGATTGAGCCAATGCTATAAATCTAATGTTACATAATCAAAATTTTCACGTGATATGGTCTCACTCTCCCTTGAGCTGGACCAATATACAAGTTCAATATTTTTATTTGTTGCATTTTTATATTTTTATTTATAGCATTATTTATATTTATGGCTTTGTTTATTAATTTGCCATGTACAACACAATGGGAGCTGTTATTTTAATTTAACGTGTGTTTATATTTTTCTTTTGTTAGTAAACACTATAAATATCTTTATGTAAACAAACAACAAATCAACACATTAATTCTCAAATAAATCAAATAACAAATCAACAAACCATCCACTCAATATGATAGACAGTAGCAACGACATACCTGGTAGTAAAAGTGCAAAAATGTAGTAGCAGCAACAGCAAAACAAAAGGCTGTAAAACTTCAACAACAGCAGCTGCAGTAGAAGCAACTACAGACCAAATTAATTATGAAATGAAATTAGCTTTTTTTTTTGTTAATTTAGTTTTTTTATTAAACAAACAAATGAATAATAGATTCAAACTCATATAAGCATTTTTTTTTATCTAACCCTAAACTCTAATACTAAAAAGGCAAACAAATAATTAACAAAAAATAAAACAAGTAACCAATACCATTAGTGCTAAACTTAGGTGTAACAATTAGGAGTAATTTGAAACATAAAGGACCTACAAAATAATACAACAGCTTATCCAACATAAAATAAGCATTTTCCAAAAGAGAACCTCAACATTCTTGAAAACTAATGTTAGTTGCCATACCTTTACCAAACCCCTATAAGCATTTGAAAGGATCTTGACTATAACTAGTTATACATTGACTGGTTAAAATTTTATATACTTTCGAAATAAGACTAAAAGAGATAGAATGTAACTAAGTCCTTGTTTGTGATAATAAATGTGGTGGATTAGAAGTAATAAGAATATATAGTGCTATCCTCTTGTAATTTCCCAAACCAAAAGTAAGGGATATGTGATTTTTGATACTTGAATCAGCTAACCACTAGATTTAGATTGTTTATGTAACTTCCATCCATTGTATTTGAAACCAAAGTCTTGATAACCTAAACTTCTGCCTTTAAAACAGAGCTGGAACATATATATTGATTATCAATTTCACCTACTATGGTTGGCAACAAACTCATTTTCCACAGACAAAAGTAAAAGAATTGGAACATATATATTGAAATCAAGAATTGATCTTAAAGCACAAGAGTTACTGTTATTTCTTAGTCAAGACTCCATGAGAGAAAGGACTAAAGCAATTAAAGATCTGATCTTAACTAAATCATGTCCTATGCTCTTATGCTTTTCTTTTTTATAACTAAATCCGTCAAAAGCTCACATCTTAAAATATCAAGCAACATTATCACAATTCTCCAATCACACAAAAAATTCAAAGCAAAATGATATCACCAACTATTTGTCAAAATGCAAAAAATTAAGCATTCTACAAATCAATCGATTAAAGAAACACAATCTAATCGTAACCAACTGATAATTTAACATAGCAAATAGTGAAAAATTTTAACTAAAAAAATTAGCTAGAAAACACCCAAAGATATCCCAACACCACCTAATACAAAACCCAATGCAAGAAACACATTAACAAGGCTCCATCCACGACCCACTTAATAATCAAAGACCACAACCTCTGATGAGCCCTCCAATTAATTAAAAAATAATATTCAAGCAATTAGCCATTTGCAACCCATATAAAACTCATGAAATACAAAACCCAAATTGAAATGAAAAAAAAATCGAAGAAATACATCACCAAATCATAGCCCAGTAATTAATTTAGTTGCAACCCAAATAAAACCCATGAAATATAAAACCCAAATCATACAAAAAAAATTCAAGAAATACAAAAGCCAAATCAAAAACCCAGAAACATCATCGCCACTAACATCATAGTATACACCTAGCAGCTGAAATCAAAACCCAAAAATAAAAGAAACACAAATTCCAAATCAAAATTAAAAAAAAATGGAGAAATCAAAGAGAGGGAAATTTTCAATTCTCTAAACTAAAGGAAAAACAAAAAAAATTACTGGAGCTTTGAGTGTAGACTAGAATATGTAAAAGCACAAGGAAAATCAACTGAGAAGAAGTAAAAAAAACAAGAGAAAATCAATCAAAAGGCAAACTTTAAAACACTCAAATGTAAAACGCAGAGATAGAGGGAGAAACTAACATGCTAGGGTTGACAGTGCAACAATGAGACGACTGTAGTGATGGTCACAGTGAGAGGGCTACAAAGAAATTAGAAAAAGAGAGTGAGAGGGCGACAAAGAAATTATAAAGAGAGAGCGAGAAATGGCAAATGATAAAGAAATTACGGTATAGCAGAGAGAGACGAGAAAATAGAGAATGAGAGAAAATTGTGATGTTTGAGAGAACAAAACAAAATGATTTAGGGTAAATTTAATTGTTTACAAATTAAAAACAGACTCAAAAACAAATTCTCATCGATTTATATACCATTAAAGAAATTAAAAATGAAATAGCCATCCATTTCTATGATCCCAGCTTCAGAAACAAACAAATCCGTTTTTAAAGCCTCCAAAATATAAAAGTCAATTTCCCACCTATTAAACCCACCAGGACAAACTCAAGCTCCAATTTATCCTCTTAATGCCAGAAACGAACCATAATCCATTTCAAATATTTGGTTTCTAATTTGTTTCTTTTCTATTTCTAAAATTAGTGCCAATTTTACGCACATATTATAGAAACGAAGTATAAATGGAATTTTTTTGTCCTAAAAATCCATTTTTAAGTCGTTTTTAATTCGTTTCAAAGCTACTCAATTTTTATTTTTTCCCTTTTCATTTTAATTTTTTTTATAATTAGAGACAAAATTTTTTCTGTTTCTATTTTTGGTTCTAAATTTGCAAACTCTTGTAGTGATAGGAATACCTTTTAGACCATGATGATATTGAATTTTGTAATGGAGACCTATCAATAATGGAAGATGGGATTCCAGATATGAAACTCTCACAGAAGGTGATAGGGGCATTGTGAAAACCGTACTAGTCCACCATTATAATTAAGTCACTAGGGAGAACGATTGGTTATAGGTAGTAGAGCACGAAGCTTCATAGCACGTGGAATAATGGAGGAGAATTCCAAATTATTGATCTTGATGGGAACTTTTTTCTGGTTCAATGTGATTATAAGTAAGATATGGAAAAAATCAAGATAAAGATCCATGGGTAATCCATGGTCATTATCTAGTCCTCAAGTCTTGGTTTCCAATGTTTGACATTGACAAGGAAATCATTAATTTTGTTATAGAATGGTTCAATATCCTTGGCCTTCCCTTACATCTTTATCATAAGGAGGTGCTACAATCCATAGGAAATTCCATTGACAAAATCTTTAGGATATATTATAATACTGAAAATGCGACCAAAGGTAAATTTGCAGGCCTGGCAGTTGAGTTGGATTTGAACAACCCTCTTGTCCTGAAGATTAAGGTCGATGGAGAAGTCCATAACATTGAGTATGAGGGTTTGCCTCGCTTTTGCTTTGAGAGTAGACTCTATGGGCATCTCTCAGCCTCTTGTCCTAGCATTGTTATAGAGAAAGAGGTAGAGGATAGAGATAAGGAGAGAGAAGAGAAAATTTTAGTGACCATGTCAGACAACGACAAAGATAATGCCCATTTTTGGTCCGTGGATGCAAGTGAGTAAGAAGGGAAGGAAGAATGGGAATCAACAAAATCTCAGTAATATTAGCACTAATGGGGGAGGTATTCTGGGTAATTCCTATTTTGATGTTTTGGCTAATGTAAAAGAGGAGGAAAGAGCTATTGGTGTTGACGTTCACAGAAAGGACAATAATGATTCTACCCTTGTTATGAAGTTTGGCGCAAGCAATAGTGAGGCTCACTTCATTAAAAAGAATAATTGTGTGGTAAAAAAGAATAAAGATGTCTTTAAAGCATTAGGGGCATGCAATCCATGCATTTATCTTACAAACCTAGAAAAAAGGTTATATCTAATAAAACTGTCCAAACTACTGAATAGAACATAACTACAATCACAACATTTCCATGTTCTATTTTTAATGCAGTTCCAAATAGGACAATTTTAACCACTGGGAACCATACAACATTTTTTCATCCAAGACTATCAAGAAAATAAAGCATTTCAGTCAGTCAACTCCCTTACCTCAGAATCCTTCGAGTGTTTCATTAATTTGGGAGAGCCCCTTTATAATAATGGGGATAAAATTGTTGAAGATCATAAAACTGATATGGTTATAAAAGAAGTTGTTAAAGTAATAAACACACTAAAAGACTCCAATGGGAGCAAAGATGATGGACACACAAGTCTAGTAGGACTTAGTCATTAATGGTTTTGTTATGGGTTTCTCTTTATGCACTTAGAACTGCCAAGGTGCAACATCTAGGAATTTACACTTGCCTTTAAGAGTTTAAAGCAATCTTATAAACCTAATTTGATGGCTCTTCTGGAACAAAGAATAAGCGGGACTCAAGCCGACTGGTTGTTAAAAGATTTGGCTTTTCTAACTCTTTCCATATTGAAGCCTTAGGATTTTTGCATGGGGGAATTTGGATCCTTTGGGATGATTCTCTAAAAGTTTTAGTAATTGAGGTGCATTAATAATACATTCATACATTAGTTAATGAGAATAATGGTTCTAATTCCTTGTTCACGATAATGTATGCTAGCCTAGTTGCAAATTATCGTAAATTATTATAGGTGAAATTGGGAAGGCTAGCGTCTCAAGCCACTGAACCATGGTTTATAGAAAGGGATTTCAATGCCCTACTTAATAGTTCAAAGAGACAGGGTGGTTCTCAACACTGATCTAGAGTTTGTAGTCTTTTTAATCAATGGTTTAAGAATTTCCATTCGGTAGACTTAGGTTTTTCATGCCAACGATTTGTGAGGAGACGAGGTTCACTCACAGAAAGACTGAACAAGACTTTATGTAACAACTCTTGGCTAATGAGGTTCAAAGATACTAGAGTTTTCCACATCCCTAGAGTTCGATCAGATTATTGCTTAGTTCATTTCATGTTTCGACAGTCGCTTAACCATACCCAAGCCCCCCTTCGTTCCAGTTTTTAGATGCATGGATAACTCATGATGATTTCCAAAGGCTGGTAAGGGAGAAATGAAATAAAATGTTAAGTTTCAAAAAGCCATCACTATCTTATCTCTTGAATTGACAATGGAACAAGTATGAATTTGGAAGTATTTAACATAGAAAGAGGATCATTCTTAGATGGTTGGTGGTATTCAACGTGCCTTAGGTACTCATGACTCAAGAAATCTTCAGAAACTAGATATTAAACTCAAAGAGGAGTATAAAAAATTGAAACCCAGGAACAATTTTTGTGGATCAAGAGTGCTTGAGTTGATTGGGTGAATTTGGGGGATTAAAATACTTATCACCGGATTGCAGTTCAAAAAAGAAGAAGAAATAGAATTGAGATGTTGAGGGATGAGAATGGTATTTAGACATATAACCTAGTAAAAATCAGGAGCATTGCTATGAATTACTTTGCTAGTTTATACCATGAGGAGATGAGTATCCATCTTAACTACAATACCACAGTCATGTTCCCTAATTTAGATTTTGCTTTTCTTACTACTCTATCTAATTCAATATTGGATGAAGAGACTAGGCATGCCTTGTTTGAAAATGGACCCTTTGAAGGTCCCAAGGATAGATGGATATCATGCCATTTTTTATCAGTGCTGCTAAAATAAGGTTAGACCCTCGGTATGTGATTTTGTGAAGGGAATCTTTGATGGAATGGAAATCTCTGAAAAAAATTAATAAGTCCCTGAAAAAAATTAATAAGTCCCTTATTACTTTAACACCGAAGAAATCAACACTAAAATGCATTAGCCAATTTCTACCCATCATGTAACTTGATTATGAAGCCTGTGACAAGGTTTATCGGGAATAAGCTCAAACCTATCTTGCCTTTGGTGGTGAGCCCTAATAAAATAGGCTTTATCTAAGGAAGATATATTATTGAGAATATCATTATAGTTCAAGAAGATATACACTATATGAGAAGGATACACTCTATGAGAAGGATGAAAAAGAAAAAAAGGTTTATGATGACAAAGATTGATTTAGAAAAAGCGTACGACAAGCTAAATTGGAATTTCATTAAGAATACGCTAGATGTGGTATGCATTTCTCAATTCTTGAGTTCAGTTATCATGAAAAGTTTTCCATTTATATCCATGTAAGTTCAGCGGAATAAAGAGGTCTCTAGCTTGTTTCATCCATTTAGGGGGGTTTGGTAAGGGGACTGCTATCTCCTTACTTACTTGTTCTATGTATGGAATAGTTAGCACATGGTATCCAACAAAGTGTGATTAATGGGAATTGGAAGTTGATTCATCTAGGTAAAAATAGCCCTCCGATGTCACATCTTTTCTTTGCAGATGACATTCTACTTTTTATAGAAGCTTATATGCATCAGGCACAAGTGATCAAGGGTAATTTGGATGAATTTTGTGTTAGTTCTAGACAATTGATAAGTTGGTAAAAATAAAGGTTTTCTTCTCCAAGAATGTTCCAACCTCTGTTAAGAATTAGTTAAGCTGTGAACTTGGTATTACAGCTATTGATGACCTAGATACGTACCTCGAAGTGCCACTCATCCATCAAAGGATTACAAAACAAATGTATATTGAGCTCATTGATAAGGTGAACAGGAGACTACAAGATTAAAATGTAAAGAATTTTGCCTTTGTGGGGGGTGTGCTACACTAATTAAATATGTTATGGCCACAATTACATTACATGTGATGCAATCCATATTGCTACCTATAATTATCTGTGAAAAATGGAACAAGCCTATCATAACTTCACTAGGGTGGAATAGAACAAGTTAAAAAGCTTAGTCTTGTTAGAAGGGAAGAAATCTGGAAGCCAAAATAAAGCGGAGGTCATGGATTTAAAAGCCTTCATGAAATGAACATAGCTTTCATAATGAAGTTAAGAAGCTTTTGACTGAATCAGATTAGTTAAGGGTTCAAATCCTCAGAGCCAAATATAGAATAAAGGAGGAGATTATGCCAAATGAATTACGAGCTAAAGATGGATAGACTCTCTAGAAGGCCATAGGGAAACACTGAAATCAAGCTCTTAGGGGCATTAATATTGCTATATTTTTAAGAGATATAGTTAAATGTTAGACTCATAGACGCGTTGATTGGTGTGAGGCCTCCTCCAAGCACCGATTTGGCCCATTCGGGCATTAAGAATCGAAATGCTTATTTGGGCTTAGTCTCACATGACACTGCAATGTATGGTCTCCAGTTAGTTCGATAAGTACAGATTTAAAGAAAATGGTATTTTCTATTTTGAGAAAATAATTTACTCTTCTTTTCTTATAAGAAAGATGAAGTGTCTTTTATTTTGAAAAGCGAGAATTAGAGAGTCGCCACCTTAGTTTATTTTTGTTTGAAAAAAATTAAGGAAAAGCCCATTTAATTAACTCTATTAAATTTGGTTGATTTTTACTCAAAATGAACACTAGTCCGAAACTAATTACGATAAGATCTAGGCTAAGTTTTTAAAAAAATTTAATTAAAAAAATCAATTTTCTCTTTGAATAATTTTAGCCTTTGTAATTAAAAAAAATCGTAATTTTCATGATTTATACTGAAATTAATCATGAATGACTTAATTATGATGCATAAACATATAATAATATGACATCCACAAAATACGGTATAGAAAATAATTATTACATCTCTACCAAAAATAATAATTTCAGGTGAGCTTCGACTCTAACACTTATATATTCTAGGATGAGCACAAATTCCTAATCAATGAATTAACTAAAAAAACACATAAAAGTGATAATGACGACCATTGCAAAACTTATCAAATTTGTCATGGAGTACAAAATCTCAAGGAAAGAAGAAGGAGAAATAATGAAATAATAACAAAAATTTAAATAAAAGAACCGTTCAGGATTGTTTAAGCATGAGCTTGCCACTAGGAATAATATTTTAAGTGTTCATACTTATCCTGTTTAAATGAAAATTATAGCCATATGTAGCTCGTGCCTTTAGTTGCAAAGAGCTTAAATTAACTAATTTTAGTTAATTAATTATCGAATGAAAATGTAATAAGAAAAACAATACATTGAGCAATCGTTTCATTTTAATAAAAGATTGAAGAGATTTGCCGCTTCATAAGTCCACTTGCTTGGACAATTAAGTGAAATTAATTAATTATAGTAGCAAAAAAATTAATAGCAATGAATGGATGAATGTTTAAATTAATTTTTTAGTCTAAAATCAATTTGGCAAAGCCTCAACATCTAAAATTGGGATCCTCTAACAAAAGAGGAAGACTCCTATTTATGGAAGTTAGACGGGGTGTTTGGGTCGCGCGTAGCCGCGCATAAGGCGAATGACCTCACATGTTGCGACTGGAGCAACTTGTAGCTCCATGTGGGCCACATCCTGGCACGACTGCTTTTTGTTAATGCAAAGTATTTTTTTACTAATTTTCTAGTTTTAACTTTTTCTAATTTTCTAAATTAATTACAAAATTAGGGGTTTATAATGAGCAGAACACACTTCAAGAGTGTGCTTTGAGTGGCATTCATCATACATATTTGGTGAGAATAGTCAGTATTATGTGAAAATTATGTATATTTTATGTAAAAATTATTGAGTATTATGTGAATATAGTGTGAATGTTGTGCGAATATTGTAAAAATAAAAAATTAAAAAAATAAAATTAAACAGGTATTAAAAATATTATGTAGATGCATTGTAAATATATTATAAATGTGTTGTAAATATAGTTTGTATTGTTGAGTGTGTATTTTATATATTTTATTTGTATGTTGTGTATATATTTATTTTTTATGTATATATTAAAAATATGATATTAAAAAAAATTTTAAATAAAAAAATATTAATAAAATAAAGTAAAGAAAACAAAAATAAAAAAATTATAAAAATCCGAAAAAAAAAATCAAAATGTTTGTTTTTTTAAAAAAAAAAGGCGAAGCGGTAAAAAAAAAAAAAAAAGCCATATGGGATCCGTATAATTGCAAAGTGAATGAGGAAATGACGCCTTTTAAATTTTCCAAAATCAAGAAAATAAAAAAAAGTATTAATATATTTTTAGCAAAACAAAATAAAATAATATGCCACCGCCAAATTAAAACAACAAAATAAAATAGTAAAATGGTACGTGTACATGTAACAAAACTTTAGGTGTGCTAGAATATAATTTTTTTTTAACTTTTAATATTGAGTGAATAATTATGTCTCACTCACTTAGGAATCTAGGAATAAAAAGAACTTATTCCCTTTATACAATACCATTTTTTCTGCTATATAATGAGCTATATTTTATTCAATACTGACCCCACCAAAAAAATAAATTAATTACATGTAGTTAAATTTTCAAAGAAATATATATATATATATATATAATAAGATGAGGAAAATTATATATATAATTAAAAGTGGGAATTGGGAGAATCAGAAATTCACAACAGAAACAGAATGGAAAAGGCAAAATAAGAGAGGTAAAATTCCTGAAAGTTAGATTGATAGGTTTTAAGTAAATAGTAATTCATTTCTCCAACGTCTTGCAGGCCATTCAATTAAATTTTATTCAGAAGCGGCTGCAAACTAAAGGCCCCTCCATGTGCTTTTGCATTAAAGGCAGGAGAGATACCATTTCACTTAATGGACTTTCACCTAATTAAACTTTACCTTATTTCTCCTTTCACATTTATCCACTAATTCCTCAATTATTAACTTTGTTATTGCTTAAGACTATAGTTCTGAACTTCTTACTATTATATTCCATTAATTGTGTTTTTATTTGATATGATTTATATATATATCAGTATTTTAATTTAACATTATCAATTTTGATAATATCTTTTGAAAAAAAAAAGAAAAAAAAAGCCCTTTCAATAGGTTAACTTGGTTTTCCTTCTTCTTTTTATTATATTTAATTTTTTTTATATATAAAATGATAATGAAAATTTTATAAAAATAACTTAAAAAGAGAAAAATTATAGATATACTATACAGATAAAAATTAATTAAATACTACACAGATAAAAAAAATTTACGAAAATATGGTTTATTTTTGGTAATTTTTAGTGTTTGTTAAGTAATATTTTTTTATATATTATATTTAGTATATGTTGTAAAAATATAAAAAATAATATTTTTTATAAATCCAAAAATATAAAATTATAAAAAATAAAGCACAATAAAATAAAATTTTGAAGAAAAATAATATTTTATGTAATTTATTCAATGTTAATATCTCATAAAACATATCAATAATCACTGTTGACTAACATGTAGTTTATGTGAATTCAATCCTTATAATATAAAATATTAAAATTTCAGATATTTAATTTATTTTAGATATATATATATATATAATAGTTATTTGATTCAAATATAATTAATTTTATAGGATTAAAAAATTTCAATATATGTTATTTCTAAATCTTTGATCTATGCTTCATATGTAGAGTGAGTGATGATTTTTTTTTTTGAGTTCTCAATAAAAAAGAAACATAAATAACAAAAAAAAGAGCAAGTTAGAGCTAAAAACCACAAGAAGCCAAATGAAAGGAAATCATATGAATTAACGGGGTTGGTTCGAGTGGTAAGCGGCTCGGATTCGCTTAAGTATGTCTCATGTTCAAGTCTCAATGTATACATCTATTTCCATTGGGAAACTCACTCACTATAGCTAGGTGTGCGACTCAGGTTAGGTCCGGATAAGTCAGGGCGAAGCCCGGATATCGGTAGGGCAACAAAAAAAAAAGGAAAGCATATGACTTAAGCAAAATCATAAATGCTTATGCTTTGGTAGCAAGAAGATACCAAAATGTTAACCTTTATGCTATACCTATAAGAAAAGAATTTCTGTACTATACTTTCATTTTTTTGAAATATAATAATTTTTTCATTCTTGCAATTGAATTAATTAGTGCTTCTTTAATCTTTGTTTAAAATTGTGCGACACAGCTTGATATCATTTCTTTAATTTCTTCCAATTTCTCCTAATATGCCCTACCAAAAAGGAAATTTGACTATCAAATTAAAAAAAAATTAATAGAAACAGTGAAAGCAAATTAAGAGAGAAAGTAAAGAAAAATTTAGAGTCACATTAATTTTCATGTGAGATTTCATTGGTTCAATTGAGATTCAATTAAGCTTTCACTAAATTAATATATTGACATTATTAACAACAGTATATAATTTATATTAGGTAAAATAATTTTATCGAATAGTGTGACTAAGGGGTATAAGTCTAGTTTGGTGTTCTTTAAGTGATTCATTACTTTTTAGATTCAATTAAAGACAATAATTACAATTAAAACAAAAAAAAATGTTTGATTGATGGAATATATAGATACGATATTTTGAAAACTTCATTATTTTAGTTAAAAAATATAGTGAAAAATTAATAGATTTTACAAAAATTTTAATTTATTTTAATGAAGGAGAGATTTTATATGTTGTTCATGAATTCAAACTACCTGAGGACATTAAAGAGAGATTTTCTATTTTTATTATTCATTTTTTAATACTGGCAAAGTCATTTATTAGGAGGGAGGTACAATTAAAATTAAAATATAGGAAAAGGGATTAAACCCATCAAAATAAATCACAAAATTTCCGGCTACATACTTGAAAATAATGAGAAAAATATAAGAAAGCATAAGATTGGTCTATATATATTTAACTACTATATATTATTTTTTTAGTTTAAACCATTCTATTAGACTCGAGCTGAGCAAAATTATAAGAGCATTAAAACTCTCTCTATCGACATAACTACATACTTAAGACTCATTATATTCAAAACTAGGGCTCAGTTATCCTTAGACTAAAAACATTAACTTAAGTCATCCAATTGAAGAATAACATACTTTAATAGAAGTACATTGTATGTAAAATTTTTGGGTCAGTACCATAAATTATGTGACATTAGCATAAAGGAAGAGAAAATACTATTTGATGAAAATACTAATCGTAGTGCTTATACAATCAAAACAAAAAAGTCACTAATCTTTAACTGTTAGGGTTTAGAGCAATAATTAATACATGCATTTCCAATCGATAGGTTAACCATTAATTAATTAATTATCATCTGTTTAAAAAGCCAAAATTCTTTGAACCATTGGCTTTGAATGGATTATGGACCATTTTGAAGTTAGGTGATCAATCAATCAACCAACATAATAACAACCACTAATATGATGTGATTTGTGTTTTGGAAGTGTTAGATCACATGTCTAATTTCATCTTTATATATAATTACAAATTAATCAACAAGAAATTACATTATATGCAATTTTTTAAATTTTTGTTTAAAATTTCTCTATCATTTTTGCAATATTTTAAAACTATTATTATTTTTTTAAAAATTTAACTAGATGTATATTTTTTAAAATAAATATTTTTAAAATTAAAAGTTGAAAAATAAATATTTAAAAAAAGAAAAACTGAATATTTAATTTGAAAATATTTTCATTCTTTAAAATATTATTTTTTGAAATGTTCATAATCAATCAGTATTAGGCCTCTTTCTCACTTGAGTATCCAAAAGTATGGAATATAGCCACGCCTGTACACACAGATAATTTGTACAAGCCTCTAAATTAATTATTATAATGTATCAAAATTGTATGAATTTAAATTTTTTGACTTAGTTCACTATGAACATTGTAATAAAAATAATTATATTTGACTTTGTAATTTTTCTTAAATAACATGAGAAGCAAATAGATAATTTCATATTGGTAATCAAGAAATATTTGATTTATTCATATTCAAAAGGATTTCATTACATAATCTATTTTAGTGTTAAAAGACAAAGTTTGAAATGCATAGACTAAATAAATAATATATGTTGTGTTGTTAGAGAAAATTTATAACTGAATTAAATATATTATTGATACAGCTAACAATAACTTCCTAGTAGGATATTGTATATATAGTATAATAAGTTAATAACTTATTTAAAATTTAACCCTTTTTTTGTAATATTTTTTAAGCAGAACTACAAGAGCGGTAAAATTTTCTCAATCAACATAATTATATATTCAGAATTTAAATTTAAAAATTATGATTAAACTTAAACAGTTATTTATTAATTATTCTATATTTTTTTTCAATTTTAAAATCAGTATTTTTAACTCAACCTTGTTATATTGTTATCTAAGAATTTCATAAGCCATGTTTTCACCTTTTGATGAGTATCTTATTTTATTTATTTAATTGTAAGAATATTTGGACATTGTAAGGATATATTTTTATCTTTGGATATGTGTTCATTTTGTTTGATTTATTTTAATAATATGATGAATGTTTATTTTCTTTAAGTTGCATACAATATGGATGATATTATAAGAATTAAGAATTAAATAATATTTAAATAAAAAAAGAAGGCCGGTTCCAATAAACTAGGTACTATGAGAGTGTTGGGTTATTCTCTCATTCCCCATATATATCCAATTTTCTTAACCTAGCCGAGCTTGAAAATATCTTAGGAATCGAGTTATCCACCATTTTCTATCTTTTCGGCCCATTTAGGAGACTCATATTCTTCGAATTTAGGTTTTTATTCTTTAAGATCCAGAGCCTAACAGTACCAAAATCGCAAAAAAATATTTCACCGAAAGTGGAGGTGAAAATTTTCGCTCACAGGCATCCTCTCCCAAAACTAGTAAATAGGAATGACCACGGGCAAGATATCTATAAAATTTATCTTATCTGAACCTAAACCGGTATAAATTTAAATTATTCAAATACATTTCAAATTTAATTATAGTTATAGTTTTACTACTGGTACTTGTCTTAAATCCTTTTAACATTGCCCATGCCCATTTAACTATCCATTTAAGTTTAAAATTCAAAAAATATTAAAATTTTAAATTATAAAATTATAATTTTTTCAATTAAATAATTATAAATAAAAATTAATATTCATATAATTTTACTAAATAATTTCATATCACATAATTTTATAATTAAAAAAATATATAATAAATTTATAATTAAAATTTAATTAAATATAAGTAATGTATATAACCAGATTTGGATAACACATATATAAGAGGATGTAATAAAATCAATAACTGATGAAATTAATCTTTTGGTAAAAAAATAAGAGAGAAACTTACGCACCTTCAAAAGGATAAGGCCAAAATCAACTTGTCATGGAGCAAGAGTACCTGACAATAATACTTAGAGCATTAATTATTACACATATTTCATAAATTACACTATTTTTAATATGATAATGGCCAATAAAATAGAATATCTAACTTCGAATTGACTAAAATAGTTAGAGCCTATTTGAATAAAGTATCATTCAAAACGTATAAAAATTTAAATTTCAAATCTAAATATTAAATTATATAAAAAAAGTCAAAATAATATTAAATTTATATATTTAATTATTTCAAATAAAGAAATTTGATGAGCTGCAATGGCAATATATTTAAAGGCCATTGCTGATCTTTGTCCTTAAATTGTCGTTAAAAGCTTGAAATAGGGATTTTTTTTTTTATAAAAATTTATCTTCACTCAGCATTTTATATATGTCGCGTAGATGTTATATATATTGATTAAGAGAATTGATAAGTATAAATTTTATTATCTAAATTTATATTCATAATTTTATTATTTTAAAATAAAAAATTATATGATTCATTAGTTAAAATAGAAAATACATATAAAAGAATAAAACATATAAATAATATCTACAAAACAGTAAAAAAAAATACACGTATTATATATCTGCATTTGTTGCATAGGTATTATGTAAAAATTTTATAGATATTATATATGTCGTATATATACTGAGTATAAATTGTAAATATATCTATATATGTTGTATACATACTAAAAAATTAAATACATATTTAAATATAAAATTAACTCAAATAAATATTAAAAATAAAATAATACAAATAAAAAAGATATAACAATATCCAGATAATACATATTGAAAAAAATAAATAAATAAATTTACAAAATAAAAGAAAGTTTTTTTTGTAGTATTTTATTAAATATGCAGAGTATATTACCATTAAAGAATATTAATACTCCAATAAAATTATTTTATTGCTAAAGTAACACACATATTACAACATCAAATAAATCGGTTGCAAAAAAATTAGAATCCGTAATTTTATACACCAACCAGCAATAATAAATAACAATCAGAAAAAAATAAAAGAAAAGGAAAAAAAGAGCAAAGAAGTAAGCAGTACCAAAAATAATATGTAAATAAAAAAAAGAAAAAAGAACGAGAGCGAAATAGAAAGAAAAAGGAAAAAGATATGAAAAATGAAAAAAAAAAGTTGATGAAGAAATATATTTAAAAAAAAAAAGAGAAAAACGAGAGTAAAAAAGAAGTTGGAGATCTATAATTGAGAGGCAAATCTTATTTTGAAATAAAACGCGTAATTTCCTTTAGAAAAAACATGTCTGATATAAATTTAGGCATTCGCATAATATCTGAATGAGAGAGATCGTTAATGAAATACAACCAGGACAGCCTTTTTAAAAAAAAAAAAAGAAAAATCATCGTCAAACATCCAAATCACCAAAGAACCCATTGGCAAGAAGTCTTTCAAACACTATTTCCATACAACAAAAATTCCTAACTTAACATTCATTAAATTGAGATATAAGTATATTGAAAATTTTAAAATTCATTATATTGAAGTATTTATATAAATATATGTTGAACAATTAAATAGATTTGTATATCAAAAATAAAAATAATAAGTAATTATTTTTAATTACAATATGATTATCAATAATTAGCTCCAAAATTAATACAAGTATTCTATGGTTATGTACTTAATCCACATGGATGGATTACAAATAATTTAATATCATAATCTATTTAGATAACTAAATATTAAACATATATATTCAATCATAATTTAAAATTTAAATTTAAATTTAAATTCACAAAATTTAATATATATTCTAAATCCATCATGTGCCAGGTGGCGGCAGTATAGTAGCATCCACACATCAGTATATCTATTTTACCTGTGAGTGATGTACATTCAGAGTACTTAGGGTTTGATGTGTTAGTCACTAATCCTTTAGGACATAGTGTGCTCGTTAGTACAATATATCGAGATTGTCCCATAATAGTGCAAGATGAGGAGTTCCTAGGAGATTTAATTGAGATGCCTTTTAGAGATTATGATATCATCTTAGGGATGGATTAGTTATCCATACATCAGGCCATTGTAGATTGTCAGCAAAAAAAGAACACTTTGAGATCACAAAGTGTGAAGGAAGTTATAATGTTAAGTGAACAAGAACATCTCTTACCTACTTTTATTTCAACCATTGTGGCTAGGAGAATGATTAGGAAGGGGTGTGAAGTTTACTTAGCACATATAGTGGATACTAGAGCAACAGGGTCTAAGTTTGAAAGTATTCCTACAGTGGTAGAATTTCCTGATGTGTTTCCAAATGAGTTACCAGGGTTACCTCTAGTGAGAGAGGTGGAGTTTGGTATTGATGTGATGTCTGGCATCACTCCCATTTCTATCACCCCTTATAGGATAACACCTGCAAAATTGAGAGAATTAAAGGTGCAGCTGCAGGAGCTGTTAGATAAAGGGTTCATTCGCTCTAGTGTTTCACCATGGGGGAGCACCAATATTGTTTTTTAAGAAGAAGGATGACACTTTAAAGTTATGCATTGATTATCGCCAATTGAATAAAGTAACAATCAAGAACAAGTATCCCTTGCCTTGTATTGATGATCTTTTTGATCAATTAAAAGGGGCAGCTATGTTTTCCAAGATTGATTTGGGATTTAAGGTACCATTAGCTGAGAGTTAAAGATGCAAATGTACCTAAGACTGCTTTTTGCATGAGGTACGACCACTATGAATTCTTGGTGATGTCATTTGGGCTGGCGAATACACTAGCAGCCTTTATGGATCTGATGAACCAAATCTTTTGACCATATTTAGATCAGTTTATGGTGATTTTCATTGATGATATCTTGCTGTATTCATATAGCAAGGAAGATTATGATAGGCATCTGCGAATTGTGCTGCAGACAATGAGAGAAAAATAGCTATATACCAAATTATCTAAATGTAAGTTCTGATTGGATCAGATTACTTTCCTTGGAGATATTATTTCAACATATGGTATTAGAGTTGATCTGAGTAAAGTAGAGGCAATTTTAAATTAGAGTCCACTAAAGAATGTTATAGAAGTTAGGAGTTTTTTAGGATTGACAGGTTATTATCACCGATTTGTGAAGAGATTTTCCATGATAACTATGCCACTTACCATACTACTTTGAAAGGGTGTAAAATTTGTATGGATAGATCAGTCTCAAGCGAGTTTTGAGCAGTTAAAAATATGTTGACTCGGGCTTCTATCCTTACCTTGCCTGTGGAAGGTAAACCATATGTGATTTACCGTAATGCTTCACATAATAGTTTCGGATGTGTTTTGATGTAGGAGGATAGAGTTATTGTATATGCCTCTAGACATCTAAAGCCTTATGAGTTAAACTATCCGATCATGATCTGGAGTTGGCAGCCATAGTATTTGCACTAAATATTTGGCGATATTACTTGTATAGGGACAAATATTTTGTCTATACCAATCATAAGAGTTTAAAGTATCTGGGTGTCCAGAATGAGTTGAATCTTTGGCAGTGATGGTAGTTAGAATTAATAAAAGATAACGACTGCTTAATTAACTACCACCCTGGTAAAGTGAATGTAGTTGCAGGTACCTTGAGTTAGAAATTCATAGTAGGATTGAATGCCTATTTGCTCTTGTTGCTTATTAAGTTGAGATCGTTACATGCTAGACTCGACATGTGTGATAATGGTGCACTTATGGCTCAATTACAGGTGAGCTCATTAGTACTTGATCAGATTAAAGAGGCACAAATGACAAATTTGAAACTTCAAAAGATTATGAAGGATTGTCATAAGGGGGAGAGTAGGGATTTTCACATTAGAGGTGATGACAGCCTATGGTACAAGGATCTGTTATGTGATTTGGATGATACAAAATTGAAAATTAAGATTTTAGAAGAAGCAAATTAGTCTCTTTATGTTATGCACACTGGAAGCACCAAAATGTATCAAGACTTAAAACAACATTATTGGTGGTCAGGTACGAAAAGGGATATAGTAGAATTTATATTTAGATGTCTCACTTGTCAGAGAGTGAAAGTCGAGTATCAAGTTCCTTCATAGTTATTACAGCCATTATCAATGCCCGAGTTAAAATGGGATCGAGTGACTATGGATTTTGTAGCTGGACTATCTTTGATCCAAAGGAAACATGATGCAAATTAGGTAATAGTATATAGGATGATGAAGTCAGCTCACTTTCTTGCGATTAGGATGGATTATTCTCTTGACAGGCTGCCCGAGTTATATGTGAATGAGATTATGAGATTACATGGAGTCCTAATTTTATTTGTATCTGACAGAGATCCATGATTTACATCCAGATTCTAGAAGAGTTTGAAAGATATAATGGGTACTCAATTACATTTTAGTACTGCTTTCTACCTACGGACAAATGGACAGTCAGAGAGAGCAATACAAGTCTTAGAGGATATGTTAAGGAGTTGTGTTATTGAGTTCACTGGAAGTTGGGATAGACATTTATCCTTGATTGAATTTGCCTACAATAACAGTTATCAGTCTATCATCGGAATGGCACCTTACAAAGCTTTGTATGGCAAAAAATGTAGGACACCTTTATGTTGTGATGAAGTTAGAGAAGGAAAACTAATAGGTCCTAATTTGATTAAAAAAACAGAAGAAAATGTTAAGATAATTCGGGATCAATTAAAATCAACTTCAAACCAATAGAAATATTACTTGAATTTGAAAATGAAGAATATAGAGTTTAATGTAAGTGATAAGGTGTTACTAAAGATATCTCCCTAGAAGAAAGTATTGAGGTTTGGTTGGAAGGGTAAGATGAGTCCTCGATTCATTAGACCATATGAGATTTTGAAAAGAGTTGGACCATGTAGCTTATAGACTGGCTTTTTCGCCAAAGTTGGAAAAGATTCATAATATCTTTCATGTCTCTATGCTTTAGAGGTACATATCAGATCCGTCGTATGTGTTGTCAGTTGAATCCATAGAGGTGAACCCGGATCTGACCTATAAAGAAGAACCAGTGGCAATTTTGGTACCAGAGGTAAAAGAGTTGAGAAACAAGAATGTGTCATTGGTCAAAGTATTATGGAGGAATCATTCTTCTGAGAAGTCGACATTCTGAGAAGTCGACATAAGAGAGTGAACAGACTATGCAGAGTTAGTATCCTCAGCTATTTAAAAGTTGATGTCAGGCAATTTTGAGGATAAAATTATTTAAGGGAGAGAGAGCTGTAATACCTGAATTTTCACTAAAATAAAAATTAATTTAAATTAAATTAAAAAAATAATTTAGAGGGTTAAATAAGATTTTAGAAGTGAGAAAATGTGAAATGTATATGTTGGGTATATGTGATATATACCTAAAGTATAAAATTTTACTAAAAGACAAAAGTACGTAAAAAGATAAATTAAATAAAATAAATATAAAAAATAAATATTTTAAATTTTAATTTATTTTTAGGTGGTGGAAGATAATAAAAGATAAATATTGAATATTAATTAATTAATCAAATATATGTGTGTGTGTGTGTGTAAGGTTAAGAAAGGAAGAGAAAAAAAATTAATTAAAAATATCTCTTCTTCTTCTTTAAACTTTTGGCCGAACCATCAAAAGAGGGTGGAGGAAGATTCTTCATCTTCAAACATATAAAATTTCTTATAAAATTCAAGGAAACAACGATAGTTTTGGAGTTTTTGCAAAGAGGTAAGTAAGTTTCTTTGAATTTTAAATTAGTTTTCTTTAAGTATTTCAATTATGTAAAATTCCAATTTCTAAAGAAGCCTTGGGTAATTGTTTAAATAATATGGAATGAAGTTATTTCGATATAAGGATGTTGATTTTAAGGTTAGATGATGAATTTATTTAGGTTTGGTAGGAGTTTGGATGAGGCATGAAGGGGTTTTGAAGGAATTTTTATTAAGAATAGGTGTTGATGAGATTTAATTGTTTAATGATAAAAATTAACTTAAAACATGATTTGAAATGGATTTGAATGGTTGCCCAAAATTAAAGTGCATTAGGAAAAAAAATTAAAATTTTAAAGAAAATGTGGTAAATTGGATTTTTTTTCGTTAAAGTATATAGGAATATGATTCTAATAAATTATATACACTTGATTAGGAAGTGAGTGGAACCAACTCCCTACAACTAAGTAGTGAAGGGCAATAGGACAATTTATAGTGGATTGGAGTTTTGACTCATTAATTTTTTGGAGAGGTTAGTACATACTTTAGCACTTATTTTAATTAATTGCATTGCTTGAAACATGGCACATTACATATGAGTAAATGTGTTATGTTTCTTGAATATTGGTTCATGTGTGTTTAAAGCATTGTTTGAATTAATAATGTATTATTTGAATTATTTACGGTAAATTAAGGCATTAAAGAATAGCTATTTGTGATGTTATATATATGCAAGTTATGAAAAGTGCTAATTATGCACTATAATATGAGAACTAGTCACATTTGCAATGTTGATAATAAAGATGTCAAATATAAGTGGAAAATTGGGAAAAGAGTATAAAATATGGAAAACATAAGAAAAATGGAATATGAAAAATGTGATTTGCATGTTTACCTTATATAGATCTAATTCCAGAAAGTTATTTTTGGATTGATTTGGCATTGCCATATGCCTTTGGGCGAGACACGCTGATATTATAGATATGATTACGTCTTCAGGCAAGATACGCTAGTGTTATAGATATGATTATGACAAGACATGCTGTTGTCACAGTTATAAATATTTCGTTGGGCGAGACACGCTGGTATCATGATTATTGAGATGGACTAAAATAATATTTTTGGAACTAAACTAATATATATGGACTTTGGGACCCAAAGTGTGTTGGTGATATATATATGTTGATAAAATTGTGTATGATGCTTGAAATTAGAGCATAGTACATTTGCACGCTTTATATTTTAAATGTCATTTTTAGTATTAAAGTATGTACCGCTAGGCTTTTAGCTTAGTGCTATTAAATTTCTCGTGCATGTGACAGGGTAGATTTGAAGGTTTCGAAGGATCCTACTATACCTTATCAAGTCTAGATTTTGGTATTTGCTCTTGAAGTCGATTTTGCCACGAGACCAAACAACCAGCATACCATATGTACACAACTCTCTTTTGTACTTAAATATGTTCATATAATACGATGACATGTATTAAAGTTTTAAATTTCATAGTTTGTATATTTAAATTAAGTACTTGGATAAATTGAATATATATGTATATATTGTAACGTTAGATGAAATATGAGCTTTTGGGCACTTTTGGAGAAGTGGATGAGTAAAATATTTTTAGGAGTGTGTTTTCCCATAGGTTGTGAATGTTGCCATTTTAGGAATGTCTGAAAAATAGACAAAACTCTGACAAATTTTTCCTAAAATTTTTCTTTAAAACATGTGTTTTTAGTAACTAATTTGTTTATATACATTTTTATTTATATATTAAAGTAAATTTTAAGGATTTAAAATAATTTCTTATAATTATGAAAATTCGTAAATGAGGAAAATTATGATATTCTTGTATGTTATATGTGTATTTACATATATGAGGTGTATATCTTGTACGTAAATAAGATTAAACACTTTAGAGAGCTTTGAATGGCAATTACTAGGAAAACCAATCTAGTTTGTTTTCTAAGGGATAAATTGAACAATAACCATCCACACCCGAGGGAGCAAATACAAAAGGCAACTAATGTAAAACCATATCACTTAGGTGTCCAACCTTGAAAGCCATAGAGAATCAGAAAACATGGCTTTATTTATAACATTTACAGAGGTACAAGAATTTTGCAAAGATTGAGAAATGCAATATGTATAGCCAGGTTATATAGAATTAAAATGGTATTTACATGTATATGTCGATGTCGAACTGAACCAAGACAAAATATTAGAATAAAATGAGAACTTGTCCAAGATATACAAGCCTTCAAATAATCTTTCAACAACAAGGACCATTCTACTCTTCAAGTCTTGCAAGATAAACTTGTCAGCAAAAAAGCTGAAGCTGATTGCATTTGTTTTACATAACTTCTGTACTGGCAGAAGATTATAATTAAAAGATGGCAAATAAAGAGCTTCTTCAAGTGTTAGATTAGTATGCAACCCATCTAAGTAACCCTCTTCATAGTTCCATCTAGTAACTACATTGTGGCTGTTATGGTTAGTGTACAAATGTTGGTAAATAGAGTAGAATTTGTATAAGCATATTAGAGGCTCATGTGTCAAATATCCAATAGGTAGACTTAGTATTTTTGTTGACCAATCATATCGATACCTGCAAAATTAGTGAGTTGTGTAAAATTCACATAATACTCAACGAGTCCATCTTTGCTATCTCCTGCCTGATAAATTTAAACATACATTACATGTGCTTTTCTTAAGTCATTCCATCAACTTGAGATGCAAGAGTCAAGTTGATTTGTGATTTTCCAAACTATATAGCAAACCTAGATTCTTTGTCTCGCTTGGCTTACAAATCCTTATACCAATCTGTATAGCCAATTAATTTGAAGCATGAATCTTTGATTTGACCATTGGCCTTGGAAAAATCACTGTACTTCTCATCTTTTCAATTTGGATATAGATTTAGTTTAAAATAAGTTTCTCTTGTGTGACCTAAATTTTTACAGTAATCACAATATCTATCCTCCCTTCTTGTACCATCCTCCTTTTTTTTATTATACCTCTATACTTTTCTTGTCCTCTTACCAGAATCAAACTACTTGCTAGATAATTTTCAAAATTCCTTTGCAGTTGCCTATGTGACTCTATGGTTTGAATCATAGAAAAGGCTTTAATTACACTTGGTAGTGATTCTAACATTAAGATTTGTTTTTCAGAGCTTCATACAACTCGTTTAAACCCATTAAGAACTGAATAAGTTTGTTTGTAGCATTCAATTTAACATATCTTTCATTCACATTACAAGTACATTTTTCACATTTACAACATGGTAAGGGCTTCAGCTTATTTAAATCTTCCCACAATTTTGAGAGTTTATTGAAACAAGTTGTTAGATCATTATTCCCTTGTTCAATTGAATTTATTTGCTTTTGAATATGATAAACTTTAGGACCATTACTAACTATAAAATGTTCTTCCAATGTATCCCATATAGCTTTGTTGTAGGATAATACAAGAAATTTTCTGCAAGTTCATTTGGCAAAGAACCTAAAATCCAACAATGCACCATACAGTATGATTTTCTCCATTTAAGAAGCTCTAAACTTCCTTCAATAGGTTCTATGACAGTACCATTTATATAACCTAATTTATCCTTTGCCCCTAGAGATATTTAGATGGCAGCACTCCAAATCAAATAATTATTACCTATAAGTGGTGTAGCGACCAAAGCAAAACTCAAATTATCAATGTTTTGTTCTATGGTGATTTCCTCAATGGATATAGTAGCAAGACTCGCACTTTCTGTAGTGGTATTCTCCATGATCAAAAGCTTCAAACCTTGATACATTCTCAATCCAACATACAAATCATTATTAACATTCTAAAACGAACATATTTACAACTAAAAAATAGTAAAATTTTAGTCTCCATGATCATAACCATGAAGTTATGATACCATATAGAAAAACCAAAAACAAAGTGATGCAGCAAAAGAAAAAGAAGCTACGATTCATCTAAAACATGCAAATATTTACTTTTCTTTTTTATTTTTTCGTAAGAATATCTGATTGAGGCACCGTTTGAGCATTTAATCTCTCTCATTGAATATTTTCTTTTTCATATATGTATTTCCTTCTATTTCGGTAGCTTGTTGCCTTTTTTTTTTAATTAAGTTTCATCATTTATAATCACTACTAGAATGTACTAGATTACCAACGAAAAAATTTATCGGTAATCCATATTATTTTCGTCGGTAATAACATTTACCGATATATTAACAACAAAAAAAAACCGTAGCTATATTCTTTGCTGGTGATGCAAATGTCGACGAAAAAAAAATCTTTTGGTAATTTACCGATAGAAAATTTCTGTCAAAGTCGATAAAAATTACCGACATAAATATATTTTTGTCTGTAATATCGATGAAAAGATATTATGTCGGTAATTACCGACGAATGATATTATAACACATAAAAATAAGATTTGTAACAAAATAAATTTCTGTCGATAATTAGTGACAGAAATTTTATCGGTAATTACCGTTTAAAAATTTTTCTATCGATAATTATCGATAAAAGATTCCGTCGATAATTACCGATAGAAGATTATTTCTGTCAGTAATTACCAATAAAAAATTTATTAGTCGGTATAATATTTTTCTGACAAAAAGGTTTATCGGTCGGGAAAAAATAATATTTTTTTAAAATTTAATTATTTAAGAATTTAAAAATATACTGTTTTATTATTCCTTTTTATTTTTGTAATTTATTTAAATAAATGCATAAATTTATTGAATATTAAAAAGAATAAAAAAAATTAAAACTAATAAATAAAAATTAAAACTAATATATGAAAAAGTATAGAATAAATTGTACATAAAAATAATAAAAATATATGTATAATAAGAATAAAAATAAAATATAAAATACATATAAAAAAATAAAATCAAGTACAAACAGGAGACACTCAAGTTTATGGTGGTGGTGGTGGAGGTGGAGGAGAACCACTAGGTGAAAAGTGGCTCGATGGATCAAAAATTATTCTCATAAAGTTAGTCATAAATTCATTAAGTTGCTCATGGACCAACCTCTGCACATCTTTTTGTATCTGCTCCTGGATTTGGGTCTAAACTTGTGCCTCCACCTGCACTTGTATATCATGGATCTACTGCTGAACAGTTCGATCACGCTCCACTAACTGCTCCTTTAAATATTCAATCTCCTCCATTAAAGTAGATGAATTAGTAGACGAAGAAGAAGAAGTTGTGCTGACATACTGCGAGCCAAGTCCGTATAACTTTTTCTTCTTCTCTCCACCCACGGCAGCTCGGAATAAGCTATCATTGTCAAACAACGTGTCGGACTGCGAGGCCTCCTCTCGAAATGCAATGAAATGATCATGTTTAACAAAAAATTATTAAGTTTTTATTTTAAATTTAAATTTAAAAATAAAAAAATTAAGAAATTACCTATATTTACATCTTGGGATCGACGATCAATAAATGAACGCCCGTCGTGACCTCAGATGTGTATATGTATAAACAGCTCATAGCTGCTCAGCAACCGACTCATGATAGACTCATATTGAATGAAAAAAATATTAATTTTATTAAAAAAAATTATGTATTAAATTATTTAAAAAATATATAAATATACTTACAAGTATACAAGCATGATCATAATATGATATATTGTCTCATGTATGTGTAGATGGACCTGTACCATCCACATGACTGGTCCTCCTGTTTTGAGAAGTGCCGGCAGAACATGTCTGCCTCTCGAAAGAGCTCCATCGGGCCTGCAGATTGACCCATAATTGATCATCAATAAATGAAGGCTGCTTACTCGCAGCCTTCACCTTGCTCAGTAGATTATTGTCTTCATAAAGGCAATTCGGACTAGGCTATTAATATTTCTGCAAAAAAATATTCAAGATAATTAGTTTTTGATAATTGTAAATGTTTAAGCTTTACATATACATTAAATATGTAAGATTAGTTAGATTTTTTACCTTATACTCCTCAAACTAAAAATTCTTCATCTCTGGAGAGACGGACTTCTAGGAAACCCCTGCAGGGTCCATCCTCTGCGTCATGACCTTCCGAATGCATCTCGTGAAAGGCCCAATTAGATCCATCATGTAGCTGTAAAATGAACAAAAATACTTAATAAAAAATAATCACTGATTAAATATTTATAATTTAATATAAGTCATACAAAATATTAAAATACTTACTTAGACTCCCGAGCAGTCAGACGCAACATCTTGCCATTAAGATCTAATGCTGATGGTGCAGTACTAACATCACCCATGAGGGCATTAGTAGTGGCCAGGAAAGAAGCAGGATCCTTTGCAGTGGCATGCTAGCCGCATCAACCTGAGGATCTTCAAATGAGACATCATCTAGGACATTACGCAGCTGTAGGCACAACTGGCCGGTACCAACAGAACCTCGACCGCCACTGGATTGACTGCTAGACCCCAATCAATCCAACCCCCTTCCCAGTCTGCGATACATGTCTAAAAAGATAATTTATAAGAATAATTAGTTTGAGTAAAGTAATAAATATATAAATAACTCCATAGTAATAGTTATATCCTAATTAAACATACTTTGTATTTTTATTCATCGCTTTCATTTGACAAGGATGCTTCAAATTTAGATTCAAGTAATGATTCATCTGATTTAAATTCTACATCCATAGCATCAATATCCATAAGTTATCTAGTTGGATCATTTAAAGGACCATGATCAATATTATTTGTCCTATCAATAGCCTGTACATTTTCAGGACTATCTTCTTAAAATGCAGTGTCAGATTCCTGATTTATAGCAGATTCTCCGAGTAGATCTATTCTTGATCTAGCTCTAATTTTGCAAACCGCTAACCAATCAGAAGCATCTCGCCTTGTGCTGGGATAAGGAACGTAATACACTTGAGCAGCTTGACTGGCGAGAATGAACGGTTCATATTTACTATATATTCTTCTTCTGTTCACATTCACTAAATTATATATAGAATGGACTCTTGTGCTATTTATTGGGTCATACCAGTTACATTTAAATAATACCACCCTTTTAATTGGTAATGCCGGATATTCAATTTTTACAATATCTATTAATCGACCGTAGAAATCAAAAGAGCTTTCACCATAGTTTGACCCTTTTATACAAACACTAGTATTTATAGTTGCTCTCAAAGTACATTGAGCTTTAGTGTGAAATTTATAATCATTAATAAAATATACCTTATAACATCTAGGAAATTTATACGAATTGAATTGTTCATACATCCAAGCTCGATTTATATTCATTTTTTCTATGTACACAAAAGGGCAATTGTATTAAATATTATAAATTAAAACTCATTATTTCTCCTTTCTAAAGGGTTGGGCCCTAAACCATTCAGAAACATAATATATATCTTAATTAATATAATGCAAAAGTATACAAAGTTTGGAGAAAATCCGGCAGTATTTCTCCTAAGTTCTCTAAGTGCACAACCATCTCTCACATTAATGTTAATTTATATATATATATATATATTGTTATTTATAAACTGTTCAAATGGGACAATTCAATAATTTCTCATTTGCAAATAAAATGAGTAACTTATTAAACGAATACTAAGGTTTATTTTATACAATGTAAATTTAAAGGATATGCATTATGAATAGATTAATTTTTTATAGCACACCCTTATATATGTTATTTATGAATAAATTATACATTATTTTGTGAATATACTCCTAATTATTATTATAAATTATACATTATAAAATATCATAGATCTAAATATATGCAAAAAAAACAATAAACATATATATTAAATAACGCAAAGATTATAATGAAAAGAATAACTACATATTCATGCAAGAACGAATAAATTTTAATTTTCTATTATAAATATAATCAATAATTATTTTTTAAAATATAAACATAACAACCACTAAAATCACAAAAAAATTTTAAAATTACTAAAACATATTCTAATTAATTAAAACATTTTAAAATTTTGTTTATTTTTATATTTAAAATTCTGAATTTTATAAATATCTATTAAATTTACCTTAAAGTTCTTAAAAATAAAAAAAAATATACTAAAAATAATTATAACACCCTAAAATTCACCAAAACATATTATAATTAATTAAAAAATTCAATAATTGGTTTATTTTTATATCTAAAATTCTATAATTTATAAAAATTTATTAAATTTACCTAAAAGTTTTTAAAATAAAAAATAACCTAACCTAAAATAAAATCTAACACCCTAAAATTCATTTTTATACTTTCTAAATAATTAAAAAATAATAAAAATTGGTTTAATTTAACAATTAAAATTCTGAAATTTCTAAATATATACTCAATTTACCTAAATTTTCTTAAAAATCAATAAAACACCTAAAAATTAATCTAACACCCTAAAATTTTTCTATTTAACCAAAACTTTCTAAAAATATAAATAAATTATTCAACAAATCACAAAAAATATTTTCTGTTAATGAAAAAAATTAATAATCTATTTTTTTATAATTAAAATTCTGAAAAAATTATTAAAATTTAACTAAAATTTTCTAATCAATCACCAAAAAACCTTTAAAAAAATCTAAATACCAATATATATATAATTTGGATTAATCATAAAAATTAACATATTTAGTTTTTTCTGAATTTTTAAAATTTTAATAAAATTTACCTATTATAATTATTTATAAGTACATGCATGAATAAGCTATAGATAAGGCACTTGGATAATCCACTATGAAAACAAAAGCAATGTCCACCTCTGGATTGATCTCTTCCATTATATTTTTTTATGATGATATCGATCTATCAATGGAGACGTCATTTATCCATTTAAGCAGTGTAAAGTGTTTTATTAGAGAAATAATTATCATAGATCATTAATTGTTATACATGTGTTTGCTTGTGTCATGCTAGTCCTTGGAACTATTCATTCGCAAAAATTAATAATCAGTATCTACGTCACTCCCATTAATTATTTTGCCCTTTTCAATTAATTTAATAAAGTTTTTTATTTTTTCAGCATAGATGTGTTGTTCTGTAATTGGATTCCTATTGAGTTTAGTACACATTCCTTCTAATTCCCAGTGGTTTAAGCAGGAACATAGCTTGAAAAATAATTTAGGGGGCGCTTAAAAATGAATCATCAAATAAGAATCTAATATCCTTTTTATAAAAAGTATACTCATTATTAAATAGAAATAAATTATTAAATTAATAATTTTAATAAAATAAAAATATAATTTATAATTTAAAAATCTTCATTATCAGCTATTATATTAAAATTATTTACAATGATTTTTTACCTTTTAAAAATATTAAATAATAATCTTATTGCTAATTTCATAAAATATTTTCCTTTTAATGTAAACAATTAAACAATCATTTAAAAATTAATATTTTATTTGGTTGTGCAAGTGAGTCTATATCTTATTTCTTTTTCAAGATTAACTTTTAAGTTTATTAACATCAACATCAATATATCTTTATTTTGGAGGGTTATTTCTTTTGAGAGGTGAGGATTCTCTTTTTTTTAAAGTATCTTAACATCTCTATTATAAAAATAAATAAAATATCTAAATTAACAAATTATTTAGAAAATCATAATAATAACAAAAAATAATTATTAATCTACTATTCCTTTCTAAATTCTAACTTTACTCTAAAAAATGATTAAGAAATAATAATATATCACAAATTAGTTAGAAAAGTTATACTTTTTGTCTTTTAAAGTTTCACTATTACCTTCAAAGATACAAAAATAAATTTTTGTTGCTTTTGGTAGCTTGTGAGTGGTGGTGGTTGTAAGAGTAAGAGTGAGAATAGTAAAATCTAAAATAATAAGAAAGAATGATGAAAAAGAAGAGTAAGGAAGAAGATTTAAGTATAAACTCATATTTTAAAAAGAGAAAAATAATGAATGATTAAATGGGTTATCAAAAAAAGGAAGATGAGGTAAAAAAGATACGAGTGCTCTTCTTTGACTTTAGTTATATATAACTTTTAAATACTTAAATTATTTTTAAAAAAAATATTTTATTAAATAATATTATATATATATGATTTTTTTTTTCAATTTCACGTGCCCCTCCTGGTCCTTCTATATTTACGCCCTTGGGTGTAAGAAATTTTTTTTTGTTCCATTTCAATTATTATTTTAATAAATTCAAGATAATATTAATTATAAATGTCCAAATTTATTTTTATGAAATAAGATTATGTAGATCCTTAATTTTAGTTCTAAATAAGCTCAGTCTAAATTAAAAGGGCCACAATCAGAATATAAAAGAGCAACAATTAACAAAGATATTAGGCAATAACAACCGGAAGCAAAAAAGAGGACAGAAACAAAAAGAGAGACAAGCAAAAGTAAAAGCCAGATACAGTAGCCAAGACCCCGTTGATCCAAAACTACAAGTTGTCCAAGGCATAAGTAAATTATGCAATTCAAATCACAGGCTTGTTTTAACATCTTGATCATTGGTGGAACCAACAATATCGGTATGTTCTTTTAATATTGATAAGTGCATATTGATTATATATTTTCTATTAGTTTTAGCATAAAATTAAGTTAAATTAATTTATTTTAAGCTTATTTATGTATTTTAATTACATTATTTTTGAATAAAGCTTAGTTTGAATTAATTTCTTGTAAGTTTGTGCAACTAAAATTTTAGACAGATTGAACCTTTAAATTTTCAATTAAGATTTCCATAGTGATAAAGTTCGAGATTGGCCAAGTTGTCTTCATGAAGTTTGTAGAGAAAATCTCAAGATTTTCAAAGAGGCCTAATTCATTAAAATCCAAGATCCTTTGGGCCTCCAACCATCAAGTTGAAATTAAGCCTGAGATGCTGAAGTAGAATTTCAGTCTGAACCACTAAGAGTAATTGGTCTATAACTTAGACTTCCGAAGTTCAATTAAAGTTATTAAAAAGTCTAAAATTATCTACTCTTGAAGGGCTACAAATTTGATGAAGGAGCAAGATTGAGATAAGGTTTCTATCTAATAGTTAATGGGCTTAAAAATAGAAATTCAAATTCTGCAGAAGTTTTCAAGTAGGATTGTTTTTAGGTAGTTGGATATTGTAAAACATTTTTTAATTTGAATTTAGAAAAACAATGGAGGAGACTTAGAAAAATAAATGGGAGAGCTTACAACAGCTAGAAGAGAAAAAAAATTCTTCTACCCCTTTTCATTTTTATCTAGTTGATTAGCTTCATCCACCATTAGAGATTAAAGAAAGAAGAAGATTGTGCTAGAGGAGGACTTCATCATCTCAACAAGATTCTTCATTCTAGTTTGAACATTTAATAACAGTTTAGAATTTCAAATTTTAACTCTTTGATTTCTTTGTTATTTCATTAGTTCAATTATAGTATTATGGATTTTGTGATTAATTTCTTCATTACTATTATTTTTATTCTTAATTTAGTTATGAAACTAATCTCCTTAGTGGAATTAGGTTGATTTAGGGTTATGGATGATGGATATTGATTGATTTAAATTACTTATATTTTTCTTGAATCAAGTTTTTTTTTTGTTGATTTTCATCTTAATACTTATGATTGTTTGGCCACCAATTAAATGTTTAATTAAAATCATATGTTGAATGAAAGCTAGGTATGATTTTAGATTGTAAAAATCAATAACTTTAGAAATTTATTTTAGAGATAAAAGAATTATTTAGAGACCAATTTAATTTCTTTGAGCTTGAGAGATTGTTGTGGTTTAATATTCATGAAAATAAAATATTTGAATTCCAGCAATTTTTTATTTTCTTGCTTGAAAGAGAAGAAAATTAAAATTTAAGGAATTGATAATTTTGATTCAAGAAAGATTTGAATTAGTTTGAAAAGTTATTTTTGCCCATTTGAAATAATTTTAATGAAATATAATCCTACTTATTAATCTTAATTTATTTAATTTGAATTTCAATTTCAATTTAAAATTTGAATTAGTTAGATAATTATCTTAATTTAATTTTGAATTTGGATTTGATTTTAAATTTTAAAATTTGAAATTGTTAGATAATTTATACGATATCAAATTAATTTATTTATTTTCAAATAATAGTCAATTTAAATTTTAGTTAGTCAATTAATTCATTCTCTATAGGAACTATATCTATAAATAATTATTACTTATACGACTCGTGCATTTACGGTTAGAATTGATACACACACAATTTGTCAAACAAATACTCTTTTTATCTAATTTAACAAGCTCACATCTTTGTTTATTCTGCAAATTTGCAAGATTCATTACTCTATTTTGTTTGATTGTGCATTAAAACCCAACTTTACAATTAAAGCTCTAATTTAGTGATTAATCTTTAGCTCTTCCACCGAAACCCTAGTTTTAGGATTAAAACTTTAATTTTTCACCAAAATCTCAGTTTTTCAATTAAAACCCTAATTTTGAATGTTAAACTCTAGTCTTAGGATTTAAACCCTAATATTGCATGATAAATCTTAGTTTTAGGATTAAACCTTAAATTATAATTTAAAAATCCTAATTTATATTTTGGGACCGCCGTGTGCGTTACACCTTATATTTCATTAATTGGTTAATATTAAGATATTTTTATAAACTGCAATTTTCATGATGAACTATATGTTTGGATTACCTATATTATTATGAACGATAGAACCATATTAATATTTATTTATTGGCTGTATTTTTAAGAGACTTGTAAAAGATATATTTTCACTTTATAGGTGTCTTATTTATTTTGCTTCTTTTATTTAATTTATATTTAGAAATTAATATAAGAGGTATATTTCTACCTTTTGGTGGGTATTCCATTTCACTTTATTTGTATTAAGAATATTTGGACTTTTGTAAAGACATATTTTCATCTTACATGGGTTCTCATTATGTTTGATTTATAATATGATGTTTATTTCAGTAATTGCATGTAATATGAATAATATTTTAATAATATAAAAATTTAACAATATTTAGATCTGAAAAGGAGACTGATTCCAAGGAACCGGACTCATCTTCCCCAAACGTACCCAACTTTTCGAACCCAGTAGGAGTTGAGAATTTCTTAGGAATCAAATCATCCAACTTTTCTATTTTAGTCTTGGTCCGTCTGGGTGGCGACTCCAATTATCTGAGTTTAGGCCTATGTTTCTTAATGTCATAGCCTAACAGTACCGAAGTCGCAAGAACTATTCTACCATGAGTGGGGGTAAAAAATTTCGCTCACAGATTAATTAATAAAGAGATAGTTGTTGAAAAGACTAATTAAGTAAAATATTATAAATTTTTTTATAAAATTTATAATTACTAATAATTATTTTGATACATGTAATTATTTCTCAAACGATATTTGAAGTGAAACGGAGAGAGTATAAAATATATGTTAAGCACATCTTTAATTTTTTTTTTTCAAAAAATACAATATATATCTACTAAATGATAGTAGTTAATTAGAATTATTTTTGAGGAAAGATAATAACTTTATTAATCAAGTGAACTTTATTACATCCAACAACATGTGGACTATAAATATGCATGGTAACTATATTTATGCCCGAAAGTGAGCTTCTTTGCAACATCTTTTACTGCTATAAGCTATCACATTATAACTTCATTGGCTATCCATTGGTTGTCCTTCTTATGTACGTTGTTTTTTTATAAATTTACTAATTCATATTATTATTATTCATTATCGATTTGTGATATTATAATTCTTTAAGAGTTTATTGTTGAATTTTAATCTTAATTTGGATTTATATATTAATATAATTACATTATAGGCTATTTAATTTAATAGAGCTAATAATGTGATATATTTTTTGGACACTAAAAATATTTTATTTTTTATGGGTCATATATGTATAGAAGTCTAATACTAGTAGTTAGAATTTTATGAGAACTTAATTGATCTAATATATAAACGATATTATTGTGAGAGTTGTGGTCCTTAAGTTAGATTACAATAGTACGTTTGCCTGCCCCACACTTAGAGCAAATAATGCAAGAAGACAAATCAAAACTTAGAAGTATCTAACCCTAAAAAATTAATTCTTCTATGAATAAAGGCACGCTTCTGCTAATCTTTCCTTTTATATTCTCATTATTTTCTACATGGAGGACTTTATTGTGTTCATGAATTTAATTAAAATTATGTTTATATACATGTTTTTTTTAACATTTGTTTATATACATGCTTATGGTTAATTGTATGTATTTTGATTTAATTGAATTCCAACAAGTGATATAAGAACAACTCCATTGTAGATTCTTTGAGAATTTTTTCATGGTTGAATATTAGGTTCTAAAAATTTTGATTAATTGAGTTATTGTTTTTATTTATTATGGATTTAGTTTATTGATTACTAATTAAGGAATTGAAATGTATATATATATACATGCATATATTCGATTTGCTATATATATATATATATATATATATAAGAATTCATTGATTGCATTTGAATGCATCTTGCGCACTTTCGCCACCACAAAATCTGTTTAACATGCAATATTTTTTATGGTATTTAATCTATTTATTTTCAAAGGTTTTCTATGAAACATATAATTATATGGGCTACATATAATGATAATGCTTATATTCAGTTGTTGCATGTTACAAGGGTAAATATTAATGCAGTAGCCAATAGTTAATATGCCTAGATACTGCAGCATCTTTGGACTTTGGCCACTATGATACAATATTTTGTCTTATTTATATCATTGATTATATAAATTAATTTAGTTCAATTATCTTTGTATTAATCTATTTTTAATAGATTGCTCTAATTTAAATTATTTTTAAATTAGTTAAGATTATATTAACTCTAAATTTTAAAATATTTTTTTGGATGCTTATATATATATATATAAATAATTAAAATTTTTAAACATTTGATAGAACTAGTTAAAACAAGAAGTCGTCGAAATGACCTCTCTTATATAGATTAACTTATTGAAAATGTTATGATGTTTGTATATATATTAATTTATACAAATATTAACCAGCCCAAGGGAAGAATAATATTTGGCTGAATAACATACACATTTGTGGTGATAAATATGTGACAATTATAAGATTTCAATGTGAATAAAAGTTTATCCAAAGATAGGCTTACTATTTGACATAATTTATTGCCAATATTTGATCACTACATCAAGGGTACCACTTACAAGTTAATATTATTATCCAAAGATTTGATATTAATGTTGTGTTACGTATCTCGAGATGCATTTTATAATTAATTAAAATTTTAGAAGTTATTTTGAATTATGATGTGTGCATATTATTTATTACTTTATTTTTTGTACAGTTAATATGTCTGCAATATGCCACTCAATACGAGCAGTATTTTAGTACTTACCGGGTCAAACTTTAAGGATTGAAAAGAGAATATTCTTATTTATCTTGGCTGCATGAATTTAGACTTAGCATTAAGAGAAGAGTAGCCCGCCTCTCTCACAGCTGAAAGTTTTACTAAGGCGAAATGGAACTTCGAGAGGTGGGAACACTCCAATTTCTTGAGTTTAATGATAATCAACTGCAACATTTCAAATGACTTTCAAGGTGTTATCTCTGTTAATATTACTAGCTAGTGATTTCCTTTGCAAGATTAAAAAGATTTATGAGAAAAATGATAAGGCGAAAATATGGACGCTTCTAGCGAAATTGACTCCCATGAGGTACAATGGCAATGGAAATATTAGGGAATACATTGTGAGCATGTCTAACATCTCCAAAAGGCTAAAGGCACTTAAGTTGGATTTACTAGATGAGTTGATTGTGCACTTGGTCTTGAACACTCTTCTTCCACAATTTAGGCAATTTAAAGTCAGTTACAATTTTTAAATGCAGAAGTAGACACTTAATGAGCTCATTGCACATTATGTACAAGAGGAAAACAAAATGAAGTTGGACAAATCTTAGAGTACTCATGTAGCTAGTACCTCATCAAATAAGGGCAAGAAAAAAAAGATAGGTAAAGAAGCTATTAATAGTCCAGAACAAAAGAAGGCTAAGGAAGATAAATGCTTCTTTTATGGAAAGGTTAGACATCAAAAGAAAAAGTATACCAAATATCACACTTGGCATGCTAAGAAGGGTATGTTCTTTACTTTGCTCTATTATGAGGTTAATCTATTATGCGATTAATCTATCTTCAATACCTAGAAACACTTAGTGGATAGATTTTGGTGTTATTACTAACATAAGTGTTTCAATGTGGGGTTGTCTAAGCTACCAAAAACTAAGTGGTGGTGAAAGATACATCTATGAGGAAGATGGAAAATCAGTGAAAGTAGAGGAAATAGGCCATTTTAGGTTAATATTAAGGACTAGTTTTTATTTGGATTTGGAAGACACATTTATTATACCGTCTTTTAGGCGAAATTTGGTTTTTTATTTTTGTATTGGACAACTTTGGATATTCTTATTCTTTTGAAAACAATAAATCTTGTCTTTCTTTAAATTCAAATATTATTGGTATTGGTTCATTGAGTAGTTATGATAACCTATATATTTTTGATATTGTTGCTTCATATAATTAAACCTTGCATGTGAAAATAAGAACGAGCGTTTGGATAACTCAACTAGACTATGGCACAAGCGTTTGGTTCATATATCCAAATCTAGAATTGAATGACTTGTGTTAGATGAAATATTGGATAGACTTGACTATTTAAATTTATATGCTTATGTGGAGTGCATCAAAGGAAAATAGACCAAACAAAAGAGATTAGGTGTCAACAAGTCTACAAATATTTTAGAATTGATATATACAAATATCTATGGGCCATTCCCTACAACTTCCTAGAATGGTTAAAGATACTTTATATTATTCATAGATGGCTACTCATGTTATGGGTACCTGTATCTCATTCATGAGAAATTAGAGTCTTTAGAAGTATTTAAAGTTTTTAAAGCTAAAGATGAAAATTAACTTGACAAGAACATTAAGAGCATTAGATCTGATTGTGATGGTGAATACCATGGCAGATATGATGGTTTAGGAGAACAACATCCAGGACCTTTTGCTAGCTTCCTCGAGGAGTGTGGAATTATCCCACAATACATAATGCCTGGTTTGCCAACATAAATGGTGTAGCTGAAAGGCAAAATAAGACTCTTATGGATATGGTAAGAAGCATGATCAGTTACTTTACCTTACTTGAGTCACTTTAGGGAGAAGCACTAAGATAGTAGCTTACATCCTTAATAGAGTACCCACTAAAGCAGCTGCCAAAATAACTTATGAGCTTTGGACAAAACCCAGTTTAAAGCACTTTCATATTTGGGGCATTTCTAGCAAAGGCTAGGCCTTGTAGGCCCAATGGAAGAAAACTTGACTCCAAAACAGTTAGCAACTACTTTATTGGTTACTCAGAGTGATTTAGGGGCTATAAGTTTTATGATTTCACTACTAGGTCAATTTTTAGATGGGAATTGCAATATTCTTTGAGGATATTGACTTTAGGGGGGAGAAATAACGTTAGGCACATTGTCTTTAAAAAGGAATTGACCCAGGAAAACTCAATTTTGGTTCCCACTATTGCTTTTGATAGTGTGTAGGTTTCTATACATATCACTACTCAATAAGCATATTTAGAACCAATATAAGACAATGTTGAACAACTTCCTATTCAAGTTAAGGAAGTTATTCCTCAAGAACAAGCTCAACAATCTCAAGAGCTTGTGCCACTAAGGAGATCTAATAAAGAAAGAAGAAATGATATTTCAGATGATTACATAGTATTTCTCTAAGAATATGAGGACACTGAAGGATTTGTGGGAGATGATCCAATTAACTTCCATTAAGCCATGAAGGATTCCAACTCTCAAAAGTGAATTAAGGTAATGAATGAGGAATTATAAATAGATTTTACAAAGAATTTTAGAAATTTTCAATTAGAATATGTAAATATTATTTCAATTTTATATATTATAATATTTATTATTCTAATTCTATTCTATTTTAATTATTAATTATATATATTTTAATATTCTTAATTCTATTTTTATAATTATTTTTAATTATTATTATATTTAATTATTATTATATTTATTAATTATTCAATTTATTATTTTATAGTCAATGTAAGATAATCAAGTTTGAGACCTTATCCCATTATCTAAAGAAAAGAAATCCATTAGTTGCAAATGGATATTTAAGACCAAGAGGAATTCAAAAACGTAATGTGGAGAGGTATAATGCACGTCTTGTAGCTAAATATTTTACTCAAAAGGAAGGGATTGACTATAAAGAGACATTCTCTATAGTTTTTTCAAAAGACTTTTTTAGGACAATCATGGCTCTTGTTGCATATTTTTATCTTAAATTACATCAAATGGATGTGTAAGACTGTGTTTCTCAATGGAAACATTGATGAAACTATTTATATAGTGTAGCCAGAAAATTTTATGTTAGGAGACCCAAAGCATATAGTTTGCAAATTAAAGAAATCCATTTATGGACTCGAGTAAGCTTCCCATTAGTGGTATTTCAAATTTCATCAAGTACTTGTCTCATTTGATTTTAAGACAAATGCGGTTGAAGATTGTGTGTAACACAAGTTTAGTGGGAGTAAGTTCATTTTCCTGATTTTGTATGTTGATGACATACTTCTTGCAACCAATAATAAGAAAATATTGCATGAAACCAAGGAATTTTTCTCAAGTAAATTTATATGAAAGATCTTAGTGAAGCTTCTTTTGTATTAGGATTCTAAATACATCGTGATCGTTCTCAAAGTATTCTTAGAGTATCACAAAAGAACTATATAGAAAAGGTGCTCAAGAGGTTGGTATGCAAAACTATAAATTAAAAGATACCCCAGCACCTAAATGAGACAAGTTTAGTCTTAGTCAATGCCTAATGAATAACCTTAAGGTGAGGGAAATGTAGAAGATTCCTTATGCTTTAGTTGTGGAAAGTTTGATGTGGGCTCAAGTTTGCACCCGTCTGGATATTGCATTCTTTATTGGCATGCTAGGCAGATATCTAAGTAACCCTGGGATGGATCACTAAAAGGTAGCCAAAAGGGTTTTGAGGTACTTACATAGGACAACGAATTACATGCTCATATATAAGAGGTTCATTCACTTAGTGATCATAGGGTATTCTAATTCTAACTATGTTGGATGCCAAGATAACAGAAGATCCACTTTGAGCTACATCTATCTATTAGCTGAAGGAGCTATTTCCTGGAAAAGTGTTAAAAAAGACCTATAGCTATCTCCATTATGACAACAAAAGTTGTAGCATGTTATAAGGCATCAAACCATGGCTTATAGCTAAGAAATTTTGTCACTAGATTGCGTATTATGAGTGGCTTTTATGGGCCACTAAAGTTATACTTCGACAATAACTCAATAATCCTATTTTTCAATAATAACATGAGCTCTTCTAGATCTAAACCCATCGACTTAAAGTTCTTGGCTATGAAAAAAGAGTGCAGAGTGGATAAATATCCTTTGAGTATGTTGGGATAAACACCAAAAGTATTTTATGAGCACACTACTTGCATAGATGTTCCATAAATTGAGGATATTTAGGTTTAGAGAGAGTTTGTATATGACTTCATTATGAGTTGCTTTATTCTGCTTGGCAATGTTATACTATTTGTATGAACATTATTTTCTATAGAAATAAAGTATTTAGTTCATTACACTTTGTGTCATTAAGTTAAAGTCGATCTTAATAAGGTATGACCAACTGAAAATAGGTATATTAAGATCATATTGTATGTAATTTTCATACTACACATCCATAATTGATCCATGTCATTGAATATGTTGATATTGTGATCATTGATGGGTCGAGTTATGAATTATTATAGTAAAGACTTCTTTGGTTCTATATCAATATAGTAGATGGATCATATTGTAAACTAAGTGAATGTTTCAATATATGATAACCAATTTTGTGAGCATAAAATATAATAAAATTGCTAAGGTATAGTATATAACCTAAGTAGGAGATTATTGGATTTTAATCTTAATTTGGGTTTACATATTAACATAATTATATTATAGGCTATCTAATTTAATACAACCAATAAAGTGATCTATTTTTTTTGCTCTAAAAATATTTAATTTGAAATAATCTATATATGTGTAGAAGGCCAATACTAGTAGTTAGGGTTTTATGAGAACCTAATTGACCTAGTATATAATGGATATTATTATGAGAGTTGTGGTCCCTAAATTAGATTAGAGTTGTCAATTTGCCTACTCCATACTCAGATTAAATACTACAAGATGACAAATCAAAACTCAGAAGTATCCAACCCTAAAAAATCAATTCTCCAAAATATGTATGCTTCTGCTAATCTTTTCTCTTATATGCTCATTGTTTTTTACGTGGAGGATTTTGTTGTGTTCATGGATTTAATTAAAATTATGTTTATATGCATGCTTATGGTAGATTGCATGTATTTTGGTTTAATTAAATTCCAACATTTACGTTATACATGTTATCATCGCATGAATAAATTAAGTGATTATCCTAACCCTCAACACCAGTAAATAGTAAACCATATATGTTCTTAATGATAGTGCCATTTGATCACCACCTCAATTGTGATTCTTAATTTTTTTGCACCATAGGTATTAATTTTAGTTGATATTTTGATAAATTTAAAAATTAAATAGTAAACAAAATAATACATATAATTTTTAAATTGTAAAGATATTTTTAAAAAAAGAGTTACATTCAATATAAATTCCAAAATAAAAATGGTTTATTTTTTAAGTGATTTTAATTTAATTAAGACTTTTGAGATAAGTGTTGTTAAGTACTTAGATTTTTAATTTTAAATAAATGGTGATATCAAACACCACCTCAATTTTTTGAGAAAATTGATGAAATAATATCTCTTATCTGCACAAAAAAACTAACTATGAAGTATTTAGATTTATTTGACGGTCGATTTTTTTCTATTATATGAAGGAGGCTACAACCTCAATAATTGCTCGTAACCAACCTAGTTTGGACAATGTCAGTCATGTCTTGGTCAATGCACATTCTCAAACTCGAGGGCATCTTTTGCAAGATATGAAGGGCCAACTAAAAATTTGTCGCGTGGGAAGCTAACCAATTTGCAACTCCATTGGCTTCTCTATAAATATATTTAATATTTACAAACTAATTCAGTTTGAGTAGCCATTGTATACTAGAAACTAATGGAGAGTGCTCACTTTTCTGAATGTTATCCTCTTTAATCATAGTAGCAACCTTCTTATACGCTTATTCCAAGCCAAAATCAGTCCCTAGCATATCTTCAATAGCTTTGCCCTAGTTATTGAGCATAAACTAATGTTAATTACAAATCCTCTGTAACACCTTTATATCCCTTATACGTATAATACATATACCCTGTATATGTAAAGTACGTATATAAAATACGAAAGTGTCATCATTACCCGTCATTTAAAATTTACCATATTTATAAGAAAATATTTTAAATCTTATAATATACTTTAATAATTAAATAAAATATTCATTAGTAGGTTAAATATAAAAAATGCATAGTTTAAGGAAAAATCTCTAAAAAAAATTTGCTAAAGTTTTATCTGTAATTCAAAAATTTTTAAATTTAATTACACAACCTGCATGAAATTTCACTCCTGAAATATAATAATAAATCCACAAAACCTCCATCTAGCAACAATATTCCAATAGTCTTAACAATTTAGCCAAAACTTCATATTTAATAAATATACACACATATATACATATATTTCCCAACATATGTTTAGAATACATATAATGTATTTACTAAAATATACAATATTATAATTAATACATGTATGCTAACCCTGACACTATTGGTCTCATGGAAAAATTAATGCTTCACTCATAAACTAACTCTGGTCACTCTACTCTGTAATTCTGTCACCTGCGCGATACATTCAACCGAGCTAACCAATTTTACTTAGTGGTCCATATCTTAATAATAATAAAAAATTAAAAATAAAAAATAAATACTTATCAACATATAAAGACTACTACACAACGCATCACATTTCTTAAAAAGATACTTAAGGTTTCATAGACCCTAACACAAAACACCTCAGCAGCTTATACATGCACACATTATCATACACACACACAAGTTGGGCGAACCAATTTTTGTACCAAACCAATTTAATTCATGTAACACCCCTATAACCCATATATGCACACTACATACAACCACATCTGTAATATACGTATATCGGATACAAAAGTGTCACGGTTTATATTAACAAACCAATCTTTCCTTTTAGCAATAATATGAGAAAATTTAAAACATTTAAGTTATATTATAAAACATAATGGATAAAATATTTGTTTATTAAGCAGCAAAAAATGTAGCGGTATTTACATATATATACATCAAAATTAATATTTAAAAAACATAAAGTTTATATATGTTTGGCAGCTCGTCTCTAATCTTGAAGTCCACAATCAACACTTCACAAGCCTAGACTCGACTCGGTCTAGCTGAACTCTCCGGTTCAACCGGATCTACCCTGTCACCTGCGCGATGAACCACAATCACGCTAAGCCAACGGCTTAGTGGTACAAACCACAATAACAATATGCTTTAATGTAATGCCAATGTCAAACTTTTAAACATTATAAACAATACACAAGGATATCATATTTCATAACATTACATTTCATTATATTGTTCAATTATTTCATCATTCATAATTCATATTAAAGCAAAGACAAACATGGGCCCAAAAGAAACTAATATGTCATTCAAATTCCAGAGTTAATATTTTGGTCCAATAATCACATTTATCAAGCCCTTAGACGAATCATTATCACAATGAGAAACATCTCATATGTAACATCACAACTAGGCTTCAAGGACTAGGCCCAATCAAGCTTCAATGGGAGCTCAGCATCAACCCAACTTGGCTTCAAGGACCAAGCCCAACCCAGCTTCAAGGGATTGTTACTTTTAGGCATGCCACCAACAACAAAACTCTGAAAATTGAATAACACATTAGGCACACAATTCTTTTATTATTTCATTATCAATTCCATTCTCATTTTCTCATAATCATCTAGGCAACCATGCCCTAATTATTTCATTTGTATCATTATAGCCAACAACAATGGCTTCACATCTCATCATTAGGGTATACATAACCAATTGCATTGTACATTCATTTTGAATGATCATTTTATCTTTCACATTATGCAAATGTATGCAATCATGTAGGGTTTGTCCTTACCTCAAGAGCAACTCACACCAATCTAACCACTTCCTCTTCCAAGAATCCTTCAACACTTGGATTAGGGCAACTCAATCTCTTCAAAACCTAATCCAAAAGTGATGATATACACTCACTTAGAGATTTACATAAGGAAATAAGGATAAGAACCAACTAGGAAAAACTCTACAAATGACATGCTTAACAACACGGGCGTGTCCCTGATCATGCCCTAAACTCACAACACAGAAACTTTGACACGCTCAGTGACATGGGCATGTCACTGGCCGTGTCAATCCTCCCTCAACACAGTGGCGGTGACACGTTCAGTGACATGTGCGTGTCACTGGGCGTGTCAATCCACCAACATCACAGTAGCTATGACACGCTCAATGATATAGGCGTGTCACTGGACGTGTCAATACTACTCCAACACAGAAGTTGTGACACGCTCGTGACATGGGCGTGTCACTAGTCGTGTCACCAAAGACTTGGCCGTGCTCATGGGCGTGTCAGGCCAAAAATCCTGATTCTGACACCAACAACACCACATCCAACAAACAACATACTTAACCCTTTTCCACTCTAAACAATCTTACCCCAAACCATCAATAAACCATACTAGACTTACATAAACACCAAAACAACTCAAAAAATACATCAAAACACAAATCACAATCATCATCACAACTCAACACATACACATACACAATCCACAACACTTGCTTTCCTTCACTAAACTTAACCTTTTCTCTCTTGAATCCAATTTCAAAATCAAAGTCAAATAGACAACACAATCTCAAACACATCAAAATAACCATACACATATCATGAACAACCATACACCAAGCTCAATTCATAAACTCAAAAGAAAACCAAAGAATCAAGTGGAAAACTTACCAAAAATGAAGAAAGTCTTTAGAATTCCAACTTGATCACTTGAAACACCTTCAAATCTTGAGTTAGAAAATCACAAAACCCTCTCTTCCTTGGTTAATAATGGTGGCCGGCACTTGAAGAAAGAAAGAAGAAGATAATGGAAAAGTCAAACAACTCTCAACTCTTAAACCACACAATTCTCCAATTAATCTCCACCAAGCAATTATAATAATATAATAATATAAATAACCAAAATATCATATTCCACTTATTTTAATTTCCATTTTAAAATAACTAAAATATCTCCTTTGACCTTAATTAAATGTTGACTTGTATATATTGTATATATCTCTATCTATACAACATATACACACTCCTCTATCCTTTCTTATCTTTCCACTTAAACATGCATATATAATTTATATCATTTAGTCCAATTTCAACAATAATCATTCCAAAAATTTTAGGGTATAGTTTGGGATATTACAATTCACATCCATACCGGGACAAATGCCACATCAATCACCCAAAGGCCGCCCCTATAGATACGAGGCTAATGTCAAATCATCACCAGTAGATCGCCTCTATTAACATTGAGGTTAATGCCAAATCATCACCCGTAGGCCACCTTTATTGACACTGAGGGCAAGTGTCACTTAAATCATCCGAAGGCCGCCCGTTCTCGACCCCGGAGATAAAGTGACTATCATCGCCCGAAGGCCGTCTCCTCAGCATAATACACTCGACACTACTGTGTCTCGTCCAAAGGCATAATACCTCGCCCGAAGGCATAATATTCACCATAACTTACTATTGGCAAGTTGACTCAACTATACCAACAACAACTTTTCCTAATCATTCCACATTACACAATAAACACATTTTCTCTTTTGAATACCCATTTCATATTCACAATAAAAAATCATAAGTCATATTCACAATGTAACCCAATTCCACATAATTTATCACATATCTCAAACATAACCATTTCCATTTACACATTTAAAACATATTGCACATATTCATTACCATTTAACCCTCACTTTACAATAATCATGAGTCACATCTACAATGTGACTCATTCCACATATTTTATCTCATCACAAACACATTGCATCAAATATTACTATTCACTTATCCATTCTCTCATATTTTTACATAATTCACCATATTTCATCGCTTTTTCAAATCCACACAAGTATATCCAATTCCCACATTTTTTCCGTACATTATACATATATACCATTACTATTTATTACCTTTAATCAATATATTATGACTATATCCACTCACTTATTTTTATACATACTAATATTTTATCACCATGTTTCCAAGTTTCCATATCCATTTTCATATCCTAATTCCTTGGATCAAGTTCCTATGTTTCTCACCATACTTCCTCACACTGCATATAATTTAACTCATATACATACATTTTTAAAATTATAATCACAATATATCTCATAATCAGCAACATGTCCTTAAATTTCCTTATAATACATAACACTAATATTCTTTATATTTTTCAAATACTACCATCATTTTACATTGAACCAATGCTTAAGTAATACTCATCACCTACATTACACAAGACATCATTGTTAAAACACTCTCACAAACCTTATTTTCACTCTTTTCTTCTTTGTTCAAACTTTAACAAATCAAATTTATTTTCATCATTTTACCATGAAATCATTATTCATATACCAAAATAGTACCAAAACAATTCAATTTAACAATTACAAACATTTCTTACAAAAATCCTATTTTCACATATTACAACCATAAATATCAACTTTACCTCAATCCACTCATATTATTTTTTCACTTATAAATTCATAGCATTTACATTAATAACTCTAATTCATCTCATTTCAATCTTTAAAATAACACATGTTGAAAATTCTATTTATACATACTATTTCCATAACCCTAAACTTACTTAAACTCATTCATATTAAGATTCTAACCAAAGAACCATACCATATACATTAAAATAACATTTAATTATTCTTTTTTAACAATTATCATCATCCCTTCCAAAACCCTAATTTATACAAATTCCCTACATAACCTTATTTTAACCATTTAAGCTCATTTTCACTAACAAATTATCAAATCATCACTTCTCCATCATATTAACTCGATTACTAATAATTTAAACAAATAAAAAACCACGTTCTCTCCCTAAACATTCCATACATAAACTTAAAAGCTCAAAATTAAAAGCTTTAAGATATGTACTTGATTTCATCAATAAATCTTCAAAACCTCTTTAAATACTCTTAAATTTCTTGTAGTATTTGATGTATAGAAAAATCTTGCACTCCTTTTACACTCTTTCAAAACTCACATTCAAAAGAGGAAGAAGAAGAAGAAGAAAAATGTTCCTTTTAATTCTCATCCCTATCTCTTATACAATTAATTAGTTAATTAACTCCACCAATCTATTTTCTTCCTTCTTTAATTTTTCTTCTTCTCTTATTATTATTATTATTATTATTATTATTATTATTATTATTATTATTATTATTATTATTATTATTATTATTATTATTAACTTTTCCAACACCATTGTATACCTCATTTATATATATAGTATATTTCATGTGTATGTATGTATCTTATATATCTTTTGTATATCTCAAACAATCAGTATACATATCACTTATATTTCTCTCTGCCAATCATACTCATTTAATCATACATATTACTTACATCAATATACATCAAAAATGGGGATATTACACATAATGTGTACAACATTTATATGTCTTATATATATTAGGTGTATAATATGTATTCAACATATATAATAAATATATGTTAGGCATATACTTTATATATTTTATGTATCTTTTGTGTATACATCAAGTACATACCCACATATTCCTCTACCCACACTTTAATTAATCACCAAATACTTATTTAATTTAACTAAAACCGCGGATATTACATCCACCACACCATCTCCCACAGTGGTCTTTAATTAAACCACTAGCAAACATAGTTATTGTTGCTTCTTTATAAGTATCATCCGTATTTAGCTTTGACCAACTTGTTGGAGGGGAATTCTAATTGATTAAAATTTCTCATTGCCTTAGAACTTAATTAATAATCCTAGTAGAATTATAATGGAAAATAGAGGCTTGAATCCTTGATAATAAATATTTAACTAACCCCATGTTTCCTTAGGAAATGAGCTCGTTATGTGCCTTCCATAAGCTCAGCACACCAATGGAATGAGTATGTACCAAGGTATTTCACCCTCTGTAAGAAAAGACAACAATATTTTTAAAAAGATAGTGATTTAGGTCTAAAGAGAAGAAATTCTCACGGATGTCAGAGAATCTTTAGCGAGTCTAAATATTTTTTCACCCAAAATCGCGTAGCACATGGATTCCATCTTCCCACTAATGTCCACAACAAGCACAAATTCCACCCTCTGTCAAATGCTAGCCAAACTCTCTCACTATTTGATAAGAGCTCTCCTTTAAAGGCTAACCATATGAGTGTGTTAAGTCTATATAGCCCTTTATTGCTCCAAATATTCTTCCAAACTGAATGTCTGTGTCTTCCAAATATTCTGCGTTGATGGTCCTATGGTTCAAGTTGATAAAATCCATTGGAACCATGTAGAACTCAGACTCAGAACATTACAAATAATGAAATATCACTATTTTTTCCTTTCAACTATCTTTTAGTTGCAATTGTATACCACATTGTCGCTACTACCTGAGCTGTCTTTCCTACAAAATAGACTAAAAACACAATAACAAAGGTATGAGTCATCGACCCAATGAGTATTCAACCTTTTAATGTGTGTTTTTGTTTAATCTTTAATTAGTAGCTTATGTAGCTTCTTTAACTTTAGGATCTTATCACATCCTTAAGCTTAATAACTTAACCGCACTTTATCTTACTACTTCCATGTTGCTTTTAATATCTATACCTTAATAACCAGTTTATTATGCTCTTAAATTCTATTAATTCTTTTATACTTCATTTAATGCAAATTTTATGTATAATTACCTTTTGTTTAGGTAAATACAAAATACTAGGGTTACTATAGAGATTTCAAATTTTATACTTTTTCAAATAATTAATAAATTTCTTTATGCAGATGAAAAAAAAATAGAGATACCAAAAAGGTATAGAAAAGCATATGCAAAGAGAATAATTTAATCGCATATCAGAAATAAGGATATCATAATGTATAGAAAAATGGACACAAGAGGAAAGTTTAGTTAGAGATCAGGATATTCAAATTAGTTTATCATTTAGAAATAAGCATAAATTTTCACAGTAAAGGATCATATGACAGAGGTAGAACAGGCAGGCCATAGGCTAATAACATGATATTCGAATTTTTTAGGATGTTGAGTTCGGGGAGAGAAATAATGTTAGGGCATTGTCTTTGAGGAGGAATCAGTTTTGACTCCTAAAACTGCTTTTAACATTATGCAAGTTTCTATACCTACAACTGGTCAAGAAGCAAATTTGGAACCTCAACAAGACAATGTTAAACAATTACTTACACATTTTGAGTTAATTGTTCTAGAATACAAAAATCAACAGCCTCAAAAACAGATTTCATTAAGGAGATCCATAAGAGAGAGGAGTAATGCTATTTCAAATGATTATACAGGTTTATGCTATTTCAAATGATTAAATAGGTTTTCTCCAAGAATATGAGGAAAATAATGGATTGGTGGAAGATAATCCAATCAAATTTGATCGAGCCGTGCAGGATTCTAACTCTCTAAAGTGCATAGATGCCATGAATAAAAAGCATAAGTCTATGCAAAGCAATCAAGTTTGAGATATTTTTCCATTACCTAAAAGGACGAAGCCCAATATTGTAAATGAATATTTGAAACCAAAAGGAATTCAAAAGGTAATATGAAAATATATAAGGCCTGTTTTGTAGCTAAAGGCTTAGCTCAAAACGAAGGCATTGATTTTAAAAGAGACTTTCTTTCTAGTATCAACGAAAAACTTATTTAGAGTAATTATGGCTCCTGTTGCATATTTTTGCCTTGAGTTACATTAGATCGATGGATGTTAAGACAACATTTCTCAATAGTGACTTTGATGAAACAGTCTATATGGTGCAACCAGAAAACTTTTGTGGTTGGAGACCCAAATAATATAATTTGCATATTAAAGAAATCCATCTATATGCTCGAGTAAGCTTCCCATCAATGGTACCATAAATTTCATCAAGTAGTTGTCTCATTTAGTTTTGAGACAAATGTTGTGGATAATTTTGTGCATTACAAATTCAGTAGGAGTAGGCATATCTTCTTATCACTAAAGGAGACAAATTTAGTCTCAACTAATGCCTAAAGAATGATCTTAAAGTTAAAGAAATGCAGAAGATTCCTAATAGTTGTTGCGAGTCTGATGTATGCTTAGGTCTATATGCATCCTAAATATAGCATCTATTGTTGGAATTCTAGGTAGATTTTTAAAGAACCTTAGGGTGGATCATTAGAAAACATCTAAAAAAATTATAAGATACTTACAGAGAACTAAGAATTACATGCTCACATACAAAGAATCAGATTAATTAGAGATCATAAGGTATTTTGATTTTGATTTTGTTAACAAGAGATCCATATTTGGAAGAGTGCTAAGCAAACACTCATAGTTTCTTCTACCATTGGAGCCGAATTTGTTGCATGTTTTAAATCATCCAACTAAGGATTAAGGATATAAAATTTTATCATCGGGCTGCACATTTAAATAATATTGAAAGACCACTAAAATTATATGTGACAATAATTCAACAGTCATAAATTTCAATAACAACAGGTGTTCGTCTAAGTCTAAGCACACACATAGACATAAAGTTCTTCCTTGTGAAGGAAAAAGTATGCATTGGGACAGACTCCATAATTGTAGATCCACTTACTAAGGAGTTGACACCTAAGGTCTCATATGGATGTTGTATTATATAAGGATATCAAGATTTAGTAGAAGTCTTATTAGTTGCTCTATGTGATGTTTTAGACACTTTTATATATTTGGATATTTTATGCAAAAATAAAGTATTCAATTTATTGGCACTCTATTATTATGTTTTGTTATATTTGATCTCACTACATATGAAAGTAAGACCATTTGAAAATAGACACATTTGGTTCACATTACATGTAGTTTCCAAATTACACATCTATAATGGATCTATGTTATTTGATTGTATTGGTATATGTCACAATTGAAGGCTTTAGTTGCATTAAATTTAGCGAAAGACACTTTAATCCTATATTAATATAATCAACAGACGAGATTATTTGAAATGCCTCTGCTTGTGATAATAAATTTTGAGCTCATAAAGTTATACACAGTTTTAAGGTTACATATATGATCCAAGTGGGAGATTAATTGTTGGAAAAATCTAATATGTGGCCATACATATGCGAATTAAATATGTGATGATATCTTAAAATATAGTCTATTTAATTGTAATCTACAAAGTTTAATATTTTGTGTAATATTCCAAAATTTTTAAAATTTCTAATTTTGTAAATAAAATAAAATAAATTAAATTAAAATTTAATTGAATAAATTAAATAAAAAATTTTAAATAAAAAATGAAGAGATTTTAAATGAAAAATAAAGGAATTTTAAATGAAAACGTGTAATATATATATGATATATATATATATATATGCAAAATATACATAACATATACAAAGTCAATAAAAGTCAAATTTTTAAAAGTTAAAAGTCAAAGTCTAATGGTATTTTTGTAAATAAACTTTAAAAATTTAAAATTATTTAAATTATTCAAAAATTATTTATTTTTGAATGAAAGATGTATTTTTGAATTTTTAATTAATTAAATAAATAAATATTAAATTATTAAAATAATATATATATGGATATAAATAAAGGTGGAAAGACAGAGAAATTAATTTTTTTTTCATCTTCTTCTTCTTCCATTCAAGCCGAACCTTCATAGATGCCAAGCTAAGGATTTTGCTTCTTCCATATTCCATAAATTGAAGGGTTTCAAGTATTCAAAGTGGATTGTTGGTGATTTCCACCAAAATTAGTAAGTTTCCAACATCTTTCTTTCGATTTCATGAAAATTGTGATTATGCGTGTTTTGAATTTTTGAAGTCTAAGATTTAATTATATATTTGGGTATGAATGAAGTTATTTTAAGTGATTAATAATTATTTTAAGGTTGAATTAAAGAAATAGTTGAGTTTATGTAAGGATTGGTGAAGAGAGAGAGTTTAGGGTTATGAAATGTTAGGATTTGTTAAATTATGGATTTTAATTGTAAAAATTAATTCTAAATGAGTTTTTTTGATGCATAAACAAATATTTTAAAGTCAAATATTGAATTTGGTTGAGTTTGATGGGACTTTGAGAATGGAAGTGGTGATTTAGGGTTTTGAAAAAGTGATTTTTCAAAGTTGATGAATTGTTTGATTTTATTGGTTAAAACATGTTGTTTAGTAATAAAAGTAATGAATCTAAGCTTGAAATAATAAATGGATTGATCTGGAATGGAAAACCTTCAATGGGGAAAGGTTATGTCATTTTAGGGTTTTGATCATAAGTGTGTGTTTTTGTAATGTAGTTATTTTGCACATGTTAAAATATATTTTTAATAATATAAATAAACTTAAAACATCAAATTAAATGGATTAGCATGGTATTCCAAAATTAAAGTGAGGTTAGGCTTGACTTTGAGATTTTTATTTGAATGATGTTTAATTATGATTTAAGATGGGGAAATACTTTAGAATGTAATACTAAATGATTATTTATGATAACATTTGCTATAGGGATTGAGAAGAATTAATTTCTCCAATCCAAGTAGTGAAGGGCAGGTTGGAAGAGAAGGTTGGAGGTGGTGTTTGAGCTTGCTTTTGGTTATTTTTAGAGGTAAGTACAAACTTTGGATAAATTGGACATGTTTGCATTACATTAATCAAAACACATTTTGAAATGAAAAATGTGTTAAGCTACTTGATGTTTTGATTATTTATGAATAATGTACTATGACATGCGTAATGTCAGATATGCATTAAATATATTATGAAAAGCCATTGTTAATGGCTAAATTATGTAAAATGTGAAATATGTATATTATGTGAAAATGATCCAAAGTGTTTGAATAATGCATTTGTTGTGTATGCATTAAGGGCATTATTAAAAAGCCATTGTTAATGGCTAAAGTGCATAAAATGTGATTTATATGTGAATTATGTGAAAATACTTAAAATAATTGGGTAATGTGTTGTACATATAAATGTGGTACATTATGATTATATGTTGAGATATAATGATATGAAGTGAGATGACATTGAAATAAATGAGAAAAGAAGCAATGTGCCTAATGAATTATGAGACAATGAGAAAGAGATTGATAATGATAAATATGAAATAATTATTTGTCTAGTATATTATTCAATTTTCAGAGTTCTGTGTTTGGCGGCATGTCTATGAGGTTATCCTCATTATTGCCTTTGGGCTAGCTTTTGAGCAATTATTTGATTTGCCTTTTGGCTAGACGCTGGGCTTCACTTGCTTTCGAGCTAGATGCTGGGCATCACTATACATTGCCTTCGGGCTAGATGCTAGGCGTCACTTGCCTTCGGGCTAGACACTGGGTGTCAATATGGACCAAAATAGCAACTCTAGGATTTGAATAATATATTAGATTATTTGGGCCCATGTTTGAGTTTGTTTTATGTGAAATGTAAAATGATTAAAAAAGATGTTTAAAATGAAATGATATGACATATGGTATCATGATATACATAAGCATTATACATTGATATTATTTTACAGCTTTATTTCTATCAAAGTTTGTATCACTAAATTTTTGGCTTAGCGCGATTGTAATTAATCGCCCAAGTGACAGGGGAGATCCGGCTGAGCCAAAGTGTTCATCTAGACTGGGCCGGGTCTAGATTTGAGATTTTCAATATAGAGTTAATGTTTGGATGTCATGATCAGAAACACTGCCATCATGTATATGTTTTTATTGCATTTTGATATTTCATATATTATACTATATTTTTGATGTAAAAATTGTATATTATAAAGAATGTGTTGAAAAACTTTACAATGTGGGTTGATATGTGTTTTGAAATATATATATATATATATATATATGTATAACAATAAATGTATTGTGAAATTTGAAGAAATTAAAGAGTATTGGAGAAATATATGAATTGATTATTGGAAGTGCTTTTGTATGCAGATTGTGATTTTTTTAATTTGGGAATGTTTAAATTATAGACAAAATTCTGACAAATTTTTTTCAAAGATTTTTATGAAAAATGCTTATTATAGAACTTATGATTTATAATAATGTTTTATTATTTATTTAAATATACATTTTAAATTTGAAAAAGAAAAAAAAATTATTAAACCGGACTGTGATATTTTTCGCATATGTGTATTTTATATATATTGGATGTATATATTGTACGTATATAGGGTATAAGGGTGTTACATTTATTTTGGTATCAGAGTCTAGGTTTGAGGTTCTCGACCTAGGTGGGTTGTTAGAGAGAGAAAATGAGAATTTTAAATATAGTTTTTTTAAATTGTGGTACATACATTGACGCTGGCAGTTTATGATCTCTGATGTGGCAATTTCTGTTGTGTTTGCAGATATAGGTAGATATGGTGTCTCGGACGCATTAGTCTGTAAAAGGTAGTGCAGAGAGTATGGCTCCTAATGAGAGTAGAGATGGAGCTAGAGCTAAGACTACTGGTAAGGCGTCTGCTTCTGTGTCTGTGAGACCAACAACAAAAGAGATTTTATCGGGCTGGATACTACATATGGTGGAGCTATTTTCAGCAGGCTCTGGTTCAGCAGCCGCTGCCACTACAGCCACAACCACAGCCTCAGTTACCGATGAGGAAGTATAATAAGATGAGAAAGTTTGGAGCTGAAAATTTTATTGGCATTATAGACCCTGCTGTAGCAGAGCAGTAGTTAGACAGGGTCCAAAGAGTATTCATCCAGCTGCAGACTACTCCGGAGGAGATGTTTGATTATGCTAGATCTCTTCTGTAGAGGGATGCATATGAGTGGTGGAAGATAGTTCCACAGGCTATAGTTGATCCACTACTTCTGACCTATGATGATTTTCTGTGTGAATTCGAGAAGTATACTCCAAAGGAGTATAAGGATGAAAAGAAGATGAAATTCCTGAGTTTGAGGCAGGACACCGGGACAGTGACAGAGTATGAGATAGAGTTTATCCGGCTGAGTCAGTATGCTAGTGGAATTATTTCTGATGAGATTGACTAGTGTCGGAGGTTTGAGGAGGGGCTGAGACCCTCTATTATGTGTATTATCACAGGCTCTCAGTATCAGGACTTTTCTAAGTTAGTTGCAGCTGCCGGGAGTGTATAGAGAGCATAGGGTCTTGCAACAGCTGCTAGGGTTAAGGAGAGGAGGGCAAGGAGACCCTAGGGTGAGGCAAGGTCTTAAGAGAGACTGAGGGGATATTTTTAGAGTTTTAGTAGGAGCCAGGGGCAGTCTGGCATGTCAATGCAGCAGCAGAGACAGAGGCAGAGACTTGTTGCTTCAGTGGCTAGTGCTCCGACTCTAGTGGCTCAGAGGTCTGTTCCACCTACCTGTGTTCATTGTGGTGGAGCACATGGAGGTATTTGCTGGAGGAGAGGTACATCAGCAGTGTGTTTTAGATGTGGATCGCCAAACCATTTTATTAGAGATTGTCCAGAGCCACCAGAGGATAGGCAGACAGATACTGCAACTTCTCAATGCAGTGTTAGAGGGGGTCATGGTGGCAGAGGTTTTGGTAGAGGTGGTCGATCTGGGACTGGTCAAAGAGGAGTTCTATAGCCGGAGGTAGATCAGATGAGGCAGAACCATCACAACAGATTTATGCGATGCAGAGGTAGTCAGATGTTTCAGTTGTTATTGCTGGTACTTTTACTTTATTCGGTACTTCAATTCTTACATTGATAGACCTTAGGTCGACTCATTCATACATCATTCCATCCATCTTGACTATGACTAATTTACATTCTAAGACCAATTGCGGCAGCTCTCTATCTAAACATCACAAAAGTGAAATGAGATATGCTCTCAGACATGCTTAAACTATGCTGTGATTTGACAAAAAACATAGTTCTGACATTTTCAAGACCAATCTGTTGTTTCAACACCCTCATACCTAAATATTTAATAGAGTCTATCGGTGGACCAAAGTGTTGTAAAAAGATTTGCTTGCTTGCTTGCCTGCTATTGGGTCAAGCTATTGTTTGGTTACGTGAGTAAGTGGAGTTGAGTTTATATCAACAATATTTCTTGGTACATATTATGCCTTTTATCAATTGTTCCAGCACAGGGATCTGCAGTGGCATCTTTTAAATATGGATAGGAGATTAGGCTAGAAAATTTGGTGGAAAGCAAAAACAAAATGCCATAAAAAAGTGCAGAAACTTTCTATATTTGGGAAATAAAATTTGAATGTGTATATATAAATATGTATGGTTATATCTTGGTGTGTGCCTACATGAGTGTATATATATACATGTCTGCAATCTTTACTTTTCTCTCTGTTTGCATGGTTAACATAATCAACACAATTGCTTTTAGATTCGTGCATGCTGTAGTGGAACTAGAAACAAAATGAAGAGGGGTTGAATTTTTTCAAGTAAAAATAAAATCACGGAAGAATTAAAAATAATATTTAATATTTAATATTATAATAAATTTTTTTTATTATTTATTAAATTTTAAAATTTTATTAAATTTTTTACATGTTCTTTCATTTTAAATTCTTAAATCTATTAATTTAATTAGATGATTTCATTAAATTAAAATTTATGAAAATACTATTTCAAATGAGATTATTATTTTTATTCAATTTATAATTAGATTAAAAAATTATAGCAATAATCTAAATATCTAATCATAAAATATTAAATATACAAAGAAGCAATAATATATATTTATATATATAATCCAATAATTTATATATATACATATTTATAATTTAAATAATTATAAATATATAATTATATAATAATTTATACATATAAATTTTAATTATAAATATATATATAATTATATAATTATATAATTCTTTATACATATAAATATATATGTATGTATGTATAAGGCGTGGGAGGAGGGGAGGGGGTCCATTGTCCCCTGAACGAAGGTAAATTCAGGTTTATTTTCAAGCTTGCTATAAAAATGAAAACTAATTGGGGCGCCTTTATGTTGTAGGTTTTTTTACCGGTGTATAATAATCTTAATCACTATGCAAGGCTCTGCTCATATTGAAAAAGAAAAAAAGAAATGGTCGGTCTTGCTAAGAAACGACCAAATTCTCTTAATTGATTAGAATTTTGCTGAAAGAGCATATCAACTCAAATGAAAAAAGTAGGGCCATTTCAAGAATTGAATTAATCATATACCGCTAGGCCAAAAATTCCCTGTTAGCGTGCACCTCTTATTTTCTTCTTGTTTCTTTTTTTTTTCCCCTCTCTTTTAGAGCAAGCTTTTTTTAAATGAAATTGTAAATGGTCAAGTTTTTTCTTTAGTTTCACCCATGGGATGAGGCTAGTGGTTGATATATATTTTGGCATAGATTAAGTGCCAAGTTTGAGTTCACCTTTGTTTTATAAATGAAAATATATAATATAAAATCTTGTTGAGTATGGCGGCTCTGATTCATTTTCTTTAGTTCACTGAAAAAACTTCTGTGATCTTGTGCAATGTATTTTCAATAATTCATAGAATTTTTTTTCAAATCAACAACTAAAAAGTCTCAAAGAAATTAAGCATTTTCATAATAATTTATATCATGGATGACTAACTGATTTTCAAGTTTTTTTTTTTGGAAAAACATGAACATAGCATTTATTTGAATTTAAGCAACAATGTCATTTGATTTGCAAATAAATTTTCACAACACAATTCCTTTGTTCTCTAATATGTGAATTAATGTGTTAAATGTGAACTTCGTTTTAAATTTACAACAACATTCTTGATGAAATTTGATTCTTGCGATGAATCAATAATTCGAAGTGCTTTTCTTGTGTATTCTTGATAAACCAACGTTTATATATAGATGTAGGAGGATCGTCCATGGCTGAATGGTTAAAGCGCCCAACCTATACCAACCTAAAAATGGATAAAGAGGCAAATTTGTAGGTTTGATTCCTGCTGAATGCACTTGAAACGTTCAGTTCAATCGCTGCTCACGAAATTTATACATATAGCTTTCTTTTATAGCTTATGGGGCACTTCACTCACTCAACACTCGTTTAAAACATCTACTCATTCTTCATTAAAAAAGAAGTATATCAATATCAATAAAATTAAAAATATAAATTTTTTTGATAAATTCTTATTTATTTCAAACGTAAAAAGAATGATTATAAAAAACAAAAAAAAATAGACTAAATATAAAGGAATTTTTTATAAAATTTTGCATCATTTATTTGACACCAAAACAAAATAATAAAAACTTTAAGAAAAAAATGACTTTTCATTTTTTTTTGATATTTTTTTTAGTGCACATGCTAATTAAACAACGGAAAACATGGTTTTCTACTCAGAACAAGGAAGTCAAGTCATTTAACAAAATATATATCTTTTTTGGGTCGTGCTGTCCCATAGTTTGATAACAACAAAAGTTAGTTTATTTTATTTTTAACTAATTTTAATTGCTATCTAAGCTATCTAAGTGTTGTCCTATTTAAATAGGTGTGAGCAGAATTTTCGCTCCAAACTTGTTAATTTTGTGATTTTGACACTGTTAAATTTAAAATATTGAAAAAAAATCAGTTTAAATTCAGAGATCAAGAATTGTCGCCTAGAGAGGCCAAGAAAATAAAGGAATAATAAACTTGATTCGTAAAGAATTTCTAATCTCTAATGGGTTCGAAAAGTTAGATGCATATTGGGAACGTAAGAAAAAAATATTTATAAGTTAAAAAAAATATGACTCGATGGGTTTGTGTTTATAAGTTAAGAAAAATATTACTTCAAATGACTTTATGGTTAAATTGAAAGTTCAAATGGCAAATTGACTAGATGAGAGTTCACTAATACATATATTTGGCCTACTACTATAAGCCCTTGGTCGAGTATTAATCTAGTTTACTAAGGAAGTCAAAATGCTCATTTGGTTTGATCCCACACAAAACTGTCAAATGCGGTTTCTACTCAATTTAGTAAGCATGAGTTTGAAAGTATGTTTTTTTTATTTTGAAAAGAGATGTCTTTTATTTTGAAAATGATAATTTTATTTTTAAAATTATTTTCATTTAAGAGTCCACACTTTATTTTTTTTATTTTTGGAAAAAGGTTAAGGAAAAATCCATTAACTTAACTCTAAATTATTTTAACATTTAAGCCCAAAAATATATTGGTCTTAAACCAATCACAATGAATCTTGGACTAGGTTTTCATGTTAACTAAAATTTGATTTTCCTTCGATGAAACTCTTAACTTTTGAAAATCATTTTTATGAATGATAGGTAATAAGATGAATGGCATAACAATATACATGAACAAGTTTATGTAAGACATCCATAAAGCTTTAAAGTAAGAAAATAAGATTACAGTTAAAATCTCCAAAATAGAGAATCCTAACTATAACCCTTATATACATTAGGCTAGTCACATATATTTCAAATAAAACAAAAATAAGAAAGGATCAATTTTGTTGTTCTTAGGAGGCTCGCGATTTGGGCTAAAATCTCAAGTTTTGCCTATATATTCCTTTAAATAAGAATATATCAAAGCTCTTAGTAGTTCATGTCATATATTGCAATGAGCTTGGATTGATTAATTAAAGTTGGTTATGTTACCAAACTTGAAAAAGATTGAGTGTTGGCATGTTACCTTTAACTATTTCCTCTTATTTGACTTGAAAACTTAGGTCGTTGGGCTTGACTTGGAAGAAGGCTTGAATTGTGACTTTATGGCTTGATGGGCTTGGACCTTAGTTTGGTCTTGATGGAAGACCTTGACTTTAGGCTTTTATAGAAGACTTGAGCCTTGACTTTGAACTTAATGGAAGGCTTAGGCTTGGGTCTTAACTTTAGACTTGATGGAAGGCTTGGATCTTGACTTTGGACTTAATAGAAGGTTTGAGACGTTGACTTGGCTTGGCTTGGGCTTGGATCCAGCTTTACTCTAAAAGTTTTGGAAGAACAAAATAAAGAAACAATATAGAGGGAAAAAGAGAATAAACAAAGATAGCAAATAAAGAACCTTAGGAAACTCAAAAATAATGTGGGATTTGGACGTTCGGTGCGGAGACCGCATAGGCCAAATTGTGGCAGCCGCGTAAGTGTAATCGCGATTGTCGTGTCGTGTGTGCCTCGACTGTCATGTTACCTCTTGCACAACTATCACACAGCACCTCCCACTAGTCAACTTGTCTTTGTCATTTTGAGTCTGTTTGACCTTCAATTCGAGTAATTCCAGTTATATTCGATTCATTATTAAATAGGCTTTCATTTAGAAACAAAATTGAAGATTTTTCTTATGGTGTAAAATTTTAAAGTTTATAGCTACCTCTTGATCACGTGCATTGCAATAGGTGCAGCAGACATGATGGCATGAACCAGGTGCGAATTTAAAGGTGCAAACCTGTTTAGCCAAGCTTTCTTGGGCTTATGAATCATACGAAACTATTTCACCAATCTATGTGTTGTTGTAGTACCTATACAGTTGACCATCTGATGCGACATCTATAATTTATTTGTTATGCCATGTAGTTTCTGGACTTATGGTAATTGGGAGCCATGGTGTAGATGGCTGGGTATGGCCTGCCAAAATGGTTCTGGGCTTATACTAAATTAGAGCCTTCGTCAGGCAAGAGGCCACACGACAATCGCTCAAGAAGCCCGTTTGACCTCTGATTCATACGATTCTAGTTGAGTTGGATTTGTTATCTCATGGGTTTAATTCAAGTTTTTTTTGGTATAAATTTGGGGTTCACACCCATCATGTGCATTGTAATAGGTGCAGCAGACACGATGGCGTGAATCAGGTGCAAATTTGAAGGTACAAACTTGTTTTGCCAAGTTTTCTTAGGCTCAGATCATATGAAGCTATTCCACCAATATGTGTGTTATTGCAATGTCTCTGCAGCTAACCATTTGTTACGACATTTGCAGTTTATCTGTAACGCCAGGTAGTTTTCGGACTTATGCTAATTGGGAGCTTTGGCGGCTGATGGCCAGGCATAGCCTATCAAAATGGTTCTAGGATTATGCTAATTCGGAGCCTCAATGGCTAAGGGCTGGGTGTGGCCTCTTTATAATGCCAAATTGGTTTTGGACTTATGTTGATTGGGAGCCTCAACAGCTGATTTGAAATTGATTTAGAGTCTTGGTGGCAAATGATTGATCCATGGTAATGTCCAAACGAGTTGGCCAAATTTGACAATGCTAAATTTGGATTTCATTCAATCGATTATTGAACAAAGTTTTGAGCAAGTCTGATGCATCACGGCCAATTAACTATCTTTCAAGTTTGGTACATTGGACGCTTATGGGTTTATAGCCCTTTGAAATGGCATGACATCAATAGAGGAAAAAAAAACTGCCCTCTTTTCTCCTTAATTAAAATATTTTAGCTAGACTAAAACTCCAACAATTTCACAATCCCTGGATTATGATTCTTCCATCCCTTTACATAGGAGTTTATCAATAATAAAACTAGGAATAGGATTATCAATTACATCCATACTCTACAAATATTATCCAAACATAATACTCAGTTATTATTTCGAAAATTCTAGATATTTTGGGCTCCATAAGTCTTATTCATTTGTCATGAGCATATCCAACCCAAAAACTAATGCATTAAATTATTAATTATATATATTTGAAATCCATCATAATATATAAAATAATATTCTTATTTATCATTTTATAGTTTAATCGTAATTTTAATTAGTGAATACACCTTACAATTATTTGTAACTTTTGATTATGAAACACTGCTCGTTCACTCAAATATAAAATTACATAAAAATGTTTTTACTAAAAATTAAATCCAATTAGACACACAACATCTCATCTAAATGAAATATAACTTTGATTCCGACAAGTGATCAACCTTGCCAACCTTGCCAAGATTAAAATATGTCACCCGAACCTACAGTCCAGCTAGTTGAAGTACCTAAATTGCAGTTTATCAATGATTTTTAGACTAAATTGCTATAACCATCTAATAAAAGAGTTTATATTGAATAATCATATCTTTATATTAAATTATCGATATGTATTACTTGCAATTAATAAAAATACTAAACTATATATTTACAATCTATATATAATACTAAAATAACTGTTACTTACATAATATTATGTCACGTATTCCAATCAATTTTTTTAAATTAATTTATTATTTATTATAATATATTCTTACTTATTTAAAGATAAAAGATAAATTTTTAAAAGCTTATTATCTTATTGGATAATAACTATTTATTAATAATATCAAATATATATAATATTATAATCATATTTAAACTCTCTAAATAAATACATCTAATATCTAAGTAATTATTTATTAAATAAATAATTTTATCCTATTATAATGATAAATATTTATTTAATATTTATTTGTAAAGTTTAAATAGAATTATGACATTATATTGATTTATATTTATTTAAAGAGTTCAATAAAATTATAATATTATCAAGAATATGATTAACTTTATCATATTCAAATTATGATTAGCTTTTTTTATCTATATGATAGTTGTGATATTCTAAATATATGTTATTATCTAAAATATACTTATATTACAATATATACAATGGGTGGTGTATGAGATATAATTTATCAATTAATTAGTTAAAATACAAATAAAGTTATTTATAATTTTATGTGCATAATTTATAAATTAAAGTACATTTTTCCTATTTTGATTTTTGATGTAAGTATTTATTTTATTTGTTATTTATTGTATTAAGTTCATTTGATTTAAAAAATAATTTTTATTATTTGTATAAAATATTATAATAATATCATGGTGTTATAAATCTCTCTGTATTTTATAATTTAATAATTATAGATAATTTAATTATATTTATCAATATATGTATTAATTTTATTTTTTACCGCTACAAGTAAAGAATTATTTATTTAAAATTATTATCGGATTTGAAAAATAAAAATATCTGCAATATCATGTGGGATTCTGTTCTAGTTTTAATGTATTATTATAAGCAAATAAATATTATTATTTTAATTCTAAATTTTTACAATTATTATTTATTGCTGTAGTTTCTACTAATTTAAGATACTAAATTTTACAATTGCATATGATTGTAAAACTTTACTAAGAAATTTAAATAATTATATATCATTGCTAAATATATAAAGACGAAAATTGCTAAATATTAGTATAAAGATGTAATATAATTAACTAATTTTTATCCTAAATTATTAATTTTCACAAAGAATTTCTATGCGCTTATTGCTTATACCAAATCTAGTTCATGCTAAATTTAGTTTACTAATTATGTTATTATCAAAAATAAGAATTGATATATATTATTTGGTGGAATACATTTTATAAAATTTTCTCCTAATTAAATTTTAGCCCCTTGATATCCTATATCATGTGTATACTCCTGCTGTTAAATGTTTATATTTATATTATTAACTAATTAAAGAAAATTTTAAACAATTAAAGTTTAACAAAAAAAATTCTAAATTTTTTATGAATTTTTAATTATCTCAACTAACTATATATATATATATATAATCATAGTATTGTGAGAGCCAATTTATTTGTAGATTTTCTTCATAGGTCTAGTAAGAAAATACATTTGTGGATCCAATATTATACTTTAATCTACAACCTTAGGGTATTATGTTTATGCACCATTTCAATTAATTTATCTTTCACTAAATTTATCTCTATCCCATATGAAATTTATTCCATATTTAAAATTATAACAGGTATTGCTATATAAGCTTCTGGTTATAACACTATTTTAAAAAAAATTGATTATGGTGCACATATTTTTATACTTTTTTAGCTAATAAATATTTTTATTAATTTATATTAATTAATTAGCTAATAACTATCACAAGAAAAATATGAATAAGCAGAAAATTTTATAATAGTTTTTCTCCATATAAAATGTATATAATTATAAAATATATCTTTATTATCATATGTCCTTAAAAATAAAAACACAAATATTTTTTTATGAGATAAAAATTAAAAATTAAATCAATTTGAATTTGAATTTTCTACTTTTTAGCATATGTATTTTTTTTTTTTGTTTGTGAAAACTAAAAAATGAAAATTTATTTGTTAAATATATTTCTATTATCAAATTATTTTCAAAAAAATAAAAAATTATGTATTAAAATAGTAACAATAAAATGAAATAACTGAAATTTAAATATTCTTTCCTAGTGAAAAAATATTAGTCAAGTAATGTTATTAATGAGGATTTTTATTAGATAAACATTGCAATAAAAAAAGTATCATAGTTAATTTAAAAAAATTGAAGCATCGAAAATAAAAAAGAAGAGTGTGTCAATATTGTAATCTATTTGCTTACCGATTCATAACTCAATAGTAAGTGTATATTCTCTTAAATAATAAATTAAAAATTAATTCTCTTCTCTTAAAATATATTAAATGTCAAAAAAATAAATATTGGCCATCCATTTCGATATTTTCTTTCTTTTTTATTCACCTTTTCCTGTTTGATATTTGTTTCTTTTTCTATAAATCTATAACTGTATAATTTTATTAAACTAAATATAAATTTTATTTTTTGTGAAAAATCAAAAATTAAAATTAATGATTCATTTTATGGAAAGAACGATGGGAAAATGAAAAAATTATGAAGCTATTTAGTTGTAGAAAATAACTCATGTTTTTTAAGAAAATTTAAAAAAAAAATAGAAAATAGAGATTATTGTTAAGTAAGAGTTTAGAAAATAATTTATTATATTTATTAACTAATTGTTGAGTTTTAGAAATCTATTTGAATCCTCATTTGCATTACCCATTTGAATACTCTACACTCAACTCGACTCACCATGTTGCCGTGTTAACAAAAGCCCCAACCTCTTTGACCATCTTCTCATCCATAAAATTATAGGTGCTGCCAGACCAGCATTGGCCCCTTCCTTCCATTTACCTTTCCTTTGATCTTGAAGGAGTTGGCTACCTCCATGCCCTTGATTAAATGCATTGAGATTTCAACATTGTTTTCCCCTTCAATTTCTTCTTCTTCTTCGGTATCCCCCTTATCCCTTGTTACTTCCATTATCTTCTTCCATTCCAGTAAGCACATGAAGTTGTTTAGTCTTACAAACATGGCCAAAGCAATACCTATATCCACATTTGAAATTGATCTAGGTTTCTTTTCAAGTAGGTATTTGTGTTTTAGGGTTTGTTGGTTCGCTAAGCAATGAGGGGTTTTCTATTCTAATTTTTTGAAGTTTGAATCAGGTTTAGAATCTATTTTTAGGTTAGTCATGTTGGTCGATTATTGGCAAGGGTAAGAGTATCTGGGATTGGTATTGATTTGAGAGTTTAGGTTCTTTGGGTTGAGCTTCCTCCAAAACATAGCTTGAATCAATTACTCATGGACCTTGGCCTTTTTATAGGCCTAAGCAAGGATTGTGGTTTTAAACAGTTTCACCATAAGTTTGAGTTCTTTACTCAGTCCACTCACAAAACAAGATACGAAGTAATTCTTATCTAGCCGTGGATGATATTTTAGCAATAACGATTTGCGCTCCTCAAACCTCTCATGATATTCTTCCATAGTTCCCTTCTACTTTATTTTGTTAAAAGTCTCCACTACATCGAAAACATTCATCTCACCAAGCCTAGCAAACATACCATTAGTAAAACTTTTCCAATTATAGTTAAGTATTGCATTTGCCACCCCTAATCACCGTCTCTCCAGAGTAGAGAGATGTGATGTCCAACTTCTAATCCTCTGATATTCCAAAGAGTTGGAAATATATGCAGCATTTTTTTGATCTATGATCTTGAATTGATTACACCAAAATGGCTTACATATAGCTTAGGTATTTTGTTGTTGAATCCTTGTGATTGTTGGTTGGACTAGGGGTTATGAGAGATGCTAGTCTCACCCGAGTGGGAAGATTTGTTAGGTTGAAGCAAGAATGTTTTGAGGATTTAAAAGAATTCATGTTCCCATGGGATGAGAACCACCCATGAAAACTGTCTTGGTCTTGGTAGGAAGAGTCTAATTTGGTTTTGGGTGCCTGCTGGTAGTTGGTTTGATGATGATATGACAGCTATCAATGGAGAGTTTTTGGAACCTTGAGCTGCTTGATTGGTTCATAAGTGCCGTATTATAGATCTCATCATCCCCAATATTTATTCCATTTATTTTGAAGTAATAGTCTAGAGTTGTTTGTTGAATTTGGAATTATTTGTTTTGCATTTTGAATCTGTCATACATTTCTTTCATGAACTCTTGATTTCTTTGGTCCATTAATTTAATTTGTTCATCCATATTTTACAAGTGTTGGGACTCAGCAACCACTAACTTACTTTTCCTAATCATTTGCACTAAGGAAACAAGGGTTGGATGATCCTCCTAACCTAAGTTGTGCTTTGCTATCAAGTTGTCTGGTACTTGAGTCATGGAAGAGTGGACCTCTCCTCAGTCCTCTTAGATCAATGGTGTGCTTGTAACAGAAGAGAAGCATAAAGAAAATAAAAACAAGAGGAAGAGATTAGCTACTGAATTAGAGATTAGAAGCCGTAACTAGGAGAATGAGAGAGTGAGAGAATAAGAATGAATTTAGCTGTATTATTGCATGATGTAACAATTAGAATTGGTATTCAATATAAAAGTTGTTCTTTCCCATCAATTGAAACTATCTGCAATCATTCCACACACAATCACAACTATTACAAATGCTGAGCTAACAAACTAACAGCTTAACAAATTGCAATGTGAATAACCAATACAACTCCTTCCAACTGTGCATTATTTTCCTTTGAAGCCAATTCTTGTGCCAACAGATTTCCTATCAAATTCCTAGCTCATGCATGTCTAGAACTGACAGAATGTTGAGTGGGTGGCTTAATCAACTATTACAGTAATGAACAGTGACATTATAGAATTTGCAGCAGAAAAGGAAAAAAATGCGAAGAAAGAAGAAGACAAAAGGGAGATAGAGAGAGAAATAGAAATAAGCAAATGATTGTTAATGATTGCAATATTGATTGATTCTTGTAATCCGTTATATTTTTATTAATAAAGGATAAAGATTCTCTCTCTCACATTCTACTACTCTCAAAATGGCAAATTGACAAACTAACAAAAAGACAACTAACTAATATCCAGCTCACTCATTCTCTCACCAAAATACTAACTAAAATTTCTCCAATTCCTTTCATCCAGTAACTTTCAATTGCTCTAATTCACTTTACTACAGTAACCATCTCATCAACAGTAGTAGCTGCCTTGGTAACAGCTTGCAGAGATAAATGGGGCTCCTCATGGGCTTGGGCTGATAGTGTAATAGTAGTGGCTATATCAAATGGATTCAGGCCTTCCCTTGCATAATTCTCAACTCCTCCTTGTGAATGCTTGGCTAGGGACATGACATTACCCTACCCCTGGAGAATTTCCTTGTCCTCAAGGAAAAATTCTGGAAATTGGCTTTTTAAGAAACTAGTATCCTCCCAAGTAGCTTCTTCTCTGGATATGTTCAACCATTACACTAGCAACTAATCCACTTGTAATTTCTTCCTAGCGATTGTCCTACTGTCCAGCACAACTATAGGTTCTAATTTGAATTCACCCTTACTGTCAACTTTTGGTAATTCAATGGTACCCTGAATTTTGCTACCTAAGCACCTTTTGAGCAGTGATACATGAAACACAAGATGCACACTAGAGTCAGGAGGTAATTCTAACTTGTAAGCTTCTGGGCCTATCTTATCTATCACCTTATAGGGGCCAAAATATTTTACAGAGTTTCAGATTCTTTCTTACTGAAATTGAACCTTGCCTATACGGCTGCAACTTCAAGAACACTAAATCCCCGATCTTAAAACTCCTTTCAGACCTCTTTTTATCAGCCAATTATATATATCTATTCTGGGTTAATAGCAACTGCTCCCTCAACAAGCTTATCATCTGTTGTCTTTCCATAAAAAGTTCTTCAACTTTAGCTATAGCAGTAGCTCAATTTGGGAATGCAAAGACATTTTCAAGTGCAACTCCATACAATACCTGAAAGGTTGTCATTTTAATGCTTGAATGATAGGTAGTATTATACCACCATTCAGTCAGCCCTAACCATTTAGCCTAAGTGCTAGGTTTCAGGAAACAAGTACATCTAAGGTAGTTTTCTAAACACGTTTACCCTTTCATTCTGACCATCTGACTGAGGGTCATAGGCAGTACTTAAATTCAATTTAACCCCCAGTAGCTTAAATAACTCTTGCCAGAAAATGCTTGTAAACACCCTATACATTCTAATGTAATATCTTTGGGTAGGCCATGCAACTTAAATATATTATTAAGAATAATTGAGCAACCTTAGTGGCATTGTATGGATGTGTGAGAGCCAAGAAATAAGCATGTTTTGAAAAACAATTTATGACCACCAAAATTACATCCTTACCTTCTGCCCGAGGTAGTTGCTCAATGAAATCCATGGAAATGGATTCCCAAGTTCTGTTGGGTACTGATAAGGTTGCAACATGCCTGGATAAGCTATATTCTCTGCTTTACACCTCTGGCAACCCTTTTATGTAGGTTTGCCTTCATTCCTTTCCAAAAGAAATGACCCTTCAATTTGTTGTAAGACCCTCTGTTTCCTGAGTGTCCACCCCAAGCTGAATCACGGCTGCCTCTAATATTTTCTGTCTAAGCTCCCCATCATTACCAACAACAATCCTCCCCTTTTATCTGATTACTCCCTGATTATAGGAATAATTCTGCTTGGCTTCCTTATTTATCACCAGAGTTTCAATTAACCCCTGACATTCTTCATCACCTTCATAGCTTTGAGCTACCTCATTAACCATAATTGAACTACTACTATAGTTACAGAACAACAGTCAGCCTTTTCCTCTTCAATCCATTCCCTCCTTAAAAGTGCATCCACCACCTTGTTCTCAGCCCCTTTCTTATACAAAATATTGTAATCTAGCCCCAGTAGTTTGGATAATCCTCTATGTTGCACGAAGGTGTATCATCTATTATAGCAGGTACTTGATACTCTGTTGTTCAGTCTTTATGATGAAATAATGATTTTCCAGGTAATGTCGCCACTTGTCTACTACAAATAGGATTGCCAATAATTCCTTCTCATAGATGGACAACCCTTGGTTTCTTAGCCCCAAAGCCTTACTGATAAATGTTATGGATTGTTGTTGTTGCATCAAGATAGCCCCTATTCCTCTATTACTGGCATTTGTTTCCAGTATAAATGGCTGTGTGAAGTCAGGTAAAGCCAAAATTGGAGCAATACTCATTGCAACCTTGAGCTGGTTACAAGCTTCTTCGGCTGCATCATTCCACTTAAATGCTTCCTTCTTTAACAAATCAGTGAGAGCTCTGCTGATCATGCCATACCCTTTTACGAATTTCCTATAATGCCCTGTTAAGCCCAAAAAACCTCTCAAGGCCTTCAATGTCATGGGTCGACGCCAATTAACCATGGCTTCAATTGTGCTTTTGTCAGTACCAACCACCCCTTCTGAGATAACATGTCCCAAGTACTCTATCTGTTTGCTAGCAAAGCTGTATTTAGAGAGCTTGATAAATAGCTTGTGCTATTGTAGTAGCTATAACACCACTTCTAAATGTTTTTTTGTGCTCATCAATTGAAGGGCTATACTCCCAAATATCATAAAAAAAGAACAAGACAAACTTTCTCAAATAGGGCTCGAATACACTATTCATCAGTGATTGGAATGTAGCTGGAATGTTTGTAAGCCCAAAAGGCATCACTAGGAACTTATATTGCCCACTATGAGTCCTAAAGGCTGTTTTGAACACATCCTTAGGCCTGACCCTTATTTGATGACAGCCTGATCTTAAATCCAATTTGGAAAATACCTTGCCAATTTGAGTTCGTCGAGCAAGTTGTCAATCAAGGGAATTAAAAACTTATCCTTGATCATGAGCGGATTCAATTGACGATAATTGATGCAAAAGCGCCAAGACCCATCTTTCTTCTTTACTAGAAGCACTAGGGAGGCGAACGAACTATTGTTGGTTTGTATAATTCCTTTCTGAATCATCTCCTTGATTTGCCTCTCTATTTCAGCCTTCTGGTAATATGGGTAATGATATGGTCTTATCTTGACTAGGGTTGAACCCTCCTTCAGAGGAATTGCGTGATCATGATCACATTTAGGAGGTAGGGCAGTGGGTTTGGCAAAGAGTTCGGCAAATTCTAGGAGTTATGCAATTTTAAGAGGTAGGGATTCCAACTGACTCTTTACTACTTCAGCTGAAGCTAGCTTGACTTGGCCCAACACGATGTTGTTTTCTTTTAGTGAAACGCACCAATACAACCGAGGGGCGTTGTTTGTCTCGTTGTTTCCCAGCAATTTCACAATTCCTCTGTAGGTCATCATCTTCAATTCTCCTGCATTCTGAAAACCCTTCAACTCAATCTCTTCTTATCCTTTCTTGAATTTGATCAGCACACTCTTAAAATCAAATAATATGGGGTTGTGATGCTTCATCCAATCTACCCCAATCACCATGTCATGACCCCTTAATTTTAATACCCTATAATCGAATTCAAATTCTCTGCCTTGCATCTTTCATTTAAAAGCCTTACATTCAACTTTACTCAACATTCCTTGCCCGTTAGCTACTGTCACCAACAAATTCTTAGCCCTTGTTGAACTCACACTTGTTTCCTTAAGCATTTCGGTATCCACGAAACTATGGGTGCCTCCACTGTCTATTCATACCAATATAGCTCGACCCTTAACCTCTCCTTTAATCTTTAATGAATTTGCAGCCTCTGTTCCTTCAATCGCTTGCATGGATATCTCCACGCAGTCAGTTTCCTCTTCTCCCTCACCCTCAGCTTCATTGCTCTCTGTCTCCTTCCATCCCAGTTAATACACGCAGCTGCTTGGTTTTGCGTACATGACCAATATAATACTTATCTCCACATTTGAAACATTAGCCAAGGTTTCCTTTTGGGTAAGTTTGGGTGGCTAGATTTTTTTGTGTTTTTGATTCCTTGGCGTCAGTTTTTAGCTTTTCTAACTTCGTTTTGGTTTCAGTCTTGAAGCTGGGTCTTGCTAATAGGGTTTGGGAATAATTAGATGGTTTTGACTGGTTACTGCTGTCATAGGAAGTTCCCTTGGTGCTCATTTTTTTCTGAAACATAACTGAAATCAATTGTTCATGGAGTTTTGCCTTCTCACAGGCCTGGTTTAGGGTGGTAAGTTTAAGGAGTTTCACCAAAGGTTTAATTCCTTGCTTAGCTCACTCACAAAACTGGAGACGAAATAATTTTCATCTAACCAGGGATGGTATTTGAGCATTAAAGACTTCAGCTCCTCAAACTTCTCTTGATAATCATCAACAGATCCCTTTTGTTTCATTTTATTGAAAGCCTCCACTATATCGACTGCATTGGAACCAACTCAGTGAAGGTATGCTAATCCAACTCAGGGTGCTGCATCTGCCAGCCCTGGAACCACGAATCCACCCTGTCACCAAAATAAATTGAGGCCATGTATAGTTTCTGCTCATCTGGTACTCCATATAATTGGAAATACCGAGAGCATTTCTTAACCACAGTTTTGGATTATCCCCATTAAATTGGGTTAATTCCAGTTTGGGCAACCTTCCTTGCAATCCAAACTGATTTGGTATATTTGCTGTGTTGGTATGGTTGGTATCAGCCAGCAGATTATTTCTGGTTGTTTGGGGGCAGGTCTGATTTGGGTTTGGTTGATGGAAGGTGCATGGATTTGGAAGGATTCCCACTCCAGCACTTTTGACCCTTCACTGAAGTAAGCATTTACATGTGTTTGTATGGGCTAATTGTTATGTTGAGTGTCGTGGATGGTTTGCATTTGATTGTATGGAATGGTCAGATGGGGTGGGATTACTCTGCTCGTAGTAGCCTGAGATGTGGTTATGTGTTAGGGATGTTTTGCAGTATTGTGGTCTGGGAAGGCAGCAGGAGAAGTCTAGGTAGCGGTGTTTTGAGGAGTGTTGTTTTTGGAAGGTTGGATAGTAGTGTTTTGGGGATACTGGTTGGGGAAGTTTGAACGACAGTGTATTGGGGATTAATGGTTTGGGGATTATGAGCAGTAGTATTTTGAGGATTGATGGTTGGAGAGGTTTGAGCAATAGTATTTTGAGGATTGGTGGTTGGAGAGGTTTGGGCAGTAGTATTTTGAGAAGTTTGGGTTGACTATTGGGAATTTAGTTGAGAAGAGATGGTTTTCATCAAATCAGTCAGTTGACCCATCTGTTTTTTTAATGGAGTCCTGAGTGATTAGTTGTACTTTTAGGTGTTGGTTTTGTTGCTCAAAACGTTCATATACCTCCTTCATGAAGGCCTGAGACCTTTCACTCATCATCTGGATTTGCTCCTCCAGCTGCTGAAGACAGTTAGCATCAGCAACATCAGCTTTGTTTTTCTTTTCCCATTTGAGCTATTGGAGCTACAGTGGGGTCACTATCTGAAGGGATTTGAGTCTCTGATACCAAGTTGTCAAGTTCCTAGCTCGTGGATGTCAAGAAATGACAGAATACTGAGTTGGTGGCTCAATCAACGATCACAGCAATGAACAGTGAAATTGTAGAATTTGCAGCAGAAAAGGAAGAAAGTGCAGAGAAAGAAGAAAGAAGAGAGAGAGAGAGAGAGAGAGAAATAGAAATAAGCAAATGATTGTTAATGATTGCAATATTGGTTGACTCCTGTAATCCATTACATTTCTATTAATAAAGCATAAAAATTCTTTCTGTCACATTCTACTACTCTCAAAATAACAAATTGATAAACTAATAAAAAGACAAATAACTAATATCCAGCTCGCTCATTCTCTCACCAAAATACTAACTAAAATTTCTCCAATTCCTTTCATCCAGTAGCTTGCAATTGCTCCAATTCACTTTATTGCAGTAACCATCTCATCAACAGTAGTAGCTGCCTTGGTAACAACTTGCAGAGATAAATGGGGCTACTTTTGGGCTTGGGTTGATAGTGGCTGCATCAGATAAATGAGGCTCCCCCCAACCCAGCCCCACCCCACCCCCCGCCCGGCAGCTTGAGCTGCTGCTATTATCAATGGCCCAAGGATTTATAGAGAGCCCCAAGCCCCAAGTTGACTTGTATCGACAAGAATAAGCTATTTGACCCATAAAACCCAATTTTGTAGATACGTACAGAAATCGAAAAATCAAAAACCAATTAAAAACGAAACGAGTTGAATGCAATTTTTTTATTCCACAAAATTAGATATTTTATTTATTTATTTTTCGAAAGATAAATTAGTTATTTATCCAACCGAACCAAATTGTACGAGTAATCTAAACTCTAAAGGCCAAAATCCGACCTTAGCACAACTTGGACATAAATATTTGTAAAGAGAATGGCTCACAACAGAAGCAAGAATATGGCATCATACAATACACCAAAAAATCAAGAAGAACGAGTATTTATCTCCATCATTGATTGATACTGCTGTAAATTTCCATTTGATAAAACCATTCGATGGGGAGAAAATTTTTTAACTGGGTAAAGCGAAAAACAATAATCAGATTTAATGCTGGATACAATATGATCAAATAAAACAATACTGTTACAAAGGAAAAACAAGAATATGATCAGTCCCTCCACATGTCTGCAAATTCATTAGTCTCCAAAGGGTTTTCCATCTCATGTATTTTCCTCCTCTTTTTCGCTTTGACTTTCTTTGCATACTTCCCAGCCTTCTGTTTTTTCTCCAATGCTCGAATCTGCAAGTATCAAGAGCAGAAGCTTTGCCTTGTTAATCACAGTATTCTTAGATGGCAGAATTTAAAAGAGGGTTATGATCACAACAGGTGAGGATAAAGAGAACCTTATCAAATAATGAATCATTCATCTTTGAATGATTATTCATTTGTTGATCTTTTTAGAAGGACAAAAGGATTGAAGACTTGACCATTTATTCAACAATATTCTTTATGGTTCAACTTTCAAACTTAAAAAAGATAATTATGAAGAAAAACTACAAAAACATTTATTGCTCGCAACAAAAATAGACAGCTTATCTTACTGAATGTGCTGACAGTCAGATCAACCATTGACAAACCAAACTCAAGTTAATGCTACATATATGCCATAACCAAAACTAATTAGTACGGAATCTCTGACCTGGTTAGGTGATACATAGAATGGATTCTCATATAATGTTGGGCCTCCAAAGCTACCAGCAAATATCTTGATAGGATTCAAACAAAATCGTGGACCAACCTATACATAACCAGTTTTTAACAAATTACATGACCACCATAAGAGCTTCACAAAAATCTAAAAGCAATGCAAACCTCAACAAGCGTCATCTTATCAAGGCCTCCTCGAGCCACTTTATCTGATTCATTATGAGGAACAGATATCTGTAAAGAAGAAGAATAAGAAATGAGTACAAACTTCAAAAATTAAACAACAAAAGGCAAGAAAATTCATGAATCGCAAGAAATAAGACACAAAGACTTAAAAATACCATGGCCAAAGGGAGGGGCAAAACACAGGCCTAATACAATAAACATTCCAAATTCACAATGCTATTACTCTTCCAAAGTTGGAGCATCAAAAACACTGTTGACCTCATAGGAGAACAGCTGAATCTTCTTATTTTGAGCAATCACTTTTTGGTTTTAAAATAGTTTCCTAGATACTTTTGACTTTATAATGTCAAAAATATATCCGTGTGAGGTACCATCCTAATGACTTCAGAAGAATCCTAGAAAGTCAAAGATAATTGTTCATACTATCATAAGGCAGCAATTACAGAAGAATTCATGCACCTTTCTATGTAAAATTTCAGATCATTGAACCTCCACAAGAGGAATGGAAAGGTATTAATAAATTATAATTATGAGATAAAAATAAAAATAGACCATAAAAACTAATATCTAATTTACCTGGTAATTGCGGAACCATATATGATCATCAACAATGGAGAAAACAAAGACATGATCATGGTAAGGCTTAGATTTTCGATGCTCCTTTGGTGTCCCAAATATCTGAACAGACGCAACTAAAAATATCAATATTTGAAGTAGCAACTGAAAGCTCCATAGAATCACCTATCTAAGACATAACAGTATTATCAATTAGCAATCAGTCCAAGCTGTAATTTATACAGGAAGCAGAAATTGACTCCCAAAACCTTTGAAGGCAAAAATCTGCTGAGACTTGGGATTCAATGCAATGAATTACTACCAGGTGCACTTTATGGATTTCAAAAGCAAAACTTAATTTAGCATATGTGTTGAATATTGCCTCTAATAACATTGCCAAAAACGCCGACGTTAATTATTCATGGAGTTGGTTCCTCTATCATTATATGGTGACTAAGTCAATAAAACACGGGGGTAGAGAGAGAGAGAGAGAGAGAGAGAAAGACTAGGCGCTTGGAATAATGCATAAATGCAACTTCCATTGGCAAATTGCGGATTATCTATGGATCAACCTTGACATTAATTGAATATTTAGGAAATGTGTTGTATGGAATTTACTCTCTTGAGAATAAGAAACAAGTTGTTTCAATCATATTGGGTATGTTTGGATGGAGGTACAAGAGAGTTTAACAAGTAAAGTAAGATACAGTAAGGCAAAGTAGATATTGGTTTTTATTATGTTTGGAAAGAAATTATAGTATTTGAAGGTTAAATATTATTTATTTGTTTGGCCAGAAGGTACCATTAGGTAATTTTACATATAAAATTACAAATATATTATTTATAGTTTAACCCCATAAGGTGTTCACTAGTCATTTCTGGAAAGAACTCTTCAAATTATTGAGTGTCGAGCTCCATGTCTTTTGCTTATCATCCAAATGACGAACAAATAGAAAGATTAAATAGGACTTTGGAAGCTTATCTTCAATGCATGACTCACAATCATCCCACCAAATGGGTGAACTGGCTGAGCCTGGCTGAATGGTGGTAAAACACCACCAATCAGACTTCAACTAACATGACACCCTTTCAGGCTTTGTATGGAAGAGTCCCTGCACCTCCCTTCCTCTTTAAAAATTTGAATGTTGCAGTTGTTGATGACTTTATGAAACAAAGGGCAAAGCTTAATCAACTGAAACAGCAGCTTCAACAAGCTCAGAATAGAATGAAGCACTATGCAGACACTCATAGGAATGAGAGGGAATTCCTAATTGGAGACATGGTATACCTTAAGTTGCAGCCTTATAGGCAAGCAACCATGGCTATTCACAAACACATGAAGTTAGCAACCAATTATTACGGACCATTTGAAGTTATTGAGAGAATTGGTCCAGTAACATACGAGCTTCAGTTACCCCCCCCCCCCCCCCCCAAAGCTCAAAACTTCATCCAGTCTTCCGTGTCTCCTTGTTAAAGATAAAAAATGGAGATCATATAGTTCCTATAACAACACTGCCCACAATGGTTGAAGATGGTTTTATCATAGCACTAGAGAAGGTACTGAACAGTAGAGTTATAATGTGAGATCATGTGCAGCAAATACTTGTTAAATGGATGAACCTCCCAACAATTGACTCAACATGGGAAGATCTCAGCTTTATGACAGGGCAATTCCCTCAATTCATTCATTCTTGAGGACAAGAATGCTCTCAAGGGAAGGGAATTGTAACATAAAGGAGGAAAAAGAAGGGGATAATCAAGAGTATGTCAGTGGGTAAGAAAGCAATTGAAGGCTGTGATGAGTTGTAAAAAGGGACAAAGAGGTGGTAACAACCTGACCCGGGAATATGCAAATTAATGGTAATGTAGTTTGTACCGTAGCTAACTAACATTCCTATGTGATAGTGCCATGTATGAGTGCAGCAATCAATCAATCAATCAATATTCTCTGATTTCCCTTCTCTCTTCTTTTCTTCTACTCTCTTCTCTTCTCTACTTCTATCTCTATCTGCTCTCTATTCCTTCTAATTTCTTCTCTATCTGTGATTCTCATTGATAATAGCTAGCTGAATACACATATATGTTACATTTTATTAAAAAAAATGAGGATAATATTGAAATATAATTTTAGTGAATATCCAAAAACCTCCAAAATGGAGGTGCAACTTGAAAGAGAAAATTTGAGAAATTTTAACCCTTCAAAAACCTCCATTTACCTCCCTTCAAAACCCATACCTTCCTCCCAACCATAAATTTAACCATATGAAACCTCTCAATGCCTCCATCCAAACAGGCCCTAAAAGACAGACTCAAAGATAGAAAGGCAAACCTGAATCATCATCTCCTTCAAGAGTTTCCAGTGGGCATCTTTATCAAAATTAGCTGAGAAAGTCAAGATAGGTCGTGACCCTTTCAAATGATTTCCAGTAAGCTTCAGTTCTTCCATTGTGTGGACTTAAATGAACAAAACAAATTGCACTGGTAAGACCATCATTATACAAACTAAAAAGAAAATAGAGTTAACAAAAAAATAAATCGAAGAAGTAAATTAACCTAAATGCTATAAACAAAAACACACAGACACTGAGATATATGACTATATGGCAATAAAAATAGCTCAAAGACATAAAAATTACCAGCATTAACCAAAAATTTCACAGATGGGCCACTAGGGCATTTGGCCATCCATAAATAAAGATCTTTATTTTTCCTGCACTGCAAAAGAGAGAAAGATATGGCATTTTATCAAAAATATTAAGCTGCTGTCGCAAGATTACCAAGCCATGAAAGCCCCTGAGAAATAATTTAGATTTTCTGATACGAACCCGGTATCAATCAAAAAGGTATTTGTTTCATAATCAAGTAAAATCAGTTAAATCATCAAGTTATTGAAAAATCACCTCGAAGAATAAACAAGAAGAACAGCTCTTCAACTCAACAAGCTCATTAAGAGCCATGCCATTGCTACTTTTGGACTCAACCTTATTATCCTTCTTACAATGAGGCAAAAGAGACACCACATTCAACATCAAGTGCCGATACCTGCTCAACAAAAACAAACAAAAATTAAACAAACAAAAAATACCCAGAACTCGAATTCAAGCAAAAACTCAAAATAAAAAATCGAAACCTGAAATTGATACGGCGTGAACAAGTAACTAAAACCTTCTCTTTGTTCCTAAAACCCTGAGGTTCAGATTGTTCCACTTCATCCTTCTTATGTTTCCAACCAAAAAGTGTGCGTTGTGGCCGTTCTGAAATAGTTTCATCTTTCTTAGAAGAGGATGCTGCTGCTGCGGTCTTCGTTTCACCGTGATTTCGCTTCTTCGACATTTTTATGTAATAAACTGTTGGCTGCTTTAGGAGCTTATAAAGATTGAAGAAATCAAACAAGTCAGAAAATTATTAATCTAGTATGCTTAAAGGGTTCTGCAATTCCAAATGCCAAGATCATTATTATTTGTTCAGTGTATCATTGCAATTTTTTTGCAACATGTTCCCATAAACTGGAGGTGTCTAAATTAAAATTGGTGGTTATGTAGGTCTAAATCATAGCTTAAATCGATCTTTGCTAACACGATAATTGGAAGTAGATGCAGAATGGATATTCCTCTAAAAATCATGGTGTGAATCTGAAAATTCAGAAAATTGTTAAGAGTGAGGAATCTAAGTCAAATTTCCCCAATCATTCTCTCAATATTCCAAATTTACTAAGAGCATTTTAAAAGGCATTCTCTGTCTCAAAAATTTCAAATTGAAACACATCTACTCGTAAACTTACCCTTACCCTGATTTTTGCTGGCTGGGACGAGCGCTGGGCCACTGGCTGCTGCTGGGATGATCGATGGATGTTGCTGCTGCTAGGTGCTACTGCTGGGACGAGCGATGGCTGTTGCTGGGAGTATGGGACGAGCGCTGCCTGTTGTTGCTGTTGGGCGAGACTGATGTTGCTGGAAGACCTGCTGGTGCTGGGACAAGCTGGGAAGAGCTGCTGGTGAAAGAGAAGAGGGCAGAGGGAGGGCTGGCTCATACAAACCAAGAAAAGAGGGAAGTGGAGCGTAGGGGTACTACCTGCTGGTCGCGATTGCTGCTGCTGGACGACCCGTTGGCCGCTACTGCTGCTGGACAACCTACTGGGCGCTACTGTTGCTGCTTGCTGGGACGAGCTCTGGGAGACCTGCTGCTGCTGGTATAATCGCTGGTGAAAGAGAAGAGGGCAGAGGGAGGCAGCGCTCTCTCTGGCTGCGCAAAGAAAAGAGAGCAGAGGGAGAGGGAGGGTGGGGTGTGTTTGATTTTTAGGGTTTTATTTAAGTTAGTAACTTAGTATATATACTGTTTCGGGCCGGCCCGAAAATTTTAAAAGATAATCCGAGGCTCGACCCGACCCAACTTCGGGCTTCCAAATTTAACCCGAGGCCCGACCCTAATTGATTTTTGGGCATGCCCAACCCGACCCGATTTTCTCGGGTCGGGCCTGGTTTTTCGGGCCACGGATTTTTTGAACACCCCTAAAAGAGACGACCGCGTTGAGGGAAAGAAAAACGGCAGATTAAATTAGGGCTTCATCACACTGCTATTTCATTAATTTTGAGACTTTTTTTTTTAACTTTGGTAGTAAAAGACAAATGAGCCATAAATTTTACTTCATAAATCATAATTATAAGAAAATATAATTAAGGTGCTGTGTTGAATTAAGATTTTAATGGGATGTAAAAATATTAGTAATTTTAATAGAATTTAAATATTTTAGTAGAATTTTATAGGTTCTATTTTAATTCTATGTGGAATTTAATAGAGTTTGTTCAATTTTTGTTATAGATTTTGAATGAATTTTAATTTTTTTTCATATAATATTTTGATAAAAATATTATATATTTTATTAAAAATATTATATCATAAATAAAATTTTTATGTAGAAATGAGTAAAATTTTTCGACCGATCCAAGTTACTATATCGATTTAAACCGACTGAATTAATTAGTTTCTGCTTATATATTTATCGACCAAACTCAACCGTATTGATTCATAATGGTCGATTTTCAAATATAAATTTTTCTAATAGATAAATTTTAGACAAATGAACAAATATTAAAATATTTTACAGTAAACAAATAAATATACAAATATCAATTTTTTCAATATTATTATTATAAGATAAAAAGAATTATAAAAAATATAAAAATAATTTAAAATATAAAATAATATTAGATAAATATATCAAAATATTTTATCATCTCCAATATTTATAAATATATGCCAAATAAATTATAAAAAAAACTCATTACTCATTATCACCCATTTCAAAGAATGTCCCATAAAAAAAATTTTAATGATTTGGAAGTTGCATTTCCAACCAACAAATAACCTAATTTCTCTTTGTTATGTATCAGAACTTGGGTTGAACATGGATTTTGGAGATTCTCAAACCGAATTGAATATCCCGATCAAAAATATCCAGAGTGGATAACATTCATTGACTTTTAACTTTCTCCAAACTGAAATGTACTGGGAGTGATTTTGGATCTTAGGCTAAATCTGAATCGAGAATGAGATTGTACAGAACAAAGCCGAATGATTGAAATAAAAATCGATATATTACTAATAATATAAAATTATATTTTATTATATTAATTTATTACTTAACATGTAATATTATATATAATTAAATTATAGTAATTTCATAATTTAACTAAAAAATTAAGTAAACATAAATATAATTAGTAGTTATATATTTTTTTTAATTTATCAGCCAATCAATATTGATTTACATGTTTTACAATATTATTAAATTAATAAAAGTATATATTATATTTAAAAAACTTTAAGTATTAATGAATTATTAATTAAATATTTAAATTAAATTGGTATTCACCATGTTTATATAAATAATTGCTACTAAATAATTTTTTATAATAATAATAGTAGTTGTCAATAAAAATGATATATACAAGCATTAACAATAATTAATAGTACTAGTAATTGTGAAGATAAATAAATCGTAAATGAATTGAAGAATAATATAAATAATATAAATACTAATTTAGATATAAGTACGATTAATATGAGTTTGGGGAGGATTTACCACGTGATCGTGATTGACATATGGTTGCGATTTTGACTTGCTTTTTAAAAAGGTTTTATGATGTTATTTGTAAGCTATCCGGGTCATTGTATCATACTTTCAATTTATATTTTTTCGAAATAATAAAAATTTTGAAGGAATTACAAACTTGTCAAGATAGTAGTGATTTAGCTATGGCTGAAATGGGTAAATAAATGCGAGCTAAATTTGACAAGTATTTTAGGGTTCGTTAAATAAAATGAATGTAATGCTTTTCATACTAGTAGTATTAGACTCTAGATACAAGATATTAGACCCTAAGTACAAGATGAATTATCTTTGGATAAAATAGACTACATTTTATAAAGAAAAAGGTACAACTAATTTAGTAGAGAGGGTAACAAATGCTTTAAATGTTTTGATGGAGGAGTACAAGACAGTGGATGGGCAAGAAGTGGCGGGTGAAACGAGAAACTTTTCAAAATAATCTCAAACTGATAATGAAAAATACATGGAAGAAGATGAGATTGATGATTATTTTTTACAACAAGAGAATGAGAAACAATTGGCATCTAAAGGAGAGTTGGATAAGTATTTTGAGGAGTATGATGAAAAGTTTACTCTTGATTTCGATGTTTTGTGTTGGTGAAAGATTAATACAGTGAGATATCCAATTTTGTCTAAAGTTGCAAGGGATGTTTTGGCTATACAATCCTCAACAATCGCTTCTGAATCTGCATTTAGCATCGAAGGTAGGACTTTAGACAAATTTATGAGTTCATTAACTCCTACTACAGCTGAGATACTAATTGCTGTCAATATTGGTTGAGGATTTCTAATAAGTATATCCAAGTTGAAGAAAAAATTGAGGAACTTGAAAGCTTTGATAGGTATAAAATCTATCATAATTTTAGTTATTTTTTATTCTTTGATTGTTAGCCAAGAGGATGACACAAATTACTCTATTTTAATCTTTAACACTCAAATTGAAAAGTGTTTTAACTTGGATTTTAAGTGTCTTTGATGTAGGAATAATAGCCTTAGATTTGCCAGAACATGGCACTTTTATCCACCATCCATAGGCAAGGTGCGACCGCCCATAAGTTAAGAAAAAGGAAAAGGATCACAGTGGAGCTCACTGTGATAGGTGCAACTTGATGGGTGGCTTCTACACAGGGAGGTGTGACCATCCCTAACAAGGGGTGACTACACCTAAAGATGAAAAATTCTCAAAACTCACAGTAGAGGACACAGTAATTAGCGCGGTAAAAAGAACAGGCGCTAGACAGTGATAAAGATCGCCTATGAAGAAGTCGCGACCACACCTCAACCTTAAGGCAAAAATCAGAAAGTTGGTAATAGAGTTTGTGGTCTTGTCATTTTGTATTATTTTTTATTGTATATTCATTATTTATATTTAGATATATGTAATATATACTTGCACATAGGTACATATAACTTGTATATAATATTTTTTTTTTGGTCAAATTCATCATGTATATCTAAGTGTATGATACATATACCTATTTATAAGAACATATAACAATGTTATAACTTTATTTGCTTTTTTGTTTTTTACAGAAATATGTAGGTATATGTTATATATACCTTTATATATCAATATATAATTGTATATTCATCATTTATATTTTGTTTTTTTTTTTGTTTTTTTATCTTTTATAATTAATTTTATAATTGTGTTTTATTTTTTGCTTTTTTCTTTCTTTTTTTATAGGGTAATGTTAATAAAGATATTCAAAATAATATTATTGTTGGTTTTGAAGATGTTAATGATGATTCTGATGATGTTAAGAATGAGGAACAAGTGTTTAAGGTATATTATTTTTGAATTTTGAAAGGAATTTCTATGTATACATAACATATAACTATATATGATATGTATATATTGTTTTATTGTTTTATTTTTATTTTTTGTGTTTTTATGTTGTTTTTTATATGTTTTGTTTTTGTTTTTTTAGATAAAGTAAAGAAATGATGGTGAGGACTTTGAAGTACCTGTTGCCAAAGATGGTGAAGGTGATATAACATAAAATATAAATTTTGTTAATAAGGTTGTTTCTGATTTTATAGCTGATGTTTTAGTTATAGATCTAGGGCGTAATGATGATGTTTTTAAAGGTGATGTTGAGGGAGTTGATGAATAAAATGTTTGTGAAGGTTATGTTGCTGAAGACAAAGATAAATCAAATAGTGATATTGATTTTGTTGATGTCAAATAGAAAAGTATTGAGGTTTGTGAAGTTTTTAGTGATGGTAATAAATATAAAGATGTTAGTGCTTCTGATATTGGTGTTAATGAAGATAAAGTTCGTATTATTTATTATGTTGTTGATGTTGTTGGTGACGATACTTGTGTTGTTGCTGGTATATCAAGTTCTTCAAAGTTTTATTCTACTTTTTTGGCTCAAGTCGATATTCTTGTTGGTCGTGTGCTGATAATAATGTTAGTAATAAATATGCTTCAACTACTTTTGGTTTTAGCTCTGCTTTCCTAGCTGAAATTGATGAACTAGAAATTAACATGTTTCAAAAGGTATTTGTTTTTACATATTTTTTTATATTATTATTGATTATTTTTATTTTTTATTTATCAGAATACATTTGGTGTTGTTAAGGAAAATGTTGAAAGTGTTGCTTAATTAGTTTTATCTTTGAAGTCTTCTAAGGTTTGTTTTTTATTTCAATATATTTTTTAATTAACTATTTATTTTATACAAATTATATTTAATAGAATTTTTATGTTTATTTTTTATTTTTCTTTTAGGGTAATACGTAAGGTCCTCATTTTTCTCTTGGCCTTGATGATTGTGATGTTAATATTAAAAGAAATGTTAAACCATATGTTCTTGTTAGATCTCCTTTCACAACTAATTTTGGTATATCGTCTTATAAAAAAATTTTGAGAGTGAGATGGTTGTGGTTTTGAATGATGATTTATTAAGTCAACTTAATTTTGGTGATGGATTTTTGTTTGATGAGTGGTTGGAGAGAGGATTGAACAAAAGAAATAATATGTAATTTATTTATTTATTATTTTTTAAGTTTTTTTTATATCTTTTACTAATTTAAAGTTGTTTTTTATTTTAGTAAATTTATTTATACAAAGAAAGAAAAAAAAAATGTTCAAGACTCTTGATTTTGGTGTTTCTAATATTATTGAGAATGATTTTTTTTTATGATTTTGCTTTTTTTGACAAGTTATACCTTTTTTCTTGTTTTATGTTTTTAGTTTTTATATTATTTTCTTTGTTTCTTATATAGTTTGTTCTTTTTTTTTTGCAGCATTTATATATATTATTTTATTATATATGAAAGAAAAGGAAATATAGCAAGAATATTAGAACGAAATTCACCACAACTGATATATTATTTTATCATAATATTCAGTGGAGATATAAAAAATATGTTAATTCAAGCTATAGTTCAGATGCTTTTTTAATTAGTGATGATACTATGACAAATTACATTTCTGAAAAGGCTATAATGTGTCCTCGTTATTGGAAAGAGGTTGATAATATTTTTATTCCTATTCATCAATAGGACGAGAAACATTAGATTCTTTCACACTTATCAATTAAAGATAGGTGTATATATGTTTACAATTCCATGAGAAGTGCATGTAATGACGAAGTTACTCCTCAATATGTGATGCCTTTTTGTGTTGTTCTGACATTTTATTTTCATATTCTTGGTTTGTTAGCTGGTAGAGAAGACATTAATTTTAATAGTGGAGCTTAAGCTGGTAAATCTCCTTTGAATCCTTTTGAGATGTATATGATGGATTCCATTCCAATACAAACTAACATGTTATATATATTTTTTACTGTCATTTTAATTTTTTTAAACAGGTTCTATTGTTTTTCTTTTAGTAATTGTGGTGTCTACACGTTTACATTTGCGAAATTCATAGTTAATGGTTATGAAGTGTTGCCAGAGTAGTTTAATGTTGATGTTTATCGCACTAGGTTAGCTTTCTCATTGTATACGTATGGGAAGGCTAAATTAGATAGAGATATTGAAAGTAGTGTTAAATCATATAGAAGATTAGAAAGAATAAGGGTGACAAGGGCAAAAGGAGAATTCAAGAGCAAGATGTTGAAGTTTACAAGAAGAAAAAACGAAAGGAAATTTGATTTTTTATTCTTTTTTGTCATATATATAAGTTTTTATTTTATTTTTTTAGTTTTTCTCATATATATAAGTTTTTATTTTATTTTTGTAGTTTTTCTTTCTTGTATTGATGTAAATATTTTTATTTTTATAAAAAATATATATTTTACTTTATCACAAATATTTTTTGTCCAAGACAATAGGTATATGTTGGCAGGGGCGAAGTCAGACTTTGAAATAAAGAGGGGCGAAATTTTTTTTTATAAATTTAAAATTTTTCGTAATTATTTATCTCTTATTTTATTTTAATATTATTTTATAATTTTATTAATTTATTAATAATATTTTTATTATTAAAAAATTAATTAATAAAAAGTATTAATATAAATATGTACAGAATTTTAAATTTATAAAATTTTTTATAACAAAAATAAAATAAAGAGAAAAAAATTAAATAATGAATATAATTTCTTAAAAAATAATTAAAATAAACGAGTTTTTTAATTTATTAAATGTGTTCAAATTAATTTAGTTGAAAAATTTATCCCTTTTTTATTGTTTTTTTTATATTTGTACATTATCAATATTTTATCAAATTTTTAAAAGAGAACTATTATATATAGAATAAATAATTTATTGTATTTTTTTTTACTTCTTGTAAAAATAAAAAAAAAGAAGGGAGCAATTTAAAATTTTTTTAAAAAAATTAATAAATAATTTTTAAAATTTTTAAAAATATTATATATATATATATTTTCAAAAAGTGAAGGGGGGCAACTGCCCCCCTTCTCTTCTACATACCTTCGCCAATGTATGTTGGTATATGGTACATAAACCTATATATGCAAGAAATAACAGATGCATATTGAGATTTTTTGTTGAAAGAAAATAGATATATGTAGTTATGTGTAACATATATCTACATATACTAATATTAATAGTTGTATTGTGATATTCTTTCTCTAATACAATATGTATACATTAGTTTATTGTACATATACATACATATATTATGATATAACATCTGCATACTGACAACCTTTTCTGGAATAGAATAGTTATACATAGTTATATATCTTATACATTAATATATACTAAGATATAACAGCTAGATACTTGTACTTTTTTTCAAGACAATGGGTCTATATTGGTATATAATGTATATACCTACATATACATACCCATTATATTTAAAGAAAGAATGTCAGTATGCATTTATCTTAGATATAACAACAAATATAGACTTTTTTAATGCAATGTAATAAAAAAATGTAAAAAAGATATAATGTTGTTAAATTTGTTACATATATGAGGTATACCATGTAACATATATATATTTAATTATTTTGGTGCATTTCTGCAAGTTTTCTTATTATGCTTATGTTGTCCACATTTGCTACATTTGTTTTTATTGTTACTCTTTCATGCTCATTTGTTTCTTCTCTTTTTTGGTCCTCCAACTTTAACTTTAAATTCTGGTTGTAGTACTACTATTTTCTTTATTTCTTCTAGTCAATCCATGTATTTTCATTTGCAATTGGATAGACAGCTACTGTATAAGTTTGAACAAATGTCTCTTTAGCATAGTATTGTGAGAAATACAAATAAGAGTCTTAATTCATTTCCATTAGTACTGCTACTGCATTTTTGCATGGTAATTCATCTATTTGGAATATGTTGAAAGTGCATGTTTGTTCATTCAAGTCAACAACGAATTGAACTCTATTGTCCATGACTTTATACAATTATCTTGTTGATGGTTTAATTTTTCCTTTTCATAATTTTTTATTAGTAAGTAATTGTTTCATCTAAATATTAATATTTAAAGAAAATAGAATATGCCATAAATATTATTATTATATAAATAATATATAATTAAATATTTTCTTTTAATGTAAATCATATATCCTAACTTTTAATTAAATTTAACAAATATTGATAAAACAACTACATATTATTTATATATATTTTATATATTTTAATAGTTGTTATATTAATATATAACAACTACATAATATTATTAATTTTCAAGAAAATATATATATGTATATGCTTTATATATACATATACTACGATATACTAGCTGCATACTTACATTTATTTTTCTAAAATCAATATATATATATATATATGTAATTATATATAGCATATATCTATATATATTAAGATATAACAGTTAAATGAATATTAGTATACCTGTAATTTTAATGATTCAAGGAGGCTTTCATTTAGTATATCTTCAGTTTTTTTTATCAATCTTATAAATATTGATAATGTTATATTTATATTTGTCCATAGTGGTGGAACCAAGATTGAGATAAGGGGAGCAAAATTTTTAAGCAAAAAAAAAATTATAGATGAATGTATATTTAATTTTATTTTTATATTAAAAAATTAATGTAAATAGTTGATATTAATATTTATATTCAATTTTATTTTCACATTAAATATTTAAATATTTTAATTTTTATCATTTTTATTTTAATATTTAAATATTACTTTAAAAAATTACATAATATAATATTTGTTAAATAATATTTTTATATATTTTTTGAGATATATTTTTAAAAAATGTGTTTAAATTAATTATTTTTTGATAAATTTATATGATATAATTTTTTTACAAAATAATCAACTTAATCACGAAATCTTAAACCCCAATTCATAATTAAATTACAAAATAATTAATCTAATTATAAAATCTCAAATTCTCAATTATATCATGATCAAATTCTAAAATAATTAACCTATTCATTAAAACTCTAAATCTCAATTTATAATTAAATTCTAAAATAATTAATTCAATCATCAAAATAATAAACTAAAATTTATAAATTCAAGAATAATCATAAATAATTATAATATTCAATAACATTATCAAAATAATAAATTAAAAACTAATTTTAAATTTTAATATATATATATATATATATGTATACATATGGGGTGAAACCAAAGGGGGGCAATTGACCTACCTGCCTCCACTGGTTCCGCCCATGTTTGTCCATGTCCATTTTTATAGAAGTGACCTTAAATACTCTAACAGAATTGTTATTAGTAATTTTCTTGCACTTTTGTTTGTGACATTCAATGATTCAAAAATATTTGAAGTCATTGTCCAATGTCTATTAGATTGCATGTATTCTTACCTATCTTTGGTAGCCAACACTTTCTAAGTATGGTATAATTCTTTCATCCATTTTGTTCAACTCTTTCATGTATTCTGTGAACTCTTCAATTGTATATGCTCTTGCTGCTCTAAAGAATAATTCTTTTATTTTTTTTATTCCTTCTAAAGTTTGTTTTCAAATTATTCAACAAGTGAAATATGCAGAATCCATGCATAGCTTTAGGGTATACATTTTTTATGCCTTTAATGATACTTCCATGTCTGTTAGAAACAAAGCACATTCCATTTCTGTCACCAAATGTTCTTTTTACATTTTTGAAGAATCATTCCCATGACTCATCATTTTCAAATTAAACAACTGAGAAGGCTAAAGGGAATATTTAGCTAGAAGCATCTTGTGTTGATGTTGTGAGTAATATTCCTCCATAAGTACCTTTAAGAAATGTTCCATCCACCACCATTATAGCCCTACAATATGTCCATCTTTTTACTAATCCATCTAAAGCAATAAACACATAAAGAAATGAACCATTTTCTTTCTGTTTCAGATTGTATTAGTTAGCATGTATAAATAACTTGGAATAAGTTTACAAGATTCATCATGTTTTCCTCTAAGTTTTTACATTACTTTGTCTTTTGCTCTTCATGCCTTCATGTATTTTAAGTTTACACCATATTCATCTTTCATGTCTTTAGTAATATATGCTAGTCACTATAAGAAAAATGCAAATTGGCGACGAAAATTAGTAAAAGATAAAATTTATTGCCAATTAGTGATAAAAAATTATTAGCGACAGATTAGATATGAATTTAGCAACAAAAAATCCGTAGCTAAATCTGTCGCTAAATTTAGTGCCAACAATTGGCACTTTACATTTAGCGACGAGCTAGAAAAATTTATCGCTAATTCCACAGTTAAATTATGCGCCAAATATTGCTGCTAAAAATTTAGTGACGGTATTACATATCTGTTGCTAAAAATTAGCGACGGTAAAAAATGGTCACTAATAAATAAAATTAGCGACAGAATAATTTCACCGCTAATTAGCAATGAAACCTATATATGTTGCTAATTTCATGATGAAATTTATATATTTAAAATACAGGCAGAATTTTTGTGCTGGCTAATTAGTTATAAAATTTATTTTCGTTGCTAATTTCATCGCTACTAACGGTTCTGTCTCTAATTTTAAATATTTTAAAATTCTGGTGGAATTTTTGTGCATACTTTTAGCGATGAAATATTGCTCCATCGATATTAATGAATTTTTGAAAATAAACGAATTTTTTGGCAATGAAACTTAATTATGTCACTAAAACTGGATTATTTATTCTACCCAACTTTTTTTCTTCATTTCTTTCTTCTTCCTTCTTTCTTTCTATCTTTCTTCTTTCTTTCTCTCCTTCTCATTCTTCTTTCTTCCTTCTTTTTTCTTTTTCTCCTTTCTTCTTTTTTTTTTTCTTTTCATCCTTCTCCTCTCTCTTTTCTTTTTCTTTTTCTTCTTCCTCTTCCCCTTCCTCCTCTTTCTCCTTTCTTCCCTTGCATTTAGATTGAAGGTATGCATTTTTTAGCTTATTTATTTATATTTTTATAATTAGTAATAATTTTTAGAATAAATATTATATTTTGTTGAATAAATAATATTTAGAAAAAGAATTTTTAAAAATTATTTAGTAGAATAACTTTTAGAAATTATTAGGTTGAATAATTTATTTTTAGATTGAATAAATTATTTGATTGAATAAATAATATTTATAATAATTTTTTTGAAATTATTTGATAGATCGATTTATGTTTTATAGAAATGCTAGAATAAATATTTTTTAGAAATTATTTAGTGGAATAAATTATTTTATTGATTAAATAATTTTTAGAATAAATTATTTTTTAGAGAAATTAATTAAAAAATAAATTATTTTTTAGAAATTATTTGATAAATAATTTAATTTTTATGTAAATAACTTATTTTTTAGAATAAATTATTTCATATACTAAATAATTTTTGGGAATAAATTATTTTAGAAATTGAAAATAAAATAAATTATTTTTAACAAATTAAAATAAAGTTTTTTAAAAAATAAAATAAATTTTTTATAAAATAAATTATTTTTAAAAATAAAACAATTTTTTAAAAAATAATTCATTTTATTTTTTAAAAATAATTTATTTTATTTTTTAAGAAAATTAATAATTTAGCGACTGATTTAGTGACGAAAAATTATTTGTTAAATTTATTTCTTTAAAAGGACGTTAAGAATAAATAGCGACAGAATATATATAATTAACGATAAAAAAAATCGTCGCTAAATATGGACGAACTTAAAATTCTATAGCTAATTTTTCAGCGACTGCATGGATAGCTGCAAATGTTGTTCTATAACTAATCCGTCGCTAATAGATTTTTGAGACTTAGCAACATCTAGGTACTTAGTCTTGATGCAATAAGCAATTACAGATAATGTTGTTTGTCTATAGTCACTCATTCGAACAAGTGTGAATATTGTTGTATTTTTTAATCATAAAGAGCTTCGTTTTTTTTCATTTTCGCTGCTCTCAAGAACCATTTTGCACTATTCATTATAGCAAACTATAACATATTCGTTGTTGTATGATTTTCTAACTCTGTACTAAAAGTGATTTTTTTTTCCAAATAAACTCAATACAAATTTAAAAGTCTCTTTATTTTTGTAGATTTGATCTTTTTCAATATCTGAATGTGTTGAGTTTATAATCATTGATGATGTTGCACTATTGACTTCATATGCATTTTGTTGTTGTTCTTCATCGATTATGTTTTTGCTCAACATATTTGCATAATGGACAATATCAATTACAACAACATTACTGTCATGTGTTTTTGTTAAACTTTGTCCTGATTTTTGAGGTGCAATGAATTGTGGACAAAATTCAGATATTCTCACTTAAGAACTTGGCTCTTCAACTGTTATACATAGTGGATATTTCATTATATCTAAATCTTTCTTCTTCAGTTGGATGTAAAACATTAAACTATTATCATCTTGTACTTTTAATGTTGGATATCCATAAGCAATCTGATACGCCAATTGTATTTTTGATTCTTCTATATTTATTTTTAGTTGCAGCATAATCATTTGCAATATTTCTTCATATTTGCATTCTTCAGAAATAAGAATTTCATTTACTTCAAAATCTGTGTATTTCAAGTTAGCCCATATACCATTATGTTGAATTAATACTGGAATTGTCATTTTTTTTACTTGTGTATAAAAACATAAAAGCTTTTTAATAAGATGTACTTTTATATAATTTATACTTTCATATATCCAAAAATACTAACACATAATATCTGTGTATAAAAACATAATATTTGTATACTTTCATATACTAGTAAATAACAACTCATTACTGATTTTTTTTTCTATTCAATATTTATATGTAGGTATATGCTTCATATATCTACGTATACAAACATATATATATGTAAAATGATATTGATTTTTAATTCAATACTTATATGTAGGTATATACTTCATATACCCAAATATACTAATACATAATATTAGTGTTATGATTTTTTTTAAGTCAATATATATATAGGTATACGCTTCATATATCTACATACATTAACATATATATTTGTGAACTAATATTTATTTTCAATTCGATACTTATATGTAGGTATATGCCTCATATACTCAAATATACTAACACATAATATATGTATTCTGATTTTTTTTTCAAGTCAGTACATATATATATATAGATATATGCTACATATACTTATATATACTAGTAAATAATAGTTGTTTATTGAATTTTTTGTTCAATTCAATACTTTTATATAGGCATATGCTTCATATACCTATATATACTAACATATATATATATATATATGTAAAATGATATTCATTTTCAATTCGATACTTACATATAGGTATATGATTTATATACCTAAATATACTAGCACATAAATATGTATTTTGATTTTTTTTCAAGTTAATAGATATATATAGGTATATGTTTCATATACCTACATATACTAACACGTATGTCTGTAAAATGATATTCATTTTCAATTCGATACTTATATATAGGTATATACTTCATATATCCAAATATACCAACACATAATATCTCTATTTCAATTATTTTTTTTAACTCAATAGATATATGTAGGTATATCTTATATATACCTTCTTATATTAGTAAATAATAGTTGTTTACTGAATTTTTTTAAGTTGATAGATATATGTAGGTATATGCTTCATATACCTACATATATTAACACATATATATGTAAACTAATATTCATTTTCAATTCGATACTTGCATGTATATATAGGTATACGAAGCATATACCCTCATATAATACTGTATAATAGTAGTACATTGAATTTTTTTTTATTCAATACTTATAGCTGTATAACGATATTGTTTTTTATTTTAATAAATATATCTATTTTTTTTTCTTACATATAGACATATATACAAATGCATAATAGATGTATATTGATATTTTTTTTTCAATTCAATAAATATACCTAATTTTCGTGTTACATATACACATATATATAAAAACAAAACAATTATATACTACACATCTAATATATAATAATAATTTAACATATTCTTCTAATTTATTTCTGTAGATTTCAAATTTAGTTTCTTTAATTACCTGTCAGATGAAGATTATCGACTTTTTTAGATAATTCTCATTGTCTATCTTCTCCTTTCATATCTGAGTTGCATTTTTCTTCACTTTGTAACGTGATTTTGGAGTTTTTCTGTTTGATTTTGGGTCAATTTCATGTTTAATTTGATAAATGGATGAATATTTTTTCTTTTGTGTTGAAACTTTGTTGGGTTTTTTTTTCGAATTTGCTGCAATTAGGTATTTTTGATATTTTATAAGTTAGTTACTGTAAAATTGAAAAAAAAATATTGTGCCGTATATTTAAAAACATAAGTTTGTTTTAGATTAGTTTTGTAATTAACCCTAGAAATTTTATATATAATTGGCAAAAAATATAGTAATTGTACATTAGAGATGATGGATTGGTATTGTGTTAATTATTATGCATAAAGTTTTGCCCTATAAGTATATTTTCTTTTTATGCACTAATTATTAAATTTAATTATTATAAGGGAATTAACTAAATAAATACTCCTACATAAAGTACTAATAAATTTTAGACTTCACTCACCTTAATTAGACCTTTTAGGATAAAAATATCCTTTAACCTAAAAAAAACTGACAGTAACTAAAAGAAAAGTTTTTTTTCTCTCTCTCTCTATCTGTCTCTTTTATCTTTCCCTGAGCTCATTCCCCTTAGCTCGTTTCTTTCTTTTTATTTTGACATACGGATTCAAGTTTTCTTCCCTTCGTTTGGCATACCAATTAACATTTTCTCTTTATTGCTCTCCTCTCTTCTTGTGACTCCATCTTATTGTAGTGATTCGATATGCTCTGTCATTAATTGAAATCGGTAAACTTGATTTTTTTAGTTATATATATGTATTTATTTTGTGAATAAAAACCTGATATGAGCAAATATGATGAAATATGAACAATGCATGTATGTTTATGTTATGGGGTTTGGAAAATGACATTGTATTATACGTAAAGAGAGCTTGTTTTATTTTGTTTTATTCTTACAATATTACAGCTCTTGAATTCTCATATTCCTCTATTCTTCCATTCTTCTTTATTTTAATGTATGGAGCCTTGAAGAGTTTGAATGAGTTTAGTTGGATTATTATGAGTTATCATATTTTGTTATAGAATAATATGGATTGTTATAGATTAATAATGTATATTTGTAGGTTAATATGGGTTTAAGTGCAGGTTAAGTGTTCTATTCTTTATGTAGTTTAAGAGTTTTTTTTTATGTAGTTTAAGTGTTTTATTTAGTTAAGAAGCATGTAATTATAGATTACTATGTGTTGATATGTGATTATTTAAGATTGAATCATTTTTTTGTATGTTGTTTAAGTGGTAAACATTTACTAAGTCTGTATTTACAGGTTAATATGGGTTGATAAGTGTTGATATGAGCTATTTTTATGGGTTGATATATGTTGATATAAGTTGATATAGGCTGTTTTGAGTTTATTATGGTTTCTATGGATTATGATGTGAATATAATTTATTATTGTAACTGTAGAATATTGATGGATGACTTCAAACTAATCGGTGAACGAATTCATTTAATGGACAAAATAATAATTCTCATCCAATATGGGAGAAATTTGATGTAAACATTGAAAAAAATGTTAGCGGGGATGCTAAATATGTTTTCTTAAATAGAATGACTGATTTCAATAAACTTAAGAAATCATGATCTGAATCACTTCATATTGACCGCACATCAAAAATTGAATTCAAATTTGTTATTGATCATGACGCACATCCTCTTTATGATGTCGTAAATAATAGGTCACTTAGGATATTCATGAATATTACTATAGAGGATAGACTTAAACATCCATTGATTGTTAGTGTTGAAGGTGTATAAAATTTGGACATGATAGTAATGATCCTCATGATGTGAAAAAAAGTGTCCAAGTAGAGATACCAGGTCTTCATTCAATACCAAAAAATGCATATGCAAGGTTTTCACTGATTACTGAATATATCCATATAGGCCCGGAATATTATGAAAATGAATATGATGTGCCTGATTCATGTAGTGAGGAATAGGTAACACATAATAATGAGATTTATATATATTGTAATATTGGGGCAGAACATATTAATGATGATCATGTAGAATTTTAGTATACTGGGGTGGAACACAATAATAACATTGATTTTGATTATAATAACGAGGCAGAACATACTACTACTGAAAATGAAGAAACTATGACAAACTTATTTGCATCCATAAATAATCTAGAGTTATTAGGCGAAAATTCTATAACTGAAACAATTGAGGAGGAAAAAATATTTAATTTAAAAAATGATAATAAGACAACTATATCCCTCATTGCAATTAGGGAGAAATTTAAGTTTAAGGTATTCAAGTCCAATATTTCTTTCTTTGTCATGCGCTACATTAGAAAAAACCTGTATATGGAGATTGAGAGTGAAAAAGTCTTGGAGACCCAAAGGGTTGTTGGATGGTGACAAAATATATGACCCAATATACATGTCAAAGTGATTTTGATCAGACTAGACATAGACAAGCAACTAGTTGGATTGTAGTTGAATGTGTTAAGAAGCGATTCATAAATCCTGGAAGGGTTTTCAAACCCAAAGATGTAATTGACGACATGTATAATAAATTTGGTATTGAGATTAGTTATTTCGTCGTATTGAGAGGACAAGAGTATGCATATGAGAATATCATATTGGGTACTCTAAAACAATCTTTCTCAATTCTACCTACATATTTGCATATGCTAGGCGAAACAAATCCTGGTATGATTATACATCTACAATGTGGTGATGATAATAGATTTTTGTATCTTTTCTGCGCTTTTAATACTTCAGTAAAAGGTTTTGAACATTATAGACTTGTAGTTACTATTGATAACACTTATTTTAAAGGAAAGTATCGAAGTGTGCTTTTTACTATCGTTTGTCATGATGTAAACCAACAGATATTTCCTTTGGTATTCGGGATTGGCAATTCAGAAATTATGCATCATGGGCATGGTTTCTCACGAAGTTGAAGGAAGCTTTCGGTGAAAGACCAAATCATGTTATTATTTTTTATAGACACTTAAGCATTTAGAAGGCTGTAGTGGATGTTTTTCCAAATGCATTTCATGGGATTTGTATGTATTACTTGTTAAACAACTTAAAGTACAAATTTAAACATATGACCTAGGACCTTGAGAAGCACTACTACAATACAGCTAACGCCTACAAAATAAATAATTTCATCAAACTTTTTGGTGGTTTTTACATTATTATTCCTGGTGCCAAAGAATATCTAAAAGGTATTGGGCTTGAAAGGTGGACGTGGTCTTATATGCATAGTAGGAGGTACAATATCATGACGACTAATATTTTTGAATCATGACAACTAATATTTTTGAATCAGTCAATGCTTCTATTTTAACTGTGTTCACTCGTTGATGCTTCTAGGTATTTTTTGGTAAAAATATTTGAGCACCTATAATAAATTCTATCATTAAATTAATTAAATCATTATAAAAAATGGTGAATTATTGTATTAATATTTACTTACATCTTTTATCATCATCTTTGCTAGTATGCGCTTCCTCTCTTTAACTTCTTCATCATTGTTTTTAGTGGGAAGTAGCACATAACTAACCTTCTTTGATTTGCTACCTTCTATTTGACTACAAATCCTCTTCTTAATCATATACCCCTTGGGGCTTATTATAGACATGGCTCTAGAGCTAGCATCTTTCAGTACTTCTTTATCCTAGCGTATAGGAGATTTTTCACTTCAACATATATCAATACATATCATTATACAAAACACAATTCTTTAGTATTTAAAACAAATAAACAACATAAAAAAATTCATTCTTTAGTAATCGCATATCAACACATATTAACAAAGAAAATCCATGTTATTTAAGAAAAACACATTTCTAGACTAAATAAAATAGATAAACAATATAAAGAACACAAATTCTTTAGTAATCTCATATCAACAAAGATCAACACAAATCAATTAACAAAAACATATTTCTTTACTATTTAAAACATCTAAACAACATCTAGAACACAAATGATTCATATTAGTCTCATATTAAAACATATCAACTAAAATCAATCCATATCAATACATATCAATCTATATCAACACAGATCAATTAATATCAATATACAAAACACACTTATTTAGTATTTAAAACAGATAAACAACATAAACAAAACAAATAAAAATTAATTCTTTAGTAACCCATATCCAAACATATCAAACAATATCAACACATATCAATACATATCAATCTATATCAATCAACATGAATATTTTTCTTGACTATTTAAAATAGTTAAGCAACATAAAGTACACAAAATGATTTATGCTTTAATAATCACTAAAAAAACTATATCAACTCACATAAAAAAAGATCATTCAATAAAAATAATCTTTTAGACTTTATAAAATAGCTAAACAATATTTAGAATACAAAATTATTCATGCTTTAATAATCATATATCAACCTATATCAATAAAGATCAGTCAATAGAAATACACTTCTAGACTTTGTAAAATGTCTAAATAATATTTAGAACACAAAATGTTTCATGATTAAATAATCTCATATCAAAGCATATGAACACATATTAATATAGTTCAATCCATATCAGTCACAAAAAACACACTTCTTCACTATTTAAGACTTTATAAAACAACTAAACAACATTTAAAATACAAAATGATTCATGATTTAATAATCATATATCAACCTATATCAACTTACAGTGGCGGAACGACCATGGGGTCATGTGGGGTCACACGACCCCCCTCACCGGCAGCCAGAAGGAGGAAATTCGGTGGAGACGTGGGAAACTCAGCCCCCGTTGAAGGGGGCTGAGTTTCAGAAGATTTGTAGCGAGGGGTAGACGAACCCCTTGCTGCAAATACATTTATTTTTTTTATAAATTAGTCCCTGGCGAAACGGTGTCGTTTCGCTAGGGACTAATTTTTTTTTATAAATAAACCCCTGGCGCCGTTTCGCCAGGGGTTAATTTAAAAAAAAAATCAGCCCAAGCGCCGTTTCGCTTGGGCCGATTCAAAAATAAAAAAAGGTTGCGTTAAAACCCAGCCCTTCCCTTCTCCTTCTTCCCTCTCCCCGTTCCCTCCCCAAATTAACCTAGCCGCAGCACGAGGCAGCAGGCCAGCCAGGCAGCCACCACACCACTGACCACCGCCACCCACCACGACCACCGGCCACTACTCGGTAAATTCCTGCCCCCTCGGTAAATTTCTGGTTCCGCCACTGAAGATAATGCAATATAATGTATGTTGTTAGTTTTAATGATATGTGTTCCTATGGGATGATATGGATTGCTATGGTTAATATGGGTTGTTATTGGGTGTTAAGAAATTAACGCATGAATCATTTTGTGCTTTATATGTTGTTTATCCGTTGAATATAATCAGGATGTGTGCTTTTGTAAACTAATATGGATAAATTTGTGTTGATATTGATCGATATGGTTTGATCTATGATGATATGAGTTGATATGATTTTATATGGATTGATATAGTTTGCTCAGTGATTATTAAAGCATGACTCATTTTGTGTGCTTTAAGTTGTTTAGCTATTTTAAATTGTGAAGAAGTATATTTTTGTTAACTAATATAGTTTAATCTGTGTTGATCTGTGATGATATGAGTTGATATGAGATTACTAAAGAATGAATTATTTTGTATTCTATATGTTGTTTAGTTATTTTAAATAGTGAAGAATTGTGTTTTTGTTTACTGATCTATGGTGCTTTGTGTTGATATGGGTTGATATGATTTATTTTGATCTGATATGCTTTGATATGAGATTACTAAAAAATGAATCAATTTATGTTCTACATATTATTTAGCTATTTTAAATAGTGAAGAACTGTATTTTTTTAATAACACATATTGATCTTTATTGATCTATGTTGATATGTTTTGATATTCTTTGATATGTGATTACTAAAGAATGAATATTTTTATATTCTATATGTTGTTTAGCTGTTTTAAATAGTCAATAAGTGTATTTATATTGACTGATATGGACTGATCTGAATTGATATGGATTCATATGAGCTGTAATGAGTTTTTAAGGGATTATTAAATAATGAATATTTGTGTTATTATTTTTTAACTGTTTTAAATACTAAATAAGTGTGTTTTGTATACTGATATGAATTGATCTGTTTTGTTCCATGTTAATATGAGTTGATATTGGGCTAATAAAGCGTGAATCATTATGTGTCCTATTTGTTATTTAGCTATTTTAAATAGTCAAATAATGTGTTTTTTTTAATAACATGGATTGATCTTTGTTGATTTGTATTGATATGATTTAATAAGAGATTTTTAAAGAATGAATGATTTTGTATTCTACATATTGCTTAGCTATTTTAAATAGTTAAGAAATGTATTTGTGTTGATTGATATAAATTGATCTGTATTGAGATGTGTTGATATGGATTTATATGAGTTGTAATGGGTTTTTAAGGGATTATTAAATAAAGAACTTTTTATTATTTTTTAATTGTTTTAAATACTAAATAAGTGTTTTGTATATTGATGTGGATTAATCTATGTTGATATGCCTTAATATGGGAATACCAAAGCATGAATCATTTTGTGCTCTCTATGTTAATTAGCTATTTTGAATAGTGAAGAAATATGTTTCTGTTGACTGATCTTTGTTGATATGGTTTGCTATGGGTTGATATTTGATTATTAAAGCATGAATCATTTTGTGTTCTAAATGTTGTTTAGTTGTTTTATGTGTTCTAAAGTTCAAAAAATGTGTTTCAATTGACTAATTTTTATTGATCTTTATTGATATGAGTTGATATAAGATTATTAAGACATGAATCATTTTGTGTTCTAAATGCTGTTTGCATGTTTTATAAAGTCTAGAAGTGTGTTTCTATTGACTGATCTTTGTTAATCTTTCTTGATATAAGTTGATATAAGTTGACAGTGGCGGAACCAGAAATTTACTGAGGGGGGGCAGGAATTTACCGAGCAATGGTCGGTGGTCGTGGTGGGTGGCAGTGGTCAGTGGTGTGGTGGCTGTTGGCTGGCCTGCTGCCTCGTGCTGTGGCTAGGTTAATTTGGGGAGGGAACGGGAAGAGGGAAGAAGGAGAAGGGAAGGGCTGGGTTTTAACGCAAACTTTTTTTTTATTTTTTTTAAATTAACCCCTGGCGAAACGGCGCCGTTTCGCCAGGGACTAATTTATAAAAAATAAATAAATGTATTTGTAGCAAGGGGTTCATCTACCCCTCGCTACAAATCTTCTGAAACTCAGCCCCCTTCAACGGGGGCTGAGTTTCCCACGCCTCCATGCCTCCACCGGATTTCCTCCTTCTGGCTGCCGGTGAGGGGGGGTCGTGTGACCCCACACGACCCCATGGTCATTCCGCCACTGATTATCTTCATATCATTTACGAAAACATATTAACTCAAAATCAATCAATATCATAACATAACAACCAATGACAATATGTAACCATTCAATACAAATCAAAATCACAATAATAGATGACTGTAAATAAAAATCCAACCAAATCCCAACATTGACAGTCAATAAAAAATCATTGTAACTCAATGAAAATCCAACTAAAACCATGATAGTCACTCACAATATATCTTTATTCAAACAATTTCAAAAGAGGAGTTCAAAACATAAAGAATCAATCTTTCACAAAGAAAAAACATTCTCTTTAAAAAACTAAAACATGTAAAACACCCATTAAAATGGCATAGTAAGATATTCTTCACACATGCATATCGAATGATTTTAAAATAGCACTTCAAAAATCGAGCATCAGAAATCATTCTTATTTTCATCATTCTCTTTTAAAAAAACCAAATATGAAAAAAAAAAAAACCCCAGTAAACACATGGTTGAAAATCGAATTTCGTAATAGAGATGAGAGATAGAAACAAATGCTTACACTTTCACTGTCGCTTGAACAGAGAGAAAAAAAGAGAGTTGCTTCACTATGGATTTACTTCGCTAGAGAGAGAAATTGAGTTTTGAACGAATTTTTAGAAGATTTGAGAGAAGTTAGGATTTTAGAAATGGAGGAAGAAGATGAGAAGAAGGGAATCAAGAGTTCTGAAATAATAGAATAGCAGAGGCGAGTTTTTAGGAATATGAATGGTCAAGATTTTTTTTTTTTTTGTTAAAGAATAATTTTTTCAAAATAGGTCTAGTTAAGGTGAGTGAAGTCTAAAATTTATTAATGATATATGTAGAGTATTTTTTTTTGTTAAATCCCTTAATATAATTTATATATTTATTCATTCATTTATTAAAATATATATTTTGTGTTAATTTCGGACATTATCAATATTTTTTAAAATTAACATTGATTTTTTTCTATTTTTCATTCTAATTTTAATTTTGTAATTCAATAATGTTCATATTTATTTTTTATAAATTTATTTTTTTACATTTATTTTTCCTTTTTATTTGTTTTTTATATTATATTATATTTTCTTTTCTTTTATTATTTGATTTGTTATCTTTAATTCATATTTGTTGGCGTTCAAAATGGTTTTTAATTATTATGATACGAATAATTAAGAAAATGGCTATTATTTGTAGGATCTAATTTTTTTAAGTCAAACTGCAATCAATTTTTTTATTTTAAGTTTGTTTTGATATTAATTTTAAGAAATCATAATATTTATAAAAAAAATATCATTTTGTATTATTCTACTTTATCAATTAACAAAATTTTAGTTTTATTTTTTTAAAAAAAATTAAGTATACATATATTCAAATTATATAAGACTTGCATTTAGAAAAAGATGCTAATATGATTTTTTTTTTCTTCAGACTACATTACTCAAAGTTTTGTTATGCTTGAATATGCAAGAAAATTGAAAGTTTGAAATTTAGGGAGATCTTGGGTATGAAGTGATACTAAACTGGCAGAGGTTAAAAAAAATAAACAATGGCTAAAACTAGATTTTTTTAAAAAAATATTAACTTTAACTAAAAAGACATTTTTTAAGTCAAAATTAGGTTAAAAAAATATAAACCATGGTTGAAATGACGTTTTAAACTATTTAGTGTATTATATGGAAAAAGATATTTTTATAAAAATTAAAAATAAAACTATTATATAATATTTTCAAAAGAGGCATACTCGAAGGGTATAATTGTCGCTTTTCAATTATTGTCAAATCAAAAATAAAAATTAATTATTGTATTATTATAATGTTAAAAGAATTATTTTTGTTTAATTTTATTTTGAATTTGTTCGCAATGAAATTGTATGCTAAATGCAATTTTTTTGCTTCAAAAAATTTTAATTCCTCTCAGTTGAATCCTAATTCTGCTTCTGAAAGTCTGATATATAGAGTTCTAGGTCTTGCCATTGAGCAATGTAAGATAACTGGACTACTTGTTCATGGTTAAGGCTGATTTAAAATACGGTTTAACTGCTAAGATTTGTATTTGATGACATATTTTTAAAAACAAATATTTGCATGCTATGTTTGGATGAGGTGTAGGGGTTAAATAAAATATAATAAGATAGAATAAAGTATGATGAAATAAAGTAAGATAAAGTACTATTTTTGTACTTCAAAAAGGATTTGCACTCTTATATTGTTTGGGTGAAAAGTAAGGGTATATAAAATTTAATATTAATTGACTAAAATATCATTTTATATATCAAACTAGTTTTTAGTTATACAATTGATTAAAATTACGTTTAATTATAATATTACTTTAGAAATAGTGCAATCATAATAATATTTTTTAAAACTAATATAATAGTTTTTTCTTTCTCTAGGAAAAAGATAAATATATAATAGGTATTTCTGTAATAAAATATTTATTTTTAGGATAAAAATAAAAAATAAAAGTTATAACAATTCCTAATACTCCAAAATGAAATGTTAAGATTTATGCGAAAAAGTAATAATTTTTTAACCCTTCATTACCCTTATAAAACCATTTTCCTTAATTAACCTTATTTATAAACAATACAATTTACCTTCCTTTCCCTTTTTTTTTAACTTTACTCACCTCTTTTTCACCCCATCCCAGACATAAGCTAAAGGAACAAGAGAAAGAATCAAATAATGTTAACGGTCCCAATGTTTCCATTTTCATCATTTTAACAACATTAAATAAAGTGGTTCTTTTTTTTTTTTTTATGTTGAAAATGAGACCCACTTATCATCTCCAGAGTGATAAACAAACACTAAAATATAGCTATTTAATAGAATTCACATATTAAACTGATAAAAAAAATATTCAAATATCAAAATAAAAAAAATTGAAAAGTTCATATATCATTGGTATAATTTTTTTCTTTTATAAATAAAAAAGGATTCATAAAATTAGGGACAAATATTCAGCCTTAATTGATTTTTCTAAAGTTATTTTTTCTCAATCGAACATACTGATTTTTAATTTCAATTAGTTTGATTAATTGACTGAACCAAGTAGATCAGTTCAATTAATTCCACATTTAATCGATTTTTTTATTTTATAATAAAAACTTATAGTTACAATAAAAAATTAATACAATTAAATAATTAAACAAAAATTAATAAATAATTTAAAAATAATTATATTTTGCAATAAAAAAATAATGTAATTAAAAATTAAATAAAAATTAATAAAAAAACTAAACAAAAATTAATACTATCTAAACTGAACTGAACTAGTTAATTGTTAATTAAATTTAAAATTAAATTAATCTAATTTTTTAATTAATTAAATTATAATTTAATATGATTAATTAACTAAATTAAATATATTATTGGTTAACTGGATATTCCATCGGTTAAATGCCACCCTTATAATTCAAGTGTACTTTACAAAGGTTTTTTTTTCCCTGTTTATAACGTCTTCTGCCTGAATTTTGGTTCAAAGTCTTCTTTGTTGGTCTCCCACCCCATAAAATACAACCTACGTAACGTCTTAGCCGCCTAGCCGGCCATCAAACACTAACTTTTTTTATTTTTCATTCATATCATAAGATATAAAAGTGCTTATTTGTCCAAATTCTGTGAAAGATCGCTATAGTTGAGAAGTATTTAACCACTTAAGTTGAACACTTTGAACTTTTCATTATCCAACTAGTACTATGTATAAATCCCCCTAAGAATCAAGTATCATACTTAAAAAAGAAAAGAGATTTGGAAACAATAACTGTCATGCTTTTACTTGTAGAATTTTCTAAGTTTAACTTCATTGCAGGAAGCTAATGAGGAGTCCAAGTCAGTCACAAAAGCATCTGTCATGAAAGGTAAAGTCTAGGTCTGCACCTGATGTTCATATTTACACACTCAAACTTTGAACTCATTGTTATAAATAAGATTTGCATCTGTCATTTTCCAGGTTATAATATGTGAAACCATCTTGTTGTTGGACTACCACTGGTTGAACTATATAACGGTTTCTAGATTTCAAAAGACCATGCTTTGCCACCAATCTAGGAAAACTTTGAGCAAAATACAAAAAAATGCTTGAAACTTGGTGTTGGGACTTGATAGTTGTTTCTGAAAATATATTTTAGTCATCCTAAATTATTCATTCTAGTTAATGATGTTAGTTTTTTAGGTCTGTTTCACTTTAGCAATATTCTTTAATTATTGCAGCTATCAAGAAGCGTATGGAAAAAGATGTTGATGAAGTGGGTAAGATTGCACGTTCTGTCAAAGCCAAACTAGAATCAGTAAACAAAGATGTAATACTTAATTCTTTTTGTTACTAGATCAATGTTCTTAATTCTTTTTTTTTAACTAGATCAATGTTTGTGTTGTAAGAATGTCCATGGAATTCGAAATTTTCTACTGATTTTTTTTGGTGTCTTTATCTCCAGAATTTAGCCAATCGACGAAAACCTGGATGTGAGAAAGGAACTGGAGTCGACAGATCGAGGATGAACGTTACAAAGTGTGTTTCCTGTGAAGATATTTTAATACTTGATCACATTTCGATTTTCTTTTTCTTGAACTTATGTATTTCATGCTTGTATATGCATATAATTGAATTATTATTCCCTTATTTTTTATCACAGTGCCTTGACAAAAAGGTTCAGGGATTTAATGACAGAGTTTCAGGTATATATGTACTAGTTAAGGCGATTATCAATAGTTGGTTTTCTCTTTCTCATTTTTTAAATCTTGTTTCAGACCTTAAGGCAAAAGATCCAAGATGAGTATCGAGAAGTTGTAGAGAGAAGGGTCATTACAGGTGCAAAAACTGTGCTTTCAAATAATAAAAAGTATAAAAATGAAAAACTCTACAGCATAATGGAGATTTAGTACTTTCATTTTCCTTGCTTTTAAATATTTGGGTGCCATTTTGTCAATAACCTTTTGCATATTTTGCTGTCTATGACTGAGCAGTTACGGGAACCAAACCAGATGAAGAGGTGAGCCTGAATTTTGAAACTAAAAATTATGCTCTATTTGATATGAATAAAATCATAATTGGCAAAAATTTAATGACTGCTAGACAATTGACCACCTGATCGAAACCGGAAACAGTGAGCAAATTTTTCAGAAGGCAATCCAAGAAATGGGCCGAGGACAGGTATGTGTTACAGATTTTTTATTCTGTCACCATATTGAAAATACCAACCATTTTTTTAGTTTAGATATTTGGTCCACAATTTGCAAGAATTGAATATGTGGAATCTGGAATTATTTGCATTATATTGTTGTGATGTCGCTGCTTTGCTAAACATGCATCCATTTATTAGTTTTGGTTAATGAAATAAAAGAATTGGAAATTGTTAAGCAACATAACAGTTTGCTCACTATTTTAAAATGTGACTTCATTGTGAATGTCAATGTGCAGATAAGAGCTAGTCCAAGAGTTTATAGTTCAAATGTTGTTTTACCATTTTTCTTTCTGTTCCAACGATTGGGCTTCATTAAGTATTCCATATATTATCTCCTATCAACACCAAAAGCTTGGGTCTTGCTTTACATTACAGAACACCTCTCTACACTTTGAACTCATCCTATCAATGATATCTTTGGGGGCAAGCTGAAGACACTTGAAATGAAATATTTTGCATTGTTGATTGTTTACTTAGAATCTTGATTAAATTCTTGGATGCCGTTTATGAAACATAGATTAACCATCCATCCTGTCTTCCACCTTTTTTCCCCCTCTTTGCTACTGGCTTAATGGTTTGAAAATAGAAAAGCTTAGTTAAAAAAATTCTATATATTGATTAATGTAAAAATCATTCAAAAAATTCAAAATTTTAAGTGCGAACATTTAATTTTACCAGTTTGTTCCTATTCTATAATTTTAGTTGCAATTATGGCCAAATAAGAGAAATAAATCAAAATTTAAAATAAATATTATATTCATAATTGAATTAAAATAATCATATTATATTTATTTTACTATGGCTTTTACTTAAAAAAATGAGTCTCCTCTCTTTTCATTTTTTCCCCCTCAATCTCAATTTGACAAACCCAACTCTCTCCGCATCATAAATCTTACCTTCAAAAACAAAATTTATGTTTTCATTTCTCTTTCAATTCCAAAAATCTAATATATGAATAATTAATTCATAACTCCATGGAAAAGATAAAATTTGGGGAAAGAGGTTGAAGAAAGAGATGTAGAGGGTGGGTAGAAACAGAAAATTATTATTTTATTTTATTTTTTAATAAATAAGTATTTTTAATTTCAAATTTTGACTAATATTTCACTTGTACACAATTGCAACTAAATTGAAAATTGGGATGAATTTAACATATTTAAAAGTTTTGGACAAAATTAAAGCAATTAATTTTTTTTTCCATTCCTCTTATAGTTGTCCCCTGTTGGGAGCTCTAGCTCTACACATATTGGTAGCTGTTTCCCAATCCCCTGAATTTGCAACTTGAATCTCTTTACTTGGTTTGAAATTTTGAGCCATGGTTGCAGGTGCTAAATACCTTAGAAGAAATCCAGGAGAGACATGAAGCTGTAAAGGAAATTGAGAAAAAGCTTCTAGACTTGCATCAGGTATATCAGTAGTTAGACGTAGATGTGGACTATCAAATCCAAATTTCTAATGCAAGTCTTATTTGTCAGATTTACCTTGATATGGCTGTTCTTGTTGAGGCCCAGGGAGAGATATTAGATGATATTGAAAGTCAGGTTTGTTCATTGTGCTCACTTCTTTTAGTATATGCATTGCATACTTGCATGGTTGGTGGTAAGGTTGCGTTTTAGCTGGCGGCTGTGTGTTAATAGAAATGTTGTTCAGGTTGCAAATGCAGTCAATCATGTCCAATCAGGGACAACCGCACTTCAAACTGCAAAGAAACTTCAGAGGAATACACGGAAATGGACCTGCATTGCCATTATAATTCTTTTGATTATAGTAGCTGTTATAGTTCTTGGTGTCGTCCGACCTTGGTAGAGTTCTTGAGTCTGACATTTCTTGTTGCCTGACCATTTGTATCTATAACCGATTGAAATTGTTTTCGAAGTCGTGTCTGTACATCTCACTTTTGCCACTGTATCTCCTTCGAAAAATTCATTCGATTCGTCCGTTGTCTGGGTGAGGTTTGCCTTGTTGCTGGAAGCTTGCTTTTTGTGTGGATTTTGTAGATAAAATATGTATGCCATAGTTTTTAGCTTGTGGGAATACTGCAAGTGATAGAAAATGATGACTTTTGTTTGGTTTAGTCATTGTCATAATGTGTCATTAACTGTATATTTCTGTATTGATTTCTGAAATCCAATAATGTCTTTAGTATCAATCTTCTGATAGCTACCTAAGTTTTGAGTAAAAATTGGAAAAATTACTAAAATATAAATGGATGGAAGCAATATAAGCATATCATTTTGCTATCATCTTTCATTATATAGGCAACCTTTTGCAACTTTTTGAAAAGGATTGGGTTTTGGACAAAATTTTAAGAAAAAATAAGAAATTTTTTTTTAATTTATCATATTTTTAAAATATATTTAAATTTACAATAATTTATAATTAGTTTACTAATTTATTAAATTTACATAGTTTAATATGAATTTATTATATACATGATAATTTTTGTAAATTTATTATATATTTATTTTGAGTTTATCATACACTTTTATAAAATAAATAAAATATTTGTGGTAAAAATAAATAAATATATATATATATTAGGTTTTTGAGCTTATAAGTAATTAAATTGTAGAACTATGTATCTCTAATAATATGTTGCTAAATTAATATCTTTTGTAATGCGAATGAGAACCAAAATTATTTCGTTTGACTGAATTAATTCTCCAAATTTTTATATGGTCTAAAGATTTATTAATACAAACATATAATATTTTTATAATTTATTATTGTTCATGTCAGGAGCCAGTTATATGTAAATCTTAATTTTTGAGCTTATAAATATATATAAGTTATAATTAAATATATATAATTTACTTTCGGTTAAATTAATATAACTTAACGTTTCAAATTGTCTTTTTTTCTTAAAAAAAAATTCTTTTATCCTCTTTTATATTTCTCTCCTTTTTAGTCAAATTATTTTATGTAAAAAACGATTGTAAAATTTTTAATTTTTCAGTCAATTTTTTTCTTGTTCTATCTCTTTTTCTCGGAGTGGTTTTCTCTCTTTATGTAAAATTTTCAATTTTATTTTTTTTTATTTTTTTATTTTTTGTATTCCAAAATCTATAAATTTCTATGTCATTAGATTTATTATTTTTTGTTCTGTTTATTTATATACCCTAAAATTCATACATAAAAATACAATTGTATTATTCATAAAATACTCATCTCAATTTGCTTACTATCAATTATGTTGGAGGTAATTTTTTTTTTATAATTTTAGTTTATTTTTTATTTTTTTTCTCATTAATTTATATCATTGCTGAGTTAAATTTATATTTTCAAAATGTAGAACCATTTATAAAAGTTATAACTAATAAAAATTTTAGAAATATAAATTCAACATGATAGTAAACTCCCACTAGTTTTAAATTCTGAGTCCGTTTCTGGATTTAGATTAGTTTTTTACTTTCTTTCTTGAAATTAGAGTAAAATAATCTATTAATTATAATTTTATTTTTGAAAATATTTGATTTTTTTTATTCATTAGGCCTATATTCTATGAATTATTAACTATTATTTAAAAATTAAAATAAAAGATGAAATAAAAATATAATTTAACATAATAGTAAACATTGAAAAAGAAAAACTTACAATAGAAGTTCAAATATTATTTTAGGATTCTTTCATTATAAGATTTTTCAAATGTTACAAAACAAAATTCGCATAAATTAAATCATTTATACACACTCATAAAGTTCCTAAGTTATATATATTAATGCAATTAAGTGGGAGACTTAAAATTATGTAAAATAATCTGATGTCATATAAGTTAAAAAATTTTAGTAGGAAATTAACTGATTACTGATAATATTCTGAAAATTTTACCTTTTATTTTAAGGTAATTAAGAAGCATGCCAGAGAAAATTAGTTCGTAAATCCATCAGCTAAAATCATAAATGAAATTAACTAGGATATTTACAAAAATATCTAAAAAAACAAATTTTATCTCAAAAATACTACAAAAAATAAAAGTATTTGCATTTTTAAAAAAATTAAAGCAAAATTTTAAAAATACCTCACTCTTTACAAAAGTAAATTTTTTTTTCAAAAATATTTTTTTTCACTATAATCAATATTTTATTTTTATTTTTTTAAAATTCACTATTAAATAAAATATTATAATAAAAAAATAAAAATTAATATTTTAAATTATATTTTCAGCACATAAAAACTATTAATTTTTATAAAAAAATTTTAATTATGATTAAAAAAATAAATAACATTGGCAACAAATCATAAAAAAAACAAAATATATAAAAGTATATTAATAAAAATTATTAAATTTATTTTTAAATAAATTTTAAATATTTTATTTATAAAAAATGAAGTAAAAAAATTTCGTTATATATATTAAGTAGATATTTGGTAAATATTTTGTATATATTTTATAAATATTGTGTATATATTATGTATGTTGTGTGAATTTTATATAAATATTGAGTCGATGTTGTATGAATAAAAGATTAAAAAAATAAAATAAAAAATATTAAAAATATTTTGTAGATGTTTAGTAAATATTTAGTAGATACTTGATAAATATGATAAATGTTTATTTTGTTGTGTATATATATTATATATAATGTGTATATATTTATTTTTATGTGTATATTAAAAATATAATATTAAAAAAAATTCTGAATAAAACAACATAAATAAAACCTCAAAATAAAAAAAATAGGAAAACAAAAAAAAATGAAAAATCAGCATTAAAAAAAATTAAAAATTGAAAAAATAGAGCGCCTCCTCCTTTTTTTTTTAAAAAAAAAATAATTCTTTTGTTCCGTATTTTTGCAAAAGTCAATGTAAAACGCCGTGCCCAACGTAAAATTTTTAATTAACCAATTGTAAGGTCTGAAACTTTGATATCCGTTGAGAAGAATTTCTTCAAAAATACGTCAATAAATAAAAATATTTCTAAAATTTTTGTAAATATATAATTTTCTAACTTTTAATTTTAAAAATATAATATATATTTACTATACATATTGTATGACAAAAATATGCTCTACTTTTAACTTATATTTTCAAATCTCTGGATCCAGTGTTTTTGTTTTTAAATTCTATCCATGCAGGTCTTTTTTGTTTCACTTCTAAATTTTTTCTACTCCATTTTTTAATTTTTTTTCTCTTTTATTTTTTATTTTTATTATATTTTTATTTTTATTATATTTTTATTTTTATTTATATGTTTTTATTCATAGATAATTTTTCTATTGCATATTCTCAATATTCACACACAAAAAATAATTAAAACTTTCAAAATAACAAAATTACCTTACACACTAAAACCCCGAAGCCTTAAGTTACAAGGCCGTAAATCCTACATGATATATATATATATAATATGTTGCATATATGCCCTTATATATGTCATATATAATACATGTAATATGATTAATTTCATAGAGTATAAATAAAGAATCATATAGATATGTTATATAAATATTTTTATCCTATATATGTTGCATATATGTCCTTATATATGTGATATATATTGTATATAATTCGATAAATGTGATCAATTTCATACTAAGAAATATATAATTTGATAAAGGTTGATAATATATGCAATATTTATGACATATATGTTGCATATATATATATATATCTCTTTTATACGATATATATATTACATATATATTGCATTTATATATCATATATATTATATATAATATGATTAATTTCATATATTACGGATGAAAAACTATATAGATTTATTATATAAATATTTATATGTCATATATGTTAAATATAATATAATTAATTTGATATATTATTGATGAAGAAATATATAGATGTATCATATATTATATTAATATTTAGAGTTGTAATCCAACCGAGTCGAGTTTTGAAAAATTCAATCTCGCATTGACATAAAATAGTCGAGCTTGAGCCCGCGCTCAAACTAAGTTTAAACTTGTATCGATTCAAGTTCATATATCATATATTTTGAGTTTAAACGCAAACTCAATTTAACTGAGTTTGACGAGTTTTATTTAAGCTTTTATTTTTTATTTATCTTTTTTATATTTTTATAGTAGAAATACTAAAATTAATAATATTTTTGTTAAATGCGAATAATCTGAGTATATTTATATTAACAAAAATAAATTGTATTTATATAATTTTATATTCTATTATAAATTATTAAGTTATTGAATTATTTACATTACTTATATACTGCATAAAATATTTAATATATGTTATAAGTCACCATATTTTTATAATATTATTAATTAAATAATTATTTATTTTTATAATTTGTATCATATAAATAAAAATAAAAGATTATATGATGCAATTTATTCATTCAAAGTAATAAATTTATTCTTTTAAAATTTTTAATAATTCTTTTATTAATAAATATTGTATTAATATAAATTTCACTCACTATTAAAAAAATATCAATAATATATATAATTCAAATGAAGTTTATTGAATTAAATTATTATATGATGTCAAATTATTTATTTTATTTTATATTATTTAATTTATTTATTACATATAATGTATAGTAATAAATTATATAAATTAAATTAGTTAAAAAATTAATTTATTCAAATTATAAATTTCTAATTCAGCATAATAAATGAGCTAATTTATGAGTTAACTCACGAGCTTTTAAATGAGTTAGTTTGCAAACTTTACGAGCTGAATATTGATTTGGGCTTGACTTATTTAACAAATAAACAGTTTAAGATCGAGCATGAATGAGTTTTTACTGAACCGAAACTCAAGTCGAGTTTAAATAATTTGACTCATCTATAACCCTAGTTATATTATATATAATTTGTTATAAGTCATAGATGTTATATATAATCTATTAAATATGATGTTTATGTATTATATATATATATTGCATATAATATGTTAAATATGATAAAAAAAACTAAAAAATTAAGAAAAAAACTCCTCCTTTGAAATAATTTATCGAATAAGTGGAGTGCATTACAGAATCTAATAATCACAGTTGAAACAAAAAAAAATAAACAAAAAAATGAATTAAAACATTTACAAACAAAAAATCAAAAATCAAAATTAAAACCACCGTAGATTCAGGTTTCATTTTGATAAATTAGGGACTTTTGGACTTTTATTTCTTCAGAGTTTTTAGCAATTAATTGAGAGATTGAATGAACAAAAGCATCAAACAAATAAGGAGCAAGCCACAAATCATCAAACACTATCAAACAAGGCAGTAACAAACTTTCACTGTCTTGATTTTCTTTCAACCGAGAAGAATAAATTTGGTGCAAGTAAATACTTTGCATCAATGTTTAATTATTTGTGGAGCCAACAAACGACGGTAAATTCTAAACATATTTAATATAATCTATTTTGTGTCTATTTTAATTACAGTAAATTATATCTTTTAATTTTAGCTCATAGCAATTTACATAGAGCATAGTTTAATGGTGTTGTTTTGTTAATCATACAAAATAAATCTATAACCTATTAAGTTTAAGTTATGGTTGCTTATATGTGTTAAATTAATGTTTTTAATACATGATTATTTAATTATAAAAATGTTCCATAATCTTATTTTTTCAAGTATCAAAAGCTTTAACCCTAATTAATTCTTCTTTCTAAAATCACACGGTAATATTATTCTTTTAAAAATAACATTAGCTCCTTAAAATCTCAAAATCCTATTTTCTAAATCTTAAACCCTAAAATCTTAATTTTTCAATGCCAAAAACACAACCTTAAAAGCCAGTTTTCAAAACCTACAACCCCGCAAGGGGAGTTGCCCCCTTACCCTCGCTTGCTAATTAGCTAGCGGGACAGTCGTATGGGCTCGTCAAATAGGTCAAAATTTATTTGTGTATTATAAGCCTTTGTATTTAACTACCTTTATTTAAAAACTCTAATTTGGACTCTAATTTGGTTATTAAAATTCTAAAATCCTAAATTTATACATTTATTACTTTATTTAATTTTAAATTTGATTATGTATTTTATTATATGTTTTGATGATTGATTTATTTAATTTTAATATTTGATTTGTTTATCATAGATAGATGATTTTTTTTTATTATTTGTTAAAATTATAAGAGGTATGTTTTCATGATTGGGTACCTCATTAATTAATCTTTATACAATTTAATTTATTTTCATATTTTAGAATTAATAAAAAGGACATGTTTTCACCTTTCGATGGGTGTCCTATTTAGTTTTAGATATAGACGATGCAAGGACATGTTTTCATTTTCGGATGGGTGTCCATTTATTTATTTTGTTTGAACATTGTTGTAATTTTAATAAAATATTTATTTATTCTTATGATCGCATGTAGTATGGATCATATAATTATATTTAATAATTTTATAATATTAAGACCTGCAAAGAAGGCTGGTTCCAATGAATCGGGCGTTGTAGAGGTGCTGAGTCATTTCTCACATTCCCCACACGTACCCAACTTTCTGAACCCATTAGGGGGTTGAAAATTTCTTAGAAATCGAGTCATCTACTCTCTTTTTTTCGGCCAGTCCGGGTGGCGACTCTATTTTCTCCGGGCTTAGGCCCTGAGTCTAAACAGTGCCGAAGTCGCAAGAACCATTCCACCAGGAGTGGAGGCGAAAACCTCCGCTCACAGTCATCATCTCCGTTAACAGCGTCACGTCAGCTCTTAAAATAAATCCATTATAAATTTTATCCATCATCCCTGAAAAATTCTCTTAATTTCACCAGTAGTCTTTAAAAGTTTTTCTTAATTTCACCATCATCCTTAAATTATTCAAAATTTTCTAATTTTAAAATAGTATAATTATTACTGCAATATTTTTTATTTTTTAAAATTATTTTAAACATTAATTGTTATTATTATTCAAATGTAGAAAAATTAAATTTTTTAAAATTATTTAAAATTGGATAATTTTGAAAATTTTAATTTTTTTAAAAAATTTTACTAATATATTTGTTAAACTGAGTAATAAGTTTTATTTAATTATTAAATAAAATTACTTTGTAATTAATAATAATTATTGTTACAAATAATTTTAAAAAAATAAAAAAAATATTACAATAATAATTATACTATTTTTAAAATTAGAAAATTTTATATAATTCAATTTTTTACAGTTGAATTATAATAATAATTATTAAATATTATTTTATAAAAAAGTAAATATAGAATAATAATAATTATTATTCACATATAAAAAAATTATTTAAAATTATCATTCAAATGTAAAAAAAAATTAAAATTTTAAAATTATTTAAGATTATTTAAGGATGACAGATAAAATTAAGAGATTCTTTAAAAATGACTGATGAAATTAAAAGAATTTTTTATGGACAACGGATGAAATTTATAATGAATTTATTTTAAAAGCTGACTTGATACCGTTAACAGAAATGATGAAGTTTGAGTTGATGATGATTTTGTTATGAAACTCTTAAATTTAGGGATAATCGATGTAAAATTTAAACTTCAAGAATGATAAGGTAAGTTAGTCACTTCTTCGAAAACAACGGATATAAATTACTCTTTCACTTTCTCCACTCTCTCTTTATCATTCCTCCACCTCTTTCGGTTTTTCTCCTCTCCATGACACCGCCGTAGTTCTTTTCTTTCTTCTTTTATGGCTATTTTAGTATTTTACAGAAAACTAGCATATGTTCAGTTAAATCCTAATTTTATTGCAAATATAAAATTTTTGAAATTCAATTTTATATTTTAAAGTTGTCATACTAAAAATGAAATTTTATTTCAAATATATTATATAAATTTACTATTCATTTATATAAAACGAAGACTTATTCATTGGACTCATTTGGAAATGAATTCTATATTTTTAGATTCATTTATAGGCTTATTCTTCATAGTTTTTTTTAAAAAGGTAATAACTAATAATAAGATTTTATTTTTATCAATATTGATAAGGATTTTTTATATTGAGATAGTTTAAATTTAGGAATAGCAATGATAAACACTGGCCCGCCTCTAATGTCGGGCGAATTTTTCAGTTTACAACTCAATCAATTTTTTTTATTTAAACTCTAGTCATCAAATTTGAATATATATATATATATAAGGGATAATCGTAAAATCTTATTATAATAAACTATTAGCTTGTGGTAAAGATAAAACAATCAAACTGAAATGAATTATATTTTGTTAATTTTAATGTTTGGAAAGAAATAATTTAAAAAATTGAATTATTTTTATGTAAAATAGAAATGGTTTCAAAATAAATAAAAATTTAACTCAAAATTTCGAATCGTAACAATTCCGGTTCCTTTTAATGAATATACGGATATATCAAAAGAAATAAATAATTTTAAATTTAATTTAATAAGAATTCAATTTAATTAAATTTGTATTAGAATGTATTTACACTAATGCTCTTATAATTTATATCTTGTTTTAGTATTCTAATATTATTAGTTGCTTTTAAACAAATTAATAAAAATAATTAAAAAATAAAATATAATTCGTATTCTTGATCCATCTCTTTTTTTTTTGAATGGATCTTTTCTTGTTTGCTTATATTTATTTTTATGAGCTAAATAATGGAGAGGTATCTCTCTATTTTCAAAACTTTCTTACTTGATCGGTATTTTTAAGATGAAAAGGAAAGTTGCTGATGTGGGTATTGAAAGTGTTTTCGACTAAATTAATTTTAAAAATTATGTTGATAGTGAAAATATAGTTCTTATATATTTGCATCTTTTGAATTTAAAAAATATATTGGTTAGCATATTATAATAAAATTATTATGGTTTTATTGTGTAGTATGTCAAGTCACTATTCTCTGTGCATGTGTTTTTATATATTATTCCTTCAAAAAAATCTTATTATATTCTTTCCGAAAAATTCAGCTGAAATGTCAATCACAATATAATGTTTTCACCATCCAAATATATAAGACCTGTATTTTGTATTCGGAAGCCAATTTAATTATTAGAGTATAGGTTTTTGTTCGAAACATCTTTGACATTTATTGTGATGATTTTTCTGTTCATTTTTATGAATACCTGATCCAATTGAAACTGAAAATTAATAAAATTTAAATATAAACCACCTGATAAAAATAAAAAAAGAAATTCCCAATAACATGTATATTATAGACTTAATATTGAAATTTTTTGCTATATTACTCATGTTTCCTTTCTCAATATGTAATATATATAATTAATACAGGTAACAAATGCAGTGGATCATGTTCAAAACGGGACAGAAGCACTGAAAACAGCAAAGAGCTTCTTACAGAACCAAAGTAAAGAAAATGTATGATTATTTCCATTATTTTACTCTTGATTATTGCTATTATTATTCTGCTCTCTGTTTTGAAACCTTGGAAGAACTAACCCCATCCAGTCCCCAAACTACTTTTGACTCCATCTTTAATTTGACTAAAGTTTTTCTTTTCTTTTTCTTTTTTTTGAAAATAATAATGTTGCATGGTGAGGCTGTATTTCTAATTGTATTAAAATTTAAAAATAATGGTTTCAGATGCGTACTTGTTTTAAGGTAATTTTGTGCCCAAAGTGACATTACATTGCTCAAGTTTGATGAGAAGTTGCTTATACAGAGAGAGGCGAAATTAGGCATTGAAATAAAGGAGATTAAATTTTATTTTGCAAATTTTAGTTTTTTATAATTATTTATCTCTCATTTTATTTTAATAGTATTTTATAAATTTATTAATAATATATTTTTATTATTAAATAATTAATTAATAAAAAATGTTAATATATATGTGTACATAATTTTAAATTTATAAGATTGTTCATAATAAAAATAAAATAAAGAGAAAAAAATTAAATAATGAATATAATTTCTTAAAAAATAATTAAAATAAATGAGTTCTTTAATTCATTAAATGTGTTCAAATTAATTTAGTTGAAAAATTTATCCCTTTTTTTATTTTTTTTTACATTTGTATATTATTAATATTTTGTCAATTTTTTAAAAGAGAACTATTGCATATAGAATAAATAATTTATTATAATTTTTTTTTACTTCTTGTAAAAATTAAAAAAAAAGAGGACAATTTTTAAAATTTTGAAAAAAAAATAATAAATAATTTAAAAATTCTTAAAAAATATTATATATATATATACAAATTTTAAAAAAGAGAAGAGGCAACCGCCCCCTTCTCTTCATCTTCGCCCCTGCTTATACTTGAGAAAGGTACACTTAATTGCGTGATCTAATTCATTTTCTAGCCTTGAAAACACCACGTTGTTCCAACTACAATAAAACCAAAGTCCATATAAATTATTTCATAATTAATGTGATTATTATTTAAATTAATTTGATTTTATTATTTAAATTATTTCATTAATGAAAATTGAATTAGTCCTTTCCAACCATATAACCAAAACCAAAGTCCATATAAATTAAAAAAAAATCTTAAAATTGATATAATTTTTCAAGAAAATTTCATGTTAACAATAAATAACAAAAGGATTTTTCTGCAAAAGCAATATCTTTAAAAAGTGTAAATATTATATAAAAAAAATCAATCATTTCTTTTAAAATTTCAACTTTTAATTTCAAAAATATAGTATATATTAATATACATTTAATATACATTGAGTATACCAGATGCACATATGAAACATATTTTCTGTTAAATTTAAAAAATAATATTTTTAAAATATATTTAAAAAATTTAAAAAGGTGATATGAAGTAATTTTCTCATAATAAAACTAGGGATAATTACATAAATAGATTAAAAATAAATTCAAAATTTAAAATTACGTTGTGTAAAAAATTCTTTTATTTTTAGGAAAAAACCGTTTTGTAATTGCAAAAATATAGTGGTTCACCTTTATACTCCCACCGGAGAAAAAAATATCCCATTATCACTTGCCTTGTATTTTTTTTTTTTTATAATACTTGCTTTGTAAATTATGAAGGCTCTTGTCCATTAAAAATTTTATAAATTTTATTTATTTCATAAAAAATTCTATTTAATATTTTAAAATTATTTTTAGCATTTAATTATAATATTATAAATCAATTAATTAATATTAACAAACATTTAATTTCTAAAATTATAAAAATATTTAAACTAAAACAAAAAAATCTATTTAATCAATTAAATGTTGTTTATTTCAAAAAAAAATTTATTAATTTTTGAAATTAGTTTTTAGAATTTAATTATAATATTATAAATCAATTAATTAATATCAATAAAAAAGTTTAATTTCTAAAAAAACAAAAAATATTTAATCTAAAATAAGTTTCATAATTTTTCAAGAGAAATATTTTCTATTTGATTAGCAAATATAATTAATTAATTAATTAATTTTTCTATCTCATTACTTGTTACTTATTAATTATTATTAGATATGTGTTATATATCTAGTTATATATAACATATAACAACATATACTTATATGTAACAATATATACTAATATATACCCACATATACCGTTATTCTTTAGTTAAAATATATATAATATATCCACATATGTGTAATTTATATTGTTGTTATTTTGCAATATATATCCATATATATCTAGTTATATGTAATATATATCAACATAAATTATTTTTTTTTTGGTATATATAGTTATATGTAACATATACCTATATATATAAATTATAAAATCGTTATATACCAACATATATTATATATACCAAAATATACTCTCATGTATTGTTATTCTTTGTTTAAAATATATATAACATATACTGAATTATACTAATGTATAATTATATATACCAACATATATTGTTATTCTTTAGTTAAAGTATATATAACATATACTAACATATACTTGCATATATGTATATATCTAGTTATTGCACAGCTGCTGATTAAAGCATAGCAGTTCTGCTTTCTCTTGATTTACCCTATGTTGGTTGAAATGGGGAGTCCCTCCCTCGACCCGATAAGGCCAACGTATTCAATAGCAAAAAAGGATCGCTTGGATACTGCTATACAATTACAACCCATCTTTGCTCAATAGATACAAAACACTCATGCTTTAGCACCTGGTGAAACGACTCCTGGTGCAATAACAAGCACCAGTTTGACTTGGGGGGTGGTGATTTAGTGGCAGTGGGTGGCAATGTTGCTTTATTACTAATTCCTAAATCACAATTTGCGTGAAATTCCTACTATTTCTTGGGCAACTGCTACAAGATCAACAATTCCATAAGCTTGGGCTTATATTGCTGACCATGTAATATATACCAACGTATATTTACATATATGTATATATCTAGTTATTGCATTACAAACAGAAAAAATATATATCTGTTGTTATTTTATTATATGAAAGTATATGTAGTATATACCTTCATATACCTATTGTCTTGGAGAAAAAATATCAGTATGCAACTCTTATATTTTAGTATTTGTAGGTATATGATAACTATAACTGCATATATTTAATGTCTTTCAAAAAAGAATGCTAGAACACATATGTAATATCTTAGTATATAAAGGTATATGTAGCATATACATATATATACTTATTTTTTAGAAAATGAATATCAATATGCAACTATTATATCTCATTATATTTAAGTATATAATAACTATAACTACATATATCTATTGTTTTTTAAAAAAGAATGTCAATATTCAACTATAAAGGCTATTGTTTATAAAGGTATATAATTACAAAAATAATTACAAAAATGCCATTATTTATAAAGGTATACGAAGTTATACGAAAGTATATATAATATATATTTATATATATCTATTGTCTTGAAGAAGGAATATTAGTATGCAACTCTTCTATTTTAGCATTTGTAGATATATAATAACTATAACTACATATATCTAATATCTTAAAAAAAATATATATCAGAATGCAACTATAATATCAAGGTATATGAAAATATATGTAGTATATATCTATATATACCTATTGTCTTTTAAAAAATATCAGTACGTAGTTATATTTTATTATATTTGGGTATATACAAACTATAATTGCTACACATATTTATTATCTTTCAAAAAAATATTAATATATAGTTGTAATATTTTGGCATATAAATGTATATATAACATATATCTATATATACCTGTTATCTCATAAAAAAAATATTATTACGCAGCTGTTATAACTTAATATGCGGCTGTAATATAAACTTTCTTTCAAATATTTTATCGAACATTTGATGTGTATTTAAATTGAAGAGCAAAAAGCTCCCAATCATTATATTTGAAATCCAAAAATCAATCAAAAACTAAAAAAACAAAAAAAAAATTAACAGTAATAAATTGATAATAATCATATATTCTGTACTCTTCCTTTTGTTTTTATTCTTCATATTAATAGCCAATTGATAATCAAAGGTAATTTTTATGATAATCATCTTCATAATAAAATTTAAAAAAATTACACAATAAAAAAAATCACAATAGGTGGAACTATTATTTTTTACATTTTCATGTCAAAAAAATTAAATTAAAAGGACTGAGTCTTTTCTCTTTTAATATTTAGATTTTTAAAATTAATAGGTAAACTTTGATTCAATGCAAAACAAGTTCATTCACTTTTATCCCAGCAACAACAAATTTAATAGCCATTGCCTCTGTATTTATCCTCCAAGCTAGCTTGAATTCAACTAGCATTTCATCAGTAAAATACCAGTCAGTAGTAGCAGCCGCAAAAACAGTCAACACACCTCTGATCTAGTTAATATAGTTTTAAAAAAAATGGAGAAAATTCAAATTGATTACTCATTAGGAACAAGCTGTGTATATGATGATTTATTACCAAATAAAAAATAATAGTTGATAATAATGAGATACAAAATTGAAAAAAAAAAGGCCAAACAATCATCAAAGAAGAAGATGACGATAATGATGATTTTAACTTAAAGAGAAGGGTTCAAAGAAAAGGTAGAAAAAATTTCTATATTTTTTTAAAATTAAAAGATAAAAAAGAATAAAAGTAAAAAATTAAAAAAGTTAGAATTGAAAAGAGAAAGTTAGAGAAGTAAAGATGAAAACAAAACTTAAAAAATAACATATAATGTAATTTCCTCGTAAAACTATGTTTGATTGGAGGAATGGGTTAGAAATTGCTGGATCATATCCCAACCCAATGCAATCCTCATTGGACTTAATAAACCAAAATAATAGTTAGGCCTGATATTGGGCTTTCCTTAGCCTTTCCCATTATTTATTTATTTATTTTGAGAAATCTTTTATTTATTTTTGAAAATAGGTAACAACCAATTATAAACCAAAATGAATGTCAAGAAATATCTTAATATTTAAATAATAAAACGATAAAAATCAAAATAAACAAATCATTCAAAAGATCTATAGAAATAATTTTCAAAAAAAGAAAATAAGTGTTAGAATATGTATAAGATATAATAATGTTCCACTTTGATTAAGATTTCAATTAGGTCCCTTCCTTTCTTAAAAATAGTTATTATAATATTCTCAATAAATGAGAACAACTTGAAACAAAGTATACTTTTGCTTGTAATTTGTAATTTTTTTTTTTAGAATATTGTAAGCAATAATTGATAATACTATCTTATTGTACACCTTAAGAAACATAGATGCTAATTACCCTTATTAGTTTTTTTTGTAAGACTATTTATAAATATATTTAATTAACACAACAAACCACATTATTAATTAATTTCCTTTTAAAAATAAAAGATAAATAGTAATTAAAACCAAAATAGAAGTTAAAATACAAATAATCAAGATTAACAGAATCTTCAAATTAATAGCTATTTTTACGTTGGCCAGAATAATTAGTCTTCTATGTTAATCCAAATTCTTGATCTATATTTAGAATTCGAATATTTCCTTAGAGAGAAATAATAAATCTAATCAATCATATAAACAAAAAACACATCAATATCTCTCCGTTTAAACCTCTCAAATTCCAGTAACTCACATTTCTAACTCCCCAACACTTCTCTTTATTCTGAATTTTTTCCCTTTTTTTCTTTTTCTGACTTTGAAAGGAATGGGAAAGAACTCCTGCAAAGGATTCAAAATATGTTGTGGGTTGACAACAATTTTCTTCATAATAATTGTTGTTGCAATCACAATTTTAGCAGTTACAAATACAGGCCAAGAGATCCACAAGTTGAAGCCTATCCAAATAGTAAAGGCTTCAGCATTCGAAATGTAAAAGAAAATTTGAAATTAAACATGACAATTGTATTTCATAATACAAATTATGGTAGCTACAGTTCAAGAACTCTGCAGGATATGTTTATTTCCATGAAGCCCTAATTGCAGAGATTCCATTGAGCGGAGATTCCAATTGTCTCAACTTATGATGACTTTATGACTGCAAAATTGGTAAATAATTCTCATTTTGTTTCTGATTTTATGGAAGGAAGATTGAATTTTATATCAAATTCAATCATACATGGGAAAGTGGAAGTGCTCAAGATCTTGAAATTCCGGGGCATAACTAGCACTACTTGTGAATTTTCTATGTTCACTTTACATCGTACTGTTGAGTCTGTTTGCAAGTGTAAACTCAAGCTGCATTTGTTCTCATGATTCAGTGTTATTCTTTTGTACATACAAAGAGCTTGATTTAGCATTCATTGATATATGTTTTTTTTTTGCCTAGATTTAGATAAATTTTCTTGCTACATTAACTGTTTTCTGATTTGTCTTATTTTTTTATCCAATAAAAGCAATAAAATAAAATTTTGGTTTTGATCTTCTTGATGATTAGTCTAAATGGGTCAGATTCATGGGGACTATTATACGCAGCCTTTCCTTGTAGTTTTGCAAGAGGCTGTTTCTTTTGACTACAACGCCTACCATTGTAGCTCCTTTCATTGCTAAATGTGTAATATACCCATTAAATTACATGATTATATAGATAAATATTTGATTAATAAGTGCATAAGCACAATGTGTAATATACCCATTAAATTACATGATTATATAGATAAATATTTGATTAATAAGTGCATAAGCACAATGTGTGATTCTCAAATTGAAAGATAAATAATGGGTAACAACTAATTGCATTGACAAAATTGAAGATTTGCAGAAAAATTAAGAAAAGCATGGGGCAATGAAGGTATTTCCAATGAGAAAGTATATGGTTAGGGCTGACATTTACAGACAAGTACAAATTGAAGAAGTTTGAAGAGACAGCAATCATTCAATGCTTTATTGAAAGAGAGAACATGCCGTTGTTGAATGTATTTAGGTTTGTTTGTATGAATGAATGGGACTGGTAGAATTGCATCACAAATAACTTTAACAGCCTGTCCATCACTTTAGCAGGATTTGCAGGAAAATTTAATGGCAATCAAACACAATACTTTAACATCTCTCTCTTTACATATCTTTCAAATTAATACTATCTTGTCTTTTATTTCCTATCCTTTTTCTAAGGTCTAGAGTTTTCATTGCTTCAATTCAGCAAAAAAAAAAAAAAATTATTTAATCAAAATTTTTAAGTTTTATCATAGTCTTAAAATAAAAAACTAAACAGTTATAACACTCATAATCACCAAACTATATATTTAATGGTTAATTTGACTTATATTATTAAAAACAAATAAATTGAGTTAAATTGAAATATGTGTAGTGATATGTTGAACCGATTTTGAGTATAAAAATAAAACTCAAATTGAATTGAATTTAAATATTGCATTATATTGACTCGAATCAGCTAAATCATATTCTCGATTAAGCTAATTAATGATTTTTCTTTTAAAAAATCACTATATTTTAATAAATAAAGAGTTTATTGACTAAGCGTATGCATATTCATATCAAAACCTTATGAGTCTTGAAGAAGATCACAGCGTCCAATATAATCAATAAGAACAATAAAAATTTTAGATTTCTATTTTATAAAAGTTTAGAGTAATTATATTCGATGTATATGATATAATTATAATTTAAATTTAAATTTAACTAAAATTATATTAATAAGTAATACGTATTTTTTTTTTAAATTTTGACATTTATTTTAAAAAAAATTAATTATTTCTGTATTGTTTTCTTTTCAATGAACAAATGAAATCAATGGATGTTATGGAGGAAATAGAAAGCTACCATTTATTTAACCTAAGACTACTCCTGCCTAAACTTAATATATATATATATATATATAGAGAGAGAGAGAGAGAGTGCTATAATTTAATATTTGCCTCACACATGTGTATAATAAAAAAAATGAATTGGTGGGAAATGATTATTTGCTTACAATATTATTATGCTTGCAATTCATTATTCATATATTATATTATATATACGTGCCCACAAGTTGATATTTATGTATATTTGGAGACACACAAGATTTTGCTTACTCTTTTTATTTATTCTTTTGGTAGTTAGACGCCGGCAAAGATGATGAACCTTATATATATATAGAGAGAGAAAGAGAGAGACATTTTTTATGGATTACCAACTATAGCATAATAGTTTAAGATTAGTTTAAGATTTAAGCTTCCTAATTGTAAATTAGTGATGCCATTTTTTTTTTTGATCCTTTGAACTAGAAATTAATATTCTTTGTTAGGCAAGAATGTGCCTAACTTTCCAGTAATTAAGCGAGGGTTTTATGGTTGTCACTATTCGTAGACTTATCCTATAATCTTTATAAAAGAATATTATTATATATTCCACCAACTAATTCCCACCCACCCACACACATTTAAAGAGATTTCATAATACTGCAAATTTTGGTATTAATACAATCTATGTGACTATATTTATCTATCTTTACTATACTGTAGTCTTAATTTTAAAAAGAAAAAATTTTGAATTTTAAGTTAAGGATATGATTTTTAATATAAAAAATAATTTTTATGTCTCTTTATTTTTATAGCACTTGAAAAATCTCATTTCTAATATTTTGTTTTTCGCATTTTCATGATCTCCCACTATCCTATAAATACTTTTTGATTCACTTCCCTGTTATTTCTAAAGCTCTGTGTGTGAATTATTCTCACATTTAATTTTTTAATTGAAAAAGAGAATAAAATTATCAAAATCATATATGGCATATGGAGTCAAGAACTCATGGAAAGTGGGAACAAAATTTCTAACTCGAATAATGGATCTTAACAAGGAAGAGCCTTGAGAGTTGGTAACCAATAAGAAGTCCTTCTTTGTGTCAGTAATTAATAGCAAAGGTTAGTGCTAAATGACCCAACTCATTCAAATTTCTGATATTGCCACTGACTGGAATATATTATTCTACAACAAATAAGCATTATTTCTCCTATATTCTTATTCATTTTATAATATTAATATCTCATATTTAAAACAAATTAATTTTTTACACTACAACAAAAATGCTAATTGCCGACAAAAATTAACGATGAATTTTTATTCTATGAAAAATTACTAGCTATGAATTTAGCAATAAAAAAATTTGTAGCTAAATTTGTGGCAAATACTGCATCTACAATTGACAACTAGATTTTAGCAACCAACTAGAAAAACTTGTTGCTAATTCCAAAGTAAAATATAGTGTCAAATGTTGCGCCAAAAAATTAGCGACAATATTATATATTCGTCGCTAAAAATTGGCGATGATACTGTCTCTAATAAATAGAATTATTAAATTTTAAAAAAAAGATTAGGAAAAATTTTTAGTTTAATAATAAAAGTTTGTCTCTCACTAAAAATTAAAATAATTTAATTTTTAAAAGAAAAATACCAAAGGATGTTATCTGTCGCTAATATTAAATATTTTAAAAATATAGGTAAAATTTTTGTGCTGATTTTTAGTTCTATCGCTAATTTAAAATATTGAAAAATAGGGCAAGATTTTTATATATGCTTTTAGTGAAGGATTTAAATTTCATCTCTAATAATAAATTTTTAAAAATAAGTACGACTTTTTAGTGATGAAATCCATCGCTAAAACCTATATAATTATTCTTGCCTATTTTTTTCATTCATTTGTTTCTTCTTCCTTCTTTCTTTTTCTCTCTCTTTCTCCTTCTTCTTTCTTTCTTCTTTTTTCTTTCTTCTTTTTTTTTCTTTCTTCTTTTTTACTTTTTCTTTTTATCTTCTTTCTCCTCTCTCTCTTTTTTTCTTTTTCTTCCTCCTCTTTCTCCTTTCTTCTCTTGCCATTAGTTGGAAACCTCACTAGTCGTTCATCCACTGATTGAATGTATATATATTTTTCAACTTATTTATTTATTTATTATAAAAGTAATAATTTTTAGAATAAATATTATTTTTATTTAATAAAAAATATTTAGAAAATTTTTTAGAAATTATTTAGTGGAATAATTTCTAAAAATTATTTGGATGAATAATTTATTTTTAGATTGAATAAATTATTTTATTAAATAAATAATTTTTATAATAAAATTTTTAAAATTATTTGATAAAATGATTTATGTTTTAGAGAAATGTTAGAATAACTATTTTTTTAGAAATTATTTAGTGAAGTAATTTTTTTTAGAATGAATAAATTATTTGTTAGAATAATAATTTTTAGAATAAATAAATTATTTTTTCAATAATTATTTAATTTAATAAATTATTTTTAAAAAAATTAGTTAAAAAAATAAATTATTTTTTAGAAAAATAATTAAGTTGCTAGAGAAATAATTTTTTTAGAAATTATTTGGTAAATAATTTAATTTTTATGTAAAGAAATTATTTATTAGAATAAATATTTTTTAGAATAAATTAGTTGATAGAATAAATAATTTTTAGGAATAAATTATTTTAGAAATTAAAAATAAATAAATTATTTTTAACAAAATAAAATAATTTTTTAAAATAAAATAAAATATTTTATTTTTCAAAATTAAATGGATTAGCGACGGATATTTCGTCGCTAAATTTTTCTTTTTTAAAAGAAACTGATGAGACTTTGGTTGTCACTAAAAAAATCAAATATTCCTTGAAACTCTGATGAATGGTAAAGATTCAAAGTGTTTAACATCTTCTTTGACGAGGAGGTAGCATGTTCTAACAAGGATTTCTCAATAAAAGTAGAGAAAATATTGTTTTCTCAAACCAATTGATGGATGAATTGAACAAAAGTCTTGAGCATTCTGTTATTATCAAACTCGTAAGGGTTGCCAATTGGCTATAAAATACTAATTAACAAATTGAGGATCATGTGGAAGCTAGCTGCTGAATTCACGGTTATGGAACTAGATAATAGGCACCATGTTAAGTAAATTATTCTCTTGAATTTGAGAGTATAAAATAGCTATTCTTTCTTGATTCTTTAAAATACTTTTGGAAATTTTGTTATCTAATACTTTGTTTTCAAGGATATTTTGTAATGAAAGGAGAATTGAAGATTTTTGGACTTGAAATGAAAGAATCTCAAGAAAAGAGTTGAAGAAGGAACTTTGAAGTGGATACCAATTGAATGGTGTTGAGATTTAATTAAACCAAAATACATTCAATTAATTGCATAAACCCTTAGGCATGTATATAAATATAATTTTAATCAAATACAAAAATACAAAATAATCTTTCATGTAGAATAAAATGAGATTATAAGAGAAGATATTAGTGAAAATGTATCTTGATCTATATGAAAATTGATTTTGTTGTAGAAATGGGTTAGTTCTTCCAATATATACAATCCTTATGCGTTTAGGATTTTCTCTACCAAAAGGATTTTAGAGAAAACTAAACATTGCTTATTATTATTCAATTAGGGACCATGACCTTTATATATATATAGTATAAGTATTTTCAATTTCTAATTTTGCCCTTCATAAAATTAGAAAATGTTAAATGGTATTATTACATTAATTCCATAATATTTTAAATACCTCACAAACTAAATGTAACACTCTCATACCCTATATACATATAATATATACACTCAGTATATGTAAAATATGTATATACAGTATAAACATATCACAGTCCGGTTTAATAAAAAATTTTCTCTTTTCAAATTTAAAATCTTAAATACTTTAAAATGTATATTTAAATAACAAATAAAATATTAATATAAATCATAGGTTATAAAATAAGCATTTTTCATAAAAAAATCTCTGAAAAAAGTTCGTCAGAGTTTTATCTGTAATTTGAATATTCCCAAATTAAACAAAACCACAACTTGCATGCAAAAATACTCCCAATAATCAATTCATACATTTCTCCAATACTCCTCAATTTCTTCAAATTTCACAACACATTTATTCTTATACATATTTATATTTTTCAAAACACACATCAACCCACATTATAAAGTTTTTCAACACATTTTTTATAATTTACAATATATATATATATATATTAAAAATATAATATAATATATGAAATATCAAAATGCAATAAAAACATATATATGCTGGCAGCGTTTTTATTCTTGACGTCCAAAAATTAACTATACACTGAAAACCTCAAATTTAGACCTAATCCGGTCTAGATGAACTCTCCGACTGTACCGGATCTTCCCTGTCACCTGTGCGAAGAATTACAATCCTGCCAAGCCAAAAACCTAGCCAGAATGATAATCAATCAAACAGTCATAGTCATTAAATAACTTTGACCACCGTCTCTGCTGGAGATTTAAATCTCTTTGAACACCCAGATACTTTACACTCTTGTGATCCGTATAAATGAAACACTTCTCCCCATACAAGTAATGCCGACAAATCTTCAATGCAAAAACTACGGCTGCTAGCTCCAAATCATGAGTTAGGTAATTCAGCTCATGAGGCTTTAACTGTTGAGAGGCATAAGCAATGACTCTGCCCTCCTGCATCATAACATAACTTAAACCACTATGTGAAGCATCACTGTATATCACATAAGGTTTACCTTCCACAGGCAGGGTAAGGATATGAGTTTGAGTCAACATCTCTCCCAGTTGCTCAAAACTCGCCCGACATTGATTTGTCCACACAAATCTAACTCCCTTCCAAAGTAATATGGTGAGTGGTGAAGCTATCATAGAAAAATCTTTCACAAATTGACGATAATAACCTATCAATCCCAGAAAACTTCAAACCTCTGTCACAGTTTTTGATGGACTCCAATTCAAGATAGCCTCAACTTTACTCGGATCAACTTTGTTACCCTCTGCTGAAACCACATGCCTGAGAAAAACTACCTGATCAAGCCAGAACTCACACTTAGACAACTTAGCATGCAACTGCTTCTCTCTCAGAGTCTGCAATACAATCCACAAATGTCTGTCATGATCCTTCTCATTACGCGAATATACCATAATATCATCAATGAAGACCCCACAAATTAATCTAAGTATGGCTTGAGCACCCTGTTCATCAAATCTATAAAAGCTGCTTGTGCATTCGTCAGTCTAAAGGGCATCACCAAAAACTCATAATGCCCATACCTCGTACGAAAAGCTGTCTTAGGTACATCCAAATCTCTGACTTTCAACTGATGGTATCCTGATCTCATATCAATCTTAAAGAATGCTGCTGCTCCCTTCAATTGATCAAAGAGATCATCTATCCGAGGCATGGATATTTATTCTTGATGATCACCTTATTCAACTGCCTATAATCAATAACAATCTCAAGGTGTCATCATTCTTCTTCACTAACAAAATAGGTGCTCCCCACAGGGACACACTAGGACGGATGAACTCTTTATCCAGTAACTCTTGCAACTGCACCTTCAACTCTCTCAACTCTGCAGATGTCATCCGATAAGGGGTAATAGAGATAGAAGTGGTGCCAAACAACATATCGATACCAAACTCAATCTCTTTCTCAGGAAGTACCCCTAATAACTCATTAGAAAAAATATCTGAAAATTCGGCAGCTGTGGGTATACTGTCAAGATAGGACCCCACTACTCTAGTATCTACAACATGAGCAAGATAAGCCTCACATCCCTTTCGGATCATCCTCCTAGCTGAAATAGATGAAATAAATATGGATGAAAGATGCCTCTGCTCACTAGATACTATCATATTCCTACCATCACATGTTCTTGGGGTAACACATTTTCACTGACAGTCTATTATAGTCCCATCCATGGATAACCAATGTATGCCTAGAATCATATCATACTCCCTGAAAGGCATCTCAATCAAGTCACCGAGAAACTTCTCATCCTGAACAACTAGGCTATCTCGATGTACTATGTTAACCACAATACTGTGCCCTAAACTTCTCAATCAAGTCACCGAGAAACTTCAGATCAATCACCTCTACTAAAACCTTTGCCGCCATGACCCCTCTGACACTGCATTGAGAAGTTGTAGTATTTGTCTGTCTATCCTCTGGTGGCTCTGGACAATCTTTGATAAAATGGTTTGGCAATCCACATCTAAAACACACTGCTGATGTACCTCTCCTCCAACAAATACCACCATGTGCTCTACCACAATGAAGACAGGTAGGTGGAACGGACCTCTGAGCCACTAGAGTCGGAGCACTAGCCACTGAAGCAACAGGTCTCTGCGTCTGTCTCTGCTATTGTATTGACCTGTCAGACTACCCCTTGCTCCTACTGAACCTCTGAAAATATCTCCCTCAGTCTCTCTTAAGACCTTGCCTCACCCTAGGGTCTCTTAGCTCTTCTCTCCTCAACCCTAGCAGCTGCTGCAAGATCCTATGCTCTCTCTACACTCCTGGTAGCTGTAACTAACTGAGAAAAGTCCTGATACTGAGAGCATGAGATAATACACATAATAGAGGGTCTTAGCCCCTCCTCAAACCTCCGACACTAGTTAATCTCATCATAAATGATCCCACCAGCATACTGACTCAGCCGGATAAACTCTATCTTATACTCTATCACTGTCCTAGTGTCCTGCCTCAAACTCAGGAACTCCATCTTCTTTGCATCCTTATACTCCTTTAGAGTATACTTCTTGAATTCACACAGAAAATTGTCATAAGTCAGAACTAGTGGATCAACCATAGCATGTGAAACTATCTTCCACCACTCATATGCATCCCTCTGCAGAAGAGATATGACATAATCAAACTTCTCCTTAAGAGTAGTTTGCAGCTGAATGAATACTCTCTAGATCATGTTTAGCCACTACTCTGCTACAGCAGTGTTTGTAATACCAATAAAGTCCTTAGCTTCAAATTTTTTCATCTTATCATACTTCCTCGTTGGCAATTGCGGTTGTGGTTATGGCTACAGTGGTGGCGGTGGCTATTGACCCAGAGCCTGCCTCAACAGCTCCACCATATGTTGTATCCAGCCCAATGAAATCTCCTTTGTTGCTGGTCTCACAGACACAAAAGCAGATGCCTTACCAGTAGTTTTAGCTCTAGCTCCATCTCTACCCTCATTAGGAGCTACACTATCTGTACTACCCTTTACAGATTGATGCGTCCGAGACACCATAGCTACTTATATCTGCAAACACAACAGAAATTGCCACATTAGAGATCAAAAACTGCCAGTGTCAATGCATGTACCACAATTTAAAAAAAAACTATATTTAAAATTCTCATTTTCTCTCTCTAGCAACTCACCTAGGTCTAGAACCTTAAACCTAAGGTCTAATATCAAAATAAATGTAACACCCTTATATCCTATATACGTACAATATATACACCCAGTATATATAAAATATGCATATACGAAAAATATCACAGTCTTTCAAATTTAAAATGTATATTTAAATAAAAAATAAAATATTATTATAAATCATATGTTCTAAATAGGCATTTTTCATAAAAATCTCTGGAAAAAATTTATCAGAATTTTGTCTGTAATTTAAACATTCCCAAATAAAAAAAACCACAACCTGTACACAAAAGCACTTCCAATAATCAATTCATATATGTCTCCAATACTCTTTAATTTCTCCAAATTTCACAACACATTTATTGTTATACATATATATATATATATATTTCAAAACACATATCAACCCACATTGTAAAGTTTTTCAACACATTCTTTATAATATACAATTTTTACATTAAAAACATAATATAATATATGAAATATCAAAATACAATAAAAACATATATATGCTGGCAGTGTTTATGATCTTGACGTCCAAACATTAACTCTACACTGAAAATCTCAAATCTAGACCCGACCCAATCTAGACTAACTCTTTGGCTCTACCGGATCTCCCCTGTCACTTGTGTAATGAATTATAATCGTGCTAAGCCAAAAACCTAGCAGTACAAACTTTGATAGAAATAAAACTTTAAAATAATATCAATGTACAATGCTTATGTATATCATGACACTATATGTCCTATCATTTCATTTTAAACATCTTTTTTAATCATTTTACATTTCACATAAAATAAACACAAACATGGGCCCAAATAATCTAATATATTATTCAAATCCTAGAGTTACTATTTTGATCCATATTAACACCCAGTGTCTAGCCCGAAGGCAAGTGACGCTTAGCGCCTAGCTCGAAGATAATTTATAGTAATGCCCAGCATCTAGCCCGAAGACATGTGATGCCCAGCGTTTAACCCGAAAGCAAATCAAATAATTGCTCAAAAGCTAGCCCCGAAGGAAAATAATGAGGATAACCTCATAGGCATGCCGCCAAACACAGAACTCTAAAAATTGAATAACATACTAGACACACAATTATTTCATATTTATCATTATCAATCTCTTTCTCATTTTCTCATAATTCATTAGGCACATTGCTTCTTTTCTCATTTATTTAAATATCATCTCACTTCATATCATTATATCTCAACGTATAATCATAATGTACCACATTTTACATGTACAACATATTACCCAATTATTTTAAGTATTTTCACATAATTCACATATAAATCATATTTTATGTACTTTAGCCATTAATAATGACTTTTTAACAATGTCCTTAATGCATACACAACAAATAATATTACTCAAACACTTTGGGTCATTTTCACATAATATACATATTTCACATTTTACATAATTTAGCTATTAACAATGACTTTTCATAATACATTTAATGCATATATGACATTACACATGCCATAGTACATTATTCATAAATAATTAAAACATTAAGTAGATTAACACATTTTCCATTTCAAAATGTGTTTTGTCTAATGTAATGCAAACATGTCCAATTCATCTAAAGTTTGTACTTACCTCTAAAAATAACCAAAAGCAAGTTCAAACACTACCTCCAACCTTCTCTTCCAACTTGCACTTCACCACTTGGATTGGAAAAATCCATTCTCCTCAATGCCTAAACCAAATGTGATCATAAATAATTATTTAGTATCACATTCTAAGGTATTTCTTATCTTAAATCATAATTAAACATAATTCAAATAAAAGCCTCAAAGTTAAGCCTAACCTCATTTTAATTTTGGAATACCATGCTAATCCATTTAATTTGATGTTTTAAGTTTATTTATATTATTAAAAATATATTTTAACATGTGCAAAATAATTACATTACAAAAATACACACTTATGATCAAAACCCTAAAATGGTATAACCTTCCCCCATTGAAAGTTTTTCATTTCAGATCAATCCATTTATCATTTCAAGCTTATATTCATTATTTTTATTACTAAACAACATGTTTTAACCAATAAAAATAAATAATTCAACAACTTTAAAAAATCACTTTTCCAAAATCCTAAATCACCACTTACATTCTCAAAGTCCCATCAAACTCAACCAAATTCAATATTTGACTTTAAAATACTTATTTATGCATCAAAAAAACTCATTTATAATCAATTTTCACAATTAAAATTTATGATTTTAACAAATCCTAACATTTAATAACCCTAAACTCTTCCTCTTCACCAATCCTTACATAAATTCAATCATTTCTTTAATCCAACCTTAAAATAATTGATAATCACTTAAAATAACTTCATTCATATCCAAATAGACAATTAAATCTTAGAACTTCAAAACTCAAAATACACATAGTCACAATTTCCATGAAATCGAAAGAAAAAAGTTGAAAACTTACTAATTTTGGTGGAAATCACCAACAATCCACTTTGAACACTTGAAACCCTTCAATTTATGGAGTATGAAAGAAGCAAAATCCTTAGCTTGGCATCCATGGAGGTTCGGCTTGAATGGAAGAAGAAGAAGATGAAAAAAAAAACAAATTAATTTCTCTTTCTTTCCACCTTTATTTATATCCATATATATATTATTTTAATAATTTAATAATTTAATTAGTTAAAGATCCAAAAATACATCTTCCATTCAAAAATAAATAATTTTTGAATAATTTAAATAATTTTAAATATTTAAAATTTATTTACAAAAATGCCATTAAACTTTGACTTTTGACTTTTAAAAATTTGACTTTTATTGACTTTGTATAAATTATGTATATTATATATATATATATATATATCACATATATATTCCACATTTTTATTTAAAATCCCTTCATTTTTCATTTAAAATCTCTTCATTTTTCACTTAAAATTATTTATTTATTTTATTCAATTAAATTTTAATTTATTTTATTTAATTTCCAAAATTAGGAATTTTAAAAAATTTGGGATATTAAACTTTTTAGATTAAAATTAAAATAGACTATATTTTAAGATATCATCAGATATTTAATTCGCATATGTATGCCCACATTAGATTTTTTCCAACAATTAATCTCCCACTTGGATCACATATGTAACCTTAAAACTGTGTATAACCTTACGAGCTCAAAATTTATTGTCACAAGCAGAGGTATTTCAAATAATCTCATCCATTGATTATATTGATATAGGATTAAAGTATCTTTCGTTACATTTAATGTAACTAAAGCCATCAATAGTCACATATATCAATACAATCAAATAACATAGATCCATTATAGATGTGTAATTTGGAAGCTACATGTAATGTGATCCAAATGTATCTATTTCCAACTGGTCCTACTTTCATATGTAGTGAGATCAAATATAACAAAACATAATAATAGAGTGCCAATAAATTGAATACTTTATTTTTGCATAAAATATCCAAATATATAAAAGTGTCTAAAACATAACATAGAGCAACTAATAAGACTTCTACTAAATCTTGATATCTTTATAGAATACAACATCCATATGAGACCTTAGGTGTCAACCCTTAGTAAGAGGATCTACAATTATGGCATTTGTCCCAATGCGTACTCTTTCCTTCACAAGCAAGAACTTTATTACTATGTGTGTGCTTAGACATAGATGAACACCTGCTGTTATTGAAATTTATGACTGTTGAATTATTGTCACATATATTTTAGTGGTCTTTCAATATTATTTAAATGTGCACCCCAATGAAAAAATTTCATAGCCTTAATCCTCAGTTGGATGCTTTAAAACATGCAACAAATTCGGCTCCAATGGTAGAAGAAACTATGAGTGTCTACTTAGCACTCTTCCAAAAAATAGCTCCTCTAGCCAAGAGATAAATGTAGCATAATATGGATCTCTTGTTAATAAAATCAAAATCAAATACCTTATGATATCTAATTAATCTGATTCTTTGTATGAGAGCATGTAATTCTTAGTTCTCTGTAAGTATCTTATAATTTTTTTAGATGTTTTCTAATGATCCACCCTAAGGTTCTTTAAAAATCTACCTAGAATTCCAACAATAGACGCTATATTTATGATGCATATAGACCTAAGCATACATCAGACTCGCAGCAACTATTAGGAATCTTCTGCATTTCTTTAACTTTAAGATCATTCTTTAGGCATTATTTGAGACTAAATTTGTCTCCTTTAGTGATAAGAACATATGCCTACTCCTACTGAATTTGTAATGCACAAAATTAACCATAACATTTGTCTCAAAACTAAATGAGACAACTACTTGATGAAATTTGTGGTACCATTGATGGGAAGCTTACTTGAGCTCATAGATGGATTTCTTTAATATGCAAATTCTATTCTTTGTGTCTACAACCATAAAAGTTTTCTAGTTGCACAATATAGATTGTTTCATCAAAGTCACTATTGAGAAATGTTGTCTTAACATCCATCGATCTAATATAACTCAAGGTCAAAGTATGCAACAAAAGCCATAATTACTCTAAATAATTTTTTCATTGATACTAGAAAGAAAGTGAAGGGGAGTCTTGGCGCAACGGTAAGTGTTGTCGCCGTGTGACTTGAGGTCATGGGTTCGAGTCGTGGAAATGGCCTCTTGCAATTAATTGCAAGAGAAGGCCGCTTACACAGACCCAATGGATCCGATCCTTCCCCGGACCCCGCTCATTGCGGGAGCATTCGTGCATCGGGCTACCCTTTTATACTAGAAAGAAAGTCTCTTTAAAATCAATACCTTCCTTTTGAGCTAAGCCTTTAGCTACAAGATAGGCCTTATATCTTTTCATATTACTTTTTGAATTCCTTTTGGTTTCAAATATTCATTTACAACATTGGGCTTCGTCCTTTTAGGTAATGGAAAAATATCTCAAACTTGATTGCTTTGCATAGACTTATGCTCTTTATTCATGGCATCTATCCACTTTGGAGAGTTAGAATCCTGTACGGCTCGATGAAAGTTGATTGGATTATCTTCCACCAATCCATTATTTTCCTCATATTCTTGGAGAAAACCTATTTAATAATTTGAAATAGCATAAACCTATATAATCATTTGAAATAACATTACTCCTCTCTCTTATGGATCTCCTTAATGAAATCTGTTTTTTAGGCTATTGATTTTTTATTCTAGAACAATTAACTCAAAATGTGTAAGTAATTGTTTAACATTGTCTTGTTGAGGTTCCAAATCTTCTTCTTGACCAGTTGCAGGTATGGAATCTTGCATAATGTTAAAAGCAGATTTAGGAGTCAAAACTAATTCCTCCTCAAAGACAATGCCCTAACCTTATTTCTCCCCTCAAACTAAACATCCTAAAATAATTCGAATATATGATCCTTTACTGTGAAAATTTATGCTTATTTCTAAATGATAAACTAATTTGAATATCTTGATCTCTAACTAAACTTTTTCTCTTGTATCCATTTTTCTATACATTATGATATCCTTATTTCTGATATGTGATTAAATTATTCTCTTTGCATATGCTTTTCTATACCTTTTTGGTATCTCTGTTTTTTTTTTTTTTTTTGCATCTGCATAAAGAAATTTATTAATTATTTAAAAAGTATAAAATTTGAAATCTATATAGTAACCCTAATATTTTGTATTTACCTAAACAAAAGGTAATTATACATAAAATTTGCATTAAATAGAAGAATAAAAGAATTAATAGAATTTAAGAGCATAATAAACTAGTTATTAAGGTATAGATAATAAAAGCAACATGAAAGTAGTAAGATAAAGTGCGGTTAAGTTATTAAGCTTAAGGATGTGATAAGATCCTAAAGTTAAAGAAGCTACATAAGCTACTAATTAAAGATTAAACTAAAACACACATTGAAAGGTTGAACATTCATTGGGTCAATGACTCGTACCTGTGTTATTGTGTTTTTAGTCTATTTTGTAGGAAAGACAACTCAAGTAGTAGCGATAATGTGGTATCCAATGGCAACTAAAGATAGCTGAAAGGAAAAAAAATAGTGATATTTCATTATTTGTACTGTTTTGAGTCTGAGTTCTACATGGTTCCAATGGATTTTATCAACTCGAACCATAGGACCATCGCAGAATTTGGGATATGACATAGACATTCAGTTTGGAAGAATATTTGGAGCAATAAAGGGCTATATAGACTTAACACATTCATATGGTTAGCCTTTAAAGGAGAGCTCTTATCAAATAGTGAGAGAGTTTGGCTAGCATTTGACAGAGGGTGGAAGTTGTGCTTGTTGTGGACATTAGTGGGAAGATGGAATCTATGTGCTACGCAATTTTGGGTGAAAAAAATATTTAGATTCGCTAAAGATTCTCTGACATTCGTGAGAATTTCTTCTCTTTAGACCTAAATCACTATCTTTTTAAAAATATTGTTGTCTTTTCTTACAGATAGTGAAATACCTTGGTACATACTCATTCCATTGGTGTGCTGAGCTTATGGAAGGCTCATAACGAGCTCATTTTCTAAGGAAACATAGGGTTAGTTAAATATTTATTATCAAGGATTCAAGCCTCTATTTTTCATTATAATTCTATTAGGATTATTAATTAAGTTCTAAGGCAATGAGAAATCTTAATCAATTAGAATCCCCCTCCAACAGGTTGGTCAAAGCTAAATACGGATGATACTTATAAAGAAGCAACAATAACTATGTTTGCTAGTGGTTTAATTAAAGACCACTGTGGGAGATGGTGTGGAGGATGTAATATCCGCGGTTTTAGTTAAATTAAATAAGTATTTGGTGATTAATTAAAGTGTGAGTAGAGGTATATGTGAAAAAATTCTCTGTCATCCGTGATAATTTCTTCTCTTTAGACCAAATCACTATCTTTTTTAAAAATATTGTTGTCTTTTCTTACAGATGGTGAAATACCTTGGTACATACTCATTCCATTGGTGTGCTGAGCTTATGGAAGGCACATAACGAGCTCATTTCCTAAGGAAACATGGGGTTAGTTAAATATTTATTATCAAGGATTCAAGCCCCTATTTTCCATTATAATTCTATTAGGATTATTAATTAAGTTCTAAGGCAACGAGAAATCTTAATCAATTAGAATCCCCCTTCAACAGGTTGGTCAAAGCTAAATACAGATTATACTTATAAAGAAGCAACAATAATGATGTTTGCTAGTGGTTTAATTAAAGACCATTGTGGGAGATGGTGTGGAGGATGTAATATCTGCGGTTTTAGTTAAATTAAATAAGTATTTGGTAATTAATTAAAGTATATGTAGAGATATATATGGGTATGTACTTGATGTATACACAAAAGATACATAAAATATATAAAGTATATACCTAACATATATTTATTATATATGTTGAATACATATACACCTAATATATATAAGATATATACATGTTGTACACATTATGTGTAATATCCCCATTTTTTAAGTATATTGATGTAAGTAATATGGATGATTAAATGTGTATGATTGGTAGAGAGAAATATAAGAGATATGTATACTGATTGTTTGAGATGTATAAAAGATATATAAGATATATACATATACATGAAATATACTATATATATAAATGAGGTATAAAATGGTGTTGGAAATGTTAATAATAATAATAATAATAATAATAATAATAATAATAATAATAATAATAATAATAAGAGAAGAAGAAAAATTAAAGAAGGAAGAAAAGAGATTGGTGGAATTAATTAACTAATTAATTGTATAAGAGAGAGGGATGAGAATTAAAAGGAACATTTTTCTTCTTCTTCTTCCTCTTTTGAATGTGAGTTTTGAAAGAGAGTAAAAGGAGTGCAAGATTTTTCTATACATCAAATACTACAAGAAATTTAAGAGTATTTAAAGAGGTTTTGAAGATTTATTGATGAAATCAAGTAAGTACATATCTTAAAGCTTTTAATTTTGAGTTTTTTAGTTTATATATGGAATTTTTAGAGAGAGAAAGTGGTGTTTTATTTGTTTAAATTATTAGTAATTGAGTTAATATGATGGAAAAGTGATGATTTGATAATTTGTTAGTGAAAATGAGCTTAAATGGTTAAAATAAGGTTATGTAGGGAAGTTGTATAAATTAGGATTTTGGAAGGGATGATGATAATTGTTAAAATGGAATAATTAAATGTTACTTTAATGTATATGGTATGGTTCTTTGGTTAGAATCTTGATATGAATGAGTTTGAGTAAGTTTAGGGTTATGGAAAGAGTATGTATAAATAGGATTTTCAACATGTGTTATTTAAAGATTGAAATGAGATGAATTAGAGTTATTATAATGTAAATTCTATGAATTTATAAGTGAAAAAATAATATGAGTGGATTGAGGTAAAGTTGATATTTATGGTTGCAATATGTGAAAATAGGATTTTTGTAAGAAATGTTTGCAATTGATAAATTGAATTGTTTTGGTACTATTTTGGTATATGAATAATGATTTCATGGTAAAATAATGAAAATAAATTTGATTTGTTGAAGTTTGAACAAAGAAGAAATGAGGGAAAATAAGGTTTGTGAGAGTGTTTTAACAATGATGTCATGTGTAATGTAGGTGAAGAGTATTGCTTAAGCATTGGTTCAATGTAAAATGATGGTTGTATTTGAAATATATGAAGAGTATTAGTATTATGTATTATAAGGAAATTTAAGGACATGTTGCTAATTATGAGATATATTGTGATTATAATTTAAAAATGTATGTATATGAGTTAAATTATATGCAATGTGAGAAAGTATGGTGAGAAACATAGGAAATTAATCCAAGGAATTAGGATATGAAAATGGATATGGAAACTTGAAAACATGTTGATAAAATATTAGTATGTATAAAAATATGTGAGTAGATATAGTCATAATATATTGATTAAAGGTAATAAATAGTAATGGTATATATGTATAATGTACGGAAAAAAATGTGAAAATTGGATATACATGTGTGGATTTGAAAAAGCGATGAAATATGGTGAATTATGTAAAAATATGAGAGAATGGATAAGTAACTAGTAATGTTTGATGCAATGTGTTTGTGATGGGATAAAATATGTGGAATGAGTCACATTGTAGATGTGGCTCATGATTGTTGTAAAGTGAGGGTTAAATGGTAATGAATATGTGCAATATGTTTTGAATGTGTAAATGGAAATGGTTATGTTTGAGATATGTGATAAATTATGTGGAATTGGGTCACATTGTGAATATAACTTATGATTTTGTATTGTGAATATGAAATGGGTATGCAAAAGAGAAAATTTGTTTATTTTGTAAATATGGAATGATTAGGAAAAGTTTTTGTTGGTATAGTTGAGTCAACTTGCCAATAGTAGGTTATGGTGAATATTATGCCTTCGGGCAAGACACACTAGTATCGAGTGTATTATGCTGAGGAGATGACCTTTAGGCGATGATAGTGACTTTATCTCCGGGGTTGAGAGCAGGTGGCCTTCGGATGATTTAAGTGACACTTACCCTCGGTGTCAATAAAGGTGGCCTACGGATGATGATTTGGCACTAGCCTCAATGTTAATAGAGGTGACCTACTGGTGATGATTTGACATTTGCCTCGGTATCTATAAGGGCGGCCTTTGTGTGATTGATGTGGCATTTGCCCCGGTGTGGATGTGAATTAAATTGGTTTGGTGTAAAAATTGGTTGGGCCCAACGTGTGCGTGTGTATGAGAATGTGTGCATGTATAAGCTGTTGAGGTGTTTTGTGTTAGGGTCTATGAAACCTTAAGTATCTTTTAAAAAAATGTGATGCGTTGTGTAGTGGTCTTTATATGTTGATAAGTATTTATTTTTTATTTTTTATTTTTTTTATTATTATTAAGATATGTACCACTAAGTAAAATTGGTTAGCGCGGTTGAATGTATTGCTCAAGTGACAAAACTACAGAGTAGAGTGACCAGAGTTAGTTTGTGAGTGAATCATTAATTTTTTCATGAGACCAATAGTGTCAGGGTTAGCATACATGTATTAATTATAATATTGTGTATTTTAATAAATACATTGTATGTATTCTAAACATATGTTGGGAAATATATGTATATATGTGTGTATATATATTAAATATGAAGTTTTGGCTAAATTGTTGAGACTATTGGAATATTGTTGCTAGATGGAGGTTTTGTGGATTTATTATTATATTTTGGGAGTGAAATTTCATGCAGATTGTGTAATTGAATTTTTGAAAATTTTAAATTACAGATAAAACTCTAGCAAATTTTTTCCAGAGATATTTCCTTAAACTATGCATTTTTTATATTTAACCTACTAATGAATATTTTATTTAATTATTAAAGTATATTATAAGATTTAAAATGTTTTATCATAAATATGGTAAATTTTAAATGACGGGTAATGATGACACTTTCATATTCTATATACATATTTTACATATACGGGGTGTATGTATTATATGTGTAAGGGATATTAGGGTGTTACAGAGGATTTGTAATCAATATTAGTTTATGCTCAATAACTAGGGCAAAGCTATTGGAGATATGCTAAGGACTGATTTTGGCGTGGAATAAGCGTATAAGAAGGTTGCTAATATGATAAAAGAGAATAACATTCAGAAAAGTGAGCACTCTCCATTAGTTTCTAGAATACAATGGCTACTCAAACTGAATTAGCTTGTAAATATTAAATATATTTATAGAGAAGCCAATGGAGTTGCAAACTGGTTAGCTTCCCACATGACAAATTTTTAGTTGGGCCTTCATATCTTGCAAAAGATGCCCTCGAGTTTGAGGATGTGCATTGACCAAGACATGACTGACATTGTCCAAACTAGGTTGGTTGCGAGCAATTATTGAGTTTGCAGCCTCCTTCATATAATAGATAAAAAAAATCGACCGTCAAATAAATCTAAATACTTCATAGTTAGTTATTGTGCAGATAAGAGATATTATTTCATCAATTTTCTCAAAAAATTGAGGTGGTGTTTGATATCACCATTTATTTAAAATTAAAAATCTAAGTACTTAATAGCTTTGAATTTGACAACACTTATCTCAAAAGTCTCAATTAAATTAAAATCACTTAAAAAATAAATCATTTTTATTTTGGAATTTATATTGAATGTAACTCTTTTTTTAAAAAAATATCTTTACAATTTAAAAATTATATGTATTATTTTGTTTACTATTTAATTTTTAAATTTATCAAAATATCAACTAAAATTAATACCTATGGTGCAAAAAAATTAAGAATCACTTTTGAGGTGGTGCTCAAATGGCATTATCATCAAGAACATATACGATTTACTATTTACTGGTGTTGAGGGTTAGGCATGTGAGGAGGATAATCACTGAAGTTATTCATGCGATGATAACATGTATAACATAAATGTTGGAATTTAATTAAACCAAAATACATGCAATCTACCATAAGCATGCATATAAACATAATTTTAATTAAATCCATGAGCACAATAAAATCCTCCATGTAAAAAATAATCAACATATAAGAGAAAAGATTAGCAGAAGCATATCTATTTTGGAGAATTGATTTTCTAGGGTTGGATACTTCTGAGTTTTGATTAATTATGACAATATCAATGATCACAATATCAACATATTCAATGACATAGATCAATCATGGATGTGTAGTATGGAAATTACATACAATGTGATCTTAATATACCTATTTTCAGTTGGTCATACCTTATTAAGATCAACTTTAACTTAATGACGCAAAGTGTAATGAACTGAATACTTTATTTCTATAGAAAATAATGTTCATACAAATAGTATAACATAGCCAAACAGAATAAAGCAACTCACAATGAAGTCATATACAAACTCTCTCTAAACCTAAATATCCTCAATTAATGGAACATCTATGCAAGCAGTGTGCTCATAAAATACTTTTGGTGTTTATCCCAACAAGCTCAAAGGATATTTGTCCACTCTGCACTCTTTTTTCATAGCCAAGAACTTTATGTCGATGTGTTTAGATCTAAAAGAGCTCATGTTATTATTGAAAAATAGGATTGTTGAGTTATTGTCAAAGTATAACTTTAGTGGCCCATCAATGTCACTCATAATACGTAATCCAGTGACAAAATTTCTTAGCTATAATCCATGGTTTGATGCCTTATAACATGCTACAACTTTTGTTGTCATAATGGAGATAGCTATAAGTGTTTTTTAACACTTTTCCAGGAAATAGCTCTTTCAGCTAATAGATAGATGTAGCTCAAAGTGGATCTTCTATTGTCTTGGCATCCAACATAGTCAGAATTAGAATACCCTATGATCACTAAGTGAACGAACCTCTTATATATGAGTATGTAATCCGTTGTCCTCTGTAAGTACCTCAAAACCCTTTTGGCTACCTTTTAGTGATCTGTCTCAGGGTTACTTAGATATCTGTCTAGCATGCCAATAATGAATGCAATATCCAGACGAGTGCAAACTTGAGCCCACATCAAACTTTCCATAACTAAAGCATAAGGAATCTTCTACATTTCCTTCACCTTAAGGTTACTCTTCGCCTTAAGCATTGACTAAGACTAAACTTGTCTCATTTAGCGACTGGGGTATCTCCTAATTTATAGTTTTGCATACCAACCTTTTGAGCACCTTTTCTATATAGTTCTTCTGTGATACTCTAAGAATACTTTGACAACGATCTTGATGTATTTAGAATCCTAATACAAAAGAAGCTTCACGGAGATCTTTCATGTAAATTTACTTGAGAAATATTTCTTAGTTTTATGCAATATTTTCTTATTATTGGTTGCAAGAAGTATGTCATCAACATACAAAACCAGGAAAATAAACTTACTCCCACTAAACTTGTGGTACACACAATCTTCAACCGCATTTGTCTTAAAATCAAATGAGACTAGTACTTGATGAAATTTGAAATACCACTAATGAGAAGCTTACTTGAGTCCATAAATGGATTTCTTTAATTTGCAAACTATATGCTTTGGGTTTCCTAACATAAAATTTTCCAGCTACACTATATAAATAGTTTCATCAATGTCTCCATTGAGAAACACAGTCTTAACATCTATTTGATGTAATTCAAGATAAAAATGTGCAACAAGAGCCATGATTGTCCTAAAAAAGTCTTTTGAAGAAACTATAGAGAATGTCTCTTTATAGTCAATCCCTTCATTTTGAGTAAAGCATTTAGCTACAAGACGTGCCTTATACCTCTCCACATTACCTTTTTGAATTCCTCTTGGTCTTAAATATCCATTTGCAGCTAATGGATTTCTTTTCTTTAGGTAATGGGATAAGGTCTCAAACTTGATTATCTTACATTGACTATAAAATAATAAATTGAATAAAATTGAATAATTAATAAATATAATAATAATTAAAAATAATTATAAAAATAGAATTAAGAATATTAAAATATATATATAATTAATAATTAAAATAGGATAGAATTAGAATAATAAATATTATAATATATAAAATTGAAATAATATTTACATATTCTAATTGAAAATTTCTAAAATTCTTTATAAAATCTATTTATATTTCCTCATTCATTACCTCAATTCACTTTTGAGAGTTGGAATCATGCATGGCTTAATGGAAGTTAATTGGATCATCTCCCACAAATCCTTCAATGTCCTCATATTCTTGGAGAAATACTATGTAATCATCTAAAATATCATTTCTTCTTTCTTTATTAGATCTCCTTAGTGGCACAAGCTCTTGAGATTGTTGAGCTTATTCTTAAGGAATAACTTCCTTAACCTGAATAGGAAGTTATTCAACATTGGCTTATATTAGTTCTAAATATGCTTCTTGAGTAGTGATATGTATAGAAACCTACACACTATCAAAAGTATTAGTGGGAACCAAAATTGAGTTTTCCTGAGTCAATTCCTTTTTAAAGACAATGTGCCTAACGTTATTTCTCCCCCCTAAAGTCAATATCCTCAAAGAATATTGCAATTCCCGTCTCAAAAATTGACCTAGTAGTGAAATCATAAAACTTATAACCCCTAGATCACTCTGAGTAACCAATAAAGTAGCTGCTAACTGTTTTGGAGTCAAGTTTTCGTCCATTGGGCCTACAAGGCCTAGCCTTTGCTAGAAACTCCCCAAATATGAAAGTGCTTTAAAGTGAATTTTGTCCAAAGCTCATAAGTTATTTTGGCAGTTGCTTTAGTGGGTACTCTATTAAGGATGTAAGCTACTGTCTTAGTGCTTCTCCCTAAAGTGACTCAAGTAAGATAAAGTAATTGATCATGCTTCTTACCATATCCATAAGAGTCTTATTTTGTCTTTTAGCTACACCATTTATGTTGGCAAACCAGGAATTATGTATTGTGGGATAATTCCACACTCCTCTAGGAAGCTAGCAAAAGGTCCTGGATGTTGTTCTCATAAACCATAATATCTGCCATAGTATTCACCATTAAAATCAGATCTAATGCTCTTAATGTTCTTGTCAAGTTAATTTTCAACTTTAGCTTTGAAAACTTTAAATACTTCTAAAGACTCTAATTTCTCATGAATGAGATATAGGTACCCATAACGAGAGCAGTCATCTATGAATAATATAAAGTATTTTTAACCATTCCAGGAAGTTGTAGGGAATGGCCCATAGATATTTGTATATATCAATTCTAAGATACTTGTAGATTTATTGGTACCTAATCTCTTTTATTTGGTCTATCTTCCTTTGATGCACTCCACATAAGCATCTAAATCTGAATAGTCAAGTCTATCCAATATTTCATCTAACATAAGTCATTTAATTCTAGATTTGGATATATGACTCAAATGCTTGTGCCATAGTCTAGTTGAGTTATCCAAACGCTCGTTCTTATTTTCACATGCAAGGTTTAATTATATGAAGCAACAATATCAAAAATATATCGGTTATCATAAGTACTCAATGAACCAATACCAATAATATTTGAATTTAAAGAAAGACAAGACTTATTTTTTCCAAAAGAACAAGAATATCCAAAATTGTCCAATACAGAAATAAAAACCAAATTTCGCCTAAAAGACGGTATAATAAATGTGTCTTCCAAATCCAAATAAAAACTAGTCCGTAATATTAACCTAAAATGGCCTATTTCCTCTACTTTCATTGATTTTCCATCTTCCTCATAAATATATCTTTCACCATCACTTGGCTTTCGGTAGCTTAGACAACCCCATATTGAAACACTTATGTTAGTAATAACACCAAAATCTATCCACTAAGTGTTTCTAGGTATTGAAGATAGATTAATCTCATAATAGATTAACCTCATAACAAAGAAAAGTAAAGAATATACCCTTCTTAGCAAGCCAAGTGTGATATTTGGTATACTTTTTCTTTTGATGTCTAGCCTTTCCATAAAAGAAGCATTTATCTTCCTTAGCCTTCTTTTGTTATGGACTCTTAATAGCTTCTTTACCTATCTTCCTTTTCTTTCCTTTATTTGATGAGGTACTAACTAGATGAATACTCTAAGATTTGTCCAAATTCATTTTGTCTTCCTCTTGTACATAGTGTGCAATGAGCTCATTAAGTGTCTACTTCTGCATTTAAAAATTGTAACTGACTTTAAATTGCCCAAATTGTGGAAGAAGAGAGTTCAAGACCAAGTGCACAATCAACTCATCCAATAAATCCAACTTAAATGCCTTTAGCCTTTTGGAGATGTTAGACATGCTCATAATGTATTCCCTAATATTTCCATTGCCATTGTACCTCATGGGAGTCAGTTTCACTAGAAGCGTCCATGTTTTTGTCTTATCATTTTTCTCATAGATCTTTTTAACCTTGCAAAGGAAATCACTAGTTAGTAATAATAACAGTGATAACACCTTGAAAGTCATTTGAAATTTTGCAGTTGATTATCATTAAACTCAAGAGATTGGAGTGTTCCCACCTCTCGAAGTTCCATTTCGCCTTAGTGAAACTTTCAGCTGTGAGAGAGGCGGGCCACTTTTCTCTTAATGCTTGGTCTAGATCCATGCAACCAAGATAAATAAGGATATTCTCCTTCCAATCCTTAAAGTTTGACCCGGTAAGTACTAAAATACTGTTCATATTGAGTGGCATGTTGCCGACATATTAACTGTACAAAGAATAAAGTAATAAATAATATGCACAAATCATAATTCAAAATAACCTCTAAAATTTTAAATAATTATGAAATGCATCTCGAGATACGTAACACAACATTAATATCAAGTCTTTGGATAGTAATATTAACTTGTAAGTGGTACCTTTGATGTAGTGATCAAATATTGGCAATAAATTCTGTTAAATAGTAAGCCTATTTTTGGATCAACTTTTATTCACATTGAAACCTTATAATTGTCATATATTTATCACCACAAATGTGTATGTTATTCAGCCAAATATTTTCCTTCCCTTGGGCTAGTTAATATTTGTATAAATTAATATATATACAAACATCATAACATTTTCAATAAGCTAATCTATATAAGAGAGGTTATTTCGACGACTTCTTATTTTAACTAGTTCTATCAAATGTTTGAAAATTTTAATTATTTATATTTATACAAGCATCCAAAAAATTATTTTAAAATTTAGAGTTAATATAATCTTAACTAATTTAAAAATAATTTAAATTAGACCGATCTATTAAAAATAGATTAATACATTAGTACAAAGATAATTGAACTAAATTAATTTATATAATCAATGATATAAATAAGACAAAATATTGTATCATAGTGGCCAAAGTCCAAAGATGCTGCAGTATCTAGGCATATTAACTATTGGCTACTGCATTAATAAGCATTGTCATTATATGTAGCCCATATAATTATATGTTTCAAAGAAAACCTTTGAAAATAAATAGATTAAATACCATAAAAAATATTACATGTTAAACAGATTTTGTGGTGGCGAAAGTGCACAAGATGCATTCAAATGCAATCGCTGAATTCTTATATATAGCAAATCGAATATATGCATGTATATATATATATATACACACACATTTCAATTCCTTGATTAGTAATCAATAAACTAAATCCATAATAAATAAAAACAATAACTTACTTAATCAAAATTTTTAGAACCTAATATTCAACCATGAAAAAATTCTCAAAGAATCTACAATGGAGTTGTTCTTATACCACTTGTTGGAATTTAATTAAATCAAAATACGTACAATTAACCATAAGCATGTATATAAACAAATGTTCAAAAAAAAACATGTATATAAACATAATTTTAATTAAATCCATGAACACAATAAAGTCCTCCATGTAGAAAATAATGAGAATATAAAATGAAAGATTAGCAGAAGCGTGCCTTTATTCATAGAAGAATTGATTTTTTAGGGTTAGATACTTCTAAATTTTGATTTGTCTTCTTGCATTATTTGCTCTAAGTGTGGGGTAGGCAAACTGACTATTCTAATCTAACTTAAGGGCCACAACTCTCACAATAATATCGTTTATATATTAGATCAATTAAGTTCTCATAAAATTCTAACTACTAGTATTGGACTTCTATACATATATGGCCCATAAAAAATAAAATATTTCTAGAGCCAAAAAATATATCACATCATTAGCTCTGTTAAATTAAATAGCCTATAATGTAATTATATTAATATATAAACCCAAATTAAGATTAAAATTCAACAGTAAACTCTTAAAGAATTATAATATCACAAATCGATAATGAATAATAATAATATGAATTAATGAATTTATAAAAAAAATGTACATAAGAAGGACAACCAATGGATAGCCAATGAAGTTATAATGTGATAGCTTATAGCAGTAAAAGATGTAGCAAAGAAGCTCACTTTCGGGCATAAATACAGTTACCATGCATATTTATAGTCCACATGCTGTTGGATGTAATCAAGTTCACTTGATTAATAAAGTTATTATCTTTCCTCAAAAATAATTCTAATTAACTACTATCATTAGTAGATATATATTGTATTTTTTTTTTGAAAAACAAAATTAAAGATGTGTTTAACATATATTTTATACTCTCTCTGTTTTACTTCAAATATTGTTTGAGAAATAATTACATGTATCAAAATAATAGTAATTATAAATTTTATAAAAAAATTTATAATATTTTACTTAATTAGTCTTTTCAACAACTATCTCTTTATTAATTAATTTGTGAGCGAAAATTTTTGCCCTCACTCATGGTGAAATAGTTCTTGCGACTCCGGCACTATTAGACTCTGACCTTAATGAATACAGGCCTAAACTCAGAGAATTGGAGTCGCTACCCAGACAAGCTAAGACTAAAATAGAAAAGTTGGATGATTCGATTCCTAAGAAATTTTCAACTCCTACTGGGTTGAAAAGTTGGGTACGTATGAGAAAGATGAGAAGTAGCCCAACACTTTCATAATGTTCGGTTCATTGGAACCAGTCTCGTTTTCAGATCTAAATATTGTTAAATTCTTATATTATTAAAATATTATTCATATTATATGCAATTACTGAAATAAACATCATATTATAAATCAAACATAATGAGAACCCATGTAAGATGAAAACATGTCTTTACAAAAGTTCAAATATTCTCAATACAAATAAAGTAAAATGGGATACCCACCAAAAGGTAGAAATTTGTCTCTTATATTAATTTTTAAATATAAATTAAATAAAAGAAGCAAAATAAATAAAGCACCCATAAAGTAAAAATATGTCTTTTACAAGTCTCTTAAAAATACAACCAATAAATAAATATTAATATGGTTCTATCATTCATAATAATATAAGTAATCCAAACATATAATTCATCATCAAAATTGCAGTTTATAAACATACCGTAATATTAACCAATCAATGAAATATAAGGTGTAACGCACACGGCGGTCCCAGAATATAAATTTGGATTTTTAAATTATAATTTAGGGTTCAATCCTAAAACTAGGATTTATCATGCAATATTAGGGTTTAAATCCTAAGACTAGAGTTTAACATTCAAAATTAGGGTTTTGATTGAAAAACTAGGATTTTGGTGAAAAATTAAAGTTTTAATCCTAAAACTAGGGTTTTGGTGGAAGAGCTAAAGATTAATCACTAAATTAGAGCTTTAATTGTAAAGCTGGGTTTTAATGCACAATCAAACAAAATAGGGTAATGAATCTTGCAAAGTTGTAGAATAAACAAAGATGTCAGCTTGTTAAATTAGATAAAAAAGAGTATCTACTTGACGAATTGTGTATGTATCAATTTTAACCGCAAATGCACAGGTCATATAAGTAGTAATTATTATTAGATATCGTTCCTATAGAGAATGAAGTAATTGACTAACTAAAATTTAAATTGACTATTATTTGAAAATAAATAAATAAATTTGATATCGTATAAATTATCTAACAATTTCAAATTTTAAAATTTAAAATCAAATCCAAATTCAAAATTAAATTAAGATAATTATCTAACTAATTTAAATTTTAAATTGAAATTCAAAATCAAAATCAAATAAATTAAGATTAATAAGTAGGATTATGTTTTATTAGAATTATTTCAAATGGGCAAAAATAACTTTTCAAACTAATTTAAATCTTTTTTGAATTAAAATTATCAATTTCTTAAAATTTAATTTTATTCTCTTTCAAGCAAGAAAATCAATAATTGCTGGAATTCAAATATTCTATTTTCATGAACATTAAATCACAATAATCTCTCAAGCTCAAAGGAATTAAATTGGTCTCTAAATAATTTTTTTATCTCTAAAATAAATTTCTAAAGTTGTTTATTTTCACAATCTAAAATTATACATAGCTTTCACTCAACATATGATTTCAATTGAACATGCAATTGGTGGCCAAACAATTACAAGCATTAAGATGAAAATCAACAAAAAAAAAAACTTGATTCAAGAAATATATAGGTAATTTAAATCAATCAATATCTATCATCCATAACCCTAAATCCATCTAATTTCACTGAGAAGATTAGTTGTTCATAACTAAATTAAGAATAAAAATAATAGTAATGAAGAAATTAATCACAAAATCCATAATACTATAATTGAACTAATGAAATAACAAAGAAATCAAAGAGTTAAAATTTGAAATTCTAAACTGTTATTGAATGTTCAAACTAGAATGAAAAATCTTGTTGAGACGATGAAGTCCTCCTCTAGCACAATCTTCTTCTTTCTTTAATCTCTAATGGTGGATGAAGCTAATCAACTAGATAAAAATGAAAAGGGGTAGAAGAATTTTTTTTTCTCTTCTAGCTGCTGTAATCTCTCCCATCTATTTTTCTAATTCTCCTCCATTGTTTTCTAAATTCAAATTACAAAATGTTTTACAATATCCAACTACCTAAAAACAATCCTACTTGAAACCCACTTCTGCAGAATTCAAATTTCTATTTGTAAGCCCATTAACTATTAGATAGAAACCTTATCTCAATCTTTCTCCTTCATCAAATTTGTAGCCCTTCAAGAGTAGATGATTTTAGACTTTTTAATCACCTAAATTGAACTTCAGAAGTCCAAGCTATAGCCCAATTACTCTTAGTGGTTCAGATTGAAATTCTGCTTCAGCATTTCAGGCTTAATTTCAACTTGATGGTTGGAGGCCCAAAGGATCTTAGATTTTAATGTACTACACCTCTCTGGAAATCTTGAGATTTTCTCTACAAACTTCATGAAGACAACTTGGCCAATCTCGAACTTTATCACCGCCGAAATCTTAATTGAAACTGTAAAGGTTCAATCTGTCTAAAATTTCAGTTGCACAAACTTACGAGAAATTAATTCAAACTAATCTTTATTAAAAAAATAATGCAATTAAAATATAAAAATAAGCTTAAAATAAATTACTTTAACTCAATTTTATGCTAAAACTAATAGAAAATATATAGTCAATATGCACTTATCAATATTAGGAGAACATACTGATATTGTTGGTTCCGCCAAGGATCAAGATGTTAAAATAAACCTGTGATTTGAATTGCACAATTTACTTATGCCTTGGACAACTTGTTGTTTTGGATCAACGGGGTCTTGGCTACTGTATCTGGCTTTTGTTTTTGCTTGTCTCTCTTTTTGTTTCTGTACTCTTTTTTGCTTTCGGTTGTTATTGCCTAATATCTTTGTTAATTGTTACTCTTTTATATTCTGATTATGGCTAGTAAAAATGGTTTCTGATTGCTAAAGCTGCCCCTCCCCCCACCTAATTATTTGTTTCATTTAAATTTATAAGCAGTGATTAGGACAACAGAAACCAGCTAACACTCCTAATACTGTTAAAAAGCTTATTGTTTATCCGGTGCCTTTTGAATTCTAACACAATTAGGACTGAATTCAGTCAAGATTAAGGGCTCATTTTGAATTTAGCCTAGCCAATTCGATATGAGCACATGCGAAATTTAGCATGTCAAACCGAATCGAGTTAGTCTATATTAAAACATCGGTTCAAATTTAATTTTAACATCATGCTAAACTTAATTCAGACTTTTAAAATCAGAATGGACTAAGTTAAAGCTTCTTAATATTAGATTAGACCTAACTTGGCCCTTTTAATTTAGACTGAGCTTATTCAGGACTAAAATTAAGGATCTATATAATCTTATTTCATAAGGATAAATTTGGACATTTATAATTAATATTATCTTGAATTTATAAAAATAATAATTGAAATGGAACAAAAAAAAATTCCTTACACCCAAGGGCATAAATAGAAAAGGACCAGGAGGGGCACGTGAAATTGAAAAAATCATATATATATATATAATATTATTTAATAAAATATTATTTTAAAAAATAATTTAAGTATTTAAAAGTTATATATAACTAAAGTTAAAGAAGAGCGCTCGTATCTTTTTTACCTCATCTTCCTTTCTTGACAACCCATTTAATCATTCATTATTTTTCTCTTTTTAAAATATGAGTTTATACTTAAATCTTCTTTCTTACTCTTCTTTTCCATCATTCTTTCTTATTATTTTAGGTTTTACTATTTTCACTCTTACTTTTACAACCACCACCACTTCACAAGCTACCAAAAGCAACAAAAATCTATTTTTCTATCTTTGAAGGTAATAGTGAAACTTTAAAAGACAAAAAGTATAACTTTTCTAACTAATTTGTGATATATTATTATTTCTTAATCATTTTTTAGAGTAAAGTTAGAATTTAGAAAGGATTAGTAGATTAATAATTATTTTTTGTTATTATTATGATTTTCTAAATAATTTGTTAATTTAGATATTTTATTTATTTATATAATAGTGATGTTAAGATACTTTAAGAAAAGAGAATCCTCATCTCTCAAAAGAAATAACCCTCCAAAATAAAGATATATTGATGTTGATGTTAATAAACTTAAAGTTAATCTTGAAAAAGAAATAAGATATAGAGTCACTTACACAACCAAATAAAATATTAATTTTTAAATGATTGTTTACTTGTTTACATTAAAAGGAAGATATTTTATGAAATTAGTAATAAGATCATTGTTTAATATTTTTAAAAGATAAAAAATTATTGTAAATAATTATAATATAATAGCTGGTAATGAAGGTTTTTAAATTACGAATTATATTTTTATTTTATTAAAATTATTAGTTTAATAATTTATTTTTATTCAATCATGAGTATACTTTTTATAAAAATCATATTAGATTCTTATTTGATGATTCATTTTTAAGCGCCCCCTAAATTATTTTTCAAGCTATGTTCCTGTTTACACCACTGGGAATTAGATGGAATGTGTACTAAACTCAATAGGAATCCAATTACAGAACAACACATCTATGATGAAAAAATAAAAAAACTTTATTAAATTAATTGAAAAGGGCAAAATAATTAATGGGAGTGACGTAGATACTGATTATTAATTTTTGCAAATGAATAGTTCGAAGGACTAGCATGACACAAGCAAACACATGTTAATAATTAATGATCTATGATAATTATTTCTCTAATAAAACACTTTACACTGCTTAAATGGATAAATGACGTCTCCATTGATAGATCGTTATCCTCATAAAAAAATAAAATGGAGGATTGAGAGGTGGACATTGCTTTTGTTTACAGAGTGGATTATCCAAGTGCTTTTTCTATAGCTTATTCATGCATGTACTGGCTTATGAAATTCTTAGATAACAGTATAACAAGGTTGAGTTAAAAATACTGATTTTAAAATTGAAAAAAATATAGAATAATTAATAAATAACTGTTTAAGTTTAATCATAATTTTTAAATTTAAATTCTGAATATATAATTATGTTGATTGCTTAAAAATTATTAAAAAAAAACGTTAAATTTTAAATAAGTTATTAACTTATTATACTATATATACAATATCCTACTAGGAAGTTATTGTTAGCTGTATCAATAATATATTTAATTCAGTTATAAATTTTCTCTAACAACACAACATATATTATTTATTTAGTCTATGTATTTCAAACTTTGTCTTTTAACACTAAAATAGATTATGTAATGAAATCCTTTTGAATATGAATAAATCAAATATTTCTTGATTACCAATATGAAATTATCTATTTGCTTCTCATGTTATTTAAGAAAAATTACAAAGTCAAATATAATTATTTTTATTACAATGTTCATAGTGAACTAAGTCAAAAAATTTAAATTCATACAATTTTGATACATTATAATAATTAATTTAGAAGCTTGTACAAATTATCTGTGTGTGCAGGCGTGGCTATATTCCATACTTTTGGATACTCAAGTGAGAAAGAGGCCTAATACTGATTGATTATGAACATTTCAAAAAATAATATTTTAAAGAATGAAAATATTTTCAAATTAAATATTCAGTTTTTCTTTTTTTAAAATATTTATTTTTCAACTTTTAATTTTAAAAAATATTTATTTTAAAAAATATACATCTAGTTAAATTTTTAAAAAATAATAATAGTTTTAAAATATTGCCAAAATGATAGAGAAATTTTAAACAAAAATTTAAAAAATTGCATATAATGTAATTTCTTGTTGATTAATTTGTAATTATATATAAAGATGAAATTAGACATGTGATCTAACACTTCCAAAACACAAATCACATCATATTAGTGGTTGTTATTATGTTGGTTGATTGATTGATCACCTAACTTAAAATGGTCCATAATCCATTCAAAGCCAATGGTTCAAAGAATTTTGGCTTTTTAAACAGATGATAATTAATTAATGGTTAACCTATCAATTGGAAATGCATGTATTAATTATTGCTCTAAACCCTAACAATCAAAGATTAGTGACTTTTTTGTTTTGATTGTATAAGCACACGATTAGTATTTTCATCAAATAGTATTTTCCCTTCCTTTATGCTAATGTCACATAATTTATGATACTGACCCAAAAATTATTCTTCAATTGGATGATTTAAGTTAATGTTTTTAGTCTAAGGATAACTGAGTCCTAGTTTTGAATATAATGAGTCTTAAGTATGTAGTTATGTCACAGAGAGAGTTTTACTGCTCTTATAATTTTACTCGGCTCGAGTCTAAAAGAATGGTTTAAACTAAAAAAAATAATATATAGTAGTTATATATAGACTGATCTTATGCTTCCTTATATTTTTCTCATTATTTTCAAGTATGTAACCGGAAATTTTGTGATTTATTTTGATGGGTTTAATCCCTTTTCCTATATTTTAATTTTAATTGTACCTCCCTCCTTCTAATAAATGACTTTGCCAGTATTAAAAAAATGAATAATAAAAATAGAAAATCTCTCTTTAATGTCCTTAGGTAGTTTGAATTCATGAACTAAAACAACATATAAAATCTCTCCTTCATTAAAATAAATTAAAATTTTTGTAAAATCTATTAATTTTTCACTATATTTTTTAACTAAAATAATGAAGTTTTCAAAATATCGTATCTATATATTCCATCAAGCAAACATTTTTTTTTTTGTTTTAATTGTAATTATTGTCTTTAATTGAATCTAAAAAGTAATGAATCACTTAAAGAAAACCAAACTAGACTTATACCCCTTAGTCACACTATTCGATAAAATTATTTTAACTAATATAAATTATATACTGTTGTTAATAATGTCAATATATTAATTTAGTGAAAGCTTAATTGAATCTCAATTGAACCAATGAAATCTCACATGAAAATTAATGTGACTCTAAATTTTTCTTTACTTTCTCTCTTAATTTGCTTTCACTGTTTCTATTAATTTTTTTTAATTTGATAGTCAAATTTCCTTTTTGGTAGGGCATATTAGGAGAAATTGGAAGAAATTAAAAAAATGACAGCAATCAATGACAATATCAAGCTGTGTCGCACAATTTTAAACAAAGATTAAAGAAGCACTAATTAATTCAATTGCAAGAATGAAAAAATTATTATATTTCAAAAAAATGAAAGTATAGTACAGAAATTCTTTTCTTATAGGTACAGCATAAAGGTTAAGATTTTGGTATCTTCTTGCTACCAAAGCATAAGCATTTATATTTTGCTTAAGTCATATGCTTTCCTTTTTTTTTTGTTGCCCTACCGATATCGGGGCTTCACTCTGATTAAACCGGACCTAATCTGAGTCGCACACCTAGCTATAGTGAGTGAGTCTTCCAACGGAAATAGATGTATATATTGAGACTTGAAAACGAGACATACTTAAGCGAATCCGAGCCGCTTACCACTCGGACCAACCCCTTAATTCATATGATTTCCTTTCATTTGGGTTCTTGTGGTTTTTAGCTCTAACTTTCTCTTTTTTTGTTACTTATGTTTCTTTTTTTTTTTGAGAACTCAAAAAAAATCATCACTCACTCTACATATGAAGTATAGATCAAAGATTTAGAAATAACATATATTGAAATTTTTTAATCCTATAAAATTAATTATATTTGAATCAAATAACTATTATATATATATATCTAAAATAAATTAAATATCTGAAATTTTTAAATTTTAATATTTTGTATTATAAGGATTGAATTCACATAAACTATATGTTAGTCAATAGTGATTATTGATATGTTTTATGAGATATTAACATTGAATAAATTACATAAAATATTATTTTTCTTCAAAATTTTATTTTATTGTGCTTTATTTTTTATAATTTTATATTTTTGAATTTATAAAAAATATTATTTTTTATATTTTTACAACATATACTAAATATAATATATATAAAAAATATTACTTAACAAACACTAAAAATTGCCAAAAATAAACCATATTTTCGTAAAATTTTTTTATCTCTGTAGTATTTAATTAATTTTTATTTGTACAGTATATCTATAATTTTTCTCTTTTTAAGTTATTTTTATAAATTTTCCATTATCATTTTATAAAAAAAATTAAATATAATAAAAAGAAGAAGGAAAACCAAGTTAACCTATTGAAAGGGCTTTTTTTTTCTTTTTTTTCTTTTCAAAAGATATTATCAAAATTGATAATGTTAAATTAAAATACTGATATGTATATAAATCATATCAAATAAAAACACAATTAATGGAATATAATAGTAAGAAGTTCAGAACTATAGTCTTAAGCAATAACAAAGTTAATAATTGAGGAATTAGTGGATAAATGTGAAAGGAGAAATAAGGTAAAGTTTATTTGGTGAAAGTCCATTAAGTGAAATGGTATCTCTCCTGCCTTTAATGCAAAAGCACATGGAGGGGCCTTTAGTTTGCAGCCGCTTCTGAATAAAATTTAATTGAATGGCCTGCAAGACGTTGGAGAAATGAATTACTATTTACTTAAAACCTATCAATCTAACTTTCAGGAATTTTACCTCTCTTATTTTGCCTTTTCCATTCTGTTTCTGTTGTGAATTTCTGATTCTCCCAATTCCCACTTTTAATTATATATATAATTTTCCTCATCTTATTATATATATATATATATATATATATATATTTCTTTGAAAATTTAACTACATGTAATTAATTTATTTTTTTGGTGGGGTCAGTATTGAATAAAATATAGCGCATTATATAGCAGAAAAAATGGTATTGTATAAAGGGAATAAGTTCTTTTTATTCCTAGATTCCTAAGTGAGTGAGACATAATTGATCACTCAATATTAAAAGTTAAAAAAAAATTTATATTCTAGCACACCTAAAGTTTTGTTACATATACACGTACCATTTTACTATTTTATTTTATTGTTTTAATTTGGCGGTGGCCTATTATTTTATTTTGTTTTGCTAAAAATATATTAATACTTTTTTTATTTTCTTGATTTTGAAAAAAATTAAAAGGTGTTATTTCCTAATTCACTTTGCAATTATACGGATCCCAATTTTTTTAATATTAATTTTTTTACTAAATATATACACAACATATCTATTGAAAGGGCTTATAATAGATCAATTTTTTTACTAAATATATACACAACATACACATAAAATACATAAAATGCATACTCAACAATACAAACTACATTTATAACATATCTATAATATATTTACAGCATATCTATAATACATTTATATAATAATTTAAATACCTATTTAATTTTATTTTTTTTAATTTTTTATTTTTACAATATCCTTACAACATTCATATTATATTCACACAATACTCAATAACTTTTATATAAAATATATACAATTTAAATAACAAACAAATAATATTTACAACACATATACAATATCTACAATACATCTACTGCATATCTATATAATAGAATTATATGTATTTTTTTTATTTTTTATGTATATAATATATAAAATTTATTTAAAAATAAATTTAATAATTTTAATTAATATATTTTTATATATTTTTCCTTTTTTTCATTTTATGTATGTTATTTATGTTTTAAAATTAAAATTAAAATTTTCTATTTTATAAAAAATTATAATTTTTATATGATAAAAATAATTTAAAATATTAAATTTTATTATTTTATTAGAATATTTTTATTTAATAGTAAAGTTTGAAAAAAAATTAAAGTAAAATATTGATTGTAGTGAGAAAAGAGTTATTTTTGAAAAAAAAATTATTTTAATGAAAACTGAGATATTTTTTATATTTTACTTCACTTTTTTTTATAAAAGTATAAATATTTTTAGTTTTTATAGTATTTTTAAATAAAAGTTATTTTTTTGGATAGTTATGTAAATGTCCCAAAAATTAATATATGTTTTAAAAGATTTTTACCAAAGAAAGAGATTCAAAATTAGAATTTTTATTTGAAGTGATATTAATTTTGAAAAAAAGAATTTGCTTCATCTCATAATCACGTTTTTTATTTCACAAAAACTAAGAAAAATTAGCTAATTTTATTAAAAATATATATTTATATATATTTAGTACTAATTTCTCGTTTTATATGATAAATTTATTAAATATTTTTAATAAATAATATCATATTAGTATAATAAAAATTTTAATATATTAATAAATTTATTAAAATAATAAGTGAGTTGTATATTAAAATAAATAAAAAATATATATTTATTAACTTGAGATAATATTTTTCCCATTCCAAATTAATATATTTTCTTTTTTTCATATATCTCAAATTATAGCACATTTATTATTTTAATAAGTTAGCACGTTAAATTTTTATAATATCTTTATTTAATATTATTTATTAAATTATATTTATTAAAATATGTTTGATATTAAAAAAATTGCTATAATAGAAAAATTATGTATATATTTATATTTTTAATAAAAATAATTAATTTTTTTTAATTTTTGTAAAATGAAAAATGAATCTGTTAACTTGAGATGAAGGTAATAATAAATTAAGTTAGGGTGAGAGAAATGTTTTTGTCAACTGACATTAAGATGGTGTTTCTCAAAACTGGAGTTTTTTCAGCTTATTGTGAATAAGTGATTTTTAGATTATAATCAGATTAAAAATAAGCAGTTAAGCGTTTCTGTAAACTAGCTAATAATCAGCTGATAATCAGTTTATAATCAGTTAAGTGTTTCTGTAAAATCAGCTTATAATCAGTTTTTAATTGTAAAAACTGTCAAAATGACCAAACTGTCCATGAGTTTATTTATTGTATAAAAATAATTTTTTAAATGTCAATTCAAAATTTATTTTGCAATAATAATAATAATAATAATAATAAAATTTAATAATAATAATAATAATAAAATTTCTTTGATGGAAACTAAAGTGTATAAGGTAGGTAAATTTGAAATATTGAAGATTAGATAGGGATAGTATGGTCTTTTACTTGGTCAAAACTGCTTAAAAAATAAGTGCTTAAAAAAAAGTAGCAAAACCCAACTTTTAAAAAACTGATTAAAATCAGATTATAATCTACTATTTAAGTTTTCAGAAACACTTAAATAAACAACTTATAATCTAAAAACAGCTTATAAGCAGTTTTGACCAGCTTTTAAGTTTTGAGAAACACCCTCTAAATTTTCTACATAATCTATGTGTTGCATATTTAAAACTTCATTTAATTAATAGCATGTTAAGAATGGGGACCTATTTTTTCACCACAAATTTATTAATTGAGTACTTAACCTGCTCATCAAGGCATTATGTACACATTTTGATCTCCTCCACCACCCCCCCACGGCCGCCAGCACCGCCACTAAATGCCGCCAAAATTACCTGGAAACTGATATTATGCCTCTAGCTCTATGGGGGCCGTAAGCACCCTGCCACCTAGTAATTTTCAACTATCAATTGCAATTTATTGGAACATTCCAGCCATAAAGATTAATTACACAACTTCCAAAACAAAATGAAAATGAAATTTCATTACTTCTCTCCCCCAATTTATTAAAGATTATTACTTCAATATTGGACATGCCCAAATCCTATACTTAATTAATCTATTTTTTAATAATTTATTTCAAAAATAAGTATTATTATTATAGTAGCAATCAACTTTATAAATCTATAATATTTTTATTAATTGTAGTAATTAGTTTAATAATTAATACATATTTATATATATTGAACAAAATATATAATGTATTATTATTAAAAAAATTAGCATATTTTAAAAAAGTTTATGACAAATTAATTGTCTTTTTAATGTGCATATAAATTTTTTTGATATTAAGTGCATTTTACAGTCAAATTTACAAAAAAAAAAAGATAGAGATAATAATTTTTCTTTTTTATTAATTTTAAAAATATTAATTTAATTTTAACTGAATAATATTTAAATTATTTTTAAAATTACGAGATTGGAAATTGAAATTTTTGAAAAATTTTAGGAGTACTGCATTCATAAAAATTTCCACGGGCACTTTTAGTGACGTACAAAAAAAATCAAAGGTATCGTCTTGTGGGGAAGCATCATATTAACTCCCGCTTGGATTTTCTTTTTCTCTTGAAAACAAATTGTACAGTGGCATCAAAGGTCAATTGTCAAATAGATTTTATTCCAAAACATATATGTTTATAAATTTTTGACATTTGCCTTTTACTCTATTTTCTTTTCTTTATTAATGCTTAAAAATTTTAATTAATTTCTTCTTCATCCACACTACTATCATTTACTATTAAATTAACAGCCAATGGAAAATTATAATAATATATAAAATATATTCACATGATTTGCCAAACATTGTCTTATTATCTTTTCATTAATGTGCACAACATCATATGGAAGATCTGGACTAGATTTAGTTTACAGATGAAGATATTGAGATTCCTATACATTACTGAGCACACATCATCTATTAACACATTACATTTTTTTTCCTTCAAAGGAAAAATATAAAGAGAAATATAATTAATAAGAGACTAATTAATAATTAAGCAAGATAATTAACTAACATAGACGAAAGAACCAAACACTGTCCTCTTTTCTTCAAGTCTGTGTAATGTATTGTTATTATTGACACTGCAATTCATTTCACATCTTTCAGTATCTGTTTCATGTACTCCTTCATAATGCTCTAAAGAGCCTCCTTTGCCCTAATAAATAAAAATAAAATAAAATAATAAAAAACAAAATATCATCTAAATAAAATAATATTCCCAGAAAATCAAGAAAAAAAAAATCTAAAGAGAATAATTAAGCTGTTGATACGTTCAATACCAGAGAACTATTAAAATGATCATGATTTGGCTTCCTGGAATTCATATGAGTTGTGGGTCTGAAATCACTAACCTGTATAATTGAGATTAAAACGTTAATGATAATAAAAAAGGGTTAATAATTATTTTCATTCTGTTAATAAAATACATAAAGAAATATAAAGATAATTTGAAAAAAAGATTGAGTTAATTTATGTAACCTTAGGAGTATTAACAGGAGAGCTAGCAGTATCTTCCAAAGAATCATCATGATGCGAAATTTCTTTGGCTCTAGTTTTCTTGAAAGTTAATCTGTTGGCGATTTCGGTAGAGTTTGTGGCTCTAATAATGGAAGAACAAGAACTAGCAAAAGAAACACCATGTTTGTTGTTGTCGTTATGATGATGATGATGATGATGGTGATGGTGATGCCATGACGATTTCCATTTAGGAAAAGAAGCAGCATCAGAAACCATGGAAGAGCTACCAGAAAAACCAGAAGTGAAACTTCCTCCTTTTTCTTCTTCTTCTTGTTTTTCTCCATGGTTATTATTAAAGAAATCTTCAAAATAAGAGGTCCATCCACTCTCCTCTTCAGAAGAGTTATTAGCTGTATTCATGGATGAATGATTCATTGAGGCCTCCATTATCCAAATCTCTATTTTTCTCTCTCTATTAATAGAGGTGAAGATGATATATATTGTTTCAGCAAAAGCTAGAGGGCTTTGTTTCCTAGCAGGGATTTTATACCCATTAGGTATATTAATTAAATTTTATATTTATTTTAAAAATGGTGACGGGTAAGTTCAAATATAATAACTCTAATTAATTAAGAAAGGAGACTTATTGTACTACAAATAATAATTTTAGATTAGGATTTTTAAAATAATCAATGCTTACAAATACTGAAATTGATAATAATATTGTTTTAATATACTAATTTGTTGCATATTATTAAAATAAATAATTAATAATCAGTATATAATAAGTGTATATACATATAATAGTAAATTGATAATATATTAAATATAAATATTTATTGATAATATATAAATAAAGTTAAAAATATTTTGGTTATTAGAAATAATGTTCAATAATAATGTTACTAATTCTTTTAATATTATTTTTTTATATCAAAATGAATAATTTCTAAAATCAATTTATTGCTATAAAATTATAAATTCAAATATAATGAGTATATATATTTAACTTTTAAAAAGAGGACAAGTCAAAATTAGAATAAGATTTATTAATTAAACATTAGAAATAATTAGAGCCGAATGAGTATAAATATAAGAATTTACATCAATTAGTTTGGTCAGCTTTTAAGAGTTTGTCAAATTAATCATTGATTGAGTTGAAAATTTTATTATTTAAAATTGACCATTAAAAAGAATGAAAGTTTATAAAACTGGCCATCATTAATTTGATTCAGTTGATTTTTACTATCAAAATATGCAAACTAAAATAGAACTGATAATATTAATTTATCAAAATTTTAAAATAAAACTGATTAATTAAATTAATTTAAATTAATATAATTAGTTAAGTTGATCAAAACGATAGTCGGATCATGTTGATTTGGCCTATTTACTCATTCATAATCTAGTGAATTAATACTAAGGTGGTGTAATATGATTATCATTACTTTATTTATTTTATTTAACTAAATAATATTAATAAAAATAATTCATTTTTATTTTGATTTTCAATCTTCAACTAAATGCTCTCTAATATAACACAGTAGAGAGAGAGTGTGTGTGTTACAGGGAAGAAAAAGGGCGTTTGTGGGTAACGTAGAATCTTGGCCAGAGAAGTGGGTCCATAGGAGATGTGGAAGTTAAAATTAGCGGTTGCTACAAAAAAAGCAGCGGACTTGTAGAGAGAGAACGTGCAACAACGAATAATTAAAAAAAATAAAAGAAAAGAAATGAGAATGGTTGACCTTTGTGGATTAAAATGGTAATATGTGTAGCCACACACACAAACATCAGTGTTCCTTTTTTCTTTGTCAGAACTTCTCCTTTCAACCAAACACAATTAATGTCTTATTGAGTCAATTGATAAGAAATTAAACCCCCCAAAATATAATAATATATTAATAGTTTCATACTTTGTTTGGTTCCAAAAAAAAAAAAAAAACTTCTGTCTGAATTTCTCACTATTTCAATGTGTTGGGGTCCATACCACATTCTTCTGGTTTTCTTTTTGGGATTCCAATAAAATAAATTTTAAAAATTTTCTAAAAAATAATTTTTATTTCACTAATTTTATAAAAAAAATAAAAATATTTATATTTTTATAAAAATAATATAAAATTTTAAAAATATTTCATTTATCACTAATTTTTTTTAAAATATCACTTCCCTTACTACAATTAATATTTTACTCTAAATTTTTATTTTTAAAGTTTTTCTAATAAATAAAAATATTCTAATAAAATAGTAAAAATTAATACCATAAAAAAATTATAATTTTTATAAAAAATAATTTTAATTTTAATTATAAAAATAAATAATACTCAAAAATATATAAAATAAATTAATAAAAATTATTTAATTTATTTTTAAATAATTTTACATATTACATAATAAAAAATAAAAAAAAATATATAATTTTATTATATAAATTTTATGTAGATATTTGTATATATTTTATGTATATTTTACATACTTTATAAATATTGTGTGTATATTATATATTTATTATCTAAATATGTGTATTTTGTATAAAAATTATTAAATGTTATATAAATGTTACGAGGATGTTGAAAGAATAAAAAGTTAAAAAATATATATATTAAAAATATTATGTATATATATTGTAAATGTAGTTTATATTATTGAGTGTTTATTTTATACATGTTATGTATATATTTATTTTTTATATATATTTAAAATATAATATTAAAAAAATTTAAAATAAAAAAAATAAATTACAAAAATAAAAATAAAAATAAAAAAATTACAAAAAAAAACATAAAAAATATAAAAAAGTAGCGTGTCCATCATTTTTGAAAAGTGAAAGTTTGCTGGGGTAGTGTAAATTTCTCAACAAACTTTGTAACTCTGTATACTGTCTAGCTTGGGCTTTTTGGTATGGGCTTTTTCACCTTATTCGTTGACTTTCGAAATTATTATTTGATGTCTCGTAAAAATCGATTTACTTCTCGTTTTATAAAAATTAATTATTTTTATTAAACATATAAATATATATATATATTTATTATATTATTATTTTAGTATAAAATATATTTAATTAGTAATATTAAATATGAATATAAAAAATTTATATAATAATTAATTTATTGAAATAATAGATAGACTATAATTTGAGGTGATAAAAAAATATGATTTTTTTTTGTTTTGTAGGATAGAGGGAGTATCTTTTACATAAAATAATACTATTAATTATTTATATTTAAATTATGAAATGATCAAATGAAAGCTGAAAGGTAAGACCCAGCAATTTACGGTCACCGTGGATCGTAAGTACCTGAACCTGAGTCGCCAATCGCAAACCACCCGCCATCGATAATGCTTAATTATTAGCTAATACGGAGCAAATGATTTTGATTTAATAAAGTATTTGATAATGTAAGAAAGATAATATTTTTTTATAAAATGATTAATAAAAGCATTTATATTTTATTATATTATATAAAAATAAAATTTGCCTATAATAATAAAATTTGAATATTACACATATAAATTATAATTAAATATATGAAAATAATTCGCACATGATTTTTAATTACTTATGCAATTAACTTTTAAAAAACATTTGTTTGATTTATTTAATTATAAATAGAGGAAAAATATGTAGTTAGATAGTGTAGCAGGTTAATGATATATCATATACTTAATCATTATGTAAAGTAGGCTTGATTTGTATATTTATGTATATGAATGTACATGTAATTTAAATCTTAAAATTTAGTAAGCGATTTATCTTATTTAAAATTGTTTAAGTATTTTCATAATATTTTTATATTTAATAATATTTTTTTATTAAAAATAGCATTTAATTAAATTAAAAAATTAGAGCTGTTAACTTTAATCTTAAAAGTGATTTTTTAATTATTAATATTAAAAATTAGCGGCTAATTTTTAGTAAATTTATCAGCTAGCTTTTATTTTTTATTTTTTGAAAAAAAATTGCATACTGAAGACGTAGTAGACTGCAAGGACTCCGGTTCGGATTCTATTCTGTTCGGCCCATCTACCTACAAGACAAGAAAAAGAGAACCGGACTCCAATGGGGAGGCTCCGATGCCTAAGCCAAAGATCAGTTGTCCGTAAGTAGACGAGCCAGTAAAATTGAAAAAAGACTGTTTATCTATGGGGATCCACCTCTATTTATAGCTGAGGGATATGAGACAACTTCTGAGTATGTCAGCGAATCTTTCGAGTTTGTTAGCTTCATACATCTGCTGTGTCAGGATCTTATCTGTCGAACCATGAGCTTGGCATGGCCGAAGAGAAATGATATCGAGCTATTCTCTCATTGTTCAAGGGGCGATTATGGGATGTCTAAGTGAGCTCGGTAATATAGTTGGAGAGCTCTGTATAGATAACGTACGAGGAACTCAATATGAAGAGCTACAAGGAGCTCGGTATGAAGTACTGCAAGGAGTTCGGTACACGGAGCTCAATTCTATTAGGGTAGTATTATTAGTCCCCCACAAAGTATCTGACATTGATGTCAGATGAGACAGGTGTCGCACGATAGAGAGGGCATTAAATGGAAACAGGTTTCCCGCCTAAGGGATTTCATGTTGTCACGCCTATAAATAGAGGAGGGGAATTGGGGCACTAGACACTTGCTGTCAAGCTAAGAGTTCGGTTGTAAGATCATCGAACAAAAATCAAAGTTAGAGGAGTTGGCGTAAAGTGGCTTGGTATTCAAAAAGTTGTCGAGGTCTAGATTTGTTGTTGTGCTCTATAAGTGATCTTTTACTTTATTTTTTCACAAGTTGATATTCTTTGTTATTTTTCGATAATAAAATGAGCTCTGGGGGCAAAAATACCTCAGGAAGGGAAGAGAAGTTTTGGGAGCCCTATTTGCAGTATAGCGATCCTAGCTGATCAGATTCGGATAACACAAGTTTGCTATGAAGCCCTGACTTGGGTGAGGAAGCTGAAGAAACATCGGTCGAGAGTACCTAAAGAGAGACCACAGCTTGCCCTAGCCTATCAAATGAGGAGGAAGAAGGGGAACCAGGGGCTCGAGTTCCCACTGATCGAGCACGGGTGAAAGATATATGGGGCTCGTTAGATGAAGAAGATCTAAGGGATATCAGAGAGAGGTGCCAAATACCAGCAGAGTATCAAATAAGGCTGCCTGAAGATGACATTCGGGGGAACAATAATCCAGGACCAAACCAAATAATAGTGTATAAGGAAGACTTGATAGTTGGAGCTCGGTTCCTGTTACGCCCATTTATCAAACTGTTCTTATCTATGAAAAGGATATCCCTTGGGCAATTGAGTCCCAACTTATGGAGGACAGTAGTTGGGCTCGAGATTCAGAGCAAATTGTTGTGCAAAGCTTTCTTGCACCACTCTTGAAAGCTTCAGCCACTTGGTATAGACCCTCCCAATTGGCTCTAAGCTTCCCTGGACCTATAGATCAATGAGTGGATATGACCCTTCAAAGGACCAAGTCTCCCTTGCAAATAGGCTTTGGACAAACTATTCTATCATGGAATTTTTCTATCTGATCTTTGTAGGCTTCAGCTCTAACACTTGCTTGATCCCTATTGAATTCCAGCATATCTAGGTTGTACCTATGATTTGTCTCTTGGTCTTCTGAAAAGCTGTGAGTTCTAGCTAATGGGAGCCCAATCTGGATAGGGATGACTACCTCACAACCATATGTTTGTGCAAAGGGGTTTTCATCCGTAGTTGTTCTTGGTGAAGTTCGGTAAGCCCATAACACATTATACAATTTCTCTGTCCACCAGCCCTTGGCCTCATCAAGCCTCTTTTTTAACCCTACCAAAATTGTTCGATTGGTTGCTTCAGTTTACCCATTGGATTGAGGGTGGTAAACCAAAGGTCAATGTTGAGCTTGACACAGTACTCTCTGAATTGTATACAATCAAATTATTTGCCGTTGTCCATGATGATTGTATGTAGGATTTCAAACCTTGTCATGATGGACTTCTTTAATAACTTAACAATTGCAGCTGGGGTAATGGAAGCGAAGGGCTCTGCCTCTACCCATTTCGTGAAGTGATCCACTGCCACTACTAAAAATTTTCTCTAGGCTGTGCCTTAGGGGAACGGACCTAAGATGTCCAAACCCCACTGTGCAAAAGGCCATGGGCTCTTGATTGGGATCTGATCGGTGGCAGGCTGGTATTGTAGGTTGGCATGCTTCTGACATTTCTTGCACTTTTGAACAAGATCCTTTGCATCAACATTCATGGAAGGCCAAAAGTACCCTTGTAATAGTGCCTTCTGGGCAATAGCTCAAGCTCCCTCATCTGCTCTGCATATCCCTTCGTGGATCTCCCTTAATAAGTAATTTCCCTCTTCTTCTGAAACACATATGCTCCATAAGTGAGAGAATGATCTTCTAAATAGGAGCCTATCACAGATGGAATATCGGCTAGACATTCTAACAACTTTCTTGGCTTCTACCGGGTATGCTGGCAGTTTGCCCAAATCAAGGAACTTATAGATGGGGAGCCTCCACCCCTCTAAAATATCCATTGCCATTATAGGTGAGATTTCGTAACTCGGTCTCCGAATGAATTTAGTGAGGATTCCTTGCTCAGTGGCTCCTGCCATGATAGCAGTGGCTTTAGCCAGCTTATTAGCCTGTTCATTCTCAGCTCTACAATCTAATGAATGTCCTAAGACCACCACTCTTCTCTATGGTGGAGAGAAGTTCGGTTATGTGCTCTTTATAGCTCAGTATGGTTGGATCTCTTGTCTCTATGGGAGTTGGAGAAGATATACAGTAGTTCGGGTCGGACCTCTAGGGCTAGCCTTAGTCCCAAGCTAATGGCTTCATACTCGATTACATTGTTGGTTGCTGCAAAATCTAGCCTTGTTGAATACATGATGAGTATCTTGCCTGGACCCTGAAGGACCACTCCAATACCTGCTCCCCAACATCTAATGCTCCATCTACGTTCAAAAGCCAAGCCTCTTTAAGGACAACCTCGGAGGGTTGCTCATACAATTCGGTGACAAAGTCAACCAAAATTGTGCTTTCATGACCCGCCTTAGTTCATACCGAATGTCAAATTTGCCCAACCTTACTGCCCATTTCTCCAAGATCCTTAAGGTTTTTGGTCTCCAGAGAAGTTTCTTAAGGTATGAGTTGGTGCGTACAATGATGGTGTGAGCATCAAAGTACAGGAGAAGTCTCAGAGGCAGTGTGTGGTGCTAAGGCCAATTTTTCTTGTGGAGGGTATATGAGTTGAGAACCTTTGAGGACATGGCTGGTGTAATATATGGGATACTACTGATTATCATGTTCTTTGACTAAAACTTATCCCAATACCATTGGTGAGGTTGAAAGGTACAAGTAAAATATCTCGCCCTGAACAGGTCAACTAAGCAGAGGAGGCGAACTTAAGAACTGCATAAGCTCAAGGAATGTCTGCTGACACTCTTCGATCCATTGAAAATGTTTCATATCTTTCAAGAGTTTATAAAATGGCAAGAACCTCCTAGTCGAACATGAAATGAACCTACCCAAGGCCATAATTCTTCCATTTAACTGTTGCAACTCCTTAATGTTCTTTGGGGGCTCCATCTCTATTACTGTTCATATCTTCTCAGGGTTGGCCTCAATACCTCTTTTAGAAATCATGAATCCTAAAAACTTTCTAGACTATATGCCAAATGTGCACTTCTTTTGGTTGAGTTTCATAGTTGCTTGCTTGAGGATGTCAAGTACCTCGGCCAAGTCGGCAAGGTGTTCAACTGAAGTTTAAAATTTAATGATCATATCATCTACATATACCTCGACAATTTAACCGATCTGATGCTGGAAAAGTTTGTTAACAAATCACTGAAATGTGGCCCATATATTCTTTAAACTGAAAGGCATGACTTTGTAGCAATAAGTACCCTTCCCTGTTATGAAGGAAGTCTTGCTCTGATCTTCAACCTTCAAAGGAATCTAATGGTAACTAGAGGAAGCATCAATGAAAATGTATTCTTCATAGCTAGCTGTGGAATCAACTAGGCAGTCAACATTTGGTGAGGAGTAAGAATCTTTAGGGCAGGCTTTTATTATGGTCAGTGAAATCCACACACATTCTCCACTTTCCACTGAATTGTTTTTTACTAGGATCACATTAGCCAGCCATTCTGGGAACAAGATCTCTTTGATGAAACCAGCTTTCAAAAACTTTTTAGTCGTGGTAGTAGTTGGGTTTACATGAAGCTCATGAGTCATAAGGGTCGGTGAAATACCAGTGACATCTGCAGAATCCCAAACAAAAAATCCTTGATGTTGCTTCAACACCTGAGTTAGGGTGAGCTCTTTGTCGGGACTAAATAAGCTGGCTATTCTTAGTATCGTACTAGACCTAATCTCAACATCTTTCAACATGTCAGTAGGCTTGGCTTGGGAAATTAATTTATTGAGTATATTAAAAGAATCAATTGGGAGGACTCAATTTGCATCCTTAAGGAGGACAGTGTAAGAGTCTCTAGCTACCTGTTGACTCCCTTTAAGGACTGCAACTCCACGATAGGTCGGTACCTTCATAACCAAACTCTTCATGGAGATATAAGCATCTACACCTATCAATAACGGAAGCCCAAAGATAGCATTGTAAGCAAAACTCATATCAACCACCGTGAAGTAGGCCCGATATTTTCTGACATTTGATTCATCCCCATTTAGATGGTCAACATAACCGAGCTTCATATACGCAGCAAGTGTCAAGAGGTTAATGGAATTACAGGTATCAACTAAAATACGTTCAACCAAGAACTCTTGAATCACTGCCTTGACCACTAGGGTATCAGTGTGTGATCCGCTCACATGAGATTCCTCTAGATGAAAAGTGATAACCGGGCTTTTCGACTGAGGGATCTTTGCTATTGAGAAGACTTCTCTTTCTCTTCACTTCCTGGAGACATCCACTATGTCATAATATTCTCCACCTATAATGATGTGGATTATGCCTGCTGGTGCCTTATTGGCAACCTGGGATGGCTTAGAGCTAGGCTCCTGTGTGTCATTATCTCTAGTAGTAGCAACAAATTGGTTGAGATGCCTTGCATTGACCAACCTTTCAATCTCTCATTTCAACTTACTGCAATCATTGGTTTTGTGACCTTGGCCCGGTGAAAACTGCAATGCAGAGCTTGGTCTTAGTTGGGGTCTTCCTTCATTGGCCGAGGCCAGTTTACTTCAGTATTCTCCTTGAGCCAATGCAAAATGCTAGTTCGTGATGCAGTAAGAGGTGTGAAATACTTGGGGGCTTCTGAGATAGGGAGAGTTATGTATGAGGTTGAATGATGTGGCTATTTGGCTGGGTTATGGTGGTATTTTTTTTATGAATGGTTAGGTCTGGGTGTTCGATAAGCATTTAACCTTTAGGTGGTTTGTTTGGATGGTTTGAGTTGTTGTTTGGATGAGCTAGGTTTGTAAGTCTTGTCTTGGACTTTAAAAAAGCAACTTAGGTCCTGGTGATTAGGGTGAAGTTACCCCCAAATATGGTCAGTTTCATCCGCTCGAATGTACTTATGGGATCGGGCCATAAGTTTGGTGAAATCCTGGGGCAGAGAGTTACTCAGAGAATATGAAAACTACGCACATTGTGTTATTTACTAAGGCTTCCAAAGCTATCTCAAAGTTCACCCTTGGAATTTTGCTCATTGTGTTATTAAATCTCTCCATATATTGCCTCAGTGTCTCTTTGGGCTTTTGAACAACTCTAAATAAGTTCACAGATGTTCATCTAGAGTCAATGGAGGCCACGAACTTATTTATAAAGAGCTCTCTGAATTAGGTGAAATTATAGACGGAGTGTGGGTCTAGGTTTTTGTACCACAATTGAGCGTTACCAGTCAATGTTTTTAGAAAGAGTTTACACAAGGCAGAGTTAGAGGTAGTGTATATTAGGGCTTTGTTGAGGAAATAATCCACATGATGGCGAGGGTTGGTAGTTCCATTGTACTCCTTCAGTTTCGGTACATGGAAGTGCGAGTATACCGCCTTGAGGATTTCTTTAGATAAATGGATCGAAAAGAGGCATCATATTGTAGGTCTGCCCCCTGCGTAGCGATTTCATTTTCTCATCAAACAGAGCATCAACATCTTTCTTTGTTAATGATACATCCTTCCATTTGTGACCATCAGTGGCATGAGTGGAATGGGTTGAGGTGTGGGATACATAATGTCCTGGAGAGAATAGCCTTCTCCTAGCATGGTTGTCCACTCTTGGGAAAATATTTTCTGCCAGATAAGGCTGGTGCATCCCAGGTTGAGGTTGAGGAGGGTAGTATGTGGTCGGGTGTGGTGGTGTTTGGTAATCAGTTGGGGGTATTATGTACGGGGTTGGTGATGCTGGTTGGGTTGGATGTGCAGTATATGGGAGTTGGTGTTTATTTACTGTATGTTCAGATTGCATTTGTTGTTTAGGGGAGTTCTCATCAATTTGATGTCCAAAAGTCTGGATAAAGTCTCTTTATGGTAGCAGTGAGCTCCCAAACCATTTGGCCTGTCAAGCCTGGGGATTGCACTACCTCTGAGGCTAACCGTGCAAATAAGGTTAACAGGATAACAGATGTTGAATCATCCTTGGTAGTCACTGATGAGGGGCCGGGTGTAATATGCTCGGTATGTGATGGTCCAGCTTGAAGATGGTTGCTGGTGATAGTGTAATTTTTAGGTGTATAAGGTGGTGGTGCGGGTAATATGATATTCGAGGTATGAATCTGGTTTGGTGGTTCGTGGGTGTTATCTCGAGCCCTGCTATCCATAGTTCAGGGACCAACCAATCCACGCTCATCGTACCACTGATGATGTAATTGACTGCAAGGACTCTGACTCAGGTTCTACTCTGGTTGGCCCATTTACTTATAAGACAAGAAAGAATAGAACCAAACTCCAATGCCTAAGTCAGAGATCGTTTGTCTATAATTAGATGAGCTAGTGAAATTAGAAAAAGACCCTTTACATATGGGGATCTACCTCTATTTATAGTTGAGGGATAGCGGACAACTTCTGAGTGTGTTAGCAGATCTTTAGGGTGTGTCAGCTTCGTGTCTCTGCTCTATGTCAGGATCTTGTCTGTCGAACTATAAGCTCAGAATAGCCGAAGAGAAATGATATTGAGATATTCTCTCATTATTCAAGGGGCGATTATGGGATGTCTCGGTAAGCTCGGTAATATAGTTGGAGAGCTTGGTGTAGAAAGTGCATGAGAAACTCAGTATGAAGAGCTACAAGGAGCTCAGTATGAAGTACTACAATGAGTTCGGTACACGGAGCTCGTTTCTATTAGGGTGGTATCACATACCATTCTTTTCCATCTATTGAACATAATTTAACAAAACCAATACTTCTTTTTCTCATGATATCTATTGCATATTTAAATTTAACATTTTAATTCATCATAAATTTATAAATAAAAAAATGTCACTAAACTCAATTTTTTTTTCTTTATATTTTATACATTATAGTCTTTATAACTAAAGATTTTTCACATTAAATATTATTTTGTCCTCAAAATTCAAAAAGCATCCTTCCTAACCAATGTTCCTAATGTAACATAAAATTTAAAAATCTTACGTAAATTAAATTATGTTCCACATAAATAACTTCACCAGAAAAAAAAGTGTCAATGATTTCTAGTTCACATGTTCATTATCGTCATACTCCCTAAACTCTCTGTTACACTCTATTTGGGAATAAAAAAAATAAGGAGGAAAACATTATGGAATGAAATGTTTCTCTTAATTATTTTCCTTCATCTTTTTTGCAAATGGGAGAAAAAAAAATAGAAAGAGGATTCTTCTTTTTTCTTTTCCCTCAACATTCCTTTTATTTCGCTCCAAATTGAAGAAATTCAAATTTGGGGAATTCAAGATAAGATATTTGTTGTGTTGAAATTATATTCCCTCCATTTGGATGAAATCATCACTTTTGTAAAAAAAATAAATAAATTATCTCTCACAAATTATTATTTTATACAATAAAAAACTAATAAACTTTTTTTCAAGTATTCTCTTATCACTAATGAGTTAATTAATGAAGTAAAAATATAGTAATTAATAAAGTAAAAATATAGTAATTTTAATATTAATGAATTAATAAAAAAATATTTTAATCTATTTAAAATAATTTTATATAATATCTAATAAATTTAATAACTTTATTAATAAGTGTGTATTTTATTAATAAGTGTGTATGAGCGAAACATGGTAATTTCAGTTAAATAGATAGAGTATTAAGTATGAAATCTAAGTGCTGAATTTTATGCACTAATAAGTGATATAATTCTAAATTATAAATATTATTTACTATATTTGGGTAGTACGCAGAAAGCATTTCTTAATAATATATTTAAAGAAAACTCAAATACAAATTTTCTTGTTCTTAGATGCAAAGATTAATTTTTTTTTTTTTGATAGAAAGATGCAAAGATTGACTTGAAAGCAGAAAGCATAGTTTTTCACAGGCATGCAATTAGACCGGCCTTAAACTTCTAACAAATAGCACTCATTGGCCATCTAGAAGATGGTTAAACAAATCCAATTCATATGCTCAGTTGGTCAAAGCAAGAAAAAAAAAAAAAACTAATCCGAAGTGCCGTAATTTTCCATTTCCTTTGGCTAGAGCTTTATTTGAGGGGATGACGGCATAATTTAATAATATATAATATTATATAGTATATAATTAAAAATAATATTTATTATATTTAAAATAATAATATAGTATATTATGATTAAATAAAAATATTTTTATTTAATTTAATGGTAGTTTTAAACTTTTGATATGTTATAAAAATAAAAAATTATTTATTAATATATATTTAATGTTAAAAAAATTTATTTTAAATAATTTTAAATAATAAAAAAATTATAAAATAATAAAAAATCGCTAAATTAATAATTTAAAATTTTATAATCTTTAAATAATAAAATTACCATATAAAATCTTATCATAGTAAACAGAAGTTAAAATAAATAAAAATTAAATCATCCCTCATCGTGTCATAGCATGACCAATCAAAAAATAAATATTCACGTTTTTACATGTTTTCTAGTTATATTATATGATGTGATAGTTTTCAGTCAGTCATAAGTACTGATAGACATGATTCAGAGCTTGCCAAACTAAGTGCATTGCTAAATATATATACAATTTCCTTCATAATTTTGATGAGATTGATTCAAATCAAAAAGCATCCCTGCTTTCCATAATTTTCTTAATCTTTGGCTCAGAAATTTTAAAGTTTAGCTGTTTAGGAGAAACATATATGGTTGGCAACCCATGTCATCAAGCTGAATATATGTCAAGTACTGCATATACAAACGCGCTGCGTCTGTCAAAGTTTCTAGTTCAGTATATAAGTTAGACTTGACAATATAAAAATATTTTAAATTATATTATTTTGATTGGATTGTCTTTTTAATTATAATTACATATTTTATTTCTTGCAATTATAAGATATGAGCTATTTGTATCTTATTTATATGATTTATCGCAAATAATAAACAATATATATGCTCTTTTAGGAAATTGAATATCTGTTATACATAATTTTCTTGTATATATAAGAATATTGAATTCAAATCATTTCATGATAAAATTTATGTGTGGGGAATTTAAAGATGGTGATAGAGTGAGATGAGACTAGTTTAGGTTGGTTTATAAATCATGTTAACTTTTTAGAAAAGATTTCATACCAAACTTGAGTGGATTTTGCAGGTTTCAAGTTAGGTAAATGCAAGTTGTTGTTTTTAATTAATTTCTTTTTAATTTTTTTTTAAAATCAATTTCTTTTTAAAGTTAACTTTGAAATTTAATTATACTTTTTATCAATTTATTTTTGGTGAAGCATATTATATACTTGGTGTTGAGTTAATGAATTACGATTTATTCTCAGTAAATTTAAATCATTTTGGATTTCATGCAAATTCAAATTATATTAATTAATTTAGATCAAATTTGTGAATGGAATAAAAGTTTAATTTATAAGTGAATGGTTGAATATATTATAAGACAATTAGTTTTGTGCAAGTAGTTTCCAACATTTATTCATTTATTATATGTTTTATGCATGCATGCATGCATGCATGTATGTATGTATGTATGTATCCGCCCATGAATTTTAATATCAGAGTTTTCTGTCTAAAGATTGAATTTAAGACATGTTTAAATCCACATTATTGAACTGATGATGACGATCAATTAATTATAAACAAGTTTTGATCAACCTGCTAATATTGAATTAGGGACTAACGCTATTATATTTGAGGTGATGTATTGGAAGGTGACTAACATAAAATAGTAATAAAATAATTTAAAATTTTAAAATAAATGAATGTTGAGTTTCACAGAAGCCAATTGATTTTACACAAATAAGTTTCAACACATAGTTTTCTATGTATGTACAAACTATAGACTTTAATATTTCAATACTCATGATGAATGCATATACATATACGGATGCATGAATTTTAATAAAATTTTCTCATATTGAAACAAGAAATTTTATTGCAAGTAATATATATACATATATATGTTGAATTTGAATCTCTATTCCAACAAGTATTTAATGCAATTATTGAAAATTTTGTGTAGCTCGAGCCCTATTGAAATTTTGAGAGGCAATAATAATAATAATAATAATAATAATAATAAGATTCGAGTAATTAATTTGTGGACTCTAATTCTAGACGTGTAATGTAAGGGAACACACATGAATCATCATATAATCCTTGTCAAATAAAATATCAAAGGTTTTAAGACTAAGTAGTTACTAAAAATTAATAATATGACAAAGGGCACATAAATAATATATATGAGAGTAAGATATTATTTCTAAGGTCTAGCAATTGCAAGCAGCAATAATAATAAGATTCTTGACCAGTAAAACATTTTTGGAGTATGTAGAAATTTCATAGTATTTGATCATACAAATTTCCACAAATTGAAAGAATAATATCTAATGATCATGTGCCCAACATTGACTAATTTCTGCTCTATGGAATGCAGCCAGCAGCCATTAATATATGATTTATTAATTATGGCCCTGACATTGGATTTTTTTGTAGATTATCTATGGCACTATCTAGTTTTTTACCTCATCAGTATAAATAAAAACTAACTAAATAGATATGCAATTCTATAAAATTTGTTCGTTTAGTTAATTTATTTTTTAAATTAATAATTTAATAATATAATTTTTTAAACTCATAATTTCTCTTAATTTATAAATATAAATTCATTAAGTCATATTAAATTAAGTATAATCATATATTTTTTTTAATTTGTAAATATATTTTTTCTCTCTAAATTTCTTTTAATCTAAAATTTAATCACTAAAATTAAATTTTTAAGTTTGCTTTCCGTTGATTTTTTTTATTTTAATATTTGTGTATTATTTTGAAATTTTTATCATTGATTTGTTATATTTTGAATTTTTCTTTTCTAAGTGCAAACAATTTATTCTTTTATAATTTATGTTATTTAAAGATAATATATTTTAGTGATTAGATTTTAGGTAAAAAAGATTTAGAAAGAGAAAAAAAAATATTTATAAGTTAAGAAAATTTTGACTTGGCATGATTCAACATAACTCAATGAATTTTTATTTATAAGTTAAGAAAAATATAAATTTAGGGACTATGCGATTAAATTAAAAATTTAAGAGGTAAACTAACTAAATGAATAAAGTTTAGAAAATTACATATATATTTAGCTAAAAAATTAATTAGTATAAATGTCGGAGTCCATTACTAAGTAGAGAAAATTATATCATATATTATATTTTGATTTCACCGCTATTATTTTTTTATTTTTAATCTTTTATTTTTTTATATTTTATTTTTTTCAAAAATACAGTGCAACTTCATCCTTTTTCCTCTTCTTTTCCATTCAATTTTTCTTTTACACCAGCACTTTTAAATTGAAGCCAAGGACGAATAAACTTTGTACCATCAAGGCTACAAAGATTTTGATACTTCTGTTTCTTGCCATGCCCATACTATATCTTTAAGCAATGGTGGAACTAGGATTCCATCGAGGGAGATTAAAATTTTAAGCAAAAAAAAAATATTACATTCAATATATAAATTTATTGCAAACAAATTTAAGATAAAATTAAACAAAATATGAAAAAAAATTATTAAATATATCAAATATATTAAAATATAGTATGATATCCTCTTAAAATTAAAAAAAAAAAAATCACATTTAAGTAGTAAGATTGCATAGTTTATAATCTATTATTATGAACACATATAATACTAATAAATCTATTATTATTAATATCAATTTTAGGATACAAATTGAAAACAACTAAAGATAATAAAAATGTGGAGTAGATTTATCAATTATATATATATATATTAAATTGAAGGGAATATAAATTTATATATATCAGTGTCATTATAATTACGAGTAAATATTTTCTATTAAAATTGAAGTTGCAACTTTTTAGGATTAGAAAACTTCAAATACACTTTTTCAGTTATTACTTAATGATTTTTAATTTCTTTGTCAACTTGTCATGTAATTTAATATTTTAATTTTCTTAATCTTAAATCTTCCTCAAAATTATTAGATAAAAATTCTTATAGAAAATGAATTAAAATTATATCTCAATTAAAAGTATAATTAAAAATAATAATTAAAATACTAATAATTAGTTAAAAAAGTAAGACTAGAATAGGATGTTACATTTGAAATAATAATAATAATAATTGCAGGCTATTATTATTGAAAAAAAAAATCTAAATGTGAAAAGTTTATAGCAATAGGGTCCAAAGAGAGAGGGACTAATTTATTAAAATAACTAAAGTTCCACCCCTATTTTTAACAATTTGTTTGGATGACTAGCAACATAGTTTAATACTATATGATATAGTGTGGTATTGTTGGACCCCCAAGCCCGCACTATCCACTCCACATAGTATGATATTGTTCGCTTTGGGCCAACAATACCACACTATATCATATAGTATTAAACTATGATATTGTTCGCTTTGGGCCAAGCCCGCATGATTTTATTCTTGGGTTACTCCCTAAAAGGCCTCATACTATAGAGTGAGTATGAATGCTTATATACTACTCAATTGTCTCTTGGCTTTTCCAATGTGGGACTTTGGATTGACACCCCAACAATCCTCCCCTCAAGCCAAGGACCACACATCACGGACAACACATCACATGGCCTCCCCTTGAGCGATAATCCATACACCAATCCGTCTTAATCATCTTGTACCGCCGTTATTCACCCACGAGACACGCCGCCTGACCACCACAATATCAGGAAGACTTTCGACACAAGGCACACCGAAGAAAAATCACCTGCAGGCTCCATTATCGGGCTCTGATCGCAATTGTTGGACCCCCAAGCCCACACCATCCACTCCACATAGTATGATATTATTCGCTTTAGGTCAAGCCCGCACAATTTTATTCTTGGGTTACTCCCCAAAAGGCCTCATACTATGGAGTGGGTATGGATGCTTATATACTACTCAATTGTCTCTTGGCTTTTCCAATGTGGGACTTTGGATTGACACCCCAACAGGTATTATATGATATAGTTCTATAATCAGTATTTTTTATATTTGGCCAAATACATACGTAGCCCTTTAAACTTGTATCGATTAGTCACTTTATCTTATCTACTATTGTTTTAACCATTTAGCCTCCTAAACTTATTTTTTTTCATAGCATTCACAATTCAACTGACTTAGCTAAATCATGTATTTCACTCGAGAAACAACGAGTGAGCCCCCTTGCATGATAGACACTTGGACTGACAGATAGGATAGGTTGTAAAGGGCTGATAACGGGTACTTTACCATTAGATACACAAACTAAATCCCTTAAGTATTTAAATCCCTAATATTAAAATTTCATCTTCATTATGGAAAAAAAAAAAATTCATCTTCATTCAGCAAATCCTTCTTCTTGTATATCTTCTTCTTATTCTTCTCGTATTTGCTTGTAAAGATTTTTAATTTTGTTTTCAAGTACATATTTGTGATTTTGGGATTTTCGCATAATGGGAAAATTTTTGTTTAATTTGAAAATATTTGTTTCATTTGAGGATTTTTCTTTGATTTTGGAATTTATGTTTGATTTTCGGGTTGCTTCGAAAAACCAAAACTTCATAACAAAAAGAACGAGAAAGGATGTTTGTGGAGGAAAGAGTATAATTTTAAAATAGAGTATAATTTTAAATTGGCAAATGTGTGTAATGTAATCAAAACTGAGTACAAAGAATATTATCAATGTTAATTTGATAAAAAGAAATGTATTGTATATCTTATTTCTGTCTTCATCTTTCCTAATTATACAATGCCAAATTATATCATTCCAAGCTAAGCTATACAAGGTAAGTATTAATTACAATTATCTTGTTCTGATATTGCTCCTTATTTCTTGCAGGCAGATGATCCTCCTCCTTTGATCCAGCCTCCAATCAAGCCTGGTCAACACTCCCCCTCAAATTGTGTAGTGGGATCACCAATACCCAACTTGGCTAATACTGAACCAAATATTCTTCCGATGACTGCCTTAGTTAAAATATCCGCCAATTGGTCTTCTGATCGAACAAAGGGTAACTCCGCTATGCCTTCTTCGAGCTTTTCTTTAATAAAGTGTCAATCTACTTCCACGTGCTTAGTTCTGTCATGTTGAACTGGGTTCTCAAAGATACTTATTGCAGCTTTGTTGTCACACTTCAGTATGCAAGGGAGTCTTGGTGCAAAACCAATTTCAGTCATTAATTTTTTTACCCACAAGATTTCGGTCAAGCCTTTTGCTATTCCTCGGAATTCAGCTTCTGCACTGGACAAGGCCACAACCTTTTGCTTCTTACTTCTCCAAGTCACTAGATTTCCTCCAACTAGAGTAAAATACCCTGAAGTGGATCTTCGATCATTTGGGTTACCAGCCTAGTCTGCATCAGTATAAACCTCGATATCTAAGTGCCCATTTCTTTCAAACATAATTCCTCTTCCAGAAGTCTCCTTTAGATATCGAACAATTCTCAATGCTGCCTCCATATGATCCTCCTGTGGTTGATGCATGAATTGACTCACAACACCTACCGCATATGCAATGTCAGGCCTTGTGTGTGCTAAGTAGATCAACTTTCCAACAAGCCTTTGATATCTCTCCTTGTCTATCAAAGCTGCTCCTTCCATGATCTGAAGCCCATGATTTACTACCATAGGTGTTTCTGCAGGTTTACAGTCAACCAATCCGTTTTCGCTAAAAGATTAAGAATGTATTTCCTTTGGGATATAAAGATGCCTCTTCGTGACCTTAGTACCTCAATTCCTAAAAAATATTTAAGCCCTCCCAAATCCTTCATTTCAAATTTAGAAAACAAGCTCCTCCTTAATTGTGCCATTTCTTCTGAGTCACTCCCTGTTACGATCATATCATCCACATATATGATTAAACAGGTAATAAGGTTGCCTCGTTTCTTTAAGAATAAGGTATGATCTGCATTGCTTTGTCTGTACCCATATTTTTTCATGGCTATGGTAAATCTTCTAAACCATGCTCGAGGTGACTGCTTCAACCCATATAGCGCCTTTTTTAACCTCCATACTTCATTTCTTTGAAAGTCATCCCGAAAACCTGGAGGCGCTTCCATATAAACTTCTTCGTGAAGATCTCCATGAAGGAAGGCGTTTTTTACATCAAACTGGCGGAGAGGCCAATTTTGATTCATTGCAACTGAGAATAGAATTCGGATTGTATCAATCTTGGCAACTGGAGAGAATGTTTCTGAATAATCAATGCCATAGGTCTGTGTGTATCCTTTAGCAACGAGCCTAGCCTTGTAGCGTTCAATTGTTCCATCAGCTTTATGTTTGATAGTAAATACCCATTTACACCCAACTGGGTGTTTACCTGCTGGAAGTGTACATTTTTCCCATGTGCCATTTTTCTATAGTGCCTCCATCTCAATCTTCATAGCTTTCCACCATTTAATTTCCTGTTTTGCCTCTTCTGCAGTTTTGGGCAGTGGTTCTGTACGCAATGTAGTGGCAAACACCTTCGCAGCCTCAGACATATTCCCCCTGGACAACATTGCCCACTGGATATTTAGAACATCGAGACACATGTTCTGGTGAGTATCTCCTGGGTGGTACTCCCTGAGTAGTTCTTGGTGGTAGAACATATCCCTCTGTTGCTTCCGTTTCAGGTTCCTGATTTTCAATGTCAGTATCATCAGTATTTATGTCAATGAGGGGTCTAGTAGGATTTACCTCTTGAAGAACCTCCATAGAGGGTGTACCATTGGGATATGTTCCAGGCTCGTCGATCTGTTCCCTGTCTGAAGGTGACTCGGTGGTACTGGGGCAAGGCTCTGTTGGGACGCCATCTATGACAATTAGACTATCTAACCAAGCTATGGAGTCATTTTGAATCTCCCCCTAACGACTAGATTGGTGGGTATAGTAAAATTCAAATTCAAGGAAATCACAATCCATGGTGACATGAATACGACGGGTTTGAGGATCATAGCATCTATACCCCTTTTGGTGTATTCCATACCCAATAAAGACACATTTTCGGGCACACGGGTCAAATTTATTCAACTCATGCTTGGGAATATGAACATAAACAATGCAGCCAAAGACTCTCGGAGGAAGGGTTAGAACTGGTGATATATCTGTCTGGGTTTGAAGAATTTGTAGAGGTGTTTGATGTTCTAGGATTTTTGTAGGGAGTCAGTTGGTAAGGTAGACGGAGGTAGCAATCGCCTCAGGCCAAAAAATTTTAGATACATGGGCTTCAAACATTAGAGATCGGGTCATTTCTAAGAGAAAACGGTTTTTTCTTTCCGCAACTCCATTTTGTTGGGGTGTATTGGGGCATGTGGTCTGATGGATGATACCTTTTTTAGTGAAAATTTTTTTCATGGAATGATTAACATACTCCCCCCCCATTATCAGACCGTAAGGCTTGGATTTTTTTGTTGAATTGTGTGAGGACCATATTATAAAAAGCAAAGAATTTTTTCGGAACCTCAGATTTATGTTTCAAGAAATATACCCAAGTCATGCGGGAGAAATCATCAATAAAAAGCACAAAGTACTGAAATTGACCATTAGTATTTGGAGCTGGGCCCCGTACATCAGAATGTACTAAGGAAAACACAGAATTAACCCTAGTATTATTTGACACAAATGAAACTTTATGGTTTTTCGCAAGAATGCAAGTTTCACATGTAAAGTTCATATCATTACGCTTAAATAAGGTAGGAAACAAAATTTTAAGATAATGAAAGGACGGATGACCTAAACGTCTGTGCCAAAGCCAGATTTGCCTGTCTAGTGTCCCATGAGCCAGCATCGCAGTTCCGTGTTGAGCCACCTCGTCAACATAGTAGAGACCTCCGCACTCAGTACCACGCTCAATGATCGCCCCCGTATGAATGTCCTGCAACAGGCAAAAATGAGCAAACATGTAAACTCCACAATTCAATTCTTTTGTTACTTGGCTGATTGAGAGCAATTTACAAGACAATGACGGAACAAAAAGACATTTTGAGAGATTCAAAGTTGGAGTTATTGAAACAGTGCCAGCTCCTAGGACTTCAGATAATTCCCCATTTGCTGACTGGATATGGGTTCGATGTGGTTTTCTAAGTTCAACAATATCCACTGGGTCATAGGTCATGGTATATGTAGCTCCACAATAAAAAATCCAATTTGACATTTTTTTGGTGTTTTGGGTTGCGTGATAGGACTCAGATATATTTATTGGGCTTGGATAATTTTCTGGGCTAAATTGTGCTTCTGGACTCAATTGGGCTTGTTTATGGTTTGGGTTTTTTTCTGGGCGTGGGCTGGACTTTCTTGGGCTCATGGTGGGTTTTGACAATAAAGGGCTTGGGTTAAAACCAAACTCTAAACCCATTTTCATTTTACCCTTTGTGTTGTCTTTCTCCTTTGCTAGGGCCGCCACTCCCGATACTGCCTGCTCTCCTCTGCTTCCTTCTGTTCAGCTTCCATGGCTTCCCTGGCTGCCATGACTACCACTGGAGATGTCGGTGACCTCAAGGATGCCCACTCCAGTTGCAGTCTTGCCACTGCCGGTTCGATTTGTTGCTTGGGTTCTGTGGGTTTCATCCCACCATTCTGGAAATCCAACCAATTTAAAGCATGTATCCCTGGTATGTTTTTTCATCCCGCAAATGACTGCAAGTCAAATTGGATTTATCCTCGCACTGTGATGATCTCCGATCTGAGCGCCTCTGGTTGTTCCTGCTTGAGTTTGGTCCAGGTTCATACCTGGGTTTTTCTCCTTGCTCTTTTATGAGTAAACCTGTCCCGATGCCCAAGGATGATGAATCCGCTTCTGGGTTGGTTGCCGGCCTCATTATTTGGAGCCTGGCGGCCTCCCGTCGGACCATGGAGTAAGCGGATTCAACTGAGGGTTGATGATCTGCTTTTAGGATGTCCCTGCGAATATTATCATATCTCTCATTCAGACCTGCTAAAAATTGATATAATCGATGTTCTTGAACAATTTTATTATATTTTGTGGTTCCATTTGCACAGCAATCCATTGGATTGGGCTGTCTCCTATCGATGTTCATCCATATTGCTTGTATCACGTTCCAGTATTCCTCCAAACTCTGTTGCCCCTGTACCTGTTTGTTGGCTTTCATATGGAGATCATATATCTGCAAGCAATCTGTTCCACTCCCATATGTGATTGCGAGGCCATCCCATAGTGCCTTTGCCGTGGGGTACTCTGCAACTTTGTTAACTAGCCGTGGCTCAATGTTTTGAATGAGCCAAGAGAATACCATAAGATCTGTCTGTTCCCACACTAAGAATTGTGGATCTGTATCTATTGGTGGTGGAGGTTGGCCGGTGATGTGTTGAGTCCAACCTCTACCACCAATTGCTATACGCATTAATCGGGCCCAAAGGGGATAATTATCTCCATCCAATTTCATCCCTAAATTCAAATTATCTGAGTTTGATTGGATGTCTGTCCACTGGTGCTGGTTTTAAGCAGATTGGCAATTTGCAAAGTTAGCTCTTCTGCATTTGCCATCTTTGTTCTGGTTCAGGCTACTTGATTGGTAAGGTTTTCTGGTCGATAAAGGTATTTCTGGGTAAGTTTTAATGGTAGATGATGAGCAAGAATCAGACCTATGATTTCCAGGATCAAGAACACTGCTCTGATACCATGTAAATTTGATAAAAAGAATTGTATTGTATATCTTATTTCTGTCTTCATCTTTCCTAATTATACAATGCCAAATTATATCATTCCAAGCTAAGCTATACAAGGTAAGTATTAATTACAATTATCCTGTTCTGATATTGCTCCTTATTTCATGCAGGCAGATGATCCTCCTCCTTTGATCCAGCCTCCAATCAAGCCTGGTCAACAATCAATTGTATTTCTAGATTCTGTAAAACTACAGCAAGAAATAAAAGAAAGCAAATACTTTCAACATCCACAATAAACATCCAATCAAGTAACAACTTTGAAACATCCACTTATAACAATAACCATTTTGAGGATCACTTACAACAAAATAAATAACAAAAGAAAAGAAAACTCCAAGTTTGAGAAAAGAAAGAATAGCATACCTTTCTACTGCTTCATTCTGCAAAAGCTTCAAATACAAAATTTTTTCACTTCTATAGTTGAAGCTCAACCACTTGAAGTCTCGCTTTTTCAACCACAGTCGATAGATTATTACTTTAGCTTGGTTTATTCAACCAATCAATTGTATATACTAACTAAAATCTAGAGATTATATCAGAATTAAATTAAGTAATTTATTTGAGGTTTTTCATTGAAGGGAGAAATGGGAATGGTTAGAAAGTAACGAAGAGAGAGGATAAAATTTTGCTTCAGTTAACAGGAGTGAAGATAACTTAATTTAAAAAGCCACGTAAGCTCGAGTGAAATACACACATTTGGACTCAACTAAATTGTGTTTAAATGCTATTAAAAAAAAAGAGTTTAGTGGCTAAGTGGTTAAAACAAAAGTTCAAGGGGCAAAGTGACAAATCGATGCAAGTTTAAGGGGCTAATTATATATTTGATCTTTATATTTAGAAAAATTGTATAATATAGTATGGTTAAACTGTTTTTGTTTCGTTTGATGATATGATATGATTAGAAGAATAATAAAATGATAAGAATACTGCCAAAATAAAATTAATTTTAATTTTAATTAAAATTCATATAAAATAATATTAAATTTATTTTTATAGTTAATAATTAATTTTAATAAAAGATATAAAATTCATATAAAATAATATTAAATTTATTTTTTATAGTTAATAATTTATTTTTTATAAATAATTAATTATTAATTATAATTATTTTATAGCTGATAATTAATTTTATTAATTTTATTTATTAATTTTTAAAAAATGAATGGAATGAGAAAACAGAAAAATTATTAAATTAGAAAATTATATTTGAAAGTTTAAGTGCTTATTAAGAATATTTTAAAAAAATATTTAAATTATAATAAACTATTAATTTAGTAATTTAAAAATTTTGACAAAAATTATAATTTTTAAATCATAAAAGACTATAAAATATTATATCATTATATTAAAAATCAAAATAAATATAAAACTAAATCTTACCACACTATATCACACTATTAAAAATTATTATCCAAACAAGTGGTAAGAGAAGCCTTTAATCCATGCTCACAAAATTGTTTGTATTCCAAATATTCCAGCATCGATAGCAAGTTATCTTTTTTCTTCCTTGTTTATTGCCCAGCAATTATCCGTTTTGTTAATGTTGAAGCTCTCTGTCATTGCTGTCTCTTCGAATATCGAAATTGCTGATGCTGGTTTTGTGCTATAGAATCTTGACTCTGTCCTTTGATTATGGATTATGGTCTTCTTCAAACAATCCTGAAAAATCAAATCCTTTTGATAGAGATAGTATACCAAAGGCATTGAAATTAGTCGGTCTAACAGGCTTCTTGGATTTTCTTCTACTTGTTTCTAGGAATTGCTGCCAACGCCAGATGTATTAATACATTAATATTATTCTCTTCATTTTTTGTTATTTTTTTATTATTTTAAATTATATTTTTAGATTCAACTATAATAATTATAGTATTTTTTTAATTTAATTATCCATTATATATTCGATAAAATATTTAAAAAAAATAATTTTTTAATTTTTAATAAATTTAATATATTATTTCAATTTATATGTGAATAAGTTTTACATATAAATAATTAAAAAATAATAATAATATATATATTATATAATAATAACAATATATATTATATATATGTGAGTATATATTTAGATATATGTGGATATAAGTTATAAAAGAATAATAGTATATATATTATATATATGGATATATATGGATATATGTAATATATAATTTAATTAAAGAATAATAATATATGTGTGTATATATTATATATATTTTAATTAAAAAATAATAATATATATTTATATATATTATCTATAAAATAATATTTTTATAATTTATAGGTTTTGTATGTTTTAAATATTCAAATTCATCTCATTTCTTATAAAAAAATTGTCTAAAAATATTTTTTATTTTTGTAATTTTCCCTACTAAGTATGATGAAAGTTCGGGAACTCATGAAGAAGTGAAAGTCATTTATGATTAGAGAGGCTATAATCTCTAATCATATATTAATAAATTTTATATTCATCACAGAAAAAAGTCAATTTTTTAATGTCATTTCACCTTAATTTCAACTAATTTCACCTCATTATCATCCTAATGATATAGTGGCAAACATAAGGCCAAACTTTGTCAACATAAATACATGTGCATTTACATCACATTCAAAATCCTATCATTGGTAGCTTCATTGTTTTATTCTTGCTGCACCCATCTCTTTGTACCTCCAATTAATTTTAATTTTTGTATATTTTTATTAATATATTTACTTATTTATTAATAAAAATACTAAAAGCTTTTATTATATATATAATTTATTATATCTATTTTATAGTTGTTGATGTTCATATATTTAATAGATTATTAATTTTAATATTATTATTTTTAATTACTAAGCAAATTATTTACTAGAGAGCATACTGTACTCCTAACACATTGAATTCTAACCTATAAAAAATAACTCTTCTTGTTCTCGTATACCTACTTTATCCGCTAAACTTAAACAAAATAACTTTTGCCTTCTCATTTCATTAATTAATTAAAATAATTATTTTTAATAACATGGAGGATTAAACGCTTGAATTTGAGTCCATTGTTCATTTTAGATGTGTGATTTTACACAATGCAAATGCAATTTTTTAAAATATTATTAATAATTTATTTGAGTAAATATGCATTTTAAAATTATTATATATTTTGAATAAAATTTATAAATTATTATAATTATAATTATTATTAAAATAACGAGTGCAAAGTCAGCTAAATTTAGTTAAAACATGTTCTTGCGGCTGCTATCAAGATATTAGAATATAAAAGGAAAAAAAAAAAGAACTTTTACAGTGATTTGAGAACAAAGTTCAAACCGTATTAAATAAATATTATAGAATAATATATGGTATCGATATATTCAATTTTATAATCAAATGATATTATTCATAAATTAATATGACAATATTATTATATTATCTTGTATTCAAGTGTTTGCTCAAACAAATTGAGAAGTTAATAGTAATAAATTTTGATAAATCTTATTTATTACTAACTTTATTTTCTGAATAAAGTGATGGGAATAGGGTGAAAAATAAAATAAAAAAATGTGCTCCTATCTTAAAAAATTCCATACGTAATAAACTTGTTACTTCTAACCAGCATTGTGCCAAATATTATATATACATACATAGCTTAGTCTTCAAAAGTTGGGCATAAGTCTTGCTTCCCATTGCCCCTTCTGTTTCAACGAGCAAGCTTCTATCAATCACATTTTCTACTTGTGTCCCATCATCCATAAGCTATGGGTCCTTTTTGGATCTTATCTTATAGAAGATATAGGGAGAAAAAGAACTCTTCATCTTGAATTAATGACCTGGTGGCTCTCATCCTCTGGAGCTTCAACCTTTGATCGTCTTAAGAGGTTCGTATCACAGTGTATTGTTTTTTTTCCATTTGGAGGTCCTACTGTCAATGCATTTGGGGAGAAGGAAAGTTCTATTTTCCTAATTTATATGCATCTGCCACTGCTGATATTCTTAATTGGGGTATTGGCTTCTCTAAAGCTGGATTTGCTAAACCTGTGCCTTGTTTCAAAGAATTTTTACTTGTCCATTTTGGTAGCAGCAACCTTAAGCCGACAATTGTCCGCTGGCTCAAACCTCCATCATGTTTTCTCAAGCTCAATGTGGATGCTTCCTTCACAAATCACCTTTCTGCTGGAGGAATAGTTATCAGAAACTGTTCGGGCCAATTTGTTCAGGGTATAGCCTTTGTCTTCAACGCCTCTAATGCATTTCAAGCGGAACTGCAGGCTCTTCATACTGGTCTCCAATGGAGTATTTCTTCTGGCTTTCGTCCTTTGGTTGTAGAGACTGATTCAAAAATGCTGGTTGATCTCCTCAACTCTTCTCAGTTCCTTCACCCTTCAACGCTTGCAAGCAAAGCTCAACGTCTTTTATCCTCCAATAACTTCAGCCTCCACCATATATTTAGGGAGGGGAACCAATCTGCCCATTTCTTTGCTCTTTATAGTCGCCTCCACAAAGCGAATTGTATTTTCTCTAGTTTTGAGTCTCTTCCTTGCTTTCTGAAACAGATTATTATTTCGGATTGTATGGCTCCTTACATTCGCTATCATTAATAATACATATCATAAATATTTTGATTAAAATATATATATATATATATATATATGAAAAAGTAATTATAAATATTTATTTTAAAGAGGAGAGAAAAACATTAAACACAAACTAAAGAGTTAAAATTAATCAAATGAAGCTAAAAGATGCAGTTGGATCGAAGCCTAAATATTAGGCAAGTCCACCAAGTTACATTTAAATTGTTGATGCTTTTATTTTATTTTTTACTGGGAAAATTACACTTACCAATATTTTTTTTAAAAATTTTTACTTTTTTATCAATAATATTTTAGTCATTTTATAATAAACTATTTAAATTTATAAATTTATAAATAAACCCATAATAAATTATGAAAATCTAATATTTTAATAAACTAATCATAAATTTTTATAAATTTGAACATGTTTTGAAAATATGATAAATTTATAATTTTTTTTCATCTTTTCTGGTATTGTTATCAAAAGTCCTTTTTTATTTTTGTATGAGAAAATTACGCTGTATGCCCTCATTTTAAAGTTTTTTTTTTCCAAAATATCTTATAAATATTTCTAATTTTTACTTTTATTTTTCATAATTTATTTTTATCCTTTGTATAAATATATCAATTTGTCTTTTTCAAAAATACCCTATCATTCCTAATCATATCCGTTTCTATCAAAATTTCTCTCCGAAAACTGTAATAGTTAAATTTCTTTCTTAAATAGTTATTTTTCTCTAAATTTTTTACTTTACTCTCTGCGAAAAAGAAAAGGAAGAATGAAGTCAAAATAATTAATCAGGTTTTTTAAAATTTTTTTGGTTATTTCTATTTTTTTCCAAAATTAATTTGTGTTTATGTATTTTTTGCTTTAATCTTGAAGGTTTTTTATTTTCAAGGTTTGTAATTTACAATTATTTGATTATTTGCTTCATTGTGTGTGTTGTGCTTCAATAATGGTGTTGAATTATTGATGATGATTATAAAGCTAGGGTTCTAAGAAGAGTTCAGAATTGGGTTTGAATTTTTGAAGAATTATTAGAGCTTAATATGATTATTTTTTTGTTTGATTTAGTTATGATGTGTAGAATTTGCTTTCTCTAGGTTTTCTTACCCTAAGTTGTTAAGCTAATAGTGATAATAACTAGAGTGAGATTCTAAGTATATGCTCATCATTATTAATAACTAGGTATATGATAAATACCCACAACCAACAAACCCGATGGAACAAGCAATAATCTAAATCTTCTACTTCCATCATATGTGCTCTTCATAATTTTTCAATTCTTTTTCTTTGTCTCATAAAAAAGGGAAGTAATGTTTCAAAGACAACATCAAAGCTTAATCATATGATCTTTATAGTTATTAATAAGCAATAGCCAATAATGATGATCTATTTATTTATTCATTTATTAATAACTGGGTGTTTTCTCTTAACTATTTATTCTTTTAAAATTTCATTCATTTTGTTTATATAATCTATTTAGAATGTTGTTATAGCTATTTCTTTTCTCATTCTTCTATGCATCTTCTTCCATAATGAAAATTTGTATTGCAATTCTTGCTGTGTGAATATGTTTTCACAAGAGGCACAAATTCATTCTTGAAGTCAAGTCTTTATAAAAAGTGTGTTATTGTATAAATAATGGAATTATTTTGATTGGAAGCCAATTTAAATTATTCCACTTGAAAAATGGAAATTTAAGTGTTTTATATTGTGATGCTTTGTGAAACGTGAGGCTGAGGGATTATTTTTTTCCATTTCATCATATGATAAGATCAAACGTGTTTGTGATTCATGTCCTGAAGAATCTAGTTTTCTAATTAGTTTTTAGCTGCTAATGGAAGATTGCTGGCCATGCATTCATGGCTTGATATTGATTGTTTTTTGTAAAATTTTCTCTTTTATTTATGAGAATCATCTTTTCCTTTATTTCTTTTTTCCTTTACTATTGATATTGTTTGATCTTATATTATAAATCAAATACTACTATATACATTCATTTCCTTATCTAGTTATTTTATATTGTAAAAAGATTTAGGAATGAAACTATTATCCATATTTACGCTCAAATTATTAATTCAATAAAAAAAATGAACAGTATAATTATTTTTTTGAAATAATTTATTGTGTTATTTCTATCAATTGAATATAGTGTTGTCATCTATATTATTTTTTTCTTTTGTTGCATCAACTGGCTTATTATATACATTTGTTTTTTTTTCCATTTTTTATTTCTTGGTATCTTTTGCTAATATGTTTTTTTAGGAATATGGTTGAACACGTTCAACATCCTCTACACCAAAGAAATCTATTAGTTAAATTATGAGAAGGTTAAAGAAGCCTGAAGGAAAGAAAAAAATATAAAAGATGAAAGAACAAATTTGATGGTAGAGTTGAAATGAGCAAAAAATCAGTGCTACAGTCTGATATGAAGAAACTGAAAATAGATTTAACAGAAAGTGGAGAACAAGTTTTTGGGGATGTTTTATCAGGTTTTGATTTGAAATAAGAAAAGGGTAATTATTCTTCTTCTATTGATAGAGGAGAAAAAAAAATACAAAGAGATGCTATAAAAAGGCTAAGTTAGTCATTGAAAATGATATTTTAGATGAATCAAAAAGAGGTCTAAAGGTATTTTTTATTTCTTATTGTTAGTATCATTTTTTTTTATATCTTATTTGTGTATCATATTTTAAATAGAAAACTTTGTTGTGTTTAGTTTTTTTTTTTTAGTTTTTTGAAAGTTTAAATTTAAATAGTTTATCACTTTATATTTTTATTGTTCTCTATATGAATAAGGACATATAAGTATACTTCAAGTATACCTGTAATATACTTCAAGTATACATATAATATACTTTAAGTATTCTATATAATAAGACTTTTTTATTTAATTGATTTAAATTATAATAGAAGAGTGTTAGTTGTGCCTAATTTTTTTGTAATATACTTCAAATATAAGTATAATATACTTTAAGTATTCTATATAATATAAATTTTTAATTTAATTGATGAATATTGTAATAGAAGATTATTTATTGTTCATAATTTGAATAATTGATGGCAGAATACGATTTGTTGTACTTAGTTTTATTTTATATTTTTTGCCCTTCTATTTGTTCAGTTGTACCAAGTTAATAGGAATATATATTATAAATATACTTCAGGTATACCTTTAATGTACTCGGTTGATTATTTTGAAGTATAGTATACCTTTGGTATACTTTATATATTTTAGGTATACTTTTAATATACTAAAAATATCATTTTTGTCTAATATTGATTTTTTTTTTCTATTTTAAGCTTTGAGATTATTTGGTTAATATATACTAAAAACACAACTCTCAATGTGTATGACATAAGTCAAAAGATGAGAATGATTTTGTGCTCTATATCATATCAAAAAATCATTTAACATATTAATGAGATCTAGATAAATATAATAAAAGTTTTAAACTTTTACCTAGATTCTCATATACTAATTATGCAACTTTCGTTCTACAAGCCTCTGACTTGAAGACAACATCTTTTATTTGCTTTATAGTGATTCAAAGAGGCTATCAGAGACTTGCATCAATTATCGATGTATCATTAGCACGTAGCGTTTCAAAGCCTGAGATTTCAGGCTGCTCTGTTTTTTTAATTATTATTTTTGTTATTTATTAAAGCTTCACCAAGTGGTTAGAGATTTTCAAAGAAAGGAGATGGATATCTTTTGTGGGAGCTTGAGTCTTGAATGGTTTTGTAGACTATTTTTTTAATTTCTAAAATAATATTCTATCCCTCTCAAATTAATAAATATATATATATATATATTTTTATATTTATCTCAATTATAATTTATATATTATTTAATAAATTAATTATTATATTAAATTTTATTATATTCATAATTAATATTATTTATTAGGAATATTTAATTAACTTATATTAGTTTTAAAATTTAAAATATAATAAATTTATATTTTTAAAAATAATAATTTTTATTTTTTATGAAATAAAAAAATGTGTGGAGGAAATAAAAATTAATATGAAAGGGATACCAAATAAATAGTTAACGTACATTTGATTGCATTTTAAATTAATTTATTTTTATAATATTGACTGTTCAATGTTCATGATATGTACAAATAACATATGATGTGTTTATCTGCACATATCGATGCAACGAACACAATCAGTGAGTGAGAGTTGAGAGTTGTATTTTTTTTTTAGTGCTGTCTAATTGGGTACTTTTGAAAAAGTTACTTTGGGTGGTTACTTTTGAAAAAAAAAATAATACAAAAATAGAATTTATTTGTGAATGATGTTTAATTTTTTGGGCTATTTGTGGACAAAGCTCTTTTAGCTGAGGCCCAATTGTGTTATAGGATCTAAGCCCAAACTATCTTCAAGGTTATAATCTGGTTTTAGAAACAGTCAATCTGAAAGCTTGTAATAGCAAGTAAAAAGCTTCCCCTTCAAAAGAAATAACCAATATTTCTTAGTTAAATGTGATTACGATGACTGCTATTTTTTTAACTCTTGAAGATGAAAACTTTTATATAAAAGAAAAAGAAAAAGTCTTCACGTGCAGGGGGCGAAGCCAGATTTTTTAGTGAAGGGGGGCAAAATAAAAATACCATATATATATATATTAAAAATAATATAAATTTAAAGAGAGACAATATAATAAAAATACCATATATATATTAAAAATAATATAAATACCATAAATAAATAGATGTAAATAAAAAAAATTTCAAAAAAGCTGGCCCTTCAAACACTAATAGCCTCGCCCCTGTCCACATGCTTCTTTATACTCTTTTGAAACCCTTTTCGGGAAAAATAATTTGCGATTGTAGATTTTAATATCTCAACTATCAGGAGAACCATATGACAAACATGATTATTTAGTTTTATATGCTTTCAATTAATCAAACAATCTATTTCTCTGACGAAGATGATTGCCATAATATCTCTAAATCCTAATAAAAAATCTTTGCTCTAATATGTGAAAACCTTAATACTTCTGTTCAAAGAAAAGCTTCTCTCACCCATACTTGCAATGTGCACGTACTAGCCAAATCCTTTTTTTATGTCAAATGATTGTATGTCAAACGGACAGAAGTAAAGTTAGATTACAAATAAAAAATACGCATAACCTTTGAAATGAATTCAATTGATTCTATCTCAAAACCTTTGCATTCAGTTTCTAGGATGAACATGGCTTCCTGTGAAAAAATTCACAGTCATAGTCTTTCGAATTCGGTCAATTAATTCTTCATAAATTGAAGCTTTTTTCCTTTTCATATACAGAGGAAAAATCAACTTTATATATGGCAAAATACCCCACAAAAGTTGATGAAAGTCGCGCTTTTGATGATGATCTTTATTCTTCTGAAAATTCAAAAACGATGGAAGCTGAAACAAAAAAATAAGATACTTGTGAAGTAAGTTGTCAAGGCATATGTGTCGTCGATTCCTTTTTTCTCAACAGCTGAAAAAAATAAAAATTGAATTAGCAATATGAGAAGCTTTTTAAAATATTCAAACAATTTCGCACAAATATTCATTTTTACAGACACTTTGACACACATGTCATTATATGTGAAGCTTTTGAAGAAGTTGTCATCCAATAAAAAAAATTACGAAGAATGCTAAGATTGCACTTATGGAAGAGTGTAGCTTAGTTATTCAGAACAAGCTTCCTTCTGAATTGAATGATCTAGAAAGTTTTTCTATCGATCCTTCATAGTCATAGTCTATCAAATTCATTCCATTCTTCATAAATTGAATCTTTTTTCTTTTCATACATAGTTCAAAAAACCAGCTTTATATATGGTCGAATACTCCACAAAAGTTAATGGAAGTCGTGCTTCTACATTTTTATATTTTCATCTTTTGAAAATTCAAAGATTGAAAATAAAACAAAGAAAATGCACCTGTGAAGCAAGATGTCAGGCCCAATATGCCTAATGCCTCCAATTCCTTCCTCAATGACCGAAGAAATAAAAATTAGACTAGCAATATCAGAAATTTCTTGAAATATTCATATAATTTCACACAAATATTCCTTTTGTATATGTCTCAGCCCAAATAGCATCATATGTGAAGTTCTTGAAAGAACTACTCAAATCACATAATTTATTATTTTTTTATTTTATTATTATATCTTTTATGTTATTCTAAATTAAATTTTAAATTAATCCAAATAATTTATATAAACTAAGAATATATAATGCACCGATTTGATTACATTTCTTTATTTCATTTAAATAGAAAAAAAATTTAATTAAAAAAAAAAGAAGAATTGAATTATCCCTGCTTGGTGGCCCATTTCTTTATGGGAACTTTAATTTTTTTTTTTGTTGGTGTTTATGCATTTACAATGCTAAAATGACTAGGTGTCATAATTAGCTATAAGCATTAATTTAATGCATCGAAACAATAAAAAAGAAATGCAAGTATCTTTTTTTTCATTAAATCCCAAGTGTTGTTATTCAGAAAGTTGTTGTCTCCAGCTAACTAAATGAAACAAAGAATATTCAATTAATTTCATAATAAATCATCCACCGAAAATTCTATGAAAAATGCATTTAAAGAAGTCTTTCCGAACATTAAAAATTTTGACATTAATTAATTCATATAACTGACAATATTTATTATTAAATCCATAAATATATGTACAAATATATGCATATTATAAGTGCTTTTGCTGAGTTCTTAAAGTACTTTGTTCAATTCATGTTATTTGGAGCTTCTTCACATTGATTCGATGCAATAATGAGATTTTTTTTCAACCAATAGAGTTTTGCACTTTGATTAATTAATTAAGTAATTAGTTTTAATAATCACTTATGAGAGTAATTACCATATCTAAATTCAGTTCAAAAAAAATTACCATATCTAAAGGCATCAAAATTGATTAATCAATTATAGATCTTACTTTGACTATGAATGAGGTTAATCCAATTAATTTTGGAAAAGAAATTTCTTTTGCAAATCAGAAATTTCTTTGAAAAAGAAAAGGAATGCTCAACTTTTAAATCTTAAATTTTCTGCATTATGAGACTTGTATTAATTTTCAAATTAGAGTATTAATATTATAATAGTAATAATGATAATTTTTTATTTATATTTTTTTTAATTTAATGTGAATATTTTTTCTTATATGTAAAAATTAATTTATAATTTTATTTTGATTACTAAAATATTTTGAAGTAATAAATTTTGATCACATCATCGATAATGAAACATATAATAATGGGAATCATAATGATGGTAGTGGTAAAATTTATAAAGTGATAAGTATCAAGAAGACATCTATCTCGGCAAGCAAAAAATTGAGGTTCTTATCAGCGGATTTAGAATTTAAATTTTAGGTAAAAAGAAAAATTTATAGAAAAATAAAAATAATTCTTATCACATTTTATATTTTGATGTAAAGAAAATATAATATAAAGCAATAATATTAAGAACTAATACAATGACTAATAAATAATAAAAAATGATGAAGGCATGCAGTGGATGGTAAGTGAACAACCCACAGAAGAGTTGAGAGGAAGCTGCTGGAAACGAAACACAGAGAGAGGAGGCTGATAGAAAATGAAATGCTCAAAACCTAAAACAAACGTTTTAATCCAAGGTGTAAAGAAACACACATCCAGCCAATCAGTCATACAGTCATGGATTGCCAACATCAGCAAAATTTCTGTTACATGAGAAATAATTGTGTACATACAAGTCTATTGTAACTTCATACATCTGTAACAAACTCTATTTATTCTCTTCAATAGCAGTAATCAAAGGCAGATTATTCCCTTCAATATTTTCCTTTTATACTTCTGTTCATGGTATCAGAGCTACGAACAAGATCCAACTATAATCTTTTCTTCATATTTTCTTAACTGTTTTTTGTTTTGATCCACATAACTGATCATTTAGAATTTCTTTCCTGAAATGGCAGAACGAGAAGTTAATCAGAATGAAGAAAATGAAATTGAAGCTTATAAGATCATGAATGCTGATCATTCAACTATAAATCTGGTTAATATAACTCTGAATGAGAGAAATTACCTTGCCTGGAGCAGATCTATGATCATTGCACTGACTGCCAGAGACAAAATTGGATTTGTCAATGGAGATTTGCCAGAACCAGATCTTAATTCACCAACATATAAGAAATGGAAAAGAGCAGACAGTATTGTCAATTCTTGGATCTTAAATTCCATATCTGTTGATATTGTGGAAGGCCTTCTTTATGCTCCAAATGCTAGAGGATTATGGCAGGAACTTGCAACAAGATTTGGTGAGTGCAATGGTCCAATGATTTACAAGATCAGAAAAGAAATAAATAATTTGACTCAAATGAATCAATCTGTAACTACTTACTACTCTAAGATGAAGAAGCTATGGGAAGAAATAAAATGTCTAAAACCTACACCAAAATGTAGCTGTGGTGCTATAGCTAGATGCAGCTGTGGAGTCTCTCAGAATATTCTGGATATGGATAGTGAGATTAAACTGATGCAATTCCTAATGGGACTGAATGAGACCTATGATACTGTGAAGAATCAAATATTACTCATGGATCCTTTCCCTAATATATCAAAGGCCTATTCCATGATAATGACAGTTGAGAAACAGAGAGAAGTACAAATCACACATGTGGACACTCAGGAACCAGCAGTTGCTTTGTATACTCAGAAATCAGGATCTGGACATAGTTACAACTCTAGCAGAGGCAGTTTCAGGAACAAAACTGATAGGTATTGCACAAACTGTAAGACTACAGGACACACCAGAGAAACTTGCTTCAAACTCACTGGATATCCTGAGTGGTTTACTGAGTTAAAGAAAAAGAGGGCACAGGCAAATGTAACTGGACAGCTGGCATTGGCAGAGACTCCATTGACAGACTCTCAATTCAATAACATACACAGAGATGAAGATGACAATCCAATAGCAAACGTAGCAGTTTTTGCAGGTAATGCATCTTTTTTATATCATTTTAGCATATTAAATCATGGAAAAGGCAATTGGATTGTAGACTCAGGTGCTACTCACCATATAACAAATAACTTACACCTATTAGACCATATGATTAAACTACCACAGCCCAAACCTATAGACCTACCTGATGGAACTACACAACACATAACTCATACTGGACCTGTTACTTTGCACAACTCATTATGCCTAAAGAATGTATTGTATGTACCTACATTCAAATGCAACCTCTTATCAGCAACAAAGTTAGCCAAACAGAACCATATATCAATTCAAACCTTACCAAATATGTGTATGCTGCAGGATATACAGACTAAAGAAGTCATTGCTCATGCTCAAGAACAAGGAAGTCTATATGTTTTAAATAAGGGGTCATTTGTAAAACCTCATTATATCAGATGTAATTCTGTCTGTAAGGATCATGGTGTTCATATTAAGGCTCTGTGGCATGCTAGACTAGGCCATATATCAGATGGTTAGTCGTTCTTCTGCAGAAGCTGAGTATAGGAGCATGGCTAATGCAACGTGTGAACTAGTATGGTTACAAAATCTGCTTCAAGATTTCAACTTATCTGTTCAGAAGCCTATTCCACTCCACTGTGACAATCAAGCTGCGATCCATATCGCAGCCAACCCTGTGTTCCATGAACGAACCAAACATGTGGATTTGGACTGTCACCTAGTCCGTCATCACCTTCAACAAGGACTGATCTCTACGCCTCATATCAGATCCAGTGAACAAGCAGCTGATGTTTTTACTAAATCTCTCCCCTATCCTATTTTCGTTAAGATTGTTGCCAAGCTCGGGTTGGTTAATCTACCAAACTCGAGCTTGAGAGGGGGGTGAACAACCCACAGAAGAGTTGAGAGGAAGCTGCTGGAAACGAAACACAGAGAGAGGAGGCTGATAGAAAATGAAATGCTCAAAACCTAAAACAAACGTTTTAATCCAAGGTGTAAAGAAACACACATCCAGCCAATCAGTCATACAGTCATGGATTGCCAACATCAGCAAAATTTCTGTTACATGAGAAATAATTGTGTACATACAAGTCTATTGTAACTTCATACATCTGTAACAAACTCTATTTATTCTCTTCAATAGCAGTAATCAAAGGCAGATTATTCCCTTCAATATTTTCCTTTTATACTTCTGTTCAGTAAGCAATGGCCATAGTTGCAAATATTAGTAATGATGGTTGTTGTGGTTGGGGAAGTGAGTGAACATAAATGTTGGTAATTATAATAAACAACGTAATATATAAATATTGGAATTATCTATAAAGTAATCGTTGTTGTATAATTAATTTTTTAATTATATGTTTTTGCATAAATAAGCACACAAAATGAAGATTAGTTATTGTAAATTTAATTACTTTGTTCTATGTGTTGCATGAAAAATTCTTAAAATAATATTAATTTTTAATTGTGACACTAAAAAACAAATATTTAATTATTAATTTATTCACAAATTTGCTTACATTCTCCATCCTAATTGTTCACTATCCAATTAAATTCTTGTGCATATAATATACGAGTATGTATACTAACATATTTAAAGAGAGAAATTGAATAACACTGGGAAAGTAGTTAATTACATAAATTTTTATTTTTTAAATTTTATTTTATCTAAAAACTGGTATAAATAGAAAAATTATTTAAACCATGATGATTAATTAATTGTTTAAGTATATCAAGATATAATTTAACCGTAAATATATTTTTTTATGAATAAATTTCTCCACTTAATATAATAATATTAAAAATTAATTATTTAATAATTATTATTTTTAAATAATTTAAAATTTAATTAATTCAATTTGTGAAATAAGATTTCAATGCATACACCTATATGATGTATAAACTAGAAGAAAATATATAAGCATATATCATTGTCCATCATTATATTTTCTTTTTGAAGCATATAATTATATATATATATATATATCTTTAGTGGCTACCCAATAATTATCCACTAGACAACTCAATTAATTAAGATAAGGACCCAAATTTTGTCAACTAATAAAAAAGGTTTTTGACTTTTAGAATTTAATTTAATTTTTAATTATTATTTTAGGAGACCGATTATTAATTAAGTGGAAGCAACTGCAAATGACTGCACATGGAGAACAAGTAAAAGAATAAGAAACAGAGCAAAGAAAAGTCAGAAATCATCAACTTTGGGAGTTTGTTGGTGTGGACACTTTCTTCACACTTGACTCAGTATTAATTGGACCATTGTTTCGTTTTGACTCAGTGGACTCTCTCTCTCTCTTTAAATTTAGTATTTTTATTAATTTCGTTTACTAATAATTTTTTTTAAAAAATAGTATTTAAGTAATTAATTAAGAAAATGTTTTGGAAGTTGTTGATTTTGGGGAGAGTTAATACAGTTGAGAGCCAGCTCGAAATTTAATTTCTTGAATATATGAAAGCAACAGCATACCCCATGACAGATGTTTAGCTGACGTCATTAGGGTCCGTTGCGTTTAATTTTTCATTTCCACAAATTTCCTTCTTTTTTTGAGTTCCACAATTATTATCATCATTTTATTTATGTCATGTATTTATACATATAAGCGGTTGTGATTTTTTGTTTTCAAAATGAAAAAATAAAGTTGGCTAGACTATGATGGCTAATATTGGGCTAAACAATATGAAAAATTAGAAGTACCCTTTAAATGTATTTTAACTCTAAAATTTAAAGTATATTTTCCTCTAAATTTTTTATATTAAATGATACACATTAAAAATCTGTACTTTTTAATTCCAATATTATCAAACTAATACAAATTAAATATTTGTCTATCTAAAATATTTTAAATTATTAGATTATTTATTTTAATTAATAAAAAAATAAAAAAATAAAAGGGTATATGAAAATTTCCAAAAATAATATCAACTTTTAGTTATTCATAATTTTTATTTAAGATTAAAAAAAATTCATTAATTATTTTTAGAGGAAAAAATATGCCTATTTAAAGAATACTGAAAAATAACGTTATTCTAATAATAAGTTAAAGTCATTTTTAAATATAATTTAACTATCAGAATAATCAATAAAAACTAAATTCATATTTAAAAATTCTCTTCTTGCTATTTACAAATAAAAATGATATTATTTATAACTGTAAATATTAAAAATTTGAATATTATCAATACTAGAAGATAATAAATTAAGGGATAATAAGTACATGATTTTAATAGTTAGATTAATTGTTTAGCATGAATAATATTATTTATTTATACACAGAGATTATAAGTTTCAACAATATATAAAAGAATTACAAATAATATATCTATAAATAGAAATTAAATTTGATTATTTTCATGTTTCAAAAATATAAATTTCAATAAATTGTATTTATTGGGATACTTATAGATATTATCCATATTGAATTGGGAGGCATTATTAAGTATATTTCAACTGCAACACCATTAATTGTTGCATATATTTTCCACTTATATTTTATTTCATTTACATAATAAATCATGTAATTAAAATAAAATTACATAATAATAATATAATAAGTTTAATTTAAAGTAACTAACTACGCTATGAATATAAATTAAAGTAATTTCTTATATAATATGCTTAATTTGAAGCATTTGACTAGGTTTAATTTGAAGTATTTAACTAGATTATAAGTATAAATTTTTGTAATTCACCATATAATATATTTAATATAGAATAATTGACTATATTATAAATATAAATTAATCTAATTCACTATATAATATGTTTAATATGAAGTAATTAATTATGCTATAAGTAAAAATTAATTTAATTCACTATACAATATGTTTAATCCTGAGTGATTAACTATGCTATAAGTATAAATTAATATAATTCACTATATACTTTTATTTAATCTAGAGTGATTGACTATTATATAAATATAAATTAATGTAATTCATTATATAATAATTTTAATTTGGAGTAATTGATTATGCTATAAGTATAAATTAATAGAATTCACTATATAATAGATTTAATTTTGAGTTATTAATTATGTATAAATGAATGTAATTCATTATATAATATATTTAATTTTGAGTTATTGACTATGTTATAAGTATAAATTAATGTAATTCACTATTTAATATATTTAATTTTAAGTAATTAACTATATCATAAGTATAAATTAATTTAATTCACTCTATAATATATTTAATTTTGAGTGATTAACTTTGTTGTAAGTATAAATTAATATAATTCACTATATAATAGATTTGTTTGAGTGATTAATTATGCTATAAGTATAAATTAATGTAATTCACTATATAATATATTTAATTTAGAGTAATTAATTATATTATAAGTATAAATTAATTTAATTCATTATATAATATATTTAATTTTGAGTGATTAACTTTATTATAAATATAAATTAATATAATTCACCATATAATTAATTTGTTTGAGTGATTAATTATATTATGAGTATAAATTAATGTAATTCACTGTATAATAAGTTTAATTTTAAGTAATTGACTATGTTATAAGTATAAATTAATATTCCTCCTCCTCCTTATCATTATCATTATTTTCTCTTTAAAATTTTTACATTCATATTAAAAGAATTTCATTGGAAATACGCTATAATGAATTTCAATATTTTGTAATTCTTGCTAATTAATAATTTTCATATATTCTTACCTTTTATAATGTATAAAAATTAATTTTTTCTTGCAATAAATTAACCACGATAAGTGTGGTACATGAAGTTGTTAATGTGCATTGTAATTGATTATATAAGGCACTATTTAAAATTTGGATTCTATAATTTAATTATTAGGCTAATAATAATAATAATAATAATAATAATAATAATAATAATAATAATAATAATAATAATAATAATAATAATAATACTTCCCACATTCTCAACAATAATAATAAATTCTTAAAAATTGAAAGGATATTTAAAGACAGAAAATTTGAAAATATCAAAAAAATAAAAATTAATATCTAAAATCTTGAAAATTTTGAAAAATATTATGAAAGAGTAAGATGAATAATTATAAATTAAAATTTTGTAAAGAATTTAAAATTGTAAAATGACATGTATAATTGGTATGAAATTAAAAATCTAATATAATAACACAACAAATAAATTTGTTCATACTTAATAAATTTGAATATTATGACAATTTTTTCATCATAATTAAATGAATATAAGTGATTTAATTAAATGTAAAGTTTATTTATAACAATTTTTATTTTGTTAGTGTGAGCCACTAAAGTTTATTTGAAACTAATTTGATTATTTACACTTAATTATATGTGTTGCTTTATAATATTAAGTTGTACATAGAATAATTGGCCAAATCACATGTATGTTAAGAGATATAAGGTTTGATTCTTTGTGATTATAATATTTTTATTTTGAAAAAAAAAACAAAATGTGTCATATGAAGAAAATGACATGGCGTCATGCCATTACATGCTTATTTATTTATTTATTTATAAGAAATCTAATATTGAAATAAGATTTATAAACACTTATATGTTAATTTGATTATTTATACTTAATTATATATGTTCCATTTTAATATGAAGTTGTACACTTAATTAACGCTTAGTTGTTAAATTTGATTAATATAGAAGTAAGATTTATTAACATTTCTGTGTTAATTTATATAAGTAATATATAATCAATATAGGCGATAAATAAATTTTTTATGCTTTAATTACAAATTACAAAATGAAGTGTTTATTCATGTATACAATAAAAATGTGTGTAATTAAATATTTACTATGGTTAACATTTTCTTAGTGAATGAATAATGAGATTTGGAGAAAAGAAAAGGAATACTTTGGAAAGATGAACTTATTAAATTTATTGTCTGATAGGAAATTGGAGCAATAATTAAGAAATAGAATAAAAATTTGAAATTTAAGTTTAAGTTTTAAAACCCTATAAAAGGATACACAAGCAAATTTAAATGACAAAAAGTGAATTCTAGCTATTATGGCTATAATTTGTTTGGCCATTTAGCATTACCCTTTCAAAATTATAGAATATTAACCTAAAATGAGCTTCTTCTCCTTTCATTTTCAGTATTATTATTATTATTATTATTATTATTATTATTATTATTATTATTATTATTATTATTATTATTATTATTATTATTATTAATCTGAATTTATTAGCTTGGATTTTTCATCTCTCTACGTCTCCATATAAAATGTGGACAAAGTTGTAAGGGGTTAGAATAAATACATAGATCATTATCAATTTCTACCCTTTATATAATTCCTATTGATCATAAAAATCAATGCTTAAATTAACAAGATAAAATTAAAATTCTTAATAAAACGGGACCATAATATATACTACCATTTTAGGACAATAAGTGAATCAAACTTAAAATTGCATGTGAGCTTTGGGTAGCTAGTGATGATTAATTATCACCGTACATTCACATAACAACATTTTGTGCATAAGATTCTTACTTCTTACCCAGTCAAAGCTTAAATGGTTAAGACAGCTATATACCTTTTTCTTTTGAAATAAAAATTATATAAAGGGTTAATTTGAATTTAATTAATTTTTTGTCCTACCCAATCAATTAATCATTAATTAAAGATATATTATTCATATTGAAATTCAAAATTTTTCATATGATAAAAAAATATTTTTTTTATGTGATTTCACTACAACAAATATTTTTTTTAAATCTATAATATAATCCATGGTCTACATATTGTTAAAAGTGCAAAAAAATTTGATATTAATAAGAATTAATAATATTATTGTTATGCGGTTTATAAAGTTCTCACAATCAAAATTTTTTTACAATATTATTATAAATATTTGACAACACTGTTAACATGCTATTGGTATTAATATGTTACTGACGTTTAGTAATATTAAAAACTTATTTGTAAACATATATATGAGTGAGTGTATTTACTTTTAATTGTTAGTTTTAGAAAAAATGCATATCAAATGATGTTAAATTAGTATTGTTAATTTCAATATTTATTATAGTGTTTAGTCCATGAATTGAAATTCAATTTTAATTTTCCATGATATAACAAAATATTTAAACAAACCTTAAAAATAGATTATTTTCCTTAAGTATTATTAAAATGGTAAATATTATAATTTAATAACAAAATTTATAGTTATTAATGCATGAAGTGGGAGTATAATCCCTTAAAAAAAATCTAGATATGCTAAAAGAAGGCCATAGTAAGTGAAGGAAGAGGGAATAAAATAAGAGATGGGCTATATATATACACAGATGTCACGAGATGAGTAATTACTAAATTGTTAATGGTGGATAGAAGAATTCATGAGATTTGTATATTCATATCAGAAAGTCATTCTCTAAGCAATAAATAAACACTAATGACTTTATGATCACAAGAGATTTGATGTCTATAGGCTATCAACAATTCAAAGTGTTTTTCTTGCATATTCTTGATAAACCACTCTTTATATATGGATGTAGGAGAATCTGTTTACGAAGTAAGAAGCCTCTTTTATATATATATATATATATATATATATATATATATCCCTTATTTAAAACAAGAGATAGGAGAATATTTATAATCTAAAACCTTATATCAAAATATTTCTAAACCTGAGTTGGAAGTTTCGAACCCTTCAACTTAAATTATTTTTTCAAATTTTCCTTTAAAATATCTTAAAGCTGAGTGGTTTACTAAAATATTTTTCAGTACATAATTAATAATAGAATATAAACCTGCTCAGCAGAATTCATAGAAAATTATTGAATCTGTATGGTCTAAAAATTAGTTTTTTAAACCAGCTGAATTTTCAAAACCTCAAGAGTATTATCTTAACATTCTAGAGAATTCTAGTTCTATTTATTTAAAGCATAATTATAATCAGAAGAATAAAGCTATCAAAGCTTATTCTTCTTTTAAAATAAAGAAAATTATCTAGCTTTCTGAATGATGAAAGCCTTTGCACATTCCTATGTAGTTTAAAACCATTCCTCAAAACTCTATCTATCATTCTTATAATTATTAGGATTATATTGATGCTTGTACCAAAGCCTTATTTTTTTAAAAATTCTGGTCAAACTCATTTCTGGCTCATATATTTTGGTACTAATATTAAAACTGATAGCATTTCCATGTAGTTTGTTGACTAGTGGTATTACTATAGTAATGAAGATAAAATATTATCACAATACTTTCTGCTAGTCTTTCAGTACTTTAAAGCCCATTTTAATCCAAGCCCATATGAGAAGAAATTTTCTCATCTTCTTCTCTTTTCTATGATTTTCTATATACCTTGGGTATACTAGTGATATTTTGATACTGCAATATAATCAGGTACCAATATATCTGTGGTATTAAGAAAAACTAAAATCAAATGGTGGACTGCCTTTTCGTAATTCTACTTATGAGCACATAGTAAAGCAGTGGCTACTAAAGAGAAATTATGTTGGCTTTGACCCAAAGTTGTCTGTCTCTTTTGAATCTCAAAGAGCTTAAAATATAGCTCTTCTTGCAGCTGTAAAAACTGCAGAAGGTTATAAAGTTCTGATACAAAAGATGGTTGAATCTCTTCCATCAACCTCTGAGCCTATAAAGCCCAGTAAAACTAGCTTTGTTAGATCATCCAATAAAGTCCATTCTAAAAAATCTAAAACCCAGTCCAGAAGAAAAAAATTACCTTCCTCTTATGACTCCTCTTCTACATCATCCGTGACATCATCTTTCACTAATAAAATATCTGACTTAGACTCATATTATTACCCTAGTAATGAAGATGATTGTTATGGTATTCTATCTCTAATAAAGATAAAAGGCAAAAAAGAAAAAAGAAAAAGAAAAAATAAAGAAAAAAATAAAAGAAAAATAAAAAAGAAAAGAAAAATAAAAAATCCTTCTCTAACACAAGCTCGTCAAAAAATTAAAGGCAGAAGAAGCATCATTCCTTCAATTTCTATAAAAGTCAATAAAATCAGTGTCCATTGATAAAATACTATTCATCTATTGTATTTACCAGATGAAACTAAGAGTAAAGTCAGAAGAACTATTCATCTATAGTCTCCACAATGAAGTAGATAGTATCCCGGCAATATATTATTCATCTATAGTTTTGGACATGTGAAGGTGCAGTATAAAGCAAATAGTAATGATAGTTTATTATTCATCTACAGTACAACATGTGAAAAGAACAGTGTAAAATTAAAACCCTTTGTCTATATAAAGAAGCCATTTCTGAAGCTTGGGGACACCTTTCAGAACTCTCTCACCTTTAGAAGTTCTGAAGAACTCCAAGCTCTAGTTTAAATCTCCCTTTTCCCTTCACTAAAAATCTTCTTCCATTTTTGTATCCTCTTCCACTGTTGTAAAATTCTCATATAAGTTATTTATTTATTTTAAAGTTTGTATTTTATATTTTAAAATTTTAATTTTATATAAGTATGCTATGCACCTGTAACTCAGTTAAATATGGTGTATTAGAAATTTGTATTTTAAATTTTTGTATAATTTTTGTATTTTGTAAAGCTTTATTATATAAATTATTATATAGATCTATTGGTATATCGAATGAAAACTCAGATATAAATTCAAAAGCTGAATCCGAATAGGCAGTAGTCTTGTCTGTATTTGGGTATAATAATTTCACGTACCAAAGATTCTATAAAATTATCTTTATAAGTTTTATTTGTTAAAGCTAGTAGCCTTTGATGTTTGGTTACTACTTTCTGTAAAACTTTATTATTATAAATAAATATATATTTCTTATATATTCTTTCTTTGTGTTTATTTAAATCTCTTTAAATATTTATTTAGATCTAAGAGTGAGGCTTTCGTCTGATTACTTGTTGCTTAGATAATTTTTAGGTTGCTAATTTTTATATACGATCCATTTAAATTTGCTAGTATCAGAGCCTGCTATTTTTAGGGGTGGTAGTAGATAGATATAAAACTATTTTCATAGTTAAATCTTTTTCTTATAGATCTAGAAGTAAATATAGTTGACTAGAATTTAGATATGTAGTAAGTCCCATTTCAGCCAATGGTTAGATATTTAGAGCAGTAAGTTAGTGATCGAGTCTAAAATTAATAAGAAAACACTATAAAAACCTATTTTTTAAATATTTAAAAAATATTAAAAAATAGAACCATTTTTATATAAATCTGCTAGTGAAACTAAATTAAATCTGATAGTTCTGAGTCATCAGAAATTAAAAAAAAATCATAAGTAGAAATGAAGCAATTTTAGAAGATTTTAATAAAGCAATAGATAATTGGGTTATACCTAAAGTAGATAAAGAATAAATTTATAAAATTTTTAAATTTAATATATTTAAAAATAATTATATAATTAAAGCAGAATAAAGAGATGTACAGTTAAGTAAACCTTTTGAAAAAAATTATATTGTTATCTCCAGAATCTATAAAATATCATGAAAGTAAATAATATAAGTATATACATATATTATTTATACAAATTGGTATAAAATCCTTAACTAGGAAAGGTTTAACTACAAGTATATTAGTAGCAGTTAGAGATGCTGAATTTGTAAATTTCAATGATTCTCTCTTAGGAACAATCGAGACCAGTTTAAGTAGTGACCCTATTTTTTTTTTATTATTTTTCTGATATTACAATATTACTAAATGACCCTAATATATTAAAAATAGTTATATTATAAATTAAAACTCATAATTGTAAAATGTTAGAAGGATCAATTCCTGTAGCATTAATATATAAAATATATTATAAAGCTATGGTTTTAGCATTTGCAATAAAGTACATAATGAAACCTAAAATAGGAGAAATTAGATTTCTTCAAATTAACCTTAGTAAAGTTAATACAATAATTTCTAAAACTATTCAATAGAAAGATATTAGTCTTCCTGATGAATAGATTTTAGAAAATGTCGTTCCTCCTCCAAAACATGAGAAAATAGTAAAACCTAATATAAAACTCAGTAAAATTGAATAATATGAAGATGATAAAGTTAAATTAAAATTCAGTAGACATAGTATAAGCAGTAGGTATTCTAATACCTCATCCTCTGCTTCAACAGTAGATATAGAAAGATCCTTATAATTACCTTCTGTATATATGCTTCATATAAAAAAAAAAGGGACCTAAACTTGTTTTACAAACAATAGTAGAGCCTAGATATTCTACATCAGATATATCTGAAATCAGTAGTTGTTTAAAAGGTGTAGATTACAGTATAACTGTACCACATCTTTTTTATAATCCTACAAGAAATATGAACCCTATAGAGCAAAACCCTAATTATAACAAAAAATAATATAGAGAACAGTCTCCTTCCTCACTTATGTCACCTAATTTTTTTTTTTGTAAAAGAAAATGTAGCAAACATAGATAAAGAATTAAATGTAATTAATAAAAAATTTATATTTAATAAAGATAAATTAGATAAAGAATTAACTTTGGTAAAAAATATATATAAGTTAAAAGAAGTACTGATGGTTGCCGAATCCACCAAAAATAATATCCTGCTCTCCTACAAATAAAACTTGTAAATAGGGTGAGAAGGGTCGAATCCCTAGAGACTAGCTTGTCAAGAATAAACCAGAACTGAATTATAAAATTGCAAATAACTAAAAATTAATTGGGGATTTGAAAACAGAATCGAAACTAAATAAAATTAAAGTAAAACAAGAAATTAATATTGAAACCTGAAATCAAAGAGATGAATTCAGCCAAGGTATACCGCGGTTCGGAGCTTATTATGATTGATCATTGATTCAAATAATAATCCTTAATTCCAAATTACAGACAAGTTATAGTTAGGAAGAATGTCAACCTAACCAATCCTACCGTATTATTAGGTTATTAAGATTCGATCTAATAATAACCCCTAATTAACTAGCAACCCTGAGACAGGGTTATTATTAGAATTAAATCCATATATAGTTGACCCATTAGCCCAAAATATAGTTGAGACTAATGCTTCAGATATAGAATATGGTGGGACGTTAAAACAGATAAAAGAGGGTAGAGAAATTATAGTTCAATTTTACTAAGGACATCAAAGTCCAACCCAATTAAATTATTCTACTATTAAAAAAGAGATTTTAAGTATTATTTTATGTATTTCAAAATTTCAATATGATCTTTTAAATAAAAAATTCTTACTCCGTATTGATTGTAAAAATATTAAAGATGTTTTGCAAAAGGATGTTAAAAATCTTGCCTCAAAATAAATTTTTGCTAGATGGTAAGTAATTTTAAGTATATTTAATTTTGATATAGAATTTATTAAAGAAAATAATAATAGTTTACCTGACTTCCTTACTCGTAAATTCTTTCTTAGAAATTATGGGGAATAAAAAGAAGAAAGCAGCTAATAAAGCTAAAGAAATCCTAAAGCCTGAATCTCCTAAAATTATGTCTGATCATTTAGAAAAAATCACTAAAAATGCAACTAAAACCATAAAATTTTGGGCCCAAGTGGTCTAAGAAGACAATAAAGCCCATATGAAATAATGGGTCTCCCAGCTGGCCCACTCTTCAGAGATCATTAAAGCCTTAAAGAATATGTATATATATATATATATACAAAATGGTTCTTAATTAACAAAATATTTATTAAATTGTACTTCTTTTGGAGAAGAAGAAGAAGAAGAAGAAGAAGAAGAAGAAAATATTGAACAAATAACTAACAGACAAGAGATTAATAAAAATAAAATTGGCACATTAAGTAAGGATAAAATTTCTGATAATATAATTTTTATGTTACAGAAAATTACATCAAGAAAATATTTAATAAAAATAATAATAAAATTTTTAAATAATTATAATATAGTAACTATAGCTTTTTTTTTTTTGATATAGAAGTAGATTTAAATTGTATTAAATCTAGTCTAGTCCCTAAAAGATTTTGGTAGAAAATAAATAAAAAATTATCAACTGTTAATAAATCTAAATTAAATACTCTTGATAAAATAGAAGTCTCAATAATTGATAAAAATTTAGAATTAAAAAATATAATTATTTTAACTAATGAAATGTGTCAAATGATGATATTAGGAACTCAATTTGTGAATCTGATTACACTATATTCTGTAAAAGATGATAAAATAAGTTTTAAAATAAAAGATCAAAATATTAATTTTCCATTTATAGAAAACCTAGAAGAAAAAAATCTGAATTTAGTTAAAGCTCATTCAATATATGAATTACACATAAATGCGTTAATAAAAGCAAAGTCTGAATAACTTTGTAATTTAAAAAATAATTTTTATTTATAAAAAATAAATAAATAATTAAAAACTAAATATATACAAGATAAAGTTAATAAGTTAAAACTTCAAATAAAAAATAAATTATGTGCTAATATTCTAAATGTATTTTAGAATAGAAAGCATCATATGGTTGATTTACCATATGAAATAGGCTTTCATGAAATTCTATTACATCTAAAGCTAGGCCCATTCAATGGCGCTTGATATGATTAAATTTTGTAAAAAAGAAATAAGCGATTTAGAAAATAAAAAATTAATTACTAAATCTAGAAGCCCACGGTCTTGTGCAATATTTTATGTGAAAATGCCTTTAAAATAGAAAGAGGAGCCTTTAGATTTGTAATAAATTATAAATAATTAAATAAAGCATTAAAATTGATTAGATACCCTAATCCAAATAAAAAAATTTATTAGAAAGATTATGTGAAATAAATATTTTTAATAAATTTGATATGAAATATGATTTTTGGCAAATTTAGATTAATCCTAAAAACAAGTATACTACAATATTTACTGTCCTATTTGGACAGTATGAATAGAATGCTATGCCTTTTGGTTTAAAAAATACACCATCTGAGTTTCAAAAAGTAATGAATGATATATTTAATCCTTATACTAAATTTTGTATAATATACATTGATGATGCATTAATATATTCTAAAACCATACATGATCTTTTTTACACCTAAAAATATTTATTTTATGGTGGTAAAGATGAATGGTCTATTACTTAGTAAAACTAAAATGTTACTGTTCCAAACTAAGATTAGATTCTTAGGACATTATATAAAATAAGATATTTTAGAATCTATAGAAAGAACCTTAGCCTTTAGGGATACGTTTTCTGATCAAATTCTTAATAAAGCCCAACTACAAAGATTTTTAAGATGTTTAAATTATGTTATAAAATTCTATCCAAACCTGAATAGAATTATAAAACTATTACATAATAGGCTTAAGAAAAATCTTGGCCCATGGACTTAAGTCCATATTATTATAGTTAAACAAATTAAAATCTCGATTAAAACTACTCCTTGCCTATATATAGCTGACCCATTAGCCCAAAATATAGTTGAGACTAATGCTTCAGATATAGGATATGGTGGGACATTAAAATAGATAAAAGAGAGTAGAGAAATCATAGTCCAATTTTACTAAGGACATTGGAGTCCAATCCAATTAAATTATTCTACTATTTAAAAAGAGATTTTAAGTATTATTTTATGTATTTCAAAATTCCAATCTAATTTTTTAAATAAAAAAAATTCTTACTTCATATTGATTGTAAAAGTACTAAAGATGTTTTACAAAAGGATGTAGAAAAACTTGCCTCAAAATAAATTTTTACTAGATGGTAAGCTATTTTAATTATATTTTAATATAGAATTTATTAAAGGAGAAAATAATAGTTTACATAACTTTCTTTCTCTTGAATTCCTTCTTAGGAATTATGGGGAATAAAAAGAAGAAAGCAGCTAACAAAGCTAAAGAAACCCTAAAGCCTAAATCTCCTAAAGCCTTGTTTGATCATTCAGACAAAATTATTAAAAATACAACTAAAGCCATAAAACTTTGTGTCCAAGTGGTCATATAAGATAATAAAACCCAAATGCTGGCCCACTCTCCAAAAGTCATTAAAGCCTTAAGGAATATGTATATATATACGAAATGATTCTTTATTAATAAAATCTTTTTTAAATTCTACTTCTTTTGGAGAAGAAAAAGAGACGAAGAAAATATTAAACAAATAACTAATAGACAAGAGATTCATAATAATGAAATTAGCATGTTAAGTAAAAATAAAATTTCTGATAATATAATTTTTATGTTACAGAAAATTATATCAAGAAAATATTTAATAAAAATAAAATTAAAATTTCAAACAATTATAATATAGAAAGCTATAGCTTTATTTGATATAGGAGCACATTTAAACTGTATTAAATCTAATATAGTCACTAAAAGATTTTGGCGAGAAACAAATAAAAAATTATCAATTGCTAATAAATCTAAATTAAATATTTTTGGTAAAACAGAAGCCTCAATAATTGATAAAAATTTAGAATTAAAAAATATATTTATTTTAACTAATGAAATGTGTCAAATGGTGATATTAGAAACTCCATTTATTAATCTGATTACACCATATTCTGTAAAAGATGATAAAATAAGTTTTAAAATAAAAGATCAAAAAATTATTTTTTCATTTATAGAAAAACCTAGAAGGAAAAAGCTGAATTTACTTAAAGCTCATTCAATATATGAATTACACATAAATGCATTAATAAAAGCAAAGTCTGATATCTTTATAATATAAAAAATAATTATTATTTATAAAAAAATAAATAATTAAAAACTAAATTTATACAAGATAAAGTTAACAAGTTAAAATTTCAAATAGAAAATAAATTATGTGCTGATATTCCAAATGCATTTTGGAATAGAAAACAGCATATGGTTGATTTATCATATGAGATAGGCTTTGATAAAAATTATATTACGACTAAAGCTAGGCACATTTAAATGGCGCTTGATATGATTAAATTTTGTAAAAAAGAAATAAACGATTTAGAAAATAAAAAATTAATCACTAAATCTAGAAGCCCATGGTCATATGCAACAATTTAGGTCAAAAAGGCATCTGAAATAGAAAGAGTAACCTCTAGATTAATAATAAATTATAAACTATTAAATAAAATATTAAAATGTATTAAATACCCTATTCCAAATAAAAAAGATTTATTAGAAAGATTATATGAAACAAATATTTTTAGTAAATTTGATATGAAATATGATTTTTGGCAAATTTAGATTAATTTTAAAGACAGGTATAATACTATATTTACTGTCCTATTTAGATAGTACAAATGAAATGTTATGCCTTTTGGTTTAAAAAATACACCATCTGAGTTTCAAAGAGTAATGAATGATATATTTAATCCTTATACTAAATTTTGTGCAGTATACATTGATGATGTATTAATATATTCTAAAACCCTACATGATTATTTTAAACACCTAAAAATATTTTTTTATAGATGTAAAGATGAATGGTCTAGTACTTAGTAAAACTAAAATGTCACTATTTCAAACTAAGATTAGATTCTTAGGATATTATATAGAACAAAGTATTTTAGAACATATAGAAAAAAAATTAGCCTTTGGAGATAAGTTTTCTGATCAAATCCTTGATAAAACCCGACTACATAAATTTTTAAGATGTTTAAATTATATTATAGAATTCTATCAAAATCTGAATAGAATTATAAAACCATTACATGATAGGCTTAAGAAAAATCCTGGCCTATGGACTTAAGTCTATACTGGTATAGTAAAATAAATTAAAATCCTAGTTAAAACTATTCTTTGCCTATATATAGCTGATCCATTACCCCAAAAGATAGTTGAGACCGGTGCTTTATATATAGAATATGGTGAGATATTAAAACAGATAAAAGAGGGTAGAGAAACTATAGTCCAATTTTACTCAGGACTTTGAAGTCTAACCCAATAAAATTATTCTACTATTAAAAAAGAGATTTTAAGTATTATTTTATGTATTTTAAAATTCCAATATGATCTTTTAAATAAAAAATTCTTACTTCGTATATATTGTAAAAGTGCTAAAGATGTTTTACAAAAAGATTTTAAAAACTTTACCTCAAAATAATTTTTTACTAAATGGCAAGCTATTCTAAGTATATTTGATTTTGATATAGAATTTATTAAAGAAGAAAATAACAGTTTACCTTACTTCCTTACTTGTGAATTTCTTCTCAAGAATCATGGGGAATAAAAAGAAGAAAGTAGCTAATAAAGTTAAAGAAAACCTAAAGCCTGAATCTCTTAAAGTCATGTCTGATCATTCAGACGAAATCACTAAAAATACAACTAAAGCCATAAAATCTTGGGCCCAAGTGGTCGAAGAAGACAATAAAACTTAAATGGAACAAGGGATCTCCCAGCTGGCCCACTCTCCAGAAGTCATTAAAGCCTTAAAGAATATGGGTTTTGAGCCGCCAATATCCCAGGTAGTGATGCTCTGATCCCTTATTTAAAGCAAGAGATAGGAGAATTTTTAAAATCTAAAACCCTATCTCAAAATATTTCTAAAACTGAGTTGAAAGTTTCAATCCCTTCAACTCAAATTGTTTCTTCAAATTTTCCTTTAAAGCATTCTAAAGCTGAGTGGTTTACTAAAACATTTTTCAGTATAGAATTAATAATAAAATATGGACCTGCTCAATAGAATCCATGAAAAATTCTTGAATTTGTATGGCCTAAAAATTTGTTTTTTTAAACAAACTAAAATTTTAAAATCTCAAGAGTATTATCTTAATATTTTAGAGGATTCTGATTCTATTTATTTAAAGCATAATTATAACCAGAAGGATAAATATATCATAGCTTATTTTTCTTTTAAAATAAAGAAAATTATCCATTCTTCTGAATGGGAAAAGCCTTTGCATATTCTTGTGCAATTTAAAACCCTTCCTCAAAACTCTATCTACCTTTCTTATAATTATTGGGACTATATTGATGCATGGACCAAAGTTTTATTTTTTTAAAATTCTAGTCAAACTCATTCCTGGCTCATATATTTTGATATCAATATTAAAACTGATAACATTCACATGTGGTTTATGATAAATGATGGGCATCCCTTCTTCCTAGGTTACATGATTTTTCTTATTTGTTTATGTCTATGTATGTCTTTACATTTAAATTTATTTTTTCTATTTTAAATTGGTTTGCCAAAGAAGTGTTTGGTTGTTTACTATAATGCGGGTCATTCATATTAAGATTTCAATTTTGCTAAAGTTAAATTCCACGTATATAAGCTTATTCATTGAGTAAGCTTATGTTTTGCTGTGCCTACCAATTCTACCTCTCAATCTACGCTTTTTACAAGCTTTAGCTTATGGTTCTTCCTTTTCTACTTGACCCTTTTGTTATTAGCTACCCTTAGTTTAAGGATACATGTATGAAACTCAATTTGTATGTATGCCCAGTGGTGGAATCAGAATTTATATGGAGCAAGTCAAAATTTTCAAGCCAAAAGAATTGCAGATTAATTCAAGATAAAATTAAACATTTAAATATTAAATTTTTATCATTTTTATTTTAATATCTAAATATTATTTAACAAAACTCTTAAACCCAATTCATAATCAAATTGCAAGATAATTAACTAATCACAAAATCCTTAAACCCAATTCATAATCAAATTGCAAAATAATTAATATAATCACAAAACCCCTAAACCCAATTCATAATCAAATTGCAAAATAATTAATCTAATCACAAAAATTTTAAACCCAATTTATAATTAAATTTCAAAATAATTAACTTAATCATCAAAATAAAAAAATAAAACTATAAATTAGACTTTAAATTAGTATACTAAATATTCAATAGCATCATAAAAAATTCAAAATATTAAATTATCAAAACAATAAATTAAACAATTATTACAAATTATTATAATACTCAATAACATTGTCAAAATAATAAATTAAAAACTAATTTTTAAATTTTAAAGAAAAATCTAACCCTAACCAATAAAATCTCAAAACAAATCAATCAATTAAAAAAAATAAGTTGAAAAGTACCTACTTATTGTCGGCTTATAGCTCGCCTCTTAGTCTCTGCTGCTAGTCCACTTTTGTATCTCGTGAAGAATAGAAGGTATCTGTTCTTCATGAGCATTTTAATTTTTTTAACCTACTTTTAATGATATGGTCTCAAGAGTACTTATATTTTTTAAAAAAATCTTGGCTGAAACGATGTCATTTCAGCCATGGATTTTTAAAAAAATTAAACTTGCTCTTAATGAAATGATGTTGTTTCATTACAGATAAATTAAAATGAGAACCTCTCCTCTTTGTAACTTTTTGTTTTTTTTTTTTTGGGGAAGGAGGGGAGGCTTTAGTCCGGGGGCTCAATGACCCTAGGCTTTGTTGTTGGCCAGAAGTCCACCCCCTCCCGCCCCCTTTCCTCTCAGAGCTGTTGGCTGCCGATGAAGGGGTCTATGGACTATTTAGGATCCCTTCCCAGTTTTGCCCCTATGTATGCTATCACATGTTTAATTAGTTTAGTGACACCTTTAATGTAAACATATGCTTGTAGCTTTAAATTATATGCCTACAGCTTCAGATTCCTTAGAATTTAAATTATGAATAAATTATTATTCAGTTTTTAAAATTGGACTCAATTAATATTGTCGTTACTTTTTTTAGAAGCAAACTTATTAGTACTAACATTTAATTTTTGTCAATGCTCTAACTCCTTTTTTTTTTTGTTTTTCATCACTATTAAAAAATACATATTTTGTTGAACTTTTAAATGTGAGTGAAATCTCTATATAAAAGAGAGATTAACTTAATAAAAAAATATATAGAGAAAAGAATATATGAACTCATAAATTTGAAGTTTTGAGTTAAAATGTGTTCACATGAGTATGTTTTTTTTCCCTAAACTTATAAAGAAGATCTTCTAAGAAATTGGATATCTAGATACCAACAAATGATATCAGAGTAGATGATTTGATAATGATTATGAAAACGGTGGTCAGATTCTATAGTTGTCATGACTATGTAGAAGAGCAAAGTTACTCATAGTAGATCCAGACATGTGAAAACCTCAATGTGAAAGCTTACTTAATTGAGTTTTCAAGTGTGAGTAAATTTCAAATTAAAAACAAATGCATTTAGTAAGAGAAATATAAATGAAAAAAACCCATAAATGCGAGAGTGTATTCTTTCAATAAGCTCATGAAAAAGATCTCTTAAAGAATTTGACCCCCTTACATAAACTTATAATAATCAATCCCTCCTTTTCTGAGAAACCCTGCGCCATAATTCATGCCTTGAACCTAGCAGCTTCAACTCTAAAAATAACTTCTTTCTTCTAAGAGGCCCATTTGCATCCCATCAACTTCACACCCTTTGGTAATTGTACATGTAACACCCGAGATTTTAGATACAATTAAATAGCTAATTTGGATGGTTAATTACGGTGATGGATAATATATACATTGGATATACATGAAATATATATTGGATACTTAATGTATACATGGTATATACATAATATATATAATATATACATTGTATACATAATATATGTACAATATATATATATATATGATATATACAAATACATATAGATATACATAATATATACATAAAGTACATATAAGATATACATATATATACATATATATTGTTGGAAAGATAATAATAATAATAATAAATAAATAAATAGATAAATAATAAAAAAAGAAAGTCAAAGGAAGAAATAAGATTTGTGGATGGGAATTAAAGAGAAAATAATTAAATATTTAATAAAGTAATTAATTAAATTAATAAATATGGATAGGAAGAGAGGAAGAGAGAAAAGAGGAGTCTTCATCTTCTTCCTCATCCATGCTTGGCTGATTTATATGGTGAGAGAAAAGAGGGTTTTGCTTCATCAACACATCAAAGTTCATAGGATTTTCCATGGATTTAGGGTGTTTTTGAAGAATAATTAAGGTTTAGGTAAGTAATTCTTACTTTAAGCCTCATTTTTAAGATTTTGGTGAATAAGTGAGATTTCAAGTTTTGATAGGGGGTGTTGATAATTGCTAATATGGATTATTTTGAAGTTATCTTAATGTGGGTGATATGATTTTAAGGTTGGTTAGTGAAAATGAATTGGTTTTGGTGAGGATAGTGGTTATGGGTAGATTATGTAAAATTAAGATTTTTGATGATGATGTTTATAATTGTTAAAATGAATTATTTTGATGTAATATTAATGTGTATGTAACAAATTTATGGTTGGTTGATGGAATGAATAGGTTGGGTGGTAGTCTGAAAGAGGTAGTATGGGTGAATTAGGGTTTTGGTGAATTTTTGAGGTAGAATGGTTGTAAATAATGTTTAATTGATTTAAATGGTTTAGAATAAGATGCTAATGCAATTTTGAACTTCTAATTTGTTTAGGATTGAGTAAAGTGAAGTCATAAATTTAAAGAAATGAAGGAAAATTGGTGAAGTTGGAATTTAAGAGTGCTTTGGGCTTGGATCTTAGCAAATTTAAAGGTTAGTACATACTTTGATAATTATTGTTTAAATTGCTTTACTTTCGGCATGAAACACTGTGAATTGATGAGTGTGTCATGTTGCTTGAACTTTGGCTTTCAAGTGTGAAATGCATTATTTTGAGTAAAAATATGAATTGCATAATATGTGACAGGATGAGCCATTGTAGAATGACTTATAAGATTGTTATACAATATTTATGAAAAGAGTGAAATATGTTTAAGGTATGTGGAAAAAGAGGGTCACATTGTAAATGTGACTAAGATTATGAGTAATATGAATGAATTGTAATGACACTTAAATATCACATTAAATGAATTGGAGATTTAGAAATTATACATGAATATTGAAAAAGATATGGAATTAGACAAAATGTGCTAAATTGTATGTTTGATATGTTTGCTTGGCTTATATAGTATCTTGCTCTAGAGAATTGTATTTGGTGTTATCGAATTGGCATGCCATTGATATAAGATGAGATATTATTTTTCTTTGGGGCTAGACACAGTGGTGTCACTTATGATAATTTTTTTATTTGCCTTTAGGGATAGACACATTGGTGTTAGCAGGGGACGCACCTTCAGATGGTTTGGCATGACACTTAGATCTCCAATGTCGTAATAGACCAGAATAATATCTCTGAAACTTAAATACTGTGTAGGATTACTTGGGCCCAGTTCATGTGATTGTGAAACCTGAAGGATTTATATGAGTAATGCATGCATTAATACGTAATACATTTCATGTTTGAATGGAAAACATATAGCATTGTTTTAAAATTACTTTTGTTATCAAAGTATGCACCACTAAGCCAGTAGCCTAGCGTGATTTGTTCATCATATAGATGACAGGATAGAGGCAGAGAGCCCTGCTTTTAGGTTAATGGATTAGTACTAAAAGTTAAAGTTTTGCCACAAGACCAGTGCCTACTCGCATATCATGTAAATATTGGTTTTTGTTTAAGCTTTAAATGTTTTTGTACAATATGTATATGTGTATACCTAAAGTTTAATAAAGTATTTTTATGTTGTATACCTAAAGTTTAATATTTATATGTTGTATACCTAAAGTTTAATAAAGTATTGTAAAAAATTGTTTAAGTATCATATATATATATATATGTTTATGACATCCTTGATGATTTTTAGAGAAATTTTAGAGATTTGAATAAATGTTTATATATTGGGAATGCAAATTTTTGCAGATTGTGTGAATGTTTGATTTTAGGAATATCCAAATTACAGATACAACTTTGACAAATTTTTTTTAGAGATTTTCTTCAAAATTTATACTTTTAACATTTAATTACTATTATATATATCATTATTTACATATTAAATTTATTTGATAATGAATAATCTATTTTGTTAAAATTATGGTGAATTTTCTACTGATAATTTTGCTGACATTCTTATATTATGTATACATATTTTATATATACTGGGTGTATATACTATACATATATAAGGTATAAAGGTGTTACAGTATAAGTTCTCAAGTCTTGTTCTTAGAAAGTGACTACATCTCTTCATTCATGACAATTAACCATTCTGCGGCTTCTTTACTCTTTACCGCCTCTTTATATGACCAAGGTTCATTAGAATTTATACTCCCTGTTGTTTCTAAGGAGTAAGAAAATGGATTAGAATCTATGATATTAATACAATTTGCATATCGAATAGGATTTCTTATTTCCCTCGTTTCTCTCCTTATTACTGTTATGATCATTTTTATATGTGTTTTTAGGACACTTATATTAGCTTTTTAGCTATTTTCTAATATGTTTGATAAATTGTTTGAAGGTTTTTGATAATTTAGGTTATAGCATGAATATGTGATAAAATGGAGCTTCAAATTCACTTGTTGAAGTTAAATTGGAAGGGAAAAGCATTGAAAACGACCAAGATGGTTCAAGCTTCGTCGTGTCCTCCATCAAGAAAATTAAAACTTTTGGCAGAGCTCGACACACTCACCTTCTTGGTCATGTCTCTGACCATGTCATATGACATGGCTAGGATAAATTTGAAGCTTGGTTGTGTCTTTCACAAGGATAACCTGAAGTTTACACAGAACTGAGCACATGGAGAGGATACAGCCGCGTCCTTGGCCATGCCACAGTACACGACCAAGATAGAAAATTTGTTTTGTAACACCCTTATACCCTATTTACGTACAATACATATTTTCAGCACATGTAAAATATGTATATACGGTACAAAAATATCACAAACCGGTTTAATAAATTTTTTTTCACATTTCAAATTTAGAATTTCAAATACTAAATATATAAAATTAAATAGTATATAAATATTTTTTACTTGTTATAGTAACCCGAAATAACATTTTATATGAAAATCTCTAGAAAAAATTCCTTAGAGTTTTATCTGTAATTTGGACGTTCCCAAATTTCAACAAAATACAACCTGCATAAAACAAACACTCCAAATAAAATCATTTCACCAATACTTCTCAATTTTTCTATATTTTCTCAAAATAATTATATATAGGTATATATATTAAAAACACATATGAGATCCCATCCTAACTAAATTATTCAAAATATTCTTTACAATTTAAATTATATACTTCAAAAACATATCAGAACATATATAATATCAAAATATACTGTAATATCAAATATCTACATGCTGGCAACTGGCTCTGATCATGATATACCCAAAAATAACTCTTCAGGCTCAATAAATACAAACCTAGACCTGACTAGGTCTAGTAGAACTCTCCGGCTCTACCAAAACGTCCATGTCACCTGCGCGACGAATTACAATCGCGTTAAGCCAAAGACTATTAGTACAAACTTTGATAATAATAAAAATATAAAGTAATGCCAATGCAAAATGCTTAAGAACACCACATCATTCCATTTTCTCATACTCTTCAATTATTTCACAATCCACAATTCACATATAAACAAAAAGAAACATGGGCCTAAAGACAACTAATATGCTAATTTCAGAGTTACTATTTTGGTTTATAATGACACCATGTGTCTAGCCCCGTAGGCAATATATCCATGGATAATCCAACTAGATCTGAGCTTACGACCCAATCTTTTCACTCAGTCATGCTTCAAGGATTTATTTTTGAGGCTTACGACCCGATCTTTTCACCCCAAAAACATCATATTTATCAGCTGGGCCTGACTTACGACCCAGTCTTTTCACCAGCCCAGCATTTAGCCCGTAGGCAATCATAGGCTTGCCGCTAAACACGGAACTCTAAAAATTGAATAACATACTAGACACATAATTTATTCAATTTTCTCATTTTCATATATTCAATCTAGGCATATTGCCTTATTTTCATATTTTTTCTCACTTTTCTCATTTTTCACATCTTTCTCATTTTTCTCACCTTTCTCATTTTTATCAATATCAATTCATTTCATTATACCACATATCTCATTTTTGCATTCACAACACATTACCCAATTACTTTGAGTATTTTCACATAATATACATATTTCACATTTTACACAATTTAGCCATTATCAATGGCTTTTCACAATGCATTTAACACATATATGATATTACAAATGTCATAGCACATTACAAATGTCATAGCACATTATTCATATTCAATCAAAATGTGTTAAGCCCAAATGTCATGCAAATATAAACAATATATTCAAAGTTTGTACTTACACGATTAGCAACCAAAATAAGCTTAAAACAACCTCCAATCCTACCCTTCCAGCTTGCCCTTCACCACTTGGATGAAGCAAATCAACCTCCCTCAATGCCTAAACCAAATGTGATAGTAAATAATCATTTAGTATCACATTTAATAGCTTTTCAATATTAAACTATAATTAAACCCCATCCAAGTAAAAATCCAAAATTTAAGGCTAACCTCACTTTAACTTTGGATTCTCATACTAGGCCATTCATTATAATATATTAAGTTTATTTATACCATTAGAAGCATATTTTAATACATTTGAACCATTTACATTATAAAAATACACTCTTATATACAAAATCATAAAATGGCATAACCTTTTCCCATTGAAGGTTTTTCATTCCAACACAATCCATTAATCATTTCAAGCTTATATTCATCACTTTTAACACTAAATAACATGCTTAAACAAATAAAATCAAACAATTCAACTACTTTAGAAAATCACTTTTCCAAAACTCTAAATCTCCACTTCCATTCTCAAACTCTAACCAAACACAACCAACTCTAATATTTAACTTTAAAATACTTGTTTATGAATCAAAACAACACATTTGGAACCAATTTGCACAATTAAAGCTCATGTTTCCACAAACCCAAAAGTTCCATAACCCTAAATTCTCTCTCTTCACCAAACTCAACTTAAATTCAATCATTTCTTCAATCTAACCTTAAAATCATTAATAACCAATCAAAACAACTTCATTCATCTCCAATTAAGCAATTAAATCATGCTACTATAAAATTCTAAAATTTACATAACATACTTTTTCATAGAATTTGAAAATTTGGTAAGAAAGCTTACCGATTGATGAAGAAACTTCTAAAACTCCACTTGAATCCTTAAAATCTCTTCAATTCTTAGTGCTTGGAAGAAGAAAAACTTCCCTTACTCTCCCATGCTGATTTCGGCCAAGAAGAAGAAGAAGACTTTATTTTTATTTCTCTTTCCTTTCATCCTTTAATTTTAAATGATATATATATATTAAAATAATTTAATAATTAATTATTTAATAAATTAAAAGTCCAAAAATCCCTCTTCCATTCAAAAATTATTTATTTTTGAATTATTTTATTAATTTTAAATTTTTAAAATTTAATTACCAAAATACCCTTTTACTTTAATTTTTCTTTTAAAAAGTGTTGACTTTTATATGTTTTATATATTTTACATATATATCATATATATATTCCACTTTTTCATTTAAAATCCCTTCATTTTTCATTTAAAATTATTAATTTAATTTATCCATTTAAATTATAATTTATTTTATCAAATTTTTAAAAATTAAAACTTTTCAAAAATTTGGGATATTACACATATGCACAAGTAATGTGTATCTTATATACACATCAAATGTACCTAATATGTGTATTAAATATATTAAGTATGTAATGTATTAGTCCAATATATATAATTAATATACCATATGTATATGTTATATGTACACTAGATATATATATATATATTGAGTATATACAACTTTTATATCTCCAATTACTTATTTAGTTTCTCCAAAATCACGGATGTGACTATTTTCGCTTCTTTAAATAATTTCGTCCTCGAAATTATCCAGTATAGTAATAAATTATCCAAATAAAATAAAATTTTAAAATATCATATTAAATTAATCATCTCATCAAATTATTATTTCATCAAATTACATAATTTCTATTCTCCCCTTAGGTTCATTCTCAATTACCTTTCTACCATTTCATAACTCGTCATTATACTATCCATTTACTCAAACAGTCACAATAGATTATCATATCATTAATCCAATTGTCATTAGATAAAATTAGTTCATCTCTTTAATAAATGTACACCACACACCTATTGCAATCAAGATATTTGATCACTTTATTATCTTAAAAATATACTCTCATAACATTAAATTCAAATATTAATAACTTATATCTTAACACCATAATTTTACACACCTTCACTTTGATCTTACTCTTTATACAATTACCACATATTAATTTAATATCACCATTATACAACAACAAAATCTTATTTCCTTAGTAAGATTCATTCCAATTATATTATAACTAACATTTTTCTCTTATAATTATTTGAAACTAACATAACTTAGCTCCTTTCATGTGCATATACATATCAGATCGCTGTACTATGCACATTATCATATAGCTTGCATATTCTTAATACAACTACATACATTGAATTTCAATAAATACTTGTAAACTTATTATATTTCAAATCAGTTGATCTAACTATCACAATATGACCATCACAGCCTTATTCCATTCTGACCAACCTTTAGTCTATTTTAAATTCATCAATCTGTTTTCAATTCATAACCTAATTCTATTAGGTCAAATTTATTCTCAAATCATAATTCTCTTCGAATTCATCATTACAGATAATATTCATTTTCCCTAATCTCATTCACTTTAAACTTCATTTTCATCAACTTATTTATTTTATACCACTTTCAAACACATTCAATACAGCTCTTACTCACATTTCATAATTTCTTTCATTTATCCTTTTCTCACATTTCTTATAGTTACCATATTTACAAAAATCACTTTTCTTATATATCATTTATAGCTTATCATATTTTCACAATTCTCTTCTGTTTCCACACTATCCATGGTCATAGATATATTTCTACACAAGGTTATGAGTCCAACTATACCAGCCATAAATCTTGTTTGTATCTCATGAAACAAAAACTATCAATTTCACTCAATATATTTTACAATTGTATCATCTTATGTCCACGTCTGTAGGTTACAAATAAACACCGCCTTCACTATAATTCTTTCTCAAACATCTCTTATCTCGAAACTACACCCATGTCTTAATGGTCACACATCCGTGGCATTTTAAAATCACATATAAGTTCTTTAAACTCTTACTACATGACGAGTTAACACATTTTAGCTCTATTTCAAATCAATTTACTTTTGATCACTTGATCATCATTAGCCTAACTCATGTTTCAACAATATTATCATTAACATCTCTTACATATACACATTCGTTCATATGCTAATTTTACACAATTTTCATTTATTACTCCATTTCTAATCTATCCCTTATAAAAATTTTCATTCATTTTTTTTTTTGCAATTTTTATACCCTTCATATCCATTTTCATCATTTCCAATTCAATTAACTAAAGTTACTCATTTTTACTTGCTTAATCATTTTTCTTTATTTCATAATAAATTTCTATATTATCAATCACATTACACCTTAGTTAGTACTTTTATAAATAATATTACTCACATGCTTATTAAACATTAAACTATCAATATCTAAAAAATCTTCATCGAAATTCTTTTACAACTCTAAATTTTTAACTTACTACTTTACTTAAACTTCATTCTATTAATCTCATTTTCAAGATCTAACTTTATAAACATTATTTTTAAATTAATATAACATCAAAACACATCACTTTCACAATTATGGAAACCCATTTCAAAAATTCAAATTTTATATAATGCAACCAACAACATGAACCTCACCAAATCTCATCCATTTAGATATCCTAATTTTACATACTCAATCCCTAAATCCTGCATCATTTTTTTTTTCACTTCCATACTTTCTTCATTATACTTTCCTTTTCCTTACAATCTCTTATTTACATGCATATGCTTTGGGCCCAAAACACTACATAATCATCAAGTTTAGTTGTTACAATAATAATTTCACCGTCTAACGCTGCTCAGATCCATTCTCAATCTCAATTTCATCACATGACCTAACTCTATGCAGGTCAAGACCTAATCTCTCTTAGGTATATTAATACTTGCAATATCATTCTCAATATCACTAGACAAGTAATTGTATAAGGTAACAAACACTCGATAATATTTTTTTTAATCATCCACATACACATTCGTAAGTCATACTCACAATGTGACTTACTTTCCATATTTTCTTATATATCACAATTGTATTCATATTGAAAAATCTCATCACACATATCATACAATTATACGCAATTTCTCTTTTACATACAACCTATACAAAGTTAATATTTATCACCTTTCAGAGAACATTATCATTTCTCATTCTTTTGACATTACTTAGGTTATTCATCCATTCAACATATATATATACACTCTAACCACAACATAATTAACATCTTTTTTATTTAATGACTCATCTTTTAAATAAGTTTCTTATTATATTTTTTTAACACTTCACATAAATCTTAGTCACATTTTCAATGTGACATCTCTCTCATATTTATTTTTTTTAATTATGAATTCTTTGTTCTAAATTATTAAAAATCCCATATTCCTTCTTCATACTTCTACCTGTATATATATAAATTTTCATAATTGTTCTTATTCATTTGTCTCATGAAATTAATTTATTACTCATGTACACAAAATTGTATGACTTCCTTAGTTTCATGTCACTCTCACTTTCAATTTTTATATTTCTTACCAATTCTTTATAAAAGCTTGTAAACTTTTATCCATGTGTACTTGACACATATATGGACTCTTATTTAAAGTTTTAGATTTTTTCAAGTTGATTTAATATATTTAAAAATTAAATCTTTCAACATCAGAGAATTTGTCTCTTTAATAATTTCTCTGGCAGCACCCGGTTGTCCATTTTTTTCAGATATCATACCTTAATAAAAATTTATGAAATTTTAACCATATGTTATAGGAATACATATGATATTGGGTGTAAATTTTCATATTTTTCTGGGTTAGTTTGCCATAGTTTTTAAATATGTTTCTCAATTTCTACAGATTCTGAGTTTCTAGAACTCCTCCAACAATCTATGTTCTTCTACCTTTCTTAACTAGTAATTCATCTTTAAAAATTATGAAATTTTATATATACTACAAGAAAAACTGAATCAGACAATGGTCATTAGACAACGGTTAAGGAAAAAACCATTGTCTGAAAAAAACAGACAACGATTTTTTTCCCAAAAAAGCATTGTCTGATTAATTTTCAGACAACTGTTTTTGGTATTTTTTTTAACCGTTGTCTATTAGGTGTAATTTTGGTCACACCAGACAACGGTTTTTTAGGGACCGTTGTGTAATATATGTTCAAACAACTGTTTTTCTGGTCATACAAAACTGTTGTCTGATAAGATGTTTCAGACAACGATTTTTTCGAAAGTGTTGTATAATTCAGTGTTTCAGACAACGGTTAAAAAAACCATTGTCTGAAGCAAGCATACAGACAACGGTTTTTAGGGACCGTTGTGTAATATATATTCAGACAAGTGTTTTTTTGGTCAAAAAATCATTATCTGATAAGATGTTTCAGACAACGGTTATTTAAAAAGTGTTGTGTAATTCAGTGTTTCAGACAACGGTTAGAACAAACCATTGTCTGAGGGCAAGCATACAGACAACGGTTTTTTAGGGACCGTTGTGTAATATAGGTTCAGACAACGGTTTTTTCTAAGACATTTCAGACAATGGTTATCTGTAAGAAACCGTTGTAAGATGTTTTTTTGGTCATACAAAACCGTTGTCTGATAAGACGTTTCAGACAACAGTTAGAAAAAATCGTTGAGTAATATATGTTCAGACAACGGTTATCTTTTAGAAACCGTTGTCTGATTAACTATCAGACCATTTTATAATATTTGTTCAGACAACGGTTTTCTGTAAGAAACCGTTGTGTAATGTATATTCAGACAACGGTTTTCTGTCATAAACCGTTGTCTGATTAACTGTTCAGACCATTGTATAATATATGTTCAGACAACGATTTTCCGTAAGAAACCGTTGTCTGATTAACTGAGTGTTCAAAAAAAAATTGCCTTAAATGAAAGTAATCCCTATACATAAATCAAACCAAAAACACAAATCAAATGAAATCCTCCACTGACAAGTGTTAAACCAAATCCACCAGCAAGGTGTTAGAGCAAAAACCACATGATCCAATAAATTCTATAACCAAATCTTTGAACAAAGTTTCAAATAAAGATACAAATCGAATGATAGGTACAAATGAAACTTTCAACAAATTTAAATAAGAAACACAAAACTTTCAACAAAGCGTCCAACCAATCTTTCATTAAATTCTGAATGATATAAACAAAACATTCTACAGGCAGCAGGGAGTTGTGACAGGAATTAAGGATGTTGGACCTGCAAGTATAAAGGATGAAAAAATTAATGGCAGGACATAATTTCAAAATTGAACTTAAAACAAATGAAATTATTGCCATCATGACAGCTGAATCAATTCTTCCTCCTCCCGCATGTAACTACTGTTTTCTTCATCGAGTTCATCAACATATGGGAACGTTGGCAAATGTAGCTCATTCTCAATTTCTATTTCTACAGATCCCTCATTTTCATCATCACTTTCATCATAGTACTTGTCAGGTAATTTTAAGACAACTGACCATAATTTTTCAAGAGGGTCATCTATGTAACAAACTTGCTTGACATGTTTTCCTAACACAAAAGGATCGTTTAGAAAACCTAATTTGTTCAAATTAACCAATGTATATTCCAAGTCATCTACTTTAACCCCTTTGTTCATATCTACCCAATTACAACGAAAGATAGGAACCCTAAAGTGGTTATAGTCCAACTCCCAAATACTTGTAATAACTCCATAAAATGTATGTGAAGTATGCTCGATGTTTTTATCCTTACCCTTAACAAGCATTGTATCGGCATCTACACAAACACCGCTGCACTGAACTTGCCGCGTATCATCACGTTCTTTGGTGCTGTAGGTAACACCGTTGATTCTATAGCCACTGAATGTAGCTACATCCTTGTTAGGCCCTGCTGCAACCCACATTATATCCTTAGTTACTGTATTCTTCTCATCAAGTAATTCTGATGCAATCTGTCCAAAAAATTAAATTGGCCATAAGTATGATATAGCCTTTGAGAGAAGATAAATATTGTAGTATTTCAAAAGAATTCATAAGTACAGGGCATTCATTATTTTTCAGTAAAATATATAAAGAAACAGGCCTATTTTTGCTGCAAATTGCAGCAAAATACTTGGTCTATAAGATTTTACCTTTTTATGAAACCACTTAGGGAATGTTTCATTTTGCATGTTCACTCTTCATCATTTTCATGTTGTGGATATCTTGTCATCAAAGAAGCCATATGTTCACTGCAAGTAAAATCAACTTTATTAATTTTTGAAACAAAATGCAGAAAATAAGGAAATAACAAAAACAAATTGAAGTAACTTACTCAAAATATGGGCGAACGTCATTACAATTTTGGAGAAGACACAAATGTGCTAGGTGCAAGTCCTTCTTACTTGGCGTTATCACTGTTGCATCAGATAAGGGTCTATATTTTGTGTCGTTCTTTTCCATACCATTTTTCGGCAATCCAACAGTTGCTTCTTCAAAGGTGACCAAACACTCAACGGCCTCTTCTGCAACATAGGCCTCAGCAATGCACCCTTCCGGACGAGCCTGATTCCGTACATAACCCTTGAAAGTCTTCATATATCTCTCGAAAGGGTACATCCAGCATAGGAAGATTGGCCCACAGAGCTCAACCTCTCTCACAAGATGAATTGAGAGATGGATCATTATATCAAAGAAGGAAGGGGGAAGTACTTTTCTAGCAAGCATATGGTCTCCACCAACTGAGCTTGCATTTTTTCTAGTTTATCCACCTCGATGACTTTATTGTAAATTGCCTTGAAGAAGAGGCAAAACCTAATAATAGTGCACCTAACCTGTTTTTGTAGTACTGACCGAATTGCGATGGGGAGTAAGTGATGCAACATTGTATGGCAGTCATGAGATTTCATTCCAATAAGTCACAGATTTTCCATTGATACTAGACCCTTAATGTTTGAACAAAAACCATCAGGTAACTTCATGCCAACCAAGGATGAGCAGACAATCTTCTTTTCTTTATGCAATAAGTTCCAAGATGCCGTCAGCAACTTCTCTTTTTTTTTCGGGAGTTTTTGGCCTCAGCTTCGTTCTTATTCCCATTTCAGCCATATCAAGACGGACAGACTCCTTATCTTTTGACTTCCCTAGTATATTTAGCAAGGTACCAGTCAAAGCTTCACATATATTTTTCTCGATATGCATCACATCAAGGACATGCCTAACCAGCAAAAATTTTTAATACTCAAGTTGGAAAAATATAGACATCTTCTTCCAAATAGGTCGAGGTTCACCTTTATTCAATCGAGGCTGGCGTTGTGTCTTACCATAGACATGGCCCCTTAGTGGTTGTACCCTTTCAAATACCTCCTCTCCAGTTAACGGAATAGGAGCCGACAACTTTCCCACGGTGTTATCAAAGGCTAATTTTTGCCTTCGATATGGATGATAACGGGGCAACCACCTACGATGCCTCATAACCACCGTCTTATGATAATTTGCCAACCTGGTAGCTTTTGTTTTATCAACACAGACAGTACAAGCATTATACCCTTTAATGATGTTGCCTGACAAGTTGCCTAAGGCTGGATAATCACTAATTGTCCACAACAAAATTCCCCTTAGTATGAAGAACCCTTTCTTATATGTATCATACACTTGTTTCCCATTCCATAACACTTGAAGATCTTCTATAAGTGGCTGAAGGAACACATCAATATCATTTTCGGGTTGATTCGGTCCGGATATCAACAAACTTAACATAATATACTTTCTTTTCATATAAAGCCAAGGTGGTAAGTTGTAAATACATAGCAAAACAGGCCAACATGAGTAATCAATTGATAATCCACGGAAGGGATTGAGTCCATCGGTAGATAAAGCTAACCGAAGGTTTCTTGTCTCCGAAGCGAACTCAGGCCACTTTTGGTCGACATCCTTCCATGTTTGTGAGTCTGCCGGATGTCTAATTTTACCATCCTTTTGTCGCCCGATGTCATGCCAAGTCATTTCCTTTGCAATTTGAGCTATATTGAACAAATTCCTCAACCTTGGTATTAATGGAAAATACCATAGAACCTTAGCAGGGACCCCTTCCAATTCTTTTCCTTTCTTGTCCAGCTTCCATCTAGAGGCTCCACATATACGGCAAATTGTCTCATCTTCATCTCTCTCACCATGATATAAGAGACAATCATTTGAGCACACGTGTATTTTTTCATACTCCATACCCATAGCACATAAGGTTTTCTTGGCTTCACTAAAGGAAGAAGGGATACTATTGCCTTCTGGAAGCATTGACCCAAGCAAAAGGAGAATATCAGAGAAGCATGTATCAGAAATGCCATGCTTTGCTTTCAAGTTATATAACTTGACTAAAGCTTTCATCTTAGTATAACCCTTGCATCCCGGATAAAGGGGTTTATGTTCACCTTCAACATGGTTAATGAAATCAGAGGAATCTAATGAAATATCATCATCGTCGACATTATCATGCCCCGTTCTTATGTTTGTTTGATCAACTGATTTTGAGAAATAATCGGTTTCAGCAACTAAAGGACTCCCTTCTAGATTTGACTCTCCGTGCCATATCCAGCAAGTATAGGTTTGATCAATACCATATTGGAAAAGATGATCCCTAACAGTTTGAGCCTTCCACGATTTACTGTGAGCGCATCTTAAGCATGGACAACTAATTTTTGTTTCATCAAACCCATTCTCAAATGCAAACATTAACAACTCTTCCACACCTAATTGAAACTCTCTTGTTCTTCTATCAGCCTTCAACCAAGATCTATCCATCTTTTAGTTGGACCAGTTCTGCAATTTGAGCAATAATTCAGTTAGTTGGACCAGTTCTGTAATTTTGACAATAATAATTTAGTTAATAGCAAGAACCAGATACATAACACCTATGTGAACTCCACTGAATTATGGTGATGTCAAATAGAACCTGGAAGGGAAGTATAATCACCTCAGATGCGAGAGCAGATGTAGCAGCTAACTTCTATGAAGGTTTCTCGAAGACAGCTATCATATGGTTGTTGTGGTTTGAATAAAGTTGCATGAGGAAGCTTGGACTGTTATGTAATTGTTCAACCTGAAGGAGAAAGAAAAAGGGTTCACATATAGAACTTAAAAGTTGTCATTGAAAAGAAAAGCTAGCACCAAGAGCAAGGAAAGAAGTATTTCTTGGTTACAAGTCAGGAGTGAAAGGCTTTCTGTTTATGGATCTCACAACAAAATAAATTTTAGTCAGCATTTATTTACAGTTTCATGAGCAGTACTTTCCATATAAAACTAAACAAATACCAGTTCACACAACTGATGTTTTAACAGACATTCAACTTCAATCACAACAACCTGAATCCACAAATAATCCTCAATTCACTGACACAACTCAACATACCATTTCAACTGATAGTCATCAAACAGGGGACCAAAGACTTATAAACAAGCAGAGAAATCAGAAGCATGGAGACATACTGTAGATCTTGAAATTTAAGTAGCAAATTGAAGGGATAGAACAACATTATAGTAATCTGAAAATACAATGCAACATTATAGTAATCTGAAAATACAATGCAATAATTCAATTAGATTAAACAGAGGAAAGAATTCTATGGTTGTGCTAAAAATCCAATGTACCAAGTTATGTATATACATACAACAGCTTAATGAACATCGGCAACAAGGAGAGTGCAGATGAGATGATTACTTACGGCTCATAAGAAAAAAAATAATCTTCTTTCGACTTAATTGGGACAATGCAGTTACTGACAAAGGAGACGACCGGCAGCAAGGAGAAGGCCGGCAGCAAGGAGACGACCGGCATTAATGAAGACCGCAGCAAGGAGAGTGGTGCTTAGGGTTTGGCAGCGAGAGAACCACGACTATTGAAGCTGAAAGAGGAATGAGAGATGAAGCAGAATCAGAAGCTTGGACATTTTATGGAAGTTAGATTTTCTTAGTATAAAAACATGCTAAGGATCCAGTGGCTATTTGCAATGTATGGAAGTTAGGCTTTCTTAAGCCAAACAAACTTGACTAAGTATTAAAAGCTAAGGTTTGGATTTATAAACATTTCATAAACCCATTAGAAACTTTAAAGTCCACCATTAAATAATGATTTAGATATAATATGATATTATATAAGTAGGAATACACGTATATATTAGTATATATATACAAGTATATACATGTATATACAAGTATATATATAAGTATATACAAGTATATACAAGTATATATATTAGTATATATATTAGTATATATACAAGTATATATACAAGTATATACAAGTATATATATAAGTATATATTAGTATATATATAAGTATATATAAGTATATATTAGTATATACAAGTATATATTAGTATATATATTAGTATATATAAGTATATATAAGTATATATATATATATTAGTATATACAAGTATATATTACTATATACAAGTATATATTAGTGCTAGTTCTTTGATAAATTTTTGCTCATGTTCTTCTCACATCCCACTAACTCTAATGTTTCTCAAATCATAATCATAATCTTCACTTCCATTTGTAAGTGTTCTTGTGGACTTGCTTATTGAACTCTTGCCTTGCAATTACATGCTTTCTATCTAGATGGCTGCTATATGGCTAACATGAGCATGGTTCCTGTGTATGAAATTTAATTCTCTCAGTTGGCTATACTTTTCAATATTAGTATATATATTAGTATTGTGTAATGGCTATATGGTGACAGGGAAATCCAGAGTTGGAACTAATTTCATTAATTGCTCCTATGCATTTGATAGTAATCTTGTCTATCTGTTGCATTTCACTAGATCTTTCTACAAGCATATATTGGGAGTTAAAGTAACATATCACGATATCGAAGCTTTTGATCCAGATTACTTCAATCACTTTAAGTGGATGCTTAAGGTATGTATGTTGCATTTCTTCTTCTTTTTTACCTTATAAAGAATCAATGTTAGACTTATTTAGTTTTTGCTCAATCTAATTTACATCAACACTAAATTTTATAATTATATAGGGTTCCATAGAAATTTATCACTACTAATTATTTAAATTGTATTGCCTTAAGCACTTATGGATGAATTATAAATTGAAATTTATAAGTCATCTATATAAGTGAATTTATAAAGTTAATTTAACAAAATTTTGAAAAATCCATTTTGTTTCAAAAGAGGGATGTCAAAACTTCAAAAATTTTGAACACTTAAATTCCCCCCTTTATTTCTAAAAAAAATTTCATTTGCCCCCATTTTACCAAAAACACGGCCGTTTTGAAATTTAGCAATAAACCTAAACAGACCTATCTCCTCCTTCCCTCTTTCGATTTCTCTCTGTAGACCTAATTTGTTTTCATTTTCACGGGTAGAAAGCTTTAGAAACTAAATTTTCACCCCCATCTTGTAAATATTTCTACACCAAACTTTGTTCTCCTCCTTCCCTCTTTCCATTGCTAGACCTAACTTTGTTCTCTTCCTTCCCTCTTTCGAAATCTTCAGTCTTGACCTAAAAACGCACGACACATCCATATTTCTTCTTCCTCTTCTACCTTTCTCTCTAACCCGCCTGCCACTCACTGTGGCTCTGCATTCACTCCCTTAGTTCCAGCCTTCGAGGTTCGTTATATACTTTTGTCGCTCTGCATCTTTTTTTTTTTAATTTTTTCTGTTATTATGTTATTGTATAATTTTCTTCTTCCTCTTCTTAGTTCTTAGAAGTTTGTTTTATAAACCATTTTCATGTCAGACACAGAATGGTATGAAGTCAACTCAATTTTTGATCTTTTTCTTCAATCCAACTATGCTTAGCCTGTTTTCAGAAAAATACTGTTTTTGCAGCACATGCTTAATTTGTGTTATATGTTGTACACCTAAAACCTCCATCCAAGTTGCAATTGCTATACAAGAGGATACATTTAATAAGAAAGCGTTGTGTAAACCTTAATCTGACAACAATTTTTAATAAGAAAGTGTTGTATAAACCTTCATCAGACAACGGTTTTTAATAAGAAAGAGTTGTGTAAACCTTCATCAGACAACGGTTTTTAATAAGAAAGTGTTGTGTAAACCTTAATTAGACAACGGTTTTTTATAAGAAAGCGTTGTATAAACCTTCATGAGACAACGGTTTTTTATAAGAAAGCGTTGTATAAACCTTCATCAGACAACGGTTTTTAATAAGAAAGCATTGTATAAACCTTCATCAGACAACGGTTTTAATAAGAAAGCGTTGTGGAAATATTAATCAGACAACGATTTTTAATAAGAAAGCGTTATAGGAACTATCATCAGACAACGGCCAAAAACCGTTGTCTGAAAAATTAGAATGTGGAAACCTTCATCAAACAACGGCCAAAAACCATTGTCTGATAAAATTAAACCGTTGTGGAAACCATCTTCAGACAACGGTTAAAAATCGTTGTCTGAAATGCTATCAGACATCGCCTCAATAGACAACGGTTTTTGTCTTCATCAGACAACGGTCAAAAAGCGTTGTCTAAACTTTCATCAGACAACGGTTAAAAATCATTGTCTGACAATTTAGAAACCATTGTGGAAACCATCAGACAACGGTTAAAAACCGTTGTCTGAAAAATTAGAAACCGTTGTCTGAACAGTCATCAGACAACGACCAAAAAATGTTGTCTGATAAAATTAAAAACCATTGTGCCAACCTACATCAGACAATGGTTTTAAAAACCGTTGTCTGAAATGCTATCAGACATCGCTTCAATAGACAACGATTTTTATCTTCATCAGACAACGGCCAAAAAGCGTTGTCTGATTCAGTTTTCCTTGTAGTGACATTTGATTCTAACATATAGAAAAACTTTTCATTAAATTTTCAAACTCATCCAACATTCCTATATTTATTCAAAAATTCGACAATATCATTTTACAGCACACCTATAAAGTTTTATATAACTATCATGCCCATTTCTCTACCTTTTTATTTCATATCTTAAATCATTTCATAAATTATTTTTCTTAATTCCACTTATTCATCAATTGAATCAACTATGAATCTTAATTTCGAATAGAAGTTCCAAAAATTCTTAATCCATAAGGCTCAAAATGATGCTTCTATTGTTCCACTCTGATCTATATAACCCAGACGTCATCTCAACTCATATAAATTGCCACATCAGGAATAAGATAAATTGCCAGTGTCAATGCATGCATCACAATTGAAAATTATTTTTTTAAAATTTCAATTTTCTCTCTATAACAACACACCTAGGTCAAGAACCTCAAACCTAGACTCTGATACCAAAATAAATATAACACCCTTATACCATATATACGTACAATACATATTTTCAGCATATGTAAAATACGCATATACGGTACAAAAAATATTACAGACCGGGTTAATAAAATTTTTTTTCACATTTCAAATTTAGAATTTCAAATACTAAATATATAAAAATTAAATAGTATATAAATATTCTTTACTTGTTATAGTAACCCGAAATAACATTTTATATGAAAATCTCTGGAAAAAATTCACTGGAGTTTTTTCTGTAATTTAGACATTTCCAAAATTTAACAAAACACAACCTGCATAAAAAAAATACTCCAAATAAAATCAATTCACCATTTCTCCAATACTTCTCAATATCTCCATATTTTCTCAAAATACTTATATTAAGGCTAACCTCACTTTAACTTTGGATTCTCATACTAGGCCATTCATTATAATATATTAAGTTTATTTATACCATTAGAAGCATATTTTAATACATTAGAATCATTTACATTACAAAAATACACTCTTATATACAAAATCATAAAATGACATAACCTTCCCCCATTGAAGGTTTTCCATTCCAACACAATCCATTAATCATTTCAAGTTTATATTCATCACTTTTAACACTAAACAACATGCTTAAACAAATAAAATAAAATAATTCAACTACTTTGAAAAATCACTTATCCAAAATCCAAAATCTCCACTTCTATTCTCAAACTCTATCCAAACACAACCAAATCTAATATTTGACTTTAAAATACTTGTTTATGAATCAAAACAACACATTTGGAACCAATTTGCACAATTAAAGCTCATGTTTCCACAAATCCAAAAATTCCATGCCCCTAAATTCTCTCTCTTCACCAAACTCAACTTAAATTTAATCATTTCTTCAATCTAACTTTAAAATCATTAATAACCAATCAAAACAACTTCATTCATATCCAATTAAGCAATTAAATCATGCTACTATAAAATTCCAAAATTTACATAACACACTTTTCCATAGAATTTAAAATTTGGTAAGAAAGCTTACCAATTGATGAAAAACTTCTAAAACTCCACTTGAATCCTTAAAATCTCTTCAATTCTTAGTGCTTGGAAGAAGAAAAACTTCTCTTACTCTCCCATGGTGATTTCGGCCAAGAAGAAGAAGAAGAAGACTTTATTTTCATTTCTCTTTCCTTTCATCCATTAATTTTAAACCATATATATATATTAAAATAATTTAATAATTATTTATTTATTTAATAAATTAAAAGTCCAAAAATCCCTCTTTCTTCAAAAATTATTTATTTTTGAATTATTTTATTAATTTTGAATTTCTAAAATTTAATTACCAAAATACCCTTTTACGTTGACTTTTCTTTTAAAAAGTGTTTACTTTTATATGTTGCATATATTTTACATATATATATCACATATATATTATACTTTTTCATTTAAAATCCCTTCATTTTTCATTTAAAACCATTAATTTAATTTATCCATTTTAATTATAATTTACTTTATCAAATCTCCAAAAATTAAAATTTTTTCAAAAATTTGAGATATTACACATATGCACAAGTAATGTGTATCTTATATACTTATCAAATGTACCTAATATGTGTATTAAATATATTAAGTATGTAATGTATTAATCCAACATATATAATTAATATACCATATGTATATGTTATATATACACTAGATATATATATATTGAGTATATACAACTTTTATATCTCCAATTACTTATTTAATTTTTCCAAAATTATGGATGTGACATGTTTGGCCACGCCCTTACTTAAGAAATGAGAGAAGAGGAAGCAGAGGTAGACACAGTCAGAAGACACAGTTGTGTCTCTAACCGTGTCACTCCACACAAGCTCAAGAAAAGAAGAACCAAAAGGAGATAGAAGCAAACGTGGCCATAAGACTTGGCCGTGTCCCAGAAAAAATTAAAAGACACGGCCAGGGCCAAACTAACTTAGCTTGTCTGTGAGAGATTCCCTTTTAATTTTAACACAATTAGTGAGACAAGAGATAAAAAGTGATATTTTTGAACAAAATGTGAACTGCTTTTTAGAAAAGAAAGTTTTAAAAATTAAAAAGGGGGAAACAAATAGAAGTAGGGAGTACGGTGCAAGGTTGGAAAGCATGGGTTTAAAAAATATATACTTATAATTAAGCTGAAGAGGGGGGGGGGGGGGGGGGGTGGAGGGGTTTTGGATTAAAAATGAGAGGAGGGACACATTTTTAAGAGAGTTTTTTTAGTTTTGAGGGAGTTTTCTACATAAGATATTCATTAAACTCAAGCAAGGATTCTTCATCAATTTTCTCTGCATAAGATTATTTTGCAAACTTGCACCGTACTCCCTAATTGTGTATTAAATATATTAAGTATGTAATGTATTAATCCAACATATATAATTAATATACCATATGTATATGTTATATATACACTAGATATATATATATTGAGTATATACAACTTTTATATCTCCAATTACTTATTTAATTTTTCCAAAATCATGGATGTGACATATTTGGCCATGCCCTTACTTAAGAAATGAGAGAAGAGGAAGCAGAGGTAGACACAGTCAGAAGACACAGTTGTGTCTCTAACCGTGTCACTCCACACAAGCTCAAGAAAAGAAGAACCAAAAGAAGATAGAAGCAAACGTGGCTATAAGACTTGGCCGTGTCACTAGCCGTGTCCCAGAAAAAATTAAAAGACACGGCCAGGGCCAAACTTGTAACACCCCTTCCCGACCTACATGTGTAAGCTGAGTGGAGGCGCCACACTAACCTAATGTTGCTACCAATTTTACTTAGTCAAATTTTAGTTCCGATTTTTACAAAAATTTTGCCATAGTTTCGCCTAAAAATTGAGTCCCAAGTGTCGACAAAACCGGTTTTTTTCTTATTTTTAAAAACATTTTACACAAACCAATGCAAACAAAACCATTCTCAGTACACTCCCAATAAATCCCCCTTGTAACCTCAACTACAACCTGCAAAAAGGATTTACACTTCTAGTACAACATAAAATAAAGGTTTTGTGACAACCCCCATATTTAAATATTACACAGCGGAAGTTATAAAATATTTACATATTTACATATTAAACATTTCTTTACAAAATATAAAGAAATATACATGATTGGCAAGTCTGCTCTGATCTTTAAGCTCCCAAAATGGATTCAACAAGGTCTACTCTCACTTGGTCTTGATGAACTCTCGGGTTCAACTCTATCCACTTTATTACCTGCGCGATTAAACACTATCGCGCTAAGCCAACGGCTTAGTAAGATAAAACATGCTAATGGTATGCTTTAATGTAATGCAATGCCACATATGTTATTGATAAGATCAACATCATAAATATAAAGTTAACACATAATTATGCATTTCACAAATCATAGTCATATGAGCATACCACATTTCAACATCTTTCCACATTCAACATTACTCAATCATACTCAATAACCAACATCTCATTTCATTAACTCATAACATTATTTAGGACATTCATATAACCTTGACACCTATGGGCCCAACAAGTATTTAATACGATATTCAGAGTTCAGAGTTACTGCTTTGGTTCATAGTCACAATAATCACGCCCGTAGGCAATGTATATACATGTATCTCTATCCATGGATAGTGTAACAGACCCAGTCTCTTGGATCATCAACTCAACACATATGAGGAGATCCTCAACCCGGCAAGACTGTTACAAATCATATATCTCATATTCACAATTCTCATAGTGTAACAGACCCAGTCTCTTGGACCATCAACTCAACACATATGAGGAGATCCTCAACCCGGCAAGACTGTTACCTTTTATCATTTCTTAGGCATGCCGCCCAAATCCAGAACTCTGAAACTGAATAACATATTAAACAAACAATTCATTTATTATATAGTTACCATTTCCATTCTCAAATTCTCATCACATTTAGGCAAACATGCCTTCTTTCTTTCAATATCATCATCATAGCCAATCACAATGGCATTGTCTCATATCATGTCTTATTTGAATTATCATTTCAATTTCAATGTATATTATTCATGAAACACATAACCATTCACAATGCATAACATAACATTGTTCAATCTCAACAATGCAATTAGGGCAAAGAACAATTGATATGATTCATATAATTAATACATTCTGGTTTTAGACTCCATTTTATCCTTATTTTGAAAAATTGTATAAAATAATCTACTTGACTAAAAATTCTAAAATTTTTACAGAATTTAGTTTTGTATCTTAAAATCATTCCTTTAAAATTTCAGATCAAACTGAACACAAAATCTTGGTCAAATAGTTCACCTAACCAGACTGCCCCAATTGCCCTGCATCCTGGCAGCAGTTCTGAACTTTGTGAATTTCATAAATCAAATTCAATCAACGTGGTTCCAAATTATTTTTCTCAAATACTAGACTCACTAAGCAACAACATATCCAAAATTCAATTGGATATGATTTTTCTACATTTTATTAAAAATCCCGAAATATAGCTGTCTCAGTTAAGGTACCTGCTGGAACAGTTCTACTAAAAATAATCTTTCTAAACTCATAACCATTCCAAAATCGAATCAACATATTTTTCTGTCATTTTAGACTCATAGAGGCACAACATATCAAAAATTGACTTCAAGAACATTTTTCTATAATTAATTAAAAATCATACAAGTCACAGCCTTTACTAATTGTAAAACAGAAAAAGAATTTCACTAAACACAACTCATCTCATCATCAAACCAACAAACCCTAATTCCTTTCTCACACCACTTCCAAAGAATTGAAGAAATTAAAGAAAAGATCTTACCTTAAATGAAGAAATCCACAAATCTTTAACCAAAACCCTTGCTTCCTTCTTCAAATTGCTTCAAACCTCAAGATCACCTCTCTTTCTCTCTTGGTTTTTGGAGAGCCGGCACCTCTTGAAAGAAAGAAGGAAATGATGAAGACACAAAGTCAATTTTTGCTTTTAATCTCCACCAAGTGATCTTATCCAAGCAATTACCAAAATGCCCTCAATCATATAACTAACTTTTTGTCTCATATAAGCCCTTATATGTAATTGCACACTCAACACAAAAATATCTCTCTTCCATTGACTCTATATTTGACCAATTTATATGTTATATATATATCATCATATACACAACATATACATTTGTCTCTACACCCTAAATTTCTTCTCCAAAACACATATACATATATTTTTCTTTTCTCAATTTAAACCAACAACAACAACAACAACAACAACAACAACAAAACTTCTAGGGCATGCATAGGGATATTACAAGCCAAACTAATTTAGCTTGTCTGTGAGAGATTCCCTTTTATTTTTAACACAATTAGTGAGACAAGAGATAAAAATGGTATTTTTGAACAAAATGTGAATTGCTTCTTAGAAAAGAAAGTTTTAAAAATTAAAAAGGGGGAAACAAATAGAAGTAGGGAGTACGGTGCAAGGTTGGAAAGCATGGGTTTAAAAAATATATACTTATAATTAAGCTGAAAGGGGGGGGGGGGGGGGGGGGTTTGGAAAAATGAGAGGAGGGACACATTTTTAAGAGATTTTTTTTAGTTTTGAGGGAGTTTTCTACATAAGATATTCATTAAACTCAAGCAAGGATTCTTCATCAATTTTCTCTGCATAAGATTATTTTGCAAGAATTTTAGGGGAGGTTTAAGGATTCTTCATCAAACTCAAGCAAGGATGTAGGAAGAACAAGAGAATATCAACTCTAGTCTTCTTCAAACGTTTTATTATTTCTTGAATTAGTTCAATTAATTAATTCCAGATTTTTGTTGATTTATTATGAACATTAATATTTCAATGGATATTTGTAATTTGATTTCAATTGAGATGAGTATGTGCTTTGATTTGATGATGATGAGCTAAATTATCCATGCCTAGGATTTACAACAGATTTGATTAAATGATTTAATTCAAGTTATTTTATTAAATGTTAAATGTTAGATTGAATGTTAGGTTGATAGATTGGCCACCTATTAATCTTTAGATATTGAATAAAGAACCGAGATGTGAAATTTGATATTGGAAATATGTATTCAACTACCCTAAGAATGAACTAGAAATATAAGTTTTAGGGTTCTCTTAATTTGTAAGTTCAAAATAATTGGTTGTTGTTAATTCATGAATGTGAAAACTAATGAATTGATAATTGCTAATTTATCACAAGAAACAAATTAAGTTACAAGGCTATGTTAATGGTAATTTTAGAATTAAACTTTTGGTTAAACTGAATTGTAAATCTTGGGCATCCTTTTAAAAGTTTGAATCAATTTTGTGCAACCACTATTTATTTTACTTAGATTTCTTTTACCATTCCAACAACATACACTCAATCTTTAAATTTTGATGTTTTAATCAAATTATTCTAAACTCACACCTTCTTTGTAATACAACCTTAGGACGTTCCACCATGACTACAACTATCTCATAAACTTGTGATAGTCACTTTGTAGTAGTATTAAGTAGGGCACAACAATTGCTTTACCTTGTGGTTCTTCATCCTGGACATGGATTGATTGATAATGTTTTTTAACATCACATATAAAGCTTCATTTTCAAACTCCATCTTCTGGTCAGCACCATGATCATTTTCACTTACAATATCGTCATGCTTCCTTTTCTAGCCAACTATAGCAGATTCATCAAAGGTAACATCTCTACTATAATAAATTTTGGGGTTTTATCTTTTCCAGTACACTACAATCTATGTACCCTTTAACCCCAACAACATACCCTAGAAATATGCATTTTATTGCCCTAGGCTCAATATACGTAGGCTAGAATAATTAGATAAAGTACCATATCATACCATACCATACCATACCCCGTGGGGAGTCTTAAAATCAATTGCATTTGATGGAGATCTATTCACCACAAAACTAGCAGTAATAACTACCTCAACCTAAAATTCCTTTAGAAGTCCAACATTTAATTGCATGCATTGAGCAAGTTGAATGAGTGTTTGGTTCATATGTTCTATAAATCAATTTTGTTTTGGTGTGTGTCATACAGTGCGGTGCCCCATTATATCTTCTTTCTTGTAAAACTCATCAAATGGTTTATTACAAAATTCTAACCCATTATCTGTTCTCAATTTCTTGACTTGTTTACTAGTATGTTTTTTAACCATGGTCTTCCACTCCTTGAACCGCCTAAACACTTCATCCTTTAATTTTATAAAATACACCCAAACTTTTCTAGAGTAGTCATCAATGAATGTAACAAAGTAGCTGCATCCACCAGGGGATTTAACCAGAGAGGGACCTCTCAAATTTGAATGAATATATTCAAGGATATATGTGGAAATGTGCTTACCTGAACTAAACTTTATCTTGCGTTTCTTGCTCATAACACAAGTCACACAAAATTTTAGCTTTCCAATTTCATTCCCATTCAATAATCCTTTTTTACTCAATATTTCAAGATCCTTCTCACTCATGTGACCCAATTAGCAATGCCACAACTCTATGCAATCAATATCTTGCTCTAAAGAAGAAGAAATAGCCATTGTTCCTATCACTGTATTTCTCATTAAGGTATAAATGCTATGTTGGCATTTACCCTTCACCATAATAATAAAATCCTTTAGAACTTTAATCATCCCATTACCACCAGCAAACTTATACCCTTGACTATCAAGAGTACCTAAGGAAATTAGATTTTTTTGTAGATTAGGAACATTTTTTTGTAGAGTAGGAACATAATAAGCATCAAGTGTTCTGACAATTGCATCATACATTTTGATTTGCAGTGAACCACAGCCCAAGATAGGAAGCACCTCATCATCACCTAAATTGACATTGCCTTTCCACTTTTTAAAAGATTTGAACTAGTTCTTATTGAAAGGCATATGATAAGAAGCACCACTATTTAACACCCCCATGTATATGAAGAACTAGAATACCAACTATCAAAATATCACTGCCTTTAGTTTACCTTCATAAGATCTCTCTTGTACTACACTAGCACTTGCTTTATCATCTGATTCCCTCTTCCCTTTACCAATTTTGCATTGTGGACAATCCCTTCTAAAGTGCCCCTGCTCTTTAAAGAGATAGCATTGAGATCTTTTAGACTTCGATTTTGAGCGTGAATTATTCTTATTTTCACCATCTCTTTCCTTGCTCCTACACCTTACTAACAACCAAACATGATTCTGATCCACCTTTATATGAGCAAAAGGTGTTTCTCTTTAATTCCTTAGACTGCAAAGCATCTTTCACATCACCAACAAAGATGATCTCTCTTTCATACAACATAGTATCCATAAAATTTTCATATGAATTAGGCAAGGAACACAAGATAACTATGGCTTGATCCTCATCCTCAATTTTAACCCTAACACCTTGTAAATCAAAGATGATTTTATTGAAACTATCAATATGATCTTTAATATGTGTACTCTCTATCATCCTCAAGATATATAAATGCTTTTTCCATACACCTTGTCCAAACGAATCTTTAGGGATTTCTTTTGGTATTTACCTTCAATATTATTCCATAATGATGTTGTGCTTGTTTAATCAACCACCACTTGCAAGTTTTCGTCACCCAAACTCAACAGAATCACGTTATGTGCTTTAGATAGAATTGAAGCATTCTCTGTTGCATCCATTACAGCTGGCAATTTTCCTTCTCCTTCCAATCCTATTGCACATCCCTGCGAAACCAGAAGAGCCTTCGTTTTCACTTCCTATAAAGCAAAATCATTCGATCCATTGAAATTTTCAATTTTTCATTTATGGAGAGACATCTTCAATAGCAGTACCTTATTCGAACAATTCTGAGTTCTAATACCACTTGTTAAGAAAATTATCAGCAATGAAAGAAATTAAATAAGAAAATTAACACAGAGATTAAACAAGAAAATTAACACAGAGATTTATGTGGTTCTGTCAATATAACCTATGTCCATGGGCAGGGAGAGAAGAATTCTTATTTTTATGAGAATTGGATACAAAGGTGTTAAACATAACCATGATATAAGGTACATATTATTTGGGTTCCGAACAGCTCACTTACTTGGGAGATTTTTTGCTTGGGCTTAGTGAGAGAAAAAAAACTTTGTGGGCCTCACATCACACTCTAACCCAAAGCCTTGAAGCATTGAGTTTATATGTTTTCTCTATTTATATATCACTTATTAAGTCCATCTCTTTCCAATGCAGGATTCCTTTCTTCCTCTCACATTTGAAATTTCAACAATTTCCTTTCAAGTGTGAGCTTCCACATTGGGCTAGGGCTCCTCCTTGAGTGAAATATTTTTCAAATATGAGCATATAGTGTCATCTTAAAGTCCTTCTACTCCAATGGTCTTGGCCCATAGGGAGTAATCTTGCTTTTCCTCATGGAGATGCCAACTATGGTATTTGACCAACGTCATCATGCTCCTTCTTGATGAACCATCGAATCTAATACCAATTATTAGGGGTTGGAGAGCTTACTTACTTGGGAGATTTTTCATGAGCTTACTGAGGAACACATTTTGCAAGCTTGAAACCACACTCCAATCTAAAACCTTATGCATTAGGTTTATGGGTCCTTTTCCACTTATATATATCCCTCACTAAATTCATCTCTTTTCAATGTGGGATTGTAAACTTGATTTTTACACTATCATTGATTTTGGTAAAGGCTAAAGTTCCAAACATATTCTGGAAAAATATTAAAAATATAAATATATATATATATATCAAAAATATTAAAATGGTGAAAAGACCTTGAAATGAATGTTTAGAGTAAGACTAATGAGAGTTGTCAGTCGGAGCTAAAATTGACTTTTTAGTTTTTTTTTTCTCTAAAAATTCTTAAAAATCACTTAAAATAATTTTAAAATACTTTTTTTGAGTATGAGATCTTGAACATAGAAAGTCAAAAACACTTAAATTCGGCCCCTGTAAGCCCTAAAATCAACTTTTTGGTTTAACCAGCCAATTGCTTGGGGAAGGCCTCCTCCATTTAGGGGGACTTTTAGTACTTTTCATGAGGAAGCTTTGTCAAAATTTCTCCATGAATATTCTAAAAACTTCAAAACCTTAAAAATTCATCCAAAAACATTTTTGAATACTCAAAGCACTAAGAACCTAGGATTTAGGAGAAAATCCCATAAAAAGGCTAAAATCCAACAACCAAAACACAAGATTTTGGGGGTTTCACAAGGTTTTTGGGTTTTCTTGAAGATTCAAGTTTTAAGAGGAGCCTACTCATTGGTTTGTATCTTTAATCTTATTTTTATGTTATTTCTTGCATCTTTTGCTTGTTCTTCTAAAATTCTATTTTCTTGATTCTTTAGGTTTTTAAGATAAAATGGTTGAGATGAATTAAATATTTTCAAGCATGCTAAATAAACTTTATAATGAGTTTAATTTGTAATATCATGATTTTGATCTTCCAGACCTGTAACACTCCTATACCTTATATACATACTGTACATTTACTCTATATATGTACAACATGCATATAAGACATAAGGATGCCACGATACAGTTCCATTTAAACCTTTCATTATCTTATTTATACAAATATAAAAATATATAAGAATATTTTTCATTATTGAACCACATTCTCATTGAAAATACTATTTCCAAACCATTTATAAGATTCATTCGATTACATGTATACAAATATACATTATCTTTTTCAAAATCCATTCATATACATATAAATGTGGTCAAACTACAAAAAAACAAAATGTACATGCATGCACCACCTTCTAGTTAGTCTTTAACACACCCTCAGTCTTCTCGTGGTACAACTATCCGACTCTAAGATCAGCAATCTACTTACCTGCGCGATTCACACTACCACGCTAAGCTTCAAAACTTAGTGGTACATATAAACAATATATACATACAAATACACAAATACAAATATCACATCCTTATCCATATATAAAATACATAAATATAATATTGGGATTCACATCCCACTCACACATCATTACAATATTGAAAATCACATTCCATACTCATATATAACTATTGGGATTCACATCCCACTCACACATCATTACAATTACTAAGTTCAGTTGTCACATTATCGGTTTCTCGACCCAGCTCTGCTCGGGTCCATTTTTAATTTTAATCACAAGACCTAGCTCTGCTTAGGTCAACCATCATCTCAAACACATGACCCATCTCTGCTCGGGTCAATACCTAGCTTTGCTCAGGTCTATTTGCATATGCACCTCTAGACCTAGCTCTGCTCAGGACCTCTCATGCTTATCCAATCAATCTCAACACAATTAGACAAGTAATGATATAGGTTACATGTATATAACATCACTTTAGTTTATACTTTTCTAGTGATCATCACTATTTATAATCACATCACATTAACAGTTCACATCATTCATACACATGTCACATTATTTCATTTCATCATTTCTCAGTATATCATCACAATGTATCACATACTTATGCAATCTAGCCATTGCCAATGGCTTTTCACAATGTCTTTAATGTATACACAATAAATCACATTACCCATTTCATATTTCTATCATGCAAGCATAAGTCACACTCACCATATGACTCACCAGCATACCAATATTTAGCATAATCAACATATTTTATCATAATTCTTCAAGTGACACACTCAATTTATAGAAACTTTGATATGCCCAGGATATAGGTGTGTCACTGCCCGTGTCCTTAATTCTGCCTTACAGTAGCTATGACACATCCTAAGACATGGGCATGTCACTGCCCATGCTCTTAGTCCTGCGTTACAGTAGCTATGACACGTCTAGAGACATGGGCGTATCACTGCCTATGTTCTTAATCCTATATTACAGTGACTACGACACGCCTAGAGACATGTGAGTGTCATTGGGCGTGTCAGGCTAAACCTTTGGGTATGCCCATGACATCATAAAAATACTCTTTCACTCCATTTTCATCAATACAATACTCACATATTACATAAGCAACTCCAAATCATGTTAAATAAAATATATACAAACTCAAGATCATGTGTATAAACCAAAGAGATTATGTACAAATCTTTGATTATTTCAAGTTTACTCTTCTTTACTTACTTCTTGTTAATCTAAACACAAAGTCATAATAACAATCATCATATATTTCATTCATACCATCATCCATATATCAATTCACCCAATCCCCAACTCAACTTTACCAAACCCTTACTCTTTTCCTCAATTCCAACAACTCATCATTATCCCTAATATTTAACCATATTTACTTCATCTATGTATCAATTCAACATATATACACTTCAATATATCTTTATCATCATATTATTCTATTAATCATCACTTTCTCTCACTAACTATATCATACATATATATAATCTATAAAATAAGCTTAAGAAGAAAGTACTTACTTGAATTCTTTGCCAAACCTTCAATATCCACCTTCAAACCTCTTAAAATTCTTATGAATTTGGTGTATCTATGAATAAAATAGAGCTCCTCTCACTCTCTCTCAATCTCATGTTCAAAGAGGAAGAAAAGAAAGAAAACTCTTCTTTTAAACTTTCATCCTTATCTCTAACATTATAATATTATATATTAAGTACTTTAATTTACTGTCCACCAATCAACTCCCTTCTCCTTTTGAATTTATTCTCTTCACTTTATTATTATTATTATTATTATTATTATTATTATTATTATTATTATTATTACTACTACTACTACTACTACTACTATTATTATTATTATTATTATAAACTTTCCCACCACCAATGTATACCTCATGCATATGTGTCGTATATGTTAGGTATATATATATGTCTTATTTATTCTATTTCAAATATATATATATATATATTACATATATAACATCCATCATAAACATCCATCTCATATTTTCTCTACCCATTACACCACTATGCTCTCCCGTATTTATTATTCTAAAGTACATCAAAAATCAGAATATTACAAGACCCATGTTGGTCAAACCCTAAGCATTGGAATGGAGTGAGGACCATGGACATTGGATGCATTTTGAATATATTTTGTTCATTGAAACTCAAATTATGGACTTCGATTTGGTACTTTTTAACATTGTTGAACATATTTGGGATATAAACCTTGATTGAACTTTCATTTGGACCTTTAGACTTTTTTGAACTATTAATTATAATTTGGACTTCAAGAACATAAAAAAAAAAACATATTTTGGACACTTTAAAACTAGAAAAGATATTTCCAAGACTGACTTTCAATATCTTTCCACACAGGGTGGAAAGATAGGAGGATTAATTATCCAAAATAAGCAAAGAAGATGAAAAGAAGAGGAGAAAAATCAGAAATAAAGGATGAAGATCCACTATGAAAAGGTAAAGACCTTACTTCTAAGGTCAAAGGACCATTTTAGGCTATAGTTCTAGATTCTTGAGGTGGGAAGAATTTAGAAGCTGAAACTAGAAAAATGAGTTGAAAGGCAATTGGAAGCAAACCAAAGGTGAAAAATCTAACCACTGAGGTTGAAGGACTCTGTTGCAATAAAGAGCTAGATCTCGAGCTGGGGAGAATTTAGAAGCTAAAATAAAAAAGAGCTGAAGGGCAATAGGAATTGGACTAAAGGTGAAACAACCTATAGCTGAGATTAAAGGACCATGTTAAGCTAAAAAGTTGGATTTCCAACTTAGGGAGAATTTGGAAGTTGAAATAAAAAAAACTAATCCAAAGGGCAATTAGAACCGGGTAAAGGAAAAAACACCTGACAGTTGAGGTTGAAGGACCTTCTTGAGCTGAAGAGCTAGATTTTTAAGTTGGGGAGAATTTATGAAATTGAAGTTAGAAAAATCGAGTCAAATGGCAATTGTAAGTAGATCATGGGCAAAAGACCAACCACTAAGGTCGAAGGATCATTTTAGGCTAAAGAGCCAAATTCTTGAGGTTGGGAGAATTTATGAAGATGACATTAGAAAAACTTAGTCGATGGGCAATTCTAGATCATTTCCTTCAGCCTATATCATGTTTTAATTTTGTGAAGTATCCATGCCCTTAGCTTATATCGGGTTTTTATGAAGTACTCTGATGGCATATCTCTATGGGTTTTTGTAAAGTACTCAAATTCTCAACATCTCTATGTATTTTGTGAAGTACCTAACCCCTCAACCTATATTGGGCCTTTATGAAGTACTTTGAAAGCACATCTCTATAGGTTTTTGTGAAGTATTTAAACTCTCATCCTATATCAGATTTTTATGAAGTAACCTGATGGTGTATCTCAATAGTTTTTGTGAAATACCCAAACCCTCAGCCTATATTGGGGGTTTTTTTTTAAGTATCCTAACAACGCATCTTCCTTGGATATTGTGAAGTGCTCAAATCTTCAACTTATATCAAGTTTTTATGAAGTACCCTGACAATGCATCTCCAAAGGATTTTGTAAAGTACTAAAACCTTCGGCCTATATTGGGCTTTTATGAAGTACCTTGACGATGCATCTCCATGGATTTTTTTGAAGTATCCAAACATTTAGCCTATATGGGGTTTTTATGAAAAACTCTAACGGCACATCTCTATAGGTTTCAGTGAATTATTCAAACCATTGGCCTATATTGGGTTTTTATAAAGAATATCGACAGCGCATCTCCCTTGGTTTTTATAAGGTACTCAAATCTTTAGTTTATATCGAGTTTTTGTCAAATATCTAGATAGTGCATCTCCATGGACTTTTGTTAAGCACCTAAACCCTCGGCCTATATCAAGTTTTTGTGAAGTACCGTGATGACACATCACTATTGGTTTTCGTGAAGTATGCAAAACTTTAACCTATATTGAGTTTTCATGAAGTACCTTGATAGCGCATCCCCATAGGTTTTGGTGAATTACCTAAAACCTTAACTTATATTGGGTTTTTATGAAGTACCATGATATCTCATATTCACGAGTTTTTATGAACTACCTGTACCTTCAACCTATATCGGGTTTTAGTGAAATATCATGACAACGCATCTCTACGAGATTTTTGAAGGATAATTTGGGCTAAAGAGTGGGATTCTCGAGGTGGGGAGAATTCATATAGCTAGAATTTGCAAGGTTGAGTCGAAGGGCAAATGAAAGTAGACCAAGGGTGAAAAACCTATCTGTTAGATTGAAGGATCATTTTTGGACTAAAAGAGCTGGTTTACCAAGGTAGGAAAGTTTAGTAAGTTGAAATATTTGTTTGGGTGTTTTTGATGTGTGTAAATTTTATGCTTGAGTATATGCTTTTCACTACTTCAGACAAATATTTTGAAATTGTTCATTCAGGGGACAAATTAAAGACTTTTGATTTTTACACCCATATAGATTTTGGTAAAGGCTTGAAAATATAAATATATTATAAGATATTGAAATGGCGAAAATACCTTAAAATGAATGTTTTAGAGTAAGACTGACGAGAGTTGTTAGTTTGGACTAAAATTGGCTTTCTAGAGTTTTTTAGTTCTTTCAAAACTCAATTAAAAATAATTTTAAAATACATTTTTTTAGTATCCTAAGAGATCTAGAACATAGGAAAAAAAAGGCTCCCGAAAGCCCTAAAATCAACATTTTGGCTTAACATGGAAGGCTGCCAGTTGAGACTGGGAACCCCATCAGTTTGGACTAGCCCCATCAGTTTGGACTAGTAGCCCCAATAGTCTAAACTAGTAGTCTGTTAGTTTCTTGGGGAAGGCCTTCTCTATAAATAAAGGTGGCCTAATATATTTAGGGTGACTTTTAGCACTTTTCAAGGTGAAGTTCTGTCAAAATTTCTCTATAAATATTCCAAAAACTTTAAAACCTTTTCAAAACACTTTTAAACACACTTGAAATCTTGAATTTGGGAAGAAATCTCATAAAAGGCTCAAATCCAACAGCCAAAACACAAGATTTCATGGATTGTCTGAGGGTTTTTGTGTTTTTTTTTTTGAGATTCAAGTTTTGGGAAGAGCCTACTCATTGGTTTGTGTTTTTAATCTTATTTTTTGTCATTTCTTGCATGTTCATCTTCTTCGAATATTTTGTTTTCTTGGTTTTTTTATGTTTTTAAGATAAAATGGTTGAGATGGTATAAATATGTTAAAGCATGCTAAAATGAAATTTAGAATGAGTTTAATTGGTAATATCATGTAAAACCCCCTTGTAAATCATATTAAGAACTAACATGAGATATAACACAATGTCTATAGACCTCTCATGAAATTTTTAATGAACACTAAAGCTAATCTCAACAAAAATTTTAGTGGAGTCTCCCCTAAAATTTGACACAACCTACAAAAGAAAACAATCCCAATATTTCACACATTTAATCTCAACTCCAATCTTATCATTTCTCTAACATTCACCCATAATTTAATTCAAATACATTTACTATAATGTTTTAACCATAATTATCAAACATTCTCCATAATAATCATAATATAATATAATGTTTTAACCCAAACTATATTTACAAAGTATATAGAACTCTAAGTTAACCATAATTATACAATTGTTATTATAGTTACAAAATTGTTATGTGAACAAAATTGATACATAATTCGAAGCCCTTCATTAACTACCTTTTGATCTACAGTTGATCTTAAAATTGTTTAGCTCATTCAACTAGATCTATCCTGCATGTCTGATCTGCACATCAGAAATAAATCTAACATGCTAAGTAATGCCTAGTGGCACTTGCATATTCATAATTTGCCAAAAATTATGATATAAGAAAATAATTAAAATAAAGTATGTAAATAAAATTACAATTTTAATATTATAACAAGATATAAAATCAATTAGAAGCAAACTTATTTTAATATTAATGGATTTAAGATTCACATAATTAATAAAAATTAATCATTTTGTACAATTTTCTTATCTTGATAAATTTTATTTGCTTTGCTCTCACGCACTGAATTTTAAATCCTAGATTAGGATAGCAGGTCAATAGTGGTAAGTAAATGCCTAATAATATCAATCGGTTGCCAATGACCCAGTAATGGCAGAATGCCCAGTAACAACAGTGACAGAAAGTGTTCAGTAACAGTAGTGACACAAAGTATCTAGTAACAGTAGTAACATAGAGTGTCCAGTAACAGTAGGGATGCCCACCTTCTGGCTAGCCATTCAATCCATAAGCTAGGTTTAATATCAGTATGGTTTGAGCAATTCAATTCTTTCTCATTTTCAATCAATGTTACATTTATAATGTTACTTTGTTATAATCAATAATAATTCTTTAAAAGTAAACACTTTTCTTCTTTATTATTCAATTATTTTTACTTTAACCTTACTTGTAAAGAGATATTTCCTAAATTAAATTCATAAAATTTAATTTATAACATATCCACCAAACACGATATAAATAGTAAACACTTTCCTTCCTTATTATTCAATTATTTTTACTTTAACCATATTGTAAAGAGATATTTCTTAAATTAAATTCACGCACATTTCATTTATAACATATCCACCAAACACAATATAAATGGTCTTTTTAATTCTCAGATCTTAAACTTTCTCAAAACCCTAAACTTACATATCCTTAAATTGAAAACTTTGAAAATTAAAAAATTTCTCTAAACTTAGTTTTTGTTTAGAAACTATATGGATATACTTATTCTTAATCAATTGTGAATTCAAAATCAATTTCTTTAAGAATTAGTTCCATAACTATCTCTAAACTCCAAATTTGTCAAAACCATGAATTAACTCTTTTACGAATCAAAAATTGTTTTAAACATAATTTTAGGTTAACAACTGCATAAATGCACTTAATTCCACTCATTTATGAATTTATGATCAATTATATCACTAACTAGTTCTATATTCTATTCTAAACCATAAACTCGCCATAGCCCTAAATTAATTCTTTTATGAATCAAAAGTTGTTTTAAACATGGTATTAAGCTAAAAACTAATCATACTCATTTAAAATAATTCAAAAATGAACTTAGATCAATTTTCTCTTCACTTAGTTCCATATTCAAATTTTCTCTCTTGAAAAATTTAATTTATTAATTTTATCACAAAAACTCAGTTAAAGTGGTTCAAGTAACTTACATAATTCATGAAAATCAAGAGAAACAAAAAAAAACAAATTATAAATATACAATCACAAACCTCTTTACAAAGTAGCACTTTCTCTCTCTTCCATAAGTTTTCCTTGTTTATTTGGTGATAATTTTAGTGTTTCTTATCTAATCTAATGAATTCTACTATAAAGTTTGAGTTATATACGAGGTTTCTTTGATTCCTAAGTATGGTGATGAAGGAAAGAAAAAGAAATGAAATTTTGGCTATGGTGGAAAGGGAAATTCGGTTTGGATGGAGGAAGAAGATTGAAATTTCTATATATATATTATTTAGGGTTTTATAAGGTGTGGTACTCACATCAAAGTTTTGGTATACCTATTTTCTTAAATTACTTCTAAATTCAACTTTTAATTTCGTAAAATTGTAAAAATAATTTCTTTTGTTAATTTAAAGCTCTAATACCCATATCTCTTATCTTAATTACAATAAAATATAATTCTAGGGTTAAAGATTCTTTTTCAAAAATACTGATTTTGTCCATACCAGAATTTAACTTTAAACTTTTCAAGGTTAACCCATCCTATTTTTTCATCTATTTCAAATATCTGGATCACTCTCAAAACTATACATAGTCCAATATCTATATAATTTAGAAAATTACTACTTAAAAAATTTCAGACATTACATATCATGATTTTAATCTTCAAGACCTATGTTAGCCAAACCCCAAGCATTGGAATGGAGTGAGGACCATGGACTTTATATGCATTCTACATATATTTGGACCCTTGTTCCTTCATTCTCGAACTATAGACTTTGATCTGGCACTTTTGAACATTCTTGAACATATTTGGAACATGAAGCTTGATTGAACTTTTATTTGGACATGAAATTTGGACCTTTGGAATTTTTTGAACTATTAATTATATATGGACTTCAAGAACATAAAAAACACATTTTGGACACTCTAAAAATGTTGGACATTGGACTTAAAACTCACCAAGATATAGGTTTTTTATTAGAAATTGAAAGAACCTCGAAAACGAACCAATTTTGGGCCTTAACGTCTTATTTGGCTCAATTGGGGAGCTTCCAATTAAGGAATGGTTAGCTACCAATCCCCAACTAGTGGAGCTACCTATTGGTGATTGACAACCCGCTAGCTGCGACAAATAAGATATTTTTTGTCCTATTTTTCATCCATTTTTAGTGTTTTTTGATTCACCTTTTACCATTTTCATTTCTATTTTTTTTACTATTTTTAAGATGTTTAAATATGATTTTTGTGATTTTCAAGAAAAAACTAATTTTAGATTTTTAAGTTGACTTTTGCCTCAATTTTCGGGCCGTATAAATTTTTAATCCAGATTTGAGCAAAAACTAATATAATAATATATTTGTCATATTTAAAGATATTTTGGAATGATAATTTGCCATTTTGGATGGAAAATTAGATTTTTGCATAATTGGACCCGGTTTTGCCTCGATATGTTTGTCATGTATGATTTTGCTGTTGTTTCATCTCTTATTCACTCATTCAGTACTTTTATGATGATTTATGTTATAATGTGATAATTTTGAGTAATTGTGGCATGATATGTGTTTTTACCTATGATGGTGCAATTTTACCTCGTTTTGTGTGCTATGTTGATTTAGGCTTCTAGTTTGATCCAAACATGCTCTTAATCCTTTATTATGATGATTCATGGTTAATGGTGATATTTATAAATGAATATGATGTGAAGTGGAATATTTCATATATATTAATGCATATTTGGTTTCATCATTCTATTTCACTCTGATTCTGATTCTTTCCTTAGAAATGATGTTGTAGGCTTTCAAATGTAATTTTATTTTTAGATTAGTATATAGGATTTATTATCAGATGTAAGGGCATGTTTCAATCATCGACGGGTGTTCATTTATTTTTATTTTGTTTATTTTATAAGTTATGAGCATTTTCATACCATGTATATATTTTATCTGATTTGAATAAAATATCACTTGTTTTCCCTTTGCGTATCTTATTCAACTTGTGTAGAGGATGATATTATGATGTTTAAAATTAATATAATACTATGACTTGAAAATAAAGTCGGTTCCAATGAACCGGGCATATAGCGATAGTAAGATACGTTTTATTATGGCTATATGTACCTAACTTTTAAAATCTAGTAGGGAGTTGGAGATTTCTTAGGAATAAAGTTATGGCCCTTTTCTTATTTTTTCTGGTCTATCCGAGTGGCAACTTTCTTTCTTTGGAGTTAAGTCCGTGTTCTCTAAAGCTGCAGACTTAAACAATATTGAAAACACAATCACCAGTGTGTCAGGGCCAAAATCCTAGGCTCATAGGGATTCCTTTCTTCCTCTAACACTTGAAATTCCATCAATTGAAATATTATTCTAGGTTAATGAGATGCAAAGTTACAGTTTGATGAATAAAAAATAAACGAGAAGAGAACTTTAATGGGAAACATACAGAAGAAATATTATGTAGTGATCGAATTCTAAAACATGAATTTAACTTTGAACATATATAGTTGTTGTGAAGGCCATTCTAAAAATTTTTAAACAAAGAAAAGAATACTACTATACATGATAGGTGAATTGTAGAACCTTTGTTGAATTTGTGAGAAACCCATGTTTTAAAGAGTGTAGTTCTGGATTTCATTTCAAAGGTAGAGAAGAAAACAATTTAAGGCATGGGAATGGACATCTATTTGTGCTTTGATTTTGTTGTTTCATTAATGATAATACTCATTGGAGCATTTATAGATTAGGAGAATTGGTTTATGTTGGAACTTTACCAAATTTCTCATATTATTTAGGATTCAGTTCATGCATTTTTATACTATAGGATTCCATATGTGCTCTAACATTACATTTTTTTTTTCATTTGTGAAGGATTTCACTTGTACTTTTATAAGTTAGGCTAACTTTTATAGTTTTCCAAGTAAGTGATAAAATTATGACTAAAAGGAGGTTTATGACTTTTTAACACAAAACAATACTAGAACAAAGAATGAAAATTATTAGAACCTAAAACTAATTGATGGTTGATTCCATTTTGAATCATTGGTGCATTTACATGTCCTCCTTATTCATGCCAAATAGATAGAGAAGTTGAATAAACTTAGGGAGTAGAACTCTTGGGAATAGTGGAGAAGGGATGCATACTAGCATTACTCTTGCCTTGACATAGGATGCCCTTCATTTTCAAATCATTAATAAGAAAATGGTTAAGAAAAAATTCCAAGGAGACTTGGTTAAATCTTGCAAAAGAATTAATAGACAATAAATTTTGTGTAGCAATTGGAATCCATAAAATATCATGAAGAGAAAATGTATGGTTATTAAAATTGATATAAGAATTCCCAACATGAGATATGATAATTTAAAACCATTATTGAGAGTAACTTCCTCAAGTCTAGTATATTCTAGTGGATTACCAAGTTGTCAAGATTATTAGTTAAATGATTTGTGGTACCATTGTTCTTTAGCCAAGCTTGAGTAGGTTTTGATGATGTACTTGCCAAATTTGAGAATGGTTTGGTAAAAGCATGAGTAACTAAATAATTCACTTTAGGAGTAAGGCATACCCTTGCTATACCATTGATATTACAATTGTGACACACAGTTGTGGAAGAATCCAAAGGTACCTATTAAGATTAAGAACCATTCGAATGTTAGTAGTCGTGATTTTGGGAAGGAGAAGATGATGATTGATAATTGTTTTGATCATGACCACATCCTTCTCTCCCTCTAATGCATCAATGACTTGACTCATTTAGGGGAAAATGTGAGAATTGTGTAGATGGTGGGATGATGGTTGTTTCTTCCTCACATTTATAATGCCTTTCTTTTATTAAAAGCATACCATAAAGATAATCAAAATCATAATGATCAATGTGACATTCAAGCATTCCACAGAGTAATTTATAGGGATATCCAAGGCCAACAATAACAAATGCGATCAATTATTCATCCAAAATAAGATGTCATTGTATTGCTAGTTTATTTGCAATTACTTTGGCATGCACTACATAGGTCTCAATAGAAGAATTTTCACGCTTTTAGTTGTGCAATTATGTATGTAACTCTTAAATTTAAGCCTTTGATCCAAATGCATAAATGGAAATAAGTTTGTCCCATGCTGTTTGTGTTGTTATTGCACCTACCAACTGGAAACTGAAGTGACAATTCAGTTGATTACAATGTGATCCTATCATTTCCAAAATTTAAACGTAGGATTTGGTATACCATCTTCAAGTGTAAGTGATGGAATTGGTTCACTTTGTTTGAGATGATGTTCTAAACAACAACCAAATAATGTGGAAAAAATTATATTTACCATAATAAGAAATTTGTAGTGGTAAGTTTAATCGTTAATTGATGTGAAATGTTGGGTGAAATTGAAAAAGGAGAAGAACATGCCTACATTGATACCGTTACAATAACCATGGAATGGTGACTATCAATGGTTTAGCTTTCAATGGAAGATATGTGCCATTAGGGTTTTTGTTTACCATAAAAGGTTTAAAGGCTCAATGATATAATATTAACACAAAGAGATATTTATACATGGGTATTACAAATAGAAATAAGAATATTCAACTAACGAATGCTAGTATATACAATAAGAACATTTCTAAAATGCAAAACTACCATAATAGAATTACATTCTTTATCACTTACATTCCTTATCACTAATCACTCAACACCACTTGCCAATTGGGTTAGTGTTACTACATTAGTCATGATAGTAAACCTTATGATCAAAGGCAAAACCAATGGGGGGTCTTGGGGGGGTCTTGGGTGGTCCATGGACCCCTTTTGGTTTATACACACACACACACACATATTGTTGTACCCATTTTCACTTATAGTTCATGGATGGAAAAAGTTTTATAAGTGTTATTTCTTTTATGTCTTGTAATGAATTTTAATGTAAAATCTCTCTCTTGAAAGGTGGAACGAGTAGTTGGCATGAAAGAGTGAAAAGGAGCATAAATGCACGAATTTCAATAAGGAAAACCTATGCACATGCATGTCTATAGTATTAGATGCGTCTATGCAGAAGAAATGCACACTGCTTGGAAGAAAAAGAGAGAAATTCAGAGATAAAATGGCCTTAAAGTAGTGTCCCGATTTGTAAAGAAAAATATCTTCTCTCGATTTAGGGTTCCAAGGCTATTATTAGTGGTGAAGGCTCACATTTCTATAATCGTATGTTTAAGGCAATTTTAAAGAGGTATGAAGTCTATCACAAAATAGCCACCCCTTATCATCCATAAACAAGTAGTCAAGTGGAGATTTTCAATTGTGAGATTAAGTATATTTTAGAGAAAATAACGAACACTTCACAAGAAGATTGGTGTGAGGCCTCACCAGAACACCGATCCGGCCTGCTCAGAATATAGAGCTGAAATACTCATTCATGCTTATTTTCACACATGACAGTTGTGTATGGTCTCCAGTCAGTTTCATCAACGTGGGTTTAAAATTGATCTTTTTATTTTGAAAAAGAATTACTCTCATTTTATTTTGAAAAAGGGATGTCTTTATTTCGAAAGTTGATTGGAGAGTCACCATCTAAATTATTTATTTTAGGGAAATTTAAGGAAAAAAACCTATTTGTTTGACTCCATTGAAAAATTTTAGATTTTCACCCAAAAAGGTACTAATATGAAACCAATTAGAATGGGTTTCGAGATAGGTTTTCAAGTAATTTTCACTAAAATATATTTTTTTAATTAAATTTTAACCTTTGTGATTAAAAATAATTTTCATATGATGATAATAATAATATGAATGATAATTATATTTATACATGAGTAATAATAAATATGATATTCATAGTGCGAGGAAAGCAAACTAATTACAACCCCAAATTACATATATAGGGGAGTTTTAACTCTAGCCGTTATGGGTTCTAAGTCAAGTACAAATCACCAACTAATTTAATTGAATAAATAATAAACAATTAAAAATTACATTCATTCAAATAAGATTAAAAATAAAGAGAATAAAATGAAGTAAAATAAAAAGACCAATTTTGTGATTTTTTGGTGTGGGCTCACTACTTGGTGAAATTTCAGAGTATATCTACTTATCTCATTTGAATGGGAATCAGAGCAGTAAGTAGTTCTTATCTTTGGTTGTAAAGGGCTTAATTAATTGATTATAGTTGGTTTTATTACCGAATTAAAAAGAGAAACGTTAGGAGAAATATCTTTGGAGATCTCCTTAGTTTGATGTAAGGATGGAGTGCTTTTCCACTACGAAATTCCACTTGAGCTGCTCAAAAATTAAATATGTAATTTAAGAGAATAAAGGAATTGGACAAATTAAAGGAAAAGAACAAAGTTGAATGATGGATGTATTAATTTTGGGTGAATTGATGTGATTTTAGCAGAGTTTGGACTCCAAAAATTCAACTATAGTATTGAAAATGGGACCCATATTTATAGGAGTATAGAAAATTGGGCTACAGAAAACCTAGGATGATGCACACGTTGGTTAGGTTGCCCACGATGCGACCTGGTCATGCTACTTGGCACAACCTGATTGCACTAAGTAAATTTATATTTTATTTTGTTATTATCTTCTTCTTAAAATCCAAAAATTAATTAATTTTTATAAAATTAATTTTTGACAATTTTAAATGTCTAATTTTAAATTAGATGAAAATTTGAGGTTCACAATTTGGCACTTAAGTTAGATGAAGCTTTATGGGCATATTGGACTGTATTCAAGATCCCTATTGGAATGCCCCCATAGCAATTAGTTTATAGCAAAGCTTGTCATTTACCTGTTGAGTAGGAGCATTGCACTTATTGGGGTATTAGACAATTAAATATGGATATAAAGGCAGCTGGTGAGAAGAGACTAATCCAATTAAGTGATCTTGAGGAACATCACCATAGCTCATATGAAAATGCAAATATATATAAAGAACATACTAAGCCATGGCATGAAAAGTACATTTTAGAATGGACATTCCATGAGGGCCAATTAGTACTATTATTTAACTCTAGACATAAGCTTTTTCCCATAAAACTTAAGTTTAGATGGTTGGGTCCTTTTAAGGTGGTCAAGGTGCATTCACACGGAGCAGTGCAAGCTTAAAATAATTCCAATGAAACATTCACAGTTAATATCCAATGGTTGAAGCCTTATTTAATTGGGGAAACAATTGAAAGTGAAGTGGTTGGCCACCTTCAAGAATGAGCTTTAGAAGCAAAGTCAAGCTAAAAACTTTAACTAAAAACTCTTAGAAGGCAACCCAAGTTTTCTTATCCTTTTGTTTAGATATTTGTGTTTTGAGTATTTTTCATGAATTAAGTTAGTTTCACTTTAATTTTAGTGAATATACTTGTCTATTTGAATCCTTGATATGTTTCATTATTTGCTTGTATATTTTTGCAAAGGAGTATTGAAGTTACAAGAGCAAATTTTCATCATGGTTGTGTCACATTCAACAACACACCCATGCCCAAAAATTCAGCTATGAGACAGTTTGCAACAGAGAGGATTTTCAAGGAACAATGGTGAAAAATTATGCATGGGCTTGTCACTCACAGCTTAACACACCTATGCAAAACAAAAATTCATTCTCTCTCTCTCTCTCTCTCTTCCTTGATGCCAAAACTTCTCTCATGTCCCTCTCTTTGACTTTTTCTTCATTTCTCACCCAAAAACCACCATTTTCTCTTCAAATTTCAATAAAACCATCACATTCTAACAAATTTCCTTCGAAATAAAATGGAAAGGATGAACACTTTGGAACTCAACATGCATTCATATTGATGCCTTGGAAAATTCACTGACCGACTAAAATCGAGCGATAGATGCTCGCCTAGCACATTTGGAGGCCAACATGATGGACTTTTTTATATTTATGGACTTCAACAACCAGCCTTCTCCACCACCAACAAATGACATATGATCCTTCTAGGCCACTAAGGACAATGTCCGATTTGAGTTTGGAAGGGATTGCATAGTAAAGTTTCTTTTGCTCATTTCCTATGTTTTTCAATTTTAGTAGTTGCAAGTTTTTTTTTTTATGAATTTCAGTTATCTTTGGTTATATTTGTGCTGAGCTTTGATTATTTTGTTTTATACTCTACTATGAGAAATTGATTCATGAATTTAAAATTTTTTATGCTATTTTTTAGCTTTGTGCTAGTTTTAATCTTTTGTGTTGTGATCCGATTTCAATGATGATAGAATTTTTGTTTAAATAATTCAATAGTATTCCTAGTATATTGGATTGAATGACCTTGAGGAGGAAGGAAGTGCATTCATTAATACTGACTCGACTCCATTAGCTTTTGGGATTTAGGGTATGCAAGGTGTATGCTTACTTAGAGGGAGCTCATACTCCTTTTTTATTATTAGGAAATCTAATTTTACTTTTTGAGCCCATAACATGCTTAGAAAGGTTTTTGAGATAAAATAGGATCTTGCTAAGCATAGGAGAAAATGATTTAGGCATTTAGCCAACTAAATCCATATATCTAACTCAATGAAGGAATCTTGCAATTCCTTGATTTATATGAAGCCCTAGTGACCTAACTGCACATGCTTGAACTTTTTTAGACTAGAAATTAGAGAAAAAGAAAAACAAAGAAACAGTGGTAGGAAATAAAAACAAGCTGCTAAATAAAAAATTCTCCTTAACTAAAAATCTTAGTTTAGAGGAAAACCTAAAATAATATCTATATATCCCAATTTGAGTCAAAATTTAAGAGAACCGAGTTAGAAGAAGAAAAGTAGTAAAAAGGAAAGAAAATCAAAACAGCCACAAATTAAATACAAATTTGTTCTTGAAGAGTTTATGTCTATTAAAAATGTTTAGTTTCACTTTAGCTAATACCTTGATTAGCTCCATTACAAGCTACTAATGCCCTAATGATCTTCTTATAATTAGTAGGATGTATTAATGGAGAAATCCTGATAAGCATTCATATGAGACAGTTGACATTCTAATTGAACATGGTATTGTTAGTAACAAGTAGAGTATGTACCTATTTGAAGTGCAACCGTGTGTGCTTTTGAATTCTAAGAGTTATCAGAGAAGAGAAGGTTGTGATGGGTGTAGGACTAACAAAATTGAGGAATTGAGGTCCAATGCATGTAATGAATCTCCTTTATAACCAAAAGTCTGAAAAAATGAGTTTCACAGCTATATTGGATTAATTCTTTCACATTGCTTGAGGACAAACAAAAATATGAGTTTGGGAAAGTTTGTTGTACCCATTTTCACTTATAGTTCATGGATAGAAATAGTTTTATATGTGTTGTTTTCTCTTATTTCTTGTGATTATTTTTAATATAAAATCTCTTTCTTGACAGTGGTATGAGTAGTTGGCATGAAAGAGTGAAAAGGAGCACAATTGCATGAATTTAACAAGGAAAACCTATACACAGGCATGTCTATGGTATTAGACACGATTGTAAAAAAGAAATGCACACTGCCTGAAAGAAAAAGAGAAATCTAGAGACAAAGATAGTAGCAAAGGCATGTCAATTGTATTAGACATGGCCATGCAGAAGAAACAATGACTGTATGAGGAAATTCAAAGAAAAGAAGAGAAATAAAAGCAAAATCATAGACACAAGCGTGTCAAATATTTATGCACACCCTTGCATAATAGGGATGCACTGAAATCATGATTTTCGAGGCAAAGATGCTCTAGAAATCTTAAGGACACTTGAGAGAACATTTTTAACTGAGTATAAATAGATCTTTTACAGAGAGGAATGAGGGGCTAACCTATCTTTTGTTATCTTTAGCAAAATTTGGGGCTTTGCAAGAAAAGTAGATGATATTTAGAGGAAGGCAAAATTTTACCAGTATTTGCATTACTTTGGGTCAAGGATTCAGTTTGACAAACTAGAGTTTAAGAACTTTGATTTGGATTTTCAATTACTTTAGTTATTTGTTTGATTTTATCATTTGTTTGATGGATTTTTGGTTTGGATCTTATAACTCCTTTGATACTTTGTTTAAATTAGTTGTGGGTAACTAATCTCCTTATGTGATTAGGTAGATTTAGATTTTTAACTATAGGTATTTAATTAAATTTATCAATTTCATGTTATGGTGATTTATTGTTCTTAATCTTAATGCTAGCAATTGTTTGGTCACTAATTACTTGATCTATTGAATTATATAATGCTTAATATAATTTAGATTATTGGAACAACAACCTTAAAGAGTTTATTTTAGAGATAAAATAACTTTCTAGGGATCCTTTGAATTGTTCCCCTTAAGTATTTGAATTGTTAGTAATTCTTAATTCCAACAAGAGTAAGGAATTGAAACTTAGCAATTACTATCTCAATCGTTTCAGAAAAAATGGGTATAACTTTAGGTTATCACTTTGTTGGGAATTTCTAGAATGCATTGATTATAACTCATAGGAAAAAAATACTAATGAAGCCTAATCTTGCATTCATAGTATTAATTAACTTTCCATCATAATTAGTTATCTCAATTTTTCCATGTAATAGGCAGTTTGAATCTAAGTTATTTGAAATATTCATTTTCTATGGAAATGATATTCACACTCTCACTATTTTGTTGGACACTATCCAAATGCAATAGCTAGATTAGCCATTTTAGTAAATTAGTCAATTTCTTTTTGGACCCTCTCGCTGTGAACCTTCCACATTTAAATTTTCTTTTCTTTCCAATAATAATAGTTGACAATTATTATTAATATTTCTTTTTCAAATGTAACCTCCTATTCTAATCTTAATTTTTTTCAAAAAAATATTACTATTTTAATTGTTATTTTTTTATCATACTTTTAATTGAGATATAATTTTAATTCCTTATAAAGATTTTTATTTAATAATTTTGAGGAAGGCCTAAGATTGATAGAATTGAAATATTAAATTGCATGACAAATTTATAGAGAAATTAAAGATCATCAAGTAATAACAGAAAAAAATATATTTGAAGTTTTCTAGCCCTTACAAGTTAGAATTTCAACTTTAATAGAAAATATTTACTTCAATTTATGATGATACTGCATATATAAATTCATGTTTCCTTCAATTTAATATATATATATATATATGTGTGTGTGTGTGTGTGTGTGTGTTTATATATATATGCATTAAATTGATAAGTCACCCCACATATTTATTATCTTCAATTATTTTTAATTTGTATCTAGAAATTGATATTAATACTCATAGATTTAGCAATTTTATATATGTTTATAATAAATAATTCAATAATATGTCATGTAAATCATATAATCTCACCACTTAAATGTAAATTTTATTTTTTTAATTATAGAATAGTGTCATAGTATATTTTAATATATTCGATATATTCAATAATTTTTTTCATATTTCATGAATAATAATAAATAAAAAGATCCCAAAATAATTATAAAAATTAACTTGATTAATAAATTTTTTTTTATTGATTGCAATTTTATAAATGTTTTAATTCTTGCATGGATGATTTTTTTTTGTCTAAATATCACATATTAAAAAAAAAGAAGAAAATGATATTAATTTTCTGGTGATGAGTTTATTAAAAATAAATCTGTATAATATCATTTTAAACTATTAACATATAATTTAACAATGGACTAATCATAATATAAAAATATCAAAACTTAAATACAGACTTGTGTGATACAATTGTCACCTCTCAATTATTGTCAAACTAAGGGCAAAAATTACCTATTACACTACTGTAATATTAAAATAATTATTTTTGTTTAATTTTATCTTAAATTTATTTGCGATGAACTTATATGTAAATGTAAATTTTTTTTTGCTTCAAAATTTTGACCCCCTTCTCAGTTGAATTTTAATTCTGCCAGTGCCTATGATGTTAGTGTATGTGCCCTAGGCCATTTATTTGGATCTTTATATTATACATTCATTATTAATAAATGAGGTTTTATTATCATTATTGTTTGTTTGCATGTTACACAATTTTGATATTTGTCCCTAGTTTATTATTGTTATAGAGATAAAAAAAATAATTCTTAACCAGTATGAACATTGATTTGATAATCATTAGATGGTTATGTGTATAGTGATACAAATCAATTTCATAGATACTTGTTAGAGAACAATGTATTGGATAGACCCATCATGAGATTATTACATGGGTTAGTGTCATAAGTAAATCTCATGATAGTTATGTATTAATTCTTTGACTTGAGATTGTCATAGTTTCCAATATAAGGACTATTATATTTTGACATGATCAAACATTATCCGTAACTGGATAGTAATAAAGGTTATGTTCATATATGATAGAAATTATGTAGAGGATAATGAACAATCAAGATAGAATTTGTCCCTCTCTTTGAGAGAGATATCTTTTGGGCCCCTCGATAAGTGAGACTGTGAAATGCATGGCCGTGCTCAAATGAATTGATAGTGTGATCAATTTCATTTGTTTTTATCAGTCTACTTGGAGATCGAGTAATCATAAGTTTGGACAATATAAGTATGACGTTGACCATGACTTATGTTCAAGCTAAATATCGTGTGACAAAGGGATTAATGCATATACTATTATTAGGCAAATTGGACATTCCTTATATTAATTGGGTAGTTGTAACGCCTTGCTAGAGGCCAATTATGACTTGTTGATTTAATAGAGATTAAATTGACTGCCAATTAATATGGGCCTATCGGGTCACACACAAGAATGCGTTTTGGGCTGGATATAATATTAATAATATTAATATTAGATATTAATATTTATTATTATTATTATTTTCGTTATATATATATATATTATTAGATAATATATTCAGAATCCTAATTAGATTTGGATTCTGAATTTGACTTACCTTATCCAATTATATATATTATTAGATAATGTATTCAGAATCCTAATTAGACTTGGATTCTGAATTTGACTTTCCGTATCCAATTTTGAATTGGATTCTGGAGTGATTATATTCACTCCAGACGTTAAGTCTTCTCAGAGGTAACAATAAAAAAAAGAGGAACGAAAAAGGTAACCCTAATACGTTTTTAGAGAAAACGTTTTTCCAGCCTTCGCCGTTGCAGAGAGCTAGCACTCCAAACGGTAGCATTCGTGTGGATACGCGATAGAGGGTGTTTCGCGATCGAGGCATCTCTTCCAAACTGTGATTTCGAATCATCAACAGGTTAGTTCTTTGAACACTTTTGTCGAATTAAACGAACAGCATGGATCCTGGTGGGAAATCAGAGATCAAATATTTTTCCACTGCGTGTTTTTGTTTGCAGTGATCTATATGATTTCCTAACATATGATTGGATCCTAATTGAAACATTTGGATTAGAAAGTCAAATTTGAAGGATCAATTTACCTTATTGAAGTTCGGTGAGGTTCCTATGGTTGGATCCCCATCCTTATGATTATGCATGATATGATGTATACTTGGCATGATGCATAAGAATATTTCTGGTAGAATGATTACATAGCACTAGAATTGTATATTAACTAGTATCATTCACTACGTTGTCTTCTTATTGTCAAGTCATTTTTGCTTTTCCTTTCTGCAGCGGTAATGCTTATTTTTATTTTGTTACACTTCAAAAAACAAGCACATTACTAACGAGATATTCTATCAGCAACTAAAAGAAATCTGTCGATAATAAATTATACTCCTGACATAAAATCTTTGTCTATAAAAACCTTATCAGCATTCTATTTATCGATAGAAAAAAGGTGACGTTGACATATACCAACCACTTACAGACAAAAATATTTTGTAGTGAGAGAGATAACTATGTCCAGGGAGTGATTAATCTGTCGGCAATCACCGACAGCATATCCATTGGTACATGAATGTCAGATTTTGTACCAAGTTCCGAAGTCTATTGGAAATTTATCAGTAACATATTTTAAAATAATGTTAATTATTTCATATTCTATCGATAAAGTGGTCAGTAAAATGTTTTAATTTTCTTTTTTCTTTTATGTCGATAACTCTATCGGTAATTTTTATATTTTTTAATTGAAATTTTTAATTTTTATATTATATTTTTATATTTAATATTTATTAATATTTATTTATTTATTATATTATATTATAAATTTAATTATTTTAATATTATATTATATTTAATAATTTTTATTTTATGATAATGATATATGAGATAAAAATAAATACAAATAAAGAAACTGAAAATTAAAAATTTAATAATATATCTAGACAAAAATAAAATAAAATAATTTACAAATATAATTAGAATAATATATACAAATAAAGGAAAGAAAAAAACTATTGGGTAAGGGATGGAGGCAAATCTTCATCAAGTGGAGCAGGAGGGTCAGGAGTAGAAGACTAAGAGATTGAGGCATTGGAGATATATTGTCATCTAAATAGATCAAATTGTTCTTAAAATTCTCTTTGTATATAATATCATATTATGTGCTCATGCTCAAGTTGATCTTTCGTCTTTTTTTGTGGCATTGTGAGCTACTCCTCAAAATTAACCTATATTTACTCTATTTGTTAATGCAATGTTGATGAGAACGTTGAAACTAAAGATAATGTGTTAATGTTAGAGACATATTGAAGCTCAACCTATACACCCTCCTCTTCCTCACCCCGCTAGCAACTTTAATAAATAGTTAAGTTTCATCAATAGGCTTATCTGTCTGAGACTGTTGGTCCCAAGATGATATAAAGTGATCAAGTAAAAAATTAATTAATACAATATAAATAATTTACTAAAAAATAGTAAACAAAAAAATTTAAATAAAAATGATACACCTTTATGTACTTTTTGGGAGCACTAATCAATGAAATCATAATTTTTTATGTGTGTGTGGACAACTAACTCATGCTTAGAGTAAACCAACAACTCATGCTCAGTGGGATATGTCCTAACTGCTCCGCCTAATAGATAATGAAAAATTAAATAACTTATTAATTTAGCATAAAATAAAATATAACTAACACGAATAAGAAAAATTAAATTATACACGGACAAAAAAAAATTAAATTATACTTACCAGTTGATGGACATACTCATAATATGATATACTGCCCTCCGTATATGCAAATAGTCTTGCATCATCAGTAGGTATGAAGCCTATTATGAGAGATAACCTGAGAACAAGCCTTATTTGCTGGAGATGCCCAGTGCGCCTAAAAGGCTGCCCATAACTCATCAAAAAAAATATTTTGGTTGTCTACCATTCTCCTTATGTTTATTTATCATACCTTGGAAGAGGATTACAGTCTCTCTTGAAGGCGATTTTGACTAAATTATTGATATAGTTGATTATTAAATTTTTTAGGAGAAACTTTTTTTTATTAAGTTTTATAATAAAAACACTAAATTTGTATTAAAAAAATAAAATATTTTACCTAATACTAAAACATCTAATTTTTACCTAAAAAATTAATTTATTTCAATTTTTTTGAGTGGTAAATTATTGTTGTTAAATGGTCAAAAACTTTTCTAATATAATAAAAATGAGAAATTGTCAAATAAAATAAACAATAAAACCACCTTTCAATTTTTTTTTAATTATTTGACCATTCAATCAAAAATTCCAATTTTCACATAAAATACCAATATATGTGAAATAAATTTTTATATTTCACCTAATTTTTTTCTTAAAATAATACTATAATTGATTATTATATTGTAATTTCTTATTTAGTAAATAATTAGACTCACTGTAAGCTCTAAAAGTGTTGTACTTTCTTATTTTCTAGTGCCAATCACATGCCTTCCAAATTGAAATCGTCACAATATACTAATTTAATTATTAATAGTTTTGTTGAAATCCCTTGTGACTTCTAGAATGATAAAACTAAATTCAATCTAAAATAAATTTCGGATTAATTTATTCAATTGATTACCATTTAAAATAATTGTGAATGTAAATGTGAAATCATTAAAAATGAATCGAATCTTAAATTTTAAATCTTCAGTCATTTTAACAATATTCAAAACAATTGAAAAGGAAAAGAAAATGACACCAAAATAATCAAAATATGCTCTACCCAATTTGATTATCCACCTCGACTATGCATATGGTTTGATGGAGCCATACAGACAAGTATTGATTGAGGTTATGAGAGGAAGAAAATTTTAAAAATGGTCACATCTCCAATGTATTGGGTTAAGCCTCAGAAAATGAGTTTCATTTTTATTTTTTATAAATAAATAATATTATTAAATGAGACTCCAAAAAAAAAAAACAAATTTTATCTTTGAATTGCGAGAATCGAGTTCCATTTTAATAGACTCCACTTTTATTAAGGAGTTCAATTTGATCTTTCAAAAAATACTGAACAACTCAACTACTATATAAGGCGTTCTATGATGGGAACAACTAAATAACTCTTATTATCTGTTATTAACAAACTATATATAGGTTTCTATATTTTGTGAATTGTAATTATATTTTTTATATTAAATTTGTATTTTCTTAAAATTACTTTTAATGATTTTGAGTATTATAAAAAAAATATATGAGCCAAATTTACTATATGGTAACCTACAGAATAAAAAAAAAAGACATTATATATATTGGTCCATATAAATTTTTACAAACTGTAAAATTATAGTGATTTAAAAAAAAGTGATAAGTTAATTTTTTGTAGGTTTAGTTTTAAGAAAATTACTTATTATATGGAAAAAAATTTAAATAACTTTAGTTTCTAAAAACTAAATTATTTCAAAAAAAATAAATATTATCTAAAAGTATTAAATGGGAAAATTGTATAGGCCTCACGAATTTTAAACTAGATAAAAAATAAATTTAAAATAATTATAAAATATGATTAAAATAAAAACAAAACTTAAAAATAATAACTACTAAATGTATAAATCAATTGATAAGAAATTATTTTAATTTAATTAAAAGTCTTGAATTCAGTAATATATATTGTTTCTCTTTCATGTTTCAACGAGGTTTGAGATTTTTTCACATAATTGTGGTGTGTATTTAGGTCGGATACAATTGAAGTCGAATTTTGAGTAATTTACTCCTCACAAGTATATTTTTTTCCATCTAACAATAATAATATTATTAATTTCTATAAAAAAAAAGGTCTTGAGTTCAAATTCTTATATATACAACTGCGTTAAAACTTATTCGGTTAGGCTATGATTAGTTTTAGAATTCGAAACAAGTTTATCAAGATTAAATAAAAATGTCGTAATTATCTCAAAGTAATTACTTTTTTTATATACAAATAGGTCTCATAATTTAAAACAGCATAAAAACTTAACAATCCATTATCCGTATGCTGCAAAACCTTAAAAATTACTCAGGTCTTCTGCGAATTCTGCAATCCAGCTGGTCTACAACATTCAGTTTGGCTTCCTCTCCATATCATGTTGTCACTTGTCCGTTTCCTATTGTTATTTCTCAATTATAAAAAAAATTAATATATATATATATATTTATTTGTTTTGAAAACAAAAAAAAAAAGAAAAAAAATATCATATAATGTCATAAAAAATTATGTTTTTTATCCAACCTTTGTAGGTTCTGTTTCATTCTTTGTGAGACGTTGATGAAATATATATTGTAGATAACTCTTTTTTTAAAATTATAAATATATATATTGAATATTACAACTGAGGACGAGACAATCAATTCTAGAATAAAAATTATTCAAAAAAGTACATTTATCGCTGGATTAAATTTCAGCATCCAAATATATATATACATATATATTGTAATAAATCAATAAAAGATCTCATCATACAATAATGAAAAAAATACCAAGTCGAAATTAATTCTGATTTTTCCTCCTCTGCAAAAGGGTGAGAAAGTTAACTAGACAACGCTAGATCCGCAAGTAATAGGGCTTACCATTTTGACAAAAATTCGTAGGGCTTACCATTTTCAAAATATTAATGCCACAACAACTCCTTGGCATTATATGAGTATAAAAGTCAAAGTAACGTCAAATTTATAAACAAGACGAAGGAGGTGGTTCGCTCTTTCCCTATTTATGACCTCTCTGCAATTTGTACCTTCACCACACAACTACACTATTCAATTCAAATAGTTATTTTTCATTGTAATAACTTTTAACTTTTTATTTGATAGTCTTTGAGTGGATTAAAATTTTTAAAATTGCCATACAAAATTTTGATCAAATTCAATTAAGAGTTAATCATATGTTGTTCCTATTGCTGCCTGTACTTTGGCCAAAAACAATTTTGCTGCCTGTACTGTAAAAGATTATCAAAACAAAAATTTTAAGAAATATGTACTAAGAGATGCTGAGTTTGAAATTTAATATATTTTTATTCAATTTTATGTTCTCGAAATTTTTAGTTACAAATGATAAATTAATCAAAGTAACAAATTTGAAACGAACCATATATTTTCATTTGAATTACCATATTAGTATCACTTTACGGTACTCATAGATTTCATTGATATTTACTAGACTTATTCATGAGTGAATTGACTGGTCAATTCCCATTCTATCCAATTTTTGAATTTGAGTGTATATTTTTGTGATTGGAAAATTTTAAATTTAAGAAAAATGTCATCTTCTCTTGATGCAGATTAGCAATCTACTAACACATCTTATTCAATTAGGGAGGAAAACTAGAAAATTCCTCTATAATTTACAACTCTCGTCATCAGAGAAAATTGAACTAAACAAAGCCAAACCCGATAATGACTCTTTAGAAGATTTGAGTGATTCTGAAGTAAGATTAAAGTAAATCTGGCTGGAGAGAATATGACTACATTAAGTCCCCAGTCCATGGCTTGCACTTGTTAACACCAAAACACATTTGCAAGAATAATTATGAAAATTTTATTACAACACAACTATCGCTCTTTTAATACAAACTTATACAGCAACACTCAATACTCAAGAGAAACTTTGCTTCTTATCTTCTTTTTGTTTTTTTGATACATATAACTCACAATGGGAGGGGGCATTTATACTAACTCAAAATCAATACAAACCACATAAACATACCTAACACACACCTAACACATACCATCAAAACCATACATTTGTAATACCATTTTCAACAATCTAACCTACCTTTGACCTGTAATTCATCATGTAAAAAATATTAGAAGATTCTTTGAGGTGGGCTTGCACTGACCTTGAGCCACCGATGAAGAAGATGAGAGAAAAAGGTTAAGTATGTCACTAATGGGAATGATGGAGAAATAGAGCAGCGTGAAAGGTCAAAGCAACCACTTTTGACCCAAGAGAGTGGAAGATCTACTCCTCAAGAGGCAGGGAGGAGAACTCAAGGGAGCCAGGCTGAGACATGCAATTTCAAAGAGAAACAGGGAGAGACCGAGCATCCATCTTCGGGCAAAGAGCAAGGAAGACCAATTTCATATGTAGGAAGACTCAAAGGAGCTAGTTTGAACTCTTTGCTAATAATCAAACCTATTGGCCTGAGTATGAGCTCAAGTGTATGTAATTGGAATTACAAACGGGCAAAAAGTCATGAGATTGCACTCCTTAAAGGCACAATCTGAATTTCACATTTGGAAAAATGCACTTATTGGTAGTTTCTTTGATGTCTCCCACACGAAAATCTATGCTCACCCTAAATGGAAACAATTTGGACTTAAATCAATGCATTTGGTTAAAGAAAATGTTTTCCTTTTCAACTTGGAGAATGGGGATGGGAAACATAGAGTATTGGAGGAGCGTCCATACATCTTTGATGGTAGACCATTCATTCTGATTCCATGGAGACCAAAAATCATATTAAACTCAATGATTTATGAAAACTTTGTATTTGGGTTCACTTTCCAACCTTGTTATCGGAATTGTGGAATGTTAGCATGTTGAGCATAATTAGTAGTATTCTAGGAGTGTCAATAGACTTGGGTATGCTCGCTACTGATTGAAAGGACTTAATTGGAGACTTCCTATGCTCAATTACTCTATAAGATGAGAATGGTAGATAGATTACACAGTAAGTCAAATATGAATGGAAATCTCGTAAATATTTGAGTTTCAAGAAATTGACATGATGCAAAAAATGCACTACTAACAAGACAAAACTGGTCTATTAGGCTAATAAACCTATAGACTAGGACACAGTAGTGGAAGAAGATTAAAGAGGAAGCAAGACAAAGACTGTAGTGGTAGAAGATTAAAGAGGAAGCAAGACAAAGACTGTGAAAATGTTGAAGGTAGTCCTTTAAGGCAACAAAATGAGGGTCATAAAGCAAACCTTAGTGAATCAAATATTATGGAGAATATTCATCATAAAGCAAACCTTAGTGAATCAAATGTTATGGAGAATATTCAACACATTGGGGCTGCCCCAATACCTAGAGTAGAGGATGCAACTGCTGATAACTAGTTACTTATTTCCAGGCCTATGCCTAGAGTAGAGGATGGAACTACTGAGGACTAGATGCCTATTTCTAGGAGTAGAGAGAGGGCTCTTCTTCTCCTTGTCCTTTAGACCATGAGAGACTTATAGACTAGGCAGGGAGAATCAGGGAATCTTAGACATTTTAGGAGAAGGGAAACAAGCTAGACAAGTACTTCAAGCCCCCTAACAAGGGGAGATGATTGGTTCTTGGAATATTTGAGCTCTAAATGACCCTTAAAAAAATTAGAGGTCTACTCTCTGATTGGAAAGTATAAACTACGGGCATTAGAAATTGTGGAGACTATAGTAAGAAGAAAGAATAAGGACAAGGTCAAGGAAGAACGTAAGCTTAATAGATGAGTTTTGTAGACAACTTCCAAGATAAGGAGGTGGGCAAGATTTAGGTTGCTTATAACCTAGCCCTATTGATGTAGAACATACAACCCTAGTTTTTCATTGAGTGGCCTGATAAAAAACTACATTAGTGACAGTTTGGTAATTATTATAAAAGTCAAAATTACAATCAGAGTATTCTTTAGGCTTAACCCAATTGTAAATGGGCCAACAAGTCAAAGTTAATGCTTTGTAGTGAGGTTTGTTGCTTTTCAGCCAAATTTAAATGTTTAGGCCTTCGAAAATATATTTTTTATTTATAGCAACTTTTGACAGATATTTAATTTCTTATTTATTTTTGGTAGGTATATCGGATCAATGAGTTATTTTAGCATTTTATCTGCCTTGATGAATATTTTTCTTTCTTTATATATATATTTCCTTTTTATTTTAATAGGTTGTTACCTTTTTAATATGTTTTCTTATTTGTAATTAAAGTTTATATTATCTTACGCATATAAATTGTAAGTTTAATACATCTGTGACCCCTTAAATTTGGTAACATTTGTCACTTAGCTATCTATACTTTTCGAGTAACCATTTAGCCTCTTTTATTGGCCAATTTCTTAATCATTTAGCACTTGATTTAATATAACCATATATTTAAAGTTGCGCATTTACGCTTCGTAGGTACTTTATTTTATTTCTTTTATGAATTTTTTTTTGATACTATAAGAGTATATTTCTACCAAGTGTGGATACATATTTATTATTTTGTAATTTGGATTGTTTGTTTCATGAATGAATTTTTACTTATTTAATATTGTCTAATAATTGAATAATATTAAAAAATTAAATATAAAATTATATTTAGATTAAAAAAGGAAATCAATTCTAATAAATAAGATGTATTGTAGTTACTGGATCATTTTTTTTTATTCTTCATACGCACCTAACTTTTTGAACCAAGTTGGGGGTTTGGAAGATTTCTTATGAATCGAGTTATTCACTCTCTTTTAATTTTTTTTCGGTTTGTCCGAATGATGACTTCTATTCTCTAAACCTAGGCATATGTTTTCTTAAGGTCTATAATCTAATAGTATCGAAGTCTACAAAAATCATTCCACCTACTTACAATATGAATTCATTAAGTTAGTAATAGACAATGACATTTCTAAACTCTTACTGTTGGAATGAGAAGGACATCAAACAAGCAATTATGATTTACCCTAAACTAATTAAAATTATGGTTTATTTTTAAATTATTATCATAAAATTAACAATTATGACAAAAAAAATATAATAAATTTTATATAGTAATTCAATCAACATTCCAATCATTAAATTATAAATCTAATTAACTAAGATACATAAAGTACTTTACTACTTCTAATTAATTTGCATTTTCATTTTGGTAAGTATTCTTTTCTTTAATAACAAAAAATAAGTATATCTCAAAAATATTGATTAATCTTTTAATTAAATTAAATTAAAAGTAAGATATGTTGAATGTTATATTAATTGTTGATCACTTAAATTAGATATTTCCAAAATTTTCTATATTTTCTATAAAAATATTAACAACATTTGGTAATTACATTTCTAATTTCCAAATTAACTAACTAATTAAGTATATTTGATATTTTTATAATAAATTTTTTTAATAAGAAGAAAATATCCTCCAACCTTGAGCTTAATTTTACTATTGAATTTTCTTCATATTTTTAATTTTAATCCGTTTATCATATATGTATTTTTATTTTTATATTTAATCAATTTGAAAAATAGTTTAGTTTCAATCAATATGTCGTTTAGTAATCATAGTAAAAAATCTAAATATTTTTCTTACTTTATTAACTAAATTTATAAACAATATATATTTTTTTATCAGAAAGGAGCAAAGCTAAATAGCCTAAGAAGAGGTACCAGCAATAGCCGACTGAATACAGTCCAATTAAACTATTTAACTTGCTGTAATGATTTTATTGATATCGAATGTAAGGACCAATACAATCAGAGAGCAAAATGCTCTTTAAAAATGAGGGAAGAGAACTAAAAGAATGAAATATACAATTTGTGCAATTAAGGCGCCCATAAAGAGCAAAGTAATGCGCCGCTTGGTTGCCTTCTCGATAGATGTGATTGAGTGAATAAGAAGAGGACAGTAAAGATTGTCTAGTAACTCCGAACAGAGAGGCAGGATGAAGGGGCTATGAGGAAAGAAGAATATCGGCTAGACCTTGAGAATCAATTTCCACTTAAATACCCGAGTAACCAGATTGGACACACCAATTAATAGCAACTTGAAGAGCATGGGCTTCAACATTTATTGCATTGGAGGCATGGAAAGTGAATGCTAAGCCATGTATGAAATGTCCAGTGTGAGATCGGATGACAGCTCCACCTGAAGAAATGTGAGGTGTGAAGGAAGCATCCACATTAAGTTTGAATGTGTGTAGATCCGGCTTCTTCCAGTAAACCAACATAGGTTTCAGATTTGCCTTGCCAAAGTCATGAGGAAGAAAGCTATGAAAAGCCGGAAAAGGCTTAGCAAATTTAGCCTTAGAAAACCCAATTCCACAATTAAGGATAGCATTACAAGCTGATTTTAATAATTGTGGATAATAGAAAGAATCATTACCCCATGTTAATCCGCAGTATGCTACCCAAATGGAGTAAATAACACAAAGAGAAACAAAACGCTTTATCCGACCTTCCATCGAATGTGGAGGAGAAGACAGCCATCAGCTCATTAATTCCATTCTCAATGACTGTTTTTTGCCGATATTGGGAACCAAGTATGAACCAAAATAACTCTATAATCTGTGAATGCTGGAGCAAAGGTAAAAAATATGTTCATTATCTGCCTCAGCAGCTTTACAAAATGGGCAGAAAGAAGTCAACTGGATACCCAATTTCTGGAGGTTCTTTGGCAGAGGGAGAGCTTTATTGAATAAACGCCAGCCCAGTATTGAGTATTTCAAAGGTATAGTCGAATCCCAGAGCATACGACTCGCAAAAGAAGAATTATGGTGCTGAGTTGAAACCTCATAAGCCGAAGATAAGGAAAACATACCTGTGAAGTTATGAATCCAAGCTGGTGGCGATATATTTAGAGCAAAGCTGCTTGAATAGTGATGGAAAGCATGACAAATTCTTTTCCATATGGAAGAATCCATAGGAAGAAAAGTCCAATCCCCATTCCGATGATACTTGGCATGCATGTGTTGAGCCCATGAAGAATCATTAAGAAGATAAGTCCAAACCAACTTAATAGAATACGCTCTTTGTAATGATGAAAAAGAACGTATACCTAAGCCATTCTTAGAAGTAGGAAAACACATTTTATCAAATTTTATCCAATGATGTTTCTTCATGGTAGTATCAATACTCGAAAAGAAAACCGCCAATTTAGACTCCAATGCAGTCATTACTGACTTAGGCAAAGACATAGCTCCCATGATGTGAATGGGAATGGAGTTAAGTACATGCTTTATCAAAAGAAGGCGACCCCCATAGGACAACAACTTTTTAGACCACCCTTGAAGTTTAGAGTCAATCTTACCCAATAAATCTTGACAGTAAGAGGCTCTATTAATGCCTTGATACATAGGAGCTCCAAGATAAATAAAAGGCAACTTCCTGCAAGGAATAGAAAGAATATCCGCATATTTTCGAACTGAAAGAGATGAGCATTTTTTTTTAGCAGTAAAAAGCACTCTTGTCAAAATTAATAAGCTGTCCAAAGGTCTTTTGATATTGAATTTAAAATTTCTTTAGCTGCTTTAGACTTCGAACATCACCATTAACAAATAATAATAAGTCATCTGCAAAAGCAAGATGAGATATAATTGGGCAGCTGCAATGTAACTTGTATGGAGAGATTTTGCCACTAGAGATCAAAGCAGTCAATCCTCGAGAGAAGCATTCAGAAGCTAAGATGAACAATAATGGAGATAGAGGGTCTCCCTGCTTCACTCCCCTTTGTGGTTTAAAATAGCCATAGTTAACACCATTGACAATAATGGACAAGTGCGTAGCCGCAAGGTTTCTCATGATCAAATCAACAAACCTTTGTGAAAAGCCAAAACGAATCAAAATAGCTTTCAAAAAACTCCAATCAACCCAATCAAATGCCTTGCCATGTCCAACTTATTAGCCAAATTATTGCCCCGAGTTTTCTTGTCCAAATCTTGAATCACCTCATTAGCTAAAAGGATTTGTTGATGAATTGACCGATCTTTCATGAAACCGGCCTATTCCTTAGATATCAAATTCTGCATGAGAGGAGCCAATCTATTAGCAATGAGCCTTGTGCAAACTTTACTAATGAAAGATGCAAGGCAAATAGGGCGGAGTTGGGAAAAACGATCTGGATTCTGAATCTTAGGAATTAGAATTATATTTGCACTCGCAAATGCTCTTGGAATAGGAATTCCCAAAAAGAACTCTTTTACCGCACTGCATACGTCCCAAGATAAGATATCCCAACACGCTCTGAAAAAGGTGCCGTCAAATCCATCTGGACCCGGAGAACTAGTAGGATCAAGAAACCAAACTGCGGCTTTAATCTCCTCTTCAGAAGGAATAGCCATTAAATCATCATTGTTATCCGAAGATATAGCTGGCGTTATCAAATCCAAGAGCTGATTTGATAGAGAATTTCCATCAGAAGAAAACAGGTCCTTGAAGAAATTTACAGCTTCCTCCCCTATGTCCCTTTGATCGGTTAAAATTTGCCTCGAAGAGTTTTTAATAATTGAGGTCCGTTGCCTTAGTCTAGCCATCTTAACTGAATTATGGAAAAATCTAGAGTTAGACTCTCCCTCAGTAAGCCACTTTATATGGGATTTTTGTTTCCAGAACGTTTCCTCCAAATGAAGATTCTGGATAAAAGTAGCTTGTTTAGCATGCCAAGCTGCCCGATTTGAAGGAGAAGGATCTGATAGGAAAATCTGTTCAGCCAAATCTGCTGCAATCTCAGCCTCGGTAACAACTGAAAATATATTACCAAAAGTCTTCTTGTTCCAATCTGTAATAACTGACCGAAGACCCTTAAGTTTGCGAAACAAACCAGCCATGCCTCCCCCATAAAAATTAGAATTCCAATACTCTTTTACCAGCGGCAAGAATGTGGCATGAGAAAGCCATATATGTTGGAACTTGAAAGAGCGGGGAGAAGAGGATGAAAGCATACATTTAAGAATGATTGGGGAATGATCCGATGTCGTTTTGCCTAAATGCACACAAGAAACCCCACCAAAACCATCCAAAAATTGCATTTACCATAAATCTGTCCAGCCGTTTCCAAACACGACCATTGCTTCACATACCCGTCCAAGTGTAGCTATTTCCGGAAAAAGGAATGTCAGATAGACCTGCATTATCACAACAAGAGACAAAATCTTGCATGCTGCCAAAATCCGGAGAACCATTGCCTTTGTACTCTGAAAGAATTTTGATGACATTGAAGTCGCCTCCTACGAGCCATGGTTCCTTGTTATTTAAAGCTATCTCCTCCATACAAGACCATAAAGAAGATCTAGATGAGCATGAGTGCAGCCCATATACAACTGATAAAAGAAACTGAAAAGAGGTGTGCCGAAACATAACCTGACAAGATAACATTTGATGATCATCCTGGAAACTAGAAATATGAAAATGGTTGTTATTCCACAGTACCCAAATTTTGTTATTTTGAGAAGCAAAGCCATCAGAGAACCCAAGTCTCATCACTATACTGTTATTGTTCAAAAAATTAATCATAGGCTCAAGAATGATAAGAATACCAATAGTATGAGAAGCACAGAGTTTGTGTAATCTATTAAAAAAAGGAGGAAACTCCTCGAACATTCCAGCTCATGATATTCATTGGTTTTTAAGAGTGGAGGGAAAAGTTAAAGATGTAGTAGCTTGATTTTCCAATTTTGTTCCTTTCTTACGCCTGCTACTTTTCCTTTGAACAGGAATGAAATCCGCAGCTGTTTCTACAGTCAAATTAGATACATTTAATAACAAGTCATCTTGAGATTATGCTATCCTGCATTGTCCCTCCATCCTGGGAGAAGAATCTTCTAACGGAATCCTTATGTCATCATCATAAGGCAAATCAGTATCAGAATTAGACTTGTCAACCTGACATGAAGGATCAGGAGCAAGCGACCTTTCCTTCAGAATGATAACCTCATCAGAAAAAGAAACTGATGGAGCTGTGGATGGAACAACATTTTTAGAAGCCTCTTTTAGCATAACATTTTAATCCAAAAGAGCTATTGAAGAATCTAGTTGATCTGTGTCATTTTCTGAAACCTTGTCTGTCTGTCTCAAATCAGATACAATGTTCTCTATTTCTGGAGGTGCTATTATAGCTTCAGTAACATTGTTCCCTGTCTCCGCTGGGGCTATTGAAGAAGAAGGCATTCCTGTAATATTTTCTGGGGCATTGTTTGATTGACACATGTCAGTTTGCAAGTCACGAGCAGTTTTAACCTCTTTAGGCATCCAAACTTTAGTAACTTGAGCATTAGGGTCTTTCATATCAAAATTCTCCAACTTCTGATGAGAAGGACATTGCATATCATCATGACCTAATTGACAACATTTAAGACAGAATAAAGGAATGTTCTCATACTGAATTGACTGAAAGAAACCTGAACCACCATTATTAATCCAAATTTTATCCGGTCGTTCTTTAGAGAGGTCTAGCTCCAGACAGACTCTAGCCGCCGAAGGCCAAGAAAGAGTAGCAGTGGCTGCATCAATTTTCAGAGGTTTGCCAATCAAGTTAGTTATAGGAAACCGAGCAGACTTGTTAAACAAATGAATTGGAAGGCCCGCCATTGTTATCCATGCTGGAAATATCGAATTATCCATATTTGGTCGAAAGTTAACAGACCACTTTGATACACGCATTGCAAAACCATTGAAATACCATATTTGGCGTAGCCAACAACGAAGGAAATCATCCTCTAATTCGAAATTAATTAACACATTATGATCATCCAATAAACCTAATGAAAAAGGTCCCTTAAAACCGATCAGATCAAAGGATTTGTTAAGTTGCTTCATATTTGGTCTGCCTGCCCCAAAGAAACCGACCAAAGCATAACGAAAAGGATTTGCGAAAGAAGAAACTTCCTCATGTGAAAAGGAAATCGCAGGAACCCTTTAAAACGTGAAAATTGAGGAGCCAAATTTGGGGCAGAGGAGAGAACCGAGGTAAAGGATCTATCAATAGAAGCCGGATCAGATGGTCTGTGCAATCCAAGTTTAATAGCGTCCGCAAACGAAGGGTCGGCCGGCCCTAGTGGGGTCGCCGAACAAGATGGAGCCGATGCCGTCGTGAAGTCAGAACCCTAGAAGAGAGAGTTTGGGTAATGAGATCTTCTCCTTATAAACAATATATTGACCATAATCTTTTTAAACAGATATATTGATCATAAAAGATATGTCTATTAAATTTCAGTCAAATTTGATATTAAGTTAAATAAGGGACATTTACATAACTACTAAAAAATAATTTTAATTTTAAAAATACTATAAAAACTAAAAATATTTTCACTTTTATAATAATTTGAAGTAAAATTTTAAAAATACCTCATTTTTCACTAAAACAAAAATTTTTTTAAATTATTTTTTCTCTCATTATAATCAATATTTTACATTTTCATCCTTTTTTTTTTCAAACTTCACTATTAAATAAAAATATTCTAATAAAATAATAAAAATTAATATTTTAAATTATTTTTCATCATATAAAAATATAATTTTTTATAAAAGATAAAATTTTAATTTAAAAAAATAAATAATACTCATACAAATTTTAAAAAATATAAAAATATATTAATAAAAATTATTAAATTTATTTTAAATAAATTTTGCTTATTATCCACATAAAAAAATAAAAAAATACACATAATTTCGTTATATATAAATATTATAAATATTGTAAATGTGATGCATATATTTTGTATATATTATTTTTTTTATTATTTAAGTTGTATGTATTTTATATAAAAATTATTAAATATTGTGTGAATGTTGTGAGAATAAAAAATTAAAAAATAAAATTAAGAAAATATTAAAAATATTATATAGATGTATAGTAAATATGTTGTAGATGTATTGTAAATATAATTTGTTTTGTTGAGTATATATTTTATGCATGTTATATATATATATATTATATATATTTATCTTTTTTTAAGTGTATATTAAAAATGCGATATTAAAAAAAATTAAATAGAAAAATATAAATAAAAAAATAAAAAGGAAATAATTACGAAAGGAAAAAAAAGAAAAAAAAATAGCGTTGAAACGTAAATTTATAATAAAAAAAAAAAAAGTGACGCGTATGGGGTTTTTGAAAATTACAAATTTAATGCCGGATGCTGTGTAAATTTTCCATTAAACAAAAACTCACATATAAGGTGCTTTATGGACGTTCCAACTAACGATTTGGAGTGTGCTGGAGCCTAAATTTATGGTCTGACTTAGCTTCATGTCTTAAGGCCTTAGGCTTACTGGAAAAAATGCAAGTTTGAACACTTTTTATAATCACCTCCAACTTTTTAAATTGATCATATTTATAATATTAATTGATCATTTCTATTTTAACCTGTGTTTGTCTCGCGTGAAATAATTAATTTGTATATTTTTAGTATTTAGAACTCTCAAGAAAATTTCTCAATGGTTTATTTTTTAATAATAAGGCTAATCTATTTTTGAAGTTAAAGGAACAAATATTTTCTAAAATTTTATGAGCTTGATAAAATGGAGAATCCATACCATAAAAGGACATATACATGATAACATCAGCCAGTCTATTGACAACCGCTGATATTTATTATTAATTAATATTATAATATTTTAATTAATAAAAAAATATAATTATTTTTTATTTTTATTGTTAATTATATGTAATCATATTAGTCCTATCTCCATCCCAATAAAATTATTATTTTTATTAAAAAAAAATTATATCACTAAAATTATTATTTTTAATAATAAAAAATAAATATTTTATTCATTCTAAATTAACTAGTTCACTCCTTATATCAAATATTAAAAAAAATAATTATTTTTATTAAAAATATATATTTACATATATTTTTTATTATATCCTCACTTTAACATGAAATATACTTCATTCGTTTTGAATTAATAGGCCCATTTTTTTATTTATTCTAAATTATGGTACACGTATTATTTTAATAAATTAACTATTATGCTAAATTTCTATAATATTTTAATTTAATATTATTTATTAAATATAGCTAATACTGAAATAAAGATATAATAAAAAATTATAAATAAATTTATATTTTTAATAAAAATAATTAATTTTTTTAATTTTTGTGAAATATAAAATGAGTCTATTAATTTTGTGACAAAGAGAGTATTTAATAAATGATGTTAAATAAGAGAATTATAAATGTTTAACATTATAATTAATTTATTAAAATAGTATATATATTATAATTTGAGATAAATAAAAAATTGTGTTTATTAATTTAAAATGGAAATAGTAATAATTTTTTAATTATATTTTTATTATTAATAAATTAATTAATAAAGTAAAAGTATAATAATTTTAATATTTATGAATTAATGATAGATACATTGGTTAATTATAAAAAAATATGTATATATATAATATATTAATAATATTTTTATTTGATATATATGAGCTGGAGCAATAATTTTACTGATAGGAGAGTATTATTTTTTTAATTATGAAAAATGAAATTATGTTGGAGTCACAAGGAAAAATTTATATATAAAAAAATAAAAAAAAAATTGGTTTGACGATTGCGAAATCCAAGGACAAGAAAAACAAAATATATCTTTATAGAGGTGGGTATTTTTGGGAATGGCGGGGTCCATACTCATTTATTCCCAACTGCGGTAACTGTGCTCTCCCTTCTCTCTAATGAGCGCGCAAATTTCCAAACACGTTTTCACACACGAGATGGGCCCCACTCTCATTCCCACTCTCTCGCCTACAATCAGATTCCCCTCCCCCAAAGGTTTTCCTTTTGTTTTTTCAGTATTTATCTATTTTACAAATCAATTACTAATTTACAATTGAATTTCATGTTATATCAATGCTCCCTTTTGAGCCAATGATATGCTCTTACCATTTTAAAATAATTATATAATATAATAGTACACCAGTTTTTTATATTAAATATCATCTTATTCAATTTGAATTATTTTTCTTTTATTTAAATTAATTTATTGAAAATTTTTAAAATGAATTCTACTATATAAACAAAATGCGAATTTAAAAAATAAATATTTGAACTTATATTTTAATAATAATGGTAATTAAATATAATTTCTACTCATTTTATTTTGTTTTATTATAGTTTGATTTTTGAATCATATTCGAATAATTTTTAAATATATAAGTTAATTTTTTAATATGTATACTTTTAAAATTAATTTATATGAAACTTTTTTTTGATAAAAAGATATTGTTTATTATTTATTATTATTGATTTTGAGTGAAAAAAAAAAAATAAGAATTGACGAGGCATCCTATCCAAGTTGATAGGCTTATCTCATATATCACAGTTAAAACCTCATCAACTCGTGTAAAAAAAACTTCAAAATATGATTAATACAATAAAATTGTCTTTATAAAGTCAGTTTATAAAATAAGGTTGACCAAGTGACAAAAAAAATCATGATTATACCAACTGCATCATCTTTCTGCACAGAGACAAAGTCAAATTTTTTAATAAACGAGAGCAAAATAAAAATACCATATATATATTAAAAATAATATAAATTTAAAGAGAGACAATATAATAAAAATATTATATATATATATTAAAAATAATATAAATACCATATATAAATACATGTATATAAAAAAATTTCAAAAAAGAAGGAGATAGTTGTCTCCCTTCAAATACACGTAGCATCGCCCCTGTTTCTGCAACACAACTAATCTAAGCTGGTTTGTGCCTGAAGGAACCTGTAAATTTGATGTATTCTAAGGAGGTTTGCATTTCTTTTATACTAAATAAGTGATTAACAACCGGCTCTCAAGAAATATTGATTCATATATTCATGTTTATGTATATACACGCAACAATTAGGCACAAGAAACTTAATAAAAATGTTAACGATGGATTTAAGAGTATGTATATATTATTAATTAAAATGAATAAAAATAGTTATTATTAAATAAGAGAAATAAAAAATAAAAAAACCAGCAAGAATATTTTTACTTTTTTTTATTTTTACTTATTATTAAAATATTCATAAAATAAAGAAATTGTTTTACTCAAAATGTGGGATTGATAAGAATTAGAGTATGAGAAAGTGAAAATTTGGGAAAATGAAAAAATGTGTTATAACAAAGGGAAGAAGATGAAGAAGGAGAGTATGAGAGAGTGTGTGCAAGAGAGGCATGAATGTAGTAAATGAGGTTTGCATGCACAGCCCGAAATGCCTCAGTCTCATTTAATGCCCTAAACAGCCATAGAGAGTGAGGACTTGTTTGGACTCAATTTTATAATTTAGTATATAGTATAGTATTTATATATGTAGATTCCCACCACAGTTGTTACATTAATAAATTGATATACTCCATATATATATTAAAAAAAAATAGCTTCAAATTTTAAGAATCAAAGTGAATGGCGGAGCCATGGCTCCAGAAGCCATGGAGTATTGTTATATTTTTTGAAAGTAAAATATAAATATATATGTTTTTTTTAAAATATAGGGAGATAAGTATTTTCTAAAACTTTACTCATTCTAAATTTATAAATACATTTCCAGGTTAATTTCACATTAATTAAGTAGATGACTCATTAACTGAGTATTTTAATTTTTATTTATCCACTTATATTCATTTTAGCCGATTAAACTATTCTCAAATTATAAATAATGGTTTATTAAAGAAAAAAGTGTACTAATAGAATTGGTAACTTTTAAAAAAATAAAATAATATTAGATAAATAAAAATAAAGAAAGCAATTATTACGTTTAGTGTTTGCTTAACAGTTTCATGACTCTCTGCTCTTATCAATGAAAGAGTACAAAAACCCCTTTATACAGTTTCTTCCATTAATTAAATTGTCAAATATTTGTGCATAATAAAAAGATAAAGAGAAGAAGTGTGTCAAGTATTAAAATTTATACCTTCAATTCAATCATAACTACATTATTTTTGAACAGCATGTGTCTCTAATTTCAATATTTTTTTAAAGATATAATGAATCCAATAGAATTAGACATATATTGATTTTCGTATTAAATTTTCGTATATTTCTATTTCATAAAAATTAAGAAAAATTAATTATTATTATAAAAATATAAATTTATATATTTTATTAAGAATATATAATTATTAAATATTTTTAATAAGTAGCATTAAATATGAATATAATAGAATTTTAAAATAATAATTAATTAATTTTTTAATAAACTAAGTATGTTATAACTTGAAATAAATAAAAAAGAGAAATGCAATAATCAATTTAGAAACGGAAGGAATATATTTTTTAATATATGTATACATTTTTAAAAATCTTGAGAATACTTTTCACTATAAAAATTCACCATTAAGATAGTAATTATTGAAATATATAATTATTTTATACTTGATAATGTACTCTGACCTGTTCATTTTAGTAATATATAAAAAAAAATCCCGGTAAAGAAAAAAAAATAAAAAATAGCAGATGATACCAAAATTAATTATTTAATCATATAAAACCCTAATCTTAGATTGGAAGAGTTATTTTCATACATTATCAACTTGGTTTTTGTTTAATGATTACTAATTCTTTGGAAAAAATTATTTTTCTTAAACATGTAATGAAAAATACTCTTTTGTTTCATCCTATCCAAATTACTTTGTATTTGTGTTTATCATCCTGTCCAAATATACCTACCAACGAAATTACCTTTTCTAAACTCTATGCAATAAGTACATGGTCAAATGCCACCCCCTTTCTTATCTTCAATATGTATTTGAGTTATTCAAATTTTATTTAATTTGTTCCATTGAATAGAATAACTCTTGTAATAAATATATAGAGACTGCTTACATGGAATATTAATACTAATATATATGGATTTAAATTTTGGCATTAAAACGATTTCCTTTCTTTTTATAAATTTTATGTTCTTAAAAAATAGACTTAATGGCCATTGATTTAATAGACCATAAATATTTATCTTTCATATTTAATTTTGACAAACTCCTTTATGTTTTCTAATGAATAATATCTTATGCACAAAAAAAAAGAGTCTATCGGTTCACAAATAATTATCACTTTAGAGTTATAAATTTTATTCATAAATAATTATTATTTTACAAAAATTAAAATTATTTTATATTTTTATTTCAAATTTATTCTTATATAATTAATATATAATGGGATGACTAATAATTAAGATGAATAATAGTTTAGTAAAATGGTTGTATTAATTATAGTATTATATAATTTTTTGAATTTGTGTTTAAAAATTTTAAAGTAATAATTATTTATGAATGGATGGAATAATGATTGGATTGAAAAATCTGTGAATAGGTAAATTTAATCAAATTCTATCATTTGATTGATAAAACGCGTAATAACATTCACTTACTATGGCAGTATCCTTTACTGCCTGACTGGCATGCTGCTTTTATAATTTTGTATTAATTATTTTATTAATTAATCAATATTTACTCTTGTTTCTTAAATCCTTCAATTATCACCTAATCAATGAAATTTCATGAAATATTTAATTTAAATCTGAAAATAATTCTAATAAATTTTAAATTTCAAATATACCCATTAAGTTTATAGTTTTATTTTTCATGTCAATAATTAAATGAAATGCGATAAGTTAAATAAATTCATGAAATGGAAATTTTTTACTATTATTTTTGAACTTCACAAGTTTTGATAAATTTTATAGATTTCACGTTATCTTGATTGAAACACATATTTGAAATATAAATCTTTTTAGTTTATGTTTATATGTTTATTAAAATTCAATCATATAATAGATTTGACACCTTTATTTTAAGTGAAAATTTTTTCTAACCATATATACTATATATTTTTTTGGCTTTCCTTATTTGACACATAAAATTCAATTTTTCCATTATTTTTCTGGAATTATCTTAAATAAGTATATGGAAATAGATGCATAATATAGAAAATAATTATATTACACAAAAAACTTACAAATTTTTTATCTTTTAAATTTGTTGGAATTAATTAATAACCCATAAACGTCAAGTAATTGCAAATCATTCTTTTCTCGTGCAACAGATATGGAATATATTCATATATACATTAATTTTTGGCTCTACCGTGACATAAATTTAATTATAGTCAATTATTATTCTATTCTATATATATCGTTTTCTTGTCAACAATAAAATTCAAGGTGTTTATTGGTGCCGGCATTCTTTAAAATGACAGCCCAGTATTTATATTCACATGTATTTATTTATTTATATGATTCAGATCATACACTACAATAATAAATGCATTAAAATTGGAACACTTGTTATGATATATTAATTATAATTTATCCTTCAAATTTTTTGTTTCCTTCCTTATAATTGACATTCGTATATAATAATAATAATGTTATAGTCTTCACTAAATTCTATTCAAATCAATTAATTCTATGTCTGTTTTTATTTTACTATTTGGCTTATAATGGATTATTATATGTATCAATACATTTGGCTAAAAAATTGAAGGGAAGCATTAAACTTTCTCCAAATATATCTAACTATAATAATAATGATGATGATGATGATGATGATGATTATATAAAAATACACATGGTGTAGTAATTCTAACTATTTGTACCTTATTTATTTTACTTAATTTTCATTTTATAAGCTCAAAAATAATAATGGTATATATGGAAGGTAATTCTAAGAAAAAGTTATTCAAAAAAAAATTTATCCCTCAAATTCTATTAAAAATAGATTTTATAAAGGGGATTAAAATAACTCTGCATGTAATTTCACATAATTTCGTTGATTTTTTATGTATATGTATTTTAATTTACAGTAGTGATTAATTAAATTCAAATGCAATATTTAATTAAAATTTCTAATTAATTAAGAAAATTGACTCCTTCAAAAAATTGTTAACTCAATTAATTTATAATTTTGCAAATATATAAGCAATGTAAGGGGTTTAACTATTAATTCCAGATAAAATAGAAATTAATTCATAAATTAGTTGAAATTGTGGATTTTTAAATTAGCTTGCACAAAAAAAATATATACTACACAAATTTTGTGAATGTAATTTTCTCACTTTCTTCAAATTTAGGTTGTAAATTGTTAGATATATAGCAAATGTCTCCAGTCATTTTCATTGAATAAATGAAATTTATGTATAGAATGAAATATGTGGATGTTGTGACACCCTCTTAATTAGCAAAATCTGCTTGCAAGGCGAATTTAATTATTGATTAAATTGATGTATTTAATTAAAATAATGCTAACAATTGAAATTATACTATCTTAATAAATATTAATGATAAATTTAGTGATTAATAATGTAATTTATCCATTAGTGTGACTATAACATGTATTTTGAAAATAAAAATTTCAATATAAGATTTCGAATATTGAAAATATATTCTAAACTAATGTGAATATTGAAATTGAGGTCATAGTTGAAGACTTTTTTTTTTTCATATAATTATATAATTAGCTATTTTCTTTATTTTGGCCCTGTCATTGTCTTATCACCATATGCATATGCAAAAGGAGAGCTGTGATGTTGACTTCCATTCTAGTGCGCTGAAAGCCAAGCCAATACTCAAATCCCGCAAAAAGGAGAGTCAAAATTTTTTACATTGCTTGTCAAAATTTTAACTTTTATGGTTTCTCTACAGTGAATAGCGCATAAATTCATACATGTTCAATTTTTTAAAATCGGAGGAGACCGGTTTAATTAAGAATCGAAAGTTGATTTAATTTAAAAATAATAAAAAATAGCTAAAATTAATTGAATTGGATCCAACTGGTTGAATAAAATCGAGCTGAATTAAATTGATCTTCTAAATTTTAAGGTAATTTTAAAAAAATAAGAGAAACAAATTTAGGTCAATTTTTTTATATGTATTAGATTTAATATGTGATTTTTTAATTAATAAACTATGTTTTTATTATTTTTAAAATTTTAATTAATATATAAATAAAAGTTCATATTATTATTATTATTATTATTATTATTATTAAATCAAAGTCAAACTAATTGAACTAGTTGAATCATGAACCAATTATCAATATGGTTTGATGTTCGATCTGAAAGGTGGTACCTAACCACTTGAGAAATAAGTCACCATTTTTGACAATTAGATCAACAAGTCACTATTTTTGAAGCCATCACAAACCATCAATTTTGAAGCCACCATTGTTGAATGTTGAATGTTGAATTGCCCAATTAGTTAGGCTAACAACCATATGAAAAAGCCTATATATATGGCATTCCCTTCCTCTTCTAACATACACTCAAAAATTAAAGACACCAAAAAGATACCAAAAGAAAGAGAGAGATGTGTAGTTGAAGAAAAAGGCCTTTAGACATTTCTTCCTCCAATTCAATGACAAGAATTGAGAGAATAAAAATTGGTGATGAAAAATAGTGTAAGACAAAGCAAAATTGCTTTGATGAGTTTGAGTGATAATTTGAGAGGAAAAATATTAGAGAAATTTGAGTGAGAGAGAGAGAGAATTATTTGGAGAGTGACAAAATAGTGAAGTAATTTAATTTTGAGAATGTTTGGAAAACACTCGAGTGCCACTATTTTGGGTTTATCTCAATTGTAATAATTGTACCTCTAGAAATATTTCTAGAGAAGTCTCTCTTGTAAGCTTACTATTTTAATAGTGGAAGAATATTTTTTGGAGTTTATCCCGTGGACGTAGCCCAAAGTAAAAGGGTAAACCATGTTAAATCTGATGTGCTATTTTTTCTCAGTTTTATAGCTATTATCAAGGGTAGTTGTTTTGTTATATTGTGCTATTAATTATCCGAGTAAAATTCTGTCTAAGGAGACTGGGTTTTAAGCGGGACCGTCTGTGACCCCTCCAGTCTTTTTTGAAAATTTTCTTAGTATTTATTTTTAGTACAATATTTCATACACTATTTACTTGTATAATAGTAAGTAATTTGAGTGTTATTTACTTCCGCTGCACAACAAGTGGTATCAGAGCCTAGTTCAAGCATTCGATGTTGGAGCTAACCTCTTTGCGTTAAAAAGATGGAGACAAAGTTAAGTAGGATGATCAGCCTAAATGGCTCGAATTACCACATATGGAGAAAAAAAATGAATGATCTCCTATTTGTGATGAAGATGCATTTACCGGTATTTAGTGTGACTAAACCCGACGACAAGATAAATGAAGAATGAGAACTTGAGCATGAGCAAGTATGAGGTGCTTGCTCTGATAGTGCTTTTTTCATTGCCAGAGTCTTGAGAAACTCTGAAGATTTTATTAACAAATTTTGCTCCTAATAAAATTAGTGAAAAGAGGCTCCTCTTGTTTCGTGACTTTCATTTATGACTGTTCAAGGAAACTGTGGATTTATACCTTGAAAAATAAAGATCAAGTTGTAAAGGAATTTAAACAGTTTCATGCCCTAGTTGAAAGAGAAACTAGAAAGAAATTGAAGTGTATTAAGTCAAATAATGGGGGTGAGTATATTGGATCACTTTAGAGATATTGCAAGGAGCAGAGCATTCGACACAAGCTGACACTACCAAAAACTACTCAGTTAAATGGTGTAACTGAGAGAATGAATTTGACTTTCATTCAGAGGGTTAGATGTTTGCTATCGCATACAAAGCTTCAAAAGTCATTTTTGGGCAGAAGCATTGAGTGTAGCAGTTTATGTTCTGAATCTTTCATCGTGTGTTCCTTCAAAGTTTGACATTCCAGAAAGAATATGGTCTGGAATGGATGTCTCTTATAATCACTTAAGAGCATTTGGGTGCAAGGTATTTGTGTATATACCAAAGGATGAGCGATAGAAGTGGATGCTAAAGCACAACAATATGTGTTTGTTGGGTATGGTCAAGATGAGCTTGGCTATTGATCCTATGATCTAGTTCAGAAGAAGCTTGTTGGAAGTCGTGATGCGGTTTGTTGAAAATGAGACCATCGAAGATATTGAGAAAGCCTAGAATATTTCTAGATCCGATGGTAGTTCGACTAATCTTGAATTAGTTCCTCCAAAAAGTGGTGCCGAAGTAGATTGGAGATGAAATTGAAGATGACCAGCAAAATACTGCTGATGATGACGCTCCCATCCAGAATCAACCAAATGTAGATTCTGATGAAGAAGTTTTTAGTCACCAGTACCATATACAACTCAGGAATCATTGAGGAGATCTATTAGAGTCGGATAGGCTTCTACTAGATACTCCAGTGATCAGTATGTGTTACATACTGATGCGGGAGAACCTTAGAATTTCCTAGAAGCCATGCAAGATGAGTTGAATTCTTGCATGAGAATAAACCATTTGAGCTGGTGAAGTTGCCAATAGGCAAAAGGGCTTTGAAGAATAAATAGATGTTCAGGATAAAGAATGAAGAACACAGTTTCCAGCCATTTTTCAAAGCCAGATTAGTTATTAAAGGATTCAACCAAAGGAAAGAGATTGACTTTGATAAGATTTTTTCACAAGTGGTGAAAATGGCATCCATTCTTACAGTGCTGAGATTAGCTGCAAGTCTTAACTTGGAGATCAAGCAGATGGATGTGAAGAATGTCTTCCTTCATGGTGACTTGGAGGAAGAGATATACATGGAATAACCAGAGAAATTTTAAAAAAAAGAGAAAAAGAAGATTATGTCTACAGATTGAAGAAAAGTCCGAATGGCTTGTAAAAGGCACCAAGACAATGGTATAAGAAGTTTGAGTTCGTTATAAGGGAGCAAGAGTATATGAAGACTACTTCAAACCATTTGTGTTTTTTGTGAAGAAATTCTCTTATGACGATTTCATCATCCTTTTATTATATGTGGATGATATGTTGATTGTTGGCCGGAATATTTTCAGAATCAACAGTTTAAAGAAGAAGCTGAGTAAGTTTTTTTGCTATGAAAGACTTAGGGCTATCAATACAAATTCTTGGCATGAGGATAATCAGAGACAGAGGCGCCAAGAAGTTATGGTTATCACAAGAGAAATATATTGAGAAAGTACTTCAAAGGTTCAACATGAACAAAATTAAAGGTTAGTTGTCCTCTTACTAATCACTTTTAAGCTTAGTTCCAAATAAAGCCCTTCAATAGAAAAGGAGAAGGAAGAGATGGATAGAGTTCCATATGCTTCAGCAGTTGGAAATTTGATGTATGTCATAGTGTATACACAGCTAGTTATTGCTCACATAGTGGGAGTAGTGAGTCGGTTCCTTTTAAAATCTGGTAATGTACATTGGGCTGCAGTGAAATGGATTCTGAGATATCTTTGTGGTACCTCCAAAATATGTTTATGATTAGGAGATGAAAAACCTGTGTTAGTTGGCAACACAGATGCAGACATGACAGTTAAGGTTACAAAAGTGTATTGCTCTTTGCAACTAAAACAGAATTCATTGTTGCAATTGAAGCATGCAAATAACTCTTGTGGATGAAAAAGTTCTTAGATGAACTTGGTTTTAGCAGGACAGATATTCACTTTATTGTGATAGTCAGAGTGTTATCCACCTTGGGAAGAATTCCTTTTTTCACTTAGGATCAAAATATATTGATTTGAGATATCAGAGATGTGTTGGAGAAGAAACGATTACAGTTTGAAAAAATCTATATTGATGAAAATGGATCAGATATTATTCTACCAAGGAAAAAGTTTGAGTTCTGTTGATCATCTACAGGAATAACAGTTAACCCATTTGGTCGGTAGGGGGAGAATTGAAAGGTGGTACCTAACCACATGAGAAACAAGCTACCATTTTTGACAATTAGATCAACAAGCTACCATTTTTGAAGCCATCACAAACCACCAATTTTGAAGTCACCATTGTTGAATGTTGAATTGCCTAATTAGTTAGGCCAACAACCATATGGAAAAACATATATATATGACATTCCCTTCCTCTTCTAATACACACTCAAAAATCAAAGACACCAAAAAGACACCAAAAGAAAGAGAGAGAGGTGTAGTTGAAGGGAAAGACCTTTAGACCTTTCCTCCTCCAATTCAATGACAAGAATTGAGAGAAGAAAAATTGACGATGAAAAATGGTGTAAGCCAAAACAAAATTTCTTTGATTAGTTTGAGTGATAATTTGAGAGGAAAAATATTAGAGGAATTTGAGTGTGAGAGAGAGAATTATTTAGAGAGTGATAAAATAGTAAAGTAGTTTAATTTTGGGAGTGTTTGAGAAACACTTGAGTGCCACTATTTTGGGTTTATCTCAATTGTAATAATTGTACCTCTAGAAATATTTCTAGAGAAGTCTCTTTTATAAGCCTACTATTTTAATAGTGGAAGAATATTTTTTGAAGTTTGTCCCGTGGACGTAGCCCAAAGTAAAAGGGTGAACCATGTTAAATCTTGTGTGCTATTTTGTCTCAGTTTTATAGCTATTATTAAGGGTAATTGTTTTGTTATATTGTGCTATTAATTATCCGAGTAAAATTCTATCTAAGGAGACTGAATTTTAAGCGGGACCATCTGTGACCCCTCTATCTTTTTCTAAAAATTTTCTTGGTATTTATTTTTAGTACAATATTTCATATACTATTTACTCATATAATAGTAAGTAATTTGTGTGTCTGCACAACATGATCCAGTTTAAAAAATATTATACATGTTTAAACTTATGTTTCTCTATTTTTAATAATTTAATTATTTTTTTTTAATTTTATGTGATAAGAAAAAAATTTTAATATAGATTTTTTTAATGCGCTTAATCGAGTGTTAGGAGCAAACTTATTTTATCACCACCTTTAAAATTAAATTTATCATAGTTTTCAAAATATGATCTAAATACAAATATGATTTATATTTATTAATACATAGGTTTAGGATAAAATAAAGTGGAATTAATGTATTAATAAAAATATAAAAGCGAATGTGCTTAATTAGATTATCAATTTAAAAGGATACAGTTGCAAAATTGGAAGAGACATTCATACATATAAATAAAATAAATAATTTTTTTTAAATTAATATTGAAAGTTCTCCATTTATTTCATTTTATAATATTTTTAACAGCTAAAAGATTTATAAGTTTATAAGATATTCTATTTGATATCCTTTTTTTTTTTTGCCATATGTCAAGTAATTCTTTGAAAAAATTAATTTTCTGCACATGAAGTCAATCATTAACTTTTTTCCACATGTCCTAATTAAAAAGTTATATAGACCAATATATATTATGATATATTTTTTTTATTATTTTTCAACTGGCTCATTCAATAAATTTATTCCATATTATTTTATATTAATATACAAAATTATCGAAGAGTAATATTTAATTTTAGTAAGGAACAAAAATAATAATTCATATATATTAAAATATTTTTCAAAAATATAAATTAAATAAAAATAAATTTAACTAAAACTTAAGCAAAAGGCAAATCTGCGACTAATTAATTTGAACCTTTAAGTATTTTTTTTCTTTTGTTATGTATTATTATTATGATTAAACAGTAATAATAACCAATGTGTATGAATAGTTTGTAAATATAACAGTCCCAATTGTTTGTTTTAAAAGCTTGATTAACAAAATCAGGATTAATTATACTATGGTCCCTAATTTTTCACTACTATCCTACTAAAATTCATAAATTTTATTTTATAATGATAAAATCTTCAATTTTTTAAAACAATTTTTTGATAACCAAAATGTAATGGGATAGCAACATGTCACACCGTAGTAAAAAGTAAAAAAAAAAAAGAATTCAATTTCACACCTTATTGTACACACATGTGTGGAGCATTAAGGATAGAATAAGTGATTTTAAGGTTCTTGAAAAAGTGATAATATTTATGCTAAAAAAATAGGTGGAAAATGAGATAGAATTAAATTTATTTTTGGCCATATGAACTACGTAACTGTTATGTCATACCTTAGTTGTTAAAAAATAATTTCAAGGATTTTATTGATATAAAATCAAAAGTTTGAAGATTTTATTTTTATAAAATGAGTTGTATAAATTTTAATAGGATAAAATACAAAATTAAGGGTGGTTGATGTAATTAAGTCACAAAAATCAAGTGAAAGTGTGTACTTATAAACTTTAAGGCAATAAAACATTTAAACTAAAATACTTGATTTTCCTTTTTTTTTTCCTTAAAGAAACTAAATTCACAATATTATAGTATAATAAATTAAAATATCAATTAACTTTTGGCCTTCTAATAAATAAGATAACAATTAAATATCTTTTAACCGTGGTGTAATTAACACTATACAACAAATTAAAGAAAATTTTAATCATGGGCATTTTTATACAAAAAATTAATTTTCTCTAATTATAATGACAGTTTTAATTTAAGGTTATAATTAAATGGGTTAAACATATAATTTATCTCTAACTGTACTCAATTTTTTAATTCTATCTAAATTTAAACTTTATAACAATATGATATATTAACTTTGGGAACTATAATAAATTTATTGTCAGCTCTTCAAGATACAGTGATTTTACTTATTTGGCTTATTTATGTGGCGTTCATACTATATCATTGCTGATATAGTATGGCTTAGATTATATTTATAATATATATAAAAAAAGAAAATACAAAGGCAAAAACGGCTTAATTTTGCCTTTGTATTTTCCATGGAGCCCTGGCTTAAGTATACCAAATGCCATGTGAGAGCCATCAAGGTCAGTATGTTAAGGAATGATGAATAAGAATTTAGCCTTTTTCAGCCTCTTATTCAGTCTAACCAGTCTTGAATTCATTTCCCTTTGTTCTGGATTCTCTGGGGCTATTCTTGGAGCTTCACCTCCACCGCTGGTGGTTGTACCGGTTGCTGGAACGTCAGTGACTGGTGGCTCCTCTGTCCTACTTGATTCAACAGCTTGGCTTTCTCTTCATCTTCCGTCTTCCTTTTCAAACTTTAGTTTCTCAAACATCACCTGTGGATTAAAAACTATATATAATTAAAATTATGAAACTAAATTAAATGAAATTAATTAGAAACAAAATGCTGACTTAATTTATTATAATTAAATAACGTGAATTAGCAAAAGATACATACCTTAGTAGCTAAAGGCTCCAAATACAGGATATTGATCAAAACCACCAAAATCGATGCAGGAAGATTATAAATTTGAAATATCTCTGCTTTGCTCCTAAACAACTTCTTATTGTGCCCAATCAAATATTCCAACAAAGTCACCCCAATACTGAAGAAAGCATAGAGTTTGTGAAGTACAGAAGAATGAACTGAGCAATGAGATATGAATATTACAAAAATGAAATACTCTGTAAATTTCAATATAAAATCATATAGAAGCTAAAGATTCTATTGTTTATATACAAAACAATTAAAACTAACTTCACGTGCTATAACTAAGTTTGTTACAGCTGTCTAACATGTTGGTGGTAGCACACCAAAATTGAAAAATAAAAATGAAAAAAAAAGTCAAAAATGCAAGGTGTCTAAAAAGGAAGAAATTGTAAAAAATGTGAGGTGAAAAATGGGATGTGCCTAATTTAGCCTAATTTTCACCTAATTTAGTTTGACAATTTATTTGCATTTTGAAGCCTATAACTCATTCTCTCCATTTGTAAACATACCAAGCAAACACAAAATATAGCTTAAGGAGAGCTATAGGTTAAACACCAAGTATTTTATATTAGGAATTAGAGAATCAATCTCTTGGAGTTCCTTGGAGTATAAATATTTGGGGTTGTTTTGTGGGTGTCGGTTAGAAAAATATTTTGTAATTTGTGGTTGTAACAATTTGCCGCATAGTGAATATTTTTCTTGCCCCATTCGAGAGTTTTCCACGTTAAATCATTGTGTTTTATTCTCTTTAATTTCACAGTCATTATTTTATTTTCTCATTTGTTCCTGCTTGAAGACGGTCCGAAGGGCGGGAAAATAGCGATTTTCCCAACAAGTGGTATCAGAGCTTAGGTGTTATAATTTTTGTCAAAAATCTTAGTATGCTCTGTTGTTGCAGCTTGGTCTAATCTTCCACATCAGAAAAGATTTTTGTTAAAAAATTATTTTTGTTTTTAAGCTGGTGGAGCCTTTGGAGCTGGTGAAGCTTTGAAAAAGGTGGAGCCGTTTTGCTTTGGTATGCTTGAGTATTGGTGGTGAGATAAATAATTACATGTCGAGGTAAATTCTGTCAAACGACACGAATTTAGTCTAAGGCAAGTGTATTTTAAGTGAGACCATTGTGACTCCTCCTCTTACCTGGGAATTTACCAGGTGTAATTGTTTATTTCTAGTCCTTTATTAGCACGTAGTAAGCATGTCGGCAATGAGATGCGAGATTGAGAAATTTGATGGGAGAATGAATTTTGCACTGTGGCAAGTGCAAGTCAAAGATGTGTTGATACAGTCTGGACTACATAAGGTTTTACAGGGTAAACCAGTCAGTAGAAAGAATTCAGGCAAAGGCGACGGTAGTGGAGACTTAGAAAAATCTAAGATTAGCGATGAAGAATGGGAAGAGCTGGATATCAAGGCGGCAAGTCAAATTCGCATGTGTTTAACAAAAAATATTCTTGCTAATGTGCTTGGATTGTCCACGACAAAGGAGTTGTGGGAGAAACTGGAAGAATTGTACCAGAAAAAAAAATATCCAACAAGTTATATTTGAAGGAGCAATTTCACACATTGAAAATGGCGGAAGGTACAAAGCTGTCAGATCATCTGAGTGTCATTAACTGCATCGTCTCTAAATTGAAAACTCTTGGAGTGCAAACTGAAGATGAAGATAAAGCTCTCCGGCTCATCCTGTCACTTCCTTCATCATATGAGCACATGAAGCCTGTTCTGAAATATGGTAGTAAGGAAGTAGTGTATGCGGATGTGGTCAGTAAGCTCATTACTGAGGAGAGAAGACTGAATGAAATGGAAAATAAATCACATGAAGATTCAGCTTTATTTGTCAGTAGCAGAAAAAAGAATAAAGGCTCCGGAAAGAGGAAGGTTGTCTGTTGGGGTTGTGGTCAAACTGGACAAGTGAGGAAGGATTGTCCGAACGGTGGAGCTGATTCGGCTAGAAGCTTTAACGTTGTTGCTGCCAATGTGATCTCCTGTGGCGAAGGAGATGATAAGTTTTCTCTGTAGTTGAGAGAAGTGTGTCCTCATGGGATGATTGCTACCCGTTGAGATGCCATGGAAGAGGACGGATTATTGGTAGCTGGTCCACAGAAATGCGTGCGACATTGGTTGACAGTTGATGCAAAGCATGTGGTGGAAAAATGATGTCGATGGCTAATGAACTCTCGGAAAAGTCAACAGGAGGGTTGCACCATAAACTATTAGCGGGATCCGACATGGCCGATGAAAAATTCTTGGAGTTGGCGAAATAATTCCAAGTGGCGATACTCTTTTATGGTGGAGTATGTTAATTCTTGACGTTAAGAATTATGATTGTCGGTAACAGATAATGTTGTGTTTTTATTTTTCAAGGTGGAGATTGTTGGTGGTAGCACACCAAAATTGAAAAATAAAAATGAAAAAAAAAGTCAAAAATGCAAGGTGCTTAACAAAGAAGAAATTGTAAAAAATATGAGGTGAAAATGGGAGGTGCCTAATTTAGCCTAATTTTCACCTAATTTAGTTTGACAAATTATTTGCATTTTGAAGCCTATAACTCATTCTCTCCATTTGTAAACATACCAAGCAAACACAAAATATAGCTTAAGGAGAGCTATATGTTAAACACCAAGTAGTTTATATTAGGAATTAGAGAATCAGTCTCTTAGAGTTCCTTGGAGTATAAATATTTGGGGGTTGTTTTATGGGTGTCGGTTAGAAAAATATTTTGTAATTTGTGGTTGTAACAATTTGCCGCATAGTGAATATTTTTCTTGGTTGTCGTTAGACAACGACCGTGGTTTTTCCCCATTCGGGAGTTTTCCACGTTAAATCATTGTGTTTTATTCTCTTTAATTTCACAGTTATTATTTTATTTTCTCATTTGTTCCTGCTTGAAGACGGTCCGAAGGGCGGAAAAATAGCGATTTTCCCAACATAAAAAACTAAATAACTTAATCCAGCATATGCGCTGTGAAACTTCCAGAAATCTCCATGCTCTGTTTTCCTAGGATAGTGAACAGTAATCTTACCATGTAGCACCAGTTGACATCTACAGCTTACTCTTCAAATTCAATAACCCATGGCCCTAAAATACAGATGATATATCTTGCTTTGCACCAAAATCAAATTGTTGCCTTGTCAAAGCATTAGCCAAAATTTGGCTTGAAATGAATGTATATGCCGTAGAAAAACATTCCATATGCCGTAGAAAAACCCCCCACATGGATTACTGCCATCAAAGAATTGAATCTTTCAGACGAACCCATGAACCCAATTGCCCTGTGTTTAGCTTCCTCTGTTTTTTCTTTTGCTTTCTCCACTTGCTTAGACACATTTCTTGCTACATCTACCCCAATTATTTTGCCTAGTTGAGCTTTACCAAAATATTCTTGTGCAGTTTCTTTGATATTTTGAGCTTTAGGTGTTGCAAACTCTTTAGCTTTCTTATATTCATCTTCTATAACCTCTTTAGCTTCATGGGCTTTCTGTGAAGCGGTTTCTTTAGCTTTCTCATATGCATCTTTAAATTTCTCTTTAGCTTCATGAGCTATTCTTTTCTTTTTAACAATGGCTTCCTCGCCCATTTCTCTAGCTTCGTGAGATATATCTTTCTTTTGAGCTATTGCTTCATATGCTTTTTCTTTTTTAACAATGGCTTCCTTTAGTATCATCAACAATTTCAGAGCTGGTGATGGAAACTGGATCTTCCACGTCATACTATGTCAACAATGATGATTTAGTCAGATACTATGTCAAAAATGATTTAGTATTGACCTCAAATAAGCAAGCAAACTAAACAAAATCACGTATCTTAAAGGGCTGAGGATAAATTTATTATAGTTCACAAAGTTGATATACCATATTGTTACAAAGTTTAAATTTGGATAAAATTGAAAATTGAGTGAAGTTGGAGATATATTATATTGTTAACCCTAATTAAATTCATGCAATGAGTATCCATTGGTGAATGCATTTTCAATGCAAAGAGGATTTTATTGTTATATGTGGTGCATATATAGGGCCAACCATAGCTTGATTATGATGATTTTTATCTGTCTACTTAAATTAGCTAATTGAAAGGTACATATGAAAATTTTCTTTTATATTTAATTGGAAGAAAAAATAATATTGTAATTTTCTAAATTTTTGAGTGAAAAAGAATTATTAATGAAAATCTAAACCTTGATTCGTTCGTTTCTTAAACAATCAATTTTTTATTTTAACTACTATAATACGTGTTATTTCAAATTATTCACAATAAAAGAAAATCTTTGTATATTTCATGCTATATATACTAATTGGCTTGCAATTAACATTCTAGATTTTTACCTCTCAAAAAAAAATTCTAGATTTATTTATTTATAAGTTCAATAAATTTTTATGAGCTATAATTTATTTCATGTTTTTTTTTCTTTTTAAACTTGAATGGAGAAGAAAAATTATTATTTAAAATTAACCAAGACCTAAAAGTTTACTCTTTTTTTTTGTTATTAATAAAGTGAAGTAGTTACATGAATATTAAGAAATCAGTAGTAATGAAATTATGTACCTTGAACACCACCAAATTATAAATTTCAAACGCTTGTTTTATTACTTTAAGAAATTGGGAAATGAAAATTTTATTAAACTATGGAGTCGTTAGGTTAGTTTTACTAATTAATTGCAATTAGCTATTAGGTTAGCAGTGCGTAGAGAATATTTGAAAAATATGATCATTCAATAAGATTTTGTTAAAGATGATTAAAAATATATTTATATATTTAATTATTTTGTTTTCTAATATCCAATATATAAATAAAATTAGTAGTCAACAATTATAATTAACCATTTTATTATAGGGATAATTATAAATATAATGTAAAATAAGATTACATTTTCAAACATACTATAATATATATATATTTTTTTAAGTTTACGCTAATTATATTTTAAAATTATAAATATATTTTAAAATTATAAATATACGGTGATAGTTAGAATTTTAAAAATATAGAATTAAATAATTATAAAAATATTATTATTTATAAAGATATACTAAGGTTACAAGTGAAAAAAAATACCTAGAAAAAAGGGGCTGATTTTTGGTCCATAAACTGGAAAAGGAGAAGTGGATGAAGAAATTGAGATATAAGTGCCGTTTTTTTTTTTTTTTAATGAAAAAAGATAAAAAAGTAAAAATCAAAAGATTAAAAGTGAAAATAGAAAGTAAAAATAGTAAAAATTAAAATAAAATTTAAAAAAAGTATATAATGTAATTTCCTCTTTATTATATATTTAAACTTTTAAGCATCAATAAGATAATATTCATAAATATCATTTTTTATATTTTAATAATTATCTATTACTATAATAGTTATGCGAAAATTTATCTGTAAAATACTTTTATTAAAAATAATGCTCCACATACTATCTTAATATAATCTGCAACCTTTAATATTTCAACATCTCGCAAGTTATAATATAAATTATTTAGTATAGTTACTTTAGTTTTTTCTTAGTATAAATTCTATAAAAAAATCATACTATCATTATTTGTACTATTTGCTAATGAAATCAAAGTAGAAAAAATATAGCAAATCAAGTTTAATGCAAAATAAATTTTTATTAATAAATTAAAAATTATATTTATAAGATATAAATAAAATTATATAATTTTAAAGTCCATAAAAATATACATATATAATGAAGTTACTAGATATTTTTGAATTTCATTGATACAAATAATGAATAATAATAACATATCATGAAAAATATGACTTTCAACTATACATTTATTCTATTTGTAATATTTAATCACCTTTTATATGAGAAGGACAAATAATTTTAATTAGAGAATGACAAATTTTCATTTAAAAATAACATATAAATTTCGAATAAGTAAGGATAAAATTTTATAATAAAATGTAAATTGCATTGAGTTTTATTCTAAAAAATAAAAAAATAAAAATAAGAACAAACACTAAATTTTAAATTTATATTAATCTGAAAATTATTTTTGAGGATAAATTAAAAAAAATACAAAATTAAGAAAAAGAACAAATAAAAATTTGGTAGTATATGAGAAAAAAAGTTGTGTACTTATTGAATAAATATTAGTGCATTTATATTTTTGTTCTTATCAAAGCAAAGTAATATAAAATAAAATAGAGAATTTTTCTTTTTGCATAACTGAGGGAATAAAGAGGTGATGCAAATAGTGGTGATAATTAAGTTTAGCATTTTTTATTAATAATAATTTTTTTAAAAATAATATAATCTAAATTTAAATGATTGTTAGTATTTTTTAAAAATTGAACAGCTGGTGAATCAAAATGTTAAAAATTTAAAAAATTATCAACTAAATCTTGAAAACAAACTAAACACTCACTGTATATATCATTTTGATGGTCATAATATTTTCTTCTAAAAGTTTTTTTTGGATTAAAAACTTATGCCGTTCACATTTATATTACAAATTTTGGATATAAAAAAATGTATATTTTGGTGTTATTGTGTCGATAGTCTAATAGTCTGATAATGATCCCTTGTTCATAAACTGTAATTTAAAACCAGTATTTTGTAAATTCTATCGATAGCTTCGTTTTTTAGAAGTTTTTATTTTTTTTAAGAAATAGTTAGGATTTACTCGTTATTGTTTGGATATGTTTTTAATTTTATGGTTTAATTAATATGATTTTTCAAAACATTAATTTAGTGATTTTACATTATTTTAAAATTTTATTTTTTAAAATTATTCTAAAAAATTTTCTTAAATAGTAAATATATTCGTATAGTAATATATTTGTCATTTACATAAACTACTAAAATATTATAAAATAACATCAAATTAAATTAAAAAAATTATTAATCAAATTATATTATATCATCTCCAGACGTGATAAATAACACTTGTTATAATATATCATATAGTAACATACAATATATATTTATTATTTTTAATGTGAATTTTATATGTTTTTAACACCACTAATTTCTAAATACACCTTTAAACGACACTTTTAAGATACTTTTTTTTTTCTTAATAACATGTGGAATTGTGTATTTTTTTAGGGAAACATTTATATAAACCGGATGTATGTGCATATTGCCCATAAAAAATTACTACAGTATTGATAATAGAAAAATATAAGAATTTTCCATTTTTTTTCAAAAGTAATTTCAATTATTAATTATTCTAAGTCATATTAACAGGCAGTAGCTGTAATAATAAAAAAGCGATTTGCAGCCTTCGTTTTTCTGTTGGAAAAAGAAACACAGAAAATTCCTACTCAATAGCTAATCTATATCATAAAATTTTGATAAACCAACCAAAAAGTCATAATATAATATGATTATAGAATTTTTGAAGGCATTTTTTAATCCAAATACATTTTACACATAATTAAGATAGAGATTAGAGAGAGGAGAGGCCAACAAATTAAATTAAAAAAAGAAAAGAAAAGAAAGGCAAAGCAAAAAATTATGGGCATAGAGTGAGAGATTGAGTTTGGTAGCCGTCGTACGTTGCCAACATACACTCTCTCTTAAACCCAAAAAATTAAACACACAAAAACCAAATTCTCTCTCTTAAATTAATTAATTTAAGTTTCTCTCAATTCTCATAGTAGGAATTTACATTTACACCTCTCTCTTCCTCCATTAAATGCTATTGCATCCTCTCAATACGCTCTGCAATAACTCCTCGCTGCCAATTTTCTACCCTTTCTCTCTAATTTTCCTTTTCTTTCTTTCTTTCTTCTTCCTTTCTCCTCTTCTCTGTTATCTTTCTCTTTCTTTCTTTCTAATTCTTCCCATATAATCTGTTATCTGGAAAAAAACCTACCTAAGGACTAACCTCCCAAATACTGCCCTCTCTCGCTCTTTGTGTGTGTGTTCTATAAGGTAACCTCAATCCCAGATCCAAAAACCCTTCTTTCTTTCTGGGTTTCTTTTCTTTTCTGTTTTTTCACAAGGTTTAATGGTTTCCCAGAATAATCCATTTCTCATTTTCTAATCTTTCTTTCATTTCTGTCTGATATATATATATATATATTCGTTTTTGTTAACCTTTTTTTTTGTCAGATAGAGAGCGCTAGAGCAACAAAGAGGAGAGAGACAGACAGCGAAGACAAAGTTGGATTCTTGGTGATCTTAGTTGGGCGTTACAGATATATTTTTATATAAATATTTTGGATTTGGGGGTGCGTTTTATCCAGATTTTTTGTCTGTCAAAGGTCGTATAAAAAAATTTGTCAACTCTTCTTTTATCTTTCTTTATAAATCCTGTTGTTTCCCTTACATTGGTACGTAAGAACAAAGATATACAGACCTAAGAAAGAACGACAAAAATAGAGAGAGAGACTCATTTCAACTGCGGAACAGAACACAAAAACCGAAGTCAGCTCTGGCAGATAGATTCTATAATACTCTCAGTAATCTCTCTATATAAAGCAAAATTCCAAACCCAAATGGCCTATTTCTTATTTGTTGAGTGAGTGAGTCACAAGTAGGTTATATACATATTATTAGGGTTTGTCGGTTTTGAAATATGCCAGCCGGTGTAATAATTCCGGCGAGAAACATGCCGTCGATGATTGGGACTAATGGTAGTGTCAGTGGGTTTGGATCATCTTCAAGGCTTACCCTTGCTCAGGTTTGTGTCTTAATTATAAAATTAGCTAAACATAATTAATTAACTTTATGTTGTTGATATTTTTCTTGTTTATTTGATTGATTAATATGTACTGTTAGTCATTTTATCACTATTTTTGTTTTTGTTTATACTTAAAAATAAGGTACTATTATATACAAATACTCATTAAGAAGCAGATCTTTTCGTCTTCTAATACTTTTACTACTGTTAAGAAGCTAAAGAGGTTTTTTCACGTCGGCGATTAGGTTATTAGTCAAGACTAATTTCCTATTTTAAGCAAAATCCTTCTCGATTCTTGCAAAACGCGTTTCGTTTTTTATCTCTTTCTATACTGCACAAACAACACGGGGATAGAGAAGATTATTATAAAAAATGATTTTATATTATTATTTTAAAATTTTTTAACATGGGTTTTGTATTTCTACAAGAAAGATCCACTATTAGACCAAGATTTCAAAAAGGGTCACTCTTATTTCTTTCTATAACACTTCACAGAACACTCACTTGCACAATTTTGTGATCTTGGTGAGGGGGCAACTGTGTGTTTTAGCCCTTGTTTTTGAGTGGAATTTCTTTTTTCTTTTGTCTTTCTTTTCTAATTTGGTGTTATAGATTGAAAAACAATAAGCCATCAAGAGAACGCTTAAAGATCTGTAGAAATGTTCCAGCCAAACTTGATGGAGACTCAGCTTCATTACCATCTAGACATGACTCAGAACACATCCGAAAACGAATTAGCTCGAATTAGAGATGAGGAATTTGACAGTACTAATGCTAAATCCGGCAGCGACAACCATGAAGGCGGTGCTTCTGGAGACGATCAAGATCCTCGACCAAAGAAAAAAAGATATCACCGCCATACTCAACACCAGATCCAAGAAATGGAAGCGTAATTAAGCTTTACTTAGCTAACAGTTTCATATGTCTATAATCGTTAAATTAATTTTATTTTTTTGATTATTAAATTTTCCTCTTTTTTTTTTTTGCCTCATTTTGATTAGTTTCTTCAAAGAATGTCCACACCCAGATGACAAGCAAAGGAAAGAAATAAGCCGTGAATTAGGATTAGAACCATTGCAAGTCAAATTTTGGTTCCAAAACAAACGAACCCAAATGAAGGTATAACGTCTTTGCATAATCTATTAGCCTGGACTTTACATATTTAGCCATATATTATAATATTTACATGAATGGACGGTAACGATATGAACTCTATATTTCTAACTTCTCTTCACTTTTGGGAAGTTTACATTAGTACCAAAAAAAAACTTTTTCTTGATTTGCAGATATACCCATTTTTAGTTTCTTTTTCTAATCATATTTTGACTCTTAATTACTGGTCACAGACACAACATGAGCGCCATGAAAACTCGCAGCTTCGAGCTGAGAATGAAAAGCTTAGGGTTGATAATATGAGATATAGAGAAGCTCTTAGTAATGCATCATGTCCTATTTGTGGAGGGCCTACTGCCATTGGCGAAATTTCCATTGATGAGCATCATTTGAGGCTTGAAAATGCCAGATTAAGAGAAGAGGTACATCATAAGTTAGTTATAAATTTTTGTCTTCCATTTTATTCTGGTTAAATTGTCTTTAAATCGATGGGAAACTTACAATCTAGTCTTGATAAAAATTTTAAAATTCATATTCTAATGCAATGTTTGGTCCTAATTTACAGATTGATCGAATATCGGCCATTGCCGCCAAGTATGTTGGAAAGCCTGTGGTGAACTATCCTCTCCTATCTTCAGCAACTCCGCGTCCACTTGAACTTGGGGTTGGAAATTATGGAGCGCAGCCGGGAATTGGAGGGGATATGTACGGAGCTGGAGACTTACTCAGATCTATAGCTGCACCTAGTGAGGCTGATAAACCTATGATAATTGAGCTTGCAGTTGCAGCCATGGAAGAACTCATTAGAATGGCCCAGATGGGTGAACCATTATGGATAAGTAGCCTTGATGGAACGAATTGTGTTCTAAATGAAGATGAATATCTTAGAATCTGCCCTCGGGGAATGGGACCAAAACCTACTGGATTTAAATGTGAAGCATCTAAAGAAACTGCCGTTGTTATAATGAATCACATAAACTTGGTTGAGTATCTCATGGATGTGGTAAGATTCCTTCTGTTTTGCCAATTAAGCTGTTTTTACTTCTTAATTGCATTTTCAAATTCTTTTTTTCCCCACGTCATTGCTTTCAGAATCAATGGTCCACTGTGTTTTCTGGCATTGTCTCAAGAGCTATGACTTTGGAAGTATTATCAACAGGAGTAGCAGGGAACTACAATGGAGCCTTGCAAGTGGTAATAATATATTCTCATCTTTTCTCTTTTTATATTGCAAATGGGAAATATGGGTATATTGGAATTGAATTTCTGACCTACTACGATGCTCGACTATTAAACAAATACTTGTTCAATGTGAAGAAGATGATACAATATGGATATAAATAGTACATATTGTCTAATCTTGATTCAGATGACTGCTGAATTTCAAGTTCCTACGCCACTTGTTCCGACTAGAGAAAGCTACTATGTGAGGTACTGTAAACAACATGCAGAAGGGACTTGGGCTGTGGTTGATGTTTCATTGGATCATTTACGCCCTAGTCCTGCTTCAAGATGCAGAAGAAGGCCATCTGGATGCTTAATTGAAGAAATGCCTAATGGATACTCAAAGGTAACGTAATATTAATAAATTTTGTTATATTAGACTTGAAAATATTTGATCATCTTTTATTTCTGTTAATTAATTAATGGAACAATTTTTATATTTCAGGTTACATGGGTTGAACATGTGGAAGTGGATGATGGAGGTGTTCATAATCTATATAAGCAGCTTGTTAGTTCAGGTCACGCATTTGGAGCAAAACGTTGGGTGGCTACACTAGATAGGCAGTGTGAGAGGCTGGCAAGCGCCATGGCAACAAACATTCCGACTGGTGATGTTGGTGGTAATATTAATTACTAATAGCAAATAAGACACTCTCGTGCATCGAGTTACATGATCTTTGCTCTTTAATATTTGTGTATAAATTGACTATAACTTTAAAATAGTGAACATTAAATAGAATCCATTTTTTTTTTGTACAAAGAATCCTTTATTTATTTGTTTGTTATTGTGTAGTGATAACAAATCAAGAAGGAAGAAAGAGTATGTTGAAGCTGGCAGAGAGGATGGTGATAAGCTTCTGCGCGGGAGTGAGTGCCTCTACAGCACACACATGGACTACACTATCTGGGACTGGAGCTGATGATGTGAGAGTGATGACTCGAAAGAGCGTAGATGATCCTGGAAGACCTCCTGGGATTGTGCTTAGTGCTGCTACTTCCTTCTGGCTTCCTGTTTCCCCAAAGAGTGTTTTCGACTTTCTTCGTGATGAGAACTCTCGTAGTGAGGTATGTTACAAAAATTATATGACTTATTTTTCGTTCATAAATGGATATGGATGCTTCAATTTAATTGTTTAGGCACTTTTTGAGCGATCTTTCTGAATTATTATGAAGATCTTGCTATTACATGCTGGTATAAGAAGAAATATATCAATTTTGAGATATCTCCAAATTTTTTGATGTAATAATTTCTTTGATTTAATTATTATGAATATATTGGTCAGTACTTTGGCTTAGAAAAAGGTTTAGCTGTCATGGGATTAAACAAGTGATATATGCCAAAGAATAAAGATAATGCAATAATTGTTTGAAAAAAGATTTTTATTTTCTTAAATCCTAAATGAATGTATCTAATTCTCCAGCTTCATTACTCATACTTACAGTGGGATATTCTATCAAATGGTGGAGTTGTTCAAGAAATGGCACATATTGCTAATGGTAGAGATACAGGCAATTGTGTCTCTCTTCTTCGTGTAAATGTAAGTGACACACAGGTTTAATATTTATTTTACCTATTCTCACTGATTTATAATTTATATTACAATTGTTAGTGTAACTTAATTAATTGTTGTTGCCCCAAATTAACCATATATAATTTTGCAGAGTGCAAATTCAAGCCAGAGTAATATGTTGATTCTACAAGAAAGTTGTACTGACCCAACAGCCTCATTTGTCATCTATGCACCTGTTGATATCGTTGCAATGAATGTGGTACTTAATGGTGGAGACCCAGATTATGTAGCTCTTCTTCCTTCAGGATTTGCCATTCTTCCTGATGGAACCACTACACATGGAGGTGGAGGCATTAGCGAAGCAGGGTCATCAGGCGGATCTCTTCTAACTGTTGCATTTCAGATTTTAGTTGATTCAGTTCCTACTGCCAAACTGTCTCTTGGTTCAGTTGCAACTGTTAACAACTTGATTGCATGCACTGTTGAAAGGATTAAAGCAGCATTATCGTGCGAGAACGCATAAAAAAGGGTTTACTTATATTATATTATAGGTAAGCTAAGCAGCATTAGTATTTTTTACACAGAAATAGTATCAAATTTCTTATAATTCTAGATAATTTTTCTCTGTGTTGCAGTTAGTGACTGAAGAAAATAGAAGAAAATGAGCAAAGAGGAGGCCATTTTGGGTTATAGAAAAGATGGAGAGAGAAGTCAAGAGCGCACCTTACATGATCCTTTTTTGTGCTCATGAAACTTTTGTTTAGGGGTTTTAGAGAAATCAAAGAGAGAAGAATATAAATACTAAGCAAATATTTCATGAGTCATGAATTGGATTAGAGGTTCGGGTATTGACTTCTCCAAGCAAAAACTACGAAGAAAAGAAAAACCAAAAACTTTAAAAGGAAAAAAAAAAGAACCTTAATTAGTATGCAAAGGTTCAACTATTTCCTTTCTCCTACTTTTAACATATTATATAATATGTAGTTTATTAGCTCTAATTATGCTAGGGTTTATTTGTTGTGCAAGTTGTTTTTTTCTTTTTTAATTTTTAAATATTAGTAGTGTGCCTAATTTACGTCCTCTTATTTTCCTTCCTCGATTGTTGTGTATTTTTGGAGCATCAATAGGTGGATAAAAGCTCATACCTATCGACAAACATTGGCTTCCCATTGTCTATTTTTCCCTTCTTAATTTAGAGCTTTTGAAATACACTACTTTATTCGCAATACTCCTTTTCTATTTTTGGTTAATATTTATTTTTTATCTTTTAGCTTATATTACCTTTACTGATAAGCCCAACTAAGTATTACAGAATCTGTGATAATTTTTCTTTTATTTTTTTATTATAAACATCAAAAATATAAAATTCCACAACTAGAATAGATAGTGATATACCCAATCTCTTGCAATATTTGACTAACAAGCTTGATTTAATTATATTTATTATAAAATAAAATTATCGCAGAAATATGTTGATCCCTTTCATGACAAAGAAATGGATAATATTTAGAAATTTTCAGAAACTTATTCTTATTTTATTATTTTTTTTCAACTTGAATCAATAAAAAAAAGAACTTGCGTCAATTATGTATATAATTTTTAAAATTGAAATTGATGGCAGGCAGACTTTTAAGAATGAAAATTTGAAAACCTCCAATTATTGTGGTGGCGTTTATTCTTAAAAATAAGATTTCACATCAATGTCTGATTTGACATATTAATTTGGATATGTACTATCTCACATGAAGCATGTAACGAGAAGATTCCATTTTTTCTTTTTAATATTTTAATATAATTATTTGAAATGAAATTAATTATATATTTAGATAGCTTTCAATTAAAATTTTAGACAACTCTATCCGTAGAGACCCTTTTTTTTTGGTCATTCGTAGACCTTTTCTCTTCGTAGCATTTTTCTTTGAGATCTACCGCATTTTTCTCTCTCTTTACTTATATTTTCCTTTCCCTTTCTTAGCTCTCAATTCCTTATTGACCTTAGTCATCTTGTCTTGTCTTGAGCTCTTATGGAGTCCATTAGTGAAGAACTGGATGATATTATTGAGAGACTAACTCTCTAGTATGTTCTAATATAATCCTCAATTTACCACCGGATCCTGATGGTTTTCGAGAATCCTTAATCTTTATTTTAGCTGGCAAATTGCTTTTTCAAAAAACATAGCTACTCTTAAAAGAGTACTAGAAAAGGCATAGAAGTTTATCAAATATTTTAAAGTGCATAAACAATGATGAAATAAGTTTATCATTCTCCTATAGAACATAGAAGATTAGATAAGATAATAAGAGAGGCCCCGTGGAATATTTTTATTTCTCTTTGATTCTAAATGTTTGGCATTTAGATCAAACCTTTGATAGTATTGATTTCTCCAAAGTGGCTTTTTGGATTCAACTCCATAACCTTCTTCTAGTTCTTATGACGAGAGAAAATGCAAGGAAAATTGGAGACCGGTTTGGGGGGTTTGACAGATATTGATGCAAGTCAGCAGAGGAAAATTGGATGGTATCCGTTCTTTTGTTTAAAAGTTTAGGTTTTAGTCGACAAACCTCTTATACTTGGATTTTACAATAAACATACAGATAAGGGTCTAGAATGGGTATTGATCAAGTATGAAAAGCTCGGTGATTTTTGTTTTGGTTGCAATAAACTGGGGCATGTTGTTAGATAGAGCTCAAATAGATCAAACTTTGAAGAAGCTGGGACATCAAATGCCCACTTTGGCCCATGGCTAAGGCTTCTTCAATTGGCAGCTCTTTAATCAAAACTCTTGTTTTACGAGGGAAGCCGAATGCTGAGGAAGCCTCCCCTTTGGTTAGTCGAAGTTTACCGGCATCGAAAGTTGGATCGGAAGTTGGATCGGAAGTGGTTGTGATGCCATCCAAAGAAGTGCATGAAAAGCACACTCCAAGTTTGGAAACCAGGAAATTGGAAGCAGGCAAGGTGATCAGTACTTTGATTCAACCGTAGCCATATATTAGTAATGATGTTGGTAGATTTGCTATAGATTTTCTTCCAAAATCCTTTACGTTACCTTCAACCTTAAAAATTAAATTTCCAAACACACAAGAAACCTGAAAAGACAACCCATGTTCAGACACTCTAAATTAACCCATTTCTTACATACTCCTAGAAACTTTTTTCAAATTCAAAAGACCATAACAAATCTAACCAAACTGAACAGAACTCGATCTCCTTCACTAATATATCAAATCCACAGAGTTTAGACCATCCTTATAACCACTCATCTAATACCCTTTCGTCAATCTTCCCTAAATTCACTCTAAAAGAAACCACAGTATGGCTGAAGAAGAAACCATCTGAATAAAAAAGTTTAGTTTTAATGAAAAGAAAGAAGCGAGCTCGTTTGATAAACTAATCTCTTGGGCATGCAAGGTAGTCAAAGAGAACCCTGATTTCAATCTTGCTCCCCTTCTTAATGAAAACTTAGAAGAAAATCTTATCAAATCCAAAAAACTTGAACAGAGGAGGGGTGATCAAAGATTTGGAGGTTTTTGAGAATACTTATATGTACTTGACTCAGATGCATGTTGAAGTTTCTCCACAATCTACTCCTACTATCAACAAAAGAAATGGAAAAGGCTGGAAAGAAGTAAAAGGGATGTGACTTCATCCTCCTTTGTTGCTGATACCTATGGCATTGGTGGTTTGCCAAAAGCCACCCGAGTGTCATGATTGTCTTTACATGGAATTGTCAAGGCTTCGAGCGGGCTTTGATAAGAAACGGACTAAAAGATAACATCTTTCAATATCAATCGAATTTGGTCTTTATAAAAGGAGATTAGATTTTGATCGTGGTGAGCATGTGAATCCTTGTAGAAAGGCTAGGGTACTTGCTCTCTGGTAGAGAGGTAAACTTTCGATGTAGATTTTGTATAAATCGTTTAATTTCATACACATTAGTATCAAGACAGCCAATCGAGATTTTTCAATATTAACTCTCATTCCTGACGCGAACCCTTAGCAACGATGGCAGCAAACCCAACGTATAACAATGGTAGAGAACTCCTTGAAACTTGATAATTACTTCCTAAGGAACCCAACGCCTATAAAGAGACGCGAACTCACTATGGTTGAAGGATTTAGTTGGTAAGAAGAAGGAAAACGCCACAACTCTTGTTGATAAGTAAACTTAATTCTTGATGCAAAGAAAGAATTAAAGAATCTACTCTAATCTCTCTCACACGAAAATTCACAAGAAGAACTTGTAGAAAATTCGAAAATTTTTTATTAATTGTTGTAGTCTGAAATTCGGCCTAATAGTGCCCTTAAATAAGGGTTACAAAATTCCTAATTGCATATGGAAAACTAAAACATTCCTAATTGCATAAGGAAAACATTAAGTATGGAAACAAAATCCTAATCCACTAAGGAAAATATAAAATATGAAAACAACCAAACTAATCCCTTCAACATAAGAAACGCCCCACACTATTTGGGCTGTCCATGAGCCTTAAATTACTTCCCAAGGCTTTATATGAACCCCCATAGACCTTTCTTGCACGTTTGGACCTTTCTTTAGCTAGCCTTTAGCTTCCACACTAAGCATCATAATCAGCTTTGGTGTGCCTTCTTCAAGCTCTATCTCCATCTTCTTGAATGATAATTCTTGAAGCTCTTTGGAAATCTCTTCTTGAATATGCAAAGCCATACTAGCTTGATATCTCTTTGCCTTGCTCCTAGTGATTGGTCCACTTGCTAGCTTCAAGGGATCCTTTATTGCATCATTCTCCCCCTCTTCAAAAAGATTTGTCCTCAAATCTGCATCATCAAAAGGAGAAAGATCACTTACATTGAAAGTAGCACTAACATTATACGTACCTGGTAAGTCGATCTTGTAGGCATTGTCATTAATCTTCTCCAGCACTTGGAATGGGCCATCTCCCCTTGCTTGCAACTTGTTCTTCCTTTGGTTAGGAAACCTCTCTTTTTGAAAATGCACCCAAACCCAATCTCCTATTTGAAACTTCATCTCACGTCTCCCTCTATTTGCAGAATCAGCATATCTCTTGTTCCTTTTCTCAATATTCGCCCTTGCTTTCTCATGCATCTCTTTCACCAATTTAGCTTTCTTCTCACCATCTAAACTAACAAGCTCATGAGAAGGTAAAGAAACAAGATCCAAAACTGTTAGTGGGTTAAAACCATAAACAAGCTCAAAAGGTGAATATCCTGTAGAAGAATGAATAACACGATTATAAGCAAACTCAATAAATGGCAAACAATCTTCCCAAGAACTCAAATTCTTACCCACTAAAACTTTCAACATGGTACCTAAAGTTCTGTTTACTACTTCTGTTTGTCCATCCGTTTGAGGATGACAAGTGGTGGAAAATAACAACTTGGTACCTAACTTTCCCCAAAGCACACGCCAAAAGGATAAACTTTTAGTGGCCGAACTCTTCTTTAGGGAGGTGGTTCGAATTCATGGGATACCAAAATCCATAGTTTCTGATAGAGACACAAAGTTTTTGTCTCACTTTTGGCGTGTGCTTTGGGGAAAGTTAGGTACCAAGTTGTTATTTTCCACCACTTGTCATCCTCAAACGGATGGACAAACAGAAGTAGTAAACAGAACTTTAGGTACCATGTTGAAAGTTTTAGTGGGTAAGAATTTGAGTTCTTGGGATAAAGTGTGCCATCTTACTAAACCTATCAACAACCACAAATATGCTATCTCTCCCCCTCTTAGTCCTTGGTAATCCTAAAATAAAGTCCATACTAATGTCCATCCAAGGAGAACTAGGAACGGGTAATGGCATATACAAACCATGAGGCATAGACTTAGACTTAGCTTGCCTACAAGCCAAACAAGCCTTACAAATCCGAATTACATCCGTTTTCATATTTGGCCAATAAAAGTGTTCATTCAGCATGTCTAAAGTCTTATCAACTCCAAAATGCCCCATCAAACCCCCACAATGTGATTCTAATACTACCAAATCTCTCATAGAACATCTAGGCATGCATAATTTTGAACCCTTAAACAAAAACCCATCATGTCTATAGAAAGAATTAAAAGCACCATGCTCACAAGCATCATAAACATTGCCGAAATCAGAATTACCAACATATAAGTCCTTTATACATTCAAATCCAAGCAATTTAGTACTCAAAATATTAAGTAAAGCGTACCTCCTTGAAAGTGCATCTGCCACTACATTGTCTTTACCTTGCTTGTATTTGATCACATAAGGAAACTTCTCAATCTTCATAACCCATTTTGCATGTCTTTTATTCAACTTGCCTTGCCCTCTCAAATGCTTCAATGATTCATGGTCTGAATGGATCATGAATTCCTTGGGCAGCAAATAATGCTCCCATACTTCCAATGCTCTCACCAAAGCATATAGCTCCTTGTTATAAGTTGAATAATTCAGCTTTGCTCCATTAAGCTTTTCACTAAAGTATGCAATGGGCTTCTTCTCTTGCATCAAAACAGCTCCAATACCTACACCAGAAGCATCACATTCAATTTCAAAAGTAGAATCAAAGTTAGGTAAAGCTAAAACGGGTGTAGTAGAAAGCTTCTCTTTCAAAGCATCAAATGCTTCTTGTTGCTCCTTGCCCCAAACGAATTATGCTAGTCAAGGGGGCTGCCAATGTAGAGAAATTAGGGACAAATCTCCTATAGAAGCTTGCCAATCCGTGAAAACTCCTCACTTCTGTCACACTTGAAGGATTCGGCCACTCTTGGATAGCTTTCACATTCTCTTAATCAACTTCAATTCCCTGCATACTTATAACAAAACCAAGAAAAACAACCCTATCTAGGCAAAAAGAACACTTCTTAAGCTTAGCATAAAGGTTTTACTCCCTAAGGATTTCAAGCACATTCCTAACATGCTTAACATGTTCTTCCTCAGTTTTGCTATAAATCAGAATATCATCAAAGTAAACTACCACAAACTTACCTAAATAAGCTCTCAAAACATGGTTCATTAATCTCATAAAAGTACTAGGTGCATTAGATAAACCAAAAGGCATAACTAACCATTCATACAAACCATATTTTGTTTTGAAGGCAGTCTTCCATTCATCTCTAGGCTTCATGCGAATTTGATGATATCCACTCATAAGATCAATCTTTGTGAAATATCTCGCCCCATGCAATTCGTCCAACATGTCATCATGTCTAGAAATGGGATGTCTATACTTCACAGTAATCTTGTTCACAGCCCTACAATCAACACACATCCTCCAAGAACCATCTTTCTTGGGTACTAATAAGACTGGAACGGCACAAGGACTAAGGCTCTCACAAACCAAGCCTTTCTCCAAAAGCTCTTCAACTTGTCTTTGCATCTCTTTTGTCTCCATATGATTGCTCCTATATGCTGGCCGGTTTGGAATTGTAGAACCGGGTATGAAGTCAATTTGATGTTCAATCCCTCTTCATGGCGGCAAACCACTAGGAAGGTCTTCAGGAAACACATCCTTAAAATCCTACAACAAAGACACAAAACTAGATGGTAAAGAATCAAGAGATTCTTCACTATTAGCAAGTAACGATTCTTTATACATAATAATGAGTACAGACTGCCCTACATCTATCTCTCTTGCTCTTGCATAAAAAGTATGTTTTGCTTTTTCTCCTTGCTTATTTTCTCTCACCAATGGGCCATTTATTTGTTTGCTTACTTTCTTTTGACTCTCGGCCTCTTTTCCCTTTATGCACTCACTCACTTTATTATTTTCTCTCTCCTTACCCTTAGAATTACCCTTGGGTGTTGAAGAAACATCATTGGCCGAATTTGAACCCCCTTGGTTCATGTTGGCCGAAACTTCTTTCTCCCTCTCTAGCATCCTCTTCTGATCTTCATACACCTCTTGAGGTGATAATGGTGCTAGAACAACCTTCTTTTCTTCATAAGTAAAGGTATACTTATTAGAAAAGCCATCATGTTGTGCCCTTCTATCATGCTGCCATGGTCTTCCTAATAGCAAATGTCCAGCTTGCATTGGCACTACATTACACAAAACCTCATCTTTATACCACCCAATAGAGAATGGTACCTTGACTTGCTTCAACACTTTTACTTCCCCAGCGTCATTGAACCATTGCAACTTGTAAGGATTGGGATATTTAAAACAAGTTAACCCCAATTTATCCACCATTGTAGTACTAGCAGCATTGGTACAACTTCCACCATCAATGATAATTGTACAAACCTTACCATTCACCAAACACCTAGAGTGGAAAAGATTCTCCCTTTGATCCAAGCCTTCTTCCTTGACTTGAATATTCAAGGCTCTTATAGTAACAAGCATCTCTCCATGTTCAGCATTCAAGACTTGATTCTCCCAAGCCTCTTCACCACATTCGGCCTCCTCTTCTTCTTCATGTTCAGATTTTGATTCAATTTCCCCTTCATGGGTAGCAATCATCACCCTCTTATTCGGACATTGAGAAGCAATGTGTCCACTTCCCAAACACTTGTAGTAGCATTTAATTTCCCTACTTGGAGTAGGTCTAGAAGGTGTTTCCTTGGCTGTTTTTGCATCCCCATCATTCGGCTTCTTGAAATTAGGATTGTAGGAAGAATTCTTTTGGAAAGAACCCTTGTAATCCCTTTTGTAGGAATCTCCACTCGAACTTGAACCCTTGAAGTTTGAAAATTTTCCACTAGCTTTAGAGTAGCCAGTTTTCGAAATAGCTTTATTCTTCAATCTTCTCTCTATCTTCATGGCCTTTTGAACTAACTCTTCCATTGTGCTGAATTCATACATCTCTAATTCATTGGCTATGTTCAAATTCTATCCCCCAAGAAATCGTGACATCTTCTTGTCTTCATCTTCATCAATATTTGCCCTAGCCATGATCATCTCCATCTCTTTGTGGTACTCTTCCACACTTCTTCCACCTTGAACTAGTCTTGCTAGTCGATTGTACAAATCCCGAATGTAGTGAGATGGTACAAATCGGCTTCTCATTAGTTCTTTCAAGGTTGACCATTCAGGAATAGGCCTCATACCTTTCCCTCTTCTATTAGCTTTCAATTGATCCCACCAAAAGGTAGCATACCCTTTAAACTCTACGGCTGCCAAAACTGATTTCTTCTCTTCGGTGTAGTTATGGCATTCAAAAATCTGCTCAACTTTCCTTTCCCATTCTATGAACTCTTCTGCATTGTTCTTCCCTTCAAAGGAAGGAATCTTCGTCTTGATGGAAGTAAGGTCACCATCAGTGGTAGGTTGATTTCCACCTTCATCTTCATCTTCTACCCTTTCGGCTGCTTCTAGGGCTTCAAGATTTCCTTGCCCTTCTCTCCTAAGCATTCTTCTAGCTCGCATTATGGGATTTGGATGTGCGGCTGGCTGCCCTTGTTGCACTTGCTGAATTTGTTGTGCTTGTCGTGCTGCATTCTCTTGGAATCTAGTATCCATCATCTCCATTCGAGCAAGCATTGCTGCCAAAGTCTCATTAAGCCTAGCCAAGCTTTCGGCCATAGCTCCTTCTTTGCTAGTCTCTTCTCCTTTTCCAGCCATGTTAACAAACAAATAAACTCAAAGAAACAAGATTAGTAATAATCGAAATTCACTCAAGTGTTTAGAATTACCTCACTTTTCTCGTCTTCCTTGATTGCACTTCAGAACCAAGCTCACCAACCAACAATTGTCAAGTTGTTCAAGAAACTAGAACCTAAATCCTAGAACTAGATAGAAAACAAGACAAGTATCCGGAGGCAATGCAAGGTAATTTGCACTACACGATATAGAACCAAGTATCGACACAAGCAAATGATACTTAGCAATGTAATGGAATTAAAAGCTAGATAAAGAAATCAGAAATAATGAACCCAATTGGATATAATGAATCAAAAACAACCCACACTTGGCAAGCTGCTTTATGGACCTAATCAATTCTACCCAAAATGCTAGCTTCTAGACTCTAATCCCCACCTAAAACACTCAAATAATATGAATATTAAAGTCCGATTTTCGAATTCCAAAAGCCCTTCAAAAGGTGAAATTTTTCGCCCAAAAATTTTATTACTTCTCACACACCTAGATCTGATCCTTAGCACCCAAATAGCAAGAATATCAAACAATTTTTGTTGAGGTGGTTTTGTAATTTTTTTTTTTGCTTCCTCTCACTATCTCCTTGATTCGGGACTTAATTTACTTCCAAGGACTTTTCGAAATCTGGACTTAATTCGCAATTCCAGATTCACTTAAGACCAAATCGAAATCAAACTTGAACACAAACTCTAGCTTTTGCTTTCTTTCAAGAACCCTAATTCTTGGTTTCGAAATTCTCCAAGAATCCTTTTCTAGGTTTCGTTTTCACCCTAAGAATACCCTCCTTCAATTCGGCCTTGATCAGAATTGATATATGACTCTTTTTTCGAAAATTAAAGACTAGACTCTCTAAGAACCCTAAAACGCAGAAATTTAAAAGACCTAAATTAACAAACCCTAGAAAGACAAAGTAGATAAAAATTACCTTGTAGCAAGGCTCTGATACCAAATGACGCGGACCCTTAGCAACGATGGCAGCAAACTCAATGTATAACAATGGTAGAGAACTCCTTGAAACTTGATAATCACCTCCTAAGGAACCCAACGCCTATAAAGAGACGCGAACTCACTATGATTGAAGGATTTAGTTGGTAAGAAGAAGGAAAACGCCACAACTCTTGTTGATAAGTAAACCTAATTCTTGATGCAAAGAAAGAATTAAAGAATCCACTCTAATCTCTCTCACATGAAAATTCACAAGAAGAACTTGTAGAAGAATTCGAAATTTTTTTATTAATTGTTGTAGTCTGAAATTCGGCCTAATAGTGCCCTTAAATAAGGGTTACAAAATTCCTAATTGCATATGGAAAACTAAAACATTCCTAATTGCATAAGGAAAATATTCCTAATTGCATAAGGAAAACATTAAGTATGGAAACAAAATCCTAATCCACTAAGGAAAATATAAAGTATGGAAACAACCAAACTAATCCCTTTAACATAAGAAATGTCCCACACTATTTGGGCTGTCCATTGGCCTTAAATTACTTCTCAAGGCTTTATATGAACCCCCATGGACCTTTCTTGCACGTTTGGACCTTTCTTTAGCTAGCCTTTAGCTTCCACACTAAGCATCATAACTAGCTTTGGTGTGCCTTCTTCAAGCTCTATCTCCATCTTCTTGAATGATAATTCTTGAAGCTCTTTGGAAATCTCTTCTTGAATATGCAAAGCCATACTAGCTTGATATCTCTTTGCCTTGCTCCTAGTGATTGGTCCACTTGCTAGCTTCAAGGGATCCTTTCTTGCATCAATTCCTAAGGTATTCATGGGTTGAGGGAGCTTAGATTCTCCGAGTACATTATGGGATAATTACCAAAATATGGGAGTTCCTTAAAATTATTAAAACGTGATACTTCTCTCAAATATTACTAAAATATGTGAGTCAAATTATCAAACCGAAAGTGTGACTGTTTAATTTTTTTTAATATTTTGAACTCATAAAATCAAAACTCAAAGTTTCGGATAAATAATTTAGTACAGTAATTTGTACTAAACCGCAAGTGTAAGTTGCGGTTTGGTGCATTTTATTATTTTTTTAAAATATTGAACCAAATCGCAACTCTGAGTTGCGGTTTGATTTATTTTAATTTTTTTAAATACTAAACTAAAACAGCAACTCAGAGTTGCAGTTTGGTTCGTTAAAAAAAATTGAATCAAACCACAAGTCCGGCAGTCCTACGGTCATGATATTTTTTTTTCATTTCTATTTCTTTTTTTACTCAAAGTTGTTCATAGTTATTTTTAAGCTCTTTTGCTCTCTCTCTCTCTCTCTCTCATGCAGCTATGTAACCAAAACACAGATAATCCAATTTCTAATTTCTGTACAAAGAAAGACAAATCTTTCATCCGTTATGTTGAACGTATGTGTTAATGGTCATCAAGATATGTGTTTTTCTTAACTTACCGGCTTGAGCATTAAGTGAGGTATGGTTTTTTGATTTTTCAAGTTTCTTATTTTATTAATTCATGGAATGTTAGCTTTTTCCATTCAATTTATATTTGTTTTATGTCATATTTTGATAGGTAGATGATGTTTTTGATGGGTTGAAGTTTATCCTTTGCTATTTAGTTTCAAGCTCTGTAACTGCTCTGGGCAGTTGGGTTTGGTGATATTTTTAGAAAATTAGATTTTTTTTAAAGATCAATTTTCTTAAAGGTTTGATTTCATAGTGATGATATTGTGTTAAAAAAACTGGTTTTGTTCAGTGAATTCACACATCATTAAAAGATTTTTTTAATATATGCGCTCAAGATATATATTAAATAATAATAAATATTTAATTTTTATTAGAATTCATTTCATTTTGAAATGGTTATTATAAACTGCAATAAAATAAAATACATGTCAATTAAAATTAAGGTATTTATTATTGTTTAATATGTCAAAACTTAAATAATTATCAGATTATTTAAAACAAAATGAAATAATTACAATGTCAAAATTATACAAAAATAATTTAAACAATTTTATTTTTCATAAAATTTAAATTTGAGATATTATATTTCAAAGTTTCATGTCTAAGTCGTTTTAACAGCTGATTTTTTTTTTATATATTTTTAAATCAAGAATAGTCAACCAATAACAATGTTAATTCTTTGGACTTAGTCTGTTTCATGGCATTGTAATAATTTTTTTTATTATTGAATTAGAGAATGCGCATTTTAAAAAATAAGAACACATATGATAATGTATTGAAATTCATTAATGGTTATAGGATTTATTTCAATTAAATATAGTTATCCTTCCAGATTTTTTCTATTATAAATGAATTAAAAGTGCATTTATATATAGCCTAATTATTTTTTTAATTTTTTCATTAATTTTTTTCATATAATTATATATAATTTATTTAGAGATTAGGCATGAAATGAAAATTATCATGTTAATTTTTCATAGGTAGCTTATTAAGTAGGAAGATTAGGCATGAAATATTATTATTAAAATATTTATAATTATGAATTATTATTTTATTTGATATAAAATTATTATTTTATTTTATTAGTGAAAATCATTAATGGTTATAGGTTACTTTAATTCAAAAGTATTTAAAAAAAATTGAAAATTTAATTAATTGATATAATATTATGGCATTTAATTTCTTTATTAATTCATTAAAGTCGAATATTACTTTATATTATACATTATAATTTCCTTATTATATTATAGGTAGCTCATTAAGTATGTAATTAGCAAGCATTCTTGCAGTCTATACAGTGAGAGGCAATCTCATTTTTTATCATATGATTTTATTATATATAACATACAGTAATTGTATTTATTATATATTTGAAAAAGAATTGTATATATATTTATAGCTTGTTTTATAAATAAATAATATGTATAGCAATAAGTATCCACTTCACATTCATTGCTATGCAAGACCTGCCCATTTCATTGTTTTTTTATCTTTTTTCTTTCATTTTTTTTCCAATTAAACGCTTAAATCTAATATTAAGTAATTATAGAGATAACATACTAAAAATTAATTAATTAATTATATATATAATTATTTTTGAAATAATTACAACGGATATTAAAAGTCAAATATTAATTTATTTTTTTAAAAAAATTATTTAAAGTGTTGATATCACTAGTATTTTACAGACCAAATAAAATTATTTGTCCTGAAAAATATATTTCTGTCAAAATTCAATTTTTAGAGATGAGATAAAATTTAATTTTTTTTTATTCAAATCAAATTTAAAATTATGATATCTGATTAATTTAAATAGTAATTATAAATTTAAAAATATTTCTAAATTATTTCGATCTATCAGAATTCAAAATTTAATTTTTAAGCTAACACCAATAATGATATAATTAAATTTTTACATTATTCAACCAAAATAGTCATTTTTACACCAATAATAAGTTAACCATCAAACTGCAACTATTAGTTTCGGTTTGATCCTAACCGCAAGTAATAGTTTCGGTTTGATCCAAACCGCAAATCTTAGTTTCGGTTTGGTTCAAATCGAAACTAATAGTTTCGGTTTGGTTGTATAATTAAGTTCAATATTTTTCATCAAACCGAATCAAACCGCAATTATATATTTTGGTTTGTAACTAATCAAAACTTATAGTTTCGATTTGATCTGATATGAGAATTATAGTTTCGGTTTGATTTTTAGCCTTAACTCCGATTTTAATTTTTCAAACCCTAAAAATACATATAATATTTTTGTATATTATATATTTTTATAGGTAATTTGTTATTTGAATAATTTTGTGGTTAAAAGTGTCATATCATATTTTTTTAACCAAAATTTTATAAAAATATATATACATGCAGACACATAATAAAATTAAGTAATATTTAAATAAGTAATTTTTTTTTCTAAATAATATATCATGCTACTATAGATGCACATATTATTTTAAAGGCTTCCCGATCTTTAATGCCATCTACTTTAGTTCACGTTTGGCTAACTAAATAATATATCATGCTATGATAGATGCACATATTATGAAAGATATTACAAATTACTAGATCGTAAGAAAATAAAATAAATTGTAAAATTTATTTTAACATTTCAAACCGAAGTTTATCTTTAATGTAATGAAAACACATACAATAACTATGCTAACGTATTAATATTCATGCGTCTTCATCATACATTTCATAGTCCGATGCATATCGATTATTATTAAGTACATTATTTGTCTCGACCTCAGTGAGTTGTCTCCCTATTGATGCGGCTTGATCTCAGGCTAATTTTAGCATGAAATATCTTCCCCTGCGAATCAACATTCGATTATTCTCTATTCTTATTCTTCTCAATGCAACTTTATATGTAGATACATTTGTACGAGGCATTTGTAATAATCTCCGTCTGATCATTATAACACCCAATACTTGTAGATTCATAGCTAGTGTGTCAGCCTCCTTCATTCGAAAATGCCATTCACGATGTAGTCCAGAATAATACTCTTTTATATCATTGTGTCTTTCCAGCACATAATCATCTTGAAAATGTGGAAGTATCTAAATTCTATCTCTAACTTGTTCCATAAATTCCTAAATACATAAATAAAATAATGTGTTTGCAAATTATATCAATCATAAGAGCAATAAAAGTATACAATAGTTTGTAACAAATGCGCATTCATTATCAAATAATAATGTTGTAATAAAATTATTGCATATAAAATCTTAGTCTAATCAATTTACTTTTGTTCAGTAATGGTAGGTTATCATGCACAACAAGATTACATACAACTTGGCCCTCATGATCCATCACTGTTGCGGTTACAAAATAGTCATCGATCTGATGCCATATGACATGGCCAAATTGAAAATAAGGCAGTCGATTGTAGACGCGGAGTTCTGTCCTGCATATCAATGATATCGACGAGTGATTGGTGACACTTTTGCGCCATAGTTGTTTTTATGGCATAATAAAAATGGAATTCTTCCAGATAGACTGGCATCTTATCACAACATTGGTCGAGAGATGGAGACCAAAGACACATACATTTCACATGCCAGTAGAAGAGTGTACAATCACTTTACAGCATGTGGTAGTGCAGACTGGATTACCAATAGATGGTAATCCCCTTATTGGGCCCATTGAGAGCAAATGGGATGCTATTTGTGAGCGACTTCTTGGAGTAGTTCCTCCAGCTGATGCAAGAAGAAAGTCCTACCTAAAGCTACTTTGGTTGAAAAATACTTTTGCTAACACCCCAGTCCATGCAGATAAATATACCATTGCATGCCATGCTCATGCACTGATTTTGCGTATTATAGGTGGGGACTTGTTCAGTGATAAAACTACAGGGCGTGTGAATTTAGTATATTTGCCATATCTCGAGGATTTTCAACTTGCAGGACAATACAGTTGGGGGGCTGCTGCATTTTCATATTTATATAGAGAACTATGTAATGCTACTAATCCATCTGCCACAAAGATTTGTGGCCCTTTGTTTTTGTTACAGTTATGGGCATAAGGCAGATTTTCATTGATCGTACCACTCATTAAAAATAATCAGATTCATGAAGACGCGCCCCTTGGTCGAAGGTATGTGTCTTTTCACCTCAAAATAAAAATGCATCTAATTTGATTATGAATATAACTATTGTATATAAAATTTTGTAGATGGAGCGAGGATAGTGTAGTAACCAATATTCCAACTCATACAGTTACTCATATCCGTTACTTATTTGATCGCATGAAGGATGATCAGGTATGTTTTATTAATTAAGTATTTATGGTAATATTTTGCACAAATAGTTTTATAACTTAATTTTTCCAACACTTTGTAGCTAATTTGGGAGCCATACAATGCCGATATTTTTCATTTATTGCTTGATTATTGTACATAAGCACAATAAATATGGCGAGCTATTGTTCCACTTATTTGCATTCATATCGTGGAGTAGCACCAGCCCAATACTATGTTAAGGCAATTTAGACTTGAACAGCCTATTCCTCGCGCTCCTAGGCAAATTGATACTCTTCATGTGACATCATTGCTAATGAACAAGGATTGGCCAACTTACCATGAATGATGGGTTGGGATATGGAATAATAGAAATGCTCACATCATATTAGGTTCACCAGCAGCTGGTCAACTTCATTATCATTCTGATTATTTAAAATGGTATAAGCGAGTTACTCGACGCTGGATTTCACATACCGGTGGTGCTATTAGAGCAGTGGTATATATTATCAACCCATTTACCCATTTCTTATATTATTATTTTTTTACTATACAACAAAAAAGTATACTAATAATACTAATTTGAATGTCATTACAGGATGATGGCATTGAGCGATTATTAGTGGACGATAATGTTTCCGCAAATGCTACCGGCATTACACAATCTATGATGGGAGCACTTGATCAAGAGCATCGTTTCATCATAGATCGAGCCCCTAATCCAACCCCACCAGCATATCAACAACCTAATGAAGGTGATAATGTTGATGCAGAAAATGCCATGGATCGTTGTCGACAAAGAAAGATATCAGAACAACGTACTTGAGTTAACGTGCCTCTGCGTGGTGTGCCAACATCTCAAATGGTACCACCACCTATGTCATTTGATGACCAACATCATGGTCATAGTAGTCCTACCACTGTTGGGCCATCAACTCAAGATCCATCTACACGTGATAATGTAGTAGTTGACACTTCTACATCATCACTTGGCTTTGTGCAGTGGAGTTCATTCTAGACTAGTTCATCCACATTTACTATACGAAAATCAGAGTTTTTTCCATATAGTACGCTAGAACCATCCTCATCATTTTTCCCATGGCGATCGATGGTAGACAGTATGAGGCCCCAGTCAGACTCCATATTTTACCCATCGCATGTCTTTGATGCTCAGCAGATACATACGCCGTCAGAGATGATGTTCCCGCCATTTTTTTTATCATTCACCACATGCATCCAGTTCTATGTTCTCTCAGCACACCTTATTTACAGACCTTCTACATAGTGAATATGGTAGGGATACACTAGGTGTTGGTCCGTCTATTCCCAAATAAGCACCTGATTCAAAGGCCGATGAAGAGCTTTGTCCTGAAAAAGAACTTTAGACTCATGAACAATAACTACAAGGAACTGCATTTAGAAATAATCGCCTAAAGCGAAATCGAAGGCCACATCTAGGGTGTGGAGCTTGAATGGAAGTAATATTTTAATCATTTTATTTTATATGAATTTAATTTATTACATATACTTAGTTGGATTTGTAAGACTATTATGTTTTTTTGTGTTCTTTATATAGAGTGGATAGTGCATGCGTTCATTTACTTGTCAATTATTGATGTTCTTTATTTGGAGTAATGTTGCGGAATATTGATTGGTCTCTTCATAATATGCATTGTTTTTTAAAAAAAATTTGTGTTACATTATTAAATCAATATTATTTGTAGCTTCTAGACATTGAACCTTTTCGAAATAAAATTTCACACAAAAATTAATATTATTTGTAGTACAATGTTTTACAACATGCAATTATAAATTTGTACAGTTCATGAAATTTTTTTACTAACAACATTTTGGCAAACAAAATGGCAAATACTTAACAAAATCATCCTGTGTGTCACTGTAATCAAATATATCATCCTCATATGTTCCACTAATTCCTATTGATGACTCCATTCCCAAAGATGTTGTATTTGAGTCATTTTTTGCATGAAATATGTTCAGTCGATGACGAGTTACGTTGATCTCTAACCATAACTATTGGATCACCGACTGAACATCTTCAACCGATTCTCTTGGTAAATTAGCAGAACGAGACTTTGGAATAGCTAGGTCATGGTATTCACAATATGCTTTAATTTTGCATCTTACCTCCCATAATCTTTCCTATTCTGGATTAGTGTTAACAACTGTGTTATCAATTACCTCAAAAATATTTTTGGAATGTTTTCCAATAAAAATATGGTTTGCATGACCTTTATCAATACAAGAAAATATAGGATCCATTTTAAATGGCCTTTTCTAGCCATACCAAATATTGTTACTAGGATTTTCATAGCTATCGAGCATATTGCAAATATACTTTTTTTATTAGTTGTGCTGGCCCTTATCTCTATTTTTTCCCTGAACAATATGAATTGATAACATAAATTAATATACGATAAAATTATTCACAAAATAACGATAGTTGGTACAAGGTATTTTTTTTATTGTGCATAATTTTTTTGTTTTGATTTGGGACATATCATATATTCATAACATGCTTAGTCAAAATTAGTATAATATAGAAATTGAAAAATAATAAGTTAGAGATTTTAAAAGCAATTTCTTACAAAATTTAGTCTTATTAAAAATTAAGTTGAACATTGGCTAGTATTATGTCCTACTTGACCACATTTCCTACAACATATATTTCTTATTTGTCCATTTTTCCAGTCCATCTCATTGCATTTTTGAGATATTCTTGGTCGACCCTTTTTTGCATCCAATCTGGATTAAGAACTAAAGGATCGTCAGGTGCGGTTGGCCAGTAATCACGATCTGGAAGCGGGTTGAATTTAGTTGCCCAACATTTATTAGTTTCAGCAAGAGTATAATTGGGCGATATATAATAAGTGTGATCTAGACCATTTGAAAGACAACCAGCAATGGCATGGGAGCATGGAATATTACTATTTTGAAACTTCCCGCATGTACAAGACTTCTCAAATAGTTTAACTATATGCACTCTACCTCCTTTTCTTCTTGAGTTGTCACGAGCTGTCTTTATCGAGAAAATGCCATTATCATGGTCAAATTTTCTAACCTCATGTCGATTTGCCTTTCTCATACGCTTTTGCAACACAAACATGCTATTCTGAGTGTACTTGTATCCATCACTCATTTCTTTAGCATATTGAGTTTGATGTTGATCAAACATGTCCACCAATTTAAAAAACAACATTTCAACTAGAGTGGTAATAGGCATCCCTCGGATTTTAATGTACAATGCATTCATAGATTCTGCCATATTAGTTGTCATGTGCCTGTACCGATGGCCACCATCATGGCACAATGCCCACTTCTGCTTTGGAATTTTTTCCAACCATTCATATGATTTTGGATCAACCATTCATATATTCTCCTTTCATATGTCTGTTAAATTTGCACAATTGATTTTCTCTAGCTGCAATGAAATAACATCAAAATGTACTTTAGAACAATGATTATATATATAAATAGAATATAATATCACTTAAGTTTAAATATCATACCAGCTTTCTCTATAAAATGTTTCATATCGGTGTTCTTAAATCTAGTATTATAATTACTAACAACATGACGAATGCAGTATCTATGCTTTGAGTGCCTCCATCTTTCATTGCTCATTGCATGTTTAATTCCAATATGCCTATCAGATATAACACAAACGTCGTTTCGATTTGGACAGACGTAGTGTTGTATACATTGGATGAAGAATGTCCAATTACTCTTACTTTCCTTTTCAACAATTGCGTATGCAACTGGAAATATACTACCATCGCCATTGAATGATTGTGCAGTAAGAAGAATACACTTATATTTCCCAATGTAAGAAAGTCTCATCAACTATCAAAACTGGAGCACAATGAGAAAAACCTTCAACACAGGGCTTAAACGCCCAAAACATATGTTCAAATTGCTTCACACCTAACACAACTCTATTATTCTTCACAAGATCCTCATGTTCGATTTCATACATTAAGCTTGGGTTACAACGTTGTGCAACCAACATCCATTGCATGAGCAACTTGTAACATTCATCCCAACTCCTAAATAACCTTGCAAGTGTCCTTTGTTTAGCAATCCATGCTTTCCTATAAGACACGGTAATATAAAATCTTTCCTTCATGAGTGCAATGATAACTGATATCTTTATCCCAAAATTTGATCTAACCACTTCTTCTATGCAACTCGATAAAAAATCAGAATTCAAATTCATGTGATCTTAAGACACAATTGGGAAAATGCATATGTGAGGGCCATTATATACAGTTAACTCCCAATATTGTTTATTCTTTTTTTAGTCGCGCGCAATCTCCAGTTGCACCCACCCTCATTATGTTTACATATCAATGCAAGTGAATTACTTCTTGACTCCTCTGTTTCAAATTGATAATTATGTCCAATGGAATACTCCTTAATAGCTATTTTTACGTCATGCTTTGAATAAAAAATCATGCCCTTACAAAATTCTTTCGAAATATCCCATACCATATTCCGATCAATGGAATCATCAAAATTCACCCGTAAAGAAGCAATATCAACATTAAGATATTGGGATGTTAGGGGGGAAAATTTTGGGGCAATCTCTTAGTTTGATGATGTTGGTGAAATCAAATCAATGGGTAATATCGCACCTATGTTATCATCATCATCATCGGCAACAACATCATCATCATTCGAAATAAAGCCAACTTCATAGTCATCATCATCATCGTCATTGAAATCTTTCAATATAGACTCATTGTCCACATCGCGGTCTTCTAAATCCACTCCTTCAACATCAGGGCTATACATCTCTTCATCATCATCACATGCATCATCATTACCTATTTCAGAATTCATGTAATTTGATGAACCATCATTAGTAGTTTGGGTTGTTGTAAAGTCCTTAAAATACTCAATATACAATTCAATAGCCTGCCCCATGAACTTGACTAGCTTTGTGAAGCACTGAACTCTAATCATCATCATTCATAATTTTACTTCATTCGTATCTTAATCCTCCAAACACTTGGTAAGGGTTACAGAATTGTATTTTACTAATGAATTGATTTTCATTCAAACCCATGACAAGCCTTATATAACACATAAGTGAGGTGAAATCCAATTCAATGTTACTAGAAATCTGCATCCAATTATTATATCCAAGTTCATAATCAATACTTGATGCAGTTTCAACTATCCGACCACCCCAATGGATCATTATTATGTCTAGTTCCATCATTTTTACTAAAGTAAATAGTAAAATACAATCGTTCATATATTTATTCAGGAAGATCTATATATAATTGTGCCAACATAGTGTCATTAAAATAAATATAACCAAATAATATATACGTCATATGATTCAATTGAAATATTCAATCACAATATGTAAAAAATTCAAATAAATATTTTATAATATGTGTTAGATTGAATTGATGACATAAAATTAATTATATTGTTCAATTGATAATTAAATGGGAGCTATAAATAAGTTTATAACAAATAAAATTATAATTAATTATAAATAATTTATTTTATAATTAATAAAATAAATATAACAAAATAAATTATTAATTATTTTTCACATAATTAGTTAACTAATTATCCCATATAAGAATTTATTATAAGTTTATCAAAAAATTATAAAATTACTAATATAATTTTATTGTTATCCCTAAACCCTAACAAAAATAATTACAAGTTTATGAAAAAGTATAAAAACAAAAAAAATTAATTATAAATTTATGAAAAATTAAAAAAATAACAGTTAACAAATTAAAAATAATTCGCGTCTTTTTATTCAATAAAAAGGGCAATGGATGTCGAAACTGCAGGAAAGTGATTAGTAATATATATATATAGTAATATATTTATATATATAGGGCTTTCTCTGCTAGGGTTTTCATCTTTGGCTTCCTTGCTACCACGGCTCTGCCTCCAAGCTCGTTGGCGGCCCCTTTGGGGGTGTCTGGCCGATCGTTTGCTGCTGTACTTTCAGGACAATCCTCTCGTCCTCCTGATGTGGGGGATCTTCGATCTTTTGCTTCCATTGGCTCTCACAAAAGATTGTCGAATAAGACTCCTAGCAAATATAAAGGTTCTCCTGCTATTATTTTCACTGATTCTAATATTCAAACATTGTCATTGCCTTATCAATATGCATTGATTGGTTCTTTTCTCTTTGGTCGTCCGTAAATGCAATCCCTAAAGAAATCTTTTGATTTGATCGATTTTAATGGGGATTTTACATTGGGTTTAATTGATTCAAAGCATGTTCTTATTAATTTTGTTCGAGAGGAAGATTATCTTAGATGTTGGTTAAGACTCACTTGGTTTTTCAATGGTTTTTCTATGCGGGTTTCCAAGTGGTCTCCCTCTTTTCGGCCGAATTTCGATAGTCCTATTGCTCCTATTTGGATTTCTTTTCCTGGCCTTCCTATTCACTTTTTTGACAAGGAAGCTCTCTATTCTATTGTTCAATTAATTGGTAAGCCATTGAAGGTGGATGCTTCAACTGCTTCTCTAACTCGCCCCTCTGTTGCTCGAGTTTGTGTTGAATTGAATGTTTCGGAGGAATTGCCGCAGCGTATCTGGATTGGCAGTGGGAAATCGGGTTTTTTTCAAGATATTGAGTACGAGAATTTGCCTAAATTTTGTTCTCTTTGCATGAGATTAGGACATGATGGGTCCTCGTGTAATGTGCACTCAAACAGTACCATGCAAGAGCCAGCTGTTGAACAACCCAAGATTGAGTCTGAGCCAGTTCAGGTGTGGGTCCCCAAAAAACAAATTATTAATTCTGAAAAACAGGTTCATGTTGATGCTCCCGACGATATTCAGCCAGTTTTGAATCCTGCTATTGATGTGGTGGTATCTGATACTCCTTCTTCTTCTATTCAGGAACCTGCAATTTCTAGTCATGAGTTGAATCGACCAGTTTCTGATGATCCTGGTCATGAAGTTCCTAGTAATATTGATCACGTTTCTCTAGCTGCTCATCAACCGCTTAATCCTTCTGGTCATATTGTTACAGATTCAACATTGGTTATGGGCCCAGTTCCTCTTCCGCCTTTACTTCGCGATGATTGCCCTATAATTGCTACAAATTGTGATATTGATAATGTCCTTTCCTCGGTCGGGTATTTATCAGAAGGTGATCGGTGCGACTCTGCTGTGGTGCCTATCATTGATGATCTTAAAAGGGCAGGTTCCGTTATTTCAAAACGGTTATCTGGAGACAGATCAGGAGCTAATGCTGAATCTTCTTCAGGCCTGGGTTTTGTTAAAGTTGGTAAAAAGCATCGCAATCGCAAAGTTAAAACGGCCACTGAGTTTCTTTTGCCTCTTAGACGTCAGAAAAAATCTCAAGCTTCCACTGATTCTATTTTGCCCAAAGAATGTTATGAGCTGGAATCTTAGAGGTCTTCCCTCATCTCTTAATCGTTTAATTAGGCTTTGCCGTTCTCATAATATTACTTTGCTGGTTGTAATTTAGCCCATGATAGATGCTTCATCTAGCTTTTCTTATGCTTCTATGCTTGGTTATGATAATGTTTTCTCAAATTGAGGAACTGGGTTCCACTGATTCTTATTCTTCTAGCTTTTCAAAGCTCCTTTTACTGCTCCAAACATGTTTCAAATGATCGTATCTCTCGCATTCAAGAGATTCTTGGTATTAAAAGAAAATCTCTTCCATTTATATACTTGGGTGCTCCTATCTATCAGGGTATAAATAGGGCATCTTATTGCACCATGATTGTTCAGAAAGTGGAGTCTAAGCTCTCTTCCTAGGTTAAAAAGCTTCTTTCACCAGGTGGCCATTTGTTGTTAATTAAGCACGTGCTTAGTTCTATACCTTTGCACGTTATGGGCGCGATGGTGTTTCCTAAAAAGATTTTGAACTTTTTGCAACGGCTTATGGCTAATTTTTTCTGGAGCACTGATGTGGATCACCAAAAATACCATTGGGTAAAGTATCAAGACATGTGTTTCCCTACCGAGGAAGGGGGATTGGGACTCAAGTCTCTCTTTTCTTTGCAAAAAGCTTATTCCCTCAAGATTTGGTGGACCTACATGCAAAAGAATTCTTTATGGGCTACCTATATGTTTCAAAAATATCATCGGAAGGGTGAAATGAGTTTTCAAATCATTGATTCTTGTTCTTGGAAACGAATTTGTAATATTCATCCTACTGCTTGCTCTCTTGTTACTTTTGCTGATGGTAATATTGTTTGGAAGGGTGAGACTCATGGTAATTTCACTCTTGCTTCTGCCTATAATTTCGTACGGCATTCTAGAGCTTCACGGTTATCTTATCAGTCTATTTGGGATACATCCTTTCCAACCAAGATTACTATTTTTACATGGAGAGTTCTTCGAGATGCCTTGCCTCTTCCTGTCCCCCTTCACAGGTTTGGTATTCATGGTCCAACTTGTTGTCCTATCTGTTTTAGAGCTGAGATTACTACTGACCATATTTTCTATCATTGCCCCGGTATTGCTAAATTATGGTCATATTTTGGTTCCTTTTTCTTTGATCGTCTTCAGCATCTCAACTCTTTATGTCAAGCTTTGATGACTTGGTGGTTATGTGACAAACCATATTCGGCGGTTGGTAGGCTCCGCCGTCTTATTCCACAGGTCATTATATGGTGTGTCTGGAAAATGTATTGCAGGAACGCCTGGGGAGATGAAAATTGTTTTCTGGTCAAGCTTTTTAAGGATATAAGCTCCTTTATTTTTAATTGGAGTATTGCTCACTCTAACAGGAAGTTTGCTGCTACATGGCCTTCAAATATTAAATGTAACTTCATTCCCGATTCCTTTGGCAAAAAACGATTGAGTCCCATGGTTGTTTCTTGGTCCAAGCCTCTACAAGGTATTTATAAGCTCAACCTTGATGCATCTTTCAGTAATTAGCATTCTTCTGGTGGCGCAATTCTTCGTGACAGTTATGGGAACACAGTTGCTGCTGCCTCTTTTCAGCTTACTGCTAATTCGGCTTAAGATGCAGAGTTTAAAACTCTGATTTGGGGTGCTACCTGGTGTATAGATAATGGCTGGTCCCCTGTTCAAATTGAGGTTGATTGTCGTGATTTAGTTGATGCAGTCTAGAAGGCTCAAAGCTCTGGCTATGGTTATATGGAGCTTCTTCGTTTGGTAAATTTGTTCCACAGGTACTCTTTTTCTTTGAAGCATGTTTACAGAGAACCAATCTTGCGGCTCATCTCCTTGCTGCCCACAGCAGACTCAACTCGGCTTCTGTTATTTTTACTTTCTTTTGTTACTTTACCCAACATAATCAAAAGTGTTGTTGCTTTGGAGACTCTAGGAATTTCATATCTTAGATATGGATAGTTTCTTAGCTTCTAAGTTTTTGGTTGTTTTCGAGACTTCAATTTTATTATCTCAAACTCTCATGTATTGTTTTTTTTATTAATACAAATATAGGTGGTGCCGTCCACTTTCGCCAATATATATATATATATATATATAATTAAAGAGAGTATTTTATTATAGAAACTGTCTTTGCTTGAGTCTAAGGATACTATTATTAGTTAATTAAGTGAGCAGTTGTGCCATATATTCTGCTTCTTCTTCTTTGTATATACATACCTTATCACCACGCCACTATCTAAAAAAATTTTATAATATATTATATGAAGTCACGAATTAAGCAATATTAAATATTATTTTTTTATTAAAATATATAATATTTATTTTTCCCTAATATAATATTATTATGAAATTTTCTATTATATGCATTATTTTCTATTTAAATATATGCATTGGCCCCAAATTTTTAAAATTTTATTTTTTTAATTTGATGTATTTTATACATATTTTTAAAAATACATACATATATATATATTCTCTCTAGTTTTTTCTTTATTAATTTTTTTATTATATATATATATTTCATCATAATCATATATTAAATACTTATATAAATTACATCACTCGAAAACTTTAAAATTTTTATTTTTATTATACATATATATATATATATAAATTTATAAGTGTATATAAGAAAATGTCATTTTATTTTAACTAAATTCTTATACTGAATAGTATCTATCGAAGCATTTAGCTATAAGTAAAGAATAAACCTTGATTTTTTTAAAAATATATCATAAATCTTTTTCCCTTCTATTTTTTTCTTTTTTCTTTCAGGTAGAGAGGAATAAATGAAAAGAATATATAGTATATGGACAGTGATAACCTGTAATTTAACTTTTGCTTATTCGGATTGATAATTTAACTCACATATTTTAATAATAACGTTTTTATAATTTTAAAGGACTTCTTCCACATTTTGGTAATTATCCCCTTCAACTATGGGAAGGTTGAAGGCATACTTATTTAAAATATGTCAGTTGTTACCAATATTTTTTACAGGTCTACATATTTTATCAATAAACTATGCCAAGGAAAGGATTATCCCTTTCTATATTTGGAAAAATGATTAAAGAAAAAATTTACTTAAAACTTAAATCATAAAGATATTCAAAATATATAGTGATATTAATTATTTCCAAATTTTTTTATTGAGTTTAATATAATGTTAATATTAATTTATTTGATTTTATTAAAATAATTATGACTAAGTCAATAATGAATTTTCATTATTCGAAAATTGAAAAATTTTATAATAATTAATATTTGTTAAAATTTTTAAATAATATAAAACTTAATTTTTTTTTATTTAGAGAGTATACAAAAAGTATGCGAATCAGGTGGAATGCACCTATATAAAAAAATTATTCTTTAAAAGACACACACATTTAACTCATATATCAGTCTTTAAAATTAACATTTAAAATTAAATTCTATATATATATATATGTATTTAAATTTACACAAAGTAAATAAATAATCCAGACTATGAAAGGCTCTTGATTATGCATGTTTCATGAGATTTGTGACTGTTGATGTTTAGTTAATTAAGTTATTGGTTATAAAAATCACCATCATTTACAATTTTCCCTTGATTATATATAAAAATAATTTAACAGCTTCTGCAAAAAAATGATAATTGGAGGGTTTTTGTTGCAAATTTGTTGATTATGATATAATGATGATAACTTTAATTAAGGTTTGTAAGTATAGATTATTCAACTAATCTTTGTTAACTATTTTTATGTTCCTTTTCAGTTTTAATTCAAATTTGAATATGAATTAATTATTTTACTAAATAATAAATTTATAATCATAAATTTTTAATTGACATTTTTAAGTATATAATAATTTGTTACATATACTAAATATTTTTATAAACTACAACTACTCACTTCCACTTGCCTTATAATTATTGAAATTCTATGAATTTTAAAAGTTATTTTCAGAACTACTTTTTAATTAACACACCAATTTTATATTATTATTATTTTATTTATTTTCTATTATTTTTCTTACTGTTAGTTAGCTTGATATCTTTCATTGCAAACAAGAAAAGAAGAGAATCAATAATCAAAATTTTTCGAATAACTTTGTCATTGTTAATTAATTGCAATTGGTCAATGGTACGCTAAAACTAATAACATAATATTTCTTGACATAAAAAATAAAATTTTATTACATTATAAATATAAGCACCCATTGGATATTAATAGTAACATGCATAATAAAAAAAATAATTCACGTCTTCTTATTCAATATATTTGGATATCATAAGTTTATAAAAAAAATAACAAAATTTAATTATAAGTAAAAGCAAAAATTTAAAATAAAATTAACAATTAACAAATTAGCAACTACAATTTTTAATATTCATCCCAAAATCTAAAAATAAATAAAAATAAATTATCAAAAAATTATAAAATTCATATCCAAATTGCAATACACTACAAAAAATTATACATAACAAATAAATATAAAAATTAATCAATGTCATAAATACCTCTACAAACTCTCAAAAAATGATGAAAATATTCCAAAGTTATCCTTCAAAATTTATGCAAAATAATAAAAAAAATTAAAATATGTAACAAAAATAATTAAAATTTAATCAAAAATTAAAAAAATATAAAAGTTAAGGTAGTATTTACCTTAGTCCAATAGAGATAATATTGTGTAGAGAAGAAAACATAATAGTTGTAGATGAAATGAATTTATAATTTGTGTTGAGAAAATTAGAAGGAAAAGATGAAAAAATTTGTATAAAGCAAAATGAAGATAAAAAATGTGGGTGAGAATAAAATGAAGATAGAAAATACAAGTGAGAGTAAAATGAAGATAGAAATTGTGGGTGAGAGGTGAATGAAAAGAAATAAAAATGGTGTTAATAAAAAAAATTTAAACGTGTGACTGAGGACTGCTGGTTGCCTCAGCCAGCAGAGAAGAGAATAAATTATCCTCTGCTGGCTAAGGCATTAGCTCAACCAGTCTCCTCTACTATATTTTATTATTTTTTTAAAAATATTGAACCAATCCGCAAGTTCGAATTGCAGTTTGGTTCAACTTTTTTAAGGAACCAAACCGCAACTCTGAGTTGCAGTTTGGTTCAATATTTAAAAAAAATTAAAATGAACTAAACTGCAATTCAGAGTTACGGTTTGGTTCAATATTTTAAAAAATAATAATAAAATACATCAAATCGCAACTCACACTTTCAGTTTAATGCAAATTACTGTACTAAATTATTTATCTGAAACTTTAAGTTTCGTTTTTATTAAAACCGAAACTTAAAGTTTCTGTTTCATAAGTTTAAAATATTAAAAAAAATTAAATTGCCAAACCAAAAAGTTTTGCCACATTTTCACTTTCGGTTTGGCAATTTGACTCACATATTTTGAAAATATTTGAAAAAGTCATACTTTTGATAAATTTAAGGGACTTCTCTCATATTTTAGTAATTATTCGGTACATTATGGAATGAGAGAAGATTGCTCGTGTAAGAAAGGAAAGAAAGATGTTATGGAGAATCTGAGCTACCTAGACCTAGGAGATGGAGTTCGATCCATAGGCATGTGTGGGTGATTTTAATCAAATAATCTCAAGTAATGAAAAAAAGGTGGGAGGTTCTGCTTATGAATATTGGTGCAATTGATTGATAAGATGAAATTGATGGATTTGGGATTCAAATTTCCAAGATTTACTTGGACTAATAAGCAAGAAGGTTGATTCAACATTCAACAACGGTTGGATAAGATGCTGGTTAATTTGATATGGAGTTTGAATTTTCAGAAGGCCAGGGTCATTCATAGAGATTTTGTAGGGTTTGACCACATGCCTTCAATTATCTAGTTTGATCATAAGTTGGAGAAAGGAAAGAAGTGCTTCTGATTTGAATCAAAATGGTTATTAATTAAAGAGTGTAAAAATATTGTAGAGCAGATTTGGGGGCTAGGCAATAGAGAATTAATAGACCATTGCCTATTAGATAAATTATCCAGAACTGCAGATGAGCTTCATAATTGGAGTAAAGAGACTAATATGAATGTGAAGAAAAGAATTGAACAAATTAAAAGAGATCAAGAGGCCTTATCTGCTAACCCCTTTTGCCCAAATTATCAAGAAAAGGAGAGTGGCTTAAAAGATGAACTAGATGCTGCCTGAAAAATGGAAGAGCACTATTGGTATCAGAGGTCTAGACTTAAATGGCTATAGATCAAGGATAAAAATACAAAGTTTTTTCAAGCATCAACTATACAAAGAAGACAGAGGCACTATATTGTCAAGCTTAAAAGTGCTCAAGGTTTTCGGATTGAAGGGGATAAAGAAATACAATCGGAAGTAGTCTCTTTTTTTACGAACTTATACACTTCTAATTTAACATTTGCTTCCATCGATTTGCTTCAATATTCCTAGTTTTGTGCCTGATTAGTGTAATAAAGCCTTGAGCAGAATTCCATCTGTCATTAAAGTTAAAGAAGAAGTTTTCAGCCTAGGAGCTTTCAACCCCTAGCCCTAATGGTTTTCCAAGGATTTTCTATCATCAATTCTGGGAGAAAATCAAGTATGACCTTGCAGCCTCGATACAATTATTATTTTTTTTTTGCAGATGCAAAAATGCTTCAAGGACTAAATCTAACGGAAATAACTCTCATTCCTAAGGTATCATCTCCAGAATCCATTATCTCAATACCGCCCCATTGGTCTTTGTAATTTCAATGACAAGCTTATTGCAAAGATCTTAGTTAATAGATTAAAACCTTAATTTCATGCATAATCTTATTGATCAAGACAAAGGGCATTCATTCCTAGTAGAATCATAGATGAGAATATATTAATTGCTCATGAAATATTCTGTAATTTGAAATCTAGAAATACCAGGAAAGGGGCTCAAATGGTCATTAAGCTTGACATGAACAAAGTTTATGATAGAGTTGAATGAGGTTTTTCTTTTGGATAAGGTTCTTAGATGTATGAGTTTTAGTGAAAAAGTCCTCAATCTGTTTCTACAATGCTTTACCACAGTCAATTGCAGAATCCTCATAAATGGGAGGCCTTTTGTATCAATTCATCTAACTAGGGTCTAAGACTAGGGGAACCTTTCCCTTTATCTGTTTTCATTTGTCACCAATACCTTATCCTCCTTAATGAAGCAAGCCTTGATCCAGAGGCACATTAATGGTTTCAAATTGTCAAATTCCTCTCCTAAAATAACACATATGTTATATGCTGACGATATTTTGGTATGCGGTAGATCAAATATAAATGAAGCCTAGATTTTTCCAAGGATTCTCCAGTTATATAGGAGGGCCTCAGCTCAAATCATTAATTTATATAAGTTAAGGATAGCCTTTAGTAAAAATGCACCCCTGGATATTAAAAGCTTTGTCATTAGTAGACAAGGAATTAATGAAATGGAGGGTAATGATGTTTATCTTGGGCTTCCAACATAGTGGGGAAGATTTAAAACACAAGCATGTAATTTTATTGGGAAAAGGGTCAGGAATAAAATTCAGACATAGAAGCATAATCTACTATCCTTTGCTAGGAAAGAAATTAAAGTAAAATATGTGCTTAATGTTATTCCCTCACATTTAATGTCATGTTTCCTGGTTTTTAAAGCTGTGTGTAAGAGGCTAAATAACATTATTTCATCCTTTTGGTGCAGCCAAAGACAGAGTGACAAGGGGAAACCTTGGAGTAGGCAGGAGACACTAGCGAAATCTAAGTTTAAGGGGGGATTGGGTTTCAAATATTTCCATGTGGCTTTACTCTCCAAATTGTGCTGGAAACTACTGAATGGTGATAATTGTGTTTGGGTTAATATTATGAGATCTATATATTTCCCTAATGGTTTATTTCAGGATGCAAAAATTAGAGGCAGACCTCTTAGTGTTGGAAAAGTATGATCACTGTCAGGAACTTAATCTAAGGTGATTGTAGATAGTTGTTTAGAAAAGGCACTGAAATTCACATATGGGGAGATCCTTGGATTCCAACTCTTCCCAACTTTATAATCTCTACCATTAGACCTATTAATGCTGGAGTTTATTGGGTTTAAGACCTCATTGATGAACAACGTAACCATAAATACAACTTGTTGAACGCTTTATTTTTAAGCAGAGAAGTCAATGCAATAATTAATATTCCCATTGCTAAAACTGATTTCCCCGATAAATTAATATGGCATCCTAATATATTTGGCAAATTATCAATGAAGGGAGTCTATCAGTTTTTATGCAACACCAAAAACCCTTTTCCTTGTACAAATTTAGAGAGATATGCTATTAATAGTTTTAACTAGCATTTGGTTTGGAAACTCAAAATTCCTCTCAAAAATTCAGAATTTCTTGTGGAGAATCTATGCCAATGCCTTACCAACCTGTTTTAATTTGTTTAGAAGGAAACTTGGTAGTTCTCATATTTGCCCATTGTGTAATATGACAGAGGAAACAATATTCTACTTATTATTTGAATGCAATCATTCTAGGGCTTGCATGGTTCATGTATGATATTGGAATGAATCCAAGGTTTCAATTATGGATACTTTTCTTTATGGTGGACTGATGTGGTTTTCAGACTAAATGATATAACCAAATCTCAAATTCTAAAAAAATTGCTTGTTTGCATTGGAGTCCGTGGAAAGCAAGGTGTGAGGGTTATGCCGCTAAACTTAGCCCAAGCCCAGGCTGAAGTCCAGCTGGTTATGTCTGCTATCAAAACGCAGAGTTTTGAGATTAGGGTTATATCTGTCGCTTATATAAATACTCTCTTTATTCAGATGAGAAGGTAAATGTACGATTTTCTATTCTTGAAATTGGCTGCTGCGAGTTAACTTTTCTCTCTGCTAGGGTTTCAGAATTCTGAGTTCTTCTTCTTCTCTGTTCTTGTTAGATTGAGAGGTTGAGAGAGTTGTTTCTTTTTATTGAGCAACTGTATATTGATTCTTGTATCTGTATTGATTTCTGAAGTTTCTAGTGGAAAGACTGAGGACGATTCCTCCTTGGATGTAGCTCTGATTTGTTCAGAGTGAACCAAGTAAATCCTGTGTTCTTGCTTGTTTGATTGTCTTTCGTTTTTCTTCTTAAAACTTATTTTCTGTGAGATCCGTAACACAAGGAATAAGTGGATTTTCAATAGTATTACTCTTGACCCTATTTTCTCTGTTAACAGAGCAACGAATATTTGTTCAGATGATAGGAGGGGTATTTCTGGCAGGGAATTAATTTATAGAGGTGGTAGAGTTGAATTTGGATGGACCTTCCCCCTGAAAATTGGATAAGAATAAATTCTACTGCAGGTCTTTCTCCTAATCTCTCTATTGCTAGGGCTTCTTTTGTTGCCAGAAATAATTATGGGGAGCTGATAGATGGGTATGCTTATCTGATTCGCTCTTGCTCTCAAATTATAAATGAAGCTATCACTTTCTGAAGGTATTATAGGGAGCAATGTTTTTTAATTTTGCATTTTGTATATTTGAATCAGATAGTATACAAGTACAAGTGCAATGTTTTTTAATTTTGCATTTTGTATATTTGAATCAGATAGTATACAAGTACAAGTGATCCTACCTTCAGAAAGTGATAGCTTCATTTATACAGAGGAGTTTACTTCTTGGATCACTTGTAAGTAGTTTCAATGGTGTTTCTTTTGTTTTGGTAAACGGAAACTGCAATAGGGTAGCAGATTGGCTTGCCTCTTTTGTTGTTAAGGCGAAGTTTAGGCCTGATTGGTTATGTAATATTCCTCCTCAGCTTATAAGTTAGTTCGAGGTTGATGTAAATTCTGCTTCATGATTAATGATATTCACTCTTTGATAAAAAATAATAATAATTATAGTTTTAGATCAATCTTAATTTAGAAAGTAATAGAATATAGTATTTTTGTTTGGGTTTTTATTTTTATTATGAATTAAATGTTGACATTAGCTAGAAATATTAATGTACGTTTCTAGGTTTTAGTATGAAACCATAATTAGTTCAAACTAAATTTAAGTTCTTATTGATTTAAGTTGTAAGTTTTTAACTTTTTTTTAAATTAAAAATTATTTTAAGTTTTTATTTTATCTTTTTAAAAATCTATTTTATATTTTTTAAAAATTATATTATAATTTTTAATTGTATATATAAATACACAAATTGTAGTATTCAACATGAAATATACTAAAAATAATTAATAATTATTATATTTAAATCTAAAATCATCAATAATGAATATAAAAAATCGATTCAATCCGGTATAAGGTACAACCTTTTCTCTCCAATGTTTTACAATTTTAACTAAAGTTTGAGTTATTATGTTTTTGAAAATTTTCTCTTATTTTTCTATGACAAGATCCTCCATTACTTACTTTTTTAAGTTTTTTAATATTTGTCTTCATACCATTTATAAGAACTATCAATTTTTTTTATTATTTTCTTCAATTTCACTAATTAAAGGGATAAAAGAATGAGAATTAACTCTTATAGCAATTATATCCCTATATATGATGCATGATTTTTCATACTCTTGACTAATAATATATATATATATATATTCTAAATTTTATTAATTGCCATTTTATTAACTTATTTGTTTATTTCAATGATATATCATAATATTAATTAGATATTATAAATAATAATTAAAATAAAATAAAATAAACTGAAATAAAATGATTAAAAATAAAAAAAAATTACAAATTTTAAAAAATACAAATGTCAAATCACAATAATCATAATTGAATTTATAGAAAAATAAAAGGGAGCAAAAAATACATGCGCAAAATAAAAAAAAATAGAGAGAAGAAAATTTACTAAATCTATGATAAAACAAGAAAAAAAAAACTTATCTTTGATTAATGGGAGAGAATTTTGGACAATGAAAACAAAGGAAAAAAATCATATTAATATAAATATCCTTTCAAAATTATATTTTTTGGATTACATATATAGCATGAAAATATTTTTTTTATCTAATCAGAAAAATTTAAAGTTCTATTTTCAACTAAAAAAAGTAAATAAAATCATATAAATTGTATATAGTTTATCAAATTATTCTAGGAGAAAACAATACTTGTCACTAAAGTGGACTTGACTTACTATAAATCTCAAATCATAACTTATTTATTTATTTTCCCTCATAAATATATAATTATTTATAATATTTATTTCATCATCTACATCATTAAAGATAATCCACAAAAATTTAAATAATTTCTAAACTAAAATTAAACTGAAATTACTAGTCTGTTAGCTCAACCTCTTCTTTATGCAGAAGAATTTTAAATATAAGAGTCTACATTATACTGAAATCTACCAAGTTGATCTTCAATAATATCTGAAAATATTAATATTAAAGGAGTGAGTTCAACTATTCAGTGAATAGATAAATATATAACAAGTGAGAACAAACAATGTTTAATAATAATAATACTTAATATATATATTTAATAAATAATCAGCTGAATAATTAATTATTAAAATCATAACTTTTAAACATTTCTTAATTCTCAGAAAAATAAAAAATAATTGAATTCATGCATCTTTTCTGTACACTTAAATATAATTTATACTGAACCAACTTCAATCCAAGGGTGCATGATAACTTATCTTGAAAGCATAAAGATAAATAACTTCAATATATATGTCCAGAGCAATTACCCCAGCTAATGATAAATTTATAATATTATTAAATTTATATGAAAACCCATCATCAAGGTTCGATCTTACAGAATTATAATAAGAGTGTATATGAATTATTTATCCAGCACATTATTATTAATCGGTCACATATATGAAAATTTAAACTATCATTATTTGTTCTCACTTAATAAAAAAATAATATCATTCAAAAATAAATCTTTATTCCGAGTTTAATAATTCTGTTTAAAAATCATATATAGATAATACTGTAGAAAATATAATGTTACACATTTATCCATTTACCTTGGCCAAATACTGTACTTGCTTAGCCAATAAGGTTTCTTTTGTAATATACAATTGCAGCTAAGTTTGTTCCTAAAATAATATAAGCATATTATGTAATTTAAATTATACCTAGCTACTATGGATATATGATGTATGATTCTAGTATTTGAATTCTAACTATTAGATAATCTTGATAATTCGATAATTTTTAAAATTTCTAAAATAATACTCTACTAAGTATTATCTAATTGTTAAGGCAATTATCTATCTAATAAGTAATATCTAATTGAGAAATCATTTATACATGCATATTAATTGCTTATATTCATATATAACTTACAGAATAATCAATATTGATAATTTCTTATGATAAGAAATATTATTTAATTTTGATTTACTCACAGTAAATTATAAAATCTTAACTTAACCAAAATTATAAGTCACTTAGTAAAACCTTAATATACTTTTATAGTAAAAATTGTTATATTAAACTAATTCTATTTATTTTAATTATGAACTCTTAATTCTAATTTATTAAAAACTCCATATTCAATATTGATATATTTAAAAATTCATTTGTAAATTTTTCATAGTTTTCTTCATTCATTTACTATATAAAATTTAATTTATTTTCAAACTTAATAACTCTGTTAGATTTTCTAATTTTCTTGGTAGCCTCACTTTTCAATTTCTCATTCATATTTAAATCTTTTCCAAAACTTATGTATGCTAGATACATATATGGATCAAAATTTAAAATTTCAAAATTTTCTAAGCTCATTTACTATATTTAAAAATTAGATTTTCCAAACCGATAGATTCTGTTTCTTTATCATTTTTCTCTGATAGTATCGATTTGAAAATTTTATTAAATGACAAACCTCTATGCAAATTTAAGAAATTTTAAATCCATAATATAGACATATATAGGATCTCATGTCTGAAATATCAGAATTTTTTACATTCATTTACTATATTTTTAAATTATATTTATTTTACCACAAATTCTATTCTTTCTATATTGATAGAAGGGGGGCAAAAATAAGAAATGTTATATATATTAAAAATAATATAAATGATAATCTTTTTATAAATTTTTTAGATTAATATATAAAAATTTCTTTTATAGATAAAGAAGAAAAAAATTATAGTTGCTTTTTACATGATAAAATGTTAAAAGTATAATTAATAAAATTAAAATAAAAAAATAAAAAAGTAAAAATATATTAAAAAATAAAATTTTTAACCTTACATTAATTTTTAATGAGTTTGAAGGGGGCAAGTGAAGATTTGAAAGGGATAAATAAAGATTTTAAAAACTTTAATAAAAAAAATATATACATAATTTTTTTTCTCCAAAAATAAAAGGGGGCAGTTGCTCCCCTTCCTTAAAGAGTGGCTTTGCCACTGTTTCCACCTTACAAGTAGGTGGACACCAATATGTCATCTACTACATATTATTATTATTATTAATTTATATAATCATTTTGTACCTACATTTTTTATATCACTTCTTTATTTGATACATAATGCACATTTGTTATCTTTCTAGTTCTTAATTAATAAATGTCACAACTTATCTTGCCATTTTCCCAATCCCACTATCTTCCCATCGTCAACATTATTTGTCCCACTCCCTACAAGTTTCAAATCTTGTAATAAAACTTGTATTTGTAAATTTTATATTTTGGCAAATAGTCCATAATGCGGCTTTATATATATTTATATTTTTATTCAAATTTCGTGGGCCACACACACACATATATATTTTTAACAATTAACAATATATATACTTACATTCTCATATTGCACCGAATTCATAATGATTTTATAGTTTAACATTCAGTTAATTTAACATTTTAGTTCCCAAATATAATTTTAATATTAGTAACTTAAAAAATTTGATCCTTTCTAGGTTTATAATTCAACTTATTTAGATTAATAATTTATAATACTACTACTTGGAATTAAATTTATAGCCTATGTTTTAAATATGAAGATGAATGTATTTATGCTATTCTCACACAATGATGATGCCATAGATGTAGTTGCATGATTTTGTGAGTGAATGATGTCATTTATATGCATGACACAGGCGTATACTATATATACATATATTCCTTCTTTTCTATATATGAACTTTTTCTTTATCTTATTATACTATCTTTTAGTTTTATATATACTTGTATAACTTACTCTTTTCCTTAAGCATGGCAACTCTAATTTTCATATTACTTTAATTAATTCAGTATTTAACTTTCAAACTCTAAAATTAATATTCACTTATAGTTTCTTTTTATACTTACCTATCTTATAATAAATATAAATTAGATTATCATTTCTTTCCTATGTGTTTTTCTTCAAATTTTAGAAATGAAAATACTATAGTTTAGAAGTATTGTAGGTAATTTAGAACAAAAGTTCATATAACAAAAGATTAACCTTGGTTAACTTTAAGTACCATATAAATAAAAATAGATCATAAACAATATTAATGTTATTTAATCATCACGTATAATTTATTTTCAAAAAGAAAATCATATGACATATCAGAATAGATAGGTTAAAGACCATAGGTCAAAGACTACAACAGATAGGTCAGATGCCACAATAATTAGGATAGTAACTTTTCCTTTATCTGCATTTTAAAATATCAATGTACACTGTTTAATGGTTTAACCCTCACTAAAATTGGGCTCTGCCAATGATTATTAGAAAATCAGACTAGGTTATCGGGTTATTCTCAGAAGATATTTATGGAAGACTTATCATAATATAACATAATTTATTCAAAAAACTAATGGAAATACATAAATGTAATAATTTATTTTTAAGTATTTTATTCCTCAGAGTAAAATTATCTTTTTATTCAGTAACATAAGAATATACAATATACAATTATTTGTTTTAATATTTTATTCATCATAATAAAATTCTTTAATTATTCAGAAATTATTTCTTTTGTTTTTAACTTAATATATTATCCTTTTTTTCTATTTATCTATTCATAAGATATTATTTCGTCGTGAAATATACTTCATTAGTTATACTAAGTTATAGATATTTTATCTATGTATTCTATTTTTAAGATTTTAAATCACAACATATTCTTAACTTAAAATGTATTCACTTAATTCTTGATTCATCTATTTGTAAGATACTATTCGATCATACAATATATCTCATTTAATATTCCAATTTTGTCATATATATATATTTTATCTGCATATTATATCTTTAGAATTTTATATCTTAATAACATAACATAATCTTCTTACTTTCTTGTTCTCATATTGATATTTAACTCACTTAATAGTATCTATAATATCACTTAGTAATAATAACTTCAATAGCCATATTAATATACACTTGATTATTCAAACATTCTATATTAACCTTCTTCTTTTTTTTCCACTAGCTAATTAATCCCAATTAATTAAATATCACTTAATTTTTTTTAACATATCACTTAAAAATTATAACTACCTTCCTAAGGGTATATTATTTTTATTTATCTAATTCTTTAGATAATACATTTAATTTATATCAATTTTTTTTTTAAGTATTTCTTTATGGAATATAAATCTAAACCATCATATATGTAACTTTACTTGCAGTTCATTATTTATGTTAAAATTTTTAACATATAACTTCACAATTTAGCCGCATAACTAATTTCACGACTTAATTTTTTTAAAAATTATTATACAATAAAATTCCTTTCAAATTTTTAACTCAAAACTTCATTTATGTGAATATGTATATTCTAAGAATATATGCAACTTAATTTTATAAATCTCAAATCTCTTTTAAAGCTCAACTTGAAGTTCCTTAAAAATAATAATTATAAATTAATAACCTATAATTTTTAATTATTATTTTTAATTTTTTCTCCTTAAACATTATAAATTAATAACCTATAATCATTTCCATCTTACTTCATGAATAACCAAGTCAAAATTATATCCATGATCCATCACATTCCTACCATATCCATGTATAAATAAAATATTTAAAACCCAAAGAAATAATATAAATCTTGGCCTCTTTCCATCCATATTTATCTAAATTTTTTAATCAAAATTGATTCCAAACTTAGTATCCAGATTTAGCTTAATTAATTTTACATATACATATAAATTTCATAATTTACATTGAAAGTTTGAAAAGATTAATTCCTAGTTTATCTTTGATATAAAATCATTTTTTTGGATATACAAATTGTATATTCAAATATATCTCAAGTATACAAAATATTTATTCAAGCGTATAGAACATGTACTTATGTATATTTCATGTATACAATATTATATATAACTTATTCTTTAAGCTCTCTTTTCTCTAATTTAGGTTAAATTTCTTTTTTATTATCATTTTTGTTCTATTTTATTATTTATTTATTATTTATTACTTTTTTAACTAATCCTAGATAAATTAATATTCTCATTTCACATATATCAATGTTTAGTTTTACCTTATCACTTTACCATTTTATCCATGCATCCATATCATGTACAACTATAAACTAAAGATAATTAGAATCTCTATCAACTTTTTTAAAATCAACTTTTTATCCGCATAGATAACAAATGCATATGTCATGAATAAATGAATGCCCTATGAGGTCAGCCAACATCTTCTAATTTAATTATTTAAATTTTTTCGGTTATAATTACTACCACGGTCTATACTACCTTGTACTCTTAGTAACATCACCTTATAAGATAAATACAACTAAAATTATTATCTTATTCCTATAAAAAAATAAAAGTCTACAGAATCTATAACTTATACTCTGATACCATTAAATGTCACACTTCAACTCTCCAAAACTAAAATGAATTTGACTTGCTATAAATCTCAAATTATAACTTATTTATTTATTATTCCTTATCAATATATAATTATTTATAATATTTATTTCATCATCTACACCATTAAAGATAATCCATAAAAATTTAAACAATTTCTAAACTAAAATCAAATTAGAAGAATTTCTAAACAATTTCTAAACTAGTCTGTTGGCTCAACCTCTTCTATATGCAGAAGAATTTTAAACATAAAAGTCTACATTCTACTGGAATATATCAAGTTGATCTTCAATAGTATATGAAAATATTAATAATAAAGAGGTGAATCCAACTACTCAGTGAATAGATAAATAAGTAACAAGGGAGAACAAATAAGGTTTAATAATAATAATACCTAATGTATATATTTAATAAATAATCAGGTGAATAATTAATTCTTGAAATCATAACTTTCAAATATTTCTCAATTCATAGAAAAATCAGAAATAATTAAATTCATGCATCTTTTCTATGCACTCAAATATAATTCATACTGATCCAACTTTAACCTAATGGCGCATAATGACTTATCTCGCAAGTTCAAGGAGAAATAATTTCAATACATATGTGCAGAGCAATTACCTCGGTCAAAGGTAAATTTATGATATTATTAAATTTATACAAACACCCGTTATCAATGTGCGATCTCGCAAGATTATAATAAGAGTGTATATGTATTATTTATCCAGTAAAGTATGATCAATCAGTCATATATATGAAAATTCAAACTACCATTATTTGTTCTTACTTAATAAGAAAAGAATATCAATAAAAAATAAAACTTTATTCTGAGTTTAGTAATTCTGTTTAAAAATCATATATAGATAATACTTTAGAAAATACAATATTAGACATTCATTTACTTACCTGGGTCAAATATTATTCTTGCTTAACCAATAGGGTTATTTTGATAATTTACAATTTCAGCTAGATTTGTTCCTAAAATAATATAAGAGTATTATATAATTTAAATTATATCTAGCTACTCTAGATGTATGATGTATGATTCCAGTATTTAAATTCTAACTATTAGATAATCTCGATAATTCGATAATTCTTAGAATTTCTAAAATAATACTTTAATAAGTATTTTCTAATTGTTAAGGCAATTATCTATCTAATTCTCCAATAGATATTTTTAACAACTTAATAAAATTTTAATTGTAAAAATTTACTAAGTATTTACAATAATTGCCTTAACAATTAGGAGGGAAAGAACATTTTGGATTTTGCGGTGGCTTATGATCTAGTGCTGGTAAATACCTGCTTTGAAAAGAGGGGGTCACACTTGATTATCTTTAAGAGTGGACGAACCCAAAGTCAAATAGACTTCATACTTACTCGAAGACGGGACAAAAGTAAGTATAAGGATTGCAAGGTCATTCCGGGTGAAGCATTGACGGCGCAACATCGTATTGTGGTTTTAGATGTTAAGAATAAAAGTAGCTCGAGGAATGATAAGAAAGTATTAGAACCAAAGATAAGATGGTGGAAATTGAAAGACCTAGCTCAAGGTACCTTTAAGGAGGAGTTACTAAAGGAAGACATTTGGAACCTTGAGGCTAGTGCAGAGGACTTGTGGACAAAAATGGAAGGTGGCATTAAGAAAGCAGGTAGTAAATTGCTTGGGATCTCTAAAGGGGCAGGGCCTCGACCGCACGATGCATGGTGGTGGGATGAGGAGGTTCAAAAGGCTATTAAGACTAAGAGGGAATGGTATAAAAAGTTACCGAATGCGGTTAATAGCGAGGCCTTTGAGGAATATAAGAGGGCTAAGAAAGAGGCAAAGAAGGCTGTTAGTGTAGCTCGTGGCAGAGCCTTAGAAGGGATTTATCAAAAGTTAGGTACTAAAGAGGGAGAAATGGGCATTTATAAGATTGCAAGGATGAGAGAAAGGAAAAGCAGAGATTTAAGCCAAGTCAAATGTATAAAGGACGAAGATCAACGGGTGTTGACAGGAGATGTTGAGATTAAGGAGAGGTGGAAGGCTTATTTTGAGCAGTTATTCAACCCTGAACATGAACAAGATTTTCAAGGTCTTCATGCAACAAATGGTTATATCAGCTGGTCTAAGAGGATCTTGCATAGTGAAGTAAGAGAAGCCTTGAAATATATGAAAGTTGGTAAAGCTTGTGGCCCGGATGATATTCCTATAGAGGTTTGGAAGAACCTTGGAGAGGTAGGAGTTGCCTGGTTAACTAAACTCTTTAATGCTATTGTGAAAGGACGTAAGATACCGAATGCCTGGAGGAAGAGTACCCTGGTACCCATATATAAAAATAAGGGAGACATTCAATGCTATACAAATTATCGGGGTATCAAACTTATGAGCCATACTATGAAATTATGGGAAAGGATTATTGAACACAGATTGAGGAAACTTACAAGAGTTTCGGAGAATCAGTTTGGGTTTATGCCAGGGAGATCTACCATGGAGGCTATTTCTCTTCTAAGAAGACTAATGGAATTGTATCAAGAGAAGAAGAAAGATCTCCACATGGTATTTATTGACTTGGAGAAAGCATATGATAGAGTACCAAGAGAAGTGTTATGGTGGGTTTTGAAGAGGAAAGGAGTCAGCGGCAAATATATCAACATCATCAAGGACATGTATGAGAATGCATCCACTAGTGTGAAAACACCTGGTGGAGACACTGAGGCTTTCCCCATTACTACCAGATTGCATCAAGGTTCGACCATGAGTCCATATTTATTTACCCTGGTTATAGACGAGCTAACCAGAAGCATACAAGACGATGTTCCTTGGTGTATGTTGTTTGCTGATGACATTATTTTAATTGATGAGACTAGTGCTGGTGTAAACCGTAAGTTGGAAGTGTGGAGAAAAACCCTCGAGGACAAGGGTTTTAAGTTAAGTAGGAGTAAAACGGAATATATGCACTGTGAGTTCAGTCTAAGGAAGAAGCAAGAACATGAGGTTAAGTTGGATGGAGTTTTGGTTCCTAAAACCAAGCAGTTCAAATATTTGGGTTCGGTGTTCCAGAATGATGGCTGTATAGATGAAGATGTGGCTCACAGAATACAGGTAGGGTGGTTGAAGTGGAAGGGTGCGACTGGGGTTCTATGTGATAAGAAAATACATCTGAAAGTGAAAGGTAAATTCTATAGGACGGTTGTTAGACCTGCGATGCTCTGTGGTAGTGAGTGTTGGGCACCAACGGGACAACATTTGCATAAGATGAGTGTGGCAGAAATGAGGATGCTAAGATGGATGTGTGGACATACCAGACTGGACAAAATTAAGAATGTTCATATTTGACAAAAAGTCCAAGTAGCGGATGTCGGAGATAAGGTGAGGGAAGGAAGACTTAGATGGTATGGGCATGTTTTAAGAAGACCTCCTAATGTTGCGGTTCGTAAGTGTAAGAATTTGTTGATTGAGGGGGCTAGAGGTCGTGGAAGACCTAGAACTGTGTGGAATGAGGTGGTAACAAGAGACTTACGTGCCTTAGATCTTGATGCGTATTTGATTAATGACAGACTTAAATGGAGACGTAAAATCCGTGTCTTGGAAGGGGCCTAAGGCTGGAGTATCTTTTTTGGTATTTTCTGAGCTTATAAATGCTGGATTTCCCTGAATATGGACTCATGGCCACTTGATTTTATTTTCATAGCTAAGACTCTATAAAAATTTATGAACATTTAACCATATGTACTACATATGTATATAAACTTATACGTAAAAATTTCATATTTTTTTGAATTCGTTTCCTATAATTTTTAAATATATTTCTCAATTTATAGAGATTCTATATTATTAAGACAACTCTAGTAATTTGTCTTCTTCTATTTTTATTCAACAGTAAATTATCTTTAAAAATTATAAAATTTCATACAATAAATATTAACACATAGATAAACTCTCAATTAAAATTTCATGCTTATTGACATTCTCTAGATTAATCTAAAAATTTAGGCAAAATAACTTCATAGAATAAAAACATAAATTTCAACAACAATTATATTCATATTTCATGTTTTTTTAATACCTTAAATTAGTTTTTTAATTTAACTTATTTATCAAATAAATTAAATTAAATATAAACCATAACTTACAAGTGAGTTTCCATTTTGTAATATCTTTTTAAAGTTTTTAAGAAAAGATATTTGGAACACTCACCTCACTCACCTTGTTGGATTCCTTAAACCAAAATTGTAGCCTTCTTTAATCATCGTTAAGCTTGAGTCAATCTCCCTCAAACCTCACTTTCTTCTTGATTTCTAATGGTGTTGTGTCTTTATATGTGTGCTCTTTCTATCTTGCATAAGGACCACTCTTATAGTAGTTTATATTCAGTGGCTTTTGTAGTTTACTAATCATGACATTATAACATAAACTTAGCTTCCGATTCACCACCTGACAAGTATATTTAAAACTTATCTCTTTTATATGACCTTTGCTTGCCACTTGTTACTTCTTTTGATAGAAACCACTCATATTTGCCCACTAATCCTAACACTTTTATTTATTAATTTCTTTAATTATAACTCACATAATCAATTGTCAAATCACCTTAAAAATATCATCTTATCTATTTCCACCTTACAAATAGGTGGACACCAACATGTCATATGCTACGTATTTTCTTCTTCTTCTTCTTCTTCTTCTTCTTCTTCTTATTGTTATTATTGTTATTATTATTATTATTATTGATTTATATAGCATTATGTGCCTACATTTTCTATATCACTTCTTTATTTGATACATAATGCACATTTGTCTTCTTTCTAGTTCTTAATTAATAATTGTCACAACTTATCTTGCCATTTTCCCAATTCCACTATCTTCCTATCGTCAACATTATTTGTCCCACTCCCTACAAGTGGCAAATCTTGTAATAAAACTTGTATTTGGAAATTTTATATTTTGGCAAATGGTCCATAATGTGTCTTTATATATATATATATTTTTATTTTTATTCAAATTTCGCGGGCCACACACACATATATAGTTTTAAAAATTAACAATATGTATACTTACATTCTCATATTACACCAAATTCATAATGGTTTTATAGTTTAACATTCAGTTAATTTAACTTTTTAGTTCCCAAATATAACTTTAATATTATTAACTTAAAAAACTTGATCCTTTCTAGGTTTATAATTCAACTTATTTAGATTAATAATTTATAATTCTACTACTTGGAATTAAATTTAGGTTGGAGTATTACAATGCTATAGTTTAAGCAGTATTTACAAAAGATTGACGAAAAATAAAATAAAATACAAATACAAATGTTATTTTTTTTCCTATATTAGAGTGGAAGTCATATATTTATTTTTTAAGAAATTATTCAGCTTATGAGAGATGATTATCATCAAAATTTATTACTATGAAAGAAAATTATCTTATGTAGATTTATGATTTCATCACGTATTATTTTTTAATCAAAGGGCGTATCCAATAATTTTAAGTATATTTTACTGTTAGAATACATTTAAGGTAGGAAATATTTTGTTTTTAATATCATTACAATTTTCATTTATAATACTTGAATACTTCTATACGTATAAATGCAAGCCCTAGACGCCACCAAAAGAAGTCTAGAACTAAAACGCCCTTGGCAGCGAAACCAATTCAGGGCGGCGATAAAAAAACGCAGATAAAGAAACAAGCTTCATTATCGAGTTTTCCAGGCAAGTAACAAATACTTCAACTCCATTGTACATTGTTAATTTTCATTATTAAACCTCATTATTGGTGAACAATTTATCAATCTTGTAATTGTTCTTGTCCTTTGATTGCTTTGCTGAATTATATAAATAAATCGATATATAATTGCAGCTTTGTTAATTTTTTTTATTTCTGCTTTTTATTCTCAGAACTTTTAATTCAAAATCTTTGATTTGTATGAAGCAAGTAGTTTTTAATATCAATCTAATGTCTAATTTGCAGATATATCATTCAATTATATATTTTCATCTTGAGAAATTCCTTATTTTTTTAAATTTTTTTAAAGGGGTTTGTGAGAAATTAAACTAAATTCTTTAATTTTCAGGTGTGACATATATTAAATTTACTTTATCAATGGGAAGGAAATCGAAGAACAAGCAGAATGTTGCCAGTAGGACTCATCAGGGCAAGCAGAATATTGATACGTCGAGTCTTCTTCCAGACCCCATAATTCATAAAATCTTCTCATACCTTGAGGCCAACGACATTGCTCGGCTATATATAGTTTCAAAAATGTTCAGGCAGTTATGCATATCCAGTCCTTACTTGAATTTCTCTGTAAACTTCGATTCAAAAAATTGCACTAAAAAGTGTAATCTGTTCAGAGAATTTCTTGGCAATTATTTTTGTCTACGAAATAAGCTTGGGTTCGTGCAAATGCCTAAGTTTCATCTTCAATGGTTCTGTCATCGCAAAGATAATAGCAAAGCAACTCTATTTGATATGTTGCTGGAGAAGGCGAGAAGCTGCAATGTTGAAGACATTAATATTTAATATTCAGGGAAATCCTTCTCATTGCCTGACTCTATCTATAACAGCTCATCTCTAAGAGTGTTGACATTGGATTTGCAAGGTGGCAAACTCAATGTAACGCCAAAGGGGTTTGTAACGCTTGAAGTCTTGTCATTGAATTCAGTAAAATTAGATTCTGATGGAATGCTGGTAGACAGGATTTCAACCTAATGCAAATCCCTTGCAACTCTGAAATTGGAAAAGGTTTATGGGATTAGTGATTTTTCGATAAGCAATGACTCGTCCCTAAAAGATTTAAGCATAATCAATTGCATCCCAGAAAATAATTTTGACAATTACTTCTTCAACATTTCTTGCTCTTCTCTTAAAATTATCACACCTGGAGGAAATAATTTCAGGATAGACCAGGCTTTGGAAGACCCTTGTGATAAGGGTGTAAATATAATTTAATTAATTGTTGTATTTATCCTTGTAACTAACTTATTAGCTGTACATCTCCTATATATGTTGTAACTCATATTACAGAAGTTGATTGATTAAGAATACATTTTTACCATATGTTTATATGGTATCAGAGCCAAAGTAGGACTCTTTTGTTTTCCCTTGCTCTTCTCTTCTCTGTTAACTCAGTCACGTTCTTTTCATTATGGCTACAGAATCTGGAGTGATCTCTGATTCCACCAGTTCCAGTTCAACCTCCACCCCAACTGTTGGTGCGACCGTTTCCATTCCTGCCTCTAGTTTTTCTCAGATACCTAATATTACACCGTTTCTCACGACAAAATTGACTTCTTCCAATTATCTTCTGTGGGAGGCTCAATTGTTGTCTCTTCTTTATGGTTATCGTCTTGCTGGACATGTTGATGGGTCCACACCTAAACCGTCTGCTGTGTTAGTGACTGGAGAAGCTAATCCTACCTATGCTGAGTGGTTCTCGCAGGATCAAATCGTCAAGAGCTGGATTCATTGTTCTGTCTCCGAGTCCATTGCGCATCAGATTTTGCGCTGTTCCACAGCAAAGGATGCATGGGACAAACTTGCTACCATTTATTCAAAGGGAGCAAGGTCACAGATTTTGCAACTACGAAAGCAATTGAAGCATCTCTCTCGAGGTACTGATACTATTGATGTTTATATGAAAAAGGCTAGATTTCTTGCTGATTCACTTGAAGCTTTTGGAAGTTCTGTCTCCGATGAGACATTAGTTTGTGATGTTATTGAAGGTCTGGGTCCTGAGTACAGACCCTTTGCTCGTTCTCTTGAAGCTCGAAATGCTCCTACATCATTTGATGAGCTTTATGCTTTACTCTTGAGTGAGGAAACTCACCTAAAGCTCGACAGTCTTTCTCTTGGTTCTGCTGTATTACCCACAGCTAACTATGCTGCTGGAAACTCATATCAAGGACGAGGTAATGGTGGACGATCTCGTGGAGGTCGTGGACATAGAGGCAGAGGTGGTGCCTTTGGTTCTGGCTCTGGACGAGGGTCTAGTTCAAATTCTGCTGGTCGGGGTAATGTTGGTGCTTATTTAACGTGCTATAATTGTAATGGGAGTGGTCACTATGCGCGCCAGTGTCCTTCACCGAAAATTGTTTCCCAGGCCAACAATGTTACAACTGAAAATACTGCTATACAGGATTGGATGGTTGATTCCGGTGCCAATTATCACCTTACTGCTCAACAGGAGACTATTGCTCAACTTGTTCCTATTCCAAACACTGCTACTTTAGCTCTCGCCGATGGTAAAACTCTTCCACTTGTCTCTCGTGGTTCTTCTTTGGCCACTGTTAATAATCATAAGTTTGTTCTTGATAATATTCTTTATTCTCTTGCTATTAAGAATAATCTTTTGTCTGTGTCTCAATTTTCCTCTCAAAATAATGTTTCACTTGAATTTTTCCCTAACTCTTATTTTGTTAAGGATATCCCCACGAGACGGGTACTCTACCAAGGCCGGAGTAAGGATGGGCTCTATGTGTTTCCTATGCAGCAGTCTATTCAATCCTTTTCACCGAAGGCTTTTCCTGCTACTGTGTCTTTGTGGCATGAGCGTTTAGGACATGCCAATGTTCGTTTAGTTCAAAATGTTCTTAGAAAGAATAATATTTCTGTTGCTTCGAATAATTCTTTTCAGTTTTGTCATGCTTGTAGTGTGAGTAAATCACACAAACTGCCATTTTTTGATTCTAATTACCGTGCTTCTCAGCCTTTAGAGTTAATTTGTTCTGATGTATGGGGTCCCTCTCCTGTGGTTTCTGTTGATGGTTACCGGTATTACGTATTGTTTTATGATCACTATAGCAAATACTGTTGGGTTTATTTTCTTAAACAAAAATCTGAGGTTCTTCCTGTGTTTATGCAATTTCGCAAATTTGTTGAGAATTATTTTGGTTTTTCTATTAAGAGTTTCCAATCTGATTGGGGGGGTGAGTTTCAGTCATTAACCAAATATTTAGTTGACAATGGAATTACTCAACGCGTTTCTTGTCCTCATACACCTGAACAAAATGGGTGTGCCGAGCGTAAACACAGACATATTGTTGAGTTAGGACGGGCATTATTACATAATTCATCTGTTCCATACAAATTTTGGACTTATGCTTTTGATACTGCTGTTTATACAATTAATCGATTACCCTCGTCTAATTCACTTAGTGATACTCCTTTTGAAATTCTTTTTCGGGAAAAACCAAATTATAATGAGTTGCGGGTATTCGGGTCTCTTTGCTATCCTTGGTTGAAACCATATTCACCTCACAAATTAGCTCCCCGTTCTTCTCGTTGTGTTTTCCTTGGTTATAGTAAAGTCCATAAGGGTTATATTTGTCTTGATTATTCTTCTCGTCGTAAATTCATCTCACGTCATGTCTTGTTTTATGAGCAGGTGTTTCCTTTTCAACAGTCTAGTGATAATGGCACTCCAATCCCTACATATCCTACATCTGTCCCATTGCCACCACTTGTTATTCCAGCAGTACCAATGAATGGAATTCTCGGTTCTATACCACAGCAAAGCACTACTGCCACTGTTGCTTCACAAAACGACAACTGTAGCATGAGTTTTGGTGCTTCCCCACAGCGCACCGTTTCATTAACTCCACCTGCCTCGCCTGTGCGCACTGTTTCAGCAAGTTCAGATGCCACACCTGTCCACACCGTTTCATTCACTCCTGAGGCGCATGATAGTGTTGACTCTGAGTCCACTACATCTGATCCAAATTTAAATAAAACGGTTCCTTTTGACGAGTCTCATTTGTTGTCTTCTTCTATAGACAATACTGCTGTGCCCATTGATCCAGAATCAGAGAAGATACATCATATGATTACTCGCAAACAAACCGGTTCTTTAAAACCGAAGTTGCCATGGTCACTTAAATCGCATACTGTTATGATTGATTTATCTGTTCCTACTTGTTTTTCACAAGCTAATAAGAGTGATCATTGGCGTGAAGCAATGGCAAGTGAATTGAATGCTCTAATCAAAACGGGTACTTGGGAGTTAGTACCTCGTTCTTCTACTCAAAATATCATAGGATGTAAATGGGTTTTTCGTGTTAAACAAAAACCCGATGGAAGTGTTGATCGCTATAAGGCGCGTTTGGTTGCTAAAGGATTTCATCAGCGTCCTGGAATTGATTTTTCAGACACTTTTTCTCCTGTTGTTAAACCAGCTACTATCCGAGTTATTTTGTCGATTGCTGTTTCTCGAGGTTGGTTTGTCAAACAGTTAGATGTATCCAATGCATTTTTACATGGTGCCTTGGATGATGTTGTATACATGGAGCAACCCCCTGGGTTTCGGGACCAATCCAAACCTGATTTTGTGTGTAAGCTTCGGCGGTCATTATATGGTCTTCGTCAAGCTCCTCGCCAATGGTATAAGTGCTTGTTCTCTGCCTTTTTGTCTCTTGGGTTTCGCGTTTCGCATGCTGATTCATCTTTGTTTGTTTATACCAAAGATACTGTTACTATTTTTGCTCTTGTTTATGTGGATGACATCATCCTCACTGGTTCTCATAATGATACGTTGACACATATAGTGGCATCTCTGCAAACTCAATTCATGTTAAAGGATCTTGGCAAATTAGATTATTTTTTGGGTATGGAAGCAAATTGGAGTTCTCATGGTCTACTACTTACGCAATAAAAGTATGTTTTAGATCTTCTTGCTAAAGCACAGATGGATGGTTGTAAAAGCCTTGCTACACCGTCCAGTGTCAAAGATAAAATGACTGCTAGTGGTACTTTGTTTGACGATCCAACGTTATACAGGAGCGTTGTAGGGGGTTTGCAATATTTAAGTCTCACTAGACCTGAGGTTTGTTATTCGGTTCATCGAGTATCACAATTCCTGCATGCACCTACTGTAGAGAACTGGATTTCTGTCAAACGGATATTGCGTTACTTAAAAGCCACAGTTACCTATGGTTTGTTCATTAAAAAATCAACTAATTCAGCTCTCAATGTCTATACTGACGCTGATTGGGCTAGCAATCCTGATGATCGAAAGTCCACATCTGGTTTTGCTATATTTTTGGGTAGTAATTTAGTATCTTGGAATTCTAAAAAGTAGCAAATTGTGGCGAAATCCAGCACTGAAGCAGAGTATCGTGCACTTGGACTTGCCGTTTCTGAGCTTACTTGGGTACATTCATTATTACGTGATATTGGTTTCCCTCCTACTCAAATCTCAAATTTGTGGTGTGATAATATAGGAGCAACCTATTTGTCTGCCAACCCTGTGTTTCATGCAAGATCGAAACATCTTGAAGTCGATTTTCACTTTGTGCTTGATAAAGTACATAAGAAGGAGATTAATGTTCAATTTCTTAGCTCCAAGGATCAGTTAAAGGATATTTTAACAAAACCCCTTCCTAAGGCTCGGCACTACATGTTCATGCATCATTTGTCAATTCGATCTTCTTCCTCATCTCAAGAAGCTCGAATTGCGGGGGCCTGATAAGGGTGTAAATATAATTTAATTAATTGTTGTATTTATCCTTGTAACTAACTTATTAGCTGTACATCTCCTATATATGTTGTAATTCATATTACAGAAGTTGATTGATTAAGAATACATTTTTACCATACGTTTATACCTTGGAGATGGCGACTAAAGGCATACAGAAAATGCCGCATTATTACTGATTGCCCATCTCTTAAAAGCTTAAGAATTTCTCAGTGTGACTTTGGGGACCTGAATCTCACCATTATCTGTCCCTCTCTTGAGAATTTGGAATTTTTTAAGTGTAACATTTATGGCTTTATGGATATCAACATTATTTAGGCTGAAAGACTTCAAACTCTATCTATGGATATGATCTTGCACTTCTTCAGCTCCAAAAATTGCACATTCCAAATTGATTCTGGGAGCTTGAAATCTCTACAAACTGCAAGTATTAGTCTTGGACCTAATCTGGAAACAGAATTCAAAGAGAAAGGTTTAGTTCAGCTTCTTGAAAGCATAAGATATGCACAGACTTTAGATTTAAACATTGAAATCGTTAAGGTAAACAGAAATATCCTGTCATATGTTTCCTTTCATGGCAAACTATTTTGCTTTCGATACATTGTTGACTGATGTTCACTTGTCATACCATCATTGCAGGCTTTGTTATATCCACAAAATATGCATATTAAGTTTAATAACCTTCAGCACTTGGTGGTTATTGTTGACAAGATTCAAGATGATTACATTGCAGAAATAGCATCTTTTCTTGAGGAATTGAGGTTGGATTTGGATAATCTAAAGTCCCAAATAGTCAGATGCACAGAGAGTCAAGTTGAAATTACTGAATCTAAGGTGGGTAATTGATGAGTTCATCCCTGTTTTGAAAAGAATAAATCATAAATGCTTTCTGTTCTTGCAGTTTATCAAATTACTGAAGATGAAGATGGATGATCCAGAAAGAAGAATAACGAATCTCAAAATTACATGCTTGGAACCTCCTATTGTACCACCAGAGTGGTAGATACCCTTTTTCAAGCTCCAAAGTAATTTGAAGCAACAATTCAAGGGGAGATCAATTCAATTCTTGCTATTCACTCTCTGCTCGAGTTAGGCCCCAGTTTTGTTGTGTTTTAATTATAATTTCAATTTTCAATGTTTACGTTTTTTCCAAAATCAGCAAGTGATTTGTAAGGCATTAAGCAAAGGATATAGTTCATATTTTCATTCGATTTTATCATTGATAGTTCATATGCTAAAGAAGTAAACTTGCCCACATACACAAACTAATATAGCTAAAACCCTGCATAGCAAAGATTCCATCAAAAAGAGTAAACAAAAGTCTCATGATTAATCAATCAAACCAGAGAATATAAAAAAAAAAGTTTTTTAAATCCTTTTTGTCTGGAGCAATGAGGGTCTCTTAGCCATGGCCAAGGCAATCCTGGCAGAGCTTGAAACCGTGTTGGTCTTGCTTTCGTCGATGTGTAAAGGATTCCACGCATAAAGTGTTTGATGGTTGTCTATGTAGAGAACTCAAAATGGAAATAAAGTGGAGAAATTCTCTATTGATTGATCAAAGTTTTTACAAAATGCTGTGTTGCATATTATGAAGAGAGGCCTTTAGTTGAAGCTCTGCACTACATATCACTCTTGCACAAAACGCCGAACTTTGGTTGAAACAATTTGTTTATAAGTTAATGACTATATTCTTCACCCCCCCCCCAAAGTTTGTGCTTGTTGTAGATTCAACAGGGCCAACTTGTAATAGAACCGATCAAAGGTGGGAGTTATAAGAGATTTCGTGAAAAAATCAATGTTTGGCCTTGAGATGAAGTGAATGAAACCATCTTTGAACTTCTCCCCAACCGGGTGGCAGTCGATGTCTAGGTGTTTCATCCGTTCGTGGAAAACAGGGTTGGTTGTGATGTGAATGGTTGTTTGATTGTAACAACATATATAGAGGAATTGACAGTTGGGTATGCAATTGAAGGCCATGTAGCAGATAATTGATCTACTGAATTTCGCACATTGTGCTCGTCATGCTTCGATATTTAGCCTCAACTAATGAATAAGAAAAGATGTTCTGCTTTGTTTTCAACGAAATTTGAACACCTGCCGAAAAGATGCAAAACCTAGTGATGAAGCATCTAGATCATTGCATATAGCCCAGTCAACATTATTGAATGCTTGCAACTGAAGTGTGTCAGATTTGGCATAAAATAAGCCTTGGCAAGGGTTACCCTTAAAGTATTTGAGGACTTGCATGAAGAGCACCCTTCCGATGGGTATCTTTTAATGAACAGCTGTTAAGATAAGTGTTGTTATTATTTGAATTGTATTTAACTACATTCTGTTATAAGTATAGCTGTATATGTTTATCTTGATTAACCTACTGTTTATACTTGTATATAAACATACAAACAGTGAATGAAATATATGTGTTTTCTATTCCTAGTTTTGGTATTTTTCTTTGATGGTATCAGAGCTAAAAACCTATTAGGTTTTTCATTTTTTTTCCTGATCCTTTTTCATCTTCTACATGGCTTCATCATCTAAAGTTCCTAATATTGTCTATTCCTCGGGTAGGACTCTGGTTTCTTTTAATGCGTCACAGTTTCCTCTGAAACTAACGCAACAGAACTACCCAGCCTGGCGTGCACAGGTTATGCCGATTTTCAAAGACTATAATTTGATGGGGTATATTGATCTCTCAATGCCCTGTCCTCCTTCCACCATTCGTAAGGGTGAGAAAGATGAGGTGAATCCAAATTATGAGTTCTGGATCTGTTAGGACCAATTAATTCTAACGGCTATTATTGCTACTACTAGTTTCTCTGCGATGCACATAACGTCAACTGCATCTTCTTCGGCTGAAGCATGGGAAAAAATATAGACTTCTTGTGCTAATCGGTCTGCTACACGCATTCTTTCACTTCGTGATAAGCTTTCTAATATCAAGCATGAAGCACGATCTGTTTCTGAGTATTTGCAACAGGTTAAAGCAATCTCAGAGGATTTGTCTCTTGTCGGTAGTCCTGTTTCTGATGTCGATCTTGTTATTTATGTTCTCAATGGTGTTGGACCTGAATTTCGTGATATTGCTGCCGCAGTTAGGGCACGTGATTCTGTTATTTCATTTGAAGAACTTCAGGACAAACTTCAGTCGCATGAGTTGTATTTGAGGAAGGTTGATTCTTCATTTGAATCCATGCCGATTACTGCCAATAATGTTCGGCGTGGGTCTTTTTCTCGGCAGAATACATCTCAATTGCAAGGATTTTCTACTGATAGGCCTAACTCTAATGGTGGTTCTCGTAGTAATTCCACCAGAAGAGGAGCTGGAGGTTCTAAAAGTGTATGTCAGATATGTGAAAGGCTAGGGCATATAGCCAAGACCTGTTTTCGAGCCAAAGAGTTTTTCAAAGATAATTTTCCTCAGCCTAAAGCAAATCATGTTACTGCGAATGCACCACAGAATTGGATCTTAGACACTGGCGCCTCTTATCATGTGACCAATGATTTGCAGAATTTGTCGTTACACGCGCCATACGAAGGGAATGATGAGCTGCACCTCACAGATGGTACAGGTTTGAGAATTACACATGTTGGGTCCAAATTACTTTCCTTTCCATTAAAATCTTGTTCTTTGAATGTTGTTTTGTGTGTTCCTCGTGCGAAAGCAAACTTGATTTCTGTATCTGCTTTTTGTCTTGCTAATAAGGTCTCTATTGAATTTTTCTCTAATTGTTTTGTTGTCAAGGACCTACTCACGGGGGATATCATAATAAAGGGGCGAATTAGGAACTCTCTCTATTTTCTCACTTCAATTTCCAAAGATCGGGTTTCTGCTCCGTTTGCTGCCCTTTCATCCGTTCGTGAGTCATCTTTTGTCTGGCATCAACGCCTTGGTCATCCTACTATCAAAATCTGTCATCATGTTTTATCACAATTTAGTTTGTCTGGTTCATTTGGTGATTTTAATTGTAATTCTTGTCAATGTAATAAGAGTCATCTACTCGCTTTTGGTGTTTCATCGTTAAGTAGTTCAAAACCTTTGGAGTTACTGTATTCTGATTTATGGGGGCCAGCACCTGTTGAGTTTTTTGATGGATTTAAATATTATTTGATAATTGTGGATCATTACACTAAATATATATGGTTTTACCCTCTCAAAACTAAGTCTGATGTTGCTCTAGTTTTTCCTATTTTTCAAAAGTTAGTTGAAAATATGTTTCAAACTAAGATTAAGGCTGTTTATACAGATGAGGGGGGGGGGGGGGGGGGGGGGGGAGAATTTGTTGCTTTGAAGAAAGTCTTTCACACTCATGGTATTTCTCATCTTCAAACACCACCACATACCCCTCAGCATAATGGTGCTGCTGAGCGTCGTCATAGACATTTGGTTGAAACAGGTCTAACTTTGTTACAATCTGCCTCTTTACCATTTAAATTTTGGTCCTATGCTTTTCAGGCAGCTGCGTATCTCATTAATAGATTACCCACACCAATTCTTAGGATGGTATCACCATTTTTTAAGTTGTTTAATAGACAACCAAATTATACTAAGCTTCGGATTTTTGGCTGCCTTTGTTATCCATATCTTAGGCCATATATTAAGAATATGTTTGAGGCTAAGTCGAAACCTTGTATTTTTGTGGGATATTCTATGCATCAGAGTGCTTATTTATGTTTTGAACCACAGAGTCAGAAAGTATATGTATCTCGTCATATTGTCTTTGTTGAGAATGAGTTTCCGGGTGAAAAAACGTGGTGAGTGTTCTGGTTCTAAGTCAACAGAAAATTTCAGCTCTCCATTAAATGAAACGATCCCATTTCAACCATCCCCACCTAGCCTTATTCCATTCTATACGACGACATCTCAGCCTAGGGATTTAATTATTTCTGATGTCTCAAATACATTGCAATCTCACTCCCATTCTTCGTTCAATTCCAGTTCTTCTTCCACTCAATCTGGGGTTCAATCATCTTCATCTCCTTTAACTTTGTTGCCTGCTGAGTCTTCGTCCATGGCTGTAATGCCCTTAGATCAGTCTGAGTCTTCGAGTTCTGTAATTGTTGAGTCTTCTGAGTCTGAAATTTTAGTTCCTCAACCTATGCGAACTCATCCCATGGTCACCAGGTCTCAAAATAATATCTTTAAACCTAAAGTGCTTCATTCTGTCACAAAATATCCTTTGTCACCTAGTCTCGAACCCACATGTGTTTCTCAAGCACTTAAGATTCCTGAATGGAGAAAAGCAATGTCTATTGAATTTGATGCTTTAATGACTAATGGAACTTGGATTCTTGTTCCTCCTTGCAAATCTCAGAATATGATAGGTTACAAATGGATTTATCGAGTGAAACGAAATGCAGATAGTTCTATTTCTAAATACAAAGCTCGACTGGTTATAAAGGGGTATAATCAGCGGCCTGGAGTTGATTTTGAAGATACATTCAGTCCAGTTTTGAAACCAGCGACAATTCGACTTGTCTTGACTCTTGCTATTTCAAACAAATGGAGTATATGTCAGCTTGACGTCAACAACGCTTTTCTACATGGCCCTCTACAAGAACAGGTATTTATGCAACAACTGCCTGGTTTTATAAATTCTGAGAAACCAAACTATGTATGTAAACTGGTAAAGGTTTTGTATCGGTTGCGTCAAGCACCGAGGGCCTGGTATCAAGCCTTGAGGAATTGTGCAACGAATTTTGGGTTTCAGCAGACAAAGAGTGATCATTCATTATTTGTGTATCAAAAAGGCAGAGTTATCTGTTACTTCCTAGTGTATGTTGATGACTTGTTAATAACAGGAAGTTGTTCAAAGTTTGTTCGAATGTTTATTGATGAGCTAGCATCTTGTTTTTCACTCAAGGAGCCTCAGTCCCTTAATTTGTTTCTGGGTATTGATATTCAAACAACTTCAGCAGGTTTGTTTCTTACCCAACATCATTATGTGCGGAAATTATTAGCAGATGCAAAAATGGAAGGTTCAAAACCTATATCCACTCCTTTTGCAACTACAACGGTGCTGTCTAAAAATACTTCAAGCAATAAGGAAGTGCAACCGACTGAATATCGAAGACTCGTAGGAGCTCTTCAATACCTTACTTGGACAAGACCAGATATCTGTTTCTCAGTTAACCTGCTATCGCAGTTCATGCAAAGTCCGACTGATAAACATTGGGATGTGTTGAAAAGGTTGTTGAGATATCTTAAATCCACAGTTGATTTTGGTGTTATGATTACTTCGCAAACATCTCTTGAGTTTCATGCCTTCTCTGATGCGGATTGGGCTGGAGATCCCAATGACAGAACCTCTACAACGAGGTATATACTCTATCTAGGTAGTATTCCAATTTCCTGGGTTTCAAGAAAGCAAAAGTCTGTAGCTCGCTCCTCGACCGAGGCTGAGTATCACGCTGTTGCCTCTGAAATTATTTGGGTACAATCTTTATTAATTGAGCTAGGGGTGCATTTGCCTATGCCTGTGTTATACTGTGATAATGTCTCCGCCACTTATACTTGTCAAAACCCCGTATATCATACGAAGATGAAGAATATCGAGATTGATTTGCATTTTGTTCGTGATCTTGTTCATAAGAAGCAACTACGAGTTTCTCATGTCTCTTCGAAAGAACAATTAGCAGATGTGCTTACAAAACTGCTCCCAAAGACTCAATTTAACAATAATCGATACAAGCTTGGGGTACGCAATGGTACCACAATCTTGCGGGGGAGTAATGAACAACTGTTAAGATAAGTGTTGTTATTATTTGAATTGTATTTAACTGCATTCTATTATAAGTATAGCTGTATATGTTTATCTTGATTAACCTACTGTTTATACTTGTATATAAACGTATAAATAGTGAATGAAATATGTGTTTTCTATTCCCAGTTTTGGTATTTTCCTTTGATCTTTGGGTGATTAGACGAATTAGCTCAATTTTTGCACGCATAGGTGACATTAGGCCTGGTGAAACCCACATGAATAAGTCTTCCAACTAATGTGCGATATGATTGGTTGGATTAGGCAACAATGAACCTTCATGATCAGACAAACAGCTCCCGTTGGTGATTGGGGTTGCCACAGCCTTACAATTAGTTAAACGAGCATCGTGTATGAGATCTAAGATGTATTTTTATTGGTTTATAAATAATCCATTGTCTAATCTCACAATCATCCCTAAGAAATATTTTGCTGGCCCAGTTATTTAGTTCCGAACTCATTGGGTCTTCACTATGGAAATGGCCTCTTCTAAGTTGCTAGTGTAGTGATAAGGACATCATCAATGTACACCAGAAGATATAAGGATGTTGTGACATTGAAGAGACAATGGTAATGAGTCGACTGTACAAAGCCATACTTTTGCAATTTTCTAGAAAACTCAATTTTCCATTGTAGAAATTTAATTTAATTATTTTTATTAATGCATTAATTATATGTCTTACATTAAAAATATTAATTTTCAGGTAGTTAAAATTTATAAAATATTATTTTTTTTATCAAAAATATTATATAGATTAAATTGATCCGATGAAAAGTATTTATGCATTTAATTGCATTAGAGAAATAATTATTCTAATATTGCATTTATTATTAAAATAATTATGCATCTAATCTTGCATTTATTAGAATAATTATTTCTCTAATATAATTAATACATAAAATATTTTTAATTCGGATCAATTTGATCTATTTAGCATTGCTCTTTTTTTATTTATCATTTTACAATTTAATTTTGACAGTTGAATTATCAAATGTTATATTTGCAATTGTTAATTATGAATTACTAATGATTAACTTTTCATAACTCATCAAATTAATGGTAACAATTTATTATCCATAAAAATTTATACATTTGATAACACCATTTGGATCATGAGACTTAACAAATGTCTTTTCAATTAAATATATTGTCTTTGGCAGTATAATCAAACTCAAACAAAGATTTCGCCCCACGTGCCAAATTATATTTACTAACTTTTCGAGAAAGTGTGTGATGCCTTAGTCATCCAAGTATTCCTAATCATTCGAATTCACTTACTATAGTTTTACTAATATGAAGACGCCATAAATTAGGACAACAAAGTTTGTGAAGAGTAACTATTATACATATTCATAACAAAATTGTATCAAAACTAAACTATGATGGCTTTTAATTACAAAGAGCAAAATTAACCAAGTTAAATTTGTCAAGCAATTTGGGTTTTTGAGTTGATTTGTTTGGGTTTCATACGTCTTGACATTCTTCAATTCATAGGCCATCTTGAAGCAACTGTCGTCCCACATTACTTCACTCATAGTAGACTTTTTAATCCATTTTTCTCCATTTTCCCTCTTCACCTAACTTTAGCTCCCATATCTCCATGATTCACTAATTAAACACTTTCTTTGCTAAATGAACATCCTTAGTCGTGGAACCAGAATTTAATTGAAAGGAGTTAAAATTTTAAAATAAAAAATTATATTTAACATATAAATTTATTGTGAATAAATTCAAGATAAAATTAAATAAAAATAATTCTTTTAAAATTACAGTAGTGTAACAATTAATTTTTACTCATGGATTTTATAAGTCATGCAAATAATTTTTGAATTTATTTATTTATTATTATTATAAATTTATATTTCTTGTACTAATATTAGCAAAAAATTCAGATGGAATTGAGTCAAAATAAATAATATATTATTTAATTAATGGAATTTTATTTAATAATACTAAAATTATCTTTAAAATTAGAAACTTGTAAATTTAAAATTAAATTATTAGCATGTTACTTAATAGCATAGGAGTCGCCTTCAAATTTATAAAGTATAATCCAAATAATTGCTTAATAAATATAAATGATTTTATTTGATAATTGATATGGACCCCCAGTCCCCCTCTAATTCTGCCGCTGAGCTTCCCATGTGTCCCATGTAAATATTAAATATAGACTTATATTAAAATATATATATGGATTTCTTTGAGTGAATTGATCCTCTGTCATTGAACCTTTACCAACTAAAGTAATAGGAAAATATGCATTATATATCTTTCTTACTTTCAATTTTCAATTTTACCACACCCATTTTTTTTTTAGTTTTTATACTTTTTTTCAGTTTTACTTTTTATATAGTTTTTTTAAATATTTCTTTTTTCTTTTTCTTTTTTTTTCATTTACATTTTCTATTCGTTTCTCCGTCTCTTTTCTTTTCTTTTTTCTCTTCTATCCCTCTCCCTCTTATTTTTTCCTTTCTTTTATTTTCTTTTCTATTTACATAAAATTGATTTGATTTTCTATATTATTTAATATTTATAAATAAAAAAATTTACTTAGACCGAATATATATATACACATGACTAATAAAATTATATATTTTTTCTAGAATTACTTTTTTAATAATTTTTTATTTGCCGAATGCACATATACTAGATCTAGGTAAGAATTTCTCTCTATAAACATAGTTATAATTTTTTTTTCCAATTTTTGTTTTTATTCAATTGTAATATTAAAGGTTTTGTTGTTCTTTAATGGTAATGCATTTTTACATATTTGATGAAATACTTTCAAGATAATTTTTTAATTAGTTTTTTTTATTTATTCCTTTTGATCAATATGCATTTTCTATTATTTTTATACCTTTTTTAATTATATTTATTTTATTTTAATATTTATTTGAGTTAATTTTTATTTTAATATGTTATTTTAATGTGTGTTTAATTTTTCAGTATATACACATTATGCACATATATATTCATAATATATACTCAATATTTATACGGCATGCACAACATATATACAACATTAAAATAACTTATATGCATATTATCTACACAATATACACAGATATATAATGTGTGTGTATATTGTATAGATTTTTTTTATGTTATATTTTAATTTCTAAATCATATAATATTTTTAATATAATGCATATGTGGTATATTTATGCAAGTACATATTGAATTATAATTAGTAATAATTATAATAATCTTTTACTGTATTGTAGATATTATGAAGATTTTTATTTTATTTTTTTCGTTATGTATGACATATTTTTAGTTTTGAACCATATATTATTTTTTTAACATGATGAATATGTTATGTATTTGCTCAGATATATATATTAAATTTTAAATAAAGTGAAGTGTATTTCTTTTTTAATCTTTTATAAATGTTGTGTATGTGTTTTATTTTTTATTTTTTATTTTTATTCTATATTTTTACTTCTAAATCATATAATGTTTTAAATGTGATATATAAATTGTGCATTTATATTGATATATATATATATATATATTGTGTATTATAATTATTTCTTTTACTATTTTATAAATAATTTACAAATATTATGCATATATTTTATTTATTAGATATATATATGTATTGTGCATTTTAACTATTAAATCATATAATTTTTTAATTTTTAAAAGTAAAATTTTTAATTTAATTTATAAGATAATAATTAGAAAGCAGAATGTGTATATATTAATTCTTTTAATAAATATTTACACAACATACATAGATATAAGGCTAGCAGTGGAGTGAAAAATCCTCGTTCTCCGTCGAATTTGTCCCAAATGGGATGGAGATTCTCCATAATCTTCCCTAACATGATTGGATACATGGAGAATTCTCTTCTTGTTAGCTGGAGTGGGGCGAGAACAGAGACTGCACTATATAATATATATTAATATATTATATTTATATATATTTATTATAATATATAATATATATTCATATAATATGTAGATTAATATAATATATACATTATATTATAATATATATATATATATTATATTTTGCTTTAGTTATATGCACATGTGTAATAAAATTAATTTGATGTATTTTATTTTATTTTTAAAATTTTATTTTATATAATTATTATATTATTATAGTATATAATAATTATGAATTATTAATTTTTTTTAAAAATAATAAAATATGAATTCTCCACAGCACGTGGATCATTATAAGAATATATCAGATTACCGACGAAAAAATTTATTGATAATTCTTATTTTTTTATTGGTAATTAGATTTACTGACAGAAAATTTATGTAGTTATTTTTCTTTGTCGGTAATTAAAATACCGATAAAAATAAATATTTATATGTAAATTACCGAGAGAAAAAAATTTTTGTAGGTAATACCGATATAAAATTTTGTCGATAATGCCAACAGAAAATTTTGGCAGTAAATTACCTAGAAAAAATTTTGTCGATAATTGACAATAAAAAAATTATGTTAATATATTACCGGGAGAAAATTCAGTCGGTATTACCTATAAAAATATAAAAAATAAATTTTTCATTGGTTTATTTTTATAATTAAAATTTTGAAATCAAATTTACCTAATTTTTTTTAAAAAATAAAAAATACCCTAAAAAAATCTAACACCCTAAAATATTTCTATTTACCAAAAATATTTTAAAAATATAAAAAAATTAAAATTTTCTAAAACATATTCTTTTTAATTAAAAAATTTTAAAAAAATACTTTTTAAAATTATTTTTATTCTAAAATTTATCAAAATAAATAAATTTTAGCTAATTTTTTTAAAAAAATCATAAAACACCCTAAAATATTTTTATTTACAAAAAAAATTCTAAAAATATAATAAAATTTTTTAAAATTTCTTAAAAATATTGTGTTTAAATAGATAAATTTAAAAAAAATTAATTTTTTTATAATTTTTATTTTGAAATTTATAAAAATAAATTAATTTTTTAATTTTTTTATAAAATTAGAAAAAAAATTTAAAAAAAATCTAACATTCTAAATAAATTTCTAAATACAAAAACATTTCTAAATATATTATGAAAATTTTAAAAATCCCTAAAAAAATATTATGATTAATTAAAATAATCTTAAAATTAAATAATATAGAACCAAAATATACATAATCAACTTAAACTACAATACTCATACACCTAAAACAAAATATCAAATTCATAAAAATTAAAAAATAAATAAATAAATTTAACATATATTACACAAAATTATCTAAAATTTAAAAAATCAAAATAAATAGCTTATTCTTCATCTTCATCCTATTCTTTTTCTTCTTTTTCTACTGGTGAGTGTCGAATCCACCAAAAATAATAAATCTGCTCTTCTTACAAAAGAAAACTTGTAAATAGGGTGAGAAGAGTCGAACCCAAGGGACTAGCCTTGCCCAAGGCTAACCAGACGTGCTACCTGCTGTGAGTGAAAATTAAAAATAAAATGGGGGAAATAGCTTAGGTAAAAAGGGACGAAATTAAATAGCAAGATTAATTAAGAAATAAATTAAAACAACAGGAAATAATTAAAACTTAAAATCAATGGAAGTGAACTCAGTCAAGGACGTTTCACGGTATGAAGTTCTCACAGATTGATCACGGGCTAAAAATAATCTTTTTAATTCATATTCACAGACAAGTTATAGCCTTCAAGCTAGCGTCTCCGACCAATCTTTCCGTTCTGAATAGGTTAAGCAAGACATAGCGCTATAAATAACCCCTAACCAATAAACAACCCTAATACTAGCGTCAGGATTTAATTTATTGATTGCAATGAACACTAGAAAGACCTTGCCCTAACCAACAAACCTACTAGCGAGATTCATTTAGATTAGATTATACAATTACTTAATATAACCCAAAAGGTTCTACCCAATCAAATTATATCAATTGCCACTTGTATCAATTCGAATAAACAATTACAGATTTAATCTCATTGATTAGCTATATGTATCATATCAATTAATCAATTGGCCAGATCAATCAACTAATAAAAATACATTAAGGATGGATTTTCCCAATAAGCCACAGTAAAAGTATGAATGCAAAAGAATCAAAAAGAATAATTAGGCACAATCAAACCTCACAATCTTAAAAACTTCAACCTTGAATTAATCCTTGACTGAAATAAAGAGTTTAGCCACGCATGGCCATAGAAGAACAACAAAAATTTTGTAAAAGATAATGTAAATTCGGAATAATCAAAGAGAAGGTAAAAAGTGTCCTCCCAAAACCCTAAAAATAACTTAAATACTTAATAAAGAGTGGGGCCAACCTAATATAACAAAAAGGCCCACTAAAAACTACTTAAATCCTATTACAAGTCGGTTTAGAAGTCCTCAAATACCACTAAAACGCGTGGGCCCGTCACTTAATTAAATCAGCCTGTTCAGGTCTGCCTGGCCATTAACCTTGGGCAAGGCTAAGGCCTCTACTATCAATCTGCCTCCACAAAGAAAATTCAGCTCCATGCCCTTTGCTCCAATACTTCCAATTAAGCTCCAAATAAGTCTCTTTATTGCAAATCCACCATTCCTGCCCAAAATAATAAAAACCAAGTAAAAGCTCTTTTTTTTTCAATGTAAATAATATCAATTAAGCACAAAAACAAAGTAATAAACATGTTGGATTTGCAGCCTATCAAATATCCCCACACTTATCCAATGCTTGTCCTCAAGCATGACTCAAAACTCAAAATCGATCTATATAGGAGACCACATACTTCACCCAAGAACCCAATCAAACACACATGTTCCCCAAACAACTCAACATCGCAATTAAGAATCCAACCATCAACATTATTCCATCATTATGAACTCAATTGAAAAAGGTTACACTAAGAATTCTTGAAACACGTACACACACATTCGAAGTTTGAATCAACAAGTGTTTTATCGAGCAAGTAACAAAACATATAAAAACATTTCATAGCTTCATTAAAACAGAATTAAAGAACAACCATAGGCTCCCCTCTAAACTCCCTCTCCACTAATATAGGTCAAGTCTCAACCAAAGATCATTAGGTCTTTACATGGGTTAGGCTAGGTGATGGTTACAAAAGATAGGATAATGTAAGGCTAAGAATAACAAGAAAATAAGTCTTTTACAATTAATTTCAAAAGAACAATGCACGAACTAACTAATGGCGACAAATGCGACTTAAACCAGAGAAAAGCTTAAACTAGAGAAAAACTAAAACTGAAATTGAATACACTTTTTTTTCTTTTTCTTTCTTTTCTGTTTTTTTTTCATTTTTCTCTTTTTTTTTAAGAAAAACTAAAACATAACTAAAGTACTTACAACCAACTTAAACCCAACAAACTTTAAACACATAAGCCACAAGGACCATTTATTTCCATAAACTAAACAAAGTCAATGACATTAAGCAAAAATGCAATTGCGCCAATTCTTAATAACTTACACATGTGCATGCTTAACAATGACTAAGAAGACTATTTTCTTGTTCAAGGGTGGTAGGCAAAGGGCTTTTGATGTATATGGCTATATTGTAGGCTAAGAAAAGAAATTAGAGTACGCATTTAGCATACTTCGTAGGCTAGAAGGGGTGAAAAGAACGGTAATGTAAAGGTGGGAAAAACGTAAAAGGAATGATGAATCGACCAAAAGAACGCCTAAATCATCTCAAAAGTCAAGACTCGCCTAGGATTTCGCCTTAAGGGAGCGTAGAAAAGAGTTCTAGTGTTCGGAAGCTATCCTAAATTTTGGCTTTGGAAATTGCTCTCAAAAACACTTATCGAAAGAAACTAAGTTTTGCAATATGAAACTATTAGAATTCAAAGTGTAACAGCTTGCAATCAAGATTCACAAGTGCAGTGATGGTCAATCTCAAGCTAAAGTTCTTGCTTACTAGTCTTGTCATTCAAGGTTCCCATATGTGTTCAACTAGGTTACAAAGGTAAATTACTCCTCTCTAGAATTTTCTAAAAGTTCTAAGTCATGTTCAAGAACACAATGATCCAATAAGTAATCCCAAAATCAGTTTAACACATCAAAATTGCAAAAATTTACTCAAAAATATCATGGGACAAGTGTCTAATCTTCCTAACTCAAAAGTCACATTTTAAAAAGTCAAGTCTCATACCAGAAATTAAGCATATGGCAGCAGCAGAATCACACAAAAATATCATCAAATGCCATCATTAAAAAGGGTAAAACTTGACAATAAGGAACTATAAAGCATAATAATCAAACAAGCAACATGGCAGCAGCTATTAATCAATAGAAAGCTCAAAATTTCTGCACTATAACATCAAAATTTCAGCTGTCTCAATCACATAAATCAGTCCCAAAAATTGCAGCAAAAACATTCTCATATCAAATCCCCTCCCCACACTTATTTCACACATTGTCCTCAATGTGGACAAATCATAATCAACCACAAGAAGAGGGTCTCTAGCAAATAAAATTAAAAGAGAGTGGAGGTGTAGAGATACTGCCCTATTATTGCCGAACAATTGCTTGTCAAACCTCAGCGATAAGTTAGTTTTGAACCAAGCGATTTACTAAAGTCACAATTTACCTGTAAGAAACTCAAGCACCAAACGCAAACCAAAACGAACAAGCAAACAAGCGATTGACTAAACAGGTAAGCTCAAAATTATTATCAAAATTTGGTCAACACTTGTTATTTGACTAAGCCTAAAGAAAATGAAACACCCACTGTAGAATTCTTGACATTCAATTCCTAAAGATTGGAGCAACCAGCAGTATCAAATTTCACAGTTCAAAACTCCCATAAATCAAAATGACCAATCAAAATCCAGACATCCAGTTATAGTTAAAGATCAAAATTCAAGGAATCTCATGGGCAGTCTTAATTTTATTCCGCCAAATCAATATCAGCATCAATTTAAACTATTAACATGACAACTCAAGACAAATTTCAGTAAAACCATAGACTTTACCCAGAACTCTTAGTAAAGTTCAACCTACATCTAAGCATATGCTCAACCTATGGTCACTACTCAAACACTCAACACCCAATTCAAAGTCAGATTTAAAGCATACCAGCAACACATAATCAATCAACCAATTCGCAAGCTCAATTAATTCTCCACTCTGCAATGCTTCATCATAAAAAATAAATTGACTCACATGAAAATTGACTAACCCAATAATACCCAAATAACCATCATATGTCATCAAAATCTCAGCATAAATAAACAACGCCATTCCCAAATTCAATCAGAAAATATAAATTAATTAAAATCAGGAGGGAATAAAATTGATTTGGCATTGCTTACAACAGAATTAATGAGGAATCAGGGAAAATTATGGCTGAACTGTAGAGTTGAATCATAAAGAAAATCCATGAATTGAGATGCAAACCTTGAGCTTATTGGACTGATTCAAGATGATGCAGTGAATGTTACGATGATGTCGATTTCAGAATTAAAATCACTGCCGGTGCTGAACGGAGAGTAACCAAAGGAATGGGAGTGCTGCTGGATCCTATCAGTCATGTCGGCACTGCTGGTTCAGTTAGAGATGGTGGTGGGCTTCGTCCTCGGCGCTGGATTCTGAAATCGAAAACAAAAGTGGCAGAGAAGAAGATCGAAATCTTGAAGAGAAAAGTTCTTGATTGCTGAATTCAGATGGCAGAGCAGAGGTGGCTTGACGGCGGTTTAGGGATTTTATTCGAAAACTTGGTCTGAAGTCGAGGTAGACGGAGGTCGGAACGAAGGGGGACAGCAGCTCTGAGTCCCGATCGGTGATAAATGGCGTCAGATGATGAAGATGCTAGTTCCGGGCGGTGGTGAATGGACCAAATCGCAATCTGCGATTTCTAAAGAAGAGAGGAATCAATTTCAGAACAATAAGGTGGGACATGGTGGTGTTGGTGGTTTTGTGGACCTAGGGGGCTGCTGTCGTGACTTGAGAGAGGAGGTAGGGTGATTTCTTCTACTCTATCTGTAAAAATTTAACCATAAATTAGTAGAGTAAAAAAAATAATAACTAAATAAAGCAAGTTAAACAAAATGGATGGTAAAAAAAGATAAATAAATAAATAAACAAATAAATATAGAAAAGCTCATTAAACTCATGAAACTCATGACACGGTGAATATATCAAAATGGAGCTTTTGCCGCTAATAGAACATGACCACCATTAAAGACCTCTTTTAATCTCCACCTTCACTTATAATTTTCAGAAACAAGGAAGAAGACGACACTGTTCATGGCAATTTTTTTTTTGAAAAATAAAAACAAGTGCAGAAAATTCAAATAAAAAGAAAAAAACATAAAATTTATTAGGCTTGGACAAGCCTAGCTGGGTTGCCTCCCAAAAGCGCCCTTGTTTAATGTCTTAGGCTCGACATTTCCCAAATTTTTAACTGAATTCCGTCATGCTTCCAAAAGCTACATTCCCCGCCCTTCCAAATGTATCTTTGTATTGGTTTAGCACTTGAATCAACTCACTTTCTCGCTCATTCCTTAACTCTTTGGAGACAATTAACGCAATCGGATCTCCATTGTCCAAGAACACATACTTCAAATGGCTCGGCAATGGTTTTAGTCCCAACTTTAGCGCCTTTTCCAGCTCAATATCCTGCAACTTTTCATCAAACAAAACCTTCTCTTTAAACTTGTTAGTGCATTCATTATCAAAATTCCTAGAATGAACTACAGTAAGCTCACCATCATCATTAAATTGAGAAGACTTTTGACTTTTAGGATCAAAATTAGTCACGCCACTAACATTAGAAACAATATTGGCATCTTTGACTTCACTATACATGCTAAATTTGACAACTTTTCCATCCAGCTTCATAGTAAGAATACCATCAAAAACATCAATTTTAGTCCTAGTTGTCCTAAGAAAAGGTCTTCCTAAAATGATTTCACTAGAATTTGGAGATTTAGCATCCTCCATATTAACCACATAGAAATCAGCAGGAAAAATTAAATCATTAACTTTCACTAACACATCCTCTAGCACCCATTCTGGATAGATTACGGACTTATCCGCCAATTCAATGCAAATGCTAGTTTTCTTTAAAGCACCTATATTCAAAGAAGAGAAAATAGACAATGGCATAACATTAATTGAAGCGCCTAAATCACACATAGCTTTCTTAATTTGCACATTGCCTATTCTATAAGGGATAGAAAACATACCTTCATCCTTGCATTTTGGTGGGAGTTTTCTTTGCAAAATAGCGGAGACATTCTCCCCCACACTTACCTTCTCAACCTCAGCTTGCCTCTTCTTACTTACACAAAATTCCTTCAAAATCTTTGCATATCGAGGTATTTGCTTAATTAAATATAGAAAAGGAATATTTACCTCAACCTTGCTAAAGATGTCAAGGATATCTTTCTCTTCTTTCTCCCTCTTGCATTGCCTCAACCTTTCGGGAAAGGGGGGCGGCATAACAAACGTCTCGGGCTGCTGCTTTTCAACTTGCTTGGGAACCTCCTTTTGCTGAATTTCTACCTCTTTTTCAGCTTCTTTCTTCGACCTACTGCTGTCTTTCTTCGAGGCTGTTGAATTTAGCTCTTTTCCACTACGTAAAGTGATGACACTTACGTTCTCTCTTGGGCTGACAACAGTTTGAGATGGTAGCTTCCCTTGTGTCTCCAATCTACTCAAAGAGGAGGCTAGCTAGCTGATTTGAGTTTCCACGTTTTGAATGCTCCTCCTAGTTTCTTGTTGGAGTGCGCCTACATTGGTGGCAAGCTCATTCATCTCCCTCCTGGATTCTTGCTGGAATGCAGATGTGCTTGTGGCAAGGGATCTAACTATGTCTTCAAAAGACATGTTTGAGTTGGAAGATTGTTGAGGAGGTGGCCTAGCTTGCTGAAAATTCTGCTGCCTATTCCCATAGTTAAGATTCGGGTGCCTCTTCCAACTATCATCAAAAGTGTTGGAGATGGGAAAGTTGGATCTTTGAGGCTGCCAGGAAAAACCTCCAATAGCGTTGACTTGCTCTTGACCCTCTTGCCAAGATGGACATGCATCGGTTGGGTGTTCATAAGAAGTGCATGCTTCACACGCTCTTTTATGACTATTAAGTCATGCAGCAAAATTTTTAATCACAGAAGTTCACACGCTCTTTTATGACTATTAAGTCCTGCAGCAAAATTTTTAATCACAGAAGTTAGCTCATTAAGTTTAGCTTCAACGGAAGAATTACTTACCTGATAGAGCTTGCGTGATGGCTCTTCAACTTGTCCAAATTGTTGCGTGTTTGCAGCCATGGTTGATATGATCTCTCTTGCTTGGGCTGGAGTTTTGTTAACAAGAGCTCCCCCACTTGCAGCATCGACCATTTTCCTTTCTATATCTAGCATCCCTTCATAAAAATACTGGAGAAGTGATTGTTCGGACATCCCATGTTGTGGGCAGTTTGCACACAACCTCTTGAATCTCTCTCAGTAATCATGAAGACTTTCTACATCTTTTTGTTTGATCCCACTAATCTCCCTATGAATGGTGGCTGCTCTAGAGGCGGGAAAATACTTATCTAAGAATGCATGAGCCATCTCGGGCCATGTGGTTATAGAACCCGGTGGTAAGTTAAGTAACCATTCTTTGGCAGTATCTTTTAATGAAAACGGAAATGCTCTTAACTTGATTTGCTCTTCCGATACACCATGCGGTTTCATGCTCGATCATACCCCATGGAATTCTTTCAAGTGATTATATGGGTTTTCATTTTTCATCCCATGGAAGGTAGGGAGATGGTGAATCAAACCAGATTTCAACTCAAATGGTGCATCCAAGTTTGGAAAAGCAATACACAGGGGCTGCTGGTCTATAGGGGCTGCCTGTAGCTCTCTAACGGTGCAATTATCAGCCATTTGTTCCTCTCTTTCAGATTCTGTTGAGGTTTCTTCTAATTCAGGATCAAATTCAGTTGAAGATTCAACTAAATCAGTAATTATAATTTCTGGATCAGCTGTAGAAGCAGTTGCAGCCCTTTTTCGTAGCCTGGTTTCCTTCGTCAATGTACGGGCTGTCTTTTCTATCTCAGGTTCAAATTCCAATTGCAAATTCTTAGATCTAGTCATTCAAAGAAGCAATAACAGTAATGTAAACTAGTCCCCGGCAACAGCGCCAAAATTTGGTGGGTGTCGAATCCACCAAAAATAATAAACATGCTCTTCCTACAAAAGAAAACTTGTAAATAGGGTGAGAAGGGTCGAACCCAAGGGACTAGCCTTGCCCAAGGCTAACCAGACGTGCTACCTGCTGTGAGTGAAAATTAAAAATAAAATGGGGGAAATAGCTTAGGTAAAAAGGGACGAAATTAAATAGCAAGATTAATTAAGAAATAAATTAAAACAGTAGAAAATAATTAAAACTTAAAATCAATGGAAGTGAACTCAGTCAAGGACGTTTCGCGGTATGAAGTTCTCACGGATTGATCACGGGCTAAAAATAATCTTTTTAATTCATATTCACAGACAAGTTATAGCCTTCAAGCTAGCGTCTCCGACCAATCTTTCCTTTCTGAATAGGTTAAGCAAGACATAACGCTATAAATAACCCCTAACCAATAAACAACCCTAATACTAGCGTCAGGATTTAATTTATTGATTGCAATGAACACTAGAAAGACCTTGCCCTAACCAACAAACCTACTAGCGAGATTCATTTAGATTATATTATACAATTACTTAATATAACCCAAAAGGTTCTACCCAATCAAATTATACCAATTGCCACTTGTATCAATTCGAATAAACAATTACGGATTTAATCTCATTGATTAGCTATATGTATCCTATCAATTAATCAATTGGCCATATCAATCAACTAATAAAAATACATTAAGGATGGATTTTCCCAATAAGCCACAGTAAAAGTATGAATGCAGGCACAATCAAACCTCACAATCTTAAGAACTTCAACCTTGAATTAATCCTTGACTGAAATAAAGAGTTTAGCCACGCATGGCCATGGAAGAACAACAAAAATTCTATAAAAGATAATGTAAATTCGGAATAAACAAAGAGGAGGTAAAAAGTGTCCTCCCAAAACCCTAAAAATAACTTAAATACTTAATAAAGGGTGGGGCCAACCTAATATAACAAAAAGGCCCACTAAAAACTACTTAAATCCTATTACAAGTCGGTTTAGAAGTCCTCAAATACCACTAAAACGCGTGGGCCCGTCACTTAATTAAATCAGCCCGTTCAGGTCTGACTGGCCATTAGCCTTGGGCAAGGCTAAGGCCTCTGCTGTCAATCTGCCTCCACAAAGAAAATTCAGCTCCATGCCTTTTGCTCCAATACTTCCAATCAAGCTCCAAATAAGCCTCTTTATTGCAAATCCACCATTCCTACCCAAAATAATAAAAACCAAGTAAAAACTCTTTTTTTTCAATGTAAATAATATCAATTAAGCACAAAAACAAAGTAATAAACATGTTGGATTTGCAGCCTATCATCTACAAGCAAAAAATAAAAAAAATACATAGAAAAGGGACGAAGACAGATAGAGAGAGAGAAAAAATGAAAAAAAGAGAGAGAATTAGCAGAAATGGGAGAGGAGATAAAAAAAATATATTTTTATAAAAAAAATTATCGAGAGAATTAAGTATCTATCGGTAAATTTACTGACAGAAAATATATTCTGTTGGTATTACCTATAGAAAATATATTTTGTCGGTAATTTTACCTGCAGAAAATATGTTCTCTCGGTAAATTTACAGACAGAAAAATATTTTCTCTCTGTAAACGTCTTAAATAATGACGGTAAAATTTACGCCCAACTAATTGGGTTGCGACTATTTATTTACCAAGAGAATCACTTTTTTATCGGTATTATATATAGAAAATATATTTTATCGGTAATTTTATCTATAGAAAATATGTTTTCTTGGTATTACAGACAGAAAAATAATTTTTTTGGTAATTTTATCTAACAGAAAAATATTTTCTCTCGGTAAACGTCTCAAATAATAGCGGTAAAATTTTTGCCTAATTAATTAGGTTGCGACTATTTATTTACCGAGAGAACCACTTTTCTGTCGGTAAAATTACCAATAAAAAATATATTATGTCGGTATTACTGACAGAAAATATATTTTGTCTGTAATTTTACCTATATAAAATATGTTCTTTCAATATTACCGATAAAAAATATTTTTTCTTAGTAATTTTAGCGATAAAAAAATATATTTTATCGGTATTACCTACTAATTATATTGCGATTATTTATTTACCAAGAGAATAATTTTCTGTCAAAAAATTACCGAGATAAACTATTTTTTGTCGGTATTACCTACATAAAATATTTTCTGTCGGTAATTTTACCTACATAAAATATTTTTCTCTTAAATTTTACTTACAAAAAATATTTTTATTGGTAAAGTCTGTCGATAATTATTGGCACCATTTGCTGGCCCTATTATTGTCAACAAAATATCTATCAGTAAATTTTTTTGTTGGTATTATGTCGGTGTATTTTTTAATTTTTTTGATAATTTCTTTCGGTATTCTGTCAGTATTACCAAAAAAAATTTTCTATCGGTAAATTTCTGCTGATAATTTGATATATTCTTGTAGTGGATCCCTATAGGGACGGGGCAAATTTGTCCCTAGACAAATAACATGAAGGGAGAAAAAATCATTGATATTTTTGAAAGTTTGATGAGCTTTTTTGTAGAAGTGTAAAAAAGAAAAAAACAAATTCTCTAAAGTATTTTTTAAAAAATTTCATTCCAAGGGTAGTTATATAAAATTTACTAAATTAAATTAATTTAATTGGATTAATTAAGAATTACAGTCATACCTCGTTAAATTTAGGAAAAATAACACCCTCACTATATTTTTTAAAATTTTACTTTTTCATCAGGGATATTTTAGTTATTTTATTATAAACTTATAATGTTCATTATAAACTATGTAAAATGGTTTAATACATTAATTGCCCTCTGAATTTGACAGCTTTAATCATTTTGACATCAATATTTATGCATTTATCATATTACATCATGTACTTATATATTTTATTCCATTATACACTTATATAATTACATATTGGTCACTTTATCCATTATAATTGTATATTTTGTATCAAATAGATACTTATAATTATATATAGTACTATATTTATCTAGGTGTCTATTGAGTATGAAATAAACAAATAAAATGAGCAAAATGACCAATATGTGATTATATAAGTGTCTATTGAAATAAAATAGACAAGTATAATGAACAATATGATAAATGCATAAATACATGAAGTAAAATGATTAAATCTATCAAGTTTAGGAGGCTTCAGATGTATTAAGCTATGTAAAATTTATAAACTTATAATAAATATATGATAAACTCATTATAAATTCATTATAAACTAATTATAAACTAACAAAAATCTAATATTTTGATAAATATTTTATAAAATTTGGTATTTTAGTAAATAATTTATAAATATAGTAAATTTGAAATTATTTTCAATTGTTATTGTATTTTTATCTAAAGCCCATTCAATTTATGGGTTAATCGCAACTTTTAAGTTAAATGTATGTAGATGATAGTTATTGACAAACTCATTCAATAATTATACTAAGTAGGGGTATTTATATTCAATATAATGGAATAACCAAATTCAATATAATTAGTCAAATTGGTGAAATTTACTTATTTTGATAGCCGAAAAAAATAATGTTAAATTCAGTACTAAATTTACTTATTTTGATAGCTGAAAAAAATTTTGAATTTGGCTAAAATTTGGGTTCCAGTGAAGTTGGTTAATTAAATTTTTAGGCCTCTAATTATGCATCTTTATTATTATTATTATTTCAATAATAAATTTACGGCTATAACCTTAGTTTGATATTTCATTTTTTTTTTTCATAATGATGGTGTTATGAGTACTATTTAAAGATTTTTGTTATCGTAATTTGCAGAAAAAGAATATGTATAATTACAGAACGTTTAACCATTACAGTTATTGCATTAATCACTGAACAATCTATTGGTGTTTAATTTTTCAACTAGAAAGAAAAAAGAGTTAAAAAGAAAAAAAATGACATTATAAATTTTTTGAAAATTTTAGGACTGAATGTATAAAAAAAAGACCACTAAAGAAAATCTTAGTAGTTAATTAATTAAAAAAAATTCAAACGCCACTAAAGAAAATCTTATTAGTTAATTAATTAAAAAGATTCAAACACCACTAAAGAAAATTTTATTTGTAAAAGTAATGTAACAGCTGGCTGATTTCAAATTATACAAGGCAAGGCACTATCATGGTTCTTGTATGCTGGGTTTGAATTCGTTTGAGCCCATAAAATGAAAATTTTAAGTTCTTTAAATTAATTGTAAAGAATTTATCATTCTCAAGTTTTAGGATATTGATGTTATATTTATTATATATCTTATAATGAGATGTGCCAACACGTAGTTAACATTCAAGAAATTTTGAAAAATAATCATCTTTCCCTCCAATGACAGGTTGTGTAATCATGGAAATGATTCTACATGGATCACATTATATGGTTTTTTTTTATTAACAAGTAGTACTTAATCTCCTTGTATAAAAACCTTAACCCTTTTCCACCATTTCCATCAATCTCTAGTAACTAAAAAAATTATACGATTCAAGAATTCAAAAACCTCTACCTATTGAGATATGGCTTCAACTTCAAGAGCTGCCCTTCTCCTCTCCCTCAACCTTCTTTTCTTCACTTTGGTGAGCTCTTGCTCTTCCCCATCAAATGGCAATGGAAATGGAAATGGTGGTAATGGCAACGGCACTGGTAATAGCAATAGCAAAGGCAACGGCAACGGCAATAACAATGGTAATGGCAATGGGAATGGGAGAGGCAATAATGGTGCCAACTGCCCTAGAGACACTCTGAAATTGGGTGTATGTATGGACGTTTTGAAAGATTTATTGAGTGTTACAATTGGTAAGCCACCAAAGAGTCCATGCTGTAGCCTTCTTGGCGATCTTGTTGATCTTGAAGCTGCTGTTTGCCTGTGCACAACCGTCAAAGCTCGTCTTTTAGGCATTAACTTGAATCTTCCCATTGACTTGAGCTTGTTGCTCAACTATTGTGGTAAGAAGGTTCCTGAAGGATTTATTTGCGCATAAACTGTTCTGATATTTGAATTTACAACTTCAGATGTCAACTCAGCAAAGCAATCAATTTTATTTATTTTCAAGTTACATTTCTCATTTGTTAATTAATGTACGTAATTTCTCAATGTTATTATTTATTTGTTGTTTTGATGGCAAGAATGCTCATCTTGCCTTGTTCCTCTTCTGGATTTGCTATTTACTTTTTATATAATTAATTGAATGATAAGATGTGTTCTAACTCTAATTTTTTTTCCTTTCATATAGAATCTATTGATCTCTTAAATTACAGTTTTGGAGATTTTTTTTGGAAGTAAGAGATGTTTCAAAACCAATTATAGAAACCATATAGAAAAGCTAAAAATTTAAACATAAAATCTACGCTAATTAAAAATGAAAAATAGTTTTAACATAACGATTTGCATTCTTTCAAATTAATCTACACACATGGAGACAATTCCAAAATATTTTTCAAACCAACCATGAACGAGGGGATTTCAACACTAATTGTTACTGTTCTCTCTAAAAGAATATTGACTATGGCATTGGTAATGGGAATCCAAGAAAACATACACATATAATAAACTTGAAAGTTATCTAGTTAAATTTCATGACAATCAATTTATTCTTGGTGATTAATTGAAGAAATTTTAATTGTTGAGAAAAATTAATGAACCAAAATAATAATTATAGATAAATATGTGAAATAATTAAAAAAATATATTTTTAAACAATTTGAGATCATCCACTTGACATGTTAATAACTACTCTAATTCGATATAAATTTTAAAAAGAGTGAATACAATTTATTAATTTGGAATTAATTTACTAATAAGTGTGTGTTTAGAAACATCTTTATTGGTTTTTAATGATGATTAATTATTATGTTAAATTTTATTTATAAATTTAGTAAAAGAAATTAGATTTCACTCATTTTATAAGAAAAAAAAGGTATTTTACAAACATTTGAAATTATCCAATTAAAGATGGATAATCAATTGTCTCTAAATTTTATCTTTACTGTATTATTAGTCATCTAAAATTTTGCTACTATATTGTTACTCATAGATTCATTAATTTGATGACAGAAAATTTTTTAATTGATGATAAAGTGTCAATAGAAAGAACTTGGATTGAATCAAGCAGAATAAATAAAATCAATTAAGTTAATTATGTTCAAACTAGCTTTTTTATTATTCTTTTGTTCTTAATTAATAAACCAAATACACAATAAATAAAATCAATAGTCCAATTAAATAAATTTTTATAATCTTGATTTTAACAATAAAATTTCTCAAATGATCGAGTTGCTCTAATACTGCTTATTTGGTTATGATTAAACCAAAATAACATAAATTAATCGCATAAACCTTAAACATGTGTCTATTTATAATTTAAATCAAACCCTGAAATAAAATAAAATTTACTATATTGAATACAATGAGAATGTGGTGCCTTAAATCTAGTCCTACAAGTGCATAATATTACAATCAAGTAATTAGTGGTGGAACCAGAAAATTAAAAGTGCCTAGAACTTTTTTTTCAATTAAAAATAATAATAATCAGAAAATAAATATATCAATATAAAATTGTGAACTACTCATCGACTCTTGGTTAAATGAAATGAGACAATTGATAAACATTTTACAATTTAATCTACTGTAACTAATTTTATAATTTAATTATCATTGACAAATCATAAATTAATGAATAATAAATAATAATCTTCCAAACTCACAATTTAATAAACAATAAATACACAAAATAACAAATAATGAATCATACTTAACATTACAAGATTCACAACACAATAAAGGTACTCAAATGAAGCCTGAGATGAGAGATGGCTTGAGAGAAAACCAAAAAGGGAACCCTAAAACCTTTTCTTTTCACCCCAATCCAGCTGTTACCCCTGTTAACATACACCGACATCACTATCGATCAAACCCACTTCTAAGGAACCTATCTTACTCTAAAGACCTCCGTCAAGACAAGACTTTGAGCCCAAAATTTTGAATCATAGTGGGAATTGAACTGCATAAGAATTTTGTGTCCCTTCTCATTGACCATATCCCAACTGACTTCAGTACTGCTGAGAAATTATCTTCTCTTTTCAAGAAATTTGAACGTGTGTACGACTCTTTCATCCCCAGGAAGCCCAAAAAAAATTCGACTCTAAAGTACGGTTTTATTAAATGTAAATATTGGGATGAAGCTAGTAGGGCTATTCTATAGTTCAATGGATTAAGAATTGGCGGGCACAAATTGCTGGTAAAACCCATTGATAATCATCAGAGGTATGGTTTGGGCACTCCCAATGGTGATCCAACTCTCTCAAGAAAAGGCACACGACAGAAAACTTATGTAGATGCACTCAAAAGCATGGATAATAACTACAAACTATTACCCACAAATTCATTGCACATTTCGAATGTGGCTTTCTCCTATAAGTTGATTGATGTCGATAATTCTTGTCTAAATTATTGTGCAGTGGGTGAAGTTAATTACATTGAGAACCTTTGTAATTTGCATGTTCTTTGAGTAAAAGGTTTGTTCTGTTGAAAAAATTATTCCCTTTGGTGGGAAATTGATTCTTGTACAATTCAGATCTAAATAATTCTTGGATGAGTTATTGGAAAAAAAAAAATTCATCTTGGCTCAATGAAAGATTCTCTAAATTTAAATGCTGAAATGTAACGATATTGCTTCAGATCTCACTTGGCTACATATAGAAAAAATTCCTCTGCATGCTTGGAATTGGGATTTCTTCAAGCTAATCTCTAGTAAATGGGGAACGATGGTAACCATGGATGAGGAAGCCTCCAATAGAGATAGAATGGATTGTGCTTGTCCTCGTTTCTACCTCTGTATCCTCTTTTATCTCTGAAGATATGCATGTTATGATTGACAATTGTCCATTTTATTTACAAATTATGGAGGATCCAGGGCTAATTGAGCTCTTTCTTTTCTCCTTTCTGAAGGGAGAGATGACAGACGAACAACCTCTTGTCTCTCCAATGATCATTGTGGATGATAGAGAAGGCTCTTTATCTAGGAATGAAATTAATGTCGACAGAGAGAACACATCCAATCCAAGTTGTTCGCCAATCAGGGTCCATTCTCCTCCTGGCTCTCTGTCCAAAGATGGAAGCATGCAGCTGTCATTTTCCCAAATAGTTGAGATCTTTAACAATCCTCTATTATGGGAGGCCACGTTGGTGACTTTAGGTTTCTTTTAGAAGTGCATAATGGGTACAACCCAGGCCCAATAATAAGGATCTATCCATGAATGCTACTTTAGCCAATTTATCTAATAAACTAGACAACCTCCTTTTGACTAAGCCTCAACTCAAAAAGGAGAATTGCTTGGGCCCAGCAATGGATTGGGATGAAGCTTATTTACTCGGAAAACGTCACCGTATTTTTAAAAAATTTTATTTTTTTATCAGAAATATTTTAATCATTTTATTATAAACTCATTATAAACTGTACAAAATTTATAAAATCATGATAAACTTATAATAAACTCATTGTAAATTTTTTATAAACTAATAAAAAACTGATATTTTAATGAATATTTTATAAATTTTGATATTTTAATAAATATTTTATAAATATGATAAAATTAAAATTTTTTTTAATTTTTTTATATTTTTATCAAAATCCCTGTTGACTCCCCCATTAAACCAAACATTGTCACTAGATCACCAGATGTGGGAGTAAAAAAGCCTTAAAAAATATTCTAAAAATATCCCAAACTAGTGGTGAAAAAGAGGAAGAGGGTACAAAGAATATCATCAAAAGACACCCGTCCTTTAGGAGAAAACTCTATCACTGACACAAACATAAAAAATATGAATCAAATTAACCATGGGTGTGGAACATCCAATCACGAAGATGTAGCACATAATAATCAGGTTCCTGATACCTCTGATCCTATAACCTCTGAAACTGAGAGTACTTGGAAGGTTGGTTTAGATCTAGGATTTTTCTAAAAGGAGGAGGGAGAAAAACATGAAAGTGGGAAATTGGCTTCAAAATGAACCATTTTCTTTTGGAACATTTGGGATTTAGGTGCCAAGGTTAAAAGGTCAGCTCTTCAGGGTTGGGTAAAGGAAAAAAACGTTGAGCCGAGTATGGGGCAATAGGGATGTTGAATTTAAAGCCGTGGAATCTTTCAACAGAACTGGTGGGATTTTATTGTCTTAGGCTAAAGACTATTTTGTTTGCCTATCGAAAACCTCTAGTAGGAAGTGGATTGCTATCAAAGGATGCTGAAATAAGTTTGATTTATATGTACCATCATAGTTTATATGGTCCTTCAACAGAGTAAGAATAAAACTTGGTATGGGATGAGATTGCTAATTTGAAAACTAATTTTCCAGATCCATGGTTATGGGCAATTTTAATGAAATCCTAACTAGCAGTGAAAGAAGCATAAGTAATATCTCTCCTTCTGATAGTGCTCGCTTTGCTGAATTTTATGATTCTTGTTGTGTCATTGATTTACCATTAATACGTTGAAAATTTACTTGGAGAAACTAGTTATCAGCCAATAGAATTGATAGGATTTTTGTTGACAAATTTTGGTTAACGAAATTCCCTTGTATCAAGTTCTGGGGTTTGTTTCGTGGTCTATCTTACCATAATTGTCTATTGATTGAAACTGAAAAATTGGATTACAAACCTAAGCCTTTCAAAAAAAATTTTTTTTTATTGTCGGTGGTCCTTCCCTGGTTTTAAAGATTTGGTTCTTTATTTGTGGAGGGAGTTTAGTTGTGTGAAGAAGTCTAGTTTTTCTTTACTTAAAAAACTCAATATGTTGAATGGCAAGCTTAGCTCATTGGATATAATATAGCTCATCTTGAAGAGTGCTTAGATTAGATCGACTTGTCTCTCGAGTCAATTCCATTTAATGTTATCTTATTGAGGGAAAGAAGGAAAATTTGGGTGGATCTTTGGGTCGAGCATATACAAGAAGAAAGTTTTTAGATGCAAAAATGAAGAATTAAATAGGTCAAAGAGGGTGATCGAAACATGAGATTTTTTCATGTTGTTGCGACGATAAGGAATAAACATAACAATATCTTTTGCTTTGAAGGTGAATTGAAGAATTATCCAAGACCCAAAGGAGATTAAAAGAGAAGTATGCTTTTATTCTAGGCTATTTTTAAAGCAAATTGATAGTAGGCCTTCCCAAATAATTTTTGTTTCAAGCGTATCGATCTTAATAATGCAATTAATTTAGAAAGACCATTCACCAAAGAAGAGGTACTATGCGCTTCAAACCATTGCGACATTTCTAGATCACCTAGTCATAATGGTTACAACTTGGGATTTTATAAAAAATTCCGGGGAATACTGGAGGCTGACTTTTGGGAAATTATTTCTGAGCTTTATAATAAGGGACATCTTCCTTTTGAGTTTGGGCATCTCATATGGTTTTGTTACCAAAAGTGGAAAATGTTGATGCTTTACATAATTTTCGGCCTATTAGTCTTATAGATGGTGTTTACAAGATCATTGCAAAAATCCTATCCTTGAGGCTTAAAGAAGTGATATCAAAGATTATCGATAATTGCCAAACTGCCTTTATCAAAGAGAGCAACATTTTAGACAATGTATTAATCGCCAATGAAGTGTCAAATCCCTGCAAAAGATCTAAAATTAGTTGTGCCATGATTAAACTTGACATCCAAAAGGCGTTTGATTCAGTATCTTGGCATATCTTTTGAAGACTATAAAGATTATGGGTTTCAATGATAGATATAGATCTCTTGGATGGCTGCATGCATCAATAATGCTCATTTTTAAGTTCTAGTAAAAGCCTCGCTCACAGAGTCTTTTGCAATGCATAGGGTTTGACAAGGACATCCTCTGTCGCCTCTTCTTTTTACAATAGCAGTAGAAGGTCTATCATTCATCTTGAATAAAGCTGCTAATTTGGGTCTCATAAATGAGGTGTCAATTTCTAGGGAAGGGTTATCTGTTCTCTTCTTTCAATTTGCTGATGACACAATGGTTTTATGCCTGAGTGAAGTGCAATGTCCACTTAATCTTAAGCGTATTTTGAGATGCTTTGAATTAATATCTGGGTTAAAGGTAAAATTTAACAAATATGCATTATTTGGTATCAACACAGAAGAAGAAAGGAGTCTCACATTAGCAAATACTCTAAATTGTAAGTTAGAGAAACTTTCTTTGAATTATCTTGGCATCCCTTTGGGTGCTAATCCTAGAAAGTTAAGTACTTAGGACCCATCCATCAATAAAATCAGAACCACATTGGCTTTGTAAAAAGCTAGACATCTATATTTAAGATATCTAATGGTGTTGCAAAGGAAGTATAAAAAATCCAGAGGCACTTCTATTGGTAGGGGATTAATTAAAAAAGGTGTCTTCACTATATCAATTGGGATATTATTGAAAACACAAAAGGTTGGATGTTTTGGGGGTATGATCTATCCTTACAAAGAACAAAGCTCTCTTGTTTAAATGGACAAGGAAGCTGTTTGAAAAAGGATGGGGCATTATGGAAACAAATCATTAACTCAAAATTTAGAGGTGATAATAGGCCTTTTGAGAAATTCAATGGTAATTTATCAATCCCATGGAAGGATATCTCATCTTCAGTTTCTGACCTATATTCCTCTAAAATAATCCATGAGGGGGTTTAGAATGTGGCTTGAGAAGGGTGATTCGATAAAATTCTAGTTAGACCCTTGGGTTGATTCAAATATACTCTCTACTTTATATCCACGACTGTTTAATCTGGCCATTAGCAAGAAGGGTATGATTATTGAATATGGTTTTTGGGAAGGTAACACATGGTTTTGGAATTTCACATGGTGGTGAGCTCTTTTTTCATGGGAAGAAGAATTATGCCAAAATATGTCTTCCTTAATTGCTAATAAAACACCAAAGTTGTATTTTGAAGATAAGATGATCTGGTGTTATAATTGCAGAGTTGGATATTCTATTAGATCATTTTCAAAACAATATGAACAACTTGTTCATACCATGAACCAAGGGTTTACAGCACGGGGTTTGAACTCAATATGGAAATCAGTAGCTCCTCTTAAGGTGTGAACTTTTATTTGGATAGCTCTCTATGGAAGACTAAATGTAAGGGACAACTTAGCCAAAATTGGGGTCATTGATCCGACTCTTAATGCTTGTCCTGTTAGCAAATTGCATAAGGAGAGAGTCAATCACCTATTTATTCATTATCATACAACTTGATTTGTTTGGAATTCAATATTTGAATGTTGGAATCAAGTATGGTATGTCTCAGCAAACCTCAATCAACTCTTCAACCAATGGAGTTCATTTGTCATGAGATGCTTCGAAAAAAGGTATGGTTCCTAATTTTCTATGTAGTAATGTGGTCGATTTGGTTATTAAGAAATGACATTGTTTTTAATAATGCGGAATTAAACATGGTTAAGCTAATTGGTTTAATCTTTATGAGAATGGTGGTGTGAACAAAAACCATTTTTTCATATTAGAGAAGCGAACTCCATGGCAAACTCCATTGTAAAGGATGGGGTATATAGAGTGGAAAAATTTTTGGCTTGGTTTTGATTAACTGCCTTCTCGGTTTATATGTCTTAGCCTATAAAAATGTTTTTTTTTTTTTATTTTGTGAAGTGTGGATTACTCAACCTTCAGCATTATAGCTTGGTGCTAGTTGCACTATGCTTTTCTAAGTTTTATCTATTGGTCTGGGGTTACCATATATTAGTATTATTATGCAAGGATATGGTTGCTTCCATTTGGTGAAAACTAAAATTTAATGTGGTTGGAAAAGTGGTTCCAATTCGTATATTTTCTATTTATAACTCTAGCTGTGGTCTTTATTGCGGCATTGGTAATTTTTAGTAGTTAATTTGTAACCTGCTATATGGGGTTCTATGTTACTGGAACTTATGGTTGGATTGCAGTGCTCAATTATATTCATCTATTTAAGCTATTGCAGGTTGTTAGCTAAGTGATTCATTTGGAGTTTGTGTTATGTTTTTTCTTCTTTGTGATGATATGGGGTTTTTTTTTTTTTTTTTTGCATGGGTCGGGGTGGTGTAGGTGTTGGGTGTAATGGGTAAGCTTAATGACTTGGGTGAAAGGGGGGAGAAAACATGATTCCCCCTAAAACCTAAATCATGCATAGATTACTAGATTATTCAAATTAAATTGCAAAGGGCTAAATTGCATACCTGACATCATCGTATGTTGAAGCTGAAGACGATTTTGGAGTTTGTCGCCTTCCAGGAGATACACACTTTAAGTTTAGCGGAAGCACTACTGAAGGAACGTAATGTTATCTCAAAATTGTTATGTTCCCCTGGAGACCACGACCCCTTATTTATAACTGATGATGATGATTTCTATTTTGGTCCTTCAACAAAACAGAAATTCTTATCGGTCTCTACACTTATAATCCTATTACGAGTAGGACACCTCAATAGTCAACAATCCTAATTTGATCAAAACTTTAATTGACTATTTTAATTTGACTGCAATACACATTCAATATTTAAATATATTTAGCCCACATTTAGGATTAATTTTAATCAATATAAAATTAATTCCAACAATCTCTCACTTGGGCTAACATATATTAAATGTAAATGTATATACCTTAATAAGCTCATAAAAGCAGTCATACTGAAGGTGCCTCAAACAATCTCGTCCATTGATTATATCGATAAAGGACTGAAGGGCCAGTCGCCACATTCATCGTGACTCAAACCACCATCAATCACATTACCAATACTTTCAAATGACATACATCAATAATAGGAGTGTAGCATGGAAACTACATATAATGTGATCTAATCATGCCTGTTTCCAACTGGTCATACTTTAGTGAGATCAATCAATAATAATACAGAGTGTAACAAAATAAATACTTTATTTTCTGCAGAAACTGAGTATTAATAACATAATATATCCATTACAAAACAGAGTATACACAAATATAATGTAACCATAATGAACAAACTCCCACTGAAACTAAACAGTCTCAAATAATGTGACACCCATATGAGCAGTGTGCTCATGAAAAACTTTCGGTATCACATCCTTAGTAAGCGGATCCACAATCATGGAGTTCGTTCCAATATGCTCTATGGATATCTGTCCACTCTGTACTCTCTCCCTCACAGCCAGAAACTTTATCCCAATGTGTCTCGATCGAGAAGAGCTTCTGTTGTTGTTGGAGAATAAAACCACTGAGTTATTATCACAGTATAACTTTAATGGCTTTTCAATGTCATTGACAATGCACAGCCCTGTGACGAAGTTCCTCAGCCAGATTTCCTGATTGGATGCCTCATAGCTTGCTACAAATTCTGCTTCCATGGTGGAGGTAGCTACAAGAGTTTGTTTCACACTCTTCCAAGAAATAGCACCGCCAGCCAAGAGATATATGTAGCCTGATGGGGATTTTCTACTGTCTTGGCATCCCGCGAAATCTGAATCAGTATACCCAATGATCTCAAGCTGATCTGATCTCCTGTATGTGAGCATATGTCCCTTAGTTCTCTGAAGATACCCCAAGACTCTTTTGGCTGCTTTCCAATGATCCATTCCTGGATTGCTGAGATATCGCCCTAACATGCCAACTATGAATGAAATATCTGGACGAGTGCAAACTTGAGCATACATCAGACTCCCAACTGCAGACGCATAAGGAATCTTCTGCATCTCCTGAATCTCAAGTTCACCCTTTGGACACTGATCAAGACTGAATTTATCTCCTTTAGCAACTGGGGTATTAATTGGTCTACTATTGTGCATACTAAATCTCTTGAGCACTTTCTCAATATAGCCATTTTGTGATAATCCAAGAATACCTCGAGTACGGTCTCGATGTATTTGAATCCCTAATACAAAAGAAGCTTCACCTAAATCTTTCATCTCAAAGTGTTTTGAGAGAAAGACTTTGGTCTCGTGCAGCAAGTCCTTACAGTTAGTAGCAAGCAATATGTCATCCACATATAAGACCAAAAAGATAAACCTACTCCCACTGAACTTGTGATACACACAATCTTCCACAACATTTGTCTCAAAATCGAAAGAGACAACTACTTCATGAAACTTGAAGTACCACTGACGAGAAGCTTGCTTGAGTCCATAAATGGATTTCTTTAATCTGCATACCAGTCGCTTTGGGTCTCCAGACACAAAGTTTTCTGGCTGCACCATATAGATGGTTTCATCAATGTCTCCATTGAGAAACGCAGTCTTCACATCCATTTGATGTAACTCAAGATCAAAATGTGCAACTAGAGTCATGATTGTCCTAAAAGAGTCCTTCGATGAAACCGGAGAGAATGTCTCTTTATAGTCAATCCCCTCTTTCTGAGTGAAGCCTTTAGCTACAAGACGAGCCTTATATCTTTCCACATTACCATTAGAATCCCTCTTGGTCTTAAATATCCATTTGCAACCAATAGGTTTCTTTCCTTCAGGTAATGGGATAAGATCCCAAACTTGATTGTCTTGCATAGATTTATATTCTTCACTCATTGCCTCAATTCACTTATGAGAGTTGGAATCCTGCATGACATGATGAAAGCTGATTGGATCATCTTCCACCATGTCTACAGTGTCCTCATGTTCCTGAAGATATACTACATAATCATCTGAAATAGCATTTCTTCTCTCTCTAGTGGACCTCCTTAAAGGCACAGGTTCTGGCTCAAATTCTTGAGGTTGTTGAGCTTGTTCTTGAGGAAGTTGTTTAACATTGTCTTGTATTGGAACTTGATGTGCTTCTGGAACAGTGACAGGCGTAGGAACCAGAACACTGTTAGGAGCAATGATAGGAATCGACACTGAGTGTTCCTGACTCGATCCCTCCTCAAAGACAATGTTTCTAACCTTACTTCTCCCCCCAAACTCAACATCCTCAAAAAATTTTGCAATTTCCGTCTCAAAAATAGATCTGGAAGTAGGATTATAAAACTTAAAACCCCGAGATCGCTCAGAATAACCAATAAAGTAGCTACTAACAGTTTTGGAGTCTAATTTTGTCTCATTAGGCCTATAAGGCCTAGCCTCAGCAGGACATCCCTAAACATGAAGGTGCTTTAGACTGGGCTTGCATCCAGTCCAAAGCTCATAAGGTGTTTTTGTAGCTGCTTTAGTTGGTACTCTGTTAAGAAGATAGACTGCTGTCTTTAATGCTTCTCCCCACAGAGACTCAGGTAAAGAATAATGACTAATCATACTTCTAACCATATCCATAAGAGTCCTGTTACGTCTCTCAGATACACCATTCATGCTGGGTGTACCAGGCATGGTGTATTAAGGGACTATACCACAGTCCTGCAGGAAAATAGCAAATGGCCCTGGACGTTGTTCACCTGAACCGTCATATCTGCCATAGTACTCACCTCCATGGTCAGATCTAACAGATTTAATCTTCTTTCCGAGTTAATTTTCAACTTCGGCCTTATAAGATTTGAAAACGTCCAGAGACTCAGATTTCTCATGAATGAGATATAGGTACCCGTAACGTGAGTAATCGTCTATGAATGATATGAAGTATCTTTGGCCATTCCTTGTTGCTGTAGGGAATGGACCACAGATGTCCGTATGTATCAATTCTAAGACGTTTGATGATCTGTTGGCACCTAGTCTCTTTTGTTTAGTCTGTTTACCTTTAATACACTCAACACAGGAGTCCAAATCTGTGAAATCAAGTGTATTTATGATACCATCTGACATAAGACGCTCTATTCTAGATTTGGATATGTGACCTAAACGTCTGTGCCATAGAGCAAATGTGTTATCCATATTCAGCTTCCTTTTAGTACCTATAGTACTAACTTGCAGGGTCTCATTATAAGAAGCATCGATATCTAACATATATAGATTATGAAGTGCATACAAGAAACCAGTACCTAAAATTTTTGAATCCATAGATAAAGTAACTTTATTGTTTCCAAATGAACAAGTAAAACCAGATTTGTCCAAATGGGAAACAGAAATTAAATTCCGCCTAAAAGACGAAATAACAAAAGTATCTACTAGATCCAAAAAATTTCCAGTTCTTAAACGCAATCTAAAATGTCCTATCGCCTCTACTTCTACCGGTTCGCCAGTTCCCATATAAACGTATCTTTCACTGTCAGTTGGCTTTCGATAACTTAGGCAACCCTGCATTGAAACACTTATGTGACTAGTAGCACCAGAATCTATCCACCAAGTGTTTCTAGGTACCGAAGTTAAATTAACTTCATAACAGACTAAAACCAAATATTTTCCCTTATCAGCAGTCTTATTATTAGTATTTTCATTCATAGAGACAAAGTTGGGATTACACGGCATGCTAGCTGAATTCAGAGAAAATAAATAATAAATAAATGACATAAGCTCACAATCCACAAAAAATTGAAACAAATCACAGGAGTAGAGTTCAAATATTGGAAACAAGATACCGGATACAACATTAATATTCTCATCTTTAGACATAAAATATTAGCTGTAATTGGTATCTCAACGCAGTAATCAAATATTGACAATTCAGTCCTGTCAAATAATAAACCTTCCTTTGGGCCGATTTATTATCTACATGGATGAAAACATAATAATTATCACATATTTATCACTGCACATGTATTCTCAATTCAGCCAGATAGCAACCTTCCTTTGGGCCGGTTTACTACCCGCAATGAATTTTAATACACCTGTCTAATATCCCAAATAAATTAATTTACACAATAGAGGTTACTTTGGTAACTTTTGTATTAATTAATTTATTATTAAAAATATTAAACACAATCAGGACTAAAATACCAAAATTTAAACTCAATTTAATAAATTCTCAATTAAAATTTAATATTGTAATAAATATAAAATTAAACTTTAATTAAACTGTAATTCTTAATAAATTGATTGCAATATTTAAATTTAAGCTCAATTAAATATTGCAATAAACTTTAATTAATTAATTAAAATAAAAAATAAAAAATAAAAAATTTTTTGGGCAAAAAATGAATAAACAGGAAAATTTGGGCCAAAAAATAAATAATTAAAAGTTTTGTAGGTAAAAACAGGAATTACAAAACTTTCTAGGTCAAAATCGAATTATCAGAAGTTGGAAGACCTGTTTGCAATATTAAAAAATATATTTTATTTGCGCTTTAGTCCGGTCCAGAGACGCGCGGTTCACTTCTTCAAAACGCACCGTTCTGGATCAAAACGGTGCCGTTTTGAGCTAGGGCTGCAAACTGTTCAAAACGCAGCGCTCTGCCCAAAACAGTGCCGTTTTGGAGCGTGTTCTTCGTCTCCAAACCGAAGCAGAATGCTTCGCTGCCGCTCGCTCCAATTTTTCGATCCAACGCCGTCCACCGCCGGTGACAGCCTCTAGATGGTTGTTCGAGCACCGAACAATCTCCGGCCATCGTCTATTGGCGATGAACGGCAATGAATCGCCTGAAAAAATACAAAATCGAAAAAAACTTAAATCAGAATCGCAAATCTCAAACCGGCCGAACGATCTCCATCGTTCTCCACCGTTTCCACCGCCGGTAGCCACCAAACGAGGGTATACACCCTCCCTAACGCCACCTCCGGTCAACAATCCGACCAAACACACCATCAAAATCGATCAAAGATTCAAAATCCCAAATTTACGAACAGTTTCAATTTTTTTTAATTAATTAATTTACATAATTAATTAACCAAATTAATTAATTCCAGAAAAAATCAAAAACCCAAAATTCAAGTCCAAAAAATTCGATTTTTGCAGAATTAATTAAATAATCTCAGTAATTTAATCCAAAAAACAAATCAAACCAAAATTGATTTCAGATTACTAATTTCGATTCCAAATTAATTCTCGAAAATTACAATCACCGAATTAATTTTCTAGAATTAAAACAATAATCAATACCGCAATATAATCGGAAATCTAGCAACCTAGCATAGGGCTCTGATACCAATTGAAAGGGGGGAGAAAACCTGATTCCCCCTAAAACCTAAATCATGCATAGATCACTAGATTATTCAAATTAAATTGCAAAGGGCTAAATTGCATACCTGACATCATCGTATGTTGAAGCTGAAGACGATTTTGGAGTTTGTCGCCTTCCAGGATATACACACTTTAAGTTTAGCGGAAGCACTACTGAAGGAACGTAATGTTCTCTCAAAATTGTTATGTTCCCCTGGAGACCACGACCCCTTATTTATAACTGATGATGATGATTTCTATTTTGGTCCTTCAACAAAACAGAAATTCTTATCGGTCTCTACACTTATAATCCTATTACGAGTAGGACACCTCAATAGTCAACAATCCTAATTTGATCAAAACTTTAATTGACTATTTTAATTTGACTGCAATACACATTCAATATTTAAATATATTTAGCCCATATTTAGGATTAATTTTAATCAATATAAAATTAATTCCAACATTGGGTAGATTACCTTCCCAACTCATGTTTTCCCCTTTTCATATTTAATAATTAATAAAAAGATTACAATACAATTCATAAAGTAAAAATCATTCAAATAAAAAAAATATTATTGATTTATTTTATAAATATTTATAACTTGAACATTAATTTTAAACAAAAAAAGGAAAAATTACCTTAATAAATCACACCTAATATCATAACATAGTTCACAAATTTTAAAAAAAAATTAAATAAAAAAGATTACAAATTTATTTTACAAAAACTTCTTCTACATAAATTTTAAAAAAAAATACATAGGGTCTGCATCTTGTAGACCCATTCTTTTGGCACTGTAAAGAAAGTTAGGCCTAATTAGCTAAATTAGTTAGTCCAAAAAATGCAGTTATCACAAAAAGGTAGTGGCCATGTGATGGGAAAGGAACCGGGATAAGTTTTTCCCCACTTGAATGAATTTATGAGGAGTGACTAAGTAAAATTCAACAAAAAACCAATCAACAATCTGTCTCAAGATGCACAAAAATCATTCACAAATAAACATAAGGATTTTTAACGTGGAAAATCCCTTCAAAATGAAGGATAAAAATCACGGGACCTCTCTTGGTCCAAGTAAAAGAGCTCAACTATCAAAATCAATGTTTACAGCAACTACAAGCTACTACAATAACCCTCAAGTAAAGTAGCAACACCAAATCAACCAAACATCAAGAAATAAACAAGAGAATGGAAAAAAATCACCCAAAATAGCTACTGTTCATGCCAATGGATGAGCTCTGGTTGTTCAAATATGATCTCCACCGTCCAGACTAAATAATAATCAATTCTAAACGTGCTCACCAAAATTCAGCCAAATTTGACCACGAATGACCATCCGATCGTCGGAGAAAGGCAAACTGGTCGCTATTGCAGAACTGCACGTAAACAGTAAACTTCGAACCACAAATACCGAAAATTCAACCGTCAAAAATAGATCTCCACTGTTCAGAATGAAGAATGATGAGTTCTCTAACTGCTATCCAAATTTCAGCCTGATCGGAGCATGGATGACTGTCAGATCACCGGAAAACGAAAACTGCTCTGTTGAGAATTTCCAGCAGAAATTTCTCTCTTTCTTTTCTCTCCCTTTTCTCTCTCTCTCTCTCTCTCTCTTTTCTCTCTTGGTGGCTGATAAAAAATGACACACACACACACATTTGTAACTTGATAGCCTAATGGGCTAAAATAAGTGGGCTCAAATATTGGATTTTCACATAGGAGGGAACCCAAAAACCTAACAATTCTCCCCCTTCCCAACTGTGTGAAGGAGTTTGCCAAACCGGCAACTCTACAACATGCCTCAAACTTTCTTCTTGGTAAAGCCTTTGTGCACATATCAGAACCATTATCATCAGTATGTATCTTCTCAAGTTCAATTTGCTTTGAATCCAAAACATCACGAATTCAATGATACCTCATATCTATGTGTTTGGATCTACTATGAAAAGTAGGATTCTTACCGAGATGAATTGCGCTCTGACTATCACAAAATAAGACATATCTCTTCTGTATAAAGCCAAGCTCATTCACAAACTTCTTCATCCAAAGCAATTCTTTACATGCTTCAGTTGCTGCAATGAATTCAGCTTCTGTAGTAGAGAATGCAATGCATTTCTGCAATCTAGATTGCCATGCCACAGCTCCCCCTGCAAAAGTGATCAGATATCCTGAAGTAGACTTTCTTGAATCTACATCCCCTGCCAAATCATAATCTGTATAACCACTGAGAATAAGCTTTCCAGTCCCAAAACACAACTTCAAACTAGCAGTGCCACGAAGATATCTCAAAATTCACTTCACAGCATCTCAATGCTCTTTTCCTGGATTAGACAAAAATCTACTAACAGTACCAACTGCATGAGCTATGTCTAGCCTAGTGCAAACCATAACATACATCAAGCTACCTACTGCAAATGCATAAGGAACTTTTTGCATATATTCTTTCTCTTGCTCACTAGAAGGAGATTGTTTACCACTCAATTTGAAAGACATGGTAAGAGGGGTACTTACATGTTTAGCTTTAGTCATATTAAATCGCTGCAATACTTTCTCAATATACTTTTCTTGAGAGAGCTACAGCTTCTTGTATTTCCTATCACGAATAATCCTCAAGCCAAGAATCTGCTTTGCTGGCCCTAAATCCTTCATTGCAAAGGATTTGCTCAACTCTTTCTTCAAGCTATCAATTCTTGAAGAACTAGAACCCACAATGAGCATATCATCAACATATAGCAACAGGATGATAAAATCACTATCAGAAAATCTCTGCACAAAAACACAATGATCAGAAGTAGTCTTCTTGTAGCCTTGTTGAACCATAACTAACTCAAACTTCTTATATCATTATCTAGGTGCTTGTTTCAGCCCATACAAACTCTTTTTCAGTTTGCAAACATAATTTTCTTTTCCTTTTACCACAAAACCTTCAGGTTGTTCCATGTAGATTTCCTCCTCTAAGTCACCAAGAAGGAAGGCTGTTTTAACATCTATTTGCTCAACCTCTAAATCAAGAGTAGCAGCTAATCCCAAAATAATACGAATTAATGACATCTTGACCACTGGTGAGAAAATCTCCTCAAAGTCAACTCCCTTTTTCTGACTGAAGCCTTTGACAACTAATCTGGCTTTATATCGTGGAAATGAGGAATTCTCTTCTTGTTTTACTTTATAAATCCACCTATTCTTCAAGGCTTTTCTATCTTTAGGAAGCTTCACCAATTCAAATGTGTCATTATCAGCTGAAGACTGTATTTCATCTTTCATAGCTGTAATCCATTCTGCCTTTTGCTCACTCTCAATAGCCTCTTCATAGCATTCAGGTTCTTCTCCATCTGTCAATAGTATATACTCATTAGGTGAATACCTGGTAGAATGCGTTCGATCTCTGGTAGACCTCCTAAGTGAAACTTCAGGTTCCTCAACATGTGCCTTTTGTTGATCATCAACTGCTTCATATTCAGGAGCACCAACCTCATCTGTATTCTGATTATCATTTTGCACATCACCATGATTCTGAACCTCAATTGCATCAGGCATATGAGTTGTAGGAGATAAGTCTAGGTCAATCAAACCACCAATCTCAGGCTTTGATTTCTCCACCTTGTTGATATCTTCAATAGTCTGATCTTCTACAAATACTACATTATGACTTCTGACAAGTTTCTTCTGAATTGGATCATAGCATCTGTAACCAAACTCATCTTGCCTATAGCCAATGAAGATACACTGTCTAGTCTTGGCATCTAACTTGGACCTCTCATCTTTGGGAACATGAACAAAACATTTGCAACCAAACACTCTTAGATGGTCGTAAGAAACATCCTTACCATACCAGAACCTATTTGGAACATCATTTCCCAATGCAATACTGGGAGTTAGATTAATCACATATGCAATAGTGTACAAAGCTTCACCCCAAAAAGAGTTAGGCAATTTAGCCTCTGAAAGCACACATCTAACTCTCTCCATCAATGTTCTGTTCATCCTTTCTGCCAAACCATTCAGCTGGGGAGTCTTAGGAGGTGTCTTTTGATGTCTGATACCCTGTTCTCTGCAATATGCATCAAAAGGCCCACAATACTCACCACCATTATCAGTGCGAATACATTTCAACTTCTTTCTAGTTTCTCTCTCAGCAGAAGCTTGAAATTCTTTAAATGCACCAAGAATTTGATCTTTGGACTTTAAGGTATAAGCCCAAAGTATCCTAGAATGATCATCAATAAAGGTCACAAAGTAAATTGCACCACCAAATGACTTTTCCTTCAAAGGACCACATACATCTGAATGTACCAGCTCAAGCAAATCATTTTTCCTGGAAGGAGAATGATGTTTGAAAGAAACTCTCTTCTGTTTTCTAGCCAAGCAATGAACACACCTATCTAACTTTGCACCTTTCAATCCCGAAAGCAAATTCCTTTTAGCTAGACAATCTAGTCCCTTCTCACTAATATGACTCAGCCTCTTGTGCCATAATTCTGAAGAGCTATCACATTCAATTGCATTAACAAGATCTGTAGAGATTGAAGCTTGCAACCAATATAAGCCCGAAGCCATCTTTCCTCTGCCCACAACTAAAGAGCCTTTATTGATTTTACATTTTCCATCATCAAAAGTGCTGCAATAGCCATCATCATCAAGCTTACTAGTAGAGATCAAATGCAACCTAATGTCAGGTGTATGTCTAACATTTTTCAGCTCTAATTTTGTTCCATTTTGGGTCTCCAAACAAATAGTTCCAGTGCCTATCACCTTTGACACTCCATCATTACCCATCTTCAAAACTTTAAAATCACCCGGAGTATAAGATGTGATGAACTCCTTCCTTGATATAACATGAAAGCATGCACCACTGTCAAGAACCCAAGCAGTATCATCATAAGATATATTGACTATATTCTCTTGATAAACTATAGCCAAATCATCATCTAAAGTAGTAGTGGCAACACGATCAGTATTATTATCATTGCCTCTCCTTTCTTGCTTCCCTTTGTCTGCTTTGTTCTCTTTCTTCCACTTGAAACAATATTTCTTGATATGCCCTGGTTTACCACAGTAATGACATTCAAGGTTCTTATACCTTGATTTTGATTTACTCCTGCTCTTGCCTCTATTCTGATCTTGACTCCTGCTTTTACTTCTCCCCCTGTTTTCAGTAACCAAAATTTCTAAATGTGAACTAGATGCCCCCTGATTTCGTCTTCTCATCTCTTCATTCAAAACACCAGTCTTTGCATATGACATAGTTACACCACTTTCAGGAGCAGAATTAGTCAAAGATACACGAAAATTTTCCCATGAGTCAGGAAGTGTAATCAACAATCAAAGTCCGATAACTTCTTCATCAAATTTGACACCCATGCCAGATAATTGACCAAAGATACCTTGAAATTCATTCACATGATCAAGTATAGAGCTGCCTTCTTTATATTGCAAGCGCATAGCTTGTTTAAGCAAAAATAACTTATTATTACCAGTCTTTGAAGCATACAAAGTTTCAAGCTTTTCCCACAAGGTCTTGGCATTTGTTTCATTAGCAATATGATTCAATACATTATCTTCTACCCATTTCCTAATAAAACCACATACTTGCAAATGCTTAAATTCACAATCTTCATTAGATTTAGACTCAGGTTTTTGAGAAGCAAATATAGGTAAATGCAATCTTTTCACAATAAGAAAATCTTTCATTTTTCCTTTCCACTTATGATAATTTGTGCCATCCAAATAAACCATTTTACTCATATTCACCTCCATCATTCAAACAAGCAAATAACCAATGAACTAATGAACTAGCTCTGATACCACTTTGATGGGAAAGGAACCAGGATAAGTTCTTTCCCACTTGAATGAATCTATGAGGAGTGACTAAGTAAAATTCAACAAACAACCAATCAACAATCTGTCTCAAGATGCACAAAAATCATTCACACATAAACACAAGGATTTTTAACGTGGAAAACCCCTTCAAAATGAAGGATAAAAACCATGGGACCTCTCTTGGTCCAAGTAAAAGAGCTCTACTATCAAAATCAATGTTTACAGCAACTACAAGCTACTACAACAACCCTCAAGTAAAGTAGCAACACCAAATCAACCAAACATCAAGAAATAAACAAGAGAATGGAAAAAAATTACCTAAAATAGCTACTGTTCATGCCAATGGATGAGCTCCGGTTGTTCAAATCTGATCTCCACCATCCAGACTAAAGAACAATCAATTCTAAATGTGCTCACCAAAATTCAGCCAAATCCGACCACAAATGACTGTCCGATCATCGGAGAAAGGCAAACTGGTCGCTGTTGCAGAACTGCACGTAAACAGTAAACTTTGAACCACAAATGCCAAAAATTCAACCGTCAAAAATAGATCTCCACTGTACAGAATGAAGAACGATGAGTTCTCTAATTGCTGTCCAAATTTCAGCCTGATCGGAGGATGGATGACTGTCAGATCACCGAAAAACAAAAACTGCTCTGTTGAGAATTTCCAGCAGAAATTTCTCTCTTTCTTTTCTCTCCCTTTTCTCTCTCTCTCTCTCTCTCTTCTCTTTTGGTGGTTGATAAAAAATGACACACACACATACACTTGTAACTTAATAGCCTAATGGGCTAAAATAAGTGGGCTCAAATATTGGGTTTTCACATAGGAGGGAACCCAAAAACTTAACACCATGGTGACTTCACATGATCCATGGTGAATTCACCATGCACAATGGTGCATCCTGGGCCTACCCATATCCTATGCATTCAATTATTTTAGTTTTTTTGAAAGTTAAAAAATATAAGCCAAATACTTATGTAGCCCTCTGAACTTGTAGTGTTTAGTCACTATTTTTTTCTAAACTTTCATTTTAACTACTTCACCCCATGTGCTTATTTATTGTTTACTAATAAATATTTATATTAATGAATACTGATCACTTTGTCCATTGTATTTGTATATTTAATATCAAATAGATATCTCAGTGACTTCGTGTAACTTAACGAGTTTGTGTTTATAAATTAAGAAAAAAATAAGTTCAGGGGATTATATGGTTAAATTGAAATTTTAGATAAAAATATATCAGATAAGGGATCAATGAAATTAAATTTTAAAATAGGGATACGATAGAGATTTGAGGGAAAAGGATAAAAAAAAGTCTAGATTTTTTTTGAAAAGACAGTAGCTGAAAAAGGTGCAAAAAGATATAGAGTTGAGAAAAAAGCACAGCGAACCAAAAATAACACATAGTTGAGAAAAAAAATAGATCATTGGAGATCCTAAATTTCAAGCACATCAAGGCAGGCTTCCATACCAATCTTGCGAATGGAGTTTGCTACTGCAAAGGATAGAAATTAAATTCAACCAAATCGAAGCTAGGAATTTGGGAATACTGCAATATTGATATTAAATCAATAAACTTAATTATATCTTAAATTGATTTTGTTTGAAGATTGAACTTTGTTATTATGTTTATTGATTTATTCATTCTGAATAATTTCAAATTTTATTTGATGTTTATTTTTTATGTGATTGTATTTATATGTATGAAATGCTTTTGTGCCGATTGAATTTTATGTGACATTAATGAGCAAAAGTTAATCTAATCAAACACCAAAATTGTGGTTTTTTTAGTAAATAGGATTATGTGTTTTTAAAGTTGAAAATCAAATTTAAATTAATCTATAAAATTTTCAACCATGATTTTTTTTTTGAAAAATGACACGAGAAAAATGGTTGAATTGTCATTGCTCATGGAGAATTTGCCATGGGATGGTTTTTATGTGATTTATGATTGTGTCCTAAAATTGGTTTATTAAAGTTAATCTGTATCTTAATTTTTTTTATTCTTATTTCTTAATTTAAATTTAAGTTCTGTTTTGAAAAATTAAAATGATATTTTGCTGATGTATTTTAGAAAAAAGAATAGGAAAATGGATTTTATTAATTTTGTGTTTGAGTTGCATATTGTCTTCTGCTTTATTGTTTTTTAGGATAATAGAAGAATTTTAATTTTTTTTATATTTTATTTCATTCTAGTAGGATATACTTTTATTGTTGATTTTATATTTATTTATTTACCATTTACATTTTATGTTATTATTTAAGTTTTAGTTTGTGTGAATGTTTATTATTTAATGCGCCAATATTTTCACAGTTATTTATTTTATCTGCTTTTAATGGAAATTGTAAAAGGCGTATTTTTACTCACTGTGAGTGCCTTGGTTTATTTTAGTTGTTCGTTTTATTTATTTTTAGGCCTTATAAGGGTATGTTTCCACCTTGTGTGGATACCTATTTGTTATTTTGTATTTTTGTACTCTTTGTTTTATTTATTCTATGAAATGAATGATTATTTGTTTATTTATTTTAAAGTATTTATAATCTGAATAATGTTAAAATAATTAAAAATTAAATAATATTTAAACCTGAAAAAGACATCGGTTCTAATAAATTGGGCATATTAGGAGTGCTGGGCCATTTCTCACATTCTCCATGCATACACAACTTTTCAAAACAAGTAAGAGTTGGAGATTCCTTAGTAATCTCGTCATATACCCCCTTCTATTTTCTTCTAGGCCCTTCCCGGTGGTGAATCAAATTCCCTAGGTTTACACATGTGTTCCCTAAGGTCTAGAACTTAATAGTGCTGAAGTCGTAAAAATTATTCTACCAGGAGTAGGGGTGAAAATCTCATTTACACATCCTTTGGTCATTGCTAGCCACAATGAGGGAGACAAAAGTTAGGGCTTATATTTTAAAATTCAATAATATATCATATAATAACAATTTTCATCATTAATGACATTAGTCAATTATTAAATTCTCACTCTCTCTCGTGCTTTTCTATTGAAAATCTCTTTATTTATGTCCACATACTCTTGACTCTCTCTCTCTCTCTCTCTCTCTCTCTCTCTCTCTCTCTGTGTGTGTGTGTGTGTGTCTGTGTCTGTGTTTTTAAGTCTTTTAGATTGCAAAACTTGGCAAAATCCAATATGTCATGGCCTCTCTGCAGTTTCCTTATCTTTCTCATTCTTTGTATTATGGGTTTCTATATGTTTTACCATCCTCAAGACCATGATCCCATAAACTCCCAAATTGCTAACTTTTCTTTATAACGAAGTGCCACCGCCAGGGGAGGTGCACAACCTCATAGTCATAGGGATGAGGGTTGGAATGACTAGTTAGAGGTTGCTTGCAAGGAGGATCATCGAACCCTTCGACCCCTCCCATCGTTTCGCCTCTGTAGGTAATATAGTGATTTATAGAGTATCAATCCCACACTGAAAGTTAATTTCAATACGAAACAATTAAATTATTTATTATTTGAAAAACCAATTAATATAAATTTTAAGAAAACTAAATTGTAGACCCTTAATTTTGGCCAGTTCAAATTTAATTTCAACTAAAAGGGCCGGATCAAGTTTGGTTTCAATGAATGGCCCAAATTAAATTTAGTCTGATTTAATATGCTTGAATTGGGTCTGGTCCAGTTGATGTTGGGCCAATTTATTTATACAGACCAAATCGGTTGGGTTAGAGCTTGTCCAATTCAATATGAAGCAAGTTGGCCTCATACCAAATTGGCTAGGCCAAATTCAACATGAGCCTCGATTTAGTTCAAATACATTCCTAATTATAATTAAATTCTAATAAGCTTTAGATAAGCATAAGACAGTTTAAGCTGGATGAGGATTCGCGAGCCAAGATTGCCCTAATTGTAGCCTATAAATATAAGACTGCATTCAAAGGAAACGGAGCCATGATTACAAATTAATCAACTTATATTACACAAGAAAAGCAAGGAGAGACTGTAAATAGAAAGTAAGGAAAGATAGTAGCTAAAGCATTAATTGATCTTCAGATCCTTGAAGTACTAACCAAGACTGAGTTTGATCCGGGCAGTAGCATCTTCAAGCACTAACTTCTGTAGGGTTAAGGTGGTAAAACAAAGCTTGGTTCAATTGTATTAAAATTAGTGGAGCTGACAATGCAGGCATGACTTCTTATTAACTAATTCAATTCAGTTTCATGATTTATTTATATTGATTAATTCACTGTGTGGTCTAATTAGGAATTAATGTTGCAAATCCCTCACAGTAAGTTATATATTCAGGGTTGGAACTAACTAAAAGATCAATTGCATATTTTTGTAAACCCAAAACCATAATTTGCATGAACAAACCATAATTCTACACATTTTAGCCTTAGTTAGTATTCTAGAACCCTAATTTACATTATAAAACCCTAGCTTGCATGTTCTAAAATCCTAGTTTGCATGGATTAAGCCCTAGATCAAGAAAAATCCTAATTTTATAATAAAACCCTAATTAGATTAGTAAAAAAAACCCTAAAACTCTAGAATTACATATCAAACCCTAATTTATATATTTTAATCTTAGTTCGTATAGAAAGATCCTAATTTAGTTAGAAGAAACCCTAATACCCTAGTTTTATAATTTAACCCTAATCTAATGATGGAACCATAATTTTAATTATTGATTTATTGTTATTTGCTTATGATGGATGATATGGTTGGTTAATATAATTTCTTATGATTGGATTATGATTATTTACTATTGTTTGAATTTTTAAATGAGATGTAAGAGGCATGTTTCCACTTATGTGGGTGCCTTATTTATTTTAGATATATATTTTAATTTCAAGGATTTTGAACTATTGTAAATGACATATTTCCATCAAATGGTGGGTGTCCTATTCTATTTATTTATATGGACATCGGGACATTGTAAGGGCATATTTCTATCTGTGTGTAAGTACCCATTTTATTTATTTGTTTGCTTGTTTAATCTATAATATGATTATTTATTTTTTCACAATTGCATGTAATATGAATGGTATTATATTAATGTAAGAATTTAATAATATTTATCCCTAAAAAGGAGGTCGGTTCTAATAAACTAGGCGTTATGGGGGTGCTGGGTCATTTTCACATTCCTTATGTGTACCCAGCTTTTTGAACCCAATAAGAGGTTAGAGATTTCTTAGAAATTGAGTCATCCACCCCTTTTCATCTTTCTAACTCGTTTGGGTGGCGCTCCAATTCTCTAGGCCTGTATTCTTTAAGGCCCTGAGCCTAACAATGCCAAAGTCGCAAGAATTATTCCACCGGGAGTGGGGGCAAAAATCTCTGCTCACAGTGACTACTCCAATGGGAAAAAAAGAAGTAGATTTTGTTGGTCTTTATATTATTTTATTTTTATTATTATGATATTATTCATTATATTATTTATATTGTATTGTGTGTGTTAGTTAGGATATCCTGTGAAACCCGTGTTATATATATGTGAGTGATATCATACTTTCATTGAAGGTATGGAGATTGAGTATTGTGTAATCACTCATAGCCTTATACATTTTAGTATATATTTATTGTGGGGACCAAAGCCTTTTACCCTAAAAACTAAAGCTTATAAAGTTGGCCTAGTAATTTTCCTTAGGTTATATGCTGTCTGACTATGATTAACATGTCTTAATTGAATTGTGGCCAATTTGATTTGTCTTTTTTCTATTATGCCTTGATCTTGGTATAAGCCCAAAATTATTTGAAGCCCAAAGCCCAAATCATTTTCACAAGCTTGAAATCTCTTGAACAAAAAGTTGGATGAACAATTTACTTTTTATCTTACAGCCCAAGCATAAAGCCCAAAATCATTTTCAGATTTTTTTTTTTTGCAAAACTGGGTCAATAAATGCTTTCATTTGGCCTAAGTTTGAAGGCCAAAATTGGTTTTTTGAAACAAATGTTTGCAATAGGCTTTAACATATTTTCAAAATCAAGCTTGTATTTGGAAACTTTAAAAAACCTTTTCACAATGGGCTTTCAACTAGTTGGATCAATTATGGAATATTAAAATCAATTGTAGGCCTAATTTATATCAAGACTTGTTAATCATACGATTTTTTGTGGCATGGACCATTAGTTGCTTTTCAAAGTAAGAAGTCTATTTATAATAAGAAGTCTATTTATAATAAACCTATTAATTTAGTTTTAATCCAAGATATGACAAAAATGTCACTTGAATTTCTTAGTAGACCCAATGGATTAAGGCTTAATTAGTAAAAATTATCATAAACTGACTTCTATTTTGAAAACAAAACTATCAATTATTTCATCTAAGTGATTCAAAATAAAAGTATCCCCTGTTGATATTTTCGTTGACCATAATACCTAGGAAAAGAGACTCGCCACTCGTGTGTGGAAGATATAAGGTTGGAAGGAACATCTTGAATCATTTGATTATTTGCTACACATGCAAACATGAACACATGCATTGCACTATATCACATTAATCCTTTCTGACTCACAGACTTGAAATAAAACAATTTAAAGGCCTATGACAATCCAACCTACATCAATTATTCAGAGTTCAGCGAAGGATCAGTCAACTTTGCACCAAAACCAACGGATTGTGATCAAGTTTAGAACCTAGTGAATGAGGCCATTGCATCCAAAATGAAAGAGCTGAAGGGGACCCTGGCTAAGGCTGTGAGAAGTTAACTAGTTGCATTAGTAGAAAATAATACCGCTGAAACATCTACTAATACCAAGAAGCAGTAGGACAAATGAAAGGCTAAAGTAGGTGAAGTGGCCTTTGATGATGACAAAGTGATAATCAATGATGAGGACTGGGAGGTCTATTTCCAAGACCAAAAAAGAGAAGAAGAAAGAAAAGAAGGTTGAATCTGCTGATGTTGAGAAGGTGATTGCTGACTTGGAAAAGAAGTTTGAAAAGAAACTGAAGACTGAAGAAATGTTAAAGGTAGACAAACTGTTTGACGACGATGAAGGAATTCCTTACAAGTTTAGGATGCTTCCATTTGCTAAGTTTGACTAAATTGGAAATCTCCACTTGTATGTCAAGTAGTGCATCACTGCCATGCAGTCTGCTAAAGCTACCAATTCTCTAACCTTAAGGTATTTCATACTTTCTCTTGATCCTGTTGTGCAAAACTAGTTTAATACCTTAAAGGAGAACATCCAAAAAGATTAGGATCTACTGTACAAAGCCTTTATTCAGCAATATGGGTAAATTATTGAGCTGGAAGTAACCATATGGAGGTGGAGATTATCAAATAGAAGCATAATGAAAATTTTGTTGATTATGTAAAAAGGTGGAGGAATAAGGTTGCGATCCTCAAAAAGAGGTCCGATGAATTTAACCAAATTAGAATGATAGTGAAAGATGTCATACCCAATATCCGTAAGAGGTTGTTTTACATTCTTATAAGAGATTTCAAGGTTCTTATCCAAGCTGGCCTATAGATAGAAGAGTGGGAAAGGGAGAAGAACCAATTTTCTAGAAGAAGGAAAAAGAAAGGAAATTACCAATTTGGTGATCAGAGTACATAAAAAGAAGTGGATGCCAATGCAACTACTGACTAAGGGAATAGAAGATAGTTTTTAGATATGAAAAGACCTTTATCTTAGGTTTTCAATAAGTTGCAAAAGAAATGATTGTTACAACCATTGGCTCCTTGACCTTTGTGAAATTCGCTCCCACTAGATTTTAATACCAAGGCCTTCTGCCAATTCTACCATATGCAAGGGTATGAGACAAATAATTGTATAAGGTTAAGGTGTGAGATCCAAAATCTCATTGACAATAGGAAGTTACTTGAACCCAACAAACCCAGCACGTATGGCCATCCTTTGGCTAAATTCAAAAGAGTATTTCCGCCAGCAACTTTAATCATATGAGGAGGATTTAATGAGAAGTTTGTATTGTCATATTTTCAAGACATAGATGAAGAAACTATAAAAAAGAAGGTTTCGCTTGTTGAATCAACCATGGGTGAGGAGGCATTGACCATTTGTGCTGTGAATGAGTTTTGGGATTCAACTGACAGTGATAAGGAATTAGAAGCCAAGAAAGAAGAATGGGATTAGTCCAAACCCAAAGAAGAAGTACTAAATACCCTCTTTGGAAAACCTTATGGCAGGGCTCCTCTAAAAGAAATATAGGCTAATAAAGGGAAGGATGTTGAGGTAGAAAGAAAATAAGATAAAGACGATGTTGTCCTTAAGCAATTGAAAGGGACCTAAGCTAGCATCAGTATCTGGGATTTGTTGGCTATATACAAAAAGTATCGTGAAAATATGGCCAAACCTATGAAAAGTATGCACATTTCTATTTTTGCAACACCAGAGGAGCTGGTTAGTTTCATGGGAGCAAAGAAAGATGAAGAAGTGAAGAAAGGTGAAGACATTCAAGAGGGAAACAAGGTTGAAATTGGGATGCTTCTTTTTCAAACACTGACTTACCAGAAGATGGAAGAGACCATGTTCGCCTGCTTTTCATTAAGGTGGAGGTCAAGGGAAAGAGAACCCCTATGCCATGGTTGATGATGGACCGCTATAAATGTATGCCCACTCAAGATTCTTCCAAAAGCTTATCATGTCTACTTTTGACCTAAGTCTTTTTGATGGAATAATCCGAGCTTATAACAAAATTAAGAGGAAAGCTGAAAGAACCTTCAAAACCCTGGTAAAGGCAGGACCTATCGAATCTATGGTTGAATTTGTGGTTCTAGATATACCACTTATATTTGCATTGCTGTTGGGTCACCCATGGTTTCACCCTCTTGGTGGAGTTCCTTCAACACTCCATTAAAAGATCAAGTTTGTAAGTGATGATAGGATGATAATAATTGAGGCAAAAAATAGTGAAGCAATTCATCTCTTATGGTGGAAAGGCCCTTAATGGTTTCTAAATGGCTGGTATTTCTAAAGACATGATAGTGGGTTCTAAGGTTCTATCTATGATGAAGCAGATGAACTACTTACCAGGAACCGAACTTGGGAAAGGGAAAGTAGGTGTGATAGAGCTTCCAATTTTCAAGACTCATGTATCTAAGAAGGGTTTAGGCTATGAAGGAACAAATGAAGACACTCTGCTAAAGGAGGATAAGCGGATGGAATTTCCTCAACTTGAGGAGATATTTATCAAAGCTCTAGAGTTAGGACCACTACAATAGGAAGCCAGAGCCCGTCATGTTCATGGAAAAGATGATTCCAGGGTTTGAGATCTTTATTGACATCGTTGAGCTTGCTGAACAGTGAAGAAGAAGATCTCACCGGCTGACCAAGGACAAAAAAAGGAAGCTGGCCCAAAATTCCTGTAGAGTCTAGAAGAGATTGTTGCCGTCATTGGAGATCAATTTTAAAATCTTACAATATGAGATGATAAAAATATTGATCTTGATTTGTTTGCTCTTTGTGAGGATGATGATGTTTTCTTTTCCAAAATGAATGCAATAAAGTATGATTTTTTTTACTTACGTGATGTTTTTTTCTTATGATTGCATATATTCATTTGGTGATTACATGAGAATTTTTAATATTAACTCTGTTAAAACTCAATCATTAAATTTGGGAACACCTAAAAATCCTACAAATATTATCATAGAATCTAATCTTACTCCTGAAGAGAGAGAGATTTGAAATAATATTCAAAAAATATTAAGAAGTTTTTGCCTGGTCTTATGAAGATATGCTAGGGATTAATCGAGATATAGTTGAACACCTGATTCTAACTTATACCACATGAAGCCTGTTAAGCAAAAGTTGAGGCATCTAAGGCCACAATGTAGTTGATAAAGGAAGAAGTCACCAACCAGATACAGGTGAAGTTCTTAGAAGTAATAGAGTATCTTGATTGGCTAGTCAATATTGTTCCCGTACCAAAGAAAGACAGAAGAATTAGGGTTTGTGTAGACTATAGGGATTTGAATAAGGCTTTCCCTAAAGATGACTTACCATTGCCTCATATTGATGTCTTAATTAATAGCGTAGCCTCTAGCTTACTATAATCATTTATAGATAGATTTTTTGGATATAATTAAGTGTTAATGGCACAAGGGGATAAAGCCAAAATTGCTTTCATAACTATATGGAGTATATTGTGCTACAAGGTGATGCCATTTGGACTGAAGAATGCTGGAAAAATTTATCAGAGGTGACCACAACCTTGTTTCATGATATGATGTATAAGGAGGTGGAGGTGTATGTTGATGACATGATGAAAAAATAGGAAACAAGAGAACAACAAAACTTGGAAATTTTCTTTGAAAAAGAAGCCAAGTATAACCTTAGGTTGAACCCAAAGGAGTGTGTGTTTGGAGTTACCTCATATAAGATGTTGGGACATGTCATTAGCCCGAACGACATTGACATTGACCCCGACAAAGTTAACTCAAAGTTGTTAATCTTAAAAGTCCTTGATTCTACATTCCAAAAGGAGGCCATAGCATGTAAGAAAGGTTGATTTAACTTAGTATTTTGAAAGCACTTAAAGTGTTAATTTGAAAACAAGTTATTTGTTCCCAATGAACAACTTCAAGGGTCTTAAACAAATTCTTCATCTTTTTTTTTTGGCTTCAGTCATTGTTGGATTCATGAGAATTGAAGATTGTCTACCTCGGTAAGAAAACGATTGAAGGATTATTTGCATTGAGGGGCTACGACTTTAGTTGAATTGGTGAGAAGGAAGAAGCAGTGATGGTTTAAATAGGTAAGGGATTGAAGACCAAACTGTACAAGGAAAAGGAAAAGCAATGTGCGTTGAACTCATTAACCTAATTCACCGTGGTTTTGTCAAAGTGTAATCCATGTCGAATCTATTTAAATGAATTCAACATGGACACTATATGTATGCATATATATATAAAAAAAAAAGGTGTGCCATAAAAGTGTGCAAATAAAAAAAGAAGAAGGAAAAGAGGTCAAAAGTCAAAGTTAGAAAATTAATTTATTACTTTATTAATATGTGCAGTCATGCTACGGGCTAATTGTAAGGTAATTACAAAATCATTAAGAAGGAGGAGGAGGTCCATAGTCAAATAGTGCCTTAGAAAATTCATCGACTAAAGAGGAAGGAGGAATCTCGTTGTTAGTAGTCTAGGGCCCCTTGATGGAGAAGCAATACCAGAATCTCTCTCAGAACCAGAAGTCTCAAAAGTTCTATTCGGACATGCGGTATAAATCTTTGAAATGTATAGCATGTTGACAGCTGGTGCTTAACTCTCTATGGCTGGCATCTAACTCTTCTGCAGCTTCTTATTTTGTTTCTCGAGCATTAGTTGTGAGCCAAAAAAGAAAAAAGGTAAGAACATGCATAATCATGCATACATATATCATAAATCAATATAAAATAGGATTACAGATCAGGTAATTCAAGTCGAAGCCCTGAGGATAGGACAGCATATCAGCACAAGGAGGTAGAACCAAAGAATGAGCGAATAGAAAAAACTGCAGTTGAATCGGAGCAGCATAATATGATCCAGCCTCATGATCAAATGAACAGGTAGCCTGCAATGATCATCAAAAGTTAGAACAAATTAAGAAGAAGTAGTTAAGGAGAATATATTTGCATTTTTCGAAAAAGTGCCAACTCTGGAATTACTATGAGAATGGGAGGACTCTCCTCTCTCATCCTCTTCTCCCCCTTTTTCATCATTATCTTCACCTTTTTCCTCTTCCTCCTACTATTCCTCTTCACCTTCCCCTTCCTCTTTTTCTCCCTTCTCCACTACTACTACCACTACTACTGCTACCACCACCACCACTACTACTACTACTACTACTACTACTACTACTACTACTACTTCTTCTTCTTCTTCTTCTTCTTCTTCTTTAGGAAGTCCTCAGACACCAGCATGAAAAACTTCAAAATTCAAGAGCTGCTTCAGAATAAATTGGATGTATGACTCAATGGGTGAAAGAAGATACGATTCAATGTCATATTCATCCCGAGCATGTGCCCAAAATTTTTTTGGTATGGATGTAATGTCTAAAGTTTATGACAGAATATCCCTAAAAACCCTCTATTACTCAGCGCTAAGAAACTAATTGTACACCCTTTCACCAAGGAAACCAACCATTGGAAACTGAACCGATAATGACTTGGCAGGAGTTTTGAATAGGTAAGGCAACATTAATAAAAGGAGTCTAGTTGGCCCACTCGCCATCACTCCACCAAGCGATATCCATGATAAGTTGATATTTTGTAGTGTTTTTAGTATGTTTTAAATGTTATTTTTACTTTAGTTTCATATGTTTTTATGTATTTTTATGTGTTTTATTGTTATTTTCTGTTTTGTGTTTATGTTTTTGGTGTCTTTATTTATTTTGTGTGTTTTTATTTGTTTTATAGGTGTTTTGGTGGAATTTAATTGAGGAGCATACTTTGGAAAGAGTAGTGAGAAGCAGTTGGAACCACAAGCAGTTGTGGCAGAGCAGAAGTAGGTTGTGGTATCGCCTTGAGGCTGTGGTCTGTGCGAGGGTAACTTTGGAAAGTCAAGTTTGGACGTGATTTTATTACTTGGAGGCCACTTTTCCTTATCTAAGGGGAAAATAACTGAAGAGACACTAATGGGGAAATAACTGAAGAGACACTAATGGGAAAATAACTGAAGAGACACTAAGGAGAAAATATTAGAGGATTTTTGTAAAGAATTTGGTACATCTCTTTCATCTTTGAACGTGATTTTGGGACAAGATCAAGGAGGAAAGAATTGTTCTACAATTTATTATGGTTTTCTTTTCTCACTTTTGTTCTTTTGATCTAGTTATGGAGTAGTTTCCCTTTTTGTTAGGAGGAGCTTGAAACCTTAACTTATGATGGATGCTTAATCTTGATTAATGGAATTTTTATTTTGAGTTTATTGCAAAATTTGATCTTAATGCTTGTATGATGTTATTGATTTAATTACCTATGCTATGGCCTAGACGGGTAGTTGGGTTTGTTGGATTAATTTATTCATGCATGATTATAAGCTTTTTGCATAACAAATTAGACTTGGGTTTGTCCGGATAGGAGACTTGACGATTAATTTGTGGTTTAATTTTTGATTCATTGCCTGGTAGGGTGAATTAAGAATTGGGTTTGTGCTTATGCAATTTAATTTTAAATTGTCCGGATAGGAGTTTAGAATTAGATTGAGAATTTACGGCCTCGACGGGTAAATTGGGTTTAGGAAGAACTAACCAATCTCAAATTTGAATTCCATAATTAAATAGCATCCGGAATGGTTAAGGTGGATTGCGAATCCTAACTGTCTCTATATTTGATTAATTTTCTCTAAATCTAGCTATTTGATACTTTTGCATGAGTTAAGTTTAAGTTCATTTTTTTTATCCATCATAATTTGATTGCTCATCTAATAGTGATAGAGTTGGATTAATTGGCTCCTAGATTAAGTCTCGGTGGGAACGATAACCGGACTCTTTGTCCACTATAACTCATACGACTAGTTCACTTGCTAGGACGTATCAAGTTTTTGGCGCCGTTGCCTGGGACCTTTGCTCTAGTTGAAAGTTGATTTAATTTTTGTCTATTAATTTGAGTTTGTGTTTGAGTTTGCTTTTTGTGAAGGTTTACAATAGTGTATGACCAGAAGCAGTAAATCGGCACTAGTTGAAGAAGATCCAGAGATTGAGAGAACTTTTCGTGAGAGGAAGAGACTAGCTAAAGCCAAAAGCAAGATGGCGAATCCACCACGAGTAGTTGATCCTCCTTTGGCAATACAAGACGGTGTTAATGAAAGACAACAAACCATGCAAGATTATGTTATGGCTCAACCTGAAGGAGTCAATCCTCCCATAGTTAGGCCAACTGTTGCCGCCAACAATTTTGAAATCAAGCCCCAGATAATTCAGATGATTCAGAACTCTTATCAGTTTGGAGGATTGGAGAATGAAGATCCTCATCAACACATTTCAAATTTCCTTGAGTTGTGTGCTACGTTCAAATATAACGGTGTGCCTGATGAGGCAGTTTGGCTAAGATTGTTTCCCTTTTCGTTGAGGGATAAAGCAAAGAGTTGGTTGAATTCTCAACCAGCTGGTTCTATTACTACATGGGAAGACTTGAGAAGAAAATTTTTGGGTAAGTATTTTCCACCTGGAAAAACTATGAAATTGCTTAATCAAATTTCTTCTTTTGTGCAGTTTGAGAATGAGTCGCTTTATGAGGCATGGGAGCGATACAAGGAGTTGCTAAGGAAGTGCCCGAACCATCAAATGCCATTGTGGATGCAAGTCCAATATTTTTATAGAGGCATCAATATGCAAGCTAGAAATATGATCGATGCAGCTTCGGGGGGCACTTTAAATATAAAAACACCTGAAGAAGCTTATGATTTGATTGATACAATGATTTCCAACATGTATCAATATGATGACATAAGAGCTCAATCGAGGAGGCAAGGAGGTGTTTTTGAAGTGGATCAAATGACCGCATTAACTGCTCAAGTGGAGGCTTTGAATAAGAAGATTGCGGGTTTACAAGTTCACAACCCATCCATAGTAGCCTCGTTATGTGATTTTTGTGGAGGAGGGCACTCAAACATTGAGTGCCAAACAGGTAATATGTTTGCTAATTCTAGTCATGATCAAGCTAATTTTGTTGGTAATTATCACAGGAACAATGATCCGTTTAGCAACACATATAACCCGGGGTGGAGGAACCATCCAAATTTCTCTTGGAGCAACAATGCACAAGGAAAGCAACAACCTCCAGGTTATTCACAAAACCCTCTACCATCACTACAACCGCAGGAGAAGAAATCCTCATTGGAGGATTTGATGACTAAGTATATAGAAGCTAATGAGAAGAGGATGCAAAATCAAGAAGCTTCTATGAAGAACTTAGAGTTGCAAATTGGACAATTGGCAAATGCTATGTCGGAAAGAGCTCAAGGATCTTTGCCAAGTAATTCGGAAAAGAATCCTAGGGAGCATGTGCAAGCAATTACTTTGAGAAGTGGGACAACTCTAGAGGATCCCAAACCTAAGGAGAGGGTAGAAAAAGCGAGTGAAAAGGCGATTCTTGAAGAGCCAAGTGAAGAGAAAGTAAGTCAACAAGAGGTGAGTCAAGAAGATCATGCAACAAAGCAAGGTAAATTTCCTCGAAACATTTCTTCTAGTGAAATTGATGTGAGTAAGTGTCCTTATCCTGAGAAATTAGGAAAAAGGAAAAAGGATGATAAGTTTTCTAGATTTTTAGAGATTATTAAAAAGGTTAACATTAATATGCCTTTTGTTGAGGCCTTGACACAAATGCCTAGTTATGCCAAGTTCTTTAAGGAGATCCTTTCTAATAGGAGGAGGTTAGATGAGGAAGGTGTAGTAAAGTTGACTGAAAATTGTAGTGCAATTGTTCAAAATAAATTACCTGCAAAGTTAAAAGACCCAGGGAGTTTCACTATTCCTTGTGAATTAGGGAGTGCTAAGTTTGAAAAAGCGTTGTGCGATTTAGGTGCTAGCATAAACTTGATCCCTTTGTCTTTGTGTAGGGAATTTAATCTAGGTGAGATCAAGAAAATGCATATTACACTACAATTAGCTGATGGGTCCATAAAAGTTCCTTGTGGAATTATAGAGGATTTGTTAGTGAAAGTTGGACCATTTGTTTTTCCAGCTGACTTTATTGTTTTGGATATACAGGTTAATACAATTGTCCCTATCATTTTTGGTAGACCATTTTTAGCTACGGCAGGTGCATTGATTGATGTAAGAGAGGGACGATTAACATTGCGATTCAATGATGAGGAGATTGTGTTTGACATCAAGAAGGCTATGAAATACCCCCAAATGCATGAAAATGATATGTGTTTGTTTTTAGATACCATTGATTATTGTGTGCAGGAGGTGAAGCAAGAAGAGCTCAATAAAGATGAGTTAGAAGAGGAATTGGAACAAATTTTCATGTTTGAAAGTGAGGAGTCAGCACAAGAGGCTCTAATTCCACTAGTTTGTGAGAAGACAGAGGAATCCAAGGAACCTAAAGAGGAAGCTGTACAAGTGGAATTAAAACCTCTACCTACACATTTGAAATATGTTTGTCTTGATAATGATGCTTGTCCTGTGATTATTTCTTCATTTTTGACAGCTGAAGAAGAAGAGAAGACACTGGAATTGTTGAGGAAGCGAAAAGCAGCAATCGGGTGGAAGCTTTCCGACATCAAGGGTTTAAGCCCTACACTTTGTATGCACAAGATTCTAATGGAGGAAGGCTACAAGACAACAATTCAGCCCCAAAGAAGGTTAAATCCAGCCATGCAAGAAGTCGTGAGGAAGGAAGTCATCAAACTTCTCGATGCAGGTATTATTTATCCAATTTCTGATAGTGCATGGGTGAGTCCGGTTCATGTAGTTCCTAAGAAAGGGGGGATGACTGTGATTGAGAATGAGAACAATGAGTTGATACCTACTAGAACAGTGACGGGGTGGAGAGTGTGCATCGATTATAGAAAGCTTAACTCTGCCACTAGAAAAGATCATTTTCCACTTCCATTCATTGATCAAATGCTAGAAAGGTTAGCTGGGAATAGGTTTTACTGTTTCTTAGACGGGTTTTCAGGTTATTTCCAAATTCCCATAGCCCCCGAGGATCAAGAGAAAACTACTTTTACATGTCCGTATGGCACTTTTGCATATAGGCGTATGCCTTTTGGTTTGTGTAATGCACCGGCTACTTTTCAGCGGTGTATGATTGCTATTTTTCATGACATGATTGAGAAATGTATGGAGATTTTCATGGATGATTTCACTGTTTATGGATTAACCTTTGATGCTTGTTTGGAACATTTAGATTTTGTTTTGCAGAGATGTGAGGAGACAAATCTTGTGTTGAACTGGGAGAAGTGTCATTTTATGGTGAATGAAGGTATAGTGCTTGGACACAAGATTTCTGAAAGAGGAATTGAAGTTGACAAGGCAAAAGTGGAGGTAATTGACAAATTGCCACCACCAACATCTGTGAAGGGAGTAAGAAGTTTTTTAGGACATGCTGGGTTCTACAGGAGGTTTATTAAAGATTTTGCAAAGATTGCTAAACCTCTTTCTAATTTTCTTGTTAAGGATAATAAGTTTGATTTTGATGATGAGTGTTTACAGGCTTTTAAAATTTTGAAAGAAAAGTTGGTCACAGCTCCAGTGATGATAGCGCCGGATTGGAAGAGCCCATTTGAGTTGATGTGCGATGCAAGTGACTACGCACTTGGGGCAGCTTTGGGGCAAAGGAGAGATAAAGTGTTTCGTGTGATTTACTATGCTAGTCACACTCTTACAGGCCCGCAGTTGAATTACACCACTACGGAGAAAGAATTCTTAGCTGTAGTTTATGCATTTGAGAAGTTTAGGCCCTATTTAATAGGTTCCAAAACTATTGTATTTACTGACCATGCAGCTCTTCGGCATTTGTTTGCCAAGAAGGAATCAAAGCCGTGGTTGATCCGGTGGGTTTTATTGTTGCAAGAATTTGATTTGGAGATCAAGGACAAGAAAGGCACTGAAAATCTAATTGCTGATCATTTGTCACGATTAGCAAATGCTTACACCAATAAGGGAGAGACAATTTCAGAATTATTTCCGGAGGAGAGGATTTGTGTTGTTTATTCTACTTCTCCTTGGTTTGCTAATTTGGCTAATTATCTTGCAGCTAGAAAGATTCCTGCAGATTTTTCTTTTAAGCAAAGGAAGAAGTTGGTAGCATATGCGAGGCATTATTATTGGGAGGATCCATTTCTATACAAGTTGTGTCCGGATAAACTCATTAGAAGTTGTGTTCCGGAGTGGGAGATTGAAGGTATTTTGAAGCATTGCCATGATGGAGAGGTAGGTGGCCATTTTGGACCTAATCGTACGGCTGCTAAAGTCCTCGAATCAGGTTTTTTCTGGCCTTCTTTATTTCGTGATGCTAGACAATATGTTTCTAAGTGTGATAGATGCCAACGCTCATGTAATATATCTAGGAGAGATGAAATGCCTTTGAATAATATACTTGTGTGTGAAATTTTTGATGTTTGGGGTATAGATTTTATGGGACCATTTCCATCTTCGTATGGGAATGAGTATATTCTAGTAGCCGTTGATTATGTGTCAAAATGGGTGGAAGCCATAGCTACTAGAACTAATGACTCCAATGTTGTTTTGCAATTCCTTAGGAAGAACATTTTCACTAGGTTTGGCACTCCTAGAGCAATAATTAGTGATGGTGGGAAACATTTTTGCAACCGTCAATTTGAAGCTCTTCTTAGGAAGTATGGAGTGAGGCATAAAGTTGCTACACCTTATCACCCACAAACAAGTGGTCAGGTAGAGGTTTCAAACAGGGAATTAAAAAGAATCTTAGAAAAGACTGTGAATACCTCTAGGAAAGATTGGGCCATTAGGTTAGATGATGCGTTGTGGGCGTATAGGACAGCTTTTAAGACACCTATTGGCATGACACCTTTTAGGTTAGTTTATAGAAAAGCATGTCATTTGCTTGTGGAACTCGAGCACAAAGCTTTTTGGGCTACTAAATTTTTGAATTTTGATCTTGACAGTGCAAAGAAGTCTCGTTTATTGCAGGTGAATGAGTTGGATGAGATGCGATTTTGGGCATATGAGAATGCTTTGCTGTACAAGCAAAAGACAAAAGAGTGGCATGACAAGTTGATCAAGAGAAAGGAGTTTACACCTGGCCAGTTGGTACTTCTGTATAACAGTCGGCTAAAGTTGTTCCCATGTAAGCTTAAGTCACGATGGCAGGGACCGTATGAAGTTACAAAAGTTATGGAGTTTGGGTCCATTGAAATCAAGCATCTCAAGTCTGGAGATAAGTTTACAGTGAATGGGCATCGATTGAAACCTTACATCACGAATCGGTTTAATCCAGAACTCGTGATGTTCACTTTTGTGGAATAAAGGGAGTATAAAGTCGAGCTAGGACTATAAACTAGAACTATTTGTATATAATTTTGATTTATTTGTTTTATTTTGTTTTTATTTTGGAGTCAATTTTTGTTTAGGAGAATTTGAGCTTTTGAGTTTGGGATGAATGTGAAGTGGTCACTTAAATTTTTAAGATTTGGTCCAAATAGTAGAGAGAATAAGTTTTAGCAAAAATTTTTGGTCAAAACCACAACTGCTTGTGGTGGAACGTTATTAGCTTGAGAAATAAGGGGTACATTATAGTTAGAAATTTTGATTGAAATTGTAAAATTCCAGTGGACACCACAACCGCTTGTGGTGAGCGATTTCTAGCTTGTGGTTTGAGTGATGGGTTGTGGTGAAATTTCTGGGTAGATTGACCATAGTTTCAGTCAAGACCATAAGGGGTTGTGGTTTGGGGGTTTTGCCTTGTGGTTTTTGGGTTAGTATGCAAAAAATATAAAATAAATAAAATAAATAAAATAAAAAAAAAGAAATATTCATAAAAAATAATAATAAATATATATATATATGTTTTTTATTACCTAACCTAAAATTTTCTTTTACTTTGCAGCAACCATTAAAACAGCAGCCACCACTTCCACCTTACATCTTCATACTCCTTCATCGTCGACTGGTCTAACGCCGTCGTCCCACATCCGCCGATCAAAGCTCATTGCCTCCGGTCAGCATCAACTCATCTTCACCGTATTTGCTGGTTCATTCTCACCTCCGTCGACCGTCTCTCATACACCCACTTCGTTGTTGTTTCTTCGCCGGCGAGTTCCGATCATCGATGTTGAGGTAGAAAGAAAATAAGATAAAGACGATGTTGTCCTTAAGCAATTGAAAGGGACCTAAGCTAGCATCAGTATATGGGATTTGTTGGCTATATACAAAAAGTATCGTGAAAATATGGCCAAACCTATGACAAGTATGCACATTTCTACTTTTGCAACACCAGAGGAGCTGGTTAGTTTCATGGGAGCAAAGAAAGATGAAGAAGTGAAGAAAGGTGAAGACATTCAAGAGGGAAACAAGGTTGAAATTGGGATGCTTCTTTTTCAAACACTGACTTACCAGAAGATGGAAGAGACCATGTTCGCCTGCTTTTCATTAAGGTGGAGGTCAAGGGAAAGAGAACCCCTATGCCATGGTTGATGATGGATCCGTTATAAATGTATGCCCACTCAAGATTCTTCCAAAAGCTTATCATGTCTACTTTTGACCTAAGTCTTTTTGATGGAATAATCCGAGCTTATAACAAAATTAAGAGGAAAGCTGAAAGAACCTTCAAAACCCTGGTAAAGGCAAGACCTATCGAATCTATGGTTGAATTTGTGGTTCTAGATATACCACTTATATTTGCATTGCTGTTGGGTCACCCATGGTTTCACCCTCTTGGTGGAGTTCCTTCAACACTCCATTAAAAGATCAAGTTTGTAAGTGATGATAGGATGATAATAATTGAGGCAAAAAATAGTGAAGCAATTCATCTCTTATGGTGGAAAGGCCCTTAATGGTTTCTAAATGGCTGGTATTTCTAAAGACATGATAGTGGGTTCTAAGGTTCTATCTATGATGAAGCAGATGAACTACTTACCAGGAACCGAACTTGGGAAAGGGAAAGTAGGTCTGATAGAGCTTCCAATTTTCAAGACTCATGTATCCAAGAAGGGTTTAGGCTATGAAGGAACAAATGAAGACACTCTGCTAAAGGAGGATAAGCGGATGGAATTTCCTCAACTTGAGGAGATATTTATCAAAGCTCTAGAGTTAGGACCACTACAATAGGAAGCCAGAGCCCGTCATGTTCATGGAAAAGATGATTCCAGGGTTTGAGATCTTTATTGACATCGTTGAGCTTGCTGAACAGTGAAGAAGAAGATCTCACCGGCTGACCAAGGACAAAAAAAGGAAGCTGGCCCAAAATTCCTGTAGAGTCTAGAAGAGATTGTTGCCGTCATTGGAGATCAATTTTAAAATCTTACAATATGTGATGATAAAAATATTGATCTTGATTTGTTTGCTCTTTGTGAGGATGATGATGTTTTCTTTTCCAAAATGAATGCAATAAAGTATGATTTTTTTTACTTACGTGATGTTTTTTTTCTTATGATTGCATATATTCATTTGGTGATTACATGAGAATTTTTAATATTAACTCTGTTAAAACTCAATCATTAAATTTGGGAACACCTAAAAATCCTACAAATATTATCATAGAATCTAATCTTACTCCTGAAGAGAGAGAGATTTGAAATAATATTCAAAAAATATTAAGAAGTTTTTGCCTGGTCTTATGAAGATATGCTAGGGATTAATCGAGATATAGTTGAACACCTGATTCTAACTTATACCACATGCAATGAAAAAATTTTGGTTGCATTGCTTATGTTTTAGTTAATGCTCAAAATCACCAAAAATTAGATGAAAAATCAATTAAATGTGTTTTTTTGCTACTATACGGAGTCCAAGGCATATAAATTGTATAACCTAATATCTAGCAAGATAATTGTCAATAGAAATGTCATTTTTAATGAGACAGCTAGCTGGAACTGGAATAACAACAATGGCAGCAAGGAAGAGCAGCCTCAAGTTCCATTAATGGAGGAAGAAAATGCAGCTCCAACTCCAATAACTTCTCCTGCTTCCACTCCGATTCATAGTAGCCTAGCAACTACACCAAATGCAATTTCTGATAATAGCAGCTCAAGTGAATCCTCTGAAGAAACACCACCAAGGAAAGTTAGATCACTAAGGGAGATTTATGAATTAAATGACTTTGCACTATTGGTTTTAGATCCTACAACATATGAGGAAGCAGCAGAAAAAAGAGGAGTGGAGACAGGCTATGAAGGAAAAGCTCTTATCCATCGAAAAGAACTCAACCTGGGAACTTGCGAATTTACCAAATGGAAAGAAACCAATTGATGTAAAGTGGATATTCAAGACAAAATTTCATGCTGATGGCAGTATTTAAAAGTATAAGGCTCAATTGGTCGCGAAAGGGTACACTCAACAGCAAGGGATCGACTACGAGGAAATATTTTCTCTAGTGGCTCGATTTGAAATAGTAAGAATACTCTTGGCATTGGCAGCTCAACTCAAATGGAGGGTGTATCAATTTGATGTAAAATCAGCATTTCTGAATGGTAAACTTGAAGAAGAAGTCTATGTTTCACAACCTGAAGGATTTGTGATTAATGGGAAAGAAGAAAAAGTGTACAGGCTGAGGAAGGCTCTTTATGGCTTAAAGTGTACAGTAAAATTGATGCATATTTCTTGCAAAATGGCTTTACAAGAAATGAAAATGAGCTCATTCTTTATTTAAAAAAGCAAGGTAAAGCCGATTTCTTACAGGTGTGCTTATATGTAGATGATATAATCTACATGGGGTCAAATTCAGCACTTGTTAAAGAATTCAAATCCAACATGATGGGCACTTTTAAAATGACAGACCTGGGATTACAGAACTACTTCCTTAGACTGGAGATACTACAAGATGAAGACGGGATGTTCATTTTCCAAAAGAGATATGCAACGGATTTATTAAAGAAATTCAGTATGTTAAATTGCAAGATGGTGGCCACCCCAATGAACAAGAATAAAAAATTGAAGCAGCAAGACGGAGTTGAAGCAGTAAATTAAAGGCAATTTCAAAGTCAAGCTCTGGATTAATATATTTGACTCACACTAGACTAGATATTTCATTTTCTGTTGGTGTTGTGTCAAGATTTATGAGCAATCCATCAAAGGAGCATTATGGAGCAGCAAAAAGGATCTTAAGGTACATTGTTGGAACTTTGAATTATGGAATATGGTACACTCATGTATCAGATTTTAAGTTGGCTGGGTTTACAGACAATGATTGGGCAACCTCGGTTGATGACAGAAGAAGCACTTCAGAAAATGTATTTGGACTTGGTTCAGGTGCAGTCACATGGTGTTCCAAGAAATAACCTATAGCAACTTTATCAACAGTAGAGGCAGAGTACATTGATGCTACTATAGCAGCATGTCAATGCATTTGGCTTAGAAGAATAATGTGTGATTTACAGCAAAAGCAAGAACAGGAAACTACACTTTATTGTGATAACAAGTCAACAATTGCAATGGCAAAGAATCCAACCTTTCACAGTAATACAAAGCACATTGAGCTGAGATTTCATTTTATTAGTGAATTGGTGGCCAAAGGTTAAATAGTCATAAAGTATTGTCACACTGATGTCCAAGTTGTAGATATCTTCACCAAAGCTTTAACAAATCAAAGACTTGTATTTCTTAGATCCTTACTTGGAGTATGTGATTTTGAATTAAGGGGGAGTGTTGGAGATGTGATTCAAAATCTATTGCAGGAAAATACTGCAACAATCTCTCAAATTAGTTGAGTTGTTAGCTGATAAATAGGAGCCATTTATGTTGTTATTATGATCAAATAAGTATCAGTTAGTTGCTTAATTTTTTACATTTTTTCATTATTTGTAAGCCTATAAATAGAAGCTGCTTCAAGATCAACAAGATCACTAAGAAGGCTATAACATGGACTCTTCGGTGGCTAACCAATTGTTACACTCAATAAATCTTTCAAAATGTCCACACATACACCCAATATCAGAGTGTCGCTAGGGCAGTTGGCACCATTATTGCCCCTACCATTCCCATTTTCATTACAATTACCGCTGTCGTTACCGTTACCACCATTTCCATTTCCATTGCCATTATTTATTCCATTTCCATTTCCATTTCCATTGCCATTACTTATTCAATTTCCATTTCCATTGCCATTATTTATTCCATTTCCATTTCCATTGCCATTACTTATTCAATTTCCATTTCCATTGCCATTATTTATTCCATTTCCATTTCCATTGCCATTACTTATTCAATTTCCATTTCCATTTGATGGGGGAAGAGCAAGAGCTCACCAAAGTGAAGAAAAGAAGGTTGAGGGGGAGGAGAAGGGCAACTTTTGAAGTTGAAGCCATATCTCAATAGGCAGAGATTTTTGAATTCTTGAATCGTTTAATTTTTTTAGTTACTAGAGATTGATGGAAATGGTGGAAATGGGTTAAGGTTTTTATATAAGTAACCATGGCCATGGTTCGGTTAACCGGAATCGCCGGTTCCAGTCTATAATTTTCGTGAACCTTAATCTTAACCGGTAAGAGCCGGTTAAGTTAAGGTTCAGGCCCTTAAAAATCGATCCGGTTCTGGTTTTGGTTCTGGTTTTAGTTTGAACCACCAGTTCAAATCAATTTTTTTAAAAAAATTATATTTAAAAGAAAATACTATTATTGATATATGATAATATTTTTTATGAGATTAAACACCACTTATAAAATTAATAATATTATTTAAGTTAAATCAAATAATATTATTTATAAATATTTAATATTACAATTAAAGTATAAAAAAGATTAAAAAAATGTTTGAACATAATTACTAAAAATTAATTAACTATATAAATTATAAATATAAATATTTAATAGTACATTTGAAATATTCAATAAATATAAATAATGTGACTTTCATTTATCAATTTACTTCTTATTCATCATCCAAAATATTAATATATTGTTGTGAAATTTACTCATCATCACTTATATTATAAAAATGATTAGAACTTGTCATTTTAATATAAATTGATAATAATAATAATATTATTATTATTATTTTTTAACAATGATAACAATAACAATTACTAATAATAATAATAATAACAAAATAGTAATAATTAACAAACAATAAATATTACTAGTAATACTAATAAATAATAATAATAATAATAATAAAATAATTAACAACAAATAATAAATATTACTAACTATAATAACAAATAATAATAATAATAAATAATAAATATTACTAATAATAATAATTAACATTAATAAATAATAATAAAAAGAATTTAAGAGAGTAGAAATTAGAGAATTAAGGGTTGAAGAATTTAGAGTTAAATTAGATAATTAAAATTTAATGATTGAGAGAAATTGTGTAAAAATTAAAAAATGAATTAAAAAGATAGTGTATTTATAGATTTTTTGAATTTTTTTTATTTTAATAAAATATCCTTAAAAAATTTTTATTTTTTTAATTTTTCGGTTTTGAACCGGAACCGCCAATTCGGTTCCGGTTCAAATATTTTGGAACCTGAACTGGAACCTTAAAGAAAGGTTCTGATTCTGATTCTGAATTTTTAATTACGGTTAAACTGAACTGAAATCGCCGATCCGATTTAACAGTTCAACCGAACCGTAGCCATGCTTGTATACAAGGAGATTAAGCACTACTTGTGAATAAAAAAATCCATGTAATGTGATCCATGTAGAATCATTTCCATGATTATATTATTTTATACACAACCTGTCATTGGAAAGGTGATTATTTTTCAAAATTTCTTGAACGTCAACTACGTGTTGGCACATCCCGTTATAACATATATAAATGTATATGTACAAATACAAATTAAAGAGGGGAATATTTAAATTGATAAACCATAAAATCATTCATATTATTTATTTTTGCTATTGCGTAAATTATGCAATCATTAATAACTAATTAATTATACACATAAAAATTAAATTCAAAAAATTAATTTTATCATATATATATTGTATGTATGTTATATGTATGAATATGTTTATTATGTATATATTGTGTATATATTATACGTATATTATGTCTATATATACATGTTGCTCTATATTTCGTATATATTCTGAATATAGTGATTTACAATTGATAAATTATATTTTTATAGTTAAATTGTTTACTTATGTTATATTATACTATATATATTGTACAAATATTTGTGTTTGCTGTGTGTATGTTTGTGTGTATTGTGTATGCTGTACGTACGTTTGTGTATTTTATGTGTATTTTGAATACGAGAAAAATAAACTTATTTATCAATAAAAAAACAAACAGCATAAAAAATTAAACAGCATTAAAAAAAGAAAAAAAAAAGATAACTGGTAAAAAACAACAGATAGAAGAAAAAAAAAAGTAAACAACTTTCGTATATCTGTAAAGAAAAAGCTTTCAACCATAAAACTGAAAACAAAAGAACAAAATGGCATAATACATGTAAATAAACCCGTTTTCATGAGTATGTCATTTTCTCAAGTTGTTGCATGAATTAGCATGTCAACTGTTCCTCGTCAGCCGAAGTGAACTTTTTTGTGCGGTTGAGCTGAAGAACTGACAATGTTAGTTGGCTTTGGGCGAGGTCTTTATTACCGTACTTAACTGAATGAAAAGATGCAAGTCAGTCAGTCTGTAATGCCTTAGACTTGCTAGTTATTGGCAATTTGAATTTGAGAACTTAATTGAATGTGTGAAACTTGCTATCTCCAGCTTTGCCTTGTTTTGAGTTTGATCTTTTTTTTTTTTCCTTTGAGACTGAAATAGGAAACTTTATTAAGAAATAGAATTAGCAATGTCTTCCAAAACAAAAGGAAGAACAGATGATGGAACTTCCTCTATGAGAACAGAATCAGTAAACGGTGTCAAGCAAATAGCTCATTGAGCCATGGCGTGTGCTTATTCTCCTCTCTACGAAGGTGAGTAAAATGGCATATCTGGAAGGATGTTGCAAGGTTCCAGATGTCCATATGAATCAGGTTGATGAAAGATCGAGCACGTTGGTGCTTTTGGATAGCCGTAATCAACAGCAGGCTGTCAATCTCTAATATCACTCTACTCAAACAACAATCTCTCGCAATTGAGAGCCCAAAAACTAAGGCTAGAGACTCTGCCATCTTAGCATTCATAAACATTGTAATGACCAATTAATATAGTCATCAATTTTAATCTTTTCAAGTAGTATTATTGAAAAGTTAATTTTAATTAAACATTGTATCACTATTAATGTTAATTTTTATTAGTATCAATCAATTATTAAGTTTTTATATTTTTTTTAATTGTACATTAAACATATTATTTTTATATTATTGTCTACTGATTCAATTCATATTCTCTTCACAATTGGATTTGTTTTAAACATCTTATTTCATTGAATTAATTGTACGGAAAGAAAACCGTACAGCCATAAGAGGAACAAGGCTAGATCAGCTTCTTGACCTCGAAGCAACAAATAAAATAGTAATATTAAGAAATTACATTAATTAATAAATGAGAAATATAACTTGAAAACAAGTAAAATTGATTGGTGTACTGAGGTGATCGTGAAAATTGCTTATTTTGAATAACAGATAGAGTTAAATAGTAAACCAATTAATTGATATTAATTTATGCGCAGATGAATCCTTGAGGAACCTTCTTGCCACAATAGTTGAGCAATAAGCTCAAGTCAATGGGAAGATTCAAGTTAATTCCTAGAAGACGAGCTTTGACGGTTGTGCAAAGACAAACAGCTGCCTCAAGATCAACAAGATCACCAAGAAGGCTACAACATGGACTCTTTGGTGCCTCACCAATTGTAACACTCAATAAATCTTTCAAAACGTCCACACATACACCCAATTTCAGAGTGTCTCTACGGCAGTTGGCACCATTATTGCCCCTACCATTCCCATTGCCATTACCATTCCCATTCCCATTGCCATTGCCATTATCATTGCCATTGCCATTCCCATTGCCATTGCCATTGCCATTGCCATTACCATTCCCATTGCCATTGCCATTTCCATTGCCATTGCCATTGCCATTGCCATTCCCACCATTTCCATTGCCATTGCTTATTCCATTTCCATTTCCATTGCCATTCCGTATTCCATTTCCATTGCCATTTGATGGGGAAGAGCAAGAGCTCACTAAAGTGAAGAAAAGAAGGTTGAGGGAGAGGAGAAGGGCAGCTCTTGAAGTTGAAGCCATATCTCAACAGGTGAGGATTTTGAATTCTTGAATCGTTTACTTTTTTTAGTTACTGGAGATTGATGGAAATTGTGGAAAAGGGTTAAGGTATTTATAGAAGGAGATTAAGCACTTCTTGTGAATAAAAAACCATATAATGTGATCCATGTAGAATCATTTCCATGATTATATTATTTGATACAAGACCTGTCCTTGCAGTGTGGAGATACAGAATTAAAGATATTTCTTTGAAAATGTCTTGAATGTTAACTACGTGTAGGCACATTCCATAATGAAATATTTTATACTTATACAAGTATGTACTAAAATATATACATATTTATGTGATTAGTGAAAACTTGGATGCATGCTTGAATATATTTGCATAATTATATTAATAGGTGAAAGGATATATGTAAATGTACGTGGGCGCACGTACAGACACAAACCTATAAGAGAATACGTGAATTTTGAGACTCGTTTTACAAGTTTTAGAGTTAGCACACATTAAAAAGAGCTAATCAATACCCTCAAGATTAAATGGTATGGGGTCTCTTCTCTCTCAACTAAAAGCCTTGAGTTTGAGATGTGAGTGTGAAACAGCTTTAAAAGTTAAGAGGGAGCGTTCTACTCCTTAACAGACCTACATAATACGAATCTAAATTAACCTACAACTTTTGAGTTCTAGAATACTGAATAATATTATGTGAAGACAATTAATTAATTACTATAAACATATCTATTTAATGGAAAAATATTCTACTTTTTTCCTTGTAATAAAATTACTTGTGGCAAAATAAATATATATTCTTAGATAAAAAATAATAAATTATGTCCCTAATTTTTAGTTATGTCATTTCTAGTTATATAATTTTATATCATTTCAAGATGTATTGATTGTTTTACATTATTTTGCCTCTTGAGCCTTGATTTTTGCTGTAAATAAACGTATTGAATGTTGTAGATTTTTTAAATAATTCGTAATGAGCATAAAATTTTTTTACTTGTAATATAATTTTTTTTATATTCTTAGAATTAACATTTTAAAAAAATGCGTTCCATTGAACAGAAAAACAAAAGAAAATATTATATTAATAATGTACCAGTATTTTTGGATCAATTTAGACATATGAAAAAAATAATCAATTTGAATTTTTTCTTTATACAAGATTATTTTAGTATTTTTACTATTAAATTTTTCTGTGGATGCTAAAAATATTTGGAATAACAATAAATTCCATTTTTATTAAAAAAAATAATGGGATAGACTATTCATATTTAGTTTTGAAAACAGGGTGAACTTAGCTTGTTGATTATATATACTTAATATGAGAGATTAAATAATACTTTCTCTATTCTACTTCAAGTGTCGTGTAAAAAAATTATTTTACTTCAATTGTCACTTTTATAAATTTAATGTGATGTTAATTATAAAATATAAATTTATCTTTGAGTATTAAATATTTCTAAGATTAGTAAAAGAATAATTGAAATATGTAATTAAGTAAAATATTATAAATTTTTTATAATATTTATAATCCCTGATGATTACTTTAGTATGTGTATTTATTTATAAAACGACACTTGAAGTATAACGATTAGGAGTTATATTAGAGTCTTTTGAAGGAGAACTCATCCCCTTGTCCAATAAATTAAAATTCAAGGCAACCAACAATAAGGTAGAGTATAAAGCATGCATCTTTGGTTTGGAAACCCTAATGATAATGAGGGTTGATAGGGTACAAGTTTTTAGTGACACATTGTTGGTGATATCCTAAGTAAATGGAGAATGGGAATTAAAGGAAGAAAAGTTAAAGCCATACCATGACTACTTGACTGTGATGAGGAAGAACTTCAGGGATTGTAAATTTATACATTTGCCAAGGGAAGAAAACCAGATGGCTAATGCCCTAGCTATATTGGCTTCAATATGGAAGGATTCTGTCAAATTATTCCTTAAACCTCTGCTTTTGACCAGTTCATCAACTCCTTGCTATGAGTATGAAATGGTCATGGAAACTTATATGAACCGTGATACATGGTATGATACTGTAAGACAGTTTTTAGAAAATAAAGAGTATTCATTGGGGGTAACAAGAGAGAAAAGAAGAGCTATAAAGCGGTGGTTTGGGTGTTATATCAAAGATGGCCAGACTGGGTATATTTGAGATGTTTAAGGAAGTCTAAAGTCAAACAGATCATGTCAAAAGTACATGCAAGGTCTTGCGGGCCTCACATGCATGGGCTAGCTCTAGTTCAGAAGATAATATAATGGCAAGCCTACTACTGGTCGACCATGGAGAGGGATTGTATTGATTTTGTGCGGAAATGTCAACAATACTAGCTGCATGGAAATTTGAACTATTTACCTCATAAGGAATTGTATTCTATGTTTTTGCCCTGGCCTTGCGCAACTATGGAAATGGATATTATTGTTGAGATTCATCCAACAACTTTAAATGGCCAATGATATATAGTATTAGCAGTCGACTACTTTTTGAAATGGGTTGAAACTAAATCTTTCAACAAATTGGGAGCAAGGCAAATGGATCGATTTATTGAAAGAAACCTTATCTTCAGATATGGAGTTCCACACAGTATATTATCATATAATGGGATACAGTTTTAAGGGACTGTTAAGGATTTGTTTGACAAATATTGGATCAGCCATCATAGATCCTCCCATACAGACCAAAAGCCAATGGTGCAGTAGAAAGCAGCTAATAAGATGATTAAACAGATTCTCTCCAAAATGACCAAGACATACAAGGATTTGTCAAAAATACTCCCTTTTTACTTTGTTGGGGGGGGGGGGGGATAGAACAAGTGTTTGAACTCTGACTAGAATGAAACTATTTTCCTTATTTATGGAATGGAAGTGGTCTTGCCTATTGAGATTGAGATCAAATCCCTAAGGGTAGTCTTGAAAGCTAAACTGCTAGAGATAGAAAGGTATTAAGCAGATACACACAACTAGCTTTCTTAGAGGAAAGAAGGTTGAAAACATTGTATAATCACCAATTTTACCAAGGAAAGATAGCCTGAGCTTATAATAAAAGAGTCCATGTTCGAAAAATTAAAGTTGGTGATTTAGTTCTAAAACAATGTAAGGTAAATATTTTCAATCCAAGAGGAAAGTTTAGACCAAGTTGGAAAGGACCTTATGTTGTGAAGTAGATAATGAAGAAAGGCGTAGTTAAGCTATCAGACATAGATGGGAACAAGTTCAATAAACTGATAAATATCGACAGGCTGAAAAAGTTCTATATTTAAATATATATATATATATATATAAGAGGGGCTCACTATGTTGAAACCCGAAAAGACATCCTAGGCAAAAATTAGAGTAGCCCGCTAGTTCTGAAAATTCGAAAGGGTGGGCTAGGCAATAATTAAGGCTAAACAATGAGAGAAAATTGCTAATTAGAAAATTTGAAAGGGTTGATTGGCGACATGAGTAATTTTGTGTACGCTTGCTATGTGTTTATGGTTGTTCCTAATTTAATGAGATAGAGTTAATAATAAAATTGCTATATGTGCACCATTTCAAATATCAACCAAAAGGTTAAAATAAATTACGTAATAGCAAAAAGTAATGATAAATCATAATAAAAAGAAAATGTCTTTCACCCTAACATCATTTATTTAAAGACTGACAATTGTAGAATTAATTGAAACTGGTAGGTATAATGTATAGGCCAGCTCTACCTCAGATGATCCAAGAAAGTTTCAGTCAGCAAGGGCATGTCCATGTCAATTGTAAAATCATAATCATGAGGTGGAGCCCTATATTGGTGACCAGGGAGTCAATAATCATAACAAGTTTCTCGTTGAAGAGCAGCAGGTGGAACATACATCAAATATGTACGAGTGGTAACATGGCTATGTATGAGTGGTAACATGGCTAATTTTTCACCAAGGCACTAACCAGCGGATGTTGATAACAACTCTTGAACTAATCCACTTGATCCATTCGGCATATGAAGAAGCAAGTCGAAGAAGTTTTCTTGCAGAATGGTGTTGAGGTAGGTGTCTTGTTTGATCTATAGTTGAAATGTCAAGCAAGCAAAAGCATTCCAGCAGCCATACCTAAAAGAAAGAAGATATATATATATATATATATATAAAGAGGCCCGCTAGGCTGAAAACTCGCGAGGGTGGTTTAGGCAAAAGTTAGAGCGGTCCGCTAATTCTAAAAACCTGCAAGGCTGGACTAGAAAAAATTAGGACCAAAATAAAAATATAGTAAAGCTCGCTAGTTCTAAAAACCTGCAAAGGCAGACTAGGCAAATATTAGAGCAATAAATAAATAATGACCTAAATTGAAAATCCAAAATAACAGATTAGGTAATTACCTGAAGCAACTAAAGACTTCTAGTTAGTCTTCTCGAAGAACGTGTTTTGGATTGATCCAATCCAACTAGGGTTTCAACTAAAATTAAATATCATCATTAGAAGAAATAAGCAAGAATTGGCCAGGCAGACATAAACAGAACATGCACCCCCACGTTCTTGTAAGAGCCAAGTGGGATATGCAAAAATTAATCAGTTGACCAAGTAAAATTTTCTCACCTCTGGTTAATTGAAGAACGTCAGGCTTTGATATATGGAATAACATCTGTATTTTTTTATGAGAGTTAGAAGACAATATAGGCAATGCTATTTGACAATCATGTGGATATTCAAGTATGGCCTCAAATTCTTCAATCATAGGACATAACTCAAAGTTGTTAATCTTAAAAGTCCTTGATTCTACATTCCAAAAGAAGGCCATAGCATGTAAGAAAGGTTGATTTAACTTAGTATTTTGAAAGCACTTTAAAGTGTTAATTTGAAAACAAGTTATTTGTTCCCAATGAACAGCTTCAAGGGTCTTAAACAAATTCTTCATCTTTTTTTTTTTTTGGCTTCGGTCATTGTTGGATTTGTGAGAATTGAAGATTGTCTACCTCGGTAAGAAGACGATCGAAGGATTATATGCATTGAGGGGCTACTGCTTTAGTTGAATTGGTGAGAAGGAAGAAGCAGTGATGGTTTAAATAGGTAATGGATTGAAGATCAAACTGTACAAGGAAAAGGAAAAGCAATGCATGTTGGACTCATTAACCTAATTCACCATGGTTTTGTCAAAGTGTAATCTATGTTGAATCTATTTAAACAAATTCGATGTGGACACTATATGTATGCATATATATAAAAAAAAAAAAGGTGTGCCATAAAAGTGAGCAAATAAAAAAAGAAGAAGGAAAAGAGGTCAAAAGTCAAAGTTAGAAAATTAATTTTTTACTTTATTAATATGTACAGTCATGCTACGAGCTAATTGTAAGGTAATTACAAAATCATTAAGAAGGAGGAGGAGGTCCATAGTCAAATAGTGCCTTAAAAAATTCATCGACTGAAGAGGGAGGAGGAATCTCGTTGTTAGTAGTCTAGGGTCCCCTTGATGGAGAAGCAACACCAGGATCTCTCTCAAAACTAGAAGTCTAAAAAGTTCTGTTCGGACATGCGGTATAAATCTTTGAAATGTATGGCATGTTGACAGCTAGTGCTTAACTCTCAACGGCTAGCATCCAACTCTTCCTGTAGCTTCTTATTTTGTTTCTCGAGCATTAGTTGTGACCCAAAAAAGAAAAAGATAAGAACATGCATAATCATGCATAAATATATCATAAATCAATATAAAATAGGATTGCAGATCAGGTAATTCAAGCCGAAGCCTTGAGGATAGGACAACATATCAGCATAAGGAGGTGGAACCAAAGAATGAGCGAATAGAGAAAACTACAGTTGAATCAGAGCAGCATAGGATGATCCAGCCTCATGATCAAATGAACGGGTAGCCTGCAATGATCATCAAGAGTTAGAACAAATTAAGAAGAAGCAGTTAAGGAGAATATATTTGCATTCGTCAAAAAAGTGCCAACTCTAGAATTACCATGAGAATGGGAGGAGGACTCTCCTCTCCCATCCTCTTCTCCCCCTTCTTCATCATTATCTTCACCTTCTTCCTCTTCCTCCTACTATTCCTCTTCACCTTCCCCTTCCTCTTTTTCTCCCTTCTCCATTACTACTACTACTACTACTACTACTACTTCTTCTTCTTCTTCTTCTTCTTCTTCTTCTTCTACTACTACTACTACTACTACTACTACTACTTCTTCTTCTTCTTCTTCTTTTACTACTACTACTACTACTACTACTACTACTTCTTCTTCTTCTTCTTCTTCTTCTTCTACTACTACTACTACTAATACTACTACTACTTCTTCTTATTCTTCTTCTTCTTCTTCTTCTTCTTCTTCTTCTTCTTCTACTACTACTACTACTACTACTACTACTACTACTACTTCTTCTTCTTCTTCTTCTTCTTCTTCTTCTTCTTCTTCTTCTTCTTCTTCTACTACTACTACTACTACTACTACTACTACTACTACTACTACTTCTTCTTCTTCTTCTTCTTCTTCTTCTTCTTCTTCTTTAGGAAGTCCTCAGACAACAACATGAGAAACTTTAAAATTCAAGAGCCGCTCCAGAATAAATTGGATGTATGACTCAACGGGTGAAAAAAGATGTGGTTCAATGTCATATTCATCCTGAGCATGCGCCCAAAAATTTTTCGGCATGGATGTAATGTCTAAATTTTATGCCAGAATATCCCTAGAAACCCTATGTTTCTCAGGGCTAAGGAACTAATTGTACACCCTTTCACCAAGGAAACCAACCATTGGAAACCGAACTGATAATGACTTGGCGAGAGTTTTGAATAGGTAAGGCAACATTAATAAAAGGAGTCTAGTTGGCCCACTCACCATCACTCCACCAAGCGATATCCACCTCCAAAATCAAAGGGAAAAGGTAAGTTAATTTCTTCACAAATTTTAAATAGATACAAATTTTCTTTTTACATGATCCCATGTCAACCGACTCAAGTGATAGCGAAGAGAATGCACATGATGAGAGCTGGGCACTAATGTATGGCCTGATAACTAAAGGCTCAGCCTCGAATACATGACCCTCTATTGAAAAATGCCTGGTACCTGCACAAGATTATGCTCATATGTCCAACCCTATAAAAATAATGAAGGTCAGATTCATGCCAATCCCTTATTTGAATCAACAAATGATGAAAGATAGTACCTCGGCAATTACCATAAAGCTGGTAAATGATCTTTTCTTTCGGCAAAGCTTGTCAATTCGTGGCACAGTCAAGAAAGGCTAGCCTCTCCCTAGCCATATAGTGATAGATGATCCAAATCAACAAGAGTCGTAATACTGATAAGTGGACAACAAACTCAATGCTACATAAAATGGTCGATCCCAGTAAATATAGTAAAAACACTCGAGCATATTGTTCGGCCATTTTCCCACGAACCAGTTGGGCATAGTTCATCCAATATTCCCAAATCAAATTGTATTTTATCTTGAATGGCTCTTTTGATGAGGGTTTCATGCCTATTAGCTGTTGAATTTCGTCGCATGTCAAGATGTTTTCAGTAGAAGGGACAGGGATTCCATGATATTAGATGCTAGTTATGGCAGAAAAATTGACTGGGTTGTTTGTCATTATCTCCACTGCCAAGTAAAAAGTATGGGAAGTGTCCATCCACCGTTCTGTAAGCGCCTAAATTATGCTTCTATTTATCTAGATTCAAAGCCATAATTTTGGATCATTCGTTTCACTCGAGAGGGCACTTGATTGTACTATTGGCGGACCCTATAGATGCAACCACCACAATGAACGACACAATAGTCATGCTATCGTAAAACATGTAAGTCAGTATGAGGTAAATAAATAAGCTTCAAAAATTTATTTTTAGCACTTTAATAATTTTTAGAGTCTAGTATTTTAAATTCTTCTACTAAAAAAATGAATGCTCACTTTTAAATTTGTTTTATGGCACATTTATTGTCATGCTAACTATTTTTTCCATTTGTCCATATAGTTGCACTAAAAATTCTATGCTACTAGGCAATTAAACTGCATGAAAATAATGCTTTGCTCAGTCTTGTTGCTTGAACTACGGTGTAACTGTATCCCAGCTAATAAAGAAACTCTTCCATATTTATGAACCCGAATATGTTTAAGAAGCTCAGCATTTGAACGGAATCCAGCCCTAGAAGTATGCTGATTACTTGCCATTTATGAGAAAGGTGCTAACAGTTTGAGAAGTCTTAAAAATGAGGTTTTTAAAGGTGAATGAAATCTTCAAGGTTATGGATTGCAATGATAAATGCAGTTGCATCATTTGTTTATATAGAGAAGTGGCATGCTAAAAGCCTCAAGATAAGAACAAATTACAAAAAGTAAATTATAAGAAAAGGAAGCACGGATTCAAAAGTTAAAAAAAATAGTGAAGTGAAAGAAAAGAACATAGAAGCATAAAGTAAAGCAAAGAATATGGTTAGACTAAGAGAAATGAATGAATTCATTGACCGCACAGTACATGCAAAAAAAATTCATCACATGCGCATAATAAATTGATATTTATGTGTGTCTAAAAATATTTTTATAATAAAATATTTTTGTACGCAGGGGCTAAGGATATATAAGGAGGTACCTAATATAGCAAGTAACTAAAAGATAGCCATATTTTTTGCTGACATTGTGAGTCCAAAACCCAAATAATTCATGGGTCCAAAATCCAAAAAAACTCATGGGTCTAGAGACCAAACTAAGCCGAGTCTAGAACTCAAACCAACCCACGGGCCTAGAACACAAACCAGTCCGGGTCTAAAACTTAAAATAATTTACGGGTCTAGAACTTAAACTAATCCAGTTCTAGAAATCAAAATAATTCACGTATCCAAATTCTAAACCAACCCAAAGGTCCATAACCCAAAATAATTTATGGGTCCAGAACCCAAATCAACCCACGGTCGAAAATCCAAACTAGTCCAGGTCCATAATCTAAAATAATTTATGGGTCCAAAACTTGCTTCAATCTAGGTTCAAAATCCAAACCAACCCACGGGTTCAGAATCTAAGCGAATTCAAGGGTCCAGAACCCAAACCAGGATGTTACGGGTCCAGAACCTAACTCATTAAGGTAACTCCATTTTTGTTCTTCTAGACCAGCTTGGAATATTCAAGATAAGCTCAAAACTTATTTCTTTTCACTCTCTGAACAAATTCAAGATCGTTCAAGTAGGGAGCAAGACTGTAAACCTTTAATTTTGGTCATGTTCAAATTTGGTTTTAATTAAAAGGGCCATATCAAGTTTGGTTTCAATAAAGGGCCTAAATTAAATTTAGTCTGATTTAATATGCTTGAATTAGATTTGGTCCAGTTGAAAATGGGCCAATTTATTTATATAGACCAAATCGGTTGGGTTAGGGCTTGTCCAATTTGATATGAAGCAAATTCATATCGAATTGGCTAGGCCAAATTCGATATGAGCTACCTCATATCGAATTGGCCATAGCCAATTCACTATGAGCCAAGCTCATGTTCAACTGGCTAGGCTAAATTCGACATGAGCCTCGATTTAGTCCAAATACATTACTAATTATGTTTAAATCCTAATAAGCTTTGGATAAGCAGAAGATGTTTGAGTTGGATGAGGATTTGCAAGCCAAGGTTGCCCTAACTGCAGCTTATAAATACAAGATTGCATTAAAAAAAAGTGAGTTGTGATTACTAATTAATCAACTTATATTACAAAAGAAAAGCAATGAGAGACAAAAGGTAGAAAGAAAGGAAAGGCAATAGCCAAAGCATCAATTTATCCTCGAATCCTTAAAGCACCAACCAAGACTGAGTTTGATCATGCAATAGCATCAATAGGCACCAACTTCTGCAGGGTTAAGGTGATAAAATAAAGTTTGGCTCAATCGTATTAAACTTGTTGGAGCCGACAACGCGGGTATGACTTCTTATTAACTAATTCAATTCAGTTTCATGGTTTATTTTATTGATTAAATCACTATGTGATATAATTAGGAACCAAAGATGTAAATCCCTCACAATAAGCTATAGATTTAGGTTTAGAACTAACTGAAAGATCAATTGCATGTTTTTTTTAACCTAAAATCCTAATTTGCATTAACAATCCCTGATTTTACATATTTTAGCCTTAGTTAGCATTCTAGAACCTTAATTTACATTATAAATCCCTAGCTTGCATGTTCTAAAACCCTAGTTTGCATGAATTAAACCCTAGATAAAGAAAAATCCTAATTTTATAATAAAACCCTAATTAGATTAGTAAAAAACCCTAAAATCCTAAAATTACGTGTCAAACCCTAATTTACATTTTTTTAATCTTAGTTGGAATAGAAAACCCTAATTTAATATAAGAAACCTTAAAACCCTAGTTTTACAATCTAATCCTAATATAATGATGGAACCATAATTTTAATTATTGATTTATTATTATTTACATATGGTGGATGATGTGCTTGGTTAATATAATTTCTTATGATTGGATTATGCTTTTTTACTATTGTTTGAATTTTTAAAGAAGATGTAAAAGATATGTTTTCACTTATGTCGGTGCCTTATTTATTTTAGTTATGTATTTAATTTTAATGATTTTGGACCATTGTAAAATGACATATTTTCACCAAATGGTGGGTGTCCTATTCTGTTTATTTGTATAAACATTGGGACATTATAAGAGCATATTTTCATCTTTGTATGAGTGCTCATCTTATTTCTTTGTTTGCTTGTTTAATCTATAATATGATTATATATTTTTCCGTAATTGCATGTAATGTGAATGGTTTTATAATAATATAAGAATTTAATAATATTTAGACCTGTAAATGAGGCTGGTTTCAATGAACTAGGCTTTATGGGAGTGCTAGATCATTCTCACATTTCTCATGCATACCCAACTTTTCGAACCCGCTAGGGGGTTAGGGATTCCTTAGTAATCGAGTCATTCACCCATTTTTATCTTTTTGGCTCTTTCAGGTGGCAACTCTAATTCTTCAGGTTTAAGTCCGTGTTGTCTATGGCCCTGAGCCTAACAATGCCGAAGTCACAAGAACCATTCCACCAAGAGTGTGGCCAAAAATCCTCGCTGATATAAATTAATTAAACTAAAATTAAATAAATTTCATTCTTATAATTAAATACTAAGATTAGATTTTTCAATTGATTATTTATGGTTTTTCTAAGATACTAACTCAATCTTGTTAAATTATTGGTTGAATCTTCTTAAATTAAGTTCTCATCTCTCTCAAGATCTAAAACTAATACTGTTATTAAATTTTATGTCTACTCTCGTGATCATAAGAATTAATTCAATTCCTTAAGTTTGGTGAAGATCTTTAAATAACCTCCTGAGTGTTCTTCTTGTCTCAAAGCAAAAACTACTTAAGATTATTATCTCCTTAAACTAATATTATACTTTCACTCTTTCTCCATCATATAATATCTTAGATCGAAAAATTATTAACCAGATAGTAGTAACTTTAGGCACAAAGATAATAAAATAATTAAAGAGAATCATTATTGAATTAAATATGTATTAAACTCACCATAGTATAATAAAAAGAATTGTTTAACCCTAAATTAGAGTTTAGATATCCATAATTGTAAATATAATAACAAAGGAATAAAATAAATTGAATTGAAAAATTAAATTCAAATTGACTTGAAAAGTAGAGAAAGATTAAAATAAGAAATAAATTACTAAAGAAGACTTGGATCAAATGGATCTTTTGCTTGAATCCCTTAACAACTAAGCCTGCTTCTCCTTTTGAAAAGAATAAACAATATCTAAACACATACTTTTTAGTAAATTAATTCCAAATAAATAAAGTGTATTCACTCTTTAAGGAATTAGAGTAGTTATTAACATGTCAAGTGGATGCTCTCAAATTATTTAAAAATATATATTTTTTAATTATTTCTCATATTTATCTATAATAATTATTTTGGTGCTTTAATTTTTCTCAACAATTAAAATTTCTTCAATTAATCAACAAGAATAAATTGATTGTTATGAGATTTAACTAGATAACTTTCATGTTTATTATATATGTATGTTTTCTTTGATTCCCATTTCCAATATCATGCATAGTAAAATAATTCTTACCTTTTCTAATTCTCATTTTCTTCTCTCCAATAACTGTTAGCATTTTCTTTTAGAGAGAACAGTAATAATTAGTATTGAAATCCCCTCATTCATGGTTGGTTAGAAAAATATTTTGGAATTGTCTCCTTGTTTGTAGATTAATTTGAAAGAATGCAAATTGTTATGTTAAAACTATTTTTCATTTTTAATCAGCATAGATTTTATGTTTAAATTTTTAGTTTTTCTATATTGTTTCTATAATTGGTTTTGAAAAATCTCTTAATTTCAAAAAAAAATCTCCAAAACCATAATTTAAGATATCGATAGTGTTGGAAATGTGATTCAAAATCTATTGCAGGAAAATACTGCAACAATCTCACAAATTAGTTGAGTTGTTAGCCGATAAATAGGTTTCATTTATGTTGTTATTCTGGTCAAATAAGTATCAGTTAGTTGCTTTATTTTCTACATTTTTTCATTATTTGTAAGCCTATAAATAGGCCATGTTATTTGTCTTTTAAGTATGAGAAATAATATCAGTTCTTCGTTTCTTAAAATTCAATTAAAATATATATATTTTTAAATAATTTGGTGCTTTAATTTTTCTCAACAATTAAAATTTCTTCAATTAATCAACAAGAATAAATTGATTGTTATGAGATTTAACTAGATAACTTTCATGTTTATTATATATGTATGTTTTCTTTGATTCCCATTTCCAATATCATGCATAGTAAAATAATTCTTACCTTTTCTAATTCTCATTTTCTTCTCTCCAATAACTGTTAGCATTTTCTTTTAGAGAGAACAGTAATAATTAGTATTGAAATCCCCTCATTCATGGTTGGTTAGAAAAATATTTTGGAATTGTCTCCTTGTTTGTAGATTAATTTGAAAGAATGCAAATTGTTATGTTAAAACTATTTTTCATTTTTAATCAGCATAGATTTTATGTTTAAATTTTTAGTTTTTCTATATTGTTTCTATAATTGGTTTTGAAAAATCTCTTAATTTCAAAAAAAAATCTCCAAAACCATAATTTAAGATATCGATAGTGTTGGAAATGTGATTCAAAATCTATTGCAGGAAAATACTGCAACAATCTCACAAATTAGTTGAGTTGTTAGCCGATAAATAGGTTTCATTTATGTTGTTATTCTGGTCAAATAAGTATCAGTTAGTTGCTTTATTTTCTACATTTTTTCATTATTTGTAAGCCTATAAATAGGCCATGTTATTTGTCTTTTAAGTATGAGAAATAATATCAGTTCTTCGTTTCTTAAAATTTTCAGAATTTCTCTTGTTTAATTCTCTCCTTTAGTTAATGCAGCAGGTTTCCTCTTAAAATAACATTGGTATCAAAGCTAAACTTTGGGTGTTCCCTCATGGCAAACAATAGTAATGCAGTCAATATAGCCCAGCCCTCTATGCCAATTTTTAAAGGAGACAATTATGAGTTCTGGAGTATTAAAATGAAAACACTTTTCAAGTCACAAGAGTTATGGGACTTGGTTGAACATGGCTACAATGAGCAAGATGAGGAGACCAGGCTAAGGGAAAACAAGAAGAAAGATTCAAAGGCTTTATTCTTTATACAGCAAGCTATTCATGACTCAATTTTCTCAAAAATTGCAGCAGCCTCTACAACAAAGGAGGCATGGACAATTTCAAAGTTAGCATTTCATGGCTCATCCACAGTGGTCACTGTGAAGTTGCAGACACTCCATTGTGAATTTGAAAATCTACAGATGAAGAATAGTGAATCAGTGTAGGAATTCATGTCAAGGGTACCAACAACAGTCAATCAGATGAGATCCTGTGGAGACAACATCCTTAAAAAGATTGTTGTAAGTAAAGTATTAAGGAGTCTAACCCCAAATTTTAACCATGTGGTTGCAGCTATTGAAGAGTCCAAGAAATTATGCACTTATTCTCTAGATAAGTTAACGGGATCATTACAATCTCATGAAGCAAGAATTAATAGAACAGAAGAAAAGAATGAGGAAAAAGCATTCCAAGTAAAGGAAAAGAGTTCAAAGAAGCATGAAAAAGCAGCTGAACATGGAAGAGGTAGAGAAGGATTTTGAGGAAGGAATTACAGTCGTGTCAAGGGAGGAGGCAGAGGATATGAGCAAAAAACTAGCAACAACACAAAAGGCAGCATCCCATGTTATCATTGCAAAAGATATGGGCATATGAAAGCTGATTGTTGGTATAAAGATAAACAAGAATTTTTTTTAAATTGAAGAAAGCAGATTGTTCATGGCTCACTCTGACACTGTTGAACCACAAAGTGAAGTGTGGTTTATTGATAGTGGGTGCACCAATCATATGACTGGCAGGAAGGCAATCTTTAAAGAGGTTGAAGAATTTGACAGAAGCCAAAAGAAAAAGGTTAAGTTGGGAGATGATCAAGAAATGCGAGTGGAAGGAAGATGAATAGTGGCCATTAAAACTAGCCAAGGTAAAACCAAAATATAGCATGATGTTCAATTTATCCCTAACTTAGCACATAATCTGCTGAGTGTTGGACAATTGTTGGCTAATGGATATTCAATCATGCTTGATGATGGTACATGTGTCATTAAGGACAAGAAATCTAAACAGACAATTGTCAATATCGTAATGGCCAAAAATAGAATGTTCCCACTTGACGTCTCTATTATGGATAATTTTGCTCTGATCACGGAGGAACCTAATGAGTCTAGACTATGGCATCTGCGATATGGACATCTGTATGCAAAGGGATTGCATCTACTGGAAAGAAAATGTATGGTTCATGGATTACCAAAAATTCAAACTTTTGATTTATGCGAAGGTTGTATTTTTGACAAGCAAATTAGAAAATCGTTTCCTACTGGAAAATCATAGAGAGCATCAACATGTCTTGATTTAGTTCATGCAGACTTATGCGGTCCTATGAATACTGAGTCACTAGGAGGAAGCTATTATTTTCTTCTATTTCCAGATGACTTCGGTAGGATGAGCTGGGTATACTTTCTGAAATCCAAGTCAAAAACATTCAAGAATTTCATAATATTCAAGGCATTAGTGGAGAAGCAAAGTGGTACTAGTATAAAGATCATTCGCACAGACATGTGGAGAATTTTTGTCAAAGGAGTTCAATCAATTCTGTGAAGAAAATGGAATTCGAAGGGAGCTGACTGCACCATATACTCTAGAGCAAAGCGGAGTAGCTGAATGCAAAAATAGAACTGTGTAGAGATGGCGAGAAGTCTCTTGGAGGGAAAAGGTCTACCAAACCAATATTGGGCAGAAGCAGTTGCATCAGCAGTATACTTGTTAAATCTCTCCCCAACAAAAGCTGTCCAAAATGTCACTACATATGAAGCATGGAAAGGGACCAAACCAACTGTGAATCATTTAAAAATTTTTGGTTGCATTGCTTATGTTTTAGTTAATGTTCAAAATCACCAAAAATTAGATGAAAAATCAATTAAATGTTTTTTTTTTGCTACTGTATGGAGTGCAAAGCATATAAATTGTATAACCCAGTATCTGGCAAGATAATTGTCAATAGAAATGTCATTTTTAATGAGAAAGCTAGCTAGAACTGGAATAACAACAATGGCAGCAAGGAAGACCAGTCTCAAGTTCCATTAATGGAGGAAGAAAATACAGCTCCAAATCCAATAACTTCTCCAGCTTCCACTCCAATTCAAAGTAGCCTAGCAACTACACCAAATGCAATTTCTGACAACAGCAGCTCAAGTGAATCCTCTAAAGAAACACCACCAAGGAAAGTTAGATCACTAAGGGAGATTTATGAATCAAATGACTTTGCACTAATGGTTTCAAATCCTACAACATATGAGGAAGCAGTAGAAAAAGAGGAGTTGAGACAAGCTATGAAGGAAAAGCTCTTATCCATCGAAAAGAACTCAACCTGGGAACTTGCGGATTTACCAAATGGAAAGAAACCAATTGATGTAAAGTGGATATTCAAGACAAAATTTCATGTTGATGGCAGTATTCAAAAGTATAAGGCTCGATTGGTCTCGAAAGGGTACACTCAACAGCAAGGGATCTACCATGAGGAAATACTTTCTACATTGCCTCGATTTGAAATAGTAAGACTACTCTTGGCATTGGCGGCTCAACTCAAATGGAAGGTGTATCAATTTGATGTAAAATCAACTTTTATGAATAGTGAACTTGAAGAAGAAGTCTATGTTTCACAACCTGAAGGATTTGTGATTAATGGGAAAGAAGAAAAAGTGTACAGACTGAGAAAGACTCTTTATGGCTTAAAGCAAGCCCCAAGAGGGTGGCACAGTAAAATTGATGCATATTTCCTGCAAAATGGCTTTACAAGAAGTGCAAATGAGCTCACTCTTTATTTAAAGAAGCAAAGTAAAGCTTATTTCTGACCGGTGTGCTTATATGTAGATGATATAATCTACATAGGGTCAAATTCAGCACTTGTTAAAGAATTAAAATCCAACATGATGGGCACTTTTAAAATGACAGACCTGGGATTGCTGCACTACTTTCTTGGATTGGAGATACTACAAGATGAAGACATGGTGTTCATTTTCCAAAAGAGATATGCAACAGATTTATTAAAGAAATTCAATATGTTAAATTGCAAGATGGTGGCCATTCCAATGAACAAGAATAAAAAATTGAAGCAACAAGACGGAGTTGAAGCAGTAAATTAAAGGAAATTTCGAAGTCTAGTTGGTGGATTAATTTATTTGACGCACACTAGACCAGATATTTCATTTTATGTTGGTGTTGTGTCAAGATTTATGAGCAATCCATCAAAGGAGCATTATGGAGCAGCAAAAAGGATCTTAAGGTACATTGCTGGAACTTTGAATTATGGAATCTGGTACACTCATGTATCATATTTTAAGTTGGTTGGGTTTACACACAGTGATTGGGCAACCTCAGTTGATGACAAAAGAAGCATTTTAGGAAATGTATTTGGACTTGGTTCAGGTGCAGTCACATGGTGTTCCAAGAAATAACCAATAGCAACTTTATCAACAGCAGAGGCAGAGTACATTGATGCTACTATAGCAGCATGTCAATGCATTTGGCTTAGAAGAATGATGTGTGATTTACAGCAAAAAGCAAGAACAGGAAACTTCACTTTTTTGTGATAACAAGACAGCAATTGCAATGGCAAAGAATCCAGCCTTTCTCAGCAATACAAAACACATTGAGCTGAGATTTCATTTTATTAGTGAATTGGTGGCCAAAGGTGAAATAGTCATAAAGTATTGTCACACTGATGTCCAAGTTACAAATATCTTCACCAAAGCTTTAACAAGTCAAAGACATGTATTTCTTAAATCCTTACTTGGAGTATGTGATTTTGAATCAAGGGGGAGTGTTGGAGATGTGATTCAAAATCTGTTGCAGGAAAATACTGCAACAATCTCTCAAATTAGTTGAGTTGTTAGCTGGTAAATAGGAGCCATTCATGCTATTATTATGGTCAAATAAGTATCAGTTAGTTGCTTAATTTTCTACATTTTTTCATTATTTGTAGGCCTATAAATAGGCCATGTTATTTGTCTTTTAAGTATGAGAAATAATATCAGTTCTTAGTTTCTTAAAATTTTTTAGAATTTCTCTTATTTAATTCTCTCCTTTAGTTAATGCAACCGTTTCCTCTTAAAACAACGATAGATTCTATATGAAAAGAAAACAAAATTAGAATTAGAACACATCTTATCATTCAATTAATTACATGAAAAGTAAATAGCAAATCCAAAAGAGGAACAAGGCAAGATAAGCATTCTTGCCATCAAAACAACAAATAAAATGATAACATTAAGAAATTACGTACATTATTTAACACAAGGGAAATATAACTTGAAAATAAATAAAATTGATTGCTTTGCTGAGTTGATATATGAAGTTGTGAATTCAAATATCAGAATAGTTTATGCGCAAATAGATCCTTGAGGAGCCTTCTTACCGCAATAGTTGAGCAGCAAGCTCAAAACAATGGGAAGATTCAAGTTAATGCCTAAAAGACGAGCTTTGACGGTTGTGCAAAAGCAAACAGCTGCTTCAAGATCAACAAGATCACCAAGAAGGCTACAACATGGACTCTTCAGTGGCTTACCAATTGTAACACTCAATAAATCTTTCAAAACGTCCACACATACACCCAATATCAGAGTGTCCCTAGGGCAGTTGGCACCATTATTGCCGCTACCATTCCCATTTCCATTACTATTATTGTTGCCATTGCCGTTGCCGTAGCTATTGCCGTTGCCGTTGCTATTGCCGTTGCCATTACCACCATTTCCATTTCCATTGCCATTATTTATTCCATTTCCATTGCCATTACTTATTCCATTTCCATTTCCATTGCCATTACTTATTCCACTTCCATTTCCATTTGATGGGGGAAGAGCAAGAGCTCACCAAAGTGAAGAAAAGAAGGTTGAGGGGGAGGAGAAGGGCAGCTTTTGAAGTTGAAGCCATATCTCAATAGGCAGAGGTTTTTGAATTCTTGAATCGTTTAATTTTTTTAGTTACTAGAGATTGATGGAAATGGTGGAAATGGGTTAAGGTTTTTATACAAGGAGATTAAGTACTACTTGTGAATAAAAAAATCCATATAATGTGATCCATGTAGAATCATTTCCATGATTATATTATTTTATACACAACCTGTCATTGGAAAGGTGATTATTTTTCAAAATTTCTTGAACGTCAACTACGTGTTGGCACATCCCATTATAACATATATAAATGTATATGTACAAATACAAATTAAAGAGGGGAATATTTAAATTGATAAACCATAAAATCTTTCATATTATTTATTTTTGCTATTGCCTAAATTATGCAATCATTAATAACTAATTAATTATACACATAAAAATTAAATTCAAAAAATTAAGTTTATCGTATATATATTATATGTATATTATGTGTATGACTATGTTTATTATGTATGTACTGTATATTTATTATGTGTATGTTATGTCTATATATGCACAGTTGCGTCTATATTGTGTATATATTCTGAATATACTGATTCACAATTGATAAATTATATTTTTATAGTTAATTTGTTTAATTATGTTATATTATATTACATATATTGTATAAATATTTGTGTTTGTTGTGTGGATGTTTGTGTGTATTGTGTATGCTGTACGTACGTTTGTGTATTTTATGTGTATTTTGAATACGAGAAAAATAAACTTATTTATCAATAAAAAACAAACAGCATAAAAAATTAAACAGCATTAAAAAAAGAAAAAAAAAAAGATAACAGGTAAAAAACAACAGATAGAAGGGAAAAAAAGTAAACTTTCGTATATCTGTAAAGAAAAAGCTTTCAACCATAAAACTGAAAACAAAAGAACAAAATGGCATAATACATGTAAATAAACCCATTTTCATGAGTATGTCATTTTCTCAAGTTGTTGCATGAATTAGCATGTCAATTGTTCCTCGTCCGCCGAAGTGAACTTTTTTGTGCGGTTGCGCTGAAGAACTGACAATGTTAGTTGGCTTTGGGCGAGGTCTTTATTACCGTACTTAACTGAATGAAAAGATGCAAGTCAGTCAGTCTGTAATGCCTTAGATTTGCTAGTTATTGGCAATTTGAATTTGAGAACTTAATTGAATGTGTGAAACTTGCTATCTCTAGCTTTGCCTTGTTTTGAGTTTGATCTTTCTTTTTTTTTCCTTTGAGACTGAAATAGGAAACTTTATTAAGAAATAGAATTAGCAATGTCATCCAAAACAAAAGGAAGAACAGATGATGGAACTTCCTCTATGAGAACAGAATCAGAAAACGGTGTTAAACAAATTGCTCATTGAGCCATGGCGTGTGCAACTTTATTCTCCTCTCTACGAAGGTGGGTAACTGGCATATCTGGAAGGATGTTGCAAGGTTCCAGATGTCCATATGAATCAGGTTGATTAAAGATTGAGCATGTTGGTGCTTTTGGATAGCCGTAATCAACAGCAGGCTGTCAATCTCTACTATCACTCTACTCAAACAACAATCTCTCGCAATTGAGAGCCCAAAAACTAAGGCTAGAGACTCTGCCATCTTAGCATTCATAAACATTTTAATGACCAATTAATATAGTCATCAATTTTAATCTTTTCAAGTAGTATTATTGAAATGTTAATTTTAATTAAACATTGTATCACTATTAATGTTAATTTTTATTAGTATCAATCAATTATTAAGTTTTTATATTTTTTTTAATTGTACATTAAACATATTATTTTTATATTATTGTCTACTGATTCAATTCATATTCGCTACACAATTGGATTTGTTTTAAACATCTTATTTCATTGAATTAATTGTACGGAAAGAAAACAGTACAGCCATAAGAGGAATAAGGCTAGATCAGCCTTCTTGACCTCGAAGCCAGAAATAAAATAGTAATATTAAGAAATTACATTAATTAATAAATGCGAAATATAACTTGAAAACAAGTAAAATTGATTGGTGTACTGAGGTGATCGTGAAAATTGGTTATTTTGAATATCAGATAGAGTTAAATAATAAACCAATTAATTGATATTAATTTATGCGCAGATGAATCCTTGAGGAACCTTCTTGCCACAATAGTTGAGCAACAAGCTCAAGTCAATGGGAAGATTCAAGTTAATTCCTAGAAGACGAGCTTTGACGGTTGTGCAAAGACAAACAGCTGCCTCAAGATCAACAAGATCACCAAGAAGGCTACAACATGGACTCTTTGGTGGCTCACCAATTGTAACGCTCAATAAATCTTTCAAAACGTCCACACATACACCCAATTTCAGAGTGTCTCTACGGCAGTTGGCACTATTATTGCTCCTACCATTCCCATTGCCATTACCATTCCCATTGCCATTGCCATTGTCATTATCACTGCCATTGTCATTCCCATTGCCATTGCCATTGCCATTGCTGTTACCATTGCCATTGCCATTACCATTGCCATTCCCATTGCCATTGCCATTGCCGCCATTACCATTGCCATTCCCACCATTTCCATTGCCATTGCTTATTCCATTTCCATTTCTATTGCCATTCCGTATTCCATTTCCATTGCCATTTGATGGGGAAGAGCAAGAGCTCACTAAAGTGAAGAAAAGAAGGTTGAGGGAGAGGAGAAGGGCGGCTCTTGAAGTTGAAGCCATATCTCAACAGGTGAGGATTTTGAATTCTTGAATCGTTTAATTTTTTTAGTTACTGGAGATTGATGGAAATTGTGGAAAAGGGTTAAGGTATTTATAGAAGGAGATTAAGCACTTCTTGTGAATAAAAAACCATATAATGTGATCCATGTAGAATCATTTCCATGATTATATTATTTGATACAAGACCTGTCCTTGCAGTGTGGAGATACAGAATTAAAGATATTTCTTTGAAAATGTCTTGAATGTTAACTACGTGTAGGCACATTCCATAATGAAATATTTTATACTTATACAAGTATGTACTAAAATATATACATATATATGTGATTAGTGAAAACTTGGATGTATGCTTGAATAAATTTGCATAATTATATTAATAGGTAAAATGATATATGTAAATGTACGTGGGCGCACATACAAACACAAACCTATAAGAGAATACGTGAATTTTGAGACTCGTTTTACAAGTTTTAGAGTTAGCACACATTAAAAAGAGCTAATCAATACCCTCAAGATTAAATGGTATGGGGACTCTTCTCTCTCAACTAAAAGCCTTGAGTTTGAGATGTGAGTGTGAAACAGCTTTAAAAGTTGAGAGGGCCTTAATGGGCCTACCTGATATGAACCTAAATTAATCTACAACCTCTGAGTTCTAGAATACTGAATAATATTATGTGAAGACAATTAATTAATTACTATAAACATATCTATTTAATGGAAAAATATTCTACTTTTTTCCATGTAATAAAATTACTTGTGGCAAAATAAATATATATTCTTAGATAAAAAATAATAAATTATGTCCTTAATTTTTAGTTATGTCATTTCTAGTTATATAATTTTATATCATTTCAAGATGTATTGATTGTTTTACATTATTTTACATCTTGAGCCTTGATTTTTGCTGTAAATAAACGTATTCAATGTTGTAGAGTTTTTAAATAATTCGTAATGAACATACAATTTTTTTACTTGTAATATAATTTTTTTTATATTCTTAGAATTAACATTTAAAAAAAATGCGTTCCATTGAACAGAAAAACAAAAGAAAATATTATATTAATAATGTACCAAAAGTAATTTTGGATCAATTTAGACATATGAAAAAAATAATCAATTTGAATTTTTTCTTTATACTCAAGATTATTTTAGTATTTTTACTATTAAATTTTTCTGTGGATGCTAAAAATATTTGGAATAACAATAAATTCCATTTCTATTAAAAAAAATAATGGGATAGACTATTCATATTTAGTTTTCAGAAAACAGGGTGAACTTAGCTTGTTGATTTTATATACTTAATATAAGAGATTAAATAATACTCTCTCCATTTCACTTCAAGTGTGGTGTAAAAAAATTATTTCACTTCAATTGTCACTTTTATAAATTTAATGTGATGTTAATTATAAATTATAAATTTATCTTTGAGTATTAAATATTTCTAAGATTAGTAAGAATAATTGAAATAGGTAATTAAGTAAAATATTATAAATTTTTTATAATATTTATAATCACTAATGATTACTTTAGTATGTATATTTATTTATAAAACGATAGAACGAAATGAGTAGTACATTGTTTATATTTGTATATTTATATCATATGTCACTGGGATAGAGCTAAAAGTTTTAAGAAAAAAAAAGTATTTTGGAGCTCTTAATTTTGGTATATTGACCCTTCAAAATTTGCGATTTATAAAAATTAGATCATTAACTAGCAGAGTTGGCTAACGGAGTGAAACATTTTATTAGCTCAGATGTTTGTCTATGTTAGCCAACTCTGTTAGTTAATAACCTAATTTTTATGAATCGCAAACTTTAAGAGTTTAATGCTATCAAAATTAAGTTCAGAGATTTAATTTCAAAAAGTTAACAAGTTCAATCGCTCTAAAATGCAACCGTTAGCCAACTTTGTTAGTTAATAGCCTAATTTTTATGAATCACAAATATTGAGAGTTCAATGCTATCAAAATTAAGTTCAGTGATTTAATTTCAAAAAGTTGGCAAGTTCAAGGGCTCTAAAATGTATTTTTTTTTCAAGTTTTAATTAGTCATTAAAGATTGTATAATTTGGAGAATAACAATTAATATATAGTAGCTTTATACATGCATATATATATACATAAACATATGCATACGTGATCTATATGTGATAATATATAGAATTCATCTCTTTTACCTACTATTATGTATAAAATATGTTATTATGGAGTATGCGCACACGTTGTTAGCATTCTAAGACATTTTCAAAGATAATCATCTTCCGCATCTCCACACTCTATTTTGACAAGTTGTGTCAAATAATATAATCATACAAATGATTCTCTAAATGAATCACATTATGTTATGTTATGGTTTTTTATGCACTAGTAATGCTGTGGTGGAATCAGAATTTTAATGAAGGATGGCAAAATTTGCATACACAAAAAAAAATTGTAAATAAATTTATATTCAATTTTATTTTCATATTAAAAAATTAATATAAATAGTTGACATTAATATTTATATTTTATTTTATTTTCATATTAAATATTTAAATGTTGAAATTTTTATCATTTTTATTTTTAATATTTAAATGGTACTTTGAAAAATTACATTATATATTTTTTAAATAATATTAATATATTTTTTGAGATATTTTAAAGAAAGTATTTAAACTAATTATTTTTTAATAAATTTATATGACAGAATATTTTTTACAAAATAATTAACCTAATCACAAAATTCTAAATCCAATTCATAATCAACTTCCACAATAATTAACCTAATCCTAAAACCCCAAATCCCAATTCATATCATAATCAAATTCTAAAATAGTTAACTTAATCATCAGAATCTCAAATCCCAATTCATAATTAAATTTCAAAATAATTATTCTAATCATCAAAATAATAAACTAAAACTTTAAATTAAACAATAATCATAAATAATTATAATATACAATAAGATTAACAAAATAATAAATTAAAAACTAATTTTAAATTTTTAGTAATTAATATTTAAAAATTAATTTTAAAGAATATATATATATATATATATACACACACACACACGTATTGGAGGAACCAATGGGGTAATGGACCCTTGCCTCCCTTGGTTTTGCCATCTAGCGCTCAATCTCCTCCTATAAAAAATTTAACTCTTTCTACCATTGTGATCAATATTTTGAACTAACAAAGTAAACCATTCAAGAATTGGAAAACGAGATGGAATATTTGTGTTCCAATCTAGGATTAGTTATTTATTTTTAATTGATGAAAAAGCATACTTTTTTTAATTTTATGCTATTTTTGTGCATGTTTAGGAACTTAAATTTGTTTGAGGCTGTTCATTGTGTATTTCAACCAAATTAGCAATGAATTTTTCGAACGAAATGTGTGCAAACAATCTCATGAATAAATCCACATTAAAAAGGGCATTCTATCATTCTCTTTGGTAGGGCTAGGTTAAAGTTTGGGGGTTAAACCAACAAGCTTATATGTTGAAATGGCCTTTCATTGATCAATGTTTAAACAATCAATAACAAAATAAGTTGTGATCACCAATAATTAGTGAACAATGTATATTACATTAAAGAGTACAAAATGAATAAGAAGCTTATGGTATTAAAAGAAGTATTAGAAATATAAAACATTATTAAATCATCAAATAATCAACAAGGTCATAATAAGGAACAAAAGCTTAAGTGTAGGTTCTAAACCTCAATATACTTCATAACTCACCTGACAATTGCTTTGCAACACTTTGAGCAAGGCAACAAAATTATAGTTTCGAGAAAGACTTTTCTTATCTTAAAAATCTTCATCAACCAAAAATGCAATTTCAAACTTTGCTTATTCCAAAACCTTGGCTTATACTCAAATTCATATTTAATTATTCTAAAGAAGATGAAATGAAATTTTAGTTTCCTTGTTTTCTCTAAGAAATCCTTGTAGACAAAACTGATGTTCTCCATATAAATTAATCAACATAATCAAAACAAATAATAATCTCCATAACATAGAAAATATAAACATACTTAGTAGAGATTATGGTAGATTATGCAACGAAAAATAAATTGTGTACCTTCAGCCATGATAGAAATTTGAAATATATGAAACTATCATGATATAATTAGAGAGCGTGTATAGGCAAATAAATAAAAGACCCTACCATGTAACAATTTATAAGGATATGTTTGTTAATTCATAGTGAATAGGATGAGGACCACTTAAGTTTAAAATCTAAAATATCTTATCCTAATATTATCTAAATAATTAAGATAATCATTTTAAATTTTAAATTAATCCAACATTCTCCCTCTTGGTCCGAATATGAATTTACAACAAAATGTACATGGGTTAATTAAATACATATCATAAGGAATCATGATGGTAGGTCCTTTAAACAAGGAGTATTACCTCACATGCATGCATCACTTAAAATTTTGTATTTAAATTTAATGGGCATAAATGTTATGAATAAACATTTAATGTTTATTCGGGTTCAATCTAATATGTTTGTCAATCTCACCCAATGTATATACCAAATTCAGAGATGGCAAACTATAATACAAAATTCCATTATTTAATACCTCTAATCGACGAAGTATGGTTTAAGACCCATTCGAGGCATATGTTCCTTAAACTCATATGGATGCATCCCTTTTGTTAATGAATTAGCCAACATTTCTTTTATCCAAATATGTTCCATGATTAATTGACCAGGTTGAACATGTTCTCTTAATGCCAAGTACTTTATGTCGATGTATTTATTTCGACTCCCACTTTTGTTATTCTTGGCAAAGAAAACAACACTTGCATTATCACAGTACAATCTGATAGACTTAAAGACTGAATCCACAATCTTGAGTCCAGTAATGAAATTTTTTAGCCATATGCTTTGTGAACTCGTCTCAAAATAGGAAACAAACTCTGCCTCCATGATGGAATGGAAACCAATGACTGTTTTACACTCCTCCATAAAATGGCTCCTTCAACTAGTAAAAATATGTATCTAGATTTTGACTTCTTGGTGTTAATACATCCTGCTAGATCCGAGTCTGAATACCCAATGACTTCCAAGTTATTATTTCTTTTATATGCAAGCATATGTCTTTTTGTCTCTTGAAGATACCTCATAACCTTCTTTGCAGCTCTCCAATGACTGATTCTTTGATTACTTTGATATCTTCCCAACATACCCACAACAAATGCTATATCAAGCTTGTACAAATCTATGCACACATTAAGCTTCCAACTACTGAGGTATAGAGAATATTCTCCATCTCTTTCTTTTCAAGCTCATTATTAGGACACTGAAACAAACCAAACCTATCCCCTTTTTCTATGGGTGCTACACTGGGTGAACAATCTTTTATTCTAAATCTTATAAGAACCTTATTGATATAGGTTTCCTGTTAGCCTCAAGATGCCTTGGGACCTATCTCTATGTATCCTGATGCCAATGACATATGATATCTCACCTAGATCCTTCATATAAAAATTCTTAGACAAGAACTATTTCACTTCATGTAGCAACCCCAAGTCTCGTGAAGCAATAAATATATCATTCATATATAAGATTAAGAATATGATCTTTCTCCCACTGACCTTGTGATACATATATTAATCCATGACATTTTCAAGGAAACCATAAGATGTGATCACGTCATGGAATTTAAGGTACCACTATCATGGTGCTTGCTTAAATCCATCAATAGACTTCTTTAACTTACATACTATGTTATTTTCGAAATTTGAGATGAACCCTTCACAATGTTTCATATATACCTCTTCCTCTAAATCACTATTAAGGAAGGTAATTTTTACATCTATCTGAATTAATTCTAAAAATGGGCTACTAATGCCATGATGATAATGAAGGAAGCCTTCGTTAACACATGAGAGAAGGTTTCTTTGTAATTAATTCCTTCCTTCTAGGTGAAACCCTTAGCAACCTATCTTATCTTGTATCACTCAATGTTACCTAGTGAGTCTCTTTTAGTTTTAAAAACCCATTTACAACCAATGGCCTTAGCTCCATTAGGTAACTCGACAAGGTCCCAAACATGATTGTTTGCCATGGATTCCATCTCATCAACCATGCATCATGCCATAAACTAGAATTAGTGCTTGACATAGCCTAAGAAAATATTATAAGATCATCCTCAATAATTATATCATAGTCAAGCTCAGTAAAGTACGCCATGTAGTCACTAAGAATCGCCAGGCTTTTGACTCTAGTTGATCCCTTAATTCAACATGTTATACAGGTTGAGACTATTCTATAAGAGCATCCTTTACCATTGATAGAATACTTGTCAACAATGAATGGACGCTCAAATTTCCATCTATTTCTTTGGTTGGTCTTAACAAGGGTCTATCAAACCATAGCCACTCCTTGTTTCTGCAGATTGTATTAACTAGGGGCCCAAGCCCTTTCGTTTCCTCAACTGTTGGTTAGATGCCCCTAGATTCTCAGACTTAATTCATCAATGGTAGACTGAAATATAGCGAGTGGGCACTGTTTCTCTTTCGAAAAAACTAAAGCTTCTTTAGGAAAGACTTAAGGAATGGAATTCTACCTTGGTGTTATCAGTAAGGATATCGAAAAACTTGAAGCTTATTTGAATAGTGTGGATTTGACACTTGAAGATCATCTGTGTACTATATCTCTCATCAACAAAAGAAGACTAATATGGACTGAACTCTGGAATAAGTACAAGATCGAGGAATCATAAAGACAAGCTTCAAGAATTAAGTGGTTGCGATTGGGTGATCAGAACACCAGGTTCTTTCATTTGATTGCTTCTATCAGGAAAAGGTGAAACAAAATTAATTGCATTCATCGGGACTCCTTAATTATCTCTGACCCATCTTCGATTAAATCAAAGATTTCATCATTCTTCAAGCAACTGTATATAGAAAATTTAAACTCTCGTCCCTCTCCTAAAGGCCTCCCATTCAGCAAACTCAGTACCAATGCAGTTACTAACCTTGAAAAGCCTTTTTCCATTGATGAAGTTTACAGAGATATAATCAGTTATAATGGCAATAAATCTCCTGGTTCAACTTTACGTTTTTTAAGAAATTCTGGCTGGTGATCTCATATAATGTTATGATGCTCTTGGATGCTTTCTACGACTATGGTTCTTTACCAAAAAAAATTGTGTTCATCCTACATTACCTTAATTCCTAAGATTGCGGGTGCTGCCAAGATTAACCAATTTCAGCCCATTAGTCTCATCAGTGGCATCTATAAATTTATTGCTAAACCACTATCTTTAAGACTCAAACGTGCTATTAAGGAGGTGGTAAATGATAGTCAATCTAATTTCATCGAAGGTCATTCCATTCTAGACAGCATTCTTATTGCGAATGAGACTATTGACACATGTAAGTGATCATCACAGAAAGGGGTTTTATTGAAACTTGACTTTTAAAGGCATTTGATTCTCTGTCATGGTCTTATCTTCTAAAGGTTATGGAAAGCATGGGTTTTAAGGCCAGATGGAGATCATGGATGAAGGGATGTATCTCTCAAGCTAACTCTTCAGTGCTGGTAAATGGAGCGATTACTTATTTCTTCCAGCACTCCAGGGGTGTAAGACAAGGTGATTCACTTTCACCATTCCTCTTCATCATTGCTACGGAAGGTTTGAGCACTTTATTTAGCAAGGCGGTAGAGCTGGGTATCATTAAAGGTATTTCTATTAAAGATAACGTTTTATCTGTATCCTTCCTACAATTCGCATATGATACCATAATGTTTTTTCCTACTGATACATCTTGCATTATTAATGTTAAGAGAATATTCTGGTGTTTTGAATACCTTTCTGGGCTTAAAGTCAATTTCCACAAAAGTACTCTGGTGGGTTTGGGTGCTACTGAAGAATGGTGTTCTGAAACAGCTTCATGCCTTAACTGTAATGTCTCCACCTTACCCATCAAGTACCTTGGATTACCTTTGGGTGCAAATCTAAGAAGGTTATCCAATTAGGATCCTATTATTTCTAACATCAAGAGTCGGCTAACATCATATAAGGCTAGATATCTCTCATTTGCAGGCAGACTAACACCAATCAAATCGGTTCTAAACAATCTCCCACTATACTATCTTTCATTATTCAAAATGTCTGCTGGAGTCACCAAAGAAATTGCAAAGATTCAAAGGAAGTTCTTTTGGTCGGGTGTTGAGAATGCTAAAAAGATCCATAATATCAGCTGAAAAGTAATAGAAAGTGCTAAGAAATTATGAGGTCTAGGCGTTGGCTCTATGCTTGACAAGAATAGAGCGCTTTTATTTAAATGGATTTGGCGTACTCTTGACCTAGTGGCTTCTCCTCTGTGGAATCAAGTTATAGCTCAAAAATATGGCCCCTACAACACTCTGTCTGTCCCAAGTTTGGGTCACCAATCTAATGTTTGGAAAGATATTACTCTGGTCTCTGCTAATCATGACATCCTGAAAGTTATCTCCAATGGATTCAGTTATTGGCTTGGTAATGGTAATAGCATTCGATTCTGGTTGGATCCTTGGATTGATAATACATCTCGGGCTACTCAATATCCTAGACTATTCTTTGTTGCCTCCAATCAATCATCTCACATCATAGAACTAGGCTATTGGCAAGAAGACTCTTGGCATTGGCTTTTCTCTTGGCGTAGGAACATATTCACATGGGAGATGGATCTTTTTGATGATCTTCACAATAAAATTGGCCGCCTCAAACCACATCCTGCTGAAGATGATAAAATTGTGTGGCGATACAACTCCAATGGAAAGTATTCTGTCAAATCTCTGTGCTTGCAGCTGGACAAGTTCAATTGTAGTGATCCACCTCCTCACTGGTCATCTGTTTGGACTAGCTTGGCCCCTCCAAAAGTTGAAATCTTTATTTGGTCTGTTCTTCACGGCAAGATCAATGTTAGATCGCATCTCGTACGGCTGGGGCTGTTCAATGCTGCTGAAGATATTAGCCCATTTTGTAAAAACTCAAACGAAACTGTAGAACATCTCTTCCTCGGCTGTTTCATAATCTGGAAAATCTGGTGTACATTATTTCATTGGTGGGGATTCAAATGGTGTGCTCTAGCATCTGTTAAAGATTTATTTTGTCAATGGCCACTCTTTACAGGTTTCAGCAAATTCCAAACGAAGTCTTGGCATACTACTTTCTTCTCTATTATCTGGGCTGTATGGCTGGAACGTAATAAGATTATCTTCAATAATGTTTTGCTCAACATGGATAAGCTTTTTGATCTTATCATCATTCGTCTAGGCTACTGGATCTCTGCTAGGGACTCTTGTTTCCCTTAACCCATCAACAATCTCTTAATTTCTTCGAACGGAATCAAAAACTGGAACCCACAGAGAAGAAGCAGGGGACCTACTACGTACTGGTTGCCTCCTCCCAACTTTTTCATTAAATGGAATGTGGATGGTTCGGTAATAGGGAAACTGTTGGAACTTTATAAGAACAGGAAAAATGAATTCAAAGAGAACATATTTTATTAATATGAAAGATGAGTTGCAGAGACTCTCATACATTTAATTCATTCAAAAGAACTACATTTATAGCACTTGAGATCAACAAAAATCCCAAGATACTAGCAAATATCTAAACAAATATCCTATCAAATAACTAAGATGATATGCAAATAAGATATGATATGATTCCTAAAATATGAAGTTGACTAAGTAATAAATAAAATCTGCTGTAGATAAAGCACATAAACCCAACATCCCTCCTTGCTTTAAATACTGCAGATTTTTATTGTCTGGAATATAGCAAAAAAATCTTGCATCTTTCTCAATCATGGACAACATCTTCACACATCCGGATAGAGGTATCCTTGATTGGTATACTTTAAAAAAAAATTTCCTCTTCTCAATCATTCTCAATCATGGACACTGTGATATCCTTGATTGGTATTTAATTTTTTTTTCCCTCTCAATCATGAACCACGCCTTTATTCATCACGTTGTTCTTGATTGGTATAACTGTTATCAATAATTTAATTCATTGGTAAGAAATGTAGCCACAAAGAGAAGTTCTTCTTTAAAAAGAAGTTCTTCATTCTTTTGTTCAGCTATTTGCGCCACCTCTTCTTGTTTTTTAATTCTGCAAACCTTTTCTATGTGGCCAAGTTGGCTACATTTTCTGCATCTAACATCAGGTCTGAACCAACATCTGTTTTGAGGATGGTTCGTCTTTTTGCAATGTGAACATTTAGGGTAGTCACCATCGACTTTGTCAGTTACATTGTTTTTGTTGCTTTTGCCTCCTGATTTCAACTGCAATTTGGCTAAAAGGGCTCCTTCAACGAATTCCTCTTTCACTTCCTCTTTCATCATAGAGATTCGTTGTTCTTGTGCATACAACTTACTGGTAAGCTCCGCAATGGACAATGTTTTCAAGTCACAAGATTCCTCAATTGCTGAAACCTTAGACTTGAATCTGGCAGGTAAGCTTACTAACATTTTCTCTACCACCTTAGAATCTCTGAAATCTTCACCAGATAAACGAATTTGATTCACAAGCTGCATGAGTCTTGATGAGTACTCCTTTATAGTCTCCTTATCTTTCATTTTAATCATTTCAAACTCTCTTTTGAGTGTTAACAATCTCACAGATTTTAACCTCTCATTACCTTTGAATTCTTCTTTCAATTTGTCCCAATCTTCTTTTGTTGTCTCACAAGTCATAATTTTTGCAAAGATAGCATCAGATACAGCTGCATGAATGGAAGTAAGAGCTTTGGGCTTCTTGGATATCTCTTCGCTATGCTGTTTGTGAACACTCGAATTTTGAGGCTCGGGAAGCCAATTTTCTCAGACTGCGGACAACCGAGCCGGACCGAAGGTCCGCGGTAAAGTTCACCGGAAGTATATCGATATGGTACTTGAAATGTCCGGGACGACGTGAGGATCACGGATATGGTCCCGGAATAATTTTTGGAGGTCTCTAGCTCCCAAAAAATCAGTTTGAGCGAAAACCGGACGAAACCGGCGGCTCAGCCGCCAAAATCGTCGGCCCGGCCGCCATGACAGGCAGCTCAGCCGCCGTGGACGGCGGCCCCGCCGCCGTGGACGGCGGCCGGAAGATTTTCAGAAAAAGGGTTGGCTTTTGGAGACTCCGGGCCTCATGCTGACGAATTTAATCCGTAATCAAAAATCATAATCGAAAGTCCAAGAAATCGAGATCTGGAACTTCGAAGCGGGAAAATCCTAAGCAAGGTAATATTCTAATCCATCACTTGTCAATTTAAGCATCTCATAAGCATTCAATCTTCTTCTTAATTTCTTCTCGGTCAAAGACCTAATCTTTTTAGGTCTAAGGCCTAATGGACTAATCAATCAGCCTCTTTGGCACGAAGCTTAAATTGAATCCTTTTGGTACAAAGTACCTAAATTTCACAATTAAAATCAACATTTTGGCACGGAGCCTAAATTACACCATTTTGGTACAAAGTACCTAAAATTTCACAATTTAGCACTAAGTGCTAAAACTCACATATTTGGAAAAAAGCCCGACAATGCAGGCCAAAGGCCTAAAATTTGCACTCTTTTGGTACAAAATACCTAAAATTGCACAATTTATCACTAAGTGTTAAATCTCACAATTTATCACTAACAACCTGTGTCTCTTCTTTTCTTCATTCCTTTTAGATTTGTTCTTTTTGCAAGTTAGTCAAATGCATGACATAGTCCCCGAATCCTCCTTGGGTTCGCAGACTAGAAGTCTTCACATTGGATGCATTATTGGAGTCAAACAAGGGTTTTCTTAGTTTTTCCCTTCTAACAAAATAAACTGAGCGGCGACTCCCGACAACGAGTGAACTTTCGCCCGGATCCTTTTCTGGCGGAAAACCGAGGTTCACACTGTTTGATTTGTGTCAAAGTTGGATTTGGCCCCAATGGAGGAGGATCACAACCAATTTCTGTTGCTTCCCATAAATCATAGGCTTTAAGATGGGCTTTCGTTTTAATTGCCCAGAATTGGTAATTTTCTCCTGAGAAAATAGGGGGATTAGGAGCAGAAAAATGAGATGAGGCCATTAAGAAATAACTTGGGTAATATAACTCACAGTCCCATAAGAAAAAAGCTCTGATACCACTGTTGGAACTTTATAAGAACAGGAAAAATGAATTCAAAGAGAACATATTTTATTAATATGAAAGATGAGTTGCAGAGACTCTCATACATTTAATTCATTCAAAAGAACTACATTTATAGCACTTGAGATCAACAAAAATCCCAAGATACTAGCAAATATCTAAACAAATATCCTATCAAATAACTAAGATGATATGCAAATAAGATATGATATGATTCCTAAAATATGAAGTTGACTAAGTAATAAATAAAATCTGCTGTAGATAAAGCACATAAACCCAACAGAAACCGGGTCCAGCAGGTATCGGGGGTGTTCTTAGCGATATCTTGGGTCATTTCAAGGCAGTATTCTCTTGCTCTATCGGAATAACAGATTCCAACATGGCTGAACTGTTGGCTGTATCCAAGGCCATCTCTCTGTCGATCAGTAACCAATGGGCCCGCTCTTGTAATATTATCATTGAATCAGACTCAAAAATCGCTATTAGTTGGTTAAATGGTGAATGCTTTAATGCACCATGGAAGATGTGGGACTGCCTTTGTGGAATTAAAGAGTCTGCAAAACTTATACATTCGATCTCCTTTATCCATACTCTTAGAGAAGGTAACTTTGCAGCAGATGCTTTGGCTAAATCAGGCGTACACAGATCAAGGGACTTGATAGCGTGGTTGTAAGTATGTGCAATACTCATTCTCGCCCAAGCGATCCATACTGTCCTGTGAATCATTGATTATTCTGTTCGGGTAGTGTACTCCAGTGGCTTTTCATAGATTATATATATCTGTATATATATATATAATAACGAACTCCGATACCACTTTGTAATAGTTATCAGTTTAACAACTATCTAATCTAAATTTTCCATTGAAAGAGAAAGAAAGAAGAAGTAGAAATAAAATTCTACAACTCAATTAATCATTTAATTTCGATCAAATAACTTAAATGATATTTAAGTTAATATTGTGCCTTGGCTTTGAATTCTTTAAAGTATAGATAATTTAAAAAGGAAAAACTTTAACAATGCAAGCCATTTTAATTTTTAAGTTTTAAAAGAAAACAATGATAAAAAGGACAAAGAAAAACTAGTTAGGAAAAGTAAGTGAAAAAATGAAAATGAAGCACCCCTTACATATGTAAAATGTCATGTCATACACATGCATGATGTAATATATATATAATTTATTAATATTTATTAAAAGAAAAAATATTATTTATTAGTATTTAGTAAAAAAGGAATAATATATTTTTGTGTTTTTATTTATAAAAATTAATGCATAAATAAGATATTATATATTTAATAAATTAATAATTATTAGTGATTAATTATTATTAATTATTAAATTTTTTTAACTAAAATTTTTAATATATGAAAATAGAATATCACATATTCAATAGATTATTAATATATCAAATTGTTAATATATGAAAATAAATCTCTTATATTTAATAAATTATTATTAAAAATTTATTAATTGAAAATGTTAATATTTAAAAATTAAATGTCATATATTTAATAAATTTACTAAACCATTAATAAATTCATAATTTTTAATAGTTTATTTCATTGAAATTATTAATATATAAATATAAAAGATCGTATGTTTAATAAATTATTAATCATTAATTATTTATAAAAATTTTAACTTAAACTATATTAATATATAAAAATAAAATAGTATATATTTAATAAATTATTAATATATGAATATAAAATATCATATATATAATATATTATTAATTAAAATTGTAAAATGTATGAAACGTAAGCTTTCACATAATATATATATAATATAAAAAATATCATATATTATAATTATTTATTTATCTATATAATATTTGTATTAGCTGTAATTTATTAATTAAAATTATTAATATATAAAAATAAAAAATTGACTCAGATTTTAATTTTATTTTTTATAACTATATTAATAATTATTAATCACATTAAACTTAAAATTTTAATAACTATTAATATATAAAAATAAAATGTCATATATTTAAAGAATTATTAATATATATATATATACAAGTCTTATAAATTATTATATATATATAGAAGTCTTATAAATGATAAATTTATTAATTAAAATTATTAAGTGGTATGAATAATTAAAAATAAATAATTTAAAATTTTATATTTACAATGGGAGTATATTTTTAATGTCAATAATTTTTTATAATATTTTCTTGTAATACGATAAAATATCACATTCGTCCATTACTCGATGACTAGTTTATATAATATTTGAATGCTGTATACATAGGAAGTCATAAGGAAAAAATTAAGTACTAAATAACAAAAAGAAAATTGAAAATACAAATTAATTATTAAAAATAAAAAGTGAAAAGAAGAAAATTAATTATTCTCTCTTGCTCATAAATTATAGCTCGCATTTAAAAAAATTAAAAAATCCATTTTTTTCAAGTTAAATTTGTTATTTTGTTTCTTCTAAATGTCATTTAGTATATTTATAATCAATTCATGTTATTTTAGCTCTAGAATAGTTAATGGTATTAATGATCATAATAAGAATTTTCTAGCTAGAATAATTAATGTTATTAATGGTCTTAACAATAATAAAGTAATAAAAGAAACACAATTCTTAGACTCTAATAATTATAATTTATAGGTTAATGAAATACTAAACAATAATAGGAAGAAACTGAAAAAAAAAAAAAAAAAAACATCAGAATCATTAAGAAAAAAAAAATTGAACTGCCTACAAGAAAAGTGCTTATTGTATGCAAATGGGTATTCAATATCAAATATAATTCAAATGGCAGTAAAGAGAGATATAAAGCACAACTGGTGCGCTAATTTGCGAAACTTTCTCACATGTACTAAAATTACAACAATCAGAAGTTTCGTAAGCTATTATAGCAATTGCAAGAATTGGACATCAACAATGCATTTTTGCATGGTGATTTAAATGAAAATGTATATATGACTTCGTCACAAGGTTTTCACACCATATTTCCAATTCAATATGCAGGCTGACAAAGTCTCTTTATGGCCTAAAACAAGCCAATAGATTATGGAATGCAAAGCTCACCACAACCTTGCTTTAGAAAGGATAGCATCGAAGTTCTGCAAATTGCTCTTTCTTCTTTAAACTTAATTCATATTCTTTCACTGTTTTACTCATTTATGTTAATGATGTGATAATTGCAAGTGGCAATATTACAGAAGAAAATTCCATTCAAGTCATATCTTCATGATGCATTCAAGATAAAATGTTTAGGCCTTTCGAAATATATAAAATGTTTAGGTCTTTTGAAATATTTCTCGGGCATGGAAATTAGTAGAAGTTCTAAAGGGATCACTTTAAAAGAAAATACACTCCGGAATTGCTAAATGAAAGTGGTTTTTGTGGCTTGCAAGCCTTCCAAAACTCTAATGTTGGCGAATCTCAAATTTTCTACTAAATCTCCATTATTGTCTGATGTCTCCTTATATAGAAGGTTGATTGGATAGTTTTTGTACCTCAGCAATACAAGGCCTGACATTCAAGCGGCCCATGTTCTTTCGCAGTTCCTTAATAGGCCAACTCAAGAATATCTCATGGCTGCACATGGAATCCTTTGATATTTGAAAGCTTCACTTGCACAGGGGATTGTTCTGCATAACTTTTTCTTCATCTAGTGTCCCATATTTAGCTAAGAAAGAAGAGCAAATAAAGAAGAGAATCAGTAGGTGACACTGGCAAGTGACATGGCCAAGCCACTGGCCGTGTCACATGACACGGCTAGGAGCTTGGCCGTGTCACTCTCATCTCCACAGAAGCAAAGAGCAAGAAGACACAGAAGCTGACACACCCAGGTGACACGGCCACAAGTTTGGCCGTGTCATTCCATGTGGCTAAGGAAAGAAAGAAAACGCAGATTTTGAGCGAGGGTTTTGTATAAATAAGAAGATTAGGGCAAGAGAAAGGGTTACACATTTCCAGCCGTCCAACACAAACTTTTCAGCTATTCTTTATTTTTCTTTTGAATTTTGATTTCACTTTCATGCAAAACACTCTAGATCAAATTAGTTTTAGCCATTGCAATATTCTTTTAGCAAAAATCTGAGCAAGAGATTCTTCAGAAGCCAAAGGAAGTTTGTAATTTGGTTTTGTTCTCAAACTATATCTCTTAAGTTTCATTGGAATTGTATTCATGAATTCTCTAATGTCTAAATTAATTTCTTTGAATTTTAATGAGATGAATTTATTTGATAGCATCATTATGAACTAATTTTTGATCAAGTCTAGGGTTTGTATGGATCTACTATGATTGTATGAAATGGTTATTGCTCTTAACTGAATTATTTCTTTTATCCTTAATTGAATGGATTAAAGTTAATATATAATTGATTGGCCACCAATTATGTGTTTGAGGTATTTAGATGAAGGATTGAGAAATGAAGTCTAATGCTGGAACAATTCAATTAGGGACTTAGGTGAATTAGAAATATAAACCTAAGAAAAGATCATTTCAATTGTAACAATATTATTTGAAAGATGTATGAATGCGAGAGCTTATTTCCTTAATTCGATTAATTAAGTTGCTTAAAATCTGATCTTTGAAATTAAATCGGTTGAGAGGAATAGCCGTTCATACATATAAGTTAGTAGAGAAGTGCAAACCCTAGACCTTTCTATTAAGTGAATCAATATATCTTTTCATTTTACTTTCATTGTTTTAAATTCAACTCGTTCTGTTTTCAATAGTTGTTTAGCAATTTAATTTTATTGATAATTTGTTATTTACGATTTGATAAATAATTAACTTATCTAGCTTCCTTGTGAGACAACCTTGAGGTGTTCACCAAAATACTACAGCAGCTTCGTATACTTGTGAGTGTAGTTCTAGTAATGTTTATTAGAGCGCAACAAGTTTTTGGCGCCGCTGCCGGGGAAGCTAATTGGCGTAATTGTTTATTAGGCATAAATATTTTAAATTATTTTTCATTGTTTACATTTTATTTTTTCTTTTGCTTTTAATAATTCCTTTTTTTTTCAGAAATTTTGTTTATGCAAGGCAGGAATTATTCCAGAAATTCAGAAAGTGAAAAGGAGCATAGAAGAGTTTGAACCGTATACCGGATTTGATACAGAGGAGGAAATTTCTTATTTTGAGTCGGATACTGCACAATCTACCAATATGGGAGACAAAAGGCAAAGAACTATGAGGGATTTTGCCAGACCTGTCATTGGGACTTCAACCTCATGTATAAGATTGACAGATGCAGCAAGAAATTATGAGTTGAAGAATATCCATTACAACATGCTGCCATCTTTCTATGGAGTTCCGAATGAAGATCCTTTGAATTTTATCCGGGATTTCTACTCCACCCTCAACACATTTTCATTGGGAGGACTAACAGAAGACCAGTTGAGGATGAAGTGTTTTCCGTACACATTAAAGGATAGGGCAAAGAGCTGGCTTATGATGTGGCCTGAAAATTCTTTGACAACTTGGGAGCAAGTTTATAACAAGTTTATGGGCAAATTTTACTCACATCAGAAGACAGCTGAATTAAGAGGAAAATTAGCTACATTTTCTCAATTTGAAGGAAAGCCATTTCATGAGGCTTGGGACAGGTTTAAGATGTTAATCCAATGTCCACACTATCACTACCCACTTCAACTTCTGAATCAGTTTTTCTACGATGGTCTAACCCAGCAATTTCAGAATAATGTTGATAACGCAGCTGGGGGAGCTATGGGAGAAAAGAAAGCAGATGAGACTTATGAAATCTTTGAAATGTTGAGAGCTAATTCTCAACAGAAAAGTGTAAGAGGAAGAAGTAAAGGGGTAAATCAATTGGAAGCCAACAGTGAGATGGTCAATCAGATAGCTGAATTGACAAGGCAAGTGCAGATGCTGAACATGAAGAACAATACTTCTTCATCCACTCAAGAAGTGTGTGGAATTTGTGAAACTTTTGGGCATGGAGCAAATATATGCCCCTCTGCATATGAGTCTTATGGAAATGAGGCTGAGCAAGTTAATGCTAAGGAGGGATATCAACCAAGGGCCCTGAATGATCCTTTCTCAAACACTTACAATTCTGGTTGGCGGAATCATCCAAACTTTTCCTGGGCAACAAATAATTCTCAACAACCTTTCCATTTGCTCCAGAGACAAAATCAACCGCCGGGAAATCTTCAAATCAAGAACAGTCTAAGAGAGAAAGTTTGGAGGATAGTTTACATGCTTTTATCCAAGTCAGTACCAAGCAGTGTTGTTAAAGGCGAGCCAGGCGACCAGGCTAGGCGAGGGGTCACCGCCTTTCTACCGGCCGACTCGACTTTCTCCGTGAGGCGAGGGAGGCGCTCGCCTAGGCGCGAGGCGTCGGGACGGAGAGGTGCTAGCCTCTCTGTAATTCCTTTTTTTTTTATTTCTTAGTCCAGCTGTTCAGTCCTTTTAACGTTAATAAAAAAAAGAATATAAGGTAAGATGAAGAAGAAAACGGGAAATAGATGGAGAACAGCCACAATTTAAAAGAAAAAACCCTAGAAGAAGAAGAAGAAGAAGAAGAAGAAGAATCAGAAGAATAAAATCAAAAAACAGAAGAAGAAGAAGAAGAAGAACACTGCACTTACAGGTGAGCTTTCTTTCGTTTCTCATATTTTGCTCCCGTCTTCTTCTTTTTTTTTTCTTTCAGATTTTGAAATCTTCTCCTACATATTAAAAATTTGTTGGTTTATAAGGTGTTATGCTGCCAAATTTTCTGCAACCACCACTGTTTTCGTATGAATATTGCTTTTCAATTTGCTTGGACTGTTTGTAGACTTTAGTAATGTTGAGTTGATCTCTTGATGACAAAGAAGAAGACTGCACTTGCAGGTAAAGAAGAATCAGAAGAATAAAATCAAAAAACAGAAGAAGAAGAAGAAGAAGAAGAAGCAGACTGCACTTACAGGTGAGCTTTCTTTCGTTTCTCATATTTTGCTCCTGTCTTCTGCCCAATTTTCTGCAGCTACCACTTTTTCGTACTGAATATTGCTTTTCAATTTGCTTGGACTGTTTGTGGACTTTAGTAATGTTGAGTTGATTTGTTGATGACAAGTGTTATATTTTTTTTCACAAATTTGGACAGCTGTAGACTGTAGTACTAGAGTTTGATTTATGCAATTATAGTTTAACTAATTAAAATTTAGTTATCAATTAACTTTGATTTCAAAAGATATAATTATCCAATTTTCATTTATTTTTATTTTGAACATTTATCCAAATTAAAATGGAGCATTAAACGAATTAAATAAATTAGATAGAATTATTTTATTTAGTAATTAGTTAACAAAATGTTATCTAAATAGTCAAAAGGTTTCTCATTTAAGATTATTATCTTGACCTTATTAGTCTTTTGATTTATAAGGAATTTGTGCATTGTTGTTTCCCAATTCTAATTATTATTTTCCATATATTGTCAAAATTATGTAGATGAGTACTCCAACTCCAAGAAGTGATGCAACCGGTTCTTCGGTTAATAGTAAAAGAACCGATATTGCATGGAATCATTGTACGCAAGTTGTTGAAAACAACACCAATGATCTCCGATGCATTTATTGTGAGAAAGTAGTGAAAGGAGGATTTAATAGAATAAAACAACATCTAGTTGGGAATTCTACAAATGTAACTTCTTGTAAATGTTGTCCTAAAGAGGTGAAAGATGAGATTAAACAATTTATGGAAGGGAAGAAAGCGAAAAAGCAAACAACGAATATGGAATTTGATAATGAGATTGAAATCATGAGAGTTGAGGAAGAAGAGGAAGAAGTGCAAGAAGTTGAAGGAGGAAAAAGAAAGAAAAGTAATGTTAGTAGAGGGCCACTGGATGTGTTCTTTTCTCCCAAACCGGCTGTTTTAGGAAAAGGCAAAAGACAACCAACAATTGATGATAACACTCCGGCTAAGAAAGAGTTGCGAGAACGTGCATGTGTGGCTATTGCTAAATGGATGTATGATGCTGGAATTGCATTCAATGCGGTGAATTATGATAGCTTTGGAGAAATGATTCGTGCAATAGGAAATTATGGTAGAGAAATGAAACCTCCAAGCTATCATGAAGTTAGAGTAAGATTGTTGCAACAAGAAGTGGACCTCACAAAGTCTCTTTTTCAAAGACATGAAGAAGATTGGGATAGACTTGGATGCTCATTGATGTGTGATGGGTGGACCGATAGGAAAGGGCGAACTTTGATTAATTTCTTAGTTAATGGTCCTAAAGGAAGTGTGTTTAATAAATCATTCGATGCATCTGACGCCTCAAAGACAGGGTACATGTTAGCTGAATTACTTGAGAAGGAAATTAGAGCAATTGGAGAAAACAGAGTGGTTCAAGTGGTTACAGATAATGCCGCAAATAATGTCGCAGCTGGTAAGCATTTAAAAATCAATACTTTATTTTCAAAATGAGTACTTACTTTTTAACATAAAATGCATGTTAATAACTACATTATTTGTTAATTGTAGGAAAATTATTAGAAGCTACCTTCCCCCACTTATATTGGACTCCATGTGCAACTCATTGTTTGGATTTGATCTTAGAAGATATTTTCAAGTTGTATACTTTTAAAGAAACCTTCCGCAAAGCAGTGGAGCTCACTGGCTTCATTTATGGATCTTCAGGAGTTTTGAATATGTTGCGGGAGTTTACAAAAAATAGAGAGTTGCTAAGGCCAGGAGCCACTAGGTTTGCCACTTCATTCCTCACACTTAGTCGTATTCATCAACAAAAGAGAAATCTTAGAACAATGTTTACTTCAGAAAAATGGGTTAATAGCAAATGGGCTAAAGAGATGAAAGGGAAAAAGTGTGAAAGAACCGTTTTGAGTACCACATTTTGGAATGAGGTGACTCATGCTCTTAAAGTTTCGGGACCTCTTGTCAAGGTGCTTCGCTTAATTGATAATGAGAGAAAACCCTCTATGGGATATATCTATGAAGCAATGGATAAGGCAAAGGAAACCATTTCTCAAGATTTAAAGAATGAGGAAAAATATAAGAAAATTGAAGATATAATTGATAGAAGGTGGAATGATAAGTTGCATCGCCCTTTGCATGCTGCAGGATACTTCTTAAATCCTGAATTGTTTTATCCAAATAAAGATCAAATCATTAGTGATGAGGAGGTTAATGATGGCTTGCTTAAATGCATAGAAAAAATGGTGAGTGATCAAAAAACTAGGCAAGCTATGATACAACAACTTGAAAAGTATAAGGAAGCTGCGGGTATGTTTGGAATGGAAATGGCTAGAACTTCAAGAACAACTACTTCTCCAGGTTAATTTTTTCCCCTCTAATTCATCACCTTTGCTTTTTTTTTGATAAATTCACAATTAATGATTGAAATTTTAAATTTATTTTTCTAGCTTCATGGTGGAGTACATTTGGCTCATGTGCTCCACAATTACAAAAATTTGCTATGAAGGTTCTTAGTCTCACATGTAGTGCAAGTGGATGTGAGAGGAATTGGAGTATATTTGAGCATGTAAGTAATTCAACTAGACTTAAATAATAGTAAAACATAATTCACTACATTGTGACTCACTCACTTTCACATCACAGCTCCATAGCAAGAAGAGAAATCGGCTAGCACAACAAAAATTGGATCAGTTGGTTTATGTAAAATACAACAGGGCATTGTTACGCCGATACACAATTGATGATACCACCACTCCAATAGATTTATCAAATATTGATGAGTCTAACGAGTGGCTACTTGGTGAATTGGAGGGGGAAGCTGATTTTGATGATTATGTATTTCCGGATAATGATTTGACTTGGAATGATGTTAGTAGGGCATCCGGGGTAAATGAAGCTCGTTATGAGTCAAGGTCTAGATCACAAGCACCAAGATCTAATCCTAATCATATTGGAGGTTCTACTTCTAGGCCAAGTGTAGGATTGCATCTAATTGATGAAGATGAGGAAGAGCATGAGGTGGAAGCTAATAAGAGTGATGATGATGATGATGATGATGAGTTAGGACCATTAGAGTCCGATTCCGAGTAGTTTACTACTTATCTAGTAGTAATTTTAAGGCTTTTAATTTTACTTTCATGCTTTTTAGCTTAATGAACAATATTTGATATTTACTTTCATGCTTTTTAAGATTAATGAACAATATTTGAAGTTTATGCATGAGTTTTATGGTTATGTATATTTAACTGTATGTTGCGTCGCCTTTTTTAAAAAGGCAGTGCCAGGCGCTCGCTTCTCGCCTTAAAGGCGAGGCTAGGCCCTCTCGCCTCAGTGTCGCCTTTCGCCTTAACAACACTGGTACCAAGAATCAAGAGATGAATAACAAAATGTTGGATTCATTGGAAGCATCTTTCAAGAAGGTGGAGACCCAAGTGGGACAACTTGCACAACAGATGCAGATTCAACAAAAAGGAAAATTTCCGAGTCAACTTGAGCAGGCACAAGCAGTGACTGTTCTTAGAAGTGGCAAGGTAATAAACAATAATGTTGGAAATAATTCTGTGAATGCAGGTGATCAACAGAACAAAAAGGAAGGAGAACCAGAGGACAAGGGTGCTGGAGAAAAATCAATGAAGAAATCTCCTTCAGCAGATTTACACAAGGCAAGTAATCCTTACCGGCCACCTATACAATTCCCCAGCAGGTTGAAGAATGATAAACAAGATAAGCAATTTTCAGACATCTTCAACATGCTGTCTAAGGTAAGTATTAACTTACCTTTACTTGAAGCAATAAAGAACATGCCAGCTTATGCCAAATTCTTCAAGGAATTGAACATCAAGAAAAAGAGGTATGAGCCAAATGAAAAGGTGATAGTATCAGAGGTAGCTAGTGCTGTTCTGCAACATAAACTACCTCCGAAGCTAAAGGATCCTGGCAGTTTCATAATTAAAACTACTATGGGTAATGGAAAGGGGACTGATAGCATGTGTGATTTAGGAGCCAGTGTTAATTTGATGCCGTATTCTGTGTATCTTGAATTAGAACTTGGAAAACTTAAACCTACCAAAATGGTCTTGCAATTAGCTGACAGATCTCTTAGATTCCCGAAAGGAGTTATAGAAGATGTGTTAGTTAAGGTTGGTGGGTTGATAGTGCCTGTGGATTTTATAGTTCTTGACATGGAAGGAAATAATCCTACACCATCCGCACACACTATTCTACTGGGTAGGCCTTTTATGGCTACGACCAACACCTTGATTAATGTTAAAAATGGTAAATTATCAATGACTGTCTTGGGACAAACGGTTAAATTTTCTATTTTTTAACACTTCTCTCATTCCTACAACTGCATTATATGAGGATTGCTCTTTGATTGATTGTATTGACACAGTTGTTTCAGATGTTTTCTTGCAAACAGGTTCTTCGAATAAATTAGAGCTGGCACTGACCTTAGATCGTGGCTTGGATATTTTTTATTCAGAAATAGCCAATTGCCTTGAGATATTAGAAAGTGTTGAAATAGAGGAACTTAAGGAGGACCCAGCATTTGAGCTCCCCTCCATCCAAAAAGAAGAGAATAATCCTTCACTTGAGTTAGAGCTAAAAGAGTTGCCTAAAAATCTGAAATATGTGTTTTTAGGAGATCACAACACCTTACCTGTGATAATTTCTAGCGAACTGAGTGAAAGGGAAGAGATGAGGTTGGTGAGTGAATTAAAAAGATTGAAAAGAGCAATAGGATGGGGATTGAGTGATATCAAAGGTATTAGCCCTTCAATGTGCATGCATAGAATTATCTTAGAAGAGGGAGCTAAACCTGTGAGAGAGACCCAAAGGCTCCTTAAACCAAACATGAGCGAAGTGGTTAAGAAGGAAGTGCTTAAATTACTTGATGAAGGAGTGATATATCCGATAGCCAATAGTGAGTGGGTTAGCCCAATATATGTAGTGCCTAAGAAATCAGGAATCACTGTGGTAAAAAATGAAAAGAATGAATTGGTTCCTACTAGGACTACCACTAGGTGGAGAATGTGTATCGACTATAGGAAGTTGAACAATACCACAAAGAAAGATCATTTCCCTCTTCCTTTTATTGATCAGATGCTGGATAAACTTTTTGGACACTCACATTATTGCTTTTTGGATGGACTTTCAGGTTATTATCAGGTGCCGATATCACCAGAGGATCAATCCAAGACCACTTTTACTTGCCCTTTTGGGACTTATGCATTTCGGCGTATGCCCTTTGGCTTGTGCAATGCGCCTGCAACTTTTCAGAGATGCATGATGTCTGTTTTCACGGACATGATAGATGATTTTATTGAGGTATTTATGGACGATTTTTCTATTTTTGGTGACTCTTTTGATAATTGCCTCAGTAAACTTGTTCTTGTGCTTGAGAGATGCATTGAATGTAACATCACTTTGAGTTGGGAAAAGAGTCATTTCATGGTTACTCACGGCATTGTATTAGGCCATGTTGTGTCTAGTAAAGGGATTGAGGTGGATAAAGCTAAGGTAGAGTTGATTGCTAAGTTACCCCCACCTACCTCTGTTAAGGGAATAAGAAGCTTTCTAGGGCATGCAGGTTTTTACCGGAGGTTTATTAAAGATTTTTCAAAAATAAGCCAACCATTGTGTCATTTGCTTGGGAAAGATGTTCCATTTGAATTTACTACACAATGCATGCAAGCCTTTAATTCCTTTAAGGAAAAATTGACCAGTGCACCGGTAATTGTAGCTCCTGTTTGGTCTTTACCTTTTGAAATTATGTGTGATGCCTCCAATCATGCAGTAAGAGTTGTCCTTGGACAAAGGGTTGAGAAATTTTTGAGAGTGATCTATTATGCTAGCTTGACCCTAAATAGTGCACAAGTTAATTACACAACAACTGAAAAAGAAATGCTAGCTGTTGTTTTTGCTTTAGATAAGTTTAGAGCATATTTGATTGGGTCTAAAATTATTGTGCATTCAGATCATGCAGCTCTAAAATATCTCTTGACAAAACAACATGTCAAACCTCGTTTAATTAGATGGGTGTTATTATTGCAAGAATTTGATTTTCAAATCAAAGATACTAAGGGAAGTGAAAATATTGTAGCTGATCATTTATCTAGATTACCTTTCTTTGGTAAAAATCTTGCATCTGATAGCATTCATAAAAATTTAGAAGCATTTCCTGATGAGCATGAAAGTAAAATTAAAAGCCTTAAAATTACTACTAGATAAGTAGTAAACTACTCGGAATCGGACTCTAATGGTCCTAACTCATCATCATCATCATCACTCTTATTAGCTTCCACCTCATGCTCTTCCTCATCTTCATCAATTAGATGCAATCCTACACTTGGCCTAGAAGTAGAACCTCCAATATGATTAGGATTAGATCTTGGTGCTTGTGATCTAGACCTTGACTCATAACGAGCTTCATTTACCCCGGATGCCCTACTAACATTATTCCAAGTCAAATCATTATCCGGAAATACATAATCATCAAAATCAGCTTCTCCCTCCAATTCACCAAGTAGCCACTCGTTAGACTCATCAATATTTGATAAATCTATTGGAGTGGTGGTATCATCAATTGTGTATCGGCGTAACAATGCCCTGTTGTATTTTACATAAACCAACTGATCCAATTTTTGTTGTGCTAGCCGATTTCTCTTCTTGCTATGGAGCTGTGATGTGAAAGTGAGTGAGTCACAATGTAGTGAATTATGTTTTACTATTATTTAAGTCTAGTTGAATTACTTACATGCTCAAATATACTCCAATTCCTCTCACATCCACTTGCACTACATGTGAGACTAAGAACCTTCATAGTAAATTTTTGTAATTGTGGAGCACATGAGCCAAATGTACTCCACCATGAAGCTAGAAAAATAAATTTAAAATTTCAATCATTAATTGTGAATTTATCAAAAAAAAAAAAAGCAAAGGTGATGAATTAGAGGGGAAAAAATTAACCTGGAGAAGTAGTTGTTCTTGAAGTTCTAGCCATTTCCATTCCAAACATACCCGCAGCTTCCTTATACTTTTCAAGTTGTTATATCATAGTTTGCCTAGTTTTTTGATCACTCACCATTTTTTCTATGCATTTAAGCAAGCCATCATTAACCTCCTCATCATTAATGATTTGATCTTTATTTGGATAAAACAATTCAGGATTTAAGAAGTATCCTGCAGCATGCAAAGGGCGATGCAACTGATCATTCCACCTTCTATCAATTATATCTTCAATTTTCTTATATTTTTCCTCATTCTTTAAATCTCGAGAAATGGTTTCCTTTGCCTTATCCATTGCTTCATAGATATATCTCATAGAGGGTTTTCTCTCATTATCAACTAAGCGAAGCACCTTGACAAGAGGTCCCGAAACTTTAAGAGCATGAGTCACCTCATTCCAAAATGTGGTACTCAAAACGGTTCTTTCACACTTTTTCCCTTTCATCTCTTTAGCCCATTTGCTATTAACCCATTTTTCTGAAGTAAACATTGTTCTAAGATTTCTCTTTTGTTGATGAATACGACCAAGTGTGAGGAATGAAGTGGCAAACCTAGTGGCTCCTGGCCTTAGCAACTCTCTATTTTTTGTAAACTCCCGCAACATATTCAAAACTTCTGAAGATCCATAAATGAAGCCAATGAGCTCCACTGCTTTGCGGAAGGTTTCTTTAAAAGTATACAACTTGAAAATATCTTCTAAGATCAAATCCAAACAATGAGTTGCACAGGGAGTCCAATATAAGTGGGGGAAGGTAGCTTCCAATAATTTTCCTACAATTAACAAATAATGTAGTTATTAACATGCCTTTTACGTTAAAAAGTAAGTACTCATTTTGAAAATAAAGTATTGATTTTTAAATGCTTACCAGCTGCGACATTATTTGCGGCATTATCTGTAACCACTTGAACCACTCTGTTTTCTCCAATTGCTCTAATTTCCTTCTCAAGTAATTCAGCTAACATGTACCCTGTCTTTGAGGCGTCAGATGCATCGACTGATTTAATAAACACACTTCCTTTAGGACCATTAACTAAGAAATTAATCAAAGTTCGCCCTTTCCTATCGGTCCACCCATCACACATCAATGAGCATCCAAGTCTATCCCAATCTTCTTCATGTCTTTGAAAAAGAGACTTTGTGAGGTCCACTTCTTGTTGCAACAATCTTACTCTAACTTCATGATAGCTTGGAGGTTTCATTTCTCTACCATAATTTCCTATTGCATGAATCATTTCTCCAAAGCTATCATAATTCACCGCATTGAATGCAATTCCAGCATCATACATCCACCTAGCAATAGCAACACATGCACGTTCTCGCAACTCTTTCTTAGCCGGAGTGTTCTCATCAATTGTTGGTTATCTTTTGCCTTTTCCTAAAACAGCCGGTTTGGGAGAAAAGAACACATCCAGTGGCCCTCTACTAACATTACTTTTCTTTCTTTTTCCTCCTTCAACTTCTTGCACTTCTTCCTCTTCTTCCTCAACTCTCATGATTTCAATCTCATTATCAAATTCCATATTCGTTGTTTGCTTTTTCGCTTTCTTCCCTTCCATAAATTGTTTAATCTCATCTTTCACCTCTTTAGGACAACATTTACAGGAAGTTACATTTGTAGAATTTCCAACTAGATGTTGTTTTATTCTATTAACTCCTCATTTCACTACTTTCTCACAATAAATGCATTGGAGATCATTGGTGTTGTTTTCAACAACTTGCGTCAATGATTCCATGCAATATCGGTTCTTCTACTATTAACCGAAGAACCGGTTGCATCACTTCTTGGAGTTGGAGTACTCATCTACATAATTTTAACAATATATGAAAAATAATAATTAGAATTGGGAAACAACAATGCACAAATTCCTTATAAATCAAAAGACTAATAAGGTCAAGATAATAATCTTAAATGAGAAACCTTTTGACTATTTAGATAACATTTTGTTAACTAATTACTAAATAAAATAATTCTATCTAATTTATTTAATTCGTTTAATGCTCCATTTTAATTTGGATAAATGTTCAAAATAAAAATAAACAAAAATTGGATAATTATATCTTTTGAAATCAAAGTTAATTGATAACTAAATTCTAATTAGTTAAACTATAATTGCATAAATCAAACTCTAGTACTACAGTCTACAGCTGTCCAAATTTGTGAAAAAAAATATAACACTTGTCATCAACAAATCAACTCAACATTACTAAAGTCCACAAACAGTCCAAGCAAATTGAAAAGCAATATTCAGTACGAAAAAAGTGGTAGCTACAGAAAATTGGGCAGAAGACAGGAGCAAAATATGAGAAATGAAAGAAAGCTCACCTGTAAGTGCAGTCTGCTTCTTCTTCTTCTTCTTCTTCTTCTTCTTCTTCTTCTTCTGTTTTTTGATTTTATTCTTCTGATTCTTCTTTACCTGCAAGTGCAGTCTTCTTCTTTGTCATCAAGAGATCAACTCAACATTACTAAAGTCTACAAACAGTCCAAGCAAATTGAAAAGCAATATTCATACGAAAACAGTGGTGGTTGCAGAAAATTTGGCAGCATAACACCTTATAAACCAACAAATTTTTAATATGTAGGAGAAGATTTCAAAATCTGAAAGAAAAAAAAAAAGACGGGAGCAAAATATGAGAAACGAAAGAAAGCTCACCTGTAAGTGCAGTGTTCTTCTTCTTCTTCTTCTTCTTCTTCTTCTTCTATTTTTTTTATTTTATTCTTCTGATTCTTCTTCTTCTTCTTCTTCTTCTAGGGTTTTTTCTTTTAAATTGTGGCTGTTCTCCATCTATTTCCCGTTTTCTTCTTCATCTTACCTTATATTCTTTTTTTTTATTAACGTTAAAAGGACTGCACAGCTGGAATAAGAAATAAAAAAAAAGGAATTACAGAGAGGCGAGCGCCTCTCCGCCCCGACGCCTCGCGCCTAGGCGAGCGCCTCCCTCGCCTTACGGAGAAAGTCGAGTCGGCCGGCAGAAAGGCGGTGACCCCTCGCCTCGCCTCGCCTGGTCGCCTAGGCGGTCGCCTGGCTCGCCTTTAACAACACTGATCCGCACCAAGATCTAAGGCACGTAAGTCTCTTGCTATCACCTCATTCCACACAGTTCTAGATCTTTCACGACCTCTAGCCCCCTAATCAACAAATTCTCACACTTACGAACCGCAGCATTAGGAGGTCTTCTTAAAACATGCCCATACCATCTAAGTCTTCCTTCCCTCACCTTATCTCCGACATCCGCTACTTGGACTTTTTGTCGAATATGAACATTCTTAATTTTGTCCAGTCTGGTATGTCCACACATCCATCTTAGCATCCTCATTTCTACCACACTCATCTTATGCAAATGTTGTCCCGTTGGTGTCCAACACTCACTACCATAGAGCATCGCAGGTCTAACAACCGTCCTATAGAATTTACATTTCACTTTCAGAGGTATTTTCTTATCACATAGAACTCCAGTCGCACCCTTCCACTTCAACCACCCTACCTGTATTCTGTGAGCCACATCTTCATCTATACGGCCATCATTCTGGAATACCGAACCCAAATATTTGAACTGCTTGGTTTTAGGAACCAAAACTCCATCCAACTTAACCTCATGTTCCTGCTTCTTCCTTAGACTGAACTCACAGTGCATATATTCCGTTTTACTCCTACTTAGCTTAAAACTCTTGTCCTCGAGGGTTTTTCTTCACACTTCCAACTTACGGTTTACACCAGCACTAGTCTCATCAATTAAAATAATGTCATCAGCAAACAACATACACCAAGGAACATCGTCTTGTATGCTTCTGATTAGCTCGTCCATAACCAGGGTAAATAAATATGGACTCATGGCCGAACCTTGATGCCTCAGTGTCGTAATGGGGAAAGCCTCAGTGTCTCCACCAGGTGTTTTCACACTAGTGGATGCATTCTCATACATGTCCCACCACAAGAGGAGGCAACCTTCAAGTTCAGCTCCATCTTCATCTTCTTCATCTTCAAGGAGAGCGACTCTTCTATCTAGGGGTTTCTTTCCAACGAGGTATGTTAGCGATGAATCCCTTAATGCTCTTCATATTAAGGATAATTTTTATAGCTATGTTCAAAACCTTGGGTGGGATAAATTAGTCTCCCTTCGACCTTTGCAATTTCAAGAGCTTACTATGAAATTTTTAACCTCTCTTAAGGTTGAAAGAGATGAACAGAAAATTTGCACTAGGTTGAATTTTAAATTGCTTGGGAAACTATGTGTAGTTAGTATTGAGCAATTGAATGCTATCTTTGGTTTCCATGAACAAGGGGAAAAATCTGTACCTAAGGGTTTTAAACAGCAATTTGCATTAAGAGCACTAGGCTCGGGAACATATGTGGCCAAATCGGCCAAGGCAACAAAATTGAGTAATCCCGCTCTAAGATATTTGCATCGCTTTATGTCTTGTGGGTTCTTTGCACGGAAGGACAGCACAGGTGTAGTGGAAATTAGCGAACTCTTTTTCTTAGAATATGCTTGTAATGCCATACCCGTTAGTGCCGGCTATTGGTTGGCCGATGTTTTTGACAATGTGATGAATAAAAAGAAGGGTGCTATTTGTATTGGAGGATTGGTTACCACTTTAGCGACAGCCCTTCTTGATGATTTTGACCCGAGCAACTGCCGTATGACTACAATTTCAGGTAATGATTCGTTAGACCTAACCACTCTTGAGAAGATGCATATGGTTGTGAACAGAGGAGGGGCCTATGTGATGGCTTCAGTTGAGCCAGATGCACCGGGGGGCCGACAAAAGAGAACACAAGTCCATGAGGAGTCTGACTCGGATTCTCTTGATTTGGATGAAGATGCTCCGGTCCCGGACAATCAGGAGATCATTAATAGGATAGAGGCACTGGAAAGCAAAGTCGATCATAACCATGCTGCGGTCTTGCAACAGTTGAACCAAATCAATAGCAACCTTGCTAAAATTCTGAGCCTTCATCCTTCAGTTGCATCATTATCACATCCTCCATCACCATAAATCAAATCGGCTCTAATCTTTTGAGAAAATTCCTTACTTTCTTGTGTTTAGTTATCGCATATTTTCATTGTTATTTTTCGTTTTTGTTTTTAATGTTAACACTTTATATTTTGGTTATTTTATATATATATTGTATTTTGTTTCTGAACAATTGATGTTTGTGGGTGAAAATGTAGCGTTTGCCTCACAAGGGAACAATGGAAAACATGTTGTACCTTAACTCTTTTTCTTTATTATCCTTGTTTCCATTGAGGACAATGTAACTCATAAGTGTGGGGTAATCTTTAAGCTTTCCTTTAATTTTTATTTTGTTTTGTCTTTGTGTGTTATATTGTGCGTTGTTCATGGCATAATTGTTGGAAACTTATTGACTTTTCTGTAATTTTAGCATTACATTTGAGCCTTTAGTATCAGCATAGAGATTAGCATTTGAATTCATTCAGGATCAATTTTCACATTCTGCTATTCATGATATATAAATCTCTGAGAACCCACCCTTTGTGAGTTTTGAGCCTCATAGATTGAATATTATTGTCAATCGACTTTCTTTCTTAAGTGTGCACCTTCATGATTTTGCATCTCTTGAGCTTGCTTTTGCATACTAATTGAACTCACATTATGATTTCATCTCAAGTTTTAAAATGATGAAGGCAAATTAGGATTACCCCCTTTAGCTTAAAAAGACCACCCTTAATTATGAATTTCTTAGTGAGCCAAGTTGAGCCTTTGACTTTTTCTTGATTGATCAACACAATTCACAACTCAACATTTTCCTATTATCATCATACCTTCATTAAGGAATGGAGTTTCTTATGATATGACAATAGGGTGGTTTAATTCATAAGTGTGGGGTAAGCAATTAAAAAAAATAGTATTGCTTTAGTAAGATTTGGGGCTAAAATGCATACTTTGCACATTGTATTTGACTAAGAGTCGATTATTCTTTTCCTCTACATTTTGAGCTAGATGTTCAATGCAATTTTATATTTTGTATATATATAAAAAAAAATAAAAATAAAAGAGAAGATATATATATATATACAAAATTCATATATTTTCTAGCATTAGTCATCAAAGAGGAATTTCGACTCATGTACTTTTATTTAAATATGTAAGTATGTGAGATTATCAAGGGTTGGTGAATATGTCATTTGAGGGAGTTACGAGTGTCTAAGCAAGAGTATTGTCTAATTTAGATACTTCATTTCTTGATGTTCCAACTTAAATGTCTTTTCTCACACATTCACCTTAGCCCCATTACATCCAAACAAAAAGACATTCGGATTATTTCTTGAGAAAATCAGTGAGAGAGATTGGATAATTAAGCAAGTTTATGGCAGTATGTAGTCATGAGTGGTTTGAGTGAATTAACCTTTGAAATTGAGTGAAACACTTAGATGAGAGAGGAGATTTGTTATGTCTGGATTAATGAATGAGTTAAGAAAATCTTGATTGAAGTAAATTGCATTTATTTATGGCTGAGTCTTAAAGGATTTCATCTTATATACTTGAATTATAGTTAAGGTTATTTGAGTTTTTAATTTATGCCTTGTGAATTTGCTTAAAGACAAGCAAAGTTTTAAGTGTGGGGTAGTTGTTTTATTAGCTTTTGTCATAGAACTGTAACTTATTTATTATGATGATTATTATTTTCTTCATGCATTTTGGTAGTTTTAATCTGTTTATTTAGTGATTTCATCAATTTTGGTAGTTTTAATTTATCCCTGTGTTTATGTCATTTTTGTACTAGTTTTTAGTGTGATGTTTATGTGCTTTTGGTTAATGTTTCATTTGATTCTTGTTAAAGTTTGTTTCAAGTGTTTGTTTTAGGTTAATGTGCAAAAAAAAACTCCCTTAGAAGATCAAAACAAATAAATAAGAGCATGAAGCAGCAAGACATGGTCAAGCCAAATCAAGCTTGGCCGTGTCACCTCAAGGAAATTTTTGGCAGATCATGACACGGGCAGGAGACACGGCCAAGCCACTGGCCATGTCTCACCTAAAGGGCAAAACCAAGGGAACCAAGAAAGGAAGGAAAAATTTGGCAGAAGTTGACACTGGCAGGCGACACGGCCCAACCACTGGCCGTGTCACATGACATGACCACAAGCTTAGTCGTGTCCCATATTTAGCCAAGAAAGAAGAGCAAAGAAAGAAGAGAATCAGTAGGTGACACTGGCAGGTGACACGGCCAAGCCACTGGCCGTGTCACATGACACGGCCAGGAGCTTGTGACACGGCCAGGAGCTTGGCCGTGTCACTCTCATCTCCACAGAAGAAAAGAAGAGCAAGAAGACACAGAAGCTGTGTCACATGACACGGCCAAGCCACTGGTCGTGTCACATGACACTGCCACAAGCTTGGCCTTGTCATTTCATGGGGCTAAGGAAAAAAAGAAAACGCGGATTTTGAACGAGAGTTTTGTATAAATAAGAAGATTAGGGCAAGAGAAAGGGTTACACATTTCCAGCCGTCCAACACAAACTTTTCAGCTATTCTTTATTTTTCTTTTGAATTTTGATTTCACTTTCATGCAAAACACTCTAGATCAAATTAGTTTTAGCCATTGCATTATTCTTTTAGCAAAAATCTAAGCAAGAGATTTTTCAGAAGCCAAAGGAAGTTTGTAATTTGGTTTTGTTCTCAAACTCTATCTCTTAAGTTTCATTGGAATTGTATTCATGAATTCTCTAATGTCTAAATTAATTTTTTTGAATTTTAATGAGATGAATTTATTTGATAGCATCATTATGAACTAATTTTGATCAAGTCTAGGGTTTGTATGGATCTACTATGATTGTATGAAATGGTTATTGCTCTTAACTGAATTATTTCTTTTATCCTTAATTGAATGGATTAAAGTTAATATATAATTGATTGGCCACCAATTATGTGTTTGAGGTATTTAGATGAAGGATTGAGAAATAAAGTCTAATGCTAGAACAATTCAATTAGGGACTTAGGTGAATTAGAAATATAAACCTAAGAAAAGATCATTTCAATTATAATAAGATTATTTGAAAGAGATTTGAATGCGAGAGCTTATTTCCTTGATTCGATTAATTAAGTTGCTTGAAATCTGATCTTTGAAATTAAATCGGTTGAGAGGAATAGCCGTTCATACATATAAGTTAATAGAGAATTGCAAACCCTAGACCTTTCTATTAAGTGAATCAGTATATCTTTTCATTTTACTTTCATTGTTTTAAATTCAACTCGTTTTGTTTTCATTAGTTGTTTAGCAATTTAATTTTATTGATAATTTGTTATTTACGATTTGACAAATAATTAGCTTATCTAGCTTCCTTGTGAGACGACCTTGAGGTATTCACCAAAATATTACAGCAGCCTCGTATACTTTCGAGTGTAGTTCTATTAGTGTTTATTAGAACGCAACATTACTAAAGGGCATTAAGCAAGAATCTAGGCAGGTCACTACATTATAACTTTGGTAGTAGTCTAACTTTTATATTTCCTTTAATGATTTCTCATAGTAAATTAGTTCATATGAAAAAGAATTCAATTTGCGCCTTACCCACATGCACAAACAAATAAAAAAGTTCAATAGACCAATGAACTAAAATTTGATTAAATTCAATTACATCATACCAAACTAGAACCACGTTTATTACCTTGACAGATGTCCGCTTGCACACTTGCACAGAGCTTGTTGGCTTCAACCACATAGCATAGATTTCATCGGAACTGTTGTGGCAAGATGACTCATTCTCTTTACCAAATTACAGTAAACGGAGCAGTTCATATGCAAACAACGGTAGATATTAAGAGTTTCTCCTTCCAAATTTAATAAAATAACTAAAATTAAGTAATGAAAACGTGAACACTCTGTTCGTAAAGGAATCAATATTCAAACATAAACATCATGAACAGAGATTCATAAGTTGTAAAATTTGTATCAAAATCATAACCTTCAATTTTCACATCATTTAGTTTTTCAAAAAAGGAGCTGACTGGAATTATTTTTTCCCATATCCATGCTCCAATTTCCTAAGGGACTAAAGAAACAGATAATCTAAGATCAATGGCAGTAAAATCACACCTAATAGGAGCTATTATATAATGAGGGAATCTATAAATATAAAACCGTTCTTGTGAAATGAACCAAAAACCTATTTCCAATCTTGGATTCCCGTCAAATCAAAATTCAAATAATAAAATGTAACAACTGTTCAGAAGAAGGTTTTTCTCTTAACATTATAAAAAATGAAAAAGAAAAAAGCAAAATCTCATAATCAATCCATAAAGTAAGAAATACAAAAGTTAATTCTCAAACCTCTTTTTCTTTATCAATTGAGGTCTTTTGGCAACAGATGAAGTGATCTAGGCAGAGCCGGTCATTAGCCCACGCAAAATGGCTAATATTCCAAGGCCCATGAAAGGGGCATAAAACATCATCAACTTGTCCGATGCCTTGCCAGACCCCATAAGCTCGGCTAATATAGCACTCTGCAATTAAATTTTACCACAAAATTACTTGTACATCAAAATCAATAATTGAGACTTGTTTGTGCAATCTAACCATGGAATTCAAAACGAAGGGTCAAGATTTCATTATCAAAAATCAAATCCTAACAAAGAATTGCCGTTGATTTTGACTTCTAACATGAGACATTAGTCCAAGCAATCAAATCATTAAACAAAAGATTGATTTTCATTTACCATGGAAGTGAGAACTGAGGCGCCATATATTAAACAAGTGGTATTATACCAAGACTTGGAAGCCAAAATCCCGTACAAATTGAAAAGAGCGAGAGGCCATTGAAAGAGGAGCTCGAGCTAAACAATTACGACGAAGAAATGTTGCTTGTCAGATACGAGATAGTCGCCGTACTCGCGGCTGTACCGCTGCTTCAGATCGAACAACAATTCGGGGAAGTAGGTCGGGGGCTGACATGTCTGCGATTCGATCAACGGCGCCGCCACCGCGATTACGAGAAAGAAAAGGAAGAGAATCGCGTCTATCAGCGTTGTAAATGCGCCCATTTTTCGATTTTTACTTCTATTTTTTTTGTTTTTCTTCAAGGATAACCTGAAAGTGAAAGATGAGAAATCAGCAGATCGCAGAAGAACGCAGATCTGAGAAATACAGGAAATAAATACTGCATACGATGTCGTTTACTGACTCTTTAGTTGTATGGAATATATTTTTTTTTCTTCTTTAGAAAGTTTTAGCAGTTCACCAGTTTAGTTTAGCTGTAGCCTGTATGACAAAGAAAATATTTTTTTTACCATTAAAAGAATTCGTAATAAAATAAAATGTGGCATGTCAAGGAATAAGGGCAGTAATTTTTTTTTTTATTTTAATGAGCATTTTTTGTATAAATAAGAAGCAGTAAAAAAATGTTTTGCATGTTTAAAAAAAAAAAAAGGAGGGCTAATTATTTTAATTTCAATAAACTCTTTAAATTTTAAATTTTATTTTTATTTTTTCATAAAGAATTAATATTTTTAATTTTTTCCCTCCTTTTAGCAATAGCAGAAATAAAAAAAAATTGAAATAAGGAGTGAAATTTACTCTCTAATCAAATTCATTTTCTATTTTAAAGTTAAATAATAAAAAAATCCATTTAAAATCATGGTTCACCGTATTGATTTATATGAGTCACTTGAAGATACTCTGAGAAAAATGTAATATAATGTTTGAAAAGTTGCCAATAAATTGAGGTATCTTTATTGGATTTTTGTACTTTTAATAACACCATAATTTTTTTTGGTATAACAAATTTCTTTTTTTTTTGAAAATTTTATTGAACTTTAAATGTTTATGTTTAATATTTTAAAAATTATATTTTAATTTTTAAAATTCAATTACATGAAATTCTAGATAAAATTACTTAGCAAGAATTATCAAAATTATTATTTTAGTTTGAGGTGGAAATCAGAAATAGATTACTCCCATTTTTATTGTTTAGTTAAATAAAATAAAGTACATAGAATAATGAGAATTTCATTATGAAATGAGTTATTCTTGGTCACTTTCTCATTAATCTTAATTATTAATGTGTGTGAAATTCGCAAATATACCAAATTGATTCAAGCAATAAAAAATGAGAAAGTATCATTCTCAGGAGAATTTAAGACTAAATAATAAAATTATATTAATTTACTATTATTTAGACAATCTCAAATTAATTTTGATAATTAAACTAAGTTAAATATAAAAGACTACGATTGAACAAAGAAACAGAAAATCAAGGGATTAAAACTAATAAATTTGAAGTTAGGGTATCTTTGAATTCACTTGAATTTACCTCCTTTAATTAAATTTATTAACAATCAATTTAATTATTTATGCAAAAAAAAATAGTCATTAATTATTTAACATACTCTCCCAAACTATGCTAAACATATTCATTAATCTCTATTAATCTTTTGTAGTAAAATTAAAGAACGCAACTAAATTTGTGATTAATCTTAGTAACTTCCTACAAGTCAAGTTATATTATTTCCGTTCAAACTATATTCTTGTGTTGTTTATAATTAAATTCAATTCTCAAAATTTTTCTTCCTTAATAATCCTAAGAAAATTAATTAATCAATTAATGGCCAGTTACTTAAAAGCTTTAAGCACAACTATAAATAATTGCAAAAGTAAAGAAAGCTTAATTAGATATAATCAAAGAAACAAAAATTCAAGCTACATCAAAGATAACCCTAAAAAAATTTAGTTTATATTTAAAAATCTAAGATAATAAATTAAATTTAAAAACATAAGAAAATCAAACTTAAAACTTGAATTAAGAATCTTGGTGTTGTGACTTCAAACTTGCAGAAATAAGATTTCTCAATTTCCTTCCTTCTTGCTCTTTTCCTTGAATTCTTGATTTTTGGACTCTTGATCCCTGGACTCTTCAAATATTCTTTTCTTTTATAGGAAAAAAAATTTAAATAGAAAGAATTTTTATCTCTTGATTACGAACTAAAACTCTAGAAAATTCTAATTCAAGAAGGATTTCTTAATTATTCCGTATTCAATTTAGAATATATTTCTAAAATAGTCCAAGCTTCATTTTTTGTTACAATAAGATCTGAAATTATAAAATTTAATTAATTTAGCCACTATTAAAATAAAAATACTAATACTAAAATTTTAATTGAAAAGTAAATAAAACCAAACAAATATACTTAAAAATTAACTAAAAATAAATTAAAATAAATAAAATATTATACATTAACAAAATAACCTAAACTTAAACCGTAACTCATCCTCGAGTAAATAAGAATAACTCACACTTTTGAACAACTCAAGCTCAAATTACTTCAACCATCCTCAACCAAAATAAATAAGTGCATAGTAAAATGTTTATATCAATTTACTTCAACTATCAATAAAAATTTAATCATATTCAAATCTTTAAAGCGTGTGTATGAGGCCAAAAATAAATTTTCAATCTTATAATTTAGAAAATAAAATATAAGCTACAATTTCAATGACCAAAATAAATTTTATATATGGCTTAATAAGCTCAAAAATCACTATAGGCCTCTCCATAAATATCATAACTCCACTAATGTGAGAAAAATAGAATAGAAAATCAATGAGTCTTTTATTAAAGTTGTAATGTTAGGCTTTGAGTTCTTTGCTACAAAGAACATGGATTAGGTTTTAAACAAGAAGAAATATTAGTCATCCAAGGAAAATATACAATTTAACCCATATTTCTTCATTTCACAGCAACTCCAATCAATTCACCCAACTTTTTCCAATTAAACACAACAATTTGACACATTTGCTTATGAATAGTAATAAAATGTACATATAGACCTCAAAAACTATTAGTAAGAGATGATAAAAAATAATTCTTTTTCAAATTAAAAGCTTAACTTCCTTAACTATTGAATTAAGAACTTTGTCTTGCCCCTTTTTGAGGTCATCGAGTACATTTCTTTTTCTTTTTTCCTTTTTTTTTATTTTTTATTTTTCATTTTTTTTCATTTTGATTTTTTAAAATTTTTTCATATTTCATTTTTTTAAAAGGAACTCTCAAATGCATACATCCTCTAATTGGTCATCAACCATTTTTACTTTCTTCTCATTACACTTTAAAGGTTGAAAAGATTCCTAATTTATTTAGTGAATAAAAACTTGAACATAGTATCCTCTTGTAATCTCCTCCATATACATACATGCCCCACATAACTTTGAAAGACTAATTCTCTTTTATAGGGAGGCAAAAATCTTTTAGGCTATATGGTTAAGTCTAATGTGTATAATAAGAAAAATTAGAGTGTGCATTTAGCATACTTTTATAGGCTCAAAAGGGCTAGCAAATGATGATGTTAAAATAAGGTGGGTAAAATGAAAGGTTAATTAATGACGAGCCAAAGAGCTGCCTAAATAATATTTTCCATTCTATTATGTCTAGAAAATTTCACTTTGAAGAGTAATTAGAAGGGTTCTAGTGATTTTTTTAAAAATAGAATCTTTTTTTTTATCCTCTAACTGTAACAAGTTTTTAATAATTTTGTCAAAAAAGACCTAAAGTGTTCATAATTCTAAAAATAGTGAATATGATAATTTTTTTTCAAAAAATAATCTCCACGAATTAAAATAGACAATTGACTATGCACTAGCTTATCTCAACTTAAAATGGTTTTCAGCTTTTCAAACCTAAGTTCAAGTTTATTCTAGTTCAAAAGCAAAACTAAGACAAAGCAAAAAAATCAAGTTTAGTGACTTTGACATTTCCTATTTAGCAATTTACTAACAATTAGTGAATCAAAATTGATATGCAAAATTCAAAAATTTTGATAGAATTTCCTATCCATAAGTTAATATCAGATTATGCATATCAAACAATTTAAACACTTCTATAATCTTCCACCCTTTCTTCTCAAATCTACAAATCACAACCTGTATGAAAAACACTTCTATATATATACCACCCCAACTTAAGATTTTGCATTGTTCTCAATGCAACAATTAATGCAACTAAGTCAAAGATGAGGCAAGCAGGTCTAATAAAAAAAAGCATAAGTATATAAAATGCAAGAAATTATGTGAAGTTGAGAACTTCTCTGAAATTATACTTCAAGAGGCAGAGATTATGATAGAAGCAGTGAAGTGATAAGATATTCCACTTCTTCACAAAAATTTGCAATTTGTGCTTGAAGGTCATCCATCCTTGCATCCATATGTTGCTTCAATTGCTCTAAGGACATAGATGAATTAGATGCAACTTGACTAATTTGTCATGACCTAAACTCAAGAGCACGTGATTGGCACTAGAAAATAGGAAAACTCATGGTTCTAAAATCCGTAGTCAGTTTGATAACTTATTTTCGAAGAAATCTATATAGTAACAGCAATCACTATCTCAAATCAGGCCCACGAGCCTACTAACATTTTAGGGCTAATACAACATCATATTATCATCACCAAATATCAGCTAATGAATAAATCTAGCCAAGCAATGGAATTAAATAAAAAGATAGACAATGAAAGAAGTACCATGCGAAATTTTAAAACATAACAAGTACAACATAATTATACATTGATATATTTATGAAAATAACATTCATGCCAGAAAAAAGAAAGGCAGGATAACTGGATAAAACATTTCTTCCACGCTCAATATGCAACCTAGGAGAAAAATGGTGAATAGGAATGAACATTCAACTCAATGAGCTATGTAGCAATTGATATAATACATTGATCCCATGCAAATAATACTCATGCAAATATCAACCAAACAAATAAATTTCATAATTATACAAGGATAGAAGTAAGTTAATAGGGTCACACTAAATTCAAACTGAGAAGCTGATCTCCCTATCTGGCTCTCTTAGTCTACACATTTCTTTTAAAATCTGATACATAAAGTCCATCGTCACAGCTTTAGCGAAGTAGCTCTATCCAACTGACAAGCAACGTTGAGCATGAGAATATCTCTGCCATCACATCAGTCCTAATCTCATCATCATATAGTATCATTATATCATAACTTGTATCTCAAATCACGTGTGGTCCCACATCACTCTAACCCTATCCAAAAAACACATATAATATGCACTAAGCAAAATTAACTCATACACTAACTATTATTGTGATTATAATAATAAATGTATATATATTGCACAAACAGTCGATGTGTTTATGCAAATATAATTATTAAATAAATTAGAGGAGCGAGTATTATATCAATCTATATAACTCACTGTAGATAAAATCCAACGACTCTCCTCCAAGCATCTGATTGAACATAGAAAAATACCTGGACATTAGTTTCAAATAACAAATAGAAACTATTAGAATATGGATAAATAGATGACTCGAAAGATTCTGCCGAAATTTTGACAGAGTCTTTCCTATAACTAGGACATCCTCCTAAAATAAAATAAGAAATAACACCTCTAAATATCTTACAACAACATTAACCTAACTGCCTCACCTGGACCTCCATCAACATCCTTAATAACAATTTTACAAAGCTAACGATTATTAAATATTAAGTTAATAATATCATATTTAAATTAATTTAACTTTGTACCTAATTATCTAGTAAAAATATTAACAATGAGATTTATAATACTATTTTATTCTTTAATTACATTAATATGATGAATTTAGTTTTAGTTATTAAGTAATTACTTGAATTTTATAACATTCTATAAATTGATTTGAATAATTTTAGGAATTTAATTCTTCCAAATATGCTTCAAATAAAAATCAAAGATTATATATTTGATTTCTTAGTTTGCAATACTAATGTACAATAAAATTAATAGTAATAATAATATAATAATAATAATAAATTATTAAATCAATATTAATCTTATTTATTTAGTTTCCAACATAATTACTTAATATTTTAAACATATTCTAACATAGATTCTAAATTAATTTAAATAATTTTCAAGAAAATATTTCTTCTAAATTTCTTCCAAACCACCAAATTATATCTAATTTGATTACATTCATTCTCAAAGGTAAAAAAATTAATATAATTAAAAATCAACATTAATAATAATAATAGTTATAATAAATCCTAAAATAAACTTGAACATAATAATAACTTGATAATTCTAATTATAACAATATTAATTTTAATTAAGTATTTAGTTTTATAAAATTTAAATATAATACATTAACCATTTAATTTAAATTATTTAATAATTAACTCAATTAGTTAATAAATAATAATCCAAATGGGCTAATCAATTTCATACATACATACATATATATATATAAACATAATTAATCAATTCTATAATACTTTTAATTCAATCAAAAATTATTTATTATAATTTAAATCATAATTTATATACTATAATCTAAATATATATTAATTATATATATTAATATTTTAAATAAATAAATTAGTTTTAATTAATTATTTATAAATAAATAAGTTTTAAATATCTAATTATCATTTATTATATAATTATATTTATATGTAGTTTATTTAATTTAACTTTTTTATTCGCCGGAAGGTCGTCTTGCCGGAATGATTGCTGAATTTTGACCAATTTCAAAAGTGATCTAGCAGTTGCAAATGATATACCAAAATAAAGCTTATGAAGAGAGTGTCTTGAAAATATCAGTTTCACCAAGAAAGGATGCTGAAATCTTCATCAAAAGCCTTTGGGAGGTAGACTAATTGGACGGCATGTGAGGGTTGCTCTGGCGTCTGACTATGATGATTATGGTGGCGTTGGACTCGTCATCGAAAGGCAAATCTCCCTATCCGATGCATGTCAATGGGCGATGATCGGATGGCAGTAGATTGAGAAAAAAGTCATCCAACCTCTTTTCCTCTCTCTCTCTCTCTCTCTCTCACTCTCCTCTCTTTTCTCTGTCATAAATGATTTGCCTCCCTCAATTAATATACAAATATGATTAGTTTGATTTTTTATATACACTTATTATAACTTTAAAGCTTAATTATTATTTAAGTGAGAATTCAATTAGGCATAGGCTACTTAGTCTAGTGGTAAACTCTCTTGCACTCTAACCACTTGCCCTAGTTCAATTCGCAGCAACGTAAAATGTTTTTTTCTTTTTCTTTTCCTTCTTTTTTCATATTATTATTATTTATATATATTATTTTTTTATAATAAATAAAATAATGAATTATTTTTATTTATTATTATTATTATTTAAAAAAAACTAAATTCCATAATTAAATAATAAGTTAATAAATAATATAAATAGTTACATATATATTTTTTATTATTATTATTTTAAAAAATGGCATTTTAAAATAATTTAAAAATTGGATTATTACAGTTGGGTAAAGCCTTTCTTATTGATCTTCCTCTGTTACATGAGTTGTGTTATCCTCTTGGATCTGTTTGTGCTCAATAGGAATTTTGTTGCCATTTTTATCTAATAAAAACCATTGATTATTATGCTATTGGCAAAAATTCATATAGCGAAGTGTTTTAGCATTAACAAAATCCATTCGAAGGGAGAAATGTCCTAAATTTCTCAAACCAAAGAGTAGTGCAATAGCAATAATCAATCATCCTACAACTATTTTCCTTTATCCTGACCAGCTACTCTTTTTAGGTGATCTAAAATCCAAATTTTTCATCAACTTGTGTTTTGTGATGCATGCAATATAAGAAAAATAGTTCAGCTTGGGTTATTGATCCATGGCTATCTCCCTTACTAAATAATGTGTACACTAAAACTCTATAAATATAACGATATGATTGTAATAAAATGGTGGATTTATTGATTGCATGCTAAAATTCTTCCTTATCACTAATGAGTTCATACCAAGCACGAGAGACAAAAAAAAATCTTTGGGATAGTCTCAATGACTTTTATTTAAAAATTTAAAAATTGCATTTAGTTTTGGCAAGGTAAGCTTAAAATTCTTATTCTTTCTAAAAGTAAATATATGTTTATCGCTTATATAATGTGGACTAATTTCACATTCAAGAAAACTCAAGAATTCTAAAGTCGGATCATGATAACTATGATACTGAAATTGCATAAAAAATTTTCCAAACAATATTTTTTAACAAGTGACAAACATCAGCATACAAGCATAAATATTTCAATACATTAACATCAAAATACTTTAAAGATCCCTGAGTTCAATGGCGAAAAATTTCACACCTAGATTGTTGAATTGGAGTACCAAATACAAAATTTGATTCACCTAATAATTTTTCATTCATTGCTTCTGTTTATGCTTCAATTATCTGAAATTGCATCTCTTGTTAGCTAGAGAATTTATCTCCTTTTTGTAACTTCTTTATTGCTTCAATCTTCTTTTTGGAACTATAAATTTTTCTTTTTCCACCCTTTCCAGCCAATGAATTAAAATCAATTGAAATAAGCAAAAGGAAGAAGAAAAATATTATATGTATATAAAGAAATTACCCAAGAAATAGAACAAAACAAATTAAGTATAGAGAGAAAAAAAATAAAATAAAAGAGAGAGAAAAAAATAAAATAAAAGAGAAAGAAAAAATGGAGAATAAGTAAAATAAACAATAAAAGTAAAAATAAAATAAAATAAAAGAGTAAAGGAGGAGAGAAAAGAAGAATTGGTTAAAAGACTCAATTAATTGGACAAATTTTCATTAGGATTTGTTAGCAATGATGATTGTTGAAAGACGGCGGTGATGAGCTTTGCGATGGTGGGCGTGATGATGGTTATAGGCTGGTTGGTGTGCTGGTTGACTTACTTCCGATGATGGCGTTGGAAAGGTGGGTTTGCTAGTTGATTTTAGGGTAGACTAAGTGCTAGTTGATTTTGAAGGAGAATGATCCGTTGCACATGAAGAAGAAAAGAATTAATAATATATATATATATATATATTTGTTTATTATTACTGCCTGCAAAAGGCACTAAAGTTATGTATATCAAAGCCGTAAAAGGCACTAACTTACTTTTTTGTTTTGATATTAATTTTTTTTAGTTGAGTCATGTGAAAAGGCCTTGGCACTAATTATTTTTTATTTTTATTTTAATTTATTTTGAACAAAAACTTTAAGGCTTTTTATGGCCTTACACGACACTGGTCTTTTTAAAAGAATATGTTAATTTTTTTATTTTTTTAAAAAAAATTAATTAATTAGTTAACTAATAATAATAATAAACAAAAACTAACTAATTAATCTACTAATCAAATAAATTAATTTATTTGGTTGCCTCTATTAACACTTTATTTTATGTCGAAAGCTCGACGGAGCTATTTTCTTTTTTTATTCAAGTTGGATAAGTGAGATAGTTGCAATAATATCACTCTCAATGTAAGGCTTTAGCCAATATCCATTAATTTTGAATGTCCTATCTCCACTTCAAACTTCAATTGCCCCATGAGGAAAAATCTTTGAGATTATGAATGGACCAGACCATCGAGAGTGAAGCTTTCTAGGAAGAGTTTGAGATGGGAGTTAAACAGCAAAACCTTTTGCCCCACCTTGAAGTCTCATTTTACAATGTGCTTATCATGTCATCTTTTGGTTCTTTCTTTATAAATCTTAGCATTTTCATAGACTTGAAGTCAAAATTCATCCATCTCATTCAATTGCAACAATCTCTTCTCACTTGTAGCATCAACATCAAAATTTAAAAGCTTCATCGCCCAATATACCTTATGCTCCATTTCCACCGGCAAATGACAAGCTTTTTCATATGTTAAATAGTATGGTAACATTCTGATTGGGGTTTTAAATGTTGTTCTATATGCCTATAATGCGTCATCAAGCTTCTTAGCCTAATCTTTTCTAGAGGAATTCACCATTTTCTCAAGGATTCTTTCAATCTCTTTATTAGATATTTTGACTTGTCTACTTGTTTGAGGATGATATGGGGCACCTATATGATGAGTCACACCATATTTCATTATAAAGAATTTAGAAAATGGTTGCAAAAATGCTTACCTCCAACACTTATGATAGCTCTTAGGATGTCAAGCTGTGAGAAGATATTTTTCTTCAAAAAGCTCATTATACTCTTGGCATCATTATTTGGCAAAGCAATTGCCTTCACTCATTTGGAAACGTAATCCACTGGCCTCATACATCAAACAACTCAACTTCTAAGATGTTAAGTGGTATTTTATTCTTTCGAGAGATATTTTATATTCTTTGACATCTATCACAATTAACAATAAACTGAAAAGCATCTTTAAACAAGTAAAGCCAATAAAAACCACATTGTAACACCTTTACAACCATCTTAGAGGGCCTAAAATGGCCCTCACATTCAAGAGTATGACAATATTTTAAGATATCATTAATTTCATGTTCAGGAATACATCACCTAATTATTTGATTAGCACAAATTTTAAATAAATTAGGATCCTCCCAAAAATAATTTCTAGCATCAGATTAAACTTTTTTCTTTATTGATAGTTGAAATCAGGTATGATCATATTGCAAGCCAAATAATTAACTAAATTAGCATACCATGGTGTTTGAGACATCAATATTGAATACAATTGCCCATTAGGAAATGATTCATTAATTAGGTACTCTTCCTCTTTGCTTTCTATTCTTTCTATAGTCTAGAAAGATGGTCAAAAACTACATTCTCGGCACCCTTCTTGTCTCTAATTTCAAAGTAAAATTCCTATAAGAGGAGCACCCTTCTAATAAGTTGAGGCTTTGCCTCTTTCTTTTTAATAAGATATTTAATAGTTGAATGATCAGTAAACACTATTGTTTTAGTGCCAATTAAATAATAACAAAATTTATCAAAAGCAAAAACGATAGCTAAAAGATCCTTTTTAGTAGTTGCATAACTAAGTTGAGCATCATTTAGAGTTCAACTAGCATAATAGATCATATGCAACTTTTTATCTTTTCTTTCCTCAAGAACTGTAACATCCACATTTTTAGTGTACATTGAAATAATTAATATAGAAGATTAATTAGTTATGTTGGAAGAGAGTGATACAAGATATAAACATAATATATACAACATATATATACATTGTATACATAATATAAACAAGAGTATGTAAAGATATATAATATATACATGACATATACACGTACATATACATATACATATACATATATATAAATGAGTTATAAGAAATAAATAAATAAAAGGAAAAGGAAAATCAAAGAAAGAAAATAATATATATGATTAGGAATAAAAAGATGAAAAATATTAGAAAAATTAAATATAAATAAATAATTAAATAATTAATATATATGGATAAAAATGAAAGAAGAAAATTAAAAAGTTCATCATCTTTTTCTTCTATCCATGGAGAACGAATTTAGAGAGAGAAAGTGAGAAATTTTTTTTATTCAAAACACCAAAGTTCACAAGGATTTCAAAGGATTCAAGGTGGGTTTGAAGATTAATCAAGGTTTAAGTAAGTATTCTTCATTTTTAGCTTGTTTTATTGATTTTTAAGATTATGTAATTATTAAGTTAGTGATAGAATTAAGTTAAATTGTTAAAATAGATGGCAATGAAGCTAATATGATGGATATATGTTGATTTATTAGTTAATTGATTAAGGTGAGTTTGTATGGTGAAGTTAGGATTTTAGGGTGGATATGTAAAAATTGGGATTATGATGGAGGGTTTCAATAATTGCTAATATGAATTGTTTTGATGTTATTTTGATATATATGTAATGATTTTATGGTTTGAAATGATTGGATTTTGATGTAGTTTGGATGAAGTAGTAGGTAAATTAGGTTTTTTGGTGGAATTTAGGTAGTAAGGGTATAATTATTGTTTGATTAATTAAAATGGCTTAGAATATGATGTTAATAGAATATTTATACTTATAATATGGTTTAGAATTAAGTGAGGTGATAAGGCCAATTTAATGAGAGAAGGGCATTTGATGAAGTTAGAGTTTGAGAGTGAATTGGGCTTGAATTTTGGCATATTTGAGGTTAGTACATGCTTGACAACTTATAAATATATATATATTAATTGTATTTGAGTTGGCATAACGCATTATGACTTTGTGAATATTTATGTCACTTTGATACTAGTTTTTACATGATAAGTGCATGGTTTTAAATAAAAATGTGTGAAAAGTATGAAATATGAAAGGCTAAGCCATTGTATTACGGCTAATGCAATTATTAAGTACATTATGTCAAATGTGATGTGAAAATGATGGTAATAAATATAAAAATGAGGAAAATAAAATAGCATGAGGAAATAGGCCATATTGTGATTGTGGCTAAGAAATATGTTTAATTTGAATGGAAAATGTGGAAAATAGTTAAGAAAAATAGAAAATATGAAAAATTGTAGAAAAAGAATAAATATGATGAAAATTAATAAAATGAGATAATATTTGTGTTGTAAGGTAATATATATATATATAATGAGATAACGTATATAGTACGATAAATAAACATGCTTTATGCAATGTGATGGTGAGATTGCGAAGATGAATCATAATGTATAATGTGATATGTAACTTGTATATGCATGCGGATATGAAGAATGTGATAGGGTTATGAGTAATATGATAGTGACTATGGTTTAAGGTGATCACGAGGATCATGTGAAAACATGAAAACATAGAAATGTGATGTGAAAGTGATCATAGTATGGGTTAATCACTTGATAAATGTGGAAAAGGAATGATATAAATGAGAAATATGGAAAATGAAAATAATGATTAGAAAGAGGAAAGGAAATGTAAATATGAAAATGTGATATAATGTGATGTGCATGTTGTGCGTTGGCCTTACACAATTACTTGTTTTAGAAAGTTAATATTGGTACTATCAAGTTGGCATGCCAATAATACACCATGACGTTTATTTTGCCTTCGGGCTAGACACACTAGTGTCACTATTATTGCTTTGCTTTTGGGGCTAGACACACTGGTGTCACTAATATTATTATGCCTTTAGGGTTAGACAAGCTGGTATCACGATAGACCAAATTATTATTTTGGAACTTGGATATTGTGTAGGGCTTATTGGGCCCAATGTATGTGTTTATAATATGTTTGTAAATTAGGTGATTAATAAATGGAAAATGAATTATACATGATGACTGTGTTTAAAAGTTTATATGATAAAGAATGTGATCATATATGATGTATATATACCGAGAGCACAATATACTGTAAATATAATATAAATGTTGACTTTAAAATAGTTTTATGTTATCAAAGTATGTATCACAAAGCTCTCAAGCTTAGCACAATAGTGTGTATTGTGCAAATATTAGAAGTGCAGAGAAAAGAAATCCAGATAGAGTCAAGTAGGACTAGACTTTGTGATTGACTGTGAAGGTAGAGTTTGCTATGAGACCGAACAGTTGTGACTTTACAGTTGTACTTCATTTCATGTATAAGTTTGATTTGAAGGCACTGATTGAAGGCACACTAGTTTTGTATAACATAATTACCAAATGTAATTGTGTTTGGAACAAAGGATGTGTTGTATAGTTTTATGTATGTGTAAAAAATGTACATTATTTATATTTGTTAAATACTTGACTATGTAAGGTAAAATGGTAAATTTTGGATAAACTATATTTTGGGAATGTATCTTATTTTTGCCGGTTGAGTAAATTGTGTGTTTGGGATTTATTAAAAATACAAATAAAATTCTGACAAATGTTTTTTAGAAATTTTTTTATAAATTTGTATTTTTAACATTTAATTACTTGTATATATATATATATATCTTAATTTACTTGTTAAATTATCTTTTAAAGAATAATTTATTTTATTAAAATTGTATGGAGAATTTTTTTAAGGATAAAGATGGTGATATTCTTGTATTATGTATATATATTTTATGTATATAAGGTATATATATTATATGTATATGGAGTATAAGGGTGTTATAATTATAGCTCCTACTACGAAGTCGCTTGCATCACACATAAGTTCAAACAGTAAGTCCCAATCTGGTGATGCCATAATTGGTGTAGATATCAGTTCCTTTTTCAACCTATTAAAAGCAACCAAACACTCTTCATTAAAATCTAAAGGTGCATCTTTAACTAACAAGTTACAAAGAGATTAAGTAATTTTAGAGATGTCTTTAATGAATCGGCAGTAAAACCTTGCATGTCCAAGAAAGCTTCGTATTCCCTTTATTGAAGTTGGAGATGGTAATTTTTCAATTACTTTGACTTTTGCCTTATCTACCTCAATGCCATATACAGAAATTCTATGACCTAGAACAATTCCTTCATGCACCATAAAATGACACTTTTCTCAATTCAAGACTAAATTTGTTTCTTCACATATTTGTAAGACTTGGAAAAGGTTAGCTAAACAATGATCAAAAGAAGAACCAAAAACAGAAAAATCATCCATAAAAACTTCAATATAATTTTCAATCATATCAGAGAAAATAGTCATTATACACCTTTGAAAAGTCGCAGGTGTATTAAATAATCCAAAAGGCATTCTTTTATAAGTAAAAGTACCATACGAACAAGTAAAGGTAGTTTTTTCTTGGTCTTCTGGTGTAACAGGGATCTGGATATATCTTGAATATCTATCTAGAAAGTAATAGTACTCATAACCTGCAAGTCTTTCAATCATTTGATCCACAAAAGGTAAAGAAAAATGATCTTTATTTGTTGTAGTATTAAGTTTTCTATAGTCAATGCACACACATCATCCAATTACTGTTCTAGTTGGAATTAATTCATTATTGTCTTTTACAATAACAACAATTCCTCCCTTTTTAGGTACAACTTGTGTAACTTAATTGCTATCTGAGATTGGATATATGATCCTTACATCTAAAAGCTTAATCACTTCTTTTTTTACTACTTCCTTTATAGAGGGATTTAGTCTATGTTGTGTTTCAATTGATGGTTTGTGATTGTCTTCCATAAAAATGTTATGCATACATAAAGAGGGGCTAATTCCCTTAATGTCTATTATGGTATAACCTATAGCCTTTATATGAGTTTTCAAAACATTCAATAATTTCTCTTCTTATTCTTTTGATAAATTAGCAACTATAATCATAGGAAGAGTAGATGATTCTCCCAAGAAACATACCTCAGATAAGATGGAAGGTGTTTCAATTCTAATATGGGAGCTTTGATGATGGAGGGTACTATAGGTGCGGATTCTTTTTTGAGATTTTCAAAAGCTTGGCGCATATGAGCTTGATCTAGATTTTTCTTTGATTCTAAAACTGATACTTCATTAATCTCAATCAACTCATTGGAACACAAGAAGTTGGTTTGGTTTATTACTTCTTCTATACATTCATCAATGATATCAACCCTGTTACAATAAGAGAAATCTAATGGATATTTTAAAGCATTAAAAACATTGACAATTATCTCTTTTTATCACACCCTTAATGTTAGCTTACCTTATTGTACATCTATGAGAGCATGACCAGTGTTTAGGAAATGTTATCCTAAGATTAGGGACACTTTTCCTTCTTCCTCCATGTCTAGTACTATAAAATCAACAGAAAAAAAATTCTCAACTTTAAAATGGACGTCTTCGATTATGCCTAAGGGGTACTCTCAAACCTAATTTTTTAAATAAAGGGAAAGTCATTAAATAGCACCAAGATCATAAAAAGATTTACTATATTCATTATTTCCAATTTTGCATTCAATAACAAAACTCCCTAGATCTTTTAATTCTTGAGGCAATTTCTTTTGAATAATTACACTGTATTCAGTTGTCAAATTTACTATCTCATATTCCTCAAGCTTTCTTTTTCTTTGATAGAATTTCCTTCAAAAACTTAGTAAAACTTGGCATTTGTGCTAAAGCCTTTATAAAAGGAATGTTAATATGCAACTTTTTAAATACTTGAAGAAATTTAAGGAAATTTTTGTCTTCTTTGTGCTTTTGGAGACGCTGAGGGAAAGGAACTGGTGGTACATATGGCTTGACTTAAATGGGTTCCTTTTTCTTTTCACTACCCTTTTCTTTCTCTATAGTTCATTAGATTTGGCCTTGCTTGACTCCTTAATCTCCTTCTTCTTTGGTTCCTCTAGTTCTCTACCATTTCTCAAAGTAACTGCCCTTACCTGTTCCTTTGGATTTATCTTAGTGTTACTTAGCAATGTTCCTTGAGTTCGGTTTGCTACAGTTTGTGCCAATTGACTAATTTGTATGTCTAAATCCTTGATTGAGGCTTGTTGATTTTGGAAGTTTGCCTTAGTTCTAGCCATGAAATCAGTGGAGGGTTTTGCTAAACTAGCAACTAAATCTTATAGGGAAGCCTTCTTTTCTTGTTGAAATCTAGGTGGAGGTCTTTGCATATTTTATTGGTTGTTTTATGAGAAATTAGAGTGATTTCGCCATCCAGGATTGTAAGTATTAGAGTAAGGATTATTTTGTTGATGACCTGGATTGATTATAAATTAAGCTTGCTCTAAATTTTATTACATAAAGGGAACTCTCTCATGGCATTCATTAGTTTAATGTTGCCCACCGTATGATTTGCAAACTTGCACATGAGAATTAATAGCATTTAGACTCATTTTTATCAAACTTTGTAAATAAGGAATCAATTTTAGCATTAAGTGCAATTAATGCATTAATTTCAAAAATTCCATTGGTTTTATTGATGGAACTCCTTTCAAATGAATTATATTGATAATTATTCATTGCTACTTCTTCAAGAAGTTTCTTTGCTTCATCAGTTGGTAAACCTATAAAAGCACCTCATGTGACAGCATCAATTAAAATTTGACTATTTGAGTTAAGACCAGTATAGAAATTTTGGAACACAACCAATCAGGAATTCCATGGTGTGAACATTTTTCATAGAAGGTCATTGAATCTTTCCCAAGTTTCATATAGAGCATTAGACTCATGTTGTGCAAAATTGTTGATCTCTGTCCTTATCCTTGCTGTGTTTGCTTGTGGAAAATACATTGTTAAGAATTTACTTGCTAAATCATTCCATGCAGTTATTGATCCTGCTAGCAAGGATTCTAACTAATCTTGAGCCTTATCTCTGAGTGTAAGTGAGAAAAGTCTTAATCTAATAGCATCATTGGAAGTGCCATTAGCTTTAAATGTCCCACATATAGCTAAAAACCTTAAGATATGCGAATTTGGGTCTTCATTAGATAGCCCATCAAACTGACATGAGTTCTAAATTATTAACATGATTGATGCCTTAATCTCAAAATTATTACCTTTAATAGCAAGTAGAGCAATGCATGAAACTTCCCTATCTACAGATGAAGTGGAATAATCTTGCAATGTGCGTCTAGTCAGTTCCCCATAACTATTGCTTTTGTTTTCTTTTTAGCTTCTTTTTGTTCCCTTAATCTAGCTTTAAAGATGCATTCAATGATCATATGGTAATAATTATGCGCTTTTTATTTTCTCATGCACCTATAAAATAAAAAAATAATAAAAAATAAAATCTAAAGTAATATAAAATTAATTGGTATTAATATTAATCTAATTAATTCCCAGCAACGGCAACAAAAACTTAATGTGTGCGAAATTTGCAAGTATACGAAATTGATTTAAGTAATAAGGAGTGAGTAAGTGTCGTTCCTACGAGGAATAAAAACTAAGTATCAAAATTATATTAATTTATTATTATTTAGACAACCTCAAATTAATTTTGATAATTAAACTAAATTAAAAATAAAAGACTAGGATTGAACAAAGAGACAGAAAATTAAGAGATTAAAACTAATAAATTTAAAGCTAAGGCATCTTTGAGTTCACTTGAATTTACCTCCTTTAATTAAATTTATTAGCAATCAATTTAATTACTTATGCAAAGAAAGAATAATCCTTAATTATTTAGCATACTCTCCCAATCTATGCTAAACCTATTCATTAATCCCTATTAACATTTTATAATAGAAATCAAAGAACCCAACTAAATATGTAATTAATCTTAGTAACTTCCCACATGTTAAATTTTACTATTTCCGTTCAAACTATATTATTGTGTTGTTTATAATTAAATTCAATTCTCAAGATTTTCCTTTCGTACTATCCTAAGAAAATCAATTAATCAATTAGTGGCCAGTTAATTGAAGGCTTTAAGCACAATTATAAATAATTGCAAAAGTAAAGAAAGTTTAATTAGATATAATTAAAGAAATAAAAATTCAAGCTACATCAAAGATAACCCTAAAAGAAATTCAGTTCACAGTGCTCATGTTCAAAAACCCAAGATAATAAACTAAATTCAAAAATAAAAGAAAATCATACTTGGAATTTGAATTAAGAATCTTAGTGTTGTGGCCTCAACCTTGTAGAAAAAAGATTTCTCAATTTTCTTCCTTCTTGCTCTTTTCCTTAAACTCTTGATTTTTGGACTCTTGATCCCTAGACTCTTCAAATCTTCTTTTCTTTTGTAAGGGAAAATCCCTTCTAAATAGAAAAAAATTTTATCTCTTGATTAGGAACCAAAACTCTAAAGAATTCTAGTTCAAGAAGGATTTTTTAATTCTTCCATATCCAATTCAGATTATATTTCTAAAATAGTCCATGCTTTATTTTTTTGTTACAATAAGACCTAAATTTACAAAGTTTAATTAATTTAGCCACTATTAAAATAAAATACTAAAACTAAAATTTTAATTAAAAATAAATAAAATCTAACAAATATACTTAAAATTTAACTAAAAATAAATATAATATTATACATTAAGAATTATTGAATGGAATAAAAAAATTAAAAACTCCTTTTCTACATGAAGAACATGGAAAAGAGTCTCTTTCTCTCAAACTTTTTGCATTTTGAAGAAAATTTTAATTTATAGAAAAAATATAAATTCAAAATCAAAATTAAAAATATTTAAACTTTCTCTTTAATTTAAGCTGGTGTATCTATCTCCTTCAAAATCAAAAGCTAATATGAAAATCCTAACTTTTTTTTTCTTGTTTCTGAAAATTTAATTTTTAGGGTTTTGTTTGGTTTACTTTAGTTTCTTTAAAATTGAGAAAATCATAGACAATGAAATGTGTTATTATTGCTATTATTATTGCTTTATTTGTCTCTTTATCAGCTAGCTATTTGATGACTTCAAAGAGTATGGTTTTGATTGGCAGTAATATTACTCTGGCTTTTGATGATGTTGAAGCTAAGAAGGTATTTGACTTCGCTTATAAGATGGTCAACTTACTTCTAAACACTAAAATTAAGTCAGTGTATTTATTAAAATAATTTTATGAGTTTATAAGTTTATCTTATAAGTTAAAAAAATAAGTTGGGACAAACTAGCTTATTATTTTAGTGCTTATAAACACTTGTTATAGCTAGTTTGACTAAATAATTTACTATATTATCCTTATTTACTTCAATGAATGTTCTTAATAATATAATTTTGTATCTTTTTTAGTCATTTTAATAGTGAAAGTGTTTACAAGTTATTTTTTACTAAGCATATTAGGTGTTTATCAACTACTTATAAACACTTAAAATAAACACACAACTACTTAAAATTTTAAATGCTTATAAGCTAATTTTTTTAAGCTAAGCCAAACAATAAGTCGATAAGGGTGATTGGCAATACTAGAACACTAGGCTTGATAAGGTAGTGTTGAATTACTTTGAACAAATATTTCATTCTACTTGTTGTGAGTATGAAGAGATTATTTGTTGTATAGAACAAAATGTGTCAATGGAACATAATTCTCTCTTAAGAGGTAGATTTTGTAGCATAAGAGATTTGGCATGCTATTTTTGCTATGAACAAGGATAAATTATTGGTCATGATGGTATGAATCTGGGGTTTTTTCAATATTTTTGGCCTTTAATTGGGAAAGATATCGATGTTACTTATGTGTGTCTTCATGTAGTTTGTGAAGGTAGTCTGCCTCATTATTGGAATTCGACATTGTTTATTCTTATCCTAAAGAAGAAAATACTTAAGAAAATGTCTAATTTGAGGCCAATTGCTTTATGTAATGTGTTATATAAGATTATGGCTAAGGTTATTGCAAATAGGCTAAAATTGGTTCTACCAAATGTTATTTATAATTCACAAAGTGCATTTCTTTTGGGCAGGCTACTTTTCAATAATGCACTGATTGCTTTGGAGATTTTACACCATTTGAAATTCAAGTCACAAGGAAAACAAGGGTGGGTGGCTTTGAAATGGGACATGAGTAAAGTTTATGATATTATTGAGTGGGATTTTCTAAAGTAGATGATGGTCAAGTTGGGGTTCTTAAGTAAAATAGTCCATCTAGTTATGATATGTGTTTCTTCAATATGATTTATGATAAATGTGAATGGTATAGAGTTGGGTTCGATTCTTCCTCAATGAGGCTTATGTTAGGGTGATCCTCTCTCACCATATCTATCCATTTTATGTGCTAAAGGGTTGTCGATGCTGGTAAAGAACTTGGAAACTAAAGGTTTTATTCACAGTTGCAAGATTACCAGAGGGGCTCTCAGAATTTCTCATCTATTTTTTTTACAGATGATAGTTTTTTATTATTTAAAGCTACTACTCAAGAATGCTTAGAGATTCATAATTCGTTAAAGTTGTAAGAAAAAACATCTAGGAAAGTTGTAAATTTCCAAAAATCATCAACTTTCTTTAGTGTCAATACATGTTCTGAAGTGCGCTAGGTGGTATATTCTACTTTAGGTGTTTCTATGATAGACAAACTTGGGAAGTATTTAGGGCTACCAACAATCATTAGGCGGGATAAGCAAGTTGTTTTTGAGTTTGTTAAAAAGAGAGTTTGGCGTAAGATAGCTAGCTAGAGGAATAAATATTTATCAAAGGCTAGTAAGGAAGTAATGTTAAAAGTAGTACTACAATATATTCTTTCTTATATAATGAGTATTTTTCTTAATGTCATTAGGATTGTGTGAAGATCTTGAGCATTAGTTCAACTCATTCTGGTAGTGTTCTTTGGCTAATGGAACAGATATTCGTAAGAAAAATTGGGGCTCAATGTGCTTAAACAAGTCTAAAGGTGGTTTGGATTTCAAAAAGATATAAAAATTTAATGTAGCCTTCTTGGCCAAACAGGCATGGAGACTCATTACTACTCCAAATTCTTTAGTGGCTCAGGTGTTCAAGGCGAAGTGTTTTCCTCGATGGTCTGATAGGGTCTGATATCAGTATTATTTGAGCTCCTTGGCTTCCTTCTTAAGCAATGTTAGATTGCCACTGTACTTGTAACCAATAATTGCTCACAAAGATGTTTAACTCCAAAGATGTTGGGTAAATTCTCAAAATCCCTCTTCGTATAAGGGTAATGTCTAATGAGTGGAGCTTGATATGGGATAGAAGAGGTAATTTTCCAGTGAGAAGCTATTATTGTAAGTTGATGGAGGCTGTTCACTTTTCTCCCAACAAAAGATCATTTTCATTATCGACAAGTGGAGGTAAATTCTTTGTCTCCTATTTGTAATCTGTGTGAAGAATTTATTAGGCATGTGCTAGTTTCATGTAATTTTGCTAAGGCAATTTGTTAGCTATGTGAAGTGGGTGTGGTGGTAGGAGATGTTGATTCTTTTTATGATTAGGCACCTATTGTGTGGCATTCAATATCTATGAAGGAGAGAAATTTGTTTTTTGTGGTTTTATGAGCTTTTTGGCAAAATAGGAATTGGGTGGTGTGAAGGCAACGTTTTATGTTAGTGCAATATACCTTAAACATTGCATCTTTTGTGCTTCAGCAATGGCAATAAGCCTAGACTCCTAATAGTTTAGGTGTGCCACTTTCAATGTGTTCTCAATGAAGTAAACTTGATTAGGGATGGTTAAAGTGTAATATGGATGGTGCCTATTTTCATACAATGGAAAGGCATGGTTCAATCTTTGTGATTAGGATGATTTTGATCAGTTTAGGGTGGCCTAGCCTTCATCATTTGTAGGTTCTCTATTGCCTAAACATGCTAAGGTGTTGAGTTTCGTGAAGCACTAAGTTGGGTTAAGCAACGTGGTTAGTCTAAAGTTGTTCTTGAGCTTGACTGTTTATAGGTGTTTTAAGCAATGTCCTCTAACAATGATGATAGGCCTGAATTTGGTTTAATAACCTTAGTTTGTAAGTCTCTACTTTAGGAGATTGTGGAGGCAAAAGTGTTATTTGTTAAGCGCTCTGCAAATCAAATGGCTCATAGGTTAGCTTGAGTTACTAGTTCTCTATGCATGTTACATGAGTGAACTCTTCTCTCACGTTTATTGTTGATTTCTTTTTATCTGATTTATAGTAATGAAATTGTTATTTGGAATTCAAAAATAAAAGAAATAAAAACACAAACCCTTAAATTTTAATCGGTGAAAAAATACAACTTTTAAAAGACAAAGAGATTAAGAGTGAGTGTCTTTGTTTCAATTTTTTTTATTACAAAATGAGGCTAAAGCCTAGATAACAAGGCAAAGACTAGACACAGAATCTCAGCCATGACACTTCTAAGAGATCTTCACGCATGCAGGCCATCACACTAGCTGGGGCTTGATCATAGAATATACGTCTAGGGGGTAAGAAGAAGGCATTGTTGGCCATCCAATTTGCATACTCTTCATTTCTCTATAAGTGTGCTTAAATTGGACAACCCAGTCATGAACATCCACCTATTGATAGCTTAAAGGAGGGAAAAGGTGCCATAAATATTATTTTTAGTCTTTTAGATCATTTGAACGGCAAGCATATTATCCATCTCTAAAATAACGTTTTGACAACCCAAATTCTAGGCTAATTCTAAACCATCAAGAGCTCCCCACAAATCAGCTTGAAGCACATATCAATCACCAATATTTTGACTATAAACCCCAACCCAATCTCCATTAGCACCTTTAACAATTCCCCCTGAATATGCCATATTTTTCAAAGATTTATAGGCCACGTCACCATTGATCTTAAACCAAGTAGTTGGGGGTTTATCCCAACCAATGAATCTCTCTATTCATTGGGAACCAATGTGATTAAGCTTGTGCGAGATAACAATAGCCTTCTTTGTAAAATCAACCATGGTATGGATCTCTCTAATTAAAGTTTTTGCCGATTTCCATTTATCCTCGAAGATAACTTTATTCCGCCGATTCCAAACAAGCTAACAAGTAATACCAAATACGAGATGCCAATCAGAATCAATCATGCACCACTAACCATCATTTGTGAGGTTCGCCAACAACCAAGTATCCAAGTCTAAAGAAAAGAAATTACGCCGGTGATGAGATAGGATTAATTTGTCCCACATCATATGAGTATGAATGCAGTCCCTTAACATGTGACAAATATCTTCATTATCCATGCCATATAAAGCACAAGAGTTGTCATTAGTCATGCGTCTTCTCGCCTTCTCCGTAATGGTAAGCAAATTGTGTCTCATAGTTAGCCAAAGAAAATGTCTAATATGTTGAGCTCCAAGCCATCCCCAGGAAATTTTCCATTTTCTCTTATGAGGCTTCCAATTATTAGTTTCAATAAGCTGGTAAGCTAATAGAATAGTAAAATTACTAGAACTAGAAGAACCCCAGTAGCCAAGATCATCACCTGCCTCATCATTTGGGATATGAATAATAGCTAATTGAAGAAGGATTCCAGCTGGAAGAAGGTCTTGAAGGTACTGCCAATTCCATTGACCATCAGCGCTTACAAATTCCTTGACGCTTTTGTTCAACTCATATTCTTCAATAGGATGAAAGGCGTGAAATTTAAGAGGCCCAAATTCCCCAAGCTAGTTATCAGTTTAGAATTTGATTTCCTTGCCTTTACCAACCACCCAATTAATGCCCAGCTTCATATCTTTCCAAATATTATTGAGATTTCTCCACAAGTTGGAGCAGGGACCCAAAATCCTCATTTTGGAGCAATCACTATACCATCTATATTTATTCTGAAGAATTTGTACCCAAAACAGATCCGGCTTTGTAGCTAAAGTAAAGCCCAACTTAAGGAGGAAAGCATTGTTAAACGATTTTAACTTGCGCAAGCCATGACCACCAGTACTACAAGGAGTGCATAGATCATCTCAATTAACCAGGCTGGGATTGTTACAATAGTTGGAATTCCCCCAAACGAATCTCCGCGCTAGGCTTTCAACTTGAGTACAATCACTCTTAAGGATTGCGGCCGTTTTCATCACATAAGATGGGATAGTCAATAGGACAGACTTAGCTATTTGACGAATTATATGTGTATCAATTCTAGTCGTAAGTGCATAGGTCGTACGAGTAGTAATTGTTTATAGATATCGTTCCCATAGAGAAAGAGTTAATTGACGAACCAAAATTTAAATTAACTATTATTTAAAAATAAATTAATTAATTTGATATCTTATAAATTATCTAATAATTTCTAAATTTAAAATTTAAAATCAAATCTAAATTCAAAATTAAATTAAGATAATTATCTAACTAATCCAAACTTTAAATTGAAATTCAAATTTAAAATTCAAATAAACTAAGATTAACAAATATGATTAGGTTTCATTAGAATTATTTCAAATGGGCAAAAATAACTTTTTAAACTAATTCAAATCTTTCTTGAATCAAAATTATCCATTCTTAAAATTTAATCTTCTTCTCTTTCAAGCAAGAAAATCAATGATTACTGGAATTCAAATATTCTATTTTAATGAACATTAAACCTCAACAACCTACCAAGCTCAAAGAAATTAAGTTGATATCTAGACAATTCTTTTATCTCTAAAATGAATTTCTAAAGTTGTTGATTTACACAATCTAAAATCATACATAGCTTTTACTCAACATATAATTTCAATTGAACATGTAATTGGTTGTCAATCAATCACAAGCATTAAAAACTAAATTAATAAAACTTCAATTCAAAAAATAAATAAGCGATTAAATTAATCAATACCCATCATCCATAATCCTAAATTTACCTAATCCCACTAACGAGATTAGTTGTTCATAACTAAATTAGAAATAAAAATAATAGTAATGAAGAAATTAATCACAAAATCCATAATACTAGAATTGAACTAATGAAATGATAAAGAAATTAAAGAATTAAAAATTGAAATTCTAAACTGTAATTGAATGTTTAAATTTGATGAATGAATCGTGTAGAAATGATGAAGTCCTCCTCTAGCACAATCTTCTTCTTCCTTTGATCTCCAATGGTGGATGAAGCTAATCAAATAGAGAAAATAAAAGTGTAGAAGAGTTTCTCCTCAATGCCTGCTGTAAGCTCTGCCCCTCTTTTTTTTTCTAGGTCTGCCTCTGTTGTTTTTCTCCTCCTCAATTACCTGAAACAGACTCCTACTTGAAATCAACTTCTGCAGAAATTCAAATTTAAATTTACAAGCCAATTTTCTATCAAATAGCAACCTCATCTCAAATGAACTCCTTTCACAAAGTTGTATCCCCTGAAGAGTAGATAATTTTAGGCTTTTGAATCACCTTAATTAGACTTTAGACGCTCAAGTTATGGCACAATTACTCTTAGTGGTTCGGACTAGAATTCTACCCCAGCATCTCAGGCTTAATTTTGACTTGATGGTTGGAGGCCCAAACGATCTTGGATTTCAATGAACCAGACCTTCTTGGAAAGCTTGAGATGTCCTCTATAAATTTTATGAGGTAACTTTTCTAATATTGAACTCTATCACCATTGAAATCTTAATTGAAGCTTTAAAGATCCAATTTGCCTAAAATTTCAGTTTGCGCAAACCTACAAGAAATTAATTCAAACTAAGCTTTATTCAAAAATAATAAAATTAAAATACATAAATAAACTTAGAATAAATTAATTCAACTTAATTTCATACTAAATCTGATAAAAAATATGAGGTCAATATGCACTTATCATTAGCAAGGGTTAATCTCCCAGCAGCAATTAATAGATGGGCATGTCAACCCGATAACTTCTTCTTAACTCGATCAATCAGATAGCCATAAATATATCTAGTTACCCATTTATGCAGTAAAGTTACACCAAGATACTGTCTCAGATCATCAGTTCTGTGGTATCCCAACATGTCGCACATCCCAGAAGTCATAGCATTGTTAATATTACGAGAGAAGAAAACTTTGGTCTTGGTAGCACTAACTTTATGCCTTGAACTCTCACAAAACTTTGGTCTTTGTTTTGTCTTTGAGTAATTGGAGAAGAGGTGAGAATGATCAGAGAAAGGAAAGAAATTTTGATAGAGAGGAAGGAAAGAAATTTCTGCTAGAAGATTTCTCTAAATAGTAGAGAAAGGAGAGAGACTATTAGAATATCGAAGAAGAAGAGTGAAGAGCCTAGAAAAAATTAAGAAAAGAGTATGCTGCTAGGGTTCCTTCTTTACTTTTATATATATACATTAATAATATATATGTAATAAGTGTTGGTCATTTTCAGTTTTATTCAAAATAAAAAAAATTCAAATAGATCGACCACCTGAACCCAAATAATTTTTTAAAATTCAACCCACTGTCACCCACTAATGCATAGTAAACTGACTGAACTCGCATTTAAAGCACGCGGGCCGGTCAACTACGGACAGATAAAAATTTTTTGCATAGCCCTAATTTTAATAGAAAATTTTATTATAATATGATTTAGCTTAAAATAATATTTTTTAAATTAATTTTCAAAGTCATTTCAGTCCATCCAAATTTAAAATTCACTCAATAGATCACCTAAAATATTACCTAAAATGTCTCAAGCTAACCCTATTAATTTTTTTTATTTATCTTATGGTTTGCATGATTTTGTAAAATATAGTATAATTTATTTTTTTTATTTATTTTTTGTAGTATTCTCGAAATCTAAAATTCATAAATTTTAATAAGTTTTTAAATTAATAATTTGAGAATTTTTCATAATTTTAAAATTTTAACAATATCATTAATAAATTATTTAAACATATATTTATAATATATCATTTATTTTTATAATCTATTAAAATAAAGTAAAATATTATCAAATCAAATCAAATTAATTTATTTAATACTTTTTTTTGAGCAAAATTTATTTTAATACTTTATGCGATGCTAAACCCTGCCAGTCATCCAACATGCCCTAGGTACATCTGAATTACATGTTTACGCAGTGCGCACCGTCTCTCATCTCTGTCTCTGGCCTTTAAAGATTGAATTGCTAGGGTTTTTACACTGATTTGCAGCGAGAGAAGATGAGCGAGACAAGGCCTGTGCCAAGAAGAGAGAGTCCATGGGGGATGCCAGAAGGAGAGCATCGTCAACCAAAGGCACACAGATGCAATGATCGAGCTGAGGATGTTATTCAAGTAAATTTTACTCTTTTAATCTTTTCATTTACCCTTACTTTTTCCTCTTTCTCTCTGAATCTTTTGTTTAATCTGAAAAATTTTGAGGGAGGACAGAACAGAATGCAATATAAAGAGTTTGTTCGAATGTCAGATAAGTGGATTATAGTTTGTGCAAATTTGACCATTATGGCGAATTCAAGTTAACAATCCCGTAAAAACTATTATTTGTGAAAATTTCATAGGGTACAAACTCGTACTTACAGATTATGTGTTGAAGGGTCTTAGGATTGGTGTAAACATAGAATTTATTGTAGTTGTTTCATATTTTCATGATTTTGCTAATGTCATGAATGCAAGAAGAAAGGTTTTCTGTGCTTCTGTATATCTGCGTATGAAAGATTATTCCCCCATCTATGCTTTAGACTAAAATGCAAGAGATAGGAAATCATGGAATAAATAATAGGGTAATTCACTTTTCTCACTGCTAACTTAGACAAGTAATGCCATTTTGAATCTGTCGTATTTTCTAGAAGTTGTAGATGTTATATCTACTTTGGGGTCTGTGTAAGAGAATATGGGGGAAGAAAATACCATTGTGTGATATTTAACTCCAGAACATTGTCCAAGAATCATTTAGTTTGAGAGCTAAAGACAGTATTCTTGCAAATATACCATTGCAAAAATATGTCACTATTCCAATATATTCAGTGACTGCAAGATTTTGATGTTGAAAATGGTTGGCAAACTAAGTGTTTTGCTAATTGTAGAGTATGATTAATCAGCCATAAAACCCATTCTATCGTGTTCTATATTATTTGGATAGAGATGTCTTTCGTGAATGTGACAGTTTGTCTTGGTCCTGAAAATGATACTCAAAAGCTGGAGGACATTTCAGTTAAGTTCGCAAAGTTGCCTCTTGTTAGGTGATCAATCAAATATATATCTACTGTTGGAAGGGATGAGAATGTATTTTATTCATTTTAGCATGCAAAAGGTACTGTTGAACTTGTTCCAGATGCTGCATTTGAAAACAATAAGGTGGTAAATTTCCACTAGGCATGCTTATCCTTTCTTTAAACGAAATAAATGCTTTGTATGCTCCATTATCATGTTATCTCCATTGCTGGTGTTGAGAGAATTTGAAGTCAACTCCTGATTTGATTAGTTTGCAGAGAAAAATGAGTCTGGTTGGTATGTACTTTTTCTTTTCTTGCATTTGTTGAATAGATTGTATTCATCTGTGTGCAGGCTTGTTTTGAGGGAAACCCATTTAAAACAGTTCCAGGACCTTTTAAGCTCTTCTGGCAATGCATGCGTTCCAAGCCTGGGTATGTTGTACTTCTGAAGTATCCTTGTTTATGTTTGCCACAAGATTTCTGAACTTTTATCTGGCTTTTTCATGGGCTTTTGACGAGTAATTTTGCCCTTAGATACCGAGTGTATTTTAAATCGCTTTAGTGGGCGTGGTCTTCTATGGTCTGGACTGCACAAATTAATGCCTGGGATTGTTACTTTGATATCTTATTATTTGAACATGTTAGAATTGCATCACCATTAGACGCTTTACTGACATTAGAACATGAATTCAACGTCTGGTTATGCAGGGAGGAACCAACAGAGCCATATACTTATTTGCAGATAGATCCACCAAAGAGAGAGGTGAAACTTGAGTGAAATAATTTTTAATGCTTTTTATGAAAATTCGTTTTTGTTCAGATCAATATGATCTCTAGACTTGATCTTCGTCATCTGATAATGTATGACTAATGTATAAATCTGAAGAGCCCATAAATATTCTGTCCTTTTGGTTTTAATAATAAAATTGATTAAGCTCAAATGATATTTCTTTTTTTATTATGGAACTATTTGAAAATTGTTCACATATGTTTCTTCAAGGGATTGACACACACAATTGTTGTTGAACAAGGATACTGTAAGCATTTTAGGCACCTCTTTTGTATACAGATCATGATTTCCTGCCAGAAGAATCTTCTCAATCGATAATTACTAAATGTTGCTTGTGCTGAGCTGCACTTTATTAATGGTCAGGAGAGCATCTGTAATCTGCAATCAACTCTATTGTATGCTCTGTAATAATGATTTCCATTCATCTGAGGGGGCATTGAGGCTTGTGGACGTGTTTACGAATAACTGATTTTTTTTTTCTTGTCTGAAGCGTGTGCCCTTGCTTTTGATGCAAATATTACATTCGCTTGCCCAAATAGCAAGAAATGAGCTTGCCAGGAAGAGAGATGCAAAATTTTTTCTTCCTTCTTCCTTTTTCTTGTTTTTTTTTTCTTTTTCACTTTTCTACAGTTGCCAAGCATCAATAGACGTTATTTATACATAGATATGTGGACTCTAAGCCTTCTCAGTCTCTCCACAATTTGGAAGGGAAAAACTTCGCAGAATCACTGGAATAACAGAAAAACAATAACTCCAGTGAACGGTTGTCTTGTGATTGATTTACTTTGTTGGTGGTGCTGAAGCGGAGTGCAAGAGTGGCGCCTTTTGCTATGTTCTAAATCATAATGCTTCCTCTTCAGAAATCAATAATAGGTTCACCAACAGTGAGATTGCGCTCAGGCATCCATGGCAGGTCAAACAGTTTTGCTGTTATAAATTTGAAGATCTTATTTACATTAATGTTGTAGGTTGCACTTGAAAAGAAGAGTGTCGCATTCAGAGCTTTTGCATACGCTCTTGCCTGTTACACAGCCAAATTATCAGTCCATATTGAGTGAAAATTAAGGGGGGGTCTTATCTCGCTACTATTTGGTCAATTGAGAGCAAGATTTACTGCTTTTGTAGAACGGCTTAAAACTGTACTGGAAGGCTTAATTATATATGTGCATATAAAAAAAGATATTATTTTTAACAATTCTATATATAACAATTTCTAAATCTTCTATCTTGGATTCAGATGTAGACTGTAGAGAGAACTAGAATTGAATTTATTAAAATAATGAGCATAAGTTTTTTAATTTTTTTATAGTGAACCTATACTATTAAACTCAAAATATCATTCATGTTTTTGTTAAAGAGTCAATCATGTTTTTCTTCTTAAAGCATTGACGTGGGTTCCATCTTCAACTCTCCTTCGTCATTATCCAAGTATATGCATTCTTTTAATAATGATAATAATAATTCATAGATGTAACTAAACGGTCCATGATTTCTTGTCCCATTATTATTATCATCATAAATGTAATAAAATAAATAAATAAATAGACAATCCTTTTTTTTTTTTTGTCAATTTTCTATTGCATGTGGTCCGGGTTGGCAGGAATTTTTGGCTTTTTCAACCAGTTTAGGGGGCTTTTTTTTAGCAATCGATTTATACATTTTTTTTAGAAAAGAAGAAAAATAAGATAATGAATGATTTTTTCTGAGTAGCATTAAATGCTTACTTGGCGTGCAATTGCCCATTGCATATCCATTGGAAGTTGAATGAAATCATCAAACTTGGTTCCCACTATTATTGGTATTGCAGCCTATAAAATTCAACAAACCAAATCAAATCAAATAATTAGAATTTTGACAATATTTTTATAGATACAAAAAAAAAAAGTATCAATTAGGCTATTAGCTACCTGATTCCATTGCCTGGCTTCTTTGTACCATTTTATGACCCTGACAAAGAAAAAAATGCAAGAGGAGTCCCCGATTGGACTTTAAATAACAGAGAATCATTATAAATATTATCTCCGTAACAGTAAAATCACCATTTTCATTAAAAAAAATATTCTACTGAAATTATTATTTTATATAATTAAAAAAATTAATTAAAATTTTAATTATACATTACTATTAATAAGTTAATTAATAGAATGAGTTCATAATTTTTTTTTAAATGGAGAGTATAATAATTTTAATATTAATAAATTAATAAATAATAATTTAATCTATTTAAAGTAAAATTATGTTATAATATTTAAAGAATTTAATATTTTTGAATAACTATTTCATTTGAATGAGGAGAGTAATCCTTAATCACAAACCATCAAATTGATAATGACCAAAATAAGTAACTGATAAAAACAAAAATACCCATTTAATGTGACTCGACTTGTGAGATCAAACATTATTAAAATTGCAACAGAATCCTTGCAGGCCAGAGGAATTTGCTGTCGAGATCCTTCATCACCTACATCATCATTATTTTTAACAAACTAATTAAATTAAATCATATAGTAATCCATCATTAATATTTATAGTTTTCTTATTTTCAAAAAAAATTAAAGAAAAGAAAAAGATAAGAAAAGAGAGAAAAATAAACTTACCATCTACTTCCCAAAGACTATAAGAAATACGAGCACCTTTAACCAATAATGTCTTATCCATCATATTTATTCCATCTTTAAGCATTCCTTTTGCTTCTTTCTCAACCCCTGTGTACTTGGCCTTCATCCATAATTATAAAACCACATTATTATTGTTATTTTAATAAGCAACGCTATATTGAAAATTTTAAGTTTAAATGAAAAATCTAAAATAAAATTTTAAATTAATGATTTTTTTATATATATTTTAAATCACAAATCCAATTGTTAAACTAACATTTTATTATTTTCCTCAACTTTCATATTTCAATAATTTACTAATAAAATGTGGATTAGAAGCAAAGAACTATTTTCATTATATAGCTTAAACTTAACAGATTATTAGACTTGTAATTTAATTTAATTCTTTAGAAATTTCTTATATACCAATAAAAATATAATTTTGTTCTTCTTTGAAAATTTCCGAAAACATATCGTGTAATAATAAAAAATTAATTAATTAGGCGGAAGGATATTAGTGTTGTAAGCATGTTAATTACCAAAATTATGATATTAATAACTTAATTACCAGGAAACTGCTTTTTCCAATTTGGCAATCTCCCAAAAGACTAATCTTCAAAGCAACCAAATCGGAATCCATATTATTACACACAGCCGGCGTGGTGGTGGTTGAAGACGAAGGAGTAGCATTACCGGCGGATGCAAATCCGCTGCAATCGGGTTCCGGCAAGGGAAGCGGCGTCAACATCCGATGATGAATAGGCTTCCCTAAAGAACACATAAGAATTTGATTCCATACTCGAAAAATGCAGCTTCTAAGAATCGAAATGCGGCGATTCGCTTTGTGCTTCAGATTCAGACGAGCCATTTTATTTTCCTGGAAAAAACTCGACTCATAAAAATTATAAACAAACTGTAAGAAATTAAGGGAATGGTGATGATGGCCTGAGAGAAAAAGAAGGATCTATTTGGCCATGAGAAAAAAAAAAGGGAAAAATATGGAAGCAAAGTTTCTTATTATCTGAATATAGGTACAATGTACTTTCTGATAATTTTATAAAAAGTATGGGTGTTTTTTGGAAATTTACCGGTTATTTTATTTTTATTTTTTAAGGATAATTTGCTTGTTACTTTAACTGTCAATGTGACTACTTTAACGGGACAATTGACTTAATATATCCTTTTTTATTTTTTATTTTTTATTTTTTTTGTATTTTTACACGCGTATGGATGTTAAAGCCTTTGGGTCCAAAATGCCGGCTCCTATATTGCTTTTATATTGTTTTTAGAATATTTTTAAATTTATTTGCATAAATAAATAAATGAAAAATTATATAAAGTTGTTTGCAATAATTGTATTTACAAAATTTTCCTCCAATTAATTACTTTCTTATAAGTATAGTCAGGCATAATTTGGATGTAAGTATTTTGTTTTAAAACTGACATATTTAACTCTCTTTTTTTTAATATAATATTAAAAAAATGTATTTTTGTAACAGTAAAATTATGAGTTTTTAATTGAAATATTTAAATTTATAATATTATTTTAAAATTTTTCATATCAAACTATAGATAATTTTTATTTATAAATTTTTTAATTTTATATTAGATGATAAAGTATATATAAAAAAATATTTGTGATATCACTTTAATGTTTAAATAATAACAAATGAAAAAAAAATTATCCCATTATTTTTAGTCTAAATTCATGAGAATGGTGATTAAAAAATGACACCCTATATCATATTTTTAAAAAATTTATTATTTTATTAAAAATATTTTAGTCATTTTATTATAAATTCATTATAAACTGTATAAAATTTATAAACTTATTATAAATTTATTGTAAACTAATTATAAACTCATTGTAAATTTTCTGTAAACTAATAAAATTTTGGTATTTTAATAAATATTTTATAAATTTTGATATTTTAATAAATATTTTATAAATATAATATATTTAAAATTATTTTTAATTATTTTTATATTTTTATCAAAAGCACAATGGTGATTCCCTAGTGATTTCCTCTAGATTTTTTGAATTTCCAACGTATCCTTCTTGGAATTGAATTTCTAATTTTCCTCAAAATTAAAATAATAATAAAAATAAATAAAAGCTAGTTATAAATTTCAATCAAGAGAAAATTTGATTTTTATTTATGTCATTAAATATGTTAGACCAATGGAGTAACCATAGAATCAATGTGATGAAATATACTCAATTTATATGTAGCGAAATAAAAAATTCACTAAAAGAGAAATAAAATTTTTATAATAAAATTAAATATTTATAATTTATAATTAATTTAACTCAAATTTTAATTTTTAAATCACTAAATAATATTTTACATCATAAATTATTTATATATTATCATGTAGGAATTTCGTTAGCATCTTTAAATTTATTAAATAAAATACTAAAATTTTAATATAATTAAGCATGTAATTAAATTTACAAATGTATTAATAACTAATAGAATTTTATAAACCATATATACCAATGATAGTTTGTTTAAAAAATACTAATAATTAACACATACATATAATATTAGAATTATTTTCAGACTGAAAGTTACAAATTAAATTAAAAAAAAATATACATATATGGTGATGGTTTAATTAATTAATTAAATAAAATATTTTAAAAGCTTATAAAAGTAAAATAATAAAAAATACATATAATATAATTAAATAAATAAAATATATTAGATGTAAGTATGGAGAAGTTCACGTGGTAATTATTTAATTAGAGGATACTATTTCAAATCAAACAACACCACTTCGATTATCGTGTATTAATTTTAAAACAAGGCATGTAACAGTTGTCTTCTCCAACCCTCGCACACCCAGCAGCAAACGTCATCCCTTCCCTCCTTATTTGCAAAAACGAACGGCAACCAAAGAACACCCTCCCTACTGGTGTTTCTGGCATTCGGCGAGGGGGTCGTCAGCCCCCCACAACCCCCTTTAGTTCCTCCCCTGTTTATATATTTCTTGTTCATTTGCAATAATTTCCACTCGAATATAACAAAAAAAAGGTCTTATTAAAATAACATTATTCTCATTCGAGGTAAAACTTAACTTAAAGCCTTCTTTATTTTTTGGGAAATTGATAGTCTACATTTTCAACAATTTTACATTTAAGTTATCATATTTGTTTGTGAGAGAATTGAAAGTTATATCTGTTTCATTCATTTTTCATCTTTGCGAAAAAAAAAAAGGTCTTTACTTATAAAAAAAATTATATTGATTTTATTATTTTAACAAAAATTATGTGAATTGAAATAAGAACTAATAAATTGTAATCTTGCAATTTTGCAAAAGAAATTTATATTTGCTAACAATCTAAGTGATGAATGCATTTTATAATGATAGTTTTAGATCGAAAAATCAATGAATAACCTATGATTTAAGTTGAATAATAACTATTTAAATTTTTTTATTTTTAAAAAATAATGTTTTATATATAATCACCCACCTTGAATCATTAAGATATATCCCTATGTAATTTTTATCAAATAAATACAATTAATAATAAATTATCAAGTGTAGTCTAGTGGTCAAAAAATATGTATTGGTCCTGTTTAAATCTTGAATTTAAATTTAGATATTTTCTCTCTCACATGTAATTAATGAAAAAAATACAATTAGTAATGAACTCGTGATTTTAGATTAATAGACTAAGAAAAATGAATATAATGAGTGAAGCTAGAAAAATTTATGCACATCTCAAAAGAATTATAATTTTTATTTTTTAAATTATTTTTAAAAACTTTCTTATTGATATTAATATTTATAATCGTATAAAGTTGTTATTTAAAAATATATGCTCAATATATAAATAAAATTCAAAAAATTTAACAGAATAAAAATAAAATTTTCTAAATGTACATATTAATAATTTTGAGTTTGGTATGCAATCATATATATACCACTAATAAACAACTTTATTGATAAAATTATTTTAACATAATAATTTATAGGAAGTTGAAATATAGTGGGGAAATTCAATTTATTGCAGTGTAGTAGGATAAATTTCGGTTTAAAAATTAAAACTGTGTTAAGAAAAGCATTAGTTTAAATAAGAGAAGCATGATGTCATTTTGCATGTTTTGTGTTTGATTTCGTTCAATTTTTTTTTAAATAAAAGAGGATATGGAGTTTATTTTTCTGCCCAAATTTACTTGTGAATCTGCTGTAAATTAGTGTTGCCATCCTTGTATAATTGTATTTGTGAACCAGCCCAGCCGCTGCGACTCGAGATTATGGCTGCGGCAATATGCCTAGCTGCTGCCCAGGCTTGCTGCTTCCACCGCTTTCGAAGATCTATGTTGGTGAGCTTCTCTTGCAGGCGCCCAGGTGCAGATGGATTTGGAAGGGACTGGAAGTGTAGGCTTTGGAGGGGACTTTTACCTAGATACGGAAATCCCTTTTTTTTTTTAATTATGAATTTTTTTTTATATTTACTGAAATATCATAATCTAAAATATATATCAAAACCTAAAATTTAATATGTTATATAATATATAAATGACTGCTATATTAAATTAACTTTATTCTATTAAAATTATAATTAATTTTATTCTATTTAAATTAGAATTTAATTTAATTGTAATCTTTATTCTACTTATATCACTATAAATACCTAATTATAGGTGGTTCATATAATAATTAAAAATACAGAGATTTTTTATATTTTTTCATTCTCTATTTTTTTTTATTTACAATACGTTATCAGCACAAAAACTCTAACTAATTTATTTATTCTAAGCACTCAAAATCAAGGTAATTATTTTATTTTTTTACATATGTGTTAATGACTTAATCGGCTAAATATATATATATATATATATATATATATATATATTATGTGGTTTATTCTTTGCAAAAATTTACGACTTTTATGAATTCATTCTAAAATACAGAATAAATAAAATTTCATATTTTGCGGGGTCAGCTTTTGGATATAAATTAAATGTATAATATATTTAAAATTTTTATTTATTAACAATGGATTTCAATTATTGAATGAATGAATTATTTATTCAGTTGTATTTATAACTTTTATCAATTTACTATAGATTTACGAAAACTTGTGACATGCTACTAAAAGTTGACAAGTTAACTTTAACATAGATTTAAAAGCTTAATATTATATAATAATAAATAATATACACGTTGAATTTGTGTGTAGATATATGTACATAATTGACAAAACACAAAATTGATATGATTATTATCATATATATATATAATATGATTATGTTAGTGTTTATGATTTCCTATATATATATATATATAATATGTTTTTTTAGTATCATATCATATATATTCCTTTTATTTTATTTATTTATTTCATTCTGAATTATTTATGAACATAACATTTCTTATTATATGAATTTGTTTGATTCTATCTTTTTAAATATTTATAATTATTTTTGTATGACTAATATAAATTAGATATATATGTTTATATTTATCTAATTTGAAATTTTTATTTTAAATATATTGTCTTTATAATGTCGTACCTTACAAAGTTTGAATTTATTACCTTCGATATTTTCAGAAGAAATTATTCATCATAGGTACTTGATGTTGAGATTCATCTCAATGTTATGAATCTTGGAAATACTATTAAGGAAGAAAATAAAACATCCCTGCAGAATTGCCCAAATACAATAATTTTTTTTCGACATTATTTACATAAAAAATTGAAAACTGAGTAAGGTGATAGAAATGCAATATGTATTACACAAATCAAATGAATCTACATAAAACGTGATAGAACTAAACACATATCACTAAAGTTCTTTTATACTCATGAACTTATAAAGGAAGGACAAGTTGATATTTTCAAATTTCGTTCAAGTGACAATCCAGCAGATTTGTTCACAAAAGCATTGACAACATTAATTTTTAAAAAGTATGCAAACAATATTGGAATGCGCTCACTTAGAGATATGTCTTAGCCAGTTGTATTCTTGAGGGAAAGATATCTATGAATATTATACTCTTTTTAACGAGACATATTTATAAGGATAGTCATCCAAGAAGAATTGTTAGATAATATGTGGATAACTACTATATTAAATTAATTTTACCCTATTAAGATTATGATTAGTTTTATCCTATTCAAATTAGAATTTAATTTAATTGTAATCTTTTATTCTACTTACACCACTATAAATACTTCATTATAGGTGGTTCATATGATAATTAAGAATATAGAAATTTCTCATATTTTTTCATTCTCTATCTTCTCTTTTTTTTATTTTCAATAAATTTATATATTTTTTAATTTTTTTTAATATAAATGTGGCCATTATAGCCAAAATTTTTCTTTAGAAATAATTTGATGGCCAATCTGAAACTTTTCAGTTTGGCTACTTTTATTTTTTTAATAATAATATAATTAATAATATTGTGGCCCAAAAATAGTAATGTTACATATTCTAAAAAAATTTAAAAAGATTGGCAAAAAAAATTAATAATTAATTATTTTATAATAATTTTTATTATTAATTAGATTTATTATTAATAATTATTAATTATTAATTATAATTATATTATTATTAATTATTATCAATTATATAATTAATCATTAATTATAATTACATTATTCTTAATTATTGTTATCATTAATTATATTCCCTAATATAATTATACTGGACCCAAATAATTAATAATTATATTTGGCCCAAATATATAATTAATAATAATAAATTATAATTAATTATATATCAATAACAATATAATTATATTGTGCCTAAATATAATTAATAATTACACTTCTTATTATTAATTAATAATTAATGATTATAATTATCAATCAATAACAACAATAATATTGTTCAAAAAAAATAACAACAATAATAACAATAATATAATAACACTAATAATAAACTTAATAATAATTAAAATTAATAATAACAACATAATTAAAATTGATAATAATATATAATTAAAATTGATAATAATATAATAATTAATAATAATAATAATTAATAATTATATTGGACACAAATAATTAACAATTATATTTGGGCCCATATATAATTAATAAATATATAATTATAATTAATAATCATATAATTAATAATAATTAACAATTTTATTAATAATAATAACAATATAATTATTAATTATAATTATATTGTTATTATTATTAATTATATAATTGATAATAACAATAATAATATAATTATGATTAAAAATTAGTTTGGCCATCATATGGGCATGGGAAGAAAGGTAATTTCATTTTTCTTTAATTTACTAATTATCTACCTAGAAATTTTACTCATCCACGTAGATATATTTTCTCACTGAAAAATAAAAATGGTGTCTATTTATGCAAGTCAGCACTAACTGACTGTAAAAAGAAAAATGGAAAATAAAAATCTTCCATTTTGTAAAAAAAGAAATAAATTACGAGATGCAAAAGTGAATATGCACCCAACTACATAGTATTTTTTAATTTTCTTTTTTAAATATAAGTATACCATTTTGGAGAGTCATTTATGTTTTTTTAATTTTCATTATTAAAATATATAAAATCTATATTAAAAAATTAAATTTTGATAATCTCTGATTAAATTTTGAAACAAAAATTTTCTAAACAGGAATTTAAGTAATGTTGCCAAAGAGAATGTAAATAATATAAATCATCAGTGGCCCCCATAATTTACATAGAATTTTTTTTATTTTTCACTGGTAGGGTGCCATTTTAAATGTGGTAAGATATGTAAATTTTAAGTAGAAAAAATATATAAAAATATACATAAATAAAAAATAATGACTAAATATATTTCATAATAAAATTTGTTAATTAATATATTCATTAAATATATATAAACTCTAAATAATTTATATATATTTTTTAATTAACTCGGTCAGATGATTATTTTTAGTGAACTATATAAAACCATATTCTATTATCTTAATATGTAATTTTTATTATATTTTTAAAATTAAAATAAAATAGTGGACATTAAATTATATTAAAATAACGCCCTTGCTTTAAAAATACATATATTTTAATTTTTTATAAAATAATTTTAATCATTTAGTTATACAGAAAAAATATTTAAAATATATTACAACAGTTAAAAATAAAATTAGAGAGTAAATAAAATATGCAAAAAATAAAATAATATTTAAAAAATTATAAAATTATTATACAATTTACTTATTTAAACTCAATTAATAATATCTTATAAAAATGATATCAATCATTTATTTATTTGCATTCAGTTTGTAATATTTTATTCTCAATTTTTAATTTACTTTTTCTCTTTTTTTAAAAAAAATATTTTTTATTTTTATATTTATTATAAGTTATTAATTAAAATTTTTTTATTTTTTATTATTTTAATATTAATTTGATTTCTTCAATTATTATTACACTTCAGTTTGAGATTTGCATCAAAATTATAGAGCTTTTGAGCTCTTTACATGCTTTAGAATATATTGGATTCGTAGAATATTAACGCAGTTGCTTATATTTTAGCTATGTATTGTAGTTTTTGTACTGATGTAGCTATATAAAATTCTTCTTCTTATTTTATGATTGATGTATTAGTCAATGATTTAATTTAATAAATTTGATCTTATTTTAAAAAAAGAATTGATCTTATTTTTTTAAAAAAAATGTAAATAAAATTTAATTTAAAAAAATAAAAAATAATGAATATATTTATGATTTTACTGTAATATAAACAGTAATTTTCTTCAATTTTAAATTGTAAGATATATTTTTTAATTAATTTTTTTTTAATCATTAAGCCATTGTGCAATTAAATTATCTCTTGAGAAATGGGATAGGCAGCTCTAGCCTAAAGCCCTGTGACTACCCAACAGATTCATCAACTAGAGAAAGGTAGTCTTTGAGACTGATGGATCTGGTAGGCAATTTTTAATTTTAATAATAAATATATAAAAGGCTTTATTAGATATTCTTTTGAGACAATAAGTTAAGTCAGATAAGTAACATCAAAGTTGACTGTTTGGCATTTGAATTGGAATTCCAAGATGACACCTGTCCATTTTTATTTGATTGTGATCAGTACTAAATTTTGTTGTTCAAATCAATGTCTAACACGTGTTTTTCCGGCATAGATTTTGTAATCCTAATTTTTGTCAACTTGTCATTATTATTATTATTTGTTTCTGTACAGTGCATTAAAATATTGGATGTATAATTGGATTGGATTTTTTTTATCTGATTAATTTTCTTTTTTGCAGTAGTAAAGATTTTATTTTGAAAGAATAAAAAGTAAAAAATTGACTCACAATATTATTTTATTTTTCGAAAGATAAATATATAGAACCAAAGATGAATTTAAGATGACATTTAATTTAAATTTTAAAATTGAAATTAAAATTAAAATTAAAACTAAAATGATTATTTATTTTTATTTATTTAATTTAGTCTAAAATCAAAATTTGATTTCTTTTAAAACGTTTGGATTATAATAGAACTAAAATTAATAATAATAATAATTATTATTATTATTATTACTTTATTTTGATAATTAAAGTTTATTGGAAGATATCATAATAAATAATTAAAATTTATTTTTTTAAATTATTTAAGTTAGCTTAAAAATAAAAAATTAGTTTAATTATTTAAAAATTTAAATTTATTTTATTTAAAAAATTCAGAAATATTATAATTATAAAAAAAATCAATTTTATTATATTTTATTTTAAAAATTAAAAATTAATTTATTTTTAAGAAAAAATCAAATTTATTTTATTTAAAAAAATTCAAAGATATTATAATTAAAAAATAAATAATATCAAATATCAAATATTTTATTTTAAAAATAAAATTTAATTTTATTATAAAAAATCAAATTTATTTTATTTAAAAATTTTAGAGATGTCCATCATTAGAAAAAAAAATAAAATTAATATTATTTATTTTATTTAAAAAAATTCAGAGCTATTTATTGGAGATAGTTATGTCTTTTGTTAAAATATAGCAAGTGTGAAAAAAATGTTATATTAAAAAAAAGATGAATGGGTATATAAGTGTAAAGAATCAACTAACTCAATACCTTAATATTTTGAGTTGGAATGTAATGTCAAGTTTACAATTGTATTCTCGTATTAAGGTCTACTAAGCAAATTTCTCAAATAATTAGACTTCTTGGCGTCAACACATGGTATTAAAACTTATAGTTATGATGTGTAGTTTTGGAATACAAGCTAAGTTTGATAAATTCGATGGGAATGAGAATTTTTTTCTATGCAGGTGAGAGTGAATGACCTGTTAACTCAAATGAAAGTTCACAAGGCATTAAAGAGGGTGAAACCAATAAATATGGATAAAGAGGAATGTCAAAATATGTAGTTAATTGCCTTCAGTTCAATCTGAATATATTTGGCAGATTCAGTAATGTATGACATAATTTATTAGAAGACAATCAAAGATTTATATATAAAGTTAGAGAGTTTATTTATGTCCAAGAACATTACTAATAAATTGTTCATGAAGCACTATATATTCTATTTTAGAATGAAAAAAGATGGAGACCTAGAAAATCATATAGTCCAGTTCAATCGAAAGGTTAGTGGTTTATTGCCTGTAGATGCTAAATTGGATGATGAAAATAAGGCATTGATGCTCTTATATTCATTGTCACCATCTTTTAATCAATTCAACATGACATCTTTTAATAAATTCAACACGGCATCTTTTAATAAATTCAACACGATATTATTATATTGGAAGGAGATGCTAGACAATAAAAAAGTGATAACATCTCTAAGGTCTCATATTTCAATGCAGAAGTTGGAGATGAAGAATTTGCAAGTAGAGAGTTTGTCAGTTAGTTTAGAACGCATAAGGGGCAACAAAAGTAACAAAAAGCAGAAGAGAGAGAAATTAAGAGGAAAGCCAAAATCAAGAGTTTCAAAAGAAGAATGTTTTAAATGTCGTTACAAAGGCCATTGGACTAAAGATTATCCATTGTTGAAAAATCAGAGGGCTGATAAGAAAGAAACAACTTTACGTTCAGGTAATGTAGCTAATGATACTTCAAAAAGAAAAAGATCTCTTAGTTGCCTTAACGATAAGCCATGATTCGTAATCAGACACATAAACTTTAGATCCAGCATGCTATTTCATTATACTGCGCACAAAGATTGATTTCATAATTATAAAACATGTGATACTAACAGTTTAACTTTGGGTGACAATTATACTTGTAAGGCTGTGGGAATTGGAACTGGTAAAATCAAAATGTTTAATGGTATAATCAGAACATTGGAGAATGACAAACACAATTTTGAATTGAAGAAAAATTTGATTTCTTTGTGACTATTAAAGAAGAAATTGTGTAGACTTTTAACAGTTCCAGATAGTAAAGTATTTAATATATCTATAAAGACTATGATTGTAATAAATGAGAAGTGGATATGAAACAATTTATACAGGCAAGAAAATAGTATAATTGTAAACAATAATTTTGCATTTTTATTAACAAATGATAGTTTGAATGCATCAAAATTCTAGCATATGTTATTATATCATATAAGTAAGTAAAATTTGCAAGAATTTCATAAAGAAAATCGCTGAATGAGATAACATGATGTGAAGTTAGATTTTTTGAATTTTGTATTTATGGCAAAAAAAATTCAATTTAAGACTTCCTCAAAGAAAAGCAAGCATAATGGCTGCGAACCCTATTGCGACTGAAGTAATTTTGCTCCTCAATTGGATAGTCTCGCTTTGGTATGGCACAATAGCGCTTTTGCTCTCGCGGTCCATCCTCGTAGCTACGGACCTTACTATGTGATGGAGATGTTGAAGTACTCTTAAAGTGCGGTCGTGTTGTCACAAGGGTGGTTGCGCCATGCATGATAAAATGTGATAATGAATTTTTCTAAGTCCTAGAGGCAAAAACACTTATTCCAAATATTAGAACACTTCAATTTAGCTGCTAAATATCATATTAAAGTTTATTGTCCAAGAATTTGACCAATAATTACTTTATTAATAAATATTTATTTAATATTTATATAGAGAGTTCAAATAGAATTATGATACTTTATTTGATATTGATAATAATTATATTTATTTAGAGAGTTCAAATAAGATTAGAATATCCTATCTAATTATATAAAAAACATACAAAATAAAACTAAATTTATTATTTATATGAATAAATATTTATTTTAAAAATTTAAATAGAAATATGATATCTTATTTAATATTGATAAATTAAATCCTTTTGAGACTTAGAAGTAATTTATAACCCTTTTTTTAACACTCATTTAGTTATAACACTAAAAGATCCGTATATCACTTATTTAGATTCATAATTATTAGAATTAATGATAAAATTAAACTCTTGATATGCTATATCAGGATACCTATATATTATATTTAAGTTTTTTTAAAAATAAAATTTAAATTTATTATTTATTATAATAGATAATTAATTGATTGTTATATAAATTTATTTGGAGATCACTATTACAATATTATATTATGTGTCATACTCTCATCTTGCCACATGTTATAATTTCTTAATTTGTTAAATTAATTTTTTAAAATATAAAGATCATTCCTTACCATATTTCAAATTAAAATTTTTTAAATATTAAATTTATTATTTATTAGAATAGATAATTAATTAATTGTTACAAATATTGATAAAATTAGTTATTATCTAATAAGATAATAAGATATAGATAATTAAAAAAATTTATATGAAGTTTTAAAGTAACGTAATTTTTTTGTCACATGTATTGTTCTAATATTGCCATGTGTCACGCTTTATTAAATTAAATTAAAATATTTATATTAAATTAAAATTAAATTCCTTTAAGTATTAAATTCTTTCATACTACTCTGAAAAAAAAAACTTCATAATCTTCAAATTAAATTAAAAATATTCATGTGTTAATCTTCATATTTGTTTATTTTTTTAAATTAAAAATCTTCATATTGACAAATTAAATTTAAAATATTCACATTCATTATTAAATTAATTTTTGAACAATAGATAACTTATTAAAATATAATATAATATAGTATAATATATAAATTAAATTATAGTTCTTAAAATATATCCACAAATAATATCATACATAAGTTAAATTAGAGTTACTAAAATATAGCCACAAATATTTGGTTATGAACTGATATTTTTGAAATAACAAATTCTACCAATTTTTTCCTCTATGTATTTTTGAATCGTTGAAATTATAATTTCTCTGCAGCTCTCTTCTTTCTTATTAAGTGAAAATCTTCATTCTTTTATCTTAAATTTCTATGAAGATTCATATTTTATATTTTCTTTATTTATTATCTTAAAACAACATTACACACATTCACACATCTCATAATAATTAATAATTTAATAATAAAATTTATTTATTTTCTTTAATTAAATAAAATATTTTTTTCAATGTATTAGTTATCTAATTTATTGTATTTTGCATACACATCTCATAATAATTGATAATTATGTATATGCCCTTTTTTATTATTTTTTATTATGAGTATTTTTTAATTTGTTAACACATTTGATTTCTTTTTTGTCATTTTCAATTTCATTATTCATTTGAGATCATAATTATTTTTCATTTTCTATTCTCCTTTTTTTTTGTTTTGTTTTGATGGTTTGATATATTTGGTTAGTTTTTCTTTTTAGTTTTTCAGTTGTTAGCGTTATTAAATTTTGTGAATTTTTCTTGAATTGCTGATAGCTCTTTCTGGCTATTGGTATTACTTTTTTAATTTTTTAGATATTAGTTCATTTGATTTAATAAATAATTTTTATTATTTATATAAACTATTATGATAATATAATAAAGTTACTAAGTCTTTATGTATTCTGTAATTTAACAACTATAAATTATCTGCTAAGATTTATTAACATGTATTATAATTAAATAATTATTTATTTAAAATTATTATAGAATTCAAAAATTAGGACCGTGAGATTTTTTGAGAAGAAAATAATCATAATATTCAACTAGCTTCAAGAGATACAATGTCAAAAATAGAGGGGATCTGTGTACACTACTTTCGAAAGCTACTCAGAACCAGTCAAGCGTGCTAAACTATGTGCACGTTGTTTCGCCGACCTTTTAGCATGAATGAGACTACAATCTACTAAATTCGCTGATAATAGCTTACAATCTTCAAGAACCTGACCGATGTAAGAGCCATTATAATGAACTCCTCTCAGAAAATGAATCAAATATAGAGCATCCGTTTCGAAGATAACTTGTTAAGAGTCCTTTTTCTTTGATCCGGCTCAAGGCTTCTTTGAACCCTAGTGCTTCTGCTAAACGAGGATCTCCAATTCCCCATGAAACGCCATTTCTTGCAGCAACCACAGAACCTGAACTGTCATGAATGATACAACCATACCCAATCTTTCCCTCATCCACAAAAACTGAGGCATCAAAGTTGCATTTGAGGAAATTTGGTGCCGGGACTTTCCATGAGACAGCACTGATCAATGGGGACACAGAATTATCATTAGAATTGCTAGTAATTTGTTGAGTCTGTGCTTCGTGCCATTGCTTTAAAAAATTCACAACAAAAGCCACAATCTGACTGTCTGACCTTGAAACACCCTTCCAAACCACTGAATTTCTGTTGTTCCAGATGTTCCATTACAAGGTCACTATAAATTCAACCTTTTGATTGTCGTAGCAAGCAAAACAGCCAGGCTTTAACAGAGAGATCCTGGTCTGCAGGGCCTGTTACATCGATCCTACTCCAGCAATTAAAAGCATTTTGACAGTTTAGCAGCACGTGTTAAGGATTCTTCCTCAGCATGGCACGTAGGACATAAGACACTGACATCTATACTTCTTTTAGCTAAAGATAATAAAGCGGGAATACAATCATTGCATGCTCTCCATAGAAAATGAAGCACCTTAGGTGCAATATGCAGTTGTCATAATTTCCTCCATGGAATGTCTCCCTCATTTTGCTGCTGGACAGCAGAAGAGTCCATCAAAACCTTTTGCATCTGCTTTTCATAGAATAGAGGCCATTTGTCTGCTTTGCCCAGAATCAAGTGTCTGGTCCATCTCTACATAACTTTCTTTAAGTGAAAATCTTATTACTTTATTATTTTTTTTGCTGCAAATTCTCAGCATTATGATCATATTTGTAATGTATTATATTATTATTTAATTAATTTATACCAAATAAAATTTTATTTTCGCGGCCTTCCGGTGGCTTTTACATGATTATAGTGCTGTAATAAACTGGAGTTGCAGCTGAATTTGCATCGCTATATTCTGAATCATGAAGCTGAACGATGTAGAACTTCAACGGCAAGGAAAAAATACTGTCAAAAAGCTGTCTTTTCTATATTCTCAAAAGCTCTATTGATTTGTTGGGATTAAAAACAGAAAAATTTTACATTGGCAGAGGTACACACATCTTTGTATGATACAAAACTGCACTATAACTAGCAAAAGTTTCCAATTCATGGATCATCCTAGCTGCCTAATACTTCTGTATTGATTAAAAGTATTAAAGTTTCAGTATTTGTGAACGGTGTATGATTTCATTGTTTCCAAGGTAAGAAGCATTTAGAATGACTCAGAAATGGAAACAAAATTTAAAAAAAAATCTTTTCTCCTCCTAAGCAAGTGAATTAGCCTGTCCATCCGAGCTGGGGCTAGCTTGTCGCTTGCTATCACTGCTCTTCCGCTTAAGCATTTCTTTAATTTCTGCTTCTTTTCTATCTATAAAATCAATCCAATTCTTGAAGCTAGACGAGCGTATTGAGCGTCTAGGCCTTGCTGGCTCGATCTCCTCCACCTCCTCCCCTTCACCAGTTTCTGGAGTAAATTTACGGAACTGACAACAGACCTTACAGAAAAACACAGTAAGGGCAATGAAGCATGCCAGGCCACAAATGAGGAACAGACCCCAGAAGCTGCTCAAGGAGAGTCGGTTTGCATCAACTTGACTGACTTGCATGGAGCACTCTGTATGCGTCAGCCATTTGTTATTAATTTTTTGGAGATCACCATTTTCAGAGAGTTGAAGGATAGCAGTTGACAGGTCAACTGCAAGAGGAGAGTCCCTTTGAAATGCCTGTGACCAAAAATCCCCAATGTGAGAGAGCTATCTTGGAGATTCCCCTCGAAATTTAACGAACTAAACTGGATAAAATTGCAATAAAATGATTATCCTATTAAGTAATCAACTGATTTAAAAAAAAAACCCTTTAAAAATGAATAAAGTGGTGAATTTAAGGAAATTTACACTCTGATCTTTGATTTAAAGAAACAACAAATATAACATATTTAACAAACAAGCAAAAGAATAAATTAAAAATCTAATCTATAAAAGGAGGAACTGTTCTACAAGTTGCCTTGTTAATCAGAAGACAGTAGCTTAACAATATTAAGAGCATATGGAAGATAACTTGGGAAAAATAATGGAAATGATATAGGTGGTCAAAATTGAGGTTAGCCGATTTCATGTCATAATGGTAGCTTCAAGGTTGACTGATCGCATGATAATGATTCTATTTTCTAACAGATGGGTAGCTTAGGAGCTCTCACAGTGTTCAAACACAAATTGTGAATATCATATACCTTAGCAAATTGCAACTATGGTGATGCAAATTTGGTTCAAATAAGTTGAAAATAAGGACCAAAAAAGGCAAACTTCCATCTTCCTTTCCTTTATCTGGAGGCAGAGAACAGGGAATTCTAGACAAACTAGACTGTCATTTATAGGACAACTAAAATTTGGACATCTAGCCTGTCATTTTATAAAATGATAGTTTCAGTTTAAAATTTCAAACTAGCCTGTCATTTTCCTTAGTTTTCAAGAATAACTAAGATATCAAGTTGGCGCCATCCTAAATGACATTTTCATTTCAATATGATAATTGAACAGAAATTACTGTGTCGAGCTATTAGAAACTTAATATGTTTTGATACTCACAAATCCCCAACCGCTTTTTGTGAACTCCTGCCCCACTGTCCTGAATGCACAGTTGGTGTTGGACAACAAGAGCTCAATGTAAGGAAGCTCATCAACAACAGCAGCCACCCCACCAGCTTTTGGTCCATTTTTAAGTGCAGTAAAGTATTCATCTTGGTTTTTCAATTTCACAAGCCTAGATTCTGCTATGTTGAGCTCATCAACCAGGTAGTTCCATGCAAATGACCCATCTTGAACTCCAATTGGTTCAGTACTTGAGATCAAGCTGTCAATCCCTTCAATCCGTGATGTTAACTGCTGCACTGTGAGGATTGATGTCAAACTGGCTGTATAACTTGAATTAATGATCAACACTACAAACAGCCAAATAATCAGTACCAAGCGTCCCAGGGCGCTTGCAGTGTTCTCTCCTACATTAGACCAAGAAGCATAAAGTGTTAAAAGTTTCTGCTAAGAATATTTAATGAAGTAAGCATAACAGATTAATCATAATTCACGTACTGTGAGAGAAGAACATTGTCGAGAAACTAAACCTGCAAGATTAGAATTACTGTCAGTTGAGGCAGACTAGCTTCATAAAAAAGAACGGGGCACATCAACAAATGCTTCACATCATTTGAGTAAAATTCGAGACAAACCAAAATTAACCACTCAACCTTAAAGCTCATGTTAGTATTTTGAGGGTCTAACAGTGGATTTTGATATCTCCATCTATAAGACACACTCCCCTGACATGAAAGCTCATGGGGTTTGAAGCATAGACAAACCTTTTTCTTATAGACAAACCTTTTTCTAACTTGTGCTGAAATTAATTAATAAGGGAAGCCATCTTTTAATATCTCTAATTATTAACACCCCCTTTACACGAAAACCCACTGAACTGAAGTGTGGACAAGGCCCCTATTTCTACCTTGAGAATAAATTAAATTAATGATGGAGGCCTTATTTAACATCTCTAAGATTCTAACTATATCTAACATACTCCCTCACACAAAAGCCCACTGAGCGTGAAGTATGGACAAATGCAAAAGCACCTCTATTTTGTACTAAATTTAATTAATAACACATATTATTAATTGCATATATAAATTCCAAAGCTGAAAGTGGATATTCTTATACTAGCTGTCTCTAGAAAATTGCTACAAGCTGATATGGACTGTAATTACCAATGCTGACTTGGCTTAACAAAATGCCACTTCAACTAACTAGCTAACAAACTCCTAATTGTTTATCCAGATTTGATTTTCTTCTGCACTTTTATTGTGGAGTTGCTATCAAGACCTTAAAACTTGAACCATGCTTTTTGGTTACAGAGGCTTTGTGTCCAAAAACCACTAAATCTAATAGCTCAAGCTCAAGTGAGAACCAAGATGGATTTTAGTCTCCAACAAGACAGTCATCCAACTATATTGTTGTTAAAATCAGTAGAAGTTAACAACTGTCCAATGTGTACTTGTACTGGTCTATTGGAACACATCCTTTTATGAACCACTATGCATTTTGATGCTGATCTCTGGTGATAAATGAAATATGCATAAGCCATAACGATGATTTTCTTTACATAAGACTCTAATTTAATTTTTAGTCTTCATGTGTTACCAGGAGATCTTGAGGCACCAATTAATCACCAGGCATATTCCCCAGGTGCACTAAAATTATCAACCACTTGCAAGTATTATCTTTATTTCAATAGGAGAAATGAATCCAACAGCATGCTTACCAGAATATTGTTATAAGTTGTTGCCTTGGTGGACCACGGAATTCATGATTGATCCGGTGCTCAAGAATCCAGACAACAGTACCCACAAAAAGAAAGAAGGCACCGGTGACACACCACATTTGTACAGTAAATGGCTTAAGGAAAGCCCAGGGGCTAGACTTTTCTTCCTTGACAGGAGCAACTACAACTAGTCCTGATTCCATGAAAGGCTGGGTGAAATCAACAATTTTTGTTCTATTTGTAATTATTGCAACATCTCCCACAGCAGCATCATAATTCTGAAAAAGGAAGAGAAAGATCAGGATAAAATACCAGAATGTGGATCCCAAGTGCCAAAGCAGCTCTCTGAGCCCCTAAACAAATTAATGTTGCATAAAACCTAATGAAATCACAAAATAAAGCCATATACTCACATTTTGAGCAACTGCATTCACAAGTTCATTGTAGACAGGGTTTCTCTTGCCATTTCCATATAACATATATGTATGTGGGACAGGATATGGAAGCAAGTTTATTGCAGCTTCAAACACATCAATACAATATCCTCTAACACCTAGAGGGCTTTTGTCTTTAGACACAAATTCTTTATAACTTACACGATAGGGTACTGCAATACGTAGAGGCTTCCCATTGTTGGGAAATACCCATCCTCGAGGAATGTCAGGACTTTCCCCAGGCCAAATTACAGTGTAAAGATGTTGGTTGCTGGTAGAAGTATTAGGAGGTTTGTCATATAAGGTCTCTGGAGCAGAAATTGAAAGACCAGAATAATTTGACCAATAACCAATTCTGCGGGAGCCTGTCCCACCGATGTTAAGAACATCATATGCAGGATGAACTAAATTCTTATCAAGATCAAATTGAATTTGACCACTTAGACCTGTGAAATTCATCTTAAGAAGCGTCTGGAGATACTGTTGGCCTCCCTTGAAAATATGGAGTGATGTCAAGTTCAACATACTTCCATTTGTGTTTTGCAGCTTTGGGTCATTAGAGAAAGATATATTTCCACCTTCATTGAAAAAAGTATCAAGAGCTCGAGCAGCTAACCATACTGAATCATAAGCATAGAGTGCATAAGAATTGAAATCAGTAGGTCCAACGCTTTTCTTATACTTAAGGTTATTCCATCTGGACATCAACTTTTTCTTCTGATCAGTATCTGGTGTGTGATGGCGAAGAGCAACAACACCTTGTAAGAGATTCATTGTCTCAATGCCTACTGGTTCTTTTGAATCTAAAAAAGAAGGAAGCCAATCTGTAGCAATCCAAACATAGCCCTTGCTTGTCATCCCAAGACTCTGGGCAACAGAAAATATTTGCAGACCTGAATCAGGGTTTACGTGAACAACATAAACCCGGGATTCCATCAGGTTTACTCCAACTAACAAGTCATTGATTGCACTCTTGGGTGCTTCAGGGGTAAAGGCAGCCTTGTAAGATATTTTGCAACGCTTCTTTGCCAGGGCATCACCCAATACAGAGACACCATTTCTCCCATAATCATCATCGACAAAGATGGCAACTACCTCTCTCCATCCAAAATATGTAACAAGGTCAGCAATTGCAAACATCTGGAAATAGTCACTCTGTGTAGTTCGGAGGAAATATGGATACTGTAATGCAGAAAGAGTAGGGTCTGTTGCTCCAAATGATAAAAGTGGCACATGAAGTTCATTAACAACATGAGATATGACATGAGATATGCCAGAAGATTGAGGACCAATTGCCGCAACCACATCGTTCTCCACCAGCTGCAAAGCTGCATGGCAGAGACATTTACATCCAAAATTTTTTAATTACAATCTTTCAGTGAGAATGAGGTAGGGATGGGGAGATTGTGCATATGTTTGAGATTGTGTTTATTCGACAGAAACATCTAGAGAACATCTAGCCTATATATGCGCTTGAATAGTCCTTGCTCCTAAATTATTAGTACAAGAATCTAACATCAGGTAAGGACTTTACATTTAGTATGCTACATTTTAAAATTAAAATAATTCATGACTTCAATATCAGAAGAATAACAGATGTGACTGACATAGAAAATATAAAGAATAGCTCCCTACACCAAGGTCCTACCAGAACTTCAGTAAATACTTTAAGATGATATATAAACACTAATGGTGCGCAGCAATGTGGAGTTACAGTATGACGAAAACACTGGACACTACCAAATTTATAGCACATGGAAACACTTAGCAACAATTAGATGTAACTTGCAGACGTAAAAAGCCAATTATGCACATCATGCTTGTGCACAAGAACCATAGGAGGAAATGGAAATAGAGACCACAATCAATAATAGAAGCATTTGAAATATAAGACAAAATAAAATCTTAAATTTAAAAAAAGAGAGAGAGAGAATCTCTTTTTGACACATCCAAAGGCCAAAAGTATGATTTGATTTGCCAATGCCTAAAACAAATAGATTAGCTTAAAATAAAAGCCTAATAAACAGATTATTCTAAATCAACCGAAATGTGGAATACCTTCCATAGTTCCCATAAATCCACTGCAATTTGTGTCATGTAAAATAAGGTTCAATTTTGTCCCCGGAAGAATACTGGAATCTGAATTTACGTCATCAACTGCAGCTGCAATTGCTAGCTCAGCTGCTCTTCCAATTACAGAATTCAAAGTAAATAGAGCTCCAATATTCACAACACTCGGTCTTGGTGAAGAAGCATTGGCAGTTCTAGCCTGAGCCATGACTTCCATGGGCACACAAGTAATACTAAAAACTAATAATAATTGTACTATTGCCATAAGAAATCTATGGCCAGACCCAGTGATCAAGAATACATGCATATCAAGAAAAGCTTGCAATCAAGCAATTGACTCCTCAACTGGCCCAAGCATTTTGTTAAACAGAATACCTGTGAATCAATAATATAAACATGAACTAAAATAAGAATAACTAAAAAATCGGATAGCTAAAATCCACACAATAACAACTATTTTTTTTTTTTAAGTTCAAAAAATCATAGTAGAAATGATAAAAGGAATCAAAAGAACAAAAATTTATGTTTTTTAAAACATAACCAACCTATAGAACAGAATCCAAAAGCAAATTATAAACTAAAAGTGAAAACAATAAAAATCAAGAAAACACAAACTATTCTACTATCAAAATGACAACTGACAAAAAGGAAACAAAAGAGAAGCAATATTTTAATTTAACAAGATTGAAAAAAGATAACCCAGTAACTGGAAAAAAGAAAAGAATGGGAAAACCAATATTTAAGAAAACAAAAGAAACCCACATGCAAGAATAAAATAATTGGAACAAAGAAACTACTACAGAGATTTAGAAAGAGAGAACTGTAACAGCAAGTCTATATTTTGGTAGAATAAGTAGAAAATGAAACTTACCCTGATGCCCAAGTATGGGAACAAGTCTAGCGAAAGTTTCAAGACTGTAAATTTATAGGCTTTTGAGGACAAAACACAAATACCTCGCCCACCCAGAAGAGGAAAAGGGAAGAGAGGATTCACAAAAGCTTCAAAACAGTGTTAACAGCTTAAGCAAAGAATGATTCTCTTCTCCTAAAATATTTGCTTTGTGTCTGGTGATTGTTTATGTAAAAGTTAAGGGTTTACTAATCTTGTTCAATAATAATTTTTTGTTAAAAAAAATCTTTTTGATAATAATTAATTAATGAGTTTCCACTTAATATTTAATTATTTATATAATGTAAAGATAATAGTAATATTTGTTGTGAGATATGTCCACGTCACGCGATAACAAAGCAATCGTGATTTAGAATAAATGAACATCAACTCATCTCATCTCATCTGCCTTATCAAGTGTGTGAAACATGTGGGGAATAGATACACAGTAAAATAATAATATAAAATAATATTTCTTCGCAAAAAATTAATTATTTTTATTATATTTTTGAGTATTATAACTAGAGTGGGAGAATTAAATCTGTATCTATTATAAAATATATTTATTAATTTTTTAATAAATAATATTAAATATAAATATAATAAAATTTTGATATATTTATCAGTTTGAAACTGAAGATATTATTAGCTTAAGTTTAAAGTCTTCAAGTTTTATCTGAAAAATTTTCAAGTCTCAGATAATATATATATATATATATATATATATTGAAGAATTCAATTTGAAATGTAAACGGTAGTTACACTATAGAGTCATTCAGAAAAAAAAAAGAAAAAAAAAGAGATATATAATACTACTAATTATTGACAAATGTCATCTTTTAACACATTATTTAACATTTATTATTGTCCGATTGAGTTTTCCATGTTTAACAATTGTTCGGTTGAATTAAAAACATAAAAATTTAAATTTTTAGTTTTTATTCAGTTAAAAAAATTCATTTATTAAAATAAATCCAATTAATTTTTATGAATAAATTAGAAGTTTTAATGTGGCAATTAGTTTATATTATTTATATTATTTTTTATGAATTTATAATTAAATTAATATACAAATAATTTGTATACTTATATTATGAAATATTAGAATGTAATATTTGTTTTTTATATTATGTTCATGTTAAACTTTATTTGTTTCATTTTCTTATATAGATAAATTAGAAAAATTCTAATATTGGAAATGTTAAATAGTCATAATAATTTAAATGTAAAGTGAAACACATTTCATGATATTTACTTTTTTAATAAAAAAACACTATATAAACTAATTTAACTAAAATTTAATATTTCAGTTTGATTGATTTTATTTTATTATTATTTCAATTTGGTTCACAATTATATTTCTTGATCAAAGTTGTGGTTTTGAGTTTTTTCTCTCTCCTAATGACATAAATTTAAATGGATGAAAGTATAAATTAAAATGGAATTGGTGATTGATACTTAACTAGGATTGCTAATTAAATATAAATAACAATGCCTTAATACATAAATAAATACATATATTTATCAAAAGTATTATATTAATCCTCTCTACTTTACGTTCATCTTATAATACACCTCTGCATACTTAAAATAGTATTAACAAATTTTTGGCTTAGCTATTTCTCTTCACACCACTTATCGTGTATTACATACATAAAAAACTCAAATTTTCCCCCATCTTTTATTTCTCTCATATTTCTTCCTCTGCAACACAAATCACTAATATAACAATAGATATCTCAAGGAATCTATGTGAATAAAAAAAATGATTAAACTTTTTTTTTTGAACAAGTAGTTTTTGCTGCAACGAACATATTGAAAATTAATGATGATCCATTTAAAAACATCGATAATCCAGTAGCTCCACTCGGCACAATGATTTTAATGGAAAATTGGGTAGAAACCAATTTCTATAAATTTGTTGTTTCTAATGATAAAGAGTTTTGTCATTATAGTAAGAAATGAAGGCAAAATCATAATAACCAAAATTTTTGAAATTTTCAAGGATTCCTACTAATAAACTATTGTTTCTCATAGAGATTTCAGACAAAGAAGGTGGAAGAGAAGATGAGATTTTACTAGAAATGGCATCATCACTTATTGATAGTATTTCTACACAAAATATGTTTCTTAAAATAAGGGAGATTCTAAGAAATTGAGGTGAGTGATATTAGAAAAGAAAAAACCAAGATTTAAGGTAGAAGAAGACAAATTGAGAATACTTGATTAAATTTTTACCAAAATTCTATAGATTTAAAAGAAAAATAAAAGAATCCCTTACATGAAAGAGAGAAAAAGACTAAAGTCAAGAAGAAATCGATGTTCTATGGGAGTTACACGCCACTTAATTTATATTATCTCACGCTCTTAGAAAAGGACCTATTAATACCATTTTAGGTATGTAGAGTTATGTTATAGGATGAACGCAATGTAGATGAGGCTAATAGAACCTTTTTGACAAGTATAGGTGTTTATTTGTATATTAAGTCAATTAATAATTCTAGTTAAGTATTGAGAACTGTTAGGAAATTAAGGAGATCACTGCAAACAAAAACACGCAGCGGAAAAATATTTGATCTCTGATTTCCCACCATGATCCATGCTGTTCGTTTAATTCGATAAAAGTTTTCAAAGAACTAACCTGTTGATGATTCGAAATCACAGTTTTGAAGAGATGCCTCGATCGCGAAACACCCTCTATCGCGTATCCACACGAATGCTACCGTTTGGAGTGCTAGCTCTCTACAACAGCGAAGGCTGGAAAAACGTTTTCTCTAAAAACGTATTAGGGTTACCTTTTTCGTTCCTCTTTGTTTTTATTGTTACCTCTGAGAAGACTTAACGTCTGGAGTGAATATAATCACTCCAGAATCCAATTCAAAATTGGATACGGAAAGTCAAATAAAGAATCCAAGTCTAATTAGGATTCTGAATACATTATCTAATAATAAATATAATTGGATAAGGTAAGTCAAATTCAGAATCCAAATCTAATTAGGATTCTGAATATATTATCTAATAATATATATATAAAAACGAAAATAATAATAATAATAAATATTAATATCTAATATTAATATTATTAATATTATATCCAGCCCAAAACGCATTCTTGTGTGTGACCCGATAGGCCCATATTAATTGGCAGTCATTTTAATCTCTATTAAATCAACAAGTCATAATTGGCCTCTAGCAAGGCGTTACAACTACCCAATTAATATAAGGAATGTCCAATTTGCCTAATAATAGTATATGCATTAATCCCTTTGTCACACGATATCTAGCTTGAACATAAGTCATGGTCAACGTCATACTTATATTGTCCAAACTTATGATTACTCGATCTCCAAGTAGACTGATAAAAACAAATGAAATTGATCACATTATCAATTCATTTGAGCACGGCCATGCATTTCACAGTCTCACTTATCGAGGGGCCCAAAAGATATCTCTCTCAAAGAGAGGGACAAATTCTATCTTGATTGTTCATTATCCTCTACATAATTTCTATCATATATGAACATAACCTTTATTACTATCCAGTTACGGATAATGTTTGATCATGTCAAAATATAATAGTCCTTATATTGGAAACTATGACAATCTCAAGTCAAAGAATTATTACATAACTATCATGAGATTTACTTATGACACTAACCCATGTAGTAATCTCATGATGGGTCTATCCAATACATTGTTCTCTAACAAGTATTTATGAAATTGATTTGTATCACTATACACATAACCATCTGATGATCATCAAATCAATGTTCATACTGGTTAAGAATTATTTATTTTTTTTATCTCTATAACAATAATAAACCAGGGACAAATATCAAAATTGTGTAACATGCAAACAACAATAATGATAATAAAACCTCATTTATTAATAATGAATGTATAACATAAAGATCCAAACAAATGGCCTAGGGCACATACACTAACAATCTCCCACTTGCACTAGGTCTACAAATTTCTAAGACCCATAGATCTAGTGTGCTGATCATGCTTGACCCGTGAGAGAGGCTTTGTTAATGGATCTGCTATGTTATCATTTGTGTCAACTTTGCATATCTTGATATCTCCTCTATCGATAATGTCTCGAATGAGGTGAAAACGCCTGAGTATATGCTTAGATCTTTGATGAGATCTAGGCTCTTTTGCCTGTGCTATGGCACCATTGTTGTCACAATAAATGTCCACAGGATTTGCAATGCTAGGCACCACTCCTAGCTCAGTGATGAATTTCTTCAACCAGACTGCTTCCTTAGCTGCATCTGATGCTGCTATATACTCAGCCTCTGTTGTAGAATCAGCCACAGTGCTTTGTTTTGAACTCTTCCAACTAACAGCTCCACCATTCAATGTGAATACAAAACCTGACTGCGATCTAAAATCATCTATGTCAGTTTGGAAACTAGCATCTGTGTAACCATTTACAACTAGCTCATCTTCCAAACCTCCATAAACCAAGAATACATCTTTAGTCCTTCGAAGGTACTTAAGAATATTCTTGACAGCTGTCCAGTGACCTTCACCAGGATCAGCTTGAAATCTACTAGTTGCGCTTAATGGATATGAGACATCTGGTCTAGTACATAACATGGCATACATAATAGATCCTATAGCAGAAGCATAAGGAATCTTATTCATTCGATCTCGCTCATCAGATGTCATAGGACATTGACTCTTGCTGAGATGAATGCCATGAGACATAGGCAAGAATCCCTTTTTGGAATCTTGCATGTTGAACCTCTTCAACACTTTATCTATGTATGTACTTTGACTCAGGCCAATTATCCTTCTAGATCTATCTCTATAGATCTTTATACCAAGGATATAGGCAGCCTCACCTAAGTCTTTCATTGAGAAAGAATTCCCTAACCAAGTCTTAACATTTTGCAAGGTAGGGATATCATTCCCAATGAGTAATATGTCATCCACATATAAGACTAAAAACACTACTGCACTCCCACTAACCATCTTGTAAACACAAGGTTCATCTTCATTCTTGATGAAACCAAAGTTCCTAACTGTTTCATCAAAACGAAGATTCCAGCTTCGAGATGCTTGCTTCAATCCATAAATGGATCTTTGAAGCTTGCAAACCTTTGTAGAATTCTCAGGATTTACAAAACCCTCAGGTTGTGTCATATACACATCCTCAAGCAAGTTTCCATTAAGGAAAGCAGTTTTGACATCCATTTGCCATATCTCATAATCATAGTATGCTGCAATGGCAATGAGAATTCTAACAGACTTAAGCATAGCAACTGGTGAAAAGGTTTCATCATAGTCTATACCATGAGTTTGCTTGAAACCTTTTGCAACAAGCCTTGCTTTATAGGTCTGCACATTCCCATCCATGTCAGTTTTCTTCTTGAAAACCCATTTGCAACCAATAGTCTTAATACCCTCTGGAGGATCAATTAAAGACCAAACCTGGTTGTCAAACATAGATTGCATCTCAGATTTCATGGCTCCAAGCCATTTGTCTGAATCTGGACCTGACACAGCTTCTTGATAGGTAGTAGGCTCATCTTGATCTATGAGCATTACTTCACTATCATCAGTCACAAGAAATCCATATCTCTCTGGATGACGACGTGTCCTATCAGACCTGCGAGGGATTTGTGTTACATCTTCAGACTCCACAACTATTTGTGGTTCTGAAATAGGCTCTATAGACGGCTCAATGATTTCTTGTGGTACTTGAGTTTCCTCAAGTTCTACTATACTCCCACTAGTTCTCTTAGAAAGAAATTCCTTTTCCAAAAAGATCCCATTTCGAGCAACAAACACTTTGTTCTCTGAAGGAGTATAGAAATAGTATCCTTTAGTTTCCTTAGGATACCCCACAAAATTACATTTGATAGACTTTGGAGCTAACTTATCTGAAACTGGTCTTTTCACATAAGCTTCACAACCCCAAATCTTAAGAAAAGACAAACTAGGTGTCTTACCTGTCCATATCTCATATGGTGTCTTTTCAACCGCCTTAGATGGTACACGGTTCAGAATGAATGCAGCTGTCTCCAAGGCATAACCCCAAAAAGATAAAGGAAGATCCGCTTGACTCATCATTGATCGAACCATATCTAATAGAGTTCGATTTCTCCTTTCAGAAACTCCATTCCACTGTGGAGTTCCTGGAGGAGTCAGTTGTGAAACAATTCCACAATCCCTTAGATGATCATCAAACTCTTGGCTCAAATATTCACCACCTCGATCTGATCGAAGTAGTTTAATTGTTTTACCAAGTTGATTTTGTACTTCATTTTGAAAAGTTCTAAACATTTCAAAAGACTCATGCTTATGTTTCATTAGGTAGACATAGCCATACCTACTGAAATCATCAGTAAAAGTAATGAAGTATCGAAATCCTCCTATGGCACTAATGCTAAAAGGACCACATACATCTGTATGTATCAAGCCCAATAAATCATTAGCCCTTTCACTATGACCAGTAAAAGGATCCTTTGTCATCTTACCAAGCAAACAAGACTCACATGTTTCAAATGATTCAAAATCAAATGAATCTAATAATCCATCTTGATGGAGCTTAGAAATGCGTTTCTCATTTATATGGCTAAGGCGACAATGCCATAAATAAGTAGGGTTTAACTCATTTGGCTTAGTTCTCTTAGAAGTTATGTTATAGATATAATTACCATTAGAATCATCAAGATTAAGGATATAAAGGCCATTATAAGAATTTGCAATACCATAAAGCAGATCATTTTTATCAAAAATAGAACATTTCTTATTCTTAATCAAAAATGAATAACCTTCATCATCCAAAACAGATACTGAAATAAGATTCCTACTCATAGTAGGAACATAAAAGCAATTGTTCAAAATTAACAAAAACCCATTGGGCATAACAAGCTCATAAGTTCCTACAGCTATAGCAGCAACTCTTGCTCTATTGCCAACACGTAGGTCCACTTCGCCCTTCTTCAGCATCCTACTCCTTTTGAGTCCCTGCATATTTGTACAAATATGAGATCCACATCCGGTATCTAATACCCAGGAAGAAGGAATAGATAAATTAATTTCTATAACATAAATACCTGAAGATGTAGTCGCACTACCCTTCAACTTCTTTAACTCATCCAAATAGAGTTGACAATTTCTCTTCCAATGCCCAGGCTTGTTGCAATGGAAACAAGTCCCTTCCTTAGGAACTTTAGCCTTAGGTACAGGTTTTGGTTTAGCTTGTCCCTTGGACCCTTTAGCACCTTTTGCCTTACCCTTGCCTTTAGTATCTTTGGCTTTCTTTTTCATTTGTTTAATATTGACATTCAATATTTGGGTAGGCTTTTTGATATTCCCCTCAGCAGTTTTGAGCATACCATGTAGCTCAGGAATGGATTTCTCCATGTCATTCATGTTATAGTTCATGACAAACTGTGAGAAACTGCTAGGCAATGAATGTAGGATCAAATCCGTGGAGAGTTCTAAACTCAGGGGATATCCAAGTCTAGCAAGGTGATCTAGATAGCCTTTCATCTTCAAAACATGAGCACTAACAGATTCACCTTCAGACATTTTGCAGTCAAATAATGCAACAGCGGTGTTAAACCTATCTTGCCTAGCCTGTTGTTGGAAAGCTTGTTTGAGATGCACACTCATCTCATAAGCCTCTAAGTGTTCCAGATCCTTCTGAAGTCCTGGACACATAGTAGCCAACATAAGACATCCTATGTCATTGGAATCATCTACATGCTTCTTATGCTTACTCTTAGCAGCATTAGAAGCATCGGCAGGAGGTGGGTCAGGGATAGCTTCATCAAGCACGTAGGACTTTTTCTCTTGTTTGAGAACAATTCTCAGGTTCCTAAACCAGTCAACAAAATTAGTCCCACATTCTTTCAGTTTTTCCTTCTCAAGGATAGATCGCAGTGATAAGGTGGAATTGTTATTAGCAGCCATCTGTTGATAAATATGCAAAGTCAAATTTTAATTAATAATGAGGTTAAAATTATTTAAACTCCTACTAAAAATATAACCCTCTAAAGAAATATTTTAGTAGGCTAAGATCCGTATTTCACTTAATTCTAAACTCAGCTTTGGCGTGACGCTTAAAATCAAGTTATTTAGGTAGGTAACATCTTTACCAATTACATCTCATGTAACTCTTAGTAATTATGGAATATTGACATCATATATCATAGCATGTTGAATTCCATCTAATGCCTTAGGCCCAAAACCATTTTGATAGCCTAATTAAGTCTAACCAATTTTAAAACATATGAGTAGCACTATTACTCATCCTACTTAGCTAGGAATGTTTAAAGCATATTGCTTTGGCAATACCTACTTTAATACAATCTTAGTTTTGATAGGTGTTCAAAACGTGGATGGCATTTAGACTTAAATTATTAATGAGGGTTCAACTAAATTATTATCATGTCTTGCATTACATATCATTATATTTTAGCATCCTATATGCATATATATAATTTATCACATAAGCATCATATACCAAATGACAAAATATGTAAACGTGACATAGCATGGCCAAACTAAATATGATCTTCAAGAGACCAAATGAAGATCATAAAGGCAACCCTAGGTGAAAAACCTATCTATTACAACACTTGCAATATTACATATCTTCAAAACTTGAGCTTGTGCTTCCATCACCATGGAACCATCTTCTCCTTGGTATGAATCTCCATCACAAACATTGTAGCTTGAATCTTCATATATTACAATAAAAGAAAATCTAACTACTAGTAAAATAAATTACAACAAAATAAACGACACGCAGGCCGTATTTACCCAAAATAAAGATATGAATAAACCAATCACATAGGTCATAAGGCCATGCTATGCACCATGCCAAGACATCAAACAAACATAACATATTCATCACCAACATGTTAAATAGAAACAAATATATTGACATTCTTAATGTCGCGGTAACGAACTATAGGGCGCGAACATACGGCGGTCCCGCTAGCCGGTTAGCGGGCGGGGCTCCCGCTGGCCGGTCAGCGGGCGGGGTTCCGAAGGGGCAGCGCCCTTGGGCGGGGTCGAGGGGCAGCGCCCCTCGAAGCCAAACAGAAACGTTAATCTCATTAACATTTTTCTTTGGCGAAACCCTAAAACAGAACCGTTAATCTCATTAACCTTCTTACTGTTTTATTTCGAATATGTACAACCCATTACAGAATCATTACCAAATGTTTATATCACATATAAACTTAATCGTTTTCATCATATGAAAATCATTTTAATCAACCAATCATATATACGTGATCATCTCATGAAAACGAAATTAAAAACACCAATCCTTTCTCATCATATGAAAAACGAATTAGGGTTTTACAAAAACGAAACCAAAAACCAATCCTTTCTCATCATATGAAAAACGAATTAGGGTTTTACAGAAACGAAACCAAAAACCAATCCTTTCTCATCATATGAAAAACGAATTAAGGTTTTACAGAAACGAAACCAAAAACCAATCCTTTCTCATCATATGAAAAACGAATTAAGGTTTTATAGTTAACATGCCATACGAAATCAATATATCTCATGTAATCATATCAACATGGCATTTTCGACTTAAACGAAAACAACAAGTGGCTCTGATACCACTGTTAGGAAATTAAGGAGATCACTGCAAACAAAAACACGCAGCGGAAAAATATTTGATCTCTGATTTCCCACCAGGATCCATGCTGTTCGTTTAATTCGACAAAAGTTTTCAAAGAACTAACCTGTTGATGATTCGAAATCACAGTTTTGAAGAGATGCCTCGATCGCGAAACACCCTCTATCGCGTATCCACACGAATGCTACCGTTTGGAGTGCTAGCTCTCTACAACAGCGAAGGCTGGAAAAACGTTTTCTCTAAAAACGTATTAGGGTTACCTTTTTCGTTCCTCTTTGTTTTTATTGTTACCTCTGAGAAGACTTAACGTCTGGAGTGAATATAATCACTCCAGAATCCAATTCAAAATTGGATACGGAAAGTCAAATTCAGAATCCAAGTCTAATTAGGATTCTGAATACATTATCTAATAATAAATATAATTGGATAAGGTAAGTCAAATTCAGAATCCAAATCTAATTAGGATTTTGAATATATTATCTAATAATATATATATAAAAACGAAAATAATAATAATAATAAATATTAATATCTAATATTAATATTATTAATATTATATCCAGCCCAAAACGCATTCTTGTGTGTGACCCGATAGGCCCATATTAATTGGCAGTCAATTTAATCTCTATTAAATCAACAAGTCATAATTGGCCTCTAGCAAGGCGTTACAACTACCCAATTAATATAAGGAATGTCCAATTTGCCTAATAATAGTATATGCATTAATCCCTTTGTCACACGATATCTAGCTTGAACATAAGTCATGGTCAACGTCATACTTATATTGTCCAAACTTATGATTACTCGATCTCCAAGTAGACTGATAAAAACAAATGAAATTGATCACATTATCAATTCATTTGAGCACGGCCATGCATTTCACAGTCTCACTTATCGAGGGGCCCAAAAGATATCTCTCTCAAAGAGAGGGACAAATTCTATCTTGATTGTTCATTATCCTCTACATAATTTCTATCATATATGAACATAACCTTTATTACTATCCAGTTACGGATAATGTTTGATCATGTCAAAATATAATAGTCCTTATATTGGAAACTATGACAATCTCAAGTCAAAGAATTATTACATAACTATCATGAGATTTACTTATGACACTAACCCATGTAGTAATCTCATGATGGGTCTATCCAATACATTGTTCTCTAACAAGTATTTATGAAATTGATTTGTATCACTATACACATAACCATCTGATGATCATCAAATCAATGTTCATACTGGTTAAGAATTATTTATTTTTTTTTATCTCTATAACAATAATAAACCAGGGACAAATATCAAAATTGTGTAACATGCAAACAACAATAATGATAATAAAACCTCATTTATTAATAATGAATGTATAACATAAAGATCCAAACAAATGGCCTAGGGCACATACACTAACAAGAACACCATTTTATTTAAATTTATAGGATTAATACATAAAAAAATATATGTACTTGTACGCAAGTTCCTTTTAGCCTCCCTATAATTTGCACGTGTCCTGAGAGACACCTCTACTTATTTAAAGTGGCATTAATACACCCTTAACTCAGTTGAAGGAAGAGCGTGCAAGGTACATGTGTAAAGGTACATGGGTTGTTTATTTTCTCTTTTCTTCTCTGTCTTAAGCTTCTCTCTCACTCTTCCATTAGTTTCATGCAACCACTAATTGGATTTTATTGTTTATTGAATGTTTATTACTGGGCTTCTTGTTAACTTATGGATTGCATACTGAACTTTTGGGATTTTATTGCTATTTATTTATTAGAAGCTTTGGGGTTTAAAAGAGTTAATTGATTAGAATCTACATTCTGAAAATAAATGTAAGTATGAGTACCAGTTTGCTATCACCAAGAGAGAAAAGATTGAAAATGATTTTTGACTATCTAAATTAAAAATGATAAGGTGATTCACACTTATATGATCAACACTTTTAAATTTTAATAAACTCTCTCACTTCACAAACATAATGGAACTCCATTTAATTATTTTCCAACAATATCATCATTCATTTTGATGAAATTATCATATATCTAAAACAATTATGAACTTGTGCAAAGATTTTAAGATTAATTTTTTTGATTGGTAAGATAATATTATAATCCAATTTTTTATATATTGTATTTAGCATTTATTTTTCCTTACTAAAGTTAGAGATTTGCAGAGCATTACAAGTTTACTAACAGTGAAAGACCATGCATTTACCTTAAGAGGGAAGATCTTAACCACACAGGGGCTCACAAGATCAAATTATTATTAAATTACAATAGCAGTAATTAAAGAAAAGGGTTTTTAGAATGGGTTAAAGATTTGAAAGAGAAAGACTTTGTGTTTTGATAGATCAAAGAATAATGGATTTAATTGTATACAATTATTTGGAAAAAAATCAGATGGAAAATGAGTGTCCAAAGCAAGTGCAATACATGAGTAATAGTGAGCTGAGAAATTGTTGAGTTAAGGGTATATTAATACCATTTTAAATCAATAAAAATGTGTCTTAGGATACCCATAAAGTGCAGGGGCTAACAGTACCTTTTGTACAAATACAAATATTTTTTTATGTCTTAAGCCTAATTTATATTTAAACAAATTATTATTTGATCACTAAAATTTATAAAATATATATATTTTTAATACATAATAAAAGGAATGATACCCATTAAAATCTAACTAGCATAAAGTCATACAACTTCAACAGTATCTACTTTCTAAAAAAGAACAAACAATATTCTAATTAGGAGACTCCAACAATTGCAAACCATGAGGACCAAGAATTGCCTCATTAGCCAATGAATTCATAACAAAATTAGATTCCTAAAAGATGTTGGCCAAATGCATATTCCAAGGCCCATCCAAAAGAGAAACACTCCCAACCACCAAATTTCTAAATATATGAGTAGTGGCTCCTTTATTAGAAAGCATATCTACTATGGTATGAGAATCCAAATGAAGATAAAGCTTCTTCTAATTATTATCCCATGCCAAAGTGAGTGTATAGAACACTGCCCATAGCTCAGCCTCAAGAGCTAAACACATCCCTAACAAAGCTTGAAAACCTAACTTTCAATGGCTAGAGATGAGCAAAATTGTTTTAGTCTGACCAACCCGAAGTCCATGTCGATTCAAACCGATTGAGTTAGTCAGTTTTAGCTTGTGCATTTATTAATAAATCCAACAAAATACAATAAATCTGACATAACCGACCTATAATAATCGATTTTCAAAGATAGATTTTTCAGATTGATTAATAGTGGTCGGTTGTATGACTGCTAAAACTCAACCAAATTGACCACCACATATCCCTACCGATAACCACTACTATCCAAAATTAACCACTACAACCTATAACACCTAGATTCCCCTTCAAACACCCATCAATGTTAAATGTTGCCCGATCAACAGGCCTTGGAGACCAACAAATAAGTTGAATACTAGTTCGCAAAGGCTATAAAGACAAAACTATAATATGCTTAAAAGTCCTAAGGACCTCTTTAATTTTGCTTAATAGAAAATGAAAAAGAAAGGAAAAATAAGCCAACATTCCTTGTAAAACCCTATTATTTTGCACTCTCAATAACAACCTAAAGGCTAAAGAAAACACAATATTGCAAGAACAACCAAAAATACTATCGTGTGATGAGTTCAAATTAATACTCAACTAGTCTATCACTGTCAAATGGAAGAAATTACTGCAAAAATTAGTGACATGAAGATCCTACTAACTTTGTTTAACATGGGAACAATCACGAAAAATATGCAAAATGTCATCCACGATATTATGACAAGAATCACAAAATATATTCTCTATATAACTCCTCCTTCCCATCTCCTCATTACTCATAATTCGCCACGAACTAACCACCAATAAAAAAATAAATTTGACGAGAAACTTGAAGAAGTTAAGTCAACTTTTACAAAGCTGAATTATTATTAGAATCAGCACCATACAAAAATTGATGTTCCAAAGAAACCATATAAGATCCTATTTTATATAAGCCTTAAGCAAAAGAATCCCATTTATTAAAGTCAAAACTTAAAAATTTGGGATTCAAAGAGTTTAAAACTAAAGAATGCAACTTACAATCAAGTTGAGCCTAGTCCCAACTAATAGAAGGAGGCCAATATAAAAATAGTGACTTATCCAATTTAGTATCATCTAAAGGCACAATGGCATGCAAAATAAAAAAAAACCATGATCCAATAAAGAATCCTCCTAAAAATTCATGGCTCTCTCACTGTGTATGTCATGAATAGCTTCCCACTTAACAACCTCAATACCAACACAAATCGCTTTCCAAATGTAAGAAGATCTGGGTTTGGGGTTAAAATTTCATGAAACTTGATCATTCATGTATTTATTGATTATATATTTTGCCCAAAGTGAATAAGGTTTGGTAACAAGCCTCTAAGAAAGCTTACCAACAAAAGCTTTATGCATCAACTACAATTGACATATGCCCAAGCCTATTCAATTTAGGAGCCCAAATAACATGCCAATTAACAAGATGAACCCTGTCACCATCTCTCCCATCCAACCTAATAAAGTTGTCATAAAAGTTATTCCACTTTTGAGCAAAAAGACACTGGAAGCATAGTAGTTTGCATAGAATAAAAGGGCAAAGCCTTAAAATATATTGCTCAATGATGGCCCTGCCTATTAAAGATAAAGTTTTGGCCTTCCAACCAGCAAGCTTATCACGCATCTTGTCCATAACATGAGAATATGTTGTTTGGCCAATCTTGTCATGAATGACTGACACTCTCAAGTAAAGACCCAAATCAGAAGACAAAGGGATGCTAGACAAAAAAGATGAGGTGGACAAACCAGAATCTGTATTTGGAGAGACATACATACAAGACTTCTTATAGTTTATATGTTATCCAAAAGCCTACAAAATCATGACAAAATATCCAAAATTATCTGCATTTTTCCCATAGAAGCCTCAGGAAATAAAATCATATCATCCATGAAAATGGGTGAAAAATTGAAAGACCTCGCTAACAAGAGGTATAGGCTTCTACTCACCAGCATTCACCGAATCGGACAAACAAACAAGGCAAGATGGAATCTCCTTGGGCACCCCTTGACGGCTTGAAAGAATTGAGTTTCTCATCATTCTAAAGAAGAAACAATGTGTCACACCTTAATTTTGGAGTGTGAGAGTCTTAGGGTTTAGGCCAGCTTAAGGCTGTCAAAGTTGCATAAAACCATGAAACTAGTCTCATCTATATAGTAATTTCTTATTACTATCAATAAATTATAGTTTTAGTAATATAGTTATAGTAGAAGTCGCCCTAGTTTTTTCCCTTTATCTTACTCAGCAAACACATATTCCTTTATGGTTTCCCCTTTAAGATGATTGCTATATCACTGAACTGCCTATCAACTGCCCTATACCTGCAAAATAACCTAAACCACAAAGCGAATGTTATGAACTGCTAACTTAATGAATGTTTCGGTTGCAGTGTTTAAATTAATTTTGCCTTCTTCAAGTTTGTTCAGTAACTTCTAATGTTTAAGTTACCCTTTAACACATCTTTGAGTTTGTCATAATCTCAAGTCTATCATTTAAATTACTCACTTAATTTTTGCATTACTAAACGGATTAGTTCCCAAAGGAAAACATAATATCTACTTCATGAGTTATTAACAATTTCTTAATAATTCTTAACCATAACCATTATTCATCCCCCCATCGTACCTATATATATCCCGATTTTACTAGTTTAGAATTCATAAATAATTCATGTCTCTTAGACTACAACCTCTAACATGTTCATATTACTCTTTTCCACATCCCATTGTCAAGTTCTCTTATATCAAAATCTTTATTTGGTAATTAATTAATAACATCCATTATTAAACACACAATAGATTTATCAAGGATGAGGAGCACTCACACTTTTGAAGGATCATACTTGAGCTCCAATACGTGAAGCCTTCAGTAATTAACTCCTTTAACCAGTTTGCTTTATTCTAATCCAAAGTTTCTTCTTCTTCTCTACTGAACCACTCATCCTTCTCTTCTCATTAATTTAGTTTAGGCCATATTGATGGAGGGCTAGTGTGTGTCAAATTCTTAAGGCTTAGAGATAATAAGTTGTTCTTTTAATCTAATCCCCTTAACTTTATAATCTTACTTTAGACAAGTGTTGGGTGACTTGTCATTCTTTATCCATGCATATTTATACCTCACCATCCTATTTCTCTAGCTTGATGATTGGTCATGTGTAGTTAGCCCATGTGTTGAAGATGGCTAACCATCTTACTCCCATGACCATTTTGAACCCCAGCCATCATATCCTATCTAAAACCTAAGTTTCCTTATGTGGTGTCAATGATAAGCATTTGATTTACTTAAAATATTTAACACATTGGGTTTAATTCATTTTATTTCCTACTGAAGAGCATGGATGTATCCTAAACTATGCACTTTTGTTTCATTCTTTTTAGCTTAAATTTTATTTGACTATATATGCCCACTTGCTTAGTTATGTACTTAACTATTTATATGTTAGATTGTACTAAATTTTAATTTTTCTTAAACTCATTTAATATTGTCTCTTAAGACTTCATGTGCCTGGTTCCAAATTATTTTATTTTATTTTATTTGATTATTACTAGACTTGTGAGTTGATTTTTAATTCGACTCTTAGTATTGGAACCACCATATTTAACATTTTTATTCTCAGTATAAAATTTCATTTTTGAGTTAGATCCTAATCAACATTTAATTTAATTGATTTAAAGTACATATGTTCATACACATATTTATATATTTTTCTTCCACATGTCCACACTTGGCTTCTCTATAATTTGGTTGTTAAAGAGTCAATTTTTCTTCATTTGTTATTTAATTAATTTCAAGAGAATTATGATATTATTCATCTTCTTGTAAGGTGTGATCAATTCAATTCCCTAAGATTTGTTTCCATTGATCTTCCTTTGTTTTTGTTTCATATTACTTATACTCATACATATATATATTTGGCCCTAAATTCATTTTTGTTTTCATTTGTATTTTTTATCGTATAATTTGCTAATCAATTGTATCTAATTATTTTTGCCCAAGTATCCAACTATTCTATTAGGTTGCATTACATTGCTAGTTAAGTTATAATTTCTTTACTTTTGACTTATCAATTCCTTCAATTCCATTCCCTAACATTTGGAGTTTGTAAATTTAATCTTTATCAGAAGTACTTTAACCCTTTGGGCTAATTTAAGATCATTTTCAATTTGATCAATCCAATATTGCAATTCACTTGCCTTGAATAATACCATATAGCTCATCATCCATACCTAGGCATATATTCTTTTTTATTAATCGTATTTCATTTAGCGTTGCTTTTGTGTGTGTGTGTGTGTGTGTGTCTTTGGCACTTGACTCATACTTTATGATTTATGCAAATGGAATGATTAGTCAATTTCCCCTATGATGCACAATGTATGTTTATAGTTGACCAAATGTGGAGATGCGTCTTAATGTTCGTAAGTACATATATATACATATATTTACGCATTTCTCTTATTCATTCAAAATTCAATCATTTTTTTGTTTATTTTTAGGCTCCTCAGCTTATTTTAGGATTTTTCCTAATTGAAGGTTTCCCCATTCACTTTGTTTCTTAGTCATATATGTTTTTCATGTTTACTTGTCACATCTAGGGGTGGGGTATTACACAAAAAAAAAAAGTTTGAACAAAACATATAACATTTGACACCCATAAACTTGGCAAGCCAATTCTATCAACACCCAATGAATAAACTCTTAGCTAAGATGATTATAGGCAATGGCAAAACCACGGAGATCCCGGGTGGTCTATGGACCCCCTTATCAATGGTAAGAATGTCATATAAATCTATAAATATTAATTCTTTGTTTTTTAAATGTATCAACACTCAATAATTTCTTCCTACATACTACTATCTCAGTCCTCACTTATTATTTATTTATTTCTCCTTTTCTCCAAGTTTATTTTACTGAACAATCTAGTTTTTTTATTTATACAATTAATATCTCAAATTTTAATTTTTCTCACAAAATTCTCTAATTTTAATCTTTTTCATAAAATTATCTAATTTTAATTTTTTTTATTAAAATATTTAATTTATTTTCAACCAGAAAATAATTATATAAATTTCATTGTAAAGTCACATGAAATTACAAATTCAAAAGCAAAATAAAAAAGATCACATTATTTTCTCACATTCAAAATTAAAAATAAAAATAATTTTCATACATAAATGTGGGAAAATGATGCTTTTTAAAATTTTGAACACGTATACATGGTATGTTAAGTTTACCTAATCATTGATGAGAAAATAAAATTAATTGTAGGTTTTTTTTAATCCTCTGGCTAAAATAACATCATTCACAATAAATTTATTCGCAATAAACTTATATGTTGAATGTATTTTTTTATTTTTTTTGCTTTAAAATTTTGACCCTTTCAGTTGAATCCTAGTTCTGCCACTATTCGCTGGCCTTCTCAAGGTCAACCTTGATAGCCATATAGTCTTTCGTCCTTTTTGTAGCTTCATAGTATGAATAGTCTCTTGAAAAATATAATGTTATCTTAAATTTACCAACCATACACAAAACTATTTATTGTTCAAGACCAACCAAATACTATAAAATTAGCTTCAAAATATCAACTATTGTTTTCATAATCAACTTATAAATAATATTACAAAGACTACTAGGTCGCAACTAAGTAAAATTTTTTGGATTTGAAACTTTTGGAATAACCACCAAAGAGGTATCATTAACATCATCAGGAATTAAATTCCCAATCAAAATACCTAGAATAAAATTACTGACAACATCTCCCATCATTAAACAAAAATCTCAGTTATCTTAGATGAAAGAACTAGTTTACAAATAAAAATAAAATACGAAAGATCATATAATTATTTTTTTAAAAAAAAAGAAGAGATAAATATATTTATTAGGAAAGTAAATTATTATTTAGTCTTATAAATTTGACCTAATAATTATATCCATCTCTCCTTTTTTAAAAGAATAAATTATATGATCTTTCGTATTTTATTTTTATTTATAAACTAGTTCTTTCATCTAAGATAACTGAGATTTCTTTTTATTATTAATTTTATATAATGAGGAGAATATTTAGAATTCGAACCTAAAATCTAAGCGGAAGTAATATATATTCCTAGCTACTATGCCAAACTTTTGTGGCTAAGATAAGTGAGATTTTTGTTAAATGAATAAAAAAATATCATTATCCTATTATGTGATTATAAATCTAATATAATACAATCTCTTATTTCTTTTTTTAATAAAAAATTAAATATTAATTTTTTTAATTTTTCACTAAATTTTAAATAAATTATATTTTATTTTAAAAAACAAAAATGATTCTACACTAAAAAAATTTAGCATTTAATTTTAATTATTTAAAAACATATGTATATTTTTTAACTCAAAATATAATTTTTATATTATTAGAATATATAAAATATATTTTAAAATCTTGGAAAAAATTAAGTTCCATTAAACTAAAAACTAAGGCTTTGTTCATTTATGTGTTGAGTTTTTAATTTTTTTAAATTAAAAAAAATATTTTAATTTTTGTTTTATATTTTTAAAAACCTATTTTATATTTTTAAAAACTATACTATAATTTTTAATTATACATATATAAATACACAATTTATAGTATTCAACAATAAATATTTTAAAAATAATTAATAATTGTTTTATCAATAATGAATATAAAAAGTCAATCCAATATAATAAAAGATATCCTACTTTTTCTTGATTTTTTTCAAATTCAGACTAAGTCTTGAATAATTACTTTTTGAAAGTTTTCTTTTATTTTTCTATAATTAGATTCTCCATCACTTGCTTTTTTGAATTTTGAATTTTATACATGTCTTTATACTCTTTATAAGAACTATTAATTTCTTTATTATTTTTTTCTTCACAAGTTGAAGGGTTTTTATTAAAAGAAAAAGAATTAGCTCTTGTAATAGTAAGTATCACCATTTATGATACACAACTTTTCAAACTTCATACAACATTCACTTCTAAATTTTATTGTTATTTTATTCACTTACTAGAAAAAATTTATATTAATTTATTCTAATGACATATTATAATATTAGTTAGATATTATAGATAATAATTAAAATAAAATTATTAGAAATAAAGAAATTTAAAAACTTAAAAAATATAAACGTCAATAATATGTTTTATGATTGGATTTGAAGAAGAATAAAAGAAAGTAAAAAATATATATAAGAAATAAATTAAAAAAAATAGAGAGAAAAAAATTTGCACAAACTATAATGAAAAATGAAATTAACTTTTAATCAATAAAGAAGAGTGGTATAAGGTTGCAGTGAAGGAAAAGAAGAATATTGTTGATATAAATATCTTCTCAAAGTCAACATCCTCCAAACTATATTTTATGGATTATGTTTAGCAATAAAATATTTTTTATCTGATAAGAAAAATCTAAAATTTAGCAATATTACTGGATGTATTTTAGTTTTTTTTCTAAAAAATAAAATTAAAAATTAAAAACCTTTCCGAACAAAGCCTAATATTATAAAAATTATGTAATAAAATTAATTTTGGATATAGTTAGATAAATTAAAACTACTAATTAGTTTAAATATTTTTAATCAATGATACTTTAATATGCATTGACTATTAGATTTGTCCTTAACTTTTACAAATTATTTTGAGCAATAATAAAGGAATATTTTGTTAACAAAAACAAATATGATTATTTAATTAATTTCTAAAAAATAAAGATGAACTTATTAATTGGACTAAATATTAGAAATTAAATAGTAATTTTACTTTACATTTTTTAACTCATATGAGATGATGTCATTGGGATAAAAATAATTTAATATCGTAATTTAGGCTAAGAATATAAATGTGAATAACTTTATGAGTTTAGGATGTACTTAGGGGCAATGTTTTATAATATATTTATTATATATATCATTATTTTTATTTGGTCATCTCAAACTCTAAATGTTATAATTAACCTTAGTGCAATAATTGTAAGTATCTAATTATGTGATTGTAATTATAACAAATTTAATAAATTTAAATATTTAATAATGTGATTATTTAAAAAGCCTAATAATAGTAATTATTGGAATTTATTTAAAAATACTAAAAAAACTTACTATGGATTCAAAAATAATAACCAAAACAATTGAGTGTTTCTGGAAAAAAGGTTAAAAAAGTGATTATATAGTGTAATTTTTTCTTAATTATTCAATCTTAACAATTTAAAATAATAATAAAAGGTACTCTCTTTAATGATAAGAAAATAAAATTTTTGTCTTACTTTTTACAAGATGATGACAACTAACTCTAGAAAATGTATTTTTTTATTATTTTTATTTTTTTATTCTTTAGCCATATAAGTGCATAAATTTTTTTAAAATTATTGCTCTAAAAATAAATTTCAAATGTAATTGCAATTTATTTTTTAGGTACTATGGATTCGATTGCAATGTCTTTTTTTAACAATTGCAATGATTTAAAAACACTATTATTTTTATAAGATTTTTATAACTTTAAAAGAATGATGTATTATTTTTTTGATATATTAAAACTAATGGTTTAAGTATATTTTGAGATTATTTTACGATGAATTTTGACCTCTTAATATTTAATACTATAGGTCCACCATTGGATGTAATAGTCTATTTTTCAAATGGAGTAGACATATGGAAAGTCAAAAATATTTTATGCTAATAGGCCTAAATATAATTTTCAATTTTTTTCAAACAATGGAAATATGAGAGATTTAATTTACCCATCAATTAAAGTTAAATTTCTTCTAAATATGGATTTAAAAATATCCCCACATTTGACTTCTAATATATTTAAAATTTATCTCAAAAATGATAACTCAAAAAATGAAGAATAATTTAATCACGATTTTAAACCACTTTCATATGTATTTGACCAGGTTGACATAGTTTTCTTATATATATAGAGAGAGAGAGAGAGGGAGAGATTACTTGCAAAACTCGTAAAATTATAAATTATATTACGGTAATGGATAGAATATCCGCGAAAATTACCTTATTCATTATTTAATATATATAAAGAATTAAAATAAATTCGAATAAAATTAAAACAATGAACTAATTTTTTTAATTAAATTTAATATAATAATATATAATGAGTCTAATTATATAGTTTATGTAATTAGTACAAATATATATAGTATATTATACTATATATATATGAAAAATAATATATATAGTGAAAATAATAGTATAAAATAAAAATAAAAGAAAAAAAATAATTGATATAAAATATAATATAATATATATAGCATATACATATACTACATATAGTATATATATAGCACATACATATGCATATACTGCAAATAATATATAGCATATAGATATAATGTATCAATTATTTTCATTATATATATACACTATTACTATATATATTATAGTGTAAATAATATAGTATATATTATATAGTGTAGTATAATATACTATATATATTAGTATATTATACTATGTATATTATTTATGTAGTATATAGTGTATATATATTATAGTAAAAAGGCCAAATACATACTTGGCTCCCTTAAACTTATATCATTTGGTCAGTTTGTCCCTTTAACTTTCAATTTGACCACTTAGCCTCTTAAACTCAACTTTTCATAACTTTTAGACACAAATCAGATGGTAACAGAAGCGTATAGTTCACACGTGCTGACGTGACCTTTAATATGTCTCCCATTAATTGTGGTGGAAAACATTAGTAGAGACGTTTTCTCAATCCATAGCTCACTCTCCAATTTTCTTTCCTAAACTTAGAACCCTAAATCAATTTCTCAATATTGATAAAATCATTTCATTATAATTAGTGTATATTATGCATTTGGTTGAAAAAAAACAAATTAAAAGTATTAATTTATCGATTGTGGTTGAAGAAACCATACTTGGAGGAGTGGAGCTTTTAGAGAGCTGAAATTTTATTTTATTTTTTTTGTATTTGAAGCTTTCAGAGAAAAAAAAATAGTAGAAAGGTATGAATGTTGTTCTCTCTTTGTTTGAACTTCGTCTTTCCCTCGTCCGTAAATTTTTTTTTGGTAAGTGCTCTTCATATGAATGTTATTTGAAGTGGTATAGTTTTAGCAAGCAATTTTAAAATCATTGTCTATTATTGGAAAAATTGTAAATACTAAAGATAGTTTGTCCATTTTTGTAGGATGAGTATATGTGTAAACTTAATTTTGCATCATGGTAGTAGATTTGTTAATGGAAAAGAACCTAGTTATGAAGGTGGTTGTGAAGAAATTATTTTTGATGTTGATACTAATTTACTCTCACTCCTAGAGCTATGGGGATATGCAATTGACTTGGGTATACATGTTAAGGTATATTTCAATATAAGGGAGGGTTGTCAAAAAATAAGTCTGTGCCCCTAAGCAATGATAGAGTTATGCTTAAGTCGGTAAAGGATGTGAAGAATAGGGGCAAGCTTCATATATATATGGAACATGTTGGGATCCAACAGCCAAGTGTAATAGAAGTTGGCCCAAGTCAAAATAATCTTGGTGGTGAAAAAGACAATGAGGATATAAGAGTAATTGACTCAGCATATAGTGAGAGGGAATCTAGGGCTTCTAAAGATAATGTTTTTAGGGAAAAAACAAGTTGTGAGACTAAGAGAGGCAACAATAGCTCTACAAAAAGAGAGAACGAAGAAGATGTAGTAATTACAGCATTGATTCATGTGATGATGAAGATGAAAATGAAGTGAGTGGGGAAGAAGTTGATTGTGATGAATTAGGAGATAGTGATACAAATAAAGATGTGATTCAGGTAAGATCAACCTTCAAAAAAGCATAGGGTTTTAGCAGATCTACCACTAATGAAGGAGTAGATTAAGGTGAGATTAACTTTGGTGAGACAGGAGATGATGAAAGGTTTGAAAATTATGACATTAGTAGGGATTGGTATGCTTGAAAGATTGGAGGGGATGAGCACCACACAGATAGTTCAAATCCTAAAAATGTAGATGAAGAGGTTGCAGATGAAGATGTGGTTCCAAGAAAAGCAAGCAAGTCAGTTTACTTTGCTCTAACATCTGAGAGGCCAATGTTTGAGCTACATATGATCTTTGAGAATGTTGTTCAATTTAGGAAGGCTTTGGCAAACTATGCTATTATGAAATGTGTGTCAATTCAATTAAGACTTAATGAGCAAAGTAGGATTAGAGCAAAGTGTAAGACATCAGGCTGCAAATGGTTAATTTATGGTAGCATAGATATTGGCAACAAGAATTTCATTGTGAAGACCAATAATCCAAGGCATAGCTATTATAGAACAAACAAGAATAAGCAATGTAATTCAGCATACATTGTGAAATATTTTCAAGCAAGAATTGTGTCCCAACCTGGGATAAAGATTAGGGAAATTCAAGAGCTGTGTAGGATAGCGCTGAAGGTTAAAGTGGGATTAACTATTTATAGAAAGGCAAAATTGACAATGCTAAATAAAATAATATGTGATTATAGAGTGGAGTTTATTATGTTACATAATTATGTGAATGCAATTTTTAAATCTAATCATGGCAATACTTGCTTTATAAAAGAGAAAAGCCTTGAGAATGGAGAAGGAAATTCTAAGTTTTGTAAGTTGTATGTTTGCTTTCATGCACTAAACAAGGCTGAAAAGATGGATGCATGCCTATTATTAGGATCGATGGATGTTTTTTAAAAGGCCCTTGTAAAGGAAAGCTACTAATTGTTGTTTCAAATGATTGAAATAATTAAATGTTTAAAATTGCATGGGCAGTGGTAGAGAAGGAAAAAAAATCTTGGAAGTGGTTATCTCAATTTTGAAGACTGACCTTGAGATAGAAGATAGAACAGGCTTGACTATAATATTTGATATGCAGAAGGTTAATAAGTGTAAATTGTTATTTTATTTTAAATGCTCAATTTTGTTCTAATAATTTAATTGTTATTTTGATTTTATGATAAGAATTGGTGCCTGCTATTCTTGAAACACTCCCTGAAGATGAACATAGGATGCATGCATGACATATATAGAGTAATTGAGCAAAGAAATGTAGGGAAAATGAAAGGAGGAAGAAGTTTGGGAGTGTGCTAAAGCTTCCTTTGAAGTACATTTGAAAGAGAAGTTAAAAGAACTAAGTAAACTTGGCATAGGGATAGTTGAGGAGTTGTTATGCTACAATAAGGAAATCTGGTGCAGAGTACATTTCAGGGAGCATTCTTCTTGTAATGTTGCTGAGAACAATATGGCTAAGACATTCAATTCTTGGATTTTGATGCCAAGGTACAAAGCAATTATAAGCATGCTAGAAGAAATTAGGATAAAAATGTATGAATAGGATTAGGACAATGAGAGATTTTAGTGCTACTTGGATCAGTGACATTTCACCAATGGCATTAGAAAGGCTTGAGAGAAATAAAATGCATAATATGACATGCACAGTTAAATGGAATGGTAATTATGGCTTTGAAATTATTGATGGAACATATGGACACACAGTTGATTTGAGGAATCAAAAATGCACTTGTAGGTCTTGGCAGTTGAAGGGTATCCCTTGTACATATGGACTATGTGCAAAGTACCACAGAAATTTGAATCTTGAGGATTTTATCTTCAAATGGTATTATAAGAAAACTTATTTGAAGTAATATGGGCATTTCATGCAACCAGTGAGAGGGAAGTTATTATGGGATGAGACTAGAAAAGGCCCACTTGATCCACCAGAGGTAACAATTATGCCTGGAAGGCCAAAGAAGTATAGAAAGAAAGCTAGGGACGAGCAAAAAAAAGGAAAAAATTTCTATGGTTGGGGTGAGAATGACTTGTTCAAAATGTCATGGCCAATGGCATAATAAGAAGGGATGTAAAACATCTAATTCAATTCATATTTGAATTTTTTTTAAAGTATAATTTATTCTCAATTCATGAAGCTTGATTTCTACTTTAACTTGTTAGGTTGTAACTGTGCAAAGTCCATAATTGATTGGTAGTTCAAGTTCCAAATGCCATCCATTAGTATACCAGTATCATCATGCTCCAATGTTAATCAGGTCCCATCTACTCCAAAGCACACAAGTGTATATACATATATGGATTCCTCTTTCAGCAGGTTTAGCCCTGATAAAGTATTCTTCATGACAAGGGTAAGAGAAAGTACTTCTGTTGACAGTGTCAATAATGCTCAGAGATCACTTTTAGCAATCCAATGTTCACCAGTCACTAGATCAATGTCAAGATCCACCTAGCAAGTAACATCAAGTGGGCCTCCTCCACCAAGTCAACCTACTACAAAGGGAAGAGGAAGGGGAAAATTCACTCAGCAACCAACTAGTAGAAGGCTTACAATAAGTGAACTAGTACCAATTAGGAGAGGAAGGGGCAAAGTCACTCATCCACCTCTTCATCATCTCAGATAGCATAAAAGAAAACCAAAATTTTAAGATATGGAGTGTATATAAATGAAAAACTGGTGCTGCGATTAAAAATATAAGTATGCAATCAAGACATTATATTTTTCATGTCATTAATACATTATCAGTTGTTTGATTTTATGAACTTTATTTTCTTATATTGGAAGGCCAACAAGTAGAATGGTGCACAATCCAAGTCAAGTGTTAAGGTCTTCCAATGTCACAAGAGATTTAGGATTCAGGCCTCATGGTTTGAAATGAAAGGGGAAGAGGGTTGTGATAACAAGATCCTTGAACCAGAAAGCTATTAACAAAAGAACAACAAGAAATGCTACAAGAGAAGCAATGTTATCACAATCAAGTTCTGCAACAGTAGCTGGTCCATATAAGATTTAATTATCATATTTATTTATGTTAGTGTGTTTTGGGTCTATATGTGTTGGTTTTTGTTTATGAAGGATTTGTAAGTGTTGGATTTGAACAATGCCGTTTGTAATATGCGTATGTTTCTAGTTATAAAGCAAGTTTGTAATCTGATAGTATTTCCATTTTGATTTATATTAAGAGTACTTACTGCAGGTTATAAAGCATGTTTATACAACATGTTTTTAATGAACCTACAAAACATTAGTGCAGCTTTTTGTTACATTAAACCATTCATTTATAACATTTCTAGTAAAACCTTAATTCTTAATTGTTCCACATTACACATTAGCTCAAACGACATTTAAAAGTCTGCAGTATATCAAATCACAAACCACAACAAAACTTAACTGAAAATCAATAATATATCAGACAATATACCATATAATAGCTACTGATTCATTGAGCAATAACAAGTTCATTAAACTAAACATTAGCAAATTTCATTACATACAACCCAAAATGAAAATTTTGTTAATTTCATTAGCTTCAAGTTAATCTAACAGTGCATATTAAAAGCAACCTTACAAAAACTTCCCAATTGTTAATACTAATAAAAACCAAAATCACCAGTACAGTACACCCTTCCCTCCTCCTCTCGTCATTTCTCCATCTTTTTCTTCAGAAGTGTTGATCTTTTGAAGAAAACCAGCAATTACAGTCCTTGAATATTCACTCATAAGAGGATCAAGCCATAAGAAGAAGCCACAGGCCTCACCATCAGACTGAAATCAACAAACAATTGCAAATTAAATATTAAACAACAAATTAAACAACAAATCCCTAATTAAACAAATTTTCAATTTAAACCAAAATCCACACAAAAAATCCCCAATATTCAATATTCCCAAAATCAAAAATTAGTATTTCAAAAATTTTAAACCTATAGAAGCAAATTCAACTTGCTCCATAATCAGAACAACCAAAAATCTTCTCCCAGGGTTCGTTTCAGTTTAGGCAGCCATAATAGTGGTTGCTTCACTATAGTGACATTTGGGAATAACATTTTCAAAGGATTTATGATCCATATTCGATTAAAAATATAAGCTCTCACTAATGAGTAAAAAATTTAGGAATTTTAAGAAGGGTTTATTTCTTTAAATACCACTAACAAGAAAACTACCCGTTATAATATCATTGCTCAACAATCCAATCACTTAGTCCACGTGCACTTCATGCAAAGGGCTCACTTGCTATTTATTGTGTGAACTGCACACTTTGGATATTTGTGCTTTAAGGTTATGAAAAAGTTGAGTTTACGAGGCTAAGTGATCAAATTAAAAGTTAAAAGGGGGCAAACCAACCAAATGATACAAGTTTAGGAGGCCAAATACATATCTAGCCCACTAAACTTGTATCATTTGGCCAAATAATATAGTATGTATACTATATATAATTATATATATAGTATATAGTGTGCATATATATACTATGTACTAAAAATTGTACTAAAAATAATTGATATATATATATCTTCTATTGATGATATTATATTAACTATGATCATTTTTATAACATTAACTATTTGTATTATATGGAATATATATGTAATTGGTATTATATAATACATTATATTTTATGTATCAATTGTATTATATGTATAATTTATGATTGTTTATATTAATTGTATAATGTTAACTATATGCATCCATTATAATTGTATATAATATTGATTTAGACATATAATTATGTATAGATACTTATATGTTATATTTATTTTTGAGTTCAAATAATATCAAAACTATTGAAGTAGCTTTATGGTAAAATGAAATGTATTTTTCCTTAGAGGTCAGGGGTTCAAACATTTATAACAATATATATTACTAGTTAATAGTCATTTATAAGCATAAATGGATAAGATACCCACGGGTATCCACTATCTGAATCACTTTATATAAGTGGTAAGCTATAAACTCCATACCCTACCCGACATGGATAGTATTTTTACTACTCATACGCATCCCAAATTCGTTTATATGCTACCCGAATCTTATATAAATGGATCAGATCGGGTCTAGTACTCAAAATTATCTAACCCGTTGTCACCCCTAGTCGTTATTACTTCTTAGCCCATGAACAGTTCAGAGTCTTCAGTCGTTGATATGAATAAAATTTATTTTGAGATAGTTGGTGGGGAGAAGAAGAGATGTGTATACGGTCTAGGCTCATAGGCTTTGACTTTCCACCCAAACTCTTTCACTAGCTCTACCATTTCACATCTGCAACCAGATGGCACTCATGAAAATGTATGATAGATGGTCAAAGAAAAAGTATGTAATATGCTCCAATAGTTTCAATTGGGTCGCCAACAATTTGAGAAGGATTGCCGTCTTTTTTAGTAGAAGCATAAAGTATTTCGTTCTATGTAGAATTAGTGGTAGCAGATGATGGAAGAAAAGAGGATGGGCAGATATCTCGATGGTTTATCATCTCCAAACCCTACTAAGGGTTCTACTAATGTTGGGGGTTCAAGTTTTGCTACTAATCCATAGGAAGTTTTCTTTTTTATAATTTATTAGGATATTTTATTAGTAGTATTTATAGTATGATATTTTTATTTATATTAGTGTTTGGAATATGATATTTTTATTTTTATTAGTATTTGATGTGTAATACTTTTTTTATGCATTAATATAATTAATTTTATAATTTAATTAGTTAAATATTTCATTATTTAATTATGTAATAAAAATATTAATAACATGTAACAATTTTCTTATAGAATAAATAAAAAATAATCATCAAATTAAGTTAATTTATCTTTTTAATTTACAAATGTTGTGATATATCAAAAACAAACTTTTCGTTATAAATTGGTAACAAAAGTTCTAGTTCCAAATTCGCGATTAATCTATATCGGAAAATTCATTTTTGATTGGTCTTTAATTTATAACGAACATGCCTTTCTCAAATTCGTCCTTAATTTAGAATGGAATCCGTCCTTACTTTATAATAAAATAATCTTTCTCAAATTTGTCTTTAATATATGATAATTTTTTTTCTTTTTTAATATGTCCTTAAATGGAACTATCCTTTTTAAATTTGTGATAATTTGTAAAGTAAGTTTTCCTCCTAGATTTTTCCTTAATTTATAACAGAACAATTCGTCTCTAATTTATAACAGAATAACTGTCTCAAATTTATCCTTAATTCGTAACAGATGAGCCCTCGTGTGGTCCTGAAGTTTGTAGCGGAATCCATTATCCATTCCAATTTTGGAATAAATTTTCCATCCTTAATTTGTTACTAAACTAGAGCAATGGATAAGAGTTTTGTTACTATATTTTGCGACGAATAATTCTACGACAACTTTTCCTTTTTTTTTTTTGTCATTGCAAATCTATTACTAACCATAATTGTAATGAATTTAGAGCAGATTTTGTCCGTTACTAATCATAGCATATCTTGTAATAATGTGATGTTGTGCATATTTTTTCTTAATAAATGGTCCGACGGTCCTAATTTTATAATAATGATAGTTGTCATGGTATAGTTCTCTTGGTTTATAATTAGTCAGACTAATTACAAATTTCAAAAAATATGTGATTTTCCATTATATAGTGTTAGTTATGTGACTTGAAATTTGGATCGTGACACATCTCATCACTCTAAAACCAAACAATTTTACCCGTAAAAGTTTCCACTAACATGTCAATCGCGTGTCGAGTATGCGACACATCTCATCACATAAGAAAAAATATTAAACAAAGTTGAAATAAATTTCGAAAGCGTTTTGGTGAATTATATATTATATATTCACGTGACCCATCTTTTCAAAAAGCTAAGTGGAAGTTATTATCAAATATATCAAGCATTAATTTTTATTTCTTTTAGTATAAATGGAATCACTTTAATTAATGTTGAGATCATATGATAATTAGAATGGTATCCTAACTTTACAAACGTAGAACAATCACGTGCCATTTCATTTTACATCACTATTACACTTCTCAAAAAGGAATAATTGGTGGCCCAAAGTGAGAACTTATTGTCCATTTAGGGGTAAATATTCTATTTTTTTTACCACCTTGACATGGATTTTTATATGTGAAACATAATATTTTTGGTTCCATAATAAATTTTTATTTCCCAAAAATAATAACCTACTACAAATTGTTTGAGAAATAAATATCAATTAATTTTAGATCAAATGTGTTAATTATTTATATACATCAAGAAAATGATATAATAATATTTACGGCAAAAAATAAAGCACAAGAATTTTTTTTTTAACTGAAAAATAGACATAAGTATAGGTTGCAGGTTTTGACCTAACCCAAAAATCCAACATGAACTCGATTAAAATTTAAATTGGTCTAATCCAACATAAACTCGTTTAAAATTTAAATTGGTCTGATTCAATTTTTTTAAAAAAAATTAAGGTTAATTCGATCAACTCACAGTTAATTTGACTCAAATTAATATCAAATTTATGGTTAAATAAAATTGAATCAAATTTTTAATAGTGTGTTTATATTAATTGTTAATTTGTTTATAATCAATTTATTGTTAAATTTATTGTTTAATAGAGAAAAATTATATAGGAAGTGACTTTTTATTTTTTTAATCATATCCTATAATTTTTAGGAAAATTCAAAAACATGCTTTTTATATTTAATTGAAAATATACCTGATATATAACATTGATATATCATATATTATATAGTTGTATATTAGATTTACACTTTGACACACCAACTGTTGCAAATTTGAAGTATTTTCGGAATTGAGAGTTTAAAATTTTGAGCAAATTTAAAAGAAAGAAAAACTTAAGTGATGATCTTTTGGAAATATTTCACTTTTGGGTATATTTTTTTTGTACAAAGCTATATTTAAATCAAAATAATTATATAGGGTAATAATTAATGTTAATAAATTTGAAAAAAAAACAATAAACTATTGGAAATTTTTTAACCATTTGAATTTGGCATATTTAGGAAAAGAAAAGCTTCTATGGCATTTAACAAATCTTTTAAAGAGAGAATTAGACAGGGTGTAAATGCATCAATCAAGTAAAATTTTCTGTAGCAGCGGCCCACCTTTGTTTCGACGTGATATGATCATATGATAGGACCCTTTTGTTGGGTCCCATTTGACAACTGATTTGGTGTAAAAAAACAGTTTTAATAAAATAAAATATCTGAGATCCCTGACCAATGACAGCCACCCCAGCATTATTTCCATAAATATTTTACAAGAAAAAAAAGCCAAAAGCAGAGTCAGACATTTCTCCTTGATTTTTTTTAAACGTTAATTACAGTTATTTCAGAGTAATTAATACATAATTTTATTTTTATTGATTAAAAAATATTAATTATAATATTTTTTATTATAATATAAATTTTTTAATCAATAAAATAAAAATTATTCAATAATTATTTTTAAAGTTACTATAATTAATTTTTTTTTAGCTAAAGAGCTTTTTCTTGCATTACTGGACAAGATTGTGTCATAGCTTACCAATTTTATATTATTAATTAGTCACCGAAAATTTGTGTTTTATGATATTAATATTTAAAATTTTTTTTATTGTCTTTATTGTTTTTAAAATTTTTCATATGTATAATGCTAAAAATATTTTCTGATCTAATAGACATGTCATTTATCTTGAAGTTAAATAATTTATGAATTAAAAAAATTATTTATTATCTGATAAAAAAATTTATTTGATCAATAAAAAGAACAACAAACTCTTTCACCAGCCAATTTTTTTTAGCAATAATAAGAAATATATTCATTAAAACATAAGATACAGATACAGTACATGAAGCCTCTCAAACACACAGTACAAACTCTTTTACCAGACAAATTAATCATTGAAATTCTTATTTTCTTTAAATAAAGGATGTAATTAATTCTATTGTTTGGTAAAAATTATTTTTTAAAAATCAAATTAAATAGGACTATAAAAATAATAAAACACTTTATGCTAAATTTTAATGCAGTTATATAATTCTATTTATATTATTTAATTCCATCAATACAAAGAATCTCAAATATAATTTTAAAAAAACAAATACAATTTAAAATAAATATTGATTCAAGTGATGATCAATCTCGCTTTTATTCTTAGCATTAAATTAATGCTACTAATGTCTTCATCAAATGACTATAAAACAAGTCAAAAACTTATGAAAATGCACAATTCACGAAAGAAAGCAAATATTCACTAAATTGTTCTTAGTCTTGAACACTCTTCTAAAAGTTAGGAATGAATTCTAAAATTTTATTTCATAGTGAAAATCTCAATTAACTTATTGAAGGTGAATATGAGGTTGGTTTATACCCAAACTACTATAAATGGCTTGTATTTCTTCTTCTTCTTCTTTTTTTTTTTTTTTAATTTCCCTTCTCACTTTATATTTTAAAAAACTCCCATTGTTACACCAATTCAAAAATGAGAACAAAAATAATTTTAAAAGAGTATAGTTAAATATAAATCTTTTAAAATAGACTATTTTACTCTAATTTTAAAATTAAATTCATTAATTTTACAGGATTGAGTGATTGAGAAGAGATTGAATTGATAATTATCATAAATATGATTTTGGTGATGGTTAGTGTGAAAAAAAATATTATATATAATTAATGAGTTAATTTTCGTTATATATGAAACTGCAATATTTAAATTAAGATAAAATATTTTATTTTGAAATATATGAAAATAATTATATTTTTTTAAAAAATTGATTTTTTATGGTTAAATAAATAAAAAAAATCCTATTTCAAATTTTTTTTTGCATAATTAAATAATATTTTTTTATGTAAATAATCTATGTGTACCTTTTTTTTTTTTAAATAGCCATAAATTTTACCAGTGAAAGTGAGATGCATGTAGATCACATTTTGGGCTCATTAATAGGCGCATTTGTGGCAGGCTCATAAATGCTTGCATGTGCTCCCATACAGTAAAATTTATTATTTTTAGGTGGTTTCCTTATCTCTTTTCTCTTTTTTGTTTTTTTTTACGTTTTTTATTCATCAAACGTAGATTATCATAGATATATTAATTTGTGGTTTTCCCATATTTTCATATTATTTTTTAATCCCTTTTTTAGGATTTTTATTTTTGTATGATATTTTCTTGTTCTTCTTTCATAAAAATAATTTATCATTTTTTTCTTAGACTATTTATTGTTTTTTTGTATTCATGATTTTGGATTTATTATTGAAATTCATATAATTGAATTTGTTTAAAAACATAAAGATAATGAAATTTGTTGGATCATTCATATATATTCAATTTTATAAATTTTATACTCTAAATTTTTTTATATGTATTTAGATCTAGATGGGAAGGGAATATATTAAATATTTTATATTAATAAAATATAATAAATATAAATTTCTTATAATCATTTAGGTAATTTTCGATTTTAGAGCTGGTTTTTAAAATTAAATTAAGTTCATGTGTATTTTTTCAACACTCAATGATGCGACAGCTTCTTTGGAGGAGAACGGCTAGTGAGGAATGACGGAGAAGAAGAGAGGGCATCGATGAGGTGTTGGGGCTTTTTAGTTTCTGCCATTCCATTTGCTTAAATGAACCTTTCACAGTTTATTGGAGTAGAATCTTATAAATAATAATACTGCAAAAAAAAAATATAATGATAATTCTAAAATAAATAATAACAATCTGATAAAAAAATTAAAAAATAACACTTTTGAAAATAACAAAAACGTCTCCGATAAATAAGAAAAAAAAAATTAACGAAGCTCAGCATTCATACATTGCATGGGTCAGAAAATAAGCCCATAAATTATGAAAGTCTTAACATTTTTTTCCTAACAGTTTGTTTATTTCATGCTTTACCATGGTTTCATAATGTATAATATGATTTAATTATTGTGTGTTTTGATTTTTATTTTTTATAGTATGATATTTTATGAATTTTTAAACCATTAATTTGGTAGTTTTCCATAGTTTTATAATTTTATTTTTTAAAAATATTCAAAATAAATCTTTTAAATATTAAATATATACTAATAAATAATTTTTTTTATCTCTATAACAAATTATTAAAAATATTATTAAATTAAATAAATATATTTTTACTTAATTATACTATACCATACCATATTTTTAAACATAATAAATATTATTTATAATATTATATCATTCAATATTATATATTACTAAACCAAACTATTAGTCATCCACATAAAGTATTATTTGCTGAATGAAAATTTTCTAGAAATTTCTACAATCTACAACCTGCGGTTAGTTAACGTGCAATATATATAAAGTGCGGAACAGGTTCTTAAGTGGACGAAATTTTAAATAGATAGAGTCTTTATACCTTTCTACCAAAATTTCTCTCCATTTTCTTTTAAACGAGACTTCTTCTATTATTGTCTTTAGATCTAAGACTGTCATCAGCCTATGATAAGTAACAATTTTAAATCTACCAACTATAAATCTTTATTTATTTTGAGAAAAATTAATAAGAAAAAAGAGAATAAAAATTATATTTCTCTTATTTTCTTTGTTTGGACTATTATAAGAAAAAGGAAATGAGGAAAAAATAAAAGAAATTAATTCATTTTATTTCCCTCAAATTCATTAAAACATTCTCCAACCAATTCTAAGAGAAAAACAAAGGAAATTTAAAATAAAAGAGGCCTAAACTATAAAATTATTAACTTATCATTCATCAACTTAATATAATGAGAATATAATCTTAAAAATAAACTTTATAAAATTTTCTTTATTTCCTATATTAATTAGATAACCAAACTAATAAAAACAAATAAAAATTATTTTCACTTCATTTCATTTATTTTTCCCTTTTCCTTTTTTCCTTTTCCATTGTACTTCTAAGGAATCAAGCATAGACTAAATTTTATATTTTTTTGAAAGCATAAAATTTACCTCATGAAAATTTATGTTTTTACTATTAATACCGGGGAAAATATGCAAATATGACTATGATATTTAGATTAAGGGGCATATATGTATCTCTCTTTTTTTTGTCTAAAAAATATATGGCAAAGTGAAAAATGTGCAAATATGACCTTGAGATTTAGGTTCAGGAGCACATATATACCTCATTTTTTTGCTTCAAAAATATATAGCAAGTTTGTAAAATAAAAAATATATATACAAAAATTAAGAGAAAATTATAGAAAATAATATTTTTCTTCAAATTTCATTTTTACTATGTGTTTTTTCAATTTATAAAATACTATTTTTAATTTGTTTTTCATTTATATGACATATATAAAAAACATACTTGATATGTACTAAAAATATATTAAACATATATAAAAATATACTGTATTTTTGTAAATTTTTACTATATGCATAGTACTTTTATAATTTTTTGATTGCATAATATTTTTGTTTTTTTTTTAATTTTTGATTGCATATGTGGACTTTTGTTAATGTTTAGAAATTTACAAAAATAACTTGCAAATAAAAAAATTACAAAAATATTATGTGTATATAAAAAATTTAGAAAACTATATTATATTTTTTGGTATATATTGAATATATTTTTGGTATGTAGTAAAAATGTAAAAGAATTTAAAAAAATATTTTTGTAAATTAAAAATACATAGTAAAAATAAATTTTTGAAAAGAAAATAATATTTTATGTAATTTTCTCTTAATTTTTGTGTATATTTATTTTTTTAGAAACTTATTATATATTTTTTAAATAAAAAAATACGAGATATATATACACCTCTGAGTTTAAATACTAGGGTCACATTTACATATTTTCTGAATATAATATATATTTTTGAGGAAAAAATATATATATCCCTAAACCTAAATATATGTCATTTTTACATTTCCGCATCCAAATACCATGAAAATGCAATAATGAAATTGCAGTCGGTGAAAATATAACCTCTTAATTTTGAGTAAAAACAAATTTTTTTAACAAAAAAAAATTAAAGTGAAAATATTTTTTTTAAAAATTTAAGATATTAGATTTTTTTTTTTGAAAAAAAGAGCTGATTATCGGCCTTGTCACTGAGATCCACCATTTGGCTCCCAACTTTTGTTTGATAGTGTTTCAACGTGGAAAGAGAGAAACGATATGGTGGCATACTTTATTATTTGAAAACTAACTAAATAAATAAATAATAAAAATCTGGAATGGCTAACCAGTGACAGCATTGTTTGTCTGAAATGAAAACCCGCAAAGCAAAAGGGTCAAAAGCAATCAATTTGATTATTAGTCAGTTTAAAGAAAGATAATGATTTCCACTTGTTTAAAAGGAAAAGGAGTTTCTCCACTTCACTAGACATATCGACATTTCCACATTTTTCCTGTCTTGCATTATTATTTCACAATATTGCATGAGTTTCATGGCTTGCCAACTTCCACTATTATTAAATCTTATTTTACTCTTCCAATTTCTATTTAATTATAATAGTTTTTATATATCAAATAAATCTGAAAATACATTTAAACCTAATTACGTACTTTTGTTTGTTTTATATAAAAAAAATTAAGAAAATTTAAATTCTAATCATCGGTTTCCTTTAATAATTTCTTCTAAAATAAAGAACATATTGATATTTATAATTTGATAATGACATGTACTCTTCTTACATTGATTAAATAAGGCTTGTAATCTTATAAATACAGTGTATTAATCAATCACTATTCACATATAACGACAGACAATAAGTATATTTTTAGCAAAAGAACAAATTGCTCAGTCTATTGTAACTCTTAAAAAGGATGTTATACCCAATTAAATAACGCTCATAAAGTTTTATAAATCTTTAGAATGTTGTTCCCTTTCCCTAAGCAATTACAACCATTGCTTTTATGAGTAAAGAAGCTTCCTGCTTTTGGAGGAATCTTTCCTTGTTAGTAATGGGTGGTTTATGAATCACCAATTTCTTCCTCCACTTAACTTTTAAGTGTAGAATAAGAATGAAACATATCCATAATAGATAATAATAAATTATTATAAAAAATTTATATAAATATTATTTTTAAGTATTTTTTAATTATTAATTATTAAAATTAGAATGATATAATAAATAAAACTAAATTTAAAATTTTATAATTAATATTATCTTAAATTTATAAAAGTAATGCTTGAGATGGAAGTCCGAACTGGAGGGAGTATTTTAATTTGTTAAGGTTAAGATGGTGAAATTAACAACATTTTGTGGTTCATAAATGCTCCCACACAATACAATTTCCAGAGGCTGTTAGATACCGTTCTTATTTTGTACTTTTATGCTTTTGATAACACATTCTGTAATAACATTATAACAGCAACCATTTAAGATTTAAGGGTATGTACAATTGGATTCAAGATTAATATTTATGAGTTATTTTATCTATATTACATAATTCTCTACATTAATGTATATAATAATGATTATAAACAAGAACTTAATCTATTCAATGCAAAACTTATCAACTTGCATCATTGGCAGTTCCTCTGTTTTCCTTAGAAGAAACATTTGATCTTTCTGAGCTCATCTGGGGTGCAGGGTTCTCACTCTGAGTGAACATTTTCTTGATAGCTTCTTCTTTCTCATCAATGAAATCAAAAAAGTTAAAAATTACCTGAGAACAGCGAGTGACTGATGAAATCGGGGATGAAGAAGTCTGCATTTGCCTGCGTTTGTATCGCACAAATTGGCGAACTACTCTAAGTAGAAATATTAGAAGGGCAACAAAGGTAAAGGCACCGCACAGAATATACAGACCCCAGAAGCTGATCAGATGAAGTTGGTTAGGATCGGATTTTCGTCTCTTCTCCCCAGGACAGCCCATTTTACAGAACCACTTCTCATGGATCTTTTGAAGCTGTCCAGTTTCAGAAAGTTTTAAAATTGCAGTAGACATGTCAACAGCAAGAGGAGATTCCCTTTGAAAAGCCTGATTTATCATAATTAAGAACGATCAGAAGAAAGTCCAGGTTTAAGATGAAAGATAAGACTCAGTTGCAGAATACCATCTATAAATAAAAGGAAAATGCAGTTGAATTATCTTGTCTTTCCTTCTAAAATGAAGAACTTTGATTTCATCTTATCTACATTTATTTACGGATGAAGGTACATCGAAAATGAAAATGCTACATGCATGATAAGACAAAACTATGCTCTTTCTTCTATTCAGGGAAAGTTTGTATGCAGAAATGGAATTTCAATTATAGGTTTATCAAGCATCTCATCAAACATCATTCTTGCATACGATGTAAAAAAAAAAGTTCAGTTTTTTGTAGAGGAAGGTACTTACAAATCCCCATCCACCCCTGCTAAAAGGTTGCCCAACAATCCCAAAGTCGTGTTGTTTTGAAAGGAACAGCTCTACATATGGAAGCTCATCTACTATTGCAGCCACCCCTCCATTATTTGGCCCTAACCTCAATGCTCTTTCATACTCCTCTGGTGATCCAAGAGAAACAAGTCTAGAACGAGATATGTACAGACTTTCAGAAAGGTAGCCGTAAGCAAATGATCCTACTTGGTATCCAATAGGCCAATTGCTCGCAATCAAGCTGTCAATTCCAGTAATGGACGATGAAAGCTGCTGAACTGTAAGTATTGAAGTCAAACTTGCTGTATAACTTGCAGATATCACCATCAATAGGAAAAGCCACACGACCATCACCAAGCGCCCAAGTGTACTTACGGTAGTTTCTTCTGCAATTAAATGACAATGGAAAAACTCAGCAAATTTGAATGTACAAATCCCAGAATTGCCATTGCATACTAAAATAAGAGGGACTATTGAAGAATCGAATAGGACAGAAAACCTGAATTGAGCAGGGATACCACATTTAAGTATGATGTCAATATACAAAAACAGGATGCTGAATTGAAGATAAATGCCAATAATATATGATTCTTAACAGCTTCAAATCTTAATTTTCTGATTCATTCTACATATTATAGTCCTAACTACATCTTAGCAGGTACTAAATTGTTTCGTGAAATGATCTACTATAACAACAAATTCTGAAAGGATCTTATATATCAAATACTAAATCGACCAGCTTTAAAGGTGCATACACATACAAGCAATTATATGATACAAAACGGCGTCCTAAGCCTAAAGCCTATGACTGTCATCTCATCACGAACACTATAATTGGAGTTGAAATGGGTGATTCCGATTGCAAAAAAATATTAGGAACCATTTAGGGAAATCTGGGACCCATTCCCTTCATCCCCAAGGAATCAAACTCCCAGTCCAATAGGAACCAAGTCAAACATTTCATTTTGGTCAAACATACAATTATTTGTCATGTGTTATTTAAAATATTTATATTCACTATAAAATATAATAAAATATTAATAAAAATATAAACTTAAATATTACTAAATAAATTTAAAATAAAAATAAATAAATACATATTTAAAACTAATAAAAATTAAAATAATATCAAAGTAGTGATTAAAAATAAAAATAAATTTTATTATCTTGAATAAATATTTAACAAAATATAGAATAAAAAATTAACATATATTTTTAAATTAAAAAATTAAAGTTGAAATACTTATTTGAAATGTTTTTCCCTATTTAAAATAATTAAAAATTAAATACAAGCATTACAATATTTACAAAAATATTATAAAAGTATGCATGTAAATTAACAATAAATTTTATTAAAAACTTTGCATTTTCAATTCTTGTTAAAAAAAATAAAAAATAAACAACTTTATGAGGAATCAATTCCAATTCCCCCATTTTTCTCATTGAAGCAAACACTTGATAAAACAATCATTATGTTTCTGATTCCATTTGATTCCATTTCTGATTTCGGAGTTTGAACCAAATGGGGCCTAGAAAGAGACATACTATTAAAAGACAAAATTTTAATACAAGTAAGAACTAGCAACAAGACCACCAGATATTAAAACTCCCATAACAAAAATTTTTAATAACAATATCATAAAAATTTGGCAGCACCATTAACAAGTTATTAACATATATTGGCATTTGGTAATATTGTCAACATGTCATTATAGATATGTATTTATTGTTAACTTTTAGTTTTAACAAGTATCAGATGATGTTCAATTAGCACTACTAAATCCAATATTTGTTGTAGTGTTTGAAACTCGAGGCCTAACGATAGATGCAAAGTTTAAACAAATAAGAGGTGTAAGGGTAAGTTATTAAACTCAAAATATTCCTTACGGTTTGTCTTGAATAATGTTGAGAAGCTGAACCTGCCACACATAGCAGTTGAATAAGGTTAGAGGTTAATTATCTCAAATACACACACGGTGCATTCATCATAACATCAACTGGGAGGTAAAGGGGATGGAAAATTTCAACAAGACTTCATGTAAACATGAACAAACTTACAAGAACATTGTTGCAATCTGCCTTCTAGGAGGACCCCTGAAATCATCATTGACTCGATGCTCAAGAATCCAAACAACAACTGCAATCATCACAAAAGAAGCTGCTGTTACACACCACATCTCCACTGAAAATGGCTTAAGAAATACCCAAGCACTTGATTTTGAATTCCTGATTGGTGCCACAATGACTAGACCAGAAGAAGCATAAGGCTGAGTAAAATCCGCTATTTTTGTCCGGTTTGTTACAATCACAATGTCTCCAACAGCTGCATCAAATACCTGACATCACAACATTAAAGAATAAACAAGCTTTGCCCATTTAAGATTTACCTGTAATATGTATATGAATCTAAACGCAGTATGAAGTGATAGATCTTGGCCTGATTGGCATGGATTTTTATCAGACCAAGGTCTACCCAGAAAAAATTGACCATAATCCCACATTCTATCATAATCTCCATATATTTTCAACAATGCTGACTCTAAAACCTAAACATGCAAATGCATAAGGTCTAATCAAGCATTAAGGCATTTATATGAATCTATGTAAGCTATTTAGGTATGAATACTTTCCTAAGTGAGACTGAGCGGAACAAATTCATAGGTTCTGCATTTTTCTATATATGGGCATATCATGTTTGCTCCATAAGCGTTACCTAAACTTATCATGTTCTTTTTTCTTCACTCGCCATACCAATTATAAGAGTGAATATAATTTACTTACATCTTCTGCCACCATCTGTACAAATGCATCATAGTTGGGATTGAACCGACCATCCCCAAAAGGCTCAAACACATAAGGCACGTCATATGGGACAAGTTTTCTTGCTTCAAGGAACACATCTATACAATACCCTTCAAATTTATGGCTCTTGTTTGCTTTAGTAACAAAATCAAGAAAACTGGCTCTGATTGGCACTCCAATTCTCAGTGGTCTTTCATCATCAGCAACTACCCAACCACGTGGCTTTTCAATGGTTCCACCAGGCCAGGTGATGCTGTTAAGCTTCTGATCTACACGGGAATAATTAGTTTGTTTGCCATGGCGACTATCTGGGGTTAATGTTGAGAAACCTGAGCTATTAGACCAATAACCAACTGTACGAACCGACATCTCCTTAATATTAATGACATCATAACCACCACTTACAATGTTCCTTTCTTGATCAAATTGAATACTACCACTTAAACCAGTGAAGTTCACCTGCAATATTTTGTTTAATAGATAATTTCCACCAGTAAAGACTTTGAGCTCTCCCAGATTTAATTCAGATGTTCTCATGTCATATAGTTTGTCACTGGACGAAAATGTTATTTTGTTGAATTCATCAATGAAACTATTAAGTGCAAATGCAACTAACCAAACTGTATCATAAGCCTGAAGTCCATAGGTATTAAGGTGAGAACTTGCTAACCCCTTCTGCTTCATTCCTCTCCACCGCGATACAAAAGCTTTTTTCTGGCTAGACTCTGGAATATGTTGACGAAGACCAACTACTCCTTGAAGAGCACGGAGTGAAGGCCAATTCATCCGAGAGGATGAATCTACAGTAACAGAAAGCCAATCTGTTGCAAGCCAAACATAATTCTTAGTCATCATTTGAAGCTTTTGGGCAATGGTAAAGATTCTGAATGTGGGGTCTGCATCAATATGAACCACATAAACACGAGGACCAAGCAGTTTTGACTTGTTTAGCAAATTCACTATCTCAGTTTCATCAAACCCGACAGACAACTCGAATTTGTACAGTTTTGCCATTTTCTTTGCAAGTTCATCATCTAAAGCAGCTATCCCATTCCTTCCATGATCATCATCAACAAAGATTGCAATGACCTGTTTCCACCCATACAAATCAATCAAATCTGCCATAGCAGCCATTTGATAAGCGTCGCTTTGTGTTGTTCGCACAAAAAAGGGGAATTGAAGGGCAGATAGAGTTGGATCAGTAGCAGCATATGAAATTTGGGGTACTTGAAGACCATTTGAAATTTGAGATATCATATGAGCTATTCCAGAGGACTGTGGACCAATTATGGCCACTACATGTTCCGAAAGTATCTGAAAAGCTGGCAAAAAAAAAAAAAAAATTGGTGTGCAAGGACATCAAAATCTGAGTTCAGAAATCCATTTTCAAAATTTGAAACAGAAGTAATCATATAGAAATTGAAGCAGTGAGAAATAGTTATGAGCTCTAAATTATGTCAAAATTAGATAAATTGAAAGGTTCCACACCTTGATTAGTCCCCAACCAGACAAAACAACCATCAAAAACCAATATTTATTAGGAAAAAGCACTAGACAAAGTTCAATAACATAAAAGAAAAATCTGTTGAGATTCTTACACAGAAAAAAACCTAAAAATAATGAAATATTCTAAATTGGTTTAGTTAAATTGCAACGGAGGACAAAATTCAAAACAGGGGACTTGAAGGTTACCTTCGACAGAACCCAAGAATACATTGCATTTAGCATCTTTCATGACCAGACTCAACTCTGTCCCATTTAGAATTTTTGCATCCGCATTAATATCAGACACTGCAGCCTCCATTGCTGGCCTTACAGCTCTACCAATAACTGAATCATACGTAAAAATTGCGCCTATATGTACAACTTTAGGCCTTTGGCAAGAAACAAAACAATTGACAAATAGTAATACCCATGTGAAAATAAACAACAGCAATGGCTTTCCCATTGTACTTGGCCTTGAGACTAATAAAAATCCATCTTTAAACAAAAACCTTACAGATAATACAAATTGAAGAGACACAGGAGACTCAAAAGAGAGAATTCAAAAGAAAAGGCTCTGTTTCTTGATCAGTAAGATAATCTTACTGAGTAAAATGATAAAAAAGAAACCAGAAAAAATTTCCAAAAAGACAAACAAAACAAAGGAAGAATCTTTGAAATAATTACTGGGTATGTTGAACAGGCGAAGTGATGAATGGATAGGGACCCAATCCTTGAAAGGGAAGTTGAATTAGACCTCATGGGAATCTTGTAAAACAATATGATGTGAAAAGAACCTAAAACAAGAAGATAGAGAAAATTCAAATTTCCAGAAAGAGAGTGGAACTGAACAATTAATGTGTTTTCAGTTTTCATTTCAGAATTGATTTGGATTCTTATGGAAGGAAAGAGGTAACTTCGAATTTTTTCCGACCCCACTTGCATGAATTAATTACCCTGTTAATGATTTACAAAAAAGATAAATAAAAATAAAAAAAGAAGAAAAAAGTTATTTCCGCACATTTATCATCCCACGTGATGCACACTTCCTCTCATCTTTACTTTTATTTTATTTTTTTATTTTGACTTTTTTAAAATTTTTTATCATTTAAAATTTGACTATTTATTAAGAAACAATTTCTAAAAAAATACAAATAATTTTTTTAACTAAAAATATTTTATATAAGAAAAATTAAAAATAACTTCTATTCAAAACTATTTTTTAATTACTTTTTAAATAGGAGATACGAAATTCTAACAATATGGCATTTGTTTTCTATTTTGATTCAAAATGTTTTTTTATTTTTATTTTTTTATATTTTGAGATAATTGTTTATCCTTATATATTATATTTTGAAGTATAAGAATATTTTTAGATTGATTTTATAAAAATTTAAATTTTTATTTTATTTAAAAATATTATTTAATTATGATTTCATTTTTAAATTAAAAAATAAATATTTAGATTATAAATTTATTTATTTAACTATATTTTTATATGAAAGTAATTAAAAAAGAAACTTATTAAATATTATATAAAAAATTAAAAAAAAAGTAGGAATTGGAAAATAAGATTAGGTGAATATATTTTCATATTTTTAATTTTTTATTTAAAAAATAGTTAGAAAATGAGAACAACCCTATTTTTTCAGAAAATTTTCTAAAGAAAAATAAAAAATAAAAAATGTTTTTAATTAGAAATATTTTTTATTTAAAAAATTTAAAAATAATTTTTAATATTTATTAGCAAGTAGTTGAATTTTAAAAAATTATTTTTAGTTCATTTTCAAATAGAAAACACACTCTAAAAATATAAAAATTTATTTTCAATTTTGATTCTTATAGGGAAAAAAAATTAGAGAATAAAAATTTGAAAAATTAAGAAAGGAAAAAAAAATTAGAAAAAAAAATAAAAAATATTTTTTACAGTTAAATAACCATCTAAAGAATTAGAAAATAGAAAAATATTCACAACTAAATAACACCTAAATTATTTAGTGTCTAATAAAGATTTTCATGCTCCAAATAAGTAAGAGAAATGAAAATTAAGAAGGAAAGAAAGCATAGAAAATGGGAGGCAAAGATTTAGCAAAGGAGATAATTACTCTCTCCTCAAATAATTGATTGAGAGATTAAAAAATTGCTCAAAAAGAAAGTGAATAATATGATTTAAATAATTATTCAAAAATCAAGGATAAATGTAATTGTTTGAAAATTTTCATTTTCCATCCTCTTCTTTCTCTCAATATGTGACGATATAAATCTATGAACCTCATGAAAAACGAAGGATTAGGTGTCTACCTTCCTTTTATTTTCACATCTAACCAAATAAGAGATAATTAATTATTTTTCATCACTTCTCCTTCAACCATATGTAGGCTTGGGTTTTTTTTTTTCAAAAAAAAAATGCATCCATTGAATGATTTAGGTGTTGTTCAAATGATTTTAGTGACTTCTATAATTTCACATCCTAAGGTAAAATTGTAAATGTTAATCGCTAGGGGCTTTTTTGTCTTTTGCATTTTTGTATATATCACTTCATGTAATTTTATACTCCCTCCATCCCACAAAAATTATCCATCATTCTATTTTATGATGTCCTAAAATAATTGTTTACTTTTATTTATAGAATATATTTAATGTCTTTTTTTTTATTTTACCCTTTAATAAATTCATACTTTAAATAAAAAATTAATGGTAGTTTGAACTATTTTCAAGGTAAAATAAATATATAAACAATGATAAGAAAGAGAAACACAAAAATTATCAAAATATTAATTGTATTTTCTTAAAATTTGTAGAAAAAAAAATGGACAATGTTTGTGAGATGGAGGAAGTAATTACTATTTGAGAGATATTTTTCTAATAGTTGTTTATTGCGTGCTCCCTTCTTCTTCATTTTCTTTGCGAGAAATTTTTCTATTTTATAGAGTTTGGAGCTGCAATAGTAGTTGGAACTTCATATAGTATCAAAACAATTAGATTTAATTTTACCATATATTTTAGAGTCCTTTTATTTGAGAATAACAACAGTTCCTTTAGGTATCTATAACCTCTAAAAAAAGATCATTGTCTTCTTTAGAAACGAAGCAATAATATTAATTTTGGAAGAACAATATTTAATTTGAGTTCTTTATTTATTTTTCTTTTTGGAAGGTCTAAATCTCTAAAACAAAAATCAATTCATTTCAATAGACTTATATAGATTTCGTTTTAAGAAAAATAGTCATTAGCTATTTTGGATCGATTATTTTAGGTTTTTGATTCTTAAATCAAAACCTGATTCAATTTAAAAGGCATATATCTCTTATTTCTTATAAAAACAGTGTTCAAATTTTTTTGATGGAAATTTTTAGGGTTTGAGCCCCTATATCAAAAGTAAATTTGTTTTTTTAGAGGCTTAGATCTGTATTTGTTGAGGTTAATTTGATCTTTCTGATAAAAAATATTTTCAATTCACAAAAACTTTATATTTCGTTTATGTTCACAAAGATTTCTCGTTCTTGGATCAAATCCTGATGAGAGGTTTTGTGCAAATTTATTGAAGGGCATATCTGTCTTGGTAATAAGTTATGCCTATTGGGATAAAACCTTATTATCAGTTGATTATATAGATGTTGGGAGTTTCAAAAGCGTAGACTATCGTTCTTTGTAATTGTGTGACCACCATTTTCGTGTTATAACTATATATTGTATGAATATTTTCGATGTATCTTGGGTTCGGTATTAGGGTTTTTTTACATGAGTTTTGTTTGTGTATGGGAAAAGCCTATTGGCTCGGATAGATTGCCTCATCAATTTATATTTTTCCCCATATTTAGTAATATTAATAAAAATAAATACATTTTATGTATATAAAAAAAGATGTTAGACGATATTTTTTTGCATCAAAACTAGATCTGACCACTCTATTCAAATTTGTGTATAATAAGAATGATTTTGAATGATTTCTTAATATCATATTTGGATCATATATATCTTTTCTAAAGTTTAGAGTATTGTTCTCTCAGTTACATCAAGACTATCTCTAGCTTATTTCTTCTATATCATATCAAATTTGTCTTCGAAAATAAAATTTAATAAAGTTGATCTCTCTTACTAATCTATTTAACTTCAGTTCTTTAGAATGGTTTGGTTCACTCAATAGTTTTCCTAGAATCCTATTTTTTAAGCAAATTGATTCTTGTTTTTTTTTTGAATTTTTTTTATAATTTTAAATGAATTCAAATACATACTCAGAATAAAGAGAAGTTACAGTAAATTAGAAAAATCTTAAGTTAAAAAATGTTGGAGATGAGTGATCCTTCAGAACTCGGATCATCTAGGTATAGTTCTTATTATTAATTAAATAGGAATAATTACCTATCTTGGAGTAGGTTAATGAAAATAGCCCTAGAAGTTAATTAGGTTCAACTAGGGTTCATAAATGAAAATTATATCATGCCATATAAAGACTCAACTAACTTTGAGATTTGATAGAGGATTGATTTCATAGTAACTTCTTGAATATTGAAATTCATATCTAAGAAATTGGTTAATGTGTTTATAAATGCAAGACCAACAAAAAAACTCAAGAATTAGTTAAAAGAGATACTTAGAGAGAGCAATAAGCCTCTAATGCATTAAATCGAAAAGGAAATCAATTTGACCACTCAAGAGAGTATCTTTGTGATCAATGTATTATATAGTGTTAAAGAAGCTTCCGGATGCACACCGAGGCATACCTAGCGATAAAAGTGCACCTCCTTTAGGCAATAAACCAAGTTTGATCCCATCATCCTCCAATATAATGTTCAAAAAGAAAGAAGCTTTCGGATGAACTACCCTTCATAATGTCTTTACCTATATGTACTTATTATGCAACAAAGGTTGTAGTCATGAATTGTTTCACTAAACTAATGAAATTCCTTATAGGCTTCAATGAAAACTATGACAATGTTATGAATAAGATATTATTACTGGAACTCTACCTAATGTGAACAAGGCTTTTTCCTTGGTCCTTAAAGTAAAAAAATAAAGAGAGGTTTAAACCTCTGTTAACCATAGATGTAGACCCTTAATTTTGACACTGGTTCAAATGTAGTTTTAATTTAAAGGCTGAATCAAGTTTGGTTCTAATAACAAGATCCAAATTAAATTAAGTCTAATTATTTAAAGTTTGAATTAGGTCGATTCAATTTAAAAATTGGGTCAATATGGTTAAATTTTGATTCGGTCCATGTCCAATTCAATATAGGAGTGTCTCATATCGAATTGGCCTAGCCAATTCGACATGGTTTTGATTTTAGCTTAATTCAAAATGTGTTTTACTTAGGGTTACAGTCCGGAGTCTAAATGAGAGTAGGACGAGTGGCCAAAGAAATCCTAATTAAGCATTATAAATACAAAATTAATAAAAGAAAGAGAGGCAGTAACAAGGATTAAACAAAAGTAGTAGAACCTTGAGGATACCAAAAGAAATAGAGAGTAAGGGACATAAGAAAAAATAGAAGAGAGTCATTAGCTTAAATTGATCCTTGGATCATTGAACCTCAAACTAATAAACCAATTGATCCAGACAGTAGCAAAGCAAAAGCTTGTTCAATATATCAAATTGGGTGGAGCCAATGAACACAAGTTTGAATTTTCAAATTCCACTTGTTTAAACTTTCATTAGTTATTTACATTCTTTAATAAGCATTGTGGCAATAGTTTGTTAGAAACCTCTATCATGATTTTTATCTCATCCATTAGAACATGATTTTAATATTAACTTGGTTCAAACCTTTAATAAATGATCTAATTCAATTTATTTTGATCAAATTCCAATTCTATAAATATGAAACCCTAATCAATTAAGTTTAGCCCAAATTTACATGTGTTAGTATAGTTTACATATTAAGTGCTGGAATTATATTGTAAACCCTACCTTACATATTTTCATCCTAGCTTATATCTTAAAACCTTTATCTAGCATGTAGGATTTGAGTTTTAAGGTTAAACCTTTCTATTGCAATCCATAAAAATCTAGGTTAACAAAAAAAACCCTAAGTTAGCATAAAAAACCCTAATTGTGCATATCTTGATCCCAAACCCTAATCTCATATGTAAAAACCTAATTTCTAAGGTAAAACCCTAGTTTTGGAATTAAACCCTAATTTGATTAATAAAAACCCTAATTTTACAATTTAACTTTAATTTAGTGATGTAACCTTAATTTTAATTACTAATTTTTTGTTATGTGATGAATGATGAGTTTTGATTTTATTCTATTGCTTATAATGAATGATTAGTGGGTGTTTGTTTATTGTTGAATTGTGAGGACAATGTAAAATACATATTTCTATTTTGTGGGTGTCTTTTTTTTGTCTTATTTATTTTTTAATTATTTTTCTTTAATTTTAAGAATTTTAAATTATTATAAGGAACATATTTTCACTAACTGGTGGATATTCTATTTTTATTCTATTTGTATTATGGACATTTGAATGGTTGTAAAGGCGTATTTCTATCTTGTATGGGTATCCATTTTTATTAGTTTGTTTAGACTTATTTGATTTATAATATGATGTTTATTTTTATAATTGCATGTAATACAGATAGTATGATAATAATTAAAAATTTAATAATATTTAGACCTAAAAAGGAGGCTGGTTCTAATAAATCGGGCGTTACTAGTCCAAAGATCCATTAAGCCTACTCAATGGGCATAACGGTTCAAAAAAATATTATTGACCATGTTGCAAGACCTTTAGAGTGATTTAGCTACTATTAAAGAATGTAAAAATGACTCAAACTATAAGCTTGGGTTACTACAATCAAAGCAAGGCCTAGTTCATTTTTATTTTATCCATGATTATCACTTGGGATAATTATGTATTTTAAGCCCAATTTATATTTTGTTTTACTACTTGATACTTAGTTTATTTTGCTAGAATTTTATATCCTGGACTTAAGATGGATCATTTATATTAGGCTTTTAGCACAAGGCCCAAGGTTTGTTAGGCTAGTTTAAGTGATGCAAGAATTGGTTTAAACTTATTACCGAACACCCTAATTTAGGGTTCCCATCCCTTGTGTTATATTTATAATGTATTATGAACATTATAATTAGCAAGTCAAAACTATTGAATAAAATTTCAGAACTTTGTTCTCAACAGCTTATCTTGATTCTTGTTTGAATCAACAAATAAGACAAAAAGTCAATCACTTTAGTGTTATAATACCAAGGTTCTCTCCCATGGTTGTTAGGATTGGGTCAAGATCTTAGAGAAGAATCTGATTTAGCTTTCTGAGGAGTTGCTTCCAACCGCAAAGGTGTTGAGTTTCTAGTTCCTACTAGTAGGTTCGCATCAAATATGTTGCCATTAGAGGCATAGTCATTAAATTAAAAATGCAAGGACTTTTATCACACGTGATATTAGGTTTAAAGAGAGCAAGTTAGAGACATATTTCTCAACTATTTACTTTTGAGTGGCATTTTTCATAGTACAATAATAATAAATCCCATGACATTTATGAGATTAGATAAAATATTAGCCAAAAAAGGTGGGCTTAAACCAATTATAAAAGTAATTATAGAGAAGCAAGTTGCGAAATTGCTTCACTTGTTAGGATATAATGTTACCAATCTCGTGTTTTTGTTCATGTTTCATCATTCTTCTGAGTCTACAAGTCATCATTTTCACAATGTGTTATGGGTTATAATAAAGTTAGAGGATAAATTTCTCAAACAACCTAATGGATCGCAAATTCCATCTAAAATAACTTACAACAATATCCTTATTTTAAGGTGTATGAGTGTTTTATGTTCTATTAATCTTTGTTCAATATTATTGACTATTTGATTATTAATTAAACAAACTAGTGCTAGGATTGTATTGGTGCTATAGATGTAATATACAATCGTATGAATATTTCATAAAAAGAAGCTTTTAAATATCATAAGAGGAAATAATACCCAGCATAAAATATTTTCGCTGCGTGAAATTTTGATTTAAGATTCACACATGTCTTATCTAGGTGAAAAAGGGTGGGAAAGGTAATATTTTCCATATTAATGTGAAAGGTTCACCAATTAATTGGACTTAGGTTGAGAAGTAGACTAACTACATCTTATAGAGGGCAATGATACCACTTGAAAGAATACTAAAGGAATCCATCTCGTTCTACACTTGACCTATTCAACCTAAAACATATATGCATCTTTGTGTAATGCAATTGAAAGAGCATTTGGAGTACCTGAGAAGCGATTCTCAATAATTGGAAGTTCATCCTTGCCACACTATCACATTAATATTCAAAAGAAAATTATTGTTGATAGTTGCATTTTACATAATTATTTAATAGGTGCAGATTCATATAGCAGATACTTACAGAGGTTGATCCTGAAATTATAAATCATAATAATTCACAGGAGAACAATCCCTCTAATGGGGAAAATGATGATGAAACTGCCAAAGGGGAGATGCTTAGGGATTTCATAGCATCTTATATGTGGTTTGATAATATTAATAATAATTTGTGAAATTTTTTATAAATTTGTTTTATATCATGTGAATGTATTGTTATGTATATATTTAATAATATTTCAATCTATCATGGACTATGTTAACATGATTGTACTTATTTAATATTATTAACTATTATAAACACCTTTATATATTCTTTTATATATATATATATTTGTTGTCATTTTTATGTAGTTATCAATATACCTAAAAAGATAAATTCTAGCAAAGAAGGCAACTATATCTAATGCAAATTCCACCTGTATTTGGACCCAATCTATGGATGACACTTTTGTTGAAACATACTAATATCAAAAAAATATAAAAAATAAAGTTAGGGGGTGTATTTATTATAAATGCTCTTTAGAATGTTGTAAATAAGCTGAAGATTCAATTTTGGAACAATTCAGTAGAGGTTGATAAAAGTGAAGCTCCAATTGGAAAAGTTAAATCTACTGAACAATTGAAAGCTTCAAGCTATCAAAAGAAAAAAAAATTATCTTGATGATGTGATTCTTATGAAAGAAGGGCTTAAGAATATGGCTAATGCAATTAAGGAGAGTTATAATAGACTTTCCATCTCAAAGAGTAATATGTGGGAGTTACTAAATGAATTTTATTGGAACTAGATTTGTTGGTAGAAGCTTATGTATTGCTTTTAAAGAAACTATAACTGACCAAAGGTTTGCTTGGATGTTCAATGCAATTTCAAAAGGCTGTGTTGATGAAAATGATGGGTGGTAGCAGTTGACTATATGATGGAAGTAAATGAAGTGGTTTTGATAACTTTTAATTTTGGATGGTATCATTTTTTTAGTTTTAGTAGCTTTATTTTTTTTTTTTTGTAAATTCATATCAATTTAGAAGCTATTGTTAAAGTTTGAGTTTTGGATATTGATTTAAGATGTTATTAAAATTTAATTCAGATATGGACTTTTTTTGCTACACTTTTATCTTCGCAGTTAGATTCTTAAATATATTGTTTTATTTTTGTTCGTAACTCCACTGAAACAAGTTCTTTTAAGTTTTATATTTTTATTGTTTTTGCCCTTAGTTTTATTAGTTTAAAAAAATCTCATTATATTTATATTAAAATAAAGTATGAGATAATTTTACAAATCAAGCTAAAAATGATTGAAAGTACATTATAAATCATGAGACAATAACAAACTCTTTTTGCATTTAATAGCATCTATTTTAACTAAGGGAAAAAATAAACAAGTATCTTAATTTTCTTGATTATAAACATTCTTGCTAGAAAGAGATGTGTCTAACTAACTTTTATGTAATTGCATTTTTCTTATAAAAAATATAGTAAATATAAATTTGCAAAAAAAAAGACATTTTAAACACTATAAAAACATAATATATGATTAGTATACTTGACGTGATGTTGTTATATGATTAGTATACTTATGATAGAGTCTCTAGATAAGTTTTATGGTAAGTCTTAGAGTGCGGGAGGGTATATGTAAGATATATCAAAGTTTTAAAGGATATGTATAATAGAGTTATCACTAATGTTTACACTATTAGAGTATATACTAAGAAATTTTCTTATTTTTATTATGTTACACCAATGTTCAACTTTGAACTCTTATTTCTTTGTCTTGTTCATGGATAAGTTAAGAAGACATATGCAAGAAGACATCTCTTGGTGTATGAGTAAGCTAAAAATTGGAGTTGTGAAGAAGTACTTAAGAATCTAAGGGTTTTAAACTAAATATAACTAAAATGGAATATATGCACTGCAGATTTAATAATACAAATGGAGAGAGAGGAAAATTTATTTTAGAAGGAGTGGCAGTACCTCATAGCATTCATTCTAAGTACCTTAGTTTTATCCTTTAAGAGTATATGAGTTGCAAAAAAGATATCAGCCATAAAATTAAAGCTGGTTGAATAAAGTAAAAAAGTACCACAAGAATTTTATGTGATTGAAAGATGCTAGTTAAATTGAAAAAAAAGTTTTATCACACTGCAATAGGGCATGCTATGATATATAGTAGTGAGTGTTGGGTAGTGAAAAAATAATATATGAGTAAGATGTGTGTTGCAAAAATAAAAATAAAAAGATAGATGTATGGATATACTAGGATGAATAAGATTCACAATGAGTGTATTAAAGAAAAGATATGGGTAACGCTTATTGATGATAAGATAAGAGAACATATATTGAGATGATTTGACTGTATGAAATAAATACCTAATGATATGTTAGTTAGAATAACTGAACAAGTTAGCAAATATAACTAGAAAATGCAGAGATAAACATAAACTAACTTAAACAAAAGTGATCTAAAATAATCTTATGACTTTACATTTGTCGGAAGATGTAGTCCTAAATCGAGCTAAGTGAAAAAAAAATCCATATAGCCGACTCGATTTAACTTAAGATTTAAGGCTCTGTTGAGTTGAGTTGAGTTAACCATGAATGAAATGCATGGAATTAGATTTAAAATGCAAATAATTTTATATAAATTTAATGGAATTGAAAAGCCAAAAAAGGGTTAAGGTATAATAACTTGTTTTAATCAATTTGACATGAGTTATTAAAGAGAATATGAGTTTTAAGGAAAAATTACACTCTCTACCATTTTTTATAGTTTTTTTTATTTTTATTAAGGATATTTTAGTCATTTTATAATAAACTAATAATAAATTTGTAATAAATTCATAACAAATTATGTAAATTTGGTAAATTAGTAAACTAATCATAAATTCTTATAAATTTAAATATATTTTAAAAATATATTAAATTTAATTTTTTTTATTTTTCTAATATTTTTTTCAAAAACCCAAAAATAAAAACATAAACAAAATATCAAAAAGTTGCATATTATGAAAAAGGACCACGTTGTAATATTCTATAATTCCTAATGACACGCTACAGCAACTGTTTATTTATTAAAAATAAAAATAAAAATAATATCATTTTGTACAGAAAAAGAATATTTTAAGAGCAATCCACTGTGCATACACTAATAATAATGGAAGAGAAAAGGCATCTCCCACGTGATTAGTAAACTAAACACAATGTCATTTATTCTTATTTCTTAGTGTCAAATTAAACCAACACTTCTATTAATTTAATTTGATAAAATGGAAACTGCTCTTTTTAAATTCCCCTTTATATGATTTTTGTTTTTAATTAATTTTTTTTAATTCTCTTGTCAATTATGAAAAATAAATTTATTTATTTTTTTTATTTGGTGTAAAAATAAAATAGATTGCCACAATAAAGAAAAACTACAAAAAATAATTTTCTTTTTTTTTTTTCATCAACTCATAATTTCTAAAACATAGACTTTTACTTAGCAAAACAAAATGATAATTAACATACATAAAGAACAGAAATTAAATACTTTTCAGTTGACTTTTGTTTTAGATAATAGCATATGATTAAACTGTCAATTTCTTAAACAGATTATGCTTGAAAGAAAGAAAAGAAAGAGATCAAGAAGAAATTTGGGGAAGGACTCTTTTAATTCTTAGCTTCATTAATTTTCTGGATCTTGTACATCAGTTTATATATTAGTTAAATCCTTATTGTACTTGGAAAGGAAAGGAAAAAAAATCTAGTCCAAAAAGAATTTTAAATAACTAACTAATTTGTTTTGTAACTAACTTCTAATACTCCCCCCTCAAGTTAGGTAATGGGGTCTTCAATGCCTAACTTGCTCAATACATTGTGAAATACTTCTCCAGAAACTGCTTTGGTGAGTATGTCCGCCAGCTGATCCTTTGAACTGACAAAGGGGAGTGAGATAATTCCCTTCTCAATTTTCTCTTTGATAAAATGTCTGTCAACTTCTATGTGATTTGTTCGGTCATGTTGAACTGGATTCTCTGAGATGCTAATCGCAACCTTATTGTCACACTTCAAGATGCATCTTTCTTTTGGTTCGAAACCCACTTCGCCAAGAAGCTTTCGTATCCATAGTATTTCTGCGACTCCTCTAGCTATTCCACGAAACTCTGCTTCCGCGCTTGATCTGGCTACAACATTCTGTTTCTTGCTTTTCCATGTTACTAAGTTGCCGCCTACCAAGGTGAAATAACCAGAAGTTGATTTTCGATCTACTGGATTTTCAGCCCAATCTGCATTAGTGTAGGCTTCAACTTCCAAATGACCATTCTTTTTGAATAAGATTCCTCTTCCAGGAGTGCCTTTGAGATATCTCACAATCCTTAATGCAGCGTCTAAATGTTCTTTCTGAGGATGGTGCATGAATTGACTTACTACTCCAACAGCATAAGCAATGTCAGGTCGAGTATGAGAGAGATAGATTAGCTTCCCTACTAGGTGTTGATATTGTTCCTTGTCTACCATTTCAGATTCTTCCTTAACCTGTAAACCATGATTCATAACAATTGGAGTATTGGCTGATTTACAATCTATAAGTCCTGTTTCTGCAAGAAGATCTAAAATATATTTTCGCTGGGAAATAAAAATTCTTTGGTTTGAGCGAAGAACTTCTATTCCCAGAAAGTATTTGAGCCCCCCTAAATCTTTCATTTCAAACTCAGAAAACAAATTCTTCTTTAGTGTTTCAATTTCTCCTTTATCATTTCCTGTGATAATCATATCATCCACATAAATTATGAGGCATGCAATCTTGGGCCCTCTTCTTTTAATGAACAAGGTGTGATCGGAATTGCTTTGCTTGTATCCATACTTCTTCATTGCCATTGCAAATCTTCCAAACCACGCCCTTGGTGACTGTTTTAAACCATAAAGGGCCTTCTTTAATTTACATACTTCTCCTTTTCCAAATCCAGCTTCATATCCTGAGGGAGCTTCCATATAGATCTCTTCTTCCAAATTTCCATGAAGAAAAGCATTCTTCACATCAAATTGAGATAATGGCCATTCTTGATTTGCTGCAATAGAGAAGAGAATTCTTATAGTATCAAGCTTTGCAACTGGAGAGAAAGTTTCCTCGTAGTCTATCCCATAGGTCTGGGTATACCCCTTTGCTACTAGTCTTGCCTTGTACCTTTCAATTGTCCCATCTGCTTTATGTTTAATGGAAAACACCCATTTGCACCCTACAGGTTTTTTCCCATCTGGCAATTTGCACTTTTCCCATGTTCAATTTTTTTCTAGTGCATTAATTTCAGTTTTCATTGCTTCTTTCCATTCTTTCTTGTATTTCGCTTCTGAAACCGTTCGAGGAATCTTTTCATTGTATAGAACTGAAGAGAATATTCGGCCTTCCTTTGTCATCTTTCCTTTAGCCATTTCGACTATTGGGTACCTGCTTCTTCTTGGTACATGTTCTGGGGAATATCTTCTCGGAGGAATTCCTCGGTTTTGTCTGGGTGGAAGTGTACATCTTTCTTTTTCATCTATCCTGTCATTATCAGTAATATCTTCTTCTACAGTAGTAGAAATAGGAGTAGTAGGACTACTTACCTCAGGGATATCCTCCGGGAAATTCTCTGGATTTGGTTCTGAATCATCCAAGATCTGAACTTCTGTTTCTGAGATGTCATCGGTGGAACCATTAGCTTGTTCTTTTGGGACCACTTCTGACGAACTAGGCATACTGGACATCCAACCAAGCAAGTCACTAGAATTCTCCCCCTGACTTGAATGTTGGGAGTTATAGAAATATTCTGTTTCAAGGAAATCACAATCTATGGTAGTGTATACTTTTCGTGTTTTTGGGTCGTAACACCTATATCCCTTCTGATTTATTCCATATCCGACAAATACACACTTAATAGCACAAGGTTCGAGTTTGTTCCTGTCGGTTTTCTGAATATGAACATAAACACTACACCCAAAAACTCTAGGTAAGACTGTCAAAGTAGATGGTATGGAGGTTTGGGTGGCTAGAGTTTTTAGAGGTGTTTGGTATTGTAGGACCTTGGTAGGAAGGCGATTCACAAGATAAACCGCTGTTCTTACCGCTTCTGGCCAAAAAAACTTAGGGGCATTAGATTCTAACATTATTGCTCTGGTAATTTCTAGTAAAAAATGATTTTTTCTTTCAGCTACACCATTTTGCTGTGGGGTATTAGGGCAAGATGTCTAGTGAATAATTCCTTGTTTGGTGAAAAAAGTTTTTAGGGTAGAGTTAACAAACTCTCCCCCATTATCTGACCTAAGTATCTTAATATTTTTTCCAAACTGAGTTTGAATTATTTTATGAAATTCCACAAATTTTTCACATACTTCAGATTTTTATTTTAGAAAATAAATCCAGACCATTCTAGAAAAATCATCAATGAACAAAACAAAGTACTTAAATCCAGAACTATTATTGTTTGGAGCAGGACCCCACACATCTGAATGAACTAAAGAAAAAATCGTATCACTTCTAGTCTTACTAACAGGATATGTCTTTCTATGGCTTTTGGCCAACACACAAGTTTCACACCTAAAATTTTTGCTATCTTTAAAAAAACTAGGAAATAAGTGTTTGAGATAACCCGGTGAAGAATGTCCAAGTCGTCGATGCCACAGCCAAGCTTGTCTATTTGTAGTCCCGTGAGCAAGCAACATGGTTCCTTGTTGAGTCATCTCATCCACGTAGTAAAGTCCTTGGCGTTCAGTACCACGCCCAATGATTTTCCCCGTCGGTATGTCCTGTAAGATGCAAAAGGAAGGTGTAAGTAACACTGTACAGTTAAGTTCCTTAGTCACATGGCTCACAGATAAAAGTTTATGTGAGAAAGAAGGCACAAACAAACAGTTTTTTAATTTAATGTCCGGTGTTATTTCGATTGTGCCAGTCTTAATTACTCTCGATAAATTTCCATCGGCAATCTGAAGGTGTTTTTTCCGTGGAGTCACAGGTTCCATTAAATCGCCTTGGTCATATGTGACGGTATCGGACGCCCCACTATCGAGCGCCCATTTTTTCTCTTTAGTGGGCCTGTTTGTCTTAGAACCAGCCTTGATGGGCCTGGTTTTTGGGCCAGCTCCTCCTCCTGTATAAGTGAAGGCACGGGCTAGGGTTAACTCACCAGCCATTTCAGAATTCTCTTCCTCTTCCTTTGTCATCGCTGCTTTCCCAGATCTGCTCTTGTTGTCCCTGCCGTTGCTGGTAGCTCCCGAGCAGCCGCCGGTGGTGGTTTTTTTCGTCTTGTTCCGGTTTTTCTTATCATCCCACCAATCGGGATACCCTATGAGTTCGAAACACTGCTCCCTTGTATGCTTCTTCTGCCCACAGTGGCTGCACTCGAGATGGCTCTTGTCGTTCCCTTCTCAGAATGAGGATTTGCTCTCTTTGCCGGTGCTTTCTGACCGAGATCTGTTGGATTTATCATTTTTTGTTATTAGTCCCATTCCGATCTCGGAGGTTTCATGACCGGTGGCGAGGATTCGCGTTTGAGCAGCCTCTCGTCTGATTTCCCCATAGGCTCTCTCAGTTGTGGGAAGGATCGATCTCTTCAGGATATCCTTCCTGATCAGTTCGTAAGTATTGTTTAATCCTGATAAGAATTGGAATAATCTTGTTTCCTCCCTTTTTCTGTTATAGGTTGCGATGTCAGTCTCCGAGGTCATCGGATTTGGATCTCTTCGGTCAATTTCTTTCCATAGAGACTGCATCATGAGCCAATATTGTTCCACTGTGAGTTCGCCTTGGGTCTGCCTCGATGCTTTTGTGTGCAAATCGTAAATTTGCAAGGAATCTCCCTCGCTGTTAAACGTAATTTCGAGAGCATCCCATAATTCTTTTGTTGTTGAGTATTCTGTGATTCCATTGATAAGTTCTTGGTCAATGTTGGCCAAGATGGTGCTGTACAATTGCAGGTCTGCTTGTTCCCATTGTTCGAATGCTAGGTCTGTCTTCTGTGGAGGTTCAGGAACCCCTGTGATGTGCCTTGTCTTGCCTCGGCCTCCTATGGCTTTCTTCATTAATCTTGCCCATAGGAGATAATTGCTTTGATTCAATTTTGGTTCAATCTTGATTGAACTTTCTGTGGTTGTTTGCTGACTCTGTGCGCTTTGTTTGAACAGGGTCAGAAGTTGGTTCAAAAAATCCTTTGGAACCTCAAAGGATTCGGATGATTCTGGTTTCTTACCTTCTGCCATGGAAGCGGTCAAGATTGATTGCTCTGGCAGTTTTAGGTAGATGATGAGCAAGAAAATTGTGCGACTAAATTGGTCGAGAAATCATGCTCTGATACCATGTCAATTTCTTAAACAGATTATGCTTGAAAGAAAGAAAAGAAAGAGATCAAGAAGAAATTTGGGGAAGGACTCTTTTAATTCTTAGCTTCATTAATTTTCTGGATCTTGTACATCAGTTTATATATTAGTTAAATCCTTATTGTACTTGGAAAGGAAAGAAAAAAAAATCTAGTCCAAAAAGAATTCTAAATAACTAACTAATTTGTTTTGTAACTAACTTCTAATATAAACTTTAGCACATTGCAAGAGAAACTTAGAGTTTAAAAATTAGCGGCCAAAAAATAAATTTTGCAGAATAAATATGACCAAACATTCAAATTCTGAGGTATTTTTTTTAATATTTGTAAAACATATAATTATTTTTAAATTGATAATTGTTAATGATTTAATAAGACTTGATCACATGGTTAAATACTTTTAAAAAAAATCTAAAAAAACATTTTTGGAGAAGATTTTTTTTTTGATATTTTTAAATTTAAATATGGTTTAATTGAAATGTATATTTTATTATTATAATAATCTAATTTGTCAAACTTTTAACAGTAAATTATCATATTCTTTAACTAATACGTAGTTGTTGTATGTCTAAATTAAAAAGGGTCAATGCAGACAAATGAAGTGTGTAGAAATGTGAATGATTTAATGCAAAGTTGCGATGCGAACTTTACTAAGCGCTGTGAGCAAGTGACTGGCCAAGTGTGTGAGCGTGAGTTGACTTGTAAAAAAAAAATCAATTTAGTACAATAGGAGTTTATTTTCTTCAAATGAATCCAACATCTCAATGTTTGAGCGTTTAATTCAACATGATCCTTGATAGATTTGTAGAACCATATTGGTTTAAGACACTATAAACACAAACAAAGGTTAGAAAATAAAATAAAAACTTCCTAAAATTATACTTAAAACCACTGGCTAATATAAAAAAAGAGGTAAAAGACTAGAAAAATGAAGGGCTACTACCAATGTTTTTAGCCATAGTTGATTGAGTATAAAGATGAGAGATGGACACAGAAGAATAATGAAAAAAGCACAGATTTAATTTGAGCCATAACTTATAATTCGAAGTTAGGATTAGACTTATATGTATGATACTAAAAAAAGGATTTTTACAAAAATATTAGAAAAAATAAAAAAAAATTAAATTTATTATATTTTTAAAAATATTTTCAGATTTATCAGAATTTATAATTTTTTTATAATAATATCACATTTAAATAATTTATTATAAGTTTATTATATATTTATTATGAGTTATAAATTTATATAATTTATTATAAATTTACTGTAAAATGACTAAAATATCACTGATAAAAATAAATTTTTTTATAAAATATGATAGAAAATATAATTAAAAAAAAAGAAAATAAGAGAGCCCTACATTTTCTCTGTATTATCCACCCATATGTGATTTTAGTTCAGCCCATAGATGGTTTTAGTCTAAGACTTGGGGCGACCAGCGGCCGAAGCTCCAAATCCTTCTCTTTTTCTTAGTGTTTCTTTTTTTTTTTTTTAAGTTTTTTCTAGTAGATTTGTATATTATAGCTATAGATATGACTTAATCATTTTTTTCGCTTCTCTTTCTTTTTCAGCCAAAGACCATTAAATCTTATAAGGGTATTTTTGCTTTGTTGGGTTCACTGGTCTCTTTAGAAGGCTAGAGGGGAGCCCTATTCATACAAGTTTTTGAGACCAGGTCTAGCTCCAAAGATTTCAGAAATGGCTTCTTTCTTTTGGCACTGCAAAGTCTCCTCTCTTATCCATCACATATGGGCTCATCCTAAATATTTTTCTCTGAAACTTTTGTCCATGGTTTTTAATAGGACGCCGATCAACAATGCTTCTTACTTTATTTTTTTAAAATTTCTAGATCCGACACAGTATCCTACTTTCTATTAAAATCACATATCACTGGCAGAGTTGAAGTCGAATTTTTTTAATAAATGGAGACAAAATAAAAATATCATATATTTTTTTAAAAATTTAAACAGAAATAATTAAATATTTTAAAAATTTTAATAATATATATATATATATAATTTTTAAAATAAAAAGGGACAGCTGCCCCTTCTAACTTTAACATCTTTGTCTCTGGTCATTAGTTATAAGCCCAAACCGTATGACAGCCCTGGTTGTTTTAGCTGTAACGGTTTTTGTAGTTCCAATGGACTTTTTTCTCTCTAGACTACAATTAGTTTATTACATCTTTCTATACTACTTCCCAAAAGATTGGGTTATATCGTGTTGCTTATTAAGTCTATCTTCATAAAGATCTTTTTATTTGTTTTTTGTTTAGTTTCTTTTTTTTTTTGATGGAGATTTTTCTTATGCTTATGGGCTATGATGTTAATTTCTATCTAATGAACCTTCCTTTTCGACAAAAAAAAGTTTAGGATTTTTGAAGAAAAGTAACTTTTTTTTTTTATCAAAGTCTATCCAAATTGATTTTTATTTAATAAATCATTAAAACTTAATTAACAATCATTGATGTGGTAACGTGAGACTCACTCAATTAAAAATATTAAAATTCTAATGCTGACTTTAATTAAATACCATGATTTATATTGAGTTTATAATTAAAAAAATATTATAATTTATAATATTAATAAATAATTTTTTTAATATTATGAATTATAATATTAAAAATTATTTATTATATAAATTACCATAATTTATTAATATTAAAAAATTAATACTCAATGGACATAATAGAATTTATAATACTATATTAGAATCTATAAAATTTATTGAAAAAAAGTTTAATAAATTAAAAGGTGATGAAGTAAAAGAAAAGATATTAGAGAAAAGAAAAAGGCTTTTGAAAATCTTAAAAGCAAATGCAAAAGTTTTTGGTTTTTGTGAAATCAATATATATATATATATATATATATATATCACCAAACATGCCAAAAAATTTTAAAAGTATTGAATTCAAAAAGGTAAATACTTTTTTTAAATTATAATTTTAAAAAAATCCAATTATTTTATTTAGATTTTAGATTTTAAATTCAGCCCTTATATAATTTTAATTTTATGAAGCACAATTTAATCACTGAATTGGTAATCCAACGGTGTAGGCTATCGATGAAGAGATACAAGTGATTTTTACATTATTGTATTTATCTCAATAATTATTAAGTAACAAAATATAAATGAATTTCATGATAAATGAATAAATAGTTTATGATTTTTTCATATTTGATAAAATTAAAACTTTTTTTTAATTTTTATGTTTTAATTTTATGGAATTAGTTATTTTTCAATTATATTTTGTTAAAATTGGTATTGGTAGAATTTAATAAAGGTTTAAACTATTAAAATCAATGAATTTAAAGCACAATTTAGCAAAGTGTACATATTTTAAATGAATTATCTAACTAATCCAAACAGAAAAATATAATTGCAAATGATTTTTCATTTTCAATTGAAATGATAACAAAGGGTGTTGTATCAAGGTCTTTTTACAAAGCTGACCAAAAAAGTTAAAAATGTTACAAAATTACGATAAGATAAAAAAAAAATTACAAATCTGAAAACTTCCAAAAAAATAAAACTATAGCAAAAATAAAATTACTGTTAAAAATAAACTTCCTACTTAAATAAAACTTATTTTCGCAATTTTATTAATCAATAAATCATCAAATAACAAAACAAAGCTATATTCATAAAATCGAAGCTGAAAAGGCATTAACAAAGAAGAATAAATAACAATAAATTGAGAAAAATATAAATTATCAATAAAAATAACTTCAGGTTCAAAATTGAATATCAATATAAATCAAAAAAGAATAAATCAACATCACAAAAAAAAAAAAGACCAAATCATATTAGAAAAATATATCTACACTTTTCTTCAAAATATATTTGCAGCAAAAAATATAAATATTATGTAGATATTAATTAAATTAACAGTAAAAAGTATAGATGTTGTATAAATAATACATAGATATTGTTTATATGTTGAGATATAATATAAATATTACATAAATATTACGTACAGACCTTTAATTAGCTTGTAAATATTGTGTAAATATTACGTAGATATTAAGTTACAATATAAATATTATGTAGATGTTGAGTTATGATCTTAACTATAGTATATATAATCTTAATTATAGTATAAATATTTTATAAATATTATGTAATATTATGATTCCCCTAAATGAAAGGGGAAGAAAACTTAATTCCCCTAAAACCTAAAATCATGCATAGATTACTAGATTATTCAAATTAAATTGCAAAGGGCTAAATTGCATACCTGACATAATCGTATGTTGAAGCTGAAGACGATTTTGGAGTTTGTCGCCTTCAAGGGGATACACACTTTAAGTTTAGCGGAAGCACTACTGAAGAACGTAATGTTCTCTCAAAATTGTTCCCCTGGAGACCACGACCCCTTATTTATAACTGATGATGATGATTAATTTCTATTTTGGTCCTTCAACAAAACAGAAATTCTTATCGGTCTCTACACTTATAATCCTATTACGAATAGGACACCTCAATAATCAACAATCCTAATTTGATCAAAACTTTAATTAACTATTTTAATTTGACTGCAATACATATTTAATATTTAAATATATTTAGCTCACACTTATGATTAATTAGAGGATTAATTTTAACAATATAAAATTAATTCTAACAATCTCTCACTTGGGCTAATATATATTAAATATAAATGTATATACCTTAATGAGCTCATAAAAGCAGTCATACTGAAGGTGCCTCAAACAATCTCGTCCATTGATTATATCAACAAAGGACTAAAGGGTCAGTCGCCACATTCATCGTGACTCAAACCACCATCAATCACATTACCAATACTCTCAAATGACATAGATCAATAATAGGAGTGTAGCATAGAAACTACATGTAATGTGATCTAATCATGCCTGTTTCTAACTGGTCATACTTTAGTGAGATCAATCAATAATAATACAGAGTGTAACAAAATAAATACTTTATTTTCTGCAGAAACTGAGTATTAATAACATAATATATCAATTACAAAACAGAGTATACACAAATATAATGTAACCATAATGAACAAACTCCCACTGAAACTAAATAGTCTCAAATAATGTAACACCCATATGAGCAGTGTGCTCATGAAAAACTTTCTGTATCACAGCCTTAGTGAGCGGATCCGCAATCATGGAGTTCGTTCCAATATGCTCTATGGATATCTGTCCACTCTGTACTCTCTCCCTCACAGCCAGAAACTTTATCCCAATGTGTCTCGATCGAGAAGAGCTTCTATTGTTGTTGGAGAATAAAACCGCTGAGTTATTATCACAATATAACTTTAATGGCCTTTCAATGCCATTCACAATGTGCAGCCCTGTGACAAAGTTCCTCAGCCAGATTGCCTGATTGGATGCCTCATAACTTGCTACAAATTCTGTTTCTATGGTGGATGTAGCTACTAGAGTTTGTTTCACACTCTTCCAAGAAATAGCACCGCCAGCCAAGAGATATATATAGCCTGATGTGGATTTCCGACTGTCTTGGCATCCCGCAAAATCAGAATCAGTATACCCAATGATCTCAAGCTGATCTGATCGTCTGTATTTGAGCATTTATCCCTTAGTTCTCTGAAGATACCTCAAGACTCTTTTGGCTGCTTTCCAATGATCCATTCCTGGATTGCTGAGATATCGTCCTAAAATGCCAACTATGAATGAAATATCTGGACGAGTGCAAACTTGAGCATACATCAGACTCCCAACTGCTGACGCATAAGGAATCTTCTGCATCTCCTGAATCTCAAGTTCACCCTTTGGACACTGATCAAGACTGAATTTATCTCCTTTAGCAACTAGGATATCAATTGGTCTACTGTTGTGCATACTAAATCTCTTGAGCACTTTCTCAATATAGCCCTTTTGTGATAATCCAAGCTCGAGTACGGTCTCGATGTATTTGAATCCCTAATACAAAAGAAGCTTCACCTAAATCTTTCATCTCAAAGTGTTTTGAAAGAAAGACTTTAGTCTCGTGCAGCAAGTCCTTACAGTTAGTAGCAAGCAATATGTCATCCACATATAAGACCAAAAAGATAAACCTACTCCCACTGAACTTGTGATACACACAATCTTTCACATCATTTGTTTCAAAATCGAAAGAGACAACTACTTCATGGAATTTGAAGTATTACTGACGAGAAGCCTGCTTGAGTCCATAAATGGATTTCTTTAATCTGCATACCAGTCGCTTTGGGTCTCCAGACACAAAGTTTTCTGGTTGCACCATATAGATTGTTTCATCAATGTCTCCATTGAGAAACGCAGTCTTAACATCCATTTGATGAAGCTCAAGATCAAAATGTGCAACTAGAGCAATGATTGTCCTAAAAGAGTCATTCGATGAAACTGGAGAGAAGGTCTCTTTATAGTCAATGCCTTCTTTCTGAGTGAAGCCTTTAGCTACAAGACGAGCCTTATATCTTTTCACATTACCTTTAGAATCCCTCTTGGTTTTAAATATCCATTTGCAACCAATGAGTTTCTGTCCTTCAGGTAATGGAACAAGATCCCAAACTTGATTGTCTTGCATTGACTTAAATTCTTCACCCATTGCCTCAATCCACTTCTGAGAGTTGGAATCCTGCATGGCATGATGAAAGCTGATAGATCATCTTCCACCATGTCTACAGTATCCTCATGTTCCTGAAGATATACTACATAGTCATCCGGAATAGCATTTCTTCTCTCTCTAATGGACCTTCTTAAAGGCACAGGTTCTGGCTCAAATTCTTGAGGTTGTTGAGCTTGTACTTGAGGAAGAACAACTTCTTCATCCTGATGGGGAAGTTGATCAACATTTTCTTGTATTGGATCCGGAATTGCTTCTGGAATATTAACAAGTCTAGGAACCTGAAAAGTCCCAGGAGCAACAATAGGAATCGACACTGAGTGTTCCTGACTCGATCCCTCCTCAAAGACAATGTTTCTAACCTTATTTCTCCCCCCAAACTCAACAACCTCAAAGAATGTTGCAATTCCCGTCTCAAAAATAGATCTGGAAGTAGGATTATAAAACTTAAAACCCCGAGATCGCTCAGAATAACCAAAAAAGTAGCTACTAACAGTTTTGGAGTCCAATTTTGTCTCATTAGGCCTATAAGGCCTAGCCTCAGCAGGACATCCCCAAACATGAAGGTGCTTTAGACTGGGTTGCGTCCAGTCCAAAGCTCATAAGGTGTCTTTACAGCTGTTTTAGTTGGTACTCTGTTAAGAAGATAGACTGCTGTCTTTAATGCTTCTCCCCACAGAGACTCGGGTAAAGAAGAATGACTAATCATACTTCTAACCATATCCATAAGAGTCCTGTTACGTCTCTCAGATACACCATTCATGCTGGGTGTACCAGGCATTGTGTATTGAGGGACTATACCACAGTCCTGCAGGAAAATAGCAAATGGCCCTGGACGTTGTTCATCTGAACCGTCATATCTGCCATAGTACTTACCTCCACGGTCAGATCTAACAGATTTAATCTTCTTTCCGAGTTGATTTTCAACTTCGGCCTTATAAGATTTGAAAACGTCCAGAGACTCAGATTTCTCATGAATGAGATATAGGTACCCATAACGTGAGTAATCGTCTATGAATGATATAAAATATCTTTGACCATTCCTTGTTGCTGTAGGGAATGGACCACAGATGTCCTTATGTATCAATTCTAAGACGTTCGATGATCTGTTGGCACCTAATCTCTTTTGTTTAGTCTGTTTACCTTTAATACACTCAACACAGGAGTCCAAATCTGTGTAATCAAGTGTGTTTAGGATACCATCTGACACAAGACGTTCTATTCTAGATTTGGATATGTGACCCAAACGTCTATGCCAAAGTTCAGCTGAATTATCTATATTTTGCTTTCTTTTGGTACCTATAGTACTTACCTGCGGGGTTTCATTATAAGAATCATTAATATCCAACATATATATATTATCACATGCATTCAAGAAGCCAGTACCAAAAATTTTTGAATCCATAGATAAAGTAAATAAACTGTCTCCAAATGAAAAAGTAAAATCAGATTTGTCCAAATAAGAAACAGAAATTAAATTCCGTCTAAACGTCAGAATAACAAAAGTATCTACAAGATCCAAAAAAATAACCAGTTCTTAAACACAATCTAATATGCCCAATTGCCTCTACTTCCACCGGATCGCCATTTTCCACATAGACGTATCTTTCACCGTTAGTTGGCTTTCGGTAGCTCAGGCAACCCTGCAATGAAACACTTATGTGAGCGGTAGCACCAGAATCCATCCAATAAGTGTTTCTAGGAGCTGAAGTTAAATTAACCTCAGAACAGACTAAAACAAGGTACTTACCCTTCTTGACACGCCATGTGGCGTATTTAGGACAGTCCTTCTTTAAGTGTCCAGACTTGCTGCAGAAGAAGCATTTTAATTCCTTAGGCTTCTTTTGCACAGGACCTTTATTAGCAGTCTTATTCTCAGCAGTCTTGTTTCTCTTCTTGTTCTTGCCCTTATCTGCTGAAGAGACCAGATGAGCACTCTCCCTCTTAGTAGCCAACAACTTTTCCTCCTCATCCACACAATGAGCAATGAGTTCGTTAAGAGTCCATTTGCTCAGCTGACAGTTATATGAAGTCCTGATATGCCCATACTGTGGTGAAAGAGAATTCAAAGCTAGATGGACTAATAGGTCATCTGGTAAAACCAAATCCAGGACCTTTAGTCTCTTGGCTATTTGGGACATGCTCAGTATATGCCCCCGAACACTACCGTTGCCAGCATACCTTATGGAGGTGAGTTTCGCTAAAAGCGTCCCCACTTCGGCCTTGTCATTTTTGACATAGACCTTCTCCAGCTCAACAAGATAGTTTTTAGCATTACTTTCTTCAGCAGAAATGGCTCCTCGAACATGTTCTGGGATTCCTTGCTGCATGATCATAAGACCTAAGCGGTTAGAACGCTCCCACTTCTCATACTGAACCCTCTGAGCATCTGTGCTTTCTTCAGTAAGAGGAGTAGGTTTGTCCATCCTGAATGCAAGGTCTAAATCCATACAACCCAGATAAATCATGATGCTTGATTTCCATGAACCAAAATTTGACCCCTCAAGCATAGGGACAGTATTAGGATTATACGGTATGCTAGCTGAATTCAGAGAAAATAAATAATAAATAAATGACATAAGCTCACAATCCACAAAAAATTGAAACAAATCACAGAAGTAGAGTTCAAATATTGGAAATAAGATACCGGACACAACATTAATATTCTCATCTTTGGACATAAAATATTAACTGTAATTGGTATCTCAACGCAGTAATTAAATATTGACAATTCAGTCCTGTCAAATAATAAACCTTCCTTTGGGCCGATTTATTATCCACATGGATGAACACATAATAATTATCATATATTTATTACCGCAATGTATTCTCAATTCAGCCAGATAGCAACCTTCCTTTGGGCCGGTTTACTACCCGCAATAAATTTTAATACATCTGTCTAATATCCCAAATAAATTAATTTACACAATAGAGGTCACTTTGGTAACTTTTTGTATCAATTAATTTATTATTAAAAATATTAAGCACAATCAGGACTAAAATATCAAAATTTAAACTCAATTTAATAAATTCTCAATTAAAATTTAATATTGTAATAAATATAAAATTAAACTTTGATTGAACTGTAATTCTTAATAAATTGATTGCAATATTTAAATTTAAGCTCAATTAAATATTGCAATAAACTTTAATTAAATAAAAAAAATTAAACACCATCATCTCTTATGGTGCGTGGATAATTGCAATTGTCCCCATAATCACCATAATTTTTTTTTTGGCCAAACTGTTCAATAAACTTGAATTTTAAACTTGAATAAAATTCAAAATTGAACAGTAGTAATTTTGTAATCACAGTAATCTAAAATTCAAAATTAATTTACGAATTTTAGATATTAATTTACGCAAAAATTCAAGTCCCTTTCAATAAAATTCAAGTCCAAAATTCAAAATTAATTTACGAATTTTAGATTACTATAGGACAGTGATTATTAAAGCCCCTTTCAATAAAATTCAAGTCCAAAATAACAATTTTTTTATTTTAATTAATTAATATAATTAATTAACCAAATTAATTAATTCCAAAAAAATCACAAACCAAAATTCAAGTCCAAAAAATTTGATTTTTTTTCAAAATTAATTAAACTCAGTAATTTAATCCAAAAATAAATCAAACCAAAATTGATTTCAGATTAATAATTTCGATTCCAAATTAATTTTTGAAAATTACAATCACCGAATTAATTTTCTAGAATTAAAACAATAATCAATACTGCAATTTAATCGGAAAATCTAGCAACCTAGCATAGGGCTCTGATACCAATTGAAAAGGGAAGAAAACCTGATTCTCCTAAATGAAAGGGGAAGAAAACTTAATTCCCCTAAAACCTAAAATCATGCATAAATTACTAGATTATTCAAATTAAATTGCAAAGGGCTAAATTGCATACCTGACATCATCGTATGTTGAAGCTGAAGACGATTTTGGAGTTTGTCGCCTTCCAGGGGATACACACTTTAAGTTTAGCGGAAGCACTACTGAAGGAACGTAATGTTCTCTCAAAATTGTTATGTTCCCCTGGAGACCACGATCCCTTATTTATAACTGATGATGATGATTAATTTCTATTTTGGTCCTTCAACAAAACAGAAATTTTTATCGGTCTCTACACTTATAATCCTATTACGAATAGGACACCTCAATAGTCAACAATCCTAATTTGATCAAAACTTTAATTGACTATTTTAATTTGACTGCAATACATATTTAATATTTAAATATATTTAGCTCACACTTATGATTAATTAGAGGATTAATTTTAACAATATAAAATTAATTCTAACAGAGTTATGATCTTAAGTATAGTATATATAATCTTAATTATAGTATAAATATTTTATAAATATTATGTAATATTATATTTCAACTATTATATGCTTCAAATAATTTATAGATGCTCTATAGATATTGCATAGACATTGAGTTATATGCATAGACATAATATAGATGCCACATATATGTTCGGTAGATATTATATTTTAAACCTTTAATATATATAACACTCATATGTCACAAACAATACAAGCAAAAATAAAATAAAAAAAAATTTAAAAGAAATGAGATTTACTTATTCAAAAAATATAAATTGACAAAGAAAAAATAAAAAAAAATTCACAAAGATAATAAAAAATTTTCTTTAAAGTAATTTATCAAACATCTAAAATACATTACAATTGAATAGTAAAAAAAAGTAAGATTACAATTGAAAAATACATAAAAATAAAAAATAATCAGAAAAAATTAATATCATACACCAAAAAAAAATATCACCTTAACTGAAATCTGCTAAAAAATTTCACCAAATCTTATTAGAACCTTCATGTAAACTAATAACATTTTTAATAAATCAGAAACTTAAAAAGCAGTACAATGGAGAAATAACAACAAAAAACTAAAACAAAAAAAAGAGAGAGAAAAGAGAAAGAACAAAAAAATAGAGTATCAAAATCTTAAAAGAAATGAAACAAAAATCACAGTAAAAGAATATAGAATAAAAAAAGCAACTGAAAATAAAAAAGAAAAATAAATAAGGAGAAGAAATAAAGCAACAAAGAATAAAAAGAGAGAAAAATTTAAACAACGCATACTCTGCGAAACGAAAATGTGAAGCAGTGCATAAAAATGAAAAAAAAAATACTTGAACCAAAAATATAATTAAAAATAAATTAGCATTAAAGAGAAAAAAAAAAAGGATAAAAATGAAAAGTAAATATAAAATAGGAATAAATCATGTAATTTCCTCTTGTATCAAATGAATGTAGGAAAATTTCATGGGCCGAGCTTAAGAGATACTAATGAGTCAGAAGTTAGAATGGGCTGGGCCACATAACAGCTCGGCCTTAAGGGTAATTCGGTCACTGAAAATTTGCTGGATAGCAGTCATCTTGGAATTTGGATAGCCCCATTTTGCTCCTTTAATATCAAAAATAGCACAGGCACAGATTCTAGTGATGCTCGAGGGCCTTTGACAATGGCTTCTTCAATTACTTCTTCTTTTCAAACCAGGTCAAAACCTTAACTTTCGTTCTCAGTTTCTTTATTTATGTTGAAGGGTTCATGCTTTATAATTTCATGGTCGCACTTGCTTTCTGTTAGTCTGGGTAGCCGAAATGTTTGTTATTATTTAGGAATTTAATAACTCATTTTGGTGGTTTTAATGGTTTAAAATGATGGGTTTTGGTCAGTTCAAGCTATGTTTCTTTTATGGGTATGTTTTTGTATTTGAACTTTTGTTCTGACAGAAACTCTGTGTCTTCAGTTCAGTTCTTGACTCTTGTGTCCAATGTGATAATTAACACTAAAATTATTGATTTATGCACGATAGTGGGTATAACTATTACACTCCATTCTGGTGCATTGCCAATTCTGTGTATTGTACCAGGGAAAAAAATTAAATAAATATAGATTACATTTTGTGTTTTGAATATCATAGATTTTCTGAAATAACCCACTTGATTTTTGTTTGGTTGGTTGTCTTTCCTCTGCTAAACTAAAATACAAGTGCTTTTTCTTCTTCCTTGAATTCATAATAGGCTGTTAAGCATTGCCTGTCATAACGGTGGAATCATGTAATTTAATGTATAAATTACCTCAATTAAAAAATTAATTAGTGTGCCTTCAGCTACTTAGATTGCCTGGACTATGAGTTTTTTTTTATTATACATTTTACCACACATGAAAAAACAAAGAGCGAGAAAGAAGAACCACCAGTCATGACTCGCGATAGCCCAGAATAAGAAACATTTCTACTAGTTAATTTGGAGTAATGATGTATACAAAAGTTGTAGGCTTTTCGGAGCCATTTATTTGGTTTAGCTGCTCAGGCTCCTAAATCATCTGAGAAACTATGTTCACCTGAACTAATTCTTTTACCTCTATTTGATTTATCTGATAAAAGTGTTGCAATTTCAAGATTTAGATTTTGTTCTGTTTTGTACTACTAGGAGGCAGTTCAGCTTGGGCTATATTGAGGGGGCTATCTCATTTTCCCTACCCTCACCCTTTCTCAAATTAGTTACTAGTCGGACCAAAAACTCTTCTTATTCATGAGAGAGTCAACAATCTTGAGTTTCAATAAACGTAAGCTCAGGCAGTTAACCTTTAGAGCAGTAGCTACAGTTTATCAGCTACCAAATGGATTACTTGGATATGTCGAAAGGGTATTGTTTCTTGGTTGCTCGTATCTCTCTTGTATGAATACTTAAGGATACAGAATGATGAATTTTAATGACCTTGGAGTTGTGAGCTAAGAGCGATATATTATTTAGCTTCTGATGTTGACATATTATTTAGCTTCTGATGTCATTCGTCTTTTCGCTGATGTTACAGCAATCTGAGAGCTGCATTTTTGGGTGAGAGAAATGGAGTTTGTATGCCTATTTTTCCTACAATTCGTGTTGGGTTCCTAAGAAAGACTATAGTATGTAAGGAGTCAAGAATAGGAAAGCAACCAATTCAAGTGCCTTCCAATGTCACAATTACATTGGATAACCAATATTTAAAAGTGAAGGGTCCTTTGGGGGAACTTTCAATAACTTATCCTCGAGAAGTCAAGCTTGATAGAGAGGAGAATGGATCAATTCGTGTTAAAAAGGCTTTGGATACAAGAAGAGCTAACCAAATGCATGGACTTTTCAGGTAAACTCTTCCATATCCTCTACTCGTGAACTTTTCCTTACATAACTTATCTTCACTTAATTATCATTATACTTGTATGCTATGTAAGACTAGTTATTGTTAAATCTTTTTTCTAATACTTCATTATCGGGAACTTTTAGTGGTTGTATATAGAGCTAGAAGATGTAAATGAATTTGAAGCATAACATTTATCTATAAATGATAGAATTTGATTTGATCATGTTGATTTCCATAGAATTGAACTCGTGAGATTAAAATGAACATTTTCATTTTATGAAAAACAAAAACGTGGAATTCCAAATAAATTCTGTAAAATTTTGTGGAGTTCATCTACCGCAAACAACGCATAAAAAGAGTGTTCTACTCCATTAAGATTGACATATGTTTCCATCTTTGCTATAGGATATTCAGAATGTAAGATAATGATTCAAGGGACAATGCTAATTATTGGAAAGTAATGTGTGTTTAACATGCCTATTGGCAAATATCAAATGTGTATCTCACATGGCCAGGAAGGTGTCAAATGAAAATTGTGAGAGCAGATCATACTTTCTTGGTACTGCTTGCTGAAATGAGAACACTCTGTGTCGTTAGGAAGCTTTGATTTACGAAGAGCCATCATTGCATATAAAGGGATAAAAGATATTCTGAAAGAAATACTGGCAGTTATTTGATGTATATACCGGTTATTATTCCTTTTTAAATGTCTTTTCATTTATACGTGAATTATATATTTGCAGTTTTGCATGCATTTCATAAATAGGAGTATTAGCCTTAGCAAGAGTTTGTTGTAGTATACTATTATACCTGGTTTATTTACACCCTATATGCCTGTTAATGCATTCAGGACACTTACGGACAACATGGTGGTGGGAGTGTCCAAGGGATTTGAGAAGAGGCTTCAATTAGTTGGTGTTGGTTATCGTGCAACAGTAGAAGGAAAAAACCTGGTATTAAGTCTTGGATTCTCTCATCCAGTGAGAATGGCAATACCAGATGATATACAAGTGAAGGTGGAAGAGAACACCAGGATCATTATTAGCGGATATGACAAGTCCAACATTGGTCAGTTTGCTGCTTCTATTAGGAAATGGAGGCCCCCTGAGCCATACAAAGGTAAAGGGGTGAGGTATGCGAACGAATTTATAAGGTTAAAGGAAGGAAAGGCAGGCAAGAAGAAGTAATTGTTCCTTTTTTTTTTGGTATTTTGTTATCTTATGTGCACTTGTTTGTATGCATCAGCAAAGCAGGATGTATATCAGTAATTCATTAAATTGACTAGTAGTTTATTTTAATTGTATTTGTATCTATTTTTGTTAAGAGTATTTTGTTATGTACAAAGCAATGCGGAAGATAGTGCTATCATTGCTTGAAACAAGTCTCGTCTGGTTCCAAGGTTCAAGCTAATGTCTATTGAATTAATTGATAATTTGATACCTAGAGGTTTGACTCATTCAAAGTAAGTTGTTGCAATTGTTGGGCTTTCTGCGTCCCACCTAAGCTGGACTGCTGGAGGGTTAGCCCGAAAAATGAGAGGATTGGAAAATAATGGCGGCGGCGGCCTAACAGCTTAAAAAATTCATGAAAATATGTCTTTTGTGTTGAATCTGATCTTTTGATTCAAGTCAATTGGATAAACACATTTTTTTTGTTTTAATCAAATTAATCTAAACCGGGCTTGGTATAATCTCGACTCTATGTGGCTTTCCTACATGGCAGGCTGATACACTATCAACACATCCATTCAAAACTCACTGTTCTGAATATTTTTTTTCCTCTAACTTGAATGAAATGTTGTGTTTTCCTTTCTCTCATTTCATATTTCAGCTGGAATGAAATGATGCCGCTAAAATATCAGGTGGAAGCAACTAAAAAAAAAAAAAAACTCTCAGCTCCTTCGAGTCCCTCGACTTCCTATCTCTTTCGTCCATTGGCCCCATCTTCACAACCCTCAGCTGAGAGCAAATATTTATTCCTCCATTTGAAACCAACATGTTCCCCACTTACTTAATATGCGAGCGATTCAATTTCAAGTTAGCTTCTAAGACCACAAGATAAGGCTGACCACATGCTACTGTTGAGTTTTTAATTTCAAGTAGAAATTTTTAATTCTTTCCTTTGTGGAGTTTTCTTCTAGGACCACAAGACTGAGATGTGCAACAAAATGAAAAAAGAAGATTCAGTATAGGTAATGAATGTATTGTTTATCTGTACAAATTTGTTATTTTCTACAGGGATTTAGGTTTTTTTTGCTACTATTTGCAACTGAGATTTTATGCTATTGTTTGTGTTTTTTCATTTTTGTATGGGAGATGCATGATTGATGTCTTACCAATGGAGTTATGGCATGGAGACAGGTTTGTGAATACTCCAAAAGTATCATACATTGGGGGTAGTAGCATTACCTTGAGTGATATAAAAACTTTTGGAATGAGTGAGTTGCATAAGATAGTTGACAAGGGCCAAACCAACGTATGATAATGAAAAACCTAATCAAAATATATGTATATATATACACACACACGCACAATATATATATATGTGTATGTGTATTTATTTTTTAATAATTAATTTTAAATATTAATTACTTTAAAATTTTAAAGTTTATTTTTAATTTATTTTTTATAATTTATTAAGTATTATAACTATTTATAATTATTGTTTAATTTAAAGTCTAATTTATAGGTTTTAGTTTATTATTTTGATGATTAGGTTAATTATTTTGGAATTTGATTATGAATTAGAATTTAAAGAATTTAAAGTTTTGATGGGTAAGTAAATTATTTTTAAATTTAATTATGATATAAATTAAAATTTTAAGATTTTATGATTAGGTTAATTATTTTGTAATTTGATTGTGAATTGAATTTTTAGTTTTGTGATTAATTTAATTAATTTATAATTTGATTATGAATTAGATTTATAGTTTTGTGATTAGTTTAATTATTTTGTAAAATATGTTATATCATATAAATTTATTTAAAAATAATTTTTTAGTTTAAAATTTTGGTTTTGGCACTGATAGTTGAGAATTTAGGATATAGAAGGGTTATGAACTTTGCTCAATAGAAAATGGGAGGAGGACTTGGAGAACCCTTATTGTTCTATATTGATACAAATGAAGGGTTTAAGAAGATGTTTGATTTGACATTATATTATGGCGTTATGAATTATTTTGTGAAGCATCCAAAGTGGCAAAATAGTTTTAGGTTGCAATAATGTTGAAAGGGGGTTGCTGTTAAACTGAATCAACCTAATGAACACCTTGAACCTACTGAACACATTCAGCCTCCTGAACACCTTGAACCTATTGAACACAATTAGCCTATTGGACATGGTGAACCTCATACAAGTTACTTTTAAGAAGATGCTTGCAATTTTCATCGGTCAACAATATAAAAATGAGGAAAATGAATTGAATAATCCATTCATTAAAGAGTATGAGAAAGCGGCTGACAATATATATTTAGTGGCAAATTGCATGATGTTTATATTGTAAATGAAGTGAAATCAGACTCAAACGATGCAGACTATATTTCTCATGGTTGTTATATTTAAAAGAAGATGTAGATAGTAATCTTGAGAACTTAGATGATGAATCTATAGAAGCCAGAATAAACTGAAAAAATTTAAGAAGATAAACATTATCCTTAGTTGTGGGATTGATAGGTGCCAAAATTGGTCATATGACACAGAAATACAATTTGTAAAATATATAAAATTAACGAGTTAGAATTGACTCTTAATAGGTTGGTATCATAAATGGAGATAATTCATTTATGACATGACTTTAAAAGGATTGTATAGCTTATTAACACACAAACTTTCTATGACCAATTTAATTAAAATGACGTAGTTTTAATATAACTCAAAACTATGCCATTTTATTATTATTCGCTCAAAGAGAATAAAAATGATTCTTAGCTCATGGAGTTTCCTAATTTCCTCCTTCAATGCCGAAATCTTAGTGACAAATGGATAAGTAATATCTTTGTCCCCGGCATTACATTAGGATCTAACTACTTAAAATATTTGCGATCATCCTCCTTTTAGAAATGGGCATCTCAAGAATCTCTTTGATGGATTGTTATGCCCGAGTGAAATGTAGCAAAACTAAAAGATTCACCATATATAGTCGTGGAAGATACTATGACTAAAATAATAAATTATAACATCTAAATGATTTTGTCATAAAACTTTAATTTGTAGCCTGTCGTAGGTACAAGTTACGCAGCTAAAACTTAGTTACAGAATTTACTTATTTCATAGTTTTTTTTTATTTTTTATTTAGCTACACATTAATTTATAAGATGACTAAAAATAATTAGACATTTTGCTACTAAGCTATTTCGTTATAGTAAAATACATAATTTTTTTGCTATGAAAATCAAATTGTATAACAAATATTTATTATTATAAATATATTAAGTTTTTTTAACTATAGCACACGAAATCTAACCATTATCTCCATACTTGTTCTCGTCAAACCATTAGCTTTGTTATTATTTATTGACACTGGAGAGCTAATTAGTTGAGAGATTTTTTACGAGGGAATATACTTATTGACTTAACTCTAAATTTCAAATGAAATCTTAAAGCAATAGGTTTATACATCATTTCTACTTAAATTTCTCATTAAATTTATCTTTTTTCGATGTGAGATTCTTCTTATAATATTTGAATAATATCAATTAACTACGTATATAAAAATTTTATAGCTATTATCCTATATTTTTAACCACAAGTTAATTGTTCATAGCTAATAATAAAAACAATTGCTTTAAAAATTTTACATTTATAGTTAAAATATTTGATTTGCTATTATATTAAAAATATTATAACTAAAACATATTTATTACTACGACAAATAAATATTTAAATAAAAGTTAAAAATTAATTTTAAAAAATTAATTTTCATAGCTAATGAAATTATAATTAGCTATAAATAATATATTTTATAGCTAATATTATATATTAGCTACTATTAAAATTTTTATAGCAAATATTCGTAGGCATAAATAATAATTATTGTAGTGCAATACGATCTTTGTTCATGTTTGCAGAAACACTAACCTCAGAACTCTATTTCACAGTAGCTTCAGTCGTCGCTCCTTCCTTGGAGAACACATGAAAGGAACTTCTAGAGCAACAAATGGCAAATAGAACGAAGGTAAATTAATAGGTTGAAATCAAAATGAAACCCAGGGTTTTCAACAGTGGATGAGAGAGCTAATGGTTTCCAAATCAAGAAGAGATTAGTGAGCTAAGCGTTTTGAAATCAAGAGTAGATGAGAGAGCTTAGAGTTTCCAAATTCACAATCAAATAGAGAAGATGGATAAACGTCATCATTTTGGCTTAGAAGGATGAAATTAAGGAAAAGGAAAAACACAATATTCCGTTCAAGCTGGGGGAAAAAAAGATCCAAAATGGTGAGTATGCTGATAGTGCATGAGTCTGCCATGTCAAAAGCCATGTAGGCTCAGGATTATCCCAAGTCTTGCTTGAATTGATTTTCTTCAAAAAAATAAGTAATGTATGTATCTAATTGAACCAAATCAGCAGATAATATTAGACTAAGAAAACACATGTTTTCGTGGATTTTTCAATATGTTAGGCCTAATAATAAGACATAAAGCAAAAAAAAAAAGCACATTTTATAAATAGGCCGGCTAGAAGAGTTTTTTATAAAATTGTTTGAAAAGTTTATAATATTATAAATTTAGAAAAATATTATCAAACTTATCAAAAATTTTAATCAATTTATGAATATATCAATTTTATATTTTATTATTAATTTATTATGCATATGATAATTTCTCAAAATTTATTATTAGATTATTATAAATTTATTATACACTTTTATAAAATGATAAAAAAAAATTTGATAAAAAATAAAAATTTTAAAAAATCTGATAGATGATGTAATTTTCTCAAGGTTATTTATTTATTTTTTTAATTTTTAAAAATTTTCTAATTTTTAAGAAATTTAAAAATATATATTTTAAATTTAATTAAAAATATATTATATGTATGGATTTGATATACTATCTAGATGTTACATTAAATATATATTTTTAAAAGTGAATATTTTTCAAAAGAAAATTAAATATTTGGAAATATTTTCATATTTTAAAATTTTTTTTATACAAATTGTTAGAGATCTAAGCTAGTTTGATTCGTATTATTATAGAATATAATATTTATTGAAGAATGAGCTTGATACAGGTGGTTGAGGTGCGAGGCTCAGAAGCTTCAGCTGTAGAAAGAAGGAAGGTGTGTTAAGTTATATGTTGCGTTTCATTGTGAAACGCAGTGCTTTGAGGAGCAACGCACCGTTTTACTAAACTTGATGTCTTCATCTTTTCTATTGTTAACAGTACTGAATGGCGCGAAAGTTTCTTGAGGAACAGCAGAGAGATTACGAAGAACAGCAGAGAAATTTGTTAAATTTTCTTTTCTTCTTAGCTCCAGTTAGCTTAATCTAGAAGTTTCTTTAGCTTGATTCACTTGAATCTAGCTGTACATATTACTCTATATAAACACTTCTGTAACTGCTTTTCAGATATACAACATATTATAATTTTTCATCTTTTTCTTCATACTTTCTCTTATTTTCTTCATTTATATTTATTAATTTTAAATATTATATTTAGATATAATAAAATTAAATATCTCAATATATAATTAATAAGTTTAAATAAAAAAAAATAAGATTACATGATTATGATTTATAGATTATATTTTATTTAGTGTAATATGTAATTATCACTTTATTTTTATTAAAGAAAAAATTTTAATTAAATTAAATTTGAATTAATCTTAATCATATAAATAAATATTTTGTGTCTTACTTTTAAAAAAATTGTTGAACTTAAATTGACCCATCATAGGATGGTTTAAAGGCAGTTTTAAAACCGCTAGTTTTGATTTGAGTTCCAGTTTGAGAAGTGATTTGATGAGAAGGTTCCAGATAATTCAAGAGAACAATTTTGAGATGGTTTAGTGGCGATTTTATTGCAATTCAAAACTAGAAAGAACAGTTTATAAATGGTTTCAATTAATGATTTACAGACAAAAAAAAATATTTTGGAATGAAGATTAAAAATATTGAAAATAATTTTAAAAAATAAAGGAAATATTAAAGAATATAAATTGTAAAGTATCATTGGAGAGAAAATTAAAGAATATAAATTATAGATAATATTAGAGAGAAATGTTGAAGAAATTGAGATAAATTGATGTGAAACATATTTATAACATAAATTATAAATATATTTATAATTTGTAATATATAATAGAAGGAACTATTAAATTCTTCTATTTATAAGAGTACTAAATAAGAGAAATTATTTAAGAGTGCATATATTAATTAATATATAAGATAAGAGTGTATTTATTAATTAAAATCAATACTATTTATGGAGTTTATATAGAATATAAATTATCCATAGTATTAGAAAATAAATTATTAAATATACATACCGGAGAGTATTGGAGAGAAAAATATAAGAGATTGAGATAAATTAATATGAAATATATTTATAGGAAAAATTTTAAATATATTTATAATTTATAATTTATAAATAAGAGAAATTATTAATTTCTCCTAATGATAAGTGTGCTAACTAAGAAAAATTATTTAAAGGTGTATATATAAATATATCAATTGATAAATAAGAATGTATATATTAATTGAAATTAATTTTTCTTAAGCCTTCCAAAATTCTGTCGGTAATATCTTCATCTAAGCCTTCCAAAATTCTGTCGGTGATATCTTCATCTGACATAGGTGAGTCAAGCATGGCCAGTTCATCTGTTTTGATTTTGATAGCTTGCATATACTCTGTGATTGTAGAAGCTCCCTTTGAAATGTTCTTGAGTTATGCCTTAACTTGCTTGATTCGACCATGAGATAGTTTGGCATATGTGGTGGCAAGAATGTCCCATGCATGTTTTGCGGTTTTAGCCTTTGCAATGAATGGAATGAGTTGTGGTGAAAGAGCACCAATAAAAACATTTATAATTAATTGATCGTCTTATCCAGTGATGATGAGCAGGATTAGGTGAAGAAGAACCTTGAAGGATTAGTGATGGACAAGGGTATGTGCCAGCAATATAACCAAGAAGGTCATAACCAATGAACAAACTCTGAAATTGAAGTTTTCATGAGATAATTACTACTATTTAATTTTAGAGGAGCTCTAGCAGCAACATTGAACGTTATGAGCTGCTGAGCAGAAGATGCACACACAGCAGAAACAACACCAGTGTCAGCCTGATACCATAATAGACAGTATAGAATGATTAGAAGAGATGATATTATTGACCTCTTATGTATACTATTTATATACAAATACAAGAGAATCAAATTCCAAATTTAGATATGATAAATAGGTGGGCTTGGATGTTGGTTGTTATATATTAATTGAAATTATTTTTTTTAAATTAAATAAAGAAAATATTGAAAATTATAGATTGTATAGAGTATTAAAGAATGTATATTATAGAGAATATTGGAGAGAACTCTAAAAGAAATTAAGATAAATTGATGTAAAAACTGCTGGATTCAATTATGGTTTAAAACTATTAATTTCACAGTTTATTATTTATGTAAACCAAAGTCAAATCATGTACTAGCGTACTTCATTGGAGTTTTATTCACAGTTTTTTCTCTCTTGTTGAAAGTTCTTTCCCTTTCACTGTGAGCACCTCTCTCTTTGTTGCCAGGGGTGTGTCCTCCTGAAATTGAAAAAAATATATAATATATTATTTAATAAAATATCTTTTAAGAAAAAAATAATTTAATTATTTAAAAGTTATATATAACTAAAGTAAAAATAAGAGGACACATCTCTTTTTTTTCTTTTTTTTTTCGACAGCCAATTTAACCATTTATTATTATTATTTTTAAAATATAAGTTCATACCTAAATTTTCTTCTCTACTCTTTCTTTTCATCATTCTTCTTTATTATTTTAGATTTTATGATTCTCATTCTCACTTTTATAACCATCACACTTTTACAACTATCACAATTTTACAAGCCCTCAAAAATAATAAAAATCTAATTTTTTATCTTTAAAGGTAATATTAGAACTTTAAAAGTCCAGATATAAATTTTCTAACCAATTTATGAAATATTATTATTTCTTAATCAATTTTTAGAATAAAGTTAGAATTTAGAAAAAATTAATAGATCAGTAATTATTTATTATTATTATTATATTTTTCTAAATAATTTATTAATTTATATATTCTAATTATTTTTGTAATAGAAATGTTAAGATATTTTTGAAAAAGAGAGTCCTCACCTCCCAAAAGAAATGATACTCTAAAACTAGTTCGAAATTGGACCATGGTCATACCTAATCAAAAGTATGACGAATCTTAACCAATTTGATCTACTTCCACTCCAATTTGAAATTAAACAGTGGCCATTGCCTGGTCAAGAGCGAACAGCTCACGTAAGTTCTTGAAAAAGTCCGGTTTGAAATAATGAATTCACTCACAACGAAGTAAGGAATTTTAAATTTTCGTTGTTTTAAAATGAGGGAAGTAGCAAAGGAAAAATGAGGGAAGGCTGGGAAGTTAAAGGTGGAATGATAAGACGAAAGTAACTTGGTGTACAACCTTTTTTTTAATTTCTTAAAACGATGGAGATAACTAACTGCATGTCTGATAATTTTTCAAGCTAAAAATCATGTAACTCTGAAATAACGTTATATCGAAACATTTTAAACTTTTCCTTCTAAGCAAAGCCAAGCATATTTGTCAAAATTAAAAACACAGCTAATAGAATGCCTCCATGAGCATCCATCAGACAACTATTAATCTCAAAATCCTTCCAGTGAAAGCAGTTTATAATCAAATCCTAAATCAGGCAAATAATTTCACTTCAAGCCATTAATCAAAAGCCAACACTACTGAGCAAGTATGCAAAATTTGCAATCAGTAAAGTAGATAAAGATCGTATTTTTCACTATTAGCCTTCATCTGTTTAGCTCCATGAACAGAAAGAGCTTCCAAAATATTAAGCCAAATATGTGGATAACAGTCATTAGAAGAAAGCATCACAGCTGTGTCTATTTGGAAAGAATGAACAAGGGAAAAAAGTAGCATAAGCAGAGCAAAACTGCAAAGAGTTGTTGCTGGGTTAGCAACAGCTAAAAGCTACTGATACTCAAACCATTATATTGATTAATCTACTCCTAAAAAGCTACCGATATGATGCATTTGCCACTTCTTTCCCCATATTCTGTACAAACCAGCTCCATATCCCACTTTGATTTCTCTGCAACAGTTTAGCAATGAAAAACCAATATGAGGATCACTTGATTTAATATCTAAAACGAAAATGAAAGCAAGCATCAACAGTTATCAATAAGCACTTAATTTGAACAAATTGACTGGTAGTACTCTTATTGCGTTAACAAAAGCCATACTACCTAAGAGCTAGATTCCTGCTCTGCATCATCATGGACTTCAGAAGTGGATTTCTCAGATTCATCTGACTTCTCATTTTCTCCAGTATTGTTCTATCAAAATTCAAAACAACCGAAAGGGGAAATCAACAAACAAGGAAAAGGATTGGAAGACGTTTAGAATTCAGCAGGAAAGTTCAAATGAGGATAGATTCAAATCAAAAGGAAAACAGGCATTTACTAGCTTTTGCTTCTTATATGCTTCAACAGCTTTCTCATACTCAGCCTTCTTCTTCAAGGCCTTCTCTGTATATTGAGCCTTGTCCTACATTCGAAGACCAAAAGATCACGATAATTAGGCTGAATTCTTTAAGCAATCATTCCAAAACCCAATATACCATTTCCAATTTGCAGCCTTATAACACAAGTAGACTTCAAGCAATGATAGGTGTAAAAAAGGATAGATAATAAGAACAAAAAAAAAGCATTTGAACTAACGAGATCGAGTTATTATTTAGTTTTTCTATGCGCTAAAACAATGAAACTGGAGATCTTACAGATTGAGACATTGATTTCCATTTCTCACCACCAGCTTTCCCAACCTGCATATACACAGATCTCAGTCAATAATTCTCTTTCATCAAAGTTATTTTCAATTTCATTGCCGAGAAAATAAGAGAAATCGAAAGGCATTTCACATGTAAAACCCAAGCAACAAAAGCAGAAAATATAATTTCTAGAGAGTTATTGTTTCCAACGATTACTCATCAATCACATTCTCCTATACTTTGAGTTCTCCGGCCAACCAAACGAAGAGACAAATCAAAATTTGAAATTAACAAATAGAAAAGTAATTTAAAAAAAAAAGAATCTCACAGCAGAAACAGATTTGTTATCAGGAAAGTTCAACTTGAAAGATTTCCTGAACTCCTCCCTGTCATCCACAGCAACGGAGAGCATGTCATTAAAATTTACATCAGCAAAAGCACTCAGTCCTATAAAATATGACAAGCGAGAAGAAAACGGAATCTAAAATGTTTTGAAAACCGAACTCACATGAAGACAAAAAAAGCAGAGGGAGGACGCTTCGGAGCATTAGGATCCTTTCGAGCAGAGGTCTTCTTACTTCCTTTCTCCTTAGTAGTCTTGGTCCCGACTTTGCGTGCCTTCAATATCCTTCAGAAACGCCAAGAAGAAACAATAATGAAAAAAAAGGAACTGATTCAAAAGAAAATTCGTCAGAAAAAATTAAGAGAGGATAGAATCAGATGAGAATCGATCTTAAAAATGCTAAAAAAAAAGAGAAATCAACGAAGAGAGCCAAATCTGAAGAAATAAAAAAAGAAGAATAAGCAAGTTTTGAAAGCACAACAAAATATTTTCCCATCGCTGTGAGTAGCAAAGAAAATGAAGGAAAGGTACGAACAAAACAGCACATAAAATTACGAAAATAAGGAGTAAAAACGCTTCGTTGAAACAAATCAAAGCGAAACAACACATTTTACTCAAATGATATTTAAAGAACTCAACATTAGAAACAAAATTAAAAGCAACAGATAGAGAAATTACTCAGACTCAGGATTCTTGTGAGCAATCGCAACCTTTCTCGGTCCTTTCATGGCTTTCAAACTTGAAGTTAGGAGAATTTGAGAGCAAAAGAGATATGGAGAAAGAGAGAGGGAGTCTAATGCTTTTGAAACTACAGAATAAACAGAGAACATTGAAATGAAAACCGGTGATAATACAAGGAATTTATAGGTGGTTTGGAAACGAAAATTTCACTGAAATTAAATTGAAATTTCAAGTCCAAATATTTGTTTTTTTTATTATTATATAATTGGCGGGAACGGGACTCGTAGGAAGCGTTGGTACTTGGTTCCCTATGGAACAGTAGGAGGAAGTATACTCGCTAATAGAATGCGTACTCGTTATATTTACAAGACACGTGTTGTATATGACATTTTGAGAGAGAGGTAATTTTCTTCTCTAGGCGCGTTGTTTATAGCAGCGAGTATGGATTCTTTGAGGGGAATTTTAGCGTAGGCAGTTATTGAACTAGCTGCGCAAAAGAGCGAGGATGGCATGGGACGTGCAAGTAAGCCTGAGTGGCTCTGATCATCAACGGACCACAATGCCCGTGCATGGTTACAATTGTCTCTACTGGAATTTTGGGAAAAACAAAATAAATTATTTTAAAATATTGGAAACTTTGTCTTATGGCTATTTTAAATACTAAATAGTTAAAATATATCATAATAACTAAAAAAATTATATAAATAATCAATATGTATTTAGAGTTTTTTTTTACTTATTTATTTTTGAAGAGTTTGAACATCAGTCTTGTTCCAAAATTAAATTATTTTTATTTTTCTTACACATATCAAAAATTAATTTTATTTCCTTTACTTGCTTTTTTTTAAGAAGATATTTCCAATTGATCTTTGCAATGTTTTTAAAATTGAATAATATATATTAAAAAAACTTACATATTTGTTACCTTTTTAATTTTTTAAAAAATATCATATTGTTTAAAAATAAAGGAAGAGGCAAGAGACAAGAGAGAAGAGGACAAGAAGAATATAGACTAAGAAATATGAGCGTAGTATTAAACTGATGGGGAACTCTTCTATTTATAGAGTAGAAACCCTAATACATGTATGGACTGTGGGATCCAATAAACATTCATTGATTTATAACACTCCCCCTTGAATGTCTTAAAAATATTTATAAAAATATTACTAACTACATGAATACGCGATAACATACTGCCTCATTAAAAACCTTTACAAGGAAAAATTCAATGGGATAAAAACCTTGAAAGGGAAAAAGAGTGCAGTGCGTATTCTACTCCCCCTCATGAAGACATTACTTGAGATCTTTGAGTCTGCGCATTCCGATTTTGTACACCAATTTCTCAAAACTTGTTGTAGGAAGCGACTTCGTGAATAAATCGGCAAGATTGTCACTTGAGCGAATTTGTTGAACATCAATATCATCATTCTTTTGAAGATCGTGAGTGAAGAAGAATTTTGATGAAATATGCTTTGTTCTATCCCCTTTAATAAATCCTTCCTTTAACTGGTGTATACATGCAGCATTATCTTCATATAAAACTGTTGTGAGTTCTTTTTGAGGATGTTGGCCACATGTACCTCGAACATATTGAATTACTGATCTCAACCAAACACATTCTCGACTTGCTTCATGAATGGCCAAAATCTCTGCATGGTTAGAAGAAGTAGCAGCAATAGTCTGTTTTGTAGATCGCCATGATATAGCTGTACCTCCACATGTAAATAAGTAACCTGTTTGAGATCTACTATTATGTGGATCTGATAAATATCCTGCATCTGCATAACCAATCAAAACTGACTTTGATGTGTTAGCATAAAATAAACCCAAGTCATTGTACCACGAAGATATCGAAGAATATGTTTAACTCCATTCCAATGTCTTCGTGTTGGTGAAGAACTATATTTTGCTAATAAGTTTACTGCAAATGCTATATCAGGTCGAGTATGACTAGCAAGATATGTCAATGCTCCTATTGCACTAAGATATGATACTTCTGGACCAAGAAGTTCTTCATCATCTTCTCGAGGTCGAAAAGGATCTTTTTTCTCATCAAGCGACCTTACAACCATTGGAGAATTTAATGGATGTGCTTTGTCTATATAAAACCGCTTTAACACCTTGGCTATATATGTGGATTGATGGACTAAAATACCATCTGCAATATGCTCAATTTGCAAGCCAAGACAAAACTTTGTCTTTCCGAGATCTTTCATTTCAAATTCTTTTTTCAATAAATCCACAATTTTAGATATCTCTTTTGAAGTTCCAATGATATTTAGATCATCAACATAGACAGCAACAATGGTAAATCCGGATCCAAATCTTTTGATAAAAACACATGAACATATAGCATCATTTTTATAGCCCTCTTTCATTAAATATTCACTAAGACGATTATACCACATTCACCCAGATTGTTTTAATCCATAGAGAGCTTTATTCAACTTAATGGAATAAACTTCTCGAGAATTTAACTTTTGTGCTTTAGGCAACTTAAATCCTTCAGGAACTTTCATATAGATATCTTTGTCAAGTGAACCATACAGATAGGCAGTCACAACATCCATTAAATGCATGTCAAGACTTTCATGAATTGCCAAACTTATTAAATATCTTAGTGTAATTACATCCACCACAGGAGAATATGTATTCTCATAGTCAATGCTAGGTTTTTGTAAAAAACCTTGGACAACAAGTCTTGCTTTGTATCTCACAATTTCATTAGTTTCATTTCGCTTTCGTACAAAAACCCATTTACATCCCACTGGCTTGATATTCATTGGCGTTTGGACAACAGGTCCAAAAACTTTACGCTTTTCAAGGGATTTCAATTCAGCCTCAATTGCATCTTTCCATTTTGGCCAATCAATTCTGCGTCTACATTCATCAATAGACTTAGGTTCAAGATCTTCGTCTTCTTTTACAAAATCTAGCGCTATATTGTATGCAAATATTCCGTCGACGTTTACTTGGCTTCGATTCCATTTCTGACCAGACACGACATAATTTATTGAGATCTCATCATTTTCAATATTTTCAGGTACTTGAGTTTCTTCTGAAAACTTTTCCACAATGTCAAGTGTCTTCTCAAAAAATTGCTCTTCAAGAGCATTTTCTCCAGAAATTTGGTCATTTTGAACATTCGCTCCTTTTCTTTTTTTAGGATTTTTATCCTTGGAACCGATTGGTCTACCACATTTTTGGCGTGCAATAGACTCACTAGCTTGGGCAACTTGTCCTTCAGGGACTACAATTCTAACTGGAGCATTTTCAGCTGGAACATAAGATTTAATTACTCTTTTTGGATCAGTAAATGAATCTGGCAATTGATTTGCTACATTTTATAAATGAATTATCTTTTGAACTTCTAATTCACATTGCCCAGTGCGAGGATCCATATGAGATAAAGATAATTCTTTCCAACTAATCTGTTTTTCCAACTGTTTATTTTCTCCCTTTAATGCTGGGAAAACTGACTCATCAAAATGACAATAAGCAAATCTAGCCGTAAATAAATCTCCAGTTAAAGGCTCTAAATATTTAATTATTGATGGAGATTCATACCCAACATATATCCCTAACCTCCTTTGAGGGCCCATCTTTGTGTGTTGTGGTGGAACAATTGGAACATAAACCGCACATCCAAAAATTTGAAGATGGGAAAGATTTGGTTCCTGACCCAAAACCAATTGTAGAGGGGAGAATTTATGATAATTTGTTGGCCTGATGCGAATAAGTGATGCTGCATGTAATATAGCATGTCCCCAAGCAGAAACATGAAGTTTTGTTTTCATCAGTAATGGCCTTGCAATTAATTGCAATCTTTAATTGAATGATTCTGCCATTCCATTTTGAGTGTGAACATGAGCAATAGGATGTTCAATTTTAATTCCAATTGACATGCAGTAATCATTAAAGGCTTGAGATGTAAATTCACCAGCATTATCCAAACGAATTGTTTTAATAGAATAATCTGGAAATTGAGCTCTTAAACGAATTATTTGAGCAAGCAATCTCGAAAATGCCAAATTTCGAGTTGATAATAAGCAAACATGTGACCATCTTGAGGATGCATCAATTAGGACCATAAAATATCTAAATGGTCCACAAGGTGGATGAATTGGTCTACAAACATCTCCATGTATGCGTTCTAAAAACGCTGGTAATTCAATTTGAATTTTACTAGGCGATGACCTAATAATCAACTTCCCCTGAGAACAAGCTTGACAAAAAAATTCATTTGATTGAAGAATCTTTTGGTTCTTCAATGGATGTCCACATGAAGATTCTATACTTTTTAGCATCATTATTGATCCAGGATGACCTAATCGATCATGCCAAATAATAAATGCATTTGGATTTGTAAACTTCTGGTTTACAACTATATTAATTTCAATTGTGTGAATACAAGTATAGTATAAACCAGAGGAAACTGCATGTAGTTCCTCTAATACACATTTTTTGTTTGATATGGTACTTGTAATACAAAGAAATTCTTTAGTATCCATATCTTTTGTCTCCATATGATATCCATTTAGGCGAATATCTTTAAAACTTAATAAATTTCAGTGAGACAATGTGAAATATAATGCACCATTAATGTTAATAATCGTTCCCTTTGGAAGTATTATACTTGCTCTTCCAGAGCCTTTAATAATTCTTTTCCTTCCAGATATAGTATAAACAAATTCTTCTCCCATTTTCAATTGGGAAAAGTATTTTCTATTTTTAAGAATCGTGTGCGTTGATGCACTATCAGCAATACACAAATCTCGATTTTTTTTCCACTAAAGTTTATGTAGCATCCATAATGTCTTCATAAAAATATAAGAAGCAAATTAATATAATACTTAAAAGAATATAAAATGTCACAAGTTTAAAATAAAAACATAATAAAGTAAAATCCAAATAATTATAAAAGTTCAATACAAAATATGATAGAAATATTCATAAAGGAAAATAAATTTGAATAATCAAAAAATAAACTTAGGCATCAACTAAATGATCAATATTTCCATTTGGGTCTGAGAAGAAATCAGCAACATCAAGATGGGTGACATCAATCGCAGTATCATCTAGCCCATCATTGTAGAAAAATTTTGTCTCAATATTCTTTCCTCCATTTTTCAAAGATGCTTGATAAAGATCAACAAGATGTCTTGGCGTACGACATGTACGTAGCCAATGTCCTTTTCCACCACATCGATGACAACTAACATTAGAAGATGGATTAGATCCATTATTCTCATTAGTTCTTTTTCTTTCATTATTCTTCTCATTTTTATGATATGGTGTATTTCTATAACCACCACGACTACCATTGCGATTGCCACGAGAGTTATTTCGACCACGACCTCGTCCACGATGATTATACTCTTGTCTATGCCTATATGAAATTGCATTCGCTTCAGGGAATGCCATAGATTTATTTAAATGGGCTTGGCTTCCATTCACTTCAGGGAATGGAGCAGATCCAGTTGGGCGAGCTTCATAATTTCTCATCAATAATTCATTATTTTGCTCAGCCACAAGAAGACAAGCAATTAATTCAGAATACTTTTTAAAGCCCTTTTCACAATATTGTTGTTGTAAAACAACATTCGAAGCATGAAAAGTAGATAATGTTTTCTCTAATAGGTCATGATCAGTAATATTCTCTCCACATAACTTTAGCTGAGAGCTAATTCTAAAAAGGGCAGAATTAAATTCGCTTACAGATTTAAAATCTTGCAATCGCAGATGCATCCACTCATAACGAGCTTTTGGGAGAATAACAGTCTTCTGGTGATCATACATTTCTTTCAAATTGTTCCAAAGAACAAGAGGGTTTTTAATAGTCAAATATTCAGTTTTCAATCCCTCATGTATATGGTGGCGGAGAAAAATCATCTCCTTTGCTCGATATTGATTTGATGCTTGATTTCCTTCCTTAATAGTGTCACCAAGACCCTTAACATCTAGATGGATTTCAGCATCCAAAATCCATGATAAATAATTCTTGCCCGAAATATCAAGGGCTGCAAACTCGAATTTCGCAATATTTGCCATCCTTAAAAAAATAAAAAATAAAAAATATACTCATATTAGATGACACTATAATATAAAAATATAATATATATATATATATATAAAACATAAAATAAAGTAAAACGTATGAATATTAATAGTTACGGAATATTTGTTCCAAGCTCATTAAAACAGATTACAAAAATATAAATTCTTAGTTTGAACATCGCTGGTATGATATAAATAAGACAAAATATATGTGTTAAACTTTGACAATACCCAATAAAACAACAAATTGGATTTCTATTCAAGATAACGTGGAATTGATTACAAAGTAACAACAATAATAATAAAATACGATGTATATAATCATACTGATATAATAATCTTTGGATAATGGGTAATCTTTAAAATTGAAAACGAATTGGCATAAGAAACATTAACATTGAGAAACGAATCGAAATCTCATCCCAGATCCAATGCAAAAAAAAAAAATTATATCATGCCAATTAAAACACAAAGTAAGTTTAAAAAAATTATTCACAACCATGAGATTACCTTACACCGAAGCAACCTTAAACCAAAGCAATCTCGCTGATAACGTGTTTAAAAATAAAGGAAGATACAAGAGAGAAGAGGACAAGAAGCATATAGACTAAGAGATATGAGCGTAGTATTAAACTGATGGGGAACTCCTCTATTTATAGAGTAGAAACCCTAATACATGTATGGACTGTGAGACCCAATAGACATTCATTTATTTATAACACATATAATTTTTATATATTTTTAATATACTAAATATATATCTCTCGAAATAAATGCAATAAATATATATTTAAAAGAGAAATACTTTTAAAAATTAAAAAATTGTATTATAAAAAGAAAAAATATATACTTTTGAAAATATTTTTTAAATCCCAAAATATTATATTAATGAATTAACAATAATTTTTACACTCTCAACTTAAATTAACATTCTAAATTAATAATTTTAACATACTAATAAGAATTTATTTTCAAAATCTTTACCTGACCTTTTAGTCTCATTCATATTGTAAATGAATAAATTGATAATTACAAATATAATGGACTATGATTTTTTTTTATTCAAATAATACTCTATTATTACTTTTTTTAAAATTTAAATCTAATCGGATATCATCTCTACAATTTTTATTATGCTTTTAAAATTTATGAAATGAATTTTTCAAATTATAATGAAAATTATAATGAAAATATCAAATATAGTGAATATATATATATATATATATATTATAGGAATGAATATATTTAATACAATGAAAAATTTCAATACAATTGAATTAGTTACACAGGGTATAATTAAGTTTGTAACTATGAAATGAATTTTGTTTTTAAGTTAATTCATATTTATAGCGGGTTAATTTAAATTCACTTGATTTGATCAATATGATACACTTAATTTTTAGTTGATTAAAATGTATGTTCATTAAATCGTAATATACTCTACAACTTAAGTATTAATTTTTTATTAATTAATATATTTTTAATTAATAAAAAGGATTATACTTTATGTCAAAAAATAAAAATAAACTTTCTATTGACAAATCCCTTGATTAATTCTACTATATTTAATCTTTAGCGATCAAATTGAATTATACTAATAATTGTTTTTTTCTAAAGAAACTGGAAGTTGATAAAGAGGATACTAGAAGTTGATAAAGAAAACCAAGATCCCAATGCTATGGTGGGAGTTTTAAAGCTTTTACAGTAACTGAGGTTTTGCTTTTTTGCCTTTGATGTTTATTCTTTTATTTATTTTACTATATGGATCTTTCTATTTTTGTTTGGAACTGTCCAGCTGCTGCTCCTAGAGGTTTCTCATGCACTTTTAAATTCCTTGTGTGAATTCTCAAGTTGAGTATTATTGTGATCCTAAAGTCATAGGTTAGTGGCCTAAAGGGGGACTTTTATTGCAAAGTTGAGTTCCATTTGCATTGATGCTCAAGGTTTCTTCGGGCAGATATGGACTTCATGGAGAGATGATGTTAAAGTGGTGGTTTAAGAAATCAACTGCATATGTTATTGTTGTCTCAACATACTTCACAGCCATTTAGGGTAGCTTGATCCCTAGTATTTGTACATATTTGTGGGGAGAATTGTCTCACTTATATAGCCTCAATGATATTCTCTCTCTGGTTGCTAAGCAAGGGATTTTAATGTCTTTTCTCTAGCTCTAAAAGGAAGGGTGGCTTTACTAAGACGTTCAATGGGTGCCCTCTCTTTTATATATTTTTTCATCAAATCTCTTATAGGAAAAATAGCTTCCATAGTTGATCGACTAGGTATAAAATTAGACTGATTTAAGGAGATACAAGTATCTAACTGCAAATGGTGTCCCACAACTTTCTCCCATAATTTTATAGTGTGACTCATAAGCTTTATACCTCTATAATTTGAGCAATTCTAAATATCTCCTTTATTCTTAAAACTAGTTATCAAATTACGTTGTCTCCATTCATTAGGCATTTTCTTTATACTTAAGATCTTATTGAATAAAGATGTCAACCATACAACTCATGTATCTCCCAAATATTTTCAAATCTCAATAGGTATCCCATATGGTCCATAGGCTTTACCAACTTTTATCCTCTTCAAAGCTTTTTTAATTTTCGAAAACCTAATCCATCTAGTGTATTTTATATTTTTCTCCGGCCTAACGTCTAAATCCTCAATGTTATCACTATGATTACCATTAAGAAGTTCCTCAAATAGCTTCTCCATCATTCCTTAATATCCTCTTCTTAAACCGGAACTTTATTCTCTTTATCTTTAATACACTTAACTTGATTTAAATCACGACATTTCTTTTCTCTTATCTTAGCCAATTTATAGATAGTTTTTTCCCTTCCTTTATTTCAAGTTTTTCATATAAACTCTCTAAAAATTGTGCTCTTGCTTGACTAAATAACTTTTTAGCATCTTTTTTTTTTGCTTGTTTGTACTGCTCAAAAGCATCATTATTTTTACACTTGGGCAAACTCTTATACCATTTCCTTTTACTTCTTACCGCTTTTTGTACTTTCTCATTCCACCACCAAGACTCCTTCGAAGGATGTCTACACCCTTTAGATTCTTCAAGAATCTTTCTAGCTACTTTTTTAATTATTGTAGACATGCTTATCCACATATCATTTGATGACATACTCACATCTTCCTCCCACCCTCTAGCTTTGACCAACTCATCTTTAAACAATAATTATTTTTTACCTTTTAAAGTCCATTACCTAATCTTAGGAATATTGTTCCTTCTTGGCCTACTAGTCTACCTCTTAAACTTGATTTCTAAAACTACTAAACTATGCTTAGTGGTCAAAGCCTCACCTGAAATAACCTTAAAATCCTTGCATCGAGTTCGATTGACTTTTCTTGTGAGTATGAAGTCAATCTGACTTTTAATTTGTCCACTTTTAAAGGTCACTAGATGTATAAAATATGTGTTTGCCAGAATCAAATCATGGGCTAAAGCAAAATCAAAGATACTCTTATCTTCTTCATTTGTAATTTCAAAATCATACCATCTATGTACCTCTTCAAAATCTACTATGTCTTTTCCTACATGTCCATTTAAGTCTCCTCCTATAAAAATATTTTCATCATTTAGAATCCCTCACATAAGTCCATCCATATTATTCCAAAAATTTTGCTTGCTCTTCTCATCCAATCCAACTTGAGGGGTATATGCACTAGCTATGTTGATGGTCTCATTCTAGAGTACAAATTTAATTAAAATAATCCTATCGCTTACTCTTTTCACCGCTACACCCGTCTCCTTTAGATTCCGATCCAAAATTATACCTACTCCGTTTTTATTTCTATTTGTACCTGTATATTTAGTATATACCTTCATATATTAAGATATTATAGCTGCATATTGATATTTTTTAAAGACAATAGATATGTGTAATTATAGTTAGAATATTCCTAAATAAAATATGTTATAAAAGTTGCGTACTGATATTTTTTCTCTATGACAATATGTATATGCTAGATATATGTAGTTATAGTTAATATATTCTTAAATATAATAAAATATAACAACGATATATTGATATATATTATATATATTAAGATATTACAATTGTTTTCTAATATTTTTTTGAAAGATAATCGATATATATAGTTATAATTGTCATGTACTTACAAATACTAAAATATAAATGCATAATAATATTTTTTTCTCTAAAAAAATATGTATATGTAGGTATATGATACTTATACCTTTATATGCTAAAATAACAACAAATATATATTTTTTCTTTTGTAATACAATATAATAACTAATATGTGAATTATGTTATATATTAAAATATATTTTTAAATAATTTTTATAGTATATGTTAAATAATTTTAAAAATATAAATTAAATAAATATTAATATGAATAAATATGTAAATTTTATCAAATGGAATATATATGAGTGTTTATTACAAATAAATAGATTTTTAATATAAATATTTTAATTTAATATTTTAAAAATTATTTTAAAATTAAAAGATAAAAAAATACAAATAGACATTATTTTTTAAAAAATATCAGTCATTTGTAAGGAGCACTTATGTGTATTGAAAGAAAAAAAAAACATGTCCAATCTTTATTGAAGAAAAAATGTGATCACATTTTGTTATTGCACTTTTGTAATTTGGAAACTATGTTTAAAATAGGGCCCAATATCTATTGAAGAAAAAATATGGTCCCATGTTATTGTACTTTTGCAATTTGAAAATTATATTACCATAAAATTGAAAAAACAAGGTGCATTAAATTGAAAAAAACAACTTTATTTTAAATTTTAATTTTAATTTTACTGCTGTTAATTTATTTTTTTATTTTTAACCTTTTCATTTTTTAATTTTTACCTTATTTTATATTTTGTTTTTCAAAAATACTGCACTTCTTTTTTTATTTTCTTCTTTCATTCTCTCTTCCTTTCTACTCATTTTTTTTACATTGTTTCTTCTGCTCATTCTCTATTGCAGCCTCCTTCTCCTTCTTTTTATTTTTTTCCGCTGCTAATTGGATTTATAATACAACAAAATAAAATGAAGCCAATCTTAATGCACTTTTATTTCAACGCGTTGTCTTAGTTCTCTTTCTTGTATTATTAATAGTACAAAGAAGTGAAGTTATTTCAAGATTAAATTCATACCCATTACAAAGATTTAGATGTAAATCCATTTCAAACATATGCAGAATTTGTTTAAAAGGAATGCTATGAAAACACACTGTGCAGCAGCAGATAATGATCTTGGAGTTCAAAGGCTTTCTCCAGTGAGAGAACAAAAATGGAGTTTTACGATGAACATTAATTCAAATAGAGAATTTGTTTAAAAGGCCTACTCTTTTTTACTTCACATTGTCATGAAAAGGTGGACGAAGAAGATTTAATGTGTAACCAATAGGAAAAGTGTGTTTGAATATGTTAGGCCTTTTAAACATTTTCATACTTTATCTAATGAATATGTTAGGCCTTTTAAACAAATTCTCTATTTGAATTAATGTTCATCGTAAAACTCCATTTTCTCACATTGTACTAATTCAAGCACTGTACTGGAGAGGTAAAGAAGATGGCATTTGCTCGAGTAAAGATAAATATGGAGAATACGAGTTCAAATATAGGTGGAGAAAGTATATTGAAGTCATTTTTAAAATTAAAATATTTGGATTGTAATGAAAGTAAAATGAACTTTATAATTTCATAATTAGTTACTAATTAATTAATTATGCTAATTAAATTTAAATAATATATCCTATAAAAATATGGTAATCAAAATAGTTTATATTATTTAAATTTTTTTTAATGTTTTTTTTACTAAAGAATGGTAAGTGGTTATATATAGATATATGTTATATATACTTTATCTAATGAATATTATTTTAGCTAAAGAATATTATTTATAAGTATATGTTATATATATTTTAATTAAAGAATGATATATGTTAATATATATAAATATATGTTATATATACTTTAACTAAAAAAAATGATATTTATAGGTATATATTACATATACTTTAACTAAAAAATGATATTTGTAGGTATATGTTATATATACTTTAATTGAAGAATGTTATATGTGGGTATATCTTATATATATATTTTAAATAAATGATATATGTCAGCATATATTACATATACTTTAACTAAAAAATATTATTTATATGTATATACGGGTATATGTTATATATAATTTAACTAAATAATAGTATATGTTATATATACTAGTTTAATTTAAAAAAAAGACTATAAAAGTAATTTATGTTTAGTTATATGTTAGTATATGGTTTATATAACAACATTGTCAATATATACATATTAAATTTTAAAAGAATAAAATATAAAATATTATATATTTAGTGATATGTCAATATATGTAACATATAACAAAATAATGATATATGTAAATATATGTTATATATACTTTTAACTAAAAAATATTATTTATAGGTGTATGTGGATATATGTTATACATATTTTAACAAAATAATATTATTTGTAGGTATAATGGAGTATATGTTATATATATTTTAACTAAAGAATGATATATATGGATATATTTAGATATATATTATATATTTTTTAATTGAATAATAGTATTTGTAGATATATGTAAGTATATGTTATATACACGTTAATTTAAAAATTATTTATGAAGATATATATATTTTAACTAAATAATGATATTTATAGGAATATTTGAGTATACATTCCATATATTTTAACTAAAGAATGATATATGTGAATATACGCAAGTATATGTTACATATATTTTAACTGAAAAATAATATATGCGGATATATGTAAGTATATTTTATATATACTTTAACTGAAGAATATTATATGTGGATATATGTTATATATACTTTAACTAAAGAATCATATATGTAGATATACGTCACTATATGTTATATATATTTTAAGTGAAGAATGTTATTTGCAGGTATATGTGAGTATATATTACATACACTTTAACTAAAGAATAATGCATATTATATATACTAGTTAAATTTAAAAATATATATATAAAAGTGATATATGTTTGATTATATATTGATATATAATTTATATAATAATATTACTAATATATACATGTTAAATTAGGATAAAAATATAAAACTATTATATATTTAGTTCTACGTTGATATATATAATATACAACAAAATATATAACTAAATTTATATTCAATTTTTATTTTATGAAAAATAAATATAATTCTTTTTATGGAAATTACGTATTCTCTTAAAAAAAACTAATTAAATTTATTATTTTAATATATGTTTACCTAATAATAACTATTTTATAAGTTTTTAAATTTTATTTAAAATTTAAATATTTTTATTTCATAATAAAATTTATACATTATTTTTTTTAATAATAATATTATATTAATTATTTTTTACTTATAAAAGTTATATTGGGTGTTGAGTGTGATATGAAAGTTCATAATTTAATATATAAAAATTTGGCTAAAATATGTTTGAGATGAGACTATCACTTTATGAACTCACATTTGAGTTGTTCACTTAAATAATTTAGTGTGTGGACCCTAAATCCATTTGTACCAATCATATATATATATAATTGGATGCAACATTAATATTTTCATATTTTTGAAAATAAATATTGTGTTTAACATAAAATTGAAAAATAATTTTAAACACCGTAAATTTAAAAATAATTTGAATTTTTAGTATAGTTTTATAAATCTCCCATATACAAATGGATTCTTTCGGCCCAATCCTCTATTTGGCCCATTTAAATATAAGGTTTGAGCTCTAATTTGGACTTAATATTTTTAAAATTTTATTATTAATATTTGTATGCTTGTATATATTTTTGGGTTCTATTTACAAAACCATCACCGTTTCAATAGCTTCAAATTGCAGGGTGTCACAGATTTATATTTGCACCTCTGACATTAGAAGTAAATGCTTAGCTATCTAAGCTAAATCTCACTTTACATAAATAAAATTACTTTATTTATATTTAAACTATAATTTTCTATAAAATTATAAATTACAAAATTATTCTGTCTAATAATTAAATAAAAATTATCAATCAGTTTAACAATTTGTAAATTATAAAAAAAGATTTAATTTTTTAAAATTATCATAATGATTCAATTTTAAATATTTTTAAAAAGATTTTTTACATTTGAATAATAATAAGCATCATAAATTACAATAAAATTTTTATTTAAAAATAGAATTTTATTATTAAATAAAATAATATTAATGACTAAAATATAATATAAAATATTATTATTATTGATATTTAATTAACAATAATATTTTATATAATTATTATTTAATTTTATTATTATTAGTTTAATTATTAATATTATTTACTTATTAAATAAAATACTATTATTATTTTATTTAATAATAAGATTTTATTATACTTTATTATAATTACTATTATTCAAATGCAAACAAATTGAATCTTTTTAAAATTATTTAAAATTAGATAATTTTGAAAAAAAAATGAATCTTTTAATAATTTAGCAATAATTTTATTAAAATGATTAATAAATTTTATTTAATTATTAAACAGAATTACTAAAAAAATAAAATTACTTTGTAATTTATATTTTTTCAAAAAATTATAGTTTAAACATAAATAATTATGTTTACACAAAGTGAGGTATAATTTAAGTAGCTAAATATTTGCTTTTAAGCCATTCATTTTATGTGATTATAAGGGAATTCTTTAGCGAAGATGAATAAAATTTACTCTGAATTTTAAGAGATTTATTTTTGGAGCTGACGTAATACCACTTCAACACAGATAAATAAGGTTAGGAGCTAACTTTTTATAAAAGTCCAAACTTTAGGGATAATTGATTTGAAAATTATACTTTATGGATGATGAAATGAGTAAGTGAACGACTAATGTAATTTACACCATTAAAAAAAATCAAGTTGTAATCAAATTAATTGCGGAGTGGAGTATGTGTGTATATATATATAGATTCAGTTTGATATTGAAGAATTTTAGAAAAATTTACTTCTGTTATAATAAAATTTATATTGCTATTGACTCGTAAAAAAAATTATTTATAGTGTGTTTAGTAGATTATTAGAAAAATTTATTACTGAAAATATATTTCACAGAATTATATTTTATTAAAAAAAATATATTATTGTGTTTAAAAAATTTAATAAAATACTAAAAAAGTGAATTTAAAAAATATTAACTTTTTCGGTTACAACTCAACTTTACTCAAAAAGTTTAAATAATAGTTAAAATATCCTTAAGATTAGGTCATGCATGAAATTGAACAGTTAAAATAAGAGCATAATTGTCTTTTTATATGAAACTCTCCAATCTTCTTCCATGGTGAAATATTTTTTTTATTTTTCTATGTAAAATATTTTATCAACTAATTAATAAAATTCAGTAGGGCTGACATTTTATTTTATATGAATTGTTTACAAATAAATATGACATTGTAGTCAAATTTCTAGAAATAATGATATAAGTACAACCAAACATACTATTAAAATATTCAATTCATCATGAATACAAATTAAATTAAAATTTTATATAAAAATTAGATATTGTGTAAATATATAATAATTTAATTTACTTTTTTCATAATTACCTTTTTTGCAATAATAACTAATAATATTTAAAATTTAGTAAATTAACATATATATTTGTACAATTTAATTATAAATCAAAATTATATTTAATTAATTAAAATTTGATAAAATGATAATTTTATTTTTATTATAAAACAAATAAATTACATACCTTTTCTTATTTTAAACATAAAAATTGATAGTATGGATGAATTGTGGATTTGAAGTAAATTGCTTCAATTAAATATATACATGAGAGAGATTATAGAAGAAGATATCATTCTCCTTAACACAGTGTATGTATCAATGATTCTTAGTATACTACGACTATCATTGCATTTCTATATGAAGTTGTACAATATTTCCATGAAAATGAAATTCTTATGATTATTTTTCAAAACATGCAAATATATATGCACTGACGAAAGCCGCGTTTTGTTTGCTGAGCAATATCAGCTCGGCAGAGATAATGGTGAATGACTTCAGCTATTTTCATATATGCGGATAAGATTTAATAGTCTTAGATATACAATGTTAAACACACACACAAGCATATAATTAGGGGCGGGCATTTGAACCAATCGATCTAAATTTTAACCGATTCTTTCAAAGTTATTTTTTTTATTGGACATATTAATTTTTAATTTTAATAAGTTTAATTAATTAACCAAACTAAATCAACTAATTTAATTATTTTTATAATTGACTGAATTATTTTTATTTTATAAAAAATTAATATAATTAAATAACTAAATGAAATTAATAAAAATTGAACAAAAAGTAACATTATTTTTATAATAAAAAATTATATTTGTAATAAAAAATAATTTAATTAAAAACTAAGCAAAAATTAATAAATAACTAAACAAAATTTATTTTTAAATTTTTTTTATCAACGGTTAATTAACCAAACTGACCTAATTAATCATTAATTGAACCAAAAATTCAATTAGCCTCATTCTCTTATTTATTCAATTTATTTTTATTTGATCGGTTAACCATTAAATACTCACCTCTGCATATAATAGTCAAATATATATAATTGCGTAAAACTGCTATTGAACATATATATATATTAAAAAAGCACCGAAAGTATAATAAAAAGGAGTAGCAAATGGACCATTTTTCACATGCAAACAACAATGAGAGAATGAGTCCTATACATTTCGTAAAATACTACGGAAAAAACCTAACCCCGTGTGGAAAATACCCTTAACTTTCAACGGCTCTAATAGAAATATATATATATATGAGTGACAACATGACATAATATTTTCAAGAGAAATTTCGAATAGGTTCCCTAAATTTGAAGGACATCTCACATGCAATGAACCCACCACTGCTCATTAATACTCTTTACCATTACGCAATTCTAAGCATAAAACCCATATTTTGCAATCGATTTGACATTATTTCTTTATTTTAATGGGTTTAACTTGAACTTCTAACCGAAGATTGATTTTTGTAGATAAAAATACGATAAATATGTGATTTTTGTTGGCTATTAATTATATTATATTGTTTATTTATTTTGTTTAACCATAACCATTTCATGAGGACCAATGCATGTGTTGATGATGTTTCTATTAGATATAAACAATGATGTTATCATTATTATTTGAGATTTGGTAGAAGCAGGTTTCGTATGGTAGTTTCATTTTGTCGGTTATTATTAATTCCATAAATTAAGAAATTAGGGGTCCAATTAAATCTTACATGGCAACAGAAGAGATGCAATGCTAATTTTCGCATTTTATTTTATTAATTTTTAGTTATTTATTTGATGTGTATATACATACATACTCTAATTTGTTTCTGGTTTCATAAATAATTTGTGTTTTACAAATGGTAAGAGTAATTAGACTTATTTTGGTGGAAGATAATTAATGTTAAATTTTTTATTTTAAATTCAACACTAACACTGTTTTAATTTTAAATAACTATTATTACTTTCAATATTGATTAATTCATGTATTTTTTGTTAATTATTTTACCTACTAAATAATTTATTTAGTGTGTATTAAAATTATCTGTTTTTGAAAATGGGATGTAACTGAAACAATATAATTTCGATTGCAATAATTTTTTTTTTCTTAAATTGAAGTACAATTGTCTTTTTTTTTTTTTTAGAATTTGAGTATTCAACAGATTAATAGAATTAAAAAGAAAGTAACTGAAATTGATAACTTAAGGTTTTTTTCTTGAAAAAAGTTTTATGATATGAATTATGAAAGTTGCATTGATGGATGGCTTACCTAATGCAGATTTAAACATGGAACTGTTAAGGATGCACTTACCATGTACGGTTTAATTATTGGATAATAATTTTAATTAATTAGATTGATATATACATATATATAGATATAAACCAAAATGATTATTGTTAATATTTGGTTATTGTTCACCAAATCAATTATCACATAATTTATGTTTCTTACAAAATCATTACCAAATTCAAATATATATATAATTAAATATGCTAATATTAGGTACATATGAGATATATATATACTCAAACTACATAAATACATGATATAATGATAAAGCTTTTTTTTAATTGAATTAATTTAAAAATTTGTTGCATTGATGTGAAAAAAAATTATATTCAAAATATTTATCAGCATATTTTTAGATGAAGTTAAATATTTTATTAATTAATAAAAATTTAAAATAATATAATATAAAATTATAATATTTTACACTATTGTAATTTTAAAAATAATACAAAAATAAATAAATAAAATATAAAAATGACTGTCTAATAATCTCAATTTGACAAATTGAATCATACTGGACTGTAGATAATAGACACTTTGGATGTGTTTGTAATTGTGATTTGGACACTAATAAACAAGATTTGATGTCAAAATTAGGAATTTTTTATTTTATTGAATAATTGATAAAATAAGAAACCAAGGTCACCACAAAGAAAATAAAGAAACAAAAAGATATATAGCACAAAGGAAATAAAAGAACAAAAAAAATAAACCATCAAAAAAGAAAATAAACATTAAAAATAACATTTATACAAATAGAAATATTATTGAATAATTAAATTATGTAAGATGAAAAGAAGTTGAATAATAATATAACATAGCTTTTTGTTTTTTGAAATTAAACTCTTAATTACAATAAAGATTTCTATTCAGAAATCCTTAATTTAGATTTCATAACTTTTTAACATTGACCTTCGGACATTATGTTTTCAACGCATAATTGTCGGAGCTGCTCAATCTTAAATTAATCATGCGCATTATGGGGCTTAATTAGGGCTTTATTAAACTTTTGTTTTTTTTTTTCAAAAGAATAATCTACAATTAAAATTAAGCAACAGACGAATTGGATATTGTAATCAACTACAGAGCCACATCTCAGGACTCAGGTTAGCCTAAGCTTTTATTTTATTTTATTTTTGTCACCTATTGCAAATTCAAAATGGAAAACATTTAGTTTTTTTTTTTTTATAACCACAAATATTTCTAAACTCACTAAGCCATGACTAACTATATTCGCATTAAATCGACCAATTAAAGGATAAAATATTTTTAATAAGTAGTGCTCTATATAAGAATTAAACTTGTAATCTCTTATTTAAAAAAATGACAATACCAAACTACTCACACTTATTATTTATTAAAAAAAATATTTAAATTCATTGGCAGTCTTTTCAATAATAATTTTAATTAATTTTTTGATGAAAATATTTAGATTCAGTGACCAGTCTTTTGGCAGACCAACATTTATTTTTCATATTTAATTTTTAAAAAAATTCAAAATTGGGATTTTTTTTATTCTAAATATAATTTTGGCAATATTAGATTCAAAGTTGATTATTATTTTTCTTTGATTTTGATTAAATGTTACTACAAATTACAATTATTATGACTTATGAGTAAATTACAATTACTCTGAATAAATTAAAAGTTGATTTTTTTTCCTTCCTTTTTGATTAAATATATATTTTTTTAGGGTGATACGCTTTTTTTTTTTGAAAGGATTTTAGGGTGATACGCTTAAAGTGCCACAACGAGAGGAAATGTATAAATGGTTTGTAAATATATAAATATAATTTACTCCATTTATAATTGTTTTAATAATTATAACTTTAAATTAAACATAAATATAATTTAACCCAATTATTATGACAAATTAAAATTGTATTTCAGGTGTTATACTAAAGTTATTTTTTATTATCAAACCAATTAAAATAAGTATATACTATACTATATATAACTTTGTGATGATTTATAAAATAAAAAAAAGAGTCCTAATAATTAATAAATATTACAAGAGATTGTTTCAACAACAAATAACTATATTTGTTTATTAAAACATTAATATTCTTTTTTTTTTTGTATATTATCAAGAATTAGCTATTTTTCTGAGAGTAACTAATTAGACTGAAATTAATATTGATTAACAAATGTCTTTGGTGTTATTTATATTAATATTTATAATATAAATCTGACTGATAAAACTATAAAACTAATTCACTTATCAGCTGATAAAATATTTAACAGATTATTATAACAAATCTAACAAATTCAAAATCTCTCTTTATATATAAAAACATGAGGGTGGATTAATACAAGATAAATAATTTAAAAGAAAAAAAATCAATTTAATAAGAAATTAAAAAAAATTGAAAATTTGTCTTTAGGTTTGATCAATCAAACACCTCGCCGTAATAAGCGGTTCTTTCATGTGCTTCTTTTTCTTTATTTAAGCTTCAAACTATCTTTTGGTGCCTCTCTCTCTCTGTCTCTGTCTCTCTCTTTATCAAACCTTCTCTACATATCTTTTTGATTTCTAATGGGAAACTGCTTCACAAAAAAACTTACTTCGATTGAAAACGAGAATACATGTGATAATCCTGATCGTCATCAGCAGCAGCACACAACACCACAACCAATCAAATCGAGGCCTGAAATTTCATCGCCGCAACCGCCATCGCCGCCGCCGTCCTCCGAGTTAGAGGCTCCCAAGCAAGTTGATCATGACGATGATGTTCAGAAAGAGAAGAGGAATAATATGGAGAATAATGTAGGTAATATACATGGAATTGGTGATGGCGGCGTCGGTGGCGGAGAGAGTGTGAAAATTAGACTGGTGGTTACAAGAGCGGAATTGAAGCAACTATTGGGCCTAAGGAAGGATTCGAAAAATAAAAATATATCAATGGAGCACTTGGTAAAGATAGTAAGATTAAGAAGCCGAAGAACAAGAATTAGTCATAGATCAGGTAACTGGAAACCAACTTTGGAGAGTATTCCAGAACATCATTAATGTTTATTAGATTATGAATTAATTAGATGATAGTTCTTGTAATTAATCAATTAATAAATGTTAGTCACTCACAATATAATTAATCTCTAAATTAATATAGATTTTTTTTAATCTTTAATGATGATTGTTTATGGAATATTTACTTGTACGAATTAATTATAAAACGATTCAATCATCCTCTTTTCTTTTTTCTTTTTCTTTTTACACATTCAAGTTAGTTTTTATCTTTCTGGTTGGATTAACAAATTAGTGATCTTTAATTAATTGTTTCCTTTATAGTTCCTCATTTTATTTTAGCTAATTTTATGTTTTAATTATTAATAGTATACAATTCATAGGATTAGTTATGAGTCTAAATGAATTCTAATTTGCCCATTTTATTATTTTCATTCATTAATTATTTAATTAGATATGATAACGGATTAGGTATTTTAGAATTTAAGCGGATATGAATTTAGGCGAAAATAAATAATATTTTTACTACTCGTAGTAAATCAAGTCTGGTTCAGATAGAAGTTCATGGGTACCCACTGTCCCATGCACATTTATATATAGTAGTTATATTTAATTAAATTTTAATTTTATTTTATTTTAATTATGAAAATGTGTGGTATATAATTATTTTAATAAAATTATATTATTATTAAATTTTTATTTATAATTATTTAATTACAAAATATAATTTTATAATTTAAATTTCATAATATTTTTGAAATTTTATATTTAAACAGATTAGTTAAATGGATAATATTAAATGAGTTTAAAATTAATATGAGTAGTAAAATTATTATTATAATTAGATTTGAAATGGATACATATCCATAGATATTTTAAATTTAAATGAATTCAGATGTAGTAAATTTTACGCATCCTACCTATTTTCACTCCTATTAACCTTCTAAAATTCAATCCATCAGTCTCTTCGTATCTTGACAAATTTGACAAAATCAGTATACCAAAATTATTATATTCAAAACAATTTTAGAAGTTGTTATTGCTCATTAATTAAAAGTGATAAAAAGAATATACACTAAAATTTAAAACATGCAAAAGAGCTTCCATATATGTATATATATATATAAACACACACACACTCAAAATAAAAGATGAATTGAAAAATAATTTTAAAAATTTTTGTCATATGTAAAATAATTTTTTAAAAATTAAATTTGTATGAAATTATCTCATCAATTTTCCACATTGTATTTTTAATACGTCTCAACTAAAATTTATATAAATTAATATATATATATATATATATATCAGCTAGTCCATGTATAATAAACTCGATCTTATATATTTTCCTTTTCATTAATATCCAAAATTATCAAATTAAATTTTTATAAAAAAATAATTCACGTATGTTAAAATATTTTAAGAAAAAAATTAAATAAATAATATAATAATAAAAATTCAAGCAAAATACGTACTCACAACTAATTAATAAATCCAAACTTGAGGTTCTTGTATAAAGGAAAACCATTTAAAATTTAAAATTTTTAACTCTATAAAAATAATTATATTTAATTGAATTTTATGAAAATTGATAAGAGTTTTAAATGAAATCTAAACTTAATAATAGTAATAGTCAATGATAAATTAATGAATAACAAATACAAATAAATAAAACTAAATATTAAAATGAATTCTACATTTAGCCTAAATAGTAAATCCATCTATTAATGTATTTCATAAATATCATAGAGTAGGGGTTTTTTTATTTACATTAGGCTTTCCCGGGGTTTATCTCTTAAGAAGCTTCTTTTCTACCAAATATATATATATATATATATTCATTCCATAATATTGAATATGATTTTTTTTAATAACTAACCCAACTTCATGTACAAACTTGCTGCTTTTACAAATTGACAAACGATATTTTTACAAAGATGTGAATCCAAATTCCAAATAGAGATTTTTATATACGAAAGCTGAGCGAGGATGTAAAGTAAAGTTGAGCCCCACAAGGCTTTGGTTTCTTGCATAAATGCATAATAGAGAGAAAACTACTCGTTATCTATTTTATATATTTTTTTATGTATGAAGATATCAACTTATAATCTTCATTGTTGGTAAAATATCAAGTACAGTAAAGCCATAATAATAAAATAATTTAAGTTATTTTTTTCCTAATTTGGAGAGAAAATAAATAAATAAATTACTTATTAACCATACGTATTGTGCGACTGATATACGTCCATATCATGATGGATAATTCTTATTCAACAAGAAATAGGACAAATAGAAATCTAATGAGTTTTTATAAGATTATTGTGTTCTCCTAACTACTGTACAATCCGTATAAAGAAAATTGATAGTTTGTGTAATTAAATACAATCTTTCTCTGTGTTAGTTCTCCATTGGACAATCATTAAATATCTTAGAATTTTTTAAGTGTAAAATTATTGCGGGCTGCTCTAAAATCTGCTCAAGATATAAGAAAAATGTTTGTGTAAGTTGTTCTTGCCGCAAGTTGTTTATGCTATGGATAAATACTGGCTCAACATTGCCAATCATCCCTGAATTTTAAGCTTATATCATTAAAATCTTCAAAATTTTAATTTATGATCGCCGAAAAATAGAGCAAAGGATTTTAGTAAGAAGAAATTAAATATTAAGAACTTTATGGTAACAAATTGGAGTTCAAGAATTTTAATGATATAAGTGACAAAGTCTAGAAATTTTCATCGTTTGCTCAAAGAAATCAAAATTGGGAGGTCTATTTGAGGGTAGAAATGGTCATAGAGTGGATTATATTTCAACAAAAGGAACTCTTTGTTAATCTAGTATAGCATCTCTATTAATTAACTTAAAGGTTGAAAAAATTATTGAATTTCTAATTAATTTAATTTTTTTTATTTTAGAAAAGATAGATTTTTTTATGCGAAAATTTATTTGAAATATATTTGATAAATTTATCATGCATAGGTGAAGAAAGAAGGAATATTTAGTGATGAAGACAAAATGATGAGAATGGTGTACTATGAAAAGGAGAAAGGAAAAATAGATTTTGTGATTTTGTGGCCTTTGGTAATTTTATCAGTTTGTTAAACTAAATAGTGAATGTTGTATATGGATGGAATTATTTTGAATACAACATCAGTAATTCTATCATATTCTTCTTCTTCTTTCTCCATAATTATTCTACAATTCTTCTTATTTCTTCCTATTTCTTCTCTATCCTCATCTCTATTTTTTCTTACTCTCTCTACTATATCTTAGTTATTCTAAATACTACTGGTTTCATTGCTGATACATAAATAAATTGGTATAGGAGTAGCAACGAAATTGGGTAAATACTAAATCATGAGTAAAATAACAAGAAAATCTAGAAACCCAACAACAATGGGAATGAAAACAAAAGAAATTGAAGAGTTAAAGAAACTTATAGTACTGCAAACCGACATCAATCTAAGGTTTGAAGCACTTTAAAAGGAGCAGCAAGTGACATGAGCTAATAACAACACACTTACGATAAACTGTAGAATGAACAACTTAAGCTTGGGGCTTAATTTAATCAGATGATGCAACTTTTACAAAATTTGAATAAAAAGAAAAGAGCCGATGCCAAAAGAAACTTTATTAGATGTGAGAGGAATTTTACTCACTCCCAATCCACAAGTTCAAGATACTAAAGATACAATAGTGGGTTATATTGATAGAACAAATTAAGGTTATATATAGAAGTGTAATAAGTACTTTCATATCTACAAGATGACTGATGAGTAGAAGTTGGAATTAGGTAGTATTTATTTAATGGGAAAGGTCAAAATATGATTTTGAGGGTAGATAAAGATGCATGAAAATGGTAGTTAGGAGGAGTTCTCAAATTTGATTATTCAGAGGTTTAAGGATTCTCCCACTGAAGATGTAGTGGTCAAATTCAACACACTTAAAAAAGTGTGAAGTGTTATTTCAAGAAGAGTTAGAGGAGAATAAAGCTAGAATGAAGAGGATGAGTCCCCATTTGATTGAGGTGTATTACATTTCGAGCTTTCTTGGTGGATTGAAGGAGGAGATGAATGTAATGGCAAGGATGTTTCAACCAGTATCCCTAATTCAAGCCTTCGAGCAAGCGAGGCTCTAAGAAATTGCATTAGCAACTTCATAGAAAGCATATCGAGCTAACTTATTTACCCAAACTCATAACACAAACAACTTAACTAATACTTAATTACACAAATCCATTACCAACCCAAATAGCCCAATTCTCCTTAACTCAAAACCCCCAAATTCATTTTCCTTAAAACTTAGCAAAATCAAACATCTAAATCCCTACATCCATTTCGTCAAACAAAGAAGAACCCTACTCATATTTTAAGTGTAGGGATCACTATTTTTTTTTACCACCATTGCCAATCAAAACCAATGATTACCTCATAAGGCCTAGAAAAAGAAGAAAAAAGAAACATAAGAGAAAAGTGGCAATCCATTGTAATTAGGAAAGTGAAGATCAAGGAATAGAGAGAGAAGAGATCTCATTGCACACCATAAATGGCAGTGTAGTTGATAATACCATCAAGATGAAGGCCAAATTAAGAATAAAATTTTAGTCATTCTAATTAATAGTAGGAGTACCCATAACTTCATTAACTCTAAAGTAACAGATGAGCTGAAGTTGCTAACAATCCAAGTTAATCCAGTGACAATAACAGTGGTTGATGGCTATAAAATTATTGTAAGAGCCAAGTTTTTTTGGTGTACTTGGACCATGCAAGGGCATAAATTCTAGTTTGATGTTAGGGTGCTCGATTTTGAAGATTATGATATGGTTTTAGGCGTCGATTGGATGAAATCATATATTGCGATGACATTTGATTTAAAGGAGTATAAGCTGTTATACAAAAAATATGGAAGCTCATAATGATTATCCTTATCAAACTTGAACACACCGAAATTACCTTCAAGAACTCCCTTCAATTCCTATTGACCAAATATCATATTATCTTCCAAAAACCCACAACATCACCACCCTTTAGTGATATAAACCATAACATTCCCTTAAAACCTAATGTCAATCTAGTAAATTGAGACCTTATCAATATCTTTACTTCCAAAAGGAAGAGATCGAGAAACTAGTCTTGGAAATGCTCGATTCTTCCCTCATTCAACCAAGCCAAAGCCTATTTTCTTTTGTTGGTTAAGAAGAAGGATGACAATTTGAGGTTTTGTATGGATTATTACCAGCTGAATAAATTAAAAATAAAAGACAAATTCCTCATCTAATTAAAGACCTATTGGATGAGCTAAATGGTGTTATGATTTTATCTAAAATTGACTTGAGAGATCATCACCAAATTAGAATGGAGTCGTCATACACATATAAAACGACATTCAAAACACGTTATGGGTGCTTTGAATCCAAAGTCTTGTCTTTGGTCACATGAACACTCCAGTAGCTTTTCAAGCTTTGATGTATAATCTCTTTCAGCTATACCTTCAAAGATTTGTATTGGTTTTCTTCGGTCATCATCAAATGGAGGCACCGCTTAGAACAACAAAGATTCTTTGGATAGATGAATCACAAAAGCATCAAACACCTTCTAGAGTAAAGACTTCACTCATATGTCCAGCAAAAAGAAATTACAAAGCTGTTGGGCTTGGATTATTAAATTATTTGCAAAGAAAGGGAAGGATAATAGGGTAATTGATGCACTCTCTAAAAAGGTATAGGTTAAAATTGATGGTTTCTTATTCACTTCTATTATAGTTCTTTCTTGGATGATAGAAGTAGAAACACTTAAAAAGAGGATTTTCAAGCTCAAGAACTATTTATTTTTGCAACCACTCACTCCAATGGTGGTCAGCAAATATAAAAGTATATTGGTAAGGAAATTGAATTAAGGACTAAGTTACTAGCTCAATTCCATGATTCTCCTCTTGGGGACACTTTGAAATTCAAGTCACATGTAACAAGCTTAAGTCTTATTTATATTGGCCTAATATACAACAATTTGTGATGGAATAATTGCTTAAGTGTGATGTGTGTAGTAGATGCAAGAATGAGAATTACTCATATCCAAGGCTACTTCTACCACTGCCAATGTCATCCTCTACTTGGACTACCATTGGTATGGACTTCATAAAGTAATTGTCGAAATCTAAATGATATGACGTCATTTTGGTTATGATCGATAGTTCCACCAAATCAACAAATTTTATCCCTCTCCTATCCATTTTCAATAGTCACAATAGCCAAGAACTTCCTCAATCACATCTGTAAGTTACACGTCTTCCCTCAAATAATTATTTCTAACCGTGATAAGCCCTTTACAAGCTTCTCTTTGTAAGAGTTGTTTAAGTTACTTGAGGTTAAGCTAAATATGAGCACTGCCTACTATCCTCATACAGATGGTCAAACAAAGAGACTAAATTGAACTTTTGATAATTACTTGAGATGCATGACTCACCTTCATCCAAACAGATGGATTGAGTGGCTTAGTTTGGTTGAATGGTGGTATATCACCATTTATCACGCTGCCATCAGTATGACTCCCTGTAAAGCACTTTATGGCTATAATCCTTCTCCATCTACCTTTCCTTCCACCCTTAAATAAGTGGTTCTTGTAGAGGAGTTTATCCAAGAGAGAGAAACTATTAATGGTCTTCTTAAGGAGAATTTACAACAAACTCAATAAAGAATGGAGTTTTGTGCTAATCAAAATAGAAATGAGAAAAAATTTATGGTAGAAAATATGATCTATTTGAAACTTCAACCTTACAGGCAATCTTTGGTAGCTTGTGAAGAGGCATTTAAAGTTGGCAGAAAGGTACCATGATCCCTATGAAATCATTGAGAAAATAAAGCCTTGTAGCTTATAAGTTGAAGTGTCACCAAATTCAAGAATTCAACCCATATTCCATGTTTCTTTGCTTAAGAAGAAGATTGGAAGTAATGAAGTAAGTGACTCAACTACCAAAGATGCATGAAGAAAATTTATCAATGGACCTAAAAAAATTTTAAATTCAAGAGTAACTAAAGAGGGGACCAATATATCCAACAAGTGCTAATCAAGTGCATCATTTTTCTAATGTGGCATTTGGTTTAGGGTGGGAATGAAATCGAGAATGGATGATTTTTATTTATAGTTGTTTGGTTAGATAAAATAGATAAGGTAATGAGAATCTCATTACCCCGGAAATGGGAAAGAGTCATTTCCCCCCTATTAATCAATTTTGATTCCTAACAAGAATCAAAATTAAAAAGATACATTTTCTCCACAAATGTAATAAAGCACACAAAATTAACTCAATTCTCTTCATCCATATACAAAAACAAGTATTTTATTTCTTAATTATTTAAATTTTTTATTATATATATTTTGTTTCATCAATTAAACATAACACATAAAATTAAAAATATATTTTTTTCTCTACGAATAAAATAGAATACACAAAATCAAATCAATTCATTTTATTCATCTTAAAAGTAGGTGTTTATTTCTTGATTATTTATATTTTTTTATGTCTCTTATCAATTAAATTATTGCATATGATTTTCATAAATAAAATCTGCAAATTATTAATTACTAATTTATTATAACTTTTTTCATTAACCTTTGATTTATTAAAATAAAAACACGCCATATAAATATATTAAAAATTAACATTGATTTTGATTCTAGTTTTATTATAATTCAAACAACTTTAGGGAATCATATTCCAATTCCAAACTAAACCAAACAACAAGAATAAATTATCATTCTAATTCAAATTCTACTTCTTTTTTATTTCAATTCCAATTCCAATTTTAAATTTTAAATCAAATGTCCCGTTAAATATAGATTATACTTGAGAAGACATGGGCTTCTCTAGGAAGGCCTAAGAATAGTATGTTGTGAATAGGATAAATGAATAACAAATTTTGTGATTTTATGGCCTTAGATTAAAAAAAAAAAAGAAATAGGAAATTTAGTTAATTTCTTTGTTTTTTATATTTTTCTGTTTGTTAAACTACATAGTGAATTTAGTTAAGCTAGGGATGTTGAATATGCCAAGAAAGATTGCAAAAGTTGGTATTTGCTACTCACAAATGGAGATGGTGTACATTGACTAGAGTTTGCCACCTATGGGTTGGTTTAAATTGAACACTGACTTCAAGGATTGCACTTGCTAGTGGCTTAGTGAGTGATGACAACGGAGCTTGGGTGACAGGTTTTGTAGCGAATATATGGTTCTGCACTATAATATGAGCATAATTGCAGGGGGTCAAAAAGCTCAAAGTTGAAATTGGCAACAACTATGTTGTTAAACTTCTTCTGGAAACCAGTGTTAATGTTGGTATATACGATCCATTTGTAATATTCTAAATTTTTAAAAATTTTTAATTTTTAAAAATTAAATAAAATAAAGTATAATTTAATTGAATAAATTAAATAAATAATTTTAAATAAAAAATAAAGAGATTTTAAATAAAAAAAAAGTAGAATATATATATGATATTTATGCAAAATATATATAACATATACAAAGTGAAAATTTTAAAAATAAAAATCAAAGTTTAATGGCATTTTTGTAAATAAACTTTGAAAATTTAAAATTATTAAAATTATTCAAAAATAATTTATTTTAAATGGAAGATGGATTTTTGAATTTTTAATTAATTAATTAATTAATTATTAAATTATTAAAATAATATATATGGATATTATTTAAAGTGGAAAGAAATAGAAAATTTAAAATTGATCTTCTTCTTCTTCTTCTTCCATGAAGGGCCGAACCTCCATAGCCAATCCACTCTAAGATTTTCTTCTTTCATATTCCATTAATTGAAGGATTTCAAATGTTCAAGTTGGATTTTTGGAGATTTTCTCCATATTTGGTAAGTTTCCAACTTGTTTTCTTGAATTTTCTATGAAACTTTGAATATGTGATTTGGATTTTTGATATAGTATGATTAATTATTGGAACTGGTGTGTATGAAGTTGTTTTGAGAATTTAATAATGATTTTAAGGGTTAATTGAAGAAATGGTTGAGTTTATGTAAAGATTGGTAAAGAGAGAGAATTTAGGGTTATGTAACTTTTGGGTTTGTGGAATCTAGAGATTTAATTGTACAAATTGATTCTAAATGAATTGTTTTAATGCATAAATAAGTATTTTAAAGTTCAATATTGGATTTGGTTGAGTTTGATTGGAGTTTGAGAATGGAAGTGTTGATTTAGGATTTTGAAAAAGTAATTTTTCAAAGTTATTGAATTGTTTGATTTTATTGGTTAAAGCATGTTGTTTAGTAATAAAAGTGATTAATATAAGCTTGAAATGATCAATAGATTGAGTTGGAATGGAAAATCTTCAATGGTGAAGGTTATGTCATTTTAGGATTTTGATTATAAGTGTGTGTTTTTGTAATATAATTGGTTTAAACATGTTAAAATATTCTTTTAATAATATAAATAAACTTAAAACATCAAATTAAATGGCCTAGTATGGTATTCTAAAGTTAAAGTGGGGTTAGCCTTAACTTTGATATTTTTATTTGAATGATGTTTAATTATGATTTAAGATTGAAAATGCCTTAGAATGTGATACTAAATAATTATTTAAGATCACATTTGGTATAGGTATTGTGGAGAGTTGATTTTTTCCATCCTAGTGTTGAAGGACAAGTTGGAAGAGAATGTTGGAGGTGGTGTTTAAGCTTGCTTTTGGTTGCTTTTAGAGGTAAGTATAAACTTTGAATAAATTGAGTATGTTTGTATGACATTCGGGCTTAACACACTTTAGTTTAAAAAATGTGTTAAGCTACTTGATGCATTGATTATATATGAATAATGTACTATGATATGTATAATGTCATATATGCATTAAATGCATTGTGAAAAGTCATTGTTAATGGCTAACTTATGTAAAATGTGAAATATGTATAATATGTAAAAATGACCCAAAGTGTTTGGATAATGCCATTTATTATGTATGCATTAAGGGCATTGTTAAAAAGCCATTATTAATAACTAAAGTGCATAAAATGTAATTCATATGTGAACTATGTGAAAATACCCAAAATAATTGGGTAATGTGTTGTAAATGTATGATGTGGTACATTATGGGTATGTATTGAGATATGGTGATGATATGATGAAACGTGATAAATTGATATTGCTATAAATAAGAAAAATGAGAAAAGATAAAAAAAAAATAATGTAATGTGCCTAATAGATAATGAAAAATGAGGCAATGTGTCTGGCTTGATTTTGAGAAAAATTAGAAAGAGATTGATAATGAGAAATGTGAATTAATTTTATGCTTAGTATATTATTCAATTTTGAGAGTTCTGTGTTTGGCAGCATGCCTATGAGGTTATCCTCATTATTTGCCTTCAGGACTAGCTTTTGAGCAACTATTTGATTTGCCTCCGGGCTAGACGTTGGACGTCACTTGCCTTCGGGCTAGATGCTGGGCGTTTTTGGTATATATATTGTAAATTATAAAGGAGGTTTTGGATAAATATTATATTATGAATTTTATATGTGTTTTTGGATAAACCTATATACATGTATAAATGTTTTGTGAAATTTGGAGGAATTAAGGAGTATGGATGAAATGGTTATTTGATATTTATTAAGAGTGTTATCTTATGCAGGTTGTGATTTTGTTAAATTTGAAAATGTCAAAATTACAGGAAAAAACTCTAGCAAAACTTTTTTAGAGATTTTTATGAAAAATATATGTTTTTGTACCTATGATTTATAATAATATTTTATTTATTATTTAAATATACATTTTAAAGTATTTAAGATTTTAAATTTGAAAAGTAAAATTTTTTTATTAAACCGAACAGTGATATTTTTGTACTGTACATGCGTATTTTATATATATTGAGTGTATATATTATACATATATAGGATATAAGAATATTACATTTATTTTGATACCAGAGCCAATGTTTGAGGTTCGACCTAAGTAAGTTGTTAGAGAGAGAAAATGAAGATTTTAAATATGGTTTTCAATTATGATACATGCATTGGCACTGGCAGTTTCTGATCTCTGATGTGACAATTTCTGCTATGTTTGCATATATATGTAGTTATGGCATCTCGGACGCATCAGTTTGCAAAGAGTAGTGCTATGTGTGTAGCTCATGATGAGGGTAGAGATGGAGCTAGAGCTGAGACTGTTGGTGAGGCATCTACTTCTGTGCTTGTTAGACCAGCAGTTGAGGAGATTTCACCAGGCTGAGTACAGCATATGGTAGAGCTATTGAGATAGGCTCTGGTTCAACAACCGGAGCCGCCACCATAGCCAAACCCGCAATTGCCGACGAGGAAGTATGATAAGTTGAGAAAGTTTGGAACTTAGGACTTTGTTGGTATGTAGTAGAGCAGTAACTAGACAAGATCCAGAGAATATTTATCCAGCTGCAGGCTACTCCGAAAGAGAAGTTTGATTATATTAGATCTCTTCTGCAGATGAATACATTTGAGTGGTGGAAGATGGTTCCATATTCTATGGCTAATCCACCAGTCCTGACCTATGATGATTTTCTATGGAAATTCGAGAAGAAGTATACTCCGAGGGAGTATAAGGATGCAAAAAAGATGAAGTTTTTGAGTTTGAGCTAAGACACCAAGACAGTGATGGAGTATGAGATAAAGTTTATCCGGCTGAGTCAGTATGCTGGTGAATCATATCTGATAAGATCCACATATGAAGGAGGTTTGAGGAGGGGCTGAGACCCTCTATTATGTGTATTATGGTACGCTCTCGGTATCAGGACTTTTCTCAGTTGGTGCCAGTTGCTAGGAGAGTTGAGAGAGCACAGAGTCTTGCAGCAGCTGCTAGGGTTGAGGAGACCATAGCTAAGAGACCCCAGAGTGAAGCAAGATCTTCTTCAGTGAAGAGAGGCCGAGACAGATATTTATAGAGGTTTAGTAGGAGTCAGGGACAGTCTGGCAGGTCAATACAGCAGCAGAGACAGAGGTAGAGACCAACAGTTTCAGTGGCTAGTACTCCGACCCCAGTGGCTCAGAGGCCTGTTCCATCTACCTGTGTTCATTGTGGTAGAGCATACAGAGGTGTTTGCTAGAGGAGAGGCACATCAACAGTGTATTTTAGATGTGGATTGCCAGACCATTTTATCAGAGATTGTCCAGAGCCATCTGAAGATAGGTAGACGTAGAGGCAGCCAGATGCTTCAGTTGTTATTGTTCATACTTTTTCTTTATTCAGTACTTCAGTTCTTACATTGATAGACCATGTGTCGACTCATTCATAGATCAATGCATCCATATTGCCTATGAGTGATTTGCATTCTGAGTCCCTAGGATTTGATGTTTTGGTGACAAATCCTTTAGGGCACAGTGTTGTGGTTATCAGGGTGCACCGAGACAGTCCGGTTGTGGTTCAGAATGAGGAGTTTCTTATTGACCTGATTGAGATGTCTTTCAGGGAGTATGATCTGATTCTAGGCATGGATTAGTTATTCAAGCATGGGGCTATGGTAGACTATTAGCGAAAATGTGTTATCCTGAGAACATATGATGGTAGAGATGTGACTGTATCTAGTGAGCAGATGCATCTTTCATCCATGTTTGTTTCAACTATTTTAGCTAGGAGGATCATCCGGAAGGGATGTGAGGCTTATCTTACTCATTTTGTAGATACCAAAGTAGTAGGGTCCTAGCTTGACAGTATAGCTATAGTTGCCGAGTTTCCAGATATTTTTCCTGATGAGTTGCCAGGGGTACCTCCTGAGAGAGAGGTTGAGTTTGGTATTGATTTGATGCCTAATACTACTCCCATCTCTATTACCCCTTATCAGATGACACCTGCAGAGTTGAGGGAGTTGAAGGTGCAGTTGCAGGAGTTACTGGATATAGGGTTCATCCACCCTAATGTGTCCCCGTAGGGAGTGCCTATTTTTTTTTGAAGAAGAAGGATGACACCTTGAGATTGTGTATTAATTATAGATAGTTGAATAAGGTGATCATCAAGAACAAGTATCCATTACCTCGAATAAATGATCTCTTTGATCAGTTGAAGGGAACAACATTATTCTCTAAGATTGATCTGAGATTAGGGTACTATCAGTTGAGAGTCAGAGATGTGAATATGCCTAAGACAACTTTCCGCATGAGGTATGGACATCATGTAATAACCCCGTACCCCATATACGCACACCACATACACCAGCACAATATGCGATATACGTATACCGGATAAAGGGGTGCCACGGTTCATTTTAAACAAATCAAACTCCAATCTTTAACAAATAAGCATCATTAGTCAGTCCGAGTAAACTTAAAATATTTAACCTATATTATAAATAGTAATAGATAAAACATTCCTTCATTAATATGCATATATATATATATAATATTAGTACCCAAAATTTTATCTAAAACAGTCTGTTCAAAACATTTATTAAATAAGCAGCGAAAAATACATATGTATATATATATATATCAAAATCAATGTTTACAAAATTATAGAATTTATACATGCTGGCAGTTCGTCTCTAATCTTGATGTCCACTGCTCTCATAAAATCAAGCCTAGACTCAACTCGGTCTAGACGAGCTCTCCGGCACAAACGGATCTACCCTGTCACCTGCGCGATAAACCATAATCGCGCTAAGCAGAAAGCTTAGTGGTACAAACTTTGATTCAATATAGATCAATGCGATGCTCATGCACAATATATATGAATATATCAACTCATTGCATTATATCTCAACATATTAATCGTTTGCATCATATTTCATAATTCACATTAAAGCAAAGACAAGCATGGGCCCAAAATGAAACTAATACGCTATTCAAAGTTCAGAGTTACTGCTTTGGTCCATAATCATATTTATCAAGCCCGTAGGAGATATATATATATCCATGGATAATGTAACAGACCCAGTCTCTTGGACCTCAACCCGGCTAGACCCTAGGGCCCCAGTATCTTGGTCCTCAACCCAGCTAGACTGTTACAGTCTTTGAGGCTTACGACCCGGTCTTTTCACCTCAAAAACATCACATTTATCAGCTGTGCTCAGCTTACGACCCAGTCTTTTCACCTGCCCAGCAATTCATAGGCATGCCGTCAAACTCAAAACTCTGAAAATTGAAAAACATACTAGGCACACAATTAATTCATTTATCTTATTATCAATCTCTTTCACAATTCATTTCTCAAAATTAAACTAGGCTCATTGCCCTAGTATATCATCTTTTCTCATTCTTCTATTTCATCTCAATATCGATTGGTTACATATGTTTTCACTTCTCATATCACATTTTTTTCACATTTCTTTTCATATACAATACTTTACTCAATTGCATTGATACATCAACATAATTCACATTATGAATATCATAACATATAACTCATTCTTCAACAATATATCAAGTAACTTAATACATTTCTCAACTAAATGTGTTAAGTCCCAATGTCATATAAATGTATGCAATCATTCAAAGCTTGTACTTACGTCTAAGAGCAACAACACTACTCTATCAACTTCTTTTCCAAGATCTCACTCAAACCTTGGCTTGGGTAACTCAATTCTCTTCAAAACCTAATCCAAAGGTGATCAAACAACACTCTCTTAGTGTTACACGTAAGAAAACAAGGAAGAGAACTATCTAGGACAAACTCTACACTTGACACGCTCAACAAGACGGGCGTGTCCCTGACGGTGCCCTAAACCCAGAACACAGAAGCTATGACACGCTCAGTGACATGGGAGTGTCACTGGATGTGTCAATCAACCAACAACACAGTAGCTATGACACGCTCAGTGACATGGGCGTGTCACTGGCCGTGTCAATGCTACTACAATACAGAAGCTGTGACACGCTCAGTGAGATGGGCGTGTCACTGCTCGTGTCACCAACCCAAAAAATAAAACTAATGACATGCCCAAAGACATGGCCGTGTTCTTGGGCGTGTCAGGCCAAAAACCCTGAAATCAACACCAACAAAGCCACAACCCACAATAATCTTCCAATAACCATATCAACAACACATAAACTCAACCAAAACCATCAACAACCCATATAATACTCGAGTAAACCTTAAAATAACTCGATCACAAACATCAAAACACAAACACCACCATATTCACAACTCAAAAATCACACAATCCACACACTTGCCTCTTTCACCAAACTCAACTCTTTTTTTTTCTCATCAATCCAAACCCAAAAATCAAAGTTACTAAAACAAAACGCATCAAACACACCAAAATAATCATAAACACATCTACAACAACCATCCAACAAACTCAAGAACACAAACTCAAAAGAAAACCAAGAAACAAGTTGAAAACTTACCAAAAGTGAAGAAAATCCTTAAAACTCCAACTTGATCTCTTGAAAACCTTCAATCTCTTAAGCTTGGAAGCAATAAAATCTCTTTTCCTTTAGTTAATAAGGGTGGCCGACTCACTAGAAGGAAAGAAGAAGATGAAGATGAAAGAAAAAGAAAGAAAGAAAGAAAGAAAGTCAACCACTTAAACACCCACTCTCTCCTCAAATCACTCTCCACTAAGTGATTAAATAATATAATATTAAATTCACTTACATCATCTTCCACTAACATTAAACGAGTCCATTTAATTAAATAAAATATCTCTTTTTACTTATAAAACCCATGACTTGTATATATATTTTTATATATCCTCATATATACAACAAATACACATCTCCTCTTATTCCATTAGTCATATATACACTTTAAATTATTTAATCCAATTCTCACAAATAATATTTCCAAAATTCTAGGGTATCACTTGGGATATTACAATTCTCCCCCTCTATAAAATAATTTTGTCCTTGAAATTACCTATTCTCAAGTATGAAATAACTAGGGATACCGATCTCGCATCATTTGCTCACTCTCCCAAGTTGCCTCTTCTCTAGCATGATTCTTCTAAATAACCTCCATAATTGGCACTTTCTTATTTCTCAAATCTTTCACTCCATGTGCTAAACTGACCACTGGTTCTTCTTCAAAAGTCAGATCCAGACTCACCTCAATGGATTCCGCTGACAAAACATGAGATGGGTCTGACCTGTACCTCCGTAGCATAGAAGCATGGAAGACATTGTGAATTTGATCCAACTCAGGTGGCAAAGCGAGTCTATAAGCAACTGGTCCAACTCTTTCCAGTACCTCATAAGGTCCAATGAAACGGGGACTTAACTTCCCTTTGCGGCCAAATCTCAAAATTCTCTTCCAAGGAGACACTTTCAGAAAAACATTATCTCCAACGCTGAACTCTATGTCTCTCCTCTTCAAATCTAAATAGGATTTCTATCTGTCTAAAGCTTCTTTCAACCGATCCCGAATTATCTTCACTTTCTCCTCCGTTTCTTTAATTAAATCGGGACCAACCAACCTACCTTTTCCAACCTCATTCCAACATAAAGGTGTTCTGCATCTTCTACCATACAATGCCTCAAATGATGCCATTCTAATACTGGACTGATGACTATTGTTATAGACAAATTCTATCAATGGCAAGAATCTATTCCAACTCCTAGAGAAATCAAAGACACAGCTTCTTAACATGTTCTCTAAAATCTGTATCACTCTCTCTGACTGCCCATCTGTCTACGGATGAAAAGCAGTGCTAAAGTGAAATCGAGAATCTAAAGCAGCATGCAAACTCTTCCAAAACTTTGAAGTAAATCAGGGCTCTCAATCAGACACTAAAGAAATTGGGACTCCATGTAATCTCACTATCTCACTGATATACAGCTCAGCCAACTTCTCAAGAGAATAGTCCATCCGAAGTGGAAGAAAATGAGCTGTCTTCGTCAATCGATCAACAATCACCCAAATTGCATCATGCTTCTTTTGAGTCAAAACTCACACTTCGACAACTTAGCATACAATTGCTTTTCTCTCAAGGTCTGCAATACAATCCTCAAATGCTCATCATGCTCCTCCTTATTATGCTAATACACCAAAATGCCATCGATAAAAACTACTACAAACTGATCTAGATAGTGTCAAAACACCCTATTCATCAAATCCATAAAAGGTGCTGGTGCATTCGTCAATCCAAAAGGCATCACCAAAAACTCTTAATGCCCATACCTTGTGCGAAAAGTTATCTTACAAACATCTTCCTCTCTGACTCTCAACTGATGGTACCCTGATCTCAGATCAATCTTAGAGAATACTACTGCTCCCTTCAACTGATCAAAGAGATCATCTATCCAAGGCAAAGGATACTTGTTCTTGATAGTCACCTTATTCAACTGCCTATAATCAATACGCAATCTCATGGTGTCATCCTTCTTCTTCACAAACAACACAGGCGCTCCCCATGAGGACGTACTAGGGCGGATAAATCCTTTATCTAATAACTCCTGCAACTGCACCTTCAACTCTCTCAACTCAGCAGGTGCCATTCAATAGGGAGTAATAGAGATAGGAGTGGTACCAGGCAACAAATTGATACCAAACTCAACCTCTCTCTCAGGTGGCATCCCTAGCAACTCCTCAGGAAACACATTTGGGAATTCAGTAACTGTGGGTATACTATCAAGTTGAGAACCAACTACTCTGGTATCCACAACATGAGCAAGATAAGCATCACACCCTTTCCGAATCATCCTCCTAACTGCAACAACTGAAACAAACAAGGATGCAATCTGTCTCTGCTCACTAGATACCATCACACCTCTATCATCACTGGTTCTTAGGGTAACACACTTCTTCTGACAATCTACTACAGCCCCATACTTAGACAACCAATCCATGCCTAAGATCAAATCATACTCCTTAAAAGGCATTTCCATCAAATCACCAAGAAACTCCTCATCCTGAACAACAACTGGACTATCTCGGTGCACCTTACTCACTACAACACTATGCCCTAAAGGATTTGTCACCAAGATACCAAATCTTAGGGACTCAGAATGTAATTCAGACATAGGCAAGATGGATGCACTTATGTATAAATGCGTAGATCCTGAATCAATTAGAACAAGAACAGAAATGCCAAATAAAGAAAATATACCCTCAATGACGATTGAAGCATCCGGCTGCCTCTGCATCACATACACTTGCTGAGAAGGCCCAGCCTCATCTGGCCTACTGCCTCTGGATGTAGAGCCTCCTCTCTGACCAAACCCAGGTCTGCCACCTCTACTGAAACCTCTACCACTTCGACCTCCTCTCACACTAGGTCGAGAAACTGCAGAATCTGCCTGCCTATCCTCCTGTAGCCCGAGACAATCTCTGATGAAATGGTCAGGCGTTCCGCATCTGAAACATACAGCTGGTCTACCAATCTTCCAACAAACACCCTCATGAATCCTACCATCCACCTAGACCTCTGATCCACTGGAATCGGTGCACTAGCCACAGAAATTGTAGGTCTCGATCTCTGCCTCTGATGTGGGACTGACCTAACAGGCTACCTCTGCACTCTCTCAACACTCCGGCCGCCGTAATAAGCTGGGAAAGATCCTGATACCGGGAACCAGCAACAATACACATAATAGAGGGCCTCAACCCCTCCTCAAATCTCCTGTACCGGTCTATCTAATCTGAAATAATCCCACCGGCATAATGACTCAACCGGATGAACTCTATCTCATACTCTGTCACTGTCCGGTTATCTTGCCTCAGATTTAAAAACTCTATCTTCTTAGCATCCTTATACTCCCTCGGAGTATACCTCTGCTCAAACTCCCGCAGAAAATTACCATAAGATAAGGTTGGTGGATCATCCATGGCATGGGGAACCGTCTTCCACCAATCATATGCATCTCTCTGCAGAAGAGATCTAGCATAATCAAACTTCTCTTCAGGAGTGGCTTGCAACTGGATAAATACCCTCTGAACTCTATCCAACCACTACTCAGCTACTGCAGGATCTGTAGTACCAAGGAAGTCCTCAGCTCCGAACTTTCTTAACTTATCATACTGCCACACCGGTACATGCGGCTGTGGTTATGGTGGTGACTGTTGTACTAGAGCCTGCCTCAATAATTCTACCATATACCGTAATCAAACCAACAGAATCTCATCAACAGTGGGTCTCTCTGGTACAGGAATAGGTGCCTCACCAGTTAACTCAACCCTAGCTCTATCTCTATCCTCAACAGGAGCTACACTCTCAGCACTACCTTCTATAAACTGACGTGACTGAGACACCATCACTATCTATATCTGTAAACACAGTAGAAAATACCTCATCAAAGATCAGAAACTACCAGTGCCAATGCATGTATCTTATTTAAAAATCATATTTTAAAATCAAAAATTTCTTTTTCTTACAATTCACCTAGGTTGGGAACCTCAAACCTAGGTTCTGATACCAAAATGGTTGTAACACCCCCGTACCCCATATACGCACACTGCATACACCTACACAACACGTAATATATGTATACCGGATAAAGGGGTACTACGGTTCATTTTAAACAAATCCAACTCTAATCTTTAACATATAAGCATCATGAGTCAGTCCGAGTAAACTTAAAATATTTAACATATATTATAAATAGTAATAGATAAAACATTCCTTCGTTAAAATGCATATATATATAACATTAGTACCCAAAAGTTTATCTAAAATAGTATGTTCAAAACATTTGTTAAATAAGCAGCGAAAAATACATATGTATATATATATATATATATATATCAAAATTGATGTTTACAAAATTATAGAATTTATACATGTTGGCAGTTTGTCTCTGATCTTGATGTCCACAACTCAACACTGCTCTCACAAACTTAAGCCTAGACTCGACTCATTCTAGACGAGGTCTCCGGCACAACCAGATCTACCATGTCACCTGCGCAATGAACCACAATCGCGTTAAGCAGAAAGCTTAGTGGTACAAACTTTGATTCAATATAGATCAATGCGATGCTCATGCACAATATATATGAATATATCAACTCATTGCATTATATCTCAACATACTAATCATTTGCATCATATTTCATAATTCACATTAAAGCAAAGACAAGCATGGGCCCAAAACAAAACTAATACGCTATTCAAAGTTTAGAGTTACTGCTTTGGTCCATTATCACATTTATCAAGCCCGTAGGATATATATATATATATCCATGGATAATGTAACAGACCCAGTCTCTTGAACCTCAACCCAGCTAGACCCTAGGGCCCCAGTATCTTGGCCCTCAACCCTGCTAGACTGTTACAGTTTTTGAGGCTTACAACCCGGTCTTTTCACCTCAAAAACATCACATTTATCAGCTGGGCTTACGACCTGGTCTTTTCACCTGCCCAGAATTCATAGGCATGCCGCCAACCCAGAATTCTGAAAATTGAATAACATACTAGGCACACAATTAATTCATTTATCTTATTATCAATCTCTTTCACAATTCATTTCTCATAATCAAACTAGGCTCATTTCCCTAGTATATCATCTTTTCTTATTTTTCTCATTCTTCTATTTCATCTCAATATCGATTGTTATATTATATTTTCACATCTCATATCACATTTTTCCCCATTTCTTTTCATATACAATACTTTACTCAATTGCATTGATACATCAACATAATTCACATTATGCATATCATAACATATAACTCATTCTTCAACAATATATCATGTAACTTAACACATTTCTCAACTAAATGTGTTAAGTCTCAATGTCATATAAATGTCTGCAACCATTCAAAGTTTGTACTTACCTCTAAGAGCAATAACACCACTCTATCAACTCCTTTTCTAAGATCTCACTCAAACCTTGGCTTGAGAAACTCAATTCTCTTCAAAACCTAATCCAAAAGTGATCAAACAACACTCTCTTAGTGTTACACATAAGAAAACAAGGAAGAGAACTATATAGGGCAAACTCTACACTTGACACGCTCAATAACACGGGCGTGTCCCCGACCGTACCCTAAACCCACAACACAAAAGCTATGACACGCTCAGTGATATGGGCATGTCACTAGACATGTCAATCAACCAACAACACAGTAGCTATGACACGCTCAGTGACATGGGCGTGTCACTGGCCGTGTCAATGCTACTACAATACAGAAGCTGTGACACACTCAGTGACATGGGCGTGTCACTGCACGTGTCACCAACCCAGAAAATAGAACCAACAACACGCCCAAAGACATGGCCGTGTTCCTGGGCGTGTCAGGTCAAAAACCCTGAAATCGACACCAACAAAGCCACAACCCATAATCATCTTCCAATAGCCATATCAACAACACACAAACTCAACCAAAACCATCAAAAACCTATATAATACTTGAGTAAACCTTAAAACAACTCAATCACAAATATCAAAACACAAACGCCACCATATTCACAACTCAAAAATCACACAATCCACACACTTGCCTCTTTCACCAAACTCAACCCTTTTTTTTTCTCATCAATCCAAACCCAAAAATCAAAGGTACCAAGACAAAACACTTCAAACATACCAAAATAACCATAAACACATCTGCAACAACCATCCAACAAACCCAAGAACACAAACTCAAAAGAAAACCAAGAAACAAGTTGGAAACTTACCAAAAGTGAAGAAAATTCTTAAAACTCCAACTTGATCTCTTGAAAACCTTCAATCTCTTGAGATAGGAAGCAACAAAATATCTTTTTCTTTGGTTAATAAGGGTGGCTGGCTCACTATAAGGAAAGAAGAAGATGAAGATGAAAGAAAAAGAAAGAAAGAAAGAAAGTCAACCACTTAAACACCCACTCTCTGCTCAAATCAGTCTCCACCAAGTGATTAAATAATATAATATTAAATCCACTTACATCATCTTCCACTGACATTAAACAAATCCATTTAATTAACTAAAATATCTCTTTTGACTTATAAAACCCATGACTTGTATATATTATATATATATATCCTCATATATACAACATATACACATCTCCTTTTATTTCATTAGTCCTATATACACTTTAAATTATTTAATCCAATTCTCACAAATAATATTTCCAAAATTCTATGGTATCACTTGGGATATTACACATCATAACTTTCCGGTGATGCCCAGCAGCTTTTATGAATTTGATAAACAAGGTGTTTATACCATACTTAAATCAGTTTGTGGTGTTCTTCATTGATGATATTTTGGTGTATTCGCGTAATAAGAAGGATCATGACATGCATTTGTGGATTATATTGCAAGCTCTAAGAGAAATATTTATATGCTAAGCTATCTAAGTATGAGTTCTTGCTCAATCAGGTGACTTTTCTCAGTCATATGGTTTCATTAGAGGGTATTAGAGTTGATCCGAGTAAAGTCGAGGCTATCTTGAATTGGAGTCCACCGAAGACTGTGATAGAGGTTCAAAGTTTTCTGGGTTTGCCAAGCTATTATCGTCGGTATGTGAAGAGTTTTTCTATGATAGCTACACCACTCACCATATTTGTAATGTTTAAAATTTTAGATACTAAACTTTTAAATTAATAGTGATAATTAATAGTGAATTGTGATATAAGTGATAGGGATAAGTGATGTAAATAATGGATCTCAAAAATTTACCGAAGTAAATATTTATTTTTACTATTTTACGAGATTTAAAATCAAATTAGAATCAACGGATAAGAAAGAGGGTACACCATAACTAAGATGAGATTGGCTACACCAAATTACTATATATATATAAGTGAGTGTAGGTGTGTGGACATGTGTGATGTTTAGAGGCATTTCTTTCTTTCTTTCCTCTTCTTCTTCCCACGTTCACCACCATTCTCACTATCAAAACTCCTTCTTGTTTCCTTCCTTCCAAGATTTTGATCAAAACCAAAGAGAAAATAAGGTTTAGTCATAAGTTTTGAGAAGATTAATATAGAAAGTTGAGATTATTAACAAGTAATTAGAGAAAAAGAAGAGGTATGTGCTTTTGGATTTATAATTTGCAAATATATAAATTTTTATGATTTTTAATGATTTATTTTTTATAATGATATATTTCTTGAAAATATTGATTAAATGGGTTATTGAGTGAAAAATAGCCTTTATATGATGAGTTTTGATTCTTAACTCAACCTTTATGAGAATTGAATGGTTTGATGTTGTTTTTATTCATATGAAATGATTGAAAGTTTTATTAAGTGAAATTGTAGTAAAATATTTGATATGAATCCTTTTTATGTCAAAAGTTTGAGTTTGATATATTATTTTCTTAGATTTTCAATATGTTGGTGTTTCATGAAGTTAAAAGTGCAGAAGACATGATTTTGGGATGCCACGGGCATGGCTTAAAGGTGCCACTGGCGTGGCATCAAAGTTAGAACTTTTGGAGGACGAATTACTCCGAAAACAGACCAATAATCAATGCCACAATTGTGGCCAATGAGTGCCACGACCGTGGGATTGAAAACGTGATTGTTTCTTTAAGAATTTTGCTAAAACAGAGCTGTTCTAAATGCCACGGCTGTGGCCCTGGAAGCTTCTTCTTGTATCCCACGGGCGTGGGATTGAGATGCCACGGTCGTGGGGTACCTAAATGATGTTTTTGACTTGTATTTTGTGATATACAGGCCTAGTATGAGGCTAATATGTCCATGTTTATTACTTTTGTGTTGGGAATTCATGTGTAAGTATTGAAAGTATGAAAAAGAGTGATAAACTTTGAATTTATGATAAATATATATAATACTAAATATTGATTATATAATTCAGTGTTATCTACAAATTAATGAATTGCCCTAATCATATTGATTTTAGATCTAGTTTGGGATTGAATGGCTAGCCAAAAGGGAGGATATCCAAAGTGTTAGTGGGCACTCTGTGGCATCAAAAGACACTTTGTGTCATCATACTCAGTGGGTATTCATGCCATAATGGGCCATTAGCCAAAATTCTATACAGTGTCATCAAATTGCCTTCAGTGACCCATTATCCAAATCTAGAATCTGAGTTCAGTGTGTTTGGGCATAATTTAAATAGTTATATATAATGAAAACAATGTGTTATTCAGTTGCTGATAAATTACTCAATTCTGAATCTAATTGTGCTTAGTATTTCAATTTACAATGAATTTAATCAATTTCTTTATTTAGCATTCAGAAAGTAATGCAATTTGATGTTTTCTAAATTATTTAATTGTTAGATCTCTTTTTATTAAATTTTCTTGCACATTATAAATACATAAGCACCATTAAGCTTTGCTTAGCGTGTTAGAATTATTTTCTGACACGCAGATCAAACAAGCAGAATTATTTGCAGTTAATTTTTTTTAATGTTTAACGGTATAAGATGGCCTTTGAATCCCGTTAAGGTACCGAGGATCAAGCTGCATCATCACACAGTTAAGCTAGTGTGGGAAATCAGCAGCCATCGGAACCTTCTGCGGAACAAATTCCATTAGATCCTCAATTTGTGAGAAATATGGGGGAAATCCTTAGGCAAATTGTGAGAGTTACTCCTCCTGCACAACCTCCACCGCTAGTACTTCAAAGATCTCCTTTGGAGAGAATTAGAAAATTGGGAGCAGAAGATTTTAAAGCTCGTGACACTGATGAGTCTTCAGTAGCAAAGTATTGGATGGAGAGAATTGTGAGAGTTTTTGATATTCTGCATTGTACTGATGATGAAAGATTAGAATGTACAGTTTCCTTATTGCAAGAACAAGCTTTTGCCTGGTGGGATACAAAGCAGAAAGGTATACCTACAGGTAGACTTGGGCATTTTTCCAAGAAGAATTCAAAAAGGAATATATTAGTGAGATCTATTTGGAGGAGAAGCGTCGGAAATTTTTGTATCTTAAGCAAAGGCAATTATCTGTGTCTGAATATGAGAGGCAGTTTGTTCGCCTCAGTAAATATTTTCCAGAGTTAGTTGTATCTGAAGAGGACAAGTGTAAGCGGTTTGAATAAGGTTTGAACAGTCAGATTCGGGTGTATTTAATAGCAATGAGGATTAAAGAATTTTCTACTCTTGTTAATGAAGCAGTCGCTATAGAAAATGAGATTAAACAAGAGCAGGGAAGAAAATAACAGTTAAAGAAGGGATTTTCTAGTGAACAACAACAAGGTAACCAGAAAAGACAGAGAAATATTCAAACCCAAACTCAGGAGTTTAGTAGAGGAAGTGGAGCTAGTTTTAATAAATCTAGAGGTGGTAGGTTTGGAGTGGCTATAGGTTCTTCTTCAAGAGTTGTTACTGCACCTTGTCAATATTGTGGTAAGGGTCATGCAAGTGAAGATTGTTGGTTTAAAAAGGGAGCTTGTTTGAAATGTGGTTCTTTGGAGCATAAAATCAGAGATTGTCCAACAATAAAAGAATAAGAAGTTGTGGAAGGATAAAATTCTGTACAGAGGTCTCGGGCAAGCTGTAAGACTGGTAGAGGTGGTCGACCTAGTGTTAGTCAACAGAGAGGATCTGAAACAGTGGATAGACCTCAGACTCGAGGCAATGCTCCAGCTAGGGCTTATGCCATGAAAGCTGTGGAAGACCAGGATGCTCCTGATGTTGTAGTTGGTAAATTTTCTTTACTTGGTCTTGATGTGTATGCATTGTTAGATCCTGTTTCTACACATTCTTATATTTGTACAACTATAGCTTCAGGAAGGAAAATGTGTGTTGATAAACTTGATTATAATATAGAAGTTACAAATCCCTTAGGCCATAGTGTGAAGGTAAATAGAGTATATCGAAATTGTCCACTTAGAGTTCATGATGTGGAGCTTTCTGCTAATTTGATTGAACTACCATTCCATGACTTTGATGTAATCTTGGGAATGGATTGGTTGTTCCGACATCAAGCAGTTATGGACTGCTGTAGTAAAGTTGTAACTTTTAAAATTTCAGGTTATGGTGAAATTGTAGTTCAAGGAGAAAAGCAATTTTATCCTTCTAGTTTGATTTATGCAGCTAAAGCTAGAAGGTTACTTAGGAAGAGATGTGAAGCTTATTTTGCTTATGTTAATGATACACGATATTCAAGCAAGGTTTTGGGAGACATACCTACAGTGAGTGAGTTTTCGGATGTTTTTCTGGAAGAATTACCTGGAGTACCACCAGAGAGAGAGGTAGAATTTGTTATTGATGTAGTTCCAGGTACAACACTAATTTTTATTCCACCTTATAGAATGGTACCTCCGGAATTAAAAGAATTAAAGGTGCAACTCCAAGAATTTCTTGACAAAGGATTTATAAAACCTAGTGTGTCACCTTAGGGTGCACCAAATTTGTTTGTAAAGAAGAATGATGGTACTTTAAGATTATATATAGATTATCGACAGTTGAATAAAGTGACTATTAAGAACAAGTACCCGTTACCTAGGATTGATTACTTATTTGATAAGTTGAGAGGAGCTGATGTTTTCTCTAAAATTAATCTTAAATCGGGTTATTATCAGATGAAAATTAAAGAAGCAGATATTCCAAAGATAGCTTTTAGAACTCGATATGGACATTATGAATTTTTGGTTATGCCCTTTGGTTTAACTAATGCTCCAGCATCTTTTATGGACTTGATGAATCGAGTCTTTAAACCCTATTTGGACCAGTTTGTAGTTGTTTTTATTGATGATATGCTGGTTTATTCTAGAAATAGAGAGGATCATGATAAGCATTTGAGAATTGTACTACAGACACTAAGAGAGAATCAATTGTATGCTAAATTATCGAAGTATGATTTTTGGTTGACGGAAGTGACATTTCTAGGACATGTAGTGCCAGCTAATGGTATTCGTGTGGATCCAAGTAAAATTGAGACTATTTTGAATTGGCAGCCACCAAAGACTATAATAGAAGTTCGAAGTTTCCTTGGGTTGGCTGGATATTATAGAAGATTTGTTCAAGGGTTTTCGAAGATAGTATTTCCCTTAACTAAGCTCCTTAGAAAAGAAATTAAATTTGAGTGGAATGCTCAATGTCAAGCTAGTTTTGAACAATTGAAGGTGATATTGACTGAAGCGCCTGTCTTAACCCAACCAATTTCAGGTAAAGACTATGTTATTTATAGAGATTCTTCTCATCAAGGACTTGGTTGTGTATTGATGTAAGAGGGTAAGGTAATTGCTTATGCTTCTAGGCAATTAAAATCTCATGAATCGAATTACCCTACGCTTGATTTGGAGTTAGCTGCTATTGTATTTGCTCTTAAAATCTGGCGACATTATTTGTATGGTGAAAGGTGTTATATTTTCACTGATCATAAAAGTTTAAAATATTTGCCAACACAAAAAGAACTAAATCTAAGGCAGAGAAGATGGATGGAATTGATCAAGGATTATGATTGTATCATCGACTATCATCCTGGGAAAGCTAATGTGGTAGCCGATGCTTTAAGTCAAAAGACTTTAGCAGGTATGTTGTATACAGAATATTTTAACATTATATATATATATATTAAATAAACTAAATATATCATGTGTTATGTTAGCAGAATTGAGGGTTGAACCAACCATTAGACAAAAAGTGATAGAAGCTCAGAAACAAAATAAAAAATTGTTAGAACTTTTGAAACAAGTGCATGAAGGGGGAAAGGCCAGATTATATTGTGTCAAAAGATGGTGGAGTGTATTATAGAGATCGATTGTGTGTACCTGATGTGAAGGAACTAAAGGAATGTATTCTTGATGAAGCTCACAATACTATGTATATTGTACATCCTGGAAGTAATAAGTTGTACTAGGATTTGAAATCTCATTATTGGTGGCCTGGTATGAAAAGAGATATTACTGAATATGTGACTCGATGTTTAGTATGTCAGCAAGTCAAAGCAGAAAATCAAGTTCCATCAGGTCTTTTGCAACCTATATCAATACCAGAATGGAAGTGGGATAGAATCACTATGGATTTTGTGACTGGACTTCCAAATACCCAAAAGAAGCATGATACAATTTGGATAATTGTTGATCGATTAACTAAATCAACTCATTTCCTTCCCATTCGAGTTGACTATTCAATGAATAAACTTACAGAATTGTATGTTAATGAGATAGTCAGGCTTCATGTAGTACCAATGTCTATTATTTCAGATCGAGACCCTCGCTTTACATCCAGATTTTGGGAAAGTTTTCAGAAAGCATTGGGCACTCGACTTCATTTTAGTACTGCATTTTATCCACAAATAGATGGTCAATCAGAAAGGGTGATACAAATACTTGACAACATGCTTAGGAGTTGTGTAATCAATTTTAAAGGTAGCTGGGATAAATATCTGCCTTTAGTAGAATTTGCTTATAACAACAGTTATCAAACGAGTATTGGAATGGCTCCATATGAGGCACTCTATGGCAGGAAGTGTAGAACTCCATTGTGTTGGGTGGAATTGAATGAGAGCAAACTTGTAGGGTCTGATCTCATAAAACAAACATAAAACAAACTGAAGACAAAGTAAAGCTTATAAAGGATCGATTACAAATTGCGATGGACAGACAAAAATCTTATGCAGATTTGAAACGGCGTGATATTGAGTATAATGTGGGGGATAAGGTATTTTTAAAAGTATCACCATGGAAGAAAGTTCTTCGCTTTGGAAAGAAAGGTAAATTAAGTCCTAGGTTCATTGGACCATATGAAATACTTGAATATGTAGGTCTAGTAGCCTATCGACTAGCTTTGCCTCCAGAATTGGCTAAGATTCATAACGTATTTCATGTGTCGATGCTTAGGCGCTATAGATCAGATCCTACACATGTGATTCAAGTAGAGTCTATTGAAATTCAGCCAGATTTGAATTATGAAGAAGAACCAGTGGCTATCTTAGCTCATGAACTAAAGGAGTTGCATAATAAGCGCATTCCTTTAGTAAAAGTGATGTGGAGGAATCATTCGATAGAGGAAGCCACTTGGGAAAGCGAATAGATAATGAGACAACAATATCCTCAATTATTTCAAGCGTCTATAACAGGTAAATTTTGTGGACGAAATTTCTTTAGAGGGAGAGAATTGTAATGTTTAAAATTTTAGATAATAAACTTTTAAATTAATAGTGATAATTAATAGTGATTTGTGATATAAGTGATATGGATAAGTGATGTAAATAGTGGATCTCAAAAATTTACCGAAGTAAATATTTATTTTTATTGTTTTACGAGATTTAAAATCAAATTAGAATCAATGGATAAGAAAGAGGGTACACCATAACTAAGATGAGATTGGCTACACCAAATTACTATATATATATATATATAAGTGTGTGTAGGTGTGTGGAAATGTGTGATGTTTAGAGGCATTTCTTTCTTTCTTTCCTCTTCTTCTTCCCACGTTCACCACCATTCTCACTATCAAAACTCCTTCTTGTTTCCTTCCTTCCAAGATTTTGATCAAAACCATAGAGAAAATAAGGTTTAGTCATAAGTTTTGAGAATATTAAGATAGAAAGTTGAGATTATTAACAAGTAATTAGAGAAAAAGAAGAGGTATGTGCTTTTGGATTTATAATTTGTAAATATATGAATTTTTATAATTTTTAATGATTTATTTTTTATAATGATATATTTCTTGAAAATATTGATTAAATGGGTTGTTGAGTGAAAAATAGCCTTTATATGATGGGTTTTGATTCTTAACTCAACCTTTATGAGAATTGAATAGTTTGATGTTGTTTTTATTCATATGAAATGATTGACAGTTTTATTCAGTGAAATTGTAGTAAAATATTTGATATGAATCCTTTTTATGTCAAAAGTTTGAGATTGATATATTATTTTCTTAGATTTTCAATATGTTGGTGTTTCATGAAGTTCAAAGTGCAGAAGACGTGATTTTGGGATGCCACAGGCGTGGCTTAAAGGTGCCATGGGCGTGGCATCAAAGTTGAAACTTTTAGAGGAAGAATTACTCCAAAAATAAACCAATAATCAATGCCACGGTCGTGGCCAATGAGTGCCATGACCGTGGGATTAAAAACGTGACTGTTTCTTTAAGAATTTTGCTAAAACAGAGTCGTTCTAAATGCCACGGGGGTCTTCAAAATCATTTTACAGCTTCTTCTTGTATCCTACGAGCGTGGGATTGAGATGCCACGGTCATGGGGTACCTAAATGATGTTTTTGACTTGCCACTGATTGAGTTTGCTTATAACAACAGTCATCAGTCCAGTATTAGGATGGCACCTTATGAGACATTGTATGGCAGGAGGTGCAGTATACCTTTGTGTTAGGATGATGTTGGAGAAGGTAAATTGGTTAGTCCCAATTTGATTAAGAAAACATAAGACAAAGTGAAGGTGATTCGGGATCATTTGAAAGCAGCTTCAGACTGACAGAAATCCTATACAAATTTGAAGAGAAGAGATATAAAGTTCAGTGTGGGAGATTAAGTGTTCTTGAAGGTGTCTCCATGGAAGAAGATTTTGAGATTGGGCCATAAAGGGAAGTTGAGTCCTCATTTTATAGGACCAATGAGGTGCTAGAGAGACTTGGTCCACTGGCTTTTAGACTGGCTTTGCCGCTTGAGTTGGATCGGATTCACAATATCTTCCATGTCTCTATGCTTCGGAGAAGCATGTCAGTTTCATCTCATATTTTATCAGTGGAGTCTATTAAGGTGAGTTCGGACCTGACTTAAGAGAAAGAACTAGTGGCGATCTTGGCACGAGAAGTGAAGGAATTGAGGAATAAGAAGGTGCCACTTGTGAAAATTCTTTGGAGAAATCATGCCACTGAGGAGACGACATGAGAGAGTGAGAAGATGATGTGGAGCCAGTATCCTCAGTTATTTCAGAGTTGACAGCGGGTAGTTTCAAGGATAAAATTTATTTTTAAAGGGAGAGAATTGTAATATCTTAAATTTTTAAAAATTTTTAATTTTTAAAAATTAAATAAATTAAATAATAATTTAATTGGATAAATTAAATAAATAATTTTAAATAAAAAATAAAAGAATTTTAAATGAAAAAGTGAAATATATATGTGATATATATGCAAAATATATATAACATATATAAAGTCAAATTTTTAAAAGTCAAAATCAAAGTCCAATGGCATTTTTATAAATAAACTTTAAAAATTTAAAATTATTAAAATTATTCAAAAATAATTTATTTTAAATGGAATAAAGATTTTTGAATTTTTAATTAATTAAATAATTAATTATTAAATTATTAAAATAATATATATATATGGATATTATTTAAAGTGGAAAGAAAGAGAAAATTTAAAATTGATCTTCATCTTCTTTTTCTTCCATGAAGGGCTGAACCTCCATAGCCAATCCACTCCAAGATTTTCTTCTTTCATACTCTATTAATTGAAGAATTTCAAGTGTTCAAGTTAGATTTTGGGAATTTTCTCCATATTTGGTAAGTTTCCAACTTGTTTTCATGAATTTTCATGAAAGTTTGAATATGTGTGATTTAAATTTTTGATGATGTATGATTTAATTTATTGAAATTGGTGTGTATGAAGCTATTTTGAGTATTTAACAATAATTTTAAAATGGTTGAGTTTAGGTAAAGATTGGTAATGAGAGAGAATTTAGAGTTATGTAACTTTTGGGTTTGTGAAATTTAGTGATTTAAATGTGCAAATTGATTATAAATGAGTTGTTTTGATGCACAATAAGTATTTTAAAGTCAAATATTGGATTTGGTTGAGTTGGATTGGAGTTTGAGAATGGAAGTGTTGATTTAGGATTTTGAAAAAGTGATTTTCCAAAGTTGTTAAATTATTTAATTTTAGTTAACGTATGTTGTTTAGTAATAAAAATGATGAATATAAGTTTGAAATGATTAATGGATTGAGTTGGAATGAAAAACCTTTAATGGTGAAAGTTATGTCATTTTAGGATTTTAGTTATGAGTGTGTGTTTTTATAATATAATTGGTTTAAACATGTTAAAATATATTTTTAATAATATAAATAAACTTAAAACATCAAATTGAATGGCCTAGTATGGTATTCCAAAGTTAAAGTGAGGTTAGCCTTAACTTTAGGATTTTTGTTTAAATGATATTTAGTTATGATTTAAGATTGAAAATGCCTTAGAATGTGATACTAAATGATTATATATGATCACATTTGGTATAGGCATTGAGGAGAGTTGATTTGCCCCATCCTAGTGTTGAAGGGCAGGTTGTAAGAGAAGGTTGGAGGTGGTGTTTGAGCTTACTTTTGGTTAATTTTAGAGATAAGTACAAACTTTGAATAATTTAAGTATGTTTGCATGATATTTGGGCTTAACATATTTTGGTTAGAAAATGTGTTAAGCTACTCGATGCATTGATTATGTATGAATAATGTGCTATGACATGTGTAATGTAATATATGCATTAAATGCATTGTGAAAAGCCATTATTAATGGCTAAATTATGTAAAATATAAAATATATGTAATATGTGAAAATGACCCAAAGTGTTTGGATAATGTCATTTATTAAGTATGCATTAAGGGTATTGTTAAAAAGTCATTGTTAATGGCTAAAGTGCATAAAATATGATTCATATGTGAACTATGTAGAAATACCCAAAATAATTGGGTAATGTGTTGTAAATGTAAGATGTGGTACATTATGGGTATATGTTGAGATATGGTGATGATATGATGAAATGTGATGAATTGATATTGCTATAAATGAGAAAATGAGAAAAGATAAGAAAATAAGGCAATGTGCCTAGCTTGATTATGAGAAAATGAGAAAGAGATTGATAATGAGAAATGTGAATTAATTGTGTGCCTAGTATGTTATTCAATTTTCAGAGTTCTGTATTTGGCGGCATGCCTATGAGGTTATCCTCATTATTTACCTTTGGGGCTAGCTTTTGAGCAACTATTTAATTTGCCTTCGGCCTAGACATTAGACGTCACTTGTCTTCGGGCTAGATGCTGGGCATCACTATGATTTGCCTTCGGGCTAGACGTTGGGCGTCACTTGCCTTCAGGCTAGATACTGGTGTAAATATGGACTAGAATAATAACTCTGAAATTTGAATAACATATTAGATCCTTTGGGTCCATGCTTGTATTTGTTTTTATGTGAATTGCGAATTGTGAAATAATTGAAAAATATGTTTTAATGAAATGTTATGAGATATGATATCCTTATGCATTTGAGCTTTATTATTATTAAAGTTTGTACCGTTAGACTTTTGGCTTAATGCGTTTGAAATTCATCTCGCGGGTAACATGGGAGATCCGGTAGAGCCGGAGAGTTTGTTTAAACCGGGTCGGGTCTATCTTTGAGTTTGCTTGAGTTGATTTGGCTGCTTCTTCGAGATCAGTGCCGACTGTCAACATGTATATATTTTTATTACATTTTGATATTACATATATTATATTATATTTTTGGTATGTATATTGTAAATTATAAAGGACGTTTTAGATAAATGTTATTATGGATTTTATATGTGTTTTTGGATAAACCTATATACATGTATAAATATTTTGTGAAATTTGGAGAAATTGAAGAGTATGAGTGATATGGTGATTTGATATTTATTGAGAGTGTTATCTTATGCAAATTGTGATTTTGTTAAATTTGAGAATGTTCAAATTACAGACAAATTCTAGCGAATTTTTTTTCAGAGATTTTTATGAAAAATGTTTATTTTAGTATATATGATTTATAATAATATTTTATTTATTATTTAAATATACATTTTAAATATTTAAGATTTTAAATTTGAAAAGTAAAAAATTTTTATTAAATCAATTTGTGACATTTTTATACCGTATATGCATTTTTACATATATTGAGTGTATTTATTTATGTATATAGAGTATAAGGGTGTTACACTATTAATATATCTAATAAATTCTGTCAGCTGAGGATTGAGAGATTAAAGGTTAAACATGTGTATAGAGAGATAAATTATATGGTTGAGCCTAATTACCTTGCTTCTTTTGCCAATAGATATACAGTTGAAACCCATAAACTTCTAGATCCTCCTGCAGAGGTGAGATTTTAGTTACAGAATGATTTAATGGGTGTTTTATATCATTGAAATGTAGTTTTGTAATATATTAGGAGACTCTCCTTGTTTTGCATAATAAAAAAAAACTAAATAGTGAAAGTTATATGAATGTAATTATTCTAAATACAACATCAATAATTCTACCCTGCAAGTTTGCAATTCTATTTATTTCTTCTCTATCCTCTTCTCTAATTCTTCTAACCCTCCATTACATCTTTTTTTTTTAAAACTAACTCTCTATTACATCTTAGTTATTCTAAATATTACTAATTTCATTGCTGATATTTTTAGAAAATCACCTAAAATGACCTCTCCTCAAAGATACTAGTATTTTTTGACCTTTATTAATCTTAACTAACCTAAAATTGGCTAAAATACCATTAACCCTAAAAAATAAAAACTATCAACTCTCTTTTTTCCTCTCTCATCTTATATTTTATCAACTTCTACCTTACTTTCTTCTCATTTTCTCTCTTCTTTTCTAAGATTTTGTGATTCAACGATCAATAATATTTAGACTTTTCATCAAACTTTAATTTTATCCATCAGCTCCTTCATTACAACGGGTAAGTTTTTAATTTTTTACTACATTTGAGTGCAGTTAGCGATAGTTAGTGTTTACTGTGTTCTTCAATATTTGAGATTTAATTTTAGAGTTTATTATAATTTGATAATAAATATTGAATTAATATTAATTTATTGATTATTTGATGTATTTGGGTGCAGTTAGTGATAGTTAGTGTTTAATGTATTTTTCAATATTTATAATTTTATTTTAGGGGTTGAAGAAGACCGGCGTCTCCGACTGACCACCAACTTTATCTCTGGTAACTGACGGACCAGCAACTCTGATGATGACTGTGTGAAAATTTTGCCCCCCCCCTTTGGTGGATCTCTAGTTCCGCTACCACTACTTATTCTTTATAGATTCATGTCGAAAATAAAAAAAAAGGGATGATTATTATTCTGATGATGAGAAGTGATTTGACTAAAAAAATAATTATATATAGAGTCAAGTATCTTGCTAGTTTTTAGATATTGGATTTATGTTAATATAAATGGTGAATGTATCAGAATTTAATCCTTTGTTCGGTGGCATATATATCAAATTTTGATTTTGATATGTTTGAGTCAGTGTATAGGTAACAAAGACGTCACTAACTTTAACTAAATGTGAGTAACTATGACTAATTGTACACTAACTTTGACGAACTTAATTTTTAAATACTCAATGATCCCCCCTTAGATGTTATATGTATTAGGAGTTAATTTTTATATGTGTTTGAATCAATCTGCATGCATGTGAAAATCCACAAAGTAAACAGTCACTAACTATGACTAACTGTGACTAACTCTACAATCACTTCTTCGAAATTTATTTCTAGACACTCCATGATCCTTCGTTAAATGGTATATATATCAGAATTTGATTTTGATATGTTTGAGTCAGTGTATAGGCAACAAAGACGTCACTAACTTTCACTAACCGCGACTAACTATGACTAACTGCATACTAACTTTAATGAACTTAATTTTTAAATACTCAATGATTCTTCCTTAGATGATATATGTACTAGGAGTTAATTTTGATATGTATTTGAATTGGTGTGTATGCATGTGGAAAGCCACTAGGTAAACAGTCACTAACCATCACTAATTATGACTAACTATAACTAACTCCACACTAACTTCAATGAACTTTATTTCTAGACACTCTATGATCTTTCGTTAAATGGTATACATATCAGAATTTAATTTTGATATATTTAAATTAGTGTATAGACAACAAAGACATTACTAACTTTCACTAAATGTGACTAACTATGACTAACCGTGTACTAATTTTGACGAACTTAATTTTTAAATACTCAATGATCCTATCTTAGATGATATATATTTCAAGAGTTAATTTTGATATGTGTTTGAATCAGTTTATATGTATGTGGAAAGTCACTAATTAAACAGTCACTGATTATCAGTAACTATGACTAACTGTGGCTAACTCTGCACTAACTTCGATGAACTTTATTTCTAGACATTCCATGATCCTTCGTTAAATGGTATATGTATCAGAATTTGATTTTAATATGTTCGAGTCAGTATATAGGTAATAAAAACATCATTAACTTTTATTGACTGTGACTAACTATGACTAACTGTGTACTAACTGTGACTAACTTCACACTAACTTCGACGAACTTTATTTCTAGACATTCCATGATCCTTCGTTAAATAGTATATGTATTAGAATTTAATTTTGATATGTTTGAGTTAGTATATAGGCAATAAAGACGTCACTAACTTTTACTAACTGTGACTAACTATGACTAACTGTGTACTAATTTTGACTAACTTAATTTTTAAACACTCAATGATTTTTTCTTAGATGATATATATATATCAAGAGTTAATTTTGATATATATTTGAATCAGTTTATACGCATGTGAAAAGTATTTATGAAAAATTTATTAATTATAAATTAAATAGAAGTATGTAATAGTTTATTAAAAAAAATGTAATTGCAGAAATTATATAGAGATATGTAATAGTTTATTAAAAAAAGTATGTAATAGTAGAAAAAGACCCAAAATCTAATAGGAATATTATGTGTATGTCATAATTTTTTATGGGTATACCATAATTATTTATAAATTTACCATAATTTTTTATAGGTATACCATAATTTTTTATGAATTTTTCATAATTTTTTTAAAAAAAATTTGATATCTAATGCATAATATTTAGAAAGTTAAATAGATTTAGAATTTATTATTTAATTTTTTTTAAATTTCTGATATCTAAATATATAAATATATATAATTTTAGTAATGTATAATATTATAATTATATTTAATTTAAATATATTAATTTTAATAAATATGATTAATTTAATTTTGGGGTTAAAAGTATTAGATCATGTTTTTTAACTAAAGTTTTAAAAATCATATATACATGTATAGACATATAATAAAATTAAGTAATTTTTAATGAAATAATTTTTTATACTTTTTTCTAAATAATATATCATGCTAAGTTCTAGTCTCTTATTTATCTTTTATTTTAATTAAGTTATTAATTAATAAAGACTCACAACGTAAGAATCTAGAGATGCACTAAATAAATATACATTCAAAAAAAATGTAGCTTATAGATAGATGCACATGTTATTTGCTTATCATGAAGTGTCTAAAAATAAAGTTCGTCGAAGTTAGTGTGGAGTTAATCACTGTTAGTGATAGTTAGTGACTGTTTACCTAGTGGCTTTCCACATGCATATAGACTGATTCAAACACATATCAAAATTAACTCATAGTACATATAATATCTAAGGAGGGATCATTGAGTGTTTCAAAATTAAATTCATCAAAGTTAGTGCGCATTTAGTCATAGTTAGTCACAGTTAGTAAAAGTTAGTGATATCTTTGTTGCCTATACTGACTCAAACATATCAAAATCAAATTTTGATACATATACCATCTAACGAAAGATCAAAATCTAATACATTCACTATTTACATTAACATAAATTCAATATCTAAAACTAACAAAATACATAACTGTATATATAATTATTGGCTTAATATATACATAGCCCTATGTACTTGGGTCTTTTTGTCACTTTGCCTCCTGTACTCTTCGAGTAATCATATAGCACTCTAAAATTGTATATTTCATAATCAAGAGGCCTTTATGCGCTGATACGGCACAATGTGTGTAATACACTTCCTTGGAGCGCGTAGATAAGTTAAAATTTATTGACATTGATTGTAAAATTACAATGATACTCTCCATAAAATATTATTGTGTGTGATGAAGGATGCAATGACAGAGTCCAAATTGAAAAAAAGAAAAAAAAAAGCCAAATAAATCTTGTCATAATCTAGCTTCTGCAATTAAGTTGAGATGGAAGAAGTTAAAATTAATGCTGGCTCTTCATCGACAATGGCTGAAAATGACATTAGATCTAAAGAAAAGAAGAGTGGCAACAACATCAAAGTTGAAGACATAGCAGATAAATTGAGTTTTGGGGTTATTGTTTTAGATTGATATAATACAAATGACAATCTCATTAAATATTTCTACAATTTCTCTGTTGTAACATTTATAGTTTACAAGGTTTAGTTAAAAATGGTCGTCAATAACTCCTTAATATTTTTACAAATGTCTCCTTTCACAAAGGGAATTCATACAATAGAAATTAGTGGAGAAGTTCAATGCGGCAAATGATCAAACACCTTATATGCACTATGGAGACCAGATCATAACACTGCCACTGAAAATCTAAAACTTATAAAAACCCAACAATTGCAAGGTTGAGCAATACTCGCACTTTCTCCTCTTTATATATCCTCAGTCACTCTGACCATCCAAATCATGTAATAGAAATGCCTCCGCATAGAGTCCTTTCAAACTAACAATAGAGAAAATGAGAAGAAGAATACACCAATCGCTAGGAACCCCTTCTTGCCACCACCACCATTGCCTCACAGCAAAAGAGCTAACAACCGCAAGAAGCATAAATTAGCTCTAACAAAACATCAATTCAATATTTATTCACAATTTCATCTGACAAGTGAATGTTGATTTGAAATGATGGAATTTAATATCTCTGTTGCTTCTTCTATTGTGTTTGAGAAGAAAATGGAATGGGAAGAATTAGCTCCATATCAGACCCACCTAAAGCTCCAGCAACAACGCCCACTGCCAATTTGGTACTAAACTCAGTCTTCCCCCTTTCTATCTTTATTCGCAATTACTAGGGAAAAAAAGCAAACAAATTTCTTCTAATTTCTCGCTAACCAAAACATACCCGAAGAAAGAAGGAACAAATTAATTAACCATCCCAAACCAAACAAACATAAGAATATATAGAATCAAATGAGAAGAAGAAAAAGAAATCAAAATCGATTGGGTTGGGTTGGAAAAGAGAAAATATGTTTTTTAGATCGATTGCGTTAGATTTGTGGTGACCACATCCAAGCTAATACAGATTTGATGTTGTTGAATTTGGCCGGAGAAGAAGATGGTGATAGACGAACTACATCGATTTTGTTTAATTTTTATTTTTTTAATTTTAATATTTTTTATTTTTTTAAAAAATAATTTTTATGCTTTTAATTTTTTATTATTTTAAATTGGTGGCGTATACTATAGGAGTGCATTTGCAAAACACGCGCCATAAAAATCTGGTAATGTTGAATTAAAGGTTCATTGGTTATAAATATATGACTTCAGGAGTCATATAGTTATTCAAATAGTAAATAGGGGTAAAATGATAAAAATACTTAAGTATAAGGGGTTATATATGTATTAAGCCATAATTATTTTTTGGTCAAATCACTTCTCATCATTGGAATAATAATCTCTTTTCTTATTTTCGGCGTGAACTCATAAAGAATAATCTATGGTGACGAAACTAGAAATCTACTAAAGAGGGAGCAAAATTTCCACATAGATACCATCGGAGTTACTGGTAGGTCAGTCTCTAGAGAAGAAGTTAGTGGTCAGTCGGAGACGCCGGTCTTCTTCAACCACTAAAATTAAATCACAAATATTGAAGAACACATTAAACACTAACTGTCGCTAATTATTACTAACTGCATTCAAATACAGCAAACAATCAATAAATCAGTATTAATTCAACATTTATTATTAAATTATAATAAAATCAAAAATTAAATCTCAAATATTGAAGAACATATTAAAAGCTAATTGTCACTAACTGCACTCAAATGCAGTAAAAAATTAAAAACTTACCTACTGTAAAGAATGAACTAATGGATAAAATTAAAATTTAATGAAAAATTTAAATATTATTGATTTTTGGATCGCAAAATCTTAGAGTATAAGAGAAAAAAATGAGAAAAAAGTAAAATAAAAAAATAAAACGTGGGATGAGAGAGAGAAAGCTGATAATTTTTATTTTTTAGGGTTAAATGTATTTTAATCAATTTTAGATTAATATTAATGAAGGTCAAGAAATAGTAATCTTTGAGATGTCATTTTAGGTTATTTCCACAAAAAAATGATAAAAAATATTTTAAAAATTATTATCTTTAAAAAAATTTCCAATAATAGACTTCTTTCAGATTAGAAGTTAACTTTAAAATATTAAAAATTGTTTGAAAACATTAAACAATTTCACTTTATTATATTATAAATATGTTTTGAACATATAAAATTTTCATATTTTAAAAAGAGAAAAATAGTTATCCCCTTTATAATAATTAAAAAAAAGGCTTTTAAAGAAAAGAACTACCAGCCAATATTTTTTCACCAATTTTTCAATATGATTCTTAAAAATAAAAATAAAAATAAAACCAAAGAAAGAATTCCTGTCAAACAAACAAAGCCTTAAATTTCCAAACGACAAGAATTGGCTCTTACATGCTGGTACAAATAATTTTCATTCATCTAGCGATTGTTGGCCAGAGAAAATTTTGGGTTTAGCTTTTATGCAAGGCACAATTATTATTGCACTTGATACAAAAAGGGAAAAATGAAATGGTGCCAAAGCCATATTCGATTATTTTTACAGGAATAACACCCATTCTCAAAATAATTCAAACTTCCATAATTACGTTCATGGATGCACATTGCACAGTGAGACTCTAATTAATCGTCAAAAAAGAAGGAATTTTATGCACTCTACCAATGCCTTGTCGGCTGTTCACCTGAAAGTGTTAAAAAAAAATGCGTGTCCCATCGAAGGGGTTTCCTTTTTCCTATTATTGACAACTTTATTCCCTTCACATGTTTTACACTCGGAAATATCTCATTGCATGGAGAATGGCCGCCAGCCAATGATTGAATGTTTCACTCACTGTTTCGTCAGGTTGCGGATGACATATGGAAGAATACCTCCATGATTGAAATAAGCCAATTCCACCTGCAATTGCAATTGAATTCACAACACCCAAGTCATTAACCCAACAGAGCTGTAAAAAAATTCATTAAAATCCCTAGAAACCAAATAAAATAAAAGTCGTGACGTTTCATTGTTTAGGTGTTAATATGGTGGAAGAGAAGGAAGTGCTAAGATGCATAAAACTTGATATCAGAGTCGTGATGCATGTTAAGAAGCATAGCACATGCCCTATCCTTTGTCTGCAAAACACAGTCCCGTTTGCACTGCTCTATAAGCAATTTTTATCTTAATCTTTTGGAATATTTACCCTAGCAGTTGGCCAAATTATCCATACAATGAACTGAACATTGGCACTCGCAAGATTCTGATCCAAAAAATGCAATAAACTGAACATTACCAAATCCATAGTGGCCGCCAATGGATATCTCAAAGATTGCCTCGGAGACTGTCTGACCCAAAGAGCATGGCATCATTGCATAGATAATTTAATTAGTTGTGTTTTAAAGTATTTGCTGTTGTGTTTTAAAGTATTTGCTCCAGAACTGCTAGTCATTTCAGGCTGGCGTTTGCAGAAGTATTAGATCCAATACTAGTAATCTGCCTACTGTGATTCAATTCAACACCAAACCCTAGTTAAAATGCATAAACCCTAAAATTTAACTTGACTTGCATTCAGAGTAGTAATGCCAGAGCAGAATAGAGCTTTGTTGTTTCAAGTAGCTGTAACATAGCGTTCCTAATCATGGGAACCAATTCCTCAACAATGCGCTTAACATACATCAATTGTGGCATGCCATACATGAGCAGCAACATGCTAGATATATTTCCTACTCAACCTCCAAAATAGTATTCAGCAATTCACCTCCACAATATTAAACTCGTCTTAAAGAGATATAAGGCTAAGAAAACAGTGTAAAGTACCTCGGTGTCAAAGCGAACTGTGCAGGTGAAAGATTTTCCATTATCTGTTGTGACAGTCACATCTTGGCCAGGTCTTATGTCACTGATATTGCTTGGGAGGTCAATTGTATAACGCTCATGACCGGTCAATCCTAGAGTATCTGCATCCTGACCAGCCTTAAAACAAAGTGGAATAATTCCCATTCCCACCAAATTGCTGCGATGAATTCTCTCAAAACTTTTAGCAATCACAGCTTTTACTCCCTGTAAAAAGAAAAAACAAGTCATAAAACAGCACAGACAAGTATAACCAAAATTAAAATGAAAATCATAAAGTATAAATGAAAATTTAAACAACACTAATTAAAAAAAATTCACCAATAACATTGGACCCTTGGCAGCCCAATCCCTGGAGCTTCCACTTCCGTACTCAGCTCCAGCCAAAATGATGGTGTCATGTCCAGCAGTCTTGTACTTCTGAAATAATCAAGTGATCCCACAGTTAGTGATTAGAAGTAAAGAACACTAGTTAATATATCTTATAGATAAGAGTATTCTAGCATTAACAGGTAACGAAACCAATAAACGTGTGTTGCAGATAGATATTATGGACTTGATAAATCATGAAACTATGTCATGTTTTTACAATCAACCCAATTTCCACTTCAAAAACATGATTGCCAAAATATCGAATGCAATGCCATTAATATATGCATCAATGGAACTAACTGTTATGAAAAATCATTGTAATATACACCAAAAGAAGGGTTAACTTCTTTAAAATTTGTCAATCGCATCTTTTTCACCATTAGGCCTAAAAAATATGAATTGCTCTTGCAGCCATTAAAACCAAAATAGGCAAAAAAAAAAAAAATGCAATTAATCATATTATCTAGAAACAAAAATTTTAGGAAAGAAACAACTGAAGATATGAATATGTACAGGCTCTAATACCAAAAGACTTACCATTGCTGCATCAAACACATAGAGTTTCTCTCCTGTGGGAATGTGTACTGTCATTGGCCCTACTTCCCCATTCAAAAGTTTGTTAACAATGCGAATATTAGCAAAAGTTCCCCTAGCCATCACTTCATCATTTCCACGTCGACTGCCGTAGGAGTTGAAGTCCTTGCGATCCACACCACGGTCAAGGAGAAACTTTGCAGCAGGACTGTCCTTGTGGATGCTTCCTGCTGGGGAAATGTGATCTGTTGTGATACTATCACCAAAGTTTAGCAAACAGTAGGCATCCTTCACTCCATGTGCCCCAGGAGGACCGAGGGCCATATTCTTGAAGTATGGTGGATCATGAATGTAGGTAGAGTTAGGGTCCCATGAATATGAGGTTTTAGCTGGTACAGTTAACTGATTCCACATGGGATTTCCCTTTGTGATAGCCTCATAAGTACTCTTGAACATATCAGGAAGCACACTAGATTGAACAGCCTACAAAGTATGCCATCCAAGTGAATTCATTGCTCACAAGCTGTTTAAAAGGGACAGAAAACTACACCATAAGAGAACTTGTCAGAGTATACCTCAGCAATTTCTTCCGTAGTTGGCCAGATATCCTTGAAATAGATATTATTACCATCCTTCCCTGTTCCAATCGGCTCCTTCTCAAAGTCAATGTCAACCTGAAAATTAAATTTCAGGTCAACTTACTGATTCAATAGCTCAATTATAATAATGCTTTTTTTTCATTTGCAACCAGTATGTAAGGTCTGAATCCTGGGGTGGATCTCCAGAAAAATTAATTAGTACTCGTACCGTGCCAGCAAGAGCATAGGCAACCACCAGAGGAGGAGAAGCAAGATAGTTTGCTCTGGTCAAGGCATGAACCCGACCCTCAAAATTCCGGTTACCAGAAAGCACAGCAGATGCAATAATGTCTGAGAGAGGAAGGAGAATACATGAGCAGTGGGCTAAACAAAAATATGCTTAAAGCTTAGGATAACTAAGCTGTGCATATGATACATCACTTATTCACATAATTAAATGGATGGGGAATATGAACACCCAAAGTATGCTTAGCTCTGCCACTTGTACCATTGTAGTCACTTATTTCCACAAACAGAAGAATTTCAAAATTACCATTCTCCGAAATAGCAGAAGCAACTGTTTCATCCAATTCTCCAGAATTCCCAATGCATGTGGTGCAGCCATATCCAACAATATGGAAGCCCTGTTGATTCAAATATTCTTGCAGTCCACTAAACCATGCAAAATAAAAAATAGTTACATATCACTTCACAATAATCAATAAACAAAAAGAAATTACATTAAATTTTAGCAGGACCTATAAAAAATTAAATAAATCACATGTGGTACCTCTGGAGTAGGTATTTAGTAACAACTCCAGAACCTGGGGCAAGACTTGTCTTTATCCATGGCTTGACCTGTGAAGTATCATTTACACAACCATGAGCAAAGAGTTGATGCCAACGTTATTGTTTATATTATTTGACACTGATATTGCGACCTGGCGCACTAAGGGCAGGGGTTACACTATCATTTACATTCTCACAAACGAAACAAGAGCCAAAAGATATTCCAAAACAACCAGAAGGAGGCTTTCTTTTTTCATCAAGGGCAAAGGTGATGCAAGGTGTCAAAGAATCTAATGAGCATAACAAACATGTCTAACCTGTAAACCAAGTTCACAAGCCTTTTTCGCAACAAGACCTGCCCCAAGCATGACGCTGGGATTTGATGTATTTGTGCAGCTTGTGATAGCTGCAATCACAACACTACCATGCCGCAGCTCTGCTGGCTGTCCATGGAATGAGAACTTTGCCACCTTTTCTTGCAACTCTTTTGGTACAGCAAAACCCTGTATTATCAGAAGAACTTAGGAGGTCTCTTACATAATTTATCAAAAAGTGATAGAGAGATTAAAAAAAAGGCACATATGTGGTCACGAAATCTTTTGAACATCTTAAAATTCAATATCCCCATCTGAAAGTAATGCAGTATGTCATGCCTGTGTAAAATTTATATACAACTTCAAAATCCAATCACACCACAATCACAGTTAACAAGCTGAAACCTCACAAATTAAAGCACCAATTCAGAGAGCCTGATTATCAGAGGCTTAATGCCCCATATCAATGAAGTCAAGCAGTTGCTGCAAGTACATTGGATATGATGAATACAAACAAAAACTGATAGCAGCCGAATTAGCAAATGTTGGTGACAGTATGGGTGGCCAATAGAATCAGTTCAGTTACTCATTAAGTAGTGGTAATGACTGTTTTAGCCAGTGAAAACTGACTGTCAATCAAATTTTGCAGCACGTGTTTAAAAAAGAATATGGGTAAAAGGATGAGAACATGCCAATTCTTCAACTTACAGAACCTTGCCATGATTTTTAATTATAGCAACATAAGCAAACAAATTTCTCTGAGGGAAAGTCACACAGGCCATTCTCGGGACTACCCTAAATTTCAACTGAGAAGCAACAAATTTGATCCAGCAAGCCATACAATCCATACAAGTACAGACTGGATTCTAAGTAAAACCATCACTTTTCATACAGTTAGAATGGAGATAGATGATAGAAACCTAAAATTGTATCATTGAGGTTAAAAAAAAATGACCAATGCAAACCTTAAATGTGTTACAAACACATGCTTGATTCAATTGCCAGCTAAATCCAAAAAGGAAAAAATATTAAACAAAGGATAACATTTTTTGTTCAGTTTATCCAAAAAGAGAATTACAAAATAATAATTAAGGAAATCAAACTTTTAATTAACCCAAGAATTCATGCACATGACCAAGTCTGCAACAATGCAAGAAATTTGAAAGGGCCTTTTTTTACAACTGACCTTGAACCCAACTTTATTGTCAAGACAAGAATGCCAATCAGCCTTCATTTCTTTCAAAGGAACACGATCATGAGGTCTGGTTGAGAATAAAGGTTAGACTTGCATATTCAATATGTGCATTTAGACAAGACATTGAAGAAGTGAACACTGCATAGCACTAGAATATGAGATAGCACTGATGAATGTGTTTCTACAAGTACAAAGCACACACCTCTTTGGTCCAGAAATACAGGGTTCCACATCTGCAAGGTTCAATTGTAGATATGATGAATACACTCTTTCTTGTTGAGGCTGAAATCATTGGTGGGAGAAAAGGTCACGCACAATGAGAAAATTTCTTAGCTTGAATCAAAGGCTTAAAAAGAATGATAACAAGAGGATGAAAAAATAAAATTGAGAGAGAGAGAGGGACAAAAGAAAAAGATATCTTTACCTCATTATAATCAACGAACATTTTATTTGCACGAAGATATGCTTCTATCATTGCCACCTAGAAGCACAGAAACAAAGTCATCTACCAATTTAAACTTCCAACTGTGAGCAACCATACATTAAAAAGTGAGATACTCACAGTTTCATCACTCCTTCCGGTCAATTTTAGATACTGCAAAGTAACATGATCAACAGGGAAAAATCCCATGGTTGCACCATACTCAGGAGACATATTAGCTATCGTGGCCCTGTCAGCTAATGATAGCTCACCCATACCATCCCCTGCAAGGATATAGATACATTAAAACCTTGACCTAATGGTTAAGGAATGATTCAATTCAGGACCACAAACTCCAATTACCATAAAACTCGACAAATTTGCCGACAACACCATGTTTCCTCAGCATTTGAGTCACAGTCAAAACCAAGTCAGTAGCAGTTACACCATTGCGTAATTTCCCAGATAGCTTGAACCCAACAACACCAGGCAACACCATGCTCATTGGCTGTAAATGCAAAAGATTAACGACATTGGAAGCCAAAAATAAAGCACAAAGCTCAAATGCGTGCATTCAGATTATGAAAGTGAACATAACAGGCCTGTTTGACAGAGAGAAGATAACAAAAAATGGAGCTGCAGAGAATATTTTATTTGCTAGGTAATTTAACAGGGTAAACAATGTCCATAGGTGCTCATATGATTTGGAACTACATATATTTATATGATTACAAAGGAGCATAAAACCCCCTATGATGAGAAAACATTGTAATTGGGGAACACAAGTAGATGCTCAAAAAGGCAAACTATCAGAAGCATTATAAGGGAAAAAACAATTGTAGTTGGTATGTACCACAAACACATACTGCACATAGATATTACTAAAAAACCATAAGCATCCTTCTGCTGCACTTGTTAAGACAAATGTACATTTCACAACATAATTTCTTAGGACTTAAATTCATATTATCATTTTGTGTGCAATAGAAGCATGCAAAAAAAAAAAAAAGGAAATCCAAGTTATGTTTAGAATCTTAGTAGCGAGCAAATGAGAATAGCATCCACAACTATTTGCACCAATTACCTGGCCAAGCATTGCGGCCTCTGCTTCAATACCTCCAACTCCCCAGCCAGCAACTCCTAATCCATCAATCATGGTCGTGTGGGAATCAGTCCCAACTACACTATCAGGGTATAGTATGCCTTCAGTGTTGAAAACAACCCGTCCAAGGTATTCAAGATTCACCTGAAATTTGAGTGCATCATTTCATGCCATGCCAAATACTTGAAAAAATTAAATATTAACTAAAAACTATAGAAGTAACAACTTGTAATCTATATATTATATTAAAACAGCTGCCGCTAGCACAAATTTGTACCAAATTTCTATCTCTTATCTTGTCATGTGTCACAATTTCTTAAAATTCCAAATTAAATTATTATTTTCTTGTAATAAATATTAATTTGATATTAATTTGAAGAGTTCAAATAAAATTAGAATATTCTATTTGATATTTATAATAATTATATTTATTTGGAGAATCCAAATCGAATTATAATATCCTATCTAATTATATGAAAAACATAAAAAATAAAACTAAATTATTATTTATTAAAATAGATATTTATTTAGAGAGTTTGAATAGAAATAAGATATTCTATTAGATATTGATCAATTAAATTTTATACAACTTAAAACTAATTTATAAGCCATTTATTTTTTTTTTTGGGACACTAACCCCATTTAGTTATAAAACTAATAAATTCATGCATCACTTGATTACATTTCATAATTATTAGAATTAACGATAAAAATTAAACTCTTGATATGTTACATCAGGATATCTATATATTATATAATCTAACATATTATAGAATAAGTTTTTTAAAATATTAAATTTATTATTTATTGTAATAAATAAATAATTGGTCATTACATAAATTTATTTGGAGTTTGCTATACTGTATTGTGACATGTGCCATGCTCTCATCTTGCCACGTGTCACAATTTATTAATTTCTTAAATTAATTTTTTAAAATATAAAGATTACTTCTTGCCATTTTTTAAATTAAATTAAATTAAATATTTATGATCACCAATTTTTCATAATTATTTGATTAGAATCATTATAGAATTTGAAAATTGATATATGGATATTGGGTAAAAATATCAGCATCATTGTAGGGGAACTTTACTAGTTTTCAACTAAAATAAGCCTTTATTTTAAATGTAAAGAACAAACATGATGAAACATCATCATAATGTGGCTGCAAGAGAGTAATAGCAAGCGCATGTTCACAAAAGATAAAATCATACAGCATGGAATTGCATTGCAGTTCCAAATCATCATACCTGGTGAACAATACCAGAACCTGGAGGAACTACAAGCATATTATGGAAAGCAGACGACCCCCATTTAAGAAAAGCAAATCTCTCCTTGTTCCTCTGAAATTCAAGCTCCATATTTGCCTGCACAGCATTTTCTGATCTGGTCACATCAACTTGGACTGAATGATCAATGACCAAATCTACAGGAACCTGCAAGCCAAGTAATTTCAAAGAAAAGGCTATGAAAGAATAAATATAAATAAGAAAAGCAGTAAATAATCTCCCATCCATAAGCAGAAAATTATAGAATTATGACTCCAATTGGACTGATAAAAATGCATATCCACTTTCAAGCAAAAGGATGAAGATGAATTGGCAATGTTGGGAATGCATAAACAGACATTTTTAATATATACATATAATTAGTATCACAACAGCAATAATAACCAGCATAAAAAGATAAATACAAAAGGAAAGGCACCAACGGTTTCAAAAGTGGAAGCTGAGTGAAAATCCAAGTTCATTATACTAAATTTCATGAAAAAATACAATACACACCAGAGGATTGATCTTGTTGGCATCACCACCAAGACTACTCATGGCATCACGCATAGAAGCGAGGTCAACAACAGCTGGTACTCCAGTAAAATCCTGTTAACAGAGGAAACAAATTGAAACTTAATGACATTCTTATCAGTTGTCACTATATCAGCACTTGCCAGGGTCATGATATACCTGCAGAAGAACACGACCAGGCTTGAAGGGAATTTCAACTTGTTTTGGAGATGTATTTTCCCAATCAACGATCTTCTCAACATCTTCCTTTGTGACTTGGAAGTTGTCACAGTTACGAATTGCAGATTCAAGAAGGATTCTGATGGAATAAGGCAGTTTACCTGTTATAGACATAAGGAAACACACATCATAAGAGTCACACTCAACAGAAACAACCATTTGTTATCAATTGCTGGCTACAATGCTGTCTTGATAATCATTGTGTTTTAAATTAGCCATTAACTAAATATTTTAATCTGAACTGTGTAACATGGAGAACAAGGGCCAAATGCACAAAGCATCCAATATTCCAATTTCAGAAAAATGCTAAAGAGACTTACCAATCCTCGGATCATTTAAAGCAGGCAGGCTATAGAACTTCCCAAATTCACCACCTCCTGGCTTGGGGAGAGCTGTGAAGATCCCCTTAAAAGGATGTTCCGCAGCTGAAATCAAACAGATGAAAAAATAAATGAATACCAACGTTTATCCACAATTAAAATTCTGATATAAAAGGAACAGTATAAGTGTTAATTACTAATAAAGTTTTTGAATTCGTTAAAAAGGTACTTTTTTATTCTCATAAGAATTTTCAGATAAGACTGAAAATGACATGAGATCAATAAAACAGAAATATCCACTTATATCCAATAAATCAATTACAGACTCTAAAATGAACAAACATATTATTATTATGGCTACTACAATTTTGGAATCTGTAATTCAGGTGACCGAAGTCAACTATCTAGCATAATTGAAAAGTGTATTCATTTCCTTTTTTTTTTTAAAAAATTATTATTATTATTCGCCTTTGACTGATCTGGTCTTAGCAAAAACAAAACCATCATTGGAAATAGCCAAAAAAGGACTAAATGAAATCAAAACAAAGAACAATAGATTCTAAAGGCAAGCAAAATCAAGGTCAATAACATTAAATTAACAAAAACGAGCACTCCAAAATTATAGGAAATCACTGTCACAGTATCACAATACCCATAGTAGCAATTTTTCTTTGAAATTGTTCGATCACGGGACCAACGGCTCTGATCTGGGAACGGAGACTAAGCGGAGACCACCAATCGACACCGTGGCTCCAGCGAGGGACGGAGCAGCGGAGAGATCGAAAAGCGGATGAGAAGCTGAGAGATCGGTGCTGAATAGTATTGGTCAAAGAAGAAGAAGCAGGAGCAGGTGGAGGAGCAGCGAGAGGCGCAGAAGCTCTAGAAATAGAGGAAGAAGAAGAGGAAAGTCTAGCCCTAGACGCTCTGAGAAGCGAAGAGGCTGAGGCAGTAGTGGTTTTATACATGACGATTTCACATAAAAATGCACAAAAAGTTGTAGATAAGGATTTGATTTGCTTACACACAAAAAGAAGAAGAGGTTATAGAGAGAGTTAATAATAAGAAGCTATGGCCGCTTCTGCGATTTGATGATTTAAAGGCGAAAGAGGAAGAGAGAGAGAGGCGTGTGGAGAGAGAACGGGGACATAGGGCTGCGTGCCACGCTGTTCTAAAAGTATAAAATACTGGTTCAGAGCTTAGACCAAATTGAAGTGGTTTTGATTTTATACGGTTACGTTTTTTTTTAATATGGACTCATCCAATTAGCATACTCCACGTTGGCACAACTGAATCCTGATTCATCTCCGAAGATTTTTTCCGGTGGACTGGAGGGTGGACTTCGTGGACCTTTCAGTATAGGATTATTGAGGAAAATTTTTGGAAGTTTCCTAAATGCGCACCACATTTATTCCCATGCATTTCCTTAAAATGTGGGAGAGAGCAATAATTCAGTGGTTTTGATGCTCGTAAACGCCACCCCACCTTTGCTACGAAGTAAAAATTAATTAGTTATTTATTAATACAATCAGCATCCTATAATTTTTTTAACTCAGACGAAATTCATTTAATAAGAATTTATTTCTCAATTTAAAAATAGACAAATTCTAAGTAGTTTTCCCTAATGCTTAAACAAAATTGCAATCTAAAAAAAAATATAATACCAACTTAGTTTAATATTTAATATACATGTATTTTTTATTTTTCCGCATTATTTTAAGGTAAATTTATAATTTTTTATTTAAAAAATTTAAAAATAATAATTTTTACTAATTCTTTTGTACTTAAATTATTCATTTTAATTATTTTTTAATTTTTTTAAATTAAAGTAATAGAATTAAAAAATTAATATTTTGATTTATAAACATTTTAAAATCAATTTAAGAAAATATTTTAATAAATTAGATATATTTTATTATAATTTTTATAATATATAAATATAAAAGTATTTATACATATAATACTATTTTTTTATATATTAATTATTTTAACAAATAAAATTATTTTTTATTTTAAATAATATAAATATCATGAATCACAGTGTGGGCAAATATTTGTGCTTAGCTAAAATAGAAAGTAAGGAAAAAATTTATTGACTGTAATAAAATAACAAATCATACACGTGTAGGACTATTATTTTGGCCTCATGATTTATCATTAGAATTTGATGAATGAGGCGAAGAGCAAAATGAAATAGCCTTCAAACCCAATAAAACATCCAAAGTTTTTTTTTTTTTTTTGCCAATAACATTGAAAGGTCAGTAACTTAATATGAAACAATAATAATAATAATAATAATAATAATAATAATAATAATAATAATAATAATAATGTTGGGGCAACGGCAGGCGACCTTTGGCAGCATTAAATATATGTAAAAAAAAGTCCAACGAAAAAAAGAAGAGTCGAGAGAAGCGGCTATGGTTCTCCGTCGTGGAATTTTTTAAAATAATATCTTATTACATATATATCTTTATAGAGGCCCCACAAGCCCATCAAAAGTTGGGATTTCCTAAATTTTGGATGGAATAATATTACTTTTTCATATAGAAAATAAATTTATAAATTTTAATGATATTTTTTAATTAAAAAATTAGCCTCATAAAATTAATTTTTTTTTTAAATCTCATTTTTTATATGAGTTTAATAATCGTCAAAATGAAGGATCATTGATGGATATAATAAATTTTAAACAAATAATATATTCTACCCTCTTTCTATTATTCCAAATAAGAAAGTCGTGACAAATTCCCAAATTATTTAAAATCCCACATGCAAAGTTCGTTCGGTTCATCCTACCGACCGTAGCATTTAGTTGTTCTTTTGAAAAAAAAAGAAAAGAAAAGAAAAAAAGGAAGCAATGGGGTTTGAATGAGCTAGAACCCACAGTTGGAGTTGGCTAATTGAAGTTCTCTACTATTTTTAAAAAATCAAAAGAATAGTGAAAAAAAAGGGAACTTTTTCCTGATTAGGTTGGATTTCAAAGGATCAATTTGTGTGGATTTTGGCAATTTTTAGTTTTGCTTTTATTTTTCCTTTTACTTATTTTGTATCTCTTTACAAATCCATATGTCCAAAAACACTGTTGAGATATTTATTGTATGACAGATTTGTAATTGTAGTTAGGTTTAAAGGGTATTTTGAACTTTACATTGTATATATATAAACAATCTTATGGCTATTATTGTGTAATTTTAGTATTCTGATTTGAGAAATAAAGTTTCTTTAATATTTTTTTTCTCTGTGTTTTCTTGTATTTTTTTGCATTTTTCTTGATTCTTTTACACAGATTCTGTGATTTTACATGGTATCAAAGCCATTTCTGTGTTGCTCATCTTGTTTTTCATTGTGTTTTTGCAATCATCTGCGTTGATTTTCGGTTGTTATTTTTTTTGGAAAAACCCTAATTTTTGGAGTCATTGTTCTTTTGAACTCTAGATCTAGTTCTTTTTTTGTACATTTTGTGTTTCTTATTGATTCATCTCTTCCGATTTGTTTTAGATTGTGTCGTTCTATCGATATGATTTGGTATAATTTGTATTTTTTGATCTATTGTTCTTGTGTTTTTGTTCCAATCTGTTTTTGTTGATTGTGTTTCTCGATAGTCTTGTAGTTTTCTTAGCGTATTCGATTTCTTCATTCATCTTAAACACTTAACCATAATTGATTTCTTGTAACATGATGACCACAAAGGGAGAGGCATCTGATGCTATTGTGCATTCACAGCGGATGGCTAATCAGTACAATCATGATTTCAGTAATCCACTACATTTGTAGACACCTGATCATCCTTGTATGATCTTGCTAAGTACTTTACTCACTGAACACATTTTTTTTGCATGGATTCGGGCAATAAAGATTGCTTTGGGAGCTAAAATGAAGTTAGGTTTTATTGACGGGTCCTGTGTCAAACCCGATAAAGATAGTGATGGATATACCAAGTGGAAGAGGGTTGATTGTTTGGTTACGTCTTGGCTGTTGAACTCTATTTCGAAAGACCTTGTTGAGGCTTTCATTTAAGTTGATGATTCTAAAGAACTCTGGGATGAGTTAGCAAATAGGTTTGGTGAGAGTAATGGAGCGATGATATATAGAGTACAAAGAGAAATTTCTTTAATTTCTCAGGAGAACTTGTCTGTTACTACATATTTTACAAAACTTAAGAAACTGTGGGATGAATTTGCTTGTTTAGTACAGACTCCTGAGTGTACTTGTGCTACTAGAAGAGAAGTATCAGATTTTAATAATCTGAACAAGCTAATGCAGTTTTTAATGGGCCTCAATGATCAGTACGATCATGTGAGGAATCAAATTCTCTTGCTGGAACCATTACCATTAGTTACTAAGGCTTACTCAATGGTGTTGAGAGTTGAGAAGCAAAGGGAAGTGCATAGTATTTTTATCGATAATGTTGATGCTAGTGTTATGGTTGTGAGAGGACAATATTTAACTAAGGGGTCTAATAGAGATAATAGTGCTGGAGATACTTTTAGGAGAGGTCAGTTTAGGACTGAAAAGACAATGTACTTATTGTCATTTGAAGGGTCATGACAAAGAGAATTGTTTTAAACTGATTGGGTATCCTGAGTGGTGGAATGATATGAGGTCTAGAATTAAAGGATCTACTAAGCTTTTAGCTCAGGTTGCTCATACTTCTAATGAAAAGGCAAGTCCTGTACCTCTTGCTGAGTCATCATAGCAACTTGACTGGTCTGCTAATATTGCATCATTGGTTGAAAAAGAAGTACAGAGGTGCTTGAGGGGCAAAGCAGTTGCTGATAATGCCTGCATGACTTTTACTAATTTTGCAGGTAATATAAATTTTCTTAGTCCAAGTATATCAGGTGTCCTTGATGATATTTTTGGATAATAAATTTTGGTGCTACTAATCATATGTGTTCTAGTTCTAAGTACATGAATGATCTTATCTTTCTTAAACCTGTTTCCTTAATTCATTTACCTGATAAGTCTACTGTGTTAGTTAAACACATTGGGTTTGTTTTCTTTCATTCTAAAATGTCTTTGCATCATGTGATGTTAGTTCCTAGCTTCAAATTCAATTTACTGTCAGTTAGTAAACTTACTCAAGACATGAATATTGAGATCATTTTTTTTCAAACTCATTAACTCTTTCAGGACCACTTGACTAAGGAAGTCATTGTTATGGGCAAACATCAAGCTGGTCTATATATATTAAATAAATATAGTTTTCTTGTAGACACTATTTAATCTTTTTTGAATAATCCAATTAGGGCTGTTCATGCAGCCAGTGGCCCAACCAACCCGGCCCGGCCCGAACCCATGCTAGGGTCGGGCCACGAGCTTCAAAATTCAACCCGAGCCCAGCTCAGGTCGGGCCTCGGGTTTGTACTTCTTAATTTTTTTATATTTTTTTAAAATTTATATTTTGATAATTTATTTTTTAAAAATATTATATATAAAAAATGATATAATAATTTATATATTATTAGATATAATTTAGTATAATAAATTTTTAAAGTAATATTTATAGGTTAATTTTATTAAAATTTAAAAAAAAATTATTTTTTTTTAATTTTAAAAAAATCGAGCCGGCCCGAACCCGGCCAGGCCCGAAGTGGCCCGGCCCGACCGGGCTTCGGGTCCGGCCACGGGCTGCAAACTGCAGCCCGAAAAAAATTCGGGCCGGGCTTCGGGCCGAGGTCAAACCCGGCCCGACCCGGCCCGTGTACACCCCTAAATCCAGTTGTAAGTTGTTTTGTTCCTACTAGTTTGTGTTCCAATTCTTTTGAGAACTTGAATTCTTTTGTTTGTACTACTGGACATATGAATAAAGATGTTATTCCTTATGATTTGTTGCATAAAAGGTTGGGGCATACTTCTTATGATAAAATTCAACATTTACCTTCTTCTATGTATACAGTCAATAATAATAATCATTGTGATATTTTCCTTTGTCTAAACAACACAAATTACCTTTTTCTAATAGTGCTTCTAAAACTTCTAAGTCTTTTTGATTTAATTCATGTTGACTTATGGGGTCCTTACTCTACTGCTTCTATTTCAGGAGCACATTATTTTCTTACTATAGTAGATGACTATAGTAGGGCCACATGGACATTTCTTTTACAACAAAAATCTCAAACTTTTTCTCAACTTCAGAATTTTTTTCTCTTATTTTCACTCAATTTGATACTCAAATTAAACAAATTTGAACTGATAATGGTCTAGAATTTGTTAATACTAAATGTCTTCAATTTTTTAATTCATTGGGTGTGATTCATCAAAAAATAACTCCTTACACACCTCAACAAAATGGAGTGGTTGAAAGAAAACATAAGCATCTACTTGAAATAGCTAGAGCCTTAATGTTCCATTTTAGCTTGCCTAAGTATTTTTGGGCTGAAGCTATTTTGACTGCCACTCATATCATAAACAAACTTCCTACCCCTATTTTAAACTGGAAGACACCTTATTTCATTCTTCACAATAAACCTCCTGACTATAGTATCTTGAGAACATTTGGTTGCCTTTGTTATGATTCTAATACTACACCTCATAAGGATAAGTTTGCCCCAAGAGCCTTTAAATGTATTTTTCTAGGATATGCATCTGGACAAAAAGCATACAAACTGTTTAATCTTGAATCTCAGTCTGTGTTGATTTCTAGAGATGTCGCATTTTATGAAAATATTTTTCCATTTCATTCTTCTGTTGTCTCTTCTTCTACTTCACTAGTATTACCTGTTGTTTCTCCTGATGCTCCTGATACTATTGTTCCTATATCAAGTACATTTAGTTCTTCTTCTTCTTCTTCTTCTACTCTACCACAGCAAGTAGTTCCTTTAACTTCTGTTCATGTTCATTCTAGACATAGTACTAGAGTTAGAGCTAAGCCTAAATGGCTTGATCAGTTTGTGTCTTCTATTTAAAATTTTGTGTCTCTAAGTCAACTAATTCTTTGTATGGTCTTGTTCCTTTTCCTTCATATGTTTTTCAGTACTTAGACAAGAATCATATATATCCACTGTCAAGGAACCTAATACATATACTCAGGCTAAGTCTGACCCTTGTTGGGTGGAGGCTATGAATAAAGAAATTATTGCCCTCGAACAAAATCAGACCTGGGAATTAACTTCTTTACCACTTGGTAAGAAACTTATTGATTGTAAGTGGGTCTACAAGGTTAAATTTAAGCTTGATGGGACAGTGGACAGATATAAAGCTAGACTAGTGGCTAAAAGGTTTAATCAAATTGAGGGGATAGACTTTCATGATAGTTTTTCTCCTGTGGCTAAACTAGTTACAGTTAGGCTCTTCTTGGCTATTGCTTCTACTAAGCAGTGGCCTATTTTCCAGCTTGATATCAATAATGCATTTCTCCATGGTTCATTAGATGAGGAAATTTATATACAACCACCTGCTGGTTATAATGTCCCTTCTCATCACTTGGTTTGCAAGCTTAAAATGTCTCTTTATGGCCTCAAACGGCCTCTCCACAGTGGAATTTTGAACTGACAGATAAACTGCATTCTCTGGGTTTTGTTCAATCTATTCATGATACTTGCTTGTTTACTAAATGTTATGGACAAAACTTTATGGCATTATTAGTTTATGTGGATGATTTATTATTAACTGGAACAAATGTTAATGAAATTACTACTGTAAAAACTGCTTTGGATGAGGTTTTTACAATTAAAGATTTAGGTCTAGCCAAATATTTTTTAGGAATTGAGATTCATAGAACTTCAGCAGGTTTGTATCTCAATCAGAGGAAATATGTTCTAGATATGATTGAGGATACTGGTCTTATTGATTCAAAGCCTGCTACAATACCATTGCCTGCTGGTTTTAAGATTCATAATGATTCTTCTGAGGTTTTTCCTGAACCAGATAGGTTTAGAAGATTAATTGGCAGATTGCTATATCTTAACCTCATTAGACCTGATCTTACTTACTCCACTCGGTAGTTAAGTCAGTACATGAGTAGCCCTAGGAAGTCACATTGGGATGCTGCTGTTCATATTGTGAGATATCTTAAGCATACTCCCTCTACTGGTTTTTTTCTTCCCTGCCAGCTGCTCCTTCCAATTGGCGGCTTATTCTGATTCTGATTGGGGGTCTTGTACTGTTTCTAGAAAATCTGTTAGTGGACATTGTGTTTTTCTAGGATCTTCACTCATATCTTGGAAAATAAAAAAACAGGCTACCATTGCTAGAAGTTCAGCTGAAGCTGAATATCGCAGTATGGCAACTACTGTTTGTGAACTTCAGTTTCTGACCTATCTGTTGTAGGATTTTTCAGGTACCTATTCAGTTGCCTATTCCTCTTAAATGGGATAATCAGGCAGCTCTTCACATAGCTGCAAATCATGTTTTCCATTAAAGGACAAAGCATTTAGATATTGACTGCCATACAGTAAGGAACAGGTTAAAAGATGGATTCATTGTTACTGCTCATATTTCCTCTAAATTACAGTTGGTAGACATTTTCACTAAGTCCCTCTCTGCTAAGTCTCATGAGCTACTGTTGTCCAAGATGGGTTTGGTTCCTCACCAATCTCCATCTTAAGGGGGGCTGTTGAGATATTTATTGTATAGTAGATTTGTAATTATAGTTAGATTTGAAGGGTATTTTGGACTTTACGTTGTACACATGTAAATAATCTTATGGCTATTACTGTGTAATTTTGGTATTCTGATTTGAGAAATAAGGCTTCTCGAATATTCTTTTTTCTTTGTGTTTTCTTGTATTTTTCTGCGTTTTCCTTGATTCTTTCACACAGATTCTGTGATTTTACAAACACAATTTTCTTCCCCATTTACTTTATTTCCAAGTCCAACTCCACATTAAGTATCAATTTCTCTCAGGCAATCTCTCTCTCAATGTCAATATGATAATTGACATAATTTATTATTATTATTATTATTATTATTATTATTATTATTATTATTATTATTATTCCCATGATCCTATCGGTAATTAATTATGAGTGTTGAAATAAGTTATGCATATAAAAAAATACATAAAACACATAAAATTAACAAATTAAAATTAATTTTTAACGAGTTAGTATTAAAAATAAGTCAACCAAATTGTGACACAATTTTAAAGAGGTTGTATAGTGAATTGATATGCGAATTCACTACAACTTATTTAATTAAAATGATAGCAATTTTAACACAACTCAAAATTATATTATTTTTTTATTATTTACTTAAAAAAATAAAAATAAATTTTATATATTTATTATATTATTATAATTCTATTATTATATATTTTATTATTATTTTATTTAAAAATAGTTATTTTTTAATTATTCTTATTAAAAAATTATTAATTTCATCTAATTACTAAACTATTTTAATTATTTTATTAATTTAATTATTAATAAATTTAAATTTAATTCTTTATGAATTTTAGAAATTATTTTCTAAATCAAATATTAATAATTTAATAATTTTATAGTTTAAATAATCTAATCTTTTATATTTTATATCAAATTAATAACTTTTTTAATTTAGACTTTATAAAAAAATTTATAATAAAATATATAATAAAAAAATAAATAGAAAGTAAAATAAGTTTTTCAAAAAAATTTATTACAAAATTTTTATCGTCAACTATACATTATTTTCTTAATTATTTTTTATTACTACTAAGTTCTAATATTAAAATATAATACACATTCATTATTTAGTTCATATTAATTATATTATATATTTTATTTTTTATATATTTTTGAGAATTTTTTTAATAATTTATATTTTAAAATTATTTTAATTATAATTTTATTATATGAATAATTTTTAAATTATTTGTTTAAAAATATAAAATTATTTCAAATTTAAAATATTATATAAATTAAATAAAATATATTTAAATAAATGTGTTATATATATTATATTCATATAATTCATTTAATTTCATATGTGTTTATATTAATATAATAAATAAATAAATTGTGTTTATATTGATTTTAATTAAGTTACTAGAATGAATCAATTGGACACTACTGTGACCGATCAAACCATTTTGATAACACTGTTACCCAGAGTTAGAATTATTTCCTTTTAATCTAACGCCGATGGTCATGTTACGGCACCTGTTGTACAGTTTGATAATGACATGCAAAGTAGAGACGTTGAAGAGTTGTTTACTTGCAGAAAATTAAGCTTATTTTTCAAAATTTTTACTAAAAATAAAAAAATAGAACTTTGTATTTAAATGTTTATAATTTTCTAAACAGAAAATAGAATTCTAACTTTTTATATTCAAACTAAATTTTTAGAAAAAGCAAAAAAAAAAAAAAAGTCAATTTGTTTTCTGCATTTCTGTCAATTGTAAACCATGCATTCTTTAAACGGAAAACATATGCTGTCCATTCTTTTTCTTCTCCTATGGAATTTGGCTTGAATTCCCAGCAAAACCAATGTCGCAGTTTATGCTTTTTAGCCCTTTTTTTTTAATAATTAATTAGATTTGATTTTTCGTTTTTATTTATTTGATATTTTTTTCAACTATATTTTATTTTTTATATTTATCTTGCACTTTTACTAATTATATTTTATGAATTTTTTATTTTTGTTAAATTTTCAATTCATTTTATTTTTTTTCTTTAATTTTTTAGATACATTATTTCTCTATAATCTCACTTCTATAATTATTTTGTAAAATAAAATATAATTCCTATCTATTATTTTTAGCTAGAAATTATTTATTTTCACCTATGGAAAATGATAAGAGAGTCATCCCTCCTAAGAAAATTAAAAAAAAGGTGTGAGTAAAAAAAATGGAAACTATTTTTTATTATTTACAAATGATGAACAAGTTCAGTTACAAATTAATTGTTCATGAAAATGAAAATAAAAGAATAATTTTCTTAGAAACTATAAAATAAAAAAGAATTAAGTAAATAAGCCTTAATTAAATTATCAAATATGGAACACAAGAAGTTTTGGGTTGAATTAGAGAAAAAAAATTCCCCATAAAATTGCTACAATGAGGCAGATGGTAAAGAAAGTGTGAACAGGGTAGAAAAAATGTAAAACGGAGCAGAGGAACTTTTCGAAAAAAAAAAAAAAACTTATGTATTCTGAAAGAATCATAACAAGAAATTTTTTGTTTAGTGACAAAAATTAGCGAAGAAAAAAATTTGTTGCTAATTACCTTGCATATGCTGACAAAATAGCTACAAAATTAGAATTTTAAATATTTTAAAAATATATTGACAAAATCACCAATAAAATAAATAATGAAAATTTTTTATTTAGCAATAATTACTATTAGCAACAAAAAGCATAACAGTGGATTGCTTTTACCGATGGATTAGAAAGGAAATTTTAATTTTGTGACTAGCTATTATTTTTCCTTCTTTAGATAAATTGACGATGGATTTTATATAATTAGCAACTATTATTCCACCGCTAAATTATTGAGAGATTTTTTTTCCTTGTAAAACTTATTAGTAAATGAAATTATCACTAATGGATGCTATCCGTCACCATTCTATCAATAATCTTTTCTAGCGATAGAAAATCTTACTATTAGTGATGGATTTTGTCCGAGCTCATTCTAATTTTTCTTAGTGAATGACGAAATACCAACACGAAGTTGTACATCTACATTTATATACAATCAGTTGTAATAAGTTTGCCAACGCAGTTAATTGACTTGTGACTTCCAACTAACTATACAACTAACAAAAGAAATACTCCTCCCCCCACCATCATGCTAGTCTTTATGAAAACTGAAGCAAACCCACCTCTGACAAATTCCGCTGAAAACTAAGCTTAGACAAAGATTTTGTGAGAATATTAGCTATTTGGATATGAGTGGAAATATGCAGAGGCTAAATGGCACCACTCTTGTATTTTTCACCCACCAAATGGCTCTACATGTTTAGTGCATTTATGGAATATCATATTTTGAGTAATATAAATTGTTGTTTAATTGTCACTAAATAGCTTGATGGGTAGAGAACATATTTTTGGCAAAATCGTATTCAAAAATATTTATTTCATGCAAAAACACAGGTTAATGAAAATTTTTACAAGACTAAACCCAAGAATTTTAAGGAATTTGTACCTAAGAAGAACAACGGTGGTAGCGGCAATTCTTATAATAATAATAATAAGTCAAAAGATAACCATAATAATAAGAAAAAAAGGTCTACAATGTTAGATATGTGGAAAGACTAATCATGTTGCTAAAAATTATTTTTAATGCAAAAAATTATTTTAAAATAATTTTTGGCAATTTGATATCTAACACTTTATACCTTTTTTCTAATTATTATAGTTAACTTTTGACTTATTATTATTGTAAGAATTGTCATTATAACCATTGTTCTTCTTAGGTATAGATTCCTTAAAATTATTGGTTTTAGGATTGTGAAAATTTTTATTAACATGTGTTTTTGCATGAAATTCATATTTTTGAATTTGATTGTGTGAAATATGATGCCTCTCTTTAATTATTAAAGAAACAAACAACTCGTCAAATGAAAAACTTTTATGTTTTTGCTTTAAACTTTTAGCAAAATCGGAATAAGGAGGAAATTTTATAATCAAAGATGAAATAAGAACAACATCATGAAGCTCAATATTTTTTATTTTTAAATAAAAAAATAATATTTTAAAAATAATGAATTTGATCAGAAACACTTTTTCTATTAACCATTTGAAAATCAAGTTATTTTCAATAGTGTATCTTTTTAATCCCTTTTATTTAAAAATATACTTATATTTTAAAGTATTCCATAATTTAATAACAGACCTAGTATGATAAAATATGAGATAAATATTATCAGATAAAATACTTAAAATTTTACTATAGCATAAATATCTTTTTTAGTAAATAATTTTATTCTTGTCACTTAAGAGTATTTATCATTAGATGGAACAATTTTATTCATTTTTTTAGAAATCTTTCCAGAACTTTTATCCTTATAACCATTTAAAATCACAAAAAAGAGACCAAATTCAATAAGCTAAAATTTTATTTAGAGTTACCAACAAAGAAAATTTTGACTTACAAATTTTTCAAATATGCTAGCCAAGGACTTGATTAAATCCATAGCAAAAAACTCCAAGCCAAAGAATAACAAAACAAAACAACTTTTCCTCTCAAAGAATGTAAGAAATATCACGTAAAAAACAAAGCCAAAATATTGATTTTAACAAACAATCAAATATCACTCAAACAAAGATAGTAATAAAGCAATTTAACTTTGATAATGATCAAAACAACAACAATTAAAAAAATAAAAAAGCCTAGAAATATATGGATTGAAACACATTGAATTTCGGCATTGTCATTTGAAAGGAAACAGTTGGTTTACATTGACTAAGCAATCAATTCCTTTAATCTGTTGGAGCTCTTTTGTGTAGGCCAAGAGATTTCTAAACCGATTATTCTCAATACTGAGGAAAAATATGCGTGTTTGCATATATTTTTATTTTTTAATTGAATTGCCGAAAATTTTTCATAAAAAATGAAAGAACATAAACTTAGATTTTTTTTTTTATGGTGTGTCTATGGTTTTTTAAGTAATTTTTATTTGTTGGAGAAAGTGGGCAAAGTTTTTTGGAAATGAATGGGTCATGTTGGTTTTATCTTTGAAACATTTATAAAATTACCTTAAAAAAGATTTCATTTTTAAAAGTATTATACCTTCAAAAAAATAAAATAAAAAACTATGCCATTTTTTCATAGCAAAAAAAAAGAGAAAAAAGTTAAAAACCGTAAAAATGAAAAAAATTAATAGCCGTATAAATAAAAACTGAGTATCAAAATACCATATTTAATGTAAATTCCCATTTTATCTCCAATGGCTCTAATTGAGAAAAAAATAAGCACGTGCACAACAAAACCAAATTAGCCAGATAAGGAGTTGCTAATTTTTTGTAACTTATTATGTCCAAAATAAAGAAATATAATTTTAATGATAAAATATCTAAAAAATCAAAGTAATATATATTTTTAAGGGAATTACATAAGACTACCCTCAAAAGTAAATTTTATGACAACTAAAAAAAATCAAAAGTAGGCCAATATAATAATTCAATTTTTAAATTATTTTAAAATGATATTTAAATAATATAAATAGTTAAATATATATTATTTAGCAAATTACTATTAAATTTTTTAAAAAATAAATAATTAATAAAAAAATAATATTATTATTTAATATATATATATATATATATGTGTGTGTGTGTGTGTGTGTGTTTGAAAAGAAGAGGGAGGAGTGCCTGAGATAGGGAAAGAACAGAGGAGAGGGAAAAGTGAGGGAGAGAGAGAGCATTCGCCATTTTTCTCATATCTACAGTCGTCAGGTGATTATTTTTTGACACCTCTGGCACCATTAGAAAACTCATCTGCCGATGAGTCCAACGGTACCAAGATCATTGCCTTTTGATTATGGAACAGTCCGTACTCGTTGGACAAAGTTGAAGCCTCCCAAGAGCTTCCGATAAAGATTTCGGCATATTTCTATATCCTTTCTCGGCAATATTAGTATTTTTGGAACCCTCTCTTCATAAGTTTTATTTTTTGTATATCATTTATAAATTTTAATTCACTATTGTATTAGCCGAAATCTGGCGGTGACAATAATTTTTTGGCTACAACGATACTAATTCGGAGATAAAAAATAAAAAATATAATAAATAAATAATAAATATATGTGATTAATGATAAATTAATCAAAGAGGTAGTTAATTAAAAAATTTTGAAGTTAAATAAATTTAGAATATATATTTTTAATTGGTTATATTTAAATGAAAATTTATTAATTAGTTAAAAATTAAGTGAGAAATTTATAACAATAAATTGATTAGTTATAATTATTGTTTATCAATTATAGTCAAATATTTAACATGTTAGATTAAATTAGATTGTGATTTTATGTAAAGATTAAAATTTTAATTGATTATTTAAAATAACAATTATTTACTTTGATAATTGATTTAAATTAATTTACTTAAAATTATTATTTATCACTGCATAGAATTTATCAATTATATTTTTATATTAATGTATGAAATTAGTTAATTAAATTGAAATTATTAATTATGAATAAATTAAGTTGATTATTAAATATTAAATATGTAAATTAATTTTTTAAATGATTAAATAAAATAGTTAATGTATTGTATTAAAGTTTATAAACTAATACTTTTATGATTATAATAATCAAATTATTATTATTATTATTGTTATTATTATTATTTAATTTTAAACTTAATAAAATTTATTATAACTGAATTAGAGGTAAATAAGTAATTATTTTATAATTGAACAATGTTAATCTCAAAGTAAATAATATTATATATGATTATTAGAAGTTAAAATAAAATATTATTAAAGTAAATAAATTATATATTATTATTTATATTGATTTAATTAATTATTGTTATTATTGTATTGGTAAGAAGTATATTGAGTTATTGATGATTGTGATGGTGGCCCTGATGGAGCAATTGGATTAATGATGATTGTCGCAAGATATTTAAAAGTGTTATTCATTATTTTATTTCAGGAAAAATATTCTAGTTATAGGAGAAACTCTGCTGAAAGTTCGTCAGAATCTTTAAAGTCATTCATCTGTCTATATTCTAATAGTTTTTGTTATCATATGAAAATAATTTTTAGGTATTTTTCCATCGTTAGTCCATACTTCGAAGAGAGTTATCGGGTTTCGTCTATTGTGAGTTATATATATTAATATAATATTATACTCCCCTAATTTACATTCATAACTACATTTGCATAAATGCATCGACTGCTTGTGCAATATATATATATATATATATTATAAGTATAATGTGTGTTAAATATGAGTTGATTGTGTTTTGTGCATATTCTTCGTGTTTACTAGATAGGGTTAGGATGATATGGGGTCACACGTGATCTAGGATATGTGTTATGTCTGAAAGATATTATATAATGATGATGGGATTTGGACAGGCGTGACGGCGAAGACATTCTCATATTAAGCGCTGCTTGTCAGTTGAGGAGCGCTACTTAGCTAAGGTCGTGACGGCGGACCCTATATATTGAAATCTAAGAGAAATATGTGGACCAAGAAAGCCAGATAAGGGGATCGGTTCTCCAATTTGAGGTTTAATATGACCTTATTGATTTACTCTTATTCTTGTATTATTATATAATTTGGTTGTCTGGTTGTCATTACATGAGCATTATTGGCATGGGAATAATGTATTATATTATTTACTATATAGCTCATTGAATCAAATGTTATTTCATGTTCACCATTTTTTTTAGATTACATATTGAGCATAAGAGTACTGCTTATTTAGGTCATCATGTCTTTTTAATCCCTCACAAGAATTATTCAATTATTTATTTTATTATTTATCTATTTCACCTTGTTGTATTTAAAAAATCCGCATGGTACTTTTTTCATTAACTATCTTTCTATTTAATTTTGTTGTTTGGTAAAATATATTTAAAAACTAATGTTCTAAGAAGGGATATTATATTAATAGTATAATATTAGAAGGCCCATAGGTCTGATTTGAGATAGTGATTGTTGTTACTATATAGATTTCTCAGGAAATGAGCTGTCAGGCTGATTACAGATTCCATTTTCCATTTTTTAGTGCTACTAATGTGCCCTTGAGTTTAAGTCATGATGAAATTGGTATCAGAGCAAAGATTTTATGGCCTGTAGTATGTCTATGATTGGAAGAGTTCTAGTTGGTCTATATTTATATATCATGCAGAGTATATGTTTCCTTTTTGTTTTGATTGAGTCTCGATTGCCTCAAATTCAATATTATCCGTGGGTTATGATTTAATAGGTGTCATATGTATGTGAATGTTATACGTGTTTATTGAATACAAGGCATGAGTTTTGTCGCTTCTGTGACCTTAAAGTGTAGTTATGTTAGAGATCGTATATTGTAACATTGTGTGTTCCTCCCTCGATATGCCTAACTTAGAAAACTTTGAGTTGTTTCTTTGAGCGAGCCTAGTAGCTTGAGAGATAAGATGATTGGCTCAAGATAGTTATTAATTTTTATTTGAAGGATGTTTGGGTGAAAAAAATAAAAATAAAATAAAATAGAATTTAAGACTCAATGGAATTACATGTGAAGTATGGCATATGAGGTAATTGAATTAAAATGATGAATTCAATTGTAGCATATTTGAGTTTATTTGTGGAGCCTAGATAGTTCAGGGTAATGAAAGATTTAGAATATTTAAGTTGGGCCAAGAAAGTGAAATCCGTAATTAAAATCTTATGGGAAGCTTACCACACTTCTAGTGCTAGCTGATAGCTAGGCATGTTTAGATTAATAAGTAATAATAATTGTGACGTGCATGAATAGTAGTTATAGATCTATGAATTAAGGATAGTATTAGGACTTGACATTGGATAAAATGAGATATAATAGTTTATGAATTATAAAAATAGAGTAAACTTAAATTTTGATAATGAATAGTATATGACGAGTTTGAATATGAAAATATTTGTGATATGGGAGTATAATTATATTAATTGATATAAAATATTTTGAATGTTTCAGATTTGCTAAGGTAGTGAGATAAAAAATGAAAGTTTTTCATTTGAACTAAAATGAGACAAAATTATTGGAACCTTTAGAATAATTTGGGCATGTGAATTTAAAGTGATTAAATTAAGTATAATTGAATTGGTATATTTAAAATGTGAAAAATTTAGAAATGGTTAGTATAAAGCATGATTTGAAATGAATTCATAAGTATAAATGATTGAGGTAAGTGGATGAAGATTTTGAATATGTACAGAGGAAAACATTAAGATTTGCTGTTTGTTAAGGTTTAAAATTAGAGTTTATAAATTATTATGGATAAAATGTGCTTGGAAGTGATTAAGAGTGTATGCATGATGATAAATGATTTAGGAATAATTGTGATGATTAACCATTAAACGTGAGGATTAGATATAAAATGGCTATATGAGCATTTTGAGATTAATTATGGCAATAGTTGAGCAAGATTTCGAAGTGATAGAATAATTGGTTTAATAATGTTAAATGTAATTCTTAGGATAATAAATCAAAGTGCGCAAGGAAGCGTGAATAGTTTTATTTTCTACTTGAGTTCCTAAATTAATTTAAAAATTCGAGGATGAATTTTTATAAAGGGGGAAATATTGTAATAACCCGACTTTTAAATTATTTTAAAATAGCATTTAAATATTATAAATAGTTAAATTTATATTATTTAGTAATCTATTATTAAATTTTTAGAAAAAAAATAAATAATTAATAAAAAAATATTATTATTATTTAAAAAAAGAAAAGAAATATATATGTATGTATTTGGAAAGAAGATGGAGGAGAGGTTGAGATAGAGGCGGAGGAGAGAGAAAGTGAGGGAGAGAAAGAGCGTCCGACGTTTTTCTCAGATCTATCACCGTCCGGTGATTATTTTTTTTACACTTTCAGCACCATTAAAAAGCTCATCGTCTGATGACTCTAACGCCACTAAGATCACCGCCTTCCGACACTGTAGCAGCCGGAACTCGTTAGATGAAGTTGACGTCTTCTGAGAGTTTTTTATGAAGATTGTGAAGTTTTCGATATCTTTTCTCGGTAAGATTGGTATTTTTGAAATTCTCTCTTCATAAGCTTCATTTTGATATATCATTTATAAATTTAGACCACTTTTCTGTTGGCCAAAATCCGGTAATTGTTTTTCAGTGACGGCGATACTACTTCGGTGATAAAAAATAAAAAAAATAAAAAATAATAAAAAAATAATAAATATATGTGATTAATGATATATTAATTAAAGAGGTAGGTAATTAAACAATTTTAAAGTTAAATAAAGTTAGAATATATATTTTTAATTAGTTATAATTAAATGAAAATTTATTAATTAGTTAAAAATTAAATGAGAAATTTATTAAAATAAATTGTTTAGTTATAATTATTGTTTATAAATTATAGTTAAATATTTAACATTTTAGATTAAATTAGATTGTAATTTTATGTAAAGATTAAAATTTTAATTGATTATTTAAAATAACAATTATTTACTTTGCTAATTGATTTAAATTAATTTGTTTATTATTATTTATCACTGCATAGAATTTATCAATTATGTTTATATATAAATGTATGAAATCAGTCAATTAAATTGAAATTATTAATTATGAATAAATTGTGTTAATTGTTAAATATTATATATGTAAATTGATTTTTAAATGATTAAATAAAACAATTGAGGTATTGTATTAAAGTTTATAAACTAATACTTTTATGATTATAATAATCAAATTATTATTATTATTATTATTTTTTAGTAAAGGTGGGCGGCACCACCAGCAAATTTTATTAATATCTTAAATATGCATAAATATTATCAGTCAGAACAAAGCCCTTAATAAATTTGGGCAAAGATATGAATGAGTCAAAAGTTCTAGAAATCATATTAACCCGAGAATAATAAGCTAAAAAATGGGCAGATTGGTTACCCTCACGATAAACATGGGAGATGGTAACATAAGGGGGGAGCTTGATCAGCCAAGAATATTCAGAAGGGATAAAACTTTGGCGGTTGGCCATATCAACCACCGGGATAGAGTCCACTTCAGCAACAATCTGATTGTAGCCCAAAGAAAAAATTCATTGGAGACTGTGTAATAGAGTCTGTATCTCAGCATTGAAAGGAGAAGATGCCTGCAAAATAAAACATTTTCCAATAATAAAGTGACCATTATCATCATGCAAGATGGCACCACCTGTGGCAAAAGAATCCGAGTAAGACGCATCAACATTCAATTTTACATATCCACTCTTCGGCCTCTCTCACCGGACTAGGGATGGCTTCCGAATCCGCTTCCTATAATCAGAAGGAAGAATGTCTGCCAGCATGGAATTATGGACTGCAAACTTCTGTGAAGATGTGGCCACTCCCTAATGAAGAAGAGTCTTAGAAATGAGAAGTTGCATAGCATTCATATCAATGGCAAGACCTCCCCAAACCATTTTACAATAAGCTAGCCAAATAGAATACATAACAACCAATGGAACAAGACGGCATAGCTTGCTGCGAAGATTATTTGAATTAGCATTCAGCCACCAACAAGTCAACTCACCCCAAAGAGTAGAGGAACGACTCCGGTTGTGAGGAATGATAATGGACCTGTAAAAAATCCAGAATCTATAGACCCAGTCACAATGAAAGAAAACATGATCTGCACTAGCCTCTCCTTTTAGACAGAAAGGGCAAGCTGAAGCAAGCTGGACCCCTATGCGCTGTAGCTTAGTAGGAAGCGGTAAAGCAGTATTAACAACCTTCCAACCAAAAATAGAATACTGCAAAGGAATAGAAGAATCCAATAAGGATCTAAAAGAAAGAGACCTGCTTTTCTTAGGCCGAATAATATCATAAACATCACCAAACTTGAAGTTAAAATCAGAATCTCGAAAGCAATTGAAGAGTAAATCATCATTCAACCTCACATTTTTGTATTTGTCATAAGCCCGACATATACGTTTCCATCCATGGGAATCTACAGGAAGAAAAGACATGTTACCTTTTCATTTGTATTTGCCATGCATGTAACGGGCCCATAGAGAATCAGCCCTCCAAAACATCCATAGATGCTTGAGAGAAAAAACTTCCTGAACCAAGCTCAAAGTCCGAACACTGATTCCTCCCTCCTCTGTTGGAAAAGTAAGTCTAGAAAATCGGATCCAGTGATGCTTGGTGGTGTCGCCTCCGGACCCCCAGAAAAAATTAGCAAACTTCCATTCTATAATATCAATCACTGGCTTTGGAATCAACACCGAGCTCATCATGTGTAAAGGGAAAGATGCAAGGACATACTTGATAAGGACCACTCGGCCGCCAAGTGAAAGAAAGCCCTTTTGCCAACCTGCAAGCTTTGCATCAATCTTATCAAGCAAATCCTGATAATGAAAAGACTTATGCATAGCTTGGTGGATAGGAACACCCAAATAAGTGAAAGGAAAGCTTCCTCTTTTAATAGCCAAGGCACGCTCATAGTCAGCAGCAGTAATATTATCAGCAGAATCAGAACAGTAAAATGAACTCTTCTCAAAATTTATCAACTGACTAGAGGCACCCTGATAAGCATCCAGAAATTCCCTAAACTCCTGAATAGAATGGCTATTACCATTTATAAAAGCAATGAGATCATCAGCAAAAGCCAGGTGAGTAATAGTAGGACAGTTACGAAAGAGCCTGTAAGGAAGAATGGTACCAATGTTAACCAAATGTTTCAAAACCCTCGAAAAAGCTTCAGACGCCAGAATAAAGCGAAGAGGAGAGAGGGGATCTCCTTGCTTCACCCCACATCTTGGTTGAAAAAAGCCATAATTGATACCATTAACACAAACAGAAAATCTGGAAGCAGAAAGATGAGACATGACTAAATCCACCAGCTTGAAAGAAAAACCAAACCGAAAGAGAACCGACTGAAGAAAGGACCAAGAAACCCTGTCAAAAACTTTGGCCATGTCAAGTTTTATGGCAAGATTGTGTCCACAGGTCTTTTTATCAATGTCATGAATTAATTCATTGACAAGCATAACTTGAGCATGTATTGATCGACCCTTCATAAAACCGGCTTGCTCTTCAGATATTAATCTACCCAAAACCTCAGAAAGTCTGTTTGCTAGAATTCTGGTACAAACCTTGCTGATAAAAGTAGCCAAACATATGGGCCTGAAGTGACTAAAAGAAATGGGATTATCTTTTTTTGGTAGGAGAATGATTTGAGCACTTCCAAAAGCTACCGGCATAGGAACCCCAATGAAGAATTCTTTGACTGCACTACACACATCCTTCCATACAATGTCCCAGCAATGGCGAAAGAAAAAACTGTCGAAACCGTCAGGACCTGGGGCACTATTAGGATTAAGCTGCCAGACAGCGGCTTTAATTTCACTATTATCAGGAATGGCGACCAATTTATCATTGTCGTAAGAGTTGACTAAAACAGGAATAGAAGATAGAATAAAATCCATTTGTTGAGAATCAACATTATTCAACAAACCAAAAAGATCAGAGTAATAGTCAACAACTTCCTTACCAATAAGGTCCTGATTGGAGATTTGAACACCCTGACTATTAACAATCATATTGATCCGATGCAACCGTCTTCTCATCCCAACAAAATTATGATAGAACTTCGTGTTCCTGTCACCATCTTTAATCCAATCTATATGGGATTTCTACTGCCAATAAATCTCCTCAAGCTTGAGTAATCGCAATAAATTAGCTTGTTTATCCTGCCAAAGTTTATAATTATGCTCACTAGGATCAGAAGAATAGGACACTTCTGCTTCTTCCACTTCGGTCTCGGCCTTAGAAATCCCCTGGAAAATATTGCCAAAAGTCTCCTTATTCCAAGCCTGCAAGCCAACCTTAAGATCTTTAAGCTTATCAAATAAGCCTCGCATACCCCCATAACTAAAAGCGGCCGACCATCTCTTCTTAACAAGAGGCATAAAAGAATCATTAGTGACCCACATATGCTGAAAATTAAATTGCCTGGGAACCTGCTGATTTGAATTTCGGCAAGAGAAGAGCATAGGAGCATGATCAGAAGTAGAACTGTATAAATAGCGAGTGTTAAATATTTCAAAAACATCACAAAAATCCACATTGACCAAAATACGATCCAATTTCTCCCAAACTCTGCCATTAGATCGCATATCAGACCAAGAGAATTCCGGACCCAAACCAGGAGATTCAATAAGACCACAATCATTTATACACTCAACAAAATCCTGAATACCCAGCATATCAGGGGACCCATTGCCTTTATACTCAGAGAGAGATCTAATAACATTAAAATCTCCTCCAATGATCCATGGCAAAGAACAACCACTATGTAAGCCACATAAAGAGTTCCAAAGCCGTTGACGACTAGCTCTCGAGTGGTAACCATAAACAACAGAAAGTCAAAATTTCAAACCAATACCATGATTAATAACATCACAAGTAAGAATCTGCAAATTGTCCAAAAACCCAGATAAAGAAAAAACATGAGAGTGCCACATGATCCAAATTTTATTGTCAGATGAAGATACTACATCCTTGAAACCAAGTTTATTAGCAAACCAGATATTCTTACACTGATTGACCAAAGGTTCCAAACAAACAACCAAACCAAGCTTATGAGTTCGACAAAGTCTACGAAGACGTGATAAAGAGGAACTAATTCCTCTGGCATTCCATATGAGAATATTCATTGCAAAGAATGATGCTTGACAAAAGATTTAGAGACAACAATAGCTTTAGACTTATTTTTGCACCCTTAGGTCTGCCCCTCTTTTTAACTGCTTGAAAACCATCGGCATCAATGTTCTTACCATCTTGAGAAGCCGGATGAGAAGTTTCATGAACCGAGTTGTCATCTGAATGCATTATCTCATAATCTGAATTGTTATTGTCTTCAGCCTCACTAGACATAAGATCTCTGCAGTCATCGTCTACCGAAGCCAATACATGAGTATTTTCAGAGTCAGGCCGAGTAGGAACAAAATTTCCAGTATCCTCAACTTGGGCAATAGTTGGAGCTGGTAAACCCATGACAGCAACTTCAATTTTGTCTCCACCAAGTTGCTCACGAGTTTTAAGGTGAACAGAGCATCTCCCCCTATCCTGATCAGAACATACAGAGGCAACCTTAATAGGCACAGCTGGAACAGTAGGTTGAATATTAGCATCGAAAGAGCCAACAGTAGCATGCGCGATTAAATTAGCTTCGAAATTCTCCTCAATTGAACCAACAGTAGCATGCACGGTGTCATCAACTGTAGCATGCACGACTGCAACATGACTTTCGGGTTGAATTTTAGCATCAGAAGAGTCCACCAAAATAGCTTTTAAATTCTCATCAACTGAATTAACAGTAACATGTGCAGATTCATCAACAGTAGCATGCACCCTTTCAACACGATTTATAGCTTTAGGGACCCAAACTTTTTCGGAAACTTTTTTTTGACTATTAGTAATACCTCCCTCAACAACATTCACCTTAACACAGGAAGAAGTAAGATGCCCCAATTTATAACAATGTAAACAATAAACAGGAAGATTTTCATATACCACAGGCTGTGAAAACCCAGAAAATTCATCTCCAATCCAAATCTTATCAGGAAACTCATCAGATAAATTAACCTCAATGCAAACTTGTGCAGCAGAAGGCCTCGTCAAGGTCGCGGTAGCAGCATTAACCATCAAAGGAACACCAATAGTGGCAGATATATCCATCAAGGCAATCTTATGAAAAAAATGTATAGGGAGACCTTCAAATGTAACCCACATAGGAAAGATGGGGCTGTCTGAATTCGTGTTGTAATCCACAGTCCATTTAAATACACGCATTCCATAGCCATGGAAAAACCAGTGTTGGCGTAACCAACATCTAAGGTAGTCTTCTTCTAATTTAAAGTTTATTAGAATATCCTTATCATTAAGCAAACCCAAAGTGAATTCTCCCTTAAACCCAATGGAATCAAAACACTTCTATAAAAGTTTCATACCTGGACGTCCAGAGGAGAAGTGTCCTACCAAAGCATATTTGAAAGGCTGAGCAAATATGGAGATTTCTTCTGCCGAGAATTTGACAGCAGGCATCTCCCTATGCTTAAACGGTTTCTTCATGCCCAAGCCACGCCTATCAGCAGTTGAAAACAACCGATCCACTGAGGAAGCATCAGAATTTCATCGCAACACATCAAGAAACGATCTCGCAACCTGCTCCGGCGGAGCCGTTGCCGGTACTGCAGGATCGGGAGCCACGGTGATCGGGGATGGAACCATTTCTTCACCTGCAACTCTTGATACTGACTTCAGTGAAAAGCAAATCGAACGTTTAAAATTTTCTAAAACCCTTGAAGTCGATTCCAGCCTAACCTAACATGGAAGCTTAAATGACCTGTCTGTCTTCAACCATTTTACGGCCTCTACTTGATTTTTTTTCAAATTATTATTATTGTTATTATTATTATTATTACTTAATTTTAAACTTAATATAGATTATTATAATTGAATTATAAATAAATAAGTAATTATTTTATAATTGAACAATGTTAATATTTAAGTAAATAATATTATAAATAATTATTAGAAGTTAAAATAAAATATTGTTAAAGTAAACAAATTATATATTATTATTATTATGTTGATTTAATTAATTATTATTATTATTATTATTATTATTATTATTATTATTATTATTATTATTATTATTATTATTATTGTATTATTGAAAAGTATATTGAGTTGTTGAGGATTGTGATGGCGGCTCAGATGGAGCAATTGGGTTAATGATGATTGTCGTGAGATATTTAGAAGTGTTATTCATTATTTTGTTTCAAGGGAAATATTCTAGTTATAGGGAAAACTTAGCCGAAATTTTGGCAGAATCTTTAGAGTTATTCATTCGTTCATATTCAAATAGTTTTTGTTGTATATGAAAATAATTTTTAGGTGTTTTTCCATCGTCAGTCCATATTTCGAGGAGAGTTATCGAGTTTCGTCTACTGTGAGTTATATAGATTAATATAATATGCCGCTATTCTAATTTACGTTCACAGCTACATTTGCATAAATGCATTAACTGCTTATACAATATATGTATATTTATTATTATAAGCATAATGTGTATTGAATATGAGTTGATTGTGTTTGGTGCATAGTCTCCATGTTTGCTGGATAGAGTTAGGGTGATATGAGCTCACACGTGATCTAAGATATGTGTTATGACTGAATGATATTATATAATGATGATGAGATTTGGACTAGCGTGATGGCGAGAATATTCTCATGCTCAGCGCTGCTTATCAGTCGAGTAGCGCTGCTTAGCTAAGACCGTGATGACAGATCTTATGTATTGAAATCTAAAAGAAACTTATGGATCAAGAGAGCCAGATAAGGGGACTGACTCCCCAATTTGAGGTTTAATGTGTCCCTATTGACTTACTTCTATCTTTGTATGATTATATAATTTGTTTGTTTGGTTATTATTGTATGAGCATTATTGGCACGAGAATGATGTATTATATTATTTGTTATATAGCTCATTGAGTCACGCTCATTCATGTTTACCATTTTTCCATATTGTAGGTTAAATATAGGAGTACTACTTATTCAGGTCATCATGTCTTTTCAATCTCTTCGCAGAAATTATTCAATTATTTATTTTATTATTTATCTATTTCACCTTGTTGTATTTAGAACTCAGCATGGTACTTCTTTCATTATCTATCTTTCTATTTAATTTTATTGTTTGGTCAAATATGTTTATTAGCCAATATTTGATGAAGGGATATTATATTAATAGTATAATATTAGTAAGCTTGTGGGTCCAGTTTGAGATAGTAATTGCTGTTACTATATAGATTTCTAGGAAATGAGCTATCAGACTCACTACGGGTTTGGAAAGCCATGTGCTTTCGCGTTCTCTGGTGCCAGTCACATATGCTTGAGTTTGGGTCGTGACAACCAAAAACTTGAAAAAATATGAATTTATGGAATTATCATCGTCCCATAAAAATGTTCATAATTTTTTAAAATTATATATATTATGTATATATTACTGATATGTTATCTATTAAAATAAAAATATAAAAATTAAATTTATTTCAAATATTGTTCATAAAAAATAACTTTAAGAGAAAATAACATAATTTTATTAAAATTTTTCAAAAAAGACCCTTAAGAATATCATTTTATAACATCATTTTATGTATTTCAGGTATGTTATATATATATATATATATATATTGTAGATTATGTTGTGTGTATGTACATAAATGTTACAAATATTTTGTGTTCAAACCATTATACACAAGGATATATCGTGTGTATATATGTTGTCTTCTAGCCTTTATATGTTGTGTATTCTTTGTACATTGCTTAATTATAGTATATATATATATATTATCTTTTCAGTCTTTATACGATGGTTAATTGTAGTGTATATATTATGAATATATTGTAGATATGTAGTATTTATATTATAAATATATTGTGTTTCAGTTTTTATATACACATATGTCTTAATATGTTGTGTATATGTTATTATTTCAACTTTTATATATTGTATAATTTTTATATGTTTATTAATTATGGTGTATATGTTATGGATATATTGTCTTTCGGCATTTATATATTGGTTAATTATAATATATATGTTGTTGATATGTTGTGTAAATATTGTAAATATATTATATACATTATATATATTATAATATATATTTTAAATATATTAAATATATATTGTGGATGTGTTGTGTTATAGTCTTTAGGCTTAATACATATGTGACCTCTTATACTTAAATGTTTTTTTCACATTGCTCTGCCTAGATTGTATCTCTCTCATAACAAAGAATCTTTATTAAATTTCTCCTAATCAAATTTGCCTAGATGACCACACCTCTTTCATAGAGAAGTCGATTTGCGCCAAAGTGTTGGGCTTGTAGCTATCCTCTTCCACTGCAACATCCTCTGCTTGGTTGGTGGTGGGAGTGGCTGCAAGGAAAGAGATAGATTTGAGGATTATCAGTGCTTGTATCATTCAAATGGGTCTTCTTGAAAATGGCAAGATTGAGTTTTTCACTTATATGTGATTGTACCACTTCAAGTTTTTTACTTTTGTGAAGTAGATCTAACAAATAGATAAAGGAGATAAAGTTTTGTGTTGTTGCATTATAGTGTTTGTCTGACGAGAAAGTAAGGGAAAGTGAAAGAAAATGCTAAATTAAATTAAAATAGTGTTTATTATTATTATTAAATTATTAAATAATATAAAATAATTTTATAATTTAAAAAAATAATTGAATAAGTAGCCATGCAAATTGTAAAAGTAATAATTAAAAAAAATGAATGGTATTTTTGATATTTTATAAAGCATGCCAGTTGTTTTATATATATTCGCGCGCTGTCATTGTGTGAAATACAAATATTTTGCCACATCAACATGGAAGGGGTAGTTGGACAGGGAAAAAATTGAGTTTATGGGGGCAAAGTGGTTACTCAAATAGTTGAGGGGTCAAAGTGACAAAAACTGACAAGTATATGGAGCTATGAATATATTAAGTCTAACCTTTATATACCAACAAACAATATAAATTCAAATATAAATCAAAATGAAATAAATACGATTCAAAAGAAATGATGTATATCAATTTAGGAAATATAAATTAATAAAAATAATAAAAAAATTTACAAAAGAAAAAAAAATTCTTTGAACGTTTTATTGAACATATAAAAGGCAATATAGTTCAAGAAAAAAAAAATTATAGCATTATAGTTAAACAATACCAAATAAAAAAAAAAGAAAAGGTTATAAATACAATAAGAAAGAGATGTACAATCTTAATTAAATTCCTCAAATATATATAATTAAATAATTATGTCTATAATTTAATACTCACATAGTCACATGTATTTCTAGTTAAATAGCAAACTATTGGATAGAAAGAGTAAAGTAAAATCAAAGAAGAAGAAGAAGAAGGAATAGAAGAAGAATATGTTTGGTATTTTTTGAAGTTATGAAGAAAAATAAGGAAAAAAAGAAACATTAAGAATATGTGTAATATTTTTAAAGTTTTTTTTAATACAAAATAAATTCTCATTAATAAGTCAAAATATACATCTGCAATGTACAAATAAAATTATAAAATTTTAAAGTACACAAGATATATAATAAATAAAATTGTTGAAACTGGATTTATTTGTACTTCTTTGATGCACACAGTGAATAATGATAACATATATGGGCAATCTGACTTTCAGCGAAATACTTATTCTATCTGTCATTTTTATTTTCTATGTGAGAAGGACATCTCCATTTGTAAAGAGTAAACAACTTCCATTAGAGAAAGACAAATAACCTTCATTTAAAGAGGATACATAACTTTCAAGTAAAGAATGATAAAACTTCATAATAAAATCTTAGATAGTATTCAATTTTATTATAAAAAAATAAGACATAAATACTAAATTTCATATCTATATTGATCTAAAAATTATTAGAGAATAAACCACATAAAAATATAAAATTGAAAAAAAAATAATACAAAAATCAAATAATATATTAGAAAGAAAGATGTACGGAGTTGTCATCCATTAATAAACTGACGGTATTCTCACTCTCAGACTAAGAAAAAAAATCTATGAGAATTTAGGAGAAAGAGGAAGACTAGAGTTTTCTTGTAATATTTTGTAGTTAAAAAAGAGAGAAAAGGCAAAAATAAAAAAAAAATAAAAGAAAAATTAAGAGTGAAAAATATATCCACAATATTTTTTAAAACAAAACTTCAAAAATAATAACCATGTAATTTCTTCTATTTTTAATCACAAAATATCTAACAATCTCAACCCCCGCAGCGCCTTAGCAATCCAACTTGTTTAGCGCAAAGCTCTTTAGTGTGACATTTTGAATTCATAAGGAATTTACATATTAATCACCAATATTGTTGAAAATTTTACGTTGAGCTCTCATCCTTGCCCATATTGTTGTGGAAATTTAAGGTTTATGGGTTTGACAAATTTTATCATCACGGTGGCCGGTGTTGGCGCTGTCGTTCTTATGCTTAAAAGCGATGTGAAGCAATCAGCTGCTATTTTCAGGGGCAACATCAAGCATATACGCAACTGGCTCCAAGAGGAGTCGGCTGCTGCCTCCAAGTATGCTCTATATATATGCACATTATGCTATTTATTACACGAATTTAAATCCATGAGTGTTAAAAAGACTTGAAATTTATGGTTAGCTTCAATGAATTGAATGATTTTTTCTTATGGGTTTGCTTTCTTATAGCTGAAACTTTTTATTAATTGCAATTTAAAAGTAATTAACAAAATTGAAGAGCGCGTGCTATTATGATTTGAGTGTCTTTAGGAACATTGCGCTATAGCTTATGTCTTGTCAAAGATGGGAGTGATCGTTTGTTTATTTTATCTACTATTCCTGTTTCCATGCATACATTCAGATTTTTATGGAAAATTCAAATCTAACATTGGCATTAATAACCTTACAATGAGATTCTTTGCCTTCCCCTTCTCAGTAGAAATGTTTGTCATCTCTTGACTATCGTCAATTGTATTGGACGGTTGGATTTTTGAAGCTTTTGCATTGCAGGTTCTCCTTCAAGGAGCCAAAAATATTCTTAGCATAACACTTGGAGCAATCCAGTTTTGTGTTGATTGACCCAAAATTAGAGTGTCTATCCTTGCTCCTTTTTGGCATTATGTTTCTCTGAATTCAGTTCTGGTTTCAATCATCTTGCAGATTCTCCACCTTCATGCTTGCTTAGTTTAATATAATGTAGATGTTGGGTCTTGCTTGTATGCTCATTGGTTTTTCTATTTATTGTCTAGATCCTAATGTTTTTATGAACTTTGTCTTGACTGGATTGATTTGTATGATTCTCTTTCTAGAATTATTCGAAACATGGTACATAGATAATAAATTCAATTTGTTTTTTTTAATTATTTATGTTTATTTAGTAATACCTAATAATATTGAAATTTTAGGAGATTATTATATACTTGTGTAATTTGGCAATAAATCAATTTTCAATTAAATTAAATTTTTGCGCGATTACATATCTATATTTGGTTTGAAATAATTTATTTCCATACTAAAATAATTGAATGCTACAAAACCAGCTCCTTCCAAACATGAAAATTGATAAAATAAAATTTATTTCAATTGAATTTTTGCAAAATCTGAGTTTTCAAACAGAGGGTACATGATTAAATGATGTGAAAATAGTTTTAGTTCTTCATTTTAGTAGTGATATTCTCGTCTTATGTTTTGAGGTTCTAAGACTTTATATTTGGATGGGAAGCTTGCACTGGGGTGCATGAGAATTATGATTAGCTACATATAGAGCAACAACAGTTGTTTTGAAGGGAATATTAGCTTCTAGTGCTTCATTTTATGCTATTGCTGAGTTTTATTCCAGTTTATTAGTACAACTTGAGTTGCTTCTTGTGTCGTTGTGTGGTTGTAGTTCTTAAATATTGATCCTCTTTTGCCCATATCGAAGTTGTAGCTTTTTGGTGTCTTTTGCTTATATTGGATCTTCGGGAGCAGGGGATATATACTGTGTGGTTGTAGTTAGGTGACGGCTGTTTGAATTTTGGTTTTTTTTTCTTATTATTGTTATTTTTTTTTTGAGGTTTTGAATTTTGATATGAAGGAATTGGTATGTACAGTATGATAGGTAATACTGAAATGTTCTGAATGTGTAAATGTTTTATCATCCCTTGTGCTAATATGAATTGAAGTTGTGCATTTCTCTAGTGTGAAATATGAATTTTCCTTGTGTTGTCCTAGATGACTTCCCATTCTCAGCCAAGGACTTTGTAATCTGCCATCAAATTAAGTACTCACTATATTATTGACAAATGAAAACACTGACTTTCTGGTTGTGTTTTAAGTAAAATTAGAATGGCAGTTACTGCCATTATTGAGAAGTCCTTTGGGTATTGATGCCGAAAAATATTCATTTAAGTCCTTTTGGGTATTGATGCCGAAAAATATTCATTTAAGTCCTTTTGGGTATTGATGCCTACAAATATTCATTTGAAGTTCTTTTGGTGCTCATTTGAATGCTAAAGATTTCATTTTCATTTTAATGCGAAAAAGAATCATTTTAAATCATGTAAATCATCTCATGCCTTTTATACGGCTCTTCATGCCTGGAAAATACAGAATTAAAAATCCTTTCTTTTATGATTTGGTTATAGCAAATTTTTTAACATGAAGAAGATTATTATTATATTATTATTACTAAAACCTAACAAGTTTAACTCAAAATTCTTATCAACTTACTTTTGATCCTTCTGTGAAAGTATCTGCTTAAATATATGGGTTTTTTTTTTCTTAACTACCTGTTGAAATTTCCATTGTGGACGCTGATATGAGATTAATGTGCCTTATTCAGGGTTTCAGAGAAGGCAACACCAAAGGAATTGGAATCAAAGGTTCCTCAAAAAGACATCGAAGGAGGACAACCAGTAGTTAGGAACTTAGAATAATGCTTGTAGTTTAAGAGAGATTCTTCTTATTTTTTTTGCTATAAGTGAAATAACTCTTGATCAATGTGTAGAGATATTTGCATCTAGAATTCTTTCATTTTGTTTAGCCTGTTTGCGGTCTCTTGATATGATGATATGTATCTAGTTAGAATTAAACTGTACTGATATTGTTAGGGGAAGTCCTATTGCATTTTGGCTTATTGCAATTTTGATTATGCTTCCTTGAAGGTATTACCTATTACCACTGCAAGGTTGCTCTTGTGCTCAAACTAAAACAAATTATTCTGTATGATATCTAATCTCTGATTTCCATTTACATCTGATATGCAAAAACTATAAGATGGTTCAAAATGTTTGTAATTTCTCTGTGTTCTTGCATAGTTATTATAATTCTTTTTCATGCCTCCACCTTATCTTTCAGAGGAAATTATTATAAACCCCATCCACGAACTTAACCATTCACAAATTTTGAAGTGAATTATAATATTAAAAAATTAATTTTAATCAGTTTTTATTTTTAAATTATAGATTATGATTCGTTGGGTGTATGGGTGGAGTCATAGATCCATAATAGATAAGAATTTTCTTTCTTTCTAGTATAGGGATAAGCTTTTAGTGAATACTTAGTTAAGCTTCTTATGACACATTTGTTAATGTTTTAACTCTATCAACAATTTACACCCCGTTATAAATCTTTAAGGGATTTTATATTTTAACAGTATATTTAATTTTTATAGAAAAACCGTTGTCTTTTCAATAATAAATTTAAATGTCATCTATCACATAAATAAATATTTCCTTTTTCAATATAATTAGTTAGGGATAACAATTTTATCTAGTCTGATTGGTATTCAATCATATCCGATCTGATTGGGTTGAATTATACCTAATCTATTTATGATTAGGATATGATATAAATCAAAATAATTATATTCGATATGAATTTGGATCAGATACAAATTATGCATGACTCCACTTGAACTCGATCCGATTATATATATATTTTTAGATATTTATATAATATTTAGTTTTAAATATTATGTCAATTAATTTTATGTAGCATTTACTTAATATTAATTTCTTAATTTATTTTGAATAAAATACATAAAACATGAGACACATTTAATTAATTAATTTAATTTATTATTTATTAAGTTAATATATTATGCTAATATTTTGATGATGATACTACTTATATTTTAAGAAATATTTATACTAATAAGATCACATTTAATATTAATATTTTTATAATAAAAAGAGTTAACTACTATAATTATAATTTTCATTAATTTTTTTATATTTTATTTTTATTTACATATATATTTTACAATCCTACCAAACTTATGATCTGACTCTGCTCATTTTAGCATGATCTGTGATAATAGAATTACTTATATATAATTCGATTAAAAATGGGTCGGATGACGAATATGATATGTCATTTCACTTATAGAATAGGATAAATTTTTTTAAAAAACCTAATTTATACCCGACCTATTACCATCCCTATAATTAGTTGCTAAGAAAAGAAGGGTAATTATAAAGTTAGTGTTTGAGTGCATTTTTTTTGGCCTTGTCATTTTATTTTTTATCAATTAAGTTCTAAATGGATCATTTTATCTTCATTTTATTTTTAATCAATTGTGTCTGAATAGTTAATTTTTTTTTCTAATTAAGTGTATTTGGCTGAAACTCTTTGCTGGATTATTAAAATATATTATTTTATACCACCTTTTACTTTATTGAATCTCTTACTTTTTTCTTTTATTTATTTTTAAAAAAAATTACACACTTCACTATTTTTTATAAATATTTTTTATTTTTATAATAAATATTTTAATTATTTTATAATAAATTCATAATAAATTATATAAGTTCATAAATTTATAATAAACTCATAATAAATTTATAATAAATCTATAATTAACAAATTATATAAATCTTATAAATTAATAAATTAATCATAAATTCTTATAAATTTAAATATATTTTAAAAATATAATAAATTTAATTTTTTTATTTTTTCTGAAATTTTTGTCAAAAATCCTTTATTTTTACATCCTCTTTTATTTTTACTGAGATTTTCCCAGAAAAAGAATATAATACAATTTACAGAATTTTTAAAGAAAAAAAGATAGAAGCGATGAAAAATGAAAAACAATTGAAAAAATAAATAGAGGTGAAGTATTATTATCATATATTAAAGTGAAATGATCTGATTCAATTTTTTGATGCGAAATTTTAATATATACTTAATTAAAAATTAAATACTAAAAAAATATAAAGTTCAAAAACCAAAACTATAATTATCTAAAAAAAGAATAGATTTAGTTTTTGTGTAGATAGGATGCCATAAGAATTGCCAATTGGATTACTGATAATTGAAAGATTTCCTTTTGGATAAATTTTTAGAATGCAACTACAAGAATCAGTGTTTTTAAAATTGGATTGGACCAAATAAACTGGAAACTTGAAGTTAATCTTGTTTAAATATATTGAAAATTGGTATTATAAAAAATAGGTCAAATCGGATTGAATTACCAAAATTAAACTAAATTAAATCGAATCGGTTCTTTAAATTTTAAGTTATGTTTAAGAAAATGGGAGATTTTTTTTAATATATTTTTATATATATTAGATTTAATATGTGATATTTTTTAATTGATAAAATATATTTTATTATTTTTAAAATTTTATTTTAATTTTTTTATGATTTTTAGATTTTTTATTAATATATATAAATAAAAAATTTATAATATTATTATATTATTAAAACTGAGTGAATCTTATTGAACCGACTGAACCATCAACCAATTATCAATAAAATTTTTTTTTATAAGAACTGATTATCAATATAAAAGTTCTTCAACACTCTAATTTAAAATTATGCAGGAGAAGGTAAATAAAAACAATCCTAGTCTATGAATGGCGACAATTTTTTTTAACTAATTATTTGATAGTTTGGAAGAAAAATATTGAAAATAATACTCATAAAACCACATGTTTATATTGGCATATTTATTTTTAAAATTATTATTAAAATATAAAATAATCAAATTCAACTAAAGATAATTAATTAGTTATAATGTTAAATTCATGTAATATATATGTATGCATATGTATGTGTGTGTATTTTTATCTCAAGCAAAATGATTTCTTTTTTTTTTTTAATTACGCTAATTACAAAATTTTTATGATGGTCCAACTTTTTTTTTTTCAAAATAGTAGACCAGCAATTTTTTTTTCATTTCTAATTTTTTTACACGGTGATTTTATTTTTTTTCTATTTTATTTTTATGTTTATTTATGTTTATTTATTTATAAATAATTTTTTAAAGTCATACTTTTAATATATACATAAAATAATAAATATATATATAACATATACAGCATTTATAAAATACACACATAATAAATAATAAATATTTACACAACTTACATTAAACATCTACCATATCTATCAAAGATTTATCACATTCATAAATCATCTACCAAATATTTACAAAAAATCTACATAATATTTTTAATATTTTTTAACTTTTTTTTAATTTTATATTCATACTATATATAAATAATATTCACATAATATCTATATACGTACATCATACACAAATAATTACATAATGTACACATAATATATACTAAATGTCTATAATATTTACCAAACATATAAAATATCTGTTAAATATGTATACAAATATCTATATAATGAAATTAATATTTTTAAATTTTTTGTATGTATAATTTGTAAAATTTATTTAAAAATAAATTTAATAATTTTTATTAATATATTTTATTATTTTATTATTTTTTGAGTTTTTTAATCAAAATTAAATTTTTTTATACAAATTAATAAATTTATATGTTGAAAATATAAATTTTTATTATTTTATTAGAATTTTTTTATTTAATAGCGATATTTGAAAAAAAATGAAAACTAAAAGTAAAATATTATTTGTCGCAAGATAAAATATATATATTTTTTAAAAAAATTATTTTAATGAGGAGTGAGGTGTTTATAAAATTTTATTCTATTTTTTTTAAATATAAATATTTTTATTTTTTAATATTTTAGAAATAAAATTTATTTTTTTATATAGTTTTTGTAAATGTCCCTCTTTTTTTCTTTAATTCAATCAACTTAAAAATATAAATGAAAATGGTCCAGCACTATACCAGAGAACACGTATCACTTGCAGTCCTGCACAGAGTTGAAAAAACAGGGACCAACATTAGCTCTCAACTTTCTTTTTTTTTTTTTTTAATTGTGTTAATCAGATCTAAAATTAAATGTATGGCTAATTCATTCTCTAATTTTTTTTTCTATTTTTATTGAATGACTTAGACAAATTTTTGTAGAAAAATAAATAGTTTAGTTTTCATAGTTTTTTTTTTTGAAAATGCTTAGTTTTCATAGTTTAAATAAAGAGTTAATTGATGATTTTATTTTAAACTTTTTAATCTTTTTAATTAGATCCTGTTTTTTTTTATCAATTTTTTCATAATTTAAAATTTTACTTGCAGTTATATTAAAAGTTATAATTATGAAAAAATTATTAATTAAAAGGTCAAAAGTTAAATTAATTCTTAAAAATAGTATACTATATTATCAATTTTTTAATTCAAAATAAATTATCATTAAAAATTATATATGTAGGGTACAAATAGAATTAGATAATTTTAAAGTATATAAAATGTATATAACTAATAAAGTTACTAAATTTTTTTAAACTTATTTGATACAAATATTGGATAATGATAACACATTGTGGGTAATTTAACTTTCAATAGGATACTTATTTCATCTGTGATATGTAGAAAGCACACTTTTATTTGAAAAGAAAAAATAATCTCTATTAGAAAATAATAAATCTTTATTAGAGAAAATCAAACCATCATTAAAAGAGAACACGTAACATTTAAATAAGAAAAAATAAAACTTCATACTAAAAACTTAAATTGCATTCAGTTTTATTTTAAAAGATAAAGAAACGTAGAAATAAGAATAAGCACTAAATTTTATATCTATATTGATCTAAAAATTATTTTAAACATAAATTACAAATAAAAACATACAAAACTAAAAAGAGAATAACACACAATAATAAAAGATAAAAAAAATGTTTTCAATTTAATTGAGTTATTAATTTAATTATTAGTATTTTTACTAAATTCACAAAATTGACTATCTGTCATACCCCATTTTTAGAAGTGTGATGGTCTTAGGATTCAGGTAGGCTTAAGGCCACCAGGCACCACGTAGAACCTAACTAATTATTGAATTCATACAAATTAATTATTGCACTAGTGAATTAAAACTTTATTATTATTTACTCATAATTTTATGATATATTATTACACATTTATTTTCATATTATATATTATATACAAATTATTTTTTTATTACATTATGGTTTACTTTCACAATTTATTAAACTATTCACAATCGTACTACGGAACAACTAGAACATAGTACAAACATAATTATTTAATTACATATGATAGTATTTGTTAATTACATTATTCTCAAGCTTCTTGCTGGAAGAAGAAATCAAGAAGCTGATGGTCCCGAGTCACCTCTTCTTGAAATCACAGACGATGAAGTGAGTTGTCAACTTAGTGAGATTATAGTGTCACAAGGGTAGAATGTATAATAAAATAGTTTAAGGTTCAAGAATAATAAATACATAAGAAAGCAGTTCAATAAAAGTATAACGATAAAATTTCAATCCACAAGAAAGAGCTACAATAATTGGACCAATATCACAAAAGCAAATCACATAATTTGACAGATAACACATAGCAATAGCACTAAAGAAAACATATTGTTATTTTAATGCTATCACACAACACATTCACATAAGGATAGCTTCTACCCTACAAATCACAAACTTTTATGTGCATATAGCCTGATGGTATAATCCCTATCAAGTTGGGATTCTGTCATATTGGCTAATCAAATGGCTTGATATGATCACATAAGCCAAGAGGCCATATTGGTGTTCACAATTCACAAATGCAGAATTACAAACAATAAATGATATCAAATGACTCAAATATCAACAATGGTTAAATTTTCATTAAAGAATTTCAAACGTGACAAAGCAAGGGCTGGACACTATAACTCATCTTGAATATGCAAATTTGATTCCTCTAAGTCATTGAGAATTATTGGTTGGTTTGATGGCAATACTCGACCTACATTTACATCCACATATAAATCGTACATTTAGGTTTATTTTTAATTTTTATTTGTTATTTTTGTCTTAATTATTTATTAGGCACCTATGTCATGTTTTAACATCTTAATATACTGTAAAATTTATTTTGTAATTATAAATTCAAATATCATAAAATTATATTATAACGGAGCTATATAATATAGTAAATTCAAATATGTGCCATATGCCTATAAAAATGCATTGGCTTCTTCAAGTCATGTGATATACTTATTTATTAAATTAGTATTTATAGTTTTTGAAATATTAAATACACATTTTAAACTTTATATTCATCTATTATATGCTTATATTTATAACCGAATCAAATATATTTTATTATGCTCAATTCAGTCTCAAGTTAACCAAATACCAAAATTTCAGCATTTGAGTAATTTGTATTCATTTAATCGTATATTAATTTATTCAAATTCATTTGCCCTGAAATTTTTTCAACATGTTTCCAACATCATATATGACCTCTCTATAAATTTTCACAATTTATAGAGTTCATTTATATAGGTAAATAATTTAAACACAGTAGCAAATTTCAGTGGTATTCATTCAGACTATTAAAATGAGCAGCTTATATTTACTTATTTACTCACTTATTTTTCTCATTATTTTGACTGGATCTTTTACCACAGACTTTCCAACATCCAAATACATCTTTTTGTAAATTTTATGAATTTTAAAGCTCATTTTTATATTGAAATAAATAAAACACAATAGCTAAATTATTAAAAGTTCAAGTTGTAATATTTGGACATATTTGAGTGTTAGGATTTCTAGCTTCATTTCATTCAATTTCTTTCAATATAAATCAATTTTCAACATCCTAAATACTAATTAATATGTATCAATGATAATATTTATCTCAGATTCAATAAATAATAGATTAAAGTTAGAAAAATAAAATAAAAGATTAAGATTCAGAATTTTCATATTCTTACCTTTAGGAGTTCCTTTGCGTTCTTTGCCTTTATATCACTTTGTTGATTTAATTTTCTAATTTAGATCGCTTTTAGACATAATAATATAGTCTAATAATGGTTTTTGACTGCTGAAAAAGAGAGAAATTCGTGATAGAGAAGAGATGTTTTGATAGTAAGGAGAAAGAAGATAAGAACAATTTTTTTTCTTTGTCATCTTTTAATCATCATTTGACCAAACCCACTTTCTATTCAAACTAGGTGAGTCACCCACTTTATTTGGTAGAAAAATGACTGAGAATTAAACGGATAAAATATTCATTTTTCCCCTCAAATCTTTTATACTCATTTGTTAACTTGAATGCCCTTATAGTCATTTCACACTATAATTTACTATATACACTTATATTAATTTCTTTGAAGTTATTTTCACTTCTAAATTTTAAAATTTAAGTTATCTTATATGATTTTTATGTATATTATTATGTTAAAATATTATTAATTAAGTTATGGTATATTTCAAATATAATACTTTAAGATTTTTATACATATGAGTTAACGTCGTAGCTAAACGGTTTTAAAATTTCCATTTTCATTATTTTAGTAACATATAAATTTTACTTTTTTGCATATGAATGATTCCTTTAACATTCTAATAGGGCATTTTGTTCCTCTAATAGTTTATATACAAATATAATTAATTATTTAATAACTTACCGTTAATTGATTTGATTCACAGTTGTTATAAGTTATAGAGTTTTCAATTCAAATACTTTAAAGTTTTTGTTTATATTACTTTGGCGCATTATAATTTTATTTCAATTAAAATTTTTTTTCACTTTATTCATCAATTTGTACAATATTTAAGCTACTAAATTTTTATTTTATCTAGCGTATTACACTATCATGATCCAAATTTGAGATAATATGATAAGTTTTAGGAACCGAGAAAGAAGGTGACTTCTACATCCCATAATTAGTGTAACAATCTAATAATCGACAAAATTCAATCATAACAGTATAGATCCACTTGTTAAACAGAATATGTACAATATTACATCATTGTCACAACTGAACAATTATCTCAAATATCATCATCATCATCAGATATTGGTTAACATAAATTTCACAATGACTAACTGAACTAATTATAAATATAGATAATGAAAGATATATAATTCAAAATTCTATAACACAAGCCAATATGAAAATAATTACATACTAAAATTAATAAATAATTTCTCCTGCTAAGTAATGAAAAGCAGGAGCAACTCAATAAAATTTACTTCTATGCTTAACCTACAACTTGAAGGAATAAACAGAGGTGAGCGTCGACTTAATGAGTTATATAATAATCTATTAAATATGCCAATTTGATGCAGATAATATTTGTACAAATGCCAATAGATAAAAAATCACACAATTATATAATGATAGGAATCATTCTATAGCATCACAACCTCAATCAAGAGAGCCAATCCCCCATACTTGACTCTCTTATCCAAAAGTTTCTCTTACAATTCAATACATAGATTTTATATTCAAACAATAGCATCGAGCAAGAAGCAGCCTCCCACTATCATACCAACCCTAGCTCATTATCATATCATAACCTATATCCTATAATGTGTATGGTCTTATGTCATTCTAACTATATCTGGCAAACACATATAATATGTAATATTCATAATTAACTCAAACACCAACACACATATAATTTCCTAACCTAATATTGACAATGATAATTATATAAATATATGGTATACAAATAGTCAATGTAGGTATGTCAATGTGAATATAAAATAATTTAGGAGAATAAAATATTATATTAAGTTATATAACTCATATATTGATAAGATTTAACCAGCTCTCATAAGAGCGCCTAATAAAAAATGGGAAGACACTTGAAATTCCATTCTCGGACAATAACAAGAGTTATTAGAATACCAACAACTCTAAAGATTTTGCTAAAATTTTGGCAGTCTCCCATATATTTTCCTCCTTGAAACAAAAAAAAAACTATTTACTTCTAAATAATTCGCTACAGTTTATATCAATAATAACCACCCTTTTGAGCCTCTAATCTCAATAACCCACTAAAATCTCACAAGTCCAAATAATTATTAAATACTGAAATACCACAATTTATCATCAAATTAATTTAAACTTATTGTTCCTTATAATTCTCATAATAATAACAATAATAGTTATTACATTAATAATCTCAATAATTAAATAATTTTTTATATTTAAAAATAACGCAAAATATGCAACTATTTTGAATTTAACATTTCAAAAATTAACTTTAAATAAGAATTTGAGATTTCCGGGGTTACCAATGTGGCATTAGAAATACTCAAATGAAGCTTATGGACTAGGTCATTGGAACCACGCGTTGTTATTGCCAATGGCTTTTGGGAGGCATGATTGGCATCATTCAAATTGACTCAATGACATAAGTCTAAAAATAGTCGTAACTCGCTGTGATGGGGAAAATATTAGGTGGTTATGAGGTTCTATCTCCCTCTTCAGTGAGCCTCGAGTGACATGGTCCAACGCTACCAAAATCGCTTGCAAATGGTGGCTGGAATTGGCTAGAAAGTGCATAGAAAATTCTTGTTGTTGTTGGCTTCATGTGAAGTGTGCACCATTGTCGGATATTGATTCATGTTGTCATTTGTTCACTTGAGATGTACTTTCTTATGGTGTGAGAGTATCAGTCACTATTGGACAGAAATGGGTAGATCGATGGTGGAAGCCCCCCCCTCCCCCCTCTTTTATACCATGTCCCATTTTGATTGGGTGATCCCTATATATAGAAAAAATATATAAAAACATTATATATATATATATATGTATATAAGAAATCAAATGATGAGAACATGGTATTTTAGGCTCATATCACAACAATACCACATAAATATATGATTTTTTTTAGAACTCAAATGAAATAGAATTATAAATAATTATATTTTTCTTATAAAACATAAGATTACCAAAATAAATTAAATAAAAAATAAAAAATTATTTTTTAAAAAATTCAAAAAACCTGCATGAAAATTTTTAGGCTTAATAAATACCTTATCCTTTGTACTTAAGAAAATTTTGGTTCAACAAATTTTGGTTCAGAAAATTTTTATGCATTTTTATCACTTTGTTTCCTCAACTCTTTGAGTAACCACATGGCCTCCTGCACTCGATTTTTTCTTTATACACTTGACCCTTTTTTTAATATCAACAAATATGAAGTCATGCGTGTCCATCAAATGCTCTGACAATGTGGACAGGTGGATGCCATGTAAGAAAAAATATACATATAAGAAATCTAGTGAAAAAAATTTCCCCTTCGTTTAAATTTAAAATAATAGAAAGTTAATAAAACTTAAATTTTTTTATTTTTCAATACAAAAATATTAAAATTAAAAAAAATTAAAAATTAAGAAAAATATGGGTTTCATCCATCATTGTCTTTTTTGGCCAAGCTCGCTGGAGAACTTTAAACAGTAGATCTCTTAAACTTTATGGTTACACACTGTGATACAGAAAAAGATGAAGAGAGAAAAAGAGGTGTTTCTTAGAGAGTTGATTATTTTTGGTGGTGATATCAAGCCAGATGACCTACTATTATTTTTTTTCATTTGGTGGAAACGAAACCCAAGAGTAAGTTAGAAGGTAAAATTTTTATGCTTTATCACCACCAACAATACCTCTCTCTCTCTATATATTTTTTTTCTCCTCTATTGTTCTTCACCATCATCATCGTCATCTCTTATCTGCGGTCGACCACTATGATCAAGAGTAATAGCAACAATTCAAGGTATTGTAGTAAATACTAGTGGGAGTGCATGATGGGAAAAATATTAGGTGGTTATGAGGTTCTATCTCCCTCTTTAGTGAGCCTCAAGTGACATGGTCAGATGAACCCAATGCTAGCAAAATCACTTGCAAGTGGTGGCTGGAATTGGCTAGAAAGTGCATAGAAAAATTCTTGTTGTTGTTGGCTTCATGTGAAGTGTGCGCCATTGTCGGATATTCATTCACGTTGTCATTTGTTCACTTGAGATATACTTTCTTATGGTGTGAGAGTGTCAGTCACTATTGGACAGAAATTGATAGATCGATGGTGGGAGCCTCTCCCCCTCCTCTCTCTTTTATACCATGTCCCATTTTGATTGGGTGATCCATATATATAGAAAAAATAATATAAAAAATTATATATATGTATATAAGAAATCAAATGATGAGAACATGGTATTTTAGGTTCATATTACAACAACACCACATATAATATATGATTGTTTTTAGAACTCAAATGAAATAGAATTATAAATAATTATATTTTTCTTATAAAACATAAGATAATAAAAAAAAATTAAATAAAAAATAAAAAAATATTTTTTAAAAAATTCAAAAAACCTGCATGAAAATTTTTAGCCTTAATAAATACATTGTCCTCTGTATTTATGAGTTTTTGTCACTTGCTTCCTTAACTCTTCGAGTAACCACATGGCCTCCTGTACTTGATTTTTTCTTTATACACTTGACCCTTCTTTTAACAGCAACAAATATGAAGTCATGCGTGTCCATCAAATACTCTGACAATATGGACAGCTGGATGCCATGCAAGAAAAAATATACACATAAGAAATCCAATGAAAAATATTTCCCCTTCGTTTAAATTTAAAATCATAGAAAGTTAAAAAAAACTTAAATTTTTATATTTTTCAATACAAAAATATTAAAATTTAAAAAATTTAAAAATTAAGAAAAATATGAAATCCATATGAGTTTCATCCATCATTGTCTTTTCCTACCAAGCTCACTAGAGAACTTTAAACGGTAGATCTCTTAAGCTTTATGATTACACACTGTGATACAGAGAAAGAGGAAGAGAGAAAAAGAGGTGGTTCTTAGAGAGTTGATTATTTCCGGTGGTGATATCAAGCCGGATGACCTACTATTGTTTTTTCATTTGGTGGAAACAAAATACAAGAGTAAGTTAGAAGGTAAAATTTTTATGCCTTATCACCACCAACAATACCCCTCTTTCTCTTTATATTTTTTTTCTCCTCTGTTGTTCTTCACCATCATCATCATCATCTCTTATCGCCGACCGACCATTGTGATCAAGAGTAATAGCATTAATTCAAGGTATTTTAGTAAATAAATGGACAACAAATTCATTGTTTTCATCTCCCAAAAAAAGGTATTATATATAATCATTATTTCTTTTGAAATCCCAATTTTTGCTTAAGATCTATATTTGTAATATTTATAGACTTTATTATTGAAATTTGTGTTTTTTGATTTGTCAATAACAAAGTAGCAATGGGAATAAAAACTTATAATTAAGATTTTAATTTGATAGTTTTTATTTGCAGAGGATATCACATGTGTATTAGTTCAAAAGGAGATCCAACAAGAAAAAAAATAAAAACAATAACTAAGAAGAAAACCTCCTAGAGAACCTTATTAGCTGAAATGGTAATAAAATTCTGATGGTCATTGTCAGTAGCAGAAGTCTGATTATCAGCTGGTAAAACAATTAATATTAAACATTGTTGTTAGATTCATAGATTTTCATTTTTTTTTTCAGAAAATTGTTTTTTGATAGATTAAAAACCATCACCAAGGAAGAATATTTTATTTGCTGAAACAGTAACCAAAGTCTGACGGTCATTTAATAATTAATTTTTGATAAATAATTGATAAGTATAAATTGGCTTTATATTTTCTATTAGATTTATGCATGTAATTGACTTGAATTAATCTATTCTAAGCTTATTTATATATTTTTATTTCATTATTCCTAAATTAAGCTTAGTTTAAATTAATTTTTAAAATTGTGAATAAGCTAAAATTTTTGGCAGAATTAGACCTTCGGAGCTTCAAGTATAATTTCGGTGGTTGTAAAGTACAAATTTGAAAATGTGTTCTTCATGATGTTGATAGAGGACGTCTCAAGCTTTCTAAAGAGGTTTGTTTTGTTAAATTTGTTAAACTCTGAGTTCGTTTGGGTCTCCAACTAAAAAGTTGAAATTGGATTTTAATTTCAGAAGCAGAAGTTTGACCAGTATTACTGGGAGTAAATAGGTCATAACTAGGGCGTCTGAAGTCCGAATGAGGTGATTCAAAAGTCTAAAATTATCTACTCTTCTGGAGATAAAACTTTTTTGAAGGAGTAAATTGGAGATAAAGAGGATATTTGATAGAAAAGTGAGTTTTAATTTTGAATTCAAATTTTGAAATAGAAGTTAAGTATGAATAGGAGTATGATTTGAAGAAGCTATTTGCTAGATACTCAAAGAGGATGTGAACAGTACACAGAGGCATCCATTCTGGAGTGTTAGACTACACTTCTTCATATTTTGTCTAGAGTAAATTAATTTTAGCTCAATTAGAGATTAAAGGAAGAAGAAGATTACACTAGAGGAAGACTTGGTCGTCTCTACCGGATTCTTCAGCAACCTCGTTTAAACTCTCTATTTAGTTTATATTTTCAAGTTTACATTTTATTTAATGCTTTATTATTTTCTTATTTTGAATATAGAATGATGAACTTTGTGTTTGTTTCTTAATTTCTATTTTATCTATGTTTAATTTAGTTATGAGTAACTAATCCCTTTGCGGGATTAGGTAGATTTGGATATTTGAACTATGGATTTAATTATAATCTATTAATATACATAGATTAATTTTCTTTTATTCTTGATTTGATGATTTTGGTTTAATTGATTAGCAATTGTTTGGCCACTAATTATTAAATTTAAATAATCATATAAAATGCGAAAGTTGAATATGATTTTTAATGTGGATTCATCAATATTGAGTGATTAAGTTTAGAGATAAATTAATTGCTTAGGGATCCATAATTAATATCTTGATTAAATTGAATTGGACTTCGATTATTTGACATGAGAATAGTAATTTAATCATTGTCCAATTATATTCTCCTTGCTTGAGAGAAAAGTGGATAAATTGAGTGATATTGAATATCTAAGATTTAAAAATTGAAACTTAATGCTTTATTAATTAGACTCATAGTAAAAACTTCAATAAAACTTAATCCTACTCCTTTACCATTAATTATTTGAACACTTAGTTTAGAGTAATTGAATTGGATATATTTAAATTAATTAGGAAAAAAATTAAATTGTTGCAAATTTTTAATTTTTAAATAATAGTTGATTTGAATTTTAGTTAATCAAATTGATCATTCCCTGTGAGATCGACTTTTACTTTTATTATATTACTTGTTACGAGCCGTGCACTTACTGTTTTAAAATTGATATACACAAATCAACATAACAATAATATAAAAGTAACTTTAGAATTTAAGAAAATAATTAAATAAATAACAATGAAAATTTAAAAGTAATAATTTAATAAATTAAAGGGTATTTTTGATATTCTATAAAACATATCAACTATTTTACTCGCGCTATCAGCGTTTGAAATACAAATATTTTGCCGCATCAGCACAAAAAGAATAAATGAATGAGGAAAAATTTAAATTTCGATGGCTAAGTAATTACTTAAAAAATACATAAGTTAAAATGATAAAATGGTCCAAGTACAAAAAGCTATAGATATATTACCAAATTTTTATGATGCGATAAGTTCTAAAATTAATTTCTTTTTGGTTTAAAATTAATACGGAACTATTATTATTTTTAATTTAATTTTATAATATAATTGTAATTAACTTTTTAAATTGAAGGATAATTAAAAAATAAAAGATATAATTACAAAGAAAATAAAAATTAGGGTTAATTTGTTAATTAAATTTCAAAAAAAATAAATTTATTTTTATTTTAAAAATAAAAAATTTAAAGAGTGAAAATTTTTAAAAAGTAAAATTTTAAATTTTGGAAGTTATTGATTCTAAGCACTAGAAAACTTATAATGTTTCACTACAAAAAATCAAAATCAATAAATATCGACGTTTAATAAAATTTGAGAAAATTGAGAATAGAAAAGAAGAAAATTCAGCCAGAATGTGGAAAAAGTAGGTGATATGGCAAGTTGAGAATATTAGAATTTGAATACGTATAAAAGATTTGGTGAGAATTTTTATTTTTTTCTATATCTCTGTTTGTAATTTTACATCTGTATTTATATGAGTAAAAAATTATCCTACTTGTATTAGGAAAAGTAATTCTAATTCTAATAGAAAAAGATTTCCAACAAATCTAGTTTTAACCAACTTCTAATACTCCCCCTCAAGTTAGGTAATGGGGTCTTCAATTCCTAACTTGCACAATACACTGTGAACTATCTCTCCAGAAACTGCTTTGGTGAGAATGTCTGCCAGTTGATCTTTTGAATTGACAAAGGGAAGTGAAATGATTCCCTCCTCAATATTTTCTTTGATGAAATGTCTGTCAACCTCTATGTGTTTTGTTCGATCATGTTGCACTGGATTTTCCGAAATGCTAATTGCAGCCTTATTGTCACACTTCAAAATACACCTTTCCTTTGGTTCGAAACCAACTTCACCAAGTAATTTCCGAATCCATAGGATTTCAGCTACGCCTCTAGCTATCCCACGAAATTCTGCTTCGGTGCTTGATCTAGCCACAACGTTTTGTTTTTTGCTCTTCCATGTCACTAGGTTGCCGCCTACTAGGGTGAAATAACCAGAGGTTGATCTTCGATCTACTGGGTTTCCAGCCCAATCTGCATCAGTGTAGGCTTCAACTTCTAGGTGTCCATTCTTTTTGAACAAAAGTCCTCTCCCAGGAGAGCCTTTCAGATATCTGATAATTCTTAAAGCAGCATCTAAATGTTCTTTTTGAGGATGATGCATGAATTGACTTACCACTCCAACAGCATAAGCAATGTCAGGCCTCGTATGAGCAAGATAGATCAGTTTTCCCACCAGATGTTGATATTGTTCTCTGTCTGTCAGTTCAGCACCTTCCCTGATCTGTAAACCATGATTCAAAACAATTGGAGTGTTAGCCGGTTTACAATCTATGAGTCCTGTTTCTGCAAGGAGATCTAAAATGTACTTTCGCTGGGAAATAAAAATTCCTTGTTTTGAGCGAAGAACTTCTATTCCCATAAAGTATTTAAGTCCTCCCAAATCTTTCATTTCAAACTCAGAAAACAAATTCTTCTTTAGGGTTTCAGTCTCCTCTTTATCATTCCCTGTGATAATCATATCATCCACATAAATTATGAGGCATGTAATTTTGGATCCCCTCCTTTTGATAAACAAGGTGTGGTCGGAGTTGCTTTGTTTGTACCCATATTTTTTCATTGCCATTGAAAACCTTCCAAACCATGCCCTTGGTGATTGCTTTAAGCCATAAAGTGCTTTTCTCAATCTACATACTTCTCCTTTTCTACATTCATATCCCGGGGGAGCTTCCATATAGATTTCTTCTTCTAGTTTTCCATGGAGAAAGGCGTTCTTCACATCAAATTGAGATAATGGCCAATCTTGATTTGTTGCAATAGAGAAAAGGATTCTTATAGTTTCAAGCTTTGCAACTGGAGAGAAAGTTTCCTCGTAGTCTATTCCATAGGTCTGGGTGTACCCTTTTGCTACTAGTCTTGCCTTATATCTTTCAATGGTTCCATCAGCTTTGTGTTTAATGGAAAAAACCCATTTACATCCTACAGGTTTTTTCCTATTTGGCAACTTACACATCTCCCATGTTTGATTTTTTTCTAATGCATCAATTTCAGTCTTCATGGCTTCTCTCCATTTTTTCTTTTCCTTTGCTTCTGAGATTGTTCGAGGGATCTTTTCATCATATAGAACTGAAGAAAATATTCGGCCTTCTATTGTCATCTTTCCAACAGCAACTTCGGCTATTGGGTACTTGCTGCTTCGTGGTACATGTTCTGGGGAGTATCTCCTTGGTGGTACCCCTCGATTCCGTCTCAGTGGGAGTGTGTACCTTCCTTCTTCAGCCCCCTCTATCCTGTCATCATCAGTAAAAGTTTCTTCTATAGCAGTAGGAACAGGAGTAGTAGGACTACTTACTTCAGGACTATCTTCCGAGGAATTATCTGGATTTGGATCTGAATTATCCAAGGTCTGGTCTTTTGTTTCTGAGATGTCATCGGTGGAACCATTAACTTGTTCTTTTGGGACTGTTTCAGACAAAGCCGAACTGGGCATCCAACCGAATAAGTCACTAGAATTCTCCCCCTGACTTGAAGGTTGGGATATATAGAAAAATTCTGTCTCAAGGAAATCACAATCCATGGTAGTATATAATTTCTTTGTTTTTGGATCGTAACACCTATATCCTTTTTGATTCACTCCATATCCTACAAATACACATTTAATGGCACAAGGTTCAAGTTTATTTCTATCAGTTTTATGAACATGAACATAGACACTGCACCCAAAAACCTGAGGTAAAACAGTCAAGGTGGATGGTATAGAGGTTTGGGTGGCAAGGGTCTGTAGGGGTGTTTGGTATTGTAGGATTTTGGTTGGTAAACGGTTTACTAGATAGACTGCTGTTCCAACAGCTTCTGGCCAAAAGGAGTTAGGGACTTTTGATTCTATCATTAATGCTCTGGTGATTTCCAACAAAAAACGAATTTTTCTCTCTGCTACTCCATTTTGTTGTGGTGTGTTCGGACAAGAGGTTTGGTGAATAATTCCTTGTTTAGAAAAAAAAGATTTTAAGGCAGAATTGACAAACTCTCCCCCATTGTCAGACCTAAAGATTTTAATATTTTTGCCAAACTGTGTTTGAACCATTTTATGAAAGTCAATAAATTTCTCACAAACTTCAGACTTATGTTTCAAAAAATAAATCCAAACCATTCTAGAAGAATCATCAATGAACAAGACAAAATATTTTAATCCAGACTGAGTATTATTTGGAGCCGGGCCCCACACATCGGAATGAACCAAGGAAAAAATAGTATCGTTTCTAGTGTTACTAACAGGATAAGTTTTTCTATGGCTTTTAGCCAACACACAAGTTTCACACTTAAAGTCCTTGCTATTTTTTAAAAAAAATAGGAAATAGGTGTTTGAGATAACCCGGTGAAGAATGTCCAAGTCGTCGATGCCACAGCCAAGCTTGTCTATCCACTGTCCCGTGAGCAAGCAACATGGTTCCTTGTTGAGTCATCTCATCCACGTAGTATAGCCCTTGGCGTTCAGTACCACGCCCAATGATTTTCCCCGTCGGTATGTCCTGTAGGATACAAAAAGAAGGTGTGAGTAACACTGTGCAATTAAGTTCCTTGGTTACATGACTGATAGATAAAAGCTTATGTGAAAGAGAGGGCACAAATAAACAATTTTTTAATTTAATATTTGGAGTTATTTCTACTGTGCCAGTTTCAACCACTCTGGACAGATTACCATCCGCTGTTTCAAGGAATTTCTTTGTTGGAGCAGTTGGGTTTATCAAATCATTCCGGTCATGTGTAACTGTATCCGAGGCCCCACTGTCTAAGGCCCATTTTCCCTCTTTGTTGGGCCTGCCTGGGTTGGGCCTATTTGAGTTAAATCTATCTGTACTGGGCCTGCTTGTATTTAGCCCATTTGATCCCATGGCCTCCTCCTTCTTGGTTTTAACCGAACATATTCTAGAATTTAGGGTTAAGAAAACATTACCCGTCTCTGCTTCAGGATTCTCGTCGTCTTCCTTTGCCATTGCTACTTTCCCAGAGCTGCTATGGCTTCTACTGCCGTTGCTGGTGGCTCCCGAGCGGCCGCCGGCGGTGGATTTCTTAGTGGATTTGTTTTTATTCTTCTTCTCATCCCACCACTCTGGATATCCAATGAGATCAAAGCACTAATCTCGAGTATGTTTTTTCTGCCCACAGTGGCTACATTCCAGCAGCGATTTGTCAATTGATTCACGGAGTGATGTGCTGCTGCTGGTTTTGCCTGTATCTGATCGTGTTTGAACAGATCTGGCCTTGTTCTTGGTCAAGAGGCCTGATCCGACGCCTGAATCCTCAACGTCGACGGAAAAAATTGCCTTCCTTGCTGCCTCTCGTCTAATCTCTCCATATGCTGCCTCGATCGTCGGAAGGGGAGTAGTTTTCAATACATCCCTCCTGGTATTTTCGAACATTTGGTTTAATCCTGATAAGAACTGAAACAACCTTGTTTCTTCCTTGATCATATTGTAGGTGCTGATATCTACTAGGCAAGTCATTGGGTTCTGTTGTCTCCGATCTATTTCTTTCCAGATTGATTGGCATGAGAGCCAATATTGTTCTAGACTCATTGTCCCTTGCGTTAGTTTCGACGCTCTGGTATGTAATTCGTATATTTGCAATGAATCTGTTCCTAATCCATACGTTGTTTCAAGAGCTTTCCAGAGCTCTCCTGCCGTTCCGTATTCTGTTACTCCGGTGAGCAAATCTTTCTCAAGATTGCCAAGAATCCAAGTATAAACTTGGCAATCATGTCTCTCCCATTTTCAAAATAGCGGACTAGAGGGTTCTGGAGGATTTGGACTGCCTGTAATGTGTTGTAATCTTCCCTTGCCTCCTAGTGCCATTCTCATCATCTTTGACCAAAGGGAGTAATTATGCTCATTCAATTTGATTTCAAGTTTTAGGGTTCCATCGGTTCCCTGATCTTCTTCTGTTTTTTTATCCTGATTCTGTGCTTGTTTGAACAGGTTGTATAATTGACTGATGAATTCTGATGGAATTTCGGTTGAGGGGTTTGGACCTTTCTGTGAGGATTCTGATTTGGGTTCATCTTCTAATGCCATTGTAGCGATTAGAAGATTGCTCTGGTTTTAGGGGTTTTGAACAACTGTGATAAATTTTGATTTTTGAGCTTGGTTTCTGGTAAATGATGATCTCTGGAGGTAATCCAGCTCTGATACCGTATTAGAATTTGAATACGTATAAAAGATTTGGAGAGAATTGTTATTTTTTTCTATATCTCTGTTTGTAATTTTACATCTGTATTTATATGAGTAAAAAATTATCCTACTTGTATTAGGAAAAGTAATTCTAATTCTAATAGAAAAAGATTTCCAACAAATCTAGTTTTAACCAACTTCTAATAGAGAAGAAAAAAAATAATGGATTGTACAATTGTATGATTTTTGAAATATATAAATAATTTTTTTTATAAAATGGTAAGGAAAATTTAAAATAAATAAATAAAAATTAATGAGGGCAAATCACTCCGAAAACATAATGGGAGAACCAATGATCAATATTATCAGTGGACCACTACGATATTTAAAACAAAATTATAGATCAAATGAGAAAAGAAATTCGCAGTAAATAATTAATTTGCAGAATAATTATTGGCCAAATATATAAATAAGTTCTCGTTTATATTAAACTTAATTTTACATTTTAATAAAAGAAAACTTAATTTTACATTACAAAATTATTTTTTATTATTAAAAATAAATAAGTTTTATTTTTTTATTTTTTTATAAAAAAATTGGAACAATTAATCTAAAAATAAAATAAAATAAAAAGTCCCGCCTCGCCATCTTTGAAATCCTCTTACGCTCTCACTTGACTTTCCCTCCTATCCATTTTCCCGCCTCTAACCCCACACTCCCACTCATCAAAAAACGCCATCCCCATTTCTCTTTTCTCTGAACCCTAATTTCTTCACCATCTCTAGCCATGAAGCGAAGAACTCGCGCCTCTCCCAGAACCGAGCCCTACCTCAAATATCTCAAACCAGGCGCGTTAGCTCAACTTAGAGACTCCCGAATCAGCGCCAGATCCCACAGACTCAACTCGCTCCCTCCGATTCCTCTCCAACGATCCTCTCCGCCATCATCTCCATCGTCTAACACCCTGCAATCTCATATCAACACCATGGATGACTTCCCTTGCTTTTCCGGTAGGATCTATGGCCCTAGATGTCCCCAAAGGAAGAAAATCGTTGCTGCTAAATCTGTGATATTCCTGAGCTCGAGACTGTCAAGTCCAGTGTCAGATTCACCAGATACAATAATTAACTTGTTAAACAGTGATAGTGTTGTTGCTCATTGATCCAAACCAGTTTCTGTAGATTATTCTGTTCTATTTGTATTTAAAGAATAGTTGTTTTCATAGTTCTTTGAGGAATTATATGGAAAATTATCTTAGATTACAAATGAAATCAATAATGAAATCAAATTAACTTCCATTTTAGATCTGGTGTTACAGATTAATGTTTGATTTTGACCGTGTTAGGCCATCTCCAACAACAGCTTCAAAACGTCGTTATAGAGCAATTTAGGTTAAAAATTTACTCCAACAATGCGCTATTCGCTGCGTCAAACTCAATGGATGCTACAGTATTGCGCCAAACATAGCGCAGCACTGTAGCTGCGCTATGTTAAAAGAAGGAAGAGGAAGACGAAGATGGAAAAGAAAGAAAGAAAGGAAAAGACACAGAATACAAAGAAAAGAGAATGAAACGAAGAAAGAAAGAGACACAGAGAAAGGAAGAAAGAAAAAGGAAATGTTCATTGATTTTTTTAATTATTATTAATTAAATATTATAAATTTTTTTAATTAATATAATAAATATAATTTGTTATGTATTTATTAATTATTATTAATTTATAAATATTAATTATTATTAATTATTTATTTATTTCATTAATTTATTTGAAGCATTTATTTTAAGTAATAAAAAATATAAAATTTTAAAATAAATTTTAATAATTTTTTGATAATATTAAAATTATAAAAATATAAATTATAAATTAAACAATACAACACATACTTAATTAAAATTTAAATAACTTCAAAATACAACACACACTTAATTAAAATTTAAACAACTTAAAAATACAACACACACTTAATAAAAATTTAAACAACTTAAAAATACAACACATACTTAATTAAATTTTAAAAAAATTAAAAATACAACATAAAATGAACGAAAAATAAAAATGATATAAAGAATAATCTATTTTTAAAGAGAATATACTTTTTAAAAATAAAGATAGTGTAAATGGTTGGAGATAATAATATACTGTTTGCTTTATTTTAAAGTTAAAGCTGCTTTATTTTAGTGCGATGGTTGGAGATGGCCTTAATGCTGTTTCTTGGCTGTTTGATAGTTCGGTCCAAATTATCCTTTGTAGTAATTTACTTGCTGATTCGTTCATAATTGATAGTTACCAGTGCCTAATCTGCAACCAATCCTCCAGTTAATTGTATTGATTGTTTCAAAGACTTAAATTACTTCTTTAGCATTGCTCTTCTTATCTATGGAAATTTCAATTCGACTTTGTTCTGATCATAATTGTATTTGTTTTAGTTTAGGAATTTATCTGGAGCAAAATACAGGGCATTGTTTATGATTCTATGGATCTTTGCATCTTTGCATAGTGTAAACAACTAGATTTGTTTACTGCAATAAGTGTGCAAGTAAACAAGATTGCTTAACTGGAAAATTCTCCAAATAATAATTCATTTTTTATCTAATTCCAATCTTTCATTAAAGAAGTAATTATTTAGTGTTTATTAAATTTCTTAAACTTGCACTTGGCATAGTCTTAAGTTGTTTGGTTTATTCTGTGGTGTAGTTGAGGTAGCAGTTTTGATTATTGATATTGTTGAATTCAAGTCATAGAATGATATTGTTCTAAGTAATTGTCACAGGAGTTCAATTTCTTGCTCTTAGCCTCTGTACATATCATTTTTTGAGTATCTTTGATTATCCCAGAAATCAGTTGCTTAATTGCGTAGTAGCAAAATAACGATCAAGAAGAAGGTTTGTTCCTTGATGCAGCAAAATATGGGCTACATGGGTTGCCAAGTACTTTGTCATTCAAGGGCAGGACTTGCCTTTGAAGAACTATCGATCAGCAATGCAGGTCAGATATATTCTGAGAATTACATTATCTCAATTCTTAAGTACTTTTCAAATAGTTTGTTTGGATAAGACTACATAGCCAATTAATAAGCAAAATTCACTGGTAGTTCTATTCAAAATAATGTAATATGTTAGTTTAAATGGGATACATGAGTTTATGCACCAAAATTAATTTCTGGTGCTTTTAGAATGATGATACAGCAAGAAGTTAAGAGATGTTGATACAGTTTAGTTCAGATATTCTGTTCCCCTATTCTTATTACATTTTGAAGGACACATTAAATTAATCTGCTTGTTCTTTTACTTTGTCTAACATTATTATTTTATGGTAAGTAGCATAAATGGGCTAAGTATAAACAATTGCAGAAGCAATGAGAAGCTTTAGATTGTCACCAAATAGTCACTGCATTTCAATTTTCAATATAGCTGATGATTGTTCATTGTCTTACTAATATGAAGTTTGCTAATGCATGGCTTCTTGAAGCATTTGAGTTTGAAATACTTTCCTAATTCCTACAATTCTATATATTTCCCTTACAAAATTTACCGCAGGAAAAAAAAACATTCAAATCTCTCCATGAGGTCAAATGCAAGCAAAACAATTTGGATGAAAAAATAGTTTCATTATTGTAAGACAATGTAATGCTTAGATTCTTATACATTATTAAATTCCATTCCCAATCTACCATGGCAGCTGTAGGCCTTCGAATTAGATTGATCTTTGCATATTTGCATAGTGTAACCTTAGACAATGTAACGCCTATATTCTTCTACATTGCTACTACTACTACTACTACTACTTTTCTTTTTCTTTTTTCTAAGTTTTAATTTTCATGGTTAAGATAAAAATTTAAGGGAAATTGTTGAGTTTTTTTTATATAGATTTTAATGATAAAATGTGATGAAAAGATAAACTTATTATCAAAATTAAAATTGAGAGTCTATTTAATTAGTTTGATAATAATAAGGAATTAATTCATTAATTAGATTAAATTTATAGACAGCATGATAATATATTTATTTTTATTATTAATGATTTTATATAAATTATAAAAATATATGTCAATTGGACAAAATCTTCAATATTTGAACATTGGCATATTAATATATTTTAATTTTTTAATATTTTTATGAAATTGATGAGGTATGTTAATTTATTATTATTATTATTATTATTATTATTATTATTATCATTATTATTATTATTATAAATGGAGGAGGTTGATAAATATGAGAGAGTATTATGAAAGGGCAAAGAAAACCTGATTCCCCTAAATGAAAGGGGAAGAAAACTTAATTCCCTTAAAACCTAAAATATGCATAGATCACTAGATTATTCAAATTAAATTGCAAATGGTAGAATTGCGTACCTGACATCATCGTATGTTGATGCTGAAGAAGATTCTGGGGTTTGTCGCCTTCCAGGGGATACACACTTTAGGTTATGCGGAAGCACTACTGAAGGAATGTATTGTTCTCTAAAATTGTTATATTCCCCTGGAGATCACGACCCCTTATTTATAACTGATGATGATGATTAATTTCTATTTTGGTCCTTCAACAAAACAGAAATTCTTATCGGTCTCTACACTTATAATCCTATTACAATTAGGACACCTCAATAGTCAACAATCCTAATTTGATCATAACTTTAATTGACTATTTTAATTTGACTGCAATACATATTTAATATTTAAATATATTTAGCCCATACTTATGATTAATTAGAGGATTAATTTTATCAATATAAAATTAATTCTAACAATCTCCCACTTGAGCTAACATATATTAAATATAAATGTATATACCTTAATGAGCTCATAAAAGCAGTCATACTAAAGGTGCTTCAAACAATCTCGTCCATTGATTATATCGATAAAGGACTGAAGGGTCAGTCGCCACATTCATCGTGACTCAAACCACCATCAATCACATTACCAATACTCTCAAATGACATATATCAATAATAGGAGTGTAGCATGGAAACTACATGTAATGTGATCTAATCATGCATGTTTCCAACTGGTCATACTTTAGTGAGATCAATCAATAATAATACAGAGTGTAACAAAATAAATACTTTATTTTCTGCAGAAACTGAGTATTAATAACATAATATATCCATTACAAAACAGAGTATACACAAATATAATGTAACCATAGTGAACAAACTCCCACTGAAACTAAATAGTCTCAAATAATGTGACACCCATATGAGCAGTGTGCTCATGAAAAACTTTCGGTATCACAGCCTTAGTGAGCGGATCCGCAATCATGGAGTTCGTTCCAATATGCTCTATGGATATCTGTCCACTCTGTACTCTCTCCCTCACAGCCAGAAACTTTATCCCAATGTGTCTCGATTGAGAAGAGCTTCTGTTGTTGTTGGAGAATAAAACCGCTGAGTTATTATCACAGTATAACTTTAATGGTCTTTCAATGCCATTCACAATGCGCAGCCCTGTGACAAAGTTCCTCAGCCAGATTGCCTGATTGGATGCCTCATAACTTGCTACAAATTCTGCTTCCATGGTGGAGGTAGCTACTAGAGTTTGTTTCACACTCTTCCAAGAAATAGCACCGCCAGCCAAGATATATATGTAGCCTGATGTGGATTTCCGATTGTCTTGGCATCCCGCAAAATCAGAATCAGTATACCCAATGATCTCAAGCTGATCTGATCGCCAGTATGTGAGCATATGTCCCTTAGTTCTCTGAAGATACCTCAAGACTCTTTTGGCTGCTTTCCAATGATCTATTCCTGGATTACTGCGATATCGTCCTAACATGCCAACTATGAATGAAATATCTGGACGAGTGCAAACTTGAGCATACATCAGACTCCCAACTGCTGACGCATAAGGAATCTTCTGCATCTCCTGAATCTCAAGTTCACCCTTTGGACACTGATCAAGACTGAATTTATCTCCTTTAGAAACTGGGGTATCAATTGGTCTACTGTTGTGGATACTAAATCTCTTGATCACTTTCTCAATATAGCCCTTTTGTGATAATCCAAGAATACCTCGAGTACGGTCTCGATGTATTTGAATCCCTAATACAAAAGAAGCTTCACCTAAATCTTTCATCTCAAAGTGTTTTGAGAGAAAGACTTTGGTCTCGTGCAGCAAGTCCTTACAGTTAGTAGCAAGCAATATGTCATCCACATATAAGACCAAAAAGATAAACCTACTCCCACTGAACTTGTGATACACACAATCTTCCACAGCATTTGTCTCAAAACTAAAAGAGACAACTACTTCATGGAACTTGAAGTACCACTGACGAGAAGCTTGCTTGAGTCCATAAATGGATTTCTTTAATCTGCATACCAGTCGCTTTGGGTCTCCAGACACAAAGTTTTCTGGCTGCACCATATAGATAGTTTCATCAATGTCTCCATTGAGAAATGCAGTCTTCACATCCATTTGATGTAACTCAAGATCAAAATGTGCAACTAGAGCCATGATCGTCCTAAAAGAGTCCTTCGATGATACTGGAGAGAAGGTCTCTTTATAGTCAATCCCTTCTTTCTGAGTGAAGCCTTTAGCTACAAGACGTGCCTTATATCTTTCCACATTACCTTTAAATCCCTCTTGGTTTTAAATATCCATTTGCAACCAATGGGTTTCTTTCCTTCAGGTAATGGAACAAGATCCCAAACTTGATTGTCTTGCATTGACATAAATTCTTCACCCATTGCCTCAATCCACTTCTGAGAGTTGGAATCCTGCATGGCATGATGAAAGCTGATAGGATCATCTTCCACCATGTCTACAATGTCCTCATGTTCCTGAAGATATATTACATAGTCACCCGGAATAGCATTTCTTCTTTCTCTAGTGGACCTTCTTAAAGGCACAGGTTCTGGCTCAAATTCTTGAGGTTGTTGAGCTTGTTCTTGAGGAAGTTGTTCAACATTGTCTTGTATTGGAACTTGATGTGCTTCTGGAACAGTGACAAGCGTAGGAACCAGAACACTGTTAGGAGCAATAATAGGAATCGACACTGAGTGTTCCTGACTCGATCCCTCCTCAAAGACAATGTTTCTAACCTTACTTCTCCCTCCAAACTCAACATCCTCAAAAAATTTTGCAATTCCCATCTCAAAAATAGATCTGGAAGTAGGATTATAAAACTTAAAACCCCGAGATCGCTCAGAATAACCAACAAAGTAGCTACTAACAGTTTTGGAGTCCAATTTTGTCTCATTAGGCCTATAAGGCCTAGCCTTAGCAGGACATCCCCAAACATGAAGGTGCTTTAGACTGGGCTTGCGTCCAGTCCAAAGCTCATAAGGTGTTTTTGTAGCTGCTTTAGTTGGTACTCTGTTAAGAAGATAGACTACTGTCTTTAATGCTTCTCCCCACAGAGACTCAAGTAAAGAAGAATGACTAATCATACTTCTAACCATATCCATAAGAGTCCTATTACGTCTCTCAGATACACCATTCATGCTGGGTGTACCAGACATGGTGTATTGAGGGACTATACTACAGTCCTGCAGGAAAATAGCAAATGGCCCTGGACGTTGTTCACCTGAACCGTCATATCTGCCATAGTACTCACCTCCACGGTTAGATCTAACAGATTTAATCTTCTTTCCGAGTTGATTTTCAACTTCGGCCTTATAAGATTTGAAAACGTCCAGAGACTCAGATTTCTCATGAATGAGATATAGGTACCCATAACGTGAGTAATCGTCTATGAATGATATAAAGTATCTTTGACCATTCCTAGTTGCTGTAGGAAATGGGCCACAGATGTCCGTATGTATCAACTCTAAGACGTTTGATGACCTATTGGCACCTAATCTTTTTTGTTTAGTCTGTTTACCTTTAATACACTCAACACAGGAGTCTAAATCTGTGAAATCAAGTGTATTTATGATACCATCTGACACAAGACGCTCTATTCTAGATTTGGATATGTGACCCAAATGTCTGTGCCATAGAGCAGCTGAGTTATCCATATTCAGCTTCCTTTTGGTACCTATAGTACTAACTTGCAGGGTCTCATTATAAGAGGCATCGATATCTAACATATATAGATTATGAAGTGCATACAAGAAACCAGTACCTAAAATTTTTGAATCCATAGATAAAGTAACTTTATTGTTTCCAAATGAACAAGTAAAACCATATTTGTCCAAATGGGAAACAGAAATTAAATTCCGCCTAAAAGACGGAATAACAAAAGTATCTACTAGATCCAAAAAATTTCTAGTTCTTAAACGCAATCTAAAATGTCCTATTGCCTTTACTTCTACCGGTTTGCCAGTTCCCATATAAACGTATCTTTCACCGTCAGTTGGCTTTCGGTAACTTAGGCAACCCTGCATTGAAACACTTATGTGACTAGTAGCACCAGAATCTATCCACCAAGTGTTTCTAGGTACCGAAGTTAAATTAACTTCAGAACAGACTAAAACCAAATATTTTCCCTTATCAGCAGTCTTATTATCAGTATTTTCATTCATAGGGACAAAGTTGGGATTATACGGCATGCTAGCTGAATTCAGAGAAAATAAATAATAAATAAATAACATAAGCTCACAATCCACAAAAATTGAAACAAATCACAGAAGTAGAGTTCAAATATTGGAAACAAGATACCGGACACAAGATTAATATTCTCATCTTTGGACATAAAATATTAATTGTAATTGGTATCTCAACGCAGTAATCAAATATTGACAATTCAGTCCTGTCAAATAATAAACCTTCCTTTGGGCCGATTTATTATCCACATGGATGAACACATAATAATTATCACATATTTATTACCGCAATATATTCTCAATTCAGCTAGATAGAAACCTTCCTTTGGGCCGATATGCTACCCGCAATGAATTTTAATACACCTGTCTAATATCCCAAATAAATCAATTTACACAATAGAGGTCACTTTGGTGACTTTTTACTTCAATTAATTTATTATTAAAAATATTAAACACAATCAGGACTAAAATACCAAAATTTAAACTCAATATAATAAAATTAAATTTTAAATTATAATTAAAAATCGCAATTTTTTTTAAACACCAAATAAATTCCCCCCCCTTGAAAAAATAATTTAGTCACTAACAAATCTAATTTAATGACTAAATTATAAAATTGGGCCAAAATAATCAATAAATTAAATTCTGGATAAAAAATAATAAAACCAGAAATTTTGGGGCTAAATTGAATTTACAAAGAAATTTCGGGCTAAATTAAAATAAATTTAAAGTTTTGGGGTGAAAAGAGGATTATTAGAAATTTTGAGGTTCAATATCGGATTGTTCAGAAAATTGAAGGATTAAAAGGAAATTGAACAACCAGAAGCCCAAGCTTAAGCCCAAGCCCAAGCCCAAGCCGAAGACCAGAAATTCACCATTCAAGAAACTGTTCTTCAAAGAACAGTTTCGAATTTTTTTTAATTAATTAATTAATTACATAATTAATTAACCCAAACCAAATCAAACCAAAATTAATTTCAGATTACTAAATTCGATTCCAAATTAATTTTAGAAAATTACAATCACCAAATTAATTTTCTAGAATTAAAACAATAATCAATACCACAATTTAATTGGAAAATCTAACAACCTAGCACATGGCTCTAATACCAATTGAAAGGGGAAGAAAACTTGATTTCCCTAAATGAAAGGAGAAGAAAACTTAATTCCCCTAAAATCTAAAATATGCATAGATCACTAGATTATTCAAATTAAATTGCAAATGGTAGAATTGCGTACCTGACATCATCGTATGTTGATGCTGAAGACGATTCTGGGGTTTGTCGCCTTTCAGAGGATACACACTTTAGGTTATGCGGAAGCACTACTGAAGGAATGTAATGTTCTCTAAAATTGTTATATTTCCCTTGAGACCACGACCCCTTATTTATAACTGATGATGATGATTAATTTCTATTTTGGTCCTTCAACAAAACAGAAATTCTTATCGGTCTCTACACTTATAATCCTATTACAATTAGGACACCTCAATAGTCAATAATCCTAATTTGATCATAACTTTAATTGACTATTTTAATTTGACTGCAATACATATTTAATATTTAAATATATTTAGCCCATACTTATGATTAATTAGAGAATTAATTTTATCAATATAAAATTAATTCTAACATATTAGAAATACAAAAATACATAACACATATTAGTATATTTCGAGTACTGTCATAACTAAATTGTGTAGCACTAAATATTTAATGATAGACCTTCACCATGTATTATCTTTTATATATTTCTTTTTCAATAAAGAAAGCAAACTTTAATCTCAAATCAATGTTGTAGTAAATATATTTAAAAGGTTATGTTTCTAAAAGTCAATATATTATTAATCACCAATAAAATTTTATACGCTATTTAATATATGAAATCGAATATTATATATTATAATGAATTTTCTTTTTAAGGATTGTATTTGTAGTTGTTACGTGTGAAAAAGAATGACAAGAATGTTTAATTCTTAATAATTAATACTGTATTAATGAATGGAAAAAAAAGTAATAATAATAAAACCATCGAAACTCTTAACATAAAATTTTCTTTTTTATTTTTCAAAAATTTGTTTATTAAATGATCCCACTAAAACTAACTATAAGGGGTAACAATTATATTTTTTTTAAAGAATGTTTAACTTTCATTTTCATGGCACAATAATCCCATGATTTGAAAATTATAAAGTTTTCAAACTATAAACTTACAGTTTCTCCTGGTTTTAAAATTTGTGTATTTCCTGTAGTACTATCGAGTATAGACTTTTTCAAGGAAGTTGTGTGAAGAAAATAGAAGAACAAGAAATCTTCATAAGAAGGAAAATATTCTTTTTCACAGATATGTCATTGGTATATTGCAAAGACAATAATATATAGGAAATACATAGTTGTTAAGTTAAATACAGTTACGTAAATCTAGTCTAGATATATGCATATACAGTCAAACAACCAAATTAGGAAGGATAGCTAATACAATATTCTCCAATACTCCTTTTCAAGTGGAATCTAGAAGATTGATGGATCCAAACTTGCCCAATAGTCGTTGGTACAGAGCAGATGGCAACACTTCGGTGAACAAATTTTCAAGTTGAATACTTGTTCGCATATAGTGGGTATGCATAACCTTAGATCTAACTTGTTGACGGATATAGTAACAAACTACCTTAATATATTTCATCCTTTTATGAAACACAAGGTCGATAGCTATATGCATGGTAGCCTGATTATCACAGAAAAGTGTCATTGGAGTAACAAATAAATATCCCATGTCAGCAAGAAGACTAGAAGAGCCGGTTTTCTTAGTGTCCTATCTTTTCTCTGGTTTTCTTACACCTTTGTTTTCCTTTCTTAGCGTGGACATCTATGGCTGCCGATGGTCTCCTGGCCGCCGGCAGCCATAGATCCTGTTTATTTAGTAACTTATTTATATTTTTAGTATATTTTTTTATTGGTTTTCGTTTTAGATCTGGGAGATTTTCTCTCTCTTTTCTGGTATGCTTGGCTCTCCACCTCTATGGTGGCTCGGCAAGCTTTAATATCCAGTTTGTTTTTTGTGATGGGTGGATTTCTCGACTCAGGGGACTTCTTTGACAAAGAGTGGCCGGCCATCTTCAAGTCATTTTGTTGTCCTAAGGTTACTTCAAGTTCTACAGTAGCAATTCACTCTCCTCCGATCAGTGGCTTTGTTCTCCGATTAGCCAGACTCTCCCTTGGTTACAGGTCTTCGTCAGAGGAAGACGCATGGATAGTGGTTTATGTTACCAAATTTTAGCTCACTTGCTCTAACTTTGTTGAGCTCTTTCTTAAAAAGTCTTTGCAGGAGAGATTCAATCCTTCCTTACCCTCAATCTCTAAGATCATTTCTGAGGAAGAGCAGGACTTTCGGCGTGTACTTTTCTATTTGCATCCTTTTGCCGTATTGTTACTTGAGTACCCTTCAAAGGACTCAGTGTTATTTTTCATTGTTGGCCTTGACTTTTCTCATCCATGGCCATGGATTTGTAAGGGGATTTATTGTCTTTGTTATCAGAGTTTGTTTGTTGCTGTAATACTTGAATGTAGGCCTTCTGTAATGTTTTTCTGGTTTTAATGGAATCATCCTTCTATTGCTAAAAAAAAATGTCAGCAAGAAGGCTTTTAATCCACACAACTTATAAACTGCTGATACCATAGCACAATACTTGGCTTTGGTACTAAAACAAGCAGCCATATTTTTTTACTTTTTCATTATACAAGATTACCACCTACAAGCATACAGTAACCGGTAGTAGATCGATGGTCAAAAGTATTCCCAGTCCAATCCAAACCAGTAAATCCCATAATATTAGCTTGCCCATTTCTAGTCATTAATAACCCATGGTCTATTGTTCCCTTCAAATATCATAAGTTGTGTTTCACAATGCAAATGATATTCCATTACTGCATGTATATTGTTCAAAAAATAGACTTAGATCTAACTCAATCATAAAAATTAACTCATGAGTTGAAAATTATCCAAACCATTATAAGAAGCACACTATTATTTTATTTAGCACACCCCTAATACCCAGTTGCAAGATAGAAAATATGTAGGTGTCCCAACATCGAAAGATTAGATTGGTGACTCTGATATCAACTGTCATAATTCTTGGTAGAATCACACCCTAAAAGCTAGCTTAAGGGATTGGAGAGCCCAAAGTCTATAAAAACCCCATATTGAAATCCTATACTTTCAATGCGGGATTTTCAAGTCTTATAACTTGGCCAATAGGATCCTAATATATATATTTTTTAAATTGAACAATAGAAGTTCTCGACGGTTTTTAATCCTATTGACACTGGCCCGATGCTTAAATTTTTTTTCTTCAGGCTACTGGTAATTTTATTTTGGCCTGTAGAGTACCTCTTTCCTAGTCTCGAGTTGTTCACGTGTGTGGATTGCTTTGATACCAATTGTTGGGATCTTAGAGAGCCTACTTACTTGGGAGATCTTTTTCATAGGCTTAGTGAGGGAACACACTTTGTGTGCTTGACACCACACTACAACCTAAATTCTTATGGTATTAAGTTTATGAGTATTTTTCACTTACATATCTCTCACTAAATCTATCTCTTTTTGATGTGAAATTTCTTGTTTTTTTCCTCTCACATTTGAAATTTCAATAATCTCCCCTTTAAGTATAAACTTCCACATTGGGCTTGGGCTCATCCTTGAGTGAAATCTTTTCCTTACTTAAGTATATGGTGTCTCCTTAGAGTGCTTCTACTCCACCGGTTTGGGCCTCTTGGGAGTGACCTTGCTCTTTCTAGTGGAGATGCCGACGATGAAATCTTACCATTTTTTTCATACCTATCCCTATAGAACTATCGGCTCTGATATTATGTTGAAAAAATGGAATTGGGTCTAACTCAACCCCCAAAACTAGTTTATGAGGTGAGAATTTTTCAAGCCATTATAAAAAGCATATTATTCTTATATTTAAGCAATGTGAGATACTAAACACATATGTTAACTTACAAGACTTATAGCAAAGTAAATATTAGGTTGTGTGATAGTTATATAGAAAAGTTTCCCTACAAGTTGGTGATAATAGGTGGATGAATCATGATTGTTCTAGTTGAATCAAGCTTCAATTTACAATCTAAGGGGGCAATTGAGAGTTTACAAGATAACACGCTGGCATCTTTGAGAAAATCGATAATGTATTTTCACTGATTTAAGAAGAGAAATTTGCTGGAAGATACCATTTCGATCTCAAGAAAGTACTTTAAGGAACCAATATCTTTAATAGGAAATTGTTGTTGAAGGTTTCTTTTCAGTTGTGTAATTGAAGTAACATTATTGCCAACTAGAATAAGATCATCAACACAAATAAGCACTATTAGCTTATCATCACCTTGAATTTGATCGTACAACAGAACTTCTTGAAAAACCAAGAGCTCTAAGTGAAGAAATTAGCTTTGCATGCCATTCTCGAGGGCTTTGTTTCATCCCATAATTTATAAACTAACTTTGGATTATTACTTTGGGGATGACTAAGAGGAAGCTTCTTGAATACTTCTTCAAGATCACCGTGTAACAAAACTTTTTTTTACGTCCATTTGTGATAAGAACTAGCAATTATCAATAGCAATTGACAGAAGAACTCTAATAATGGTTTGGCAATGGGGGCAAATGTCTCCTTGTAGTCAATATAATGTGGAACAGAGAGCTTTGACTTTCATGGAGTAGTTTGACCGAAAACTGCTATAGTAGTAGTTTGATAATTACTGCCAAAAGCTGATATTGTAAACTAGGCGTTCTAAGAGCTTAGCCCAATGGGAAATGGGTCAGTGAGCCAAAGTCACTGATTTGTAGTGAGGTCCGTCAGTTTTTGGCCAAATTCCATCATTTAGGCATCCAAAAACACGTTTTACTTTTATGGCAGCTCAGGGCATATTTTTATTTTCTTATTTAGAACTCTTGGATCGAGGTGTCGTTTGGGTATTTTGTCTGCCTTGTTAAATAATATCTTTCTATACTTATAATTCTTTTATATTGGCAATCTGTTATATTTTGAAAACTTTCCTTATTTGGAATTAGGATTTTCTGTAAACCTAAAGCTTTATAATATAATGTTTGAAGAAGTGGATGACAGTTTTCAGAGTTTAATAATAATTCAGTAGAGAATTTTTTTTTCTTATTTTGTGTTTATTATTTGGGCATTCTTAGACTAAACAGGAATATCACATTTGTTTATTACTTCCGCTATGTCAGTTGGTATAAGAGCCGTGTTCGTTCTTAGACAATGATGGCACCGCGAAGACAACCACAATAACACTTAGAGGAGGTGTATGAGCGTGAAAACATGGCCTACCTTGAGCAACGAATGGGACAAATGATGGATGAATGAATGAAACAAATGATGGACCGGTTAACAGAACGAATGACTCATCTCATGGGGGTCAAAATAGGGCAAACCCTAAAAAGTGGGGGAACCCTAGTGTAGATGGATCCAATGGGTGCTCTGATATTGAAAGAGGAGTTTATTATGAAGAAGAGCCGCGCAGACAATATAAAGCTCCTATTGAAGATAGGCGCTGGGAATATGAAATGAGAATAGAAATACCAGAATTCTATGGTGGCCTTAAACCATAAGAATTTTTGGACCTGTTGGCTATAACAGAAGAGATCATGGAATTTAAAGGAGTGCCTGATAATAAACATGTCTCCTTAGTTGCAAAAAGGTTGCGGGATAGGACAACAGCTTAGTGGCAGTAGTCAAAATTAACAAGGAATAGACAAGGCAAGGCTAAGATCGTCAGTTGGGAAAAGATGAGGAAGCATTTGCGAACTGAGTTTTTGCCTCATAACTTTCAGAGGTTAATGTACTAGAGGTTGCAGAATATGAGGTAGGGAGCTAGGTCAATGGATGACTATACCATTGAATTCTACCAGTTGATAGCCATAAATGACATACACGAAACAGAGGATCAGTTGGTGGCAAGATATATTGACGATCTTAGAGGGCAGATTTAAGATACTGTCAATTTGTTTGATCCTGTCTCAATCTCTGCTATTCATCAAAAAGCCTTACAGGTGGAGAAACACTCAAGGTGAACAGGTACTTATGTGTCCTCTGCCAATATAGGAGGTAGTGGTAGCGGCGCTGGTAGCAGTAGTGTAGCCAACTGAGTAGGAGGGGTAATTAACAAAGGCACTACCAACCAAAACTAGCACAACAGAATAACTGGTAGTGGTTTGAAGTGTTTCGGATGTGGTGAGATTGTGCATAAGCAGTCTGAATGTAAGAAAACAACAGGAAATAAAGCACTCTTTGTAGAAGCAGATGACTATGAAGATAGAGGTATAGACATTGTAGAGAGCCAGTGTTTGATGACAAGGAGGTGGTTGATGAGGAGGTTTGTAGCAGGAGATACATGCGTTGCTTTAGTTGTCAGGCAATATTGTCTGACCCCTAAGGCTGTTAAAGAATATTGGCTATGGAGTAATATTTTCTAGTCAACCTGCACCATTTTAGGTAAGGTCTATCACTTTGTCATTGATGCTGGTAGTTGTGAGAATATTATTACAGCTGAGGCAGTGCAGAAATTGAGAATGAAGAATGAGAAGCATCCTAGGCCCTACAAACTGGCTTGGTTAAAGAAGGGCGCTAAGGTAACTATTTCACAATATGCTTTGGTAACCTTTTCCATTGGTTCAAAATATAAAGATAGTGTGTAGTGTGATGTGGTTGCTATGGATGCATGTCACTTATTATTAGGGAGACCTTGGCAGTATGATAGGAAGGTCATTCATTATGGCCGTGCTAATACATATTCTTTTGTATTTAATAATATAAAAATTATATTACTGCCTAGTAAAGAGCCAGAAAAGGTAAAACCAACTGGGGATAATACCAAGTTGTTATCGTTGGCTAGATTTATTGAGGAGTTGCAAGGAACAAAAATGGTCTTTGCTCTTGGTGGGAATGAGGTTGTCGCAGAGTTGAAAGTTCCTAATGAGGCAGCCCCTTTAGTGGCAGAATTTGAAGATGTCTTTCCAAATGAGCTGCCTGATGGATTACCCCCCTTACATGATATTCAGCACCATATTGACTTGAAGCCTGGTGCAACCTTACCAAATAGACCTCACTATCAGATGAGCCCTAGGGAAAATGAGGAGTTGCGGAGGCAAGTAGAAGAATTAGTGCCTAAAGGGCATGTGCGAGAAAGCTTAAGCCCTTGTGCAGTGTCAGACCTATTAGTTTCTAAGAAGGATGGTTCCTAGCGTATGTGTGTAGATAGTAGAGCCATCAACAAGATCACTGTGAGGTACAAGTTTTTCATCCCTCGCTTGGATGATTTATTAGATCAGATCAGTGGTGCAACAATCTTTTCTAAGCTAAACCTTAAAAATGGGTACCACCAGATTCGGATACGGCCAGGAGATGAGTGAAAAATGGCCTTCAAAACTCGGGAAGGGTTGTACGAGTGGTTGGTAATGCCATTTGGCTTATCAAATGCACCAAGTACCTTTATACGGGTGATGAAATAGACACTGAGGCCATTTATTGGCAAATTTGTTGTGGTATACTTTGATGATATTTTGATTTACAGTGCCAACCTTATAGAACACTTGCAACATTTGCGAGAAGTTCTATTTTTGCTTCGCATGAAAAACATTTATGCGGCGGTAAAGAAGTGTATCTTTTTGGTGCCTAAAGCGTTGTTCTTGGGTTACGTGATTTCTGGAGAGGGGTTGCAGGTTGATGAGTCTAAAGTTGAGGTGATTAGGCAGTGGCCTTGACCTAGTACAATTACTGAAATTCAAAGTTTTCATGGGCTTGCCTCTTTTTATAGATATTTCATCCCACATTTTAGTAGCATCATGGCCCCTGTGACAAATTATATGAAGGGTGGCAAGTTTGTATGGACAAAGGAAGCAGAGGTAGCCTTCCTGCTTATTAAGACACGCTTGACCACCGCTCCTGTCTTAGCGCTTCCTGATTTTTTACAAGCATTTGAATTACACTGTGATACTTCTAAAATGGGCATTAGGGTTATTTTGAGTCAAAATGGAAGGCCTATAGCATACTTCAGTGAGAAGCTCTCAAGTTCCAAGCGTAATTACAACACCTATGATGTAGAGTTTTATGTAGTAGTTCAAGCAGTAAAGCACTGGAGGCACTACTTGTACAACATAGAGTTTGTATTATATATAGATCACGAGGCTTTGAAACACTTGCATGGCCAGGATAAGGTGTCTTCACGGCATGCTTCATGGATAGCCTATCTCAGATGATTTACTTTTATGGTAAAACACAAGTCGGGAGTTACAAATAGAGTTGCTGATGCTTTGAGCCATAGGAGTAATTTCTCAGTTGCAATGCTAGTTGAGGTACTTGGCTTGGACTCTTTTTGTGACTTATTTGTTACTGATCCATTCTTTTCTGCTATTTTGGAAAAGGTTCAAGCAGGTGAAAGAATAGATTTTTTGTTGCATAATGGGTTCTTATTCAAAGGGAACCAATTATGTATTCCAGATTGCAGCTTGCGCCTCAAGATCATTCAGGAGTTACATGGTGAAGGGCATGTCGGTCGCTTCAGAACCTTGCAACTGGTTCAAACTTCTTATTTCTAGCCTACTATGCAAAGAGAAGTGGACAAGTATATGCAGCAATGTCAAGTTTGCCAAGTTTTTAAGGGTACAACCACTAATGCTGGCCTATACATGCCCCTGTCAGTACCTACTCAGCCTTGGGTGGACATCAACATAGACTTTGTATTGGGATTGCCTCGCACACAGCGTGGTAATGATTCCATCTTTGTTGTTGTTGATCGTTTTTATTAGATGGTTAATTTTATTCCATGTAAGAGAACGTCAGATGCTGTCAATGTGGCCTAGTTATATTTTCGTGAAGTGTATCACCTTCATGTCCTGCCTACATCTATTGTGTCTGATAGAGATACCCATTTCATAAGTCACTTCTGGCGCAATTTATAAAAAATGATTAATACACAGCTAAATTTTTGCAGTGCTTATCACCCACAGACTGATGGTCAAACTGAAGTGGTGAATAGATCCTTGGGCAATCTACTTCGTAGTTTGGCTGGTGATAATGTGAAGAGATGGGACCAGAAGTTATGTCAGGCTGAGTTTGCTCATAATCATGTTGTCAACAGAAGTTCAGGTTTCAACCCTTTTTAGGTTGTGTATTCGGTTGTGCCCAAGGGACCCTTAGATCTTTTTTCTCTGCCTGATAAGACCAGAGTTCATGGCAAAGCAGCAGATTTTTTGACTAATCTGTAGGACATTCATAAGGCAGTGAACGCCAACTTACTGCAATCCAACGCCAAGTATAAGCAAGCTGCAGACCGTAAGTGCCTCCATATTGAATTTAAGGTGGGTGATTTTGTATCGGTTGTCCTCACTAAAGAGTGTTTTTTAGTTGGAGAATATAAAAAGCTTTCTGCCAAGAAGATTGGTCCTGTGAAAATCATTAAAAAGATTAATCCTAATGCCTACCGCCTCAAATTGCCCAGCTATATACGTACTGCCGATGTATTTAATGTGAATCATTTGATTTCTTTTTAAGGGGACTCTTCTGATGATGATACTGCTGATAATTCGAGGGCGATTTTTTTTTATCATGGGGAGAATGAAGTAGAACAAAGAGATTTGACTTTCATGAAGCAGTTTGACCAAAGACTGCCATAGTGGTAGTTTGATAATTTCTGCCAAAAGTTGATATTGCAAACTGGGCGTTCTAAAGGCCTAGTCCAAAAAAAAATGGGCCAGCAAGTCAAAGTTAATGCTTTGCGATGAGGTCCGTCAGTTTTTGGTCGAATTCCATCGTTTAAGCCTCTGAAAATGCGTTTTACTTTTATGACAACTTAGGGCATATTTTTATTTTCTTATTTAGATCCCTTGGATCGAGATGCCGTTTGGGCATTTTGTTTACCTCGTTAAATAATATCTTTTTATACTTATAATTTTTTTTATTTTAGCAATCTGTTACATTTTGAAAACTTTTCTTATTTGGAATTAGGGTTTTCTGTAAACCTAAAGCTTTATAATGTAATGTTTGAAGAAGTAGATGATGGTTTTCAGAGTTTAATAATAATTCGGTAGAGAAAATTTTCTCTCATTTTGTATTTATTACTTGGGCATTCTTAGACTAAATAGGAATAATACATTTGTTTATCACTTTCGCTATGTCAAAATACCAAATTTTTGAATAAATCATTGAGCTACAGGACATGCCTTATAACGATCAATTGAATTGTCAAAATTGAATTTTGTTTTAAAAACCCATTAACTACCAATTGCATGTTTTCCATTAGAAGAGTCATTATAGTCCAAGCATTATTCTTTTTTCAAGTGCTTTCAAATCCTCCTCCATAGCCTTCCTCCATACACCTTGAAACTGAGCTTCCTCAAAATTCTTAGGCTCAAGAACAGTTGAAATAGCTACAAGAAATGATGTGTGCAAGGGTGATAATCTTCGACAACTCAGGAATTCAGTTAAAGGATATCTTGCAGAAGAAACAACATAATCTTGCAATTTTTAGGAGGATGATGCTCTCGTAAAGGATTCCTTTGTAGAGCTAAAGATTGGCATTGCATATCTGATGACTTTTGCTCACTTGGAATGATGGGAACTGCAAAAAGTGCATCACTAGTTGCATTTAATGTAGCTAAATATGTGATTGTTCATTATAAGTCTTTACATTTGGTAAAGGAAATAAATTAGCCTATATATCCCTCTAATTAGCATTCGCAAAAAAAAAAAAAGGGCTTGTTTCAACAAATCAGACATCTCTATTGGCAAAGCTTTTTGGCAACAACATCATAACATTTGCATCCCTTCTGTGTTTGTGAATAACCTAAAAAAAATGCATTTTTTAGCTCAATAATCAATGTTGTCATGCTAATATTTTAGTAAATGCACAAAGCAAGTGCAACCAAAAGTCTTTAAATGAGATAGATTTGGTTTTTTGACCTACAACACTTCAAGAGGATATTGAAAATCCAGCTCTTGACTAGGTAAGCGATTGGTAAGACAAGTTGCAATAAGAATTCCATAGGACAAAATATTTTGAACATTCATTTGAAGCATAATGGCTCGAGTTTTCTCTAACAAATCATGATTCTTCTTTTCAACAATCCTATTTTGTTGGGGTGAGTTGACACAATTGGTCTAATAAAATATTCCACTAGAATTTATGTAATTTTTCATGTTATGATATGTATATTCAGTGCCATTGTAAGACTGAAGAATCTTAATATGAGCAGAAAATTGTGTAGCAACCAAGATGTGAAAGTCTTTAAAGCAATTAAAAACTTCAATTTTTTATTTTAATAGATACACCTAAGTAAGCCTTGAGAAATCGTCAATAAAGGTTACATAATATTTAAAACCATCAACGAAAATAGAAAGGGTCCCCATATATCTGAATGAACAAGTTCAAATGTCTTAGCAGTTCTAGATGATGATGAATAAAAAGGGAGCTTGGCAAACTTAGAATAATGACAGACTTCACAATTAAAATTTATTTTAGATAGACCTAAAATAATTTTTGAGAAAACGGGTTTTGATGGATGTGCTAGACGATGATTACATAAAAATAATGCTCATTATTAGGAGAGGAAACAACTTGAAAAACTTTGGAAGCTTGAGAGTTTGAAAAATAATGGAGCCTATGCAAATGAAAACCTTCACCAATAGTCTTCTTGGTGACTCAGTCTTGAAAAATCACTATGTAAGGAGTAAAAACAACTTCACAATTAAGAGAAGATGTTAATTTTTGAACAGAAAGCAATTGAAAAGGAAAGGAGAGAACATATAAAACATTTGATTCTATAGTATCAGAGATGATGTCAAGTTTTCCTTTACAAGCACACTTTTTCCATTTGCTACAGAGACAAAAGAAGTAGTAGAGCAATGATTAATATTACAAATATTATTTAATTTATTTGACGTGTGACCTATGGCACCAAAATTGACAACCCATAAATCATGTAAATTATGTAATATTAATATAGTCATTAAAGCAATATAAGTACCTAAACTATTCTCCAAATTTGCAGAGTTGGCATAAGTTAGATATTCAACAAATTGTTGAAAAAAACAATAGCACGATTGCTCTGATAAACAACTATCTCAAACATGTTCGTGCTTTTCTTATAGAAAACTTGCAAAACCTTGAGCAAAGTAATATAACTAGAGGAAGGGGATTCAATAGCATGAGTAACCAAGTGTGTCTTATAATTAACAACTTGTTTATGATCTCCTCCCTTCTTCTCCTCCGTGAACTTAGGCGTCATTTTTGGGTGAAGACTCCAACAACGATCTATTGAATGTCCAAGTGAATTACATTAGTCATTAGGTATGGACACTTACCCTTGTAAGATTTCTTTTGAAATGATGAATGCACAAGATAGTTGCAAGCATCTAGAGCACTAAGTATAACATTACAAGTCATAACCTTCCTATAAATTTCTTCACATTGAATCATTGCACAAACACTTTTTAATGATGGAATTTGGTGTTCATCAAAATGTGATGCTCCAAATCCTCAAAATCAGGCCAAGACTTGCTAATAATTAAAAGATTTGATTTTTTTTGTTTGTTTTCGCAAGACGATAGGATCAACTGCATGAGGACAATAAATCTCTAACTTATTCCACAAGCTTTTCAATCTGTCTTGAAGATTCACAAAAGGCTTACTATCTTGTTGAAGGTTAGCAATATCTCATTGAATCTGAAAAATTCGAGCAGAGTCATTTTGATTTCCATGCATGTCTTGAACTGCTTCCCAAAAAGACAAAGAAGACTCAAAGTAGCTAAAAATTTTGGCAAGATTATGCTCCATAAAGTTGAGAATCCAAGACAGGACCATCTAATCTTTTGATAGCCAAGTCTCATATTTTTTATGAATTACAATCTGGAGACTTTTCCTTGCCATTAATGAATCCTAATCTTGAATTTCCACCTAGATCTATCATAACAACCCTAGACCAAAGGAGATAATTGAAGCCATTTAGCAAAACTGAAGTTAGTCTTTGTGATGAAGTATTGATACCATTATCAATAATGCATTATAGAAGAGGCGATGACCACCTCCTATGACAATTTAGCTATGGGTGAAATTTCCTTGTTATCCATGAGAAAGAATCAATGCAATAGAAGCAGTAGGATCACTAGATCATTACTCTGATACCATAAAGAAAATAAAAGAATAAGAAATCTTCAAAAGAAGAAAAATATTCTTTTCACATATATGTTATTGGTATATAACAGAGACAACAATATATAGGTAATACCTATTGTTATGTTAAATACAATTATGCAAATCTAGCCTAGATATATGCATATACAATCAGACAACCAAAATAGGAAGAACATCGCTACAATATTCTCTAATATTGTGGATGCTTAAGTTTACCTTAGATGAAAAATGAAGTTTACTGTTACTAGTAATGGCATGATATTCCCATAGTGCAAAATTTGCACAACAGAAGAGTGGAGACCCATCCATTATGTTACTTCTGTAACATGGCGGAAATGACAACCATGCATAGTTTGGTATGTTGCCTTTTGTATGCCAACATTGAATTTCATCTAATGTTGGATTCTACTTAGATCCTTGTACCTCTATAAAGGAATGACTCAAGATGATGATGACAAAGCTATTAGATAATCATTATAAGGAATAGAAATGATTGTTGGGTAAGAGCTGAAACTTTTCTAAAAACAGACAAAAATAGAGCCAAAGAAGGAAACATAAGAGAACATATAGGAAGAAATTTTCTTTACTGATCTTTTACATATTTATACAACAAAAAGTGAACTGAAGTTTGGTAACCAAACTTCCATAATTTAAGTAAGTTTGTCTTTCAAACTTAAGCTTCTCCATACCTTTGTAACAACTACATACCTAAACTAAGATATGAAGGAAAATAAAATATTTTAACAAAAGTGGCAGATATCATCTTTTAACTAAACATCAACATCAGTTGTTCCAAAATTCATCACTCCTCCTTGATGCTAATGATGTTACAAACACCAAGGCGTGATCTGAGGTATTCAAACCTCTGCTTTTGCAGTGCCTTGGTAAAAATATATGCTGTTTGCTCCTCTGCAATGTAGTGCTTCAACAAAATTTCATTTTCATTCTCAGCTTCCCTTATAACATGATATTTAATCTTTTATATGCTTGGTCTTGCCGTGGAAAATGAGATTCTTCACCATTGCTATTGCAAACTTGTTATCATAGAATTACTGTGGGATGAGATTGTTAAAATCCCAAATCAACAAGATTTTTCTGCATGAATTGCAGGTGTGCTTACTGATTTGCATTTGCCAAAATTAAACCTTTTAAGAAGCTCCCAAGCATGTTTCTTTTGAGAAACAAAGAGACCTTGATTTGTTTGATAGATTTCCATACTAAGGAAGTTAGAAATTTTTCCAAGGTCATTCATTTTAAAGATCTGCTGCATCTTCAATCTAAAATCTTCAATTACTTCTAAATTGCTCCCAGTCACCTGCAAATCATCCACATATAGAGAGACAATAAGAACTTCATTTCGTTGATGCTTGATATACAAAGTTGCTTCATTCAAGCTTCTTTTGAAACCAAAATTCAACAAGTAGGTATCAATTCTAGAATACCAGGCTCTTGGAGCCTATTTAAGGCCATAAAGTGTCTTTTTCAGTAAATAAATTTGATTGCTTCCATCATTAAACCCTTCAGGCTGCTCAATATATACTTGTTCTTCTAAAAAGCCATTAAGGAATGCAGACTTCACATCAAGCTTAAAAACTTCCCATATTTCACTAGCTGTTAATGCCAATATTAATTGAATAGTATCAAATCTTGCAACCAACTTAAAGGTTTCAGTGAAATCTATTTCTTATTATGGAGCATACCCTTTCACAACTAATCTTGCTTTGTGTTTATTGATGGAGCCATCTGAATTTAATTTCAACTTGAAAACCCACTTTGTTAACTTGCTTGTCCATTGGTCTAGGAACCAAAGTCCAGGTCTTATTTTTCATAATCATCTTTAACTTTTCCATTGCAGCTCTCCACTTAGGAATCTCCAAAGCTTCATTAATCTGAGTTGATTCAAGTGAAGCAATGTGTATCTACTATAAATTTCATCAAGTAACTGCAATTCATCAACATCTGAATCTTCATTATTTGCAGCTGGAACTTCATATTGCTGGATGTGATATTCAAAAATAGTATGTTGTTTTTGAACTGGTACCATCTTACTCCAGTCCCATTCACTTCCTTCATCAAACTTGACACTCCTATTGACATACACTTGTTGATTTATGGGATTTAGAATTCGATAACCTTTAGATTCACTAATATAGCCAACAAAACCTCATTTTTCTACTCTTTGATCCAGCTTGCCCCTTTTGGCTTATGGAATAAAAGAATAAAATATACTTCAAAAAATCTTAAGGTGAGCAACTGAAGGTTTGGCTCCAAACCAAGCCTCAAATGGAGTTTTTTCATCAACAACCTTAGTTGGCAACCTATTCTACAAATATACAGTTGTATTTACAGCTTCTGCCCATAAGTTTTTTGGTAAATTCTTTTCAACAAGGAGACATCTGGCCATATTTAACACTGATCTATTTTTCCTCTCACTCACACTATTTTGTTAAGGTGTGTAAGTGATAGCGAGCTGATGGTGAATACCAGCCTTTTTGCAAATACTCCTTGAACTAAGTAGAAGTGTACTCTGCTCCATTATCAGATCTTAGAGTCTTGATTAAGGAACCAGAATGAGTCTCAACTAAGGCTTTAAACTTCTGGAACATATTGAAAACTTCAGATTTCTGTTTGAGAAAATAAACCGAGCAATATCTACTAAAATCATCAATAAATAATAGAAAATATTTGCTCCCATTGTAAGAAGGAGCGCTCATTGGTCTATATAAATATGTGTGAACTAACTCCATAAATGGAGCCTGACTAAACTTCCCAAACTGACATGCTTCACATGTCTCATTGTCTTCAGTCACATGTGGCATATTAACAACTAAACTCTTACTTTCAAGCAATTTTAATGTTTTGAGATTGGTGTGACCAAATCTCTTATGCCACAAAGATGTTTCTACACTATGACTGAAACAAGATTCAATTTTCATAAATTTTAAATCTAAAGGAAAACTCCTCTTCATTTTCACAGAAAATAACTTCACACCAGTAGGATCACTAATTTCACATGTCTTATCTTTAAAAATTAGTATATAATCCTTTTCAAGTAACTGACCAACTGAAAGCAAGTTTTGATTTATATCAGGGAATTAGAGAACATTAGAAATTAGCTTCTCACATGCTAAAGTTTACACTATAACAACTCCTTTGCCTTTGACATCAACCAGTCTTCCATCTCCAACTCTACCTTATGAAGAATAGTAGGTATCCAAGCCCTTAAAAGTCTTTAAATTTGCTGACATATGATGGGTACAACCACTATCAATAAGTCATGTACTGTCATCTTTAATTGAAACATCACATTCATTAATTTTGATAGGAGCAAACAAATTTTCTTCATAACTTTCAGAGTTTTCAGTAGCTTGTGCGGGCTGGGCATGGTGTTGTTGATTTTGTTTTGCTTGGCAAACCTTGTCAGTATGACCAAATTGTTTACAGGTGCTGCATTGAGCTCCTGGCCTATACCAGCAGTAAGTTTTGGTATGGTTGGTCTTCTTGCAATGTGGACAAGAAGGAAATCTTTTTCCCTTCTTCCTGTTGTTCCTCTTGTTCTTGTAATTTTTCTTGTCAGATTGCTGGTTCTTTGATCCTCCTTCATGTGTTTTTATTTTTTGAGATGCAAAAAGTGCCTTCTCTCCAGCAATTTGTTCTTCTTTGTAAACTTTTCTCAGTTCAACAGCTTGCAGGGCATTGAAAAGTTCAGTCAAAGTCATCTAAGACATATCCCAAGTATCTTCGAGAGAAGAAATTTTTGCTTCAAATTTTTCAGGCAATCACCATAACTTTTTCTACAGTCCTCTTTTCTTCCAACTCTTCTCCCAATAACCTGATCTGATTCACAATTTTCATCACTCTGTCAATGTAATCCTTCACCTTTTTAGTATCCTTCATCCTCAACAACTCAAATTCTTTTCTCAAATTAAAGACTTGCATCTATCTTGTTTTATCAAACCCTTGAAATTCAGTATTTAACTTCACCCAAGCTTCATGTGCTGTATCACAAGCCATGATCCTAGTGAAGATAGGATTTGCTACTGCTGCATGGATGTAGGAGAGGGCTCTTGGAGCTTTGGCAACTTCTTCTTCATGTTGCTTGATCTGCATCATAGTGAAATTTTGGCTTAAGGGAGGTGGTGTTCTATTTTTCTCTACATACTGACATAATCCCAAACCTCTGAGATAAGCTCGCATCTTTATAGCCCAAACGTGGTATTTTTCACTATTAAAGTGAGGAGGTGACAAAGTGGTGCTGGTGTAAGCCATTAAAAAATTCAACAAAAGCAACGTGATTGTGGTTTGTTTGGTGGTTTCTTGCGGATTTTCTCTCAAAAACTCTTATAGCCCTCTAAGATCATGAAGGCTCTGATACCAATTGTTTGGTAAGAGCTGAAACTTTTCTAAAAATAGAGAAAAATAGAGCCAAAAAAGGAAACACAAGAGAACATATGGGAAGATAATTTTCTTTACTGATCTTTTACATATTTATACAACAAAAAGTGAACAGAAGTTTAGTAACCAAACTTCCATAATTTAAGTAAGTTTGTCTTCCAAACTTAAGCTTTTCCTTACCTTTGTAACAACTACATACCTAAACTAAGATATGAAAGAAAATAAAATATTTTAACAAAAGTGGCAGATATCATCTTTTAACTAAACATCAGCATGAGTTATTCCAATATTCAACAATGATGTGGTATGGAAGGGGAAAGAAGGCATCTCGACAACTTGTTCAGAATGCTTATTTGGGTGTTTAGAACTTTCAGATGACCCAAGTTGAAAATTGAGTGGAGATTCAATGTGTTGGAGAAGCCATTGATAAATGGACAAAGCCTGAGGTTAAATTAAAGCTAATGTAGATGCTGCTCTAAATGTGGGGTTAAATCATGTAAGTGTGTGTGGCCAATGATAGTCAGAGATCACAATGGTTCAATGATTGACGTGCATTCTTTAAATCTGGTGCGTAATTTCAATTCAAGATTAGCAGAAGCAATTGGAGTCAGAGAGGCTCTCAATTGAATCATAACTAAGGGATGACAAAAAATAGTAATAGAATATGATCCTCAAGAGGTAATTAATAATACTTTGTAAGGGGTTTAGTCTGCCTCCTATTTTGGTTATATTATTGATGAATGTATAGAATTTAAGTTTTGTATTTCTAGCATTCAAATTAAATTTGTTTAAAGGTATGCAAATTGTGTTACTTATTTATTAGTTTGAACCTTATGTTTTCTTTCAAATATTATTAAAGTGTGGGAGTTTGTTGTCCATCTTTTATTATTAATGCTTTGATTTTTTTTTTAATTTAGAAATAATCATTTTATTCAAAAAAAAGTATCTTTCAAAAATATACTCAAGAATCTTTCTAAATACTAAATATATATATGCTCATAATATATTTTTCAATTTTATAACCTATTAAAATATTACAAAATTACAATTGAACCAAATAAAAAAAATTATTTAACCATACTATACAATACAAAATCATATATTATTAAACCATATTATCAAATCCAATCACACTCATAGTAAGTTATTCGTAAATATGATTTATGGATTATTTTTATGATTGCTTTCTATTTAAAAATGTTCTTTTCTTAATTTTTTTAATCTTTCTATTGCGTGATGAACCTCATATATTATCTCTACAGTAAATATTTAATTTTATAATGTGTATTGTTTTTTTTTTCTTTTTTTGCTTTTTTCCCCCTTAAAACTTCTCATGTATTATCTAGTTTTTATTAATTATTTTTAATTTAGCAATAGAATAAGTCTCCACTTAATGATTTAGGTCCAAAGTGCGTTTTGTTAAACGTTCCAAGAATCGGGTGTTGAGAATCACATGAGAAGGAGCTGCATTGCTGACATAGCACATTACCAACCTTGCTGATATAGGGATATTCAAAATATTCATCCTTCTGATAATTCCAAAATCATTCCAACCATCTATACAATTCACAAATAATATGTTGTACCAAATATTCCTTTCTTAGCTATAGTGTAAATACATCTGTGTAATTATTATTGGTTGAATGCCTCTATAAATGAAACAGCTCTCATCTCCACCATTAATTAGAGTTGATATTCATCAATCAAATACACTAATTTTTTCAGATTGTATCAGAGCCTCCTATATCTGGAAACAACAGCAACTTAACAACCTCAGGCAACAAGAATGATGAAGGAAAAGTCCAAAATGGAAGAAATCCAGAAGGAAGTATTACAGTAACCACAATGAAAACTCTAAATACCTTAGGAAACCAAATGGGTTTTTTCTCAATGGTTCAACTGAACCATGAGAATTATTTGTTGTGCAAAAATATGGTACTGTCAGTAATAAGTGTTAATTCCACGTAAATTAAGTGGATGACCCACTAATCTAGTATTTTATTTTTATGCAAACTTATCCACTTGTAAAGTTGTAGCCGACTAAACTACCTATTAAGATAGAGATAACTATTATTAAGATAGGATAATTCATTGATGGAGTGGGAAATCCTTTTTTAAATTAAATATTAATAGATAATGGTTATCACGTTCAGCTTTTGCTGAACAAATTCTAGCCCTCTTCTCTCATCTATAAAAGGAGCACAGAAAACCCTTTGTGATATATGTTTTCTGAATTTCATCAATTACAGTTCTTAAAATTTCTATGCATAATAGTTAGATAGATAGAAGAAGAGTGTTTAGAATTAAAGGTTTCAATCAAAGGGGCTCTTCAATTCTTCAATGGCTGCTTCATCAATAAACGGTATATCAATTAATTTATTATTTTTTAAGATATTTTGAGTTCAATTAAATAGGGCATCAAATTTATTTCCGCGTTAAAAATTCTTACAGTTGGTATCAGAGCCAATTGAATTCAAATATCTTAGAATTATAGTCTTTCACAATATTTATTATTGTGTTAAATTTAATTGTTTGATTTGATTAATATTTGTGCGTAATTGATCTTATGCAATTGTTTTAGAATTCTTGAACCTTTTATGATTTTAATTTTCGAACTCTCATAATTAATGTGTTGCAAATCAATTTTATGGATATTGAATTTGATATGTTTAATTGAATTTAAGAATTTTTTGATTCTGTAATAAAAGCATAAAACAAAATTTATGTAATGATTAAAATAAATAAATAAATAATAGATAATTATATCAATTTTACAACATGGATTTATGTGCCTTCATTAATTGATTTGTTTCAACGTGGATGCAAAGTTGCTTATTTAATATGTATGTATGTATGTTGTGCTCACATACATCATACATTCATCACTTTTGTTGTTAAATTGATGGTAATCATAAAGCAAATATAATAAAGGACAAAATGAATGATAAATCTATAGACCTATTTCTGTATATCACATATATTTGTTACACTATACTAGTTTTATATTATTATATGATATTTATGTTATTGTATCATTAAAAGTTTGAATGTGTTATTATTTTATTTTTAAAATACATAAAAGTATATGAATATGTGTATACAATGTGTTATATCCTTACATAGTATATTATATATTTGACAGTTTACATTGCTTATTTGTAATTAATATGTTATAAGCAATGTAAACATGAGACTATTGTTTGCATAATTAATATGTGAATTTTTTTATGCAAATTATGTTAAGTAGTTTTATAACTTAAGATTTACTAACTTAGATTGTTACCAAAGTAACCTAAGTTGATGAATCTTATAATAGTTAAACTACATAAAAGAGTAAAATATTGTTAGACAATTTATAGATATATATAGTTCACTAGTTTAGATAGTTGCCAAAGTGACCTAAATTAGTGAGTCATATATCTATTAAATTGCATAAAAGAATTAAGGGAGACTTATAAAGAAATAACATCTTTAATAATATTTATAATTAGGAGATTGAGGCTAGCCTAAAGGAGAGTCACATTCTACTAATTATAAAAGAGTTTTATTTTGTGTTATTTAGAAATGTAATATGGATACCCAAAGGTAACGCATGAATAACATAAAATATTAAACTCCCTTCGAATGAACACTAGATATACTACAGTTTTACCCAAAGAAAAACTATAGTGATATCAATAGTTCATCGTTATATGTTTTAAATTTGTATTTGAGACCTTATTGTGAGCATTATTCTGTTTTTGAACAGTTCCCACTTCTTTATACTCCATTGCATCTGGAATGATAACATTTGACGGGTCAAATTTTTTTGAATGGTATGAAAGAGTTCAATTCTCACTGGGTATATTGGATCTTGACCTAGCTTTGATAACTGAAAAGCCATATGAAGCTACCAATGGTAGTACTTCGGAGCAGGCGGAACAATTAAAGGCTTGAAAAAGGTCAAATAGACTCAGTCTTATGTTTATGAGAATGACTATTGCCAATAATATCAAGACCTCCCTCCCTCAAACCGAGATCGCCTCAGAATTTTTAAAGTCTGTTGAGGAGCGCTTTAAACGCGCGGATAAGTCCTTCGCAGGCACACTGATGGCTGAATTGACTACCATGAAGTATGATGGTCAGAAAGGTATTCAACAGCATATTTTGAACATGACTGAAAAGGCTGCGAAACTAAAAGCACTGAGCATGAATATGGATGAGTCCTTCTTAGTACAGTTTGTACTTAACTCACTTCCATCACAGTTTGCTCCGTTCAAGATCCACTATAATACTAACAATGAGCAGTGGAACTTGAATGAGCTTACCAGCAAGTGTATTCAAGAGGAAGTGAGATTAAGATAAGATGGACAAAATTTTGCCCTTGCTGTAACTCATGGAGCCATGAAGAATAAAGGCAAATTCAGAAAAGGAAAGCACAACCCACCAAAGAAAAATAGACCTGGAGAAAGTAGCCAGAGTCATGAAGGAAAATTCATTGTGAAATGCCATTTTTGTGGTAAGAAGGGATATATGAAGAATGAATGCAATAAATGTAAGAATTGGTTCGAAAAGAGAGGTATAAATCTTTCTTTTGTATGTTATGAATCAAATCTTACTGAAGTTCCTTCTAATACTTGGTGGATTGATTCTGGAGCCACAACTCATGTTACTAATTTAATGTAGGGATTCCTTACAACCCGGAAACCAAAGGAAAGTGAAAAGTTCCTCTATATGGAAAACCGTCTCAAAGTAGAAGTGGTAGCTGTTGGTACCTATCACTTGCTTTTAGAGACTGGTCATCAGATGGATCTTTTAAACACTTTTTATGTACCTTCAATTTCTAGAAATTTAATTTCTTTATCCAAATTAGATGCTGTTGGATATTCAGTTTATTTTGGTTGTGGAAAACTAAGTTTGATGTTTAATTCAATAACAGTTGGTTCTGGTATTTTATATGATGGTTTATATAAAATTTGTCTGAACTATAAATTTGCACAAGCTTTAGTTACCTTGCATTCAAATGTTGGTTCAAAACGTGGCTTAATTAATGAAAATTCTTCATTCTTATGGCACAAAAGACTAGGGCATATCTCTAGGGAAAGAATCGAGAGATTAGTAAAGGATAGAATTTTACAAAATCTTGACTTCATTGATTTTCAAGTATGTGTGGATTGTATAAAAGGAAAACAAACCAAGCATACAAAGAAAGGTGCCAAGAGAAGTAATGGGCTTCTTGAGATAATTCATACAGATATTTGCGGACCACTCTTCATTCCTTGTTTTACAGGAGAGAGATATTTTATCACCTTTATAGATGATTTGTCTCGATATGGATATGTATATCTAATGCATGAAAAGTCTCAAGCCATTAACATCTTTGAGATATACATCACAGAGGATGAGAGACAATTAGATAAAAAGATTAAAATTGTGAGATCAGATCGGGGTGGTGAATACTATGGTAGATATGATGAATCAGGACAAAATCCTGGTCCTTTTGCCAAATTCCTAGAAAAGCGTGGCATTTGTGGTCAATACACAATGCCAGGTATGCCACAGCAGAATGGTGTTGCTGAAAGACGTAATCGCACAATAATGGAAATGGTTAGGAGTATGATGAGTTACTCTGCTGTACCTGTTTCCTTGTGGGGTAAAGCTGTAAAAACCGCAATGTATATTCTAAATAGAGTTCCTAGTAAAGCAGTTCCAAAAACTCCTTTTAAGTTATGGACTGGTAGGAAACCTAGTTTGATGCATATACATATATGGGGTTGCCCAGCAAAGGCAAGAATCTTCAACCCACATGAGAAAAAGTTAGATTTCAAGAACTGTTTCTGAATATTTTATTGGTTATCCAGATAAATCAAGAGGGTAAAGATTTTACTGTCCTAACCATAGTGTGAGAATAGTTGAAACCGGTAATGCCATATTCTTAGAGAATGGCGAAATTAGTGAGTGTAATGAACCGAGAAAAATAGAAATTGAGGAAATAAGAGTGGATATCCCACCACTTTTTTTCTCTTAAGAAAATATTGCTCCTCAACCTATTCTTCAAGTTGAGGAAAATGAGCAAAATAATAGAAATCGTTCATTACCTCAAGAAACTGTTGCCATTGAAAATATTGTAGAGCCACCACAACCGGCTCTTTTGAGAAGATCTCAAAGGGAAAGAAAATCTGTCATTTCAGATGATTATGTGGTGTATTTACAAGAATCTGATTTTGATATTGGGATAAGGAAAGATCCGGTCTCATTTTCACAGGCCATGAAAAGTGATGATTCTGATAAATGGATAAAAGCCATGAATGAAGAGTTAAAATCTATGGACCATAATGATGTTTGAGATCTTGTTGATTTGCCTGATAATTATAAACCTGTCGGCTGTAAATGGGTCTTTAAGACCAAGCGCGATGCCAATGGCAATATCGAACGATTTAAAGCTAGACTAGTGGCCAAAGGTTTTACTCCAAAGGAGGGAATAGATTATAGAGATACTTTCTCTCCAGTTTCTAAAAAGGATTCGCTTAGAATCATTATGGCCCTTGTAACTCATTTTGATTTAGAGTTACATCAAATGGATGTGAAAACTGCTTTTTTGAATGGAAATTTGGATGAAGATATATATATGGAACAACTTGAAGGGTTCGCAAAAAAAGAAAAGGAACACCTAGTATGCAAATTAAAGAAATCCATTTACGGTCTTAAACAAGCTTCCAGGCAATGGTATATTAAGTTTAATGATACCATCACATCTTTTGGATTTAAAGAAAATACTGTTGATCAGTGTATATATCTGAAAGTTAGTGGGAGCAAGTTTATATTTCTAATACTGTATGTGGATGATATTTTGCTAGCTAGTAGTGATTTTGGTTTATTACGTGAAACCAAGGAATATCTCTCTAAAAACTTTCAGACGGTTGATATGGGTGAGGCAAACTATGTTATCGGTATAGAGATTTTCAGGAATCGATCTTGAGGACTGCTAGGTTTGTCTCAGAAAGGTTATATTAATCGACTTTTAGAGAGATTTAATATGCAGTCATGTTCAGCAGGTGTTGCACCTATTTCAAAAGGTGACAAATTAAGTAAACGACAGTGTCCAAAGAATAACTTTGAGAGGGAGCAAATGAAGAAAATTCCTTATGCATCAGTTGTAGGGAGTTTGATGTATGCTCAAACGTGTACCAGACCAGATATCAGCTATGTTGTTGGTATGTTGGGAAGGTACCAAAGTGATCCAGGATTCGAACACTGGAAGGCTGCAAAGAAGGTTATGAGATACTTACAAGGAACAAAGAATTATATGCTCACATATAAAAGATCAGAACAATTAGAAGTGATTGGATACTCAGATTCAGATTATGACGATTGCCTTGATAGCTTAAAGTCAACTTCAGGTTTTGTCTTCATGCTAGCTAATGGGGCAATCTCGTGGAAGAGTGTAAAACAGTCAATTACTGCCTCATCTACGATGGAAGCTGAATTTGTTGCTTGTTTTGAAACCTCAAATCATGCTTTGTGGTTGCAAAATTTTATCTCAAGGCTTGGTGTTGTCGACTCTATTGCTAGGCCGTTGAGAATTTATTATGATAACACCGCAACTGTTTTCTTTTCTAAAAATGGCAAATACTCCAGTGAATCAAAGCACATGGACTTAAAGTACCTCGTTGTTAAAGAAAGAGTCCAGAAACAACAAGTGTCAATTGAAAATATTAGTATCACACTTATGATTGCAAAATTTTATCTCAAGGCTTGGTGTTGTCGACTCTATTGCTAGGCCGTTGAGAATTTATTATGATAACACCGCAACTGTTTTCTTTTCTAAAAATGGCAAATACTCCAGTGAATCAAAGCACATGGACTTAAAGTACCTCGTTGTTAAAGAAAGAGTCCAGAAACAACAAGTGTCAATTGAAAATATTAGTATCACACTTATGATTGCCGATCCATTGACTAAGGGATTGCCTCCAAAGATATATATGGAACATGTTATAAGGATGGGTCTTTCGAGTAATTCATAATATGTACGATGGATATTTTAGTGGTTATGTAATTGACATTTTTGCGCATTTAAAGTATGTTTCTATTCTTTCCTGTTTTTCAATTATGGGTGCACATTTTATTATTTGATCAATAGAAAATGTCTTGACAAGACAAATTATAGGGGCTATTTTGGCTTGATAAACTGAGTTTGCAAGGGTTATTGATGTGTAGTACATAGAAGGAAATATGATATCGGAATCATATAACCGTTATGACTCGCATTTATAATCTAAGCTTATTTCAATATTATAGTATAAACACTTTGAGTTTGTTGGCTACCTTATTAAATTCGTGATCATGTGTCAAATTCTTTTATGAAATTAAATAAATGTATTTTGATATAAAATAAATATATATATTATATAGTTTTCATAATTGGTTTGGTGGACCAAGTGGGAGAATGTTAATTCTACGTAAATTAAGTGGATGACCCACTAACCTAGTATTTTATTTTTATGCCAACTTATCCACTTGTAAAGTTGTAGCCAACTAAACTACCTATTAAGATAGAGATAACTATTGTTAAGATAGAATAATTCCTTAATGGAGTGGGAAATCCTTTTTTAAAATTAAATACTAATAGATAATGGTTATCACGAAGCTGAACAAATTATAGCCATCTTCTCTCATCTATAAAAGGAGCACAGAAAACCCTTTGTGATATATATTTTCTGAATTCCATCAATTACAGTTCTTAAAATTTCTGTGCATAATAGTTAGATAGAAATAAGAAGAGTGTTTAGAATTAAAGGTTTCAATCAAAGGGGCTCTTCAATTCTTCAATGGCTGCTTCATCAATAAATGGTATGCCAATTAATTTATTATTTCTTAAAATATTTTGAGTTCAATTAAATAGGACATCAAATTTAATTTCGCATTAAAAATTCCTACAATAAGAGGAAACTAGCTTGAAGGATTCATCACATGTATCGGAGATATTAATGCTCATAGTCATTTTTGAAAATATTGTACAGCTAGTAGCTATTTTCACTCCTGTAATTTAGCATCTGATTACTCCTATCATTAATTACTTCCTATTGGTTAGCCTATTTTGTTGACTTTGTAATCAACTCTTGTATATAAAAATACTAGTATATTCAATATATAATATATCTACATCACCTTTTCCCTCAATATCAATCTCTGTCATATTAAATGCTACAGTGGGTTCAATCATGTGTTCATTGAAGTTATAGAAGGAGAATCCAAATAATAACAAATCATGAATTTGAAGAATGGTTTGCTCAAGACCATATGCTTTTGGGATGAATTTACAATATGATTGAACCCACTATAGCATTTAAGCTCGTGGGACATGAAACTTCTAGAAAGTTATTGAGTGCTATCAGTGACCTCTTTGGTGTAGAGACTCGATCTAATGTTGTCTTCTATTAAAGGGAATTTGCAAAATTGCAGAAAGGAACCTTAAAAATGGAAGAATGTATAAAGCCCATGAAGAATCTTGTTGATAATCTGACTATAGCAAGGCACCTTGTCTCATTGGAAGATCTTGTAACCCAAGTTCTTGCTATGCTAAACTCATAAGACTATAACTCACTGGTTTGTCAAGTCACAAAGAGAGAAAACATTAGTTGGATTGAGTTTCAATCAAAGTCGTTAAGTTATGAAAGAAGACTGGAGCAACTAAATGCGAGGATACTAACAATCAATTTTGGACAACCAGTGGCTAATTATGCAAGAAGCTTCAATTTTGGAAACATAAATCAACAACAATAATATTCTAGTGGAAGGTCAGGAAATAATAGCAAAGGACGAAGAGGCTTCGGAATTCGAAGTAATAGAGCTGGTGGCGGCAACAAGTCAACATGTCAAGTGTGTGGCAAGTATGGACATACAATTGCAATATGCTATTATAGATATGGTAAGAGCTAGATGGGATCATTGTCTGACTCAATGGGATCATTGTCTGACTCAAGCAAGAATCAATCTCCTCACTCAGTCTACTTGGCAACAACAGATGACATTCCAGACACAGCCTGTTATGCTGACCATGGGGCAAGCAATCCTATCACACATGATAGTAGCAACCTTTAGCAGAAGAATGAATGCACTGGTAAAGAATCATTAACTGTTGGAAATGGTGAGAAACTTGACATTTTTCATATTGGTTTGGTGAAATTGCCTCTTGGCAATAAAATTTACTCCTTGCTTAAAGACACTTTACATGTGCCTAAAATACAAAAAAATCTTATTAGCATCTTTAAATTAACAACTTCAAATGATGTTAATATTGAATTTAACTCATCTGGTTGTGCTGTGAAGGACAAAACTTTGGGGAGGGTTCTGCTGCAAGGAAAGCACAAGGGAGGTTTGTATCAAATTGAGCTGAACCACCAACCAAAAGTCAATCTCAAATAACCTTTTCATCAAGCTTTTGTGTCTAATTTGTCAAGTGATTCGATAAATAATAAAACACTTAAACTGTGGCATAGGCGTCTAGGTCATCCTTCATTAAAGGTTATTAGCAAAGTTCTTAAATCTTGCAAAGAAAAGATTGCTATCAATGAAAATCATTCCATTCCTTTTTGTGATGCTTGTCAATAGGGAAAATCTCGTAAGTTGCCTTTTACTTCATCGTCCTCACAACTTCTTGAGTTTATACACTCTGACTTATGGGGCCCTGCACCAAGAACATTAAGTTCTGGCTATCTATAGATACTACTTGGATATATCCCTTAAGATAAAAATCTGATTTGATTGAAACCTTTATATCATTCAAAAACATAGTAGAAAATTAGTTTGAAAAGAAAAAAAAATGTATTCAATCAAACATGGGGGGAGAGTATCTAAACCTAACCAAATTTCTGCAATAACATGGCATGAAAACTCAGTATTCATGTCCATATACCTCTACTCAAAATGGAAAGGCAAAGAGAAAACGTAGAAACCGAATAGAAATTGATCTCACCTTATTAGCCTAATCCAAGGTCCCTCTAAAATTTTGGCCAAAATCATTTCAAATAGTTGTCTTTCTAATAAACAAACTTCCAACACCATTCTTCAATAATCAAAATCCTTTAGAAAAACTGAATCACAAAATACCCAACTACAAATACTTTAAACTTTTTGTTACTCCTGTCCAAGACCCTACCCACACAAGTTTCAATATCGCTTAGTTAAATGTGTTTCTAGGCTATAGTAACTCACACAAAGGGTTCAAGCGTTCAAGTTCAATAGAAAGAATTTATATATCAAGGCATGTGGTCTTTAATGAACTAGAATTTCCCTTTCATAGCAACTTCCTAAATACTAGAGAACCAAGAGTACAAACCATTGTGACCATACCTTCTTGGCTTATAACTTCATCATTAAGGTCCAAAACAACTTTAACCAAAGGTCTCAGCTCAAATGATATAATTCAGCTAGCTACCTCTATTGCAAATGAACAATCCATAAATACTAAGTTAGTACTCATATATTATCAACTGAAGGGGGATTTGATCCTCAGTACTCAAGACTTTGGTGAAATTCTTGATTATGACTATGAAGCTGACCATAGTGATGAACAACAAGAAGTACACCAACAGCAAACTGAAGATACAAGAGATGAAATACAACTATCTGACGGTGGTGAACAAAGCCAATCAAAACAGCCTGAGCAAAGAAACAATGCTTATACACATAAGATATGACGAGATCAAAAGCTACATTTTGAAACCAGAACAGTACTCCTTAAACTTTCAATTATATCTTGTTGATTGCACTTTAATTGTTGAGCCAACCTCAGTTGATGAATCCTTGAAATCAAAGTCTTGGAAACTAATCATGAAAGAGCATTTCGAGATGGAAGCAAATACAACCAATGAAATAACAGACTCAGTAACCGGAGAAGCTCTCAAGGCAAGGTAGCCCAACTTTGGAAGAGGAATTGAATGCTTTGAAAGAGAACAGCACATGGACCTTAGTCCCTTGGCTACCATCAATGAATATGGTAGACAACCAATGGGTGTTTAAAATTAAAAGAAATGTAGATGGAAGTTTTCAAAGGTGCAAAGCAAGATTGGTGGCAAAGGGGTTCCATCAAAATGCAGGTGTAGATTATAGGGAAACCATTAGTCTAGCAGCGAAAGCATCAACTGTTAAAGAGTTATTCTTACAATAGCTACTATAGAATGTTAGGCTATAAGTCAATTGGACATAAACAATGCCTTCCTAAATGGGGACTTGCAGGAAACTGTGTACATGCAACAACCTGAAGGATTTGAAGAGAAAACCAATCAAAATCTTGTATGTAAGTTAAACAAAGCTCTTTATGGTCTAAAGCAAACAGCAAGAGCATGGTTTGAAAAACACATATTCATACTGAAGGAGTAGGGCTTTACAAATTCAAAATGTGACTCTTCTTTGTTCATTCTGAAAAGCAAGGATAGGATGATGTTTGTACTAATCTATGTTGATGACATAATTGTCACAAGAAACAATTAGAATTCACTCAAACATTTCATACAAAAACTTGACAAATTATTTGCTTTGAAAGATTTGGGTCCACTACATTTGTTTCTGGGCATTGAAGTAATGAGAGATGAAACATGTATCTTCTTGACACAGACCAAGTATATTGAAGAGTTACTGAAGAAAACCAACACTGAAAATTCAAATGCATGCTCTACACCAGCAAACCTTGAAAGTCTTTCAGCTTGAGATGGTGAAACTCTTAGAGATGTTACTCACACAATGCCTGATCTTGCTTATATTATGAACAGATTGAGTCAATTCTTGAAGGAGCTAACAACTAAACACATGGAAGTAGTAAAAAGAATCCTGAGGAATCTCAAAGGAACCAAGAACTTTGGCCTTCATATTTGACCTTGTGACAGATACACATTAACAAGCCACTCAGATGTTGATTGGGCATGCAATAGAGATGACAGAAGACCAATTGCTGGTTATTGTGTATTCTATGGCTCAACTTTAGTAGCTTGGAGCTCGAAAAAGCAACCAATTATTGCTAAATCAAGTGCAAAGTCTGAATATAGAGCCTTAGCTCATGTCTCCTGTGAAATTGCTGGCTTGAGTCCCTGCTTAAAGAACTTTCATTTCCATTATCAGAGATACCTGTTACTTTGTGTCATAACTTGAGTGCAGATCAACTAGCAAGTAATCATGTATACCATGCCAGAACCAAACACATTAACGTTGACATTCATTTCATAAGAGACAAGATCCTTGAGAAGAAGCTAGAAGTCAAATATATGCCCTTACAAGACCAAATTGCTGATGGATTAACAAAAGCTCTATCAAGATCAAGATTTCACTTATTAAGAGACAAACTTGGAATGATTGAGAGACTTCTTTCACTGCCAAGTTTAAAGGGAGATGTTGAGAATGATGTAAGGAGCTGCACTGCTGACACATTACATCACCAACCTTGCTGATATAAGGATATTCAGAATATTGAGCCCTTTAATAATTCCAAAGTCATTCCAACCATCTGTACAATTCCCAAATAATCCATTGTACCAAATATTCCTTTTATAAATACACCTATGTAATTATTATTGATTGAATGTCTCCACAAATGAAATAGCTCTCATCTTTCCCATTGATTAGAGTTGAGATTCAATCAATCAAATATCCTAATTTCTTCACTTCAGGTAGCTCATAAACTTGGTAGCGTATCTGGTTCTCTGTGTAATATATGGGTAGTGTCATTGTTGATATTGTTTCAGATGTGCAGTAATGAAGTTAATTGGAGTTAAAAAAAAAGTGGGGGGAAAATAAATATCCATTAAATCCATTAATGTCGGATCCGAATGCAGGTAAGGAAGAGAGGGGTTAGCTTATGTGATGGACACTGCTATTTATGTCGGTTTGATTTTGAAAATGAATTGCAAGTTTTTTTGAAAAAAAAAAAAGAAGTTAAAATTTGATTATAAAACAAGAGGTTGAATTAGTTTTTTTTTTAAATAGTCTTTACTGAAATATATATATATATATATATATATAACGATACGTTTCAGTGAATCTATAAGATTTAAAAGAGTTAAAGAGTAAGAATATCTTCTTTTCTAGTGATTTAATTAAAAAAATTCACGAAATGTGACTTAAATTAAATAAATAAATAAATAATAAGAATTCTTGCGCAGCGCAAGTAGATGTTATAGCCAATTCATCAGAAATCTTTCTTACATCATGAAAAACATTATGGCTATTAATGGAATTGTATTATCTCTTTCTGATTTTGACTCCAAAATTGATTCCAACCTGTCAATGGTTAATTAAAACTGGGGAAATGGGAAAACAAAATCAAATACATCATCATAACTTTCAGGAGTTCTTACTATCAACCTAAATGATCCTCTATTTTCTTAAGCGGCTGATGAATTTGATCAACTTTTTTCTTGATCGGACACTTTCTTGGCTGGATTATAAACGCTGAATTCACCGAAGTCCCTTCTACCACTGGCAAAAACAGTGCCCACAATCAAACCCTTTAGACAAATAAACACACGTTCAGTTGCTCAATATGTGCATATCTTTTTTGAAACAAGTACATGAAGCAATCAAGCAACATTACTCACTTTTTCAGGAAAAAAAAATGGAGATATTGATGAAAATGTGACAACTAAGCTTTGTTGATCTTCATAAAAAAAAGGGCACATGAAATAAACTTAATGATACGTAGTCCATAAAAACTATCCTGGACATGGTCTGCTAAGAATATGACTGCTCATGTACATTTTTCAGTGATGACAACTCTCTTGATAGCTAGGAAGAAGTTCAAGTTCACTTTCATTCCTGCCATGGAACTCTTCATTGAATTTCATAGTTTAATTGAATTTCAATTTGAATCAATAAAATCACACTTCTTCAGTTTTATTGCAATATGGCCACAATTGAATTTTTTGTATAGGTATCTCTACCCAATTTTTTAAGTGGAAAACCCTAATAGTTTTTAGAACTACATTAGAAAAATTTTACTTGGTTATCATGTCAATAAAGAAGGGGAGCCTTGGCGCAATGGTAAGTGTTGTCGCCGTGTGACCTGAGGTCACGGGTTCGAGTCTTGAAAACGGCCTCTTGTAATTAATTGCAAGGGAAGGCCGTATACAAAGACTCAATAGGTCCGACTCTTTCCCGGACCCCGCTCATTGCGAAAGCATTCATACACCGGACTGCCCTTTTTTTTATGATGTCAATAAAATGATCAAAATTCTACCAAAATATAGAAATAATATGATTTAGTGAAAATAAAAGTTAAAATTGATTGATTTTGCTAATATGAATCAAAGTTTAGCAGCCATATTGGCATCCGTAATAAGTTCAATAACAGTAAAACTAAGCCCAAATGCATCAAGTTTTTGGTGTTGGTTTCTTGATAACAGGTAAGGCAAAGGTCTTATAGTACAGAGAAATTAGGATCTGGGCCATTATAACTCTTGGAAAGAAGCATTGACCTTGCGTTAGAGAAACATGCATCTTAGTCAAAATATGTTCATAGTCACATTACAGAAAGCAAGATGAGGTGAAGGCAGGAAACGAGGATGAGTTGCTTCGACAAAAACTTGTCTCCATCTCTGACAAAATTAGCGAATGCCATCATCTCCATGCTCTTTTAGGATATGATCCACAACATGCTTTCCATGTGGTCCATGTCCTAGCAGAGATAATTTTGAATTATTTTGAGGCAGAGTATTCCCATCATGTCTATGATAATTTAAGCTAACTGTTTCCTTTGCTGGACCTCTTTCACTATCATCATCATCAACATTTCCATCAGAAATTGCATTTTCATCTGAATTTAGATCCTTGTAAAGAGTAGCAGAGACAACTGCATCTTGTACGTTAATAAAGACACTTTTATCAGTAACTGCTATTGCCAAAGAGTCTTGATCTTCTTTTACACCAGTTGCCTCTGCTTCAGTTGTTTGAGAGCCATCTAGAGTATCAACTTTAGATGTATTCTCAATGGTAGATCTAACCATGGTAACAACATCATTTATCTGCTTGTTATTTGGAAGGATATTACATGTAGAATTTTTTGAGGATAATCCTATCTTGTTCTCAAATTGTCTTCTTTCATAAGGACTCATGCCAACCAGCAAAGCTCTTTCCAAATCTTCCTTAGATATCCCTTCCTCCATAGTATTGAGTGATAATCTACAACAAGCAAAATCTTTCTGATGAAAAGGTAAATTTCCTATAGAACACAAATGACTAACCTGCGGCGTCATAATGTAAAATGGCTACATATATAACAAGCAATTATATTGCTTAGCTTTCACTTTTTTCTTTGCAACTTATGGAAACTGAATATTTTCTGTGCATGTTATGTCCAATACGAAAATCATAGTTTAACATGAACTTAACCAGGCATGCAGCATATTAATGCTATCCAGATGTAAATTACCTATATTTGACATACTAATTGATCAAACTTATAAATTGGGGAATGAAAATTTTTTAAAATGGACTTAAAAGACTTAAATAGTAAATTGAATGAATTAAAACAAAGATCTAAAACGTGTATTCCAAAACAATTTTTTACAAAATGACATCTTTTTGTATAACTTAATGGGTTGAGATCTGTTTTTTTATGGAAAAATGATGCAAGAAAATGACCAACAAGGGTGGCATAGCCCTCATTGGCCTACAAATGAACTGATGGCTTAAATAAAATATGAAAGAAAGAAAGCACATCTAAGGATTCAGCAACTTATTTCTGAATATGCACCTTGCATGCCAGGTAGACAGCTATAGGCATACCTCCTTGGCTCCTCCCGCTCTCCTCTCATATGCACAGTGAGTTACGTTGTACGTACACTTCTTTTTTTACCTTATGACTAATGGCTGTTGCTAAATGGAAGTCTCAGATCTGGCTCCCCACGTTTCATTTTGAGCAAGACAGAACTTCAAAAGGGAAATATGTGTCCTATTAAAAGAGCATGCATGCTAAGCAAAGGCTCTCCGTACAGATCTTACAGATCTATAGGGCTTAGATTATACAGATCTAAGGAAGAAAATTAGAGCTTCTATTCTTAGTTGTTTTGCTAAGGCCTTATTTGTTTCATGGTTTGCCGTGGTTTTATATGGTATAATATGGTTTAACTCTTGTTTGTTTTGACTTTTCACTCTCTGTGTTATGGTTTTCCACCGTAATCTCATGATTTGAAAACTATGGATCTTTCAAACCACCAATTTGGTGATTTTCCATTGTTTTACAATTTTATCTTTCATAAATATCCAAAATAAATTTTTTTAAATACCAAATATAAGCTAATAAATAATTTTTCATCTCCATAACATACAAAAAATATTTTTAATTATACTATACTGTACCATCTTTTCAAACATGATGAGCATTGTTTCTAATATCATATCTTACAATATAAATACCATCCATTACAAAACCACGCTGCCAGTAAGGGTTGTTTGAAAAGGTTATGGCTAGGAAAAGAAAAGGGGGTGAAAGAGATGGTTATGGTTAGAGAAAAAAAGAGAGGGCTATGGTGAGGCAAAGAGAAGAAAGGAGCGCCTATAATATTGGAGAGAGAGAAAAATGCGATAAATGGGTTGTCTTCTTTGGCAGTAGGGCAACAGGTAAGGTCCGTCCATATGGTCACGAAATATTTTAGTTCTCACACTTTCTCTTGTTTTCTTTTACTTATAACTAATGGCTGTTGCTAAATGGATGCCTAAGGCTGCATCAGTCCTCATACATCTGGCATATTGGCAGATACACATTGGAACAAGTGTACCTTCGCATACCAATACAATCACAAAAAGCCCATAATATCACCAGCCAAAATAAATATACTTCATACTTATCAGCCTATCTATTATGTGTCACACCGTCAAAAACATGCTCTTATAAACTTAAACCAAGGGTTTTCTTTCCTCCTCTTAGCACTTGGGAGCTAGATAACTTAATGCAGAATACTGTATTCATGTAAAAGTATAAGTCTGCCTTGCATACTCCATAGTACTTTCTACACCACGCTAACCCCTTGTTTGCAAACTCAGATTTTGCAAGAATTCAATTGAAATTAATTCTATTTCATTAATTTCATGTTTGAGAGGAGATATTATTGAAATTCAATTCTTTTAGTATTAAAAAAAAAGAAATGAATTCAAAGTAAATAGAAATTATGTCATTTTACAAAATTTTAATTCTAATTTATGGTCAGATTACACAAATATATAAATCATAATATCACCAAATTTCAATACTATTAGTTTTTGTTAAATAATATAGGTAATAAAAAAGGCAGCCCGGTGCATGAATGCTCCCGCAATAAGCAGGGTCCGGGAAAAGGTCGGACCCATTGAGTCTTTGTACGCTGCCTTCCCTTGCATAATAATTCAATTCAAAATAAAATTGAATAGAATTCTTTCAAATGAAATTTTCCAATTGGAGCTTAAGCCTTTCCCATTAGCACTATTGAGGAGAATTCTTTCACTAATGCAAATATAGTTGTGCCCAGATGCACCCTTGTGGTTATGGCAATTTCTGATGTATTTTTGTTGGTGACACTTTAATAATTCATGATCTACAAGGAGTTTTGAGTTACATATTACAATAGTAATTTATAAAGAGTAAAAGTGGATAACCAAAACTTATAACTATCCTATAGGGTTAAAGGTCAAATTCCTTGTGTATAAGCTTGGTAATGCACTTATTTGTGTGTTTTAAACCATCATAAGCTATTTGGGAGAAGTGGGACAAGGAGGAGAGTTAAAGTAGGGTGGAGAAATACATTTTCTACTGTTTGGTAGACCTGGTGAAAGAATGGGAAGGAAGGGTGAAACAGGTACAATATATTCACCTAAGCCCGCTTGTGTAAGGATATATTTCACATGTACCAAAAGGGGAGAAAAGGGACACTTGTTTCTATAATTTACACATTTACCCTCTTTCTAACATTTGTTTGAAGTCTTCTCTTTTCTTACAAGGATATAATTGCAATTTAATTTTATCATCAAATATTTTAAAAAAAAAAGGATTTCTTACCCTCCTTTCCCCTAATTTTCAATCAATCCAAATAAGAAAGGAGAAAGAAAAAATCTCCCCCATGCACATTTTATCCCTTCATTTTCTTTTCCCTTTGCCTTCTTCCCCACTTTTACTTCTTTCCCAAACAAATAAACTCCTAGGCAACAAACTGTTACAGATGAAACCAGAACTTCAATAAATACCCTGCAGTGTATTTAAGATGTCTAATATTTATTATAAGCATACTCATCATGATGATTTATGCCATTGATGCAAATGTGCAGTACAACTCTGCGTTCAGCAGAGGTAACTACTAAAAGTCCTACTTTATCTTCATTATATATAGCTCTTCTATTACAAGTTTCAAATTTCAGAATCTAAAATAAAGTTTAGAATCTTTGACATCTCTAGAAATAATGAACGTAAACTCTTATTGTCCCATTTAAATATTTGTTTACTGTTACCATTAGAGAATGCAATCATAAAATATATCATCAGCCAACAAGTCAGTAGCAACCCATATACCTATTTTGCATGGACAAACAGAATGCCTAACTAAAGATTGGTTCTTCCAACTTATAAATGGAATATCAGATTTCAAATTATTCACAAAGGTTTCTAACCTACATCAATACATATAAAAGCTGCAAAATTCCAACGCAAATCACAAAGTATAAATTCCCATTTAGAAGAGTCCATGTTTTCCTATCAAGCAGGGGTGTGCAAGGGTCAGGTTTGGTTCCTAAACCCGACCAACCCTGATAATTGAAGGAAAATATGAAACCGACGTCGACTGAAGGCTTATAATATTTCGATCAACCCACGCATATTCGGGTACGGTCGAGTTAAATCGGATTGATTCAGACTGGGCTTGTCAAATGGGCCTTCTGTTCGGGCTTAGTTATAAATTCTGAAAATGACTACTTTGAACTAAATTTTAAGTCTGTCAATTATTAAATAAATTAAATTATTTAAGTATTATTCTATTAAAGAAATATCATTTTATAAGAAGTAAAAATTTGTTTGTCTTTCAAAAATTTACGTCTAATGAATCATTTTCTAACAATTTATACATTATGATAAAATTTTTAATTTTCATACATTATAAAATATATATTTTTTTTTTTTACATTCTGATAAATTTTTATTTCATAAGAAAATTTTTCTTATTATCAAGAAAATTAATTACTTCAATAAAAAAATTGAAAAGTATGATTCCAAGACTAACACAACTGGCAATAAACCCATTAATTTGAATATCAAAATAAACCAATTTATAAAAATTGTTCCAATTTAAACATCTATAGCACAAAATTGTTCCAATTTATAGCTGTATAGTTCTTGTTAAAAATCTATAGCACAAAATTGTTTTTCTATAAGGCATAATTATTTTCATTTCTCTGAAAATGCAAAGGCATACAGAATTTTTTTTTTCTCTGAAAATACAAATGCACAAGTTACACTATTATAAAGAGGAAAAACAACCAAAGAAGTGAAGAACCATCATACTGTGAAGTGGAAATAAGAAAAAAAAAATTTTATGCTCCAAGTAAAAATTATAATTTTTATAAAATAAAAAGAACAAACAAATGAAAAAATCTCAAAGAATCACAATATTTAAACAAAACTCTAAAAGAATCACAACATGCAAATGCAGATTTACAATATAAACAAAAAAGCAACAACATGCATATGCATATCTAAAACAGAAATACTGAAATAGCCATAAATCATTACAAAAATTAAAAAAAAGAAATAAAAATATAAAACAAACATTCATCTGAACAAACATTAAGAAATATATATAAAAACCCTAAATTAGAAATAAAAAATCTCAAATCTAGAGTAAATAATAATTACCGAAGAAGAAAAAACATGAAAAACACCAAAGAATAACTAAAGAAACAAATAAAAATACGCTAAAAAAATACAACTAGATCTATAAAACCCCTACTAAAATTTGAATTTTTTTAATAAACTATAGTACACAGATGTATAAACAAACCTTAAATCAAAGGTCATGTATATTTATAACAATACATAAATAAAAACCAAAAACATAAACTAAAACAACAAAAAATAAAAATAAAAACACAAACCTTGAAAATTTAATCGGTGAAAAAATACAATTTTCAGATGACAGAGAGATTGAGAGTGCGTCTTTGCTTAGAGAGACAGAGACTAGTGTTTTATTTAATCTGAAAAACAAAACTTTATTTCATCTTTGAGTGATTGGAGAAGAGATACAGAAAGATCATAGAAGGAAAAGAAATTTCGATAGAGGAAGGAGAAGAAATTTCGGGCAGAAGAAAGAAGAACTGGAGAATAGAGGAGAGAGACATTATTAGAATATTGAAGAGTCTAGAAAATTTTGAGAAATGAGTGTGTGGCTAAGGTTAGCATATTCAACCTTTAAGATGCTTATATAATTTAAGATGCTTATATAATAAGCATAAGAAACTACACTGTTTTACTCTATATAAATTATAATGTATATGTATAATAAGTGTCGGTCGGTTTCGGATTGATTCGAAATAAAAAATCCAAAACCGACCGACCATCAGAGCTCACCATTTTATAAAATTTCTAACCCGTTCTCGCTCAAAAACATGTAGTGAACCAATCGCTTATGGTCGGTTTGGGATTTTCGGCACAGCCCTACTATCAAGCATTGTAATCTCAGCTACATACTACCTAGAAGAATCCATGTTTTCCTATCAAAAATTGTAATCTCAGCCACGTAATTTCTATCTAATTAATGGTTTAAGGGTATAAGAAATTAAATCTTCTTAAGCAATCACCAGTGGAAAACGCTGCCTTGCCATCCCAAAACAGATGATATCAAGCTATAAGACTGCTGCATATGGTGATGGCTATTAATTATTATATTCAGCAGTCTGTAAAATAAACAGATGAACAGACAATCAACTAAGCTTGAATTCTTGTTGTTCACCCAGCAAGAACTAGCAACGAATGCAGAGTAATAATTGAACATTCAATTCATGTATATTAAAAACAAATGGAAAATCAGTATAAACAAGAGTCAAATTTTAAATTTGGAAAAATTACTGTCCACTGACCTGTATCAATTCTTCGCGGCGCTCCAGTGGCAATCTCGATCCGTGGCGCAAAAGAGCCATAGCAGCTGTGCGCAACTGTAAAGGAGATTCCTGCTTCCTCAGCATTCATCCCAGAAGAAGATGGCCCAGATGTGATAGGGACTTCTTTAGAATCAACTACTTTTTGAACAAATAATGGAATTCCATATTCTGCAGCTACTTGTTTCTTGTATTTCTCAGCAGCAGCATGAGCAACTTCATGGCAGTCCACACAGAGGAATACGATATCATGAGAACGATGGCTTTTCAAATGTTCAAGAAAGTGCATTCTGTAGCAGGAAGGAATTATTCGATACCGTAAGTAATGACTTTCTTCACCACAGCCACCACAAATATTTTTCTTACTATGGATGTAAAAATCATTATCTTCATCTTCTGGGCAGCCCTTCGGCTCAAAAAGAAGCGTTATGGTAGGAGGATTGTCACCAATAAGTTTTGCCAGATCTCTACGGAGGTACCTGTAAACCAATAACCTGACCCTGTTAAATGCACAGGCCATTTCTAATTGAATGGAGGATCATAGATGTTAGCCCACTAACCAATCAAGCTTTCTGCAATCACAGTAACAAAGCAGCCGCCCATCATTTGCTTAGATCCTACAGTTATGATACACTGGAGATTTGCAGAACTTCTGAACAAAAAGTTGTCGGAAGCCTTCTGAGCAGCTTGGCTAGAATTTTTAAACCCAATTTTCTTCAAAACTGATCTATTTGCTGGTCTCAGCTCATAGTTCACCAGTAATGCATAATTATAAGCAGACAATAGACAACTCCCATTTGGACCCCAGCATTTTTGAAGAAGCACAGAGAAAATATCATGAAGGTTGCTAGTATTTTCCTGGATTAGGTAACAAAAATCTTCCAAATGGCTGCAAACAATAGGGGATGGAGATGGCAGAAAAGATTAAAATTCACAGGATGCACATTCAAATCGGCTTGAGCTATGGTATCAAATATTTCGGTTGGATTTGTTGGAACCTTGTCCGCGAGAGAGATGACAGCCTGGTCTGATAATACATATCTCAAGCTCTCATCATGTACACGAGCCTGAAAGGAAATCCAAACAACAGAATTAGATTAGACAATCATTCTCCATATCTCGTTCTAACAAATAATCAAACAGGTACCCAATAACAAAATGAAAATTTAGGAACGGAGTTAACGGCATGATCTATTTAAAGCAGAACCTAATACAAAATTTAGTATCTAACATCACAGTTACAGCAAACAGAAGAGAGTAATCAAATTGTGCACAGGAAATAGCAGTTGAATTATTAAGCCTAAGCATTAACTAGTGGAATAATGAAGACAGTAACTTATGAGTAGGGAAAGGTAAACTTATTCAGTTTTTGCACTTAGAGGTGACAGAACATTTGATAGCCTAATTCTTAGTACCTGATAATAAGCAATTTAATTGCTCAGACATTATTACATATGCCAATTTGACATTTTGATGCTACTATCATTTGTAGGCCTAGACTATAAATTAATCAAACTAGGCAATGATAGCCACAAGACCAAGAAAATTACTTATAAGAAGGTCCACACTAACAATAATGATCCTCAACATGAGATTTGCGTCCTTTGTTCCTGCATGGTAGTGCCATGAGCAAAAGCATGGTCAAACTGTGACAAAATTTTGGTTCAAAAATACTTTTGTATTATGTTATAAAAAATGAAGGGGAGCCTTGGCGCAACGGTAAGTGTTGTCGCCGTGTGACCTGAGGTTACGGGTTCGAGTCGTGGAAACGGCCTTTTGCAATTAATTGCAAGGAAAGACCGCGTACAAAGACCCAATGGGTCCGATCCTTCCCCGGACCCCGCTCATTGCGGGAACATTCGTACACCGGGCTGCCCTTTTTTATTATGTTATAAAAAATCATATAGGAAACATCTTTCCTGATCAGGCCATCAGTGAAACTCAACCTAAGCTAAGAAAACTAGAAAATGCAGTGTTCTTCGAGATTCTTATTTGGAGGGTAAAACAATATGCTGCCTGTAATTCACAAATATATATTGGCAGGTAATGTCTGTATAGTGGTTGATTATGAATGGCAAGTACTTTTTTCTAATAGATAATACTGCCCGTTGACAAAATAAAGCCGAAAATAAAAAATAAATTAATGAGGTATGAGAAACATTTTCCCTTAGTTCTAAAAAGATAGTGAAACTATTTTCCGTTATACAGAAAAATTACTGAAACAGTTATCACTAACCATTAATTCTCGCCATGCGCACAGACGTCTTACGAGATCCTGAAATTAACACTACAGAATTAGTAAGGTATATGGAGGTTACTTGAAATGACCTGGTTTAAAAAGATACGCATAGCAGTGTACCTGCATCTCACATGAAACTGATGAACCTCCTTGACCATTTAAATAGCGAGAAAAAATTGATGATGCTGCAGACTCTCCAGGAAAGTCCTCAACTTCTTTAGTGAAGAGTTGTGGACAAACCATGTTGGAACGGCGACAAACCTCAACAATAAAATGTAATTTGCTGGCCAGATGGCATGAGTTTTCTGGTACATTAATATATGCTATAAGGAACAGTTCAATTTGTCATGAATAGTTATTTGCATAAAATTATGTGCAATACACAAGTAAGTGCCAAATATACTGCTTTAGACCTTACCTATTATTTTGCCTCTTAGGCACAACACCCAAATTTTGAATTGCAATGGTTAAACTTCTATACAAATAGTCCTATTGGATTCATGCCCCTCTCTCCTTTCCTAAATTCAAAAGCAATATCTCCATTGATGACCTGGATTTATTCTTTTCATTTTTCTTCAACATTTGGTACATCATAATCAAGATAAAGTAAAGGTGGATAAAATATGATCTCAAGATCAAAACATACCATAGTCTTGTTGTTTGAGCTCAGCAATTAAACAACCCGCAATATATAATAGGTAGTGTGCATCCGTTCGAGCATATCGCAACATCTCTGCTGATAACGGGCATTGCCTCCAATCTTCACGCTACAATTCAACATGAGAACGTATCTTCTAATTATAGTTCCATTCAAGCGATGATATAAATCTAATTCTAAACAACTGCCTAAGATTTCATACATAAAGGTTTCAAACAGATTCTAAGAAAAGATGATTAATAAGCTACGCCCATTGCACGGAGATGCACAGACATTGACAGTTTTGATCCCAAACCTGTAATAATTTATTTGTAGCTACACCACAATAAGTTTCAAGTAAGTATGCTAACGATTTCTAAGGTTTTGACAGCAGCTCGCACGCCTGCAATATCAGAGCAGGAACAAATTAAGAAGTATATAACTGCCAGCAAATTGAGAAATTATATGTTCTGTCCTTTTTATATTTTGAACAACTGATTTTGCTGATTACCACTCTCAACATAAAATGATGGCAAACAGTACATTGACATTTAACTTCTGCTTGTAAATACATAAACATCAAACCTCACCTTTGCAGTGTCAAATAAATTAACAACATAAATATGGAAGGCTCTTTGTAGCCATAGGACATCATTATCAGCTCCATGGAACACCAAAACAATAATGTTTTCCATCAATAATCAGAATCAGAACTTCTAATGAAATCAAATCTGCACTACAATATTCATCCAAGTCAAACAAATTCATGCAGCTACTTAATTACTTTACCTTGCAGATACTAGGATCAGCAAAAACTGGCCCGAGAATAAACATTGCATCATGTAACGCATTAGTATCCACCAAATAATCTTCCTTTTGAGTTGAAATCTACTCGCACAAGAATTGTTTAAAAAAAAACACCTATAACCGAATGTGCATCGGAACAAAAAAATACAACAAATTCACAAAAAATAAGTAAATTAGATAGAATCAAAATGCTTATAACACCTGTACTAGAGCAGTGAAACTGAGAAAGGAGCGTAAGCTATGCTGCTCGGTATCGACAGCAAAAACCCTCTCTTTACTTAATGAATGAGCTAACTCCTTCAACTGAGACTCAGTCTCCACCCAAACAAAGAAATCATCCATTTCCATCACATTCATGCTGCTATTTATTTCAATTTCAAATTCAAATTCAATTCGAGAATTCTCTATCAAAGCTGTAATTTCTATCAAAGAATTTTATGCCATAACATAAAAAAAAGGTGAAATTAAAAATTCAAATTGGATTAAAAATTTCAATTTACATGCAAATTGCATCATCAAACAAAAAAAAACAGAGAGATAATGTACCGTTATCGGAGTCATGGAGCTTTAAGTGCTTGAACTGAGAGAAGGAGTTATCAGCTAAAACGCGCTTGAAACCGAACTGCGGCTTCGTGTCCGACTGTAAATAGCATGAACTTGAATGGCATTTTTGGTTTCTCCGTCTACGGTACCGTTTAGTGAAAAGGATTGAAAGTGCTGCAAAAGATACTACAGCCACAGCTATTTTGATTTTGTCTTTGTACTACATTTTTCTTCTGTTTCTTCTTTTTTCTCTTCTGACGGGAAAAAAACGCAAGGGGTTTAAGAGAAGAAGGTGCATGTAGTGGCTGGGCTGGTAGTTATTGGGCTTAAGCCCAATTAATTTTTATAGGCCCATATTCTAATCTCTAATATTGGTAAGTGACCGTTTTTTCAGTTTTTATTTTTATTTTTATTTTTTTTAAATTCAGTTTTTTTTTTAATCTGCTTCGGTCATATAAGAAACATGAAAATTTAAATTTAATAAGAAGAAAAAGAAATGGAGTCTGGTAATTCACAAGGGAGCGAAGATAATGATTTTGAAATAGAAGCAATTGCTCTTTCAACTCCTCCACCAATACAGGACTTTGCCAGTGATGTGTCAAACAACAACAAGAAAAAAAATAAAATCCTTCTGAAATTTAGTAATATTTTGATCATAATAAAAGAAAAATTCAATGTGATAACAAAGTTTATTGAGAATCAATGGAAAAAACAACGTGGGATTGCTGCGAATTCAGACCAAACAAGAGCTTACCAAGTTTGGGAAGGGAACAATGTAAGAGTTTTTTCTATGAATATTTATGCTGATCTATTACTAATGCAATTTATAACATGATTACTGATAAAATTTTATTGTCGTATGGATGTGTAGGTATTTTTCTGCCATGGGAGGCTTATATGTGGGCCGGATCCCAGAGGGTTATTGTTCACTATTGTTTCAATAATACTGTCACGTTGGATTTTTACCGTGTGTAATATCATTTTATATTTAATTATTATTTTTTATATATTAAAAGTCACTCCTAATCAATTATAAGATTTAATTTATGCTTAATAATATTGATATTTCTAGATTCTAAAAATTAATTACGTGTAGAACAAAAAATATCTTACAATATTCAAAATTAGCACTATAACTATCGTAATATTTTATTGTATATATATTTTTTTATTTATAAAAGGAATTATATTCATTGTATGAATATAAATCTTAATTTTATTTTTTATCTCTTGATTATTATATTCGCTGTCTGAAAATTTTTTATTAAATTTTATTTTATTATTTTTATTATTTTTTATGAGTATATATTTTATTTATTAGTTAATTATTTAATTCTTATATTCATTATCTTAATATAAGAATTTTATAGCTTAATATGTGTTAAATTTATTTTTTTAAAATTATATTCACTCTCTAAATATAATTATCCAAATTATATATATATTTTTTAATTTGTTAATTTATTTTTTTAAAAATTTTTTTATTAAAGTGAATTTAAATTCAAAACTCAATTTTAACTGTTTATATATCCACTCAACGAAATTAAAATCCTTACAGTTTGATTGTTATCATAATTACTTCTTATTATTATTATTATTATTATTATCACTATTGTATATAATTCATTAATATATTTATTTATTTATTATTTTTATTGTTATGTTTACTTTTTAGATATAATTATTCTTTTTTAATCTTATCGTCATTAATATCTTTCATGCGCTTATTTTTTTATTGCTATTATTTTGTATATATTATTATTTTTAATAATTATATTCGTCAAATATAATTATTATATTTATTTAATATATATATATAATATATTCTTAAATTGTCAATATTATTATATTTACTATCTAAATATAAATATGGTTATTTTACCTCAATATTTACTATTTAAATATAATTATGGTTATTTTACCTCAATTTCATTTAACTGATTAAATAAAATAGAGAAAATAATGCATTTTTATTATAAATAATTAAGATGGTTACTAGTAAAATTAAAATGTTAAAATTATTAGATTTTGTTTAATTAAATTTTTTATATAAAATAAAAATATTGTAATATCATTGATTTAATAAAATTTAATAATTATTTTAATATTATACTTTTTTATTTTTTATTTTTTATTTATTTGGAATTTTTTTAAAACAACAAATAAAAAAGAAAATAATTGTATATTTTTTTTTGGGCTGAAAGAATAAAAGAAATAATATAAAAAGAAGTTTTTTTTTTTTTTTAAAGTTGATTTGAATGGACTTAAGCGTGGGATTTGAACGTGGATCTTTATCATTTTTAATATATATATAATTATAGTTTAAAAAAATGAAGAAAGGAAATTTATTCCTTTTGAAACAGCCAAGGCGTGCACTGTAAAGTCTATTACAATTTTTTAAAAATACTTATTTTAAAATAAGAAAACGATTTGTCAATTACTTTCCTCCACATACTATCATTTTCTATTAACAAAACTCATCTTTAAAACACAAAACCCTAAATTATCCCCATATATATATATATATATATATTTCCTCATTTTTCCCTTTACTACTGTCAGTTTCCTTTACTATTTCACTCTTTGCTTCGTAATTCATTCTTCTCTAATTTTTTTTTAAATTTAAATAAAAAATCCTAATACATTTATTTTCTTGACATTAAATTAATTCCTCTTATACCTCCCTCGACCACTCCAATCAGAGGCGGAGATAAAGGAGGTCACATGGGGCCCTGTTCCCCCCTCAGTTAAAAATAAAAAATTTTTAGGTATATTTGAGAATGAATATTACATTGGTTGAGATGGAACAGCTTGGCCTTACTATGTGAGAGCACGCAACTTCGATCCACGCTCCCAGCATTTTTCATCCTTTTTTTTCCAATCTTTAAAACTGGGCCTTTTAATCAAGCCCATTACAAACAAACAAGATTTGTCAATGACTCTGCCCATTACAAACAAACAAGAATAACTTAATTGTTACTCTTTCTCTTCTATAAAAAAGCATAAAGTTTTTCCTTTAGTGTATCTGTTAATCAAATTGGCATTGCTTTTACCAGTTGCTACAGCTACAGTGGAAAGAGCTTTCTCCGCAATGAAAATTATTAAGAGTTCACTTCGTAATAGCATGGGAGATGAGCTGCTAAATGATTGTTTAGTTACCTATATTGAAAGAGATGTATTTGCAAGTATTGACAATGAAACAATTATGAATAGATTTCAATCAATGAAAAATAGGCGAGGAATATTGTAATTTAATGTTTTAAATTTTCTTTGTATCCAACATTTTTCTTATTTTATTTATTTTATTATAAATGTTATTTTTGTGAATTATAAATTTTAAGTTAAATTGGACCCCCCTTATCTAAAATCTTGGCTACGCCACTGACTCCAATTTTATTTTTATCAACAGATGAGGTAAATTTTTTTAAGTCTATTTTTTTACTCGTTATTAAATCTTTTAATGTACATTTTTTTTTTCATTTTGAGTTTACTTCAATTAAAAAAAATAAACACTTAATAATCATTTTTGTTATTTTTTTGTTAAGTTCTTATACATACACCAAATTATTCATCTTTAATTTCAATTTTTTTGTTTTACTTATATTATTATTTTTTTACATATGCATTATTTTAGGATTTAAAGTTTTATTTTTGATTCTTGATTTTTTTTATTTTATTATTTCTGCTAGATCTATTTTTGGTATAATATTTAGCATTTCTTCTATTTTGTGAATGTTGTTGATAATTTAGGATTTTCATTTTGTGTATGTATAATAAAATGTATTTCCTGCATTTTTATTTTTTATAGTTACTACATGGCTATATTTAATTATATATATATATATATATATATTAAATTAAAATTATAGTATAAATATAAATTATAATAACACTACAAATACCAAAATAATTATAGCTAAATGAAAATATAGTAAAAAATTAAAGATTATATAATACCTGATAGATGAACTTTTCTTATTTGAGAGTTTGATGTGTGATTTTTGTTGATTGTTAGATTTTCTTTACTTACTGTCCTAATTTATTTATTAAATTCACTTTTTTATATTTAATAAATTCTTAATTTCTCACTATTTTCTCTGTCAGGAAATTATTTTTTTATTTTTGTATATTTTTTTCTCTTTTGTATTTGTTTCTATGATTTTTCTGTGTAAATTTTTCTTTTTTTTTTCTGCAATTCTTATCCTATTTTTATACCAAAAGAACTTCATAGTCTCATGTCCCACCAATTTTTTTTAATGCATTTCTCCAAGAATTATTGCAGAAAACATTGCATAAAGCCTGAAGTCCTTTCTTTTCCTTATTTTAAGTTGCTTTTGTTTATTTGTTGATTATTGTTAAATAAGATAATAAACACTTTATTAATAATTTTGTTAATTTATTACTTTTAATTATTGTTTCAATTTTATTTTTTTGAAGTGGGTTACTACACCATGTGCAGTGAAGATGATTTACCGCTTGATTCTACTCTCACAGTCACCGTTTCCTTGGTTCTAAAGCTAAGTGTTTGTCTTTGTCCTTCTACTTATTATGGATTCATTACAATTAAAGAAAACTCAAATTTTTTAGCAATTTTTTATAATTCCTCTTGCAAGCTTTTAATTAACAAATTTTGTTCATTTATAGAATTTTTTGTTTGATGAAGTGCAGGTTTTAGTGAACTTGTTGCTGGTGAGTGCAAATGATCCAGGAATTATTCCTAGAAATGATCAAACAGCTTCAGATGAAACTGGTACAAGTAGAAGGTAATATTAATCAATGGGTTTAAAATGAAATTAAAATATTGTAAAAATTGTCAGATTTATAGGCCTCCTAGGAGTTGCCATTGTGCTATGTGCAACAATTGTGTTGAGAAATTTGACCATCACTGTCCATGGATTGGCCAATGTATTGCACTGGTATGTATGATCTCAAATCAATTCTATACTAATTAATATAAATTTTAATTTGTATTTGTATTTTAATTTCTCTAATATAATATTAACTCTAAATTCGTCTCTAATTGCTACGTTTGTGCAGAGAAACTATAGATACCACTTGACATTTGTGGTGTCAGCCTTGAATTTTTTCATATACATATTTATATTTTCAATGTGGAGAATCCAACGAAAAATGACGAGAACTGGTAATGGATTAATTGGAATGCTAATGAATTATCCTGAGACATTGGCATTGGTTTTATTCAGTTTTGCTGCTATTTGATTCTTAGTTAGCCTTATTATTTTCCATGCTTACTCGATTGCAATAAATAAGGTTTAATCTTCATGCCAAAGTTTTTAATATTTTTTTTTAAATACAAAAGGTTGACCTTTGCTCTTTAAAAAAATCACTCCAACTAAAAATTCTAATTGAAATGTTAAAACAATTGAATAATGATAAATGTAGATATATAAAAACTTAATTTCCCTTAGTTTTTGGTATGCAAATTTTTATATTTTTGTAAAAAAAATCATCATGTGTCCTGATTTTACTAATCTCTGTTATTTTCATTAAGATTAAAATTTTTAGTTGAAATTACGGTCGTATTATCTAATAATTTCTTGAGAATATGTACGTGTAATTTATTTTTATTTTTAAGGTTCTGACTGTTTCCAATATAAATTGGGTCATTTTATTTATTGCAGACAACATATGACAATTTTGGAAGATGCAATTTGGAATCTGGAAACCCATTTGGCAAGGGAATTTTATGCAATATTAAGGAGGCTTTATTTTCACCGTTGCCGCCTTCTAAGGTTGATTTCCATGCTCTAATAACACCAAACAGCTTGTGAGAAGGAACTCCAAATTTAATTAATGCAAAGTGGAAGCTCGTGATTTTGTTTAATTCAATCAGCATATTTATATCATATTAAGTTTGCCTTTTTTATTCGCTCAAAAATTTATATCAAAATAAAATTATTTATAAAGAAAAATTCTCATTTATGGTTGGGAAATGTTTAGATGGAGACAAGACTCTCTGTTATCTTCTCCAAGTGTGGCTTCATAATTATGCTCAATAAAAAAGGAACATGAAAAGGACTTGAACAAAAATGAGGCAATTAATACTACTGCATGGAGCAAATTACAAGCAGCAAAAATGGTTGATTCTTGGTTTGATGATGGGGTCGTATAATACCCTTAATGATAGTTGGCCACCCAGGCCCGGCTTTTATGGGGAGCAACATGAGCAATTGCTCATGGCGTTCAATTTTAAGTGGGCCTCCTATTTATTTTTTTTAATATAAGTATATATTTTAAAACTTATATACAGAATTAATTGAATTATTCACTTTATAATTTACTGAAAAAATAATATATTTTCATTTCTTTATAAAGAAATTTTCATTTCTTTATAATTATTTACTGAAAAAAATAATTTAATTATTTTTATTTTTTTTGTCATTCACTTTATATCAGAATTAATTCAATTATTTTTTTTCCCTTATAGCTTGTTGTTTTCTTTATTTATCTATTTTTTGATTTAAGAGTCTATATTTAAATTTTTGCTCAGGGCCCCTAAAATGTTCGAGACGGCTCTGTGGCCACCGGCACTGGCCAAGCCAACACAGAGCAGTTGCCTGTTGGTAACTTGGTTACAAGGAATGGCAGAAAAAACTAAAAAAATCTTAAAAAAATTTGGTGAGGTGATGGCCCAGCATCCACAACTGGGCAGAGATCACATGAGTATGGGGAGAGCTGCCTGGGATGGCCATCAATGTTTTGCATTTATGGAATGGAAGGTTCATTCATTGAAGTGGACATCTTTTTCATGGGTTCCTTTGAAGCTTGAGCTACCACTAGAATTAAAGAGAAACTGTATGGTGCATATATGGGTCCATTGGAAACAAATCATAAGAAATGGGGTTATTTTCCAAGCTTTCTTCTTAATCACAATTCGAGATTTGTGCATGAACTATGGGCTTGAGATTTTAGTGGTGTTTCAATCCTGGCTAAAAATTTGGGTCAAACAATTTGCTTTGCTTTTAGCAAATCTGTGAAAGGTTAAAAGGTAAAGTAGAGAAGTGGGACCTTTACAGAGTAGACGGCTTGTCGTTACTATTTTTTCTTATAGCTTTTGATTTTATGTTCTGTGACTGTAAAATGATTGTTTTTTGTTTCTTCCATTAATATTCGACTTCTAAACAAGAATGTCTCTCTCTCTCTCTTTTTTTTTTTAATTTCTTCTTTTGTAGACCAAAATGATCTCAATTTGCCAATTTGCATGCAAAAGTGCATATTAAATATTAAAGCATATATGTAATGTGTTATTTATTAATGAGGGTTTTTCTATTGAAGATTTTAAGAAAGGATTTATGGTCCCATGTGTCTTCTATCTTGAATGCGTCTTTAGGGGAGCATTTTCAGGCTAGCGGCCGTCTTCATTATAAGGAGAGTGTGTATTGGATGGCTCCTCCTTTTGATTTTTACAAGTTGAATACAGATGGCTCTTATTTGCATGGCACTCGGCGTGCTTATGGAGGTGGTCTCTTAAGAGATGATAATGGGCAATGGATTAAGGGCTTTGTCATTAATATCGGTTTATGTGATACCATTAGAGCATAGTTATGGGCAATTCATGAAGGTTTGAAGATGGTTAAATCGCTGAATCTTACAAGAATTATGGTAGAGTCTAGTAACAAGTGTGTTATAGAGATGATTAATGGTAATTGGAGTATCCTAGCAGGCTGTTTTCAGTTGGTTCAATTAGTCAAATATCTTTGCATGGACTTTGAAGATGTGTATTTTTTGCATATTTTCAGAAAAGTCAACTTCTCTGCTGATTTTTTGGCAAGCCACGCCAGAGACTTTCCTATAGGAACTACTGTTCTCGATCATGTTCCACCTGGATTATTTTTGCAGTTGCAGCACATTGTAGTAGAGTGGCTTACTTCTGCTGATTGACTTTGTTTGTGAGCTTTGCCCACCGTTATGTACAAAAAAAAAAGCATATATGTAAAATCATACTTTTATCATTAGTCCATTTTATATATAAAAAGCATCAGACCTCTTACTCATATTGCCCACGAACATTAAAAAAATAAATTAATTAAAATTTAATATATCGTTCTGATTTTACTTTTAAAAAATTGAATTATTAAAGTAGATTTAAGAATTTTTTATATTTTTATAATTCATTTATTTTAAATAAATTATAAAATTATTGGATTGGAAATTTGAATTTGATTCCAACTCGAGTCTAATACTAATATACTATTGTGTTCAACTTAATGAACACCTATTGAACATTTGTTAGAACTGTTCTGTTACTGTGATTACAGAAAAAAAGTATTTTCCCCAATGCTCCTACACGTAATTGTGACAGAATAAGATTCAAAATCGAAACCCTAACAATAATCGCCACAATCCAGAACACAAACAAGCATCAAAACAAACAACCAAACAGAGTCGTTTTACTTGGTTCACCTTTACACACAGTAAAGGCTACATCCAAGGCGAGGAGACAAAACCCCTCAGTCAATCCCTTAGAAACTTAGAATCGGCAGAAACTGTTACAAGCCAAAGTCTCAGATTGTCCCTCTCTCTCTCATATTACAAACTGTAAAGCTCACCTCTCTAACAAAATCACAGATTACAGGCTCGCTAAACAGATCAAAGAAAACAGTACAGAGAACCAGAGAAGAAAACAGAAAGAACTCTCTAGAACGCACTGACGGCCGAGAGAGAAAAGGAAAAATAAAAAATTACACAGCACAGCTATAACGAGAGTATTTATATCAACCGTAAACCCGTGCATAGAAAATCCACAGACAGCACTGCACACACAAAACGCACCGTATCAAATAAGTAGGGAAAGAATCATCACAGGTGACTTTGAGTCACTTAAGACCCACAATCTCCACCTTGACTCCAAGTCTCCAAAAGGGAATGACATCAGGAAATTGCCTCTTCACGGGTAATCACCAATCAGAAACATGATTTTTTAAGCTTTCAAAACTCCAAGCATACTCAAGGCATCCTGAAATTTTGAAACAGAAACAGGTTTAGTCACAATATCAGCTGGATTAATATCAGTATGAATTTTTCCCACACTTACCTCACCTTTTGCAATCACATTTCTTATAAAATGCAACCTAACATCTATATGCTTTGTTCTTTCATGAAACATATTATTTCTGCTCAAATGTATAGCACTTTGAGAATCACAAAACACATAAAACCTTACCATTCAGAAGTCCCAACTCTGCAACTATACCTTTTAGCCAAATGGCTTCTTTAATTGCCTCAGTTAAGGCAATGTACTCAGCTTCAGTTGTAGATAAAGCTACAATATGTTGCAAGCTGCTTTTCCAACTTACAACATTATTAGCAAAGGTAAAACAGTAGCCAGACAAAGATCTTCTTTTATCAAGATCTGCTGCAAAATCAGAATCACAAAATCCAGTAATATCATACACATTACAGTCAGACCTTTTAAACAGCAAACCAACATTACTTGATCCTTTAAGATACCTGGACAACCATTTAACAGCTGACCAGTGTTCTTTACAAGGGTTGGACATGAATCTGCTAACTAGACTCACCCCATAGGCTAAATCAGGTCGTGTGCAGACCATAGCATACATAAGAATACCTACCACATTCTGATATGGAACATCTGACATGTAGCTTGATTCAGCCAAGTTCAAAGGTTTAATGATTGAACACAGCTTAAAATGAGCACCAAGAAGAGTAGAAATAATTTTTCCCTTATTTAAATCAAAAGTTTCTAGGAATTTTAGTATATAATCATTTTGATTTAAAAACAGTGTGCCTTTATCTCTATTTCTCTCTATGTTCATGCCTAATATCTTTTTAGCTGGACCTAGATCCTTCATGTCAAATTCAGTATTAAGCATACCTTTCAACTTAACAATTTCATTCATATTTTTGCATGCAATTAACATATCATTAACATAGAGTAGCAAATATACATACACATTTTCAGACACAACAGAATAGTACACACAAGGGTCAAAACTGCTTCTTTTAAAATCATGACTAAGCATAAAGTCATCAAATCTTCTATACCACTGCCTAGGGGACTGTTTAAGACCATACAAGGATTTTAATAGCAAGCACACATGATTTTCTTTACCTTTTTCAACAAAACCCTCAGGCTGTGACATATACAGCTCTTCCTCCAGATTACCATGGAGAAAGGCAGTTTTAACATCCAACTGTTCAAGCTCAAGGTCAAGCAAAGTAGTAATTGATAATATCAGTCTAATGGAAACATGTTTCACAACAGGACTAAATACCTCATTGTAATCAATACCTTCTCTTTGAGAGAAACCCTTAGCAACTAACCTGGCCTTGAATCTTTCCTTCTCAAGACCAGGAATAGGTGGTTTTCTCTTAAAGATCCACTTACATTTAATGATCTTTCTGTCAAATGGTTTAGGTACTAATTTCCAGGTTTGATTCTTCCTTAGGGAAGACATTTCTTCTTCCATTGCCCATTTCCACTTATCTCAGTATATACTCTGCTTTGCACCTTTGTAATCAAGAGGTTCATCCTCTTCAACAGCAGCTGCAGTAACTAGAGCAAAGGAGGTCAGTTCAGAATTAACAACATTGTAAGAGTAATCCTCAAACCTGACTGGTCTTCTGGTCTGTCTCCTCTGTCTATCTCTTGCTAACTAGTAGTTATCCAGTTCAGGCTCAGGAACCTGTTCAGGTTGTTCCTCTTCTTGATTAGATTCATCTGACCTGTCCTGTGCCTACATATCCATCCCTGCACCTGCATTAATTACTTGAGGTGGATTCTGATCAGTTTGTACAAACCTGTCTAGCTCCACCTCAATTTGAGACTTCTCTAATTGTACCTCAGATTTGAACTCCTGTATGTTAGTACTAGGAAACAATAATTCATTGAATGTAACATTTCTACTAACAGCAACCTTATTTTCCTTTGGTAACCACACTTTATACCCCTTGATCCCACTGGGATAACCTAAAAATATGCATTTCTTAGCTCTAGGATCAAGTTTGCTTTGAGTATCATGAATATAAGCTATACATCCAAATACTCTCAAGTGTGTGTAGGTTATAGGTTTATTACTCCAAGCCTCATTTGGACATTTCAAACTCAGAACAGATGTTGGAGATCTATTGATTAAATAGCAAGCAGTATGTGCTGCTTCAGCCCAGAATTTGGTGCTTAAGCTTGATTCAACAAGCATGCATCTGACCTTGTTTAAAATGGTCCTATTGTACCTTTCAGCTACTCCATTTTGCTGTGGAGTATAGGTACATGTCCTATGTCTAAGGATCCCATTTGTTTTACAAAAGTCATTGAACTGTTGATTCACAAATTCAAGCCCATTGTCAGTCCTAAGTACTTTAATCTTCTTATCCTTTAGGTTTTCAACTAAAAGCTTCCATTCACAGAAAGTTTTAAATACATCATGTTTATTCTTTAGGAAATAGATCCATACTTTCCTAGAAAAATCATCTATGAATGTTACAAAGTACTATGAACTTGACAGAGACATGGGAACATAGGTAGAACCCCACAAATCACTATGTACATACTCTAAACACTCTTTAGCCCTATAGCTTGATGATGTGAAGCTGTGTTTGTGTGATTTACCTAAAATACAACCTTCACAGGAATCTGGTTTCACAAACTGTGTGATTTCCAGATTTCCCTTCCTACTTAGGTGTTCTAAAGCTTTAAACCCTATATGACCTAACCTTTTATGCCAAAGAACTGTGTCATTTGCTGCTGACACAGTAGCATTAACAGTGCCAATAGCTACTCTGCCACCTAAGTGATATAATCTATTCACCCTATGACCAGTTAACATACATCTGTCCTCTTTAAATACTCTCAGAATCCCATCTTTTGCAGTATGATATAGACCCTTTTCTTCTAGGAACCCTAAGGAAATGAGATTTCTCCTAAGATCTGGAATGTGCCTAACCTGTCCTAGTTCTATTTGCCTTCCATCATCTAACAGTAGCCTCATAGTGCCTATACCAATGACATTACAAGAAGAATTATTACCCATTAGAACATTGGAACCAGTTAAACTATTATAACTAGAGAACCAATCCCTGTTAGGGGTCATATGATATGAACAAGCTGAATCTAGGATCCAGACTTAAGTATTTCTTGTACTGGTTATAGTCAGAGCTTCAATATCATCATCTTGAGATGATGTATTAACTACTCCAACCTCACCATTACTCTGCCCTAACTTTTCTAGCCTTTTCCTGCAAAATCTTATAATGTGACCTTTCTTTTTACAATAAAAACAAATTCTCTCAAACTTAGAACTATTGTTATTATTCTGACTATTAGCATTACTTGATTGAGCACAGTTATTAAATTGACTAGGCTTACCATTTCCAATTTTAAACTTATCCTTTTTCTTTTTGATTTTTGATTTCTCTTTAATTACTAGACTTTTTGACTTACCATTCTTTTCAGTGTTTTTCAGCTCCAATTCCCTAAGCTTCAAGGCATTCGTAATATCCTCAACTTCTATAGTAGTTCTACCATACTTTAAAGCATCTTTTACATTCTGAAAGTTTTCTGGTATAGAGTTAAGTAATATTATAGACTGGTTTTCAATACTTAACTCTTCACCATTGTCAGCTAGCTCTAAAACAAGTCTTTGAAAGTTGTCACAGTTATCATCAACAGATTTTAAAGGGTCCATTTTAAAACTAAATAATTGTTCTTTCAAATAGGCAGTTCTTGACACAGATTTGACTAAATATAAAGAGTTCAATTTATTCCAGAGTTCAGGAGCAGTATTCATACCTCTAACCTTTCTGAGCACTGTATCAGAAAGGTTAAGTACTATTGTACTGTATGCAAGATCCATCATATCTTGCTTATCATCTTCGCTGAGAGTCTCAGGCAGTGTTTCGATGCCACTAAGTGCTCTTTTGCACTTCTGTTGTACCAGGATCGCGGTCATTTTCTCTTTCCAGATGGTAAAATCGGCTTTACCATCGAATTTTTCTACGTTTATCTTGGCAAAAGACATGCTTCACAAACTTAGGGTTTTCCAAGAGTATCACAATTCACTTCCCTTTGATCGATCTTTCCTATCACAAAAAAAAAACAATCGACAGTACCAGATCTAAACAGAAAACAAGGAAAGAAACTCGATATGTCAAGAAACAAGCACTCTTAACCAAACAGTAACCCTAAAACAGATAAACAAGAAATCAAAGAGAAAGTTTAACAGAAAAGAAAGAGACCACCTATTCGATCTTCTTCTGATGAAGGCTCTGATACCACTTGTGACGGAATAAGATTCAAAATCGAAACCCTAACAATAATTGCCACAATCCAGAACACAAACAAGCATCAAAACAAACAATCAAACAGAGTCGTTTTACTTAGTTCACCTTTACACACAGTAAAGGCTACATCCAAGGCGAGGAGACAAAACCCCTCAGTCAATCCCTTAGAAACTTAGAATCGGCAGAAACTGTTACAAGCCAAAGTCTCAGATCGTCCCTCTTTCTCTCAGATTACAAACTGTAAAGCTCACCTCTCTAACAAAATCACAGATTACAGGCTCGCTAAACAGATAAAAGAAAACAGTACAGAGAACCAGAGAAGAAAACAGAAAGAACTCTCTAGAACGCACTGAAGGCCGAGAGAGAAAAGGAAAAACAAAAAATTACACAGCACAGCTATAACGAGGGTATTTATATCAACCCTAAACCCGTGCACAGAAAATCCACACGAGACAGCACTGCACACACAAAACACACCGTATCAAATAAGTAGGGAAAGAATCATCACAGGTGACTTTGAGTCACTTAAGACCCACAGTAATTTACCTTTTTTCTGTCCTATTTCTTACATTCTATTTTTATTTTCATTATTTTATGGACCCGATCAATAATATTTTCATATTAACTTATTTCTTTCCAATTAAACAGAATGGAAGCACATAAAAAGGTTTCAACTTTTTATTTTTATTATTATCTCCTGCATTTTATTTTTAATATCATATAAAAATAATACATATAAATTAAAAAAAATTATTAGTTATCATTAATTTATAAAAAATTTATTGTAGTTTATCTAAATATTATTTTTTTTATATCTTTTACTCTATTTATTTCCTTTCATTGAATGGAGAATTTAATTAGGACGAAACTTTTTAATTAATATTTTTTTAAAATTTTTAAAAATAATACTTAAATTGAAATAAAAAAAAATTTTATACGACACTCGAATTAACCGGATGAGATAATACTAGTTTTTATATAAAAAATAAAAAATATATTATTATTAATTTTTACACTTGAAAAAAAAAAAAGATTGCAGTGGTGCGAACTGGGAATGGTGAATAAGATTGGTTGCGTACCTTGCTTGGAAGCGGAGTTGTTGTCAGGCTGTCACTTTGTTTCCCTTGTTAAGCAACCCAAAGCTGCCACTGCAACCAGTCCCATATGCTGGTAGGTACTCTTGCTTTTTCATCTCTACAGCTTTTCTACGCATTTCACCTTGTTACTCTTATGCATCAAGATAACAAAATTTAACAACTACCACTATCAATCTATTAATAAACTCATTCTTATTTATTATCACCAATTTTTTTTTATTTTTTTTAGCATTTGAGATTCTTACTTATAATTTGCATGATTTTCATTGTATGGATCAAAATTCCTTTTATGATAATGATTGATAGAGTAAGTCTAATTATGCATATAATTTTGTGGTTTACTAAGAAATTATATATATATATATATATACTTTTTTTTGTCTGTAATTATATATATATACTGATTTCAATGTCAACCATCAATTTATTATTAAAATTTCTAGTTTATTTTAATTTATTATTAATTAAAAAATTTTAAATTTAACTTAAATGATATGGAAAGCTTTTAATTAAGATAAAAAGTTTATAAAAAAAAATATGAATATAATTTGTCTTTCATCAAATATCGAATGTGAATTTAATATGATATGTAAAGATTAATTTATATAGTATATATATATTTCTGGTAAATTTAAAAAAAATACAAATAATTATATGTAGTAAATTTAAAAATAAATTATTAACGATTATCACTCTAAATAATAATAATTTAATAATACAATTTAAATTTTTAGAAATTAAAATTGTCAATTAATTATTTTTAATTTAATAATAGTAAAATTATTTTCATTATGAAAGTTGAAATGATCAATTGTACAGGACACTTTATTTACGATAGTCAGAGGTAATTAGAAAAAAGAAAGAAAAGTAAAGTTAGTGAATTTATGTGACACCACCTTCCAACTATCCACCCATTCATCTGCCAAGTGACACTGTCCTTGAAATTGGGGGTAAGAAATAAGTTATAAGTTTAATTTCTATATCATTAATTAAAATTATATTTCTTTGATCAAATCACGAAAAAGATATTTCTTACAAATTTTCTATAATAGAAATTTATTCTTTTTTATTTCAAGAAAGTAATAAGGAATTATAGTTCATTCTGCTTGAATTCCATTGACTTTAAAAAAATTTCTTGAAAAATACTCTATTCTGCTGAGTACCATCTCCCATTAACTTTTTTCTTTCAATAAAAAAATATTCTTCCAATACATTATAATTAAGTTGGAAAAGAAGACAAAGAAGTTGATGGGGGGAATGAGAACAAATTAATAAGCTATAAATAAATAGTTTGGAAATATAAATAATATCAAAATGGTTATATACTAATATCGATGTACCTAAATAAGGGCATTTTGAGCTAACTAAATCTAAATTACCCTCTTGAAAAATTATAATTTTTTAATTACTTTAAAAATTTTCCACGTATTAATATGATATTATATTAATGTAATATTAATTTATCATTTCAATTATAATTTTTAATTGGAATCACAATTATAAGATATAATTTATTCTTAATTATTAAAATAAAATCAAATCTATAATATGGGATGGATAAAAATGAAAAATAAATCTATCTGGATGAAATAAATGAAAAAGAAAATCATTACAAAAAATACTTAATTTGTTGGCGAATTTTAGCGAGAGAAAATAATTTGTTTCTATCTATTGAGATAACACCGGCAAAAGAGGAAAAAAAAAAGACTAATCATTGGCAATTTAAAATAATAATGAAAAAATAAATGGCAATTTAAGCTTCGCAAATGCTAAAAGACCTTAAAATATGTCGATAAATATTAAACAATTAAAAAATAAGAAATAATTTGAGAGCTGCAAACGCTAAGAGACCTCAAAATTAGTCGATAGATATTAAGAGGATGTTTCTCAAAACTGGAGCTTTTCAGCTTATTGTGAATAAGTGATTTTTAGATTATAATCAGATTAAAAATAAGCAGTTAAGCGTTTCTGTAAACTAATTAATAATCAGCTGATAATCAGTTTATAATCAGTTAAGTGTTTCTGTAAAATCAGCTTATAATCAGTTTTTAATTGCAGAAACTGTCAAAATGATCAAACTGTCCCTGAATTTATTTATTGTATAAAAATAATTTTTTAAATGTCAATTCAAAATTTATTTTGTAATAATAATAATAATAAATTTATTTAAGAAGAAACATAAAAGAATTTTGATGGAAACTAAAGTGTATAGGGTGGGCAAATTTGAAATATTGAAGATTAGGTAGGGATAGTATGTTCTTTTACTTGGTCAAAACTGCTTAAAAAAAGTAGCAAAACCCAACTTTTAAAAAACTGATTAAAATCATATTATAATCTACTATTTAAGTTTTCAGAAATACTTAAATAAACAACTTATAATCTAAAAACTGCTTATAATCAGTTTTGACCAGCTTTTAAGTTTTGAGAAACACTTTGTAAATAATTAAAAATTGAGTAGCAATTTAAGTGTTGTTTTTATTGTTATAATTGACTTTTTAATAATAAATATTAATTTATTTTTTATTAATTTACTGGACAAAGCAGTTGGATGGTCTCCGATGGAACACAAGTTATTCATTCATACTCACACTAAAAATCAGGACAAACAGATATTTATTAATGAATACTCACAAGATATACATGTAAATTTATATTTTAATATTAACTTTTAGTTTTTTTACATGATATATTTATTATATTAATATTTTTTTTCACAAGACCACTTTGTAATATCTCGAGATTAATAGTCAAAGGAAAGTGAACCTAATAATGAGATACGATTGTTCATTACGATTGCTAGTGAAAAGAAGAAGAGGAATGTATATGGACTAGGATCTTAGCACGTCACTGGAGTAAGCTCTTCATTTTCAGCTTTCTCCTGAGCACTACTTCAGGAAGTGGAGCAATTGGAGACAGCATTTGAGGAGCAACTTATGAATCAAAAGCGGAGGTATGAAGAGCAGCTCCAAACACAACGGAGAGAGCTGGAGTGCATGAATGGGAGCAAGTATTATGAAATCAAGCATAGAGAGATGTCAAAGTACGTTGGATTAATTTCCACTACGGTTCTTACCTTTCACCTCCACCTCTCAAGATTCAGCTACTCTACTTCCATCTCTACCTTTGTCTCCATCTCCCATTCCCCTTTAGTTTTTTGTAAATATTATTTGTATCTTTTATTTATTTGTATAATTTAATTACTATTACATATGATTTTATCTTTATATGTATTTTTATTTATATATATTATTTATTTATAAATATTATTTATTTATATAATTTTTATGATATGTTATTTTATTATTTTATGATGTAAATTTAATAAAAATAAAAATTTAAAATTTATTTTTAAAAAAATTAAAAATTTACCAAGGAATTACATAATGAAAGATAATATTTATCATTTGTTGATAAATTATCGACAAATTGTAAAAATATTAATTATTTATCAACAGATTATCGATAAATTTCTATATAAATATAATTTACTGACTGCATATTTGAAGATAATGAGTAAATTTACCAACAGATTCTTATACATTTGCCAACTAATTGGCAACAAATTCTCTATTTTTTAAAATAATATTAAAATAAATTATTGATCGATTATCAACAGTTTTTCTACTTCTTAAAATAGTAAAATAGATTACTGATAGTTTATTGACTACCTTTTCAACTAAATATGAAATTTAAAATATAATTTACCAATAATATTTCGGTCGACAATTACTGACTGAAAGTACTTCTCTCTGTATATTAAAATAATTTCAAAACTAAAACTTCAGTCAATAAGCCATCGGTAATTACTGATTGCTCTTATAATATCTTGGTAAATTCGTTGCCGACAAGGTAATTATAGACTAAAAGCTTTGATCGGTAAGTAGTCAATAAATTTTTTTATTATGAAAATTTTTATTATTATTGATGAAATTTTTTGTTGATAATTCATATATTTTTATATTCAATAAACTTTTTTCTCATGGAGTCTTATTTATTAAAAAATAATAATTTTTTTTCTTATTTTCTACTTTCTAAAAATGTGAAATGATGTCATGATCTAAATCAGGTGTATAAGTTGGAGAAACCTATTTTCCACTTGGAGCTAGAAGATTGTATAATTCTTCAATAAAAATTTTCTTTTAATATAGATATGAGAGAGCTAATCCAAAAAATTAATTGTTAAAATTGAAGAACTCATTTTATTTTAAATATGTTATATTCTCATATTTTATTAGATATGAAATTACTCACACTTCAATCATCTAGAGTAGTTCAACACTCCTTCCTCAAATATCAATTACCTAGTTGACGTTTGATAAATACACAATAGCTAGCTACTACCTAGGACATCTATGAATATAGTTTTATATTTCAATGATCACCATTCGAAACATTTTGGTAAGGATACTAACTTGATACCATGTAGAATTCTTCATACTAAAATTTTCTTTTAATATAAATATGGGAGAGCTAAGCTTAAAATTTTCTTTTAATATAAACATTGGTAACCAGATATAGAACTAATTGTTTTCGCTAATAAGTACGCAACAGAATTCATTGATCTTTTAATAAAACAAATAATATAGTTCTGAATACCTCTTAACAAGTGGAGGCAATCTCTAGTGATAAGCCTAAAATAAGATAGATTCTCAGTTCACTAGGGTGTTGGAGAGCTAATGCAAGAACTTAAGAATCAGTCTCAAAAGCAACAAAGTTGAACCTTTTCCTTTTGATTCAGGATTAATTGTAATTATACTTGAAATAACCATACTAAGTTTACCAAAAAATTTTAATTTGCTCGATATAATTTATAATGATAGTCCAAACCGACCAATAAGGCAACTATCTCGATATAATAAATGGGTCTAAAAATTTAATAATTTTCAAAGACTTGTTTAGAAAAATTTGAGTGCGATAGGGCCATGCATTGCCCTATTCGTGCTCCACAATTTCTTCGTTGCATTCCTTGAGATTGCATTAAATGTATTTTATGATTCTTTCTGTAATGTTTGCTCTTTTTTATGCCTTATATACCACCAAAAATTTCTTGTCTTTGTGATTCTTTTCATGAAATATCAGTAATTTCCAATACTCTTTTTTTAAAAAAAAAAAAATCTGTTTTCAATCCTTTTCAAAGTTCTTGAGGGTTGACTATAGTGAAAATCAATTTGATTGTGTTGAAAATTTTGGATATGAGAATGTAATGGTTAGAGTGGAGCAATTATTTAAATGCTCCATTAACCCCAAATCAACATTCATTTATGTATGTTTCTAAATTTACTTTCTAAATTATATTTTTTTAGTTTTATTTTGTTATTTAAATTATATTATTATTATTATTATTAAATAAAATATTGATGTTTAGTTATAGATACCTAATATTTGTGGGTCTTAATTGTCTGGAGTTTTTAAAATTTAAATTGAACATAATAATTTTAATTATGTTGATTGATGAATTATATAAAAATTAGATAATATAATTTCTTTAAGATTTTAAAATACAAGCTAGCATATATAGATCATTTTTGGGGTAAAAAAGTGAGAAAACTTGATGAACTTTGCTTAGAAGTTAGAAGGTATGGAGAGCAAAAATAGTAATTCATAAAAATGCAGATGCATGGTGGTGGGTTTATTGATTATTATCTATTTTCAATGTTATTTGCCATTATATATATTTTCCCTAATGTAATAAAATCACCCTTGGATTCATATTACTATGCCAACTTCTATATGCATTGTTAAGTTTGTCAAATTTTGAGGAAGTACAAGTCCAGTTGCTCCAATGAAAAGAATCGATCACTTAATAATTAAAATAAATAAATAAATAACCTACTAATTATACTACTTTTCTTATTATTAATTATCCAAGTTATTATCATATTATAAGAATATATATTCTCTAAGTCTTAAACTGATAAAAATAATTTTTTTTAAATTTAGTTACAAATATAAATTTATATATAATTTTTTATTCTAGTATGAGATATATTTATTAAATATTTTTAAAAATAATATTAAATGTGAACATAATGATGATTTAACATTTTTATTAACTAAAATCGTAAATATTTATAATTTAGGATGAAAAAAGAAATGCATCTATCAATTTAGATGAATGTTATACATATTTTTTAATTTTATCATTAAATTAAGTTGATTTTGATGGTGGCTAGTGTTTGTAAGATTCATTCATTAAAAAAAATGTGTTTTCATCATTTATATGTACATTAAAAAATATTTTTAAAATATTAATTTTAAGATATAAATTTTAATTATAAAATATTAAATCAATTTTTAAAAATACATAACTAACCTTTTGAAATTAGTTGTCTATTTTTAAAATTAAATATTCATTTAAATCTTCCGCTAAAAATTAATTCACTTGGATTAGGGTTATAATTGAAATATTAAAAATGTAAAGTGAGAGTTTCTAGTAGTTAAAAATTAAAATTTAATAGATGTAATAGTGTTTAACTCATAATTTAACATTTTAATTATTAATCTTATTTTTTGAAGTGGGAGTTTGTTTTATTACTGTATTTAATTATATAGTTACAAATTACATATAATATTTCTTGTAAAATAAAAATCTAAAGAAATGGTTAAAAAAAATCTAAATTTGTGGCTAATGAAGCATATAAAAAGAGAAATAAATAAATCCAAAATCTTAAAAAGAGTTAGTATATAATAATAATGAAATTGGGCTTGATCTGGTAGCAAATGGGGATGTCCCAAAATGCAGAGGAATGTTACGTTTTAGTGGAGGAAGAAACATGAAAATGGGTGAAAATGATGTCTACGTGTCATGTTATCCTCTTGAAGTGGGCCCCGTCCCATTCAAGGTCTTACAATTTCCACGTGAGCTAAAGTGCAATCTGTCACATTATTAATGGACATTCCTACTTGGATTTTGCCACGTATTCAGTTGCTAGATCTAAGTCACGTGTCCTGCACAAACATTTCCAAAATCTATGCCTCATATCTTGTTCCCTTCTTTATTATTTCTACATCAATTATTATTTAAAAAAAAAATAGTATCTCATAATCAATAAACAAAATCTATAATAGTGCATTTTATAAAATACTAAAAAAATTTAATTAATGAGAATATATTTTATAAAAATATATTATATATTTTATATTTTATTGAAAAAAATTATATTATTATATTTAAAAGATATAATAAAATATTAAAAAAAATAAATTAAAAAAAATATTTATTTATTTAATTGCAATCCAACTTTATATAAAAAATTTAAATAATACTTAAACCAATTTTATAATATCTTCTTATTATTTTATCATATCTTAAATTCATAATATAATTATTTTTTGACATATAAACATTCACTTTTTCAGTAAAATATTTTTTTTACTCTTTTAAGTAAAATATTTTATTAATTAGTTAATAAAATTTAGTGTGTTTAATATTTTATTTTACATATATTATTTGTAAATAAACATAATATTATTGATCAAATAAAATTATAAAGTCAATTTTTAAAATTTTTGTGCAACCAAACACACTATAGTTATTCCAAAGCTAATGTGGGCATATTAAAATTGATTTTAAAATTATTAAATTTTAAATATAAATTTTATTTAAAATTAAATATATAAAAAATAAATAAAAATATAGTTTTATTTTAAATTCAAGAGGTTAAAAATTAATAAAAATAAATGGCAGACCATCTTTTTTTAATATTCCTATTCCTATTTTGACTTACTTGAGAGTTGAGAATTGAGATTTAAAAATTTTGCAATTGTTCAAATATAATTTTTTCCAAGTAATAAAAAAAATTAAAATATTGAAAACTAATTCCACATCTCTTCTCTTCTTATAATTTTGGAAGAAAAAAAAAATCCTTCATACTACTTTTCAACTACATAAATAGCAAGTTAATGCATTATTTTATTAAAACAATGCTGTTAAAGTTTGTCCCTTGATTCTTTTTAAAAGGAAAAAAAGAAGTAATAATAAATTTATTGAATAACCCTCCGTCTAAATATAATTTAATAATAACTAAATACATATACGGTTTAAATAATAAATTTAAATTTAAAATTTTCTTTTTTATACTCAAAAAAAAGAAAAATTAGGAAAACTAATTTTCCTATACTGTATTACTTTTTCATCTTATATTAATTTTACTTAATTTGCCGATATTTAAAAAAGGTTATATATATATATATATACATACTCAAAAGTACAGAAACTCTATATACAGATATGTACAAGAAAAGAGTTGGTTAGAAGAAAAGAATCTTCACATAAATAGGAACTAAAGCTTTTGTTTTGTTTCTTTTTTTTTTTTTAAGAGAGAGACAGAGGAACTAAAGTTAATATAGCGAGGGAATGAATTCAATATGGGAAAACAAATTGATTTCTTAGTAAATTTACTATTACGGGACTTTTGATTAATTATTAAAAAAATTAATTACTGAAAATATATTTTATAAAGATATATTATTAAGATTATATTTTATTAACAAAAATTATATTACATTAAAATTCTTAAAAATTAAATAGATTAAAGATTATATTAACTTATTTAGTTACAATCTAATTTTATTGAAAAAGTTTAAAAAATATTAAACTGCCTTTATAATATTATCATACTATAAAGTAAGAGTATAATTATCTTTTAATATGAGACTCTATAATTCATTTTTTTAGTAAAATAATTTTTTCTACTCTTTCTCTATAAAATATTTTACCAAGTAGTTGATAAAATTTAATGGATCTGATATTTTATTTTACATTAATTATTTGTAAACAAATATGATATTATTGTTTTAAAAAAAATTATATAGTCAACTTTTTCAGAATTAGTATAACTAAATGTACTATTAAGATTTTTTTTAAAAATATTTTATTAAATTCATTTGTTATAAATAATAAATATAATTAATTTTATAAACTTATTGTTTATTTTTAGAAGAATAAAATTACTATTTTACATTTTAAAATTACTATTTTACTTTTAATGTCTTATAAATTTATTATAAAATAAATTAATTACAAAATTAAATTTGAGAATATAAAATGTATCGAATGTATGAGCATCTATATATAATTTAATTAATTTAAACAATTTAACAAAATAAAACTGAAATAATTTTTAGTTGGATGTTCAACTCAAATCAAACTCAGTTAAATATCATGTTACTTGGGAATAATTAATAAATTGGTATTCGGAAGCAATAAAAAGAAATTACGGATTGTTTGAAGAATTAGGCAGGGCGTATTAATGTCACAAATTATAACTATAACCATGTTATTTATAACTAGCTCGAGAATTATGATAATCTTTCCAAAATTAGGTTGCATTTTAATAAAATTTAAAAATATTAAATATTAAATAATATAATTTAGTATTAATCATTTTTTAAAAATTATACATTTGTCTACAAATTTAATTATAATTAATTATATTATTATTATAGAAGGAATTTCATCAATTTAGTGAGAACTATGAAAAAAGGAATTACTTTTTATTATGCAATTCAATATATTTTAATTCATTTTGTCGTTCCTAATTGAATATCTAGAAAAAATTACACTATATATTACATTTTTTTATATTTTTTTAAAAATAAGTTTTGGTATATTTTTAATATATGTATATTAAATATATAATTCTAAAAGTGTAGTATGCCTTTAATATATTATATAGACCTTTGGAATATGATTTTTTGAAATTAAAATTTTAAAAAAATGATTATTTTTGAAAAAAAAAAGAGCGAAAAATGAATATTTTTGAAAATAATTTTTTTGGATATTTTTTGAAGAAAGACCTTTTAACAATAAATAATAGCATGTGAAGAAGTAATAGAGAATAATGTAAATATAGATACCCATATGTGCAAACCTTAATCGAGCATGCATATGTACAATAGACTATAAGGGGAGATATATATATATATATATATATCAAATGAAATATTACGTAATTTGAACGTGAATAGCTATAATTATATAATATACTAAAACTCCTCCCAAGATTAATAGTAAAATTCCAACAATATCAACCAATTTTTTTTAAAATTTAAAATTTTATCTTTTTTCCTTTTTCGCTTTTGTTTCTTTTTTTTTTATTTTACTTCTCCTTTTTTAACCTTTGATTTTATTTTTATTGTTTTTGGTTGCTTTAAGGATAAATTTAATTTTTTAATTTTTATTTAATTTAATTGATTTTCCACTCAATTGAATATTAAACAATAATTTAAGTAATTAATTTAATAAATTAAATTTATCATTTAATAGTATAATGATAATTACTATATTTATTATAATTTATATATTAAATGCTAATTAATAGAATAAATTTAATGATTGATTTTAATTTTTATAATAATTTTATTAAAAGAATTATATTAATATTAGTTATTATCTCCATTCATAAATACATGTCACTTGAAAGTTTTTACATAATAATTAAGAAAATTATATAATAATATATTTTGTTAATCGTTTTACTAAATTATCATTCTCCTTTAATTTATTGCTAATTGAAAACTATAGAAATTTAAAAGAATTTAAATTTTAAATTTAAATTTTTTAAAAATTATAGAAGGGTAAATTTGAAATAAAAGTTATAAATAATCTTAATTTTTATAAAGTGAAAATTATTTACGAATGATGTTTGCAGATGGTATTGTTTTAATAGATGATATTCAAGCATGGTAAGTTAAAAATTGGAGTTATGAAAAAATATTTTAGAATCTAAGAGTTTTAAGTTAAATAGGACTAATATTGTGTATATGCATTGTAGATTTAATAACGATAATAAAGAAAAAGAATAAATTATTTTAAACGGAATAACAGTGTCTCATAGTACTCAATTTAAGTACATTGACTTTATTCTTCAAAAAAAATAGGAGTTGTGAAGAAGATGTAAGTCATATGATTAAAGTTGGTTGAATGAAGTGGAGGGGTGCTACAAGTGTTTTATGTGATCGAAAAATGTCAATTAAATTGAAAGGAAAGTTATGACCTGCGATGATATATGGTAGTGAGTGTTAGACAATAAAAGAACAACACATGAGTAAGATGTATGTTGCGGAAATAAAAATATTAAGATGGATGGTAGTCACACTAGAATGGATAGAAACCGTAATGAGTGTATTAGAGAAAAAGTGGGGATAATACATATTGAAGATAAGATAAGAAAATATAGATTGAGATAGTTTGACTATGTGAAATGAAGACCTAATGATGTGTTAGTCAGAAAAATCAAACAAGTTAGAGTATATAACTAAGAGATGCAAATGTAGGCCTAAATTGACTTAGTCAAAAGTGATCCAAAAGTGATCTTATGATGTTACATTTATCAGAAGAGATAACCCTAAATCGTACCGAGTGAAAAAGAAAAATTCATATAGTCGACTCTAATTGATTTGTAATTAAGACTTTATTGAATTGAGTTGAAAAATATTTGCGAATAAAATTTATCACTCTAAAGTGATATATATTTATAAACGAAGTAAGTATTTTTATATAAAAAAAAGTATAAATAAAAATTATATTATATATATTTACAAACACTAAAAGAGCTTCATGCAATTAATAGTAGATATTCTTAAAAAACTATATCTTTTTTTTTTTATTTTCTATTTTATCTTGGCACTTTTTTTTTCTTCACTCCATGTGCTATTCTGCTGCTTATTTTTAGTCCATAACTTCATGGACTCCTATCATTGTGCAATTCTAAAATAATATATGTTTTACATTTAAAATTTTAGTTTATTGGGCCTTGGAATAAGAGGAAATAAAGAGACAATTCCAATAATATTTTTCAAATAATATATAACTGAACAATAAGGACGAGAATATTAATTTATTAGCAATATATAGATTAGCAATATATAATCATAGAATTCATATATTGTACTAAGATTTGTTACTCCAATTTATATTTTATTATTTTTATTATCTTTTAATTACATTTGTGAGTTATAATTTATAGAATAGTAATTTTTTAATTTATTATTATTTTATTTTAAATTGACCATATAAATTTAATTATTTTAAAAATAATTTATAAATAAATACATCATTAATTATATTTATATTTATAAGTTTTATATTATTTAATTTTACTTTTAATTGATTTTTTGCTTATTTTTTAAGTGAAAGATTGAAAACAAAAAAGTAAAAAGTGCATTTGAATATCAAAAAATTAATTTTCTAATATATTCAAAGATATATTTATTATACTACATTTTTATATTTTACTTTATCCATATTATTTTAAAGTAAATTCACAATTTTTTATTTCTTTTAAAAAAATTTAACAAGAAGTAACATTTTTTATTTTTTATTCAAGTTACTAATTTCAATTATTATTTAAGTTTTCTTCATAATAATACAATAAAATTAAAAATTAATATTTTAATAATTTATCTTAATCAACAAATTTTCGAATGAATTAAAAAAATATCTTACTATATTAGACATATCTTATTATAATATTTTATAGTATGTACATATCAAAATTTTAAATACTTTTCAAGTGGAATTCTATATTTAAACTAAGAAAAAGTTCAAACTTATTTAGAAATAAATGTTATAATTCAAATCAACTCAATATTAAATTTTCTATTCATAATGCTTGAAAAAAAAGACGTTTTATAAGATAAAATTCTTAAAAAATATTATTCAATTAATGAATAGCAAAAATTTCAATTTTTAAAATATAGATTTTATCTTTAATATGAAAATAATTTTTATTTAATATGAAAAATCTAAAATTAATGATATTATCCAGTGTGTTTTAGTTTTTTTTTTTTTCTAAAAAACTAAAATTTAAAAACAAATTTTTTTTCTAAAAAACTAAAATTTAAAAACAAAAATCATCATGAATGCGCACTTAATAATTCAATTATTTGATTTTACAAGTAAACTTATAATTAATCTTTTTAGTTAAAAAATATCTACATTGTTAATCTATCATATCTTAACAAAATAAATATTTATGTAATATATTTTACATGTAAATAAATATTTTATATATTTTTATTGTATTTTATACATATTATATATGTTGTTATTATATTTAATGTATATATTATCGTTTATTCTTCTCAGTATACACCTAATAATATTAATTTTCCTAACAATATGGGGTGGCAATTTGCTTGTCTGCAACTAAATATTTAAAAAAGTTAATAAGGAAGACTATACCATGTGATGGTGATGGGTAAAAGATGATAAAATAGCGGTTAGGTGTCTTTGTTATCTGCACTTCATGGGCTGCTCATCTACTCTTAAGGACCACATGCTCACCGAATCTAACTCATTCAGTGCATGTTAATATATATATATATATATATATATATATATATCTTACTCCTCAAGTCCCTCTAAAAGGGCACAAATATGTGGCAAAAGGTACCTTTATTTTAAAGATATTAAAGATTCACTTCCGATAACAAAGTTATTTAAAAAAATTATATGAAAAAATAATTTATAATTATTTAACTGTTTTATAATTTTTATGACTAAAATTAATATGTAATAATTGTTTTAGAAATTAAATCTGGTCATCCTTAATCAATATTTTTCTAAACTATAATTTTATAAATAAAATATTAGATATTTAATTTAGAATTATCCGTAATGAAGAATATGATCTATATATATATATATATAAGTGAACATAATTATATGAGTAGTTATTCCATGAGGATAATTCTCAATTAGACTGAATATATATGTACACCGACCAATAAAAAATATTCAAAAGAATATTAATAAAAAAAATATAACTAATTTCATTGGTTAAATGTATATCCACCTGATCCAAGTAAATCTCTTCTATTCCACCATCAATGGAACTAATATAACATAATAATTTTTGCTTTGAGATTTTGTGGTTTATAAACAAAACATTACAATATGAAAAAAAAAAAAATCTTCCTGTATATTAAGTGAATTTAGGTTGTTTGTCATTGCTTTATGCTGACTATTAACACTTGATTGATAATCCAAATAAAAGTTTTTGTGAAATTTGTAATTTATTTATTTATTTGGCGTACATAAATAAGTAAATTAATTTGACACTGTAACCATGGATTAGGTTACAATGTCAATGCTTAAATTTTCTCTCCTGGAATTCTAGAAACATGATGCAAGTAAAATTGATCCAAATTTATGAAAATATCAATTATCACAATATGTTCACCAGATCTATAAGTGAATTTTGTACATATTTTAATTTATTTTTATTTAAAATTTAAAATTTTTATACAATATTTTAAAATTATAGAATTTCTTATATTCTATTTTAGAAAGTACTTCTAATTAGGTTAGATCCTAAAATGCTTCATTTAATAAATTGGTTTAATATTACAGTTGGTAATTAACAGTATGTTAAGAAATTTCAATTAAACTATCATAATGAGGCCAAATTCAGAAAGGAAAGCACGTTGCTTTTTAATTGTAATAAAACTAGAGAACTCATAGTAGTTTTTGGTCAAATTTTAGGAGTTTTTAATTTACAAAACTTAAATATTTTGTAGTTCTAAAGACGGTTCTAATTTTATGAAATGTAATAGTAATGGCACTCTTAATATTGTCGAAAATTAATTTGAAAATTTTCTGATAAGAATATGTACATTTATTCTAAATTAACACTTATTGTCATTTAATAATATTTTTAAACAAATTATTTTCAAATTATTTAACAAATTTTTTTTATTTATTATATATGAGGAAAGAGAAACACCTAGAAGACTTAAATTTGATATCTAAACAGGAGCAATGCACAGTCCTAATTATCAAGCTACACCGTGGTGGTTTAACTCAGTTATAATAAATATCGAACTAATTTCATTTAAAAAATATTTGAAATTATTGTTAAAATTATTTTAAATTTTATGGCAACAATGAAAGGGGGAGAAAACTTAATTTTTCTAAAACCTAAAATATGCATAGATCACTAGATTATTCAAATTAAATTACAAAGGGCATAATTGCATACCTGACATCATCGTATGTTGATGCTGAAGACGATTCTGGGGTTTGTCGCCTTCCAGGGAATACACACTTTAGGTTATGCGGAAGCACTACTGAAAGAACGTAATGTTATCTAAAATTGTTATGTTCCCCCGGAGACCACGACCCCTTATTTATAACTGAATAAATTGATTAATTTATATTTTGGTCCTTCAACAAAATCGAAATTACTTAATGGTCTCTACACTTATAATCCTATTACGAGTAGGACACCTCAATAGTCAACAATCCTAATTTGATCAAAACTTTAATTTGACTATCTTAATTTGACTGCAATACACATTTAATATTTAAATATATTTAGCCTACACTTAGGATTAATTTTAACAATATAAAATTAATTCTAACAATCTCCTACTTGGGCTAACATATATTAAATGTAAATGTATATACCTTAATGAGCTCATAAAACCAGTCATACTGAAGGTGCCTCAAACAATCTTGTTCATTGATTATATCGATAAAGGACTGAAGGGCCAGTCGCCACATTAGTTGTGACTCAATCCACCATCAATTATATTACCAATACTCTCAAATGACATAGATCAATAATAGAATTGTAGCATGGAAACTACATGTAATGTGATCTAATCATGCCTGTTTCCAACTGGTCAATCTTAAGTGAGATCAAACATAAATATAATACATAGTGTAAAATACATAATAAAATGAAAGAAAAACTCATTTTTTCTGCAGAAACTGAATGTACTTTATAAAATATATGCAATGTCAAAGAGTGCATACATAAAACTTAATGCAAATTTAATGAACAAACTCCCATTGAAACTAAATAGTCTCAAATAATGTGACACCCATATGAGCAATGTGCTCATGAAAAACTTTCGATATCACAGCTTAGTGAGTGGATCCGCAATTATGGAGTTCGTTCCAATATGCTCTATGGATATCTGTCCACTATGTACTCTCTCCCTCACAGCTAGAAACTTTATCCCAATGTGTCTCGATCGAGAAGAGCTTCTGTTGTTGTTGGAGAATAAAACTGCTGAGTTATTATCACAGTATAACTTTAATGGCCTTTCAATGCCACTCATAATGCGCAGCCCTGTGACAAAGTTCCTCAGCCAGATTGCCTGATTGGATGCCTCATAGCTTGCTACAAATTCTGCTTCCATGGTGGAGGTAGCTACTAGAGTTTGTTTCACACTCTTCCAAGAAATAGCACCACCAGCCAAGAGATATATGTAGCCTGATGTGGATTTTCTACTGTCTTGGCATCCAGCAAAATCAGAATCAGTATACCCAATGATCTCAAGCTGATCTGATCTCCTGTATGTGAGCATATGTCCCTTCGTTCTCTGAAGATATCTCAAGACTCTTTTGGTTGCTTTCCAATGATTCATTTCTGGATTGCTGAGATATCGCCCTAACATGCCAACTATAAATGAAATATCTGGACGAGTGCAAATTTGAGCATACATCAGACTCCCAACTGCTGACGCATAAGGAATCTTCTGCATCTCCTGAATCTGAAGTTCACCCTTTGGACACTGATCAAGACTGAATTTATCTCCTTTAACAACTGGGGTATCAATTGGTCTACTGTTGTGCATACTAAATCTCTTGAGCACTTTCTCAATATAGCCCTTTTGTGATAATCCAAGAATACCTCGAGTACGGTCTCGATGTATTTGAATCCCTAATACAAAAGAAGCTTCACCTAAATCTTTCATCTCAAAGTGTTTTGAGAGAAAGACTTTGGTCTCATGCAGCAAGTCCTTACAGTTAGTAGCAAGCAATATGTCATCCACATATATGACCAAAAAGATAAACCTACTCCCACTGAACTTGTGATACACACAATCTTTCACAGCATTTGTCTCAAAACCGAAAGAGACAACTACTTCATGGAACTTGAAGTACCACTGACGAGAAGCTTGCTTGAGTCCATAAATGGATTTCTTTAATCTGCATACCAGTCGTTTTGGGTCTCCAGACACAAAGTTTTTTTGCTGCACCATATAGATGGTTCCATCAATGTCTCCATTGAGAAATGCAGTCTTCACATCCATTTGATGTAACTCAAGATCAAAATGTGCAACTAGAGCCATGATTGTCCTAAAAGAGTCCTTTGATGATACCGGAGAGAAGATCTCTTTATAGTCAATCCCTTCTTTTTGAGTGAAGCCTTTAGCTACAAGACGAGCCTTATATCTTTCCACATTACCATTAGAACCCCTCTTGGTCTTAAATATCCATTTGCAACCAATAGGTTTCTTTCCTTCAGGTAACGGGATAAGATCCCAAACTTGATTGTCTTGTATAGATTTATATTCTTCACCCATTGCCTCAATCCACTTGTGAGAGTTAGGATCCTGCATGACATGATGAAAGCTAATTGGATCATCTTCCACCATGTCTACAATGTCCTCATGTTCCTGAAGATATACTACATAATCATCTGGAATAGCATTTCTTTTCTCTCTAGTGGACCTCCTTAAAGGCACAGGTTCTGGCTCAAATTCTTAAGTTTGTTGAGCTTATTCTTGAGGAAGAATGACTTCTTCATCATAATGAAGAAGTTGTTCAACATTGTCTTGTATTGAAACTTGATGTGCTTCTGGAATAGTGACAGGCGTAGGAACCAGAACACTGCTAGGAGCAATGATGGAAATCGACACTGAGTGTTCCTGACTCGATCCCTCCTCAAAGACAATGTTTCTAACCTTACTTCCCCCCCCCCCCCAAACTCAACATCCTCAAAGAATTTTGTAATTCCGCCTCAAAAATAGTCCTGGTAGTAGGATTATAAAACTTATAATCCCGAGATCGCTCAGAATAACCAACAAAGTAGCTACTAACAGTTTTGGAGTTCAATTTTGTCTCATTAGGCCAATAAGGCCTAGCCTCAACAGGGCATCCCCAAACATGAAGGTGCTTTAGACTGGGCTTGCGTCCAGTCCAAAGCTCATAAGGTGTTTTTGTAGCTGCTTTAGTTGGTACTCTGTTAAGAAGATACACTGCTGTCTTTAATGCTTCTCCCCACAGAGACTCAGGTAAAGAAGAATGACTAATCATACTTCTAACCATATCTATAAGAGTCATGTTACGTCTCTCAGATACACTATTCATGCTGGGTGCACCAGGCATGGTGTATTGAGGGACTATACCACAGTCCTATAGGAAAATAGCAAATGGTCTTGGACGTTGTTCACCTGAACCGTCATATCTGCCATAGTACTCACCTCCACGGTCAGATCTAATAGATTTAATCTTCTTTCCGAGTTGGTTTTCAACTTCGGCCTTATAAGATTTGAAAACGTCCAGAGACTCAAATTTCTCATGAATGAGATATAGGTACCCGTAACGTGAGTAATCATCTATGAATGATATAAAGTATCTTTGGCCATTCCTTGTTGCTGGAGGGAATGGACCGCAGATATTCGTATGTATCAATTCTAAGACGTTCGATGATCTGTTAGCACCTATTCTCTTTTGTTTAGTCTGTTTACCTTTAATACACTCAACACAGGAGTCCAAATCTGTGTAATCAAGTGTGTTTAGGATACCATCTGACACAAGACGTTCTATTCTAGATTTGGATATGTGACCCAAACGTCTGTGCCAAAGTTCAGCTAAATTATCTATATTTCGCTTCCTTTTGGTACCTATAGTACTAACCTGTAGGGTTTCATTATAAGAATCATTAATATACAACATATATAGATTATCACATGCATTTAAAAAATCAGTACCAAAAATTTTTGAATCCATAGATAAAGTAAATGAGCTATCTCCAAATGAACAAGTAAAACCAGATTTGTCCAAATAAGAAACAGAAATTAAATTTCGTCTAAATGTCGGAATAACAAAAGTATCTACAAGATCCAAAAAATATTCAGTTCTTAAACACAATCTAATATGTCCAATTGCATCCACTTCCACCGGCTCACCATTTCCCACATAGACGTATCTTTCACCGTCAGTTGGCTTTTGGTAGCTCAGGCAACCCTGCAATAAAACACTTATGTGAGCGGTAGCACCAGAATCCATCCAATAAGTGTTTCTAGGAGCTGAAGTTAAATTAATCTCAGAACAGACTAAAACAAGGTACTTACCCTTCTTGACATGCCATGTGGCATATTTAGGACAGTCCTTCTTTAAGTGTCCAGACTTGCTGCAGAAGAAGCATTTTGATTCCTTAGGCTTCTTTTGCACATGACCTTTATCAGCAGTCTTATTCTTAGCAGTCTTATTTCTTTTCTTGTTCTTGCCCTTATCTGCTGAAGAGACCAGATGAGCACTCTCCCTCTTAGTAGCCAACAACTTTTCCTCCTTATCCACACAATGAGCAATGAGCTCGTTAAGAGTCCATTTGCTCGGCTGACAGTTATATGAAGTCCTGATCTGTCCATATTGTAGTGGAAGAGAATTCAAAGCTAGATGGACTAAAAGGTCATCTGGTAAAACCAAATCCAGGACCTTTAGCCTCTTGGCTATTTGAGACATGCTCAGTATATGCTCCCGAACACTACCATTGCCAGTATACCTTATGGAGGTGAGTTTTACTAAAAGCGTCCCCACTTCGGCCTTGTCATTTTTGACATAGACCTTCTCCAGCTCAGCAAGATAGTTTTTAGCATTACTTTCTTCAGCAGAAATGGCTCATCGAACATGCTCTGGGATTCCCTGCTGCATGATCATAAGACCTAAGCGGTTAGAATGCTCCCACTTCTCATACTGAACCCTCTGAGCATCTGTGCTCACTTCAGTAAGAGGAGCAGGTTCGTCCATCCTGAACGCAAAGTCTAAGTCCATACAACCCAGATAAATCATGATGCTTGATTTCCATGAACCAAAGTTTGACCCCTCAAGCATAGGGACAGTGTTAGGATTATACGGCATGCTAGCTGACATCATAGAAAGTGACAAAATTAACATAAGCTCACTATCCACAAAATAATTAAAACAAACAATAATAGAGTTCAAATAATGAAACAAGATACCAGAATAATATTAATATTTTCATCTTTGAATATAAAATATTAATTGTAATTGGCATCTCAATGCAGCAATCAAATATTGACAATTCAATTCTGTCAAATATTAAACCTTCATTTGGGCCGATTTATTATCCACATGGATGAAAATATAATAATTATCACATATTTATCACTGCACATATATTCTCAATTCAGCCAGATAGCAACCTTCTTTTGGGCCGGTTTACTACCCGCAATAAATTTTAATACACCTGTCTAATATCCCAAATAAATCAATTTACACAATAGAGGTCACTTTGGTGACTTTTTGCTTCAATTAATTTATTATTAAAAATATTAGACACAATCAGGACTAAAATACCAAAATTTAAACTCAATAAAATTCTTAAATTATAATAAATGGATTGCAATATTTATATTAATTAAATTTAAACTCAATCAAATATTGCAATAAAAAATAAAAATAAACTTTAATTAATTAATCTACTTCACGGTGTCTATATGATTGATTCATCACTTTTGTTCAGAGCCAATTGATTCTCCCAAGATGATTGATTTAAGTTTATTCACGTTACGGATTTTGCAAATAATCCTAAGTGTCACAATACTTCATGGTGGAGAACTATCACAATACTTCATGGTGTCATATGATTTTGCGAAATAGTTTAACACTTGTTCATCAACGTAAACTGTCACAATACTTTTGTTGTTAAATTTATTTCCCAACAATTAATCAATTTATTTCAAGGTTATTATTTCGAAAAATTAATTAAAATAAAAAAAAATTTTGATTTCAGAAAAAAATACAGAAAATCCAAAGTCTGATTAATTCCAAAATATTCCAATTTTTTTTTATTTTAAATTAATTAAACCGATTAATTAACTAAAAATAAATCAAACCAAAATTGATTTCAGATTACTAAATTAGATTCCAAATTAATTCTAGAAAATTACAATCACCGAATTAATTTTCTAGAATCAATACCGCAATTTAATTGGAAAATCTAGCAACCTAGCACAGGGCTCTGATACCAATTGAAAGGGGGAGAAAACTTAATTCCCCTAAAACCTAAAATATGCATAGATCACTAGATTATTCAAATTAAATTGCAAATGGCAGAATTGCATACCTGACATCATCGTATGTTGATGCTGAAGACGATTCTGGGGTTTGTCGCCTTCCAGGGAATACACACTTTAGGTTATACGGAAGCACTACTGAAGGAACGTAATGTTCTCCAAAATTGTTATGTTCCCCCGGAGACCACGACCCCTTATTTATAACTGAATAAATTGATTAATTTCTATTTTGGTCCTTCAACAAAATCGAAATTACTTAATGGTCTATACACTTATAATCCTATTATGAGTAGGACACCTCAATAGTCAACAATCCTAATTTGATCAAAACTTTAATTTGACTATCTTAATTTGACTGCAATACACATTTAATATTTAAATATATTTAGCCCACACTTAGGATTAATTTTAACAATATAAAATTAATTCTAACAAACAATATTAAAAATTAATGTAAAATAATTTTATTAACTGCTAATAAATATTTTTATTCAAATATTCTTAATTTTTTTATATAAATATCAATAATTTTTAATTTAGTGATAATATATTTGATTTTTAGAATTGAAAATTATTAAATTTAAATTGAGAATTTTTCCCCAAATAATAATCAAAAGTTAGAAATGCAATATTCACTTAGGAAGCTCCTTGATAAAAGAGTATTAATTGCAATATCTGACAAATATTTTTTTAGGGCGGATAAAATTCGATTAATCAATTGAATTTTTGGTTAATCGACTAAAAATTTGGTTTGATTAGTTACCTAGTAGTATAATTTGGTCGGTTCGGTTGAAGATTTATAATATTTTAATTTTCAGTTCGGTTAATGATTAATCGATTCGGTTCAGTCGGTTAACCGATTAACAGAATTATTTTAAAAATTTTAGTTATTTATTATTTTTTAGTTTAATTTTTTAATTATATAATTTTTTATTATAAATATACATTTTTTTTACAAAATAAAGTTATATTTTATTTATTTTTATAATAAATTTTATTTAGTTATTTAATTATATTAATTTTTTATAAATATAATTTTATTTTAAAATTTTAAAGAAAATCGGTCGATTCGATTAATTAACCGAAAGACAGATTTGATTCGATTAATTAATCAAATCTGCAAAAATATAAATTTGGTTGGTTCAATTAGTAATTTTCTTATATTTCAATTCGGTTAGTCGATCGATTCAGTTAATTAATTAACCGAATCGACTGATATTCACCCCTATTTTTTTTTTTCATTCATGTTCTATGGCCACGGTGAAAGTGCAAATACCCTTCTTTAGGAATTGGACAAATTAATTGTTGCCTTAGCAAGCAATTGGAATTCTTTTTAGAAGATTTATTTATGTTATTTATAGTTTTATTGCACAAATAAGAATTATCTTTTTCCTATTCAAATTGGATAAAGATAATTCTAATATTTTGGTCATTATAGTAAATAGGAAAGTTATTAGTTGGAAAGCCTTAAAATCTTAACGCAATAGCTTCGAATATAAAAATTTAACTTTTTAATTGTTAATTTTTTTCATTTAAATTCTAATATTATCTATATACATATATATATATATATTATTAAAATTTCACAATTTTGTAGATGAGTTCAATATCATTCAATTAAAATTATTTTTTATATATTCTGATTCTTTTAAAAAAATTATATAATTAATGTATAATTTGAATAGATTATCTCAAAATCAATAGTTTAAGGTGGTGTTTTATAAAAACAAAAATTAAGTATTTTTAAAATCAAAGTAATAAACGATATAAATTAAATAAATTTTAAATTATAAAATATTTAAAAATTTAATCACTTGTTATATTTAGTGTAGTTTTAAATTAAAAATTTTTTATTTATCATTTTAAATAATTTCAATTTAATTAAAATTTAAAATAACAAGTGTTATCAAATAATTAAAAAAAGATTAAGTGCTAAATTAGATTATCAAACACCACATTAACATTTCAAGTTCATTAATTATGAGTTGCATTAGAGTAAACAAGAAAAAGGAAAAAGAGAGGAAACAAAAATTAGAGGGCTAAGTCTCCGGCCTACCATATGTTCTCTAATATCTAATTCGGTGGCTGCATCTTTATCTGTAAGTCTAATCTATTTTAGATTTTATTTTGATAATTCAATTAGTGTAAGGGATTTTTAATCTTTATCAATCATATTAGTTATGAATCCTAATAGCTAAATAATGTTTACCACTAAGGTATAAATTAGTAGCCAAAAATATATATTACTTTCATTTAAGTCTCAAATTCAAACTTTAGATTTTTTTCTTTTCGATATTTGATTAATAAAAAAATAATATTTACTAATTTTTAAAGTTTTAATGAGCATTTATTTTCTTACTAATAATAGATTCAAATAATTTTTCAAGCAAAAAATATGAATAATTTTTATCTGCTATCTAAAATTAAAGATAAATAATTATAAAATATATTGTTTTAATTAAATTGTTAAAATAAAATATTTTTTAATTAATCATTATATTTATGCTGGTAAATTATATAAAAAAATATAATTCAAAAATTAATTATATCTTTTAAAAAAGTAGATATGTTTGCTCGACTCCTAAATTTTGAATCACCACTATTCCTAAATTCGCTCTTATCGGTGTTGCCCTAAATCTCCGGTTTTCTCCCTCTCTTTTTCTTGGTTTTCATGTTTTCCCTTTCTTTTCCTTCTTCTTTTGTTTCTTGCAGGGAGTTATCTGCAATCAAAACTCCAAGAGGAAAATACCTTTAGATCTACCATCTTTTGGCTCTTCAGAGCTTTTTGTAAGGGTATTTCTTTCAAATCCGGAGCTTGGAGCTTCAAGTGCATATCTTGTGACCCAAATAAACCTTTTCTCAAATATTTTGTTCTTTTACTATTCTTTTGGTAGTTGGTTCACTTCTCTTAATCCCTCCATCATCTCTTTTTTAGAGTTTCGGATTCAAGCTCCTTTAGGAGCCTTGGCAAAACCCTATATCTGGTGTGTCCTTGGTGGGTGTTCTATTCATATTTGGCCCTAGTATAGGATCTATGATCCTATCATTCTCTCAACAACTTCAAGATTCGAGGATGCAAAGGATTGCAAAGTTGATCCGTCGTTTACCATTGTTCTGTTCTTCCAGTTTTGGCGAAACTTTAAGCTAATGGCTTTGTATATGGTGTTAGATCTCGACCTTTTTATTGTTTCTTATGGCCGTTCTTTGGAGGTTTCTTTTAAGTCAAGTGATTTATGCTTCGCAACGAGGAGATTATTGAAGAATTTTTTGTACTGGCTCTTTGTTGTAATGGTTGCATGGGTTTATCTTTTGTTTTGTTTTCCTCCTCTGTTTTGTTTGAATTTTCTTGATCTTTTTGTGTTTTGTGTTTTGCTCTAGTTTATTCCTTATGTTTGTGTTCTGTATTATGTTTGGTTTGGTTGTATTTATGCTTTTTAATTAATGAAATCATCTTCTTCCTTCTGATAAAAAAAATCACCTCTATTTAAGCTGAACAAGGCATCTCTTGTCATTTTTTATATCATCCCTTCTTAACCTAAATAGTATTTCAATTAAAAGTTTTATATTTATTTACAATATCCCTTTATGCAGACACCCTATGATTTGTAATTTTTTTTACTAGAATAAAGGATTTCATTAAAATCAAACTAGAAATACAGCAACCTAATTAAGGTTAGATAAAACTCAACTTGATCAAGATTACACAGAAAGAAATACCATAAACAACATTGGCAACCCAGGAAACAAAAGAGACAGTAGCACCCAGGAAACACAAGAAGAACCAAGAAATCCTCAACATACACATTAGTTGAAAGCACACAGATGTCCAAAGGGAAACTCCCTACAACAACGGTCAGAGCAACAGATGAAGGCCGATAACAACGAAAAAAATGTAGAGCCTTGAAAATGTTTATGTTGAAAATAAACTTGCTATTTTTAAGAAGTGAAGAATGCATGGTATATATATTAAATGTATGAAATTTATTTATGTTAAATTTAGTTTGTGTTTTAAAAGTCATTCATTAAGATAGTAATTTTTTATTTTGGCTTTCTAATTTTGTAATATTTTGTAATATAAATACATAAGAAAACATTGTAAATAATCGAATAAAAATACAATAATTAGAGGTTTACCATTTCCTCTTCCTTCCTTTCTTCCTTTCTTTTTACCTTTTTATTTATTTTATATATACCACATTTCCAACAAAGTGGTATCAGAGCCTATATCATAAGAATGTCTTCAAGTACAAAAAATCTTTCTTTCCAATACCCTCAACTCACCAAACTCAATTATGAAAATTGGGCACTTCGAATGAAGTCCATCTTAGGTGCTCAAGGTGTTTGGGATGTCGTCAATAAAGGTTATATAGAACCTGAAAATGTGGCAGTCTTAGAACAAGCTGCGAGGGATGTTTTGGAGAAAGAAAGAAAGAAGGATCAATGTGCACTGACTATCATTCATCAAGGCTTGAATGATGAGATGTTTGAGAAAATTGCTAATGAGACAAACTCTAAACAAGCATGGGAAACACTTCAAAATTCTGTCATGGGAGTAGACAAAGTGAAGAAGGTGCGTCTTCAAACTCTAAGGGCTGAGTTTGAATCTCTTGTAATGAAAGAAAGTGAATCCATTTCGGATTGCTTCACAAGAGTCCTAGCAATAGTAAACCAAATGAAGAGACTTGGAGAAAAGTTGGAAGATGTTCGTGTTATAGAAAAGATCCTTCGCTCCCTCAATTTTAAATTTGATCATATCGTGGTGGCAATTGAAGAATAAAAGGATTTAGAAACTATGTCTATTGATAAATTAAATGGGTCTTCATGGGCTTATGAGGAAAGAATGAATAGAGGAAAGCGAGAGCACACAGAGTATGCCTTGCAAGCAAAACTTTCACTAAATAGCAAAGGAAAAGCTGGTGAAAGTAGTAGAAGAGGCCGAGGACGTGGAAGAGGTCGAGGCCAATGAAGAGAATATAGTCGAGGAAGAGGAAGAGATGAGCAAAATTCTTATGAGAGGAGAAATCAAAATTATTTTAGAGGTCATGGAAGAGAAAAAGCAAGAGGCAATTTTGAGAGGAACAATGAAGCAAAGGTTGATAAGACCCACATTGAATGTTATTCATGTGGAAAGTATGGACATTACTCTTGGGAATGTCAAGCCAAGAAAGAAGAAGAAACTAAACTCGTTATACAAGAGGAAGATTTGGAGGAGCCAACTTTATTTCTTACATTTAATGAAGATTGAAAATGTGAAAGTACTACATGGTACTTGGACAACGGAACAAGTAACCATATGACCGGTGATAAAAATAAATTTGTAGAACTCAATAATAATATAACTGGAAATGTACGATTTGGCGATGAATCAAAGGTGGAGATCAAAGGCAAAGAAACTATTTTATTTGAGCTCAAGAATGGAAGTCATAAACTCCTTCCTAATGTTTATTACATACCAAAAATGAAAAATAATATTTTAAGTATTGGGCAACTAATGGAGAATGGTTGTAAAATAGTCATGAAAGATCGTTATCTTTGGCTCAGAGATAAAGAAAGAAGACTTATTGCTAAAGTTTCTATGACCAGAAACCGTATGTTCTTGTTAGATATGAAGACAAATGAAGCCATATGTTTGAAAGCTTGCGTAAAAGATCCATCTTGGATATGGCATATGAGATACGGGCACTTAAATTTTGAAGGACTTAAAGACTTAGGAATGAAGCAAATGGTGAAAGGAATTTCAAAAATTGACCATCTAAGTCAATTATGTGAAGCTTGTTTACTTGGGAAGTATTCGAGAAAAAGTTTTCCAAAGCAGTCTGATTCAAGAGCTACCAAGCCACTACAATTGATTCATGCAGATGTTTGTGGACCAATCAAACCTGAATTACTTGGTAAAAGCTCTTATCTTTTACTTTTTATTGATGATTATTCACTAAAAACCTGAGTTTATTTCTTGAAGCACAAAAGTGAAGCATTTGAAGCTTTCAAAAAGTTCAAGGCCCGCATAGAAAAGGAGAGCAATTATGAGATCAAATCTTTAAGAACTGATAGAGGTGGTGAATTCACTTCTAATGAGTTCAAAGCATTTTGTGATACATATGGAATTTGTCGTCCTATGACTGTTCCTAGATCGCCACAACAAAATGGAGTTGTTGAAAGAAAGAACCGGACAATTCTTAATATGGCATGGACCATGTTAAAAAGCAAGTCGATGCCAAGAGAGTTTTGGGCAGAGGCGGTTACATGTGCAGTTTATCTCTCTAGCCGTTCACCTACTAAAAGTTTGAATAAAGTCATACCTCAAGAAGCTTGGAATAGAAGAAAGCCAAATGTATCACATTTACGAGTATTTGGCTCTATAGCTTATGCTCAAGTTTCAGAACAAGAGAGATCAAAGCTTGATGATAGAAGCAAGAAACTCGTTTTTATTGGCTATGATGAGAACTCAAAAGGCTATAAGCGTTTTGATCCAAATAATAATAAAATTTTAGTTAGCAGAGATGTTGAATTTGATGAAAATGGAGCTTGGGACTGGAATAAACAAGAAGAAGCCATTTATGATTTTCTTCCATACTTTAATGTGGAAGAAAATCTACCACAAGAAGATCAATGTGAAATTACAGACCCAACAATACCTACTCCATCTCTTGCAACATCAATAGCAGCTTCTCCTTCATTAAGTTCAAGTGAAGAATCTCGAAGATACCGTAACCTTCCAGATCTTTATGAAGAAACTGACATAATAGACGACAAAAATTTATTATGTCTATTCTCTAATAATGAACCGTCAAGCTTTAAAGAAGCTGTGAAAGACAAGAGATGGGTTCAAGCGATGGAGGAAGAAATTCAAGCCATAGAAAAGAATAATACTTGGAAACTTGCAACGCTTCCAAGTGGACATAAAGCAATAGGTGTCAAATGGGTATATAAAATCAAGAAGAACTCAAAAGGTGAAGTAGAAAGATACAAGGCGAGACTTATTGCTAAGGGTTATAAGCAACAACAAGGCATTGATTATGATGAAGTTTTTGCTCCGGTTGCTCGACTGGAGACAATTCGCCTATTACTATCACTTGCGGCGCAGAACTAGTAAAAAATCCATCAAATGGATGTGAAATCTGTATTTCTTAATGGTTATCTTGAGGAAGAGGTTTATGTTGAACAACCTATGGGTTTTGTTATTAAAAACTCTGAAGATAAAGTGTTAAGATTAAATAAAGTTTTATATGGGTTAAAGCAAGCACCACGAGCTTGGAATAGTCGTCTTGATCAGTACTTGCAGAAGACTGGTTTCACAAGGTGCAATCATAAATATGCACTCTGTGTGAAAAAGGAGGAAAAAGACCTATTATTTATTTGTATCTATGTAGATAATCTTATTTTCACAGAAAATAATCAAATGATGTTTGATGATTTCAAGAAGGCTATAGCTTGAGAATTTGAAATGAGTGATATGGGACTTATGTCCTATTATCTTGGAATAGAAGTCAAATAGACGGAGGATGGAATTTTTGTTTCGCAAGAAGCTTTTGTGACAAATTTATTGAAAAAGTTCAACATGCTAGATTGTAATCCTGTTAACACACCAATGGAGTGTGGTGCAAAACTTTCTAAGGAGAAAAAAGAAGTGCAAAAAGTTAATCCAACATTGTTTAGAAGTCTTGTTGGAAGCTTAAGGTATCTTACTTGTACCAGACCTGATATTTTATTTTCAGTTGGGCTTGTTAGTCGCTTTGTGGAAGATCCATCGGAAATACACATGAAAGCTGCAAAGAGAATTCTCCGTTATCTAAAAGGCACTATTGATTACGGAATTTTTTATTCTCCTTCAAAGGAATTCAAGCTAACAGGATATTGTGATAGTGACTATGATGGAGATGTTGATGGTAGAAAGAGTACAACTGGATTTATTTTCTTTTTGCCAAATAATCCAATTTCTTGGTGTTCTAAGAAACAACCTATAGTTACTTTTTCAACTTGCGAAGCTGAGTATGTTGCTTGCACTGCTTGTGCATGCCATGCAATTTGGTTAAAAATATTATTAAAGAAACTTTATTTTGAGGATAATGAGCCAGTGAAGATTAAAATGGACAATAAGTCGGCTATTGCTCTAGCAAATAATCATGTATTTCACGATTGAAGTAAGCATATTGAGATAAAATATCATTTCATTCGTCAGTGTATTGAGAACATGCAAGTAGAAGTGGAATACGTGAAGTCACTTGATCAAGTTGCTGACATTTTTACGAAACCACTCAAATATGACACTTTTCAAAAAATGAGAATGATGATTGGAGTTAAAAATTTCAAGTTTACGAGAGGATGTTGAAAATAAATTTGCTATTTTTAAGAAGTGAAAAATGCATAGTATATATATTAAATGCATGAAATTTATTTACGTTAAATTTAGTTTGTGTTTTAAAAGTCATTCATTAAGATATCAATTTCTTATTTTGGCTTTCTATTTTTGTAATATTTTGTAGTATAAATACATAAGAAAATATTGTAAATAATCGAATAAAAATATAATAATTAGAGGTTTATCATTTCCTCTTCCTTTCTTCCTTTCTTTTTATTTTTTTTATTTATTTTATATCCACCACATTTCCAACCGTTTAACCCTCAAATATGGTAAATCCACCAATTAAGGAACAAAACAACAGCTCTGCAACTCCATACATCCTCAAATTGTGATTTTGTTGAGAGAAATAAAAAAAATCCTTCCTTGGGGTGAGAAAGGAAGAGAAAAACTGCCGTTGAAGCCATACCAGAGATGGGTATTCAGTTTTAACCAAAAAATTAATCTGAACTTATGAAATTCGGTTATTTCAGTAGTAGATAATTCAATTCAGTTAGGTTCAGTTTTAATTTTAAAAATTATCGATTTTCAGTTTTTAATTCAGTTATTTTAAAATTAATAACTAAAAATAACTGATTTTTTATTTATTAATATATTAAATATATTTTTTAGCAGTAATATATTATTTATTATAAGTTTTTTTACTATTAATATTTAATATTTTTAGTAATAAATATTATTTTTATTTATATTCTTGTATTAATATATTTAAATTGATAATATTTAGATTATAAATTATTATTATTTGGATAATTCGGTTATAATCGATAATCGAACCGAAAATTTTTAATTCGATTCGGTGTGGTTATATATTATTATTTTATTAATTTTATTTCGGTTCGATTATTATTTCAAATATCTTAAAAATTTTAGTTTTTATAAATTTTAATTCGATTAACCGAATGCTCACCTCTGTAGATGAGATAAAGCAAGGAAACAGTTCAAATCTTCCTCCTTGAGTAAAAATAACACTGTTAAAAAGAGGGACAGAACTTTAAATCAACTTAATAGATGATTGAGGGTCTGTAGTTTTAAAAGCTAACAGGCTTGGGTCAAAAGAAGAGATTTTGAAGCATCCAAACGCAAATCCTAATAGAAATCACCAAGTACGAGCTCTATAGAGCTTGACAACTGAAGAGAGCAAGGCGATTTCATTTGGAAGTGTAGGTTGCCAAAAACTCTCAAATAAGATAAAAAAAATAAAACTATGAAAGCAATAAAAAATAACTAGATCTACTAGAAGAAGAAAGAGAATGGGAGATCTAGGACTGGAACCACTTTGAGTCGGCAAAGCTCTAAAGACAGAAACTTTCTTCACATGGAAGAGAATTATGGCTCCTATCATTTGTAAAATTAACCATTTCATTTACATGTAAAGATTTTCCTCGAATTTTATATATTTTATAAAATCTACAATTCAATTAATTACTGTAAAATAGAGTCTTTATTTTGAGAAAATAAAAGAGAAAAAAAAAAGAGAAATTACTTGGGTGTTTAGAAGATATGAAAAAAATATTAATAATTAGAAAGTTATTCTTGCTAAAAAAAATTATGCTATAACTAATCTCTCAACTTTTGTTTGGAATCATTAAACTATTTAATAAGAGATAATTCTTATTCATTTTCGAAAAAAAAAAAGAGATAATTCTTATTCTTATTTTATCTCATTTTTCTTTTTTCTTGCTATTAAAAATTTTATTGTATAAAGTATAATATATTTTGTTGAGTCAAAATAAAAACAAATCATATAAGCACGTTTTTTAACTAAAAATTATACAGTTTGATTTTCAGCTATATCATCCTATAAATATAAAATAGTAATATTGTAACAAAATGTTAATTTGGTATTAAAATTGTTTTTAAGAAATTAAATTGATTATAAATAATATACATAAATATAAAATTAATAATCATAAAAATAATTAAAGATACCGTAAAAAAAAACTGGCTAAGGCCAGGGACATTAATGTAACTGTGTACAGGTGCGCTTTTTTCCTTTAATTTATGTCTTTCTCCAGTAATAATAAAAAAAAAATTGACATCTTTAATTGTAATTTTAAATTTTTTATTTTTTTATTAAAAATATTTTAATTATTTTATTATAAATTTATAATAAATTTATTATAAATTATATAAAATTTATAAATTACTATAAAATTATGATAAATTTATTATAAATTATAAAAATATGATATTTTGATAAATATTTTATAAATTTTAATATTTTAATAAATATTTTATAAATATAATAAATTTAAAATTATTTTTAAATTTTTTTATATTTTTATCAAAATCTCTGAAAAATACTGCAGTAGATTCTTTAATCAACTCAAAGGTAATTAAATAAGAAAGGTCTGACAAAGGCGGTTCAGTAATTTCAGAATATAAACATAGAGAGAGAGAGAGACAAGGGCGGTTCAGTAATTTCAGAATATAAACATAGAGAGAGAGAGAGAGAGAGAGAGAGCGGTTAGTGGTGGGTCTTCTCACTTGTGTTCAACGTCCCTTGCCTGCAAAGCAGAGAGATATGAAGAATAAGAAAAACAGAACCCCCATTCTCTCTCTCTCTTTCTGTCTCAAATCTTGTACATGTACTCTTCTTTCAAATTCACCTTTTTTCCTGATAAAACTAAGATTTCCAACTTCGTCTCTTACTGCTTCTGGGTTTCTTCTATTTGGCTTCTATTCTCTGTTTTGCATATGGGTTTTTCTATTGGTTTGTGAAAGTTCAAGAGAAGAATTTTTTTTTTTGAAACATTGAAAAAAGAAAAAGTAATTGTCAAGAATAATGTCTGTGAAGAGTACAGGAGAACATAATAACTCTTATAAAAATTTCATATCACAGAAATGGACACTTTTCCTTTGCTTGTGTTGTTTCTGTGCTGGAATGCTCTTCACCAATAGGTAGTTTTCTTTCACAATGAATTTTCAATTGGTGTAATGTTTTGTGAAGGTTTTTGATATATATGTATATATGATTCTTAATTGTTTTAATCAAATAGTGCTTTTTGGATTATTTTTGAATTTTAAAAATCAAAGTTTTTCTTGAATTTGTGTTTTCTGGGTGTTATTTGAGGCATATTAATTGTAGATCCAAATTTGGAGTTTGAGGAGGAAACAAACTTTTTGATGTTTGCTGTGTTATCTTTCCATTTTCTATCTTTTGTTAATTTATGTTTTGATTACAAGTCAATTCTAGTCTTAAACGAAAATTCACTGCTTCTGCCACTGCCACTGCCACTTTCTTTTTCTAATTTAATAAATATTCTTAATCTTTTTAAGTATTTTACATGAAAATTGAACAAAATACCTCCAGTTATTTATTGAACCTGTTTCCACATTAATGTTTGTGAAAATCTCTGGCTTTTGTTGTACATTTTCATGATCATTATTCAGTCTATTGTGATTGGAAGTCCTTGATAAAATTGTTGAATTAGCCATTGTATTACCTACAAATAAACCAGTTGGCAGGAAAACAAGTTCTGTTTAGCATTCAATTCATTTTGCAGCTTCTGGTGCTGTCAAATTTTATCTAGGCAAAATGTTGTTATCAACTATTTCTTGGCAACTTTTTTTTTAAACACTTTCATGCTTGTACTTTTTGTTTTTTAATTGAAATCATGATCAGAATTTGGTCAAAGCTTCTTGTTTTTGGCATTTTAATTTATGATGACAATGGGGGGAAATTTTGACAGGATGTGGTCAGTTCCTGAGACTAAAGGTATCACACGAACAACAGCAATGGAAGCCGAAAAGCTAAAATTGGTTTCAGAGGGTTGTGGTATTAAAATTGTGGGTTTCTTCATTATTATTTCATTATTTTTTTTTTAAATTCTGGCTGACAAATAGTTCAAACGTTCCAAGTTGTTTATCATATAGTATATTTTGTTAATTTTTCTCATTAAAATGCTTGTTTGTAATCTGATTTGTTCCCTTCAGTTGCATCAGAAAGAAGTGAGGCGTGACTCGAAGGATATTAGTGGGGAAGTATATAAGACTCATACTGCCATACAGTGAGTATAGCTTATAGAGGATTATAACTGTTTTCTTAAGCTTTTGTTTGACTCAAAATGAAAGTATTTCCGTGTACCAAGCTTATCATAGTATGTGTATTATAGGACATTAGATAAGACTATTTCAAATTTAGAGATGGAATTAGCTGCTTCTCGGGCAGCTCAGGAGTCCATGCTCAGTGGCTCTCCTTTATCAGAGGACTTGAAGAAGACTGGATCAGGATCATCTGGGAAAAGAAGGTATTTGATGGTTATTGGAATTAATACTGCTTTCAGTGGCCGAAAACGAAGAGATTCAGTTCGTGCAACATGGATGCCACAAGGTTCATAGATCTGTTTCTTTTTTCTTCAATATTCTTATGCTATTCTGGTTGCTTATTAGGTTTTTTTTTAAAAAAAATTCCTGGTGATTGGCTTATTTGAATAACGTTGATACTAGGTGAAAAAAGGAAGAAATTGGAAGAAGAGAAGGGTATCATTGCTCGATTTGTCATTGGTCACAGGTGAGGGTTGTAATCCCATGTTATAATCTGAATGTATGTGAAATTGCTGGTCCTTCAAGTAAACTGAAACTTTTAGCCTTTGTAAGGATAAATATTCATAGTTTTTATTTTTGTGCTTGTTCTCTCTTTAAAAATTGTTATAGCTATATAACTTGATGCAATACTTACAACTAAAGTTACTTAATATCTAACAATGCTCGATTCTATTCATTCACTGTAGCTAATGTATCCAGTTCATTGACTTCATTGACAGCATGATATCAAATAATGTCATCTTTCTTGAATAGCCAGATAAATACCTTGATGGGTACTGGAAACAACTTGCAAAAGTTGGCTTGCCAACATGTAGCCTTGAATGCTAATGATTATGGTCACATGAAGCATTGAGCACATCTTGATTCCAGCAGAAATTGATTTTATTACCGAGAATCAATTATGTTGTTCATAGCCATTTGAGATGAGATTATTAAGTTTGAATTTCTTGAATAGTTATTTGCTTAAGGTAAACTTTGGATTTCATGAAACGATGTTCTGACTTTTTTCATTGGAACATGGTGAAGTATAATTGTCTTATTGTGTATATAAAAAAAAGGTCATCAATTTATGCCATAATGAAACATTGCTGTTGTTAGATATGTAAAAACTATTCTTGAGCTTCTCTTACAAGTTTGATTAGTTCTTTGACTGTTAGATTATTTTCAAATGTTGCCCAATCTTTTAGACAAAATTCATAAGTTGTCCATTGAAATCAATTCGAAGTAGATGCACTCTTTTTCTCTGAATGTTAACCCAACCCTTATGACGTTCATTAATGTTATGAGTTATGCTTATGCTGTCTAAAAATGTGATTTACATAATTGAAAACTAATAGTTGTCCACAACGCTACTTGATTATGGATAATACAACTTAAAACACAGTTTTATGTTATCTAGTGCCACATCAGGAGGTATTTTGGACAGATCAATTGAAACAGAGGATAAAAAGCATGGAGATTTTTTGAGATTGGTAAAGCTTTTGTATCTTGTTCTTCCAAGTTTTCCTATTCCATGAAAAATATGATTAATTCAAGGGGCAAGTTGGAAATTCAGGAGAAGAAAAAACAAATGAGCCTCACGTTTGTTATGCTCTCATGTGATCAGGACCATGTTGAAGGGTACCTTGAATTGTCTGCAAAAACAAAGATATATTTTGCTACAGCTGTTGCATTGTGGGATGCTGATTTCTATGTAAAAGTTGATGATGACGTCCATGTAAATATAGGTAGGACAATATATCCGTTATGATGCTTCTGATATTATATTGTTTATGCTTGTTTTTTTAGTGGGAGATATAATTAGCTGAAGATATCTAATGTGGTGTGCTTTTTCCTTAGTTGAGAAACAAAAATCAATATAGAAAGGCTTAAAAGATCAATTAATACATGCACCTTCTAAAATACTTGGGTTCTTTTATATTTTAAAGCCTCTAGCTTATAACCGTTAATGTTAATGATCTTTCCAGTTTCTGTCAGGATAAAAATGTGCTAAGTTCTGTTCCTTGTAACTTTATGCAGCAACACTTGGGGAAACCCTAGTTAGACACCGAAAGAAACCACGGGTGTATATTGGGTGCATGAAATCTGGTCCTGTCCTTAACCAAAAGTAAGTGATTTTTTCTTGACTTCATTGTGTCTAAAGAATTTTGAGAAAGTAAATGATACTAGATTACTAATTGCTGGTTTTGTTCAACAGGGGAGTAAGATACCATGAACCCGAGTACTGGAAATTTGGCGAGGCAGGAAACAAGTACTTCCGCCATGCTACAGGACAGCTTTATGCCATTTCAAAAGATTTGGCAACATATATATCAATAAACCAGTAAGTTCCATTTCATTTGAAATGTAAGATGGAGCTCAAGAGTGGATCTGAAGGTCTGTCTATTTGGTCTTTGTGTTGTCTTCTGATGGCTGTTGTGGATAATTATCTCAGGCATGTTCTACACAAGTATGCTAATGAGGATGTTTCATTGGGATCTTGGTTTATCGGACTTGATGCGGACCACATTGATGACCGGAGACTATGTTGTAGCACCCCACCAGGTAAATTCGTTATTTACAAGAAGAACCCTTTTTCTATACTGTACATTAATTATTTAAGACCAAAACGATGATTTTTTTTAATAAATTTAGTACTTGTAATTACTGCCTTGTTGAAGAATACTAGTTTGTAGGTCACAAGCAAGCAGGGGGTGAGCCTCTACCACATCAATTTTACATATTACTTCACAACAGATATTGAATTGACTGATTATCACGTTAATTTTTACATTTTATTGGAAGGTCAGGAGAAGTTATCATGCAGAGTCTTTAAGACTAATAAGGTTCAGCCTTGCAAATGAATAATTTTATCATCGATCTTTCCACGGGTCCCATTGATGCTTTTATCATCAACTTAATAATACTTGTTATGGACAATTGCAATTATCCTAGTGATCTTAAAATATTTAAATGGAAGTGCCATTTTCTGATAGTGTTTACCCTGAGAACGTACTTCTAATTCCTCTTTGGTTAGTTTTTAATATTGTACACATTTCTAAATTTCAAAACAAAGGTTATGGCTTATAGAAGTTAATGAGAGCCAAAATATCAGCACCACCTTTGCTTCAGTGAGTATTAATGGAGTATTATATGTTCAAGTAAAAACTGCTGATGAAATTCTTATACTGTTTCTGCAGATTGTGAATGGAAGGCACAAGCTGGCAACGTATGTGTTGCTTCATTTGACTGGACCTGCAGTGGGATTTGCAGGTCTGCTGATAGGATAAAGGAGGTGCATCGGCGATGTGGGGAAGGTGAGAATGCTTTGTGGAGTGCAACTTTCTAAGATCGCGTCATGGAGTCTTCCCATCTCAGGAAGACAATGGCACAATGATAAGCTAGTGTTAAAGAATGAGGTGTGCGAGTCTTTTTCTGTAATTTTTTGAGTATAGGAATACATGCCATAATACATCATTAGGCCTAGAGAAACAGAGAGAGAGAGTGAGAGAGAGAGCTTGAGCGATAGCCTTGCAATGTGGAGCTATTTCCGTTTTAGAAATGGAAATAGGCCACATTAGGTGCCAGGAGAAGTGGCAAAAGAGGCTGTCAACATTCAACCATTCTTTGATGCTTGGAGAGCCAATTTGTAAGCTTTCCACGGCTATCAAGCTAAGAATAAATACAATTCTTTCTGTTGGCGTTTTCAGTCATTCTCACATGACTTTTTTTTATTAAAGAATACTGCTTTTGCAAGTTCTTTATGTACAAAAGCATCAATCAGGATAGAAACTCTGCAACAAACACGGGCTACCAATAATAGTGTCAATTTCTCATGAAAAATGGTAGGCCAATGCTAAATTGCTGAATATAAGCCTGATACTAACCAAAGTTACCATTAGCATACTTTTTAGGACTCAAATTCGAGATACCTGATTAGGTTATAACAGTCTCTTACCAACTGATCCTACTTATCTTAATAGTCGATGTTAGTTAGCATACCACTTTGGTAATATTAAGTTTCGAGACTTGACTTGATTAGCTGAGTTCAATTTAATATTCTAATCGACTCGGTAAATAGCAAAAGCACGTGACGAAGGTATCCTTAGCTTATGACCATACGTAAATTTAATTTAAGGTGGACTTAGAAATTTAAATCACTTTGAATTCTATAAAAATTAAACCTGATGAGAAATATGAAGCACCAATATAATTGGTTAGATCACAAATTGCCTCATGTCATGTTAGAAATATGCTGTCAACAAAACCATACACATGGCATGGTGGACATATTTATATATATATTTATATATTTAATAAAATTGAAATTACTTTGGTCCGTTAAGGTTAAATGTTTTAACTTTGAAAATCATCAACATTATTATTAATTCAACTCATACATATATTGGTAAATGTTAGAGAAATGGTTGAATAAAAAGACTGAGCCATGTGTCTTGTTTGATTGGCTTCCGGAACATTTATCCATTTCATGGTTAATTCTGTAATTTTTGATTTATTATATTTTTTATTAGATATTTAATTATTATTTATTTTAATTATTTCTTACTCTTGAACTTCTAGAGTATCGGAATGGCGGTTGCATAAATATTCATTAATAGATGCAATATCCCATATGTTGTATGTGACTAAAGTTCTTAACTTTGTTTTTTTTTTTTTCATCTAAAATTGTTGTATTTCCGTTCAAGGTAAAAAAAAAAAGCATAATTCATTTAATTTAAGTGTAAAATTTTCATGCTTGATAGAACTAGTAATTGAACCATTTTATAGATTATAAAAAATTATGTTAATAATATTTAGTAAATTATAAACGAATTATTATGCAAATTTAAATAATTAATTAATATGGGATTTGATTTGAAGAAAAAAAAAATTCCATGATCAACGATTGGCTTGAAAGAAAAGCTCATTCCAAGTGAAAGACACTACTAAGAAATTAATATTACTCCCTCCGTCCATTAAAAATTATTCACTATTTTATTTTAAAATATTTTAAAATAATTATTCACTTTTATTTATAGAATATATTAATTTTTTTCTATTTTATCCTCTAGTAAATTTATATTTTAAATAAAAAATTAAAAATAATTTAAATTATTTTTAAAATAAAATTAATATATAAATAAAGATAAAAATAAAAAACACATAAATTATCAATACATTAATTATATTTTTATAAAATTTATAAAAAAAATAAATAATTTTTATGGGACAGGCAAAGTATTATTTTGTTTTGAAGCCAGGAAATTTGATATTAATTCAGTTATAAATATATTTTTAAAATAAAAAACAATAGCGGGTAAAAATAAATATGATTTTTATGTATAAGTATAAATGTTTGTTATTGATGGGTAAAAGATATTTTCTTATGGGTGCGGGCACTTGTTAAACAATATTTAATACCCCCTCTTAATATTTAATAGCCTTAATTGTATTGGTTTTTTCCTCTTCTATGTCATTAATCATTAAAATTATAATATTAATTTTTTCATGTCATTGTGCGTTAGCCTTAACAATGTTAAATTTTTTTAAAAAATTATATAAGATTATAAATTTAATTTCTCGTGAAAATTAAATAAAAAAACTAAAAAATAGTACTTGGAAAAAATTAATATAAATATTTTTATTAAATAAAAATAAACATAAAATAATTTAATAATATTTTTAATGATATTTTTATATTAATTGAATATATAAAACTATGTATACACCAAACAGATAAATTTTTATTTTTATTTTTAATATTCACTGTTAAGTTATTATTAATAATTAGATAAAATTTACTTAACCTTAAAAAAATGATACATAATATATGAGCAGTCTTATGCATCAACATACAGTTCACATATATCATATTAGTAGTTTATTATATAGTCCACATAAGAAACACCAGTAATACAACTGGAAGTAATATTGAAAATTATTTTTTTTATAAATTAAAATTTTTATAATTTAATTTATAAACAAGTCTTTATTTATCCTAGAATTTCAAGTTATAATTTTCATACATTCTTATAGTGTATTAATCTTCAAATATTAATATAAATATCTTTTTATTAAATTTAAGAAATTAATTAATATGAAAAAAATAATTAATACAATAAATCAAATCTCCTGATCTAATAAAATTTAATGCTATAAATCCATATAAAGAAATTACCTTCATTGAGTTTATAAGCATTAACGATTATCATTTTAATAAAAAAAATAATTAATAAAATAAAATAAATAAAACCCCTTATTTAATGATCCTTAACAAGTGCTTAGGGCGCTTGTTAACATTATCCTTTTCTTATATATATTTAAGTATGACTATTTTAATGGAATCTTTTTTTTATCAATAAGATAATTAAATTTTAAATAAACATTTTTTTCTTGATAATTAAGCAAATTTGACGCTATTTATTTTGCTAGCCATTTTCATTAATATTGGTTCTCGCTGGGAAGAAAATAAAAAGAAAAGTCATTGTAATTAACAACATCAACATCAAAAATTAATTAACAATAAACTAATAAAATCGACAATTATATTATCACATTGAGAAGAATCAATCTTTGCAAGGAAAAAAAATAACAATAAGAAAAAAAAACTTAAAATACAATTTTAAAAAACAATTTCAAACCCAATACTACATCTATTATTAGGAACATATAGATAATAATTCAAATGAAAAATACTAATTGATGCAAAAGTTTTTATATTTTGATTTCAAATAAATTATAATGCTTGTTAATAACTATAACAGACCAATATCGAAAACTATACAATAATTAATACAATTGTTTTTCTTTTCTAGTAGCTTTTATACATAACATTACACAGTGCAAAGACAATAAATAAGACTTCCATTTGCAATGAATCTACATGTTGTTTTATATAAGCAAAGGCAAGCAAGCAACAGCACCATTATTAACATAAATATGTATATACTGGTGTAAAAATAAGATAACATAATCAAATGTTAGAATCATTTTCAAAATTATATACTATTTTTTGAGGATAATTATATACTAATTCTTAATTCAAATTTTAAAAGAAAAAAGACTAGAAACAATATAATATCAAAATTGAATATATAAAGACTTGCTTTTTATTTTGCAAAAATTCATTTAAAGGAAATATTTTTGGACACTTTTTGTAATTTTTTTTGCCTATTTACATCCAATGCGAAAAAAATATTTTCAATTTAATAAATCACTTTGAAACTTTCCTGTAACGAATATCCAAGAATGGATTATAGAAGAAGAAGAGACGTGATATTGGCACGGCTCAATAAAAAAGCAAGGACCAAAACATTTGGAGCATTGTTTTCTTATTGAACCGTACCAATATTTCGTTGTTAGAACTCACCTCTTCTCTTGGATGCATAATTTTTTTGACGAATAGAATCGAACTAAAACATATCACCGAAAGACTCTACTCAAATAATAATATTTAAATTGAATTTTGAAGAAAGAAAGTATATACCAAATTAAAGAAAAAAAATGTTATAAAAGGACATGTAAATGAGAAAATATAATGAAGAAAGGGAATGCAAAAATAGAATCAAGAAAAAGAAAGAAAGGAGGAGTTGGGTTTAATAAGAAAAAGGGTAGCTAGCATTGAATAAGTGAAATGTTGGGCTTAATAAGAAAAAGGGTTGGTAGCATTGAATAAGTGAAGTGAATGGGTTCAACAACCAAAGAAAAGAGGAGGTTGGAATATTAATTTAAACAAAGGGTACAATATTCGTGAAACAAATACTCCAATCTCATGCTTTTAATGTTTGCATTTATTGCCTCCAAAGGATGGATGTTGCCTCTGTCCCTTTTGCATTTATTAAGGATGTTCATTCATTTTTTTTTATAAATGTTTATTTACTGTAAAAACAAAGAATCAAGTAAAACTAAAATAATACTTATATGACATTTATTATTTTCCTGACAAAAAAAAGTAAAATTAAAATTCCCTAATGGCGGGACCTATGACGAAAATAAATAAATTTTGGTCCTCCAAACTTTAAAAATTTAAAAAAATTTGCACATTCAACTATTTGACTATGATTATAAAAAAAAATCAACAATCTTAAATATTATGTGACTATAGAAAAAAATCTAATAATATTGATTCAGTCATATAATATTAAAATAATAATAAAAGTACTTTTTAATGAAAAAACTTGTCTTATTTTATATATAATGGCAATAATTAACTCTAAAAAATATTTTTATTATTTTTTTAATTCTATAAATTTATAGGTTTTCTTAAAATTGCACTTCTAAAGAGTAATTTTTATAATCAATTTTAATGGTTTAGTAATACTAAAATTAGTAACTTTTTTTTTGCAACACTAGTTAAATCTCATTTTCTATCAATTATTTTAGGCATTTGTATAAAACACATTCTTTAACTTGAAATATGTTTTTGCCAGTTTATTTCATATTGTATAACTACAATTAAAATTGCATATTTAATTTATTAATGAAATAATATATTTTTATTTTGAATTTATAGTGATAATTATTAGACAAAATAAAAAAGAAGAGTGATATTATATTTATAACTGTTAGAGAATATAAATAAAATTTCACATTGAAAAAATATCAGAGAAGAGAATTTTACAAAACTACCTATAATAGCAAAAGTCTTTTAAAAAATACACATCTATAAAAAGAATTTCAAATCCCCAAAAAGTTATATTATTTTTACGATTTATTTATATTATGCATAAGTTAGGAATATATTATATACATGCTATAAATTTTTTCAAAACAAAATATAAAAATCAAATTTATTTCAAATATTATTTGATAAAATAATAATTTTATGAGAAAATAATATCATTTTATAAAAATTCTCAAAAATAACCCTAATAACATTATTTTATATGTAACAAATATATTTTATATTTATTACAGATATGTTATGTTTCTATATTTATGTTATGTATATACTGCAGATTTATTATATATATATATATATTATATTAATCTTTATATGCTGGTTAATTATAGTATATATATTGTTGATATATTGTCTACGTTTGGGATATATTGTAGATGTATTGTGTTTCAGCATTTATATACAGTACAATAATTATATGATACTTAATTATAGTGTATATGTTATACTGTATATATATTATTTAATTATAGTGTATATATCATGGATATGTTGTATATTTTAAAGATATATTAAGTATATGTTGCACATTTACTGTGTTCTAATCTTTATGTTATATATATGATGTTGATATATTATGTATATATTATTTTTCAATATTTATATGCTATGTAATTTTTATATGTAGCTTAATTATAGTCTAATATTTATATATTGGTTAATTATAGTGTATATATTACAGATATATTGCATATATATTGTATATATATTACAGATATATTGTGTTTTAGCTTTATATATAAATAAATAATATAATTTACAAATCCAAATGAAATAAATATAATTCAAAAGAAAGGATATGTATCAATTCAAGAAATATAAATTGATAAAAATAGCAAAAAATTTTACCAAAGAAAAAAAATTTGCCTTTGAAGCATTTTATCAAATATGTAAAAGGTAATATAGTTTAATAACGAAAAAAAATGCCTCTAACATTAAGTTAAACAACAACATAATAAAAAAGAAAAAAGAAAAAATTTATTAATATATTCCTCAAATATATAAAAATGAATCATTATAGTTATAGCTTAATACTAATATATTTTTCTAGTTAAAAAGGAGACTATTGGATAAAAAGAGCAAAATAAAATCAAAAGAGGAAGAAGAAGAAAAGAAGAAGAAAAAGAAGGAAACGATGAAAGAAAGAAGAAATGTTGATACTGTATATTTAAAAAAATAAAGAAAAAGGTAAAAGTAAAAAAAAAAAAATAAGAACGCAAAAAGTGTAAAGAAAAGATTTATATAGTATTTTTAAAAATAAAACTTAATGTAATTTTCTCATAAGAAAATATTAACTTAATGTTGGAAAATATAATGACATACGAGCAGTATAAATTGGGCCTTAAGACTCATATATTTATGAGTAGTGTAAATTGGCTTTGTATGAGATGAGGTGTCAATCCTTTTCATATGGTTATTGTGTATTAACATAATATTCTTAAGGTTCATATAATTTCTACATTGTATTAAAGCCAGTCAGGCAATATACTAATAGTCAGATGACTATGAGCTATAATTTGGTCTAGGAGAGAGAGTGTTGAAAAATATAAATAGAGAAATTCACATCAAATAACCTGTTTACAATTTACGCTTTCAAATATATGGCAGTAACAAATTTTTTTTAATAACACGACACGACACGATTTTTTTTTTCTTTTTTATACTTTTTCACGATGGTTTTTCGTTTTTTTCTTTTTGTAATTTTTTACTTTTGTTTTTTTAATATTTTATTTTATTTATATTTTTTGATAAATTTTATTATTATATTCTCATTATACACACAAAAAATAATCATATATATAATATATACATAACATATACATAATATATACATAACAAATAATAACATATACACAACATACACCAAATATGCACACATCATCCATGCAATATTTAGTTTATTTATTTAATATCTTTTAATATTATTTTTTAAAAATTTCATTTACACACAACATCAACATAATATTCACACAACTTACTCAATAAATACATAATATAAATATAACATCTACATAATATTTATAATATCTACTTAACATATACACAATATACACACACCATCTATAAAATAAAATTAATATTTTTCAATTTTTAAAAATGTATAATATATAAAATTTATTTAAAAATAAATTTAATAATTTTTGTTAATATATTTTTATATATTTTATTTTTGTAAATATTTTTTGAGTATTATTTATTATTTATAATTAAAATTAAAATTTTTCTATATAAAAAATAGTAAATTTTATTGGTTAAAAATATATTTTAAAATATTAATTTTTATTATTTTATTGAAATATATTTATTTAATAGCAAATTTTTTTAAAAAAATTTATAGTAAAATATTACTTAAAATGAGAGATGACGCATTTTTAAAAGAAAAAATTTTATTTTATCGAAGAGGAATGAGATATTTTTAAAATTTTGACCTAATTTTTTTGTAAAAGTGTAAATATATTTTTTTATACAGTATTTTTGAAAAGAATTTTCTTTTATAGTTAGTTTTGTAAATATCTCATATAAATATTCTTAATGCCTTTGCAGTTTCTATAATAACAACTAAAGATTAGGCTAATTATATTTATGAATAACTAGAAAATATTTGTATAATTAATAAATTAAAACATATATAATTATTTTTGTCAAGATAAAAAATAATTAAGAATTATTTTTTTAATTTATAAACAATTAATTTGCAATTTTTTTAATTTGCAATTTTTTTTATAAACTTTTAATCAATAAAATATAATTAAACTACTAATGAAATAATTATATTATAAAATCTTTATATGTTAATATATATCTATATATAATATAGTGAATCTAGCTAATGGATATTAAAAAAACATGAATAAAAATCAATTTTAACCCCCTTAGCATTTATTTTACAGCAATAAATAAAAATAAAAATGGAACAACTTTAATGTTTTTTCGTTTTTTTATAGCCTTAATGATATTGCCTCTAGGGGTTTCATTTATTTAATCATTTTAAATTAATAACAGTTAATGTTAGATAAAATTACACTGTATGCTATTTTTTTAAATAATTTTTATATATTTTTAATATATTAAATGTGTGTTAAATGAATAATTTAAAAGTAGAGTGTTTATTTAATATAATGAAAAAGTATTTTTGAAAGAAAAATATTCTTAAAAATATTTTTATTTTATTTTATTATTTTTTAAAAATCTCATATTAACCTTTAGGGTTAGAAATAGAGATTTTAAAAACCGTATCATAAAAAACCTTATAATATTATAAAATTATTAGTGTAGAAAAATATTATTAAATTTTTCAAGATTTTTTGATGAACCATTTTTATAATATATCAATTTCAGACATGATGACTTCTATAAATTTATTATAAAATGGTGTTTAATCCGAACTTTAGAATTATAATTAAATTAGAATATGAATGAAACGAAATCAGAATAGAGTGACTATTTATTTTTTTTATTTGGTTTTTTATAAAATCAAAATTTAGTTTCTTTTAAAACTGTTTGGATTACAACAAGATAGAAATCAATAGCTATTTGAAATGTTTTTATTTTAACAAATAAAATATTATTAAATAATTAAAATGTATCACCTCTCAATTTAGTTAAGTTGTCATGAAAATAAAAAATTAATTATGTAAAAAAATAAATTTATTTTATTTAAAAATTCAGATATATTATGATTAAAAATGGAAAAAATAAATTTATTATATTTTATTTTAAAAAATTTAAAATTTAATTTAATTTTGTTAAGAAAAAATAAATTTATTTTTTTAAAAATTCAAAGATATTATAATTAGAAAAAAATGATAAAAATTGATTTGATTTTTTTATTTTAAAAATCTAATTTGATTTTTATTAAGAAAAAATATTTTATTTAAAAATTTTAGAGTTTCATAATTTAAAAAAATTAAATTAATTTTTATATTCATTTTATTCTAAAAAAATAAACTTTGATTTCATTTTCTTAAAAATAGATTTTGTTAAAATTTTTTTTTATTACGATGACGAATCAAAACTTATGAATAAGGGAGTCATAATGAATCACTCATTACACTTTCTAGCATAATAAGATTACTATTACTTCATCTATTTTATCTAACCAAACAATATTAATAGAATTAATTTATTTTTATTTCCGTTCCTCCCCATCCAAATGCTTCCTTAGACTATTATGAGTTTGTTATATACTTTTGCAAATAATAAAAATGCTCACAAAAATTTTAAAAAGAGAAAATTATATAGTTTACTATTTTTTAAGTTTTATTTTCAAAAAAAAAAATATATATATATATATATATACACAGATATATATGTATTTCATTTTTATCTTTTCTTTTTCAATTCTTCTTTTGTTCTTCTTCTAATTCCTTTACTGTACATTTGGAAGGTCATTTATATTGTTTCTCTTTGCTTGATTATTGATTTCCCTCTTTTTTTTTTTTTTTTTTTTTCTGGTTTAGTTCTTCAACTAAAATATTAGGGTTCTTTTTTCTTCTTAAACTGTATTTCCCTTTATATATTAGATAAAATACTTTAAATGAATTTTTTCTTTTTTAAATTTTTTTGTTATTCTTATTAATTTATATTTTTTGAATTGATATATGTCATTTCTTTAATTGTATTTGTTTCATTGTAATTTGTATTTGTATTTGTATTGTTTGTTTGTATATAAAAGATGAAATATAATATATATGTAATATATCTACAATATATATATTATTGCTAATTAATATATAAAGGCTAGAAGACAACATATCTATAATTTATACACTATAATTAAATAAAATATAAATATTGTACAATATATAAAGGTAATAAGATAATATATACACAATATATATACGAGATATTCATTATATAAAGACTAAAATACAATATATTTAAAACATATATACAATATATCGGATATTATTAAGATTTTTTTTGTGAAATTTTTATAAATAATGTTATTTTCTCTTAAAATTATTATTTATAAAATAGTATTTGAAATAAACTTTGTAACACCCTTATATCTTATATACACATAATACATACACTCAGTATATATAAAATACGCATATAAAATATAAAAATGCCACAACCCGATTTAATAAAAATTTTTACCTTTCTAATTTAAAATCTCAAACACATTAAATGTATATTTAGATAGTATATAAAATCTTCTTTATTAATTATAAGTTTCAAAATAAACATTTTGTATAAAAATACTCTAGAAAAAATTCGCCAGGATTTTATCTGTAAATTGGACATTTCAAAATTCAATAAAACTCAACATATATAAAAACACACTTCCAATAAAAACAATTCAACATTTCACCAACATTTCTCAATATCCTTCCAATTTCTTAATATATATATATATATATATATATCAAACACATATATATACATTCCCCCATTATAAAATTTATCCAAAAAGTCTTTATAATTTACAATGTACCCAAAATATAAATATAATATACATTATAACATAATATATATATAATTACATCCAATACTAAGTTGGAAACAGTACAATCAACTCAATCAACCTCAAATCTAGGCCCAAACAGGTCTAGCAGAACTTTTCGGATTTACCGGATCACCCCTGTCACATGCACGATAAATTAGAATAGCTCTAAGCTAAAAGTCTAGCGGTATAAACTTTGATAATAATAAAACTTTAATATAATGCCAATACATAATATTTTTGCATGTTATGTCACAATGCGACACTTAATACCACCACTTTAAAATATAATCTTTCATCTTTTATAATTCACATAAACACATACACAAGCATGAGCCCAAATAAACTAATATATTATTCAAATCTCAAAGTTATTTTTTTGGCCCATATTGACACCCAGTGTTTAGCCCGAAAATAAATCATATATCAGTGACACCTAGTATCTAGCCCCGAAGACAAATCATATATCAGTGACGCTTAGCGTCTAGTTCCGAAGGCAAATAATAAGGATAACCTCATAGGCATGCCGTCAAATACAGAACTTTAAAAATTGAATAATATACTAGACACACGAATATATATTTTTCATAATCAACTTTTCTTATCACATTGTAACAATTTCTCATTTTTCTCATTACATTGCCTCATTTTCTCATTTTTCTTATTCACATTAATGTTAACTTATTTTAATTTATCATATCTTATCTTTTCATCACAATGTATGTCATTTTACATTAAAATCACATTAACCAAATATTTTTGGGTCATTTTCATATAATGCATATAAATCACATTTTATTCATTTTAGCCATTAATAATGCCTTTTCATAATGCACATAATGCATATATAATAATTTACATATTTATAATACAGTGTTCATAAATGTTCATGTTATCAAGTAGCTTAACACATTTTCTAAATTTAATGCAAATGTATCTCATTTATCAAAAGTTTATACATACTTCAACTAGCACTCAAATACAAGCTAAAAGTCACCCTCCAACCTTCACTTTCAACTTGCTCTTCAACACTTTCAACTTGCTCTTCAATACTAATGTTGGGCAATTCATTTCTTCTTAATGTCTATTCAAAATGTGAATAAATACTATCATTTAGAATCACGTTTTAAGACATTTAAAACATTAACTCTCATTAAACATCACTCTTACAAATATTTCTAAATTATGCATAACCTTACTTTAATATTGAAATACTATGTTAATCCATTTAAATTGGCGTTTTAAGTTTATTTACATCATTAAAGACATATTATAACATGTTTTAACTAATCACATTAAATAAACATATGCTCTTCACTAAAATCCTAAAATGTCATAACCTTCATCATATCTAATTTTTCATTCCATCCCATTCTAATTGTTAATCTAAGCTTATTTTCATCACTTATATCATTAAATAACATGATTTAAACATTAAAATCAATTCAACATCTATACTTTAAAAATTTTCTTACAAACCTTAAATTCAACACTACCTTATCCGATCTCTAACCAAACTTGGTTAAATCATCATCTGACTTTAAAATCTTTGTTTATACATCAAAACAATACATTTGGAAATCTATTTGCATAATTAAAATACATGATTGTAAAAGTTCAAAATTTACACAATCCTAAATTCACTTTTTTCTCCAAACCCCACTCAAACTTAATTATTTCTTTAATCCAACTTAAGAATCATTAATAACTAATCAAAATAGCTTCATACATACCCATTCAAGTAATTAAATCATGCTACCATAAAAATTCAAATTCAACATATTTACAATTTCATGAAATTTCAAAGAATAAGATGAAAAACTTACTATTTATTGAGAAAATCATCAAAATTTCACTTGAATCTTAAAAATTCTTTCAATATTTGATGCTTGGAAGAAGAAGAATCTTGATCATTTGGCCATGGAGGTTCGGCCTCCTTAAGAAGAAGAAGAAGAAGTTTTAAACTTTTAATTTTCTCTTTCTTTCCACTAAAAATATGATTATATATATATTATTTTATTATATTTTTAATTAATTAATTAATTATTTTTTTAAAAAATTATAATTTATCTATTCCATCCAAAAATAATTTATTTTTAAATTATTTAATTAATTTTAATTTTACAAAGTATAATTACCATTTTGCCATTTGACTTTCTTTTTAAAATATTGATTTTTGTATATGTTGTATATATTCTATATATGTTTCACATATACACTTTATTTTTTTACTTATAATTCTTCTATTTTTTATTTAAATTATTTATTTAATTTATTTAATCTAATTTTAATTTATTAAATTTAAATTTAATTTATTTAATTTAATTTTTAAAAATTACGGATGTTACAAACTTAGTTTTTTATTTTATTTTATTGAAAAGTTTTATAACTATACACAACATATTCGTAATATATATACAACTTATACAAATCCAAAAAAATACAGAGCTATTTATGAGATGATGACATTTCATATTTTTTGTAATTTTGAAACTTTTTTTAGCTTTCATATTTTTGAAAAGATGTTTTTTTTAGAATAGTTATGTAATTTTTCTTTTAAAAATTTTTTTTTGGGATAATTACAAAAATAACTTTAAAAAGTTCATTTTTAAAAATACTATAAAAAAGCTACAAAAATATTTTTAGACAATTTTTTTTTTTAAATACGGTGATGACTTAGACTTCAAAATATAGTTTGTGCAACCCCTAGATCTTCCACCCTAAGGCCTCCATCTTCTTCTTCTTCTTCTAGAGAAACATGATTCCACTTTTCTTCTAAGCTTGTCTCCTCTATTTTCTACACCAAAAAAACCAAGTAGGATAATAGATGATGAAAAATTGTCAAAAGACAGACACCCTTTATTTGTGAGAGGATAAGACAACTCCATCATATTTATAAACAAACGAGCTTATATGTATTTATTCTAAATATGTTTACCTCTCGTTGTATGGGAGCTAATATTTATAAAAATGCTATTTTTAGTTAAAATATATATAATATATATTTATATATATTCACATATACTGTAAAAAATACGAAGCTTATATTTATAAAATATCATTTTTTCATTAAAATATATATAATATATACCGATATATATCGTTATTATATAACTAATATATACCAACACATATTCATATATATGCAATATATATCATTATTTTTTTACAACTTATACCCGCATATATTTCGATATATATTAATACATATCTATATATATAACATCTACTGTTGTTTTTTTGTAATATATATTTATATAATGTAACATATATGTAATATATAATTAAAGAAAAATAAATTAATTCGTAATTGTTACTACCAAAACGAAATAAAATAGAAAAGAATCCTTTATACAATTGTGTTTTTTTGTCTATTAAAAATCCACAAAACTTGTGTTTTATTGTTTGTGCATGTTTAATATTATTTAATTTGGCATTTTATCAAACAATAAAGTAAACATATATCCGTACTAGATGAAATTGCAAATCTCTTTTTGGTTTTTTTTTTTGCAGTAAAAAAGAAAAAAAATATTACTTGCATTTCATCTAGAAAAGATCAACCTCGATTATAGCGATTGATTTAAAAAATAAAAAAAAACTGAATTTCACATATTTGGATGATATTGAAATAAAAGAAAATAATTAAAAAAAAAAAACCAAATGACTCGAATAAAAGAGCATGATCGTGATCATCTGCCACTGACCCATATGACGGCCAATGAGAGCCAAGTCCTCAGTGAGACTTCTCTAATAAAATCCAACCTTTATTTTTAATTTAAAATTTTTAAACTAAAATCGGGTAACAAATAATTAGGTAACTATTCTAAAAAAAAGAAGGTAACTAATTATTAGTTAATTTCATAAAATAAATGATTAATAGATATTTTAATTTTTAACCATTTCAATATATAAATAAAAAATTAAAATTTAACAAATTTTATACAGAAATAAAAAAAACTCATTACAATAACATATATATCTTAATACAAATTCACAATTAAAATACAAAATACATGTTTTAAATTTAAATATAATCTATCAAAATAATTTAATATATATAATTTATAATTTATTACATATAATTATATATATTATAATTTATAATTTGTATGTGTAATTATGCATATAATTTATATAAAACATATTAACTTTTGTTTATTATATAAAAATCATTTAGTTTGATTCAGAAAACTGAATGATTTTTCCAATAAAAATTGAGATTAAAATTAAAAACTGAAAATATAAAAAATTAAAAATATAAACTTATATCATTAGTATTTCGATTCGAATGGATGGATTTTGATTTGTTAAGGAAAGTAAATAACATCCTATTATTATTGGGACAAATATGTAAAGTATTTTTTTTTGTTTTTTTGAAAGAACATTTCTTTTGTTCTTTTTTGGCCAATAGGAACATTTCTTTATTGTTCTTTACATAATTCGATTTTCAATTAAATTGAATTTTTTTTTAAAAATCAGCCATACTAAGGCCATTCATGATCAAGACAGGAGTTAAAAGGTGTTGGACCTACACATGAAAAAATGGTATAAAAGACCAATGGTAACAATATATAATGCAATTTTTATGTGTTACGAAAGTTACCCATCTAATATATAACTTTTCCGATTTTCAATTTTCAATTTTTTTAAATTATTTTTTCAATATTACATTAAAAAAATAGAAAAAATGATCTATTAACTCTAAACATGCCACTCAATCTAACACTTAATTCATATGAGAATTACAAAGGAAATTATATAGGGATAATTACACAAGATACCTCAATTTGAGTTTTCAATTTAAAATAGACTGCCAGGAGTTTTTTTTTAATTTATATTATAGAGCACTTTTTTTTTATAGTTAAAAGTTTTTTTGTTTGGTGATTTTTGTTTTTTTTTTTTTCTATTTATGGGTTTTCATTTTAAAATTTTTTTATGTTATATTCTCAATATACATAAAAAAATAAATATATATACAACATATATAACATATACTAAATACACACGCAACAAAACAAACAACATCTACCATATCTATTAAATATTTATCAAACATCAACTAAACATAGACTAAACATTTGTATAATATTTTTAATATATGTTTAATTTTATTTATTTAATTTTTTATTCTCATAATATCCACACAATATTTAAACAATATTCACACAAATTTTATATAAAATATGCACAACATACATAACAAGTACATAATATATACACAACATCTATCAAACATTTACAAAATATTTACATAACGACATTAATATTTTTTAACTTTATTTTTTATATGTATAATATGTAAAATTTATTTTAAAATGAATTTAATAGTTTTTATTAATATATTTTTATATATTTTGCTTTTTTATTATTTTTTGTGAATGTTATTATTTTTTATAATTAAAGTTAAAATTTTTTCTTTATAAAAATTAATAAATTTTATGTACTGAAAAATAATTTAAAATATTAGTTTTTATTATTTTATTTTTATATTTTTATTTAAAAGTGAAGTTTGAAAAAAGGATGAAAATTAAAGTAAAATAATAATTTTTTTGAAAAAAAAAATATATTTTTTAAAAAATTAATTTGATAAAAAAATATTTTTAAAATTTTACTTTTTTTTTCTTTCTAAAAGTGTAAATATTTTTATTCTTTTTGTAATACTTTTGAAATAAAGTTTGTTATTTCCTTATTGATATGTAAATGTTATATGCGTGTCCAACGTTTGATGAAAGTAACAGATATATAAACGTTTCCGATTCCCCTCAACAAAGTCCAACCATATGCATAGACGATTAAGGAACAAAAGGAGAAGTCAATTGCAAATAGCCGAATTCATTTTTATTAATCAATAATGAATTTGTATATTAATTTTTTTAAATGATTAATTTCTCCATTTGTTGCCAATATAATATTAATCAACAACGTATTTGAGTTGGAAGGAGAGAGACATAGCAAGAATAAAAAGGGATTTTTTTTAAATTAATTAATTAGAGCGAAAATTTATGGACTGTAAAACCACCGAATATCTGCTTTGTCAATGTCAATAATCAATTCAGTTAATTTGTATTTGATTTTAGTTGTGCCAAACTATTGAAAAATAACTATAAATAATTCTCTTTCCGCAAAAAAAAAAAAAAACTATAAATAATTCTCTCACAAGTAAAGATAATTTCCATTTCAAAAAAAATAAAAAAATCATTTCTTCCTATTCTTTTAGCATTACCAAACTATTGAAAAATAACTATAAATAATTCTCTCATAAGTTAAGGTAATTTCTTCCCATATATCAAATAATTCTTATAAATCTATCTCATTAAAAAATAAATCTATACAAAATATCTTGTCAAATTTTCCCATGTTATTACATTTTTATAAATATTGATACAAAAATTTATATAGATTAATATATATAATATGCTTTTATTATTTTTTAAGTGGACCATGTGTAACAAATTTTGCTTAATTTTTTTATATTGCTTAATTTTTATAAATATTAAAAACAATATTTAAATTTGATAAGGATAATAATAATAATAAATTTATGTTAAAATATTTTTAAAAAATATAAATTAGATAAACAATTAATCAAATAATAAAAAATATATTATTATTAAGAAATTCGATAATAAAAATATATTATTGTTATTTTAAGACTAACTCTCCCAAATCAATATTAGGAAATTTAATATCAATGCTCATGCAAAGTGCAATCCTGTGATTAGTACATAAATTGGTTAGCTCAATTGAATGGATTCGAGTTTTTATTTTAAATTTATAAATTGTAGTTAATAAAATTAATATATATATATATATATATATGGAGAAAATATAAAAAAACATAATTTTTTTTAACGTTTTTTCTTAAAAAGAGTTCTTTAGTATTTTTTTCTTGACACTTAGAAATTCTGTGCAGGGGACTATATATTAGAGGGAGCCACCCAAACTTTTATTTAAGTATATTTTATTGTATATATGATTTTTTAAGCAAATAAAATTTTGATTTCTCAAGTTATAAATGCTGTAAATGTTATCAAATAATTTTAAATATTGAGCTATGTCAATAACCTTCAATATTTAGTCATGTAATTAAAAAGTTCCCAAAAAATAAAATTATTTTCAAAAAATAATTTTTCTTTTTTTCTTAAAAAAATCACTTTCAACTTTTAATTTCAAAATATCCCTTTTAGATGTATTCATCTAGTATATTTTTAGTATATTAAAGATACATTATTTTGAAAAGCATGCATTTGGTATAGTACTAAAGTATACCAAAACAATTGAGTATTTTTAAAAAAAAAGTTAAAAAAACATGTAGTATAATTTTCCTTTAATTATTCCATAATGTAATTTTAAAATAATAATAAAAAGTGCTTTATTCAATAAGAAGAAAATAAAATTTGTCCTACTTTTTTTTTATAGAAAAACTGTCCTTTATTATTTCATTTTTTTTTATTTTTAGCCCTATAAGTCTAAACTGTCCTTTATTATTTCATTTTTTTTTTATTTTTAGCCCTATAAGTCTATAGATTTTCTTAAAATTGTAACTCTACAAAGTAACTTTTAAATTTAATTGTAATTTTTATATTTTTTGAGTGTCATGAATTAAATTGCAGTATCTTTTTTAACAATCATAATAGTATACTCAACATAATAATGTGTTCTTTTTTAATATATTAAAACTAGTAATTCAAGTACTTATAAATGGCGAGGTGCAATCCTTCTGGAGGTTTAAGACAAGGGAACCCATTATCTCCTTACCTCTTTTTGTTATGTTTGAAGGAGTTGTTTGGGTTGTTGGCAAAGGCGATTAATAATGAGTCACTTCTCGGGATTCACATTTGTAATAAAGCTCTTGATATTTTTCATCTTCTCTTAGCGGATTATAGTCTTTTGTTCCTGCAGACTACACCTAATGACGCATGTGCACTTCTTTCAGTTCTTCAGAGTTATGATCTTTATCAGGACAGAAGCTTAATTTGAGCAAATCTGAAGTTTCTTTTACTGCGAATGTCTTTGAGCTTCTGCACAACAATCTGACTGGTATCCTTCCAGTCAAATTGGTTGAAAACCATGATATTTATTTAGGTATGCCAACCCACGTGGGCAAATCTAAAGCAGATTGTTTTATTTTCTTGAAGGATCAACTTTGGCATAGACTGTAGGGATGGAATGAGACACTACTTTCATGGTCAGGGAAGGAATTACTTATAAAAGCAGTAGCTCAGGCCATCCCAACATATGTTATGCAATGCTTTAAGTTGCATGTGGGCTTTTGCTAAGAATTAAGAGCCATGATTTGTTGTTTCTGGTGGGGGAAAAATCAAAATAAGAAGGTTATCCATTTGTGAGGCTAGAAGCATATGTGTACTCTCAAATTGGAAGGCAGACTGGGTTTTCGAGACTTTGAATGTTTCAATAAGGCTTTATTGGCGAAGTAGGGATGAACGGTCATGATGTATCTTGATTCCTTAATGGCCGGGTTGCTTAAGGCTCATTACTACCCTTCTAGTTATTTTATGGAGGCCAAAATGGAAATAACCCGAGTTTCACATGGTCTAGCTTATTAGCAAGTAGAGAAATCCTTAACTTGGGCTCTTATTGGCAAGTGGATAAAGGCAAATCTATTAGAATTTGGACTGATTGGTGGATTTCACAATCCAAGTCGTTCAAAGTTATCTCGCCATAATGTTTTATTCCTTTGATGCTAAGGTGTCAACTCTGATTAATTTTGATTCTTTCTCATGGATTAATGAGCTTATTGATGATATTTTCCCACTAGTTGATAGTGATCGTATCAAATCAATTCCTCTTCTCCAAGAAGAAGATGTCAACAAAATGGCTTGGCATTACAGTTTGGATGGTCACTATATTGTCAAAAGTGTGTACAAGATGGCTCTTAATATCTCCCATGATGATTTACAGGGGAATGCTCCATCTTCGAGTCAGGGTTCTGGAACAAACTATGGAAGGTGCCAGTTCCACTAAAAATTGGGAACTTCCTTTTTGGCGTGCTGCACTTGACGTCCTCCCAGTTAAAAAAAAAAACCCCTCAGTACTAGAATCCCACGGATTGTGCCACATTGTTTGTAGTAAATCTGAGTCTGCTGTACATATGTTGAGAGACTATCCACGGGTGAATGGAATTTGGGTAGGCACTCTCACTACAATAATGTATCATATTGCCGACAGAAATTGACCGACAAAATAATTTATGTTGCTGATACTGAGAGAATACCAAAAGAAAAAAGGGCAAAATAAAATAACAAATATACCGAGCATTTACCGACCGACTACCGAGAAAAATATTTACCGACAGAAAAAATATCGGTAACAATGGCGCTAGAGAATCGTGCCATAATTTTTCGACTGAATTTCTCAACAAAAAAAATATTATTTGGTAATTTATTGCGCTAATTATAAGTACCGTCAAACTTTACCGACAGATATTATATGTCGGTAAATAAATCAATTTACTGAGAGCAAAATTTTAACTCTCTGTAAAAAAAAGAAATTACTAAGAGAAAATGTTATCTCTCGATAAACATAACAAAGAATGGAATTTAACTTAAGTTTCATTTGACGAGAGAAACATGTATTTCTCGTTAATACCGAGAGATAAATTATATCTTTCGATATTACAGAGATAAAATTTTTCTCTCAGTAAAGAAATTAAATATTTTTTTTATTTATCGACTACTAGGATTTCACTCGGTAAACATAACCAAGAATAGAAATATGTCATTATATTTCATTTACCGAGAGAAAATTTATTCTCTTGATAGTACCGAGAGATATAATTTGTCTCTCGGAAAATATAAATTAAGCGGCAATTGTTTTGCCTTTTTATTTTTTTAGTTACCGAGAGAGAATTTTTCTCTCTGTAATACCGAAAAAAATATATCTCTTGGTAAATTAAATAACTTACCCACAACAGATATTTCGCTAGATAAATTTAGCGAGTAAAATCTTTTTCTCTCGCTAAGCATTACAATTTTTTTTTTCTCTATTTTACATTTACTGAGAGATGAAAGAATAATTCTCTCGGTAAATGTAAATTAAGCGTATTAATTTTTTTATCTTTTCATTTTTCAATTACCGAGAAAAAATTTTGCTCTCAGTAAATTAATTCATTTATCGACAATAAGTATTTCGCTCGGTAAATTTCGCGAGAGAAATTTTTTTCTCTCGATAAACATATCAAAGAACTAGAATTTGGCCATGGTTTTATTTATCAAGATAATAATTTTTCTCTCGGTAATACTGAGAGATAAATTAATAAAAATTAAGCGGCAATTATTTCATATTTTTTTCACTTACCGAGAGAAAGTCTTTTCTCTAGATAAGGTAAATATATTTATTGACAAATAGTTGTTTGGTCGGTAATTTTATCGAGAAACACTTTTGTCTCTCGGTAAAGTTAATCTAGATATAAAACATAGTTTCTTCTTTTTTCCTTCTCCCTCACCTTGCCGCTTCTCTCTCTGTGTCTCTCTCCATATCCATCTCTCTGTTTCTTTGTATTTCTATCTTCAGCGGTCTCTCCTTCTCCGATCAAGCAGGCTCTCCAACGGCGACGGCAACGACTTCATAAAGTATTTATTAATTTTCTTTTTTGTTAATTTTTTACAGTGTTTTGTAATTTTTTTTCATTTTTCTATTTGTGTGTTGGGAAAAATTTAGTGTTTGGCACTTGTTCTCTTCCTATTCAACATTTATTAATTTTTGATGTGTTTTTTTTTAATTGATAACTTTTGTGTAGTTGGAATTTTTTGTATATTTGTAATGTTTTTTTTTCATTTTTTATGTATATATTTAGTATTTTTTGCTGTAATTTTGTATGTAGTATAATAGTTTTTTTTTTAATTATGCTGTGATGTAAAAAAAAAATTATGTTTTATAATTGTTTGTTTATTATATATAAAAAAATTTGTTAAAAAATTAATAGTAATTTTGTTTAGAGGTTTAGGGAAATTTATAAATTTATAATATTTTAGGGTTTTTGTGAAAAAATCTTGTTTTTGTTATATAATTATAAAATTTGTGGGAAAATCATTAATTATAAGTATTTTTTTTATTTTGCAAATTTTGCGTTATTTATATTAAATAATAAATTTTAATTATTTTTGATATTTTATAATTAATCACTATTTGTTCATCTTGTAACTATATGATGGATCCATCTGGGTCTTTCGCGAGACGTATCTGAAAGATCATGATGGAAAAAATGGATTTTGTCAGAATTTTTCTGGAAGGCTGTCTCTCTAGAGATGAATAATTTTTAGTTTGAGGAGTTTAAGGTTAAAAATTTATCATTATTTTTTAATACTTAATATGTAAAAGCTAAAATTTTACAATTATCAGATACTAATTAATCTATCTTTTTTTTAAGAAATATTTTTACAGAGACCAGACCATTGATCACTTTGTTCGAATTGCTTTCATGAAGAAGACAATTATTCGCTACAGTAATATGCTGAGCAAGGTGAAGGCTGCGGGAAAGTAGCCTTCATATATTGATGATCAACTGTGGGCTAATCTATAGGCCCGATGGAGCTTTTCTGAGAGGCATACACGTTCTGCAGTTGCCTCTCGAAACATGATGTCTAGTATTGTGGATGGTGCTGGTCCATCCATACATACGAGAGGCAGTAGAGCGCATCATGCACATGCCCATGCACTCGTAAGTATTATTATATTTTTTAGTATTTATATTTGTGTAAATTTGAGTTACAAAATTATTATTTTTTTATCTCAATAGGAGTCTAGCCTGGGTCTTTCTTCCAGCAACTATGAGTTGTTTGTGCATACAGTCACCAGGGGTCACTACGGGTGTTTATTTGTGAATCGTCGATCTCAGAATGTAAATGTAAGTAATTTCACAAATTTTTTCTTAAATTTTATAACAAAATTTTAAAAATAATGTAAATAATATTTTTCTTTTTATATAAGATCGTTACATTGCATCTCGGGAGGATACCACCCAGTCTGATACGTCTGTTGATGAGGATAGTTTATTTAGAGCTGCTGTGGGCGGAGAGAAGAGGAAGAAACTATATGGAATTGACTCATAATATTTCAGCACAGCTCCTCTTCTTCATCTTCTAGTTTGTCCATTTTACGAAACAAGATCAAGTATTTAACTGAATGGTTAGCAGAGCGTGATCGGACTGTTTAACAGCAGATACAAAATGAAGTGCAAGATCAGATCCAGGAGCAGATTCAGACAGAAGTGTAGATGTTGGTCCAGTAGCAGTTGCAGGAATTTATGACTAACTTCATGCGAGAAACTTTCAATCCATCACGACAGCATCCTCCGGGTGGTCCTGATCATCCACCTCCGCCTCCATCTTCGCCTCCTGTGTCTATCTGATTTTAGATTTCTTTTTTCCTTTTATTACATTTATGCACTTTATGTACTTTTATTTTACTTTTTATGTATATTTTATTATGTTGACGTACATTTATTTTAAACTTTTAAATTTTTTACATTTATTTTTCATTTACATATAAAGCTTAATTTTTTATTTTAATTTCTTTGATAAATTTTATATTACAATAATAAAAAATAATAAAAATAAAAAAACAAAATTAAATAAAAAATTAATATATATAATTAATATTTAAATTTACCGTCAGATATATTGCCAACATAATTTTTATTGGCAAAAAATTTGTAATTTTATTATTTTACAATAATAAAATTAAAATTTGGAATAATTAAATACTGACAGATTTACCGACAACAAAATCACTTTTCAGATTTACCGAGAAAAACATATTTGGCCTGTGTTAACGATAAATAATTTACCGAGAAAAAGATTTTTTATTGGCAATATTATGTGCCAGACGACTTATGAACCGACAGATTTTCCGTCGGTGTTACCGACAGAATAAATTTTTAATCGGTCATACAGACAGAAAATTTTTTATTCGTAATATTTATCGATTAATATGCTGTCTGTAAATTACCAACATAAAAGTTTTTCAGTCGGTAATACCAACAGAAATTAAATTCCGTTGGAAATATTTACCTACTAACATTCTGTTAGTAATATTGATATACATTTTTCTCTCGTTAATTTATCAACAGAATATATTTAATGTCGCTATTTTTATTACTGGCAAAACATTTGACTACGAAATTTTTTTATCGGTAATTCATCGATAAATGTATTTACCGATAAAAAATACTTAATTACCGATAAATTTTTTTGTCGGTAATTTGTGATATTCTTGTAGTATCTATTTTTGCAAAATGGGAACTTGATTGGAGGGAAGTTTCAAAGAATGGTTCCCTGAGTTGTTGGAGGTACTCTCTATATAAGATTTGTGCAAGTTTAGTTTTCTTTGTTATCAAATATGGCTTGCTCATAACAAGTTTCTCTATGAAGGGAATCAGCCAAATAATTAACAGATTATACTACAACACATAATCTTTTTATGGAATTTTAGGAGCTGAATCATGAGGGAAAGTCTCAGGTTATTTCGAGACCAGCGTTAAAAAGTGTAAAATGGTCTCATCCAACTTTTGGAGTTGTCAAGATAAATACAGATGCTAGGTTCTTGTGTGATGATTTGATTGGCGTTAGGCAGTTTTCAGGGACAGTGAAGGGCAGGTGTTAGCTTGTGGTTGGAATCTTGGTCCCCATCGATGGTGGAGGCAGATGCGATTGGTTTTAGGTTGAGGTTAGCTATTGCTCTTTATTTTACAAATGTGGTAGCTGAGTTTGACTACCAATATGTTGTGGATAAATTGCGAGATCAAAGTGACTTTTGAGATGGGTTGGGCAATCTACTAGTTGATTGTCGAAATTTGAGTAAAGTTTTTCACTATCGTGTCTGGTGTTTTGCTAGAAGAGAATGTAATAAGGCAATCCATGAGCTTGTTGCCAAGTTTAACCTAAATGTTCTTGCTAATTTTGTATGGGTTGAGGACTTCCTGAGTTGTTTATTCTCCTCCCTTTCGTTTGATGTAAACTCTGCTTCATCTTAATGGAATTCCAAAGGCTACTTGTCAAAAAAAAAAAAAAATTGTTTATAATAAATTTTGATCCCTCAATATTTAATTTTGAATATGCCTCTAATTCTGTGATTTGTTTTAATTATAAATTTTACTCATCTACTAATATGTGATAATTTTATACATAATATAGAATAAAAATATATTTTCTCTGATAAAGATTTTCACTAAAAATTGTTAAATTTATTTGTAAAATAACATTTATTTTAATTAATTATAAAAATTTATTAGCCATATGCCACTTTTTCTTTAAAAATTATGTATAATTTTTATAAAAAATAAAAAATTGAACTTTAATTCAAAAAAAAATCCTTTAATAATATCTAACTTTCATGTCAGAAAAATATTTTATATTAATAATATTAATAAATTTGATATCTTAAATATCTAATACAACAAGCAACAATTTATCTAAGTGCAAGAAAAAAAAATCTGAGACCCTATAAGAAAAAAAACATCATGCTTCGATAGGTAAATTTTTACACTTTTTCCTATATAACTTTAATAGATATGAATATTTCATAAAATAATATTGCGTTTGGTATATTACTAAAAACATAGATAATAGATGTATATTAATGAGATTATATTTTACTTGAAAAGATTACATTACCATATTTAGAAAATATAATAAAATACTAAGATAGTATGTTTAAATAAATATTAACTTGTTTGATTACAATCTAATTTTACTGAAAAAATTTGAATAATACCTAAGCTGTCCTTATATTTAAATCATGTATAAAATTAAATAGTTAAAGCATGTGTATAATTGTCTTTTAATATAAGACCCCTCAATCTCTTTTTCCGATTAAATTTTTTTCCTATCCCCTGTATAAATTACTTTACCAATTAATTGATTAAGTTTAATAAGATCAGTATTTTATTTTATATTAAATGTTTGCAAACAAACATGATATTATTAATAAAAAAATATTATATAGTCAACTTTTCTGATATTATATTACAATCAAATGCACCATAAATATATATTCTTTTAACATTTCTTAATTTTTTTCTTTTTATTTCTTCTAACACTTCTTAAATTTTATAGCAAACGTTTGTATAAATTGTTAAGGATAAAAATACATATTCTTATGTATACACATGATAATTATCACAATATATATTACATAATTAATTATTATTAAAATTTATCATATTGTTTTTGAAATAAAATTTACTATATTATTAAAGAATTTTTATTAAAATATAATTTAAATTATGGAAATTCGCACCATCTATTGCATTTTATTTTTTGGTTTTCAATTATACCGTGGTTGACTTTTTTTTTTTTTACATTTATATATTTTTGTCCTTTTATTGTTCCTTTTTATAGATGGATGGAATTATTTTTTTTTCTTTTTATGCTATTTTTTTGAGTTGTTTTTTTATTCATGAATAATTTTATTATTGTTATATTCAAAAATCATACACATAAAATATATAAATATACACACAACATATACATAATAAATATAAAATTTATACATAACAAATATAGACATATGCATAATATATATGCAATAAATACACAAATATTTAATTTTTTAACTTTTTTTTAAAATTTTAGACACAGACAACTTTCATGTAACATACATTCAACATCTATACAATATACATAGATATATATAAAATATATATACAGTATATACACAATATATATATACAATAAAATTAATATTTTTAACTTTATTTTTTATGTATATAATATATTAAATTCATTTAAAAATAAATTTAATGATTTTTATTAAAATATTTTATATATTTTGCTTTTTTACATAAAATTTGTGAGTGTAAGTTTTATTTAGAATAAAAATTAATTTTTTTAAAAAAATATATTTTATATGTTGAAAATGTAATTTAAAATATTAACTTTTATTATTGTTGTTGAAATATATTTATTTAATGGTAAAGTTTGAAAAAAAATAAAAATTGAAATAAATATTATTAGAAATGTGAAAGCATGTATTTTTATATAAAAAAATTGTTTGAAGTGAGGAACAAGGTATTTTTGTAAAAAAAAATATTATTTGTAGTATTTTTGAAAATTTTTTTTGAAGTAGTTTTATAAAATGTCCTATAAATTAACTTTTTTTTTTATTATTTCCTTTTTACTATTCCTTTTCTTCTTCCCAATCTTCTTACATGTCTGAATCTGTATTTCCCTATATTAAAGAAAAATAAGAATAAAAAGAAAAGAAAAACTTACTCCCCCCAATCAATTGGAATTTACTAAAAATGAAAAATAAAGGTCTTGTTTGATCCAACTATAATCCATCGGATTTATAAGAAAATCAAAATTAATAATCTCTTACCAAGAGAAATCTATGCAAGACAAAAAATAAATCTTTGTTTTCCAATAAATTTTCCTTTTTCTTTATTTAATTGTTCTTTATTTTATTTAATATTTTGAAAGTAGAGAGTCCTTAAATTTATAAAATTCTAATGCGAGTAATTGCACATTGTTCATATAGGAGGAGAAAAATTTATAAACTCATTTTCTTTCTTTTTTTTTTAATTCATTTTTGTAATTTATTTAAATAAATGATAATCCATTGTGGGAGTCCGTAAGTCAACCTCATGCATAAAACTTATTGAATTTAATTAGTAACATTTTTAAGATTTTATTTAATTATTTTTTAGATATAAAATAAATAATTCATGATTTTATTTTTATAAAATTCTGTAATCTTTTTATCTAATTTATATATTTTTTAATTGATATAAAATGATTAAACTAATATATATATATTTAAAATAAAAATTATAATTGAATAATTTTATCGTTAAATTTGTATCAGTTAATAACAACAATTGCAGTCATTTAATTGAATTCAAATAAGAAAAAAAATAAATCTATATATATATTTTTCTAACCCACCGCGCAAACAATTAATATATATAATCATTAATTAGATAAATGTCATCCCAATGAGATTGTCTACCTCTCTTGGACTTGGCTTATTATTATTATTATTATTATTATTATTATTATTATTATTATCAACTGTATTAACGAGAAATAAAATTTTAAATTGAATAAATACAAAGTAAATGAATAATTAATATAGAAATGAATTTTCTAACATTAATAACTACCTTTTAAGGTTGACTTACTTAAATTTACATTAAAAAATTTATCATGTTATCGGAATAAAAATTGATTCTTACAACTTTATTTCTTATAAATTTGGATTGCATAAATTTCTATTACTTTCAATTTGTCCGATAATGAGTTTTTAGAATTTGTTCTTGCCTCATGATAAAATTTTTTTGCCCAATGATAAGCTTGCAAATAATTATTTTTTATTTGATATAGGATACCCCTTAGACTTTTAATCTTTTCACCAGATATAGGTTGTCTCTCATACTTTAAAAAATTATCTTGACTAAGTTCGTATTATAAAATTGCAAGTGTCAACTACACTTATAAAAAATTATCTTGACCAAGTTCGTATTATAAAATTGCAAGTGTCAACTACACTTATAAAAAAATATCTTGGTCTAGTTGCCACTTGAAGCGAGTGAGTGATTAATATAAAAATAATATCTCTAATATTAACAACTAACTTTTAAGATTGACTCTCTTAAATCTATATTAAAAAATTTATCAGATTGAAATTTTTGTTATTATGCTAATAAATTATTATTGGTGAAGATCTAAATAATTTTTAAATTTTAAAATTGGTCATGAATAGTGATAATTAATTAATTAATAATAATAATTTTATAAAATTTTAGGCTCTATGGTTAGCAAGTAGTATTCATTAATAACATAAGAACTTAGACCTTAGAAAGTTGATGCAGGAGGTCTTGTTGGGGTCTCTTGGCCTAGAAGGGTCTGCTGTTAATTTTGTTTTGCTTGTTTTGTTCCTTTTCTTATTCAAAAAAAAATTATGAATCTATTCTCAAATATATGATTAGAGCTCAATTTTTTCCCCATTTCAAGTTTAGTATGGTGGTCGTTGTATATTTCAACTAGAAAATATCTAAAGTTGAAATCTCTTCTCATTGTAAATTAAAAAAAGAAAAAAAAAGAATATTTCATTTCCTATTGTTAATACTTGAGGGATGTAATTTTTTAATGTGAACACAAAGCGTGAGAGTTTGACTAAAATCTTTTCGAGTTGGAATATGATATCAATTTTTTAAAATATATATAATCATTTAGATAAAAAAAAATTAAAATTGAACTATTAAAATAACAATTAATTAATTATATAAAATTAATTGAAATCAAATTATCAATTTGAATAATGTGTCAATAGATATTTCTTATATATAAATTATAAGAAATTGTTATATTAGTCATAAAAAAATTGTGACTAAATGTGAAGAGTTGCCATAATTTTTTTTGCAAGAAAAAATCTCACAAAATATTTCTTTATATATAAATTAATTTGATTTTAATTTAAAATTTAAACTTATAATCGTGTAGTTTAAAAATAATTTTTGATATGCGTAATATATAGATTATGATAACCTCACTAAAAAAATAAACGTTTTATGCAGGATTAAATTCAGAGTTGGTAATTTTTGGTCTACCTTGAACCAATGTAGAAAATAAGGATTAGAAAATGATATGTATCTAATTAAAATTTAAAGTGATCTATTTCTTATCTGATTTTAAAATTTGAGGATGAACTCAAATTAAATCATAAATTGAATGGATTAAGTAATTTCTCAACTTGAACATGTCAATCGGTGATCTGACTCGAAATTGATCAGACTGAGTAAAAAAATTATTAAATAAAATTGAATATATAAAAATTTTTATGAAGATAATGAGATTATTCCCACTTTAGCTTGACTTAATTTGATAAAAGTTTTTTAGATATTTAATGTATATTTATTTTACATAAAAATAAATTTAATTATTATCAATATTGAACTTCATGGAAGATTACAAATTAAAAATTATTTATAAAACATCTAATTTATCTTATTTTAATTGATATAATTAAATATATTATATTTTTAAATTTTTATTTAACTAATTTTATTTTGAAATTTAACCAAATAAATACTTTGGGCTTTGCTTAATATTTTTTAGACCACATTAATTTAATAAAAACTATTTAGAACAATTATATTCTTTACCCTAAAAAAAATAAATTCCTCTCAGCTCTTTTTTTTACTATCTTTCTCTCTCCTTCACCTTGAGTTCCCTTTTTTCTTTTTTCTTTTTTTTAAACTCATCATTTCTCTTCATTTACTCCAGTTATTAAAGTGTAGATCCATTTAAATTAATAAATTATATATTTAGCTATGCATAATATATATTTTAAAAGAAAATCTATCTAAATGATTGATTTGAGCAATGCATGTGTGTTTTAAATTTGAAAAATGATAATATATGTATTCTTATCTTTCTTTCTTCTTCCTTTCTTTTTTTTTTTTGCATTTGTATTTATGAAGCTTCGAACAGCTTGAATGGACTGTTAATAAGTGCCATGAAGGTTACAAGATTGTATGTGAAGCATGGTTATGGACTGCTGGGGACTGTTAGAACTATTAGGGGCCGTAATAGTATAAAATAATGTTGTAAATTGTTATGGTATCTTATGGGTTGACATATGTAATGTTAGTGAATGTTATTGATTACTTTGTAGATTATTGGGGGCTGTTATGGATTATTAGTGGTTGTTATGGGTTATTATGTGTTATTGATTACTCTATAGCTTGTCAGGAGTTGTCATGATTTAGTATTATAGATTATTTTAAGTTGTCATATATATGTTAAAGAGTATTATTGATTGCCTAATGGATTGTCATGAGTTGTTAGGAGTTATTATGGGTTGATAAGTGCTATTATTGCATAATTTTTTTATTTTTATATTATTATGAATTTTTTTAGGTTGTAATATAGATAGTTAGTATGTATTTATGGTTGGTTTGTGGATTGATGTTTGTTGTTAGGGGATTCGTTATTGGTTGTTAGGCGTTATTATCAATTGGTAAGAATTATTAGGGACATAGTTGTTCCTTAGGTTACTAGGAGAAGAGTGAATTGGTGCTTTTAGTGAGATTGGAAGATTTTTAAAAATAATTACTTAATTAAAAAGAGTAGGGAAGGAAGAAAGAACACATAAATTTATAGTGGCTTGGATAAGAATATCCTACGTCCACTCCTCAATACATAAGTTGAGTATTCCACTATAACTTGGATTTTTAAAAGTTAAACCTTAATTTGGTGTTTCACAATCTGACACTAAACTTTACATTTTGAGTTTTATGGCTCACTCACAACCCTTATAAGTGTTTTATCCCAAGCTAACACTCAAACCTAGAGTTTATAGCTCACACAAACTCAAGTAATGTGTTTTTAATGTGTTCACACCCAAACACTCAATACATACAATAAAATTATAGGTTACAAAGCACAATGAATAAAATTGCAAGAATTTGTCTAAGTTAATGCTCTAAAAATTACATAAATACTCTTTGGTGAAGCATTTATAGGTCTTATAACTCCTTTTGCCTGTAGAGAGAGATATGAGCTTCACCAACCAAAATATGCATTTAATGCTGTCACAGAGCTATCGTGATAGTGGGCCTTGTTTCACATTCGTGAGCTTTTATACATAGTAAGAGTTAGCTTGGCACAATTGTTAGACTTGCATTATTTCTAATGGATAGGCAACAACTATCCCATATGGCATCCAACCATTGGTTAAGGTGGCAATAATTCCCTCCATCTAATCACTTTATGAGTCTCACGGTTGTTATCTTGAACATCGCCTCTCGTGATGGCTGAAGGTTGAAAGTTCTTTAGAATTTTGCTTACCATGTGCCTGCTTCTCATTGGTTAGTTAACTTGCAGCTAAGGATTTCTAACTTGTTTAAACATTGCAGTCATGATTTGTTGAGTTCACAATCAAATAGTAATTTTGGCCCTGAGAACACAATGGTCACCGCTATCTCTTTTGCCACTATTCACCATAAGTGATAATATACATCTCGCGGTTATGCTCTTGCTATCTTGGTCATGAGCTCATCAGCAGGTGGAAAAAGAGTCACAAGGCAAGATCATTCACGAGAATAATTATACTGTTGCGAGATTCTTTTCACGACACGCTGTCATCAACGTGATCTCTTGTGTGTCTTTTTTTTCAATGGTGCAATCCAGAATGCAGTAGCAAGGTCTGTGTACTAGTCGTGATTTACAAGTCTAAAAGAGATTATGTAAAGTTCTAAGTCTTGAAGATAAATCACTTAAAGAAACCATTAGTACAATTCAATTCGACTGCTAAAGATCAACGTAAAGTAGAATTGACTAGGGAATTGGCTAATAATCTCTCTCTTTTTTTACTTTGCTAATTGAATTGAATTAGAGATAAAAATAAACTTATCAAACTTATCATATTTATCTTTGTCATGTACTTATGTTCAATTATGTTTATCTTTATTACCTTCCCCTCAATTGATGCTTGTTAATAGATTAATTTAGTTTTTTGTCCCTTTCTCCTCCTTTGTCAAAGGCAAAAACAATAAATGCATTATGAGATAGAGATAAAAGCAAATAAGAAATAGAAACATTCTCATTAATTGAAGCAAATGGAACTAAACTTTCATTAATATGAAAACAAACTATAAAAAGACAAATGTGTGATCAACATTTTGAGGCCATAAAATCTTTGTAAAGGCAAAATTAAAATCATACATCAAAAAGAAAGTTTTCAAAATTCAAACAAAATAACAAAATAGAAAGAAGTTTAACCATCATGATCGGAATCATCCCATTGCTCTTCTTCCACGTTCTTCTTTCCCTTGCTTTGCACAAACTCCTCATCACCATCGCTCCCTTCATCTCCTTCTTCCTTATGAAGTTGAGGAGTGGTTTGAGGTTCATCAAGGCTATTCCTTTACTTACTCCCTTTCCTCACTAACATCCCATTCTTCTAGAACACATTGGTTTAACCCCATATGACCTTACATATTATAGATGTCAGGATGGATATGGGTTACAAGGTTCGCTTGTATACTCAACTTGGATATCTTCTTGTCTTTTAAGGTCAATTTTTTTTTCCTGAATATCAAGAAGAATATCCATAAAACTAGGGATAGAGATGGATGAAGTGGCTAGAGTTGGGATTCTTGAGGCTTCTCCTACCTTAGAGGGTTCTTACCTAGGAATTTCCACTTATGCATCTCATTTAGGTTGCTTTATAATTCTAGGATGCTTCCTATATTGCTCCACAGCCCCATTAGCATCTAACCATTAAACATATTCTCCATCCACATTCTTAATGCATTTGCGGTGCTCCAAAAGCCCTATTGTGAGAGCATTGGTGGCTAGAGGGTCTCTTAAAGTAGCAAAATTTTTAGGAGTTAGGAGGTTAAAGTGATTGTCAATTTGGAAAAATTGAAAGGAAAATAATATGGAGTCTCTCTTGTCGATTGTGAGGTGAACTAAGGTGTCAAGTAAAAATTTTGTATTTTGAAAGGAAGCATTATGGATAAGCCATATAAGAAAAATAAGTCTTTTTGGGATACTTTCTCATTCCCATCTCATCTTGCTTGGATTGAGAAAGTGATTATATGGTGAAGCATCCAAATTGGTAGGCATTTAATGTGTTTAGCTAGGGAGTGTTTTGGGTCATAAATAGTTTCTATGGAAATATCTTTCCAAAACTTATTTTGGCTCTTTGTAGGGAAAGTTCTATCAGAATAGGAAAATGCTCTGGTTGTTTGAAAAACCCAAACCTTAGCAAAGTCGTCTAAGGATATAGCTACCAACTTATCAAAGAGGATAAAGGAACCCACAGTATCCAAGGGCACTATTATGCTTTTTCTCTACGGTAATAGTAATTAAAAACTCCTTGGTGAGATTAGCATTACCCATCTCATTAATAAAAATAAACTTTTTCCATTGCAAGTTTTCTAAATAGCCCTCTATCTCATCTTTGGTTTTTAATTTTTCTAAAACAAAGGGTTGAGGAATTTAGTTTGATACAAGAGGTTTATGTTTGATAAGGGTGTATTTGGCTTTCTTATTTTCATCAACACAATGGACCCTACGTACTTTTCTCCCTCTCTATTAGGCGGTGGTGAAGGAAAAAATCATAATCCCCTTCCCTTTTTCTTTTTTAGTGGGTTTCTTCTTGGATGAATTCTTGGGGTCCATGATTTGGTTTCACTCAAGATGATTAAACACAAACAAAAAAGGAAAAAAAATAAAAAAAGGTAGAAATAGAGAAATCCAATGAAGATATTTGAAGAAATAGAGTCCTTGACTTGCTTGAATTATAAGTTCTTCAAAAGTTTTCAAAACAATTGCAAATTCTTAAAGAAGAGTGAAAGAGTATTTTGGTGAAAATATGAGAAAATAGAGTTTTATACTTTTAGAGAGTCCAAAAATTGTAAAACACTAATGAAATTTGGTTTTATAGCCAAAAAAGTGAAATGCTATTGTTTATAGTAGTTTAAGGGTGAAATCAACAGAACAAACTGTTTCTAACGACTATATTTTTCAGTAGAAAAGTTGGATCGTGACCACAAAAAGCTCATATTGGTTGGTACTTTTGAAAAATTTTATTCTCGCGACTCGCTGTGAACCCTAAATTTTATACTCGGATTAAATTACATGCAATAACGATTCTAACACAATTAGAATCACATGAATCTGATTTCAGACGGACCCAAAACAGTCGAGACAGTCAGCCCTGTAGGCCGTAGGGACTGGCTCTAGCTACGCAGATAGTCGTGCAATTGTTGCCATTCCCTTGGAATTTTTTTTGTCTTTTTTTGTCTTTTTTTGTTTTTCCTATAAATAATGTCCTCTTTCCCAGTTCTAAGGGTACAAAAAAATCATGGTTATATACTAATTCTTCTATTTTTACTTATATTTCTCTTCTTCTATTATTGGATCTTTTACCAAAATATGGGAGCAATCCCATTTATTTACCAGAATATAGAATTTGCTTCTATATTTATAGATATATGGGAGTCAAAGAACTAAACTGATAGTTTGAGTTTCGGTTTAATTAAGCTGATACTCAAACTTTAGGCTTGATTGATTTCTTAATTTCTTTTTTATTTTTTAAACCAAAACTTAAAGTCTCGGTCTGTCATTAAACTAAAAGTTTAGGCTTTGGTTTGGAGGGTTTTTTTTAAATAAGTTAAATTAAGAGTTAAACTTTCAGTTAATAAAAAAATTTTAGATAATCATGGCGTACAAAGTTTCCCATGCAAGGAATCCTTGCCTTCTCCCCTTAGTTTTTTTTTTTTTAAATTTTAGTTTCAAGGGCGAAATTATTCACCTATGAAAAATTATCGCTTCCTCCATGTATAATCAGTCCATCCCATTCATTCTAACACTCTAATTCCCTCCTGAATTTTCTTAGGTTCTCCAATTTTCTTCCATTTCTTCCAACTCTCCAATTACTCTTTCATCTTCACTCATTTTAACTCTAATTTCTTTTTCTTTCTATTATATTTTCATCTATAATTTATCATTTCCATCTATAATTATATGGTAAAAAAAATACAAAAATTATAAATATTTTGTTCGTATAAGGTTTAGTTAAATTCTTAAATTATTTTCATTATTTCTTATATTTTCTTCGCTTACTTGGAAATGCATGACCACAACGCCGCCAGAGGCAATGAGGATGTGGTTTTGTTAAATTCTATTTTAATTTTGAAGTTATAAATTCTAGGTTATTATATATATATATAGAGAGAGAGAGAGAGAGAGAGAATATAAAATATACAATGTGTTTTAATGTTTTTTTATAAAAGAGTTTTGTGATATTTTTATGAGGAAATTACACAGTATACCTCTTTTTAAATTTCAATTTTTAATTTTTCTATATTTAGTTTTTTTATCCATTTTTTCAGTTTGACTTTTCATGTATTTTTTCCCAAATATAATTTTTTTCCTCCAACATTTTTCTTTTCTTTCCTTCATCTCTTTTCTTTTCTTTTTCTCTTCTATCCCTCTCCTTTTATTTCCTTTTAATATTTACATATTATTGATGATCTTCCATATTATTTTAGTATTTGTAAACATATCAGTTTTTATTTTTATTGTTCTTCAATTGTAATATTAAAAGTTTTGATGTTCTTTGAAAAATTTTGCCTGATTGCTATTGTTAATTGGTGTATTAGACTACATATACTAGTTTTTTTTTTTTTTTGCAGTCGCTATATATTAATATTGTAATATGTTTATTGAGTATCAGGTTTAGAATACTAAGGTATTATTGTACAAATAGTTAACAATAGTGATTGGTTTCATTGTTTGTATTTTTATGCATATTTCCATGGTAATAAAATGATTTTATTGACAAAAAAAATACTAAAGGTTTTTTTGTTTTTTAATGGTAATATATTTTACATGTTTGTTAAAATACTTCAAAAAGAATTTTTTTTCTTTTGCGAAAATTTTTATTTAATTCCTTTTCAATATATATTTTCTAAATATTATTATATCTTTATATTAGTTGTATTTGTTTTATTTTAATATTTGTTTGAGTTAATTTTTCATTTTAACGTGTGTATTTAATTTATTTTCAACACATATACAACATATAGAGATATATTCATAGTATACACGCAATATATACACGATATATGCAACTTATACATAATACTTACACAATATATGCATAACATATACACAACATATGTAGATATATAATGTGTGTGTATGCTTTGTTTTTTATATTTTATACTGTATTTTAATGTTTAAATCATATAATATTTTTAATGTGATGTATATGCTGAGCATTTATACTAATATATATTGAATTATAGGCTCATGATGTTCTATTAACATTAGGATGCATTTATACGAGAGAATATAATAGAAACAATTGTGGTATAATAATTACATTCCTAAAATACAATAATTACCATAATTAGATTATATTCGTTATCACTCCCCCCGTAAGTTGAGTGATCAACTAGTCAAGCAACCAAGAAAGTGGTCTTTAGCCAAAGGCTTAGTAAAGACATCAATATTATAATCATGAGAACTAATATATCTAACCTGCACTAACTTTTTCTTTACTTGGTCATGAACAAAGTAAAAATCAATCTCCATAGATTTGGTAATATGATGAAATACCGGGTTAGCAGTCAAATATGTGGCACTCATATTATCACACCATTGAGTAGAAGCAATGCGAATTGGTAGCCCAATCTCATGCAACAATAGACGAAGCCATGTTATATGAGAAGCTGCTATGGTAATAAATCTATGTTTGCCTTCAATAGAGGATTGAGATGCAAAGCATTGCTTGCGAGAAACCCAAGGTATCAAATTAGAACCCAAATAAATGGCAAAGCCAATGTGGATTTTCAATCATCAACTAAACCTCCCCAATCTACATCATTATATTTATGTAATAGAAAATTGGAATGCTGCTAAAGAAGAGTCCATGATCGGCAATATTGCTTAAATACCATAAAATTCTCTTGATAGCACTCAAATGAGCATCAATTGTATAGTGTATGAACTGAAAGGATTTATTCACGACAAAGGTGATGTCAGAATGGGTAAAAGTCAAATATTGTATGCCACTTACAATACTTCAAAATAATGTTTCATCAGAAAAATCTTTCCCATCCCAAGAAATAAGTTTGTTTGATAAGACTGCAGGTAGACATCTTTGCATGGTCTAATAATTCAACAATATAATTTTGTTGAGTGAGCATTAAACCATTTTGTTTCCAATGCACTTCAATGACAAGAAAATAAGAGAGTTGGCCAAGATCTCATAGAATAAACCGCTTCTGAAGATAATTAATCAACTGGTGAATAAGAACATCATTGGAACTAAGAATAATAATGTCATCAACCAAACAAAAAATAATATCGACTCCATGAGAATAATAAAAAAGAGATGTATCAATTTTGGACATGGAGAAACCAAAGTGACATAAAGTATCTGTAAGCCTTTTGGTCCATATCCTAGGTGCTTGTTTTAAGCCATAAAGAGAATGTTTAAGCAAATATACATGATCCTTTTTCTATAGATCAACAAAGCTTGGAGGTTGAGCCATATAAACTTCTTCTTCTGAGAACCCATGTAAGAAAACATTAGAAATATCAATGTAAATAATTTTCCATGCTCAAGACATAGCGATAGAAATAATAAGTTGAATGGTAGTAAGCTTTAAAATAGGATCAAAAGTGTTAGAAAAATCAATACCAGGATATTGAGTATACCTTTTAGCAACTAAGCGAGCTTTATATCTCTCAATCGAATCATCAGGTTTTCTTTTTGTTTTATAAACCTATTTACAACCAATAAGATTTTGCTTAGGTTCAGGAAGAACCAATTTCCATGTACCTTTTTCCATGAGTGCATTATGTTCAAGTTACATTGCTTCATACCAATGAGAGTCCTTTACAGCTTAAGAATAAGACGTATGATCATCTACTAAAGTAACTATTGCATTAAAAGATGCTAGAGTCTTTAGTTTTAAACTTCTAGTTTGAGCTCTAGTAACATTGTGATGGTGAAACAACTGTTGGTATCCAAGGTGTACAATTTGCATTTTGGGAGTCATATGATCAACATTAGGCATGCCCACAACTTGTAGACCAAAGATAGATGCACCCTCAGAAGTACATACAAAATTAGGCATGCCTACATCTTATCGACTAGAGTTAAAGGCACTTGTAGAAATATATTTAGAATTAGGGATGCCCACATCTTATAGATCATAGGTACAAACACCCATAGAAATAGATTTAAAATAAGGTGTGATCAGAGATAGAGGCAACCATAGATGTGAGTTTAGAATTAGGCGTGCCCACGTCTTATGGACTAGAGTTAGATGCACCCTCATTAACATGTTCACAGTGAGATGTGCCCATGTCTTATTGACCAAATACTTCTCTAAGCACAAAATTAGGCATGCAGATGCCTAAGGATGCATGTCCAAAATTCAAGTGTTCAACCATGAAAACCAAACTAGAATGTGGAAAGTTGAAAATAGGAGGTGGATCAGGCATGGAAGACATAATGGTACTCACATCAACATGCTTATCAAAAGGAGATTTAGGAGTACTATGCAACATGGTGTGAGACATAAAATTTATTGGGTCGGTAGCACTAACAACTAAAAATTTAAAGAGTATTGTAATCTAGCTTATGATTAAACAAATTTTCAAAAGACATATTTTACAAACAAGAATGGGTAAGTGGCTTATGTTGTATGTAGTTGAATCAAACACATTTGTCCAAAACTTATGGGGAATAGAAGCATGATATAGAAAAGCGTTACCCGTTTCTACAATATGACTATGTTTTTTTTTTTTCTGTACAACCATTTTGTTCAGGGGTGTATAGATATGAAATAAATTTAGAGATTTTATTTTCACAAATATATTTAGAGAAAGCCTGAAATTCACCACCTCAATCAGCTTAAAAACTTTAATTGGTTGCCCAAAAAATTTCAACTAAGGTATGGAATTTTTTTTAAAATAGGGAAGACTTCATATTTGAGATGCAAAAAATAAATCAAAGTATATTTAGAGCAATGATTGTAAAAATTAACATAATAACAAAATTTATCATTACAGACAACTAGAAAAAGTCCTAACAAATTTGAATAGATCAAATCCAAAGGTCTAATAATAGAAGGGGAAGATAAACTAAAAGGCAGGTTATGACTTTTGGATACAAAACAAGCTTGGAACAAGAAATTAAAACTACTAGAATCCAAAATTAATTGATGGCTGATTGCTCTTTGAATCATGGTGCACTTACATGTCCTAATCATACATGTCGAATAGAGAGAGAAGCTGAATAAGTTTAGACAGTAGAACTTTTGGGCACAGTGGAGAAGGAATACAAACTACCCTTACTCTTGTCTTGGTACAAGATATCTTCCATTTTTAGGTCCTTAATAAAAAATGGTCAAAGAAAACTTTCAAAGAGAATCGATTAGATCTTTTAAAAGAATTAACAAATAATAAATTTTGTGTAGCTCTTGGAACACATAAAATATCACAAAATTAAACTTATGATTATTAAAGATAACATAAGAATTTCCAACATGAGATATGGGTATTTTAGAACCATCACCAAAAGTAAGTTATTTAGGTTCAGTATACTCAAAATGAATTTCCATGTTGTTAAGATCATCAGTAAAATAATGTGCAATACCATTGTCCATCAATAATGCCGAAGTAGGTTGAGACGATGTACTTGCCAAATTCGATAATGATTTTGTAGGAGCATGAGTAATTGAAGTTTTCTCTTTAGGAGTAGAACATACCCTTGTAACATGACCATTGTCATTACAATTGTGATACACACTTGTGTGAGTATCCAATGGCATACATTGAGACTAAGAACCAATAGGTTAGTGATAGCCATGATGTTGAGAAGAAGAGGAAGAGGACTGATAATTGTTTTAACCGTAACCTTGTCCTTTCCTCCCTCTATCACACCCATGGCTTGACTAATTAGGGAAGAATGTGAAACGTGAGCGGATGGTGAAATGATGGTTATTTCTTTCTTAGATTTCAAGCGTCTTTCTTTTGTCAAAAGCATATCATAAAGATCATCAAAATCATAATCATTAATATGACATTCAATCATTCTAGATAATAATTCATAAGTTAGTCCAAGTCCAGCAATAACAAATCCAATTAATTTTTTATACGAAACAAGATACTTTAAAGCTGCTAATTTATCTACAATTCCTTTGTGCACAAGATATAGGTCTCAATAGAAGAATTGCCATGCTTTGAATTATGCAATTGTGCACATAACTTCGAAATATGAGCCTTCAATCTAGAGGCATAGGTGTTATAGATCATGTTCGGCCAGGTGGCATATAAAGTTAAAAGAGACTGGTGAGGTCGTGTTTGATCTAGAAAAAGAAAATAGGTGCACCTCTACTGACAACTCAAGCTTTTGGTATAAATGGTTAGCATTCATTCTGGTTGATTGTGCTGGTGCAGGAAAAGTACTAGAATGGGTGACCTCCTAGGAAAGACATGGCCCAATCATATCAATGGGTGAAAACAAATTTGTTCCATACTACGGGTGTTATTGTTGCACCAGCTAATTGAGGCAGGACCCCTTCAGAAATCGAAGTGACGATCCAACTGAATACAATTTTCTCTTATCATTTCCAAATTTTGAACGCAAGATTTGGTGTGCCATCTTCAAGTTTAGATGATGGAATTGATTCACTTTGATCAAAGATGATGTTCTAAACCATAACCAATTACCTTAGGCAAGAATTATTTCTTCCATAATAATAAATTTGTTTTGGTAAGTTTAATTGTTAATTAATGTGAAAAATTGGGTGAAATCGAGGAGGAAGAAATGAGAGAAGAAGGGCCAACACTTATACAATTGCAATAGTCATGGAATTGTGACTATTAGCTGTTTGAATTTCAGTGAAAGACATGGTGTAGCTAGGGTTTTTATTTCGATTTGTGTGGCTAAGGTTTGACTTTGATACCATGATAGAATTGGAGGCTCAATGATTTTCTATTAACATTAAGAAGTATTTATACAAGAGTATTATAATAGGAATATGAATATGAATATTTTACTAATGACAACTAAGATACAATATTCACATTTTTAAAATACAACAACTACCATAATAAAATTATATATTTTTTTTTATCATTGTAAATATTTTATAGATATTGTGCAGTTATTTTATTTTTTTCATATATATTGTGTATTTTAACTGTTGAATCATATAATTTATTAATTTAAAATGATATAATTATGAATTTAAATTATAAGAGAATGATTAAATAGCATCATATATATATATATATATTAATCAACATCTATACAACATACACATATAACATAAAATATGGGATATTTTTGAATGTTCGAGGCACTTTTTTCATTAAAATGAAAAACAAAATTTTCTATAATATTTTTGAAACTTAGCAATTCTATGATTTGTTTAGTTATATATTTAACTATAAAATTCACTAATAATGTTAATATTTAATGATTTAAAATATAACATAATATAAAAATATATTTTCTCTAACAAAGAACTTCATTAAAAACTATTGAATTTACTTTTTAAATAAATTTAATTTAATTAATCATAAAAGTATTGCATATATTTCAATAATATTTCTGAGAAAAGATCATTTTACTTGTAGGGGTTCAACCCCTATTTATAGGTGATGGAGAGGGGACTGCTTTTGATGAGTGTCAGTAGAAATTACGGCTATGTTAGTGCTATTCTAGAGTGTGTTAGTAGCTTCTCCTTTTGTGGCTAGGAGTCTGCCTGGGTGTGCTTCTCTGGTACACAGCTCTGTAACCACGATATCGTGGCTTTGCATTGCTATGAGAGCTCGGGTTATGCAACCAGCAGTGGATACGATATGGGTAGTTCACTAGCAGTGCTCAATACTGAGGCTTGATATTTAGGTGGGTGGTATCAATGTTTTTCTTTAATAGGGAATCTTTCTGTAAATAGAGAATCTTGATTTAAAAAGTATTGCATAAGTTTCAATAATATTTCTGAGATTGTAATTCTTTTCGTTGAGTTTGTTTTTTGCTATATAGTTTGAATAATCAGTAAAGTAATATCCTTTAGTGGTTAGTGTTTATATGTTCCATTCAAATTGCTATATATAGGCTAATATATATGTGTATATGTAGGTATGCAATTCTCTCGCATCAATGCATTGTTCAATTTTTATAAAAATCATGCTAAAAATAAAGGATTTTTGTGTTATGAGAAAATTAGTAGTTAAAAATCATTACTTGCTTGTGATAGGGGGAGGAAGGCATCATGCGCCAAGTTTAGCAAAATGATCTGCTAGAGTGAATGCTACTATAGAAGATGATGGAATTTGGCGTATTACAAAAGTAGTGCATGAGCATACTCATTCTCTATATCACTCATTCTCTGTAGCCTAACATGTCAAAACTTATGCCTAGCCATAGGCAAATAAATAATATTTTGAAGAGGAGTCTAGAGGCAAATGATAGAGCTAGTTTAAGAATTTGTAAGAGTATCAAACTAATTGAAGTTCAATTTGGCAAGCCAAAAAATATGGGTTATTTGCTTGAGGAATATATAAACTTTATTCATATTAATAGGAGACTAAGACTTAAAAATGGTAATGCTGACTTGATTCATAAGTTTTTTTGTGAGATGCAAAGGAGGGATGGGGATTTTGTTTCACTTGATGGATGTTGATAGTGTTGGTAGGTTGAGAAATATTATATGGATATTCCTACAAGATAAAGCAACTTATCAGGAGTTCCATGAAGTTGTATGTTTCGACATAACTTACCTTGTAAACAAGTATAGGTTGCCATTTGCAGCATTTGTTAGCGTGAATCACCACTATCAATCAATTCTTTTGAGTTGAGCTTTAGTTTCATATGAGGATGCAAAAACTTTTAAGTGATTGTTTTCTAGTTCACTGGCTATGATAGGAGATGCCCATAAATGGTATATTGACCGACCAATATGAAAGCATTAAGGCAACTATTCGCCAAATGGTATATTGGCCGAATACAACTCATAGATATTGCTTATGACATATAGTGAAAAATTTGCTTGTAAAGCTGAAGGGTGTTGAAGAGTGTAGTGATGCTAAGAAAGAATTCAAAGTATTAGTTTTTGATAGCTTAACTATAAAGGATTTTGAAAGAGGATGGGTTACTTTTCTTGCCAAGCATCATTTAGAAATAAATGATTGGTTGATGAAATTTTATGCTAAAAGGCAAAATTGGGTTTGTGTATCTTAGACATTTCTTTTGGGCTGGAATGTTATCTACACAGAGGGGTGAGGGAATGCATACATTTTTTTTTTATGGATTTGTAAACAATGAAAGCAAATTGAAGCATCTTGTAGAGAAATATGAGTTAGCAATGAGAAATAAGTAAGAGAAAGAGATCAAAGCTGAATTTAAGTCGAAGTAAGTAGATACAAAATGTGAGTCCAGATTCTCATGGGAAGAACAAATGCAACATTCTCTAACCCGTCTAATATTCAAGTTGTTTTGTAAAGAGATGATACAGATGTATCATTAAAAAATGAGCATTCATATAGACATTTAAGGGAATGCTATGGAAACATAGCCAGGAGTTGAGGTTTTCAACATTACATATGGGTCAAGTTTGTTTTCCGTATTGACTATAGGATAATTGATCAATACTTGTAATACAATTGCAACTTGTTTGAATCCACATGCATCTTATGCTGCCACATTTTGAAAGCATTGGCCCACAAAAGAATTAATCAAGTTCATCAAATGTACATCATAAGAAGGTGGAGAATGGATGTTTATCATTCTCATTTGATTAAATTCTTTTCAAGAGGTTACCTTGACAAGATAGAGTACAAAAGATACAAGCAACTACTAAACTATTTTGAGCAAGTTACTAATGTTAGCATGGATAATATGGGAAAAATGGACTAGATTAAGGCAAAGCTTCTTGAATTAATGAAGAAGGTGAATAAGCACTATTATATCCAGTAAACATTCGCTCTCGAGGCAGGCCTCGAACTAATCATTATACTTTTCAAAATAGAATCAAGTTCCAGAGGAAGAGGAGATAGAGGCAGAGGAAGGGAAAGAAGAGGTTGTCGAGCTTGCAATCGAGGTGGGTTCAATGATGCAAATACAAGTAACTTCCATAGTCAAGCTCATGAACTTGTAAGTCATGCACATAATGAATAAAACTTATGTTTTCTATAACACTTATTTAGTATTATTTCTAGTTAATTGACATTATGAGTTTTTTTCCTACTATGATCACATAGATTTGAATGAGCCAGTCATAGGGACACAAGGTAGCCAAGCTATATAATGAACGTTGCATAGAAAGTTGGACTAGCAGATAAAATCCATTTTATTTATTTCATACAATGGTTAAAAAATTCATAAAAGAAATGGAAGTGTGAATAGTTGATGACTAAATTCTTTTTTAATGTCGTTATAGTTTTTTTAATTTTTGTGAAGGTTGAGTATAGTACTATATCATGTTTAAAAAATATTTTAATTTAAATATTTGCCACATTTAAACTTCTTGATAAATTGTTGTTGAGCTAATGCATACAATGAATATGTTCATGTTCGTGTTCATTTATATGAAACAAAATGGAGGTTAATGCGATTATGTTAATTCAAAATTGATAACGTGAAATTTTATATCTCATAGATTTTTAATGAAAACTATGAATAATTACTGTGAAAAACTGTGCATAATTAACAAGTGCATCTATGATGCACTCATCAATTCTCTACGGGTTAGTAGAGCATGCTTTCAATTACAAGTTTTCCAAAGAATTTCTACATTGTATATCTCATAATTGTATGTCATTCCAAAGGTGGTATCTGAATTTCTTCGCGTGGAAAGATTGGATCATGTAATTACTCTAAGGTGTAGGGGTGAAAATGAGTAGCTTGTAAGATATAAGCAAAATGATGATGACCTATACTATCTTGAAAGGGGTTGGCGCATAGTTTTAAATCACGGAATCGATCGTGGTATAACGGAAATGCACCACATCATCATGAAATGAATTGAATTGAATTGGCTACCACTATCGCGAATGCATTTTAATTTGCGGAATCAGATCAATCAAGTAACAAAATCAGTAAAAATGAATGAATCAGATCGATATAAAATAAGAAATAAATATTTTTGCAGTATATAAATTAATAATATATGTTAAAATTAATCCATAATAGTGATAAATATTTAATTATTATCTATAGTAATAACTAAACAAAATTTTATAATAATAAATAGAAACAACATTACATAATAACATTACTAAATTAGAAACAACAACAACGACAACAACAATAATAATACATCACTTACTGATTAAAAATAAAAGAAAAAATATATTATTTAAAAATATATACTATATAATAAAAATATTAACCACTTCAAATTAGATTAAATAGATCAATTCACCACCAAAAATGAACACCAAGAAGGATCTTGATTGCTTTGATAATAACTATCAAATTTTGATTTTAGTTGTTCCTCCCAATAATTTGAGCACTAATTGGTCAATGTCACTATCACTCTCTCCACTAATTGGTCAGATCATTTTTTACAAACATTTATTACAATCATTATATTATATATTATTTAAACAAAAATGTAGGTGAAGGCATTAAGCCTGGCTTAATGGTAAAAACATGCTAAATTCTCCAGCACATCTCAAGTTCGGATCACAGCCTTACTTTCGATTTTTTTTTATTTTTTCTTTCTTTCTCTTACTTTATTTTTATTTTTGATTAATTTATTTATTTTTAAATTATTAATTATTTTTATTAATTAATTATTTTTGTATTATTTTTATTATTTACTAACTAAAAAAAATAATTATTTCTTCTTCTTCATCATCTTCTTCTTCTTTCTTCAACTTCAAAGAAAAAGAAAGAAAATAACGGTAATACCTAGTTCATCTTTTCTTCTTCTTCTTTAACTGCAAAACTAAAACTATCATTTCCTTCTTCTTCTTCTTCTTCTTCTTCTTTTTCCTCTTCTTCTTCTTCTTCTAATTTCACAATTGCAACTTATGTCCATTGTCGCTTCAACAAATGGATATTGTTTCCATATATTCTAATTCACCTATTTAATGATTTTGGGAGTTGATTCATTGTGATTTTCAGCATTTGAAAAATTTCGTTAATATAGCAGTGAAACTGACGTCGACACCCTCAAAATATGATAAATATCAGCCATTCTGATACGAAATGGCCGATATTTAAAACCCTGGACTGACATTAGTTGATGGATATGTTCTTGGAAGATGGCATTGGAAAAATAAATTTTTAGTTGCTGGAACTGATATCTTTGATTTCACAGTTTACTACACAAACGACCAAGTCCTTCGAAAGAATTTAATGATGATTATTATTCACATGTTTGAAGTCACTCATCCTTCACTACCTTCACAATCACTTTCTTTGGAGATTTTAGATTATCCTCCTCAGATTGATACAAAATTGACTGTCAACTTGACTGCATGTGACTGGAAGAATAGATTGGTAAGTATTAAAACTACGTATATATATATATATATTGCTTCCTATTATGCTCTTTATAATGCTTTGTGTTTTTTTTTTCGCTTATTTTTTATTATGCTCTATGTAATGCTCTATGGTTTAATTGATTGTTAGATACTATATAACTTGTTTTTTTTTATTTAAAAAGTTTTTGCATTTAAAAATTTGTTGTTTTATCAATCTAGCATTCTTTATGATTGCATCTTAAACCTTGTAATGCTAAATATTATGCTCTTTGTTATGTGTAACACCCTTATATCCTATATATGTATAATACATACATTCAATATATGTAAAATATGCATACACAGTATAAAAATATTACAATCCGGTTTAATAAAAAATTTTAACTTTCAAATTTAAATATTTTAAAATGTATATTTAAATAACAAATCAAATATTTATTATTAACTATATGTTCCAAAATAGTATTTTTCATAAAATCTCTAGAAAAAATTCGTTAGAGTTTTGTCTGTAATTTGGACATTTACAAATTATCAACAAAACACAACCTGCAAAAGAAAAACACTCTTAATAAAAATCATTCATACATTTCACTCATACTCCTCAATTTCTCCAAATTTCACAAAACATTTATATATATATATATATATAAACCCACATCTCAAAACTTTATCTAAAATATTTTTTTAATTTAAAATATATACACCAAAAATATAGTATAATATAGGTAATAAAAAAATGTAATGTAAAACTTATACATGCAAGCTGTGTCTCTGATCTTGATGCCCACTATAAACTCTATAATGAAAATCTCAAATCTAGATCTGACCTGGTCTAGATAAACTCTCCGGCTCAACCAGATCTCTCCTATCACCTGTGTGATAAATTACAATCGCGCTAAGCAAAAAATCTAGCGATATAAACTTTGATAACAATAAAACTATGAAACAATGCCAATGCATAATGCTTATGTATATCATGTCACCATGTGACATACCATTTCATTTTAAATATATTTTTTAATCATTTTACAATTCACATAAAAATAAACACAAGCATGAGCTCAAAGGATCTAATATGCTATTCAAATTTCAGAGTTACTGTTTGGTCCAAGTTGACACTATGTGTCTAGCCCCGAAGGCAAATCAAGTAGTTACTGAAAAAGCTAACCCTGAAGGCAGATCATAATAATTGCTCAAAATCTAGCTCCGAAGGCAGATTATATCATAGTGACGCCAAGCATCTAGCCCCGAAGGTAAATCAAATGATTGCTCAAAAGCTAGCCCCGAAGGCAAATAATGAGAATAACCTCATAGGCATGCCGCCAAGCACAAAACTCTGAAAATTGAAGAACATACTAGGCACACAATTATTTCATATTTTCCATCATCAATTTCTTTCTCATTTTTTCATAATCAAGCTAGGCACATTGCCTCATTTCTCATTATCAACAAGGCACATTATCTCTTTTCTCATTCATATCAATATTATTTCATTTCAATTTATCACATTTCGTCATTCAAGTATATTACCCAAATATTTTGGGTGCTTTCATATAATTCACATATTTCACTTTTTACTTAATTTAGCCATTATCAATGGCTTTTCATAATACATCTAATGCATTCTTGACAAATCAAATAACATAGTACAATGTTCAAGCATATTCAATGCATCAAGTAACTTAATACATTTTTCAACCAAAATATGTTAAGCCCAAATGTCATGCAAACATACCCAATTTATCCAAAGTTTATACTTACCTTTAAAAGCTTCCAAAAGCAAGCTATAAAACTATCACCAACCTTCTCTTCCAACTTGCTCTTCAATACTTGGATTGGGCAAATTAATTCTCATTGGGCAAATTAATTCTCCTCAATGCCTATGCCAAATGTGATCATAAATAATCATTTAGTATCACATTTAAATACATTTTCAATCTTAAACCATAATTAAACATCATTAAAACTAAAATCCCAAAGTTAAGGTAACCTCACTTTAACTTTGAAAAATCATATTAAGCCATTCAATTTGGAGTTTTAAGTTTATTTGTATTATTAAAAATATATTTTAACATGTTTAAACGAACTACATTAATTAAATACACACTTATGTCCAAAATCTTAAAATGGTGGCATAACCTTCACCATTGAAGATTTTTCATTCCAACTCAATCCAATTATCGTTTCAAGCTTATATTCATCAATTTTATCACTAAAGAATATGCTTTAAACAATAAAACCAATCAATTCACCAACTTTAAAAAAATCACTTTTCCAAAATCCTAAATCAACACTTCCATTCTCAAACTCTATCCAAACTTATCCAAACCCACCATTTGACTTTAAAATAATTATTTATGCATCAAAACAACCTATTTAGAATCAAATTGCACAATTAAATTACATGATTTCACAAATCCAAAAATTTCATAACCCTAAATTCTCTATCTTCACCAATCTTTACTCAAATTCAACCATTTCTTTATCCAACCTTAAAATTATTGTTAACTATTTAAAAAAACTTCATTCATACCAAATAGACAATTAAATCATAGTACTTCAAAAATTCAAATCGCACATATTCACTATTTCGTGAAATTTCAAGACAAGAAGTTAAAAACTTACTAAATATGGAGGAAATTCCTAAAAATATACTTGAAACTCTTAAAATCCTTCAATTCTTGAAGCATGAAAGAAGCAAAATCCTTGGCTCCACAACAATGGAGGTTCGGCCTTGGCAAGGAAGAAGAAGAAGATGATGAATAAAGTGATTTTTCTTTCCTCTCACTCACATTTTCAACCTTATATATATAATTATTTTAATATTTTTAATTAATTAATTAATTAATTAAAACCCTAAAATATTATCTTCCATTAAAAATAATTTAGTTTTAAATATTTAAATAATTTTAAATTTTTTAAAGTTTAATTACCAAAATGCCATTAACTTTGACTTTTCCTTTAAAAGAGTTGACTTTATTTACTTTGTATATATTATGTATATTTTGCATATATATCGCATATACATTTTAGTTTTTCATTTAAAATTTATTTTAGTTTTTCATTTAAAATTCTTTCATTTTTTATTTAAAATTATTTATTTAATTTATCCAATTAAATTATAATTTATTTTATTAAATTTTCAAAAATTAAAAATTTTTAAAAATTAGGGATATTACATTATGTCATGTGTTATGCTCTATAGCTATGTTGTCTTATTTCCTGCATTTCCATCCTTCCGCTTGTTTGATTTCAATTCTCCTTATTTCATTTCATTTCAATGTTTATGCTTTCAATGTTGAACATCCCTGTGGATTACTTCAAGAAGAACCTTGACTTCACTGAGACGATTATACTAATCGGCAAAACCTCCTAATAATGGCCTAAAATGGATATGAGTTTCAGGCGTCACTGGTGAGGAAGATGAACAAAAATGGAATCTTCAAAGTTAGGATTGGGAAAGGATGGATAGATCTATGCAAAACCTTGCAGCTGAAATAAGATGATGAGGTTATTTTGGATATCGTGGATGTAGGAAGTGGTGTTCTGAGCCTTGAAGTGATTAGGATAATCTAGTGAGGAAGTCGAAGTTATGATTTAAACTTTTGCTTGATTTTGGTTGTATTTATTTTTAACTTTCTTTAGAACAATATTCTTAGCACAATATATATGTTGGTATGGCAAACAATATATTGGCATTTTAGTCTTTTATTTGCCACAATTGATTATACATGCTTTGATAATATATATGTATAATTTATACATTTTCACTTTGTCTTTGGATGTTTTGTGACTGTACTTGTCATGCATACTATTGATCTGCTCCATGCTATTGATGTCATTATCAATATATATAAAACATCATTGAAGAAATGTAACTCATAAGGTGTTTGGTTAGGAATATAATACCTAGTGTGTCACCTTAGGCATACCAGTTTTATTTGTGAAGAAGAAGGATGCTACCTTAAGATTATATATATATTATCGACAGTTGAATAAAGTGACTATTAAGAATAAGTACCCATTATCTAGGATTGATGACTTGTTTGATCAGTTGAGAGAAGCGGGTGTTTTCTTTAAAATTGATCTTAAATCGGGTTATTATCAGATGAAAATTAAAGAAGTAGATATTCCGAAGACATATTTTAAAACTCGATATGGACATTATGAATTTTTGGTTATGCCCTTTGGTTTAACTAATGCTCCAGCAGCTTTTATGAACTTATTGAATCGAGTCTTTAAACCCTATTTAGACTAGTTTATAGTTGTTTTTATTGATGATATACTGGTTTATTCTAGAAGTAAAGAGGAGCATAATAAGCATTTGAAAATTGTACTACAGATACTAAGGGAGAATCAATTGTACGCTAAATTATCGAAGAGTGATTTTTGATTGACGGAAGTGGCCTTTCTAGGTCTTGTAGTGGATTCAAGTAAAATTGAGACTATTTTGAATTGGCAGCCACCAAAGAATATAACAGAAGTCCGAAGTTTTTGTAGGCTGGCTGGATATTATAAAAGATTTGTGCAAGGGTTTTCAAAGATAGCACTTCCCTTAACTAAGCTCCTTAGAAAAGAAATTAAATTTGAGTGTAATGCTCAGTGTCATGCTAGTTTTGAATAATTGAAGGCTATATTGACTTAAGTGCCTGTCTTGACACAATCGACTCTAGATAAAGACTATGTTATTTATAGTGATGCTTCTCATCAGTGACTTGGTTGTGTATTGATGTAAGAGGGTAAGGTAATTGCTTATGCTTCTAGGCAATTAAAATCTCATGAATTGAATTACCCTACACAAAATTTGGAGTTAGCTGCTATTATATTTGCTCTTAAAATCTGGCGATATTACTTGTATGGTGAAAGGTGTTATATTTTTACTGATCATAAAAGTTTGAAATACTTGCCAACACAAAAAGAATTAAACTTAAGGCAGAGAAGATGGATGAAATTGATCTAGAATTATGATAATATCATCGACAATCATCCCGGAAAAGCTAATGCGGTAGCCGATGCTTTAAGTCGAAAGACTTTAGCAAGTATGTTGTATACAGAATATTTTAGCATTATATATATATATATATAAATTAAATAAACTAAATGATATCATGTGTTATGTTAGCAGAATTGAAGGTTGAACCAACTATCAGGCAAACAGTGATAGAAGCTCAAAAATAAAATAAAAAATTGTTAGAACTTTTGAAATAAGTGCATGAAGGGGAAAAACCAGATTTTGTTTGTGTCAAAAGATGGTGGAGTATATTATAAAGATCGATTATGTGTACCTGATGTGAAGGAACTAAAGAAGTGTATTCTTGGTGAAGCTTACAATACTATGTATATTGTACATCCCGAAAGCAATAAAATGTACCAGAATTTGAAATCTCATTATTGGTGGCCTGGTATGAAAAGAGATATTACTGAATATGTAACTCGATGTTTAGTATGTCAATAAGTCAAAGCAGAACATCAATTTTCATCAGGTCTTTTGCAACTTATATCAATACCAGAATGGATGTAGGATAGAATCACTATGGATTTTGTGACTAGTCTTCCAAACACCCCAAAGAAGCATGATACAATTTGGATAATTGTTGATCAATTAATCAAATCAACTCATTTTCTTCCCATTCAAATTGACTATTTAATGAATAGACTTGCAAAGTTGTATGTTAATGAGATAGTCAGGCTTCATGGAGTACCAGTGTCTATTATTTTAGATAGAGATCCTCGCTTTACTTTAAGATTTTGGAAAAGTTTTCAGAAAGCATTGGGTACTTAACTCTATTTTAGTACTACATTTCATCCATAAATAGATGGTCAATCAGAAAGGGGGTGATACAAATACTTGAGGATATGCTTAGAAGTTGTGTAATCGATTTTAAAGGTAGCTGGGATAAATATCTGCCTTTAGTAGAATTTGCTTATAACAATAGTTATCAAACGAGTATTGGAATGGCTCCATATGAGGCACTATATGGAAGGAAGTGTAGAACTCCATTGTGTTGGGTGGAATTGAATGAGAGCAAACTTGTGGGACCTGATCTCATAAAATAAACTGAAGACAAAGTAAAGCTTATAAAGGATCGATTACAAATTGCAATGGATAGACAAAAATCTTATGCAGATTTAAAATGGCGTGATATTGAATATAGTGTGGGGGATAAGGTATTTTTGAAAGTATCACCATGGAAAAAAGTTCTTCACTTTGGAAAGAAAGGTAAATTAAGTCCTAGGTTCATTGGACCATATAAAATACTTGAATGTGTAGGTCCAGTAGCCTATCGACTAGCTTTACCTCCAAAATTGGCTAAGATTCATAATGTATTCCATGTGTCGATACTTAGATGATATAGATCAGATCCTACACATGTGATTCAAGTAGAGTCTATTGAAATTTAGCCATATTTGAATTATGAAAAAGAACCAGTGGCTATCTTAGCTCGTGAAATAAAGAAGTTGCGTAATAAGCACATTCCTCTAGTAAAATTGTTGTGGAGGAAATCATTCGATAGAGGAAGCCACTTGGAAAAGCGAAGAGACAATGAGACAATAATACCCTCAATTGTTTCAAGCGTCTATAATAGGTAGAGGAGAATTATAATGTTTAAAATTTTAAATACTAAACTTTGATTTAATATTGATAATTAATAATGAATTGTGATATAAGTGGTATGGATAAGTGATGTAAATAGTGGATCTAAAAAAATTTACCGAAAAAATTATTTATTTTTACGGTTTTACGAGATTTAAAATCGAATTAGAATCAAAGGATAAGAAAGAGGGTGCACCATAATTAAGATGAGATTGGCCACACTAGATTAAGCCATATATGTATATATACATGTGTATGGACAGTTGTATTTATGTAGAAACTTCTCTTTCTTTCTTCTTCTTTCTTCTTTCCATGTTCATCACCATCTTCAACATCAAAAATCCTTCTTTCTTCCTTCCTTCCAAGACTTTGATCAAAACCTAAGAGAAATAATATCTAGTTACAAGTTTTTAGAAGATTAAGCTGAAAAAGTTGAGATTATCAGTAAGTGATTAGAGAGAAACAAGAGTTTGAAGAGGTATGTGCTTATGTATATTTTGATTTACAACTATTTTAATTTCGATGAATTTATTGTTTAAAATGATTGATTGAGTTGTCTTGATGAGTTTTTACTGAAAAATATTTGATATATGCTCTTTCTATGTTAAAGAAACTAGTTTTGATCCATTGATATCATATATTTGGATATATGGAATTTAAGTTGATAAGTATTCAAAATACAGAGTTTTGCTTGACACCACTAGTGACACGGCCATGTCACTGGGTGTGTCAACGATGCTGGGTTTCAACATTGAAGACATGACCAGTAATACGCCCGTGTCATTGGGCTTGTCAAAGCTACTATGATAAAAGATAAATGACATGGCCAGTAACATGCCCGTGTCAATGGGCGTGTCATAGCTCCTGTAATACAACTTAAATGGCACGGCCAGAGACACGCCCATGTTCTTGGACGTGTCAAAACTTTTGTGAGAATGAGCTTATGACATGGTCAATGACACGCCCATGTCACTTGAAGAAATTTGTATAAAATGGCTCTTTTTCTTGTCTTTTTTAAATGACTATAAGGTATTAAGATGTAAATAATATTTGAAATTATTCCTAACAAATAGTGTGATAAATTTATTTTAAATATATGATAAATATGTGCGATACTAATTGTTGACCAAAGAATTATTTCATTATAGTGCTATACATAATTTAATGTTAGTTAAAAACTAATGAATTGCCAAAAACATACTGATTTTAGATCTAGCTTGAGATTGAATGGCTAGCCAAAGGGAGGATATCCAAAGTGATAGTGGGCACTTTGTGCCATCAATCGACACTCTGTGTCATCATACTCAGTGGGCATTCGTGCCATAGTGGGCCATTGGTCAAAATTTTATTCAGTGGGCATTAAATTGCCAACAATGATCAGTTATCCAAATCTTGAATCTGAGTTCAGTGTGTATGCGCATAATTAAAGTAGTTAACTATATTGAAAATAATGTGTTATATAGTTATCGATGAATTACTCAATTTTGAATTTAATTGTGTTTAGTATTTCAATTTTCAATGAATTTATTAATTTTTTCATTTAACATTTTGAAAGTAATACTTTTCATTGTTTCTAAATTATTTAATGTATAGATCTCTTTTCTTTATTTTTTTTCTTGCATATTATGAATACATAAGCACCACTAAGCTTTGCTTAGCATGTTAGAATTATTTTCTGACGCGCAGACTCGACAAGGAGAGTTGAGACTGTAGAGTGAGAGATATACGTTTCTGATCAACTGCATCACCAATGTTCAATGAATAATAATGTAAATATTGTATTCTATATAGTTCACATGATAATATTTTATAATTTTATATGATAGTTGTGCAACATTGAGAGTAGTTTGAGAATTTTATAATAATGTAAGTTAACATTAAGAGTTCTTTATAAATTAATAGATATATGTTTGTACTATAGAAAACTTAAGAACTGCATTAATGCTTAAAAGTATTTCGACTTTATTTCTTTACTACATACATAGACACATATATAGAATAATTGTGAATGTTAGATGACATCTCCTATGTAGGTAAGTATATGGGCTTTATAGGGGGTTTTACATTTAGTGGTATCAGAGCCAAGTTTAGACGGTTCTAAGTTGTGGGTTAAAAAGAAAAGAAAAATACAACTGTCATTGCTATGTGAACTATATAATTGAATAAATGTTTGATGCAGTTGATTTTTAATGTTTAAAGGTATAAGATGGCCTCTGAATCCCATCAAGGTACCGAAGATCAAGCTATGTCCTCACACAGTCAAGCTAGTGTGGGAAATCTGTAGCCATCGGGACCTTCTGCGAAACAAATTTCATTAGATCCCCAATTTGTGAGAAATATGGGGGAAGTTCTAGGGCAAATTGTAAGAGTTTCTCCTCCTACACAACCTCTACCGCCAGTACCCCAAAGACCTTCATTAGAGAGAATTAGGAAATTTGGCACAGAAAATTTTAAAGCTTATGATACTGATGAGTCTTCAGTAGCAGAGTATTGGATGGAGAGAATTGTGAGAGTTTTTGATATTCTGCATTGTACTGATGAGGAAAGATTAAAAGTGTGCAGTTTTCTTTTTGCAAGAACAAGCTTATGCTTGGTGGGATACAAAGCAGAAAGGTGTACCCGCAGGTAGACTTACTTGGGCATTTTTTCCAAGAAGAATTTAAAAATAAATATATTAGTGAGATTTATTTAGAAGAGAAGCATCGGTAGTTTTTGTATCTTAAGCAAAGGCAATCATCTGTGTCTGAATATGAGAAGTAGTTTGTTCGCCTTAGCAAATATTTTTCAGAGTTAGTTGTATCTGAGGAAGAGAAGTGTAAGCGGTTTGAACAGTTAGATTCGGGTGTATTTAGTAGCAATGAGGATTAAAGAGTTTTTCACTCTTGTTAATACGGCAGTTTCTATAGAAAATGAGATTAAACAAGAGCAGGGAAGAAAACAACAATCAAAGAAGGGATTTTTTAGTGAACAACAACAAGGTGGCCTGGAAAGACAGAGAAATATTCAAGCCCAAACTCTAGTTTTCATAAATCTAGAGGTGGTAGGTTTGGAGTGGCTAGAGGCTCATCTTCAATGGTCATTACTATACCTTATCAATATTGTGGTAAGGGCCATGCAAGTGAAGATTGTTGGTATCAAATGGGGGCTTGTTTGAAATGTGGTTCTTTGGAGCATAAAATTAGAGATTGTCCAACAATAAAAGAATTAAAAGTTATTGAAGGACATAGTTCTATATAGAGGTCTCAATTAAGCCGTAAGACAGGTAGAGTTGGTCGACCCAGTGTTAGTCAACAGACAGGATCCGAAACAGTGGATAGACCTCAGACTCGAGGAAGTGCTCCAGCTAGGGCTTATGCCATGAAAGCTGTGGAAGACCAGGATGCTCCTAATGTTGTAGTTGGTAAATTTTCTTTACTTGGTCTTGATATGTATGCATTATTAGATCCTGGTTCTACACATTTCTATATTTGTACAACTATAGCTTCAAAGAAGAAAATGTGTGTTGATAAACTTGATTATGAGATAGAAGTTACAAATCCCTTAGGCCATAGTGTGAAGGTAAATAGAGTATATCTAAATTTCCCACTTAGAGTTCATGATGTAGAGCATTCGGCTGATTTGATTGAACTACCATTCCATGACTTTGATGTAATCTTGAGAATGAATTGGTTGTCCCGACATCAAGCAGTTATGGACTGCTGTAGTAAAATTGTAACTTTTAAGATTTTGGGTTATGGTGAAATTGTAGTTCGAGGAGAAAAATAATTTTATGCTTCTAGTTTGATTTCTGCAACTAAAGCTAGAAGGCTGATTAGGAAGAGATGAGAAGCTTATCTTCCTTATGTTAATGATACACGACATTCAAGCAAGATTTTTGAAGACATACCTACAGTGAGTAAGTTTTCTGATATTTTTTTCGAAAGAATTACCTGGAATACCACGAGAGAGAGAGGTAGAATTTGTTATTGATGTAGTTCCAGGTATAGCACCAATTTCTATTCCACCTTATAGAATGGCACCTCCGAAATTAAAAGAATTAAAGGTGCAACTCCAAGAATTGCTTGATAAAGGATTTATAATACCTAGTGTGTCACCTTAGGCATACCAGTTTTATTTGTGAAGAAGAAGGATGGTACCTTAAGATTATATATAGATTATCGACAGTTGAATAAAGTGACTATTAAGAATAAGTACCCATTATCTAGGATTGATGACTTGTTTGATCAATTGAGAGAAGTGGGTGTTTTCTCTAAAATTGATCTTAAATCTGGTTATTATCAGATGAAAATTAAAGAAGTAGATATTCCGAAGACATCTTTTAAAACTCGATATGGACATTATGAATTTTTGGTTATGCTCTTTGGTTTAACTAATAGTGGCTATCTTAGCTTGTGAAATAAAGAAGTTGCGTAATAAGCACATTCCTCTAGTAAAAGTGTTGTGGAGGAAATCATTCGATAGAGGAAGCCACTTGGAAAAGTGAAGAGACAATGAGAAAATAATACCCTCAATTGTTTCAAGCGTCTATAACAGGTAAATTTCGAGAATTAAATTTCTTTAGTGGAGGAGAATTGTAATGTTTAAATTTTAAATATTAAACTTTGATTTAATATTGATAATTGATAATGAATTGTGATATAAGTGGTATGGATAAATAATGTAAATAGTGGATCTCAAAAATTTACCCATAAAATTATTTATTTTTACGGTTTTACGAGATTTAAAATCGAATTAGAATCAAAGGATAAGAAAGAGGGCGCACCAAAACTAAGATGAGATTGGCCACACTAGATTAAGCCATATATGTATATATACAGGTATATGGACAGGTGTATTTATGTAGAAACTTCTCTTTCTTTCTTCTTCTTTCTTCTTTCCACGTTCATCACCATCTTCACAATCAAAACTCCTTTCTTTCTTCCTTCCTTCCAAGACTTTGATCAAAACCTAAGAGAAAATAATATCTAGTTATAAGTTTTTAGAAGATTAAGCTGGAAAAATTGACATTATCAGCAAGTGATTAGAGAAAAAGAAGAGTTTAAAGAGGTATGTGCTTATGTATATTTTGATTTACAACTATTTGAATTTCTATAAATTTATTATTTAAAATGATTGATTGAGTTATCTTGATGAGTTTTTACTTAAAAATATTTGATATATGCTCTTTCTATGTTAAAGAAACTAGTTTAGATCCATTGATATCATATATTTGGATATATGGAATTTAAGTTAATAAGTGTTCGAAATACAGAGTTTTGCTTGACAATACCAGTGATACGGCCATGTCACTGGGCGTGTCAACGATGCTTGATTTCAACATTGAAGACATAACCAGTAACACGCCCGTGTCATTGGGCGTATCATAGCTACTGTGATAAAAGATAAATGACACGGCCAGTAACATTCCCGTGTTAATGGGCGTGTCATAGCTACTGTAATGCAACTTAAATTGCACGGCCAGAGACACACCCATGTTCTTGGACGTGTCAAAACTTCTGTGAGAATGAGCTTATGACATGGTCAATGACACGCCCATGTCACTGGGCGTGTCACTTGAAGAAATTTACCCAAAATGGCTCTTTTTCTTGTCTTTTTAAATGGCTATAAGGTCTTAAGATGTAAAGAATATTTGAAATTAACCCTAACAAATAGTGTGTTAAATTTATTTTGAATATATGATAAATATGTATGATACTAAGTGTTGACCAAAGAATTATTTCATTATAGTGCTATACATAATTTAATGTTAGTTAAAAACTAATGAATTGCCTAAAATATACTGATTTTAGATCTAGCTTGAGATTGAATGACTAGCCAAAAGGAGGATATCCAAAGTGACAGTGGGCACTCTATGCCATCAATAGACACTCTGTGCCATCATACTCAGTGGGCATTCGTGCCATAGTGGGTCATTGGTCAAAATTTTATTTAGTGGGCATTAAATTGCCAACAGTGACCCGTTATTTAAACCTAGAATCTGAGTTCAGTGTGTATGGACATAATTAAAGTAGGTAACTATATTTAAAATAATGTGTTATATAGTTATCGATGAATTACTCAATTCTAAATTTAATTGAGTTTAGTATTTCAAATTTCAATGAATTTATTAATTTCTTTATTTAACATTCCGAAAGTAATATTTTTCATTGTTTCTAAATTATTTAATGTATAGATCTCTTTTCTTTATTTTTTTTCTTACATATTGTGAATACATAAGCACCATTAAGCTTTGCTTAGCGTGTTAGAATTATTTTTTGACGCGCAGATCAAACGAGAAGAGTTGAGACTGCAGAGTGAGAGATATACGTTTCTGATCAACTGCATCACCAAGGTTCAATGAACAATATTGTAAATATTATATTATATATAGTTCACATGACAATATTTTATAATTTTATATAATAGTTGTACAAGATTGAGAGTAGTTTGAGAATTTTATAATAATGTAAGTTAACATTAAGAGTTCTTTATAAATTAATAGATATATGTTTATACTATAGAAAGCTTAACAACTGCGTTAATGCTTAAAAGTATTTCGACTTTATTTATTTAATACATACATAGACACATATTTAGAACAATTGTAAATGTTAGGTTACATCTCTTATGTAGGTAAGTGTATGTGCTATGTAGGGGGTGTTACATCCATCGTCTATTATGTCCTTCAATTTGAAAGAAAAAGTTGATCGTTTATTGTGTTTCTCTTTTACAGACTTATTCTCTTTTTTTAGTTTGTTTTTTATTTTTAATATTTTATTTTGAGTGATTGTTGTTATAATTAATCTTTTCTAGTAAATGGATAATTAAGTTTTAGAAAGTGAAGGAATCTTTTGAAAAAGTTAACCTTATTAAATTATATGTTTGGTAGAAAATTAGAGTAATAAATAAGCGAGATAATGAAATTTTAAATTTTAAATTTGAAGACTGGAAACTAAAAAAGGGATATAGAAGTAAATTCATATACTAAAAAGTTGTTTCTGACTATTTTGGCCACATAATATCTAGCGTTTAACAACACCCTTTTAAAAATTAACGTCATTGATTTTGTAAAAAAAATAGCAATTATTGCATTTACTAATTTAATTTGTTGATTACGTGATAAGAAAAAAATTATTAGTATCAAAAAATTGTTCATGCTTATTATTATATATTATGAAATTTGAAATTAAATTTTAAAAGAAACAGTGAGTTATAATGATTTATGTTTTTAACTTTCATTTATTTTTAAAGCAATTTATATTTTAATTTTTGAAAAAAATGATATTAGTGTGAAAATAGTCGAGAACATACACAATAAAAAAAATCATATTCACGTCGTCAAAACTCATGACTAGTTAATTAAAAAAATTAGGCTCTATGATTAGTAGTATTCATTGATAACATAAGAAATCTATTCTCAAATGCATGATTAGAGTTCAATATTTTTTTTTTTCCATTTCGAAGTTTAGTATGGTGGTAGTTGTATATTTCAACTAGAAAATATCCTAAGTTGCAATCTCTTCTTCTTATTGTAAACAACAAAAAGAAAAAAAAAATATTTAATCTTTTTGGTTAATACTCAAGAGACATAATTTTTCACTACGCACATAAAACGTGCATAAGAGTTTAATTAAAATCTTTTTGGAGTGGGAAAAATTAAAATAACACTATTAAAATATAATTAATTAATTATATAAAATTAATTGAGATCAAATTATCAATTTGAATGATGTGACAGTAGATTATGTGAGCTTCATTATAAGAAATCATTATATTAGTCACATGAAAAGTTGTCACAAATCTTTTACAAGAAAAAAATCTCACAAAATATTTCTTTATATTTTAATTATTTTGATTTTAATTTAAAATCTAAACTTAAAATCTTTTTGGTTTATAAATAATTATTGCATCATTATTTCAAATGTGTATTAATACTGTACTATATACTCTAAGATTACGATAATCTTACTCAAATAAGAAATTACGTTTTATGCAGGATTCTATTCAGAGTTGGTGTTTTTGTTCAGCCTTGAAACTATATATATATATATATATATTTAAAGGTGGGCGACACCACCGAAATTTTTATTAAAATAAAAAAGAAGTGGAAAAACCCATTAAAATTTATAAGATGGGGAAGAAACTATCGAAATCTCAAATAAGGAGTACCTAAACAATCGGATAGAACAATGCCTTTCAACATCTTAGGCAAAGAAGCAAAAGTAAAGAAAGAAGAAGGGTGAGCATGAAATCTGCAACTAGTGGCAAGATAATTAGCAGCACTGTTAGCCTCTCGAAATATATGAGTGATCGAGGAAGTATTATCCAGAAGGAGCCTCTTGACAGAATCTGCCGCGTGACCAACACTGGAAGATGAATCAATCTGCTGAACTGCCCATGTAGAGTCAGATTCAACAATTAAAGGGTAAAACCGCTGCTGAAGACACCATTGGAGGCTGACCCGAATAGCTTGAAGCTCCGCCATCTCCGATGAGCGAGCATCCAACCCAAAACTACAAGCCGCCACAAAATGACCTCGGGAATCTCTAACAATCGCACCTCCAGCTGAAGCTGAAGTAGTAAATGAGGCATCGACATTGAGCTTAAAGTGATGACACGGAGGGAACCAACGAACAAGCATGGGTTTGAGACCACGCCCACAGCCGAAGTTTGAAGGAAGAAAATCACAGAATTCCGGCAAAGGTTTAGCCTTCTTATCTGCAGCATGACAACAACCCCAATTATAGATGGTTTTCCGAATAGCCTGAATGATATTAGGAGCATAGAAACCTCCATCTCCCCAAGCGAGATTGCAGTAGGCCAATCAAACATTATAAATAATAATTAAAGGAATAAGATTCATAAGCTTTCCAGCACCAGTATTAGGAGATTTGTCCAGCCACCAAAGCATTAATTCTTGCTTCAAACCTGGTTGAGGATTCAAGCAAGACAATAAAGCTGACCTGAAAAATATCCAAATTTTGTTAACTTCCCGACAAGAATAAAAAATATGAGAAGCAGAAGCTGAGTCGGAGCGGCAGAAGGGACAACAAGGGGTAAGGGAAAAACCCATCTGCTGCAATCTAGAGATCAAATTGTGACAAATCAAATAGGGATAAAATGAATATATAGAAAATGTTATGTGAATCAAGTTGTGACAAATTAAATAGGGATAAAATGAAGATTTACAACAATTGAAATGATTATCCCATTTGATGCTGCAAGTCAAAAATACCTCTTTTGATTTATCATAACTTGATCCTTTTACTAGTATCTATATATATATATATATATCTAATTAAAAATTAAAAATATCTAATTCTGGTCAAATCTTAAAATTTGAGGATCAAATTCAAGTTAGGTCATATATAGATATATTTTATATCTGTGATCTAACTCGAAATTAATTTGAATGAGTAAAAAAAAATTAAATCAAATTAAACCTAAAATTTTTATGAAAATATTGGGATTATTTCCACTTTAGCTAAAACTTAATTTTTATATAAGTTTTTTTTACATAATTAATGTACTTTATTTAATATAGAAATAAATTTAATTATTATCAATATTATTTTTATAAAAATAAAAAATAAAAAATATTTATACAACATCAAATTTATCGTATTTTAATTAATACAATTAAAAGTATTAAACTTTTAAATTTTGTTTAATTATTTTTTATTTTATAGCATTACATAGTCTTAAAATTTAAAATTTATTTAGTTTGATTATTTGATTATCTATATATTATAATAAAATAGCTAACACATATTGTGCTATTATTGCTGTCTCTGTTTTATAATTGTCCTAATTTTTTCATATTTCAATTTAAATTTATTATTGATTATATAATAAATATTCATTTATAGAGTTTAAATAAAATTAGGATATTATATTTATATTATTTGAAGGGTTCAAATAAATTTATGATATATTATTTGATATTGATAATTATTATATTTATTTAGAAAGTTCAAATAGAATTATAATATCTTATTTAATATTGATAATAATTAGTTATCTATATATATAATAAAAAAATCATAATTGTTATACTATTATCTTCTTTTTTTATGATACTATTTAATTTTAAAACCACATTAATACGCTATTGTTTAACTAATGTGTAGATAATATATCATATTTTTTATATTTTTGCTTTTATTTCTTATATTATTTTTATATTTCATTTGATCTATTTAGTTTTTTATTTATTTTTGTTTGACCATTATACTGGCAATTATAATGGATAGGATTGTCATTTTTTCTCTCATTATCATTTTTTACTCTCTTTATTGCCTTCCTCTACTATTGGTTGATATTCAAAGTAGTTTTTTTTTTAGTTTTTTCTGTTATGTAATTATTTTTTTTAATAATTTATTATGTTGTTTGATTTTGATTTTTTATTTATTAGGTTTTTTTTTTATTTTTTGTACTTTTTTTGTTATTTGTTTATCATATAATTTTTTGGGTTAATTTTGTATTATTTGATTGTTTGCATTGTTTGGTTGATATCGGATTAAATATCCACTAATTCAAGTTAAATATAAATATAAATATACACTATAAATATGTTTTATATTTATGATGTATTTTTAATATTTTATTTAAGAAAAAAGAAGACATCTCTATAAGCTATTTTTAATTTGAATATCACATAAAAATATTATAATGTTTATTTTGTTTATTGCAGATACTAGCAAAAAAACTATTAAGAGAATACTTATTAATAAATTTAAATCGATTATTATATAAGAAAAAAATATTTGATTATTATCACCAATTTTGTATGGTTATTTGTTTAAAATTAATATAAAATATAAAAATTAGTACATATATATAGTAAAAATGCCAGCAGATTACTTTTCTTGTTATTTTATTAATTGTATAGGCATCAAAAGTATTTACGTATTATGTTATAATATTTGTAGAAATTATATATGATAACAGATTTTTAAAATAAATATATTTATTATACTTAATTTGTACATGAGATGTTTTAACAAAATTAGTCAGAAACTTTCATGTATTGTCTGTTATGGAGAAGCAATATTGAAAGTAGAATCGTGCAAATTTTTTGAAACTGATTGAATTCAATCGAACTAAATAAATTTTGGTCGAATTTGGTCAGTTTATAATATATCTTCTGATAAAATCAAATTTATGTTTTAAAAAAATATCAGGTTCGATCGAATGGTCGAGTTGAGATTTATTTTTTCATTTGAATCCGAACCTGACATATAAATTTCTATATAAAAATAATATTTATGTTTTATTTTTATATAATTTTTATGTTTTAAGTCATAATATACATTATATAATCCGATCTGACTTATAAATTTCTATATAAAAATAATATTATATATATTTACAATATATATTATGTAATCTAATTTAATCAGACCAAATCCGAAAATATACAAGTCAATTGAAAATATACATATTTTTTGTTGAAGTCTATTTGATTTTTTAGCACTTAATCAGGTTTATTCAAGTTGAAATATACTCTCAATTTGATTGATGCACACCCTTAACTAAGAGAAAAAGACCTTGATTTGGAATAATGATAAGGAGACACCTATTTGTCTCATCATATGTAGAATGGTAGCTAATAATATTTTAGTGGATAATTCGCTGTAAAAATTGAAAAATTCCATTAAAAGATATTAAATTCAAATTTTATATTCAATAAAAGAGATCTATAAAATAAGCAATAACAATCTTATTGTATAATTTGTCTTTAATATTTTAATTTCTAATAAAATATCTTGAATCCAAATTTTTGATTGGAGAAGTGAGATTTATAAAAAATAAAATAAAATAATCTTATTACATAACTTATCATCTGAATTTCAATGTACAAAAAATAAGGATATATTTTGTGTAAATAAAAAGTGATTTTTTAAGTGCAATTATCCATTTAGTTTAAAAATATCTAAGTAAGTTGACAAATAAAAAGAAAATTATCTCTATAGAAATTTTATTAAAATAAAAAAACTGACGTCTCCTCCTGAAAGATTATAATTTATATGATTAAAATTATAAAAATTCTAATTACAAATAAAGTGTTGGGATTTCACTCCCAAACTTTCAAAGTAAGAGCAATAAAGATAATGACCAAAAATAATAAATAGACAAAAATTTATAGTGGCTCACCCGGTCAATTAGACCTAATAGGTTACACTCACTGTGGTTACTGACTTTCACTATGAAGATGAAAAATTCTCAATTATAAGAGCACACAAGTGTTTTACTCACACTCACTCTTAAGGAAATACAAGAAAAATTAAAGAAACACACAAAGAAAAATTCTATTAAATTTTTCTTTCTTTCTCTATTTTTCTCTCCTCTTACTACAACTCTCATTTTTTTGGTTTTGTTATAATTTTCTCTCCATGATCATTGTCATTTATAGGCAATCAAACGTTAAATTTTTCAACATTTGTTAGGCAACCTAACAAAGTTAAGCAACCTAATTTTTGGTACAAATTCAACAAAATTAGGCAATCTAACAAAATTAGGCAACCTAATTCTTAGTTCAAGTTCAACAAAATTAGGCAACCTAATTTTAGATCGTCTTCACAAATTTTAACAATCTCTCACTTGGAGACAATTCAACCATCATGTTGCAAAGAACATTCCATATGCTCTTCAAGCACTGAGATTCATCAATAACCACCATCTCCATATTTTAGTTTTGGAGACCAGCTGAAGCTGTACAAGCCTCAGCTTTCCAAGTGATACAACTTTAGTGAACATATCAGCTGGATTCTCGCTACCAACGATATTTTGTAGTTTCAATGTTCCATCGTCCAAAAGAGATCGTATGAAATGGTACCTTAAACGAATGTGCTTGGTTCTTGAATGAAAAGTAGGATTTTTTGCCAAGTGAATAGCACTCTGACTGTCATGTACAAAATACCATCAACTTGCACTTTGTCTAATTCTTCCAAGAAACCACTTAACCATACCATCTCCTTTCCGGCCTCTGTAATAGCCACATACTATACTTCTGTTGTTGAAAGAGCAACTATCTTCTGTAACTTAGAAGCCCAGCTTACAACAATACCACTTATAGTAAATACATAACCTGTGGTACTTTTGCTAGTGTCTCTGTCACCACCCAAGTCTGCATCAACATAACCATGCAACTCTACACTACTGCTACCAAAACATAAGGTCATATCAGTATTGCCTCGAAGATATCTCAAAATCCACTTCACCGCTTCCCAATGTTTCTTGCCTGGATTGCTCATATATCGGCTCACAACTTCCACTACATGAGCAATATCAGGTCTAGTACATACCATAGCATACATTAGACTCCCAATAGCTGAAGCATAAGGCACCTTCTTCATGTATTCCTTCTCTTGTTCATTTTTAGGTGAAAGCATTTTGGACAACTTAAAATGAGTCGCTAAAGGTGTGCTAACTAGTTTGGCATCTTGCATATTGAATCTCTTCAACACCTTTTTGATGTACTCCTCTTGTGAGAGTTTCAGAGTACCTAGCTCTTTGTCCCTAATAATCCTTATTCCAAGGATTTATTTGGCTTCACCTAAATCTTTAATAGAGAACTTGTTTGACAATTGTTTCTTTAATTCTTTAATCTCACTTAAATCAACCCCAGCAACCAACATATCATCTACATAAAGTAAAAGAATGATGTAGGAATTATCAAACCTCTTGTAGTAACAACAGTGGTCAGCATGTCATCTGGTGTAGCCATTCTTACACATGAAAGAATCAAACTTCTTGTACCACTGTCTCAGGGCCTGTTTCAAGCCATAAAGACTTCTATTCAGTTTGCATACCAAGTCCTCCTTTTTGGGTGTTATAAAACCTTCTGGCTGCTTCATATAGATGTCCTCCTCTAAATCTCCATGAAGAAAAGCAGTTTTGATGTCTAACTGCTCCAAATAAAGATTCTCAGCCGCTACCAAGCTAAGCACCAACCGGATTGTGGTGAGTTTCACAACCGGTGAAAATATCTCGGTATAGTCTATGCCTTCTTTTTGTTAAAAACCTTTTACCACCAGTCTTGCTTTGTACCTTTTGCTACCATCTCCTTCATCTTTGATTCTGTCAACCCATTTGTTATGTAGTGCCCTTTTACCCAGAGGTAAATTTACCAAACTCCATGTTTGATTGGTTATGAGAGAATCCATTTTATCTTGCATAGCAGACTCCCACTTGATAGATTATTTATGATTCACTGCCTCATCATAACACTCAGGTTCACCATAATCAGTTAATAATAAATATTTCAAGGACGGTGAGTACCTATCTGGTGCCTTCCTTTCTCTATTGGACCTTCTCAAAATAGGTGTACTTGGCCCAACTTCTAGAATAGAAACTGGTTCTTCAAAGTTGGTAACTTTAGGAGCATCTTGTGAAGTTCCAACTTCCAGCTTTCTCCGATTTTTGTTGGTCACTTTATCATCGCCAATATCATATAGACTAGCAAACTGTTTGTCTTTTGTAAGACTTATCATTTATAGGACTGCTGGTACCCTGTTCTTGTACAATACCTTCTCATTAGAAATATCATTCTTGCTTCGAATAAACTTCTTATTCTGTTCATCCCAAAATCTGTAGCCAAATTCATCGTCATCGTAGCCAATGAAAATACATTTTTGGGACTTGGGATCAAGTTTGCTCCTTGTGTCAGACTCAATGTGAACATATGCCACACAATCAAATACCCTCAAATGTGATAGATCTATCTTCTTGCCACTCCATTTTTCTTCCTGTAGTAGCTCTCCCAGTGGAACCGAAGGTGCACAATTAATTAAATAAGTAACAGTATTAATCGCATCGGCCCACATCATGTTTGGTAAACCTGCATGTATCCGCATACTTCTTGCGCGCTCATTCAGAGTTCTGTTCATACGCTTGGCCACTCTATTTTGTTGTGGAGTTTCGAGAATAGTATTCTCCATCCTAATCCCATTATGTGCACAATATTCGAGAAATTCTTTATTCGTGTACTCTCCTCCATTGTCTGATCTCAGACATTTAATCTTCAAGTTTGTCTCATTCTCAACCAAAGCTTTCCATTTCTTGAAGGTATCATAGGCATCTGATTTACTTTTTAGAAAATAAACCATACTTTTCTTTTGGCATCATCAATGAATGTTACATAATACTTGGAACCTCCAGGAGATTGAACTGGTGAAGGTTCCCACACATCAGTATGAACCAGCTTCAACTTAGTAGTCTTTGGAGCTCTACCAGATTTTGAGAAACTAACAATCTTTTGTTTCCCAAAGATACAAACTTCACAAAGACCAATCTTTACTGATTTCACACCATGTAGCTTGCCTTTTAATTGTAAAACCTTCATCCCCTTCTCACTGATGTGCCCAAGTCGATGATGCTAAAGATTAGCATCATCAACCTCAGCAGTAGCTACTAAGCATTTGAAATTCATGATCATATAGAGAGTTCCTGACATCTTCCCACGAGCTAAAATTAATGCTCCTTTAGTAACTTTCCAACAGTAATTTGAAAATTCAGTCACACAACTTTCTCTGTCCAATTGACCCACAAAGATTAAATTTTGTGCTAAACCTGGAACATGTCTTACTTCATGCAACTTCCACATATTGCCATTGGGTAAATCAATTCGGACTTCACCCTTACCCACAATATCAAGAGCTTCATCATCTGCAAGGTGGACCTTGCCAAAGTTACTAGATACGTAATTTTTCATGATACTCCAATTTGAAGTTGAATGAAATGATGCTCCAGAATCTATCACCCAAGATTCTAGAGGATTATGTGCACTCAAGATCAAAGCATTACTATCAATCTCTTGCGTTGCATTGGCTCTACCATCTTCATTTTTCAAAGCCCTACAATCCTTTTTCGAGTGTCCTGGCTTTCCGCAGTGCCAACATCCATCTGCCCATTTTCTGGTTTTAGACTTGCTTTAATCTCTCCTTTTGGATTTAGATCTTTCGTGGTTGTTGAAATTTCTATTGAAAGTTCTTCCTCTATCTTCGGTGTTGAGAAAGAAGCTGGTGTGAAGTTCTCCAGTATTTCTCCTTCTTGACTCTTCACTAAGGAGGGTGTCACGTTACTCCTTATATATAAGATCATTTTTTCCTCTAGAGTTACAAATTGAATTTACTGTAGTATCCTGATCATTAGGCATAGAAGTTAACAAAACCAACTACTTTAAGTGTTCCTCAAATGTGATCCCAACGGATTGTAGCTTATCAATGATTTCATTTACCAACACCACATGTTGATTCACTGAGCATCCCTTTGACATCTTCATGGTGAAAAGTTGCCTTAACAAATGAATTTGTTGGACAACACTCAGTTTCTCATACATGTCTTATAGAGTACTCATAAGCTCGGCTATTGTTGTCTCATTTATGACATGTGCACTCACACTTTTAGCAAGTGTAAGTCAGACCACCCCTAAAGCCTTTTTGTCAAGCTTCTCCCATTATGATCGACTCATGCCTGTTGGAACCACTCCTTCCAAAGGTACTTTTAGCTCCCTTGTATACAAATAATCAGTAATTTGCATTCTCTAATGATGGAAATCGGTCCAATAAAATTTGTCAACATCTTTGGCACTATCTCCACCCATTGCTCCCACTTAACACGGATCTCCAATGACTTGCTAATGAATAAAACTACTATAAAGTGAATAGTACTCTGATACCAGTTGTTGGAATTTCACCCCCAAACTTTCTAAGTAAGAGCAATAAAGATAATGATAAAAAAATAATAAATAGACAAAAATTTATAGTGGTTCACCCGGTCAATTAGACCTAACAAGTTACATCCACTATGGTTACTGACTTTTACTATGAAGAGAAAAAATTCTCAATTACAAGAGCACACAAGTGTTTTACTCACACTCACTCTTAAGGAAATATAAGAAAAATTAAAGAAACACACAAAGAAAAATTCTATTAAATTTTCTTCATTTCTCTATTTTTCTCTCCTCTTACTACAACTCTCCTTTTTTTTTTGTTGTTATAATTTTTCTCCATGATCATTGTCATTTATAGGCAATCAAATGTTAAAATTTTTAATATTTGTTAGGCAACCTAATTTTTGGTACAAATTCAATAAAATTAGGCAACCTAATTCTTGGTTCAAGTTCAACAAAATTAGGCAACCTAATTTTAGACTGGCTCCATAAATTTTAACAGAAAGAGCTTAAAAACAAAAAGATAACATGATACTAAAAAAGGATAAAATATATATATAGAGAGAAAATATAAAATTGGACAAATAAAATATTAAAATGATGCATTGATCCGATATTTCTAACAATATTAATTAAGAAAACAAATCTACCAAAAACTATCCTAAATGAAAAAACTTATTTTTAGAAGTAGAAATATTGTAATTTGGTTTAAAAACGATAGAATTTATTATAAAATGGTGATTTTGACTCGTTGATTATGTCTCGTTGAACTATATTCAAATAATATTTAAATTGCAATTTTAATTTTTAATAATAATTTCCGAAATGTGGAGTAATTTTTTTTTTGTTAATTCACTTCATGAAAATCAGGATTGTCTCGCACCATTATTGCATTGGAGAGAGAACCGATAATAAATATAACATTCATAAATTGAAATCCATTAATTTTTTGACATGAATAGATCAAGCCAAGAGTAAACTTTTGAATTGGTATTGTAAGTTCAAGATAAGATATTGTAGGGTTATAATCGAGCCGAGCCGAGCCGAGCTTTGGAAAGCTCAAGCTCGGCTCATTATAAAATAATCGAGTTCAAACTCGAATCGAGCTCGAGCCGAGCCCGAACTTGTATCGAGCCAGCTCATATATCATGTATCTCGAGCTTGAATTCGAGCTTGATTTAAATAAGTTTAATGAGCTCAATAAACTTATTTTAATTTTTATTTTTCATTCACTTTTTCTAAATTTTTATAAAAGATATACTAAAATTTATGTTTGTATGAAAGATGAATAATATAATTGTATATTAATAAAAATAAAATATTATATTACTATAATTTTATATTTTACTATAAATTACTAAGCTATTTTATATTGTATATTATTTAATTTATTTATCACATATACCATATATTAATAAATTATATAAATTAAGTTAGTCAAAAATTAATATATTCACATATGTAGTTTAATATATATAAATTAAATTATAAATATATTTAATCCAATACACTAAACGAGCTAGCTTACGAGCTTAACTCACAAGCTTTTTAAATGAGCTAGTTCGCGAGCTAACGAGCCGAGTATTTTATAGCTTGAGCTTGGCTCATTTAACAAATGATCAGTTCGAGTTCGAGCCTGAACGAGCTTTTATCGAGCCAAGATCCAAGCCGAGCTCGAGTAACTTGGCCCATTTATAGCCCTATGTAGGGCTAATCATAAAATTAAGAGAAATATATTTTTCTGCATCTAAAACTTCATTATGCATTTTTAATTTCGTTAAATTTACCTCAGTTAAAATTTTAGATTATTTTATTATTGATTAGACTATTAATTGTAAAATATTTAAATGAGATGTGTGATGGAATTTATTTAGTTTTTGGGTCAGCATTGGCCCCGTCAACTTAAAACACATGCATTAAAAAAATCAATCGCGCGCGTGTGTATATATATATATATAAATTTTTAGATAGAATTTAGTTCATATCTCTAATTATGGATTAAACTAATTATAAATTATAATTAAAAATTAATTTAAATTACTTTTTTAAATATTATATTTTAAATTATAATTTATGATTGATTTGGTTTATAAGTGGAGACATAGATCATGTAAAAATTTCTCTGTGTATATATATATATATATGAAATCAACATTATTGTTTTCTTTATCTTATACTAACAAAATTAGTAATTAATAAAATAATTTAATCATTTCTGTATTTACTATAAAAAGACATTTATAATAAAGACAATGATATGGTGCATCTATACACCCTCGGTGCATAAGGAAGTAAGATCTCAAATCCCTCTATATGTTTCCATATCATTGTCTTTATATGTATATAAATATATACATTGCAGAAAGCATCAAGTCACAAAGAAGATATGGGAAAACAAGTAGAGAGCATTCAAAGCAAAGAATGGTATTTGGCGGAGTATGCACCGGAAGGAGTTCCGGGCTCCAAACATCTGAAACTCCGAATAATAACAGTATCACTAGCAGATGATTGTATCCCTGATCGGCATGTAGCCGTCGAGATACTTTGGTTATCAATTGATCCTTATCTTCGTTCTGGAATGACTGGCCATTGTGACGGTCTTTACATGCCCAAATTCGATCTTAACAAGGTTTATTTCTTTCTTTTCTCATAATGTCTTATTTTATTTTATTTTATTTTTTTAATTATCTATATTTAAATTGAATTGAAATAAATTGCATCTAAAATATATAATAATTTTTAAAATAATTTTATTATTAGTAAACCTCATATATATGCGTGAATGTCGTACGTTATTTCTTAATGTATACTTAATAATGAATGGCCATTTAGTTTTTAAAATTTGCCTCAAAATAATAGCTTTATCATTATATTTTGAGAAATGAATAAAATGGTATATTTATATTTATTTTATAATATTTTTTAAAATTTTTATTTTTAATAAATATTTTTTATATGGTTAATTAAATTCAAATTAAGAGTTTAATAGTGTTTTTTAATTATAATTATTTTATTTTTAATTTAGTCGGAATGTGACATTGTAAATTTTCAGTTGAGTAATATATTAAAATTGGATAATATAACAAAATTTTAAAATAATAATTTATTGATACAAATTTTACCATAAAAATGATTGAAAAATGGTTTAAAAAAAAGGGCAAATTGATACAGGCGATAATAGCATTTGGGATAGCAAGGATAATCAAGTCAAAGGACAATAGATTCAGAGAGGGCGATATCGTCATTTGCTCATACCTACCAGTTGCTGAGTACTGTGTTATACCATCAGATTCAGAGAGGAAAATAGATGTATTTCGGAAGATTGATCCTACGGCTGGAATCGCTCTACCAGATTACTTGTGTTCTCTTGGTAAATTACTTGATAAAATTACCGTTGACTTCCCAAGTTTAAAATCTAATATAGATACTCAGTAGTCAACTTTAGTTTTTCATTCCTTAAATTAAGAAAATAATTATATAATTTTTATTATTTAATCAATATTCTTTTTTTGGAATATTTAATCAATATTCTAATCATTAATTAATATCTAGTAATCAAGTCAATTTAGTTTAATTAAATAAAATGATAAGTAGTTTTATCAAATAACCTGACCATTCTTTTCTTATTATTTTAGAAATACATTTTTAAAAATTACAATTTTATTTATAAAGGCCCTAGTAGCCTAATAATCGAGTATAAAGTACTTACAAATAAGAGATTTAAATTTTACCCATTTTTTAAATATATTTTTAAATGTTTTGGTCATGTAATTAAAAAATAACATCTCTTACTTTAAAAATAAATGTTTTACTTTAAAATATAGTTTTTTCCTCAATAAAATTACAAAAATAAAGAATATAGTTTGATTTTACAATTTCTAAATATATTTTAATTAGGGTACAAACTCAAAAAAAATAAATTTTATAAATAATTATACCGCTACACAATCAAAAGGTAATTAATTGAGAATACAATTTTAATTATTGATAATGTCTCAATAATACAGGAGTACCTGGGTTTGCAGCATGGGTGGGGATAGTGGTGGTGGGTGAGGCAAAGCCAGGGCTAAATGTGTTTGTCTCAGCTGCTGCTGGAGGTGTTGGAATGTTTGCTGGCCAATTGGCAAAGCTTAGGGGCTGTCGAGTCATTGGCAGCACTGGATCTGATGACAAGGTAACTTCCTATCAAGTAATTTGCATCTTATTATATGAGTAATTCCATTAGGTTTTGGCATAATGCACTAATTAACTTGTCTATATTTTACATTATCTTGTAATCATATTTATTTATAATTTTTAAATAATTTTACTCTAATTTAAAATTTTATTTATAGTGATATTCTAAAAGTTAAATTGGAAAAAAAAATATAATTTTTCTTCGTATTAACATATATATATCCTAAATAAAAAATATTTTTTTATACTTATATTAACAACTTAAAAAACCATTTTAATGAAAAAAGAAGAAGAAAATATCTTATGCCGTGTGTTTTGTTGTTGTTGTTGTTGTTGTTTATGTGATTTTTTATGGTGTTTTTAGGTAAAACTCTTAAAGGATAAGTTTGGATATGACGATGCATTCAACTACAAAAAGGAAACGGATTATGATGCTGCTTTAAGCAAGTAATTTCTAATAACTATGAAATCACAATTAATCTCATTTTTTCAAGCTGACATAGATATATTGAAATTAATATCATCAAATGAATTGCTTAATTTTAATTTATAGGTATTTCCCTGATGACATTGATATATATTTTGACAACGTTGGTGGCAAAATGTTGGAGGCAGTCCTTAACCATGTCAATTTTAATGCAAGAATACCTCTATGTGGAATGATATCTGAATATAACAAGGTTGGTATAATTCATCACACCATCGTTCAATTTGGGCAGTCCAAAGAGGCACTAATTAACCTTAACATTTGGATGCAGATTTGGACAAAGAGAGAAGGTGTGAGGAATTTGTTAAATATGGTTGGAAAGAGTGTGAGGATGGAAGGATTTATGGAGGGTTATTTTTTAGATCGTTTTGCAGATTTTGCTAAGGAGATGGAAGGCTATCTGCTTCAAGGAAAAATTTATTCCAAGTATAAGATATACAATGGGATTGAAAGCTTCCTAGACAGCTTTGGCTCCCTTTTTTCAAGCACTAATGATGGAAAAGTTATGATTCAACTAAAATAGATTTTATCTATAAATATTATGTGGTCTATTTCTTTGTTTGTGTGGTTTATTTCCATTTCGATAATATTGTTTTTTATGTATTTGCCAAATTAATTTGAAATAATATGCTAAAATAATATTCTAATGATATTTTAAAATTTACCTTATGTTTTTGTAGAAGTGTTTCTCATTACAAGAAATGAAAAATTAAATTTTATTGAAGTTAATTCATATTGTCAAAAGTGTTGTAGCAGATGTGAGAGGATTGGGTAATCGCAATCCATGTGAAAGTGAGAATTAGTGGATTCAAAATTAATGGAACTTAAAAGTCATGAATTGCAAAAAAATCTCAAATGAATAATTATTTTAGTGCTATTTGAATAATCTTGACACGAAAATTGTATAAGCTAGTGATGCTTTAACTTGAGATTACCAAAATATTTTAAATGTATAATGTTATATCTTAACTTTGTTAATTATTAATAGAGTATCTTAACTTTGTTTGGGATGTGATTCCTTTATTTTTGTTTGATATTATTGTTCAAGAAGCAACCACAAGATCTTAGGCTGGGTGTATTGAGGACAGTCTGCTGGCTAGGAATTAAACTGACCTTGGTTTATTTATTTATTTATTTTTTGTTTTTTCCTTTGATGAACTTTAATAATACCTGTTTGGATTCAAAAAAAAAAAAATTGAACGAGTAGTTTATACACATAAAGATTAGGTATAATATGAAATATTTGAGATCATATGAGTAATTAATAAAGATTCATTATTCTTAATAATAAGAAAGAACATATACCACAAACTCTTAAATAGTGACTTAGGAATCCTTGAGCAATATGGAAATAAAGTTTGAAAGGAGTTTTAACTTTTATTTCACACGTGTTATATGTTTTGATATCATGAACTAAATAAATTAGTAATTTTTCGAATTTATACTGATTCCACATTCCTTGACTTATTGGGATATAGTTTGATGAAATGATTATATTACATGACGACAGTGCATGAAAGACCATAGTCAAACCATTATTAACTATTTTCATCATATGTTCGTCGATTCCACCAAATATAAATAATTGAATTAAACTGTAGAGACGGTGAATCCAGATCGAACTCTAGAGACTGAAATTGTACTCTTGTGTTTGCGGAAGTGGGGTTTTTGTTGTGAAAACTGAATTTTAACAAATCAAAGAAAGGAAAACTGATTAAATAACTAAGGTTGTGAAGCAAATTGATTGAAAGTCAATTCAAGGTAATTTCCAATCCAATGCACACTTGATCATAGACAACTAATGATAAAATTTCTCTTTGAATACTTAACTAGAATTTATCAACAAGCATGATAAATCCTTAAACTTCTCTATTTTCATTAACTCGAGCCCAGCACCCTCATTAACTCTAATTATTAAACGATTGGGTATTAAGCAATCCCTTTCAATTTAATAAGAGCATTAAGAACTGGAAGCAGTTAAACTTGAACAATAATTTATGAAGCATAAACTATTTAATTCAATCCTATTGTTTCTATAGAATATTACTGAAAAACTGTGATAATCAGTAACATCTAATTGCTACTAATATTTACCCTTTCATAACAATTACGGATTATGAAGGTTGAAATAGCAGTTAATCCTATCAAACACTTTACTAATAGGCCTTTTTAGCAAAGAACTTAATAAAATTAAATCAATTAAAACAAGAATCAATAGATATTCAAAGAAGAAATACTCAATTCAAGATCAAGTCTCACAGATATACATGGATTATTAAATCCCTTGAATTGAAATAAAAGACTTAGCCACTCATGGCTTACAAAAATCAAAGATGAAAAATGGAAAAAGAAAGAATGAATACCAATTGTCTCCCCGCTGTGCCAAAAAAAAAAACCCTCATTCCCCTGTAGCTTCACGAAGATAAGAATTTGAAAGTCAAAAACATTCCAGATTTCGTGCCCCTTTTTCAGCCTCTTCCCTTTAAAATCTGATCACGACTTCTTCAACAAAATCGAAGATATCTTTCTCACGTTTCCAACAAGCTAAGGCTCACTCCAAACCAAGCCTCCGAACTCAAGTTACGATCAGAATACCGCAACAGCCCTGATTGTGAACGTTGTTGCAGAAACGCAGACTTGGATGCCGTTTTGGAGAGTCAAAACGACGTCATCTTGTTGGATTATTTATATGGACTAATATTTATACATTAAATATAACATTAGGTTAAAATAATTTTATGTCATATATATATACTATCATAAAAGGTTTGGCCCAAATATTAAAGTGATCTAATTTGGTTTAGGTTAATTATGGGCATATTTAAGGATGTAAAGTATGGGTCTATATGTGTAGATACTTTAATGTAATTTCTAATTTTATGATGGGCTAAATTAGAAATAAAGACATTAGGGTTATGGTCCCCAAATTATGTGTTTGAGTTTCTTCTTATATATATCCCATCATATATAAGATAAAGAGAGAGGAAGAAGTCTTAAGAGCTAAGATTTCTAAAGTCTTAAGAGCTAAGATTTCTAAAGTCTTAAGAGTTAAGATTTCAAAAATCTTATAAAAGCAAAGATTTCTAAAGTCTTAAGATAGAAGAGATTTCTCTAAAAACTAAAACCTCTCAAACACATCAATTTGGAAGATCAAAACCATAAGGCTAAGGATTCAGATCTTCCATATGGATTCAGGTACGCTTCCGTTTTTAGTTTTATTTAACTATTCTTGATGATTGAACATGAACGATCTTGGATTGATGATGGTTTTCATCAATAGATTTTGATCCTACAATTGGTATCAGAGCTTATTCATGTTTAATTATTGAGATTCAATTCAAGTTATCTTATTGTTGTTTTGAATATGGATTAAGACTTGGTTGATTTATGATAAAATTTTGGTTAAATTGAATTGTGATTTGTATAGTATATGTTTGTGGTTTTGTGGATATGTAGAAATTTTTCTTCATATGGGTCTCATTCATTAATATGTTTTGAAATTTTCTTCATATGGGTCCCATTAATTAATGTGTTGAAATTTTTCTACATATGGGTCCCTTTAATTAATACATGTTGAAATCTTTTCTTAATATGGGTCCTATTATTTATTACAAGTTGAAATTTAGAAAAAATGTATTTGACATGTTTGGACATTGAGATATATATATATGTTTGGACATTGAGATATATATATATGTTTGGACATTGGGAATTTTAGATTTAAATAATGGAAAGATGATATATATATTGAGATAAATTGATTGACACAATAAGGCTCACCAAAGTGAACTTAGTGGAGATTAATTTATTTTAAATATATAAAGAGTTAAGTGTGTGTGACTAATGTGAATATAAATTGGCCCAAAGGAAAGTTTATATTCAACATAATCACATATGCTCTTGTGGTGATAAATATGTGATGATTATTTGGTTTTACATGTGAGCAATAAATCAGCCCAAAGGAGGATATATTGTTTGGCATGCTAATTTATCATCAATATTTAATTGCTACGCCAAGGTATCACTTGTAAGTTAATATTTTGTCCAAAGATGAAATATTAATGGAGCGCTCGGTATCTTGAGATGGGGTTTACCATTATTTAAATTTATTATTCAACTTCAGTTATACTTTGGAAATATGTTAGTATATTGATTGTTTATTTTGTTTTGGATTTAGTTAATGCTACCGCAGCTAATATTTCTGCCAACATTAATTCGGTTCCTATGTTAAATGGCACAAATTTTAAGGCATGGCAAGAGAGCGTACTTATCACTCTCGGAGTCATGGATCTAGACTATCGATTAGAGTTCCGAAACCCGATGATCTTACTGATAAGAGTACCTCTGAGGAAAAGAGGGAGATGGAAAAGTGGGAAAGGTCTAATCGCATAAGTCTTATGATCATTAAGCGTGCTGTTCCAGAAGCTTTTAGGGGCACTATGCCTGATCAAGTGGATACTGCTAAAGGTTTCCTTGAGGATATAGAGAAAAGATTTGCTAAGAATGAAAAGGCTGAAACTAGTACAATCTTAGCAAAACTTATCTCTATGAGGTATACAGGTAAAGGAAACATAAGGGAGTACATTATGGAAATGTCACATCTTGCTTCAAAGTTAAAAGCACTTAACTTGACCTTGTCTGAGGACTTGTTAGTGCATTTGGTTTTGATATCTCTTCCAGGACAGTTTAACCAGTTTAAGGTGAGCTATAATTGCCAAAAGGAATCTTGGTCACTTAATGAGCTCATCTCACACTGTGTTCAGGAAGAGGATAGAATGAAGCAAGAAAAGATACCAAGTGCTCATTTAGCTTCCACTTCTAAGGACAAAAGGAAAGACAATAAAAGAAAGAAAAATAAGGAAGCTGCAGAAGCGCCACAAAAGAAACAAAATAAGGAACAAAATCAGATTACTTGTTTCTTCTGTGGTGCTCCAGGTCATGTGAAGAAGCATTGTACCAATTATCATGCATGGCGTGTGAAAAAGGGTAAGCTTCTTAATTTTGTTTGTTCAGAGGTTGATTTGACTTCAGTGCCTAGACACACATGGTGGATAGATTCTGGTGCAACAACTCACATCAGTGTGTCTATGCAGGGTTGCCTGAGTTACCGAAAGCCTAATGATGTTGAAAGATACATCTACGTTGGCAACGGACAGGAGATTGAAGTTGAAGCAATTGGGACATTTAGATTATTATTAAGAACTGGATTTTATTTGGATTTGAAAGAGACTTTTGTTGTACCATCTTTTAAACGAAATTTGATTTCTGTTTCTGTATTGGACAAATTTGGTTTTTCTTGCTCATTTGGAGATGGAAAATTTAGTCTTTTTCAAAATTCAAATTTATTTGGTTCCGGTTCTTTGTCTGGTCATGATAATCTATATATGATTGATACAGTTGCTTCATTTCATGAATCCTTGTCTATTAATACAATAGGCATAAAACGCAAATTAACAAATGAGAATTTAGCTTCGTTATGGCACAAGAGACTAGGTCACATCTCTAAAAAGAGAATTGAGAGACTTGTGTCTGACGGTATTCTTGATCCCCTTGATTTTACAGATTTTGATGTGTGTATAAACTGTATCAAGGGAAAACAAACAAATGTGCGGAGATTTGGTGCCAACAGGAAATCAAACGTCTTAGAACTAATACACACAGATATTTGTGGTCCATTCCCTAAGGCTTCTTGGAATGGACAACAATACTTTATTTCGTTCATAGACGATTTTACACGATATGGCTACCTTTATCTCTTACATGAGAAATCGCAATCCCTGGACATGTTCAAAAGTTATAAGGCTGAAGTTGAGAACCAACTCAACAAAAGGATTAAAAGCGTTAGATCTGACCGTGGTGGTGAATACTATGGTAGATATGACGGTTCAGGTGAACAATGTCCAGGCCCATTTGCGAAATTCCTAGAGGAATGTGGTATTGTCCCACAGTACACCATGCCTGGTTCACCCACTATGAATGGTGTAGCTGAAAGACGAAACAGAACACTTAAGGATATGGTAAGGAGTATGATTAGTCATTCTACCTTACCAGAATCACTCTGGGGAGAGGCATTAAAGACTGCAGCTTATATACTCAATAGAGTTCCAACTAAGGCAACTGCAAAAACTCCATATGAACTTTGGACAGGTAAAAAGCCTAGTCTTAAGCATTTGCATATATGGGGATGTCCAGCTGAGGCAAGGCCTTACAGGCCAAATGAAAAGAAACTGGACTCAAGAACTGTCAGTTGTTACTTTATTGGATATTCTGAAAGATCCAGGGGTTACAAATTTTATGATCCCACAACTAAGGCTATATTTGAGACGGGAAATGCCCGATTTTTTGAGGATGTTAAGTTTGCAAGGGGAGAAAGAGTTAAAGACTTTGACTTTGAAGAGGAATATGTAAATATTCCTTTAATTGCTCTTGACAATAATCAAGAACAATACTCCATACCTGATATTGTTCAAGATGCAATTCCAGACAATGTCATTGAATCTCCCACTCAAGTTCAAGAAATTGTTCCAGAAGAACAAACTCTACAACCTCAAGAAATATTGCCATTAAGAAGATCCACTAGAGAGAGAAGGAATGCAATACCAGATGATTATATTGTATTTCTCCAAGAACATGAGGTTGACATTGGAGTGATGGAAGATGATCCAATCAACTTTCATCAAGCCATGGAAAGTCCTAACTCTCAAAAGTGGATTAATGCCATGAATGAAGAGATAAAGTCCATGAGCGATAATGACGTATGGGATCTTGTCCCATTGCCTGAAGGTTCGAAACCCATTGGTTGTAAATGGATTTTTAAAACCAAGAGGGATTCGAAAGGTAATGTGGAGAGGTACAAAGCACGTCTTGTTGCTAAGGGCTTTACACAGAAAGAAGGCATTGATTATAAAGAGACTTTCTCTCCAGTTTCCTCGAAAGACTCTTTTAGGATTATAATGGCTTTAGTGGCATATTTTGATCTTGAGTTACATCAGATGGATGTTAAGACTGCGTTTCTCAATGGCAATATTGATGAAACAATTTATATGGTGCAACCAGAAAATTTTGTATCGGGTGATGTAAAGTCTATGGTTTGCAAATTAAAGAAATCCATCTATGGACTTAAACAAGCGTCTCGACAATGGTATTACAAGTTTCATCAAGTTGTCATCTCATTTGGTTTTGAGGTGAATTTGGTTGATGATTGTATATACCATAAGTTCAGTGGGAGTAAGTATATTTTTCTGGTTTTATATGTTGATGACATATTGCTTGCCAGTAATGATATAGGCTTATTGCATGAAACCAAGAGATTTCTAGCTAAGAACTTTGAGATGAAAGATCTTGGTAATGCATCTTTTGTATTAGGAATCCAAATACATCGAGATCGCTCTCAAGGTGTACTTGGATTATCACAAAAGGCCTATATTGAAAAGGTTTTAAAGAGATTTGGCATGCAAGACTGTAAACCAGGAGATACCCCTGTGGCTAAAGGAGATAAGTTTAGTCTTGATCAGTGTCCTAAAAATATCTTTGAGGAAAAGGAAATGCAGAAGATTCCTTATGCTTCAGCAGTAGGGAGTCTGATGTATGCACAAGTTTGTACGCGTCCGGATATTGGGTACATTTGTGGAATGTTAGGCAGATATTTGAGTAATCCAGGAATGGATCACTGGAAGGCAGCCAAAAGAGTTATGCGGTACTTACAGAGAACAAAACATCATATGCTCACATATAGAAAGTCGGATAAATTAGAGATTCTTGGATATTCAGATTCCGACTTTGCTGGATGCCAAGATAGCAAGAAGTCTACATTAGGTTATGTTTATCTGCTTGCTGGTGGAGCTATTTCCTGGAAAAGTGCCAAACAATCACTTGTAGCTCCTTCCACCATGGCAGCTGAATTTGTAGCATGCTATGAAGCATCTAATCATGGAATATGGCTACGTAATTTTGTCACTGGGCTGCGAATTGTGGATAATATTGAAAGACCACTTAAGTTATTTTGTGACAATAAATCAGCAGTTTTATATTCCAATAACAATAGGAGCTTGTCGAAGTCAAAGCACATTGACATCAAGTTCCTAGTTGTTAAAGAAAGAGTTCAAAGTGGACAGTTGTCTATAGAGCATATTGGTACAAACTCCATGATTGCGGATCCGCTTACTAAGGGACTACCACCCAAGGTCTTTCATGAGCACACTGCTCATATGGGTGTTACGTCATTTGAAGAAATTCAGTTTTAGTGGGAGTTTTGTATTATGCTTTCTTGTAATAGACAAACTTTGGTTAAGTTATGTTTGATTTTCTGCAGAAATAAAGTTTTTCAGTTTATTCCACTTTGATTTTGGCATGATGTGGTTTCATCATGGTTTTAGGAGGATCAATTGGAAATAGACATGTTTAGATCACATTGTATGTAATTTCCATGCTACACATCCATACTTGATCTATGTCATTTGGTTATATTGGTATATGTAATCAAGGATAATTTTATTATGATGTAACTATAATAAATAATGCCTTGGTTCTATATTGATATAGCTAATGGACGAGATTGTTCAGAAAACCATTTGGTTATGATAGATAAGTTTTGAGCTCATAAGGTTATATTATGGCATAAGATTATAAAGTTGTAAAGTTATATTTATGTACAAATATAGTCCAAGTGGGAGATTGTTGGATTATTTATATGGACTAATATTTATACATTAAATATAACATTAGGTTAAAATAATTTTATGTCATATATATATACTATCATAAAAGGTTTGGCCCAAATATTAAAGTGATCTAATTTGGTTTAGGTTAATTATGGGCATATTTAAGGTTGTAAAGTATGGGTCTATATGTGTAGATACTTTAATGTAATTTCTAATTTTATGATGGGCTAAATTAGAAATAAAGACATTAGGGTTATGGTCCCCAAATTATGTGTTTGAGTTTCTTCTTATATATATCCCATCATATATAAGATAAAGAGAGAGGAAGAAGTCTTAAGAGCTAAGATTTCTAAAGTCTTAAGAGCTAAGATTTCTAAAGTCTTAAGAGCTAAGATTTTTAAAGTCTTAAGAGTTAAGATTTCAAAAATCTTATAAAAGCAAAGATTTCTAAAGTCTTAAGATAGAAGAGATTTCTCTAAAAACTAAAACCTCTCAAACACATCAATTTGGAAGATCAAAACCATAAGGCTAAGGATTCAGATCTTCCATATGGATTCAGGTACGCTTCCGTTTTTAGTTTTATTTAACTATTCTTGATGATTGAACATGAACGATCTTGGATTGATGATGGTTTTCATCAATAGATTTTGATCCTACACATCTCACTTAATAGCCTTCATAACGTCTGTAAGGCTGTTTCTTAGGAGTCTAATGGGCCTGGGCTCATCTTGTTTCGACACTCGGAGGTCCAGATATGAGGTCCGAAACAGAACAGGTCGCGCTACTCACACAGCTCGTGTGTTCAGAACTTCAACGCCAATTTTGACCAACATGTAGGCTGAATTGAATCTCGATTCCTCTTGAATACTTGTAAATTTCTGTCTCATCTTTCCAACGCATCAAACAGATTGCAAATTGAAGGTCTACAACTCCGGATATCCCTGAAAAACCGAACATACATCAAAACATTCTAAATGCTGGAATTTTACCACTTTACTTATATTATATCAAATGCAATTAAAATAAGGTCCAATTGATAAACAATGTCTAAACAAATAAATTAAGCACTCAAATAACTCAAAAATGCATTAGATTATAGACAATAAAGACACAAATTATGAACATATCAAATTCTCCACACTTATCCCATGCTTGTCCTCAAGCATGGCTCAAAACTCAAGCAAAATTCAAAATTTTTTAAAAGAATCCTCTCCCAAATCTTCACATTCCTTACAAGAACATTCGGAAAAACAATTTTAATTGCTAAGCAAAGTCAAGTTGACTAAGTTTATTTGAAGTTCAAAAAGACTAAAGAGCTGAATTAAGACTCTCCCTAACATAAAATCCAAGGCTTAAACATTACCATTTAAAACATGCAATTCTTTAAGTCTAATAGCAATTACACCATTACTAGGAGAATGTTCACATAACCTGCGAAGTCACTAAAAATCATTGCAACCACACAAAAAAAACTAGACTTTATTGAACTTATTTGACTTTCCTAGTGCTTGAACATTTATCGCTAACATGAGTGAGTCAGCATTTTGTGGAAACCCGCCTGCGGGTACCTGACTTCACAAACTCATGCGGCAAGGCCAACCTACTCATTGCCCAAACTCGGGCAGAGGAGTACCACGACTGCTCAAGCCTTTGGGTTTTGCCATCATTTTTTATTTCCTACTTTTTTCATTTTTGCTTTTCTTTGTTTTTCTTTTTGACTTTTTTTTTCACTTCTTTCCTTTTGCACTTGTTTTCTGTTTTTCACTTTTTTTTAACTCTTTTATTTCACTTTCTTTCTACTATGCAACAACGCACACACAATGCTCATTTCCATGACTAAGCAGGTTACATAAAGATTCTAAGAGTAATAGTCAAGTTAAGCTCATGCAATTCATAGGTCTAACCATTAGCTCAAGCCTCAAACTCTAAATAAAAAGAAATAACAAATTCAACAACTTATTCTAACTGAACAAGAGATAAAATTAGTTAAAACGACTTCGCTAAACTAATTAAAAGCGTTGTTCACTTAGCTCAAAGGATTGCTCCAAATCAAGAAAGAAATTCTTAAAAATTATTTGCTCAAAATCTTTTTTTTTATTGTAGAGTTTCAAGTCTACTTAAAAGACACTAATTAAGCCCATAAGTAATCCCTAAATCAGCATATAATGTCAAAAATTCAAAAATTCATGGGATAAGTGCCAAACACAATTTCAAGAAGCATTTTCCTCTTACAACATTTAAAACAGTCAATTTTACTTGAAAATAAGCATATGGCAGCATGTATAGCTCAAAAACAGTATATATGCCATGAAAATTAAAAATTGACCCAAATAAGGAGCAAATCACCAAGAAAAGAATAATGGTACCAAAAACAGAACAATGGCAGCAACATATGGCAATATAAAGCTCACAATTTCAACAATATAGCATTAGAATTTCAGCTGCAAAACCATTCATTTAAGCATAAAAATTTCGGTTCCCCCACACTTATTTCACACATTGTCCTCAATGAGAACAAATCAAACATAAGAGGGAATCAACAAAAAGAAAGTGCAAAAGAGATAGGGTACTGCCCTGTTTGTGCTGCAAATCCAACCATTAATTGCATATCCACTCCTTGTATCTCCATGGTTCTGCCACTGCTGTAATATGCAGTTGCACTTTCACCCTCATTTGACCTGCTCTGTTATTTCCCAATTTTAAACCAGCAAGAGAATCAAATACAAAACACACAGCTAAAACAAGTCAAAGTCTCTTCAAAAATTAATGATCAATTCTTTTCAACAACTTTTCATGCCAATCAGGTATGCTAGTCACAGAACTAATTATGAACAGAGCTATTGTCAATGTTCAGTCATATTTAACACTTTAACTAGCATAAAGCCTATAAAAGACTCAAATTTCTAACTTAAATCAATCCAAAATACTCAATTTTCATGAATCGAAATGCATTATAGATTGGACAAGGTAAATTCACATTCCCTCATATATATTCACAATCTTGTCTCAAATTGAAGTACATAGCATGTATACACCATTCAATTCATGCTAAAAACTGGAAAGTTGTAACCTCTATCAAATAGACTACTTGCAAGAACTCAACCAAGAACTATAGAGGTGTCTCACAACAATCTGAACCAGCATTCCTAAACCAGTGCCACCCAATGTTACAAATAATTAATTGCCATTAAAATTCCAGCAAACTTGATCGAATGGATATAATTAAAGAACATGCAGCAGATGGTAGATCATTAACAGTATATGGCTCATAGAAATCCAAGCCAAAACATTCAAACTCACTGAGATTAGTTCATTAAATCCTCAATTTTCAGTCAAAATTTCTTCTAAGAATCTTCACAACTTGAACAGAAAAGAGAAACATAAACTTTTCATTCCAAAAATAAGAATGTACAGTTTGCTCAACAATCAAATATCACAAAAATCATAGTAACAGTTCAATTACCAAGTTATGCCAACTAGTATACCAATTTCAGTAAGCACAATCAACTAATTTTCTCAATTTGAATCAAAAGCTATGCAGCAATTCAACACCCAACTTGTAGTAAATTCAGCAGACCAAAGCAACCAATTTTCTCATATTTGAACCAAGGGGTATCATCAACACAAATAAGTCTTCAAAAGTCCTAGCAAAAACTTTCAAATCCCCAAGACTTGCTTACTATTATACCATTCTCAGAACAGAATTAAGAAATTTTCAGAACCATCACAAAATCAAGAAATGCTCATCAAATATCTCAGTTCAAAACCGCTACAAAATTAAAAGAGACTAGCAGATGAGATGTGAAAAACGTACTTGGGTGATGACACAAACGAATGAATCAGAGTGAAGAAAGAGAATCAGTTCAAACCTTAATTTGATGGAGCTGGAAACACGAAAGTCAGAACCTGAATTGTGATGGATGGTCCGGTGGGGAAGGGTTGTCTGATATCGCAATAAAAGGTAGCAATTCTGTTTGATCTTCGCGAATTGCCTGAAGCTGCAATTGGCGTCTTATAATTCAATTGATCTCTGTTGCGACTGAAAAGATAAAAGGAGGAGATTATAGGCCAATCGTGAATGTTTGTGAGCTGAGGTGGTGATTCTGGCGTAGATTCTAAGTGGAGATGGCGGCGTTTTGAGGGTCTTCGGTTCATTTTTTTTTATTCGAAGAAGAGAGTGGCTAAGTAGAGCTGGTGGTTCAGAATCGTAGTAGAGGAAAGCGATTCGGCTAAGCTTTTCGTGATTTTAGTTCAGTCTTCAGCCGAAAAGAAGGGATTTCAGAGAAGGGGGCGACGGCTATAGAAGAAGATGGAACCCGCCAATGATGCTTCTGATGGTGGTTGAGGGCGACGGAGAGCCTAGTAGTGGCAGTGGCAGAGAGTCGCCGGTGGTGATTGGAGACGCTCTGCTTCTGCGTTGGTAGAAGATGGTGGCGGCTTGAGGTATCCCTAGGAGAGAGAAGCTTGAGAGAGGGATGATGTAGTAACTGGCTAACTGCTTTGACCCCTTTTTGTTTCTTTTACCCTTAACTGTAAAATAAAATAAAACTGGTTAAGTTAAAAATACCTTATATTAGAGTAAAAGTAACGGTCCAGCTTATTATTAAAATAACATAAGTATAAGTAACAATATAAGCTCATTCTCTGTACTATCACTCCACCATTGAAACCAAATTTTAACCTTTATTTACTAGAAATTTCAGAACTAGAGCAAGAAGATGACACTGTAGATAAAATAAAAATAAAACAAAAATAAAATAAAATAAAAAAACTCAGCAAAATTTAAACTTGTGCTGGGTTGCCTCCCAGTTAGCGCCCTCTTTTAACGTCTTAGGCTAGACATAGCCACAGCAACAAATCACTTATTCCTTGCAAAATCAATCCTGTTCAAAGGCTAAAAACAAATTATGCACAATTATATCAATTAATAGAAAACAGTTCAAGTAGGTGTTTCATGACATCCAAAAACATTAAATTTCACAATTTCTCCATCAAATTCCATTGTTAAAGTACCACCATCCACATCAATTTTTATTTTGGAAGTCTTTAAGAAAGGCCTTCCAAATAAAATTAGAGCTGAATTTGATGTAGGAACACAATCTTCCATATCCAAAATGTAAAAATCTGCAGGAAAAATTAGTTCTCCAATCTGTACTAAAACATCCTCAACTACACCTATGGGATAAACATTTGAACGATAAGCTAATTCAATAATAACACCAGTTTCTTTTAGAGGGCCCAAATTCAAAGTTTGAAAAATTGAAAATGACATGACACTAATTGATGCCCCTAAATCAGCCATCGCACGTTCAAATTTAGAATTTCCTATCCTACAAGGTATAGAAAACGAACCTGGATCCTTACACTTAGGGGGTATTTTTCTTTGAATAAGTGCTGACACACTTTCCCCAACATGTACCTTTTCATTATTCCTCAACTTACACCTTGTAATGCACAACTCTTTAAGGAATTTAGCATACCTGGGTATTTGCTTGATCACCTCAAGTAAAGGTATATTCACCTCTACTTTCTTGAAAATCTCCAAGATATCCTTCTCTTGTTCTTCCTTCTTTGTCTTAGCCAACCTACTAGGAAAGGGAGGAGGGACAACAAAATTATTAGCCTTATTAATTTGAGGTTCAGAATTTACCTCCACATCAGGAACATCGGTCTTCTCTACACCTTGCTGCTGCTTCTTCTTTGTTGACTCATGAACAGCTTGACTATCCACTTCTTTTCCACTTCGCAATATCATCGTACTAACATTTTCCCTAGGATTAATCACTGTTTGTGATGGAAGCTTACCAGAATTTTGAGCTTCAAGTTTGCTCACCGACGAAGCTAATTGACCAATTTGCTTTTCTATATTATGAATAGTAGTCCTAGTTTCCTGCTGAAACTGTTGGGTGTTAGTAGCCAAAGCTTTAACAATTTCGTCAAGTGACATACCTTGATTTTGGGAAGAGGAAGATGGTTGATTCACTTGAGGTCTTTGCTGCTGGTAGCGACCCTGCATTGGCCGATTCCCATAGCTAAAATTCGGATGGTCTCGCCATCCCGGATTATAAGAATTAGAATAGGGATCATACCTGCGTTGCTGCTGCCCAAAATTTCCTACCGCATTGGCTTGCTGCACTAGTTCATCCTCTTGAAGTGTAGGACACATATCAGTAGCATGACCAGGAACCATGCAGATTCCACATGTTTTAACAGCCTGCATATTTCCTACAGCAATTTGTCTAACCAAAGAAGTTAAATCTGAAATTTGCTTCTCTAAATTAGATGTACTTACCTCATGAACCTTCCTAGGTGTGTGGTCCATTCTTGTTCCAAACTGTTGAGAGTTTGCTGCCATATTTGCAATTAATATCCTTGCATCTTCGGGTGTCTTGTCAACCAAAGCACCTCCACTAGCAGCATCTATCATATTACGCTCCATCGGCATAAGCCCCTCATAAAAATATTGAATCAACAGCTGCTCACTTATTTGATGATGGGGACAGCTTGCACAAAGCTTCTTAAAACGCTCCCAATACTCATATAGACTCTCTTCATTGGACTGCCGAATGCCACATATATCCTTCCTTATGTTGGCAGCCCGAGAAGCAGGAAAATACTTCTCCAAAAACATTCTCTTCATCTCATTCCATGAATTAATCGATCCGGAAGGAAGGTAATATAACCAGTCCTTAGCTTTGTCTTCCAACGAGAAAGGAAAAGCTCGAAGCTTAATCTGCTCTTCTGAAACACCTTGAGGCTTCATGCTGGAACATACCACATGAAGCTCCTTCAAATGCTTATGTGTATCCTCACCTGAAAGTCCATGAAATTTAGGCAATAAATGTATTAGACCAGATTTTAATTCGAAAGCAACATCTAAAGTAGGAAATTGAATGCATAAAGGTTGTTGATTTAAATCAGGTGTAGCCAATTCTTTCAAAGTTCTGGCTGCCATGGTTTCAATCTCAGGATCCGAATCAGAATTTGAAACTGATTCCCGTGGAGAATTGTGTATATTATCTGTAATCGTCCGTTCAGATGAATATTGGCTCGAATTAACTTCCTTAGCTAATTTAGCTAATTTCCTCAAAAGCCTAGCTGTTTTCTCTACTTCAGGATCAAAGAGAATTTCACCCGATTAAGAGCTTCTAGTCATAAACCAAACCTGAAATAACAGCACTAAAGCAAGGTAAAACAGAAACTGAATTAAAATAAAAACACAAAAATTAACAAACTTTCAATCCCCGGCAGCGGCGCCAAAAATTTGATGTTCGTCGATTCCACCAAATATAAATAACTAAATTAAACTGTAGAGACGGTGAATCCAGGTCGAACCCTAGATACTGATATTGTACTCTTGTGTTTGCGGAAGGGGGGTTTTTGTTGTGAAAACTGAATTTTAACAAATCAAAGAAAGGAAAACTGATTAAATAACTAAGGTTGTGAAGCAAATTGATTGAAAGTCAATTCAAGATAATTTCCAATCCAATGCACACTTGATCATAGACAACTAATGATAAAATTTCTCTTTGAATACTTAACTAGAATTTATCAACAAGCATGATAAATCCTCAAACTTCTCTATTTTCATTAACTCGAGCCCAACACCCTCATTAACTCTAATTATTAAACGATTGGGTATTAAGCAATCCCTTTCAATTTAATAAGAGCATTAAGAACTGGAAGCAGTTAAACTTGAACAATAATTTATGAAGCATAAACTATTTAATTCAATCCTATTGTTTCTATAGAATATTACTGAAAAACTGTGATAATCAGTAACATCTAATTGCTACTAATATTCACCCTTTCATAACAATTACGGATTATGAAGGTTGAAATAGCAGTTAATCCTATCAAACACTTTACTAATAGGCCTTTTTAGCAAAGAACTTAATAAAATTAAATCAATTAAAACAAGAATCAATAGATATTCAAAGAAGAAATACTCAATTCAAGATCAAGTCTCACAGATATACATGGATTATTAAATCCCTTGAATTGAACTAAAAGACTTAGCCACTCATGGCTTACAAAAATCAAAGATGAAAAATGGAAAAAGAAAGAATGAATACCAACTGTCTCCCCGCTGTGCCAAAAAAAAAAACCCTCATTCCCCTGTAGCTTCACGAAGATAAGAATTTGAAAGTCAAAAACATTCCGGATTTCGTGCCCCTTTTTCAGCCTCTTCCCTTTAAAATCTGATCACGACTTCTTCAACAAAATCGAAGATATCTTTCTCACGTTTCCAACAAGCTAAGGCTCACTCCAAACCGAGCCTCCGAACTCAAGTTACGATCAGAATACCGCAACAGCCCTGATTGTGAACGTTGTTGCAGAAACGCAGAATTGGATGCCGTTTTGGAGAGTCAAAACGACGTCATCTCACTTAATAGCCTTCATAACATCTGTAAGGCTGTTTCTTAGGAGTCTAATGGGCCTTGGCTCATCTTGTTTCGACACTCGGAGGTCCAGATATGAGGTCCGAAACAGAACAGGTCGCGCTACTCACACAGCTCGTGTGTTCAGAACTTCAACGCCAATTTTGACCAACATGTAGGCTGAATTGAATCTCAATTCCTTTGAAAACTTGTAAATTTCTGTCTCATCTTTCCAACGCATCAAACAGATTGCAAATTGAAGGTCTACAACTCCGGATATCCCTGAAAAACCGAACATACATCAAAACATTCTAAATGCTGGAATTTTACCACTTTACTTATATTATATCAAATGCAATTAAAATAAGGTCCAATTGATAAACAATGTCTAAACAAATAAATTAAGCACTCAAATAACTCAAAAATGCATTAGAATATAGACAATAAAGACACAAATTATGCACATATCACATCACTTGGTCATGATGCATTTGAGAATTCAATGATTTTCGAATTGTATTTTATTTATTTATTTAATCAATTTGTAAAAAATGATATTGATTAGAAGTAAAATTTACACATATTTAAGATATTATTTGGCTTATTATTAAATAATTTTACTGATTTTTAAGTGTTGCTACATAGAAAGTTGCAAGAAGAAAGCTTGAAGTCAGATGAACAAAGTTGAAAAAAAGCTAAAAATTTATAAAAAAATACGCAGACACGACCCTCAGGCAGGAGCCTTGGACAATGCTAATTGCGTATCTGACCTGACAGATTTTGGACAGCTTTGACAGTTGGCACTTTTATTATTTAGATATTTAGAGATACTATTGTGGCAGGATTTTGAATGATGAATCTGACATTGTAATTTCTTATTAGTTAGAAATATAATTTGTGATGTTATTTCTATTTTCTTTTATTATTTTTAATTTTAGTTTTTAATTTTCCTAGTGAGACTTAAATTAGGAAGTTGTTTTAGATAAAGATATATAAGTTGGTTTTTCTAGCAGCCCTAGGGGATCTCTTGGATGTTTTTAGCTGCTGCAACTTTACAATTTATAAAAGTTTTCTTTCCTTCAAATTATAAGCAACTAATTTCATCTTGGTTGAAGGGTAATTTAAGTTTATATTCGCGAATTGTGAGATCTAAATAATTTTATCTTTTCTCTTCTTTAATATTCAATTAATTCTCTATGACTTAATATCATTGTTGTTTTGCTAATTGATTGATAAGACTCATTACTTAATTAGTTAAATAACATATAGCTATTCAAAAATCTTGAACCGCAATTGTTCTTGATATTTTAATTTAAGTAGCAATTAGGCTTATTCTAAGAGATTATATAATCTAATTAAATAAATCTCGAAGTTGAATTTATTGATTAGAATCATGTCCTTCTAGTTTTTAAGGCTGCCAATAATTAAATTATAAGGACGTTTCTATAGGATATGTTATTGATAAGAGTTAATTAGAGAATATTTTCTAATTAATTTAAAACCTAAAGAATGATTGGTGTTGATAGCTTGTTCAATATTATAACTAATTTATTGAAGAATTAAAAAGAACGATCTTTGAATCCATGATCAATTAAAGAATTAAACTGAAATTATCCCTTCAACTGAATTTATTTTATTTATATTTTTAATTTATTTTTACTATAATTTAATTTTAATTTTTAATTTTTAGTTTAATTTTGATTCTTATTTTTCAAATCCTCCTTTTTAATTTTATTTTTTAGTTTTTCTTTTTGAGAGATTTAAATAAGTAATCAATTCTTTGTGTATTCGACCATATTTATCACTACTGTAATTTAATTTGTTTAGGAATAGAAATTTAATTTTGATGATTTTGACCATCAAATTTTGGCGCTGTTGCTAGAAAATTGTATTAACTTATTTTATTTTTTTTTATTATCATGAATTTTATGGATATCACTTTGTATCAATTTGGATACAAGAGCGAAATTTAAAATGAGGTAAATATATCTTCTCTTGAATTCAAGATTTTTTATCTAACCACTTGAGTATAAGGAATGGTTTCAAGTAATAGGCAGCAAGCTAGAGTTTATAAAAATTGCGCATATATGAGATATCCTACTTTTTAAAATATGATCAACCATAATAGAGCTATGATCAATACTTTAATACTTATAATTCGGAGTGGGGATATTATCCATGTCACACCCCATTTTTAAAAGTGTGACGGTCCTAGGGTCCAAGTAGGCTTAAGGTCACCAGGCACCACGTAGAACCCAACTAATTTATGAATTCATACAAATTGATTATTACACTAGTAAATTATAACTTTATTTTCAAACTTTATTATTTACTCATAACTTTATGATATATAATTATTACACATGTATTTTTATATTATATATTATTTACAATTATCTTTTTTTATTATTACATTATGGTTTATTTTCATAATTTACCAAGCTATTCACAATATTACTATGGAGCAACTAGAGTATAACACAAACATTATTATTTATTACATATGATAGTTTTGGCTAATTACATTATTCTCAAGCTTCTTGCTGGAAGAAGAAATCAAGAAGCTGATGGTCCAGAGTCACCTCTACTTAAAACCACAGACGATGAGATGAGTCGTCAACTCAGTGAAATTACAGTGTTACAAGGTAGGATATGTAATAACTATATTTCAAGGTTCATGGATAATAAATAAATAAGACGGCTGCACAATAAAGGTATAACAATGAAATTCAATCCACAAAAAAGGCCCACAATAATTGGACCAATATCACAAAAGCAAATTATATAATATGATAGATAACACATAGCAATAACACTGAAGAAAATATATCATTTTTTTAGTGCTATCACACATCACATTCACATAAGGGTAGCTTCTACCATACAAATCACAAACTTCTATGTGCACATAGCCTGATGGTATAGCCCCCATCAAGATGAAATTGTGTCATATTGGCTAATCAAATGGCTTGGTATGTCACATAGGCCAAGAAGCCACATTGGTTTTCACAATTCACAAATGCAAAATTACAAACGACAAATGATATCAAATGGCTCAAATATCAACAATGGTTAAATTTTCATCAAAGAATTTCAAATGTGACAAAGCAAGAGTTGGACACTATAACTTACATTGAATATGCAAATTTGATTCCTCTAAGTTATTGATAATAATTGGTTAATCCGATGGCAATACCCGATATACATTCACATCCACATATAAATCACACATTTAGGTTTATTTTTTTTAATTTATTTTTTTTGTATTAATTGTTTATTAGGAACCTATGCCCTGTTTTAATATCTAAATATATCCTAAAATTTATTTTATAATTATAAATTCAAATTTCAGAAATTATATTATAATAGGGTTATACAATAGAGTAAGTTCAAATATGTGTCATATGCCTATAACAATGTACATTGGTTTCTTCATGTTATTTGATTTACTTATATATTAAATTAATATTTATGCTTTTGAGAACATTAAATACACGTAGTAGAATTTATATTCATCTATAATATGCTTATATTTATGACCAAATCAAATATATTTTATTATGCTCAATTCAGTCCTAAATTAACAAAACACCTAAATTCCAGCATTTGAGTAGTTTTTATTCATTTAATTATATATTAATTTATTTAAATTAATTTGTCCTGAAATTTTTTCAGAATATTTCCAACATCATATATGAGCTCTCTATAAATTTTCACAAATTATATAGTTCATTTATATAAGTAAATAATTCAAACACAACAGCAAAATCTCAATGGTATCCATTTAGGCTATTAAAATGAGTAACTTGTGTTTATTTATTTACTCACCCATCTTCCTTCATCATTTTGACTTGGCCTTTTACCACAACCTTTCCAAAATCCAAATACACCTTTCTGTAATTTTTTGATGAATTTTAAATCTCGTTTTCATGTTAAAATAAATAAAAACAATCGCTAATTTATTGAGAATTCAAGCTGTAATATTTAGACAGATTTGAGTGTTAGGGTTTCTAGCTTCATTCCTTTCAATTTCTTTCAATATAAATCAATTTCCAACATCCTAAATACTTAAGTAATATGCATGAATGATAATATTTAGCTCAGATTCAATAAATAATAGATTTAAAGTTAGAAAAACAAAATAAAAAATTAAGATTCAGAATTTTCAGATTCTTACCTTTAGGAGTTCTTTCGCCTTCTTTGCTTTATATCATTTTGTTGATTTAATTTTTCACTTTGGATCACTTATAAACATAAGAAAATAGCCTAGGAATGGTTTTTAGCTGCTGAAAAATGAGAGAGGGTCGTGATAGAGAAGAGGTGTTTTGATAGTAATAAGAAAAGAGAAAGAAGAAAAAATAAGACCAAAAATTTCTATCATCTTTTAGTCAATATTTTCTAGCACCTATTATTATTCAAAAGAGATGAGTCATCCACTTATTTTGGCAGAAAATTGGCTGAGAATTAAGTGAGTGAAATGTCCATTTTGCCCCTCAATCTTATACCTTTCTTTTATTAGCTCAAATGTCCTTTTAGTCATGTTACACCATAACTTGTTATCTACACTTGTAATTAATTTCTTTAAAATTATTTTCACTTCTAATTTTAAAATTTAATTTATCTTATATGATTTTAATGTATATTATTATATTAAGATATTATTAATTAAATTATAGTATATTTCATATAATACTTTAAGGGTTTTATACATACAAGTTAACGTCGTAGCTAAACAGTTTTAAAATTTTCATTTCCATCACTTTAGTAATATATAAATTTCACTTCTTTGCATATGAATAATTTCTTTATCATTCTAATAGGTCATTTTGTTCCTCTAATACTTTATATACAATATAATTAGCTATTTAATAACTTACAGTTAGTTAATTTGATTCACAATTGTTATAAGTTATAGTGTTTTCAATTCAAATACTTTAAAGTTTTTATTTATATTACTTTGGCACATTATAATTTTATTTCAATCAAAAATTTTTTTCTCACTTTATTCATTAATTTGTACAACATTTAAGCTACTAGATTTTTAGGGGATCTACACTTGCTTCCATATAATTTATGTCTTTCACAAATTTCTTTCCAACATATAGGGGATCTATATTTGCTTCCATATAATGCTTCATAGGGTGCCATCTGTATGGTTGAATGGTAGCTATTATTATAGGCAAATTCAATTAATGAAAGATGCTTGTCCTAAGTACCTCCAAAATGCACAATCTCAACATATCTTCTAAGGTTTGAATAGTTCTTTCTGTTTGCCCATCTCTTTGAGGATGAAATGTAGTATTGAGATCTAACTTTGTTCCCAATGCCTCTTGTAACGTCTGCCAGAATCTGGAGGTGAATTGTGTTCCTCTATCAGAAATGATGGAAATAGGCACTCAATGTAAACTTATTATCTTATCTAAGTATAATTGTGCATAGTGGGACACAGAATAGGTGGTTTTCACAGGAAGAAAGTGAGCAGATTTTGTCAACCTATCAACAATATCCCATATAAAATCATATCCTGTAGATGTTCTAGGTAATCCAACCACAAAATCCACAGTAATCCTCTCCTATTTTCATTATGGCAGTGGTAACTGTTGTAATAGCCTAGATGGTTTCTGATGTTTAAATTTTACCTGTCGGCATGTTAAACACCTTGCTACAAAATTCTGTAATATCTTTCTTCATACTAGTCTACCAATAAATATCTTTCAAATCATGGTATATTTTGGTAGTTCCAGAATGTGTATTGTAGTTTGCATAATGAGCCTCCTTCATTATCTATTTCTTTAGATCATCTACTACTGGTACACAAAGTCGATTGCCACATTTTAATACACCTTCATCAATTACAAAGTCAAAGGTCTTACCTGTAGCAATGTCTTTTTTTATTCTCACCAACTGTGGATCTTCATCTTGTAGTGTCTTAATTTGATCAATAAATAATGGTTTAATGGTGAATTGGGCTATCAATGCTCCATTATCTGATAAATCCCCAAGCCATATAAGTTCTGAACTTCTTTTACTAATGGTCGTCGACTTACATGAATATGTGCTAAACTCTCCAAAGATTTCCTGCTTAAAGCATCTGCTACCACATTGGCTTTGCCGGGATGATATAAGATCTCACAATCATAATCCTTAAGTAACTCCATCCATCTACGTTACCTAAGATTCAGATCTTTCGGTTGAAAGATGTATTTGAGGCTTTTTATGATCTGTGAAAATCTCACATTTCTCACCATATAAGTAGTGTCTCCAAATCTTCAGAGCAAATATAACAGCTGCCATTTTCAAATCATGAGTAGGATAATTAACCTCATGCTTCCTCAGTTGTCTAGAGGCATAGGCAATCACCCTATCATTATGTATTAAAACACAGCCAAGTCCCACTCTGGATGAATCACAATACACTGTAAATTTGCCTCCTTCAGTTGGTAGTGCAAGAATAGGTGCAGAAATTAAATATTCCTTCAATTTGCAGAAGCTTTCCTCACATTTGCTGTCCCAATCAAACTATATCCCTTTATGAAGCAATCTAGTAATTGGTGTAGCTATTTTAGAAAAGTCTTTTACAAATTTTCTATAATAACCGGCCAATCCCATAAAACTTCTTATTTCTACAATATTTGTTGGTCGAGGCCAATCAACTACTGCTTTAATTTTCTTAGGATCTACGTGCAACCCTTCACTGGTGATCACATATCCTAAGAAAGATATTTTCTCTTGCTAAAATTCACACTTAGATAATTTAGCAAATAAATGATTTTCCCTCAGAGTCCGCAATGCTATCCTTAAGTGCTCTTCATGTTCAGTCTGACTCTTAGAATAAATCAATATATCATCTATAAAAACAACCACAAATTCATCCAAGTACGACTTTAAAACTCAATTCATCAGATCCATAAATACTGCAGGTGCATTAGTGAGACCAAAAGGTAGTACCAAAAACTCATAATGGCCATATCTAGTTTGAAATGCAGTTTTAGGTACATCTTCCTTCTTGATTCTCAATTGATGGTACCAGAGCGAAGATCTATCTTAGAAAAATAACTTGCCCATTGTAATTGATCAAACAAATCATCAATTCTAGGCAGAGGATATTTGTTCTTTATTGTCATCCTATTCAACTGTTTGTAGTCTATACACATTCGAAGTGAACCATCTTTTTTCTTAACAAACAATACTGGTGCACCCCATGGCAAACTGCTCGGCCTAATAAAGCCTTTATCCAAAAGATCTTGTAATTGTGCTTTCAACTCCTTCAACCCAGTTGGAGTCATTCTGTATGGAGGGATAGAAATAGGTGTTGTACCAGGTAGCAAATCTATATTAAACTCTATTTCCCTCTCTAGAGGTAAAGTGGTCAAATCATCAGGGAGTACATCAGGAAACTCTCGTACTATAGGTATTTGATCCAAACTAGGGAATGAAACATTAGTATCTCTGACATGGGCCAAATACCTTATACATCCCTTTCTTAATAATCTTTTAGCACTAATTGTTGATATCAAACTATTTAACACTTCACTCCTATCCCCCTGAAATTCAAAAATTTTCCTTGATGAACTAAGAAATATTACCCTCTTACCATTACAATTTAAGGTGAAAAAAATACTTAGACAGTCAATCCATTCCTAAAATAACATCAAATTCTGACACTGGTAATTCTATCAAATCAGCTCTCAAGATTTTATCATCAATCACTACCTCATAAGAAGGGTATACATTTTTAACAACAATTTCTTCCTTTAAAGGAGTAAACACAGTGAGAGGAATATCAAGCAGTTTGGAAGGTACATGTAATTTAGAAGCAAAATAGGTAGACACAAAAGAATGAGTTGCCCCTGAATCAAATAATACCCTTCCTTTAACAGATTGGATGGAAATGATACCTGTAATAGCTGCATTTGATGCTCGTGCCTCCTGAGGTGATAAGATATACACTCTCCCTCTACCCCTACCAGATGGTGACTCTACTGTAGGTCTCTCAGTAACACTACCTCTTCCAGAACCTCTTCCAAATCCACTAGATCTATGACCCCTTTCCATCTGCATGGTGGTCTGAGATGTTTGTTGTATTGTTTTTGCTCCAATCAAAGGACAATCTTTAATCATATGATCTTTTTATCCACATTTAAAGCATGCCCTAGTCTCCCTATAACATTGGCCTATATGCATCTTCCCACAAGTCTAACATGGAGTACGTATAGAAGGTCTCTGTATATTAGTACTGAAAAATCCATGGGTAATAGTCCCAGATGATCTTCCAACAGGTGGTCTAGGTGGAAGTCCATTGAAGTTCTAGGTGGATTGATTTGTGGCATATAATGTGATTGTTGCCTGGCACTAGATGTTCCTGCTTCTTCCTTGCCTCTCTGTCTTATAAAGTTTTCAGTTCTAACCTTCTTCTTCTGTTCTCAGGCTTTCATCTCTCTATTTTCTATTATTCTTGCTTTGTCCACCAGTTTAGAGTAAGAATTATAATCATGAGTAGCCAAAATCATATACATGGAATTAACTAATTCTCGTCTGAATCGATGTATTCTTGCTGCTTCATTTGGTACTAGAGCAGGTACATACTTACTCAACTGATTAAACTGTCTTGCATATTCAGATACTGTCATACCAGGTGTTTGTACTAACCTCTCAAACTCTAAAACCTTGGCTTGCCTCACACTTTCAGATAAAAACTCTTGCAATACCATTTCTGCAAATTGCTCCTAAGTCAAAAGAACATTTTCTTTCAATATTCCAGCCACAACTCTTTTATACCATTCCTTCGCATCGCCTCTCATTTGATACCCTACAAATTCAATTGCTTTCTTGTCTAGACAACGAAGTATTTGAGTTTTTTCTTCCATTTCCTCTAAAAACTCTATAGGGCCTTCTTCCCCTTTATAGATTGGAGGACTAAGTTTCAAAAATCCAGCTAATAATTTTCTTTCTTCATTTGATTCCATCTGTGGTGGTGGAGGTGGATAAACATGGAATTTAGGGATAGGAGCTTGTTGTTGTTATTTTTGTTGTATTATCCTTTCTGTCATCAACTCATAATTTTTCTGTAATTGTTCAAGTCTTTCCATCACCCCAGCTATTCTGTCTTCAGCTGCTTGTGGTTCTGGGGGAGGAGTCCTTACATTTTCAACTCTTTGTACTGATTCCTCAGAAAGAATAGCTCCCTCAGATCTAATTGCCCTTGGTCTTCTTTGGGTTTTCATATCTAAACTATAAGAGAAAATAACTATTTAGTTAGCGCACGAATTAATGTGGATCTAGATAATAATAAAAACAAGACATGACAGAATAATCCTAAGCTCCATAGTATTCTTACACATTTATGCTTACGAACTTTTAACGTATATATTATTATAAACCTAGGCTCTGATACCATATCTGTCACACCCCATTTTTAGAAGTATGACGGTCCTAGGGTCTAGGTAGGCTTAAGGCTACCAGGCACCACGTAGAACCCAACTAATTTATGAATTCATACAAATTGATTATTACACTAGTAAATTATAACTTTATTTCAAACTTTATTATTTACTCATAACTTTATGATATATAATTATTACACATGTATTTTTATATTATATATTATTTACAATTATCTTTTTTTATTATTACATTATGGTTTATTTTCATAATTTACTAAGCTATTCACAATATTACTATGGAGCAACTAGAGTATAGCACAAACATTATTATTTAATTACATATGATAGCGTTGACTAATTACATTATTCTCAAGCTTCTTGCTGGAAGAAGAAATCAAGAAGCTGATGGTCCTGGGTCACCTCTACCTGAAACCACAGATGATGGGGTGAGTCGTCAACTCAGTAAAATTATAGTGTCACAAAATAGGATATGCAATAACGATATTTCAAGGTTCATGGATAATAAATAAATAAGGCGGCTGCACAATAAAGGTATAACAATGAAATTCAATCCACAAAAAAGGCCCACAATAATTGGACCAATATCACAAAAGCAAATTATATAATATGATAGATAACACATAGCAATAACACTGAAGAAAATATATCATTTTTCCAGTGCTATCACACATCACATTCACATAAGGGTAGCTTCTACCCTACAAATCACAAACTTTTATGTGCACATAGCCTGATGGTATAGCCCCCATCAAGTTGAAATTCTGTCATATTGGCTAATTAAATGGCTTGGTATGATCACATAGGCTAAGAGGCCACATTGGATTTCACAATTCACAAATGCAAAATTACAAACGACAAATGATATCAAATGGCTCAAATATCAACAATGGTTAAATTTTCATCAAAGAATTTCAAATGTGACAAAGCAAGGGTTGGACACTATAACTCACATTGAATATGCAAATTTGATTCCTCTAAGTTATTGATAATAATTGGTTGATTCGATGGCAATACCCGATCTACATTCACATTCACATATAAATCACACATTTAGGTTTATTTTTTTTAATTTATCTTTTTTTTTGTATTAATTGTTTATTAGGAACCTATGCCCTATTTTAATATCTAAATATGTCCAAAAATTTATTTTATAATTATGAATTCAAATTTCACAAATTATATTATAATAGGGTTATACAATAGAGTAAGTTCAAATATGTGTCATATGCCTATAACAATGTACATTGGTTTCTTCATGTTATTTGATTTACTTATTTATTAAATTAATATTTATGCTTTTGAGAACATTAAATACACATACTAAAATTTATATTCATCTATAATATGCTTATATTTATGACCAAATCAAATATATTTTATTATGTTTAATTCAGTGCTAAATCAACAAAACACCTAAATTCCAGCATTAGAGTAGTTTGTATTCATTTAATTATATATTAATTTATTTAAATTAATTTGCCCTGAAATTTTTTCAGCATATTCCCAACATCATATATGAGCTCTCTGTAAATTTTCACAAATTATATAGTTCATTTATATAAGTAAATAATTCAAACACAACAGCAAAATCTCAATGGTATTCATTCAGACTATTAAAATGCGCAGCTTGTATTTATTTATTTACTCACCCATTTTGCTTCATCATTTTGACTTGGCCTTTTACCAAAACCTTCCCAAAATCCAAATACACCTTTATGTAATTTTTTGATGAATTTTAAAGCTCATTTTCATGTTAAAATAAATAATACACAATAGGTAATTTATTGAGAATTTAAGCTGTAATATTTAGACAGATTTGAGTATTAGGGTTTCTAGCTCCATTCCTTTCAATTTCTTTCAATATAAATCAATTTCCAACATCCTAAATACTTAAATAATATGTATAAATGATAATATTTAGCTCAGATTCAATAAATAATAGATTTAAAGTTAGAAAAACAAAATAAAAGATTAAGATTCAGAATTTTCAGATTCTTACCTTTAGGAGTTCTTTCGCCTTCTTTGCCTTTATATCACTTTATTGATTTAATTTTTCACTTTGGATCACTTATAAACATAAGAAAATAGCCTAAGAATGGTTTTTAGCTGCTGAAAAATGAGAGAGAGTCGTGATAGAGAAGATGTGTTTTGATAGTAATAAGAAAAGAGAAAGAAGAAAAGATAAGACCAAAAATTTCTATCATCTTTTAGTCAATATTTTTCAGCACCTGTTACTATTCAAAAGAGATGAGTCACCCACTTATTTTGGCAGAAAATTGGCTGAGAATTAAGTGAGTGAAATGTCCATTTTGCCCCTCAATCTTGTACCTTTCTTTTATTAGCTCAAATGCCCTTTTAGTCATTTTACACCATAACTTTTTATCTACACTTGTAATTAATTTCTTTAAAATTGTTTTCACTTCTAATTTTAAATTTTAATTTATCTTATATGATTTTAATATATATTATTATATTAAGATATTATCAATTAAGTTATAGTATATTTCAAGTATAATACTTTAAGGGTTTTATACATACAAGTTAACTTCGTAGCTAAACAGTTTTAAAATTTCCATTTCTATCACTTTAGTAACATATAAATTTCACTTCTTTGCATATGAATAATTTTTTTATCATTCTAATAGGTCATTTTGTTCCTCTAATAGTTTATATACAAATATAATTAGTTATTTAATAACTTACAGTTAGTTAATTTGATTCACAATTGTTATAAGTTATAGAGTTTTCAATTCAAATACTTTAAAGTTTTTGTTTATATTACTTTGGCGCATTATAATTTTATTTCAATTAAAATTTTTTTCTCACTTTATTCATTAATTTGTACAATATTTAAGCTACTAGATTTTTATTTTATCTGGGGTATTACAATCCAAGATTAAGTTATGAAGCAAATCTATTATATTTTCAACATTTTCAGCCATGGGTACCTTAGCAACAATAGCTGCCGCCACCCATACCAAGTATGTCTCTTGACAAAATATTTGAATTATTCATGACTAATACTGAACAATTTCAGTAGGAGACAAGAGAATGTATTTACAATTTGGAGAATCAAATTAGCCAACTAGCATTATCTATATGCAAGTTAGAGTCTTAAGAAGAATTTTTCTCTCAAAAGGTGGTCAATCTAGAGCAAAATATAAGTGAAATTACTTTGAGAAGTGAAAAGGAGTTGCTGAAAAAATTACACTAGAAACAGACCCCCTAGGCAAGGCTTGAAGAAAATTGTAGAATCTAAAATTCTGGTTCAACAAGAGGAAAAACCTTCTACTTCCAGCAATGATCAGTCCAAATCACTGGTGATTCAACCTCCTTTCCCATAAAGTTTAGCCAATTTGAAGAAGAAAAAAGAGGAGGACGAAATTTTGAAAACTTTTCACAAGGTAGAGGTAAATATCTCTTTACTTGATCTCATTGAAAAAGTACCTCGACGTGTTAAGTTTTTAAAAGAATTATGTACTAATAAAATAAGCTCAATGGTAATGAAAAAGTATGTATGAGAGAAAGTTTTTCTATCATAATTAAAAGAAAATTATCTCTCAAGTGCAATGACCAAGGTATGTTTACGAATCCTTGTAAATTATGTAATTTAGGCAGAAAAGAGCTATTTGTGATTTAGGAATATCAATAAATATTATGTCATTATCTATTTGTTCATCTTTATGTGTTGGTGCTTTAAAGGAATCTTTTATTATGATTCAATTAGCCGATAGGTCGATTATTTATCCTGAAGGAGTTTTAGAAGATGTCTTAGTTCAAGTAAATGGATTAATTTTTTCTGCTGATTTTTATGTATTTGATATAGAGGATGATCAATCTTCTAATATAGAGGATGATCAATCTTCTGATTCTTCTATTTTATTAGGAATACCTTTTTCTTAGTACAGCTAAGACAAAAGTAGATATATATGATGGTACACTAACTATGAAATTTGATGAAAAAATTATTAAATTTAATGTTTATAAGAATATGAAAGGTCATAGTGATGTGTCTTATGGTGTAGATGTTATGAATAAAGAAAATTTTAAATTGACTAATAATGATGAGTTGAATAATAATGTGAAAAATCTAAAGGTGAATTTTGTTGCTAATGAACAATTGCAGGATTTAGCATGTGAAAGAAAGCCTTTCAAACCTCTAGAAAATAAATTCTCAATTCTTCAGTTATCTATTTCTCACATAAAATGTTTATCTTTTGTCGTGTAGGTATCAAAATGAAAAATAACAGATTCTAGTGTAGCAATCAAGAAGGATCTTTTGTGCACAATACTGAAGAGATTAATTTGGGATATTCACTAGAGTATAAGGGCAATGTCTAGCCAAAGATACTAAATAAAGGCACTTATGGGAGATAACCCATATTTTTCTTCTTTTCCATATTTTCTTTTTTTACTTTATTTTTCTAGTTTATTTTCTTTGGTTTGCTTTATTCTTCATTTTATTTTGATCTATTTAAAATTTTCTTTTCTAGATAAGATTTTTATTTATGCCTCATCTTTTCTTTCTGTTGTTTTGTTTTATCTCATTATTTTTTTATTTTTCTTTTATTTCAAAAAAAGAAAAACTAAAAAAATAAATATTTATTTTTTTACTATTCATCTTCTCTATTAATTTGTTGCTGAAATTTTCTTTTTACAGGTGAATTTTGATTCAATAATGGAGTAGTAACTCCCTTCTAAGAAAGTAAAATTTTTCAACCCATTAAAAGAGTTACTAAAGGCAAAAAATGGAACACTTTGCTAATTTATCCATATGCCCTTAATGAATTAAAAGCCCTACAAGCTACCCATCCTTTTCATTCTTCTTCTTTTGCAATCGTCAAACTCAAAACCTCTCAATCACTCTCCTTTCTTCTCCCAAAACTAAACCCTAAATCTCACAATCACTACCCACCTCACACAACCATGAAAACCCAAAGCAACCACCACCATTGCTCACCATCGGCTACCATCTCCTCACATGGTGGCAGAAATCTGATGAGTTGATGGTAGTAGCATCAAACTTTGAAAATTTAAAGCTCTTCCTCATCAAGATCTCAAGAAAAATACTCCCTCCACCTTGAAGATGAAAGGTCTAGTGAAAATTCAACCCAAAATATCATGGGTGCGGATTCTTCAAGGTAAAAATTAAAAAAACCCTGTATCTAACACTCCAATTATTGAACAACCATAACCTCCAATAGAGAAGAGTGATCCAAAAGAAATCAATCTCGCATTCAAAAAGAAAAATATGTGTCTCAACAATTAAAGGCGAGTATGATTGAAAACCTTAAAATTAAAACTGGTATGCTATTATTTGTGGGTTGCAATATATTCCAAGTAAGTATATTAATTTTTCTACTCTTGGGTCTTTGATTATTGTCAATGAAGTGATTGAATTGATTAGATGAATAGGTTGAAAATCATATTTTGTGATTGATTACTCTATGTATATTGAATTAGTTAAGGAGTTTTATTCAACTTTTCAATTTATGGAATCTGCAAATTTTAATTTGAAAACTCCTACTTTGAATTTCACTTGATGGGTAAGAGATTTAGCCTCTTTATTACTGATTTTAATAAGGCCATGGTTTTTTTTTTACTAAGATTGAGTGTTGTGATTTTTGCAAAGAATTTAATATTGATGATGTAAATTGTTTGAAAAAGCACTTATGACCCTAGTAAGTTTAAGAACCTATACTTTAAAGAAGAGAATTTTAAATGCACTTGTAGGTTCTTAACTTACTCTTTTTTAGGTAGAAAAGATGCACTTGACGTTATGTCCAAAACTAATATATTTTTCTTATGGTGCAAAGTCAAAAAAAGAAGTTGGCTGATCTTGCCTTGCACACCTGCACTTTTGAATTTGAAAATTTTTTATGAGATGGGTTTTTTTTTTGTACAAGGAGAATGGTGTTTTTTGGCTTAAATTTAGCAGGTCTAGTTGTACCAAGAGATGAAAGAGTATTTAGAAAATCTAAAAGAAGTGGCGCACTTATGGTTACGCACTCTATATATGTTGGTCCTTCCTCTTCTACAATACAGATGTAATTAAAATGACTATAAAAAAGGATAGACCATTTGAAAGCTAATAACACTCAAATAACAACTCAACTCACTAAGATGAAGCAACTATTGGCAAATATAATATAAGAAGTAAGAGTTTTTCTTTCACATTAGCAGTATTAACATGCTTTCAACGATACTCTTCCTCACAACATACCAGGGGAGTCCACTATTCTTGTCTAATTTATGTTTTGTTTGATTACATTGAGGACAATGCAATATTTACGTGTGGAGGGTGCTGCGATTTTGGTTATTGTTGATAAATTTTTGAAAATTTTTTTATTTTGTGAGATATTGAACATTTTGTTGATAATAGTTGAGATTTGTTGGATTTTTGATGAGTATTTGGCATTTTGGGTTTGTTTTTGGCTAATTATGGGTTGCTGGATATTTTTGAAAAATTTTTAAACTTCTTAAATTTTGCTACTACCTTGCATGTATTTTATGATTTTTGACCCATAGCCTCATTTTGTCTTTTAAATAATTTAAATGTGATATTTTATGCATCAAATTGTTATAAAAATCCATAGCAAATTAATCTAAGTTGATTTTCGATTGTTTCACTCACCTTATTGGTCCAAACTAACAAGTTTATTATTTTTATAAAATGTTTTAAGATTTTTACCCCATGATGTCTTAAATTTAATTAATTTAATTAACTGGAAGTACATGGGTAGGCTTGCTTAGGTTATCTTGGTCTAATTCTTGAAATTACTTGTTAAATAAAATGTGAGCCAAATAAATAAATAAAAAGAGCTCAAACAAAGTTCGAAAATGAACGTCTTACTCAGCTGGTCAAAAGGCCATGAGTAGAGCTAGCAGCCACTTGAAAGTTGTGACCGATTGAGTAAATGTGTGCTAGTATCATAAATGTTTACCCTCGCATCAAAATGTTGATGACATTTCAGGCAAGCAATTAAAATGTACTTAAAAGTAAATAAAAAAAAGTTAGTTCATAATTTTAAATCAGTTTGTAATTAAACCTTGATATGTTAAGTATAGTCTCTTATGTGTAACTGATTTTTCTCTTGGTAATTAACTTATCATCAAGGTTGGGTAAGGATGGTATTTTATATTTATAATATGTCAATTTGATCACTAATTTTGTGAAATATTGAAAAACTTGTCCTATGAGTTTTTGGTTATTGATTGTCATTCTGTTTGAGCCATTTAAATATTGCAGGTTTAATTATTGATTGATGAATGTGAGGAATGAATGTTTTAAGCTGTAAAATGCTTGAAAGCAAGTATGATTTATGTGTGGGAGAATTTGATAATAAGTAAGATTCACACATATTTAAGATATTATTTGGGCTTGTTATTAAATAATTCCGCTGATTTTTGTTCTACAAAAAAAGTCACAAAAAGAAGGCCTGGAGTCAGATGAAGAAAAGTTGAGAAAAAGCTAAAAATTTACAAGAAATGTGTAGACACGACCCTCGGACAGGAGCCTTGGGCAAGACTAATTGCATATCTGACATGATAAATTTTGAATAGTTTTAACAGTTGGCACTTACCTTGTTTAGATCTTTAGAGATACGATTTTGACAGGATTTTGAAGGATGAATCTGACATTGTAATTCCTCATTGGTTATGAATGTAATTCGGGATATTATTTCTATTTTCTTTTAATATTTTTATTTTTAGTTTTTAGTTTTCCTAATTAGACTTAAATTAGAAAGTTTTGTTTTAGACAAAGATATAAAAGTTGACTTTTTCTAGCAACCCTAGGGGGATATCTTGGACCTTTTTAGCTGCTTCAACTTTACAATTTATCAAAGTTTTTTTTTTCCTTTAAATTATAAGCAACTAATTTCATCTTGGTTGAAGGGTAATTGAAGTTCATATTCACAAATTGTGAGATCTAAACAACTTTATTTTTCTCTTCTTTAATATTTAGTATTTATATAATTCTCTGTGGCTTAATATCATTATTGTTTTGCTAATTGATCGATAGGGTCCATTATTTGATTAGTTAAATAACATAGAGCTATTCAAAATTATTGAATCTGTAATTATTCTTGATAGTTTGATTTAAGTAGTAAATATGTTTATCCTAAGAGATTATATAATCTAACTAAATAAATCTCAAAGTTGAGTTTATTGGTTAGAATCAGGTCATTCTAGTTCTTAAAGATGTCAATAATTAGATTCTATGAGAACGTTCCTATATAATAGGTTATTGACAAGAGTTAATTAGAGAAAGTTTCCTAATTAATTTAAAACCTAAAGAATGATTAGTGTTGAGAGTTTGTCCAATATTATAACTGATTTATTGAAGAATTAAAAAGAGCGATCTTTGAATCCATGATTAATTCAATAATTGAATTGAAATTATCCCTTCAACTGAATTTATTTTATTTGTATTTTTTAATTTATTTTTGTTGTAATTTAATTTTAATTTTTAATTTTAGTTTAATTTTGATTCTTATATTTGAAACCCCCTTGTTTAATTTTGTTTTAGTTTTTCTTTTTGGTTTTCAAAAGAGATTTAAATAAGTAATCAATTCTCTGTGGATTCGACCTTATTCAACACTACTACAATTTAATATGTTTAGGAATAGAAATTTAATTTTGATAGTTTCAGCACCCATCAGATATAAATGAGACCTATTAGATATCAATCTTGATATATAAATATTAATTAATAATTTATAAATTAAATCAATGATAAATTAAAGTATTTTAATCTATTCAATTGTACTTTAAATTAGGATTATAATTCTTGTTTATTGTCAACATATCTTTATTATATACTAAATTAATAGTTACTACCATAATTTCTTGCCATATATCTTGCTCTAATCTTAAAAGCTACCAAATTATGGTAATATTGAAGTAAAAATTAATTTGATTATATAATTGGCTTTCACTGTAAATGTAGAGAACTCTATATTTAGTTATAGAGTTTGCTCATAATGGCCTGTGTTGTAGATTTTTTTTAACAGAATTTTTATTAATTTTCAGTGTCTATGCTATTTTACTTTCTTCTATCTTGATCATTTTTTAATATTAGATTGTTACGTTTTGTAATATTACTATTGTCTTATTTTTTTAGTCAATATCTTTTCTTATCAATAAAAAATAAAAATTTATTAAAAATTATAGAATTTAATATTGAAATCAAATCAATCTACATCAGTAACATTTGCAGTATCGAACAAGTTCTTTTTTTAGTTATGTTACTAAATATATAGGCATTAAGAAGCATTTATGTAATATGTTAAACCATTTTATATGTAGAGATTATATTTTTAAATAATTGTATTTATTTTACTTAAATTCTACATGAGATGTTTTAAAATTATAATATGTATTTTTGGCTTATATCTAGAAAAATTCTAAACTTTTCAAAAAGTCTCAGTTTAATTCTAGCCTATAATATGTTATAATTGATTATCAAACTTTGCATTTTTGCATCAATTTTATCTAATCAGCTTGAGACACATGTCACAACATAATGTGGCACTATAGGTGGAAAATAGTCAATGTGGTTTTATAAATAATTTTGCATATATGACTTATTTTATATATATAATTACATTATGACTTATTTATATCTTTTTATTAGGGATTATTGAGTGCAATTCAAACATATATACTATATTATGAGTAAAGAAATTATGTTTATCACATCTATGCTAATTGAAAGAAAGCTCACAATGAACAAGAGCGTAAAAAATTATTCTAGAATAATATTTTAACATGTTCCTCAAACTAGTAGGATAAAATTGATAAAAAAAAAATGTACAATTTAGTATTTAATTGTAACAAATTATAGTTTAGGATTAAACTGAGACTTTTTGAAAAATTTAAATTTTTTTTTTGGATATTAAGCCTTTATTTGTGTTATTAAATCTTGAAATTATTCTTTGTCTCCAAATGTATATAAATTTTCATGATGATAAAATGTGATATTATTGTTTTCCATTTCATTAATACAAAAAATATCAAAACATTTAATGTGTTTTAAATATGAATATTCATTTTTAACATATGAACCGTCGTTACCAAAAAATCAAATTAAGCAAATCTTCTAGGCTTAATTTATACGTAGCTACTTATCATGGCATGATTTATTATTTTTTCCTTAAACTATTTGAGTAACCACTTAGCTCTTAATGCTAGAATATTTGCACAACAAACAAACCCTTCTATGTTTTAGTGCCACACCGCACGAATGCACCCTCTGTGGAGTATGTGAAGGCTTATTTTTTTCTTTCCCATACTCAAATTACAAAATAGAATTTCAAAATTTCTCATTTCCCATTCTTCTTAATGTTCTTCTCCCAAATTATTACTTCTAAATCCCTAACTTTCAACTTTTGATCAACTGAAACAATCCTATCAAATTCACCCAACCAAGCTATATCTATGTCACAAACTAAATCTTCTGAAAGTGATTTTATTATTCCCAATTGTTATTTGGACAAGCTGTAGCTTTAAAGATGTCCATGACCGAATCTAATCTCGGAAGACGATTTTTTGAGTGTAAGAGATATGAAGTATGTTAATTTGGTTCATTGTTTAATTAATTTATGGTTTTGGTTTTTTATTAGTTATTTAATTAATTTAAGGTTTGGTTTTATTCTTGTTAATTGTTTAATTAATTTAGGTTTTGGGTTTGTTTGATGGTAATTTTGCTCTCTACTTCTAATTTAATAGGTTGAAGTTTTGGAAGTGTGTGGGTAACTTATGTGGTACAAACCCCTCTAGATCATATGAATAGGTGCATGATGAGGTTGATTAAGAAGATAAAGAAAGTTGAAAGGCAAAGGCATGAAGCAATAGCAACTGCAAAACTTTTGAAGTTGGTGGTTATATATTTACTAGTTATATGTTTGGTCATGCTGAGTAATGTTGTAAACATTATTTAGATTTAGATTGCTTGGTTGTATTTTTGTGGAAATTGCATTATTGCGAATTTTCAGTAAGTTATTATCATTTTGGTATAGGTTGAGAACATAGTGAATAAATAGAATTGAATTTGTAATAGGTTGGAGATGTAATTTGGGTTTTTTTGTAGTAGGTGAAATGTTATTTTTCTTGTAATTTATAGTTGCATTACAGTACCTAACTCTCTTTGTAAATTGCATTTACATTATCACTTAATGAAATTTCCCATATTCTTGGTCAATTGTGTTTGAATATTACTCTATTTTTATTTGTAGTTATCAAATTTTGAATTGAATCAACAATTAATGTAAATGTAAAGCACAAAACACAAAACAGATCTTTTCACAACAGCTCTACAATACTCCATTTTGAATTAAATATGATACAAAGTTAAAGATACATTGATATCGCATAAAATACAAAACATAACAAAAATGAATTTCAACAAGAACTCCTCTTTACACAAAACATAACATAAATTACATTTTCAGTGATCTGCTCAAAACAAACTGTTACACCCGATAACACATCATATTACTGCAAGATATTTGCGTAAAACACACAAAACCAAAACCTCAAAATATATTTGTGAACCCTTAAATTTTACACCCAAAATGAAGAACGAGTAATTATGATTCCAATGCATTTAGAATCGTCCAAATTAGAGATTGAATGGTCCCTAAAAAATCAAAAAAGTCTAAAATGGGTCATTCTCGAGAGATAGTAGAAATGGTCAATATATGTGGTGCCAAGAAAATGACACCGCTGGTTTGTTGTGTTCTCTTCCCAAGGATATGGGTATCAATAGGTAATGTTTTACAACTTACCAAGCATATATTTTATTAGTCAACATATTTTTCAATAAACTTAAAAGGCCAAAATTTAGTCACTTAAAGTTACTAAAGACTATTTAAGTTGTTAGTAAGTTTAATTATATTTTAATTAGGAGATGCCTTCACTGAGAGAAGGGACATGCTATCCATAAATCTATTACTATGGGCAAAATTTTTAGGCACAACAAATATTGAAAGTTAGATGGTTTAATTAGCATATCAAAATTAGATGACATACTTGTAGAGAGAATTTCTATTTGGTCGGTAAACTTATTGTATTTACCTACAGTGTAGGTGTCGATAAGTAAATGTTTTCATTTGGGCAAAAATTTTAGGCATCATAATTACCGAGAGTTTGGTATTTCGGTTGGTATATGTATATCAAAAGCCTTCTCAAGAGAATATCTATTCGGTCGATAAATTTATTTCATTTATTGATGATTGTAAGTTTAGGTCTGCAAATTTGGTTCTATTTGATAGGATTTTTAGGCGCTACAGTTATCAAAAAAATTTTAAAACTCGAAATGTGCGATTGAGATTGTGTACATATGGTTTTCAACCATTTGTGAAAATAGAAAAATAGTATTCATGTTGGCCAATTATAATCAATTTGTATTATTTATCACCATGGATGTGTATAAAAGAGCCATTTTATTTTTAACCGTAACTATTTTGTGACTGAATAATCCTAAGTATAATATAGATGTATTTTCTCCAACTTTTGATTACAGAGTTGATAATGTTATGGGAAGTGGGTATGCAAACATATGATATATCAATGAAGCAAAATTCAATTTTATAGTTATCCTTATATGGACAATCAGTAATTTCATAGCATATGATATGTTGTCTAGATGGAATACAGTTGGGAGATTAACTTGCCCATATTGTATGGAGTATACTTAGGCATTTACCTTTCTTCATGATGGAAAAAACTTATTGGTTTGACACTATAAAAAATTTCTAGGCTGTGATCATTCATTTAGATGAGATAAAATATTTTTGCATGAATACCACTGAGTTTTTAGAAGCTTCACCAATTTGAACAAGAGGACAAATTTTGAATCAATTAAATAAATTGAGATTAAGAAAAGTTACTAACTTAATGCTCGTTAGATTAATAATGGTTTGAGATGTAAAAGTAGTAAGTGGAAGAAAAGAGGCATTTTACAAGATTTTTCATAATCTAATAAGAAATAATCTCAATGTGATGAATATTGAAAAAATATATTTTGAAAATATGTTTAATATATTTATGAATGTTCCGAGGAAACTAGATAATGCCACTGGTAGGGAAGCTTTGAAGATATTTTATAAATGTCGGGAGTTGGAAATGATGAACGTACATCCTAAAGCAAATTACACACTAGATTGAAATCAGAAATAAGTATTGTGTTAGTGGGTAAAACAATTGAAGTTTTCAGATATTTTTGTTTCAAATATGAGGCGATGTATGGTTATGAGGAAATATAAGTTGTTCAAAATGAAGAATCATAATTGCCATGTATTCATGCATAGATTAGTACTTTAGAGAATTATTACCTCATAATATATGGGATGCTATTACATAGTTAAGTTTAATTTTTAAAAGATTTAACATCCACAATACTTAAAATATTAGAAATGGAGACATTAGAGGAGAATCTTACAATAATCCTTTGCAAATTGGAGTGTATATTTCCTCCAGCCTTCTTCGATTCAATGAAAATTTGCTAGTACATTTACCTTATGAAGCAAAGTTAGTTGCACAAGTTTAATACTGATGGATGTATCTATTTGAATGGTATTTTTTTGACACTTAAAGAAGAAAGTAAAAAATAAAGCAAAAGAAGAAACTTCCATATGTAATGCTTATATAGTTTAGAGGCATAAAATTTTTGTTTTTATATACGTTGACCAACAAGAAGGACTTTTATCAATTTTTACTTCTTCTAGTTGAATATAGGAAAAAGCAACAATACAAATATTGGACCATAAAGAATACATGGTAGCTCACACCTACATTTTGTTAAATTTTACTGAGGTTACTCCATATCTCAAATAAATATAAACCTCAATTAAAATATTGTAAATTTAGCATGTTCATTTCCATTTTTAATTATCGTCGTTTAATATTGAAGTATTTACATAAAATGACTATGAGAAATGGATGAAGACATATTTGATTCTCATATTGATGCTTAGATTGATAGTTATTTCTCAAAGTGGTTAGAGGATTACGTAAGTTTGATTACCAATTTTTAATCAATATATTATAATATTAAATGTATATGTAATTATATTAAACTATACTTTAATTAATTGCATGGACATGAAAACATTGAACTTATCAATAACAAGTACATAACATATCTTGCAAAGGGGCCATTGGCTACTGTAAAATACTATAATATTTATTTCATGGATGGGTATGGATTTCACATAGAATCACATTACTTATAGAGATCCGCAGTGAATAGTAGAGTTTGCATTAAAGGGTCCAACTACAGTGAGAATTAGTATGACTTTTATAGTTGCTTGAGACTGTTAAAGTGGAATATCTAACTTTATCAATTAAGAGAATTGTATTATTTAAATGTGAATAATATGATCTTATTGCTGGAACGAAAGTTCATAAAACATATAATTTGGTACACGTTAATAAAAGATACACATACAATAGGTATGAACCATTTATTCTAGCAATACAAGCTGCACAAGTATACTATGTGATATACTATAGCATTTGATGAAATATGGTTGTCTGGTTGACGGTTTGTAAAATCAAAACTTGGTCAATTATTGATCTTTCATAATTATCAATAAAAAATCAAAATTAAGATACTGCCTTTTAAGAAGATGAATATAATTTTATGCATGAAATGAATAGAACATCAGAGAATGATGATCTAGGTTCTTTGAATGATCTATTCCTATAATTGATTGATATTGATACATGATATACCGAATTAGATGAACCTATTCTCAAATCACAGTCATTAGAAATGAAAATCATAAAATGAGGAAGGCCAAATAGTTTATATATTAATGTAATGTTATTTATTTATTTATTAGAATTAAATATATCTTGATTACGTTAATAATATAAATATTATGTTATTTAAATATTTTATTATTTAATTACTTGTGTATTATTTTAAACTTTCTCTAAAATTATTTAAAAAGTTATGAAAAAAATTTCTAGTGGATTACTAGCAGAAATTAATTTTTTTTAAAAAAATAAATTTAATAATTTATTGGTAGATTATGGACTATTTTTGTTAAATTTTAATAAATTTACTGATAGATTACTGACCAAATATTAAAATAGTTTATTGAACATTTATCGATAACTATTTTTAACGTAATAGATATTATTAAAATAATTTACTGATAGAATGATTATCAATAATTATTGACAGATTACAATTTTATCGACATATTAGAATCGTTTCAAAATTAAAACTGCAGTTGATAAGTAATTAGTAATTACCGATCGATTATTATTTTTCTTGATAATTTATTTGCCTATAAGGTAATTGAGGACTAAATAGTTAATAAACTTCTTTACAGATAGACAGTTTGTATTTATTGACAGATATTTTCATTGATAATGTGTGTATTTCTTGTAGTGAAATATGTAAATCATTTATATACCAACTAATTACAATATCAATATATTATTGCATTGGAAGGAGACAGATAATAAATATAACACTCATAAATTGAAATCCATAGCTTATTCCTCATGAAATAGATGAAGCCAAGAGTAAAACTTTGAGATTGAATTGGTATATATTGTAATAATATATTGTAGGGCTAATCATAAAAATAAAAAATATATATATTTTTCTATATTTACAATTTTATTACATATTTTTTAATTTAGTTAATTTTATCTCAACTAAAAATTTTAATTTATTTTATTATTAATTAAGAAGTTAGAAGATCATATCAATCATTAAACTTATACAAGATATGGCAACTAATTTTTATATTATTTGATGAAGTTTCAAAAATATATATCAATGAAAGTAAAATGTTTAGGTATTTAAAATTGATTAAGGCCGTGGTATAAAAAATAAAGTCTTCTTTTGATAAAAAATAAAAAAAATAAATAGAGTTTTCTCAATCATGATGCTAATAATCAAAGTTGTTGGAACTACCCAAGAATATCTTAAAATCAAATCAAGGCCAATAATTAAGTCAAATTATAGACACTAAATAACAGAGAAACTATGCTTTTTTTTTTTTTTTTGTGACTAATAACAACTAATTCATATATGGTTGGTGACAACCCACACAATTATTGTTTTTTATTTTTTATTTTTTAATTGTAAAAAAAAATGTTTGTTTTGCAATTTTAAATATAATTTTATGATAAATTCATATATATATTAATTTTAATAATGACTTGAATTTAATTGCTCACCCGAAGCCAAATAAAAGGAAAAAAAATTTAATTTATTTTTGTTATTTAGTTTTTAAGATAGAAAAGCTACGCACAAAAAGAATATGGTCAAATAATAAATGCATATGCAACTTGAACAATAGATTCAAAAATTTGAAATCCCCTACTCCAATGTTTAAAAAAAATGGAAAATTTTCCACTATGAAGAATTACAAAAAGATAATTATTTTTTATTTAATTAATTAACCTATATATCCATTGAGAGAGATTTTTTTTATATCATCAATATTTTTTTATTTTTTAGGAAAAATAATTTTTTATAATAAGAATAAACAAAAATAATTAAAAAAGATATTTATAAAAAATAAATTATTATTTCATCCCTAAAATATGATTTGATTAACGAAATGTTACTTTTTTTTAGCCAAACTAATAAAATAATCGTAAGAATTTGTTTCTGTTAATTAACTGACTAAGAATCTTTTAAAATGAGACATAAAATTTATTAAATCAAATTTAAAGTCTGTCAAGAAAGTATAAAATATTTAAATTTAAACGGGAATAAAGTGGTGGAAAAGAAGAAAGCTATGCGATGGAAATTATTTAGCTTTTTGGATTGCATTGGTTATGTCAACAGTGTGGTAAAAGTATACAATAATAAATAATTCTATAAATTTGAGGTACAATAATTTATTTTAAAAATATAATATATTTTTTTTGAACTGATTAAAAATATAATATAGATTACATAAAGTGGAAAACATTTGAGATATTTTAAATGAGTGGAGCGAGTCATAATGCAGATCGTCATAAATATTTTATTTTTTATTTTCATGTGATTCATGTACATTTAATCATCTTAGTTAGGGGAATCAACAACCATTCGTACAACAAATCCATTTATATGTATATAAATATCTACATTGCAGATAGCAAGTAATAATTAGAGTGAAATCATATCTGAAAATATGGGAAAACAAGGAGAGAACATTGAGAGCAAAGAATGGTATTTGGCTAAATATGCGCCGGAAGGAGTTCCCGGCGTTGAACAACTAAAACTCCGGACAGTAACAGTATCACTAGCAGATGGTTGTTTTCCTGATGGACATATAGCCGTTGAAGTACTTTGGATATCAGTTGATCCTTATCTTCGTTCCAGAATGATTGGCCACCAAGATGGTCTTTACATGCCTTATTTTCTTTTTAATATCTTTCTTCAATTATTTTTTTTTACCTTATATAAATTTGAGCTTAAAAATGATTTTAAATAGATTTTAAAAAAGGTGAATTTATGCAGGTGATAGTAGCATTTGGGATAGGAAGGATAATCAAGTCGAAGGACAATAGATACAGAGAGGGCGATATTGTCGTCCATCCATACTCACCAGTTGCTGAGTACTGTGTTATACCATCAGATTCTCTAGTTAGGAAGGTTGATCCTACGGCAGGAATTGCTCTACCAGATTACATGTGTTCTCTTGGTAAATTACTTCCATAGTCAAATTACCTTAATTGATCTGTGTGGCCCTTGCATTCTCAAATTCAAGTTGAAGCTTCATGAGAAATTGCATCACTCTTCCATGGTCTTTCTCTTTCTTAATATCTTTAAATGTTGTACTTGAGATGGTTTTTGATGATATCATATCTTGTTCAGTCCACAACTTCAATATTTTGACATAGAACTATGAATATCTCTTCCCTCTTGGTTGATGTTTGCAATCCCATATTCAAGTTCGAATTGCCTTGATTGATTAACTTGAGAATAGATTCCTTGAAGATATTTCCATATCTCTGCAGCATTTTTTAAAGATCTGAGACTTAGTGCAGTATCAGGCTCAACTGAATTAAATATCCAGGTAATGATTTAAGCATACTTGGTTCTCCATAGACTCTTTGCCACATCATCACCGGTTTCCTTTGAGAACCATCAAGAACAGCAGACGGTCATTTTCCTTTAACAAAAATCTGAAAGTGAAATTCCCAAAGAGCATAATTTTTTCATTGAATTTGACAGATATGGATTCGAACTTGTTGCTGTCCATTTTTTGATTGAATACAAATTGAACACAAAGGAAACATTTTTGTTCTTCAAAATTATTATGGTATCAGAGCTATATATATATAAAGAGACTTGTTTAGTTACAGTAAACTTAGCAAACCAAGGGAAACATAATTACAAATATATTCAGTTAGAATCTCTAAATATTAGGAGAGATAGGCTACAAATCTGGCAGCAAATTTGATTGGTCAACATGAAATTTATTTCTCTTGATAAAACCTTGTGTAAGCTTTATATATTAAAGAGAGTTAGTTGAGAGTGGTATAATTACAATGTTTAAAAGTAATGAGCACATTGTGTGAATTTGGAACAAGGATTTAAGTGTTATATTTTTTATTATTAATTTTGCATTTCTCTCTAATTTGATTAGTAAATTTTGCTTCCCTTCTACATATAGATGTAGACTTATGTTAAACTATGTAAAATTTTATTATTATTTTTATTTTGTTGTTGAGTCTTTTATATAATTATAAATTAAATTTTCAATCCATCCTAATTAAGAAATAGTTTTAAATCATAAAACACTATAATATATAAGGAAAAATTAAGGAAATAATATTTAAAAAATCATGCTGCCATCACATATGAAATGGGGAATTTCACTGTGGAAATGTCATTTCATTTTATCCATATTTCAAAATTTTAACTTCTTATAGACAAATTTTGACTCTGAAGTGAAATACTTTGGCATAAAACAAGTTCGCAAGCTTAATAAAGTGCATTTATGTTTGCAAATATTCAATCTTGAATGTTTTTAGATCTTCTAATCTCTTTCAAGGATTTATAGAAGTAATTTGATAACTTTATAAATCTTCCAATAATTTGATATTGAGAGTTCATGAATTTTTGATATTTCGAATGTCTATGATTAAATTTTCAAGCTTCTAAAAGTAAATCTTTTTCATTTGACATCTTTTGATTTTGTGCCTTCTGACGTGCAACTTTAAACAAGTTAAAATTACAATAATCTAATTTTCTTGAGAGTTTTAGTAATAAAAATAAATCAAATAAGATGACTTCTCTTTTCTCTGCAACCTCCTTGGTCTCCATCTTTCTTCAGTTTTCTTTCTAAGATGGATTCTCTTAGATGGCCGTTTCTGCAAAGTAGTCTGTTACTCCTAATCGGTTTGTCAACCCTAAACTCAAATCCTTGTCTTACAAAAAGGGTATTATCGACAGAGGCAACCATTCCAATATTCAGTATGTGGGCTCGGCTAAGAGAAAAAATTTTGTCTCACTGTTTATCGACTTCCTACCTTTGGATATTCAGGCGAGAGATTTGCATCATTTGTTCAACAGATTTGGTAGGATTTATGATGTTTTTATCTCAAGAAAATTGAAAAGTAATGCCTCAATGAATTATGGGTTCGTTAGGTTCAAATCAAAAGTAGAAGCAGAAAGGACAATCTTTGAAACCAATAGTTCCTTCTTTAGACAATGTAGAATATGAGTTAATTTTGCTGACAAACAACAGGTTCCCTCCGCTCCTTCTCACGCCCCCCTCCGCTCCTTTTTGTTGATTGGTGTCCATCAAGTGGGCACCGCATTTGACAATTAAAAAAATAATAATACAAAAAAGAGAAGTCAAATTTGGTGGCACCGAAAGCAGCAATTTATTTTACAAATTGTTAATTGTTTCATGTTGGAAGGCATGCAGGAATTAGCTGTCAAAACGCGTCCAAAATCTCTTATAAATAGAGATATTTTTTGCCTTATTTCATAATAAAAAATAAAAAAAAACACAGAAGAGAGAAAAGCTTGTGTTAAGAGAGATTTTGAGAGTTATTCAGTTTTAGAAAGGGTTTTCTAAAACTAAGGGGAGAGAAAAATAGTGAGGATTTGGAAAACACTTTGAGTGTCACTATTTTTGTATTAATCTCTTTGTAAGTCTACTACTTTTATAGTGGAAGAAATATTCAGATTTTGTCCCGTGGACGAACTCAAAATTAATTGGGTGAACCACGTAAATCTTGTGTGCTATAATTTTTATTATTCTGCTATTTTTATTATTGTCGTAATTTTATTACGGGAATTTTAACAAGTGGTATTAGAGACGAAGGTTTTGGCAGGTCCAGCCTGTCAGATAGCGGTACCAGATTCGTGAATATATTTTAAAAATAAATATATCACGACAACGAGAAAATTACGACGAATCCATTGGTGAAGTCCGTTCGAAAAGACGTTGCACTATTTATTTATTGTTCATAGTATCAAATAGTAATCACAAAATGTGACAGTACTATTTAGAGTTGCTATTTCAAACACTGTTTACTTATACAATTACTGTTCACACATGCGGTTACTATTTACACATACAGTTACTATTCAAGTATATTATTACTATTCACATATATTACTATTCACGTATACGTCACTATTCACGTATATAATTTTTGGGTTGGTGGTAGTATTCTGCACAAATCGAGATGGACGATAAAACAACAGGCACGATGGTTAAACTAAACTCATCAAACTATGCAGTATGGAAGATATTAATGGAAGATCCTCTATGTTGTAAAGATCTCTTTGAGACTATTGAATTGAAAAGAGTCAAGCTAGTAGATAAGAGTGAGACTGTCTGGAAGTTGACTGATAGAAAAACAGCTGGAACTATCAGACAGTCTGTTGAAATGAGCGTCATTAATCACGTTGCTCGTGAAAAAGATGCTTATACAATGTGGAAGAAGCTGGAAGACATTTATGAACGAAAGACTGCTCAAAACAAAGCTTTTCTAATTAGAAAGCTTGTAAACCTAAAGTACAGAGATGGCGAAAATGCTTCAAATCACTTGAGCAAATTTCAAGAAATTTAAACCAGCTGTCGACATCAAAAATAGTGCTAGATGATGAGGTGCATGCACTATTCTTATTAAGTTTCTTGCCGGACAGTTGGGAGACACTGGTTGTCACGCTCAGCAATATGCCAGAGGGAAAGCTGACCTTAGACACAGTTAAGGAAAGAATTTTGAATGAAGAAACCAGATGCAAGGAGAATGGTATGAGTAGCAGCTTAGATGCACTCGTCTCAGATGCAAAAAGGAGGAGGAGAAGCAAAACCAGACATTCTCAAAATCCAGACAAACGTGACAGTTCAACGAGGAGATCCAAATCAAGGAAAGGTGTTACTTGCTATCATTGCGGCAAGCCGGGTCACATTCAAAAGCATTACAGAAAGTGGAAGAAGGAACTAGCCAAAGAAAATGATGAGGAAAAGAAAGATGATGCAGAGATAGCTTCGGTAGCTATTGATGTCGAAGCACTTGGCGATGGTAGTGCACTGATTTCTCATGCTGGTCTTAGTGAGTGTTCCACTAGTTAAGATTCTCTATGGATTATTGACTCTGCATGTTCATATCATATTTCTTCTAAGAAGGAATATTTTTCTTCATTTACCCTCGGAGACTACGGCCATGTCAAGACTTTAAATGGCACATTTGTGAAGAATTGCGGTATTGAAACGATATGTATCAAAACCAATATTGGTTATGATCTCTGGTTGGAAGATGTGAGATACACTCCTACAGTAAACTTCAATATGATCTTAGTTCATCATTTTGATGAATTGGGTTATGCAAATCTATTTGTTAATAGAACATGGAAGCTTACAAAAGGAAACTTGGTGTGTGGTAGAGGAAAGAAGTTCAATACTCTATACTATACTCAAGCAAAGGTTTGCACAGGAGTGGTGAATGCAGCTGAAGATTCAGCTGCTGATTTGTGGCACAGAAGACTTGGTCATTTGAGTGAGAAAGGAATAGAGACTCTCACCAAGAAGAAAATGCTATCTTTGAAAGGTTTGTCTCTAAAAACATACACTGATTGTTTGTCTGGTAAACAACATAGAGTTTCCTTTCAAAGATCCTTTTCTCTATCTAGAAAGCCTGGAATTTTAGAATTGGTACACACTGATGTTTGCTCAATGGTTGACAATTCCTTGAGTGGTTGCTCATATTATGTCAGCTTTATTGATGACCATTCTAGAAAGATGTGGGCTTTACCGATAAAGTCAAAAGACCAGGTGTTGGATATGTTTAAAGTCTTTTATGTCAGTGTTGAAAGACAAACAGAAAAAAAAAGTTAAAATGTGTTAGAGCTGATAATAGTGGTGAGTACAGAGGACCATTTGAGAAGTGTTGCTCAGAACATGGCATCAAACTTCAGAAGACAGTTCCCAAAACTCCACAACAAAATGGAGTTGTAGAAAGAATGAACAGACTCATTGTTGAAAGGGTTAGATGTATGCTCTCTCATGCCAAACTTCCAAAGACCTTTTGGGCTGAAGCAATGAGAACTGCAGTTTACTTAATCAACCTTTCACCTTCAACCTCCCTCAACGGAGATGTACCAGAAAAGGTTTGGTCAGGGAAAGATGTTTCTTACGATCATCTTAGAGTATTTGGCTGCAGGGCTTTTGTTCATATTCCAAAAGATGAAAAATCCAAGCTTGATTCGAAGTCAAAATAGTGTATCTTCTTAGGTTATGAAAATGATGATTTTGGGTACAGATTATGGGATCCAGTTGAAAAGAAGCTCATCAGAAGCAGAGATGTAATATTCTTGGAAGACCAAACCTTTGAAAACTTTGAGAAGAATGAAAAGACAAATTCTGTCAATGAGTTTCCTGTTAATCATGATGCAGAACCTCGTGTAGTACCACAAGGTGATGAAGGAAATGAGCAAAAAGATGATGGTGAACCTGTTCAGAATGATGTTGAACCAGCTCCTGCAGAAGAACCGCTTCAATTGAGAAGATCTGCAAGAGGTAGGATACCTTCCCAGAGATATTCTCCTAATGAGTATGACTTGCTAACTCAAGGGGGAGAACCAGAGGACTACCAGGAGGCAATGGAAGATTCTAAAAAGAATGAGTGGTTGAAAGCTATGCAAGATGAGATGCAGTCCTTGCATGAAAATCAGACTTATGAGTTGGTGAAACTACCTCAAGGTAAAAAAGCATTGAGGAACAAATGGGTGTTCAGGTTGAAGACTGAACAGAAAAACTCATAGCCAAGGTACAAGGCAAGACTAGTTGTAAAGGGATTCTGTCAGAAGAAAGGAGTTGACTTTGAGGAGATTTTCTCACCCGTAGTCAAGATGTCTTCTATCAGAGTTGTGATCGGATTAGCAACTAGCTTGAATTTGGAGATCGAGCAACTTGATGTGAAATCCGCTTTTCTCCATGGTGACTTAGAGGAGAAAATCTATATGGAGCAACCAGAAGGGTTCAAAGTCAAAAGCAAAGAACACATGGTGTGTAGATTGCAGAAGAGCTTGTACGGTCTTAAACAAGCTCCTAGACAGTGGTACAAGAAGTTTGACTCTTTCATGGTGAATTACGGGTATGAGAAAACTACTTTTGATCATTGTGTATTTGTGAAAAAGTTCGTAGATGGCGACTTTATTATTCTCTTGTTATATGTGGATGATATGCTAATTGTGGGCCATGATACTAAGAAAATTGAGAGCTTGAAAAAGGAGCTTGGAAAATCCTTTGCCATGAAGGATTTGGGATTGGCAAAACAGATTCTCGGAATGAAGATTTCTAGAGATAGGAAAAAGAGAAAGTTGTGGTTGTCTTAAGAGAAGTACATTGAGAAAGTTCTCGATAGATTTAACATGAGCAATGTGAAAACCAATTTGTACTCCACTTGCAGGTCATTTCAAACTAAGTTCCAAACAATGTCCTTCAAGTGAGAAAGAAAACGAAGAACTAAAGAAGATTCCTTATGTATCCGCCGTTGGCAGTTTGATGTACGCCATGGTATGCATTAGGCCAGATATTGCTCATGTTATTGGTGTCATCAGCCGATTTCTCTCAAATCCGGGTAAAGCACACTGGAATGCAGTGAAGTAGATTTTCAGGTATCTTAAAGGCACTTCCAAAATGTGTTTATGTTTTGGTGATAATAGATCTGTGTTAGATGGCTATGCAGATATGGGTGGTGATGTTGATTCGCGCAAATCAACTTCTGGATATCTGATGACTTTTGCAGGAGCAGTAGTTTCTTGGCAATCAAAATTGCAGAAATGTGTTGCGCTCTCATCCACTGAGGCGGAATATATCGCCATTACAGAAGCTAGCAAAGAACTCTTGTGGATGAAGAAATTCCTACAAGATCTGGGCATCAAACAAGAGAAGTATTTTCTACTATGCGATAGTCAAAGCGTTATACATCTCAGAAAAGAATTCGACATTTCACTTCCGGTCGAAGCATATTGATATGAGGTATCATTGGATACGTGATGCGCTGGAGATGAAGGCATTTCAGATAGAAAAGATTCATACTGATGACAATGGCGTTGACATGATGACTAAAGCTTTGCCTACAGAGAAATTTGTTGCATGTAGAAAAATAGCCGGTATGGATAACGTCCCCACTTGATGTACAGGGGGAGATTTGTTAATTGGTGTCCATCAAGTGGGCACCGCATTTGACAATTAAAAAAATAATAATACAAAAAATGGGAAGTCAAATTTGGTGGCACCGAAAGCAGCAATTTGTTTTACAAATTGTTAATTGTTTCAAGTTGGAAGGCATGCAGGAATTAGCTGTCAAAACGCGTCCAAAATCTCTTATAAATAGAGATTTTTTTGACTCATTTCATAAAAAAAAATAGAAAAAAAACACAGAAGAGAGAAAAGTTTGTGTTAAGAGAGATTTTGAGAGTTATTCAGTTTTTGAAAGGGTTTTCTAAAACCAAGGGGAGAGAAAAATAGTGAGGATTTGGGAAACACTTTGAGTGCCATTATTTTTATATTAATCTCTTTGTAAGTCTACTATTTTTATAGTGGAAGAAATATTCGAATTTTATCCCGTGGACGTAGCTCAAAATTAATTGGGTGAACCACGTAAATTTTATGTATCGTAATTTTTATTATTCTGCTATTTTTATTATTGTCGTAATTTTATTACGGAAATTTTAACACTTTTATATCATAACTTCCCCCTTGCTCGTGAATCCACCAGATCATTTGGTGACATTGTGAAGTCTGACAGACTTCATAATCAATCTAACGCTGCTTTACGCAAGGATGAGCTAGCTCTCTCCTTTTCCACATCTGGCATTTATAATTCTTGGCTTAAGTCAACACTGGTCGGTGAAGTAACTTCTTTCAAACATTTGTCTCAGATATAATTTCTTTCAAGAACACTTCAGCAAGCAATGCAAAATCTTACCCCTAATTGGTAAATCTATTTTGCTCATCTTTGAAAAGGCAGTAGATATGGAGGGGTTCCTTATCCTTGTTCAGGACAATCCTTCGGTCCAGAAAAGATTCAGTTCTTTCAAAAAATGGGATAAAAGTGTAGTGGCAAAAGATAGATTCTAATGGGTTTGCTTGGAAAACATTCCTCTCCATGCTTGGGACTCCAAGTTCTTCTCTTCTATTGTCAACAAATGGGGATCTTTCATCACTTTGGATTCAGAAACTTCAAGCAAAGTGAGGTTTGACAGTTCCAGCTACCAATTCAGCTAGCATTGAGGAAGACATAGAAGATGCTCCGGCTGATGATCCAGATCAAGAAGTCGTTTATATTAACGCCCTTAAAAAGAAATCCAAGGCTAAGTTCAAATCACTTTTGAAAGGTAGTCTCATTGTCCCTTGCAGAAAACAGTCCAAAAGAGGAAAGAGTCGGACCCTTTTTTCGCCTCTTGGTACCATCATATCCGACTCTAACATCAAAAATATGAATCAGATCAATGGACGCATTCGATCGGACAGTCCCTTACAGTTGGATCCTGCTAATCCTCTGCCTCCTGACGAGCCTAAGGTCGCTAACTCTAATCTTCCAAATGCAGTGGGTTTGGAGGTAGAGAAGACTTGAGAAATCTGATCATTGTTGGGTCTCTTTCAGGATAAGGACAAAGATATGATTTATCGGGGACTGAGAGATAACATTAGAAATGAAGCTAGCGATGGGTTTCATTTTGACTCTTAATGTCCTGGGTTTTTCATTCATTGGCATTTGCTGATATTAAGCATGTGGTTCCTTGTTGATATCCTTTGTCCTTGTTGTGGATAAGTTTTTTCATTCTTCAGTCTATGGTTCGATGTTCGCTGGTTGTTCGGCCATATCAATTGCAGCTCCTTTTTGGATCAAGTTCGTTGGTTATTCGGCCATCTCATTTGCAGTTTCATTGGGTCATCTCTCTCCCTACCTTCAGCTAATGTCTTTCAGTCTTTTTCTGTTGGGTCCTTATTGGGTTTTAGGTTGGGTTGGGTGATTGTTTTTCAGCTTATGTCTTTCAGTCTTTCAGCTTAATCATTGTATACTTGGGTTTAATATCTTGTGATTCTATCTGCAGTTTTATTAATAAATAATAAACAATAATCATTTTATATAAAAAAAAAATAAATCAAATAATTTGAGGCTAACATATACAATGCAACAACATGTTTCTTTATTTAGCGAATGGAGTACGGAATTAAAGTTCTCTTTCTTAATGTTTAGAAGATGAACCTTCAGGAAGAAATTAATAACCAATGTAATTAAAAAGGAATTAAGCCAAAACAAATTATATATATAGTATTATAGTCTCACAATTTTAGTTGTTAATTTGATAAATTTAGAGAGTTTATTATGATAGTCCCTTAAGAGTCCCTACATGGGCGTAACTCATATATATATATATATATATATATATATATATATAGCATGTAAATAAATTGAATGGCTGCCCAAATTTGGTTTCTTAAAAAATGATTATCGGCCAAATACAGATTTAAATTTATATGCATGCGAAAATCATTTCCATTTTTATTAAATTTCTCAAAAAATGCTAATATGGCATGTCTATTTTAGAGCTTAAAATATGTTTCCTTGTCGTATTGGTTGTTATATCCATATAATAATATCATCATGGTTACAGCACTTTGTAGGGAATGAAAATCTCATTTTAAAATTTTCATTTAGTATTGTAATAAAAAAAAATTTTATTAAGTGCGAGTAAGGATATATTTTAATAATATAGTTCATATATTATTTTTCATCAAACTGAAATTTTATTATTACAATTATCAGAGTTGGCCTCAGATAAAACTAGCAAGCCGAGCATTTAGAGCAAGGGCAATCAAAGGAAGAAATTTTTTTTTAATAGTATGCATATATGTATATATATATATATATATAAGCAATTAAAGAAAAGAAAGTTATTTAACCACAAAAAAATATAGATTAATTGGTAAAATATTTTTCTAGCGTAACCAAAGTTTTCGAGTTAAAACACATAAATAATACGTTAGCACTAAGAAAAAATCATAAATATAAATAATCATAGAAAACACGAATAATTATTAAATATAATTTTATTAAAAAAATCAACTTTGTATTATTTTTTAATTTTAATAATAAATAAACAATTGAAACTAAATGAATTAGGGCAAGTTAAATCTCCGGAGTCCATACCAGCACTAATAATTATTACTCCGGAGTATTACTATAAAACGAATAAATTTTTCAATGTTTTTGACCTATTAAGAGAACTAACGTCCTTGTGATAATTTTAATACTTTTATGTTAATTTGTAACATAAAATATGACTAAGAGGGTGTTTCTCAAAACTGGAGTTTTTCAGTTTATTATGAATAAGTGATTTTTAGATTATAATCAGATTAAAAATAAGCAGTTAAGCGTTTCTGTAAACTAGTTAATAATCAGCTGATAATCAGTTTATAATCAGTTAAGTGTTTCTGTAAAATCAGCTTATAATCAGTTTTTAATTGCAAAAACTATCAAAATGACCAAACTGTCTCTGAGTTTATTTATTCTATAAAAATAATTTTTTAAATGTCAATTCAAAATTTATTTTGCAATAATAATAATAATAATAAAATTTATTTAAGAAGAAACGTAAAAGAATTTTGATGGGAACTAAAGTGTATAGGGTGGGCAAATTTGGAATATTGAAGATTAGGTAGGGATAGTATGGTCTTTTACTTGGTCAAAACTGCTTAAAAAATAAGTGCTTAAAAAAAAGTAGCAAAACTCAACTTTTAAAAAACCGATTAAAATCAGATTATAATCTACTATTTAAGTTTTCAGAAACACTTAAATAAACAACTTATAATCTAAAAACTGCTTATAATCAGTTTTGACCAGCTTTTAAGTTTTGAGAAACATCCTCTAAGATTATCATTGCAATTATCAAATTATCAAATATTAGTACTTTAAAAAATAGATTATATGGAATATTATATATAAAAGAGTCTATTGTCTATACTTACAATGATAATATATAGTTAACTAGTGATATTTATATTACAAATTAAACTAATTAAAATTATCAAAGTAATATTAAAACAATTGAAAAGAGAGGTTAACACTCTAATACTATAGCTAGATTAATGCTGACTATTGATACTGCAAATCTATGTCAACACTCATTGCATATATACACAAAGACACACTAACATAAGGATTTTTTTTTTCATTTTTTTCCCTCTAAAAATCTAGAAAAATACAAACGACATGAAACAAACACTAATTACAACACTAACCCTAAAATCTCAAAAGAAGAAAAAACGAAATAAAACTAAAACTAATATAACCTAATTCTAGCTAAACGATAAAACCACATAAAAGCATCATAATAATTCTCCACAGCTTAGTTTCCTTTTTTTTTTTTTTTTTTTGGTTTTTGCCTCATAACATTTATAAAGTTTCTTTGAATACATGCAGCTTTTCTGGTAAGCAAAGTAGATTTTTCAGCAAATTCTTGGCATATTATTCCAATACGAGGATCCAAAGGCCCATTCAATTGGGGTGTCATTTGTGGCGGTGGCTGTGATCCGGCCGCCGTGGTCGACGGTCGAAGTTTCTTGCTCAACTTTATGTCCGTCATATCTACCGCCACCAGCTATTGTATCCGACGACAGTCCATGGGATATACTTCTTCTACGATACCATTCTGGTAATGGTGTTGATGATGGGAAATTTACAAGTAAGCTGAATAAGTAGTCATCATCCATGGAATTCATTTCCTCTACTTGTTCTTGATCGCTTGGTTTCATCCCTGTGTATAAACAAAATACTATTTGTCATATTCCACATTATTATTATTATTATTTATTTAAGGTATATAACGTTTTTCTGTAATTATTAGAGGTAGTAAATTTGTATCGCACTTGCAAATTCAACCCTAATAATTTCACATCACATGACTCGCAACTTAGTATTTGAATTTTTGGATAATCTGACTAAAATGTGATCAGTTTGATTTAAAATACAATATTTTTATATTTTTCAAATTTAATAAAAATAAAATTGAATCCAACTTAAAATCTACAAAATTTATACAAAAATTAATTATTATTTTTTTTGAAAATAAACTTTATTTAACCCTTTTAAAAATTTGAAGTGGTGTGACGTGAATAAATCCCAAAAAACAAAAACACTCAAATCCGAAATAATCTTACCCGAACCCATCCAACACAATCTGTTTGCCACTTCTAATTAATTCAATTTGTTCTGTATAGGGTGCTGTAGGAAAATGATAAATGCGTAACAAAATTATTGTAATACAAAAAAAAATTGCAAATTTACCCAATAAATATAAAAGCAATTATGAAATTTTTTAAAAAAATACTTCAAAAAAATTATAAAAAAAATATTAACTTACCAATTGATGATTGAGAAGAGCTCAAGTCACCACAACAATGGTTTTCATATGAGGCTTCTCCAGCATTGGTTGATGACAATTTTCCACGCTTAAAAGCTTTGGCTTTATTCTCATCATCTTCCGCCTCCCCTTTCTCCTTCTTTTCTTCTATAGGCTCATCCATCACTCTTTTTCCCTTGTCATATGCGTCCACTGAATTTTCGCAGTTCAATTTTTCTTTCCGGGAAAGATTATGAGATTCAAACAACAACGCATCCAACAAACCACTATTGTTCATATTAGTCTCACTATAATTTTCATTGTTATTTTCGACGCAAACACCACGGCTAGGAGTGTTGGGATCCGGTGGTGTTTGGTCAGAAGGGAGCTCGGATTTCAGACCAGGAATAAGACCAATGGGTTCAGCTTGAGATCCCATTATCAGTGAAGTAAAACTCATGTTGTTAGTTTCAAAATCTGAATTAGTAATGTTATTGTAGTTCAATGGTGGGATTGTTTGGAGTGCAAAGTTTTGATGATTATTAAATGGAGGAATGTTAGAAGATGGTAAAGCTAAAGAAGAATTGGCAGAGTTGAAATGGAGAGTTGGGGAGGAGCAGAAAGAAGTAAAACGATAATTTTGCAAAGGATTTAATGAAGAAGGAGAGAAAGTAATAGCTGTGTCAAGAAATGAAAGTGAAGGATTATATGAAGCCTTTCCTGATGAGGATAATAAGAAAGAGAATGAAGAAGAAGAAGAAGAAGAAGAAGAAGAAGAAGAGTTGTTATTTGGATGTTTATGTGGGTGATCTTGTGATTGTTGATCTTGTTGAATATGAAATCCAGAGGCTTCAGCTTCTTGGAGTTCTTGTGGGTATATTGGTAAACCAGCTCTTTGTCTTCTCTTCATTCTTGTGTTCCAAAAATTTTTTATTTCATTATCTGTTCTACCAGGTAACTGCATTTAAAAAAGACAAACAAGAAATTAATTAATTAAAAGGGTCAAAAACAAGAATTAACAATAGGTGTAATTAGAGAGATGGGTCAAAAAGGCATGAGAGAGAGAAAATATTGTTTTTTTATATTAACAATTCTTAAATAGATGATGACGATATATTTTAACTTCTAATATTTTAATCTTTAATCTGTTATATTGAGAGATAAATATTTGACTATTAGCATATCAGCACAATAGCAAAGAAAATTACTATGAGCAAGTCATGATCAACCTGAAAAATAATAAGTCTGAGTTAAGACACAAAGAAATTGAATTATTATCTTGATAAGGAGAAGAGAAACAAAAGAAAATAGCAGAAATAATGTGAAGGAGACAGTTCATTAAAAAAAATCAAATCGGAGCTCTATTAATAATATTATAAAAAGGCATGTAAACAAGACAAAAAAATTGGAAAAAAAACAAAACATTATTTGGTTTGCCCATCCTCATAAGAAGAAATAAGTTAAATTTAATAGTTAAATGGTAAATGTGTGTGAGTGTGTATATGTATATATAGACAGAGAAAGAGCCATATGTGTATGTAAATAATACCTGAGAGGCCATGCGAGCCCATTTGTTACCGAGCTTGGCGTGAAGGTCGATGATGATTCTCTCTTCCTCAGGAGTAAAAGAACCTTTCTTGAGATTAGGCCTCAAATGGTTAGCCCATCTGAGCCTACAACTCTTTCCACACCTCATCAAACCAGAATTCTTTTGCACAGAATTCCAATTTCCTTCACCATGTTTCTTCATATAATCTATCAACATCGCATCCTCTGCAGCAGTCCAAGGCCCTTTCTTTAGACCACCACCACTCTGGTTAGCTGCACCCGCTTTCTGACTTGCTATCCCACCCTCCATTGCTCCTCCTCCTCCGTTGTTAATCATTTTGACACTCTTTCACCACTACTATATGTGTGCTATTCTACCTTGATTCTTTGAGGGGTTTAAATAGAACCAAAGAAAATGTGTGAGTGTCTTTTTTTTTTTTGTAATTACGTAATGGATGTGTTGTCTTTAAGTAAATTTATTTAATTGCTTTTATGAGTAAATATACTTAATTGCTTTTATGTACTTATTTGATTATGGTGGCTCCCTTTTTTTCTTTTTTAATTTCTTGTTTGCTAGTTCTCTCCTCTCTCTCAATGCAAAAGAAATAAAAGAGAAAAAATAAAAGACAGGAGAAAAAGAAAAGAAAAGAAAGAAAATTAATCCCTCGTATATCTTGTCCTTTGTGTATTATTTTTTCTTCCTTTTTGATAGAGTAAGTGTAGATTTAGAGAGAGAAAACAAACAAGATGTAGAGAGAGAAAAAGAACTAGCAAAAACAAAAAATGAAAGAGAAAAAAGGGAAGGCAAGAAAGACTCTAATGGGAGGCCAAATTTTGGAGTTGGTGGTGGGTGGTGGAAGAGAGGTGTGACCTTTGATTTCGCTCCGATTTGCATGCTAAATTGCACGTCTTATAGTTTCCACGCGTTTTCCAACCCCAATCTCTTTAAGGCACATATTATTCAATAATATAAATTGGACACTTCATCTACGTTGTCCTTATTAACTCTTCATTATTTTTAGAAAAATAAAAGAATTATATACTTATTTAAGAATATATATATATATATATATATTCAATACTGATAATTTTAGGTCGTTGTACGCAAAAATAAATGTTAAAATTTTGAAATAATTAAAAAGAAAAAGAAAATCAGGGTTTTTTAGTGAAAAAACATTAAGCTTGATGCTATGGATACTTAAGATTTAAAAACTATAAATTTCAAATAATATTTGGCATTTTAATGCCAACTTTTTCTTACATACCATCTTTAAACTATTATATCTTTGGAATTATATCGTCAGACTATATATGCATATTATTATTGGACTTATTTTGCTAAAAAAAATTATTATTGTACTTTATAAAAATATAATCTGACGCACCCAGTCGGGCTGTGCAGGTTTTGTGCCGCCAATTGCAATAAATGGAAATAAGCAACAAATGTCATTTACCTTGTAAATAATCTAATTTGTCGATTTTCGATTTTTGGTTATTTTGTGAATTTTTATTTTCACTTCTCATTAATAGAGATAATTTTTCCACATAAGCCAATATCTTACCTTCAAATTTATTGTTAGTTTGACCACACCATTTTTTCCTAATATTAGATTTTTTTTTAGTCAATTTTATTATAAAACATCAATAATCGTCATTTGTCGGACGCGTGCCACTTGTAATAGATAAGTAAAAAAAAATATAGAATTTGACTTCCTTTTTAGGAGTTTTTAGCATTTTTTTTAACTGAATTTTTTAGCACATTTAGTTCTTATATATATATATATATATATACACACACATATCCATATCGATTAAATACACTATTTGCATCAAATTTAGGCTTCATTTGTCCATTATTAAAAAAAAATCTATTTTTGCATTTTTTTTTAGTGCTTGACACTTATGAAAAATTTATAAATATAAATATTTTTCCCGAGTCAAATGGAAAATTAAGCTACTTTTAAGAAAATAATTTTAAGAAAATAATTCTTTTTCTTTTAAATATTAAAGTGTTTTCCAAATTCGATTGTAAAATCCATGAGCATGAAAGTGACAACATTGATAAATTGAAGCATATTAGTAACAGAAGGAGAAAAAAAAAAAGCAAAAGTAATTCTCATAGCAAAGGCAAAAAAGAAATGAGAGCACCTTAAACAACGAAAATAGGATTGCAGAAGAGCAATACAAGCATCATAATATTGGACAAAACAAATATAATGTTGCATCCTGGATAGCGAGATTCCAATAATTAAAGTATCACTAATTAGTCCATAAACTACGCTCTTAATGTACCTATCTTTTTATTTACCACACTTATTACCGCTGATTGGTATTATAAAATTTCTTAGCTTGAGTAGTGAAGTGGGCTAATTTTAGTCCTAATTAATTCATTAAGTCCAGAAGGTAATTTCCCACATCAAATGAGGTTTTGGGTTTTTGCATCAAATACTCAGTCGAGCCAATGAATATGCCTTGTGACAATTTTAATGAAATGGTCCTGTGTTACAACAATTGGAACGAAAAGTTGGCTCTATGCCTTCTTTCAATTTAGTCCAAAAACCTTTCTCTAATTTAATCCTTCCAATCTGTATCTCATGCAAGTTAAGAATAATTAATTGAAATAAGCCTATTGTCGATCAAACTTTAGGACTTGTTAAGGACCTTGTAAATTTCATTACAAATTCAATCCAATTACAGTTACTCAATTGAACACTTCAATTAGTTATTATAGCGATATATTTAGCTAGACCATTTCACACTATATGGTTTATGACTTTCTAGGTTTGCAAACATAAAAGCGGTCCATAAACTCATGTACTTGCCATTGGATTTGAGCCTGCAGTTGCTGCTAAAATGTCGTCTCCAGAGGGTTAGGCTCATTCTGAGATGGCCTCCATAAATCATGAGCATCACATAGCATATCATAACTACCTAATTAGAAAAAAATATTTATAGTTGATTATATTTCATTGGTTATTTGCATTAATTAACCTGCACTAAAAATCTTTTCTTTTTGAAATCCTTATCTAGACTAGGGTTATGGCTTAGCCAATCCCTAATGTGCCTTAATCATAATCCTCATCTTGATTTTAATTGCCGATCACTATAAGAATGCATCGGATTACCGAAGAAAATATCCATTAATAATTTTTTCTTTTTTTGTCCAAAAAATAACTTACTGAGATTGCTGACAAAAAAAATCTATTGTCAATAACTTTGCCAGTAATTAAAAAACTAACAAAAAAATAGAAACCATTGGTAAATGTGCTAGCAAACAAAATATGTCGATAAATACTAATTGAAGTTTTGTCGGTAATTACTAAAATGAAATCTGCAGGCAAATATCGAGAGAAAAACAATATGTCGGTAGTACCAATTGAATAACCGTTGGTAAATGGACAATAAGTATTGTTGGTCTTCCCCAAAAGAACTGTAAAGTTGTTGGTATTACCGACTAACATTTTAGTCATTGAATTGGAGGGTAAATTTTCAGATGTTAATAAGAGTTGTCGCTTCTATCAGTAATGCCGGCAACTTTGCCATTGGTATATTTGTAGGAAAATATATTTTAATTTTATATATTTATTTGAATTATTATAAAATTTTAAAACATTTATTTATTAAAATTAAAATTTATATAAATAATGAAATTAATTTTAAAATTATATTAATAATATAAATTAAAAATCAACTATAATAATAAAACATTAAATTTTCCAAAAAATAAATAAATATACTATTTAATTATAATTCACTAAATAATAAAAATAATAAAATGAAAATCCTTAGAAGAAGAAACTGCAGGTATAGGCAAAGGTAGAGGTGAAGTTGTTTTGATTAATTATGTATATATTTTTAGAGTAATTTTATTGGTTTTAAGTTAATTTTTTTATGTTAATTTGTGTTTAAAGATTGCTTGAAGTGTTTTTTTTAGGTTGAAGTATAAAATAATGGAGATTCAATTTAACTGATAGATGAAATTTGGAGAAAAGCATGTGACACGGTCAAGTCACACATGGCTTGGTTGTGTCTCTCATCATAGACAAGAAAGATCAGGAACCAAGCAAGACACAGCAAGGACAAAGCAACCTTGGCAGTGTCCCTCAAGAAAGGAAGCAAGAAAATGGTTAGAGAGTGATACTGGTAAGAGACATGGCCAAGCCATTGGCCGTATCCCACTTGATAAAACCAAATAATAAAGAAAGCAAAGCAAATGGCAGAGGTGAACACAAGCAGAAGACAAAGCCAGTGACTTGGCCGTGTCACACCTGGAAAAGAAAAAAAATACCGGGTAGCCATGGACACGACCTCAAGGCTTGGCCGTGTCCCAAAAAGAATGAATGACACGACCACGTCACACTTGACTTGGTCGTGTCTTATATGATTCCTTTGAATTATTTTGAATGAAGTGAGGGACAAATGGGGGACAAAAAACTTTCTTTTTGAAAAGGAATATTAAAAATGAGTAAAAGATAGATGATTTTATGGGATGAAGATTTAAATAATGAAGAAAAAAGGGAGACAAAGAGGAGTGTGTGAGTTGGCAAGACATGCTTGGTGTCTTAAAAATTAAAAAGAATTAAAAAAGGAAATGGATATACACTTTGGGGACATTTCTTTTGGGAGGACGTTCTCTACACTTCATCTTCTTCCATCTTGGTTCTTATTTTTGGAAGAAGACACCATTTTTCTCTTCCATATTTTCTACATCTTCATCTTCCATTTCTTCCATTGACAAGAGAAAAAGACAATTCTTGGGATTAAAGTGAGTGAACAAGCTTTCAAGAAGGGTAGGGTTTGAAAAAGACTCGAATGAGGAGTGCAAGCTTGAGAGAGTTACCACTCCACCTTTTAAGAAGAGAACCATTGATTGAAGAGGGCTTAAAAGTTCTTCATCACATCAAAGTGGAAGCTAGGAGAAAGACAAGTAGTTCAACTCTTAGCATCTTCAAAATGGGTTTTTTATATTCTCTCTTTTAATTCATTTCTTGATTGTTGTTGTTTGTTAAGAACATTAATATTTAAATGGACAATTGTGATTTGATGAATATTGAGATGAATATTTATTTTAAATTGATGATGAGCTAATTTACTCATTTCTTGGATTGTAGTAGATTTGATTAAATGACTTGATTTGATAATTCCATTAGTATACCTTGTATTTGGTTGATTGCATTGGACTTAAAGTTAGATTGATAGATTGGCCACCTATTAATCACTTAATATTGAACGATGGACCAAGAGGTGAAATTCTATATCGGAACTATGTAATTAATCACCCTAAGAATGAATTAGAAATATAAGTTCTAGGGTTTGATCAATTTGCAATTTCAAAATAATTAGTTATTGTTAATTCATGAATGTAAAAACTAATGAATTGGTAATTAATAATCAAAATCAAGGAACAAATTGAAATACAAGGTTATATTAATGGATAATTTGCGAATCAAAATTTAATTAAATTGATCTACAACCCTAAACATTATTTTAAAAATTGAATTAATCTTACACAACTACTACTCATTTTTACTTTTAAATTTTAATTACAATTCATCAATTCAACAACACACACTCAATTTTATTTATTTTGTTTAAATCAACTATTGCAAAATAATTTCTTCTTTGTGAGATGACTTTGGGGCTATCATCATTGCTATAATTACCTCATATATTTGCAAGTGTCACTTTGTAGTAGTATTAATTAGAGCACAATAAATTTTTGGCACTATTACCGAGGAAGACAGTTTTTGTTAGTAGTTTGATTCTTTTACCTTAATTGTTTAATTGTTTAAAGTGTTCTTTTTTGAATTGCCTAGGTGATTTATACAAAGACGAAGGTCCCAAGAAAATAAACTTGTTCCATATATAGATGATATACATAGACTTTCAAAAACCGAGGGAGTAGATCCTTTGGGACAAGAAGAAGAAGAAACCGACGATCAATTTGAGGAGAACACGGAAGTAGAAATGGGTGATGTATAGGAACCACCTATGAAGGAGTTTGCTCGACCAATCATTGAAGTAACCACATCATATATCCAGTTGAGCAATATAATAAGAAATTATGAACTCAGAAATTCTCATTATAGTATGATGCATCCTTCCATGGATTGCCGAATGAAGATCCTCTCAACTTCATTTGAGATTTTTACACAATATTGCATACTTTTCCTTTGCAAGCATTAACGGAGGATGAACTCAAAATTAGATGTTTCTCATATAGTTTGAAAGATAGGGCAAAAGCGTAGTTGATGACCTTACTAGAGAATTCCTTGACTAGTTAGACCAAAGTGTATAACAAATTCATGAAAAAATTTTATTCACACCAAAAGACAAAGGAGCTTAGGGGGAGTATTACAACTTTCACCCAATATGATGGGTAACCATTTCATGAGGTGTGGGATCGCTTCAAATCTTTATTATTTCAATGCCCTCATCACTATTATCCACAACAATTGCTCAATCAGTTCTTCTATGATGGGCTAATTCAACAATATCAAAACACAATGGATAATGCTGCAGAAGGGGCAATGGGTGAGAAAACAGCTACTGAAATGGTTGCATTATTTAAAATGTTGGGAGCAAATTCTCAATAAAAAAAGTAATGGGGAAAGGAGAAGAGGAGCATATGAGCTGAATGCAAACTCAGAAATGGCAAGGTAAATTACTGAGTTGATAAGGCAAGTTAAATTGTTGAATGTTAGAGGAAACTTACTGGTGCCAAGCCAAGAATCATGTGCATCATGTGGTGTGGTAAGCCACAATACAAATATATATCCTTCAAACTTTGACCAATTTCAAGAAGGACAAGAGCAAGCTTTTACTTTTAAAGGGTTTCAACAAAGGGGAAGGAATGACCCGTACTCAAATTCTTATAACTCCGGTTGGAGAAATTGCCCCAATTTTTCATGGAAGAACCAACAACAAGTTCCGCCTCAACATTCATTTCAACCTTATCAAAGGGGACCCCAATTTCAAGGGTAAAGTTTAAATCATTTCAACTTGCCCTTCACTTGAAGACAATTTGAATGCTTTCATTTAATTAAGCAACTCAAAATCAAGAGGTGAACAATAAACGATTCGACTCTTTGGAAGCCTCACTTAAGAAGGTAGAAACTCAAGTGGGTTAATTGGCTAATCAACTGCAAGTTGATAAAAAAAAATTCTAAGCCAACCGGAGCAAGCCAAAGCAATCACAGTTTTAAGAAGTGGTAAGGTACTTGATAATAAAATCGGTGATAATACGATTGATGATTCTTGGGGTGCAGGTACAATGTAAGAGAATGGCGAGAAAATATAAAAAGGTAAAACTCAACCAAGTGAGCCAAAAGAAGATAGTGAGGAGGCATCAGTTGCACCAAAGCTGCACAAATTTCCAAATTTGTACAGACCGCCAATTTCTTTTCCAAGGATGTTAAAAAATGAGAAGCATGATAAGTAATTTTCTGAAATTTATAATATGCTCTCAAAGGTAAGTATTAACCTCCCCTTACTTGAGGTGATTAAAAATATGCCATCTTATGCCAAATTCTTTAAGGAGCTTAACACAAAAAAGTATAAGTTGAATGAAAAGGTGATAGTCTCGGAAGTAACAAGTGTTGTTTTACAACACAAGTTACCTCCAAAACTAAAAGATCCTAGAAGCTTTATATTTAGCATCTCTATGGGGAATTGAAAAGAAACTATTGGTATGTGTGATTTAGGAGTAAATATTAATTTGATGTCATACTCTATTTACTTGAAATTAGAGCTAGGCAAACTCAAACTAAATAAAATGGTTTTGCAACTTGATGATAGAACTCTTAGAAACCCTAAGGGAATCGTAGAAGATGTTCTAGTTAAGGTAGGTGGTTTGATTATACTCGTTGATTTCATTGTTTTAGATATGGGGGAGGAAATTTCTAGAGATTCTGAACACACAATTTTGTTAGGGAGACCTTTTATGGCCACAACTAACACATTAATTGATGTTAAAATGGAAAATTGACCATGACTATTTTAGGTCAAACTGTAGAATTTTCAATTTTTAATACTTTTTCTATTTTCACTACTTCTTTGTATGAGGACTGCTCTTTCATTGATTTTACTAATAATATTGTTGAAGAAGTTTTCTTGCAGGAGAGTGAAGAAGACAAGTTAGAAAGGGCTCTAAATTTGGAGGAAAAAGTTGAGGGTTCAAATGAGGAGATTCAACTAAAGGGGATTGAACTTAAAAACATTCTAAAGTAATTAAAACATATTTTTCTTGGGGAGAACAACTCACAACCTGTGATAATTGCTGCTACTTTTAGTAGTGAGGAGGAAGATAAAATTATAAGAATGTTGAAAAAATTCAAGAGAGCTATTGGTTGGGGGTTGAGTGATATCAAGGGTATTAGTCCCTTTATATGCATACACAAGATAGTTTTAGAGGAAGAGGTTAAATCGGTGGGAGAGGCTCAAGAAGGTTTAACTCTAATATGAGCGAAGTAGTGAAAAAAGATGTTCTAAAATTTCTTGATGAAGGGGTAATCTATTCCATTGCTGATAGTGAGTGGGTTAGTCCCGTACATGTTGTGCCAAAGAAAGCAGGTTTGACTATGGTCCAGAATAAGAAAGGAGAGTTTGTACCTACACGAACACAAACCAAGTGACGAATGTGCATAGATTATAGAAAATTAAATAATATCACCATGAAAGATCACTTTTCTTTACCATTTATTGATCAAATGCTTGATAGATTATCTGGACACGCTTTTTACTCTTTTCTTAATAGTCTTTCAGGTTACTACCAAGTTCCGATAGCACCGAAAGATCAACCAAAGATAACTTTTACTTGTCCCTTTGGGACATTTGCCTTTCAGAGGATGTCATTTGGTCTTTGCAATGCACTGGGTACATTTCAAAGATGTATACTTTCTATTTTTTATATATATATGTTGGAAAAATGCATTGAAGTATTTATGGATGACTTCTCTGTTTTTGGTAATTTTGTTGATGATTGTTGGCAAAAGTTGACTCTTGTTCTTAAAAGATGTATTGAATGTAATCTTACCTTGAATTGAAAAAAGAGTCACTTTATGGTTGATCATAGAATTATTTTGGGTCATATTGTTTCCCACAAGGGGATTGAGGTAGACAAGGCTAAGGTTGAATTAATCATGAATCTACCTTCACCCACATCAGTTAAGGGGATTAGAAATTTTTTAGGACATGCTAGATTTTATATGAGGTTTATAAAAGATTTTTTAAAAATTTCAAGTCCTTTATGTCATTTGTTAGGAAAAGATATCCCATTTACTTTTTATGAAAAATGCTTAGAAGCTTTTGAAATTTTGAAAGAAAAATTAATTTTTGCCCCTATAATTGTTGCCCTAAATTGGGATTTGCCATTTGAAATCATGTGTGATACATCGAATTATGTCATTGGAGCTATTTTGGGCCAAAGAATGAACAAATTGATGTGTGTAATTTATTATGCAAGTTTATCTTTAAATGATGCACAAGTGAATTACACAACCACTGAAAGGGAAATGTTAGTTGTGGTATTTGCACTGGACAAATTTAGATTTTACTTGATAGGTTCTAAAGTCATAGTATTTTCAGACCATACGGCCTTGAAATACCTATTGACCAAACCACAAACTAAACCTAGGCTCATTAGGCAGGTATTGATGTTGCAAGAATTCGATGTTGAAATCAAAGATCAAAAAGGAAGTGAGAATGTAGTAGCCAACCATCTTTCTAGATTGAACTCTCATGATAATGATGCGAAAATTACTTGTGAAAGTACTTTTGAAAATTTTCCAAATGAACACTTGTTTCTTTAACTCAAGCACCTTGGTATGCAGATATTACTAACTATCTTTCTTGTGGTGTTGTGAGAAAGAATTTGAATTTCCAAGTAAAGAAGAGGTTCCTACATACATGTAAGTACTATTTTTGGGATGAGCCATATTTATTTAGAATTTGCAAGGATGAAATCATAAGAAGACGTGTGCCGAAAGAAGAGCGAAAATAAGTGCTGAAGCAATTTTGCCACAACATGTATTGTGGAGGGCATTTTAGAGGAAATAAGACCACCGAGAAAGTTCTTCAAAGCAATTTGTATTGGCCTACTCTTTTTAAGGATGCTTATAATTTTTGTACAAGATGTGATAAGTGCCAATGAGTAGGGAATGATAGTAAAAGGAATGAAATGCCTCTCAATATTTTTTATTGTGGTTGAAATTTTTTATGCATGAGGAATAGACTTCATGGAGCCATTTCTCAAGTCCTTTATTTTTGCATATATCCTTCTTGCAGTGGATTATGTGTCTAAGTAGGTGGAGGCTATCCCCACTAGGACTAATGATGCTAATGTTATTTTAAAATTCTTGAAGGAGAATATTTTAAGTAGGTTCGAAACCCCAAAGGCAATAGTGAGTGATGGAGGAAGCCACTTTTGCAACAAATGATTCGAGAAGTTGATGTCCAAGATGGGCATCTGACATAAAGTGGCAACTCCATACCACTCCCAAACATCCTGACAAGCCGAGATCTCCAATAAGCAAATTAAGGGAATCTTGGAAAAGACAGTGAGCACAACGAGAAAGGATTGGTCAATCCGAGTCCTAGAAGCATTAAGGGCTTATAGGTCTACTTTCAAAACACCATTGGAAATGAGTTCATATAGGTTGGTCTTTAGCAAGGCTTGCCACCTACCGATGGAATTGGAGCACAAGGCTTATTGGACAATAAAGACTACACATTTAGACTTAGAAGGAGCAAGGGAGCAAAGAATTTTATAAATTTCTAAGTTTGATGAGCTTAGGAATGAAGCCTATGAGAGTTCAAGGATCTATAAGGAAAAGACAAAAGCTATACATGGCATAATGATCCTTCAAAGGACTTTTGAACCAGGAATGAAAGTCTTCCTATTCAATTCTATAATGCGATTGTTTCCCGAAAAATTGAAGTCTCATTAAAGCGGACCATTTCAAGTAATTCAAACATTTCCATATGGGGTTATTGAGTTACTCAATTTGAAAACCAACGAGACATTTAAGGTAAATGGACAAAGGGTGAAGCCCTACTTTAAAGAAATCGATGTTGCAAAATTGTTGAAAGTTTGGTGTTTATCGACAAATGATGCAACAATGTCCAGCTACACGATATTAAAAAAGCGCTCAATGGGAGGCAACACATCAATTTGTATTTCTTTTCATAGTTAAATTTTTGTGTTTTGTAATTTAAATTTCATTTTTAGATTAAAGAGAATAAAATAGGTGCTTTGATCGGTTTTTATTTTTGATGGAGTTTCAGGGTGAAGCCAGAAAGAAAAATTGCATGTATTATACTTGGGTGACACAATGAAAAAAATAAAATTAAAAGGCAAAAATGGCAGTGAATAACACTGCCACTTAACACGGCCAAGCCACAGGCCATGCCAAGCAAGCCTAGGAAGTCCAGACGTGGACACGGCCAGAAGGCTTGGTCGTGTCCTTAGCCATGTCACCCATACACGGCCAAGCCACCCAGCTCGTGTCCCCATTTCTTTCCCATGTGGCCAAATTTCACATTGGTGGACATACCCAAGGGACACAGCCAAGCAATTGGTTGTGTCCCTCCTAAAGAATCAAACATGGCCAAGTCATTCCCAGCTTGGCCGTGTCACTCATTTTTAAAATCCAATTTTAACCTGATCTTTCTACTTACTTCCTTACTTTCAAAACCTAGCCTTCATTTTTTTTCTTCTTTCTCTCGACTCTCTCTCTCTTAATCCTCCATTCCCATCCCTAAAAACCTCAAAATTTCACCAAATCTTCCATTATTCTTAACCAAAAAAATCAATTAAACCCATTAAATCTTCTAATTTTCTAATCAAAAATCAATAAAATTGATCAAAGCTTCAATTTTCTAATAAAAAATCAATAAAATTGATCAAAGCTTCAATTTTCACAAAGAATCAAGATGCTTAGAACAAAAATGGTGTCCCATCACAAGAGGAGGCAACCTTCATCATCCTCTTCATCATCTTCAAAGAGATTGGCTCTTCTAGAAAGGGGTTTCTTTCCAACATGGTATGTAAGCGAAGAATCCCTTGATGCTCTCCAAATTAGAAAAAATTTTACTAGATATGTTCAAAACCTTGGATGGGAGAAATTAGTTTCTCTTAAACCTCCATAATTCCAAGAACTTACTATGAAATTTCTAACCTCTCTTAAGGTTAAAAGAGATGAAAAGAATAATTTTCACTAGGTTCAACTTTAAATTGCTTGAAAAACCATGTATTCTTAATATTGAACAATTGAATACAATTTTTGGTTTCCATCAAGAAAGGAAAAAATGTGTGCCTAAAGGTTTTAGACAATAATTTGCATGGGGAGCAATAGGCTTGGGTGAAATGTATATGGCCAAATTGGCTAAGCAACGAATTGGTAAATCCCGCCTTGAGATATTTACATAGGTTTATGTCTTATGGGTTCTTTACACGGAAAGAAAGTACGGGTGTGGTGAAACTAAGCGAGCTATTTTTCTTAGATTATGCTAGCAATGTTATACCTGGGAGTATAAGCTATTGGTTAGCCGATATTTTTAATAGTGTAACAAATAGAAAAAGGGGTGAAATTTGTATAGGTGGATTGGTGACCACCTTAGCTGTGGCACTTGTCAATGGTTTTGACCCGAGCACTTGCCATATGACTAGAATTTTTAGTAGTGATTCATTAGACCTTGCTACTCTTGAGAAGATGCACATGGTTACAAAAAGGGGAGGGCTTATGTGAGGGCTTCCGATGAGCAAGTTACACCAGGGGACCGGCAAAAGAGACCACAAGTTAATGAGGAGTCCAACTCGGATTCACTCGTTTGGATGAATATGCTCCGTTTCTAAAAAATCAGCAGATTATTAGTAGGATAGAAGCATTGGAAAGCAAGGTAGCTTGTAATCATGCTGAAGTCCTTCACCAGTTAGAACAAATCAATAGCAACCTTGCCAAGATTCTTAGCCTCCATCCTTCAGTAGCATCATCGTCACATCCTCCATCACTATAGATCATATCAGCTTCAGCCTTTTGAGAACACTTCTTATTTTTTTTATTTTTAGTTGTTGGATATTTTAGTTGCTATTTTTATTTACCGCTTTTTATTATTAAAACTCTATATTTTGTTTATTTTATATTTATTGCTTTTTATTTTTGAATAATTAATTTTTGTGGATAAAAAGGTAGCACTTGCCTCACAAAAGAAAATGATAAAAATCAGGTTGTACCTTAACTCTTACTCTTTTAAATTATCCCAGTTTCCATTGAGGACAATGTGAATCTTAAAGTGTGGAGTGCTAAGTTTTTATTCATAAATGCAAAGCTTTTATTTTTCGTAATTTAGTCGTTGTTTTAGTCGTTTTGTTAAGTGTTTTGCCTTACTTTACATATTATTTTAAAAAATATTATTAAGTTCAATTGTTATAAGTTTATTGGTAGATGACCTTTTAATTTTTGAAGCATAAATTGGAGAATTGGATAAAATTAGTGCTTATTGTTAATTTGGTGGATATTCCTTGCATTGCCTTTTAAACTTGTAAGCAGTGAGAAATTGAGCCTATTAAGTTGGATGCCAACTTAATATTCTTTTTTTTTTGTGCCAGCATCTTTGATTGATGAATTATTAAAACTTACTTTGACATGTATTTTGAGACTATATAAAAATTTTAATTAGACAACAATATGATTAAGGCAATTAGGTGAACTCATTTTAGCTTAAAAAGACCAACCTTATATTCAACCTTAGTTAGCCAATTTTGAGCCTATTTCATTTCTTCTTTTCTTTCTTTTTCACAACACTAATAGCCTTAAACCATGCTATTTTATCTCTTACCCTTTCATTAAGTCAAGAGCATTTGAAAAGCATTAATAATTGAGTGTTGTGTTAAATAAGTGTGAGGTTAAATTTAGTGGGTTTAAGATTGCAAACTATTGTGTTCTTTAGTTACAAACCATAATTTACTAAAAATAATAATAATAATAAAATGTTAAAAAATGGTATCAAAATAATAGAAGTTGTTGTTCTTGTTAGAAGGGTTGAAATGAGTTTATGAATAATCTTTGCAAATTTAATAAGTGGAGTTACTAAAAAGTTATTTAATGTCTAGTGCTAAATGATTAGGAGGTACGTTGGGATTGTCAGTCGTACTATATTGCTTACTTCACTCTTGAAGTGCTCTTGAACTTAGTGAATAAACTCACACTCCCAAATGTCATGCCCTTACCTTAGCCCCATTACAACTAAATAAAAGACCTTATGATTGATGATTGATTGAAATTTAGTAGTGAATATTTGATAGATAAGCAAGCTTATGGTGATAATCTGTTATTGAATATTATGAGTGTAAACACTACCTTATTAAACACTTTAAAGAGTTGGTGAGGGAGTGAAAATATTAGTTATGCATGGAAAATCACTAAATTACATGAGTATTGGTTTTGTTTGATTTGATATTGATTGCGGATTTAAGAAATTGGAAGTCTTGATACATCCTTATAACTCTTGAACTTAACTAATTTTTCTTGTTTAGTTTGTTTTAATTTTAACTTTGCTTGGAGAAGTGTAGTGTAGTTGTTTTGATTAATTATGTATATATTTTTGGCCTTGGTTATTTTATTAGTTTTTAGTTACCCACTTGATAAAACCAAAGAATAAAGGAAGCAAAGCAAATAGCAGAGGCGAACACAAGTAGAAGACACGACCAAGCCATATGACACGGCCAGTGACTCGGCCGTGTCACACCTGGAAAAGAAGAAGAAATATTGGGCAGCCATAGACATGACCTCAAGGGTTGGCCGTATCCCAAGAAGAATGAGGGACATGGCCAAGTCACTTATGACTTGGTCATATCTCACATGGTTCCTTTGAATTATTTTGAGTGAAGTGAGGGACAAATGGGGGACAAAAGACTCTTTCTTTTTGAAAAGAAATATTAAAAATGAGTAAAAGATAGATGGTTTTATGGGATGAAGATTTAAATAATGAAAAAGAGGGAGACAAAGAGGAGTGTGTGAGTTGGCAAGACATGCTTGGTGTCTTAAAAAATTAAAAATAATTGAAAAAGGGAATGGATATACACGAACACATAACTAATACATCATTCACACAAACACATACACAAACATGGGCCCAAAATAACTAATACATCATTTAATTTTCAGAGTTACCATTTTGGTCTATAATGACACCATATGTCTAGCCCCGAAGGCAAAATATCAATGTATCAATCCAATTAGGCATGGGCTTATGACCCGGTCTTTTCACCTAGCCCAGCTTCAAGGACTTGTTTGCTTACAACCTGGTCTTTTCACCTCAAAAATATTTTCACAATGACGCCAAACATCTAGCCCCATAGGAAAATATAGGCATGCTGCCAAACACAGAATTCTGAAAATTGAATAGCATACTAGGCACACAATCATTTCATGTTTTCATTATTAGATCAAGCTAGGAACATTGCCTCATTTATCTCATTTATATCAACATCATTTCATTTCAACATTTCATCACAACATAGGATATTTCATAACAAACTACATTATACAAACACTTTGGTTTATTTTCACATTTTGCACATAGTTCACATTTCATTCAATCTAGCCATTAACAATGGCTTTTCACAATGCATAATAATTCATACATAGCAAATCACATGTCTTAGCACCATGCTCATGAATACTTAATGTATCAAGTAGTTTAACACATTTTTCATCCAAAATGTGTTAGGTCAAATGTAATGCAATCACATTCCATTTATCAAGAGTTTGTACATACCTTAGGAAACACTCCAAATTAAGCTTTAAAAAATTTCTCTAACCTTCCCTTCCAAGTTTCCCTTCAACACTAGGGTTGGGCAAACTAATCTCTCTCAATGCCTATACCAAATGTGATCATAAACAACCATTTAATATCACATTCTAAGGCATTCTCAACATCAAATCATTTAAATAGGAATTACAAATGAAAAACAAAGAAAAGAGTTATTCTCAAGTGACACGCCCAACAACACGGGCGTGTTACTGACCGTGTCATTAATTCACTCACACAAAAACATTGACACGTCCAATGATATGGGCATGTCACTGTTCGTGTCATTCATGCTGCCTCACATAACATTTGACACGTCTAATAACATGAGTGTGTTAATGATCGTGTCAATTATTTTGACTTACAGAAGCTATGATACGCTCAGAGACATGATCGTATTAATGGTCGTGTTATCAATGTGGAACTCAACACCATCGACACGCTCAATGATATGGCCGTGTCACTGGCCATGTCAGGCAAAATATGTATTTTGAACTTTAAATCATCATCTTAGCTTATATTCATAATTCTCCCATAAATTTAACATTAATATAACTCCAACATATCATAACTATCATCTTATTCAATCAATCATTACTTTCTCTCACAACTCATTCAAAGAAGAAGAAAGAAAAGAAATCTCTTCTCTTTCAATCCAACCTTATAAATCATCATTAGCTACTTACAACATCTTCATAAATGTTCAAATAAGCCATCAAAAGATACTGATGCAAAATCTCCAAAATCCAAATATCATCTTCTTCCATAGAATTCCAAAGAAACTTGCAAAATGATAAAGGAACTTACCAATTGATGAAGAGTTCTCAAAATCTTCACTTGAATCCTTGAAATCCCTTGTAAAATTGGTGTATGAAAGCAGATCAAACTCTCCCTTACTCTCTCTCTCTCTAACTCACAGCAAAAAGGAGCAAAAGAAGAAGAAGAAAATATCTTCTCTTTCCATCCTTATATATATATATATTAATTATTCTTTTATATGTGTTGTATATGTTTGGTATATGTATATGTTATATTTACTTTAAATATATTTCAAATATACATTTCACTTAAAATCCTTTCATTTTATTTAAATTATTTATTTAATGTATCCAAATTTAATTTATTTTATTTAATATTCAAAAATTAGGGATATTACAATTCTCTCATCCATAAGAAAATTTCATCCGTAAAATTATCCGCTATCAACTCTAGAACAATTGAGGATATTGACTCCGCATCATCTGTTCACTCTCCCATGTAGCCTTCTCATTGTTATGATTCCTCCAAAGAACTTTCACAAGTGGCACTTTCTTATTTCTCAACTCTTTTACTTCTCGTGCCAAGATCGTTGCTGGTTCTTCCTCATAAGTCAGATTTGAACTTACTTCAATAGATTCCATTGACAAAATATGAGACGGGTCTGAACTATACCTCCGAAGCATAGAGATATGGAAAACATTATGTATTCAGTCCAACTCAGGTGGCAAAGCCAGTCTATAGGCCACTTGACCAACTCTCTTTAGTACCTCATATGGTCCTATGAAACGAGGACTCAACTTCCCTTTGCGGCCAAATCTCAAAATTTTCTTCCAATGAGACACCTTCAAAAATATTTTATCTCCCACACTAAACTCTATGTCTCTTCTTTTTAAATCTGAATAGAATTTCTATCGATCTGAAGCTGCTTTCAGATGACCCCAAATCACCTTTACTTTCTCTTCTGTTTTCTTAATCAAATCAAGACCGACCAATTTATCTTTTCCAACCTCATCCCAATATAAAGGTGTTCTGCATCTCCTGCCATACAATGCCTCATAAGATGCCATCCCAATACTGGATTGATGACTGTTGTTATAAGCAAACTCAATCAGTGGTAAGAATCTATCCCAGCTCCTAGTGAAATCGATGATATAGCTCCTCAACATGTCCTCTAAAATCTGTATCACTCTCTCCAACTGCCCATCTATCTGAGGATAGAAAGTAGAGCTAAAATGCAATCGAGAACCAATACATTATGCAAACTCCTCCAAAATTTTGATGTAAACTAGGAATCTCGGTCTGACACCAAAGAAACTGGAACTCTATGCAACCTCACTATCTCACTGATATATAGCTCAGCCAATCTCTCAAGAGAAAAATTCATCCTAACTAGAAGAAAATGAGCTGCCTTCGTCATTCAATCAACTATTAGCCAAATCGCATCATGCTTCTTTTGGGTCAAAGGTAATGTAGTCACAAAATTCATCATCACTCACTCCCATTTTCACTCTGGCACTGATAATGGTTGAAGTAATCCTGAAGGAACCTGGTGCTCAACCTTCACTCTCTGACAAGTGAGACATCTAGATACAAAATCTGCTATGTCCCTCTTCATACCTGACCACTAATAATACTATTTCAAATCCTGATACATCTTGGTACTCCCAGAGTGTATAGCATAAGCTGACTGATGTGCTTCCTCCAAAATTACCCTTTTTAGTCTTGCATCATCAGGAATACACAACCTATCTTTATACCACAAACTGCCATTACTTCTCATATGAAAGTCTCGACTCTCCCCCTTTTGGCAATCCAATATAATTTTCTGGATTTTCTCATCTATCAACTGAGTCTCCCTAATCTGATCCAATAACATTGGCCTCAACTGCAACTGAGCCATCAAAGCACTATCATCACAAGACTCAAATCTGGCATGTAACGCTCTCAACTCAATAAGCAACAAGCCCAACGACATGACTGTGTCACTGGCCGTGACAGGCAAAATCTGCATTTTGAACTCTCAACCAAATGAATACAATCATTCCAAACTCCACAATACAACACTCTAAATCATCATCTTAGCTTATATCCATAATTCTCCCACAAATTTAACATTTATATAACTCCAACATATCATAACTATCATCTTATTCAATCAATCATCACTTTCTCTCACAACTCATTCAAGGAAGAAGAAAGAAAAGAAATCTCTTCTCTTTCAATCCAACCTTATAAATCATTATTATCTACTTACAACATCTTCATACATATTCAAATAAGCCATTAAAACATACTAATACAAAATCCCCAAAATCCAAATATCATGTTCTTCCATAGAATTCCAAAGAAACTTGCCAATTGATGAAAAATTCTCAAAATCTTCACTTGAATTCTTGAAATCCCTTGTAAAATTGGTGTATAGAAGAAGATCAAACTCTTCCTTACTCTTTCTCTCTCTCTAACTCACAGCAAAAAGGAGCAAAAGAAGAAGAGGAAAATATCTTCTCTTTCCATCCTTATCTATCTATCTATCTATCTATATATATATATTAATTATTCTTTTGTGTATGTTGTATATGTTTGGTATATGTATATGTTATATTTACTTTAAATATATTTCAAATATACATTTCACTTAAAATCCTTTCATTTTATTTAAATTATTTATTTAATGTATTCAAATTTAATTTATTTTATTTAATATTCAAAAATTAAGGGTATTACATGCATTGTCCAATAGATGCTCACTGAAGTATTTTCAAAAGAATTTTGTGGTATCTTTGTAGTACTATAAATCATGGACTCTTCTTCAGTAAGCGGTCAAATTTTATTTCATGGATATAGCGATGCAGATTAGAGAGGTTTAATTGATGTCAAAAGTCAACCACTAATTTTGCTATTTATTTGGGCTTTGATTTGATATCTTGTGTAACACCCTTATATCCTATATACGTATAATATATACATTCAATTTATGTAAAATATGCATATAAAGTATAAGAATGCCACAATTCAGTTTAATAAAAAATTTCATATTTCAAATTTAAAATCCCAAATACTTAAAATGTTTACTTAAATAGTAAAATAAATATTATTTATTAATTATGGGTTCCAAAATAAGCATTATATATAAAAAAATCTCTAAAAAAATTTGCCAGAGCTTTGTCTGTAATTTAGACATTCCAAAAATTTAACAATTACACAACATGTATAAAAATGTACTCCCAATAAAAATAAATCATCATTTCACCAATACTTCTCAATTTCTCCATATTTTCTCAAAATATTTAAACATACACACACACACACACACACAGACACACACATATATATATATATATCAAAACACACATATAAGATCCCACATTACACCATTTATCTAAATAGTCTTTATAATTTACAAAGTACTTAAAATATAACCATAATATACAAAATAACAAAATGTACTATAATATAAAATATATATATATATATATGATGACAATTGGCTCTGATCTTGATGTAGCAAAATTAACTCAAGCAACCTCAAAGCTAGACCCTATCAGGTTTAGAAGAATCCTCTAGATCTACCGGATCGCCCCTATCACATGCGCTATGAATTCTAACCGTGCTAAACTAAAAGCCTAGCGGTATAAACTTTGATAATAATAAAACTTTAATACAATACCAATGTACAATGCTTTTGTATGTGATATCACAATGTGGCATACAATTTCACTTTTAAAACATAATATTTTATTTTTTTATAGCTCACATAAATACATACAAAAGCATAGGCACAAAAAAACTAATATATTATTCAAATTCAAGAGTTACTATTTTGGTCCATATTGACACTCAGTGTCTAACCCTAAAGGTAAATCATAGTGATGCCCAGCATCTAGCCCAAAGGCAAATCATATATTAGTGACGCCTAGCGTCTAGCCCCAAAGGTAAATCATATATCAGTGACATATAGAGTCTAGCCCCAAAGGCAAATAATGAGAATAACCTCATAGGCACGCAGCCAAATACAGAACTCTGAAAATTGAATAACATACTAAGCACACAAATAATACATGTTTTTCATAATCCTTTTTTCTTATCCCATTGTCTTAACGAATCATTCTTCTCATCACATTGCCTCATTTTCTCATTTTTTTTTCATTCATATCAATATCAATTCATCATATCACATTCTTTCATCGCAATGTATGTCATTTTATATAAAAATCACATTACCTAAATATTTTTGGGTCATTTTTACATAATGCACATAATTCACATTTCATTTATTTTAGCCATTATCAATAACTTTTCATAATACACATATTGCATACATAACAAGTCACATGCTATGACACAATATTCATGAATGTTCAAGCTACCAAGTAGCTTAATACATTTCCCATCCAAAATGGGTTAAGCCATACGTAATGCAATTATATCTCATTTATCAAGAGTTTATACTTACCTTAAAAAGTACACAAATGCAAGCTAAAAATCTCCCATCAACCTTCACTTCCAACTTGCCCTTTAGCACTAGGATTGGACAATTTACTTCTTCTTAATGACTATACACAATGTGATCAAATACAATCATTTAGAATCACATTTTAAGGCATTACAGGCATTAAACCTTAATTAAACCTCACTCTAAGCAATACTCCAAAATTTAGCCTAACCTTACTTTAACATTGGAAAACCATGTTAATCCAGTTAAATTGATATTTAAAGTTTATTTATATCATTATAAACATATTATAACATAATTTAATCATTCAAACTAAATAAACACATATACTTTGTTAAAATTCTAAAATGTCATAACCTTCAACATTGAAGGTTCTTCATTCCAACTTATTCCAACTATTAATCCAAACTTATTTCCATCACTTATATTATTAAATAACATGATTTAAATATTAAAATCAAACAAACATTCAATATTTTGAAAATTCCCTTCCAAAACCCTAAATTCATCACTACCTTATATAATCTCTAACCAAACTTGGTTAAATCCATTATTTGACTTTAAAATCTTTGTTTATGCATCAAAACAACGCATTTGGAATTAATTTTCACAATTAAAACACATGATTCCAAAAGTTCATATTTTCCATAACCCTAAATTAGCTCTTTCAACCAAACTTAACTCAAACTTAATTATTTCTTCAATCCAACTTAAAAATCATTAATAACTAATCAAAATAACTTCACACATACCCATTCAAGCCATTAAATCATGCTAAGACAAATTTCCAAACTCAACATATTCATATATCCATGGAATTCCAAAGGAATAAGTTAGAAACTTACTATTTCAAGAAGAAATCACCAAAATCTCACTTGAATGTTTGAAATTCTTTCAATTGATGAAGCTTGGAAGAAGAAAAAAAGCTCTCTTGGATGGCTATGGAGGTTCTGCTCCTAGAGGAAGAAGAAGAAGATGTTGAAAACTTTGAATTTCTCTAGCTTTTCACTTAAAAAAATGACCATATATATATTATTTTATTATATTTTTAATTAATTATTTAATTATTTAAAACAAACACAAATTACCTCTTTCAACAAAAAATAATTTATTTTTAATTTATTTAAATAATTTTAATTTTTTAAAGTATATTTATAATTATGTCACTTGACTTTTTGACTTTTCTATTTAAGAGTTGACTTTGGTATATGTTTTTTTGCTAACAGGAAACCCTAGGCGGAGCCCAACCACCTCTTTGGGATGGAGCCCGACCACCAAGGTAAATCCCAAGAGGGCTAGCCTAGCAACCCACCGTCAGAGCCCCCCACTTCAATACATGCTTATGGAAAGACTATAGATTTGGGACACCGGCACTGTTACACTTACGAGGATTGGTTGACACACTTTAGTGGATCAAACTTGGCACCTCTCTGATGTTAACCAAGTACTTCTGCCAATCCTTCTACCTGTGGTGGGTGACTTTGGCATATGTTATGTATATTTCACATATATATCACTTATACACTTTACTTTTTCACTTAAAATCCTTCAAATTCCCATTTAAATTATTTATTTAATTATTTTATTTTATTTTATTTTATTTTTTAAAAAATTTCGAATGTTACATCTTAGCTTTCTTGCAAGCAATGCTCTGTATCTCGATCCTCTAATGAAACTGGATATAAAGTTATTGCCACAGCAACTTCTGAGATAATATGACTACATAAGTTGTTGTATGAGATTGAGCTACTAATTCACGTTGTTGTTATTCTATAATGTGATAATATGAGTGTCAAGTATCTAACTATTAATCCAGTCTTTTATCATCACACAAAACATCTGCAAATTGACTTTTACTTTGTTCGTGATCAAGTAAAGAACAAATTGTTATAGATTAGTTTTATTAATTCTCAATATCAAATAGATGGTGTCTTTGCTAAGCCCTTGATTAAAGGCTGTTTTTGTTGGTTGCATGACAAGTTAACCATATTGTCTAACTCTGCTCAACTTGTGGAGGGTAATAAGGAATATTATTCTATTATGTAGTCATTGTATTTTAGAAATATGCTATTTATACTATATGTCATTGATGAAATATTCCTAATCTTATTATAATATCTTCATATAAATATTCTTTTATGTTAACAGAATATTATCGAGCCTTCAAATCTTTCAATATTTCCCTTTTACAATAATAGAGTGCAAGATAGTTTTAAACAAACACATATATAAATATATGTGCTTATTATTATTATTATTATTATTATTATTATTATTATTATTATTATTATTATTATTATTATTAATGTTAATGTTAAATTTTAAATTTTACTTATTGTGACTTGAGTTATATCATATAATAGATGTTGGGTAAAGATGGTTGAATTGCGAATATCAAACTTGAGGATATGCAGTAATTAATTTGTGTATTAATTGTATGCTAAGGAAATTTGAACATCTTATGAATGGGCCTGACTATATATATTCCCTTCTAGTTTATATTTAGAGATTTTTACAAAATTACCCTTAAAACTAAAGTTTTTTTTAAAAAAAAAAAAATACAACATAAGACCATTTTATTTATACCTTTTTTTTTGCGTTCTCATTGATTTTCCAATTTTATCATCAAAATCAGAATCGTATGCTAGGGAAACTTGAACATTATATGAATAGTCCTAGAGACATAAAGATTCCATTCTAGTTTATGTTTAAGAATTTTTACAAATTACCATTAAAAACACAGTTTTTTTTTTCAAAAATAAGACACAAAACTATTTTATTTACACTTAAAAAAACACATCTAACTTTCAAAAATACCTTCTCTTTTAGCTTTATATATGTTATGTAGATATTAATTAAGAAAATTGATATATATACATGTTGTTATCTAATCATTTTCTTATAATTTAAATTTATCATTTTACAATTTTAAATTAAAAATTATATGGTTTAGCAATTAAAATAGATAAATACATATAGAAAAAAAAATCTACATATATACAAAATAGTAAAGAGAATTATATTTCTTATTATTTAAAATTTAACATATATTAACATAAATACACAACATATACATCATATTAAAAATATTATATGATTTATAAGTTAAAATACAATTTAAAAAATAAAAAAAATATCTACACAATATAGACAAATATTAAATATAATATTTGTATATGTTGTGTAAATATTGTGCATACGTTGCGTGAATATTATGTGTCTGTTGTGTATATTGTGTATATATTGAGTGTGCTCCCAGTATGATATGTATATACTAAAAAATTTATACACGCACATTGAAATATAAAACTAGCTCAAAAAAATTAAAATAAAACAAATATAATTTAAAAAAAGATATAACAATAATCAAAAAACACAAATTGAAAAGGATTTGATGAAAAAATTCATAAAATAAAAATAAATTCTTTTTGAAGCATTTTATCAAACATATAAAATGCATTATCATTAAAAAACAACAAAACATTTAACATTACAATTGAAAAACATTAAAAAAATATAAAATATGCTTACAAATAATAAATAATATAGAAAATCAAATCAATTTTCTACAAATAAAAAAGAAAATAAGAGAAGGGAAGAAGAAAAGGAGCAATAATAAAGAGAAAAAGAAATGAAAAGAGATGGAGAAAAGAAACCAAAAACGTTAACGAAGAGTTATATTTGAAAAAAAAAAATTGGTAGATTCGAAAAAACACAAAGTTGCTTATTTTTTAAGAGTGAAAGTATAAAAGGTTAAACCATGTAATTTTCTCTTATATTATAATAATATTTGATTTAGGAAAATGCTATGGAGATCAACTGGTGACAAATCAAATGGAGATAAAATGGAGATTTGACTAAATTTTTTTATGACCTCCAAATAATTAATTAATGCTAGGGAATTTACTGAGTCACCCCTATGCCTTTTGGCAGAAACTTTTAGCTCCCTTTTCATTATAAAATTTCTTTGTCTTTTTTCGTTATAATATTTTCCTCCAATTTTGATTCTTACATTTCCAAGACAAATTAATAATGTTGTTGGTAGGTTACAACAACATCATTAACGAACAAATTAAATCATTTACAAACAATCCTTCATAAACAACTTCAGCTTGAGGAGAGAAGTGAAAAAATTAAGAAACATCTTAAATAAAATGTCTTGCCGTGACTCATCTTTCAACATTGTCGCTGATGATGAAGAAGAAGCAAAAGCCAGTTATGAAGACTATAAGTTTGGAGAAGCTTGAGGCAGGAGGCCCTAAAGTTGGAATGTACTTTAACTTTGTAGCAAGCATGTTTAAGAGCTATCTTGTGTATGCTAAGTCTTAAAGATTCAGTATATGCGAGAAATATACTGCTAAAGGTGAGTTTGGAGTACGAAAATACCAAACCATAAGCTGTGATAAGGGCAGAAAATCTTATGTGTTTAAGATAACAAGAAGGATAAATTGCCCTATAAGGTTGAATGCAATTTTGAGAGACAATGGAAAGTGGCAAGTTATAAAAGTTGAGAATAAACATAATCATTAGCTAGATCCTCATGAAAGCAGGTTCAGGGCTACTCACAAGACTTTGGATAATAGTACAAAGAGAAATTTGGAGGCAAATGACATTGTTGGAATCATGCCTTGCAAGAGCATTAAAATGCTTGAAGTGCAATATGGAGAACTTGAGAACATGAGATGTCTCCCTAAGGATTGTCGCAATTACATTGTCAGCAAAAAGGAGGCTTAGGCTAGGTGAATGTGATGCAAAATCAACTTGTATATAACAGAAGGACATAAGATTTTTTAATGCAATTGACATAGATGTGGATCAAAGGCTATCCAATGTAATGTGGGTTCATCCTATGAGCAGAGCTGCTTATGAAGAATTAAACTATGTTGTAACTTGGATATAACATATCTTGTAAACTATTATAAGACGCCCTCTGTTACAATCGTTGGTGTTAATCATCATAGTTAGTCCATCCTGCTAGGATGTGCTCTAATTGCTCACAAGGATGTAAAAATTTTAGGTGGTTATTTAGTATATGGTTGGCAACAATGGGTGGCACTGCTCCAAAAGCAATATTGCTTGATCAATGTGCTAACATGACTAAGGCAATCAAGGAAATCATGCCAAACTCTGCCCATAAGTTTTGTCTCTAGCACATCCTTAGTAAAGTACCAAAGAAATTTAGGCATACTTTTGATTATGACTATGTTGTTCTAGATTCCAAAGGATAAATTTATGATAGTCTAAATCAGGACATGTTTGATAGAAATTGGCATAATTTCATAACTAATTATAGTTTAAAAAATAATGAGTGGCTGATGAAGCTATTTCTAGAAAGGTTTAATTAGGTGCCAATTTATGTTAAGAACATATTTTGGGCTGGCATGCTCTCAATGCAAAGGAGTGAAGGCATGCATGCTTATTTTGATGGCTATGTAAACTCAATTAGTACAATTAAGCAGTTTGTGGAATAGCATGAAATTGCTGTGAAGAACAAAATAGAAAAAGAACTTAAAGCATATTATAAGTCCAAGAATCATCTAAGCAAGTGTATAACACATTTTAAATGGGAGAGGTAGTTTCAGACTACTTACACATATTATATGTTTATGCAAGTACATGCAAATATAATGAGGATGTTGTACTACCATGTGGAGGCAGGAAATGTCAAATCAGAAGAGAGAAATATGGATGAAGGTGTTGAGGAAATTAGAATTCTAGAATGATCATTGCTCAATGATTGGTATGAAAAGAGTTTGTATACACAATAAGGTACGAGGAGGAAGATGTTGAGTTCAAATGCAATTGTAAGACGTTTGAATCCAAAGGTATCTTGTGTTGCCATGTATTGAAAGTTATTACTATAAAGGACAGTAGATCGATTAATGAGAGATATATTTTAAGCAGATGGAGAATAGACGGTCATAGAAGGCACATGAGAAAATTTTTACCTGTAGGATGTCTACATATGACTAAAGAATTTGAGCAATACAAGGAGGTGGAAAAGTCATTTCAGGAAGCTTATGACTTGGCTAAGAGCAGCATGCCAATGATGTACAAGTTAAAACGATCCCTTGCAAGACTAAAGACAACGTTCAGGTAATGGAATACAAGTATTAATGGTGGTTTGACATCATCTGAAATGTCAAATAAAGAAATGCAAGGTCAATCAATTCATGATCTATAAGTTACTCGAACCATGGACATTTGCATGTTAGCATATTCAAATCTGCTAGAGAGAATAATCAAAGGAGATTGAGTCAATGAAACAATATTGATGGAACAGTTGTTCCATCTAGAAGGTGGACATTAGGTGGCAGGATCAATGGATGGAGGAGGAGCAGGCCTAAGGGTTCATGAACAACTATGGGAAGTGGCAGAGGGAGGGGCAGGACAAAGGGTTCAAGTACATTAGAAAATGATGTTTCAACATAGTCTGTTAATCAGATGGTGGAAGACTCCATTCAATTTAAAGCTACTCAAAATTCATTTCAGCACTCATTAGTTTAGTGTTGTTTAAACTATTTTGTGCTTTCCATCTAATTTTATTTTGTTATTCAGTTTGAACTATTAGAAGTTTTTTCTGATAAAATTGATATGTTATATATTGATATCGAAATTGCATATTTATGTCATGATATGCATTCAAACAAGTCAAATGAAGTAATACTAAATGAAATATTAATGTTTATTTTACACTGTAAAATGCAGATATAAGTATAATATAACTTCATATGAGAGTTCTTCAAAAATGAGGTTATAATAGTTACACATCAACACTATTGCAAAATAAAGTTAACATTATATGTTCAGACTATGTAATATTCATGTCTAAATTGTGTTCAAAAATATCAACATAGTTGTAATTATATCTATCAGACTCTACCCCTAAACTTGGTTATGAAGACATCCAATGTGATCCTCTATGGTGTATTGCTGGTCAAAATAAACTCAAGTGCATCATTACTCTCTAAGTGATTGTCTTGAGCAAATATGTGCCAATTGTATTCTAGTCTCTCCCTCCATAGCAGCTTATTCCTAGAATAAGGAAAATAATGCACCCTCCACCATTTAACCATGGCTGAAACGTATGAGTAAACATCTTTCACTTAATCTTTAAGTTGTGCCCTAACTAATTATGCAGGAATGTTCCAGTGCAACGAAATAGAATTAGCAAAATGGATAATGCAACTCCAACGTTACAAAATGCATAATGTAACAACAATGCAAAATGCACAATGCAACACCAACATTACACAATTAAATCAATATAACAATAATTTTGAATTAATTTTTCAATAATACATTATTCTAAGAACTGTAGTAGTTAACTTACTAACAGTTATTTTGAGATTTGATTAATGTAGCTCACCACCCTATACTTCCATTCATAATCCTTCATCTCTTTCAACCCTTCATCTCTTCCATTTACAACAAGTTATTAGACATCTAACCATTACCAATGTCTAAGATGGTTTTCATATTCGCTTGAGGATGATGTATATTAGAATATTCAAGAGCAACGGTAAGGAGATTGATTATGGTGATGACCCTAATGTCATCAACATAACCGACTATGACAATGAAGGAGGTCATTAGGAGGAGATGTTGATCTACCAAACCAAGAGGATGTGCACCCACCATAAAAATCTCTGCATCTAGAGCAACAGACTTTGTGATACGGCTGGGCCAAGCTCTTCCCAGGAGGTCACCCATCCTGGTACTTACCCTGCACTAGCACGCTTAACCGAAAAAATGCCAACCATTTCTATCAAAAGCTTAAGCTATTAGCAGAGGCGCACCCATTTTCTTTATTTGGATCAAATATGGGCTCACCAGTCTCTTTCGACTTTATATGCCACCTTGTCGAACCTGATTCACAACCCTCTAAACCCTCAGACATATCATTTTCTCCCTTTTTAAAGAGGATCATCCTCGAACCTAGAGCAGTAGGACCAGACCCGATAAATAGGCTCTGATACCAAATGATGCGGTTGGGCCAAGCTCTTCCTAGGAGGTCACCCATCCTGGTACTTACCCTGCACCAGCAAGTTTAACTGAAAAGAACGCTAACCATTTCTACCAAAAGCTTAAGCTATCAGCAGAGGAGCACCCATTTCTTTATTTGGATCAAATATGGGCTCACCAATCTCTTTCGACTTTATGTACCACCTTGTCAAACCTGATCTACATCCCTCCAAACCCTCAGACATATCACTTTATCTCTGCAACAAGCCATACCTCCATAACAATTCTTTTACCTCGACCATGGCATCCTCGGTTTATGAAAGAGATGAAGGTTGTGAATGGAAGTATAGGGTGGTGAATTACATTATTGAAATAACTATTAGTATAACTTAACTGCCAAAGTTCTTAGACAAATGTATCATTATCAAAAAATTAATTCAAATTTACTAATATTCTGATTTAATTGTGTAATATTGGTGTTGCATTGTTGTTATTGCATTGTGCATTTTTTAATGTTGGTGTTGCATTGTCAATTTTGCTAATTCTGTTTCATTACACCAGAAGATTCCTATACAACTAGTCAGGGCACACCTTGAAGATTAAGTGAAAGATGTTTACTTATATATTTCAGCCGTGGCTAGGTGGTGGAGGGTGTGTTATATCCCTTATTCTATGAATGGGTTTGAAGGGGAGACTAGAACACAATTAGCACATATTTGCTGAAAATAATCACTTAGAGAACCATGATGGACTTGAATTTATTTTGACCAGCAATACAACATAGAGGATGACGTTGGATATCATATAACTAAGTTTAGGGCAAAGAATGATGGATTTAATTACAACTATGTTGATATTTTTGAACACAATTTAGATATGGACATTACTTAGTCTGAACAAATAGTGTCAACATTATTTTACAATAGTATTAATGTGTAACTGCTATAACCTTATTTTTGAATAACTCTCATATGAAGTTATATTATATTTATTTCTGAATTTTATAGTGTAAAATAAATCTCAGTATTTCATCCAGCATTACTTCATTTGACTTTTTGAATTCATATTAGGACATAAACATGCCATTTTCATATCAATATATAGCATATTAGTTTGATCTAAAAAATTTCTAATAGTTCAAACTAAATAACAAAACAAAATTACATGAAAAGAACTAAACAATTGAAATAACACTAAACTAATGAGTGCTGAAATGAATTTTGAGTAGCTTCAAATTGAATGGAGTCTTCCACCATCTGATTAACAGACTGTGTTGGAATATTATTCCCTAATGTACCTAAACCCCTTGGCCTGCCCCTCCCTCTGCCACTTCCAATAGTTATGGCTGAATCTCTGGGCTTGCCCCTCCTCCTTCCATTGTTCCTGCCATCTAATGTCCATCTTCCATATGGGCAACTGTTCCATCAATGTTGTTTCATTGACCCAATCTCCTTTGATTATTCTCTCTAGCATATCCAAATCTGTTAACATGCAAACGTCTGCGACTGCAAGTAATTTGTAGATCATGAATCGGCTAACCTTGCATTTTTGTATCTGACATTTCAGATAATGTCAAACTACCATCAACACTTGTATTCCATAGCCCAAAAGCTGTCTTTAATCTTGCAAGGGTTCTTTTTAACTTGTACACCCTTGGCATGCTGCCCTTAGTCAAGTCATAAGTTTTCTAAAATGACTTTTCCACCTCCTTATATTGCTCAAATTCCTTAGTAATATGTGGATATCCTACAGGTGAAAATTATCTCACGTGCCTTCTATAAACATCTCTTCTCCATCTGTAGAAAATATATCTCTCATTAATTAATCTAATGTCATTTAGAGTAATAACTTTCAATATATGGCAACATATGATAACTTTGGATTCAAACTGCTTACAATTGCATTTGAACTCAACATGTTCGTCCTTGTACCTTACTATGCATACAAACTCTTTTTCATACCAATTATTAAGCAATGATCATTTTATAATTCTAATTTTCTCAACACCTTTATCCTCATTTCTCTCTTCTGATATGACAATTCCCGCCTCTACATGGCAGTACAACATCCTCATCATTTCTAAATGTACTTACATTAACATATAATATGTGTAAGCAGAATGAAACTGTCTCTCCCACTCAAAATGTGTTATACACTTGCCTAGATGATTCTTGGACTTATAATATGCTTCAAGTTTTTTTTTTCTATTTTTTCCTCATAACAATTTCATACTGCTCTACAAACTGTTTAAGTGTACTAGTTAATTTTATATGGCCATCAAAATAAGCATGCATGCCTTCACTCCTTTGCATTGAGAGCATGCCATCCCAAAATATATTCTTAACATAAACTAGCATCCAATTACATGATGTAGCAGAAGTAAACGAGCAAAGGATAAAAGTGTATTATTCCTGTTTAGACTAAGAATGCCCAGGAAATAAATACAAAATTGAGAGAAAACTTCACTATTGAGTTTTTTTTATTAAAAATATCAAAACCTGGTTATACTTCTTCAAACATTACACTATATAGCATTATGGTTACAGAAACCATACTTTGAAATAAGGAAAGTTTTCAAAAAAATGCAACAGTTTGCCAAAATAAAAGGAATTACAAATGTAGAAAGATATTATTTAACGAGACAGATAAAATGCCCAAACAACACCTCGATCCAAGGATCCTAAATAAGAAAATAAAAATCTGCCCTAAGTTGGCATAATAGTAAAACGTGTTTTCAAAGGCCTAAATGATGGAATTTGGCTGAAAAATGAAGGACCTCACCACAAAGTATGAAATCTAGAACAAGATTGTTATAATCAGAAGTATGCCTAAATTTCTCAGGTACTTTACTAAGGATGTGCTAAAGACAAAACCTATGGGCAGAGTTTGGCATGATTTCCTTGATTGCCTTAGTCATACTCGCATATTGATAAGTTAGTATTGCTTTTGGAGCAGTGCCACCCATTACTGCCGACCAAGTGCTAAATAACCAACTGAAAGTTTTTATATCCTCGTGAGCAACTAGAGCACATCCTGGCAGGATAGACTAGCCATGATAATTAATGCCAACGATTGTAGCAAAAAGCATCTTGTAATTGTTACAAGATATGCTATATCCACACTTACAACATCGTTAAATTCTTTGTAAGTAGTTCTGCTCCTAAGATGAGCCCATATTACATTAGACTGCCTCAGATCCATGTCTGTGTCAATTGTATAAAAAATGTCTCTGCCCTTCTATTGCATCCTTATGAACAAGTTGCTGATTGATTCTGAATCACCTTCACCTAGTCTAAGCCTTATTTTGCTGACAATGTAATTGTGACAATACTTAGGGAGAATCTCATGTTCTCAAGTCCTCCAGATTGCACTTCAAGCATTTTAATGCTCTTGCATGATTTTAGCAATGTTATTTGCCTTCAGATTCCTCTTTTTACTATTATCCAAAGTCCTGTGAGCAGCCATGGACCTGCTTTCATGAGGATCTAGCTGATGATTATGTTTATTCTCAACTTTTATAACTTACCACTTTCCATTGTCTCTCAAAATTGCACTTAACCTTGCAGGGCAATTTATCCTTTTTATTATATTCAATACATAAGATTCCTTCCTTTATCATAGTTTATGGTTTGATATCTTCATACTCCAAACTTATCCTTATGAGCAGATTTCTTGCATATGCTGAATCCTTGAGATTTAGCTTACACAAGATGGCTCTTAAACAAGCTTGCTATAGAGTTAAAGTATATTCCAACTTTAGAGCCTCTTGTCTCAAGCTCAACGTCATCTTTGTTACCTTAGTAAGAAGATTGGCTTCTTCAAACTAATAGTCTTCATAACTGGCTTCTACAACTTTTTCATCATCGGTAGCAATGTTGAAAGATGAGTTACAGCTAGACATTTTACTTAAGATGTTTCTTAATTTGTTCACTTTTTTTCTCAAGCTCAAGTTGTTTATGAAAGACTGTAAAAGATTTAAGTTGTTCATTAATGATGTTGTTGTAACCTACCAACAACATTATTAATTTGTCATGGAAATGTAAGAATCAAAATTGGAGGGAAATATTGTAATGAAAAGAGAAAAAAATTTTGCAATGAAAATGGAGCTAAAAGTTTGTCCCAAAAGACATAGTGGTGAATTAGTAATTCACTAACATTAATTAATTATTTAGAGGTCAAAAAAAATTAGTCAAAATTTTATTTTATCCCCATTTGATTTGTCATAAGTTGATCCTCAGAGCATTTTCCATTTTATATATATGCCTTATGTTTCGGCGCACAACCAAGATTTCGCTTCTCATTAATCGGCCTCAATGCTTCATCTGTCTTAAGTTGATTTTGGATTCAATTCAACAATAAACCTAAATCAGAACCGATCTAATGGGTTTTGAAACGTTAGACCACAACCATTGAATTCAGAAACTGCAGCCCATTTCATTGAACCAATCATGATTCAATTAAAGGTTGGGAAAAATTTTAGATGTCAAAAACCACAGTATGGTAAATTATAATGCCACAAAGAATCATCATTAGAAAATCTCATAGACCTAATTCCATAATTTTGAACCGATAGGTATAAAAATGTATAGTAGGCCAAGTCTCGAGGTTTTTAGCTGATTTTCTCAACATATTGATAGTAAAATTATAGAATGAACCGAGTTTCATTTATTTTTCCCCAGAGCATAAACCCCTTGCAAACACTTCAGTTCCAAACAAACCTGTTCTAGTTTTATTCTCTTTGGTTAAATTGATCAATTTGAACAATGCAAGAACGAAGGATCGAACAAATTGACCTCAACAGTATTTCTATTTTTAGTAAACTTGGCAGACCACTTTGGACTTGATACAAGAATGAAAAAGGATAGCTTAAAACCACTACAACACACTAACATGCAGAACCAAACAAGAATGAAGGTAAAGCTTGCTACAGTTATCGTCAGTAAGGATTTCAATGTGGATCAATTATAAAAGAATGTAACTGTTACAGACATCCATATAGATTTTTAGTGTTGGAAGTTTACAACCCATTGAAAATTTTCATCATCGTTTAAGAAATTATGAATAACAGAAATATAAAAAAAGATCCACGAAGGGAGCAACCAATTATGATTTGTGAATCAGAAGTCGTAAATACCTCCTTTATATCTCATTCAGAGGCAGGAACTAATATCTAGAGCATCCGCTGTCAAGACATCATCATCAGCAACTGAACGGATGAAAAGGCAGCTTCACATCAATCAAACGCATGTTCGAATTGCAAATAATCACAACATATCCTTGATGAAGTCAAGGTTTAGGGTGTCTCGAACCATAAGGAACAAACCAAGTAGTACAACAAGAATGATCCCAGAAGACATAATTCGCTGCTCGATTTCTAAAGGAAGCTTTCTCCCACCCCTAGCTGCCTCTATAAGTATCAAGGCTAAAGAACCCCCATCTAAAGCAGGTAAAGGCAGAAGGTTTATCACTGCAAGATTAATATTGAGCACAGCTGCAAATTGGTAGAGTCCATCAATATTTGACCTTGCAACCTCTGCTCCAACTGCAATAATTGCAACGGGACCTGAAACCTTACTAGCCGATTGTGAAAAGTTCAAAAAAGTTTGTTTCAAGCTATCCAAAACATTCGATGAGAGACCCCAAAATTCTTTTCCAGCAAAATTAAATGCCTCCAGGAGATTCTTTGCTAAAACCTTCGTAATCTTTACATTTGGTGATAATTGAACTCCAATTTTACCAGTTCCATCAAAATTCTCATCCGGCGTTACTCCAATTTCAAGATCTTGCTGCCCCCTCCCGACTTTAAGCAACACATTTCTTTTGGGATTTCTCTTAATGACATCAACAACCTCAGAAACTGCATTTTGCCCAGTTTTGGGAAGTTCAATTCCATTAAGAGAAAGAATTACATCACCAGCAAGCAACCCATCTCGGGAAGCTGCTGAAAAGGTTCTTACCTCAGGCACAAGCACCCCAGGGAAGGCCTCTTGCACAGGCAAACCAACTGATATAACTTGAACAAAGATTATAACATATGCAAATATAATATTAGCAATAACACCAGCTGATACTACTAATACCCTATCCAATATTGGTCTATTTTTAAGCAAATTTTCATCATCAGCAGGTATATCACTCTCCGGATCATTATCAGGAAACCCCACAAATCCCCCCAAAGGAAAAGCTCTAACAGAGTACTCGACATTGTTTGCATTGAATTTAGCTAAAATTGGACCAAATCCAACCGCAAATTTACTTACGTGAATACCCTGTAGATAAGCAGCAAGAAAATGACCACTTTCATGGACAATAATTATAGCTGTCAAAACTCCAGCAGCCTCAAGAACAGATTCAAAACTGCCCAAATCAAATCCAGAAACAGCACAAGACCTGAAATCAAGCCTTTTGCCAAGCGGGTATCTATTAAAAAGGCGACTGTTGCTGTGAAGAATGAGGTGTGGTGATGAAAATGAAGAGGAGAAAGAATAAGAGAAGTTATTTTTGGGTCTTAAAGAAGAAGGTTTAGAGTTGGTAAATTTGAGAAAAGAAGAAGAGGAGGAGGAGAAATTTAATAGCATGGTTTAAGAAGGGAGGATTTGGAGTAATGAGAGAAAGTGATATGGCAAAGGAGAAGAGGTTTGTTGATTTTTGGATAATTCATCATTTATGTGGAGAAAAGCGGGCGAAATGTCCCCCTCTGTCTTCCACACAACTTATAGTTTTGAGTTTCTTTACCCTTTTTTTTTTATATGAAATTTGAAATTGAAGCCCAGAACTCCTCGGCTTCGGCCGTTTTGAATTGGTTGTTTCTGAGGCCTATTCTTATATTATTAGTTATCATGGGCTGGACTAAGTCCCTTTGGAAAATTATGCTAATGAAGTTTACTTTAGATTTTCTTTTTAAACAGAGATAATTACACTATACCCTACTTTAAACTTTTAATTTGCAAGAATAGGGACCGAGGCTTTTATTTTTTAAAATTATTTTTTTAACGTTGATTTTTTTTCTATTTTTAAAATTTTTTATTTTCTTTTTATTTTCTACTTTATTTTATTTATATTTTTTATTTAAAAAAATTTAATATTATATTTTTAATATATATATATATATAATAAATATTTATACAATATATGATACAATATTTACAACAAATCTATAATACATCTACATAATATTTTAAATATTTATTTAATTTAATTTTTTAATTTTTTTATTCTTACAACATTCAACAATTTTTATATAAAATACGCACAATCTAAATAATAAATATATAACACATATATAATATTTACATAATAAAATTATATATATATTTTTTATTTTTTTATATTCATAATATTTAAATTTTATTTTAAAATAAATTTAATAATTTTTATTAATATATCTTTGCATATTTTACTTTTTATGTGAGTATTATTTTTTATAATTAAAATTAAAAAATTTTTCTTTATAAAAAATTATAATTTTTGTAAGCTGAAAAATAATTTAAAATATTAATTTTTATTATTTTATTAGAATACTTTTATTTGATAGTAAAATTAGAAAAAAAAATAAAAATTGAATTAAAATATTAATTGTGGTGACGAAAAATATATTTTTGAAAAAAAAATCTTATTTCAGTGAAGAGTTAGGTATTTTTAAAATTTTACTCTAACTTTTTATAAAAAGTTAAATATTTTAATTTTTGTAGTATTTTTAAAATAAAATTTTTTTTAGGTAGTTATATAAATTTTCCTTTTAAACATACATATTTTTTAGATAATTACATCATTTACTATTTTTCAATTTTTTTATTTTTACTATTTATTTTTTTCATTTATAACTTTTACTTTTTCAGTTTTAAGTTCACTTTTCTTTTCAAAAAATATAATTTCTTCTTCTTCCTTTTCTTCTTCATCTTCCTCTGCCTTGAGAAGTTTTTGTGATTGTTTAATAGATCCAGAAAACTTTTGCTAGATGGAAATATAATTTTCCCGACACCTCACGAATGCAGTTTCTTGCATTTTCATATTAGATGTACAAGTCACAAACATCACAAGCATATTCGTAAAGATGTTGTGAAACATTGGAGATCCTTGGAGTTTCCATTGGATTCCCATGAAAGCTAAATTTAGTTCAGCAAATTATGGAATTATATTGAACTTGAGCTCTTAAAACCAAACCTTAATGTTAGATTATAATTTCTTATTTCTTATCAAATTAATTAAACCAAACCAGTAATTTATACTCGTCATTTCTGAAAAATTTACTAACTCATTTTATTATTCAAGAAGTTTAAATTTTACATTAATTGTCTTTGAAGTTAAGAATTTTATATCACAGTCATTCTTGATCTAAACTATTATTTTTTTTTTAACAGCGAGCTGATGTGCCACCATCATCAATCCTATATAGACCTGATGTGGCGCCATATTATATGTATGTTATATGTAATATCAACTTATAAAATAAATTCTTTGACCTTTCATCTTAAAAGCAAATATCTGACCATCTAAATTATAACTCATTTTGTGTAAATAAAATTACATTATTTATATTTTAACTACAATTTTTTAAAAAATTATAAATTATAAAGTAATTCTATTTAATAATTAAATAAAGTTTGTTAAGCAGTTTAATAGATCTACTAGTAAATTTTTAATAAAAATAAAATTTTCAAAATTATCTAATTTTAAAAAAGTTTTGATTTTTTTACATTTGAATAATACTAATTATTATTAAAAATAATTTTAAAAAATAAAAAAATATTACAAAATAATTATATAGTTTTTAAAATTAGAAAATTTTGAAAAAATTAGCTTTTTTACATTTGAATAATAATAATTATTATTAAAAATAATTTTACAAAGATAAAAGATGTTACTATAGTAATTATATTGCTTTTAAAATTAGAAAATTTTGAAAAATTCAGTTTTTTTACATTTGAATTATAATAATTATTTTTAAAAATAATTTTACAAAGATAAAAGATGTTACTATAGTAATTATATTGTTTCTAAAATTAGAAAATTTCAAAAAATTTCAGTTTTTCACATTTGAATTATAATAATTATTATTAAAAATAATTTTACAAAAATAAAAATATTACAATAGTAATTATATTATTTTTAAAATTAGATAATTTTAAAAAAATTCAAATGTAAAAAGTTATTAGATAATTATTATTCAAATATAAAAAATTATTTAAAATTATTATTCAAATGTAAAAAAAAATACAATAATAAAATTTTTTAAATTAGATAATTTAGAAAAATTAATATTTTTTAAAAAAATTTACTTGTAGATTTGTTAAACTGATTAATAAGTTTTATCAAATTATTAAATAAAATTACTTTGTAATTTATAATTTTTCAAACAATTATAGTTAAAATATAAATAAGGTAATTTTTGTATGCAAAATAAGTTGTAGCTTAGATGGTTAGACTTTTGCTTTTAAGGTGAGAGTCAAAGGATTGAATCCATCCACCAATATGAATTATATGTGATTTTAAGTTAATTTTTTACGGACGAAAGATGAAATCAAGAGAATACTTTAAGAACGGTAGGTGAAATTTGCTTTAATTTTCATAAGGGATTCATTTTTATGAGTCGTTATGACATATGATAAAATGCCACGTCAACTCCACATAGGATTGATGTTAATACATCATCAGATTGCCATTAATGGAGATGACAATAGTTTTGGTCAGTGATGACTATGTTACAAAAATCATAACTTCAAGGATGACTAGTGTAAAATTTAAACTTCAGGAATGATAAAAGTGAGTTAGTCAATTCTTCAAGGACGACTAGTATAAATTACTCTAAACTAAGCTCATCAAATAGTATATATTATGTAAACAAGTTCTTTCCATGGATTTTGAAGTAAGTGGGAAATTTACAATAGAAGTATGTCTATTTACTTCATTATTTTTAGTCCCAACATCTCTTTCGGCATGTCCATTGTTGATACTAACAACATTATTGAGTGCTGACATTCGAAGGAAAGTAATCAATACCAGTTCTATCAACTTGCAAATCATAAAATCTCCTCTAGCAACCTGTGATTTCCATAAACAACCACTTCCTGCCTACCTAAAACATTATAGAGTAACCCATCATCTTAACTACAATAACTGTAATACATTAACTAGTATTTTAGGATCATCATTACAACTATTTATATTCTAAGTGGTTTTTTTTTTTTTGGTTTTTTTATTTGTAAATATTTTAATTTTGTTATTTTGATTGTGTTTTAGGTTTGAACTGTGACGATTGGAGATTTTTTTTTCTTAAACCTAAATACACATCATATATTCAATAAAATGCTTCAAAGGAAAAATTCTTTAATTATCTAGCTTTTTATCATATTAACAGATAGTATGCAACACATATAATATATAAATGTTATATTTAACAAATTATATATAATATATATATATATATATATAACAAACTATATGTAACATATATGCTGATATATATGTTAGGTTTTTTGGGTTTCCTCTTATGAGAAAAACCCAATATTTGAGCCTGTTTTCTTTTGGCCCAATAGGCTATTAATGTTTTAGCATGTATAATAACTTTATGTTGCATGTGAGAGGTGTTAGTGTGTCAGCCACCAAAGGAGAAAAGAGAGAAAGAGAGAAAAGAGAGAGAAAAGAAAGAGTTTTTTTTTTCTGCAAAAGAAGTCAACAGAGCAGTCTCGATTTTTTGGCGATCAGATGGTCATCTATCTCCGATTAGACTGAAATTTGGAAAGCAGTTAGAGGACTCATCGTTCTTCATTCTGAACGGTGGAGATCAGTTTTTGACAGTTGAATTTTTGGCATTTGGAGCTTAAAGTTTACTGTTCACGTGCATTTCTGCAACAGAGACCAGTTTGTCTTTCTCTGACGATCGGACGGTCATTTGTGGTCTGATTTGGCGAGAACGTTTAGAATTTATTGTTCTTTAATATGGACATTGGAGATCAAATTTGAAAAACTGGAGCTCATCCATTGTCATTAACGGTAACTATTTTGGGTGATTTTTCTCCATTCTCTTGTTTATTTCTTGTTATTTGGTTGATTTGGTATTGCTACTTTACTTGAGGGTTGTTGTAGTAGCTTGTAGTTGCTGTAAATATTAATTTTGATAGTGGAACTCTTTTACTTAGACCAAGAGAGATCTCATAGTTTTATCCTTCACATTGAAGGGGTTTTTCAAGTTAAAAATTGTTGTGTTTATGTGTGATTGGTTTTGTGTATCTTGAGGTAGATTGTTGATTGGTTGTTTGTTAAATTTTACTTAGTCACTCCTCATAGATTCATTCAAGTAGGGAAGAATTAATCTTGGCTCCTTCCCATCAAAGTGGTATCAGAGCTAGTTCATTGGTTGTTTGCTTGTTTGAATGATGGAGGTGAATGTGAGTAAAATGGTTTGCTTGGATGGCACAAATTATCACAAGTGGAAAGAAAAAATGAAAGATTTTCTTATTGTGAAAAGATTACATTTACCTATATTTGCTTCTAAAAAACCTGAGTCTAAATCTAATGAAGATTGGGAATTTGAGCATTTGCAAGTATGTGGTTTTATTAGGCAATGGATAGAAGATAATGTGTTGAATCATATTGCTAATGAAACAAATGCCAAAACCTTGTGGGAAAAGCTTGAAACTTTGTATGCTTCAAAAACTAGTAACAATAAGTTATTTTTGCTTAAACAAGCTATAAGCTTGCAATATAGAGAAGGTACCTCTATACTTGATCATGTGAATAAATTTCAAGGTATCTTTGATCAATTATCTGGCATGGGTGTCAAATTTGATGAAGAGGTTATTGGACTTTGGTTGTTGAACACTTCCTGACTCATGGGAAAACTTTCGTGTATCTTTGACTAATTCTGTTCTTGAAAGTGGTGTAACCATGTCATATGCAAAGACTGATATTTTAAATGAAGAGATGAGAAGAAGAAATCAAAGGGCATCTACTTCACAGTCAGAAATTTTGGTTACTGAAAATAGGGGGAGAAGTAAAAGTAGGAGTCAAGATCAAAATAGAGGCAAGAGCAGGAGTAAATTAAAATTAAGGTATAAGAACCTTGAATGTCATTGCTGTGGTAACCCAGAACATATCAAGAAATATTGTTTCAAATGAAAGAAAGAAAACAAGGCAGATAAAGGGAAGCAAGAAAGGAGAGGCAATGATAATAATATTGATCGTGTTACCACTACCACTTCAGATGATGATTTGGCTATGGTTTATCAAGAGAATATGGTCAATATAGCTTATGATGATACTGCTTGGGTTCTTGATAGTGGTACATACTTCCATATTACATCAAGGAAGGAGTTCTTCACATATTATACTCCGGGCAATTTTGGAGTTTTAAAGATGGGTAATGATAGAGTGTCAAAGGTGATAGGCATTGGAACTGTTTATTTAGAGACCCAAAATGAAACAAAATTAGAACTGAAAAATATTAGACATGCACTTGACATTAGGTTACATTTGATTTCCACTAGTAAGCTTGATGATGATGGCTATTGCAGCACTTTTGATGATGAAAAATGCAAAATCAGCAAAGGCTCCTTAGTTGTGGGTAGAGGAAAGCCTGATATTGGCTGCAAGCTTCAATATCTATATATCTTGTTAATGCAGTTGAAGGTAATAGCTCTTCAGAATTATGGCATAAAAGACTGAGTCATATTAGTGAGAAAGGACTAGACTGTCTAACTAAAAGGAATTTGCTTTCGGGATTGAAAGGTGCAAGGTTAGACAGATGTGTTCATTGCTTGGCTAGGAAATAGAAGGGGGTTTCTTTCAAACATCATTCTCCTTCTAGGAAAAATGATTTGCTTGAGCTGGTACATTCAGATGTATGTGGTCCTTTGAAGGAAAAGTCATTTGGTGGTGCACTTTACTTTGTGACCTTTATTGATGATCATTCTAGAAGACTTTAGGTTCGTACATTAAAGTCTAAAGATCAATTTCTTGGTGCATTTAAAGAATTTGAAACTTCTGCTGAGAGAGAAACTAGAAAGAAGTTGAAATGTATTCGCACCGATAATGATGGTGAGTATTGTGGGCCTTTTGATGCATATTGCAGAAAAACAGGGTATCAGACATCAGAAGACACCTCCCAAGACTCCTTAGCGGAATGGTTTGGCAGAAAGGATGAATAGAACATTGATGAAGAGAGTCAGATGTGTGCTTTCAGAGGCTAAATTGCCTAACTCCTTTTGAGGTGAAGCTTTATACACTATTGCATATGTGATTAATCTAACTCCTACTATTGCATTGGGAAATGATGTTCCAAAGAGGTTCTAGTATGGTAAGGATGTTTCCTACGAGTGTTTGATTGCAAATTTTTTATGCATGTTCCCAAAGATGAAAGGCCTAAGTTAGATGCCAAGACTAGACAGTGTATCTTCATTGGCTATAGGCAAGATGAGTTTGGTTATAGATGCTATGATCCAATTTAGAAGAAACTTCTCAGAAGTAGGGATGTAGTATTTGTAAAAGATCATACTATTAAAGATATTAACAAGGTGAAAAAAATTAAAGCCTCAGAGTAGTAGTTTGATTGATTTAGACCCATCTCCTACAACTCATACACCTGATGCAGTTGAGGTTCAGAATCATGGTGATGTGCAAAATGATAATCAGAATACAGATGAGGTTGGTGCTCCTGAATATGAAGCAGCTAATGATCAACAAGAGGCACATGTTGAGGAACCTGAAGTTTCACTTAGGAGGTCTACCAGAGATTGAACGCATTCTATCAGGTATTCACCTAATGAGTATATACTCTTGACAGATGGAGAAGAACCTGAATGCTATGAAGAGGCTATGGAGAGTGAGCAAAAGACATAATGGATTGCAGCTATGAAATATGAAATGTAGTCTTCAGCTGATAATCACACCTTTGAATTGGAGAAGCTTCCTAAAGATAGAAAAGTCTTGAAGAATAAGTGGATCTATAAAATAAAACAAGAAGAGAATTCATTATCTCCACGCTAGATTAGTTGTCAAGGGCTTTAGTCAGAAAAAAGGAGTTAACTTTGAGGAGATTTTCTCACCAGTGGTCAAGATGTCATCAATTCGTGTTATTTTGGAATTAGCTGCTACTCTTGATTTAGAAGTTGAGCAAATGGATGTTAAAATAGCCTTCCTTCATGGTGACTTAGAGGAGAAAATCTACATGGAATAACCTGAAGGTTTTATGGTAAAAGGAAAAGAAAAATATGTTTGCAAACTGAAAAAGAGTTTGTATGGGTTGAAACAAGCACCTAGGCAATGGTATAAGAAGTTTGAGTCAGTTATGGTTCAACAAGGCTACAAGAAGACTACTTCTTATCATTGTGTTTTTGTGCAGAGATTTTTTGGTAGTGATTTTATCATCTTGTTGCTATATGTTGATGATATGTTCATTATGGATTCTCGTTCTTCAAGAATTGATAGCTTGAAGAAAGAGTTGAGCAAGTCATTTGCAATGAAGGATTTAGGGCCAGCAAAGCAGATTCTTAGCTTGAGGATCATTCGTGATAGGAAATGCAAGAAGTTGTGGCTATCTCAAGAAAAGTATATTGAGAAAGTATTACAGCGATTTAATATGGCTAAAGCTAAACCTGTAAGTACCCCTCTTGCCATATCTTTCAAATTGAGTGTCAAACAATCTCCTTCTAGTGAGCAAGAAAAAGAATATATGCAGAAAGTTCCTTATACATCTGCAGTAGATAGCTTGATGTATGCTATGGTTTGCACTAGGCCAGACATAACTCATGCAATTGGTACTATTAGTAGATTTTTGTTTAATATAGGAAAAGAGCATTGTGATACTGTGAAGTGGATTTTGAGATATCTCCATGGCACTGCTAGTTTGAAGTTGTGTTTTGGAACTGGAAAGCCTATTCTCAGTGGTTATACAAATTTTAATTTGACAGGGGATGCGGATTCAAGAAAGTCTACTTCTGAGTATTTGATCACTTTTGCAGGGGGAGCTATGGCATGGCAATATAGGTTGCAGAAATGTATTGCATTGTCTTCTACAAAAGCCAAATTCATTACAACAGCTGAAGCATGTAAAGAATTGCTTTGGATGAAGAAGTTTGTGAATGAGCTTGGCTTTATACAGAAGAGATATGTCTTATTTTGTGACAGTCAGAGTGTTATTCATCTTGGCAAGAATCCTACTTTTCACGGTAGATCCAAATACATAGATATGAGGTATCATTGGATTCGAGATATTTTGGATTCTAAGCAGCTTGAACTTGAGAAGATACATACTGATGATAATGGTTCTGATATGTGCACAAAGGCTTTACCAAGAGTGAAGTTTGAAGCATGTTGTAGAGTTTCCAGTTTGGCAAACTCCTTCACATAGTCGGAAAGGGGGAGAATTACTAGGTTTTTTGGGTTCTCTTCTATGTGAAAAATCCAATGTTTGAGCCTATTTTCTTTTGGCCCAATAGGCTATTTGTTAGGAAATCATAGAGATCACTGCAAACAAAAACACGCAGCGGAAAAATATTTGATCTCTGATTTCCCACCAGGATCCATGCTGTTCGTTTAATTCGACAAAAGTGTTCAAAGAACTAACCTGTTGATGATTCGAAATCACAGTTTGGAAGAGATGCCTCGATCGCGAAACACCCTCTATCGCGTATCCACACGAATGCTACCGTTTGGAGTGCTAGCTCTCTGCAACGGCGAAGGCTGGAAAAACGTTTTCTCTAAAAAACGTATTAGAGTTACCTTTTTCGTTCCTCTTTGTTTTTATTGTTACCTCTGAGAAGACTTAACGTCTGGAGTGAATATAATCACTCCAGAATCCAATTCAAAATTGGATACGGAAAGTCAAATTCAGAATCCAAGTCTAATTAGGATTCTGAATACATTATCTAATAATATATATAATTGGATAAGGTAAGTCAAATTCAGAATCCAAATCTAATTAGGATTCTGAATATATTATCTAATAATATATATATATATAAAAACGAAAATAATAATAATAATAAATATTAATATCTAATATTAATATTATTAATATTATATCCAGCCCAAAATGCATTCTTGTGTGTGACCCGATAGGCCCATATTAATTGGCAGTCAATTTAATCTCTATTAAATCAACAAGTCATAATTGGCCTCTAGCAAGGCGTTACAACTACCCAATTAATATAAGGAATGTCCAATTTGCCTAATAATAGTATATGCATTAATCCCTTTGTCACACGATATCTAGCTTGAACATAAGTCATGGTCAACGTCATACTTATATTGTCCAAACTTATGATTACTCGATCTCCAAGTAGAATGATAAAAACAAATGAAATTGATCACACTATCAATTCATTTGAGCACGGCCATGCATTTCACAGTCTCACTTATCGAGGGGCCCAAAAGATATCTCTCTCAAAGAGAGGGACAAATTCTATCTTGATTGTTCATTATCCTCTACATAATTTCTATCATATATGAACATAACCTTTATTACTATCCAGTTACGGATAATGTTTGATCATGTCAAAATATAATAGTCCTTATATTGGAAACTATGACAATCTCAAGTCAAAGAATTAATACATAACTATCATGAGATTTACTTATGACACTAACCCATGTAGTAATCTCATGATGGGTCTATCCAATACATTGTTCTCTAACAAGTATCTATGAAATTGATTTGTATCACTATACACATAACCATCTAATGATTATCAAATCAATGTTCATACTGGTTAAGAATTATTATTTTTTTATCTCTATAACAATAATAAACCAGGGACAAATATCAAAATTGTGTAACATGCAAACAAACAATAATGATAATAAAACCTCATTTATTAATAATGAATGTATAACATAAAGATCCAAATAAATGGCCTAGGGCACATACACTAACAATCTCCCACTTGCACTAGGCCTACAAATTTCTAAGACCCATAGATCTAGTGTGCTGATCATGCTTGACCCGTGAGAGAGGCTTTGTTAATGGATCTGCTATGTTATCATTTGTGTCAACTTTGCATATCTTGATATCTCCTCTATCGATAATGTCTCGAATGAGGTGAAAACGCCTGAGTATATGCTTAGACCTTTGATGAGATCTAGGCTCTTTTGCCTGTGCTATGGCACCATTGTTGTCACAATAAATGTCCACAGGATTTGCAATGCTAGGCACCACTCCTAGCTCAGTGATGAATTTCTTCAACCAGACTGCTTCCTTAGCTGCATCTGATGCTGCTATATACTCAGCCTCTGTTGTAGAATCAGCCACAGTGCTTTGTTTTGAGCTCTTCCAACTAACAGCTCCACCATTCAATGTGAATGTAAAACCTGACTGCGATCTAAAATCATCTATGTCAGTTTGGAAACTAGCATCTGTGTAACCATTTACAACTAGCTCATCTTCCAAACCTCCATAAACCAAGAATACATCTTTAGTCCTTCGAAGGTACTTAAGAATATTCTTGACAGCTGTCCAGTGACCTTCACCAGGATCAGCTTGAAATCTACTAGTTGCGCTTAATGGATATGAGACATCTGGTCTAGTACATAGCATGGCATACATAATAGATCCTATAGCAGAAGCATAAGGAATCTTATTCATTCGATCTCGCTCATCAGATGTCATAGGACATTGACTCTTGCTGAGATGAATGCCATGAGACATAGGCAAGAATCCCTTTTTGGAATCTTGCATGTTGAACCTCTTCAACACTTTATCTATGTATGTACTTTGACTCAGGCCAATTATCCTTCTAGATCTATCTCTATAGATCTTTATACCAAGGATATAGGCAGCCTCACCTAAGTCTTTCATTGAGAAAGAATTCCCTAACCAAGTCTTAACCTTTTGCAAGGTAGGGATATCATTCCCAATGAGTAATATGTCATCCACATATAAGACTAAAAACACTACTGCACTCCCACTAACCATCTTGTAGACACAAGGTTCATCTTCATTCTTGATGAAACCAAAGTTCTTAACTGTTTCATCAAAATGAAGATTCCAGCTTCGAGATGCTTGCTTCAATCCATAAATGGATTTTTGAAGCTTGCAAACCTTTGTAGAATTCTCAGGATTTACAAAACCCTCAGGTTGTGTCATATACACATCCTCAAGCAAGTTTCCATTAAGGAAAGCGGTTTTGACATCCATTTGCCATATCTCATAATCATAGTATGCTGCAATGGCAATGAGAATTCTAACAGACTTAAGCATAGCAACTGGTGAAAAGGTTTCATCATAGTCTATACCATGAGTTTGCTTGAAACCTTTTGCAACAAGCCTTGCTTTATAGGTCTGCACATTCCCATCCATGTCAGTTTTCTTCTTGAAAACCCATTTGCAACCAATAGTCTTAATACCCTCTGGAGGATCAATTAAAGACCAAACTTGGTTGTCAAACATAGATTGCATCTCAGATTTCATGGCTCCAAGCCATTTGTCTGAATCTGGACCTGACACAGCTTTTTGATAGGTAGTAGGCTCATCTTGATCTATGAGCATTACTTCACTATCATCAGTCACAAGAAATCCATATCTCTCTGGATGACGACGTGTCCTATCAGACCTGCGAGGGATTTGTGTTACATCTTCAGACTCCACAACTATTTGTGGTTCTGAAATAGGCTCTATAGACGGCTCAATGATTTCTTGTGGTACTTGAGTTTCCTCAAGTTCTACTATACTCCCACTAGTTCTCTTAGAAAGAAATTCCCTTTCCAAAAAGATCCCATTTCGAGCGACAAACACTTTGTTCTCTGAAGGAGTATAGAAATAGTATCCTTTAGTTTCCTTAGGATACCCCACAAAATTACATTTGATAGACTTTGGAGCTAACTTATCTGAAACTGGTCTTTTCACATAAGCTTCACAACCCCAAATCTTAAGAAAAGACAAACTAGGTGTCTTACCTGTCCATATCTCATATGGTGTCTTTTCAACCGCCTTAGATGGTACACGGTTCAGAATGAATGCAGCTGTCTCTAAGGCATAACCCCAAAAAGATAAAGGAAGATCCGCTTGACTCATCATTGATCGAACCATATCTAATAGAGTTCGATTTCTCCTTTCAGAAACTCCATTCCACTGTGGAGTTCCTGGAGGAGTCAGTTGTGAAACAATTCCACAATCCCTTAGATGATCATCAAACTCTTGGCTCAAATATTCACCACCTCGATCTGATCGAAGTAGTTTAATTGTTTTACCAAGTTGATTTTGTACTTCATTTTGAAAAGTTCTAAACATTTCAAAAGACTCATGCTTATGTTTCATTAGGTAGACATAGCCATACCTACTGAAATCATCAGTAAAAGTAATGAAGTATCGAAATCCTCCTCTGGCACTAATGCTAAAAGGACCACATACATCTGTATGTATCAAGCCCAATAAATCATTAGCCCTTTCACTATGACCAGTAAAAGGATCCTTTGTCATCTTACCAAGCAAACAAGACTCACATGTTTCAAATGATTCAAAATCAAATGAATCTAATAATCCATCTTGATGGAGCTTAGAAATGCGTTTCTCATTTATATGGCTAAGGCGACAATGCCATAAATAAGTAGGGTTTAACTCATTTGGCTTAGTTCTCTTAGAAGTTATGTTATAGATATAATTACCATTAGAATCATCAAGATTAAGGATATAAAGGCCATTATAAGAATTTGCAATACCATAAAGCAGATCATTTTTATCAAAAATAGAACATTTCTTATTCTTAATCAAAAATGAATAACCTTCATCATCCAAAACAGATACTGAAATAAGATTCCTACTCATAGTAGGAACATAAAAGCAATTGTTCAAAATTAACAAAAACCCATTGGGCATAACAAGCTCATAAGTTCCTACAGCTATAGTAGCAACTCTTGCTCTATTGCCAACACGTAGGTCCACTTCGCCCTTCTTCAGCATCCTACTCCTTTTGAGTCCCTGCATATTTGTACAAATATGAGATCCACATCCGGTATCTAATACCCAGGAAGAAGGAATAGATAAATTAATTTCTATAACATAAATACCTGAAGATGTAGTCGCACTACCCTTCAACTTCTTTAACTCATCCAAATAGAGTTGACAATTTCTCTTCCAATGCCCAGGCTTGTTGCAATGGAAACAAGTCCCTTCCTTAGGAACTTTAGCCTTAGGTACAGGTTTTGGTTTAGCTTGTCCCTTGGACCCTTTAGCACCTTTTGCCTTACCCTTGCCTTTAGTATCTTTGGCTTTCTTTTTCATTTGTTTAATATTGACATTCAATATTTGGGTAGGCTTTTTGATATTCCCCTCAGCAGTTTTGAGCATACCATGTAGCTCAGGAATGGATTTCTCCATGTCATTCATGTTATAGTTCATGACAAACTGTGAGAAACTACTAGGCAATGAATGTAGGATCAAATCCGTGGAGAGTTCTAAACTCAGGGGATATCCAAGTCTAGCAAGGTGATCTAGATAGCCTTTCATCTTCAAAACATGAGCACTAACAGATTCACCTTCAGACATTTTGCAGTCAAATAATGCAACAGCGGTGTTAAACCTATCTTGCCTAGCCTGTTGTTGGAAAGCTTGTTTGAGATGCACACTCATCTCATAAGCCTCTAAGTGTTCCAGATCCTTCTGAAGTCCTGGACACATAGTAGCCAACATAAGACATCCTATGTCATTGGAATCATCCACATGCTTCTTATGCTTACTCTTAGCAGCATTAGAAGCATCGGCAGGAGGTGGGTCAGGGATAGCTTCATCAAGCACGTAGGACTTTTTCTCTTGTTTGAGAACAATTCTCAGGTTCCTAAACCAGTCAACAAAATTAGTCCCACATTCTTTCAGTTTTTCCTTCTCAAGGATAGATCGCAGTGATAAGGTGGAATTGTTATTAGCAGCCATCTGTTGATAAATATGCAAAGTCAAATTTTAATTAATAATGAGGTTAAAATTATTTAAACTCCTACTAAAAAATATAACCCTCTAAAGAAATATTTTAGTAGGCTAAGATCCGTATTTCACTTAATTCTAAACTCAGCTTTGGCGTGACGCTTAAAATCAAGTTATTTAGGTAGGTAACATCTTTACCAATTACATCTCATGTAACTCTTAGTAATTATGGAATATTGACATCATATGTCATAGCATGTTGAATTCCATCTAATGCCTTAAGCCCAAAAACCATTTTGATAGCCTAATTAAGTCTAACCAATTTTAAAACATATGAGTAGCACTATTACTCATCCTACTTAGCTAGGAATGTTTAAAGCATATTGCTTTGGCAATACCTACTTTAATACAATCTTAGTTTTGATAGGTGTTCAAAACGTGGATGGCATTTAGACTTAAATTATTAATGAGGGTTCAACTAAATTATTATCATGTCTTGCATTACATATCATTATATTTTAGCATCCTATATGCATATATATAATTTATCACATAAGCATCATATACCAAATGACAAAATATGTAAACGTGACATAGCATGGCCAAACTAAATATGATCTTCAAGAGACCAAATGAAGATCATAAAGGCAACCCTAGGTGAAAAACCTATCTATTACAACACTTGCAATATTACATATCTTCAAAACTTGAGCTTGTGCTTCCATCACCATGGAACCATCTTCTCCTTGGTATGAATCTCCATCACAAACATTGTAGCTTGAATCTTCATATATTACAATAAAAGAAAATCTAATTACTAGTATGCACCATGCCAAGACATCAAACAAACATAACATATTCATCACCAACATGTTAAATAGAAACAAATATATTGACATTCTTAATGTCGCGGTAACGAACTATAGGGCGCGAACATACGGCGGTCCCGCTAGCCGGTCAGCGGGCGGGGTTCCGAAGGGGCAGCGCCCCTCGAAGCCAAACAGAAACGTTAATCTCATTAACATTTTTCTTTGGCGAAACCCTAAAACAGAACCGTTAATCTCATTAACCTTCTTACTGTTTTATTTCAAATATGTACAACCCATTACAGAATCATTACAAAATGTTTATATCACATATAAACTTAATCGTTTTCATCATATGAAAATCATTTTAATCAACCAATCATATATACGTGATCATCTCATGAAAACGAAATTAAAAAACACCAATCCTTTCTCATCATATGAAAAACGAATTAGGGTTTTACAGAAACGAAACCAAAAACCAATCCTTTCTCATCATATGAAAAACGAATTAGAGTTTTATAGTTAACATGCCATACGTAAACAATATATATCACCATAATCATATCAACATGGAATTTTCGACTTAAACGAAAACAACAAGTGGCTCTGATACCACTGTTAGGAAATCATAGAGATCACTGCAAACAAAAACACGCAGCGGAAAAATATTTGATCTCTGATTTCCCACCAGGATCCATGCTGTTCGTTTAATTCGACAAAAGTGTTCAAAGAACTAACCTGTTGATGATTCGAAATCACAGTTTGGAAGAGATGCCTCGATCGCGAAACACCCTCTATCGTGTATCCACACGAATGCTACCGTTTGGAGTGCTAGCTCTCTGCAACGGCGAAGGCTGGAAAAACGTTTTCTCTAAAAAACGTATTAGAGTTACCTTTTTCGTTCCTCTTTGTTTTTATTGTTACCTCTGAGAAGACTTAACGTCTGGAGTGAATATAATCACTCCAGAATCCAATTCAAAATTGGATACGGAAAGTCAAATTCAGAATCCAAGTCTAATTAGGATTCTGAATACATTATCTAATAATATATATAATTGGATAAGGTAAGTCAAATTCAGAATCCAAATCTAATTAGGATTCTGAATATATTATCTAATAATATATATATATATATATAAACGAAAATAATAATAATAATAAATATTAATATCTAATATTAATATTATTAATATTATATCCAGCCCAAAATGCATTCTTGTGTGTGACCCGATAGGCCCATATTAATTGGCAGTCAATTTAATCTCTATTAAATCAACAAGTCATAATTGGCCTCTAGCAAGGCGTTACAACTACCCAATTAATATAAGGAATGTCCAATTTGCCTAATAATAGTATATGCATTAATCCCTTTGTCACACGATATCTAGCTTGAACATAAGTCATGGTCAACGTCATACTTATATTGTCCAAACTTATGATTACTCGATCTCCAAGTAGAATGATAAAAACAAATGAAATTGATCACACTATCAATTCATTTGAGCACGGCCATGCATTTCACAGTCTCACTTATCGAGGGGCCCAAAAGATATCTCTCTCAAAGAGAGGGACAAATTTTATCTTGATTGTTCATTATCCTCTACATAATTTCTATCATATATGAACATAACCTTTATTACTATCCAGTTACGGATAATGTTTGATCATGTCAAAATATAATAGTCCTTATATTGGAAACTATGACAATCTCAAGTCAAAGAATTAATACATAACTATCATGAGATTTACTTATGACACTAACCCATGTAGTAATCTCATGATGGGTCTATCCAATACATTGTTCTCTAACAAGTATCTATGAAATTGATTTGTATCACTATACACATAACCATCTAATGATTATCAAATCAATGTTCATACTGGTTAAGAATTATTTTTTTTTATCTCTATAACAATAATAAACCAGGGACAAATATCAAAATTGTGTAACATGCAAACAAACAATAATGATAATAAAACCTCATTTATTAATAATGAATGTATAACATAAAGATCCAAATAAATGGCCTAGGGCACATACACTAACACTATTAATGTTTTAGCATTTATAATAACCTTATGTTGCATGAGAGAGGTGTTAGTGTGTCATCCACCAAAGGAGAAAAGAGAGAAAGAGAGAAAAGAGAGAGAAAAGAAAGAGTTTTTTTTTCTGCAAAAGAAGTCAATAGAGCAGTCTCAGTTTTCTGGCGATCGGACTATCATCTATGACCTGATCAGGCTGAAATTTGGACAGCAGTTATAGGACTCATCATTCTTCATTTTGAACGGTGAAGATCAATTTTCGACTGTTGAATTTCTGGCATTTGGAGCTCAAAATTTACTGTTTACATGCATTTCTACAACAGAGACTAGTTTGTCTTTCTCCTATGATCGGACAGTCATTTGTTGTCGGATTTGGTTGAAATTTGGCGAGCATGTTTAAAATTTGTTGTTATTTAATATGAAAGGTGGAGATCAAATTTGAACAACCGGAGCTCATCCATTGGCATGAACAATAACTAGTTTGAGTGATTTTTCTCCATTCTCTTATTTATTTCTTGTTTTTCAGTTGATTTGGTGTTGCTACTTTATTTGAGGGTTATTGTAGTAGTTTGTAGTTGCTGTAAATATTGATTTTGATACTGAAACTCCTTTACTTGGACCAAGAAAGGTCCCGTGGTTTTTATCCTTTACATTGAAAGGATTTTCCACGTTAAAAATTATTGTATTTATGTGTGATTGGTTTTGTGTATCTTGAGGCAGATTGTTAATTGGTTGTTTGCTGAATTTTACTTAGTCACTCCTCATAGATTCATTCAAGTAGGGAAGAATTAATCTTGACTCATTCCCATCAATATATGTAACATATATATCATATATAAGGACATATCAAATTATATGTTTTTTAACATGTTATTTATTGCATTTATCATAGATTATATGCATTATATATAACAAGTAACAAATTATATGCAATATATAATAGATTTTATGTTATATATGTTATATATATTCCTTAATTTTTTAACTTTTCATCACATTCGACAAATTATTTACAACATATACTATATATATATATACTATATATATATATGAGATTATATGCAGCACATATAACATATCATATTTAACTATAATATTTCAACTCAAAGTAGGTTGTAACTATAAGGTATGTAGCAAAATTTACTTAGAATTAATTAAATTATTAGTTGAAGTTATATTATAATGTAAAATATATTATATGATAAATGTTGAGCTAGATTATGAACTTTAAAGAATCTAAACCTGAGAAGTAGTATTTGAATTTATGGATAGCAATAACTATGAGTTGTGAATTTATGAAATAACAATAATTAGTCAATAATTAAATTATAAAATTTAAATGTGAGGCTAACTTATTAATTAAATTTTAAACTATAGATTATATAAATTAGGACTTTAAAATTTGGCATAACATGAAACAACACGAGCGGGGATCATCTTAAAGAATAATGTATGTGAAATGAAATAAAGTTGGGGAAAAAATGTTTAATTCCACTTATTTAATAACATTAGGCTAAAAAAGTGCATAAAAGGCCCAACAATTCCACTTGTTAGAATATTAAAATAACAAAACATCAGTGTCAATTTTATATTTAACTTTTGTAATGTGTACTAAAGAAATGAGTGAAAGGAACAAGTGTAATGGTGATGATGGAGTACTAGGTAGTATTTGTCATAATGGTGGAATCTAGCTTATGATGGTAAGAATTAAAAATAAATAAATACATAAGGCTTTGTCATCTTAAACGTGTAGGAAGAGGAAGAAAGAATTAGACAAATGGCAAATTTTAAAGCAAGAAATTGACAAATGTGAAAAATGAATGTGTTGATGAATAACACGTCTTCTTACCTTAGCCTTCCAAATTGTAGAAGAAGCATAAAAAAAGAAGCTTTTGCTTCTTTGTTCTTATATATATATATATATATATATATATAAAGTAAATAAATTAATTGATAGCTTTAAGAATCAGCGAATCAAGAACAAAGGAAGAAGGTATGCACTGTTATTTTAAAAGTCGATTCTTCTGCGTTAAAAATTTAATTACAATTGGTTGAGTTAGGAAATTTAAATGAATAACTCTATAGTCAATTCTTTATGAATTTTGCTTAGAATTCGATTAAAATAGATTAGCCCAAATAACTAGTAAATTTATAATAAGAACATACTTAAAGTTTAGAAGAAGAGAAATAATATATGTTTAGGGACTAATAATTTTTGGTTATTAAAGAATTAATGAAATTGGAATTAAATCCAATTAATATAATATAAGACTAGTGGGCGTAGTATAACCAATGTACATAAATAGTCATATTAGCTCTAATTACTATGAAATTTGAATATTTAAAATAGATATGTCATTAGTGAGCCCAAAATTTGGTGATTATCCTACTAAACTGATACCTAGCCACAAATCTTTTATTGATAGAAGAAACATATGTGCATAAAAATGAATTACTGTATTGAAAGAGAGAAATTATTATCATATACTAAGTAAAAAAGAATATATATTATTGTACTATATTGTTGCATCTTTTATCAATTAAGAATGACCTTATCCTATTGTATGTAACCCTATTTGATATTGCATTTCATAGATATTGATTCGTTGTTGAACTATTCAATAGTTTGCAATAGCATCTTCATTTATTCTCCAAGGTGCTAGATATGTATGTGTATACATTGACTAGTAAGATATAAGTATTGTGTATACATTGACTAGTAAGATATAAATATTCCTTAGAGCACCATAGTATATCCATAGTGTATGAATAGTATATGTATGGTATATCTAAGGTATAGAGAGAGAGAGTGTGTAATATAGTGATGTGATTGATAATCAAAATTTAAAAGTATATGTTCTTAAATTATAAGAGTATTGTGACTAATGCATATATGTGTGGATAAAAAAAAAGGGATCACTAATTAAAGATAAAAAAAAACACATAATAGAATAGCATTGAGTTCTACGAAGTGTCTGGTAATCTTAAGCCAACCTAGTCTTTATAACTGTAGCACTACTAAAATTGGGGTGTGACATTAATAGATTATATTAGTATTGTGCAAAAATTATTAATCCAACCGAATCGCATGATTTCAACCGGGTCTAATTGATTTATGCATCATATTCGAGTGAGAACAAATTAACATTAAAAAAATGGTTTGGTCAGTTCGATCAGGTTGATGTTCTAATTTACATTGGAAACCGAACTCGACCAATTACAAAAGCATATATATATATATATATATATCATGACATTGCATGTATAATAATGTCATTTTAAGATGCTTATATAACCATCTTAAATTTAGAACCCTAGGGTCTAATGGTCGTCGCACTTCAGATTTCTCCTCTATTCACAGTTCAAAATGTCTCTCTCATTTCTTTCTAACTTCTCTCTCTCTCTCTCTCTCTCTCTCTCTCTCTCTCTCATCTTGAATTCTCTTGCACCCTCAGTATTTTAGAGATTATGTTCTTTGCCATTTGTTCTTTAAAGTCTGTCTCTCCATAGATTTGAAACTTTTGTTTATAAGTTTTTTACATTATTTTTTTAATTCTATTAGGCTATTTCTTTTTTTTTCTTTTTCCATTTTAGGGATTCTTCGAGATTCATAAAACTTTTTATAAGTTTGTTTACGCTTGGGTTTTTTCCTTTCACTCATTTTCGGTTAGGGTTCTTTTCAATTTTTATTTTTTAATTTAGATATTTTTTACTTTAGGGTATCTTCAAAATTTGCTGGGGTTTTTATAAATTTATTTGTTTTCTTTTTCAGTTTTGTTTTCTTTTTTAGTTCCACATATTCTTACTTTTTTTATTTAGGGATTTTTATTGTTGACTTAGGATTTTTTTGGGAATTAATCCAAAAAATACCCTTGAATAAAATAATAAGAAATTTTAAACCCTTTTAACCTTAACTAGACTCTTAATGATAAAAATGTCCTCTAAAACTAAATACCCGCTCATCTTATCTTGCTAAAATACACATTTTAAATCGAAAGTTTATTTTTTCTTTTGCAATTACTTCTTCCTAAAACCCTAACTATTTTAAATAAAAAAAATCTATTAATTTGGAAGCAAAACCCATAGATTTGAAATAGAACGCTTTGGGTTGATCACACTACAAGGAAAACTGAATCAGACAACGCTTTCTGGCCGTTGTCTGATGAAGACAAAAACGGTTGTCTATTGAAGCGATGTCTGATAGCATTTCAGATAACGGTTTTAAAACCGTTGTCTGATTTTCGTTTGTACAACGGTTTTTAATTTTATCAGACAACGGTTTTTGCCCGTTGTCTGATTATAGTTCAGACAACGGTTTCTAATTTTTCAGACAACGGTTTTTAACCGTTGTATGATGGTTTCAACAACGGTTTGTAAATTTTCAGACAATGGTTTCTAAATTTTTAGACAACGGTTTTTAACCGTTGTCTGATGATTGTTTAGACAACGCTTTTTGACCGTTGTCTGATGAAGAAAAAAACCGTTGTCTATTGAGGCGATGTCTGATAGCATTTCAGACAATGGTTTATAACCGTTGTCTGAAGATGGTTTCCACAACGGTTTTTAGTTTTATCAGACAATGGTTTTTAACCGTTGTCTGATGAAGGTTTAGACAACGCTTTTTGACCGTTGTCTGATGAAGACAAAAACCGTTGTCTATTGAGGCGATGTCTGATAGCATTTCAGACAATGGTTTATAACCGTTGTCTGAAGATTGTTTCCACAACGGTTTTTAGTTTTATCAGACAACGGTTTTTAACCGTTGTCTGATGAAGGATTAGACAACGCTTTTTGACCGTTGTCTGATAAAGACAAAAACGGTTGTCTATTGAGGCGATGTCTGATTAAGGTTTATACAATGCTTTCTTATTAAAAACCGTTGTCTGCTTAATATGTGCACACTGAATATTAGACAATAGTTTCAATGTTCATTTTCATTTCACCACCATTGTCTGTTAAACTGTACATTATACATATAAAACAACACTTTACAATGGAGGATTGCAAATTTGGGAATAAAAAAACCTCCACAAATTCAACCATTCAACATATTAAAAAACTAAAATAAAATCAACACTATACATATATCACTGAATTATACTATTAACTTCAACTTGAATGACGCTTCATGAAATATTTGGCGAAGTCAATCCTAATCTCGTTGATGTCGGCATCACTATACTCCAAGTTGCCTCTGCGCAGCCACTGAAAAATGAATCAAATTTTGGTTAGCCACATGTGGTAAATACAAAACTATTATATAAAAAATGAAAATAATTAAAATTCTCACCTTAGCTGCAAACTGAAGCTCCTTGTCATAACAGATTTCCTTCATGTACCTCATGACAAAGAGGCCGTAGTCCGTGGCCTCTTTCTGCACAGGAACCCCCTGAAATAGCAAATGAAAACAAAAATGAAGTACCACATGTTACATCCATATGTAAACCCATATGCAAACCAACACATCAACCTAATCACACAATCTAACCTGAAAAAATGCAATCCAAATATATACGAGCAAGTATACAAGTAATGCCAGCAGTGCTGCAATTGGAAATGAAAATGCAGACCAACTTAAAATGCTTTGTGGACTCCAAGTTTGTACTCAAATGAAAAAATGCAGTCCAAATTTTGCAATATTTCTTTCATAGAACAAGCAATTAACATATTGTATAAATTGTATAAATCAGAAATGATGAGAAAAACAATACCGCCATGTTCTCCCATAAAATTTTCCTCCTCACATTCTTGTTGACACTCTCTTTGTATAACTTTATGGCACTACAAGAAACACAATATAAGTTAACAAAATTGCATTTTCCCCAAATTTAACAACTTAAGACTAAATAGGCAGACTCGCAACTTACTTGTCAACAACCTCTATCCATTCCTGGCTAGCAATACGACGTTTAAGAGGGTCCATGTGGTAGACTACCTCTGCAGTCGGATTTACAACAGTCAATACCCAGTGATTCCTACGAAATAACAAAATAAAATACAAGCAATTCTTCATATTTGGAAGAACATAACGCCAAACAATTCATTGAACAAAAAGATCTGAATAAATACAAAACCGACAATGAAACAGTGATTTGAATCACCAAAATAGCAATCACAAAGGCTCAATTCATAACATCAATCACAATCACATACAGAAGCAGTGTTATTTAGCTACTAACTCTCATTAGCTACAATAGCAGATAAAAAAGAAAGGTAAAGAAATACTCACACATCGTTGAAAGGCAAGAGAAAGTATTGCCCTTCTTTAGCCCCCTTAAATCGACTCGCAAGTATACGTGACCTCCCCCCTGAATTACCACATCCAATGGCACCAATCATGCTGGGATCCACAAAGCCAATCATATCAACCATTTTATGCCTTTTGACATATTCATACAAGTAGCTGCATACAAAATGAAGTAATAGTTGGTACATATTATCAGTTTAATTCCAGCACAATTAACAAATAAAATAAAAAGCTATTGTACTTGGAAACTTACTGAATAAATATGGTAAGTATGGATCCGGACATTTCACCTCCGGCGCACACAGCATGTAGATCTTGTAAGAACACAACTTGCTTTTTGCTCACACCAAATGCTTCTTCACTTAGGGCAAAACTAACTGTTCGATCATCGCTTAAGGCATCCTTCGCCCACAGCCACAAACGTTTCAAAGACGCTGGATAATCAGCACCCATCTGAACATGCAGCTCCTCCTCAAACATATCAGCTTCTATAACAACAGGCTTCTTTAATTTCTTGGAGGCTTTTTTCTTCACACAAGCTTTTTTAAAACTCTGAAAATAAAGGGGGGCATGTGAACATAGTAAATAGCAAAAAAAAAAAAAAAGCAATTATGCAAAGTTTCATTTCTCAAAACTTAACCTTTGGATTAGACACCCCATCCAGCACAATCAAATTTCTCGGCCATGCTATAAAAGTACCCACGGCTTGGTCCACAGTAACAATTTCATCGCCGACTGGGAATGGGATATTGACGTCTGTAAATATAAAAAACATGGAAAAATTGCATTTAATTATATGTTTGAATATAATCATTATAAGTTTGAATAAATATTAAGTAGTATCCTCAAACCTTGAATTGTACGAGTGATCGACACTCTTGCATTCTCTTGTGCAATCTTAACTCCATGGAGAGATGGCTCATGTCCTTCAACAACCGGGACTTCAACAACCTTTGCATAAGCAACAATATTGCTCGGTGATCCTATGGCCAGCTTCGCCAATTTCACTTGATTATCAAACCCATCATCATCATTTTTTTTAACAATGTCATCATTTTTTATTTCAACCTCCTCATTATTGGGACCTTTGACATCAGCAGAAACCTCAATACCTTCTGCCTCCTCAGCATGAACAACCATAGCAACAACCTCGATACGTTCTGCCTCCTCAGCAGCAGCAACCTCATCAACATCTGCAACAATCTCAGCAGCAACCTCATGAACATCATCCTTATCAAGCACCTCCAGTTTCTCCAAAGCAAGGACCTTCTCATCATCAACAGAATTGGGGCTCCTTTTTGCTTCATCTGAATTGAGACTCCTTTTTGCTTCAACAGAATTTGCATCAAATTCAGTACTCAAATTCTTCCTCACAACCGGCACTTGCGCCTCTTGATCCTTCACAATAGGAATGGAATTGGAGCAACTTGCTTGTTGGGAAGGCATGTTTGGACTAGACACAGGCTTTGACAAAAATTCTGCTCTAAGCTTGGCAATTTCAGCAGCCCAAAATGCATCTCTCTGTGCTATAATTTTCTTGGTCTCCTCCTCCATGACCATTTGAACCCCCTCCCGTATCTTTTCATCAAAATTCTTTGCTTTTCTCTGTCTTGGGAGACCAAAATAGACAGATTGCTTCACGTGCCTTCCCTGGCCACGTACTCTTCCAGAATGCTCCGGTTTACCAAGCGCCTTCGATAACACATCATCAGCGCCTTGTTCAACTACTTCACCTGAACTAACTTGCTCCTTTAATGACTCCTAAAAAAATAGACCCAAAATGGATGTAGTTAATAAATTAGTAAACAATAAAAGCTGATGAATTGAGTTGAAACTTGAATCGAAAATCAGAACTTACGATTTCCTCAGCTTTGTGCTTCACTCTCTCATCTTTAAACTTTCCTTGTCTGTCCTGCCTTGCAAGGATCCAAGCCTTCGATCGATCGATCTCTGAAATCCCTTCAGGATGGGATTCAGTCTGCATGTATATATATAGAGGATGACCTTATTAGTAATATAAACATGTTTTAAGAAGCATTATAAATCGATATTGACGATACACAAGTCATAGAAAGCAAAATTAAATACACAAGTCAACACTAACCCATTCACTTTCCAAGTTCGCGTATCCTTTTCGAGACAAACGATGAGGATACTCGTTCTGCATACTTCTCTTGTGTTGTTCTTCATGAATTTTCTAAGACAAAAAGGAACAAAACATCATAAGTATGAAAAAGGAATCCAGATTACCATTTGGAACTAAATTAAGAAACAAGAAAATTGAAGATTTCCTTACGCTAAACTCGACTCCCAGACGATCAGCAACGAAAATGTCCCAGTGCGACTGCTCAATGAATGTGAAGTCAGCTGGAGGAAACCGCAGCTTCTCTGGTTCATCACGGTGTGGAAGAACATAGAGTCTCGTCAACCGACATTTGAATTCCCTCCATTTTTGACCAGCAGACTGCAGTACCATTTTCTTGGAAGTCGGTGGTACAACGAAAGCCATCTACATACATAAACCACAAAAATAAAATTAGATGAATAAGTTACTGAAAACCCAACGTGTATAAAGCAATTGAAAAACTAATGTATATAAATTAATTGTGTGGGAAGGATTTTGCATAACCTGGACACAATCCCAAATCTTTGTTTTGACGTCTTCAGCAACTTCCTTCCAGGAATCATGCCATATCGGGGCTTTAGACCTTGCTAAAACTCCGATATATGATTGCATCTCTGAAGCAGCCCTGCCAAATGGTGCTCCCTTTGCATTAAATGAAACTGTAGGCTTTTGGCTACTGATCTTCCGTCTAACAATTCGGTGCATGGAGACACACCCTCGTTTCAGCAGTTTTAATCCTGCAACATCGTCCTCGTTTGATTTCGGCTTAACCTTATCCACTCGCTTTCTTTTCTTGGACAGTTTTTTTTCCAAGTTTTCAGAGATCGACTTCCTCTTCGAAGATACGGGGGAAGAAGTCGATGGCTTTTCTGGGTGCATTGTCCGTGTCCTGGAGATAGCCTTCACCACTCTCATTGTGGCTGGATTTGGGGAAGACCGGGCTTGTTGTTTACATACACGGGGAGAAGAACGGGTGGGTAGTTGATACGATTGTTTCTTCTTCGAAGGAGCCATAATCAGCACCTGCATTCACAAATTTAAAGTTACATTTTGTACGAAATCATCCAGTTATATGTGAAAATTTGTTTTTGTAGAATGTTGATGTAAGCCTGCATTGTATCACGTTGCTAAGCAAATAACTCATAATTTAATTGGGACACGGCTAAACTAAAATCCTACTACGATACTAACACAAAACAGAAAGTGGTTAAGGACTTATTTCAGGTGCATTTGAAATGACACCTATTCTAAAGCCACATTCAACAAGACCTGTGTCCACAACCATGAACCTGAACTGTATCAAATCAAAGAAAACCTATGCATTATTTAAGTCAAATCTCAATATTTCAAATTCCTGTGTCCAAACCAGTGAAAGGCTTATCTATCTCTTCCAGTAAAAAAATATTCACATGGCTAAAATTTAGTCAAAGATTAACAAACAGGACATGGGCTGTATTTCGGAGCAGGAAAAAATATTAACAGCGACATTTGCAGTATTCTACTCATTGCAGCCGGAAACAAAAAGAAGCAGAAAATACAACAGCAACTAAGTCTCATGAAAATGGTTTATAAAAAAAAACTTCTAAGAACTAAGAAGAGGAAGAAAATATTATACAATAACATAATAACAGATAAAATTAAAAAAAATTGCAGAGCGACAAAAGTATATAACGAACCTCAAAGGCTGGAACTGAGGGAGTGAATGCAGAGCCGCAGTGAGTGGCGGGCGGGTTAGAGAGAAAGGTATAAGAGGAAGAAGAAATATGGATGTGCCGTGCGTTTTTAGGTCAAGACTGAAGATTTCGAAAGAGGGAAGGAAGAGAACAAAGTTAGGTCTAGCAATCGAAAGAGGGAAGGAGGAGAACAAATTTGGGTTTAGTTTCTGAATCTTTCTACCCGTGAGAATGGAAACAAATTAGGTATACACAGAGAAATCGAAAGAGGGAAGGAGGAGATAGGAGAGAGAAATCGAAAGAGGGTCTGTTTAGGTTTATTGTTAATTTTCAAAACGGCAGTGTTTTGAAATTAAAATGGGGGCAAATGAAAATTTTTTTGGGAAATACATGGGGGCAAATGAAAATTTTTTTGGGAAATAAAGGGGGTTCAAAATATTGCTCAAGTTTTGACATCCCTCTTTTGAAACAAAATGAATTTTTCAAATTTTTGTTAAATTAACTTTACAAATTCACTTATATAGATGCCTCATAAAAATCAATTTATAATTCATCCATAAGTGCTTAAGGCAATACAATTTAAATAATTAGTAGTGATAAATTTCTATGGAACCCTATATAATTATAAAATTTAGTGTTGATGTAAATTAGATTGAGCAAAAACTGAATAAGTCTAACATTGAAAAATTTTAACGAATACTTGTATATACTAATATATACTAATATATATATTATATACTAATATAATATATACTTATATATACTTGTATATATACTAACATATACTAATATATATATTATATACTAATATACTAATGTATACTAATATATACTAACATATACTAACATATACTAATATACTAATATATATATATATATTATATACTAATATACTAACATATACTAACATATACTAATATACTAACATATATATATTATATACTAATATACTAACATATACTAACATATACTAATATACTAACATATACTAATATATATATATTATATACTAATATACTAACATATACTAACATATACTAACATATACTAATATACTAACATATACTAACATATACTAATATACTAACATATACTAACATATACTAATATACTAACATATACTAACATATACTTGTATTTTAACGAATACTTATATATACTAACATATACTAACATATACTAACATATACTAACATATATATATATTATATACTAATATACTAACATATACTAACATATACTAATATACTAACATATACTAACATATACTAACATATACTTGTATTTTAACGAATACTTATATATACTAACATATACTAATATATATATATATATATATTATACTAATATAATATATACTTATATATAATTGTATATACTTGTATATATACTAACATATACTAATATATATGTACTTGTATATATACTAATATATACTTATATATATTTATATATATACTTCTATATACATGTATATACTTATATATATTTATAATATATACTTGTATTCCTACTTATATTATATCATATTTATATCTAAATCATTATACTAACATATACTAATATATATATATTATATACTAATATAATATATACTTATATATACTTGTATATATACTAATATAAACTTGTATATATTATATCTAAATCATATTATATCATATTATATCTAAATCATATTATATCATATTATATCTAAATCATTATTTAACATATACTAATATATATATATATATATTATATACTTGTATATATACTAATATAAACTTGTATATATTTGTATATACTAATATATATACTTGTATATACTTGTATATTTACAAGTATATATATTTGTATATACTAATATACATACTTGTATATACTAATATATAATTGTATATACTTGTATATATTTATATATATACTTCTATATACATGTATATACGTATATATATTTATAATATATACTTGTATTCCTACTTATATAATATCATATTATATCTAAATCATTATTTAACGGTGGACTTTAAAATTTTTAATGGGTAAATGAAATATTTATAAATCCAAACCTTAGCTTTTAATACTTAGTCAAGTTTATTTGGCTTAAGAAAGCCTAACTTCCATACATTGCAAATAGCCACCGGATCCTTAACGAAGTGAAAATGGAAGAAAATCTAACTTCCATTAAACGTCCAAGCTTCTATTTCTGCTTCATCTCCCATTCCTCTTTCAGCTTCATTAGTCGTGGTTCTCTCGCTGCCAAACCCTAAGCACCACTCTCCTTGCTGCGGTCTTCATTAATGCCGGCCGTCTCCTTGCTACTGGCCGTCTCCTTGCTGCCGGCCGTCTCATTTGTCAGTAACTGCATTGTCCCAATTAAGTCGAAAGAAGATTATTTTTTTACTTATGAGCCGTAAGTAATCGTCCCATATAGATCGTCCCATAGAATTCATTCCTCTGTTTAATCTAATTGAATTATTGCATTGTATTTTCAGATTACTATAATGTTGCATTGATATTTTCAGGTTACTATAATGTTGTTCTGTCCCTTCAATTTTCTGCTTAAATTTCAAGATCTACAGTATGTGTCCATGCTTCTGATTTCTCTGCTTGTTTATAAGTCTTTGGCTAAAATTTGATGCCTATCAGTTGAAATGGTATGTTGAGTTGTGTCAGTGAATTGAGGATTATTTGTGGATTCAGGTTGTTCTGAATGAAGTTGAATGTCTGTTAAAATGTCTCTCAAAATTTATTTTGTTGTGAGATCTATAAACAGAAAACCTTTCACTCCTGACTTGTAACCAAGAAATACCCCTTTCCTTGCTCTTGGTGCTAGCTTTTCTTTTTAATGACAACTTTTAAGTTCTATATGTGAACCCTTTTTCTTTCTCCTTCAGGTTGAACAATTACATAACAGTCCAAGCTTCGTCATGCAACTTTATTCAAACCACAACAACCATATGATAGCTGTCCTCGAGAAACCTTCATAGAAGTTAGCTGCAACATCTGCTCTCGCATCTGAGGTGAATATACTTCCCTTCCAGGTTCTATTTGACTTTTGGGCATAATTCAGTGGTCCAACTAACTGAATTATTGCTAAAATTGCAGAACTGGTCCAACTCAAAGATGGATAGATCTTGGTTGAAGGCTGATAGAAGAACAAGAGAGTTTCAAATAGGTGTGGAAGAGTTGTTAATGTTTGCATTTGAGAATGGGTTTGATGAAACAAAAATTAGTTGTCCATGCTTAAGATGCGCTCACAGTAAATCGTGGAAGGCTTAAACTGTTAGGGATCATCTTTTCCAATATGGTATTGATCAAACCTATACTTGCTGGATATGGCACGGAGAGTCAAATCCAGAAGGGAGTCCTTTAGTTGCTAAAACCGATTGTTTCTCAGAATCAGTTGATCAAACTAACATAAGAACAGGGCATGATAATGTCGACGATGATGATATTTCATTAGATTCCTCTGATTTCATTAACCATGTTGAAGGTGAACATGAACCCCTTTATCTGGGATGCAAGGGTTATACTAAGATGAAAGCTTTAGTCAAGTTATATAACTTGAAAGCAAAGCATGGCATTTCTGATACATGCTTCTCTGATATTCTTCTTTTGCTTGGGTCAATGCTTCCAGAAGGCAATAGTATCCCTTCTTCATTCAGTGAAGCCAAGAAAACCTTATGTGCTATGGGTATGGAGTATGAAAAAATACACGTGTGTCCGAATGATTGTCTCTTATATCGTGGTGAGAGAGATGAAGATGAGACAATTTGCCGCATATGTGGAGCCTCTAGATGGAAGCTGGACAAGAAAGGAAAAGAATTGGAAGGGGTCCCTGCTAAGGTTCTATGGTATTTTCCATTAATACCAAGGTTGAGGAATTTGTTCAATACAGCTCAAATTGCAAAGGAAATGACTTGGCATGACACCGGGCGACAAAAGGATGGTAAAATTAGACATCCGGTAGACTCACAGACATGGAAGGTTGTCGACCAAAAGTGGCCTGAGTTCGCTTCGGAGATAAGAAACCTTCGGTTAGCTTTATCTACCGATGGATTCAATCCCTTCCGTGGATTATCAAATGATTACTCATGTTGGCCTGTTTTGCTATGTATTTACAACTTACCACCTTGGCTTTGTATGAAGAGAAAGTATATTATGTTAAGTTTGTTGATATCCGGACCGAATCAACCCGGAAATGATATTGATGTGTTCCTTCAGCCACTTATAGAAGATCTTCAAGTGTTATGGAATGGAAAACAAGTGTATGATGCATATAAGAAAGAGTTCTTCATGCTAAGGGGAATTTTGTTGTGGACAATTAGTGATTATCCAGCCTTAGGCAACTTGGCGGGCAATATCATTAAAGGGTATAATGCTTGTACTATCTGTGTTGATAAAACAAAAGCTACCAGGTTGGCAAATTATCGTAAGACGGTGGTTATGAGGCATCGTAGGTGGTTGCCCCGTTATCATCCATATCGAAGGCAAAAATTAGCCTTTGATAACACCGTGGAGAAGTTGTCGGCTCCTATTCCGTTAACTGGAGAGGAGGTCTTTGAAAGGTTACAACCACTAAGGGGCCATGTCTATGGTAAGACACAACGCCAACCTCGATTGAATAAATGTGAACCTCGACCTATTTGGAAGAAGATGTCTATATTTTTCCAACTTGAGTATTGGAAATTTTTGCCGGTTAGGCATGTCCTTGATGTGATGCATATCGAGAAAAATATATGTGAAGCTTTGACTGGTACCTTGCTAAATATACCAGGGAAGTCAAAAGATAAGGAGTCTGTCCGTCTTGATATGGCTGAAATGGGAATAAGAACGGAGCTGAGGCCAAAAACTCCCGGAAAAAAAGAGAAGTTGCCGACGGCATCTTGGAACTTATTGCATAAAGAAAAGAAGATTGTCTGCTCCTCCTTGGTTGGCATGAAGTTACCTGATGGTTTTTTTTCAAACATTAAGGGTCTAGTATCAATGGAAAATCTTCGACTTGTTGGAATGAAATCTCATGACTGCCATACAATGTTGCATCACTTACTCCCCATCGCAATTCGGTCAGTACTACAAAAACAGGTTAGGTGCACTATTATTAGGTTTTGCCTCTTCTTCAAGGCAATTTGCAGTAAAGTCATCGAGGTGGATAAACTGGAAAAAATGCAAGCTCAGTTGGTGAAGACCATATGCTTGCTAGAAAAGTACTTCCCTCCTTCCTTCTTTGATATAATGATCCATCTCTCAATTCATCTTGTGAGAGAGGTTGAGCTCTGTGGGCCAATCTTCCTTCACTGGATGTACCCTTTCGAGAGATATATGAAGACTTTCAAGGGTTATGTACGGAATCGGGCTCGTCCGGAAGGGTGCATTGCTGAGGCCTATGTTGCAGAAGAGGCCGTTGAGTGTTTGGTCAACTTTGAAGAAGCAACTGTTGGATTGCCGAAAAATAGTAGGGATAAGAACGACGCAAAATACAGACCCTTATCTGGTGCAACAGTGATAACGCCAAGTAAGAAGGACTTGCACCTAGCACATTTGTGTCTTCTCCAAAATTGTAATGACGTCCGACCATATTTTGAGTAAGTTACTTCAATTTGTTTTTGTTATTTCCTTATTTTCTACATTTTGTTTCAAAAATTAATAAAGTTGATTTTACTTGCAGTGAACATATGGCTTCTTTGGTGAAAATATATCCACAACATGAAAATGATGAAGAGTGGCTAAAGAACATGCAAAATGAAACATTCCCTAAGTGGTTTCATAAAAAGGTTAAATCTTATAGCCCAAGAATTTACCTGCAATTTGCATCAAAAATAGGCCTGTTTCTTTATATATTTTACTGAAAAATAATGAATGCCTTGTACTTGTGAATTCTTTTGAAATACTACAATATTTATCTTCTCTCAAAGGCTATATCATACTTATGGCCAATTTGATTTTTTGGACAGATTGCATCAGAATTACTTGATGAGAAGAATACAGTAACTAAGGATATAATGTGGATTGCAGCAGGGCCTAACAAGGATGTAGCTACATGCAGTGGCTATAGAATCAACGGTGTTACCTTCAGCACCAAAGAACGTGATGATACTCGGCAAGTTCAGTGCAGCGGTGTTTGTGTAGATGCCGATACAATGCTTGTGAAGGGTAAGGATAAAAATATCGAGCATACTTCACATACATTTTATGGAGTTATTACAAGTATTTGGGAGTTGGACTATAACCACTTTAGGGTTCCTATCTTTCGTTGTAATTGGGTAGATATGAACAAAGGGGGTTAAAGTAGATGACTTGGGATATACATTGGTTAATTTGAACAAATTAGGTTTTCTAAACGATCCTTTTGTGTTAGGAAAACATGTCAAGCAAGTTTGTTACATAGATGACCCTCTGGAAAAATTATGGTCAGTTGTCTTAAAATTACCTGACAAGTACTATGTTGAAAGTGATGATGAAAATGAGGGATCTGTAGAAATAGAACTTGAGAATGAGCTACATTTGCCAACGTTCCCATATGTTGATGAACTCGATGAAGAAAACAGTAGTTACATGCGGGAGGAAGAAGAATTGATTCAGCTGTCATGATGGTAATAATTTCATTTGTTTTAAGTTCTATTTTGAAATTATGTCCTGCCATTAATTTTTCCATCGTTTATACTTGCAGGTCCAACATCCTTAATGCCTGTCACAACTCCCTGCTGCCTGTAGAATAAATTGTTTATATCATTCACAATTTAATGAAAGATTGTTTGGACGCTTTGTTGAAAGTTTTATGTTTCTTATTTAAATTTGTTGAAAGTTTCATTTGTACCTATCATTCGATTTGTATCTTTATTTGACACTTTGTTCAAAGATTTTGTTATATAATTTATTGAATCATGTGGTTTTTGCTCTGACACCATGCTGGTGGATTTGGTTTAACACTTGTCCGTGGAGGATTTCATTTGATTTGTGTTTTTGGATTCATTTGTGTATAGGGATTACCCTCTTGAATGAAGGCATTTTTTTTTCACACTCAGTTAATCAGACAACGGTTTCTTACGAAAAACCGTTGTCTGAACATATATTATACAATGGTATGAACTGTTAATCAGACAACTTTTTAAAAAAAATTGTCTGAAACATCTTATCAGACAACGATTTTTTTTGACAAAAAAACACTTGTCTGAACGTATATTACACAACGGTTTTAAAACCGTTGTCTGTATGCTTAATTCAGACAACGATTTTTTAAAACTGTTGTCTGAAACGCTGAATTATACAACACATTCGAAATAACCGTTGTCTGAAATATCATATCAGACAACGGTTTTGTATTACCAGAAAAACAGTTGTCTGAACATATATTACACAACGGTCCCTAAAAAACCGTTGTCTGGTGTGACCAAAATGACAGCTAATAGACAACGCTTAAAAAAAAAACCAAAAACAGATGTCTGAAAACTAATCAGACAACGCTTTTTTGGAAAAAAAAAACCGTTGTCTGTTTTTTTCAGACAATGGTTTTTTCCTTAACCGTTGTCTGATGACCGTTGTCTGATTCAGTTTTTCTTGTAGTGTCAATTTAAAAAGAGAAAGAAGGAGATTTGTAAGGGTGAATCAATTTAAAAGAAGGAGGCAGAAGGAGATAAGCCAAAAATCAACTCGATGGTAAAAGCATCTCGCCGAAAAGTTTTCTTCTCGTCTGAGTTATAACTGAAGCTTATTCGACTTTATTGAGGTTAGCATAAAAAATGGAAGGGTAAAACTTCCTCTAATTTGATTTCTTAAAACATTTTTGTAGTTATAGAAGGACATTTTGTTTGCAACTGAGTAAAATACGAATTTTTAGTTGAGGTGGATTTGTTTTTATCTCTGCATTTTCTCATTGCTACTTTCGTTACTTTGGTTTTGATGCTGTTTGAGTTTGATGAGCTTGTTTATTGGTGGGACTGAGTTACCCTTATCAATTGGTGAATATTGACAAGGGTTGTGCAGGTAAAAGTTTAAGAGAAATGTTAAGTAGGTGGTGTTGTGGCTTAATGGTTGAGCTCTTTTTTTTTTTTTGCTGATATTCATTGCTGAATCATTTGGATAAGTAATTCTTGGTGTATGATTGTTATGGCTATTGTACATGCTTTTTTTGCTCTCTTGTTTTTTTATAGTAGCTATGAGCTATGTTTGATATCTATTTTTTGAGTTATTTTCTCTGGATTTTGGATAGTTATGTATTAGGTTATTGGCTTTTTTGTACAGTCTATGCTTATTCGGTGGTAATAAAATTATGAATTTTCTTGTGCCAAAAAAAATTATATGGTGGACAATATGTGCATCATTATAGTCCCTGCTTCATTTAGTGGCATTTCAATTGTAATACCATAAACTGAAGCAAAATGTGTACTTTCTTTGTCTTCTTTGTAGGTGTTAAGTATGTCATTCAAGCAGTATAGTTTTCTTTCATGTTTAAAGTACTATAGTGTTTACTTAAGAGAATGTAGTGTAAGTTGTAATTATAAGTCTGCACCATGGAATTAAGCTTGTTAAAATGCAGTTGGCTCTTGTTTTGGGAAAACCTCATTGTTGAATCTAAATTGTTTTAACTCATGTAAAGTTGGTTTTGTTCAAACTTATAATATGTCAGCTTTAGAAAGGATTTCAAAATAACCTAATGCTTGAATTCATTTTTATGAATATATTTTTTGATTTTTTGAGGGTAATACTTTGATTGACATTTAAATTCAACATTAGCTAAGTATTTATGACATTTAAATTCAACATTAGCTAAGTATTTATGACATTTAAATTCATGGTTATATCAGCTAAGTACTTGTTAATTACTTGAAAGAGAAATGACATGTTTTTCTTATTAATTATGGTCTATGTTATAGGTACTTGGTGATCCATAAGATTTTTTTTTGTTGCCAATTTTGTGTCTTCTGTAATGTGTTAATTTTTTTTATTTAATTCTTATGCATATGTCTTGTGTTGAAATTATATATATTTTTAATGAATATAGTAAGTGTTGTGAATGGTATTGATAGTTGATATTGATAAAGTAATCTTTTTTTTATCAATATTGTGTTCTCTATTGGATGAGGGTTGATAGTGATTTCTAATGGATGCTATTATGGCTTTTTATAGGATGTTCGAGGCTATTATAAGATGTTATGGTTTGTTTGGAGTTGTTAGGATCTGTTACCTTAACAGTCCACAACTGTCTCTAACATCCTCTAATATCCTATAATAACTTATAATAACATATGCAAATTGAGTTTGAAGGATTGTTGGTTATTAGTAGTGATGATAGGAGCCATTATGGGCTGCTACCCAATCAATGCTTAATAGCCCCTATCATCTCCTATCATCTCTTAATAATCCCTAACAACATATACCTACATCTATAATCATCATTTAAAGGATTTATATGCATTATTATAGGCTATTAGGGGATGATATGGGTTGTTAGGGAGTTTTAGGGTAACAGCCCTTAACATCCCCTATCAGCCCCTATCATCCTTTAACAATAACCAACAATCATTCACATGATGTTTGCAGATGTTAGCATTAGTTGTTATAGGTTGTTAGGGGATGTTAAGGGCAGTTGTTGGGTAACAATCCCTAACATTGTATATCAACCTCTAACAGCCCCGATCAAGTTCTATCTTTATTAATTTACTTGTTATAAGTTTATATAATATTCTAATTTTTTTTTTCATATTATATGGGTTCAAATTCTCCTTCTAACAGTGAGCAAAATGAGCAATCTCCTCTTGTTGTAAAAGAAAAAATAGATATTCAAATTATAAGTCTAAATGCTTTATCCACTATCGCAAGGTATATAATGCTTAAGAGTAGAAATCTTGAGGGGCCACCAGAAGAAGAGGATAATAAGAAAAAAATATTTTCAGGATTGAAATTACGTGATGAAGATAGTGATGATATTGATGATGATGACAAACTTGCATCTGGTGAAGAAAATGCTGATAAGATGGGTGTGAAGGATGGAAGTTTAAATTTAGTTAATGGCTAAAATGAATCATTCTAATTGAATAAGTAATTTACAAATGCCTTACATTTAGCAGAATTTTGAATATGTCATCCCTCAGTCTGATTGGAAGCACCACCCCATTAATTCTGTGTCAATGGATTTGAATATTATCCGTGGTATACATAATGTTCTTGTCAAGGATGAGCAAAAGATATATTATGTTGTATTGGTTTGAAATTATAATCACATGTTTGTATTGTCTTTAAATATCTGATCATTCATTTGTTCTACTTTAATTTTGTGCAGTTAGCAGCTTTTCGTAAATATAAAGTTAGAGACTTTCTCGATATAGATGAACATAGATTTGTTCATTGTCCTGACTTAATTATATATATGTTCTTACATCAAGTGCACCATCCAGTGACTGATGAGTTATGGTTTAAAATAGGCAATGATGTGCTGTGAATGGGAGTCAGCGAATACTGCTTAATAACCGGCTTATCCTATATTGGGATAGATGAGATAGAGGAGATGGAGATGGCCAACACACCGCTAGTACAACAATAAGAGACATTTACAAGGAGAAGATTGTTGGATGCATTCCATGAGACACAAGATAAAGATCTTCAAGTCAAACTAGGCGTTGCCTGCCTAGTGGAGCTTCTAATAATTGGAAAATCTAGGGGTTAAAAGGTTGATCCAACCATTCTAGCACTTGTTGACGATGTGGAAGCATTCAACAATGTTGGCTGGGGAAAACTTAGTTGGAAGTTCTTGTGCTTTAATGGGAAAGATATTATAAAGAAGTTGAAGATGAAAAAAGTGGAAGGATTCTCTTTGAGTGGGTTCTTCTGATGCAATATTAATTTTTGTGCTGGAGGTTCTTCCAGCATTTGAATGAGTTGGTGCAAAGAGAATATCCGATGGGTCTTCGAGGATGCTGAATTGGAGAAAAGACTTAACCAAAAAGACACTGTATCAAAATATTGAAGCCAAGCTTCTAGATCAAGTATCTTAAGTACTATTTATATAATTATGTGTTGTGTACCTATTGTATTATATCGCTAAACTTAATAAATTTTGGTATGAATAGGATTTGATAACAGCTCCAATGCATATGTCTGCTAAAGAAGCGAGTAATCCAAACTTAGCTGGATTACCTTTGAGTGAGGATGTTAGATTACCTGATGAAAAGGTGGAAGGGACCCATAAGTAGACAATAAAGGTTCATATTATTGGAGATTCGAGCATTCCTGCCTCTAATGTGAGTAAAATCCTATACCAAATTACTCTTCTTGATGTACGATGTAAAGCAATGGAAGATGATAATAAAGTGCTTTTGGAAGAAAATAAAGTACTGAAACAGAAAAATGATGAACTTCATACACGGTCGCATGATCAAAATCAAGAGATCCTTACAAAAATGAAGCCTTTAATGGTGAGAATGAAGGATGTCGATGGCAAAATTAAAGAGAATGAAAGTGTAATTTTCACCCATGATCTTTCTCACTAGATTACACGTCATGAGACACCCCAACCTCCATATGTATTAATACATCAACTCTTTTTTTAATTATACTTTTTTTATATTTTTTTTTTCAATCTAGATATTATAAATATGCTTCATATTGAAGGAAGGACAACACATATTGTGGCGGCGATGGTGACGCACCTACTTATTCACTTATGACTGTAAGTAAAACTACCTTTGAAGTCGATATTGAGTACCTTTGAAGTCGATATTTAACAGAAGAGGAAGATAATTCCCAATTTGAAATACATAGGAGATTCTTGGATGCCCGATGGCAGAAAATGAGAGAGATATAAAAAATCCCAAATAGCTTTATGAAAAATAGAAAATGACAAATCTTATACTCCTGTGCTTCAGGTGAACCCAATGAGATCTCCTTCTACCACTGAAATCATATGTTTTAAAGAATGGTGGACAAATAATTTTCAAGATTACAAATAGTGAGTCCTATGAAGCAATGTTTACAATTCTTTATTCTATACACCAATTTACTGATATTATTGTATTAATATTATGTTATTGAATAAAATACAGTGATAAAGATATCGATCAATTGTTGCCTTGAGCTGAGACATACGACTTTACCTTGCATAAAGTCACAACTAAAGATTAGTACATTGAGGTGAGACCATAGGCGTTTGGCTAACAAATGATGTAAGAATCAACATATAAATTACTTGCAATACTATTTCAATTCATAATATTAGTACATTGCATTATATAATATATATATTATATGAAATTTTATTTTAAGATATCGATATTATATTATATTACATAAGGCAAAAGCAACATTATATTAAAGATGTCTTTGACCAGCGTAAGACGTGTGGTGGCTGTTTATATAATTATTATTTTACGTATGAATACGCAGCATTTAAAGAGAAAATGGAGAAACAAATGAAATTGGAAACCTTTGCACAACATCTTAAAGTTCTTAAGAGGTGATCTACGATATAGGAAGCTGGTGCATAATGTAGACACTACTAATCTCCCAGTAAACCAACATAACACGCACTGATTTTTTATTGAAATTCAACTCACAAAGTGTATTATTAATATTTTTTTCTCACATTATTCTCCGAACCAAAAAGACACAAGACAAAAATGCATGGTCCCAATGATTGAAATGCTTCCAGAAACGCTTGATCATGTTGGCTTCTTCAACCATAGGCCAGAATTGGAGAAAAAAAAGAATAAAAAATTTAAAATTGTCTACGACCATCACAAATGTCTACAACATGATAGATAATTTTTTTATATGGTATTTAAATCATATTATATATAAATGATATGGTCTCATTGATAAGATTTTAATCACTAATCTTTTTGGTTTACAGTATGGATTTTGGTTATTTTGTTGTCAAATTCATAGAGTTTTTTATGACTTATGGACTTGATATTTGGAACTACACATAAGATCACATGGATGATATGAGATACAATACAACAATGAGCTAGTGGTACCATGCTGCCAATAAGAACATGGGCTCTTAGTGTAGCGATGATGAATAATTCATACTTTGATGCTAACATTACAATTTAATTGTTATGTACATACTTTTTTTGTTTGTATATAAGTTTCTTTTAAGTTAATTATTCAAAGATAATCTGTTTATTTAATCTCATTTATAATCATTTTAATGTTATTCAGGTCTGATTTCCATTGGTATTTAATTTTTGAAACAAGTGATGTTGATGAATTTTTCTAATATTTTTGGAATTGATATTCTCTTTTGTATTCATTGTTAGTTGGTTTGAGGTTGATGTTTGATTGCTTTTATGTGCCTCATCAGGTCTGGTGTTGATGGTTGATTGTTGTTATAAGCTGATAGGGGCTGATATGAGCTATCAGGGTATGCGCCCTTTAACAGTCCCTAAAAATCCCTAACGACCCCTATAAGACTCTAACAACAACTTAATTTTTTATATTCAATGTTTATTGCTTCATTATGTCTGGTGCTGATAGTTGATTGTTATTATCAACTGATAGGTTTTGATGTGCACTTTTATGTCATGAGTCTCATATCAGCTCATAACAGTCTCTATCATCTCCTAACAGCCACTAACAACCCCTATCATCCCCAGTTAGTCCACAACAACACTTTACACTTCATTTACATAATTCAATTACAATATTAATATTAGATTTGCTTAACAACATAACCAAAACGTTATAATATTCAGTTACAGTAAAGAATGAATGCAGTAAAAAATCATATTGCACAACAACAATGAAATATATATATATATATATATATATCACGAGATAAATTATCATTTGATATCAACTCATATCAATAGTTTAATAACCTGTCATGATAATTTGGTGAAAAAGGCACATTTTATGTAATGGTTGAATAACTTGTCAATTATGCTAACAACATTCAATAATTAATCATTAAATAGTTTATGAATACAACAAATAATACAACACATTATTTTATTTTTAACACTTGTTAATCTTGACATGGTGTGGAAAGAGATGAGATTTTGACAAGTAGATCTATTGTGGCTACGCTTATGGCAATGATTGTACTTAGGTTGAGATTTTTCCTTGCCCAAAGAAGGAATCCTATTTTTTTAGCTCGCTAGTTGATGTGTGCACATCTGGTGGTAGCCAAGTAATATTGTGTATATGCTCCGAAATAGACTAATAAGTAATATAAGAAATTGAATTTATGACTTCTTTTTATGTTTCATACCAAGACTCATGCGAGTAATATGGAGAATACAACTTATAAGTGTCATGTGTACTATTTCTAATAACCACAAGAGCATGCTCACACGAGAGTTGATCTAATTAGAACTTCCTGCAACAATAACTCCTCACCGATATATCAATACTATAAATTTTTTTTTCTGCTTCCTTAATGTCATATTTGTTATTGCTCGAATGTTCCATCTGCAAAATACCATTAACAAGGATATATGATAATATCATAAATAATGACAAATGAGGAAGAATAAATAAAGAAATTTCACATTAAAAAAATAAAGAACTTACATTAATTTTTTATGCTATCATCATTCTCTTTCTCAATTTTTTTTCAATATATGTTGCCATTTTAAATGTGGATTCCTCTGCTTTCTTTAGATGTTCATAAAACCATCTTTGACATATCTTTCTGACCTCATCGACAAATACAGTAATTGGAAGCTCTCTGGCCTTTATAAATGCAGCATTATAGATTTAGAAATATTAGTCGTCATGATGTTATACCTCCTTCTATGCATATGAGACCATGTCCACCTATCAAGCCCAACACCTTCTAGCTATTCTTTAGCATCGGGGACAAAAATGCAAAAAATACCAAACAGTATGGTGAAATCACTTATTTTGTAGGCTTTAGCTATTTTGTAGTAGTGCTTTCCAAGGTCCTTCATTATATATTTAAATTTGCACTTTAAGTTTTTTAACAAGTGATACATGCAAATCCCATAGAATGCATTTGAAATATATCTGCTACAACTTCTGAATGCTTTGGTGTCTATAAAAAATAATGACATGATCCGGTCTTTCACCGAAAGCTTCCTTTAACCTCATTAGAAACCATGTCCATGATGTGTAATTTTATGAATCACTGATCCCGAATTTTAAAGGAAATATCTGTTGGTTTGAATCATGACAAACAGTAGTAAGAAGCACACTCAATACTTCCATTTCAAATGAGTGTCATCAATAGTAACTACAGGTCTATAATGTTTAAATCTTTTTTATTGAAGCATGAAAAGCAAAGAAAATATACAAAAATATATTATCATCACCGCATTGTAGATATATAACCGTACAGAGATTTGTTTCGCCTAGTATATGCAAATATACAAGAAGAATTGAGAAAGATTATTTTAGAGTACCAAATATGATATTCTCATACATATACTCTCGTCCCCTCCATGCAACAGAATAACTAATCTCAACATCAAATTTATTACACATGTCATCAATTATTTCCTTTGGTTTGAAAACCCTCTCGGGATTTATGAATCGCTTCTTAACACCTTCAGCAATAGCCCAACTAGTTGTTTGTCTATGTCTAGTTTGCTCAAAATTAGTAAGACATGTATGATGGGTCACATATTTTGTCACCATCCAATAACCCTTTAGATCTCTAAGACTTTTTACTCTCAATCTGGATGTATAGGTTTTATTAATAATGTGCACAATAAAGAAAGAAGTATTGGACTTGAAGGCCTTAAACTGAAACTTCTTCCTAATTGCAATGAGTGACATAGTTGTCTTAAGATCATTCTGTAATTTAAATATTTTTTCTCATCAATTGTTTCAGATATATAACTTTCGCCTAATAACTCTGGATTGCTCCTGGATGAAAATAAGTCTGTTATAGTTTTTTCATTGTTTGTAGTGTGTTCTGCCACATTATTATAATCAAAATAAATGGCATTACTGTGATCCATCCAAGTATGTTGAAAGTATGCATGATCATCACTAATATGTTCTGTCCTGACTTTACACTCTCCTAGAATCTCATTATTATATTCTGCCCTTTCCGCTGCATATGAATTAGACACATCATGTTCATTTTTGTAATATTATGGGCCTATATGGATAGATTTAGTTACCAGTGAAAACCTTACATCTACATTTTCTGACATTAAATTAAGACCCGATACTTCTACTTGGACACTATTTTTCACATCTTGAGGGTCATTACTATCATGTCCGAATTTATATGCACCTTTTTCAACACTAACAATCAAAGGATGTTTAAGTCTATCCTCCATATCAATGCCCATGAATATTCTAAGTGACCTATCATCTACGACATCATAAAGTAGATGTTCTTCATGACCAGTAACAAATTTGAATTCAATTTTTGATGTGCTGTCAATATAAAGTGCTTCGAATACTGATTTTTTAAGTTCATTGAAATCAACCATTCTATTTAAAAAAACATATTCAGCACTCCCACCAACATATTTTCTAATGTTCAACTAAATTTCTCCCCATATTGGATGAGAATTATTATTTCTTCCATTAAATACATTTATCTGCCAATTAGTTTGAATCCATCAAGCAATACCTTACAAATGCAAAAAATAAATTATACTCATATCATAATCCACATAAACCATAATAAACTCTAAAACAGCCAATATCAATCTACAAATACAGACAAAGCAAATGATTACCACTTAAACAACTTACAAAAAAAAATGATTCAATCTTAAATAATAACATATCAATCCATATTAACCAACAATTACATAACATTTATTATTTTTAAATATTTTTTTATGGTTGATTTTGTTTTATTTCTCTATGAGTTTGAATATATTCCTCTATTTATTCTATCACTTTAATATCTGGATTCATGAAAGTTGATTGGTGTGCTAAAGATTTTATGTGAAGCAATATTGTATAATGTTAGAGGTTAGTATAGGTTGTTAGTAGATTGTTAGAGGCTGTAAGGGTTTGATAAGGGCATTAATAGGTTGTTGGGGCCTAATAACTCATAATAGCCCCCGAACATCCCCTAACATAGCCCTTATCAGCCTATAATAGCCCCCAATATCCCATATCATTCTCTAATAACTCCTAAAGCTCTTCTCTCTAACAATCTCTAACAATCCCTAACAGCCCCTAATAACTTCTAATAGCCCTTAACAACCCCTTAATAACCCCTACCATACTCCAATAGCCCCTTACCTGCCTTTAATAGCCCCTATTATCCCCCTAACAGTCCCTAACATCTCATAATAGTCTTCTAACAGCCTCTCTTCTATAGCTAAAGGCCCTTAATACCCTATACAGCCCCATGCACCCCATACAGCCTGAAATACCAAATAATATAACACTGCATTATAGCCCCTAATAACCCATTATAACCCATGTCAGACTATAACAGCCCCTAACAACCTACTAATAATCCATACTAGCCTTCAATAATGCGGAATATTGTATCACATGAAATTTATAATACTTCATTCAACGTTTTATGAATCCAGATATTAAAATGAAAGAATAAACAGATGAATAGATTTAAACTCATAGAGAAATAAAATAAATCATATAAAATATTTAAAACTTACATGCATTCAATTTTTAAAATCTTCCATTTTTTTACAAAACTTAAGTTTAAATGAAAAAAATTAAAGAAAAAAAAATTACTTAACAAAATATTATATTGGAAAAGCTTTAATACATAGTGAATGAGAGAAAAGATGAGTTAGAGTTAGAGATGAATGGAGTTTTGGATTTTTTGATCAAAGAAAAAATAATGGAAGGAGAAATATTAAATTAGAGAACCTTCATTACATGGTAAATGAGAAAAAATCAGAGTTGTAGTTGAATTTTGTTTTGGATTTTACAATCAAAGAAAAAAAATTTTGGAGGAGGTCGGCGATGACAGAAAAGAAGAAGAATGAGAAAAAGGAAGGAGAGAGAGAGAGAGAGAGAGAGAGAGAGAGAGAGAGAGAGAGAGAGAGAGAGAGAATGTAAAAGTTATTTTTAGGGTTAAGAGTATTATGGTAAAAAAGAGTCCATTTAAGATTAATAGAGTTTATAATATATTAACATCTTATAAAAAGGTATTTTTTTAGATTAATTTTCATTTTTTTTATTTATGGCTTTTATAAATTTGTTTATTTTTGGGTTTTTATAAATCGTCTGTAAATTCTTTGTTCTTGTATTAGAACTAAATATAGAGGTTCTAATTTCTTTATTTCTATACTAAATCTCCATATGCATGTTCTCACGCTTTATTTTTTAACAAAATTCTAAATATGATATTGCCAATATTTTTACTTAGCTTTTAAATTAATTTTAACTACTGACTGAACCAAATATGTGTGGGTTGATAAAAAACTTAAATTAATTTGGTTGAGCTCGGATAAACATTTTCATTAAGAAGTTGTGTTCAGTCGAAATAAAAATACTTTAAAATCAATCAAATCTGACCCATGCATAAAATATATAACAAATCTTATGTAATATATATATGAAGACATATATAATATATAACATTTTATATGTCGTATATGCTCCATATATATTATCAATATTTATCAAATTATATGCTTCTTAATATGGATTCTATCACAATATGCAAATATATAACATATGTAAGGACATATATACAACATATATGACATAAAAAATTTTATATATATCACATACCTGTGTTTTTTCCATATGTGATATATGAAATTAATCATCTGTTCAAAACAATTTATTAAATTATTCATATTATGTGTAACATATATGGCATATATAAAGATATATATGCAAAATATATACTATATATAAGGATATATATGAAATATATATATATAATATATGTAACTTACTAAAGAATGATAGTTTTGTAATTTGAGGCCCCGTATTTTTATTGTGTTAATTTTCATCATATTTTTGAATTTTTTTTCTTTAGTGTAGTATTTTTGAAATTTTTTTCTTTGTGCAGTATTTTTGAAAACTAATTTTTTAGATTATTTTTATAATTTTTCCTTTTTTTTTTGGTTTTTTTAGTTTTATTTTTCATACAATTCTTTTTCAAATATATATTTCCATCAATGTTTTTCTTTTCTTTTTTTTTTTCTCTTCTACCCCTCTCCATCTCGTCTTCATTTCTTTTGTTTTCTTTTATATTTGCCAAAAAAATATTTTGATCTTCCATACTATTTGATATATGTAAACATATAGGTGTTTTATTTTTTATTTTTGTTATTCTTCAATTGTAATGTTAAATATCTTGTTGTTTTTTGATGATAATGCATTTTAGATATTTGATAAAATACTTCAAAGATAATTTTTTTATTTCATAATTTTTTTATTTAATTTCTTTTAAATATATATTTTTTGAATGTTGTTATACATTTTTCTTAGTTGTATTTATTTTACTTTAATATTTATTAGAGTTAATTTCCTATTTTAATATATGTGTTTAATTTTTTAGCATATTATAATATATAAAAATATATTGATAGCATACACTTAATAAGTACATGACATATACAATATTCATATAACGTAATATCTATACAACATATACAGATATAATATGCTTGTATATTATGTATATATATATATTTTTATTTTTTATATTATATTTTAACTTTTAAATTATATAATATTTTTAATATAACGTGTTTGTTTTACATTTATGTTGATATATGTTGACTTATAATTCGTAAAAAATATAATTCTCTTTTATTATTTTGCACTTAACTAAAAAATCATGATTTGTATTTAAGAGTAAGATAAACCTATATTATAGGTTGTTTAATTATAAAAAATATTTTTTTAAAATTTTAAATATTTTTCAAATAAAAATTAGAAAATATATCTATTTAATTTATTTTTTATTTTTTATTTTTCATATAATATTTAAATAACTTTCTTTTTAAAATACTATTACAAAAAATATAATTACATAAAAAAGTTCATAGTCTAATTATTTACGTGTATATATATCAATTTAAAAATTAAAATCATAATTAAATAATATTTTTAAATAAAATGAAAATTTTAAATTATTATAACATCAACCTAAAAAACGATCAAATTTCAAAGTAAAATATAAACAAATAAAATAAAAAAATATTTGAATCAGAGTGAGAAATAAATATTGATATTCTTTAGGACTTTGTATTTTTATTTAAAAATAACTTAAAGTTGCTTTTAAAATTTAACTATTAGCTAATAAGTATATAAATTATTTTCTAATTTTTCAAATGAAAAATATTTTTAAATTAATAACAAATTCTATTATCTATTTTTTTAAATTTATAAAAAACATAATCTATTTTTCACATTTAAACAACCTCTTAATATCCATACCCTCTTCATTTCCTTACGCATAGTTTGACTTAAAACATTCATGGCCATTTATAATATGATTTATCATTTTATTCTCTAAATTCTTTAAATAACCACTTAGCCCATTATAATTATTTATTTGCATAATAAATTAACCCCTGTATACTGAAGTGGCACACTGCGTGAATGCATGTTCTAGGAAGCGTGAAGGGTTATTCTTATTTTTTCTTTCTTATATTCAAATTACAAAATCCCCAAATTTCTCAATTCCCATTTTTCTTGATGTTCTTCTCCCGGATGAAGAAGAAAATCCCTACCTTTCAATTTTTGATCAACCGAAACAATGTCATCAAATTGGTTTAGCCATAGACGAGGGGAGAAAGAAACAACAAACAAAATTAGCTAGCACAAAAACCCAACTCTGACACAAAATTCAGATGGGTAATCAATACAACTTTTATTCCTTTGTATAAAACACTAAAATACTCACCACTACAATAATGGACATCAATTGAAACCATTTCTTCACAACCCAAAACTATCAATTAAGAAATTGAAACAAATTTACATGATAATTGACAATCACCCCTCAAAATGAAACGATTGAAATCACACCCAAAACCATAAATTTTTTGTACCCAATACTAAACCCATAACTTAAACATGCTGGATTTTGACTAAAAAAAGAAAAAAACCAACCTGTAACCACCAAACATACTGCCGTGATGATCATTAGCAATCGGATGATCCTTACTGGAAGACCTAGAAGAGCTAATACTGGAAGAACCAAAAGCAGACCCAAATGCCAATCCAAACCTGCTAATCCCATGATCACTTCTAGAATCAGAAGGCGTAGGTAGTGGAAGCTCTCTCTTCTTCTTGATAGAATAATCCGAATCAAAACCTGAAAACCCATAAGAGCAACCCACAAAATCCTTGCTAGACCGTAGAAAATTCCATGTGTAAACGGCCTCATCAAAACTCGTAGGCTTATCTCTTGTGCACTTCTTCTTGGGTTACATCATTATTTTTCCCATATGGGTTATCTTGTTCCTTCTCTTCTTTGCTCTTTGAGAACTTTTTCCCCCACCAAGCTGACATCATTTCAGCCAACAACAAAAACTTTTACTTTTCAAAATGGGATTAGTAATGGTTAGGGTTTGAAATCAATGAGATTTTGAGAGAGAGAAATTGATCTGCTTAGGTTAGGGATTTTAGTTTTTTCTTCTTATCTGACGTGTTGCCAATAAGTTGATTGTGTCAGAGCATTTGAGTTTCACGTGTTGTCTGTAATCTATTTATGGCAAAATAAGTGTTAATCTGTTATGCAGATAATCAGGGGTTAAACGTTATTCGAAGAGTTTAAATAGGAAAATATCAAATCACGATAAGTATAAAGAGCTGATGTATGAAGCTATAATTTTAAGATGCATTTCAAGACTCATTTGTTTGGAAAAATTTGGCATCCATCGTCACGAGCATAAACTTTACACGATGTAAAAATATTTTAATTGAAATAGATGTTATATATATATATTTTAGTGGAAAGATATTAATATATTTTTTCATATATTAATATAAGATTAATGTATATATTTAACATATAAAATTTAATCTTTTGTGTAAATTTCATTCTTTGTATTCTTCTTAAAATCATTTACTCCTACCAATTCAGATTTTGCGAGAATTCAGTTTTAATAAATTATATTTTATTAGTTTTTATTTTTAAAAATAATTTATAAAATTTACTTCATTCAATATAAAAAAATTAATATAAAAACAAATAAAAATGGTCATTTCCGAAACAATTAATTTGATATAAACTTATATATATAATTTTGTTGAATAAACCAAAATAATTTAAAAATAAAAATAAATTAAAATCATTATCTATATATATAATGTTTAGAAATATTTTTGCATAACAATCTATATAAATATATAAAATTTGGATCTCTTTTGAAGTTGCCACGTCATGCATATTTTAGAAAAGATGTAATTTCGCAATTTCTCAATTTTTTTTTATCTGTATTCTCAATTTCTCTCTCTGTCTTTTTATCTGCCATAATATCAATATTTAATGATAAATTTGCATGTACAAAAAAAACCAAAAGTCATTTCCGATCAATATTAATAATATCACCTATGAACTAATTATAAACAATCCTCTCTTTTGAAAGATTATGATCAACGTTAGAAGCCATAGGTTTTACTCACTGGAGTACTTTACAGCTGCATAAAGCCCAAAAAAAGTATATTTCTTTGTTCTCTTATGGTTATACTCATATTAGTATATGGCTTTATTATTTTGGTTTTTATAGAGTTTGCATATTGTTCTAAATTCAATTTTTATAATATTGTGCTTTCATTCAAGTGTCTAAAATATAATTACATTGCTTGCACTGACAAAATTTTGTTGATTTTGTATGCATGGTAGTTTGTGTTTTAATTAATTTAAGTAAGAGAAGAGTCTGTGTTTGGGGTTGTCACGTCATCAATTTTTTAAAAATGTTATTTTAATTTTTTTATTTAATTAATCTTTTATTTAATTTTAATAATTGATATAAAATTTAAATTTAATAATTAATAATTACATTTGTGACATTTAATCTTCTATTAAAGAATTACATATTAATATAATTTCATAATATTAATTAAATAAATTATATTTATGACTTTTAATCTTTTATAAATTAATTATACATTAATATAGTTTAATAATATTGATTAATTTTTATATTTTTTAAGAAATTTGAAAATTTTAAATATATAATTCTTAACATTCATATTAAATTAATTGTAAATTATATTTTTTATTTATAATATTAATTAATTTATATATTTTTAGAATTTTAAAAATTAAATAATAAAATATATAATTTTTGACATTCCTAAAAAATTAATTATATATCAATAATTTATTTAAATAATTCATTTAATCAGTAATTTATTTATAATAATAATTAATTTATTTTCTTTTTAAAAATTTAAAAATTTAAACAATAAAAGATATGACTTTTAACCTTCCTAATAAATTAATAATACGTTAATAATTTATGTAGTGATAATAATAATATTAATAATATTTCAATATAAATATATGATTATAAATTCTCCTACTAACATTTTTTCTATTTTAAAAGGTTTGCTTGAATTTTTATTTTTTTCTTATTTTTTTATTGAATTCATGATGTTTTTATAGCAAAAAATATGTGTAGATTTTAATTAGTGAAAAAATTCAAGTTATAAAATATGAAAGACTATATCTAGCTGCTTGCTTATATTTTTTTTTTGATAAAAATGTCACAAAAATTGAGATGAATATTTTCTTTTATATTTTTTACAATAGAATTTATCATTAATTTACATATAAATTATTTTATATTTATTTATTAATTATATTTATTGTGTTTTATTAATTTTATTAATGCGCATGTAAATGACTAGTTTAATTTAATTATATAAAATTTAATTTAATTCAATTAAGTTTTTTCCGATAAGGATTGAAAGTGCATACACTAATTGGGACATTCCAACTAAATCCAAGATATGCCTAACTCTAGAGACAAGTAGTCTCACATTAGCGCGGTCATCCCCAAGGCATCATAGACAAGCCACCTCATTCCAGTGATCGTCCAAAGCAAAAAATATCATGCTTCGAGCCATTTCGTAGGAACAATGCTTCACCTTGCAATCAAGGGTTCACCTATAAAGAGAGTCTCGGCACTTCCTTCCCAACTTATGGAATCCATAATCTTAACACCTTCAGAGATACGATTCAATTTCATATATGCAAAAAACTCCATACTAATAGCCGGCCACATAGGCACCTCACCTCACTATTTATCTACAATATAACAAGACAAAGACACCTCGATCAGAAATAGTCGCGTTGCCCACTCACTCTAATATCCAAAATAGGAAGATAACTTAAATACACGCATCTCCTCTCTTCCTAGAGGGAGAAGATCAGCCATTCAAAGCCATACGACAAATAAGGAAAGTTGTGGCAATAACTTCTAAATCCACTTAAATTTCTCAAGCTTAATTAACTCCATAGGATGCAAATGTTGACTTAAGCCTTGACTTAATATGATTTGATTCACTAGAAACTCTTTCGAGGGAATCTAATTGTCCTAACTAGGAACTTCTATGTCAAGAATAACCATATAACATGGGATCTTATCTCATTTACTTGAGGCAGTGAATCTCATTTTTTATGATCATCTATCTCCATAAAAAATACATGGCTAAGTTATGTAAGCAATAACAAATCCTAATCACATATGCACAGGATTACCCTATCACCTTGGTCAAAATATTATATGCAGCATTATGATCTAGATGATGAATTATTTACTAGTAAAACTTTATGTTATTATCATTAAATATCATGGTTCACCATACTCATCTTATGGCTAAAAATGTGTTTGTTATGAACATCATATGTTGTATGACCCAAGATTAACAAGAGCTAGGCCTTCAAGAAGGATTAGCTCCACAATAGCAAGCAGAGGTGGCACTGGATAGAGAAGAAGCTTATGTTATGGGAAAAGGACATTTGCAACAGTTAGGCGGGTGATCATTTTTTGTGGAATTTATTTGTTGTTATGTATTTGAAGTGGTTTAATATAACTATGAGTAGTTTTGATATAGTGATTGTATGGTGCAAACACACAATAGCATTTGAAAGGGAATTTTGTTATATAAGAACATGAAATGAAACAAAAGGATGGCATTCATTACAAAATACAAGAATTTGCTCTTCCCTTTATTTTATTACAAGTCTCTCTTTTCTCCTCTCTTTCTCTTTCTCACTCTCCTATATTTCTTTCCCAGTCACCTCTCTCTTCTCTTTTATTTCTCTGCAATTCCTCTCTATAGAATATGTGTTTGCTACATATTTGGTTCTGTTGATGCCTCCCTGCTTAACAAATCCCTAATGCCACAGGTTCATGACAACTTGGTATCAAAGCTTATCGAAGATCCAAAACCCAACCCTATTACTACTTCTATAGCGCAAATGGAAATGAAAACATAAAAATCCAATTTCCCTCTCTTTTATTCTATTTTCCTTCTAATCTATTTTCTTTATGTTTCTTCTCCTGTGAATTTTCCCAATTACGCAGTAGAAGAGTAGTGAGATCCTGAGGACTGAATACTATGAGTAACCAAATAGAAGCCTCGATGGTAGCAGAATCAGACTTGGTGTTTTAGCTTCTGAAAATTGTCCCGTGCTGCAATTTCAATACAACAAAAGTTGGTTGTATCCAAAGGAAACTGAAAGAAGAATTTAATATAAATTTATCAAACAAGATAATGTTTACAAAGGAACAAATCATGGAATTCCTTGATACTCTAGATGATTATGATAATAAAGAAGAAAGAGAAGAAGAAGAAGAGTTTCCAAGAGATGCCAAAGAAGTTTCTATAAATATAATCCATTCTATGGAGCAAAGAGGAGAAGAATTTTATGAATTTGAAAATAATGGAACTCCAACAACAACTAATGTAGACAAACCAAAAGAATTTGGGAAAAACAATGTTGAATACCTCAAATCATGTAGCAAAATTTCATTTCTGTTTCAAATGGGTAAGATCAAATTATGTTTTTTATTTTTCCTTGTGCAAGGCTATGATTGATAAAAAAAAATATTATTTAAGCACTATGGCTTTCATGAATGGAATTGAGGTAGAATTGAAAATTTGTAGTGACCATGGGTCAATGTTTGGATCATGTCCTTTTATGCATCTTCGAGAGAATGACGTTGAGAGGTGGAGAAGACAGAGAAGAAAAAAATTGAAATTTTGCTTAAGAGAATTATGTGTTTGAAGAAATGCCAATCAAAAAGAAGCAAGAATTCAATTCTTTGTTCAAAGAGAATTTGATGCTTGCTATAGAAGAAGAAGGTGGTTTTGAGCAGTGATTGATAGCAAATATATCCAAAAGATGGTTTTCCATGCAAATTTTTGGGTCATGTTTTATTGTTATAAGCAATTTTGCTTCATGAATTCCAATGATCATTTCCACAATTCTTCCTTGAGAACAAGGATACTTTTATGGGGAAGGTAATGTCATGACCCAAGATTAACTAGAGTTGGGCCTTCAAGAGGGATTAGCTCCACAAGAGCAAGTAGAGGTGGCACTTGATAGAGAAGAAGCTTCTGTTATGGGAAAAAGGACAGTTGTTGCTATTAAAGTGACAACAGAGTTTGAGAATTGAATTAATTATTACTATTGATTATGGAAACGTATAAATACAGACAGAGACATACAACAATAGAAGTCTAACTAAAGTATACAATCTACACCGTACACGATTTAACTTATTAACAGAATTATCACTTCCCTTTAGAATAGGACTCAGTTTTATCATCTTTATGCCCCCCTCAAGTTAGGTGTTATGTCAATAATACCTAACTTGGATAAATGTTGCTGAAAGAGAGACTTTGCTTGAGCCTTAGTCATCATGTCTGCAAGTTGATCACCAGAATGAAGATGTTGTACTTGAATGTTTCCACAATGAACTTGATCCCTAACAAAATGAAAATCCACGGCAATATGTTTCATCCTACTATGAAAAACTGGATTCTTACAAAGATATGTAACTCCCACATTATCACAATAGACAACTGGTGTTTCTTGGAATGAAATATGAAGCTCCTTTAATAAGTTTTGAAGCCAATTTACTTCAGCCACTGCTCCTGCCACAGAACGATATTCGGCCTCTATTGAGGACCGAGCAACTGTTCGCTGCTTCTTCGACGACCAACTGATCGGAGATGCTCCCAAATAAACAAGATAACCAGAAGTTGATGTTCGATCCTGTTGATTTCCTGCCCAGTCGGCATCAGCAAAGACCTTTAAATGCAAGGATGTATTGCTGCTCAAGAATAACCCATAATGAATGGTATGTTTTAAGTATCGCAACAATCTTTTGACTGCTTGCCAATGTGTAGCTGTCGGAGAATGCATAAATTGTGAAAGTTTGTTGACGGTAAAGCTAATATCTGGCCGTGTGAAAGACAAATATTGCAATTTTTCGAGAGCCTCACGATATTGTTTTGCATCTGTTGATGAGGATCCGTCATCAACCTTCAACATTAATGAGCTAGCCATAGGTGTGGTGACTCCTTTACTCTCATGCATATTATATTTCTGAAGAATTTCAGAAATGTATTTTGATTGTGTGAGTACAAGCCCTCCTGCCATATGAATTACCTCAACTCCAAGAAAAAAATTCAATCGGCCCAAATCTTTAATTGAAAAACGAGCAGCTAAAGCACTAATCATACGAGAATGAGCCTTAGAACAATTTCCTGTGACAATGATGTCATCAACATATACCAATAAATACAATAAGATACTGGCTTTAGAATATACAAAAAGTGAGGAATCCGATTTGGACCCAGTAAAACCATATTTCAGCAGGAAATTTGAGAGAGACAAAAACCATGCTCGCGGTGCCTGCTTAAGACCATAGATAGCTTTACGAAGCTTGCACACATAATTCGGATATGTAGTACTTACAAATCCTGGAGGTTGGCTCATATAAACTTCATCTTCAAGATGACCTTGAAGAAAGGCATTATTAACATCTAATTGATGTAAAGCCCAATTTCGTTGACAAGCCAAAGACAACACCAATCGCACTGTAGCCTGTTTCACAACAGGACTAAAAGTGGAATTATAGTCAATACCTGGCCGTTGTGTGAACCCCTTGGCAACTAACCGGGCTTTGTATTTATCAAGCTCACCATTAACTTTGTACTTGATGCGAAAAATCCACTTACACCCAACAATGTTCTGCTGTGGATGCGATGGAACCAACTCCCATGTTTGATTTCGAGTTAAGGCATCATATTCTGCTTGCATAGCAGCCTTCCAATGAGGATCCTTTTGAGCTTGTTTTACAGTAGTCGGCAGTGCTGTATTATTCACGACAGCAAGCAAATCAAAAAACTTCTTTGGCCTAAAAATATTATTCTGGGATCTAGTGACCATTCGGGCAGGCCTTTCAACTGATGGAGCAGGATCTAGGAGCTGATTTAATGAAGCAACAGTATTAACATCATCAGAAACTGCAGGCAAAGTAGGAGATGAACTCATACCTGGAGTCCCATGTGAAATCGGAGTCACCACTGTGCGAACAGATGAAATACTTCGGTTTGTATTGGTGGCAGCTGCTGCAGGAACGTGTATTGGTGACGGCAATGGATCAATAAATTCAGGAGCAAAAAATTGTACCTCTGATGTGCTTGTGGTCTCCTTGTCATACCATGTGATGTTGGACAATTGAGGTTTAATTGCTGTAAACATTGACTGAAAGGGAAATATATGCTCAAAAAATACAACATCTCTGGCAAGAAACAGTTTCGAGGAAACAGGATCAAAACACTGATGGCAATGATATTGACTTGAGAATCCAAGATAAACACATGGCCTAGATTTTGGTTCTAATTTGTGAGATGTATATGGTTTAATCCACGGGTAACATAAGGAACCAAAAACCCGGAGTTGCTTATAAAAAGGTTCATGACCAAAAAGTGTTTGATATGGAGATGTGTGAAACAAGACATCAGATGGTAGACGATTTATAAGAAACACAGCAGCAATACACGCATAAGACCAGAAGTTATATGGCAAAGAAGCTTGGGATTTTGGCTAGCAAATCACGAAGAGTGTAAATACGTGTCTGTGATTTATTATCATAAGTGGTATGAAGATAATCCCAAGCCTGTTTGGAGGTCTTGGACGAGGCAATAGTTGGAGCAATAGTTGAATCGACCGAAGCAATCAAGGCATTTCGAATAAGATTGTCTTGACGAAACCAAAGTCTGTAAGTGCTGGATGAACCAGCTGGTGACGCTGCCTCAATAAATTCAAGAAGATCATAACCACACAGTAGAGTATAAACTTGCGCTTTCCATGTTGGAAAATTGCCGCTACCAGTCAGCTTGATAGGCAGCTGAGACGCGGGATGAAATGAAATAATTTGAGAGATAGAACTGTCTCCGAATGCTGCAGGAGTGCCAGATTGAATAACAGAGGCAGACTTTTGAGGGGTAACGTCAGCCATAACTAAAATAATAAGAGAAGAATAAGGATCAGAAAAAAAACTCGATTAGAGATTGGTTAGCTCTGATACCATAAAGTGACAACAGAGTTTGAGAATTGAATTAATTATTACTATTGATTATGGAAACGTATAAATACAGACAGAGACATACAACAATAGAAGTCTAACTAAAGTATACAATCTACACCGTACACGATTTAACTTATTAACAGAATTATCACTTCCCTTCAGAATAGGACTCAGTTTTATCATCTTTAGCTATTAGGCGTGTGATCATTTGTTGTTGAATTTATTTGTTGTTCTATTATTGGAGTAGTTTAGTACAATTACAAGTAGTTTTGATATTGTGATTGCATGGTGCAAATATATTGCACCATTTGAGAGGGAATTTTGTTATATAAGAATATGAAATGTAACAAAAAAAAAAACATTAATTACAAAATACAAGAATTTCATTACAACAAATCTCATATAAAACTACAGGTTTTTAGTCACACTAAATAAAATTATGGCTAAAAGTTTATACTAACTACAAAAATTAAAATTTCGAAGCTATATATAATTTAGTTAAATTGATTAGTTATAAAATTAATTAGCATAGTAAATATCTTTTTTTTTTGTTTCTATATTTTATTATTGTGACAATAAAATTAAATTTAATCATAATATTTTAGCTACACTAAAATATTATAGCTGTTTAATCTAATTAGTAATGAAAATTAAAAATTCTTAGCAAGAGTAGTTAAAAATTTTAATTCTAGCTGCATAAATAAATTTGTAACTAATAATAATTTATTTCTATTCAAATGATTGATGTGAGACAAGCCAAAATTTTCAATAATTGATTTGTTACAAGATATAATATGTGTAGCTAAAACTAATTTGATATATATTGTAGTTAATACTACACATTTTAGATATACTCAAATAATGTAGATAATTAATTCAATTAGTCACAAAGATTTAATGTTTATAATAATAATTATAAAATTTTAATTACAGCCAAGTAAATGAATTAGCGACAAATTTTTTTTTATAAAATATAACATATGTAGCAATAATTACTTTTATATGCCTTATACATAATTTAGAAAGATAAAAAAATTTCAAATGTGGCAAAATAATTTATAGTTAATTAAAATTTCAATATGGAAAAAAATAATAATATGTAAAATATTGAATATTAGTAAAAAAATAATGTTTAACTATATAGCATAAATATAATGCATATGAAATCATTCATAATAAAGACTTCATTATAAAATAAATTAGAAGGGCCAAAAATCAATGTTGTTACAGAATCCAATTAAAAAAAATCAACATCCTCCATAATAAAATCAACATCCTCCATAATAAATTATTGAGGCATTACAATAGTAAATCTTCATCATCAATATTAGGATTAGATCCTATATCTTCAGCAATGAAAACTTCAGCGGTAGGATTAATTTCAATAGTGCAAATATTTATATGATCTTTGGCCTAATTTATTAAATCCTTCTCCTCATCCTCAATTATACTTGTAACTTCTTGACAAATGTGAGATTTATTTTGTTGAACTATTTTTTCTTCAATATGTATTACATCAACATCTGGTGCTTTATTTAATGACAAATCATAAAATTCTCAGATTGACCTTTTAAAATAATAAGCTAATTTAGATTAATACCATTCTTAACATAAAAAACTTGTTCTACTTGAGAAGTACAAATGGCCCATCATTTACTAACTTATGTATTAATACTTAAAAAACCATATTTATCGGTTTTGATTCTCCTTTCAATTTTTTCAACATCCTACCAATCACACTTGAACAAAACAATTCTTTTTGTACATAAATATTGAAGTTCTATTATATCATAAAAGACACCATAGTAGTCCATGCATTTAAATTCCAAATATTGTCCTTACTAAAACTCCACTAATTTGATTCGCCCTTTTCTTTTCAAGTTGCTTGATATGAAACCTAAAATCATTGGCAACATATCTCATAAACTTTGAACATTGGATAGAGAACTTTGAGCTAGTGATAAAAATTCTTCACTTATAGTATTCGCATCTTGGTGTACTTGTGTAACCTATATGAAATTCGAAGAAAATATTATTGTCACTTTTAAAATGATAATAAATTAATATTTTATAACATTTTAAAAATAAAAAAATAATATAACATATTTTATTATAAAACTAGTCGGTGAAATCCAAATTATATGTCTTGTTCATATTCACTGTAAAAAAATTAAATATAAAATAAGAAAAATATATATTGCATATGAGATAACATATATATATAAAAGAAAAACATACCAAAATATGGTTGAACTTCTTCACAATTTTTCAAGACATAAAGTTGAGCTTCTATACGTTTTTCACAATTCTAAAAAGCTGAAAATTTTGGAACTTATCTAGAAAGTTTAGTTTGAAGTTGACATAGTATCTATTAACTTCTGTACGTTTTTCACAAATTTTTTAATTTGTTATTTTAGGTCTTGTTTAAAGTGGCTTCTATTTTTATGCTATGCATGCAGCCATGTATTTTTGGATTGATATCAATGTGGTTAGTCCATTGCATTATTGGATGGATTAGTGTTCATACTAAATAGACTATGGGACAAGTATTCTTATGTTGAGTATTTTCTACTTCTTATTATTGTTGCTATTCAGTTGAGACATGGAGTATTAAATGAGCTTGTTTGGATTTTGTTGTCTTTATGCTCAATAAATAGATGTATTCGTGGAGCTTTTCTTGAAAGTTTATGGACAGAATTAATATTGTGACATAGAGATGCAAATAGTGCACTTCATCATCTGCCTCAACACTTCGTGTCAAAATTAGAGGAAATAATCAAACATCATTCTCCACAAATTTTCTGTAAGTCAAAATTCCTTTTTTCTTTTTGGCATCTTAGGTAGGACCAAATTTGATAATATGTGGATCTCTTTCACTGTTTCTTGAGTATACTTTGCATTACAACTTTAGCTTCTTTAGTTAATTGTAATAAATTGTAGATGCAGTATATACATTGGGATTCCATTAACATATTTTGCTTATTAATTCTATAATTTTTTATTCAAAGTTGATAGTGCCATTATTATGTTTTACCATGTGATGCATTAATTTAGATTAGCGCCAAAACCAAAGAAGCAGATGAAGGGAGTGTTCAAGTCCAGGTTTCACAGAAAAATCCCAGAATCATCGTCTCAGTTTTATAAAGAATATGTACAGCCAGATGTAGTAGAGGAATTTCAATACATGCTGGCTTATCTTATTCGAGAATGGCCGTTTCCTTTTTTACACTTCTCATTTGCAGGTTACGAGCCGTGAATTATATCTGCCAGCAAAGCTTTCACAAGACTCAGGGTCAATTTTTAATTTTTTTATTTTGTAACTCATGTTTATGTCAAAATTAGTAGCAAGAATTGGCTATGACTCTTTCATATTATATCTATAATTTCCCTTAATTTAGTAGCATATGCATAGCTGTATATTTTACCTATTTACCACAAATACTGGTCCATGTATCTTATGTATATACCTATTGAAATATATGAAAGTATTCATTGAAATATATAAATGTACCGTATAATTGAAATATATATACTAAATTAGCGGCAAATTTACAATAAATGTGTAATAATATTCTAAAAATATAAAATAAATTGCCATAGATTATTAAAATAAAAAATAGTGTTGGATTTAGTGAGGACTATTAAAATAAAAAATAACTACAAATTTAGAAATGAAAATTTTAACTAAAATTATAATAAAAAATGGAGATTGATTTAGCAATGAGTACAAATAAATAACTAGTGACGTTAGCAAATATATAAGATGAGTGACTGATTTATGATGAATTAAATGACAAAATATTTATTAGCGACGGGATCACACCCTTGTAGCCAAATTTATCTCCATTCCATGAAACATCAAGAGAATCGGCAATGACCTATAATTTTGTCATGAGTTAATAACACTTGTAGCTAATTAATTTTCATTCTAAGCAATTTGTAGTTTATTTTTGTTACAAATTTATTATTTCTATAGCAAATTACTTTTATTTTTTAGTTATCAATTTCTAATTTTGTAGCTGAAATATATACATTGCTAGCCATGATATTTTGATCATAATAAAAAAAGTTAATATTTTAACTATGGATTTATCTGATTAATAACTAATATAAATAGTTACAAATATTAATATAGCATGTCTAAACAATCAATTAGCTAGTTGCTACAAATTTATTTATTTAATGGCAAAATATTCAATCTTTTAGTTATAATAAAATTATTTATGTGACAAAATAAATATGTTCTTAGGTAAAAAAATTAAAAGAAATTATATTGCTAACTTTTTGTTACATCATTTCTAGTAATATGAGTTTATATTATAAGCTAAATGTTTTAGCTTCATTATTTTATAGTTTTAATTAGCTACTATTTTTGCCTTGACTAGATATATATATATATATATATATATTTGTAGCTTTTGCTCTTCCCTATTTTTCTCCATTCTTTATATTTCTCACTCTTATATTTCTCTCCTATTCAACTCTCTCATGTCTTATTCCTCCTCAATTCCTCCCTGTAGAACCTGTATCCGCTGCATATTTGGTTCTGTTGAAGCTTCTCTGCATAACAAATCCTTAATGCCACATGTTCATGACATATGCCAAGTAGCTCGAAACTCACTACTTATATGATCATAAGCATATCATAATGATCATGGATAACAACAAAGGTGATGGTTTTCTAGAATAGTGATGCCTAATCAAGAATTTTATGACCATGAACTTTTAAAAATATTTATAGTAGAATGATTTGTATTCTCAACTCTTGATGATGGATCTTTTTAAAAATTGCTCAAATACTATATTCAATATCATGAAATATTTTTAACATAAAGAATATATTTGCTACCATTATACAATCACATAAGCAAAAGTCATGAGGTAAAAAAGATTTCTTTGTAAATATTATAGCTCTCGAAATAGTTGGGGTAATCTTACATGAAACAATTGGTAATTTTGGACATTGTTGATAATTAGGCGGTTAGTGAATTTTATTAGAAAGTGTTTTAAATCAAGACATCAATCCTTAATTTGTCATTCAAACTGAATATAATAAATAATTAACATATTTAATGCAAATAGCTTTTTTTTTTGGTAAAAAAAAATAACAAAAAATTAATTGCAGATGTTGTTTAAAGCAAAAATGTTCTAAAAGGGCAAAAGTGATGGAAAAATCAAAGATGCCCATGATTTAATCAAATCCAAACGTATCTAGAAGTGGGTCTTGATTTTGATATTGATAAGAGTGAAGACCAATGTGACAAACAGGAGTTAAGTATTATGAAAAGCTAATTGTCCCCACACCATAAAACGACACCTGCAATTAATTTTGGGCAGCCAGAGTGGTGATGTATTGATGATCCTTCTCTCACGTCATTTGCATGGATTTTACAACATCACGTTAATGTTTAGGGGATAAGCAGCAATGGCTATTCACTTTTTCATTCCTTTAAAATTTAAATTAAATTTATTATGCAAGTTTTATATGTATTTCAATTATAGCTTATTAGTATATTAATTTTGAAATCAAAATTGAAATTCAAATTCAAATTTTTATTCACTAATTTTTAATTAATTAGACATGATTAAAATTAGAATTCAAAATCTCACAATTTCAAAAAATAATTACTCTCTGTTTTCTTTATATAGATAAAATTTTTATTTATGATGTTCTTTTTATATAGAGAAAAATATTTAAAATAAAAATTATAGGAGAGTGTTTCTTAAAGAAATTTTAAAATTACTCTTGTAATTAATTATATTTTGCACATCAAATGAGATTAATAACAAACAAATATAAATTATATAATTAATATACTTCACTTTTTCTATTTATAAATTAAAGATATAGTTATAAGAGATTTTGTTAAGTTGTGCTTTATTTTACTAATTTAGACACAAATATAAATTAATTCTTGTCATATGTTATAGTGTTGGTATTAATTTTAACTATTGAACTCTACTTATTTGAAAGAGTTGATGATATCAGTATCAAATTAATAATTATGGTATAATTTTAAATTATACCGACCGATATAATTTAAATTTTTTATGTCAAAATTATGAACTAATTTTGAAATAAATACATCTGTATTAAATAAATATTGTCATTTTTGAACCACAATTTATAAGCAAAAGAGTCCTTAACGACGATTGATATTTATACTCGAATTTATAAATTTGTGCATAATCAATATATTTTTTTCCCTTTTCGATATTTTGTGCACATATTTACAAAATATTACACCACACAAAAATAATTTAATTATACACAATAATTCATATCATTTGTGTGCGAATATATACCCTTAATATACAAGTGGAGCACAATTTATTTTCTTCATTTTAAAATAAAAATTCATATCATAAATATTCCCTAAAACATTATATCCATGAGCGGTTTTTCTTTATAATAAAATTAAACTTATTTAAAGCTAACTAAGACATATTGTAATCAATAAATTTATTAGCTATCTTATTAATTTCTATATTTTTCTGTTTTCTCTATATAAAGAGAACGGAGGGAATATATAAGACTATTAATCAAATGTTGCTGATATTGTCCAATCATTAGTATTTAATTACAATTAATTAAATTTTTAATTGAATTACTTTTCCTAACAAAAATAATAATTAATAAGTTATTAAAACTGTGAAACTACTATTTTTAGCATGATTTGTAAAACGCAATTTTAAATATATAATCTGCTGAAGTAAGACTAATCTGCTGTATTATGTTATGTTGCACTTTCAATAATTTTATCGAAAATTAGGAAAAGTAAATAAAGTAATAATGCATACACAATTTCAATTTGAAATTCAAAGCACTATGAGACAGAGACACAACATTCAGTTTCACAAATCATGCTAAAATAATGCATTCACAATTTCATCTACTTAATTATAACATCCGCACTTAAAAAAATATATCATTTTTTAACACAAAAATTTAATTTAAAAATATAATAAATAAAATTTCATTTTTCATTTTATACCTGCAGATTTAACAAATATATTTTTGTTGTCTTCGTTGGAACAATACAATAAAGACAGTGAAGTAGTATTTGCTTAATTTAAAAATATAAAATTTATAAAATTTTCATATTGATTAGTAATACACTAGCAATAGAGAAACAAAAAAGGATATTTAAAATTAAAATATCAAAGAAAATTATATATTTAAAATTAGTTAAAATATCAAATTATATCCATTGAAAGATTCTCTCCATTTAAAATAAAAATTATATAACCATCAATTAAAATGGAGCTTTAAACAATTAAGGTTGTAATGAGCCGAACCGAGCTTTAGAAAGCTCAAACTTAATTCGTCATAAAATAATTGAGCTCAAACTCGAAATCAAACTAAACTCTTATATCAATCCAGCTCATATATTATGTATCTTAAACTGAAATTCAATCTTGATTTAAATAAGTTTAACAAGTTCAAACAACTTATTTTAATTTTAATTTTTCATTTATTTTTTTTACATTTTCATAAAAAATATATTAAAATTAATATTTTATATGAAAGATAAATAATATGATTATATATTAACAAAAATAAAATATTATATAACTATAATTTTATACTCTATTATAAATCATTAAGTTATTTTATATTTTATATTATTTAATTTATTTATCATATATACCATATATTGATAAATTATATTAATTAAATTAGATAAAAAATTAATATATTCATATAAATTATTTAATATATATTAATATATATATTTATTTAATCTAATATAATAAATGAGTTAACTTATGAGCCTAACTCATAAGTTTTTTAAATGAGTCGAAAGATTAAAAAATTAACAGCTCATGAGCTAATAAGCTAAATACTTCTTAACTTGAACTTGACTTATTTAATAAATAACGAGCAGTTTGAACCTAAACGAATCTTTATTGAGTTGAGATTGAAACTGAATTTGAGTAGTTAAGCTTATTTATAACTGGATAAGCAATATTTGGATGTTATATAACAAAGCATAATATATAAATTTTCTAAAAAGAACTTACAAAAATCTAACATTAAAAAAAATTACCGTTCCGCTAAATTTTGGAAATGAAATATCTAACAAATGCGAGATCACCATTTAACCTTTGACATGCAAGGATAAAACTACTAGAATATTGGACGTGAAGGGCGAAAAATTAAAAAAGCAAGTGATAATTAGCATAAAATCATAGAGTTTATAATTATAATACAAAAAGTTCTGGGATAGCTACATATCATCATATTTTGAAAGATTTTTAAGACTTGATAAATAAGATTGATTTCAGTAGATTTCAGTATTATTGCCCTTTGAATTATTATTATTATTATTATTATTATTATTATTTGTTCATCATTTAGCACAGAGTTAGTCAATTCCAACATAAAATTAATTTTATTATTATTATTATTTGTTCATCATTTAGCACAGAGTTAGTCAATTCCAACATAAAAGCAATTAGTTAACTGCTATAATTAATTAAACAAGTCATATAATCATTTTTCATATATAAATGCGACATCTGTATATATATATATATATATATTCATTTAACTAATTAACAATAATGTACAAAAACCATGATTTGACAAAAATAAAAAGAAAAATAAAAAAAATCAATATCCTAAAATCATGCAATTGTGTAATTACACGAATAGCGGCGGTTAGGTTTTTGATGGGCCGCCTTCTTTAATCAAGGAATGGTTATATACATACACAGATTGACATTAAGAAAAACCTAACTACAGCAGGAGTATTAATTAGAAAAATTTTAAATAAATTAAGTGTTTCAGAAATACTTAAATAAAAATTAGATATTTATTAAAATTATTTTTATAACATTAAAAAAAGCCTCTTCAAAAAAAAGGAAAAAATTTATTATAATCACACACCGATTAATTTGTAATTTGATAAAAAAGAATACTTTACATTTTATTTTATTGATTAGGCTGTTCTGTTATAAGATGAAAAAGACAAGTACAGCTGGAAATTAGTTTCCAGATATAAATGTCAAGCTTGAAGAATATGTCTTTAAACACATAATGGAAAAAAAATCATAAATATAATAAAAACTAGCATGAAATTACACTTAAAACCAAAGATCCAAAAATTAATAAAATAATATGATGATAGGAGCGTGAGTTATTTTTATTTAAATATCAAATATCAAATTTTAGATATTTTTCTTTCTCATATATAGTTAATAAAAAAAAGCAAAAAGCAAAGATTTTTTTAAAAAAAGTAATTAACAAATATAATTAAGGTGGTAAGCAAATAAGTGGAGAAAAATGATAAATAATTTATACAAGGGATTGGGTTGGGTGGTGCCTGCAGGGTAGGGACTATAGAAGGAATCGAATTTGATGCAAACCTGAGTCAATGTGAATGAGTGAGTCTTCCCTACCCCCCAAATTGAAAGATAAGGATATTAGAGGGTGTTTCTCAAAACTTAAAAGCTGGTCAAAACTGCTTATAAGCTGTTTTTAGATTATAAGTTGTTTATTTAAGTGTTTCTGAAAACTTAAATAGTAGATTATAATCTGATTTTAATCAGTTTTTTAAAAGTTGGGTTTTGCTACTTTTTTTTAAGCACTTATTTTTTAAGCAGTTTTGACCAAATAAAAGACCATAATATCCCTACCTAATCTTCAATATTCCAAATTTGCCTACCTTATACACTTTAGTTCCCATCAAAGAAATTTTATTATTATTATTATTATTAAATTTTTATTATTATTATTATTATTATTATTATTATTATTATTATTATTATTATTGCAAAATAAATTTTGAATTGACATTTAAAAAATTATTTTTATACAATAAATAAATTCATGGACAGTTTGGTCATTTTGACAGTTTCTACAATTAAAAACTGATTATAAGTTGATTTTACAGAAACACTTAACTGATTACAAACTGATTATCAGCTGATTATTATCTAGTTTACAGAAACGCTTAACTGCTTATTTTTAATCTGATTATAATCTAAAAATCACTTATTCACAATAAGCTGAAAAGCTCCAGTTTTGAGAAACACCCTCTTAATTAATATAATCTGACACACTCAACTTGTTATGGTTCACCAACTCCGGATTCCCTATGTAGTTATATTGAATTGATAAAGGTTTTTGTTATTTAATTTAAATTTTAATTTAAAAAAGTTAAAATAATAATATCCTTAAATTTAAAAAAAAATTAAAACGTATGTGATGATATAAATTATTTTCACCTAAAATATAAAATTTATAAAATATAATTTTAATAGATTTTAATTTAAAAAGATATTTTATATTAATAAAAAATTTTATATAAAACATTTTATATTAATAAAACTTTTTTTATTACAAAATTTACTTTTTACATTAATTTTTTTAAAATTTTTTAATAATTAAAATTTTAATAATTATAATATAATTTTAAAAATATAAAATAAAATAAATCAAAATATTACCTAACAGTATATGCACCTAACTTAAATTGATTCCCCATTTTCTAATATAATATTTAAAATAAATATAAAATAAAAATTAAAAAATCTACAATATAAACCAATGCACCCTGTTTTTGTTTCTCCCTATCTATATTATAGATTACACATAATAATTTTTATAGATTTACACATAATAATTTCATAGTGAATAATATTATGCTCTTCAAAAATTATTATATATGTATATATTACAAGGTTAACATCACGGCCAAGTAAAAAATAGATGTAATTACATACGTTTTTGAGTTCATGGATTGTTACAAAGAGTTAAAAAAATAAAGGTATGATAAATCATAATAGAATTATATATAGCCATAGAATGGATTATAAATTTATTATTTAAAATATTATATATTTGTCATAAACTGTGCCTTCCAATAAATATAAAATATATAATTTAATTATATTGTAATGCATATAATTTAATATTGCGAAAATTCATTATTACGTAGACACACGTATACTTCGATATAACAGTTTACCTACTTTCTTTGTGATATTATATTTGTTAAATTGTAATTGATAAATTAAGGATAAATTTCTCAATTATTTTTCCTTGTGATTCAAGAAGTTTAAAGAAGTTAAACAATAAATTATATTCAGAGACTTCGTTAACAAACAGAAAGAATAAGAAGAAATATTTATATCTTATTCTTCAAACAAAAATAAGTATAAGAACAATTAATTGATTAAGAATGAAAAATTTAAGGAAACCGTAACGCACAAGTTGGCCACAGCTAGAGCTAGCAGCAGCACCGCATATTGTTTAAAGATGAGTGCTGTTAATAGATATAATTGGTTCCAACTGAGATCTAATAATCAATAATTCTTATGTAATTTTACTAAATCAAAACTCATAATTAATAATTGTTAATTAGTTAATTTCTCTATCTATAAGTAAAAACAAAGAAAAAAAGAATTAAGATGAAGAGTGATTGATATTAACATACCTAATTAAGAAATTTGGGAATAATTAAAGGAGAGGGAGGTGAAAGAAGAAGATATTGACGCGGCTCAATCAAATTACTTGGCTAAAATTATCAAAGTATATGATCATCAGCATCAATCTAACCATGTCTTTAGATTGAAGCGCGGCAATACCTTCTCTCTCCCCCCATCATCACCTCCTCAACCTTTTCGATCTCTCTGTCTTCAATTTCCGTACCATAGGCCACTTAGGTTTTCTTCAACAGCTCTCCCCCAAAACACACAGAAAGAGAGAGAGTGAAGGGTCATAATTTTAAGAGATGTGACCAGTTTCCCATCTCTCAAAAGGTTAAATACAAGAAAGAAAGGGTTAGAGAGGAGGGGCGCTTTGCCCCTTATTTATAATGGCTTTTTGCCCTCTTTACGATCATCCATCATCTGTTGTCGTCAGGGAAGCAAAATGGACAAAAGCTCACAAAGGCCTCTTCTTTAATGATTTTGTATGCCAGCCAATTTCAATTTTTATTATGTCTCGAATTCTCTATTAACAAAAAGTGAATGACCCTATAGGCTATATATCTATTATTTGCATTTCTATTATAGTTCCGGATACCTATCCCCGTCCCTATGTAAATAATGTATATATAATTATATATATATACATCATAATATATAATATATAATATATTTTTTATATTACGTTATATTGTATATATTATATTTTATTTTAATGATTTATATATGTGAAATAAATTTAATTTAAAAATTATTTTAAATTTTATTGTATATAATTATTATATTATTATATTATTAAATTAAATGTATAATTATTATAAATTATTAATTTTATACTATCGAATTTTAATTTTTAAAAAAATACAAAAAAAAAATAATTTTGCGGGTCAAAGATAGGGGTGAATCTATCCCCATTTTGTGAGGCAGTGATATGAATAAGAATAGAAAATTTGAGATGAATATGATAAGTGAACTCAAGTTATTTCTTGGTCTACAAATCAAGCAATGCAAGAGTGGATATTTATCAACAAACCCAAATACACTAAGGAACTTCTCAAGAAGTTTAGCATGAATGGTTGCAAGACAAGCAAAACATCAATGAATACATCCTTGAAACTAGACAAAGATGAAGTTGGTAAGAAAATGTATGAGAAGAAATATCAAGGTATTATCATATCACTTTTTTATTTTACCTCTTTTAGACCGGATATAATGTATAACTTTTGTTTATGTACTAGATTTCAATCATGCCCTAAGGAATCAAACATAAATGCTACTAAGAGGATTTTAAAATACTTAAGTGGAATATTGAACTTAGGACTTTGGTATCCTAGAGACACATCATTTGACGTATTAGTCTTTTTGGATGCAAATTTTGCCAATAGCCTATGAGATAGGAAAAGCATAATCGATGCATGTCACTTCTTGGTGATTGCCTAATTTCTTGGTTTAGTAAGATTCAAGTGTTCGTTACTTTATCTACCGCGAAAGCTGAATATGTTGTGACTTACTTTTATTGCACACAAGTCCTATAAATGAAGCAACAATTGCTAGATTATGGTAAGTGTTTGATCACATTCCCATCAAATGTGATAACACTAGTGTCATTAATCTATTTAAAAATTCAATTCAACACTCTAGATCAAAATATATAGACATTAGGTATCATTTTTTAAAAGACAATGTACAAAATTACAATGTTTTTTTAGAGTCTATTGATATTTAAAATCAACTTGCTTATATTTTCAATAAACTATTAAATGAAGAAAGTCTAAACTTTATTAAGCATAATCTTGGAATGATTGGTGGAAGTACTTTAAACTAAAAATGATATATACATTACATATTCCTTATATAATTGCTTGTTTAGTATTGATAACTGCTTGTACTTGTGTTGAATGCTTGATTGATTGAACAAATTTTAAGAATGTGCAAGATTACATGTTCTTGTACAAGCAAATTGTTTAATAAAATCAATTTGATCATGCATTGAAGGTCCACCAAGTCAAAAACATTGTTTTGAAACTCTTTTTTTCTTCTTTTTCTACATCTCTAATCAAGTGATATCGCACCCAACCATACTAATGGTCGCTAGTTAACATAACTGGTGATTCTGGATTAGTGTGAGAACTAGCGATCGCAGTAGAGGCTAATGGTCACAAGCCAAGCTCTCGCGATGGCACCTAGCCTGAAGGACGGTCACACCGGACAATTTCTGCAAAAAAATATATTAGTTAACAGTCTGCAACTTTTGACATTCTACCCTTTTAAAAGTAAAAAATGGCTAGTTTTTGTTTATCCTCTATAAATACCCGCCAATCTTAGTTTCTATACTTCTTTTATGACTCTAAAGCTATAAAAGCACTTAACTTCTCCTAAATCAATCAAAATCTCTCTTAAACTCCTCTTTGTCACCTTTCTACTTCTATACACTCTTCAATCCTCTATTATCATTGCAATGGCATCTACGAAGAAGGTCTCATCCAAAGAAAAGAGTAAGAAAGCAACTGGTATTGTCATTAGAGAAAGAGAGCAAGATCCACCCTCTTCTTCTCAACCTAGAAGAGGTGAAAAAATTTACAAGTCTCGCCATGAAATCTCTGAAGAAAATATAAGGTATGCCATGCTAAAGAAAAAGAAGATGGAAGCTACTAAAATCCCTTTTGAAGGTATGTTGCTTGGGTTAGGGATTAAGGATGAAATTTATAGATATATAGATGTCTTGGGATGGAGACACTTTGTGTTTCAGAATGAACTAGGCTACCCTAGTTTAAGTAAGGAATTCTTGATGTCTCTACAAATAGAAAAGAACCAAAATGCTGCAATAGGATGGTATGGAGTAAGATTTAAGCTCTTTAATAGATACTTCTCTATGACCCTTAGTGATTTTACTAGGATTTTGGGATTCCAAAATGAAAGAGCCATAACCTATAATTACCCCCTATTTTCAGACTAAATTCTTTCCACTTTTTGGAAAGAAATTTCAGTAGAAACCTCTTTAAAGAATCAAAAGCTAGACATATCAAGTCCATTATCCATTGGATGCTCCATAGAATAATTACCTACACTATCCACCAAAGAGCATATGAAAATGAAAAGGTCACCAAAAAAGACCTTGTCTTTCTTAATGCCATGACCCAAGACGTAAAAATCAACACTACCAAATTCTTGATTGACATCTTCCACCATCATGCTACAAAACATGCTAGAACTTTCTTTCTTTCCTCTCAAATCACTTGAATTGCAAGGAATAGAAACATACTCAGTGACCTTAACATCGCCACCTTGAGAAATCCATTTGATAACACCTTTAGTGTCATCACAATAGATTATCCTGAACATGTTGGGTGTGTTAAAAAGGTTGATGGTACATATGTTTATCAATTTGGGAGTAAAGGGGTAGTTGAGAGAGAAAAGAAGAGATAAATACACCATTGTACAAGGTGAAGAAGGAGGTGAATATCTAAAAATTGCACTTGAAATGCATCCTCCTCTCATATATGCAAGAGTTCTTCCAACAACCTCATCCTCAAGGCTATACAATCCCTTCAAGATTAACTCTCTCATTTTAAGAGAGATGTATCGAAAAGGTTTAAGAAGTTAAACCAAAAGATTGATCTCCTCTCTCATTTCCATCATGACTTGAATGCTATGCAAGGAAAAATGGATTTACCCCAATGTGAATTGGGAGATTAGGATGTAAGTGGGCATGAAGAAGCCTCTTTAAAGAATAGTCCATATAAATGGAAGAGAAGAGTTCAAGTGGTGAAGAAGAAGTCACTGAAGCACCACAAGATAAAAGAAAAACACCTATGGTTGAAGAAGAAAAAGATGAAGACTCGGATTAGACATTCTGTTTAGCCAATTTTGTTTTCTTTTCTATTTTTTATGATCTTTTTTTTTTATGGACTTCCATATGTACTGATCATACATCAACATCCTTTATGTTTGCTTATTTTCTTTATGTTTGTGTCTGATATATGTGTTGTTACAGTATAAATACAATTCATGTTTCGGTATCCATCTTCTTTGCTTCTTATTTACTTTTCTTTTTGCCTTTGTCAAAGAGGGAGATAAAAAATTATATAAAATATGAAATATAAATTGAAAAAAAAAGGGGGAGAATAAGCAAAAATAAGCAAAAAAATATATAAAATGAACAAAAGAAATATATGAACAAAGTAACTTAGCAATTCAAGTCAACTTAGCAATGTTATATAGTTCTTTACCTTGTAAAAAGCTTAAGAAGACAAATATAAAAGTTGAAGGGGGAGTTACCTACCATTACTTTTATTATTTTGTTCAAAATTCATTACTTTTATTCAAACTTTATATTTCACTTCAATTTGATTTCCAAAATAAAAAGGAGGAGATTGTTAGCTAAATGGTTGGCACAAATAACTCTATTTAATATTTAGTACTCAAATTGAAAGGAATTTTAACTTGAATTTTAAGTATCTTAGTTGTAGGATTGTTACCCTCAAATTTTTAAGAACAAGACACTTGTAGCAACCATCTAGAGGTAAGGTGTGACCACATCTTAATTTGAGAAAAAGGAAAAGAAACATAGTAGAGTTTACAGTGATAGGCACGACCTGAAGGATGACTACTAAACTGATAGGTGCAACCATCCCAAATAAGGCGTGACCGCACTTGAAGATGGAAAATTCTCAAAATCACAATAGAGGATGCGGTCATTGCAGAGAAGAAAATGGGAGCTAGACAACCAGGAGCGACCACCCATTGAGATTGCGCGACTGCACCTTAATCCTAAAAGCAAAATTCAAAAAAGATGGCAGTAAAGTTTACAGTTTGAAGCATGACCTAAAGCTTGGATTGAGAACCCTATTCAACTGTTATCCATAAGAGGAGAAACCATACCTTTTGAATTTTGGCAGATTTTCTCTCCACTAATGAACACAAGACATATGGCATAACGATTTTGAGGGAAAATTCAAATTGCATCAGGTGCAACTGCGCATGAGTCAAGGGCGACCACATCGACAACTATAGGCTGGCACAAGATAGAAGAGCATTGATTGTCGAGGAAACTTGCACTAGCCATTGGAGAAGATTCAAAGGTAGCAACTGCCTTAAGCTAATGTGCGACCACATGCTATGTAAGAGCGATTGCACCAAATGCTGAAGTGACCCCTAACTTGCTATAAATAATTTTTGAAGCAAATACTTTAATGATTATGTTGGAATCCTCTAGTCATCTTGTATAATAGCTAGTTAGACCTTAAATGGCTATAAATGCCCCATGAAACTTCATTTTTAAAGAAGAGAACTGAGCCATTTACATAAGATAACCAATTTTATTTATATTGTGCAGCAATTTTATACTTGTTGTATTTGAGTGTTTGGTGTGAGTATTGAATACCATTGTAGAAGTTTGGTGTGAGTTTTGAAACACTAGGTTTTAGAGTGAGCCTGGGTAAATCTCTTATTGGGTTGTGAGTGATTCTCGAACCTTGCAAAAATTCAATATGATCTTATGAAAACACCATGTTAGAGTTGAGCTTGTAAAAACTCATACCTAGTGGAACCTGAACAAGTTGTTGAGAAAGTGGCATAGGATTGAGGAATCCGAACTATTATAAATTGCTTATGTTCAATATATTCTCTACTCTTTTTTTGTTTGTTTAAATTTTTAATTTATCCTTACTTTCACTAAACAACTAATTCACTCCCTTTCCCTCCCTCTTAGTTGCCATCAAGGGACAACAATTAGTAATAATCTAACTACACTATGTTATAAAATTTAATTAAATTATAAAATTTTATAAGAATTTGAGGTTGATATGTCTTGTTGAGAATTCTTAGGTTAGAGTTAGCAAGGTGAGAAGAAATTCATTCCATTACTCATATTATGACTAAGATGTCCTTTTCTCATAGAGACTTCCACATTTGGGAAACTTGTCTTATATTTCTTGATCTGATGGTTACAACTTATTTAGCTTAATAAAGTTTGATATTTCCTTTCATATATATATATATATATATAGAGAGAGAGAGAGAGATGAAAATCACCATTAGACACTTTTTTTAGCTCGCACCATTAGACACATTATCATATTAAATAATTATATAAAAATAAGTAGTTTAAAATTATAAAATATTTCAATTGGCTTCTAAATTTTAATTTGAAACATGCATCATTATATGGTTATTAGAATCCATTTCATGAGATGTGATAAAAGTTTTACTCTAGCTGTCACCAACCGGAACTCTCCTCCTCAGTTTGGCTTTATGCCCGGTCGATCAACTATGGAAGCTATTTTTCTTAAAAGAGATTTGATGAAAAAGTATAGAGAGATGAAGGACTTACATATGATTTTTATTGACTTGAAAAAGGCGTATTATAGAGTCCTTAGAGAGGTTTTATGGTGGGTCCTAGAGCATAGGGATATATTTATACAATATATCAAAGTCTTGAAGGATATATATGAAGGAGCCATTACCAGTGTCCGCACTGTGGGAGGGGATACTAAGAATTTTTCTGTTTCTATTAGATTACACCAAGGTTCAGCTTTGAGCCCTTATCTTTTCTCCTTGGTCATGGATGAGCTAATAAGACATATACAAGATGACATCCCTTGGTGTATGATGTTTGTAGATGATATTGTATTAATAGATGAGACTCAAACAGTGGTAAGTCAAAAGTTGGAGTTATGGAGAACCACTTTGGAATCTAAGGATTTTAAGCTAAGTAGGACTAAGATTGAGTATATGCATTGTAGATTTAATAGGGAGAATAGAGAAAGAGGAAAAATTATTTTAGACGGAATAGCAGTACCTCATAGTACTTATTTTAAATACCTTGGCTCTATTCTTCAAGAAGATGTGGATTGTGAAGAAGATGTAAATCATAGGATTAAAGTTGGTTGGATGAAGTGGAGGGGTGCTACAGGAGTTCTATGTGATTGAAATATGTCAATTAAATTAAAAGAAAAGTTTTACCGTACTGCAATACGACCTGCGATGATGTATGGTAGTGAGTGTTGGGCAGCAAAAGGACAACACATGAGTAAAATGCATGTTGCAGAAATGAGAATGATAAGATGGATGTGTGGTCATACTAGGATGGATAGAATCCACAATGAGTGCATTAGAGAAAAAGTGGGGGTAGAACCTATTGAAGATAAGATAAGAGAGCATAGATTAAGATGGTTTGACCATGTGAAACGAAAACCTAGCGATGCGCCGGTTAGAAAAACCGAACAAGTTAGAGTAGATATAGCTAAGAGAGGCAGAGGTAGGCCTAAACTAACTTGGTCAAAAGTGGTCCAAAATGATCTTATAATGTTACATCTATCAGAAGAGATAACCTTAAATCGTATTAAGTGAAAAAGAAGAATCCATATAGCCGACCCCAATTGACTTGGGATTAAGGCTTTGTTCAGTTGAGTTGAGTTGTATGCATCATTATATGGAGAATCAACAAATAATATAATTAAAATTATTTTATTTATAAAAAAATTGCAATAGAAATGAATTAAACTTCAACTATGTTAATTTTCATCCTTCTTGAATTGTGGTATTTTAGGACACATTACACACTCATTTAATTGCATAAAAAAAATGAATGCAAACTATTTTTTATAATTACTAACAAGAATAAACATATTATATAAAATAGTAACAAGAAATATGAGAATATATTTTAATTGTAGTTGGCTAGCTAATGGAAGATTAATGTTACAATAAATAATAATTTAATTAAAAACTATAAATAAACATTAAAGGGCTGGAAAAGAAAGAAAGAAAAGAAACAAGAAAGTGAGAGGGAGAAAAAGAGAGAGCAATCTATAGTTTTTCGTTCATAACTCCATCACCAGACCTTCAATTGATGTACAACCAGTGGCATTGGAAAGCTAACATCTATATAAAACTAACAACACTAGAATTACCCTGATTATAGTCTGGACAGTGCCAAACATGCTTCTCATCCAAACTCCAATTTAGATAATTCAAGATGCGCTGGAATTCTTTTTTCATAAGCTTTAATTGAGTACCATTAGGCCATGAGGGAATCACCAGAGTGAGAAAAATTCCAATGAAAATAGAAATTTTCTTATGTGGTTTCGATAATTTTCTAACAAGTTAGTATTCACTTCTAGTATGATTGATCTCCTAAATTCATTATCTTTCCAATGACACCAACCATGCTTTATTTGAATTTCAAAAATCTCTTGAACGGTGATGTGAGCGATAACTGTCAAGAATTTTGGCGACGCACTAGCAACCTAGTTTCGATGTTTTTTTGAATTTTTAGATACGCTAATTATTGTATTATCACTTGGGTGAGCTTGAAATCCATTAAATTATTTTATTTGAGATTAGTTAATTTAAATGTTCTTAATCGATTGAATTAATTTAATTAACAAATTATGCTTTATAATTCATAAAATTAAAATTAATTGAAATATTATATTTATTCAACAAACTGACTAATGTTATTGTTAGCAAGATAAGGAGTTGTCATTTTTACTATAAATGGTAAATAATAATAATTATTAATTATGGATAATATTATTATTATAAAAATCAAGATATCATTATTATTGTAATTATAAATTTTTAAGTTTATTATATAATTACTTTTATTACAAATAAAGGTAATTAAATGTGTCATTCAATTTAATTAAATGATACCTTTTGAAATTTTTACAAATTATTTAACAACAATATTAAAGTGTTAAACCAGGGCATTAGTGTCTTATGAACAAATAATAAACTAAGAGGGAACATAAGAGTGCAACACTTGTGTAAATATGAATGTAGGTTAAGAATTGTCATAGAATCCATATGATATTATCAGTGACCAAGAAGAATCAAATTTTCAAGTTCAATGCGAGTTATAGTGTTTATCCTTTTATTCGTTGCTTTAGAATTTTTAAAGAATTGTGAACCATTAATTATATTTGAGCCATTTGATATCTTTATTATTTGTGTTCTTATAATTATGAATTATGAAACTCCATATGGCCTCTAGGCCTATGTGATCATACCAAGCCATTTGTTTAGTCAATATGATGGAATCCTAGCTTGATAGAGGCTATACCATCAGACTATGTGAACATAGAGAGTTTTGATAAAAAGGGAAAAGCTTATGTCCTTATGTGTGTGTGATAGCACTATATGAGCGGGGATTTTTGCCCCCACTTTCGGTGAAATGGTTCTAGCGACTTCGACACTGTTAGGCTCAGGGCCTTAGAGAATACAGCTTAAACCCAGAGAAAATTGAGTCGCCACCCGGATGGGCCGAAAAAAAAGAAGAAAAAGGGATGGATGACTCAATTTATAAGGATTCCCCAACCCCTTAATGTGTTCAAAAAGTTGGATACGAATGGGAAAGCTGAGAATGATCCAGCATTCCATAATGCCTAGTATATTGGAACCGACCTCCTTTTTAGGTTCATATATTATTAAATTCTTAAAGATTATGATATCATCCATACTACATGTGACAATTGAAAGAAATAAATATCCATCACTTTATTATAAAAATAAACAAAATAAGCACCCATCCAAGGATGAAAATATGCCTTTACAATGTCTATGTCCATGAAAATAAACATAATAGGACACTCACCAAAAAGTGAAAATATGCCCTTTACAAAAATTCCCAAAGTTAAATTACATAATAAAAACTGAGGTACCCACAAAGTAGAAACATACCTTTTATAATTTTAGAATCTCAAATAAATGAACAAATAATTCAAGCCATCCAAGTATGATAATTAAAATTCAAACATCTATTAACAAAATGAAATAAACCATTTATAATAAAAAAAATGCTTAACAAATCAAATGAATAATTAAAACTAGAGTTTAAATTATTAAATAAACAAATTTAGGGTTAGATTTTGAGACTAGGGTTTTATATTTGGAGGTTAAGGTTACTGGGTTAGGTTTAGGAAATTTGGGAAATAAGGTTTTGAATTTTAGGATCTAAGAAATTAGGGTTTTAGGAGTATAGTTTGGGAATTTGGTCACTAAAATTAGGGTTTTAGGCTTGCTGGATTTGGATTTAATAACTTAGGTTTTGGATTAAGGTTATTGGAAGTTAGGGCTTTTGGATTAGGATTTAATAATTGTAAGGATCGGATTAAGGTTGCTGAAAGTTAAGGCTTTTGGATTAGGGCTTAGGTCTCGGGGAAATAGAATAGGGTTTTGAAAGTTTGAAAAATAATTTAGGGTTTTTAACAATAGAGAAAACATATTATGGTTTAGAAAAATAGATTAGGGTTTTTTTAAAAAAAATTAAGAAACATGTTAGAGTTTTGGAAATTAATAAAATAGATTAGGGTTTAGGGCACAAATCAAGGTTTTGATTATTTGATTTAAACTTCTGGCTACTGGATGAGATAATGTGGATTGAAATTTTAATTTTATAAAATATATGATTAGAATTTGACAATTTAAACTACTGAAATTAAAATCATAATCAAAACAAACAAAACATTCAAAAGAAAAAAAGGTACGATCACTGTATGTTTAAGCAAATTAAGTTTAAGATATGAAACATGCATCGAAGGCTTCACCAAATTGATTGTTGATTCCAAGCTACTACCTGCACCAAATGCTAATTATGGCCGAGTAAAAATTATAATCCTCCATTTTTATAAAATACATTAGGTTAAATCCATGAAGACTCCCAAAGAAAATAGGATTATAATTAAAATTGGAAGCTAATTCAAACTGAATTTGGACGCGAACTAGCCTAAAATTCAAAATTAAAATTGAAACTCAAGACATGTAGTGAATTGGCCATACCAATTTGCACAGGGCATAGGCTGTGGCCGTAGGACCTGTGCCAAATGTGCCACTATGAACTGGAGTCTGTGGCAAAGTGGGTGTAACACTTACACCCATTTCGCCTCAAGCAGAGCCTTGGCAAAGTGGATGCTCCACTTCACCGTAGGCCAAGCCTATGGAGAAGTGGCATGCCATTTTGCTGCAGGCCGAGCCTGTGGCAAATCGGGCATATCACTGCACTGGCCAAGGCCTGTAGCGAATTGGGCATGCCACTTTGTAGGCCGAGGCCTGTAGCAAATTAGGCATGCCAAAATATAAACGGGCTGGAATCGACTCGTCTTGGATTTTATTACTATATCAGATCCATTTTAGATTTTATTCAAAACTGGTTTAACATTTTAATCCATGAGCGTAACGGATTTAATTTTGACAAAACAAATTTAATTTTGGGCCCAACAAATTTGACCTAATTGAATTTATGCCTTTTGAAATCGGACCGAGCTATTTAGAAGTTATAAACTAGGTTTAAGAAAATCATACCGAATTTAGCTTGGCCTTTTTTAATTAGGATCGGCTAACTTAGGGCCAAAATTAAGGGTCTAAAGTTTGTCTCCTGCTTGAACGATCTTGGATTTACTCAAAGAGTTAAAAGCAACACAACTTTCAAATTAATTTTGGCGAAAATGGGTTCTGGACCCAGAACGATTTGGATTATGGACCTGATTTGAGTTTTGGACTCAAAAAAGATTTGAATTATGGACCCAAGGTAGTTTGAGTTCTGGACCCAATTTGAGTTCTAAACTAAAAAAAGATTTGAATTCTGGACCATAGGTGGTTTGGGTTCTGGACCCAAAAAATATTTGGGTTCTGGACCTGAGGTATTTTGGGTTATGGATCCGGATTGAGTTATAGACTCAAAAAATATTTGGGTTCTAGACCCGAGGTGTTTTGAATTCTTGATCCAGGTTGAGTTCTAGACCCAAAAAAGATTTAGGTTCTGGACCTGAGGTGTTTTATGTTCTGGACCCAGATTACATTTTAGACTCGAAAAAGATTTTGGTTCTGGACCCGAGGTATCTGCAAAAAATTTGGCTATTTTTTAATATATATGGGTACCTATATACTCTTGCTCCCTGCGTTAAAAAATATTTTAAAGGCCTAAAATATTTTTAGACAAGCAAATATTTATTGTGTGCATGTGATGAAATAATTGACATGAAATATTGATAATTAAAATAAACTATTCATGCACTTTATTTTTATTTGCTTTATAACAATAATTGACGATAACTATTGATACACATTACTTTCCTTTGATTTATTTTTTGCTTTATTGATTTCTTTTGAATTTTTGTCTATTTAAATGATTCTAACAATCCATTTCTCATCTAAAGTATAAGACATCATTTAAATCCTTAAATGGAGGGGATACAGCATGCTTCGAGATTGGAGCCTCGACCCAACGCTGAATTGCTAAACTACATCCGACAGCATGAACATGGAAATGTCGAGCTTTTAGTTGGGATATGGCTCCATCATAGTTCTAGCTAGAAATTGAGGTAAGCTTTACTATACTGCAATTTAAAGTGTTAGTAGCACAAAGTTACAGCAACATTATAAAGAAAATAAGAAAAAGAAATTATCTTCTCAAAAGACTAGATTTTTGTAAAGCTAGGATTTAGTTATTAAAAGTAGATTAGCCAATTTAAGAATTAATTTAGAGCTAAAAATAGATGAACTAATGGATTGGAGCAAAAATTTAATAAGTAAATAAATTGTTACAGAAAGTAATGAGCAACTTATGACAATATTAGACTTTAAAATGGTAGCATTTGTCAGATGATTCACTTACCTAGTTTCCTCATACTAACTTACCTGGTTTGATATTAGCGCGATCACTGTGTTGTCCAGGGTGGAGTGTGTGTTTATAAGGCCAGACAATGGTATGATTTAGCACCTTCTCTGGTGAAGCGAATCATCCAAAGGTGTAGTTTTGAGGACTTCATTCTGTAACTACCAGCTGAAGAATGCCAGATAGATAGGAGTGTGGCTCAAGCGCTATCAGAACGATGAATAGACATGACTCATACTTTCTACCTTCCTGTGGAAGAAATGACTATTGGTCCAGTTGATTTTACTGCTATAACTGGTCTTTAGTACCATGGTATTCCGGTTCCTCTTACTAATGATAACCTAACACATGATGAAATTCAACAGTTAATAGGTATGAAACCTTTATTAAAAGAGTCGTTCAAGATAAAAATTGAACCAATTCAGAGTTATTAGATAAATTATGTCTAACGGGTCCGTGGAGAAATGGTCGAACAATATGCTTAAGAATTTTCGCTATACTTGTTAGGGTACACCATTTTATGCACTACCGAATCTGCCATTCACTTATCAGTGTTATGGGCCCTTGCTGATATGGATATTCTGCAGCTCTATGGCTAGGGTGAAGCTGGCCTAGCTTACCTGTATCATGGTTTTGATAAGATTTTCAGAAATAAAAAGTCTTTTGTTGGCTTTATGGTCATTGCCGAGGTGCTTTCTTTCACTATTGTTAAGTCAATCCAAGTATTTGTATGAATTTTACTGTTATTGACATTTGCAGGTATGGACTTATGAGCACAATCTCGTGAGGGTGTCTGATATTTTTAGGGAGAGAGTCAAGTATCCAAGGTTGAACTTTTGATTATCTGATCGGACAGCAGTTCCCGACTCTCATCATGTGTACTCTCATCGTTATTATTTGAGTCACTTAACCTGGGATCAGGTAAAATAGATGTTACTTACCTTTTGGAACCTTGTAGGTTGATTTGGCTTGGTGGAAATCGGAAGAGCGGGAAAATTGAACTCCTTTCATGAACGCCTCACTGTCTTACCAGCATTCCCATCGAGTCATTTCTGGTCCTGTGTCTAGCGGTTGGTTTCTTGGGGAGAGAGTGTTAGACTAGTTTCTTGGTTCCAAACAATAGAGGGTTCCAATAAATAGTTTGGCGTATACTTTGAACATTACATCAATGCCGGAGAATTGGTGGTAGCAGGCTCGAAACGGTTATAGTCCTGAAACATATTTCTTTCCACCTGTTGTGCCATATGTTCGATTTATTTGGGAACAACTCTTGAACTTTAATATGTCTTCTGTTGGTGTCCGAGGTGTTCTTGAGGAGGGGGAAAGGGAAGAAGATGAAGAAGGAGAAGAAGATGAAGAAAATAGTGGTGAAGAAGAATATGAAGGAGATGGAATAGAACTTATTTCTCATCCCGGTGATCACTCCGGGGCCGGTATTTCTCAGGTGAATTTCCAACATGTTGTCTGTTAGGACTATTCATTCATAAATGTGTAGGCTACTAGTCAATCTTCTCCCCTTACTCATGCTTCTTGCCCGAATATGCAGCCTCATTCTCAAGGCTTTGACCTAAACTACCTGGTATGTCATTATGATTTATGATGTATGTATGCATGGTTATGTATGTTCTTACATTTTCCTGTTCTGACTCACAGCGAACGCTGGAGGAGCAAAACAAGAAACTACAAGAAGAATTAGGTGCTAGCCGCTAATAGATCAAACATAAAACTTTTTTAATCATATGTTCACTAGCTCACTAAACTCATTCCCGTCCATGTCTAATAACTTGACTGCTCCCTTGCTCATGACTTATTTCACAACATACGGCCCTTCCCAGCTAGGTCTTAACTTTTCTCTTGAATCAGGGACATTAGGTTTGCATTGTTTCAACACTAAATCATTGACTTTAAGCCTTCTAACCTTAACCCTTCTGTTGTAGGCCCGAGTTATTTTCCTTTGATATAGCTGGTGATGATACAATGTCTTCAACCTTCTTTTTTCTAATAAAGCCAACTGTGCATATCTGTTTGCTACCTATTTTGCTTCGGGTAATTCAGCTTCTAGTACCACTCTTAATGATTTGATCTCAATTTCAATTCATAACAGTACTTTCATCCTATAAACTAAGAAAAATGGTGTCATTCCAGTAGGAGTTCGTACACTGATCCTATAGCCCCATAAAGCAAAAGGCAGTATTTTTGACCAATCCCTATACGTCTTAGTCATCTTAGACAGAATATGCTTAATTGTCTTATTTGTTGCTTCTACTGCACTATTAGCCTTTGGTCTATAAGGAGAGGACCGGTGATGGTGGATCTGATACTTTAAGAATAAATCTTTAACTGCTACTTGAAACTATACCCCGTTATCTGATATCACACTGTGTGGGACCCCATACCTGCATATAAGATTCTTCTCAATAAACCTAGCCATTTGTCTTTCCCCCAGCTTATTAAAAGACTAAGCTTCAACTCATTTTAAAAATTAATCAACTGCTACTATGATGAACCGGTGACCGTTTGAAGCCTTATCTCCCCAATAATGACAATTCACCAAGTTGCTAAAGGCCAGGGTGAAGACATAAAATGCAATTCTTCGGGGAGGCATGTGATTCAAGTTTCCATGCATCTGACACTGCTGGATTTTTTCACAAAATTAATACAGTTTTTTCCATGGTCAGCCACTAGTAGCCTTATCATATTATCTTTATAACCAGGGCCAACCCGTTCATGTGGGGTCCATAACTTTCGTCATGTATTTTTGACATAATTTGCTCGACTTTAGACTTTCTTAAGCATCTTAAATGTGCTCCATCAGGCCATCTTCGATACAACTCCTCATAAAAGGTGATGTACTGCAAAGACCAACACCTTATAGCTCTCCTCTCTTCCTTTGTTGCATTCTGTGGGTACTCTCTACTTTTCAAAAACCATCTAATGATGTCGTACCATGCATCATGGTTCGAATTAATTTCCATGATTGTTTCATACACATAATAAGGAGTCGATGAACTATCAGAACTAGAGGCTTAAGAAATAACTTAACAAGATCTTTCCATATCAAAGCTAATGTGGCTAGAGCATCGTCCATCTGGTTTTCCTCCCTTGGTATGTGTATGAATCTGCACTCCTTGAAATTCTTTTTCATCATGGTTAAATAATCATGGTATGATTTTAACTTCTCTTCCTTCAACTCTCACTCTCCATTCACTTGGGACACTACTAATAAAGAATCACCATAGACCTGTCCTTTATCCACTTTCATGATCATCAAGGTTTCCAGGCCAAAAATGTAAGCTTCGTACTCCACCATGTTGTTGGTTGCCCTAAACTTCAACTTCTTAGCTAGAGGGATGAGCTCGCCTTTGGGCGATTCTAAAATTACTCCCAAACTAATATCTTTTTTGTTTACTACTCTGTCAAAGTACATCTTCCATCCCTGTACCTCTATGGCCTCTAAATATTCATCGAAAAATTCCAAAATAACTTTCTCACTGTCTAGCAATGCAGTTGGGCCAAGAATTCTGCTACTGCTCTACCTTTAATTATTTTCCTGGTTATATATTTGATCTCAAACTCTTTTAAAATGATCAACCATCTACCATATTTCTCAATCAACGAAGGTGTTTTCCTTAAATACTTCACCGGATCCATCCTGAAAATTGCTTGCACACCATAAGATTTGACCAAATTATGGCTATGCATGTGTTTTCAATGATACTATACTTGATTTCATAAGGCAGGAGCTTTCTACTTAAGTAGTAAATTGCATACTCAACCCTCGATTCATCTGCTTGGGCGAGCATTGCTCCTATCTACTCTTCTTCTGCTACTAAGTATAGTAACAAGGGTCTACCGGTCTAGGTGGCTTTAAAACAGGTGGATTCAACAAATATTCCTTAATAAACTTAAAAGCCTTTTGACATTCTTCATTCTACTTGATTGGCTAGTTCTTTTTAAGTAGTTTAAGGATAGGTTCATAAATTGTGGTAAGCTTTGCTATAAACCTACTAATGTACAGTAACCTACCAATAAACCCCCGAAATTCCTTCTCTGTCTTAGGGGCCGGCATATCTTGGATTGCCTTAACCTTTTCAGGGTCAATCTCAATGCCATTTGGACCAATTATATGTCCTAACAACTTACATAAAGTAACCCCAAACACACACTTCCTTGGGTTCAATCTTAGCTTATACTTCACTACTCTTTCAAAGAAGACCTCTAAACTTTCAAAGTGTTATTCTCTCATATCTGACTTAACCATCATATCAACTGCATAGACCTCGACTTCTTTGTGCATCATGTCATGAAACAAGGTGGTAGACATCTTTTGGTAGGTTGCTCCAGCATTCTTTAATGCAAACGACATCACCCTATAGCAAAATATATCTCATATAGTAATAAAGGCAGTTTTAGCTTTGTCCTTTTAGGCCATTAACACTTGATTGTATCCAAAAAATCTATCTATGAATAAGTATAGCACACTAGAGGTTGCACTATCAATAAGTACATTTATATGGGGTAAAGAAAAATCATCTTAGGAAAAGCCTTGTTCAAATCTCTATAGTCCATCTTTCTTGGGCATGGGAACTATGTTTGCTAACCAGTCAGGGTAATCTATCACTTCAAAGAAACTTTACTTGTATCTACTTAGTGACTTCTTCTTTGACTAATTCTGCCCATTCCGACCTTAACCGTCTAAGCTTTTGTTTGATAGATTTCATGTGAGTATAGGTAGGAATCAAGTGCTCGGCTATATCTCAATCAATCCCAGGCATATCCTTATAAGACCAAGCAAAGACTTCTTCATATTTTTTAAATATTTTCTCAAATATCTCTCTCTCTTCAGGAGTAAGGTCGAATGTTATGCTAATATTTTTAGGATTACCAGTTGTTCTCAAATTTAATGATTGTGTGTCAACAAAGTTAATATTAAAAATGCTTATGTAATCACTACTTGAATGTATGCAACCATCAGAAAAAATATCACACAAGTAAGCAAAATCAGATTTTATTACATTCATCTTGGAAAAGAAAACATCATCATCCTCATACAAAGCAGACAAATTAAAATCATAGTTCTCATAATCATAAACTAAAATATCTTCAAACTTCTCTTCAACTAAAGCAGCAATTTCCTCTAGAGTCTTATGAATCTTCAGGACAACTTCCTTCTTCTCTTCTAGATTAGGCTCCTTGTCAGCTAGCAAGATGAGCTCTTTCTTTATTTGTTCCACCAGTCCAACAATATCAGTAAAAATCTCAAAACTCAGGATCAGCTTCCCCATGAACATTATTGGTTCGGTCTTCTCTTGGAGTGGTCTCATGTCTGGAACTTTGTCAAAAACCTCCTTGAGTAGTGGGAAACTCATCTTCTCATTCTTCTTAGGCTAAACTTCTTTGTTAGCTTCATCATATCCCAACCCTTTTTTTGAAAGTTTGAGTCTTGAAATTTGGAAGCTATGTAACACCTATCTTTCCCTTTCCAAAGCCAACGCCAGGAATGTAGTTCATGTTCTTCATCATAGAAAAGACCTTAGGGTCTACCACTTCATCATCAGAAATTATAGCTACCTAGAAACCATTGAAAGGCCTTTCAACCATCATAGCATTCACCACTTCATTATCCTTAGCCTCAATGACCACTGTCCCTTCCCCATTTGGAAACTTTATCTTTTGATGGAGTGTAGAAGGAATTTCACCAAAAGGATGAAACCAGGGTCGTCCTAATAGAAGTGCAAAAGTAATAGGTATGTCCAAAATCATAAATTCTATCATGGATTCTATGGGACCAACCTTTATAACAGCTTTAAATGTTCCCTCAGCATGCCTCTTGGTATTGTTGTATGCCCTAATCATCACTTCAGTTGGGCTTAGATCTCTTGTTGACATAGTAAGCTTTGGCAAGATTTTAAGTGGGTAGACATTTATAGCGGAACTATCATCAACCATCACACATTGAGTCCTTTTCCCTTTGCCCTCCACTTTTATAAATACTGGGCGGATGTGATCTCTTCCCTCTTCTGGCAAATCAACATCTGAAAATGATACCATTCCCACATCAATCTTATTCTTTTCTGATCATCCTCATATTTGATCACTCCTTCAACTTTCACAAAATTAACTAGCTCCTCTGGTGTTATAGAAGTGAAAATTGTCATGCTAGCCATAGCTATGGTCATTGTTTCCCGATACTTCTTTGACGTATCTAGTAGATCCCATATGTTGATACTAACTTATGTTCTCTTCAACTGCTTAAGAACAACATCATCTTTTTCTTCTTTATTCCCAATTTCAACTCCCTTTCCCTTAGTAGCTTCTACTTCCTTTGGTGATGGCCTTGCATAAGGCTTACCAGATTGGGTGTTCATAACTTCATCTTCTTTGGGCTCGGACCAGGTCAATCTTTCTTCTTGGGCTCAGAATTATCATCACTATCAGTTGAGTCCCAAAACTCGCTCACAACATAAATTGCTACTTCTTTTCCAACCATAGCTGACTCCAACTTGCTAAACACCACTTCTTCTTTGGATGTCTCTCCATCTACATCTTGGAAAGAAGATAGCACAAATCTCCCATTCAAGCCTCCCATAATCATGAAAGTTAACGGTGGCGGAATCCTATTGAACCTTGGCAATGGAATATCCTTCGTGTTTGGCTTGTTAGGTTCGGGTAACTTTTTACTATCAATCGAATTCTAAATTTCATACCTCAACCTCAAATATTTTTTTGTCTCATGCCCTTGCATTTAGTGGAATTGGTAAAACACCTTGACATCAAAATTAGGTGGTAAAGGATTTGACAATAGGCATGGAGCTAATGGCTGTAATAGCCCCTTTTTCTGCCACTTATTGAAAACTTAAGATAGTGGCTTATGCAACTCCAAAAACTGTCTTCTACCACCTTGACTAGTTGTATTAACATCTACCGCCTTTTGTGTTCTTTGATTGCTAGACTGGTAGTTCCCTTTCTTATTTCTTCTTATAGAAAAGCAATTCTTCTCCCTCTACCACTCTTTAATTTGCAAACCAGCTTGAAGAAGATCTTTGAAATTCCAGATGAGTATGTGAGACATCCTTTCACGAAGACTAAGCAATACCCCTCTTACAATCATTCTAATCTGATCTTACTCATTGGGCCTCTTCTTGAGCAATGCAGCCTTATGTCTCCATCTTTTCACATAGTCAACAAAGTTGTCATTTGACTTTTGTCGAATTGATTCAACCTCCATCAGAGTGACCTCTAACTCAGTATTGCACCCATATTGTTGGATGAAGACCTTATACAATAAATCCCAACTCTTTTGAGTACTTTCCTCTAAGGTGTTGAACTATTTCTACACCACAGGATCCAACGAAAGCATGAAGTACCTTAGAGTTTGAGCTTTAGTAGCTCGATTAGACTGCATAACAGTGATATAATGCTTGACATAAAGATGAGGGTTGCCAGTTCCATCGAACTTAGCAAATGATGGCATCTGAAATTTATAAGGGACCTCATCATCTTATTCAAATAGTTTGTCCACTTCTGACATCTCTTTGGTTTTCAGCTCAAACTTCATCTCTAGATTAGCAATCATCTTCTCAATATCAGAAGTTTTAGTCTTCTCAAGAGTTGGTTTTTCCATAAACTTCAGCTCCTTCTTCTTATCTTGAGGATCTTGAAAGTACTATGCATAGTATTTTTCATCATCCATAACTATCTTGTCATCGTCGAAGGTTACTTCGCCAACTATAGACCCTTAATTTTGACTCTAACTTGGTACGATCCTAATTTAAGAATGCCAAAATAAGTTCGATCTGACTTTAAAAGATTTAAACCCAGTTTATGATTTTTAAATAAGTCGGTTCAGGTTAAAAAGCATAAATTCAATTGCAAAACCTAAATCAAGTTGGTTAGGCCCAAATTAAGAGTTTACGGTCCAAAATTAAAAATACGAAACTGATTCGAGTCGGGGCAACCAAGGGACATTGAGCTATGGCTCATATTGACCTAGTTGTCTAGGTCAACATAAGCAAGGCCTCATGTCGACCTGGTACTCTGGGTCAACATGAACCTAGGTTATTTTTTAGTTTTGGCCACTAATTCTTGATTTAGCTAGGATTAGTTGGTAAACACGGATCCAGTTTAGGGTTAACATAGTATTTGCCTATGAATATAAGCTTAAAAAACAAAGCAGAGGATCGACAATCTTTGGCAAGGAAAGAAACATTAGACAACCAGCATTAATGAACAATATTCAACAACCAACATTCATCAACCAACAAAGGCAATGATCACTGTCTTTGATCTTTGATCGGCCAGAAATAAATATTGATGTAGGCAGTAGTTTGGAGTCAATAAACAATTTGGTAGAGCCTTCAATGCAGGTTTTGTGTCTTAATTTTAAATTTGCTTAAACATTCAATTGTCATATCATTTTTGTTTTAAAAGGTTTTGATTTGTTAGTTTTTGTTATCAGTTTGATCTAGTAGTCTAAATTGATAAACCCTAATTATATATCTTGTTCATTGTTTTATTAGTTTTTGTTATAGATTTGTGTCTTGTTTATTATGATAATTATTGTTTTATTTAGGTATTTTGTTAGTTTTTATCGGTTTGTTTAGTGTTTTCATTAATTTTGGTAGTTTTAGTTTATTTCAGTGTTTATGTCGTTTTTGATCTAGTTTTTAGTATTGTGTTTATGTTTTGTTGGTTATTGTCTATTTACTTTTTGTTTAAAGTTTGTTTTGAGTTTTGTTTTAGGTTAAAAAAAGGCAAGGAAGTAAATTGAAAAAGAAAAGGGGCAGTAGCTGACACAGGCAGAGGACACGGCCAAGTCACTGGCCATGTCCCATATCAAGTTAAAGAGGAAGAGCAAGTCACAGAGAGAGACACAAGCAAGGGACACGGCCAAGTCAGTGGCCGTGTCCCTCCAAAGAAGCCAAGACACGGCCAAGTCACTCCAACCTGGCCGTGTCTCACCTGCATCCAAAGCAAAGAAGACTAAAATTTCACAGAAGCAGACACAGGCAAGGGACACAGCCAAGTCACTGGCCGTGTCCCTCCAAAAAGGACCAACATGGCCAAGTCACTTCCAAGACTTGGCCGTGTCACTCAACCAAAGAAGCAATAGAAGAGAAACAAGCAGTAGGTGACACATGCAAGGGACACGGCCAAGTCACTGGCCGTGTCCCTCCAAAGAGCACTCACACGGCCAAGTCACATGAAACTTGGCCGTGTCTCTCATGAACCAAGCCCGTAGCGGATTTTAAAGCGAACGATTCATATAAAAGGAAAAGGAAGCTAGGGTTTTGAGGACTGTTGGCGATTTTGAGAGAGAATTGAGCCGTTCAAGAAATTAGGGTTTTGCTAACTTTATTTTTCTTTGATTTTGATTATACTTTGGATCAAACTAGCTTAGATTAGATTGTTCTAGCCATTGATACATCCTTCTTGCAAGATTTGAACAAGAGATTCTTCAGAAGCTTCAAGAAGTTTGTAACTTGGTTTTGTTCTCGAACTTATTCTCTCTATTTTCATTGAAATTGTATTAATGGATATTATCATGTCTAATTTGATTTCTTTGAACATTAATGAGATGAGTATGTTTGATTGCATTATGAACTAATTTGATCTAGTCTAGGGTTTGTATGGATCTGCTATGATTGTATGAATTGGTTATTATCTTAGCTAATAATTTCTTTAGCCTTTATTGAATGAATTATTGTTAATATATAATTGATTGGCCACCAATTATGTGTTTTAGGTATTAGATGATGGATTGAGAGATGAAGTCTAATGCTGAAACAATTCAATTAAGGACTTAGGTGAATTAGAGATATAACTTATTAAAAAGATTATTTCAATTGTAACAAGATTAGTTGAATGAGGTTTGAATGCGAGAGCTTATTTCCTTGACTCGATTAATTGAGTTGTTTGAGATTTAATCTTTGAAATTAAATTAGTTAAGAGAATAACCGTTCATACATATCAGTAGTAGAGAAGTGCAAACCCTAGACCTTTCTATCAAGTGAATCAAAACATCAGCTCTTGTTTACTTTTATTGTTTTAAACTTCAATTAAACTTTTTCATTAGTTAGCAATTTAAATTTATTCATTACTTATTACTTTTAATCTGATAATCAATTAGCTACTTTAGCTTCCTTGTGAGACGACCTTGGGGCGATCACCTTTGCTACAGCTACCTCGTATACTTGTGAGTGACGCTTTGTGGTAGAGTTAATTCGAGCGCAACAAGTTTTTGGCGCCGCTGCCGGGGAGGCTAATTGGCGAAATTGTTTATTAGGCAAAAATATTTTAGATTATTTTTCATTCTTTATTTTTTTTATTTTATTTTGTCTTTTACTTTTAATAATTTCTTTTTCTAGAAAAATTCTATTTATGCAAGGCAGGAGATCGCTTGAAGGAGAGCTACATCCATTCATTCCAGAAATTCAAAGAGTGAAAAGGAGCAGAGAAGAGTTTGAGCTCTACACCGGATTTAATACAGAGGAGGACACTTCTGAATTTGAGTCAGATTCTGCACAATCAGTTAAAATGGCTGAAGCATGAGAGATTTTGCAAGACCTGTCATTGGAACTTCCACTTCTTGCATAAGATTGACAGATGCAGCAAGAAATTATGAGTTGAAGAACATTCACTACAACATGCTGCCATCATTCTATGGAGTTCCAAATGAAGATCCTTTGAACTTTATTCTGGATTTCTACTCCACCCTCAACACTTTTCCTTTGGGAGGACTAACAGAAGATCAGTTGAGGATGAGATGTTTCCCTTATACTTTGAAGGATAGGGCAAAGAGCTGGCTCATGATGTTGCCTGAAAATTCACTGACAACTTGGGAGCAAGTTTATAACAAGTTCATGGGCAAGTTCTATTCACACCAAAAGACAGCTAAGTTGAGAGGGAATATTGCTACATTCTCTCAATTTGAAGGAGAGCCATTTCATAAGGCTTGGGACAGATTTAAAATGCTATTGATCCAGTGTCCGCATCATCACTACCCACTTCAGCTCCTTAATTAGTTTTTTTCTATGATGGTCTCACCCAGCAATTTCAGAACACTGTTGACAATGCAGCTGGGGGAGCCATGGGAGAAAAGACAGCTGATGAGACTTATGAGATCTTTGAGATGTTGGGAGCTAATTCTCAACAAAAGAGTGTAAGGGGAAGAAGTAAAGGGGTGAATCAACTGGAGGCCAATAGTGAAATGGTCAGTCAAATAGCTGAATTGACAAGGCAGGTTCAGATGCTAAACATGAAGAACAATATTTCTTCATCTACTCAAGAAGTGTGTGGAATCTGTGGGACATTTGGGCATGGAGCAAATATATGCCCCTCTGCATATGAGTCTTTTAGGAATGAAGCTGAGCAAGTTAATGCTATGGGGGGATTTCAACCAAGAGCCAGGAATGATCCTTACTCCAACACTTACAATCCTGGTTGGAGGAGTCACCCCAATTTTTCCTGGACAACAAATAATGCTCAACAGCCTTTCCATTTGCTCCAGAGACAGAACCAACAGCAGGGCCAATCCTCAAATCAAGGTCAGCCTAAGAGAGAGAGTTTGGAGGAAAGTTTACAGGCTTTTATCCAAGTCAGTGCTAAAAATCAAGAGATGAACAACAAGAGGCTGGATTCACTAGAAGCATCTTTTAAGAAGGTGGAGACCCAAGTGGGGCAACTTGCTCAACAAATGCTGATTCAATAAAAGGGGAAGTTCCCAAGTCAACCTGAGTAGGCACAATCAGTGATTGTTCTTAGAAGTGGCAAGGTAATTAATAATAATGTTGAAAATAATTCTGTGAATGCAGGTGAGCAAGAGGATAAAAAGGAAGGAGAACTAGAGAACAAAGGTACTGAAGAAAGATCAATGGAGAAGTCCCCTACAGCAGATTTGCACAAGGCAAGCAATCCACACCGGCCACCTATACCATTCCCCAGCAGGTTGAAGGATGATAAAAAAGATAAGCAATTTTCAGATATCTTCAACATGCTGTCTAAGGTAAGTATCAACTTACCCTTACTTGAAGCAATTAAGAACATGCCGGCTTATGCTAAATTCTTCAAAGAACTGAATACCAAGAAAAAGAGGTATGAGCCGAATGAAAAGGTGATAGTTTTTGAGGTAGCTAGTGCTATTTTGCAGCATAAACTACCTCCTAAGCTAAAGGATCCTGGAAGCTTTATTATTCAAATTACTATGGGGAATGGAAAAGGTACTGATGGCATGTGTGATTTAGGAGCTAGTGTGAATTTAATGCCTTATTCTGTTTATCTTGATTTGGAACTAGGGGAATTTAAACCAACAAAAATGGTGTTGCAATTAGCTGATAGATCTCTTAGATTCCCGAAAGGGGTTATAGAAGATGTGTTAGTTAAAGTTGGTGGTTTGATAGTACCTATGGATTTCGTTGTTCTTGATATGGAAGTAAGTAATTCTTCACCATCTGCACACAACATTCTGCTGGGTAGGTCTTTTATGGCAAATACCAACACTTTGATAGATGTTAAGAATGGTAAATTATCAATGACTGTCTTAGGACAAACTGTTGAATTTTCTATTTTTAACACTTCTCCTATTCCTACAACTGCTTTATATGAGGATTATTCTTTCATTGATTGTGTTGATGCAGTTGTTTCAGATATTTTCTTGCAGACAGGATCCTCTGATAAATTGGAGCTGGCATTGACCTTAGATAGTGATTTGGAAATTTTTGATGCAGAAATAGCCAGTTGTCTTGAGACCTTAGGAAGTATTGAAGTAAAGGAACTTAAGGAGGACCCAGTTTGTGAGCTTCCTTCCATTCAAAAAGAAGAGAAGAACCCCTCACTAGAGTTAGAGCTGAAAGAGTTACCTAAGAACCTGAAATATGTGTTTTTAGGAGATCACAACACTTTACCTGTGATAATATCTAGTGAACTTAGTGAAGGGGAGGAGATGAGGTTGGTGAGTGAGCTTAAAAGATTAAAGAGAGCAATAGGATGGGGATTGAGTGACATCAAGGGTATTAGCCCTTCCATGTGCATGCATAGAATCACTTTAGAAGAGGGAGCTAAACCTGTGAGGGAGACTCAAAGGCGTCTTAACCCAAATATGAGTGAAGTGGTTAAAAATGAAGTGCTCAAATTGCTGGATGAAGGAGTAATATATCCAATTGCTAATAGTGAGTGGGTGAGCCCAGTACATGTAGTTCCTAAGAAATCTGGAATCACTGTGGTGAAAAATGAGAATAATGAATTGGTTCCTACTAGGACTACTACTGGGTGGAGAATGTGCATCGATTATAGGAAGTTGAACAATGCTACAAAGAAAGATCATTTCCCTCTTCCTTTTATTGATCAGATGTTAGATAAACTTTCTGGACACTCATATTATTTTTTTTGGATGGCCTTTCAGGTTACTATCAGGTGCCGATTGCACCAGAGGATCAGTCCAAGACTACCTTTACTTGCCCTTTTGGGACTTATGCATTTCGACGTATGCCCTTTGGCTTATGCAATGCACCTGCAACTTTTTAGAGATGCATGATGTCTGTCTTCTCAGATATGATAGATGATTTTATTGAGGTATTTATGGATGACTTTTCTGTTTTTGGTAATTCTTTTGATAATTGCCTCAATAAACTTGTTCGTGTGCTTGAGAGATGCATTGAATGTAACCTTACTTTAAGTTGGGAAAAGAGTCATTTTATGGTTACCCAGGGCATTGTTTTAGGTCATGTGGTATCAAGTAAAGGGATTGAGGTGGATAAGGCTAAAGTTGAATTGATTGCTAAATTACCCCCACCTACCTCTGTTAAGGGAATAAGAAGTTTCCTAGGGCATGCAGGATTTTACAGGAGGTTTATTAAGGATTTTTCCAAAATAAGCCAACCATTGTGCCATTTGCTTGGGAAAGATGTTCCATTTGAATTTACAGCACAATGCATGCAAGCTTTTAATTCCCTTAAGGAAAAATTGACTAGTGCACCAGTGATTGTAGCTCCTGTTTGGTCTTTACCTTTTGAAATCATGTGTGATGCTTCTAATCATGCAGTAGGAGCTGTTCTTGGGCAAAGGGTTGATAAATACTTAAGGGTAATATATTATGCCAGTTTAACCCTGAATAGTGCACAAATGAACTACACCACAACTGAAAAGGAAATGTTAGCTGTTGTTTTTGCTTTAGACAAATTAGAGCATATTTAATTGGGTCAAAAATTATTGTGCATTCTGATCATGCAGCTCTAAAATATCTTTTAACAAAACAACATGCTAAACCGCGCTTAATTAGATGGGTGTTGTTATTGCAAGAATTTGATTTCCAAATCAAAGATACCAAGGGTAGTGAGAATGTTGTTGCTGATCATTTATCCAGATTACCCTTCTTTAGTGAAAATCTTGCATCTGATAGCATTCATAAAAATTTAAAAGCATTTCCTGATGAGCAGCTTTTTGTGGTATTTGATGCACCTTGGTTTGCAGATATTGCTAACTATCTTGCTTGTGGTATTTTGCGTACTAACATGTCATTTCAGGAAAAGAAAAGGTTTTTACACTTGAGTAAGTTTTATTTTTGGGATGAACCTTATCTATTCTGGATTTGCAAAGATGAGATAGTTCGCAGGTGTGTATCTGAGGAAGAACAACTGAGTGTTCTTCAATTTTGTCATGATCTTCACTGTGGGGGGTCATTTTGGAGGAAGAAAGACTGCAGAAAAGGTGCTACAAAGTGGTTTTTACTGGCCTACTTTATTTAAAGATGCTCAAGAGTATTGTAAGCACTGTGATCATTGCCAAAGAGTAGGTAACATTGGGAGGAGGAATGAAATGCCCCTTCAATCATATATTGTTGTTGAACTGTTTGATGTGTGGGGAATAGACTTCATGGGTCCTTTAACCAAGTCTTTTGGATATGAGTATATTTTAGTTGCTGTTGATTATGTTTCCAAATGGGTGGAGGCAATCCCCACCAGTACTAATGATGCTAATGTAGTTGTTAAATTTGTGAAGGAAAATATTCTTAGCAGATTTGGTACGCCAAGGGTGATAGTCAGTGATGGGGGGAGCCATTTTTGCAACAGGCTTTTTGAGAAGTTAATGCACAAATCCGGTGTAAAGCACAAAGTGGCAACCCCATATCATCCACAGACTTCTGGACAAGTGGAAACATCCAACAAGCAGATTAAGGGAATTCTAGAGAAAACAGTCAACACATCAAGGAAGGATTGGGCAAACAGATTGCATGATGCACTATGGGCTTATCGGACTGCTTTCAAGACTCCTCTTGGTATGAGTCCATACCGATTGGTGTTTGGAAAAGCTTGTCACTTACCAGTGGAGTTGGAGCACAGAGCATATTGGGCAATCAAGACTCTGAATTTGGACTTGGACAAAGCGAAGAGAGAAAGATTTCTGCAAATTTCAGAGTTAGATGAGCTGAGGAATGAGGCTTATGAGAGCTCAAGAATTTACAAGGATCTCACTAAAGCACTTCATGATAGAATTATAGTGCAAAAGACATTGAGTCCAGGTATGAAAGTTTTACTTTTTAACTCTCGACTCCGTCTTTTTCTAGGTAAACTCAAGTCTCGATGGAGTGGTCCTTTCGAGATAACTCAGGTGTATTCTTCTGGTGCCATTGAATTACTTAACTCTCGAACAAGTGAGACTTTTAAAGTGAATGGACAGAGAGTTAAACCATACAGTGAAGGATTTTAAGAAGTGAGGGTCATTGACAGCACTTTGATCCATGATCCCTAGGCTTTGCATGATGTCCAGCTTTATGACATTAAAGAAGCGCTTAATGGGAGGCAACCCATCAGTTTGCATTTATTTTTTATAGTTGTAATTTTAAATTTAGCAAGTTTTGATTTTATGTTTAGTCTAAATAAATGGAACAGGTGCTTTGATCGGTTTTAATCTTTCTAATGTGTTTCAGGGTTGATCGGAGAAGAGGGTGCAATTCCTTTGATATTTGGTGATTTATAAATAAATAAATAAATAAAAATGTTGAAAGTGGCAGAAGGAGACACGACCAAAGGACTTGGCCGTGTCACATGAGACACGGCCAAGCTTCATCAATTTTCAAATCTTGTAATTGTCACAGTGAGTGACACGGCCACGGGACTTGGCTGTGTCCCTTGGCCGTGTCACTTGGACACGGCCAAGCTTCACCAGTTTTTCCTTCGATTTTATTTTTGCACCTTTCTTCCAGAGACGAACACGCCCAAGGGACACTGCCAAGTCACTGGCCATGTCCCTCAAAAATCACATGACACGGCTGTGTTGCCCACAACTTGGCCGTGTCCCTCACTTTTACACTTTTAAAAACATGATTTTGCCCAGTTTCTTTCCATTAAATCCCTAATTCCTGTTTCTTCATCTCTATCACTCTCTCGCTCTCTCTCTCTCGCAAACACCATTCTTTTTTATTCCAAGCTCCAAATCTTCCTTTAATCCTCAAATCTCTTCACCAAAACTAGAAATAATCCATTAAAAGTTCTTCTTTTCTCATAAAAGTTTGATTTGATCAAGTTTTGGTTTGAATTTTTCAGATTTCTAGAGATGCCAAGAACGAAGATTGTTTCACACCGCAAGACGAAGAAGTCTACAACCGAAGGAGCTTCTTCTTCTTCATCATCTTTATCTTTGAGGAGAGCAAGTCTTTTGGCTCGGGGTTTTTTCCCGACAAGGTATGTTAATGATGAATCTCTTGATGTCCTGCAAATTAGGACTAATTTTGATCGATATGTGCAATTTCTTGGGTGGGAGACTCTACTCACCTTGAGACCTTTGCAGTTTGAGGAGCTTACTTTAGAATTTTTGACATCTCTCAAGGTTGAACGAGATGATAAGAAAATCTGCACTAGAATGATGTTTAAATTGCTGGGAAAATCATTTGTGCTTAATATTGACCAGTTAAATGATATATATGGTTTTCATCAGCATGGGGAAAGGTTGGTACCCAAAGAATTTAAACAATAATTTGCTTGGGGAGCTTTAGGTTCGGGTACTTATGTGGCCAAATCGGCCAAAGCATCTAAATTAAGAAATTTTGCTTTGAGGTATTTGCATAGGTTTATGGCTTGCGGATTCTTTGCTCGGAAGGAGAGCCCGGGTGTGGTTGAATTGAGTGAATTATTTTTCCTGGATTGTGCTTTGAATGCAATGCATGTTAGTGCTGGCTATTGGTTAGCCGATATTTTTGATACTGTGGCTAACAAAAGAAAGGGGGCAATTTGTGTTGGGGGGTTGATTACCACATTAGCAGTAGCCCTTGTTGAGGATTTTGACCCGAGTACTAGTCGCATGACTAGAATTTTGGGTAATGACTCTTTGGATTTAGCTACACTTGAGAAGATGCACATGGTGGTGCATAGGAGAGGGACTTATGTGATGCCTTCAGCTGAGCCTGCAGCACCGGGGGACAGGCAGAAGAGAGCACGGGTCGAAGAGGAGTCCGACTCGGATTCTCTTGACCTAGATGAGGATGCTCCAGTTTCAAAAAGTCAAGAGGTACTTCTTAGGATTGAGGCCTTGGAGGGCAAAGTGGATCGACTGGATGGCAAGGTAGACCGTAACCATGCTGAGGTTTTGCAGCAGTTGGAACAGATTAATAGCAACCTTGCGAAGATCTTGAGTCTCCATCCCTCGGCTGCATCATCTTCACGCCCGCCTTTTCCATAGATTTTGAGATTTTTGGTTCATTTTGTTTAGTGTATTTTTGTTATAATTTTTTGTTTTTGTTTTAATGTTAACGATTTATATTTGGATATTTTCTTTTTATATATTGTACTTTTGTTTTTGAACTTTTGTGTTTGTGATGGAAAGCTAGGATTTTGCCTCACCAGGTACGATGAAGACAGGTTGTCCTTTAACTCTTTTTATTTTTTATTCTTGTTTTCCATTGAGGACAATGTAAATTTTAAGTGTGGGGTACTCTTTAAGCTTTCCTTTAATTTTTCTTTTGTTTGTCTTGTTTTGCTTATTGTGTTTGTTGTGCATGGCATAATTGTTGAAAATTTATTGATCTTTTCTGTGATTTTACCATTGTAGTTGAGACTTTAGTATCAGCATAGAGATTAGCATTTGAATTCATTCAGGATCAATTTTCACATTTTGCAATTTATGACATATAAATCTTTGTGAACCCACCTGTGTGAGTTTTGAGCCTCATAATTTGATATTATTATCAGTTGATTTTCTTTTCTTAAGTGTGCACCTTCATGGTTTTGCATCTCTAGAGTTTGCTTTTTCATACTAATTGAACTCACATTATGATTTAATCTCAAGTTTTAAAATGATGAAGGCAAATTAGGTTAGCCCTTTAGCTTAAAAAGACCTCCTTTAATATTGATTTCCTTAGTGAGCCAAGTTGAGCCTTTGACCTTTTCTTGTTTAATCAACATAATTCACAGCTCGACTTTCTCTTATTATCATCATACATGCATTAAGGAATGGAGTTCTTATTATATGACAATAGGGTGGTTTATTTCAAAGTGTGGGGTAAGCAAATAATAAAAAAATAATGGTATTGCTATTTGGGGTGAAATGCATACTTTGCACTTTGTATTTGATTAAGAGTTGACTATTCTTTTCCTCTAAATGTTAAGCTAGATGATCTATGCAATGTTATATTTTGTATATATATGTATTAAAAAATTATATATAATAAAAGAAAAAGAAAAAGAGAAAATTAAAAAAAAAGGGATATATATATACAAAAGTCAAATATGTTCTAGCATTGGTTATCAAAAGAGGAATGTCGACTCATGCATTTTTCTTTGGATATGCAAGTATGTGAGGTATCAAGGGTTGGTGAGTATGCTATTTGAAGGAGTTATGAGTTTCTTAGCAAGAGTAGTGTCTAATTTAGATACTCCATTTCTTGATGCTCCAGCCTAAATGTCTTTTCTCACACCTTTACCTTATCCCCATTACATCCAAATGAAAGACCTTCGGATTATTTCTTGAGAAAATCAGTGAGAGAGATTGGATAATTAAGCAAGTTTATGGTAGTATGCAGTCATGAGTGGTTTGAGTGATTAACCTTTGAAATCGAGTGAAACACTTAGATGAGAGATAAGATTTGTATGTCTGGATTAATGAATGAGTTAAGAAAATTTTGATTGAAGGAAATTGCAATTATTTATGTCTGAGTCTTAAAGTATTTTATCTTATATGCTGGAATTATAGCTAAGGTTGTTTGAGTTTTTAATTTATGCCATGTGAATTTGCTTGAGGACAAGCAAAGTTTTAAGTGTGGGATAGTTGTTTTATTAGTTTTTGTTATAGATTTGTGTCTTGTTTATTATGATAATTATTATTTTATTTAGTTATTTTGTTAGTTTTTATCGGTTTGTTTAGTGTTTTCATTAATTTTGATAGTTTTAGTTTATTTCAGCGTTTATGTCATTTTTTATCTAGTTTTTAGTATTGTGTTTATGTTTTGTTGGTTATTGTCTATTTACTTTTTGTTTAAAGTTTGTTTTGAGTTTTGTTTTAGGTTAAAAAAAAGGTAAGGAAGCAAATTGAAAAAGAAAAGGGGCAGTAGCTGACACAGGCAGAGGACACGGCCAAGTCACTGGCCGTGTCCCATATCAAGTTAAAGAGGAAGAGCAAGTCACAGAGAGAGACACAAGCAAGGGACACGGCCAAGTCAGTGGCCGTGTCCCTCCAAAGAAGCCCAGACACGGCCAAGTCACTCCAACCTGGCCGTGTCTCACCTGCATCCAAAGCAAAGAAGACTAAAATTTCAAAGAAGCAGACACAGGCAAGGGACACAGCCAAGTCACTGGCCGTGTCCCTCCAAAAAGGACCAACACGGCCAAGTCACTTCCAAGACTTGGCCGTGTCACTCAACCAAAGAAGCAATAGAAGAGAAACAAGCAGTAGGTGACACATGCAAGGGACACGGCTAAGCCACTGGCCATGTCCCTCCAAAGAGCACTCACACGGCCAAGTCACATGCAACTTGGCCGTGTCTCTCATGAACCAAGCCCGTAGCGGATTTTAAAGCGGATGATTCATATAAAAGGAAAAGGAAGCTAGGGTTTTGAGGACTGTTGGCGATTTTGAGAGAGAATTGAGCCGTTCAAGAAATTAGGGTTTTGCTAACTTTGTTTTTCTTTGATTTTGATTATACTTTGGATCAAACTAGCTTAGATTGTTCTAGCCATTGATACATCCTTCTTGCAAGATTTGAACAAGAGATTCTTCAGAAGCTTCAAGGAGTTTGTAACTTGGTTTTGTTCTCGAACTTATTCTCTCTATTTTCATTGAAATTGTATTAATGGATATTATCATGTCTAATTTGATTTCTTTGAACATTAATGAGATGAGTATGTTTGATTGCATTATGAACTAATTTGATCTAGTCTAGGGTTTGTATGGATCTGCTATGATTGTATGAATTGGTTATTATCTTAGCTAATAATTTCTTTAGCCTTTATTGAATGAATTATTGTTAATATATAATTGATTGGCCACCAATTATGTGTTTTAGGTATTAGATGATGGATTGAGAGATGAAGTCTAATGCTGGAACAATTCAATTAAGGACTTAGGTGAATTAGAGATATAACCTATTAAAAAGATTATTTCAATTGTAACAAGATTAGTTGAATGAGGTTTGAATGCGAGAGCTTATTTCCTTGACTCGATTAATTGAGTTGTTTGAGATTTAATCTTTGAAATTAAATTAGTTAAGAGAATAACCGTTCATACATATCAGTAGTAGAGAAGTGCAAACCCTAGACCTTTCTATCAAGTGAATCAAAACATCAGCTCTTGTTTACTTTTATTGTTTTAAACTTCAATTAAACTTTTTCATTAGTTAGCAATTTAAATTTATTCATTACTTATTAATTTTAATCTGATAATCAATTAGCTACTTTAGCTTCCTTGTGAGACGACCTTGGGGCGATCACCTTTGCTACAGCTACCTCGTATACTTGCTAGTGACGCTTTGTGGTAAAGTTAATTCGAGCGCAACATTCATTGTTGTTTCATCCAATAGCTCAAAATCCAGAGAATCCCAAACCCTAATCCGTCTTAAAACCCTAAACTATTTTCTTAATCATCAAAACCCTAACTTATTTTCTTAAACTTTAAACCATCTTTTTAATTTCCCAAACCCTAATCTTCTTTACAGTTTCTAAAAACCCTAATCTTAACTATTTCCATAATATTAAAAACTCTAAATTATCTTCTTAAATCTTAAGATCAAATCTATTTTCCAAAATATCAAAAATCCTAAACAGTTTTATTAATTCTCAAAATCTTGACTCTGGTGACTTAATTCCTAAAACCCAATCCAACAAATTCTAATCTTCTAAACCTTAGTTTTCCTAAACCCTAATTCTTAAAACATCAAAATCTTAAGACCAGTTCATCAACATAATAAAGCTCTAATTCAGTGAACCTAAAACCCTAATCTAGCAAATTTAAAATCGTAATTCCTAATTCAGTAACCATAACCTCCAGAACCTTGTTGCGTTTGAATTAACTCTACCACAAAACGTCACTCGCAAGTATACGAGGTAGCTGTAGCAAAGGTGATCGCCCCAAGGTCGTCTCACAAGGAAGCCAAAGTGGGTAATTGATTATCAAATTAAAAGTAACAAGTAATTAAAGAAATTTAAATTGCTAAGTAATGAAGAGGTTTAATTGAAGTTTAAAACAATTAAAGTAACTAAAAGCTGATGTTTTGATTTACTTGATAGAAGGGTCTAGGGTTTGCACTTCTCTACTAATGATATGTATGAACGGTTATTCCTCTTAACTAAGTTAATTCCTAAGATTAAATCTCAAACAACTTAATTAATTGAGTCAAGGAAATAAGCTCTCGCATTCAAACCTCTTACAACTAATCTTGTTATAATTGAAACAATCTTTTTAATAGGTTATATCTCTAATTCACCTAAGTCCTTAATTGAATTGTTCCAGCATTAGACTTCATCTCTCAATCCATCATCTAATACCTAAAACACACAATTGGTGGCCAATCAATTATATGTTAACAATATTTCATTCAATAAAGGCTAAAGAAATCATTAGTTAAGAGAAAAACCAATTCATACAATCATAGCAAATCCATACAAACCCTAGAATAGATCAAATTAGTTCATAATGCAATCAAATATATTCATCTCATTGATGTTCAAAGAAATCGAAATAGACATGATAATATCCATTCAATAAAATTAAAGAGAATAAGTTTGAGAACAAAACCAGATTACAACTTCTTGAAGCTTTTGAAGAATCTCTTGTTCAATCTTGCAAGAAGGATGTTTTGATGGCTAGAACAATTTAATCTAAACTAGTTTTAATCCAAAGTGAAATCAAAATCAAGAAAACAAAACTAAAACCCTAAGTTCACTCTCTTGACGGCTCAAACAATTCTCCAAATCGTCCATAGCTCTAACCCTAACTTTCTTTTTTTCTTTTTATACGAAACGTCGGCTTTAAAATTCATTGCGCGTTTGTTTCATTAGGGACACGGCCAGGTGATGAGGGACACGGCCGTGTGAGGGCTTGTTGGAGGGACACGGCCAGGTGACATGGCCGTGTCCCCTGCATGTGTCCACCTCTGTTGCATTCTTGTCTTTCTTCTTCTTTTGGTTGAGTGACACGGCCAAGTCATGAGTGACTTGGCCGTGTTGCACCATGATTGAGGGACACGGCCACATGACTTGGCCATGTCCCTTGCCTGTGTCTGCCTCTGTGAAATTTTTGATCTTCCTTTCCTTTGGTAACAAGTGAGACACGGCCAAGTCAAGGTGACTTGGCCGTGTTGCTCTTCTTTGGAGGGACACGGCCACATGACTTGGCTGTGTCCCTTGCTTGTGTCTGCTACTGGGACTTGCTCTTCAATTTAATCTGGGTATGGGACACGGCCAGTGACTTGGCCGTGTCCTTTGCCTGTGTCAGCTACTGCCCATTTCATCTTCAATTTGTTTCCTTGCTGTTTTAACCCTAAACAAAACTGGCAAACAAAACTTAAACAAGTATTAAATAAACAATATCCAACGAAACATAAACACATACTAAAAATTAAATAAAAAAATGACAGAAACATAGAAATAAACTAAAACTACACAATTAAAGAAAACACTAAACAAACCAATTAAGACTAACAAAATACCTAAATAAAACAATAATTAACATAACAAACAAGACACAAAACTATAACAAAAACTAATAAAACAACTACCCCACACTTAAAACTTTGCTTGTCCTCAAGCAATATCGCATGGCATAAATTAAAAACTCAAACAACCTTAACTAAAATTTCCAGCATATAGATGAAATACTTAAAGAGTCAGACATAAATAATTGCAATTTCCTTCAATCAAGGATTTTCTTAACACATTCATTAATCCAAACATACAAATCTTATCTCTCAACTAAGTGTTTCACTCGATTTCAAAGGTTAATCACTCATACCACTCATGAGTGCATACTGCCATAAACTTGCTTAATTATCCAATCTCCCTCACTGATTTTCTCAAGAAATAATCCGAAGGTCTTTTATTTGGATGTAATGGGGCTAAGGTAAGGTGTGAGAAAAGACATTTAAGCTGGAGCATCAAGAAATGGAGTATCTAAATTAGACACTACTCTTGCTAAGAATTTCATAACTCCTTACATAGCATACTCACCAACCCTTAACAATCTTACATACTTGCACACTAAAAGAAAAGTACATGAGTCAAAATTCCTCTAAGGCTAGAAAATATATGAACTTTGTATATATATATATCTCTTTTTTTTCACTTTTTTCTTTTTTTTTATTTAGTTTATTTATTCATTTATATATATATATACAAAGTATAAACTTACATGGAACATCTAGCTTAAAATGTAGAGGAAAAGAACAATGACTCTCAATCAAATACAATATGCAAAGTATGCATTTCAACCCTCAATTAGGAATTCCATATATTTTTATTATTATTATTATTATTATTTTTACTTACCCCACACTTGAAATAAACTACCCTATTGTCAAATTATAAAACTCCATTCCTTAATGCATATGTATGATGATAATAAGAACATGTTAAGTTGAGAATTGTGTTAATCAAACAAGAAACGGTCAATGACTCAACTTGGCTCACTAAGGAAATCAATATAAAGGGAAGTCTCTTTAAGCTAAAGGGGCTAACCTAATTTGCCTTCATCACTTTAAAACTTGAGATTAAATCATAATGTGAGTTCAATAAGTATGCAAAAGCAAAATCTAGAGGTGCAACATCATGAAGGTGCACACTTAAGAAAAGAAAATCAATTGACAAAAATATCAAATTTTATGAGGCTCAAAACTCACACATGTTGGTTCCCAAAGATTTATATGTCATGAATTGCAGAATGCGAAAATTAATCCCGAATGAATTCAAATGCTCATTTCTATGTTGATACCAAAGTCTCAACTATAATGCTAGAATTAAAGAAAAGATCGATAAATTTTCAACAATTATGCCATGCACAACAAACACAATAAACAAAACAACCACAATAAGCAAAACCAGAATTAAAGGAAAGCTTAAAGAGTACCCCACACTTAAAACTGACATTGTCCTCAATGGAAAATAATAATAAAAAGAGTCAAAGGACAACCTGTCTTCCGTCGTACCTGGTGAGGCAAAATCCTAGCTTTCCATTACAAACACAAAAGTTCAAAAATAAGAGTACAATATAAAAATAAAATATCCAAATACAAAACGTTAACATTAAAACAAAAACAAAAAATAAAACAAAAGTACACTAAATAAAATAAAGCAAGGACTGAAAATCTATGGAAAATGTGGGCGAGAAGATGATGCAGCTGAGGGATGGAGACTCAAGATCGTCGCAAGGTTACTGTTAATCTGTTCCATCTGCTGTAAGATCTCAGCATGGTTACGGTCCACCTCGCTATCCAGTCGATCCACTTTGCCTTCCAGGGCCTCAATCCTCAGAAGTACCTCTTGATGTTCCGAGACCGGAGCATCCTCATCTAGACCTAAAGAATCCGAGTCTGACTCCTCTTCAACCCGGGCTCTCTTCTGCCTGTCCCCCGGTGCTTCAGGCTCAGCTGAAGGCATCACAAAAGTCCCTCTCCTATGCACCACCATGTGCATCTTCTCAAGGGTAGCTAAATCCAAGGAATCATTACCCAAAATACGGGTCATCCGAGTAGTACTCGGGTCAAAATCCTTAACCAGGGCTACTGCTAACGTAGTAATCAATCCTCCAACACAAATAGCCCCCCTCCTTTTATTAGCTACAGTGTCAAAAATATCGGCTAACCAATAGCCGGCACTAATATTCATTTCATTCAAAACACAATCCAAGAAAAATAACTCACTCGACTCAACCACACCCGGGCTTTCCTTTCGAGCAAAGAACCCACATGACATAAACCTGTGCAAATATCTCAAAGTAGGGTTCCGTAATCTAGATGCTTTGGCCGATTTGGCCACATAAGTACCCGAGCCTAAGGCACCCCAAGCAAATTGTTGTCTAAAATCTTTGGGTATCGATCTTTCCCCATGCTGATGAAATCCATAGATATCATTCAACTGATCAATAGTAAGCACAAATGATTTACCCATTAATTTAAACATCAGTCTCCTGCAGATTTTCTTATCATCCCTATCTACCTTAAGAGTTGTCAAAAATTCTAGGGTAAGCTCCTCAAACTGCAGAGGTCTCAATGAGACAAAAGTCTCTCACCCAAGATATTGCACATATCTATAAAAAGCAGTTCTCATTTGCAAAGCATCTAGAAATTCGTCATTTACATACCTTGTCGGGAAAAAAACCCCGAGCCAAAAGATTTGCTCTCTTTAAAGATAAAATTGAGGAAGAGGAAGAAGCTCCTTCGGTATTAGATTTCTTCTTCTTACGATGCGAGACAGTTTTAGTTCTTGGCATCTTGAGATCTGAAAAATTAACACCCAAAACTGAATTAAATCAAGATTATATGAGTAAAGAGGAAGTTTTAAGTGATTATCTCAAGTTTTGTTGGAGTAATTTGAAGTTTTAATGGGAGAGATGGAGTTTTGAAAATAAAAATCAAGGGTTTTGGTGTTGCAGAGAGCGAGAGAGAGAGAGAGAAGAAATAGAAAAGTTAGGGATTTATGAAAAGAACTGGGCAAAATCGGGCTTTTAAAAGTCAAAAATTTAGGTGACACGGCCGTGTGTGCCTCGACTTGGCCGTGTTGGTGTGTGAAAGTGAAGGGACACGGCCAAGTGGAGAGCACACGGCCGTGTCTAATGATCTTTGGGGACACGGCCAGGTGACTTGGCCGTGTCCCCTGGGTGTGTCCTATTCTGTGCAAAATTTCAAAATCATTCAATTCCATTTTTTTTATAAGAATTTTGGCCGTGTCCAGTGTATGACACGGCCAAGTCCTTTGGCCGTGTCACCTTCTGCCATTTTTTAATTTTAAACACTTTTTTTTAACGATTTTGCAACCCTTCTTCGTTAAAAACCCTGAAACACAAAGTAAAGAAAAACCGATCAAAGCACAATCCATTTATTGAAACCGAACATAAATCAAAACTCACTAAACTTAAAATTACAACTACGAAAAATAAATGCAAACCAATGGGTTGCCTCCCATTTAGCGCTTCTTTAATGTTATATAGCTGGACATCATGCAAGGCCTAGGGATCATGAATCAAAGTACTATCAATGACCCTCACTTCCTGAAATCCTTCATTGTATGGCTTAACTCTCTGTCCATTCACTTTGAAAGTCTCACCTGTTCTAGAGTTAAGTAATTCAATTGCACCAGAAGGATATACCTGAGTTATCTCGAAAGGACCACTCCATCGAGACTTGAGTTTACCTGGAAAAAGACGGAGTCGTGAGTTAAAAAGTAAAACCTTCATACCTGGACTCAATGTCTTTCGCACTATAATTCTGTCATGAAGTGCTTTAGTGCGATCCTTGTAAGCCTCATTTCGCAGCTCATCTAACTCTGAAATTTGCAGAAATCTTTCTCTCTTCGCTTTGTCCAAGTCCAAATTCAGAGTCTTGATTGCCCAATATGCTCTGTGCTCCAACTCCACTGGTAAGTGACAAGCTTTTCCAAACACCAATCGATATGGACTCATACCTAGAGGAGTTTTGAAAGCAGTCCGATATGCCCATAGTGCATCATGCAATCTGCTTGCCCAATCCTTCCTGGATGTGTTGATTGTTTTTTCTAGAATTCCTTTTAGCTGCTTGTTGGATGTTTCCACTTGCCCAGAAGTCTGTGGATGGTATGGGGTTGCCACCTTGTGCTTCACACCAGATTTGTGCATTAACTTCTCAAAAAGCCTGTTGCAAAAATGACTCCCCCCATCACTGACTATCACCCTTGGTGTGCCAAACCTGCTAAGAATGTTTTCCTTCACAAATTTAACAACAATATTAGCATCATTAGTACGGGTGGGAATTGCCTCCACCCATTTGGAAACATAATCAACAGCAACTAAAATGTATTCATAACCAAAGGACTTGGGGAAAGGACCCATGAAGTCTATTCCCCACACATCAAACAGTTCAACAACAATATATGACTGAAGGGGCATTTCATTCCTCCTCCCAATGTTACCTACTCTTTGGCAACGATCACAGTGCTTACAATAGTCTTGAGCATCTTTAAATAAAGTAGGCCAGTAAAAACCACTTTGAAGCACCTTTTCTGCTGTCTTTTTTCCTCCAAAATGACCCCCACAATGAAGGTCATGACAAAATTGAAGAGCACTCAGTTGTTCTTCCTCAGCTACACACCTGCGAACTATCTCATCTTTGCATATCCGGAATAGATAAGGTTCATCCCAAAAATAAAACTTACTCAAGTGTAGAAACCTTTTCTTTTCCTGAAAGGACATGTTAGATCTCAAAATACCACAAGCAAGATAGTTAGCAATATCTGCAAACCAAGGTGCATTAATTACCACAAACAAATGCTCATCAGGAAATGCTTCTAAATTTTTATGAATGCTATCGGATACAAGATTTTCACTAAAGTAGGGTAATCTGGATAGATGATCAGCAACAACATTCTCACTACCCTTAGTATCCTTGATTTGAAAATCAAATTCTTGCAATAACAACACCCATCTAATTAAGCGCGGTTTAGCATGTTGTTTTGTTAAAAGATATTTAAGAGCTGTATGGTCAGAATGCACAATAATTTTTGACCCAATTAAATATGCTCTAAATTTGTCTAAAGCAAAAACAACAGCTAACATTTCCTTCTCAGTTGTGGTGTAATTCATTTGTGCACTATTCAGGGTTAAACTGGCATAATAAATTACTCTCAAGTATTTGTCAACCCTTTGCCCAAGAACAGCTCCTACTGCATGATTAGATACATCACACATAATTTCAAAAGGTAAAGACCAGACAGGAGCTACAATCACAGGTGCACTAGTCAATTTTTCCTTAAGGGAATTAAAAGCTTGCATGCATTGTGCTGTAAATTCAAATGGAACATCTTTTCCCAACAAATGGCACAATGGTTGACTTATTTTGGAAAAATCCTTAATAAACCTCCTGTAAAATCCTGCATGCCCTAGAAAACTTCTTATTCCCTTAACTGAGGTAGGTGGGGGTAACTTAGCAATCAATTCAATTTTAGCCTTATCCACCTCTATCCCTTTACTTGACACCACATGACCTAAAACAATGCCCCGAGTAACCATAAAATGACTCTTTTCCCAACTTAAAGTGAGGTTACATTCAATGCATCTCTCAAGCACACGAACAAGTTTATTGAGGCAATTATCAAAAGAATTACCAAAAACAGAAAAATCATCCATAAATACCTCAATAAAATCGTCTATCATGTCAGAGAAGACAGACATCATGCATCTCTGAAAAGTTGCTGGTGCATTGCACAAGCCAAAGGGCATACGTCGAAATGCATAAGTCCCAAAAGGGCAAGTAAAGGTTGTCTTGGACTGATCCTCTGGAGCTATTGGTACCTGATAGTAACCTGAAAGGCCATCCGGAAAACAATAATGTGAGTGTCCAGAAAGTTTATCTAACATCTAGTCAATAAAAGGAAGAGGAAAATGATCTTTCTTTGTAGCATTGTTCAACTTCCTATAATCAATGCACATTCTCCACCCAGTAGTAGTCCTAGTAGGAACCAACTCATTATTCTCATTTTTTACCACAGTGATTCCAGATTTCTTAGGAACTACATGTACTGGGCTCACCCACTCACTATTAGCAATTGGATATATTACTCCTTCATCCAGTAATTTGAGCACTTCCTTCTTAACCACTTCACTCATATTTGGGTTAAGGCGCCTTTGGGTTTCCTTCACAGGTTTAGCTCCCTCCTCTAAAGTGATTCTATGCATGCACATGGAAGGGCTAATACCCTTAATGTCACTCAATCCCCATCCTATTGCTCTCTTTAATCTTTTAAGCTCACTCACCAACCTCATCTCCTCTCCTTCACTAAGTTCACTAGATATTATCACAGGTAAAGTGTTGTGATCTCCTAAAAACACATATTTCAGGTTCTTAGGTAACTCTTTCAGCTCTAACTCTAGTGAGGGGTTCTTCTCTTCTTTTTCAATGGGGAAAAGCTCACAAATTGGGTCCTCCTTAAGCTCCTCTACTTCAGCACTTCCTAAGGTTTCAAGACAACTGGCTATTTCTGCATCAAAAATTTCCAAGTCACTATCCAAAGTCAATGCTAGCTCCAATTTATCAGAGGAACCTGTCTGCAAGAAAATATCTGAAACAACTGCATCAACACAATCAATGAAAGAACAATCCTCATATAAAGCAGTTGTAGGAATAGGAGAAGTGTTAAAAATAGAAAATTCCACAGTTTGTCCCAAAACAGTCATTGATAATTTTCCATTCTTAACATCTATCAAAGTATTGGTAGTCGCCATAAAAGGCCTACCCAGCAAAATGGTATGTGCAGATGGTAAAGAATTACTTAGCTCCATGTCAAGAACAATGAAATCCACAGGTACTATCAAACCACCAACTTTAACTAACACATCTTCTATAACCCCTTTCGGGAATCTAAGAGATCTATCAGCTAATTGCAACACCATTTTTGTTGGCTTAAGTTCCCCTAATTCTAAGTCAAGGTACACAGAGTAAGGCATTAAATTCACACTAGCTCCCAAATCACACATGCCATCAGTACATTTTCCATTCCCCATAGCAATTTGAATAATAAAGCTTCCAGGATCCTTTAGCTTAGGAGGTAGTTTATGCTGCAAAACAGCACTAGCTACCTCAGAAACTATCACCTTTTCATTCGGCTCATACCTTTTTTTCTTGGTATTCAATTCTTTGAAGAATTTAGCATAAGCCGGCATGTTCTTAATTGCTTCAAGTAAGGGTAAATTAATACTTACCTTAGATAGCATGTTGAAGATATCTGAAAACTGCTTATCTTTTTTATCATCCTTCAACCTGCTAGGGAATGGTATAGGCAGCCGGTATGGATTGCTTGCCTTGTGCAAATCTGGTGTAGGGGACTTCTCCATTGATCCTTCTTCAGCACCTTTGTTCTCTAATTCTCCTTTTTTCTTCTTTTCTTGCTCACCTGCATTCACAGAGTTATTTTCAACATTATTATTAATTACCTTGCCACTCCTAAGAACAGTCACTGCTTGTGCCTGTTCAGGTTGACTTGGGAACTTCCCCTTTTGTTGAATCTGCATCTGCTGTGCAAGTTGCCCCACTTGGGTCTCAACCTTCTTAAAAGATGCTTCCAAGGAATCCAGCCTCTTGTTGTTCATCTCCTGATTTTTAGCACTGACTTGGATAAAAGCCTGTAAGCTTTCCTCCAAACTATCTCTCTTAGGCTGACCTTGATTTGAGGATTGGCCCTGTTGTTGATTCTATCTCTGGAGCAAATGGAAAGGCTGCTGAGCATTATTTGTTGTCCAGGAAAAATTGGGGTGACTCCTCCAACCAGGATTGTAAGTGTTGGAATAAGGATCATTTCTGGCTGTTGGTTGAAATCCCCCCATAACATTAACTTGCTCAGCTTCATGCCCAAAAGACTCATATGCGGAGGGACATATATTTGCTCCATGCCCAAATGTCCCGCAGATTCCACACACCTCTTAAGTGGATGAAGAAATATTGTTCTTCATGTTTAGCATCTGAACCTGCCTTGTCAACTCAGCTATTTGACTAACCATTTCAGTATTAGCTTCCAGTTGATTCACCCCCTTGCTTCTTCCCCTTACACTCTTTTGTTGAGAATTAGCTCCCAACATCTCAAAGATCTCGTAAGTCTCATCAGCAGTCTTTTCTCCCATGGCTCCCCCAGCTGCATTATCAACTGTGTTTTGAAATTGCTGTGTGAGACCATCATAGAAAAACTGATTAAGGAGTTGAAGTGGGTAGTGATGATGTGGACACTGGATCAATAACATCTTGAATCTGTCCCAAGCCTCATGAAATGGCTCTCCTTCGAATTGAGAGAATGTAGCAATCTTCCCTCTCAACTCAGCTGTCTTTTGGTGTGAATAGAACTTGCCCATGAATTTATTGTAAACTTGTTCCCAAGTTGTCAGTGAATTCTCAGGCAACATCATGAGCCAGCTCTTTGCCCCGTCCTTCAAAGTATAAGGGAAACATCTCATCCTCAACTGATCTTCTGTAAGTCCTCCCAAAGGAAAAGTGTTGAGGGTGGAGTAGAAATCCCGAATAAAATTCAAAGGATCTTCATTTGGAACTCCATAGAATGATGGCAGCATGTTGTAGTGAATGTTCTTCAACTCATAATTCCTTGCTGCTTCTGTCAGTCTTATGCAAGAAGTGGAAGTCCCAATGACAGGTCTAGCAAAATCTCTCATGGTTCTTTGTCTTTCTTCAGCCATCTTTACAGATTTTTCAGATTTTGACTCAAAATCCGAAATGTCCTCCTCTGAAGTATCAAATCCGGTGTAGAGCTCAAACTCTTCTCTGCTCCTTTTCACTCTCTGAATTTCTGGAATAAAAGGGTGTAACTCTCCTTCGAGTGATCTCCTGCCTTGCATAAATAAAAATTTCTAGAAAAAGAAATATCAAAAGCAAAAGACAAATAAAATAAAATGAAAACAATGAAAAATAATCCTAAGTATTTAAATTTTTTTTTTAAATAAACAATTACGCCAATTAGCCTCCCCGGCAGCGGCGCCAAAAACTTGTTGCGTTCGAATTAACTCTACCACAAAACGTCACTCGCAAGTATACGAGGTAGCTGTAGCAAAGGTGATCGCCCCAAGGTCGTCTCACAAGGAAGCCAAAGTGGGTAATTGATTATCAAATTAAAAGTAACAAGTAATTAAAGAAATTTAAATTGCTAAGTAATGAAGAGGTTTAATTGAAGTTTAAAACAATTAAAGTAACTAAAAGCTGATGTTTTGATTTACTTGATAGAAGGGTCTAGGGTTTGCACTTCTCTACTAATGATATGTATGAACGGTTATTCCTCTTAACTAAGTTAATTCCTAAGATTAAATCTCAAACAACTTAATTAATTGAGTCAAGGAAATAAGCTCTCGCATTCAAACCTCTTACAACTAATCTTGTTATAATTGAAACAATCTTTTTAATAGGTTATATCTCTAATTCACCTAAGTCCTTAATTGAATTGTTCCAGCATTAGACTTCATCTCTCAATCCATCATCTAATACCTAAAACACACAATTGGTGGCCAATCAATTATATGTTAACAATATTTCATTCAATAAAGGCTAAAGAAATCATTAGTTAAGAGAAAAACCAATTCATACAATCATAGCAAATCCATACAAACCCTAGAATAGATCAAATTAGTTCATAATGCAATCAAATATATTCATCTCATTGATGTTCAAAGAAATCGAAATAGACATGATAATATCCATTCAATAAAATTAAAGAGAATAAGTTTGAGAACAAAACCAGATTACAACTTCTTGAAGCTTTTGAAGAATCTCTTGTTCAATCTTGCAAGAAGGATGTTTTGATGGCTAGAACAATTTAATCTAAACTAGTTTTAATCCAAAGTGAAATCAAAATCAAGAAAACAAAACTAAAACCCTAAGTTCACTCTCTTGACGGCTCAAACAATTCTCCAAATCGTCCATAGCTCTAACCCTAACTTTCTTTTTTTCTTTTTATATGAAACGTCGGCTTTAAAATTAGTTGCGCGTTTATTTCATTAGGGACACGGCCATGTGATGAGGGACACGGCCGTGTGAGGGCTTGTTGGAGGGACACGGCCAGATGACATGGCCGTGTCCCCTGCAGGTGTCCACCTCTGTTGCATTCTTGTCTTTCTTCTTCTTTTGGTTGAGTGACACGGCCAAGTCATGAGTGACTTGGCCGTGTTGCACCATGATTGAGGGACACGGCCACATGACTTGGCCGTGTCCCTTGCCTGTGTCTGCCTCTGTGAAATTTTTGATCTTCCTTTCCTTTGGTAACAAGTGAGACACGGCCAAGTCAAGGTGACTTGGCCGTGTTGCTCTTCTTTGGAGGGACACGGCCACATGACTTGGCCGTGTCCCTTGCTTGTGTCTGCTACTGGGACTTGCTCTTCAATTTAATCTGGGTATGGGACACGGCCAGTGACTTGGCCATGTCCTCTGCCTGTGTCAGCTACTGCCCATTTCATCTTCAATTTGTTTCCTTGCTGTTTTAACCCTAAACAAAACTGGCAAACAAAACTTAAACAAGTATTAAATAAACAATATCCAATGAAACATAAACACATACTAAAAATTAAATAAAAAAAATGACAGAAACATAGAAATAAACTAAAACTACACTATTAAAGAAAACACTAAACAAACCAATTAAGACTAACAAAATACCTAAATAAAACAATAATTAACATAACAAACAAGACACAAAACTATAACAAAAACTAATAAAACAGAACCTAAAATCTTAAATTCCAAATCTCAAACCTTAATTTTATTTACTACGTGATCTTTTAATTATTTATTTGGTTTGCTATTCATTATATAATGGATGGTTTATTTTACTTATGATGGATGTTTTGTTTTAATTATAGCACTTGAATTATTTAATTTTGCTTAATTATTTATTTGTTTTCATGAATTGTAAAAGACATGTTTCTACTTTGTGGGTACCTTGTTTTTATTATGTAATTTAGTTTTATCATTTAATGATTTTGGGATCAATATAAAGGACACATTTCTACCTTTTGGTGGGTGTCCTATTTAGTTTTATATATTAAACGATGTAAGAACATGTTTCCATCCTCGAATGGATGTCCATTTATTTGCTTTGTTTGAACATTATTTTGATTATTAATACAATGATGCTTTTATTTTAATTATCGCATGTAGTATGTATTTTATCATAATAATTAAGAATTTTATAATATTTAGACTTGAAAAAGAAGTCAGTTACATTGAACCGGACATTGTGGGGGTGTTGGGTCATTCTCATATTTCCCACACGTATCTAATTTTCTGAACCCATTAGGGTGGTTGGGGATTTCTTAGGAATTGAGTTATCCACCCATTTTTTTTCCAGCCCATCTAGGTGGCAACTTCATTTTCTCTGGGTTTAGGCCCGTGTTCTCTAAGGCCTTGAGCCTAACAGTGTCAAAGTCGCAAGAACCATTCCATATGGGAGTGGAGATAAAAATTCCCGCTCACAGTGGTGACTCCACTAGGGATAAGAGAAGTTTATTCCATTGGTCTTTATATTATTTTATTCTTTTTTATTATGATATTATCCATTGCAATATTTAGATTGCATTTATGTGCGTGAGTTAGGATGCTTGTGTTATCCATGTTGTGTTATGTAAGGCATACCATACTTTCACTCAAGGTATGGAGATCGAGAATGCATAACCACTCATTGCCTTGTACTTTTGGGTATATACTTACTATGAGAGCCTAAACTTTTCAACTCAAAGACTAAAGCCCATGTAGTTGGCCTAGTTACTTTCCTTAGGTTTATAACCAAATGCTTGTTGTTTGACTATGATTGATATAACTTGGTTTGAACCATGTCTTATTTGGTTTGTCCTTTTTCTAATATAACCTAATAATATTGTAAGCCCAAAATAATTTTCAAAAGCTCAAAATAAATTTTAAGCTAAAAAGACTAAAATTATTTTCAAAATTTTTCAAGATGGTCTTTGGACATAAAACTTTTTTTCAAGATGGGTCAAAATTTATTTCACCTTGTGGCCCAAATACAAAGCCCAAAATTTATTCTTAAACAAATATTTTTACTATGGAATTTGAAACAAAACTATTTTTATACTTCAAAACCTTTTTTTTCAAATGAGCTTACAACTAGTTAGGTCAATTATGGAATACTTAAAATCAATTGTGGGCCTAGTTCATATCAAGCTTTGTTAATCATGGGCTTGTTTGTAGCATGAATCAATAGTTGCTTTTCAAAATGGAAAATCTATTTGTGATAAACCTTTTAATTTAGTTTTAATCCAATCTAGCATAAAAGCTATCTTTTACTAGACCAATGGATTAAGACTTAATTAATGGGAGTTATCATGGACTGACTTCTAATTTGAAAATACAACTACTGGTTAATCGCCTGAGTAAATTTTTTAAAAATAAGATATCCCATGTTGAAATTTTATTGACCATATACCTAGAAAAAGAGACTCGCCATTCATGTATGAAAGTTATAAGGTTAGAAGGGTTGTTCCTACTCTTTTGGTTTGTTTGATTATCATTTGTGCATCCATGCATACATGAATACATGCATTGCATCTCATGTCATTGATCCTTTCTGGCTCACAGCTATAGAGTATAACAGTTCAAAAGCTTATAACAATCCAACCTATGTCAGTGACTCAGAGTTCAGTGAGAATTTGATCAATTTCACATCAAAAGCAATGGAACCTGAATAGATTTAAAAGATCGTGGATGGTGCAATCAACTCCAAGATGGAAGAACTAAAGGAGGTCCTGACTAAGACCATAAAAAGCCAAATGGTTGCAATGTTTGAGAAAACTGCTGAAGCATTTGTTAGCACCAAGAAGCAGAATGACAAGGGAAAGGCTAAGGATGGTGAAGTAGCCTTCGATGATGACAAGAAGGTTATAGACAATGATGACTACTGAGCTCAATACTTTCAAGATCCTCAAGATAAGAAGAAGGAGCCGAAGATTGTGGAGAAATCAACTATTGAAAAGATCAAGACTTTTGATGTTGAGAAGATGATTACTGATTTGGAGAAGAAATTTGAGAAGAAGCTGAAAACTGAGGAGTTGTTAGAGGTGGACAAGCTATTTGAACAAGATGAGGAAGTCTCTTACAAGTTCAAGATGCCTTCCTTTGCTAAGTACAATGGTATAGGAAATCCTCACTTACATGTTAAGCAGTACATCATTGTTATGCAGTCTGCTCGAGCCACTAAGGCTCAAACTCTAAGGTAATTCATGCTTTCACTGGATCCTATTATGCAAAACTAGTTCAACACCTTAGAGGAGAACACCAAAAAAGATTGGAATTTACTGTACAAGGCCTTCATTTAATAATACGAGTACAATGCTGAATTAGAGGTCTCTTTAATGGAAGTTGAGTCGATAAGGCAAAAATTGAATGAAAACTTTGTTAACTATGTGAAGAGGTGGAGAAATAAGGTCGTGTTACTCAAGAAGAGGCCTGGTAAATCTAATCAAATTAGGATGACTGTAAGAGGGGTGCTACCTAATCTTCGTGAAAGGATGTCTCACACTCTTATTAGAGATTTCAAGGATCTTCTCCAAGGTGGCTTGTAAATAGAAGAATGGGAAAGGGAGAAGAACCGTTTTTATGGGAGAAGGAATGAGAAGGAAAAATACCAATCTGGCAATCAGAGTGCACAAAAAGAAATGGATGTTAATGCAATTACTGGCCAAGGGAATAAAAGGCATTTTTAGAGTTGGGGAGACCTTTATCTTAGGTTTTCAATAAGTTGTAAAAGCAATGGCTATTATAGCCATTGGCTCCCCAACAACTACACGATCCTCTGCCATCAAACTTTGATGCTAAGGCCTTCTATCAATTCCATCAAATGCAAGGGCATGATACTAATAAATGTGCTCGATTAAGGCATGAGATTCAAGATTTAATCGGCAGTGACAAGCTGCTCGAGCCTAACAAACCCAATACTAAAAGCAATCTATTGCCTAAGTTTGAAAGAGCGTCATCACCAACGACCTTCATGATAGAAGGAGGATTGATGGAAAGTTATGTCCTGTCATCTTTTGAAGATGTGGATGAGGAGATGATGAACATTGCCCCTGACATGTCCAAGTAGATTCAACACACTTCCTTAGGCTTGAGTGCTACCTATTTTATTTATGTTTTCTTTAATATTTCTAGAATAATTATATTTTTCAAATTAAGATTGTTTGAATAAATTATATTTGTGTTGGTCTTTTTTTATTTTGGTGTTCAACCGATGACAAGTCTACTTTGATATTCATAAATTAGCATATCTATGCATCATGATCCAAATGACTTTATTAGGTGAGGGAGTTGTTCCTTAGCAATGAGTTTTATATGCTTACTTAGAGAGGGCTCCTGCATAATTATGAGTGTCTAGGTCCTAGTCGATCTTAGAACATGCTTTGATGAACTTTCGAGGTAAAATTAAATTTTGCTTATTTAAGGGAGAAATGATCTGGGCATTGTTTGATTAGCCAACAACTAGTATCTGCTCATTATAACATCAATCCTTAGTTTATCCCCTTGAGCCTTCATAATATTTCAGCTTACTCTTTATTGGCTTATAAGCCCGATAACCTACCCTGAGATATTGTTACACTTTTAACAAGTCTTATGATCACTAAGGTGAAGAGGCAAGAAGATCAAAGAAGGGAATGCATAGTTAAGACTATAAGAGTAGTTAAAGTTCACCTGATTTTAGACCTAATATCTCTAATTTATTAAGATGATATCAGGGCAACAAATGATTTATCCTTGTTGAAGTAAACTCACTCTACTCCACTCATCCATAGTTGGAAGTATATAATGGTGCAAGCAAGATAATTTTTTTGGAGCTAGGACCCAACAACAACAACAACAACAACAAAAATAAAAACAAAAACACAAAAAAAAGAAAAAAAATGAATCATGAGTTTGTGCAAAAGCAAAAGGAAAAGATGAAGATTGTCTTAATTAGTTCTATATTTCTTCTAAGGAGATAGAAAGAAATTGAAGTCTAGCAAGATTGCTCCCAGTTGCCTATGGCTCCAACAGAAGATTGTAGTGTGAAGATTCGTCTATAGTGTCACATCAGCTCCAGCTCAAAGATAGCTTTCATTTAACCCGTGTCCCTTATAGACCTCATTTCAAGCATATTAAAGACATGTTGATCTCTCTTCATAAGCAGAGTCTATTAGTAGAGATAGTTTGGATAAGCATGTATATGAGATAGACAATATTCAAACGTGATGAGACCTTTGGTCAAGTATTGTATATGTGCCTATCTAAAGTGCAACAATTATTTCTTAATAATGGAAATGATTTCCAAGTTTAGTACAGTAACAAGGGTTGTCATGTTATAGATATGTTAAATTATAAAATTGAGTCCTGAGGTACAATGACAATGATTTGACAAGGCCAAAATATGATTTTTTTTAAAAAAATATTTTTGTCATACAAAGCCTTCAAGTTAAGGGAAGTAAACAATATTGACAAACGTCAAAGGACATAATGGGAAAAAGAGGGCTAATGAAAGGATCACTTGCAAAGTCATGTCATGGAGAAGTTACAACCCAAATGGATGTCTCTCTTATCTCTAACCGTGTTGGGGCCTCCACTACTAATGCTTTGTACATGTGGAAGATAAAGCCATAGCTATAAAGTCTTATATTATTCTGAACAAGCATCTAGAAGGAACTAATGAGAGTGTTTCGGTTGATTACCTCGGTCTGTGAATCGATGGAACCATTGTAAGTATCATTCATGTATATTATACATACATAAGCATATCACACTGTATTTTGTTATCTTGTATTACCTATTATTTGTCCAAGTGAACAAAAAACACCCTGTGAAGTAAAGAATTAAAAGCAGATATAGAATTAACAGGCATGGAAGGCCCATTACTTGAGGAAGATCCAGTCACTTTATAAAAATAGAGATGCATACTTATGCAAGGAACCAGACAATATACAAACATCATTCAGAGTCTGCATAAAAAAAGTATTGGTTTGAGCCTACATAAGGGGAAAAACTTCCTTTTTTCAATTTTTGAGTTTATGTGTGTATAAAATATTTTCAGACGTACTTTCAATATTTTACCACGCAGGGAGCATAGAAAAGATACAAGGACTAGCTAAAAATAGCTAAATTTTTTTACAAAAGTGCAAAGGAAGAACAAAAAGAATGAAAAAAGAAGAAAATTAGAACTCTCAAAAAAATGAAGATGCAAACGACAAAAGATCAATCCAGCTAGAAGAGCTAAAGCCAATATAGACCCGATGTCCCAAGGATGAAGATCCATTTTGAAGGGTGAAGACCCGATGCTAAGGATGAAGATCCATTTTAAAGGGTGAAGACCCAAAGTCCAAAGAATGAAGATCCATTTTGAAGGGTGAAGACCCGATGCTAAGGATGAAGATCCATTTTGAAGGGTGAAGACCATAAGTCCAAAAAATGAATATCCATTTTGAAGGGTGAAGACCCGATACTAAGGATGAAGATCCATTTTAAAGGGTGAAGACCCGAAGTCCAAAGAATGAAGATCCATTTTGAAGGGTGAAGATCCAAAGTCCAAAGGATGAAGATCCATTTTGAAGGGTAAAGACCCAAAGTCCAAAGGATGAAGATCCGTTTTGAAGGGTGAAGACCTGATGCCAAGGATGAAGATCCATTTTGAAGGGTGAAGACCTGAAGTCCAAAGGATGAAGATCCATTTTAAAGGGTGAAGACCTAATGAACAAGGATGAAGATCCAAGGCCCAAAAATAAAAATCCATTTTGAGGGTGAAGAACCACAATCCATTGAAGAATGAAATAACCAGCTAGAAGAAAGCCAAAATTCCTAGATGCCAGTCTCAGGTCCAAGTACCCAAACAAAATCTAGTCTCGGGTACAAGTACCCAAATCCAACTCACCTCATGTTCAAAATCCAAAATTATTTTTTGACTCAAGAACTCAAACCGAGTCCAGAATCCAAACCATCTCGAGTCCAGAACCTAATTTTTTTTTAGTTCAAAACTCGAACAAGGTCCAGAACCCAAATCACCTTGGGACCAAAACCCAAATTCTTTTTTGAGTCCAAAACTCGAATCAGGTCTAGAACCCATTTTGGTCAAAATTAACTTAAAAGTCATGTTGCTTTTCATTCTCTGAATCAATTCAAGATCATTCAAGCAGAGGGTAAACTGTAGACCTTTTGACCCCAATTTGGTACGATCCTAATTTAAGAATGCCAAAATAAGTTTGATTCAACTTTAAAAGATTTAAACGTAGTTTTTGATTTTTAAATAAGTCGGTTTGGGTTAAAAAGGCATAAATTCAATTGCAAAATCCTAAATCAAGTTGGTTAGGCCCAAATTAAGAGTTTATAGTCCAAAAATTAAAAAATACGACACTGATTCTAGTCAGGGAAGCCTAGGGACATGAAGCTATGGCTCATGTCGACCTGGAAGGGCCCAGGTCAACATGAGCATGGCTCATGTTGACTTGTAAGCTTATGTCAACCTGATTGTCCAGGTCGACATGAGCAAGGCCTCATGTCGACCTGGCACTCCGGGTCGATATGAACCTAGGTTATTTTTTAGTTTTGCCCGCTAATTTCTAATTTAGCTAGGATTAGTTGTTAAACATGGATCTAGTTTAGGGTTAACATAGTATTTTCCTATAAATATAAGCTTAAAAATCAAAGCAGAGGATCAACAATCTTTGGTAAGGAAAGCAACATTAGATAACCAACATTAATAAACAATATTCAACAACCAATATTCATCAACCAACAAAGGCATTAATCACTGTCTTTGATCTTTGCTCAACCAGAAACAAATATTGATGCATGCAGTAGCTTGGAGTCAATAAATAATTTGGTAGAGCCTTCAACGCAGGTTTTGTGTCTTAATCTTAAATTTTCTTAAACATTCAATTGTCATATCATTTTTGTTTTTAAAGGTTTTGATTTGTTTATTTTTGTTATCAGTTTGATCCAATAGTCTAAATTGATAAAGCCTAATTATATATTCTGTTCATTATTGTTTCATCCAATAACTCAAAATCCAGAGAATCCCAAACCCTAATCCGTCTTAAAACCCTAAACTATTTTCTTAATCATCAAAACCCTAACTTGTTTTCCAAAACTTTAAACCATCTTCTTAACTCCTCAATCCCTAATCTTCTTTATAGTTTTTAAAAACCCTAATCTTAACTGTTTTCATAATATTAAAAACTCTAAATTGTCTTCTTAAATCCTAAGATCAAATCTATTTTCCATAATATCAAAAATCCTAAATTGTTTTATTAATTCTCAAAACCTTGACTCCAGTGGCTTAATTCCTAAAACCCAATCCAACAAATTCTAATCTTGTAAACCCTAGTTTTCCTAAACCCTAATTCTTAAAACATCAAAATCTTAAGACCAGTTCATCAACATCCTAAAGCCCTAATCCAGTGAACCTAAAACCCTAATCTAGCAAATTTAAAATCCTAATTCCTAATTCAGTAACCATAATCTCCATAAACTAAAATCTTAAATTCCAAATCCCAAACCTTTATTTTATTTACTTAGTGATTTAAATTCCAATTTTAATTGTTTATTTGGTTTGCTATTCGTTATATGATGAATGATTTATTTTACTTATGATGGATTTTTTTTAATTATAGCACTTGAATGATTTAATTTTGCTTAATTATTTATTTGATTTCTTGAATTATAAAAGGCACGTTTCCACTTTGTGGGTGCCTCATTTTTATTATGTAATTTAGTTTTATCATTTAAAGATTTGGGGATCAATGTAAAGGACACGTTTTTACCTTTTGGTGGGTGTCCTATTTAATTTTAGATATTAAACGATATAAGGACATATTTTCATCCTCGAATGGATGTCCATTTATATGCTTTGTTTGAATATTATTTTGATTGTTAATACAATGATGCTTTTATTTTAATTATTGCATGTAGTATGGATTTTATCATAATAATTAAGAATTCTATAATATTTATACCTGAAAAGGAGGCTAGTTCCAATCAATCAGGTGTTGTGAGGGTGCTGGGTCATTCTCACCTTCCCCATACATACCTAATTTTTCAAACCTACTAGATGGTTGAAAATTCTTTAGGAATCGAATCATCCACTCCTTTCTTTTTTTTCGGCCCGTACGGATGGCGACTTCATTTTCTCTAGATTTAGGTCCGTGTTCTCTAAGACCCTGAACATAACAGTGTTGAAGTCGTAAGAACCATTCCACATGGGAGTGGGGGAAAAAATCTCCACTCACACTAACCTTAGCCTTTCCTTTGTCATTTTACATCTTGGTACCAGCAGATGCTTTAGTAACATTCCCAAACATTGCAACCATTTGGCTTCTCATGGTCTCAGCCAGGACCCCCTTTAGTTCTTCCATTTTGGCATTGAGAGCGACATCTAGCATCTTTTGAATATGCTCTGGCTCCATTATTTTTGGTGAGAAAGTGATTGAGTCATTATTGGATTCTATGTTGACGGTGTAGGTCGGATTATCATAGACTCTTGAACTGTTGTAATCTAGGGCTGTGAGCCATAAATGATCAAATGATATGAGATGCAATGCATGTATGCATGGATGCATAAGTAACAAATAAATCAAATCAAGTTAGTTCAACATAGTAGGAATGAATCTTCCAACCTTATAACTTCTATACATGAATGGCGAGTCTCTTTTCCTAGGTATATGGCCAACAAAATACCAACATGGGGTATCTTATTTTCAAAAGAATTCACTCAGACGGTTTTAATCAATAGTTGTATTTTCAAATTTAGAATTTAGTCCATGATAACTCCTATTAAATAGGTTTTAATCCACTGGGTCAATAAAAGATAGCTTTTATGCTATATTAGATTAAAATTAAATTAAAAAGCTTATCATAAATAGATTTTTCATTTGAAAAAGTAACTAATGATTCATGCTTCAAATAACTCTTAGTGTAAACTAGGCTCACTATTGATTTTAAATATTCCACAATTGACCCAATTAGTTGTAAGCCCATTTAATAAAAGGTATGTTAAAAATGATTTTGCTTCAAAGCCCATTGAGAAAATATTTATTCGAAAATAAAATTTGGGCTTTGAGCTTGGGCCATGAAATAGAAAGAATTTTTGTCCCATCTTGAAAAAAGGTTTTATATCTAAAAGACCATTGTGAAAAATTTTGAAAATAGTTTTGGTCTTTTGGGCTTAAAAAATTATTTTGGGCTTACTAGGTAATATTTGGAATAAAACAAACCAAATAAGCCATGATTCAAACTAAGATATAGGAATCATAGTCAAAGAGCAAGTATTTGGGTAAAAACCTAAGAAAAATAACTAGGTCAACTAAATGGGCTTTTAGACTTTGGGTTAAAAGTTTAGACTCCCGTAGCAAGTATATACCAAAAGGTACAAGGCTATGAGTGGTTATGTCATGCTCGATCTCCATACCTTGAGTGAAAGTATGGTATCCCTTATATAATATAACACGGGCATCTTAACTCACGCACACAATGCAATCTAATATGATGCAATAGACAATATCATAATAAGAAAGAATAAAATAATATAAAGACCAATGAAATCAACTTCTCTTATCCCCAGTGGGGTCGCCTTTGTGAGCGGAGATTTTTGCCTCCACTTTAGGTGGAATAGTTCTTGCGACTTTGGCACTGTTAGGCTCAGGACCTTAAAGAACACGGGCCTAAATTCGGAGAAAATGGAGTCACCACCCGGATGGGCCAGGAAAAAAGAAAGGGGTAGATGACTCAATTCCTAAGGAATCCCGAACATCTTAATGGGTTCAAAAAATTGGGTACGTATGGATAAGGTGAGAATGACTTAGCACTCCCATAATGCCCGGTTTATTGAAATCAACATCTTTTTTAGGTCCATATATTATTAAATTCTTAAAAATTATGATATCATCCATACTACATGTGGCAATTGAAATAAATAAATATCCATCACTTTATTATGAAAATAAACAAAATAGGCACCCATCCAAGGATGAAAACATGCTTGTACAATGTCTATGTCCATGAAAATAAGTACAATAGGACACCAACCAAAAGATGAAAATATGCCCTTTACAAAAAGTCCCAAAGTTAAATTACATTATAAAAACTGAGGTACCCATAAAGTGAAAACATACCTTTTATAATTTTAGAATCCCAAATAAATGAACAAATAATTCAAGCCATCCAAGCATGATAATTAAAATTCAAACATCCATTAACAAAATGAAATAAACCATTCATGATAAAAAAAAATGCTTAACAAATCAAATGAATAATTAAAACTAGAGTTTAAATTATTAAATAAATAAATTTACGATTGGATTTTGAGACTAGGGTTTTAGATTTGGAGGTTAAGGTTACTAGGTTAGGTTTAGGAAATTTGCGAAATGAGATTTTGGATTTTAGGATATAAGAAATTAGGGTTTTGGGACTATAGTTTGGGAATTTGGTCACTGGAATTAGGGTTTCCTTTTTAGGCTTGTTGGATTTGGATTTAATAACTTAGGGTTTTGGATTAAGGTTACTGGAAGTTAGGGCTTTTGGATTAGGATTTAATAATTTTAGGGTTCAGATTAAGGTTGCTGGAAGTTAGGGCTTTTGGATTAGGGTTTAAGTCTCGGGGAAATAGAATAGGGTTTTGGAAGTTTGGAAAATAATTTAGGGTTTTTAACAATAGAGAAAATAGATTATAGTTTAGAAAAATAGATTAGGGTTTTTTAAAAAAAAAATTGGGAAACATGTTAGAGTTTTGGAAATTAAGAAAACATATTAGGGCTTGGGGCACAAATAAGGGTTTTAATTCTTTGATTTAAACTTTTGGCTACTGGATGAGAGAATGTGGATTAAACTTTTGATTTTATAAAATATATGATTAGAATTTGACAATTTAACCTACTTGAATTAAAATTATAATCAAAACAAATAAAACATTCAAAAGAATAAAAAGGTATGATCACTATATGTTTAAGCAAATTAAGTTTAAGACATGAAACCTGCGTTAAAGGCTCCACCAAATTGATTATTGATTCCAAGCTACTGTCTACACCAACTAGTAATTCTGGCCAAGCAAAAATTAAAGGCAGTGGTTACTGCCTTTGGTTTGATGTGTTGATTCTTGATGAATGTTGTTTATTGTTGATTGCCTTTTGCTAATTGTTTCTTGATCATTGTTGCTCACTTTTCTTTGTGCTTTTTAATCCTCTATTTATATAGAATACATTAGGTTAAATCCGTGAAGACTCCCAAAACCAATAGGATTATAATTAAAATTGGAAGCTAATTCAAACTGAATTTGGACGCGAACTAGCCTAAAATTTAGAATTAAAGTCTAAACTCAAGACCTGTGGCGAATTGGCCATCCCAATTTCCCCAGGGCATTGGTTATGGCTGCAGGGCCTGTGCCAATTTGGTGTGCCACTGCGAACTGGAGGCCTGTGGCGAAGTGGGTATGCTACTTCGTTGTAGGCCGAGGCCTATAGCAAAGTGGGAGTGCCACTTCGCTGCAGGCCTAGCCTTGGCAAAGTGACACTCCACTTCACCACAGCCAAGCCTGTGGTGAAGTGGGCATGCCATTTCACCACATGCCAAGCTTGTGGCAAATCGGGAGCACCACTTCGCAGGCTGAGGTCCGTAGCGAATTAGGCATGGCAAAAGATAAAGGGGTTGGAATCGACTCGTCTTGGATTTTATTGCTATATCGGATCCATTTTAAATTTTATTCAAAACTGGTTTAACATTTAATCCATAAGCGTAACAAATTTAATTTTGAGAGAACAAATTTAATTTTGAGCCCAACAAATTTGACCCAATTGAATTTATGCATTTTGAAATCAGACCGAGCTATTTAAAAGTTATAAACTAGGTTTAAGAAAATCAGACCGAATTTAGCTTGGCCTTTTTAATTATGATCGACTAGCCTAGGGCTAAAATTAAGGGTCTACACACTAGAATGTATATAGTGATATATTTTCTTTAATGTTATTGCTATGTGTTTATCTATCATATTATTTAATTTGCTTTTGTAAAATTTATCCAGACATTGTGGGCCCTTCTTATGGATTAAATTTTATTGATATACCTTGATTGAGTTGTCATCTTATGTTATTATTATTCTTGAACCTTGAGATATTCTTATTGTGTATCCCAACTTATAGCACTATAATCTCACCGAGTTGATGATGAGTATTGAAACCACCAAAATTAAATTCTTATTCCTAAATTAAATTGATTATATTAGCGGTGAATATGGTCAAATCCACATTGAATTATTTACTTATTAAATTCCTTTTGAAACCAAAGAGAAAACCAGTAAAAAATAAAAAAAAAAGGATTTATAAATTAAGAACTAAATTAAATTAAAACTAAAAATTAAAATAATAAATTAAAGACCAATAAAACTAAATTAGGAAAATAACAATGAAAAAGATTTCATTTGAAGAGAATAATCTTTGTTTCAGTTCTTAGATCTGATCATTGATACAAAAATAATTTTTTATTATTTTTTTGGTAAATTAGTTCTAGTCAACTGAGACCTCGCATTGACTAATCCTTCCTTAGATAATAAATTAGTTAAGAAATATTCTATAACTAATTCTTATTATTGAATAATCCGATAGAGATGTCTTTTAGGATTTAACCTACTAATAGCTTTAAGATTTAGAATGACCTAATTTTAATCAACAAATTCTACCATAGAATTTATTTAAATTAGATTGTGTATCTTTCTTAGTACAACGCATAATTGTTATAACTATCAAAAACTTAAAATCAATTACAGATTCTAAGTTTTGAATAGCGACATATTATTTAACTAATTAAGCAATAAGCCCTATTGTTTAATTAGCAAAATAATAATGAAATTGAGTTACAGAACATACATAAATACTAAAATTAAAGAAAACAAGGAAAGAGTTTGATTAGATTTTTCACAAATCTTGGAGAATTAAAAATCTTGATTACTCTTCAACTGATTAGAATTTGGTGCACATAATTGAAAGAAGAAAACTTAAAATAAAAATAAAGAAAAATAATTGACAGAAGTCTGGATCAAAGTCCTCAACCAAAGTCATTTAAGGCTGCTACCCTTTGGCTATTTAAATCCTTACTCTTAAAAGTTTTCTAATCTAATTCTAATTAGGAAAATAAAAATAAAAATAATAGAAATTAATAGTTATTAAAATTCCTAAATATTATATACTTATTATGAAAGTAAATAAATCTCATCATCTCCAAAAATCTTCTCAAAATTCATAACTTAAGCCTTCCAAATAGATAGAAGTTTTCAACTGTCACTTATATCTTCTAGAATCAGACCTGTCTTGGGTATTAACCTTGTCCAAGTGTAATACTCAAGACCCTTTTCAGCAACTTTTTATTATTTTTTTTGCAATTAGCTCCTTGTCTTTACCAAGCTGTAACCTATACAAAAATGTTTCAAAATTAGTATAATCATATAATAACAAGCTTAAATATTCTCACAAATAATAGTAAATTTTACTTGCTATTAAATTCCCCACACTTAAATTGTGTTTGCCCTCAAGTACTTTACAATTTTAAATCATCATACCCACACTCATCCAATTATACTCCAACCTGCAATATTTCAAAACTCAAATTGAAAGACAACCAAAAACTAACAGCTCATAGCAATAAGATTTTAACAATTTCACAAGAATGAATGATTAATTTGATAAATATTATAAACATAAAATGAAAAAATAGTCTTGCAAAAAATAGTTAAGGTGCATTTTAGTTTCCATTTGAAAGCTAATCAATACATAGCAAAAAAAACACTCAATCCACCAAGATATATATATAGATATATATATTGCATATGTAGACTTATGCCAAGAACTAAGAAATTTCAGCTTAGCTTACTTTGAGCACTTTTAAGGCTTGTCTAAAATATCAGCAACCTTTTAACGCGAGGGCAAATATTTGTGATGCCGGTATCAGTTACTCAATTGGTCACAGTTTTAAGTGTTTACTAGCTCTGGTTATAGTCTTTTGACCGGTGGAGTAAATTATTCATTTTTAAACTTTTTATGCTCTTATTTTATTTATTTAGTTCTCAACATAAGTTTTTTAAAATTTTAAGTACAAATCAAAACAAATCAAGTGAAGTCTAACTACGTATTGATGACTATTTAATGTTGATTAATTAGGTTAGTTAGAGCAAAAACTTAAAACATTCCATATAAACAATATCTATCAAAAATAAATATTCATAACAGGTAGAAAAGTGAAAATCAATCTAGAAAAACTAGCTAAGTATTGCCACAATAATTTGTTTTTCAAAACTTTAAATCTAAATTATTTTAAAAATAAAGTGGCAATTTTGATTTAAAATTGCAAAATAACATGAAGAGTAGTAGCAAAACCTTAAGAATTTTTGAAAAAAAAAATTTAACCAAAAAGTATTAAAGAATATAAAATTTCAAAATTTTAAAACCAAACATTAACTATCACTCCCCCACACTTAAATTTAGCATTGTCCTCAATGTAAGAGTACATATAAAAGAAATATAAGAATAGAGGATTCCCCTAGTATTTCTTTGGAAGAATGGTGCATCTAAAAGCATGTCAATGCAACTATGGTAGTTAGATTCCTATGTTTTATGCTATATTGATCAGTATTTGCTCCATCTTAATGAGTTGTGCTACCATCTAAAGTTATTGTCTTCTAATTTTATTATCCTTTCTTCTAGTTGTTGTAATTACAATTGGAGCATAGCAAAGAAAGTTTAATATCATAGCAGGTGTAGTGGTAGGGGTGATATTTGTTTTTAGCTTTTCTAAACACTTTTTGATCTTTTAGAGCAATTGTAGCTGGTGGATTTAAGGAAAAAAAAACACAATTATCCTTGCACAACAAATCCATCTCATCCAAAATTTTCAATTTCAAAGGTGCAAGAGTACAAGATAAATGCAAATCATTATTTTTAAATCAATTAACGTACACATGAACAACCAAATGAGTTTTAAAAGATCCTAGGATTAATGGCCTTTTAAAAGAAATAACATTGTCAAATTGTGTCGCTAATAAAATCCCAAGTTAACTTTCCTTTTTTGACTCATGCATCATAAGAAAAATAATTCAACTTTAAATTCAATGTTAGATACATCTTTCCTACCTGAAAAAATAAGCTAAAAATCTATGAATATTTTCAATACTTGGCTCTTTAAAATATGTCTTTAGAATGCTTGGAATCAACTAATCAAGTATATTTTCACAAAGTTACTATATATCTTAGCAACTTTAATTTCTTCACAATCACCACAATAATCAGACTCATTTAGAAAACCTATAGCCTTATTAAAATCTATAATGGAGAGGTTGAATCTCTTACCTATCAAGTGAAATTTAAATAAAAAATTTTTAAATTAAAATTTGCAGACTGCATAAATTGAAATTTGAATAAAATTCCTTAACTAATTCCACATATATAGAGTAATAAATCACAAAGTAAGATTCCTAACCCATTCATCTAATAAATTTAGTCACTTTTTTTTTTATAACAATCAAAGACCTAAAAGTAGAAAATCAATATACTTCCTTGGAATGATTTGCAACCCACAAATATTTTCCTATCAATTATGTCCCTCTTGCAAATCTAACTTCAAATGCCTATTCAAACCCAAATTTTTCTAGTAAAGAAAGTATTTTTCTTTTGAATTTTATATCTGCTCATTTTTTTCTAACTTTGATGTGGATGTTAGAAGAAAAAATGTGTAAGAAGGAAAATAGTTGTTTGAAAGAGAAATAATTGAGTAAGTATGAAGGTGAGAGTGAGAGAGATGAGTTTGAAGGATTTTGAGAGATAAAGAGTTGGAGACTGTCTATGGTGACTAGAAAAAAAAGGCAAGAAAAAGATGAGTAACTAAGACTTTAAGCTCATTAAGGGTAAATAGGTAAAATAACCAGTTGTCATATTAAGCCTTGGGTAAGGTTTAGTCTATTTGCTCTTTAACTGAATAAAATTCATTGAGTTAATCCACTGAGTTACCATCTCTATATTTATATTGTATCAGACCTGAAAAAAAATCAATAGTAATTCCTTTGAGAAGAAGATGAATAGTAAGAAGGAAAAATAAAAATGAAATAAAAATTTAAAAATGAAAAATCTAAGACTTAGAGAAGAAAACAAGGTAAATTATAACAAAACAAAAGGAATTAAACAAAACTTAAAAATAAGATGAAACATAAAATAAGAAAGAAAACAAATTAGAATTAAAATAAAATATTAAAGAGAATACTAAAAATATAAAAATTTTAGTTGGATTGCCTCTCAATAAGCACCTTTGTTTAAAGTCTTTAGCTAGATATTGCGGTCATACTCTAGTGGATGTCCCAAATTAATGTTTTCAGTATTGGGCACAAGAGATCTTTCGTGATTGTTACACTAGAGTTTGTTACTTCATATTTTGATGTCTCGACTTTGAGTAAATGCTCTAAATTTTCTTTTCTTTCTTTTTTTCTTTTTCTGACTTAGCAAACCTTTATAGAAAAGAGGGTGGAATCACTAATGGTGTAGGCTAATCAGATTTGGACTTGACATATTGCATCTCCTCTTATAAAATAATTTCAAATACAAGGCTTATCCTCTAATGTGAATTTTTCAGCAGCTTTTCTTTATTCTTCAAGGTAATTTTACTTAAATTTTGCTCTAGATTAACCCCCATTTGGGAAAAAAAATTTCTTCTTAAGACTCCAGCTTGCATATAGATAATGCTAGTTGGCTAATTTGATTCTCCAATTTATGAATACATGTTTTGGTCTTCTATTGAAATTTTTGAGTGTTAGTCATGAATAATTCAACCATTTCGTCAAGAGACATACCTGGTGTGAGTGGTAGTGGTTGCAGTTGCTAAGGTAGCCATGGTTGAAATTGTTAAAAATTTGATAACTTCATTATATAGTTGAAGTTTGGATGATATCCCCACTCTAAGTTGTAAGCACTAAGGTATGGATGATAACTCCATTGTAGTTGATAATCTTTTTGAAGTAGGATATCCTATATATGCGCAATCATAAACTCTAGTTTGTTGCCTATTACTTGCAACCTTTTTTTACACCCAAGTGGTTAGAAAAAAAATCTTGGATTCAAGAGTATACATGTGTGCCTCGTTTGGAATTTCTCTCTTGTATCCAAATAGATGTAAAATAGCATCTATAAAAGAAATGATAATCAAAAGAAACAAAATAAGTTAATATTAATTCTCCAGCAATGATGCCAAAATTTGATGGGTGTCTAAATCACCAAAATTAAATTCGTATTCCTAAATTAAATTGATTATGTTAGTGATGAATATGGTCGAATCCACAGTGAATTATTTACTTATTAAATTCCTTTTGAAACCAAAGAGAAAAGTAATAAAAAATAAAAAGGGGGGACTTATAAATTAAGAACTAAAATTAAATGAAAACTGAAAATTAAACTAATAAATTAAAGAACAATAAAACTAAATTGGTAAAATAATAATGAAAAAGATTTCAATTGAAGAGAATAATCTTGGTCAATTCTTAGATCTAATCATTGATACAAAAACTTTTTTTCTTTAATTTTTCAATAAATTACTTCTAGTCAGCCAAGGTGCTCACATTGACCAATCCTTCCTTAGATGATAAATTAGTTAAGAAACTCTTTATAACTAATCCTTGTTATTGAATAATCCTATAAGGATACCATTTACGATTTAACCCACTAATAGCTTTAAGATTTAGAAGGACCTAATTCTAATTAATAAATTCTACTGCAAAATTTATTTAAATTAGATTATATATCTTTCTTAGTACTACACCTAATTGCCACAAGTATCAAAAGCTTAAAAAAAATTACGGATTCTAAGTTTTGAATAGCGATATATTATTCAAGTATTTAAGTAATGAGTCATATTATTTAATTAGTAAAATAATAATGAAATTGAGCTACATAACATACAAAAAATACTGAAATTAAAGAAAACAAGAAAAGAGTTTGATTAGATCTCACAAATCTTGGCAAATTGAAAACCTTGATCATCATTCAACTAGTTAGAGTTTAGTGCACGTACTTAAAAGAAGAAAATTTAAAATAAAAATAAAGAAAAATAATGGACAGAAGTATGGACTAAAGTCCTTAACCAAAGTCATCTAGGACTGCTTCCCCTTTAGCTATTAAATCCTTACTCTTAAATGTTTTCTATTCTAACACTAATTAGGAAAATAAAATACAAATAATAAAAATTAATTGTTATTAAAATTCCTAAATATTATCTACTTAATATGAAAATAAATAAATCTCAGTGTCCCTAAAAATCTTTTCAAAATTCATAACTTAAGCCTTCTAAATAGATAGGAGTTTCCTATTATCAATTATATCTTCTAGAATTAGAACCTACTTCGGATATTAGCCTTGCCCAAGGGTAACATTCAAGACCCTTTTCAGCAACTTTTCACCACCTTTGCTCCAATTAACTCCTTTTCTTTTCCAAGTTGTAACCTATGTAATAATGCCTTAAAATCAGTATAACCATATAATAACAAGTTTAAATATTCTCACAAATAATGGCAAAATTTACTTGCTATCAGTTGACAACACACCCAATAGTCAGTGGTTTCAGGTAGAAGTTATCCAAGCCTATCAGCTTCTTGATTTCTTTCTTCCAGCAAGAAGCAGTAAACAATATAATTAGCTAATATTTATTAAATATAATAAATTTGTTAAGTTGTATTTACTTTAGATGCTCCATAGTACTGTTATAAATGGTTTAATACAGTATGAAGGTAAACTATAATGTAAATAATATGACATATGTGTTTAATATATGATATCAAAATAAACGTAAAAGAATATATTTTAAGATTATCAAATAATTAATCAAGATAATGAATATGTGTGAATTTATTAGGTTAGTTATGATTCTATGTGGTACCTTGTGGCCTTAAGCTTACCTGAACCCTAGGACTGTTACATTTTCTAGAATCGGGATGTGACAAAATGTGAAAAGTGGAAATAAATCCTTATTGAAATTTGTTTATTATAATGTGACAATCTATATCCAAAAGTTTAATTCTTTCATAGAATATAGAATTAGTTGTTATATGTAGAGCAGCTTGATTATCACACTGTAAACGTATTGATAATGTTATTACTTGCAACTAAAAATCTTTTAACATAAAACTGATAAATTGTTATTCATAAACAATAGATACCATGCTCTTATACTTAGCCTCTGCAAATGTCTAAGAGACAATAAATTGTTTCTTTGTTCTGTAAGAAATTAAACAAAAGCCTAAAAATACACAATAACCAATAATTGATTTTCTAGTTATGTGACAAGTACCCCAATCTGCATCACACTAAGCAGAGAGGTATAATGTAGAACTCGAAGAAAAATATAGGCCCGAAGAAGGACTGTTTTTCAAATATTTAACCACATACCAATCAATCTCCTAAATTTATCAAGATCAGGAAGAACATATGAAGTATTATCAAATAATTTCAAGCCAAATGATAGAGGCATCTTAACAGGCTTAGAGCCAGAGACACCAACATCAAAAATAATGTCCATAATATATTTTCTTATTTCAAATACATCCCATTCAAATTTTCATGAATCTCTAGGCCTAAGAAATACTTAGCCATCCCAAGATCTTTAATAAAGAAAGCATCATCCAAACTCTTTTAACCATAGAAATAACATGCTTATTAGTGCAAGTTATAAGAAAATCATCCACATAAAGAATCAAAGAAAGAAACACATTAGAAGTGGATTTAACAAACAAACAGTGATCATGTGTGGATTAAGCAAATCCCAAAGCATGCAATTTAGTAGTAAACTCAATATTCCACTACTTGGAAGCCTATTTAAGGCCATACAAAGACCTCCTTAATTTGTAAACTTTAGAAGGATCATAAAGTTTTAACCGGTAAGAGGAGTCATATATTTAATCCTCATTTAAATAACCATGCAAGAAAGCATTATTAATGTCTAATTGATGTATGGGCTAATTTTTTTATTGTAGCTACTGCTAGAAAAATTCTTACAGTAACTAACCTAACAACTGGAGAGAAACTATCATGTTAATCCACTCCTTCTACTTGATTATAACCCTTAGCAGCCAATTTAGCCTAACACCTTTCTACAATACCATTAGCCTTAAATTTAACTTTATGGACCCACTTACATCTAATGGGTTTCTTGGTAAATCAATTAGTTCCTATGTGTAGTTTTGTTCAAGTGCAGCAAGCTCTTTTTCTATAGGAAGCACCCGATTAGGATCATCTTTAGCTTGATTATAATTTCTAAGTACTTGGATAATAGACACATTTGCGACAAAATTATCCAACAATTTAGATCTAGATTTAGCTCTAGTGCTGTGTCTAGAGGGCTAGCATGATGGATTTGCACTAGATGGATCTATAATTTCGAGGACTGTATGAACAAGATTTGAGTCATTAATTACTGGAACTAAAGAAGAACTAATAGGAGGAATTGTTGAAAGAGAGGAGGAAGAGACTTGAGAAGAAATAGTAGGAAGAATAGGAATAAGTGAAGAAGAAGAAGGGGAAGAAGAAGATATAGAATAAAAAATTGAAATAAGATTAAAGGGAGAAATAATTGGCAAGATAGGAGTATTATTATTTTTAGAATTATAATTTATGGAGGAAATATATTTTCATAAAAAAAAATGACATCCCTAGAAGCAAACACAGAATGAGTATCAAGGTTGTACAGCTTATAAGCGTTTTGCCTAGGTATATACACACACTTAGCCACCCTAGGATCAAACTTATCCTTCTGAGAAATATTGTTGGTGGCATAACATAAACACCCAAAGACTTTTAAGCATTGATATTCAAGTAATTTAGTATGAATTAATTCAAATTGTGTTTTTCAATTTAGAACTGGTGTAGGTAGTTCATTGATAAGGTGTGTGATAGTGAAAATGGTTTATCCCCAAAATCTCTCAAGTAGGCTGGCCTAAAAAAGCAAGGCTTTAGCTATATCCAAAAAGTACTTATATTTCCTTTCAACTATCCCATTCTACTAAGGATTATAAGGTGTAATTTTTTTATTTGATATTCCTAGAGAAGAGAAGAGTTATTGACAAAGGCTATTTGTAAACTCAATCCCATTATTGGACCTAACCTACTACATAGTCCTAGAGAATTGAGTTTTGACCATTGCAAAAAAATGTTTTAAATAGCCTAAAGTAAGTGAAAAGATCCAAGGTGCCTTAGTGAAATAATCTACAATAGTGAGAACATATTGTTCATAATTCCCTAAAGATAAAGCTTTATAAGGTCTCCATAAATAAATATGGATAAAATTAAAAGGTTCGTGTGTGTTTATTACTATTGGAGGCAAAAGGAAATTTGTGTTGTTTAGACAAACGACAAATGTCACAGAAGTGATTGGCAAGATACAAAAGAAAAATGAAAGGAAAATATTGAAGCTTATTGTATGAACTATGTCCTAGTCTTTTATGCAACACATCAGAAACATTATTGAGATTATTATTCAAAGCAACATATGTACAAGGAAAGGTAGGAGATCGAACAATATTTACAAGATTAAAAGTTTGATTTTTATTCCTTTTATAGTACTTTCAAGAAAACTAGAAGAGTCAAGAATGTACAATCCATTATGAACCTTACCCGCTACTATGATGTCTTTATAAGGGGTCCTAAAAAATAGTGGGTTTTATAGAAAGTTATTTGGATGCTTTAGTCTTTAGTTAACTATTTAACAAAAAGGAGATTGAATTTAAACATAGGTACTGGAAGTACTTTATCTAATATCATTTTAGTGTTCAATATTATTTTGCCTAGAAAATTAACTAAGGTAAAGGATTTATCAGGTAGGTAAATAAAAGAAGCAGGTCTAATTTCAAGTAGGTCAACCATATGTGTATTTATCTAATTCATATGATTAGTAGTATCTAAGTTTATTATCTAATATAGCTATTACTATAACTAGCTAGAGTTGAACTAAGAGCATAAGAGATATCTGCATAGCTAGCAAAACTCACAGAAGCAGGTTCAACAAGTCTTGTGCATCTGAGATACTTCTCCAGATTATCTAGTGGTAATGGATGTCCAGTTTGTTTCCTTAGACCCATCTATAGGAGGACCACCCTCCTTTGCGGATTGCTCTACATAAGCAACAGATGGTGCCACTTGTCCTCTCCCTCTATATTTATTTACTTCAAAAAAATAATCTGGGTACTCTCTGAGTTTAAAATAATTTTCTTTCTCCTACTCCTTCATACTACAGTATGTGCAAAACCTATCATCTTTCTTAGTAAAATCCCTATTTAATGGGCCCATCCTATAATTCTTACTATTACTCTAACCTTTTCCACACCCCTTGGGCTAGATTGACCCCTAACTAGCATAACACTACTACTAATCTCCATATAAGACCCATGCACTTCCCTTTGTTATTTAACTCTCAAAACTAATAAATAGGATTTATTCACATTAGGCAAAGGTCAATGAGTAGCATCTAATTACGAACATGATCATACTAATCATTTAAGCCGATCAATAATTGCATAATCCTATTCAAATTATTAAGGTCTACTACATCCTTAGGAACACCGCATGAACATTTAGGTAACTAAAGTAAGCAACTAAGTTCATTACAGAGTTGTTTCAACGTAGTGTAATACCCACAAACACTCATATTTTCTTATGAAATAGAAGATATTTCCCTCTGGGTTTTATAAACTAGAGGACCATTCTCCCCCTATATCTACCCTCTAATTCATTCTATAGTTCCGTTGTCGTATTTTCATACAAAAAAGGCCTCTACTGATTCGGTGGAAATGGAATTCAATAATTAGGAGGTAAAATACAAGCAATTCTCCTCCAAGTTTCAAAACCATCAAAATCTAGTTCTAATTTTTACATCTACCATCAATGAATTGTACCTTAGTTTTAGCCCCGAACATTATTTTCATAGCTAGCCCTACCTTAGGTAAAATAATTTGTTTCAGTTAAAGAGCAACTCGCTAAGATCATCCTAGGATGATCTAAACTATATAGATGTAATGGATCTCCAGTGACTCGGTTAACATTTTCCTTTCTCTTTTATGTCTCTATCACTCTAGATTTGTCTCCTTAGCCATAAATGTTTTTTTTAAAAAAAAACTTTAAAGAGGAAGGATTATCCAGTTTTACAGATCAATATCCACATAACCTCTCAAATTTGAGTTTTTTGATATGCGATTTAGGTTTTGGGTTTCAAATTTGAACTTCAAATTTCTAGATCTAGGATTTTGATTTTAGATTTAGGTTTCAAGGTTTCGGATTTAAGGTATTTATCAATTAGATCTTATTCCAATCTTTAAAAAAGGAATATAAAAAATGGCTAAAGGCTTTGTTTAGGTTTTCTTTTTTCTTTTAGATTCTCTTAGCTTGCTAGATTTGTATATGGGTATGTATTCAGTTAGCAAAATCAAACCTAACAAAAATTTAAGGGAGAAGATGCATTTTTACCTTTTAAATTATAGCGACGGTACATATTTGCTTTTGAAGTGATTTCAAGGATAATTTTACTAGGGTTTCACAAAAACATAAAATATTTGCCCCTCTCCCTAACATCTCTCAAATGACAATTTTTTTACCATTAGCCCCAGCTGCAGTGTTAATATAATTAAAATAATTAAAGTAAAAGGCCCACTATATAATAATTATATTATCTTTTTTAATAAATATAATATAATAATATATAGTAGTTATTTTTTAATAAATAATAAAAAATGAGAAATGCATAATAATGTAGTAAATTAATTATTAAACTAATTAATAATGATAATAAACTAATTAGTTTAAAATACTAAACTAATTAATTATAATAAAAACTAAAATAATAAAATATTTTTCATTTATGTTTATATTAATTATTTGTTTTGAAATAATTAAATAAATTTAAAATAAATAATTAAATAAGTAAACTAACAAAATAATTAAATAAACTTTTTATTTAAATAATTATTTTAGTTTTAAAAATAGAAAACTATTCTATATATTTTAAATTATAAAAAATATATTATATTATAAAAAACAAAAAAATTTCTACACCAAATTTAATTTTGAATTTAATTAGATAAGTAAAAAAAATCATGGATTACTATTAAATATTTTACTATTTTACTATTTAATATGCTCTTAACTTTTTGAATAATAATAAAAAACTATTTTGTTAACAAGAATAAATGTAAAAACCATTTAATTTGTTTCCTAAAATAAGAAATAAACTTGTTAATTAAATTAAATATAAGTGACTAAATAGTAATATATCATTTATATTTTTAATCTCATATGTTATTAGGAGATTAAAGATTACAATTGCGAAAAATGTTAAAAATTTGAGATATAGTAACATATTTTTAAAAAATATTAGAAAATTATAAAAAAAATTTAAAGAATTTTAAGTGGATTTAGGTTTACATTTTTTGAAAGGTTGGATTATGTGGAGACTAGAGAAAATTACAACATCAAAGAAAGTGTAGTTAAAGGAGGTGAATAATGATAGTTTTGAAAGAAAATGAGACTCACTATAGCTTAGTGAGTCTAAAATTACTTTAAGGGCAAATATATATATATATATATATATATTCTTGTTATAACTTTAAGGGCAAAAACATACATTCTTCCAAAATTTAAACTAACCAAAATTTTTAATATTTCTAAAATAATAACCAAACCAAACCGAAATTAATAAAATAATAAAAAAACAAAACCAAACAAAATATTTTCAATTCAGCTACATTTATAACCAAATCAACCAAATAATATTAATTTTTAATTTAAATGTCATTAATTTATATGTTATTAATATAAGAATAAAAATAAAAAAGAAATATAATATAAAAATATTAAATATTATTAATAAAAAAATCATAATAAATATTATATTATTGCTAAATATTATATTTAATATATTAATAAATAAAATTCAATTATTTTGGTTACTCATATTGAGGTAGCTGAACCAAAAATAAAAAACTTTTGAAATTAAGAACCAAATCATACCAAAACCAAATCACATATTACCAAAATAACTGAATTTCATTGGTTCAGCTCGTTTTTTTCAAACTAAATAATACATATCCCTAGATTTGTGCAAGAAAATGAATCGATCTTAGAAGAAAAGAGCATAGTTAAGGTTTATGCTATTTTAGGGTTTAGACAAGAACCTTGAAGCCAAATATGTTAGAAATTCATTTATTTAAGGTTGCATGTATAAAGCTATACAAGCAAAACTCTATTGAATCACAATTTGAGATATCAAAGTGTGTAACAAATAAAAAAAAGATATGGTTTTAAAGACTACGGTAACATAGATTCAGATAAGAAATAAGTTAAAATCTTGGTTGAATTGGTTTAGAAGATATTTTTCTCAAAGATTTTAGGTTGGTTTGGTCTCACAATCTCATTTTGATACCATGTAAGATTATGAATTTCTAATAGGTCGAGCGTTTGAAGACAAAGAAATAAAAAAAATAATCTGTGTATTCAATTTGGAAACTTCTACAATTTTTAGTACATTATGATGCTTATATATACAATGTAAAAGTACCAAAATGCCCTATAACTCCTTAGATTTTGAATAGATGAGTTATGCTCTTGCAAGTAAAAATACAAAAGAGTAAAACAATGTTGTACAATGAATAATAGAAGAAATATCTTAACATTGAAAAAGAGAAGCATTGAAAATCCCCTCACTAATCCACTTTCTTATTTTATATGAATAACATATGCATCTTGCATATTGGTGGTAAAAAACCTATTGAAATTTCTTGTCTTCTGACAAGTTTTGTTAGTCTTATCTCTTAACAAGTTTTATTTCATTCATTGGTATTGTTTTTTGCATAATTTGTCTTTTTTATATATATTTTTTTGAAATGGCTTCAAAAGTCCTAATAATTGAACATAGGATAAGATGTATATTGATGTAACATTGGATGAAGAGGAAGAGGGGGGTTTTGGTCATTAAAGGAAAGGAGGAGAAGCAGGAACAATAAATCTATAGTGGTGCCTAGTGGGCAGATTTTTAATGGACAAGACTATATATATATATATATATATATTGTTACCACAGGTATCTCCGCCCCTATCTGTTTAACTGTCTAGGTGTAGGCCTAATTCTGTTTGGGGCGCAGATCGCAGTTTAAGTCTCCAAAGAGTTATTTAGTGGGATTTGAACTTGCGCCTTCACCCATTTGCTCAGCACTGCTTAACCAACTGAGCTACCCATCTTAGGTTACAAGAGTATAAATATTAATGCAATGAAGCACACTTTAATGTCATTGCGGAGATTAGGGAAAGGTATTGTTAAAATTTTATGGAGACAATATAAAATTAGGTTGCCTAATTTTATTGAACTTGAACAAAAAATTAGGTTACCTAATTTTGTTGAACTTGAATAAAAAATTAGATTGCCTAATTTTGTTAGGTTGCCTAACAAATGTTGAAAAATTTAACATTTGGTTGCCTATAAATGGCAATGATCATGGAGAGAAAATGTATTATTGCAAAATCCAAAAAAAGAGATTTGTAGTAAGAGGAGAGAAAATAGAGAAAGGAAAAAAATTTAATAGAATTTTTCTTTGTGTGTTTCTTTAATTTTTTCTTGTATTTCCTTAAGAGTGAGTGTGAGTAAAACACTTGTGTGCTCTTGTAACTGAGAATTTTTTCTCTTCATAGTGAAAGTCAGTAACCACAGTGGATGAAACCTGTTAGGTCTAATTGATTGGGTGAACCACTATAAATTTTTTTGTCTATTTATTATTTTTGGTCATTATCTTTATTACTCTTACTTAGAAAATTTTGGAGGGGGGGTGTGAAAACCCAACAGGTGTTTGCATTAAGGAGTTAAATTATATGTTATTCTTATTTCAGTTCTTTCATAAAGTTAATATACCTAGAGTCATTGAAGGAGAGCCATGGATTTTTGTTTAGAATTTGCTTTTAGTTGAGCAATTAGAGCTAGTAGATCAACCAATGAAGTATGGTTATTTCATATTAAGTTATTGGTGTAATTATAAGATTTACAAATAGTTTTTATATTAGAGAGAGTTGTGACAAACATCAGAAATTATGTTAACAATTTTATCGAATTTGACCCAAATAATTTTGATGGGATATGCAAAATTATATGAGAATATGTGTTAAACTATTTGCCAAGTTACCATTAAAACAAGAATGAAAATTAAAAGAACACGGGGGACTAGATACGGATCACTTTCAAATATAAGAGGTTGCCTACATTTTGTTTCATTTATGGGAAAATTGCCTCTTGGCCATAATGTTAAGTTTTGTGATTGATCATTTGATAGTCCAAATTGAAAAGTTGAGAAAGTTATGGTTCTCGAATGCAGGCTCCAACTAGGCAATAACCATTACAAATTGGTGAACGGTGGTTGTGCTCTTCATCATCAGAGACAGATCACGAGCAAAGAGTTGGTGGTTTTGATAATATAATAATGGATATACAAATTGGAGGATTTTCAATGTAAATGGCATAAATGGAAGAAGTAATGTCTCAGGAAAATAGGAACTTGAACCAAACCAAGAATTTATATTCAGATTTTGGTTTGGCCACGGTTTCGATTTTGATCTATTTCAGGCAAATTTTGATTGGTCTAGTTTTTGTTCTGAATTGGATGATGACCATGTCTATCATCAATATAAATTATTGCTTAATGCACGAAATATCTAAAATGCTTATTAATACGAGATACCTTGATGCTTTTTTTATTCCTTTAAACTTACATTCATCATAATGTTTTTATAATTGCATTCTTGATCCTTGACCTATATTACTTTATTATTCCATTTTAACATGGCACATCACTTTGGATCTTATTGTTTTCCAAATTGTAGTCTTGGGTGAAGTATATTTGTGCTTACATTATATTAATTTCTTCAATTTTATTCGCTTATAAACTATTAATTGCGGTGAAGATATGATTGACCACTAAGTTTTCAAATGAGGCTCTTTGATTTAGTTATCTTCTCACTTTAAGGATTACCATAGTAACATGTATGTCTTCAAGCTTGACTTTAATATCAATATTATTAGTCAATCATTCAATTTTATATGTTTTTCTTTAAGATTTAATAAATTAACTAATCATTCATTCTAAATATATATGCTCTTATATTTTTTTATTCAATTTTAAAATGAGAAATGTTTGCCTACAAGTATAGATAAGTTTTTCTTTTTTAGAAGATTTTTGCTATCAAATTTGTTAATTTTACTATTATCATTACTATGAATTGAGGAGGTTGACAATTATAGAAGAGTATAAGAACTATAAACACAGATAACACATATTGGTATATTGGGTGTTGTTATAACTAAAATTCTAGCACTAGACACATAGGTAATAGACCATCACTATATATTATCCCTTATATTTTTTTTTTCATTCCCAAGCCATGTGGGAATATTCTTAATATTTTTGCTCAAGTGATATTTGGGAATCCATATTTAATTGTCACTTGTATTAGATACTAGGCCAATTGGGACTAGCCATCTAGCTCAATAAACTAGGAAAGAAGTTCATACACTCCCCTAGATACCATGTTAATTTTTATTATCATAATTGATCCTTATAACCCTATGTCCCATAATATCTCATAAATTTGGATTGGAATTTCAATTCTTATCCCATGGTGAATTTCTTTTCGCCCAGTGATGGGCTTTCAAATATAAGGTTTTTTTCGGTATGAGATATCCCTTGAATTTTTAATTTTTTTGCTTGGTAGGGTGTTGTCTCTCAAGCTTTAAAAATTCTCTTGATCTAGTCTGTATCATAAAATTGCAAGCGTTAATAGGGCTCATTAAAATTATATTGACCCAATTGTCACTTGAAGGGGCAATAAAAATATAAAGAAAAAAAACCCACATTGATTAAATAAAAGCATATGAATGATTAATATGAATTTGGGAGAAAATCTTAAAAGCTAACTATTAAAGTTGGAGAGTCATTTCAATTTATTATTTAATTCAAAGTTATAAAATCATTGGTTAAATTTGACTAATTAAATTAAATAATTTAATTTGATTTAAGAATTAAAATAATTGAATTATTGGAAAACTTCCCCATCATTTGATTCATTAGAAAAATGAAAACAAGGTAACTGATTGTAAAAGAGTTTGATTCAATAAATCATTTGATATATATATATATATATATATAGCAAAGCTTAAGGATCTTTGGTAGAGGGGTAAAATAATTTTAAAAGGAATAATAAAATAATAAACTGTTAGGCAACATAATATAGATATATAAACAGATTAATTAAAACAATAAATAAGAAACAGAATGTAAAAGACTATATTAAAATAAATTAAAGAAATAATTCAAAAGCATATATTAAAAACATATAAAGAATAATTATAATCTCTTTTAAATGGTACGGCGGCGTTGTTTCATACCTGGTGCAAAGGAGGGCTTCAGACAAGTGCAAGTCTGACGTTGCTCCAATTTATATTTAGGTTTCCAGCCTTATATACCACTTTAAATATTACAATTAAATCTTTAATTAAATTTGTATCTTAAGTCTAAAATATTTTAAGTTAAACTTAAATATACGGATCAACAGTTCTAGTTTATCAAAACACACTCTTAAGTCTATATCTTTTAGTATACCTGGTTATACTATCTCTGGTATAAATATACGGATCCCGTATAAGTATACAGCGTAGAATATAGAGAGAAGAAAGACAGAAAAGGATAGAATATAGAGGTCCTTTTCAATCTGTAAGTAGTGCAAATATAATTTCTGATGTTTTAGTTCCAGATCAAGCTCAACTTGCACATTTTTTGCTTGCAAGAACTAGAACAGAGCATACTTAAGAATGGAGAATGAGAGATGAGATATAAAATTTTAATTTATTTAAATAAATAGAAACAAAATACAATACAGAATAAAAAAAATTTAAAATTAAAATATAAGTTATAAACTATAACTACCTTATACAAGGAGATCAATAGGTGTGGAGTACAGAACTGGAAGAAATATATAAATGAGAGAGGAAGGGGAATAAGGAAGCTAAAACTAGGCTAAGAGGTTCTCTTCTGTCTTCTGGGTTGAGAGAGAAGTGTTTCGGATCCCCTTTACCTTCAGAATGAGCTTCATTATATAGACAGAGACTTTAAAATTTCACTGTTCTTGTCACATGCTTTTGGCACTGTAGATGAATAGTAACCTATCGTTACTATTTGCTTTTATTGTACCTTCACGCATCTGGAGTACTGTTGGCTTTACTGTTTGGAACTATGGATGAACAGTTCTTCTGACTTTACTGTTGGAATCCCTCTGGTGAATACTGTAGATGACAGTATCTTGTCAGTGGGCACCGTCTTTATTGACTTTAGCAACCTGAGTGGAGAAATTAGGTTTCTCCTGCCTTTAATCGGATGAATCTGAGTCAGATTCAACTTCTGACATAATTTTCTTTTTACTTTTCTTTTCTTTTTCTTTTTCTTTACTTTTTCTTTTTTCTTTTTCTTTTCTTTTTTCTTTTCTTCTTTCTCTTTTTCTTTATTCTTTTCTTTTTCTTTCCTTTTTATTTTTTCTTTACTTTTTATTTTAATGGGGGACAATATACCATAGCAATCATCCTCATTACTGGGACAGTAATCCGAGTCAGATGTCTCGGTGGAAGATGATGTCATGGATGATGAAGAGGAATCTGAAGAAGAGGAAGGAGATTTTCTTCTTCTGGATGAGGCTTTAGAGACTTTAGTTTGGGCTTTATTCGAAGATCCAGTAGAGCAGGTTCTACTGGGCTTAATGGGCTCAGATGTTGAGGGAAGAGACCCAACCATCTATTCCATTAAGGCTTTATATTCTTCTGCAGTCTTGGCAGCTGCAAGAAGGGCAATATTCTGAGCTCTTTGAGCTCCAAAAGAGACAGATAGCCTTGGGTCAAGACCATTGTGGTTTCTCTTTAGGAGCCATGATTTAACAGTCTCCTCAGTGGTAGAATTGCGAAAGGCAGTCCACCACTTGACTTTAGACTTTCTTAATACAACAGGGATATTGGTACCTGGAATAATAGATGATTCAAAGTACCATTGATATACCCAAGGTATATTGAAAGTCAAACTAAAGAGAAGAAGAGGAGGAAAATTCTTCTCATAAGGATTAGGGTTTAAGTGAGTTTTATAATGCTGGTAAGCTAATTGTACATCTTGTGGGAGACAACGCTCATCATTACCACAATAGTACCACCAATCAACAAACCAGGATGGGAGGCTATTAATCTTTAAATTGGTCTCACAATAGATGAGCCAGGAATGGGTTTTACCAGGGTTTTGGAAAAACAGGGCTTTAGTCCAGGCTTCTACATAGTCCCAATAATTATATGAGGAACAACATGATAAAGAAAGAAGGGCTTTAAATTGCACAGGAATGTGCAAAGGTCTTCCCCATTCAGAAGGATGGAGAATTTTCTTTATTTTGAAAGAGGAATAGGCTATGACAGCCTTATCTTGCTGACTATAATTGTGCTTTAAAAATAAAGAACCTGAATCCACAAGAATATGAAGATAATATTCTTGAGGTTTTGAAAATTCTTTTGGTTTAAAAAAACCATCCTTTAGGGTATACATTTTCAATTATAGACCATGGGTTTAGCTGAGCAGACCCAAAATCAGTAATTAATTCTGTAGACCAAAAATTTTTATTGTGCCAAAAAGTTTTTGACTTTAAAGGAAAATTTGAAGAAACAATTTGAGTTGAAGAGCTTGAAACATTCAACTTATTTTTAGAAACATTTTAAGTTAGGGTTTTTGAAGATTGACCTAACTCTGTTTTAAAAGGGATTAAAGAATTCATACCTGGGGCTTCAGGAGGCGGGAAGCCCATATTTGCAAGAGCTTTAAGGACCTCTGGAGATTGGGCCAGCTGAGAGACCCAAATATCCATTATAGCTTTATCATCTTCTGCTTGGACAGCATCAGCCCAAGACTTTATAGGTTTAGAATTCAATATACTATATGAATGATCAGATAGAGCTTTATGAGAGTCATCTTTTAGGGTTCCCTTTTCTTTATTGGCTGTTTTCTTTTTTCTCCCCATGATTCCTGAGAAGGAATTCACAAGTAAGAAAATCACGTAAACTATTGTTTTCTCCTTTAATAAATTCAATATCAAAATCAAATATACTCAAAATAGCTTGCCATCTAGCAAAAATCTGTTTTGAGGCAAGGTTTTTAACATCTTTTTGCAAAACATCTTTTGCACTTTTACAATCAATTCTCAATAGAAATTTTTGATTTAATAAATCAGATTGAAATTTTGAAATACATAAAACAATACTCAAAATTTCTTTCTTTATAGTAGAATAATTTAATTGGGTTGGACTCCAATGTCCTGAATAGAATTGGACTATGGCTTCTCTACCCTCTTTAACCTGTTTTAAAATCCCACCAAAACCTATATCTGATGCATCAGTCTCTACTATTTTGGAGGCTAAGGGATCAGCTATATGTAGGCAAGGAATAGTTTTAACTAGGTTTTTAACTTGTTTAACTATATCAGAATGGACATCAGTCCATGGGCCTGGGTTTTTCTTTAACCTATCATGCAGAGGTTTAATAGTCCTATTTAGGTTGGAAAAGAATTCTATAACATAATTCAAACAACCTAAAAATCTTTGTAATTGAGCTTTATTAATTATCTGATCAGGAAACTTATCTCCAAAGGCTAAGTTTCTTTCTATAGGTTCTATAATTCCCTGTTCTATGTAATGTCCTAAGAACCTAATCTTAGTTTGAAACAGAGACATCTTCGTTTTACTTAATACTAAGCCATTGTGTTTAATTACCATAAAAAACGTTTTTAAATGTTTAAAATGTTCTTCTATAGTTGTTGAATATATTAAAACATCATCAATATAAACAATACAAAATTTAGTGTAAGGCTTAAAAATATCATTCATCACTCTCTGAAATTTAGAGGGTGCATTCTTTAAACCAAAAGGCATAATATTCCATTCATACTGTCCAAACGGAATAGTGAATGCAGTCTTATACCTATCTTTAGGGTTAATCTGAATTTGCCAAAATTCAGATTTCATATCAAATTTACTAAAAATATTTGCTTTATATAATCTTCCTAATAAATCTTTTTTATTTGGAATAGGGTACCTAATCCATTTTAAAGCTTTATTTAAAGGTTTATAATTTATTACTAATCTAGGTGCTCCTCTTTCTATTTCAGAGGCCTTGTTTACATAGAATGCAGCACAAGACCAAGGGCTTCTAGATTTAGTTATTAATCCTTTATTTTCTAAATCATTTATTTTTTTTTACAAAACTCAATTAAATCAGGCGCCATCTGAATGGGCCTAGCTTTAGTTGTAATAGACTTTTCATCAAAGCCTATTTCATAAGGTAAATCAACCATATGCTGCTTTCTATTCCAAAATGCATTTGGAATATCAGCACACAAGTCTTTTTCTATTTGAGATTTTAATTTATTAATTTTATCTTGCGTAAATTTATTGTTTAGCTGTTCATTTATTTTTTGTAAATAATAATTATTTTTTAAATTACAAAGTTGTTCAGACTTTGCCTTTATGAGTGCATTTATTTGTAATTCATTTATTGAATGTGCCTTTAAAAGATTTAAATTCCTCTTTTTAGGTTTTTCTAAAAATGGAAAAATTATCTTTTGATTTCTAATTTTAAAACTTATACTATCATCATTTACTAAATAAGGTGTTATTAAATTCATAAATGGTGTTCCTAAGATTACCATATGATAAATATTAGTTAAAATAAATATATTCTTTATTTCTAAATTTTTATCTATAATAAAGGCTTCTGCTTTACCAAGTATGTTTAATTTAGATTTATTTGCTGCAGATAAACTTTCATTAGTTTCTTGCCAAAATCTTTTTGGTACTAAACTAGGTTTAATGCAGTTTAAATCAGCTCATGTATCAAACAATGCTATAGTTTCTATATTATAATTATCTGAAAATTTTAATTTTATTTTTATTAAATATTTTCTAGATGTTATTTCATGTAACATAAAAATTAAGTTATCAGGAATTTTATCCTTATTAATTAAACTAATTTCATTATCAGTTTCTTTGCCATTTATCTGTTCAATATCTTCTTCAGCTTCTTCATCAGAATAAGAAGTTGAGTTCATTAAAGATTTTATTATCTGTGAATCTTGTTCTTGTTTATTTTTAATTCTTTTAATTCTAATTTAATTTCTTTAATTTCTTTTTGTAAATCATTTATGGTTGGTTTATTTTTTATTATTTTATTCTTGTTTAGTATTGTGGTTAAATCATAAGTTTGTTTACTAGTACTAGGTAACATAGAATGTTTAGGTTTATCATTTTCTAATATCTTATTTAACATTTTGTTCTTGAATTTTAGGATCACTTATATATTTTATTGCTTCTAATATAGATTCTTTTTTTGATTAATACATTTAATAATTTACTACTATATTCAGAACTTGAATCTGTTCCTATTTCATCTATCTGATTTAATTCCTCAGAATCTGAATAATCTTCAGAACCTGAATATTCTATATATAATTCATGAATTTTATTTATTATAGATTCCTCTAAATTTAATTCTTGTAATTTTTTATCAAATTTACAAAATCTTGATGTGTGGCCTTTTCTTCCACATTTATAACATGTTAAATCTTTATATGATGTGAATTTTTTATCTTTTTGTTTATATGATTTTCTACTAGGTTTTCTATATTTATAAAGTTTATAAGGTTTCTGTTTTTTATAATAATCATCTTTATCTAATCTTTTCTTATAATTCCTTTTATGATATTTTTTATAAGGTTTTTTATATTTTCTTGTAGTAGAACACTGTCCATTACAGTCTTTATGTTTCTGTGTTATACTATAATCAAATTGTTTACAGAAAGAACCTAATTCTTGTTTAGTCTTTCTCATTTCATATTTTAATGATTTTTGAAGTTTTATATCTTGACAAAGCTTTAATCCTTCTTTTTGAACTATACTAAATAGTTGTCCATAAGTCAATAAGTCATAAGGAATAGGGTTTCCATATTCCTGTTTTATATGGTTCCTAACCTTTTCTCCTAAAAAGAAATGTAATCCTGCTAAGAATTTTTCTTTCCAGAAAGCCTGGTTGGAATCTTCTCTAAGCATTATTCTGGTTAGGAAAGTTATTTTATAGCATTTAGAATCTCTAAATGTTGTTCATCAGTGAGATGATTATCCCACCAACCTTTAAGTTGACCAGTAAAGCCAGCTATAAGAAGTTCAGCTATTGTTTTATCTGAGGTTTCAGTTTGGGTTCTATAAGCATTGGCAGCCATTGTCATCTGCTGTAGAAGACTCAAAATATTGTATTCTGATAGGCTATCAATGTTCCATTCATATACTGAAGAGGCATTATATTTATACTGTGTTAATGTATTAGGTCTATCTGTTATACCTAAGTCTGGGGCAGACATTCTAGGTACTATAGACTGATTATATGTTATACGATTTATTTGTGGCCCTAGGGCTTTACTAAAGGTTTCAATATCTTCATATTCAGGTTGAGATTCCTCAACTGATTCTGATTCTGGATCTTGGGTAACTATACTAATAGTTTTAGAAGCTTTAGATTGAGGTGTTTCTTGTACTACCTGTTTTGACCCAGAAGAAGAGTCAATTTTACTTAATTGTTCTTTAATTGCTTTAACAAAGTCAGAATCTTTAGATTTTACTTCTTTTTGTCCTGTTTTAGAAACTTCAAAAGGTTTAAAAACATGGGATTTAAGTTTCTTATCTTTTACTTCTTTTTCAATTTTTACTATTTTACTTTCTTTAATAGTGTCTTCTATTCTATTTAATTGTTGCCCTATACTTATTAGATGTGCATTACTAAAATTATTTTGTTCTAATATTTTCCTATTATGGTCATCTTCAGATATTATTTTAAATGGTGCTATATTTATTTCTTTATCTCCATGTAAGAATACACTTGATGTTTTAGGTGGATGTTCACTCTGTATAATTTTATCTTTTATTTTCCATTCTGTATCTTTATTCCTAATAGTTACTGGATTTATTAATTTTTCTGCTTTAAGTTTTCCTCTATAAATTCTTTTAAACCAATCAAAGAATTTCATATTAACTTCATAATTTCTTATAAAGTCAACATATTCTTCTTTAACTGATTCAAAATCTTTTATCTTTTTTATTACACTTTTTAATTTATCTTTATTTTTTACTACCGTTAATTCTTTATTTAATTTATCATAATTAAAAATAAATTCTTTATTTATTACATTTAATTCTCTATCCATGCTTTCTACATTTTCCTGTCATGAAGGAAGCTGTAGGTGACATGGGTGGAGAAGGTGAGTGTTCTATATTTTGAGGTTGATTATAATTAGGGTTTGGTTCCAAAGGGTTCATTGTTCCTGTTGGATTATAATATAAATGTGGTACTGTGGTGCTATAATATCTTTCCCTAAAAGAAGATGGCTCTGATACCAGCAAAGCTTAGCAAAGCTTAAGGATCTTAAGGATCTTTGTTTTATATTTATCTTTTAGGGGTGGTAGTAGATAGATATAGAACTGTTTACATAGTTAAATTTTTGTTTTATAGATCTAGAAGTGGACTTAGTGTTGTCTAGGTATTGGATATGCAGTAAGACCCATGTTAGCCGACGGACAGGCGTTTAGGGCAGTAAGTCAGTGGTCGCTACCAAAACCAGCATTAATAAACTTTAAAAATCTATTTTTCAAAAATTTAAAAATGGAATCATTTCTATGTAAATCTGCTAGTACAACTAAATCAGATAGTTCTGAATCATCAGAAGTTAAAAGGATAGTTAACAGAAATGAGTTAATTTTAGAAGACTTTAATAAAGCAATTGATAATTGGGTAATACCAAAGATAGATAAAGAACAGATTTATAAAATACCAAAATTAAACATATTTAAAAATGATTATATAATTAAAGCTGAAGAAAGGGTTATATAGTTAAGTAAACCCTTTGAAAAGATAACTTTACTTTCTGCAGAATCAATAAAGCATCATAAAAGTAAAAAATACAAGTATATACATATAGGATTAGTACAAATAGGTATAAAACCTTTGACTAGAGAAGGGTTAAATACTAGTATTCTGGCTGTGGTCAGAGATGCTAGGTTTGTAAATTTTAATGACTCACTATTAGGAACTATAGAAACCAGTCTGAGTAGTGGTCCAATCTCATTTGACTGCTTCCCAGATATAACAATTTCATTAAATGATCCAAATATATTAAAAAGTGTAGTACTGGAAATTAAAACACATAATTATAAAATGCTTGAAGGATCTATTCCTGTAGCATTAATGTATAAAATAAATTATAAAGCTATGGTATATGCTTTTGCTACAAAATATATAATGCAACCTAAATTAGGAGAAACTAAATTTCTACAGACATATTTAAGTAAAGCTAACACAGTAATTCCTAGGACTATTTAGTGGAAAGATATTAGTCTCCCTGATGAATGGGTTTTAGAGGATGCTGTTCCTCTTCCTGAACCAAAGACTATAGTTAAACCCAATATAGAACTCAGTAAAATTGAACAGTATGAAGACGGTAAAGTAAAATTAAAATTCAGTAGACATAGTGTAAGCAGTAGGTATTCAGACTCTTCCTCCTCTGTATCAACAGTAGATATAGGTAGAGCCTCACAGTTACCTTCTGTAATATATGCTTCATATAAAGAAAATGAACCTAAACCTGTATTGCAAACAGTAGTAAAGCCTAGGTATTCTACATCAGATATACCTGAATCTAGTAATAAATTAAAAAGTGTAGATTATAGTACCACAGTACCACATTTATATTATAATCCAACAGGAACAATGAACCCTTTGGAACCAAACCCTAATTATAATCAACCTCAAAATATAGAACACTCACCTTCTCCACCCATGTCACCTACAGCTTCCTTCATGACAGGAAAATGTAGAAAGCATGGATAGAGAATTAAATGTAATAAATAAAGAATTTATTTTTAATTATGATAAATTAAATAAAGAATTAACGGTAGTAAAAAATAAAGATAAATTAAAAAGTGTAATAAAAAAGGTAAAAGATTTTGAATCAGTTAAAGAAGAATATGTTGACTTTATAAGAAATTATGAAGTTAATATGAAATTCTTTGATTGGTTTAAAAGAATTTATAGAGGAAAACTTAAAGCAGAAAAATTAATAAATCCAGTAACTATTAGGAATAAAGATACAGAATGGAAAATAAAAGATAAAATTATACAGAGTGAACATCCACCTAAAACATCAAGTGTATTCTTACATGGAGATAAAGAAATAAATATAGCACCATTTAAAATAATATCTGAAGATGACCGTAATAGGAAAATATTAGAACAAAATAATTTTAGTAATACACATCTAATAAGTATAGGGCAACAATTAAATAGAATAGAAGACACTATTAAAGAAAGTAAAATAGTAAAAATTGAAAAAGAAGTAAAAGATAAGAAACTTAAATCCCATGTTTTTAAACCTTTTGAAGTTTCTAAAACAGGACAAAAAGAAGTAAAATCTAAAGATTCTGACTTTGTTAAAGCAATTAAAGAACAATTAAGTAAAATTGACTCTTCTTCTGGGTCAAAACAGGTAGTACAAGAAACACCTCAATCTAAAGCTTCTAAAACTATTAGTATAGTTACCCAAGATCCAGAATCAGAATCAGTTGAGGAATCTCAACCTGAATATGAAGATATTGAAACCTTTAGTAAAGCCCTAGGGCCACAAATAAATCGTATAACATATAATCAGTCTATAGTACCTAGAATGTCTGCCCCAGACTTAGGTATAACAGATAGACCTAATACATTAACACAGTATAAATATAATGCCTCTTCAGTATATGAATGGAACATTGATAGCCTATCAGAATACAATATTTTGAGTCTTCTACAGCAGATGACAATGGCTGCCAATGCTTATAGAACCCAAACTGAAACCTCAGATAAAACAATAGCTGAACTTCTTATAGCTGGCTTTACTGGTCAACTTAAAGGTTGGTGGGATAATCATCTCACTGATGAACAACATTTAGAGATTTTAAGTGCTATAAAAACATATGAAGATGGGATACCTATATTAAATGAATTTGGTGATACTATTCAAGATGCAGTGGCAACACTAATCTTGACTATATCACTTCATTTTATAGGTGACCCTACACGCTTAAAGGATAAAAATGTTGAATTATTAAGTAATCTTAGATGTAAGAAACTTAGTGATTTTCAGTTTTATAAAATAACTTTCCTAACCAGAATAATGCTTAGAGAAGATTCCAACCAGGCTTTCTGGAAAGAAAAATTCTTAGCAGGATTACCTTTCTTCTTAGGAGAAAAGGTTAGGAACCATATAAAACAGGAATATGGAAACCATATTCCTTATGACTTATTGACTTATGGACAACTGTTTAGTATAGTTCAAAAAGAAGGATTAAAGCTTTGTCAAGATATAAAACTTCATAGAGAGAGAGATGATCAATAAAAGATTCATCGAAAAGTTAATAGTTAGCTAATATTTTCGATTTTTGAGGAACACATACATGTTATCAAAATATTTACACAAAACTTTAACCAGTTCAAATAATAAAGATGTCATAATTTAACTTTATCGGTTCTCTTATACTCTATAAATTAAAAGAAAAATCAAAAACTATTGAATTGAAGTTATAACCTAGCGCTATTTTTTTTATAGAAAAAAAAAAAGAACACTCTTCTCCTTTTGATATTGTGAAAAAGATAGTTATTATGCAAATATTTACACAAGTAGTCACCTTTTAAAAATTATTATGCAAACATTTACACAATTAGGCACCTTCTAAAAATTATTTTTTGTTAGAATTTTAGAATCTAATTTTTTTAAGATTTTTTTACAAGCTTAATTTATATGATTATGAAGAATAAGAAAATCAAATCAATATGATTTAAAATTAAATCAAAGACATAAAGAAATAAAAACAAACTTGGAATAATAACAAGAAGTAGCGATTTGTGGCAAGGGGAGGGCCGCAACTGAAAAGAGGAGAAAATGATAGAGACTAACATATATAAATCATGAGAGACTGAATGAGTTAATTAAAGGGTGGTGAATGCAAAGAAGGGGAAAAGATAGAGATTGTTGCATCAATAGAAGTTAAACTAGAAAAAATCTCACATAATGCTATGGGTATTTTTATTTTCTTGAATTTTATAATAATTTTAAATAAATAATTATTTATCTATAATTATAAATAAAAAAATAAAATTAATATATATATTGACAAATTTAAATAAATAATCTATAATTATCAAATTATAAAATATGGAGAGATTTGCAACATGATATTATCATGATATAATTAAATAAATTTGTAAAGTTATTTAATTTATTGCTTCTCTAAATCCTTCCAATTTTAAATTACAAAAATTAGTAATATTAATTAAAATAAATTGATTATCTATTTATTTTAAGTAAATTAATCAAAATAGAGATTAATTTGCTTCAAATTTGAATTCTATTAATTAAAGTAACCATGACCAAGATTTTTTGTCAGTCCGGTTCATTGTTCCAAATTGGCAACAGAAGAACCGAATCCTAACTAAAATCAAGATCGATTTATAAAAGTTCGATTCAGGTTCTTAATTTTTTAAAACTAAAAATAAAATTGGCAAGTCAAAGCCTGAATTATGAAAAATAGAAAATAGTATATATTCTAAAAATATATGTATATATTTTAATATATATATATATAATATTACAATATATATATATATATATATTGAAAATTATATATAATTTTAGTCCAAAAATTAAAATCTTAAAATTAAAAAAATTGGATTAGTGAGGCTATTTAATATTAACATTTTAAATTTGAAATTTATGATTTTAATTTATTTTACAATTTATTTAAAAGATTTTAATTTAAAAATTAAAACTTAAATATTAATTTGAATATTTTTAATTTAATGTATAAAAAAATTATTATTATTATTATTATTATTTTAAAAATGTTACATGTAACAATATTATACGAAGATATATGCTACAATATGATATTTGTGACTATAGATTTAATATAATATATATAATATATTGATTATCTATGTATTTTAAGTAAATTAATCAAAATAGATTAATATACTTCAACTTTGAATTTTATTGGTAGAAATAATCATTGCCACAGTTTTCTATGATTCATGACCTGGACGATGAACTATCTGTTTAGTTCAATGGTCTGAACCAAAATTGAAAGAACTGGACCCTAACCAAAATCAAGATCAGTTTATAAATGTTCGGTTTTGATTCTTGATTTCTGGAGCGAAACTGAAAATAGAGGTTCATGGACTAAATCATAAAAAATTAAAAAAATAAATATATTTTAAATAAATATATATTTTTAATATATATAATATTAATACATAATATAAATTTTAATATATAAAATTATATATTATTTTTAGTTCAAAAATTAAAATGTTAGAATTAAAAATTAGATTAAAAAGAATGTTTGAGATTAACATTTTAATTTTTTAATTTAAAATTTACTATTTTAATTTATTTTTAATTTATTTAAAACATTTTAATTTTCAAATTAAAATTAAAATATTAATTTGAATATTTTTAATTTAATATATATAAAAATATTATTATTATTATTATTATTTTAAAAATGTAACGTAAGACAAGATTATATAAAGATACATGATACAATATGATTTTAATATCTATAAATTAAGCATAATACATATCGATAAACTAAATGAGAATTAAGTTTTATTATATGTAGTTGAAGGAGAGCTAAATTAAAAAAAATAAAATCATATGTTAAAAAAAATTATAAATGTTTATATAATTAATTAATCTGGACTGTTTTTTATAAATTAAAAGTTAAATCGAAAGAAAAAAAATTAAAAAGTATTATAAATTTAAAATTTTATGGTTTCATAATAATTTTTTATTTAGTTTGATCAATTTTAAATTAATTTTTAATTTAATAAATTTAATTTAATTTTTAATTTAATAGATTTTTTTACCAGCTCTAGTATCTACGAACAATTTCAGTTGATTTCACTATATTAAAAACATATTATATTTATATATTTATTTGATTTAATATCTTAATTGTTACATGTGTCTTGGGTATATTCCCTTGTAAAGAGCTTTGCTTTCAAGTAGTCCCTATGAACAGCGTCCGCCATTAACAACAGAGCTGTCAATGGTCCCGAAACTTGTCAAACAAGAACCATTCTTCAGTTATTTGTTCCACACGTAAAAGCGTTGCACGCAATAACAACAACAACAACAACAGCTACAACTACTGTTGCTGCTACCATTCCACCAACTACAAGCGCTCTTCACACCTACTGGTACCAAGGTATCGCCTGAACTCCAAGTGTTTGTCAAAAGTCCTCAACAAACTCTCTCACTGCAGACAACAACCCAATAAACATAAAACAAAAACATTTCCTTAACAACGCTTTTAATGGTTCTTCTTCTTCTGGTAAATAGTCCCCTCTAGTTGTTTTTATTAGGTTAGGAGATGGCTTTGAAAGGATTTGATGTTTCTCCGTTAAGTTGTTATAGGGGCTCCCTGTTACAAAAGTTGAATAGGGTTGGAAGTTTGAGCACAAAGCAGAGATTTGTGTGGTTTGGCGCAATTAGGTCTGAAATGAGCCAATTTCTTGATCAGAAGGTGACCAATGTCTCGGTAAATTTGCAGAAGGATTTGAGGTCCTTTTGGTTCTTCTTGTTGAAATTTGCTTTAATTCATTGATTTTTTTAACCTAGTTTAATTTCATTGAAATTTGTTTGTTTTAATTCATTAAATTCAAAGTCATTTCTCAAGGTTTCCAACAATTGCAGAACCATTATCTCTAGCTGATTTTTCTGCTGATTCAGATGATGGTATAAAAGTGCGGATATCATTTAAGGTATGAATTTTGTCTAAGTTCCTGGCTTCTATTAGCTAAAGCATATAGAAATGAATGAACTAACAGCTACCCTTTTGTTTTTTATTGGTTTAATGTTTCAGGGGCAACCAGGTTCATATAGTGAGGATGCTGCACTCAAAGCTTATCCAAAATGTGAAACTGTTCCCTGTGATGAATATGAGGATGCATTTAAGGTTTAATGTGAATTGCCTTTCTCACTAGAAAGTTTAGTACATAATTATGTAACAATTCTGCAAGCAGAAGTTAGGACTCCAATTTATACATGTATATAACTCTTTTTGTAATCAGTGTTATTTTAAGTTATACTGTTGTACACGTGGGAAAACTTTAGGCAACCAAGTGGAATGCTTTTGATCTTGTTTTCATTATTGTAGTGCCTTTTCACTACTTTTGGCAGGCTGTTGAATTGTGGATAGCAGATAAAGCCATACTTCCAATTGAATGTTCTTCATCTGGTAGCATTCATCGACACTGTGATTTACTCCTTCGTCATAGGCTTCACATTGTTGGTGAGGTACAATTGGCTGTTAATCTCTGTCTTCTAGCTATGCCAGGTGTCAGAACAGAGCAGCTAAGCCGTGTTATAAGCCATCCACAGGTTACGCTTCAATTTCCTTTTTATATTTTTTTATATAAATTTGAGGGGAATTTGGTACGTTTCTTGCCTCTGAATGAAGGAATGAGACGTATATTTATTGAGTTTTGTAGCATCATTGATATCCGTTCCGCTGATATTGACATGACTTTTCATCATCCTGCATATTGGCAATTATGTGAATTTTTTTGCTGCCTCCAATATTAATAAACGAGTTAAGTACCACTGAGACTAGAGAAGTTGTTACCAAGTTGTATGATTAATAATTAGAGAAGCAACAATGACTTCCAAAGGATTTAGACAGGGTACTTTGAATGTGTTGACAGATTAAAGAACTAGCACTTTGAGTTTTGAAATGAAATCTTTTCTCTTACAGTGGAATCAAATTCAAGTGATTTAAATTTGCAACGGCTGGAGATTGATGAAAGAGAAGTAGAACGAGTGTCTCTAGAATTATTTTATGCTGGCTATCTTGTTAGAGTTGTGATCCTGATCCATTGCCTGCTAGTTCACATGTCCTGATTATAGAGTTGTATGTGTTGTTAACTTTTAGCCATATACATTAGCATATATGTGCTTTTAACGTGTAGAATTTTGCATATGAAATGTTGTAGCCTTATGTTGTAGGTGCTAGAGAAAATGTTGATGATGCAGCTGGTGCTGTTCAGGTGATTGCTAGATATCATTAGGACCTTATTTCTGTTTTCTGCATATCTTACTACCTGCTTTTATGATAGTTTACTTCATTTGGTTTTAGTATGTAGCCTCGAATAAGCTGGGGGATACTGGTGCTGTAGCAAGTGCTCGAGCTTCAGAGATATACGGGCTTAACATAGTGGCAGAAAAAATTCAGGTGATATTTTTATGATGTGCTTGGGGGTGGCGGAGGGAGGGGGGTGTCCTAGGGGGCAATGGGCCCCCCTTCTCCTCCTCCCACCCTTATTATATATATATATATAATTTTATAGTATTTTATAAAATTATATATATTATTGTATATACATATTGACTTTTTTTTAATTAGTGGATATTTAGATTTTTGTGATTAGGTATTTAAATATATATAATATTTTTATAAAATTTTATAGTATTTTATATATAGTATTTTATAAAAATATATATATATATATTATTTTATCTACATATTTGTTTTTTTACCATATATATATATTTTAATTAGTGGATATTTAAAGTTTTATAATTAGGTATTTATATATATAGTATTATATATATATTGGTTTTTTTACTACATATGTTTCTTATTTTATTTTAATTAGTGAGTATTTAGGGTTTTGTGATTAGATATTTAGGTTAATACTAGAACTTTGCAATTTAGTTATTAATTAGATAAAACTAATATTCTTATTTGAAATAATATTTAATAAAATACTATAAATAAATTAAAAATTTTAAGAATTAAAATGAAAATATATGTAAAAATTCATTAATTTTTTAAAATTTAATAAACAATATAAATTTTTGATAAAGAATTTTTTTTAGAAATTTATAACAAAAATCTAACTTTTAACTTTTAACTCTTTTTTTTTTTTTTGAGATTGAATGTTCACTTTAACTTTATTAAATCTCATATGAGGCATTTGCTATAAATTTATCTTACCATCCTTCTTAAAAGAACATGCAGTTTATATTGAACAGAAAATTTGGTACTATTCCCATATGTGAGTATGTTGTATAATAGTATAATATAGAAGTGCTATTGACATTGCTGATGGTAAAAAGTGTTGGCCTAGGGGTTGAATTGGTGGAATGAATAGATAATGTAAAATTAAAAAATTAAGAGATAGAGAAAATAAGAAGAGAGAATACAGGAAATTTATAGTGGTTTGGATATTAACCAACCCTACTTAAACTCTCCAGCATCAATCAGGAATTTCCACTGTATTTAGAGTTTTACAAGCTTACTCTCAATTGATGTTTCCCAGCTCACACCGACCTATTACAAGAGTTTTTCGAAAATTCACTCTAAACCTAGCATTTAGGCTTAATACTAAATCAAGCATTTTCCTAATGCTAATAAACTCCTTATAAGATTTTTCTTAGGCTCACTCTCAAACTTAACAAGTGCTTTACAAGACTAATGCTCAACCTTTACAATAGTATTTATGGCTAACACTTGACTCAACTCACATTAAATATAAAGTTAAAAGATTAATACCGCAAGAAATACAAATGCAAGAGTTTGGCATTTTTAGATGATTTAGATATTGTTTAGGTCCTTTGGGGGGGGTATACTTGTAGCCTCCAAACTCTATGTGACTGTTACAAAGAGTGTTAGTGAAGATGCTTTCCTTACACCTACAAATCTTGCATTAAATGTATTGTCAGACACCTGTCATGGTTGCGACAACATTATCACAGTCGCTATCTCATGTCTTGATCTCTATACCATTGTTGCGATCTCTGTAGCCGTATACCGATTGAAGATTTCTAACAACTAGTGTCACGTGTCATTCTTCCTTTAGTTCTTCACATAGCCTTTGGAGTTCCATTTTAGCTTTATAAATATTGCAATCAAGATTATATGTCGTGTTCAAGATCACGGTTGAGATATTTACCGTTATCTTCTATATGATCTTAATGACTTTGATGTTGTAGTCTCTAATTAGTGTTGCGGTCTAGATTCCATGTCGTAGTACACTAGTGTCGCAACAAGCAAGTTCTCAGCACAACTAAGTGAACTTCAAGTTTCTTGACTTGCACCATTTTTTAATTGTTTTTCCTACCATATAAACACTTAATGACAACATTAGAACAATTCAATTTGTTTGTCAAGATGAAAATCAAGATTGACCTATATCTAGGTCAACAAAAAGATGCCATTATCGCCCTATTCACCCATGGGCCATGGCATTACGCCTTGGTCATAATATTGATGGCTTGACCAACACCAACCATGGCAATGGTGTAGAGTTGACTACTATCAGGACTTCATGTTGTCATTGTGTCTCCTTTTTTATTGAGAACATAAACGACAATCAAATTATTTTCAATTTTCTTTCATTTTTTCCCATTGGTTTTGGCAACGTCTAAAGCTGTCATCATTGCCAAGATTTTTTTTTTCCAACTACATATACCTGAAAGAAAGACCTAAATGCATGTGAAAACTGAATGTTGTTTGTTTATTTATGATAATTTATATATTAATTTGGCTTTTTTTTCAAATTTCCAACAGAATCTACAAGAGAAACTCATATTATCAACTTGAGAATATTGTGTGCTTATGTTGGGAAATTGAGGTGATTACCACTCTATTCCCTTAAACCAGATTAGTAGGAGAGCGAAAATAAATGCGGAATATTAACACAGAATTTGATAACGGAGTTCGGCCAATTATGCCTACGTCTCCGGAGCTGCTGCAGACTTATATTAAGGAGAAAAATACAATGTGTTTACAAACACTCACAACCCTCACTCAATTATGAACAAGAATTTTTCCTCACAAAATTCTCTCAAAGACACTCTCTTCTCTTTACTTTTTCAATTTTTAAGTTGTATCTTCCAAATGAAGTGGATGGGTTTATATAGGCTTCAAAAACATGGGTTGGTGAAATTAGTCAATAAATTTGGCACCTCCATTTTTGACTTTAACAATTCCCAAATTTAGGCACCTCCACTTTTGACAATGTCCTAAATTAGGCACCTCCATTTTTGACAATCCCCTTAATTAGGCACCTCCATTTTTGACAAAAAATGGTTGGTGCCTACTTCTTTGACAATCTCCCACTTGAAGACCGATTTCAATCTGTCTTCACATCTTGATCAATGCAACAGCTCTTCTACGACCTTGATACTAGTGTAGGCCAACTGAAGCTGAGCACAGCTTCAGTTTATCAATAGTCACCGTCTTCGTCAACATGTCTGCCGGATTTTGAGTTCCACTAATCTTCTCAAGTTTCAAAATCTCATCTTCCAGAAGTGACCTGATAAAGTGATACCGCAACTGTATGTGCTTCGTTCTGGCATGAAAAGACGGATTCTTCGCTAGATGTATGGCACTCTGACTGTCACAATGCAAGATATTGTTTTCTTGCTTCTTGCCCAACTCCTCCAAGAAACCTTGGAGCCAAACCATTTCTTTGCTGGCTTCCGTGACAGCGACATATTCTGCTTCAGTTGTGGAGAGAGCAACTATCTTCTGTAATTGAGAGACCCAGCTCACTGCGGTACCTCCTAGAGTATAGACATACCCTGTAGTGCTCTTTCTAACGTCAACATTTCCAGCTAAGTCAGCATCCACATAACCTGCTAGTGTCGTATCTCCACTTTTAAAACAAAGCGCCTTATCTGTGGTACCTCGAAGATATCTGAGAATCCATTTGACTGCTTCCCAGTGTGCCTTGCCTGGATTATTCATGTACCTGCTAACAGCTCCCACTGCTTGAGCAATATCTGGTCTGGTACAAACCATGGCATACATCAAACTCCCAATTGCTGAGGCATATGGCACCTTCGTCATGTGTGCACGTTCCTCATCCGTCTTCGGTGACTGTTCTTTGGAGAGTCTGAAATGAACACCTAAAGGTGTGCTCACTGATTTAGCATCTTGCATGTTGAATCTGGCTAGTACTTTGGTTATGTACTCAGCCTGTGATAACATCAAAGTCCCCGACTTCATGTCTCTCTTGATTCTCATTCCAAGAATCTGCTTTGCAGCACCCAGATCTTTCATTGCAAACTGTTTTGACAATTTCTGCTTTAAATTTTTAATCTCTTGCATGTCTGAACCTGCAACGAGCATATCATCGACGTATAACAATAAAATAATAAAGCTATTGTCAAACTTCTTGATGTAGCAACAATGATCTGCTTGGCATCTTGTGAAACCGCTGCTGCTCATAAAACTATCAAACTTTCTGTACCACTGTCTAGGAGCTTGTTTTAGACCATACAAACTCTTCTTCAACCTGCACACTAGATTTTTCTTGTCTGCCTTAATGAATCCTTCTGGTTGCTTCATATAGATCTCTTCCTCCAAATCTCCATGAAGGAATGCTGTCTTTACATCTAATTGTTCAAGATGTAAATTTTCTGTGGCTACAATTTTCAATACCAGTCTGATTGTCGTAAGCTTCACAACTGGAGAGAAAATTTCAGTATAGTCAATACCTTCCTTTTGTTGAAAACCTTTTACAACCAATCTTGCTTTGTAGCGTTTACTTCCATCATGCTCTTCTTTGATCCTATAAATCCACTTGTTGTGGAGTGCTTTCTTGCCTTGTGGTAGTTCAGCTAATTCCCATGTATGATTTGACATGAGTGAGTCCATCTCATCTTTCATGGCAGACTCCCACTTGATTGAATTCTCCACTTGTATTGCTTCATCGTAGCACTCTGGTTCACCATTGTCTGTCAGCAACAAGTAATGCAAAGAAGGCGAGTAACGTTGGATTGGTCTTGTAATTCTGGAGGAGCGTCTCAATTCCGGCGTGCTTGGCTCCTCTACTTCAGGACTATTTTGAACATCATTTCCAGAAATATCCTCGAACTCAGCAAATTCCTTATTTTCAACATCAATCTTGGAGCTATTTGATTCTGCATTTAATCTGTCTTTGTACATCACATTCTCATTGAATATGACATTCCGGCTTCTAATGATCTTGTGATTTTCATAATCCCAAAATCGGTAACCGAACTCATCACCACCATATCCAACAAAGACACATTTGTTTGACTTGGCATCCAATTTACTTCTTCCAGCAGAATCTATATGTATGTAAGAGATACAACCAAACACTCTTAAGTGTGAAAGGTTTACCTCTTTTTTGCTCCATGCTTCCTCTGGTATTCCACCATCCAGAGGTACTGAAGGCCCACGGTTGATTAGGTAGGCAGCGGTGTTGACAGCTTCAGCCCATAAATTCTTGGGCAAGTCAGCATGTATCCTCATGCTTCTGGCACGTTCATTCAGAGTTCTGTTCATACGCTCAGCTACGCCATTCTGTTGCGGTGTCATGGGAACTATTTTCTCCATCTTGATTCCGCTGTTTGCGCAAAATTCTCTGAATATTCTATCTCTGTACTCTCCTCCATTGTCAGACCTCAATCGTTTGACTTTCAAACCAGTTTCATTTTCTACCATGGCTTTCCATTTTCTGAATGTATCAAAGACTTCTGATTTCTTCTTCAGAAAATACACCCATACCTTTCTTGTTGAATCGTCAATGAATGTGACGTAATACAATGAGCCTGCAAGAGATGGAATTGGAGACGGTCCCCATACATCGGTATGGACCAACTCTAATTTTTCTGCCTTGGGTGTCTTGCCAATCTTTGAAAAACTGACCTTCTTTTGTTTTCCAAAAATATAATCTTCACATAGGCCGACATTGATACTTTTCAGTTCCGGCAACTTTCCTTTTGACAAAAGCGTCTTCAGCCCTTTCTCGCTCATATGGCCAAGCCTTTGGTGCCATAGGTTTGATTTTTCATCTGCATCTGCTACTGAAATAACATTTTCTAAGTTTGAGGTTACATAGAGAGTGCCAGTTTTCTTACCACGAGCAATGACGAGTGCTCCTTTGGTAATCTTCCATTCACCGCTTTTGAAGGTTGTACCATAACCATCTTCATCAAGTTGTCCTACAGAGAGCAAATTCCTTTTAAGACCAGGAATATGTCTTACTCCTTGCAGCTTCCAGGTATTCCCGTTTGACAACTTTAATCGGACATCCCCTTTTCCTACGATCTTTAAGGTTTCATCATCAGCTAGATGAACCTTCCCGAAATCACCACTGACATAGTTGTCCATGATTTCTTGGCACGGAGTGGCGTGAAAAGATGACCCAGAATCTAAAATCCATGATTCAATTGGACTGTTGACACTTAGAATCATGGCATCACCTGCTTCCTCGGTCACATTTGCAGATCCCTGTGCACCGCTATCTTTCTTTGGCGCTCGGCAATCTTTCTTAAAGTGACCCTTCTTGCCGCAGTTATAACACTTGAAATCTTTCTTTCCCGATCTAGATTTGTCTCTTCTAGATTTTGATCTGCCACGATTTGAACTTTTTTCTAAAGTTCTCCCTCTAGATTCTGTGTGTAAAGCTGAAGAGGTAGATGCTTCACCCAATTCTCTTCGTCGAATTTCTTCACTCAACACCAGATCCCGAACATCATCGAATTTTAATTTGGTTTTTCCCGATGAGCTGCTGACCGCTGTAACGGTAGCATTCCAACTATCTGGTAGAGATGATAAGAGAATTAAAGCCCGAATTTCAGCATCAAATTCAATTTCTACTGAACTCAACTGGGTTGTGATTGTGTTGAATTCATTCAGATGTTGGGCTACTGATGCCCCTTCTGCCATTTGCAAATTGAATAACCGCTTCATCAAATGAACTTTGTTTGAAGCTGATGGCTTTTCATACATGTTGGAGAGAGCCGCCATTAGACCTACTGTGGTCTTTTCTTTGGCGATGTTGAAAGCAACATTTCGTGATAATGTCAATCGAATAACTCCAAGGGCTTGTCTGTCGAGAAGATTCCATTCTTCATCTTTCATGCCTTCTGGCTTTATTCCTGAGAGGTTGATATAACTTTTTCTGGTACAGATAATCTTCAATCTGCATCTTCCAGAAGCCAAAGTCCGCACCGTCGAATTTTCCAATTCTCACTTTTCCTTCATCTGCAGCCATCGCTCCCACTCGAATCTGGACTCCTTTGGATCGTTTCTGACTGTTTTAGCAAACCACTGTGTACTAGGACACCTTTGTCGAGAAATCAGAACTGCCGACAGAATTTCACTATTCACGAAATTCACTATTTACGTGAATAGTAATCTTGCAAAAAATTGACAGAATTTATTACCCAAAGCTCTGATACCAGTTGTTGGGAAATTGAGGTGATTACCACTCTATTCCCTTAAACCAGATTAGTAGGAGAGCGAAAATAAATGCGGAATATTAACACAGAATTTGATAACGGAGTTCGGCCAATTATGCCTACGTCTCCGGAGCTGCTGCAGACTTATATTAAGGAGAAAAATACAATGTGTTTACAAACACTCACAACCCTCACTCAATTATGAACAAGAATTTTTCCTCACAAAATTCTCTCAAAGACACTCTCTTCTCTTTACTTCTTCAATTTTTAAGTTGTATCTTCCAAATGAAGTGGATGGGTTTATATAGGCTTCAAAAACATGGGTTGGTGAAATTAGTCAATAAATTTGGCACCTCCATTTTTGACTTTAACAATTCCCAAATTTAGGCACCTCCACTTTTGACAATGTCCTAAATTAGGCACCTCCATTTTTGACAATCCCCTTAATTAGGCACCTCCATTTTTGACAAAAAATGGTTGGTGCCTACTTCTTTGACAGCTTACCATTTGTTTGACTCATAAACACATAAATGTAGGTTGAGGTGTTATGACTGTAAATTCCCTAAGTGTAATTCTGTCAATGCTAAAATAGCAGATGGTGTTACAAATAAAGTTGTTTACTTTAACAATATCTTACCCTTGAAGGTTTTGCTTGTTCTGCTTCTGGACGTACCTGATAATAGAATCACAGCCTATCAACTGTCTGTATTGATAATTCACTAGGCCAAGCCACTGGTTTCAATCTATTTCCTCAACACAAGAAGGAAGTAAAATGATTACAGTAGTAGAAATAACATGAGGTGTTGCAGTTAATACTTTAAGCAGAATATTATAAATATGCTTGATTTACATTTTGCTGAAATTCAATTGATAATGTTCTGGTTATTTACATGGATAAAAAAACTAGAGGCAAGCTAAATATATTTTATTTTCCATACGATAATATTCCAGTCATAATATTGCAAGCTGAATATATGTTCAAGTAATATATTGTTGTTGATTTCCATGACTGCACAGGACGACTCTAACAATGTAACTCGTTTTCTGGTTCTTGCACGGGATCCGATGATTCCCAGAACTGGTAAGTCCCACAAGGTAAGATCATCACTTAGCCATAATATGTCAGTTTTATTGCTTAGAGTTTTAAAGTTCAATTTGAGCATCCTTTTTTCAGACGAGTGTTGTGTTTACTTTGGAAGAAGGCCCAGGAGTCTTGTTTAAAGCCTTGGCAGTGTTTGCCTTGAGGGGCATAAATTTGACAAAGGTATCTTAAAATAAGAATTTATAATTGCTAATATCTTTGTACGAAGATTTGATCATTTACATTTTACTTCTCTATTAAATTTCAGATAGAAAGCCGGCCTCAAAGAAAGAAGCCATTAAGAGTAGTTGATGACTTGAATACTGGGAGCGTCTAGTGAGTATGTAGAGTTCATGTGTTCTTTGTTTGATTGTTGCAGGTACTTTGACTACCTTTTCTACATCGACTTTGATGCTTCTATGGCAGAGCCACGTGCTCAAAATGCTTTAGGGCATTTGCAGGTTGGGATATTATTTTCTACCACAACAACTATTACCTAGAGTGGATGACATTCAAAAAATATTGCATCACTTTGCCTATAACCATTCTCTAAATTAAGAATGGCCTTGTACATTTATTATAGCTTTCTAGTCGGAAACTGCAATTCGTCTGAGGTTTGAAAGCCCAAAATATGTTGTCGGCTTGTTTTATCTTTTTCTTTGAAATGATCAACAATCAACATAGCAAATGAATTGATATATTACCACCATTCTTATAAGATCAAATGTGAACTCCATCCATTTTTTTGCTTTTGGAGTAAAATAAAATTAATTCACACAGCTGGTGTTTTCATTGCAGGAATTTGCAACATTTCTTCGAGTGGATACTGCTTATGGATACTGCTATATAGCTCTCTCCTTAGTACCCAAACAATATCTTCATTCATTTTCTGGCAAGCAATAGAAGAGTGTTGGTCAAGTTATCTTGGAATGGCCTTCGATCTCGAAGGTAAGCAAAAGCTCTGTGATTTTGATAATGTCAGTTGATCCTGGTTACTACAGTCCTGTATTTGTGCCATTTGAAGTGCATAGAGATGGCGAAAATGAACTGAAACATCTTTCTGCCAAAGACAACCACAAAGATATTTGCAAACTATAGAAATTGTATCTGAGGCATTGGCTAAAGTGAAAGAAACACCTATTCTGTTTTTATTTTCATAACTCACACCTATTTTTATTATTATGTACCCAATTAATTAAATAAAATAAATCATGAAGCTATTTATTTCATTTTTATAATTTGATTATAGCAAAGAACCTCCACATGTATCTGGCCATTGAGAAACAAAAGTTTCTACTTCAAGATGGAAAACGAGGATCCATTAAATAATTCAACATACATCATAAAATTGATTAAGATTTTTTTATATTTTATAAGCTAGCTGATATATATGTAGTTATAAAGTAGGTGTAAATTTATTTTAAATCATTATTTTTATTTTATAAATTTATTTTTAAATTATTATCTTAAAATTATATATGCATCAATTGAAACACTTCCCTATTCTTTAAATATCATACAATAAAATGAATTTAATAATTAAAAAAATCAGGCAGTTTTAAAAAACTGTCTTCTTCTTGAGTTATTATTATGTTTCTTTATGAATAGTTATGGCTTTGATACCACTTAGGGGTGTATGGATATTAAAAGTTAAAGCTTACCATACCGTGAGAAAATTCATCTCACAAGTACAGTACGTTGTTATATTAGATAATACAGAGTTCCTTAGTTTTGCCCACCGCCAATAGCAGATGTAGTTGGGTTTTCAATTTATATACATTAATAGCCATGAATGTTTCTGATGTATGAAAACATGATTAGTTTAAGCCACAAATTTTAATAGAGCATACTTTATTAAATTCACAGATAAATAACAGAATATTGGGTCACCAGGTTAGTTTCATGCATCGTCCAAATATACAACCATTCTCAAGGCCTTAACAGGGTATCGCCCTTTTGATATTCTTTGGTTAAATACTCATCATTCATTTGGATCTTTGTACACTATTCATAAAGAAATAAAATAATAACACAGGAAGAAGATGAAAGTTTTTTAGACATGCATAGTTTTATTTAGAGAAAAGGGATAAGTTTTCTTAAGGTTAACTCTATCTCCTTATACTGATACAAAGTTCATTTTATAGAAGAAAAGAGTAAGATACATCCAAAAAAGAGTTCATCATGGATGGTCTCATATCATTCTAACTAATACAAGCATATGAATGAACAGTACCTCTACTAAATTATTACAGACATACACACTATTGCTAATAGTAGTACAAAGTGAGTGAACAGTAATCTCAATATTTGACTTAAAGTAAATGAGAGGGTGACAGGTTCATATTATGGTAGTCTTCATCATCTGACTCATAAAAGAGCACACCATTGGATTCTATACATATGCTATCAAGTCAAAAGTTTCAGTCTTGAGTGGGCTGAGTACTGGCTATTGATTCATCAATATATGTCTGAGTAGCGGGTGTGTATCATCAACATTTCTTTCAATAAACAAAGAGCCAACAACTGTAGTGACAGCTGGAACTGTAGTGATAGTTAAGGCATCTGAGACATGTGGGTTAGTTTGATCCGGAGGAAGAGATAATGACATATCTCTTTGAGTTAGAGCCTATGAATTACTAAGTCCTGCACCTTGTATTTGTTTAAAATCAAAGGGACCATTGTCTGAAAATACTCATGTGAGCTAGAAAGGGAGGTCGGTAGTTGTCTCTACATATTGTTGGTCATGGCTGGTCCAATTTTTATCCGTCACCACTGATGTGCAAATAAGGGGTCTCCTGATTGATTGAGAGGAGTTATTGAGACCACACAGATAATGTCTCAATTCAATCTGCTTCTGATAATTATGATAAATCTGACTAGGAAGAGTTTTCAGTGAACTGCTTGATTTCTTGACCAAAAAATACCTATGCGATGATATTGAAATAAAGGTTTATGAAAAATAAAAATAGTATGACAACTTCTAGCTTCTTCATCTGGTTTTTTTTTCATAACCTTTTACTGTAAATAATATGCAAAAACTCATGTTGCCACCATAAAATCTGGTTAAACCATTTAAGAAACTTATATGGCAGGGAGGATACATTGTCTTCGATAGATATGAAATTAAGCATATCCATGAATGATATTTCTATTGCATAATTATACAGTGTAGTGATACACCATAAGAACCATAATTCAGTAGGAAACTGAAAATGACTAGGTGAAAGATGATATACCAGATCCATGGGTATTCATGATAGAAAAGATTAACTTCTGGATCCATATTGAAGTGGTTGTGAATGTGTTCCAAGATAAACAAAGATGTGTGTACGGGAAAAATATTGTGCTTAAGTAGGTATTTGAAAATTACATCTAGGTGAAAATTCTACATTTCGTGAGTTCCATAAGGGTGGTAAATTTCCTGGTGAATATCCTTTGTACATGAGAATGCAGGAAAAGTGTTTGTCATGGTTACCAAAGGGATTAGTTTGGAAGATCGTGACAGGAGGTCAAGGATGTGGTTTTTCTGGCCTTTGATATGTTCAACAAAATAATCATACTTGAAAAACCATTCTTGAAGTTTGAAGAGTTGAGCAGAAGGGTGTGTCTTTTATTTAAATTCAAGGGCTCTGGGAAAAGATGTATTATCAATGATGATTAGAAAATGATGACCAAGAAGATGAAATACAAATTTCTTGATTCCATATTTTACTGTCAGAATCTCCTTGTAAACAAAATTATAATGCTTTTCACTCTCCTTACATTTTGAAAATGGAGTTTATACTCCAGAACCACATATAGTAGAAGAATTACTCAAGCTCCCTGACAAGGATCTTACTTTTAAACAGATACAACAGTTTTTAGGTATAATTAATTATATTCGAGACTTTTTTCTTTCTATAGCCAAGCCCATTAGTTAATTGTCTAAGTTATTGAAGAAAAATCCATCATTATGGTTAGAAGAACAAACCAAAGTTGTACAGATCATTAAGAAGATTGCCTCTCAACCAACTCCACTTTATATTCCTTCTAATGGTCTCAAAATTTTGTAAGCAGATGTAAGTGATGAATATTGGGGTGTTGTGTTTCTTGAAAAAATTAATGGAAAGACCCATTATTGTGGATATGCTAATGCACAACTTAAGGAAAGTGAAAAGCATTATCACTCTATTTACAAGGAGATTCTGGCGATAAAATATGGAATTAAGAAGTTTGAATTTCATCTTCTTGTCATTATTTCCTAATCATCTTTGATAATACCTCTTTTCCCAGAGCCATTGAATTTAAACAAAAGACACTCCATTCTAATCAACTCCTCAGACTTTAAGAATGGTTTTCCAAGTATGATTATTTTGTTGAACATATCAAATGCTAGAAAAACCTAATCCTTGACCTCCTGTCATGACCTTCCAAACCAATCCTTTTGGTAACCATGATAAACACTTTTTCCTCCATTATCATATATAGAGGATATTCACCAAGAAATCTACCACCTAGACCACTCTTATGGAACTCACCAAATATAGAATTTCCACCTAGGTGCAATTTTCAAACACTTGTTGAGGCACAACATTTTACCCGTACACACATCTGTTTATCTTGAACACATTCATAACCACTTTAATATGGATCCAAAAATTAATTTTTTCTATCCTGAATACCCATGGATGTTGGTATATCATCTTTCACCTAGTTGTCCCCAGTTTCCCGCTGAATTGTGATTCTTATGGTGTATCACTACACTGTATAACCACACAATAGTAAACCAGTCATGGATATGCTTAATTTCATATCTATAGATGACAATGCATCCTCTTTGCTATATAAGTTTCTTAAGTAGTTTAAACAGATTTCATGGTGACAACAGGAGCTTTTGCAGATTATTCACAGCAAAAGGTTATGGGAAAAACTAGATGAATAAGCTAAAAGTTATCATGCTATTTTTATTTTCTATAAACTTTTATTTCAATATCCTCGCACATGTATTTTTTGGTCAATAAATCAAGTAGTTCACTCGAAAAACACTTCTTGGTCAGATTTATCATAATTATCAAAAACATATTGAATTGAGACATCATCTTTATGGTCTCAATAACTCCTCTCAGACAGTTAGGAGACCCCTTATTTGGATATCAATGGTGAAAGATAAAATTCGACCAGACATGACCAACAATATGCAGACATAACTACCGACCTCCCTTTTCAGCTCATGGGAGAGTATTTTTCAAACAGTGATCCCTTTGATTTTGAATAGATACAAGGTACAAGATCCCGTAATTCACAGGCTCCAGCTCAAAGAGATTTGTCATTATCTCTTCCTCCAGATCAATCAGACCCACATGTCTTAGATGCCTTAACTATCACCACAGTTCCAACCGTCACTATAGTTGTTGGCTCTTTGTCTATTGAAAGAAATACTGATGGTACACCCACTACTTAAACAGATATTGAAGAAGTAATAGCCAGTACTCAGCCCACTCATATTGAAACTTTTGACTAGATAGCATATGAACAAAATTCAATGGTGCGTTCTTTTTATAAGTCAAATGATGAAGACTACCAGAATATGAGCCTGTCACCCTCCCATTCACTTTAAGTCAGATATTGGGATTACTGTTCAATTACTTTGTACTACTGTTTGCAATAGTGTGTATGTCTGTAATAATTTAGTGGAGGTATTGTTTCTTCACATGCTTATATCAGTTAGTATGATATGAGATCATCCATGACGATCTCTTATTTGGATGTATCTTACTGCATTCTTCTATAAAAAAAAAAGACCTTGTATCAGTATAAGGGGATAGAGTTAACCTTCAGAAAACTTATCCCTTTTCTCTAAATAAAACCATGCAGTTCTAAAAAACTTTCTTCTTCTTCTTCCTGAGTTATTATTTTGTTTCTTTATGAATAGTATACGAAGATCCAAATGAATGATATGAGTATGTTAACCAAAGAATGTCAAAAGGGCGATATCTTGTTAAGGCCTTGAGAATGGTTATTTGTTTAGACAGTGCATGAGACTGATCTAGTGACATAATACTTTGTTATTTATCTGACTCTTAATGGAGTATGTTCTGTATGAAACTTGCAGCTTACGTTGATCATGTTTCCATACATCAGAAACATTCATGGCTATTGAGGTATATAAGCTGAAAATCTAACTACAAGTGCTACTGGCGGTGAGCAAGTCTAAGGAATCCTGTGTTGTCTGGTATAACAATGCACTATACCTCTGTCTTGTGAGATGAATTTTCTCACGGTATGGTGAGCTCTGACTCTTAATATCCATACACCCCAAAGTGGTAAGTGGAATTCGATTCTACCCAGTATAGCTCGGGTTCAGGTTTAAGTATGGTCATCTGCAAAGCAAACAAAAGGCTCGAGCTCCAATAAAAAGATTTTGATGCCTAAGTCAGAACTCAGTTTGCCACAAATTAACGTGTGAGAAAAGATTTTATATCTGTAGAGGGTCACTCCCATTTATAGAGGATAATGAGGAAATCAGCTCTAATGCGGTTAGTGGAAAACAAGACTGTCAGTGTCTTGAGATGGTTGTGTCAGAGGTTTGTCTTGCTGCGGCTAATAGCCTGCTCAATATACACAACTTTTCAAGCTTGGTGTTGTTATCTTGGACCACTATGAGAGCCCCGTCATGAGACGAGTGGGTTATTCGAAATGTTAGATATAGAGAGCCTAGTATTGGAGATATAGAACCAAATATATAGAAATTTTTGTTATATTTGTTAGATACAACTTTTCCTGTTTTGATCCTCATCTATATCAATATGTTCAAGTGATTAAGTATATATGTTTGTATTTTCTGTAAAAATCAATTATATGAATTTTCAATTTATTAATTTATAATAATTATTTTAGTTACTACCAAAGTTAAGGTATAAAGAACTAGAAGTGTCCGTTAGGGTTTTTTGCTCTCTCTCCAGCGGCACATCTAGTCAGGATTTAGTGGTGAGTGTAGCGTTGTTGCCAAATCTGTTCTTCACTCAGATCTCGTGTTTTCCCCTAGATTTTTATGGGTTTTGCTAATAATAGTTCTTGTTATTATTATGGGTTTGATAGTTTTATTTGTAGTTTCTACCTTAGAGGGCATTTTGCCTTGTCACTCACGGTAATTACTTGTTGTCTAGATGCTTCTCTCTGGTGGTGGAGCTCTAGCGAAGATTTTCATCATTTGTGGAGTCGGCACCAGGATCCAAGTCTATTGGTGGTCCTTTTGTTTGCAAAAGATAAGCAATCCTCCTCTGTATCTTCACAAGCTACTATTTGCAATTTTCCCCTTATGATTCCTTAGTCAATGCTTTGGTTTTTCAGCCAATTAGTGGAGAACCATGGATTCTCCCTTCAGCTCGCCTCCACAGATTTATCTAAGCTTAATTCCCAGCAGTCCCAGATTTAGATTTTTCGGCCACTTTTTCCCTCTTCTCTTATGTTATTCGAGGATGCAAGGGACTTTTAGTTTAAGTTTGTGTCTCAAGGTTGTGGCCCTTATACTTTGGTAGGTCTTCCTTCTTGGTTTAACTCATTGATCTGTAAGGGATTTTTCTATATTGGCTTGAAGCTTACTAATATTAGGGACAGATTGTTGTTTTTCTATAGTTCTTACCTGGATTTACCAAGGCTTCTTGAAATGTTTTTCTATGTTTAATGGAATACTTTATTAGATTCAGATAAAAAAAGATTCCTAAATTTAAAATAAATTTCATTAAACTAATTAATATATTATATTATTTATTAATTGGATTATTTTAATATTCAATTACTTCAATATCAATAAATTATATTCTTCAAATTTGATGAGATAATAATAATAATAATAATAATAATAATAATAATCCATTATTTCTCATAGTTTGTATACATATATATTATTTCATTTACTTAAAAAATCAAAATTGAGGTCTCTCGATCCAATATCAATATTTTAATAGTTAATATAAATAATGACATAGCATTTCAAAATGAAAAATAAAATATTATGAAATATGGCTTTTCACTCGCCTCATCTTACATCTAAAAACAGTATTTTGGAATGTAAAATGTTATTCTGTATGCTATAAAGAGAAAAATATAGTTAGAGATTGATAGACTGACATGTGGGTCACTTTCACAGTCTTCCAATCCAAAGATCACACAGAAATGAAGTTTTTGAGAAGGGAACTCTTCTTTTGTCACCAAAAACATGCAAGATTGTTGAATCTTTATATGGATCACATGCTTATATAGCAGCAATGCTCCTCTTCACTCTTACCTCTTTTACCAATAGAAAATGTGTCTAATAGAAGCTCTTCTCTAATAAGGAAATATGTAATGGCCGCATGGGATGTAGGAGGTCCCATGTATTTTTGTTTTCTATACTTGCAAGTTGCTACTTTATTTCACATCATATGGCTCCCAATTTCACCAATTCCCCTACACAAATATAAAATAAGCATCACATCTTGGAGTCTTCTAGTGACAAAAGCTCAAATGGTTTAATTTAGTGTTACTACATTTCATTCACAAACTTGAATGTTTCCTTTTTTTAATCAAGTATATTTAGACTCTTACGTTAAATCATCTATTTATTTTTTATGTGATAATTGTTGATTTTTTTTTTCATTGATTATACCTTAATGGAAGTTTTTCATGGTTACACCTTTAATGAGTTGTAATTTCTAATCATTTTTTTTTCAAAATTCTATTTAATTTGTCAAATTTCTTTCTGATTCTCCATCAATTTGGTTTAATCTTTACTGTGGAGAATTAGTTATTTTTTGCATTTTTTTATATTTGTCCTCTTTTTTTTTTTTTTTTTAATGTTTCACTCCTTAAATTCTAAAAAACTTTAATTACTTTTCGGTACGAATTTCTATTTCACTCAATCAAAAACCATGTGAGTGCCAATACTTGCATAAGATAAAATACAACTATATAAAATGAAAAGTAAATAAATTATTCTAAATCATAAAACAAACATTACATATATATATAGATTAATCGTTGTAGTATTTAATTAATTTTTATTAAATTTTTTAATTTGGCAATCAATAATTGGCACAAATCATATGATTATTACTGTTTCTCCTATTGGGGAGTAAGTTTATGCAGTTATATGTCAGTTATATATATATATAACCTTCAATAAATTAAATAATCATTTCCTAACACATGAAATTAGTGCCAATAAAATACTAATAAACTCTTTATATATATATATATATATATAGCGACAGTAAAAGCTAAAAGGATCGCAAAGAAAAATAAGTAATCTTAAAATATTTATCTTAAGCAATAGGCAATCAGACATAAGTCTCACTCTTAGATCTAAACAGAAATAAATTTAAATATAAAAAAATAAAAAGATACAGAAAATAAATACTTTATTAATATTTAAAAATATACAAAACATAAATACAGAAGTATTGGTACGTGGAATTGTTACATCCAAGTGCAAATAAAAATATTGTCCATTCGGATTCAGCTCCTAAATTTATATCTGAATTTTCATTCGATATACTAATAGATCCAGTATTATATGAAAATATAAACAATATAAACTTTAAAATAATTTTCTGATGTTCTAGATCAGAACAAGTTGTAGGTATAGAGCATATTTATACAATACAAACTTTAAATTTATAAACTTTAAAATACAAATTATAACTCACATGAGAGATATACAACAGTTGGAATACATATATGGAAGAAGGTCTTTAAGTGAACAATAAAGAAAGGAGTTTAACTAAGTCTTGAAGTTCTTCATAGCTCCTGAAAGTGAGAGGGTTTTAAATGTTGCTTTAGGCTTCAGAAATGGCTCCTTAATAGAAAGCTTTAGCTTTACACTGTTCTTATCAAATGCTTTTGGTACTGTGGATGAATAGTAATATGTAGTTACTATTTACTTTTACTGTACATTCACGCATCTGAACTGTAGATAAATAGTGCCTTGTCGACGGATACTATTTGTTTTACTGTGTAGAACTGTAGATGAACAATTCTTCTGATTTTACTGTTGATTTCGTCTTGTGAATACTGTAGATGAATAGTATGTTGTCAGTGGGCACCGATTTTATTGACTTTAGTATGAAGGAATAAGATTCTTTCTACCTTTAATTCTCTGATAAGTCAGAATCAAAGTATGATTTATTTTTCTTCATTTTCTTTTCTTTTTTCTTTTCTTTTCTTTTTTCTCTTTTTTCTTTATTTTTTCTTTTTCTTTATTTTTCTTTTCTTTTTTCTTTCTTTTTTCTTTTTTGCTTTTAATCTTTATTGGGGACAAGACCCTATAACAATTATCTTCGTTGTTGGGGCAATAATCTGAGTCAGAAGATGTCTCAGCGGAGGATGATATCATGGATGATTATGATGATGAGGAATTAGAAGAGGAAGGAGACTTCTTTCTTTTGGAATGGGCTTTAGATGATCTTTTAGATTGAGCTTTATTCGAAGATCCAGCAGAGCTGGTCTTTCAAGACTTTATGGGCTCAGAGGTTGAAAAAAGAGATTAAAACATCTTCTGCATAGGGCTATATAATCTTCAAGAGTCTTTGCTGCTGCAAGAAGAGATATATTCTAGGCTCTTTGGGCTCCAACGAAAATAGATAGCTTTGGATCAAAACCACCATGGTTTCTTTTGAGAAGTCATTGCTTTACAATGTGTTCAAATGTAGAGTTACAAAAGGTACTCCACCATTTGATTTTAGTTTTTCTCAATATTACAGATATATTGAAACCGGGTTGTATTCAGTATCGAAATACCACTAATATACCCAATGAATATTGAAGGCCATTGAAAAGAGAAGAAGAGAAAATTTCTTCTCAAATGGGCTTAGATTAAAATGTGCTTTAAAGTATTGAAAGGCTAATAGCACATCTTATGATAAAATTTGATTTTTACTACCACAATAAAGCCACCAGTCAACAAACTACATGGAAAGTTTGTCAAACTTAATATTGGAATCAAAATATATTAGCCATGAATGAGTTTGGCAAGGGTTTTAAAAAAATAAAGCTTTAGTCCAAGCTTTAATATAATTTCAATAGTTATAAGATAGACAATAGAAAGTTTTAGGAAGGGCTTTAAAAGAAATGTACAAAGATCTTCCTCATTCAGAGGGATGAAGAATTTTCTTTATTTTAAAGGAGGAATAGGCAATGACATCCTTTTTCTTTTGATTATAATTGTGCTTTAGAAATATAAATTCAGAATCACCAAGAATATTTAAGAAATATTCCTGAGATTTAGACAAATTATTTGCTTTTAAAAAATCATCCTTTAGGAAATACGGATTCAACTATTTTTTATGGGTTCTGCTGAGCAGATCTATATTCAATAACTAATTATGTACTAAAATAAGCTTTAGTAAACCATTCTGTTTTAGAATATTTTGAAGAAAATTTTGAAGAAATAATTTGAGTTAAAGGGCTTAAAACATCCAACTCAACTGTAGAAACATTTTGAGATAGGATTTTAGGAGTTGAAGATTCTCCTATCTCAATTTGCTGCTTTAAATAAGAGATCATAACATTCTCACCCAGAATCCCTGGAGGAGATTCGTGTCCCATTTTTAGTAGAGCTTTAACTACTTTTGGAGATTAGGCTAGTTGAGAGACCTATTTTTTCATTTGGGCTTTATGTTCTTCTTCTATAACCACATCAGCCCAAGGCTTAGGGGGTTTAAAAATGGCTTTACCAATATTATCTGAGTGATTAGATAAGGCTTTAGAAGAGTCTGACTTTAGAATTTTTTGTCTTTATTTTTTTATTTTTCTTCCCCATGTTGTCTGTAAAGAAATTCGTGGGTCAGAAAGTCTGGTAAACTATTATTTACTCTCTTTATAAATTCAATATCAAAATTAAAAATACTTAATATAGCTTACCACCTAGCAAATATTTGCTTTGAAGTAAGATTTTTAACATATTTTTATAAAACTTCTTTAGCACTTTTATAATTAATAAGAAGCAAAAACTTTTAATTTAACACATTAGATTGAAACTTTGAAATACATAAAATAATGTTCAATTTTTTTTAATAGTAGAATAGTTCAATTGGATTGGACTCCAATGTCTTTAATAAAATTGAACTATAATTTCTTTACCCTCTTCAATCTGCTTTAATATTTCACCAAATTCTATAATTGAAGCATCAGTCTCAATTATTTTAGGAGCTAATGGGTCAGCTATATCGAGACAAGAAATAATTTTTACTAAAGCTTTTATTTGCTTCACTATACCAGTATGGACTTCTGTCCATGGGCCTGGATTTTTCTTTAACCTATCATGCAAATGTTTTATAGTTTTATTTAGATTATGATAAAATTCTATAATATAATTCAGACATACTAAAAATCTTTGTAATTGGGCTTTATTAAGGATCTGATTTGAAAACTTATCACCAAAGGCTAAGTTCATTTTTATAGGTTCTAAAATTCTCTGTTCTATATAATGTCCTAAGAACCTAATCTTATTTTGAAATAGAAATATTTTAGTTTTACTTAAAACTAATCTATTTTGTTTAATTACCATAAAAATATCTTTAAATATTTAAAATGTTCATCTATAGTTGTAGAATAAATTAATATATCATCTATATAAACTATACAAAATTCAGTATATGAATTAAATATATCATTCATTACCCTCTGAAACTCAGAGAGTGCATTATTTAAACTAAAGGGCGTAACATTCCATTCATAATATCCAAATAAACAGTTAATGAAGTTTTATACATATATTTAGGATTAATCTGGATTTGTCAAAATTCTGAATTTGTATCAAATTTACTAAAAATATTAGTTTTATATAATCTATCTAATAGATCTTTTTTATTCGAAATAAGGTATCTAATCCTTTTTAAAGTTTATTTAATGGTTTATAGTTTATTACTAATCTAGATGCTCCTCTTTCTATTTCAGATGTCTTGTTAACATAAAATGCAACACAAGATCATGGGCTTCTATATTTTGTAATTAACGTTTTATTTTCTAAGTCATTTATTTTTTTTATAAAATCCGATCATATCAGGCGCCATCTGAATAGGCCGGGCTTTAGTTATAATAGACTTTTCATCAAAGCCTATTTTATATGGCAGATTAACCATGTGCCGCTTCTTATTTCAAAATACATTTGGAATATCAATACATAATTCCTTTTCAATTTGAAGTTTTAATTTATTAATTTTATCTTATGTAAATTTATTATTTAATTATTCATTTATTTTTTGTAAATAATAATTATTCTTTAAATTACAAAGTTATTCAGACTTTATTTTTATTACTAGATTTATTTATAATTCACAAATTGAATGAGCTTTAAGTAAATTTAAAATTTTCTTTTTAGGTTTGTCTATAGATGAAAAAATAATTTTTTTGATTTTTTACTTTAAAACTTATATTATCATCTTTTACAGAATAAAATGTAATTAAGTTCATAAAAGGTGTTCCTAGAATTACCATATAATGAATATTGGTTAAAATAAATATATTCTTTATTTCTAAACTTTTATCAATTATTGAAGCTTCTCCTTTACCAAGAATATTTAATTTAGTTTTATTTATAGCTGATAAACTTTTATTTGTTTCTTGCTAAAACCTTTTAGGAACTAAACTAGGTTTAATACAATTTAAATTAGCTTCTGTATCAAATAAGGCTGTAGAATAGAAATTTCTATTAAAGATAAAGAAATAATAATAATAATTGAAAAAACTATTCTAAATAATAAATATATCCCCTTTTCAATGAATTTCAAGGTATTTTAATGGCTACTAGTTCTGCCAAAGACAAGGGATTTCATCGTTACATATTTGAATCGGACTACCTCACTCTCATTCAAGCTATTAATGGAGATATACAATACCTATGGGAGATTAAGCCTCAAGTATCGGATATAAAATTAATGAAAGAAGAGTTTTACCTCTAAAGCTTTGTCTACATCCCTAGAAGCTGTAATAAGGTAGCAGATTGGGTTGCTGCAGCAATGTTTAAGGATATTCTTCCTCCTAATTGGCTATCTGTACATCCCCCATGTTGTATTTGTTGTTACAAAGAGATCCAATCTGCCTATATAATATATTTCTTTTATTGGCCAAAAAAACAAGAGCATTTGATGGAATAATGTCATAAATTAACACGAACTTGCATTACGTTAATTTTTGTATTAGTTAATTAATGCGGATGAACATTGTTAACATGAACGGTAACATTAACAAATATTCATTTAGACAAATGAGAGTTTATATTAAGGAGAAATACTAATTACAGTCATTTTAAAAGATAATTATTTAACAATTCCTCTTTTATTGATTAAAAATATTTATTATAATATGTTTTCTAATACATAAATTTATAATAAATATTTTTTAACAAATAAAAAATAAATTATTAAACAGCCATCCTCTTAAATAATTGTAATTAGCATTCTTTTTATATTAAAAACATATTGATATATGAGCAACTTTATCAGTTGCATTTGTTAGATGATAACATTGCAAATTACATCAAAAATTTATTGTCTATTTTACTAAGATTAAAAATTTGTGATATAATTGGAAAAACAAGTAAAATTTATATATTTAATTTAATTAATCCAGAAAAATTACTAATTTATACATAAATTTATTTTATTTTTTCTTTTACAATGAAAAAATATTGATAGTTAAATAACCAAATAAAAATTAGAAAATAAATAGAATCTGACAATTAAAAGACATTAGAATTGAAAGTATAATGAATATCAATCTGCAGTATTCTTTCAGATAGATTGTTTTTTTTTTTTTTAACATAATATATAAAGAAACCCCAATATAAAAGTAAAACTCAGGTAAGGATAGGAGAGCCTTACTGAGCAAAAAACTCGGGATATCCTATTACAAGCATGCCAATCAACTACATTGTGTGTAAATACAACATCCAACACTAAAACAAAAGAAGTCTCAGGCAGGAAAGTACATGAAATTAGCCTATAGAGACCCAAAGGAGTAACCAATACATTTACTGTTACACTACAGTAATGTGCAATACAATCAATTATCAAAGTCCAACAATCCATTGTGAGCCTTGGGTACAACACTTGATGAGGGTCTGGATTAAGAGTGATGAAGTGCTTACTTAGGCAGAATCCATAAACTTTGAGACGGTGAGAGCAAGTTCCCTGAATAGAAATCACCCCAGAGGAATCCATTGAACGGGGGAAGAAGATACAGATGATGATTGTCTGTATTAACTAACAACTTGTGGAAGATTGAGTACTTCTACTGGACCACCATAAGCTTCCAAAAAAATATATAAATAACTTGGTTGGATCAACCACCACGGCCTCCAATGCCACTGGGATGATAAATTGCACCACTGTAAGGTTCAAACAAAAAAGAAAAATCTTAGAAGGGAGTGACTAAAAATAAAAAAACAAATAAACCAAAACAATCAAGGTGATGGAAATAAGGACCAAATTAGCACCATCAATCATGGCTCGCCTGCAACCATGATGAATAAACCAAAAGAAGACCATGATTCTTTGGTGGCTTCAGGCGAGCCACCACCACCATTCTTCAAATCACTAGGACTGGCACTGTTAATAATCAAGTGCTTGTTTCTGGCCAAAAATTTCCACTTAGCCTTAGGATTGCGCTTCTTAGAGGTAGTATTAGGTTGATTGCAACCTAGTTGCTCCAGGGTAAGAGGTGGAGGGTCCAGAGCTTTTGCCCTTCAGAAGGATTGAAAGAGGATTCTCAGGAGACAGAGTTGGGCTTTGGGTGCAATCTGAAATGGATAAGAACTTGGCTTTCTTTGTTAGGCTACTAGAAGTAGCATCAGGTAGAGACCTCTTTAAAATGGAGCTTGGGATAAGGTTAGTATACGTGGGCTTATAAGGCTGAGCTTTTGGGTTCAGTTTGTTTGGGCTGGAGGGGCCATACATTCAATGGGCTTATTGACTGAAGATGAGACCATAATAGGTGGTGTCTGCTTAGATTTTAGACTTCCTGCTAAAAGCTCTTTAGAAGGTGAATTGGTTTTTGCCTTACCTCGGATATCTCGTACTGACAGCTCTATTTCTCTACACTCGACCGTTTCACTTTCCTTGACCGGGGGGGATGGGTCTACCACCTGTTGTGTCAGAAGTCATAATGAGAGGATCACTATGGATTCTGGAGCATCAGTGATCGCTCCGAGCTTTATCCAAACCCTTCTCTGATGTCGAAATTTGCAAGAGAGGAGTTACAGTACCGCTGAAAATTTTCTCTGATGAAGATTTTTGAGGAATGGAAGAAGAAATGGCAACTATCCGATCACCTCCGTTAGCCCTAAGTTTAGGACCAAAGCGGCTCTACCAATAAAGCCCGACTCAATCGAGCCTTTAACTGGACAGAAAGCGATCAAATGGCCAATCATACCACAAAGATAACAGAAATCTTCTAACTTCTCGTATTTAAAGCTAGCTCTTTCCAAGGAGTTAAAGGGGTTCATATACTTGAAGCTGGTAATCAGAGGTTTCTCAACATCCAATAAGACTTCCAATCTCAAATACACGTCCCAGCCAGCTTTCTTCTTCGACCTTTCCTCCATCTCAAGCAAGCGATTGAAACAAAGACCAATTTTAGCAGCGTTTTCAAGGGTCGTGAGGCTCGGAGGGAAATCATGCACCTGGATCCAGAATGGGGATTTGGTGAGATCAACTTTGGCAAGGATGACCTCTGGATCCCACCACTGTCGGATAAGCAAGGAGCCCGAGACGTTCCAAGGTGCCTTCTTATATACCCAGTAGGCATTTGCAGCTGATGTGAACTCGATAATGATGATGTTAGAACGATATTTAGAGATTCTGAAGCCCTTAGTAAGTCTCCAGGCTTTCTCAAGGATGGATTGGATTGTGGGGAAGCCAATAGGTCGAGAAGAGAGTATTCTGCCAACCAAAACTGATTTAGGATCTTTGAGGAAGGAATTAACCACTCTAGGATAGGATCTGAGCAAGCTAACAAGTCAGTTCTTGTGATTATATCACCTATGTCTTTTGATAAAGGGTCCATCGAACTAGTTAAAGAGTTAAAACTAGAGTGAATGAGGTCTGATGGGGTGGTGGAGATTAATGAGGGAAACTAATGAGGGTGACGAGAGAGAGAGAGAGATTCCCATATTAATTAATCTTATGATTTTCATATAGATAGATTGTTTTCTATTTACATAAAATATTTGATTATCTTATGATTTTCATATAAATATTTGATTATCATAAAATATTGTATCATATACTTTAAATTAAAGATTATTAAAATTAAAGATTATTAAAACTACATAAATCATTCACAAATTTCTTTAGATTGCAGCATTTTCAGATACTAGTAAAGGAAAGAAAAATGTTAGAAGAAAAGAAAATTGCTCAGCATTAATTATATATGTCTACATTTCAAAGTTTAAGCTTGCTTAGGCTTAGCCTTTATCGGAGGTTTAAACAATAAACGAAAAGTCCAAGCAGCCAAAGTTGCTGCAATCAATGGGCAAATCCAATACACATAAAAAAATTCCCAACTGTTATGCCAATTGTTTACATAAGCCCATCCATAAGCATTTGCAGGATTCATACCTGGCCCTGTGTATTTGCTACCGGCAATCGCCAATCCAGCCAAAACTGCTTTTAGCAACCACACTTGCAAAAACAAGCTCTTAGGTCCTTTCACTATAACAAGAAGCAAACCAAAGCAAAACATAAAACTCAAAATCCCTTCTGCAATTGCTCCTGTATGTGAATCCACTTTCAACGAAGGACCTCTTAATGAATATTTGTGTGTTTTTGGCATGGCTTGCAAAATTGCCTTCACACCAGCTACCCCACCAGCTGCCTGAGCTGGAAATCGAACTGCCATGGATCTGAGAGACAGTGAGCTTTCGGGTTTAAGCCCAGCTGCATTTAATGATAGAGTTGTGATGGGATTGTAGCTAGCACCGCCTATGGCAGCGCCTATTTTGAAGAAAAGCACAGTTAAAATAGTGGATAGATTTGTTGAAATGAAAAGACCTGGTATTGATCTGGGTTCAACACCAACGTTTGATGCTATGATGGAGGTGAAAACTCGCATAATTGGCAAGAAAAATACCCAAATGGTGGTCAAAATTGCATCTAATATGGCTTGTCTGATCAAACCCATTTCTGATTTCTCTTTTCTCTACCTCTCGCCCTCTCTTTTTGACTCTCTCTCTCTCTCTGAGTGTGTTGTTTGTCTTATGCTAAGCCATGAGAGACGAGAAAAGAGAAAACAACTTGGAATATGAGGTTAATTAGCAACATAAAACAAGCAAAAGGTTTAAGTTTTTCTATTGTTTATTATTTATTATATTAAAACTTAAAATAATTGACACATTTTAAATACACTTCATTTTTTATTTTAAAAAATAAAATAAAAAAGGAAATAAAAATTTATTATTTTTTATTCGGTCGGTCATATTTTAAAATGCAGTATACTACAATATGGAGCAGAAAAGATAAATATTTTTTATTATTTTTTTATGGAAATATTTTTTATTACTAAAAAACTAAACATTAATATGAGTCTCACATTATTTTTTAAAAATATACATAAATAAGCAAATTATTCTTTTTTCTTTTTCTTTTTTTTTTGTCACAGTGCTTTGTATTTATACTTACCTTTTATTTGTTGGTGGTGGAGATTCGGCTTCTAGAAATGCTTAATCAAAAATTGAAAAGTGAGTCGCATTCAGATAATATATTTCCAGCTGAGAATATATATAAAAAAAAGTTAATAATAAAAAAATAAGACAAGTGATTGCTAATCTGACTAAGCATTGATGTTGATGTGTTCGTGACATAGGTACCTAACCAAGAGAGAGAAACGTGGGGGAATTGTGATTGGTGAATGCTCCTACTACATTTCTTGAATTATTATGAGGCAAAGAAAAGGCACCTTTGATGCTAACCACTTGTATTTGCCATTAAAACTCTAAAAAAGAAATATATAATAAGAAAATTTGTAATCAATACACGAAACAACAACAACTAAGCCTTAATCTCAAATAAGTTGGGGTCGGCTGTATTGATTCTCAACAAAATAAGCTCAAAAGACACCAAAAAAGATACTCCAGCCTTAGGCCCCTTCCAAGACACGGATTTTACGTCTTCATTCAAGTCTGTCATTAATCAAATCCGCATCAAGATCTAAAGCACGTAAGTCTCATGCTATCACCCCCTTCCACACAGTTCTAGGTCTGCCACGACCTCTAGCCCCCTCAATCAACAAATTCTCACACTTACGAACCGCAGCATTAGGAGGTCTTCTTAAAACATGCACATACCATCTAAGTCTTCCTTCCCTCACCTTATCTCCGACGTCCGCTACTTGGACTTTTTGTCGAATATGAACATTCTTAATTTTGTTCAGTCTGGTATGTCCACACATCCATCTTAGCATCCTCATTTCTGCCACACTCATCTTATGCAAATGTTGTCCCGTTGGTGCCCAACACTCACTACCATAGAGCATCGCAGGTCTAACAACCGTCCTATAAAATTTATCTTTCACTTTCAGAGGTATTTTCTTATCACATAAAACCCCAGTCGCACCCTTCCACTTCAACCACCCTACCTGTATTCTGTGAGCCACATCTTCATCTATACGGCCATCATTCTGGAACACCGAACCCAAATATTTGAAGTGCTTGGTTTTAGGAACCAAAACTCCATCCAACTTAACCTCATGTTCCTGCTTCTTCCTTAGACTGAACTCACAGTGAAATCAATACATGAAACAAATGATTTTATTTTCTATGAGAAAATAAAACCATTATATAATTAAAAACACAAATATTCTCAGCTAAAATATGATGAATTAAAAAATATAACAAATCCATTTACTATTTAATTACTTGACCACGGATTTACACCGAACCAATATGAAATCTCTTTTACTAAAAAAAATGAAATCTCAAACCCAAAGCCATTGTTCTGTAATACTAACGCAATTAAATGCTTAATTTCTTGAAAAAAAAATGATAATCAAATTATTGAATTAATTACTTTATTCACTCAATAATTTCAAATTTATAAATTTTAGTAACGTATAAATTGAAAAAAAAAATTCAAATGAAAATTTTGGAGTTTCACTAAAATTTTCTGCAAAAGTTAGGAGTGAATTTATATGCAGCAGATAAACCTGAATGTAGTATTTAAAATTCAAAGAAGAATACAAGCAAAAATATACAAGTGGAGAAACATTTTATATGTAAATCATATTATCTTCCCTTCATACTTGCTTAGCTTGCAGATAGGAGGCTTAAACAGAAAACAAAGCATCCAAACAGCCAAAGTTGCTCCAATTAATGGGCAAAATCCAAAACTCATAAAATAATTCCCGTGTTATGCCAAGTTTTCACATATTCCCATCCATATATTAGAATACAATTATCGCATTATCTGGCAGCTTTTGCGTTTTCTGTTAATTCAACGATAACTTGATTTGTCATTTCGATTTAAAATTCCAATATGTACAACTTGTATCCTTGTTTTTAGGCATTTGGTTTTTATTTTTTTTTTCTATCCTAGTTTTATATTATACACTTAATAATATTCTTATGCATTATATACATATAACACATATACTATATACAATATATATATATATATAATACATATATAAAATATAAAAATATTATCTTAATAATATGTAAAAACATCTTATCTCAATATTAAAAATAATTATAAGATTATAATATAAATTTTAAAAAAAATTCACAAGAATTTTGTCAATATTTTTAATAAATTCCAAAACTAAACAAACACAACATGCATTGAAAAAACCACTCCCAAAATATAATTTTTCAAATTTTATCATTTCTCCATTAGATACTCAAATATTTAAACACACGTACATAATGTACAACATATAAAAATATTTCTCAAAACTTATTTAAAATACATATGATACATATGCTTAAAATATATAAAATCAAAATTCATAATGTCAAAATTTATATATATATGCAACACTGTCATAATTGGTCTTGTGGCAAACCCAAATCTAAAATAACCACCACAAACTAGATATGTTTAGGTCTATCCGAGCTTTATTGTTTTGCTCTTCCAATACTTGCACGATACATTTAACCACGCTAAATCCAAAAATTTAGTAGTATATACTTTGATAACATTACATAATACTTAAAATCAATGCACATATTTCCATGTCACACATCAAATTATGCTATCATTACAAAGCAACACTTATTTTCATCTTCTTTATCTTATAAATTATTTAAATCCCATTAATATGTAAAAATTCAATATTCATTCGACAATTCATAGTATATACCAACATCTCACAAACATACACATATTGGACCCAACAAAACTCTACACAATATTCAAGTTTCAAAATAATTTATTTGGTCTGTCACAACATTAATTTCACGATTCAGCTCTGCTCAGGTCCATTTTCAATTTCAATCTCATGACCTAGCTCTGCTCAGGTCTAACAATATATGCAATACAAGACCTGGTTCTGCTTAGGTCTATCAAAATATACAATACTAACATCACCTTTTTAAAATAAGTAATCATGCAAAAGCAGACAAACACATAAACACGTTTTACATACTCATATTCTCATTCCTTTTCATCATTTTTTCATATTTTTCAAGTGATCAACACTTTTCTTGATTACCACATATTTCATCACATTTAACGTTACTTTATCACAATTTCCACATTTTTCACTTTATATAGCCATTTTTCAAAAATTCAACATTATGAATCACCACAGAACAATCTCAGTACACTTTACTAATTACTACACTATACTCCAAAGAATTAATGACTAACACATAATTCTCTAAAGACTTAGAATACCTATGATCACGCTTCTGCTGCGCTACTCTAATCTACGCGTCCCAGACGCCATCTCAACTTATATTTGTTACAACAAATAAATATTGTTATATTCAAGACCAACACAGGTGCTAATGCATATGCATCTATCGCAATTCAAATCACATTTTAAACATTTACCTTTCTCTCTTTCAAAATTCACCTATGTTTAGAATCTCAAATCTAGACTCTGATACCAAAATAAATTTAACTTCCTTGTACCATATATGCATATAATACATATACCCTATATACATAAAATATGCATATAAAGTATAAGAATGATACCATAATAATGTGTAAAAACCTCTTATCTCAATATTAAAAATAATTATGAGTTTATAATATAAAATCTCCGAGAAAATATTATCAGAATGTTGTCGATAATTTCAATAAATCCCAAAACCAAACAAACACAGCATGCATTGGAAAAACACTACCAAAATATAATTTTTCAAATTTTATCATTTCTCCATTAGATACTCAAATATTTAAACACGTGTACATAATGTACAACACATAAAAGTATTTTCCAAAACTTATTTAATATACGTATGATATGTTCAAAATATACAAAATCAAAGTTCATAATGTCAAAATTTATACATGTATGCAACACCGTCATGATTGGTCTCGTGGCAAGCCCAAATCTAAAATATCCACCACAAACTAGATATGCTCGGGTCTATCCAAACTTGCTTTGCTCTTCCAATACCTGCGTGATACATTTAACCATGTTAAACCTAAAAGTTTAGTGGTATATACTTTGATAACATTACACAATACTTAAAATCAATGCACATGTTTCTATGTCACACATTAAATCATATTATCATCACAAAGCAACACTTATTTTCATCTTCTTTATCTTATAGATTATTTAAATCTCATTACCATGTAAAAATTTAATATTCATTCATCAACTCATAGTATATACAAACATCTCACAAACACACACACATTGGGCCAAACAAGACCCTACACAATATCCAAGTTCCAGAACAATTGAATTAGTCTGCCACAACATCAATTTCACCACCTAACTTTGCTCTATTCCATTTTCAATCTTAATCTTATGACCTAGCTTTGTTTAGGTCAAGACCTAGTTTTTCTCAGGTCTAACAACATATGCAATATAAGACCTAGCTCTGCTCAGATCTATCAATATATGCAATACCAACATTAACTTTCTGAAATAATTAATTGTATAGAGCAGACAAACACACAAACACCTTTTACATTCTCATGTTTTCATTCATTTCATCATTTTTTTTTCATATTTCTCAAGTGATCAACACTTTGCTTAGTCACCTCACATTTCATCACATTTAACGTTACTTTATCACAATTTCCACATTTTCCACTTTATATATCCATTTTTTAATTATATCACACAATGTAACTCATTCACATTTTTAATCATATTTTATCATTTTCTGTGATATTTATATAATACACTCAACAATTTCTCACAACAATTTCAACCAACACATCACAATTGCAATCACATAATTATATATAAAGTCACTATAAATAATGTCTTCATTCATTAAAGAATGCCCATATGTGTAATGTCATGCATAGAAAATTATATTAAATGTCAACAAAGTATTTACCAACCTTGCCTAGCCTTCAAAACCAACCAATTCACCTTTCAAGCCCAACATCCTCTAAACTCTAAATTCGTCCTTTAGGGCAACTTTGACCTAAATACATGTAAACCAAACAACAAACCAAATTCTTTAATTAGAACCATTTATATACTCATTTTATACAAAATACCCATTACTTTACAATTTCTATCCAAATTTCCATTAAAACTCTAATTTTCTCACTTACTACCTTATTCAAACTTCATCCGACCAAACTTATTTCTATCATCAAATCATAAAATTGTCATTTATACATTAAAACAAGATATAAAAAAAATCCAGTATAACAATTATAAACACTTTCTTCAAAAACTCAAAAGTCACATATTCTACCTCAAAACCCTAACTTCACCATACAAACTCACCTTAATCAATTAACTACCAAATCATCTTTTATACATCATACTAGCTTTATATCCATCTATTTTAACAATTTAAATCAATTTTCTCTCACTAACCCAATTATACATAATCTTAAACTTCAAGAACCAAGCTTTAAAGAGAAAATACTTACTTGAATTCTTGATAAACCTTTAAAATTCACTTAATTCTTTAGCATTTTTGGTAAAATTTGTTGTGTTGTTTGATGAAGAAAATCTCCTCCTCTCTCTCTCTCTCAAATTGGCTATGGCGGATGAAGAAGAAGATGATATATTTTTTTTCATCCGCATATCTTTTTATATTAATAAATTAAATATTATATTAATTTAATTCCCAACCATAATTAATTTCTTCCTTACTTTTTTACTTTTATTTCCTTTTCTTTTTTTTTTTTTCTTTTCTTCTCTTTCCCATGTTTTTTTCCTTTTCTTTTTTTTGGTGTTACCCATTTCTTTTTTTTTTTCTTTAACTTAGGCATATATATATATATATATTTATCTAATTAATTATTTAATATTAAGAAATTTTTAATCTTGTTCCTATCCAAAATTAATTTTAACTTTCTTCTTTTTTGTATTTATTTATTTCTTCCAACTCATATATATGTATATGTGTATATCATGTATATTTTATGTATATATTATATATATTTACATACTCTTGTTTACATCATGTATATATTGTATATACATTATGTATACAATGTATAAATATATTTATATATTTTATGTTTATACATTGTATTTTTCTCTTTTAACATATTAATAAAACCTCCATAATAATTATTTAATTGTATCTGAAAATGAGGGTGTCACATACTTTGTTATTTGTCAATGAAGCAATCAAGAGTTCTACACATCAAACTACACATATATGTATGCATATCAATTCCTATAATTTAAATAAGAAGAAAAATTCACTGTAGATAAATAGTAAAATTTACCTTCTTTCTATTTTGCCCCCCATTGATTTGCCGATATGTAGCATGTTGCAACATTAAGTAGGGACACATGTAGGCCATTAAGGATTGTCAGGTGGCTCTAGCATGCAATGGTATTGTGACACCTATTTCATGCATAATACACATGTCAAAATTATTTACACAACAGTATTAAATGACAACTGACTTTGGGAGAGCAACTTGCTAAGTAGCAAAGAAGGGAATAGGGGACACCTGAGATACTATGATTACTTTCTCTCAGTTGCTAGGGTCAAGTGGGATGAGGAGCTAATTGTGTAGATGAAGTTAAAAATTTAATAATATTATAGTAACTGCAAGTTGAATTTTGAGTTGAAAATTTAACAAATTAGTATTTTATTTAGTTAAACTTAAAAAATGTCCTTCATTGTGAGGTTCCTGCCTGTCTATAAATACTGCCTTTTAAATGTAATCCATTACTCTTGGTTGTTTATGTATTTTACATTGCAAGGTTGTGTCTTCACACATGCTTTTAGTTGATTTAAAATGAAGTAAATACTTCATATACATAGTGCTTTGAACTATTACATATTGGGTTCCTATTCTATCATCATTTACGCCTAGCGGTGCAGCGATGATGTCCCTCTTGACATAGTGTGTGATGATGGTGTGATCACTCAGCAAATATAACACAAAGAGATATTGATATTTATACTCAAGTTGTGGTTGTATGTGTGACTGCTTGACAAGTACCTTACCAGCTCTAAACTCCTTCGCTTTACAACATTTTTTGAATAAAATTGTTGATGTCAAATTTTCATGTAAAATAAAAGAAAATGAATCAGTTAATGCTTTATTGTCGATTTTGGGATTGGTTGTGTGTCTTGGTTGTATTCAAAGAATGTAATGGTTGTGATATAGTGGAAGAGGCTGCATATGTGATATGTAGATACTTTAGATTATGCATGTTTGTTTATTGTTTTTTAGTTCATGGCATGAACATGTGAGAGATTTGTTAACATATGTGAAATAGTAACAGATTTAATTTAGTCATTGAGTTACAACAATAAAGCATAGATAATATGGGCATGAGACATTGTGTTATGATAAAAGTGCAGCGAGATAGTGTAAGAACTATGACATATAGAATAATAAAAATCCATAATCACTGCATAGGATAGTGTATAATTATTAAAAAAAAATGATATTCACGAGTATTAGTGTTCTATGATTTTTTTTTTGAATTTGGTGAGAATACTGTGTATTGCATGCTATAAAGAAAGTATATTATGCCATGAGATAAGATTGATTATTTGCATGCTGTTGTTGGACAGTTTAACTAAATGCTTTATTTTTTGTACAATAATTGTCATTTTCGCACTCTAGCAATCAGGGTAGGTTTGGTGGCTCTCATTTAATGTTAGTTGTGTTGTTATAAATTTTTATTTAGTTGTTAGTTATTTTTCAGAGGGATGGCAAGCTGTTGCTTTTTATTATGTGTTACATACTTTTTTTTTCAAATTATTGGGTTAGATTTTTCCTATAACCATATTTTACTAAGTGTCTTAGAAAAGCTGGAGTTACCAGCACAAAACTCTAAGTTTGTGTAGAGCAATGAAGAGGGTATGTATACATGTCTATGTTCTTTTTATTATGCTGATGTTGAAAGGAGGAGGACTCATGGTGAGGTATGCAGCTAAACAACAAACATCTTTTAAGGCAGTTGAGTTTGTTAAGCGTTTCTATCCTTTTGATGTGTTTGACTACAATATCTTTCAATTGGGTGAGATGAGAAATAGGTATGCAAAGTTATACACTCTATATAATTTAACTCAAAGGGCATTTGAAATGCTTAGGATCAATTTCAATGTGATAAAAAGTGATTATGAGCATATTAAAGGTGTGATTAGTAGGGCCAACAAGGCGCACAGAAGTGTGAAGGCCAGGAGGTAGCTTCTTAAAAATTAATGGGTATTTGGCCTGTTTAGTTGTTGTTGGGAGGGTTTGATGTTTTAGTTGTTTGTTGTCCACTTTTATTAGTTTCTATAAAATGTCTAGGTTGTTTATAGAAAATACTATGAAAATGGTTGGGTGGGATCATGCATCATGTTTGGTTCCTATAAAGCTCTTTTTTTTTGTTAGCTGGCAGAAATTTTTGGAGGTGCTTAGCTTGGATGGCCAATTGTGTTTTTTCCAAAATTCTATATGTATGACTAGTGAAATGACATCAATGTATTAACTATATAGAAATGAAATATTCTTTTGCTCAATCATGTTCCTAATATTCAAGTGTTTTCTTATATTAGCTAATTGTTATCAAACAGAGTTAAATTGATTTTTGGTGAAGAATGGTGGATTAAAATATTATAGTATTAGCTAACTGTTTTTAAACACTTTTGAGATTAATTTGAGTGAAGAGTGGTGGGTTGAATTACTAGATTATCAGCCAACTATTATCAAGTAGAGTTAGATTGGCTTTGCCTTTAAGGGTGATGGATGAAGATACTAGATTATTACTATAACAGGGTGCGCATATTTATATATGTAGTAATAGAAATATCAAAAAAGTAATAAGATAACATTATTTCATGTATTTAATAAATTCCCACTGTTGTTATCGCAAAACCATGATGGTGATTAGTGATTTGGAAGTTGAATATATGTGTTTATGAGAATGCATAAGATTAAAGCATCGAATAACTTAATTGAGATGTTATATATGATTTGAATACTAAAAATAAAGCCAACACTTTGAGAAATTCACATATAAATATATGGGTTTATGTGATTTTATGGATTTATTTGTTTGTTCAAGATTTACAGGGATAGATTGATATGCATATGTGTATGAATTTATTTTAGATGTTGAAAAAAGAATGAATTTATTCTCTATTAGTGATTGATCCATAGGTTGTGCATCGTTAATGGCTTAATCAATGTCTAATTGGTGAAATGGTGGGGAAAATGCATGGACAAGTATTTATATTTAGAATTTCCATTATTAGTAAACATGCTTCATTTAATTGATTTGTATTTAAACGCATATGTTGATGTATGCATGTATTAACTTAATATTATCTTTGAATAATAAAATGTTATAACTCTAAATTTGCTATCATGTTCTATTGGAATACTACAAAGTAACTATGAAATCTTTGACCAATTTATAGGTTAATCGTGCTCAGTGTAGTTTTTAGTTTTTATTGCTTTAGTGATTGGGTGAATGTTTTCATTATAAGCACCAATATAATGTGTTAATAAAAGTTTAATGCTTTATATATGGATTTATGGATTTTCTTTTGTCAAATGTATCATGTGGTAGAATGATATAGTTGATTTCTATGAGTGAATTGAAAAAGAAAAGGGCAGCATGTGTATTAAAATATTTAAATTCTTAGGTTTTCCTAAAGTATATGGTAAATTAATATAAAGAAAAATGGCAATTCATTAGGGGTATTACATTGCTGGTTTCTTGCTAGCATGAGGAAGAAATATGAAATGTGTGATTTGTTTTTAAAATTGGTTGATGCGTATGCCCATCTAAGGTGGTTTATAGGACATGCAAATATTAAAATGCTAATAAGTGAATAGTTTAAATAAATAATACAGATATATAATGGACTGTGATTATTGCCTATTGGCCAAACAAGTTAATCTCTATTTTGATCTTAGGCAATCAAATTGAATAAGACTAATATTTGTATTAAGCTATATTATACAGGACTTAAATTGTTGAAGAATTATTCGGAGCCCGAACGGACCATCAGCCAAGTCGACCAGACTAAGAGCAGTTCATCATATCGAGCAGAGCTTGTTGTTCCAGACCAAACCTACTGGAAGTTTGGTATACCAATACCAAACTGACAAACAAAAAAAATAATGAGGATAAATGTTTCAAAATCGAGCTTGTCGGATTGGAGAATGCATTAAAACAAGCTGATCAGATAAAACACAAGCTGACCAAACAAAGCACAAGCTAAGAAATGAACCGAGCACACTGAGCCTTAAGCTGATAGAATCAAGGACGAGCATATCATACTTAACTCTAACCAAAGTATCCAAAAGAACTCACGCCAAACATCACTCTCACTTTGTGAACGGTCTATATGTTCCGATCGGACTAGTGTGATGACCGAGAATATCAAGCTCAATGATAAATTATCAAGACATTCAGTAGAGCTCACGGTCCCTGGTACTCTGAAAGTTTTAGCATACTACACTTAGGCTAACTGAACCTGATGCATTTCTGATTGGACTGAACTATAGGCAAAAATCCAATAAGTTCCAATAGAGCTCACGATTGCCAACACTCTCAAAATCTCAGTATACTAGAAAAAGATCGACCAAATTGAATTGGTCCCGAGCATACCACTGGTACGGGGTTTAAAAATCATAACTGTTATTTATCCATTCAATTAGTGGATACCACGTAGACTAGCTGTTGAAGAACTTTTGTTAGAAAATATGAAGAGCATGACTGGACCGAGGCCAATTAGACCATGCAAAGCTCGAGCTGACATGACCAAGTGCAACGCGACCATGCCAAGCCCGAGCCGATCGGACCAAAGACAGTCCAACTGTGAAACTGCTCGAAAAAGAGAGAAAAGTGGGAGACAATAATCAAACATGTTTGCTCATATCCCAAATGGCTAATTAAAAACTTGAAGGATATAAATACCACAAGAACCATCATTTTAAAAAAAAGATTGTGATTGTAATAGCCAAGTTTAACATCTTTCATTTCTTTGCATCAAAATTATACTTGTATTCATTGAGTGTTGGGTGTGAGTATTGAAACACCATTGTAAGTTTTAGTATGAGCTTGGAAACACTTAGGTTTTAGAGTGAGCCTGGGAAAACTCTTGTTGGAGTTGTGAGAAAGGTACTCAAACCTTGTAAAAGTTCGGTGCGATCTTGTGAAAATACCAAGTTAGAGCTGAGCTTGTAAAAACTCAAGATTATTGGAACCTTAATAAGTTGTTAAGAAAGTGGATGTATTCATTATAAGCTGAGCTTATAGGATTGAGGTAAATCCGAACCACTATAAATTCTCTTGTATTCATTATTCTCTACTTCTTCTCTTGCTTTGATTTGCTTTCAATTTTCAATTTATCATTAATTCTTCAAATCAACCAATTCACCCCCCTCCTCCTCCGGCCACTTGGTTGCCATCTTGGGATACTAATTAGTATTAGACCCTTAAAATTTCTAAAAGCTTAGTTGTGAAATTTGATCCACCATGGAAACAACATCTAATACTCTAGCCTTCTTCACATGGAAATCTCAATCCCCACCTTAAACCCTACTTTGATGGAATGGACTACTATTATTAAAAACATGAGATGAATTTGTTCCTTGATAGTGAGGGAGTTGAGCTTTGGAAATATATGGAAAAAGAGTGAAAACCTCCTACCCATGAAGTTGAAGGTGTTCAAGTGCCTCTTCCTAGGGAAAAATGTACAGATGCTCAAGAAAGGGCTTTCTACAAGAATAATAGGGCATCATCCATCTTGATAAGCTCCTTGTTTAGAGAAGAAGGTGAAAGAGTCCAAAATCTCATATGTGCACATAGCATTTGAAAAACTCTTAAGAATTATTATGAGGGTACCACCTAAGTGAGGTTCACCAAGACCTAAATGCTTGTACATGAGTATGAACTCTTTAAGATGAAGCCCAACGAAAATGTCATTGAAATGACAAATCAGTTACTTGTTATTGTCAACGACTTGAAAAAATATGAAAAATTCTATGATCAAGGAGATGTTAATAGCAAAATATTGAGGGCAATTAGAGCTAAAAAGAACTTTGAATCAAAGGTCTTATCAATTGAAGAAGCTCATGACCTTAGCACACTAAAGACGGATGAGCTAGTCAAAAAACTTCTCACCTTCAAATTGCACACAGAAAAATAAGATGACAAAGGTGAGAAGGATAAAAGGAAAGCCGAAGATGAGAGTTCAAGTGAAAAAGATTGTAATAGCCGTGATTTTGGAGAAATTAGATAAGTATTTAGACTCATAGGTATTGTATATACCTAATATATACCTAGTGTATACATAGTATATATTATACATTAATAGTATATGTTGAAAATATATATTGTATACTTGATTTATATAATATACATATAAGACATATTTGATGTGTATATAGGATACACATTATATGTGCATATGAGTATTTATATAAATTAAATATAAATTACATATACGTAGTATATATATTAAATAAATATGTATATAATGGTATATGTAAAATATAAGTAGCATATATATGATAAATACATATACATGAAATATGCCACACATATATGCTAAATATAAAGTGGTGTTGGAAAAGTTGATAGTAGTAGTAGTAGTACCAATAATAAATTAAAAAATAAAATAAAATAAAAGTCAAAGAAGAAAGAAAACATTTACAAAATAAATAAATAAATAAATCATCGATGGATGGTAATAAAAGAAGAATTTATTAATTAATTAATAATTAAAATATTTTTGGATAGGAAGAGAAAATATTATATTATTTTATTAATTAGTTGGATGGCAATTAAGCAATTAAGTAAAGGGCAAAATGGGAAGTGGGTTGTTATAAGAAGAACATCATCTTCTTCTTCCTCCATACATGAACCAATTTTAGAGAGAGGAGAGAGGTCTTCCAAATACCAAAAATTGGTTAAAGATCAAAGGTTTCAAGTAGATTTTTAAAGAAAAATCAATATTCAAGTAAGTACCTCTTTCTTAATGCTTTGTTTTCTTCTATTTGATGATTATGTATGGGCTGCTAGAGAGAGAAAGTGATGTTTAGTTGTTAAAATATGTAAAATTGATGTTAAAATGGAGATAATATGGTGAAATGTTGCTTGGTTGGTTGATATGGACAAGTTGTAAAATTTAAGGTTATGGGAAGATGATGCATGATTTAGGATTTTGGTGTGGATGGTTTTAAATTATTGGAATGTATGGAATTAGTGTTATTTCAATATGTATGTAATGATTCTATGGTTAGAGATTAATTATGGGCAAGTTTGGATAAAGTTTAAATTTATGGTTTGGTTATGTAAAATTAGAGTTTTTAAATATGGATAATGTTAATTATTGTAATGAGAAGAATTAGTATTGTTCAATGTAAATTTGGTGAATTTAATGTTGGAAATATGATATGGATAAGTTTTGGTGAAGTTCATGTTGATGGTTGCATTATGTGAAATTTGAATTTTTTTAAAAAAATTTTCATAATTGTGAAAGTGAATTATTTTAATGTTGTATTAATATATAAGTAATGTTTTTAAAGTTAAATGTTGAAAATGAGATTAGTAGAATGAAGTTTAAGTAAAGTAGTAAGTTGGAGAATTTAGTATTTTTCTAAAATTTTGATGAAGATTATTTAGATATTGATAGTTTAATGTATATTGAGCATGTGAGTGATTATAATGGATAATATTGCTTATGAAAGGACCATGTAATGTGTAATATGGTTAATAATGTAGAAATTGGTTATGAAATAATGAGAAATGATTAAAAAGGTAAAAGTGAGCTACATTAGGTAATTTGATTGAAAATGATGAAAATAGATATGAAAAGTATGGTAAATGCATAGAAAATATGATAACGATGTCACATTGACAATGTGACTAAGAATTATGTGAAATATGATAAAGAGATAAAAAAAAATAAGGATGATTTATATAATAGGTTTTAAAGGATGGGAGAATTGGGAAAATGACCTAAATAATGTCATAAGAATGAGAAATGATAACATTCTTTGAAATGTGATAAATGTTAAATTTATATAGATTGTGTATAAATGATGAATTGAGTATAATTGTCAGATTATGTGTATACATATATGTGACATATGTGGTGAGTTGTCCAATATGGACACTATTGTGATTTGTGAGAAAATATAGAAAGTAAGTCACATTGTGAATGTGACTTACGATTATATATGTGAATGATTTAAAAATATAGAAATTGATGTTATGTGAATTAATATGAGGATGTAAAGTGAAAGTGATCATGATAAGGTTGATCACTTGAAAATTGCGATAATGTGATGTGAAAGTGGTCAAGAATTAAGTTGATCACTTATAAAAGTGTTATTGTGTATTTGTAAACCTATACAAATAATTGTCCAGTAATATTGAGAATAATTTGCATGCATTAATAGACCTAAGCAAGGCTAGGTCATGTGATGAGATTGAGACTGAAATTGAGAATGGACCCGGGTAAAGCTGGGCTGTGAATTTGATATTGTGATTACTGGGCTTGATAATTATATAGGTGTGTTTGGGCTCAAATGTTTGTGTGTGAAAGTGTTGCATGTATGTGAGTTCTTAAATAAAAAGTGAAAATGTTGCAACAGTAATATAAATTATGCTACGAGAAATTATAATTGATTGTGATATATATATATATTGTATTTGAGATTGTGTACCACCAAACTGTATAGCTTAGCGCAGTTGTTTGAATCGCGCAGGTAAGAGGATTATTGATCAGAGAGATCCTGATTGTTGGTGATTTTTTAGAGTTCGAAGGTGCCACTGGGCCAACTGCATTCATGTATATTTGTGTTTTGTATTATGCATTTTGGTTTATGTAAATTGAATCATAATACTTAGTTTTGTTTTAAAGACTTGAAATGATTGTATAAATATATTTATATAGAACTTAATTATGATAAATTTTATTGTAAATGGTAAATAGGAGAATTATTGGTATGTGGTGGAAGTGTGAAATTATATTTTGGGAATGTTAAATTGATTTTGTATAGGTTATGAAATTTGATATTTTTGGAATTATCTAAATTTATAGATAAAACTCTGGCCAATTTTTTCTAAAGATTTTTAATTAAAAATATGTATTTTTGGTATTAAATCTATTAATAAAATTTTTTATTTACTTATGGAAGCATGTTATAAAGATTTAAGTATTTTTCTTGAGAAAGAAAAATTTTAAAAGAACTGGCAATGGTGACATTCTTATATACTGTATACGTATGTTGCAGATACGGAGTGTATGTATATATGTATATGGGGTATAAAGGTGTTACAAATATAGTGATGATGATGAAGAGATGGCCATGCTTTCTAAAAGAGTAAGTGAATGCAAAAGAAAGAGAAGATGGCAAGCTAACAAAGGTAACTTATCAAAATCCTCTTTCAAAGATAAGGAGAAAAAGAATGAAGTAAAATTTTATGAATGTGGAAAATCGGGTCGCATCAAAATGAATTGCTTCAAGATGAAGAACTAGAAAACGTGGGACAAAGAAAAGAAGAAATCTCTCAAAGCCACATGGGATGATGACTCCTCAAGTAAAGAAGAAGAAGAGGATGAGCAAGGAATTGCAAATTTATGTCTCATGGCTTTTGAGGATGATGATCACACTAATGAGGTAAGTACTCAATCTCTAAATTTTAATGGACATAGTGATGATGTTGATGATGCTTTGGATGATAATGATCTAGTTGAGCATATGAACTTGAGAGTCCAAAAATACTTTTCTAAAATGAAGTTTTATAAAGAAAAATATTTTGAGCTAGAAAAGGATTTTATCCCTTTGAAAAATTTTACATTAGAATTAAAGACATTAAATGAACAATTATAAAAAAAATCTATTAATGAAATGTCTAAAAACTCTTCTGGCCTAGAGAAAATTTCTAAAGAAAATGACATTTTAAAAAAAGAAATAAATGAATTAAGGAATTGTATCTCTAAGTTTCATAAGGGCAATGAAGCCTTAGATACTTTGATAAGTATTCAAATGTTACCTTCATCCAAATATGGCTTAGGGTTCAATGTCTCTACTACTATTTCATCCAATGCACATTTACAACTCAAACCTCTAGTGCTGAAATTGTAAAAATATATATACCTACATTAACCCTAGAAGTTCTAAAAAAAAACTATGCAAGGCTTGCTAAGCTCTAGAACTAAGTTTCAAAGAACAAATTATGCATATACATACACCAACCATGAACACAACCACAAGTATACACATAAACAATCTTATTCTATACGCACTTATGATTGTCAATTTAATTCTTCAAAATTCAATAGAAAAAGGATGCAAAAACATAAAACATTGTATCAATACCAGTATTGTATGAAATTTGGTCACAAAAGTAAAATTTGCTATATTAGAAAGGTTCACCTCAAAATAGATGATCCTTTTACTACTAAGTACATTTGGGTACCTAAAAGAAAGTAAATTTTATTATCTTATAGGTATGCCTAAAGTCTACTATCAATGAAAGTGTTTGGCTTATAGAAAGTGGATGTTCAAAGTATATGGTCGGTAATGATAAACTGTAACACCCTCACAACCTACCAATATATAGTACACATATCCTTAAGTATGTTGTATGCATAGTTAGGATGTAAGAGCATTACTAAAATATTACTATTAAATCTTATCTCCTTTACAAATTTAATAGATAATGCATGGTATTGTATAATTAATGAATTAGGTATAAAAGTAATAAACGAATTTATAAAATTTTGCCAAAGTTTTGTTAGAAATACGGATAATCCCAGATTTTAAATAATTCAACCTGTGAACATTTAATGTATGTTTAAATATTTAAGATTACTACTCTCATCCCAAAATCTTATAGACATACATAAATACATATAGTGGAAAGCATGATGGTACTTATTTACAAATCATTCTTACTATATAATACATTTAGTGCATTCATCCAAAAGACTATTTATATGATATGCTAGGATTGATCTTGTGGCAACCGACGGTTCTAATATCCAAACACTATCTAGGGCTGACCTGGTCTAGAAGGACTTCCAACTTTTGTTCTATCACCTGCGTGATAAATAATTTGCGCTGAGTACAAGCTCAGTGGTGTATACTTGATAATACAATATTAATATGACAACATAATGTAAAGATACATCAAACTTTAATATAAAAACACGTATATATAAACATATAATTAGCCTATATCATGCAATGGGCCCACAGTTCTTTCACAATTAACTAGTTCAAGAACCATTCTTCTAGCCTATCTCATCACAATGACACTAATGTGTCTTGCTAGTAGACGTAGCAATATCTATGACACCCAGTGTCTCATCCACAACATATCTCAATAGTAATGACACCAATGTATCTCGCCAGATGATGTAACAATATCTGTGACACTCAGTATCTTATTCACAGTATATAATGACACCAATATGTCTAACTCAGGGGCGTAGCAATATCAGTGACACCCAGTATCTCACCCCATCATGTATGGCATGCCAACTACCAAACACAATCTTCTGGCAATTAGTTAAAATATAAGGCAACAAACAATATTTCACATTACGCATATATGAGACATTCATTATATGACTCATCAACACAACAACATATAGTATAATCAACATATTTTATCATAATTCTTCACTTTATAATCACATATATATTTTTAATTCAATATATATAAAGATATAGCTATATAATCCATTTACTACACCCGTATAGTACAAAATATAGCAATAAACATCAATAAAATAATCCCACGGTCGTATCATCCAATAGCCACGGTTGCGGGATGTGAAATGAGGTTGTAAAATACCATTTAATACCCCCCCCCCCCCCCCCGATCATGGCATGCAAAGGCCACGCCCTTGGCATCCATTCTTCTTCTACCTCTTCATCATTTTAACACAAAACAACCCCTCATCCAATCCCACGACCGTGGCCCTGCATGGCCACGCCTATGGTATCTCAAAATCACTCTTTTACACCATTTTCATTAACATAACACACACCTAACTACTTAGAATGATGCAAACCAAAAACAAGAGTATGATCCAAGTATATTCTTACCTTTTTGAAGTTCAAATTGAAGAAATAACTCTTTATCAACCTCCACTCTATTTAACATCAATTTTCACCAAAGTGATCTTTCTCTTTAGAATTCCCTAATTCAAATCACTCAACACCTATTCAATTTTTTATTCAAAAGTAATATTAGTAACTCATTTAAATTCCTTTTAACCCATTAAACTTCCTCCAAGTTCAAGGTTAACCAAAATCCAAACAAAAACCTAATACTCAATCATTACTCCATACTTTAGCCAACCTTTATCAAAACACTTAACCAAGTTTAAAATTATAATTTCTATATCAATTTCACATCATAATTTCCATATATCTTATTGTACTACAATTTTATATCATTTCTACCAAAAGAAAATCAATAAGGATTAAAGAAACTTACTTTTTCTTAAATTAAAAACCAAGCTTCTTTCAATACTTGTTGAAAACTAGCAAAAATCTTGGTAATTTAAAAATAAAATAAAATCAACACCTCCAATTCACCATGGGGCTCGACCAAGAAAAAGAAAGGAAGAAGAAGAAGAAGAAAATTGTGAATTATTGGTCTTTGACCACTTTTACCAATTATAAATATATATATATATATTTAATTAATTAAATTTTTATATAAAATATTATTATTTTATATTTTAACTTTTCTACTTTTCACTTTATTACCACTTTACCATTTATATTTAACCTTTTTTATATATAATGTATATGTTATTTATATTTTCAATATCTCTTACTCATTAATGTGTTTTATTACGTTTAATAAAAATTGGGGTATTACAGTTCTCTCCTTTTTAAATAATTTCGTCCCCAAAATTACCTGATATTAGTTCTGAAAACATTGTGGGTATTGACTTTGCATCATTTGTTCACTTTTCCATGTAGCCTCTTCTGTTGAGTGATTCCTCCATAAAACCTTCACTATAGGTACTTCTTATTCCTTAACTCCTTCACTTCTCGTGCTAAAATTGCTATTAGTTCTTCCTCGTAACTTAGGTATGGATTTACCTCAATAAATTTAACTGACAATATATAAGATGGATCCGACCTATATCTTTACAGCATAAAAACATGAAATACATTGTGAATTCAATCCAACTCTGGTGGCAATGTTAATTTATAAGCAACTGGTCCAACTCTTTCCAATACTTCATATGGCCTAATAAAACGTGGACTCAATTTTCCTTTATTTTCAAATCTCAACACCTTCTTCTATGGAGACACTTTTAAAAACACCTTGTCACCTAAATTATATTCTATATCTTTTCTTTTCAAATCCGTATAGGATTTCTGTCAGTCTGAAGCTATTTTCAATCAGTCCCAAATTATCTTCACTTTCTCTTCTGTTTCTTTAATCAATTCAGGACCTATTATCTTATTTTCTCCAACTTCATCCTAATATAGAGGTGTTCTACATTTCGTTCCATATAGAGCTTCAACAGAGCTTCATATGGTGCCATACCAATATTAGATTGGTAGCTATTATTATATGCAAACTCAATCAACGGCAAATGTTTATCCCAACTGCCAACAAAATCAATAACACAACTTGTCAATATATCATCCAATACTAATATTATCCTTTCAGACAGCCCATCTATCTGGGGATGAAATACAGTGCTGAAATATAATCGAGTACCTAATGCACCTTGCAAACTCTTCCAACTCATATATATGTATATGTGTATATCATGTATATTTTATGTATATATTATATATATTTACATACTCTTGTTTACATCATGTATATATTGTATATACATTATGTATACAATGTATAAATATATTTATATATTTTATGTTTATACATTGTATTTTTCTCTTTTAACATATTAATAAAACCTCCATAATAATTATTTAATTGTATCTGAAAATGAGGGTGTCACATACTTTGTTATTTGTCAATGAAGCAATCAAGAGTTCTACACATCAAACTACACATATATGTATGCATATCAATTCCTATAATTTAAATAAGAAGAAAAATTCACTGTAGATAAATAGTAAAATTTACCTTCTTTCTATTTTGCCCCCCATTGATTTGCCGATATGTAGCATGTTGCAACATTAAGTAGGGACACATGTAGGCCATTAAGGATTGTCAGGTGGCTCTAGCATGCAATGGTATTGTGACACCTATTTCATGCATAATACACATGTCAAAATTATTTACACAACAGTATTAAATGACAACTGACTTTGGGAGAGCAACTTGCTAAGTAGCAAAGAAGGGAATAGGGGACACCTGAGATACTATGATTACTTTCTCTCAGTTGCTAGGGTCAAGTGGGATGAGGAGCTAATTGTGTAGATGAAGTTAAAAATTTAATAATATTATAGTAACTGCAAGTTGAATTTTGAGTTGAAAATTTAACAAATTAGTATTTTATTTAGTTAAACTTAAAAAATGTCCTTCATTGTGAGGTTCCTGCCTGTCTATAAATACTGCCTTTTAAATGTAATCCATTACTCTTGGTTGTTTATGTATTTTACATTGCAAGGTTGTGTCTTCACACATGCTTTTAGTTGATTTAAAATGAAGTAAATACTTCATATACATAGTGCTTTGAACTATTACATATTGGGTTCCTATTCTATCATCATTTACGCCTAGCGGTGCAGCGATGATGTCCCTCTTGACATAGTGTGTGATGATGGTGTGATCACTCAGCAAATATAACACAAAGAGATATTGATATTTATACTCAAGTTGTGGTTGTATGTGTGACTGCTTGACAAGTACCTTACCAGCTCTAAACTCCTTCGCTTTACAACATTTTTTGAATAAAATTGTTGATGTCAAATTTTCATGTAAAATAAAAGAAAATGAATCAGTTAATGCTTTATTGTCGATTTTGGGATTGGTTGTGTGTCTTGGTTGTATTCAAAGAATGTAATGGTTGTGATATAGTGGAAGAGGCTGCATATGTGATATGTAGATACTTTAGATTATGCATGTTTGTTTATTGTTTTTTAGTTCATGGCATGAACATGTGAGAGATTTGTTAACATATGTGAAATAGTAACAGATTTAATTTAGTCATTGAGTTACAACAATAAAGCATAGATAATATGGGCATGAGACATTGTGTTATGATAAAAGTGCAGCGAGATAGTGTAAGAACTATGACATATAGAATAATAAAAATCCATAATCACTGCATAGGATAGTGTATAATTATTAAAAAAAAATGATATTCACGAGTATTAGTGTTCTATGATTTTTTTTTTGAATTTGGTGAGAATACTGTGTATTGCATGCTATAAAGAAAGTATATTATGCCATGAGATAAGATTGATTATTTGCATGCTGTTGTTGGACAGTTTAACTAAATGCTTTATTTTTTGTACAATAATTGTCATTTTCGCACTCTAGCAATCAGGGTAGGTTTGGTGGCTCTCATTTAATGTTAGTTGTGTTGTTATAAATTTTTATTTAGTTGTTAGTTATTTTTCAGAGGGATGGCAAGCTGTTGCTTTTTATTATGTGTTACATACTTTTTTTTTCAAATTATTGGGTTAGATTTTTCCTATAACCATATTTTACTAAGTGTCTTAGAAAAGCTGGAGTTACCAGCACAAAACTCTAAGTTTGTGTAGAGCAATGAAGAGGGTATGTATACATGTCTATGTTCTTTTTATTATGCTGATGTTGAAAGGAGGAGGACTCATGGTGAGGTATGCAGCTAAACAACAAACATCTTTTAAGGCAGTTGAGTTTGTTAAGCGTTTCTATCCTTTTGATGTGTTTGACTACAATATCTTTCAATTGGGTGAGATGAGAAATAGGTATGCAAAGTTATACACTCTATATAATTTAACTCAAAGGGCATTTGAAATGCTTAGGATCAATTTCAATGTGATAAAAAGTGATTATGAGCATATTAAAGGTGTGATTAGTAGGGCCAACAAGGCGCACAGAAGTGTGAAGGCCAGGAGGTAGCTTCTTAAAAATTAATGGGTATTTGGCCTGTTTAGTTGTTGTTGGGAGGGTTTGATGTTTTAGTTGTTTGTTGTCCACTTTTATTAGTTTCTATAAAATGTCTAGGTTGTTTATAGAAAATACTATGAAAATGGTTGGGTGGGATCATGCATCATGTTTGGTTCCTATAAAGCTCTTTTTTTTTGTTAGCTGGCAGAAATTTTTGGAGGTGCTTAGCTTGGATGGCCAATTGTGTTTTTTCCAAAATTCTATATGTATGACTAGTGAAATGACATCAATGTATTAACTATATAGAAATGAAATATTCTTTTGCTCAATCATGTTCCTAATATTCAAGTGTTTTCTTATATTAGCTAATTGTTATCAAACAGAGTTAAATTGATTTTTGGTGAAGAATGGTGGATTAAAATATTATAGTATTAGCTAACTGTTTTTAAACACTTTTGAGATTAATTTGAGTGAAGAGTGGTGGGTTGAATTACTAGATTATCAGCCAACTATTATCAAGTAGAGTTAGATTGGCTTTGCCTTTAAGGGTGATGGATGAAGATACTAGATTATTACTATAACAGGGTGCGCATATTTATATATGTAGTAATAGAAATATCAAAAAAGTAATAAGATAACATTATTTCATGTATTTAATAAATTCCCACTGTTGTTATCGCAAAACCATGATGGTGATTAGTGATTTGGAAGTTGAATATATGTGTTTATGAGAATGCATAAGATTAAAGCATCGAATAACTTAATTGAGATGTTATATATGATTTGAATACTAAAAATAAAGCCAACACTTTGAGAAATTCACATATAAATATATGGGTTTATGTGATTTTATGGATTTATTTGTTTGTTCAAGATTTACAGGGATAGATTGATATGCATATGTGTATGAATTTATTTTAGATGTTGAAAAAAGAATGAATTTATTCTCTATTAGTGATTGATCCATAGGTTGTGCATCGTTAATGGCTTAATCAATGTCTAATTGGTGAAATGGTGGGGAAAATGCATGGACAAGTATTTATATTTAGAATTTCCATTATTAGTAAACATGCTTCATTTAATTGATTTGTATTTAAACGCATATGTTGATGTATGCATGTATTAACTTAATATTATCTTTGAATAATAAAATGTTATAACTCTAAATTTGCTATCATGTTCTATTGGAATACTACAAAGTAACTATGAAATCTTTGACCAATTTATAGGTTAATCGTGCTCAGTGTAGTTTTTAGTTTTTATTGCTTTAGTGATTGGGTGAATGTTTTCATTATAAGCACCAATATAATGTGTTAATAAAAGTTTAATGCTTTATATATGGATTTATGGATTTTCTTTTGTCAAATGTATCATGTGGTAGAATGATATAGTTGATTTCTATGAGTGAATTGAAAAAGAAAAGGGCAGCATGTGTATTAAAATATTTAAATTCTTAGGTTTTCCTAAAGTATATGGTAAATTAATATAAAGAAAAATGGCAATTCATTAGGGGTATTACATTGCTGGTTTCTTGCTAGCATGAGGAAGAAATATGAAATGTGTGATTTGTTTTTAAAATTGGTTGATGCGTATGCCCATCTAAGGTGGTTTATAGGACATGCAAATATTAAAATGCTAATAAGTGAATAGTTTAAATAAATAATACAGATATATAATGGACTGTGATTATTGCCTATTGGCCAAACAAGTTAATCTCTATTTTGATCTTAGGCAATCAAATTGAATAAGACTAATATTTGTATTAAGCTATATTATACAGGACTTAAATTGTTGAAGAATTATTCGGAGCCCGAACGGACCATCAGCCAAGTCGACCAGACTAAGAGCAGTTCATCATATCGAGCAGAGCTTGTTGTTCCAGACCAAACCTACTGGAAGTTTGGTATACCAATACCAAACTGACAAACAAAAAAAATAATGAGGATAAATGTTTCAAAATCGAGCTTGTCGGATTGGAGAATGCATTAAAACAAGCTGATCAGATAAAACACAAGCTGACCAAACAAAGCACAAGCTAAGAAATGAACCGAGCACACTGAGCCTTAAGCTGATAGAATCAAGGACGAGCATATCATACTTAACTCTAACCAAAGTATCCAAAAGAACTCACGCCAAACATCACTCTCACTTTGTGAACGGTCTATATGTTCCGATCGGACTAGTGTGATGACCGAGAATATCAAGCTCAATGATAAATTATCAAGACATTCAGTAGAGCTCACGGTCCCTGGTACTCTGAAAGTTTTAGCATACTACACTTAGGCTAACTGAACCTGATGCATTTCTGATTGGACTGAACTATAGGCAAAAATCCAATAAGTTCCAATAGAGCTCACGATTGCCAACACTCTCAAAATCTCAGTATACTAGAAAAAGATCGACCAAATTGAATTGGTCCCGAGCATACCACTGGTACGGGGTTTAAAAATCATAACTGTTATTTATCCATTCAATTAGTGGATACCACGTAGACTAGCTGTTGAAGAACTTTTGTTAGAAAATATGAAGAGCATGACTGGACCGAGGCCAATTAGACCATGCAAAGCTCGAGCTGACATGACCAAGTGCAACGCGACCATGCCAAGCCCGAGCCGATCGGACCAAAGACAGTCCAACTGTGAAACTGCTCGAAAAAGAGAGAAAAGTGGGAGACAATAATCAAACATGTTTGCTCATATCCCAAATGGCTAATTAAAAACTTGAAGGATATAAATACCACAAGAACCATCATTTTAAAAAAAAGATTGTGATTGTAATAGCCAAGTTTAACATCTTTCATTTCTTTGCATCAAAATTATACTTGTATTCATTGAGTGTTGGGTGTGAGTATTGAAACACCATTGTAAGTTTTAGTATGAGCTTGGAAACACTTAGGTTTTAGAGTGAGCCTGGGAAAACTCTTGTTGGAGTTGTGAGAAAGGTACTCAAACCTTGTAAAAGTTCGGTGCGATCTTGTGAAAATACCAAGTTAGAGCTGAGCTTGTAAAAACTCAAGATTATTGGAACCTTAATAAGTTGTTAAGAAAGTGGATGTATTCATTATAAGCTGAGCTTATAGGATTGAGGTAAATCCGAACCACTATAAATTCTCTTGTATTCATTATTCTCTACTTCTTCTCTTGCTTTGATTTGCTTTCAATTTTCAATTTATCATTAATTCTTCAAATCAACCAATTCACCCCCCTCCTCCTCCGGCCACTTGGTTGCCATCTTGGGATACTAATTAGTATTAGACCCTTAAAATTTCTAAAAGCTTAGTTGTGAAATTTGATCCACCATGGAAACAACATCTAATACTCTAGCCTTCTTCACATGGAAATCTCAATCCCCACCTTAAACCCTACTTTGATGGAATGGACTACTATTATTAAAAACATGAGATGAATTTGTTCCTTGATAGTGAGGGAGTTGAGCTTTGGAAATATATGGAAAAAGAGTGAAAACCTCCTACCCATGAAGTTGAAGGTGTTCAAGTGCCTCTTCCTAGGGAAAAATGTACAGATGCTCAAGAAAGGGCTTTCTACAAGAATAATAGGGCATCATCCATCTTGATAAGCTCCTTGTTTAGAGAAGAAGGTGAAAGAGTCCAAAATCTCATATGTGCACATAGCATTTGAAAAACTCTTAAGAATTATTATGAGGGTACCACCTAAGTGAGGTTCACCAAGACCTAAATGCTTGTACATGAGTATGAACTCTTTAAGATGAAGCCCAACGAAAATGTCATTGAAATGACAAATCAGTTACTTGTTATTGTCAACGACTTGAAAAAATATGAAAAATTCTATGATCAAGGAGATGTTAATAGCAAAATATTGAGGGCAATTAGAGCTAAAAAGAACTTTGAATCAAAGGTCTTATCAATTGAAGAAGCTCATGACCTTAGCACACTAAAGACGGATGAGCTAGTCAAAAAACTTCTCACCTTCAAATTGCACACAGAAAAATAAGATGACAAAGGTGAGAAGGATAAAAGGAAAGCCGAAGATGAGAGTTCAAGTGAAAAAGATTGTAATAGCCGTGATTTTGGAGAAATTAGATAAGTATTTAGACTCATAGGTATTGTATATACCTAATATATACCTAGTGTATACATAGTATATATTATACATTAATAGTATATGTTGAAAATATATATTGTATACTTGATTTATATAATATACATATAAGACATATTTGATGTGTATATAGGATACACATTATATGTGCATATGAGTATTTATATAAATTAAATATAAATTACATATACGTAGTATATATATTAAATAAATATGTATATAATGGTATATGTAAAATATAAGTAGCATATATATGATAAATACATATACATGAAATATGCCACACATATATGCTAAATATAAAGTGGTGTTGGAAAAGTTGATAGTAGTAGTAGTAGTACCAATAATAAATTAAAAAATAAAATAAAATAAAAGTCAAAGAAGAAAGAAAACATTTACAAAATAAATAAATAAATAAATCATCGATGGATGGTAATAAAAGAAGAATTTATTAATTAATTAATAATTAAAATATTTTTGGATAGGAAGAGAAAATATTATATTATTTTATTAATTAGTTGGATGGCAATTAAGCAATTAAGTAAAGGGCAAAATGGGAAGTGGGTTGTTATAAGAAGAACATCATCTTCTTCTTCCTCCATACATGAACCAATTTTAGAGAGAGGAGAGAGGTCTTCCAAATACCAAAAATTGGTTAAAGATCAAAGGTTTCAAGTAGATTTTTAAAGAAAAATCAATATTCAAGTAAGTACCTCTTTCTTAATGCTTTGTTTTCTTCTATTTGATGATTATGTATGGGCTGCTAGAGAGAGAAAGTGATGTTTAGTTGTTAAAATATGTAAAATTGATGTTAAAATGGAGATAATATGGTGAAATGTTGCTTGGTTGGTTGATATGGACAAGTTGTAAAATTTAAGGTTATGGGAAGATGATGCATGATTTAGGATTTTGGTGTGGATGGTTTTAAATTATTGGAATGTATGGAATTAGTGTTATTTCAATATGTATGTAATGATTCTATGGTTAGAGATTAATTATGGGCAAGTTTGGATAAAGTTTAAATTTATGGTTTGGTTATGTAAAATTAGAGTTTTTAAATATGGATAATGTTAATTATTGTAATGAGAAGAATTAGTATTGTTCAATGTAAATTTGGTGAATTTAATGTTGGAAATATGATATGGATAAGTTTTGGTGAAGTTCATGTTGATGGTTGCATTATGTGAAATTTGAATTTTTTTAAAAAAATTTTCATAATTGTGAAAGTGAATTATTTTAATGTTGTATTAATATATAAGTAATGTTTTTAAAGTTAAATGTTGAAAATGAGATTAGTAGAATGAAGTTTAAGTAAAGTAGTAAGTTGGAGAATTTAGTATTTTTCTAAAATTTTGATGAAGATTATTTAGATATTGATAGTTTAATGTATATTGAGCATGTGAGTGATTATAATGGATAATATTGCTTATGAAAGGACCATGTAATGTGTAATATGGTTAATAATGTAGAAATTGGTTATGAAATAATGAGAAATGATTAAAAAGGTAAAAGTGAGCTACATTAGGTAATTTGATTGAAAATGATGAAAATAGATATGAAAAGTATGGTAAATGCATAGAAAATATGATAACGATGTCACATTGACAATGTGACTAAGAATTATGTGAAATATGATAAAGAGATAAAAAAAAATAAGGATGATTTATATAATAGGTTTTAAAGGATGGGAGAATTGGGAAAATGACCTAAATAATGTCATAAGAATGAGAAATGATAACATTCTTTGAAATGTGATAAATGTTAAATTTATATAGATTGTGTATAAATGATGAATTGAGTATAATTGTCAGATTATGTGTATACATATATGTGACATATGTGGTGAGTTGTCCAATATGGACACTATTGTGATTTGTGAGAAAATATAGAAAGTAAGTCACATTGTGAATGTGACTTACGATTATATATGTGAATGATTTAAAAATATAGAAATTGATGTTATGTGAATTAATATGAGGATGTAAAGTGAAAGTGATCATGATAAGGTTGATCACTTGAAAATTGCGATAATGTGATGTGAAAGTGGTCAAGAATTAAGTTGATCACTTATAAAAGTGTTATTGTGTATTTGTAAACCTATACAAATAATTGTCCAGTAATATTGAGAATAATTTGCATGCATTAATAGACCTAAGCAAGGCTAGGTCATGTGATGAGATTGAGACTGAAATTGAGAATGGACCCGGGTAAAGCTGGGCTGTGAATTTGATATTGTGATTACTGGGCTTGATAATTATATAGGTGTGTTTGGGCTCAAATGTTTGTGTGTGAAAGTGTTGCATGTATGTGAGTTCTTAAATAAAAAGTGAAAATGTTGCAACAGTAATATAAATTATGCTACGAGAAATTATAATTGATTGTGATATATATATATATTGTATTTGAGATTGTGTACCACCAAACTGTATAGCTTAGCGCAGTTGTTTGAATCGCGCAGGTAAGAGGATTATTGATCAGAGAGATCCTGATTGTTGGTGATTTTTTAGAGTTCGAAGGTGCCACTGGGCCAACTGCATTCATGTATATTTGTGTTTTGTATTATGCATTTTGGTTTATGTAAATTGAATCATAATACTTAGTTTTGTTTTAAAGACTTGAAATGATTGTATAAATATATTTATATAGAACTTAATTATGATAAATTTTATTGTAAATGGTAAATAGGAGAATTATTGGTATGTGGTGGAAGTGTGAAATTATATTTTGGGAATGTTAAATTGATTTTGTATAGGTTATGAAATTTGATATTTTTGGAATTATCTAAATTTATAGATAAAACTCTGGCCAATTTTTTCTAAAGATTTTTAATTAAAAATATGTATTTTTGGTATTAAATCTATTAATAAAATTTTTTATTTACTTATGGAAGCATGTTATAAAGATTTAAGTATTTTTCTTGAGAAAGAAAAATTTTAAAAGAACTGGCAATGGTGACATTCTTATATACTGTATACGTATGTTGCAGATACGGAGTGTATGTATATATGTATATGGGGTATAAAGGTGTTACAAATATAGTGATGATGATGAAGAGATGGCCATGCTTTCTAAAAGAGTAAGTGAATGCAAAAGAAAGAGAAGATGGCAAGCTAACAAAGGTAACTTATCAAAATCCTCTTTCAAAGATAAGGAGAAAAAGAATGAAGTAAAATTTTATGAATGTGGAAAATCGGGTCGCATCAAAATGAATTGCTTCAAGATGAAGAACTAGAAAACGTGGGACAAAGAAAAGAAGAAATCTCTCAAAGCCACATGGGATGATGACTCCTCAAGTAAAGAAGAAGAAGAGGATGAGCAAGGAATTGCAAATTTATGTCTCATGGCTTTTGAGGATGATGATCACACTAATGAGGTAAGTACTCAATCTCTAAATTTTAATGGACATAGTGATGATGTTGATGATGCTTTGGATGATAATGATCTAGTTGAGCATATGAACTTGAGAGTCCAAAAATACTTTTCTAAAATGAAGTTTTATAAAGAAAAATATTTTGAGCTAGAAAAGGATTTTATCCCTTTGAAAAATTTTACATTAGAATTAAAGACATTAAATGAACAATTATAAAAAAAATCTATTAATGAAATGTCTAAAAACTCTTCTGGCCTAGAGAAAATTTCTAAAGAAAATGACATTTTAAAAAAAGAAATAAATGAATTAAGGAATTGTATCTCTAAGTTTCATAAGGGCAATGAAGCCTTAGATACTTTGATAAGTATTCAAATGTTACCTTCATCCAAATATGGCTTAGGGTTCAATGTCTCTACTACTATTTCATCCAATGCACATTTACAACTCAAACCTCTAGTGCTGAAATTGTAAAAATATATATACCTACATTAACCCTAGAAGTTCTAAAAAAAAACTATGCAAGGCTTGCTAAGCTCTAGAACTAAGTTTCAAAGAACAAATTATGCATATACATACACCAACCATGAACACAACCACAAGTATACACATAAACAATCTTATTCTATACGCACTTATGATTGTCAATTTAATTCTTCAAAATTCAATAGAAAAAGGATGCAAAAACATAAAACATTGTATCAATACCAGTATTGTATGAAATTTGGTCACAAAAGTAAAATTTGCTATATTAGAAAGGTTCACCTCAAAATAGATGATCCTTTTACTACTAAGTACATTTGGGTACCTAAAAGAAAGTAAATTTTATTATCTTATAGGTATGCCTAAAGTCTACTATCAATGAAAGTGTTTGGCTTATAGAAAGTGGATGTTCAAAGTATATGGTCGGTAATGATAAACTGTAACACCCTCACAACCTACCAATATATAGTACACATATCCTTAAGTATGTTGTATGCATAGTTAGGATGTAAGAGCATTACTAAAATATTACTATTAAATCTTATCTCCTTTACAAATTTAATAGATAATGCATGGTATTGTATAATTAATGAATTAGGTATAAAAGTAATAAACGAATTTATAAAATTTTGCCAAAGTTTTGTTAGAAATACGGATAATCCCAGATTTTAAATAATTCAACCTGTGAACATTTAATGTATGTTTAAATATTTAAGATTACTACTCTCATCCCAAAATCTTATAGACATACATAAATACATATAGTGGAAAGCATGATGGTACTTATTTACAAATCATTCTTACTATATAATACATTTAGTGCATTCATCCAAAAGACTATTTATATGATATGCTAGGATTGATCTTGTGGCAACCGACGGTTCTAATATCCAAACACTATCTAGGGCTGACCTGGTCTAGAAGGACTTCCAACTTTTGTTCTATCACCTGCGTGATAAATAATTTGCGCTGAGTACAAGCTCAGTGGTGTATACTTGATAATACAATATTAATATGACAACATAATGTAAAGATACATCAAACTTTAATATAAAAACACGTATATATAAACATATAATTAGCCTATATCATGCAATGGGCCCACAGTTCTTTCACAATTAACTAGTTCAAGAACCATTCTTCTAGCCTATCTCATCACAATGACACTAATGTGTCTTGCTAGTAGACGTAGCAATATCTATGACACCCAGTGTCTCATCCACAACATATCTCAATAGTAATGACACCAATGTATCTCGCCAGATGATGTAACAATATCTGTGACACTCAGTATCTTATTCACAGTATATAATGACACCAATATGTCTAACTCAGGGGCGTAGCAATATCAGTGACACCCAGTATCTCACCCCATCATGTATGGCATGCCAACTACCAAACACAATCTTCTGGCAATTAGTTAAAATATAAGGCAACAAACAATATTTCACATTACGCATATATGAGACATTCATTATATGACTCATCAACACAACAACATATAGTATAATCAACATATTTTATCATAATTCTTCACTTTATAATCACATATATATTTTTAATTCAATATATATAAAGATATAGCTATATAATCCATTTACTACACCCGTATAGTACAAAATATAGCAATAAACATCAATAAAATAATCCCACGGTCGTATCATCCAATAGCCACGGTTGCGGGATGTGAAATGAGGTTGTAAAATACCATTTAATACCCCCCCCCCCCCCCCCCCGATCATGGCATGCAAAGGCCACGCCCTTGGCATCCATTCTTCTTCTACCTCTTCATCATTTTAACACAAAACAACCCCTCATCCAATCCCACGACCGTGGCCCTGCATGGCCACGCCTATGGTATCTCAAAATCACTCTTTTACACCATTTTCATTAACATAACACACACCTAACTACTTAGAATGATGCAAACCAAAAACAAGAGTATGATCCAAGTATATTCTTACCTTTTTGAAGTTCAAATTGAAGAAATAACTCTTTATCAACCTCCACTCTATTTAACATCAATTTTCACCAAAGTGATCTTTCTCTTTAGAATTCCCTAATTCAAATCACTCAACACCTATTCAATTTTTTATTCAAAAGTAATATTAGTAACTCATTTAAATTCCTTTTAACCCATTAAACTTCCTCCAAGTTCAAGGTTAACCAAAATCCAAACAAAAACCTAATACTCAATCATTACTCCATACTTTAGCCAACCTTTATCAAAACACTTAACCAAGTTTAAAATTATAATTTCTATATCAATTTCACATCATAATTTCCATATATCTTATTGTACTACAATTTTATATCATTTCTACCAAAAGAAAATCAATAAGGATTAAAGAAACTTACTTTTTCTTAAATTAAAAACCAAGCTTCTTTCAATACTTGTTGAAAACTAGCAAAAATCTTGGTAATTTAAAAATAAAATAAAATCAACACCTCCAATTCACCATGGGGCTCGACCAAGAAAAAGAAAGGAAGAAGAAGAAGAAGAAAATTGTGAATTATTGGTCTTTGACCACTTTTACCAATTATAAATATATATATATATTTAATTAATTAAATTTTTATATAAAATATTATTATTTTATATTTTAACTTTTCTACTTTTCACTTTATTACCACTTTACCATTTATATTTAACCTTTTTTATATATAATGTATATGTTATTTATATTTTCAATATCTCTTACTCATTAATGTGTTTTATTACGTTTAATAAAAATTGGGGTATTACAGTTCTCTCCTTTTTAAATAATTTCGTCCCCAAAATTACCTGATATTAGTTCTGAAAACATTGTGGGTATTGACTTTGCATCATTTGTTCACTTTTCCATGTAGCCTCTTCTGTTGAGTGATTCCTCCATAAAACCTTCACTATAGGTACTTCTTATTCCTTAACTCCTTCACTTCTCGTGCTAAAATTGCTATTAGTTCTTCCTCGTAACTTAGGTATGGATTTACCTCAATAAATTTAACTGACAATATATAAGATGGATCCGACCTATATCTTTACAGCATAAAAACATGAAATACATTGTGAATTCAATCCAACTCTGGTGGCAATGTTAATTTATAAGCAACTGGTCCAACTCTTTCCAATACTTCATATGGCCTAATAAAACGTGGACTCAATTTTCCTTTATTTTCAAATCTCAACACCTTCTTCTATGGAGACACTTTTAAAAACACCTTGTCACCTAAATTATATTCTATATCTTTTCTTTTCAAATCCGTATAGGATTTCTGTCAGTCTGAAGCTATTTTCAATCAGTCCCAAATTATCTTCACTTTCTCTTCTGTTTCTTTAATCAATTCAGGACCTATTATCTTATTTTCTCCAACTTCATCCTAATATAGAGGTGTTCTACATTTCGTTCCATATAGAGCTTCAACAGAGCTTCATATGGTGCCATACCAATATTAGATTGGTAGCTATTATTATATGCAAACTCAATCAACGGCAAATGTTTATCCCAACTGCCAACAAAATCAATAACACAACTTGTCAATATATCATCCAATACTAATATTATCCTTTCAGACAGCCCATCTATCTGGGGATGAAATACAGTGCTGAAATATAATCGAGTACCTAATGCACCTTGCAAACTCTTTCAAAATCTTGATGTGAATTTAGGATCTCAAGCCGACACCAATGAAATTGGAACCCCATGTAGCTTCACAATCTCATTGATATAAATTTCTGCTAATTTGTTAAGGGAATAATCCATCCTCACAGGTAAGAAATGAGCTGACTTTGTCATTCTATCCACAGCTATCCAAATTACATCATGCTTTCTTTGAGTCAAAGGTAATCTAGTAATAAAATCCATAGTTACTCTATCCCATTTTCATTCAGGCACCGATAAAGGTTTCAATAATCCCAAAGGAACTTGATGTTCAGCTTTTATCCTCTGACAAGTGAGACACTTGGATATAAATTCTGCTATATTCTTTTTCATACCCTTCCACCAGTAATGTTGTTTTAAATCTTGGTACATTTTAGCACTCCCGATTGATGTGCCTCTTCCAAAATCTTTTTCTTCAATTCTGTATCTTTTGGTACACGCAAATGTGTTCTATACCTTAAACTACCATCATTTCCAATTTGAAAATCTCTACTCTCCCCCTTTTGACAATCTTGCATTATTTTTTAAATCTTCACTTCTACCTTTTGTGCTTGCTTAATTTGTTCTAAAAGTATCGGCTTAATTTGCAACTATGCCATAAGTGCACCATCATTTTCAATTTCAAATCTAGCATGTAAGCCTTTCAATTCAACTAACAACATGAGAGAATAGGCAGTCAACCTTACCATAGACTTTCGACTCAAAGCATCCACAACTACATTAACCTTGCCCGGATGGTAATTAATCAAACAATCATAATCTTTGATTAACTCCAGCCATCACCTTTGTCGACGATTCAACTGTTTTTCACTCCCAAATATTTTAAACTTTTATGATCTGTATAGATAAAATATTTCTCCCCATATAGATAATGTCGTCAAATCTTTAATGCAAACACTATAGCTACTAGCTCTAAATCATGAGTCGCGCAGTTCAACTCGTGTGGTTTCAATTGTCTAGAAGCATAAGCAATGACTCTACCTTCTTGCATCAACACATATGTGAAGCATCACTATATATCACATATAGTTAGCTTTCTACAAGTAGAGTAAGAACATGAGCTTGTGTCAACTTATCTTTTAATTGTTCAAAACTCATTTGGCATTTGTCTTTCCATACAAATCTCACCCCTTTTTGAAGTAATTTGGCAAGTGGCATGGCTATTATAGAAAACCCCTTTACAAATCCACGGTAATAACCTGCCAATCCTAGAAAATTTCTCTCTTTTGTAACATTTTTAGGTGGACTCCAATTCAAGATCGCTTCAATTTTACTTGGGTCTACTCTAATCCCTTTTGTTGAAACAACATGCCCAATAAAAGTAACTTGATCTAACCAAAATTCACACTTAGATAATTTTGCAAACAATTATTTTTTCCTTAATGTCTGCAATACAGTCTGTAAGTGTCTATCATGATCTTCCTTATAATGTGAATACACTAAAATATCATCAATAAACACCACTATAAATTGATCCAAGTAAGGTCAAAAAATTTGATTCATTAAATCCATGAAAACTATTGGTGCATTTGTCAACCTAAAAGGCATAACAAGAAATTCATGGTGTTCATACCTCATACAAAAAGCAATCTTGGGTACATCTATCTCTTTCACTCTTAACTGATGATACCCTGATCTCAAATCAATTTTAGAAAACACAGATGCTCCCTTCAATTGATCAAAGAGATCATAAATACGAGGTAATGGATATTTATTCATAACGGTCACCTTATTCAACCGCCGATAATTAATACATAATCTTAAGGTACCATTCTTCTTTTTAACAAATAATATAGGTGCTCCTCATAGTGAAACACTAGGGCTTATAAATCCTTTATCCAACAATTCTTATAATTGCATCTTCAACTCCTTCAACTCTATTGGTACCATTCGATAAAAGGTTATAGATATAGGAGTGGTACCCGACATCACATCAATACCAACTTTTACCTCTCTCATGGGAGGTAACCTTGGTAGCTCATCTGGGAATACATTCAGAAATTCAGCAACTATAGGAATATTATCAAGCTTAGACTTCTTTGCTCTAGTATCTGCTACATATGCTAAATAGGCCTCACACCCCTTTCTTATCATCCTTCAAGCAACCACTACAGAAATAAAAGTAGACAAGAGGTGTCTTGGCTCACCTCTTATCACCACTTCTTTCCCCATAAGTGTTCTTAAAGTAACACTTTTCTACTGACAGTCAACTACAGCTCTATACCTCGCCAACCAGTCTATACCTAAGATAAGATCATATTCTCTAAAAGGCATCCCAATTAAATCATTGAGAAATTCTTCTTCTTGTACCACAATCAGAATATCTCGATAAACTCTAGTAACTACCACACTATGCCCTAAGGGATTAGTCACTAATACATCAAATCACGAAGATTCATAATGCATATGACTCACAGGCAAAACTGATGCACTAATATATGAATGAGTAGATCCAGGATCTATCAATGCATGTATAAAGGTACCGAATAAAGAAAATGTACCCTATGACATCTGGAGCATCCAACTTTTTCTGCATCACATAAACTCTCTGACCAGCTCTAGTCTCTTCCAACCTGCTCACAAATGTAGAATTCCCTCTTCAACTAGCTCTAAATCTACCACCTCTATTACCACTTCGATTTTCCCTACCTCCTCTACTGCTCTATCTAGATCCTGCTGTATCAACTGATCTCTCATCCGGTGGCTCTGGACAATCTTTAACAAAATGACCTGAAGATCCACACCTAAAACAACCTCTGAAATTAGCTCCCCAAAAAACCCCCTACGCATTCGACCACACTGGGCACAAATAGGTGGAGGAGATCTTTGTGTAACTGGGATCTGAGTACTAGCCACCGAAACAGCAGGTCCCTGTCTCTACCTCTGCTACTAAAATCCTCTACCAAATTGCCCTTGGCCTCTACCAGACCTCTGTGAAAAACTTCTTTGACTCCTCTTAGATGATGAAGACCCTGTCTCTAACTGACGTCTCCTATCTCTATTCACTATTCTGGCTGCAGCTGTAATCCCTTGAGCCTTCTCCATATTTCTAGTAGCAGATACCAATTGGGAGAAATCCTTATAATGACTACCAACCACCTAGCACATAATCGATGGCCTTAGACCCTATTCAAACCTTCGGCACCTATCAATTTCATCTATCACAATCCCTCCTGCATACTTGCTTAACCTGATAAAATCTTTTTTATACTCTGTCACTGTCTTTGTATCCTGCTTTAGACTCAAAAACTCCTTCTTCTTTGCATCTTTATACTCTCGAGGAGTATATTTCTTACCAAATTCATGTAGAAAATTAGTAAAAGTCAATACCGAAGGATCATCAATGGCATGAGGAATTGTCTTCCACCAATCATATGTGTCCCCCTACAGAAGAGATATGGCATAATCAAACTTCTCTTCTACACTAGCCTGTAACTGGATAAATATACTCTAAAATTTATCCAGTAACTACTCTGCTATAGCTGGATCTATAGTGCCAAAGAAACCTGTAGCTCTGAACTTTCTTAGCTTGTAATATTTTCTAGTCGGTAGTTGTTGCTGTTGCCGCGGCTGGGGCTGCACAAGAGCCTTTTGTAACAATTTTATCATATGTCGCACCCATCCTGGTAGAACATCTTCAATTATCGGTCTAGCTGGCATCGATGCCTCCCCAGCAGTTTCTATACCTGTTCCAGCCATACCTTTCCCTGGAGTAAAACTCTCTACACTACCTTCTTCTGATCTATGGGATCGAAAAATCTCTACTACCTATATCAGTTATAAGATCAAAGGTTGTCACATTAAAGATCAACTCAAATGCCTATGCATATGCATGTTCAAAACCTTTTAAAATCAACTTTGAAATCCCCATTTTTTTCTCTCACAAAAACTCACCTAGGTTGAGAATCTCAAACCTAGGCTCCGATACCAAAATAAATGTAACACCCTCATAACCTACACATACATAGTACACATACCCTCAAGTATGTTATATGCATAGTTAGGATGTAAGAGCATTACTAAAATATTACTATTAAACCTTATCTCCTTTACAAATTTAATAGATAATACATGGTATTGTATAATTAATGAATTAGGTATAAAAGTAATAAACGAATTTATAAAATTTTCCAGAGTTTTGTTAGAAAAACAAATAATCTCAGATTTTAAATAATTCAATTTGTGAACATTTAATGTATGTTTAAACATTTAACATTACTATTTAACATTACTACTCTCATCCCAAAATCTTATAAACATACATAAATACATATAGTGGAAAGCATGATGGTACTTATTTACAAACCATTCTTATTATATAATACATTTAGTACATTCATCTAAAAAAGTATTTACATGATATGCTAGGCTTGATCTTGTGGCATCTGACGGCTCTAGTATCCAAACACTATCTAGGCCTGACCTGGTCTAGAAGGACTTCCAACTTTTGTTCTATCACCTACACAATAAACAATTCGAGCTGAGCTACAAGCTCAATGGTGTATACTTGATAATACAATATTAATATGACAACATAATGTAAAGATACATCAAACTTTAATATAAAACATATATATTTATAAACATATAATTAGCATATATCATGCAACGGGCCCACATCCCTTTCACAATTAACTAGTTCCAGAACCATTCTTTTGGTATATCTCATCACAATGACACTAATGTGTGTCACTAGTAGACGTAGCAAAATCAATGACACCCAGTGTCTCATCCACATTGTATCTCAATAGTAATAAAACCAATGTACCTCTCTAGTGGACGTAATAACATCTGTGACACCTAGTGTTTCATCCACAATGTATCTCAACAGTAATGATACCAATGTGTCTAACGCATGGGCGTAGCAATATCTATGACACCCAGTGTCTCACCCCACCATGTATGGCATGCTAACTACCAAACACAATCTTCTGGCAACTAGTTAAAATATAAGCAACAAACAATATTTCACATTACACATATATGCGTCATTCATCATATGACTCATCAACACATCAACATATAGTATAATCAACGTATTTTTATCATAATTCTTCTCTTTATAATTACATATATATTTTCAATTCAATATATATATAAAGACATAGCTATACAAGTCATTTACTACACCCGCGTATAGTGCAAAATATAGCAACAAACATCAACAAAACAATCACACTGTCGTGTCATCCAATAGCCATGCTCGTGTGATGTGAAATGAGGCTATAAAACACCATTTAATACCCCCATGGTCATGGCATCTAAAGGCTATGCCTGTGGCATCCATTCTACTTCTGCCTCTTCATTATTTTCACATAAAACAATCCCTCGTCCAATCCCACAATGATGGTCCTACATGGCCATGCCTATGGCATCATAAAATCACTCTTTTACACCATTTTCATCAACATAACACACACCTAATCACTTAGAATGATGCAAACCAAAAATAGAGCATGATCCAAGTATATATTTACCTTTTTGAAGCTCAAATTAAAAAAATAACTCTTTATCAACCACCACTCTATTTAACTTCAATTTTCACCAAAGTGATCTTTCTCTTTAGAATTCCCTAATTCAAATCACTCAACACCTATTCAATTTTTAATTCAAAAATAAGATTAGTAACTCATTTAAATGCCTTTTAAACCATTAAACTACCTCCAAGTTCAAGGTTAACCAAAGTACAAATAAAAACTCTAATACTTAATCATTACTCCATACTTTAGCCAAACTTCATCCAAACACTTAACCAAGTTTAAAATTATAATTTTTATATCAATTTCACATCATAATTTCCATATATCTTATTATACTACAATTTCATATCATTTCTACTAAAAGAAATTCCATAAGGATTAAAGAAACTTACTTTTTCTTGAATTAAAAACTAAGCTTCTTTCAATAATTGTTGAAAACTAGCAAAAATCTTGGTAAAAAAAATAAAATTAGCACCTCTAATCCACTATGGGATTCAGCCAAGAAAAAGAAAGTAAGAAGAAGAAGAAGAAAATGGTGAATTATTGGTCTTTGACCACTTTTACCAATTATATATATATATTTAATTAATTAATTAAAATTTTTATATAAAATGCTATTGTTTTAGTTTTTAACTTTTCAACCTTTTATTTTATTACCACTTTACCATTTATATTTAACCTTATATATATAATGTATATGTTATTTATATTTCCAATATTTCTCACTCATTAATGTGTTTTATTATGTTCAATAAAAATTAGGGTGTTACATAAACTTTTCACAATTCTCACTTTGGAAATAATGTGATATTTGGAAATAATGCTAAAGAAAAATTATAGGCATTAGTTCTATCGGTATGCTTAGTAAGAGCATGATTGGTGATATATGGTTGATTGATGGCTTGAGAATGTTAGTCAATTGTGTGACAAAAGATATAATGTCAATTTTAACTCTAAATGATGCAAAATTAGTTCTTCTAGTTGTGATCTTACATTCAATGAAAGTATAATTGGAAATACATAAAAAAATTGGCATTCACTCTAATAATGCTATTGAATATTTAGTCACTATTAACAATGATGCTTGGCTTTGGCGTAGAAGATTAGGACATGCAAATATGGACCAACTCCAATGCTTATTCAAAGAAGAACTTGTGGATGGTCTTCCTAAAATAAGATTTCAAAAAGATAAGGTGAGTGAACCATGTCAACTTAGGAAACAACACAAAAACTCTTTCAAATCCAAGAATTTAGTAAGTACTTCTAGACCTTTAGAATTGATTCAATTGGATTTGTTTGGTCCTAATAGAGTTGCTAGTCTAGGTGGTAAATTGTATGCATTTGTGTTTGTTAATAATTACTCAAGATTTACATGAGTTAATTTCTTAACTCAAAAGAATAAAGCTTTTAATTATTTTAAAATTTTTGCAAAAAGAGTTCAAAATGAAAAAGGCTATGTAATCACATCTATTAGGAGTGATCATGGCAAAGAATTTGAAATTGATAACTTTAAAAATTTTTGCAATGAACTTAGAATATCACATAATTTTTCAGCTCTTAGAATACCATAACAAAATAGTGTGGTTGAAAGGAAAAATAGAACTTTGGTAGAAATGGACTAGAACAATGCTCAATGAGTATAACTTACCTTCTTACTTTTGGGTGAAAGCCATCAATACCGCTTGTTATATTGCAAACCGTGTTTTCAAAAGACCTTTGATAAACAAAACTTCTTATGAGCTATGGAATGGAAGAAAATCCAAAATTTCATACCTTAGAGTATTTGGATGCAAATGCTTCATATTAAATACCAAGGACCACCTTTAAAAATTCTCATCCAAATTGGATGATGGCATATTCCTCGGGTATTTCTCTTCTAGTAAAGCATATAGAGTATTTAATAGAACTCTAGTTGTTGAAGACTCAATGTATGTTATCTTTGATGAATCATTTAAGCTTGATCATGGAAAAGGTCTTGTTCTTGATGATGTTGTAGGATACTTGAAGATCTTGAGATAAACAATGATCAAAAGGAGAACAATGATGAGCTAGAACATATTGTGGAACTATTTTATTTGTTTTTGTCTTTAAATTGCTATTTATTTATTATGATAATTATTGTTTTCTTCATGCATTTTGGTAGTTTTAATCTGTTTATTTAGTGATTTCAGCATTTTGGTAGTTTTAATTTATCCCAGTGTTTAGATCATTTTTGTTCTAGTTTTTAGTATGATGTTTATGTGTTTTTAGTTAATGTTTCATTTGATTTTTGTTTAAAGTTTGTTTTAAGTGTTTGTTTTAGGTTAAAGTGCAAAAATTCCCTTGGAAGATCAAAACAAAGAAAGAAGAGCATGAATCAAGTAAGACATGGCCAAGCCAAATCAAGCTTAGCCGTGTCACCTCAAAGGAACCAAAGACCAAAACCAAAGAAACCAAAGAAAGAAAAGAAAAGAAGGAAAGAAATGGTAGCAAGTGACACGGCCAACAAGTTTGGCCGTGTCACTCTCATCTCCAAAGTACAAAGAAGAGCAAGGAGAAACAGAAGCTGACACACTCAAGTGACACGGCCAAGCTACTGGCCGTGTCACATGACCCATGTGACACGGCCAGGAGCTTGGCCATGTCCCATCCTAAGCCAAAGAACAAGGAAGAACAAAAAAAAAAGAAACAAAAGCTGACACACCAAGGAGACATGGCCAAGCCACACGGCCAGCAAGCTTAGCCGTGCCCCATCTCATGCCAAAGAAAAAGACAAGCAAACTAGAGAAGCAGAAGGTGACACATCCACATGACACGGCCAAGCTTGTGGTCGTGTTACACCCAGCACCCAAATACGAGCTTACACAAATTTTTAGCCAAGGGATTTGTATAAATAGATAAGATTAGGGCAAGAGGGGGAGAGACTTTTCAGCCGTTCTATACTTTTTCTGCAGCCATTCTTTATTTTTCTTTGGAGAATTTTTCTCTAAAATAAGAAAACTATTGAAGATTGATTTCACTTTCATTCAAACACTCTAGAACAAATTAGTTCTAGCCATTACATTATTCTTTTAGCAAAAATCTGAGCAAGAGATTCTTCAGAAGCTAAAGGAAAATTGTAATTGGGTTTTGTTCTTTAACTCTATCTCTTAAGTTTCGTTGAAATTTTATTTATGAATTCTCTAATGTCTAAATTAATTTCTTTGAATTTTAATGAGATGAATTTGTTTGATAGCATTACTATGAAACAATTTTGATGAATCTACTATGAACTAATTTGTTTGATAGCATTACTATGAACTAATTTTGATCTAGTCTAGGGTTTGTATGAATCTACTATGATTGTATGAACTGGTTATTTCTCTTAATTGATTTATTTCTTTTATCCTTAATTGAATGGATTAATGTTAATATATAATTGATTGGCCACCAATTATGTGTTTTAGGTATTGAGATGAAGATTTGAGAAATGAAATCCAATACTGGAATAATTTAATTAGGGACTTAGGTGAATTAGAAATATAAACCTAAGGAAAAGATCATTTTGATTGTAGTAAGATTAATTGAAAAAGGTTTGAATGCGAGAGCTTATTTCCTTAATTTGATTAATTAAGTTGCTTGAAATCTGATCTTTAAAATTAAATCAGTTGAGAGGAATTTCTGTTCATACATATAAATTAGTAGAGAAGTGCAAACCCTAGGCTTTTCTATTAAGTGAATCAATATATTTGTTCAGTTTTCTTTCATTGTTATAAATTCAATTCCTTTCAGTTTTTGTTAGTTGTTCAGCAATTTAATTTTATAAATCAAAGACTATTAATTGATAATTTGTTTATTACGATTTGATAAATAATTAGCTTATCTAGCTTCCTTGTGAGACGACCTTGAGGTGTTCACCGAAATACTACAATAGCCTCGTATACTTGCGAGTGTAGCTTTAGTAGTGTTTATTAGAGCACAACAAGTTATTAAAGACTCAATGCATGTTATCTTTGATGAATCATTTAAGCTTGATTATGGAAAAGGTATTTTTCTTGATGATGTTGTAGGATACTTGAAGATCTTGAGATAAACAATGATCAAAAGGAGAACAATGATGAGCTAGAACATATTGTGGAACATGAAGAGACTCAAGAACTACCCAAAGTATGGCATTATCAAAAGGATCATCCCAAAGAACTCATCATTGGTGACACTGCAAATGGAGTATCTACTAGATCCAAACTTAATATTTAGATTCTAATGTTGCTTTTGTTTCTCAAATTGAGCCAAGGACTATTGAGGAGGCTTTTAGTGATGAATATTGGGTGATTGCCATGCAAGATGAACCCAACCAATTTGATAGAAACAAATTATGAGAGCTTGTTCCTAGACCTAAGGATCATCCAATTATTGATTGTAAATGGGTATATAGGAACAAACTTGATGAAGATGGTCTCATTACTAGAAACAAAGCTAGATTGGTAGCCAAATGCTATAACCAATAGGAAGGCATTGGTTATTATGAGACATTTTCCCTCATATCAAGATTAGAAGCAATTAGAATTTTACTTGCATTTGCATGCCATATGAATTTTAAACTTTTTCAAATGGATGTCAAAAGTGCCTTCTTAAATGGTTTTATTACTAAGAAGGTTTATGCTAAACAACCTCCAGCTTTTAAAGATTATCAATTTCCAAATCACGTCTTTAAATTAACCAAAGCACTATATGGATTGAAACAAGTAAATAGTTTTACAAAAGGCAAAGTTGACACTACACTTTTTCTTAAAAAAAAATTGCATAACATTTTAATTGTGCAAATCTATGTTGATGATATTATATTTGGTGCTACTAATAAATTTTTATGCCAAGAGTTTGCTTCTTGCATAACCAGAAAATTTGAAATGAGCATGATGGGTGAACTTAAGTTCTTTCTTGATCTATAAATAAAGCAAAGTAAGGATGGAATCTTCATCAATCAATCCAAATATACAAAGAAACTTCTTAAGAAGTTTGGGATAAATGGTTGCAAAGCAAGCAAAGCTCCAATGAGCACATCCTTGAAATTGGACAAAGATGAAAGTGGTAAGAAAGTTGATGAGAAGAAATATTAAGGTATTATCATATCACTTCTTTACTTAACCACTTCTAGACTTGATATAATGTATAGTATATGTTGTGTGCTAAATTTCAATCTTGTCCTAGAAAATCACATTTGAATGCAACTAAAAGGATTTTAAAATACTTAAGTGGAACATTGCATTTAGGTCTGTGGTATCATAGAATACATCATTTGACATTTTAAGCTTTCCGGATGTGGACGATAATCTATTAAATAGAAAAAGCATGACTGGTGCATTTCATTTTTTGGCGATTGTCTAGTTTCTTGATTTAGTAAGAAACAAGTGTCGGTTGCTCTTTCTACTGCAGAAACCGAATATGTTACTGCATATTTTTGTTGTACACAAATTTTATGGATGAAGTTATAATTGCTAGATAATGATAAACATTTTAGTCACATTCCCATTAAATGCGATAACATAAGTTCCATTAATCTATCAAAAAATTCAATCCAACGTTCTAGGTCAAAATATATAGACATTAGGCATCATTTCTTAAGAGCTAATTTTCAAAATCAAAATGTTGTTTTATAATTTATAAACACTAAAAATCAACTTGATGATATTTTTACAAAACCCTTGAATGAAAAAATATTGAATTTTATAAAACAACATATAGGTATGATAGATGGTAGCATTCTTTATTAATTCTTATGTGCATATTAATGATGGAATTAGAATTGTTTGCAAATATATATATATTACATGACTTAATTCCTTATTTACATCTATTTCGATCATTCATTGAAGGCCACAAATTGAGATCTAAAAACTCCTTCCTTTTTCTGCTGAAAATTGCCCTAGCTCACCTGGACTGTGTCTCAGTGCGACCGAACTGCCACTGGTCTGACCAAACTATAGAGTATCTAGCTCAATTGAGCATGCTGAGATCTAGCCCGACCGAGCTTCTTTAAAATTTTATTGACCATTGCTATACTATCTGCTTGGTCCAACCAGACAGTTTCATGTACGACCGAGAACTCTAAAATATTTTTTTTTGTTAGCTTAGTTCACCCAAACTTCTCTATGCATGCTCGGATTACCAAACATAAAGCTCAATCTAACTGTACTACATGTGGTCTGGTCAGACAGCTCCAAATTTTCAAAATCTCTAGCCGTTGGAAACATTTTCAAAACATGTATAAATTCTCTCCAACAGCTATAAATGGCTAGTTTGACCTTCAGACTCTATATAAACCCTCTTATGATCAAATTTTATGATATTTAACACTTACTTTCATTTATAAACACTTAAAACATCTACTTCTCATTCAAATTTCATCATCATCATATCTATGGCTCCCAAAACCTACAAGAAGAAAGCTTCTTAACTTGAGAATGGCAAAGGAATTGCCACTTCCTCCACTCCTATGGAAGAGCATAAGCTAAGAACTCACAAACCTAGGCACTTGAGTGAAGAAGAAAAGCAAAGGCATGCTGTCATACAAAACAAGAAATGTGAACCAAATAAAGTCCCTTCTTCTTTCACTCTAGAAGCCCTAGGCATTGAATCCTATGTTCATGAAGCCTTGTCATATCTTGGGTGGGAAAAATTTATATTCTTAGAGAATGATGATCTTGGATGGGAATCTTTAACCAAAGAATTTCTCACTACTTTAGTTGTTAAGAAGAGAGATTTGGAACCTCTAGGACCCTACTCCATCACATTTAAACTTTTCAATGTATCCTATCAACTTTCTTTCCAAGAATTTTCATCCATTTGGGGATTCAACATGGAAGGTATTTATTATATATTTGATCCTTCCATTTTCTAATGTTATTTTTCTTTATTTTTAGAAAGAAATTTCCTTAGAATCCGATTTTCACAAGCTATCCAATGCTAAACATCTTAGAACTTTACCTCTTTGGATTCTTCATAGAATCATCACCATTACCATTAATGTAAGAGGTGAAAGCAATGAGAAAGTGACTCACAAAGACCTTTTGTTTCTTTATTGCTTGGAGAAAAAGGTGAAAATTTAAACAGGTAAGTTTCTAATTGACCAATTTCTCATCTTTCGAAACAAATCTACCAGAACCCTTTTGATCACATCCTTCATCACCCAAATAGGAAAATATGTGAATTCTCTCACCCCCACCAATTTAGCCACTCTATCCTATCCCCTTGATCTGGCCAAGAATCCAATCAACAATAAATGCTTGAAATATTTCAAATGCATATTTGAAGTAGATGAAACATACCATTATGCCTTTGGCGCTCAAGGTATTAGAACTCAACAAAGCAAAAGGCCAAGAATTATTGATGAGAGTCAGGAGTATTTTCAAGTGGAATTTCCAAGACCTCAAGCCTCTAGAGCCCAAGGTTCCATTCTTGAAATCCTCCATCAAATTTAAAATCAAATTTCCTCACAATTCTCCCACATTGATGATCTTACCAAGAGAGTATCTCACCTTCATATGGACTTTAGGGATATGCAAAAGTTCATGGGCATCCCCAAATATCCTCCATCGGATGAAGAAGGAGATGAAGGAGAACCATAAATATTTGACAAAAGGGATAAGAATGAAGAAGAGGAAGAGGGACACGGAAATAGTGAAGATAATTTTAACTATCCACCTTATATACCACTACCTTAACTTTATCTTTTATATTCTCTTGTATGATCTCTATATACTTATCAATGAAATGATCATATATACATGTTTTCCTATCTTTTGCTTCTATTTAATTAAAGTTTTACTTTATTAAATGATGTTTCCATTCTTTTTATCTTTGTCAAAGGGGGAGAGATTATAAATTGATGATAATATTTGTCAAAGGGAGAGAGATATTAAGGGGGAGTTAAATAATAAAAACATATAAGGGAGTTAAATAAAAACCTATAGCATATGTTAAGGGGGAGCTTACAATAATACTTAATTCAATATCAATTAATTGTCAAAGTCAAAAAGGGGAAGATTGGTGGCCAAACAAGTTGATCTCTATTACGATCTTAGGCAATCAAATTGAATAAGAGTAATATTTGTATTAAACTATATTGTGCAGGGCTTAAATTGTTGAAGAATTATCCAGAGCTCAACCGGACCATCAGCTAGGCCGATCGGACTAAGAGCAGTTCATCATACTGAGCTGAGGAATGATGATATCGAGATGAGTTTGTTTTTCCTAATTGAACTTACTAAAAGTCAGTATACTAATACCAAACTGACAAACAACAAAATGACAAGGACAAATGTTTCAAAATTGAGCTTGTCGGATTGGAGAATGCATTGAGCACAAGCTAAGCAATGATCCGAGTACACCGAGCCTTAAGTTGATAGAATCAAGGATGAGCATATCAAACTTGACTCTAACCAAAGTATTCAGAAGAACTCACACCCAACATCACTCTTACTTTGTGAACGGACTATATGTTCCGACCGGACTAGTGTGATGACTAAGCATACCAAGCTCAATGATAAATTCTCAAGACATCTAGTAGAGCTCACGTTTCCTGGTACTCTAAAAGTTTTAGTATACTACACTTAGGCCAACCGGTCCTAATGCATTTCGACCGGACCAAACTATAGGCAAAAATCCAACAAGTTCCAGTAGAGCTCACAGCCGCCAACACTCTTAAAATCTCAACATACTAGAAGAAGATCGACCGGACCGAACTGGTCCCGAGCATACTACTGGTATGGGATTTAAAAATTATAGTCATTATTTATCCACTAAATTAGTGGATACCACGTGCACTAGCTGTTGAAGAACTTTTGTCAGAAAATATGAAGAGTACGACCATACCAAGCCTAATTTGACCATGCAGAGCTCGAGCTGACATGACCAAGTGCAACCTGACTATGCCAAGCCCTAGCCGACCGGACCAAAGACAATCCAACTGTGAAACTACTCAAAAAAGAGCGAAAAGTGAGAGATAAGAATCAAACATGTTGGCTCCTACCCAAATGGCTAGTTGAAAACTTGAAGGCTATAAATACAACAAGAAACATTATTTTTAAAAAAGATTGTGATTGTTATAGCCAAGTTTAACATCTTTCATTTTCTTGCATCAAAATTATACTTGTATTCATTGAGTGTTGGGTGTGAGCATTGAAACACCATTTTTAAGTTTGAGTGTGAGCTTGAAAACATTTAGATTTTAGAGTGAGCCTAGGAAAACTCTTGTTGGGGTTGTGAGGAAGATACTCAAATCTTATAAAAGTTCGGTGTGAGCTTATGAAAATACCAAGTTAGAGTTAAGCTTTAAAAACTTAATATTATTGGAATCTTACCAAGTTGTTAAGGAAGTGGATGTAGGATTGAGGTAAATCTGAACCACTATAAATTCTCTTGTGTTCATTATTCTCTACTTCTTCTCTTGCTTTGATTTTGCTTTCAATTTTCAATTTGCAATCAATTCTTTAAATCAACCAATTTACCCCCTCCCTCTCTTGGTTGTCATCTTGGGATAACATTGCCAAAGCTAGAGCCATTTTATATGAAACCCAACACAAGCAATACTAAAAATTAGTATAAAAAAATTGGGCATAATTGTGACTGACCTTTTGAGCAAGATTTGAGCACTGTTATCGATTGGAGACTTCCAGGGCATTTTTATCCTTGTTCCACAGGTCTCTCCAAATTTGTCATTGCAAGTTTTGCATCATTTCAAAAAATAAAGGATAATTAGTTATCATCAAAGAAATATATTAAATCTATGTGATATAATTGAGATGTTGAGCTGATTAAAAAAGAGGGAGAGCATATTGATGTATTAAAAAACGTATATATAAATTAGCATTACAGGATAATAATGCATGAACAGAAATTACATCTTTCTTCATAAAAAAAAAGCGTCTTATTATAGGGTAATAATATAGACAGCCTTTGAGGTACTAATGCAATGAGAGTGCATCTTATTTTCCTAGAATCTTTACCTTTGTTTGAGGTTGTTTTCATGGCGCTTATGAATTCATGTTCCTTTCTTATGGATAATGTATAAGAAATGGGTTGGAACGAAATTTTTGACAATAAATCTGCGAAGAAGGGCAAGGTGAAATGTAAATTTTTAGACGTTGCATTTGTGTGCAGATTGATTAGTATTTGAAATTATATGTTTGATTGCGTTTGTGAGAAAGTAGATTGTGGGGAAAATGGGTCAGAGGGTTGACAATGGAGGATGATGCCTTTGTTTAGATTTGGATGGGGGATTTGGTAGTGGTGGCGTGGTCCAATACAAGGAGGAGAGTTTAGAATTGGTAGGGCTTTAGATGGCATTGGATGGCTGTGATTTGGTCATTTGTGATCCAATGGCTAATTTTTTTTAAGATGGTCTAGTAGTTGGGCCTTATTTTGTTAGACTTATTTTTTTGGACATTTACATAACTACACAAAAAAATAACTTTTTTTTAAAAAAAATATTACAAAAGCTAAAAATATTTACATTTTTATAAAAAGTTGAAGCAAAATTTTAAAAATACTTCATTCTTTAATAAAGCAAAAGTGTTTATTTTAAATACATCTTCCCTTAGTCAATATTTTACTTCAATTTTCATCTTTTTTTTTAAATTTTACTATTAAAAAAATATTCTAATAAAATAATAAAAATTAATATTTTAAATTATTTTTTATCATATAAAATTATATTTTTTATAAAGAAAAATTTTAATTTTAATTATAAAAAAATAACACTCAAAAAAATAGTAAAAAGTAAAATATATAAAAATATACTAATAAAAATCATTAAAATTATTTTTAAATAAATTTTACATATTATACACATAAAAAAATAAAAAAATACATAATTTTGTTATTTAGATATTATGTAGATATTATATATATATATATCGTAAATGTTGTAGATGTTTTGCAGATGTTATGTGTATGTTATGTATTTATTATTTAAATTATATGTATTTTATATAAAAATTATTAAATATTATGTAAATGCTATGTAGATATTGTGAGAATAAAAAATTAAAAAAAATAAATTAAATAAATATTAAAAATATTGTATAGATGTATTGTAGAATAGTTTATATTATTAAGTGTATATTTTATATATGTTGTGCATATATTATGTATATATTTTTTGTATATATATTTAAAATATGATATTAAAAAAATTTAAATAAAAAACATAAATAAAATAAAAACAAAAAAAAAAGAAAAATTAGCGTTGAAAATGTAAAATTGAAAAAAAAAAATCGTATCCCGTGTTTTTGAAAATGGAAATGTTGAGTGTGATAATCTTTTTTTTTTTTTTTTTTTTTATGTTGTCTTTGATAGGGCATGGGCCAGATAGCTTTTCTTTGTTGATTCTATGCTAATGTTTGGCTCATTATTGATCGTTTAAAGCTAATTGAGTTTGGCTATTTTTTATGACCATCTGTAAGTTTTTCCCTGCCGTCCGATTTGTATTTATATATAAGTAAATACATTTGATTGATATTGCTTTACATTTTTTATTTTTGTAATTTTACTGTATGTGTATTTAAATTTTGTACTTTCATAATTGATTAGTTTTAGTTTGTTTAGAAATGCAATTAATCATTTAGAACATTTAAAAAAAAATACGTTAGATATATTGCTATATAAACTTAAGGTATTTTTTTATTTTTTTTTTCACTTCTTCATAATTATTGATTTACAAATTAATATGTCTTTACTTAAAAAAACCGTTTTACGTGTAATTTTACCTTCTTAAAATATAAATTTATTATTTACAATGGATATTTAAATTTATATACAAATGATATGTTTATAAAATACTTTATATTTTTATTTAGTTTTTTTAAAAAATTTAAAATTATATTATAAAACTTATGTTAATATCTTTTGAAATTTATGAAAAATGCGTATCAATTAATTGTTATTTAGTTTCCTTTGTTTGTTAAAATTATTTATTTTTTTTATCTCTTTTTTTCGATATTTTTTAATTGTATTTTTTTCTTATAAGTACTTTTGCCTACTTACAATATAAATTTTTTATTTAGAAATAACATTTATATTTATATACAAACAATATGTTTAGAATTTATTTTAACTATTTTGATTTAGTTTTTACTTTAATATTTTTAAATATTATTATAAAATGTATGTTAATAATTTTAAAAATTTTAAAAGTTAAATATCATATAGCTTTTACTTTGCTTTATTTATTTTACTTTGTTTTATTTGTTTGCTCTGATTATTTATATTGTTTTATCATTTCATGGATTAATGTCTTTTTTAACCCATTTTTCCTATATCTTTCATTCTCTTTATATTGTCGATTATGTATTACTTCATGCATTGAATTATTTAGTTTGCTTATTGATTCTTAATATTATTTAATAATAATATTTGTATATACTATATTTGTAAAATATTTCAGATGAAAATAATTACGATTCAATTCAATAATATGTTGAGGTATGTCCTAAAATAATTAGGCTTTCCGTCGCAAATTTACTATTTTGTAGAAAATGAAGATGAATCTTTTTACTATCACATTCAATTTTCTTACGCCAATGTTGCAACGTGCAGTCTGCTATCTGATTTATGTGATACCTATGCTAGCAATATCGTTGATGCAAAAAATTAAACTTCTTTGCTAGTTTTGGAGGTGTTAAAGGGCTTTTACAACTTAGAAATTGTGGATTACAATTTCTTTGAGTTAAGAAAAGTTAAGATAGAACATCAAGAATGCTCAATGGTTTTGAAAATCCATTGTTGGGTCCTCACAAGAAATTGATCCATGATTACCAAGTTCTTAAGAAGCATTACGATATTTTGGTTGGAGTTTTCAATGATGTTTGTTCGATCATGAAAAGGGTTAATTTTTTTACTACATAGGCTATTGTTGCTTTATCGGAACTAATGATGGATTTTTTTTATTGCTTTGTTAATATTGTAGTTGTTTTCTTTATTGTTATGAACAATCAGATTTTATAAAAAATTACATGCTTCTAATGTGTGTGTGTGTATTCCAATTTATAACAGTTTTATTTTACTATGCATTTAGCTTTTTTGAAGTCTAAATTCTATGGATCCTTATTATTTCTATATAATAAGTCTGGCGTTAAGGTTAATACTTCTGCTTCTTTTCGACAAGATATTTTTAAGTTGTAAAATTAAAATATATAAATTTAGATTTTCAAAATAAAAGCCATATTAATTGATAAAAAAAATAATAAGATCTTTTAAAAACATTTGTTTTTAATCTAAATGAGTAGTTTATGTTTAAAAAAATTAATTTTAATTTTAAAAAATTTTTTTCATTTTTTTAAACAAAGAGAAACAAACTATTGATTCATGATAGATCATAAATTGTTGGTTGTTGTTAATGTGCCCTTCTTTTGACTCAAATAAGTTATGACATTTTGTCTGTAGGCTTAAGTAGCCAAAGAAAAAGAAGATTGAGTTCTATTATGGCTAACACTAATTATGCTTCTTCTTCCATAAATATCACTTTCAATCGAAGCAACGATTTTAACGATGGTTGTGATCAATCGAAGATTCCTGAATGTACATATCCATTTTGTGGAGCATGTTTTTGGAGGGTTGAGGCAACTAAAGCTATCATTCATATAAACGATCCTCATTGTACCTTTTGTTGTAAAAGATGAATGATTCGTCTACCAAAATTAAAGGAGCTGCCTTCTTTTTTGGAATCATTGACGAGATAAAATAATGGGTCGATTGCTTAAAAATTTTGAGATCATATAGGGATTTACAATTCCTTTTTGCGTTTAGTTTGATGGGAGAAAAAATTGATTATGATATAAATAGAAGACTTGGCCCTTATATTTTCAGACTTTGCTAATAAAATCATCACTTAATGGGTTTTTTGTTGCCTCTAGAAAATGAAAAGCCCAAATTTGCTCAATTGTATGTCTTTGGTACTGAAAATGAAACAAAAAATAGAATTTCTGCTTTTATTGGTGATGATTCTGACAAGATCATTGATTCGCATATTGTTGAAAGATTGATTGAGATGTTTGATGAGTACAATGAAATTGCTAAATCCTTTCAAATGGCAAGAGATCGATTCAAAAAAGATGATTTGTTACTATTACATCTTAAGTTGGCTTGGAAAAGAACGGAAGATGAACTTTAATACAATGCTCCTGTTTGTTCAAAAATTGCAAATTTTTTAGTTGGGGATTTTAAATTTTATGACAAGAGCAAAGATATATTAAAATTTCCAAATTTTGTTTCGATTCTAAAGATTTATATATCTTCATATTATTCTGGACCGTCTCAACCATACTTAAAAGTGACTAATATGAAAACACAATTAGATTAAATCAATTGAACTCATTTAATAAAAATATCTATTTTTCAAAAAATATACTTTCCAATTGCATATTTCATAATAAAACTCTGCTTGATTTATTTATATTTATAAATAATTGGAAAATATAATTTTCAATTATCAACAATATTTTTATTAGATATTTACATTAATAGATAACAAAATTAAAGATAATTTTGTCATTTTATTTTTCACTACAGTTTAGTTTTTTTTTTTTTTTTGAAATATTGGCCAGGCACTCTCAGCGCATATTATTAAAATCAGCCATAAAAACTTCATACAGAAATTGAGGAGGGCATACCTCCCATTCGAGACCAGACATGGAATCAGCTGCTCGAGCACATCTATGCGCAACATGATTTACTGATCGATGAACATATTTGTAACCAAAATGGAGCTCATTTAAAAGAGCTTTACAATCTTCAACAAGAATATTAAAATAAGAAACACCTACCATATCAGAAGAGTCAAGTGCTGTAGTCAAAATTTGGCAATCTGTTTCCAATTGAACATGTTGAAAATGCAAAGACTTTAACCAACTTAATGCCTCCCTAAAACATATTGCTTCACCAATAAGAGGGTCTCCATTACCTGGGAAATTCAAAATCTTACCAGCTATACAATAGCCATTAGAGTCACGTGCAATCATTCCCAAACCGAAGCTTCCATCAGCTAAAACTGCTACAACTGTGTTACACTTATAATTGTGTAAAGGAAGAGCTGTCCACTTCTCATCTTGTAGTTTCTTTACCTTCGGTTGCTGCTCCTTATCCTATGCAAATAACCACTGCTGTAAAGTTGAAATTGCTCAATGAATAACTATCGCTGGCTCTTCAAACTTCTGCTTCCATAATTTTTGATTTCGACTAGTCCATAAACTCCATAAAGTCATCAAAAATTCTTGTTTCTGCACTGCAGTCCCTGTCATAAAAATGTTGAGAAACCAGATTGTAATGCTAGGTACTGGTTCCCAACCAAGACTTGTTTTAATCCAAACTGCCTGTGCCACAACACAATCATGCAACAAATGAATCTCTGTCTCAACATGTTGATTACAAATAACACACAAATTCAGTACATCTACTCGCCTCCTATGTAGATTTGCATTACAAGGAAGACAAGCTTGCAGAACACGCTAAGCAAACAACTTCACTTTCACTGGGATTTTAATCTTCCACAACTGCTCCCACACATCCCCCTGCATATAAAACTGATGATCTTCAGCTTCCATAGCCAATTGATAACCCTCCTTAACTCTGTAAATTCCCATACGATTTCGATTCCAAACCCACACATTATCTCTGTGATTTAAGGGTAATGGGATCTGCTGAATAAGATTAGCATCACGTTGTTGGAAATTGTGAGTTATCAAATCAATATTCCACCTTCCTTCATATAACAAATCCGAAACCATATCAATATGTTCATCTGCAAAATTTTCTGTCTGCACAAATGGTCCTCATTAATTAACCATGGATCCTCCTTAATTCTCGTATGGAGACCATTACCAATTCTTCTTCTACACCCCCGCATTAATAATGATCTACTTGCAAGGATACCCCGCCAAATTTGGCTCGGGTTGTTGCCCAATTCTGCAGAGAAAAAATCTGTATCAGGAAAATATCTCTGCTTTAATATTCTAGCCACAAAAGAATTTGGCTGACTTAAGATCCTCCACCCCTGTTTTGCCAATAAAGCTAAGTTAAACTGTCTCAAGTCACAATACTCTAAACCTCCATTCGCCTTAGGTACCACCATCTTCTTCCACCGTAGCCAATTCATTGATCCACTACTACCATTGTCCCAAAAGAAACTATTCATAACTGTTTCTAGATCCTTACATGTTTCAAGAGGAAGTAGAAATAGAGACATCAAGTAATTCGGCATAGCTTGGGCAACAGTGCGTAATAAAATATCCTTACCCGCTTTAGAGAGTAACTTCGACTTCCACCCTTGCACCCTCTTCGTAAGCTTTTCAGTAACATACTGAAATACTTGCCTCTTATCCCTACCTACAACCGAGGGCATCCCCAAATAAGTCCCATGTGAGTCCACTGCCTGCACTCCTAATATATTACAAATCACCATTATTTGTTCCTGAGAAGTACAAGGAGTAAAACTCACTGCAGATTTTGCCAAATTTATTTGTTGACCAGAAGCAACTTCATAATCATTCAAACACACTTTCAACTTACTTGCTTCCTGTTCCGTTGCTTTAGTAAAAAATAAGGCATCATCTGCGAAAAAAATATGCGAAACCGAAGGAGCCCCTCTACATACTTGTGCGCCATGAATCTTTCCTTGGGACTGCACTTTAGTAAGCATCTGTGACAAACCCTCCGCACATAATATAAACAAATATGGCGACAATGGATCACCTTGCCTGAGGCCCCTCTCTGGATAAAGTGGACCATATTCCTCAGAACCTCGGACAAAATTGTAAGAGACCGTAGCGACCACTCTCATAATTCGCTCCACCCATTGCTAACAAAATCCCAACCGTAGCATTACCAGCTCTAAATATATCCACTCAATTCGGTCGTAAGCTTTACTCATATCTGTTTTGAGAGAAAGAAAGCCTACTTGACCCTGTGTCTTCCGCTTCAAAGAATGAAACAATTCATATGCTACGATAATACAATCTGTTATCAATCTGTTAGAAATAAATGCACTTTGAGATTCTGAAACAACTTCAGGTAAAATATACTTCAATCTATTTGCCAATGTTTTACATACAATTCTGTCCGTCACATTACTCAAAGAAATTGGGCGAAGATCAGCCACCGTTTCTGGAGCTTTCTTCTTCGGAATTAAAATCACATTCGTCACATTATTACCCGGCATCGGTGCTCCTTCATTCAAACACTGTAAACATGCCTTCGTAACCTCAGCACCCACTATATCCCAAAAAGCTTGGAAAAAACCCGGATTTAACCCATCTGGACCTGGAGATTTGTCCGGATGCATTGAGAATGCTGCTTATTTCACCTCTTCTGCGGTAAACACTCCCATCAGTCTACGATTATGGTCATTTGTTACTTTTGGCTGTACAAATTTTAGTACCGGCTCAGTATCTCCCCCACAAGTAGTAAACAACTTTTTAAAAAAAAATCAATAATCAAAGCCGGCAGTCCTGCATCCCATTCCACCCAATGACCAGTATCATCCTTCAACTTTGTAAACATGTTCTTTTTCCGTCGAGAAGAAGCAATAGCGTGAAAGTACTTTGTATTAGCATTACCATTAGCAAGCCAAAACTGCTTCGATCTTTGTTTCCAATACCTTTCCTTCTGTAGCAACAAACTATTATATTTATCCTCCACCCTTTTTAACTCCTCTCTGTCTAAATAACTCCTCCCTCTCAACATAGCCATCTGTCTTTTTGTCTCAGTAATTTCCAAACGAAATTGATTATGAAAATTCTGAGACCAAGACTTAATCTTTCTTGTAAGAGTGGCAATTCGAGTCTCCAACCACATATTACATCCATCATTCCAGCTATCATGAACCACTTGTTTACAATCATGCTCAAGGGTCCATGCATTTTCATAACGAAACCGCTTTACCATATAACGCTGAATAGCAATACCCAATGCCAAAAAAAGTGGTAAATGATCTGATTCTGTGCTCTACAAAATCTGCACCTTTGCCATGGGAAATTTACTCTTCCATAAATTTATTGCTACTGCTCTATCAAGTCTTTCCCGTGTTAAATCCTTCCTACCTTTATCCCACGTGAACTTAACTCCATCAAATCCCAAATCAAACACTTCACAGTCTTGTAAAGCTTGTCGAAAACCCCTTAATAACCACAGAGGATGTGGCGTTGCACTTTGTTTCTCTGAGGCAAAACAAATATCATTAAAGTCTCCAATCAAACACCAAGGAAGTGTTGATCTTGTTTTTAAAGTGCGAAGCAGGTTCCATCCCAAATAACATTGAGGTCTTTGTGAGAAACCATAAAAACCCATCAACCTCCAACCTTGACACCCTTCAATCATAACTTCTATATCGATATGGTTCCTTGAATAACTCAACAACTTAGCACTGTTCTTGACCTTCCAGAATAAAGCTATACCCCCTCCAATACCAACTGGTTCAACCCCAAAACCGCCTGCAAAACCCAACGACCTCCTAATTGCAAAAACACGTTCCTTTTTTATTTTTGTTTCTATAAGAAAAATAAAATTGGGTCTCTTTGATTGAACTAACTCTTCAAGCTCTCTTATTGTCTCTTGGTTCCCAAGCCCTCGACAATTCCATGACAAAGTACTCATATTTCTGGGTGGACCCTCCCCTCGGAGCCCACCTGTTGCAAGTTTTTTTGACCTTCATCAATAGATTTGGGTATAACTTCGTCATCTTCCATTGACTGAGTTTCCAGATTTTCCTCCCCATTCAACACGTCAACCCTACGCCGTTTTGGGTCCAGAATCTGTATAGAATCAGTTTGAATATTAAGTGGATTCCTTATCCCTCCAAATTGACTTTGAAAATGCGGTTCAACTGAATTAAAGGAATTAAATCCCTGATTATTAAGAACCGAAAATTGATTTTCCTTATCCACCCTCTGCCCTCCAGAACTCTGACCGGCCTGAGAATTATTTCCGGCATTGTTCGCCGCCATTTCCTGATTCACATCCTTCAAAATATCCCTCTCCGATCGCAGCCACCTTGCACTAGTATGTCTCACTCCCTTTGCTTTCGCTATCATATGTGGACCATAAGGATATCGGTCTCGTGGGATCCTTGGCATGTCATACAACAATTTACAATGACGATCTCCATGTCCAATAATGCCATAAAAGAAACAAAAAATATTTAATTTTTCATAGACAAACCGGAAACACACATCAGGACTATTAGGTTTTTGGATAAGCAGATCACGTTTAACAGGAACACGCACATCCATGTAAACCCTAATCCTCATAAAATCCCGCCATATCATTAGATAATTTCGAGGATCTGAAGCCACATATTCCCCAAGGTAATTACCAGTATCCTTCATAACTTGTTCAGATTGATAACCACTAGGGACATCATGAACTTGCACCCACAATAGTAGTTTTGTTAGCTCCACCCTTCTAGGATTCTCATTTGGTTGCAATTCATGTAGCAAAAGCGGAATCTTCTGGTAATTCCAAGGACCATCCTCCATCACTTTCTCAACGTCCAGTTCATGGAAAAACTGAAACAAAAAGCAATTACTTCCCAACTCCTTCACCATGACACCCTTCCACGGCTACCATATACTAGCAATCATATTTTGAAAAATGGGAAAATTGATTACTTTCTTCGTCAACAACCGCCCTACAACACAATTAGTCCACCGAGCCTCCGTTTCATCAATACGTTGTGCCTGGACAGGGTCATTATAGGTGATCATCCCATCATTAACACCCATATTCAATCGCCTGTAAACCTCCTGCACCAACCTATCCTCCTCACTACCCATGATCAAAAGATCAAAAAAAGAAGAAAAGATAGAAAGAAACAAAAAAGAAAAAGAAGAGAAGAAGAAATATCAAAATAGAGCAGAAAATGGAAAACTTGTTATGGGAAACAAGAGAGAAAACTCTCGACAAATTGAGAGAGTAATTATACAAGCGTGCTACAGTTTAGTTTCATTCCCTTGAAAAGTTAACTTATGTGCTCTGCCCTACATAAATGACTTGTACTTTTAAGAAATCATACAAACCAAATGATCTATAAAGGATACCTTCTTCAACAGGAGATCATGTTCCCTATAAACAAAACAAACGGAGATGGAGGAGAAACAGAGTTTACTATTTTTTTTTTGGCATAAGATTTTATTTTAAATTTTTTTCAAATTTTTAATATAAATATTTTTGGAATCATAACATCAATAAAAATGTTTAATATTTGTTTTTGTTAAATTTACTTGATTAGAACTACGTTGGGGTTTCCATGTAAATTTAAACGAACTCTAATAATAAAAAATTGCTGTACTGATCTAATGTTAATTAGAGCAGCAAGTTGAAGTAAGAAAATGTAAATTGTTTTGAAATGAGTGCATAGTCAATTTTAGGAGCAGAGCTCCTTGGAAAAATTATTTATTACTCGTATGTATCAGACTTAATTAATTAAATCATTTTTATTTTTTAAAAATAATAATTAAATAGTTCTCAAATTTTAATTTTACTTCTAATTTCACTTTAAAAAACAAATAAAAAATTAAAATTTAGTCTAGATATAATATTTTCAATATTCATAAACAACAATGAAATTCATCGCAAATCTTAACATGATATAGGCATCCAAAGAAAAAAAAATCAAAAAACAAAAATGTGGAACCATAAATGGAGAATCTAATCAATAGGATAGAGAGATCAAGGAAGGCACTAAAGATGATGTAATGAATACAAAATAAAAAATACACTTGCTAATAAATTTCTAATATTGATTTACATGTTAGATACCCATTTTGAAATTTCTAATATGCTTAAATACCCTAATTCTATCATAGAATTTCATAAATATTAGCTTAAAAATAAGTAAATAAAAATATAATTAAATAATTATTTTTATAATTTAAATTAAAAATGAAATATAAATATAAATAAAACTTTAATTTTATTATGAAAAAAGTAAGTTTGTCGGACCATATTATCCGAAATTTGACCAAAGCCTAAAAAAAAGATAATAATACCCTTATTATAGGTTCGGCTCCAAAAGAATATTTTTTTTTTCTCTCCAAGTATTCATATTAAATGATCTCTCATTGGAAATACATTATAAAAAATTCTAATATTTTGAAAATCTTGCTAATAAATAATTTTTACATATTCTTACCTTTTTACAATATATAAAAATTATTTTTTTTTACAATAAATTAACCATGTTAGATTGGGCTCATGAAGTAGCTAATATTTTGAGCATGTAATATAATTGATTAAATAAGGAATTATTTAAAATTTGGACTATCTAAGTTATTAGGATAATTGGCTTAAAAAAATTATTAGGATAATTAGTAGTATAATAATAGTAATAATACTTCCCATGGTCTCGAGAATAATAATAAATTCTTAAATTTTGAAAAAGACATATAAAGTTGTAAATTTTGAAAATGTCAAAAAAATAAAAATTAATATTTAAAAACTTCAAAATACTGAATAAAATTTTGAAAAATATTATGAAAGAGTAAGATGAATAATTATAACTTAAAATAAAAAAAAATTATCTGTAAAGTACTTAAAATTGTAAAATGATATATATAATGGCCAAATACATAATTTGACACCTAACGTTTGCAGCTTTTTTCACTTGGACACTCATCCTTTCAAAACGCTCAATTAGACACCTAACCTTTTATTTTTGCAGCATTTAAACACCTTAGCACAAGAGTTACAATCGCGTGAGTTACAAACGCAATTACGTGGACATGATCTGATGACTAGGATGCCCAATAGTCATTGAATGGTGGCCAAATACATAATTTGGCACCTAACGTTTGCAGCTTTTCCCATTTGGACACTCATCCTTTTAAAACGCTCAATTAGACACCTAACATTTTATTTTTGCAGCATTTAAACACCTCGCCACGCTGGATTTTGTGCGCGTGAGACAACTCGAGGAAAGTCACGTGAAAGGGGAAAAATATGCACAGCTGGAGGCCATGTCATCGAGAAACCTCCCTTTTAATCCCAATTGAAGAGTAAATCCCCAAATCTGTGTTATTTGAAACCTTAACTCTTCCCTTTGAAATCGAAAATTCCAAACCAAAATCCCTAACTGATTGCTAAATTGGAAGCGATTTTCCTTGAATTTTTCTTATGCTTTCCTCACAAATGGGTGATCTACCATTCAATGACTATTGGGCATCCTAGTCATCAGATCATGTCCACGTAATTGCGTTTGTAACTCACGCGATTGTAACTATTGTGATAAGGTGTTTAAATGCTGCTAAAATAAAAGGTTAGGTGTCTAATTGAGTGTTTTGAAAGGATGAGTGTCCAAGTGGGAAAAGCTGCAAACGTTAGGTGTCAAATTATGTATTTGGCCGTTAAAAGGGAGGTTTCTCGATAACATGGCCTCCAGCTGTGCATATTTTTCCCCTTTCACGCGACTTTCCTCGAGTTGTCTCACGCGCACAAAATTCAGCATGGCGAGGTGTTTAAATGCTGCAAAAATAAAAGTTAGGTGTCTAATTGAGCGTTTTGAAAGGATGAGTGTCCAAGTGGGAAAAGCTGCAAACATTAGGTGCCAAATTATGTATTTGGCCTATATATAATTCATATGGAGTTAAAAATCTAGTGTAATAACACAACAAATAATTTTTTTTCATACTTAATAAATTTGAATATTATGATTCATTTTTCATCAAACTAAATGAATATAAGTGATTTTAAATGTAAATTTGATTTATAAAAATCTTCATTTATTTAGTGTGAACTAATATGTATTGCTTTAGAATATTAAGTTGTACATGGAACTAATGGTGGAGCAACCACATGTATGTTAAGAGATACATGGTTTGATTCTTTGTAACTATAATGTCTTTCTTTTTAAAGAAAAAAACTTGTGTCATGTGAAGAATATTTCAAAAATATTTACACTTTTATAAAAAAATTGGTTCAAAATTTTAAAAATGCCTCATTCATCACTAAAATAAAATTTTTTTAAATATTTTTTTCTCACTACAATCAACATTTTACTTCAACTTTTTATTTTTTTTAAACTTTACTATTGAATAAAAATATTCTAATAAAATAATAAAAATTAATATTTTAAATTATTTTTATCATATAAAAATCATAAATTTTTAAAGAAAAAATTTTAGTTTCAATTTTAAAAATAAATAACACTCAAAAAATATTAAAAAAAATAAGATATACAAAATTTATGATTAAAAATCATTAAATTTATTTTTAAATAAATTTTATATATTATACATATGAAAACTACAAAAAAAAAATATACACAATTTCGTTATGTAGATGTATAGTAAATATGTTGTAGATATTTTATGTATGTTATATTTTTATTATTTAAGTTATGTATAATTTATGTAAAAATTGTTGAATGTTATGTGAATATTGTATGGATAAAAAATTTAAAAAAATTGAATAAATATTAAAAATATTATTTAGATATATGGTAAATGTATTGTGAATATATTATAGATGTTGTAAATGTAGTTTATTTTATTAAGTGTGTATTTTGTATATATTATATATATTGTGTATATATTGTATATATATTTATTTTTTTATATGTATATTAAAAATATGATATTAAAAAAAATTTAAATAAAAAATATAAAAAAAATTACAAAAAAAAAAAGAAAAATCAACTTTGCAAAGGTAATTTTGAAAAAAAAATTCTGTACTCATTGTTAAAAAGTGAAGCTTTTGATGAGATACAGAGTGTGAATTTCTCTTAATATTAATATAGTAAATATTTTAAGTAATACTTATGATAGAATCAACTTCAATCCTATGAGGTATGAATTAAAAATTATATTAAAATTCAAATAGCTTATTAAAACTATACATAATTTATAATATTTTAAAAATTATATCTTTATTTGTTATATACGGAAAATTTATTTTAATGTGTTTATTTAATATACTAATTACATGTTATTTATTAAAAATAAATATATGTAAATTAAACATATACTTAAGCTGTTTAAAAAAGTACTAGGCGAAGCAAATTTAATTATTTATACTTAATTATTATACGTGTTGCATCTTAATATCAAGTTATACATATAGATCAAATAGTAGAATACTTATAACTATGTTGTGAGATAGAGGGTTCTATTCTTTGTGATTACAATATTTTAAAAAATATATATGTGCCATATATAGAACATGATATGGTTTCATGTCATCACATACTTTTTTTAAAATTTATTTATAAAGAATCTAATATCTAATATTGTAGAAGTAATTAAATTTACCAGCACATATATATTATTTATACATAATATCTAATAATTAATATACAGTACCTAGTAATATTTAATGTGTAACTAGTTACTATTATGTTAAGTAATATTTATGCATGATAGATTCAACTTCAATTATACTAGTACGAGTATAAAATTATATCAAAATTCAAATAGTATATTAAAGTTATATGGAACTTATAATACTTTAATAATTAGATTTTTTGTTTATCATATATTGATTTTCAAATAAGGTATGAATATAAGTATACTCTATATTCATTATTATATTTATTTATTTTAATTGAGTAGCATATTTTGATATATAATAATTATTTTATTATATTTATTTAATATATTAATTATATATCATTTATTCAAATAAATATATATAAATTAAATATATATTAAAGTCATATAAAAAAAATATTAGGTGATGAATATGAATTTGATTACTTATACTTATATTATATATGTTATATCTTAATATCAAGTTATGCATATATCAAATGGCAGAGTACTCACGTGTATGTCAGGAGATCAATATCAAACAAATACAGTCGAGCATGACATTTTTCTTATTATAGTGTATATGAGACATTGTTCTCATCAACATTAGAAGATGTTAAAATAATTTTTTATACAAAATTTATGTCATTTATTATCGTACTTGTGATAATTTTATATACTCTTTTGTTGTATGTAAGGAATTAAAATACACAGTTAAATAAGAACTCAATCCACTCCTTTCTAATTAATATATTTAATATAGTGTTTTTGTTAATATATCTAATTCTATATATTAAATTGATTTTTTAATTTGTGTTTACCATTTAAATTGAGCTTGTAGTATTGAAATATTTATAAATAAAAAACACGATGCTATTGGCTAGCTGTATATAAATAGAATATAGTTTGTATATAAATAGAATATAGTATATAGATTATAATCTTATTAATATATAATTAATAGAGGTGATAATTGAGTTTATATTTATTTTTATTGTTAAGTTTTTCTATGCTTTAATTGAAAATTTTAAAAAAATTATTCATATATACAATAAAATATTTGTAGTTAAATATTTACTATGGTTAACATTTTGTTAGTGAATGAATAATAGGGTTTTAGAAAAGAAAAAAAGAAAATGAATATTTTGAAAAAGATGAACTTAAATCTTCTTTATATATTTATTACCTTTAATTATTTTCAATTTATATCCTAAAATTAATATTAATAATTATTTTTTTAATTTGATTATGAATTAGATTTATAAATTTTATAATTAGGTTAATTATTTTGTAAAATATTTTTATCACATAAAATTGTTAAAAAAATAAATTAGTTTAAACACTTTCTTTAAAATATCTCAAAAATATATATATACATTATTTAGAAATAATATATATTGTTTAAATTTTCAATTTAATATAAAAATAAAATAATAAAAATTTTAATATTTTAATATTTAATATAAAAATAAATTTAAATATAAATATTAATGTCAATTATTTAAATTAATTTTTAACTTAAAAATAAAATTAAATATAAATTTACCTATAATTTTTTTTCTTAGAAATTTTATCTTTCTTACACCTGGTTTCGCCATTGTACTGCCATTGTAAACCACGATGAAATTCATCACAAATCTTAACATGATATAGGCATCAAAAGAGAAAAAAAATCAAAAAACAAAGTGTGCAAGAATAAATGGAGAATTTAATCAATGGGACAGAGAGATCAAGGAAGGCACTAAAAATGATCCAATGGTGTGGAAAGTGAAACATACAAGAGAGACTTTGAGCAAATTGTTGCGGTGACATAGCTACGAAGGGTGGGTGTTGGAGATTATGGGAATCTAAATTTTGCCTTGGAAGTGCTTGTCCATAATATTTGTGGATTTTTTCATGTGGGCTTTGAATGTGAAATGTAACACCCCATTTAAATAAAAACAAAGTAATAATATTTAAAGAATATTAAATTAGTAATTAAAATATTATAAGATAATATTCATGTAATAATAGACAAATTAAGAATTTAATTTAATTTGCTAATTAATAATAATTAGACCAAAAATATTAATGGAAATATAAAATATATATATATATATAATTTGATTAAATATGTAAGTAAGGTATATGTAGAATATTAGTTTAAAGAATAAAAGTCTAATAAGACCAAAATTTAGCTCAAAACATGTAAATATGTATATATGCATATAAATGAAATGCATTAAAGAAAAATATAAGAATAATGCATGCATGTCCTTGATTTATAAAGGACACGTACAAACTAATTTGTCGATTTATAGAATGAATGGAAAATGAGCATTAAAAGCAATGCAACGTGTAGGATTTTAATCAAGTAAAGGGATGATGAAGATAGGCTAAGAAATTGTAATTGTTGTCCATTCATAGATAATGATAATTGCTATTATTAAAATAATAATAAAAATTAATGAAAGAATGGAGAATTTGAGCAAGTCATATGAAAAGAGAAGTGCATGACAGGTGGTTTATTGTTTGAAATCTAAATGATAAATATCAGCATCAACTTTACAACTTTACAATTTGACAAACACTCATCCGAAATCATTTTCACTATGACACTACAAAAACTTTAGACTAAAAATGAAAATGGTTATGGTCGAGAAAAATCAAAGAAAAACTGAGAGAAAGGGAGAAGAGGCAAATACTGAGAGTGAGTGATTGGAGAAGAGATGAAGAAAGATAAAAAAAAATTCCAGCCATAGTCATTGTTTCGTCAAAAACTCTAGAATATAACACTTTATTTCTCCTTTGAGTGATCGGAGAAGAGATGAAGATAGATTGGAGAAGAATAAATCGAAGGCAGTAGTTCAGGGACTCTAAAGAATAGAGAAGAGAGATATTTTTAGTGCAGTTGCCGGTAAGAGAGAGAAAGTCAGAGAGATTTTGAGAGTGCGACTAGAGTTCTGAAAAATTTGAGAGGAGTGGTCTTTAAGATGCGTATATAACCAAGTGAAATGGGATTGTTTTCTCTAAAAGGAAACGACGCCTTTTCACTAATATATAATTATTTTATATAGCAAATATCTGTCGGGTTTGGGTTCAAGCGTAATTTTGAATCCAACTCCATACTCGATCGAACTTACATTTGTCTTTAAGCTTTTAAACCAATGCCGACTATGGGCGTATAATGAACCGACCAAAACTGACTAAAACTATTCGGGTATAAAAAATATATGAAATTTATCATTTTTATTCTATTATAAATTTTCAATTTTAATAAAATTTGTAATATTATTATTTGATTGTTTTTGCAAGAAAAATTCTATCTTAAATTGAATAGTATGTATATACACACGATCAATTAGGGGTGTATAAATTTTTTGAACTTTATCTAATCCGATCGAATTAAATATATTTTGGTCGGTTTAATCAGTTTATGTTATATATACAGGTGAAATTGAGTTTTAATTTTCAAAAAGTTTGAGTTCGGTCGGTCAGTCGATCAAATTAAGATAATTTTTTTCGTTTTAACTCGAACTCGACCGATTTTTATATATTTATATATAAATATATATATTTTTTATTTTATCAATTAACTCTATCAAACCCGATCCAAGCTAATTCGACTCTTATATATTTATATATAAATATATATATTTATTTTATTTTATCACTTAATTTAATTAAAATCGACCTGATTTGACTTTACAATATTAAAATAAACTCGAATATAAAACTTTAATATTAAATACTAATTCGTTTGAAATCGATTGATATGACCGAATTCGAAATTAATTTGATTCGGTTAAAATTTTAAAAAATTAGATAAAATTAATTTAAATTTTTTATTTTTTATTAAATTTAATCAGATTAAAAAATTATTTTAATCTGACTAAACTTGATTTATACACACTCCTATAACTAATAATAAATTACTAAAAAAATAATAATGTTATTTTTCAAGTTTTATTGAATTGATATATATATATATATCCGATTAACAATAGAATTTTTTTTTTGATAAATACAACCTGCTATTTTTTTTTGTTTCTGAAAAAGGCTGCTAAGTTATTCATGTATCAATCAATAATATGAATGTCCATTCATATTAATAATTGCCCATTTGTGTTACTATTTATATTAATGAACGTTTTTTGTGTTAATTAATTGGTATAGAAATTAAAGTAACGCTCGTGCATATTAATTCACAGCATTATTTAATTATCAAATGCTCTTTCTCTCTCCCTACTGTTTTTTTTTCATCTCTTTCTTTAGTTTTTCTTCAAACTTGTTTGTGTTAAGATAATAATATTGATTTTTCTTGTTCAATTATTAATTTATCCTCTAATATTTTATTCTCATTAATAATCTTCTTGAAAATAGCATTCCCTTTTGTTATTGACTCATGCTGGATCCCATAAAAAAAACACCATAATCATCACACTAAAATTTATGAACCTTAGCTCAAATAATTTATAATTTTTATAAATATTGTTGAAAATTATATACAAAAGGTTGAAAACAAACTTATCTTTCACATTAGGCATTTTCCAAATATTCTACCAAAATTCTCAACCTTTCATGCAACAAATATATATGTTCTTATTCCATGTGTACATTTTATAAAATTTTTAGATGAAAACGTAATTGTTGACATTGATTGACTGCTCATTTTCAAGTGTCTTTTTTATTTTCTTTTTTATATTCAATCAACTTAAATTTTTTAAGATTTTTCTATTTAATTTTTTAATTGCATTTTGACATTTAATTTCTACGTCAATTAATTAATGTGAATGAATATCTATTAACATGAATGGCAATACAAACAAATTTTCACGTTAAATACTGGCTGACTCGTAAACAATTTAGCCAATTATATTTATCTTAATCAATCAAATGATAGCATTACAAATCATGTCAAATTTAATATTTTTTTTTGTTAAGATTGAAAGTTTATGGTATAATTGAAAAAAAGATAAAATTTATAACTTACGTTTTATTTTAAATATCATATAAAAATAATATATATAAATTAAAAAATAATTAATTATCTTAAATTTTATAAAAAATTATTATAATTTATTTAAATATTTATTTTTATTTTTCACGCTATTTATTCTCTTTTAATAATTAATTAAAATAATATTAAAATTTTTTAATTAATACTCTTTTAAATTTTTAAAAATAATATATATAAATTAAAAAATAATTAATTATCTTAAATTTTATAAAAAAATATTATAATTTATTTAAATATCTTTTTTATTTTTCACGCTATTTATTCTCTTTTAATAATTAATAAAAATAATATTAAAATTTTTTAATTAATACTCTTTTAAATTTTAAAAATAATATTTAAAATAAAATAAAAATAATTTTATTATACAATATTTAAAATAAAATGAATAAATTATATTTTTTTAATTGATAAAAAAATAATTGAAAGAATAAGCATTTATTTTGAGTCATTCACTAATTAATTTATGAAATTTAAAAGAAAGTTAATAAATTAAAATAGGATTTTATAATTAAAATAATAGTTTATTCAAAAGTACTTTATGAAGCAAAGACTTTAGTGGTAACTTGTCGGTCAGATTTCTGACCCATTATTTAAAGCAAAATTAGTGATATGGTTTTAATAAAGTCAGATTAGAATAGACTACCGTCTCTAGTTAATGTCATACTGATTCTAGACAACTCATACTACTCAATTATTTAATTTGCCGTTTGGGTCATATCCCAGTAAATGGTAACTGTAAAAAGAAAAATTAAATTAGGCTTTATCAATAACTGAATTATTATTATTGTTATTATATGAAGTTAATTACTTCATTGATATAGTTAATAAAAATGATCACATTAATACACTAGTTTGTTCAGTGACGAAATAATGATTAAAATAGAAGAGTGATGAAATTTTTAAGTGAAAAAAAATTAAAAATGAATTTATATTTTATTTTATTTTTATATTAAAAATTTAATATAAATAATTGATATTAATATTAATATTTTATTTTATTTTTTATTAAATATGTAAATGTTAAAATTTTTAGAATTTTTATCATTTTATTTTAGTATTTAAATATTATTTAAAAAATTATATAATATATTTTAAAAAATATTTAAAAAATTATTTTTTATAAAATAATTAATTTAATTTTAAAATTTAATTTATAATTAAATTATAAAATAATTATTAACATCAATTTTAAAATATAAATTGAAAATAGTTAAAAATAATAAATATATAAAATAAATTTATTAATTTAATTTATTAATTTATCTTCAATTTAATATATATATTATAAAAATTTAATATAATTTAATATAAAATATATCATATATTATAATACATATATAAATTATATATATATATATAATATGTTTGGTGAAGGGAGATAATGGATCCATTTTCCTAGATCTGCCACTGAACTTTTGTATTTTATTTATTAATAAACTTTAATTTTTTTTAAAAAAAGAAAGATCTCTCTCATTCAGTAAATATTATAATATATATCCTTTGAGAAATTTTGGAAATTTATAAAACAAATATTATAATATATCATTTGAGAAGTAATTCGGTTAAAAAAAATTGAGAAGTAGTAATTAACTTCGATTTTCTAAATAAAAAAGAAAAGTTAAGAAAAAAATAAATGGGAAATTGATTTCTTCGAGGGACGCGGTTGTGAACTATGAAGTGAAAAAGGATATTGCTTAAGCAACCACACAGACTACTGACTGAGTACAGCTCACATGTACAGTTCAATTTCTGCTTACTTAAATCTCATCAATAAAGCATCGAAATTGTGTGAGTATTTACAGCATATATGAATTAATATACTTTTTTAAAATTATCATAATTTTAAATTGTGCACATATTCTATTACTGTACTTATTCTAAAAAGAAATCTCATCAATAAAGCGGCAAATCTCCATAACTATAGCGCTTCTAATTTCTGAACAACAATACGAAGAAGCAGAATCTTGCCTGTTCTTCTTCTTCTTTGTTCTTATTTTATCACCAAAAAAGAGAATAAGAAGCTCCCAAATCTTTAATAAAGGAGAATAAAGAAAAGAATGATACAGTAAGACTTTACAGAAGGAAGAGAGTGTTGAGTTTCTTTTTTTTTCTCTCTCTCTCTCTTTTGCAAGATTTCTTCTAATATTGCACTTGGATCCCATTTCTTTTCTTGCAAGATTTGTTTTGAGAGAGTGTCTCTGTGTATCATAGAGAAATGGGTAGCTGTAGAAATTTTTGTTCTTTCATGATAGTGGTAGTCTTGTTAGGGACTTGCACTAGTGGAGAAGACCCTTATAGATTTTATTCATGGAATGTCACTTATGGTGATATCTACCCACTGGAAGTAAAGCAACAAGTAAGCTATGTTTACTGCTATTTTCTTAATTTTTCTCGGTTTCTTATTAGATATTAATAGATTTTCTTTTTTATGGATAATGATGGCAGGGGATATTAATAAATGGGCAATTTCCAGGGCCACAAATTGAGTCAGTTACTAATGATAATTTGATTATTAATGTTTTCAATAGCTTGGATGAACCTTTCCTCATTTCCTGGTTAGTATACTGTTTATTATTTAGTTTCCATTTTTTTTACTATTATTTAAATTGAATGGTCGGTAGAGTATGACTCTTTTTGATGATGGCCATCATTTTCATTTGATATATGATAGATCTGTCTTTTGGCTTCCTATGCTCAAAGTAGAAAATCGTAGTTATTAACTAGACTTTTTATGCCAAGTAGTCTGCAAATTATTCGATAAAAATAATATCTTTGATGATGAAAGTTTGGACTAGTAAGTAAATTTGACTGGTTTTATGCACAAGAATAGCATAAATTGAATAAGATATCTGTTTCTTACCGTATCTTGAGTGGACCCAAGTTCTGGGATTTGGATCTTGTATCCATATCCATATCAAATGAGATCTGTAGGGCTTTTCAGATCAGGAGTTATTGCTTCTGTTTTCTCTTTATAAACCTCTCTTACTCTTATGTGAAATGGAAGGTTTATAATTGCTAAGTTTTCGGAGAGTTGTCCTATTATTTAACTCATGAAATGCGAGCCAGCTTTTTTTGTAGCAACCATAAACAGCAATTGCTTGAAGCTTTATTCAAGCTAAGTTAGTAGGATTATATGACCTCTTTTTAAGGATTTTGCTAAATTTACACTTTGCTCTAAGAAATCGTGATAGAAACAGTATAAGGATGCCTTTTTTTTTGGGTTAAAAAAAATTTGGGTTTATGTTTAATGTTTGTGGATATCAATAATTGATGTATAATTATAATTAAAGAAATTAAACTGCATTTGTAAAACTTCACTCTAAAACCTATCATACAATAATTAGCTATTTCATATCAATCTCATACTAAATTGAACTTGATTGTTTGGGTACTTAAAACTGAAATTGTACTCTTCCAAATAAAAATTTGGTTAAAAGAAATTTTAAAAAGAAAACTTGGTGTTGATGGGAACTGAAATGAAAACTAAATATTTGATGGGAACTGAAATGAAAACTAAATATTACAGTTGATGTTGATATTTTAAAGAATAGGCTCAATAAAATAGTAATATACTTGTTAACACATTTGGTTTCCTTTAGAAATGGAATAAATATGGAGATGGTTTTTCCTGTTTCAAAAAATTTAGTCCCTAATTCTGTTTTTAGATAATCAAGATAAGTTGGTGGCATTGAAGGTGCAATGACGGATACAATATATCATTAAGTACTTTGTTTACGTTTGTAAAGAGACAGAAAGTGTTTCTGACTGATATTCACGACTCTTGCATTCAGGAATGGTGTGCAGCAGAGAAGGAACTCATGGCAAGATGGAGTCTATGGTACCAATTGTCCCATCCCACCGGGACAGAACCTCACTTATATACTTCAAGTGAAGGATCAGATCGGTAGCTACTTCTACTTCCCTTCCCTTGGGATGCACAAGGCTGCAGGAGGCATTGGCGGCTTCAAAATTGCAAGCCGTTCTGTCATTCCTGTACCATTCCCTCCTACAGCTGGTGATTTCACCATTTTAGCAGGTGATTGGTTCAAGAAGAATCACACTGTAAGTATAATCAAGAAATAAATTTGAACTATTTAATTCCAATGTTAGGTGATCACCCCTGTTCAATTTGTAAATGTATTATGGATCATGCATCTTATAGGATTTGAAAGCAATTTTAGATGGTGGAAGTGATCTTCCCTTCCCTGATGGGCTACTCATTAATGGTCGGGGATTGAATGGGTACACGTTTACAGTGGATCAAGGTAAAAAAAATTCAGCTTTGGTTTTAGTCAAATTCAAAGTTTTTATGCATATGATGATACGTAACCTTTTGAATTGAATGTTGGTTGGACAGGCAAGACTTACAGATTCCGAATATCGAATGTGGGGCTTACAACTTCCTTAAATTTCAGAATTCAAGGACACAAGATGTTGCTTGTGGAGGTTGAAGGAACTCACACACTCCAGAACACTTATGATTCCCTTGATATCCATTTGGGGCAATCTTATTCTGTTTTGGTCACAGCTGATCAACCAGCACAAGATTACTACATTGTTGTCTCGACACGATTTACCTCCCAAGTTCTCACAGCAACTTCAATTTTCCATTACAGTAACTCAGCAGGAAGTGTTTCAGGCCTTCCTCCTGGTGGGCCCACTATTCAGGTTGACTGGTCTCTCGAGCAAGCTCGATCTGTCAGGTATTCTCAAAATTCCCATAATTATGCACATCTTATGTGTTCATTACAAGAAGTAAATAATAAATATAGAAGGTACGATCTTTTTATTATGAAATGTAAGAGAATTGTCTTTACAAATATTTTTATTAACATGTGTCATGTCAAATATTTTCCCAGGCGTAATCTAACTGCAAGTGGCCCAAGGCCTAATCCCCAAGGCTCTTACCATTATGGATTGATCAACACTACTCGTACAATTAAATTACAAAACTCTGCTCCAATGATCAATGGCAAGCAGAGGTATGCTGTCAATAGTGTGTCCTTCATTCCTGCTGATACTCCACTTAAACTTGCGGACCACTTCAATATCCCTGGAGTTTTCTCCCTTGGAAGCATCCCTGATAACCCCACTGGTGGTGGTGCTTACCTCCAGACTTCCGTCATGGCTGCTGATTTCAGAGGTTATGTTGAGATTGTTTTTGAGAATACAGAAGACACTGTGGAGTCATGGCACGCTGATGGTCACAACTTCTTTGTTGTAGGGTATGTTTATTTGGTTTTACCTTTGTAAATAACTCGATGGTCTTAGTGCATTTTAACTTCATCCATTGAATTTGAAAGCTTTGCAGACCTTGACAGTCAATTGCTATTCACTATAATCTTGCCAATACTTTTAGTTCTCATCTTCTGCAATTTGTTTTTCTTTCTGATGGCAGTATGGATGGTGGGCAGTGGTCACCAGCAAGCAGATTAAGTTATAATTTGAGAGACACAATTTCTCGTTGTACTGTCCAGGTAGAGTACAAAATTGCGACCAACATATAAACATGTGAATTATATAGTTTTTGTCAGTTAAAACTCGTATTAGCCTGGAATAGTGTTGGAGATGTTTGATTGCTTTCTTTATTTGCATGTTTGATTGCTTTGCCAACAAAAATATTTGCACCGGTAACAAAAATGCTAGAAATTGTGTGGGTCTCACTTAGCCAAATATGGCAATCTCTAGAAATGGGCAACTACCATTTCAAACTTTGTTTTCTCTGCATTTTTCAGAATCCACAAACAGTACATGATTTCAGAATGGCTAACTTCCTGCTTGTCATTGAGGTTGAGATTACTTTTTCAAAAAAAAAAAAGATGTGGAAAATGAAGTTTGGAGTGTTGTTTAACTTTTATGGAGCTTTCATATTTAGATTATATAAATTTTTCACCTTTAAAAGAAGTTTGGAGTGTTGTTTAACTGTTTTGGAGCTTTCATAATTAGATTATGTAAATTTTTCACCTTTAAAACAAAGTCTACTGACAATAAAAAAAAAAAAAGAAACATTCTTGATTCTCTTACTGTGCATAAATATGCAAGAATAACAATAGCTATGTACTGATCTTAATTAGTTTGTATTATTTTGCAATGTTTGTTCTAAAACACAGGTCTATCCCAAGTCATGGACTGCAGTCTACATGCCTTTGGACAATGTGGGGATGTGGAATGTAAGATCTGAGAACTGGGCTCACCAGTATTTAGGCCAGCAATTCTACCTTCGTGTCTATTCACCAGCAAATTCTTGGAGAGATGAATATCCAATCCCAAGTAATGCTTTTCTTTGTGGTCGTGCAGCCGGTCGCCAAATTCGCCATGTATAGTTCTACCACTCAGAAAGATTGAGAGAATGTCATGAAAACTTGACACGGTTTCTTGGTCTATATCTAGGAGTGCAGAGTTTTTTTTTTTTTGATGTTATATTATCGAAATTTCTGTTTGTTGATTTCATACATTACTTAGATTGTTTCTTTATAGTTATGATTCTTTAGAGCCAGTACTATTAATAGGAACTTAGTATTTCATTCTGCATATTTATTATCAATTTCTGCGTTAATGATTTTTGCTTCCCTTTATCATTTGTCATCATTGCTTTGAAAACCAAGAATGGTGCTGGTTATTGAAATTGGAAGCTAAATCTATTAAGATTGGGTTTTTTTAAACTGGTAAGAAAAAACCAACGTTTATCCAAAGGGGTTGACTTGGGTTTAGTAGTATAATAATAGTATGAATTTTTTATTTATAAACATTAATATCTAAAAATTAATGAAATTTTAAAATAATAAAAATATATTTTATTAATTTAAAATTATTACGTATTAAATATAGTGAATGTCAAAAAATGAATTTAAATTTTTTTCACTAATTTTTATAAAACATACTTAAAATTTAAAAAAAAAATGGTCAGATATGGTTTAATTCAATTTGGTTCAACCAAATTAATTTTGTTGATTTTGATTGATATTCTATAAATTTAATTTTTTGTATTTTAAACCGTATTAATCTTTGATTTTTAGTTAACCTGGTTCAACTAGCTAATCTAGTCTAATTTTAAAAATACTGAAAAAAATGTTAATATTATAAAAATACTAAAAAATTTTGTTAGGGAGAAGGTGCAAGATAGGTTAGTATAGTTTTTGCACTGGTACAAGTTTTACTTTCCAACTAGGCTTAATATCTAACCAAATTATAATATTAATCTTTTTTTCACAAAATAGAAGGATGAGCTTCCTGCGAAATAATTTTATTGAATTTCTTTGATGGTAAGAAACATCACTTGCAATGGATATCAAAGTCCATTTCATCTTCAAGGAGTGAGAATGTCTCTCTTTTAATAAATAAGGTTTGATTTCTTTTTTGTAATTTTATTTTTTTTGAAGTTTTGTAGGATTCATTATTTGAAACTCTTGTTTATTCATTTTAACTTTGATTTTTATTCTTTAGTAATTTTAATAGGTTTTTACTATGAGTATATACATTGGCCATTCCCCTAGCCAAAAGGCCCTAAAGCTATTTGATCGTAAGACCAAAACAATTTTCACATCTAGAGATGTGCAAGTCCACCAACAAACTTTTCATTATAAACAAAGCATTATCCCTGTAAGCTTTAGTGACACCATACCTCCTACATTACCTAAACTTATTTCACATGATATCCCTGACCATTGGCTTTCTCAAATACAAACCACAACCAGACCATATATCATTTCCAAATCCATATTGAACAACATAAGTGCCCACCACTTGCTACTACAGATATATCATCAACAACTTTAGACACTACTTGATAAGTGCACAATTGATGATATTTTGCCCCTATTTCTTAATATGATTATTATCCAATTAAGTTTAATTTGTTTGTTCAAGTGCTTTTTAGGGTTAATTTCAGGAATTCTTTGTATTTTGAGGTTTATGATCACTTCGGAGGAATTACGGATGAAAATAGAAGAAAAGAGCAAAATTCTTCAAGTGACACGCCCAAGGACATGGGTGTGTCAATGGACGTGCCCTTGATGCTGCATACAGAATCATTGACACGCCCAGTGACATGGGCGTGTCACTGAGCGTGCATTTTGCAATGATTCACAGTAACTGTGACACACCTAGTGACATGGGCGTGTCACTAGACGTGCCTTATATTCAAAATTTCAGTGGCAATGACACGCCCAGTGATATGGGCGTGTCAATGGGCACGTCAGGCGAAATTATCTGCACTATAAAAGCTGAGCTGAAGCACGAATTAGGGATTTGATTTTCATATTTTATAACCTAGAGCCGACTTTTAAAGCAAGGAGAAGAGCTTTGGAGCTGAGATTGAAGGTGAAGACATATTCTAAACAAGATCTAAACTAAGATTCAAGGATTCAAGTAAAGAAATACGAATTATTTGCAATGGATTGTTTGGATTATTTTTCTTATTTCTCTTGTTCTAGTTTTCTGATTTTGAACATGAACTAACTCATTCTATATCTGGATATTGATGAACCCTAGCTTTATTGTATGGATTGAATAATTTTATTTAATTAAATCATTTGATTGAGTTATTTTATTCTTATGATATTTAATGATTTATTTCCAATTGATAATAGCATGCTTATTGATTGGTTGCAATTTTCATATTACTGACTTGAGAAAGCTTGATATGAATTAAATACTCATAAGAATTGAGGATTGATTGGAATACTAAAGATAGACTTACAAAATCCTTTGGTTTACAATTCCTTACTCTTAATGCAAGATCTATTTAATTATGTTTGAGAAGAGATTCCAACATTCTACTTAGTGATTAGGGACTAATTCGCTTGAGAAATGTTTTAGTCTAATTTAGAGGAATGCCAATTCAACTCTATTATTTGGTTTAATTAGATTGATTTTCATAAATATAATTATGGCTAGGGGGATTCAATATCTGGATAGTATTCTCACCCTCAATCAATTCATTCAACACTCAATTTTTCTCTATTCTCAGTTATTAAGTTAATTATCTTTAATTACAAAACTTCACAAAACTATTGATTTGCTAAACAACAATTAAAATTTGCACTAATACTTGGCCTTGTCCCCAGTGGAACGATAACTCACTCACTACTTTATTATTTGAGCGACCCGTGCACTTGCGGTATTGCAATAGCATAGGTTCTTGCCATCAAGTTTTTGGCGCCGCTGCCGGGGACAATGATTCAATATTAGTAATATAATTGAGACTGTTGATTTAGTTTTTATTTTATTTTGTTTTAACATAAGTTCTTGTTTTTTGACTGTGATTCTAGGTACTTCTTCCTGTTTATGACCCGAGCTAGCTCTTCCCAACTCTTTGAATTAGATCAAGAGTTTGAGAGAACATTGAGGAGAAAGCGAAAGGAGGAAGAGGAAACAGTTCTGGCAGAGACGGAACCGAACATTGAAGATCTCATCCTAGAAGAAGAAATGGCAGAAAATGAGCCAAGAACAATGCAAGAGTTTGCTAGGCCTACTCTTAATGGGGCTCAATCAAGTATACAAAGACCGGTGATTGTTGCTAATAAATTCGAGATAAAGACAAATGTCATTCAAATGGTGCAGCAGACTTGTTAGTTTGATGGATTTCCGGACAAAGATCCTAATGCACACATTGAAACTTTTCTGGAAATATGTGACACATTCAAGATACAGAATGTCTCTGAAGATGCAATTAGGCTGAGGTTGTTTCCATTCACGCTCAGAGACTGACCAAAGAAGTGGCTGAAGTCTTTTCCTTCTAACACTTTCACTACATGGGGCCAACTAGCAGAAAAATATTTAGAGAAGTATTTTCCACCGTCCAAGACTGCTAAGTTAAGGAATGATATTTCTTCTTTTCTCCAGCTAGATGGTGAAACCTTGTATGATGCTTGGAAAAGATTTAAGGATTTATTGAGAATATGTCCGCTGTGGCTTCAGATCTAAACTTTCTACAATGGATTGAGTTACTCAAGTAAGCAGTCCAACAATGCAGCCGGCGGAGGTATCATAAACAATAAAACACCTGAAGAAGCAAGGGATTTGATTGAAGATATGGCCCTTACAAATTATCAATGGCAAACCCCAAGGGAACAAGGGAGATTAAGGGTTGCTGGTTCACATCAATTGGATCTCGTAGTTGCTTTGTCAGCACAGTTGGAAGCCATGAACAAAAAGATTGATTCTTTAGCTTCTTCTTCTTCAGGGAAAGTGATGCAGGTGATGTCCTGTGAATGGTGTGAGGGTGGAGATCAAAGTCAAGATTGCCAAAGTGGCAACATGTTTGATAGGCAAGAGTAAGTAGATTATGTTGGAAACATGCCAAGGCAACAGCAGAATAATCCCTACAGCAACACGTACAATCCAGGGTAGAGAAATCATCCTAATTTCTCATGAAATAATCAGAACAACCCATGACCTCCCCCTGGATTCCAGCAGTCACAACATCAATAAGCTGCCCCTCCGAGAAAAAGTAATTTGGAGGACATGATGGAGAAATTTATAGCAGCTTCTGAAACCAGGTTCCAATCAATTGAAACCACCCTAAGAAATCAGCAAGCCTCTATTCATAATTTGGAGAATCAGGTGGGGCAAATTGTCAAGTTGCTCAGTGAGAGACCACAAGGAAGTTTGCCTAGCAACACTGAGGCAAATCCTAAAGAGCAGCTTAAGACAATTACACTAAGGAGTGAAAAAGAGATCAAGGGTAATATGGATGAGAAAAAAGGAGAAGTAGCAGAGAAAAGGGCTGAAGTACAAGAAAAAGAAAAAAGAAGACGATTCTCCTGTCACTTCGGGAGAGAAAGCTACACTAAAAAGTGAGAAAGAGAAGCAGTCACAAGACAACAGCTCCATAATGAAGGAATACCGACCTAGAGTACCATATCCGGTAAGGTTGAACAAGGACAAGATTGATGCTCAGTTCGGTAAGTTTCTTGAACTTTTTAAACAATTGCACATTAACATCCCATTTGCTGAAGCTTTGTCACAGATGCCTAAATATGCTAAATTTTTTAAAGATATCCTTTCTACTAAAAGGAAACTTGGGGAAGTGTCTTTAGTGCATTTATCTGAAAAGAGTTCGGCAATTTTGCAAAGAAGGTTACCTAAGAAGTTAAAAGATTCAGGTAGTTTTACAATTCCATGTTTGATCGGTAACCTTGAGGTTAAAAGTGCATTAGCTGATTTGGGGGCTAACATAAGTGTTATGCCCTATAAAATGTTTAAAAAGTTAGGCATTGGTAAACCTAAACCAACACTTATGACCATCCAACTTGCTGATAAGTCGGCAGTCCACCCTCGTGGTATTATAGAAGATGTGTTGGTAAAAGTTGAGGATTTCATTTTCCCCAATGATTTTGTTGTCATCGATATCAATGAGGATACAGATGTTTCACTTATTCTTGGTAGGCCATTTTTAAATACAGCCCGTGCCCTTATTGATGTTCATGATGGCACATTAACTTTGAGAGTGGGTGGTGAGAAAGTTATTTTTAGGATACATGATGCTATGAAACATTCACTTTCGCTTGATGAGGCAGAATCATGCAATGATATTATTGAGCATGAGACTGTCAATTGTGTTACTAACATTGTTTCCAAGGATCCCCTTGAGTTGTATTTATTACAGAAAAATGTTGAGGATCGAGAAGCAATGGAGCAGCTCGCTTTTCTTGAAGCAAGCAAATCGTTCAAATGCAAGGCATATGAGACTATTAAGATGCCAAAGGAAGAAAAGCCAAAACCATCGGTGATTGATCCACCCAACTTGGAACTAAAGCCTCTTCCAGATCACCTTAAGTATGAATTTCTGGCGGAGAAGAAGAAATTACCAATAATTTTGAGTTCCCACCTATCTTTTGAGCAGAAGGAAAAGCTTATCCAGTTGTTGCAGAAATATAAGAAAGTGATAGCTTGGAAGATAGCAGACATAAAGGATATCAGTCCATCCTGTTGTACTCACAAGATACTGATGGAGGATGAATTCAAGCCAGTAGTGCAACCACAACGGAGACTAAACCCAAAGATGAAAGATGTAGTGAAGGCTGAAGTGATAAAGCTACTTGATGCAGGAATTATATATCCGATCTCGGATAGCTCTTGGGTGAGCCCAGTCCAGGTAGTACCAAAGAAAGGAGGGATGATGGTGGTCCCTAATGAAAATAATGAGCTGATTCCAACAAGAACAGTTACCGGTTGGAGGGTTTGCATAGACTACAGGAAATTTAATGATGCAACTAGGAAGTACCATTTTCCTTTACCTTTCATTGATCAGATGTTGGAGAGGTTATCTGGGCATGAGTATTACTGTTTTTTGGATGGTCTTTCAGGCTATTTCCAAATTCCTATCACCCCAGAAGACCAAGAGAAAACTACATTCACCTGACCATATGGGACATTCGTATATCAAAGAATGCCATTCGGGTTGTGCAATGCACCTGCGACTTTTTAGAGGTGCATGGTGGCAATCTTTGATGAACTTGTTGAGGATATTATGGAGGTGTTTATGGATGATTTCTCGGTCTATGGCAGCTCATTTGACAGATGTTTGGAAAATCTTAAAAGAGTCTTTATGAGATGTGAGGAAACCAACTTAGTGCTTAATTGGAAAACGTGTCATTTCATGGTTCAAGAGGGAATTGTGTTGGGACACAAAATTTCAAGCAAGGGCATTGAGGTGGATCGGACTAAGGTAGACACCATTGAGAAGTTACCACCACCTACATCTGTGAAGGCCATCAGAAGTTTTCTAGGACATGTGGGCTTTTATCGGAGGTTCATACGAGATTTTTCTAAGATAGCTCGTCCATTGGCAAGACTCCTTGAGAAGGATGTGGATTTGTTTTTTATGAGGAATGTTTGAGAGCATTCACAACTCTTAAGGAGAAATTGACCCATGCTCCAATCATGGTAGCTCCCAATTGGAATCTACCATTTGAACTAATGTGCGATGCAAGTGACTTTGCAGTGGGAGCAGTCTTGGGTCAACGCAAGGAGAAATACTTCCAGCCTATCTACTATGCAAGTAAGACTCTGAACACAGCTCAAGCTAATTACAACACTACAAAGAAAGAGCAGCTAGCTGTGGTTTTTGCTTTTAACAAGTGTAGATCATATCTAATCTTGTCAAAAGTGATTGTTTATACGGACCATTCGGCATTGAGATACTTATTTGCAAAAATTGATGCTAAGCCTAGGCTAATCCGTTGGGTTTTGTTGTTGCAGGAATTTGATTTGATGATTCAGGACAAGAAGGGAGCTGAAAATCTGGCAGCAGATCACCTTTCTCGCTTGGAGAATCCAACATTAGAGAGGTTTGAAGAAGGGGACATTGATGATCACTTCCCCGATGAGCAGCTGTACGCCATGGTAAGTGAGGTAAGTAATTTAAAATTTGAAACACCTTAGTTTGCAGATTTTGCCAACTATTTAGCTGTTAGGGAACTTCCTAAGGACTTAACTTATCAAGAAAAGAATAAATTCTTTTCCGATTTAAAGTATTATTTTTTAGAGGATCCCTTTTTGTTTAAATTATGTAAGGATCACATGATCCGACGATGTGTGGCACGGCCCGAAACAATGAACATTCTTAGTCAATGCCATGTTGGACCAAATGGTGGTCATATGGGAGCCAATAGGACTGCTCAAAAGGTACTAGAATCAGGATTTTATTGACCTACTTTGTTTAGGGATAGCTACGAATTTGTGAACCACTGTGATCGTTGCCAAAGGACTGGAAACATTCATCTAGTGGTGAGATGCCCCAAAATAGAATTTTAGTGTGTGAGGTCTTTGATGTATGGGAAATCGATTTTATAGGACCGTTTCCAAATTCCTTTGGTAATAAATATATTCTTGTAGCTATAGATTATGTCTCTAAATGGCCTGAACACTAAGCCTTAGCAACCAATGATGCTAGGGTAGTGATGAAGTTTTTGAAGAAGTTGTTCTCTCGATTTGGTACACCGAAAGCAATCATAAGTGATAGGGATACTCACTTTTGTACTGTTCAGCTTAAGAAAGTTTTCAAGAGATTAGGAGTTACACATAAGTTTGCTACTCCTTACCATCCCCAAACTAGTGGCCAAGTTGAGAATATGAATAGAGAGATAAAAAGAATTCTAGAAAAAACTGTTGAGCGATCCCGAAAGGATTGGTCCGAGAAATTGGACAATACTCTATGGGCTTTTAGGACTGCATTTAAAACTTCTTTGGGCACTATGCCGTTTAGGATGGTATATGGAAAAGCTTGTCATTTACCTGTAGAAATTGAATATAATGCATATTGGGCTATTAAACAGATTAACCTTGATCTAGCTCGTGCACGTGAAAGGAGAAAGTTGCAGGTAAATGAGTTGGATGAGTGGAGATTGCAAGCTTATGACAATGCAAGAATGTATAAGGAGCGTACCAAGAGATGGCATGATGCTCGCATTAAGGAACAAAAAGAGTTTCAAGCGGGAGATAAGGCATTATTGTACAATTCGAGGCTTCGACTCTTTCCAGGTAAGTTAAAATCTTGATGGTCTGGTCCTTTTATTTTTAAGAAAGTTTTCCCCTACGGAATGGTTGAAATAACTCACCCGAAAAAAGGAGATTTTAAAGTTAATGGGCATAGGCTTAAATTATATCTTGGAGGGGAAATACAGGACTTGAAGGAGGTTTTACACCTCCAAGACTAGGGGAATTTGCCCGGCCGTCCAACTAATACGACGTTAAAGAAGTGCTGGGTAGGAGACAACCCACCGTTTTCTTCGTTCTTTTATTTTTATGTCTTTAATTTTTGTGTTTTTGGTTTGTGTCGTCATTTTGTTTTAGTTTTATCCTTCTATCATTGGTTGGTGGTTTGTTTGCCTTGCATTTATTAGAATTAATAGAGGAAATTTGATTTTGAGGAGTAAATTAAGCATATTATAGGACACGCCCGTGTCATTGGGTGTGTCATTATTTTTTACAGGCAGTAGCTACAACACGCCCAGTGACACGCCCGTGTCACTGAGCGTATCATTTTGCATGAGAAACAGTAGCTATGACACGCCTAGTGACACTCCCGTGTCCCTGGTCGTGCCTTTAAAAAAAAGTCAGCACTCCCAAAGAACGCGTCCAGGCAAGTGGGCGTGTCGTTTGTTTGGTTGTCACAGTACATGTGACATGTCCAGTGACATGAGCGTGTCAATGGGCGTGTCGTTTATTGATTCATCCAGTACCTGTGACACGCCCATGGACATGGTCGTGTCCGTGGGCATGTCTTAGACACTGTTTCTTATTCCATAGGGCACGCCTAGTGACACGGGCGTGTCACTGGGAGTGCCAACGTCTTTATATATAGAACCGAAGCCATTTTTCACGCAAACTTCAGTTTTCTTTCTCAATTTCTCTCAATTTCTCTCAACTTTCTTGCACACCCACCAGCGCATTCACATACCCACTCACTTTAGGAGAGATTCTCACTCCCGGCTTGCATTATTTGCCTGAATTTGCTCGATTTCCGTTTGAATTTGCTCGATCTGCATGAATTTCGTATTTTTCAGGTACTGACTCTCATTTTTTGCGATTTTTGTTGGATTTCTTTCGTTTTTCTTTTGTTTTTCTTATGAATTCCTTGTATTTTCTTTTCTTTTTCTTGGAATTGCAATATTTATTACGCGTTTGCTTTATTTTGCTTTGTTTTGATTTATCATAATTTTTGCGGCAATTGGTTAATTTTGTTTTGTTTTGTGTTTAATTCCGTTTTGATTCAACGTTTGATTTATTTTTGAATTAGTTTGTGTTCAAGTTATAAATTGATTGATTCGCTTGTTGGTTATAGTTAATCATTATTTTTGGAAAATGGAATTGTTATTGTTATAAACTTTAGTGACACCATACCTCCTACATTACCTAAACCTATTTCACATGATATCCCTGACCATTGGCTTTCTCAAATACAAACCACAACCAGACCACATATCATTTCCAAATCCATATTGAACAACATAAGTGCCCACCACTTACTACTACAGATATACCATCAACAACTTTAGACACTACTCAACTGCTATCCATAAATATACCTAATCATCTAATAGCACAAATACCCAATTTTCTTTCAGCATCCACAACGTTATTAGGTAATGATCTTATTCCCATATTTAGAAAAAGCTCTAAACATACTAGATCACCTTTCTTGACTTAATGATTTTCAAGCTAATTTTACTACTTATATTACTACTAGACAATTTACAGAAAAACATATGTGTTTTCTAACTAACTTGATAGCTATCTCTGAACCTAATTCCTAAAAAGAAGCAACTGCAAATCCATAGTGGGTATAAGCCATAGAAACAAAATTAGAAGCTTTAAAGAAGAATGACACTTGGATTATTACAGAACTTCCTAAAGGCAAAAGGCCAATTGGATCAAAATGGGTATACAAGATTAAACTAAAGGTTGATGGTAGCATAGATCACTATAAGGCTCAACTAGTGGCAAAGACGTACAACCAGATCGAGGATGTTGATTTAATTGAAAGTTTCTCCCCACTGGCTAAGCTAATAATGATTAGGTTACTGTTAGTTGTTGTTGTTGCTCAGGTGCTCCTGGCCACTTTACCAACTTGACATCAATAATGCTTTCCTCTTCATGACTTATTGATGAAGAGGTTTATAAGTGGCCTCTTGAGGGATACACCAAGGCTCAGAAGGGTCAAGTTTGTAAGTTCTCACGTTCACTCTATGGCTTTAAACAGACCTCTTGCTTGTAAAACATTGAATTATCACGCAAACTTCAACACTTTGGATTTAGTCAGACCCCTCATGACCATTGTCTCTTCACTTTATCTTCTCCTACTCATTTTATTACTCTATTGGTTTATGCAAATGATGTCTTTCTCACCAGTAACTCAGAAGAGGCTATATGTACATTCAGAGCTTTTCTTCATGTTAAATTCACAATCAAAGACCTTGGTCCTGCTCACTATTTTCTTGGTATCAAAATCGCAAAGTCTATTAATGGACTCTTCCTTTGCCAACTCAAATATATCACTGATTTAATTCATAATGCTGGTTTGACCTCCTATAAATTAGCAGCAACACCAATTTTGAAAGGCACTCACTTATCTGCAGATGATGGTGTATTGCTAACTGACCCTCAACCCTATAGGAGATTAATCAATTGTCTCTGATATGTGGGATTCACCGACCGAACGTCACTTATATAGTTCAACAGTTAATTCAATTCATCCAATCCCCATGAGATAGCCACTAGTAAGCTTCTCTGCACATCCCCTGTAACCTCAAGGGTACCCCCCCTCTTGTACGTGGATTGTTCTATCTAATCTCTAATTTCATTTTTCTCTGAGCATTTAGTAATACTGATTGGGCAATTTATAAAGACACTTGCCACTAGATAACTAGCTTATGTATCTTTCTTAGTAATGCTCTAATTTCATGGAAGATAAAGAAACAGAATATTATTTCTTGTTCTTCGACAAAAGTTGAGTATCAGAGTCTTACAAGCATTGTGTGTGAACTTTAGCAGATCACTTATCTTTTGCATGATTTGCAAATCAACCCAGTATTGTCAATTCAACTTTGGTGTGATAATCAAGTCGTGATTCATATTTCTAAAAATTATTTGATCTTCTATAAGTGCACGAAACATCTAAGCATCGATAGCCATCCGGTTTGCGAGAAATTCAAAGAGGGGTTTATCAATTTGTATTACATCTCTACTTATTTTCAGCTGGCCAATTTTTTCACAAAAGCACTAATTGCACAATTTTCGAATGTTTTTGCTCTAAGTTGAGCTTCTTGACTTTGCAATAAGCACCAACTTGAGGGTTGATGAAGAATCAATAACTTAACTTATTACCAAAATGTAGTGTTACACTATAACCTAAAGTGCACTATTTCATATAATATCTCATATGTATTGTACACAATGTTTATTGATGTAGTTACAGATAACAAAGTTAGTTAGAAGTGTTACAACTAGTGTAACTAATTAATTCTTTTAAAAATGATTATGTTAGTTACAATATATATAACCACTATAGATGTAACTTTTTGACAAAAGGATAAATGAACTATGTTGATCTTGAATCAAGAAATTAGCAATCCAATGTAGTGGATTTGTACACCAAATGCCACTATCTGACTCAGAAAGTGCCACCCTGACTAAAGCATGGGCTGTAAAATTTGCAGATCTACTCATAAAAGCAAATTAAATATCCTTATCTAGAGAAATAAGAGAAAAACAATCATCTAAAATGATACCCAAAGGAGAAGATACCCTAATTCTATTTCTTAAAAATTAATGATAGTTAAGCAATCAGACTCCAAAATAACATGGTCCTAGTTCTCTTCATGGATCCAACTCAATTCCTCTCTAATTCCCATAGCCTTCGCAAGAACTGTACTCTGACTGCCCTCTAAAACTCGAGTAGAGGCTGCAATAAACTGCCCATATTGGTCCCTTAAAACCATACCAATTTCACGCCTTCCGCCAGTACTAGGAACAGAGGCATCAATGTTCAACTTAAGCCATCCCGCTCTAGGCTTGACCCACCTAGTCAAGGAAGAGACAATGTCTAAAGGTGAGCTTCGTATAAAAGCTGCTACAATAGAGTATCCAACAACAAAAGATACAACCTGTTGCAAAATTACCTCAGGAGTTGTAGACTTCCCTTCCCATATTAACTTATTACAATGAAGCCAGATATGCCAGCAAACAAACTCCAATAAACCCACGTCCTTTGCAGAGATGGCAATCAGTCTATGGTGCAACCATGACTTAAAATTATCACTGTTTCCTGGATAAAACCCTAAAGCAAAAAGGAGCTAGCATTCCTATGGAAATGGACATCATACCAGAGAATGGAAGAGCCTTTCTACTTCCCCACAATAAGATAGGCAATAATCATCAATGTCAATGTTCTTCACCCTCAAATTTGAGCAAGTAGGGACTACATCATGGTAAGCACGCCATAAAAGATTCTTTAACTTCAACGCAATCTTCATCTTCCACAATATACTCCAGATCATATCAGGTTGGGCATCAAACTAATTTTTCAGTGATATATTCATATTATAAGCATCCTTGACTCAATAATCACTTTGTAGAAGTGTCATTCCAAATCATGGAGTTTGGACCTTGCCTCCTTGATAGAGGCATCGAAAGGATTAATTCTTTATCCCTGTTGTTAAAAGTTGATTCAACAAGAGTCTTGTCCCAAGTACCATTAGTAATAAGGTCAGAAACACGTAAGATATGGGTAGAAGAAGGCATTTCAGTTATAACATAAGGAGATAGCCGATTTGGAAGCCACTGATCAAACCAAATTAACATATCAATACCTCATCCAACTCGCCATACACAACCTTTTTGAAGCAAACTCTGAGCACTCCATATGCTTCACCAGATATAACTCGGATTTGAGCTAAGCTCAGCATGTAGAAAAGAAGAATTTGGAAAGTAGCGAGCCTTTAAAAGCCTAGCGGCCAATGAAAATCAACTTCCAACCTTGTTTTCCAACCATTGCCAAATTAAAATCATGTAGCTTATGAAATCCTAAACCCCCGGTAGATTTTAGCTTAGCCATCCTCTCCCATGATATCCAATTAATACCTCTAGAATTAGAATGTCACCAGAAATTACACATTAATCATTCAAGCTCCAGACACAAAGAAGTAGGAAAAAAAGATTCATCACAAACGTTGGAATCGATTGTGTTATCGATTTAAGTAAAATTTTCTTTACTAGCCCTTGATAAGAATTTCTTCTTCCAAGAATGCAAACGTTGCCATACTCTCTCCTTTACATATGCAAAGATTTCGTGCTTATTTCCTCTAGTGCTAGATGGCATTCCTAAATAAAGGCCCAAATCTTGGACCTCTTTGACATCCAAGGATAAGTAGATATTCTTTAAAATAGAATAAGAAGTGTTCTTGCTAAATAATATAGAAGATTTATTGAAGTTAGCCTGACCTGAAGCCTTCACATAAAGCGCAATTACCTCTCTTATAACATTAGCTTCAGATTCCATGGCCCTAAATAAAAGTAAACAATCATCAGCAAAAAATAAGTGGAACACATAGCAGCACCTCTTGCAACTTAACAACCATGAATAAAACCTCCATTCTCCCTCTGTCTAATTAAAACAGATAGCCCTTCTACATATAAAATGAATAATAACGGAGGTAATGGATCTCCCTGCCATAATCCTTACTTTGGAATTATTGGCCCTAACTTGGAACCATCACGAACAATGTGATAAGAGACTGAGGACACACAAGAGATGATGAGGTCCACCCATTGCTGATTGAATTTCATTGCAAGCATGATTGCTTTTAAGTAACTCCACTCAATTCTATCAAAACCCTTGCTCATATCTGTCTTCAAATCTGCCCAACCATGTTTCTTTTGTGAATTCCTCTTAAGATAATGTAATGATTCAAAGGCTACAATCACATTGTCTATCAAGCAACACCCAGGAATAAATGCACTTTGATTCTCAGTGATTAATTTATGAATAACCTTTTGCAGATGAGTGGCTAGAATTTTGGCCATTTTTTGTAGACCATATTGCATGAGTGGCTAGAATTTTGGCCATTTTTCTGTCAAGCAAGCACGCTTTAGTAACATCTTCTCCAATAACTGACCAATACTTTTAAAAGAAGTAAGGAGAAAATCCATCTGGCCTAGGAGATTTATCAGGAAGCATGCTAAAAACTGCTTCGTAAGTCTCATTGGCATGGTAAGGCTACATAAGGAGGTTATTATCCTCCTAAGATAACTTGTTGGATATGCAACTTACAACTTCAGAACAGTCAGAAGCTTCGGAACAAAAAAGAACTTGAAAATAGTCGATCATCAATGAACCCAAACCATTATTATATTCTCGCCAAACACCATTAGAATCCTTAAGATGTGGTATTCTATTTCTTCTCCTCCTTGAGTTTGCCATAGCATGAAAAAATTTCGTATTTGTATCACCTTCTTTAAGCCAACGCTGCTTTGCTCACTACTTCTAAAACAACTCTTGCTTAAGTAGAATATCAGCATGACGCTTGCTAGCATTCTTGAAAGCTGCAACATCTTCATTGGAAGTAGAATTCATTAAATGACTTAATATCCTCCTATAATCAACTAATTCTCTTTTATAACTTAAAGTACGAGAGGTACTCCATTTCAACAGGTCTTCTCCATTAACTGATAATTTTAAGAGAATATCTCGTTCTCCTAGATGATTCCATGAGGTTGATGTAACCTCTAAACAATTGGGCTCAAGTACCCAACTATTCTCAAACTGAAAAGGAAAAGAACGAGTGGATGAAACTGAACATGCAAGTGAAATAAATAATGGCAGTGATTAGAAGTTGTAGTTTTAATCACCTGTGCATTCCAGTTTGGGAATACCGTAGTCCAGGACAAGTTTGCAAAGGTATGATCAAGTTTTTCCCGAACCCAACCAGCTGATCCTCTACCTCGTTCCAATATAAAAATACGTCCTCTTATTTGTAAAGGGGTTAAGTTATAGTCAACTATTATAAGTCTAAATCCCTCTAACATCCAAGAAGTTCTAGGTTGTCCCCCTTCCTTTTCAGTAGCATACATGATATCATTAAAATCACCTGCACATATCCATTAGCCAATGATTTAAGCAAGTTCCAGGAGTCTCTTTACCTTGAAGCCTCTGGAAATCAATAAAAACATGTGAACTTCCATTGCACGAAACCTTCCAAACTGCAAGATACATTAATGTGATTTATGGAGAAACTAATAAGGGAAATATTGTCTGAGTTTTTACAAAATAATGCCAGGCCTCCACTATGACCAACACAATCAATAGAAAAAGTGTTATCAAAACTTATTTGAGATTTAACATAGTCCACTGTTCTTCTTGTGGTTAGTGTTTCAATTAGAAACACCATAGTCAGCTTAAACTTTCGAACTATCTCCTTTAGGAGTTGGACTGCATGTGGGTTGCCAAGCTTATGACAGTTTCATATAAGACAACTCATTGTTGAGGGTAGCTCTGAAGGCCAGAGTTCGCCCTATTAACATTATGTGAATATAACTCAATTTCCAGACAATTGCCAGCGGGTTGAAGAGGCTCATCAGACATACGACGATACTTATTCAAATTAAAATTGTGAACTGATGTAGTTTCCATCAACACTGAAGGTGGTCTAAGACCCTTCTCTTGTATATCAGCATTTGATAGGCGAACTATGATCGCGTCTAATTGGAGAATCATCATCAACTTTACTACTTCATCAAAAGGCACATAACAAGAGAAGTGGAGCCATTGCTCTCCTCTAATTGAACCAGCCCCAATAGGTATAACACGCAACCATGGCCCATAAGGTTTAACTATATCCTGCTGGATATCAATTAGCTTTATCACAAAACCTATCCACGTGCCCCAAAATCCCATAAAAGAAGCAAAAAGGAGACAATCTTTCATATTTAAAATCAACCAACTAACATTGGTCATCCTTGATTTTAATTTTAAGTCTTCTCTTTAAGGGGTGAACGGACATTGATTTGAACCTGGATACACAGGTAAGCCCCCCAAAAACCTCCATCATTATATCAGACTCCATAAAGGTGCCTATGTAATTGCCTATAAGCTTTGCAGTATTTTCAGACATGAAATTCGAAGGCAAATTATGAGTTTAGACTCAAAAGGGTGAAAAGAAAAGTGGATTTCTAGTTAGGATTTCATTTCTCCAAACTTGTGAAGAATTAGTAAATTACGACCAAGCGTCCAGGGACAGAGATCAAGTACTCTGCGTATGTCAGATTCATGAAAGAACTGAAATAAATAGGTAGAATTCCCAAAAATTCTTGATGTGGATGCCTTTTTGCTACCGCCATAAGGAGGCCAGTGCAAGTTGCACAGTAGAAAACTTGATCAAATGAGTTGTTAGAATTCGCCCCACCAAACAAAGATTGTTGGTGCTAGGAGACACCCTTAGCTCCATTAAATTCAACAACAAACCCACCATGTCTTCTTCCTCAAGGGTTAAATTTCGCATCGCATTACCAACAACATCATGAGAGGAGAAACCCATGGTTAAAAATTGCAAAGAACATAAGCAAACGAAGCAAAAATTTCAAAAACCCTAGCCTAAAACCCTATTATGTGAACAAGACTCCAAACCTTGCAATACAAGCAAGACCTTTGTTTCTCTTTGAATTTTTAAAGCAACACTTTAAATGAAACAGAAAAAAAAATTTCTTACTCCACTATAGATGTAACTAATTCAATTGTGATGAACGCATTCTTAATAATTTTCATTCTTCTTTTCAGTATATTTAGGGGATAATTTTATGTGATTCGATAGTATGTCTATGACTATGAAATAATTTTATGTGATTCGACAATCAATCTATATTCAGAAGAAATTTCTTTTTTTTTTATTGAGAGGTCATAACTATTATATTTACAATATAAAACTTAACCATTTTAACTGTTATTTAATTGTTTTGAAGTTCATAATCTTCCATTTTATTAAAATTTTGAATATAATAAATTATTATTTGATTACAAGCCATTGTTTAGAAAAACTATTAAATAATTGTTTTGAAGTTCACAATCTTCCCTTTTATTAAAATTTTAAATATAAATTATTATTCTATTACGAGCCATTGTTTAACAAACACTATTTAAACATAATTATCCTTGTTTAAGAATCAACAAGATGAGAGTGAAATAACAATGAAAATAATAAGTTAATTAATAAACATGTATGCATATATATATATATAAACAAAATACTGTTAGAGCGTCTATTAATAATACAATTTTTTTAACTAATTAGTAAAATTAATTTATTACTATCCCTACTGATACTAAGGGCATAAATGACCTCTGCTGAATGCCTCAATGGCCCCAAAGCGTATAATGAGAAAACAAGTAGCTAGTACTATTTCCCATTTAGAAATTAACGTCTGACAATTGTCACCTATAGAAACCAATGCTTTTAATTAGAGTGTTATGTGTCAGATCTCACATTGAAAATACATAATAATTAAATGAAGTAGATTAAATTTTAATATAAATTAATTAATTTTGTATAAAATGAAAATTTAATAATTTATTATTATCAATTTTTATTTGATTAAATTTTAATATAAATTAATTAATTTTGTATAAATGAAAATTTAATATTATTAATTTTTATTTGATTACTGATGTACATTTGGTCCAATAATCTTAAATAGACAAACAATTTAAAAGAATAGATCTCTCAGGAACCAATTTTAGATCCTCAACCACTATGCAAATGAGTAATCCTCTTGTGTTAAAGATGGTAATACTTATAAGTTTTTGTATTATACTAATATTATTTTTTGATTAATTAAAAAATGAATTATAATGATAATATCAGTTTTTTATATAGTCATACAAATATTATCTTTTAATTAATTAAAAATGAATTATTTAGGGTAAAATTAAATATTTATAAAAAAAAATAAAAAAAAATCTTTTTTATAATTTATCTCGAGGATTAAAAAATTGGCTAAGGAACAAATCCAATTGCTAACCGAGCAAGATTGCCAGCTTTTTATATATTGAATAATTGAAACATTCATCTCCTGCAACGAGCAAGCTTCTGAATGGGTTGGGGATGGCATCATCATTTTGAAGAGGAAGGAAGGGTTTCGGATTGAGATGTTGATGAATATTCTCCAGTATCTGTTTATAGGTAGTTAACGTTGTACTATATAATTGATTGATTTCATCTGATGAGCTAGTCTGAATCTGAAAAATCTTAAAATTTTTAAGAATTTAACCTATTCGATCCATAATTTTTTTTTTCATAAATTGATGCTTATAATAATCATTCATGGATAAATTTATATGAAAAATATTCATATCAACCCTGCTTAGAAAAACGATTGTTCTAACTGAAAATATCATCATGAACAGACAAAAAAAAGATTTAGAAAAATATCCAAATTTATTTATCCAACTATAAACATAAATGCAGTTGAGATCTAGGCATATATATTGACTAAAAAAAGTACGCGTATGGGCATTAGATTTAGAAACAAGCAGTGGCCATCTTGTTCCAGCTAGCACTATTCGTAAGTAAAATTCAGAGAACTAAACATGAAAACATGTACCAAAACTGACTAGCTACTATGGCCGACATGGATTAAATCAAATGCTTCAGCTAATTGTTCATCAAGTCTTCGCGAGCTCAAAAAAAGAAAAAAAAACTATGTTCAACTATATCTAAGTGTGAAGTCTAAGTTTGACTTTGGCAGGCTCAATAAATGTTTCCCGCTATTCGCCCAACGGTTCAAACGAGTCTGCATGAATGTGCACCAATTAATGGCTGGCAAGTGGACTATACACTATTTAAGGAAACCTTTTTTCCTGCAAACAAGACCAACCCAAAACTCAATTTCTATTTTTTGACTCAAAAGTCTCAGAACTATCATGGGTGTCTCTTCAAAATTACTCCCTTTGATTTTGCTTCTGTTATGCATTGTTTTTCATTTGAGTGCAATTGCTCTTGCTGATGACAAACTTGAAGAGAACAGACTTCGCAATGATGATGATTATTGTCGATTTGGTCGACGATGTGGTGGTCGTTTTGGCCGTGGACGTGGGGGTGGATTAGGAAGAGGTGGTGGTTTTGGCGGTGGTAGAGGTGGTGGTCTTGGTGGCGGAGTTGGAAGGGGTGGTGGAGGTGGTATTGGAGGTGGATCAGGTCATGGAGGAGGCTTTGGAGCAGGAGGAGGTGTAGGTGGTGGAGCTGGAGGAGGTCTTGGTGGTGGTGGAGGTGGAGGTGGAGGTGGTGGTGGTGGTATAGGTGGTGGTTCAGGTCATGGTGGAGGTTTTGGAGCTGGAGGTGGTATTGGAGGAGGAGGAGGAGGTGGTGGTGGTGGTGGAGGAGGGGGAGGTGGCGGTGGTGGCCTTGGTGGTGGTTCAGGTCATGGAGGAGGGTTTGGAGCTGGAGGTGGTGTAGGTGGTGGTGCTGGCGGAGGTGGTGGTGGAGGAGGAGGAGGAGGTGGTGGTGGTGGTCTTGGTGGCGGCTCAGGTCATGGTGGAGGCTTTGGAGCAGGAGGTGGTGTGGGCGGTGGTGGTGGAAGAGGTGCAGGAGGTGGCCGTGGGGGAGGATTTGGAGTTGGAATTGGTATCGGCATTGGAGTAGGAGTTGGAGCAGGTGCTGGTCATGGATCTGGCACTGGCAGTGGTAGCGGCAGTGGTGGAGGCAGATAATGAATTTAACTGAAATTAATATTTTACTATTTGAGTGTGTTTTGTCAAGTCTAAATGCCACAAAAACATAGTATAAGGAACCTGAACGGTTAAAAAAATATCTTTTATATGTTGTTGTTGAAAGTATTCCTTCTACTTGTTACTGTACTAATGCAATATTTGTGCTCAATAATTAGATAATTTATGTGCATTTTGTTATCATTTAAGTATTGTTTGGTATTTTATGCTATCAATGTATTTGTGATAAACAAATTAAAGAACATAATACTTGGAAAAATAGACACAAATTAGTAATTATCAATGTATAAAAATCTCAACTTTTGAAGGAAATATACAACATTTTATTATTAAATTTTTATTCCTTGATAATTTATTATCTGAAATTTTTTTCGTCATTTTTATTTCTTTCCTTCTTAAATCATGTATTACATATAGAGGCAAGATCCTTTCTACTTGGAAAATAAGAAGGAAATGGGTCTCACATTTTTTTACAATTTTACTTTTTAATTATTGTAAAAAACATCACTTGTTTATATTATTATTCTAATTGGATTTCTTAGTTAGGGACTTAGGATTGTATTATATAATTTCTCTTGTACCTTTATTAATATTTTTATATACCTCTATAACCTTTCTTTCTTTTATATATATAACAACAGAAATTAATGTACTACTAGTTTATAAATATACATATACATACATACATATATGCATATATATATTCATTTAGGATATAGATCATTATAATCTCAAAAATTAATATAAAAAATACTGAAAAATGCTTGTATTTTTAGATTGTAATAAATAATTTAAAAATTGTTTACATGAACAATGCTTTATAATGCTAAAAAAATCCAATAATATGTGGCTGTATAAAAGTAATAAAGTTTAACAATATAATGATGAAGGAATACATAATGGAATTTTTAGTAGTAAAATAAGAGAGAAATTGACATATAACAAAATTCTTGCTTACATTAAAAATTATATTCTTATCTCCTATATATAAATCAATAATTCAAAATATTTTACTTAATATAACTCTTATATATGCTCCTTTTTTTTTAACAATATATATATATATATTGCTTTATGTATTATTATCATTGCATGATAGGCTGATTAAAATCAATCCAAAACCTATTAAAACTAAAATCATGGTCAAATTAAAATCTAAACTATAAATAAATGATTTGATTCTGGTTAATATAACAAATACCGAATTACTGGTTTTGAATCAAAATTGGAATCGATAATTCAATTTATTTTGAACCGGTCAGCACAAATTACATGCCTATAGCCAAGGGAAATTTATATAACTATCTTGGAAAAAAATATTTTAAAAAAATACTAACATTTTTTAAAAATTTCAAAAAAAAATACTATATTTATATTTTGTTTTCAAATATACGTAAAAATACATGTGCTTCTTATCCCAAGCTACATAACAAATAAATATAGTGGCCAACAAACTGTACTTCATGCCTGTATGAGATGTTTGGCTACGGTTTTTTTTTTTTTTTTTTTCATTTTTACAGAAAATTGTATACAATTTTTTTTAAATTTCATTATATGATTATAACATTTTTCTATACTTTTAGTTTTGTGGCCATTATTTTTTCGTATATTTATTTTTGTGATCGTTTATCTATTTTTTTTTTATTTTTTATGTATTTATTTTTTATGATTTTTATTTTTCATCTTTTTTTTTTATTTTTTAGTCTATTTGTTTTTTTTTTCATTTTTTAAACTGTTTATATTATTTATATTGCTTATTTTTAATTTTTTAGATAAATTTCAAATTAAATTTTTTAAAATATTAAATTTAAAATATTTTTGTTAAATTTTTACTTATATGTAACATATGCCAACATATAATTAAAATATATCTACTTATATGTAATATATAAATATATATAATTAAATATATACGGTTATGTAATATTATTTATTTAAAATTTAATATATTTATTTATTTATATGTAACATATAAGTATACATATAACAATTATATATTATTATTCTTTTTAAATTCAACACATATATTTAGTTATATGTAACATATACCTACTTATATTATTATTATTTTCAAATTCAACATATATATACAGGTATATGTAACATATTGTAAACCCTTATTTTTTTCTACATTCTATGTCAAAGTTTATTCTGTCGTGATTTTAACGGGTTGAGAATCATATCAATCAGACATCAAATGGCCTCGAAACAAGCTCCAAAGGGTTAAGTGCACGAAAACTTAGGATCAATGACCTATAGTGGTCACTAATTAGCGGAGATTGGTGACCGATCAGATCATCAATGACTGCATTGGCCATTAGTGACCACCCTCGTCCTTGGTGACCGCCCTTCAGCCACCCACGTCTCCCTGCACGCCTATAAATACCAGGTCATTTTTACCTTAAAGGGACACCAAGAGATACATCAAGAAAGCCCATACAAGTGTTTTTATCTCATTGTTATTACCCTTTCGTCCAAAATTCCCTCATTTTCTCATCAAATCAAAATTATTTGTCTTTTCATTAAAGTCTTTCAAGTTCCACAAATCAAGGTCATCAAATCACTTCATCAAGGCTTTCCTCAAGGTTCCTTTGTCAAATCAACATCACCAAATCTCTTCACCAAAGTTCTATCAAACTTAAATCATCAGGTGTGTGTCAAGATTTACTTGAATTATAAAAGGTGAAACTTCGATCCGACAAGAAAGCTTTGAAGGCCCCCCCATCTCGAAGAGCTTGCTACAATAAGGTATTAATTCTTAACTCATCCTTTTAGATGTCTTCAATGTATGTCGAAACATTCTTAAATCCTAAATCAATCAATCAATCTTTGTATCTAATTGAGTTTATAATCAAACTTAAGTTATGATCAATTTACATAATCAATCAATTAATCTTTGTGTTGAATTGAGCCTAGAATCAAATTTAGATTATGATCGATTCATATAATCAATCATCTTTATGTTGAATTGAGCCTCAAATCAAACTTAGGTTATAATTAATTCATATAATTAACCATCTTTATGTCAAATTGAGCCCAAAATCAAATTTAGGTTATGATCAATTCATATAATCAATCAAATCTTTTTGTCGAGTTAAGCCTAGAATTAAGCTTAGGTCATGATCAACTCACATAAACAATTAACCAAACTTTTCAAACTTAAAAATAGTAGCAGGTTTGCATTGAATTTTAGGTCAGCCTAGATCTCACCTTTAGGTTAACCTAGATCCTACTTTTAGGTCAACCAGAACCTTAGTGTTAGGACACCCAACCCATTTTCGCACTTTCATGAGTGGATAAAACTGCATAAGACTCTGATTTCTATACCAAAAGGATATACAAGCTTGTTTAGAATTTTAATCCGAATGATCGAGCATACAACCCTAAGTCTATCCCATGTATTATATGGTCCATTTTAATGTTATACTTTATTACTCTTTTGATTGCTCTTAAGGAATGTGTGCACAATCTAGTATCCATAAGGGCTAGAGTTGGGATCCTCCTATGTTAGTTTTAAAATGTAATATTTAATTATGCCCTTTTGACATTGTTTTTACCTTATTATGGATGTGAATGGATAAATGTAATGCATTTGTTAATTGTTCATGCAAAATATTAATTGTCATTTATTTTTGTGCATATTTGTTAACTTATTTTGACTTGTTATTTTATGATTATACTGATTTAAGGGTATTTCTACATAGGTAATGGCTGTAGGAGAGAAAAAAGATCAGTTAAGGAAAAATGCTATAAAAAACCTAATAACAGCCTTGAGCATAAGTCTTGGGCAAGACTGATACCAAATCAGACCTGATAGTGATAACTATTACAATTGGATTTCTTACCTTATTGAGGTTGATTTGCTACAATTTTTGGATGGATATCAAAAGATATTTTGAGACTTTTATTCCTTTTAAAAGAAGAAGATTATCATTAACTTAGGATTATTATTATTTTTATTATTTTCTTAATTTTATCTTTTTCCTGATTAGAATAGATTAGGATTTTAATTTAAGAGCTACATAATTAATATATACATAGCAACTTTAAATGACTTTGATTGGGGACTTTAGTCTAAGACTTTAGTCTATTATTTTTGTAGATTTCTTTTATTTTGAGTTTTCTTCTTTTAATCATGTGTAACTAACTTCTAATTGGTTGAAGGCTCAATTGAAGTTTCAATTCAACAAAAATTTGTAAGATCTAAATAATTTCTCTCTTCTCTTCTTTAAATTTTAGCATTTGTATATTATCTGTGACTTAATATTATTATTGTTTTACTTTTTGTTCAAAAAGGGTCCATTATTCATTTACTTTAACAATATATCACCAATTAAAATACTTGAATCCATAATTATTCTCATTATTTTAATATTAGTGGTAATTAGGTGTAACCTAAGGGGAGTACATAATCTCATTAATTAAATCATGCAATTGGGATTATTGGTTAGAATCAAATCATTGTATTTTTTAAAGTTGTCAATAATTAGATTCTAAGGACATTTATATATGATAAGTTATTGACAATAATGAATTAGATAATATTTTCTAATTAATTTAAAATCTATGGAATGATTGGTTATTGCCATCATTTCCAAAATTAGAACTAGTTTATTGAAAATTAGAAAAAATTATCTTTGTGTCAATGTTTAATCAAATGAATTGAAATTGAAATTAGACCTTCAACTAAATTTATTTTCTTTTGTGTTTTTCATATTTTATTTACTGCAAATTAATTTTTAGAAATTAAATTTTCACTTTAATTTTAGTTTTAATTCTTAATTTTTTCAAACCTCCCTTGTTTTATTTTTGTTTTAGTTTTCTTCTTAGTTTCAAAAGAAATTTAGTTAAATACTTAATTCTCTATGGATTTGATCATATATACCACTACTACAATCAATTTATTTTTAGGAATAAAAATTTTATTTTTGGCAGTTTCGACACCCATCATCATTTATATTATAAACTATAATCATGAAAATCAGTTTTGTAAATCTTAGTTTATGTTAAGGCTAGACTTGTTAGCTTAAAATGAATACCTAGTACTGGACCCATCTTTTAGTTCTGACTAGCACCTTTTTTCTAAAAAAATGAAGGCATAAGGGTTTTTCTTTAAATTTTTCATCTGAAATAAAATTTGAAGTGACGTCTCTTTCAAAACCCATGCTTACCAAGGAATAGGGACCAAATATGGCCGTTTTTTTATGAACCAAACCCAAATGAATATTTTAATCCATCGCAAATTGGATAGGTGCTCAAGAAAAACCTCACACATATACCCATGTATACCAAAATATACCTACATATTTAGTTATATGTAATATATACCGACATATGCTATTTTTATATAACTAACATATACCCATATATATTATTATTTTATAACTAACATATACCCATATGCCTAGTTTATATGTAACATATACCAATATATATTATTATTTTTTAGTTAAAATATATGTAACATATACAATATGCACCCACATATATATATATAACATATAGTGTTATTCTTTTGCAACATATATCCATTTATATCTAGTTATATGCAACAAATACTAATATATATTGTTATTCTTTTTGGTATATCTAGTTATATGTAACATATACCTACATATAACTAAACATATAATTAGTAAAAGAAATATTAAAAAATTAAAATAATATAAACTATTTTGATAAATACGTTTTATATAAAATATATTATTTAAACTTAATTAGCATAATTAATTAATTGATAGCTAATTTTGTAATTATAAAGATAATTTCTTTGTACATAATAAGCAACAATATGGCAATAAGGCTTGGAGATTTTTCATCCTTTAAAGACTAGCTAATACATATACAAGGCAACATCAATTAGAAACACCAAAAAAATAAGAGCAAATGAGCCATAATAAATTCAACAATTAATCAAACACTCTGTTGATGCACTTGCAGCAGTTGTTCCACAAAAAATTCAAAACCAACCAGTAAACAGCACACTAAAAACACATACAAACCCAAGCGCTTACACTAGAAAAAATACCACCAACCATAAAACATCCAATAGCCAAACAGAAACCAAACTAAACTCTCCTTTTTTAATTTTTAAAGAATAAAAATCATTGAATTTTCATTCATTAATAAATGTTTATTTGAATAAGTGATTAGATTTAAAACTCTCTTTTTGAAGTATTTTATTAAATATTTGGTCTGCATTTAGATTTAAAGACAAAAAAAAATCTAATGATAATATATATATATATATATCAATGACATAAAAATTGAAAAGAAAAAACAAATCCAATAAGACATACTTTGTGTTGATTGAATGAATGATTTTTCAGTGTTAAAACTATGAACATTGTCATTCTCATTCGGGCATCCTCTGCAACAAAGCACATTTAAAATGTGAAACAAAGATATGCTAAGATTTAATTTTTCTATGTAAAATCAATGCCACTTATTGCCATAAATGTAAAAAATCATTCTCATTTAAAATTAGAAACTTAATATGTCAAATGGAAAAGGGAGAATGTACAAAAAACCCTCAAAGTTTTCGTGTGGGTACAAATACAAACTTAATGTTTATTTTAAATCAATTAAGCTCAAAATGTTAGAAAAATTGTCATTTGTGCCCCTTTTTTTAACAGACTTTAAACGGTGGTTTGATGTTTGTTAACTATTAGCCGACCTGACATTAAAAAATAATTTATTTTCTTAATTTTTAATGGTAGTTAAAAGGCTTTTAATAGTTAAAATGTTAGCACTTAGTGGCCGCTCCATCACCTCATCTCTTTGCATTCGCTCTGGCATGGGACCTTCCTATAGGCAAGTATATTGTTCTAAAAAGGATGTGTCGTTTATCATTGAAAAAGCACTTATGATGAAATATAATATAAGAATAGAAAACAAAAACACTGGCCAAATCGAATCCTAACATAAAATTAGTGATTTAGAACAAGAAAAACTCGGCCAAATAAAATTTTTTCTGCAATAATTTCTCAAATCAAAGAAATAACTCTATCAAATTTCATAGTTGAAGTTTCTCATCAAAGTTGATATGGTTCATATACCATATCAATGGAAAAAGAATAACTTTTCAAGGATGCATAAATATAAAATTAAAAAGAAAATTAGAATTGTATAAAGTTCTTATTAAGCATATGGAAATGGCATTTGATTTTTTGGAAAAATCTTCAAGAAAAAATAAGAAAAATAGTTTTATTTCAATACCCATTTCCTCAAAGGAAACATTGATTGAGTTAAGGATAAAAAGAAAATGAATTTTCTAGGAAAACAAACAGAGGCGAGAAAGAAAATGTAACACCCTTATACCCTATATATGTACAATATATACACCCAGTATATGTAAAATATGCATATACTATATAAAAATATCACAGTTCGGTTTAATAAAATTTTTTACTTTTCAAATCTAAAATCTAAAATACTTTAAAATGTATATTCAAATATCAAATAAAATATTATCATAAATTATAGGTACTGAAATAAGCATTTTTCATAAAAATCTCCGAAAAAAATTTACAAGAGTTTTATTTGTAATTTGGATATTCCCAAATTCAACAAACAACAAAATCTGCACAAGATAACATTCCCAAATAATATGAAATCACCATTTCACTCATACTTCTCAATTCTTCCACAATTTCTCGAAAATATTTATACATATTTATATGTTTATCCAAAAGCACATACAAAATCCACATTATAAATTTTCAACCCATTCTTTATAATTTACAATATATATACCTCAAAATATAATATAATATACATAATATCAACATATACGATAATATAAAATATATACATGCTGGCAATCGACACTGATCTTGAAGAAGCAACAAAATCAACTCATGTAATCTCAAAGCTAGACCCAACCTGGTCTAGAAGAACTCTCCAGCTCTACCTGATCTACCCTGTCACCTGTATGATGAATTTTAATTGCACTAAGCCAAAAGCCTAGCGGTACAAACTTTAGTAATAATAAAACTTAAATGCAATGCCAATGCACAATGCATATGGATATCATATCTCATATCATTTCATTTTAACATATTTCTCAATTGTTTCACAATTCACATAAAAACAAATACAAGCATGGGCTCAAAGGATCTAATATGCTATTCAAATTTCAGAGTTACTGTTTTGGTCTATATTGATACCCAGTGTCTAGCTCGAAGGTAAGTGACGCCCAGCGTTTAACTCGAAGGCAATTCATAGTGATGCCCAACATCTAGCCTGAAGGCAAGTAACATCCAATGTCTAGCCCGAAGGCAAATCAAATAATTGCTCAAAAGCTAGCCCCGAAGGCAAATAATGAGAATAACCTCATAAACATGTCGTCAAATACAGAACTCTGAAAATTGAATAACATACTAGGTACACAATTATTTCATATTTTTTATCATCAATTTCTTTCTCGTTTTTTCATAATTAAGCTAGGCACATCGCCTCATTTTTCATCATCAACTAGACACATTGCCTCTTTTCTCATTTTTCTCATTCATATCGATATCATTTCACTTTATATCATCATATATTAACATATAATCATAATGTACCACATTTTATATTTACAACATATTACCCAATTATTTTGGATATTTTCACATAATTCACATATCAATCACATTTTATGCACTTTAGCCATTAACAATGGCTTTTTAACAATACCCTTAATGCATTTATAATAAATGGCATTACTCAAACACTTTGGGTCATTTTCACATAATATATATTTCACATTTTACACAATTTAGCCATTAAAAATGACTTTTCATAATGCATTTAATACATATATAACATCACACATATCATAGCACATTATTCATACATGTTTCATGTATCAAGTAGCTTAACACATTTTTCAATCCAAAATGTGTTAAGCCCAATGTAATGTAAATATAACCAATTCAACCAAAGTTTGTACATACCTCTAAAAGGAACCAAATGCAAGCCACAAAACTAACACCAACCTTCTCTTCCAACTTGCCCTTCAATACTTGGGTTGGGCAAATCAGTTCTCCTCAATGCCTATACCAAATGTGATCATAAATAATCATTTAGTATCACATTTAAAGGCATTTTCAATCTTAAACCATAAGTAAACATTATTCAACTAAAATTCCAAAGCTAAGGCTAACCTCACCTTAACTTTGGAAAACCATATTGAACCATTCAATTTAGAATTTTAAGTTTTTATATATCACTACAAGCATATTTTAACATGTTTAAACAATTCATATTAATTAAACTCATGCCTTAGTACAAAACCCTAAAATGGCATAACCTTCACCATTGAAAGTTTTCCATTCCAACCCATTTCAATTACCAATCCAAGCTTATTTTCATCCTTAATATCATTACATAACATGCTTTAAATATTAAAATCAAATAATTCACCATCTTTGAAAATTCACTTTTTCAAAACTCTAAATCAACACTACTTGATCCAAACTCTATCCAAACCCAACCAAATCCATCATTTGACTTTAGAATATTTGTTTATGCATCAAAATAACACATTCAGTATCAAATTACACAATTAAAACTCATGAATTTAAAAGTCTAATTCTCTCATAACCCTAAATTCTCTCTCTTCACCAATCTTAATTCAAACTTAACCATTTCTTTAATCAAACCTTAAAATCATTGTTAATTACTTAAAAAAACTTCATTCATACCCAAATAGACAATTAAAATATACTACTTCAAAAATCCAAAACACACATATTCTTAATTTCTTGAAATTCCAATGAGAAAAGTTAAAGAACTTACTAATTTTGATGGAAATCACTAAAATCCCTTTTGAACCTTTGAAATTCTTCAATTCATGAAGCATAGAAGAAGTAAATCCTCCTCTTGAATTGGCTATAGAGTTCGGCTATGGAAGGAAGAAGAAGAAGAAGAAGAAGATCCAATTTTTTTTCTCTCTCCATCCACTTTATTTTAAGCCATATATATATAATATTTAATTATATTTTTAATTAATTATTTAATTAATTAAAACTCCAAAATTACGTCTTTCATCCAAAATAATTTATTTTTGAACTATTTTAATAATTTTAAATTTCTAAAGTTTATTTACCAAAATGCCCGACTTTTTTTAAATTGACTTTTGTTAACTTTGTATATGTTATGTATAGTTTGCAAATATATCACATATACATTTCACATTTTCATTTAAAATCCTTCTATTTTCCATTTAAATCATTTATTTAATTTATTCAATTCAATTCAATTTTAATTTATTTTATTTAATGTTCAAAAATTATGAATTCATCACCAGTGTGAGATTGAGATCTAACATGGTCATGGTCGGTGTATTTAACATCATTGGTTTGCCATTAAGAATCGAATCCCAGTGGTCTTGAGGAGACTCTATGGCTGTGGCTTTGAGATTTTAGAGGATGAATTTTGGAATGGTAAAGAAGAGCTTGAAAGAAGGAATTACAGAGAAAAGAGAGCCATTATTGAAGAAGCGAGAGCCATTTTTGAAAAGAAAAATAAATAAATGGGACCAATTACAGATAAATAAATATTTGTAAAATTTTATATTAATTTTTTTGTCTCACTAAATTATTTTAGGTGTAAAATAAATAAGTGAGACCCAATTATATATTAGATTTACAGAGTTAAATTTTTCATCTAATGAAGGGCCTAATTAACAGCTTTTTCTAATGTTTTTAGCCTAATTGAGCCAAAACAAACATTAAGCTTGTATTTATACCCACATGAAAACTTTGAGAGTTTTTTTGTACCTTCTCCCAATGGTAAAACTAAACTTGCCATTAATGAAATTTTCAGTTTTAAAAAAACAAAAAGAAAATAAAAAAAAGATCTTAATTCCAAGATAAATGCAATTTACTTCTCTTTCCTTATCAACAAACAAACAAACATCTCCCAGTAAGAATGGAAAAACCCATTATAGGTTCTTTCATGGAGGCTATTCAGGTTAAATCACAGTGCCGAGCTCTTTCATGAAGGCTATTCAAGTTAATCACAATGTTGATCTTTAATTATTGGTTTTGATGCATAAAAAACAAAGCGAAAAATAAATAAATAAAAGAAGCTAGTAGAGAATCTGTAGTGAAAAAAAGAGAAGAAAAACTAGTTGTAAACTCTTAATTTTATACCTAATTCAGAAAAGTTAGGAAATATAAAAAAGAAAACTATTAAATATATATATTGCATTAAACTATATATATTTTGCAAAAAAAAATTAATTTTTGACTGCACTTCGTGTCTCACGCACGACCTTCCATGGCTCACACAGCTTAGAAGCTCCATCCAGCTTCTATAAATAGTAACATTTTTCTCTTATTTGGGGATCCAAATTTTGAAAGTTGAAACTCTGTTGAATTACTTTTTAACTAAAAATTGAATTAAAATATTCAGTCTTCTTTTTTATTTATTGTAATTAATTTCTTGCACCATCATCAATTAATTTCATTTAATTTTCCATGCAAGTGGAGTTACAAATAAATAAAACCCTCCATCCTTTTGTCAAGAAGAAACGATTGCCCTAGGTATCGTTTTCTTTTCTACATCTATTTTCATTCAGTAATCAATTAACTAAAATTGGTTAATTTAAGCCCATTGCATTTAAAGGTACAAACTACTTACAACTTTAATTCTCATTTAAATGAGATAGGTAGACACACTCGAAATATTACTCTGAGTGGCAAGCCCACACCTAAACAACCAACCGGTCCTTTTATTTTGATTTTTTTATTATGTATTATTTTTCTTTATTAATGTTATTATTTCTCCTTTTTCTTGATATTTTAGGCCCCATTATAAATTTGGTGAGTTTTGGTCATCATTATTGTTTCATGTGTCTTCCTTTTGCTTTAAATAGTTAATTAAATGAGGTTTGTGCTCAACTTAGAACTTATAAGGGCTAGAGTTGAAACTCCCTTGAAATTATTACTATTGGTAGACACTGCATTTTATGAATGTCACGCTATTATATGCCCATGCATCATAATAATATCATTCACGATTAATCTTGGCATAAATTATAAAAATCATATTTTTTAATTACAAAAGTTAAAATCAATCAAAGAAAATTTTTTTTTATGAAAATTGGTTTAGAAAACTTAGCCCGAGATCCATCGTGATTTATTTTGGACTAGTGTCCTTTTTGGGTGAAAATTAAACAAATTTATTAAGATCGATTAAATAGGTTTTTCCTTAACTTTTTTCCAACAAAAATAAATTAAAGTAATGACTCTTCAATTTTCGCTTTTCAAAATATAAGCCATCATCCATTTTGAAATAAAAAGAGAGTTTCTTTAAAAAAAATGAATATTTTTAAAATAAAAGATAAGTTTTAAGCCCGTACTTATTAAACCAACTGGAGACCATGTGAGATTTAGCTCATTTGAGCATTTCAACTCCCAATTTTCAAGCGGGCATCGGTGCTTGAACAAGGTGTCACACTGCATATATGAAGAAGAAAAGCTTTAAAAAATGAATAGAAAGGAAGAGGAACAACAAGAAGAAAAAGCACTATATTTTTTAAAAACAAAGTGAAGAAAACGTAAATTGTGAAAGTGAAAAGTTATAAATGACAAAAAAAAAAAATAAAGAGTAGTAAAATAGAAAAGAAATTTTGAAAAGTGGTAGATAGTGTAATTTCCTATATAGCCAATTATAATGCATGAATTGCTCTCGTAGCCCATATACATGCATTAATGCATGTATGTGGGTCAATATTCTTATATTTATTTATTTATGAGATAATTACAAAATTAATCTGAAAATTATTTTTTTTTTCAAATTTATGGTATTTAAAAAAATTCAATTATATACTAACAATACTTTCTATTTGCAAAAATACGAATGTGGACCAGAGAATCATTCGCCACAAGATTTATGCACATATATTTCTCTAAGTATATACTTTTCTTACTCATTTATTAATATTTTAAAATTTTTATATAATTAAAAATTAATTAATCAATTAACTTAAAACATAATTTATGTTGTCTAATTTTAAATTATATTTTATACACATGCTTTTATATATTTTATTTAATTTATATTTTTTAAAAATAACTTTAACATTTACTAAAAAATTATTTTAAAATTTTTGAATATATAACACAATTCATATTTTTATGCATATACATCTAGTTATATATAACGTATGCATATATATAACTAAATATATATCTACATGTATCTAGTTATATGTAACATAAATCCACATATATTATTATTCTTTTTAAATTCAACACATATATCTAGTTATATATAATATATATTTGCATATACTATTATTTTTTTAATTCAACACATATATCTAGTTTTATGTAATATATACCACATATAACTAAACATATAAGAATTATATACTATTTATTTTTTTAAAATTCAACATATATATTAATTATATGTAACATATACTCATATATATATTATCATTCTTTTCAAATTCAATACATATATCTAGTTATATGTAACATATATCACATGTAACTAACCATATATCAAATTCAACTTATACAACTAATTATATAATATATACCCACATATAACTAAACATACAATAATTATATACTGTTATTTTGCAACAATCCTGATTTTAATGTACCCTAAAATTGAATGATATAAAGGGATGATTAAATATGTTAAAAGAGATATGAAGATAAATAATGTTAATAATAACAATGTTAAACATAAGTAAAAGAAAAGAGGAAATAAAGAAAGCTAAGCACAATGTGAGAAAGAAAGAGATATACATACTATATACATAAGATATACACATAATACAAACACAAGTTAAAAAAGAAGAAAGAAAATATGTATATACATCTACTCAAAATTTCACCTAAAATCAAAAGGATTTAAGTTTATTTTGAAGAGATATTGAAGAATTCAATTAAGATATGTTTTTTTAAGCTTGTTTTAATGAGTTTTAGCTATGTAAGTTAGAAAAAAAGAGAGAAAGGTGATGTAAATGGGAAATAGCTTGGGTAATGAAGAGATGGTGTTTATATGTTGAATTTGTGATTGAATTGAGTTTGAATCAAGAAATTAGAATTTATGAAACTTTTGGATTAAGGATTTTTTATGAGTTTTAGTTAGGACTAGTGTAATTAAGAATTAATTTGAGTATTTTAAGTATGAATATGCGTTTAATTGAAGACTTGAATACTTGTTGATCTAGGGGTATTCTTTGGCCAACTTGGTTCAAGGTAGTGGAAAAGTTCTTTCTTTATTTTGAGACTTTGAAAGCGTTTCAGTTGAATTTTGAAGCTAAATTGAGATTTGTACTTACTTTGAAAATATTTAATTAAAGTTATTATATTTTGTCATAAACTTGCTTTGGTTATTTTTAAAAGATTATTATTATACAATGGAACTTGTAGTTTGTAATGGATTAAAGTATTTCAAAAAGTCATTTGATTTTTTGTTTGATTTATTTATATGAATGTTAAGTTTGAACTATAATATTGAATTACATATACTTTGAATTATAAAAATTTTATAAGTTGATTATGTGAATTTTGAGAAATTATGAGGAAATTATGGAGATGATAACTTGAAATGGATTTAAGAAAGATTTATGAAAATGTTATTGTATTTTAAATGCCCTACACATGTTCTTGATTTATAATATTGAGTTTGTTACCATCAAGTTAGTATGTCGACGATTATGGATGCATCATGACGTGATTATTATATTTATGCTTATGGACGAGATATTACGGTATCGCGATGCTTCGGTGTCCAGACACTACGGTGTCGAGAAGACATGTGATATTATATTTATATGCTTTTGGACGAGATACTTTGGTATCACGACGCTTTGTCTTCGATATTGAGGCCTATAGGTTGTGATGGGCCGATTCAATGTTATTAAAACTTGTACATTTATGTGTGGGAGTAACTTAAGTATATTGTGATTTGAAATGTTAAATATATACATTTGTTTTAATTACAATTGTAGTTTATATGCATTTGTTTAAATTATAGTTGTAGTTTATGGAATTCTTTTAACTTATGATTATTTTGATAATGGGAGGATCTATGTGAAATTTATTACAATTTGAGGTTTTCATTTTATTTATTTATTTATTTTCAAAATAAGTACTTCTAAGTTGTATAGCTTAGTACTATTAAATTTTATCACGTAGGTGACATGGTTACAGATAGAAGAAGCTCTGATAGGTCTGAGAAGGCTTAGGTTTAAGGGTAATCATAAAAGCTTAAAGTTCTAGCCATAAGACCATTTTTAGTTGGTGTTGCATATTATGTACAGTTTTTGCATCTTATACATTTTGCTTTTGTAATTATAACTACTTTACTTTTGGTAAATCAATTGAGGTTTTGTAATATTATATTATATAAATGTTATGTATTATTTTTGTCTATTACAATTTAGTTGATTTTGTATTACTTTGCGATGATAATTGAAGTAGTTGTGGAGTTTATAAAAATTGAATTTGAGAAGTGAATTTTTCCTATGCGATTTTTAATTTTGAAGATTTAACAATAATAATTTTATAAATGAAACTCTGACGAATTTTTTCTAGAAATTTTTATATAATTTAATCAAAATTGAAATTTAATTAGTACTATTTATTTGCTTTATATATTTGCATACATATTATTTTAATTTTTGGATAAGCTTAGATTTTATACTAAGATTTTTTGAGTGAGTCTTTCTATAGGTTTAACTGTTGTAGTACTCTTATATTCTATGTATGTATTTTTATATATGTAGGGTATAAGGATATTATATATGCTTTTGCAATTAAACATATATTTCTACTTATATGTAACATATATGTTATGTAATCAAAACATTTAACAATCAATAATACAATTTTAAAGCATTTAATTAAATTGTATATATGTATAAAATGTTTTGTTTAATTATTTTAGTACATTTCTATATGTTTTTTTAGGCCTAACCCCCTAAAAAATTCTTAAAAATATGCATTTTCTCAGTTTAAACCATTTTTTTTTTTGTCAATTGGTGCTAGAAGTTATTATCTTGCATTAATTTTATCCTCCATTAGGTTAAGGATGAATCTAAGCCTACGTGGCTGCCAACATGGCAGACTCGAATATTTTCCTTTTAACTTTTATCAAAACACAACATTTTAGTGAATTATATCATACTATACGTCATAATTCTAAAATGAATTTGATAAATTAAAAAGACAAATTAATTTTCACCACCACCACCGTCACCATCATCATTTTGGATTTCTAAGCAAAATCTAAAACTCTTTGAGAAACAATATCAATAACTCTGTATGTATCTTTTCCTCAATATCAACAACCATGCATTTATATTTTCCTTATTTTCATATGGATTAGCATTTTTTATATTCAAACCCAAGTGATGTCCAAGGTAGTGAGACACTTAAAATTGCACAACCAAAACATCCCTTTTGAGTAAATCCTATAAATCCCTAAAATTGAAATCTAAATAAATAACAAGATAAAAAAAATTTTAAAATTATATTGCACAAAAACACAAATAAAGCAAAACCTAATTGAGCAAACAAACTTGGTACAAAGAAAGTATGTTTTAATAGGAATTATGCCAATCTCTTCATTTTCCTCAGGTACCAGAGCATAATTAGGAGCCAAATCATGAGACTCTATTAAAATCATTGCTAGAAATAGAAACCTGAGATGAGATTACAGTTCTTTCTCTATAAATTTAGAGGTATTTAGGGCACATATTTAAATAATGAAAAATAGAAACTCATATTTAAAATCTTAGTAATTCTCTCTCGATAAATTTAAAAATTTTTCTGGCACATAATTGAGGAGAAGAGTAGCAGTAGAACGCCATTACCACCATCATTGTCGAAGCTATCGGTTCTTGAAATAGCCATCGTTGACCCTAGCAAGAAATCAAAAATCCAAAAAAAAAAAAGAAAACCTATAATTTAATTCTTTGTTTTTTTATGAATTATTAAAATTAGACAAGGGAAAGACATACCCACCAGCTTAGCTTGAATGTTCTTGTTACTCATTCTCACCATTGGCTTGAATTTTCCTGCAAGCACAACGTCATAGATATCAACTCTAATGCTAGCGATTTTGCCTCTTCATCATGGATCAAATTTGCTTGTATGATTATGTTGTTATGTATGGTGTGTTTGTTAAAGAGACATTTCGAATAAAGCATTTTCTTAAAGGACCAAAAAGCTAATTTAAAATGATGCATTTTGAAAATTGAAGGCATTTGAAAACTGAACCTGCCATGTCAGCTGCCAGCTAGGCTTGAAAATTTTTCAAAGCTAAATGAGGAATCAGAAGCAAATAGCTAACTTCTTGCATCAAATGGCAAAAAAAAAAAGAAAAAAAAAAGAATAGGCTTAAATTGAGAAAATGCATATTCATGGGGCTTTTTTAAGGGTTAGGCCTTTTTTCTAAGTTCTACTATTATAAGTTTGCTTTTATGGCATATATCTTACATATAAGTTGATATAATATGTTAAATTGATAAAAAGATAAAAAAATTAAAAAACTCTTTCTTTGAAGCATTTTATCTAATGTGTGGAGTGTGTTACATTTGAAGAATAAAAAATCTCCATTAATTATATTTGAAACTCAAAAACAATAAAAACAAATAAAAATTAAAAGATTTACAAATTAAAAAAAACCACAATAAGAATAAGGTTTCTAGTTAACCATAAAAATAAGGTTTCTCGTTAACCAACTTGTTTATGTTAAAATTCTTTCTTTAAAGTTCAAATTCTACAATTAAAAGCAAATTTTGAAATTTTGCATCTATAACAAGTTTGGCCAACCAGAAACCATTGATTTTAAGAATTGAACTATTTGACCCATTAAAACCAAATCCACAAACACATCTTTATTAAAAAAAAAAAAGCAAAAGCAATAAACTAATGTAGATGGATTCACTCCTTCCATTTATAAACAAACATAACTACTGATGTAGTGGAAGTAATAAACAAGTGTGCTATTCCTGTTTAGTCTAAGAATACCCAGGTAATAAACACAAAATGAGAAAAAAAACTTCTTAACTGAATTATTATTCAACTCTGAAAACTGTCTTCCACTTCTTCAAACATTACATTATAAAGCTTTAGGGTTACAGAAAACCCTAATTACAAATAAGGATGGTTTTCAAAATGAAACAGATTGCCAAATAAAAAAATTACAAGTATAGAAATATATTATTTAACGAGGCAGACAAAATGTCCAAATGGCGCATCGATCCAAGGGTTCTAAATAAGAAAATAAAAATATGCCCTAAGCTGCCATAAAAGTAAAATGTGTTTTTGGAGGTCTAAACGATGGAATTCGGCCGAAAACTAATGGACCTCACCGCAAAGCAGTAACTTTGACTCGCTGGCCCATTTTTCATTGGATTAAGCCATTAGAACGCCCAGTTTGCAATATCAATTTTTGGCAGTAATTACCAAATTGCCACTATGGCAGTTTTCGGTCAAACTGCTCCATGAAAGTTAAAGCTCTTTGTTCCACATCATTACCCCATGATAGAAAAAATTCACCCTTGAATTATCAGCAGTATCATCATCAGAGGAGTCCCCTTGAAAAGAAATCAAATGCTTCACATTAAATACATCAGCAGTATGGATATGGCTGGGCAATTTGAGGTTGTAGGCATTAAGATTAATCTTTTCAATGATTTCTACAGGACCAATATTCTTGGCAGAAAGCCTATTATATTCTCCAACTGAAAAGCGCTCTTTAATGAGGATAACCCATACAAAATTACCGCGGTGCTTACGGTCTGCAGCTTGCTTATACTTGGCGGTGGCTTGCAGTAAGTTGGCGTACACTGCCTTATGAACATCCTGCAGATTAGTCATAAAATTTGCTGCTTTGCCATGAACTCTGGTCTTGTCAGCAGAGGAAAAAGATCTAAGGGTCCCCTGGGCAAACTGAATACACAACCTGAAAAAGGTCGAAACCTGAACTTCTGTTGACAGCATGATCATGAGCAAACTCAGCCTGGCATAACTTTTGGTCCTAACTCTTCACATTATCACCAGCCAAAATATGAAGTAGATTGCCCAAGGATCTATTCACCACTTCAGTTTGACCATCAGTTTGTGGGTGATAAGCACAGCTAAAATTAAGTTGTGAATTAACCATTTTTCATAAACTGCACCAGAAGTGACTTATGAAGCGAATATCTCTATCAGACACAATAGATTTAGGTAGGCCATGAAGGCAATACACTTCATGAAAATACAATTGGGTCACGTTGACAGCATCTGACGTTTTCTTGCATGGAATAAAATGAACCATCTTAGAAAAATGATCAACAACAACAAAGATGGAATCATTACCATATTGTGTGCGATGCAAGCCCAATACAAAGTCCATACTGATGTCCACGTAAGGCTGAGTAGGTACTGGCAGGGGCATGTAAAGGCCAGCATTAGTGGTTGTACCCTTAGAAACTTGACAAATTTGACATTGCTGCACATACTAGGGGTGGACAAAAAAACCGTAAAAATCGAACCGACCGAAAACCGACCGAAAAATTGGTTAATCGACTGGTCGGTTCGGTTTTCGGTTCTAAATTACATCAAACCGAAAATATTCGGTCGGCCAGCGGTTTCATTACTCAAAAAACTGAACCGACCGAATTTTTTTGGTCTGAACCAAAACCGCTGGTTTATAATGAAACTGATCGAATTTTTTTGGTCTAAACCAATTTTTTTGGTCTAAACCGAAACCGACAGAATTTTTTTGGTCTAAATCAATTTTTTTGGTCTGAACCGAAAACCGACCGAATTTTCGATTCGGTTTTTTCTCGGTTTCTACTTCTGTCGGTTTCGGTTTCGATTACTAATATATTTGATCGGTTTTTGCAAATCGGTTCAGTTCGGCCAACCGAACCGAAAATGTCCACCCCTAGCACATACTTGTCCACTTCTCTTCGCATAGTAGGCCAAAAATATGAAGTTTGAACCAGGTGCAAGGTCCTTTCGGGACCGACATGCCCTTCGCCATGTAACTCCTGAATGATCTTGAGGCGCAAGCTGCAATTTGAAATACATAATTGGTTCCCATTGAATAAGAACCCATCATGCAACAAGAAATCTGTTCTTTCACCTTTTCCTGAATAGTAGAAAAGAGTGGATTAGTAATAAACAAGTCACAAAAGAGTCCAAGCCAGGTACCTCAATTCGCATTGCAACCAAAAAATTACTCCTGCGGCTCAAAGCATCAGAAACTTTATTTGTAACTCCTGACTTGTGTTTTACCACAAAATTAAAATCGTCCGAGGTAGGCTACCCATTGAGCATGCCGTAAAGACACCTTATCCTGGCCATGCAAGTGTTTCAAAGCCTCATGGTCTGTGTACAATACAAACTCTTTATTGTATAAGTAGTGCCTCCAGTGCTTTATTGCTTGAACTACTGCATAAAACTCTACACATAGGTGTTGTAATTATGCTTGAAACTTGAGAGCTTCTCACTGAAGTATGCTACATGCCTTTCATTTTGACTCAAAACAGCCCCAATGCCCATTTTAGAAGCATCACAATGTAATTCAAAGGCTTGCAAAAAATCAGGAAGCATTAAGTAGGAGCGGTGGTCAAGCGTGTCTTAATAAGCTGGAAAACTTCCTCTGCTGCCTCTATCCATAGAAACTTGGCACCCTTCATAAAATTTGTCACAAGGGCCATGATGCTACTAAAATGTGGGATGAAACGTCTGTAAAAAGAGGCAAGCCCATGAAAACTCCGAACTTTAGTAATTGTACTAGGTCGAGGCCACTGCCTAATCACCTCAACTTTAGACTCATCAACCTGCAGCCCCTCTTTAGAAATCACGTAACCCAAGAACAACACTTTAGGCACCAAAAAGATACACTTCTTTACTGCTGCATAAATTTTTTCCCTGCGAAGCACAAATAGAACTTCTCGTAAATGTTGCAAGTGTTCTGTAAGGTTAGCACTGTAAATCAAAATATCATCAAAGTACACCACAACAAATTTGCCAATAAATGGCCTCAGTGCCCTGTTCATCACCCACATAAAGGTACTTGGCGCATTTGACAGGCCAAATGGCATTACCAACCACTCATACAACCCTTCCTGAGTTTTTAAGGTCTAGTTTGGAAAAGATTGTTGCACCACTGATTTGATCTAATAAATCATCCGAGCGAGGGATGGGAAACCTATACCTGACAATAATCTTATTGATGGCTCTACTGTCTACACACATACACCAGGAACCATCCTTCTTAGGAACTAATAGGGCTGGCACTGCACAAGGGCTTAAGCTTTCTCGCACATGCCCCTTAGCCACTAATTCTTCTACTTGCCTCCACAACTCCTCATGTTCCCTAAGGCTCATCCGATAGTGAGGTCTTTTTGGCAAGGTTGCACCAGGCTCCAAGTCAATATGGTGTTAAATGTCACGTAAGGAGGGTAATCCATCAGGCATCTCATTTGGAAAGACATCTTCAAATTCTGTCACTAAAGGGGTTGCCTCATTAGGAACTTTCAAATCTGCGGCAACCTTCTTCCCAAAAAGAGCAAAGACCATTTCTGTTCCCTGTAACACCACAATAAATCTAGCCAATGATAACAACTTGTTATTATTCCCAGTTGATTTTAAATTTTCTGGCTCTTTACTAGGCAGTAATACAATTTTTATATTATTAAATACAAAAGAATATGTATTAGCATGGCCATCATGAATGATCTTCCTATCATACTGCCAAGGTCTCCCTAACAATAAGTGACATGCATCCATAGCAACCACATCACACCACACACTATCTTTATATTTAGAATCAATGGAAAATGTTACCAAAGCACGTTGTGAAATAGTTACCTCACAGCCCTTCTTTAACCAAGCTAGTTTGTAGGGCCTAGGATGCTTCTCAGTCTTCATTCCTAATTTCTGCATCGCCTCAGCTGCAATAATATTCTCACAACTACCAGCATCAATGACAAAGCGACAGACCTTACCGAGAATGGTGCAGGTTGACTGAAAAATATTACTCCATAGCCAATCTTCTTCAACAGCCTTAGGGGTCAAATAAGATCGCCTAACGACCAAAGCAATGCCTGTATCTCCTGCTATGACCTCCTCATCAACCACCTCTTCGTCATCAAACACTAGCTCTCCTACAATGTCTACACCTCCATCTTCATAGTCATCTGCTTCTACAAAGAGTGCTTTCTTTCCTGCTGTTTTCTTACAATCAGACTGCCTATGCCCAATCTCACCACATCCGAAACACTTCAAACCACTACCAGTTATTCTATTGTGCTGGTTTTGGTTGGCAATGCCTTTGTTAATCACCCCTCCTACTCGGTTGGCTACACTACTACTACCAGTGCCACTGCCACTACCTCCCATATTGGCAGAGGGCACATAAGTACCTGTTCGTCTGGAGTGTTTCTCCACCTATAAGACTTTTTGATGAGCAGCAGAGATTGAGACAAGATCAAACAAATTGACAGTATTCTGAATTTGCCCCTTAAGACCGCCAATATATCTTGCCACCAACTGATCCTCTGTCTCGCGTATGTCATTTTTGGCTATCAACTGGTAGAATTCATTGGTGTAATCGTCCACTGACCTAGCTCCCTGTCTCAGATTTTGCAATCTCTGGTACATTAACCTCTGAAAGTTGTGAGGCAAAAACTCATATCGCAAATGCTTCCTCATCTTTTCCCAACTGACGATCTTAGTCTTGCCTTGCCTGTTCCTTGTTAATTTAGACTACTGCTACCAGACCGCTGCCCTATCCCGCAGCCTTGCTACAACTAAGGAGACATGTTTATTATCAGGCACTCCTTTAAATTCCATGATCTCTTTTGTTATAGCCAACCAGTCCAAAAATTCTTCTGGTTTAAGGCCGCTATGGAATTATGGTATTTCTTTTCTCATTCCAGATTTCCAGCGCCCATCTTCCATTGGAGCTCTATATTGTCTATGCAGCTCTTCTTCATAATAAGCTCCTCCATCAATATTAGAACCCCCATCGGATCCATCTACACTAGGGTTCCCCTGCTGGTTAGGGTTTGCCCTATTCTGACCCCCCATGAGATGAGCCATTCGTTTTGTTAACCGATCCATCATCTATTCCATTCGTTCATCCATCATCTGTCCCATTCGTTGTTCAAGGTGGACCATATGTTCATGCTCATACCCTCCTCTAAGCGCTGTTGTGGTTATCTTCGTGGTGCCATCATTGTCCAAGAATGAACCAGTCTTTGATACCAACTGATGTAGCAGACGTAATAAACAAAGGTGCTATTCCTATTTAGTTTAAGAATGCCCAGGTAATAAACACAAAATGAGAGAAAAACTTCTCAACTTAATTATTATTCAACTCTGAAACTGTCTTTCACTTCTTCAAACATTACATTATAAAGCTTTAGGGTTACAAAAAATCCTAATTACAAATAAGGAAAGTTTTCAAAATGTAACAAATTATCAAAATAAAAGAATTACAAGTATAAAATGATATTATTTAACGAGGCAAACAAAATGCCCAAATGGTGTCTCGATCCAAGGGTTCTAAATAAGGAAATAAAAATATGCTCTAAGCTGTCATAAAAGTAAAACGCGTTTTTGGAGGCTTAAATGATGGAATTTGACTGAAAACTGACGGACCTCACCGCAAAGCAGTAACTTTGACTCGCTGGCCCATTTCCCATTGAACTAGGCTCTTAGAACACCCAGTTTGCAATATCAGCTTTTGGCAGTAATTACCAAACTGTCACTATGGTAGTTTTTGGTCAAACTGCTCCATGAAAGTCAAAGCTCTTTATTTCACATCAACTACTCTGCAGAAATAATTAAAGTTAAAAATGGAGACAGAGCAAAAGAAATAAAAAATAATAATAAGAGAGGGATAAGAGAGTAGAGAGTCATCGCAGAAGAAGTCAAAAAAGAAAAGAGCAAAACAAATGGTGTTTGAAGCATTCACCATATTTTTGAAAAGAATAAGTAAAAATCAACCTAAAATTGAAAAAAAAATGAAAAAAGAAATAAGGGCAGTAAAAATAAAAATAAAAGTTAAAAAGTAGTAAATGATGTAATTTTCTTCTTTAAATATATACACTCTTATTTATCAACTAATATATATATATATATATATATACTTCTAAATAATTTCTCTTATTCATTGCTCCTATACATAGGAGAAATTAATAATATTTCCTATTTATAAATTATAATTCATAAAATTTTATAATTTCTCCTATAAAAATATTTCACATGAATTTATCTCAAGTTTTTCTACATTCTCCTCTTTAATATTCTCTATAATGTATATTATTTAAATTTCATTTCAATACTCTCTATAATCTATATTTTTTTAATATTTTTTATTTTTTAAAGTTAAATCAATTTCAATATTTTTATTTTTCACTAGTATATATTAATTTTAAATAATTTTTTTTCTTTAAATCTTTAATTAAAATCATTTATAAACCGGCTTCCAAGTCCTGAATTGTCTCAAAACCCTCTTATAGTCTCTTTCTCATGCCTTTTGAAACCATCTCATTGAACCAATATTAATGAAAGGATAATAACATACAATGACAGAAAAACTAATATTAATATATAAGCCATAATATGATTATTTATAAGATAAACATATACATACAAAGAGGTAAAATCAATATGGAACAAGTATAAGTATAAACAAGAAAAGGAAAGGAAACCTTGCATAAAAGGAATAATGAACTGGTCAGTGGGGTATGACGAGTTCATCAATCATAACAAAATAATGAACTCATCACTTGCAAATGATAAACTCGTCAATTGCTAGTGGTAGCGAGTCAATGTGACAACAAATGATGAGCTTGACACTCATAAATAGCAAACCTGCTATTCATAGATGTCAAATGTAATTTTAAGGAGAATAACAAGCACACTAATAATAATGTTGGGCTCATTATTCTTCAACCCATTAAAAATAAAGAGACCTAAAAAAAACAAGGCTCGTAAAAAAAGTCATTTTAAGACAATTAACTAGTGTGTTAGTTGTGAATGGTAGATTCATTAAGTCATCAAATCAAAAGTTGACAAAAATAAAACAAAGATAGAAAAATCATATAAAATATATAAAAATATGCTTTTGAAGAGATTAACAAGCACGTCACTGCTAGTTGACGGACTTGTTAATCTTCAATCCAGAAAGTCTTGACAAAAGGCAAAAATACTCTAGAAAATTAATTAAATACATAAAAACGTGTTATTTAAATCATTTTATTAATATTTAACATATATAAAATATGGACTGTAATTGCCATAATGTTTTAAAAATTAAATTAAATAAATTAAAAGAATAATTTAAATAGAAAATTGAAGGATTAGAAGTGAGAAAATGGAGTGTATATGTGAAATATATAAGAAATATACATAACATATACAAAAGTCAACTTTTAAAGAATAGAGTCAAAAGTCAAATAGCAAAGTTTTAATTATACTTTGTAAAATTAAAATAAATTAAATAAATTAAAAACAAATTAATTTTGGATGAGGAGGTAAATTAAGGTTTTTTTAAATGAATAAATAGTTAATTAATTAATTAAAAATATATTAAAATAATATATATATAGTCTTAATTTAAGTGGAAAGAAGGAGAAAAATAAAAAATTCATCATCATCTTCTTCTTCTTCTTCAAGGTGGCCGAACCACCATAGCCAAGAGAGCCAAGGTTTTTCTTCTTTCAAGCATCCATAATTGAAGAGATTTCAAGGATTTAAGTAGAGTTTTTGAAAGTTTTTCATCAATTGGTAAGCTTATTTGCCAATTTTGCAAGTTCTTTAAAAATATATGAATATGTTGATTTTGAGTTTTTGTATTAGTATGATTTAATTACTTGTTTGGGTATGAAAGAAATTATTTTGATTATTTATTAATGATTCTTAAGTTGGATTGGAGAAAAGATTAAGTTTGAGTGGGGTTTGGATGAAGAAGTTAATTTAGGGTTATGTGTAATTTTAAATTTTGAAATTATGTATTTTAATTGTATAAATGGATTCCAAAGATATTATTTTGATGTATAAACAAGGATTTTAAAGTCAAATAATGGATTTAACCAAGTTTGGTTAGAGATTGGCGAAGGTAGTATTGAATTTAGGATTTTAGAAGGAAAGTTTCAAAATATTGGTATTTATTTGATTTTAATGATAAAACCATGCTATTAAATGATATAAATGATGAATATAAGCTTGGATTAACAATTGGAATGAGATGGAATGAAGAATTGCAAATGATGAAGGTTATGGTATTTTAGGGTTTTAGTAAAGACTATGTATTTATTGAATTTGATTGATTAAAATATGTTATAATATATTTTTAATGATATAAATAAACTTGAAACACCAATAAAAATGGATTAAAATGAAATTTCAATGTTAAAATAAGGAAATGCTAAATTTTGGGATATTGCTTGGATTGATGTTTAATTAGGGTTTTATGTTTAGAATGCCTTAAAATGTAATCCTAAATGTTTGTATTTATTCATATTTGGAATAGGAATTAAGAGGAAGTGAATTGCCCAACCTTAGTGTTGAAGGGCAAGTTGAAAGTGAAGGTTGGAGGGTGATTCTTTAGCTTGTATTTGAGTAATAATTGAGGTATGCACAAACTTTTGATAATCTAGATATAATTGCATAAATTTGGCCTAACACATTTTGGATAGAAAATGTGTTAAGCTACTTTGCAACTTGAACATTCATGAACATTGTGTTATAACATGTGAATTGATGAATATGCATTATGTGCATTATGTAAAGCCATTATTAATGACTAAAATGAATAAAATGTAATTTTTATGAATTATGTGAGAATGACCCAATAATATTTAGATAATATGTTTGTATTGTTAAATGAAATACATTATGATAAAGTGAAGAGATATGATGAATTAAAGTGAGTTGACTTTGTTATGAATGAGAAAAAAATGAGAAAATAAGGCAAGGCGATGAGAAAAGTTGATTATAGAAAATATGTATTATTTGCGTGCATAGTATATTATTCAATTTTCAGAGTTCTGTATTTGGCGGCATGCCTATGAGGATATCCTCATTATTTACCTTCGGGGCTAGACGTTGTACGTCATTGATATACAATTTGCCTTCGGGCTAGATGCTGGACATCACTATGATTTGACTTCGGGCTAAACGCTGGGTGTCACCTGCCTTCGGACTAGACGCTAGGTGTCAATATAGACCAAAATAGTAACTCTGGGATTTGAATAATATATTAGATTATTGGGGCTCATACTTGTGTATGTGTTAATATGAAGTATAAAAAGATTAAAGATATGTTTTAAAGTGGAATTGTATGACACATTGTGAAATAACATGCAAAAACATTATGCATTGTCATTGTTTTACAGTTTTATTATTATCAAAGTTTGTACTGCTAGGCTTTTAGCTTAGAGAGATTGTAATTCATCGTGCAGGTGACTGGGTTGATCCGGTAGATCTGGAGAGTTCTTCTAGACTTGGTCGGGTCTAGACTTGAGGTTGTTTTGAGGTGATTTTGCCGCTTCAAGATCAAGCTAGTTGCCATCATGTATACTTTTTATGTTATAGTATATTTTTTCACTTTGTATATTATGGTTATGTTTATGAGCACATTGTAAATTATAAAGACTTTTTTGATAAATTTTATAATGTGGGAATGTATATATATGTGTGTTTGATATATATATATATATACAAGTTTATGTAAATGTTTTGAGGAAATGGGAGAAGATTGAGAAGTTGGGGTGAAATGTGTGATTTATTATTTATTGAGAGTGTGTTTTTGCAGGTTGAGTAATTGTTGAATTTTTGAAATGTCCAAATTACAGATATAACTCTAGCAAATTTTTTTCAGAGATTTTTATATAAAATACTTATTTTAGAAATCTATTATTAATAAAGAATATTTTATTTATTATTTAAATATACATTTTAAGGTGTTTGAGATTTTTAATTGGGAATATAAAAATTTTTATTAAACCGAGTTGTGACATTCTTATGCTGTATATGCATATTTTACATATGCTGGGTGTATGTATTATAGGTATATAGGGTATAAGAGTGTTATATTTATTTTGGTATCGGGGCCTAGATTTGAGATTGTTAACCTAGATGGGTTGTTAGAGAGAGAAAATGAGTATTTTAAATATAATTTTAAATTGTGATACATGCATTAACACTGACATTATATCTCATCCCTCATGTGGTAATTTCTGTTGTATTTGCAAATATAGGTAGTTATGGCGTCTAAGACGCATCGGTCTGTAAGGGGTAGTACATAGAATGTAGCTCCTGATAAGAGTAGAGTTGAAGCTAGTGTTGAGACTACTGGAGAGGCATCTGCATCTGTGCCAGTTAGGCAGCAACTGAGGAGGTTCTGCAGGGCTGGGTACTATATATGGTGGAGCTGTTGAGACAGACTCTGATTCAGCAGCCGTAGCCGCCACCACAGTCACAGCCACATCCGCAATTGCTGACTCGGAAGTATGACAAGCTGAGAAAGTTTGGAGCCACAAATTTTATCAGCACTACAAACCCGATTATAGCAGAGTAGTGGCTAGACAAGGTCTATAGAGTATTTATACAGTTGTAGGCTAGTCCAGAGGAGAAGTTTGATTATACTAGATCTCTTCTACATAGGGATACGTATGAGTGGTGAAAGACAGTTCTCCAAGGTACAGCTGATCCACCAGTATTGACATATGCTAATTTTCTACGAGAATTCAAGAAGAAGTATACTTCTAGAGAGTATAAAGATGCTAAGAAGATGGGAGTTCTTGAGTTTGAGACAGAAGACAAGGACTGTGACTAAGTATGAGATTGAGTTTATCTGGCTGAGCCAGTATACAGAGGGGATTATTTTAGACAAGGTTGATAGATGTCAAAGGTTTGAGGAGGGGCTGAGACCTTCTATTATGTGTCTTATGGTAGGCTCTCGTTATGAGGATTTCTCTAAATTGGTTGCAGCTGTCATAAGTGTAGAGAAGGCACAGGGACTTACAGAGACTGTCTAGAGCCACCAGATGATAGACAGACGGATACAACAACATCTAGACCTAGTATCAGAGGGGGTCGAGGTGATAGAGGTTTTGGCAGAGGTGGTAGATCAGGGACTGGTCAGAGAGGAGGGTCTACAGTAAGGAGTAGACCAGATGATGCAGGGCCATCATAACGGGTTTATGTGATATAGAGGCAGCCAGATGCTTCAAAATGTCATAGCTGGTATTTTTACTTTATTTGGTACTTCAGTTCATGCATTGCTAGAGCCTAGCTCGATGAATTCATACATTAGTGCATACATCCTACCTGTGAGTGACATGCATTCGCTGTCCCTAGAATTTGATATTTTGATTATAAATCCTTTAAGGCATAATATTGTAGTTAGCAGGGTGCACCAAGATAGTCTAGTTATTTAGGATGAGGAGTTTCTCGGTGAGCTGATTGAAATGCCTTTTAGGGAGTATGATTTGATTCTGGATATGGATTGGTTATCTAGGCACGGGGTTATGGTAGACTGTCAGCAGAAATGTGTTACCCTTGAGAACACGTGATGATAGAGATGTGGCGGTATCTAGTGAGCAGAGACACATTTCATCCATATTTATTTCAGCTGTATCAGCCAGGTGAATGATCCAAAAGGGATGTGAGGCATATCTGGCTCATGTTATAGATATCAGAGCAGTGGGGTCCCAGCTTGACAATATGTCTACAGTTGTCGAGTTTTCAGATATTTTTCTTGATGAGTTGCCAGGAGTACTTCTTAAAAGAAAGGTGGAGTTTGGTATCGATCTGATGCCTAGTATCACTCCCATCTCAATTATCCCTTATCGGATGGCACCTGCAGAATTAAAGGAGTTGAATGTGCAGTTGCAGGAGTTGCTTGATAAAGGGTTCATCTCCTTAGTATGTCACTGTAGGCAACACATGTCTTGTTTGTGAAAAGATCAATGACACCTTGAGATTATGTATTGATTATAGACAACTAAATAAGGTGACCATCAAAAATAAGTATCCTTTACCTCGGGTAGATGATCTCTTTGATTAGTTGAAGGGAGCAGCGGTATTCTCTAAAATTGATGTGAGATCATGATACCATCATTTGAGAGTTAGAGATATAGATGTATCCAAGATAGCTTTTCGCACAAGGTGTGGACATTATAAGTTTCTGATGATGCCCTTTGGATTGATGAATGCACCAACAACATTTATAGATTTGATGAACATAGTGTTTAGACCATACTTAGATCAATTAAGTGGTCTTTATTGATAATATTTTGGTGTATTCGCGTAATAAGAAAGATCATGACAGGCATCTGCAGATTGCATTGCAGACTTTAAGAGAGAAGCAGTTATTTGCTAAGCTATTTAAGTGTGAGTTCTAGCTCAATCAGGTGACTTTTTTCTATTATGTGGTATTAGCAGAGGGTATTAGAGTTGATCTGAGTAAAGTCAAGGCTATCTTGAATTGGAGTCTACCAAAGAATGTGACAGAGGTTAGAAATTTTCTGGGTTTGATAGGCAATTATCATCAGTTTGTGAAGAGTTTTTCTATGATAACTACTCCAATCACTAGATTACTTCGTAAAGGGGTTAGATTTGTGTGGATAGATAGGTGTCAGACAAATTTTGAGCTGTTGAGTGATATGTTGACTCAGGCTCCTGTCCTTACCCTGCCTGTAGAAGGTAAATCCTATGTGATATATAGTGATGCTTCACATAGTAGTTTAGGCTGTGTTTTAATGTAGGAGGGTAGAGTCATTGTTTATGCATCTCGACAATTGAAGCCTCACAAGCTAAATTATCTGACTCATGATCTGAAGTTAGCAGCCATAGTTTTTGCATTGAAGATTTGGAAGTATTACTTATATGAAAAAAATATTTCATTTATATGGATCATAAGAGTTTAAAGTACTTAGGTATTCAAAGAGAGCCGAATCTTCGGCAAAGGCAGTGGTTAGAGTTGATTAAAGACTATAACTGCTTGATCGATTATCATTATGGCAAGGCAAATATTATTGCGAATGCCTTGAGTCAAAAGTCCATGGCAGTTTTGATTGCTTATTCACTCTCGTTGTTTTTTGAGTTGAGAGTATTGCATGCCAGATTTGAGTCTTGTGATGATAGTGCATTGATGGCTCAGTTGTAATTGAGGCCAATATTGTTTGATCAGATTAAGGAAGCCCAGCTGGCATATGAGAAAATCCAGAAGATTGTGATGGATTACCAAAAGGGGAAGAGTCGAGACTTTCATATAAGAAATGATGACAGTTTATTATACAGAGATAGGTTTTACATTCCTGGTGATGTAGGATTGAAGAGGAAGATATTAGAGGAAGCACATGAGTCATTCTATGCTATACAGTCTGGAAAGTACCAAGATGTATCAAGATTTGAAGCAGTATTGCTGGTGGTCAGGTATGAAGAGGAACATAGCAGAATTTGTATCTATATGCCTCACTTGCTAGAGATTGAAGGCTGAGCACGAAGTTTCTTCTAGGTTGCTTCAGCCATTATCAGTGCCTGAGTGAAAATGGGAGTAAGTGATGATGGTTTTGAGACTGAACTACCTTTGAACAGAAGAAGTATGATGCAATATGGGTGATAGTTGATTGGATGACGAAGATAACTCATTTTCTTTCAGTTTGGATGGACTATTCACTTAAGAGGTTGGTTGATGTGTATATCAGTGAGATAGTGAGATTACATGGAGTCCCAATTTCTTTGGTGTCGGACCAAGATTCCCATTTTACATCAAGATTTTGGAGGAGTTTACAAGATGCATTGGGTTCTCGTTTGCACTTTAATACTACTTTCCATCAGCAGATAGATGGGCAGTTACAGAGAGTAATACAGATTCTAGAGGATATGTTGAGGAGCTGTATTATTGATTTCACTGGGAGTTAGGACATATTTTTGCCACTGATTAAGTTCGCCTACGACAACAGTCATCAGTCCAGTATTGGGATGGCACCTTATAAGGCCTTGTATGGTAGGAAGTGCAGGACACCATTATGTTGATATGAGATTAGAGAAGGTAAACTGGTCGGTCCTGATTTGATCAAGGAAATGGAAGAGAAAGTGAAGGTGATTTGGGGTCATTTAAAAGCAGATTCAAATCGACAGAAATTCTATACAAATTTGAAGAGGAAAGACATCGAATTTAGTATATAAAATAAAGTGTTCCTGAAGGTGTCTTCGTGGTAGAAGATTTTGAGATTTGATCGAAAAGGGAAGTTGAGTCCTCGCTTCATAGGACCATATGAGGTACTAGAGAGAGTTGGTCTAGTAGCCTACATATTAGCTCTGCCGCCCGAGTTAGACCGGATACACAATATCTTTCATGTCTCTATGCTTCGAAGATATACGTCAGACCCATCTCATATCTTGTCAGTGGAGTCTATTAAGGTGAGTCCGGGTCTGACTTACGAAAAAGAACCAGTGGCAATCTTGGCACGAGAGGTGAAAGAAGGTGCCTCTTGTTAAAGTTCTTTGGAGGAACCACGCCACTGAGGAGGCGACATGAAAAAGTGAGCAGATGATGCGGAGCCAGTATCCTCAGTTATTCCAGAGTTGATATCAGGTAATTTTGCAGATAAAATTTTTTTAGGGGAAGAGAATTATAACAGCTGTAATTTTTTAAAAATTAAATTAAATAAATAATTTAAATGGAAAATTGAAGGATTAGAAGTGAGCAAATGAAGTGTATATGTGAAATATATATATGAAATATACAGAACATATACAAAAGTCAACTTTTAAAGAATAAAGTCAAAAGTCAAATGGAAAAGTTGTAATTATACTTTGTAAAATTAAAATTAATTAATTAAATTAAAAATAAATTAATTTTGGATGTAAGAGGTAAATTATAGTTTTTTAAATAAATAAATAATTAATTAAAAATATATTAAAATAATATATATATATATATATGGTCTTAATTTAAGTGGAAAGAAAGAGAAAAATAAAAAATTCATCATCTTCTTCTTCTTCTTCTTCAAGGTGGCCGAACCACCATAGCCAAGAGAGGCAAGGTTTTTCTTCTTTCAAGCATCCATAATTGAAGAGATTTCAAGGATTTAAGTGGAGTTTTTAGAAGTTCTTCATCAGTTGGTAAGCTTATTTGCCAAATTTACAAGTTCTTTGAAAATGTATGAATATGTTGATTTTGAGTTTTTGTATTAGTATGATTTAATTACTTGTTTGGGTATGAAAGATGTTATTTTGATTAGTTATTAATGATTCTTAAGTTGGATTGGAGAAAAGATTAAGTTTGAGTGGGGTTTAGATGAAGAAGTTAATTTAGGGTTATGTATTTTAATTGTGCAAATGGATTCCAAAGATATTAGTTTAATGTATAAACAAGGATTTTAAAGTCAAATAATGGATTTAACCAAGTTTGGTTAGAGATTAGGGAGGATAGTATTGAATTTAGTATTTTAGAAGGAAAGTTTTAAAATATTGGTATTTATTTGATTTTAATGATTAAACAATGCTATTAAATGATATAAATGATGAATATAAGCTTGGATTAACAATTGGAATGAGATGGAATGAAGAATTGCAAATGATGAAGGTTATGGTATTTTAGGATTTTAGTAAAGAATATGTGTTTATTGAATTTGATTGATTAAAACATGATATAATATATTTTTAATGAAATGAATAAACTTGAAACACCAAGTGAAATGGATTAAAAAGGAATTTCAATGTTAAAGTAAGGAAAGACTAAATTTTGGGATATTACTTGAAGTGATGTTTAATTAGGGTTTTATGTTTGGAATGCCTTAAAATGTGATCCTAAATGTTTATATTTGTTCACATTTGGAATAAGCATTAAGAGAAAGTGAATAGTCCAACCTTAATGTTGAGGGGCAAGTTGGAAGTGAAGGATGCAAGGTGATTCTTTAGCTTATATTTGAGTGATAATTGAGGTATGTATAAACTTTTGATAATCTAGATATAATTACATTAAATTGCATTAAATGTGTTAAGCTACTTGGCAACTTGAACATTCATGAATATTGTGTTATAACGTGTGAATTGATGAATATGCATTATGTGCATTGTGTAAAGCTATTATTAATGGCTAAAATGAATGAAATGTGATTTTTATGAATTATGTGAGAATGACCCAATAACATTTTGGATAATATGTTTGTGTTGTTAAATGAAATACATTATGATAAAGTGATGAGATATGATGAATTAAAGTGAGTTGACATTGCTATGAATGGAAAAAAAAATGAGAAAAATAAGACAATGTGATGAGAAAAGTTCATTATGAAAAATATGTATTATTTGTGTACCGAATACATTATTCAATTTTCAAAGTTTTGTGTTTGGCAGCATGCTTATGATGTTATCCTCATTATTTGCCTTCGGGGCTAGAAGTTGGGCGTCACTGATATATGATTTATCTTCGGGCTAGATATTGGGCATCACTATGATTTATCTTCGGGCTAAATGTTGGATATCACATGCCTTCAGGCTAGATACTGAGTATCAATATGGACTAAAATAGTAACTCTGAGATTTGAATAATATATTAGATTATTTGAGCCCATGCCTGTATGTGTTAATGTGAAGTATAAAAAGATTAAAGATATATTTTAAAGTGTAATTGTATGTCACATTGTGAAATAACATGCAAAAGTATTATGCATTGTCATTGTTTTAAAGTTTTATTATTATCAAAATTTGTACTGCTAGACTTTTATCTTAGCGCGATTGTAATTTATCACGCAGATGACATGGTTGATCTAGTAGATCGGAAAGTTCTTCTATACCTGGTCGGGTCTAGACTTGAGATTGTTTTGAGGTAATTTTGCTACTTCAAGCTCAAGCCAGTTGCCATCATGTATACCTTTTATGTTATAATATATTTTATCACTTTGTATATTATGGTTATGTTTGTGAGTACATTGTAAATTATAAAGACTTTTTAGATAAATTTTTATAATGTGGGAATGTATATATATATATATATGTATATATACAAATATTTTGAGAAAATGGGAGAATATTGAGAAGTTGTGTGATTTATTGTTTATTGGGAGTGTATTTTTGCAGGTTGAGTAATTGTTGAATTTTTGAGATGTCCAAATTACGGATAAAACTCTGATAAATTTTTTCCAAAGCTTTTTATGTAAAATGCTTATTTTGGGATTCTATTATTAATAAAGAATATTTTATTTACTATTTAAATATACATTTTAAGGTATTTGAGATTTTTAATTAGGAATATGAAAATTTTTATTAGACCGAGTTGTGACATTCTTATATTATATATGCGTATTTTACATATACTGAATGTATGTATTATATATATATATATGGTATAAAGATGTTACATGGACAAACTAACAAACCTAAACAAGAACTATTTCATTCCTTGAAAACCATTTTTATACACCCATATATTCACAAAACACAAAAAAAGAACAAACACAGAAGATATAACTAAATAAAATAAAGTAATAAAATGAAAAAGGGTTAAGGTTTAGGGATATAAACTCTATTTTTGCCTCCTCCATTCTTTAAAACTCCAGATCTATAGTGCTTTCTCCTTTTTTATTTACTAATTGAGGCAACAGGACTTAAGGTTTGAAATATTTTGTTTTTAGGGTGTTAGATGTTTGACTCCCTCTCTATTTGTCTCTCCTTTCTCTCTTTTCTTTTTTTTCCCCCTCCTTTATTTTCTTTTCTTTCTTCCTCTTTCCCTTTCCTCCTTCTTTCTCTCCTCCTTTTTGTTTGCACTGAAGGAAAGGTTTTGGAATTAGCACTAGGCGACTGCCAATCCCCCGTACCTCATTTTTTCTCATGATGAAACCTAAAATCTCAAGACTCGCCTTTCTGAAGTCCTCTTAAAATCTCTATTTGATTATATCCTTTTATTGTGAGTGTATCGATCTAGTGATGAGCTCATCAATTGTCATTGGCACACTCATTATTTTAAGAGCAATGGGCATGTCATTTTCTGGTAATTGTTAGACTCGTTTAGTCCAAAATGTGCTCGTTAGTTCAAGTGTAATATGCTCGTCATTTGCTAGCTATTAACAAACCCAACAATCGATAACCTAACACAATTTGATTTATCTTTGCCTTTAACTTTAAAATCAAGACTTTCATTGTTTCATCTCCCGCTTCTTAAGATAATCTCAAACAAAAGTGCCAAATTACACATGCCTAATAACTCTATGAGGCACCACATCACTTATCATCATACTGTTAAGTATTAATATTGAATAAGAAAGAATGATAACATATTTCATAATATTTAATATTTTTTAACTTTATTTTTTTAAATTTTATAGACATACAATATACACACAATATTCACATAAAACCTGCATAACATAATTATAATATATACAACAAATACCTAATATTTATAGAACATCTGCAATATCTATATAACATATATAAAATATACATGCAACATTTATATACCATCTATATAACGAAATTAATAATTTTTTTAACTTTTTATGTGTATAACATATAAAATTTGTTGAAAAATAAATTTAATAATTTTTATTAATATATTTTTATATATTTTACTTTTTTATATTTTTTATGAGTGTTATTTGTAATCAAAATTTAAAAACATTATTTTTATAGATAGTTTTATAAAAATTCCTAAAAAAACGTATCAATTATATCTCTTATAATTAATTTTATTGTTTATTTATTTTAGTAAAAGTACACGGAGTATATGTTTAAATTTTGATCTTATAAAAATATTCTGAGGTTAATTAAAAAGAATAAACACAACAAAAGCATAAATATCAACTTACATATTTCATATGAATTTTTATTTCACATAACATTGTTATGTAAAATAATGGATATGTTAAAATATTTTTAAAAGATATAAGGTCAGGTTTGATTTGAATTAATTAGAATTGGAATAAAAATGACTATTTATTTTTTTATTTGGTTTACTCTAAAATCAAAATCGAAAATAATAACTATTTAAAGTTTTTTTATTTTGAAAAATCAAATATTATTGAAATATATGATAATAAATAATTAAAATGCATTATTTTTTAATTTATTTAAATTACCATAAAATAAAAATGGTTTAATTACATAAAAAATCAAATTTATTTTATTTAAAAAATTTAGAGATATTATGACCAGAAAAAATAAAAAAAAAATTTTTATATTTTATTTTAAATTTTTAAAAATTAATTTAATTTTATTAAAAATTCTAAATTTATTTACTTATAAATTTGGAGATATTGTAATTAGAAAAATAATAAAAAAGATTAATTTGATTATATTCTGTTTTGAAAATGTAATTTAATTTTATTAAAAAGAAAAATTAAATTTATTTTATTTAAAAATTTTAGAGATTTTCATAATTAAAAAATAAATTATATTTATTTTATTCTAAAAATAAAAAAAATCGATATTGATTCCATCTTCTTAGAAATAGTTATTTTTTTAATTTTAGCTAAAAATTAAAACTGATTAATAGAAAAGCAATAAAAATTATTCATTTCCTTTTTTAGAATAATAAAATTTTTATTACCCCATTTATTTTATTTAACAAAACAATATGATTTCTATTCCAACCTCCCAACTAAACTCATATCTATTTCGTTCCCCAACTAAACCCCGCGCTTAACATGGTGTAACATTCGCCCTTCACATAACATAACATGACATTGTTATGTAAAATGATGAATATTTAAACATTTTGTATAATAATTTTAAAAGATATAAATTTAATTTAAAAAAAAAAACACAATGTAATACGAAAAGCGAACCGCTCGGGTAATTGTATCAAGTAACTAATGAGAAAGAAAAAAAAAGAAGAGAAAGATGTGTCAAGTCTCCAGTGATGTGCTCATGTAGAAATAAATTTAACGGCGTAAGTTGAAAAGGGTGAAATTATGGAGTACGGAGTCGAAGCGTCAATGTGAAGTCTATTTTCCCGCCGTTTAGAGCAAGGCCAATTCCCGCCGTCAACTGACAAAAGACCATACCCCAAACCCATTATCAAATCAACCATTGTTTAATTCAAAGCCCTTTCTCTTCTCTCTTTTTCTTTTTCTTCATCTTCTTCCATCAATCAATCAATCAATCTATTCTTTTTAATTTTTTCGTTCTTGAAACGGCAATGGAGCTCCGCTCTCGCAGAGGACTCCCCAAACGCACCATCGATGGTAAATTTCTTATTCTTTGCTTCATTTCTTCTTACTTTTATTGATGTGTAGCGTCAGAAACAAACTCTTAGGGTTTAAAATTCTCAATCTTTGTTTTTTTCCCCATTTTCTCTTGATTTTTAGGTTTAAGACTCTAAGCTTTTGGATTGATTGTATCAGTTGATCGAGGGTTTTGACTTTGTTTAGTTTTACGCAGACTTGTTATGTTCTTTTCTTTCATTCTTTTGTTTTTGAAATTAATTGCTTAATATATTGCTTTTTGTGTCTAAGTGTTCAATGTTTTCATGCTGTGTCAGGCGGTAATAAAAAAGAAAGTGATAGCTCTAGTGAAAGTGATGCCATTAACCTACATGGATGTGGAGTTGATGATAAATTGTATGTGTTATCTTCTGAATCTGATGATGGAAACTCCACTGATGAAGGTACTTTATTTACTAATGTTTTTACTTTCTTTCTGGATTTCTTCCTGTTGAAATTTTGTACTGAGATGAATTGGAGTTTTTGGATAACATGAACAGGTTAGTGAACCTTGGAGTCTATATTGCTATATGCTCACACCTTGAAATGAAAATGTAGGTGAAATCGTTGAAGAGATAGGGGTTCTCAACAAAACTTGGAAAGGTAAGGATAAAGTTGTCATTGACATCAATGATGAGGAGGATATTGATCTGGCTTCTGTGAATCTTTCTGTTTCTGATTACGGAGAGCCTTCTACTAGAAGAAGTGTGACAGAATCCGATCTTATTAATCAACTGGCTCAGCCACTGAGAGCAGCTCGAAATAATTTTGTGAGAGGGAGAAGGAAGAAATCGTATCGCTCAAGGGGGAAGGATAGAGGGAGGTCAAAGACATTGTTGATGTGGCACGTTTGGGAAGAAGAACATGAAAAATGGATTGATGAGCATTTGACTGAAGACTTGGATTTGGATGATCAATATGCTTTGATGAATGAAACGGCTGAGCCTCCATCGGAATTGATTATGCCTTTGTTAAGGTATCAAAAGGAATGGTTAGCCTGGGCTTTGAAACAGGAAGAGTCAGCAACCAAGGGAGGAATTCTTGCTGATGAGATGGGAATGGGGAAGACCATTCAAGCCATTGCCTTTGTCCTTGCCAAACGGGAAATCCTCAGGAAAACCTGTGAATCCAATGGAGCCACACTGTTACCAGCTTCCTCTAATGATTCCAGTGGAATCAAACCTACCCTTGTAGTCTGTCCTGTGGTTGCCGTGTCACAATGGGTGAGTGAAATTGATCGTTTTACTACAAAAGGAAGCACTAAGGTACTGGTTTATCATGGGGCCAACAGAGAGAAGAATTCTAAAAATTTCTTCGACTATGATTTTGTCATAACAACGTACAGTATCGTGGAGGCTGAATTCAGAAAATACATGATGCCACCTAAGCAAAAATGTGTTTATTGTGGGAAGTCATTCTATGAAAAGAAGCTCTCCATTCACCTCAAATATTTTTGCGGTCCTAATGCCATTAGAACTGCAAAGCAGTCTAAGCAAGACAGGAAAAAGCTGAAAAGTACATCATTAGCCTCGACACATGAAAAAGAATCTGATAAAAGTAAAATTCATGGATATCAGGATGACGTAATGAAGAGAGCTCGGAAGAAACAGCCTGTTGTAGAAGATGATGTTGAGGATATGGAGAATTTGGAAGTTAAACAAGCCTTGCTTAGAGAAAAATCACTTCTGCACTCTATGACCTGGGATCGCATTATTTTGGATGAGGTGAGTTGGTGTAAAGTGACTTGCTAAGCTAGATTTTTATGTTTCGCTTTTGAATTTGAATTTGCCACTGTTTGATTATGCATAGTTCTGTCATAACATGATAATTGTCAAGTTGCAATTAGTGACTAAGTAAATATCATGTAAAGTCTGACTAACACAAGGGAATCAAAATCTGTTAACGATGCACTATGCTTCTTGATGTTTATATTCTGTTGATTTCTTAATTTGTGTTTTGTTTTTATTCTTTTTCTCTGCAGATTCTTTTATATTAAAGTAAATAGTAATATGTTGTTAATAACTATACAAAAGGAATAAGCATTAAAATAAATTGCTATAATGATTTGTTTGAGAAATTAGAATTTGTTTTTGCAAATTATGAAATTCCATTCATATTTAAATACAATATTATATGTACTTATTTAAAAATTTTAATTTGCTTAATGTGCCCTATCACAAAGTTTAAAATTGATTACGGGGATACTTTTAATTGATAAACTATGAAAATTCCTCCATTTAGATTTAGGAAATCTAAGTTGCATGTTATAATGTTTTCAATTTATCCTAAACCTTATAACAGTCATCAAAGTGTAAATTAATGAAGTTTTTTGTGAATAGCTTCTCAAGGGAATTTAAATAACATATCAATTATTAAAGGTCTACTTCTGTCCTTATCGTTACATTTAATTATACTTCTTATTTCTTATTGTTATTATCACCATCATCATCATAATCATCAAATTCTTTACAAAAGAACCCCTGTTGTTATTGTTGTTGTTTTTTTTTAATTTCATATCGTGGGAACTATGCTTCTTTTTTATTTTTTAATGACAATAATTAATGATGAAAATTAATTGAGTTATAACCATTATTTAGTTCTTCATAAAATGGTAGTACTATTCTTGTTATTGCTTTTCTAAAGTAGTTGTTTCCTTTATCAATTATGAATATTACTGTGCAAAAATAATTATGGCCATCAACAATCTAGTAAAAGAAATTATTGTAAAAAGAGGTACTTAGTATAAGATGGTATGGTGAAAGAATTTATGAATGCATTAGATTATTCCTTATGCCATTTATGATTATTGGAGTGCAAATTAAGATCTTATAACAATTGCAGAAGTATTAGAGGAAAATGGAAAAGAAATTAGTTGCTGATTAAGTTAAATTTATTAATTTTATATTTATCCTAATCATCTATTGAATAGTACTCACTACAGAAATAATTTATGCAGATATTTGACATATTATATTACACAAAATTCATTCTCTCATGTTATACTAGCTTGAAAGAATTATGGTAAGACATTTCACATGCTCTTCCAATTCCCCTTCTTGATTGTGGTCTTAATTGTACCAGTGGCAAAAGGTAAGTAATGAATTTGTAATCCTAGATTTGATTTTGTATTATGCTGTACCATTGGCTTGATCATGAAGAAATGTTATATCAGATCCTATATAGGGTGTGAAGGACTGACTTGCAATTATTTAATTTTGTATTCCACTTGAAATGAGTTTAGGATATTATGTCTTAATAGCAGTTTTATATTATAAATAATCGGTTCCCATTTGTTGAAACACTAATTTTTTAAATTTTTTTCTTTATGGAAGTTCCCTAATATCTGTGTGATTGTGCATAAATAAATTCATCTTTCTATTGTTCAAATGGTTTATTGCTTTCTAATCGTTCTTTCCTTTTTCTTTTTTCCCCTTATGTTTGCACAGGCTCATTATGTAAAAGATAGGCGTTGTAATACTGCAAAAGCCATTTTTGCTTTAGACTCTTCGTATAAATGGGCCCTAAGTGGTACTCCCCTTCAAAATCGTGTAGGGGAGCTTTATTCTCTGGTGAGTTTTAGAACAATTGACTTTCATTGTGAGGACTTAATTGTCCAACTTACGCATTTCACCTTCCATTTACACAGATACGCTTCCTACAAATAGTCCCATACTCTTATTACTTGTGTAAGGATTGCGATTGCAGAACCCTCGACTATAGGTATGGCTTCAGATTCAAAGATATTTATGATCTGATTGAATAGGAAGTTAGTTCTGTTATGGTAATTGAAGCACATTATAGTTGAGGGTCTGCTTCAATTACCATTTCAATTTTATCTTCCCACTCCCTCAAGCAGCCCTTACTGCAGAATGATTTTTTTTATATACAAGGTAATTGTGATTCTAATGCTGTGTCAACTTGTTGGGATTCCACATATTAACCTATGCTGGTGTCTTTCTACCATGCAGTTGTGACTATTGAAGGTCATTGATACCAATTAAACAATTTTTTTTTTCACCTTCAGCTTATATATTGCAAGGTCATTAAATTTCTAAATTTGGAATTTCTATATGATGATCAACTCTTAGTTTACTTGTTATGTCGGCTTGACATGTGAACAAGAATATGGACTATGTCAAAATATGACTTTTTTTTTCAATAAATTAGTCAGTTGTGTACCCTTTCCATCTTTTCCCACTCTTCCCCTGTCTCTTAAATTTTGAAGGCTGTTTTCTCGATATCTGCTCAATTATTTTGTTCCCTCAATCCATTTCTTAGAAGTTCTGGCAGTTGAAAGCTTGAGATGGTTGCGTGTTCAAGTCAAGTTTCATGTCCTTGTTGCTGTTCTCTCTTCTTCTTTCTCCTTTATTTTATGTATGGATCATTTTTTGGGAGAAACTTTTATGAACTTTCTTGTTTGTCATTTACATGGTTGTTAACCAATATAGGTCGGCATCACAATGCTCAAGTTGCCCCCATAGTTCTGTGAGACATTTTTGTTGGTGGAATAAAGTAAGCTCTGCAGAACACTTCTCTGCTTTTCTTATTATTATAAATAATATATTGGGGGTATATTTGCATAAACAATTTTTTTTCTCAATTCTAATATATGTATTTTTCCCTTTCCTTGTTAGTACATTTCTAACCCGATACAAGGATATGGATCCCTTGATATTGGAAGAAGAGCAATGATATTGCTCAAACAAAAAGTTCTGAGAAATATAGTGCTGAGACGCACCAAAAAAGGCAGGGCTTCTGATCTTGCGCTTCCTCCTAGGATGGTAAGCTCTCCCATGATACTAAAACATTGGGAATTTGTTAGCTAGTTAAATGCTTCTAACTATCTGCACTCTTTCTTCTCAAGGTTATGTTGAGGCGTGATACTTTGGATGTTAAAGAAGAAGATTATTATCAGTCATTATACAATGAGAGCCAGGCGCAATTTAATACGTAAATGATAGTCTATCTTTGTTCCGTTCTTTTTCAGTGCCACTAATTTGAATCTGTTCTGACTTGTGCAAATTGCTTTAGCTGTTTTTCAATTCTATCTTTAATGTATAAGATTTCTCATGTTATCTTATTGACAGTTAACTAAAATCTCCGCAAATGCAGCATGCTCATTTATCACACGCATTATTTATGTTTACATGATAAATTTTAATTGCCCCACCTTCTCTTTATAGATATGTGAATGCTGGAACGGTGATGAATAACTATGCTCACATATTTGACCTTCTCACACGTTTGCGGCAGGTAAATAAAGTATTTTGTAGTGGAAGGTCTATGTGCTGATATTTGTATTTTGTTATAAAGTTATATTTCCTTTGTACAGGGCATCTTTTTTTAATTGATTATGTTGCCTTTTTGTTCTTGGGATTAAGGCTTTGTTGAGTTGAGTTGAATATGTTGCCTTTTTGTTCAGTTCAATTGACCTCTATAGAAACATATATAGGGAAATTTTGTTCTTCAATTATAAGAGTGATGAGTTTGTGTCCTTCCCATAGGCATAGCCTGTGTCCAAACTGTGATATTAACCTGTCTTGGAGAGAAGGGCTTCTTTGACCCAGTTGATTATTCATGGTGTATTGAGAAGGAAGATCCAAAATATTAGCTTTCTTCCGTGTTTCCTGCAAAAGCTTTTGTTGGTCCTCTTATGTTTGCTTCTTTCTATTTGAGGTCAAGCTTTTCAGAGGAAAGGCAGAATGATGTTGATGTGGACTCATTCCAAACTGTGATCTCGACCCATCTTGGAGAGAAGGGTCTCGTCTCAATTACTGTTTTCTTTTAGTAGTGGGAAACTTAATAAACAATTCATATCTTAGTAGGGATTAGGAATTTTATATTTAGACAGGACTATTTAGTAATTTTCTATTTTAGTTTTCTCTAATATAAGGTTGTAGCCTCCATAGGCATATTTAGTTTTCAGTTGAATTAAAAATTTTGGGTGTGAGAACGCAAGGTTCTACATCGAAGAGTTTTATGTGGCAAGACGACTCCTTGATTGTAAATACCCCTCTGATTTTGATTTTCTAATTTGAGATCTACATTATTTTGAAGGCTTCATTATTTGTTTTGGATTTCCAAAACATTAGCACTTGCTTAAAGTGTTTTAATTAATAATTTTGTGTGAAGTATTTTCCTTATATGATAGATGTTCTTTAATTTAGGAGCCCTGGCTGATTCCTTCCACTATTTTTATGCTTTGTCTGAAGAGAAATTTATTTAAATTTCAATCACCAGTAGAAGAATGAAAAACTTATTCTCTGTTATCTTTTTTTTGTAAGAAAAATATTCCCTGATTCTTTTTGTCTTTGGACAAAATTACAGGCAGTTGATCATCCTTACCTTGTGGTATATTCAAAAACTGCAGCACAAAGGGGAGGAAACTTGGTTGATACGCATAATGTTGAGCAAGTGTGCGGCATTTGCCATGATCCAGCTGAAGATTCTGTAGTGAGTAACTTTTCCATTATTACACTCTTTTTTTTGGGTATTCCCTTCCTAGCCCCAAAGTTTCCTTCAGATGCTTTTTTTTCTCCAAGCTCCTTCCATCAACTTTATACACTCTTTAGATGCAGTTTACCAGGAATAAGAGAGTAGGGGTCAGAATGAAGGTCTATTCCCATTCTTATTTTATAATACTTGACCACCATATTGTGATATAAATCCGGTAATAAAGGCTTATTTATTCTTGATTTCCTTTTTGATAACTTGTGTTCCAAATAAAAAAATGTAAATGAATTATTGATTCCCATTCTGGTCTATAATTATTGATAACTAATGACCTACTCAAGTGAGAGGCTCTTGAAATAGCATTTAGTTGCTGAGAGTTTCAAAACTTTTGTTCCTGCTGGCTTAAATCTTCTGGATTTCTACCATTCATATTTTCATGAATAAGACAATTTACTTCCTAAAAAGAATTATGTCACCTTAAATCATTGCTTTTTCAAGAAATGAATGGCCATCTATTTGTATCACCATGGTTCTAATATTCTAAGATCATTATCTCTGCGTGCTATTAATAGTTCAATAATTTTAAATGGAAATAATGTCCTTTCATTTTTACTTCTGGAAATGAAAAACGAATGATATTTGCATTAAATGTTCTCACAATCCAAAACTTTTTGGCTCAAATACTATATGTACGTAGTTGCTCTCATGCATTTGGTTTTGCATAAAGTTAGCAAACACAATCTGCACAAGTTCCTTAATTGATTTGCCTTTTATGCTCTTATCTTTCAGGTCACCTCCTGTTCCCATGTTTTTTGTAAAGCTTGTCTGCTTGATTTCTCTGCTTCGTTGGGACAAGTCTCTTGTCCTACCTGTTCTAGATTACTTACAGTTGATTTGACCACAAAGGCGGATAGTGGAGGTCAGACTGCTAAAACAACTATTAGAGGCTTTAAATCCTCCAGTATTCTCAACAGAATACAGCTAAATGATTTCCAGACAAGCACAAAGATAGAGGCTCTGGTATGTAATGTATAAAAGCATCAGTTTTAATCCAGTTATTTAAATTAATAGTGGAGACAACCTGCTTTATGAGTTGCAGAGTATGGCATGTATTTTTCACATATGTTCCCTGTTTACAACTACTCAACATTGTTGTGCCTTTTTATAATATATGTCTTCTGTTCTCATCTTAAAAGAAAAATGGTACAAAGTGGGGGAAATTGGTTTTTGAATTAGAAATATTGATATGGAAGTTGGAAGCTGCGAGGTAGGCTGACAAATCTGTTAAAAAGTGAGTCAGTTTGTAGGATAGCTTATGATTTCTGTTGACATTTCTGCTGGATGTTTGTGTCTTTGTTTGCAACTTTTTACAGTATATATTGGTGTGGTTAAGGAAGTTTATATGTATGGCTGCAGAGGGAAGAAATTAGAAATATGGTTGAAAGGGATGGTTCTGCAAAAGGAATTGTTTTCAGCCAGTTCACTTCATTCTTGGATCTCATCAGCTACTCTCTCCAAAAGGTAAAATAATATATGTTCATTTCATATTCCAGTTGTATTCAATATTTTGAAAGGGAATTTCGTTTGATCTAGTAACCTTTCTACAGTCAGATGTAAATTGTGTTCAATTGGTTGGAAGCATGACTTTGCCTGCAAGAGATGCTGCTATCAAGAGATTTACTGAGGATCCAGATTGCAAGATCTTCTTAATGAGTTTGAAAGCTGGCGGCATTGCTCTCAACCTGACTGTAGCATCACATGTTAGTGCTTCTCTTCTCTTTTTGTGGTGGTTCAGTTCTTTGCCCAAGGCTATGTTGATGATTCATGCCAATAATTGGGCATGTGAAAGACATTACTCTTATGTAACTTTGTTTTGTTCAATTGATTAAATTGGATTTGTTTACAAGAGGCTCAATTTTGTGATAGTTTTTGCTTGTTCATCTTGCAAAAACCTTGCATTTTTTTTATGTGATTCTCCAAACGGATCTGATCTCATGGCCTTTTAAACATACAAATTTCTTCTGTTACTGGCTTTCAATCTTTCTTCTTGGCATATGAAAATATGAAGTTAGACTTCATATGTTTGTTTCATTTTTATTTATCGTCCTTTCAAATTCTGTTTCATTTTTGCTCTAATTATTTTTGTCCCTTGTTACTACTTGGTCTCTTCTTTTTACCCGCCCTTATGGCAGCTAAATATTACATTCCTTCTTCTTTTGTTTGGATTGTGTAGGTTTTCTTGATGGATCCTTGGTGGAACCCAGCTGTGGAGCGGCAAGCACAAGACAGAATTCATCGAATAGGGCAGTATAAGCCAATAAGGTGCTGCATTTCTTACTGTTCCAAGACTCTGTGAAATTAATTACCTCAAGGGCTTACATTTTCTTTGTATTTTTTTTTTAATATAGAATTGTGAGATTTATTATTGAGAACACAATCGAGGAAAGGATTTTGCAGCTGCAAGAAAAAAAGGAACTAGTGTTTGAAGGGTGTGTCTTCCAGCTTTCATATGTTATTCTAATTGATGAGTTACATCTGTTTTCTAAAATTTGTTTTCTATGATTTATTTACGCCTTTTGCAACAGGACTGTAGGTGGCTCCAAAGAGGCTCTAGGAAAATTAACTGAGGCAGATTTGCGGTTTTTATTTGTTAATTAAAAGTGTCGGAGAAGCAGATAACTGTATGGGTGTAATTTTTGTTTCTGATCAGAGTAGGCTCATTATCCATAGCAAGTCACAAACATCTTTTTCCCTCTGACTCAGATTTTTTTTTTTTTTTGCTTTTTGCGTATCCTCAATCATATGACATAAATCTGTTGACCCTAAACCTTGGTGAAATTAAGCGGATGCTGTTATGGTCACAATTCATTGCTTTGAAGTTTTAGATTTAGTTATGGTGTTTTATTCGTATGAAGTCACAAGAAAATCTGAGAGAATTTGTAGCCGATTCGAAGTATTCCCTCAGATTAACTGTGACTGTATGGCACATCATTATCGGGAGATATGCTCAATTGTTTTCTCAGTAAATCAAATTGAGTATTATAGCAAACATTACAAATTAATTCAAACTCAAAATGCGACCTGAACCCCTCAATTCGTTTACTAATGCCAATTGCACACTATCTGATCCATTGGTTATATTATTAAATCTAGGGTTTATTTTACGCTCTCTCTCTCTCTCTCTCTCTCTCTCTCTATATATATATATATATATATATGCTTTAAGAACTTCCATTGTCTACAATATATATATATATAGATCATGTACTATCTTTTAATTTTATTTGTCTTTTTTTTTCATTTTTAACCTTTTATTTTTCAATTTTATGTTAATTTTCTTTTCTTTTATACAATTTTTTTTTTCATTTTGTTACCGTTTTCTTTATCTTCTTCATTTTCCTCTTTTCTTTTACTGAATTTTCTACGCCTCTTTTCTTCTTGCTTCATTGCTTATACTTTCGATTTGTATTTCTCTTTCTTCTAATTTTTTTTATTCGTTTTTGGTTTCATCACAGTGAAGAACAAACATGAATCAATTGTGGTTTTGATTTTTATTTTAATTTTATTTTTCTGTTTGTAAATCTTTTGATTATTTTGTAGGCTAAATATATATGTAGTCTTATAAATTTATACTGTTTAGTCATTTTATTTTCATGAACTTTTATTTTAATCATTTTATTCATGTATTTATTTATTTTTTTTATTAACAGATACTTATATTAATAAATACTTTATTAACATACATTTATATTAATGAATATTGGTCGCTTTATATTTATATTTATATATTTTATAGTAAATAGATATGTAATTGACTCGATAAGTTTATATTTATAAATTAAAAAAAAATATGAGTGCAACAAGTTGTGCATTTAAATTAAAAATTTAAGAGATAAAATGACTAAAAATACAATAAATTTAGATAGTTATGTACATATTTGACTTTTTTTTAAAAAAAAATTATTTTTAGATTGTAACTGTAATGATTAGATTTTTTTTATTTTTCAATTGTAATATACTATATATTTGATAAAATGCCCAAGATGAGTTTTTTAACTTAATTTTTCATCACATCTAATAGATTATATGCAATATATAATATATAATAGATTATATACGACATATACAGCCTATGAGCATTATATTTAATTGATTATATGCAACATATATAATAAATAAATATAAAAATTCATCACGTTTAACAAATTATATTAACATAAATTAACATATTGAAGTTTTAATTTTTCATTTTATTAAATTATATACAACATATATAACATATAAAAATCTTTATATGTTTTTTAATATATATTTCATCATATATAACAATTATATATAAGGGTATATACAACAACAACTAAGTCTTAGTCCCAAATAAGTTGGGGTCGGCTGTATGGATCCTCAACAAAATAAGCTCAAAATACACCAAAAAAGATACTCCAGCCTTAGACCCCTTTCAAGACACGGATTTTACGTCTCCATTCAAGTTTGTCATTAATCAAATCCGCATCAAGATCTAAGGCACGCAAGTCTCTTGCTATCACCTCATTCCACACAGTTCTAGGTCTTCCACGACCTCTAGCCCCCTCAATCAACAAATTCTCACACTTACGAACCGCAGCATTAGGAGGTCTTCTTAAAACATGCCCATACCATCTAAGTCTTTCTTCCCTCACCTTATCTCCGACATCAGCTGCTTGGACTTTTTGTCGAATATGAACATTCTTAATTTTGTCCAGTCTGGTATACAATACATACAATATATAAAAGTTTATTTTAATAAGGGTATATAAAATTTGAAATTCTTATTTGTTGATTTATATGTTATATATTATTTATGTATTTTATATGTTATTTTACGTCTTATATGTAAGATATATAACATATAAATCTTGCATTCATCATATATATATATATATATATTTTATTATATATAACATATAATGACATAAAAGAAAAAAAAATCTAAAATTCATATTTTATCAAATTATATGTAGCATATGTAGCGTATAAAAATTTATACATATATATTTTTAATATAACATCTATGAACCATAAGCACTTCAAATAGAATGAAATGTCTATACTAGATACTTCTGATAAAATCATGCACACTATATATCTGACAAGTGTCAAATAGGGCTCCGAATGTGTTATTTTTCTATTATTTTTTATTTTTTGAATATGAAAATGACGCATATAAAATATTATGATACTATGATATTTTAAGATATAATTTATCATAAAATTTTATTTACATGATACATTAGTAAATTTTTAAATAGATAAATATATTCAATCTAGATTATAGAACTCTTTTTTCTCACAAAAGATTTTTTTTTGTTTATATAATTATATTTATGTATAAATGAACTATCTATATTTATTTTCAATATCTATTTTTATCGTATTCTATTTTTATAGCTTAAAACACACACACACATATATATAAACATATTGTACTCGTACTAGTTCCTATTTTTTAAAAATTTTCATACAAAAATATCCACATTATATCATGTCCATATCCATACTTCAGAAATTTATTATATTTATCAAATTATATACAATATATATAAAGATATATAAAATCTAAAATTTGCATCTATTAAATTATATACAATATATATTACATATAAAATTTATTTATTAATTATAAATTTTTTATACCGATAATATATCATATATGTTAATTTGTCTTACATGTTTTATATTTTTTATGTTACATTATATGTTACGCACAAAATTTACTAAATAATGATAATTTTATAATTTAAGAATTTTGTATTTTAGTGAATGAGATATTTATGTTATTCTTAAAGTTTTTACCATATTTTTATAAAAAAAAACATTGAGCAATGTTATAAAAAATTAAATTCTTTTCAGGTTATTTATGCAATTTTCTTAAATAAAAAAAAAGAGTTTTTGGTTTATAGCTAGAGACAAACAGGCCGAACAAATTTCAAAAAGAAAATCTTAAATATTTTTAAGAAATTAGTTAAAAATGCAATGAACTCCAATCCAAATCTTTCTTCAATGAGCTTCCAACAATGCTATATTTACAAGTGAGGAAAAAAAAATCTCTGTACTCCGAATGGATCCCGGAAGTAAAACGGGGTCCATTAATTTTACCCTCCTTTTTTCTGTTACTGTCTCAACAAAATTGTGTTTTCAACACCAAATATCCAATATTGTTAATTATTTCTATGAACACTAATAACATTAATATCATTTGCTCTGCACAGAAAACGATCATAAAATTGCCCCAAAATTTAAAATATTTAATAGTTTTTAATAAGAGGTGGTTCCATTACCTTTGGGGAGAATTGGAGAAAGATCCAGCACGCTGCCCGGCTGGATAGCAATAATGCCAAGAAAAATAATTAGCTTTTATCTCAAACTAATGGAACTTGTTAAATGGTTTTGTACAGATCAGAATCATACAGTTCAAAACCCAATTCATAATCAATTAACATTGCTTATTGCAAAAACACTTGCATATATGGCAATTCGCAGACTTACTTGGGTGGGGCAAATGTTCCCTGCAAATATCTGAGATATTTATTGTGGTTCTACAAAAACAAAAATCTACCGAGTTCCATGTATAACAGCAAACTGAAATTTGATGGGTTTTCTTCATACATCAAGGAGAAGCCTTCGTGGATCCTCTACAACATCTTTGATTCGTCGCAAGAAAAAAACAGCCTCCCTTCCATCAATTAGCCGATGATCATATGTCAATGCTATGTACATCATCGGCCTAGGGATTATGTTGCCCTCAACAACCATTGGACGGTTGGCTATAGAGTGCATTCCCAATATAGCAGACTGCAACAGAGCAGTGCAAATAAGAGAGCTGGCAATGAAATTTTTTTCATCTAGGAATTAAACCATAAATAGAAGGTTATATTGAGCAATACCTGAGGAGGATTGATGATTGGTGTACTCAAAAGGCTTCCATATACACCACCATTAGATATTGTGAATGTACCTCCAGCCATCTCATCAATTGAGATAGAACCATCATTTGCTTTCTTAGCTAAAGTGTTTATCTCCTTCTCTACCTCAGCAAAGTTCATTCCTTCAGCATTACGGATGACAGGAACAACAAGGCCCTTTGGTAGAAGCAAGCAAAAGGGAACAAGGATGAGAAGGGAATAAACTGTTGATTCTTTCCTGTTAACAGATTAGTTTTTTCCCTACTAACAGACTAAAACGCATAGCTGGTATAATATGGAAGTGCAATCCATCTTGTTGAATGATACAAAAAACAGTACTATAGGAAACAAACTCATGGTAGTAAAAGCAAAAGCAAACATACATAAAAATTCCTATGCAACTAATCAAGGCTCTTCAAAATGCACTCCGTTACCAAAGAAAGGAAAAAATGTGGCCCTCATTTGTGATTGCTTGTTTCTCAGTGGTTCAAACCCTCCTCAGTAACTGACTTCAAAATTTCAATGCTTGAAACATCATAATGTAAACCACGACGGACAATGTAGGTCAAGAAACTTTTAGCACTCGCCGTTTTAAATGGTCACAGTTTCAGCAATACATTGTCAAAAATAGCTGGTGACGTGTTTCATGGGAAGGATTTGAGTTAGACTATGAATACCATACAATGCAGATTTGCAAAACTTGATTAAGTTGATCTTATGCCAATATGTCCAATAATTTTTATGATTTGAGTTCCAGTATTTTGTGCTTTAAACTTTATGTTTGGGAAGTACTTTTAACTGATTGTACACATCATATTCAGAGTTGTGTCAATTTCACAACATACCATGCAAATTTCAGGCTGGACACAAAAACAGCACTATAGGAAACAAACTCAAGGTAGCAAGAGCAAAAGCAAACCTAACATAGAAATTGCTATGTAACTAACTAAGGCTATTCAAAATGCACACGCTACAAAAGAAAGAAGAAAATATGTGGTCCGCATTTCCGATTGCTTAATTCTCAATGACTCAACCCTTTTCAGAAATTGACTTCAAACTTTCAATGCTTGAAAGTGCATAATGTAAACCACAATACACAGTGCAGGTCAAGAAGCCTTTAGCACCTCTTGTTTCAAATGAAGATCACAATTACACCCTAATTTTGATGTGATGGTGATAGATTGTATTAAATCAAAACTAACTTGACTTGAATTTGTATACTGCCCTCTATTTGTTCCTTTTTTGTCATTATTTTCAATATTCTTTATTTCACCGTAATCTAGATTATAACGAAAAGAAGATAACCTATTTCATTTTTATAAATAAACATGAAATTAAAATGTGAGATGTAAATCAATTTTGGGACCTACTTTAGTCACTTATTGTCATACTGTGCCTTTAGTTTTTAAGTTTTAACAGTAATATATATATATAGAAAATTGCATATCTGATCATTGCACACCTCATCAAAATATAGAACCAGCATAGACCAAAATGGGAGGTCTAGAATCGACACCCTTGCCCTAAAATTCAAAGTCAGTAAGTGCAAAGAAAAAAAAAAGAATTCATACTTGGTTTTGATTTGGGAAGATAGGTGTAAAATTAAACATAACAATTTCCAAGAAAAGGTTAGTTCTCGGAGTGATGATTAATGCACTGCATAATGTGAAAGGTTTTATTTGTTTCTGTTGTTTGGTGCATCAGCGTCATAGGTAGGTCTAAGAGATGTTCTTGTGTTTTGTACATCATCTTAGGGAGTAGTTAACTAGTAACAGGAATTCTAGTCCCTGCTCTTAGGGAGTAGTCAAATTGTGTTATATGGATTTTTTCTTAGCTGGGTAGCAGGAACGGGGCTCATTTTTTGAAAAGCTTGATCAATATACTTCGTTCAATTCCAAAACAAGGTAAATTCATATCAGTTTGCCCAAGTTGACAAACCTAAATATGAAAGACTTCTTTACTTCAATTCCCATGTCTATTGCCTGCCATCACTGACAAATTCAAATCCTCATTAAAAAAATTACTCAATATATGTTAGGTATGCCCATCTTTGGTGATTTATATAGAGATATGTAAACTATGCTGTCTATGCTGATTCCCAAAGAGTCCTAGATAAATATACAAACAGGCATTAAAATTCAACAGTAATTCCCATGCCAATATGGCATATAATCCACGGATACGTAATTGTTGTTGCCAACTTTTTGTGGCACTTAAAACATAATCACCAGGGCATATCTTAAATATATGGATATGGTAAGAGCCTTAAACAGTAAATTCATGCAGTTTCTTGTCTATTTCATGAATCTAAAACCATTTGATATATTTTACCCTCTCCTAATGAACTTGTTGCCTAACAGACTTATCTCCAAAACCTTAATGAAAACCCAAATAAACTTGCAAAAATCAAAATGATGAAAAATCAAGGCATACCTTTGGAGTGCCAACAGCAATACTAATATCTATGTAATCTCTATATATAATATCATCTCCATCAATCACAGCATTTACAACTGGCTGGTACTGAAGTGCACTAACAGAAGCCTGTAACAATAATAATAAGTTTCAAGCACGCATGCAAGAGGAAAATCATACTAAAATCATTACATACACTGTATAATGACACTAGTATTGTATACAACTGAAATCTAACATCTTACTTTGACAAATCCAGACATAAATCCCAGTTTCACTCCATGCTTTTCCACAAAAGCGTCCTTATAATCAGAACGGAGTTTCATCAAGTTTGTCCTGCATCACACCCACCATAATGATTACATATATAGATCGGAAATAAAAATGTAGTTTGCAAGATGTTAAAAAAAAAACAAAGAAATTGCAGCTTGAATGGCATGCTTATTTCATTAGCTAAGGTCTTCTCTCTCATCCTTGTTAGCAAGTTAATCAATTTATTTGTTTTCCAATTGCACTACAAGAAAGATTACAGATATCAGTCGGAAATTAGGAACGCCTATGTGTCAGAGCAAGGATAATTTAGCCAAGTGAAATAAAACAAAAGACGAAATCGAACTTACATATCAACCTCATTAAATGTGGTCAGCATTGCAAATGTATTTTGAGAATCTTTCAAGCGTGTTGCAACCCGTTTTCTTAGTCTTGTCATAGGAACCTTGATGAAGTGGAACGATATTCAAGACACATTCTTGTCCACAGCGTATAGAGTATAATAAATATTAAAAGTGCAGTTTCATGACAATGAAAGAGCTATCACACAACTTACCCTTCTTTCTCTGTCCTTTGGTGGAAGCTGGGGTTCTGTGGGTTTAGGAGGTGAAGGAGCTTTAACTGCTCGTCTTGGTGATGGTGCTCTTTTTTTCTCCTCAATGGAGGAAGTCTCTACTGTAGGGATTTGTTTTTCATCAATCTTCTTTTCTGAAGAATGGGGAGGCTCTGGGGCAGCCTTCTCTGCTGGGGCTTGTTGTGTTACAGCCTCGCCTGATTTTGAAATTACAGCAATCTTCACACCTGGTTCCACTGTTTCACCTTCCTTGGCAACCAACTACTTGAAATAAAAAGGAGAGAAAAATAGAGAAATAAAATTTATCAACTATCAAAGAGGAAAAAATCAGTATTTCTACAAATCAATGTTGCAATGATAGATGGATTTTACCTTCTGAATAGTGCCAGCTTCAGGACTAGCTACATCAATGGTCACCTAGTGGTAAATAAACAATTCAATCATGTTGATGGCACACAGTGCAGCAATGAACCATTTTGATGCCTCAGAATCACAGAAATTATCCTTCACACGAATTACCTTGTCAGTTTCAATCTGAGCAATGGGCTCATCAACTTCAACCCTGTCGCCAGGTTCTGCACATAAAATGCATCCAAAGCATGAGATTCAGAAGCCATTCCATCATATATTTGAAGGTGTACACAAATTCAACAACACAAAGTAAAGAATAAAAGTATGTTATAATTGAAAAGCACCACAATCCAACTGAATTGAAGAAGAACAACATACTCTTCAAGAATTTCGCCAAGGTGCCATCAGTAATGGATTCACCCATGAAAGGAACAACAGCATCAACCAGGTCTCCTACAACCCAGAATTAAATAAGTAAGAACAGTGTTCAAAAGCATAACAATGTAAAATTACAAGGACAAGCATGAATTTGGAACATACCACTGTCTGAAGAAAATGATCTATTTTTCAAACCAATTAGATACTCACATTGAAATAATGTGGTAGCTTCCCTGCAGGAAAAAAAAGTGCAGAATTAAAGAAGATAATAAACTATCAAGTTCTTCATTGATGGTTGAAATGCATAAAACTTTAGAATATTTAAAACTGTACAACTAGGAAGATTGGTGCAAAGTTGAGAGCTCACCAACCTTCTTAGGTTTGCTGCATGACTGCCTAATAAAGCAAGAACAGAAATTTGTAAGAAAGAACATTATAAAATTTTTAAAAAAAAGAAAAGAAGAGAGTAAATTTCTAGCAAGCAGCATTTGCAGATTTAGATATTATTACCTAAGGAAGTTGAGTAACTAAAGTACTGTACATGCTCTATGCAATTGGCACTAATCAGACCCTGCATGGTTACCAATAGATTAACATATCCAGCAAACTTCAGTATAAATAGATTTTAGTTTGAAATTTATCCACAATGACTAATTGAAAATAGCAAATGAATGAATTGATATTAGAATAGAAAAAGATAAGATAGATCAAAATATAAAACATGGATCAAAGCTTATATGGTCAATTTCAAAAGACAGATGATGGTGAGGAGCAAAGAAACTTCATTTTCACATTTATTAAGGAAATCTGAATTTTTTTTTATCAAAATCATACAGAGCATTAGAGATTTCACATCAGCACTTAAATTATGAACTTGATTCTTTTTTTTTTCTTTTGTATATTTTTGCATTCAGAAATAAACTTAAGAACTAAAATTGGATAATTAATACCTCTTTTCTTGCAAAACATCTAGGCCTGATCGTTGTTGGCCTGATTTTTGAAACTGACTGCTCACAGTAAAAAAAAAACAATAATAATAATTTAAGTATTAATTACATTATAACTTAGTAAAACGAAGGAAAAAAAATAAAAAGTTCAGAATTTACGGAAGCAACAATTCTCCGACGAATAATTCCCAAAATCATCTCTTCCACGCCACAATCCGAATCTATAGAAGCTCAATAGTCAGTCACTGTACGTTAAGAATAAAACATAAAATCGGCTTAATTAGCTTAATAATAATGATATTCTCAGTTTCGAATTACCGAAAAATTTTGTTCTTTTATTTCCTTTTCTTTTCTCAGCAACCAAACAAAAATTATAATATATACTAATTAACAGGAGATTAAATTGGTGAATTATCAGAAGCTGAAATGAATAAGAGTCAAGAATTTTACCTGATTGATACCAAAATAGAAAATTAAGGTTCCTCTAGAACATTACAGGGAAAATAGAGTACAAGAAAAGTAAAAAATAGAGAGAGAAAGAGAGAGAGTGTTACAGCTTCTAGCGACTTTCTCGTAGACCATCAGACGTGCGTTTTCGGATTTTGAGAAAAAAAATTTTAAAAAAAAGGTTTTACTAAAATAAACATTTTTTTTTTCAAATATATATTGTTATTTATATTTTTATAGCTTTTTTTTCCAAATTTTGAACAGTGAAAGGAAATATTTATTAATACACTCATTTATTTAAGTTGCTAATATTTGGATTAGTAACTCTTTTAGTTTTAATTTTAACATTTAAATATCTTTTATATGTTAAATTTTGTTAAATACTAAAAAAAAAGTCAAATTCAGTTTCAATTTTTGAAGTAAATTATGAATTAAATTAGAATGAGTATGTGTTCCAATTCAATTAGTATAGATTTAATCAGTGTGATGGGGACAATTTGATAATTAAATATGAAATGGAATGTTCCATTCAACTTTCAATAATGGCCTGCATGAGTGCTTTGATCCATCATCAGTTGCATTGCATATATACGCTTCTACTCGAGTTCTAGGTATGTTCGAGAGTGATAAAAACTCGCTTGAATGCGCCATCTCTTGGGAGCCCTTTGATCTCTCCCATGAAACTCTCCTGTTCTATTTCTTTTCAGAAAAAAATTTTGGAAAATAAATCTAATTTTTTAAAAGTAAAGAAGCCCTGATATAACACCAAAGTGCCTTCCTTAAACCATAGTTATCCTCATGGAACAAAGATATTATCTCAACAGACATTTAATGTGCATACCAAAATTTTTTAACAAATGTTTGAGCAGCTAACCAATAAGCACACACAATTGGCTTCTTAAAAAACATGATTGAACATCAAAAGCCACCTCTTACCAACCAGCTTCTCGATTTAGACAATGCTAGACCTGCGAGTATTCTCATACTGCAAACAAGCTTGAATCTCTTTTAATGCTTCATTTGAATCTGTCTCAAAATTCACCTGTCGAAAACTTGCGATCTATATATCATTCAAACCATAAAAATTCCTTATAATTCAGCTTTAAAGCAAGAACATAAACCAATATTATGGCAAAATTCAATCCTCCCATTGCTAATTCAAATAATCCAACTTGATGTACAAATTTAAACTGAATACATGTAGTTTTTAAGAAAAGAAATAGCAAAGTTGAAGATACAAAGGTTGCCACTGCTAGCCGGGCAAGAAGGCTATGTATGACATATGATAAAACAAATAGAAAGAAACACTGTTGTGTTTCCACAGGTTCAACACTGATATCCACAGGAGATGCGGCAAAACCCAACTAGTTAAATTTTCATGGCATCATTACTGATGACTTTGATGATATTGTTAAATGTTTTTCAAAAATATTGAAAAGTATGAGTCACAGAAGCAGACACAAAAGCATCAAGGGGCAATGATATAAACTTTGAGTGAGTGTTTCTAGTTCCTTTCTCATAACATGGAACAATCCATTAAAGAGAGGAGCTCCTCTTCCAGTCAAAATGTTAATACCAAGCTTAAAAAATAAAATATTGATAAGCTCGGAGGGGATTTCACAGCCCAGGAGCCTAATGAAATGCATCATTTACAGGTGCAAGCTGAGAAAAAGTATATTTCTTCTCATAAAGAAGAGAAAAATTAATGGTCTCCACATGAGCATATGCAACAATGATCGCTAAATGGTGAGCCAATATTATCTTACCAAATTTTTAGTTCAACTAGCCTTCAAGATAAAAAAGAAAGAAAGACACAACACATTAAAGCCTAAGTCTGAAATTTTCTTTTTATCAAATTTGAGTATATAAGCATTTGTTGCAAAATAAAATGGTGGTGAGAAAAACCCCGATTTAATCACCAAGCTGGACATTCACTGTGCCACCAATCTAAATATGTGGTGCTTCCAGCAGGGCCAAGCAACCTACAACTTAATGTGTAAAACAAGAAATTTTTATAGCATTTGACAAGAACGTAAAAGGAAGGCTCTTGAGACAAATGACTGTGAAAAGAAGGCAAAATGAGACGGAGGAGAAAACAAAATTTCAAGAAAAAACTATTGAGAAAGAGGAGGATCTTGAACATGTGGAAAGCCCAAAAAATGCAAAAGAAAAGTATATGATTAAAGTCTAAAAAACTTTGGAGTGCCTCCATAATAATTTGTGTCACATGCACAAGTAAATCTTAATTATTTTGTGACAATTGTTTAGTTTAAAATTTTATAAAATATTAATTAAGAAAAAAATTATTTAGTTTTTGCTGAAATGTGTTGCCAGTTTGGTTTTCATCACCTACTTTTGTTCTTCCACCATAGGGTTAAGTTGCTAATAGTGAAGCCAAGGAAGCTATGGGGTGAAATCATGCATAGTGTTTGATTACCACTTATGGGTTTTTGATGATTGATTAAAATTTTGGGAGGATGTGCTTTATATAGGTAGTTAGTTTTGTTTTGTTTAGCAGATACATGTATGGTATTAAATGAATATGTGCATTAACCACGTGAATATAAAATATGTCTTAGACTTGCATATGCCTTTCAAACTATATGAATGCTTACCTATTAATTATTAGTTCAAATAACATGGAAACTATATGACAGTGTGTGAATTCAAAATATTAAGAACTTGAGTCTTTTATGACAGTAGTTAAAATTCATGAACAATAGTTAAACGCGTGATTTTCAAGCATTGTCAAACGATGGGCTCAATGTCACCAAATAAAAGCCTAAGGGCTTAATGTGAAAAAAAATAAAGTTCATGGGCTAAAAAATGCGTTGTTATTTAATTTTTCATCAAAACTCACCGTTTTACACCAGTATTCATGCGATTTTGACGACAATCAAATACTCGTGTTTAACTTCTGTTAAAAAAGGGTTTAATATTACCAACTCATATAGTTGAAGGGCTCAATATCACCAAATAAAAGTTCAGGGTCTTAATATATAAAATGCCAAAAGTTCAGGGGCAAAAAAATATATTTTTTCAAATATTAATAATTAATTAGGGATGGCAATAAGGCGAGGCGAGGGCGGGAGCAGCGGGGCCGGGCCCACATTCCCCATCCCCGTCCCCGTTTGACGGGGAATCTCAGCCCCTCAAATGGGGGCAATTCTGCCCTGTCCCCGTCCCTGCAGGGATCTCCGCCCCCGTGGGGATCCCGCGGAATTTTTTTTTTAAATTAAAATATAATAATATAAAAATCATTAATTTATAATAATTTTATAATTATTAATACAAATTATTAATTTTATAATTAATAACACAAAAAATTTTAGTTCATTTAATTTTAGAGTTTAAATATTATTTTTATTTATGTAAATTAATATAATTTGTATAATATATAATATAATAAATATAAATATAATATATATAATATAATAAAAAATATATAAATATAATAAATATAATATTATATATTTTTATATAAAAAAATTGGATCCCAACAGGAACGGGGACGGGGATTCTCGTGGGCCGGGGAGTACTCTCCCAGTCCCCGCCCCTCCTCGGCAGACGTTATGAGTTTTCTCCCCATCCCCGTCTCCGCGGGGGGAAAAGATGGAGAATTCCCACCCCGTTCTGGGCAAATCCCAGCGGGGAGCGGGAATTCCCCGCCCCATTGTCATCCCTATCATTGATATGATATTATATTATATGATATCCAACAAATGGCTGTCTTAGAGGAAAAATATATTTTTATTAGGACGACTTATTATCATACATATTTTATGAAACTGATTGACTTTTAAAAATCATGTGAGCACTTTCCTATTATTTGATGGCTATGCACGAAGGTGAAATTTGTTTGTAGAAGATGATGCTTGGAGTGAAAATGTTAAATGATTAATATGATATAATGTTGATCATTTAATAATGATGGAGAAAAAATAAAAATTCTGACCATGCATTTGCATGATATACACTGCATGAAATTGAAAGAGGATTTTCTATTGGCATCTTTAGTAGGAAGATCAGTATGCATTTCAGTAGATGCAATATACAAAAGTTGCATTCTAAAAGATGTGAACATCATGTAGCAAAGAATAATGTAGACAAAAAGTATACACACAATGAGTTATTTTGGACAAGTTTTTTTTGGGTGTAATAGGTAATTGTAATGAATTTATTAAGACAACATAATTGGTTAATTGGAAAATCTTTTGATTTAAATAAATTAATATAGTCTTGTAATTGAAATGAGTAGTTGAGTGATAGGCAGTAATGTAATATGTCAATGTAAATGAAATATGCATTGGCTAGTAATTGATTGTGTCTAAAATGTCAAATAATGAAATAATATGGTATATTTTATAATGACTGGAAAAATGTATTTTTGATATCGATTAGAAAATCTTTTGGTTGAAAAAAATTAGTATAATCTAGTAATTTAAACTAGTAATTTAGTAATAGATAAAAACTGTGTCCTCAGCAAATGAAAATTGCATTGATTAAAATTTTATTGTGTTGAAAATGTCAGATGATGAAATAATATGGTGCATTTTGTAATGACCAAAAGAAATTTTAAGCCTTTAAAAATGCTTGAGTGTTTATGTGGTTATGATATGTATGATTGACCTTGCAAAAGAAAAAGTAATCTAGATTGAAAGAATGCTTGACTTCGAAGACATGCCTAAAATATGGAATAACCAGTGAATTGGACTTCAATTACCGTTGGTGATGTAATATTCATGCTAATTGACAATGTCTTAGTTGGAGATAGTTAGTGCTAAAATGTGTTAAGGTGAGAGGTTGTTATAGTGAGTTGTCATTAATTGAAAATGAGACAGATATACCTAAGAAAAAGACTAATTGCATTAAAAAAAAAGAAAACTTAGTTATACATATATTTTTGAAATAGGGGATATACAGTAAATATAATCAAATAAGTATATAGGTGGCAATATATTCATCTAGATTGACATGATAAAAAAAGTTTTTGTATGTTCATATTTGGAATAGATAACAATAACCACATAGATCAAAATTGATTCAAGTAATAAATTAAAAATCAATGGAATGCATGCATGTAAATGTATAAATTATATAAAAAAACAAACTAAGCATCAGCCCATCTAACCTGCATAGTCGGATTTCATCATTGTATGGGAGTGAAATTATTCAAATAATTCACAACAAGCCAACATGATTCTTTTATTCGATGGAGCTAGTTTAGTATAATCTCAAAAAAGAAAAGCAACAAACTTATAAACCTATTGCAGAGATATGGTAAAATAATATGAATTAATTGAAAAGTTTGCTTGATCTAAATAAAGAAATATATATAAATATATGTATATATCATAAATTATGCAAATAAATTAAGATTGCAAAGTAGCTAAGCATGGGAAGTGATTTAATTAAGATTTTGTTATTTTAGGGAATTTGGATGACAAAAAAACATATTTAACACTTAGTATTTGACTGATGCTAATATATGGAATACAAATAGAGTTAGATTGAATTTTTGTTACCATTGGAATTAAATTTTTCTGAACGTTGGGCTCATGGGATGTAGATAGTGTTTATTTTTCTTACCTTCATGTGCATTCGATTTTGTGATGTTGTCTGGCATTTTTTCTCTTCATTTATCATTCCTTCTGATGTTGCGTGCTTACAATTGATGAGCTATAGTAGGTGGGTAAGGTTGGAAGAGGAAGTGAGGCTTAGATTTGTCATATCGTATGGTGCAAATTTTAAGTGGCAAATATGTGAGGCATGACATTGGGATATTAATATTTTTGGGTGCGATTTGAGTGGAGGTAAAACATGGATTCTTTGACATTGTGTGGGTGAGTGCGATCTTAAGAGTTTTGTTGCATGTTGACAAAGAGGAAAAAGATGTTTTTTTTTTGTGTTAGGCATTTCACATTTGATAGATCGACCATAATAAAGGGTATGATTTTGTTTGCTTGATCTGGAAGATGAAAATAAGGGATTTTTTAGGGGGGTGTGGTTGAGGGATTCTCATATGGATTTAGACTTGTAGGGCTCGAATTTGGGATTGATGGTGATGATTTGATTATGAAAATTTAATGGTTGTATTTTTTTAAAATAATTATAGGCATTGATGGGCTAAGCTTCTATTAGGCAGTATTGTTTATTGGCTATGTGAGCCTAGATGGAATTTTGGACCTTTTTTATATGGATGATTGTAGGTGTTTCTATGAATTTTGGTTTGTATTCAATTGGGTAAAAAAATGTGCATGATTTCTATATGCTTACTCTTTTTTTTCATGGGTTAACTGTATAAATGATTAATTTTTATAGAATGATGCTTAATGATTGCTTAATCATACTTTACAATGAAAGATTTTTTTTAAACCTTTGAATTTTTATTATATGCTCTTTAATGAAAATGTGTTTATTACTCTTTTCAATTAAATGACTTTATTTTTATTTATTATTTTTTGTCAATGAGTTGCAAATAATGGCATAGTAATTTTCATTTTTCTTCACATTTTTTATTTAATGATTTGGATGCTTACTAAAATTCATATTTTTATATTTTGATTCCTAGAAATTGAAATTTTATAGACTTTGGATTTGAATTTTTTTTGGTTTGTATTAATTTGTTCCATTAGAATTATTTTTGTTAAATTATTACCTCACAAATATTTGTAATATCTTGAAAATTTAATGTAATTCAATTTTTTATTTTAAATAATATTATTTATATCTATGATGCATTTATTTATTTTTTACTGTGATTTTTATAATTGTAGCTTCCTCTTTAGCAAATGTCTCGTCTATTATTATATATTTTTATTATTTCATTCTCCATTTTATATCGATTGATTTTATTCTTAGATATTTTCATACATTATTCAATAATATTATTTGTGAATATTACATGGGAAATTGTTTTTAGATAAGATTAATTGCAACTTCATGCGATAGAATTTCGAGCGATGTCCTAGAATAATTAGGTATTCCATCGCAAATTTACAATTTTGTAGAGAATGAAGATAGGTCTATCTACTGTCATGATCAATTTTCTTATGCTGATGCTTCGACCGACAACTTGCTCTTTGTTTTATATGGTGCTCATGCCAACAATATTATTGAGGCAAAAAAATCAAGCTTCTTTGCTAGCTTTGGAGATTTTAAAGGGTATTTAGGAAATTGTAGATTTCAATTATTTTGAGCTAAAAAAACTACAAAGGGAACGTCTTTAATGAATAACAACTCCTAAAGAAGCATTATGATGTTATGCTTGGAATTTTTAATGACATTTGCTCAATCATGAAGAGGGCTAATTTTCATTAGATATAAACAATTGTTATTTTACTTGAATTTGTAGTAAACTTGTTATCATACTATAAAATGTGTATTTCTCTACTCTTACTATTAAGGTTAGTAAATTTTTTTATGAGAAACTATATTGTTTTTTGTGATATGTTTGTTATATGTTTATGTGTTATTATATGAGATCCAATTGCATATAATTTTACGATTTTATGATAACCTTATTTTTATTGTGTGTTTAGTTATGAGTTTCCTATCATATGGATTCGAATTATCTTTATAAAACGAGCTCCGACGTTCAAAATGATGTTTGTTCTTCATCATTCTGCCAAGGTATTTTTATAATAAATGTAAAATAAAATTTTTATTTATCTGAATTATTCTTCCCATTTGTTATTTTTATTATTGAAATTTATTCTAAACGTATAATTTTTATCTTATAAAATTATCTAATATTATACAAAGTTTTTATGGAAGATGTGAAAGTTACGGAATACAATTTTTAATAATAAATGCTAAGTTATATTTTTTTCTAATTTTTTTTCACTTCAATCCAATTTTTTGAAATGTGAAAGATGTGGAATGTAGTTGTATATTATGAGTGTTAAGATACTTTTGTTGTTGTGGAAAAATTTTTTATTCGATTCATGATCGATCAAAAATTATAAATGATTATGAACATAATGTAAATATTCTAAGTTATCATAAAATCATAAATTTCTTACAATAGGACTTAGAGCAAAAAAAAAAAAAGACTTAGTTACATTACACCTGATCTTGATTTTGCTCCTTCTTCAATGAGCATTGTGGTATGTTATAATCATGATTATACTGGTGATGATAATCTATCGAAGGTACCTGAATGTGCTTGCCCATTTTTTGGAGCATTATTTTGGCTAAATGAGGCAACAAAATTTACTATTAATAAAAATAATCCTCATCACAATCTTTGTTGCATGAGAGGAATGTCTCATTTGCCAAAGTTAAAAGAACCACCTTCTTTTTTAAAATCATTGTTGGATCTTGACAAAGGGCCAGTTGCTTAAAAATTTCGTGATAGTATAAGAATATATGATTCTTTATTTGCATTTACTTCAACGGAAGGAAAATTGATCATGATATAAATAAAAGATCTGCCCCTTATATGTTTAGATTGTGAGAAAAAAAACTATTATATAATGGGTTCTTTGCTTCCTCTTGACAACAACAAGCCCAGGTTCGCTTAGTTATATGTTTTTTTATATTGTAAATGAAACAAAGAATAGAATTTCTGCCTTTATTAGTGGTGGTTCTAACAAGACCATTGATGAGCACATTGTTGAGAAATTGATTGATATGTCTGATGAGTATAATGAAATTGCAAACTCTTTTACAATGGCAAGAGATGTATTCAAAGAGGATGATTTATTTGCCATTGCGTCATAAGTTGGCTGGGAAAATAACAGAAGATGGACTTCAATATAATGCTCCTATTTGTTCAAAAATTGTAGGTTTGTTGGTTAGTGATTTTGGATTTTATGAAAAAAATAAAGATGTTATAGTGGAACATAAAGATGGAAGATTGAAACGAATTTGTAATTTGCATCCAAGTCTAATGGCAATGCAATGTCCAATTTTATTTCCTTATGACGAAGATGGTTTCCGAATTAATATACCATATGTTTTGACTAATCAAGGAAAGAGATTGAAAAGAAAGTGTGTTGCAATGAGAGAATATTATACATACGTATTGCAACAATGAAAAGATGATAAATCAACTCTTTTGCAAGGTGGTCATTTGATATAATAATTTATTATTGATGCTTTTACATGTGTCGAGTAAGAAAGATTAGATTATATTAGAAGAAATCAAAAGACATTGAGATCTGAAATTTTTATAAGAATTCGAGATGCATTTTATTGTGGTGACTGCGATGGTAATACTATTAAAAAAATATATAATTTTGCCCTCTTCTCATACAAGTAGTCCAAGGTATATGATGGAACATTATCTTGATGTAATGACCATATCCAAATTTTATGGAAATCTAGATTCATTTATTACATTCACATGCAATCCTCAGTGGGATGAAGTATGCAATATGATTAAAGTTATTGTTGGTTAGTTGAGGATAGGCTCGATATTGTTAGCTGTGTTTTTTAAATGAAAGTTCATGATTTGGTTGAAAATGCTAAACAAAAGTGTTGTTTTGAAAAGTCACTGCAATATTATACACTGTTGAATTTCAAATAAAATATTACCCTATATACATGCTCTGATTTGGTTAGAATGTGATTTTAAACCTTCAAGCATTGCTGAAATTGATGATTTAGTATCTGCTAAATTGCCAGATAAGCATACGAATATAGTTAGATATAAATTAGTGGCTAAATTTATGATGCAAGGTCCATGTGGCCCTATAAAATCAGATTCTCCTTGCATGCGTGATGGTCGATGTACAAAATATTTTTTGAAAAAAATTCAATCTAAAGTTGTGATAGATTCTAATAGTTTTGTAACTTACAAACACAAAGATAATGGACACTCTGTTGAAAAAATGGTGTAAAAATTGATGATTGTTTTATTGTTCCATACAATAGAAATTTACTGATTATATATGAAGCACATTTAAATGTTGAGTTTTGTTGTCATTCTACTTTGATAAAGTATCTTTTTAAATATATCAATAAGGGTTTTGACCGAATAGGTGCGGCTATTGAAACACATAAAAAGGATATGAATACTAACAATAATGATGATGCAATTGAATGAGATGAAATTAAAGTTTTTTTAGATTGCCGTTATATTTCACCCTGTGAAGCTGCATAGAGGTTGTTTGAATTTTCCATGTATCACATAAACCATGCAGTTGAAAGATTAGTTATCCATTTGCCCCATATGAACAATATAGGTTTTAACCATAATTGTATTATAAGTTATATTGTAAACAATCTTAAGTCGCAGCAAACAATGTTGACAGAATGGATGGATGCAAATGAACTCTATGAAGATGCACACATTTTATATATGTTGAATTCCCTACTATATGGACTTGGGATCCAAAAGAGAAGGAGTGGCATAGGCCAAAAAAGGGAAGAATAGTAGGCAGAATTTCATATATCCATCCAAATTTAGGTGAATTATATTTTTTGTGGATGTCATTAAAGGGGCCAGAAGATAATTTGAGAATTAAGCTTTGATTAAGTTGACCCACAACCCTAGGCACCATTCTAAGAACTAACCCTATTCTAAGCACACCATTAATTATTTATTCGCTATTTTAATTTGCTGGGAAAGGCTGTTTAAGTAGTAATAGTTTGATTTTTTTTAATTTAATTGTTTGTTTGTTTTCTTTAAATTGCTATTTTTTTTTTGTAAAGATGCAGTTTTCAATGTATGGGGAGTTTATGATGGGAACGTTAATTCTGACATGATATGGCAATTAACAGAATTAACGAATCAACTTACGATGCTAAATGCAAGAGGAAGAGTACAAATGCCAAGCCAAGAGATATGTGCAGCATGTGGAATTGTAGGACATAGTGCAAACATGTGTTTATTTGGTTTCAAACGATACCAAGAATGACAAGAGGAAGAATATAACTTTGAAAGTTTCCAGCAAATGGGTAAAAATGACACATATTCCAAACCTTATAATCCAAGCTGGGGAAGCCACCCAAATTTTTCTTGGAAAATTCAGCAGTAAATTTCACCTCAAAATTTTTTTCAACCTTATCAAAGAGGTCCTTATTTTCAAGGACAATTTTCAAAGCAAGATTAACTTAATAAACCCACATTGGAAGATAGTTTGAATGCCTTCATTCAATTAACACACAAAATCAAGAAGGGAGAAATGAGAGGTTTGATTCTTTGGAGGTATCATTGAAGACGATGGAAACTCAAGTTGGACAATTGACAAATCATCTCCATGCACACCAAAAAGTGGAATCTCCTTGCCAATTAGAGCAAACCAATGCAATCACAATTATGAGTGAAAAGGTAATATATAACAAAGTTTGTGATTCTTTGGATGCAGGCACTAATCAAGAAGATAATGGCGTGGAGATACTACCCAATGTAGAGAAACCAAGCCAATCAAAGGAGGGGGAGAATTTGGAGGCATCAACCTCACCAAAGTTGCATGAATCTTCCAATCCTTACATGCCACCAATTCCATTTCCAAGTAGCTTGAAGGATGAGAAGCAAGGTAAGTAATTTTCTAAAATCTATGACATGCACTCCAAAGGAGATAGTAAAAATAAGCTTGATATGGCTATGACCTTGGAAGAAGAGCATGAAATGCCCAATTCAAAAATTGAGGAGTGCAAGTTAATTTTAGATGTTGAGGTTGATGAGTGGGAACTTGACATTGTTAAAGTGGATGAATAAGTGATTCAACCAAATTTGATAGAACTTAAAGAGACTCCAAAATTCACCTCTTCTACTCTTGGTGGTGAGGAAGAGCAAAAAATGGATAAAATCATGTTGCACATTGAAAAAGAGTTTTACAAAGTTCCTATAGCACTGGAGGATTACCCTAAGATGACCTTCACATGTCCCTTTGGAACAATTGCCTTTGAAATAACGCTATTTAGGCGTAGCAATACATCGGGTATCTTTCGAAGTTGTGTGCTTTCCATCCTTTCAGACATGAGTGACAAATTCATTAAGGATAGAAGTAGCATTATACATCGCATATGGGAACGATGGAAATCAGATTTCATTTGAACTCTCTATTTTAAATTATGCATGCTCACATTGGGGACAATGTGAATCTTTAAGTGTGGGGTGCAGTTTTACTTTTAACTTGTTTTTGTTTTAAGTTTTAGTAATGTAATGTTTTTCTTTGAATAAATGAATTTTGGAAAGTTCAATTGTTATAAGATTTTTGATAGATGACCTTTGAATTTTTGAAGTATGAATTTGAGAATTGATTAGAATTTGTGCTTATTGTCAATTTTGTTGGTTTTCCTTGCATTGCCTTTAAACTATTGAGGAATTGAGCCATCAACTTATTATTCTTTTTGTGTGTAAACATCTTTGATTGATAAATTGCTAGAACTTGCTTTGACATGCATTTTGAGACTACATAAAAATTTTAATTAGGCATCAATATGATTAAGGCAATTTAGGTGAACCCATTTTGGCTTAAAAAGACCAACCTTACATCCGACCTTAGTTCGCAAACTTTGAGCTCATTTCATTTTTTCTTTTCTCTCTTTTTCACAACACTATTAACTTGAACCATGTCGTTTTAACTATTACCCTTCATTAGGTTAAGAGCATTTTAAGAGTATTAATGATAGAGTGTTGTTTGAATAAAGTGTGAGGTTAAATTCAGTGGGTTTAAAATTGTAAATTATTGTATTTTTTAGTTGAAAACCCTATTTTATAGTAAAAAAATTAAAAATATATATAAAAAAAATTAAAAAAATGAAATGAAATGATGAAAATCAAAATAATAGAAGTTGTTGTTCTTGTCGGAAGGGTTGTAATGAGTTTGAGAATTATCCTTGCAAATAAAACAAATGGAGTTCCTTAAAAGCACTTAAATGCTTAGTGCTTAGTGATTGGGAGGTATTTTGGGATTTTCGATCGTACTACGCTACTTACTTCACTCTTGAAGTGCTCTTGATCTAAATGAATAAACTCACTCTCCCAAATGTCATACCTTTCCCTTAGCCCCGTTACAACCAAATGAAAGACCTTATGATTGATGATTGATTGGAATTTAGTGGTGAAAATTTGATCGATAAGTAAGCCTATGGCGATAATCTTTCATTGATTGTTATGAGTGTAAACACCACCATGATCAAACACTTTTAAGAGTTGGTGAGGGAGTAACAACATAGGTTATGCATGGAGAGCCACTAAATTGCATGGGTATCGATTTTGTTCGATTTGATATTGATTGTCGATTTAAGGAAAGGGAAGTCTTGAAACATCCTTATAACTCTTAAACTTAACTAATTTTTTTTTTGTTTAGTTTGTTTTGATTTTGACCTTGCTTGGGGACAAGCAAGGAATTAAGTGTGGGGTATTTGTTTAGATAATTTATGATAGTATTTTTAAAGTAATATTATTTGTTTTTAGTTAATTTTTTATTTGATTTGTGTTTAAAGTTTGTTTGAAGTGTTGGTTTTAGGTTAAAGTGCAAAAACTCCCTTGGATGGATCAAAACAATGATGGAAGAGCATGAATTAAGAAAGACACGGCCAAGTCAAAGCAAGCTTGGCTGTGTCACTCACTAAGGCAAGGAGCAAACAAGAGACACGACCAAGTCAAGCAAGCTTGGCCGTGTCCCCCAAAGAAATAGAGGCAAAGACTGACACAGGCAAGAGACACGGCCAAGCCACTGGCCGTGTCTCACCTAAGAAACAAAAGCAAAAAATGAAAAGAAAGAAGCAGAAAGAGACACCCTCACAAGACACGGCCAAGCCCATGGCTGTGTGACATGACACGACCAGGAGCTTGGCCATATCACCTCTTGAGAAGAAAGAAAAGAAAGAAGGCAGAAGGAGACACTGACAAGAAATATGGCCAAGCCACTGGCCGTGTCACATGACACGGCCAGGAGCTTGGCTGTGTCCCAAGAAAAGTGTGAAACTTCCTTGAATTATTTGTACAAATTGGGGGACAAGTGGGGGACAAAGACCTTATTTTTGCCAAAAGAAATATTAAAAGAAGAAAAAGGGTGCCTAATTTTATGGAAGAAATATTAAACAAAGAAAAAAGGAGGAGACAAAGGTGAGTGTGGTGAGTTGGCAAGCACTCTTGGTGTTTTGAAAGAATTAAAAAGGAGAGGAAGAGAGAAGGAAGGCATACGGCTGGGAGAGGGTGACACTCTCCAAATCCATTCCATTCCTCCTTCTTGGAGAGGGATACACTACCATCACCATCCTCCATTTTCCATCTTCTCCATCTTCCATAGACAACACTTCAACTTGGTTCTTTGGGATAAATTGGGTTAACAAGCTCTTGAATATTAGGCTTTGAAGAAAGATTCATTGAAGGTTTGGTGACTTGAGAAAGCTCCATTCCATCTTTCAAAGGTAGAATCATCAATTGAAGAGGGCTTAAGTTCTTCATCAACATCAAAGTGGAGCTAGGAGGAAGACAAGTAGTCCAACTCTTGGCATCTACAAGGGGTTTTTTTATTCTTTCTTTTAATTTATATCTAGATTGTTGTTGTTTATTAAGAGAATTAATATTTCAATGGACAATTGTGCTTTAATTTATATTGAGATGAATGTTTGTTTTAAATTGATGATGTTGAGCTACTTTACTCATGCCTAGGGTTTGTAGTATATTTGATCGAATGTCTTGATTTGATATTTCCATTAATATACCTTGTTATGGTTGATTGTATTGGATTGAATGTTAGGTTGAAAGATTAGCTACCTATTAATCTTTTAATATTGGATGACAGACCGAGAGGTGAAATTCGATATCGGAACTATATAATCAACCACCCTATGAATGAATTAGAAATATAAGTTATAGGGTTTTATTAATTTAAAAATGTAAAATAATTGGTTATTGTTAATTCATGAATGTGAAAACTAATGAATTGGTAATTGACTAATTAAATTCAAGAACAAATTAATTTACAAGGTTATATTAATAGATAATTTGAGAATTAAGTTTTGATTAAGTTGACCCACAACCCTAAGCACCATTCCAAGAACTAACCCAATTCTAAGCACACCATTAATTATTTACTCGTTATTTTAATTTTATTACAATTTTACCAATATTGCAAACACCAAATTTCCATCCTTTAAATTATTTTGTTTAAATCAAATTATTACGAACAACACCTTCCTTGTGAGACAACCTTGGGGCGATCATCATTGCTACAATTACCTCATATAGTTGATGGTGTTTTGTGTGAATCATTTAAATTGACTTGCAATGCATATGGACTATTAGGAGACAACATGGAGTGGATCAATGCTTTAACAAAAGCTGTTGTTTAGGCCTCGACAAGTCAGTTGCAATATTTATTTGTAGTTTTGTTAGTTTTTTGTGATGCCACTAATCCAAATAAATTATTTAATCTTTTCTAGAAGCATTTTGCGGAAGCCATAGAATATAACAATAGAAAACAATTTCTATCGATGAATTTGTCTATTTCAGAAGAGCAACTGAAAAAATATGTGTTAATAGAGTTGGAAAAAGAACTAAATGAAAATGGTTTTTCATTGATTGATTTTAATATAATGATTCCATCTAATTTATTTTCAAATGATTATACCAATAGATTAATCATAGAGGCATTATCTTATGATTTTGTGCAGCTTAAAAAAAGAAAAAGATGTTATGATCAAAACTCTAAAGTTTGAGTAGAAAATTATTTATGATGCTATTATGGAGTCAGTGATAAACAATAAAGGTCATTTGTTTTTTTTTATTTATGATCATGGTAGAATGGACAAAACTTATTATACAAAACTATCATAAAGAAATTGAGATTTGATGGAAAAATTGTATTAGTTGTTGCTTCATCTGGATTTTCAGCTTTATTATTGCCTAGTGATTGAAAAACCCATTCTAGATTTAAGATTTTGATTAATTTGGATGAGAATTCTTCACGTGAGATTAAAAAAGGAACACATTTGACTGAGTTGGTTAAAGAATGTTCATTAATAATTTAAGATGAAGCTCCAATGAATCACTGCCATTGCTTTAAAGTTGTTGATAAGTGAATGAGAGATATATTATCTTCGACTAAACTTGATGTCACAGAAAAGTTCTCCGATGGTAAGAAAATTGTGTTAGGAGGAGATTTTAGATAGATTTTACCAGTTATTCCTTAGGGTATAAAAGAAGATATTTTGAATGCCTCTATAACATACTCATATTTGTGGAAAGCATTTTCAATGTATAAATTGAAAACTATAATGAGGTTGCATCATGGTGGAGATGAAGGAACTTTGCTAGAATATATTTCGTTTGCAGATTGGTTGCTAGATGTTGGAGATAGTAAATTGCATGCAATAAAAATTGATGCATTTGATGATGAAAATAGTTGGGTAAAAATACCTTCAGAATTGTTGGTTGATTGCTCTCGTGATCCAATAAAAAGCATTATTGATTGTACATATCAATGTTTTTTAGAAAATTTTTCCTCTCCATCATATCTTAAAGAAAGAGTTATTGTTTTGCCTAAGAATGAAGTGGTAGATAGAATTAATAATTCTATGATTGATCTATTACCTTAAAAGGAAATTGTTTATTATAGTTTTGATTTCATATGTAGTTTAGCTCTTAATATAGAAGAATTAGAATTGCTTTATCCTATAGAATTTCTTAATTCTTTGAATTTCAATAATTTTCCACAACATGAATCACGTTTAAAAGTAAATACTCTAATAATGATATTGAGAAAATTGAGAAATCTTAATCCTTCACTATGACTGTGTAATGGTGCATGATTAGTTGTTGCTCATTTAGGAAACAAAATAATTGAAGCACAGACAATATCGGGTTCTTTTGCTGGAGAACGAGTGTATATACCTCAAATAATCCTTTCAATAAATAAAAAAAATGGCCATTTAATCTGAAGCGAAGACAATTTCTTGTAAAAGTTTGTTACTCTAGGATAATAAATAAAAGTCAAGGTCAAACGTTAAATAATATAGGAATATATTTAGATAGGCCTATTTTTTTTCATGGTCAATTATACGTTGCTTTATCCAGGGTTACAAATATAAAAGGAATTAACATTTTGATTGATAAAAAGAACTTTGATGTGAATAAAGAATTTTTTGCATATACAAAAAATGTTGTGTATCATTCAATTTTTGATAATATTGATTCTTGATTAGATGGTGAATTCCTTATACTTGTTATTATAAATATTGTTTAGTTGCAATGGTTTATATGTTGAACTAATTTTTTGTGCATATTTAGTTGTTATCATGGCATGTGTACCCATTGGATGCATAATTAAGGATACCAAAAATACAAAAATTAAGGGTACGAGTAGCTCAGACATAAGATTTTATCGATGCATACAATCCTAGCTAAACTATGACTTTCGATTTCTACTTATCGATGAAGAGGTATTTTTTTTATAGAGGTATTTTTTATCTTATTCACATTTATTTATTTTTGTTTAATTTTTAGTATATATATTTTAATTGTATGCTTTATTATGCTTAATAGGAAGATACCATACAAGAATTGGTTCCTATGAATTTACCCAAAAGATTTTGATTTCAGATGATTGAATGAAATCTTTATTACATTTCTGGATTTAAGATTGAAACTGGCAAAAAAAAAAAAAATAGAGGATGAATGAGCATGTATTTCGGATCAAATTGCTTCCTAATGCTATAGTGAAATAGATCAATGATAACAATTATCAAATTCCATTCGATAATTCAATTTCTTAGAATTTGAAAATCTTAGGCAGAGAGATGGCAAAATCAATTATTTTTGTGGTATGCATTATAAAATAGTTTTTGTAATTCTTCATTATCTATATTATAATAAAATTTATTATATATATATTTGAATTTAATGCTGCAACAGATGCTCTTGGATAACTAATCATCATTGAGAATGCAATCCAAGTCAATGTACGCAATGTTTTGAAAAGCAAAAGAATCATTTGTCTTTAAAATATTGAGTATTTTAATATAAAATGAAGTAATAAATTTTGTTACAAATTATGACCAACGTTTTCTATTTCATTCTTATTATTCAATGTAGTGGTGAAAAAATTAGAAATTGCTTTGTAGGAGAAAAAAGCAACTGAATTTTGAAGAGAAAAACTTCTCAAACTAGGAAAAAATGCACCAATTGTGGTTGTTTTTGCTGGAATAACATCATAGAGCTTTAATGGTCATTATCTTAAATTGTTATTATTATAAATATTGATTGTTAGCATTGTCATCATTATTATTGTGTTTATTAATAACTAAAATGTATTGTTGTCATTGTAATAATCATAAAAAATAATAGTTAATAATATATTATTATTATTAAATATGTATTATTATTTATATGATTTCCTAATAATTTGGATTTTATTTTGTAACTAAGATAAGTTTGACAAGCACAAGTGCGACGTGGACATATATACATTCGAAATTGCCTAAAGTGGAAATGTTCTTTAAAGATGGAGATTATCTTGAACTTATTTTGCTCATAACACTTTAGGCATTTGCATGTTTAAAGTTATCATCACCCAAGCTAGAGCAGAAAATTGACATGTTTAGAATATTTTGGTTACTAATTTAACAAATGTTTTAATTTGGATATTTGTTGCTATTGAACTTAGGTATTATTATCATGGTTTTATTTAGTTTTTAATTATCAGGGACATTTTATGGACGTAATACTTTGATAATAGCTTCTATCCTTCAATTATGTGGCTGCATTTTCTTAGTTTATGATTGAGCTTTATTGTCATTATTAGATAAATCCGATTATACAAATATATAACATGAAACCAAATTTATTTTGATTAGCCAAAAATAAGAAGCACATCGATTTATTTCTTAGTCCTTACTCTTGCCATTAATTACAATTTGGTTTCAATTTAATGTTTTGTTTTTTTATTTATACTTGTTGATTTTTTTTGAGAATTTTTGTTCTTTTGGATAATTTAGTTGCGTATTCATATTGAATCTCAAATTTTACATATTTTGCCTCGTAACATTTTCAATTTTAGAAATTGGAGAATGCATAATATTTTCTAATAATTTTATAGCAAACTGTAACTTTAAAACTTTATTTATTTTAAAAAAATTTACATTCTATACCTTTAATCATGTTAAAAAATGAATTAACATAAACAAACTCAAAAATATTAAGAAAATTAATAGGCTGCTCAAATTTGAACAAGCTAAATAAAATTAATGGTATATCATGTGGAAAAATTTTTCTAAGAGCTTACAAAAATAGTTTTTGGAAAATTTTAATAGAATAAAATTATCCTTAAATCTTAAAAAAATAACACCAAGTAGAAAAAAATCCATGTTGTATGCAAGTGTTGAATGTCATTTTAGCATCATTTTCTCTTATATATGCTGCATGGTTTAGCTCTAAAGATAGATATGTGTATGCTATCATAGACTGCTGAGTGTCAATAAAGCTCAATTGCATTTTGACACATCTTCCATGCAACAAACACATGTCAATTTACTATTTTTTGATATTGAAATAAATTTAGCTCCTTGGTGCAAGTTACCTAAATCATAATAGTAAATAGGGGCAAAATAGGTGTAATGATGGCTTTAGGTTGGATTGGAAGGGGGTAATGGAGATTGGTAACCATGGGGTTACAATAGACAATAAAGGTCAACAAAAAATAGAATGAATAGAGGCAATCTAAATTAAAATGTAGCTACATTATAGTGTGTAGACTTTTGACTATTTACTTGTAAAATTAAAAACTAATATTTATAACATTAATAAAATAAAAAAATGATTTTACTTCTCCATGAAGTTGTCGCTTGCTATAAATACCAACTTTAAAATTCATTGCATTACTCTTAGCCTTTTTGATATTGTGTTTGTAAGGTTGGTTTCTCACTCATGCTATTAATTTAGCTAGGATGTAGTAAATGAATATATTTTCACATTAATATAGCTTCTAGGTGTTCTATACATTGTGATGATAATATATCGCCTACTATTACTAATTAATCGTAAGATGAATGGTGATGGAGAAATCAATTAGCAGATATAGCATATAAAAAGCATGAGTATGCACACTTTGTTTTTGTGCGTAAACCAACTTGGCAGGCTCCTTACTAGATCTCATCTCCTCCAATCTACATTGTCCTTTACAACATTGTTCTCATGTTTTACCTGTAAAAAAAAAAATAGTGTTGTCTTAGTTTTTCAATGCTTGAGTGTGTGCTCTGAATTAATGAAAAGAGGGGATGGTTATATTAGAGAGTGAATGGTGTTTGTGTATCGCATATGATGCTTAAATGCCAAAGACCTATTGTGTGTATGGTGTGTATTGTAGGAATTTTGAATATTTTTTACCTGAATATGCAATATGGTAAGGTTGTCTAACAGTTCTGCATGGATAAGAATATGACTATTAGTGAAAACATTTCAATAGAAATGGAAAAAATGGAAGAGCATGCCTATCACATCGCAACAATCAAGGTGGGTTTTGCTGCTTGCTATTTAATTTTGATTTTTTTTAAATTTTGATTGGATTGCTATTTATTAATTGAAAGAAAAATGGTGTGCACCCTATGTTTGTTTGTTTTTTTTTTCTAAGATGATTTGATTAAATGTGTCCATTGAACATATGTTATCAAATATTTTAGATAAACTGGAATTACCACCACAATACCATGAGTTTGAGCAGAATAATGAGGCTAACGTGTATACATGTTGATGCTCTTTTTAATTTAAATAAATTAATATAGTCCAATGATTGAAATGAGCAGTTGAGTAATAGTTAATAATGTAATGTGTTCATAGCAAATGAAAAATGCATTGGCTGAAAATTGGCTATGCTAAATATGTCAAATAATGAAATAATATGATTGATTTTTTTAATGATTATAAAAATGTACTTTTAATATCATTTAGAAAATCTTTTGCTTAAAAAAAAATTTATATAGCCCAATGATTTAAATCAATAGTTTGGTAATAGGTAATAAAATGTGTCCTTTTGCGAATGAAAAATGCATTAGTTAGAAATTTATTATGGTAAAAATGTCAGATAATTAAATGATATGGTGCATTTTGTAATGACTAGAAAAAATTTTCTACCTTTAAAAATGCTTGAGTGTTTATGTATTTGTGATATGTATGATTGACCTTACAAAATAAAAACTAATTTGGGTTGAAAGAATGCTTGACTTCTAATGCATGCCTGAAATATGAAATAACCGGTAATTACAGTCCAACGAGAGAATTGGACTTCGATTGCAGTTGGTGATATATTTAAGCTGATTGAGAGTGTCTTGGTTGAAGATGATTATTGTTGAAATGTGTTCATATGGTGGGTTGTTATGGCAAGTTTTCATTAACTTTAAAATGAGGTAGATACACTTAATAGAAAGACTAACTGCATTTTAAAAAAATAGTTATACATGCATTTATGAGATATGAAATAGCCGGTATATAATCAAATAAATGAATAGGGGCAATATATTCAAATGGATTGATATGGTAAAAAAAATACTTATTTGTATGTGCATATTTCGAATAGACAACAACAACCACAGAGATAAAAATCAATTCAAGCAATAAATTTAAAATCAGCGAAATTCTAGCATGTAATTTATAAATTATATAAAAAATAAACTGAGCATCAGCCCATCCGACCTTCATAGCAAGATTTGATCATTGTATGAGAGGGAAATTAATTAAGGAATTCATTATGGCCCAACATGGTTCTCCAATTCGGTGGATCAAGTTTGGCATGATCTCCAAAAAAAAAAAGCAAGAGAATTTAGAAACATGTTGCAGAGATATAATAAAATGCTATGAATTAATTGAAATGTTTGCTTCATCTAAATAGAGAAATATATATAGATATATGTATGTATCACAAAATATGCAAATGAGTTAAGATTACAAAGCAACAATGCATGGGAAGTGATGTTGTTCTTTTAGGGAATTTGATTTTCTTAACTTTGAATGCATTCGATTTTATGAAATTGTCTGGCATTTTTTTCCCTTCATTTATGCTTTTCCCTTCATCTTACGAGGTGTTTTGCATGCTGAAAACGAGAAAGAAAATGTGTCTTTTTTTATTAGGCATTTCACATTTGATAGATAGTCCATAGAAAGGATTATGATTTTGTTTGCTTGATGAAAGAAGAAAATAGAGGATTTGGGAGTTGTGGTTGAGGGATTTTCTTATGGATTTAGAGTAGTAGGGCTTCAATTTGGGATTAATGCTCATGATTTGACGATGGGAATATGATGGTTATCTTTTTTTTAAAGAATTATGGACATTGATGGGCTAGGTTTCTACTAGGCAGTGTTGTTTTTTAGCTAATTTGGATTTTTTTTACATGGATGATTGTAGATATTTATATGGATTTTTGCCTGCATTCATTTAGATAGAATGTGCATGAAATCTATATACCTTCCTGATTTTTTTGTCACAAGTTGGATGTGCAAATGATTAATTTTTGTGGAATGATGCTTCATAAATTCTTAATTATATACTTTACAATGAATTTTCATGGGGAAGTAACAAACAAATCTTTTAAATGCTAAAAAATTTGTTTTACCTTTGAATTTTTATTATCTACTCTTTAATGAAAATTTGTTTATTATTATTTTCAACTAAATGACTTTATTTTTATTTATTAATTTTTATCAATGAGTTGCAAATAATGTTACATCAACTTTCATTTTTCTTTTTATTTTTTATTTTAATGATTTGGATGCTTATTAAAATTCATAATTTTATAATTTTAGTTCCTGATAATTGAAATTCTATTTAGTTTGGGTTTAATTTGTTTTGGATTTTCTTTAGTTTGTTCCATTATAATTTTGAAAATTCATTGACAAGCCCTTGCAAGAAATTATTCATGAATATCAACTTCTAAACAAGCATTATGATGTTATGCTTAGGACTTTTAATGACATTTACTCAATCATGGAGAGGGCTAATTTTCATTGGATATAAGTATTGTCCTAAGATGACAATCAAGAGGGGGGATGAATTGTTTGACTTGAGAAAGTGATGACAAATTAAAAATTAAAAGCAAAATAAAGAAAATGAGTAGAGTAGAGAAGAATAAACACAAGAACTTTATAGTGGTTCGGATGATCTCAATATTACATTCGCTTCCTTAACAACTAGTTAAAGTTTCACTAATCTTAAGTTTTTATAAATTTAACTTGGTGTTTTCACAAGTTCACACCAAACTTTTTACAAGATCTGAGAATATTTCTCACAAACCAACAAGAATTTGACCCTGGCTCGCTTTAAAACCAAGTGTTTCAAAGCTTATATTGAATTTACAAGGTGGTGTTTATGCTTACACCTAATACTCAAAGAATACAAATAGAAATTTGATGCAAAGTAAATTAGATTGTTCAACTTAGCTATTTAATCCACCTTCTTCTTTTTTTTAAAAAAAAAACTGAAGGTTCTTGACCTATTTATAGCCATCTTGAGTCTAACTAGTAGTTACAGGAAATGTCTAGTGGAATCTAACATAATTGGAATGAACCATTTTCTTTATTCTTGACTGAGAGATGTATAGTGGTTGCCATGTTGATTGTGCGATCGCTCATTTTGAATTTTGCTCAACGAATCGTTCCAACGGTCAATGCAAGTTGCTCGATAGGTCAGTGGTTCCAGCTTGTACATGTCTTACAATTGCACAATGCATTTGTGCGATCGCTCCACAACATAATGATCGTTTGTACAATAATACTTCTTCCACATGTTTACAGATTATTGGTCCATGATGTTGGCACCGAAATTCAAATTTCTTGCTCTTGTGTTGTGGCACAAAGTCATGGTTCTCACCATACAACCTCACCTCTATATATTATGTGTTGTTTTGATATTTTGCTTCATATGTTGTGAGGTCACTCAATTAATTGAGAGGATGCACTGAACATTAGGTGGCCAACACTCCACCGCAAACTTTGACCACTATCTCTTCTGTAAGTTTTGTATTTTTCTCCTTTTATTGCATGATAGCACAAATTACTTGTGGCGGTCAGGTTGTCGCCGTGTTAGAGACCACGATCTCTTATGTGCTTCGAGTAGTCCTTTTCTCATGCTAGTGTGTAATCGCACATATATATTGTGCGGTCACACGAATACTTAAAGATAGACTTTCAAAGAGACACTTGATTAAATCATTAATACTCATTAATTTGATTGTCAATGATCAAAATAAAGTTTATTTTTCAATCATTTGGCTAACAATAAGTTATTATTGTTTTAATTAAATTTATTGTGAACTTTTTATTGTATTATAAAATGTGTATTTCGCTACTCCTACTACTGAGAAAAATAATTTTTTTAAGAAACTATTATTATAATTGTTACTGTGGCTATTTTTCAGTTGCAGTGATTTGTATGTTAAACAAATTTGTTATGCATATTCAGTTATTCATCATAGCATGTGTTCCCATTGGACGCATAACTAAAGATAGCAAAAACATAAAATTAAGGGTACGAGTGGCTCAAACATAGGATTTTATCCCTGCATACAATCCTAATTAAACTACAAATTTTGAATTTCTACTTATTGATGAAGAGGTATGCCTTTTATTTTATTTATCATTTTATTTTTGTAATATATATTTTGTTTCATTCTTTATCATATTTAATAGGGAAATACAATACAAAGATTAGTTCTTATGACTTTAGCTACCAGATTTCGGCCTAAGATAATTGAAAGAAATATCTATTAAATTTGTGGATTTGAGATAGAAAAAATGTCAAAGGAAATATTTATTTCATTTCTGGATTTGAGATAGAAAAATGTCAAAGAATTTACAAGATTAGTGATCACGAGTTTCAAATCATATTGCTCCTAATGCCACAGTGAAACAAATTGATGACAATAATTATCTAATTCCATTCGATAAGTTTAATTTCGTAGAATTTGAAGATCTTAGACAAAGGGATGGCACTATTGATTACTTATGTGGCGTGTATTATAAAATACTTTTTATATTTATGCATTGTCTATATAGTTATTTATACAATAAAATTATCGTGTATGCTTTGAATTTAATATTACAACAGATACACTTGGACAACTTATCATCATTGAGGATGTGATCCAGGTCAATGTACGCAATTTGCTGAAAAGCAACAAAACCTTTTATCTACAAAATACCTGACATCTAAATATAAAATAAAATAATAATATTTATTACCAATTATAACCAAAAGTCACTATTAATTCTTATTGTTTAATGTAATGGTGACAAATTAGAAGTTACTTCATAGGACAAAAAAAGCAACTGAATTTTTTGGAGGAAGAACTTCTTAGACTAGGAAAAGATGCACATGTTGTGGTTGTATTTGCTGGATGACAGTAAAAACCTTTAATGGTCACGATCTTAAATTATTATCATTATACACATTGATTATTAATATTACTATCATTAATATTATGTTTATTACTATCTAATATGTATTACTATTGTTCATCATTGGAATTTTATTATGCAGCCAAGCTAAGTTGAAATGTTTGTTAAAAGGTTTGATATATTTTATTCCTAAGTGCATCTTTGATAATCTTAATTTCATAAAAAAAATTGAAAATGCATAACAACTTGATGAACCCACCAACACAACTCATAAAAGTTGAAAGAAAATCAAAAGCATCAAGCGACATTGAAAGCCAAAAAAGACGTTAACAGGAAAACTATTTTAGAATTGTTAGAGATTGATATACATACAAATAGGATATAATCATGTGTTTGTTTTTAAATATTATATGTTTTTATATTATTATAATTAAAGAAATGTAATTACTAATGTAAAATGTTATTTTAAAAGGACTTAAAATATACATGTAAGGCTATCATAAAAGCAATAGATGCTTCTAGTGGTTGGTGGTACAAAGCATGGCCACGTTGTAAGAGTAGTGTTCAACATTATGATGCATGAATAATTTGCAATAAATGCGGTGATCTCGAGGAGCTTCCTATCCCATGGTATATGTATTTCATTTATTTCCTATTTTATTAAAACACAATTCTTTTATGAGTTTATAATAGAATTATATCTTAAAAAATTAACCTCTTCTAGGTATAAACTCACAATTATTATAGAGGATGAAACTGGAAATGTGCCATGCATTTTGTTTGGTAATATTGTAGCAAGTTTAGTTGGCTTTCCCTACAGTGCCTTCACATTTAGAATTAAAGATTACAGTTATGTACCTCCTATGATATCTAAAATATATGGGCTTCAAAGAATATTTTAGCTTATGCTTAGGGAACGAGTTCGGGGTGCATTTGAAATATCATTTAAGGTAATTCATGTGTTTCAAGAAGACTTAATAACTCCAAAAAATGGAAACTCCAAGTCTAAGTTCAGTGCATTCGTCCCAACTTTTTTTTTTTTCTGCTCTCCCTCAATGACAATTCCCTTCAACCCTGTTAGAAGAGCATTAAATTTCTCACCTACCATTGCTTCAAGATCTGATAGTTCCTCATTTGATATTGTCAAACCTTATCAAAATGATCCACCTACAAAAATATCCCAGTCGGTGATTTTTCTTTACCTTATTTATAGTAAATAAAATAAATCATGTAATTATATGAATTTTATAATTATCATATTTTATTGTTTTGTAACTTCTTTTGTTATTTTTTCAGTGAGAACGAGGATTAAAGAATAAAGTCCAATTTCTTAGCTATTCTGTTTCCAAGGACTTTTCAATCACTATCAAATATTTTTATACTTTCTGTAGACCCCTAAATTTGGCCCTAAATGAGCTTAGTTCTAATTTAAAAGGCTAAACCATAACTGATCTAATCTTAAAGGCCCAAGTTAAATCTAATTCAATTTTAAAAGTCCAAATCAAAGTCAAATCCAATTAAAAAGACTGGATCGGTTCTGGTTAAACCCAAAACCCAAAATAATTAAGCCACCCTAATCTCCATGTCGAATTGGCCTGATGGCCGGCCCTGTTTGAGGAATTTGAGTTTAACTTGGACTTGGAGGTTTTGTGGCTTTCCTTAGTTAATTAGGAACATTTGCACCGATTGCCCTAATTGGGTCTATAAAAGCCAACTAATAACAAGAAGCCTTATTTAACATCAGAGAACCACGAGCAATTGAAAATAGTAAACACAAAATTTGAAAAGCAATAACCGAGAGCCACCTTTAACAAAATAAAGAGAGAAACAGAAAGCCACAGTGAAGTATCAACACAGAAACAAAACTTAGAAAGTGAAAAAGAAACAGAAAGCCAGATATACAATATTAAAGCTTGTTCTACTCAAGCAAATTGTATAGAAGCAAGGCATGGTCTAAAGGATTGTGTTCAAGCTTAGATCAACGCAATTATTTGGTGGAACCAACAAACGAATGTATGTTTCTATAGATTAATTCATATAATTAATCATCTTCCTTCATTTAATTTTTATAAATATGTTATTAATAGTTTTAAGGTAATTGATGTTGATGTTACAATGTTTATTTTCCAAAACCACAATCTAATCTTGTGTGACATAAGATTAAGATTAAAACCCAATTTTATACATCAAACTCTAATTTTGCATGTTAATCCTTTGATTTAGGATTAAAACCCTAGTTTATATGCTAAAACCCTAAATTGTTTGATAAAACCCTAATTTTAGAATGAAACTCTAATTTCACAAAAAATCCTAATTCCATAACAAAACTTATTTTGTAAACTGTTTATCACAAGGGGTGCTGCCCCCTTAACTACTGTCTGCTAACTGATTAGTGGGACCGTCGTGTGTGTCACGCCATATATTTCATTAAAGGATTAGTATTTAGACTTCTCTCATATTGCAATTTTTATAATTAATCTTAAATTCATTTTATTTAAGCCCTACTTTATTATTATTTAATGACTATGTGCATAATTATTATTTATGTACTTAAGGATTGTAATTTTTTATTATTTGGAATTTTAAGATTGTAAAATGCATGTTTCCACTTTGTGGGTGCCTTATTTATTTTTATTGCTTATTTTTATTTAAGAATTTTGGGACTATTATAAAAAACATGTTTCCACTTATGGTAGGTATCTTATTTTATTTATTCTACTTTCTTTTTGAACATTGAATATTATAATTATATATTTTCATCTAATATGAGTGCCCATTTTATTTGGTTGCTTTGATTTTAATATAATGAATATTTATTTATTATGATTGCATGTAGTATGCGTTGTATTATAATAATTAAGAATTTAATAATATTTAGACTTGAAAAGGAGGTTGGGTCCAATGAACCAAGCATTTATGGGAGTGCTGGATCATTCTCACCTTTTCCATATATACCCAACTTTCCGAACCCAATAGGAGGTTGGAGATTCCTTAGGTATCGAGTCATCCACCCATTTTCATCTTCCTGGCCCGTCCAGATGGTGACTCTATTTATCTAGGCTTAGGCCCATATTCTCTAAGGCCCGAGCCTAATAGTGCCACAGTCACAAGAACCATTCCACCAAGAGTGTGGACGAAAATCCCTGCTCATATTTTCATTTATAATATGTATTGTAATTATTTAGAAGTACTTTCACATTATTATTAGATTTTATTATCCTTTAACTATCTTAACATTATATATATAAATTTTAGAAAACACTTACTTATTACTTCACTTATATTCTTATTAATTAATGTTTCTATATTAAAGTAGTTTTAATCCTCAACTCTTTTATTACTATCAATGTGCTCTTTATTGATTTTTTTAATGATATTTTTTATTGTTTATAGTTAGGTTTTATGGTTTTTCCTATTTAAATTTAAATATATAGTTACATAAATATGGAATTGAATTTATATACGTTAGTGAAATTAATGCCTAAAAAAGAAGAAACCTCAAAGTGAAGCGAGGGTATCTCTCTAGTTAGTAATAAATGAGGAAAATAGGTATGTTGGCCACTTTTTATCTTAAAAAAGAGTTGAATATGCAATGGAGTTTAAAACAGCTTGTAGAGGAATTTTTCATGTGGAGGTTAAAGATAACAGACAACTGTGGAGAGCTCTTCTCTATAGATTCTAGGAGTTTCAATAGCTTGTGAATAATTCTTCTCTGCAGAGTTTGAAGATTACAAAACAGTATATGGAGGACCTGTACTGTGGAGGCTGTGGATAAATCTTTCTTATAGCTAGAGTCTAAAGAGGATTTTTTTATGTGGAAACTAAAAATGACAATAAATTCTAAACCATACAATTTGGTCTTATAAAGCCAAATGTATGTAGGGGGTATTGTTAATTTGTACCCAAAATGTAATGACATTTTAGTAGTTAAAGAAAGTGGAAAGTTGGTAAAAAAAAATGGGCCAGATTCATTCTATGAAAGATGATGGGCATAATGGAAGCACTAAATATGGAGTAAAAGTGGAGTAGTTAATTCTAAAAATGGAGAAGATGGAAGTTAGTTGAAAACGTGGAGAAGAAATATGGAGATAATGGGGTTGTAACTTAAAGTCATTGACATGAGATATGAGAAGTGGATTGGTGGAGTTGAGAAGTTATGGAGCAAGTAGTATAAAAGAGAAGTAAAATACACAGAGAAAGCTCTCCAATGATCGAACCAATAACAATCTCTCTAACACTCAATCTAAGAAAAACAAGACATATATTTCTAAATATAACAAGTTTAAACAACATAAATTCAAATTCAATAGTAGAAATTCTAGTTCCATAGCAGAAATTTCCAAGCTTTTCTTCTAACTTAGTTTAGATTTCTAATTAATAAATCCTATTTTACTAGCTTTGGTTTTTTCATTTTAAAATTTCAACTTATTATTTATATTCCAATTCTAGTGAATTAATGTCAATTCTATTTCATTCTTCAGCTCACTCAATTACTTACAGTATTTTTCCACAGTCCATTTTCTCTTAAATATTTCATTAATTAGATTTCTAGATATAGAATCTAGACAAAATGACCAAAGAGAGTTTAGAGAATTTGATTTCTTGTTGGTCCTTCGAGAAATCAACACATGTCTCAATAAAAGTCAGATTTAGTGAATTTGGTTGAGGAACCTACATCATCTGACACGCTCACAACCTAACCTAATCAAAGGCTAAGGATTTTGCCAATTTTTAGCATAACATTAGCTGCAAGTAATTTTTCATCATTGTTGTGTAATTGGCATGTTATTTCCTATATATCAATAAAAAATTTGAAAGCAAATGTCGTTAAGTTATTGAATAACCTAAGTTTTAGTATTATCAAAATACATATGGCAACAACATCTTAGAACTTTCCTATTGTCGTCATTAGTCACTTTTTTTCTTAATACTCCAAAACTATTAAACTTTGTGAGCGAAACAAAAATTTAAGTTTTTGCACCGTAATGGAGCATGCCCAGTATGCCTAAGGCCCAAACTCGAAAAACCTTAAAAGCTCATAATGGCTTCAACCACTTACTCTACAACAACCACATCCTACAATTTAAGAGCCACTATCCCATGATCTCATGAGGACAAAAACTAAGTTACAAAGTGAGGCAAAAATCATGGAAGCAAGATGAGGTTTTTTAAAAATACAAGGGACATAAATGAGAAGGGATTAACCAATTTCCATAAAAAACCTGAAGCATACGCTTTGCTTTATAATATATCAAGTTTTACATTTATTTTTAGAGATTCCTTTATTTTAATCAGTTATTTCATTTATATATCTTGTGAATAGTGTTACCAAGTGATTATTCTTTCAATTAAAAGAGATTTTTTCACACATTTCATAGCTTGTTTATTATTATTCTGCATTTAGTGGATCATTGACCTGTAGAATTCAAATGAACTTTTTTAGAGAGTTTGAAAACTTTATTTTTTTTTTAGTCTTTGAAAAAAAAGACTGACACATTTATTTGATAGAAGTTGGAGTTAGAGTCATTCGATTGAAAATTTTTATCCTTTTCTGGCTTTTATTTCACCGTTTTAAGGCCAAAAGGGAGGAAACAAATCCTTATAAAAATATTCAAGCTTAAAAAAGAGGAATTTACGCCGAATACAATTTTAGTGGACCACTTTTTAGTTTTATAGCACATTAATTTTTCTTTCATATCTATGCTTTCAACTCTTTTTTTTTCTTTTTTACAACATTACCACAGTGTTTTTTGTTTTTTTTCCTATTTTATTTTTTATATTTTTTTACTCATGAATAATTTTTTTTGTTTTAATATTCTCAACATATATAAAAAAAATATAAATATATATACAATACACACATAATAATTCAACAAATAGCATCTATAAAATATACACCAAATATATGCACAATATTTATTAAATATCTACAAAATTTATTTAACATTTTATAACTTTATTTTTTTAATTTTTATACATACTGCATACACATAATATCTACATAATATACACACAACATATACAATAAATGCATAATATACACACAACAACTATATAATATCCATATAACATACATAAAATACATATACAATATTTATATAACGAAACTATATTTTTTAATTATATTTTTTATATTTATAATATATAAAATTTATTTAAAAATAAATTTAATAATTTTTATTAATATATTTTTTAAATTATTTTTTTATCAGTATTATTTATTATTTATAATTAAAATTAAATTTTTTATAAAAATTAATATATTTTATATGTTGAAAATATAATTTAAAATATTAATTTTTATTATTTTATTATAATATATTTATTTATTATTAAAATTTGAAATAAAAGATAAAATTTAAAGTAAAATATTATTTTTAATGGAAGAAAAGATTGTTTTAATAAAAAATATGGTATATTTGGGGTTGAGGGCCTAGCCTAGTTGGTTAGTGCGCTGTGATGTGTCCAGTTGGTCACGAGTTCGATTCCCCATTCTGTCACCTCCTATTGTGTAGTCCATGGGTTAAATCCCTCCGATGAATTAAAAAAAAATATGGTATATTTAAAATTTTGGCTTAGTTTTTTTAACAGTCTATTTTTTTTTTCGTGAAATATTTTTAAAAAGAAGTTTGTTTTTATAGGTAATTTTATAAAATTCCCAAAAAATTTCTTACGAAACATTATCAAGATGGACAATGTACGTAAATAAGTCAGTAATGTACATTGCTACCTCAATTGCAGCATTTACTCTCTGTTGCAGCATTTACTCTCTGTTGATGTACTAAATGCTATCTGATAATTTCTTTCAGTTCAAAAAAAAAAAAAAAGTCAGTGGGGACTATTTTAGGCTCTTTTTTAGCTCAACCTTCGAGTTAAAGTCATGAATATGCCGCTGTATTAAAAGTCGCCCCAAATCATGACTTCACCCAACCCGTCAAATTTGAAACGACCCTTTCTCCTTCTGTTCTCCCTCTCTTTTATCTCATCAATCAGATTTAATCTCATCAATTATACAAGATGATACAGCTTCTCTACACTGTAATCTTTGCCGAAATGGCGTTGATTTTGACCCTCCTATTCAAAACCCCTCTGAGAAAGCTTGTGATCATGACTTTGGATCGGCTCAAGCGAGGGAGGGGTCCTGTCATGGTCAAGACCATCGCCGGCACTGTTTTCGTTGTGCTTTTGTCTAGTGTTTACAGTATGGTTATTATCCAGAATCGTACAATCGAGGCCGGTGCTCCCAATCCCACCGACCAGGTTCTCATGTCCAAGCACATGCTTGAAGCCTCTCTCATGGGTATTTCTTTCACTCCTATACATTGCTTTTATATATTTTTATTGCTCTTTTATTTGGTAGTTGATTTTATTGCTAATCAATTGGGATAGGATTTTGTTTCTACGGTGATTACTCTAATTGTTAAGCATTTTCTGCTGCTGTTGTTATAGACTTTTTGCGGTTTAGAAGTTTAGGAAATTTGCACGAACAATATGGAAATTGACCTTTTGTTTGTTTTTATTTGAAATTTGATCAAGATGGTTAGATGCTTGTTCTTGAATATTTCATGTAATGTGATTGAATTTGAGTCATCTTTGTCAGTCTGTTGAAAATATTATATGGGGCTTTGGAATGCTCTTTTGGAAATAGGAATCATCTTTGATTTCTGCAACTGATTGATGTGGTCATTCTTAAAAATGAGCCTTACTTTTGTGTTTATTAGAAGCTTAGCTTGTAACAAATAGACATTTGTAATTCCCCTTGTACAGTCCTCCCTCTGTGAATCTTAGCCCGTCTACGTCAATAGAACAAGCTCCTCTTGTCTCCATAAAAGAATTTCTCGCCTTGGGATTTGCTTCCTAGGACTTTTTGACACTCAAGTGTTTGGTGTCATTTATTCATTCAAGTACTGAGTCTAACTGGGTTCACTGCATGCAACTTTAATCTATTATTTCTTATTGTTGGAATTTTGTACTTTTTATCACATTATAATTCATTCTCGTTGAAGGCCCTTGTTAGTCATGTTGTTAGACTTTGTTCTTTTGTAAAGGTATACTTGGATGGAATCTAGAAGTTAACTTTTCTGGAAATAGAGAGACTAGTTGACTTTAATATGTCTTGAGTCGTTGGGTGTGTTTTGTTTGTTGATCTTGTGATAGTGCATATGCTCCTTCATTATCTGATATACAATTTGTTAGATTCATTTCTTGGGTTCAAGTGGACTTCATGGCAAGTGTGGGTAAGCAACTACTTTTTTAGAACCTGTATATTTCATACTTAACATTTCTAGTTGCTTGTTGATTTGAGGAGGAAAGGAGGATGAAGTTTGATAATAATTTTAATGTATTTGAATTGAGGATGGATAAACAAGTCATGTGACCAAGGCTAAAAATATATATGCCATGTAGGTTTAGTTCTACTTAGATTACCTGTTGCAAACAGATGATGTATTTTGAAAATTTTGCATTTTCGTGGACTCAGTTATAGAATCGACATAACGAAAATTGGTATTGCTTTAAATGTGCTAGGACAACTTGGGAAGGAAAATGTGTTTTGACTCTATTTGTGCAGTTACATAGAATGAAGTATTATCATGTGAAATATTTACTTTGGGCAGATTACAAAGAATGCTCGCTTGCATGACTTTTAGAGCTATCTGTGCAATTACCAGTTACATGCTTTAGAGAAGAGCTGTTGAAGTTGAGAGGGATAAGGGTTTAGAACCTTGACCTAGGCCTGGCTTGGGCTAAATTTTGAACCTATGTCTTTGGCTAAATTCGCTTAGTACTAGTAAAATTTATAGAATAAAATAATTTATAAAACTGGCTTTGTACGGCTAGAGGGAATACTGAAAATTTTCCTATTTCAATTGAGTTTTACCAAGGTTCAACATTGAGCGTTATCTCTTAGACCAATTCTTCATTTGATATAACCATGTAAAATGAGAATAATTGTCAATAAAAATAACAAAATATCTGAATCTAGTTTTGGAAGTGATAGAATATGGATTCTAAATATCATAATGAACTAACTTACAAAGGTATGAAGCTTGTTTATTGAGTCTAGTTACAAAGGTATGAAGCTTGTTTATTGAGTCTAGTGTCATATGATCTATAGCACTAGAATCAATGACGCATTTTGCATGGAGAAGACACAAGACACATAGTAGATTTACTTGACTCAGCAATAGTAGTAATTGGAGGAATTGGAAGGATTTAAAGAGGCTTGATATCGAGAAAATTGTGCAAATTCTTAGGCAGATATGAAAACAATGTTTTCAAAGGATGAAGCTTCCATAGACTCCTCATTTGGCATATTTGCTATATGCAATCATTGATTCTTTCTCAAAGCTTCAAACATGATTTTTTGTGACAAGTCTCATGACAATAACAACAACACAACTCCTCCGGGGTCCTGAGTAATCTCCCCAAAATCCTGATTAACTCTATTGCCATTAATTCAACTTCTGTTTCCTTCTATGTTACCTTGTTGCACACCCATATTGCAACTAACAAGAGCATCGGTAATAGGTTTTGAAGTTTGAGTATTTCTATATGAAGTACCCGTTGTGAAAGTGTCATGTAGGGAGAAATTCTCTGAAATTAGAGAGTATGAGATTTAGCAATCAAATTCATTTGGAAAACCAACAAGAAAGCTCATGGTAGTTATTTGCTAGTGAGATAATTAGTTCATATTTTGATTCAAAATTCTAAATTTTAAAAGATTTTTCAAAGCTAGTGAAATCTTGCTTTAGGATACCTTTAAACCATGACACCTATGAAGATCATCACTTAAAATTCGAGAATTCAATGTAGATGCCTCCCAATCAGGTAACACAGGTGAATATCATTTTGGGATCACAAACTTTAAGAACATTAATGTTTAGATCACCTTTCCTATGTTGATATCAAGCTTGATCCTCAATCACGATACTCATTTGAATATATGTGCCATCATTGGCTCAAAGTGCACCCTAAAACAATAGTTCTAGTTCCATTGTGGATTAAAAAAAATAATTCAAACAGAAAATGCCATTGTTACAAGCTTTTATTACCTGAAAGCATTTCCACTCGTCATTATCTTGACAATTCGCATCTCAGTTTACTTCTTTGACATCATATTTGCCTATTTTCATCACAGCCTTAAGAACCACATGAAATTGTCTACTAATGTTTCGCCATAATGCTCAAAACTTTCACCTACCTATACTTGATTCCATGAGCAAGAATATGCACAAATAATGCCGCAATTTCCTTAATTGTAGCATTGTCTGAAGCCACCAACCCTCCTCTAGATTGCAAAATGTTATAATTTCTTAAATATTGTTGGTTTAATGCACAGCAATTCAATACTTGTAGTTTCACATTCTAGTGTTTGCATCCAAATAGATCTACGAAGAGCATGTTCAATTTTGTCCCACGAAATTTCCCTCTATTTGTACTTGTCAAATATGATGCTCCAACCACCATTGCAAGTACTACAAATATAAGAACTAGTTCTTCTGCTCTCTCACTCTTTTCTTCTCTTGCATGCTTTCTCCAAATTTGCTAGGCTTGCTGGTTACTATTTTTGCTGAAATGATGAAGCATTCATGTGCATGTTCAAATAAAATCATCACATAAGACACACAAATGGTCTCTATCAAGCGCCCTGTATATTTTTTTTATCTATTATGTCTTTTAATTTTGGCTTTAATTGTCTATCAGTGAAAAGATGCAAAAGAACTTTTTGGCTTAAATCCAATCCAATAAAATCTGTGGCCTAGAGAGACACAAGGTGAAAAGGTGAAAGCTCTTTGTTTGCATATCAGCCATTAATTCTCTCATTTTCCTCATCCTTCATTAGTGGGAGAACTACTTGCTAATTCCTACCATTAGTATCTTCACCTTCTCTATTAAAGTAATACATCTGTACCTTATTATTTCCAACACATGCCAATTGAAGCTCTGTAGTCAAATTTAAAGAACATTTGAAGTTCCAGTGGTGTAATATAGCTAATTTTCTGTGCTTAATAGTGCAATCAAGCTTTTCCAAGCAAAACAGCCAAACATAAAGAGCTAATTGCCCACAAAACCAGGAGATCAGAAGAAAAGCGCAAGTTCATCCCATATGAAACAGCAGGGAAAAAATCTAAATGGGGAAAAAAATCAAAAGGATACAATTCAAGTATAATACAAGGAAGGAATTATATATCTAGCTGAAAAATGACATTTTACCTGCTGGACTTTTACTTGCTGTGAGTTTTGCTTTACTAGAGAGATTACAGAAGCTAATAGATAACAGACTCTGGTCAGTTGGCTTCAAAGAACCTAGCGTGGAATATTTAGCAATAATTAGAAAAGTAAAGAATTCATCAAACACAATCATCACATTAGGAACGATAAAGTGCTTCTTGGCATTACGGTTGGGAAGTGGAAACTAACTTTTGAAAAGTAACCTTTTATATGGTCTATATGATACAGTCCCAATAGGTTGAAAACTAATTTATTAAAGCAAGAAATGCAGTTGAACGTCGAATATACCAAAGATGCGAACAATCCCAAATCATTGAAACATTAAAACAAACACTAAGCAAACAATCACCCTGAAATTAATAAGTGAAAAAACCAATCATTTAACAAACCCAGAAATTAAAGTGTATGAATTGGGACAGGCATTAAAGGTCTAAAATTGAAACGTCAATAATAAGCTCGCACATGCAAGCTAAATAGGCAAACAGTAGAATCAGTACTGGATCTAATACTATATTAATAATAATAGAAAATAAAAAAGCAATAATAGAGTAACAACTTGAATCTAATCTGGAACCTTAGTCTCATTAAATAAAATCACTAGACAAAGATCTGTAGAGATTCAGGTAAAAAAATTGCTTGTTAAATAAAGTATAGAGAAAGAGGGAATATCCTTAAAAGTTTATTTAGTTTGCAAAGAGGGAGGGAGTTGTGTGCAGTCCTGTTGAGTAAACTAATGGTAGAAAGGTGAAATTGAAGTTGGGGCCTTGATCAAGTAAGCTAATGGTGCTGTCGTAGGAGCCTATCACCACCTTAACCCCTGCTGCTGGAGTAGCACTCGGTCTTTCCATTAACATCATCTGGAATTTTATTATTTTCCTGTATTTGAAGTAACTAAATAAAAATAGGTATTTGAATTTTTGGGCAAGTAGATTTCGCTAGGTATTTGACCTAAATCCAAATCCTTGTCATTCAAACAGACCATTAGTGTATTGTAATGGAGGAGATGGATTTTATGAGATCTATGCAAATTATTCTTATGCATTCTTGTTATGTTCTGTTGGAAAAACTTTCAATAAGGAAACAACAATACCGAAATATGATTTCAGCTTTTTGTATCTGTTAAAAGATGGATGAAAAATTCATCAATCTATCTTTTTTCCTTTTTAGTTAATCAAAGAATCCCATAAAGTTGTGAAATCAATGTTGAGAATCATATGAATTTTTATGAAAAGACTCAAAAAAAGCATGTCTGAAGAAAGAACATAGTGTCTGAAGGATCACATCAATCCATTTTGTGACATCGTTGAATGCATGGATGCTAGGGTGCTGGATGAAAAGGATAAGAACGGAACATTTTGAGAGAAAAAATTTCTATTCTGTCACATTCCTTTTCAGGAAAATGTACAAAGAATTCATATACAAAGAATTGTTGGCCTAACTAGGATAGTTGCCTAACTTGGAAAGTACGATAACTTAGTAAATTACACCTAGAGTAGGAAGCTATCCTGTCAACATACTTCTTCTTTTCATGCCAAAGTTAATTCTGCAACGAATTCAGATGATAGACTTCATAGCTCTGAGTAATTTTGATGATATGAAGGGGAGGATAGATTTCACATATTGAATTTCTGTTGTTCCCTCGTGTTTCTTTCTACCACAAGAACTTGATATCTAATAGTACTGCTGTAATTTTTTTTATATGTTCATTCACTTCCTTGCAAATTATCATGATTTAATCATGCTGGTGGATTCAATGGCTTGTCAATTTTTGCTTCTTAATAATTCAGGCTAGCAACTTGTTGCATTCTGATACTTGCTGCTTTCATATAAACACGGTAATCTGAAGTTGGCGACTCTTTGCAGCATTGTTTGATATTGATTCTGTTACTACCATCTCATTTTTATATATGATATTTGATTAAGCAACAGCCTAGAGTAAAAAATTCAATAAATCAAAATGTCAATATTTATTACATTCACGCGTACACGAGATGTTACCTATAGATGGGTGGCAAATATCTAAATTGCCTTCATAATTTTGTGGAAGGCCCTGACGAATAACTTTTTTTCCTTTAAGCATTGGGGAGGGTGATTCGAACCTAGGGTCTATTTCTAGATGTTTATGCACTTCCATCTAGGATATGACAAATTGCTTTAGCGCTTTATATCTTGCATCTTTTATCTGTTCAAAGTTTGCCCTCTGAAAAAATTGATGCCCCAGTCTAATTTCACATGTCATATGTTATTTTTGTATAGTGTGACACTTAGTGGAAAAATCTAAAAAGGGAAGAGATGGGGTTTAGCATTTCCGCAAAGCCTAAGCTTCCGAAGAGCGGCAATTTTGGCAACATTTATATGTGATTGGAAATTGGATTGGTATTTTATTCAATATTTTGTATTCAGTTCCAATGTCTTTCACAGTTCCAAGGCTTTGACATGGATTAATAGTTGTCATGATCAAATAGTGCATAATGTATTACTGCTATAAAGGTCAGTGATTTCAACATGTAATTCATGCAGGATTCTTGCTATTCCTCTCATTGATGATAGATAGACTGCACCATTACATTAGAGAACTACGTTTACTCAGGAAGACAATGGAGGCTGCTAAGAAACAAGGTCGAGGTTTTGAAGATGGGAAAAATGGCCGTTCAGAAGAGATCAAAGGACTGAGAGAAGAGATTGTTGCGTTGAGGACTAAGATCAAGAATCTAGAATCTGAATGTTAGGCAAAAGCAAAGCAGGCAAATGCAGCTGAATCTGAAGTAGAGACTCAGCGAAAATGATCTGAAGGGTTCCTTCTAGAGCATGATCGCTTGCTGGAGGATAATCAAAACCTTCAAAACCAACTGGAATCGATAGACCAAACTTTGTCTGAATCCGATGGAAAGAAGAATATGTGAGTTAGGTAATCACCCAATGCAAATTTTCCCTTTTGATGTCTATGGGGCTACTTGGGATTTTGGATTTAGGAAAAGACAGCTGGGGAGTTGGAAGTGTTGTTCTATGGCTATTTTATATGAAAATGATGGACCAATTAGTGTCAGAAGTTCCTCAGATCAATCAAATTTGTAAGCATAGTTAAACTTATCAATCGTCAATCATATATAGTTAACATACTTGTTAAAAAAAAAATCATATTGTTAACATGCTTACGTAGAGATGATACTTTTTGAAAACACAAACTGAGTCTACCTGCAAAATGAGGGAAACTCGAACCTGGCTAAGGTATAGAAATGACGGGTCGGTTCATGGGTTAGTGTTGGTTTCGACTTGTAGGGGTCAATTTCAGAAGTTGACGGCCATGAAAAACAAAAACTATAATTTAGAATTATGGCCTTAGGAATTGAACCCCATTTGGATAAGGGCTTCAAATCATTTCCACTAAATTAGATTTTATATAATTTCGAGGAAATTATAGGATACTAATTTTTTTTTTTAATTTCAAAAATGTTAGAAGAAGAAGAAGAAGAAGAAAACCCTACTCAATTCATTTGCCAAGTTAAAAATTTCCTTCACCTTGACAATATGATGGCCTAGTTAAGCTCAAACCCACATGAAATAGCTCAATGAAGTTGTACACAAAAGAAATATATAAAGCATGTTTTTTTTTTTTCTTTCTCTTTTTTCTCCATGTGGGATAAACTTATGTTAGTACTCCAGCGGTCACTGCAGGTTAGTATAGGATTTTAACCTTTTACCTCACCTCTCTTTCCCATTTATATGATTAAAATTCTCATATTTTAATTTATCGTGATAAAATCGCCCAATATTTCATTCCATTAAAATCTCTGATTCCGTATTTTGATGATTGAATGGTGAAAAATAAGAAAAAAAAAAAAAGAAGTTGACAGAGTATTTTTAAAAAAAGAAATATGACCAGTGAAATGTTGCAGTACTGATTTTAAAATAAGAGTTTTTTTTAATGATTTGAAAACAAATTCTTTTTTAAATTCGACCTTTTTTAGAGATTTAAAATTCATAGTTCAAGATTAGGATCCAAAGTCTACAATTTAGGATGATGTTCTCTCTCTCTCTGTTTTTTTTCTCTCTCTCTTTTTTATACCTTTTAATCGATGAAAAATGTTTAATGGATGAAAAATGAAATCAGAGATTTTAATGAGAGAATTTGAATTTTGGAGAATTTTATGGTAATTAAAATTTGAGGATTTTTAATTATATAAGTTGTAAAGTTGGGAAAGCAATAGATCCATCTTATTAGGTGGGTAATTAATTAAATTTAGAAGTTAGTTAACAATATAATTAATTATCATTTTTTAAAATTAGAATTTAGTCAAAATTTTTACACAAAAAATTCTATTAGAGACTTTTCTACTGAGCCAACAATGCCACCATGAATCATCCACGATAGTTCTTTGCCATATATGATATTGATAAGGATTATAATTCTATTGAAAAATATAATGCTATTATGATAGCGGTTGTATTTTATAAATATAAATATTGCATCCTAGATATCATTGATTAAATATTCTTATTTCTATTTGGAATACTCTTATAAATATCTCTCATTGTTAATAGAATATTATTGAGCTTTCAATTCTTTCATAGTATCAGAGCTAAACTCTAGCTACACTGAACAAATAAAAAAAAAACTTAGCCAGGCTATATCTTTTACTGAAAGTCAAACCATTGATAGTCACAATTCTACTGTTATTGCAGCTGTATCAACTATCAACCCCTTCTTTTTCAATTTCTTCCTTTTCTAGTTCACCTAATCTTTCACATCAATTAAAAGTTAAACTTACCACTATAATTTTTTTTTTATTATGGAAGACATAATTTTTGCCTATGGTAACTAGTTGTTGTTTAGAACACCACATTGACTAAAGTTAACCAATTTCATCACTTAAACTTGAAGATGACACACCAAATCTTGTATTTAAAATTTGGAAATGCTAGGATCAGATTGTACTCAACTAGATCGTCGCTTCAATTTTTGAAGGGGTCTTGCCTTAATTGGTCAGTGCAACAACAACCATGCTGCATGGAACAAACATGTTTCTACCTACGCATCTAGATCAAAGGCTCAAATCAAAGAATTACGTGCACAATTGCACAATTTGAATCATGAAAATTTTTTTATTGAGACCAATGTCTTATACACCAAAGGGATTATAGATAAATTAGCAGCTTTATAACATCCTATTTTGGATGAAGAATTAATTGAATTTGTTATTGCTAGACTCGGACCAGCCTATAAATTATTTTCTAGAATGATTGAATGTCGCACTGATGATTATGATTTTGATAATCTTTATGGTATGTTTCTGACAGAAGAAATGCGTCTGAAACATGAGGAAGAGACAACCATCATTCCACCATATTCTTAATTTTCTCAATTTCTCCCTCCCCCCCAAATCAGTCAAGTCATGGACGCATTAGAGGAAGAGGAGGACGCAGTCATAGTCGAAACAATTATTAGTCTTCTTCCTCTCCCTCTCAACATCGTAGCTATAACCATTCTAATGGTTTTCAATCTCAGTTTATGTCTTCAAATACTCTCACAATTGTGTGTCACAATTGTAACGGTAATGGTGCAAGGGAATGTCCTACTCCTAAAGTGAATACTTCAATTACTCATGCTCCTACGAAACAAGTATCAAATTTGGCAAGTACATCATCCCAACCTACTCAAGCATGGCTGATAGACAGCGGTACAACACATCATTTAACTGTTAATCTTGACAACTTAGCAAATTCATTCTGAGTACACTGGGCCTAAAAAAGTTACTCTTGGCAATGGTTCTAAATTACCCATATCTCATGTTAGAAATTCTTTTGTTATTATTAATAATCGTAATTTTTCTCTTCATGATAATTTTATATGTTCCAAGTGTTGCACAAAATTTACTGTCTGTTCATTCTTTTGCATGATCTAAACAAGTCTCTTTAAAATTTTTTGATGATCATTTTTTATTAAGGACTTGAAAATGAATGATATCCTATACTAAGGCAATAGTGAAGGTGGTTTGTATTCCTTCTCCATCATGCCCAAAAGTTTTACTAGCCAAGCTCATTTAGCTTCTCTCTATCCACTTGGCATGTACGGTTAGGACATGCAAATGTACTAACAATTCAAAGAGCAATCAACTACCAATTAATTTCTGATTTTAGCAATTTTACTTCCTTGTGTCAATCTTGTACTATATTAAAAAGTCATAACCTTCCTTTTTGTTCATCTTCTTCTTAAGTTACTGGCCCTTTGGATTTAATTTGTTTAGATTTGTGGGGACCTTCTATAGTTGTCTCTAATGACAGATTTCATTATTATGTTATTTTTTATGATCAGTACTTTAAATATACTTGGATTTATTTTTTGCATCTTAAATTTGAAGTTCTCTCTATTTTTGAACAATTTTGTATCTTAGTTGAACAATTTTTTAGGCAACCATTCAAAGTTTTTCGAGCTGATTGGGGTAGTGAATTCCAAGCTTTATCTAAATATCTTCATGAAAATAGAATATCTCAACAAGTTTCTTACCTATATATCCTTAAATAAAATGGTTGTGTTGAAAGAAAATATAGGTATATTGTAGAAATTGGTAGGACTCTTCTGTATCATGCTTTTGTTCCTCATAAATTTTGGGCGAATGCATTTGATGCAACTGTTTATGCCATAAATCACTTACCTACTCTTGTTTTGAGCAATATGTCTCCTTTTGAATTGTTTATTCATAAGCCAAATTATAATTCTCTTTGAATTTTTGGTTGCTTATGCTATCCATGGTTGCGTCCATATTATATCGATAAATTGTCACCTTGATATCATCCATGTGTTTTTCTTGGATATAGCAGAACTCACAAAGGATATCAATGTTTTGATATCCAATCAAATAAATTTTATATCTCACTCCATGTGTTTGATGAACATGTGTTTCCCTTTGCTAAACATTTTGATGCGAGTATCACTACATCTTCCATGTCTGAATCCATAGCGGACATACATAATTCTATGCATCTAGAAGTCATGAGTCAACAAACTTGGGCACGCTTTATTCTGAATCCATTTTTGTGGGTGTTTCTGCCTCTGATAAACAAGACGTGGGCACACCTTATTCTAAATCCACTTTTGTGGGTGACTCTGCCTTTGATCAACAAGACGTGGACATGCTTAACTTTGTTCATACTTTTGAGGGTGCATCTGTCTCTGGTTCACAAAGTATGGGTACGCCTAATGCTGATCATACAACTTCAAACATACAAACTTCACAACCATATACCACAAATGGATGTCGCCGTCATATGGTTACTAGAGCTCAAACTAGAAATTTAAAACCAAAGACTCTCGCATCTTATAATGCCATAGTTACTTCAGTAGTTGATCCCACGTCTTATTCTTAACTTTCAAAGTATTCTCATTGGCGTGAAGTAATGCAACTTGAATATAATGCACTCATAGCAAATGGCACATGGAAGTTGGTCCCTCCTAACCCTAAGCAAAATCTTGTTGGGTATAAGTGGGTTTACAAAATCAAAAGAAATCTCGATGGTTTGATTAAGAGATATAAAGCTCACTTAGTTGCTAAAGGATATGCTCAGCATCCTGGTATTGATTTTTCTGACACTTTTAGTCTTGCTGTCAAGCCTGTTACAATTCGGCTTCTTCTTTCCATTATTGTCTCTTGTATGGAAAATTACTCAAATTGAGATCTCTAATTCTTTCTTGGATGTAATCTTGGAAGAAGAAGTTTATATGGCTCAACCTCCAGGCTTTGTTGAACTATAGAAAAAGGATCATGTATGCTTCCTTAAGCAGTCTCTTTATGGCTTAAAACAAGCACCCAAAATGTGGAACAAAAGGCTTACAAATACGTTATGTTTGTTTGATTTCTCTAGATCCAAAACTGATCCATATCTTTTTTATTACTCTTATGGAACTGATATTATTTTTTTATATGGTTTTTGTTGATGATATTCTTATTCTTGGTTCCAGTGATGTTCTTATCCATTAGTTGATTGTTTATCTTCAAAAGTAGTTTTAGCTAAGAGATCTTGGTCAACTCTCTTATTTTCTTGGCATTGAAGCACATTGGAAGCAGAATGATTTAATGCTCACTCAATGAAAATATATTACTAAATTACTAGAATTGGCAAAGATGTCTACCTACAGTCCTATCAATACACCAGTAGCTATTTCAGACAAACTTAGTACTTAGGGATGGGAAAGCCTTTTGTGATGAAGCCTTATTTCGAAGCATTGTAGGCGGTGTGCATTATTTGACTTTTACCTATCCCGATATTGCCTTTGCTGTGAACAAAGTCTCTCAGTTCATGCATTGTCAAATTAATGCTCATTAGATAGCTGTCAAGAAAATTTTGCAGTATCTAAAAGGTACTTCTGATCATGGACTCTTTTTCAACAAATAATCTAATTTTCTATTGCATGGATATAGTGATGCAGATTGGGGAGATTCAATTGATGATCGCAAGTCCACCAATGGCTTTGCCATTTATTTGGGTTTTAGTTTGATATCTTGCATCTCTAGCAAGCAACATTTTGCATCTCGGTCTTCCACTAAAGCCGAGTATAGAGCTATTGCTACAACATCTTTTGAAATAACATGGATTCATATGTTGTTGAGTGATATTGGACTACCAATTCGTGTTGCCCTTATTCTATGGTGTGATAATTTGAATACCACATATTTGACTGCTAATTCTGTATTTCATTATCATACCTAACATATAGAGATTGATTTTCATTTTGTTCATGATAAAGTAAAAAACAAGTTATTACAAGTTATATATATTAGTTCTAATAATCAGATTGTTGATGTTTTTACTAAGCCCTTGGCCAAAGATCGATTTCGTTGGTTTCGTGATAAGTTGACTGTGTTGTCTAACCCTGCTCAACTTACAGGGGAGTGATAACGAATATAATCCTATTGAGGAATATAATCTTATTATGGTTATTGTTGTATTTTAGGAATGTAAATATTGTATCCTAGATATCATTGGTTAAATATTTCTATTCCTATTAGGAATACTCTTGTATACATATCTCTTATTGTTAATAAAATATTACTAAGCCTCCAATTCTTTCAAATATGAGGATATCTTTTTAAAAGAAAGTCTACCAGAGATGGATTGTATGACCTCATCTATAGATTAAATCAATAATTTTTTTAATTTAAAATTTAAAATTAAATAAAATCAAGTTAATTTTTATATTATCACCAAATTAAAATTAAATAAAATCAAGATAATTTTTATATTATCACCAAATTTGCAGTTTATAATTGATTGGGTCTACATATATATTGGGTCATACAAAATGATCCATGATAGATTTTTTTTTTTCAAATATCAATTGTCCTTTTCAATTTCTATGTTGATATTAGCTGTTGTTATCTTATTAGAGTTTGAGAAAAAATATTAAATATTATTTATAAGATTTTTCTGGGGTTGGTTTTCTCTTTTTTTTTTTGTTATCGTGATTGGCTTAAAGAATATTCAATATGAAGATGAGCATAACGTGCTAAGCTACTATTGAGACTAACAATAATAACAAAATAAGTTTTCATTTTATGTAATTAAAATTATTTTTTAAATTAAAAAAATAAATTCTTCATCATTATTAACACATAATTTGGAGGCGATTGGATAGGTGTGTAGTGAATAGTCTTTGGCTTGATGCTTGGCCTTTGGTTGACTATTCTGTGTTGCCAGCTAGTATTTCTGATCATTCACCTATTGTGGTAAATTTGAAGTTGAATTATGAAGTAATTAGGAGTCCGTTTAGATTTTTTAACATGTGGGTTTCACACCCTGATTTTATAAGTATAGTTCAAAGGGTTTGGCAAGCTGGGGTGTCAGGGTCTGCAATGTATAGTTTGTGGTTTAAATTGAAGATGTTAAAAGGGGAATTGAGAAAGCAAAATAGGGTTGAATTTTCAAATATTTCACAGAGGGTAAAGGATTGCAGAGAGATGTTATAGCAACTTCATATTAATCCCTTTAAATCCTATTCTACTGGATGAAGAGAGATCAGTATGTTCACAGTTGAACCAATTGCTTAGACAAGAAGAAGCTTTTTATAAGCAAAAGTCTAGAGTTAATTGGGTCCAACTAGGAGATTCCAATACTAAGTTCTTTCACAATCAGTTAAGGGTTAGGAAAGCTAGGAACAAAATTACTAGCTTGCAGCTTCCTAATGGAAGAATTACTGAAAATGCTGAAGAAATTAATGGTGCTATGGTTGATTTTTATTTTCAGCTTATAGGTAATGACCAAGGTAGAAGGCAACATTTATCTGCTGATATTATTCAAAATGGTTCCGAGGTTTCAGAAGCTGATGCTGCTGAGTTGTGTGTTCCTGTGACCGAGGTTGAGGTTAAGGAGGTTATGTGGTCTATAGGGTCGAATAAAGCTCCTAGAATTGATGGCTATAACAGCTTATTTTTTAAGAAGACCTGGAGAATTATAGGAGCAGATGTAGTTTTGGTTGTGCAGGAGATTTTTACTACTTCTTCTTTGCTAAAGCAAGTTAATGCCACAGTTCTCACAATTATTCCTAAAGTGACTAATCCTTCTGGTTTAACTGACTATAGACCTATAGGTTGTTGTAATGTGCTATACAAGGTAATTACAAAGATTCTAACTAGAATAATGGAAGTTGTCTTGGGTAAGATTGCTAATAAAGCACAATCTGCTTTTGTTCCGAGTAGAAATATTGTAGATAATATGTTAATGGCTCGTGAGTTGGTTAGGAATTATCATAGGGAGAAGGGAAAGCCTAATTGTGCTATGAAAATTGATTTGAAGAAGGCATATGACTCGGTAAAATGAAATTTTTTGGAGGAAGTTCTGTTGGGTTTAAAGTTCCCTATGAAGTTTGTAAAATGGGTAATGAGTTGTGTTAGGACTCCTTTCTTCTCAGTAATGGTGAATGGCTCAGTAGAAGTTTTTTTTTTCGGATAAGAAAGGATTGAGATAAGGGGATCCTATGTCTCCTTTATTGTTTGTTCTTGCGATGAAATACTTATCTAGTTTGATGGCTACTAATGTCCCAATTTCTTTTCAGTTTCATGTTGGCTGTGGAGAGATGAGAATTAATCATTTGTGTTTTGCTGATGATCGGTTCTTGTTTAGCAGAGGGGATTTTGATTCTATTAAATTTCTTCATGAAGCTTTAGTTCAGTTTGAGATGGTGTCTAGGTTGCAGGTGAATGAGCAGAAGAGTTCTATTTTCTTCAGTTGTGTGACTCGTGATGTGAGGTAGCATATTCTTCAATTTTTAAAGTTCAGAGAAGGTGAATTGCCGGTTACTTATTTAGGCCTTCCTCTGGTTTCTACTAGAATCTCTAAATTGCACTGTGTTAAGTTGGTTGATAGGATAACAGCTCACATTAATTCTTGGGTTGTGAAGTGTTTGTCTTATGCTAGAAGGGTGCAACTTATAAATTCTGTTCTTAGGAGTATGCAAGTTTATTGGTGTAGTGTTTTTCTACTCCCTAAAGTTGTGGTAAAAGAGATTGATAGGAGGTGTATACAATTTCTCTGGGCTAAGGCTGCTGATCAGAGTAGGAGAGGATTAGTTGTATGGCAATCAGTATGTAAGCCTAGGAGAGAAGGAGGATTGAGTGTTAAGGAGATTTTTCCTTGGGCCAAAGAATCTTTATGGGCCACTTGGGTGATTAATAATAAACTAAGAAGGCTGAGCTTTTGGGGTTTAACCAAACCAATGGAGGCGAGTTGGGCATGGAGGCAGATTCTAAATATTAGAGATAATCTTAAGTGCTAGTTCAATTATAAATTGGGGCAAGGAGAGTTTTCTTTATGGTATGATCTGTGGATGAATGGAATGAGTATTGTTGATAGGTTTCCTAATCTAGATATCAGGGATACTGATATTCCAAAGAGTGCAAAGCTGAAAGATTTGTTGAGGGATGGTGCTTGGAGGTTGCCGGATCCTTTAAATAGTCAGACTGAGAGAGTATGGGGTGAGATTTGAAATTTTACTTTAGATGAAGGAAGTGAGGATGTAATTTCTTGGAAGCTGACCAAAACAGGGGTATATATACTATTAAAAGTACTTGGGAGGCTTTAAGGAGCTCAAGTCCTAGTGTAAGCTGGTGGAAGCTAGTATGGGGGAAAACATAATATTTCTAGGCACAACTTCATTGTTTGGTTGGCTATAAAAATAGGTTGTCTACAAAGAGTAAGTTGTAGAGATGGGGAATTATGGAGGATGGTAAATGCCCTTTGTGTATGAATTGCCCTGAAACAATAAACCACCTATTTTTTGAATGCTTATTCTGCGGAAGAATTTGGCAGGTGTTGGTGAATTGTGGCTTTAATAAAGTTGGCTTATCTTGGCAAAGGGAGGTAAGTTGGTTTATTAGAAAAGCTTCATCTAAAAGTTATCTTGCTAAGGTGAGAAAGACTGCTTTCCTTGCTTCTGTTTATTGGATTTGGATTAAGAGAAATCATTTGGTTTTCAAACAGATTGCTGTAGGTCATCACAGAGTTTATGCAAGGATTGTGTTTTCTGTTAAGTATAGCTTGTTAAACACAAAGCATAGTGTACAGTTTACCAATTGTTGGAACCGATTGAATAGCTGTTAGGTTTTGATTAGTTTGTTATGTTGATTCTTTGGTTTGTTGCCTGGGTTTGCTAGGCTGATGTTCTGTTTGTTACTTATTGATTCTTTTGGCAATAAATCTTTCATTATTAACCAAAATATATATACATACATATATATATAAGACAAATTATTCATAATTTTGATAAGTTTTTTAATTTAATGAAAGAAACTATGCACTACCTTCTTGGTGTAGTGTCAAAATAAAATTATAATTAAATAATAATAAAGTAAAATGCACAAAATTCAGTTTTATTTAATTAAATAAAAAATTAAATTTCGTAGTTGTTAGAAAGAAAGAAGCAAGGAGTCAAAGAGCCTTGTAGTTTCATTATTTTCCTATCAAAAGGAATGGAGAATGAGATATTTATAAAACTCAATCAAATTTGTTTAATCTCAGAACTAATACTCAAGTATTTATGTAATTACTATTCAAATAAACTTAAACAGTTTAAATTCAAATTCAAACAGATAAAATTAATATTTTAAATAAAAAAATAATGAATAAAGCCTTCGGGTGATTGGTAAGTAAAGAGATATATAATAAGCTTTTCTGTCATTTGTACCATTAGCTGCATTTCCATTGCTTTTTTGTCAATTGTGACTTAATTAATATCATGGCTTCTACTTCTTCTTCAACCCAATTGAAGAAATGGGATGCTTTTATTAGTTTTAGAGGCAAGATATTCGTTATGGTATTCTAAGCCATCTCTCTAAAGCCTTGAAACAAAAACAAATCAATGCTTTCATTGATGATAAAATTGATAAAGGAGGAGATCTCTCAGTCTCTCTTGGATATAATTGAAGATTCATATGTTATTTTTGGCCAATAATCAAAATTTTATGCCAAAAAATAAAGAATACAAACACCAAAATATACCTGATCCTAAAAAAGAATACAGTATAATCCAAGTCTACAAACAAATGACTTGGATACAAACAGTACAAGAATTCAAAGAACACTAAACACACAACAACAAAACAATCAAAGAATACCCACTTTTCCCTATTTACAAACTAACCAAAGAATTGAAACAAAACAGCCATATACAATCTAGCAGAAAACCTGTACACTATACAACCTTCAGCATTAACAGCAGATCCAATAATCATCTTCATCGTATGCTCAGCTCGCACTGAGTTTTAACTATTCCATCTACCATCAATTAAGCAACTATTATCAAAATTAAGTTGTAACGAGTTAGCCAGATTCCTACATACTCTACTCTTATCCCCAGTTACATGTTGAAATACAACAAAATTTCTTTCCTGCCATATCCAATATATAGCCAAAAGAGCTGTGCTCCTCAACCTTGCCTTCCCACTCTTCTGCTTTGATTTCTTTGGAAGCCAACTTATCTCCCTCCTCCAAGGCAACATATTCCTTTTAACCTCACGTTTCATTAGCACTTAGCCCAAATACACTTGCTACAATCACACTCTAAGAAAAGATGATTAATAGATTCATATGTTGCAGTATTTATTTTCTCATAAAATTATGCAGATTCTTTATGGTTCTTGGATGAGCTTGACAAGATACTTGAATGCAGGGGAAAATCAGGAAAATCCGTCTTGCCTGTTTTTTACAAATTAGATCCAACTGATGTTCAATGACTTAGAGGGAGTTTTGGGATGGAATTTCATATGCTTAAAGAATAAGGCCAGGATTGTTTACACAAGGTCGATGGATGGAGCCATGCTTTGCAGGAAATAAGCAACTTATCTGGATGGGATTCAAGCAAATTCGGGTATGTTTTTCTTTTTGTTTTGATCTGTTGGCTAACAGATGGTTTAAAATCTCTCATGTTATTTATATTCATATTCGTTTAGTGAGTAGTGACTAATTTTTCTTGAAACATAAACACACAGATACACATCTTCATTAATTAAGCTTAACAGGGTTTATAGATGTTAGATGCAACAATTGATATACCTGGAGTCATATATTTTATTAAAATTGATTCAATGAGCGGAATTGGCTTAAGTTAAAATTTATAATTCCTAAGTCAGGCTAATTATTGTTTGCTAACAATCTAAATATAGACAGGTCTAATAGAGTACTTAAAATTAAGTATAGGAAATAATCATTATTAATGATATATTATTTACTTGGAAGTTTAACGAGTGGTTGGTTCATTTTGACTTACTAATATTTGCTATATATATGCTATCAGGCCAAAGTCTGAAATCTTTGAAGATGTTATTGAGAAATTAAATCAAATACCTTCAAATTATTCATACAATGGCAAATTCGTTGGCATTGATTTGCATGTCAAGAAGGTAGAATTATTATTACGAATTGGGTTAACTGATCACAATCAAATTATAGGAATATGGGAAATGGGAGGTATTGGCAAGACAACTATTGCTGATGCAGTATTTAATCGAAACATAGATCAATTTGACTCTCATTATTTTGTCATAAATGCGACGGAAGAGATAAAAAATCAACCTCTTATGTTTAGAGATAAAATCATTTCTGGATTATTAGGGAAAAAGGGCTTAGTTAAAAACACATTTCATTTACCTTTTCTTACCAGGAGATGGCTTAAAATGAAAATAGTTATTATTGTTTTTGATGATGTAAATGATCCACACCATTTAGAAATTTTAGCCTGAGAGTGCAATTTGTTCAAAAAACAGGAAAGTAGAATTATTGTTACTAGCAGAGATAGGCAAGTCCTTAAAAATGTTTGCCCTCCTAAATTCATATATGAGGTTGAGGAATTATGTGATCAAGAAGCTCTTCAACTCTTTTGCTCGTATCCCTTTAAGCAAAATCATCCTAAAGAAGCACACAAGACTTTATCGAGCGAGGTCATAACATATGCTCAAGGCAATCCATTAGCGGTTGGAGCATCCGCAATGGAGAGGTATTTATTGAATTGGGTCTCATTAAAATGTCACATAGGCATTTGGTGTGACTTAAATAAAAGTGAGATTTGGTCCTTCAATGAGTGGGTTCAGTCCAACTTTAGTGAGTTCTATTTTTATTTTTAATTTATTTATTATTTTATTTTAATAATTAAATTTTAAATACTAATTTATTTTATGGTGAAATAATAAAATTATTTAATTATATAAAAATATTAAAAAGTTTTAAATTATTTTATTTAAAATTAATTCTCAATATATAAAATGATATTTTCATCATATTAACAAACTACATAATTAAAAATAATATATTATAATTTCAAACATCAAATTTATTTTATAATGAATAATAAAATTATTTAGTTATGTGAATAATTTATTTATAAAAATTATTATTTTATTAAAAAAATTATTATTCTTATTAAAAAGTTATTATTTTTTTCATAAAAATTATTATTTTTATTTATAAAAATTACTATTCTTATTAATAAATTATTATTTTTACTAAAAATAATTATTTTCATGAAAAATGTTTCATTTAAAAAACTTATTACTTTCATATAAAAAATTATTATTTTTATAAAAAATTATTATTATTTAAAAAATTATTATTTTATTAAAAATTATTTAAATTATTTATTTAAATTTATAAAACTTAATTTATTTTTTTTAATAAGGTGGCAGCCCCTTATTAGAGTCCTACCAAGGTGGGATGTGGAATTTGTCCCACAATGAGACAAGTCCTATGATCCCAGTCCCATAAAGGGGTTGGGATTCAAAAAGCACACACTCTTAATGTTTTGAGCTCTAATCTATATAAAAAGAATATGGAAGAGTGGGAAAGGATAAATTATGATGGATTGGATCATAATCAAAAGAGCATATTTCTTGACATTACGTGTTTTTTGAAAGGGAAGCATAGGCATACCATTAAGAGATTCTTAGAAGGTTGTGGTTTCTTTTCAAAAAGTGAAATAAGGCATCTTTTGATAAATCTCTAATGTCTATATCAGTCGATAGATATGTAAATATGCATGATTTACTACAACAAATGGGGAGAGAGATTGTTTTTGAGGAATGCACACACAACTTGAAGGAATTAGCAGGTTGTGGAATTATGAGGATATTTCTCATGTATTGACAAAAGATGAGGTAAGGAGGCGAAAAACTGTGAGTTTTCTTGTTTTCTTCATATATTTGAGTTTTGCAACGAATGTTGCTCCCAATGACTTGTATTTTTCAATATTTTTATATGTACTTTATACTTAATTTTTACTCGTTATTTATTAGGGAACTGAAAAAGCAGAAGGCATTTTACTTGAAATGTCTAAAATTGGAGATATGGAGGCTAGTTCTATGACTTTTAAGGAGATGCACAACCTTAGATTTCTCAAATCCAACAACAGTTTCGACAAAAAGATGGTCAATCTTACATTCCACCACAACTTCAAGGAGATGTACAATAGGGTTTGCAAATTGTACCACAATTGGAAGCCAAAAGAAAAGTTGTGTAATATCCTGTAAAAAAATAATATATATAATAATAAAAAGATATTTAGTAATAAAAATAAATTAAGTTAAAAAATGATTAATTAATTAAATTAAATTAATAATAATAAAGTAACACTTAATTTAAAATGTGCCCCTCTACTTGGAAAAACAATTGTATTATAATAAAAGAAAAGAAAACAGAAAAAGAAAGAAAAGAAAAGAAAAAAAGGAGAGAAAAATCGGGTGAGAGAGTGTGAAAAGAGAAATCGGAGAGAGGGAAAGGGAGGAATAGTGACAGTATAGATTTTGGACCGAACTACCGCTAACCGCCGATTGCCTTGGGACACGCACCAGACCACCATAACCGCCGTTCGGAGATGCATCGACCCCTACCTGAATAACCATCAACGATCGCCGAATTAGGCCACACGCGCTATTTAATTGTACTGTCGGCGTAAACTTTCGACCAATTTTTTGACTGTTTTTCGGCCTCTTTTTTCAGCGACTCGGGTATTTTTAGAATATTCTTTTCATAAGCTTTACTTTGATACTTCATTTGCTAATTATGGATGAATATTTAGAAAATACATGTATTATAATTTAAAATTAAATTTAAAATAATATAAATATATATAATTAAGTTGTTAATTAGTGATTAATATATATATTAGTTAGTATTATAAATTAATTAAGTCTATACATAATTAGTTAATAGTATGAGATTAAGTTGAATAAATAAAATTTTAATTTGATTATATTAAGAGAAAATCAACAAAAATAAATAAATAAATAATTAATTAATTAATTAAAATAATTAAAAATAAATTACATATTATCCATTTTAAATGCTAATTTAAATTTATTAGTTATTTACTGAGTTTAATTAAAATTCTCATTTGATAGTAGATTATTTATTTATAATTATTTATGTGATAAACTGATTTAAATAAATAAACTACCAATTTAAAGATTTAGTTATAGATATTAATTATTTAATGACAAGATTAGTTAAGTGACTGTGAATAGAATAAAAATTCAAATTTTAAATAGGAAAAACAAGTATAATATGTAATAAAATTTAAATTTAAAATAAAGTATGATTAAATTTAATTAAAAATTTAAGTTATGAGTATTTATTAATAAATTATAGAATAAATTACTTATATTATATATATATGAATCAATAAATTGATAGTTGTTAATAAATTTAAAATTATCATTTGATATGATTTAAAGAATTTTATTAATCATTAATTGAGTAATTATTTGAAATTAGAATGAGGATAAGTGTGTATATATATATATATATACTTTAGAATAAAAATATTTAGGGTTAAATAAATTAAATTTTTAAATAATAAATTTTGTTAATAATTTACAAAATAAATTAATTATATTTACATATAAGAATATGAGTAAATATAAGTATGAAAAAATTATAAATTACTTGTATACGGATTTTTAGTTATTAAGTTAGAAATTAGAATAATTAATTAGTTACCAAATGATAAATATATCATAGATAAAAATTTATAATATTTAATATTCTATTTTATTATAATGATTAAAGTTATAACTATCTTTGTTTAATAAATAATCAATATTAATTAGTAATTAAATAATAATATTATATTATATTAGTAACTAAATATATCAACAAATTTATTGTAACTATTACTAAATAATTAATATTGATATTATTACTAAAATTATTTAGTATTAAATTTAAAATTTATTTATTAAATTTGAAATAATAGCTTAGTAAATAACTAATTTTAATTACATAAATAATGTTACGAATTTATTATAAAAAAATTATAAATTAATTATAGAAGATTATTAAAAAAATAAAATATAAATAAAGTATTAAAAAGTAAATAAATTTTATATTGATGTTATTAGTATTATTGTTACTATCAAACTTAATATGAAGCATTATAGTTAAATTAAAAGTAATTAATTAACTATCTTATATATATATATATATATATATGTATATATATACATATTTATATATTTAAATCAAACAATATTATCCTTTAAGTAAATAACATTAATATTACTATTATTATTATTAGTGCCAATATTATTATTAGTATTATTTTGAAGTATAATGAAATAAGAAAATTTAAATAAATATTAAAATTTTAAGTAAATGAAATTGTTAATTTAAATAAATTCTTTATTATGATATATATTGTTGTTGCTCTTATTAATATAATTAATACAATTTATTTTAAAACTTAGAATATTAAACTACGGTAGTACCAAAGATATAAATTTAATACTACTTAACATTTAATTAAATTAATCAATAAAATAAATATTATTAAAATATTAAATTAAAGAAACTAAATTAATATAATTTAGTAGTGAAAAAAAATATTATAAATACTTAGTAAATTTTAGACATTCAAATTATATTAAATTGTTAAAAATATTGCTAGATAAATTGATGAGCAAGTGGCTTGATGAATTATGTAATACTCATTGAAGTATTATTTTAAAATTTTGGGAATGATCGAGTTATGCCGAAACCTTGCCGAAAATTTGTTTGAATTTTAGAAATCATTCTCACATTTTCTTTTCATGTTATTTACCTCATTGTAGTATTAACCATAGATAATACTTTAGTAAATTATTATTTTTATATCACTTTAAGTGTGGATTCAACTGCAGTTGTAGAACACAGAGGTGATTCACTCAATTAAATAATTTAAGCTATTGATTAAGGTGAGTTGATATTTATATAACATTGGTATTTTTATTAAATTATATATACATATATGATTTACTAAAAATTTTATTTCATGATGAAATTCTGTTTATGATGGATTTGAAAAAAATAATTTTTTATATATTTAAAATGAGAACAAATAATGGTATATTGATGTCTTAAATTATGATATGATGATTAATTATTGATACAGTTGAATAAATATTTTAAATACACTCATAATATATTTTCTAATATAGACACATGTAATGACGAGTAGTTAAATGAATTGACGTATTATGATGTGATACTGTATTTGGGACAAACTTGGTATAAATAGAGCTTTTGAGGTATATATCAGGTAGTCGCCCTTTGAAGGTAGCTCTGCACATGTGTATGACCATGATTATTTGTTCTTGGTGCTGTCATGCATCATATTGTACCCAAGATACCATTTTATACCTTTTTGACTGTTAGTAAAAATATATTTACTTGCATCTAAGATTTTATGATATCTATGGACTATATATTTTAAGTGTATTGATATGTGTTAATGTTTATGAAATAATATTATGCAATTGACTGGATAAGAAAAATAAAAATACTACTCAGCTGTATAAAATTTAATAGTAAGTATATAAGAAAAATTTATTTGTTCCCCGTTTGTTATATAATTATCTTCTCAGTGAGCAGTTTGACTCACTTCTTATTTATATAAATATTTCAGATACTGTTGAAGAATAGACTAGTAGAATACATCTACTTTTACTCCATTCATTGTATAGAAAAGGTCGAGCCAACATAAATTTCGTTTGGATTTATTTAAAAATTATTTTTATTTTTGCGTTGAACAATAAATAAGATGTATTTAAAATATTAGTATCTATTGGATGATATTAATGTGTGTATATAAAGAATATTAAGAAAATAAATTATGAGTGATATTTTTATAATAAAATAATAGTATGATAATTTATAAGATAAATTCACCCTTAGAATTAAGAGAATGGGGTGTGACATTTTATGGTATCAGAACAAGGTTTAAGATTATGTAGATATTTATGAAAAGACTTATATGAATTTAGATAAATAATTATAAGAGATTTAATTTAAATTATTAGTTTACCCGACAAAAAATTTTCAAATACAAGAGCAAAATAATAATAATAATAATAACAATAATAATAATAATAATAATAAATAAATAAATAAATAATACATAGTTGACTTATGTTATATATAAATTTATTTTTGTAGGATAATGCCGTCGCTAATGCGAGGTGATAGAGGTCGTGCTAGAAATACTGAACGAAGAAATCGAGTAGTTAGATTAGAAGATGTTAGCCTACCTCGTAGGAATCCTACTTCATCTTCTTCTTTTGAGGATTATATTGATGCTAATGAGACTGAGAGTAGCCGGCAAAATAATGATGCTACTTTTATAAGAAGACTCATCTGGAGTAAATTCACCTCCTCCACCTCCAGTTCCACTTGTAGCTGCTCCAGCTATGCCTGCATTTGTGGATCCTAGTTTTGGTGCTGCTTTTGCTGAAGTTCGAAATACAGTTATGGCAGCAGGTAATTGGCATCAAAATTCTTAGGATGCTATTTCTCACTATTAGAAAATTGGGAGCAGAGATATTCGATGGGTCCTTGGATTCTAAAAAGGCTGATAGATGGTTAAAGAAATTAGAGAAAGCATATTCACTTGGTCGCGTATCAGATGAAGATAAATTAAGATATGTTCATGCTTTCCTTGATAGTGTAGCTGAAACTCTTTATAATAGGCTAGTTCGTGACTTTGGTGTTGATTTAACTTGGGAGATATTTGTGGCTAAATTTCAGAAGGAATATATTACTGACAGTTATAGAAGAGAGAAGAAAAATATGTTCTTTAATCTTAAGCAAGGCGGTATGACCATAACACAGTACGTGGAAAAATTTGAAGAATTATACCGATATGCGTCTCACTTGATTATAGAGGATAAAGACAGATGAAACATGTTCTATAATGGGTTACACTATATAATTCGCAAGAGTGTGCCCAATTGGCAATGTTTGAGTTTTCGCACCTTGGTGGACAGAACTTTAGAAGTGAAAAATTGGTGAGAGAGGGAGTTGAATTTGAACAAAGAAAAAGAAAACAAATACAGGGTCCTTTTAATGGGGGTCCTGAGGGACAATTCAAGAGGGGAAGCGGTTCTTATTCTAGCCATGGTAGTACGAGCAAGGCTGTACAAATAAGATCAGACTAGTGGAGTAACAAGTTTCAGGCTAGCCGCAATATGGAGGGTCAGTCCGTTAGTAATTCTGGTAGCACTTATAATTTCAGACAAGATAGTAGTATGAGAGATGCACGGAGGAGATGATCTTTTCCTCAGTGTGCAACCTATGGCTAGTATCATATGGGGGAATGGATAAGAAAATCTTTTGTTTGTTTCCATTTTGAGGATGTATGTCATTTTATGAGAGATTGTCCTCTACTTGTTCATACTAATATTTTCATGCAAGGATCTTCTGCACCTACTAATCAGAGGGGTGGTAGGATACAATCTTTTATGAGATCATCTGGCAGAGGAGCTAATATTGGCATGAATAGACTAGGTGGGGCCTCAACATCAAATCAAGGTGCATCATCTAGTAGACTTTCTACACAAGCTCGAGTCTTTACTGTCACTCAACAAGAAGCTGTAGCTTTACTAGAGGTGATTACTGGTATGTTGATTATTTTTGACAAAGATGCTCATATTCTTATTAATCCTAGCTCCACTCATTCATTTGTATCACATACATTTGCTACATATGCGAATAAAAATTTAAGTTCTTTAGAAGGTAAGTTAGTAGTGAGTTTTTCAGTTGAGATATCTATAAAGTATGAACATGTGTATAAAAATTTAGCAGTCAGATTGGATAATTTTGAGTTATTAGCATATCTTATTCCTTTACTCATACAAGAATTTGATGTTATTTTAGGGATGGATTGGCTATCTTACTACCATGCTACAGTTGATTATTATGAGAAGAATGTGACTTTTAGTATGCCTAAATATCCTAACCTTACATTTTGCGGTGAGCAAAAATTCCTTCCATCTTGTGTTATTTCTGCTATGATAGCTCAAAAATTCATTAAGAAGGGTTGTCTAGCATATCTAGCACATGTTATTGATACACAATTAGAAGGGGCTAAATTGAAAAATATTCCTATAGTGTGTGATTTTTCAGAAGTTTTTTCTGAAAAGCATCCAGGTTTACTCCTGATAGAGAAGTGAAATTTTCTATTGATGTTCATCCTGGTACAACTCTTATCTCTCAAGCTCCTTATAGAATGACTCATGTATAGTTAAAAGAATTGAATGTGTATTTACAGAAATTGTTGGATAAAGAATTTATTAGACTCAGTGTTTCATCTTGGGGAGCTTCTGTGTTATTTATAAAAATAGAAAGATGGCTCTATGCGGTTGTGTATTGACTATAGGCAGGTAAATCGAGTCACTATTCGGAATAAATATCTTTTATCCCTCATTGATGATCTTTTTTTATCAACTTCAAAGTGCCAAAGTCTTTTCTAAAATAGACTTACGATTGGGGCATCACCAGTTAAAAATAAAGGAGTCAAATGTGCCTAAAATAGCCTTTAGAACTCGTTATGGATATTATAAATTCTTAGTAATGCCATTTGGGTTAACCAACGTCCCAGCTGCTTTCATAGATCTTATGAACCACGTGTTTCATCCTTATTTGGATAGATTTGTAATCGTATTTATTGATGATATCCTAGTGTATTCTCGAAGTAGAGAGAAGTACAAGGAACACTTAAAAATTGTATTACAAATTTTGAGGAGCAAGCAGTTGTATGCCAAGTTTAGTAAATGTGAATTCTAGTTGGATAGTGTGGTATTTTTAGTTCATGTTATATTAGCGTAGGGAGCTTATGTAAATCCTAAGAAGATAGAAGTTGTGATGAACTGGGAGTCGCCAACAAATCCAATAGAAGTAAGGAGTTTCTTAGGCTTGGCAGGGTACTATCGATGCTTTGTTCAAGATTTCTCCATCATTGCTTCACCATTGATGAAACTGCTAAGGAAGAATGTGAAGTTTAACTGGACTATGGAATGTCGATAGGGCTTTGAAAAACTGAAAGCCTATTTGACTTCTGCTCATGTTCTTACTCTTCCTACTGGCGATGGTGGTTATATAGTGTATATTGATGCTTCAAGAAAAGATTTAGGATGTGTCTTGATGCAACATGGAAATGTGATTATTTATGCATCTAAACAGCTCCGACCACATGAAATGAATTATTCCACTCATGATCTGGAACTTGCTGTAGTGGTTTTTGTCCTAAAAATTTGGAGGCATTATTTTTATGGAGAAAAGTGTTAGATATTCACTGATCATAAGAGTTTAAAATATCTTCTTTCTCAGAAGGAGTTGAATTTAAGGCAGAAGCCATGGATTGAGCTGCTGAAGGATTATAATTGTATTATTAAGTACACCTAGGGAAGGCCAATGTCATAGCTGATGCTCTATGAAGAAAATCTTTTGGTAGTCTTTTTTATATTAAGATGGTACGACTTCTGTTGTTATTAGACCTTCGATCATTGGGAGTGGACTTGATGATGAATGAATCCAGAGTACTGTTAACAACTTTTAAAGTTAGAACGATCTTGATAAAAAGAGTTAGAGAAGCTCAAGTTCAAGGCAAGGAAATAAAAAAGATCATTGATGGTGTGAAGGCAGGTACTCATACAGATTATTCTATCAGAGAAGATGACACCTTAGTACTTGGTAGCAGATTATGTTTACTAAATATTGATACTTAAAAAAAAGAAATAATAGAAGAAGCTCACTGTTTAGCATATTCTAAGCATTCGAATAGCACCAAAATGTATTGAACACTTAAAAAAACTACAGGTGGAAGGGTATGAAGAAAGAAATTGTAGACTTCGTAGCAAAATGCTTGGTGTGTCAACAAGTTAAGACAAAACATCAACATTCTTCAGATTTTCTACAGCCTCTTTCGATTCCTGAATGAAAGTGGGAGCATATTACTATGGACTTTATTTTTGGCTTGCCCCGTTCTCAGCAGGATCATGATGCTATTTGGGTGGTTGTAGACAGGGTGACAAAGTTATCTCACTTTCTGCCTATCATAATGGATTCCTCTCTTGATAAGCTTGCAGAAATTTATGTGAAGGAGATCATAAGATTGCATGGTGCTCCTGTATCTATAGTATCAGACAGGGATCTACGATTTACTTCCAAGTTTTGGCCTAGTCTACAGAATATATTAGATACAAAGGTGAAGTTTAGTACTTCTTTTTACCCCCAAACAGATGGTTAGTCAAAGTGCACCATCCAAACTTTAGAGAATGTGCTTAGAGCTTGCGTTATGAAATTTAAAGGAAGTTGGGATAAGCATTTACCATTGATTGAGTTTGCTTATAATAACAGTTTCCACTTAAGTATCGATATGACACCTTATGAAGCATTATACAGAAGAAAATACAGAACACCAGTATACTGGGATGAAGTTGGAGAAAGAGAATTAGTGGGTCCAGAATTAGTTCAGATGACTGCTGATAAAGTTTAATTGATTAGAGACAGATTAAAGGTGACACAAGATAGACAAAAGTGCTATGTAGATTTAAAGAGAAAGGATATCGAGTACGATGTATGTGATAAAGTATTTTTAAAAATCTCTCCATGAAAAGATGTAGTTCGAATTGGTAAATAGAAAAAGTTAAGTCCTCGGTTTATTGGGCCTTACGAGATTATGGAGAAGATCGACTCTGTTGCTTATAGAATTACACTACCACCAGAATTATCTCAAATATATGATGTTTTTCATGTGTCTATATTGAGAAAGTACATAAGCGACCCTTTACATATACTCCAGAGACAACCAGTGAAATTACGAAAAGATTTAACTTATAAAGAAGAATCAGTCGTAATTTTAGCTCGAGAAGATAAAGACTTAAGAAACAAGTTTATTCCTTTAGTGAATGTCTTATGAAATAATCATTTAAAGAAATAAGCCACTTGGAAAAGGAAACAAGGTATGATTGCTCAGTATCCTCATCTGTTTTCATCTATAAGCGAGTGAAAATTCAGGGACGAATTTTTATTTTAAGGAGGAAGAATATAATATCCTATAAAAAAATAATATATATTAATAATAATAATAATAATAATAAGATATTTAGTAATAAAAATAATTAAGTTAAAAAATGATTAATTAATTAAATTAATAATAATAATGGTAACACTAAATTTAAAATGTTCCCACCTACAGTGGAAAAAAATTTTGTATTATAATAAAAGAAAAGAAAACAGAAAAAGAAAGAAAAGAAAGGAAAAAAAAGAAGAGAAAAATCGGGAGAGAGAGAGTGAACAGAGACAGATCGGAGAGAGGGAAAGGGAGGAATAGTGGCAGTGTGGATTTTAGATCGATTTACCTCCGATAGCCTATCGCCTTAGGATACGCGTTAAACCACTGTGACCGCAACTCAGAGACATGTCGATCACCGCCTGAATAGCCGTCAACAACCGCTGAATCAGGCCGCATGCGCTGTTTAAACGTACTGTCGGTGTGAATTTCTGACCATTTTTTAACCATTTTGCAGCCTCTTTTTTCGGTGATTCGGGTATTTTTAGAACTCTCTTTTCATAAGCTTTAATTTGGTATCTCATTTGCTAATTATGGAAGAATATTTAGAAAACACATGCATTATAATTTAAAATTAAAATTTAAAATAATATAAATATATATAATTAAGTTGTTAATTAGTGATTAATATATATATATATATATAAGTTAGTATTATAAATTAATTAAGTCTATACATAATTAGTTAATAGTATGAGGTTAAGTTGAAGAAATAAAGTTTTAATTAGATTATATTAAGAGGAAATCAACAAAAATAAATAAATAGATAATTAATGATAAATAATTAAAATTAAATTACATATTATACATTTTAAATACTAACTTAAAATTTATTAGTTATTTATTGAGTTTAATTAAAATTTTCATTTGATAGTGGATTATTTATTTATAATTATTTATGTGATAAATTGATTTAAATAAATAAACTACTAATATAAAGATTTAGTTATAGATATTAATTATTTAATGTCAAGATTAGTTAAGTGATTGTGAATAGAATAAAAATTCAAATTTAAAATAGGAAACACAAGTATAATATGTAATAAAATTTAAATGTAAAATAGAGTATGATTAGAATTAATTAAATATTTAAGTTATGAGTATTTATTAATAAATTATGGAATAAATTACTTATATTATAGATATATATAATTATGAATCAATAAATTGATAGTTAGTTGTTAGTAAATTTAAAATTACCATTTGATAAGTTTTAAAGAAATTTGTTAATCATTAATTGAGTAATTATTTAAAATGAGAATAAGGATAAGTATATATACACACTTTGAAATAAAAATATTTAGGGTTAAAACGAATTAAATTTTTGAATAATAAATTTTGTTAATAATTTACAAAATAAATTAATTATATCTATATATAAGAATATGAGTAAATATAAGTATAAAAAATTATAAATTAAGTTAGAATTTAGAATAATTAATTAGTTACCAAATGATGAATATGTTATGGATGGATATTTATAACATCTAATATTCTATTTTATTATAATGATTAAAGTTATAACTATCTTTGTTTAATTAATAATCAATATTAATTAGTAATTAAGTACTGATATTATGTTATATTGGTAACCAAATATATCAATAAATTTATTACAACTATTACTAAATAATTAATATTGATATTATTACTAAAATTATTTAGTATTAAATTTAAAATTTATTTATTAAATTTAAAATAATAGGTGAGTAAATAATTATTTTTAATTACATAAATAATGTTACGAATTTATTGTATAAAAAATTATAAGTTAATTATAGGGGATTATTAGAAAATAAATATAAATAAAGTATTAAAAAGTAAATAAAAAATGTATTTTGATATTATTAGTGTTATTGTTACTATCAAACTTAATATGAAACATTATTATTAAATTAAAAGTAATTAATTAACTTTTTTTTTATAAATATATATATATATATATACATATTGATAGACGTATTTATATATGTAAATGAAACAATATTATCCTTTAAGTAAATAACATTAATATTACTATTGCCATTATTAATGTCAATATTATTATTAGTATTATTTTGAAGTGTAATGAAATAAGAGAATTTAAATAAATATTAAAAATTTAAGTAAATGAAATTATTAATTTAAATAAATTCTTTATTATGATATATATATATATATTGTTGTTGCTATTATTAATATTAAAACTTAGAATATTAAATTATGATAGTATCAAAGATATAAATTTAATACTACTTAACATGTAATTAAATTAATCAATAAAATGAATATTATTAAACTATTAAATTAAAGAAACTAAAATAATATAATTTAAAAGTAAAAAAAGAAATATTATAAATACTTAGTAAATTTTAGACATTTAAATTATATTAAATTGTTAAAAATATTGCTGAATAAATTGATGAGCAAGTGGCTTGATAAATTGTGTAATACTCATTAGCGTATTATTTTGGAATTTTGGGAACGATCGAGTTATGTCAAAACTCCGCTGAAAATTCGTTAGAATTTTAGGAATCATTCTCACGTTTTATTTTCATGTCATTTACCTCATAGTAGTATTAACCCTAGATAATAATTTAGTAAATTATTATTTTTATATCACTTTGGGTGTGGATTTAACTGCAGTTGTAGAACATAAAGGTGATTCAGTCAATTAAATAATTTAAATTATTGATTAATGTGAGTGAATATTTATATAACATTGATATTTTTATTAAATTATATATATAATTTGCTAAAAAATTATTTCATGATGAAATTTTGTTTATAATGAATTTGAAAGAAATAATTTTTATATATTTAAAATGGAAATAAATATTGGTATATTGATATTTTAAATTATGATATGATGATTAATTATTGATACAGCTGAATAAATATTTTAAATACACTTATAATATATTTTTTAATAGAGGCACTTGTGACGACGGGGTGTTAAATGAATTGCCGTATTATGATGTGATACTATTTTTAGAACAACGCTTAATATACATAGAGTTTTTGGAGCGTATATCAGGTAGTCGCCCTTTGGAGATAGCTCTGCACATATGTATGATCATGATTTTTTTTTTGAAATGATGTATGATCATGATTATTTGCTCTTGGTGCTACCATGTATCATCATTGTGTCCAAGATGCCATGTTATACCTTTTTGGCTGTTAGTAAAAATATATTTGCTTGCGCCTAAAATTTTATGCTATCTGTGGACTATATATTTTTAGTGTATGAATATATGTGTTAATGTTTATGAAATAATATTATGAAATTATGCTGAATAAGAAAAATAAAAATATTACTCAGATGTATAAAATTTTAATAGTAAGCATATAAGAAAAACTTATTTGTTTCCTCATTTGTTATATAATTATCTTCTCACTTAGTAGTTGAACTCACCTCTTATTTATATAAATATTTCAGATACTGCTTAAGAATAGACTAGTATAATACCTCTGCTCTTACTCTGTTCAACGCATAAAAAAGGTCAGGCCAACATAAATATCGTTTGGACTTATTTAAGAATTATTTTTATTTTTGTGTTGAACAATAAATAAAATGTATTTAAAATATTAGTATTTATTGGATGATATTAATGCGTGTATATGAAGAATATTAAGAAAATAAATTATGAGTGATATTTTTATAATAAAATAATAGTATAATAATTTATGAGATAAGTTCACCCTTAAAACCAAGAGAACGGAGTGTGACAAGTTGGATCTTCCTAATGGCCTAGAATTTCTTTCTGAAAAGCTACGATATCTAGAATGGGATGATTACCCTTTGGAATCTTTGCCATTGAAGTTTCGCCCCAATAATCTTGTAGAGCTTTGCATGCATAAAAGCCAACTCAAACAAATTTCAGTAGAACTTGATAAGGTAAGTGCACTTTAATGTCCTGCATCGGAAGTTTGGTAGGATATTTTGTTAAGTTTGTAATTAATGCCGATTTATACAAATGCAAGTGCTTTTTTTTTTTCTATTACAGAAACTTGCAAATGTGAGAGTTATAGATCTCAGCAACTCTCGGCATCTAATCAAAATTCTAGACTTGTCTGGAGCCTTAAGTCTTGAGGTTTTAATTGAGGGGATGTAAAAGTTTGGTTGGGATTCCCTCATCCATCCAAAATTAGGCAAGTGAGATTCCCTCACTTGCCTAATTTTAGATGATTGCACAATTCTCTGCAATTTGCTAAGCTGCCTTCATTTTAAATAAATAAATGCAGACTTATTTAATTAAAATATTTAATTTGCCACTTCTCTCTTTTTTTTTACCAAGTTGCCTCTTTTGACAGGTTTATCTTGCCTAAGGACTCTTAATCTAAGTTACTGTGGTATACTGGAAAATTCTGGATAGTGTTGGCTCATTACTTCATTGGAAAAATTAGATTTAGAGAAAAAAATTTTGAGAGCTTACCTGAGTCGATCAGTTAACTAACTAAGCTGGAAGAACTGAACTTAACTAATTGTGAGAGACTTAGATATTTACCGGTAAAAAAGATGGTTGCTTCAGATTGCTACTCTATGGAGTTGGCATCAATTTCATTCCTTTCTTCCCTTGATCATCGAAGACTAGTTGGAGATTTTGTATTTCGTAATTGCATCAATTTGGATAGCAAAACAATTATGGATAAAGTATTAATAGAAAGCCATATAGTTAGACAGGTATGTTTGGTTCATTTAATTTGGTGTTGTTATTATATTTATTCACATTGGCAAATAAACAGGAATCAATAATATACATAACAATTTTTATGATGTAGGAGTTTGTTTGGTTATGTGTTCCTGAAGTTGAAGTGCCTAAAGGGATGAGATATCGAAATGAGAATGGATCTTCTCTTTCAAATATCAGACTTGACAACAAGAGGATCATCGGTTTCTCTCTTTGTATTGTTGTTAATCATGCAAGCGAGTGGACTGGGCTTTCTTGCTTTGCTTATTTAAAAGCTGAATCTGGATATAGTAGTGGTTACCCTCTCGGTTGCTTTTCTAAAATATGCAATTATGGTGATATGGTTATGCCACGTGTATCTTTGGCATGTAAATATGGACTTAGACGAGCATTTCACTGAGGCCTTATTTAAAGAATACACTTGTGACAGGGTGATGAAGAAGTGTGGAGTGCATCCTATATATGAGGATGATTGTGTTGGTCGAGATAACAAGAGATGGAAAAATTATGATCACAATAATTACCTTGATTCAAATCTTTCTCTATCTCTTTGGGATAATTGCAGAGATAAAAAGAGGAGAAATGGCGATCAGGATGAGGAAGACCAACCTTCACTTGGAAAAGGAAGAAAAGAATAATAATGATTCCCTATATATCTCTATCTCTTTGTTCTACTTGATGTTAATTCTTTGCATAATAGGTGAATTAATTATAAGGCTTTCTCCATGTTTATAGGACCTTTGCATATAAATTGGTGCTGTGAAATTTTCATTTCAATTGGTTTTGGATTCAATTATTTCTTAATGTAGATTTGATATTGTGTGTGTGTGTGTGTGTGTGTGTGTGTATATATATATTTTGCATGTATATTGAGAATATGATCTCAAAAAATAAATTTATAAATAAAAAAAACAAAAATGAAAAGAAATAAAAAAAACAAAACAAAAAAAAAATCAATGCCTAAGAAAATTAAAACTGAAAAAAAAAACATGCGCGGAACTAAAATGAAAAAAAAAAAAAATTCACCACCGTAATTTTAAAAAACGAATGCGTACATTACGTTAATTTCCTCCATTATTAATTTCCTCTAAAATTTAAATGAAAATTCAAATTATATCTAGCTAACATGCATAATCATTATTGACTTTTTCTATTATGAATTTCACAAATTTCTTTGCTCAAGAGTAAATTATTATTTTAGATATTTACACAATTAGCTTTTGATTTTTTCTTTCAAAATTTGATTTAATAAATAAATTTACTCTCCTGTATATTTTGACAATTATAATTTACTTTTATTTATTTACCAATTCTGCATTAATTTAAAAGTTGATGCAATTATATTCTAAATTATAATTGTAAGAAAAATTATGTATGTATAATGCAAATAAATTGATAAATCATTTTTAATATTATTAATAATTTTATAACTCATGACTTGAAAATGATTACAAATATAATTTCTCAAAATTATAGTTTTCAGAGTTCTATAGATTTCAAAAACACCTACTAATTATTTTAATATCATTACAAATATCAACAAATATTGCTTAGTATGGACATGAAATAAATTCAATTATTAACCTATTTCAAGCATGAAATAAATTCGAAAATCCGATGTGAAGATTAGACATGGAACCTTACATAAATTCAAATATCTTACATATTGAATAAATTATTGATGTCTTACTTTGATGGAATTGAAAATCTATTAGTGGAATTCAAAAGATACTTTAATGGAATAAAAGCTAACCCTTTTCCTTGAATATCAATGGTCACAGTTGATCGAAGGCTTTTTTTTTTATTACTTATTCTAACCTTTCAATATCCTATAATTTAAAAGTTATGAGTTAATTTAAATACGAATCAAGTATAATTATTAAGTGGTCAAATATTTTTCTTAATTTTTAAAGATATTTTATATCTAGAGCTCGAATTCTCCACCTCCTATTAATAGAGGAGTAGCATTTACCATCTAATCTCACTGTTTAAGAGTTTATCCAAAGCTACGTTAGAGGAAAATAAACTAATTCTTTCACTTTTTTTTTATTTGACCAACAACTAACTCTTTCCCTTGAAAATTAGTTGAAGTCAATGTCAATGGTCGCAGTTGACCCAATGCGTACAAATTTTACTTGACCATTTTCATCTTCATCACCTAACCATCTTTTACTATGTTAAGTTTATGCTGGTCTGTGATTTAGTTTTTATTAAACAATTCCAATTTCACAATTCAGTGGTTAATTACCTTTCATAAGTGAATTTTCAGAGTTTACTGTCTAGATTGATTATAATATTTGACTGATATTTGCTTATATATGATATCTCTTTCACCTTCCAGAACACAAGCCTTCTTTTGGCAAATATCAATTATCCGATTTAATTAATTTCATGGCTTCTACTTCTTCTTCAACCCCTCTGGATCTCCAATTGAAGAAATGGGATGCTTTTATTAGTTTCAGGGGCAAAGATATTCGCTACGGTTTTCTTAGCCATCTCTCCAAAGCCCTGAACAAAAAAAAAATCAATTCTTTCATTGATGATAAACTTGATAAAGGAGAAGAGATCTGTCAGGCTCTCTTGGAAACAATAGAAGATTCATATGTTTCAGTAGTAATTTTCTCAGAAAATTGTGCAGATTCTCCATGATGTTTAAATGAGCTTGTGAAGGTGGTTGAGTGCAGGAAAAAATCAGGACAAATGGTCCTACCTGCTTTTTACAAAGTAGACCCACCGATGTTCAAAAGCTTAGAGGAAGTTTTGATAAGGCATTTCATAATCTTAAAGAACAATTCAAAGACTGTTTACACAAGGTGGAAGGATGGACCCATGCTTTATGGTAATAAGCAACTTAAATGGATGGGATTCAAGGAATATCAAGCAAGTTTTTATTATTTCCTCCTCTCTCTATGTCTTTTTTGTTTTGATCTCTTGGCTGGAGTACATGGAAATATAAATTTTCAACTTTCTCAATTATTTACATTTGTTTTCTGAGTACGTAGTGAGTAAATTTACATTAAAAACATATATTTATTTTGTTGGCTATCTTCATTAATTTAAGTTTTGTAACAAATTAAATATATGTCAGATGCAACAATTGATACTAAAGTTATATATTTTATCATAATTGATTAAATGAAACGAATAGGATAACGTTAATATTTACAATTCTTAAGTTAGGTTAATTGTTTTCTAATTGTCTAAACTGAGATGTATGATAGAGTATTTTAGATTAAGTATGGGAAATAAACATTATTAATGATAATGTTATTTGCTTGGAAGTCTAGTTAGTGGATAATCATTCCGACTTGCTAGTATTTGTTGTACATATGTCACTAGGTCTGAGTCCGAATTAATTAAAGAAATTGTGGAAGGTATTGCTACGAAATTAAGTCAAATGCCTTCAAAGAATTCTTATGATGACAAATTAGTTGGTATTGATTTGCGTTTCAAGAAAGTGGAATCATTATTACAAATTGGATTAGCAAATGATACTCGGACTATAGGAATATGGGGAATGGGAGGAATTGGTAAGACAACTATTGCTGATGCAATATTTCACAGAAACATGACTCAATTTGACACTTACAGTTTTGTCATGAATGTTACAGAAGATATAATCAATCAAACATTAATTATGTTGCGAGATAAAAATAATTTCTCAATTATTAAGGGAGAATGGCTTAGTCATAAACACACCTCATTTACCATTTTTTATTAGAAGGGTCCAAATGAAAAAGGTTATCATTGTTTTTGATAATATAAATGATCCATGCCAGTTAAATTTTTTAGCCGGACAGTGTGATTTGTTCAACAAGGGAAGTAGAGTTATTGTTACAAGTAGAGATAAGCAAGTCCTTAAAAATGTTAGCCCTACTGAATACATATATGAGGTTGAGGAATTAAGTGGTCAAGAAGCTCTTCCACTCTTTTGCTTGCACGCCTTCAAGCAAAATCATCCTAGAGAAGGATACAACACTTTATCTCGCGAGGTGATAACATATGCTCAAGGCAATCCACTAGCTGTTATTATTTTGGGCTCTAATCTATATGACAGGAAAATGGAAGAGTGGAAAAGTGAGATCAAAAAACTGAAAAACATTACTGACTTGAAAATTCAGAAAGTTCTGAAAATAAGTTATGATGGATTGGATCGTAACGAAAAGACATATTGCATGTTTTTTGAAAGGGAAGCATAAACATGCCATTGAGAGAATATTAGAAATTTGTGGTTTCTTTCCAAAAATTGGAATAAGTCGTCTTGTTGATAAATCTCTAATATCTATATCACTCGATGGTTTTGTAAATATGCACGAGTTGCTACGACAAATGGGGAGAGACATTGTTTATGAGGAATGCACACAACCTGAAGGGCGTAGCAGGTCGTGGAACTCTGAGGATATTTCTCATGTATTGACAAAAGATAAGGTAAGGACTGAAAGCAGTAAATTTTCTTGTTTTCTTCATGTATTTGAATTTGCAAGGAATGTAGCTCCCACATAAGGAATTAAGTCCATTGACTAGTATTTTCAATATTTTTCTATATATTTTGTACTAAATTTTTACTCTTTATTCTTTAGGGAACTGAAAAAGTGGAAGGCATTTTGCATAACATGTTTAAGATTGGAGATATGGAGGTTAGTTCTATTGCTTTTAGGGAAATGTTCAATCTTAGATTCCTTAAATTCTACAATAGTTGGAAGCCAAAAGGATTGTTACATCTTCCTAATGGCTTAGAATTTCTTCCAGAAAAGCTAAGATATCTGCAATGGGATAGTTACCCTTTGGAATCCTTGCCGCTGAAGTTTTGCCCCAATAATCTTGTAGACCTTCACATGCGCAAGCGCCAACTCAAACAACTTTGGAAAGGAGGTGATAAGGTAGGTAGAGTATACTGTCCTGCTGTGTCAAAATTTTGCTATAATATTTTGTAAAATTTGTATGTGCTAATCTATATTGATGTGCTTCTTTTTTTATCACAGAAACTTCCAAACTTGAAAGTTATGGACCTCAGCGACTCTCAAAATCTAATGATAATTCCAGATTTGTCTGGAGCCTTAAATCTTGAGGTTCTAAGGTTGACTGGCTGTAAAAGTTTGGTTGAGATTCCCTCATCCATTCAATATTTGAGCAAGCTCACTGACCTACTTCTAGAGGGGTGTACAAATCTCTGCAGCTTGCCAAGCTGCCTACATTTTAAGAATCCTAAGTACCTTGGTCTCACAGGTTGCTCAAAACTCAAAGAGTGTCCAGATATTCCATGTAATATAAAGTTTTTAAAATTAGATAAAACTGCCATAGAAAAATTCCTCTCATCAGTTGAACATTACTCGCAACTTGCCTCTTTGAGCTTAGAATGTTGAACAAGGCTCGTGAGTTTTCCTCAAAGCATCTGCAATCTGAAATTTCTAAAGGACCTTGTTCTAACCAATTGTTTAAATTTTGAAGGAATTACCAGACAACTTAGGATGTCTAAAATTTGAGAAAATCTTAATTTAGAAGGAAGTGGCTTAAAAAAACTGCCATCCTCCATGAAAAAGTTGAGAAAATTGGAACTTTTATTTTCCAGGGGATGTAAGGGTTTCAGCAAGTTGCCTCTTTTGACAGGTTTATCCTTCCTAAGGACTCTTGATCTAGCTAATTGTGGTATACTGGAAATTCTGGATAGTATTGGCTCATTAGTATCACTGGAAATCATATATTTAGGTGGAAACAATTTTGAGAGCATACCTGCTTCGATCAATAAACTTTCTAAGCTGAAAGAACTTAACTGATTGCAAGAGACTTAGATATTTACCAATGCTTCCATGCTTAAAAGAGATAGCTGTTTCAAATTGTTACTTTTTGGAGTTGGAATCAACTTCATTCCTTTCGTCCCTTGATCATCAAAGTTGGAACAGACTAATTGGATTTTGTAACTGCATCAATTTGGATAGCAAAACTATTATGGATCACATATTAATGGAAAGCCATATAGTCAAACAGGTATATTTGGTTCATTTAATTTGCTGTTGTTAATACATTTATATTTATATTATTCATATTGGCAAATAGACAGGAATCAAAATGCACTGTAACAACTTTTCAAGTTCATGGTGTAGTAGTTTGTTTCATTATGTGTCCCCGGAGTTGAACTACCTCAAGGGATGAAGTATCAAAGTGAAAATGATTCTTCCCTTTCAAATATCAGACTTGATTTGCATGTCAAGAAGGTGGAATCATTATTACAAATTGGATTGAATGAGAATCGAACCATGGGAAAATGCGAAATGGGAGGTATTGGTAAGACAACTATTGCTAAAGAAATATTTAATTGAAATGTGGCTCAATTTGTCCTACTTTGTCCATGTTTTATGGTGGAGATAAAAAAAAAATCAAACACCAATTATGTTATGAGACAAAATCATTTCCCAATTACTGAGAGAAAAATATATATATATATATATATATTTATATATATAAACACTATGATGAAAGTTTTCCCTCCTCCATTCTTCTGTAATTCATAGCTAGCTGTACTGATACTAACAACTAATCACAACTCATATTACAATGCAATCACTAACATCAATGCATAACAGAATTAGAAGTTTCCTAGCTACTTGTAGAACCCTTCTGCTGAGCTAGTGCAGGACCACCACACGTGACATTAGACGCTGCAGAAGGTTGGTTTGGGTTAAGCTTCTCTTTCAATTCCTTCAAATGGTCCATGGTCCTCAAAGTACTGGATCATTCAATTTTGAGAAATTTTCACTGCATAACATATTTTTTTAACTTTTTTTTAATATTCTATGTTTTTTTATATATTTTTAATATATCAAATATATATTCAATGTATATCTTTAAAATTTGAGTATATTTTTAATATACTAAATGTATACTTAAAATATATCTCCAAAAATGTGTATTTTTGAAATTAAATATATATATATTTAAAATTAAAAAAGAAAAATGGGTATTTTTAAAAATATTTTTATTTTTTAAAGTATTTTTAAAAAAATCCTATTTAATTTTACTAAGGAAAGACTCCAAAGGATACAATTTATCATCGATTTTGATGATGTAAATAATTGCAACATTCTCTAAAATTTTTTTAAAATATAAATTTATATATATATTTTTTATTATAGTTTTATTTTAACATGAGATATAAATATATTTTATAAGTAACAATAAATATAAATATAATAAAGATTTAATATATTAATTTATTAAAATGATAATTTATAATTTGTGACTAGTAAAAAAAAGAAAGTGCACATATTAACTCGAAACGAGGAGAGCAGTTAAGTAGTAGTAAATCAACCAACAAATGATAAACCGAAAATGTTAAAATTGAAATAAAAATGCAAATGACATCTGGCGTACACGTCTTTATTCTGTTGCTTCCTTGAATGCGAATAAATAATTAATCTTCATGTCATGTCCAATTAAGTATGTATTTCATTAAAATAATGTTAATTTAAGTTTATATTTAGTAGCCATTAACAGTCAATCACAATTATTTTCTTTTATAGGAACACGCAGAATCATAATTTTCTATCACGAATTCACAAATTTCTTCGCTCAAGAATAAATTATTATTTTAGGATTTAAATTTTTCTTTTAAATTTTGATTTAATAAATAAATGTTCTCTTTTGTATATTTTTACAATTACAATTGATTTTTATTTATTTATCAATTCTACATTAATTTAATAGTTGAATGCAATTATATTCCAAATTGTAATTGTAAACTTAATTAAAAAATAAAAATTGATCTCTAAATTTATTGTGTCATATTATCAAACTTAAATTCTAAATTTTTAATTAAACTTTTTCACTTTGTAAATTAATTTTATAAATAAATTATATTAAAATCTTTATACTAATTTTTTCTTATTAATATAAATACAAGAATATCAACTTTAATCATACTACAGGGTAGTTCAGCACTCTTTCTTAAATATCAACTACTCTGTTGAAATTTTACAAGCGCACGATAGCTAATATCTAGGCCACTAAAAAATATAGTCTTATATTTTAATGGCCACTATATAAATCATTCAAGTAAGGATATTAACTCAATGTCATATTAAATTATTCAAATTAAAATTTTCTTGTTATAATAAATTTAAAAAAAAATTAACTCTAAAAGCTTATTATTAAGGTTAAAGAATTCATTTCTATGTTTATTAGGTCATATTTTTATCATATTATAAGGTATTTCAATAAAATCATTAATTCAAGCATTAAAAAAAATCATTAATTTAATTATAATATAGTTGAAAAACTTAATTAGGGGCTCTTAACCGGTTGTCTGACATGTTTTGTAAAGTCAGAATTTGGAATAACTTTACAAAATTATATCTGACTAAAGCGCTTAAAGTTAAATGCTTTGGTTAACCTTCAAGAACTAATCAAAATCACTAGATAAAAAAAATTCTCAATTCTTATCAAAATTTAAAAATTAAGTTAAGAATATGATATAATAAATTAAAAGATCAATTTCACTCCATTTTTCAGATTAACATGAAAATGTGGTTATTATTTTATTTTTTCTAGATAAAATTATGTGTTTCCGGGAAGCATCATATATGTTTCCTGTCATATTCATCTTCATTGCCTCACCATATAATATATATTATCATGTTTACACTGGTCTTTAATTAATAAATTCTAGATCAATACATTTCAATTTAGTATAAATTTCCAGTTTCAAAATTCGTTAATTAGTTAATTGCCAGACCACACATATATAAAATACTCTATGGTGTTAAGCACTCTTTACCTTCTTTTGTCAATTATTACTTATCCAATTAAATTAATTTCATGCCTTCTACTTCTTCTTCAATCCAATTGAAGAAATAGGATGCTTAAAACGAATCAATGCTTTCATTGATGATAAACTTGATAAAGGAGAAGAGATCTCTCGGTCTCTCTTGGAAACAATAGAAGATTCATTTGTTTCAGTAGTCATTTTCTCAGAAAATTATGCGGATTCTCCCTGTTGTTTAGATGAGCTTATGAAGACAGTTGAGTGCAGGGAAAAATCAGGACAAGTTGTCCTACCTGCTTTTTACAAAGTTGATCCCACTACTGATGTTCAAGAGCTTAGAGGGAGTTTTGGGAACGCATTTCATAAGCTTAAAGAAGAATTCAAAGACTGTTAACACAAGGTGGAAGGATGGAGCCATGCTTTGACGGTAACAACCAACTTATCTGGGTGGGATTTGAGGAATATCAAGTAAGTTATTCGCTTATTTTTTTATTTCTTCATGTATGTTTTTTTTTTTTTTGATCTCTTGGCTATTTTCATTAGTTTAAGCTCTGTAACAAAATTTATGTTAGATGCAATAATTTATACTTATAAAGTTATATAATTTATTATAATTGATTAAATGAAAGGAATTGGCTAAATTTAAAATTTACAATTCCTAAGTTTGGTTAACTGTTTGCTAATTGTCTAAATATAGGCAGGTCTAATAGAGTACTTAAAACTAAGTATAGTAAATAAACATTTTTAATGATAATTAATGTTGTTTACTTGGAAGTCTAATTACTGGGTGGGTCATTTTGACTTAATAGTATTTGTTATAAATATGTCCTCTGGTCAGAATCCGAAATAGTTGAAGAAATAGTCCAAGATGTTCTTGCGAAATTAAATCAAATTTCTTCTTATGATAACTGCGATGACAAATTAGTTGGCATTGATTTACGCATCAAGAAGGTGGAATCATTATTGCAAATTGGATTAGCCAATGGTAATCGAACTATAGGAATATGGAGAATGGGAGATATTGGCAAGACAACTATTGCCAGTGCAATATTTAATCGAAATATGGCTCAATTTGACTGTCATTATTTTGTTACTAATGTTACAGAAGAGATGAAAAATCAAGCATTCATGTTGCGAGATAAAATCATTTCTCAATTATTAGGGGAAAAGGGCTTAGTTATAAACACACCTCATTTATCTTTTTCTATAAGGAGAAGACTCCTAATGAAAAAGGTTATCATTGTTTTTGATACTGCGAATGATCCACACCATTTAAAATTTTCAGCCGGATAGTGTGATTTGTTCAAAATGGGCAGTAGAGTTATTGTTACTAGCAGAGACAGGCAAGTCCTTAAAAATGTTTGCCATACTAAATATATATACATCAAGTTGAGGAATTAAGTGGTCAATAAGCTCTTCAACCCTTTTACTCACATGCCTTCAAGCAAAATCATCCTAGAGAAGGATATATGGATCTATCCGAGCAGGTGGTAAGATGTGCTCAAGGCACTCCATTAGCCGTTATAGTTTGGGGCTCTAATCTATATGACAAGAATATGGAAGAGTGGAAAAATGAGCTCAAAAAAAATTGAAAAACATTCCTGATATGAAAATTCAGAAAGTTTTGAAACTAAGTTATGATGGATTGGATCGTAATGAAAAGAGTATATTTTTGGTTATTGCATGTTTTTTTAATTAGAAGCATATAGAAAACATTGAGAGAATATTAGAAGGTTATGGTTTTTTTTTTTCCAAAAATTGGAATAAGTCGCCTTGTTGATAAATCTCTAATATCTAAATCAGTTAATGACCATGTAGATATGCACGAGTCGCTACAAAAAATGGGAAAAGATATTGTTTATGAGGAATGCACACAACCTGGAGGGCGTAGGAGGTTGTGGAATATTGAGGATATTTTTTCATTTATTGATGAAGGATAAGATAAGGAGCAAAAGCTATGAGTTTTCTTATTTTCTTCATGGAATGTAGCTCGCACAAGGAATTTAGTTCAATGATTAATATTTATTCATTTTTTTAAAAGTATTTTATACTCAATTTTTATTTGTCTTTCCTTGGGGAACTGAAAAGTTGGAAGGCGTTTTGCTTAACATGAGGTTTATGAATGGAGATATGGAGGTCAGTTCTGCAGCTTTCAAGGAGATGTACAATCTTAAATTCTACAATGGTGATTTCAAGATGTACAATTTTAAATTCTTTAAACTTCACACTATTTTGCCCCGAGAAAGAAAGTTGCATCTTCCTAATGGCCTAGAATTTCTTCCAGAAGAGCTAAGATATATATGTTGGGATTGTTACCCTTTGGAATTTTTGCCACTGAAGTTTTGCCCTAATAATCTTGTAGAGCTTTGCATGCGCAAGAGCCAACTCAAACAACTTTGGGAAGAAGATGATAAGGTTGGTACACTTTAATGTCCTGCTGCATCATTATGCTTCAGGCCCTGTCAGCTATTGTCACAACTGTCAGCTATGAATAACCAAATTTATCTCTTACTACAATGATGGAAATGGGAGTTAGAATAGCTATTTTACCTATTTGAGCAATTAACTAAGCTTAATTTACCCTTCTTTCTGACTATTTTGGGACATTAAGTTGGAAAACTAGATTTATGTAATACTCCGATTTAAATATAATTCTGAATAGTAATATTATAACACTACAAGAAAAATAAAAATTTGCAACGGATATTATCCATTGCAAAATAGTAACAGATTTGCAACAAATTTACAACAGAAAATTATTAAAAATAATCTTAAATTTTTGCAAATGGAACGAATTTTATATGACAAATCCTAAAATTTCAAGTTTTCAAACTATGGGATTTCTTGCATATGTCTGTCAAGAGAGTTCAGGATTTTTTCATCTTATGGTATGGGTACTATTAATTGCTATTATGTATCATCAGGAACATTTTTTCAAATGCTGTTTAGATTTTAATTTAGATGCTATCTCTCATGTTTTCCAAAAAAATCCTATAGCAAATATATGAAGTTAGAGCATTTCAAAAAATTAGGCACCTTCTACTATGTTGCAAAATTGTCTGTAGTTAAGATTGAATGAAAAATATTCAAAATCGATCTAATCAAGCCAACTTCCTAGTATGCCCGTTAAAAGAAATATTTTTTGCTGCTATCATTTGTTATTCTTAGATTCTATCAACTACTTACCTACTTTATCATGTGATTTTGAATTTTCAGTTAGGTAAATTTTATGCTTTTTATTTCTTATTTTGTGCAACTAGGATTTACTGCTAACTAGGATTAATTAATGCCTCATCACTGCCTTTTTTTAATTGTTTGGAGACCTTTTTTTTATCTGCTGATTTGCACGTTACAAGACAATAGACAATGAAGCATTTTTTAGCTCAAGTTGAGGAGGAGAAAATGTTAGATGGTGTAAATTTGTTAATGGGAAGGTAATTCAATTAAATTTTCAGTTACAAACTATATATCTATTGATTTAACTGTCTTTAATTTTTTTACTTTTTTTTTCTTAAATTGTGAAGGAAATTGTCATTTGAATCTTGAAGTATTTCACAGCAGTCTACATGTATTGTTTGTTTATTGTTTACAAATTTTGAATGTAGGAAAGTTAAGTCAAGGAAGGGGAGCAAAAAATAATAAAGTTAGATGATGTGCATATCACAGTGTGAAGCCAGCAGCCATTGCCTCATGAGTATGATCTTTTCTCCTCCAAATTGTTCAAAATAATGAAGGGTCAAAGCACAAATATGTAATAGAATTTTTTGTTGTTTTATTTAGAAATAATATGTATTTTGGCAGTGTTATTAAAATTATTATCAATTTTTTGTGTAAAAAGATAATTTTTATAATGATTTTTATTATAATAGATTTTTTGTCAATATTTTTATAATAGATATTATTTCAAAAGATATTGAATTTCAAAAAAAAACTATAATACAGTGATATTTATTTATAATTTAATAAAACAAAAAATATTAATTAATGCTAGATAATGAAAAGGATTATGGTTGGATTTTGTAACAGCTTTTGCAATGGAAATTCCGTTGCAAACTTTTGTAAATTTTTCCAAATTTGACATGAATTTTCTAATGAATTTGCAAGGGAGTTTTGTCCCTTGGAAAATTTGAAATGGAAAAGTTCATTGCAAAATTCATTTCAAATGTTTGCAACTGAATTAATTTCTTTGCAATTTATTTAGTGACGCCACTTTTGGTCACGGACAGATTTCGTTGCAAATTTTTTATTTTTGCAATGGATAAATACGTTGCAAAATTGAAATTTTTTTTGTAGAAAATTCTTAATCTAAATAAGTGGAATTATGAACTTAAAAGGGTCTAATTTTTCAATTTGATTCTTTAATAATAATTAAACCAAGAATTAAAGTTATACTTGAGAACTAAAATGTTAAATTATTTAGATGTTAAAATAACTTAATAAACTAAAACCATGGAATCATTAGAGATTCGGTGTAACATGAAAATATAAGCATTATCGTCAAATTGTTAAAGTACTTATATGGCCCATGTTTAGGAACCATCCGTATATATATATATATATACACGTACGTACGTATGTATGTCGTATGTATGTATGTATGTATCTTAAGCTAAACGATAAACATGTTGTAAACTACTTGTCAAAATGTAGGATTAACAAAATACAAATGTTGAGTTTGTGCTTCCATCTTGCAATGCGTACATGAGAAAAGTAGTGAAATGATATTGTGCGAACCATAGGTAACATTAGTCATCATGAAAAAATCTAGCTTATAATTGTAAGGATTAAAAAAATTGACAAATTAGATGGCATGTGTCCATAGTATAGTAAACTCTAAGCACTTTCACCTTGAACGTGTAGAGAAGGGAAAATTGATTTTGCAAGTGTCAAATGATAAGGATGGAAGGTGGCAAATAATTGATAATAGGATAGGGAAGTAACATGTGTAGATGGAAGTAAAACTTGGCAAAAAGCTTTTTCCTTTCTTAACACGTAAAAGAAGTTAGAATTTAACGACTTTGTGCCCAACAGGTGGCATTAAAAACCAATGCAAAAGAGACAAGAATTGAAGATGTAATTCTTCATTCAAACCTTGATATGATTCCAACCAATCAAAATTTTATAAAAAGTTGGCCTTTCAAGTAAACCTACAAGCACATCTACCATTCCCATTCAAAACCGAGAGAAGAGGATGGGGCTAGAAAGGAAGTTGGGCACAAGTTAGGAAGTAACATGGGTTAAGAAGTCCACAAAGTAAGATGAGTGTTCCAAACATCCTCTCTTAAAATCTTTAGAAAGAAAATGTTAAATGGAACTTAACTTGTTTACTTGTAATAGTATTAAGCATAAATTTGAATGATTCTGTAACATTAAAAGGTAAATATTTCAAATATACATTGAATTGATCCATTGCAAGCATCCTCGTATTTCCTTTTTATTTAATTATTTAATATTTTAGAATTTAAATATTACATGCTAATATGAATTTATGTTGAGTATATTCATTTAAAAATAAAGCACTCCCTCTTAAATCTTAGAAATATCTTATATGTAGAGTTCGAATTCAAGACTTTTATTTAATAAAAAAAGATCTCTGATAATATATATGTTTGCTCATATTTAATTTCATTAACAGCTGCTGAAATTTTTTTTATCACTAATATCTTTCAATTTTAATTTATATTGATAATTTTTTAATTTTAATTTTTATTAAAATTTCTAATTTTGATTTTCGATCAAAGATGATTATATAGTCTCCATGTAAAGCTATGCATTCAGAACTAACAAAGAAAATGTATTCTCATAATTTTTACACTCGTGAAAAATTTATTTTTCTACACCAATGTAAAAAATTGATGTGGAATTTTTATTTATTTATTGGACCCACAATATTACATAGAGTTCATATAATTATTTTGGACTGAAAAACAGACATAAAAATTTAAATTAAAAGACATAAATTAAAATTTTTATTAAAAGAAATTAAAATTTTGACATATTGATAATACAAATAAAAAAATAGAAAACATTGATAAAATTAACTCTTCTTTTAATTTTGATTTGACATAATCATAACCAAAATTTAAACATAAAATATTTTACCTTTCACCTTTTACTAATCGAAAGCAACCATTAAAAGGTAAATATTTCAAAAATACATTGAATTAGATTTAATTGATGACTAAAGGTAATGAAATAAAGGAATTAAATTTGAAGAACTAATTTTAGGTATTAAATAAAATTATGAGATACATGTGTTGGTTGCTGGAATTTACTTCTTAATTCTGTAAAGCAAATTTGAACGAATTTTTAAGTTAACTTAGATTGGTTCAAAGAATACAAAATTTTAACTGGGAATGTATCTTTGTGTTGATGATTTGTATATAATATTTCATAAATTTTGGAATTAATTTACTATTTATGAAAAATCAAGGGAGCTAGATTGCTAGGAAAAAGTGTGCAGAGACAGAATCTTAGGGTTTACGAAACATATTTGAAAAATATAGTAAATGAGTCTAGAAAAATCTGAACTTTTACATATAAGATTACATATATGTCAAAGGCATATGGTTAAGATTTTATAATTTTTGATGAAGTTTTAGTTATGAAAATTAAATCAACAATAATTACTATTAGAGAAATTATTATGAAATCAGAATATTTAAGTTTGAGAAAATCTAATTTAAAAATATAGCAAATAAAGTTAGAAAAAAATCTAAAATTTTAGATGTTGCTCCAATAACATGATTAAAATTTCATAAATTTTGATAAAGATTTAGTGATAGAAAGAAAATTGGAAAAATGAGGTTGTTAGGAAAAATCTGAAATCGGTAAAAGAAATGAACACTCAATTATGGTCTGGATAATTCATCTATTCAAAAGAAAAGGAAAATGGCTTAAATAAGCCTTACAACCAAACGTGAAACCAAAAAATAAGCAATTAAACAGCTAAGAAACAGGAACCACTAAATTAATAACTGCAACAGACTCTATCAACTCCTAAAAAACTAGCTTGACTTATTCAACTTCAAAACTGTCAAACACCCAACATAATTCCTCCCCTTAAACCGATATGCTAACAGCATCAGTTTAACTTTCAATCCTTCGAACTCCAAGCAAATTTCTGAGTTTCACAAACTGATCCAGCTTGACAGGCTTGGTCATAATGTCTACAATTTGATCATTTGTTCCAACAAAAACCATCTTAATTACCTCTTCATTACACAAGTTTCGCAAGTAATGAAACCTGACATTGATGTGTTTTGTCCTCCGATGCATGACTGGATTCTTAGATAACTTTATCGCCGAGCTGTTGTCACACATGATGTCGATGCATTCACCACTTATAGCTCCTAACTCCTGCAACATTCCTTTTAGCCAAACACAGTGACACGCAGAGGAAGTCGCTGCAACATATTCAGCTTCGGTTGAGGAGAGAGTGACAATGTCTTGCTTTCGTGAACTCCAGCAAACCGCACTCCCATTCAGCAAGAAAACATATCCAGAGGTGCTCTTCCTGTCATCTACATCTCGAGCATAGTCACTATCCGTGTATCCTAACAAATTCATTTTTGACGATCTCCCATAGAACACTCCAAAGTCCTGTGTTCCTTTTATGTATCTCAGTACTCTTTTAGCAATCAACATATGTTCTTCCTTAGGATCAGACATAAAACGTGAAATTAAACACACTACAAACATCAAATCAGGTCTTGTTACCGTAAGATACATTAGACAGCCAACCAGTTTCTTGTAGAGTGATGCATCAGCTCTTTTGTTCCCCTCCTTAGAAACAATGGTTCCTGGAACTATTGGATTTTTGACAGAGTTACAGCTCCCCATATTAAAACGCTCCAACACCTCCTTTGCATACTTCTTTTGACATATGTGTATCCCGAATTCACTTTGATGAACTTCCACTCCAAGGAAAAACTTCATTTTTCCCATGTCCGTCATTTCGAATTCCTTCTGCATTGAGGACTTAAATTTTGCGCACAATATCTTATCACTTCCAGTATAGATCAAGTCATCGACATAGAGACTTACCACCAACAAATTGTTTTCTGTTTGCTTGAAGAACAGTGTGTGATCATAGTCACTTTGCTTGAACCCTTCCTTCTTAAAGTAACTCTCAATTCTGCTGAACCATGCTCTTGGCGCCTGTTTTAAGCCATAGAGGGCCTTTTTTAAACGATAAACTTTGTCTTCCTCCCCTACTTTAAGATACCCTTCAGGCTGATCGATGTAGACTTCCTCCTTCAGTTCACCGTACAGAAAAGCACTTTTGACGTCGAGTTGATAAACACACCAACCTCGCTGAGCAGCTACTGCAAGAATGCTCCTAATTGTATCCCATCTAGCCACTGGTGCGAAGACCTCTGTATAATCCACCCCTGCTGTTTGAGAATAGCCTTTCGCCACCAAACGTGCTTTGCATTTTTCGACATTTCCTTCTGCATTCAGCTTTGTTTTGTATATCCACTTGACGTCGATGATCTTTGCCCCTATTGGCAATTTTGTAAGCTCCCAAGTGTTGTTTCTTTCAATGGACTGAATTTACAACTTCATTGCTTCATTCCACTTTTCTTCTTTTGCTGCTTCAGAGAAGTGTATCGGATCGTTATTGCATAAAACAAAATTTGCCCAATCATCATCTTCTTCCTCTCCACTTACAAAATCTTGCATCCATCTAGGTGGCTTTCTTGCTCTTTTTGATTGTTCCCCATGTTCATGGGCAGGAATTTCTGTTGTAGTGATCTCTTTTGTTTCTTCTCCGGATGTGGCCTCGTTAGTCACCTCTGCTTCTTCTCTTGGAGCATTTATTGTTTTAGAATTTTCAAGTCCTTCTCCCTCATACTCATCCTCAGTTTCTTCTTCTTCTAGAACTCCATCGTCATCACCATCCCATGTGAATATGTGCTGCTCTGGTGTGCTCAATTTCCAGTCCCACTGCGTTTCTTCTTCGAAAATAACATCTCTGCTTATTCTGATTTTCTTCGTGATTGGATCATACAGCCGATAAGCCTTTGATTCATCACTAACTCCAAGCAGAATACATCTATGACTTCGATCATCAAGCTTGATTCTCTTTTGTATCGGAACATGGACATGAGCGATTGAACAAAAAATTCTGAAATAGTCAACCTTTGGTTTGATTCCTGTCCATCTCTCTTCAGGCACCTTGTCTTTTATTGCTTTTGTAAGACTTCGATTCAGAACATGAACTGTCCATCTAGCTGCATCTGGCCATAGAAATCTCGGCATTTCTTTCTCGGAGAGCAAACAACGCACCATGTTCATGATAGTTCGGTTTCTCCTCTCTGCTACTCCGTTTTGTTGAGGAGTATACGATACCGTCAATTGTCGTTTTATGCCATGCTCTCTGCAGAAATTGTTGAATTTGTCTGAGGTGAATTCGCCTCCTCTGTCTGTCCTCAAACCCCGAATGACAGTCTTAGCTTCTTTTTCAATAGAAATTTTGAACTCTTTGAAAGCCTCAAGCGTTTCTGCTTTCTCTGCAAGGAAATAAATCCATATTTTTTGGGAAAAATCGTCGACAAGTACAAACATATACCTTTTTCCACTGTGAGATGCTGGGGTGATTGGACCACATAGATCTACATGAATTAGTTCCAGCTTCTCTGTTGCTCTCCACTTGCTTTTCTTTGGGAATTTTCCTCGTTGTTGCTTTCCCACATTGCATATTGTGCACACCTTAACCTCCTCCTTCAAGCTAGGTAACCCTTTCACCATTCCTTTCTTTGCCATGATCTAGATGGACTTGTTGTTCAAATGTCCAAACCTCCTGTGCCAAAGAGATCCCACATCTTCTTCTTCCACCTTGAGACAGTTCACTGATGTTGGTCTCTTTTTAGCGTAAACTAGAAACATCCGATTCATTGTCATTTGAGTCTCCATGATCAGCCCTCTCTTAAAATGATGTATCTTGCACACATTATCTTTGATCATAATGGTTAGATTCTTCTCCTAAAGTTGTCCAATGCTCAGCAAGTTGTTGGTCAGATTCGGAACATAATAAACATCAGTCAATAATTGTATTATCCCCTCCACTTCAAATCTGACTTTTCCTTTTCCTTGAACCACCATTTTTGAGCTGTTTCCCAATCGAACAAAATGCTTGAAACCTTCATCTAGATCAACAAACCAAGATTTGTCCCCCGTCATATGGTTTGAGCATTCGGAGTCCAAGAACCATATCCCTCTTTCTTCAGTATTGCTCACGTCGACATGTGCCATTAGTAATAATTCCTCTTCTTCGTCAAACTCAACATAGTTGGCTTTATTTTCATCACTAGTGCACTCGAACTGATAGTGACCCTGTTTTCCACATCGAAAACACTGAATGGCTGCTCTGTTGACAAAGGATCTACCTCTACCTCGTCCTCTGTAGCTGCTTCTTCCTTGTCCTCTATAATTTCCTCTTCCTCTTTGAGCGTTCCTTGGCTCATTTTCCACTTGCAGAACCTGCTCTTCACTCCTTCTCTCAACCACCTTGCTTTCATGTATTTGTAATGATGCCTGCAACTCGTCAACAGTAAGACTGTCAATATCCTTTGATTCTTCGATGGAGCAAACCACAAAGTTGAAGTTTTCTGAGAGACTTCTTAAAATCTTTTCAACAATCTTGACATCGTCTAACTCTTCTCCACAATTTCTCATGTCGTTGACGATCTCCATGACTCTTGAAAAATATCCAGCTATTTCTTCTCCAGCTCTCATCTCCAAGGTTTCGAAGGTCTTCGTTAATCTCTGTAATTGTGCGCGTTTCACTCTAGCACTTCCTTGATGCTTAATTTTCATGGACTCCCATATTTGTTTGGCTGTCTCCTTCTTGGTGATAGTTTTCAACATGGTTTTGTCAATTGATTGAAACAGGTAGTTTTTGGCTTTGAGATCCTTGAGAACAGCTTCATCAAGCTACTTTTTCTGTGTCGGATTAGGTGATTCGATTTTTCTTAAATTGTCATATCCTGGTTCAATGATGCTCTAGTACTCCTTGGATCGGAGAAGATTCTCCATGAGCAAACTCCAATGGTCGTAATCTCCATCAAACTTTGGTACGGCAGGTGAGTTGAAACTTGCAGGGTCTGCCATTTTCAGTGTGAGTTTTTCCTCTCAAACAACCTTGCTCTGATACCAGATAAAAGAAATGAACACTCAATTATGGTCTGGATAATTCATCTATTCAAAAGAAAAGGGAAATGGCTTAAATAAGCCTTACAACCAAACGTGAAACCAAAAAATAAGCAACTAAACAGCTAAGAAACAGGAACCACTAAATTAATAACTGCAAGAGACTCTATCAACTCCTAAAAAACTAGCTTGACTTATTCAACTTCAAAACTGTCAAACACCCAACAATCGACATATTTGAGGAGTTAGTAAATAAATAAAAATTTAAATAGTAAATGAATGAAAAAAATATGCAATTTTTGCATGTGGATTTATATATGTGTTAAGAATAATCCTGGAAATTTTGATAAAATTGAATAAAAAGTTGGTAAAAAAAATATATGATGGATATATGGTAATAAGGTAAGAAAATCAATTTTTTGTTAATTGATTGTTTAAATGCATGTTGGGGTAATAAGGCTAAAATATGACAATTTACAGTAGTAAAACGAATGGAAATTTATGGAAACTGAATTTGTGTGAATTTTTAATTTTGGAGAGTAGTTTAATTATGAACTAGCTTAAAGAAGCAAGCTAAGGAAGTCATTGAAACAAGGATGTATATTATGAATTCTTAAGAAACATGATTATCTAGGGAAAAACTAAAAGACCTGAGGCTTAAAGTTACAAAAATCGGTTGATAATACGCTGGAAATGAATTTAAAATCTTTAGGAGGGAACGAAATAAAAGGGTAGAAGAACATTTAGAAGGAAGAAGCTCAAAAAAAGGACATATACGATGGAATATAGTTGAACTTATATGAGTATTTCTGGTTCATTTATGTAAATATATATACGATGGGATATTTTAAATCAATATGAGTTTAAACAAAAAGGGGGAGGATGAATTGTTTAAAATAGCTAAGCAATATAGTGATTGAATGATAGCGTACGGATATCCTCTGTATTTTGAGAGTAATTTAGGCTCACCATTAAATTTTTATACTAATTTTTAAGTGTTTTGCAGAAAAATTGACAGAAAAAGGGTTGGAGTTAGATAAAAAAATTTGAGAAAAAAGTTATAAAAATACAAAATATGCTAACAGAAGGCTCGGACATAACCCTTGGGCAATGGTAATATTAATATCTGACCTGACAGTTTTGAAGATAAACTTGACAACTGACGTTTAATTTATTTTAATGCTTTGAATATTCAATTTTAGAGAAATTTTGTAATTTTCTATTAGTTAGAAATTTAATTTGGAATATTATTTTTTTATTTTTCCTAATTTGATTTAGTTTAGGAAATATCTAAACTTCGAAATATTTAAGTTAGAGGTTCCGGCAACCCTAACAACTTTTGTTTAACGTTTTAGCTACTAGAAATTTACAGATTATTGATATTTTCTTTTATTCAAATTAGGAGTAACTAATTTACATATTGGTTGATGGTAATTGAAGTTTATATTCACGAATTGTGAGATCTAAACAACTTTAATTTTTCTCTTTTTTAATATTCAGTATTTATATACTCTATGTGGTTTAATTTAATTAATGTTTTGCTAATTAATCAATATGACACATTATTTAATTACTTAAATAATATAATGTTATTCAACGTGCTTGAATCCGTAATTGTTCTCGTTGCTTTGATTTAGGTAGCATTAGGAGTATCCTAAAAGATTATATAATCTAATTAAATAAATCTCGAAATTGAATTTATTAGAATTATATCCTTCTAGTTCTTAAGTCTGTCAATAATTATATTCTAAAAACGTTCTTATGAGGTATGTTATTAATAAAAGTTAATTAGAGAATATTTCTTAATCAATTTAAAACTTAAGAAATGATTAGTATTGATAGTTTGTTCAATACTATAACTGGTTTATTGAAGAATTGGAAATGAGTGATCTTTGAATCTATGATTAATTCAATAATTGAACCAAAATTATTTCTTCAACTAAGTCTTTTTTTTTATTGAATTTCTCAATTTAGTTTAATCATGTTTTATAATTTATCAATTTAATTTTCAGTTTTAATTTTATTTAATTTTAGTTCTTAATTTATAAATTTTACCTTTTAATTGTTTATTTTTTTATTTTAATTTTCAAAAGAGATTTAAATAAGTAATTAATTTTTCGTGAATTCGATCATATTCACCACTATTACAATTTAATTAGTTTAAAAATAAAAAATTATTTTTTGTGGCTGTGGAATTATAATAATAGTTATTTTAGCCAAGCTAATTAATAAACTGAAAAAAATAAATTAAAGCAGATAGACTAAAAATATTTATGGGATATAAAATCCTAAATATAATGAAGGTTATAATAGACGAGATAACAAATTAAAAATTAGAAATTTCTGAATGATAAATCAAGTAAAATAAATAGAAATATTCTTTGGTGGAAATAATATAAAAATTTAAATTTAAGTGAATAAATTAAGTTAAGAATAAAAGAAATAATATTTGAATAATTGAAGAATTATATAGTTATTATGAGGAATGAGAAAATTAATAAAATTAAATAATAATATGCTAAATTTATGCATCCCTGCTATACTCTATAAATTAAAATCTAAAGATCCCCTATTTTATTGAAATACATTTTTCGGCTGAGCCTTTTGAGACTAACTCATTGACTTAATCTGATTTTTTGATTTAATATTGGTAGAGCCCAATTTTAGTGGGGGTTAAACCACTAGACAGTGTACATTGAGTTTTGATATGCATATAAGAAGAAAGTTATTGTCCTAATTTACAGCTTATAGTTATTTTGTTCAGTTCACGACCATTTGGTTGTTCTGTTATGATCTATCACATGATCCTCTTTTTGAAATTGAATTATTTGATATGCTCAGATATGTGAAATATTATTTATGTTCTGTTCTAATTTAATAAGCCTTAAATTAACAAGGGTTAATTTTTTACGGTCTGAATTCCTATTTTTAACATAATCTATGCATTTGCATCTCTGAATTAAAATAGATATACTTGTGAGCTTGGACCGTAAGGTCAATAAAGTCTTGGGGTGAGCTCTTGCTTAAAGAATTAGAAAATTGACCACATTTTGTGTTTCTAATCAACGCCTCTAAGGCCAACTCAAAGTTAACCTTTGAGATTTTGACCACAGTATCATTGAATCTCTCAATGTACTTTCAAAGTGTTTCATTGGATTTTTGCACAACTTTAAACAAATCTACTGAAGTACATCTTGGGCCAATCAAAGCTACAAATTTATTAATGAAAAACATAGTAAATTGCTTGAAGTTATGAATAAAGTGTGGCTCTAAGTTCCTATACTATATTTGGGCATTGCTCGTTAAGGTTTTAGGGAAGAGCTTGCATAAAGTAGAATTTGAGGTAGAGTATATCAGAGCGGTGTTAAATCAGACAACCCGTTATACTCCTTCAACATTAGCACATGAAAGCTCAGATACACATTGTTATGGATCTCTTTCAATAAAGGAGAGCAGAAGGTCGCATCATACTGTAGCGCTGCCCCTTTATGCATCCTCTTAATCCTTTTATCTACCAGGGCATTAATGTCCTCGTCTTTCATCATAACATCTTTTTGCTTAGGCTCAATCAAGGCCGAGGTTGCTTAGGTTGGTGTGTAGGATACAAAGTGCTTAGGTGAGAAGAGCCTTCTTCTAGTTTTATTTTCTAGTTCGAAAGAGGTGTCTCGGGGTTGTACTGTGGGTAGATGTCATGTTGGGGAGGGGCTAGGTGAGACATTGGCGGGGGTGGCGGGGTTGGTGGTTGCTAAACTCAAGGAAAAGCTGGTAGTGTTTGAGCTTGTTGGTTTGTTGGGTATGTAGGTTATGGTTATAGTTGTGGCTGTGGCATGGTTTTTACTGGCGTATTGCCTAAAGATCGAGATCAAGTCTCTAAGGGTAGCTATAAGCTCCCGGAATGTTTACTCTATTAGGCATGGAGACTGCAATACTTCTTAGGTCATCTGAGCCAGTGGGGCAAAAGGGAATAAGGGTCCGATGGGTATTGACTCGGCTGCAAAAAGAGCAGCTGTTAAAGGTCTAAGGATAATATGTCCCGCCACTAAAGGTATGATAATTGTTTGGGTTACTTGATGTGTTTTAAATTATATGGTATTGAGGTGTGTATGGTAGTGGGGGTAATTTATTGTTTGAAGTATAAGTGCTGTTTTGTGTCTCATAGATCATGTCTTGAGTCTTATTATCCATTTTAAGGATTAATTAGTCCACCACTGATGACAAAGTAGACTCCCATGGACTCTTAGCTCGGATTAGGGTTTTGTTGTTGGCTCTCTTACCTGTAAGACAAGAGAAGGAATCGGGATCCAGTAGGAAGACTCTAATATGTATATATAATGCCGATAAATTGAAAAATGTGTTTTAGATTATTATTAATATATTTTATAATTCAAGACTTGAAAATGATTAAAAAAATCTAATTTTCTTTTCTGAGCTCTATAGATTTCAAAATCACTTACTAATTATTTTAATTATATTATGCCGAAAAACACCGAGTATTTTTTTAGATATGACAAAAAAACACCAAGTATAATAACTTAATATGGACATGAAATAAATTCAAAAGCAAAGTTCAAACATGAGACCTTTGTGCACAAAAAGAAAAAAACATAAGACCTTAGCCTAACCATTTAGAATTTTTTTTTTCAAAACATGTGTTTTCTCAATTTATTTTTTTTAATCAATTGATATACAAAGTTATTTTGTTCATTAAATTTATATTTGGTCAGACTAGGGATGATCCGAGCCACGTGGCTTGCTGACATGGCTAAATTAGGATTTTTTTACCGGAGTAACGCAACCGTTTTGATCGACACTTTTTGCCCTTTGGTTTCACGAAAGCGGCACCGTTTTAAGAAAATAAACTCAAGCTGCATCTTGTCCGAAATTGTATCGTCTTTGTTCAAAAATTCCGCCCAATAACCATCGGTATCCAAGCGCAGCCACTGGTTCCCAATCTTCAGGACTTTACTCTGCCCAGAATTTGAGCTCTCTGCTCAAAACTTGGATCTGGTTCCCAAAGATGTGCTATCTTACTTGATTGCTGATGGGGGGAAACGTCGACTTTTTGTACCTTCGAAGGTGTTGTTATTTTCTTGACTCTTCCCTTGTTATTTTCGTTGTTTTTTTATATATACAGTTATCGAAATGATAGGCGTGCTCAATGGATTTTGTAATTGTTGGGATGGTCTCATTGGTTTAAATATGGTTGATGTCGGTTCACTTGCTATTTGACTGTCATTTGCAGTGGATAGTTATTCGATGAGTAATGTATCAATCTGAATTGGTTTGGGAAATGAAGATAAAAGTTTGCTGCTTTTTCATTATTTTTCAGTCTCCATATAGAATTACCTCATAAAATTGAGCCGTTTACTCTCATTTCCTGTGAAATTTTGATGTCTCAATTTAAAATAGCAATTTCTTTTTCATGCCGCAAGTCTGTGATGCTAGTAACCCATAATTTTTTTTTCTTCTAATTGTTTCTACACGCACGCATATATATATATATATATATATATATATATATAGTTCCTTATGAGATTCTCAGTGCTGTCCATAGATTTCCATCAGCTATAGCTTCATTTGATTACTTCTCAAACGGTGCCTTTTTGGTGAAAACTACAGGAAAATATCCGAGGCTGCCACATGTAGGCTCGGTTCCTCCCTAGCCTGGCCAAGGATAACATTGATGCGTAAAAATACCTTTGTTGCACCTTTGACAAAAACACGTTTTTTGGGTGGTTAGGCCTAAATTCAAATTTCTTACGTATAATGGAATAGAAAATATATTGGTGGAATTCAAAGTAACTCTTGCCCTTGAAAATTAGTTTGAAGTCAATGAATGGTCACAGTTACTTGGCTGTTCCTGTGTTTCCAGGAACCTGCTTATCATCTTCATCTTCATTACCTCACCATATTTTACTGTATATGTTTATGCTGGTCTCTGATTTATATTTATTAATATACTTCCAATTACAATATTCAGTAGTTAATTACCTTATCACACCCGCCTTTCACAAGCGAATTTTCAGAGTTTATTTCGTTGTCTTTGTTGGGTTTGTGTACTGTCTAGATTGAGTTATAATATTTGATTGATATTTGCTTGTATATGATATTTCTTTCACCTTCTAAAGCACAAGCCTTCTTTAGTCAATTATCTCTTATTATCCGATTTAATTATTAATTTCATGGCTTCTACTTCTTCTTCAACCCAATTGAAGAAATGGGATGCTTTTGTTAGTTTTAGAGGCAAAGATATTCGTTATGGTCTTTTAAGCCATCTCTCTAAAGCCTTGAACCAAAAACAAATCAATGCTTTCATTGATGATAAACTTGATAAAGGAGAAGAGATCTCTCTCTCTCTCTTGGAAACAATAGAAGATTCATATGTTTCAGTAGTCATTTTTTCCAAAAATTATGCAGACTCTCCATGGTGTTTTGATGAGCTCGTAAAGATAGTTGAGTGTAGGGAAAAATCAGGACAAATAGTCCTACCTGCCTTTTACAAAGTAGATCCAACTGATGTGCAAGAGCTTAGGGGGAGTTTTGGGAAGGCATTTCATAAGCTTAAAGAAGTCAATGAGTATTTACAGAAGGTGGAAGGATGGAGCCGTGCTTTGAAGGTAACAAGCAACTTATCTGGATGGAACTCGAGGAATATCAAGTAAGTTATTCACTTAGTTTTTATTTGTTCTTCTTCTTTATGTATGTCTTTTTTGCTTTGATCTCTTGTCTATTTTCATTAATTTAAGCTTTGTAACAAAATTTATGTTAGATGCAACAATTTATACTATACTTGTATGATTTATTACAATTGATTAAATGAAAGGAATTGGCTAAAGTTAAAATTTACAATTACTAATTAAGTTAGGTTAACACGTTGCTAACTGTCTAAATATAGGCAGGTCTATTAGAGTACTTAAAATTAAGTATGAGACATAAACCTTATTAATGATAATGTTATTTACTTGGAAATCTAATTACTGGGTGGTTCATATTGACTCATGAGTATTTGTTAAAAATGTCTTATCAGGTCGGAGTCCGAACTAGTCGAAGAAATTGTCGAAGTTATTGCAAAATCATGTCAAATGTCTTCATATTATTCCTGCAATTGTAAATTAGTTGGCATTGATTTGCGTGTCAAGAAGGTGGAATCATTATTACAAATTGGATTAGCAGATGATTATAGGACTATAGGAATATGGGGAATGGGAGGTATTGGCAAGACAACTATTGTTGAGACGATACTTAGTCAAAACATGGCTCAATTTGATTCTTACTGTTTTGTCATGAATGTTACAGAGGAGACGAAACGTCAAACATTAATTAAATTGCAAGACAAAATCATTTCTGAATTATTAGGGGAAAAGGGCTTAGTTAAAAACACACCTCAGTTACCTTTTTTTATCAGGAGAAGGCTTCAAATGAAAAAGGTTATCATTGTTTTTGATGACGTAGATGACCCGCAACATTTAAAACTTTTCACTGGAGAATGTGATTTGTTCAAAAAGGGGAGTAGAATTATTGTTACTAGCAGAGATAGGCAAGTCCTTAAAAATATTTGTCCTACTGAATATGTATATGAGGTTGAAAAATTAAGTTATCAAGAAGCTCTTCGGCTCTTTTGCTTGTATGCCTTCAAACAAAATCATCCTAGACAAGGATACCAGGCTTTGTCTCGCGAGGTGATAACATATGCTCAAGGCAATCCATTAGCTGTTGTAGTTTTGGGCTCTAATCTATATGACAAAAATATGGAAGAGTGGGAAAGTGAGCTAAAAAAATTGAAAAGCATTCCCGATATAAAAATTCAGAAAGTTTTGAAACTAAGTTATGATGGATTGGATCGTAATGAAAAGAGTATATTTTTGGACATTGCATGTTTTTTGAAAGGGAAAAGAATAGAAGACATTGAGAGAATTTTAGAAGGTTGTGGCTTCTTTCCAAAAATTGAAATAAGTCGTCTTGTTGATAAATCTCTAATATCCATAGACAATGGGTATATAAATATGCATGAGTTGCTACGACAAATGGGGAGAGATATTGTTTATGAGGAATGCAAACAACCTGAAGGGCGTAGCAGGTTGTGGAACCCTAAGGATATTTCTCATGTGTTGACAAAAAATAAGGTAAGGACCAAAAGCTATAAGTTTTCTTCATATATTTGATTTTTGCAAGCAATGTAACTCCCATAAGGAATCAAGTCCAATGACTAGTAGATTTCAATATTTTTATATGTTCTTCATTCTCAAATTGTACTCGTATTCTTTAGGGAACTAATCAAGTGGAAGGCATTTTGCTTGACATGTCTGAGATTAGAGATATGGAGGTTAGTTTTATAGCATTCAAGGAGATGCACAATCTTAGATTCCTCAAATTCCACAACAATTTGGAGTACAAAGGAAAGTTGCATCTTCCTAATGGCCTAGAATTTCTTCCAGAAGAGCTAAGATACCTACAGTGGAACGATTACCCTTTGGAATCTTTGCCACTGAAGTTTTGCCCCAATAATCTTGTAGAGCTTTGCATGCCTTGGAGCCAACTCAAACAACTTTGGGAAGGAGATGATAAGGTACATACACTTTAATGTCCTGCTGCATCAAAAGTTTGCTAGAATATTTTGTAAAGTTCGCAAATGCTATTTTATATTTATAAACTTCCTTTATAAATGCTAATTTGTATTCATAAACTTCCTTTTACTTTACAGCCACTTGCAAATTTGAAAGTTATGGACCTCAGCAAATCACAACGTCTAATAAGAATTCCAGACTTGTCTGGAGCCTTAAATCTTGAGGTTTTAAATTTGCGCGGATGTGAAAGTTTAGTTGATATTCCCTCATCCATTCAATATTTGAGCAAGCTTGCTATCCTAATTTTAGGGGGCTGCACAAGCCTCTGCAGTTTGCCAAGCTTCCTTCATTTGAAGAATCTTGAGGAGGTTGATCTTAGCGGTTGCTCAAAACTCAAAGAGTGTCCAGATATTCCATGTAATATAAAGAGTTTAATCTTAGATGAAACTGCCATAGAAGAATTGTCCTCTTCAGTTGAACATTGCTCTCAACTTGTTTGTTTGAGCTTGGAACACTGTACAAGGCTTGTGAGTGTTCCCCAAGGCATCTGCAATCTGAAATTTTTGGAGGAGCTTGTCGTAACTGATTGTTCTAATATGAAAGAATTACCAGACAACTTAGGATATTTAGAATCTCTGTGGTTTCTTGATTTAAGAGGAAGTGGCATAAAAACATTGCCATCCTCCATGAATCAATTGAGAAAATTGGATCAGTTATCATGCAGGAGATGTGATGGTTTGAGCAAGTTGCCTCTTTTGACAGGTTTGTCCTGCCTAAAAACTCTTGATTTATCTAATTGTGGTATATTGGAAATTCCAAATAGTATTGGCTCATTAGTGTCATTGGAAAGATTATATTTAGATGGAAATGATTTTGAGATCTTACCTACTTCGATAAATCAACTTTCTAAGCTGGAAGAACTTGACTTAAGGGATTGCCAGAGACTTAGATATTTACCCGTGCTTCCGCGTTTAAAAGTGATAGTAGTTTCAAATTGCTACTCTTTGGAGTTGGCATCGACTTCGTTCCTTTCTTCAATTGATCATCAAAGTTGGACCAGAGAACTTGATTTTACTAATTGCATCAATTTGGATAGCAAAACTATTATGGATCACGTATTAATGGAAAGACATATAGTAAAACAGGTATGTTTGGTTCATTTAATTTGGTGCTGTTAACATATTTATATTTATATTGTTCATATTGGCAAATAAACAGGAATCAAAATACACATTGCAATTTTCATGGTGTAGGCGTATGTTTCTTTACGTGTTCCCGGAGTTGAAGTACCTCAAGGGATGAGGTATCGAAATGAGAAAGGATCTTCTCTTTCAAACATCAAACTTGATGATACGAAGTTCATTGGTTTCTCTCTTTGCACAATTGTTGATCCTAATAACTTCAATTGTTGGTGTGATGTTAAATGTAGAGTTGATTTCAAAGACAAATCTGGATATAGCTGCAATTCCATTATGTCTTTCCTTCCTAATAATTGGATTTACTATAATCTGGATATGCAACATGTGTTTCTCTGGCACTCAAATGTGGACTTTAAAGGGCATTTCACTGAGGCTTCATTTCAGTTCTACATTGAACATTGTTATGAGATTAACGACGAGGATGGGATAATGGATTCTAGAATAGATATCAAGGGGATAAAGAAGTGCGGGGTGCATCCTATATACAAGGAATGATTGTGTTGGTAAAGATAAAAGAGAGAAGGATAAATGATGATCACAGTGAGAATAATCAGGACAAGGAAGACCGATCGTCCCTTAAAAAAGAAAAGAACAATACGATGATTACCTCAATAACTTCCCTTAGAAAGAAAAAGAAAAATACGATGATTGCCTCTATCTAAATCTCTCTCTATCTTTTTGTTCTACTTGATGTTAATTTTTTGCCTAACAGGTAATTTTTAATTATAAGTCTCTCCATTTGTTTATATAATTAAGACCTTTACATATAAATTGGCGCAGTCTCTCTTTTGGCATTATAAGCTTATATAATTGTGGGCAGGGCTGCTTGCTGATCAAACTCAAAACCACAAGTCAAATTGCTTTGCTTGTTGCATTTAGTGTTAATTAAAAGTTAAGACTTAAACAATCTGCTAGTTCTTCCATATTCTATTTATTTATTTAAAATGGCCTAAGTTTTACCATATTTTTGCTCATTTCTTCCATTTTTTGTTTTACAAGCAGTTGTACTAAGCCCAACTCTTATTTTAATATTATATTTTTATTTTATTATTCACTTTCATTTTGATTGTACACTATTATTAATCAAATTTGCATACCATATATAGGTTATGAGTGCCTTAGATAATATAATTTTTTCTTGAGAAACAAATTCAATTTTCCTCTTATTGAACTCTGAAAATGAAAAGAATAAAAGATAATAATATAACTATTTCAACATTACACTACACTTAATACCGTTATCTAGAATGAAAATATGTATTAAATAAAATTATATTTTTCATTTTGGTTGATGAATTGAATAGCTTAATTTTATTTAGAAAAAGATAGAATTAGTTTAATTAATTGAATAGATTAGAACAGAGAAGGTTAAGTATAGCTTTTACTTTATTTTTCACTTTTTAAACTATGTATTTTTAAATTATACTTTAAATTCCATCTCTCAAAAACACAATATGTACACAAAATTGCATTACTCTTTTCAATCACTTGCAATTTTGTGGTTACTTTTAAGATTAGACATTAAACACTCTTACTTGTTGTGCAGAAATTAAGATGAACATTCAGGCTTGAATAATTGCAAATTTGGATTGGAATCCACAAAAAGAAACAAAGTCCCAAACTTGGATTTATCAGAGATGATTAGCACAACTCAAACAAAATGATAATCATGTACTGCAGTTAGTCCATTGATGATCTTAATGTTATACCATATACGTATGAGAAACCAGATGGTGATGAAAAATAATAATTGTGATTTAATTAGTTATGATTTGGTGTTTTAGAATTCGTTATATTGTGTTATTATTCGTATAAATGCTTCTATAATTTTGTGTAGTTCTGCCTTGGTAAGGGTAATGGTTCCCACCGTTTACTAATTACGATTGTTTGGCTGTTTTAGCATCTATAATTTTTTTGCGTTTCTGCTTAGTTTTGTTATTCTTGTTAGATTTTTAGACTCCATAGATCATTTTCTTCTTAAACTTTCTTAAAATTGAGTGTTGGCTAGGCTATTTTGTCCATTGAGCCACCTGATTTATAAGTCACTTTTTGTTTTTATTTTTTTGAAACATTTACATAACTATGTAAAAAAATAATTTTTATTATAAAAATATTATAAAAGCTAAAAATATTTATATTTTTATAAAATATTGGTATAAAATTTAAAAAAAATACATAATTACTCAATAAAATAAAAGTTTTTTTTTTAAAAATGCATCTTTCCTTAATACATTTAATATTTTACTTTAATTTTTTTTTCAAACTTCACTATTAAAATAAAAAATTATAATAAAATAATAAAAATTAATATTTTTAAATTATTTTTTATCATATAAAAATCACAATTTTTTATAAAAAGAAAAAATTTAATTTTAATTATAAAAAATAACACTCAAAAATAAAAATAAAATAAATATACAAAAATATAGTAATAAAAATTATTAAACTTATTTTTAAACAGATTTTATAAATTATACAAATAAAAAAATAAAAAATATACATAATTTTATTATATAGATATTTTGTAGATATGTTATAGATATTGTGTGTATGTTATGTTTTTATTATTCAAGTTATATGTATTTTATGAAAAAATTATTAAATATTATATGAATATTATGTAAATATTTTGAGAATAAAAAATATTTTGAGAATAAAAAATTAAAAAAAATAAAATTAAACAGATATTAAAAATATTATGTAGATATGTTGTAGGTTTATTGTAAATGTATTGTTGATGTGCGGTAGATGTATTTTATATTATTGAGTGCATATTTTATATATATATTATATATATTATGCATATATTATGTATATATTTATTTTTTATGTGTATATTAAAAATATAACATAAAAATTTTTTTAAACAAAAATATATAAATAAAATAAAATGGTAAAAAACGAAAAGAAAAAAAAGGAAAATCAACGTTTTAAAGTAATTTTGAAAAGAAAAAAAAAGTGAATCCCGTATTGTTGAAAAAAAGAATTGTCAGGCCCGTATATATAAAAAGTAAGCGCTAAAATAACGTACAAGACGCAAATTTCTATTGTTTTTCTCGATGTTAGATTTTTAAACTCGGATAATTTTTTTTAAACTTTCTTGAAATTAAATGTTTTATAAAATTATTGGGCTCTTTTAACATTATGGCCGCATTCATTTTGTTCATTAAGCCACTTAATTTATATGTCATTTTTTATTTTTGTTATACTTAAAGCGATGATTTTAGTAGAATGAGGTGTGGTAATAATTAATCTTTGAAGAATTGGATATACAATCATATGTCTGCTACAAGAGACGGATTTCCACGTAGGCAAACCTTGTTTAGGCGAAGGTCACAAAGGAAAAAAGGTTGTCCTTGTTCCTGACGACAATGATTCAAATCATTTGAAGCAATTAGTTGAAGAATGTAATTCGTATCACTATGAAAGTAGAATTACTGTAACTAGTACAGATAGACAAATACTCAAAAACGTTATTTATGAAGGAACTAGTAGAGATTGACAAGTACTCAAAAATATTTTTCAATATTTTTTTAATATAATTTTATACTTTACTCGTTATTTATTAGGGAACTTAAAAAAAAAAGAAGGAATTTTGTCTTAATAACATGTTTAAATAGAACAAAATAGCAAGTTCTACCGCTTTCAAGAATATGTACAATCTTAGATTCCTCGAAATGGACAAGATGATAAAATAGCCGTTGTATTTATGGTGCGCATCGTTTTGATTAAAACACGGTGTTTCTTTCTTTTACTCTTACGCACCGTTTTACTTCTATTATTGTATAAACAATTTTTAGTTTTCTTCTTTTTGCAGAGCTCAGTTTGTTAGTTCTTTGATGTCGGTAGTTACAGCTGTCATGCAAGTTGTTGGATTTCTAGAAGTTTGTTAGGCTGTGTATAAATTGTAGTGCAGGCTCCTGTAACTAATTCACGTTGAATGAATGAATTTCATTTTCTACTAGATTTGTTCATGGTATCAGAGCGTGGTTAGTTACTAGTGCTATTAACAAATACTCTTTTTTTGATACATACACTTTTTTTGATATTGTTTTTTCATTTTGCTTTCGATCAATCTTGCGATAATGGAAAAGTCTTCAAGATCATCTGATCAACGAAGCGAAGCTTCAAGAGCAGTAAATAATGGAGAGCCTTTTCATTTACGAACATCTGATAATCCAAGCACAATTTTAGTCACAAGCTTGCTGGATGGGAACAATTTTATGGCTTGGAGCAGATCCATGAGGATTGCTCTGAGTAGGAAAAATAAACTGAATTTTATGGAAGGAGACATGGTGATACCTAAGGAAGAGACAGAAGACTATAAGCAACGGTTTAGGGATGATTCAATGGTGAGATCATGGATACTGAGTTCAGTGAAGAAGGAGATTGCTGAGGCGTTCATTTATGCTGCCGTAGCAAAAGAATTATGGAAGAATATAAAAGACAACTATGGAGAATGCAACGGACCACAAATCTATCAACTACAGAGAGAGATTTCTTCACTTAAGCATGTTAACATTCAAACACACAAAATACAGAGCATAAAGGGAAGAAAACGCAAGCAAATGAAAAGGTTCTGCTACTTTTTTATTACTACAAAAGTACAGTGGCGTAGCCAGGATTTTAGATAAGGGGGGTCCAATTCAACTTAAAATTTATAATTCACAAAAATAACATTTATAATAAAATAAATAAAACAAGAAAAATGTTGGATACAAAGAAAATTTAAAACATTAAATTACAATATTCCTCGCCTATTTTTCATTGATTGAAATCTATTCATAATTGTTTCATTGTCAATACTTGCAAATACATCTCTTTCAATATAGTTAACTAAACAATCATTTAGCAGCTCATCTCCCATGCTATTACGAAGTGAACTCTTAATAATTTTCATTGCGGAGAAAGCTCTTTCCACTGTAGCTGTAGCAACTGGTAAAAGCAATGCCAATTTGATTAACAGATACACTAAAGGAAAAACTTTATGCTTTTTTATAGCAACCATAGTTTTGGCGAGATCTCCAATTCCTTTCAATTCAGAAAATTTCTTATCCAAACGCACATCAACAATGAAGTTCTGAAGTTGAGATTGGAGTTCAATTAAATCAACTGGCGAAAAGTCAGAGGGATAAAACTTTGCAAGTTCAACTAATTTGCTCACATCAAATGCAGAAAATGAATCTTTAGGATCAAGACAAGCCATACACAAAAGCAACTTTGTATTAACTTCATCAAATCGACTATTCAACTCTTGAAGTTGCATATCAATTACTGAATAAAAAAGCTCAACTCGATAATGATGGAGATTTGTCATTGGTTCCATTCCCCGCTTTGATCTTGGAACAAAAACATGCTCGTCCATATTTATCACACTAATTTCATTTTTAGCACAAAATTCAAACACTTCTTTCAATAAATCCTCCCAACCATTATCTCTAACATCCTGCAAACGGAGTTTTGACACTTTTACCAAATTCATAGCATTCACAATATTTTGATCCCTCTTTTGTAAAACTTGAGACAACTCATTTGTGATTCCCAAAATCAATTTCATAAGATGCAACACAAACACAAATTCAAATTGAATCACAATATCAAACATTTTAATGGCCTCACCCCTTTGTGAATCATCAATCCCATTATCTCTAACATAATCAACAATATCCACAACTGAAGAAAATAAATGAATCAAATTAATAAGCGTACCGTAATGAGAACCCCAACGAGTATCTCCCGGCCTCTTCAATGTCATCTCTTGATTCAACCCTCGTCCATTTTTAATGATACCTTCTTCAATTCCTTTTGCCACTTTTTCCATTTGCAATTCTCGAAGCATTTCTTTTCTTTTACAAGAAACTCCAACTATAAAAAGAATTAACGAAGAAGAAACGTGAGAAAGAAGAGAAAGAGTCACAATTAAGTTATTCTTGTTTGTTTGTAATGGGCAGAGTCATTGACAAATCTTGTTTGTTTGTAATGGGCTTGATTAAAAGGCCCAGTTTTAAAGATTGGAAAAAAAGGATGAAAAATGTTGGGAGCGTGGATCGAAGTTGCGTGCTCTCACATAGTAAGGCCAAGTTGTTCCATCTCAACCAATGTAATATTCATTCTCAAATATACCTAAAAAATTTTTATTTTTAACTGAGGGGGGAACAGGGCCCCATGGGACCCCCTTTATCTCCGCCTCTGCAAAAGTATATTTATACTGATACAAAAAGTGAAAGTCAATACCAAATCTCCATTCTTTAAGGAAATTTGTTTCCTTGTCTAAGCTGAAATTAAGTACCATCACAATCCAATCAAACTTCTTGTACACTGATTAATTATATTAGAAAATGAACAAAAATAACATAATTTGGTGCATAGCTTTGTATCAGTACTGTTTGGATGAAGAACTACCTTCATCACTCCTCCTTGATGCAAAAGCTATGTACAACACCAAGTTTGACTCTAAGTTCTTCAAATATGTTATTTTGCAGTGCTGTGGTGAAAATATCAGCAACTTGTTCTTCCTCCATGGCTGCTTCCCATTTTGGAGATTGTAAAGCTTGATCAACTGAGGCAGGTTCAGATATAACAACATTGCATCTGTTGTAGGTATCTTGTAGAGTTTTTGTGCCTCGTACAGCATAATGCTCATCTTCAGAATCCTCCCCCTCAAAAGTTTCATCGTGGATGCGAGGTACATTTACATTGTCAATGTTTTGGTTTGGAGACTCTACAATCATTTTTTTCCCAATTCCAAGCACCATTTTCATTAAACTTCACACTCCTGCTCACATAAACCTTCTTAGTTATGAGATTTAAAATTCTATAACCTTTTGAAACAGTACTATGACCAACAAAAACACTAACATCAGCTCTTTGATCCAATTTGTCTCTTTTTACCTTTGGTGCATAGGTACAACATGTGCAACTAAAGGTTTTTAAGTGTGCCACATATGGTTTAACACCTTTCCAAGCTTCATAAGGTGTTTTACCATTAATAGCTTTAGTTGGAAGTCTATTCTGCAAATACACTGCAGTATTAACTACTTCAGCCCATAATTTCTTTAGCAATCCTTTTTCAAACAACAAGCACCTTGCCATATTTATGACCATTCTATTCTTTCTTTCACTTACACCATTTTGCTGAGGTATATATGGGATTGTAAGTTGATGATGAATACCTGCCTTTTGAAGAAATGACTAAAATTGAGAAGAAATATTTCAGCCCCATCATCGGATCTTAAAGTCTTGATCATATGTCCACTTTGATTTTCCGCAACAACCTTGAATCTTTGAAATATAGAAAACACTTCTGATTTATTTCTAAGAAAATAGACCCAGCAATACCTTGAAAAATCATCAATGAACAAAAGATAATATATGCTGCCATTATAAGGTGTAATCATGGGTCCACATACATCTGTACGAACTAGCTGGAGCTTCTCAGTTGCTCTCCAAGCTTGGTTTATAGGAAATGGAGTTTTGCTCAACTTACCAAGTTGACAAGTATGACAAACATCCGAAATTACAGTCACAGCAGGCAAATCATTCACCATTTTGCCTTTTCCAAGTAGCTTAAGATCATCATAATTTAAGTGACCCAGCCTTTTGTGTCACAGACAAGAATCAGATTCAATACCAACAAGAGCTCCAACTTCATCATTTTTCCAATCAATATCAAAGCTCCTATTTTGCATTCTAATTGACAGCAACTTTATGCCAGAAGGATCAATAATTTCACAACATTTGTTCTTGAGTTCAACTGAATAATTCTTGAGTTCAACTGAATCTCAGGCACAAACAACACATCAAAGATAAGTTTTGTACCTGATAGAGTTTGCACAGACATAGTACCTTTGCCTTTGACATCCACTAGTCTCTCATCACCAAGCTTTACTTTAAAAGAATATGTTCTATCCAAAGTTTTAAATTTTTTCAAGTTTGCTATCATATGGTGAGTACAAACATTGTCAATCATCCAAGCATCCATATTTTGAGTTGCAGCAAGACATCTTTCAATAATAGCAGCAACAATAAGTTTCTCCTCCTGAATTTCAAATCCTTCAGTGACTTGAGTAGGCTAAGCTTGATTTTCTTGACCAACATTTCTTAGACAAACCCTTTCAACATGTCCAAACTGCTTGCAAGCTTTGCATTGGACCCTAGGTCTACACCAGCAGTGGTTTTCAATGTGATTGTCTTCTTACAATGTGGGCAAGTTGGATACTTGCCTCTTCCATTTCTTCCTTGATTATTATGATTAAATTTTTTGTCTCCACTTCTCTCTGAATGAGAGCCTTCTTTTGCATCATTAGCTTGAACTTTTGCCTTCTGAGATGCAACAAGTGCATTTTCAGTTGAGCCTTCTTCTTCTCTAAACGCTTTCCTTTATTCTACAGCTTGTAGAGCACTTACAAGCTCTATGAAAGAAAGCTTAGGCAAATCCCAGACATCTTCAAGTGAAGAAATTTTTGCCTCAAATCTTTTTGGAAGAGTTACCACTACTTTCTCCACAACTCTTCTTTCTAGAAAATCATCACCCAACAACCTTACTTGATTAACAACTTTCATAACTCTATCAATGTACTCCACATTTTCAGTCTCTTTCATTCTGAGTAGTTCAAACTCCTTCCTTAAATTGAAGATCTGCATTTGTTTTATTTTTTTTCATTTCCTTGAAATTCTAACTTCAATTTGTCCCAGACTTCTTTTGTTGTTTTGCATGCCATGATCCTTATAAAAATAGTCTCATTTACTACTAAATGGAGACTACTTAGGGCTCTAAATTTTCTAGAGACCTTTTCTCCATACATTTTGAGCTGATTCAAGGTTGGATTATCTGGCAATTCAATTTCAAAGTATGATTCTACAGCTTCCCATAGGAGCAGACCCCTGAGATATGCTTCCATTTTCACAGCCCACAAATGATAATTTTCTCCGTTGAAGATTGGAGGAGCAGTAGAAATATTACTGCTTGTAGCCATCACAAAGATCACTCATATTTTCTAAGTGTTTATGGTTTTTTAAGTGAGGTTTCTTACTTGTTTTCTCTCACACACAGTCCCACAAAGATCAATTGTGCTCTGATACCACTGTTAAAATTCAAACACACAAAATACAGAGCATAACAGAGCATGAAGGGAAGAAAACTGTTGTGGATGCCTTTGTAGGGAAGGCTTATGGTAGGCGTAACAAAATAATGGCAGTTTAAGGAAAGTTGCGACAGGGCTAAATCTCACTAATTTGGGTTCCGAATTAGTGTAGGATTTTTCTATTTTTAGTGACTGATATTTTAGTTGATTTTCTTAATAGTTATTTCCTAAATAAAGACTTGTAACCTCTATTTAAGAGGTATCTTAGCTATGAATAAAGTTAAGTCTGAAATTTATTCCTTAAGAGATTTGGGTCTCTCTCTAAAGAGTCCTAAGGTGGCAAGCTCCCTTAGATGAGTTTGTGTGTGTCAAGATAGGTCGTAACAAGAACAAGAATAGGGGTAATAATCCCTTGTGTGGGAAAGACTTTGTAGTCAACCGTCCGGTGACAAGATCTTGGGCTAAGGAACATAACAACTTGGTATCAGAGCAAGGCACCATGGGTGACCAAAGTTTACGAGAAGAATTGCGAAATCTGGAAACTCGAATGACAGCATCCGAGTTTGTAACAAAGGAGAGCCTACGCCAAATCACGCAACAATTGGAGCTCCTTCTCAACAAGACTGTTTGACTACATGAAAAAGAGCCAATTGGTGACACCGAAACAGAAAATGGAAGTTCAGTTTAAGGAGGAGAAAGACGGAATAATAGGTCAGGGCGTGAGGAATCATCTGGTAGCTCCCAAAACAGCGGAATGGTCCCCCATTATACAAAGCTAGATTTTCCAACTTATGATGGGATGGATGACCCATTAGCTTGGCTTCACCGTTGTGAACAATTTTTCATCAACCAGAGAACATCCAACAATGACAAGGTTGGGCTGGCAGCATTTCATATGTTGGGGGATGCTCAGCTTTGGTACTATAAATTACAGCAGGAGGAGGCAGAATTGACATGGAAACAGTTTGTTGACCTTTGCACCTTACGCTTTGGTCCTCCCCTTCAAAGCAACTCATTGGGGGAGCTCATCAATCTAAAACAAACGAGTACAATGGAAGACTACATCAAGCAATTTCAGAAATTGTTGGCACGCACCACTAAAGTACGACAGGACCAGCAAGTTGACATGTTTACTGCAGGTCTGATGGATCATATACGACTAGAGGTAGAGATGCAGGCACCTGCTACCCTTTCACATGCTATGAGTTCAGCTCGAGCCTATGAAAAGAAGCAGTAACTTCCACCACTTAACAGGCGCAATTTTCAACTTCATGTCTCGTCAAAAACTAACAATTTGACTCCTAAACCAACTCAATCAGCAAGCAACAACATTCCTACCCAATCTAGTGCTTCTTCTCCAACTATCAAAAGACTAATAAGGGCTGAAATGGGAGAAAGGCGGGCAAAGGGGCAGTGCTTTAATTGTGATGAACCATTTGTTTTGGGGCATCAATGCAAAAGATTTTTTTGGCTTGTACTCGACGGTGAAGTAGATTCTGAACAACCAGATTTCGAAGAGGAACCAGCCATATCCTTGCATGCACTGACTGGTACTCAAGGGCCCAATACAATGCAACTTCAGGTGCACATTGCAGGAGAAAATCTGACCAGCTTGGTAGATTCAGGGAGTACTCATAACTTCATCAGTTTACATGCAGCGCGATGCTTGGGCTTAACCATTTCAACACAACCCGCTCTCACAGTTTTAGTAGCTAACGGTAAAAAAATTATTTGCTTTGGCATTCACACTGCCTTGCAATTTACTATTGCTAACCATACATTTACTACTGAATTTTTTGTTATCCCTTTGGATGGTTTCGATGTTGTTTTAGGGATTTTCTAGCTAAGGACTTTGGGGCCAATACTTTGGGACTTTGATGCGTTGACAATGGAGTTTGCAGCAGGGGGATCACAATTATTGCTTTATGGACAGCACTCTCCATACCAAGCTAAGTTGCATTCCCTACATGTCGACCTTCCACAACACCAGCTTGCACAACTATTGGAAGACTTTGCTGACCTTTTCCATGAGCCAAAAGGTTTGCCACCAGTCCGCAACTGTGATCACAGGATCTGTTTGCAACCAGAGTCCGAACCAGTGGTTGTTCGGCCTTATCGCTACCCCCATTTACAGAAAAATGAGATAGAACGCCAGTGTGAAGAAATGTTGTAGGAAGGCATTATTCGCCCAAGTACATCTCCTTTCTCATCACCAGTCCTACTTGTCCACAAACATGATGACAGTTGGCGATTTTGTATTGACTACCGTGCCCTGAACGCATTCACCATAAAAGACAAATTCCCGATTCCAGTAGTAGAAGAATTGCTAGATGAACTCCATGGGGTACAATTTTTCACCAAACTAGACTTACGGTCAGGATATTTCCAAGTGTGCATGGATGCCAGGGATATAGAAAAGACTGCTTTCTGAACACACCATGGACATTTTGAATTTCTAGTCATGCCCTTCGGCTTGACAAACGCGCCTTCCACTTTTTAGGTGCTTATGAATGAGGTATTCCGTAAATAATTACGTCAATTCGTACTTGTTTTCTTTGACGACATTTTAATATACAGTAAAACATGGATAGAACACATGGAATACTTAAGGATTGTATTTTATCTTTTAAGAAGTCACCAGCTGTACCTTAAGAAGACCAAATGTTCTTTTGGTCAGCCAAAGGTCGCTTATCTAGGCCTTATAATTTCAGCAGATGGGGTCGCAGCTGATCCGTCCAAAATCCAAGCGGTGGTAGACTGGCTAGAGCCTCAATCCGTGACTGCCCTGCGAGGTTTCCTTGGCTTGACTGGCTACTATCGGCGTTTCATCCATAATTATGCCGTTCTCGCTGCACCACTCACAGCTATGCTTCGCCGTAATGCATTTCACTGGACAATAGAGGCTGTCAATGCCTTCCAAGCACTCAAACAAGCACTCACAATAGCCCCGGTGCTTCAATTGCCAGATTTTAACATTGAGTTTGTCATAGAGTGCGACGCTTCAAGTGGTGGAATTGGGGCTGTCCTTCACCAACAGTGACATCCCATAGCTTTTTTTAGTCTAGCTTTAGCTGCTAGACATTTAAAGCTGGCCGCATATGAAAGGGAGTTGATTGGGTTGGCTAAAGCGGTGCAGCATTGGCGCCCTTATTTATGGAGGCAGGCATTCCTTATTCAAACTGATCATTTTAGTTTAAAATATTTGCTGGAACAAGATCTAACAACACCACCACAGCAACATTGGTTGAGCAAACTGATGGGTTTTTTATTCCGAGTTGAGTACAAGCCGGGAAAATTGAATGTAGCCGCTGATGCTCTATCACGTAGGGATGAATCTCAGGGCTGCCTGCTTGCAATTTCTCAGCCCTGTGCCTCTCTATTAAGTGAACTGAAGGCGGAAATCACCAATTCCACCGAACTTGAACTGTTTATGTCATGGATTGAAATAGGAGAATTGGGCAGCCCTTGGTCAGTAACAGATGGACTGATTTTTTTAAAGCAACTATTATTTCTCCTGCCAACATCAGCTCTAATTGACTCCATTGTTGCGAGCATTCATGATAGCTCTCATGAAGGGGTCCAAAAGACACTTCAACGAGTCCGACAGGATTTTTATTGGAAGGGTATGCGCACTTTCATCCATACATATGTCACATCCTGCTCAATCTGCTAGCAGAATAAGGTTGATCACTTGAGCCCCGCTGGATTAATACAACGATTATCCCTGCCTGATCAAGTTTGGGCTGATCTCTCCATGGATTTTATAGTAGGACTTCCAAAGTCACAAGGCAAAAGTGTACTTTTGGTGGTGGTTGATCGTTTTTCCAAGTACGGTCATTTTATCCCAATTGCCCATCCTTTCAATGCCTCCACTGTTGCTCAAGTTTTTTTTGAACAAGTGGTTCGTCTTCATGGGTTGCCAGAGTCTATTATGAGTTATCGGGATGCTGTTTTCACAAGCAAATTTTGGACAGAGTTATTTCGTCTTTATGGCACTAAGTTGGCATTTTCATCTGCCTACCACCCCCAATCTGATGGCCAAACAGAGGTGCTCAACCGCACCGTTGAAATGTATTTGCGCTGTTTTGTAGGTGACAAACCAAAGAGTTGGGTGCAGTGGATTCCTTGGGCAGAATTCTGCTACAACACATCATTTCATGCGTCATTGCGGATGTCACCCTTCCAGGTGGTGTACGGTCATCCACCTCCGTCCTTACTGCCATATACTGCTGGTGTTGCAAAGGTGGATGCTGTTGACCATTCTTTGCAAGACCGTGATGAAGTTTTGCTGCTGATTCGACACCGCTTACAGCAAGCTCAACATCGTATGAAGACGACTTATGATAAGGATCATCGTGACATTTCCTATCAGCCGGGTGACTTTGTGTGGTTGCGTCTCCATCCTTATAGATAACAATCACTTCGTAGTCCATCTTTTCATAAATTTGCTCCAAAATACTACGGTCCATTTGCAATTACTCAACGCATTGGCTCTGTTGCCTACCAATTAGATTTGCCTTCTGATTGCCACTTGCATACTGTGTTTCATGTTTCCCTACTTAAACCTTTCAAAGGAGGCCCTCCAGCAGCACCAGCACAATTACCTCCTATCACTGATGGCAGAATTGAATTCCAGCCCCATTCTATCATCCGCAAGAGGGTTAACCGTGGTCAGACCGAACTGTTGGTGCAATGGACTGGTCTCTCCCCTGATGATGCCACTTGGGTAGACTTGGTTCAATTTTAGACATCCTACCCATATTTCCAGCTTGAGGACAAGCTTGTTGTCCAGGAGGGGAGTAATGTTGTGGATGCCTTTGTAGGGAAGGCTTATGGTAGGCGTAACAAAATAATGGCAGTTTAAGAAACGTTGTGACAGGGCTAAATCTCACTAATTTGGGTTCCTAATTAGTGTAGGATTTTTCTATTTTTAGTGACTGATATTTTAGTTGATTTCCTTAATAGTTATTTCCTAAATAAAGACTTGTAACCTCTATTTAAGAGGTATCTTAGCTATGAATAAAGTTAAGTCTGAAATTTATTCCTTAAGAGATTTGGGTCTCTCTCTAAAGAGTCCTAAGGTGGCAAGCTCCCTTAGATGAGTTTGTGTGTGTCAAGATAGGTCGTAACAAGAACAAGAATAAGGGTAATAATCCCTTGTGTGGGTGATGAAGCCACCAAAAATAATAAACCTACTCTTCCTATAAAAGAAAACTTGTAAATAGGGTGAGAAGGGTCGAACCCAAGGGACTAGCCTTGCCCAAGGCTAACCAGAACTGACACATGCTGTGAGTGAAAATTAAAAATAAAATGAGGGAAATAGCTTAGGTAAAAAGGAACAAAATTAAATAGCAAAATTAATTAAGAAATAAATTAAAACAGCAGAAAATAATTAAAACTTAAAATCAATGGAAGTGAACTCAGTCAAGGACGATTCGCGGTATGAAGATCTCACGGATTGATCACGGGCTAAAAATAATCTTTTTAATTCATATTCGCAGACAAGTTATAGCCTTCAAGCTAGCGTCTCCGACCAATCTTTCTGTTTTGAATAGGTTAAGCAAGACATAGCGCTATGAATAACCCCTAACCAATAAACAACCCTAATACTAGCGATATGATTTAATTTATTGATTGTAATGAACACTAGAAAGACCTTGCCCTAACCAACAAACCTACTAGCGAGATTCGTTTTGATTAGATCATACAATTATTTAATATAGCCCAAAAGATTCTACCCAATCAAATTATACCAATTGCCACTTGTATCAACTCGAATAAACAATTACGGATTTAATCTCATTGATTAGCTATATGTATCATATCAATTAATCAATCAGCCAGATCAATCAACTAATAAAAATACATTAATGATGGATTTTTCCAATAAACCACAGTATAAGTATGAATGCAAAAGAATCAAAAAGAATAATTAGGCACAATCAAACCTCACAATCTTAAGAACTTCAACCTTGAATTAATCCTTGACTGAAATAAAGAGTTTAGCCACACATGGCCATGGAAGAAAATATTGTAAAATCTGTAAAAGAAAACTGAAATTCGTATCTCCACTTACGTAATCAAAAAGTGTCTATTTAAAAACCTAATTTTAACTTATATACTCCTAAAAGTGGGGCCAAAACATAATATAACAAAAAGGCCCACTAAAAACTACTTAAATCCTATTACAAGTCGGTTTAGAAGTCCTCAAATACCACTAAAACGTGTGGGCCCGTCACTTAATTAAATCAGCCCGTTCAGGTCTGCCTGGCCATTAGCCTTGGGCAAGGCTAAGGCCTCTGCTGCCAATCTGACAATCTGTTATAAAGAAAATTAAGCTTCATGTCCTTTGCTCCAATACTTCCAATCGAGCTCCAAATAAGCCTCTTTATTGCAAATCCACCGTTCCTATCCAGAATAATAAAAACCAAGTAAAAGCTCTTCTTTTCGATGTGAATAACATCAATTAAGCATAAAAACAAAGTAATAAACATGTTGGATTTGCAACCTATCAGTGGGAAAGACTTTGTAGTCAACCGTCCGGTGATAAGATCTTGGGCTAAGGAACATAACAAAAACACAAGCAAATGAAAAGGTTTTTCTACTTTTTTTATTACTACAAAAGTATACTTACACTGATATAAAAAGTGAAAGTCAATACCAAGTCTCCATGATTTAAGGAAATTTGTTCCCTTGTCTAAGCTAAAATAAGTACCACCACAATCCGGCCAAACTTCTTGTACACTGATTAATTATATTAGAAAATGAACAAAAAGAAACAAAAAGAACATAATCTGGTGCATAGTTTTGTATCAGTAATGTTTAGATGGACAACTACCTTCATCAAAGCAAGGTCATATTTCAGTTAGCACTTACTATACAAAATTGAGAAAATTGTAGGATGAGTTGAATTGTTTGAGTCCAACACCACACTGTAGCTATGGTAAGTGTGAATGCGGTAGTAAATCAATTGAGTAATTGATTTCATTGACTAGGCTAATGCAGTTCCTTATGGGGCTTAATGATACATTTGATAATGCAAAGGTTCAGATACTCATGATAGAGCCTTTTCCTTCTGTAAGTAAGGAGCATTCATTAATAATTAGAGTAGAGAGACAACGATATGTTAATTTGCATTTGGAAGTTCAAGCAGATAACGACATATTGCTTGCAAGGACACAAAATAATGAGAGAGTAGGTTGTGGAAGAGGAAATTACAGAAGAAGAGACTTTGCAAATAATGAAGAAAAGTTTTGTGATTTTTGCAAGAAATTAGGGCACTTGAAAGAGACTTGTTTCAAAATTGTAGGTGTACCAGAATGGTACACAAAACTGATTAAGAAGAAGCAAAGAGAGCAATCTCAAGTGTATATGGTAGACAACAATACAGATTGTCCAAGAGTCAACACAGCTGGAGAAATGGATTGGAAGTTTCAACAAATTGGAGATGACAAGAGCTGGCCTACACAACAAAGTATGGCAGAAATGATCAAACAAGAGTTGAACAAGATTATGAGGAACAAACAAGTGGACACAGAAGCTTTTATGAATTGTGCCAAACTGAGGATTTTGCAGGAAACTGTTACCAAGCCTCTGCAGATGTACAAGCGTAATACACATGGTAGAAGGAGTAGGGAGCCACTTGTCGAGCTATTGGAATAGCTGTACTTCAGGTTGACTCATTCAATTTTTATTGTTGCACTTTCAATTAATGTCATTTGTAATTCCAGATTTGTAGGAGGTTATGCCTCCATTTCAGATTCAGTTTTTTCCATGTTTTCCTTAGAAATAGGAGGGAGTCCTCCATAATGAAGAAATGTATCCATTGATGTAGGTAAGTGGTTATTCCACACTTGTATTTAAATCAATAATCATCAATGAAAGGGAGATCTTGAAAAATCCAATTACAGTGTTGAGTACTTTAACTCAGGAGTTCCAAGGTTCCTCCCTTAAGCCATATATACATTCTTGTTTACATTTTTTTTTTTACAATTTTCAACCATAGGTCGGAAAAAGAAACAACAAAACACCGAACCACCAATTCCCGTTGATTGGCTTGTCACTCGACCTCGTTCGTCTATCCGAGACCATAACAAAATGGACTCAGAGCTAGGTTATATGAGTGACTCGATTCAGGAACAACTCAACAAGCTACTCACTTTATTCGTTTCTGAACAAAAGAATAACAAGGCTAGGAGCGAAAGAGTTGAGCAGTTGTTTGCAAAGGTAGACTCCATATCTATCAAATTGGAAGCAGCTAAGAAAGACATATCATCTCTTAGTGCAGAAAGCCAGAATAGGCCAAGCAAAGACAAGGGAGTTTCAGGTGAAACATCCACAGACAATGAAGGCAGAGGAAACGTGATACCCAGATTTGCCAAGCTGGATTTTCCACGTTATAATGGCATTAAGGACCCACTTGGATGGCTCCATAGATGTGAGCATTTTTTTCAAACACCAAGCTATAATAGAGAAAGACAAGGTAAGTCTAGCCTCTTACCATCTTGAAGGCAATGCACAACTTTGGTACATGCAGTTATTGCAGGATCTTCCAGACCCAACCTGGGGGGAATTCTCACACCAATGCCACCTCAGATTTGGTCCTCCCATTCGCAGTAACAAGCTGGGAGAATTGGCGAAACTGAAGTAGCAGGGGTCAGTGGAGGATTATCAAAACCAATTTGAGATTCTAGTATCTTGCGCAGGCAACCTTACGCAGCAACAAAAGGTGCAACTCTACATTAGTGGGTTGCAAGAACCAATTGCAGTAGAGGTGGAGCTTCATCAACCTAGAGATTTGGTGACTGCCATGAGTGTTTCCAGACTCTATGAAAGAAAGGTGCAGACAAAATCTCCAGCCTATCAGAAACGCACCATGAACTCAACAGAAACTAAGCCCAACCGCCCGATAAAGAGCCTAACTAAAGAAGAAATGGAAGACAGAAGAAAGAAAGGACTATGTTTCAATTGTGACGAAACATATGTTTGTGGCCACCAATGCAAGAAATTATTCTGGATTGACTTAAAGGAGTGGGAAGATGAAGATGACACTCAAGGAGAGGGACGAGACTGGGAGATACCTCCGAAAATTTCATTAAATGCAATCACTAGGGTCAAGAACCCACAATCCATGAGACTGAACGGTTAGTGGAATGGAGGAGGAGTTCTTGTTCTCATTGATTCAGGAAGCACCCACAGCTTCGTTTCAGATGCAAGGGTCCATGAACTAAATGCTTCAGTAAATAAGAAACAAGGGCTGAGAGTGAATGTGGCCAACGGGGAACAAGTCAGATGCTCTGGAATTTGCAAGGGAACGCCAATTCAGTTAGGATCTCACACTTTTACAACTGATCTGTTTGTTTTGTAGCTTAATGATTTTGATGTGGTGCTGGAAGTAAATTCGTTGCGCACACTGGGGCCAATCTTATGGGATTTCAGTTCCATGAGCATGTCATTTTTTGTGGGAAACCAACAAGTGGAGTTACATGGAATCTAAACAAATTCTTCTCGATCTGAGCTCAATGCACTTCAGCTGGAAAATGAAACAGAGACTCAATTACAAAAGCTACTGGCAGAAAATCTGGTGTTATTTAATCCACCACAAGGGTTGCCACCGAGCCGTCCTTGTGATCACCGCATACCCTTGGAACCCGGAGCTAAACCAGTGGTGGTTCGTCCATACAGATATCCTCATTGACAAAAAGATGAAATTGAGAAGCAGTGCATGACAATGTTGCAGCAAGGGATAATCAGGCCAAGCCGATCTCCATTTTCTTCTCCAGTTATCCTGGTACCTAAGGCTGACCGATTGTGGCGATTGTGTGTGGATTATAGGGAATTAAACTCCAAAACCATTAAAGATAAATTCCCGATTCCCGTAATTGATGAATTATTAGAAGAATTGGGTGGAGCAAAATTCTTTTCCAAGCTGGACCTATTATCCGGATATTACCAAGTAGCAATGCATCCTCCAGATATTGAGAAAACAGCATTCCGAACTCATCACGACCACTTTGAATTTTTGGTGATGCCATTTGGCCTCTCCAATGCTCCATCAACCTTTCAAGCCTTGATGAATGAGGTATTTAAAGATTATTTGCGCAAGTTCGTATTAGTTTTCTTTGACAACATTTTGGTTTTCAGTCAAACATGGGCAGACCATATTCACCACTTGCGCAAAGTATTCCAGCTGTTGACACAGAATCAATTATGTCTTAAACGTTCCAAATGCTCCTTCGCTAAAAAAACAAGTAGCATATTTGGGGCATGTCATATCCGAACAAGGGGTACAGGTAGATCAAGCAAAAATTACTGTAATCCAAGAATGGCCAAAACCCAATACCATCCGTGGAATGAGGGGCTTCCTAGGCCTGACTGGGTACTATCGAAAATTTGTGCTGAACTATGGAGTCATAGCTGTCCCACTCACAGCAATGCTAAAGAGAAATTCCTTCAAGTGGACAGAAGATGCCGAGGCTGCTTTTGACAAATTAAAGCAAGCCATGACTACCACACCAATCTTAATCTTACCTAACTTTGATGTAATATTTGTGATTGAGTGTGATGCTTCAGACACAGGCATTGGAGCTGTTCTTCTACAAAACAACAATCCAGTGGCCTATTTCAGCCGTGCAATGGCAAGGCGACACCAAGGGCTCCCGGCGTATGAAAAAGAGCTGATTGGGTTAGTGAAGGCAATAAAACACTGGCATTCCTACTTATGGGGACGCGAGTTTATTGTCCGAACTAATCATTATACACTGAATTATTTGTTGGAGCAAAGATCCTTGTCAACTACGCAACAACACTGGGTAAGCAAGTTACTGCCCTTCACATTTTCAGTTGAATACAAGGCTGAGAGGCATAATAAAATTGCAGACGCACTATCAAGAAGAGATGCTAATCAGGGAGTGTTAATGGCCCTCTCAATGCCTCACTTAAATTTGTTTGATGACATTCGGAAGGAGCATCAACAATCGGCAGAAGTGCAGCAAATAATTGCTATGATAGGTGAAGGGACTGCATCGGCAAAATGGAGTTTTAAACAAGGCATGCTGTTCTACAAAGAAAGAGTCTTTGTTCCCATAAACTCTGCCTCTATCCAGACTATTCTAACTGCCATCCACAACCAGGGACATGAAGGGTATCAAAAAACTCTCCATAGAATTTCTCGTGATTTTTATTGGCAGGAGATGAAAAGAACGGTGCGATAATTTGTCAGATCTTGCGACATTTGTCAACGACACAAGAATGAATCACTCCAACCAGCGGGATTGCTCCAACCTTTGCCGCTACCCACTCAAATATGGTCTGATATATCATTAGACTTCATTGAAGGAATTCCAACCTCAAGGGGGCAAGAATGTACTAATGGTGGTAGTGGACCGATTTTCAAAGTATGGACATTTTATGGCTTTATCACACCCCTACACTGCGGTAAGCGTTGCTAGAATTTTCTTTGATAACATTGTTAAATTACATGGCCTGCCAGAAACTATGGTCAATGATCACGATGTTACATTCACAAGTTCCTTTTGGAAAGAACTGTTCAAGTTAAGTGGAACAAAGTTATGCTTTAGTTCATCTTATCATCCACAAACGGATGGACAAACCGAGGTCGTCAACCGCACCATTGAAATGTACTTATGATGCTTCACTAGTGCCCAACCACACAAATGGATCGACTGGCTTTCTTGGGCAGAGTTCTGCTATAATACGAGCTTCCATTCCTCTCTCAAAACAACACCATTTGAGACTGTTTATGGAAGACCACCACCAAGACTACTATCATACCTGCCAGGAACTTCATCTATTGAGGCAGTGGATGTGGTCCTTCAAGGAAGAGAGGCAATGCTTCAACAACTAAGGAAGAATCTGGAGCAAGCATAGTAGCGGATGAAACATCAATATGACCAACACCACAGAGATCTCAGCTTTCAGATAGGAGAAAAAGTGTTGGTTCGACTACAGCCATATCGTCAGCATTCACTGAGCCAAAGATACAACCATAAGTTGGCAGCAAAATTTTAAGGACCTTTTGAAGTAGTAGAAAAGATTGGGTCCATGGAATACAAGTTGCAACTTCCTGAAAATTCTAAATTACACACAGTGTTTCATGTGTCCAAGTTGAAGCCATACAAGGAAGGAGCTACTCCCGGTGATCCTTTTTTACCTCCCATGCATGACACAGATAGCAAGGAACCAATGTCGATTCTAAACCAACGAACCAAATTTGGTCAACTAGAAGTTTTGGTACACTGGAAAGACAAGTCACCAGCAGATGCTTCATGGGAAAATGCTCAAGAAATGGCTCACACCTACCCGCAATTTGCGCTTGAGGACAAGCTTCTCGCAGGGGTGGACAGTATTGTTACCAAGCCTCTGCAGATGTACAAGCGTAATACACATGGCAGAAGGAACAGGGAGCCACGTGTCGAGCTGTTGGAATAGCTGCACTTCAGGTTGACTCATTCAATTTTTATTGTTGCACTTTCAATTAATGTCATTTGTAATTCTAGATTTGTAGGAGGTTATGCCTCCATGTCAGATTCAGTTTTTTCCATGTTTTCCTTAGAAATAGGAGGGAGTCCTCCATAATGAAGAAATGTATCCATTGATGTAGGCAAGTGGTTATTCCACACTTGTATTTAAATCAATAATCATCAATGAAAGGGAGATCTTGAAAAATCCAATTACAGTGTTGAGTACTTTAACTCAGGAGTTCCAAGGTTCCTCCCTTGAGCCTTACATACATTCTTGTTTACATTTTTTTTTACAATTTTCAACCATAGGTCGGAAAAAGAAACAACAAAACACCGAACCACCAATTCCCGTTGATTGGCTTGTCACTCGACCTCGTTCGTCTATCCGGGACCATAACAGAAACATAGCACTTACTGAATCTAAATTCAATTTTCTTGATTGCTAGATAATTGACAGTGGAGCTTCTAATCATATTTGTGCAGATGTGAAATTGTTTAGTAGTATCTCACCTTTAACTCATCCCATCCGAGTTAACCTACCTAATGGCAATAAGATCAATGTGTATCTTACAGGCACCATGATTTTCTTCATAATAAGATCATTATTTTAGATCAATGTCCTATACATACCTACCTTTACCCATAATCTCATATATGTTGCAAGATTAATAGAAGAAAATCATGTGAAATTGATGTTTTTCTCTTATCATTATGTTATACAGGACCTGAAGAGTGATACTCACCTGGCTACAGGAAGAGTAAAGGGCAATTTTTATCTCCTAGATGAAAGTTCTTTTGTTAGCTACTGTAATAAGAACAAACAAGTGATATATGATGGTTTGTTTCCTTCTTACTATATGAATAACATAGCCACTGCACATCTGCACCTGTACATATATGGCATAGAAAATTGGGCCATCCATCAAACATTGTACTGAGCCATTTACTAGTTGTAAATAAAACACCAGATATTGTTTCTTGTCAAATATGTCCTTTAGCTAAGCAATCTAGAATACCATTTCCAATCAGCAAATCAAAAACAGAATTACCTTTTACTATTGAACATGCAGACATATGGGGATTTATTTCTCAACCTTCAGTATCTGGTGTACACTATTTTCTTACCTTAGTGGATGATTCAACTAGAGTTGTGTGGACCTATCTCATGAACCATAAAACACAAACTGTACCCTTACTTACCAAATTTTTCAGAATGATAGAAACACAGTTTGACACAAAAATAAAAATTTTAAGAACAGACAATGGTTCTGAATTTTTAGGAAGCCAGTGTTAAACTTTGCTTTCAAGCCATGGAACCTTACATCAAACATCTTGTACCTATACACCTCAACAAAATAGAATTGTTGAGCAAAAACATAGATATATCTTACAGATTACTAGAGCCTTGTTACATGAATCTGGTTTGCCAAAAGAGTTTTGGGGTGAAGTTGTGTTACATGCTACTTATCTAATTAATAGATTGCCTACTTCCATTCTTAATTAGAGAACACCTTATCAAATGCTTTTCCATAAACCACCTGATTACCTGAATTTGAGAAGGTTTGGATGTCTAGCTTATGCAAAGAATAATTCATCTCATAAATCAAAATTGGATTCTAGAGCCATTAAGAGTGTTTATCTAGGGCACTCAAGTGGTCAGAAAGCTTTTAAGTTGTTTGATCTTGAGAAACAAATAATCTTTTCATCTAGAGATGTTCAATTTATGGAAGAAATTTTTCCTTGTACTGACACATCTTATGTTTCAAACAGTGCTTCTTCACCTCAACCAATATTAGACCAAGATATTACTTTCACTGATAATGTTCCTACTCCTATAATACCTACACCTGATATTCCTACTACTTCCATTAATTCACCTATAGAAAACAACCAATCTACAACACATCATGCTCTTGTCCCAATCAGAAAAAGTACCAGACATACCAAATCACCACATTGGCTACAAGACTTTGAAACCAATTTTGCAAATACAGATGCTACTATACAACTAACAGACTCACAACTATGTTTTTTTAGCTAAATTGTCAACTGTTCAAGAACCAAGGACTTACAAAGAAGAAGTTAAACACAGAGTGAGTCAAGATAATGGAGGCTGAAATTCAAGCATTAGAGCAGAATCACACATGGCAGATTACAGATTTACCAAAAGGTAAACAACCCATTGGTTCAAAATGGGTTTTCAAACTAAAACTAAAGGTTGATGGGTCTGTGGATCGTTACAAAGTTAGACTAGTGGAAAAAGGGTACAATCAAATAGAGGGTATTGATTTCAGTGTGAGTTTCTCACCTGTTGCCAAACAAGGTACCGTTAGATTGATACTTGCCTTGGCTGCTGCGAAGTCATGGCCCTCGCATCAGTTTGATGTTAACAACGCTTTTCTTCATGGCTTCTTGGATGAGGAAGTGTATATGTGGCCTCCTGAAGGTTAAGCTAAGGTAAAGGAGGGGCAGGTTTGTAAGTTGACTCGTTCTTTATATGGCCTAAAGCAAGCATCGAGGCAATGGAATCTTGAATTTTCAAAGAAGCTTCAAGCTTTTGGTTTTTGCCATTCAGCTCACGACCATTGCCTTTTTACTCTTCACACTTCTTCTTCTTTTATAGCTCTGTTGGTCTATGTTGACAATGTCATCATCACCAGCAATTCAGAGTTAAATATCATAAAAGTGAAAGAGTACCTGCACAAGGAATTTACAATTAAAGATCTAGGCAATGCAAAGAATTTTTTAGGTATTGAAATTGCCAGGTCCGATGCTGGCATATTTATCAATCAGCAAAAATATGTAATGGACTTGATTAGAGATGCTGGATTGGAGAATTGTAAAGCTACTGCTATCCCACTTGCGAAAGGCTTATCCTTAATTGATCAAGATGAAGCTCTGTTACAGGATCTACAAAAGTATCGTCGGTTGATTAGGCGACTTTTGTATGTTGGTTTCACTAGGCCAGACGTTACTTTTGTCATGCAACAACTTAGCCAATTTGTGCAATCACCAAGAGAACCCCATTGGCAGAGTGCTTACAGGTCCTTAGATATTTGAAAGGATGTCCAAGTCTGGGCTTGTTTTACCCCAAATCAGAGCAACTATCTCTTCAAGCATTCGTAGATGCTGACTGGGCTGTTTGTAAAGATATTTGACGTTCTATTACCGGCTTCTTCGTATTTTTATGGTGATGCTCTGATTTCTTGGAAATCAAATAAACAAAACACAGTAGCTCGTTCTTCAGCTGAGGCGGAATACAGGAGTATGGGGAGCACCGTTTATGAAGTTTTATGATTGACTTCTCTTTTAAAAGATTTGCAGATGAATCTCCAGCTACCAGTGTCTTTATGGTGCTATAATCAAGCCGCTATTCATATTACCACTAATCCCATTTTTCACGAGCGAACCAAGCACCTGGATATCGATTGTCACCTCGTTCGAGATAAGTACAAAGAAGGTCTCATCGTTCCAAAACACATCTCTTCATCTGCTCAACTTGCTGATTTTTTCACTAAGCCCCTTCCAGCTCCAGTATTTGCAAGGTTTGGTTTCTCCTTTACCAATCACCAACTCGAGGGGAGATGATAAAATAGCCGTTGTATTTATGGTGCGCATCGTTTTGATTAAAACGCAGTGTTTCTTTCTTTTACTCTTACGCACTGTTTTACTTCTATTCTTGTATAAACAATTTTTAGTTTTCTTCTTTTAGCAGAGCTCAGTTTGTTAGTTCTTTGATGTAGGTAGTTACAGCTGTCATGCAAGTTGTTGGATTTCTAGAAGTTTGTTAGGATGTGTATAAATTGTAGTGTAGGCTTCTGTAACTAATTCACGTGGAATGAATGAATTTAATTTTCTACTAGATTTCTTCACAAGACTCCATCTCCATGCTATATGGGATGAAATATGCTTCTTCCAAATGGCCTTGAATTTCTTACAGAAGAGCTAAGATATCTTAAATGGGATATTACTTGGAATCTTTGCAGCTAAAGTTTTGCCCAAATAATCTTGTATAACTTCACATGCCTGTAGCAACAGCCCCGTTTCTTAGATTTTTAGGGCCCTAGGCGAATAATGAGAAAGAGGGCCCTAACATTGGGACCAACATCAAGGAACAATACAAGTCTTTCGGATTTTTGGTAGAAGACAAGTCGGAGAGGCTCTAAGGAATATGAAACGATATTTTGGCATAAAAAAAAGAAATAAAATTAACCCAGGATTTTATTTTATTTTTTGGCTGCTGTTGTGCTATTTAATGCAGGATTTTTTTTTTGGATTTTGGGCCCCTATTCTGTACTTCTAGCATGGGCCCTAGGCGGTCGCACTTAGTGCCTATCCTCAGGGCCGAGCCTGTGTAGCAACTCATACAACTTTGGAACCAAGGATACTGTATAAGTTCGCTTAGAATATTTTGCAAACTTTGTAGGTGCTAAATATTTATATTCATAAATTTCCTTTTACATTACAGCTACTTGCAAATTTGAAAGTTAATTATGGACCTCAGTCACTCTCTGATGAGAATTCCAGACTTGGATGAAGCCTTAAATCTTGGGATTTTGAACTGGAGGGGCCGTGAAAGCTTGGTTGAGGTGCCCTTTATCTCTTTTAACTTTTGGACAAGCTTACTGAATTAGATAATATAAGGGAGTGCAAAAGAATCTGCAGTTTCCCAAGCTCTCCCCTGTTGGAAAGCCTTCAAGTTCTTGATCTTATCGGTTGTTCAAAACTCAAAGAGTGCGTGGAGTTTCTGTCGACAAAACAATTGTTTGTTACAATTTATGATCCATCTACACATAATGACTCTCAATAAGTATCATCAGAAAAATTATAAAGCCAAGATTTGATGGTTCAGTTTTTACTAATTATAGATAGACTTAATATATATGTAATTTTGTTCTATGAATTTGACTCTCCCTGAAAATGTATATTTAATTTTTTAAATACATGAAATGACAAGTAGATTTACTGTTAATGCTGTAAAATGAAATACGAATGCCGTACCAATTATAAAACTGAAGTCTAATTAATAATAATTTAATAATTTCTAAAAAAATCCAGAAAATAATTTTCACAAATAGTATTTTTTTATAAACAAACAAGGCCTTATTTGTGACACTTTTATAGCGTACATTGTTTATTCTTGGACAAATTTTACATCGGCTAAGTGCAGGGTGAGAAAGTAGTATTTAAGTTTGGGGTACTCTTAGATTTAAAAGACGCGTTTTGGGCTCAAAAATAAGTTTAGACCTAAGAACAAATTTGTGTGGACCGAAGGCACAAAGCGGATACTATCTTGCGAGTCGAGCTGTCACAACTTGGTATCAAAACCGAGAAACCTGTTCCTCTGGCCAGTGGTGGGATAAACCTCAGCGGGGGCGCTGAATCTCTTAGGAGGAAGAATTATGACACCTCTATAGCGCATACTGTTCATCCTTAGATTAATTTCACATATGTTAAGTGCAGAGTGAGAAAGCAGTACTTTAAGTTTGGGGCACACTTTGACTTGCAAGATGTGTTTTGGACTCAGAGATAAATCTGAATCTAAAAATAAATTTATGCCTGCCGAAGGCCCAAAGTGAATAATATCTTACGAGCCAAGCGGTCACATTATTCTTAATTGGTATCAAATGCAGTATTAGATCATAGATAAGAGCTATTAGGGAAACATATTGTTTTGAACCAATAAGCTAGTTTTGTAATCATAATTACGGAAGAAAGTTAAAAGAAGTAAATGAAATAGATTTATATTAGAATTATTATTGATATTAATATTATTATTACATAGACTATTAACATATAATTAATTTATTTATTGGAATGATTAAAAATCAAAATTTTATTGTGTAAATTTTTAAATTTATAAAAATATATAAATAAATTATTATAAATAAACTATTAATTAAATGAATTATTTAAATAAAATATTGATATATTATTAATTTGTTATGAATGTCAAAAGCTTGTTTAATTTTAAAATTTTTAAAAATATATAAATTGTTTATTATTAAAAATTCTAAATTATTCATTAATTTGTATAATATAATAAAAGAGAATTTTAAAATCTTACAATGTCATAATTTCTGAAAATTAATATCAAGATAAATTAAGAATACAGATAAAATTAATGCAATTTCAACAAGAAAAATGGGATCGTTTGACCTTCTAATGATCTTTCTGAGAATTCAATGAGGACACTAATAAATACTGATTCAATGTCAAAAATAAATATTGTAATCCTTATTTGACCATAGACCAAATAATAAACAATAGAAAAAATATTCACCACAAAAGAAATTAAAAAAACAAATAAACAAACCATAAAGTGAGAATAAATATAAAAGAAATGAAATCTGTTTTAAAAAATGCAACTCTGAACATTATTGAATAATGAAATTAAAATTAGAGCGAAAATAAAAGAGATTGATATACTGGAGACCTACAAAAGACTTAATTCAAGAAAATAACAAGAGAAAACGTTTTAGAGAAATCGCGGAGTTTTTCGCTCTAAAACTCTAGAAAAATAGCCAGATAAAATTTTTCAAATGTATTTCAAAAACATAATAAATTTTTAATTGGTTTTTTAATTAGTATAATAAAAATAAAAAATATTTATTTTTTAATAATTTGATTCCAACTAAAATTCCATCTTAAGAATTTTTTAAGTACTTTAAATGACTTCAATACCATTGTCATAAAAATTTTACTATAGTTAATGTATTTATTTTCTAAAAATGCTAACGTAAAAAAATTCCACATTTATTAAAAAGCCTCTATCATCGTTCCAACTTACCATGGATGATTATAGGGGACTTCAATGATCTCTTGTCTAATGTTGAGAAGTATGGAAGTGAAGCTCATCCCATTAATTTGATTACTGGCTTTGTGGAAACATTGGATTACTGTGGTTTGTGTGATATTCTGCTGCAAGGTTTAAATTTTACTTGGAAGAGGGGTCGTTCAGGAAACCTTGTAATAGAAAAACTTGATCGTGCATTGGGAAACATTTTGTGGCTGGAGAAGTTCCCAGATTGTGCCTTATCAAATTTTTCTTCAAGTATTAGTGACCATAGCCCTATTCTACTAACTCTTGATGGTCAGTTTAGGTATCCTGTTGTGCGACGTTTTCGCTTTGAAAACCACTGGCTATTGTTGGACGGAATTACTGATTTGTCAAACATAGTTGAGCGTTATATGGTGCGCATGATTTTGCATCGAAGGTTTCAGCTTGTTCTCGTGCTTTTCATGTGTGGAGAAGAAGTATAGGGGGAGACTTTCGTAAAAAGATAAAGAAGCTTAAATTAGATTTAAGCAATGCCCGTGCTGCAGGCAGGGCCGTCTTGGATATTTTAGGGGCCCCGAGCAGAAATTAAAATATGGGCCTCTAAAAAACAGTGTCGGAGCGATATATATATATATATATATTTAGCTTTATGAGTATTTGCTCAACCACTTATTTTTTATATATATTTTTTTTTGTTGATTTTGTTGGTTTGAGTTATTGGGTACAAGATTATAGAAATAAATAAAAATATAAATGTATTACTAAATAAATAAATAAATGTATTACAATATTTATTCCTATTTATTTATTTTGATTTTGTTGGTGTGGTAAACTTTTATAAATTGCAAATTTTATTAACGCAAATAGATATTAATCATAAATACATTACTATCTAAATCTAATCATTCATAATTATAATAGATATTATATTTACATACGAAAACTGTTTCAATATTTACATAGCCTATAACCCTCTTTGATGGGTGGGCCCTTAATTTTGATGACTTGCCTTGGGGGGCCCTGAGCAACTGCTCATGGTGCTCCCCCCAAGAGACGGGCCTGGCTGCAGGTGTGGTGGACAAAGACTGGATGATTTGACCAACCAATTAAATCATGTATTGTTACAGCAAGACTCCTACTGGAAGCAAAGGTCAAAATCCTTTTGGTTAAAATTTCGAGACTTGAATACTCACTACTTCCATGCATAAGCCTCTGAAAGAAAGAGACAACATTTTATAAAATTTTTTACTAATGATAATGGCCGAATACACAGTAGCTTGGAGGATATGGGATCTCTTGCAGTACATTATTTCAATGATTTATTTTCGGCTTCCACAGGCAATTGGAGTTTGGTGACCTCTTATCTTCAACCAAGAATTTTTTGAAGAAGATAATGATTATTTGCTAGCACCATTTACAAGTGATGAGTTTAAGAAAGCCTTGTTTGAGATGCATCCAGACAAAGCACCTAGACCAGGTGGTTTAATCCACGCTTTTATCAGCACTTTTGGGAGATTGTTGGCACTGATGTGGTATCAAATTGTAAGCAATGGCTTTCTTCGGGTATTTTTCCTTACTTGAATGAAACTATCGTTGTACTTATCCCTAAGAAGGAGAATCCATCTTGTATGAGAGATCTTAGACCTATTTCTTTGCGCAATGTTGTGTATAAGATATTGTCTAAAGTTTTGGCAAATAGGCTTAAGGGTCTTCTACCAAAAATAATCTCTAAAACTCAATTTGCATTTGTACCGAGTAGACCGATTACTGACAATGTGATGGTTGCATTTGAAGTGATTCATTATCTTAAGGCTAAAATTAGGGGCAAGAAGGGTAGTATGGGTTTAAAAATGATATGTCTAAAGCCTATCATAAGGTAGATTAGAAGTACTTGAGAAATGTGATGCTCTGTCTGGGATTTGCTAAGTGATGGGTAGATTTAATTATGTTATGTGTGTCTACAATAAAATATGATGTTGCTTTAAATGGTTCTATTGTTGTCCCTATTTAAGATAATAAGGGGTTGAGACAGGGAGATCCTCTTTTCCCATATTTATTTATCTTGTATGCAAAGAGGCTTTTTGCTATGTTAATGGAGGAGGAACGAAGAGGTTTTATCCATCGAAATAATTTAAAATTAATATTGTCCTAGTATTTCTCACTTTGTTTTTTGTAGATGATAGTTTATTCTTTTTATATATGAACAAGCTTCTGGTCAGACAGTGAATTTTCAAAAATCAGGAATCTTTTTTAGCTCTAATGTAGAGGAGAATAGTAGAGATGAAATAAAAGCTATTTTCAAGTCTATGCCCCATTGGATCATAGTTGATATTTTGGTCTTCTCTTATTGGGAGAAATAAGAAGCAAATATTTGATTTCCTAAAGGATAATTTACGGAAAAGAATTAAGAGTTGGAAGAATCGCTATCTATCTAGAGCTGGAAAGGAGATACTAGTCAAGACAGTTTGCCAAGCAATACCTACCTAGTGTATGAGTATTTTCTATCTACCTCATTCTCTTTGTGATGATTTACAGAAGATGATGAACTCCTACTGGTGGGGCTTGAAGAAAGATAATAGAAGGAGTATTAACTGGCTATCTTGGGAGAAGTTATGTGTAAGCAAATATCAGGGTGGTTTAGGCTTTCGAAACATGAGATGTTTTAGCCTTGCTATGCTTGGCAAACAAGGGTGGAGGTTGATTTCTCATCTAAACTCTTTGATGGGGAGAGTCTGTAGAGGTAGAGATTTTCTGACTAAGTTGTTTCTTGATAGTGAGGTGGGTTCTAATCCTAGTTTTATATGGAGGAGTATTTGGAGGGTAAAAGATTTAATTAGAAGGGGGACTAGATGGAGAGTGGGGGATGGATGGACCCTTGGATCCCGGATGATGATAATGTTTATATATCTTCCAATACACATGATAGTCAATCCATTATGGTGTCTGACTTAATGGATTTGGCTGACAATACTTGGGATATTACAAAGCTAAATTCGATGTTTACCCAGGATGTTATAAGGCGTATATTACAAATCCTCTTAGGCTCTTTCCTAAGGGAGGATAAATTAATTTGGCACTTCTCTAAAAATGGAGAGTATAGTGTTAACATTGCTTATCATGTTTGCATGGAGATGTATCCTAATATCAGTGAATTAAGGGTTCAGGTCCGTGGAATTTAATTTGGAAATTAGAGGTTCCCCAAAAAGTTAAAGACTTTGTTTGGAGGGCTTCTAGAGGTATTCTTCCAACCAAATCAGTGTTAATAAATAGAGGACTTAATGTGGTTAATGGTTGTCATGTATGTGGCGATCAAGAGAATGTCTTGCATGTCCTTTTTTAGTGTCGTGTTGCAAAAGAGGTTTGGAGCAAAGTTAATTTCCTTTTTACTATTAATCCAACATCTCTTCTTGCAGCTTTGGAGAGCAGTCGAGAGGCTAGTGCTAGATCACATCTGGCAATGCTTGCATGGAGTCTCCGGCTTCACCGAAATGACTATCTTTGGAGGAATGAATTAGCAATGCAGCTAAAGTGATGGTAGTAACTGGTTCTAGTTTAAAGGCTTAGCAAGATGTAGGAAACTCATATAGGGGGATGTTGAACCAAGTTAGACCTACTGCTAGTGTTGTTGCATGGTGAAAACCAGACAGGGGATGGCTTAAACAGGGATGTCTTAACATGCATAGAGACCTAAAGCAAATTTGAAAAATAAGGCTTTTTATGGTAGATTTCATATTAGTTATAAATTTGTCACTTAAAATTTATTTTTCTAGCTTTTTGAGATGCAAAATTATTTATTAGATTTTCATAGTCAACATCTCTCAGTATTCCTTTTTCTATTGATAATAGAGCCAATCTATTGAGTCTTTTGTTGAGACATTGTTGATCTTAAGTAAGATTTTATTAATTTTAATTTTGAAAAACTTCTTTCTGCTGAAGCAACAGTTATAAAAATTGTTAACATTATTCTATAAGCAATATATGCATTTGGAAAAGAATCAAGTTTTTCAATATGATTGAGTATGTCAATTGGAGCGTTATTATTTTTCACTTATATAATTTCTTTTAAAACTTTTAACTCTGAAAATAAATCCAAACCATCAATATCTAAATTTTCATTGTGTTTTAAAGACTTTTCAAGGTTAAGACAATTTTCTTCCAATTTTTCATTATTGAGTGATTTCAATCTGCTCATACTAAATAGAAAACCAAAAATATTTTCATACACTTTAAATTATTTAAATCTATTTTGAAGTGAATAAATAATTTGATCTGCTACATGTAAGAAATAATCAATTTTAAACAACTCTTCAGGAGCTCTTATTGTTTCATTATTAACATTCTCATCTAATCTCTTGTTCCTATAAATAGTATATTTTTCATGAATTTTAGGCTCTATATTCATCTCAGCAGCAATTTCTTTAGCAGAAATTATAATATTTTCAAATCCATCTTCTCTATATTTTTTAAAAAATGAAAGAAGACCTTTTAGTTGTTCTATAGCACATCAATTTGCATATCTTTTGATTGTAAATTTTTACTTACAGAATTAATAGCAAATAATATTTCATACCAAATAGTCATACCTAACAAAAATTCAAAATTTTCAAGCTCATATGTAGCTAAATATTCTGCTTCACTTTTAATTTTATGGTCTTCACTAATTTCAACTAATTTTAGTAAAGTATCTCTTATTTGTGGAGTTTGATATCTCAATGCTTTAACACTTTTAATTCTACTTTCCCAATGTGTTTGTGAAAATGATTTAACAGTTAGGTTAGGAATATGATTTTGTAAAATTTTCCATCTTTTAGTAGAAGAAGAAAATAGTGAATATATATGTTGTAACACACCAAAAAAAGATTTAGTTATAGTACAAGAATTAGCCATATCACATAAAACTAAATTTAGACTATGACAACCACATAGAGTATAAAATGATCTAGGATTAATAACTAAAAATTTTTTTTGTACTCCTTGATGTTTACCTTTCATATTAGAACCATTGTCATATCCTTGTAACCTTGTATTATTTATATCTAGTTCTATATTTTTAAATTCATCTACAATAACATCAAAAAGTCTTTTTCCTAGTTCTATCATCTACTTCTAAAAATTCTTTAAAAAATTATGTTTTTTTATTGGGCAAGAGAAAATATCTACACAACATAACACAAAAGACATTTTCTCTTGGTGACTTGCATCTAGAGTATAATCAAGTATGATTGAAAAATATTTTGTACCTTTAACTTTTTTAACAATTTTTGTTTTAATTTCACTTGCTAATAAGTTTCTCATTTCATTTTGAATATTGTGTCCAAGATAATGATTATGAATTTTATCATCCTTAATACGTCGAATATGTTCTTGCATTATTGGATCAAATTCTGCTATTATCTCAATTAGGCTTAGAAAATTTTTATTACTTTCTCGGTAGATTTTTTCATTACTTCCACAAAAGGTTAAATTATTTTTACCAAGAGTTTTACTACTGTAATAATTCATAATAATACATTTTTTCCAATATTTTTTTCTTTAGTTATTTGATCTTGAACATGTTTATCAATTGTTTTATTTTTCAATAATCTCATTTCTAAATCAACCCATGAAGTCATATTAGTGATATGCTCCTTACTTATCTCATGATTTTTTAATTTAGTACTAAGATTTTTCCAATCATTACTACCTTAGTAGCTAGTTTACTTGCATTATGAACTATGCTAAATAATTTACAGCAAAAACATAATACTTTATCTAAGTCTCTAGAATAAACTAGTCATCTTCTTTCATGTTTCTCCCCGTTTGCTAATTTTTGAACGTAAAATATTGATAAAAAGTATCTTGAGTATCTATCTTTAGGAAAATCTATGTTGGTAATTTTAATAGGAACCTTTTATACTAATGAATCTCTCTTTTTTTTTATCAATATATATCCATTGACTTGGATTATAAATATTTTTAGGATTCGAATCATCTAAATCATTATTTTGGTCGTTTTCACTATGAGTTTCAAGATCATTATAATTTTTTTTCACTAACTAATTCTTCTTCTCCCTCCATAATTTCATTCTCATTTTGATCTATGTTATTAACTTGCTCATTCAATGAACAATCACCTATATTTTCTGATTTATCATTTTTATTAGTTTTTATAAATTTATCAAGAGCACCTTTTTACGATTCTATCCAAGTTTCAACTCTTTTTTTTTTTAGTTTTGAATAACCATATTCATATTTTTGAGTTGACATTATAAATTATTATATAACTGAAGGCAGCTACACATACAAAAGTTAATACATGTGAATATAATATATGATTTATATGAAATACAAGAAAAAAAAAATGTAACAAACAAAGAGTAGATAGAGAGCAAAAGGTTAGAACAATAAAACCTGATTACTTCTAAGCTTCAAAGGGGCTGCAATATTTGATTCAACGTCACAAACTCAAACCAATAAACTATTGTTTTTCTTGTGTGAGTACTAAAGAAAGAAAAAGATAGAAATAAAAAAAAACAATTTATATATAGTTTTGAAAAAATTGTATCGTTACTTTTTTTTATGGGTTAATAATGTTATTTTAGTGGGAATGGGAAAGAGAATTAAATTCTTTATTTTTAACATTGATTAATTTGTGTTAGAATTAATTACCAACTAAGAAATTATAATCAAATCCCTTATTTTTATAGAGGGATAGCCATCCCTTGTTTTAATTTTTCATTATTTTAATTTTTTTATTTAAAGAAGGATATTAATCAAATTTTTTGGGGGGCCTAAAGCTCTTGCTTTATTTGCTTCTCCCTTAAGCCGACACTAGGCTAAAATGTAATATTGATGCAGCTGTATTCACTTCAGCTTGTAGAGTTGATTTTGAAGCAATTATTAGAGATGACAGTGGTTCTTTTCTTCATGGAATCTCCGACCATCAATTGGGTCTTTTCCTCCCAAAAGTTTCAGAAGTTATTGGTTTGAGAGATTGCTTGTTTTGGATCTTCCATAATTCATGGCATGACATTGATATATAGATTGATAGCAAAGAAGTATATGATGCTCTACATAAGCTCTATTCAAATGATTTTGAATTTGGTTCTCTTATATTAGATTGTCGCCACTTAATAGCCAATATATTGGATTGCAAAGTCGCTTGGATTCGAAGGCAAGCCAATAAGGTTACTCACTCACTTGCAAGGGTATCCTTATCTTATGCTAGTCTTCATTATTGGAGTCAATCTCCCTTTTTTGTATTTGATCTTATTGTTGAAGAATCTCATACTGAAGGTTACTAGGAATGGGTGTATGGGGCTTAGCCTCTTGGCTAGGGTTAGTACTTTTGACCTTCATGTTATGAGATATTTCTTTTAATAATATAACTACTTTCTTGATTTAAAAAAAAATTCCACAATTGAATTATTTATCACAAAATAAATAAAAAGTGTAAAAATTATGTTTAATATTTATCTTGCATTTCATTGTTACATTTGCATTGACACACAACAAAATCCAGACTTATTGGATATAGCTGAAAGTCTGAAACAAAAATCCATAATTAACAAACTAATTAAATTGTTTCAATGAAAACACTATGGATTATGATATTAGAATATTATTATAATCCATACATACAAATAGAGCATGTGAAGTACGCATCCTAAGCTCAATGAGTACATATAGATGCCATGGTATTAGCTGCATTATTTTTAATTATAGGTAATTTCAACGCCATGATCTTGTGATCATTTTCCGTGAACATATATATCACAATAATCTCCCACCAAACACAAACATAATAAATAAATAGGAAACATTAATAACTCTTAAAAAAATTGCTGCATGATTTGTATTTTCATAATAAATTAAACAACATTCATTTTTTTTTCTAAGTTTTGTTTTAAACTGTTTGATGATCAATGTGGTTTGATTATACAAAACAAAAATTTAGTGATGCGTGTAAGGTAGATACCACTGAAAGAGGTAAAAGCAAACCTAAACTAACTTGGAAAAAAAAATCATTTAAAATGATCTTATGACCTTGCATCTTTCCAAAAATATAGTCTATAACCTCCATGAGTAGAAAAATAGAATATTTATAGCCTATTCTAATTAATTTGGGATTAAGATTTTGTTGTGATGACTTGTTTAGTTTGGAATTGATTTTATTTTATTTTATTTTGTATCACATGACTTTATTTTTCACTCTGCCTCTTTCTTATATGAATAAACTCAAAATATTAGAGAAAATTACCAATAAAAATAACAACTATAGCATAGCAAATAAACTAAACCCTTTCTCCTAGTTAGAATTATCTTTCAGATTGAGGGATTGCAAATTTGGAATCTTCTGGCGAAATTCAATTAAAAAAGAAATTGAATAAGCCTTTGTGTATTCCATATATAGAACCCATAAATGGCAATGACAATGTTTGTACTCATAGCCATACTTATGGTGGTCATGATGAATTTAGCTAGTGCTGGAGCTGGAAAGATTATAAAAGAAACAAAAATGAGCATGTATTTTCAGGGTTTCTCAACAGGTCCTAATGCTTCACTTGTTGCAGTTGCAGGTTTACCAGGGAAGGTGTGGTCATTCACCCAATTCTAAACCATTTTAGTAACATATGATCTCATAACTTGAACCCTTGACATTAACTCAGCCCCAATAGGTGGAGCTCAAGGCTTGTATGCAACAGCAGGGTTGGATGGGATTAACTCGCAGGTCATGATATCAATTCTGTCCACTAAAGCCTATTCTGATAGCACTTTAAAGATTAAGGCACATTACAAGAATTTTGCCAAATAGCGACAAAATTTTCCTTTGCTACTTCGTCGCTAATGAGATTTGTAACCAAATAACGATGAAAAATATTTTATCGTTAAATAAGTAGCCACTAATAATAATGACGTAAAAATTTAAACTGTCGTTAAATTAACGATCGTTTTGTAATAGAAATGTCGTTACAAATAAAGACAAAATACTAATTCCGTTACAAATTAAATGGACAAGACCAAGGACCATCCGTAGTTATTAACGACATCTTTGTAATAACAATGCATTGCTAATGTTCACATATTTATAACTATATTTTTTGTCTCTATCTCTAACGCACTTGTCACCAATTTTTTTTTCTCTATTAGAGACATTTTAGGAACAAAATATTTTGTTTCAATTGGTAACAAAATAACAAAAATTTTATGTGACAGCTTGTTACAAATGCTAAAACTCTTTTAAGCACTAAAAATACTATTTTAAGTACTTAGCATTAAGATTTAACTAAAAATCCTAACCCTTCATATTTTAGAAAAACTCTATGGTCCTGTAGAATCAGCTGGTCTCGAAGATGAACCATCAAACTGTCTCGACATCTATCTCTCCATCATTTGGCGCCACTCATTTTGTGCTCTGCGAAAATCCTCGCATTCTTGTTCAAATAATCGGTTATCCTCCTCAATTTGTCGAAGCACATTACCCACTTATGCTTGGACTTGGACTTCTACCATCTCCCTAACATCTTCATTTGATGGTTGGGCCGATCTTCTCATTCGTGAGGTTACAGAGCTGCTGAAAGTATCAGGATAATAGGACATAACCTGAGAACCTAACCTATATATTCGTCTTCTGTTTTGCCCTCCAACTGCCTCTAAATATAGAGCATTTATATCGACAGTCGATGACTCTGATGAACCCTCTACTTGCTGCCTAGTAGTTGTGGCCATAAGACTCTCAACTCGATCCTATATTATGCAATACATATATTAATCAGTTATGAATAATAATTAAACAACACTAAAAAAAAACTAAGTATATATATGTAAATATTAAAATTTCAGAGGTTTTACATTTATTGCTTGGGCTTGACCATCAACTAAACTTTCGTCCTTCGTATGCAATTTCTTGAATAACACCCATGAAGTTGGAGCCCGATGCAACTTATCAGTCTAAAACATAATATTTATTATAAATTATATAAATAAAATTCAGTAATTTATAAAATTTAAACATTTTGAAAATAATAATCGATTACCATTTGTAAAGCATGCTCCACAGTAGATCTGGAACCACCTGTATGCCGTGCTAGTCTGGTCCCAACTCCACCAGTCTCACTCCTCCTATTCCTAGATGCAGCACGGGAACGTTTAAGCCATGCTTCAGATCTCCATCGTGCATGCCAACTTGCCCACACATCTTTAGGAATACAAGTAGGTCTATGTGGTGCCTTTCGCCAGTTATGTAAAGTCTTGTTGTACTGACTGCCTGCAATCTTCCTCCATACTATCTTTACATATTCCATCATCTCCATCCGCCCACTGATAGGCTTTCTGAAAAATAAAAATAAAGAAAATAGTTAATATATTTAAGTAATCGGTAAGATATACATAATTAAACATATATACATATATTTAAGTAATCAGTAAGATATACATAATTAAAATTCTTGTAATCCGAAGAGACTTCTTTCTATGAGTATCCAGTTGGATAAACTCTCTACCTATATATATTAATGCTAATTGACACATAAGGGCCTTTGGGAATGAACCTATTAAGTAAACAAACATATTATAATTACATATTGCATAATTCATCAAATAATTAAAAAAAACATATATAATCACATATTATAACTGCAAAAGTCACCTTCCATCGACAACTCGAATTGCAATCCTTCCTTAGGTATTAGAACCAGCTACAGAAGCAGTGGATGGATCAATAGACAGCACCAGTCGAATTGGTATTGTCTCCACTAGTCAATGCTAGTTGAGTATTGTTCTGCTCCATAACTACACAAATTAAAATATATCATTAAATCAAACTAATTAATTCACAAATGAATAATATTCAATATTTTGACCACAAATAACCAATCAAATGATGGACTATGAATAATGGGTCATTCTTTTGTTGAATCTGCTCCATAAATACAAATCAATAATATTTGAATAGAAGAAAAAAAAATTGATATTTCAATGTACACTATTCTATCTCAATTTGCATTATAGATTGGAAATGTGTTTTTATCTTCAACTTTGAAATAACAATAATGGCAACTCACATGGCTTGTCTATAAATATAGAAAAATATGTAAAGATATACATACGAAGAAAGGAAGCACAAGGAATGCCCAAAATACCTTTGTTTATGAATTCCATGGGAAAATTTTTAAGCTGAAGATGCAGCAAAGCACTAAAATTTCCAGCAGCTTTAAAATACTATTAAGCATAAAATACTATTAGATATGATAATTGGTAATTGATAATTTCCACTAGGAAACAATGTTCTTATGCAAGGAATTGATAATTGGTCTTTAAGAGCTAAAGGTGTGTAGTTATTAGTTAAGTTGACAATGTGATATATACAGCCAGTTGGAGGTAGCTTTTTGGAGACAACATTAGCAAAAGTGTCCTTAAAAACTATGGAAGTAGTTGATAATATCAAAAGTCATTGCTTGAATGCACTCCAATAGAGTAGTGACTTATCAAATTTCTGCATCTTCTTTATGTATATAATGTTTATACAATGGCATTATGTATATAGAGAATTCTAGAACAGTTCTTCTTCTTCATCTTCTCTATCTTCTTCATCATATTCTCCATCTTCTTCATCTTCCCATTCTCCTTCATCATCATCTTCTTCTTGTTCTCCTTCTCTTTCATCACGTGAACTTGATTCAATTAATTCATTTGTCTTGTCAATGGAAGATCCTACATTATCGGTCAATGGTTGAGCATTTTCATCAAGTTCTGTATCAATATCATTTCCTTCAATTCCATCCTCTTGGAAGGCATCTGATTCGGATCGTTCAGGTTCCTCCACAATTGATCTAGCCGATATTTTACAGAGCCAACCAGTCATTTGATGCTCTCCTAATAGTTGGATATGATGCATAGTATACTTGTGCCGCTTGTGATGCAAGAATGAAAGGTCCATAACTATTAAATGTTCTTTTGTTATTAACATCAACAAGCTTGTATGGTGCATGCATTCGCGTACCCAGTTTGTCAGTAGGATCAAACCATTGACACTTGAATAACACGATATGCTTGAGTGGCAATGCAGGGTACTCCAATTGTACAATTTCTGTCAATCGTCCATAATAATCTAACTCTGTCGCACTTAAACTACCTCCCTTAATGCATACACCACTGTTCATTGTAGCTCTATTTAATCCATATCCTCCGCTTTGCAAACTCAACAAACTCCTCAACGCCCTCAATAAATTTAGGATTTAATAAACTTCTCTCTCTCCTTAAATACATCCACTGAAGATCTGGACGCATATTTTATAATTTTCTGACATATATAACAAAACAAACCAAATATCAATTAGTTATATGGATGTATTATATTATATATATATATATACATCCTTATTGCTTCTACCTAATCCATTCGAGAATGCATGGTCTATATGCTTAGTAATTTTTTAAATTGCTAAATCTTAGTAAGATATAAATTTTTTAATCTTAAACTTTTAAACTACCAAGTAATGACAATTCAGTGATGCTTAGTTTAGCCTTATATTACCAAATAGGCCATCTATGGGTGAACTTTAAAATAAATTATAAAATTCGGAGATTGAGAAGCAACTAGAAAGATGGTAATGGAGATTGATGGGAAACAAGAAAACTAAGGCCACTCTTAGAAAAAATATAAATATATATATGCACAAAGTCACAACATAAATGGTACATTCATCAAATGTTACTCCCAATATTTCCACCTTATACCCTCAACTTCATCAATCAACAAATGATCACAAGCACTTCAAAATATCCTTATATCATAATAGCTTATTCTCATAATAGCTTATTCTAAAATAAAATAAATATTTAAAGGTACAAATGAGTTAACAAAACTTACAATACTTGTGAAGTGATGTAAACTTGCCTTAACTATCACAAATCCTGCAAAACTTTAAGCATCAAACCTAAATCAGTAAATATTAGCATTTGAAATTAACAAAAAGAAAAAAAATAAAGAGGAATATATTTGTGCAAATTAAATCTTCATTGTCTATCAAATCCCTCTAACTGAGCTTTAAAGAAAAAATAAAATTTCAATTCAACTTGGAATATATAAAAGAAAATTTTCATTTCTTCCACCAAAATTAGCTACCATAGTGAGGGAAAGAGAGAGAGAGAGGAAGGATGTAATCTAGATATATCTTTACAAAAAAATATATATCTTCATACATTCAGAGAAAGTGCTACAAGCATCAGAAAAAAAAAAGGAGAGAGAGAGAGAAGGCAATAAGCTAAGAGGAAGCCAAAAAGGAGGAATTGGTGAGTATTCCAAACTAAGTCACATATCCTTAATTAGTCATCTTAACCTTGCTCTTATGAGTTAAAAATATAAACAAATGTCTATTTTTATCAATTAAATTGAAAATTTAGAACAAGCCAATAAAGAATAACCAACACATAACATTTAAGAGCTAAAGGATCCGTACTTATATGTTTATGCAGAACCTATCTTATGTAAAAATTGATCAAAAACTTAGAATGCAATTAGTAAGGGCTAAAATTGGTTGCTGCTACTTTAAAAACTTAAGAACGAAGCTAAATTTCATTTAAATAAAGAATGAATCAAACAAACTTCGCAAACTTGTATTTTAGGGCAGGAATTGAGCTAAATCTTAATAAAAATTTTCAATTGGGGTGCTGGGTTTTTCCAAAGTATATACATATAACTGGTGCTGGGTTTTTCAAAGTATATACATATAACAGGTGCTGGATTTTTTCAAAGAATATATATATATATATATATAACAGGTGCTGGGTTTTTCCAAAGTATATACATATAACAAGTGCTGGGTTTTTCCAAAATATATACATATAACAGGTGCTGGGTTTTTTCAAAGTATATACATATAATAACTATATTGTTTATGTAAAACAATATGTGTATACATATATCAGTTGAGCTGTTACATTTTAAAAGAAAATAATATATATATATATAAATGTTTGAAGGTTTATCACTGCACAAGTTTGGCTTTTATTTGTTTAAAAAACCGTAAAAACATACACTATAATTATTTAATTAACACCTTGCATAAGAAGAATGAGACCGTAGACAAGTCAATGCCTAGTATAAGAATGCCAGAACTTGGATAAAAGTCAAGTAAAGAAGTAAAGAAAACATAATTAGACAATCAAATTGTTTGACCATATCATGAAGCAGTGTCTTAATATCTATTTCCTGTATTCTGAATGCTATTCAATTTTAGCATCTCAATTTCTAAAATTAATACCTGCATTACTCACTGCTATCTCATTACTTAATGAGACAATTCATTAACCTCTGATTACAAGATAACTTTGATAATTCATTAACCTTAGTTTACAAGATAACTTGTCCTAAAGACTTTGGCCATAACAGCCATCACAGTGTCAACTCATGGACCTTATGAACCAAATGACCAGTCAATTTTTCTTCATTTCAACAAATTGACTGGACCTTTCGAAGTCAATAAACTTGTAATGACAGCCCAAGTGTTCAATATACTTTTCCTCCAATTTTGAAATGTTGCTCAGTCAATAAATCAATTTAAATATTAAATGGTAAAAACATGACCAAAAACGGACAAACTATAATTTTTTTCTTTAAAAAAAAAGCTCTCCTACTGCAGTCATGAAGCGGACTTTTGTCTTGCAGTAAACTTTGCTCCTAAAACTTTTTCAATGTAAAATTCAAGGAACATGACAAGGCCACGAATTAAATAAGCAAGCCAACTTTCAAATATCACATTCTTTGTTTACTCTGTCTTGTCTCAATTTTATAATGTTTATAAAAATTTTGTTATTTGATATTAAAAATCAAAGAAATGGTAGTTCAAACCATTTCAAATTTCATTTAGCATAAGTAGTCGCTTTCAAAGAAAAAAATGTATTTATTAATTTAAGCAAACAAAACCAATTTAACAACAAAAAAAAAAGGAAGAGCAAAAAAATATTTACTTGCGTCCCAGAGAAGGCAAGAATCCCAGCTGTTAGAAGTCCCCTAAACTGAGGCAAAAGAGAAAAAGAACAAAATTCAAATTCAAAGAAACATTCCTTTTACATAGAAACACTTCAAGTGATATTATGTGTGTATGTGTGTGTCTGTGTGTTTTATTAAAGACCACTAATAACAAATATCTGAATTTCTAGAAAACCACAACAACAATTTTGTATTAGTAAAGATTTAGATAAAAGACACTTAGCTAGCATGTCTCTACAAGAAACGCCATATTCAAAGACCCTTTTAAAAAGCCAAGAACAAAACCACTTCAACAAATTTCAACACTGCAACAAAACCTAACAAAACACAACAAAATCTATAAACCCACTTTAACAAAAATCCCTTAAAACCCAACAGGTTCTTCGAAACTCCCAAATGTACCAAGTAATACATTAAAAAAATTTACACTTTAAAACCCAACACTAGAAACCCCAAAATTTTAAAAACCCTAAAAATGTAAATCTTAATAAACTCTAAAATCAAATCCAAATAAAAAACACATACTTCATCCATATAACAAAAACAAACAAATTAAAATGAAAACATTAAATAAGTTGAAAAGAAAAATTTACCAAAATCAACACCGAAGAAAAACATACTTTGTCCAAGAGAATATATTGTTGATAAGAGATGGAGAAGAGATGGAGAATCAGAAAAGGAGAAGAGATAGAAATGGAGAATGAGAAATCAAAAAGGAAAACTCAAAGGAGAAACAATGTAGATGAAAATTGGGGCGGGGGAAAAACATAGAGACTAGCGGAAAGATGAAAAAATTGGGAGGAAAAAATTCTAAGTGGGGTTTATATATTATACATAGCTACAAAAATTTTCCTTAATCATTAATTATAATGCAAACTAAAAATCCGTCTTCAATTATCACGCCAAACAAACTTCTTTAGTTATAACACTAAATAACACTGTTGTTAGCCTAAAACAATTTTTTTTTAATAACACAGTTGAATTTACTTATTCTATGCTTAAATTATGTGTTCTAGTTACATTATTTTTAAGTTAATCTTAGTTTTAATTAATTTATTATAGGACTTTTATATGCAGAAATTTTAGACAGATTAGACCTTTAGAGTTTCAATGAAGATTTCGGTGGTGATAAAGTGCAAGATTGGAAAAGTTTCTTCATGAAGTTAATAGAGAACATCTCAGGAGTTTCAAAAAGGTCTGGTTCGTAAAAATCTGAGTTCATTTGGGACTCCAACTTTAAAGTCAAAATTGAGCTTAAAATACAAAAACAAAATTTCAGTCCAAACCACTGAGAGTACTTGGACCATAACTTGAGCGTCTGAAATCTAAATGGGGTGATTAAAAAACCTAAATTCATCTACCTTTAGGAGCTAGAATATTTTTGAAGGAGTTAATTTGAGGTAAAACTTCTATCTGATAGAAAACTAGCTAGAAAGTTTAAATTCGAATTTCTGGAGAAGTTAAGGAGTAAGAGTTTATTTTAGTAAGAGGAATATGAACATGAATAGTAACAAAAAGGTGTTATTGAGGAAAAAAAAGAGCTCCATATGATATTTCTCTTCCTGAAGAACTTTCATACACTATTGGAGATCGAAGGAAGGAGAAGATTTTATTAGAGGAGAACTTCAATCTTTTCTGCAACTTCATCTGTCTAGTTTGAATACTATATTTGGTTTAGATTTTTAAGTTTACTTTTACATTAATGCTTTTTTTTTATTTTATTGAATTAAATATTAGAATTATGGATTTTATATTGGGCTTATTAATTTCTATGATTTTTATGTTAAATTTAGCCATGAGTAACTAATCTCCTTAGTGGGATTAGGTGGATTTAGATTTGTGGATGATGAATATTTAATAGATTTATTCATTCTTATTTTAAATTAAAGTTCTGTTGATTTTGATCTTAATGCTTATAATTGACTGGCCACCAATTGCATGTTCGATTAAAATCATATGTTGAGTGAATGCTAGATATGATTTTAGATTAAGAAATCAACAATTTTATAAAATTCTATTTAGAGATAAAAGAATAATCTTAAGATCAATTTAGTTTATTTGAGCTTGATAGATTGTTGTAGTTTATTATTCATGAAAATAAAACTAATAGATTCCACCAGTCATTAATTTTCTTGCTTGAGAAAGAGGGAGATTAAAATTTGATTTCGAGAAAGATTTGAATTAGTTTGAAAAAAATATTTTTACCCATTTGAAATAATTCTAATAAAACTTAATCCTACTTGTTTTATTTTAATTAATTGAATTTAAACATTTTAATTTTAATTTAAAATTTAAATTAATAGATAAATCTTAGTTTAATTTAATTTTGAATTTGAAGTTAATTTGAAATTTTAAATTAAGAATTAAGTATTTAAATTTTGAAATTTAATTAATTAGTTTTCAGAAGATAGTCAACTTAAATTTTGGTTAATCAAATTACTCCTTCTCTGTGAGAACAATCTTCACTTTCACTTTACTACTTGATTACAATATGTGCACTTGTAATCAGCTAGGCTAGGCCTTAAAAGCCAGCTCGTCGATGTCGATCTCTATCTCCATCATTTAGGATAAGTCCATGCCCGAATTCTCCTGCTTCAACCTATCAAACACAATCTTCTGGTAGGCATAAACACCTTAAGCATAGTGCTTGTTGTTCCTTGTCCGCTCAGCAGCCAGCCCTTGCTGGACAGCTTCAAAGGTGTCCTTTGTCAGGAGCAGCTTGTCGTCCTTTAATTTTAGAGCTTCCCTCATCGAGCGTAGCTCTTCATTGTTTACTTTTATTGTTTCTTTAGCCGAGCCTAACTTTATAATTTTCTTCTTTAAGGCTTCTTGAGCATGCTTCAGCTCATCTTAAGCGTGCTTCAGCTCTTCATCTTTAGCCTGCAAGGACTCCTCTAACTTCACCCTTTTTGCTTTCTCTTCATCGCAGTCCTTGACTGCTCGGTCAAAGTTGGCTGCCATACCTGCCATCCGGTCCTCGATGGTGTATGTGAGTTGTGTGACTTGTAGAGTATTGTTCAGTTAGCCTTTGTACCAGACATTGAGCATAACTTTGAATATTCAAGTTATCTCGTACCATGTAAGACATTATCACCATTTTTTTGCTACCTTTCCCGAGCCCTTTGGCATATTCTCTTGCCTCTCTTTTGGGATAGCTTTGAATATATGTTTAAGCACTTTTGAGGTTCGAAATCTAGGAAGGAGTACATGGTGTTGTACGAGCCTGCCAATTTGTCATTCATTGTCTCCACTAGCTTGACAAGACTATGCCGATGGGCTAATGGTTCTTCTACTTCTCTCATTGACAAATTCTCCTCCCCTTCAGTTCTAGGTGAGCCCTCTTCTATCCCTCTGTAGGGTAAGATGTCTTCCGCCTCTAGGTGTGGCTCGATCTCGGGTATTACTTCTGTAGGAAGAGTCAAGTCTAGTATGGACTCTTTCTCCAGAGCGGAACTGGTCCTAGCACCTTGCTCTTTCCACTGCCCATGAGCTATTCTAGCCTTTTTCCGAGCGCTTCTCCTGGCTTCCCTTTCTGCCAAGCATTTCAGCTCTCTATCTGCTGATTTTGAGCCTGACTCTGCACAACTGAGCAAAAATTTAGTGCATTAACATATTCAAAACAAGCAATAATAAAAACCAAGTGTTAGAACATAAAGTATACCTATTCAATTTTTTGGCTAAATTTTCTTTGAAGCCCTCCTAAGGGGGAAGTACTCCCTTATTAGGGCAATGGAATTCCTCTTTTCTTTCAGAATGTCTTACTCCATAACTATAAATGTCATGAGCTCGTCCTCACTTAGTTTCGCTACGGTCACTTGTTCACCGCTAGGATTAACATACTAAATATTTTGGTAGCCGAACAACTCGTGTTCCAAAATAAAAAATTGGTCTTTCTAAGCCTTGATTGAGTTTGGCTTTCCTTTGAACATGTCGAGCCCAAACCAACCTTACAAGTAAAAAAGCTCCCGAGCGTATTTTAAGTACGCTGAAAGCACTCAGCACTCAAGGGGTGGGCGCCACCCCAAGCAACCCACACAAAATTTTAAACCCTGTGATAGTACACCATGGGTTAGGGCTGAGCTGGCCAGGAGCTATCCTGTGATAGTTCAGGAACTCTTGAGGGAGGGCGTAGAGGGAACCTCACTCTCGATCTCAAATCCTCTTCGAAAATTGTCGGTTAATTTTTTGGTAATGTGTCATAGGCTCGAACATCCTCTCCAGGGATGAGCATCTTGTATTCTTCTGGTATTTGATATTTCTTCTGAAGCTCCACCAAGTCTATTTTTGTTACTGAGAATCGGATGTCTCTCATTCAAGCCTTCTCTAAGCTCAGATTAACTTGTTGAACTTTAGTTGCATCTTCTTCCTTTTTGTTCATTAGGGTTAGAGGTCTCATGACATCTTGCTCGGTAAGCTTGATCATGGTCGATCTAGCCTCAACCAGAGCTCCTTCCGCGTAATGAGTAACCTCACCCATAGTAGTCAAAGAGCCATGCTCTCTTGCCTCTCGTGGCAAGGTGAAAACTCGCTACTACTCGTACCATCTTGCTACTACAATTGAATTACAGACTTAAAAACAAAATCTTAGACCTAACCTCTTTAACCGAGCTCTCAAGCCTTGGAACTTCACACTAAATCATATGTATCGAGCTTTTTTCTTTTGAGTTGTGTGACCAATGCTGTTGTTGAACCCTCTATTTATAGAGGAGACTTTGCCCATGCGAACTGACATCAGTCTTTAATGACATGAACTTCACGTCTTTTCAATTCCCACCCAACCATTACCTCAGTTTTCGAAGCATCAACTCACCTCTGTGTGACATGTGTCCTTTTAGAATCTTAACCAACTCTCCTAGGCATAAATGCCAAGACTTCTCAGCTGGTGCAGTGGTACTACTACTACTATAAAATCAGGCCTAGCCCCTCTAGTTGTGCAAACTCTATTCTGTATCTCTCAGCTTCTATGTAGCTCCGATCGAGGTTGATTTGACCTCTCTGGGTAACAGATTTAAGTTTGACATAAATATCACATGATCGAGGGGGGACTAGTGATAGTACTCCCGCCTTTCTAACTCCTGTACCGAGCTTCTCACTGATTCTACATGAGATCATATAGCCTCTTTGCATCATGAGGCAGCATAGTCACCTGAGATCGTCCAAGCTCCCTTACATGGCAACTCTGAATCTAACATAAATGTCAAATGACTTGAGGGGGTCTAGTGGTACTACCCATCCTTTGATCGAGCTCGTGGACGGAGCTCCATGACATGTTCCCTTTTAGATGGGCTCTCATAAGAAGACTCAACCTCGGCTCTAGGTACCTCTGTCCTATCATGCCCCTTGAACATCCTCTGACATGGCAGGCGCACAATCCCGTTGTGGCAGACGCACAATCCCATCATTCCAAATACTCTTTGACACATACAGGTTTTGTCCCCCATGCACCAACCATATATAAGGATAGACCCCCGCAAATAAAGGGCTTCCTCTTTTCATCTCTCCACAATTACTCTTTTTATACTCAGATAGACCGAGCTTTGACTTAGGTATTTGAGCCTCTCCTCACAAAGTCTGATCCGTCTCTCTCTTTTGTCTTACATATTAGAGACCGAGCACAGACAGCACCCGAACCGGAGCTCAAAGAGATAGAAGGACCCTCTAAGGTAGCCCCAACATAAGGTATTATAGTCATTTTATAAAAGTGTATAATAAACTCATAATAAACTTATAAAAATTATCATGCGTATAATAAACTCATAATAAATTATATAAATATGGTAAATTGATAAATTAATCATAAATTTGAATATATTTTGAAAACTTGATAAATTTGGAGATTTTTTTTAATTTTTCCAAACATTTTTTTGTCAAAAACCCAATCCAAATTATGACTAGCCAAAAGACGCAATGCACAACCATAAGGCTACAAATGCCTCATTATTGTGCAATACCTCAAACCACGAATATCTCCCTTAAGCCTTCTCACCTCAACACTATCTTGCCTTATCGTCAAATGATTTTACTCCTTATATGAAGAGAGTTTGCCCCACACTTCCTTTAATCATAGAGAAAATTATATTATTTATCACTTTTTTAATTTTTTTTAAAAATATTCAATTATTTTGGTATAATTTTAATATAATAAATATATGTTAAGCATATACTCCCGAAAGTGAAGTATATCTTTAGTATACTAAATATATACCTCTAATAATAAATATTTTTAAAATTAAAAATTAAAAAAAAAAATATTTTTGAAAAAAAGTAAGTATTTTTAAAGATATTTTATTTATTGGAATTTTTTTGAAAAACAAATTCTTAATTATATCCTGCATTCATGGACAAATAGCCTCTGTCAAAACATCTGAAAAATGAAATTTAGATCAAATCAACACCACTCTATGTGGCTTGATTGCCAAACTTATATAAGATTAATGAGATAAAAGTATTATTAACATGTTCAATTTAAGAATGCTTAGATAAATATATGAAAAGGGATAAAAATTTCTTTATTGAAATTTGAAAATTATTTCACTTTGTAAAAAATTATGATATAAAGAATTAGGGTTATAGAAACCCTAAATATAAATAAGAAAACTTAATATAAAGATAACATGCTGTCAAAATAAGAGGAAATATATATATATATATATAAAATATTCAATGAAATAGATAAAATGATAAAACGACATTTCGATCAAATATTTTTATAAAAAATAAAGAACGAAACAAATATTTATCAAAAGCTGCAATAAATAGAAAAATATATTTTCACACGCCTAAATATTAAAATTTAGCTTAAAATAATAGACCACACTGTAAAATAGTGACTTTAATTTATTGGTTAATTTTTCATAAAACTAACTCCAAAGAACACTTAAATTACAGTTTTAACTTTTAAATATAATTATTAAATTATCACTAAAATAATTTTTTATCAAACCGTTTCATAAAAATTAGAGTTAGTGTTCCGCATTAGTTATCCATAGACTCTTAAATTAAAAGTGATAGTCTTCCATTAACTATAATTCGTTGCGTAAGAGCTCAATATAAATTCACTTCTGTCTGCTCTTTCTACAAAATGAGGCAAGAAATGCAAATACAATTCCCACTCAAATACCACTAACTATTAGAGGGTCCACACTAAGGCAAAGGCTAGGCTCTTTAATACCACTAACTCTTTTGACTCTTGCACGCCTATCACCCAAAAACATATTAACCGCATCCAGTCATTTAGCACCACTAGCACAGTATCATAGTTGGATGGAATTGGAGTTTGAGACTCACGGAAAAGCCCCACCAAATAAACATATTATTGTTTTTTTAATAAAAACTATCTTTATACTTCTCTTTAATTTTTCTTTTGCTATAAAAAATTTATATTTTAAAAAAATAAAAATTCAAAGTTTAAAAAAATGAAATATTATACAGAAACATTTAAAATGGTCAATTGTCTCAAAAGTTTTAAGATCTCTTTCTACTTTTTTTTAATGAACCTTTTGACACATATTCGTACCAAGTTGCACCTGTGAAAGTGAGAAAGATAATATGCTCAAAAAAAAAAAAAAGTGAGACAGAGAAAAGGAAGCTTTCCAAATTCCAATCCAAAAAGAAGTATAAAATTAAAATTTGGAGACAAAGGCAGTGTTTTTAAATCATTTCCATTTCTACATATATTATTATTGTTGGCCTATGACTTATGGTCTCATGTTAAATTCTGTTTTAATTATTCGTTTACGCATAAAGTAGAAATACCATAAAGTTTGCGTTACTTTAATTCTTTATATTTAAAAAAATAAAAAATATTATTTTGGCTCTTTATTATATTATTTTTTCTATTAAATCCTTAGATATAGCAGTATTAAAAAATTTATTAAAAATAATTAATTTAATACAAGACAATAATATGAGATTTAATATATCACAATTAAAATAAAAGAATTCTATAAAAAAATACAGATGCCAAATTATGCATTTTTCATACATACATACCAGGTAGACCTCACCATGCGTCAAACTTCGGGCCATGATTAGTAAAAAATTTCGCAGTTAACTGAGAAATTTAGCATTTTTTATATATAAATTCGGTACACGATCAGATTTGATGAGAACAAACACACACACACATATATATATATATATGTGTGTGTGTGTATGAAGATAAACTTTCTGACTTTGTGCGGTGAGTCATATCAGAAAAGGGTAGGCCGGCTAGACTTCTCATTTCAACCACATACAACACTGACATGACTTGCCTTCTCTTTTGCCTTGAGCTAGTGTTTGAAAAATTGTCGTCTTATTGATAAATAAATAAAAAATAATCCTGATAAGTGTACATCGAATTATAGTGTAATGTTCTGATAATAAATTTGTATTTGTATTTGACTTTTCCTTCCTCTCGGTGCTGAAAGAACCTAAGCATGATAAATATATTAGACTAAATTTTCAAATGTGACACTGACATTGAATTTACCAAAACAAAACTATTTACTTTGTTTTTCTTTTAATATTTTTCAGTCATAAAATTATCTAAATTCATAGAGTATTTTTTTCTAATTTTTTAAAAATATTTATACTTTATTGTTCAAACGGATTAAATTAATGGTATTAGAATGCTTAAATTAAATTCGACTCAATTCTTTACTCTATTCAACTCTATTAAAATTAAATTAAATTCAAATATTATGTATAAATAAAATTTAAATAACTTGCAAATTGTCTGACTCATTTCCACTCTGCATATATATGGATAAGTTTGTATTGGAAACAATAGGCTTTAGATCATAGAAAATGGCACTGCTATATTGATATGGTACACACAAAAAGGATATGATTCGCTCATTTTTTTTATTTAAAAATGATTTTGATATGGTACACACAAAATGGCTTTAGGAGAAGGTGAATGTTAGTGATTTAATTATTGGCTATAGCTTAAAAAATTTAGAACTTTAGAGTGGTTTCTAATGATGATATGTTCTTGTATTTAAAATTAAAAAATTATTATTTATCAATTTTAAGTATGACCACTAAACTTATAGATTGATTGATAGTAAATTATTATAATTTAATTAGAGATTTTAAGTTTGATCTATTGAATATATAGTTATATTAAAACTTAGTAAAAAGAGTTTTACTCTCTCAGTAGTCCTATTCGATACAATTTTAAAAGAATGATTTATAAAAAAAATAATTTTTAATATTACATATTTAAAATTTTCAATCGATTCAAATTTATTTAAGATATTAAATTAAAATTTTAACACAAGATTCACGTTAATAAAATCAGAAATAAACGTAGAATCATTAATTATTGAAAGATTCAAAATCAAAACCCTGTAATTAATTTTTATATTAAAATTGCATAGTTTTATTGGATAATGTTTTTCTATTTTAGATTATAGTTTCATTAAAATAAAATTTTAAAAAATAAAACATCAAAGATAAAAAATATTTGTGTTTCAATTCATTAATCTACATTTTACAATGTTATATTTTACAAAAAAAAAGCATCTATCATAATATTAAAAGATCATAGTTTTAAAGTGCATTTTTTTTTGTACAGCATAATGATATTATTATTTTTTATTTTTTAGACTATAATAATATTATTATTATTATTATTATTATTGAGTGTATATGATTCTTTTAAAATTGAGTCAGATAATATTACAATAACAGTAAATATTTTTATTAAATTTTAATTAACTTGCATATTTAAAGACTAATTCAAGAGTTCTAGTTAAGCTTATTATTATTATTATTATTATTATTATTAAGAAGGGAAGTGAGGGAGATTAAAAAAAGAAAAGAAAAGAAAATGGGTCCCAGTGAACAGGGCTACACGGGGTCTAGCTGTAAAGGTTGAAAACAGGTCATAACATTGATAAAAGGTCGAAAAGGAGTAGCCATGTCAGCCGCCTCTTCCACCTCCACTGTATATTCTAACATTCTCTCACTTTCTGTCAAAACCAACTCATTTCTTCCCAACTTCCAAAAACAAAACTTGTCGTTTTCTTTCACTCACCTGCACGCTTCCTTTCTGTCTTTATAAACACGCATATCATATCATACGTACTTTGCTCCATCCAACATGGAACTTATTCGTACCAAACCCCAAAACTCCAAACCCCTCGTCAACCTTGTAATCCAAATAACACCGCCACTTCCCGCACGGCAGCCAGGCCCGGCCCTGAGGGTAGACATTAGGTGCGACTGTTTAGAGCCCATATTAGAAAGTTCAGAATAAAGGCCCAAAATCTAAAAAAAAATCCTGCATTAAATAGCACAACAGCAGCCAAAAAATAAAATAAAATTCTGTGTTAATTTTATTTCTTTTTTCTTCTGCTAAAATATCATTTCATATTTTTTAGAGCCTCTCCGACTTGTCTTCTACTAAAAATTCGAAAGACTTATATTGTTCCTTGATGTTGGTCCCAATGTTAGGGCCCTCTTTCTCATTATTCGTCTAGGACTCTAAAAATCTCAGAAACGGGGCCGTCGGCAGCCGCCACCACCACCACCACCTGATAGCTCTTTAGAAATAATAAAAGATTCATTTATTTCAATCTTAGGTAGATTTCATGCTGGATATTTTAGAATAAGCCTTTCTCTTTGTAGCCAAGCCTTACTATGGAAAAATCTTGGAGATAAATCAGGTATTGATCATGCACATGCTCTTAGAAGATTATTTAATCAAATACTACCCTCTACAGCTTTTCTTCTTCTTTGGTCTATAGCTCTTTTTACAATATCTTCACTCTCCCTTCTTTATTTACTCAGATGTTTATTTCACTTTAAAATGGTGAAAAATGAGTTCCTTCACCATGTAGGAGTCAACTATCTTTTTGCTCCATGGATTTCTTGGCTTCTTTTACTTCAATCTTCACCATTTGTTGGTCCAAAATCCTTTTTCTTAGTTGTTCTTTATTGGGTTTTTATGGTTCCAATGTTGGCTCTTGATGTTAAAATCTATGGCCAATGGTTTACTAAAGGAAAGAGGTCTTTATCAATAGCTGCGAATCCGGCGAGCCAGTTATCGGTGATCGGGAACTTGGCTGGAGCAGAGGCAGCGGCACAAATGGGGTGGAGAGAGACTTCAATTTGCATGTTCTCATTAGGAATGTGTCATTATCTTGTGCTTTTTGTGACATTGTATCAAAGATCAAGTGTGGATAATTGCTTACCAGCAATGTTGAGGCCAGTTTTCTTCTTGTTTATAGCGGCTCCTAGCATGGGAAGCTTAGCTTGGAACTCTATTTCTGGAAGCTTTGATAACTTGGCAAAGATGCTCTTCTTTCTCTCCCTTTTCCTCTTTTTATCCCTGGTAATTATTTTATATATAATATTTATTAAATTAATTAATTTTTCTATATAATATATTATTAATTATAATCAAGAAGTAAAATAAAAATTGAATTGTTATTAGATCAAGTGGATTGGTCCTTAAAAGAAGCATTCAAGTAGGGACCATATCGAGATCTTTGAGTAGTTTGACATAAAATGCAACCGTAAATATCAGTCCTTTTCACATATAATATTTCCACTGTTATGTTCACATTTCACTGTTTCACTCTTGGCCTAATATTTAGACTTAACCATAAATATTTGAATTTTTAAATAGTCTCGTATGGACCCAGATATATACATATCAACTAATTAAAATTAAATAAAATAATTTTGAAAGAAAAATTATTAATTTTATTTAACTTTGATTAATCATATATTTATCTATATATATACTTTTTTTTGAACTGATATATATATATATATATATATATACTTGGTCCTTGCGTTGATAAGCATGGTCTCTTATATTCAGTTTGAAAAAAATAATCATATTTTAATGTGTAAACTTTTTAAAATATATACTGGCAAAAAAAAAAACTTTTTAAAATATATACTACATGGGTGTTTGTACAATTTTTGTAATCTATTGCAAATTTTTGAAAATAATTTTATGTTAGTATTTTTAGCTGTTTTTCAATTATCTTAATACTGATTTACAACTTTTAAAATTTTTAACAGTAAAAAATGATAAGAAAACTTGTCCAATTATTAAATACTAAAATAAAATTTTAAATGGAGCAAGAAAATTATAAATCAAGAAGGATAAGAGATGCAAACCAGCACACGGGCGAAAAATAATTAAAAATACTTATATGAAATTATTTTTAAAAATTAATAAATTTATCATATAAAAAAATTAAAATTAATAAATTTATCATATAAAAAATTATTCAGACACTTAAAGTAGTAGATTTTAAAAAAATCATATTCCAATAGTGTAATTTTTTTTCTTTCAATTTCAATATATATATTTAGCTAATAGTTTTAGCCTTTACTGCTAGTTTTCTCATCCGAGCTGGCCTTGATATGCACAGGCCTGATAAGATATTCAATGAATATTCTGAATTTGCTAATGATTAATGGATTATTAAAATGAACAGGTTTCAAGGCCAAAACTTTTCAAGAAATCAGCAAGAAAGTTCAATGTAGCATGGTGGGCATACTCTTTCCCATTGACGGTGTTAGCAGTAGCTTCAGCAGATTATGCAAAAGAGGTGAAAGGTGACATTGCCCATGGGGTAATGCTAGTCCTATCTGCACTCTCAGTTTTGGTTTCTTTCAGTTTGGTGCTGTTCACTGCACTTAATTCTAATAGGCTTTTCCCTCCCAATGATCCTGCTTTAAATTCTAGTACAAATCTTGAAGCCTCATGACTGTAGCTCAATTATGATTCTAATTGTAAAAACTATAACCATATATTTTGTCATGTTTTTATATATACACATTTTGTAAAGACAATTCTTTGTTAGGAACCTATGGGTCATTTGGGATCCTGACTTGTAGCTGAATGGCTAGAGCTTCAAAGAAGCTTGGGTTCCAGCAGATCCAACTATTGAGTTCAGAAGAGAAGGGGAGCGAGGCGAGGGAGTCAGCAGAAAGGAACGAAGTGAGGAAGAAAGAGAGAAAGAGAGAGATGAGGGAAATCAAATTGTATTGATTGCTTAATAATTGCCAATGTTCTTATTACATGATGAATTTATAATAAAATTCTCTTTTTCACTCATAATTGTTTTGGTCACACACTTTCATGCACTCACAAAAATCTAGCTGCGACAATTCCCAAAGCAACTAACTCATTCCAGAATTCTATGCTAACGACTCAACTAACTCAAATTCCTTCTTATTCATAATCTATAGTACGTAGAAACTAACTCCTTGTTCTCTGTGTTTGCTACCAAACCAGCAGCAATAATGGGCTCAATAATCTTCTCAGCTTTTCTAGTCCATGAATGATCCATTCTTCAAAATGAACCTTCTTGGCTTTAGCTGGGACATGACATTGCCCCTGGCTTGAAAAACTTCCTTGTTCTCAAGGAAGAAGTTAGGGACCTGTTACCTTAAAAAAATCCTCATCTTCCCAGGTTACTTCTTCCTGTTTCACTGGTATATAAGTCACCGGCTTTTTCTTTATCAAAATTGTCCTTGTATCCAAAACTCCCAGTGATTCCGATTGGAATTCTGTATTTGTATGCAACTTAGGAACAGTAGTTGAGCTGGCCAAATTTTCTGCAAGACATTTCTTGAAACATGGAAAATATTATGGATAGCAACTAACTTATGTAATTGTAATTTGTATGCTACTGTGCCCACAATACAAGGAAATCAGGGTATTAGCGACGTGCAATTCCATTGCTAATTCCCAAAAATCGTCATTAATTCTATTTAGCGACGCATTAGCAACAGCTTGAACATTGAAGCTAACTAGATTGCTGCTAAAACAATAGTGACAAACTTGTCTTTGTCGCTAATTTAGCGACCGCCTTTTCATTATTAATTTCAAATATTCCACCACTAAATAGGTTTGATGTTTTCCAATGTTGTGATAGATTTAGCAACGGATTTTGAGACAAAAAGTCATTCGCAAATATTTTTAAATAAATTTAATAATTTATCATTATATTTTAGATTATTTTTAAAATTTTATCAAAAATCATCATTAACCCGTCGCTATTTTATAATTATTTTTTATTTTATAAATCGATCACTAATCAGTTGTTATTTTTTTAATTATTTTTTATTTTTATATATCAGCAGGTAATTAATCACTAATGTTTTCAAATATTCATCTTCAATTTGCTACTAAACTACTAATATTTATTTTTTCCAAATATTTAATATTCAAATCATTTATCAAGTACATAATATTGAAATATAAATTTGAAACAATATTCTAATAAGCAAAATATGTAACATAAAATGTTCGAATATTGAAATATAAATCTTAAACAATCTTTCGATAATCAAGATAAGTAGCATATAGTGTTACAATAAACAAAACAGTGTTTTGATATTCAAAATATATAATATAAAATGTCAAAATAAGATACTGTCAAATAAACCGCAGGTGCAGGAGGTGGGGGCTGAAATCCTTGTAATTTTTTTTTGGTTATTGTATCTCTTCTATCTGTTTCTGCATCTATTGTATCAGCTGCTGTTGTTGACTAAGCATCTCCTGATGTGTCTCAAATTGAAGTTGCATGGCTTCAAACTCTTATTGTCTACTAAAATCATGTTCACCAACAAAAGTTGTAGAAGTGGAGTATTCTGGAGTCTTGTAGTAGATACTCGACTCAGAGCCCAAGTTATGCACACATCCTTTATGCACTCCACCCACACCTTGTATGTACACTTGGACTCATCTATGCTTTCATTATTTTTTGTGGTTTGGTCATGGATGGCAACAATATCTTCCTAAAAAATTAAAAAGAACATTCAATTATAATTATATATATATAAATTAAACAAAAATTAAATACATTCCGGTAACATTTCGATCATATTGAAATTTTGTGGGGAACATAACAGACCTCTAAATGACTATACTACTGATGTTCCTGCAATTTAAGAAAAAAAATACTTCCAACACACCAACCTTATACCAGCCAAACGACTAATTTATTTCACAGTCATGTAAGCACTTATATAATTTTCATTAGATAACACAGTACAAATAAATAAATATCATCCAACACAATATGTCATGTATACATAACTAAAATTGAACTGAACAAATTTAGAATATAACTTACTTTTACTTATGTAGATCTCTGGTCCACGAGCGTAAATAAATCCAACACTATGCATGACAAAGTAAATAAATCCCTAATAAAGACCCATAGCTAGCAAAAATCCATAACAAAAAACTCATAATACACAAAAAAGGGGGTAATTAGCCACAGTTTTTTAACGGCGGTTAATAATAATCGTCGTTAAATTCTTTTTATTGCTGCAGTTTTATAACCGTCGTAGAATGATTTTATTCAGCGACAGAATATATTATTTGGCGACGGTTTTAACCGTCACAATGTACAAAAATAATGTAACAGTAGTATTTAGTATTTATGGCAGTTTTAACCGTCGTTAAGTTATTTATCAAAACTACACTGTTTCTTATTTGCCTATTATCTCTTCTCTTTTTCGCTCACATTCTCCATCCCTCTATCTATCGCTCTCAATCTTTCTTTGGTGTCTCTCTCTCAAGTTCTCCTTGATTATTTTGCTGAAAAAGGCCTTAATTATCTTCTCATTGTTGTTAATCTCGATTTTCCAGGTACTCATCTCATCAATATTCGATTGCTAGGTTTTATAATTTTTCCCGTGTTGTGTTTTATAATTTTTTTTCTTTTTAATTTGAATTTTATGTGTTTTGTCAAATTTGTAAAATTTCGATTTCTATACCCTAAATGTTCAATTGCTTTGTGAAATCTGAAAAATTTGTGTAGCGAGTTAGATTTGTAGTTTGTACGATTGAGTTTGCGGATTGGATTTATGGTTTGTGCAATTTGTGATTTGTGGTAGTTGAATAACAACAAACTCAAAATTTCAATTATGGACGACAAGACTTGATGATGTCGTAAGTTTTTTCAGTAGGATTCAAGTCTTTGTTGAGAAAAGAGAAAGAGAGTCTTTATTGAGGAAAGAAATGAGAGAGAGGACAACTCACTCTTTGTACTCTTTGATTATTGATTCCAGTTGGGTTTAAATAGAAGCCAACTGGGTCAGATTTAGTTTTTCTTGGTGATGGGTATTATTTGGAGAAGTTTTCATCTTGATTCCCCTTTTGGTTGCACAACGCCGTATGAGTTAGAAACTTGATTTAAAAAAATAACCAATTGTTTTTCTCTACCTCATTAATGATTCTCTCACAACTTTCTAAAATAACAATTGTGGGTTTGATTTAAAAATAAACTGAGAAGTGTTTTGATTCTACTTTTGCTTCTTAATTACTGCAAACTGTTGAAATTTGAAAAGTGAAAGGAAAAAGAGAAGTTTGTTGTATATGTGAAAATCACCACACGAAAATGTGAGATCATAATTTTTTTTATCAATTGAAAATGCAAGAGGAAGGTTTGCTCTGAACATAATTCCTTTCTTTTATTTTTTATGCCCTAAAAACATTGCCATCTTCTCTTCTCTTCACTTCTCATCTTTATTCTTTATCTTTTTGCATGAGGTTTTTAGTGTAGGCCAAAGTGGTCAAATTTTTTAATCTCCTGAAACTAAATGATATTTTGGAAATAAGTTTTAGCTCTAGGATGAAATTGTCAAAATTTAACACTAAACTACAAAATAACACTAGAAAAAGTTTCTAGCTTTAGACTAAAGCTATCAATTAAAATGCTTTAAATTAAATTAAATGGTGTTTCAGCATGAACTTCAACTCTAGGCTGAAATTGTCAAGTTTTATTCTTTTACTCAAATGAAATGACGTTTTGGAATGAATGTTTAACTCCAGGCTGAAATTTTTTAATTTTAATTTCTAAATTAAATTAAATGATATGTTGATAATAGAAATTTTTACATTATGTTGAAACTATCAAAGTAAAATGACTAAATTAAATCAAATGAAACTTTAAGAGTTTCATCAAGTCATAAAATTCAAATATATTTAAAATCACCTTCAAATTCTTCCCAACTTAATGTCAAGAAGTAAAATCAAATTAATTGATAAATTTTCAAAATTATCGTCACAAAAAAATTTAAATTAATCTCAAAAGATTAATAAAAAATTTTCAGACTTGTTTAAATATAAATTACTTGATCTGTACTAATATTACATTGGCAGCTTCGGTGCTATAACGATCTACTATTCGTACTACAAGTACCAATCCACATTCCTAAATAACAAGTGTAATATCCTAAAATTTTAAAAATTTTAATTTTTAAAAATTAAATAAAAGATTTAAAAAAATAAAAAAAAATTAAGTAAAAAAGTAAAATGTATATGTGATATATATGTAAATATACATACATATACAAGTTGATATTTTAAAAGGCAAAGGTTATTTTTAAATCATTAAAAAGAAAATTGTATAGTTAGTGGAAGATGATATTTGATGTTAATTAAATAATAATATATACATTTGGTGGATAATTAAAGTGAAAATTTATGTGGTTAAAAGTGAAGTGGTTGGATAGAGATGATTGTGGATCATCATCTTCTTATTCTTTCTCCATTGAAGGCCGATTTTCTCCACTAGAGGGAAGGAAGGATTTGCTTCTTTCAAGCTCAAGTAATTGAAGGATTTCAAGTGTTCAAGTTTGATTTTTGAGGATTCCTCCATATTTGGTAAGTTTCTAACTTGTTTCCTCGAATTTTCATAAAAGTTTGTACCTGTGTGAATTGGATGTTTGATGTAGTATGTTTTAATGGTTGGAATTGGTATGCGTGAAGTTGATTTGAGTAGTTAACTATGATTTTAAGATTGGATTAAAGAAATGGTTAATTTTAAGTTAAGTTTGGTGAAGAGAGTGAGAGTTTTGGGTCATGTAACTTTTAAGTTATGAATTCATGGTTTTAAATTATGTATTTTTCTTTTAATTGAGTTGTTTTAATGCATAGTTAAATGATGGATTTGGTTGAGTTTGAGTAGAGTTCGAAAGGAAAAAGAAAGATAACTTTGGATGTGATAATTATGTGTTGATATCAGAAATTTGGCTTAACAAGCCCAGTGAGACGACCATATCATTAGGTGTGTTGATGGTTTTTTTTTCAGTATTGGTGACACGTGAAGTGATATGCCCATGTCATTGAGCATGTCACAACTTCTGTAATGCTATAATATTGACACGTGCAGTGACACGCCCATGTCACTGAGCGTGTCACAGCTACTAAGGTGTAAGAGTATTGGCACGGGCAGGGAGACGCCCATATCTCTGGACGTATCATAGTTACTGTAATGTAGAGCTAAGGACACGGTCATTGACACGCCTATGTCACTGAGCGTGTCAAAGCTTATGTGTTGTGGATTTAGGGTACGGTCATTGACACACCTATGTTGTTTAGCGTGTCATTTGTAGATTTTGCCCTAGATAGTTCTTTTCCTTATTTTGCTTTGTGTTTCTTATCCTTTTGTTGAGAGGTTATGTATATGCCTTTATGTGTGTTACTAAGTGATTATTTATAATCACATTTGATTTAGACTTTGAGGAGATTTGAGTTGTCCAATCTAAGTGTTGAAGGATATCTTGGAAGAGAAGGTTGAAAGTGGTGTTTGAGCTTATTTTGTTACTTTTAAAGGTAAGTACAAACTTTGAATAAATTGATTAAATTTGCATAACATTTGGACTTAACACATTTTGGCTGGAAAATACGTTAAGTTACTTACTACATTGATTATGCAATGACTTGTGTAATGTCATAAATGCATTATATGTAATATGAAAAGCCATTGATAATGACTAAATTGAGTAAAAGTAAAAAATATGCAAGATGTGAAAATGTCCCAAAGTGTTTGGGCAATGTGGTTTGTTGTGTATACATTAAAGATATTATGAAAAGCCATTGGTAATGGCTAGATTGTATAAAATGTGATACATTATGATTATATGATGATGTTGATATAAATGAGATAAATGAGGCAATGTGCCTAGCTGGATCATGAGAAAATAAGAAAGAGATTAATAATGAAAATATAAAATAATTGTGTGCCTAATATATTATTCAATTTTTAGAGGTCTGTGTTTGGCGGCATGCCTATGAGGTTATCCTCATTATTTTCCTTCGGGGCTAGCTTTTGAGTAATTATTTGATTTTCCTTTGGGGTTAGACGCTTGGCGTCACTGTGATATGAACAGCCTTCGGGGCTAGCTTTTGAGCAATTACTTGATTTGCCTTCGGGGCTAGACACATGGTGTCAACTTGGACTAAAATAGTAACTCTGAGATTTGAATAGCATATTAGATCCTTTGGGCCATGCTTGTATTTGTTTTTATGTAAAATGTGAATTGTGGAATAATTGAGAAATATGTTAAGATAAAGTAATATAAGATATGATATCCATATGCATTATGTATTGGCATTGCATTTGAACTTTATTGTTATCAAAGTTTGTACCGCTAGGCTTTTGACTTAGTGCGATTGTGATTCATTGAACAGGTGACAGGGTAGATCCGGTAGAGCCAGAGAGTTGGTCTAGACCGAGCCGGGTTTAGACTTGAGATTTTGAGTATAGAGTTGATTGTTGGACATCAAGATCAGAGACACACTACCAGCATGTACATATTTTATATTTTTGTACATTTTAACATCATGTATATTATATTATATTTTGATGTATATATATAGTAAACTATAAAGAATGTTTTGGATAAAAATTTTATAATGGAGGTATGTATGTGTTTTAACAAGTAATATTTTATTTATTATTGAAATTATATCAGTTAAATGATTTAATATTATACAGGTTCAAAAATTAAGGTTTTTATTAAAATAGGTTGTGATATTCTTGTACCGTATATGCATATATTACATATGTTGAGTATATGTATTGTACGTATATCGGGTATAAGGGTGTTACATTTATTTTAGTATCAGAGCCTAGATTTGAGACTCTCAACCTAGGTGGGTTGTGAGAGAAAGAAAATGAAAATTTTTAAATATTATTTTTAATTATGATACATGCATTGGCACTGGCAGTTTCTGATCTCTGATGTGGCAATTTCTGTTATGTTTGCAAATATAAGTAGTTATGTCATCTTGGACGCATTAGTCTGCAGAGGGTAGTGCGGAGAGCGTGGCTTCTAGTGAGGGTAGAGATGGAGCTAGAGCTGAGATCTCTAGAGAGGCACCTGCTCCTGTGCCAGAGAGACCAGCAGCTGATGGGATTCCATCGGGCTGGATACGACATATGGTGTAGCTGTTGAGGCAAGCTCCAATTCAGCAGCTGCAGCTGCAACCACAGTTGCCGATGAAAAAGTATGATAAGTTGAGAAAGTTTGGAGCTGAGGACTTTATTGGTACTACAGACCCTGTTGTAGCAAAGCAGTGGCTAGACAGGATCTAGAGAGTGCTCATCCAGCTGCAGGCTACTTCAGAGGAGAAGTTTGATTATGCTAGATCTCTTCTATAGAGGGATGCATATAATTGGTGAAAGACGATTCCTCATGCTCTGGATGATCCACAAATCCTGACCTATGATGATTTTCTACGAGAATTCAAGCAGAAGCATACTCCGAGGGAGTACAAGGATGCGAAGAAGATAGAGCTCCTGAGTTTGAGGCAAGATATCAGGATAGTTTCGGAGTATGAGATGGAGTTTACTCGGCTGAGTCAGTATGCTAGTGGATCATTTCAGATGATATTAATCGGTGCTGGAGGTTTGAGGAGGGGCTGAGGCCCTCTATCATGTGCATTATAGCAGGCTCCTAGTACCAAAATTTTTCTTAGTTGGTTGCAGCTGCCAAGAGTATTGAGAGAGTATAGGGTCTTACAGCAGTTGCTATGGTTAAGGAGACCAGAGCTAGGAGACTCCAAAGTGAGGCATGGTCTTCATCATTGAAGAGAGGCCAAGGGAGATATTTTCAAAGATTCAGTAGAAGCTAGAGGCAGTCTGGCAAGTCAGTACAGCAACAGAGACAGCGATAGAGACCTACAATTTCAGTGGCTAGTGCTCCAACCCCAGTAGTTCAGAGGCCAATTCCACCTACTTGTGTCCATTGTGGTAGGGCACATAAGAGTGTTTACTGAAGGATTGGTGCACAAACAGTGTGTTACAGATGTGGGTCGCCAGATCACTTTCTCAGAGATTGTCCAGAGCCACCAGATGATAAACAGACAGATACTGCAGCTTCTCAACCCAGTGTTAAAGGGGGTCCTGGTAGCAGAGGTTTTGGTAGGGGTGGTAGATCTGGGTCTGGTCAGAGAGGAGATTCTACAGTCGGAGGTAGACCAAATGAGGCAGGGCCATCGCAGTGGGTCTATGTGATGCAGAAGCAGCCAGATGTTTCAACCTTTATTGCTGGTACTTTTTCTTTATTCGGTACTTCAGTTCTTATTTTGATAAACCCTGGGTTAACTCATTTATACATTAGTGCATCCATCTTGCCTGTGAGTGATTTGCATTTAGAGTGCCTAGGATTTGATATTTTGATGACAAATCCTTTAGGGCGCAGTTTTATGGTTAGCAAGGTGCACCGAGATAGCCCAGTTGTGGTTCATGACAGATTAAGATGCCTTTCAGGAAGTATGATTTGATTTTAGGCATGAATTAGTTATCCAGGTATGGAGCTATGGTAGACTATCAGCAAAAATGTGTTACTCTGAGAACATGTGATTGTAGATATGTAATGGTATCTAGTGAGTAGAGACATCTTTCATCCATGTTTGTTTCAACTGTTTCAGCGAGGAGGAGGATTCGGAAGGGATGTGAGGCTTATCTTGTTTATGTTGTAGATACTAGAGTAGTGGAGTCCCAGCTTGACAGTATATCCACAGTTGCTGAGTTTTCATATATTTTTCCTAGGGAGTTGCCAAGGATACCCCCTAAGAGAGAGGTTGAGATTGGTATCGATTTGTTGCCCGATATCACTCCCCTCTCTATTACTCCTTATCGTATGACACCTACTGAGTTAAGAGAGTTGAAGGTGCAGTTGCAGGAGTTACTAGATAAAGCGTTCATTCGCCCTAGTGTGTCCCCGTGGGTAGCGCCTGTGTTGTTTGTGAAGAAGAAGGATGACACCTTGAGATTGTGTATTGATTACCTGTAGTTGAATAAGGTGACCATCAAGAACAAGTATCCATTGCCTCGAATAGATAATCTCTTTGATCAGTTGAAAGGAGCAGCAGTATTCTCCAAGATTGATCTGAGATCAGAGTACCATCAATTGAGAGTTAGAGATGTGGATGTACCTAAGATAACTTTATGCATGAGGTATGGGCATTATGAGTTTTTGGTGATGCCTTTTGGATTGATGAATGCACTAGTAGCATTTATGGATTTGATAAACAGGGTATTCAGACCCTATCTAGATCAGTTTGTGGTGGTTTTTATTAATGATATTATAGTGTATTCACGTAATGAGGAGGATCATAATAGGCATTTGCGGATTGTATTGCAAACTTTTGAGAGAGAAATAATTGTATGCTAAGCTATCTAAATGTGAGGTTTGGCTTAATCAAATGACTTTTTTTGGTCATATGATTTCAGTAGAGGGTATTAGAGTCGATCCGAGTAAAGTTGATGCTATTTTGATTTGGAGTCCACAGAAGACTGTGATAGATGTTAGAAGTTTTATGGGTTTGGCAGGCTATTATCGTCGATTTGTGAAGAATTTTTCTCTGATAGCTACTCCACTCACTAGATTACTTCGGAAAGGGAGTTAGATTTATATGGACAGATCGGTGTCAAACGAGTTTTGAGTAGCTGAGGGACATGTTGACTCGGACTCCTGTCCTTACCATGCCTGTGGAAGGTAAACCTTATGTTATTTACAGTGATGCTTCACATAGTAGTTTAGGTTGTGTTCTGATGCAGGAGGGTAGAGAAAATTGCTTATGCCTCTCGACAGTTGAAACCGCATGAGCTAAATTACCCGACTCATAATTTAGAGTTAACAACTATAGTGTTTGCCTTGAAGATTTGGTGACATTACTTGTATGGGGAGAAGTGTTTCATTTATACGGATCATAAGAGTTTGAAGTACCTGGGTGTTCAGAGAGAGTTGAATCTTTGAAAGAGACGGTGGTTAGAGTTGATTAAAGACTATGATTATTTGATTGATTATCATCCTGGCAAGGCAAATGTTGTTGCTGATGCCTTTAGTCGGAAGTCTTTGGCAAGTTTGACTGCTTATTCGCTCTTGTTACTTGTTGAGTTTAGAGCATTGCATGCCAAATTTGAGTCTTATGATAATGGTACTTTGATGGCTCGGTTGCAGTTGAGGCCAGTATTATTAGATTAGGTTAGGGAGGCTTAGTTGGTAGATGAGAAAATCCAAAAGATTATATTGGATTTTCAAAAGGGGGAGAGTCGAGATTTTCATGTGAGAAATGATGGCAGTTTGTGGTACAAAGGTAGGTTGTGTATTCCCGATGATGCAGGATTGAAGATGGTGATTTTGGAGGAAGTACATCGGTCAGTCTATGCTATGCACCCATGGAGTATCAAGATGTATCAGGATTTGAAGCAACATTATTAGTGGTCAGGTATGAAGAAGAGACATAGAGTTAAGTGTGGGAGATAAAGTGTTTTTGAAGGTGTCTTCTTGAAAGAAAATTTTGAGATTTGGCCGCAAAGGGAAGTTGAGTCCTCATTTCATAGGACCATATGAGGTGCTGGAGAGAGTTGATCTAGTGGCATATAAACTTATTTTGCCGCCTGAGTTGGATCAAATTCATAATGTCTTCCATGTCTCTATGCTTCGGAGGTACAGGTTAGACCCATCTCACATCTTGTCAGTAGAGTCAATTGAGGTGAGTCCGGATCTGACTTCTGAGGAAGAGCTAGTGGCGATCTTAGCATGAGAAGTGAAAGAGTTAAGGAATAAGAAGGTGCCACTTGTGAAAGTTCTTTGGAGAAATCATGCTACTGAGGAGGTAACATGGGAGAGTGAGCAGACGATATGGAGTTAGTATCCCTAATTGTTCCAGACTTGAGAACAGGTAATTTTGATGACGAAATTTATTTTTAGGGAGAGAATTGTAATACTCCAAAATTTTAAAAATTTTAATTTTTGGAAATTAAATAAATGATTTAAAAAAATAAAAAAATTAAGTAAAAAAGTAAAATGTATATGTGATATATATGTAAATATGCATAACATATACAAGTTGATATTTTAAAAGTCAAAGGTTATTTTAAATCATTAAAAAGTAAATTGTATAGTTAGTGGAAGATAATATTTGATGTTAATTAAATAATAATACATATAATTGGTGGATAGTTAAAGTGAAAATTTATGTGGTTAAAAGTGAAGCAGTTGGATAGAGATGATTATGGATCATCTTCTTATTCTTTCTCCATTGAAGGCCGGTTTTCTCCATTAGAGGAAAGGAAGGATTTCCTGCTTTCAAGTTCAAGTAATTGAAGGATTTCAAGTGTTAGAGTTGGATTTTTGGGAATTTTCTCTATATTTGGTAAGTTTCCAACTTGTTTCCTTGAATTTTCCCTGAGAGTTTGTATATGTGTGAATTGGATATTTAAGGTAGTATATTTTATTGGTTGAAATTTGTATGTATGAAGTTATTTTAAGTAGTTAACTATGATTTTAAGGTTGGATTGAAGAAATGGTTAGGTTTGAGTTAAGTTTGGTGAAGAGAGTGTGAGTTTTGGGTCATGTAACTTTTGAGTTGTGAATTCATAGTTTTAAATTGTGTATTTTTCTTTTAATTGAGTTATTTTGTTGCATAACCAAGTATTTTATTGTTCAATGATGGATTTGGTTGAGTTTGAGTAGAGTTGGAATGGAAAAAGAAAGATAACTTTGGATGTGGCAATTATGTGTTGATATCAGGAATTTAGCCTGACACGCCCAGTGAGACGGCCATGTCATTGGGTGTGTCGATGGTTCTATTTTCAGTGTTGGTGACACATGAAGTGACATGCTTATGTCATTGAGCATGTCACAGCTTCTGTAATGCTATAATATTGACACGTGCAGTGACAAGTCTATGTCACTGAGCGTATTACAGCTACTTTGATGTAAGAGTATTGGCACGGGTAGGGATACACCCATATCTCTAGACGTGTCGTAGCTGATGCAATGCATAGCTAAGGACATGGTCATTAACACGCCCATATTACTGAGCGTGTCAAAGCTTCTGTGTTGTGGGTTTAAGGCACAGTCATTGACACGCCTGTGTTGTTGAGCGTGTCATTTGTAGATTTTGCCCTAGATAGTTCTTTTTCTTTTTTTTTTTTGTGTTTCTTATCCTTGTATTGAGAGGTTATGTATAGGCCTTTAAGTGTGTTACTAAGTGATTATTTATAATCACATTTATTTTAGGCTTTGAGGAGATTTGAGTTGCCCAATCTAAGTGTTAAAGGATATCTTGGAAGAGAAGGTTGAAAGTGGTGTTTGAGCTTGTTTTGTTGCTTTTAGAGATAAGTACAAACTTTGAATAAATTGATTATATTTGCATGACATTTGGGCTTAATACATTTGTTGAAAAATGTGTTAAGTTACTTACTACATTGATTATGCATGAGTAATATACAATAACTTGTGTAATGTCATAAATACATTATATGTAATATGAAAAGCCATTAATAATGGCTGAATTGAGTAAAAGTAAAAAATATGCAAGATGTGAAAATGTTCCAACGTGTTTGGGCAATGCGGTTTGTTGTGTATACATTAAAGATATTATGTAAAGCCATTGATAATGGATAAATTGTATAAAATGTAATACATTATGATTATATGATGATGTTGATATAAATGAGATAAATAAGGCAATGTGTCTAGCTTGATCATGAGAAAATGAGAAAGAGATTAATAATGAAAATATAAAATAATTGTGTGCCTAGTATGTTATTCAATTTTTAGAGTTCTGTGTTTGGCGGCATGCCTATGAGGTTATCCTCATTGTTTGCCTTCGGGAGTAGTTTTTGAGCAATTATTTAATTTTCCTTCGGGGCTAGACGCTTAGCGTCACTGTGATATGATCTGCCTTCGGGGCTAGCTTTTTAGCAATTACTTGATTTGCCTTCGGAGCTAGACACATGATGTCAACTTGGACCAAAATAGTAACTCTGAGAATTGAATAGCATATTAGATCCTTTGGGCCATGCTTGTATTTGTTTTTATGTAAAATGTGAATTGTGGAACAATTGAGAAATATGTTAAGATAAAGTAATATGAGATATGATATACATATGCATTGTGTATTGGCATTATATTTGAACTTTGTTATTATTAAAGTTTGTACCATTAGGCTTTTGGCTTAGCGTGATTGTGATTCATCGCGTAGGTGACATGATAGATCCGATAGAGCCGGAGAGTTCGTCTAGATCGAGCCGGATCTAGACTTGAGATCTTGAGTGTAGAGTTGATTGTTGGATATCAAGATCAGAGGCACACTGCCAGCATATATATATATTTTATATTTTTATACATTTTGACATCATGTATATTATATTATATTTTGATGTATATATATAGTAAACTGTAAAGAATATTTTGAATAAAAAATTTTTAATGGAGGTATGTATGTGTTTTAACAATTAATATTTTATTTATTATTTAAATTATATAAGTTAAATGATTAAGATTATACATATTCGAAAAGTAAGGTTTTTATTAAAATAGGTTGTGATATTTTTATACCGTATATGCGTATATTATATATGTTGGGTATATATATTGTACGTATATAGGGTATAAGGGTGTTACACCAAAGATATGAAAACTTTAGTTAGAATCGCAAGGTCTTTGTATTGAGAATTTTTAGCTAAGGAACATGTTTATTCTAAATGGATCTTACCCACGGTAATAAAAACTTATGTTTTAGTAACATATAAGTGAAATTATGTTCAGCTTGATTACTTAGATATTTAAATAATATTACTTTGTAATTTTTGCCTCTTCATCTTGTATTCTTTTCTTACCACCATATTCTAGTTAAAATATTACAATTGTTTTTTAATTTTAGTTTTTCTGTACCGCATTAATGATTCTCTCACAACAATAGGAGCAAACGAGCAATACTTCATTATTTCAAATACAATTTCATGCTTGATACTCTCTTTGTTTGCAGACTACTTCTAGTACTTCTTGTAATTTTAAATTTCAGCCACTTCTTTTTTGTTTGTGATCTGTGACTTTTACTTGATTTTTTCATTTCTAGTATTTAATTTTGTTCTTTATTGTTCAAAAATGGTGGATTTGCTTTGTAAAAAGTGAAATTCAGCTTTGAAAGTTTACTATTTAGCACTAGCATGATGTAATTTTTAAAATCAAGCTTGTGTCAATGCTATTTATATTCATTTGTTTTAATATATTTTTTAAGAAATAAAATATTACAAGAATTTGTGTTTTTGATAGGAAAAATGTGTAAAGAATATTAAAAATCGAAAAAAAGCTAACTATCCCACATACTAGAGGATCCAAAAGCAATTATAGGAGAAAAGCTGAATTGGTAATTAATATTTTCCTTCCCAATTTAAAGCTTTAGTTATATATAGCTATGTATATTTAGATTGGTGTAGGAACATGAACGTGGGAGATCCGTGAGTAAAGGAGAGGTATATATAGTAACTTATCAAAAAAAGGATGGATCTTATGTTTGTGATGAAGCTAGAGAAATAAGTGTAAGTACTTTAATTACTTTCATTTTTTCATTGAATTTTATTAGTATATATACAAACAATGTTTACATTTAAATTTGGATGGTTGTTTTTATTTGTATATGAGAAAATTCCACAGATTGAGTCTGAAGATGTTTCATTTCGATCCTTTTTACATGAAGTTTCTCTTACTAAAATGTTGGAAAAAGAGCATTCAGGCAGAGTTCGAGGATTAGGATTTGGCCCATCTCCCACTCAAATCTTAGGCAACATGAGTCATGCTTCTTGTGGGACATTATCCTCACAATCATCAATCACCGCTACTCAACTGCATGAAAGAGTGCACAAGTTGGAATCTCAATTGGTAGCAAAAACAGTTATGCGATGAGAGCTTCAAGGAGTATTGGAAGCAGAAACAGTTATGCAGCGAGAGCTTTAAGGACTATTAACTTATCTTTTACAAAATGTTGATGGGGATGTACCTGCTGAGTTTACAGATCTATTTGCTAGAACGATATGTTCTTTGCATATATATATATTATTTGAATTATTCTATTTAATTATTATATATAAGATAATTATTTATTAAATATTTAAAGTTTAAAGTATAATTTTTATTCTGTGTATTTAGGCACGTGATGAAGGATTAGACAAGACTCATTGGCAGTTGCAATACCATCATCTGCTAGCTAAAATAACCATGAAGATGTTAATCGACTTGATACTCCTTAGTATCTGTTACTTGGTTAGATATGGAATTTTAGTATCTTCATAATTTTCTACTTATGTTGGATTGATTGTTATTTGGGGAGTTAAGTGATTCAAGATAATCTTTTTATGTTGGTTTTTATGTTGAAAACTTAATTAAATGTTTTTGTTGTTTCAAAGTACAATAATGTTGAATGTTATTTTTATTATAAAATTTTATTAAGAAATATTATTAGATACAGACTAATTATTATCAGATACTGGTTGATTATTATTGGATACAAATTTATAAATATGGATACAAGATTATAAATATGAATACAGGTTGAAAATCGTTGCAATTATAATATTGAAAAATAATTACATTTTGCGACGGTTATAAATTATCGCCAAAAGTAATAATCTAAACTATAAAATAAATTTTACGACGATTATTATCCGTCGCAAAAAGTAATAATGTAAATTATAAAATAAATTTTATGGCATTTATAGTAATGCCATAAATTATAAAATAAAAATTGATGTAACTATATATTATAAAAAAATATCGACTATTACGAAGCTACAGCAAAATATTGATTAAAAATATAGCGACGGTTATAAAACCGTTGCTACATTTTTCAAAATAAAATTTATATAATTTTTTGCGACGATTATATCGAGTGAAATTTAGTGACAATTCTAAAACCGTCGGAAATTATTATTTAGCGACAGTTATGCCAGCGGTTGGCTAAAACAGTCGCGAAGTAACCTAGAGACGCCTTGATTAGCGACGGTTTCAAAATCGCTGGAAGAGGTGTTTAGCAACGGTTACAACCGTCGCTAAATACCCTTTACAATTGTCGCTAAATTCCTGATTTTTTGTAGTGATAAATAACAAAAGCATATAAATCTCTAACAAAAACAAACTTTGATAAAATAAAGTCCATCACTTAATAACCCAAAAATAAATAAATTTTTAACAAAATATATATTTAAAAAAAAACACCTTAAGATCTTTCACCATAAAAAGAACAGAAAATGGTATATGCCAGTGAAAAAATGAAGCGATTGATGGCCAATCGGTAATTAAGCTATTGGCCGGTTGGTGGACGATGGCGGGAGAGAGGATTGTCAACTGAGAGGGTGAAAAGATGTGGTACAAAAGAAAAAAAAATGAATTTAAGTGGGCCATTGTCAATTTTTTAGGGTTGCAATTGGCAATGGAATAGTGACAAAATAATTTCATCGCCAATCTATTACTAAAATTATTAATTTATTTTTTAAATATTCTTTTTCATATTTATTTGCATCATATATAGTTTGTAGCTATATTTTTTTAACAATTTTATTTTCTTATTTACATACAGCAACAGATAAAGTTCATTGCTATTATTTTAATTTTATTCTTATATTTTATATTATTTAGTAACGAAAAAATTCATCGCTAAAATATTACAAACTTTATTTATTTAAAATTTTAGAGTTAGGAAATCCATCTCTAAATTAACGACGGCATAAATCAACGCTAAGTATTTATCTCTTGCTGCTAATTAATAATTTTTGCGCAAAAATTGGCTCCTTTGGCATACTAATTATTTAGTGATAGAATTTTTTTCGTTGCTCATTTGAAGCTAATTCATTGCAAATTTTTGTTTGTCTCAAATTCAAGGCTAAACTGAACTTTTCTTGTAGTGGCCCACTTTAGCTAAGATCTTGAATTGACTAAAAAACTTTGCACAGAGCTTGAAGCTCTTTTTTACAGCAACAAAGCTTTGCCTATAAGTTTAGAGCTTCAAATAAACCATATCACCCAGTTTGAACTCTGGTTCAGTTGTTTTGGCAGCTAGTTGCTTCTACCTGTTATGAGTGATTTGGAGTTGATTCAAGAGAGTAATCATTTTCTACCTCTATTACAAGAACTCTTCTACTAAAGCTAAGGATGTGATAGGGCAGAGCAGGGCTAGAAAATGTTTAGGAGAAATATGCACACCTCAAGTATTTGGTTTCCTAAAACATGCACACCTTAAGTAGTTTTTAATGCACAAATTAACCCTCTTTGTTTGACCATCAGATTGAGGGTGATATGCACTATTGAGATTGAGCTTAACTCCCAAAGTCTTAGAGAGCTCCTGCTAGAATAATCTTGTGAATTTTTTATCTTCGTTTGTTGTTATATCCTTAGGCAACCCATGTAGTTTAAAGATATAGTTGAGGAATAGTTGAGTCATTATTGCTGCTGAATAGGGGCGAGTTAAGGCAAGAAAATGGGCATACTTTAAGAAACGTTCTACTACCACTAAGATTACCTCCTTCCCATCCGACTTAGGGAGTTGCTCAATGAAGTCCATTGAGATTGACTCGGAGGCAATGTGGGGGATAGGCAATGGCTGTAAGAGCCCTGAATAAGCCACATTTTCCCTTTGCATCATTGGTAAATATCACATTTCAATACCCAGTCATATATTGCTTCACCTTTCAGAAAAAAATGGGATTTTTATCAACTGTATGAACCCTTTAGCCTTGAATGTATCCAAAAGGTTGAGTCATGGGCTATTGTTAACAATTTCTTTCTAAGCTCCAGGTCATTTCCAACTACAATTCTACCTTTATATCTCAAAATCCCACTTGCATGAGAGAAGGTTGGTTTAGCCTTACCATCGGCCATTAAGGCTTGGATTAGATGTCTGCACTTTTCATCAGTCTCATGGCTACCAATTATCTCCTACATCCATAATGGGACTACTCGAGTAACAAGAAATTGCCTTTTCCTGTAAGCACTTCTAAAGCCAATAATTTTTTTTATTTAATTCATATTGACATATAGGGTCCCTATCCAATTACATTGGTTCATGGACATAGATATTTCTTGCGTATTGTTGATAACTTTAGTAGCCACATTTAGGTATAATTGATGGTTAATAAAAGTGAAGCTCGGCCTCTATCAATGTCTTTCTTTACAATAGTCGAAGCCCAATTTGATACAGAAATTAAAATGGTTAGGAGTGATAATGGGGTTGAATTTCAAATACTGACTTTCTATGCTTCAAAAGGGACAATTCATCAAACAAGTTGTGTAGAGACACCCGAGAAAAATGGCATCATAGAAGGGAAACACCAGCATATCATAAATATAGCTCGAGCACTTCTTTCTTAGTCTAATCTACCCCTCACACACTGGTGATATATTATTTTTCACGTTGTATATTTGAAATTCGACAATCAGATCCCTTTTGAAGTTCCTTATAACAAGCCACCCACTTATCTTAATTTGAAGGCTTTGGGTCTCTGTGTTATGCCTTTACTCTTACCCTAGAGCTAGAAAGTGTATTTTCCTTGGATTTAAACCTGGAACTAAGGTTTATATACTATTGGATACTAGCACTAGAGACATATTTGTCTCGCGACATGTCTCTTTCAATGAAGACACCTTTCCTTTCAAAAATTTATCCCATTCTTTGTCTGGTCCATCTCTGCCACAAGATAGCACACTACCTAACTTTGACCCTTTACCAAACCCACCCAATTTTCAACCAACACCACAAGTATCTTTCGAACAGCTAGTTATCATTAATCAACCTTCTTCCTCTATAACTCTAAACCCTGCCCCATTACTATCTCTTTCTTCACAACCTAGAAGAGTATGCAAGCCTCCATTTTTGCAGGATTACCATTGTGACTTGTTGTCTTCAACAGCTTCAAATCAACTTCACTTAGGTATTTTCCATCCTTTATCTTTGGCATTTTCATACTCTAACCTTTCACCATCTTATAAATATTTTCCTCTTGCTGTTTCTATTAATACTGAACCAAAAACTTATCAACAAGCCATAAAAGCATGACTGTTGGAAAAAAGCCATGCAAGCTGAGATTTTGGCGTTTGAGCAAAATAATACTTGAACTTTGACTGATCTTCCTGAAGGTAAGTCTCCTATTAGTTGTAAATGGGTGTTCAACTTACTACAGTGCATTTATTGTTGGCTTTAGCCTCTTCTAACAATTGGTATTTGCAATAACCTGACGTGAATAAAGCTTTTTTGCATGGTGATTTGAATGAAGAGGTGTAAATGGTTATACCTCTTCGATTTGAGTCATCTTCTCCAAACAAAGTCTGTAAATTGTAAAAAATCTTTATACGGTCTCAAACAAGCTAGTAGATAATGGTTTCACAAATTATTATAGTCTTTATTGGCTATGGGTTGCACATAATCTTTTTCTGATTATTCTTTGTTCGTCAACCAAGTTGATGCTTCTCTTACTGTCCTACTTGTCTATATAGTTGATATAATCTTAGTTGGTAATGACCTTATAGAAATAAATGTTATTAAAGGATCTCTTGATGCTTAATTTAAGATTAAAGATTTGGGAGATCTTCGTTTCTTCCTTGACTTGGAGATTCCTAGATGAAAGAAGGGGCTCATGGTATGCCAAAGAAAGTATGCTCTTAAAATTCTTTCTGATGTTGGTTTCTTGGATTCTAAACTCGCTAAGACTCTTTTTGCCATGAATACAAAGTTATAGGCCAATTTGGGAGATCCATTGCCAAACAAAACTTAGTATAGGCATCTTATTGGGAGACTTTTGTATCTTACTTCTACACGGCTAGATTTATCATTTGTTGTTCAACAATTAAGTTAGTTCTTGGATTGACCAACTACTTCACATACTCAAACAGCAGATCATGTACTTCATTACATAAAGAAGAATCCAGCTCTTGGTCTTTTCTTTCCATCATCTTCAACACTTCAATTGAAAGCCTTGAGACAAAGAAAGAAATGTAAATAAAGAAGGAAAATGATCAAATATTCCTATAAAAAAAATAAAAAAATAATAATTATCTATCTATCATGTACTTCAATAGCTTTTAACATCCATGCATAATTATCTTCCGCTATTATAATCTATAAAAAATATGTTTTCACACTCCTAAACATTAGAATTTGGCAAAAAACAATGAATCACACTACAAATCAGCGACTTTGACTAATTGGCCAATTTTTTATTGGACTAGCTCGAAAGAATACTCAAATTTCAACTTCAACTTTTGACTATAATTATCAAATTAACATTTAAATAATTTTCTATCAAATCGCTTCATAAAAATTAGAGTTGTTTTATGGATAGACTCTCAAATTAAAAGTGATGGTCTTCCGTTAACAATATTCCCTCTTGTAAGAGCTCAGTATAAAATCACCTTTGTCTGCTTTTTCTACAAAAGGAGATAAGAAATGCATATACAATTCACACTCAAATGCCACTAACTATTAGAGGGTCTACACTGACTCTTTTGACTCTTGCACTCCTATCACCCAAAAACATATTAAACCACATTCAGTCATTTACCACCACTAGCACAGTCTCATTGTTGGATGGAGTTGGAGTCTGAGACTCACCAAAAAACCCCATCATAAATATATTAATATTTTTTAATAAAAACTGTCTTTATTATCCTTCTCTTTAATTTTACTTTTACTATAAAAAATTTTCTATATTAAAAAAAATAAAAATTCAATTTTGTGATGCAAAATAATAATAATAATAATAATAATAATAATAATAATAATAATAATAATAATAATAATAATAATTTTTAGGAGCCCAAAAGACAAAACATGATATATTCTAGGGTATCAAACAGATTTTTGTCTATTTTATTTTTTGGCAATAAAGTTATATCAATTTGTATCCACCTATTAAATCCATCATTTTTTTTTGTACAAATCAATTTTTTGAAATCGAGCCAAATAATATTACAACAACGGTAAAACTCTTCTTATCAAATTTTAATGCAGCTGCATATATAGATAATCGAACTCGAAATTTTTATTTAAGTTAAAACAGTTTCTTATCAATTTATTTAGGCGCTCAATGGAATCGAAAATTAAGCTTACACCTGGTTAAATCCACCATTTTTATTTGATAAAACCACAGTTGAGAGTCAAGCTTTTTTAATTAAAATAATAAGTAAATTTTCATTAGTAATTTAATCCTAAATATTGGATATTCTAGTCAATAAGTCAGGAGTAAATCCACTTATTATTGTTTGGAAATTTATTGAGAGGATAACATCTAAAAAATTAAAGTAAATAAGAGTTATCCTTATCCCTTACTTATTATTAATAATAACTTTTTAGTGTAATTAATAATTTTTTAATCATTAATTAACATGCTTGTTTTTTTAACATCTTAAGTATGAAAATATTTATTAATCTTTTTTAAGCATGGATAGTTTTTTTGGACAATTATGCATAGATGTTAAAAACTATACTTTCTTTGCTCACTCTATAAACTCTCAAATTACGATAAATTATTATAAAACCTCTAAAACTTATCTTAATTATCATTTTAATATCGAATAAGTCAATTTATAAAAATAGTTCCTAAGTCAATCTTTTGGTTGCATCCAATTGAAATTATTAATGTAAGTGCATGCATGGATAAATTGATTTCCAGCTCATTGTTCACGCCGTATCTGAGCTCTTTATTCGCCAGTCCCAAGTTACGTCTTGTTGGCTTGTTATTCCCTCAACTCTCTGTGTTATGATTTCTGAGGATATGTGGGATCTGATTTGGTTTCTTAATTTGTTTTTAGATGTTTGTCCAATTCACAGTTGAAGGCCTCTTCTTATTTATTTGGCCAATTTACAGAAATAATTTCTGTAATTTGGTTAAAGCTTGTATATCTTGGAGTTAGAAAGTGTGTTCATATCAGTTGTCTAGACATCATACAACACTGACATGACTTGCCACAATATACTCCCTCTCCTCTTTTGCCTTCGGCCAGTGTGCTAAAAATTGTACAATTATTGATAAATAAAAAAAATAATAATCATGATAAGTGCACCTCAAAATATACATGGTAATGTTAAATAGTCTCTCCTTCTGAAATTATTGCTTTAATAAAAAGAAATTTATTTCAGTCAGATGATCATCTTATATAATTAAAAAAAATTAATTATTTTTTAATTATATTTTTATTATTAATAATTTAATTAGTAAAATAATAATATAGCATCAATAAATTAATAAAAAATATTTTAATTTATTTAAAAAAATTTTATATAATATTTAAAAAAATTAATAATTTTTTAATAGATATATATAAATTATAAACGATAATCTCAGCGGGATAGAAAAAATATAAAATTATAATATGCCATCTGATAATAAATTTATATTTGACTTTTTTGTCTCGTTAATATTGAAATAAGTAGGGGCAAAATTATATGTTGTAGGAGGGTAACTGCCCTACTTCTTTTTTGAAAAAAAATAATACTTATATATATAATAAGATTTTAAAATTTTTTATTTTTCTTCCTTTAAAATTTAAATTGTCCCTCAATAAAATTTAAATATATCTTATATATACACTCTTCAATAAAAAAAATTATGAAAATTGATAAACTTTTCAACTAAATTAATTTAAATCATCTAATAAATTAAGATTTAAAAAAAATTAAAGGTGGATTAAAAAGAAAGGAAATTTGAGAAAGAATATAAAGTTAGAATATTTATTTTAAAATATATATATTTTTTAATTTTTTTCTTTTTGCTTTAATTTTTTATTTTATTATTTTCGCTTCCAATATTGTTGGTGGTTTTTTTATTCAATTAAGTTTACTCTTTATTTTTTATGCATCATTATGTAAAATTATATATATATATATATATGTGGGTGTATATATTTAATTAATTTAGTGAGTATTGAGACAATAATATAGAAGGACAATAAGAGATAAAGTTAAAGCTACAAAAGAAATTTTGCCTCATTCTCTTGAAGTTCTAGCTTCGTCCCTATAAATAACCTAAGCATGATAAATGTATTAGACTATTTTTTTAAAAAAAAATTATTAGACTAAATTTTTAAATTTGCTATTAAATTACCAAAACAAAACTATTTACTTTCTTCTTATTTGAGTATTTTCATGTCATAAAATTATCTAAATTCATATAGTATTTATTTTTAATTTTTTAAAAAATATTTTTACTTTATAGTTGAACAGATTACGCTAATTAATCCAATCAAAACTTAATTGTATTAGTTTGAATAATTTTTACTTAGTTTGAATATGGTTTAAATCGTTTCTAAACTCGCATAATTCATTTGATTAAAATTATTATTATTTTTAAATTGATTAAACCAGATCTATTATATAGTTTAAAGTTAGATGCATTTTTACTGTATGTCTACGTGAAATTGTATCCAACAAAAATAATTAATGAGACCAATTAATTAGAGAGAGAATTAATGAGAGAAAGAGTTTTCATTAAACTTAACATATATAATATATAATATGTGAATGAATATATTATAAATTATATACAGATATTTTACTAAATTATTATAATATTTAAATTTTAAATAAAAATATAAAAATGATATAATTTGATGTTATTTTTTTATTATTATCATTTAAAACAATTTATAATAAAAATAATTAAAGTGATTTTATGATCATTATAATACTATATTAAAAGTAAAATTATATATAGTTTGTAATCTAAATAATCTAAAATTTTAATTTTGATCAAACTAATTATTACAAATTAACTTAATATTTAACCACCTACCATTAAAAAAATTTTATATAAAAATTTATTTTCAATGATTATTATTATTAAATTAATAAATGTGTAACTAGAACAATTATTACACTATCATTACAATTTAAATAATTATATATATATATATTATAGGTAACTTAAATAAATATCATAATTATTATAATTTAATTAAAAAATTAAAATCATTTATTTTTTATGTATATACATATAGATTAAAATTGGATGCATTTACACTGTATGTCTACAGTATAAGTACATCTAACAGGTGACATATTTTCATCCATTACCTTAATTATTTTTTATCTCTATTAGTATTTTAAAAATATTATAGTATATTTGTTATGTAATATATTAATATTTGGGTAAACTTAAATATGAATTTATTTTATTAAATATTATGTATTCCGCATTTATTAATCGAATTATTTAGTGATCTTAATGAAAATATATGTAACATAAACTTTGTTTTCGTCTGAAACTATTTTTCTCATATTCATATTAAATTATAAATTTTCTTTTATTTTCATAGTTTGCTTCTACACTAAATTAAAATTTTGTTTTAATTTAATTTTTTATAATTTATTGCATAATGTGAAGAATTATCACAATTAATATAGTTCGTGGTTTTTAAATAGTATATTTCTAATTAATTGTCAATATTAATTTTTAAAAAAATTACATAATTTTAAATAAATAGCAAAAAAGAATAGACAATATTATATATTTTTAGTTAATTATTTATATTAAAATTTTTTAAAAAAATTAAATAATCTTAAATACATAGAAAAAAATACATCATTATTTAAGTAATAAAAAATATTCCAAAACGCCGCGAGATTTCTTCTTAGTTATATATAAACACGTTTTGCTCTCCAATAATTGAGTATTATAATGCTTAAAAATAAATTAAATTCAAATAATTGAATACGTGTAATTAAAAGGAGGATTATAGTATTATAATGCTATAAAAATAAGTGGAATTAAAAGGAGTTATTTGGCTCCTTTGATATGAAGAATTTGAGACCAGCATAACAGATTTTAGATATACATATTATTCATAATATGAAAGCTAAGAAGTTATAACTGTCACAAGAGAAGTATGTTAAGCAGGTTATAAGCAGATTTAATATGAAGAATGCTAAGCTAATTAGCACATCTCTTACTAATCACTTTACACTTAACAAGAAATTATTTTCTTCTACTAAAAAGGAAAAGGTCGAAATGAAAATCATTCCTTACTCCTATGTAATTGGGAATTTAATGTATGCTATGGTTTGCACATGACTAAATATTACTTATACTTTTGGTTTGGTCAGCAGGTTTCTTTCAAATCATGGTAAAGATCATTAATAGACAGTCAAATCAATTCTCATATATTTGAGATATACTTTTAAGATGTGCTTTTGTTTTGAAGGCTTAAAACTAATTCTAAAGGGATATACAGATGCCGATATGGCAGGTAACCTTAACGGTAAGAAGTCGACTTCAAGTTATGTATTTACTTTTGCTGGGGGAGCTGTATCATTGCAGTCTAAATTAAAAAAGTGTATTTCTTTATTCACAACTGAGATAGAGTATATATTTATGATTAAAGCAGATAAAGTGATGCTTTAGTTGAATAGATTTCTTGAAGAATTAGGTTTGAAGTAAGATTGATATATGATGAATTGTGGTAGTCAAAGCACTCTAGATTTGTGTAAGAATGTCACATATCACTATTGTACTAAGCATATTAATGTGATATATCATTGGATTCGTGAAATAGTGAATAATCGAGAGATGCTATTGAAGAAAATTCACACTGACAAGAATTCAGCTGATATGTTGACTAAGGTTGTGACTCATGATAAACATCAATCCTGTACCACGAGGGTGGGTCTAAGTAGTAATTAAGCAATGAATGTATGAGCATATCCCCATGAGCTAGAGGTGGTGTTTATTTGGGCCAATAAGTTGTCACACTCCTTTTTTAGAAGTGTGACGGTCCTAAGGTTCAGATAGGCCTAAGGCCACCAGACACCACATAGAATCTAACTAATTTATAAATTCATACAAATTGGTTAATTACATTAGTGAATTAAAACTTTATTTTATAACTTTTATTATTTACTCATAATTTTATGATATATCATTATTACACAATTATTTTCATATTATATATTACACACAAATATTTTTTATTACATTATGATTTACTTTAATAATTTACCAAACTATTCACAATAGTACTACGTAGCAACTAGAGTATATCACAAATATAATTATTTAATTACATATGACAGTATTTACTAGTTACATTATTCTCAAGCTTTTTGCTGAAAAAAAAATTAAAAAACTAATGGTCTTGAGTCACCTCCACCCGAAACCACATTTGAGAAATTAAATTTAATTGAGTATTTTAATAATTGAGTATTTTATTACGTTTAACTCCATTCAACTCTATTGAAATTAAATTAAATTAAAATATGTTATATGAATAAAATTTTAAATAACTTGCAAATAATTTGACTCATTTCCACTCTGCATGTAGATAAGTATGTATTTGAAACAATAGGCTAAGGATTTATATCCTAGCAAAATGGCATAATTGGCGCATTGCTATACAGAGATAGTACAATAAAAGGATATGAATTTGGATTAAAAAAAAGGGATATGATTCGCTCATTTGCTTTTAGGAAAAGGTGAATGTTAATGATTTAATTTTTGGCTATAGCTTCAAAAGTTTAGAACTTTAGAGATTTAAGTGATTTCTGATGATGATATGTTCTTGTATTTAAAATTGAAATTTCTATTATTTATCAATTTTAAATAATTTAATATTTCATGTTTAAAATGTTCAATCCAATTAAATTTATTTAAAATATTAAATCACAATTTTAATATAAGATTCATGTTAATAAAATCAGATATAAAAGTAGAATCATTTTATTGGAAGATTCAAAATCAAAACCATACAATTTTTATATTAAAATTGTATATTTTTATTTAATAGATAATTTTTTCTACTATAAATTTTATTTCCATTAAAATAAAAATAAAAAATAAAACATCAAAGATAAAAACAAATATTTGTGTTTCAATTCATTAATTTACATTTTACAATGTCATATTCTACAAAAAAAAAAGCATCAATCATAATATTAAAAGATTATGATCATCTTTTAATCTTTTTTGGTCAGATAAAAAAAACAGTGCATTATTTTTTGTACTGCATAATAACATTATTTTTTTTGAGACTATAATAGATATATTATTATTATTATTATTATTATTATTATTAAGAAGGGAAGTGAGGGAGATTAAAAAAAGAAAAGAAAAGAAAATGGGTCCCAGTGAACAGGGCTACACGGGGGTCTAGCTGTAAAGGTTGAAAACAGGTCATAACATTGATAAAAGGTCGAAAAGGAGTAGCCATGTCAGCCGCCTCTTCCACCTCCACTGTATATTCTAACATTCTCTCACTTTCTGTCAAAACCAACTCATTTCTTCCCAACTTCCAAAAACAAAACTTGTCGTTTTCTTTCACTCACCTGCACGCTTCCTTTCTGTCTTTATAAACACGCATATCATATCATACGTACTTTGCTCCATCCAACATGGAACTTATTCGTACCAAACCCCAAAACTCCAAACCCCTCGTCAACCTTGTAATCCAAATAACACCGCCCGCACGGCAGCCAGGCCCGGCTCTGAGGGTAGACACTAGATGCGATTGCCTAGGGCCCATACTAGAAAGTTCAGAATAAAGGCCCAAAATCTAAAAAAAAAAATCCTGCATTAAATAGCACAACAGCAGCCAAAAAATAAAATAAAATTCTGGGTTAATTTTATTTCTTTTTTCTTCTGCTAAAATATCATTTCATATTTTTTAGAGTCTCTCCGACTTGTCTTCTACTAAAAATTCGAAAGACTTATATTGTTCCTTGATGTTGGTCCCAATGTTAGGGCCCTTTTTCTCATTATTCGCCTAGGACCCTAAAAATCTCAGAAACGGGGCCGTCGGCAGCCACCACCACCACCTCCTGATAGCTCTTTAGAAATAATAAAAGATTCATTTATTTCAATCTTAGGTAGATTTCATGCTGGATATTTTAGAATAAGCCTTTCTCTTTGTAGCCAAGCCTTACTATGGAAAAATCTTGGAGATAAATCAGGTATTGATCATGCACATGCTCTTAGAAGATTATTTAATCAAATACTACCCTCTACAGCTTTTCTTCTTCTTTGGTCTATAGCTCTTTTTACAATATCTTCACTCTCCCTTCTTTATTTACTCAGATGTTTATTTCACTTTAAAATGGTGAAAAATGAGTTCCTTCACCATGTAGGAGTCAACTATCTTTTTGCTCCATGGATTTCTTGGCTTCTTTTACTTCAATCTTCACCATTTGTTGGTCCAAAATCCTTTTTCTTAGTTGTTCTTTATTGGGTTTTTATGGTTCCAATGTTGGCTCTTGATGTTAAAATCTATGGCCAATGGTTTACTAAAGGAAAGAGGTCTTTATCAATAGCTGCGAATCCGGCGAGCCAGTTATCGGTGATCGGGAACTTGGTTGGAGCAGAGGCAGCGGCACAAATGGGGTGGAGAGAGACTTCAATTTGCATGTTCTCATTAGGAATGTGTCATTATCTTGTGCTTTTTGTGACATTGTATCAAAGATCAAGTGTGGATAATTGCTTACCAGCAATGTTGAGGCCAGTTTTCTTCTTGTTTATAGCGGCTCCTAGCATGGGAAGCTTAGCTTGGAACTCTATTTCTGGAAGCTTTGATAACTTGGCAAAGATGCTCTTCTTTCTCTCCCTTTTCCTCTTTTTATCCCTGGTAATTATTTTATATATAATATTTATTAAATTAATTAATTTTTCTATATAATATATTATTAATTATAATCAAGAAGTAAAATAAAAATTGAATTGTTATTAGAACAAGTGGATTGGTCCTTAAAAGAAGCATTCAAGTAGGTACCATATCGAGATCTTTGAGTAGTTTGACATAAAATGCAACCGTAAATATCAGTCCTTTTCATATATAATATTTCCACTGTTATGTTCACATTTCACTGTTTCACTCTTGGCCTAATATTTAGACTTAACCATAAATATTTGAATTTTTAAATAGTCTCGTATGGACCCAGATATATACATATCAACTAATTAAAATTAAATAAAATAATTTTGAAAGAAAAATTATTAATTTTATTTAACTTTGATTAATCATATATTTATCTATATATATACTTTTTTTTGAACTGATATATATATATATATATATATACTTGGTCCTTGCGTTGATAAGCATGGTCTCTTATATTCAGTTTGAAAAAAATAATCATATTTTAATGTGTAAACTTTTTAAAATATATACTGGCAAAAAAAAAAAAAACTTTTTAAAATATATACTACATGGGTGTTTGTACAATTTTTGTAATCTATTGCAAATTTTTGAAAATAATTTTATGTTAGTATTTTTAGCTGTTTTTCAATTATCTTAATACTGATTTACAACTTTTAAAATTTTTAACAGTAAAAAATGATAAGAAAACTTGTCCAATTATTAAATACTAAAATAAAATTTTAAATGGAGCAAGAAAATTATAAATCAAGAAGGATAAGAGATGCAAATCAGCACACGGGCGAAAAATAATTAAAAATACTTATATGAAATTATTTTTAAAAATTAATAAATTTATCATATAAAAAATTAAAATTAATAAATTTATCATATAAAAAATTATTCAGATACTTAAAGTAGTAGATTTTAAAAAATCATATACCAATAATGTAATTTTTTTTATTTCAATTTCAACATATATATTTAGCTAACAGTTTTAGCCTTTACTGCTAGTTTTCTCATCCGAGCTGGCCTTGATATGCACAGGCTTGATAAGATATTCAATGAATATTCTGAATTTGCTAATGATTAATGGATTATTAAAATGAACAGGTTTCAAGGCCAAAACTTTTCAAGAAATCAACAAGAAAGTTCAATGTAGCATAGTGGGCATACTCTTTCCCATTGACGGTGTTAGCAGTAGCTTCAGCAGATTATGCAAAAGAGGTGAAAGGTGACATTGCCCATGGGGTAATGCTAGTCCTATCTGTAGTCTCAGTTTTGGTTTCTTTCAGTTTGGTGGTGTTCACTGCACTTAATTCTAATAGGCTTTTCCCTCCCAATGATCCTGCTTTAAATTCTAGTACAAATCTTGAAGTCTCATGACTGTAGCTCAATTATGATTCTAATTGTAAAAACTATAATCATATATTTTTGGGTTAATCATATAATTTATCCTCAACTTTATTCACTTTTTCAATTCTATCCAAATTTAAACTTTGTAACAAAATGGTATAATAAATTTACGAACTATAACAAATCTATCTTCAGCTCTTCAAAGCTCGTGACTTTGCTTAATTAGCTTGCTTATATAGTGTCAATACTAAATAATTACTGACATAATATCTGACGTGAATTATATTTATAATATAAACAAAAATATAAAGGCAAAAATTGTGTAGTTTTTGCCTTTGTCATTTCCTTTTAGACCCAAGACAGAAAAACTCCTTTGAAAAAAAAAATTCAAATCGGGCTAGGGTTCATCCTTTTTTTTTTATCTTTGCTGTGTTCCCAAACCATATTTGACTTTGTTTGTTTCGAACTTTATTCCACTATCTTAAGGTTATCTTTGTTGTGGTCCCAAATTCCTAAACTAACTATCTTTGTTGTGGTCCCAAACCATATTGGTTGCCTTGTGGAGTTTGATTTGGTTTCGAAAGAGTGGTTGTGGTCCTTGTGGTCCCGATTCCGTCCCCTTCATGGCTAACCGCGCGAGAGACAAAAAATTGCAAAGGTAAGTTTTGAAATTGTTTATTTAATTGTATTGTTTAATCATCTGACAACAAAATTGTTAACAAAATTGTGGTTTTTAGTTAGTAAACTTAATCTTAAAGGCAAATTATTTTAATGGGTTTTGATAATTTTTGGGGTTGTTATGTTGTTATGGCTTATATTTTATTTTGTAAGTTAATATGTGCTATATGTATTTTTGTAATTAGTGAATTATTTTTATACAGATGTTTGCCAGTTGAAATATGGCATGGTGGTATGTTTGTTACACATCCTATTTTGGGTATCTTGGAGGGGAATCTATGCAGATAACAATAGAAGGTTTGACACTTGATGGATTGGAAAAAATCATTAAGGAAAAGGGGCATGTACAAATGTCTAGTGTTGCTAATAAATCTCCTATAAGGTATACACCACTAGGACAAAAAATATATGATAGAGGAGGGATTTCAGACTATGATAGAGGAGGGATTTCAGTCTGGGTTCTTAAAAATATATGTAGAAGCAATTAAAAATTATAGTGAACCACCCAATTCTGAAATGGAAAATGTGGGTATGACTGAACATAACTCAGAGATAGATGACAACAGTGATAAAACTATGTTCCAAATGCTTTGCATAAATCTAAGTCAGGAGAATAGTGATGGGTCTACAACATCAAATGATGAATTTCATAATGCTAGGAATAATTTAAAACAGGTTGAGGAAGCTGAAATTGATGGAGGATATGAAATTAGAGTACCAGAAAATGAGTTAGGTGAAATTAGTGCAGAAATAGGTGTTAATGTCAGTGACTATATTGTTGGGGAAGCAAATGAACATAGTGAATATAACTCTGACTATCGTGATAGTGATGATGAGGTAGAAACACCTATTAGCAGTGATCAATTTGAATTAGATACTAATAAGAAGAGAAAGACAAAAACTATAATATATAACAAGAATTGTGATCATACTCAGTTTGATTTTATTATTGGGATGAAATTTACAAATGTGGATGAGTTTAGAGAGGCAATTCAAATGTATACCATTTCAAATGGCTTTGATGTGATGTGAAAAAAATATGCCAGTCAAGAATGGAAGCAGCATGTAAAGGACCTTGTGGATGGAGATTGCATACATCAGTTAATAGTGTGGAGCAGAGTTGCATTGTTAGGATGTACACTAAAACCCATACCTGTTGTAGAGTCCTTAAAAATAGAATGACAAATACAAATGGCTTGCAAATCAATTTGTGATTAAGTTTCGATCGAACCCAAATTACAATGTTAATCTTTTCATATCTGATATGATATCCCAATTTTCCCTTCATGTAAAAAGAGTCACATGTTATAGAGCAAAGAAAAGAGCAATGCAAATCATTAGAGAATCATTAGTCACATTATGTAAGATTGAGATCATATATGGTTGAGTTGCATAGAGTTGATAGAGAGGGGATATTTGCCATTGAAAATTTGGAGAAACTTGAAAAAATAGATGAAGGAGCAGTTGCATCATATCCAAAGATCCACGGGTGTTTTGTAAGGCTTTTATCTCAAGTTTTGCAAAATGTGAGTGTTGATAATAACACGTCAGAGACTTTTAATGGGTAGATTTGTAAAGTAAGAATGTTACCAATAATAGATATGTTGGAGAAAATTAGGACATCCCTCATGGAAAGGATGAAGGTGAAAAATGATTTAATGAAAAATAGGGAAGATCAATTATGTCCTAGGACAAGATAGAAATTGGAGAAATTGAAATGAGAATGTAGATTTTGTGTGTCAAAGCTAGCTATGAATGGAAAGTTTCAAGTGAAGAATGGGAAAGAGCAATATGTGGTTGATATTCAAGCTAGAACTTGCAGTTGCAGATGTTAGCATATTTAAGGAATTCCATGTATACATGGAATTTTGCAATTCATTTCATTAAACAAAATTCTGATCAGTATGTTGATGAAATGTTAAAAAAATGCATCTAACAGCCTATAAATGGGCGCTTGAACCAATTAATGGTTATAAGATGTGGCCCATAATCAAGGAAGATCCTGTTGGACCACCTGAATTCAAGAAGCTACTAGGGAGGCCTAGAAAAAAAATAGAAAGAAGTCTACAGATGAGTCCTCTGAACAAAGACAACATGGATCAAAGTTAAGTAAGCATGGAGTGTGAATGAGATGCACGATATGCAGGTCATTTAGGCATAATGGGTGAGGATGTCCAAGAAAGTATAATCCACCAGCTCAACCACCCCCAAGATCACCTATAATTCAACATTTCTAAATGTAGTATATTAGTTATAACTGAATTTGTAATCTATAACTGACTTATTTTTTGTTTCAGGTACAAGAAAGGATGAATGCACTGGCTCCACCATCCCTAAGATCACTTGCAATTCAACCTTTCTGAATATAGTATATTAGTTATAACTAAATCTGTAACTGAATTATTTTTTGTTTCAAGTACGAGAAAGGATGAATGCCACAAATGAAGATATATATGTCAAGCAGAATAGGTTTGGAAAAACATGTTATAGGTCTCCATCTAAACATGGAAATTCTACTCGATCAGAAGTCGGCAACGATGTTTCCAATAATATAATTGATAAAGTCACCTTGATGAAGGAGAGATATCAGGCAAGAAAGGGTTATGGATTATGCAATCAAAATGAAATAGGAAATATGTATTTTAGAGTAAGTCAATAGTGATTCTATATTATGTTAATCCATATTGTGTTAATAATTTTTTAGCTTATTTAATATTATTTATCTTTGGTATGTTTTGTTGTATAGATATTTGGTATGTTTTATTGTGTAGATGCCAGGTGAGAGGAATGTGAGATTAGTAAGTAGAAGCAGGTCATAGCCATTGCCGCCTCTCAAATTACAACAAGAAAAAGAGGTAAGGAATTTGCAGCCACATCAACACTTGGAGGAAAGCAACCAAAATTTTCAAAGAATGTATCTCAAGGCAGTACCAGAAGTCAAAGAACCACATCAACACATGGAAAATTTGAACATGGTATAAATTTATCCCAAGACAATACAACCAAGTCTACTTCTACAAGCATCAACATAAGGTTGTTTAGAGCCCGAGGACATGATGTTTTGCCAAAGCCAAGTCAAAAATTCAAAAAATTGCCTAAATTGTAATGATTTGTAACATGCAGAAATATTTTTGGATGTATGCATACATGGTCTACCTAGATAAACAACCTAATTTCTAGCTACCTTTTGTCTTTTATTGCATTCATGTCTTTTTTTTTTAGCTACAAAAAAAAAACTTATGAAGTAGCTGCCCTTTTTGGACTATGTTGATGCCAACTTTCTTGCCTTGCTAGAACAACACTTTATTATTTACTATTTTGTGATATATTATTGTCTTTTTATACAAATATTATGAGAATTGTGTGGAATTTGTTTTGTTGTGCATTTTTTTTTTTGGTTTTTTCTTATGTTTTCAATTTGATATATTTTTCCAAATATAATCTCTACAACTATCCAGGTAAAAAATTCAAAATAAAAAGCTAGACTAATATTAAATAACAAAATACAATAATCCACCAAAACTACATTAGTATTAAAAACCTACATAAATTACTACATCACTACAATAGTAGATCATAAACTGCATAACTCTATAATATTCAAGAAATACATAACCAAGTCTTAAACATACATCTTTAAAAGCAATATCACAACTACAATATAAAAACCAATCCTATATATGTCTCTGCTACTCTTCAAGTTCTTTAAGTCCTCTGCCATCTTTCTACTTGCTTCCTTCAACAATGCTAATTCTACTAATATGTCACTGTTGACATAACTAATACATTCATCTACACAATTACTTATACTGCTCCTTGAAGAATTAGCCCTTTCAAAATTTTCATTTATACGCTTTAACTCATCGAACAGAAGCATAGTCCTCTCATTCACCCATTCATCATACCATTTGAAATAATCACATTGTCTGCCCTGTAAATAAAAATTTGTTAGTGAATGAATGAATTATACCCAGATCTATAAAGTTTAATAATAAATAATCAAACACAATCAACTCGTTCAGTTACAAACATGAATAGATTAGAACAACCTAACAACAAAGCTATCTAAGGAAAAATTCTGGGCATCATATTTAAGTAGAATGTAGCTAAGTTCGAAATTGATCAGAACAACCTAACAAACAAACAATCTGACAAAAATATTCAGTGCATCATACTCAGTTTGAAATTGATTGGAATAATAGAGTTAAGTAGAAGAAAATTGCCATCAAACAACTTGGAACCATCAATTTAACCCAGATAACAGAGTACTACCTGCATACGAGGACATCCCCAAAATTCTTTGTTAGGAACCTATGGGTCATTTGGGATCCTGACTTGTACCTGAATGTCTAGAGCTCCAAAGAAGCTTGGGTTCTAGCAGATCCAACTATTAAGTTCATAAGAGAAGGGGAGCGAGGCGAGGGAGTCAACAGAAAGGAACGAAGTGAGGAAGAAAGAGAGAAAGAGAGATGAGGGAAATCAAATTGTATTGATTTCTTAATGATTGCCAATGTACTTATTACATAATGAATTTATAATAAAATTCTTTTTTTCACTCATAATTGTTTTGGTCACACACTTTCATGCACTCATAAAAATCTAGCTGCAACAATTCCCAAAGCAACTAACTCATTCCAGAATTCTATGCTAACGACTCAACTAACTCAATTTCCTTCTTATTCATAATCTATAGTGCGTAGAAACCATCTCCTTATTCTCTGTGTTTGCTACAGAACCAGCATCAATAATGGCCTCAATAATCTTCTGAGCCTTTCTAGTCCATGAATTGCAGCATTTGATCCATTCTTCAAAATGAACCTTCTTGGCTTTAGCTAGGTCATGACATTACCCTTGGCTTGAAAACTTCCTTGTTCTCAAGGAAGAACTTAGGGACCTGTTACCTTAAAAGAATCCTCATCTTCCCAGGTTACTTCTTCTGGTGTCACTGGTATCTAAGTCACCGGTTGTTTCTTTCTCAAAATTGTCCTTGTATCCAAAACTACCAGTGATTCCAATTGGAATTCTCTTTTAGTATGCAACTTAGGAACAATAGTTGAGTTGGCCATGTTTTCTGCAAGACACTTCTTGAAACATGGAAAACATTATGGATAGCAACTAACTTAGGTAATTGTAATTTGCATGCTATTATGCCCACAATACAAGAAAATCAGGGTATTAGCGACATTCCATTGCTAATCCCAAAAATTCATCGTTAATTTTATTTAGTGAAGGATTAGCAACAACCTGCAAATTAAAGCTAATTGGATTGCTGCTAAAATAATAGTGACAAACTTGTCTTTGTCGCTAATTTAGCGACCACCTTTTTTTATTGATAATTTCAAATATTCCATCGCTAAATAAGTTTGAAGTTTTTCAATGTTGTGACAGATTTAGCAATGGATTTTGCGACAAAAAGGCATTCACAAATATTTTTAAATAAATTTAATAATCTGTCGCTATATTTTAGATTATTTTTAAAATTTTGTCGAAAATCATCATAAATCCATCACTATTTTATAATTTTTTATTTTATATATCGATCGTTAATCCCTTGCTATTTTTTAATTATTTTTTTTATATATCAGTCGGCAATCGATCACTAATATTTTCAAATATTCATCATCAATGTGCTACTAAACTATTAATATTTATTTTTTCCAATTATTTAATATTGAAATCATTTATCAAGTACATAATATTGAAATATAAATTTGAAACAATATTCTAATAAGCAAAATATGTAACACAAAATGTTCGAATATTGAAATATAACTCTTAAACAATCTTTCGATAATGAAGATAAGTAACATTTATTATTCTAATAAATAAAATACTGTTTTGATTTTCAAAATATATAATATAAAATGTCAAAATAAGATACTGCCAAATAAACCGCAGGTGTAGGAGGTGGGGACTGAAATCCTTGCAATCTTATTAGTAGGCACACTTAGGTATAATTGATGGTTAATAAAAGTGAAGCTCGGCCTCTATCAAATTCTTTTGTTACAATGGTTGAAGCCCAATTTGATACAGAAATTAAAATGGTTAGGAGTGATAATGGGGTTGAATTTCAAATACTGACTTTCTATGCTTCAAAAGGGACAATTCATCAAACAAGTTGTGTAGAGACACTCGAGAAAAATGGCATCATAGAAAGGAAACACCAGCATATCATAAATATAGCTCGAGCACTTCTTTCTTAGTCCAATCTACCCCTCATACACTGGTGATATACTATTCTTCATGTTGTATATTCGAAATTCAACAATCAGACCCTTTTTAAACAATCAGATCCCTTTTGAACTTCCTTATAACAAGCTGCCTACTTATCTTAATTTGAAGGTTTTGGGTCTTTGTGTTATGCATTTACTCTTACTGGAAGTAGGAGCAAATTTCGACCTAGAGCTAGAAAGTGTGTTTTCCTTGGATTTAAACCTGGAACTAAGGTTTATATACTATTGGATACTAGCACTAGGGACATATTTTGTCTCACAACATGTCTCTTTCAATGAAGACACCTTTCCTTTAAAAAATCTACCCCATTCTTTGTTTGGTCTATCTCTACCACAAGATAGCACACTACCTAACTTTGACCCTTTACCAAACCCAAACAATTTTCAACTAACACCACAAGTATCTTTCGAGCAACTAGCTACCATTAATCAACCTTCTTCCTCTATCAGTCTAAACCCCACCCCCATTACCATCTCTTTCTTCACAACCTAGAAGAGTGCGCAAGCCTCCTTCATTTTTGCAGGATTACCATTGTGACTTGTTGTCTTCAGCAGTTTCAAATCAATTTCAGTTAGGTATTTTCCATCCTTTATCTTCGGCATTTTCATACTCTAACCTTTTACCATCTTATAAATATTTTCCTCTTCCTATTTCTATTAACACTGAACCAAAAACTTATCAACAAGCCATAAAGCACGACTGTTGGAAAAAAGCCATGCAAGCTGAGATTTTGGTGTTTGAGCAAAATAATTCTTAGACTTTGACTAATCTTCCTGAAGGTAAGTCTCCTATTGGCTGTAAATGGGTGTTCAACTTACTACAGTGCATTTATTGCTCGCTTTAGACTCTTCTAACAATTGGTATTTGTAACAACTTGATGTGTATAATGCTTTTTTGCATGGTGATTGAATGAAGAGGTGTATATGGTTCTACCTCTTTGATTTGAGTCATCTTCTCCAAACAAAGTCTATAAATTACAAAAATCTTTATACAGTCTCAAACAAGCTAGCAGACAATGGTTTCACAAATTATCATAGTCTTTATTGGCTATGGGTTACACATAATCTTTTTCTGATTATTCTTTGTTCGTCAAGCAAGTTGATGCCTCTCTTATTGTCCTACTTGTCTATGTAGTTGATATAATCTTAGCTGGAAATGACCTTATAGAAATAAATGTTATTAAATCTTCTCTTGATGCTCAGTTTAAGATTAATGATTTAGGAGATCTTCGTTTTTTCCTTGGCTTGGAGATTGCTAGATCAAAGAAGGGGCTCATGGTATGCCAAAGAAAATATGCTTTTGAAATTCTTTCTGATGTTGGTTTCTTGGAATCTAAATCGCTAAGACTGCATTTGCCATGAATACAAAGTTATAGGCTAATGTGGGAGATCCATTGCCAAACAAAACTTAGTATAGGCGACTTATTGGGAGACTTTTGTATCTTACTTCTACACGGATAGATTTATCACTTACTGTTCAATAATTAAGACAGCTCTTGGATTGACCAACTACTTCACATACGCAAACAGCACATCTTTTTATCAAATTTTAATACAGCTGTATATCCAGATAATTAAACTCGAAATCTCTATTTAAGTTAAAATAATTTCTTATCAATTTATCCAAGCACTTAATGAAATTGAGCACTTAATGGAATTGAGAATCAAGCTTACCTTTGGTTAAATCTACCATTTTAATTTGATAAAATACAAACCATCTGCAGTTAAGAGTCAAGCTTTTTTAATTAAAATAACGAGTAAATTTTCATTAGTAATTTAATCCTAAATATTGGATATTATATTCAATACGTCAGGAGTAAATCCACTTATTAGTGTTTGAAAATTTATTGAGAGGATAACATCTAAATAATTAAAGAGAATAAGAGTTATCCTTATCCATTACATATTATTAATGATAACTTTTTATTTTTTTTTATTTTTTTTAATGATAACTTTTTATTGTAATTAATAATTTTTTAATCGTTAACTAATATGTTTTTCTAAACATCTTAAGTAAGAAAATATTTATTAATCTTTTTTAAGCATGGTCATTTTTTTGGACAATTATGCATGGATATTAAAAACTATACTTTCTTTGCTCACTCTATAAACTCTCAAATTAAAATAAATTATTATAACACCTCTAAAATTTATCTTAATTATCATTTTAATATCTAATAAGTCAATTTATAAAAATAGTTCCTAAGTCAATCTTTTGGTTGCATCCAATTGAAATTATTAATGTAAGTGCATGCATGGATAAATTGATTTCCAGCTCATTGTTCACGTCATATCTGAGCTCTTTATTTGCTAGTCCCAGATTACGTCTTGTTGGCTTATTATTCTCTCAATTCTTTGTGCTATAATTTCTGAGGATATGTGGATTTGACTTATTTTCTTAATTTGTTTTTGGGCATTTGCCAAGTTCACAGTTGAAGGCCTCTTTTTGTTTATTTGGCCAATTTAACGAAAAAATTTATCTGTAGTTTAGTTAAAGCTTATTTATCTTGTAGGTTGGTTGTTTTTCGATATGTATTTTGTGCCTTGGTTTAGCAAGGGTTATCGTACCTGTCTGCTGTGTCATTACTGAATATAAAAAAATCTTAAAAATGGCCAACTGTCTCAAAAGTTTTAAGATTTCTTTCTACTTTTTTTTTTGGTGCATTCTTTGCACTTTTTTAATAAACCTTTTGACACATATTCGAACCAAGTTGCACCTGTGATGTGAAACTGAGAAAGAGAAAAGGATGCTTTCCAATTTCGAAACCAAAAAGAAGTACTCCATAAAATTAAAATAGGGAGACAAAGACAGTGGTTTAAATTAATTTCCATTTCTGCATATATTATTCTTGGCCTATGACCTTCTAGCCACATAGACCGTCCAAAGAAGTACCTTTACAGACATGTTTGACTACGACAACTATACATTATTATTATTATTTTATTTTTTTAAAGTTCTAACTCTGAAATTTATTTCGTGAGGTTTAAAATTTTAATTTTTTTTAAAGAGTAATATCAAGTTGTAAGTTGAGCTATTTCTAACTATATATTATCCAACTATCTAAATATATGAATATATTTTATTACTTATATTTATTATATTATATATAAGAGTAATAACAGATAAAATATTAAATTTGAATAGCCAATGCTCAAAAATAAATATTTAAATTTATTATAAAAAGTAAAAATATTATTTATATTTATTTAAATTTATTTATAAGTTATACTACATACTCTATATAAATAAAATAGATATTAAAAAATATTGGATTTGTTTCCATTTTAATTATAGACGTTTAGAATAACTTTTCTGACTTTCTCACAGTGTCATATCAGCTATCTAGACATAATACAACACTGACATGACTTGCTGCAGTTACGCCTCTCCTCTTTTGCCTTGGGCCAGTGTGCCAAAAATTGTATAATTATTGATAAATAAAAAAATAATAATCATGATAAGTGCACCTCATAGTCTCCCCGTCTGAAATTATTGCTTTTGTAAAAAGAAATTTTTTCCACTCATCATCACCTTAAATAATTAAAAAAATTAATTATTTTTTATTTTTATTTTTATTATTAATAATTTAATTAATAAATTAATAATATAGTATTAATAAATTAACAAAAAATATTTTAATTTATTTAAATAATTTTATATAATATTTAATAATTTTAATAATTTTTAATAAATATATATAAATTATAGTCAATAATTTCAGCAAAACATAAAAAATATAAAACTATAATATACTATGTGATAATAAATTTATATTTGACTTTCTATCTTATTAATATTAAAATAAGTAGGGATAAAATTATGTGCTGTAGGGGAAGGGTAACTGCTTTACTTTTTTTTTTTTGAAAAAAATAAAATTTATATATATAATAAAATTTTAAAATTTATCATTTGTCTTTCTTTAAAATTTAAATTGTCCCATAATAAAATTTAAATATATCTTATATAAACTCTTCAATAAAAAAAGAAATTATAAAAAATAATAAATTTTTTAACTAAATTAACTTAAAATTATTCAATAAGTCAATATATTAGAAAAAAAAATTGGAAGTAGAATAAACACAAAGAAATTTGAGAAAGAATATAAAGTTAGAATATTTATTTAAAAATATATATATATTTTTAATTTTTTTTTTCTTTTTGCTTTAATTTTTTATTTTATTATTTCTACTTCCATTATTGTTGATGATTTTTATATTCAATTATTTTTTTTCTTTATTTTTTAAGCATCATCATGTGAATATATATATATGTGTGTGTGTGTTTAATTAATTTAGTGAGTATTGAGATAATAATATAGGAGGACATCAGAATTGAAGTTAAAACTATAAAAGAAATTTTACTTTTTATTTTTGAAGTTCTAGCTTTGTCCCTATAAATAACCTAAGCATAATAAATGTATTAGACTAATTTAAAAAAATAAAAAATTATTAGACAAAATTTTTAAATGTGCCATTAAATTACCAAAACAAAACTATTTACTTTCTTCTTCTTTGAGTATTTTTCCTGTCATAAAATTATCTAAATTCATATAGTATTTAGTTTTAATTTTGTTAAAAAATATTTTAACTTTATAGTTGAACCGATTACGCTAATTAATCCAATCAAACCTTGATGGTATTAGTTTGAATAATTTTTACTTAGTTTAAACATGGTTTAAATTATTTCTAAACTCGCATAATTCATTTGATTAAAATTATTTTTTTAAAATTGATTAAATTAAATCTATTATATAGTTTAAAGTTAAATGTATTTTTATTATAGGTCTACAGTGAAATTATATTCAATAAAAATAATTAATGAGATCAATTAATTAAAGAGAGAGAATTAATGAGAGAGTTTTCATTAAACTGAATATATATAATTTATAATACGTGAATGAATATATTATAAATTATATAACAGTTATTTTACTAAATAACTATAATATTTAAATTTTAAATAAATATATAAAAATGATATAATTTGATATAATTTTTTTTATTATTATAACTTAAAATAATTTATAATAAAAATATTTAAAATGATTTTTTATTATAACCCAAAAGTTGAAGCTAACTGAATTGCCGCTAAAACAACAGCGTGTCTCTGTCACTTATTTAGCGACCGCTTTTTTTGTTGCTAATTTTAAATACTCCGTCGCTAAATAGTGTTGAAGTTTTCCATTGTTGAGATAAATTTAGCAATAGATTTTGCGACAAAAAGGCTGTCGCAAATATTTTTAAATAAATTTAATAATTTGTTATTAAATTTATCGCTATATTTTAGATTATTTTTAAAATTTTATAAAAAATCATCGCTAATCCGTTACTATTTTTAATTTTTTTAATTTTTTATATTAGTTGATAATGGATCCGTAATATTTTCTATTGCTCATCATCAATGCGCTGCTAAACTACTAATATTTATCTTTTCCAAATATTTAATGTTCAAATCATTTATCAAGTGCATAATATTGAAATATATATTGTGTTGGAGTCAAACTTGTTGTTTTATTCTTTCCTATTTTTACTGCATATTTGTTTCAGTCAAACTGTTAGTGGCTGTTTAATAGGGAATAATGCCATTAGTGGGCAGAAACATAGCAACAGATTTTATTATATAAGGATTTGTGTTTTTAGAGGTTTTTTATAGAGTGAATACAATAAAAAGCTCTTTTTCCTCTAATTGTCTTTATTCCACTATTATACTTTTTTTGCTAGCAGTTGTTTTTTTTTTTTTTTTTTTTGTTCTAAGGAACTCTGAATTTCCAACAATTGGTATCAGAGCCTTAAGATCAAGGCCTACACGATGTCTCATTTAGAGATAGAACAAGCTAGATTGAGAGAAAGAGAGCAAAAAGAGAGTGAAGAAGCCTCTAATGAAGGGAATTCTTCTACAGGTGAAGCAGCCTTGTTCCCAGAAAAAGAAGGTTCAGTAACCTTGAAGTATCCCATGCTGACGAAGAGCAACTATGCAGCGTGGGCTATAAAGATGGAAGTCTTTATGATGGCTCAAGGTGTGTGGGACGCAGTAGAGTCACCAGGTCTAGTTGATAAACGAAGAGATAAAATGGCACTAGCAACCATTTACCAAGGTATAGGAGAAGATACCTTGCTTCAATTGGGCGCGAAGAAAACTGCGAAGGAGGCATGGAACATACTGAAAACCATGAACCAAGGGGCTGACAAGGTGAAAGAGGTTCGAACTCAGACCTTGTGGAGGGAGTTTGAAACTTTGAAGATGAGCGAGTCCGACAATGTTGACGATTTTTCAAGTAAGCTCACAATAATCGTCAACAAATTAAGGAGTCTCGGAAACACTGTAGAAGAAGAGAAGGTGGTCAAGAAGATGTTACGATCAGTTTCATCAAAGTTCCTTCAGATCGTGTCCACCATTGAAGAATTTAGTGACCTATCTACCAAATCTGTTGAGGAGGTAATAGGTTCACTCAGAGCTCACGAAGAGAGACTGCTGAGCTGTGGTGGCAGATCTGATGAGACGGTTCTTCTCACTAGAGCACAGTGGAAGGCGAAGGAGGATGCCAAGAAGGATAAAGGGAAATCAAAAGAGACCACCAGTTCTAGAGGCGGACGTGGAAGAGGACGTGGTAGAGGTAGAAACAATGGCAGCCATCAACGAAAGGAGGAAGAATTGCAGCAACAAAGGAAGAAATTTGATAAAACAAAAATCAAATGTTATGGATGCGGAAGGATGGGACACTTCGCATCAGAATGCTCGTCGAAGGAGAAGGAGGAGCAAGCAAATCTGACCGAGAGAGATGATGAAGAACAATCTCTGTTGATGGTTGAAACCGTTGAACTGAATAGTCAGAATTCGGATCAGATTTATTTTGAAGAATCTTCCTTGATGATTGAAGCTGTCGAATTGAATGGAGTTCAAGGAGAAGTGTATGTTGCTATCACGAATGGGAGTTTGATGAAAGGTTCAGGTTGGTATCTTGACACAGGAGCATCCAATCATATGACAGGTGATAAAAATTGTTTTGTTAAAATTGATAAATCTGTGTGTGGCAAGGTTAAATTTGGTGATGGATCTGTAATTAATATACAAGGTTTTGGGTCAGTAATGTTTCGATGCAAGAATGGTGAACATCTGACCCTAACCAATGTGTATTATATTCCCAAATTAAAAAGTAATATTATAAGTCTTGGCCAAATTGATGAAAGTGGTGGCAGAATTCATATTGAAGGAGGAGTCTTGAGAGTCTATGACAACTCCAATAGACTTATAATTAAAGTGGGAAGGAAACAAAACAGATTATTCATTGCTGACTTACAGATTGCCGAAAAATATGCTTGATGAAAAGCATATCAGAACCGAGCTGGTTGTGGCACGCAAGATATGGTCACTTAAATTTTCAGTCGTTGAGAAGGCTGTCCAAAGGAAAAATGGTGAAAGGCTTGCCATATATCGAGCTGCCGAATCAAATCTGTGATGGTTGTACTGTGGGGAAACATCATCGAAAAGCCTTTCCACATGTAGCAACGTATAGAGTGAAAGAAAAACTTGAATTGGTGTATGGAGATCTCTGCGGGCCAATTACACCAACAACCCCGGGAGGTAACAAATTCTTTCTGCTTCTAGTTGATGATTTCTCATGATACATGTGGATTTTTTTGTTGAAAGGAAAAAAATGAGGTTTTCGAAGCTTTCAAGATTTTTAAGAAGATGGCTGAAACTGAAACAGAGAAGAAATTGAAGTGTTTCAGATCAGATCGGGGGGGGAGAATTTCTCTCAACCGAATTCAAAAAATTCTGTGATGAAGAAGGAATCAAACGGCAATTGACAGCGCCATATTCCCCACAACAGAACGGAGTCGTAGAAAGGAGAAATCAAACTGTTATGGAGATAACACGAAGCATCATGAAAAGCAAAAATGTGCCAGCACTTTTGTGGGGTGAGGCAGTTAAACCTTCTGTGTTTTTATTGAACAGGTGCCCAACCAAGAGTCTTGAAGGAATGACACCCTACCAAGCTTGGTATGATAAGATACCAAATATACAACATCTGCGTGTATTTGGTTGTCTTGTCCATATCAAGGTTATGTCATCTCATCAAACTAAACTTGAAGATCGAAGCTTAAAAGGAGTTTTGCTTGATTATGAAGAGGGTTCGAAGGCTTATAGGGTGTTAGATCCTAACAAAGGGAAAGTTCTTATAAGCATAGATGTTGTTTTCGAAGAAGGAGCAAGCTGGCCATGGCAGAACAGTAAGGAAAAGGAGGACTCTGATTGTACTGAAACATTTACAATACAAATGAAAGAATTGGGGGGTGATGGTATACCCGAAGCAGTGGATGTGTATTCCACTCCATCAACACCATCTTCTTCTTCAGGTATATCAAATTCAGAAACTAATTACCCTCTAATTCAATCATCTTCTTCTAACACTACAGGTTTAAGCACAAGTTCAACTCCACCGAAAAAATTCATATCATTGCAAGAAATTTACAATGAAACTCGAGAAGTTGATGAAGAAGCTGGGCTGTGTTTCTTGTCAATGGAAGAACCATCTCGGTATGAAGAAGCGGTAGGAGATGAAAACTGGAGACTTGCAATGGAATCAGAAATTGACTCAATTAAGAAGAATGGAACTTGGGAATTTTCTGATTTACCAAAGGGTCAACAAGCAGTGGGACTTAAATGGGTCTTCAAGCTAAAGAAAGATCCAAGTGGGAAAATAATCAAGCATAAAGCTCGTTTGGTGGCAAAAGGCTACATACAGAAATATGGTGTGGATTACAAGGAGGTTTTCGCTCCTGTAGCAAGGATGGAAACAGTAAGAGCCATACTCGCATTTGCAGCACAAAAGCAGTGGAAAGTCCATCATTTGGACGTCAAGACAGCGTTCCTTAATGGGGAACTAGAAGAGGAGGTTTATGTGAAGCAACCAGATGGTTTTGTTGATAAAGAAAACCCACAGAAGGTGTTAAAGCTGCATAAAGTCTTATACGATTTAAAGCAGGCCCCTCGGGCATGGAATGCTAAGCTGGATCGTTGTCTAAAATCACTCAATTTCAATAAATGTTCATTTGAGCATGCTGTTTATATGAAGAAAGAAGCAGTTGACATAACAGTAGTAGGAATATATGTTGATGATCTCATTCTTACTGGCTCAAGTGGAAAGCTTATTGAGAAATTCAAACAGGAGATGATGAAAAATTTTGAAATGAGTGATTTGGGATTGTTGGCTTATTATCTGGGAATTGAGGTAAAGCATAATTTGGATGCCATTACTTTGTGTCAAACTAATTATGCTTGTAAAATTTTGGAGAAAATAGGGATGTCAAGTTGTAACAGCTGTCACATTCCTATGGATCCAAGGAAGAAATTATGCAAGCAAGATGGTGAACCACTTGTAGATGCAATGGAGTACAAGAGTATCATTGGGAGTCTGAGATATTTGATCAATACCCGCCCAGATTTAGCATATTCAGTGGGTGTGGTCAGTCGTTATATGGAAGCGCCAGCAGTTTCACATATGGAAGTTGTTAAACAAATTCTCAGGTATGTGAAGGGCACTATTGGGTTGGGGATAGTGTTCAAGAAAGATCAGAGTTGTGAAGATTTGGTTGGCTATAGTGACAACGATCTAGCTGGAGACACCGACGATCGAAAAAGCACATCTGGGATAATATATTTTCTTGGTGAAAGTCTAATTACTTGGGTGTCGCAGAAACAAAGAGTCGTTGCGTTGTCGTCATGTGAAGCAGAATATATTGCAGCTACTGGTGGAGCTTGTCAAGGAATTTGGCTTGCAAAATTGTTGGAAAGCATGAGAGGAGATAGTCTTATTAAACCAGTTCTGAAGGTAGATAATAAATCTGCAATATCTTTAGCCAAGAACCCAGTTCATCATGAAAGGAGCAAACATATAGACACAAAGTTCCATTTTATCAGAGATTGTGTTCAAAATGGAAGTGTTAAACTGGAGTACACCAAAACTGAGTTGCAACTTGCGGATCTGTTGACAAAGCCTCTAGCACGACAGAGGTTCCTTGAACTTAGAGAGAAGATTGGTCTTAAACAAGTTTGAGGGGGTGAATATTGGAGTCAAACTTCTTGTTTTATTCTTTCCTATATTTACTGCATATTTGTTTCAGTAAAACTGTTAGTGGCTGTTTAATAGGGAATAATGCCATTAGTGGGCAGAAACATAGCAACAGATTTTATTATATAAGGATTTGTGTTTTTAGAGGTTTTTTATAGAGTGAATACAATAAAAAACTCTTTTTCCTCTAATTGTCTTTGTTCCACTATTACACTTTTTTTTGCTAGCAGTTGTTTTTTTTTTTTTTTTGTTCTAAGGAACTCTGAATTTCCAACATATTGAAACAATATTCTAATAATTAAAATATGTAACTTAAAATGTTCGAATATTGAAAAATAAATCATAAACAATATTTCAACAATCAAGATAAGTTACATATAGTGTTCCAATAAACAAAAACAGTATTTTGATATTCGAAATATATAATATAAAATGTCAAAATAAGATACTGTCAAATAAACCTAAGGTTTAGGAGGTGGGGACTGAAATTCTTGCAATCTTATTTGTTGTTCAATCTCCTCTATCTGTTTCTGCATTTATTGTATCAGCTGATGTTGCTGACTAAGCATCTCCTGCTGCATCTCAAATTGAAGTCGCGTGGCATCAAACTCTTGTTGTTTGCTAATATCATGTTCACCAGTAAAAGTTGTAGAAGCAGAAGATTCTGGAGTCTTGTAATAAACACTAGACTCAGAGCCCAAGTCGTATACATGTCCTTTATGCACTTCACCCACAGCTTATATGTACACTTGGAACTCATCTATGCTTTTATTATTTTGTGTGGTTTGGTTGTGGATGGCAACAATTTGTTTCTAAAAAATTAAAAAGAACATTTAATTATAATTATATATATAATTAAACTAAAATTAAATGAATTCAACAACATTTCAATCGTATCAAAATTTTGGCAACATTCTGGATATACCGGAACATACCAGACCTCTAAAGGTCTATACTATTGATGTTCCTGCAATTGACAAAAAAAAAACACTTCCATCACACTAACCTTACACCAGCCAAACCACTAATTTATTTCACAATCAAATAAGCACTTATATAATTTTCATTGCATAGCACAATACAAATAAATAAATAAATATCATCCAACACACATATGTTATGTATATATAACTAAAATTGAAATTGAACAAATTGAAAATATATCTTACATTTACTTCTCTAGATCTTTGATTCACGAATGTATATAAATCCAACACTAAGCATTAAAATGTAAATAAATCTCTAATAAAAACCCATAGTTAGCAAAAATCCATAACAAAAATTCATAATAAATAATAAAAGCATATAAATCTCTAACAAAAACAAACTTTGCTAAAATAAAGTTCATCACTTAATACCCTAAAAGTAAATAATCTTTAACAAAATATATATTTTTTAAATAAACTCACCTTGAAATCTTTCACCAAAAAATGAATGGAGAACGGTATGTTTCGGTGAGAAGATGAAGCGGCCAATGGCCTATCGGTAATTAAGCTTGTGGCCTGTTGGTGGATGATGGTGGGAGAGAGGATTGTCGACTAGGAGGGTGAAAAGATACAGTAAAAAAGAAAAAGAAATGAATTTAAGTGGGGCACTGTCAATTTTTTAGGATTGTAATTAGCAATAGAATAGCGGCAAAAATAATTTTATCGCTAATCCGTTGCTGAAATTATAATTTATTTTTTAAATATTCCTTTTCATATTTATTTGTGACAGATATAGTTCGTCGCTATATTTTTTTAACAATTTTATTTTCTCATTTATATGAAGCGACGAATAAAATTCGTAGCTATTATTTTAATTTGATTCTTTTTCTATATTACTTAGCGACGAAAAAATTTATTGCTAAAATATTACAATTTTATTTATTTAAAATTTTAGAGTCAGAAAATCCATTGCTAAATTAGCGACGACATAAACCAACGCTAAGTATTTTTCTACCGCAACTAATTAATTTTTTTAGCAAAAAAATTGGCGCCTTTAGTGCACCAATTATTTAGCAATGGAATCTTTTCATCCCTAATCCAAAGCTAATTCATTGCAAATTTATGTCCGTTACGAATTCATGGCTAATTAGCAACGAATTAGCTTTTGTCGCTAAGCTAAGCCTTTCTTGTGCTGGCCCACTTTAGCCAGGATCTTGAATGGACTAAAATACTTTGCATAGAGCTTAATTCTCTTTCTGACAGCAACATAGTTTTGCCTATAAAGCTAGAGCTTCAGACAAACCATATCACCCACTTTGAACTCTGTTTCAGTTCTTTTGGTAGCTAGTTGCTTCTGCCTGTTCTGAGTGATTTGAAGATGATTCTTTAAGAGAACAATCATTTTCTGCCTCTCTTGCAAGAACTCTTCCACTGAAGCTATAGATGTGGTAGGGCGGAGTAGGGCTAGAAAATGTTCAGGAGAAACATGCACAACTCAAGTATTTGGTTTCTTGAAACATGCACACCTCAAGTAGTTTTCAAGGAACAAATTAACCCTCTCTGTCTGACCATTAGATTGATGATGGTATGCACTAATGAGGTTGAGCTTAACTCCCAAAGCCTTAAAAAGCTCCTGCTAGAATAATCTTGTAAATTTTTAATCTCTATTTGTTGTTATATCCTTAGGCAACCCATATAGTTTAAAGATACGATTGAGAAATATCTGAGCCATTGTTGCTACTGAATAGGGGTGAGCTAAGGCAAGAAAATGGGCGTACTTCAAGAAATGGTCTAATACCACCAAAATTACCTCCTTCCCATCTGAGTTGGGGAGTTGCTCAATGAAGTCCATTGAGATTGACTCCGAGGCTCTGTGGGGGATAGGCAATGGCTGCAAGAGCCTTGAGTAAGCCACATTTTCGCTTTGCATCACTGGTAAATATCACATTTTAATACCCATTCATATATTGCAACCTCCATGTCCTTGTAGAAAAAATGGGATTTTAGTCTACTGTATGAACCCCTTGTCCTTGAATGTCTCCCAATGCTTGAGTCATAGGTTGTTACTAACAGTTTCTTTCTATGCTCCAAGTCATTTCTAACGACAATTCTACCTTTATATCTCAAAATCCCATTTGCGTAAGAGAAGGGTGGTTTAGCCTTACCATCGACCATTAAGGGTTGGATTAGATGTATGCACTCTTCATCTCTCATAGCTACCAATTATCTCCTAGATCTACAATGGAACTACCCGAGTAACAAGAAATTGCTTTTTCCTGTAAGCACTTCTAAATTCAATAATTTTTTTTTATTTAATTCATATTGACAAATGGGGTCCCTATTCAATTACTTCAGCTCATGGATATAGATATTTCTTAAGTATTATTGATGACTTTAGTGGGCACACTTGGGTATATTTGATGGTTAATAAAAAGTGAAGCTTAGTCTCTATTAATGTCTTTCTTTTCAATGTTTGAAGCCCAATTTAACACCAAAATTAAAATGGTTAGGAGTAATAATGGGGTTGAATTTCAAATACCTACTTTCTACACTTTAAAAGGGACAATTTATCAAACATGTTATGTAGACACCTAAGCAAAATGGCATCATAGAAACGAAACACCAGCATATCCTAATATAGCTTGAGCACTTATTTTTTAGTCCAATCTACCCCTTATATATACTCGTCATATACTATTCTTCATGTTGTATATTTAATTAACATTACACAAACACCTCTTTTGAACAATATATCAGACCCCTTTTGAACTTCTTTATAACAAGTTGCCCACTTATCTTAATTTGAAGGTTTTTAGGTCTTTGTTATGCATCTACTTTTACTGTAAGTATGAACAAATTTCAACCTAGAGCTAGAAAGTGTGTTTTCCTTGTCTTTAAAACTGGAAGCAAAGGTTATATATTGTTGGATATTAGTACTAGAGACATATTTGTCTCACGAGATGTCTCTTTCAATGAAGACCATTTCCTTTCAAAAATTTACCCCATTCTTTATCTAGTCCATCTCTGCCTCAAGATAGCACACTATCTAAGTTTGACCCTTTATCAAACTAAACCAATTTTCAACCAACGCCATAAATATCTTTTGAATAGCTAGCCACCATTAATTAACCTTCTTCCTCTACAAGTCTAAACCTTTCCCCATTACCATCTCTTTCTTCAAAACCTAAAAGAGTACGTAGGCCTCCTTCATATTTACAGGATTACCATTGTGACTTATTGACTTCAGCAGTTTCAAATAAGCTTCACTCAGGTGTTTTTCATCCTTTATCCTTTAGAAATAATGTGGGATATCCTTTATATATCATTTGTTGTTCAACAATTAAGTCAGTTCTTGGATCAACCAACTACTTCACATATGCGGATAGCACATCGTGTACTTTATTACATAAAGAAGAATCCAACTCGTGGTCTTTTCTTTCCATCATCTTCAACACTTCAACTGAAAGCCTTGAGACAAAGAAGGAAATACATATAAAGAAGGAAAATATTCAACAAGACAAATAAAATGACAAAACGTCACCTCAATCAAATATTCTTACAAAAAATAAATAAATAAACAAATATCAATCAAAAGTTGTTATAAACATAAAAACTTGTCTTCGCATACCTAGTCGTTGGAATTTGGCAAAAAACGATGGACCACACTGCAAAAAAATGACTTTGATTTGTTGGCTAATTTTTCATATGACTAGCTCCAAAGAATACTCAAATTATGTAATACCCAAGGATTTTTGATATTGTTAAAAATTAATTTGAAAGTTAATTAAAATATTGAGAAAGGTATATGTGCAGTATATGCCTAATTTATACCTAGTGTATATATAATATATACTTCACATATACTTATTAAATATGTTGAATTCATAATATATACATGATATATCCCTAATGTATAAATAAAATACACGTTACATATACATTATATATAGGTAAAATTATACATAACATATAAGTAAAATAAATAAGACATATACATATACATAAAATATACCACACATATATATCAAGTATAAGTTGGTGGTAAAAAAGGTGATGATGATGATGATAATAATAATAAGAGATGAGAAAAGTCAAAGAAGAAAATAACATGTTTGGTGAAAATTAAAAGTGGAAAGATAAATATCAAAGTATTTAATTATATTTTAATTAATTAATATATTATTAATTATATATGCGGCTAGGAAGAAGGGAAATTAAGGGCCTATTTTCTTCTTCTTCTTCTTCTTCTTCTTCTTCCTCTTCTTCTTCAACGTGTGCCATTAGAAAAAAGGTGAGAAGAGTGTTAGTTTCTCTTATATATCAAATTTTACAAGGGATTTAAAGAAGATTTAAGGTGATTTTGAAAGATAATCAAGTAAAACAAGTAAGTAATTCTTCTTAAGTTTGTTATTTTGAGCTTTTAAGATTATGTATAAGATGGCTAGAGAGAGAAAGTGATGTTTGATTATTAAAATAGATATAAATGAAGTTAAAATGATTATTATATTATGATTTAGTGATTAAATAGTTGAAATGGGTATAATTAATGAACTTAGGATTATGGGAAAGATTATGTTTAAATTAAAGTTTTAGTGTGGAAGATTATAATTATTGAAATAGATGAATTTAATATTATTTTAATATGTATGTAATGTTTCTATGGTTAGAAATTGGTTATGAGCAAGCTCGAATAAAGTTGAGATTTAGGGTTTGGTTATATATAAACTAGGGTTTTAGTATAAATACATAAAATTGTTATTATGGAGTAATTTAATATTGTTTAAGTGTATATGTTATGATTTTATGGTTAGAAATTGATTAAAGATAAGTTTGGATAAAGTTAGGGTTATGGACCTATTATGTGAAAATTAGAATTTTGGGAAATGAGTTGTTTTTTTTTTTTTTTTTGTATAAGCAGTATTTTTAAGGTTAAATGTTGAAAATGAGTTTGATGAAATAAAGTTTAGATAAAGTATTAAGTGGTAAATTTAGAGTTTTAATGGGGTTTTGATGAGAATTGTATAAATAATGGTAATTTGATATACAATAAGCATGTAGGTGATTTTAAATAAATAAAGTTGTTTACTATTGGTTATGTATGTTAGGTCAAGGCACTTCAAGGGAAGGATAATTAGGGTTTTGGTGAAGGGTTTTGGTGAAGGAAGGAGGTTTTGGAATGGTGTTGGAGCTAATTAGGAAAGGTTAGTATATGTTTTAATAAATATTATTTAAATAGTATGGTAGTTGACATAACACATTATGAATTTAATAGTGTATTATGTCACTTTCTTTGTTAGATTTAATAAGAAAATATGTATTGTTTAATTAAGAGAGTAATTAAAGCATGAGGCATGAGGATGAGCCATTGTAGGATGATTATTGCAATAATTATGTGCATGATGTAAAAATGTGAAATATGCTAAAATAGATTAAAAAAGATGAGAAATGAATAGTGTGATAAATAATATGAAGAAAAATATGGAAAATGGTAAAATGTAATTAAATTATGTAAATGGACCATATAATGTGTAATATGATAATTAGTTATGTATTATTAAGAAAATGACAAATGAAATGAGAACATGTAAATGTGACCCATGATTGTGTAATATAATGAGAAATAACATGAAAATGTGATGTGGAAATGATCATGATAAGGTTGATCACTTGAAAAATGTGATAATGAGATATAACGTGTAAGTGGTTAAGGATTAAGTTGATCACTTAAAAAGTGTTAAAATGCATTATTGTGTATTTGTACCCTATACAATTACTTGTCCAATAATGTTGAGAATGTATATGTATGCATTGACAAATTTCAGCAAAGCTAGGCAATGAGATTGAGATTAAAAACAGGACCGAGCAGAGTTAGATCGAGAAACTAAGATTGTGATAATTAGACTTGAAAATTGTATAGGAGTTATTAGGTCTAATGTGCGTGTGGTTAGATATAATGTAAGTATGTGTGAATATTTATGTGTTATGTAAATACTGCAAATTGCAGTATAAGATGTGAATTTGTATATATATATATATACATGATGAATGAGTTGTATATAAATGGTAATTTTAGTAATATTGTAAACTACATCATGAGAAAGGTATTTAAATGTATATATGTATGTTGTTATTTTTATATGTACTACTAAGCTGTATGACTTAGCGCGGTTGTGTGAATCGCACAGACAAGGGAGTTGCTAAGTAGAGAAATTCAGATTGTGGTTGATACTGATGACCTAGAGTACTGCAAAATTAACTGTGCCATTTGCATTTATGTATAGTCATATTTTAAGTGTTTTGGTTTATGTATATTTAATTATAACATTTAGGTTTGTCATAAAGATTTGAGAAAGATGTATACATACTTATGTAAGTATTTAATTATGAAAAATAATATTTTCAATGTTGAGACTTGAATGTGTATTATTGAAGTGGTGAGTTGGAGAATGGTTGAAAAATATTATTATTTAGGGAGTATTTATTTCCGTGCAAGTTGTGTTTTGATAGTTTTGGAAAACGTCCGATTTATAAATAAATTTCTGATAAATTTTTTTCTAAGATTTTTTTTATAAATTCATCTAATTATATTTTATCTATAAATAATTTAGAGAGAGTGATTCTACTATAAATTACATTTTTCTTTAAATAATAAAAATATTTTGAGATTAATTATAAAATTTTTTACAGTGATTTATCGTAACATTATTGTATTATATATATATATATACAATATGTATATGAATATATATGCTATACGTATATAGAATATAAGAATATTATAAATTATAATTTCAACTTTTGACTATAATTATCAAACTACTACTAAAATAGTTTTTTATCACATCGCTTCATAAAAATTAGAGTTGTTTATTTCACATTAATTATGCATAGACTCTTAAATTAAAAGTGATTGTCTTTCATTTACTATATTCCCACGTGTAAGAGCTCAATAGATATTCATCTCTATCTGCTATTTCTACAAAAGGAGGTAAGAAATGCATACAGTTCATGCTCAAGTACCACTGACTATTAAAGGGTGTACACTAGTGCAAAGGTTAGGCTCTCAAATACCACTAACTCTTCTGACTCTTGCACGCCTATCACTCAAAAATATATTAAACCACATCCAGTAATTTAGCACCACTAGCACAGTCTCATTGTTGGATGGAGTTGAAGTCTGAGCATATTAATGTTTTTTTTAATAAAAGTTGTCTTTATTAAGAATCAAGCTTTTTGTAATTAAAGTAATAGGTAAATTTTTATTAATAATTTAATCCTAAATATTGGATATTCTAGTCAATAAGTCAGGAATAAATCCACTTATTATCGTTTGGAAATTTACTGGGTGGACAACATCTAAAAAAATAAAGTAAATAAGAGTTATCCTTATCCCTTTTTTTTTTTTTGACAAAATAGATGAATATATCAAAATGAATTACATCACTAAAAAAAAAGGAGGACAAATTGTCCAAGAGAGAGTATCAACATGGGAACACGAGGCTCTAGCTAAAGTATGAGCCACCACATTCGATGTACACTTAACAAAAACACATGTACTATGAATCTGACTAAGCAAGACTAGTACTTCCTTTAGAATCTCTCCATGTGGAGAAATATTAGTGATTGCAGTCTTAAGCCCAGAGACAACCACTGAACAGTCTGACTCTATCGTGACATAGTCCATTTCTGGCTCTTTAAGCCACAGACACGAATGCTTCAAAGCAATAGCCTCCGCTAATGCAACTTCTGGTTGTCCCGCAGAACTTCTTAATTTAGCTAACATTAATTCGCCCAAATGATTTCTAACCACCATGGCAAGCCCAAATCTATTCGCTGCAGGGAACAAGGCTCCATCAACATTAACTTTGAGAGATCCTTCAGCTGGCTTCATCCATTTAGCTATTGAAGTGCTTGCCATGTTTGATTCATTGGCTAGATTATAAGTGTTCCAATCCATAAAAAATTAAGATGCTTCCCTAATCAACTTCCACATATTAAATTCCACACCTTCCCATATCCATTTATTCCTTCCTTTCCAGATATGATACAAAATAGATAAAGCAAGGATTGTTTTCTATATCCCCTATCCGGCAAAGGTTGTTGAACCAAGAAGAGATGCTGTTAACTCCATCTGTAAATGAGAAAGACCATTGATTACTGTTCCAGTATTCTTGAGCTCTATAATAATGAAACAACACATGTTGTTCAATTTCTGCTTCAGAGTTGCAGAGTGGGCAATCAGTTGAGATCTCCACACCTCTAGGATGAATATTGACTCTCGTTGGCAAGCACCTCTGAAACAATCTCCAAGCAAAAACTCTAATTCTTGGTGGCAACCTGGGTTTCCAGAGGTGACGCCAATTTAAATCAGATGGCCCAAAACTCATATGATGGGATTGAAACAAATTTTTAGCAATATAATAACCATTTTTAACTTCATAATGATCAGATCTCGAATTTACCTAATAAGGACAATCTTTACCGAACCTGTTGCTTAACGTTTTACTTTTAATCAACTCAATATCTCTACTATTCAGCTTAGAGTTGATTAGATTAACACCCCATGACCTACTTCCAGGTATAATTAAATCTGCCATAGTGAGATTCTTGTCTGCATCAGTTAAAGAAGTTGTGATGGAAGGTTATTAGGATCTAGAAGCCAAAAGTCTGAACCAACTTTGATCGATTTCCCTGACACAACTTTGATCGATTTCCCATCGCCTATCCTCCATATACATCTCTACCGTAGGATAGGTATTGAGGACTAAATGCTTCTCCAAACAAAGCTGACATTGAAACCAAGAGAAGAATCAAACAAATAAGACTTGGGAAAATACTTAGCTCTAAAAACTTGGGCCATTAAGGATTGAGGTTCAGTAACCATACGCCATGCTTGTTTAGCTAGCATTGCAAGATTAAAATGTTGGAGTTCCCTGAATCCCATTCCTCCTTCAAGCTTCCTGACACACATCCTCTTCCAAGCCTTCCACTTAATACTGCCTCCTCTTCATCTATACGACCCCGACTAATAAGATTAATTAATCTTTCAATATCATCACACAGATAGAAGGAAGGAGAAAAACACTCATTACATAAGGGGGAATAGCTTGGAGAATTGACTTGACAAGAATCTCCCTTCCAGCTTGCGATAGAAATTTGTTGCTCCAGTTCTGAATCATTTTCCTTGTACCTTACATATTATTAACAATAACGTTTTAGTGTAATTAATAACTTTTTAATCATTAATTAATATGCTTTTTTTAAACATCTTAAGTATGAACAATATTTATTAATCTTTTTTATGCATGGATATTTTTTTTGGGACAACTATGCATGGATATTAAAAACTAAACTTATCTTTGCTCACTCTATAAACTCTCAAATCAAGATAAATTATTATAACACCTTTAAAATTTATCTTAATTATCATTTTAATATCTAATAAGTCAATTTATTTATAAAAATAGTTTCTAAGTCAATCTTTTGGTTGCATCCAATTGAAATTATTAATGTAAGTGGATGCATGGATGAATTGATTACTTTAAAGAAATAAAATATAAGAAAATCTTAAAAATGGTCAATCGTCTCAAAAGTTTTAAGATTTTTTTCTACTTTTTTAATCAAACTTTTGACACATTCGTACCAAGTTGCACCTGTTATATGAAAGCGAGAAAGAGAAAAGGCTGCCTTCCAAATTCCAATCCAAAAAGAAGTATAAAATTAAAATAAGGAGACAAAGGCAGTGTTTTTAATTAATTTGCATTTCTACAAATATTATTCTTGGCCTACGACTTTCTAGCAATCGGTGCTACATACACCGTTCAAAGAAGCACCTTATCTAATCATCCGAATATATGAGTATATTTTATTACTTATATTTATTATATCATATATACGAGTAATAACGGATTGAATATTAGATTTGAATAGCAAATGTTCAAAAATAAATATTTAAATTTATTATGAAAGGCAAAAATATTATTTGTATTTTATTTAAATTTATTTATAAGTTGCATAAATAAATATTTAAATTTATTATAAAAGGCAAAAATATTATTTATATTTTATTTAAATTTATTTATATGTTATATATACTGTATATAAATAAATTAGATATCTAAAAATATTGAATTTGTATTCATTTTAATTACAGGCGAACGTGTATATATATATATTTAATTATATATTTAGAGATAAAACTTTTCTGACGTTCTAGACATAATATAACACTGACATGACTTACCACAGTACTCTCTTCTCTTTTGCCTTGGGCCAGTGTGTTAAAAATTGTATAATTATTGATGAATAAAAAAATAATAATCATGATAAGTGAACATCAAAATATATGCGGCAACGTTAAATAGTCTCTCCATCGGAAATGATTGCTTTTGTTAAAAAAAAAAATTTATCCCCTCCAAATAATCATTTATATAATTAAAAGAAAATAATTAATTTTTTTAATTATATTTTTATTATTAAAAATTTAATTAATAAAGTACAAATATAATATTAATAAAAAATATTTTAATTTATTTAAAATAAATTTATATAATACTAATAATTTTTTTAGTAAATATGTAAAATATACACAATAACATTAATTGAACAAAAAAATATAAAATTATAATAGGCTATCTGATAATAAATTTATATTTAACTTTTCTTTTACATTAATACTGCTTATGAAATAACCAGGGCGAAGATATGTGTTGCAAAATGAAAGCAATTTTCCTCTTCTTTTTTAAAAAATAATATTTATATATATAATAAAATTTTAAAATTTCTTATTTATCTCCCTTTAAAATTTAAATTATCCCCCAATAAAATTTAAGTATATATATATAAACTCTTCAATAAAAAAAAATTAAGAAGAAGGGTAAAATTTTTAACTAAATTAACTTAAAATCATCCAATAAATTAAGAGATTAAAAAAAATGAAAGTAAAGTAAAAAGAAAGGAAATTTGAAAAAGAATGCAACGTTAAAATATTTATTTTAAAAAAAAAATTCTTTTAATTTTTTTCTTTTTGCTTTTGATTTTTTGCTTTTATTATTTTCACTTCCAATTATGATGATTTTTTATTCAATTAATATTTTTTCTCTATATTTTTTATGGCATAATTGAATAAAAGGATATGAATTTGGATTTAAAAAAAGGATATGATTCGCCCATTTGCTTTTAGGAAATGGTGAATGTTAGTGATTTAATTATAGCTTTAAAATTTTAGAAATTTAGATATTTAAGCGATTCCTGATGATGATATGTTCTTGTACTTGAAATTGAAATTTTTATTATTTATCAATTTTAAATAATTTAATATTACATGTTTAAAATTTTCAATCCCATTAAATTTATTAAAATATAAGATTCATATTAATTTAATAATTTATATTAAATCACAATTTTAATATAAGATTCATATTAATAAAATCAGGAAAAAGTAGAATCATTTTATTGGAAGATTCAAAATCAAAACCTTGGAATTTTTATATTGGAATTGTATAGTTTTATATATTAGATAATTTTTTCTACTTTAAATTTTATTTCCATTAAAAACATAAAAAATAAAACATCAAAGATAAAAAAAATTTTGTGTTTCAATTCATTAAATTACATTTTACAATGTTATATTTTATACACAAAAAAAGTATCTATTATAATTTAATAATTTTTTATCAAATCGCTTCATAAAAAATAGAGCTGTCTGTTTTGCATTAGCTGTGGATAGACTCTCAAATTAAAAGTGATAGTCTTCAATTAACAATATTCCCTCATGTAAGAGCTCAATATAAATTCATCTCTGTCTGCTCTTTCTACAAAATGAGGCAAGAAATGCATATACAATTCACACTCAAATACCACTAACTATTAGAGGGTCTACACCAGGGCAAAAGCTAGGCTTTCAAATATCACTAACTCAAAAATATATTAAACCACATCCAGTCGTTTAGCACCACTAGCACAGTCTCATTGTTGGATGGACTTGGAGTCTGAGACTCAGGGAAAAGCCCCATCACAAACATATTAATATTTTTAATAAAAACTGTCTTTACACTACAACAAACATCATATACAGCCACATAATCTTAGTTACAACAGGTAAAATTGTAGCTAAAAATTTATATTAGTTACAAAATATAATTCTTTGTGACTGTATATAGTTTGATTAAATTACTTAGTTATAAAGGTTATTTATCTTTAGCAAATATAATATTCTTGTTACGGTGTCTCAAAATTGAAACTATAAATTTAAATTAACTACACTATTTTAACAATTTAGCTAATTAAAGCTATTAGTTAGAAATATTTAAAATTTATTACAAAACATATACGTAATTTCAATTCTAGCTACATAAAAATGAATTAGTAGCTAATTTTAATTTATTATTATAAAAATGATTGATGTGTGGAATTAAAATTTTTTAATAATTGATTTGTTATAAAATATAATATTTTTAGCTATAATTATTTTTATATATTTAATTTGTAGCTAATACTTCATATTTTGTAACTATAAAAAATTATTAATGTGGCAAAAATACCTTGTAATTAATTAAAATTTTAGATATGGTAAAAGTACAAAGTTGTTAATTAAAATTTTATATTTGTAATTTTATTTTATCATGTTCTATATCGATATTGAGTTTTTTTTTCACTTATTATTACATTATAATTTCAATTGCAAGTTATTTTCACTGTACAGTGATATATGCATATCTAATGCAAAGTTAAATATAAAATCAAATTTTAAATAAGATTAAAAAACTATACATTACAATTGAACCTTTTATCATATATGACATTTAAAGTTCAATTTCACCTGAAAACTTGAAACTGCTACAAATATTAATATCATTTTCTTATTTTAAAGTATATGAGATAATTACATGTATAATAACAAATATTATAATTGCAATTTTATCTATGTAAAAATTTAAAGATATTATAATACACAAATATTTATTATTAAAATGTATAGTGCTAGTTTTTTTATTTTTAGCTATCTCAATATATAAGTTTCTTTATCTTTTTGGTTTTCTCATCCTTTCTATACATGGAGACTTACAATATTAATCCATATTGCAAATACTAATATATTTAGCCTAATAATTTATATATTTATACAAAATTTTCAAGTATCAATTTTTATATATTATTTTTCATAAAATTTATTAAGATCAATATGACAATTAAATTTATTTTTATCAGAGTTATCTAAATAAACTTAAAAAATAAAATAGATCCATAATTTCTTAATTTTTTGTTAAAATTAATTTTGAATAATAGCTAAAGTAATTTAATTTCAACTAATAAAAATTAAAAAATAAAGAGAAAATATTAATTTCAAGCCCGAAATAACTTGAATCAATTCTGAATGTTCTTATTTTGGCGCCTCCCTTAATTATAAACACGCCATTTCCTTTGTTATATTTTTTTCCTTCCCTCTGTATTTCTAAATCTAACGTAGCAGCCGCCTCTCACCATATTCATCGCCATCCCAGCCTCTCTCCATCACCAACATCATTGTTTGCTCACTGCTGCTCTCTGGCCTCCGCCGCCACCTCAAAGCTATGTCCCCTTATTTCTCTGTTCTTTTTTTTTCTTAATTTATGTGGAATTGATCTAAAAATGCACGTTAATTCCTGAAATGGGTAAGCTTTTATTGGGATTTCTTTCAATTTAATCACTTGGTTTGTGACATATGACTTTTTTTCTTTCAATTTTGGATACTTTTATATCCATTTTTTTCAATTTCAGAAATGGGTTTGAATGATTCTTGAATTTGATTTTATTTATGTTAATTTTGTTTCTAAAATTTAATTTGTTTGAATGATTTGTTAGTTTATGGGTAGGTATGTATTACGTTGATGAAATCCTCTTTTCTTGGTATTATCTATCTTGAGTTCTTTTAAAGAATGAATTTAATAAAAATTCACTGAATTCTGTTTAAAATTGGGTAATTTATGTCTTGTGATGGCTTTTGTGTTGGACGCTTCTATGGAATTGACACTAAGAATTTGATATATAGAAGAGTATTTGATATATAAGTTAGTTGTTGAATTCTGTCTTTGAACTTCACATCACAATTTCTGTCAAATGATTTTCTTGTAATGCTATTTCATTATGATGGAATTTGTGGATGAATGAAAAGATTTAGAATGGAGTAGTCATGCCATACATATAGTCTTAGTACAATTGAATGACGTGAAAGTAGATACCTTTCATTTATTAAAGAAGGGCTTGAAATATCACAACCAACATTTGATGAAAAAGTATCAGAGGTGCATCATCATTTAACAAGGAGACAAGAAGGATCAAGAGTATACAGGTTTTGCAAAAGAAAAACCAAATATTTTGAATTAAAGTAGCTTCATTCCTAACCACTACATTGACTTTTAACATGTAATTTCTTTTTGTGTTAATATACAAGAGTGTATACAGGCGGATCAAGGTGTGATCAAAATGTTATAGGTCCTCCATGTTCAAGGTCAGTGGCGGAACTAGCGACTTGCCAAGGGAGGGGCAAAATTTCCACCGTCATTGCAGGAATTACTAGCCGGTCGGTTGTCGGAGACAAAGTTGGTGAGGCTGTGCAAGAGGAAAGAAAGGAAATCAAACCAGCAACCAAAGAAGGGGAGGCTCTGTTGCAGCGACTGTACAACTAGCAGCCAAGGAAGCTCCCCGTTCCTCCTCACATATACTTTTGGCCGGCCAGCCAGGGGGCTCGTGCGACCTCATACGACTCCACCTAGTTTCGCCACCGTTCAAGGTAGAAATAACTAGACTATGTAAAAATAACCTATTATTTTATTCCTCATGGAAATAAATTATAGAATGTTAATGTATTTGATTACAGGTTTGCAGAAATGATGGTTACTGTTTTCTCAAAAGCATATTGGCAATGTGTGTGGTACATGATTCGGGTATATATATATGGCATATCTTCACCATAACAAAGCAAATTAAGCAATTAGTATAAAGGCCATTGGACAGGATGCTCAATACAAACAATTTCAATCACATTCACAAATGTGGACAAATATGGCTTAGACTGGAGCATTGATGTTACATAAGGTTTGTGTACTTTGCTTCTTATGTTGTTGTTGCTATTGTTTTTTTTTTTTGTTGGTTGGCTATTGGATATTTGTATCTTATTGATTATATTCAAATTTCAATGGATTATTAGGGAAACACTCAATTTATGCTTAATTTATTCTAAATGTTTTTGATACACTTTATTGTCCTTAAGATATTTGCAACTTAGCTTTTGAATTACTCCAAAATGATCTCCATTTTATTTGGTTTAGTATGCTATTTTTACTGCGGAGTTGTTTTCTTGCTTGCTTTGGTTAAGATTGTTAATTTCCCAAGTGTATACAATTTGTAATCTGATATGTGAAATGATAGATTTCTTTAACACTCTTTTCGTTAGGGTACTAGAAAACTGAAGCTACAATTGACTAAAGTTAAAGCTGAGCTTGAAGCTACAATTGGCTAAAGTTAAAGCTGAGCTCAAGGCAGGCAAGAAGCCTCCTAAAGACACAAGCCCTAGGGTTGTTGGTGAAGTGCTTTTTATAAATGAATGGTTGAGATAGATATTCAACATTCTTTTTTTTTTTATTATTGTTAATATAGCTTGCTCAAGCATAGTACATTTTTTCCTTTTGAAGTGGATACTGTAGAAAAGGTGTTTGTTTCAAGCATTAGCAAGTTGTTATTATTATTGTATTTTTATTCAATACTCAATGTTAAAGTCATACTGTAGAACCTTAATTTTGACCCTAAGTTAGTACTGTCTTAATTAAAGAATATCAAAATAAATTCGATTTGACTTTAAAAGATGTAAACCTAGTTTACAACTTTTAAATAAGTCGGTTCAATTTTTAAAGGGCATAAATTAAATTAAAAAAGCCCTAAATTAAATTTGTTCGGTCCAAATTAGAACTTTTCGGTCCAAAAATATATAATTTGAGTCGGGGCTGTTCGAGGCGACATGAGTCATTGCTCATGTCAACTTGGAGGGCCCAGATCGACATGAGTATGCCTCATGTCTATCTTGCAACTCAGATCGACATGGTCTTAACCCATGTCGATTTGGTTGCCTAGATCGACATGGTTTTAAATTGTTTTTAGTTTTTTTTTTACCGGTTGGTTTCCTAATTAGCTTAGAATTTGTCTAAAAGACATATTAACAAAGTTAGTTTTAAGGTTTTATTGGTTTTGCCTATAAATAATAAGGCTTAATACTTTAATAGGGATCGAAAAATTGGAGCAACAATCAACAATTAAGGAGTAAGCAACCAACAACATTCATCAACCATCAAATTCATCAAAGGCAGCCACATTGTCTTTGTTTTTGTTCAGCCAGAATCAAATATGAGTTTTAGTAGAACCAACAATGAAGGTTTGGTCTTAATCAATAATTTGTTTACATTCACAGTAGCCATAACATGCTTTCTTTTAAATATTTCGTTGATTTGTTTTGATATTAATTTTTTCAGTAACATAAAATTGTTAAATCTGAATTATATGTTTTATAAACCAAGGTTCAATTCATTCACCAATAGCTTAAGGTTTGATTTAAACCACTGGCTTAATCATTAAAACCCTAAACTATTTCATTAAATCCTAGAAACTGTAACTATTTTCTAAAATCCCAGAAACCATAATTGTTTTCTAAAATCCCAAAAACTCTAATTATTTTCTTAAAATCAAGTAAACCCTAAAACCCTAATCCATTAAATCCTTAAACCCTCATCTAAAGAGCCTTAAAACCCTTCCCAGTAGCTAAATAATCTTAAAAACCTTAAATTATTTTGTTAAAACTTGAAGTCCCAAACTATTTTTGTCCAAAACATTACACTGTTTCATTAAATTCCAAAACCCTAATTGTTTTTACAAAACCATAATTTATTTTCCCAAATCACTGTTTTTCTAAAATAATAAATTAAAACCCTAATTCTTTTAAAACTTGTCATCCAGCAACCCTACCTTCCAAATTATTCTACCCAAAATACCAAACCCTAATCTAGTAAACTTAAAACCTTAATCCGAGAAAATCCTAATTTGTTCCCAAAATATTAAAACCCAATTTTCTCAAACCTTAATCCAGGAGCCTTAAAATTCTTAAACTCTAATTCCTAAAACCAAGACCCCAAAACCTAAAATCCTAATTTCAGTGGCTCAATTCTTGAATTTAGGTCAAAACCCTAATTTCAATAATTTAAAACCATAAACCCTAGTTTTTAATCCCTAATTTCTTAAAATCTAATTTTATTTGTTTAATGGTTTAAACTCTAGTTTTAGTTATTTATTCGGTTTGTTATTTGTTATATGATAGATGATTATTTTATTTTATGATGGATGTTTTATTTTAATTATTGTGATTGAATGATTTAATTTACTTAATTGATTATTTATGTGATTTCTTGAATTATAAAAGGCACGTTTTCATTTTGTGGGTGCCTTGATTTTTATTATATAATTTAGTTTATTGTTTAAAGATTTTGGGACTATTGTAAATGACATATTTTTATCTTTTTATGGGTATCCTATTTTATTTTCTTTATGGATATTTGGACATTGTAAGGGTATATTTCTATCTTCGGATGAGTGCCTATTTATTATGTTTATTTTGATTTGTTTTGAAGTAATAAATTCTTTATTTATTTTGAATCGCATGTAGTATGAATAATAACATAATATTGAAGAATTTTATAATATTTAGACCTGAAAAGGAGGCTGGTTCCAATGAACCAGGTGTTGTGGGGGCGTTGGGTCATTCTCACATTCCCCATATGTACCTAATTTTCCAAACTCATTAGAGTGTTAGAGATTTCTTAGGAATTGAGTCATCCACCACTTTCTACTTTTCCTGCCCGTTCGGGCAACGACTCCATTTTCTCCGATTATAGGTTTATGTTCTAAGGCCCTGAGCCTAACATTGCCGAAGTCGCAAGAACCATTCCATCGGAAATGGGAGTGAAAATCATAGCTCACAGTGGCGACTCCATTGGAGATAAAAAAAATTAATTATATTAGTCTTTATATTATTTTATTCTTTCTTATTATGATATTATCCATTGCATCATTTTAATTTGCATTTTGTGTGTGTGAGCTAGGATGCTCGTGTTACATGTATTGCGTTATGTAAGGGAGACCATACTTTCACTAAATGTATGGAGATCAAGCATGGCATAACCACTCATAGTCTAATACCATTTGGTATATAGTTGCTATGAGAATCTAAGCTTTTCAACCCAAAAACTAAAGCATATGCAATTGGCCTAGTTGCTTTTCTTAGGTTTATACCCAAATGTTTGCTCTTTGACTATGTTTGATATATCTTTATTTAAATCATGGCCTATTTAGTTTGTCATTTTTCTAATATGACCTAGTAATATTGTAAGCTCAAAATAAATTTTAAGGCCAAAAGACTAAAACTATTTTTAAAATTTTTTAAAATGATCTTTGGACATAAAACCTTTTTTTAAGATGGGTCAAAAATTCTTCCACCTTATAGCCCAAATACAAGAACCCAAAATTCAATTTTTAAATAAACATTTGATTATGGGCTTTGAAACAAAACTATTTTTATACTTCATTCAAATAAAAAAAAACCTTTTTCAATGGGCTTTTAAATAATTGTCAAAATCTTCTTCTCAAATGAGCTTCCAACTAGTTAAGTCAATTATGAAATACTTAAAATCAATTGTGGGCCTAATTTACACTAAGACTTAGTAATCATGGGCTTATTTGTGGTATAAATCACTAGTTATTTTTTCAAAATGAAAAATCTATTTATGATAAACCTTTTAATTTGATTTTAATCCCAATATAACATAAAAGCTATTTTTAGTTGACTCAATGTATTAAAGCTTAATTAATATAAATTATTATGGACTGACTTCTAAATGTGAAAATACAACTATTGGTTAAAACCGTCTGAGTGAATTCTTTCGAAAATAAGATATCACATGTTGGTTGATATTTTGTTAACCATATACCTAGGTAAAAAGCTCGCCATTCTTGTGTGGAAGTTATAAGGTTGGAAGGATCATTCCTACTATTTTGATTTGTTTGTTACTTGTACATCCATGTATACATGCATACATGCATTACATCTCATATCATTGATCCTTTCTGGCTCATAGTCCTATATTACAACAATTTAAAAGCCTATAAAAATTAGACCTATGCCGATAACGAAGAATCCAACAACGACTCAGTTACCTTTTCACCAAAAGCAATGAAACTAGAGCATATTCAAAAGATGTTAGATGATACCTTTAAAGTCAAGATGGAAGAACTAAAGGGAGCCCTGGCTGAGATCATGAAAAACCAAATAGCTGCCATGTTTGGGAACACTGCTGAAGTATCTACTAGTACCAAGAAACAAAAAGACAAGAGAAAGGCTAAAGTTGGTGAAGTAGCCATTGATGATGACAAAAATGTTATGGATGATGATGAATACTGGGCTCAGTACTTTGTAGATCCTCAAGATAAAAAGAAGGAGCTAAAGGTTACGGAGAAATCAATTATCAAAAAGACCGAGACTTCTGATGTGGAGAAGATGATTACGGACTTAGAGAAGAATTTTGAGAAGAAATTTAAAACCTAAGAGATGTCAAAAGTGGACAAACTATTTGAACAAGATGATGATGTCCCTTATAAATTCAAAATGCCATCTTTTGCTAAGTTCGATTGAACTGAAAACTCTCATCTTCATGTGAAATAATATATTACAGCTATGCAGTCTGCCCAAGCTACTAAGGCTCAAACTCTAAGGTACCTCATGTTTTTGTTGGATCCAGTTGTGCATAATTGGTTCAACACCTTAGAGGATAGTACTCAAAAGAGTTAGGATTTGTTATACAAGGCTTTCATGCAACAATATCGTTACAATGCTGAATTGGAGGTCTCTTTGATGGAATTTGAATCAATAAGGCAGAAATCAAATGAAAACTTTATTGATTATATGAAAAGGTGGAGAAATAAGACCGCGTTGCTCAAGAAGATGCCTGGTGAATCTGATCATATTAGGATTATTGTAAGAGGGGTACTGCCTAGCCTTCATAAAAGGATGTCACACACACTTATTTAGGATTTTAAGGAACTTCTCCAAGCTAGTTTGCAAATTGAAGAGTGAAAGAGTGAGAAGAACCATTTTTTTGCAAGGAGAAATGAGAAAAGGAACTACCAGTCTGAAAATCAAAGCATGCAAAAGACGGTCGATATTAATGCAACTGGCGAAGGTGGTAGAAGGCAGTTTTCATAGTTAAACAAACCATTGTCTTGGATTTTTAACAAGCTACAAAAGAAGTGATTGTTGCAGCTATTGACTCCACGCCCATTACCAAATCCTTTGTCACCTAATTTTGATGCAAAAGTATTTTTCCAATTTCACCAGATGCAAGGATATGAGACGGACAAGAGTTTGAGATTGAGACATGAAATTCAGAACTTGATTGATAGTGGAAAGTTGCCTGAACCTAATAAGCCAATTTAAAACCGTCTGAGTGTCATTTTTAAATGCTAATTTGCCAGAGGAAGGGAGAGACCATATCCGTCCACTCTTTATCAAGGTGGAGGTCAAAGGGAAAAGGACTCCATATATGATGGTTGATTATGGGTCTGCCATAAATGTCTGTCCACTCAAGATCTTGTCAAATCTTACCATGTCGACAAGGGATCTAAGCCCAACCGAGGTAACAATCAGAGCTTATGATAATACCAAGAGGCATGCTGAAAGAACCTTTAAAGTTGTGTTGAAGGCTAGTCCCATTGAATCCATGGTTGAATTTGTAGTCTTGGATATCCCTGTTACTTTTGCACTATTATTGGGAATACCCTGGTTTCATCCTCTTGGTGGAGTTCCTTTCACACTCCATCAAAAGATCAAATTCCCAAATGGGGATGAGACAGCGGTCATCGAAGCTGAAGACAATGAAGTAGTAAATGCTCTAATAGTTGAGATGCCTTTTAATGAGTTCCAAGTAGCAGTAATTTCTGGTGATGAAGTGATAGATCCCAAGGTCTTGTCTATGATGAAGAACATGAACTATCTACCTAGTGTTGGCCTTGGAAAGGATAAGACAGGTGTGACAGAGCTTCCACACTTTAAAATTCAGACTACCAAGAAAGGGTTAGAATATGATGAAACTAACAAAGATGTTCAACCAAAGAAGAATGAAAAGATGAGCTTCCCACTACTTGAGGAGATTTTTATTAAAGCTCCAAACATGGGACCACTTCAAGGGAAGCTTGAGCCAGTTATGTTTATGGGAAAGTTGATCCAAGATTTTGAGATTTTTGCCGATATTGTTGAATTGGTAAAACAGATGAAGAAAGACCTCGTCCTACCAGCTGGCAAGGATCCTAGTCCAAAAAAGGAGGAGGTTATCTTGAAAGTCCATAAGACTTTAGAGGAAATTGCTGCTTTAGTTGAAGAAAAAATTAAAGATGTTTTATTTTATAATTTTGAGAACACTAATTTTGATTTTGATTTTAATTTGTCTACTTTGCATGAGGATGTTAATATTTTCTTTTCCAAGATGAATGACATAAAGTCTGATTTTGCTTACTTGTGTGATATTTTTCCTAATGGTTGTATACATTCAAGTAGTGATTACATAAGCATTTTTAATATTAACTCTGTTGACACACAAATATTAAATCTGTGACACAACCGATAATCCTAAAAATATTAGCATAGCATCCGACCTTACTCCTGAAGAGAGTGAGAGATTTGAAAAAATATTTAAGAAATATGAAGAAGTCTTTACTTGGTCTTATGAGGATATACCTGGGATTGATCGAGACATAGCCGAGCACTTGATTCGTACCTACACTCACATAAAATTTGTGAAACAAAAGCTTAGACAATTAAGACTAAAATGGATAGAATTGCTCAAAGAAGAAGCCACTAAAAAAATACAAGTCAAGTTCTTTGAAGTGATAGACTATCCAGAGTGGTTAGCAAACATAGTTTATGTACCAAAGAAAGACAGAAGAATTAGGGTTTGTGTGGATTATAGAGACTTAAACAAGGCTTTCCCCAAAGATAATTTTCCTTTGCCCCATATAGATGTCCTTATTGATAGTACAGCCTCTAGCGTGCTACACTCGTTCGTAACATATTTTTCGGATATAATCAGGTGTTAATGGCCCAAGAGGATAAAACTAAAACAGCCTTCATTACTACATGAGATATTTTTTGCTATATGCCAGGGCAACCTACCAGAGAATGGCTATTGCTTTGTTTCATGACATGATGCACAAAGAAGTCGAGGTCTATATGAATGATATGTCGTAAAGTCGGATACAAGAGAGCAATATTTCCAAAACTTAGAGTTATTCTTTGAGAGGGCAGTAAAGTACAAGCTAAGGTTGAACCCAAAAAAGTGAGTGTTTGGGGTTACTTCAAGCAAATTATTAGGGTATGTGATTGGTATAAATAGCATTGAGATTGACCTCGACAAAGTTAAGGCAATCCATGATATGCCAGCCCCTAAGACGGAGAAGGAAGTTTGGGAGTTTATTGGCAGGTTACAGTACATTAGCAGGTTCATAGCAAAACTGACTATAATCTGTGAATCGATCTTTAAATTGCTTAAAAAGAACCAGTCAGTCAAGTGGAATGATGAATGCCAAAAGGCCTTTGAGCATATTAAGGAATATTTGCTGAATCCACCTATTTTAAAGCCGCCTAAATCCGGTAGACCTTTGTTACTATACTTAGCAGTAGGGGAATAATAGATAGGAGCAATGCTCGCCCATGCAGATGAATCAGGAGTTGAGTATGCAATTTATTACTTAAGCAGAAAGCTCATCTCTTATGAAATCAAGTATAGTATCATCGAAAAGACATGTATAGCCGTGGTTTGGTCATCTAAGAAGTTGCGGCATTGCTTTCAGTCTTATAGTGTGCAAGAGATTTTTAGGATGGATCCAGTAAAGTATTTAAGGGAAATACCCTCGTTGATTAGGAAATACGAAAGATGGTTGATTATTTTGAAAGAATTTGAGATCGAAGATATAACCAGAAAAACCATTAAATGTAGAGAAGTAGCAGAATTTTTGGCCCAACAACCATTGTCAGACAGTGAGGAGGTGGTTTTGAAATTTCTCGATGAACACTTACAGGGCATAGAGGTACAGGGATAGAAAATATACTTTGACAGAGCAGAAAATAGGAAAGGTGCTGGTCTTGGGGTTATTTTGGAATCGCCCAAAGGGAAGCTCATCCCTCTTGCTAAGAAGTTGAAGTTTAGGGCTACCAAGAATATGGTGGAATATGAAGCTTACATTTTTTTGCCTAGAAACCCTAATCATCAAGTAGATAAGGTGCAGGTCTTTGGTGATTCTTTATTGGTAGTGTCCCAAGTAAATGGAGAGTGGGAGTTGAAGGAAGAAAAATTGAAACTGTACCATGATTATTTGACTTTAATGAAGAAGAATTTCAAGGAGTGCAGATTCCTACACTTGCCAAGGGAGGAATACCAGATGGTCGATACCCTAGTCACATTGGCTTCAGTATGAGAAGATCCTGTTAAGTTATTTCTTAAGCCTTTGGTTTTGACCAGTTCATCTACTCCTTGTTATGAATATAAAATAGTCATGAAAATCGATACGAACCATGATGCATAGTACGACACCATTAGACGATTTTTAAAAAGTAGGGAGTATCTGCAAGATGTAACAAAAGAAGAAAGAAGAGTTATAAGACGGTGGTCTTTGCAATACATCACCTTTCATAGGAGTTGTATTGAAGATGGCTTGCTTGTAACACCCCTAAATCCCATATACGTTCACTACATATCACCACCATGTAATGAACATACATAGAACCTAAGAATGCTACGGTTTTCCATAAACAATTCACAATATATATATATATATAATATAATGATATTTAATTGTAAACTAAATCAAAATAGGTATAAACATTTTATTTGATATGCAGCGGAATTTATCAAAATATTTATATATATATATATCCAAGTACCAATTCACAAAGTTATATACATATACATTAAATCCAATATTTTACAAAACATAAAGATTATATACATGATTGGCAGCTTTCTCTTTGATCTTTAAGTCCAGCACAACTCTTCAATTCCTAGACTCACTCGGTCTAGTGGATCTCTCGGGTTCTTCCCTAACACCTGCGCGATAAACACAATCGCGCTAAGCCAACGGCTTAGTAAAACAACTATAGTATCAATATGCTTTGATGCCAAGCTCATGACCCTCAATCAAATAAATAATACATAGCAAATCATAACTTATTCATCATAAATTATCAACCTATAATTACATTATATCATTACTCATCAATTTCATTAAGCAATAGTCACAATTTAACAATCATAAATCACATTAAGCCTAAGACACACCTGGGCCCAAAACACCCTAATATGTTATTCAAAGTTCAGAGTCCCTGTGTTTGATTCAATATCATAATCATCAAGCCCGTAGGCAATATATATATATATATATCATATCTCTATCCATGGATAGCGTAACAGACCCAGTCTCTTGGACCATCAACCCATTAACATGAGGAGATCCTCAACTCGGTTAGACTGTTACAAGTTTCAATTGGAATCATCAGCTTACGGGCCATCCCATTTCGCCTATCCAATGATTCATAAACATCACATTTCTCATATATCAACTGGAACCGGCTTACGGGCCATCCCATTTCGCCTATCCAGTGATTCAATTGGAATTAGTTTACGGGCCATCCCATTTCACCTATCCAATGATTCATAGGCATGCCATCAAAAACAGGACTCTGAAAGTTGAATCAACACATTAGGCATATTAACATTTCATTTATTCTTTCACAATTTATTCCCTTTACATCAACTTGGCCCAATCACAATGGCCTCACATATCATTTAATTCATCTTAATTCATATGGTGCATATAGCATTATTGGTATCACATTTCAAAGTACATTATTCATAATACACATCACCATTCACAAGCCTCACAATACACAATACATAACCTTGTTCATGTAATATCATATGCATTATCAATTCCATACCCCATCACATAAGTATGCACAATTAATAACTTCCTCATACATTACACAAAACATTATAAATATGCCTTCACAATGCATTAGTGCTCTCAATGCTTTAACAAAAACATGTGTGTTATGCTTTCACATCTTATAAATGTATGCAATGATGTAGTTGCACTTACCTCAATAACACTTCACTCAATTCTAATTACTTCCTCTATCAAGGGTCTCTTACTTTTCAAATAAATGATGGTTCACCCTCTTCAAGACCTAATCCCAAAAATAGCAATATACACTTACTTAGGGATACAAAAGAGATAATCAAGTTAATAAATAACTAGGGCAAACCCTAAACTTAACACGCTCACCCACACGGGCGTGCTACAGGGCGTGTAATACATACTGTCTCAACCACTTAACAACACGTCCAACCTCCTGGACGTGCTCCTGGCCGTGCCAATTCTCCAATCTCACAGTAGCTATGACACGCTCAATAACACGGGCGTGTTAATGGTCGTGTCACACCTACTGCCTCCAACACAATTAACACGCCTAAAGACTCTGGACGTGCTCATGGGCGTGTCAGGCCAACAACTCAGATTCCGGCCACACCAACAAACAAACAACCAAACTCTTCTTATCACTTTCTTTCCTTTCAAACAAACTCATCCAAACTAACCCAAAAACCAACTCAAACATACAACAACACCAAAACAAGACAAGACACATACACAAACACAAATCACAAATCATCATCATCACTTCAAACCCTCAACACCAACATATCTCCATCTTTACCAAGAAACCCACTCTATCCATCAAACAAACCCCAAAATCCATAATCAAAGAATCAAACACCCATAAAAACATCTCAATCAAGCCAACATACTCTTAACATTATACCACTCCATCAAAACCCAAACATAACTCAAACAACACAAGAAAACAAGAGAGAACTTACCAAATTTGAGGAAACTTCACAAATCTCTAACTTGATGATTTGATTCTTCCTTCAAATTACTCTTAGCTCTTCAATCTCTCTCTTGCTCTCTTCCTTCTTGGATGTCCGGCCAACAAAAATGGAAAGAAGAAAAATGAAGAGTAAACAAATCAACTCTTATCTCTACACCAAAATCCACTCACTCTCATCCAAGCATTTTAATATTATTATAATCCAAATTAATCCCTTCCACTAATTAATTACTTCCATTTTCCTTAATAATTAAATACTCAATAATATAAAAATATCTTCCTCCACTACTACTCTCTCTTTGACCATTATTTGACTCATATATATGTTATATATATTACCATATACACAACATATAAACTTGTCTCTAAACCCTATTTCTTCCCAAAACACATATACATATACTTACTTCTCTCAACTTAAACCAACAACAACAACAACAACAACAACAACAACAACAACACATACAAAACTTCTAGGGCATGCATAGGGATATTACAATTCTCCCCCTCTAAAAAGAAATTTCGTCCTCGAAATTACCTGTTATAAGTCTGAAACAACTGAGGATATTGACCTTGCATGGATTGTTCACTTTCCCAAGTTGCTTCCTCTTTTCCATGATTCTTCCATAGAACTTTCACCAATGGCACACTCTTGTTCCTCAACTCTTTCACTTCTCGTGCCAAGATAGCAACTGGTTCCTCTTCAAAAGTCAAATCTGGGCTCACTTCGATAGATTCAATTGACAACACATGAGATGGATCCGACCTATATCTCCTCAACATAGAAACATGAAACACATTATGAATACGATCCAACTCAGTTGGTAAAGCAAGTCGATACGCCACTGGCCCAACTCTTTCTAACACTTCATACGGCCCAATGAAACGAGGACTCAATTTACCTTTCCGACCAAACCTTAAAATCTTCTTCCAAGGAGATACTTTCAAAAATACCTTATCTCCAACATCAAACTCTATGTCTCTCCTTTTCAGATCTGCATAAGACTTCTGTCGGTCTGAAGCTGCTTTTAACCTGCCTCGTATCAACTTCACTTTCTCTTCCGTTTCTTGAATCAAATCAGAGCCAATTATTTTACCTTCACCAAGTTCACTCCAACAGAGAGGTGTCCTACACCGTCTACCATATAATGCTTCAAATGGTGCCATACCAATGCTAGATTGGTGACTGTTGTTGTAAGCAAACTCCACAAGTGGTAAAAACCTATCCCAACTTCCAGATAAATCGATGACACAGCTTCTCAACATGTCCTCAATAATCTGTATCACCCTCTCTGACTGTCCATCCGTCTGTGGATGAAAAGCAGTACTGAAGTGTAATCGAGAACCCAAAGCACTATGCAAACTCTTCCAAAATCTTAAAGTAAACCTGGAATCTCGATCAGACACTAAAGAAGTTGGAACACCATGCAGTTTCACAATCTCATGGATATACAGCTCAGCCAACCTCTCCAAAGAGTAATCCATCCGCACCGGAAGGAAATGAGCTGTCTTAGTCGATCTATCCACAATCACCCATATGGCATCATGCTTCCTTTGTGTCAATGGTAAACCAGATACAAAATCCATGGTTACTCTATCCCACTTCCATTCTGGTACTGATAATGGTTGAAGCAATCCAGTTGGAACTTGATGCTCTGCTTTAACCTTCTGACAGGTGAGACACTTCGACACAAAATCTGCAATATCTCTCTTCAAACCAATCCACCAATAATGCTGTCTCAAATCATGATACATCTTGGTATTACCCGGATGCATAGCAAACACTGACTGATGTGCTTCTTCTAAAATAACTCTTTTCAAATCAGCATCATCGGGTATACACAATCTATTCTTGAACCACAAGCTCCCATCATTTTTCACGATAAAATCTCTAGTCTTTCCAATCTTGCAATCTGAAATAATCTTTTGAATCTTCATATCAATCAATTGAGCTTCTCTGATCTGATCCAATAAAATTGGTTTTAAATGCAATTGTGCCATCAATGCACCATCATCACAAACTACAAAACTAGCATGCAACGCTCTCAACTCAACAAGCAACAAGAGCGAATAAGCAGTCAAACCTGCTAAAGACTTCCAACTTAAGGCATCAGCAACAACATTTGCTTTACCTGGATGATAATCAATCAAGCAGTCGTAATCTTTAATCAATTCCAACCATCTCCTCTGCCGAAGATTCAGCTCCTTCTGAACACCCAAATACTTCAAACTTTTGTGATCCGTATAGATGAAACATTTCTCTCCAAATAGATAATGTCGCCAAATCTTCAAATCAAACACAATAGCTGCTAACTCCAAGTCATGAGTCGGATAGTTGAGCTCATGCGGTTTCAACTGTCGAGAAGCATAAGCTATCACTTTACCCTCTTGCATCAGTACACAACCCAAACCACTATGTGAAGCATCACTGTAGATCACATATGGTTTGTCTTCTATAGGTAAAGTGAGAACAGGCGCTTGAGTTAACAACTCTTTTAACTGCTCAAAACTAGTCTGACACTGATCAGTCCACACAAATCTCACTCCCTTCCGAAGTAGTCTGGTAAGTGGAGTAGCTATTAAAGAAAAACCTTTCACAAACCGTCGGTAATAGCCAGCCAATCCCAGAAAACTTCTAACTTCAGTCACAGTCTTCGGTGGACTCCAATTCAGAATAGCTTCAACTTTACTCGGGTCAACCCTAATACCATCTGCTGACACTATATGACCGAGAAAAGCTACTTGGTCAAGCCAGAATTCACACTTTGATAACTTAGCAAACAATTGCTTCTCTCTCAAAATTTGCAACACAATCCGAAGATGCTCACTATGCTCCTCCTCATTCCGCGAATACACTAAGATGTCATCTATAAACACTACCACAAATTGATCCAAATAGGGCCTAAACACCCTATTCATTAAATCCATAAAAGCAGCAGGTGCATTCGTCAACCCAAATGGCATTACCAAAAATTCATAATGCCCATACCTGGTTCGAAAAGCTGTCTTTGGCACATCCTCGGCTCTAACCCGCAACTAATGGTACCCTGATCTCAAATCAATCTTAGAAAACACAGCTGCTCCCTTCAATTGATCAAAGAGATCATCGATTCTAGGCAAAGGATACTTATTCTTAATAGTTATCTTATTCAATTGCCTATAATCGATACACAATCTCATAGTACCATCCTTTTTCTTAACAAACAAAACAGGAGCTCCCCATGGCGACACACTAGGGCGAATAAAACCCTTATCCAGCAACTCCTGCAACTGCACCTTCAATTCTCTCAATTCTACAGGTGCCATTCTATAAGGAGTAATAGAGATAGGAGTGGTACCTGGTAACAACTCAATACCAAACTCCACCTCTCGCTCAGGAGGCAATCCTGGCAACTCCTCTGGGAAAACATCTGGAAATTCTGAAACTGTGGGAATGCTATCCAATTGAGAACCTACCACTCTAGTATCCAACACATGAGCAAGGTAAGCTTCACACCCTTTTCTAATCATCTTCCTTGCTGCAACAGCTGAAATAAACAAAGATGCAAGCTGTCTCTGCTCACTAGATACCAACACTACCTTATCCTCACTAGTTCTCAAAGTAACACACTTCTTCTTACAATCTACCACAGCTCCATGCCTAGACAGCCAATCCATGCCTAGAATCAAATCAAATTCTTTAAATGGCATCTCAATCAAATCACCACAAAACTTCTCATCCTGTACCACCACTGCACAATCTCTATGCACTTTACTAACAATCACGCTATGCCCTAAAGGATTTGTCACCAACACATCAAATCCTAGGGACTCAGCATGCATTTCAGACACAGGCAATACAAATGCACTAATGTATGAATGTGTGGATCCAGGGTCAATCAAAGCAAGTACAGAAATGCCAAATAAAGAAAAAGTACCAGCTATGACTGCAGAAGCATCAGGCTGTCGTTGCATCACATAAACCCGCTGAGAAGGCCCAGCCTCATCTGGTCTGCCATCCCTGGGTGTAGATCCTCCTCTCTGACTAAACACAGACCTACCCCCTCGGCTGAAACCCCTGCTTCCTCGACCTCTGCTAAAACTCTGCCGAGAAGCTGTAGATTCCACTGATCTCTGGTCCTGCATCTCAGGACACTCTCTAATGAAATGGTTATGCGATCCACATCCAAAACACACACCTATTCTACCAATCCTCTGACAATTACCCACATGAACCTTACCACAAAGCTCGCATGCCAGTGGAGTGGATTTCTGCATAAAGGGAGTCGGTGCACTAGCCACAGAAGCTGTAGGTCTAGGTCTCGGTCTCTGAAACTGTCCTGATCTACTCATCTGCCTCTGACTCCTTCCCACTCTAGGAACAAAGCTCCCTCTGCCCCTCTTCACTGATGAAGACCCTGTCTCAAACTGTGGTCTTCTCACTCTAGTCTCTTCCTCAGATGCAGCTGCAATGACTTGAACTCTCTCTACACTCCGTGCTGCTGCCACAAGCTGAGAGAAATCAGTATATCTGGATCCAGCCACATGACAAATAAGAGAAGGCCTCAACCCCTCTTCGAATCTCCTACATCTATCAATGTCATCGGATATAATGCCTCCCGCATAGTGGCTTAATCGAATAAACTCTACTTCATATTCAGTTACTGTCCGATGATCTTGTTTCAAACTCAAGAATTCCATTTTCTTCACATCCTTATACTCCCCAGGAGTATACTTCAATTCAAATTCCCTAAGGAAATCAGCATAGGTCAATGTGGGTGGATCATCCATGGCATGTGGTACGGTCTTCCACCAGTCATATGCATCCTTCTGCAATAATGACCTAGCATAATCAAACTTCTCCTCTGATGTGGCTTGCAACTGAATAAAAATTCTCTGAACTTTATCAAGCCATTGTTCTGCCACAGCTGGATCTATCGTACCCAGAAAATCCTCTGCCCCAAACTTCCTCAGTTTATCATATTGTCTCATTGGTACCTGAGGCTGAGGTGGTGGTGGAGGTTGCGCTGGTGCTTGCCTCATAACTTCCATCATATGTCTAAACCAGGCTGGTGGAACCTCATCACCTGCTGGTCTCCCCGACACTGAAGCAGGTACCTCACTGGCTACCTCAACTCTAGCTCCCTCCCTACTCTCAACAGGAGCTATACTCTCTGCACTTCCTTCTACAAACTGTCGTGAATGGGGATCCATTACTACCTATATCTGCAAACACGACCAAATACACCTTATTAAAGATCAAAGGCTTCCAATACCAACATATATTTTATTCAAAATCAACTTTTAAAATCAAAATATTCTTTTTATAACATTTTTCCTAGGTTGAGAATCTCAAACCTAGGCTCTGATACCAAAACAATTGTAACACCCCTAAATCCCATATACGTTCACTACATATCACCACCATGTAATGAACATACATAGAACCTAAGAATGCTACGGTTTTCCATAAACAATTCACAATATATATATATATATAATATAATGATATTTAATTGTAAACTAAATCAAAATAGGTATAAACATTTTATTTGATATGCAGCGAAATTTATCAAAATATTTATATATATATATATATATATCCAAGTACCAATTCACAAAGTTATATACATATACATTAAATCCAATATTTTACAAAACATAAAGATTATATATATGATTGGCAGCTTTCTCTTTGATCTTTAAGTCCAACACAACTCTTCAATTCCTAGACTCACTCGGTCTAGTGGATCTCTCGGGTTCTTCCCTAACACCTGCGCGATAAACACAATCGCGCTAAGCCAACGGCTTAGTAAAACAACTATAGTATCAATATGCTTTGATGCCAAGCTCATGACCCTCAATCAAATAAATAATACATAGCAAATCATAACTTATTCATCATAAATTATCAACCCATAATTACATTATATCATTACTCATCAATTTCATTAAGCAATAGTCACAATTTAACAATCATAAATCACATTAAGCCTAAGACACACCTGGGCCCAAAACACCCTAATATGTTATTCAAAGTTCAGAGTCCCTGTGTTTGATTCAATATCATAATCATCAAGCCCGTAGGCAATATATATATATATATCATATCTCTATCCATGGATAGCGTAACAGACCCAGTCTCTTGGACCATCAACCCATTAACATGAGGAGATCCTCAACTCGGTTAGACTGTTACAAGTTTCAATTGGAATCATCAGCTTACGGGCCATCCCATTTCGCCTATCCAATGATTCATAAACATCACATTTCTCATATATCAACTGGAACCGGCTTACGGGCCATCCCATTTCGCCTATCCAGTGATTCAATTGGAATTGGTTTACGGGCCATCCCATTTCACCTATCCAATGATTCATAGGCATGCCATCAAAAACAGGACTCTGAAAGTTGAATCAACACATTAGGCATATTAACATTTCATTTATTCTTTCACAATTTATTCCCTTTACATCAACTTGGCCCAATCACAATGGCCTCACATATCATTTAATTCATCTTAATTCATATGGTGCATATAGCATTATTGGTATCACATTTCAAAGTACATTATTCATAATACACATCACCATTCACAAGCCTCACAATACACAATACATAACCTTGTTCATGTAATATCATATGCATTATCAATTCCATACCCCATCACATAAGTATGCACAATTAATAACTTCCTCATACATTACACAAAACATTATAAATATGCCTTCACAATGCATTAGTGCTCTCAATGCTTTAACAAAAACATGTGTGTTATGCTTTCACATCTTATAAATGTATGCAATGATGTAGTTGCACTTACCTCAATAACACTTCACTCAATTCTAATTACTTCCTCTATCAAGGGTCTCTTACTTTTCAAATAAATGATGGTTCACCCTCTTCAAGACCTAATCCCAAAAATAGCAATATACACTTACTTAGGGATACAAAAGAGATAATCAAGTTAATAAATAACTAGGTCAAACCCTAAACTTAACACGCTCACCCACACGGGCGTGCTACAGGGCGTGTAATACATACTGTCTCAACCACTTAACAACACGTCCAACCTCCTGGACGTGCTCCTGGCCGTGCCAATTCTCCAATCTCACAGTAGCTATGACACGCTCAATAACACGGGCGTGTTAATGGTCGTGTCACACCTACTGCCTCCAACACAATTAACACGCCTAAAGACTCTGGACGTGCTCATGGGCGTGTCAGGCCAACAACTCAGATTCCGGCCACACCAACAAACAAACAACCAAACTCTTCTTATCACTTTCTTTCCTTTCAAACAAACTCATCCAAACTAACCCAAAAACCAACTCAAACATACAACAACACCAAAACAAGACAAGACACATACACAAACACAAATCACAAATCATCATCATCACTTCAAACCCTCAACACCAACATATCTCCATCTTTACCAAGAAACCCACTCTATCCATCAAACAAACCCCAAAATCCATAATCAAAGAATCAAACACCCATAAAAACATCTCAATCAAGCCAACATACTCTTAACATTATACCACTCCATCAAAACCCAAACATAACTCAAACAACACAAGAAAACAAGAGAGAACTTACCAAATTTGAGGAAACTTCACAAATCTCTAACTTGATGATTTGATTCTTCCTTCAAATTACTCTTAGCTCTTCAATCTCTCTCTTGCTCTCTTCCTTCTTGGATGTCCGGCCAACAAAAATGGAAAGAAGAAAAATGAAGAGTAAACAAATCAACTCTTATCTCTACACCAAAATCCACTCACTCTCATCCAAGCATTTTAATATTATTATAATCCAAATTAATCCCTTCCACTAATTAATTACTTCCATTTTCCTTAATAATTAAATACTCAATAATATAAAAATATCTTCCTCCACTACTACTCTCTCTTTGACCATTATTTGACTCATATATATGTTATATATATTACCATATACACAACATATAAACTTGTCTCTAAACCCTATTTCTTCCCAAAACACATATACATATACTTACTTCTCTCAACTTAAACCAACAACAACAACAACAACAACAATAACAACAACAACACATACAAAACTTCTAGGGCATGCATAGGGATATTACATTGCTGGAGTGCACTTAAGATGCTTAAGGAAGTCTGAAGTTGAGCAAATCATGTCCGAGATACATGCCGAAAGTTATGGACCCCACATGAACGAATTGACCCTGGTTAAGAAGATAATCCGACAAGGCTGCTATTGGCTAACTATGAAAAAAGACTGTATTGATTTTGTGAGAAGGTGCCAGCAGTGCCAAATGCATGGACATTTGAATCACCTGCCTCCTAAAGAACTACACTCCATGTCTTCTCCTTGGCCTTTTGCAACTTGGGAAATTGACATTATTGGGGAGATACATCCGACGGCTTCAAACGGTCACTGGTTCATTGTAGTAGCAGTTGATTACTTTTCAAAATGTGTCGAAGCTGAATCTTTTAACAAGCTAGGGGCAAGGCAAATGGCTATGTTTATTAAAAAGAACATTATCTGTAGATATGGGATCCCGAACAGTGTGATATCAGATAATGGGGTGCAGTTTCAGGGAGCAATTAAGGATTTATTCTCAAGGTACCAGATCTATCATCATTGATCTTCACCATATAGACCAAAGGCTAAATTAAGGATTTATTCTCAAGGTACCAGATCTATCATCATCGATCTTCACCATATAGATCAAAGGCTAATGGTGCAGTAGAAGCAACAAACAAGATAATTAAGCAGATCATGTCCAAGATGACTAAGACATATAGAGATTGGTCGAAAATACTTTCTTTTGCTTTATGGGGGGGGGGGGGGGGGGTAGCAAACCCTGACCAGAATGACACCATTTTTCGTGGTTTATAGGATGGAAGCCGTATTGCCAATTGATATTGAAATCAACTCGCTAAGGATAGTCCTAGAAGCAGAATTACCTGAGATGGAATGGATAACAAGCAGATATGCACAACTGGCCTTAGTAGAAGAAAGAAGATTGAAAACATTATATCATCACCAACTGTATCAAAGAAAAATTGCCCGGGCTTATAACAAAAGGGTTAAGATCATAAAGCTTAAAGTTGGTGACTTAATGTTGAAGCAGTGCAAGCCTAGTGTCTTTGAACTGAGAGGAAAGTTTAAACCTAATTGGAAATGATCGTATATTGTGAAGCAAGTCATAAGCAAAGGCGCAGTTAAGTTGTCAAACATGAATGAGAATGAGTTTAGCGAGCCAGTAAATATTGACAGGTTGAAGAAGTTCTACGTTTGAAATAAAAAATAAAAAAAAAAGAGTTCACTAGGTTGAAAACTCGAAAGGGTGGCATAGGAAAAAGTTAGAGCAATCCACTAGTTTCGAAAATCTGAAAGGGCGAGCTATGCAACAATTAGGGCTAAATGAGTAAAAATTATCAATTAGAAAATCCAAAAGGGCTGGTTAGCTACAAGAGTGATCTTATGTATGCTGGCTTAATGTTTTTGGGTATTCCCTAATTTAATAAACAAAATTGGTTTTAAAATTGTTCTATGTACACTATTTTGAATTTTCTGACCATTAAGGTAAAATAAAAAATCACAACAGTAAAAGGTGATGAAAAATTATAAAAAGTAAAGAAAACATCTTTTATTAATCTTTGTTGTTCATCCTAACATTATTTATTCTAAAAATTGACAAGTGTAAAATCTATGGCAGACGATAAGTGTAGTGTGCATACCAACTTTGCTTTAATCGATCCAAGAAGGTTTCAGTCAGGCGAGGCATGTCCAAATCAAGTGTGAACTCAGAACCTCGAGGCTCGGCTTCATACTTGTGGTCAAGTTGATGAGGATCATAGCAAATGCCTCGATGAAGAGCAGCAAGAGGGACATACATCAGATATGCCTGAATGGTGACGTGGGAAATTATCCACCAAGGTACCAACCAACAGATGTTAATTACAGCTTTGTGAGCGAATCTAGTCAATTCAGTCAGCATATGAAGAAGCGGGATAGAGCAATTTTCTTGCTGAATGATCCCATGGCAGATATTTGGTGAAGTCCACAGACAGGGTGTCAAGTAAGTAGAGGCGCTACTGTAGCCAGATCTGTAAAAACGATAGCCATACTCATTAAAAAAAGTGTCTATTAAGTTGAAAATCCACAAGGGCGGCTTAAGCAAAGATTAGGACAATTCGCTAGTTTTGAAAACCTCCAAGGGAGGTCTAGAAAAAAATTAGAACATAAAAAACGGCAGGCTAGGCAAAAATTAGAGCAATAAAAATGAGAATTTAAATTGAAAACTCAAAAGAGAGATTTAGGTAAATACCTGAAGCAGCAGCAGACTCCCAATCAATCTCCTCGAAGATTTTAATTTGAATCGGTCCAATCCAACTAAGGTCTCGGCCAAAATCACAGGTATCGGCGATAAGCCTCCTTCCATTTAGTCCACAATATCCAGAACTCGTGGATCAATATCACCATCAGAATAAACAAGCAAGAATTGACCAAGCAAACATAGGCAAAACATGTGTCCCCAAGTTTTGGTCAGAGCCAAATGAGAAGTATAAAAATCGATCAAGGGACCAAGTAGAATTTTCTCACCTATGGTCAATTACAGAGCTTTGGGTTTTGAAAGTTGAAACAACATCTGCATCTTTTGTTGGGTTTTGGAAGTCAGTATAGGCAATGCCATTGGTTGGTTGCTTGGTTATCCAAGAATAGCTTCAAATTCTTTAATCATTGGACAAATTTCAAAATTGTTTATCTTAAAAGTCCTAGTTTCAATATCCCAAAAGGAAGTCATGGCATGCAAAAATGGTTAGTCCAATTTAACATTTTGAAAGCACTTCAAAACATTGAATTGAGACCATGATAGTTGTTCCCAATGTGTTGTCTTGATGTTTTTAAATAAATTCTTCACCTTCTTTAAATTGGCCTCCGTCATGGTTGAAATAAATGCAATTAATTTAAGTTGATAATAGCAGGAGATGAATGAAGGAAATTGAGGTTGTTTGGATTGGTCTTGCAGAATGCATTTGGGTTTAAAAATTTGAAGTTGTTTTAATTGATTGTACGAAGTTTATAAGGAGGGTAATTGGAATAGGTGGATGATTTAATATATATTGATCGAAGATTTGCAATTGATTTATATAAGTGTTGGAGTGTAGATCGAAGCATATAAGGAATGGGTGGTGAGTTGCATCCAAGATGCGTAAGGAAAAGATTCAAACTGGGGCAGTGAACAAATGTGTTAGGGTTTTATAAATTTATATCCATGACGACCCAAAATTTGGGTTCGTCATGTGCTATTGTGCACATATTATTAAAAAAAAAGTACTGAAAAGCAAAAGTAAAAAAAAAGAGAAAATAACAGAAAATTATTATCATTATAATTATTATTATTGTTACATAGAAGTTTTTACAAGCCAATCATTGCAAAGAAGTAGGCAGTCCATAATCGAACAAAGCCTTAAGAAAGTCATCGCCCATTGGAGGGGGCACATCATCCATCCAATGTCCACTTGAAGAGGGCGCGCCTGACCCTCTACTGCCTTGAAAATCAGTTCTACCATCATTTGAAAAGGGAGGAGGCATATCATGGATATTAGTCTGGGGCCCCCTTAATAAAGAAGTATTCAGATCCCTCAAGCCTTGAAATTGGAAGTATCGGAAGTCCCGTACCTCTTGCTAGTATAATTCTTCAAAATGGGAAGCCTGTCTACAATCGAAGGCCAACTCTTCTTGAAGCTTTATGTTCTGCTCCTCAAGCATTCGCTGTGAGCCAGACAAAGAATGGGTAAGTCCATACATTTCTCATGCATACATACAAAGCATATATTAGTATGAAACAGGATGTCAGGCTAGGTAATTTAGGTCAAAGCCCTGCAAATTGGACAAAATATCTAGGTAAGAAGGAGTAAATAGAAAAAACTGTTATTGTATCAGAGTATCATACAGAGGGATAACTTTATGACCAGGGGGAACCATCAGCCTGTAATAATCATGCAAATGGTCAGCACAAATTAAGAAGAAACAGTTGCAATAATGAGATGGTAAATACTTGAGAAGTGCTAACTCTGGGATCCCCGTGAGAATGAGAAGATGACTCACTCTCCTCCTCCTCATCTTCATCTTCTTCTTCATGTTCTTCCCCCTTTCATTCTTCCACTTCTATCTCTTCTTCTTCACCTCTTAAGAGCCCGCGAATGCCAACAGTTGGCACTTCAAACTTTAACAGCTGATCCCCGATAAACTAAGCATAAGGTACGTCCGATGAAAGTAGAAAGTCATGGACATCAAGACCGTCGCTGCAGCCACTCCAATATGGTCCTAGCATAGACATAGTGTTCAACACAAATAATGGAATATTAGTGGGTACTCTCCGTCGGTCAGGTCCGAGGAACTAGTCATGTATTCTTTCTCCAAGGAATTAGCAATAAGAGACCGGACCAGCAATAATCTGACGAGAGTTTTGTAAGGGCATTGCATCAGTCATGCATCTCTTCCAACAATTTCTCTCTTCAGCTTTCCACTAAGCCGCATTCACCTACAGAAAGGAGAACAAGTAATTTATTTTGAGCATAAGTTTGATATTAATATTAACATTTTTTTTTCTCACTTGGTCCCAGGTTAGGCAACTCAAATGATAGCAGTGACTATGCATATGGTGGCTTTCAGGTACTTCCCTGCAGCCCGACAACTAGACACCTAATTTTGGGTACCTAATCCGTGACTGTGTAATATTTGAAATCCTCACCAATCTCTGCTTGTATGCCAAAATCTGCAAATAAAAGAGAGAATCAAGTCTCTGCACGTGCATTATTTGGATCAATAGTTTAGGGTTTTACAAAAGTAATATGTCAGCAGCGACTGTGAAACTAATGAAGGATCTTTTCTTCCTGAAAAGTGCATCAAAACCTTGATAAAGGCATGTGAGACCAGCCTCCTCCCATGCATAAGAAGATACACGGTCCAAGTCAAAAAGGGCGTGCAACACTGATAAGTGAATGGCAAACTCGGTGCTGCATAAAATGGTCACCCCCAGGAGATATAACAGGAACCCCCGGGTATATTGTTTTGTCCTCTCACCTTGAACGGGTCGAGTATACTTTACCCAATACTCTCGGATGAGCTCATATCTGATTTTGTATGATCTCCTATACTAGGGCCTGACACCGATCAACTGTTAGATTTCTTCTTTCTTTAAGATATTATTGGTCAAAGGAATAGGGGGTCCATCAGATTGGAGACCATTTATAACAGTAAAGTCGACCGGGCCAATTGTCTTTTCTCCAATGGGCAAATGAAAAGTATGGGTTATGTCCGGCCATCGCTCTGTAAGCGCCTGAATCACACTCCGATCAATTTGATAACTTCGGGTTGGTAATTGTAGAATGAAATCTTTGAAACCACTTTCTTGGACCATTCTCTTTACTACGGGCGGGGGCCTATCATACCATTTGCGAGCCTTATGGATATTTCCTCCCACCTTAATATCACAACCATCATACTGTCTAAGTACAGGTAGGTCAAGGTAAGTACACATATTTTTGTACTCTTGTGCAATATTTCTTGTATACATTTTGTATACAGATCTATTTTTTTATGCAAATTTTGTACACATATATATTTTTATATTATTAAATTAATTTTTTTAAAATGCATATTTTTGTACAATAATTTTTATAAAATTTTCCTACATTTTTACTACAACCACTTTTATGCATTAATTTTACTATGCATTTGTATACAATAAATTTTACTGCTTAACTTCTTATACATACTTTTGTATATTTCTACTACATCAACGGTTTCATGAATAAGTTTTATAAATTTCGCTATATATATTTTTTGTGCGCTAATATCCATACCTCCTGCACTGATTTTCTAATGCATTTTTTTATACAATAATTTTCATCCTACATTTTTTCTACAGCAACTTGTATACATTAATTTTACTATGCATTTGTATACAATAATTTTTACTACATGACTTCTTATACATACTTTTGTATATTTCTAATACATCAACAGTTTCATGAATAAGTTTTGTAAATTTCACTATATATATATATATATTTTAGACTAATATCCATACCTCCTGCACTAATTTTCAAATATATATTTTTGTACAATAATTTTTATAAAATTTTCCTACATTTTTCTACAACTTTTATACATTAATTTTATTATGCATTTATATACAATAAATTTTACTACATAACTTCTTATAAATACTTTTGTATATTTCTAATACATCAACGGTTTCATGAATAAGTTTTGTAAATTTCGCTATATATATATTTTGTACACTAATATCCATACCTCTTGCACTGATTTTCAAATGCACATTTTTATACAATAATTTTAATAAAATTTTCCTACATTTTTTCTATAAACATCTTTTATACATTAATTTTACTATGCATTTGTATACAATAATTTTTACCACATAACTTCTTATACATACTTTTGTATATTTCTAATACATCAACGGTCTCATGAATAAGTTTTGTAAATATTGCTGTATATATTTTTTTTTACACTAATATCCATACCTCCTGCACTAAATTTCTATTAATTTTATAACATAAATTTCTCATGTAATTTTTTTTTACCTTTTGTGTAATTTACATAAATAGTTAAATAGACAGTAAAATAACACTTACGGGTATTTTTTCATTGGAACTCCGATGGAGATGCATCCCGAGTAATAACGAAATTCGCTCCATCTCATTATCTCTGAGGTAAGCCATCAATTCACTATTTGATCGAGTCCCATAGCTTGAGGAGTGTTGGATGCCAGCCATGGAAAGTATTTCAGCTTTCTCAAATTCTAAGCAGAAGAGTGAAGATGAAAGGGTTATGTGTTCTGCTTTACAAGTTGATATAGCATGATGCTTTGTATGTATATTTATATATATATATATATATAATATAACATAAAATGCAAAATAATATAATAGAAGGACAAAGTCACATGCCTTTGTCCCTCTCTCGTTCCTTTCAATTATTTCACGTTACTTTAGCTAGCATTATTATTTTCTGATGGCATTAGTTAAAGTTGGCTTTTCTTGGTTTCAATAATTCATCACACAAGTACATAGTAAATAGGTATTTATTGTGAGCATATATTTTATGCGTATCTAAAAAATAATTTTTATATCTATAAATATTTTTTCACGCATGTGGCAAGAGTACATAGGTATAGTAAAAAAGAGCCTAATTTTTTGCAAAATGATTTACTAACTATAATTAATTTTTGTAGGTACCTTGGGTTCAGAACCTAAAATTATTTTGGAGTTCAAAACTCAAACCGGGTCTAGAATCCAAACCAGCTCTGGTTCAGAATTCAAAATTATTTTTCGAGTCCATAACTCAAAATCGGGTCCAGAACCCAAACCAGCTCTGGTCTAAAATTCAAAATTATTTTTGAGTCCAGAACTCAAAATGGATTCAGAATCCAAATCAGCTTGGGTCTAGAATCTAAAATTATTTTTTGAGTCTAGAACTCAAACTGGATGTAGAACCCAAAATTATTTTTCCACTCCAGAATTCAAACCGGGTCCAGAACCCAAACCAGCTTGGGTATAGAATTCAAAATTATTTTTCAAGTCCAAAACTCAAACCAGATCTAGAACCCAAAATTATTTTTTGAGTCCAGAACTCAAATCGGATTCAGAATCTAAACAAGCTCGGGTACATAATCTAAAATTATTTTTCGAGTTTATAACTCAAAACCGGGTTCATAACCCAAACCAGCTCAGATTTAGAAATCAGAATCATTTTTGAGTCTAAAACTCAGAATCGACTATAGAATCCAAACCAGTTCGAGTCCAGAATCCAAAATTATTTTTCGAGTCCAACACTCAAACCGGGTTCAGCACCCAAACCATCTCAGGTCCAAAATTCATTTTTGCCAAAATTAATCCAATAGTTATGTTACTTTTCACTATTTGAACCAATTCAAGATCGTTCAAGCAGGAGCAAACGGTAGACCTTTAATTTTGACCCTAAGTTGGTAAGGTCTTAATTAAAAAATGCCAAAATAAATTTGATTTGACTTTAAAAAATGTAAACCTAGTTTACAACTTTTAAATAAGTTGGTTGGGTTTTTAAAGGGCATAAATTCAAATTAAAAAAATCCTAAATTAAATTTGTTCTGTCCAAATTAGAATTTTTCGGTCCAGAAATTAATAATTTGAGTCGGGACAGACCAAGGCGACATGAGCCGTTGCTCATGTCGGCCTGGAGGGCCCAAATCGACATGAGTATGCCTCATGTCAATTTGGCAGCCCAGATCGACAAGAGTAAGACTCATGTTGACCTGGGCAACCAGGTCGACATGGTCTTAACCTATATCGATCTGGTTGCCCAGATCAACATGGTTTTAAATTATTTTTAGGTTTTTTTTTAGCGTTTGGTTTTCTAATTAGCTTAAAATTCGTCTAAAAGACAGATTAACAAAGTTAGGTTTAGGGTTTTATTGGTTTTGCCTATAAATAATAAGGCTTAATATTTTAACAGAAATCTAAAAATTGGAGCATCAATCAACAATCAAGGAGTAAGCAAACAACAACATTCATCAACCATCAAATTCATTAAAGGCAACCACATTGTCTTTTCTTTTGTCAGCTAGAATCAAACATCAGTTTTGGGGAAACTAACAACGAAGGTTTGGTCTTAATCAATAATTTGTTTACATTCACAGTAGCCATAACATGCTTTATTTTAAATATTTCATTGATTTGTTTTATTATTAATTTTTTTAGTAGCATAAAATTGTTAAATATGAATTATATATTTTATAAACCAAGGTTCAATTCATTTACCAATAACTTAAGGTTTGATTTAAACCACTGGATCAATCATTAAAACCCTAAACTGTTTCATTAAATCCTAGAAACTGTAGCTGTTTTCTAAAATCCCAGAAACCATACTTGTTTTTTAAAATCCCCAATACCATTTTCTAAAATTCCAAAAATCCTAATTGTTTTCTTAAAATCCAGTAATCCTAAAACCCTATTCCATTAAATCCTTAAACCCTCATCTAAGGAGCCTTAAAACCCTTAAACCCTAATATCCCAGTGGCTAAATAACCCCAAAAATCCTAAATTATTTTTATAAAACTTGAAGCCCCAAACTATTTTTGTCCAAAATCTTACACTGTTTGATTAAATTCTAAAACCCTAATTATTTTTTCAAAAATCTTAATTTATTTTTCTAAATCATTGTTTTTCTAAAATAATAAATTAAAACCCTAATTTCTTTTAAAACTTGTGATCCAGTAACCCTATCTCCCATATTATTCGACCCAAAACACCAAAACCTTAATATAGTAAACTTAAAACTCTAATATAAGAAAATCATAATTTGTTCCCAAAATATCAAAACCCAATTTTTCCAAACCCTAATCCAAGAGACTTGAAATTCTTAAATTGTAATCTCCAAAACTAAGACTCCAAAACCTAAAACCCTAATTCTATTGGCTCAATTTTCAAATTTAGGTCCAAACCTTAATTTCAATAATTTTAAAACCATAAATCCTAGTTTTCAAACCCTAATTCCTTAAACTCTAATTTTATTTGTTTAATGATTTAAAATCTAGTTTTAGTTATTTATTCGGTTTGCTATTTGTTATATGATGGATGATTATTTTATTTTATGATGAATGTTTTATTTTAATTATCATGCTTGAATGATTTAATTTACTTAATTGATTATCTATGTGATGTCTTGAATTATAAAAAGAACATTTTCATTTTGTGGTGCCTCAGTTTTTATTATGTAATTTAGTTTAACGTTTAAAGATTTTGGGACTATTATAAAGGACATATTTTTACCTTTTGGTGGGTGCCCTATTTTATTTTCTTTATGGACATTTGGACGTTGTAAGGGCATATTTCTATCTTTAGATGGGTATCTATTTATTATGTTCTTTTGATTTGTTTAGATGCAGTGAATTCTTTATTTATTTTGAATCATATGTAGTATGCATAATAACATAATATTGAAGAATTTTATAATATTTAGACCTAAAAAAGAGGTCGGTTTCAATGAACAGATCATTGTATGGGTGCTGGGTTATTTTCACCTTCCCCACGTGTACCTAACTTTTCGAACCTATTAGGGGGTTGAAAATTTCTTAGAAATCGAGTCATCCACCCCTTTTTACTTTTTCAGCCCATCCGGATGGTGACTCCATTTTCTCTGGATTTAGGTCTATGTTCTCAAATGTCCTAAGTCTAACAGTTTTGAAGTCGCAAGAACCATTCTACCGGGAGTAGGGGTGAAAAATTCCGCTCACACACAATTTACTCATCAATTTTATTATCGTATTTATTTTTATTTCTACTATAGCTATTTTATGTTGATTGTAATAGGTTTTGATTAGTGAGAAAAAATTTCTAATTTAGTTAAAATTTAACGATTAAATTGTGAGATTTTAATATAGTTAAGGTTTATTGATGCAATATATTTAATTTGTATTAAATTTAATGATAGATTAGTAACTAAATATATTTAAATTGATTACGAATTAATGAATTTAAAACTTTTTAGTAACAGTAAATTTTGTCCCTAAATTTGTGATGTAATTGAATTCCATTGTAAATAGAATTATTTATAAGCTAATTACCAACTAATATATTCCTCATAATACCATCGCTAAATGTAAGTAGTAATGAAATTTTAATATATGGTGACAAAAGAGTCGATGAAAAATTATAATATAGTTAAACGGTAACAAATATATATGCATATAATAGTAACAAATATTAATAATTATTATATTTCTCTTTAATTTTACTTTTACTATAAAAAATTTTCTATATTAAAAAAATAAAAATTCAATTGTGTGATAATAATAATAATAATAATAATAATAATAATAATAATAATAATAATAATAATAATAATTTTAGGTGTCCAAAAGACAAAACATTATATATTCAAGGGTCTCAAACATATTTTTGTTTTTTATTTTCTTGATAATAAAGTGATATCAATTTGTATCCACCTATTAAATCCGTCATTTTATTTTTTTTATTTTTGTACAAATCAGTTTTTCGGAATGATAAAATTACAACGACGATAAAGCTCTTCTTATCAAGTTTTAACGTAGTTGTATATTTAGAAAATCAAATTCGAAATTTCTATTTAAGAGGGTGTTTCTCAAAACTGAAACTTTTCAGCTTATTGTGAATAAGTGATTTTTAGATTATAATCAGATTAAAAATAAGCAGTTAAACGTTTCTATAAACTAGTTAATAATCAGCTGATAATCAGTTTATAATCAGTTAAGTGTTTCTGTAAAATCAGCTTATAATCAGTTTTTAATTGCAGAAACTGTCAAAATGACCAAACTGTCCCTGAGTTTATTTATTGTATAAAAATAATTTTTTAAATGTCAATTCAAAATTCATTTTGCAATAATAATAATAATAATAAAATTTATTTAATAATAATAATAATATTGGTGTTATCAATAAATTATACAAATAAAAAAACTACCATGTAAATATTAACAAATTAATTAGAATCCTAAAAATATTAATTAGAATCCTAAAAATAAAAGAATTTTGATGGGAACTAAAGTGTATAGGGTGGGCAAATTTGGAATATTGAAGATTAGGTATAGATAGTATGGTCTTTTACTTGGTCAAAACTGTTTAAAAAATAAGTACTTAAAAAAAAGTAGCAAAAATCCAACTTTAAAAAACTGATTAAAATCAGATTATAATATACTATTTAAATTTTCAGAAACACTTAAATAAACAACTTATAATCTAAAAACTGCTTATAATCAGTTTTGACCAGCTTTTAAATTTTGAGAAACACCATCTAAGTTAAAATAATTTCTTACCAATTTATTCAGGTGTTCGTTGAAATTGAGAATCAAGCTTATCTCTTGTTAAATCCACCATTTTAATTTGATAAAACACAAACCATGAGTCAAGATTTTTTAATTAAAATAATAAGTAAAATTTCATTAGTAATTTAATCATAAATATTAGATATTCCAGCCAATAAGTCAGGAGTAAATCCACTTATTACTGTTTATAAATTTATTGAGAGGATAACATCTAAAAAATTAAGGTGAATAAGAGTTATCCTTATCCCTTGCATATTATTAATAATAAATTTTTATTGTAATTAATAATTTTTTTATTCATTTATTAATATGCTTGTTTTTTTTAAACATCTTAAGTATGAAAATATGTATTACTCTTTTTTAAACATGGATATTTATTTTTAGAAAATTATGCATGGATATTAAGAACTATACTTTCTTTGCTCACTCTATAAACTCTCAAATTATGATAAATTATTATAACACCTCTAAATTTATCTTAATTATCATTTTAATATCTAATAAGTCAATTTATATAAATAGTTCCTAAGTCAATCTTTTGGTTGCATCCAATTGAAATTATTAATGTAAGTGCATGCATGGATAAATTCTGATTACTTTAAAGAAATAATATATATAAGGAAATCTTAAAAATGGCCAATTGTCTCAAAAGTTTTAAGATTTCTTTATACTTTTTTTGGGGGTGCATTCTTTCTACATTTTTAATAATAAACCTTTTGACACATATTCGTACCAAAGTTGAACCTGTGATGTGAAAGTGAGAAAGAGAAACGAATGCTTTCAAAATTCCAATCCAAAAAGAAGTATAAAATTAAAATAGGGAGACAAAGGCAGTGTTTTAAATTAATTTCCATATCTACATATATTATTATTATTGGCCTATGACTTTCTAGCAATCGGTGCTATATACACCGTTCAATGAAGCACCTTTACAAACATGTTTGATTATGACAACTATACATTATCTAATCATCCGAATATATGAATATATTTTATTACTTATATTTATTATATTATACATAAGAGTAATAACGATAGAATATCAAATTTGAATAACGAATGTTAAAAAATAAATATTTAAATTTATTATGAAAAGCAAAAATATTATTTATATTTTATTCAAATTTATTTATAAATTATATATATTCTATATAAATAAATTAGATATTTAAAAATATTGAATTTATATCCATTTTAATTATAGACGAACGTGTATATATATATATAATTATTTATTTAGAGATAAAACTTTTCTGATTTTTTATACATAATACAACACTGACATGACTTGCCACAGTAAAACTCCATTTTCTTTTTTGCCTTGAGCCAGTGTGTTAAAAGTTATACAATTATCGATGAATAAAACTCAACTCGATAGGTTAAAGGAGTGACGGAGACTCATTTATTTTTAATTAAAAATTAGATATTTAATATTTAATATTGGATATAAAATAATTTTAAATTTTTAGATAAGTTATCCTATTTTTTAAGATATCTGTAAACTAATAAAAGAATTAATTATTATATTTGACAACGAATGCTCTCATCTAAAACCAAAAAAATGATAATAATCATAATAAGTGAACATCAAAATATATGCGGTAATGTTAAATAGTCTCTCCGTCGGAATCATTGCTTTTGCAACAAAAAAAAAATCCTTTTCAAATAATAATTATATATAATTTAAAAATTAATTATACTTTTATTATTAAAAATTTAATTAATAAAATATAATAAAATATTAATCAATTAATAAAAAAATATTTTAATTTATTTAAAATAATTTATATACTATTTAAAAAAATTAATAAATTTTTAATAAATATATATAAATTATACGCAACAATCTCAATCAAGAAAAAATATAAAATTATATGACTTTTCTTCTTTATTAATACTAGTTATGAAATAATCATGGCGCGAGCCTATGTGTTACCAAATGAGAGCAATTGCCCCCTTCTTTTTTGAAAAAAAAAATTTATATATATAATAAAATTTTAAAATCTCTTATTTCCCTCCCTTTAAAATTTAAATTATCCCCCAATAAAATTTAAGTATATATATATATATATTTCTCTCTCTCTTATATATAAACTCTTCAATGGAATAAAGACAAAGGAAATTAAGAAAAATGGCAAAATTTTTAACTAAATTAATTTAAAATTATTCAATAAATTAAGAGATTAGAAAAAAAAATTAAAAGTAGAATAAAAAGAAAGAAAAATTAAAAAAGAATCTAAAGTTAAAATATTTTTTCTTTTTTTTCTTTTAATTTTTTAATTTTATTATTTCTACTTTCAATATTATATTATGATTTTTTTATTCAATTAAGATTTTTCTCTTTATTTTTTTTATGCATCATGGGGCTTTAGATCCTAGCAAAATGGCATAATTGGCGCATTGCTATATAGATATAGTACAATAAAAGGGATATGAATGCGGATTGAAAAAAAAAGGGGATATGATTCGCTCATTTGCTTTTAGGAAAAGGTGAATGTTAGTGATTTAATTATAGCTTCAAAATTTTAGAAATTTAGAGATTTAAGTGATTTCTGATGATGATATGTTCTTGTATTTAAAATTGATATTTTTATTATTGATCAATTTTAAATAATTTAATATTACATGTTTAAAATTTTCAATCCAATTAAATTTATTTAAAATATTAAATCACAATTTTAATATAAGATTCATATTAATAAAATCAGAAAAAAAGTAGAATTATTTTATTGGAAGATTCAAAATCAAAACCATGCATTTTTATATTAAAATTGTATAGTTGTATATATTAGATAATTTTTTCTACTTTAAATTTTATTTCCATTAAAAAAATAAAAAAATAAAAAATCACAGATACATAAAAATGTTTGTGTTTCAATTCATTAATTTACATTTTACAATGTTATATTTTACACCAAAAAAAAAAATCTATCATAATATTAAAAGATTATAGTTTTTAAGTGCATTATTTTTTGTCAGATAAAAAAAGTGCATTATTTTTTATACCGCAACATTATTATTTTTTATTTTTTGGAGACTATAATAGATATATTATTATTATTATTATTATTATTATTTAAGGCTGGATACAATTTGATTAATCGATCATAGTTTAATTAGACAAAGGTCCAATTTAGCTCCTATAATAAAAAAAATCTAAATTAATACTTAAAGTTTTTTTTGAACAAAATTGATACTTATTTTTTTAAATTTGAATCAAATTATTTTTTTTATGAAATTATTAAATAGTTAAGGACAAGTACCAATTTGAACTGAAATTAAATATTAAAAGATAAATTAAAATTTTTTAAAAAATTAATATAATATATTTTTAAAAATTATTTATTAATTAATATCAATAATTTATCATATTAATAAATATTTTTTATAATTTATAATACTTTAATAACCTATAATTTAATAAATAATTAAAATATTAAATAATTTATATTATATATGATTTTTATAATATTTTTAAATATAATATTAATATAATATTACAAAATTAATATTTAAAATATTAATAAATAATTTATATTAAAAATATTATAATTGATAATATTAAAATAATTTTTAATATTATAATTTATAATTTTGATCAATTTAAATAATTTTAATATATTTCATATTTTTAATAATTATTTAATTTTTAATATTATAAATTATTTTTTAATTAATATTTTTAATATCAATAATTTATAATATTGATATTTTTCTAATTTTATAATTCATAATATTTTAATAATCTATAATATAAAAATAATTAAAAATTTAATAATTTATATATATAATTTGAGAATCATAATTTTAAATTTTTTTATAATTTTTAATTTTTTTTAAAAATAAAAAGATTCAAAAATTATAAATTTTTTTAAAAAAAATTCAATAAACAAGAAATAGAATGAAGAATGAAATAGCTTATCATCTACTCTTATAGTGTATTAATTGACTTTGAATTATAGAAAATATTATAGTTTTAACTCATATTACATGTACAATATAATTAAAGGCATAGTATTAACATAGATAAATATTATAAATAATAAAATTATAAAAAATATTTATTAATATTATAAATTATTGATATTAAAAATAATCAATTACTAAATAATTTATAATATTAAAAATGTGAAATATATTTAAAAATAAAATTATTAAAATTATAAATTATAATATTTTAATATAAACTGTTTATTAATATTTTTATTATTAATTTTGTAATATTATAATTACTATTATATTTAAAAATATTATAAAAATTATATAATATAAATTATTGTATATTTTTAATTATTTGTTTAATTGTAGATTATTAAATTATTATAAGTTATAAAATTATAAAAAAAATATTTATTAATATTATAAATTATTGATATAAAAAATATTAATTAATAAATAATTTTTAATTATATTATATTAATATTTTTTAAAAAAGTTTAATTTTGTCTATAATTTTTAATTTTAATCTAAATTAACTTTTATCATTAACTATTTAATAGTTCTGTTGAAAAAAAGATAATTTGAACTAATTGAAAAGAAAAAGTATCAATTTGGTCCAAAAAATTTTTAAAGACTAATTTATACTTTTTATTATAGTTGAGGGCCAAATTGAACTTTTATTTTAATTTAATTCGGTTAGTTCGGTTAAAAAATTTAGGTTATTTTGGATTTAATTCGATTATATATTTAATCGATTCGGGTAAGTTGGTTAACCAAAAATTATAAAAAATAATTTTTTATTAATTTTTTATTTAAAATTTTAATTATATAAATTTTTATTATAAATATATATATTTTTATTACAAAATAAAATTATATTTTATTTATTTTTAATATATTTTATTTAGTTATTTAATTATATTAATATTTTTATTAAAAATATAAATTTTTATTATAAAATAAAAATTATATTAATTTAATTAATTAATCAAATCGGATAAAATTAAAAAAGTTTAATCTATAAAATTATTGTTTAAAATAATCAGTCAAATTAAACTTAACTAACAAACTGAATGGCTGCCCATATCAATAGGGAAGTGAGGCAAAAAAAGAAGGGGGAAAAGAAAATGGGTCCCAGCGAGCATGGCTGCACAGGAGTCTAGCTGTAAAGGTTGAAAACAGGTCATAACATTGACAAAAGGTCGAAAAGGAGTAGCCTTGTCAGCCGTCGCCTCCACCTTCACCTCCTCCGTATATTCTTATATTCTCCCAACCAATTTCCAAGAACAAAACTTGTCATTTTCTTTCACTCACTTGCACGCTTCATTGCTCTCTTTATAAAAACACATCACAATATCACACGTACTTTGCTCCATCCAACATGGAACTTATTTGTGCCAAACACCAAAACTCCAAACCCCTCGTCGACCTTGCAATCCAAATACCACCACCACTGCCCGCAAGGCAGCCACCACCACCTTATAGCTCTTTAAAAATAATAAAAGATTCATTTATTTCAATCTTAGGTAGATTTCATGCTGGTTATTTTAGAATAAGCCTTTCTCTTTGTAGCCAAGCTTTACTATGGAAAAATCTTGGAGATAAATCAGATATTGATCATGAACATGCTCTTAGAAGATTATTTAATCAACTACTACCCTCTACAGCTTTTCTTTTTCTTTGGTCTATAGCTCTTTTTACAATATCTTCACTCTCTCTTCTTTATTCACTCAGATGTTTATTTCACTTTAAAATGGTGAAAAATGAGTTCCTTCACCATGTAGGAGTTAACTATCTTTTTGCTCCATCGATTTCTTGGCTTCTTTTACTTCAATCTTCACCATTCGTTGGTCCAAAATCCTTTTACTTAGTTGTTCTTTACTGGGTTTTTATGGTTCCAATGTTGGCTCTTGATGTTAAAATCTATGGCCAATGGTTTACTAAAGGAAAGAGGTCTTTATCAGTAGCTGCGAATCCGGCAAGCCAGTTATCGGTGATCGGGAACTTGGTCGGAGCAGAGGCGGCAGCACAAATGGGGTGGAGAGAGACTTCAATTTGCATGTTCTCATTAGGGATGTGTCATTATCTTGTGCTTTTTGTGACATTATATCAAAGATCAAGTGTGGATAATTGCTTACCAGCAATGTTGAGGCCAGTTTTCTTCTTGTTTATAGCGGCTCCTAGCATGGGAAGCTTAGCTTGGAACTCTATTTCTGGAAGCTTTGATAACTTGGCAAAGATGCTCTTCTTCCTCTCCCTTTTCCTCTTTTTATCCCTGGTAATTATATATATAATATTTATTAAATTCGTTAATTAATGATAAATTTTTCTATATAATTTGTTATTAATTATGGTCAAGAAGTAAAATTAAAATTGAATTGTTATTAGAACAAGTGGATTGGTCCTTAAAAGAAGCATTCAAGTAGGGACCATATCGAGATCTTTGAGTTGTTTGACATAAAATGCAACCATACATATCCGTGCTTTTCATATGCAATATTTTCACTCATATGTTCTCCTTTCACTGTTTCACTTTTGGCCTAATATTTAGACTTAACGATAAATATTTGAATTTTTAAATATTCTCATATGGATCCCCATGTACACATACCTCAGCCAATCAAAATTAAATAAAATAAATTTAATAAAAATATTAATTTTATTTAATTTTAATTGATCATATATATATATATATACCTGATACATGGTATCATTAAATTCTAATGTGTGCATGTATCCTTGAGGTAAGATAATCCATTATAAAATATAATTGAGACAATTTTAAAAGTTGCAAATCAGCGCACGGGTGATCGAAAAAATAATTAAAAATTAATAAATTTATTCAGACACTTAATCATACACCGATAATGAAATTTTTTTATTTCAATTTCAACATATATATCGAGCTAATAGTTTTAGACTTTACAGCTAGTCTGGTCATCCCAGCTCGCTTCGATATGCATAGGCTTGATAAGATATTCAATGAATATTTTGAATTTGCTAATGATTAATGAATTATTAAAATGAACAGGTCTCAAGGCCAAAATTGTTCAAGAAATCAACAAGAAATTTCAATGTAGTATGGTGGGCATACTCTTTCCCATTGACAGTCTTAGCAGTAGCTTCAGCAGATTATGCAAAAGAGGCGAAAGGTGACATTGCCCATGGGGTAATGCTAGTTCTATCTGCACTCTCAGTTTTGGTTTCTCTAAGTTTGGTGGTGTTCACTGCACTTAATTCTAATAGGCTTTTCCCTCCCCATGATCCTGCTTTAAATTATAAAACAAATCTTGAAGCCTCATGACTGTAGCTCAATTATGATTCTAATTGTAAAAACTATAACCATATATTTTTTTTCACGTTTTTATATATACGCATTTTGTAAAGACAATTTTTTGTTAGGAACCTATGGGTCATTTGGGGTCCTTACTTGTAGCTGAATGGCTAGAGCTTCAAAGAAGCTTGGATTCTACCAAATCCAACTATTGAGTTCAGAAGAGAAGTGGTGGGGGAGAGTTAGCAGAAAGGAAAGAAGTGAGGAAGAAAGAGAGAGATGAGAGAAATCAGATTGTCACTACAAGAAATCAGGGAATTGGCGATGGACAATTACGTCTCTAATTCCCAAAAATCTGTCCATAATTCTGTTTAACAACGGCCCAAGGTTGAAGCTAGCTGGATTGCCACAAAAATAATAGTGACGGACTTGTCTCCATCGCTAATTTAGCGACTGCTTTTTCATTGCTAATTTCAGATATCCGTCGCTAAATAGGTTAGATGTTTTCCAATTTTGGGACAGATTTAGCGACGGCGATCACAATTATTTTTAAATTTTTTTAATAAATTTAATATTCTGTCACTACATCCTTCGTTATATTTTAATTTTTTTAGTTCGTCGCTATATTTTAGATTATTTTTAAAATTTTATTAAAAATTATCGCTAATCCGTTGCTATTTTTTAATTATTTTTTATTTTTATGCATTCATCGGCGATCGGTCGCTAATATTTTTAAATATTCATCATCAATGCGCTGATAAACTACTAATACTTATTTTTTTCAAATTATTTAATATGTAAATCATATATCAAATACATGAAACAATATTCTAATATTAAAACATGTAACATAAAGTGTTCGAATATTGAAATATAAATCTTAAACAATATTTCAACAATCAAGATAAGTAACAGATAGTGTTCCAATAAACAAAAATTGTATTTCGATTTTCAAAATGTATAATATAAAATGTCAAAATGAGATACTGTCAAATAAACCTAAGGTGCAGAAGGTAGGGACTGAAATCCTTAAAATCTCATTTGTTGTTGGATCTCCTCCATCTGTTCCGGCATCTGTTGGATCAGCTGTTGCTATTGACTTATCTCCTCCTGCGTCTCAAATTGAAGTCGCATGGCATCAAACGCTTATTGTCTAGTAATATCATATTCACCATCAGAAGCTGCAGAAGTGGAGGATCCTGGAGTCTTATAGTAGACATTGGACTTAGAGCCCAAGCTGTATACATGTCCTTTATGCTCTCCACCCATAGCTTGTGTATACAATTAGGACTCATCTATGCTTTCATTATTTTTTGTGGTATGGTCGCTGATGGCAACAATATGTTCCTAAAAATTTAAAAAGAACATTTAATTGTAATTATATATATATTAAACTAAAATTAAATGAATTCTGACAACATTTCAATCATATCAAAATTTCAGCAGCATTCCGACTATATCGAAATATACCAGACCTCTAAAGGTCTATACTATTGATGTTCTTGGAATAAAAAAAAACACTTCCAACACACCAACCTTATACCACCCAAACTACTAATTTATTTCACAATCACATAAGCACGTCTATAATTTCATTGCATAACACAATGCAAATAAACAAATATCATCCAACACACATATGTTATGTATATATAACTAAAATTGAAATTGAACGAATTGAGAATGTAACTTACATGTACTTCTCTAGATCTCTGGTCCATGAACGTAAATAAATTCAACGCTAAGCATCATAAAGTAAATAAATCTCTAATAAAAACCCATAGCTAGCAAAAATCCATTATAAAAACTCATAATAAATAACAAAAGCACATAAATCTCTAACAAAACAAACTTTGCTAAAATAAAGCCTATCGCTTAATAACCCCAAAGTAAATAAATCTTTAACAAAATATATATTTCAAAAAAAAAAACTCACCTTGAAATCTTTCACTGGAAATGAACGAAAAACGATATATGCCGATGAGAAGATAAAGCAATAAGCTATCGGCCAGTGATTAAGCTACTGGCCAACCAGTGGATGATGGTGGGAGAGAGGATGGTGGCTGAGAGGGTGAAAAGATATGGTGCAAAAGAAAAAGAAGCAATTTTAAGTAGGCCACTGTCAATTTTTTAGGGCTGCAATTAGCAACGAAAATAATTCTATCACTAATTTGTCACTGAAATTATTAATGTATTTTTTAAAATATTCTTTTTCATATTTATTGTGACAAATATAGTCCGTCGCTATATATTTTTTTAAAAATTTTATTTTCTCATTTATATAAAGGGATGGATAAAGTCTGTTGCTATTATTTTAATTTTATTCTTTTTCTATATTAAATTATTACAAGTTTTATTTATTTAAAATTTTAGCGTTGAAAAATTCATCGCTAAATTAGCAACAATATAAACTGACTCTAAGTATTTATTTGTCGTCGCTAATTAATATTTTTGGCACAAAAAATTGGAGCCTTTGGCACTCCAATTATTTAGCGACGGATTTAGTATCTCTAAATCCATCTCTAATCCATCACAAATTTTAGTCTGTCGCAGATCCAAGCGACTTATTCACTTTTGTAGCTAAATTCCATCACCAAACTAAGCTTTTCTTGTAGTGGGCCACTTTAGTTAGGATTTTGAATGGACCAAAATACTTTGCACAAAGCTTGATGCTCTTTCTGGCAGCAACAAAAATTTGCCTATAAGGTTAGAGCTTCAAATAAACCATATCACCCACTTTGAACTATGTTTCAATTCTTTTGGCACCTAGTTGCTTTTGCCTGTTCTGAGTGATTTGGAGTTGATCCTTTAAGAAAGCAATCATCTTCTGCCTCTCTTGTAAGAACTCTTCCGCTGAAGCTACAAATGTAGGACATAACAAGGTTAGAAAATGTTTAGGAGAAACACTATATAGGACTTGACAAGGTGTCATGTTGAGGCAAGAGTGAAAATTTGTGTTGTACAGCCATTCAACCACAACAAAGCCACTTAGCCTAAGCATTTAGTCTCTTGAAATGTGCACACCTTAAACAGTTTTCAAGGTAGAGATTAACCCTCTTTGTCTAGCCATTAAATTGATGGTGGTATGCACTAATGAGGTTGAGCTTAACTCCCAAAGCCTTAAAGAGCTCCAGCTAGAGTAAGCTTGTAAATTTTTTTATCTCTGTTTGTTGTTATATCCTTAGGTAGCCCTAGTAGTCTAAAGATAAGGTTGACGAATAGATGAGCCATTGTTGCTGCTAAATAAGGGTAAGTTAAGGCAAGAAAATAGGCATACTTCGAGAAATTGTCTACTACTACCAAGACTACCTCCTTTCCATCTGACTTAGGGAATTACTCAATGAAGTCCATAGAGATTGACTCTGAGGCTTTGTGGGGAATTGGCAGTGGTTGTAAGAGCCTGGATAAGCTATATTTTCCCCTTTGCATCGCTGGTAAATTTTAACACCCTTATACTTAATATACATATAATATATATACACCTAGTATATGTAAAATACATATATAGAGTATAAAAATGTCACAGTACGGTCTTTATAAAAACTATCATAAATCTATGTTAACCATTTTTAAAACACTTAAAATGTATTTTAATAAATAAATAAAAATAACCATTAATTATTTAAATAGTAAAAAGATATATTAAATAGAAAATCTCTGAAAAAATTCACCACAGTTTTGTCTATATTTCAGATAATCTCAAATTTTAAATAACATAATCTGCAATCAAAATACACTCTCAATTATTTATTCAATACACCCATTTCTGCTAGCATTTTGCAAAAATACATCCACATATATATATATATATATAAGTCCCATTTTTATTTCAATATTACACAAAAGGAAAAACATATATATTACACCGCATACATGATTATATATATAATGTACATACTCAAAAGCATTTTTAAAAAAAAGTTTCAAAGTGTATACATATTATGCAAGTGACACTGGTCCGCGGTAGCTCAAGAATCTTCACACATAAAAACTTAGACCTGGGGTGGTCTAGTAGCACTTTCTGGAACTTCCGGATCTATTCTGTCACATGCGTGATAGAATTCAATCGCGTTAAGTATATTGGCTAGTAGTACATACTTTAATAAAATTTAAAAATGATGTCATACATGTATAATGTCATATTTGCATCATGCTAGAAATGTCAAACATTGTTTATATACACAACACACTAAACATCCATACACATTTGGCCAAAATACCTTATATAATTATCTAGTCCTAGGCTCGCTGTCTTGATCTATCATTGGTCTTTCACTCGGGTGTAGACATATCTCTGTGACACCCAGTGTCTTATCCATTTTAGTGCATGGTATGCCAACATCCAAGCGCAATCTTCTAGCAACTAGATAGTATATAAGGTACACACAATACACATTTCTTTCAATGTGCTTTTACATCTTGACTCATACCATAGTTTCCACAAATCATTATCATAAATAATGCAAATATGGTTTACTTCCTCTTGTTAGTGCATCAATTACACTTTACACATTTTGCATAAATAATTCATTTAGCCATTCTTAAATGGCTAATCATGCCACAACCAAACAAACCAAGCATTGTTACTTCAAATAATGTCATATACACATATTCATAAAAATAAAAAATCATTATACATTTAACATATGTAATGTGTTATGCTAAAATTCAATACAATCATACACATTATGAATAAAGTATATGCTAACCTCTTTAAAGCAATAAATGGAGTTAAAACTCCACTCCACTTCCAATTTACCCAAAAGTCTTTCACCACTAGGTTGATGAAAATTCTATATACTCAACACCTATACTCAATGTGAATGAACATAATCAATTAACATCATATTCCTAGGTGTTTAAAGCCTAAAATAAAAATTAAAACATAATTCTACAATTTTTTAAGTTTTTTCCATAATGAACTTTAACCTTAGAAAATCATTTCAACACATTCAAAATTGAGTTTTTAGCTTAAATATATCTAATACATTATATTTTAACACATTTTAAGCATTAAAACACAATGTATCACATTTTCTCCAAAATTCTAAAATTTTGCCCTAAGCAACTTTGATTTTGGTTTTTCATTCTAACTAATTCCAAATATTAATTAAGTTCATTTTCATTAATAAAATCATTAAATAACACAATTCAAATCATAAAATCAAATAAACATAAATTCTTTATATTTACTATTCCCGAAACCCTAACCCACTCTCTTCCTCTTCCAAACTACTATCAAACCTAAACAAATTAACCAAACAACCTTAAAATCTTTATCTCCTCATCAAGACAACACCTTCCATACCCATTTTAACAATTATAATATACTATATAAAATTATAAATTTTCACATAACCATAATTTTAAAGAAATCCAAAATTTTTTTGAAGAAAACTTACCAATTTGTTGAAAAATCACCAAAACTTCTTTTGATTCTTGAAAATCCACTCAAAAATTGGTGTGTGGTAGAAAAGAAAAGCTTTCCCTTGCTTCCATGGAGTTTTGGCCAACAATAATAAGAGATGAAGAAGATGGGTTTATATTTTTCACGTTTTACTATTCATATTCACACTTCTTTATTTATATTTTACTATTCACATATTGACTTTTTTATGTTATTTATATTTTATATATATTTAACATATACAATCTATTTTTTTTTTACTTTTAAATCTTCATTTCTCCCTCAAATTATTCATTTTAGTTTTATTTTATTTTATTTTATTTTGTGGATGTTACAACTCTCTCCCCCTTAAAAGAATTTTGTCCTCAAAATTACCTGGTATTAGCTCAGAAATAGTTGAGGATACTGGCTTCGCATAACTTGCTCACTCTCCCATGTCACTTCGTCGGTAGAGTGGTTTCTCCATAATAGTTTAACCAATAACACTCTTTTATTTCTTAACTCTTTTACCTCTTTTGCTAAAATAGCTACTAACTCTTCTTTATAGGTCAAATCTGGACTCACCTCAATCGACTCAATTGATAAGACATGAGATGGATCTGATCTATACCTTCGAAGCATCGAGTCATGAAAGACGTTATGTATCTTTTCTAACTCGGGTGGCAAAGCCAATCTATAAGTCACTGGTCCCACTCTTTCCAGTACTTCATATGGACCAATAAATCGAGGACTTAATTTATCTTTTTGACCAAATCTTAAAATTTTCTTCCAAGGAGATACTTTTAAAAACACCTTATCTCCCACACTAAACTCTATGTCTTTCCTCTTCAAATCTGAATAGGATTTCTGGCGGTCTAAAGCTATTTTCAATCTATCCTGAATTATCTTAACTTTTTCCTATGTTTCCTTAATCAAATAGGGACCTAGAAGCTTGCATTCTCCAACCTTGTCCCAACACAACGGTGTCCTACACTTTCTACCATACAAAGCTTCATAAGAAGCCATCCCAATACTAGACTAGAAGCTATTATTATATGCAAATTCAACAAAAGGTAAATATTTATCCCAGCTCTCAGTAAATTCAATAACATAACTCCTTAACATGTCCTCTAGTACCTGTATCACTCTCTCAGACTGTCCATCTGTCTGCGGATGAAAAGCAGTACTAAAATACAATCGACTAGCCAAAGCATCTTACAAACTTTTCTAAAATCTTGATGTAAATTTGGGATCTCGATCTAAAACTATTGAAACTAGGATCCCATGTAACCTCACCATCTCACTGATATACAACTCAGTTACCCTATCCAGGGAGTAGTTCATCCTGATTGGAAGGAAATGAGCTGACTTCATTAATCTATCCATAATCACCTAAATTGCATCATGTTTCCTCTGGGTTAAAGGAAATCCAGTCACAAAGTCCATAGTTACACGCTCCCATTTCCATTCAAGTACTAATAAAGGCTGTAATAATCCTAAAGGAACCTGATATTCAGGCTTCACTCTCTGACAGGTGAGATATCTAGAAATAAACTCTGCTATATCCCTTTTCATACTAGACCACCAATAATGCTGTTTCAAATCCTAATACATATTAGTACTTCCAGGGTGCATAGCATATGAAGACTGGTGTGATTCTTCCAAAATTCTTTTTCTCAATTCCACATCCTCAGGAACACACAATCTGCCTCTAGACCATACACCACCATCACCTCTTACATGAAAATCCCTACTCTCCCACTTTTTGTAATCTTCCACAATCTTCTGGTGTTTCATATATGATGTATATGTTTCTTTAACTTGATCAATCAGCAATGGCTTCACTTGCAACTGAGCCATAAGAGCTCATTCATCACAATCCTTAAATCTGATATGCAATGCTCTTAACTCAATAAGCAACACAAGAGCATAGGCAGTCAACCCTGCCACTGGCTTTCGACTCAACGCATCTGCAAATACATCTGCCTTACCAGAGTGATAATTAATTAGATAGTCATAATCCTTTATTAATTCTAACCATCACCTCTGCAGAAGATTCAACTCTTTCTGGACACCCAAATACTTTAAACTCTTGTGATTAGTGTAAATAAAATATTTCTCCCTATATAAGTGGTGTCTCTAAATCTTTAATGCAAATACAATGACAGCCAACTCCAAATCATGAGTTGGATAGTTTAACTCACGAGGCTTCAACTGTCGGAATGCATAAGCAATGACTCTACCCTCCTGCATTAGAATACAACCTAAACCATTATGTGAAGCATCACTATATATCACATAGGGTTTACCTTCCACAGGCAGGGTAACGATAGGAGCTTGAGTCAACATGTCCCTTAACTGCTCAAAACTCATATGATATCAATTAGTCCACACAAATTTCACATCTTTCCAAAGTAATTTGGTAAGTGGCGAAGCTATCATGGAAAATCTCTTCACAAACCGACGATAATAACCAGCCAATCCCAGAAAACTTCTAATCTCTGTTATATTCTTCTGTGAACTCCAATTCAAGATTGCTTCAACTTTACTCAGATCAACTTTTATACCTTCTGCTGAAACAAAATGCCCAAGGAAAGTCACTCAATCCAACCAGAATTTAAACTTTGACAACTTGGCATACATATATTTCTCTCTTAAGGTTTGCAACACAATCTATAAATGTCTGTCATGCTCTTCTTTACTGTGAGAGTATAGTAGGATATCATCAATAAATACTACCACAAACTGATCTAAGTATGGCCTAAACACCCGATTCATTAAATTCATGAATGCAGTTGGTGCATTCGTCAGCCCAAAAGGCATCACTAAAAACTCATAATGGTCATACCTCATGCGAAAGCCTTATGAACATCTACATCCCTAACTCTCAGCTGATGATAACCCGATCTCAAATTAATCTTGAAAAATACTGCAGCTCCCTTCAATTGATCAAAGAGATCATCAATGCGAGGCAATGGGTATTTATTCTTGATGGTCACTTTATTCAATTGCCGATAATCAATGCACAATCTTAAAGTGCTATCCTTCTTGTTTACAAATAACACAGGTGCTTCCCACGGTGATACACTAGGGCGGATAAACCTTTTATCAAGAAGCTCCTGTAGCTGCACCTTCAACTCTTTTAATTCAACAAGTGTCATCTGGTAAGGAGTAATAGAGATAGGAATGGTACCAGACATCAAATCAATACCAAACTCCACATCTCTCTCTGGAGACAACCCCGACAAATCATCAAAAAACACATCCAAAAACTCTGCTACTGTAGGTATATTGTACAGCTGAGACTTCACTATCCTGGTATTTGTAACATGAGCCAAATATGCCTCACACCCCTTCTGGATCATCCTCCTAGATGACATAATTGAAACAAATATGGATGCAATGTGTGTTTGCTCACTAGATACCACTACGTCTTTCCCATCACGTGTTTTTAAAGTAACATGTTTCTGTCGACATTCTACTATAATCTCATGTCTGGATAACCAATCCATGCCCAAAATCACACCATACTCCCTAAAGGGCATCTCAATTAGGTCACCAAGAAACTCCTCATCCTGAACAACAACTGGACTATCTCGGTGCACCTTATTAACTATTACACTGTGTCCTAAAGGGTTAGTCACCAACACATCATACCCTAATAACTCAGAATGCATATCACTCACAGACATGATGGATACACTGATGTATGAATATATCGATCCAGGATCAATTAATGTATACACAGAAATACCAAGTAAAGAGAATGTACCAGCTACAACATTAGAAGCACTCGGCTACCGCTGCATCACATATACTCTCTGTGATGATCTTGTTTGCTCTGGTATACTAGTCCCTGCTGTGGATCCTCCTCTCTAACTGAATCCAAATCTGCCACCTCTACCACCTCTGCTACCTCGACCCCCTTTGTCACTAAATCTGGACACTACTATCTCAGTCTGTCTATCCACTGGTGGCACTGGACAATCTCTGATAAAATGGTCACGGGACCCACATCTAAAATAGCCAACTAAAAATGGACTAGTACTCCAATAAACACCCCTGTGAAATCGACCATACTGAGCACAAGGAGATATAGGAGATCTCTGTGAAATTGGGGTAGGAGCACTAGCCATTGAAGTAGTAGATCCCTGACTCTGCCTCTACTGTTGAGACCAGGCTGTCCCTGGCCTCTACCAAACCTCTATGAAGAACCTCCTTTACTTCTCTTTGATGATGAAGACCCCACCTCAGTCTGTAGTCTCCTATCTCTACCATCTGCTCTGGCAACTGCTGCAAGTCCTTGTGCCTTGTCTACACTTCTGGAAACTACATGTAACTTGGAGAAATCCTCATATCATAAGCCTGCTACCAAACACATGATAGATGGCCTCAAACCCTCCTCACATCTTCGGCATCTATCAATCTCATCAGTCACAATTCCTCCTGCATACTTGCTCAATCTAATGAAATCTTTCTCATAGTCTGTCATTGTCTTTGATTCTTGTCTTAAACCCAAAAATTCTTTCCTTTTAGTATCTTTATACTCCTGAAGATTATATTTCTTATCAAACTCCTACAGAAAATCATGATATGTCAATACCAGAGAATCTTCCGCAAAATGAGAAACTGTCTTCCACCACTCATAAGTGTCCCCCTGCAGAAGAGACATGGTATAATAAAACTTCTCTTCTGCACTAGCCTGTAGCTGGATAAATACCCTTTGAACTATATCCAGCCACTCCTCCACTCTAGCTGGACCTATAGTGCCAAAGAAATCTGTAGCTCTGAATTTTCTTATCTTGTTATACTTTTTGGTCGGTAGCTGCTACTAGGGCGGCGGCTGCGGCTGCACCGGAGCCTGCCGTAATAATTTCATAATATGCCGCACCCATCTTGGCAGAACCTTCTCAACAGCTGATCTAGCTGGCACTGACACCTCCCCAGCTATCTCGATGCCCTCCTCATCAGACTCATGTGTCCGAGATGCTATATTCGCCATTATCTGTAAATATAAAAAGAACCGCCACATCAGGGACCAGATAAAATGCCAGTGCAATGCATGTATAACATGTTAAAATCACATTTAAAATTTCATTTTCTCTTTCCAAAAATCCACCTAGGTCGAGAACCTCAAACCTGGCTCTGATACCAAATAAATGTAACACCCTTATACTTTATATACATATAATATATATACACCCAGTATGTATAAAATACATATATAGAATATAAAGATGTCACAATACGGTCTTTAGAAAAACTTTCATAAATCTATGTTATCCATTTTTAAAACACTTAAAATGTATTTTAACAAATAAATAAAAATAACCATTAATGATTTAAATAGTAAAAAGATATATTAAATAGAAAATATCTGGAAAAAATTTGCCACAATTTTATTTATATTTCGGATAATTCTAAATTTCAAATAACACAACTTGCAATTAAAATACACTCCCAATTATTTTTGGCTTTCTTCTAGTTGGTTATTCTATTCTTCAATGAATTCTGTAAACCTTCTATCATTTAAGAGTTTTGGCTTTCTTCTAGCCGGTTGTTCCATTTTTCAATGGATTGTAGGTCTTCATCCTTCAAAATGGATTTCATCTTTGGACATCAGGTCTTCACCCTTCAAATTGGATATTTATCCTTCGGACATTGGGTCTTCACCCTTCAAAATGGATCTTTATTCTTGGACACCGGGTCTTCTCACTTCAAAATGGATCTTCATCCTTGGACATCATGTCTTCATCCTTCAAATTGTATCTTTATCCTTTGGACATTGGGTCTTCACTCTTCCAAATGGATCTTCATCCTTGGACATTTATCCTACATTGACTTTAGTTCTTCCACCTGGACTGATCTTTTATCTTTTGTATCTTCATTATTTTGGGGTCTTACTTTCTTCTTGTTATGTTCTTTTTGTTCTTCCTTGTGCAAAAAAATTCCCCTTATATCCTCTCTTTGCCACTGTGGCAAAATATTAAAAGTGAGTTTGAAAATATTTTATACATGAATAAACTCAAAAATTGAAAGGAGAAACTTTTTCCTTTGTGTAGGCTTAAACCAATGATTTTGTTCCTATATAAGCTTTGATTGATGTTTATATTTTGTCTAATTTTTTGCACAAGTACGCATCTCCATTTTGTAAAGTGACTAGATCTTCCTCAAGCAATGGGCCTTTCATGCCCCCTGATGTTATGTCTACTTATCATTATTTACTTCAAGAGTATTGCTATTTACTTTAATAAAGAATAGATAACACGAGACAAAAATACAATGTGATATGCTTATGTATGTATGCATGTATGTATAATATGTATGAATAATATTTACAGTGATTCTATTGACTCACATACCAAGGTGGTCAACCAAAGCACTCTCATTGGTTCCTTTCAGATGCTTGTTCAGAATAATAGAAGACCCCATAGCTATGGCTTCATCTTTCACATGTACAAAGCATGAGTAGTGGAGGCCCCGACAGGGTAGTTAGAAGCACAGGAGATGACATTTCAACCCATGATTCAACACATCAGTTGGTAACTTCTTCATGACTTTGCAAATGGTCCCTTCATTAGCCCACCTTACCTAATATATCCTTTAAGGTTTGATAATGCAACATTCTTCCCTTAACTTGAAGGCTTATGCAATAAGAAAATAGTTTTTTATTTTATTTTTTTAAAAATCAAATGTTGACTTTATCAAATCAGTGTCATTGTACCTTAGGACTTGATTTTTTCAAATTAACACATCTATAACATCATAACCCTAGTTATCATACTAAACATGGGAATCATTTCCATTTAAGTAAGAATTATTGCAGTTCAGATAGGCACATACTTATTACTTGGCCAAACATCACATTAAGTTTAAATGTTATCTATCTCATATGTATGCTTATCCAAACTATCTCCACTAATAGACTCTACCTACTAAAGAGATCAACAAGTCTTTTATAAGCTTAAAATGGGGTCTATAAGGGATATGGGTTAAAGGGAGGCCATTTTTAAACTTGAGCTGATGTGACACTACTGACAAACATTCACACTATAACTTTATGCTGGAACCGTATGCTATTAGAGGTTCCATTTTCACCTTATGGGCATCACTTAAAGCTTGAATGTCCTTCCATCTTCTTGGCAAAAATTTGAATCCAATCAGTACTATCTTGATCTTTAGACCACCTTTTTCTTTCTCTTTCTTTTTGTTCTTTTCCTTTTTGGAATAACAAGTCTAAGTCTTTCAAGATTGCGAACATGGATCTATGTTTGATAAAATGAAATATGGTCTTTCCCTTATGTATTTGAGTCTTTGGCTGGGCTGGATCAATTCAAGTCAATTCATCCTTATAAACTAAATGGAAGTCTTTTGCTTGCTTTAGGTAAAAAAAAGAACTCGATTGCCTTTCTGGACTATCTTTTGGGCTTTATTTTCTTTCCATTTATTTTCTTGTTTTTTTCTTTTCTTTATTTTTTTCTTTTTTCCTCTTTTTTTTCCTTTTTTTTCTCTTTCTTTTTTAGCTCTAAGAAAGTTATCTTGTCGACATCATTCTATGCTTTTGACTATGGATTAATGGAGTAGAGTGAGTTTGCTTTAACAAGAATAAATAATTTGTTGTCCTGATGTCATCTTAATAGATCGGAGATATTAAGTCTAGTATAAGGTGAACTTTAACTATCCTTATGGTTTTGAGAACTTCAGCTATCCTTATAGTCTTGAGAACTTAAATTATCCTTATGGTCTTGACTATGCATTCCTTTCTTTGATATTTTTGCTCCTTCACCTTAGTGATCATCAGACTTGTCATAAGAGTCACAACAACATAAGGTAGTTTACCGGGGCTTACTAGCTAATAAAAAGCAAGCTAAAATCTCATGAAGGCTCAAAGGGACAACTAGGGATTGTGATTTAATTGGATGAATTCTAGTTGTTGGCTTACCAACCAATGCCTAGATCATTTCTCCCTTAAATAAGTAAAGTTTAATTTCTCCTCGAAAGTTTATCAAAGCATGTTCTAAGATTGACTAGGACCTAGACACTCATAATTATGCAGGAGCTCTCTCTAAGTAAGTATACACAACTCAATGCTATAGAACAACTCCATCACCTAGTAAAGTTATTCGGATTATGATGCATAGATATACTAATTTATGAATATCAAGGTAGACTCGTCATCGGTTGAGCACCAAAATGAACAAAGACCAACAAAAATTTAATGAAAGCAATTTATTCAAACAACCTTAATTTAAAAAATATAATTGTTCCAAAAATATTAAAGAAAGCATAAATAAAATAAGTAGCACTCAAGCCTAAGGAAGTTTCTTGAATTATAATCGACGGTGCTTCATCTATTTGGACAAGTCAAGGGTAATGGTCATCACCTCCTCATCTATAATTTCTCCATCTACATCTTGAAAAGGTGATAAGAAAAAACCTTTCATCAATCCTCCTTTTATCATGAAGGTCGCTGGTGGTGGCACTCTTCCAAACTTAGACAATGGATTGCTTTTAGTGTTGGGTTTATCAGGCTCAGACAATTTTTCACTATCAATCAAATCCTGAATCTTGTATTTTAGTCACAAGCATTTGTCTATCTCATGTCCTTGTATTTGAGGAAATTGACAAAATGGATTGGTATCAAAGTTTGGTGGCAGAGGATTGAGTAACGGTCGAGGAGCCAGTGACTGTAATAACCCTTGCTTTTGCAACTTATAGAAAACCAAAGATAAAACTTCTCCAACTCTGAAAATTTCTTCTCATTTCTTTGGCCAGTAGTTGCATTGACATCCATTTCATTTTGTGCACTCTGACTGCTTGATTGGTAGTTCTCTCTTTCATTCCTCCCAGAAAAAGCAATTCTTCTCCTGTTCTTATTTTTGTATTTATAAGCCAGGTTGGAGAAAATCTTTGAAATCTCTGATAAGGGTGTGAGACAATCTCTTACGAAGGTTGGGCATGACGCCTCTCATTATCATTATGATCTGGTCAGACTCATCGGGCCTCTTTTTAAGAAGAGCAGCCTCACTTCTCCACCTCTTCACATAGTCAACAAAACTTTCAATTTATTTTTTTTCTGATAGTCTACACCTCCATTAAGGTCACTTCCATCTCGACATTATACCCATACTACTGAATGAAGACTTTGTACAACAAATCTCAATCTTTTTGGGTGTTCTTCTCTAAGGTATTGACCAATTTTTCACAACAGGGCCCAATGAGAGCATGAAGTACCTTAGGATTTGCGCCTTAATAGCTCAAGCAGACTGCATAGCTGTGATGTATTACTTGACATATAGATGAGGATTGCAAGTTCCATCGAACTTAGTAAAGAAGGCATCTTGAACTTATAAGGGATTTTCTCATCTTGTTCAAATAACTTGTCTACTTCTGACATCTCATCGGCCTTCAGCTTTTTCTATAGATCAGAAATTATCTTCTCGACATTAGCGAATTTAGCTTTCTTTTCTATAGTCTTGTTTTTTTTCTTATCCTCTTGTTGATGTTTGAAGTATTGTTCTCAGTCATCAACCTCCATAGCTTCTTTGTCTTCATCAGAGGCCACTTTGACTATCTTTGCCTTTCCCATGAACTAATTGCTTGGAGAGAGATTTGATAGCTCTAAGGATGAGTTTGGTTGGAGAACTGACTTTGCTAGGCTTAGAGGTGGATGGTTTGTGAGGCATTTCCATAACAACCTTCATAGATTCTCCTTCTCCTTTTATGGCATATCTTGGTCTCTTTTTGTACCTATCCACTACACCCTTATACCAAATAGATAAACATATGAGCCATTAATTTTTCTAACACAACCACCATGCTCTAAATACTCCATGATGATGGCACTAGAGGAGAGATCAAATGGATTCCTCAAGGTAGCTAGGTTGAGGTCATTCAGCAAATGCAAGTGCCTAACTATTTTAGTGATGCGTGAGGAAAGAAAGAAGGTTCCTGATATAGTGGTTGCATGATGATAAAATGTATCTATTAAGAATTTAGGTGTGTTGATGGGAATGTTGTGAGTAAAGGCATAGAGGAAAATCAAGTCCTTTTTGGTGACTTTTTCATTTTCATCAGCCCTTTGGTAGATTGTGTAGGTTATGATCCTATGAAGCATCCAATGAGTGAGTGATTTGATGTGTCTAGCCTTGGATTCCTTCACAAAGGATTTCTTTGTTGAGATTTCTTGGCAAAAGGTGGAGAGGGTTTGGTTTGAAAATGCTATATCATTGTAAGATGTGGCTCCAGCAATTAGAAAATCCCAAATTTTGGCAAAATCTTCTAGGGTTAAGGCAAGTTATTGGTCAGATCCCATACCAACCTAACACTGAATTTTCATTCTTCTCTATTTGAAGGGGCATGAGAAACTCTTTGCTTAGACTAGGGTAACCTACCTCATCCAGAAAAATAAATTTTCTCCACCCAACAACATTTAGAAATCTATCAATTTCATCCTTGATATTTAGGGCTAAGAGCATGCCTTCAAAAGGGCTTTTAGTTTTCTCCATCTTCTTCCTCTTAAGCATGACATATATAATATCCTCTTCAGATATTTGGTGATGGGGTTTGTGGATTTTCTTACCTCTTCTAGGTGGTGAAGGAGAGGGAGGAGCCTCTTGTTGTTCTCTATTGGCAATTCCTGATGGTTTCTTCCCTTTGCCCTTTCCCTTAGATGAAATTTTCTTCTTAGGAGCCATTAGATGTATGAGAGATGAATAAGATAGAAAAACAGAGTGTGTTTGAGATGTGAGGGTTTTAAGATGATTTTTGAGTTTGAGATTATGTTTATATGATGGTTTGATCAAATAATCATGTAACTAAAGTTTAGCGAGTTTAAATAGAGAAATTATGGAAACTAACCATTTATAGCTGTTAGGGAATGGAGAATTGAAAACTAACACGCTACCAACGGTTAGAAAAATATTATGCAGAGTGTACAGGGCACGATTGCCTTTTTTCATAAGGATGCATGCCAAAGACAATGGTGCGACCATTACACATAGTGGGCGCTCGCTACCTGAGGGAAAGCTTATAACGGTTGAGACTTTTCAAATTCTCGCTACCGTTAGTCCTATCTGCCCAACCGCTCGCTGAATGATTTTCTGGGATGAAAAAGTCTAATGGACTCGCCACCGCTATATAGGGTAGGATGACCGCACTAAACAAGGAAAAAACATAGAGCGAAAGAAAAGAGATAGTATTTTATTTGGACAACTTATGATCAAAATTGATGTTTTAAGTTGAGGACAAAACCTATCAAACACAATACAATGAGTTGAATGCATATGGTTTATTCATTCAAGGAGCTTTCATCAATCATTCCAAAGTTATGCTTGATGAAGTTCAATCTATCTTCATTCAATGGTTTTGTAAAGATATCAGCAAATTGATTTTGTGTATCAATAAATTCTAAGATAACATTTTGATTTTGAACATTATCTCTTAACAAATGATGTCCAATTTTTATATGTTTAGACCTAAAATGTTGAATTGGATTTTTAGATAAGTTAATTGCACTAGTGTTAACACATTTAATAGGAATATGTTCAAACATTTTTCATAGTCAATTAATTGTTGCTTCATCCATAAAACTTGCGTACAACAAAAACATGCAGCAACATATTCAGCTTCCACAGTAGATAAAGCAACCAACACTTGTTTCTTGCTAAACCAAGAAACTAAGCAATCACCAAGAAAGTGGCATGCCTCGATTGTGCTTTTCCTATCCAAAAGACTACCGGTATAGTCAGCATCCGAAAAACCTAAAATGCCAAATGATGTATTTCTAAGATATCAAAGTCCTAAATGCAATGTACCATTCAAATATTTTAAAATTCTTTTAGTGGTATTCATATGTGATTCTCTAGGGCATGATTTAAATCTAGCACACAAATATATATTATACATTATATCATGTCTAGAGGTGGTTAAGTAAAGTAGTGATCCGATAATACCTCGATATTTCTTCTCGTTTACTGCCTTACCACTTTCATCTTTTTCAAGCTTCAAAGATGTGCTCGTGGGAGTCTTGCTAGACTTGTAACCATTCATTTCAAAATTTTTGAGGAGTTCTTTTGTGTACTTGGATTGGTTGATGAAGATCCCATCCTTGTATTGTTTGATTTGTAGACTAAGAAAGAATTTGAGTTCACCCATCATGCTCATTTCAAATTCCCTAGTCATACAAGAAGCAAATTCTTTACACAAAGATTCATTAGTGGCATTAAATATAATGTCATTAATATTAATTTGTACAATCAAATGTTATTCATTTTCTTTTTAACAAAAATGTCAACTTTGCCTTTTGAAAAACCATTTTCAAGCAAATATACACTAAGTCTATTATACCAAGCTCTTGGAGCTTGTTTCCATCCATATAGTGCTTTGGTAAGTTTAAAGACATGATTTGAAAAGTTTTAATCCTCAAAATGAGGAGGTTAGTCAACATAAACTTCCTCCTTAATAAAACCATTTAGAAAAGCAATTTTGACATCCATTTAAAAAAGTTTAAAATTCATATGACATGCAAATTCAAGCAAAATTCTAATTGCTTCTAATATTTCTACGGGGGCAAATGTCTCATCATAGTCAATATCTTCCTCTTGGTTAAAGCCTTTGGCGATCTATCTAGCTTTGTTTCTAGTAATGAGACCATTTTCATCAAGCTTATTCCTATATACCCATTTACATCATATAATTGGATGGTCTTTAGATCTAGGAACAAGTTCCCACACATTATTTTTCTCAAATTGGTTGAGTTCATCTTGCATAGCATTCACCCAACATTCACCACTAAGAGACTCCTCAATGGCCCTTGGCTCAATTTGAGGAACGAAAGTAACATTAACATCTAAGTATTTAAGTTTTTGATATAGTAGTTACTCCCTTTGATGTATCACCAATGATGAATTCTTTTGGATAGTCTTTTTTGTATTGCCAATCTTTGGGTAGCTCTTGAGACTCTTCTTTTTATTCATTAAGATTATTCTTTAAAACATCAATTGTTTCTTGTTTTTCAAATATACCTACAAAATCATCAAGACCGCTACCTTTCCTTTGATCAAGTTTAAAAGATTCATTAAAAACAACATGCATTGATTCTTTAACTATTAGAGTTCTCTTATTAAATACTCTATATACTTTGCTAGATGATGAGTATCCTAAAAATATGCCTTCATCCAACTTGGATGAGAATTTTTCAAGATTGTCCTTGGTATTCAATATAAAGCATTTGCTTCCAAAAACTCTAAGGTATGAGATTTTGGGTATTCTTCCATTCCATAGCTCATAAGAAGTTTTGTTTATCAAAGGTCTTTTGTTGACATGATTTGAAATGTAACATATGGTATTCATGGCTTTCACCCAAAAGTAAGATGGTAGATCATACTCATTGAGCATTGTCCTAGCCATTTCAACCAATGTTCTATTTTTCCTTTCAATCACACCATTTTGCTGTGGTGTTCTAGGAGCCGAAAAGTTATGTGAAATACCAAATTCATTGCAAAAATTTTTAAAATTCTCATTTTTAAATTCTTTGCCATGATCACTTCTAATACATGTGATTACATAACCTTTTTTATTTTGAACTCTTTTTGCAAATATTTTAAAATGATTGAAAGCTTCATTCTTTTGAGTGAAGAAATTAACTCATGTAAACCTTGAGTAACCATCAACAAGCACAAATGCATATAACTTGCCACCTAAGCTAGTAACTCTATTTGGTCCAAATAAATCTAAGTGAATAAGTTCTAAGGGTCTAGAAGTGCTTACAATATTTTTAGATTTGAATGAACTTTTGTGTTGCTTACCAAATTGATAAGGTTCACAAGTCCTATTTTTATCAAATTTTACTCTAGGGAGACCATCAACTAATTCTTTCTTACTAATGCATTGTAGATGATCCATACTAGTATGTCATAGTCTTCTATACTATAACCAAGAATCATTATTAATAGAGATCAAACACTCAAATGCATTATTGGAATATATGTCAATTTTATATATATTGCTAATTTTAACTCCTTTGAATGCAAGTTCACCATTTGAGTTGGTAATTTTGCACTCTTTACAGTCAAAACTTACATCGTATCCTTTATCAAATAGTTAACTTACACTAAGCAAATTATGTTTCAATCCATCAACAAGCCACACATTTTCAATCAAATTCCAAGCATGCCAATGGAACCAATGCCAATGATTTTACCTTTAGATTTGGTATGTGTATTAGTGTTCTTTAAAACTTCAACACTAGAGGTTTGAGTTGTAGATATTTTTACAAATGTTGGTACATTAGATGTAGTGATTGATGAGCCATTGAATCCTAAACCATATTTCAAAGAAGATGACTTTTGATTATCTATCAATTTGTCCAATGCCTCTTTTCCCTTATGAAATTTTGGAATTGATTCTTTTAGCTCCTTTAGTTCATCCTTTAGAATTTTATTTTTCTTGATCACATTTTTTAAGCTATGTGAATTTTGATTCATTTTATCAATTGATTTCAACAATTATTCATTTGAGGTCTTTAGTTTTAATGTAGAGTTTTTTCAAGCACACAATATTTTTTTCTAGCTTAAAACATTTATCCTTATATAATTTTATTTTATAAGAATACTTTTCTACTCTAAGGTTCATATGTTCAATCAAGTCACTATCATCTAAAGTATCATCAACATAATTATCATATGTAATTAAGTTTATGGATTGAGTACCTACCTCATTCTCATGTAGGTTTGAGTGATTTATTCTTTCCTTTATCCCATTTCTTTTTTATTTTCAACTTGAAACAATCCGATTTGATGTGACCAGATTTTTCACATTCATAACATTTCACCTTATTCTTTTATCTTTATCTTTGAATGAGGATTTAGAAAATGTACCTTTGTTAGCTTGAAATCTTCTCTTTCTCTTCCAATCACTCAATCTTTTTGAAAACATTGTAATTTCTTCTTCATCATTACTATCTTCATTGTTTGAGCTCTCAACCTCTTTGATTGCCTTGAGAGCTATTGCTTTCCTCTTATCCTTTTCACCTTGTTCTTCTTCTCTTTCGGATTGCAATTCGAAGGTGAGTAATTTTCTAATAAGTTCATTAGTTCTCAAAAAGCTAAGGTCATGAGATTCTTCAATTGAAGAAACCTTAGACTCAAAGTTCTTCTTTGCTCTAAGTGCTCTCAAGATTTTGCTATTGACATCATCTTGATCATATATCTTGCCATATTTCCTTAATTCATTGACAATGACAAGCAATCGGTTTGTCATGTCGGTAACATTTTCATTGGGCTTCATCTTGAATAGCTCATACTCATGCACATAGATTTGCTTCTTGGTGAGCCTCACTTGGCTAGTACCCTTATGATAGTTCTCAAGAGTTTTCTAAATGCCATGTGCACAAGTGAAGTGTTGGACTCTCTCACCTTCTTCTCTTGATATTGAATTCATCAAGATAGAGGCTGCCCTATTATTCTTGAATCATTTTCTCACATTTGTACTTGACCATTGTGATTTAGGAAGAGGAACTTGGACACCATTAACCTTATGAGTAGGAGGTTTTCACTCATTTTTAACAAAATTTCAAAGCACAATTTTTTCACTATCTAGGAACAAAAATATCTTGTGTTTCCTATAGAAATAATCCATTCCATTGAAATAGGGTCTAACGAATGAGTTTAGGTTTTCATGTGTAGAGATGTTTGTTGGTGGAATGGTTGCCATTTTAGATCAAATTTCACAATTAAGTTTAAAAAATTTATAAGCTCTGATACTAAATATTGTCCCAAGATAACAACTAAGAGGGGGTGAATTGGTTGGTTTGAAAAAATAATGGTAAATTTAAATTCAAAAATAAGAAATGAAGAAGATGTAGAATATAGAAGAAAGAACATAAAGAGTTATAGTGGTTCGGATTTATCTTGATCCTACATCCACTTTCTTAACAACTTGTTAAGATTCTATAATCTTGAGTTTTTACAAGCTTAACTCTAACTTGGTATTTTCTCTAGCTCACACCAAACTATTACAATGGTTTGAGATCAATCCTCACAACCCTTATAAGAGTTTTCCTAGGCTCACTCTCACAACCTAAGTATTTTCAAGCTCACACTCAAACTTACAATGGTGTTTAATATTGACACCCAACACTCTAACAATTAAAATGTTAATTGTAGTAAATGGAAATGAAAGTATATTGCTTAGGCTTTTACAATAAAAAAAATTACCCTTAAACAAGAAGTTTCTTGGGGTATTTATAGGCAATTTGGTCTAACTAGCTGTTATAAGTCATGTGATGTATTTTAATAGGCTAATCCTTGTGATATCAAGAAGTTTTCTCAGAGAGTAGTCATCCTAGCAAAGGGATTGGTCGCCCTAGCATGTTGGTTGGTCATCCATTGCTCAAGGACGGTAGGTCCATTTGAAAATTTTTCCAACGCTTAAATGTGAGTGTTCTGTTAGTAAAATTTTTTCATGTTGTGGTTGTCGAGACGATCTCCCTTTTTGACTTTAAATATGCTCTTACAACGGTCATTCCATCTGGCACTTCTACATTTGAAAAAGTAATTTTTTGCCAAAATATGAAGGGTGTGGTCTCGCTAGCACTAAAATAGCAGTCAGATTGGGTGTCTCTCATCGAACTTCCAGGCGCACCCGAGACTGTGAACACTACTGCCAATCCTTATGATTTTCTCTTAAAAAGTATGGAAGGTCGCCTTTAGGAAGGGACAGTTGTGACAATGTACAGAGAGACCACTCCTCAGACCATGCTTGTCACGCATTCCCTACTATGAATATTGGAGTTTTTGTCACTTGAGGTATGATCGTCCCAATTCATGGACGGTCGCTAATGGTGCTGTCACAGTCGCTCCTAAGTAGAGACTCTGACCACAAAACCTACTGTGACTCAATTTGTTCTTCAAATCTTTAAGGGCGGTTGCCCTTTTTCCTGGGGTGACCGTAGTTTTTGCTCTGTTCTGGCTATATTTAAGCAACTTATTCTTATATCAAGTAACTTAAAGATATGTTAAATGCATTATTCAATTTGAGTGCTAAAAATCAAAATTGAGATTGTTTGGCCAACACATCACTATAATTATTTTAATTTTACTCAGTCACATAATCAATTGGAGTTACGAAGCAAAGCTCTTCAACCATTTGTCAAGAGGAAGCGATTAGCCAAGGCATTGTTTTCTTCACTCTATCTATTTTTTCATTCGATAATTAATCAACTAAAATTGGTTAATTCAAGCCCTTTGTAATCAAAGGCACGGACTACTTATAGCTCTGATTCACATTCAAACGGGATAAGTAGGCACACTCAGAATATCACTTCGAGTGGTGAGCTCTCACCTAATAACCTAAAACTAGTTTAATTATGTTAATTTCATTTTTTATCATTATCACCTTTTAGACAATTCATCATTGCAAATTGTTCCATTATGTTTGTCTTATTTAGCTATTTTAATGCTATTGAGAATGGTTGTGGTATTTGCTTGATATCTTTTATTTGCTTTAAATGAACTTTAGTTAGGGATTTGTGCTTGACTTAACATCCATAAGAGCTAGAGTCAATGCTCCATTGTATATGAGTTTTGAAGTTGTGGTAATTTATATTTATTGCCATTGTGGATGTCATATTGATTATTTATGCATGCATATTTAATTGTTATTTATCTTTAATCTTGTCATTAATATCAAAAATTAGTTTTTTTTTTTCAAACCATGAAGGTTAAAATCAATGAAAGAAAAATCTTTTTATAAAAACTCACTTGAAAACTTAGTTCAGAACTCATCGTGATTGATTTATGACTAATATCTTTTTAGGTAAAAATTAATCAAATTTAATGGAGTCAATAGTTTTCTCTTAAATTTTTTCAAATAAAATAATTTAAGATGGCCTTTCTCCAATTTTCGTTTTTCAAAATAAAAGTCACTTTCTCGTTTTCATAAAAAAATAAGAGTAAACTATTTTCTCAAAATTAAAATCCAATTTTCTTCAAACTCGCACTTACGGAATTGAATGGAGACTATATGTGGCAGTGTCGTGCGAGACCAAGTTCAAATAAGTATTTCTGCTCTCAATTCCCAAGCAGATCAAATCGGTGCTTGGGCGAAGCCTCACACCTATTTCTGGGAGAATTAGTGAAACATACTTTAGTAATTATTGGAAAATCAATCTCATAATGAAATATAACAAATTCATTTAAGAATTTATTATTATTAGATTTATATAATAAAAATTAATTAAATTTGTAAAACTAAATTTTAATATTTGCTCATCATTCAATTTAACTTGATAATCTATTTCTCATTAAAAAGGAAATGAAACATAAAAAAATATGTTAATAATGTGAAGTAATAAGCAGGCTAATTCCTAGAGTAACTTAGAAAAATACATGGTTTATCCTTATTTTATTTTTATTTTCATTCTTACCATTGTTGGTATTTTTTTTCACTTTCACTCTAATTTTTATTTTTTCAATTATGTTTTTAGTTTAAGTTTTTTCTTTTTCACTTTTACGCTTCTCTTCACTTTTTTTATCACAACATTTGTACTCTTCAATTTCTACTAAAATTTTCTTTTCCGTTTAAATTCTCCGTTGCTTCATTTTCTTGGCTTGTTTATTTTTCTTTTTGATTTTTGCTTGCTTTTTTTATTCTTCTATTATGATTTTGTTTCATTCCTTCCATTTTCTTTCTTTTTCAAAATTTTAATTATTATGCTTTTTTCTTCTCTTTCTTTCTATTAGGTTTTTGTTGTTGTGTTCTCCATTATTTTCCTTCAAATTTTCTGTTTTGTTAAAATTGGTGAAGTTCGTGAGTAGAATACAGTGGAGGAGTTATATATTGATATATTAGATTTTTTTTTATTAATTTTATCTTGATTTTGTTGTTCTTTATTTGTAATGTTTGAGTTTTTTTTGCTTTTCAACTGTAATATATTTTACATGTTTGATAAAATACTTCAAATAAATTTTTTTCTTTTCTTAGTGAATTTTTTTTCTTTTTTAATATGTATTTTCTAAATGAGTACATCCCTTTAAAAAAAAATTAATGCTTTTGCTTGTCTTATTTGTGATGTATGAGTGTTGTATATATTAAAGTTTGTAATATAACATCTATGCGACAATTGCACAATGTCTATGCATTGATTAATAATGTATAAAGTTTGTAACTCAGCATTTATATAATATCCACACATTAATTAAAGGAAAATAATGGTTTGAATATAAAATCTATGTATGAACCCCTAAACTTGCATCCAGAGCAAAGAGCATGATAATGGTTCCAACACAACTGAAATCGTGCAAAGCAGACTTTGAATGGGCTTAAAACGAGGCAAACGAAATCGACCCTTTGGAATCGGCCAGCTGGCGGCCTCACATCCAGTTAGTAGTGCGCAGAGCAGTCAGCTGTGTTGCCACTCTTAGACTGCAAGTATTTTCGATTTGTCACCCTTTTTTGAGTTTTCCTAAAAATAATAGACCTTTTTTCCTGTCAAGGACACACTTGAACACTCTTGGAGCAATTGTTCTAATAATTTTCTTTCTCTTTCTCTATTATTATCTTCCCAATTAATTAATTTGAATTTTTTTATTAAATCTTTCTCTAAATAAAATATCAAAGATCCCCAAAGTTCTTCAATTGAAGCCTAAGGTGTAATTAAGGAAGAGCAAAACACTTCAACCCTATATCAAGTCAAACAAAAGAAAGACTTCAAAGGTAATTCTAAATTCCCTCTTCTTTTCAATTTGGTAGTTAAACCCACTTAAATTAATTAAATCAAAGCTCTTTGTAATCAAAGGTATGAACTACTAAGGGTCATGATTCTCATTCAAGGGCATGTCTTAGAATTTCACTTTAAGTGACGAGCTCACTTAAAAGCCACAAAATTGACCCTCCTTCTCTTCTCCTCCTCCTTTATTTTTATTTTATTTTATTTATATTTTGAGGATATGTGCCTAACCTAGTATGCATAAGCGTTAGAGTTGAGATTCCTCTTTGAATGCCAAATTTTATAGCTGTAATTTTACTTTATTTTATTTATTATCTCTTTTGAAGATTTGTACTTAACCTAGTACCCATAAAAATTAAAGTTAAAGCTTCCTTTTATTTGTTTCTTTTGGAGTTATAATTTAATTATTTTTCCTCATTCATTTTAATTGCTTTGAATGGATGTCATGTTCAATATTATTAATGCAGAATTATTAACGTCATTCATCTTTAATTGTTATTCATAAAAATGATTTTCTACAAAAGTTAGAAGGTTCATTAAAGGAAAATCGCTTTTTATTTAAAACTTGAAAACTTAGTTTGGGACATTTCGTGATTGGTTACGGATTAGTATCTTTTGGGTTAAAAAGAAAATATTTTTGTAGAGCCAAATCAAAATGAGTTTTAATTTTTTTTCCAAAATAAATTAAGGTAACAACCGCCAAAGTAAAATGATTTTTAAAACAAAGTCGTCTCTTTTCAAAATAAAAGAAAATAATCCTTTTCATAATAAAATTCCAAATTTAAACCCGAGTTTACCAAATTGAGTGGAGATCGTATGCGGCAATTTGGTGTAAAGTTGAACTCAAATGAACTTTTCGTCTCCTTAAGCTGGCTCGATCAGTGCTTAGTCAAAACCTCACAGTATGCAATATCTACAAAATAGTTATACTATAATTAAGATCATATGTACTATATTTAAAAATATATAAAGACTGTAATTCAATATATATGCAATAGTTACAATACATATGTGCAACAGAATATTTAATGTTGGAATATAATATCCACATTATAATTAAGAACATAAAAAGTGTGTGACATCAACATGATATTTACATTATACTTAAGAACATATAAAGGCTTGAATGTAATTTATGCACAATATTTACACAACATCTATATATTAATTAAGAACATATAAAAGTTATAAACTCAATATATATACAATATCTATACAACATACACACTATTTATATTTTATAACTTTACACCTTATTTATGCGTCTTATGTTTTAGATTTCAACACATACTTAACATTTAAAACATATTAAAAACTATTATTAAACTTTATAGACTTCAAGTGCTTATTTTTATGCCATTTTATTTAACATATACATAACATCTATACATTTTTACTGCTAATTTATTTAACACATATATATACATAACATCTATACTTTTTTGTTTTGCTTCATATATGTTTTTGAAGCAAAGTGCGTATCTATTTTTTTTAATCTAATATGTTTTTTTTAATCTTTCTAACATTAATTTCTTCTTTTTAAATCTATATTGATATTAGATTTTGTATCTAATGTTGTTTTGATTGACAATTTTCATTTTTTTACTGTTGATATATTTGAAGAAAATTGTAGATTTGTGTTTTTATTTTTTTCGACTTTCTCCTGTTTATTTGTTCTTGTTTAATATTTTATGAGCTTTTGTTGATGAATATGAAGTTAGTTTTTGTTGATAATTTTAGTTATTGTACTGATTTTTTGAAGAAAAAGAAGAAGATTAAATAAATGAAGATGATGATGAAGATTTATTGAAGAAGAAGATAAAGATGAAGATTTGTTGAAGAAGAAGATATGTTAAAGAAGAAGTTTAGTTGTTAACAAAAATGTTAGCTTTGTTATAATTTTATTATTTTGGAAGCTTATTTTCCAACTCCGTAAATATGTTATAAAGGTGTCATATTTGCGAAAAAGTTTTTCTTCTTTTTTAGTTAGTTTTGTAATTTTTTCCTCCATAAAAATGTTTCTAATATAATGTTGTTTATTTCTTAATTTTAATTTGTTTCCCAATCCTAGTACAAATCTAAACTCTCTCTTATTAGAGTTTATCTACCCTGGTGTGGTTACCTATTTTGAACCCTAATGCATTTATTATAGTCCCAATTGTTTCACGCACCTTCTTTACTCCCCTATCATTTCTTTACTTTCTCCTTTTACCTCAAATCTCTAATTCTTTCACTCAGAGTTATTGAATTCTCAACAATCTAGTAACTATTTTGATACTCCATCATACCCTCTTAAACTTCTATTAAAGCTCCTTAGCCATTATGCATCAAACCCCAAATGCTATAGCATAATTACCTACCAAAATATATTACTTAGCTTGTATATAAATCACCCTAGATTCAAACCTGACCCCAAATATTCATCTACTTTTATCAAGAACATTCCAGTGGGAAGATATTAGCTCCAAAATCATTTGCTTGGTCGTGATACCATTTTCGTGGTTACTAAAGCAAGATTCTCAACACAAATTAGTGAACTTCAAAGTTTCTTTCAATTTAGCTTAAACTAAGTTATTTGCCCCTCACATTGACACTTAATTAAGCCTTTAGAATACTTTAATTTGTTTGGTAAGATTAAAATCAATATTTACCTAAACCTAAGCATCAACATTTTAATTGTATAATCAATATTTTAATCCTATTCATAGAGTTATAAATTTTTTTTATCGTATTTTAATTTATATAGCTTTAATTATATTATTTTTTGTTTTTCTTTAAAATTAGTTTAAAAATTAAATAGATTAATTTTAAAACAATTGGGCTAAGATTTTAATTATGTTAAAATTAGGTGTATATATTAATTTTCCTTAATATAAAAATAGGATAAAAAATCAATTTGAATCCTAATTTTGGCCTAATTTAATGGATCCCATATTGTCATGTCAACTATAGTTAACTCAGTTTAATTGCTAATTTTGAGTCAATTTGAACTGATTTTAACAAAACAAATTTCTTTAAAAAAAATTTAAAAAATTAAATATTAATTTTAGGCCTAATTAAGGATTCAATTTTTTTTTCTGGTTAGAAAAATGAGGGTTCAAATTAAACTTTGTGTTGTATTATTTTATGTAAGGATAACACAGAGACGATGATTTGATTTTTGCTCATTGTAAATAAGCCTCATGCTCTTTTTTTATCCAAAAAATAAGCCTCATGTTGATACAGCATTGTGGTTATTTTATGTCATTTTTTTATTAAATCTTTTTCTAAATAAAATATTTAAAGATTCCCAAAGTTCTCCAATTCAAGCCTGAGGTAGAATTAAGGAAGAGCAAAACACTTTAACCCTATATCAAGTAAAAAAGAAGAATGACTTCAAAGGTAATTCTAAATTCCCTCTTCTTTTCAATTTGGTAGTTAATCCCACTTGAATTAATTAAATCAAAGCTCTTTGAAATTGTAGGTATGAACTACCAAGGGCCCTGATTCTCATTCAAAGGCATGTCTTAGAATTTCACTTCAAGTGATGAGCTCACTTAAAAGCCACAAAGTGACCCTCCTTCTCTTCTCCTCCTCCTTTATTTTTAATTTATTTTAATTATATATGCGTTAGGGTTGAGATTTCTCTTTGAATGCCAAATTTAGAGTTGTAATTTTACTTTACCCATAAAGATTAAAGTTAAAGCTCCCCTTTATATGTTTCTTTTGGAGTTATAATTTAATTGGTCTCATTCATTTTAATTGCTTTGAATGGATGTCATGTTTAATATTATTCATGTAGAATTATTAATATCATTCATCTTTATTTGTCATTCATAAAAATGATTTTCTATAAAAGTTAAAAGTTTAATAAAGGAAAATCGCTTTTTACTTAAAACTTAAAAGCTTAATCCAAGACATGTCGTAATTGGTTACGGATTAGTGTCTTTTGGGTTAAAAAGAAAATATTTTTGTAGAGTCAAGTCAAAATGAGTTTTTTCTTAAATTATTTTCAAAACCAAATAAATTAAGGTAACAACGGTCAAAGTAAAATGATTTTTAAAATAAAGCCATATCTTTTCAAAATAAAAGAAAATAATCCTTTTCATAATAAAATGCCAAATTTAAACCCGTATTTATCAAACTGAGTAGAAATCGTATGCGGTAATTGGTGTAAAGTTGAACTCAAATGAGCTTTTTGGCCCCTTTAGTTGGCTAGATTAGGGCTCGAATAAAACCTCACAATATGCAGTATCTATAAAATATTTATATTATAATTAAGATCATATGTACTATATTTAAGAATATATAAAGGTTGTAATTCAACATATATGCAATATTTACAATACATCTATGCAACAAAACGTTTAAAGTTGAAATATAATATCTATACTATAATTAAGAATATAAAAAAGATGTGACATCTACACGATATTTACAATGTACTTAAGAACATATAAAGGTTTGAATGCAATTTATACACAATATTTACACAATATCTATATATTAATTAAATGCATATAAAAGTTATAACTCAATATATACACAATATCTATAAAATATACACACTATTTATATTGTGTAATTTTACACCTTATTTATGCTTCTTATGATTTTGATTTCAACACATACTCAACATTTAAAACATAGTAAAACTATTATTAAACTTTATATACTTCAAGTGCTCATTTTTATAACTTTTTATTTAATATATACATAACATCTACGCATTTTTACTGCTAATTTATTTAACATATAAATATATATAACATCTATACTTCTTCTTTTTTTTTGCTTCATAGCTATTTTTGAAGCAAAGTGCATATCTTTTTTTTAATCTAATATGTTTTTTTTATCTTATATTGATATTAGATTTTATATCTAAAGTTGTTTTGATTGATGATTTTCATTTTTTTGCTGTTGATATATTTGAACAAAATTGTAGACTTGTGTTTTTATTTTTTTCGACTTTCTGTTGTTTATTTGTTCTTGTTTAATATTTTATGAGCTGTGTTGATGAATATGAAGTTAGTTTTTGTTGATAATTTTAGTTTTTGTACTGATTTGCTGAAGAAGAAGAAGAAGATTAAATAAATGAAGATGATGATGAAGATTTATTGAAGAAAAAGAAAAAGATGAAGACTTGTTGAAGAAGAAGATATGTTAAAGAAGAAGTTTAGTTGTTAATAGCAATGTTAGCTTTGTTGTAATTTTGTTGTTTTGGAAGCTTGTTTTCCAAACTCCGTAAATATGTTATAAAGGTGTCATATTTGTAAAAATCCAAAACATATTGCTTAGCTTGTATATAAATCACCCTAGATTTAAACCGGACCCCAAACATTCATCTACTTTTATCATGAACATTCCAGTGGGGAAGATATTAGCTCCAAAATTATTTTCTTGGTCGCGATATCATTTTTGTGGTTACTACAAACAAGATTCTCAGCACAACTTAGTTAACTTCAAAATTTCTTTCAATTTAGCTTAAACTAAGTTATTTGTCCCTCACATAGACACTTATTAAAGCCTTTAGAATATTTTAATTTATTTGATAAGATTAAAATCAATATTTACCTAAACCTAAGCAACAACATTTTAATTGTATAATCAATATTTTAATCCTATTCATAGAGTTAAAATTTTTTTTATCATATTTTAATATTTTAATTTATATAGCTTTAAATATATTATTTTTTTTGTTTTTCTTTAAGATTAGTTTAAAAATTATATAGATTAATTTTAAAACAATTGGGCTAAGATTTTAATTATGTTAAAATTAGGTGCATAATACTAATTTTCTTTAATATAAAAATAGGATAAAAAATCAATTTGAATCCTAATTTTGGCCTAATTTAATAGATCCCATATTGTCATGTCAACTATAGTTAACTCGGTTTAATTGCTAATTTTGAGTCAATTTGAACTGATTTTAACAAACAAAATTTCATTGACAAAAAAAATATTAAAAATTAAATATCAATTTTAGGCTTAATTGAGGCTTCAAAATTTTTTTTCTGGTCAGAAAAATGAGGATTCAAATTAAATTTTGTGTTGTATTATTTTAGGTTAAGGATAACACAGAGACTACGATTTGATGTTTGCTCGTTGTAAATAAGCCTCATGTTGATACGGCATTGAGGTTACTTTATGTCATTTTAAGTTCAAAAGTTTGAAAGAACTGGAGAAAAATCCTAGGAGAGGTAGAAGTTAGAAGTCGTTTCTGAGTAATAAAAAAAAGTATTGAAGTGCCATTAATCTTTCAGGAATATCCACACCCTAAATATATAAAATGTTAATAAATAAATAAATAAATAAATAATTTACATTATATATTCTGGTAGATGATAGTCAACTCATCTCATAGTTACCATTGCACATTAAATAAAAAATCCAGTTTTCAGAATGCATCAATGCATGTTTCTTCTTCCTGATACTAACACTAAAAGTACCCAATTAGAAAGGGAAGCCAATGAAGCTTTAGCACGGTGGTAAGACTAAAGCTAAAATCCCAAAAGATGTCTAACTGATGCTCTTGTAAGGTATATAATAACTTTACTATAGAGGATAAAAAAAGAGAAAAAGAACCAAACTGAGTGAGAGGATTGTTGGAGATTTATGTAACTTGAAGTGGCTCAACCTTCAGCAATAGTTGCACATCTAAATACCTACCATCCATATCTCAATTCACCAAGCTTTTAGCTTCCTCAGCTACTTGTTTTTCCTGCTATTCTCGTCTTTACATTCATGGGTTCTCAAAATCCCAGGCTTATATTTCTTCTATTAGTAATGATCAGACTTCCTAACTGATAATCCTTCGCATAGAAATAGAGACTTGCAGAAGCTACCAGTGTAAATTGCCACCCTATTTTCTTTCTACTAACAAAATATGTATATTAAGCACTGAGAAACAATGGTTGATTGGCCCTCATTGGCTGTTCCATGCAAAATATTTGCACTGTTATATGGAGTTCAATCCGTGATCAAAACATATACATAAACTTTAGGGAGAAAAAACGAGGGCTTATATCCAAATAGCAACATATTAGTTTATTGTAGCTATCAACAATAAAGTAAAAAAAAATTGACAGGGTTTACAAAATATGTTTATGCCTATTAACTATTTGACAGAACTTAACAGCGCAACAACATCTAAGATTGGCGGTCTTCTTTTCATTTCAAAGTATTTGACAGAAAAAACTTGCAAGCTCTTTTTTTTATTACAATTCTATGTGGTAGTAGTTGTAAATCAATGCATGATATATACACATGCGTGCATGTTATGCCAAAAGGATATGCTCGTGCTTAATTTTTCTTTCAATTACTCTTGAGGAAAATTTCAAATCTTTTATGACTGAAATAAGCCTATCCTCTGTAAAGATTAAGATGAGTTGATGTCCATCAACCGTGTGAAAAAGGTGACAATTATCAAATACATTCTCATCCAACATTCAGGAAAGATAAAAATGGAGAATTCCTATTTCAATTGTAGAAAAGGACATGGAATAAAAACAGAGTAAACAAATAATAAAAATTAGAATGTATACAAAACAATATTTAAAAGATTAAAAATAACGAGGAACTACAATTCCAAGAACGCTCACCTGTGTGGTTGTCTTATAAATCTAAACAGCTAGCAGGACTGCAATTTCAGACTTCTGAAAGAATTTCATGTCAAATATAACATGTTTTCGTCTTCTCATTTTATGCCTTAGCTTCTATGAGTGGGAACACAATGCATAAAAGGATTGGACCACCGCTACATAATCTCCTCCCCCACTGGATCAACAGAGAAATGAATTGGAAGAGTTTTCTTAACAATCAGCTCGAATTTTTCCCTCCATGTCTGCTTTTTCAAATAATTCAGATTATTTACAGTTAATCACTTAATTAAAATGCATTTACGACATCAAGCAGAATTGTTATAGGATTTTGGTTATGAAAAAAGGTAAAAAATAATAAAGCTACTCACAAACTTGAGCTATAAAGTCAAGAGAGCATGAATTGAAAGTAGAAATATAAGAGACAAAACAATGAGAGTGAAAATTCACGGCTGGTCTAATATTCAAGATGGGGACACAAGCTTCCTTGAGATAATTCAATGAGAGAATAAAAAAATCATATTTCTAATAAAAAGTTTCAAACATGCTCAAGACTGGAAAATGACCAAGTATAAAAACAGGTAAGAAAAAGCTTGTAGTCAAGCCAGCTGAAATGAACATAGATATTTGAAAAAGTTATCAAAAGGAAAAGCCACACCCATTGATTTTATTGGGCTTCTTACATCTTTGTATTCCTTGCTGCCTAAAAATGTCTCAAATGCCTCCGCTGCAAAAAAGATCCAACAAATAGCAATAAAAGAAGGTTAAAACTAATAATTAATTGGATAATTACTTTCCAAAGTACCAAAAGAAATAATCAGATGTTAGGAAATTTAAAAGGAAACCAACATGATTTAAATCTTGTCACCACCCCATGGGTATAATCCTGACTGCTGAGGTTAAAATTCGAACCTGATCATAACATGCAAACAACAGATGAGATTTATGTTGTACAATGAGGAAAGATTTCTTGCTCAGATCCAAGAAAAAAGTAACTAATTGTAATTAAACAACACAAAGATCACCCAAATTTAGATCCAAGGTCCTATTAGTTTCCTAATTAGCCAACTAAATGAATGGTCAGGAAGGATGACAAGACAACACGCTAATTAGTGACTTGAAATATCATAATATGCATGTTTTTCAAAGTTTAAACATACCATGCGTAGATTGCACAATTAAGGATGGAAACTCTTCTGTCAACTTCTCTAGAGATGCCAAGGCATCTTTTACAGGTGCACCAAATGCACTATCATCAAATGCCATAAGATGCACAAACTCCACACCATAATTGAACTCCTGCCACCAGAAATTATTTAAACTTCATGTCAGATATTGGCAGCATAACCCAGAAACCAGACAAATGATTTTGCATCATCAGAAGTAAATAGAAGGGGAAAACAATAAATATCAATGCCTTCTGCATAGGATGAAAATTAGAACTTACAGTTCCAAGGGTGAAGAGAATATAATAGTGCAATTTTTGTTAAAATTTGACCATGAATGGAGTTTAGCCCCCCTTTTATTAGATCAAAAAATTCCTAAATAAATTGGTTAAGCTTTTTAATTATAGTTTTACTCATGAATTTTTCCTTTGACAATGAAAATTAATTTTTAGTTCAATGGTCCATTATATTATATTAAAGTGGTCCATTTTTATGATCTATAGTTTTAAATAATTTGTTTTAAACAAGATAAATTTATCTTAAAATAAAAATTCATAAAGAAAACAGTTCCACTTAATGATTTATTCATAAATCATGATTTATCACCCTCCACATAACTGCTACACTTTTTCTTAATGAATTTCTCGATCATAAATTAATAACAAAGATCGAATTTAGCTTAATAAATAATTAAACAAAATTTAATATTTATATATTAAATAGTACGATTTGTATAAAAAAAAATTAAAAATTACAATAAAAAAGCCCTGAATGAAGCACAATATAAGTTGGAATATTTAAATTGATATTTTACATATATATAAATATTGTTATATTATGATATTTTTCTATATTTTCAATCATACACTTAAATATATAGAAGTTAAAAATATATAGAAGTTGAAGTAGATACATATAGCATACTAATGCAAATTATTATATAAAAGTTAGTCCCCTTGAAAATAATTTTTGGCTTCATCATGCATCTGTACACGTGCGTGCACACACAACACACACTCACACACATATATGTATGTACGTATGTATGTATATGTATATCTATAGAGATGATTCCTTTATCAGATATAGTAATTTTTCAGCATTTGCAAGGATGGGATTGAATTGACTTTCATCTCTATATAAAAGGACAACTGACCGAGGGACCTAAAAGATTTTCAATTTCATTCAAAGAAATCTCACAACAATTCATAAAACTTAGAATATATTAAGTTTATGACTTCTAACCTCCCCTTTACGAAATATAGGAAGAATATCATCTTCTACTTCAGATTCATAATCTACATTAATTAATCCCTGCAAATATGCAGCAAAGTTGATTCAAATATGCAAAGCATCTGAGCAAAAAAGAAATCCATTGTTACATAATCAGAAGCGAAAGGAATTAAAAAATTTTGAGTACTATAGTTTTGGTGTTTACATGTTAGGGCGTACATGGCAGTAAGGCATTACATGCTCCTTGAGAACTTTCAAATAGAAAAGATTCTCATAAAACTTCTCTACATCTTCCTTTCTTTGGAAACGCATGACAACAGCATGGGTATAATTTTCTACAGTGTCATTGGCAATGCGTCCTACAAAAGGAATAAGAAATCCACATAATTATTTAATGTAAGATGGTTCAAAATGTATATATGTGCACGTCTAAGCCACATAACTAGCTGCTGAATTGTGGACTCATATGATAGAAATATATGAAACTGGTAGGTAGGGACTTGACCTAGAGTTCCTTTTTAAGAAAAGGAAGGCAAATAAACAATCATATTCAACTTCTACTAGTTAATACATAGATTGTTAAATGCACCATCAGCCTACTACATGAAATGAAGGACAGGAAACTGTACGACTTTCAATTTTTAAAAAAAAATATTTAGTGCCAGGCTCAAATAGAAAAGGAGTCCAGATTACAGGAAACCATCATATCTAAATACAAAAAGTAATTGGCTAGTCAAAATGAAACTCACCCAAAGATATAGCTACAATTCCACGCATTTGATATTGGGAAGTGTACAAGTAATCTAGCATGTCATTCTCATCCTCTTCAGACAAATTTTGTTTTGCTTTGAGCAGACATATGTGTTCCACAATTTTTCTGTTGTGAGCACAAAACAACAAATTTCACTTTCTAGAATTAAATGAATATGCATTCAATTGCAAACCCATACTCAAATAAGAACTAATATAGCTTACATGTACACATAATTCCAGATCAAAGAAACTTATAAAATCAAAGAGAGAAAAATCCAGGGGTTAATATTAAGGGGGAGTGAAAGTAAAAGAAAAGAAAGTAAGTGGTATGGACATCAATGTTGCGAGGAATTCTCAAGACTCTCAGCTGTGTCAATCTCATCAATTATCCTAAACATGTTCTCTAGACAATTCGACATGTATGTGCTATAATGAATTGACATATTAAAGGAAACAGAATGTATTTAAACATAGAGAAGGAAGAAAATTATTATGGAAGATATGTATATGGAAAATAAAAGCTCAGGTATAAATGCATGAATTGTCTATTCCCAATTAATCTATGCAGATATCCAAATATGTGAAATAAAAGCAAATAAATTATCTTCTTCAGCACAGCAGTTTAATTTAAATTTATAGAGACTACATTATCGTACCGACGAGTTACTTATGCCACATAAGGCATACAAAAAAAATGACATGATGAAGAATTTGGGAAGTGGCTGGTTATGTTAGTTCCGTTATAGAATGAATATTTAGATTCTTATTTATGTTTGGATGATAATGAATCACTGAAAGCTTAAGCACCCTGCAAGTACAAACTTAAAATTAACTTCCTCAACTTCTCACCTTTTAACTTCTTCAATATGAGAGTGTTGCTTTTTTTTTTATCAATAATATGATAGCATTGCTTACTTTATGCAAATACTAGACAATTACTTGACTGGACACAATAGCAATGGGCCAAAAAGTATGCAGTTCCCACACTACAAATTTTCACGTAGATTATCAAAATTTCACCAACTATGAAAAAATTATACATCCAACGATAATTCTTGAAACTAGGTATTTAAATTAAAATTTATAGAAGAATCGCCTATTTCTCATTTATCCATCAACCATAAACGAAATCTGAACCTTTTTTTCTCCACATTGAGACTCGGATTCTGAACATTGGAAGCTGAAATTGGCATTCCCCGATTCCTCCCCATCGAAAAAAGCAGGTTCATTCCGCCATCCAATCTTGAAACTGTAAAGCAAAATTTGAACCAAACACTAAACCTCTGACCAAATTCCAATTTTCTAACAAAGTTTCAATAAATATCAGATTCCGTAAAATTGAGGCTCACCGTTGCGGCTCAAAAAAAGAGCATTTTGGCGGTGATAATGAGTATGGAAATTTGGAAAGGAAAGGATCGATGTAAGGGCTTGAAGGAGCATTGTTTACGCGGCAACTGCCCCAGTAATTGTTGATTCTTTTTATTGTTGCTCTCATAAGGAGAGAATTTGGAATTAAAAGAATTGTGGCTGTTAATTGATTTCCAGATTGAGAGTGAAAAGAGGACACGGATGGATAAGGCAAAATAACCTCTCTCTAATTAAAATTGGCGCTATTACTAACCCCTTTCTTAACATGAGGTAATTATGGCCCCACAAAATTATTGACTTACGAAACCGAATTTAAACTGTTTAGCTTGGCGCATCTTCAAAATAAAAAATTCTTCTCTCTGTTTTTCCCCAACCTTTTTGTCTTTCAGCCACTCTTAACACTATGATTGGAAGAATGTTGACGTGATTTAACCATATTTAGTACTCCCTCCGTATTATTTAGATAGGAAAAATTTCTTTTTTTGGTGTATCTTTTATATAGAAAATATGTCATTTTAGGTAAATTTTGGGGAGTGGAATGAGACAAAATACCATTTATACCCTTGGCTTAAAAATTTAATTACAAAACCCTAAAACCCATTTATTGCTTCCTGTTAACCTTTCTTCTTCTTCTTCCCCTTTATTCCTAAAGCGTTAACATTTCTTCTTCTTCTTCTTCTTCTTATTCCTAAAGCGTTAACATTTCTTCTTCTTCTCCAGAGTGCAATTAATTTTCTTCTTATAATAAATCCTTTGTCAACCCACAAAATCTTCTTCCTCTTAACAATGCCCAGAACAAAGCGGCCATTTATCAAGCTTAGTGATGCTGAAACCAAGCAGCCATCCCAGAGACCGAGAAGGCTGAAGGCCGCTAATCGATTACCGACGAAAGGCAGCAAGGAAACCCAATTTGCGGGAACCAGGAAATGAAAATTTGAGGTTCCATTAGAAGAAACAAGAAAAAGCAGAAGGTCGAAGGTTGTGAAAAATCCGGAAGAAATTGAAAGTCCCGAAGAAAGTGAGAAGGATGAAAATGAAGAAGAAGAAACTGAAGTGGACTCCAGCACTGACGATGGCTTTGACAGGTACTTGAGTATATTAGACCTGGTAGGGAGGAATTTTACAATAATGTTGTTATGCATGAATCAATTCTGTATGAACATAAGATTGATTTCAAAGATTTAAAATCTATTGGGTTAGATATAAGAGTTTATTTTGATGATGGTTGTAAGAAGTATATGTCGCTAGGGAATGCAGTTTATCCGAGGCTTGTAAGAATGTTCTATGCCAACTTGCGGGTAATTGAAAAAATGCAAAACAATAGGGGTATGATTGAGTTGCAGTCCATTGTTAATGGAACTGAAGTTGTTATAACTGAGGGAATTTTGCATCAAGTTTTAGGAATGCCCTGTTCTGGTTTTGATAGTGTTGGGAAGAGATTTTCCATTCCCTTTGAGATGGATTTTGATGGATTTAAGGACAGCGTATTGGATGAAGAAGGTGTGACTGGTGTGTTAGTAGCAACCAAAATGAGGGCAATACCTAGATTGTTACATTTAATTCTGAGCACTATTGTGCTTCCTAGAAAAGGCAGCAAAGCCAACATCACTAATGATGAAATCCTGATTTTGTACCATATATTGCATATGGAGCCTGTTAATTTTGCATCCATTGTTTCACACAGCATAGCAAAAAACCATGAATGTATGATTGGAGCAGAATACAAGGGTAGGATGAATTTCATTCATTTACCATATGCTAGGTTAATTTCAAAAATGATTGCATTTTATGGTGTCGATATTGAAGCTGCTGAGCATAAAGTACCCATTAAACAAAATGAAATCATTAATGGTACTTATTTGGGTCCTTGTAAGATAGTTAAAAGTAAGAGAAAGGGTTGGATACTCTCCAAATTTGTAGAAGATGATGATGAATTAGAGTGGGGGTGTCAAGATGAAGGAAGAAAAGTAAAGAAATTTTCAAAATAAACACAAAATAATGAATCCACTGTACAACCGACGCATACTATGGCAGTAGTGGTTAAAAAAATGAACGACATGTATGCTTTGGTTGAAAGATTAGTTGGCAAGCAGGAAGAGATCAATGCTTCATTACATTTCCTTAAAGAAAAGGTTGAAGCCAATACTAAAGCATTTGACGAGATCAAGCATGAGTTGGCAGAAATGAAAAGCAATGATAATGAAACAGAAATTCCGGATACACCTCCGAAAGGTATGTGAACATATGTTGACACTTTAAGCCTATTTGCGGTGCATAATTTTTGCAAATTATTGAAAATTCCTGTTTGTTGCCTCTTTATTGTAGGTAAAGTCATTGGAGATTGTACCAATGAAGTGGATGACTCCGAAACACAAGACTATGGCGTTCCAAATTTTGCTGTGGACTCCCAAAAAGGCAAAATTTATGATTCTCTTAATAGCCAGAAACTCCAAGAAATGGATATAGAACTAGCAGCGAGTGCAAAGTTATTGAAGGACAAATTTGGTTACTCTCCATCGAAGGATAATTATTAGTGTTGCGTTCCTAACAATTTTACTTTTTCATGTGCAATGTCTGATTACTCTTACTTAAGGTTGTATGTAGGATTTTTTTTATGAAGTTTGAATTTCATTTTAGTTATGTTTGTGTCCAATCTTTGTATGGACTGTTTTTTTTTTCTGTGTTGACACTTTGGCTTGTAATAGCTAGCATATTTCAAAATTTGTTTGCAGTTTGTTATGTGAAAGTGAAGTTGGTGTTGACAATATGGTGCGTTGAAAAACGCTGGCATATGTCATTTTTCTTAACAATTTAGCCTGACATTGCTAGCATATTTCGAAGTTGCCCGCAGTTTCACATATGAAATAGAGGTTGAAGTTTTTATTTTGGTAGGTTCATAATTGCTGGCATATTTATTTTTGCTGACACTTTATAAACAATTACTGCTAGCATATTAGACAGTTTGTTTATACTTTAACCATTACTGCAAGCATATGACAAAGTTGTGTGCAGTTTCTTCTATGTTTATAACAAATGGTCACATATTTTATGGTGTTTTAAGAATAGAAATAAGAGGAAATACTATTGTCGAACATACTTGGAAAATTAAAATGCATTTCATTTCATGTGTTACTAGCATACATATTGAAAAGGTGCACATATTCCATTGAATATATGGCCACATATTACAAAAAGTCCACATATTCCATCAAATAAATGCCCACATATAAGAACATTTTGACGGATTCCCTAAACTAAATATTGACAATGTCCAACCAAAAACAAAAGCTGCACAAAAAGTGGACAGTTTCTAAAAACAAGCTGCCAACAAAAAACAAAAGCACACATCTGTTGCTATACAACCCTACATAAGTTGTGCAAATGGATGATTAATCATCTCAGCACCAAGCTTCACACTCTCAGGTGCAGTTTCAATGGCTTTAGGCAGCATCCCTATTGTTATAAGTTTATCTTTTCCTATGTGTGGAATATGATAACCATTGCCCCCACCAGACCTCAATATTTCTTCCATGCAAAGCTGAAGTGTAATGAAGACTTTGTTCATTTTCATGATGTCGAAAGATGCATAAGCTCCTTTAACAGCCGATACTAACTCATCAATATTTTTTGGGGCTTTTTCATGTTGTAGTGAGTCTATTGCCCGAAAAAATCCCAAATCTAGGACATTAAGGTCGGGGCTATTTGGAGGTTGACAAATAAGGTGTATATCAAGTCCCATATTTTGGGCAGCTAGTAAAAACTCAACATCATCAGCTCCTATATGAGGCCTTGCGTTATCTTGTTGGATGTAGATTGTCTTGCATTGATCGTTATGGGGCCAATTGTCTTTAATAGCAGGCAGTAAATACTTGATGAGTTTATCACGGATTACCTCTTTTGTGATTGCAATAATAGCTTTAGTTTCCATGGTCCCTGCTGCCCGATTCTTACTTTTCCTTTATGCAAGTTCTTCATAGGTGAATGGCCAAATACCAATCTTTCCATCAAAAACAACATTGTCGTCTTCATCGAATCTTGGTCGGGCTGCTGCTGCCAAAAACATTACTTTGGTTATGAAGCGTTTGCTTTGGCTTGATCGTTGCGGTTCTATCTCATCAAGAGCAAGGTAGTACTTTTGAGATGCATTGGACATCATAAACCACTTTTCATCTATGTGAATCACATTTTCCATATTAACAAAACAAGGTTTGACAATAACACTAGCAGGTTCAATCATTGAGAGACAATATCTAACCCGTTCAATCTTGTTCTGATCTTTTAAGAGGGGCTTAATAGCATTTGAATGAGGTTTGATCTTTCTAGCCTTGATTAGCCTTTGGATGCTTGCTAATGAAATGTTCAATTGGCTAGCTAGACCACGCATATTCCTACGATTACTCAAAGGGATAGCTTTTATCATTTCAGAACTGATACATACCTTTTTCTTTCCTCTGATCCAACCACGTTTCATTCTGCCACAGTTGAGTTGACCATCCCTTTTGAATTTGCTCACAATCTTGTAAACAGAATTTGCTGAAATATCAAATATGCTTTCAACTTCCACAATTGTGCGTCGATTGAACTTTCTCTGGTATAATTTGGAGAAGAGAATTTCACAAAGAGATTTTTTGATGGCTTCTGAAATGTTTTTCCTTTTATTTCCTGACTTTTTGTTTGCACAAGCACCGTCATCTTCTTCAACAAAACCATTTCCATGTGGAGGTTCAATACTTTCAGAAATTTAGGAATCATCTTGTGGAATTTCATTAAGGTCAAAGGAGATTCGAGGGAGAAGATTTTCCATTAGTAAGCTTGAAGGTTTTAAGGTTCTTCAAATTTTTGGAAAATTCAATTTCCCATTGTATTTATAAGACTGCAGGTTTCCCAGTATGTAGTAGTGTTATTTTGAATTAGAAGGGTATGACCGTATGAGTTCAAAATGCAAATGGTAAATTTCCATCCAATCTAAAAATGGGAAGTTTTGGCTCCAAGGTTCAATTTTGAAAATGCTTGCAGTTCTCAAGACTGTCAGCAGAAGCGGGAATGTTCAAAATGACAATGGAAAATTTGCAGGAATTGCGGGAATGGCTACTGAAATTTGCGGGAATGGCTACAGTAATTTGGAATGACATAAATCATTCCCGCTTCAAATATTAACTGAGGGGTAATTTTTTTTCTAATATTTCAGGGGTATTTAAGTCAATAGAGATGGAAAAGTAAAATTTTCTTAATTTTCGTGTCCATTTTACTTTTTCTATGTTAATGATACAGAGGGAGTATTATAAATATATTATGCCATGATATGATATTAATAATATATTATATTTGGAAAGATAATATGGTACTATTAAATTATTTGACAGAATAATTTAATTTAAATAAATAAAATAATTATAATATCATTAAATCTAATATTTTATATAAAATATTTATAATATCGTTCAATCTAATGTTTCATGCATATTCATATTAAAATAAATTTTTAAGCTGTAATTATAAAACTAATTAACTTCATCTGAAAAACTAATAAAATTTTTAGTAAATACATATTTTATTCATAAAAATAATAAAAATAAAAAATTTTATAAAAAATTTAATTGATCATGCAACTATATAAGAAAATAAAAAAAATATTAAATGACATGAATTAAATTAATAATCTATGAAATAATAATATAATTAATCTATTAAAATCACATCACAAAATACTATTTAATAACATAAATATTATCCATAACATTTAATATAAAAAACATAAAATCCATAATATTAACTTATATAAATTCAACATTAAATTCTTACAATACATAATTAAAAATAGGTTCTAACATAACAATCTTCTAGAAATCTCTTGAACTTGCCCCAAACTACCATCAAATAAGTTAAGTAAGAAATATTTATGATTCTCGGGTGGAACATCAAGAAAACCATTCATCAAGTGGCGATTTTAAATAAGAACGGTATAGGATTTCATAACCATAGTTGTATCGAAACCGAAGCTAGAATTGAAGTCCAAAGGTTTGTTGGTAGTTTGTTGGAGAGGTTATCAATTGCAGTAGCAATCCGTTCAAAACCATGCTTTAAGACATTTAATGTATTTTCCTTCACTTGTTTTGACTTTTTCATTCTAGCCATTAGAGCCTCGGAATGAGCTTGTGATGTAGGTGTTTTAGGAGTTGATGCATCTTCATAAAAAGTCTCACTATTAGATGTATTAGTATTATCTAAATCACAAGTGTTTTCAAATATAATAAAGTCAATGTCATCAATAGTCAATGAGTCAATGAGCTTGAGGCATCATTTCTTTTTCGAAGATTACTTACAGCTTTCTTTCTTATATCACCTAGAGTGTCACTAGTTCTACTAGTAGATCTGTCCTTTCCATAGAGTTCCACTAATTTGTCAAAATTGCACACACATTTGTATCTCAATTCAACAGCTTCAAGCTTATCGTATAGTCCCTAATCAATTCTCCTCTTCTAGTTTCCTCATCACTATCTCTAACATTAGCAACTTATTCATTTGGTGCGTCTAAAAGTTCACGATCAATTTCAACAAGTATATCATCAAATGGACAGTCCTCAAATAATTATGTAGAATACAACAAGAAAAAATGATGATCTTATGTGTTTGAAGATGATATGTAGGTTCAGTTGAGCTTGAAATTATTGGAAAACGCTTCTTAAGTACTCCAAATGCTCATTCAATAGCATTATGTAATGATGCATGTCGATGATTAAACAATTCATGTGTATTATTAGGTAGATTTCTTAGGTATTCTTTTAAGTGATAATGCTCCCCCTATATGGTGTAATAAGTCCACTCCTCAATATGAATCTGGCATCAACTATTATGAGCATGGTAAACGTCTATCCCATTAATAATATATCTTACAATTACAATTACCTTCTAAAATTTTCAAAGAATTTTCTTGCGTTAATACATCTTTAATGATTCATGAATCAATTATTGTTCCCTCCCATCCAGCTAAGACATATGTGAATTTCAAGTCAAACATGCAAACTACCAACACATTTTGTATGGGATGTTCCTTCCTCCAAATATGTGTACGTTTAATTGCACCAACACTATTCTGACATTAATTTTCAATAATTAACATCCATACAAACAAAAGTGATAACTAAAATCAATTAGATAACTTACTTCAATTACTTTAAAGTGCATATAAAATCTATGATTGTTGGCTACCTCTAAAGTCACTTTAAATCCATCTGGTTGCTTAAGAAATTTATCATCCAATTCTAATACAGCTCGCAAAACATTATGGCAATGACGACTTATTGCCTCACTGTTTAGATTATTTTTGTACTAGTTTTTAGTGTGATTTTTATGTGTTTTTAGTTAATGTTTTGATTGATTTTTGTTTTAAGTTTGTTTAAAGTGTTTGTTTTAGATTAAAGTGCAAAAACTCCCTTGGATGATCAAAACAATCAAGAAAAATGAAGAAAGAGCATGAATCAAGCAAGACATGGCCAAGCCAAAGCAAGCTTGGCCATGTCCCTCAAAAGAATTCCAAGACGGTACTTGACACACTCACAGACATGGCCATGTCTTTGCCTATGTCTGATCGACATGGCCATGTCGCTTGAAGCTTGCCCATGTCTCATTGTTTTGGTTGTGTTTCATCCTAAAATAGAAGCAATATTGACACACTCACATGACATGGCCATGTCACTTGAAGCTTAGCCATGTCGCTTCAAACTTGGCCATGTCTAAGGAAAAATTGGTAGACATGGCCATGTCGCTTGAAGCTTGGCCATGTCGCTTGAAACTTAGCCGTGTCTAAGGAAAAATTGGTAGACATGGCCATGTCGCTTGAAGCTTGGCCGTGTCTCTCATCAAAAGAAGAAGAAATCAAAGAAAACCATGAGACATGGCCAAGCTTGTCATGGCTTGGCCGTGTCCCTCAAGCAAAGCTTGTCCAAAAGCAAACACGGTCATGAGTCACGGCCAAGCCATTCTTGGCTTGGCCGTGTCACCTCCTTGAAGAACAAAGAAAGAAAGAAGAAGGCAGTGACGGACACGGCCAGCAAGCTTGGCCGTGTCCCAAAGAAACATGAGAGACACGGCCAAGCCAAATCAAGCTTGGCCGTGTCACCCTTAATATCTATTTAAGTTCTTTCGCACGACAAAAAAAAAGAGAGAGACGGCTAGGGTTTGAGGAGAGGGAGAAAAGAAAAGAGAAGGAGGGGGCAAACACAATTTGGGATGAGGAGAGAGTGATACACTCCTTGTCCCTTCATATTCATCCTCCATCTTCATCTTCTCCATCTTCCATTAATAAGATCTTTGAGGTTCTTTGGGATAAGTTGGGTTAACAAGCTCTTGAAGGTTGAAGAAGCTTTATTAAAAGGATTGGTGACTTGAGAAAGCTCCATTCCATCTTCCAAAGGCACAATCAATTGAAGGGTTGGTGACTTGAGAAAGCTCCATTCCATATTACAAAAGGGGAATTAACCATTGAAGAGGGCTTGACTTCTTCATCAAACATCAAAGTGAAGCTAAGAGGAAGACTAGTAATCCTACTCTTGGCATCTTCACAAGGGGTTTTTCTATTCTCTCTTTAATTCATTTCTATTGTTATTGTTGTATTAATAGAATTAATATTGCAATGGACAATTTGTATTTGTTTTATATTGAGTTGAATGGTTGTTTTAAATTGATGATGTTGAGCTAAAAACTCATGCTTAGGATTTGTAGTATATTTGATTGAATGCGTTGATTTGATATTTCCATTGATGTGCCTTGTGTTGGTTGATTGCATTGGATTGTATGCTAGGTTGATAGATTAGCTACCTATTGATCTTTAGATATTGAATGAAGGGCCGAGAGGTGAAATTTGATATCGGAATTATGCAATCGACTACCCTATGAATGAATTAGAAATATAAGTTCTAGGGTTTCATTAATTTGATAATGTGAAACAATTGGTTATTGCTATTTCATGAATGTGAGAACTAATGAATTGGTAATTGACTAATTAATCTTAATGAACCAATTAATTTACAAGGTTATGTTAATGGATAATTGAGAATTGAGCTTTGATTGAATGGACCTATACCCCTAGGCAACTTCCCAAGAATCGATTTGATCTTGTACACCCATCACACATCAACCCTACTCGTTACTTTTAGGTTTAAAGTGTCCTTCACAATTCCGAACAACAAACTCTCATTCATTTAAATTACTTGCTAATCAAACTACTACGAACTACACCTTCTTGGGGAAACGACCTTGGGGCGATCACCTTTGCTACAACTACTTCGTATACTTGTGAGTGACGCTTGTAGTAGTACTTAATTCGAGCACAACAAGTTTTTGGTGCCGTTGCCGGGGAAGGCTATTTAAGTAGTGATAGTTTGATTTTTCTTTACAATTTAATTGATTGTTTGTTTTCTTTGAATTGTTTGTTTGTTTTGTTTAATTTTCTTTCAATTTAATTATTTGTTTGTTTTCTTTAAGTTGCCAAGTGCCTTTTGTAAAGATGCAGTTTTCAAGGCACGGGGGACTTTATGATAGGAACGATGAGTTTGAAATGGCATGGAAATTAGCAGAATTGACGAATCAACTTAAGGTGCTAAATGCAAGAGGAAAAGCACCTATGCCACGCCAAGAGATATGTGCAGCATGTGGCAATGAAGGGCATAGTGCAAATACATACTCATTCGGCTTTACACGATACCAAGAATGGCAAGAGGAAGAATATGCCTATGAAAGTTTCCAGCATATGGGTGGAAATGACCCATATTTCAGACCTTATAATTCAAGCTGGAGAAGCCACCCAAAATTTTCTTGGGAAAATCAGCAACACATTCCTCCTCATAATTATTTTCAACCTTACCATAGAAGTTCTTACTCTCAAGAACAATATTCATATCAAGATCACCTTAAGAATCTCTCATTGGAGGAAAGTTTGAATGCCTTCATTCAAATTAGCGCACAGAACTATGATAAATTCGTGAAATCCACAGTGGAAGATGATTTGAATGCTTACCTTCAAATTAGCACACAAAATCAGGAAAGGAGCAATGAGAGGTTATATTCTTTGGAGGAATCATTGAAGAGGATGGAAATGCAAGTTGGGCAACTGGCACATCAACTCCAAGCACACCAAGAAGAGGAATTTCCTAGCCAATTAGAGCAAACCGAGGTAATTATAAATTTAAGGAGTGAACAGGTAATATATAACAAATTTTGTGATTCTTTGGATGCAGGCACTAATCAAGAAGATAATGGTGAGGAGATACAATCCAACATATAGGAGCCAAGCCAATCAATGGAGGAGGAGAATTTGGAGGCATCAACCTCACCAAAGTTGCATGAATCTTCCAATCCTGATAGGCCACCAAATCCATTTCCATGTAGCTTAAAGGATGAGGAGCAAGGTAAGCAACTTTCTGACATCTATAATATGCACTCTCAAGGAGATAGTGAAAATAAGATTGGGATGACTATGACCTTAGAAGAAGAGCATGAAATGCCTAATTTAGAAATTGAGGAGTGTAAGCTAATTTTAGATGCTGAGATTGTTGAGATGAGACTTGAAATTATTAGAGTAGATGAAGAAGTGATTCAACCAAATTTGGTTGAACTTAAAGAGTCCCCAAAAATCATCTCTTCTACTCTTGGTGGTGAAGAAGAGCATACAATGGATATAACCATGTTGCACAATGAAAAAGGGTTTTACAAAGTTTCTATTGCACTAGAGGATTACCCTAAGATGACCTTCACATGTTTTCAAATAATGCTACTTAGGCGTAGCAATACATCTGGTATCCTTCGGAGTTGTATGCTATCCATCCCTGTAGTCATGAGCGACAATTGCATTATGGGTGGAAGGAGCATTGTACATCGCATATGGGAACGATGGAAATCAGGTTTCATCTAAACTCTCTCTTAGTTTATGCATGCTCACATTGAGGACAATGTGAATCTTTAAGTGTGGGGTGCATTTTATGTTTTGTGTTTTTACTTTTAATTGCATTTTGTGTTTTTGTGTTTTTACTTTTAACTTATTTTTGTTTAGGTTTTAGTTAATGTTTTTAATGTTTTTCTTTGAATAAATGAGTTTTAGAAAGTTCAATTGTTATAAAAATTGTTGATAGATGACCTTTGAATTTTTGAAGCATGAATTTGAGAATTGAGTAGAATTGGTGCTTATTGTCAATTTTGTTGGTTTTTCTTTGCATTGCCATTAACCTAGTGAGGAATTGAGCCATCAACTTATTATTCTTTTTGTGGGTAAACATCTTTGATTGATGAATTGCTAGAACTTGCTTTGACATGCATTTTAAGATTACATAAAAATTTCAATTAGGCATCAAGATGATTAAGGCAATTAGATAAACCCACTTTGGCTTAAAAGGACCAACCCTATTTGTAACCTTAGTTAGCCAAATTTGAGCTTATTTTATTTTTCCTTTTCTTTCTTTTTCACAACACCATTAGCTTGAACCTTGTTATTTAACTCTTACCCTTTCATTAGGTCAAGAGCATTTTAAGAGTGTTTATGACCGAGTGTTGTGTTGAATTAAGTGTGAGGTTAAATTTAGTAGGTTTAAGATTGCAAAGAAAAATAATAAAAAGAAAAAAAAAGAAAATATATATATATATAATAATAAGAATAATTGTTGTTCTTGTTGAAAGGGTTGGAATGTATCATTACAAGATTTAATAAGTGAGTTCCCTTGAAAAACTCTTTAATGTCAAGGGGTAGATGAGAGGAATGTGTTTTGGGATTGTTGGGTTATGTATATGATCGGGTACTTCATTCTTAAAGTGCTCTTGAACTTAATGATCAAGCTCACATTTCCTAAATATCATGCCTTTACCTTAGCCCCATTACAATCCAATAAAGACCTTTTGATTGATGCTTGATTGTTATTTTGTGGTGGAGATTTGATTAAAAAGCAAGCCTATGGTAATAATCTTTCATTGATTGTTATGAGTGTAAACACCACCATGATCAAACACTTGTAAGAGTTGGTGAGGGAGTGACAATATTGGTTATACATGGAAAGCCATTTAATTGCATGGGTGTCGTTTTTGTTTGATTCGATATTGATTGCTGATTTAGGGATAAGGAAGTCTTGATGCATCTTTATAACTCTTGAACTTAACAAAATTATCTTGTTTAGTGTGTTTGATTTTAGCCTTGCTTGGGGACAAGCAAGGAATTAAGTGTGGGGTAGTTGTTTAGATCATTTTTGTACTAGTTTTTAGTGTGATTTTTATGTGTTTTTAGTTAATGTTTTGATTGATTTTTGTTTTAAGTTTGTTTAAAGTGTTTGTTTTAGGTTAAAGTGCAAAAACTCCCTTGGATGATCAAAACAATCAAGAAAAATGAAGAAAGAGCATGAATCAAGCAAGACATGGCCAAGCCAAAGCAAGCTTGGCCATGTCCCTTAAAAGAATTCCAAGACATTACTTGACACACTCACAGACATGGCCATGTCTTTGCCTATGTCTGATCGACATGGCCATGTCGCTTGAAGCTTGCCCATGTCTCATTGTCTTGGTCGTGTTTCATCCTAAAATAGAAGCAATATTGACACACTCACATGACATGGCCATGTCGCTTGAAGCTTGGCCATGTCGCTTGAAACTTGGCCGTGTCTAAGGAAAAATTGGTAGACATGGCCATGTCGCTTGAAGCTTGGCCGTGTCTCTCATCAAAAGAAGAAGAAATCAAAGAAAACCATGAGACACGGCCAAGCTTGTCATGGCTTGGTTGTGTCACTCATCAAAAGAAGAAGAAATAAAAAAAAAACCATGAGACACAGCCAAGCTTGTCATGGCTTGGCCGTGTCCCTCAAGCAAAGCTTGTCCAGAAGCAAACACGATCGTAAGTCATGGCCAAGCCATTCTTGGCTTGCCCGTGTCACCTCCTTGAAGAACAAAGAAAAAAGAAAGAAAGAAAGAAGAATGCAGTGAAGGACACAGCCAGCAAGCTTGGCCGTGTCCCAAAGAAAAATGAGAGACACGGCCAAGCCAAATCAAGCTTGGCCGTGTCACCCTTAATATCTATTTAAGTTCTTTCGCACGACAAAAAAAAGGAGAGACGGCTAGGGTTTGAGGAGAGGGAGAAAAGAAAAGAGAAGGAGGGGGCAAACACAATTTGGGATGAGGAGAGAGTGATACTCTCCTTGTCCCTTCATCTTCATCCTCCATCTTCATCTTCTCCATCTTCCATTGATAAGATCTTTGAGGTTCTTTGGGATAAGTTGGGTTAACAAGCTCTTGAAGGTTGAAGAAGCTTCATTAAAAGGATTGGTGACTTGAGAAAGCTCCATTCCATCTTCCAAAGGCACAATCAATTGAAGGGTTGGTGACTTGAGAAAGCTCCATTCCATATTGCAAAAAGGGAATCAACCATTGAAGAGGGCTTGACTTCTTCATCAAACATCAAAGTGAAGCTAGGAGGAAGACTAGTAATCCTACTCTTGGCATCTTCACAAGGGGTTTTTCTATTCTCTCTTTAATTCATTTCTATTGTTATTGTTGTATTAATAGAATTAATATTGCAATGGACAATTTGTATTTATTTTATATTGAGTTGAATGGTTGTTTTAAATTGATGATGTTGAGCTAAAAACTCATGCTTAGGATTTGTAGTATATTTGATTGAATGCGTTGATTTGATATTTCCATTGATGTGCCTTGTGTTGGTTGATTGCATTAGATTGTATGCTTGGTTGATAGATTAGCTACCTATTGATCTTTAGATATTGAATGAAGGGCCGAGAGGTGAAATTTGATATCGGAATTATGCAATCGACTACCCTATGAATGAATTAGAAATATAAGTTCTAGGGTTTCATTAATTTGATAATGTGAAACAATTGGTTATTGCTATTTCATGAATGTGAGAACTAATGAATTGGTAATTGACTAATTAATCTTAAGGAACCAATTAATTTATAAGGTTATGTTAATGGATAATTGAGAATTGAGCTTTGATTGAATGAACCTATACCCCTAGGCACCTTCCCAAGAATCGATTTGATCTTGTACACCCATCACACATCAACCCTACTCGTTACTTTTAGGTTTAAAGTGTCCTTCACAATTCCGAACAACAAACTCTCATTCATTTAAATTACTTGCTAATCAAATTACTACGAACTACACCTTCTTGGGGAAACGACCTTGGGGCGATCACCTTTGCTACAACTATCTCGTATACTTGCGAGTGACGCTTGTAGTAGTACTTAATTCGAGCGCAACACTCACCAAATCATTTAAATGTGAATGAAAGAACATGATTTTTGACATTGTTTCCTAATAAGTGAAGTGTTTTAGTAACTTGTTCTTTCACTATTACTCAATGAGTAGGCCTAAGACCACCTTCTTTCACTAATAAATCACATAAACTCATAAAAGTTAGAGCACTCATCCTTATTTTATGCCAAAAATAGTCAATTGACACCAAATATTTCATAAAATTTTCTCTCGTTTTTTTCTCCTTATAGCCTTAGCTTATGAACCATATTAATCCTTTGAGTCTCATTTTCCATGCCAAATAGGTAATACCAATAAGCTACCAAAAATATAAATTGTGCAACTAGAGCAGTCACTTGTTGTGTTATATTCTCATCGTCCATCTACAAACAAAATACAATTAGAATCTATTGCATAATTAAAAATAAAAATTTTAAATTTTGGTTGTTTAATGCCAACACTATTGTACTTGAGAATGTAATAATTATATTTGGAGTTAGAAAATTTATTTCATTTCATTTACTTAAATCTACACAAGAAAAACTCAAGTTGTTTTTGTTTTTCTAACGAAAAAATATGACAACTTAACGAAAAATGAATGACACTTCTAATTCTTGATGAATGGAATCGAAGTATTAAATAATTTTTTTACAAGGGAATTCCGTAAACTGTATTAAAAGGTCAAGTTGTCTAACAGGAAAGAAAACAATCAAATTGCACAACTACATATGGTAATGAAAAAAAAAAACTTAAGATTCAATCCATACATTTAAAATTAGTATAAGTAAAATGTGATCATGCACAACATTTTTTTATCAAATAATTGATAAATAAACTCATCAATATCATTTTTTCCCTCTCCCATAAGTATTTTGCATGTGGTTATATGCATAAATTTCAAAATAAACACAATTACAAACATTATGGCTCCATTTAGAAAAACTCAATTGAAAATTTTCAATTCAATTACATCAAAATTTTTATAAGAATTATTCCAAATAATGTATACATTGGTAATGAATACAATTGGTTTTAGTTTCACAGGTACTTGTGTTTATTTGACAATTATGGTTATCCATTCAACAAGAACCATAAAACCCACAGTAAACTGATTTTTTCCAATTTATTGATTTAGAAAATAAACCCAACAAGCTAACTAAACGCACGGCAAACTCAACAAGCCAACAAATAAAACTCAATAAATCCAACAAGATCACAAATAAAACTCATAATAAATTGATTTAAAAATCACAATAAACACAAATAGGCTAACAAATTAAACTCATAACAATTAAAAATATCAACAAACTCAACAGGCTAACAAATTAAACTCACAAGTAAAAACCTCAACAAACCCAACAAATAATTTTTTTCCAATAATCTAATTTAAAAGTCATAACAAACCTAAAAGTCATAACAAACCTAAGTTCTTATATTCCTCCAAATAGAAATCAAAATTGACAAAAAAAAAGAAAAAAATAACAAAAAGATGGTGTACCTTAGATGATCTTGATAAAAGTACCTGAGATCTTTGATAATCAGACAACAGAGATAAAAATGGCATATGAGAAATAAAGGAAGAAAGATATTAAGATAGGTTATATTATAATGGGTTTGTTAAGGTTTTTAGAGTTTCATTGAGGGTAATTTAGTTAATAAGAAATTTAAACCATCTCAATACACTTATTTGGTAGTTTAATAAATTTACCAAAACTTTTGCCAATCTTACACTATCTCTAAACCATAATAAACAATGAAAAAAGAGTGAAAATACTCCTAAACAAGGTTCAACTCTAAATCATACTATACTACCCATGAAAAACCACATTAGAAGTCCTCCCAAATAGAGTGTAAACCTATATCTTAATCTTCTAATAGTTGATAGCCCTACATCCCCTCATTCTTTTTTCTTATTTTCCCTTTCTTCTTTTTTCTTGTTATTTTTATGTAGTTTTTAGTTTTTGGATTTCTTTCTCCTCTAGGTTTCTACTCTTACGAGGCCTATTTTGTTTTTCCTTTTGCTTACTCTAGGTGGGGTTCTTGTAAAGAAGAAGACCATTTTGTTTTGTTAAAGGTTAAATCTCAGATGTCCTTCTTCTTTCGTCATAACATCAATTTTTATGGTTTGTGTTATGTGAAAGCAATATTTTTAGAAGCACTTCAATCTATGCTTCCCCTCCTATAGGGTTTAAGAAGATGAATCTCTATACATAGAAAGAAAAAGTTCATTTACCCTAAGTTATCTCTAGGGTTTGGAGTTAGATCTATTCTTCATTATGTTCTATCCTTGGTTAATATCCAAGGAAGAAGAAAAGTTAGATTTTGGGTTAAATCCTTGTCTCAATGTAACATCTATAGTTTTAATTTACATAAGAATAATTAATATGGGGGATAACTAGGTATGTTGGATGGGAGATGTGCATAATATGTAGTAAGATATACATAATATATATACTAGGTATATATAATATACACACCAGATATACCTGATATGTATACATACACATAAACACATATTTAAGTTGGAATAGTTAAAATAAATAAACAAATAAATAAAAGTCAAAGTAGGTAGGAAAATAAATTCATGGTGGGGATTTAAAGAAATAATAAAATATATAATAATTAACTAATTAATAATATATATTTATGGATGGGAAAGGAAGACAAAAATTAAAATCAAAATTCTTCTACTTCTTCTACTTCCGTGGAAGGCCAAAATTTTAAAGAGTGAAAAGGAGGATTTCATTTCTATGAACAAATCAAATTTTACTAGAAATTCAAAGGTTTTGAGTTGGTTTTGAAGATTAAGCAAGGTTTAAGTAAGTATTTTTCATTTTTAAACTTAGTTTTCTTGATTTTTAGAATATGTGATATTTGAGTTAGTGATAGAAATGGTTTTAATTATTAAAGTAGATAGTTAAGAAGTTATTATGGTGAGTATATATTGATTTAGTGGTTAGATAATTAAAGTAAGCTTGCTGAAAGAAGTTTGAAATATGGAAGTTTAGTAAAGCTAGGGTTTTGTTGGGTTTCGGTTAGATTTAGAATAAATAATGGTTGTTTTGTATAAATTGATTATGAGAATGGTTTTAATTAAAGAATTTGGCCTTTGTTTGGTTTAGCAGTGGATAAAAATAATTGAAGTGGAAGGCAAAGTTTAGGGTTAGCACTACAAGAATGTAGCGGATTATCGACGAAAATTTACCGAGAGAATTTAATTTATTGATAATACCGAGAGAAAATGATTAAAAAATAATAAAAAATATACCGACAAATTACCAACAGAATAATTCACCGATGAAAATTTTATCGATAATTATGGCTCCAGATAATGACAGTAAATATACAGATAAAATTTACCGACCAAAAAAATAATTCTTGCTAATACCAACCGAAAAAGCTTTCTCTCTCTAAACTTTACTGAGAGAAAACTATTTCTGTCGGTATTAGCAAGAGATAATATTTTCTCTCGGCATTTTTACCAAGAGACGATTTTTCTGTCGGTATTAGCCAATAAATTTACCGACAGAGATACTTTCTGTTAGTAATATTTATCAACAGAAATATTTTTTATCAGTATTAGCGAGAGAAAAATACTTTCTCGGTAAATAAATAGAAGAAGGCGACAAAAATCCCGCCATTCTAGTATTTATTTAGAGAAAGAATAACTATTCTCTCACTAATATCGACAGAAATATTATCCATCGGTAAATAAATAGAAGAATAGTCAATAATTAGTCAACACATTTATCGACAAATAAATTTATATCGGTAATATTTACTAACAGATATCTTTTCTGTCAGTATTAGCGAGAGAAAAATATTCTCTCGGTAAATAAATAGAAGAATGGCGGCAAAAATCCTGTCATTCTAGTATTTATTTAATGAGAGAATAATTATTCTCAATCTAATACCGACAGATAAATTTTTATCGATAACATTTACCTACGGACACCTTTTCTGTCGATATTAGCCAGAGAAAAATATTCTCTCAGTAAAAAAATAGAAGAACGACGGTAAAAATTCTGTCATTCTAGTATTTATTTAGCAAGAGAATAATTATTCTCTCGCTAATACCGACAGACATATTATCTGTCAGTAAATGAATAGAAGAATAGTCAATAATTAATAAATATATTTACCGACAGTTAAATTTTTGTACGTAATATTTACCAATAGACACCTTTTCTGTCGGTATTAGTGAGAAAAAAATATTCTCTCGGTAAATGAATTAAAGAACGACTGCAACAATTATGCCATTCTGGTATTTATTTAGCGAGAGAATATTTATTCCCTCGCTAATATCGACAGAAATATTATCTGTCAGTAAAGTTATAATAAAGGTAAAATAATTAGTCAATATATTTACCGACAGAAACATGTTTTTGTTGGTATTAGCGAGAGAATACATATTCTTTCGGTAAATAAATAGTAAAATAGCGAAATTTTTGCCGCCTTTTTATATTTGTTTACTGAGAAAATTTATCTTTTCTCGCTAACATCGATAGAAACACGCATCTGTCGGCAATTGAATATCAAATAGTCAACTACGCATTTATATTTATCGACAGATAATTTTATTCGTTGGTAATTTTACCGACAGACACTTAAATCTGTCGGTAAAGGTGTAAAATATATCATTTTTCCTTTTCCCATTTTTTCGATCGCCGATCATCTCCCTCTCCGCTCAGCTCCCTCTCTACCTCTTCTCCCTCTTTGCTCAGCTCGCTCTCTACCATCTCTGCGAGATCACTGGTTTTGCTCGTCGAAGAAGAAGAATAAGAAAGAAACAGGTATTTATATGAAATTTTAACTTTTTTGTTAAATATTGTTATTGATTTTAATATTTTTATTTATAATTAATTTTGTATTGTGTGCTGAGATTGTTAAGAGTATTGTAGTTTAGGTATATTATTGATTTTTATTTGTTGGTTGTTTGAGTTTTTAGGGTATTTTAAAATATATTTTAGTTTAGAATATATATATTTTAGGGTATTTTTATTTTTTGATTTTTATATTTTTGTAGGGTTTTTTAATTAAAATTTTAAAAATTATAATAAAATTTTTAGAGATTTTTGGAATAAGTAAAAAAATTAGATAATATTTTATGTAATATCAAAATTTTTAAGATATATTTAGAAATTATTTTTAATTTTATATTTATATTTTAGGGTTTTAGATTTTGTATAATTTTTATATAATTAAATTAGGTAAAAAGAAAAAATTTTAAAAATTTCATAATTAAAAGTACTTTAATTTTTAAGGTTTTAGACATATAAATATAATTTTAGAATATATAAATAAAATATAAATAGAATTAAAAATAACAAAATAAAATTTTAGACATATAAATAGAATTAAAAATAACAAAATAGAATTATAGACATATTTAAAATATTTTATAATTATTTTGAAAATTTTTTGTAAATATAAATATAGTTGTTAGATTGTTAGGATTTTTTTAAAAATTTATAAAAAAAATTAGTAAATTAGATTTAATTTAATAAATTTTAGAATGAAAAAATATTAAAAATTTACTTTTTTTAATGGTTATAAAATATGTTTTAGAGATATTTAAAACTTTTGTTATATTTTTAGAAAATTTTTTTATTAAAAATATTTTAGTGTGTTGAATTTATATTAAGCTATTTGTGTACTTTTTAAAAAAATTGAGTTATTGCCAAAAATTTTAGAATTACATTAAATATGAAGAATTAATTTTTTTATATAAAATAATAAATGTTGTATATAAATTTTAAATTTATGTTATAATTTTTGTAAATATTTTAGTAAAAAGAAATAATTTAGGATTTGAATTTATTTTAGGTTTTTTTAATGATTTTTTAGTATTTTTGTTATAATTATAATTTTTATGAATCAGTTTTATGAATTAAAAAATTTAATTATATTATTGATTAAAAGTTTTTTTTTTGTGATTGCTATATAGGTTGTAGTTAAACAATTAAATATTGGTTGTATATATTCTTAATAATAGAAAATTATATAATTTTAATGAATTTTTTATTAATATTTTACATTATATTTGTACTTAGGTTACTATATATATGTTTTTATTTTTTTTATATTTGTATTTTTTTCATTTTTATAAATTTAAATTAACATATGTATATTTATAATTTAAGTAAAAACAAGAGTGATATTTAATAATAAATTGATAATTCGAACTTAATAATTAAAAGTGATATAATGAAATTCATATTATTTTATTATAAATTTGAAAAAAATATAAAACGTGTAAATCTACTAGAAAATGGTAATTTAATTTTTATTTATACTTTTCTGATATTTAAAGTATAATTAAAAGTATATTTTGATTATAAATTAATTAATATTATAAATAGAAAAAGTTAAATAAATTAATAGTTATAAAATTGCCAAAAAATAATTAGAGTATGTGATAAGTGGATTAATCGACAAATTTGTTTACTATATATAAATAAAATTTAGAAAATTTTGGATAATTATATTTAATTATAGCACAAATAATATTTGTGTTCCTTTAAATTACAAAAAAAAATTATTTTATTTCTAGTACACTTTTAACATTTGTAACAATAATATTATAAATTATATAGTAAAAATAATTAACTTGTTTGCCAATTGCATTTTGGGAAACTCTAACGGAGTTAAGCTTATTTTTTAGAGAATTTATTGCAACATCTCTAAAAGTTTTTCAAATTGAAAGTTTACAAGAAGAAATTCTAATAATTCTGTGTAAATTGGAGCAAATATTTCCTCCGAGTTTTTTTTTTATTCAATAGAATATTTACCAGTTCATTTGCCATATGAAGCTAAAATTGCTGGACCGATGTAGTATCGTTGGATATATTCTTTTGAAAGATACTTGCGACACCTAAAAAAAATTTAATATTATGTCTAATAATAAATCTTCAAACTTATATTGGGGTGATAAATTTGATTTTGTAATATATTTCAGCTTATTCATTGAACACTTACGAGATTTGGATGAAAATATAGACAGTTCACAAGTTGATGTTGAGGTTGAGAGTAATTTTCCCTTATAGTTTTGAAAATATGTAAGCATTAATTTGTTTATAGTGAAGCATTTCTTTCAAACTGTCATTTATTCAATTTGTCATCATTTGAACTCATGTATATTTTTTTTTCTTATTGATTAGGCAACTGAAAATGAGAATATGATTTCTGACAAATATTTGAAGGATTTAGCCCATGGTCCATTGCCAATTGTTTGATATTATAAGGTGTATTTTGTTAATGGTTATAAATTTCACACCGAATCTCACTATACTTTGAGAGCAACTACAAATAGTGGTGTTTGTATAAAGGGGTGAAACTATAATAAAAATTTGTTTGATTTCTACGGTTGATTAATAGATATTATAGAGGTTGAATATCCGACTTTACCAATTAAAAGGGTGGTATTATTTAAATGTGACTGGTATGATCCCATAAACGGCACAAGAGTTCATCCAGTATATAACTTAGTAAAAGTGAATAGAAGGATAACATATGATAAATATGAATCGTTAAGCTATCCAAGTGTATTACGTTCCTTTTCTTAGCACAAGACGGGACGCTTCTAATTGGTTGAAAATTTGCAAAATTAAAGTTAGATCACGGATTGATCTATCTGAACAATCTGCCAATAATCATGGGATTGATACTGTATTTCAAGAAGATAGTCCTGAAAATGTACAAGTTGTTGATAGGATAAATGATATTGATCCAGGTCCTTTAAATGATCCAACTAGACAACTTATGGATATTGATGCTATGGATGTGGAATTTGAATTGAATGAATCTTTACTTGACTTTGAATCTGAATCATCCCAATCAGATAACAGCGATGAATAAAAACAATTAGTATGTGTAATTATGTTATATCTATTACTAAATTTATTTCAATGTTTATTATTTATTTTCAATTAATTATACTGATGGTTTTTTTAGATATGTATCACGGACCTGAAAAAGGATTGGATCGATCGGGTTTTAACGGTCGATCCAATGGAGGTCGAGGTTCTAGTAATATAGGTCAGCCACGTCTGCAATTGCGCAATATCCTAGATTATGTATCGGCTGAGGATTCTCAGGTTGACGCGGCTACAGACAATATGCCTAGAGAGGATCCTCCTTTTACTTCTCACCCAGCCGAGACAGAGGATCCCGCTTTTTCTCTCCAGGCCACTACAGATGCCCCTATTGGTGGTGCTAGTACTGTAGCATCAGTTATAGGTCATGATGGTAGGATGCAGCATGTGACTGTTCGGGAGTCTGAGTAAGTATTTTTAATATTTTACATCAATTATATTAAATTATAAAATAGATATATGTTAATATATATTGCATATTGTTAATTTTTGTTCATTTTGTAGCTATATGATGGATCCAGCGGGTGCTTTCACTAGACGAATTCGGAAGATCATGACACAGAAGATGGACCCGCTGGAGTTTCTTGGAAGGTTGTCTCTTCAGAAATGAAGAACTTTTAGTTCGAAGAGTTTAAGGTTAAAAATAAATTAAAATTTAATATTTAATATATATGTATAACTTAAAAATTTACAAGTATCATATACTAATTATCTTGGTTTTTTTACAAAAAATATTTTTACTGGGACCAGACTATTGATAGCCTGGTCCGGATTGCATTCATGAAGAAGACAGCTATTCGCTACAGCGATATACTGAGTGAGGTGAAGGCTATAGAGAAGCAACCTTCATTTATTGATGAACAATTACGGGCCAACCTGAAGACCCGGTGGAACTTTTCCGAGGGGTAGACACTTTCTGTTATTGTATCTCGTAATAGAATGTCCAGTGTTGTGGATGGTGCAGTCCATCCGCACATACGAGAGACAGCGGATCACATTATGATCATACTCGTACACTCGTAAGTATATTCAAATTTTTTAATATATTTTAATTTATATTTTTTGTGTTATAAAACTAATATTATTTTTCATTAAATAGGAGTCTACTATAGGTCGGTCGTCGAACAACTATAAGTTGTTTGTGCATACACACCCGGGGTCACGATGGGCGTTTATTTGTGGATCGTCGATCCCAGGATGTAAATGTAAGTAATTTAATAATTTTTTAAATATTATAAAATTTATATTTAAAATATAAAGTTAATAATCTTTCTTTATATTACATAGGATCATTTTATTGTATCTCGGGAGGAGACCTCTCAGTCCGACATGCCTGTTGACAATGATAGTTTATTTAGATCTGTTGTGGGCAGAGAGAAGAAGACGAAGTTATATGGACTTGGCTCACAATATGTCAGCACAGCTTCTTCTCCTTCTTCAACTAGTTCATCTGCTTTACGGGAAGAGATCGAGCATTTGAAGGAGCAGTTGGCGGAGGAGCAGGTTCAATCTCGGATTCAGGTACAGATGCAAATTGAGGTGCAGAGGTTGGTTCAACATTAGCTTAATAAGTTTATGACCAACTTCATGCGAGAGATATTTGATCCATCACGACAGTTTTCGCCTAATGGTGCTCCTCCACCTCCACCACCTCCTTCCATTTGATTTTAGATTTTTCATCTATGTATACTTTATATTTTAATTTCATATGGTTATATACATTTTATTGCTTTTATGTCCACCTATTTTTTATTTAAATATTTATTGCATTTAAATATAATTTTTATTTTTATATAATTTTTTTCTTTTTAATATAAATTTATACATATATTTATATATTACAAAATTAAAAAAATAATTATATTATAAAATTTAAAAATAATTTATTTTACCAACATATTATATTTTCTGTTGACAATTTATTTTAAGAATACTAACAAAAATATTTGGTCGAAAAATTTTAGGGAATACAGACAGAAACATTTTCGTCGGTAATACCGACTACGTATTATCGATAGAAAAGTAATACCGACAAAAATTTTATATTTGTAACACATAGTCAGTATTACCGATGAAAATATTTCTGTCGGTAAATATTGTCGACTATTTATATGTGAAAAAATTACCGAGAGATTAGTTTTTATCGGTAAATTATCGACAAATTATTTTTTTCTCGACTTTTTTATTACTGGCAAAAGATATAACGATAGATTTTTTTTTATCGATAATCGGTCGGTAAATATTATTACCGATGAAAAATTAAAGATTACCGACGAATTTTTTTGTCGGTGATCTGGTACATTCTTGTAGTGGCTTTTCCAATTAGAAACCTGAAAAGTGTTTTTAGTTGAATTTTGAAGTTAAATAAGGTTTGTACATATTTTGATAACATATATTTTAAAAGTTCATGTTTGGCATAAGCACATTGGTATTTTCAAATGTTTGTTATTTTACTTCAAAATGAGATTATTCATATATCCTATGCATTATTTGAAAAATGTGATTTGAATAATACTTTGGGCCTAGTGTGTGCTAATGGGATATGTTTATACGATTTATGAGACAAAAAACTATGATTTGAGCATTGCATTTTTATTTAAAGATGAATGTAATTTATATAAATAAAGGAATATTTAATTTAAATATTTTATATTATCAAAGTATGTACTACTAAACTTTTAGCTTAGCGTGATTAAATTTCATCGCATAGGTGACAGGACAGAGAAAGGAAGCCCTAATAGATCTGAGCAAATATAGAATTGAGGTTGTTATTGAAGTTTGAGTCAATTGCCACGAGACCCATATTACCAGTGCTACTATGCATTGTATGTATATACTTTTGTTCTAATATTTTTGGAGATGTACATTATAAACCTTTTCTAAATATGTTTAAATTACAAAGTATGTAATATTTTGTAAATATATAAAGTTATACATTATTTATGTTTGCTAAATGTTTGGATATTTATTAGAGAAATGGTGAATTTGTAAAAATGGAATTTTGGAAGTATATTTTTATGTAGGTTGAGTTATTTTAATTTTAGGATTTAGTGAAATTATAGATAAAAATCTGGCAATTTTTTTATAGATATTTTTATATATAATTGATCAAAACTATATTTTAATTATTTTTATTTAGCTTCTATATACATATATTTATATACCTACTATATTACATTTTTGAAATTATATTTATTTTTGGTATGAATGAGAGTGGTTCTACAGATAACTACTGTAGCACTCTTGGATTCTATATATGTATTATACGCATATAGGGTATAAGGATATTACACTCAAACTCAAATGCACATATATATCTAAACTCTCTTTGTTGGTGTCCCTTTATTGGAAGAAAGACATTTTTGTTCCCTCATTTTCACTTGATATTTACATTTGAGAATGTCCAGGATCTTTGGCATGTGAAGATTAATTTTGGTTTTCCTAAAAAATTCCTTCTTTTAAAGTGTTGTAACAAAGTCTTAGCCCTTACTTGTATTGTAGGACGATCTATATTTTCTTATTGGCCATCAGGTAAGGGGATGCGCTTGTAAAATATAACTCTAGGGTTAGGGGAAGGATTTACCTTTTGTGTTTTTTGATTCCTGAAACATTCCAGGCTATATGTTCTTTTTGTTTTTGATGGTTAATGAATCTCTCTTCATTTGATAAAAAAAATTAAACTATTTACACAAAGAAGACATGTGTTATAAGTTTAATTTGATTCTATTAAAACCTCAAATGATCTATTTTTTTTTAACAAGGGCAATGAAAAAAATTGATCCATTTAACCTATATAAACTATACTATGTTTTTACATAATCAATTAAATTGTTATTCATAAAATAAAATCATGATAAAAATGATATTAAAACATAAATTTATTAAAGAAATATTTTTAAAAATATACAACAATAAAAGATATAATCCAATATACAAAAGATGATTAGTATATTTTTAACATTTATAAAAAGAAAGAGTAGATGAGAAAACGTGCGGATGCCAAAACTTATTTTTATTATTTTAGGTCAAGTAATAATAAGATCATGTTATTTTGAATATTATTGAAAATATATATTTTAGTTAAACGAAGTATAACAGGTTAACTGGAGAAGGGTCAACCATAATTTATTTATTAGCAAGAATGTGAAGGGACTTAAAACAACCAGCTTTAAGTTGTGTCATAAATGTATTGTTTCTTTTATAATACTAATTTCTCTAAGTGTCAATCATAAACCATTAATTTTATGTGTTTCTAGTATTATATTCATGTGTTATGACTCATTTTGGCACTTCTATTATTAGTATACCTTCAATATTTTATTTCTAAATACCCTAAAAATTATATTGAATGACAAATTAAATTATAATATTTATATTTACCATTTATATTTACATTCTACCCACTTAAGATACTCTAAATTAATGGTACACTAATATAAACCAATTTTAATGTAAACTCTATGAATTTCATCATGCATATGAATGTGATACTTTCAATATTTATCTCCACAAGTTTGGATCACATTCTAATGAATTAATATCAAAACCTTCTTCAACTTCAATTTTTGTAGATTTAGTAGGATGATAATCACAAGTTAAAAGATTAAGATCCATGGAAGAATTTGATTGCTTGGTAGAATTTGATGTTTCAACATTCTCCCTTTTAAAAAATCATCAACTTTTTGATGGTTTTTTCATCTCTAAAAGAAATAAAATGCATATCATGTTAAATTATATAAATGTAGCAAATTAAAATAAATATTATTTTAATAAATGTATTAAATAATAAATTACAATTGAAGTAGTAAAATAAAACAAACTTAATTATATTCATAAAAATAGACAACCACCATTAAAAGAAAAAAAATCAACTTTCTGAACTAATAAAAAAAATTAAAATTACCTCATGTAATTGATCAATAATTGCTTAATAGTGTATCTTCACAAAAAAAAATAACCTTTAAGTTGTGTGTATCATGGCAAAGCATAACAGATAAAAGAAAAAGTTTTTAAAAGACTTCCCTTAAAAACAAAGGTCTTTTTTCTTTTTGCTTTCAAAAATACAACACTAAATCATCTTATTTACACTTTTAGAAAAAAAAAAAAGCGTATCAAACTTTTAAAAATACCCCCTCCTTCACTTTTTTGTGCATGTTATGTAGATATTATATAAATGTTGATTAAGAGAATTAATAAATATGCATTCTTCTATCAAAACCAATTTCTTATAATTTAAATCAATAATTTCACTATTTTAAATTAAAAATTATATTATTCGGTAATTAAAATAGACAAAAACATGTAAATAAAAATAAAATATTTGCACAACATCAATAAGACATCTGTAAAACAGTAAAAAAATATTATATTTCTTAATAATTATAATTCAACATATATCAACATAAATACATTATATATACATCACATTAAAAATATTGTATGATTTTATAAGTTTAAATATAACATAAAAAAATAAAAATATAAAATATTTACACAACATACACATACATTATATATGTATATATTGTGCAGATATTGTGGATATACTATATGAATATTATATACATATATATTGTATATGTCATATATATGTTGTTAATATATCTTTGTATGATGTGTATATACTAAAAAAATTTAAACACACACATTGAAAATATAAAATTAACTCAAATAAATAGTAAAATAAAATAAATACAAATAAAAAAAGATATAACAATAATTAGAAAACACCAATTGAAAATGAAAAAATGAAAAAATTCACAAAACCAAATAAAATTTTCTTTGAAATATTTCATCAAACATGTAGAGTGCATTATCATTATTATATATAATATAATCACCTAATATATCTGCAGCCCCTTGAACTTGGCAGCTTTGATTTTTTGTACCTTGTATTTATGTATTTATTATATTACCCATTGTACTTGTCTATTTTATTTCAATGGACACTTATATAATCACATATTAGTCACTTTGCCCCTTGTACTTATCCATTTCATACTCAACAGACCCTTAGATAAAGATAGTGCTACATGTGCAAGTAAGTATTTACTTGATATAAAATATACAAGTACAAGAGGTAAAGTGACCAATATATGATTATATAAGTATCTATTGGAACAAAATAGAGAAGAATAGGAGGGCAATCTTGCAAATACATAAATACCTTAAGCAAAATTATCAAAGTTGCCAAGTCCAGGAAACAATTGATGTATTAAGCCTTATCATTAAAGAATAACAAAATCTTTAATATTATAAATGAAAAATAAGAAAAACAAACAAAAAATACGAATATGTTTACAAAGAATAAATAATATGAAAGATTAAAATAATTTTCCGCAAATAAAAAATAAAATAAAAGAAGATGAAGATGAGGAACATGGGTATACTTAGGTCGAGTTGAAGCGAATTTACTTCTAGCCCCCAAGTGTATTTTGAGCCAAATTATTTGGCCCTCAGCCCGGCCTAAGTATATTTTGAGCCAAATTATTTGGCCCACAACCCTACCCTAATCTAAACTGGCTGAGCTACTTTGAGCTAGTTAGGCTAGTCGAGCTAGCCAGGCTTCTCTTTTTTTTACTACAATATATGCTATATATATTATATAATATAATTTATTTTATATAATGTAATATATAATACATATTATATATTATATCATAAATAATATTATGTATAATAATAATACCTCTGGCCAGGTAGGGTTGGCTCAAGGTAAGGCTCGACCCAAGGTACCTCAGACTTAATATGAGAAACCCGACGCTCGGTCTGCAACCATTAAAATTGACCCAATCAGGTCGGACCAGGTCAATCGGGTTTGCAAGTCAGTTAAACAACCCTAAAGAGGAATGAGGGATAGAAGAAAGAAGAAAAGAAAAAGGAGAAAGAAAAGCAATGAAAAGCGTTGATACAGATGTATATTTGAAAAATTAAAAAAAAAACACAGCAAATGTAAAAAAGAAAGGAAACACATATATTTAAAAAGTAAACATGTTTTAAAGGTAAATCTCGTAACTTCCTCTAAAATGTTCAATTATAAAGTTGTTATATATGTATATCTGTTGTTGTCGTGGGTGAATGTATGTACTACTATGACTATACCATAAGTGCATGGTATTGTTACTTGTAGTAAAATCGTAGAGTGAGTGTTGTATCCACAGAAAATGTATATTTGATTAACCTAAATTCAATGCAACTATTATCTGAAAATTATCAATTTGCAACAATTAAATTTTACCTAATTAATCTAAATCTATCTTGATTAACAACTCTAAACTGTGTTTTCAAACAATCAATGATAAAGGGGTATGATTAGGTTTCATTGGAGTTTTTACTATGGGTCTAATTAATAAGGGATTAAAGTCCTTTTCTTAAATTCGAGATATCTAATATCACTATATTCATCCCCATCTCTCTCAAGCAAGAGGAATTTAATTGGGCAATGATTAATTTACTATTTCCACGTCAAATAACTAATGTCCAATTCAATTTAATCATGATATCAATCTTAGATTCCTTAGCAATTAAGTTATCTCTAAGCTAATCACTTAAGGTTGATGATTCCACATCAAAAATCATATTCAACTCTCATATTTTATATTATTCTTTGGATTTAATAATTGGTGGTCAAACAATTGCTAATCAATTAAATCAAAATCATCAAATCAAGGATAAAAGAAAATAAACCAATGTATATTAATAGATAATAATTAATCACATAGTTTAAACATCCAAATCGGCCTAATCCCACAAGAAAATTAGTTACCCATTAACAAAATGAAACAAAATGAAAAATATCCAATAACTAGAGCCAAGATATCCATTAATCTAGCTAAAACTAAGTTAAAATAATAAATATAATGGAAAAAGAAAGAATAAACGAAAAATACTCCCTTAATCTTGCTATAAATGTTTTCAAATCTTAGAAAATCTGCTAAATCTGCAGATTTGACTCTTGGATTGTTGATTTCTTCTTTTCTTTTATTTAGATTCCCAAAAATAGCTAAGAAAGGGTAGGAATGAGGCAAGCTCATTTAAAACATTTGAAAAGTTCTATTTATAGTCTGCTTCAAATGTGTCCTTGGGTGTCCTAGGGTAGAGAGAGAAAATTTCTTTAAAACTTTCGCCAAACAAATGGGTACAGTTATGCACGGGCATGTGGAAAGAAGTACACTGGTGTGTGGCACTATTAGTCTTCAAAATCTTGAGTTTAGAAAGTTTTGGCAGATTCTGAAAAATCTACACTAGTTTGTGAATTTGAGTGTGTAAAATCCATATGTGCGTGTGGATAAAATTTACATGGGTGTGTAAATTTTTTAACTTTTGTTTCCTTTTCTTTTCTTTTTCCAGTAGAGGATCAATATACATGGGCATGTGACACTTATTAGACACGCTTGTGTGAATGATTTTTCATCTGTTTTCACTTCTTTTTAACATTAAATAGCTCCATTTCCCTTCATTAAGGCTTTTTCTCCATCAATCTACAATTAAAACACAAATTCCATAAAGATGGGCAAAATATCCACCAAAACAATCAATAAATGAGCAATTTCTCAAATTATAAGTATATATGAGATTATCAACTCCACTAAACTTAGAACACTGCTTATCCCCAAGCAATGCGCAAGACTCAATTTAAAGAAAACTATGGACTCTTTTCTCGTATTTTTTATTCAAAAAGAAATTTCATGTTATGCGTTCAACATCTATTCCTCAATTCAGTAAGTCACACATTGCTCATTAAGATTTTTTTTTTCAATAGTATACTCAATTTAAAGATAAAAAGTTGCACTTTAGATAGGCACGTGCTCCCACATTTTACCAAAACTTCCTAGTTCTTAGAGAATCAAACCTGTCTCATATGCATGCTTATTCAGTCTTCTCCACTAATCTATTTTTGCTAACTCAAAAAGAGTCTTCAGAACTTTAAAAGCTTGTAACGTAGCTAAATAGGGTTTTGGCGAAAGCGAAGCTAAGATTTTTCAATGGACATGAACTTTCTAAGGAAGCTACAAATTTAACTTGAGTGAACTTCAATTACCTTACAATTTGATGCACATTCCTCCAACATTTATGGATTCGATTTAAGTTAGGGTATAAATATATTATTTTAGATTTTTAACAACTCAATTTTTGGCAACAGGAGGATATCATTTAGCTTTAAGCAGCTTTAAGATCTTAATCACTTTCATCACTCTTTGATTTACTATATCTCAAGGTTCTTGAAAGAAAATTCACATCCATTAAGGTTGTAACTTAAGGCTTCAAATATATCAAAGAAACACAAGTTAATAACACAATTTAAAGCTCAAAGGGGTTGCTAGTGGTAGATTTCAAAGTTTTGTGGATGTATGGATTGAGCTAGCTAAGACTGCCTAAATCATTTTCTCATATCCTCAGCAAAATTATCATTTCCTCTTAAAGACTAAACTAAGTATGTTCCAGTCTTAGGCAAAAACAGGAGTTTCCTAGTAAAGATTTAAGGAACAATAGCCCTTTCAAAGTAAGCATTCACCTCTAAAAAAACTAAATTAAATATATTGAAGGAGAAAATTTAATGAACAATGAATTTCTCACATCCTCAAGGTATATCAGTCAAATACAAGTAGAAATTTCAAAATTTTAAGCAAAATATCAATCATCATTGATGAAACCAAATCCTGCACAATGCTCTATAGACAAACAATTCAAATTTCATTACCCAATCAAGAAGCCTTTTTAGCAAAGTTAAGATTAATTCAAGAACCAATTAAATTCTACCACACTTTCATAAAATTCAAATTCCAATGCAACAATCCCAGCAATGCCAAATTTAGTGTCAACCCATCATTCAATCATTATTTCATCAAGGCAATTTATTAAAAACCAACATCAATTTCAAAATGCATATCAAAAATCCAAAATCATCCAAGTCAACATAGACATTCATTTCAAAAATCATAATATTCATCCACAAATTACCCAAGCAAGTTACAAAATGCAAATGTTCAAAGCTCACTAAAACTTAAACTAACAAACTAAACCAAAAATAAGTTCAAAGTTGATAAAAGAAACTTCACTTTGTGAATTTCCCCCAAACTTAGAATGGACATTGTCCTCAATGTCTAGAGGGAATCACGTATCGGCTTGGTGAGAATGTGGTGCAGGCAGATCATTGGACGAGGATGGAACATTTGGATTGTTGGAGGAGGATCGAGCAATTGGATGATATGGAGCTAGTGGGTTTTAAAATCCCATGTAAGCCATAAAGTCTTGCATATTGCACTCCATCTGATCCATGTGGCTATACATTGATGTGCTAAGATCTATCATATGTGTCTCCATGGTATTAATTTTGTTGTTCATGTTGATCTCTACACTCTCAATTATTGTTATTAGTTTTTGCAAAGTTTTATCAAACAATTACTGCAAAGATTGAGAAAAAATAATCTAAATTAAATAAAAACTTCTCAAAACATAAAAGAGACAAAATTTATTCATAAAAAACTTGGGTTGCCTTCCAAGAGCGATTGTTTAAAGTCATTAGCTTGACTTTGCTTTTGAAGTTCAAGGCAAAAATTGACAGAACATTCTCTTGCCCTCAATGCCATCTATGAAGTATGGTCCTGGTTGATGCTTCCCAAATGCTTCAAAATCACATTTTTCTCGAGATGAAGGTGAAGGTAGAGCTTTCCATAATAAAGTGTTGATGGCGATTCCTATGTTTTCAGCCTTTGCTATCATATTTTGCTTCTTTTTAAAGGATTCTTCTCGGTCTTTCTTCTCAAAACGATCTTGTACCACTCTATCAATAGTGTCCACTAGGAAGCAATTGTTCATGGGAGATGGTTTATTCAAATTCTATCTTATCATCCCCAATTCTCAATGTCAACTTTACTTCTTGTACATCAATTAGTGCTCCGGCAGTTGCCAAGAATCAACGGAATCTCCACATCCTCTTTCATCTTTGGAATGACAAAATCTATAAGTAAGTAGAACTTGTCTACCTTTACTAGTACATTCTCTATGATACTCAAGGATAGCTTTACGGATCTATTAGCTAGCTAGAGTGTCATTTTTGTAGCCATCAAGTCTGTAAATCCAAGCTTCCTGCAAATAGAAATTAGCATTAAACTCACATTCGCACCCAAAATCACACAAAGTTTGAAAATTAAATTCACCCACGGTGCAAGGGATTGAGAAACACCCTGGATCTTTTAATTTTTGAGGTAATTTCTTTTGAATGATGGCACTGCATTCAATTTTTAAGTTCCCCATCTCATTTTCTTTAAGTCTTCTTTTCTTTGTTAAAATTTCCTTCAAAAACTTGACATAACTTGGCATTTGTGCTAAAGCTTCAATAAATGGGATGTTGATTCTTAATTGCTTGAACACTTTAAGAAATTTTTCATATTGCTACTCTAACATTTGCCTTTGAAGCCTTTGAGGAAATGGAATTGGAGGTACATAAGGTTTCACTTCTACCTTGGAGGGTAGTGGTTCACTTTCCTCCTTTGCCTTCTCAACTTCTTTTTCTTTCAACCCATCTTGAACCACTTCATTTTCTTTACTTGTCTCAACTTTCTTTGGAACAACTTCTAGTAATTGCTTACCACTTCTTAGTATAACCGCATTGCAATACTTCCTTAGGTTAACTTGCTAGGAAGAGCACCTTGATTCCTTGATCTGGAAGAACTAGCAATTTGCCTAATTTGCATCTCAAAACTTCTACTTTGACTAGCAATTGGTCCATCCTTGCTTCTAACTAACCATATTGCTTATCTAGCTTGTTGAACCTCTCTCTAGAAGTAGAACTGAATTTTTCTAAAGCAGTCTCATAGGCCAATTTATTGTTTTGATAATGTTGGCCTTGGTTCCGATTTTGAAATGGTGGTTGGTATACTCCCCCTTAATTGAATTAGTTTCCTTGGTTACCTTGATTCCTTTGGTTACCACCCCATGTCAAATTTGGATGGTTATGCCAGTTGAAATTATAAGTGTTACCATATTGAGGTTAAGGTGTCCGATTTTGATTTCCAAGGAATTGAACTTGCTCATACCCTTAGTATTCCATAGTTTGGTGACCTCCTCCACAATTCTCACAACTGGCAACATTAGCAAGGTTCACATGTTTAAACTTCTTAGTTAAAGCATCAACTTTAGCCGCCAAAAGAGATATCCTATAAACCTCATATTTCTCAGCTACCTTCTTTGGAACCGATCTCTCACTATACTAATGATAATTATTAGTAGCCATAGCTTCAAGAAGTTCCAAAGCCTCAATAGGACTTTTGTTCATTAAAGCTCTACCATAAGCAGCATCAATGGTGCTTCTTAAAGAACCAGTGACTCCATTGGAGAATGTCTAAATTATCATCTAATATGAAATCCCATGATGTGGACATTTCCTTTGAAGTTCCATATATCTTTCCCATGCTTAATACAATGATTCACCATTATGTTGACAAAAACCAGTAATGTCATTTATGCACTTGGCAGTCTTTCTAGGTGAAAAATACTTAGCCAAGAAAGCTTTAGATAAACCATCCTATGTTGTAAAAGTTCTTGCATCATGTCCCAATAACCAACTCTTTTCTCTATCCTTCAAGGTGAATGGAAAGAGTCTAAGATGAATAGCATCATCACTAACACCATTCATCTTAAGAGTATCGCAAATCTCAAGAAAACTTTGCAAATGACCAATTGCATCCTCATGATCATGCCCATAAAAAAGAGTTTGTTGTGCAATTTTGATCAAAGTTGGTTTAAGCTCAAAGTTTTTTTGCATTTACTGTGGGTCTAGCTATGCTAGGGCCTACTTCTGCAGTGGGCATAACATATTTCCCAAGAGCACGGTTTGTTGGTCATTCTGCCATGTCTTCTTCACTGTCAGTCAAAAGGTAAAAATCAATTTTTCCTAAAAAATTTCTGGTTCTCCTTGTCTTTCTCTTTCTTCTCTTTCTAAACACAATCTTTCTCTTCTTTCTCTATTGTTTGCCCTACACTGTCTTTCAATTTTTGGATTATAATCTTCTAAAATTACGTATGAGTTACTATGCATAAATGTCCTACAAAAAAATTAAAAACAATTAAAATTAAGCTCCAAAATAATAATTTCACTTAATTTTAATGTTATCAAAATTGTTGCCTTCCCCGGCAATGTCACCAAAAATTTATTATTGTCATGGGTGAATATGTGTACTATTATGGCTATACCGCAAGTGTATAGTATCATTACTTGTAGTAAAGTGGTAGAGTGAGTGTCGTATCCATAGGGAAGGTGTATTTGATTAACCTAAATTCAATGCAACTATTATTTAAAAATTATCAATTTGCAATAATTAAATTTTACCTAATTAATATAAATCTATCTTGATTAACTACTCTAAATTATGTTTTCAAATAATCAATGATAAAGGGGTAGGATGAGGTTTCATTAGAGTTTTTTCTATGGGTCTAATTAATAAGGGATTAAAGTCCTTTTCTTAAATCTGAGATATCTAATATCACTAGATTCATCCTCATCTATCTCAAGCAAGAGAAATTTAATTAGGCAATCATTAATTTACCATTCTCATATCAAATAAGCAATGTCCAATTCAATTTAATCAAGATATCAATCTTAGATCCCGAAGCAATCAAGTTATCTCTAAACTAATCACTTAAGGTTGATGATTCCACATCAAAAATTATACTCATCTCTCGTATTTTATATGATTCTTTGGACTTAACAATTGGTGGTTGAACAATTGCTAATCAATTAAATCAAAATCATCAAATCAAGGATAAAAGAAAATAAATCAATGTATATTAATAGATAACAATTAAACCCATAGTTTAAACATCCAAATCCACCTAATCCTACAAGGGAATTAGTTACCCATTAAATGAAACAAAATGTAAAATATCCAATAACTAAAACCAAAATATCCATTAATCTAGCTAAAACTAAGTTAAAACAATAAATACAATAGAAAAAGAAAGAATAAACTAAAAATACTCCCCTAATCTTGCTATAAATGTCTTCAAATCTTAGAAAATCTGCTAAATTTGCAGATTTAACTCTTGGATGGTTGATTTCTTCTTTTCTTTTGTTTAGATTCCCAAAAATTGCTAAGAAAGGGTAGGAATGAGGCAAGCTCATTTAAAACCTCTAAAAAGTTATATTTATAGTCTGCTCCAAATGTGTTCTTGGGTACCATAGGGTAGAGAGAGAAAATTCCTTCAAAACTTTTGTCAAATGGATGGGTACAATTATGTACGGGCGTGTGGGAAGAAGTGCATGGGTGTATGGCACTGTTTCTCTTCAAAATCTTGAGTCGAGAAATTTTTGACAGATTTTGAAAAATTCATACGGGTGTGTGAATTTGGGTGTGTAAAATCCACACGGGAGTGTGGATAAATTTTACACGGGTGTGTAAATTTTTCAGCTTATGTCTTTTTTTCTTTTCTTCTTCCAGTAGAGGATCAGTATATACGGGCATGTGGCACTCATTTGACATGCCTGTGTGAATGATTTTTCCTCTATTTTCACTTCTTTTTAACATTAAGTTTCTCCATTTCCCTTCGTTAAGGCATTTTCTTTATCAATCTACAATCAAAATACAAATTCCATAAAGATGGGCAAAATATCCATCAAAACAATCAACAAATGAGCAATTTCTCATTGGAATTACAAGTATATATATGAGATTATCAATATCTACTAAAAATTAAAAATTATATTAAATAACACATTTTTATTGTAACACCTATACCCACTATATATACCATATATATACTATGTATACATACAATACATATATAAAATATAAAGATGTCACATTACAGTATTGTTTAAACCCTTACCTTAGTTCCATATCAATTAAATATTTAATAAAAGTAACATTTCCAAAATCATCATACTGTTCATTTGATTACATATATACAAATTTACATTGTCTTTTCTAAAATCCACTTATATACATATAGATTTGATCAAAATACAATATAATAAAATTGTACATGCATGCACCACCTTCTAGTTGGTCTCGAAGCACTCTTACTTTTCTCGTGGCACAACCGTCTGACTTTCAGATAAACAATCTACTTACCTGTGAAGTTGAACACAACACTGACTTTTTCCAGGTTCTTCTATGGCATTTCTAGCATTTAAAATCCATATTTTTATTGAATAGTGAAAATAACTAAGCATCAAGGTTATCCCTTTATTTATAATACCGCATAATAAACTCAATCATATCAATCCATTTTACATATACACAAACGTATTACAAATATATACATTGGGCCCAAATAACCTTATACAGTATTTCGGCTTCAGAGATATTATCATGGTCTATCGTGACACCAGGGATCTAGTGTCGCAACCGTCCCCTGTTGACACCTCTGTGTCTAGCCCAAAAGGCAAATAATAGTGACGCCTAACATCTAGCCCGAAGACAAATAATAGTGATGCTCAGCATCTAGCCCAAAGGCAAATCATTTCATAAGTGACGCTCAGCATCTAGCTCGGAGGTAAATCATATCAATAGCACTAGAAACAATTCTCTGGAACAAGATACTATACAAGACAAACACACATTTCACACACATTATTATTTTAGCATAACCAATTTTTTCATTGTTTATTTTTTTAATACTTTTTCATCACTTTTCTCAATTTTCACATTTTATACCCATTTTATACATTTTTTATATATATTTTTTATATTTACACAAACATACATATATCACACATTACATTACATAATATTCATATATATCATATAAATCATATCCAATCATCATTTTATAATGGACAAAGGCCCACTGCCACAATTATCACACAACTATGCAAGAATGCATAGATTATGTGAACAATAATTTTTTTTTGAATAGTAATATAAAATATGCTAAATTATATTTAATAAAAAAAAGTCATTAAAATATGTACTAACTTCAAATTTGGTCAATTCCAAATCAATCTCAATCTCCAACCTTCATTTCTCTCTAATGGTTCCACCACTCAATTCAATCAACACCTATCCAATTTATAGTTTCAAAGACAACATTAGGAACTCATTTATATACCTTTAAACCTATAAAACCAATCCCAACTCAAAATTAGTCAAAACCCTTATAAAATCTTGTTTTTTTACCTTTACCCCTCCAACACTAACCAAATATATTCAATCACCCACTCAAGTTTAAATTCATTCATTCTATAATTTTTTATCTTCATTCCACTTCATTTAAACATTCATTAATATTTCATTCAAAACTTTACATAAAATAAACTTATTAATAGTTAAAGGAAACTTACCAATTACTTCAATAAGCACCAAAACTATCTTTTATCTTTAATAATCTTTGCTAAAATTTGATAAATAAAGAGGTTAAGATAACCTCTTTTTCTCATCCATGGAGTCATCCAAGAAGAAGGAAGAAGAAAATGAAAATTCTAGATACTTTTGACTTGTCCCATATCTTTCCATTAATTATATATATATATATATATGTATGTATATATTAATTTAGGTATTTTACAAAATATTATTATTATGTATATTATCTTTTCTACTTTTAACTTCTTTTACCATTTACATTTAACATTTATATGTTTTATATATATCATTTATATTTAATCTTTTTATATATGAAGTATATTATTTATATGTTATTTATACTTCTATCTCTTTTATCTAAACAATTCTTAATCTCTCACCAATTAATAATCATATTTTCACCATTTATATATATCAACACACATACAACTCTAGCATATTATAACTATTATCATATTCAAATAAACATTATTTTCTCTGACTAACCACATCACACATATATGTAAAATCCATAAAAACAAGCTTAGAAATGAACACTTACTTGAATTCCTTGTTAAACCTTCAATATCCACTTAAATTCTCTTGAAATCCTTGTGAATTTGATGTATATATGAAAATCTCACTCTCTTCCTATTTCTCTCTCAATCTCCCGTTCAAAAGAGAAGAAAAAGAAGAAAGAAGAAGAATGCTCTTCTTTAAATTTCATCTTTATCTTTAATATATATAAAATAATATAATCAATTCCACCAATCACTTTCTCCCTTCTTTTGACTTTGTCTTCATCTCTTTATTATTATTATTATTATTATTATTATTATTATTATTATTATTATTATTATTTAAAAATTAACTTTTCCTACACCAATATATACCTCATGTATATGTGATGTATATGCTGGGTATATGTAGATATGTTATATATTCTATTTATATTTTTCATATGTTTCAAATACATAATATATATGTATAATATCCATCATGCACATACATCCATCTCATATTTTCTCTGCCTATCACACCAATATATACTTTCTTATTTTTTATTCTAAAGTACATCAAAATCAGGATATTACATTTACTATTCTTATTCTTGCTGCTGTAATTTTATTTTTGTATTTTTATTCATCTTTAGAATTAGTTATAAAATTTAGGATCAACAAAATTTGTAAAATAGATAAAATTGAATGAAAATAAGAACTAAAATTACTTAAAAGAAAATTAGAGATAACTTTCATAAATTCATGATTCTTTTTGTTACAATAAATTAGAGTTTCTTTGGTTCCTTTATACAAGAGTTAGGATTTAAACTTGTATCTTTCTAATTGAAATTAAGTTAGATAATGAATAATTGGATAAAAAATTAAAAACTTATTAAACAAGAAATTAAATAAAGTTTTGGGTCTTTCTTTAGACTAGATGTTTAAATTAAAAATCAGACCTTATTTAAAAAAAAAAGCCACATAGATTTGGGAGGCAACTTTTATAAATAAAAATAAAAATTAATAATTTTTAATGCCACATCATCCATCAGTTAATGAACAACAAATGACATTTTAAGACTCGTTAAAATTGGGGCTTAAATAGTAGCTTTTACCATATTGTGCCTAAATGAGTTTAAAAAAAACTTTAAGTATCAATTCATATTTTGGCAGAAACTTTAAAGACTTATTTGCACATTGTCCCTATATTATATGCTTTTGTTGGCTTGATTATTAAAGAAATAATGAATAAGTAACATTAAATATGAATATAATAAAAATTTAATATATTAATTAATTTATTAAAATTATAAGTGAAATATAATTTAAGATAAAAAAATGCCTATTAATTTAAGATGGAAAAAATATTTATATACAACAAATTTTTAAGCTGACTATGTGAACCTTCTTCTACGAGTCTATAGAAAATTTTTTAGAAGAAGAAAATTCTAACCCAACCAAACAATTGATTCAAAAAAGAATATGCAATTAACTTTCTTGGTTCTAGTTAAGAAATTTTCAGCAATTCCAGAACCAAAAAAAATATCATAAAGGATTTTTTTCTCTTTGGGAAATGTACTATAAAGAAACTTGATAGTTCTTTGAAGGGAAGCGGAAAACCCTTAAAATTCTACAGCTAATTATTTTAAATTATATAAAGTTACGTAACTCATAATTTTATTTTATATGTAGAGTTATTGAACTAATTATTTTAAACTAATTATGTAAAATTTTATAAAGTTATATTCCAATTAAACTTATGTGAATCATAAATTTGAACTAATTTTTTTTAAAAAAAATTATAACCAAATTCAACATCCATAATTATCAAAATTGATTAATTAAAAATTTTACAAATCTGAAATAATTTTGTATCAATTCTACAGTAATATCATAGCTGGATTGCTGTAAATCACAACTTATCCAAACTGATATGAATATCAAAGAAAAAGTCTTTGAAAGAATATTAAGAGAAGAGGATTTGATAGTTTCTATTTTATTTCACTGATTTATTTATTTTTTTAAATAAATTTTAAATTAAGAGAGTTATTTTAATTCTAGTAAAAATCCTTTCCTATTCTAAATGGAATATATTAGGGATAATAAATATATTGATCTCTTTTATAATAATTATTGTTACTATTTTTTAAATTTTTCAATAAAAGTTGTCTCCTGTTAGGGACAATAGATATATTAGTTCCCAAAATACATAAAAAAAACCTTGTCGCAAAACTTGTTTCCAATATCCATATTAAAAAATTAAATTTATACGCATTTTTTATTGTACTATTATTTTAATATGAGACATTTATTATATATTTATAATAAGTAATATTAAATATGAATAGGATAAAAATTTAATATATTAATTAATTTATAAAAATAATAATTGAAATATAATTTAAAAAATATATATCTATTAATTTAGGATGGGGAGTATTTATATAAAACAAATTTGTAGGCTCAATATGTGAACCTTCATCTTTGAGTCTATAGAAACTTTTGGAAGAAGAAAATTCTAAACCAACCAAACACTTGGTTTAAAAAAAGAATATGCAGTTAACTTTCTTGGTTCTAGTTAAGAATTTTTCAACAATTCTAGAATAAAAGGAAATTACTATAAAGGAATTTTTTTTTTCTTTCATCGGAAATTTATTATAAAGAAAGTTGATAGTTCTTTGAAACGAAGTGGAAACCCCTAGAAGTTTGAACGCATATACACTTGGCAAAAATTCAATCCAATTGAAATCTTCTAATTGTATATATGAATCTGATTTTTCAGTTGACTTCATTATTTTAATTACTAGAAATATTATTTACACACCATTTATCATAATATTAATTTGTTATAAAATTAAAAAAAATAATATTAAAGTGTGATAAACTCAAATTATATAAATGATAATTATAATAAATATTACAACATATTTAATATGAATAATTTTTTTAAAAAAAATTAATTAATAGTTGCTTGTTTAAAAAAAATAATTATTTTTTTAAAAAAATTAATTAATATTTTACTGTTAAAACAATCTCTCAATGTATGAGTTGAACTCCCTAAGATATATATAATATTTTTATGTTCAATAGTTGCTTGTTAGCTAATAGAAGTATTTGTGCTAAAAAAAAAAAAGTGTGACTAATGGTGACGGTGGAGTGCTTTCCTCTTTCTTTTTGTAATTTTCTATTTGTTAATATATATGTAAAGATGACTTTACTTGCAAGTTTCTTTCAGAAACTTATGGAAGTATGAAAACTGACCCCATAGAAGAAGTGGTTAATTTTATGAACAAGGTGTTTGGGTGTGTTTTTTCAAAGGTAAGTACTTTTCTGGCTCTAAAAGAACATTGGGATGTTTATTATACTTTTGTGAGATTTCAACTTATATTTTTTCAATTATGAAAAAAAATTCATAATTAAACTTTGAGTAAGTCCATCCAGCAAAATTTTAATCATGGATTGAAGTAAAAAATAAAATAAAATAAAATACAGAAAACTAAATAAAATTTTACCATGTAAGTTTTCTAAGATTTAAAAATAAATATTATTTAATTCATAATTTTATATGGCTGTTATCATTGTAATTGTAATAGTATAATATCATTTGGCTTTTTTTTAAAAAAAATATTTTCACTTCCATTCTAAAATTAAAATTTTTAAAAATTATAAAAACTTGTATCAATTTTGCAGCCAAAAATTTAGATAAGAAAAAGTTTAAATTTCAGCAGTTAATTCAGAGTTTTATAGCTTCTATAAATTATTATTTGAACTTCTTTAAATGGGATGTATGTACTTCTAAAAACTTCTTAATTTGTTTAAAAAAATATTCGAGATCAATTAATTTTGAATAATTTATTAATTCAATTGAAATTTCAATTTATGATTAAAATGTTAAATATATATATATATATAAATATATATGTGTGTGTGTCAGTAATTATTTGTGAAATTTATATCAACAAACAATCTATAAAATCATGTATCCATGAATAATCCAATAATCAAAACTAAAACGTTGATTATATGAATAATAATTATAAATAGATAATTTTTCTTATTTATGAATTATTTAATTTCAATATGCGTAATTTGCTTATATATATATGTATATATGTATATATATTTATATATTGGTCTTTTGAGTAATTAGCATTTGATAGGCATAAAAATATATAATTTTAACTGAATACTCATATATATATAGGTCTTTTGCATAATTAGCATTTGATAGGCAAAAATATATATAATTTTAACTGAATACTAACTCGTGATGTCATCCAAAAATATATTTTTTAATATTTTAAGTTATACACACATACTAAAAATAAATTTGGGAAAAAAATCAATTGGTATATGTAAAGTTGAAAAAAAGAAAATTAATCTCTAAAATAATTAATTATAAAAAATATTAGATTAAAATATAGGAAAATTAAATTTAAATATTATACTCTAAATTTCTCAAATATAAAATATGTAATTAAAATTTTAAATTTTATATTACTTTTAGATTATAAATCTTTTGTACGATTTATAATATTATAACATTCTAAAAAGTATAGCTAGAGACTTTTAAAATTTTTCATTTTAAAAAAAAAGAAATAAATAAATTTTATTAGTAAAAAAATAAAAAGGTAAACAATTGAAATATATAGTCTATTAATTTCAAATATTTTAATGCCTTTATTTTAGTTTTATAATATATTTCTAATAAATCAAGTAAAAAAAATTACAATGATTTTTTCTATTTTAATTTTTAATGCAAATAATAATTAAATTATCAATATTTTAGAATTGATATCTCAATAATTTCTTCTGAATTTGTTATAGTATCGTATTTAATATTTTAATAAATTACTAATATTGTAATAGGTTACTTTTACCGTTCACAAATATAAATTACTTTATAACGATAACTCTTATTCACAAATAATTATTATTTAACAAAAATAAATATTATTTATAACTTTTATTTTAAATTTATCCCTCTATAATTTTTTAAAAAATTAAATTTTAAATTTTTTTTCTTTCTAAATTTCTATAATTTTCAATGAATAATAAATTAAAAGAGAGAGACAATTTAGTAAAATGATTATATAAAATATATTGTTAGATAGCTTTCTTAATTTTTAATATAAAAATCTTAATTTAGCATATATTCGTGAAGGGAGAAATAAAAAACTAAAATAAACATAATTGTAGGAGTAGGACTAATAAATTACTTAAACAAAATAACGTGTGATGGGTGTGTTTTGCCGCAACGATAAATAATGAGTTTTAAAGCCGCAAGATGATGTTTATAAGCTGACATGCGTGGGGTGGCGACTTAATTGCATAATAACTAATGATTTGGTATAAGATTATAATCTGAGCTTTAGCTGACCAACCAGAAAGAAAGAGAGACCAAAACGCAAGTGGCCACATATATTGGCCAATTGGTGCCAATAACTAATTATATTTACCTAACGAAACCGAACAAATAAGTTTAGGACACCATGCCTAAGTCCAAGTGTTTGAATTGGTGGCTTAAGGCTCCCCATTTTGGTATCTTTCTTTGCTTTTGTCTAAACTCCACCTACTGGATAAACATACATGCATAACTCTCTTATTCATTATAGTGTTAAATTTGGCCACATTGGCATCTCTTTTCAATTAACTATTACCACACGTGAACTTGAGATGAGACACCCGCCCATGGCCATGTGTTAACTTCTCATCAATTGCATTTGCATTTCCTCCATGTAGCACCCAGTCTCCCTCTCCATCATTTCTTTATGAATTCCAACTCATCAATTTAAAGTTCAAGTCACTTTCTATTTTCTATCCAATTGAATTTTAACTCTAGAGTTTTCTTTATCTTGAATTCCAATTACAGTTACCTTCATATCTTTTTTTTGCTCTTTTAATTTCAACTAATTTTTAGTTAAATGTATTAAATTCAATTTCGCGTCATGAATGCACTTGCAGAATTATAAATTCTAATTCTAATTTATAGATATTTTCTATTTCATAAAATTAAAAAAAATAAAAATTAATTATTTTTATTAAAAGTATAAATTTATGTTTATATTTTCACTATATCTTTATTTTAATATATCTTTATTTTAGTATGAGATAAGTTTAACTAAATACTTTTAATAAGTAAAATTAGTAAAACTAAATATGTCTTATTAAAATCTAAAATGAATTATAATTTGCAATTAAAAAAAAAGAAAAATGTGATTATTGGAATAAAGAGAGTAATAACAGTAAAAAAAAGAAATTAGTTAAATTGCCGTTGATATTAGATTGTGGCATATAGAAAGAAATCCAAAATCAAGATTGAGTTGAAATCTCGAATACCAATACTTTGTCCAGGTTTTTTTTTCCAAATAATAAAAGAATAAACTATATATTAGAAAGATGAATTTTTATGATTGTAAATGTAATGTTGAGAAATAAGGAATCAACAACATATCTTTGTTCCTATCAAACCTGAGATGATTACTACTACTAACTAAAAAATCTCTTTCCCATATTTACATAAAAGATCATCTTCTTCACTAATCCTACTTCTAATAACGTCTACCAATTGCTTACTGTAACTTTCTGGGTACACTGAACCATTGCTAATTACTTCAACATCTTTCTCTTCAATTCCGTCCATGACTCTGCTACTAAAATTACCTCTAATTGTGATCCAATTTTCATCATCATCATCATAATCCCATCCAGGTCCCCTTGAAATCAAGCATAACTGTCTGATTCTTTCGCTAACTGAACTTTGATGTCTTGTATGGACCATTTTAGCCAAATTCTCTGTTTCTGATTCATCCACTGAATTCCAAAATCCTTGGTCGAGAATGCTTGTTGGCGAATTTGAACTTGTTGAATTAGATTCTTCAATTTGTTTTACATGAGAATGGAATTTCTTTAGAAATGGATGATTAAGAAGCTCATGAGCTGTCCATCTCTGTTTCGGATCTCTCTTTAAACACTTATCTAAAAAATCCCTTCCTTGCTCCGATAAACAACAAGGGAATTCCGGCAACTCATCGGAAAATCCTATCCGGTAAAGAACGGAAACTGGGTCATTTGAATTAGGCCACGGTGCACAACCACCACTAGCCATTTCAATAATTGTACAACCTAAAGCCCAAATATCACTAGCAAAACCCTGTTCTTCACCACGAGCCACCTCAGGTGCCATAAACATAGGCGTTCCGCCGCCAATAGGGGTTGCTGTATCCACCGGATTAATCCGTGTAGCACATCCGAAATCCGCAATTTTCGCGCCAGTTTCTCCTACTAAAATGTTCCTACCTTTGATATCACAGTGAACCCACCCATTAGAATGTAGGTAATCTAGACCTTGAACAATTTGCCACGTGTAATATCCAATGACCGATTCATCTAGCCGGCCGCCACCACCATGAGCCAGAATCACATCGATAACCGTGCCGCCGGGCATGTACTCTAAGAAAAGATTGTACATGACTTTGTTGTTCTCTCTAGTAATGTCATACCTCTTGTAGCTAATTATATGAGAAGAGCTTAAAGAAGAAAGAATTTTTCCCTCCTTTTGTAAAAATTGGGATTGGGAAAACTCAGCAGATTTGACGGCGAAAACATCACCGGAATGAAGAGAGGTGGCTAAGGAGACGGTGGCAGTAGAGCCGTGGCCAATTGTATGGCGTCGAGTCCAGTCCATATTGAAAGCTGAAAAATAAGAGAAATGAAAAAAATGTTTCTTTTTTTTTTTTATTTTGTTTGTTGGGTTTAATTTTTGAGTTGCTCTGCTTATATATATATAAAGGAGGGGGCTGAAGAAGGTAGGGATTTTTAAAAGTTAGTTTCATTATTAATATTAATATTAAAATATATAGGGTAGTTGAGTGCTAACTCTCCTTTCTAGTTGACAAATCCTTTAACAGGGAGTGGACAACGTGTTAAAATGCTGGTGGGGTTGACAGCTTTTGGTTTCAGAAAAGAGATGACATGGCGAATCATTAGGCAGACACGTGGATACTTTTTTTTGGAAGAATAAAGAAAGAAATGTAAAGAGTTGTTCAGTTTATGTGATTTGGATTGGATTGGTGTGTAAGAAATGGGAAGAAGAGGATAGATAAGGGTTGTAGCAGTAGATAATTGGATAATAGTAGTAATAGCAGGCAACTTGTTGAATTGGATACTTTATTTTGCTTTGAGGGTGTTTTTTAAAATTTAAAAGTCGATCAAAATTAATTATAAGCAGTTTTTAGATTATAAGTTGTTTATTTAAGTGTTTCTGAAAATTTAAATAGTAAATTATAATATGATTTTAATCAATTTTTTAAAAGTTGGATTTTGATACTTTTTTTTAAATACTTATTTTTTAAGCAGTTTTGACCAAGTAAAAGACCATATTATCCCTACCTAATCTTTAATATTTTAAATTTACCCACCTTATACACTTTAGTTTCCATCAAAATTCTTTTACGTTTCTTCTTCTCTCTTAAGGCAGTAGTTTTTTATTTGTATAATTTATTGATAACACAAATATTATTATTATTATTATTAAATAAATTTTATTATTATTATTATTGCAAAATAAATTTTGAATTGACATTTAAAAAATTATTTTTATACAATAAATAAATTCAGGGACAGTTTGATTATTTTGACAATTTCTGCAATTAAAAACTGATTATAAGCTGATTTTACAGAAACACTTAACTGATTATAAACTGATTATCAGCTGATTATTAACTAGTTTACAGAAACGCTTAACTGTTTATTTTTAATTTGATTATAATCTAAAAATCACTTATTCACAATAAGCTGAAAAGCTTCAGTTTTGAGAAACACCCTATTTATTGTGGTGTTGTATTTTCAAAAAATTAAACCAAAATTTGGTAGTTCATGGTTGGGTCTGGTTGGGTTAGGGGAGATGGTGAGTTATGAGGTGGAGGCGGGTGGGTTGAACCACCAAAAGAGGTTGAAATTTAGTATCTTTTTTTTTTTTGTAATTTTCTTAATTAAGGAAAGTGTTTTTTTTTTTGTAATTTTTTTTTATTTGTGGCAATGAATGGAAAATGGGTATTTTGTCAAAAGTCAAATTCTGATAAAAATTGGTTATATTTGCATTTGAAAAATCAGTCAACCATACCTTCAGCTTCGCATTATTATTATTATTATTATTATTATTATTATTATTATTATTATTATTGGCGTCTTTATATAATTTTTGATGCTGTGGATAATTAATAATGTGAATTCATAATTTTCCAGAAAAAGTAAAAAAGTAAAAGTCAATTCTATTTGCTATAATTTGATTTTATGTGTTTATTTATTTTTCACAATTTCAGACACTGTATTTTTCTTCAACTCAGGAACTTTCTTTTTCTTTTCTTTTATTTATTTTTTAATTTCACATGTTTAGAACATTTCTGAGGCTACGTTGTCAAAACGCAGTTACATAGTTGACATTATTCTTACGTCCAACTTTTCTTCAAAATTCGTCTACGAGGGAAAAAAAATATTTTTTAACAAGTATATATAATATAATTTATTATTCAAGGATTTAAATTACGCGTAATCAAACACATTCTCTTCTATTTTCCAGAAATTATCAAGTCTTTATTATTACTATTAAGGAGAAATTGTTAATTCTTTTCACTTTGGAATTACTCATCAGTTGGTAATTTTCAAAGTTGAGCACTAACTAATTCATTTTCAAAATTTTACTGCTTCCATAAATCCTATAATTTTTAGCAAATTATAAAAAGATTTCCTAAATTTTTGTAATTGATAATAATTGTAAATGGTGTATGGAATTATGACGTCATGTTTGCCTGTATACTAATTTGTCGTGATTCAAACTCTTCCTGACTGAAAACTCATCTAATTACTCTTCAACACTTTTGCCCTTTTTTTTTTCTCAATATTTAAGTTACAGTATTTTTGAAACTTAATTTTTTTTGGGGGTATGTTGAAAATTTTTAAGGAGAATTTAAACCTTGAACAACAGGTATTTTAGAAAAAACAAAATTCAGATAATTAAAATTCAATTTTGAAGCAACTGGATCTTTAAATGCATGAATTTTTTTTGAATAACTTCTAAATTTAAGATTTAAAATGAAAATTTTCATATATTAATTGGGGAATTGTTGGGTGATTATTATACGTACTAAAAAATATTCTAACTTTTTTTCAAGGATTTCTATCCTTCAAGCAAAGGAATCATAGTTATACATTTTTGGACTGGAGTATACAATGCTTATAAAGAACCTAAAATTACTTGTCCATGCTATGTGTATAGTGAGAAGTACTATCAATATATATGACTTGCTTATGAAAAAAAACCCAACTGGCACTCAGCAAATCATTATGAATTTGATTCCACCCTTTCACTTTAAACATTAATAAATAATAATTGTAAATAAAATTATAGCTCTTGAAATATGGTACTTTTTTTAACTGTAAAAAGGGCTATTAGATTTATTAATTATTGTTTTATATGGATTATACTTATTATTGATATTTCAATTTAAAAAATAGGATTATTTACATATTATTGAAAAATCCAACACCATTGGAAAAATAAACCAAACTAGTTAACCTAAAAAAAGTATGTGTATAATTTAAAGAATTATGAATACTCTTTTTTTTTATTCCTTCTTTGAATTTCAAAATTTTAATGTGAATGTTAATTTTTATTATTATTAAATAATACTTCATCTAATTTTTAAATAAGATATGGTGTCTTTGAGGTATGCTTATTAAATTAGCACAATATTATGCTAAATTCACTCTAATGACAGATTGTCCACGTCGATTGAGGATTAGAGTATTGGCAAAATTGAAAAAGAAAAAAAAAAGAATTTTTTTTGTAGTATAGTCCCATATTTTCAACTTATAATTAATTAAGAAGGCAATGAATAAAACATAATGATAAATTCAGTCATATCATAAGATTAATAATAATTAAATTAGTAATTGAATATCTGATTCATAAAAAATATTTAAATTTTTATAATTTCTTGTCTTTGAAAATATTTTTGACGTACAAAAAGGCAAAAAATGTACTTAATATAACATATTAAAAAAATCTCTTAATAGAAAAAAAAATGTCAAGAAATAAAGGTTTTGTTGCGTGTAAGAATAATTCTATTTAGCTTGAAGAGTCATACTTTAGAAATGAAGAGTAGAAAAAACGCCATTCTATATGCTTAGTTACACATGTAAATTATATATGATGCATAAGAATACTGTAGAAAATAGAAAACACTTTCATCTGGTAATTAAAACCCATGAAAAAAGCAAACAAAACGGCAACATAATATATATTTTTTTAAACAAAAAAATGCTATATGTAGACGTTCCAACTAATTAATCATAATACTAATAATTCAAATTAAAAGTAATTTAGTTCACACACTAATTAAGATTGAAGCAGGTGGTTTAATTAATAAAGTAATTAATATGGTTAACCCATTATTAACAACCACCCTTATTAAGAAATTAATTGGCCTAAAGTACAAGAGTAAAATTAAATTAATTAAATGAAGATTAGTTAGTTTTTCTTTCAAATTTTGATGTGTCAGTTTTAGTTCTGTGAGTTGAGAAATGCAGTGGTTATAATTTTATTATTTAATAAAAATAATGCTAAATGGATTAAATTGATTCAGATATTATTTTTGATTTAGTAATTAGTAGTAGATGAAATGCATGATTTTAAATATACTTGGCTTATAAGATAGCCAATCATGACGAGGCTTCTCATATAAGCAAGTCACCTGTGTTTTACTCTTCCTTCATCCATCTTTTTGTTTTTTTTTTTAACTCTAATTATGTTATATTATATTATTTTATTTTTTTTACCACAAGCATATTCCGGAATTATACTTACTCTCTATTTTAAATTGATATTTAAGATAATTCACATAAATTAAACTATTAATTTCTACATTATTAAATCTTTTTACAGTGAATAAGATTGAGACTTCAAATTATTTTTATTTATTTTTCAAATGTAGTTATATGCTCATAAATATGAAGACCTTTAATTAGCAGTAAACTAATTTAATTAGTTCGATTAGATTAAAAATCCATAAAAAATAAATCTTAAATATTGATGAAATAGTAACAATATTTATCGTTCAAAAAAAACAGTAATAATATTTAGATATAGTTCATGTCTTTTCAATATATATATTTAATTGGTTAATCTATAATCAAATTTAGTTATTCTAAAAGCTATTTACAATTTTACCCATATATATATAAGAAAAACTGATAAAAAAAAAGAAGAAAAACTATTTATTTATTTATTAGATATACTATCCATTTTATTTATTAGAAGAAAATAACTTGTGGTCTTAAATAAGCCATTGCGCATCCATGAGGAAGAAAAGTGGGGTCCATGAAAAACCATTCAGAAGCTAACACGTGCATAATTGAAGCCAATGGAACACGTTTTATAAGATATATATGTATGGTATTTGTGGGGGGAAGAGAGAGGCTACGTCTCCGTTCTTTCGGTGAAAGGGCAAATAGAGACCATTAGATGTGGTGTCGAGAATATTTCACAAATAATTTCAACCGCAAATCGCAAAAACTAATTAATTAAATAATATATATATATAATATTATATTATATTTTTATTGCTTTGCCGCTAATAGAAATTCTTTGAAAGGAGCAAATAATAAATAAATAAATAAAACAATATCTAAAATGCTGCCACATCATCGACATTACTAACTGAGGATATGCACTGGCAAAATATTTTTTGCATTCAGTTGCTATTTTCTTTATTTATATTTGGTTTCTTCCTTTCATTTTATTGTGAGCACGACTTTTTTTCTTTTGCATTCTTTTATTTTATATTCTTAACTCACATGAAGAAGTGGCAATTAGTTTTTTTTAATAAATTTTTTGTTCATTAATTCAAAATTTAAAGTTTGAATAATTAATATATACTGTCTAACTAAAATATGTTTATAATTAACTAATTAGTGAAATGATTAAGAGCATCCCTAATCTAAAAGGGAAATTATTTCAAATGTATTTTAAGTGAACTGCTTGATTTTTGCAGCAATATAAGTGAGTTATATGGATTTATTGGAGTATTTTCATTAATTAGTGATAGCAACATTTCTATTATCCATGCTTTATAATGAACATATACATATACATATACATATATATATATGTATATCAAACTCTTTCTATTTTGTTAAAATAAATAAATAAATAATTTGAACCACCAGGAATAAAGAAATATTACTGCAATTGTGGATCACAAAAAAATAAAACAAAACAAAACAAAACAGCAATATCCATATGCTTACCACATCAACGACAAGGTATCTAAGAATGTATTGGCAAAATCAAAGTTCACATGTCACTTTCTTTCTCTGAAATTTTAAAATTTTTTTGGCTTGGAATAAATATATCTATTTGTTGAGGTCTCAACTTGTTCATGGATTCGAAGCCTGCCAAGCTGGATTCGATTCCATAAACAGAACTTAGACTTAAATATTGGATTTTGTCTTCCAATTAAGTTTGATTCGATAAACTTAATTAAGACATGCTTGTCTTTTAAAGTGTGTTTGCTTTGAAAATTATATAAGCAGTTTCAATACATTGAATTAATACAAAATTATTACTTTTAATATATATATATATATATTATAATTAACTGGTTAACATTATAAACTTATTTTATTTATAAATTTAACTTATTTATTTTAAATAATTATCTCAAAAATAAAATATAATAATAATATTTAGGTATATATATACATCATTTATATATATATAAAAAGTATGATAGAAGCACATGAATTCTTAAAAATTTTATTAAAAATCTGAATGATGATAAAGTTTATAAAAAAAATTGATTATTATTGATGTAAACAACGTTAATATTTGTTATAAATAATTTTTTATTTTTTTGAGACCTAAAGGTGTAAAATTTGTGTTTGTCTATTTATATATACATAAATATAAATAAGTTTATTTGACTTTCAAATATTAATCAAAACAAGTTGAATCTAAATAGTGTATTCTGAATATATATATATATATATATATATTTAAAAATTCAGATTATCTATGAAAATTAAAATTTATTGGTTTGAATTTGATTCAAATTTTAAGTTTTAAATTTTAACTAAACTCGATTCAATTTAAACATTATACGAACTAAAATTCTCAAATACATTTGATCACTTCCTCTTAAAGACCTATAAATAGAAGAAGATAATATATTAATGCCTTTTCTTGCTCTTGAAAATAATAATAATAATAATAATAATAATAAGTGAGTTGGAAAGGTAAAGATAAAATGGGCCAGGAAAAGTGGTCCTTATGGATAGTTGAATTTTAGCGTCAGTCAGATTTGCCAATACTACTCAATCTTTTTAATTAATTTGTTTGCGCTTTTTGAAATGAATGCTTTGCTTTTTGTGAAATTGTAATGATAAAAAAAAGTTTGTTAGCCGGCAAATTAAAATAAGGCATTTGTTGCTTACAACTTCCGCCGTGCAAATGTGTTATAATACTATCTATGTGGGCTCTTCGTCTTCAAACACGTGTGCCTTCCTTTTCTTTTTATTATATATATATATATATATATTATTACGATTATTGCTATGCTTCTAGAAATTTTTTTTACTAAAATCATTTTCCCCAATTTCTTCTAAAGTACATGACAAACCACCACATTTAATAAATAAAGGGTTTTGTACACATTGCCTTATCATATACAAACGTCTTTTGTTTTTTAGAGTTCTTTTGTCATGTTGATGTCATATTGACAGCAATGCATGTTTGAGATGTGTGTATTTCAACTAATTAAAGTTTGTAAACATATATAATAGTTATTGTTTCATCTATAATTCAAAATTTTTTTAAAATTTACATTTAAATTAGTAATCTAATTTGACTATTTATTGGGCAATGTAGAATATTAAGATTATTAAACTTTAACTAATTTTCTATGTTAATTTTTTTTTACGTATTTGCTATAAATAATAAATGCAAAATTTTAACATTCCAAGAAACAGAGCATTTTTATAATTTAGTTAAGGATGCATCTAACTGGCCGTTACATAAATATGTACATTTAATATAATATTTATATTAATTAGAATACAATTTGTTTTTGTTACGTTGCAGTACGTACAAAACGTGTTGGATTGTATCTTTTTTGAAGCAGTTAGAGTGCATTGATTACAATACAAGAGATGATCTGTGAATGTGATTTGTCTATTTGGACTAGCAGGAAATTGCCATGTGTTTTTCCTAAAGTTTTGTATGAAAATATCTAAAAAGTAAAAATAATTCTAAAAACATTAATTTATTAATTTTCAAAAATGTCTACTCTCATTCTTATAATTTTTAAAATATTCACTATCAATTTGTAATAATTAACATATCAAAAATACATATACATCAAATATATTGAAAGAAGTTGTCCAAAAATATATATATTTAAAGAATATATTTAAAAAATATATATTTAAAGAATGTTGAACTTAAAAAAAATAAATTTTGTGAAAATTTTTAAATATTTTAAAAATTAAAAAATGTATATGATATAATTTTCTTTTTTTTTCCCATGTTTATTGCAATCATGGCAATTCTAATTCAACCTACCAATTTTTTCTTTTTAAAAAAAGTTGTTATATTATGGTGAGTTTAATAATTTTATTTACTTCACACATTTTTATCTATTCACGTATGTTTAAACTTAATTTGCAGTTATTTATCATGTTTTTAATTTTTATGATTATAAAAATTAATTTAGAATAATTTACATTTAAATTTTATCATAAATTAATATTGAACTCATAATCACATCGATATATAGTCTAGTGATAAATATATCTCTTTTGAATTATAGATTTAAAATTGATTTCTTCTTTCCATTATAATACTTAAAAAAAGAGAATTTCTGCTTTATTTTTGTCAACAAATCTTAAATTTTTTTTACTTTAATTAATATAAATTGATTTAAGATTGGAATGAATAATTAATATTTTGAAATTCTTAATGCGACGTTTAATTTGAACTTTTGAATTAAAATCAAAATGGAAATTTTTAAAAATTTTCTTATAAGATAATTAAAATAATTAATTTACATCTTTCTCATCATCAACATTTTCATAAAATGTATAACATTCATAATGAGCAGTCGAACAAGTAGCTAAAAAAATAATATTAAGTAAATGGAAATAATAATTAACCAAGAAAAGAATGTAAACAATACTTTTAATCAGAATTTTTATTATTTATGGTGCCTTTAATTTCGGTCCATAACCAATCTTTTGAATACATTAAAGTTTCTAAAGTGTGGAGTTGAAGTCTATTTAGAACTGGATTTTCAAACTTTTTACTTGTATTAAAAGTTGATTATGAAGCTACAGTAGATACATAAATTGCGAAAAACATCTCTAGTAATCAATTGCAAAGTAGGATATAACTAAAAGCATTCTTCTATTAATTTAATATATCAAAATCAATTTTTCTAGGTAGCACACTATTACAAGGTAAGAACTTTAACTTGTCGTAGTACGACACTTAGCAAGATCAACTTTCCAAAATCTCATTAAGTTAGCCTTCCACCTAACACAACAGAAGTTTAAGCAAGTGAGCAAGCAAACAAGTAGAATGCATAAGATAGAAATAAAGCCAAAGAGGTTTATCTTATTCACAAAGAATAAACAATATAAGGCTTTTTTACAAGAAACTATAGGTAAGCACACTCCCTTATCTCTTTCTAAGATTTTTAAGTGATGCTCTCACTACAAGCTCTTTATATGTTACTCTCTACATATTACGTACAAATGCTAAAGGCAACTATATATATAGGAACTCCACCTCCTCAACAAGCGGTGGAGATTCATTCTTTAGAATCCTCCATGAATCATGAATGTGTGGTGGATAGCCATCCTCTAGATCCTTCCACACATATTGAGTAGCTTTGCCTCAGTCTAGGCAATTCTAAAATCTTCTCATCTCACGTAAGATAGACTTGCCAACCTTGGGTAATAGAGTCTTCTAGATAGACCTACACCCTTCCATTACATGGTAGAATGCTCTCCTATCTTTCACCATGCTCTAGAGTTCTCCACATCCTTCTAGAACATTATGCCATGTGCTAGCCCATAGATGCCTTCTCTTTGGCTTACTTTGCAAATCATAGGCCTACCAAGCTTGGAGTCTTCCCCAATTGGCCTAGTAGTTGCTAAGAGCTTTCACATATTTTCGCAACTTACTAGAGTCTTCCACAAGTCTTTAGAGAATTTTGTAAGGCTCTACTGCTTGTTTCCTTGACCTTGGGTGCAGCCAGCTTACTTGCCCCACCAATGTCTCAATGCCCTTAACTCCCCTCGTCAAGTCTTGGCTTAGCCCAAGCTCTCTTTGCCGCCATCTTGCCTACGAGCCAACTAGACTTCACAATGAGCCTACAATAATGTTGCTTCATCTCCATGCATACCGAATTGCTACATTATCCTTGACCTATCTTAGCCAACTCTTTCCCATAAACTTGGCAGCCGGTTGGCAAGGTATAACAACACACTCTTCTAAATTATTTTCTTACTCTGTTTTGACATTACCACTATTGAATTCAAAAGCAAAAAATATGTCATAATTGCTTGTAGTATCCACTTCTTCAAGACTCGTAATTGATGAATATGATTCCATATGAGAGGAAGAAGAACTTGTTAAATAGTAAACTTGAAATATAGAAAAAGATGAGTTATTATTAGCTTTAAATTAATGACTTCAAAATTATAGGTTTATTAAGAAAAGAAATTTTTAAATATAGTATATTTGTTAAAATTGTTATTTTAAATTTAGTATACGTAAGTAGTAGAATGTGTATGTAATGATTGTAATATTCATTAAGCAATAAGCAACTTGTAAGAATAAATTAAGAAATTTCTTATTCTCTTCCTTTGTTCTTTCTTTATGTGCTTATGTGTTTGAATTTAGTGCGGATGCCATGCATCCACTTCTAAGAAAGTGATATCAGAGTCATAAACCTTTTAAATGACATCAATTATAATACCATTTAATAATACCAATTGTAAAAATTAGTCAATTAGAATGAAGGCCATACTTGATTCTTAAGGAGTATAAGAATTACTCGAGAAATGTTTTAAAGTACCTCAAAATCAAGAAACATAAAATCAAGTCCAAAGAGATACTTTAGAGAAAGTGAGGAAGAAAGATCAATGCGCATTCACCATCATTCATCAACGTTAATGATACCATGTTTAAGAAAGCATGGGAGATGCTACGAAACTCGTTGAAAAAATGAAGAAAGTGTGTCTTCAAACTCTAAGGGTTGAGTTTGAATCTCTTATGATAAAGAATCAAATGAAGAAACTTAGAGAAAAAGTAGAAAATGTTTGTGTTGTTGAGAAGATTCTTCGCTCTCTCAATTGAAAATTTAATGATGTTGTACGTAGTAGTTATTGAAGAATCTAAGGATTTAGACTTCATGTCCATTGATGAATTAAATGGATCTTTATAAGCTCATGAAGAAATAATAAATTGAGCAACAGAATAAGTGGAGTAATTCTTATAAGCAAAACTATTATTGAATGATGATAATGCTAGAAAAAGTCATGGACCTAGAAAAGGATAATGGCAAGGATGAGGTCGTAGTTGCGGAAGAAAAAGAGGAGATGGGAAATATTCTTCTCAAGAGAGAAGACATCAAAATTTTCAACAAAGACATGGAAGGAGAAAAGCAAGAGGAAGGGAAAGAGAAACTTATGAAAGAAGCAATGAAGAAAATTTTGACAAATGTCAAATTGAATGTTATTCTTGTGGAAAATATGGATATTATTACTTGGAATGTTAATCAAACATGTAGAAGAAGACACAAATCTCATTATACAAAAGAAAGATAAAGATGGGGCTAGGGTTGGCAACGGGGCGGGACAGGGACGGGGGACAATCCCCATCCCCACCCCACCATAACAGGGATTCCCTGTCCCTGTCCCTGTCCCCACCACCTTAACGAGGACAGGCTTAGGCCCATCCTCGCCCCCATAGGAAATTTATTTTTCTTTTTTTTGAATTAAAATATAATAATATAAAAAGTCAATATTTCATACTAATTTTACAATCAACAGCACAAATTATTAATTTTACAATCAACAATATAAATATCTGATAATTGCATATCACAAAACTAAAAAATATAATAAAATAAAATACATCAAATTTAATTTAATTCACATATCAAATTAATTAAAACAACACATATAATAATTCTTTGTTTTCTTCCTCCATATTTGAGAATATCAAAACATTCAAATTTGCTTGTGCTCATAAACATATGCAACCTGCAATAAATAAAAAAATTAAATATAGATAGAAAAAATATATATAAATAAACTCAACACAACTCAAATGTATAAAATAATCAAAATAATTAATTTATCTCTTCCTTATTATCAATATTTTCATAAAATGTATAACATTCAAAATTAACAGTCAAACAGGTAGCTAAAAAATTAATATTAAATAAATACAAATAATAATTAATAGATAAATAAAAGTAAATAATACTTTTAATTAAAATTTTCATTATTTATAGTACATTTTATCTCAGCCCATAATCAATCTTGTACACACATTAAAGCTTCTAAAGTATGGGGATGAAGTCTATTTCGATGTGGACTTATAAACCTTTCACTTATATTAAAACCTAATTGTAAAGACATAGTAGAAACAAGAATTGCAAAAACATATCTAGTAATCAATTATAAAATAGGATACTTAAGAGCATTTTTCCACCAACTCAATATGTCAAAATTAATTTTTCTAGGTAGCACACGCTCCTCTAAATAATTTTCTAATTCTGTCTTGACATTATCATTATCGAATTCAGAAGCAATCAAAATGTCATAATCACTCATAGTATTCACTTCATCAAAATTACTAACCAATTAATATGAGTCCAAACAAGAAGGAGAAGAACTATCATGCCCACCTGTATTCGACTTGGATGCATATTCAGCTACTAAATAAATACAAAATTTTCGGATCTTTTTTGTTTTTGTTTTTGCTAATTCATCATCATAAAGTAAGCTAAAATAATAATGTACCAATTTAAGCTTATACCTAGGATCCAAAAAAGTTGCCACACCCATAATGTCATGAATTTCTTACCAACACTTGTCAAATTTTTCTATCATTTTTAATGTCATTGCCTCAATGCATTGATTCCCATAATAAAGCCATCGATTTAAAGCTAGTCTAATTCACAAATTTTTGGAAAATAAAGACTAGCAATGAGATATTTGGTCCCTAAAAATAACTCAATCCTACTATTAAAGAGCTTTAATTTCTCACAAATTTCTTTTGCTTTTTCCCAATTTTCTTATGTTGTTTTAAGCAAGCAAAAACATTCTTATAACCAATAACAATATTTAACATTACAAATGTAGAGTTTCACTTTGTCTTACAATCCAAAATTAATTTTTTAGCATGATGAATTTTTAATTGCTCAGCTGCTTACTCAAATATCTCATATATTTTAGGAGTAGAGACCCAAAATGCAACACTATCACAAATTTTTCAATACCATCTCCTATAACATCTAAACCATCTCTAATAATCAAATTCAAAATATAAACACAACACCTCATATGAAATAATGACTCATCCAACCAAAGTGACTTCCTAGACAATTTACTCAAAATCAAATTAATCAATACATCATTGGTTGAATAATTATCTACTATCAAAATAGATAAGTTGTGATCAAGATTTCAATCCATCAAGAAATCAGTAAGAACTTCATAAATCACCTTAGATGTATGTGGGCATGACACATAGATGAACCTAAATATATAAAAAAATGATAAACTATTATTACAATTAAGATCTACATATAAAGCTAAATATGTAAAATTTATATATTGCATGTAATATATGAAAATAATATAAGTATATAACCACTAACTATTCGACTTTGAAGGATCCAAGATTCATTAATAAAATGTATTGTGATAGCCATAAATCCCTTCTTTTGAATGCTTGATGGCCACATGTCTATTGCGATGGAAAATCTACTTCTTTTTTACTAAGCAACTTCATAGTTTTCGACTTTTTATATTCATAGATCTTCAATATGTCATTTTTAATCATGTTTCGAGACACCATTTTAAATAGTGGTTGAATAGCACTCACAAACTTTTCAAACCCAAAATGCTCAACCATGTTCAAAGGATATTCATGCAAAATGATCATGGTAGCCAATTCTTTTCTTACAACTTCTTCATCAAAAGCGTATGCCTTAATAGCAAATTTTCCCTCACTATCTTTTTAGGCCTTAAATAATTTTGCTTTATGTCTCTTGTTTTTCTTAATCGATATATTGCAAAATGATCATACAAATATTTGGTCCCATTCTTTGTATCCCTACCAAGATGTTTTTTTTTTATAATAATTACATATAACCTTCCATTTTTCATCAATTTTTTTGCCTATTAAAGTGATTCCATACAACCAATTTTAAACCTCTTTTACTACCTACAGATAACACTTCTTCACTTTGTTTCTTGTCATTTGTTGACTTGAATCAACTAGTGTTGAGGATAGTTGAGAGCTCTCTGTAACACCCTTATATCCTATATATGTATAATACATATACTCAATATGTGTGAAATATGCGTATACGGTATAAAAATATCACAATCCGGTTTCATAAAAAAAAATTTCTTTATCAAATTAAAATCTCAAATACTTTAAAATGTATATTTAAATAATAAATAAAATATTCTTCAGAGATTATAAGTTCCAAAATAAGCATTTTACATAAAAAAAAATTTTGAAAAAAATTCTTCAGAGTTTTATCTGTAATTTGGACAGTTTCAACATTCAATAAACTCAACCTGCATAAGACAAACACTCCCAATAAAATCAAATCACCATTTCACTAATACTTCTCAATTTCTTCATATTTTCTCAAAACATGTATACATAGATATATATATATATATATCAACAACACATATAGAATCTCATTTTAAACAAATTATCCAAAATATTCTTTACAATTTACAATATATACTTGAAAAACATAACATAATATACATAATATCAAAATCTACTATAATATCAAATATGTACATGCTGACAAATGGCTCTGATCTTGATATATCTAAAAATATATCAAGCTCAATAAATGCAAGCCTAGACCCGACCAGGTCTAGTAGAACTCTTGGACACTACTGGATCGCCCATGTTACCTACGCGATGAATTACAATCGCGCTAAACTAAAAGTTTAGCGATACAAATTTTGATAATAATAAAACTGTAAAGTAATGCCAATGTAAAATGCTTATGTATATCATGACATCATATGTCATGTCATTTCATTTTAAATATCTTTTTTAATCATTTTACATTTCACATAAACAACACACAAATATAGACCCAAATAATCTAGTATATTATTAAAATTTCAGAGTTACTATTTTGGTCCATATTGTCATCCAATGTCTTGCCCGAAGAGAAGTGACGTCCAGCATCTAGCCCGAAGGCAATTCATAGTGATGCCCAGCATCTAGCCCGAAGGCAAGTGACTTCCAACGTCTAGCTCGAAGGCAAATTAAATAATTACTCAAAAGCTAGCCCCAAAGGCAAATAATGAGGATAACCTCATAGGCATGCTGCCAAACGCAGAACTCTTTAATTATGTGTTTCTCAAAACTTAAAAGCTGGTCAAAACTGATTATAAGCAATTTTTAGATTATAAGTTGTTTTTTTAAGTGTTTCTAAAAACTTAAATAGTAGATTATAATCTGATTTTAATCAGATTTTTAAAAGTTGAGTTTTGCTACTTTTTTTTAAGCACTTATTTTTTAAGCAGTTTTGATCAAGTAAAAGACCATATTATCCCTACCTAATCTTCAATATTTCAAATTTGCCCACCCTATACCATTTAGTTCCCATCAAAATTCTTTTATTTTTAGGATTCTAATTAATTTGGTAATATTTACATGGTAGTTTTTTATTTGTATAATTTATTGATAAAACCAATATTATTATTATTAAATAAATTTTATTATTATTATTATTATTATTATTATTATTGCAAAATAAATTTTGAATTGACATTTAAAAAATTATTTTTATACAATAAATAAATTCAGGGACAGTTTGGTCATTTTGACAGTTTCTGCAATTAAAAACTGATTATAAGCTGGTTTTACAGAAACACTTAACTGATTATAAACTGATTATTCAGCTGATTATTAACTAGTTTACAGAAACGCTTAACTGCTTATTTTTAATCTGATTATAATCTAAAAATCACTTATTCACAATAAGCTGAAAAGCTCCAATTTTGAGAAACACCCTCTAAATTGAATAACATACTAGTCACACAATTATTACATATATTTCATTATCAATATCTTTCTTATTTTCTCATAATTCATTAGACACATTGCCCCTTTTCTTATTATCAATTAGGCACATTACCTCATTTTCTCATTATCAATTAGCATATTGCCTCATTTACTCATTTTTCATCATTTTCTCAAAGTCAATTCATTTTATTTCATCATCTCATTATATCATCACAAGGTATCACATACCACATTAATAACACATTACCCAAACACTTTGGGCTATTTTCACATTATTCACATAATTTACATTTTATGCAATTTAGTCATTAATAATGGCTTTTCACAATGCCTTTAATGCATACATAATGAATCACATGTCATAGCACATTATTCATGAATGATCAATGTATCAACTAGCTTAACACATTTTTCAATCAAAATGTGTTAAGCCCAATGTAATGCAACATATTCAATTTTATCCAAAGTTTATACTTACCTCTAAAAGCTTTCAAATGCAAGCTCAAAACTCTCACCAACCTTCTCTTTCAAGTTGTCCTTCAATACTAGGGTTGGGCAAACCAATTCTCCTTAATTTCTAAATACAATGTGATCAAATACAAGTATTTAGCATCACATTCTAAGGCATTCTCAACATTAAGCCTTAATTAAACAACACTCCTATAAAATTTTCAAAATTAAGTCTTTTCTTACTTTAACTTAGCAAATCTATATTAACCCATTAAATTAGTATTTTGAGTTTATTTATATCATTACAAACATATTTTAACATGTTTAAACTAATTACATTAATTAAACACATACTTATGTTCAAAATCCTAAAATGGCATAACCTTCACCATTGAAGTTTCTCCATTCCAACTTAATCAAATTATCATTTCAATCTTATTTCCATCACTTATATCATTAAAGAACATGATTTAAGCATTAAAATCAAATAATTAATCATTCTTTGAAAATTCATTTTTTCAAAATCCTAAATCAACACTGCCTCATCCAATCTCTGTCCAAACTTAACCAAATCCATCATTTGACTTTAAAATTCTTGTTTATGCATCAAAATAACAAATTTAGAACCAAATTGTACAATTAAATCACATGAATTCAAAAATCCAAAAGTTTCATAACCCTAAATTCTCTCTCTTCACCAAACTTCACTCAAACTTACTCTTTTCTTCCATCTAACTTGAAAATCATTAAATACTAGTCAAAATAGCATCATACATACCAATTCAAGCAATTAAATCATACTTATATAAAAACTCAAACTTCACATACTCATTTCCATGGAAACCCAAAAATTAGGGTAAGAAGCTTACTAATTTATTGGAAAACCACCAAAATTTCACTTGATTCTTGAAAATTTTTGCAAAATTGGTTGTTTAAATGAAACAAAAATCACTTTTGTTCACCCATGGAAAATTGTCCAAGAGAGAAGGAAGAAGAAGAAAGAAATTCTTTTCAATTTTTGATTTTTCTCTTTCCTTCATTTAAGACTACATATATATATTTTTATATTATTTTAATTATTTATTTATTTATTTAAAAATACCAATTTTTATCTTCCATTCAAAAATATTTTCTTTTTAAATTATTTTATTAATTTTTAAATTTTATAAAGTATATTTACTAATTAATCCCTCCTTTGCTATTCATGTTTTTTGTCTTTTTAATTTCTTTCTTATTTAATTTCTTGCTTTATATATATAAATATTTATTTATTTAATTAATTATTAATAAATATATTTAATCTTTCACCACCCAAAAATAAGTTAATATTGAATTATTTTTATTTACTTATTATTAATTAATTAATAATTATAAAATATCACACTTTTTCATTATCTTTCACTATCTAATATTATTTTATTATTATTATTTTCATCATTCACTTTTTCAACACCAAATTATATCCTACATATATGTATTGTATATTTTATGTATATGTATATATCTTACATATGTAACTTATATTTCACATATACCATAATGTACATATTTATGTATTGTATTTATTATGTATATGTAATATATATTTAATGAATATAAATACCCATATCCACAAATAATGTTCCTATATACACATCAAATGTACCTTATATGTGTATTAAATATATTAAGTATGTAATATATATATATATATATCATATACAATTAATAACCATATGTATATGTTATATATACACTAGGCATATATATTGGGTATATACAACTTTTATATCTTCAAATATTTATTTAATTTCTTCAAAATGACGGATATGACAATTCTCTCCCCCTTAACTAATTTTGTCCTCAAAATTATCCAGTACGGTAATAAACCATCCAAATTAAAACATAATCTTAAAATCTCATATGAAATTAATCATCTCATCAAATCATTATTTAATCAAATTATATAATTTCTACTCTCCCCCTTAGGGTCATTCTCAATTACTTTTTTACAATTTCATAGCTCATCATTATACTATCTATTTACTCAAATAGTCACAATAGATTATTATATTATCAATCGAATTGTCATTAGATAAAATTAGTTTATCTCTTTAATATATATACATCGCACATCTATTGCACTCAAGATATTTGATCACTTCATTATCTTGAAAAATATACTTTCATAACCTTAAATTCAAATGTTAATAACTTTTATCCTAACATTGACTATTCCGTCATCATAGTCATTTTCAAAATTGTATATCTGTTTAATTACCACCTTGCTTATATTTACGAATAATTATTTGTAAAAACCATAAATGATAACAACTCTCAATTTCAACTAATAAGTCTTAACACAATAATTTTGCATATCTTCACTTTGATCCTACTCTTTATATAATTACCACTTATTAATTTAATATCACCATTATACAATAACAAAATCTTATTTCCTTATTAAGATTCATTCCAACTATACTATAACTAACATTTTTCTCTTATAATTATTTGCAACTAATATAACTTAGCTCCTTTCATATGCATATACATATCAGAACGCTGTAGTATGCATATTATCATATATCTTTCATATTCTTAATACAACTACATACATTGAATTTTAATAATTACTTGTAAACTTATTACATTTCAGATCAATTGATCTAACTATCACAATATGACCATCACTGCCTTATTCTATTCTACCCAATCTTTAGCCTATTTTAAATTCATCAATCGGTTTCAATTCATAACCTAATTCTATTAGGTCAAATTTATTCTCAAATTTTAATTCTCTTCGAATTCATCATTACAGATAATATTCATTTCTCCTAGTCTCATTAACTTTAAACGTCATTTTCATCAACTTATTCATTTCATACCACTTTCAAACACATTCAATATAACTCATACTCATATTTCATAATTCCTCTCATTTATCATTTTCTCATATTTTTTATAGTTACCATATTTACAAAAATCATTTTCCTTATACATCATTTATAGCTTATCATATTTTCACAATTCTCTTTTGTTTTCACACTATCTATGGTCATAAATAAATTTCTACATAAGGTTACGAGTCCAATTATACCAATCACAAATCTTACTTGTATCTCATGAAAAAAAACTATCAATTTCACTAAATGTATTTCACAGTTGTATCATCTTAAGCCCACACCTGTGGGTTACAAATAAACACCGCCTTCACCATAATTCTTTCTCAAACAACTCTTATCTTGATACTACGCCCATGTCTCAATGGTCACATACCTGTGGCATTTCAAAATCACATATTAGTTCTTTAAACTCTTGCTACATGAAGAGTTAACGCGTATTAAGATAAGCTACCCTTATCCACTTGTTTTTATTAGCCTAAACACATGATCCATTAACATTATCATCAATAACTCATATATATATATATATACAAATTTTATACAATTATTCAAAAAAAAACTCCCTTTCCAATTTTAAAATCCATTTACTAATAATTACCAATTATATATCTACTTATTCAATAATTTTTTTTTACTAATTTCTCCTTCTTAAATCAAATAAGTAATTATATAGAGTTACAAATGTACCATAATACTTCAATAACACTTTTTCATATCTTTAAGTGATCACCTCAATACTTGATCACTTTCACATTACATCACATTGTCACAACTTTTAGGTAATCAACCTTATCATGATCACCTTCATCTCACAAATTCATATTATTTCACATTTTAAATATTTTTCATATTTTTAAATCATCCATATACATATTCATAAGTCACGTTCATAATGTGACTTACTTTTCACATTTTCTTATATATCACATTAGTATCCATATTGGACAATTCACCACACATATCGTATACGTGTATACACACAATCACAAAATTATACTCAACTTTTTTTTTTATAAATTGAACATTTATCACATTTCATAGAATATTATCATTTTTCATTCTTATATAATAAATAAATTATCCTCATTCATCATTTTTTACATAAATATTAGTCACATTTCCAATGTGACTTCTCTCTCATATTTTCCATACACTTACCATACTCCTCATATATATTTTCGCTTTCTTAATAATTTCTCTTTATTTCATATCCAGTATCTATACTATCAACCACATTATGCATTACATGATATTTTCATAAACAATAATACTCATTCAAAATTACTCTCATGCTTATTAAACATTAAACTATCAATATCTAAATAATTTTCATCGAAATTTCCTTACAACTCTAAATTTTTAACTTACTACTTTACTTAAACTTCATTCTATTAATCTCATTTTCAAGAGCTAACTTTATAAACATTATTTTTATATTAAAATAACATCAAAACACATCACTTTCACAATTATGAAAAACCATTTCAAAAATTTAAATTTCATAAAATGCAACCAACAATATGAACCTCACCAAATCTCATCAATATCATATTCCCAATCTTAATATCATAACATTTACTTTTAAACAACACTAATTCATTTCATTACACTAATTAACATCATCTATTTAGATATCCTAATTTCACATACTCAAATCCTAAATCATGCATCATTTTTTCATAATAAACAATTCACTATCACATACCATTTCTCTCTTTGATTTTTTTTAATTATGAGCTCTTTGTTCTAAATTATTAAAAACTTCATATTCCTTTTTCATACTTCTACCCGTCCGTATATAAATTTTCATAATTTTTCTCATTCATTTTCTCATGAAATTAATTTATTACTCAGTTACACAAAGCTGTATGACTTTCTCAGTTTCATGTCAATCTCACTTTCAATTTTTATATTTCTTACCAATTCTTTATAAAAGCTTGTAAAATTTTATCCATGTGCACTTGACACATATATGGACTTATATTTAAAATTTTTAATTTTTTCAAGCTGATTTACTATATTTAAAAATGAAATCTTCCAAACCTACAGAATTTGTCTCTTTAATAATTCCTCTAGAAGCACCCGGTTATTTATTTTTTTCAGGTATCAAACCTTAAAAAATTCATGAAAGTCTAACATATTTTTAGGAATACATATAATATTTTATGTAAATTTTTAAATTTTTCTGGGTTGGTTTGCCATAGCTTTTAAATATGTTTCTCAATTTCTACAGATTCTGAGTTGCTGAAACTGTTTCAACAACCTGTGTTCTTTTATTTTTCTTAATTAGAAATTCATCTTTAAAAATTATGAATTTTTATTCATTGGATTCTAACATATAGAATGACTTTCCAATAAATTTTCAAACTTATCGAATATTCCTAGATTTATCCAAAAATTTAAATAATATCTTGCTGTAGCACACATATAGAATTTTCTATAACTATCATGTCCATTTCTTAAATTTTTTATTTCATATTTTAAATCATTTCCTAGATTATTTATCTAAATTTTACTATTCATCAATTGAATCAACTATGAATCTTAATTTCGAATAAAAGTTTTAAAAATTCTTAATTCATAAGCTCCAGAATGACGCTTCTACTGTGCCACTCTGATCTATATAACTCAGACGTCGTCTCAACTCATATCCGTTACGTCGAACGGACATTGCCACATCATGGATTAGATAAATTGTCAGTGCCAATGCATGTATCACAATTGAAACTATTTTTTTAAAATTCTAATTTTCTCTCTCTAACAATTCGCCTAGGTCGAGAATGTCAAACCTAGGCTCTGATACCAAAATAAATGTAATACCCTTATACCCTATATACGTATTATATATACCCAGTATGTGTGAAATACACATATATGGTATAAAAATATCACAATTCGATTTCATAAAAAATTTTTCTTTACCAAATTAAAATCTCAAATACCTTGAAATGTATATTTAAATAATAAATAAAATATTCTTTATAGATTATAAGTTTCAAAATAAGCATTTTACATAAAAATCTCTGAAAAAAAATTTGTCAAAGTTTTGTTTGTAATTTGGACAATCCCGAAATTCAATAAACTCAACATGCATAAAATAAACACTCCCAATAAAATTAAATCACCATTTCACCAATACTTCTCAATTTCTCCATATTTTCTCAAAACATTTATATATAGATATATATATCAACAACACATATAGAATCTCATTTTAAAAAAATTATCCAAAATATTCTTTACAATTTACAATATATACTTCAAAAACATAACATAAAATACATAATATCAAAATATACTATAATATCAAATATATACATGCAGAAAAATGGCTCTGATATTAATGTATCCAAAAACACTTCAAGCTTAATAAATGCAAGCCTAGACCCGACCAGGTCTAGTAGAACTCTCAGGTTCTACTGGATCACCCATGTTACCTGCGTGATGAATTACAATCGTGCTAAGCTAAAAGCTTAGGGTATAAATTTTGATAATAATAAAACTGTAAAGTAATGCCAATGCAAAATGCTTATGCATATAATGACATCATATGTCATATCATTTCATTTTAAATATCTTTTTTAATCATTTTACATTTCACATAAATAAACACAAACATGGGCCCGAATAATCTAGTATATTATCAAATCTCAGAGTTACTGTTTTGATCCATCTTAAAATCTAGTGTCTAGCCTGAAGGCAAGTGATGTCTAGCGTCGAGCCCGAAAGAAATTCATAGTGATGCCCACCATTTAGCCCGAAGGCAAGTGACGTCCACCGTCTAGCCCGAAGACAAATCAAATAATTCTTAAAAGCTAGCTCCGAAGGCAAATAATGAGGATAATATTATAGGCATGCCGCCAAACACATAACTCTTGAAATTGAATAACATACTAGTCACACAATTATAACATATATTTCATTATTAATATCCTTTTCATTTTCTAATAATTCATTAGGCACATTGCCTCTTTTCTTATTATCAATTAGGCACATTGCCTCATTTTCTCATTATCAATTAGGCACATTACCTCATTTACTCATTTTTCATCATTTCCCCAATGTCAATTCATTTCATTTCATCATATATCATTATATCATCACAAGGTATCACATACCACATTAATATCACATTACCCAAATACTTTGGGCTATTTTCACATTATTCACATTTTTTGCAATTTAGCAATTAACAATGGCTTTTTACAATGCCTTTAATGCATACATAATGAATTGCATATCATAGCACATTGTTCATGAATGATCAATGTACCAACTAGCTTAACACATTTTCTAATCAAAATGTGTTAAGCCCAATTTAATGCAACATGTCCAATTTTATCCAAAGTTTGTACTTACCTCTAAAAGCTTTCTCTTTTAAGTTGCCCTTCAATACTAGGGTTGAGCAAACCAATTCTCCTTAATGCTAAACACAATGTGATCAAATATAACTATTTAGTATCACATTCCAAGGCATTCTCAACATCAAGCCTTAATTAAATAATACTCCTACAAAATTTTTAAAATTAAGTTTTTCCTTACTTTAACTTAGAAAATCCTTATTAACCCCTTAAATTAGTGTTTTGAGTTTGTTTATATTATTACAATTATATTTTAACATGTTTAAACTAATTACATTAATTAAACACATGCTTATGTTCAAAACTCTAAAATGGCATAACATTCACCATTGAAGGTTCTCTATTCCAACTCAATCCAATTATCATTTCAATCTTATTTCCACCACTTATATCATTAAAAAAAATATGATTTAAGCATCAAAATCAAATAATTAATCATTCTTTAAAAATTCACTTTTTCAAAACCCTAAATCAACACTACCTCATCCAATCTCTATCCAAACTTAACCAAATACATCATTTGAATTTAAAATCTTTATTTATGCATTAAAATAACATATTTAGAACTAAATTGCACAATTAAATCATATGAATTCAAAAATCCAAAAGTTCCATAACCCTAGATTCTCTCTCTTCACCAAACTTTACTCAAACTTACTCTTTTCTTCCATCTAACTTGAAAATCATTAAATACTAGTCAAAATAGCATCATACATATCAATTCAAGTAATTAAATCATACTTATATAAAAACTCAAACTTCAAATACTCATAATTTCTATGAAAACCCAAAAATTAGGGTAAGAAGCTTACTAATTTGTTGAAAAACCACCAAAATTCCACTTGATTCTTTAAAATTCTTGCAAAATTGGTTGTTTAAATGAAACAAAAATCACTTTTGTTCACCCATGGAAAATCGTCCAAGAGAGAAGGAAGAAGAAGAAAGAAATTCTTTTCGATTTTTGATTTTTCTCTTTCCTTCATTTAAGACCACACACACACACACACACACACACACATATATATATATATATTATTTATTTATTTATTTATTTTAAAAATATCAATTTTCATCTTCCATTCAAAATATTTTCTTTTTAAATTATTTTATTAATTTTTAAATTTTATAAAGTATATTTACTAATTTACCCTTCGTTACTATTCATGTTTTTGTCTTTTTAATTTCTTCTTTAATTTCTAGCCTTATATATATAAATAAATAAATAATTAATTAATTATTAATAAATATATTTAATCTTCCACCACCCAAAAATAAATTAATATTAAATTATTTTTATTTACTTATTATTAATTAATTAATAATTACAAAATATCACACTTTTCCATAATCTTCCACTATCTAATTTTATTTTATTATTATTATTTTCATCATTCACTTTTTCAACACCAAATTAAATCCAACATATATGTATTGTATATTTTATGTATATGTATATATCTTATATATGTTACTTATATTTCACATATACCATTATTTACATATTTATGCAATGTATATACTATGTATATTTAATATATATTTAATGAATATAAATACCCATATGTACAAATAATGTTTCTATATATACATCAAATGTACCTTATATGCGTATTAAATATATTAAGTATGTAATATATATATATATCTGTAACACCCTGATACTCCATATAAGTACCATACATATACCTAGTATACATACAATACATATATAAAATATAAGAATGTCACGTCTAATTTCAATTTAAAAACCTTTATCCAAGTTCATACAATTTTACATTACTTTAAAACACATTTACAAAAATCATTATTTTTTTTTTAAAAATGCAACATAATTAAAATCATACATGTATACATCACCTTCTAGTTGGTCTCGAGACACTCTTACCCTTCCCGTGGCATAACAGCTGGACATCCGGATCAACCGCATAAGTACCTGCGCGATTACACATCCGCGCTAAGCTCGAGAGCTTAGTAGTACAAATAAATAATAAAATATACTTTACAAAAGAATCATACCTTATATTTTTAGCACTATGTTTTATTGTTCTCTTACCACGTTTTCCTTTCTCAATGCATTCTTCATATACTCCCACTAATCTCATAAATTAAATACATAATTACTTAGAACATTCACAACACAATACTTACCCTTTCTATCTCATATACATATACATATACATTATTTTAACAAAACACCATTCAATGACCTATCCAAACCTTCATGAAGACAATTCTCACAAACTCCACATTCATATACATTTTACACATCATACAACATTTTCATAAACTCATATCTCAACAAAGCTCCTCAAACCATATTCACTTTCAATATATCAATACACATATTACAAAATCATACTTCATAACATCATTTTATTCACAATTCATCAATCATGAATCACACTTCCAATAAAGGCAGCCATAGATCTCATTATTCATTTATTTCAACATTTGAATATCATATTGACAACAAAGACAGACTCGGGCCCAAACAACACACTAATATGCCATTCATTTTCAGAGTAAATGCTTTGGTTTTATTATCACATTTATCAATATCATAGACCCAACTAGGCTTCAAGGATTAGGTTCAACCAAGCTTCAAGGGGAGCAAAGCATGTTAAGCTTCAACCCAACTTGGCTTCAAGAACTAACCCAACCTAGCTTCAAGGGTAGTAACATCTCAATTAGGCTTCAAGGATTCAATCCAACCTAACTTCAAGAGATTGTTACACTTATTAGGCATGCCACCAACAACAAACTCTGAAAATGGAATAACACATTAGTCACACAACTCATTTATCAATTTTATTCACAATTGAATTATCATAACCAATAACAATGGCTCACATCTCATTTGAATCATCATAGCCAATAACAATGGCTTCACATCTCATTTGAATCATCATAGCCAATAACAATGGCTTCACATCATATCATGTCTCAAATCATACTATAATATCATATGCATCATTATCACTCAAGTATACATAATCAATGGCATTGCATATAATTTTCCCATAATCATTATATCTTCCACATTTCCTATATCATCATTGATATATATATATACACAATTTACATTATTCATGGATTTAGAATCTTCCATATACATTTGGTTGGATCATTATTGTTTTAAGTATGTTTAGGTTTAGGTTTAGGTACACAATTACCTTTGGAGAATCATAACAATGTAAGAAGAACAAAGAATAAAAACATTACCTAACACATTTGAGGGACACGGGCAACACACTTGAGGGACACGGCCAAGCTTGTGGCCGTGTCTCTCAACACCAAATTCCAGTAGCAGACACGGGCAAGGGACACGGCCGTGTCTCTCAACACAAAGTGGGCAGTGGCAAACACGGTCAAGGGACACGGCCAAGACAGTGGCCGTGTCTCTCCAAAAATATCCAACACGGCCAAGTTTGCCCTAACTTGGTCGTGTCTCTCATAACTTAGCCGTGTCCTTCAATGCTTTAAAGACCAAATACTTCAAAATTTCATCCAAGCCCTTCAAAATTCACACCACAACCCTCTTAATCATCATCTTTGTTAATATTTATCAATTTCCTATCACTTTAACATTTATATAACTCCATTATATCATCATAATAATCAATATATACATCACTATAATCAATTACTCAAAGTACCAATTCACTTATACTAAACCCTAACTCAACAATTCATCATCATCCTCACAAATACCCAACTTATCATTACTTAAATATCAATTTAACACATTTACATACTTTAATCTTTTATTATCATCATCTTACACACCAATTATACCAAACATAACCTTAATCCAAAAGAAATCAAAACAAGAAGATAAAGACTTAGATATATGTATAATCAATAAAATCAACTCAAGAGATAGGTACTTACTTGAATAGCTTGCCAAATCTTCAAACTCCACTTGCAAATCTCTTGATATCCTTAATCTTTGGTGTAAATAAAAGCAAAATCACCCTTCTCTTTCTAGCTTCTCTCTCTCTCTCTCTCGTTCACTAAGAAGAAGAAGAAGAAGAAGAAGAAGAAGAATGAATCTTCTTTTCTTCGTTCTTATCCCATATATAATAATAATAATAATAATAATAATAATAATAATAATAATAATAATAATAATAATAATAATAATAACAACAACAACATTAATACACTTAAATATATGTCATATACATTACATTTATATTTCCCATATCTTTCAAATACCATATATACTTTTTATCCTTCATATCTTCTCTTCACTTCTTTTCTCTTTCCCTTCAATACACACACATTAAATCCAAATACAACAATAGTTCCAAAACTGTTAGGGTATACCTTGGGATATTACAATATCCCACATATACAATTAATATACCATATGCATATGTTATATATACACTAGGTATATATATTGGGTATATACAACTTTTATATCTCCAAATACTTATTTAATTTATCCAAAATTACGGATATGACACTCTCAATCGGTGTACTAAGTTGTGTAGAATTTTCGTTATGAGACATAGAAGATGTCATCTTTCACCTAATATTAGCAAAATAATAATAATAATAATCATATGTTTGATCCAAAATAAAAAGAAAAAACATCCTTAATATGCAATTATATATAAATTAATATGCTAAATTGTAATGCAATTATGTATATATACACACACACACACACAAAAACGGGTTTAATACACAAGAAATTGTTGAAATCAACATAAATTTGACCTTCCCTCATCTCAACATAAATTTGGATAAATTCATAAAGATAAAAGAACCAATATAATGCAAAAAACAACTCATCAATTAGTAGCAAATGCAATTTCAAGTCTCACTTTAATATAAATGTTTTGATTTCAAGTTTGATCTAATTATCGAATGTATCACTACAAAATTCGCATGGCCCACGTTGATCTTTCCTCAAATTCAATTCACTTTAATATAAATTCTCTGATTTGATAGATATAAGTATTGTTAACCAACTATTATTAGAACTGATTTTGGATCCGCATTAAATTAGAATTGAAACACCTTGATCTCTCCTCAAATTCATACTCTAAACTAAATATTCAAATCTCATATCCAAGATTTTTTTTTCTAATAAAGCATAGTTGGCTAAAAAAGAATCTAAATCAAAGCTTTCAGCATCTTTATGTTAATTTCAAAAAAAATTTTGATTCGGTTCAATTTTAATTTTTTGTTAATTTTAATTATATTAGTTTGATTTTAATGTCATAAAAAACCTTAATAACATAATATATTATAAAACATTTTAACAATTTCAATTATTATTTCGATTAGATTTAGTGTGGTTTCAAAATTTGATAAATTTAGATTCTCTTAAAATTCAATATAAATGAAATGAACTCCTTCAATTGAATTAGATTATAACTTCTCAAAGCATCCATAAAGAGTTAAATAGCTATGAATTAGTTGGTTATAGAAAGAAGATAAATAGATAATTGTAAATTAGTTTACGCTTTAAAATTTGTAATAGAAAGTTTTAAAAAACCAGAGAAGCAATATAGAACAGCTTTGGCAATTGAATAACATAGAAGAATAAAGGACAAACCAGAAGATTATCCAAAAGATCGGCGGCTTGATTAACTTTGGCAACTTCAAAGTTCTCGACTTGATCAACGGTGATGGTGAAAGGCTAGTTCATAGAAGATGGTGAGAGTGGTGATGTCGTGATGGTGATTGGTGAGAGGAAAGATGATGGTGAGGCTTGTTTGAGAGTAGAGAAGCTGGAAGAATCTGGTCATTAGTGAATGTGATGAAGATGATGAGTGGCTATGGCTGTTGGTGCTAGGTTTTTCTTTTCTTATTGGGCTGCTAGGTTAAAAAGAGTAAAGAATTTTTTTTAGCAGTAGAAAAAGATATAAAGAATGTTTAAATATTAAATATTATTAATATAATATATAATATATATTATATATTATATTAAATTTAACCAGGTCTCCGCGGGAGGAAAAAAAGGGGGAATCCCCGCCCCGGTAGATGGGGAGAGTTTTCTCCCCATCCTCGTCCCCTGAGAGGATAAAACGGGGAATTCCTACCCTGTTAAGGGCAAATCCCCATTGGGAATGGGGATTCCCTATCCCATTGCCAGCCCTAGATGGGGGTAACATTTTTACTTACAATTAATGAAAATTCAAATGTTAAGAAAAGTGTATGGTACTTAAATAATAGAGCTAGCAATCGTATGACTAGTGATAAAAAAAGATTCATAGAATTGGATACAAAAGTGATAGGTTATGTGCACTTTGGTGATGAATAAGAGGTAAAAATTGAAAATAAAGGTTCTATTTTGTTAGAATTGAAGAATGAGAGCCATAAAATTCTTCCTAATGTTTATGATATCCCTAAACTAGAAAATAATGTTTTGCATATTGGGCAACTTATGGAAAGTGGTTGTAAAATAAATTTGAAAGATCATGCTTTATTGCTCAAAGATAGAGAAAATAATCTTCTTGCTAAGGTTTCTATGATGAAAAACCATATGTTCTTATTAGACATAAAGACTGTTGGAACCATATTTTTGAAGGCATGTGTTAAAGATCTATCATGGATTTGGCATATGAGATATGGGCACTTGAATTTTGGCAGACTTAAGGACTTGGGAGGAAAGAAAATTATGAATGGAATACTGACTATTGAACATTTTGATCACTTGTGTGAATCTTGCTTACTTAGCAAGTACTTAAGAAAGTGTTTTCCTAATAAATCTGAATCACAAGCCATGAAACCACTTTAACTCATGTATACAGATGTTTGTGGTCTAATCAAGGCCCTATCTCTCAGTACGAGCTCATATTTTACCTTTTTATTGATGATTATTTATGAAAAAATATGGGTTTACTTCTTACAGCAAAGAGTGAGTCTTTAATGCAATTAAAAGGTTTAAGACACTTATTGAAAAAGAAAGCGGTTATGAGATTAAATCTTTATGAATTGACAAAAAATGATAGTTTCCTTCTAATGAATTTAAGGCATTTGTGTGACATATGAAATTCATTATCCATTTACTATTCCAAGATCACGATAACAAAAAGGTATTGCTAAAAGAAAGAATCGGACAATCCTCAATATGGCAAGAATTATGTTGAAAAGCAAGTCAATGCCAAAAGAATTCTAAACTGAAGCAGTTGCTTGTGTAGGTTATCTCTCTAATTGTTTGCCTGCTAAAATTTTAAAGGATGTAATGCCTCAAGAAGCATGTAGTGGAAAGATTCTAAATGTGTCATACTTGCAAATTTTTGGATCTATTACCTATGCCCATGTCCCAGAACAAGAGAGATTAAAACTTGATGACAAGAGTAAGAAACTTATACTTATTGGCTATGATGAGAACTCGAAAGGCTATAAGCTCTTTTATGCAAATAATAACAAAGTCATAATTAGTAGAGCTATTGAATTTGAAGAAGAAGCAGTATGGGATTGGAGTATACAAAATGAAGCTGAAGTTATAAGTTTATGCTATATTTTGATAAAAAGGAAATTTCAACATAAGAAGCACAATGAGAAGTTATACCATCAACAACACTAGCTTTATTCCTTGATACATCAACATCAACATCAACTTCTCCTTCATCAAATTCAACTAATGGTCCACATAAATATTAAAGTCTTGCAAATATTTATGAAGAAATTGAAAGGGTAAAAGATTTTCATCTATCTCGTTAATTATCTAAAGAAGAACCTTCAATTTTTGAAGAAGCAGTAAAAGATAAGAATTGGATATAAGACATGGAGGAAGATACTCAAGCTGTAGAAAAGAACAACACTTGGGCGATTTCATCACTTCCTAGTGATCATCAAGCAATAGGTATTAGTGTACAAAATACAAAAGGATTCTAAAGGTAGAGGAAAAGTTATAAAGTGAGACTTGTTGCGAACGGATACAAGGCATTAATTATGAAAAGATGTTTGCTCATGTTGCCAGTATAGAGACAATCAAATTGTCGATTTCTATTCTTGACCAAAATAATTAGAAGATTCGCCAACCAGATGTCAAGTTGGCCTTCTTGAATGGTTTTCTTTAGGGGTGGCATTTTTCAGTTAACCGACCATATGGTTAGTTAATTGACCGATTTATTAGTTTGGTTAACTGATCATATTAATATACGGTCGATTCAGTTGAAAATACTAATTCAATTTGATTTTATGTTTGGTTAATAATTAATCATTTTTTGTCGATCGGTTAACCATTAACTGAAAAAAATGGTCATTGTTGGATGATTTTATTTAAGGAGAAGGGTAATGTAGTGCTAAGGCGGCCATAGTTAGAGTTATTGCTACAACTATGCTTACACTTGTAAGAGTGGTGCTTACACTTGCTCCTGCATTAATCATACATCAATATAATTAATTAATCAATTGATTAGCAAAAATAGTTAATTATAAATGTATTAATACACTTACCTATAGTTTGAGAACATGATATAACATTGAAGGACACAAGCAGGCTATAAGAAGATGAAGCAAAAACTGGATACTAGAAATGGAGCTGATAATGATGAGGATGCAGCAAAGACTTCCATAAACAACATAATGGCTGCTTGTTCCTCTATGTCCACAATAGCTCTACATTATATGATTTCACTTTTAATTAATTAATTAATTAATTTCAAATAAAGAATTTGTGAAATTAATTAAACAAGGTAAGAGTAGGATGGTATCTATTAAAAATTACCGTGGGACAAGTATAGTTTGGAGAATAAGAAAAGAACCTCAAAATAAAGGATTAGTAGTACTTCATTAATTAATTAATAAAGCTTTCCTGACAAGGGTCACCCATGCAATGAGCAAACTTATATTATGTAGTTTTGATGGACATGTGGCCATTTCATTTGATAATGGTCAAACTTGTATTAGATGTAGTCATACATGTAAGGAACATATATATAGAGAATGGCAGCTATTAGTGTAAAATTTCAATTAAATGGTTAATTAATCGAACTAATTGAGTTAGTTTGGTTAATTAACTAAACCAACCAAAATTAAAAATTGATCGATTTGGTCAAGAAAAAATTCTTTAAGAAGAATAAGTCAAATTTTGGTTCGATCAATTAATTAACCAACCGACCAAATGCCACTCCTAGTTTTCTTGAGATGGAAGTATATGTTGCACAACCTCAGTGGTACATTGTTGAAAGAAATGAAAACAAAGTGTTAAAACTTAAAAAGGCATTGTATGTACTCAAAAAAGCATTAAGGGCTTAGAATAGTCAAATTGATAAATATAATCAAGAGAATGGTTTTCAAAGATGCATGCATGAGTATGCTCTCTATATAAAGATAGTTCAATGAGATGTTCTACTTGTTTGTATCTATGTGGATGATCTTATTTTTACAAGTAACAATCCAAAAATGTTCAATGATTTCAAGGAGGCAATGACACAAGAATTCAAGATGAGTGATATGGGACTCATATCTTACTATTTAGGAATGGAAGTAAAGTAGATGGAAGATGGAATATTTATCTTACAAGAAAGTTATGCAAAAGTGATACTTAAAAAAATTTAATATATCATAATGCAATATTGTTAGCACCCTTCATGGAATGTGGAGTAAAGTTACTAAAATAGAAGAAGTAGGCAAAGTGAATACCACTTTATTCAAAATTTTTATGGGAAGTCTGCGGTATTTGGCTTGTGCAAGATTAAATATCTTATTTTCAAAAGGACTAATGAGCCATTTTATGAAAAGACCCACAACATCTCGCATGAAAGCAACCAGGAGGATTTTACTTTAACTTAAATGTATATTAGAATATGGAATCTTCTATTCATCCTCTAATGATTTCAAGTTGACTTTATGATAATGATTCTATTGGAGATATTGATCATATAAAAAATACTATTAGATTTATATTCTTCTTGTTGGGAAATATTACAATATCTCAGTGATTAAAGAAGCAGTCAATTCCTATCCTTTTAACTTATGAGTCAAAGTATATTGCAGCTACATCTCGTGCATGTCATGCTATTTGGCTATGGAGATTGCTAAAAGAACTTCACTTAGAGCAAAGTGAACGAACTAGAATTGTGATAGATAAAAAGTCTGTTAAGCCTTGGCAAGATATCCTATGTTGCATGATCATATAAACATATGGATGCCAATATTTGCACCTCCAAAATTATTAAATACACCGTTACATTTTTTTATGACTAAAATGCCCTTATGTAAAAAGACATTGATGGAATTTTTTTTATAATCATCAAAATTTCATACTTAATTACTAAACACACACCCCTTTCTTTTAACCCATCACTTTATTTCTTCAAATATTCTTCTTCTAACCATTTTCATCAATAAACCCTAACTTTAAAATCCTTAAGACCACTTTATTCCCTTTATTTAGTATTTTTATCATTCTTTTCACAAGTTTGAAGATAATGACAAGCTCCAGCAATAATTCAAACACAAAATATAATTTTGAGGCTTGCAAAATGAGGTTTTATTTGCATTTTAACTATTGTAGTCGATGACACATGGTCTGCTCTAGATTGCCAACCACATTTCACATTGGTCGACCATATATAATTTGATTGACTATTTTGGCAGAGCATATGTAATTTTTTAGCCTTCTTGGATGACCAAGTGAACTATGATTGGCCATAATGACCGACAAAATGATTATTAGTTGGTCATTATGGCTGACTAACATACTTCTTATTGGCTATAACAATCGATTATATGCATGGCAGTTGGCCACTGTGTCTGACCATATCATCTTTAATTGTTGTTTTAGTCAATCAAATACTTATTTAATTTTATATTATGGGATATAATTTTATATATTTGAAGAACAATTTTATTTACATTATGTACAAAATGATCATAAAATAGTAGATGTTGATTATACCTACAATTTTATCACAAATGAGATAATATGAATATGGTCCTTATTATGTTACTATGACAAGTTATTTATGCCTTCATATATATCTAATATTGCCTAATAATACGTCATTTTTGTTATAGGTATTCGAGGATAAAGATTCTTTGATATCATGGGTTTGTACTACAGCGAAACAACTTGGCTTTGTGGTAGTAATAAAACATTCAACATCATTCGAGTCAAGAAAAATTATAAGAATGACACTAGCTTGTGAAAGAAGTGGGAAATATAGAAAATGTGTTAAGTCAAATTGTGATGAGAATGTAAAAAGAAGGGCAGTAGGGACAAAAAAATGTGATTGTCCATTCACCTTGATTGGGAAACAATTGACATTTGGTGATCATTGGGTGTTAATGGTGAAATGTGGGGCACATAATCACTCAAATGCACGATACATGGAGAGTCATTCTTTTATTGGTCATTTACAACAAGAAGAAAAATCTTGCTATTGATATGTCACAATCAAATGTTAGACCAAAAGATATATTAACAACAATGAAACAACAAGATCCCTATAACTCCTCTACCATTCAAACAATATACAATGTTAGAGCAAAGCACCGAGGAAAGGAAAGAGTGGGACGTACCCAGATTCAATAATTATTTAGAAAATGTGCAGAGTATGATATTGAATGGCATAGAAGTGACTCAAACTCTGAAACATTGTAAGACATATTTTTTACATATTTAATGCGTATAAAATTGCTATAAACTTTTTCGGATATTTTGATTATGGATTATACATACAAGATAAATCGTTATCGTCTTCCACTACTCAAGATTGTTGGTATTACATCTATTGACATGACTTTTTTCTGTGGCATTTGCATCCTTGACTTCAGAGAGGGAAGACAATTATACCTGGGCGCTAATGAAGTTGAAAGAAATGATAAAATTGGATGTAATGCCAAGTGTAATTGTTACTAATCGGGAACTTGGTTTGATTAATGCAATAAATATTGTTTTCCCTCTAGCATGACACTTATTGTGTAAATGGCATATCAATAAAAATATTTTGGCCAAATGCAAAAAATTAATGGATGCTGATTATTAGGAGAAATTCAATACAGGTTGGTCAAATTTGATGATTTCACCATCTGAAAAAAATTACATGAAGAATCTTAGCACCATGGAGAATGACTTTACCACAATACCACAGGTTCTAGAGTACGTGAAATAAACATGGCTGAACACTTTTAAGGAAAGATTTATCTTTGCATGGACAAATAAGTGTTGACACTATGGTTGTACCACCGGTAAAGGTATGAATATCATTTCATATAAATTAGGGGTCTTTTGTGTCAAATATTCATTAGCAATTCCTAATGCTATAATTTTTTTTGTAGGGCTAAGAGTGCTCGTGCAAAGTTGAAATGTTATCTTAGCTCAAGTCAGGAAAATTTTGAGACTTATTGGTCAAAGATACACCAGTTGTTTGACAATGTGTCCCACTGTCATAATAGCTCATGATGGTTACTGCATTTCAAAAGTGGTCTATCCTATAATCAACATAAAAGAATTAATGTAATGTGTTTCATAATTTTCAAGATGTATGATGCACTTATAAATATATATGACAATTTTAATATATTAAAGTCAATATTTACCTCGCCGTTCCATATTATACGAGCTATATGAGAAGCATATTGAGAAAGAATTGTTGAGTTTTTAGGTCCACCTAGAAAAGGAGATGTGACATCATCTTCACCCTTAGACGCGGAACCATCATTCAATGTTTGTTCATGTAACTCATTATCATCATTATGCTCTATCAAAGGAGTTGTGTCATCAACATTTAAATCATCTGATGGATCATTATGCCTTCATCATCATCGTGTTGATGCAGTAGGGCATATCTGTGAAGAATTACCTTCCATATCTAAAAATTTGAACATAGTTCAATGTTAGTTGACAACTAAAATGAATATTCAATTAAGTCAAATGAATGTGTAAAGAACAATATAGTTACATAACTGTGAATTTGAAAAAATATACATATTATTTGCTACCAAATGTCTATGACCAGCTAAAAAAATTTAGTTGGCCATTGTGACCAACTGAATGGATTTAGTCGACCATGAAAGAATTTAATTGGCCATTGTGGCTGACTAAATGAATTTAGTTGGTCATAATGTCCAACTAAATTTATTTAGTCGGCCACTGTGGCCAACTAAATTCTTTGAGTCAGCTACAGTGGCCAAACTAAATAGAAACATTCGGCACTGGTTTGCCAAATGCTACGAACGCCATTTTTCACAATTTTCTTACAATTCAACAACTAACCAGTAGTTTTCTCTACATATACATATCTAAAAATTCAAATTTATATACAACTATAAATATCAAAATATAAATAATCAAACAACAATCTAACCAAATATATCAAATATTCATATAAATCTAACAAATTAATACAAATAACTAACCAATAACCTTGAAATTTTAGTGATGGAAGACACTGACTTCGACAACAGCAACAAATAGCTTCGATGGTGGCAATAGTGTGATGGAAAATTGAAGCAAAATTTTTTATTTGTTAAGTTTTTGGGAAGAAGAAGAAGAGAGATGTGTAGATGTGTATTTAGTATTTTTTGGGGGATATAATGGTAATTTCATAGTAGTGTATCTATAAATTTTTAAAAAAATTAAATTTATGTTGTGTATTTAACCACAGCGGTGTATATAATAATTTTGGCAGTACAAATATCTGCACCCTAAATATATTGATATGAGATATCACTTTATCTGATAATGCATCGAGAAGAAAGAAGTTAAATTAGAGTATGTGAGAACCAATGATCAAATTACTGATATTTTTATGAAGTCACTCAGATTTGATAGTTTTCAACAATTGAGAATGAAGCTTAAAATTATGAAACGTTCAAGTTTACAGGGGGTGTTAAATTAGTAAACTTGAAATATAGAACAGATAAGTTATTATTAGTTTTAAGTTAATGGCTTTAAAGCTATAGGTTTAATTTAATAAAAGAAATTTTTTAAATATAATATATTTGTTACAGTTGCCATTTTAAATTTACTATGAGTAATTAGTTTAAATAAATATGTAATGATTGTATTTAAGAATACATATTCATTAATTAACTTATAAGAATACATCAAGAAATATCGTATTCTATTTTTTTCCTTTTTCTTTGTGTGTGTGTGCGCGCATGTGAATTCACTATAAATGCCATCCACTTCCAACATCTCCACCTATTTTAGACTTCGATGTATATTCAACTACTAAATAAATATAGAGTTTTCGGATCCTTTTGGTTTCAATTTTAGTTTATTCATCATTGTAAAGTAAGCCAAAATAATAATATAGTAATTTAAGCTTATACATAGGATCTAAAACAGTTGCCACACCTATAATACCATGAATTTAAACCAATACTTGTCAAAATTTTCTTTTATCTTTGATGTCATGGTCTCCATGCATGGATTTCCAAAATAAATTCATTTTGCAAAATAAAGATTAGTAGTAGGATATTGGTCTCTAAAAATAACTCAGTTGCACTATTAAACAACTTCAATCTCTCACAAATTTCTTTTGTTTTCTCCCAATCTTCCTTCGATGGAAGAGATTTACAAAGAGACTCCTATTGTTTCAAATAAGCAAAAATATTCTTATAGCCAATAACAAAATTTACCATCACATATGTAAAGTTCCACCTTGTCTTGCAACTTAAGATTAATTTTTTAACATGAGTAATATTCATTTGTTTAGCTGCTTGCTCAAACCTCTCATTTCTTTTAGTAGTGGCTACCTAAAATGCCAAAATATTACGAATTCTTTCAATACCATCTACCATAACGAGTAAACCAACTCTAATAATCAAATTCAAGATATGAGCACAACACCTCATATGTAGCAATGATCCATCCAACCAATTGACTTCCTAGACAATTTTCTCAAAATCAAATTAATCAATGTATCATTGGTTAAGCAATTATAACATCCATATTTTTAATATACGTAAAAGCAATTAATATGGAAGGATAATTAGAGGTGTTGAAAGATGTGTGTATAATATATACCTAATATACGCAAGATATATTTAATATAATACATTGTATATAAATGGTGTATACACACATCCATATATACACATTTAAGTTGGGAGAGTTAAAATAATCAAATAAATAAATAAAAAGTCAAAGTAAGATGGAAAATAATTCATGGTGGGAAAATAAAGTGGAAATATATAATATTATAATTAATTAATTGAGACTATTTAAAGGGAGATAAAGATGGAAAAATTGAAATTAAAAGTCTTCTTCTTCTAAAACCTTCATGGCCGAATTTAGAGAGAGAGAAAGGGAGATTTGCTTCATCCAACAGACCAAATTTCATTAGAAATTCAAAAGTTTCAAGTTGGTTTTGAAGATTAATTAAGGTTTAAGTAAATATTCTTCATCTTTAAGCTTGATTTCTTGATTTTTAGCTTATGTGAATATTTGAGTTTGTGATAGAAATGATTTTAATTGTTAAAGTGAATAGTTATTAAGTTATTATGATGAGTATATGTTGATTTAATGGTTAGATGATGGAATTGAGTTTGTTTTGGTGAAGTTTGAAATATGAAAGTAATGAAAGTTAGGGTTTTGATGGATTTTGATTAAGTTTAGTATAATTAGCAATTATTTGTATAAATTGAGTATGAGAATGGTTTTAATTGAAGAATTGGACGTTTGTTTGGTTTTAATTGAAGAATTGGACTTTTGTTTGGTTTGGAGAGGATAAGCATAATTAAAGTAAAAGGACAAAGTTTAGGGCTTTTCCAATTTGAAGCTTGGAAAGTGCTTTTAGTTAGATTTTGAAGTTAAATAAGGTTTGTACATACTTTGACAACATATATTTTTAATGTTCATATTTAGCATAATCATGTTGGCATTTTGAAAGTTTGTTGTTTTGCTTTAAAAATGAGATTATTCATATATCCTACACATTGTTGCAAAAATGTGATTTGAATATTGCTTGGAACTCTAGACCATTATGTTCGGTAGTTGGACATATTTTAAATAAGGCATATTATCGATATGAAGTACAATGTGCAATGTGAAAATAGTTAAGGAATGTGATGAAATGTGAAAAATATGGAAAAATTTATGAAATGAATTGAGAATATGAGAATGTGATATGACATTGTATGATATTGTATGATTGGCCGCCATGCACAATTACTTATTTTAGAATATTAAATTTGGCACTATCGAGTTGCCATACCAATGATAAGTCATGACGTTATATACGTCTTCAGGCGAGATATACTAGTATTACTATTATTATTATGCCTTCGGGCGAGGCACGCTGGTGTTGGGCACTTCTATGCTAAGGAGACAGCCTTCGGATGAGATACATTGGTATCACATTACACTTTGTCTCCGATGTTAGACCTTTTAGTCGCGACAGAACAATTTAATATTTCTGTAACTTGAATATTGTGTAGGGATTTATTGGGCTCAATTTATGTGTTGATGTGTTATGTTTATATGATTTATGAGATTATGAATATTGATTGGGCATCACATTATGGTTGAACTAAATGCATTTTGTGCCATGAGAAGAAATATTTATTTTAAATATTTTGTATTATCAAAGTATGTATCACTAAGTTTCTAGCTTAGCGTAATTAGTTTGTATCGCACAGGTAACAGGAAAGATAAAGAAACCCTGACAGTTCAAAGCAAGTGTAAGATTAGGGTTAGTATTGAAGTTAGAGTCATTTGCCATGAGACATGTTCAGCCGGTGCTTCATTGCATAACATGTGAATATATTTTGCTCTAATACATTATAGATATGTATATTATAACATATTATAAACATGTTTGATATTTAAAGCTTTGTAAAGTTTTGTAAATGTATATATTTTACATTATGTATGTGTGTTAAATACGTGGTTATGATGTGGAGAAATGGTGGATTTTGTGAAATTATGAATTGGGAATGTCTTTTTTAATGCAGGTTGAATTGTATTGATTTTGGGATTTATTAAAATTACAGATAAAACTCTAGCAAAATTTTTCAGATATTATTATATAAATTAATTAAGTTATATTTTAATTATATTCATTAAAATTCTATATACATATATTTAAATGCTTATTATATTTATATACTACTATATTATATTTTTGAAATTATATTTATTTTTGCTAAGAATGAGAGTAGTTCTATAAATAATTGCAGTACTTTTATATTCTATGTATGTATTTTATATATATAGGGTATATGTATTATACGTATATAAGATATAATGGTGTTACAACAATTATCTACTGTAAAATTAGATATGTTGTGATCAAGATTCTAATCCATCAAACAATCAATAAGAATTTTACAAATCACCTCAGATGTATATGGACATAATACATAGATGAACCTAAATATATAAAAAATGAAAAACTATAATTATGATTCAAGATCTATATGTAAGCTAAAATGCAAAAATTTAACTATTGCATGTAATATATGAAAATAATATAATTACTAATTTGATTTTTCAACTTTGAAGGATCCAAGATACATTAAAAAAATGTGTCGTGATAGCCATAAATCCTTTCTTTTGATTGCTTGATGTTTGCATGTCTATTTTGATGGAAAATCTACTCTCATTACTTCACTAATCAACTTTATAATTTTTAACTTTTCATATTTATAGATATTTAATATATCACTTTTAGTTGTGTTTCAAGACACCACTTTAAAATAGTGGTAGAACAGCACTCACAAACTTTTGAAACCCAAAATGCTCAACCGTGTTTAAGGGATACTCATATAAGATGATCATGGTTGCCGATTCTTTTCTTGCAACTTCTTTATCAAAAGTGTATGCTCAATAGTAACTTTCCTCCCATTATCTTTTTTAGGCCATAAAAGTTTTTGCTTTATGTCTCTTGCTTTTCTCAATGGACATATTATAAAGTGATCATGCAAATGCCTGGTCCCATTCCTTGTATCCCCTCTAAAATGTTTTTGACAATAATTACATAAAGCCTTCCGTTTGTCATTGATCTTTTGCCTCTTAAAATGATTCCATACAATTGATTTTAAACCTCTTTTATAAATTAAGGATAACACTTCTTTGCTTTATTTTTTGACATTTATTTGACTTGAATTATCCAATATGGAGGATGATTAAGAGCTATCAACTAATATAGTAAGTAGTGAAAAATTTTTATTATGAGATGTAAAAATGTCATCTTTCACCTAATATTAGCAAAAAAAAATCATCAATTAAATAATATTTTTTATCACATATAAATTTCCATATGACATTTAATATGATAAACAGTTAATAATATATTTGAAATAGTTAGTAAAATATCTCTAATATGATAAATAACTAATAAAAATAATGCTCATCAATCATTATGTTCGTAAAGCTCATCATCATAATTAGCCTATCTTTACTCTTTATTTAATCATTCATGAATAATTGTTTATTCCAAGCTTGGTATTCTAGAAATGCATAAACAAGTTTATAAGATCCATTAGCATGTAGGCACTACCTCCATAACTAGTTTAATGGTCTTCAAAAATTAATTAGTCATAAACAACAATATATTCGTTCTTTTCACGGATAGTTGACACTATTGCAAATGAGCCCATTAGCCAACCATATCATAATGAAATCAAGAGATAATGGAGTTGATGAAGAAATCAACCAATCAAAAGACATGTATTTGAAAGAAATCAAGTCTTACAAAGAAAAATCACGATAATGCCAGATTTATGCTTTTGTTTTGATGCCAAGATTAAAGAATGAATTGATTTTTATTTTTTTAATAGTTGTTTCAATAGATATCAAAAAAAGAGGCATCAAAGTTGGTTAGATACTAGGGTTGAAGTATGTTATTATAATATAATTATAAATGTAATAAATTTAAAAAAAAATTCCTATGAGGTATACTACTCTTTCATGTCTCCATAGGCACAGGGACGAGGATCCCTGCAGGGCTGAGACTATACTCCCCTTACTATCTTGTCCAGGCCAACAAGGAAAAATCTCTTCTTATCCCCATCCCGATAAGAAAAAATTTAAGGAATCGCCATCCCATACAGGGCAAATGTGGGGAATAGAATTCCCTACCCCACTGTTAATCCCAATAAAAGGCAGAAATGACTTAATAAAAATTAATTTCTTGAAGCTTAACTTGCATCTTGCAAAAAAATAAAGACAGGGCTGAGCATCTCAACTCATTGAATGATACTCGCTAATATATAATTCTAGTGTCATAATCATCCTACTAGTAAAAATGCTTATCTATGGTGTCAAACACATATCAAATCATATAATCATTCAAGGATGGAAATCAGTCTATAAGAATCAATCTAAGTTTCAAATTGGGGAACCAATTTCCCCTATCTAGCTGTAGAGTCCAAATACTATTTCTTAAAATCTAATACATAGGGTTATGCTATTATGGTCATATCCAAGCAGCATTAGTTCAATTAGTAAGCAACATTGAGCCATGAGCAAGCTCATTGTCATACCAGTCATAAGCTCATTGTCATATCTCAAGCTCATCTCAATATCATAAATGATATAATGATCATATATGGTCCTACATCATCCAAATTCCATCCAGCAAATACACATAATATGCATTAACCAATATAATAGAACATACAAAAACAAATTTCAGACTAATTATGTGAAATAATTAATATTTATAGGGGTGTCAAAATGGGTCATGAAACGTGAACATGACACGTAAAATACGTAAAATTAATGGGTTAGGGTTGTCTCTTTAATGGATTCATGTCAGAAACAGGTCGACTCATTATGATATGTTTAAAATGGGTCGTGTAGCAGGTTGGCACGCGAACCCGCTATAACCCATTTAATTAAAACGACGTCATTTTAACACAATTCAAAACAACATCATTTTGGGTTTTAAACACTTAAACCTAATATCCTTTAAACTTTAACCCTACTCTCAATCATCTCTTTCTCCTCTCTCACAGCTGCACCTCTTTCTACTCTCTCCTATCGCAATCCTTTACTTCATCATTGAATCTCACTTTGTGACAATCTCTTTTTCTCTAATCTCAAGTTCTAATCATCTCGTAAAAGCTCAATCGTTGAGTCTTCAATTTCAACCTCAGATGAGTTACTTTCTCGATCAACTGTTCTTCAGTACAGTTAGATCTTGGTGTATTTGGGTGGCAAACATCTTAATGGATTTGCTCTTCTATATCTTTGTTTTCCAATCTTTTTTTTGTTAAATAAATTCTTTTTCCCGCTAAGATAGTGCTAAATTGAAATGGAATTTTAGCCTGCAGTTATGTTTGGTGATACTTTTATGAGTGGGCTTGTCAGATTCATTTAATTAAAAGTAGAGTCAAAAACCATATGAAATAATGATTTTGGTCACGCAACACATATCAGTAATGTCAAAATATATTTTGGTTCATGCTATTTAAGAGTTTCGGCAACTTTTATTGGGAGCATATACAAACAAATGATAACAAACAACAAAATGACTAAAACAAGATGAATAATATTACACTTGTTAAGAGCAAATTATTGAAAAATGTTTCAATAGTTTGCTCATAAATTCATGATGCACCCATCTGTCAGACAAGATGATAATGATGATGATTAAAGCAACATGAAAGAAGATGAGCAAAATAGAAATTGTTCAAGCACTCAAACAAGCATTATTTTTAGGTAGGACACAGTTCATAATCATTAGATTACCTCAAGATTTTTTAATTCAAATACTTATTTATGGGTCAGGCACATGTTCCCAAATGTTTCACAAGGTCCACTAGTTCTATATAACCTATATCAATGAAAAAAAATAAAAATTTTATGTGAAAGATTTTAACAAATAATTGAGCTGAATAAAGTGACAATTGGCAAGTTGTGATGCTAGCTCTTATGCATATATATCAAATGAAGAAAAATCTTGTCTTAAATCCAACATAATTAAACTTCTTTCCATGAAAAGTATGATAGAAATTCAACAATTATCATACTTTTGTCTTAAAACTACTAATATTATAGTTTAAACTATATATTAGTGGTTAGTAATTTGAAAAATTATATAATTGAAAACATAAAATGTTAAAAAGTATATTTCAGTTGATTTATAAATATAATTTGTTTAAATTTGAAAAGTCAAAGATGCTAGCTAAATCTATAGTCTTGCTCTTGCTATATGTGTTAGTCTCTTATTAGATGTTATATGCATGGATTGATGTATTGTTTGATGTTTGTTGTGCTATTTGGTTTGCATTAAAAAATTATATATATATAATCTTTTAAGTTAGGATATGTTATTGAAAAAATAAGGATTTTACTGATTATAATAAATCTATTAAGTGAATATGAATAACTATTCGTGACTATTATAATAAATCTCTACTTAATAAATTTATTGCATGACCTGAATACGTTACTTGGATATTAGTTGTTGTAGACGGTTGTTACTCAATCCGATTTAGTTGAGGTTAATGAGGAGAGTCTTAATCTAGAAGAAGATGGCGATGTTTTAGAGTTAGAAGAACTTCCTGATGGAATGGTAGTGAAAAAGGCAAAAAGGTCAAGGAAGTTATCTTCGGCTGTATAGAAGTATTTTGAGTTAGTGAATGGGAAGAACAAGAAAAAAAAAAGTGCAATATGCAAAGCTTGTTGAAAACTTTATTTAGCCAATAGCAAGTATGGGACAGGTAACATGAAACGTCATATAGTTGTGTGTCCTAGAAAAGATACTAAAGATATAGGTCAAAATTTAATATCTCAAGGTGATGGGTCTATTATGAATGTGAAATTTTGTGCTGATGAATTTAGAGAATTAATAGTTGTCGCTGTTATTATGCATGATTTGTCATTTCAATTCATTAAGTGGATAAGGATGAAAAAAAATTTTTGTTATCTAAGACCTGGTTTGCATCTCATATCAAGGAATACTTATAGGGAAGATTGTATAAAGATATTCAATAGGGATTAAAGTAAAATCTATGTTGGAGTCAACATTGGGAAGGATATGTTTAACTTCTAATTGTTGGTCTTCTATAACTATTGATGAGTATATTTGTTTAACCGGGCATTTCATTGACAAGGATTGGCATTTGCAAAAGAGAACCTTAAACTTTTGTTATATGTCTCCTCCTCATAATGGGGTAGCTTTGTATGAAAAAAAATTTATAATTTCTTATGCAATTAGCAAATTGATAGTATAATTTCTTATAGTGGAAGGGTTCTTGATCAATATAGGAGTGCACTTAAGCCTGATGTGGTAGAAGCCTTAGTGTGCTGTAAAGATTAGATATTTAGAGTTCAAGGTATATTTAGTATTAACATTTGAAATAATTTTTATTCTTATGTTTAATTAATTAACTCTTTTCTAATTGCTTTATAGATGTAAAGAATTTAGAACTTGAAGAACTTACAAAAGATATTATGGAGCTGAACTTAGAGCCTCCTTAATCGGCTAAAGATGTTATTTGTCCTTCATCATCTAATTCTATAATTTAGATGTTATTTATTTAGAAATTATTTGTGTTTCTTTTAATTTGGAATATTTTAGATGGTTTTATTTAGGGGTGTTTATGACTTTATTTGTATTTTTACTATGAACATTATCGTATTTTTATGGCATTATGTGAATTTTTATAGGTAGATTATATAGGTTATACGAGTTGAGTAGGTTATACATGTTAAGTGGGTCATATCAATTATACAAGTTAAGTGGGTCGTGTCATATTGGATGACCCATATAAGATCTATTTAAAATAAATGTGTTGTATGTGTCGTGTCGTATTACCCATTAAAATTAAGTGTCGTGTTAGTGTCAAGAAATTTTGACACGATTAATAAATGGGTCGTGTTCGTGTTGAGCTTAATCGTATTACCAGTATTTGTTAACCCGACACGAACATAACCCATTAACACAAATTGACACCCCTAGATATTTATATACATATATACATACAATAATTTAAATGCATGAAAATGAGGAAAATATATTGAAATTATTACTCACAGATTTTATGGGAACCAACTTAGTTCTCTTTGGAGCTCTTGATGTTTAGTGACTAGAAGGATGTATAAAGTGAATTATAAATGAAGAATATTAGAATAAGATCAACCCCTAAATCTATATTCAAACAACTCTAAAGATTTTGCCAAATTTTTAATAAAGTTTCACCTTCACAAATTTTCTTATCCTTTCTAATATTTTTTCCGTGCCCTAATATTCTTAAAGAGTCTTCATTGTTGAAGACTTAGCACTAGTATCATCTATTTTTTTATATAACCACAAGTCTAAAAAGCCGTTAAGTTCGTAATGCCCATAAAAGCATATAACTCACACATGTAGAAATGACAAAAATTGATACCAAAGCCCATGGATCATGTTAAATTAGAGGCAAAAGAAACTCAACAAGATGAAAATGAACTCTTTCAACTCTGTACATACTAAAGGTCGCAGGATCTTTGTCTGATGCCAACTTTATCACTACTTAAACCCAAGGTCATGCGCTTTTAAGTTTAGGTTGTAATAGCTCCAACCATTGTTCGTCCCTTCTCAAGCTTGATATCGCATCTTAATGGACTTCATCAAGAAGTTTCTCTTAGGGCAAAGATCATGTTAGTTATGTTGAGCAAGTTCACTAAATAGCTACTACTTCTTCTAAAATAGTTATGTTGAACAACTTTATGTTGGACATTTCTTAGCCTTTCACATCCTTCTACTACTTCTAAAATAGCTAATTGTTAGCACTCGATTCTATTTGCATTGACCCTATTAAAATATTTGATGATGAAAATCAAAATCAAATTTTGAAATGGAAAGATTTCCTCAAAGATTACACCGAATGAGAAGAAGATTGATTCAAAATGGCTATTTGGACTGGAAATGATGGATGTTAAACTCTTAGATGGATGATGGATTAAAGGAATTAGGACCATACCATATACTCACCTAAATGGACCAAAAACCACCAAAACACGGTCTAGGTATTCAACCAAAAAATCGCATGAACCAAGCCACCCTAGACCACCACTCGGTTGTCCTAGACTACGACGTGGAGGTCTCTTGCAAGAGGATGCACTTGGATAAGCTTTAAAGCTTGCAACTTGATAACCCTCATCTCTATCTGATCAGTAGCTCATATATGTCATCCTAATTTGTCCTAACTGATGATCGATTAGATCTTATTCCCTAAAATCTATCCTAACTTGAAGTGGGGAGCACTCCATGAATTTGCTTATATATACTACACCTTACTTTTCATTGAGTATCAACAATCATTAGTAGCTCTCACTTCACTTACCAAAAAACTGTTCAGAAGTTATTTTCCACCTACATTCATCATTAGGAGTGAGTTTTGACGGAGCCAACCAAGAAGGTCCATTTAAATACGAAATTTAGGATCACTCTTCCAAGTTTTTGAAATTTCATCATATTTTCAAGATTTTTGACATGCTTTGGATAGTGCATTCCTCAATTTCAGTGTTTTCTAAGAAGAACCTCTAATCAAATTGATTTTATAATAAGTTTGGTAAACCTTGTGGGTAATAATTTGAGTCTAAGCTCCAATTTCATTTAAAGTCTCTCATTTGTTCATCATGTTGTGATTTTAATCTTTATTTTCATAGTGAAACATTTAATCATGTTTTTATCATGCGATAATGATATTACTTAGATTTTTCATCAATGGTTTGATTAACGAGTTTGCTTCCACAATGTAGGGAAGCTTTTTATAATATTTATCGTTTCTAGCCTTTATTGTTTTTTATTATTGATATATAAATTATTTTTATGACTAACCTGTGTATCTTGTTGCTTTTTCATTGCATTAGTATTTCATTGGCTTTTAACAGTATGAGAAAACCATATTTAAAGTAACTCAACTCATAACTTAAATAGATTGTTTTCATTGAATCCAGACTCTAGAATGTCATATCGATCCTCGCCAAGAGGTTAACACACTTACGCCAATTCTTCATCAAGGGATTAAAACACTTATTCCAGTCACCCAATTTTCGATTCTCAGTTGCATTGAGTGTTGACTTCATTCAATGCATTCACACTAACCTTTTTTTTTGGAACATTTAGACAAACTTCATGGATCAATCCATAGTTTCTCACAGAGACAAGGTGTTCACAAGTGGGTTTTAGCAAAACTTTTAAAAGCATTAGTACTTTTATGCATCATAGCACTGCTTGCCATCCTTAATTTGATGGTTAGACAAAGAGGCTGAATAAATACTTGGATAACTACCTTTGATGCATGAGATTCTAGAAACCTACTTCTTGATACAAATAGTTGACAGAGCGAAATGGTTGTACAACACTACTACCAGGATTTGAATCCGAAAGCACGTAACTGATACTAGAGAAAATTTGACTAACTTCATACAGAGAAAATTTTACTATAATAGTCATCACTGTCACAAAATCAAAACTATGGATCCATTTATCAAGCAAAATCTATATAATCACATTAGTACCACCTAGGACAACCATAAAAAAACATTTCAGTCTCATCATTGCTAAATTTTTGCTTGACAAAACAACACATCCTTAACAATTAACTAGATTTAAAAAAAACTCAACCTATCCACATCAACTAATAGAAAATAGAAATACAATGCCGAATGCTAGATTACAAAGCAATATGAAAACAAATTACATGATTGAATGTAATAAAGTATTTATCATTGCCTAATGATAAAAGTTAGAAATGACTTGATTGAAATATCTTCTCAATCTCAACCTCAACACAGGAAAAAAAAAAGTGAATAGGGATCAGCATTTGAAAAGTGAATAGGAATGAGCATTTGAACTCAATAGGCTACATAGTTATCAGTATAATATGCCATTCTACTGCAGCACATGCTTATGCATTATTAGGAAAAAAAATTAGGAAAATACATAGACATATTTGAATTTAAATAGTCTGAAAAATAATTTTAAATTAAAATTCAAGGATCCAAGACTTACCAACGTGAAATTCAATTGGGTCAAATAAATTGAAACTTTGAAGTGAAACTGAGGTCGCAAAGCCACTGCCGACCAACCATGCTCCACTACTGCCGGTGGTTTTAGGAGGTGCGGTTGATATCGTTCAACTCGTCTCATCACTAGGAGCCTAGAAATGGTTATCGCTCACTATGACCTCATCTCTCTCTCTCTTTCTCTGTGTGAGCGTGCACGTGTAGCTCCATCTGATTGGTCGGTCCCTTATATATACAGAAATATAAAATAATTATAATATACATTATAATTTTAAGTAATACCATATCAGAAAAATAACAAGTGATCTAGTGATAAATATCAAACTAAAATACCACTAAGTTACAGGTTCAACATATATATGTATAAATAATTATATTTCTTAAAAAAAATAAGATTTTAAAATATTTCAAAAAATCATGTTATCACAACTACAACTTTTGTTCATACTTGTGTTGGCATAAGCCCTATCTTAGCTTTATATGGTTATGCACCACCCTATTTCAACAATGTTGACAAGTAATGCGCCGCCCTATTTCAGCAATGTCGATAACTGGAGAATTGACATATATTTTAAAGTGGAAGACGTAGTTTATTTAAAGCTCTAGTTATATAGAAAGCATTGTGTCTCTTTAAGGAAGTCACCACCCAATTTTCCTTGTAACAAGTATGTACTTGTGCTAATGCTCCTCTAATATGTACTTTAGTAACATGAATGCTGCTGGAAAAGTCTTGGTAGAGCCTTCAACAGTCCTTGCATTAATTCTGTTCCTCAAGTCTTTAGTGTAGTTGATAAAATTTTGCCTGCAGAAGCAGCTTGGAAGGATATTTCTTTTCTTCAAGCTTAATTTTCAACTCTCCTCCTTGAGGACATGAATAATCTTTGTAGGGAGGGTATATATTATCACATCCATTAAGTAAAGAATTAATGCAAGGAATATTTAAACAGAAATTAAAAAATAATGAAAGTAATTAGTTGTTTGTAATATCCCTTAGAATGTTACACGCTAGTAGCAATATAGTTAATGCGGTATTGATAATAAAGAAGTGTAGCTGGAATAACAGTAATTAGTTATGATTGGATTAAATCCAATAATTTTAATAGAATCAAATACATTTTAGTAATTCCATAATTAATCTCCAAGAATCTTTCTTTCTTTCTTTTTTAAAATTTTTATTTTATGTCTCTGCCCTCTCAATTTCACTTCCTTTCTCATTCATTTCTTTTGTAACTTTCTTCCATTTTTTTTTAATCTCAGATTACCACTAACCAAATACTGGTCTGGTCGGGACTATTCAATGTAATCATAACCCGTATACACTTGATACATGCAAAATTTAATTTAATTACATTCAATATAATCACTTTGGATATTTGCAAGGCTAAATAATATTTCCCTAGAAGGTTAAGTCAAATGCATTAAATTAGAAGTAGAAAATCTGTTTAGATGGCATAGTTGAAATTAGAATTCAATTCCAATTTTGATGGGATTTAAAAATTAATTGAAATCATAATTTTAATAAATAAAAATTAATAATTAGAATTCTAGTAGTCATATTTTCAATTTTAGTTTTTTTAAAATAAATCATAATAATTTATTTTCATGGAATTGATTTGGATTTCCAATCCCAATTCATTCAAATACTCCAAGTACTAGAATTATAATTGGACAGCCAAATTTCAATTCCATTTCCATTTTTAGGATGCTCCAAAAGCTTACTGAAGGGAGATTAAACACTATTGATCCCAATAGTTAATTATTGCTGATAATTGTTAATTAATTATTGTTAAATGTAAAAATTATTATTAGTTATTACTGTTAATTATTAGTTATCATTGCTAATATATCTAAATGAAAGAATAAATATTAATCTTTATCTTTTTTTTTAATATATAAATATTTATATTTATCTTTTTATTTAATTTAATATTATCTTTAATAAGGTACTTTAATTTTTTTATTCAAGTAAAAATTGGAGCTTTTGTCTATCAGCTATCATTTAAAAAAACCACCAAAAGAATAACTGCATCAAAAAAAATGCCAACCCTTGCTTCTGGGGGCAATTATTTTTTAAATGTCACACCATCATAGCTTCCTTATAATTGAGAATATAATAATAATAACAATAACAATAATGATGATAATAATAATAATAACAACAACAACAACAATAACAATAAAACTGTTTCGATTTCAATATGCAATTCTCAATATTGTCAAAGTACTTTTAGATGCATTTTTTTTTTCTTGCAATCAAAGATCCAATACTCTCTGATTTTGCAAATGAACCATCCAGCAACTGTCACCATTCAAGCTAGTAGAAAATGGATAGACACTGGTTCAGCTTATCATTTCATTAACAAAATTGCAATCATGAAAATACATATATACTCACTTTTTAACAGAATTCTTTAAAATGTGATTGGTAAAAATTCACTGCTTCATGCCGAAAATTCTTCCCTCTGTATGTATGCGTAACAGAAATCATCTGACCAAAAATTTATATGCAGGTAGAAGAACACCATGCTCAAAACATTCAGGGAAATTGAATATTGCTTGCAATTTCCCCTTTTATATTATGCTGGAAAAAGGTTCTTCCTATTATTAATTAGTTCAGAAAAAACATCAAAACCTGGCATCATTCTTCTCTTTTCACCAAACATCCTAATTCCTAAATCGTTAAAAGAGTTCAGCCAAGGCCTTGAGTCATACCACCTACAGTTAAACCAGCAAAAAATTGTAAGTATTTGACCTTATCTACACCGCTGGAAAAAAATGGTAAATGCATCAGGCCAATCAGCAACTCATAGCTCAGAGACAAGCAGCCTATAAATATATCTGAATAACAGTCCATATTTCAACGTTCTTCGCTTGAATCCCTTTGAGACAGAACACAAAACTTATAGTGTAATACTCAATCAATGCTTCGACCTCATATAAACATAGCACTAAGGTTTAACCTGTCTTTGACTGACTGCACTTTTATTTCCAGATGGTGGTTTCAATTTTGTTAAAGAACTTGGCCTTTCAAATAGAATGACAGGTGATGTTTTAACAACCTATCATTTTTCTGTTATATGTGACATTTATCATCACTGCAGAAATAATAGCCAAATAATCCAAATTTATAATTTACTGAATTGAACAGAGCTTGGCCAAAGGCCAAGAAACTGAATGCCAAAGGACAAGCTGGTTTCTCACCGGCAAGGCCTTACTTCCAAAGTCAAGTATTCTAATAGAAATATTTAGTAAAGTTGAAAAGAACTAGATGTTAATGCACTTCCCAAAAAAAAAGGAAGAAAAGAAAAGGGATAAACCAAATCTCCTATCACATTATTTCGCATGCATATTAAGAATGCTTGTGTTTAGTAGGCTTTGTCTGCAGAAATGTGATGCGTAAGCCAAAATAACAAAAAACAAGTCAACTCAGTTCTTATCTCAGAAATTTTTCTTATGAATGCAAGTAAAATCCAACCCTTCTCTTTCTTGTTCTAGACATAAGAGACTCTTATCCACAAAAGGAACTCAGGGCACTTCCAAAGGAATTAATAATGAATTAATGAGTGAATTTGCAAATTACAAATAAATAAAAAAATAAAACACAGATATTTACCTTACATATGAGCACAAGCTGGTGTGTTATAAGCAATCTCAAAGATGCAACAAGTGAACCAAGCAATCACAAGATGCTGGTATTGGGGATCCAATGTTTTAGAACTTGCAACTTGTTGTGTATAGATGAAGTCTATCTATTCGAACCAAGAAGTATTATTGCAGAAAGAGCTCTATTTAGTGGCAGCAGCAGAAGCTGACGCTGCTGCAGCCTCTGCAATCAAAGAAATTGGTTGCCGAGCTTGCAGACAAGCACCTATATCGAAGGGGTGCAGTTCAGCACCATCAAAAATAAGATTGACACCTGGAAGAATGGGTTCTTAACTATCAGATTCATCAGGATCAGCTTCTATATTATTCACCAGTGTGGTTTCTTCAATAGGCCGTGTGGCTGCCTCATATACTGGAGCTAGAGGATATGATCTGCATCACATTGAAAATTATAATTGTAAAGGTGCCTAAATAAAAGAATGTTAGCAGATTATCCCTCAATTTAGGATAAAAGAAATAATGACAATAAGTTCCTAATTGTTACTCTCTGCCATCAGTTTTAATTATGGATTCCTATCAAAATTAGCAAGTGACTCAGCTGTTTAAGTTAAGCTTATTTTTTACTATATAAACCTTTTCTTGGATCATTCACAACCATGCCAAGGAATTCATGCAAAAATTATGCATATCTGTTAAAGATATAGTCACAATATATGTGCATGCAAAGACAATATCTACTGACAATAACGAGGTTGTAACATGAGATTATATAAGAAATGCCAAAACAAAGAGCAATTGCATACAGCTTATAGAGGAATCAATTACAAGAAGCAAACAATAACATTGATGTAGACAGACCTTAGAATGCTACCATCAAAACTCAGAACTTCAGTACGGCAACGTTGACGAACAGCAAGTTTCAATCTCTGATGTTCACTGGAGGCTCCTGAAATTGGAGAAGAAGGATCCACTAGGGGATTCCATCTTCCACTGGCATAGTTCATCAAGTGTCGTGGCGAGTCCTTCGATTGCTCTTTCTGGTAAAGAAGCTTGGCAGCAGGACCTGTTGCTTGATATTGTACACAGACTTCACGCAAACTTTTCCGTAGGCCCTGCATTGCATCTTGATGCCCAGTAAATGAATCCGATTGAAGCAACTCAGATGATACAACCCTTTTACATATATTGTTACATAATTTTGGACTAAAAAGTGGCATCCCAAATTCCACAATTAGGGGAACCCATTCGTATTTCTGATCATCAGGTGCAAAGTGGTCCGACTCCCTTTCATTAAAAAGCTTCAACATGCGAATATAACCAATTGTTGACAATCCCATCTTCTTTGTCAACTGAATTAACAGGGAGTTCATTTTTACTCTTTCCCCTTCAGACAGAACAGATTCATTCTCCAGGCGACCAATTGACCCATCAGAGTTATTGAGGGGAAACGGTATATCCATAGTAATGACTCTTCCAGATTCATCAAGGTCATACTTACTGAGAGGCTGCACTAGGACAGCTGAATATTTAAGAAGAGAATTTAAACAATGTAAAAGTACACCTCCCCTGACCAAATTCCCTTCAAACTTGCCTCCCAATCCTCCAATTGCAGAACCATCCCAAGACCATAAAAGGGCTTTCTCACAGCCAGCCAATGGTGCAGGAAGCAAGCGTAAACATTGTCCTTTCATCAGAACAACTGACAAAGGACCATTACCTACAGTTGAATACAGTACCAATTTCATCCACGGTGTCAGGGACGAATGACATGGAGGACCAAAATGGACAGGACCTTTTGGGCCAGGAAGAACTGCTGAATGAGGAAGAGGATTTATAGAAACTACAGTATCATAGTCTCGAAGAAATAGTCGATCTAAAGTTGCTGGTGATAGAGCAGCCAAGCTTTCACAGCGAAGGATATCAACTCGATATTTCCTTCTTGAAGTGCCTTTTCCAACATCAGACCCTTCAACAGGAACAAGTTTCTCATCATTTGACAAGTTTAGGTCTAACTCAGAGAACTCACTTATGGGATTACTATCTTTAGATAAAACAACAGATGTTTCATCACCAGAATTGCCAGAAACATATTCAGCTAAATCAGAATTATTCTGAGGCATCTCTGATTTCATGGCACCAGAGTTCCCTGATTTTTCAGTCAATGAGATGTCAGCTACCAGAGAAGTAGCATCATCATTGCTTGAAGCAAACTTCATCCGCTTTTGCATCAGTAGCAATTCCACCTGATAGCAGGCATTCCAGGACACACCGGAGACTAAAGGCATGATTTGCGAATTCCTGCAGTTCTCCCTCAAATTTTGTTCCTTCTAATGTACTCAGATCCTTGCAAAGATCAGCAATGCTAGCATGACCCAACTTCCCTGCCTCATATAATGTTACAGCATGAGATTTCAAGCCTGCAAAGCATAAGAAGCGACAATATGAATTAAATTAAATTAAATAAGAAATCATACACTTGCTGCAAAAATGACAGGCACCAAACTATTTCACATTTCATTCTGAAACTAGTTCAAATTTGCTTGCACCATAACATGCCTCAAGTCCTTCTTTCTCTTGGACCACTGATAGGAAGCAAGTTACGGCAGATATGCCTAGCATAAATGACAATCAAACTACATGTATGAACCATCTTGGCAAATTCCTCTGAGGTTGTTGCAAGTCTCAGCTTGGGATCTAGTCACAGGACGTTTTTGCTTAGGTTTTCTGTGAGAACCTATGGTGGGAGGATAAGAAAAAAAAAAGACAAGAAAAGAAGTGGAGCTCAAAGAGAGAGAGAGAGAGCTGCTGTAACAAACCAGAGGTTAGAAATACAGAAAAGAGGGAGAAATAGAGAAGAAGAGAGAGTAGCAGGGGAAGAGAGCAAGAGTTAGAAGAAGAGGAAAGACAGAACATAGAAGAAGAGAGAAAAGAGAGAAAGGAGAGAAAGAAATAGAAATATAATATGATATATTGATAATTGTCATTCATAAACATCTTCACAACCTGTATACTAATGGAAATTAACTAACAAACAAAAAATGATAACAACCGAATTATTCCTTTGTCCTACTTGAGTTAACCATCAGCCAGCTCATACAAAAAGCTAATTCACCCTTTTGTCCCCTCTCATTCCTATGATACGTAACAATTCCTTCCCCTTTAGGCCATTCTTGTCCCCAAGAATGCGTAGATTGCAGCTGCTGTAAAAAGATAAGCCAAGGTGATGAAATGAGCAAATTTAGTCAAGCTATCCACCAAAATCAATTTCGCTCTTTCATAGGTTGAGAGAGACTGATTCTTCAAGCTAAGGTGTTGGGAGATGTGTGCTATGGGTTTCTCATCTTGCACAAGTACCGCACCTAAGCCTTTACCATTAGCATCACATTCTAGTGTTAATGGCTTGCTGAATTTTGTTAATGCCAGCACTGGAGCTGAAGTAACAGCCTGGACTTCATAATCATCTCCGGTCTTTGTTAGACCCTTATTAATAACCAGAAGTGACAAAGCCAGACGGTTCATGAGAAGATCAGAAATGGTATTCTTGACATATTGAACTGCACCAGGCACCTCCCTGTCTATTAATATTTTATGAAGGCACTCATTTACCAGGTTTTTGACCAGTAAACAATTGTCTCTTCGAACTGTTTCAATGCCTTTAGTATCCATTTTGTCAAATTTTTTTGCATTTGTCCAGAATAAAAGAGCATATTTCTTCTTGCTAATCAACAAATATGGATAACAAACCTTTTCAAATTCAAGCTTGATAGGTTTTGTGAATGTTCCACTGATATATTCAACAGCTTCTCTTCCCAGCTTCATCGCTTCTTCAACGGTAGGCACACCAAATTGTACCCTAATTGAATCTGTGTCCCCATATATAACCTCAGCATTGTGTTCATAGCCCCCTATTATGGTAAACTTGTCTTCGACAAGTTTTTTGGTGTATTCTATCATTTGTCGACCATAGCTTGTAACACTTGATGATATCTCTAAATATGGGAATTGGCCAACTGTAGCTCCAGTAAACCTATAAACAAAATTTGCACTTATCTTCAGGGCCAGTTGTTGACCATCTAGAACAGTCTTCTCAAGTGGATCCTTGGCTTCCTCCAAATATGTTTTTGCTCTTCTTCGAGCAGCTAATAGTTCCTCAAGAATTTTAGGAAGAATTCCCTTTTGCAAATTTGATTTGACAAATGTTTCACCAGATAGAGTTTTGTTGACACATTCAGGTAGGAGGTTTTGCTTGCGAGCATCGTCAGTAGTCACCAGAGTGCAGTAACATAGGTTACATGCCATCATTATTGAAGAATAACGAGAGGCAAAATCCAGTGCTACAATTAGCTTTTCATAGAATCCTGCTCTTGCATCCAAAACAGTGGCTATTTCATATGTTCCTTGTTCAGATTCTGCCTGCTTGACATTGGGAATAACAAGGTTCTTTTGCTTAGGCATCCTCAAGAGTTGGGAAAGCACCTTGATACTCTGTCCCCTAGACAGAAGGAAAGAGATTGGGGCACCTGTAACACGAGCCATTTCTACATAGTTATAAATATACATCAGCTTGTCCAAGAGCCATTGTGGGAGATAAGCATCCTTCAAACAATATACAGTAAGCCGCCTTGCATTCCCATTCTGAAGATCAGATATTAGTGAATGGTGGACGTCCTCTTTCTGCTCAGAGAGAAAGTGTGCTGAGACAGAAATTAAGGAGTAAGAACTTAATTTATAATCTCGTTGCATTGCCTGAAGCAAGTCAAATTGAACTCTCCCTTCCAGTGTAACTTCTTTACTTTCCCTTGTTCCATACTGTCTCTTTTCAACCTCCACAACACCTTCATTCGCAACAGCTTGCCATTTATCATCTTCTGGGTTGCCATCATCATTTTCCTGGGTTTCTTGCCACTCTTTTTTCGGGTCAACACCTTGCAGCGTCAACAACTGCTTTGTAGAGCAATGATGACCGAAAAAGTTTTAGTTGTAACATCGGAAGCAGGAGGTGAATGTTTTATGGTTAGGGTTGTACAGGGTGATGGCTCTAGAGTTCTAATCTTGTGGCAATCTTGGTGGATTGGGGTTAATGGACTTAGGACTATGGGTTGTCGGGTTAGAAGATTGAGTATTTGGGTTGATTGTTTGGGTTTAGGTCTGGCTACTTGAATTTTTTATAAATGGTGCGTTTTAATGTCTGGAGCTTTTCGGAGAAGCTTTAAGTACCACCTCTTGCAACCGTGCCTGCTCAAAAACCGTACCCAACGTCGCCGGTTGTAGTTTCCTGACCATCATCCCGATTTCATCCTTTAGCCCACCAAGGAAGATCGAAATGTAGTAGGATTCCAAGAAGTAAGGATTTAATCTATCCATTTTTGCCTTAACCTCCTCAAACTCATTTTGTTTTAACCAGACTCGGTCGACGGCATAACTGAGGGATGGTGGTTGGAGCAACTTTACCCTTAATCCAATCTCCTCCCTCCGGCAACCGAGGAAGATCGACAGATTGTCCGACTCTCGGTTGGAACCTTTCCAATACAGCTTTAAGTTCTGCGATTTCTTCTTGAAATCGCTTAACGTTACCCTTTTGGCGAAGTTTGTTGAAGTCCGGCATCACATTCTCAGTCGGAAAGTCACATAATCACCGGAAGAGAGCGTTGGTAAACTCATCCCAGTTGGCGTCCTCGTGGGTTTTTACCCACCTAGAGAACCATCGTTTAGCAGTGTCCGAGAGGTACAAAATAGCGAGTTCCAACTTCCGATCATTTGGCACATCGTGGATGTCGAAGTATGTCTCGCATTTTGAGACCCAGGATTGAGGTTCCCTTCCCTTGAACATGGGGAGGTCCATTTTGGGAAAAGGCTTACTGTAGTGTCCTCTGCCACCACCATTCCTTGGAATCAGTCTGACAAGGAGGTTCTCTGGTTCACCAACCCTTGTCTCAACAAACTCTTCATCAATTGCTCTAATACAAAAGGTCGGTGTTGGTAAACTTACGTTTGTCTCTTCAATTAGAGGTTATTTTCCTTTATCCTGTAGATTCAGAAGAAGTTGCATCATTTGATTGAGTTGAAGACCCATTTTGATTTGTTCCACATGCAATCAGTAATATGCTTTATGGTGCTGAGCATGAGCAGCTTGCTGCTCCTTCTGGATGGCATCCAACCAAAGATGAATTTCAATCTCAAGTGAGGTAAGCCATTCTAACTCTTCTGTTTCGTCTATTTTAGTACCTTCACCAGCAGTTGGGTCTCTAGTCTTTTTTGTCTTTTTATTCATTTTATCTGGAAGATATTAGTGTGCCTAGACCACCGCTCTGATACTAATTTGTAACAAACCAGAGGTTAGAAATACAGAAAAGAAGGAGAAATAGAGAAGAGAGAGTAGCAGGGGAAGAGAGCGGGAGTTAGAAGAAGAGGAAAGATAGAACAGAGAAGAAGAGAGAAATGAGAGAAAGAAATAGAAATATATTCTGATATATTGATAATTGTCATTCATAAACATCTTCACAACCTATATACTAAGGGAAATTAAATAACAAACAAAAAATGATAACCACCGAATTATTCCTTTGTCCTACTTGAGTTAACCATCAGCCAGCTCATACAAAAAGCTAATTCACCCTTTTGCCCTCTCTCATTTTTATGATACGTAACAGCTACCTATCTCAAGTTGAATAATTTTCTGCTTGCCTTCTTTCATTACATTCCATGCTTTAAAAAACAAGGCTAGGCTGACTAAAATTGGTAATACATGATAATAGGGATTCTAATCCCTTTATTATAGGCTTTCAATTAAAAGACATTCTAATAGGACTCTAGATTATTCTATAGAATAATTAACCGATATTATTTTTGTATTATTGTCTTAATTTGTGGATTCTTAATTGCACCCCTAATTTGTGGATTCTTGATTGCAGCCTTCATTTTTGTCCAGATTATCTTTCCCTTTTTGAACTAAATCTCTTTCTTTGATCTTATTCTGCTTTCTTACATATTTCTTACCCCAGAAAGCATCAGTAACATCACTCCCCTCCTTAAGCACGAGCTTGCCCTCAAGCTCAAATTATGGATAGATTTGGCAGAACTCATCTAAAGGTTCCCAAGTGGATTCTGCAGGTGGCAAGCCATCCCATTGAACCAAAACTTCCAAGTTACCTCGATTCAGGAGTGAGCGGACAATGTGGAGAGGAGTGGGCTTCACGTGTCCATTTGTTAAGGCTGGTAGTGATGGTATTGTAGAAGGTGGTGCACCACTAAACTTCTTGAGGGAAACATGGAAGACATCATGTATGCGGCTGTGAGGGGGAACCTCCAGCTTATAGGCGACCTGCCCAATGCGGCAAAGAATCTTGTAGGGCCCATAATACCGCTATGCTAATTTGTGATAGCAAGAACCAGCCAAGGAAAGTTGTTTGTGTGGATGTAGCCGTAATATGACCCATTCACCAGGGTTGAATAACACTTCCCTATGGGTCTCATCATGTTTCCTCTTCATCTAAGCTTGGGCTTGTTATAGTCAACTATGAATTTCAGTCAAAATCTGGTCACGCTGCTGTAAGGCATCTTCTACTACTGCTAGCTTTGTTGCACATTTAGTGTAAGAGAGTAGGGGGTCCCTCCCATAAACCACTTTAAATGGAGTGGTGTGCTAAGTAGTGTGATAGGCTGTATTATAACAGTATTCAGCCCATGGGACCCAACGAACCCACTCCTTTGGGTGATCCCCCACAAAACATCTTAAGTACATCTCAGTGGTGCGATTGACAACCTCTGTTTGTCCGTCTGATTGAGGATGATAAGCGGAGGAAAGATTGAGCTGGGATCCACTAAGCCGAAATAATTTTGACCGAAACTTACTAGTGAATATAGGATCACGGTCACTGACAATGGACTCCGGTAGACCATGAAGACGAAAAATTTGCTCAAAAAATATGTGAGCCACACTGACTGTAGTATAGGGGTGAGCCATAGGAAGGAAATGTGCATATTTTGAAAATCTATCGACCACCACAAATAAAACAGATTTTCCATTAGACTTAGGCAACCCATCAATAAAGTCCATTGATATGTCTGCCCAAACTTGAGTTGGAAGTTGCAAGGGTTGGAGAAGATCTGCAGGTTGTAAATTCTCCACTTTGTTTTGCTGACAAACCTGACAACTTGCAATAAAATCCTTGACTGCCTGCTTCATGCCTCTCCAATAAAAATCAGCTCTAATTCTGTGCAAAGTTTTCTCAATTCCTTCATGAGTTTGGTTGTGAATCCCTGCTACTATTGCAGAAATTAAGGGAGAAGTAGGGGGTAAATTAATTCTGTTTTGAAACAGAATTAGGTTGTCCTGGATGCTCCAATCTTTGCCTGCTGACCCTGCCTCGATAAGCCTGAATAATCGTTGCAGTTCGGCAGATTGTTGTACCTCTTCTTGGATCTGATCAAGGAGTAAACTATGAAGCAAAACATTGCCATTAACACCCCAGGCTCCTCCTCCCGTGGAGATAATGCAACGGCAGCCTGATTGGTTTTTCCTGATTTGTATTCCACTTGAAAATCAAAGCCTGACAACTTGCTGATCCAATGTTGAGAAGAGGTGGTTAATTTTTGTTCCAGCAGGAATTTGAGGCTGCAATGATCAGTCTTTATAATGAAATGCTTCCCCCATAAGTATGGTCGCCAATGTTGCACCGCCTTGGCTAACCCAATCAGTTTGCGCTCATAGGCAGAAAGGTTAGAGTACCTATCTGCCAATTTTCTACTGAAAAAAGCAATTGGATGGCCCTCTTGTTGCAAAACAGCCCCAATACCACATCCGGAGGTGGCACATTCCACTACAAACTTCATAGAAAAATTGGGAAGTTGTAAAACAGGTGCGGCTACAAGTGCAGTCTTTAATTCTAGGAAGGCAACAGTTACTTCTGGATTCCAACTGAAATTATGCTTTTTAAGAAGGCTAGTGAGGGGTGCTGCAATCTCGCCATAATTTTTAATGAACTGCCTATAGTATCCAGCTAGCCCAAGGAAACCACGTAGGGCCTTTGCTGATTGCGGTTGAGGCCATTCCGTCACTGCCTGAATTTTGGTGGGATCCATTGACACACCTGCACCAGTAACAATGTGTCCCAAATATACTACCTTGGCTTCACCAAAGGAGCATTTGGATTTCTTCAAAAACAATTGATGAGAGCGTAAGAGATCAAAAATAATTCGAACATGATAAAGATGTTCCACCCATGTGTTACTATAAATGAGAATGTCATAAAAAAAATACTAAGACAAACTTACGGAGGTATGCTCGAAATATGTCATTCATGAGAGCTTGGAAGGTGGAAGAGGCATTACTCAAGCCGAAAGGCATCACCAGAAATTCAAAGTGGCCGTGGTGGGTGTGAAAAGCAGTCTTCCCAATGTCTAGGGGATCCATACGGATTTGGTGATACCCCGAGCGAAGGTCGAGCTTGGTGAAGTACTTGGAGCCACGCAATTCATCTAATAGCTCGTCCACCACAGGAATGGGAAACTTGCCTTTCATAGTTTTTGCATTAAGCTCTCTGTAGTCTACACAAAAACGCCATAATCCATCATTTTTTTTAACTAATAAAACTGGTGAGGGAAAAGGGGACTGACTAGGACGAATAATTCCCTTGGTAAGCATGTCTTCACATTGCTTCTACATTTCCGCTTTTTGCAAGAATGGATAACAGTAAGGTCTGACCACCACAGGACCTGTCCCTGGTAATAAAGGAATACGATGATCTTTTGTGCGAGGTGGCTGCAGTCCTTTTGGCTCTTGAAATAAATCTTGGTATTCCACTAGTAGCATCTCTAATGCCACTTGAGGACTTGCTGAATTATGGATTGAAAATACTTTAGGCGTTGCTGTCATTCTTTCCCCTTTCCACATCAGTTTTTTCTTGTTGAGTGAAAAGGACATTGTCAAGGAGGAGAAATCCCATACAATTGTACCCAATGTGCGCAGCCAATTTACACCTAACACATCAAAACCATCCAATTGTATGATGTATAAATCAACATAAAAAGAGTCAGAGTAAACCTGTAAGCACACTCCTTTACACAGGCCAGGACTTGAAATTTTTTCACCATTTGCTACAGAGACTTGGAGGCCTGGCTGTTTTTGGTAAGGTAGACCAAGCTGATGTGCAACTCCTTTACTAATGAAATTATGAGTGCTTCCAGAATCCACAAGAACTAGAAGCTGTCGCCCTTGTATCCATGCTTAAATCTGCATAGTTTGAGAGTTTCGAACTCCTGTACTTGCATGGAGAGAGACTTCAGGTGCTAGGGTAGTGATAACATAATTTGCATCTTCATCCTGCTCAGTGTCTGCTATTTCCAACCAAAAAAGGCATTTACATTTGTGGCCACTAGTGTATGCCTCATCGCAATTGTAACACAGCCCCTTGGCCCTTCTTTCTGCCATTTCAGCCCAGTTCAAGCATTTGATAAAGGCTGGTGGGTGCGCTTGTTCTCCTAAGTCTGTACTGCTGCTTTGTCTTGCTCCTTTGTGATTTCCTTTGTTACTCTGAGTCTGTCTTGATGTTGTTCCACTATGAATATGGCGTTTTCCTTCGCTGGAGTGGAGTTTTCTCTCAAATGCCCTAGCAAGGCTCATGGTTGACACTAAATCTGTAGGGCGGTGAATTTCCACATCAAGGCGAATGGAGTCAGATAAACCTGCTGTGAAAATATCCACGTGTTGGTCAGCGCGCACAGTGGTGGCCCTTGCAAGCAGACTCTGAAATCTGCTCATATATTCTTCTACTGTCCCTGTTTGCCGCAGGGTGATGAGTTCTCCAAGGGGATTGCATCGTGTTGGCGGTCCAAAACGGAGATGGCACAATTCCTTGATATGTTCCCAAGATAAATCTTGGTTTTCTTGGGATAAATTAAAAAACCAAAGTTGGGCATCTCCAGTCATATGGAATGAAGCAAGTCCAACCTTATCCTCTGCTGCTGTCCTTTGGTTGCGAAAAAATTGATCGCATCTGTTTAGCCATCCAAGCGGGTCGTCGCTTCTGCCATATGAAGGGAATTCCAGCCTTGCATATCGGGGAACAAGGCTGCTGTCTGGTCGTCACCCTGATATAGATTCTCGTCGTGTAGATGGAGTTTTGTTGCTACTGTTTTCTGGCTCATGCCTCTTGCCCATCAGACCTTCCTGACTTCAGGACAGGTTGTCAATTCTGGAACTTAAGGCAGCAAGTGTTGCTTGGTGCTCAGCCTTATGTTCCTCCAGTATGTTTTTCATCATCTCCATTAGTTGATTCATTTGGTTGCTTGATTCTCCATGACTTCAGTCTCTGATACCACGTTGTAGCAAGTCTCAGCTTGGCGTCTAGTCAAAGGACTTTTTTGCTTGGTTTTCTGTGAGAACCTATGGTGGGAGGATAAGAAAAAAAAAAAGACCAAAGAAAAGAAGTGGAGCTCAAAGAGAGAGAGAGAGCTGCCTAACTCAAGTTGAATAATTTTCTGCTTGCCTTCTTTCATTACGTTCCATGCTTTAAATAACAAGGCTAGGCTGACTAAAATAGGTAATACATGATAATAGGGATTCTAATCCCTTTATTATAGGCTTTTAATTAAAAGACATATTCTAATAGGAATCTAGATTATTCTATAGAATAATTAACTGATATTATTTTTGTATTATTGCCTTAATTAGTGGATTCTTAATTGCACCCCTAATTTGTGGATTCTTGATTGCAGCCTTCATTTTTGTCCAGATTATCTTTCCCTTCTTGAACTGAATCTCTTTGATCTTATTCTGCTTTCATCCAAATTGCTTACCCCAGAAAGCATCAGTAACAGAGGTGTTAAATAAAAGGCAAAGAGAATGCAATATCTGCATAACTCCAACTGGAGCAATTAAGACAAATAATCTACATGGACATTAAATCAATCAGTCTAGACCCTGGAGTTTTTTAGACTTTGGCCATATCAACTCATTAGGCTTTCTCCAGCATGCTGTATGAGTTTAGGGATGAGATAACTTATATCATCACCTAACTTTCAAACACCTGCCACGGTAAATTGTTTATAAGAATTCCATACATCTTCACTTATCATCTTTATGCAACATACTAGCATTCATGGCAATAAATCCACAAATGAAAATAAGAAATCCCATCATACAGACACAAGATTTGGCTCTGCTATTTAGTAAGAAACCTTTGCAGTCAACACCAATTGACCTACAGCTAAACATTATTAAAAAAAAATATCCAACAGCATTAGTTGCTGCACAAATTCAATGTCATCTATAAATACCTATCTTCATGCAGCAGTAGTTTCAGGTATATTGCAAGATCCACTATGATTGAAATGATACTTGCTTCTAATTTAATAACCCAATTACACTATCAGCATGAGACTCAAGGGTGGTTGAATCAGTCAAACTCTGTCATTCTTTGATTAAAAATTGAAACGGACATGAGATTCATGAAGCTCTCATACATATTCAAGGATAAGTAAGGGTACATAATGTTTCAGTTGACGTAAAAGTGCAACATACTTAGATAATACAAAGAGAAAAAATAACATCATGAAAAAGTGCATTATAGCCTGGCACCTAAGTTCTTGCCCTAAGAACTTAGCAGATGCCTAAGAATTTAAGCAGATGCCTAAGAATTTAAGTACGCATTGAGCAGAAAGACATCAGAGTTCCAAACAACTCTCTCTTTGTAAAGTGGCAGATCACATTGAAACAGAGGAAAAAACCTGCTTCCCTTCTCACTCAAGTGCACTGCAAAGGAAGAGAGCAGGAAATTTTATGCCCCCACCTTGTATTAGGCAATAAAAACTGCTTTACACAAAATTATGAAGGTTCCGAAAGATTAAGATTAACCTATAGACAAGCAGAAATATGAAATACATATAAAAGGAATAATTTGAGAAAGATCAACACAAGCAAAATAATTTCAAACATATGTAGTTGTTTCCCAAAAGATCCAACAAGAACTTGTGAAAGACTATCAAGTAAGCTAATCAGAGTTTTTCATTGCAACATATGAAATTCAGTTACCAGTCCCTCTTCCAAAATATCTAATTCAGCTTTTTGAAGAAAGACCTGAACGCATTAGTGATTAATGCTTCAAACAAAAATGCCATGCATCCAACTATTCAATCATAAAAACATGAAGTTCAAAACAAAAAGTACAAAAACTGTAGATACCAAGGCTCTCTTCAACTCTCTATAAAATTACTAATATGAAATTGCCAATCCCTGCCTGTGCTACCAGCAGGTTAATCTTTTTCTTATTTTGAATTCACAAAGGAAGAGGAGCGAAGACAGAAAAATGATACCTGGTGAAACAGACCCCATCATAAGATAGGAAGTTATAGTAGCATCAACGAGAAAAGCAACACGAACATGGTTTGAACGTGGTCCATAGTTTTCTGTTCCTAAAATATCTCCTTGCTGAGCAGCATCACCATCAGTGAACATGTTTCCAGAGCTCATACAAGCGCGAGCAGCATCATCTTCATCATTGAGAGCAATTTTAGGAGAGCTGGGCATGCTTGTATCTTGAAGAACAGATCCTGGATCAATCAATTTCACTGCCCAACCCAGTCGACAGGCAAAGGATGCAGCAGACTGCAGCTGAGAAAGGTCAGCCTGCAATGTTGTTGCCAGTTCAGCAACAGTAGCATTCTCACTTGAAACAACAAAAACTGCATAGAGTAACCTGAACAAAGGAATTACTTTCATAAGGATCTTAGTTCCATCGCCACCAGATGGCAACCAAATATCAGAGAATATATCTATCTTATAACTACTTACTCCTCAATTGGGTCCTCATAAGATTGATCCCTATTTGAAACAAACCCTTCAAGCCTGGAAACTGAGACACATAAAACACTATCAATAAACTGAGACTAAATGATATCCATCAAACGATAAACCATATACAAGGTGGGGGTATAATACAAGGTGGGGGCATAAAACACTCACATAAACTGAGACTAAATGAACAACAACAATTCATTATCAATAACCTTTTACACTTTTTGGCACAAGTCTTGAAAAAGCAAGAAAAACAAATTGAAACAATTTCCAACAAGTTTCCAGTTTCAAAACAACCACTCAAGGGCAAAACTATCAATGTTTAATATAACCACACACACTGCATGGTCGAACTGGAGGGTCAATTTTGAAAACTACTGGAATCAGTGAGATGCAACAGAGAAAAACAAAAAGGGGGTTTGGTCAGCTTGCTATCAAATTGAAATTTTGTCGGCTTCAAGTTTAATTATGAAGCCATCATTGCAATCCCCAATGGGCTCAAGACTTTAGTGTTATAGGTCAAATTCTTGTAATTTAGAGTTATATCAATTCTAGGTATAGATTTTTGTCCTATTCATTATGAATTTTCATCTGATCGAAGTAAAGAATCCCCACACATGACCTGAGTAAATAAACTGAGAGTCTCGGGTTTGTTGGCCATCTGTGTGACTATTAGCCCACTATTATGGGTATTTATTCTAGCTACGTCATTTGTTTTCTTCAATTGCAATTTTGGCACCTTCAAATTTTATTCATGGAGCCATCACGCAATCCGCAATGGGCTCAAGACTTTAGCATCATAGGTCAAATTGTTGTAATTAAGAATTTTATCAATTCTAAGCATAGATTTTTGTTCCATTCATTATGAATTTTCATGCAATCAAAGTAAAGAATCGGCACATATGACATGAGTAACTAAGCTGAGGGTCTCAGGTTTCTTATTTAGAGTCAAAGTCAGCCATCTGTGTGACTGTTAGCCCACTGTTATGGGTATTTATTCTCACAAATTCATTTGTTTTCTTCCTTATCTATATCTTCGTTGCATCATCCATTCTTTCCCTTCTTTCTCTTTCCCTGAACTTGACACAAGGAAGTTATAATTAAGTTATTTTTCACACAAGTCACCAATTTCTTATCACCGAATTCATCATTTTCCAGTAATATCCATCAAATGATAAACCATATACCCTTTCATTTATCATATGAAGCTGAAAATTAACAATTTTCAAGACATCTTTTGGAGCAATAAAAAATAGACAAATTTGGCTCAAGATTTTATTTTGGTAGTACGGACAATTATATATTATCAATATATATACCTGCTTCAATATTAATATCAATTATGCCCAACCTAACACTATTCCAAGGGAAAGGGAGACAGATGTAACTTTTCCCCACCCCCTCCATTATTACACCCCAAATCAAGGTGTGAAAAATATCAACTTCTAATTGAAGAAAAGATAAAAGAAACCTTTTTTTAACCTCATAACAATGTCAAATTAAAACATGAAAAGACAAATAATAAAGCTATAATAGTTTTTCTATATGTTGAGAGGAAAAGAAACTTCATTGAGAAAGAAAGAAATGATTGTAACACATGGAGTACAAGGATGAGAAGGCCTATGGGCCTTAGGAGCCAATTCCAGCTAAAGTCAAAGTCAAGTCTTATTCAAAGTTAAGGTATATTGGTTTTATAATAAGTTGGGCTTTGCGACAAAAAATGGCTTAAGCAATTTAAGTTGGTTTACCTTCCTTGTTATAAGGCATTTATAGTTCTTATAATGTGGGATTTGATCACACACCCATTCTATTTCATTCTTATTATATTCTTTATATATTTAACAAAGGAACTGTTTATATAATTCAAAATACAATTATAAATAAGAACATTAAACACAAGCTAAAAAAGTAATCCCCTCTGAACTAGTTGCATGACATTCAAAGATATCCCCCCTAATAACTCCAAAAAGATAAAGCCCCAAAAGCCAAAAACCCCATATTATACCACAACAAACTAAAGGAAATACTCTAATTTCTTAAAATATGTGCATTTCTCCCCATCCAAAGACTCCATAATACTACATAAAAGAAATGGTACAATTCCAAAGAATTGGACATCTTTCCTACCACCAAATGCTCTCTATTTAAACCAACAAAAGTCTCTAAAGATTCTAAATAAACCTATTGCTCCTAAAAACCAATTCCAAATTGCTCAAACCACTTCTCAACTTTAGTCTTTTTATAATTACATTGCCCTCAATTCTTCCACCACTATTCAAACAAAATACAGACATTTTCTCCTGCCTTCCCCTTAATTTTTTTTATTCCAAATAAAATAACAGTAATATTATCTTCCTCCCTTCCTTTTTTCTTCCTCCCTTCTTTTAAATCCAACCTTCTCCCTTCATTATTTGTGGCCATGCGTAGTGCAAAACAAAGGTGTGCCAAAGCACTGCAGGTGTTACATACAGAGCCTTCCAGTAAATAAACAACAGAGACAATATGAACAAAGTCAATGTGAATCAAAGAAATGAGATTCAAACATAACTTGTTTCATATGACTCAAAGTACCGGTGCATTTAATAAGTAGGCAAACAAGGATAAACCTAGAACACCTAGTTTCAAACGATTGGAACACAGAACTAACCTTTAAAACGGTCATCAGGGTAGACAGGGACATCAAAGTAGATTAATCCCCGTCGATACAGACCTTTTAAAATATCAGGATCAAATAGGATAAATGCATTAGCTTCCTCCTTACAAACTTTATCTATTGTTGCCATCTCTTCTTCTGAGAGTTTCTAGAAAGATAGTGAGACATTGAGAAATTGCCATCAGTCGCATAAAGCTTGTGTATATGCATCCACTTGTCTGTGCGTGTGTGTAACATGCATTAATGGTGTCAAAATTGCACATGAATCCAGGTAGCACACTTTAGATTCTAAACAAAAATGGAATTCTCACCTTAAATTCTTCTAAGGTAAAGTTGACAAGACAACTCCCCACCATGGTTCAATTGCAAAGTCCACTGGTTGAGTAGGTAAAAGTTCTTTTGCAATTGACTTGTTCAACTTCCACATAATTTTCTGCATAGCACCCGATATGCCAGTGGTCAGTAAGATAACAATGATTAGTCAAATATCAAATAAATTGCTTGAAAAATATTAATTAGAAAAATTGAGTTCACCCAATCATTATAATAGAGGATTTATGATGCCAGCAAAAGTTTATACAAAAAAAAAAGATGCAACAGTAAATATTTCAGCCAGATAAGTCTATTCGAAGATAACGAACTAACTCCAAAGTATAAATTTTCGTTTGCATGACTTAATAATGCCAACGTTACAATACATGACAAGGAAATTTATTCTTCCTGCATAAGAAACAGGATATTATTTGAAGCAAAATATCACAGCAGAAAACTTCTTACGATTTTTATTCCAATTGCCATATATAAGAAAGATACATAAATCCTGCAATTCAATGCACTAGGGAGTTCAATTACAAGTTGAGTGCAGGAAAATCGTGATATTCACATATAAACATATATTCTTGCGCATGATTTCACGTTCACACACATTAATCTTTATGCACACATGCCATATGATTGAGTACCTTAGATCTGCACTTGTTCATGATATCAATAAACTCATTTCTGCCTATTCCTGTAAGCCGTAAGGCATCTGCAGCACTAAAATTTGGGATGCTATCATATGGTTGCTCTGCAAACAATATGAAATACATTAGAATGAATGGAAGGACTAATATGCAAAAGTTCATTAATTACGGCTAGCAGGAGTTAAAAATGTAATGGCTGAGGAATTTTGCACCTCATTCAGATTTATGAAAAAAAAAATAGCCCATTACCATTTTTCATGACTTCAAAGATCATATCACAGTAATATCTGAAAGGTGATAGCCTCATCACTCGGCAAACATACTCTGCAAGGTGATAGGGGAACAGCTGCAAGAAATGAAACAAGTGAGTGAAATGCACATATAATTATAAAGCAAACAAGACTCCTCTCTATGTTGAATAAATGAACCTCTTAACCCTTTAATGCCATGAAGTTATATTGCATATATTTAGAAACAATTAATCTAAGCACATTCGAAGTACAAGTTCTATGGAAGTACATAACCCACCTTGCCAACAAATATTGGCTAAATTGCTTATATTTTGGTCTCAAAGTTCAAATATAACAACTTTTACCACAATACACCATAAAATCCAAGTAAATTTCCCTTTAAAGAAAACTGGAAAAGATGGTAAGACTAGAAACCATACGAGAATCCCCATACCAACTACTTTCCAGTTGATCTTCAAATGTCGAGCAGGAACTATATCATTGTTTTAAGAAAAATTAAAAGGTGGGAATGCAGCAGCACGAAAATCATTCCAATCAAAGGACATATTTATATGGATATTTTTTAAAACATTCTGTACAACACGCACCGCCAGATTCTTTCGCAAGTAGCGCATCATCTCTTCATAATATTCACCTTCTTGGCACACTTTGTGAGCAAAACAAGTGTTCCATTGGAGTCTTTTCTTTATGCAATGTTCAATTATCCTGGATGAGGTTACCAAGTAAGTAAAATAAAGACAAACAGAAATATAAACCAAAACTAAAGCATGTACTTGGCTGAAGACCAAAAATAATTAAAGCTTGTAGAAACATATCCATCTGAAACCTATATGAGCAATCCTAACTAAAAAGGATTGAAGCTCTTGAAAAATATTTGAAGATAACAAGAAGATATAACATTTTGTAATCTCTGAATTCAGCAAGATAAGATCGAGGCAGAGAATAATGTTAAAATCTATAATGGATCATATCGATAGCAATAGCATAGCATTTCCCTATTATTATTTGCCAATAGAAAAAAAAACAAAAAAAAAAAACAACAACTACTACTTTTTCTTGTGCGTGAGTGCAAAACGATAAATTGCCAGAAAAAGTCACTTGGAACAAGGCCAAAATGGGAAACCAATCTAACCTTCTATGCCATTCCTCTTTAGAAGTAAGAGTGGCTTGAAGCCTTTTTGGGAGATTCTCCCATGGGCATTCCTCCTTTATAGCTTTCAAAATAAGTTGTTCCTCAACTGTCACTGGAATTCGCTGCATATTGTCAATTCACTAGATCTGCTCCCTGTAAATATAACATTTAAATCACAATAAACAACTGCCCACTTGAAATCATTCAAGCCAACCAGTACAAGCTCAATAAAATCCTTAATTATACTTCAAAAATCAATAACATGCAAAATAAAATGAATTAGAGTATAAAACAAGCAATAAATAAACTAAACATTTAAGGATTAACAAAAAAAGGACAGACATTTGATCAAAATACGCCATTGCATCTAAATTTTAGTGTATGCAAATGAAATTGGTGAAAAACAACGATATAATGCAAAAAATGATAAAAAAAAAAATTAGAGAATTATACGGTGTATTTATTATTGGCAGCGACCAAGCATTCTGGTGAGATCGATTGAAGAAGAGAGTGGAGGTGGAGGTACATGATTTTCTTTGTTGTGGATGAACGGATCGAGTCAGGGTTCTTAGCTGAGTTTAAGATCTGAGAAACGGAGAAAATTCAAGCAAAAGTTTGATAATAAACCTGCACATTATGGTTTGTTTGTGCCAAAGCGGGATTACGTCTACATTATTTTGGCTGTTGGATTTCGACCCGTTTTCGCCATTTGACAACATTTTCTTTTGAGAAATTTACATGAATTACCTCTTTTTGCACATTTTAGTTTTCAAAAATACTTCTCCATCCCCTTTTTTTTTCAAGCCTAGCTATCTTCTTTGTCAATTTTTTTTAATGTTTTTTTCGTTTTTATGTGCCTTTTATTTTTCCGTCACGTGTATTTGACGTGGCTTTTTTTTCCATATTCTATTGCTTTTTGTGTTTATGGTTTTTCTTTCTTTCTTTTTTCCTTCGTTTGTGTTTTGTATTTGTTTCTTCATTTTCCTGATTTCTATTTCTATCTTGTAGTTTTTCTTGTTTGATATAGTTTTTTCATTTAAGTTTTTTCTTTTTAATTTATCTTTTTTTATTTTAGTTCACCACAACTCTTGTAGTTTTTACAGTTTAAGAATGGTGAAACTTCATTCGAGAATATTTTAGTTTTAAGATATTTACAAAGATAGTTATACGAAGAAGTAATTGAGTTGATGAAATTTTTTAGCAAATTTTAAGTTGTGAATTATATATATATATATATATTATATGTTCTTCAATTATAATGCTATTATTTTTTGTGTTGTTCAATTGTAATATCTTTTAGATAGTTGATAAAATACTTTAAAGAAAAAAATTTCTTATCTTTATAATTTTTTTATTTTTTCTTTCTCAATTTATATTTTTTGAATGAGTACTTCTTGTTTTTTTTTACTTTTTTTTAATTTTTTGTTTATTTTGTTTATAATGTATGAGTATTGTATGTATTAAGGGCTATAATATAACATCTATAGAATATCTACACAATATCTATATAATATTTATGCAACATTTACAACATCTGCATAATATCCACAAGTTAATTAAACACAATATTTACACTATAACACAATATCTATCCAATATACACAATATATACATGTTAATTAAGGCTTGAAATATAATATCTATGCAATATCTGTGTCGTAACTTAATACCTATGAAATATTTACCAAACATAAGCGTAACATCTACATATTTATAAAATATTTATGTGATGTTTATATAATATATAAAATATCTACAAATTAATTAAAGGCTGGAATACAACTGCTATGCAATATTTACGTTGTAACTCAACATATACGCAATATTTATCAAATATCTACGTAACATCTACACAGCATCTACATTTTTTGTTGTTGATTTAGTTAATATCTATACAACATCTATACATTCTTTGCTGCAAATATATTTTTGAAGGTAATTGCATGTCGATTTTTTTATCTGATATGTTTTTTTTTTCTTTTCTAACATTGATTTCTTTTTTTAATCTATATTTATCTTCAATTTTGTATTTGAAGTTTATTTTTATCATTAATTTGTGTTTTTTTTACAGCCGATATATTTTTGAAGAAAAGTTACATATTTGATATTATTTTTTCAATTTTATGTTATTGATATTTTTCATGTTTGATTGTTTTCTTAGTTTTGGTTGATTAATCTAACTTTTTTGTTTATTTTTTTAATTTTTATAATGTTAGATGAAGAAGATGAAGAAATAACGTTTCCACTAACGACAACGTCAACTTTTCCTTATTTTTGTTATTCTACAGCTAACTTTTCTATATTTATAAATATTTTTGAAATGGTCCGTGGTTTATAATATTTTATTTTATTTATTTATTTCTGTAAAAAGCCCTTCTCTTTTTCTTGCTTTTCTTATTAATTTTGCTTTTAATTGTCTAGTAAATAGTAATTTTATACTTAATTTTTCACAAATTACCAGACTTTGTTAATTTTCATTAAAAAATTTTCTTACATAAACATATTTTTTTTAACAATTAGCCAAAAATCATGCATAAGTAAAATTCATTCAACTAGTCACACCTTGTCATTAGAATAGTTAGAATTATAAATTGTGGGTTTGTTTCTTGAGTTGGAGATTCAAACAGTTAGTATAGACTATTGGAAGTATTGTCGATTATTTAAACATGTTTATTTTTCATTATATTTTAAGGAAAATATCCCAATTATAAGAAAGATTCTATTAGCATTTCTGCAGAATCTCAAAAGTTTGATCGTATGTATTCTAATGATTCTTATCTATTGAACGGAGTAAGCATTTTAGATATCTTCCTAGTTTGGAACGATTGATGATAAGAGAGAATTTGTTGAGTTCTTGTCAAGTTTGAGAGTAAACACTTTCTAATGTACTTGTTTTCCATGCATGTATATAAATTGTGTGTGTATGTAGAATTTCATATAGGCATGTTTTTATTTGTGTGCATTATATTAGATTTTGCATATTTCTTATATTTGCTATATGAGATTGAGATGAAGTGGGATCACATAAAGTTGTGATATGAATTCTAATATTGAGATGAGCTTGAGATTGATGATAAGCTCATGACCGGCATGACGGTGGAGGCTTACTCATTATTTGGTGTTGTTTGCTAATTAGATAGTATTATTTGGCTACAAGCATGATAGTAGACCCTATGTATTAGATTCTAATAGACATGTAGATAGAGGTGTGTATTATTCGATTAAAACCGAATAACCAAACCAAACTGTAAAATTTTAGTTATTTCAGTAGAGAGATAATTGGTTTTCGATTCGGTTATTAAAACATAAAATTTTTGGTATTCGGTTATCGATTCAGTTAGTTCTATGATAATAACCTAATTAACCAAATTATTGCCTTTGTTATATATATATATATATATTATTTATTTTCTATACTTTTAGTGCTGTATTTAAATATTATAGTTAATTATATAAATAAAAACTTTACAATTTAATTAATATAACATTTTATTTACATTTATTTTCTTAGCTTAAAAATGATAATTTTTATCTTAATTGATATTTTGAATTATTTTTATATGAAATTAAAAACTTTTATAATATAATTAAAATTATAAATTCATTGATTATTTTTAGATTATTATCCATTAAAAATACATTTTAGACTATTTTTATTTATATAATGATATTTGTTAATATTAAATATTAATGACTTAACTATAACTTCTAATAATATTACTAAATAACTAGTATCATTTTACTTATTTTGAAAATTTATTAATTGATTGATTTGAAAAGTTTTACTATTATATATTAGGAAAAAAAATTGGTTAATCAAAATAATTGATTAACCGAATCGAAATATTTTGGTTTGGTTAGAATTCATTTTTTTAAATATTCGGTTTAGTTTGGTTACCGTTTATGAAATTTCAAAAATTTTGATTCACATTTCAGTTCGGTTTGATTTTGGTTCACCGAATGCACACCCCTACATGTAGACTCAGTGAGCTAAGTTTAGAGGATCAATTTTACAAATTGAGGCTTAGTATAGTTTTATAGAATGATTCCCATACTTAGTTGATTATATGATTTGTTGTATGAATGGTATGATACATTAGCATTTATAGTAGTAAAATGATTAGGACACCAAATTTGTATTTTAATATTACTCATTGAGTCAAAAATTAACTTTTGTTCATAATTTTTACTCCACGTTTCAAGTTAAGCATGAGTGTAAACTTTTTCGAGTTATATCTACCTTCTATTCCTTTGTAGAAGAGTATTTATTATTTCAATATGTTATCATATGTAATTATTTCATGTTGGCTTATACTCTAAATCTCCGAATTGTTTCTTTGTTTCATATTGTTTGTGTGGATCGCTAAATTTAATTCAATCAAATGCTTTATTGTCTTGTTATGCGGAAACCTAGTATCAATGATGTTGAGATAATTAAGATGGTTGTTGTTGTAGCAATGATGTAATGTTATATTCTACTTAATAGATGAATTCATAATCTTAATTTTGTGATGGTGATGGCTACCATAACATAATTTTATCAATTTGTGAGTTGTTATAGTTATGCAATTTCTTGTCACTTAATGTCGTTACGTGTTCTCAAATTCTGATAATGACAAATCCCATAAATAAAATAGTAAAATAATGTTGAAAATAAAAATTTATTAAAAAAATATAATATTCACACATAATAAGTCAATATTGAGTCAATTCACTAAAAAATACTTAATTTTTTAAACTTTTTTTACTTTATTTAATTTTAGTGTGACACATTTACTAATTAAATTAGTATATTTATCATAAAATTGAATTAATATGATATAATTTGTTTTTTAAATGAAATATCATATTTTTAATGTCATTATTAACATTTTTTATCATAAGATTTTAGTAGAGGTAACTTGCAATTGAAATAAAAAGTTAAAGTTTAGTAATTAAAACATAACAAATTGAACTTATGTGACCTTATTGAAACTAAGTACAAATGTTTAATGACAACCAATGTGATTTACTCAACTATGTTACCAACTAAAGGTAGTTGAGCTAGATGACCTGTCACTCCATGTTAGATGCAAATTTTGACTTGATTTTGGCTAGTGACTTCATTGCAAGAAAAAAAGAAAAAAAAAAGAAGCTCGAAACAAGTTTAGGTGGCCTGCAAAAAGAATTTCTTTAATGACCAAAATGAAAAATACTAAAGTTTAGTAATATTTAATATTATTTACCTGACTTAATCCATTTAATCCAAGTGTTTTATATACTAAAATTAATTTTTTTAGTTTTCTTTCTCTTCTTATCTCCTTCTCAAAGTATAAAGGACTTGTATTTACTAAAAAGATAAGATTTGATATTTCTTGTTAAAATTATGTATATGAATATATATGTATATGTATTGTAAATCTCTAATTTTGCACCTAAAAAATAGCCCATGAGACTACGAATTCAATACGATTGAAATCGCATAAATCAAACATCAATTGGGCCCAATGATTAAAATCGCTAGGCAACCAAGGGGCTGCCTGCGGCAGCTGTGCCAAGCTATCTATGGCTGTCGCAGCAACTAATTTCCTAAAGGCTTCCACCGGGCCTCTTGACAATTGGTCGCACTTTTACTATGCAGATTTCACATTCCTATGTCGAATTTCACACTGGAAATTGTAATTTTTAAGCTTCAACAGTTGCTCTTTCTTTCTCTCTTTTTCCTTTTTTTTTTATTTTTATAAAGGAAAAAATTCTTCTTTAGTTTTGAACTGCCTAAGGATCACCTCCTTGATTAGCTCGAGTACTAAAATTAACTTGGCGTATGAGGACACGTAATTTGACTCTCAATTCTTAACTTGGATAAATTAGTTACGATATTCTATCAAAATTAAACCTTAAACTTATTTTCAATTAAATTTGCTTTGCACCGGAGATTTGGCCCAAGCTTATCAACATTAGTTTAAAGCTTCCCCAAAGTAGAATTTCGGTCTGGAAAGGCACTCTACCACCCACCTCCATCAAGACATCGAAAAATTGTAAAGCACATTTAACTCAACTCTTTTTCAATTTGACAATCAAATAAACCAAAACATGAAAAATCAAAATAAACAAATCCATTAAAGCAATGGATGAACTACGAGAGTTGATTCTCATTTAAAGGGATACGTAGGTATACCTATGGGATCTTACTGCTAGTAGTGAACCAAATCAATATACCCAAATGGTTCTCTCCTTCTTCTTCCTTTCTTTTTAATTATTTTCTTTATTGCTTTATTTTTGCATTATTTTTCAAAAAATGGATGCCTAACCTAGAATCCATGAGAGTTAGAGTTAGAATACCTTTCAATTTGATTTTGGATGTAATTTAATTTAATTACTTTAATTATTTTCATGCTTATATATGTCATATTTTATAATTGTTCATGCATTATGCTTATATGTGGGCCTAATCTAGAACCCATAAAAGTTAGAGTTAAGATCCCTTTTAATTGGATTTTGGGATGTAATTTAATTTAATTGCTTTAATTATTTTTATGCTTATACATGTCATATTTTATAATTGTTCATGCATTAATTATATCATTCATCTTTATATTTATGTCATTTATGGAATAATTTTTTATAAGTTAAAGTTTCTTTAAAGTAGGGCCAATGGTTATGTTTGATCGATTTAGGACATTTTGCCAACAGACCGAACTCAATCAATGAAGTAAAATTCAAAACCGAGCTCGACCAAAGTATGTTAACATTTTGATCAACCTGATGTATACTCGGTTACAATCCGGTGAAAATGGATAACTTTGGGTTAAACATATCAAAAGAATCTTGTATCATAAAATCACTAACTAGAACCCTAATTAGAACAAAAAAACTAATAAAAAATCTTATAAAACCCTGAACAAAAATTTAGCCATGAGCCCTATTAACCCTAATTGAATAGATATCTAAAATAAACTCTAATAAAAAAATCTTTTTATAAAATAAACAATTCAATTTTTTTTTATTAATCGAAAACAAAACTACATAATAGAATCTCAAATTCAAAACTTTTTTTAAGTGAAAAACAAAACCCCAGACCTAATGATAGAGTGAAATTATAGTCATTGTTTTATGCCATTTTAACTCTGATTTTTAAGTATTCTCCAATTGAATTTGATGAGTTTTGATTATTTGAGTTAGAATTACACTTTGTGAGCATGGAAGACAAGGCTAAAGGTTTTTGATAATTAGTAAGGCAAAATTCAAGAAAAACAAGCAAAAATGAAGGCAAATCATAAGCCACGGCCGTGGCCTCCCAAGGGCCACGACCGTGGGATCCATTTCGACACTGACTGAGCTAAAAACAAGAAGAAAATAAGTTTGGCAGTTTCATTTTGAAGGCCACGACCGTGGCTTCCTAAGGGCCACGACCGTGGCCCACCAGGCCGACTCAGGTAGCTGAAAAGTTTGACGAATCAGGCAGCCTTCACACAGGCCACGACCGTGGCACTCTAAAGGCCACGACCGTGGCACTCTAAAGGCCACGACCGTGGCCCTTATTTTATGATTTGTGAGCTGCAAATGTTGAAGATGAACTCACCAACCAAGACTTGTTTAAGCCTTTTTCAGTTTTTCTCCACTATAGAAGTTTCCAAGCACTCTATATAAACACATTTCCTCCAAGGATTCAAGAGCATGAATGAAGAGAATATGTAATAGATTAGATTAGATTCATCCAAATAAATTTAGTATAGAATTGTGAATTTCATTTTCAAGGAGGAGTTCAAGATCCATGTCAAGATCTTCTTCAAGAAATAGAGTTTGATCTTTCTTGTTCCTTTTAAATTATGTTTTCATTTACCATTTCAAATATTTGTAATGTTTTTATTTCAATAATGAAGAACTAATCCTTTTTAGGGTTTAGTTACCTTTATTGATTTATCATGGATTTTCTAAGATATTGAATTAATTAAGTTTTCCTTTCAATTAATGGTTAGATTCCCCTAAATCAAGCTCAAGTCTCTCTCAAGTACTAGAACTAATATTGACTTAATCCTTATGTCTACTCTCGTGATCATAAATAACTAAATCAATTCATTAAGTTTTATGAGAATCTTGAATCAACCTCTTAAGGGTTTAACCTTATCTCTAAGTGAGAAACTTACTTAAGATTGTTATCTCCTTGGACTAATGTCATGCTTCCACTCTCGCTCCATCACACGACATCTCAAATCAATTAATCATTGGCTTTTTGACGGCCGTGGCCCAAAAACTTGTTGCGGTCTCAGTCTCATTATCTGTAAGTGCACAGATCGTTAACAAGTAATATAATGATGAGTAGAGTATCGTTCCCATGAGGAGGTTAATTCTAAGTACCAAACAATTAAACCGATTAATATTTGGATAATCAAATTTAATTTATGAATTAACTAGCTAAAAATGACAATAAATTAAGAATAAATTTCTTATGATTTAAAAACTTAGGGTTTAGTCACCTTTATTGATTTATTATGAATTTTCTAAGATATTGAATTAATTCAGTTTTCTTTTCAATTAATGGTTAGATTCCCCTAAATCAAGCTCAAGTCTCTCTCAAGTACTATAACTAATAGTGACTTAATCCTTATGTCTACTCTCGTGATCATAAATAACTAAATCAATTCATTAAGTTTTATGAGAATCTTGAATCAACCTCTTAAGGGTTTAACCTTATCTCTAAGTGAGAAACTTACTTAAGATTGTTATCTCCTTGGACTAATGTCATGCTTCCACTCTCGCTCCATCACACGACATCTCAAATCAATTAATCATTGGCCAAATAATAAAAGCATTAAGATTAAAGACAACAAAATAATCAAAGGATAACTAAATTAACCAATAGACATTTATAGCTCCATGATAAATTCAATTAAAGGGACCAACCCTAAAAAGGATTAGTTCTTCATTATTGAAATAAAAACATTACAAATATTCGAAATGGTAAATGAAAACATAATTTAAAAGGAACAAGAAAGATCAAACTCTATTTCTTGAAAAAGATCTTGACATGGATCTTGAACTCCTCCTTGAAAATGAAATTCACAATTCCATACTAAATTTATTTGGATGAATCTAATCTAATCTATTACATATTCTCTTCATTCATGCTCTTGAATCCTTGGAGGAAATGTGTTTATATAGAGTGCTTGGAAACTTCTGTAGTGGAGAAAAACTGAAAAAGGCTTAAACAAGTCTTGGTTCGTGAGTTCATCTTCAACATTTGCAGCTCACAAATCATAAAATAAGGGCCACGGTCGTTACCTTTAGAGTGCCACGGTCGTGGCCTGTGTGAAGGCTGCCTGATTCGTCAAACTTTTCAGCTACCTGAGTCGGCCTGGTGGGCCACGGTCGTGGCCCTTAGGAAGCCACGGTCGTGGCCTTCAAAATGAAACTGCCAAACTTATTTTCTTCTTGTTTTTAGCTCAGTCAGTGTCGAAATGGATCCCACGGTCATGGCCCTTGGGAGGCCACGGCCGTGGCTTATGATTTGCCTTCATTTTTGCTTGTTTTTCTTGAATTTTGCCTTACTAATCATCAAAAACCTTTAGCCTTGTCTTCCATGCTCACAAAGTGTAATTCTAACTCAAATAATCAAAACTCATCAAATTCAATTGGAGAATACTTAAAAATCAGAGTTAAAATGGCATAAAACAATGACTATAATTTCACTCTATCAAATTCCCCCAAACTTGAATTATTGCTTGTCCTCAAGCAATTTAGAGTTTATATATATTTTTCTATATGTTAGTTTATATGCAAAATTTTAAACAATTCAAGTTTTAAAACTTTAAGTTGCAATTAGCTTCATAATTTTACCTTACTTCATTCTTTTCCTCTTTTGCTCAAGAACTTAATTAATTGCAATCAATCATCAAATCTTAGATAAGCAATTTTTTTTCTTTTTTTTATATAATATATATATATATATATCCTAGTCTCATATGCATGCTTAATCGAGCTTTCTCCACTAATAGACCACACTAGATTAAGGGAAATCAAAAGGTCTTTAATAGGCTTGTAATGAGGTCTAAAAGGTATAGGCTAAAATAAGGTTTAGATAAAAATAGGTTAAGTATCTTCTATTTTTTTGTAACTTTTGTAGAATATTTTTGAATGCTTTGCTCCTTTCTTTCTTTTTAGGGAGTGTTATATATATATATATATATATATATATATATATGTAAAACTCCCCCAAACTTTCAACTTTAGGAGCTTCTTATTTGTAACTTGTATCCTCATAGTAACTTTTTCAAAAGAAAGTTAACCTTGAAAAGGGTGGTTTTTATTGCTTGTCAAGTGTCAAGAAATTCTCAAGCTAAAATATTGATTTAGGCTCAAAAAGGATAACTAGAGACAATGTTCAAATGTGGTGGATATAATGATTTGGCTTTTCAAACAATGCCTAAATCATTTTTCCCTTTTATCTAGCTTGATTCTCTTTCGCCTCAAAAGCTCTTTTAAACATGTTCTAGGCCTAGGTAAAAAAATATAAACTCCATCTAAAATTTAATAACGAACCACTTTTAATTGCGTTGAAGAGCTCATTTGGAATATTAAAATTCATAAGGTATCATTATTCCACGTAATTTTAACTTTTAGAAATAAAACTTAACTGAATCAAATTTTAACATATAAAAGAACATATAAAGAAATAAAAATACTAAACAAAAATTAAACCATAAGTAACCAAAAGTAGAGTTTAAAACAGAGAAGTGTCGCAAAAACAAAAACATAATTAAACAAAGTAACCAAATTAAACAAAATATAAAAAAAAAATAACCAAATTGTGCATAAGATTTAAACATTCAGAAAACTCCCCCAAACTTTCAATCACACTGTCTCAGTGGGTGCCTGCATCAGGGTCATCACCAGAAGGAGGTGGTATCTGCGGAGGCGGGTAGTGCAGTCCAAATTGAGCAAAGAAAATGTTGAACTGTTCACTAAGGCCCGTCATCTGAGTAGAAATGGTACGTACCTCGTGCTCAACTCCTCCGAACCGTTACTCCATACTATCAAAACGTTGCTCCCAGACTTCATTCCTGCGATTCATTTCATTTTCAAAAGAGTCAAGTCTGTTAGCAATATATGCAAATGTGTTTGGTGGTGGAGCAGATGGTCCGGCTTCTGATGGTGGTGGTGCGGATGGACCAGCCTCAAAAGGTGGAGGTGGTGGTTGATCTTCAGGTTCATCAAACTCTCCCCCTTCTCCAAACAACTCATCTATGTTAATGTTTATATCTGCGTCCGATGGCCCTAGAATCTCATAATGGTTCCCTCTTTTTCTTGTTATCCGCATGGCTAAAACAGTGATCATATCAATTGTAATTTTACCAGGTATGGGAACAAGGTGATCAAATCTAATATTTAGATAATGTGCAATTTTTGTGATCATTCCCCCAATTACAATTTTTCCACTCCGTTGTCTAATCACTTCCTCACATCTTCTAGCAAACCAATAACCCACATTAAACACTTTTTCCTCCATGGCACAATAAAAGAAGTGCAATTCTTTTAAATTAACATTTCCTTGACTCTCACCTCTTCCAAAAATGGTGTTTGCTAGCACAATATGAATATACCTATAGAATGGGTTTGTAAAATTAGAGGCCTTAGATATTTTGCTATTGAATCGTCTCGTGCCTCCTAATCTAGTCCATGTGGAATTTTCATCAAACTGCTCCATTCTACCAGGTATTCCCTGCAATTAGATAATCCAAGTGCATCCCCCAACTCAAGCATAAGCCAATTATAATTTTGATTTCCCAATCTAAATTCCATTCTCCCATTGAATCCAGCTTGAAAATTGGGTGGAAAAAATTTAAAACTACTCAAGAATTCAAGGGTTAATTCAGCATAAGTGGGGAAACACATACTAGCAAACATAAGCCATTGCATATCAGTAAACATTTTCAGCAATTCATTATTCCATCCTAATTTTCTCACAACATTTCCATCAATAAACCGGGAAGTAATAATTTTTCTAGAACTTAAAGTTTGGTACCTTTGCCGTTGTTCTTCATCCTGAAAATGAATTTCATGATACCTGCTTGGTCCTGGAGATGGTGGTGGAGATGGTGTAGATGATGATGAGGAAGATGTTTCTTGGCGTCTTCTTTTAGACCTATCTCCCTTTGATCCTCCACCTTTTGATTTTCCAGTTGATTTTGTGGCTATAGTCTTGCTTCTCACCATTTTTGTGGTTAATTTGAGGAAAATAAAGGATAATCTAAGAAAAGTGAATGAAAATTGAAGTTTAGGGCATGGGTTGAGAGGTTTGGGACGTGACTTTCAAACTTGGGCGGCTAGGGATAAGGAAGGAGAGAAAATGAGATGTTTTTATAGTACCTGGGTGGCCACGGTCGTGGCCTTGATTTGACTGGTCAAGGGGCAGTTTGCATGGGAGGCCACGGTCGTGGCCCTTAGGGTGCCACGGTCGTGGCTTTGGTTTCGCTTCTGCCTCTTTGGTTTCTTTGAGTAGGAAATTTTGGCAGCCGTGTTCTGGATCCCACGGTCGTGGCCATTGGGAGGCCATGGCCGTGGCATCTGGTTTCTTACTGTTTTATCAAAAATTTTCCTCCGTTTCAATTTTTACAGTTCCAAATTGAATCCCACGGCCCTGGGGATGGATGTCCACGGTCGTGGCATGTAAGTTCCTTCCATTTTTAGTGTATAAGCACCTGTGATCACCTTCAAAACAAAATTTAAACACAATCTATTAAAAAGTTTGAAATAAAAAAAATTAATCTAAAAGAACACAAGGGAAAAGAATTGGGTTGCCTCCCAAAAAGCGCTAAATTTATCGTCGATAGCTTGACATTGACTTGTGTAGATTCTTATGAGTTGAAATGATAGATGGCTCCAACATCTATGGGATCTCCAATGAGATAAGGTTTCAGTCATTGTCCATTAACCTTGAAAATCTCTCCCTTTTGATTTTGAATATCACATGCACCGTAAGGATAAACCTTGACAATTGTAAAGGGTCCAGACGAACGAGATTTAAGCTTTCCAGGAAATAGTCTTAATCTTGAGTTGTATAACAAAACCTGTTGTCCTTCATGAAATTGCTTAAAATTTATAAATCTATCATGCCATGACTTTGTTCTTTCTTTATAAATTTTAGCATTTTCATAAGCTTGAAACCGAATCTCATCTAATTCACTCAATTGCAAAAGTCGCTTTTGTCCTGCCTTATTCCAATCCATGTTCAATTGCTTAATAGCCCAATATGCCCTATGTTCTAGCTCAACTGGTAAATGGCATGCTTTTCCAAAAACAAGTCTATATGGTGACATGCCAATCGGAGTCTTAAACGCTGTTCTATAAGCCCAAAGAGCATCATCTAACTTGATTGACCAATCTTTCCTTGAATTACTAACAGTTTTCTCTAAGATCCACTTAAGTTCCCTGTTAGAAATCTCCACTTGTCCACTAGTTTGAGGGTGATAAGGTGTTGTCACCTTATGTTGTACTCCATATTTCCTAAGGATAGATTCAAAAGTCTTATTACAAAAATGAGTACCTCCATCACTAATTATGGCCCTAGGGACTCCAAATCTAGTGAAAATATTTTTCTTTACAAATCTGGTCACAACCTTAGAATCATTTGTTGGACTAGCTATTGCTTCTACCCACTTTGAAACATAATCTACAGCCACTAAAATGTATTGATTATTAAATGATGGTGGAAATGGTCCCATAAAATCAATTCCCCAAACATCAAACAATTCAACTTCTAGAATGGAGTTAAGTGGCATATCTTGTCTTTTTGAAATATTCCCTACCCTTTGGCATCTATCACATGATTGAACAAAATTTTTGGCATCCTTATACATACTTGGCCAGAAGAATCCAGATTGCCAAATTTTTGCAATTGTCTTAGACGTACCAGAATGTCCCCCACATTCTTTCGAATGGCAGAATTGTAAAATACTCTTTATTTCCTCTTCTGGAACACACCTACGAATCATTCTATCCCCACAATGTTTAAACAATAATGGTTCCTCCCATATGTAATGTTTAACATCAGAAAGAAATTTCTTTCGTTGAGCATAAGTCAATTCTGATGGAAGGACGCCACCTGCCAAATAATTCACAAAATTAGCATACAAAGGGATGTAATGTTTAATGGAAAACAAATGTTCATCAGGGAATGATTCATTAATGGGAAAAATATTCCGAGTTGCTTGCTTCTCGATTCTGGATAGGTGATCTGCTACAAGATTCTCTGCTCCTTTTTTATCTCTAATTTCAAGATCAAATTCTTGGAAGAGCAAAATCCATCTAATCAGTCTTGGTTTAGCTTCCTTTTTGTTCATGAGATACCTGATAGCTGCATGGTCAGTATGAACAATAACTTTGTAACCTAAAAGATAAGATCAAAATTTATCCAATGCAAACACTATGGCAAGCATTTCCTTTTCTGTAGTGGCATAATTGATTTGAGTATCATCAAGGGTTCGGCTTGCGTAGTAGATGACATGATTTTTCTTATCCTTTCTTTGACTCAAAACTGCCCCAATTGCGTAATCACTGGCATCACACATAAGTTCAAATGGCAAAGACCAATCTGGTGGTGATATAATAGGAGTTGTCGTGAGTGCTGCTTTTAACCTGTTAAAGGCAATTGAACATTCATTAGAAAAATTAAAAACAGCATCCTTATTTAATAATTCACACAAAGGTTTAGTAATTTTTGAAAAATCTTTTATAAATCGTCTGTAAAACCCTGCATGTCCTAAGAAACTTCGAACTCCTTTCACGTTGGTTGGCGGTGGTAATTTTTCAATGACTTCCACTTTTGCTCTATCTACTTCAATTCCTTCTTTTGAAACCTTATGTCCAAGTATAATTCCTTCTTCTACCATAAAGTGGCATTTTTCCCAGTTTAGGACAAGGTTAGTTTCTTCACACCTTTTCAGTACCTGTTCCAAATGTTGTAAACAATCATCAAAAGTTGAACCATAAACTGTAAAATCATCCATAAAAATTTCAACCATTGATTCTACAACATCAGAAAATATGGCCATCATGCATCGTTGGAAGGTTGCTGGTGCATTGCACAATCCAAAAGGCATTCTCCGATAGGTAAAAGTGCCATAAGGACATGTGAATGTAGTTTTCTCCTGATCTTCTGGTGCTATAGGAATTTATAAATATCCTGAATAACCATCCAATAAACAAAAATAAGCATTTCCTGCAAGTCTTTCCAACATTTGATCAATGAATGGTAATGGAAAATGATCCTTTCTGGTAGCTTTATTCAACTTCCTATAATCTATACAAACTCGCCATCCAGTGACTGTTCTTGAAGGGATTAATTCGTTATTTTCATTTGTTATAACTGTCATCCCTCCTTTCTTTGAAACCACATGTATAGGACTTACCCACGAGCTATCAGAAATGGGATAAATAATTCCTGCATCTAAAAGCTTAGTTATTTCTGCTTTTACTACCTCCTTCATATTTGGATTTAATCTTCTTTGTTGGTCTATCACAGGTTTAGAATTTTTTTTCCAACAATATTCTATGCATACAAATTGAAGGGCTAATTCCCTTAATATCAGATATAGTCCAACCTATAGCTTTTTTATATTGTCTAATTAAATTCAAGGTTTGACTTAATTGATCTTCAGACAACTTAGCACTGACAATAATAGGCAAAGAATTATTTGTTTCAAGATATGCATACCTGAGATGATTTGGAAGAGGTTTCAACTCTAATTCTGGTGCCCTATCAATGGATGGTAGTGGTAAAGTTTTACCTTTTTCAAGAGGTTCGAATCGTTCAAAGTACATGAGTGGATTTTGTTGAAATGATAAAACATCAGTGGCTATTTCTTTGTTTCCCTCAAATATTTCTTTGTGCCCTATTGCTTTGGATTTTTACTTTTATTTCTTTAAATTTTAAGGGTTACATGCGTAGCAATCCAAACACTCAACTTGTACCCTATAATCCTGAAATTGAGAAATTTTGTAGAAAGCAAAACAAGGAAAGAAAAGAAAGACAAAGAGGAGAAGGAACTTCAACTGAAATTCATTTAGAAGAAGGAGCATTTTCTGCAAAAGAAGAAGAAATCATGGGAGATCCACAGAATATGACCCTAAAAGAATATGCTTTGCCATCTGCTCACCCAAGATCTAGCATAGTCAAACCTCCTGTGCAAGCCAACACATTTGATCTAAAACCAGCACTTATTAATTTAATTCAGCAATCTGTTTTTCATGGATTACCACATGAGGATGCTTATGCTCATATTTCAAATTTTTTAGAAATGTGTGATATATTTAAAATTAACGGTGTATCTGATGATGCTATTAGGTTGTGATCTCACTAAGAGATCAAGCAAAAGATTGGCTCATTTTGAAGGCACCAGGTACATTCTCCATTTGGGATCAATTAGCCGCTGCATTTTTGGCAAAATACTTTCCACCTGCAAAGACGGCTAAATTAAGGAATGATATCACAAGTTTCATTCAACAAGATGGGGAGAGCTTATATGAAGCTTGGGAACGATTCAAGAATTTGCAAAGAAAATGTCCTCACCATGGAGTCCCGGAATGGCTTTTAATTCAAACCTTTTATAATGGACTTCATCCAAATATTAAAGGAATGATTGATGCAGCAGCAGGAGGTGCTCTAATGAACAAAGCTCCTTCTGAAGCAACTGATTTAATTGAAGAAATGGCTGCAAATAATTATCATTGGACTTCAGAAAGAGGTATGCAAAAAAGAGTTGCAGGATTACATGAGATTGATAATTTTTCTTTACTTGCAGCTAAAGTGGATACAATTGCCAAGAAATTGGAGCATGTCAATTTATCATCCACATCATCTCAAGGTTGTGAAGGATGCGGAGGTAACCATGATGTAGCTGATTGAAAGATAATGGAGCATGTCCAGTTTGTGGGGAATCAAAATAGAGGTCCAACTTTCCCACAAGGAAACACTTATAACCCCACATGGAGAAATCACCCTAATTTGGCATGGGGAAATCAAGGCAGTCAAAAAGCACCATATGGAGGTTAATTCTAAGTACCAAACAATTAATTCTAAGTACTGATCTACTTCATATGATGGCTTTTTGACGGCCGTGGCCCAAAAACTTGTTGCGGTCTCAGTCTCATTATCTGTAAGTGCACAGATCGTTAACAAGTAATATAATGATGAGTAGAGTATCGTTCCCATGAGGAGGTTAATTCTAAGTACCAAACAATTAAACCGATTAATATTTGGATAATCAAATTTAATTTATGAATTAACTAGCTAAAAATGACAATAAATTAAGAATAAATTTCTTATGATTTAAAAACTTAGGGTTTAGTCACCTTTATTGATTTATTATGAATTTTCTAAGATATTGAATTAATTCAGTTTTCTTTTCAATTAATGGTTAGATTCCCCTAAATCAAGCTCAAGTCTCTCTCAAGTACTAGAACTAATAGTGACTTAATCCTTATGTCTACTCTCGTGATCATAAATAACTAAATCAATTCATTAAGTTTTATGAGAATCTTGAATCAACCTCTTAAGGGTTTAACCTTATCTCTAAGTGAGAAACTTACTTAAGATTGTTATCTCCTTGGACTAATGTCATGCTTCCACTCTCGCTCCATCACACGACATCTCAAATCAATTAATCATTGGCCAAATAATAAAAGCATTAAGATTAAAGACAACAAAATAATCAAAGGATAACTAAATTAACCAAATAGACATTTATAGCTCCATGATAAATTCAATTAAAGGGACCAACCCTAAAAAGGATTAGTTCTTCATTATTGAAATAAAAACATTACAAATATTCGAAATGGTAAATGAAAACATAATTTAAAAGGAACAAGAAATATCAAACTCTATTTCTTGAAGAAGATCTTGACATGGATCTTGAACTCCTCCTTGAAAATGAAATTCACAATTCTATACTAAATTTATTTGGATGAATCTAATCTAATCTATTACATATTCTCTTCATTCATGCTCTTGAATCCTTGGAGGAAATGTGTTTATATAGAGTGCTTGGAAACTTCTGTAGTGGAGAAAAACTGAAAAAGGCTTAAACAAGTCTTGGTTGGTGAGTTCATCTTCAACATTTGCAGCTCACAAATCATAAAATAAGGGCCACGGTCGTGGCCTGTGTGAAGGCTGCCTGATTCGTCAAACTTTTCAGCTACCTGAGTCGGCCTGGTGGGCCACGGTCGTGGCCCTTAGGAAGCCATGGTCTTGGCCTTCAAAATGAAACTGCCAAACTTATTTTCTTCTTGTTTTTAGCTCAGTCAGTGTCGAAATGGATCCCACGGTCGTGGCCCTTGGGAGGCCACGGCCGTGGCTTATGATTTGCCTTCATTTTTGCTTGTTTTTCTTGAATTTTGCCTTACTAATCATCAAAAACCTTTAGCCTTGTCTTCCATGCTCACAAAGTGTAATTCTAACTCAAATAATCAAAACTCATCAAATTCAATTGGAGAATACTTAAAAATCAGAGTTAAAATGGCATAAAACAATGACTATAATTTCACTCTATCAAATTCCCCCAAACTTGAATTATTGCTTGTCCTCAAGCAATTTAGAGTTTATATATATTTTTCTATATGTTAGTTTATATGCAAAATTTTAAACAATTCAAGTTTTAAAACTTTAAGTTGCAATTAGCTTCATAATTTTACCTTACTTCATTCTTTTCCTCTTTTGCTCAAGAACTTAATTAATTGCAATCAATCATCAAATCTTAGATAAGCAATTTTTTTTCTTTTTTTTATATAATATATATATATATATATCCTAGTCTCATATGCATGCTTAATCGAGCCTTCTCCACTAATGGACCACACTAGATTAAGGGAAATCAAAAGGTCTTTAATAGGCTTGTAATGAGGTCTAAAAGGTATAGGCTAAAATAAGGTTTAGATAAAAATAGGTTAAGTATCTTCTATTTTTTTGTAACTTTTGTAGAGGATTTTTGAATGCTTTGCTCCTTTCTTTCTTTTTAGGGAGTGTTATATATATATATATATATATATATATATATATGTAAAACTCCCCCAAACTTTCAACTTTAGGAGCTTCTTATTTGTAACTTGTATCCTCATAGTAACTTTTTCAAAAGATAGTTAACCTTGAAAAGGGTGGTTTTTATTGCTTGTCAAGTGTCAAGAAATTCTCAAGCTAAAATATTGATTTAGGCTCAAAAGGGACAACTAGAGACAATGTTCAAACGTGGTGGATATAAGGATTTGGCTTTTCAAACAATGCCTAAATCATTTTTCCCTTTTATCTAGCTTGATTCTTTTTCGCCTCAAAAGCTCTTTTAAACATGTTCTAGGCCTAGGTAAAAAAATATAAACTCTATCTAAAATTTAATAACGAACCACTTTTAATTGCTTTGAAGAGCTCATTTGGAATATTAAAATTCATAAGGTATCATTATTCCACGTAATTTTAACTTTTAGAAATAAAACTTAACTGAATCAAATTTTAACATATAAAAGAACATATAAAGAAATAAAAATACTAAACAAAAATTAAACCATAAGTAACCAAAAGCAGAGTTTAAAACAGAGAAGTGCCATAAAAACAAAAACATAATTAAACAAAGTAACCAAATTAAACAAAATATAAAAAAATAACCAAATTGTGCATAAGATTTAAACATTCAGAAAACTCCCCCAAACTTTTAATCACACTGTCTCAGTGGGTGCCTGCAACAGGGTCATCACCAGAAGGAGGTGGTTGCTGCGGAGGCGGGTAGTGCAGTCCAAATTGAGCAAAGAAAATGTTGAACTGTTCACTAAGGCCCGTCATCTGAGTAGAAATGGTACGTACCTCGTGCTCAACTCCTCCGAACCGTTGCTCCATACTATCAAAACGTTGCTCCCAGACTTCATTCCTGCGATTCATTTCATTTTCAAAAGAGTCAAGTCTGTTAGCAATATATGCAAATGTGTTTGGTGGTGGAGCAGATGGTCCGACTTCGGATGGTGGTGGTGCGGATGGACCAGCCTCAAAAGGTGGAGGTGGTGGTTGATCTTCAGGTTCATCAAACTCTCCCCCTTCTCCAAACAACTCATCTATGTCAATGTTTATATCTGCGTCGTGGCCCTAGAATCTCATAATGGTTCCCTCTTTTTCTTGCTATCCGCATGGCTAAAACAGTGATCATATCAATTGTAATTTTACCAGGTATGGGAACAAGGTGATCAAATCTAATATTTAGATAATGTGCAATTTTTGTGATCATTCCCTCAATTACAATTTTTCCACTCCGTTGTCTAATCACTTCCTCACATCTTCTAGCAAACCAATAACCCACATTAAACACTTTTTCCTCCATGGCACAATAAAAGAAGTGCAATTCTTTTAAATTAACATTTCCTTGACTCTCACCTCTTCCAAAAATGGTATTTGCTAGCACAATATGTATATACCTATAGAATGGGTTTGTAAAATTAGAGGCCTTAGATATTTTGCTATTGAATCTTCTCGTGCCTCCTAATCTAGTCCATGTGGAATTTTCATCAAACTCCTCCATTCTACCAGGTATTCCCTGCAAATTAGATAATCCAAGTGCATCCCCCAACTCAAGCATAAGCCAATTATAATTTTGATTTCCCAATCTAAATTCCATTCTCCCATTCTCCCATTGAATCCAGCTTGAAAATTGGGTGGAAAAAATTTAAAACTACTCAAGAATTCAAGGGTTAATTCAGCATAAGTGGGGAAACACATACTAGCAAACATAAGCCATTGCATATCAGTAAACATTTTCAGCAATTCATTATTCCATCCTAATTTTCTCACAACATTTCCATCAATAAACCGGGAAGGAATAATTTTTCTAGAACTTAAAGTTTGGTACCTTTGCCGTTGTTCTTCATCCTGAAAACGAATTTCATGATACCTGCTTGGTCCTGGAGATGGTGGTGGAGATAGTGTAGATGATGATGAGGAAGATGTTTCTTGGCGTCTTCTTTTAGACCCCTCTCCCTTTGATCCTCCACCTTTTGATTTTCCAGTTGATTTTGTGGCTATAGTCTTGCTTCTCACCATTTTTGTGGTTAATTTGAGGAAAATAAAGGATAATCTAAGAAAAGTGAATGAAAATTGAAGTTTAGGGCGTGGGTTGAGAGGTTTGGGACGTGACTTTCAAACTTGGGTGGCTAGGGATAAGGAAGGAGAGAAAATGAGATGTTTTTATAGTACCTGGGTGGCCACGGTCGTGGCCTTGATTTGACTGGTCAAGGGGCAGTTTGCATGGGAGGCCACGGTCGTGGCCCTTAGGGTGCCACGGTCGTGGCTTTGGTTTCGCTTCTGCCTCTTTGGTTTCTTTGAGTAGGAAATTTTAGCAGCCGTGTTCTGGATCCCACGGTCGTGGCCATTGGGAGGCCATGGCCGTGGCATCTGGTTTCTTACTGTTTTATCAAAAATTTTCCTCCGTTTCAATTTTTACAGTTCCAAATTGAATCCCACGGCCCTGGGGATGGATGTCCACGGTCGTGGCATGTAAGTTCCTTCCATTTTTAGTGTATAAGCACCTGTGATCACCTTCAAAACAAAATTTAAACACAATCTATTAAAAAGTTTGAAATAAAAAAAAATTAATCTAAAAGAACACAAGGGAAAAGAATTGGGTTGCCTCCCAATAAGCGCTAAATTTATCGTCGATAGCTTGACATTGACTTGTGTAGATTCTTATGAGTTGAAATGATAGATGGCTCCAACATCTATGGGATCTCCAATGAGATAAGGTTTCAGTCGTTGTCCATTAACCTTGAAAATCTCTCCCTTTTGATTTTGAATATCACATGCACCGTAAGGATAAACCTTGACAATTGTAAAGGGTCCAGACGAACGAGATTTAAGCTTTCCAGGAAATAGTCTTAATCTTGAGTTGTATAACAAAACCTGTTGTCCTTCATGAAATTGCTTAAAATTTATAAATCTATCATGCCATGACTTTGTTCTTTCTTTATAAATTTTAGCATTTTCATAAGCTTGAAACCGAATCTCATCTAATTCACTCAATTGCAAAAGTCGCTTTTGTCCTGCCTTATTCCAATCCATGTTCAATTGCTTAATAGCCCAATATGCCCTATGTTCTAGCTCAACTGGTAAATGGCATGCTTTTCCAAAAACAAGTCTATATGGTGACATGCCAATCGGAGTCTTAAACGCTGTTCTATAAGCCCAAAGAGCATCATCTAACTTGATTGACCAATCTTTCCTTGAATTACTAACAGTTTTCTCTAAGATCCACTTAAGTTCCCTGTTAGAAATCTCCACTTGTCCACTAGTTTGAGGGTGATAAGGTGTTGTCACCTTATGTTGTACTCCATATTTCCTAAGGATAGATTCAAAAGTCTTATTACAAAAATGAGTACCTCCATCACTAATTATGGCCCTAGGGACTCCAAATCTAGTGAAAATATTTTTCTTTACAAATCTGGTCACAACCTTAGAATCATTTGTTGGACTAGCTATTGCTTCTACCCACTTTGAAACATAATCTACAGCCACTAAAATGTATTGATTATTAAATGATGGTGGAAATGGTCCCATAAAATCAATTCCCCAAACATCAAACAATTCAACTTCTAGAATGGAGTTAAGTGGCATATCTTGTCTTTTTGAAATATTCCCTACCCTTTGGCATCTATCACATGATTGAACAAAATTTTTGGCATCCTTATACATACTTGGCCAGAAGAATCCAGATTGCCAAATTTTTGCAATTGTCTTAGACGTACCAGAATGTCCCCCACATTCTTTCGAATGGCAGAATTGTAAAATACTCTTTATTTCCTCTTCTGGAACACACCTACGAATCATTCCATCCCCACAATGTTTAAACAATAATGGTTCCTCCCATATGTAATGTTTAACATCGGAAAGAAATTTCTTTCGTTGAGCATAAGTCAATTCTGATGGAAGGACGCCACCTGCCAAATAATTCACAAAATTAGCATACCAAGGGATGTAATGTTTAATGGAAAACAAATGTTCATCAGGGAATGATTCATTAATGGGCAAAATATTCTGAGTTGCTTGCTTCTCGATTCTGGATAGGTGATCTGCTACAAGATTCTCTGCTCCTTTTTTATCTCTAATTTCAAGATCAAATTCTTGGAAGAGCAAAATCCATCTAATCAGTCTTGGTTTAGCTTCCTTTTTGTTCATGAGATACCTGATAGCTGCATGGTCAGTATGAACAATAACTTTGTAACCTAAAAGATAAGATCAAAATTTATCCAATGCAAACACTATGGCAAGCATTTCCTTTTCTGTAGTGGCATAATTGATTTGAGTATCATCAAGGGTTCGGCTTGCGTAGTAGATGACATGATTTTTCTTATCCTTTCTTTGACTCAAAACTGCCCCAATTGCGTAATCACTGGCATCACACATAAGTTCAAATGGCAAAGACCAATCTGGTGGTGATATAATAGGAGTTGTCGTGAGTGCTGCTTTTAACCTGTTAAAGGCAATTGAACATTCATTAGAAAAATTAAAAACAGCATCCTTATTTAATAATTCACACAAAGGTTTAGTAATTTTTGAAAAATCTTTTATAAATCGTCTGTAAAACCCTGCATGTCCTAAGAAACTTCGAACTCCTTTCACGTTGGTTGGCGGTGGTAATTTTTCAATGACTTCCACTTTTGCTCTATCTACTTCAATTCCTTCTTTTGAAACCTTATGTCCAAGTATAATTCCTTCTTCTACCATAAAGTGGCATTTTTCCCAGTTTAGGACAAGGTTAGTTTCTTCACACCTTTTCAGTACCTGTTCCAAATGTTGTAAACAATCATCAAAAGTTGAACCATAAACTGTAAAATCATCCATAAAAATTTCAACCATTGATTCTACAACATCAGAAAATATGGCCATCATGCATCGTTGGAAGGTTGCTGGTGCATTGCACAATCCAAAAGGCATTCTCCGATAGGTAAAAGTGCCATAAGGACATGTGAATGTAGTTTTCTCCTGATCTTCTGGTGCTATAGGAATTTATAAATATCCTGAATAACCATCCAATAAACAAAAATAAGCATTTCCTGCAAGTCTTTCCAACATTTGATCAATGAATGGTAATGGAAAATGATCCTTTCTGGTAGCTTTATTCAACTTCCTATAATCTATACAAACTCGCCATCCAGTGACTGTTCTTGAAGGGATTAATTCGTTATTTTCATTTGTTATAACTGTCATCCCTCCTTTCTTTGAAACCACATGTATAGGACTTACCCACGAGCTATCAGAAATGGGATAAATAATTCCTGCATCTAAAAGCTTAGTTATTTCTGCTTTTACTACCTCCTTCATATTTGGATTTAATCTTCTTTGTTGGTCTATCACAGGTTTAGAATTTTTTTTCCAACAATATTCTATGCATACAAATTGAAGGGCTAATTCCCTTAATATCAGATATAGTCCAACCTATAGCTTTTTTATATTGTCTAATTAAATTCAAGGTTTGACTTAATTGATCTTCAGACAACTTAGCACTGACAATAATAGGCAAAGAATTATTTGTTTCAAGATATGCATACCTGAGATGATTTGGAAGAGGTTTCAACTCTAATTCTGGTGCCCTATCAATGGATGGTAGTGGTAAAGTTTTACCTTTTTCAAGAGGTTCGAATCGTTCAAAGTACATGAGTGGATTTTGTTGAAATGATAAAACATCAGTGGCTATTTCTTTGTTTCCCTCAAATATTTCTTTGTGCCCTATTGCTTTGGATTTTTACTTTTATTTCTTTAAATTTTAAGGGTTACATGCGTAGCAATCCAAACACTCAACTTGTACCCTATAATCCTGAAATTGAGAAATTTTGTAGAAAGCAAAACAAGGAAAGAAAAGAAAGACAAAGAGGAGAAGGAACTTCAACTGAAATTCATTTAGAAGAAGGAGCATTTTCTGCAAAAGAAGAAGAAATCATGGGAGATCCACATAATATGACCCTAAAAGAATATGCTTTGCCATCTGCTCACCCAAGATCTAGCATAGTCAAACCTCCTGTGCAAGCCAACACATTTGATCTAAAACCAGCACTTATTAATTTAATTCAGCAATCTGTTTTTCATGGATTACCACATGAGGATGCTTATGCTCATATTTCAAATTTTTTAGAAATGCGTGATATATTTAAAATTAACGGTGTATTTGATGATGCTATTAGGTTGTGATCTCACTAAGAGATCAAGCAAAAGATTGGCTCATTTCGAAGGCACCAGGTACATTCTCCATTTGGGATCAATTAGCCGCTGCATTTTTGGCAAAATACTTTCCACCTGCAAAGACGTCTAAATTAAGGAATGATATCACAAGTTTCATTCAACAAGATGGGGAGAGCTTATATGAAGCTTGGGAACGATTCAAGAATTTGCAAAGAAAATGTCCTCACCATGGAGTCCCGGAATGGCTTTTAATTCAAACCTTTTATAATGGACTTCATCCAAATATTAAGGGAATGATTGATGCAGCAGCAGGAGGTGCTCTAATGAACAAAGCTCCTTCTGAAGCAACTGATTTAATTGAAGAAATGGCTGCAAATAATTATCATTGGACTTCAGAAAGAGGTATGCAAAAAAGAGTTGCAGGATTACATGAGATTGATAATTTTTCTTTACTTGCAGCTAAAGTGGATACAATTGCCAAGAAATTGGAGCATGTCAATTTATCATCCACATCATCTCAAGGTTGTGAAGGATGCGGAGGTAGCCATGATGTAGCTAATTGAAAGATAATGGAGCATGTCCAGTTTGTGGGGAATCAAAATAGAGATCCAACTTTCCCACAAGGAAACACTTATAACCCCACATGGAGAAATCACCCTAATTTGGCATGGGGAAATCAAGGCAGTCAAAAAGCACCATATGGAGGTTAATTCTAAGTACCAAACAATTAATTCTAAGTACTGATCTACTTCATATGATGGCTTTTTGACGGCCGTGGCCCAAAAACTTGTTGCGGTCTCAGTCTCATTATCTGTAAGTGCACAGATCGTTAACAAGTAATATAATGATGAGTAGAGTATCGTTCCCATGAGGAGGTTAATTCTAAGTACCAAACAATTAAACCGATTAATATTTGGATAATCAAATTTAATTTATGAATTAACTAGCTAAAAATGACAATAAATTAAGAATAAATTTCTTATGATTTAAAAACTTAGGGTTTAGTCACCTTTATTGATTTATTATGAATTTTCTAAGATATTGAATTAATTCAGTTTTCTTTTCAATTAATGGTTAGATTCCCCTAAATCAAGCTCAAGTCTCTCTCAAGTACTAGAACTAATAGTGACTTAATCCTTATGTCTACTCTCGTGATCATAAATAACTAAATCAATTCATTAAGTTTTATGAGAATCTTGAATCAACCTCTTAAGGGTTTAACCTTATCTCTAAGTGAGAAACTTACTTAAGATTGTTATCTCCTTGGACTAATGTCATGCTTCCACTCTCGCTCCATCACACGACATCTCAAATCAATTAATCATTGGCCAAATAATAAAAGCATTAAGATTAAAGACAACAAAATAATCAAAGGATAACTAAATTAACCAAATAGACATTTATAGCTCCATGATAAATTCAATTAAAGGGACCAACCCTAAAAAGGATTAGTTCTTCATTATTGAAATAAAAACATTACAAATATTCGAAATGGTAAATGAAAACATAATTTAAAAGGAACAAGAAATATCAAACTCTATTTCTTGAAGAAGATCTTGACATGGATCTTGAACTCCTCCTTGAAAATGAAATTCACAATTCTATACTAAATTTATTTGGATGAATCTAATCTAATCTATTACATATTCTCTTCACTCATGCTCTTGAATCCTTGGAGGAAATGTGTTTATATAGAGTGCTTGGAAACTTCTGTAGTGGAGAAAAACTGAAAAAGGCTTAAACAAGTCTTGGTTGGTGAGTTCATCTTCAACATTTGCAGCTCACAAATCATAAAATAAGGGCCACGGTCGTGGCCTGTGTGAAGGCTGCCTGATTCGTCAAACTTTTCAGCTACCTGAGTCGGCCTGGTGGGCCACGGTCGTGGCCCTTAGGAAGCCACGGTCTTTGCCTTCAAAATGAAAATGCCAAACTTATTTTCTTCTTGTTTTTAGCTCAGTCAGTGTCGAAATGGATCCCACGGTCGTGGCCCTTGGGAGGCCACGGCCGTGGCTTATGATTTGCCTTCATTTTTGCTTGTTTTTCTTGAATTTTGCCTTACTAATCATCAAAAACCTTTAGCCTTGTCTTCCATGCTCACAAAGTATAATTCTAACTCAAATAATCAAAACTCATCAAATTCAATTGGAGAATACTTAAAAATCAGAGTTAAAATGGCATTAAACAATGACTATAATTTCACTCTATCAAATTCCCCCAAACTTGAATTATTGCTTGTCCTCAAGCAATTTAGAGTTTATATATATTTTTCTATATGTTAGTTTATATGCAAAATTTTAAACAATTCAAGTTTTAAAACTTTAAGTTGCAATTAGCTTCATAATTTTACCTTACTTCATTCTTTTCCTTCTTTGCTCAAGAACTTAATTAATTGCAATCAATCATCAAATCTTAGATAAGCAATTTTTTTTCTTTTTTTTTATAATATATATATATATATATCCTAGTCTCATATGCATGCTTAATCGAGCCTTCTCCACTAATAGACCACACTAGATTAAGGGAAATCAAAAGGTCTTTAATAGGCTTTTAATGAGGTCTAAAAGGTATAGGCTAAAATAAGATTTAGATAAAAATAGGTTAAGTATCTTCTATTTTTTTGTAACTTTTGTAGATGATTTTTGAATGCTTTGCTCCTTTCTTTCTTTTTAGGGAGTGTTATATATATATATATATATATATATGTAAAACTCCCCCAAACTTTCAACTTTAGGAGCTTCTTATTTGTAACTTGTATCCTCATAGTAACTTTTTCAAAAGATAGTTAACCTTGAAAAGGGTGGTTTTTATTGCTTGTCAAGTGTCAAGAAATTCTCAAGCTAAAATATTGATTTAGGCTCAAAAGGGACAACTAGAGACAATGTTCAAACGTGGTGGATATAAGGATTTGGCTTTTCAAACAATGCCTAAATCATTTTTCCCTTTTATCTAGCTTGATTCTTTTTCGCCTCAAAAGCTCTTTTAAACATGTTCTAGGCCTAGGTAAAAAAATATAAACTCCATCTAAAATTTAATAACGAACCACTTTTAATTGCTTTGAAGAGCTCATTTGGAATATTAAAATTCATAAGGTATCATTATTCCACGTAATTTTAACTTTTAGAAATAAAACTTAACTGAATCAAATTTTAACATATAAAAGAACATATAAAGAAATAAAAATACTAAACAAAAATTAAACCATAAGTAACCAAAAGCAGAGTTTAAAACAGAGAAGTGCCATAAAAACAAAAACATAATTAAACAAAGTAACCAAATTAAACAAAATATAAAAAAAATAACCAAATTGTGCATAAGATTTAAACATTCAGAAAACTCCCCCAAACTTTTAATCACACTGTCTCAGTGGGTGCCTGCAACAGGGTCATCACCAGAAGGAGGTGGTTGCTGCAGAGGCGGGTAGTGCAGTCCAAATTGAGCAAAGAAAATGTTGAACTGTTCACTAAGGCCCGTCATCTGAGTAGAAATGGTACGTACCTCGTGCTCAACTCCTCCGAACCGTTGCTCCATACTATCAAAACGTTGCTCCCAGACTTCATTCCTGCGATTCATTTCATTTTCAAAAGAGTCAAGTCTGTTAGCAATATATGCAAATGTGTTTGGTGGTGGAGCAGATGGTCCGACTTCGGATGGTGGTGGTGCGGATGGACCAGCCTCAAAAGGTGGAGGTAGTGGTTGATCTTCAGGTTCATCAAACTCTCCCCCTTCTCCAAACAACTCATCTATGTCAATGTTTATATCTGCGTCGTGGCCCTAGAATCTCATAATGGTTCCCTCTTTTTCTTGCTATCCGCATGGCTAAAACAGTGATCATATCAATTGTAATTTTACCAGGTATGGGAACAAGGTGATCAAATCTAATATTTAGATAATGTGCAATTTTTGTGATCATTCCCTCAATTACAATTTTTCCACTCCGTTGTCTAATCACTTCCTCACATCTTCTAGCAAACCAATAACCCACATTAAACACTTTTTCCTCCATGGCACAATAAAAGAAGTGCAATTCTTTTAAATTAACATTTCCTTGACTCTCACCTCTTCCAAAAATGGTATTTGCTAGCACAATATGTATATACCTATAGAATGGGTTTGTAAAATTAGAGGCCTTAGATATTTTGCTATTGAATCTTCTCGTGCCTCCTAATCTAGTCCATGTGGAATTTTCATCAAACTCCTCCATTCTACCAGGTATTCCCTGCAAATTAGATAATCCAAGTGCATCCCCCAACTCAAGCATAAGCCAATTATAATTTTGATTTCCCAATCTAAATTCCATTCTCCCATTCTCCCATTGAATCCAGCTTGAAAATTGGGTGGAAAAAATTTAAAACTACTCAAGAATTCAAGGGTTAATTCAGCATAAGTGGGGAAACACATACTAGCAAACATAAGCCATTGCATATCAGTAAACATTTTCAGCAATTCATTATTCCATCCTAATTTTCTCACAACATTTCCATCAATAAACCGGGAAGGAATAATTTTTCTAGAACTTAAAGTTTGGTACCTTTGCCGTTGTTCTTCATCCTGAAAATGAATTTCATGATACCTGCTTGGTCCTGGAGATGGTGGTGGAGATGGTGTAGATGATGATGAGGAAGATGTTTCTTGGCGTCTTCTTTTAGACCCATCTCCCTTTGATCCTCCACCTTTTGATTTTCCAGTTGATTTTGTGGCTATAGTCTTGCTTCTCACCATTTTTGTGGTTAATTTGAGGAAAATAAAGGATAATCTAAGAAAAGTGAATGAAAATTGAAGTTTAGGGCGTGGGTTGAGAGGTTTGGGACGTGACTTTCAAACTTGGGCGGGTAGGGATAAGGAAGGAGAGAAAATGAGATGTTTTTATAGTACCTGGGTGGCCACGGTCGTGGCCTTGATTTGACTGGTCAAGGGGCAGTTTGCATGGGAGGCCACGGTCGTGGCCCTTAGGGTGCCACGGTCGTGGCTTTGGTTTCGCTTCTGCCTCTTTGGTTTCTTTGAGTAGGAAATTTTGGCAGCCGTGTTCTGGATCCCACGGTCGTGGCCATTGGGAGGCCATGGCCGTGGCATCTGGTTTCTTACTGTTTTATCAAAAATTTTCCTCCGTTTCAATTTTTACAGTTCCAAATTGAATCCCACGGCCCTGGGGATGGATGTCCACGGTCGTGGCATGTAAGTTCCTTCCATTTTTAGTGTATAAGCACCTGTGATCACCTTCAAAACAAAATTTAAACACAATCTATTAAAAAGTTTGAAATAAAAAAAATTAATCTAAAAGAACACAAGGGAAAAGAATTGGGTTGCCTCCCAAAAAGCGCTAAATTTATCGTCGATAGCTTGACATTGACTTGTGTAGATTCTTATGAGTTGAAATGATAGATGGCTCCAACATCTATGGGATCTCCAATGAGATAAGGTTTCAGTCGTTGTCCATTAACCTTGAAAATCTCTCCCTTTTGATTTTGAATATCACATGCACCGTAAGGATAAACCTTGACAATTGTAAAGGGTCCAGACGAACGAGATTTAAGCTTTCCAGGAAATAGTCTTAATCTTGAGTTGTATAACAAAACCTGTTGTCCTTCATGAAATTGCTTAAAATTTATAAATCTATCATGCCATGACTTTGTTCTTTCTTTATAAATTTTAGCATTTTCATAAGCTTGAAACCGAATCTCATCTAATTCACTCAATTGCAAAAGTCGCTTTTGTCCTGCCTTATTCCAATCCATGTTCAATTGCTTAATAGCCCAATATGCCCTATGTTCTAGCTCAACTGGTAAATGGCATGCTTTTCCAAAAACAAGTCTATATGGTGACATGCCAATCGGAGTCTTAAACGCTGTTCTATAAGCCCAAAGAGCATCATCTAACTTGATTGACCAATCTTTCCTTGAATTACTAACAGTTTTCTCTAAGATCCACTTAAGTTCCCTGTTAGAAATCTCCACTTGTCCACTAGTTTGAGGGTGATAAGGTGTTGTCACCTTATGTTGTACTCCATATTTCCTAAGGATAGATTCAAAAGTCTTATTACAAAAATGAGTACCTCCATCACTAATTATGGCCCTAGGGACTCCAAATCTAGTGAAAATATTTTTCTTTACAAATCTGGTCACAACCTTAGAATCATTTATTGGACTAGCTATTGCTTCTACCCACTTTGAAACATAATCTACAGCCACTAAAATGTATTGATTATTAAATGATGGTGGAAATGGTCCCATAAAATCAATTCCCCAAACATCAAACAATTCAACTTCTAGAATGGAGTTAAGTGGCATATCTTGTCTTTTTGAAATATTCCCTACCCTTTGGCATCTATCACATGATTGAACAAAATTTTTGGCATCCTTATACATACTTGGCCAGAAGAATCCAGATTGCCAAATTTTTGCAATTGTCTTAGACGTACCAGAATGTCCCCCACATTCTTTCGAATGGCAGAATTGTAAAATACTCTTTATTTCCTCTTCTGGAACACACCTACGAATCATTCCATCCTCACAATGTTTAAACAATAATGGTTCCTCCCATATGTAATGTTTAACATCGGAAAGAAATTTCTTTCGTTGAGCATAAGTCAATTCTGATGGAAGGACGCCACCTGCCAAATAATTCACAAAATTAGCATACCAAGGGATGTAATGTTTAATGGAAAACAAATGTTCATCAGGGAATGATTCATTAATGGGAAAAATATTCCGAGTTGCTTGCTTCTCGATTCTGGATAGGTGATCTGCTACAAGATTCTCTGCTCCTTTTTTATCTCTAATTTCAAGATCAAATTCTTGGAAGAGCAAAATCCATCTAATCAGTCTTGGTTTAGCTTCCTTTTTGTTCATGAGATACCTGATAGCTGCATGGTCAGTATGAACAATAACTTTGTAACCTAAAAGATAAGATCAAAATTTATCCAATGCAAACACTATGGCAAGCATTTCCTTTTCTGTAGTGGCATAATTGATTTGAGTATCATCAAGGGTTCGGCTTGCGTAGTAGATGACATGATTTTTCTTATCCTTTCTTTGACTCAAAACTGCCCCAATTGCGTAATCACTGGCATCACACATAAGTTCAAATGGCAAAGACCAATCTGGTGGTGATATAATAGGAGTTGTCGTGAGTGCTGCTTTTAACCTGTTAAAGGCAATTGAACATTCATTAGAAAAATTAAAAACAGCATCCTTATTTAATAATTCACACAAAGGTTTAGTAATTTTTGAAAAATCTTTTATAAATCGTCTGTAAAACCCTGCATGTCCTAAGAAACTTCGAACTCCTTTCACGTTGGTTGGCGGTGGTAATTTTTCAATGACTTCCACTTTTGCTCTATCTACTTCAATTCCTTCTTTTGAAACCTTATGTCCAAGTATAATTCCTTCTTCTATCATAAAGTGGCATTTTTCCCAGTTTAGGACAAGGTTAGTTTCTTCACACCTTTTCAGTACCTGTTCCAAATGTTGTAAACAATCATCAAAAGTTGAACCATAAACTGTAAAATCATCCATAAAAATTTCAACCATTGATTCTACAACATCAGAAAATATGGCCATCATGCATCGTTGGAAGGTTGCTGGTGCATTGCACAATCCAAAAGGCATTCTCCGATAGGTAAAAGTGCCATAAGGACATGTGAATGTAGTTTTCTCCTGATCTTCTGGTGCTATAGGAATTTATAAATATCCTGAATAACCATCCAATAAACAAAAATAAGCATTTCCTGCAAGTCTTTCCAACATTTGATCAATGAATGGTAATGGAAAATGATCCTTTCTGGTAGCTTTATTCAACTTCCTATAATCTATACAAACTCGCCATCCAGTGACTGTTCTTGAAGGGATTAATTCGTTATTTTCATTTGTTATAACTGTCATCCCTCCTTTCTTTGAAACCACATGTATAGGACTTACCCACGAGCTATCAGAAATGGGATAAATAATTCCTGCATCTAAAAGCTTAGTTATTTCTGCTTTTACTACCTCCTTCATATTTGGATTTAATCTTCTTTGTTGGTCTATCACAGGTTTAGAATTTTTTTTCCAACAATATTCTATGCATACAAATTGAAGGGCTAATTCCCTTAATATCAGATATAGTCCAACCTATAGCTTTTTTATATTGTCTAATTAAATTCAAGGTTTGACTTAATTGATCTTCAGACAACTTAGCACCGACAATAATAGGCAAAGAATTATTTGTTTCAAGATATGCATACCTGAGATGATTTGGAAGAGGTTTCAACTCTAATTCTGGTGCCCTATCAATGGATGGTAGTGGTAAAGTTTTACCTTTTTCAAGAGGTTCGAATCGTTCAAAGTACATGAGTGGATTTTGTTGAAATGATAAAACATCAGTGGCTATTTCTTTGTTTCCCTCAAATGTAGAACGTTGTGCAAGACATATTTCCAAAGGATCAGCATGCATTTGGTCACCTATTTCCTGCACACATTCATCTATAACATCAATTAGAAAACAATCATCAAGAATTGCTGGATGTTTTGCTGCTTTTGTCAAGTTAAATTCCACTTTCTCTTCTCCTACTTGGAGAGTAAGTTTTCCCTTTCGAACATCTATCATGGCTCCAGTTGTAGCTAAAAATGGCCTTCCTAAAATGAGAGGAATTTCAATGTCTTCAACCATTTCCAGAATTACAAAATCTACTGGAATGTAGAGTTTATCTACTTTCACAAGTACATCTTCAACTATGCCAACAGGATATTTTATGGATCGATCAGCTAATTGAAGAGACATTTTTGTTGGTTGTAATTGTGTGAAGCCAAGTTTCCTGCAAATAGAACTAGGCATTAGACTCACACTAGCTCCTAAATCACATAATGCTTTACGAAAATCAACTTCACCAATGGTGCAAGGTATAGAAAAACTCCCTGGATCTTTTAACTTTGATGGAAGCTTGTTTTGGATCACCGCACTACATTCCTCTGTTAATGCAATTTTTGCATTATACTCCAGTTTCCTTTTATTGGATAGCAGTTCTTTAAGAAACTTCACATAAGTTGGCATTTGTGCAAGAGCTTCTGTAAAAGGAATATTAATGTGAAGTTGTTTAAAAACTTCTAAAAATTTTTCATATTGCTTATCTAATTTTTGCTTCTTAGGTCTTTGAGGAAAAGGAATTTGAGGAACATATGGTTTGAGTGCTTCTTTTGGTTCTTCCTTCTCTTTGACTTCTTCTTCTTTTTCCTTTACCAATTTTGGGATTTGGGTTGGTGAAGGATCATCTAGTTGCAAACCACTCCTTAAGGTCACAGCCTTGCAATGCTCTCTTGGATTGATTTCTGTCTGACTCGGAAGAGCTCCTTGATTCCGGTTATGGAGAGAACTTGCGATTTGACCTATCTGTGTTTCAAGACTTCTATTTTGAGTTGATAGAAGCTCAATCTTTTGCTCTAATCTTTCATGTTGCTTTTCCATTCTATCAAATCTTTCCGATGTTGCTCCAATGAATTTTTCCAATGCTACTTCATATGATGGTTTTTCAGGAGGATGGAAGCCTTGATTTTGGATCCAGAACACGGCTGCCAAAATTTCCTACTCAAAGAAACCAAAGAGGCAGAAGCGAAACCAAAGCCACGACCGTGGCCTCCCATGCAAACCGCCCCTTGACCAGTCAAACCAAGGCCACGACCGTGGCCACCCAGGTACTATAAAAACATCTCATTTTCTCTCCTTCCTTATCCCTAGCCGCCCAAGTTTGAAAGCCACGTCCCAAACCTCTCAACCCACCCCCTAAACTTCAATTTTCATTCACTTTTCTTAGATTCTTCTTTATTTTCCTCAAATTAACCACAAAAATGGTGAGAAGCAAGACTATAGCCACAAAATCAACTGGAAAATCAAAAGGTGGAGGATCAAAGGGAGTGAACAGTTCAACATTTTCTTTGCTCAATTTGGACTGCACTACCCGCCTCTGCAGCAACCACCTCCTTCTGGTGATGACCCTGATGCAGGCACCCACTGAGACAGTGTGATTGAAAGTTTGAGGGAGTTTTCTGAATGTTTAAATCTTATGCACAATTTGGTTATTTTTTTTTATATTTTGTTTAATTTGGTTACTTTGTTTAATTATGTTTTTGTTTTTATGGCACTTCTCTGTTTTAAACTCTGCTTTTGGTTACTTATGGTTTAATTTTTGTTTAGTATTTTTATTTCTTTATATGTTCTTTTATATGTTAAAATTTGATTCAGTTAAGTTTTATTTCTAAAGTTAAAATTACGTGGAATAATGATACCTTATGAATTTTAATATTCCAAATGAGCTCTTCAACGCAATTAAAAGTGGTTCGTTATTAAATTTTAGATGGAGTTTATATTTTTTTACCTAGGCCTAGAACATGTTTAAAAGAGCTTTTGAGGCGAAAAAGAATCAAGCTAGATAAAAGGGAAAAATGATTTAGGCATTGTTTGAAAAGCCAAATCCTTATATCCACCACATTTGAACATTGTCTCTAGTTGTCCCTTTTGAGCCTAAATCAATATTTTAGCTTGAGAATTTCTTGACACTTGACAAGCAATAAAAACCACCCTTTTCAAGGTTAACTATCTTTTGAAAAAGTTACTATAAGGATACAAGTTACAAATAAGAAGCTCCTAAAGTTGAAAGTCTGGGGGAGTTTTACATATATATATATATATATATATATAACACTCCCTAAAAAGAAAGAAAGGAGCAAAGCATTCAAAAATCCTCTACAAAAGTTACAAAAAAATAGAAGATACTTAACCTATTTTTATCTAAACCTTATTTTAGCCTATACCTTTTAGACCTCATTACAAGCCTATTAAAGACCTTTTGATTTCCCTTAATCTAGTGTGGTCTATTAGTGGAGAAGGCTCGATTAAGCATGCATATGAGACTAGGATATATATATATATATATATTATAAAAAAAAGAAAAAAAATTGCTTATCTAAGATTTGATGATTGATTGCAATTAATTAAGTTCTTGAGCAAAGGAGGAAAAGAATGAAGTAAGGTAAAATTATGAAGCTAATTGCAACTTAAAGTTTTAAAACTTGAATTGTTTAAAATTTTGCATATAAAGTAACATACAGAAAAATATATATAAACTCTAAATTGCTTGAGGACAAGCAATAATTCAAGTTTGGGGGAATTTGATAGAGTGAAATTATAGTCATTGTTTTATGCCATTTTAACTCTGATTTTTAAGTATTCTCCAATTGAATTTGATGAGTTTTGATTATTTGAGTTAGAATTACACTTTGTGAGCATGGAAGACAAGGCTAAAGGTTTTTGATGATTAGTAAGGCAAAATTCAATAAAAACAAGCAAAAATGAAGGCAAATAATAAGCCACGGCCATGGCCTCCCAAGGGCCACGACCGTGGGATCCATTTCGACACTGACTGAGCTAAAAACAAGAAGAAAATAAGTTTGGCAGTTTAATTTTGAAGGCCACGACTGTGGCTTCCTAAGGGCCACGACCGTGGCCCACCAGGCCGACTCAGGTAGCTGAAAAGTTTGACGAATCAGGCAGCCTTCACACAGGCCACGACCGTGGCCCTAATTTTATGATTTGTGACCTGCAAATGTTGAAGATGAACTCACCAACCAAGACTTGTTTAAGCCTTTTTCAGTTTTTCTCCACTACAGAAGTTTCCAAGCACTCTATATAAACACATTTCCTCCAAGGATTCAAGAGCATGAATGAAGAGAATATGTAATAGATTAGATTAGATTCATCCAAATAAATTTAGTATAGAATTGTGAATTTCATTTTCAAGGAGGAGTTCAAGATCCATGTCAAGATCTTCTTCAAGAAATAGAGTTTGATCTTTCTTGTTCCTTTTAAATTATGTTTTCATTTACCATTTCGAATATTTGTAATGTTTTTATTTCAATAATGAAGAACTAATCCTTTTTAGGGTTGGTCCCTTTAATTGAATTTATCATGGAGCTATAAATGTCTATTTGGTTAATTTAGTTATCCTTTGATTATTTTGTTGTCTTTAATCTTAATGCTTTTATTATTTGGCTAATGATTAATTGATTTGAGATGTCGTGTGATGGAGTGAGAGTGGAAGCATGACATTAGTCCAAGGAGATAACAATCTTAAGTAAGTTTCTCACTTAGAGATAAGGTTAAACCCTTAAGAGGTTGATTCAAGATTCTCATAAAACTTAATGAATTGATTTAGTTATTTATGATCACGAGAGTAGACATAAGGATTAAGTCAATATTAGTTCTAGTACTTGAGGGAGACTTGAGCTTGATTTAGGGGAATCTAACCATTAATTGAAAGGAAAACTGAATTAATTCAATATCTTAGAAAATCCATGATAAATCAATAAAGGTGACTAAACCCTAAGTTTTTAAATCATAAGAAATTTATTCTTAATTTATTGTCATTTTTAGCTTGTTAATTCATAAATTAAATTTGATTATCCAAATATTAATCGGTTTAATTGTTTGGTACTTAGAATTAACCTCCTCGTGGGAACGATACTCTACTCATCATTATATTACTTGTTAATGATCTGTGCACTTGCAGATAATGAGACTGAGACCGCAACACCTAACCCAAAGAAAATAAAATACAAAACTCTTTTTTTTATCTAAACCTGTTTAACTTAAAATACTAAACAAAAAATAAGAAATAATAACCCTAAAACTAAAAACCACAATAAAGTCATAGAAACATAGAGGAGTTTCAAATTCAAAATTCAAAAACTCACCACAACTCACCAACGATTTCAAAAACTTACAAAAAACTATTAGATAAATGGACTAGTTAACAAATTGATGATCGAGTAGAAAAATTGATGGAAGAAAGTGAGATTTAGATAGAAGATCAATGGAAACTGAGAGAGAGAGAAAGTTGTAAGAGAAAATTTCTCTAAGAAATTTTAAAAAGAGAAAGATTTAGAGTGAAGTGTGCGGCAGAGAATTTGGTTGAGTTTTAAGATGCTTATATATGCATCAAAAAGGGCATCGCTTACTTATTAATAAAATGACATCATTTAGTATATTTTATAATATATATGTTTTATAATAGTTGGTCGGGTATGGGTTTATTCAAAAATTTAGAGCACAAGACGAAGGACCAAGGAAACTTGAGAATTTTAGAAATTCTCACCTGCTACCGATAGAACAAATAGTACAGATTGGCCAATCCACCGTGGAAGCTTCGGTATGAACGGTTTCGGTCGGGTAAGGAAATTCTACATAGCCCTACTTTAAAAAGTCAAGCCATTTTTACTTAAAAGTTGAAAAACTTTATCTAATATCTATATTTTAGTTCGAACTAGTTCATTTTTTGGGCTAAATAAAATCAGAGTCAAATTGGTTTTTTTTCCTTAGTTTTTTCTTATTTAAAAATATATTTAAGGTGGTGACTTTATAAAATTATTTTCAAAACTAAGCCAAAATAAATCTAAGTTTGTTGAACAAGTCTTCAGAAGATATATTTTGCATTTGTTCCTCATTTTTTTTAAATCCCACAATGAACTTGTCAATTGTTTCACTAGGTTTTTGAGTCATTCTAGACAATTATGCAATAAACACTTCTAGCTTTTCTCTATAGAATTGAATATGAAATCAACTTTCTATTTTTAGCCAAGTAAAGATGAAGTTTCTAGGCAATGAGTTGTAACAGGTAAAGGCATGACCAGTTAGTGAGTTTGGGAACAATCTCAACTTACAATGAGTGAAATTCTCATAGTTAGCTAATTTACCATATTGGATGGTCAACCTGGCGATGTACTCCGAAGTTGACAGCTCATCCTTGCCAGAAAATAAGGAAAAATCTAAGATTTTATAATATAGAGGATAAGGACTATCCTGATCGATTGTATCGGGATAAGGCTTGAAGAATTCAGGCCTGCATATCTGCTCAAGCTTGGTCTATACAGTTCATGCACCACCTCTCTTATGACCTTAATATCCACTAGTAGCTGAGGTTTAGAAACTTGAGGAAATAGAGGGTTATTATGGGTATTTATTATAGAGTGATCACCTGCAACACATGATTGAATGAAATTCTCAACTTCTTAGTAAGTGGGTTGGCTCTGAGGAGTAGTGGTGTTGAAAATTTGATAGGGAATTGCAACACAATTATATTAACCACTAGGCCTCCCTAAACCATTACTACTCTTATGATTATTACTAAACTCTTCAAGTTTTTGTGGAGTAGATACTTTTCCTTTATTTACCCTTTGAGAATAAGGCAATTCATTGACTTCTTGAGCTAAGGAATGTCCTCGAACTCTTCAACTATATTTTTCATAGGCTTTGACTGAATCTGTGGGCTTGAAGGGTTTGCAACATGAGACTGGTGATTGCATTTCTGCAACTTTTTTTTTTGTAAAACCTATAAAATGCGGGATAGTAATTCGGCATTCTTTTGAATTCTTTTTTGACGAAGCAGAAGTGCTCCCTCAATAGTTGTAGGAGATAAAAATGCATCTTCTTAGCTGTCAACTAGACTTTTCTCAAACTCTTCAACAATTTGAGAGGCGATTCCTTCAAATTATTCTTTCTAAGTGTCATCCTTGATAATTGGGTCCCTTCGAATGCCAAAAATTATTTGCCTGAGGAATGATAAATTTTGGCTTTTAATTGAGTACTGCATACTAAAGAATTATACATTTATCAACCAATTGCTCAATAACTAACTTCTTAATTAAAGCGAGGCATCTCCTTAATGGTTTGCTCGAACTTCTCAAGAATGAAACCTAAAGTAACTAATTATTCACATCGAATGATCCAATTTGTCTTGGCCAAACTGGATGACAAATTGACAAATAAAAATGAAATAAATACAAACAAGTCACTAGAAATGAGTAAAATTAACTAGAAATTTGACTTATAAAACAGGATGAGTGAACTGATTCTCTAGAATCCCTAAAAATCAATTGATTAGCATATTTTGCTTGATGTGTTCCATAAGAATTTCTCCATCCCCTTTGAATTTGTTTGCCTCCCCTTTTCTATTGTTTTTGCATGGTCTATTTCTTCGCTTTTTTTTGGTAGTGGCTCGCTCCTCAACGCCACTTTACTCCTCACAACCTATATCTCTCATTATTTACACTACTGTTTAGCAGTTGATGAAATTTTCTTATACTTAGCATACATAAGGCTTATTTTTCTTAGATATGGTCCTTAGGCTTGCGCTCATTACTTTTAAGCTAAGCCTAATAAATTTATTAGTGCAAACAGATATAAATAGGGAAAAAACTCAAATATAATTTTGAATTAATACCCACATACTAAATTGAACTTTGCAGAAAAAAATTGAATTTTAAAATTCTTTAACTAAATATATCTTTTTTAAAAAAACTATTTTATTTATTATATATTATCAATCTAGTTATTATATATTATCAATCTATTTATTTTCATAATTACCAATTTTATTCATTTTATAAATATAAATTAATTATTAACAAAGTAAAAAATATGAAATTTTAAGAATTAAAAAAATTATTTATTTTTCATATACTAATACTTTTGTGTGAATAAATTAAACGAAGAAAAAAAAAAGAAAATAACATTAGAAGATAAATAAATAAATTTTGATACATTTTACTTATTTTCTTTTTAAAATTTTAAGATTATTATTATTAAATATTACTGTTAGTAATTTAAATATTTATAAAAATATAAAAATATTGATAATATATATCAAGAATAATACATCATGAGCATTTTAAATTCAATTTGAGATTTAGAAAATTTTAGGATTATATTTATTTTTTATTTAAAATCTTTAAATTGTGGGTCTTACACAAAATCATATACATATTTTTTTAGCAAAATTTACAATAATAACTTAAAAAATAAAAAATTACAAAAATGCTAGTCAAATTTTTTTTATTAAAAATTTATAAAAATATTGTGCATATACTAAAAATTTATAAAAATATGGTATATATTGAGTATATGTCATATATATGTTTAATATATTTGTAGTATATGTTGAATATATTTTTAGTATATTTCGAGTATATTTTTAGAATATATTATAAAAATTTGAAAAATTAAAAATTATATTTCTATAAATTGAAAAAATAATAAAAAAAAGTTTTAAAGAAAAAATTAGTATTTTTTGTAATTTTCTTATTTTTCTTAGAGTAATTTGGCATCAGCCAGGATTAAAATAATGCTTTTTAATAATATATTTAATTAAAAAATTTAAATTTTAGTTTGAAATCTATATTGATTTGTATCATATTATATTAAATATATATATAAGTTAAGGAAGCAATAATTGTTTTGAGATTGTCATATCATCAAATTTTTTAAAAAATGTTATTTCACCTTTTTAATTATTTTTTATTTAATTTTAATAAATTATTTAAAATTTAATAATTAATTATAATTATGACTTTTAATCTTGTATAAATTAATATAGTTTAATAATATTTATTGATTAATGTAATTTTTTAGAAATTCAAAAGGTTAAAAAAATATGACTTTTGATTTCATAATAAATTAATTATAAATTAAATAATGTATTTGTAATGATTAATTTATAATTTAAAAATTAAATAATAAAATATGTAACTTGTGAATTTACTAATAAATTAATTATATATTAATAATTTATTTAAATAATTTATTTATAATAATAATTAATTTATATTCTTTTTAAAAATTTAAACAATGAAAAAAATAACTTTTAACCCTTCTAAAAAATTAATTATACATTAATAATTAACGTAATAATAATATTAATATCTAAGAAAATAAGAATTTTTTTTTATGTTGCTACATCATCAAATTTTTTAAAAAGGGTGTTTCACCTTTTCTTTTTCTTTTTATTTAATTTTAATAATTTATATAAATTTAAAATTTAATAATTAATATATTATATTTGTGATTTTTAATCTTCTATAAATTAATTATATATTAATATAATTTAAAAATATTGATTGACTTATATATATATTTAGAAATTTGAAAGTTTAAAAAATATGACTCTTAACCTTCGTAATAAATTAATTATAAATAAAATAATTCATTTATGTCACACACTGCTCTCCTAATATTAGGGATTGACTTATCCTATAATCTAAATGAGTTTCTTCCAAATACTTAAGATAATCATAATAGAAAACTCAATATATAATCATAATTCATAATCTAAATACTTAATATCTTTCACATACTCATGGCTATCGGTGTATGGCAACTTACATAAACCAAACAAATACTTTTATTCTTAAATACATCTTGGTATTGATTATTATAATAATATAAAGAATCCTTAGCAAAATCAAAGGATAAATACTAATATGTTGGCCCAACCTCTTTTACACACTTATGGAATAAAAAGGAGAATAATTCTATTGGATTATTCTTTAATGTTTGAAAATATTAATATATTGAAGGATGAGTCCAACTACTCAGTGAATAGATAAATACGTAACAAGAAAAAATAAATAAAGTTTAAATAATATATATAAGTATTTGCATATATCATCATTAATTAGTTGGGTAAATAATATTTGAAATCTCAAATATACCTTTCAAACATTTCTTGATTCTCAGAGTAATACGAATAATTCAGTTCAAAAATTATTTGTATATACTCAAATATAATTTTTTACTGATCCATCTTTAATCCAAGGGTGCATGGTGACTTATCTCTCAAGCCTAAAAAAAATAATTTCAATACACACGTGCAGAGCAAAACCCTCAAAAGGATAAATCATAGTAACTTTTAATTTTATAAACACACGTCATTAAGGTAAGATCATATAAGATTATAATAAAAGTGTATATAAATATTTATCCAATCACAATATAATCAATCATTCACATATATAAAAAACTTAACTACCATTATTTGTTCTCAATTTATTAAAAAATAAGTAATATTCAAAAATAAACCATCACCTTGAATTCAATAAATCCTTTTTTAAAACCATATATATATATATAATATTTTTTAAAATACAATATTACATATTTATTTATTCATCTTGACTAAGACTGTACTAGTCTAATCAACAAGATATATTCTATATTCAACAATTACAGCTGGGTTCGTTCCTAAATAATATAAAATTATTATTTAATTTAAAATATAACATAAATTTTATCAGCTACTATGGATATATGCTATAGAAAAAATACGTGAAAATGATCATTAAATTCTAACGAAATTTCGGCGGAGTTTCGGCATAATTTGATTTTTTTCAAAATTTCAAAAAAACTCAAATTAGTTTTATCTTAATTATCAAGCTAATTTTTCATTTAGTCCTCGAACAATATTTTCAAAAACTCAACATAATTTACATATCCAAATTTACTAAGTATTCATAATATTTCAATGTACAATTGAATTGCATTAATCTAGTTTATTTATTTTAACAGCTTAATAATAATAATATTTATATTATTAATTAATTTATTCGTTTACATTTAAATAATACAATTTCATATTTATTTTTAGTTAAAATAAATTAACATGCACACAAATACATATATATATTTAAAACTTATTTATCTTAATTTCTAAAATAAACGTATATTAACAATTATAATAACAATTTACTGTAGTAAAGAATTTATTAAATTAATAATAATATTATTTACTTAAGTTTTTTTTAATTTTTTTTATACTTTAAAATATTAATAATTATAATATTAATAATAACAATAGTAATAATAATAATAATATTTACTTAGATGTTAACATTATTTAATTAATTCTTATTATAAAATAATTACTTAATTACCTTTAATTTAACTATAATAATTAATATTGAGTTTAATAATAATAATAATAATAATAATAATAATAATAATAATAATAACTTGCTTATTCTAATTATAACAATGCAAATTTTAATTAAGTAAATAAAATTTAAAATTTTGAAACACAGTATATTAACTATTTAATTTAATAATTATGTATTGATAATTATAACTAATTAACTTCTTTTAATAAATAAATTTATAAATTAATTAATACAATATTCAATTACCTTTATTTCAAACTACCATTTATAATAATAATAATTACTATATTAATAATAGTTTGAAATTAATATTAGTAAAAATTATTATTAATTAATTTGAATCGATAAATAAATAAATTAATAAACTCATTATTTAATAACAATAATAATAATACCTCTATTCATAGATTAATTAACTGATTCCATACATATATATAAATGCTATTAATTAATTCTATAAATAAATAAATAATAAATATAATTAAAATTTTAAATGAGTGATTGATTTATTTAAATCAATTAGTAAAATAAATAATTCTAAAAAAATCAACTAGTAAATAAAAATTTTAACCTAATCCATTAAATAACTAATTAATTTTAGTTTAATATTTAAATTTTATAATAATTAACTTAATTTTAATTATTTAATGTAATTTTGATTATTAATTGTTTATTTATTTGTTTTTGTTTATTTTCCTTTAAACATAATTTATTAACCATCCAATTAAAATTATATTTTTCCAAATTCATACAACTCCATAAATTTAACTAATTATATATATTTAATTAATTACTTATAAATATTATTTTAAATTAATTTTCTATTATTTTTATTTAAAATTTTTAATTAATATATATAAATATATGTATTTTCTAAAAACTTGTCTGAAAATTACAAATGATATACCAAATCAAAACTCGTAATTAGAGGGTCTCAAATATACTAAAATCGCTGGAAAAAAAAGTCGGAAAGTGGCCAAAAATTATGTCTAAAGTTCATATTGACATTGAATTAGAACAATGCGTGAGTTGTCGGATGGTGACCATTGATAGTGATTCTAGTGGTAGTCGACTAGTCGTCGAGCAGCAGTTCCAGTGATCCAGCGCCAATCGATCATTGGTGATTGTAAGCCGGCAAATCGGAGCAAAACCAACACTTCCTCTTTTCTCTTCCCATCCCTCTATTTTTCTCTTCTTTTAGATTCCTTCTCTCTCTCTCTCTCTCTCTCTCTCTCTCTCTCTCTCTCTCTCTCAAATAAATGATTTATCTTATTCTTTCTCTGCCACAATTAATATTCTTCTCCTTAATTATTAATATATCCACTCTAATAATTAATACCTCACATTATTAATATTCAAACATTATTTTTTCGGTACTCATTAGTTTGTTATACCTACCAATAATTTAACTTCAATTTTTTTTTATCATCATTGTTATCTTTTTTTTTTATAAAACCATCCTAATTATTAATTCAACTAATTTTTAATTATCATTATTTTTTTTTCAATTATCACACTTCACTCTAATTATTTATATTCTATCTCTAATTATTTTCTTGTTTGTTTGTTAATAATAATTATCATTATCACTTTAATTAATAATTCAATAATTATACTTTAAATTATTTATTTGTATTATTGTTATTATCATTATTTTCATGCATACTGTAATAATTTATACACTAGACTTTAATTATTATTATTATTATTATTATTGTATTTTATTTTTTATAAGATATTACATTCTTCCCTCCTCAAAAAAAAAAAAATTCATCATCGAATTTTACTAGCTTATAGATGAAAATAAATGAGGATATTAAGTAAGTATATCTTATTTTTTTCTCTCAAGTTGCTTCTTTCTTTGAATAATTATTTCATAAGACATTTACTAAAGAAATAATCTTGTTCCTCAATACTTTTTCTTCTCTAGCTAAAATCGCAACTGATTCTTCTTCATAAGTCAAATCTTCTTTTAGCTCTATTGGTTGCTTCTGAAATATATGTACTTCTATACCTTCTCAACATGGATATATGAAAGACATCATGTATTTGTGATAATTATGGTGATAGTGCATGTCTTTAAGTAACATGATTGATCTTCTCTCTAATTTTATAAGGCCCAATAAACCGAGAATTTAACTTTCTAAGTTTACCAAATTATACTATATCCTTTCATAGAGAGATTTTTAAAACCACTTTATTTCTCATATCATACTCGATATCCTTCCTCTTCAAGTCTGCATAACTCTTCTGTCTGTCTTGTGCAACTTTTAATCTACTTTTGATAGGCTGAATTTTATCAGTAGTTAATTGGACCAATTTTGGATTCATCAATTCCCTTTCTCAAACTTCATTCTAACATATTGGAGTTCTATATTTTCTTCAATGTAATGCTTCATAAGGTGTCATACCAATACTTAAATGGAAGTTGTTATTGTAAGCAAACTCCATCAATGGTAAATGTTTATTTTAACTTTCTTTGAATTCAATGACACAAGCTTTGAGTATATCCTCCAAAATCTGAATAGTATGTTTTGACTAACTATTAGTTTATAAGTGAAAAGAAGTGTTGAACTTCATATTCGTTACCCAAAGCATTTTGCAAATTAGGTAAAAAACCTGAAATTAAACTATGGATCCCTATCTGATACTATAATAATTGGAGCACCATGCAATTTTACAATTTCTTTCACATAAATTTTTGCAAATTTATTTAAAGAGAAATCCGTCCTGATAGGACGGAAGTGAGATGACATTGTCAACCTATCTATAATCACCCAAATAGCATTATGACCTTATTGAGTACAAGGCAAACTAGAAACAAAGTTCATGGTAATGTGCTTCCAGTTCCATTTAGGAATCGAAAGAGGTTGTAGAAGACTTGAAGGATATTGATGTTTTGCCTTAACTTGTTGTCACACCAAATATCTTACTGCAAAGTCTACTATATCCTTCTTTATACCCTGTCACCAATATTTTTTTTAAGTATTCTATACATCTTGGTGCTATTCGGATACATAAAATATCCAAAATAGTGGGCTTCTTCCATTATCTCTCTTTTTAAAGTATCAACATTAGGCACACATAATCTACTACCAAGTACCAAAGTGTCATCTTCTCTAATAGAATAGTCTGTATGAGTACCTGCTCTCACACCATCAATGATCTTTTTTATTTTCTCATCTAGAACTTGAGTTTCTCTAATTTTTTCCTACTAAGATCGATCTAACTTTGAAAGTTGCTAATAGTACTCCAAAATTATTCATTGTCAAATCCACTCTTAATGATCGAAGATCCAATAACAATGAGAGTCATACAGTTTTGATATGGAAAAGACTATCATGAGATTTTCGACTTAAAGCATCAACAACTATATTAGCCTTCTCAAGATGATATTCTATAGTGCAATCATAATCCTTTTGTAACTCAATGCATTGCCTTTGTCTCAAGTTTAACTCATTATGAGAGAAAATATATTCTAAATTCTTGTGGTTTGTGAATATTTGACATTTTTTTCCATAGAGATAATTTCTTCAAAATTTTAAAGTAAAAACCGTCGTAGTAATTTCTAAATCATAGGTAAGACAATTCATTTCATGAGGTCAAAGCTATCTAGATGCATAAGCTATCACCTTTTCATGCTGCAGCAAGACACACCCCAAATTCTTTCATAAAGCATCACTGTACACCATACAACTATCATTACCTGAAGAAAGAGTAAGAATAGAGACAGAAATCAAGCAACCTTTTGGTTTTTCAAAGCTCTGCTGACACTTTTCAGTCTAGTAAAACTTCACATTCTTCCTTAGTAATTTTGTTAAAGGTGATGCAATTATGGAGAAGTCTTGTGCAAACTTATGATAATATCTCACAAAGTCTAAGAAACTCCTCACATCTGTAAGATTTGTTAGCTGTTCTCAGTTCATCACTTTGAGAATATAATATAATATCATCAATAAATATAATTATAAACCTATCCAGATAAAAACTTATTATAAATTAATAATTTATATTAATAATTAATTTATATCCTTTTTAAAAATTTAAACAATAAAAAAATACAATCTTCTTAAAAAAATGGGTTAATAATTTATGTAATAATATTATTAATATTAATAATAATTTTAATATAAATCTATAATTATAAATCCTCATATTCACTTTTTTTTTCTATTTGAAAAAGTTTGTTTGAATTTTTTTTTCTTATTTTTTCTCTTTTTTAATAGAATTTATATTTTTTTATAACAAAAATGTGTGTAGATTTTATTCTTGATTATTGAAAGTGGCAAGTTATAAAATAAATAACTATATTTCTGCTTACTCATTATTTTAATAAAACTGTTATAAAAATTGAGATAACTATTTTATTTTATATTTTTTACAATAGAATTTATTATTATTTTTTGTTTTAGTATTACAATAAGGGAAAGAAGATTCAAACTTGGATCTATCCGGGGGATGATTACTTACTGTTAAGTTATGCCTCAACATATAATAGAATTTATTGTTAATTTACATATAAATTATTTTGTATTTATTTATTATTAATTATATTTATTTATATTTTTTGGAACTTGCATTATCATGCAATGCATGAAAAAAGGCTAGTTATATATATATAAACTTAGAAAACAATGGATGCTTTGAGACGGGCAAGTCATCGACATTTTAAAAAGGTCATTTCACCTTTTTTTTAATTAATTTTTATTAAATTTTAATAATTTATATAAAATTTAAAATTTAATAATTAATAAATATATTTATAACCTTTAATCTTTTATTAAATAATTACATATTAATATAATTTCATAATATTGATTAAATAAATTATATTTGTAATTTGTAATTTTTTATAAATTAATTGTACATTAATATAATTTAATAATATTGATTAATTTATATATATATATTTTTTAAAAATTTCAAAAGCTAAAAAATATATGACTCTTAATTTTTATAATAAATTAACTATAAATTAAATAATTTATTTATAATAATAATTTAAAAAACTAAATAATAAATATATAATTTTGATATTCCTAATAAATTAATTATATGTCAATATATTTAAATAATTTATTTATAATAATAATTAATTTATATCTTTTACAGATATTTAAAAATTTAAACAATGTAAGAAATAACTTTTAATCTTCCTAATAAATTAGTATTAATGTTAATACCAACATTTAAAAAAAATGTTATTTCACCTTTTTTTCCTTTTTAATTAATTTTTAATTAATTTTAATAATTTATATAAAATAAAAAATTTAATAATTAATAAATTATATTATTAATTTTTGATTTTCTATTAAATAATTACACATTAATATAATTTTAAAATATTAATTGAATAAATTATATTTATAACTTTTAATTTTTTATAAATTAATTATATAATAATATAATTTAATAATATTAATTAATTTATATTTTCTAAAATTTAGAAAGCTAAAAATTGACTCTTAACTTTCATAATAAATTAATTATAAATTAAATAATTTATTTATAATAATAATTAATATATATTTTAAAGATTAAAAAAATTAAATAATAAAATATATAACTTTTTATATTTTTAATAATAAAATATATAACTTTTTATATTTTAATAAATTAATATATTTAAATAATTCATTTAATTAATAATTGATCTATATCCTTTTTAAAAATTTAAAAATTAAACAAAAATAAATGATGTTTAACCTTTTTATCAAATCAATTATACATTAATAATTTATGTAATAATAATAATAATGTGAAGGATAATTTCAATATAAATCTCTGATAAAAAATTTTTTTATACTTATATTTTTCTTCTTATTTGAAAATTTTATTTAAATTTCTATTTTTTCTATTTTTTATAAAATTCATAATTTTTTACATAAAAAATGTGTATAGGTTTTATTATTAATTAGTGAAATTATAAGTTATGAAATAAAAAAAAAATATTTGCAAAGAAATGATCACAAAACTCTGAGATAAATATTTTATTTTATATTTTTATAATAAAATTTATTATTGTTTTAAATATAAATTATTTTATATTTAGTTATTGTTAATTATTATTATTTATATTTTATTATTTTCATCTTGTGTAAATAATAATTGAAGGTCATATTTCAACCTTTTTTTTTGGCAAGTGGCATTGCGAAGAGAAACAGGGACATATTAGATTGTATTTGTAATTTCGATGGTGGTAAGGTCAATTACTAAATTTCATCTGCAACAGCCAATCCCCATTGACTCACCGGTGGACTACTAGTTGTGCAAAATGTACTAGTGGAAAGATTTGCTCCGGTCACGCATAGCATTACTCATATGCCACTATAAGGTCCCACATAAATTTGAAATACTTTAAGACCATTCGATACAAACGGTTCCATTAATACAACGGTCCACAAAGTAAATAATCACTATCATACGTCACTCTTTTTCGGGCTCTTTAGCTCTTAATTTCTTGGGAATTTCAAATTTTCTTCGTTTGCTCCTCTTCGCTCGACCCTCCTCAGGTTTGGGATTTTTTTTTTAATTTTCATTTTTTTGAATAATAAAATAACTGTTGCTTTTAATTTCATTTCTGTTAATTGTTTGTGAATTCTATAATTGATTAGCCTTTGTAAGTTCTAAGCTGTTTGGTTGCTGAGTAAACGTAAGAAAATCTATGGATTCCCTGTTTTGATGAACTAAAGATGTAGAATTTAATCTCTTTTTTCCCTAGCGTTTCTCAGTTACCAGAGAGTGTGTGTTAGTTATTGGTTATATTACTTGTTGAGTTGTTACTAAGGTTGTTGCCTTGAATCACATCTCTAAAGAATAATATGGTGTTTTTGTAGTTTTCGATATGGGAACTAAATTCAGTGCTCTTTGGATAGCTCTTCTCCTTTTATTTCCTCTGGTTTTTGCTACGCACAATGATGTGTTGATCAGAATCAGATTAAAAAAGAAGAAATTGGATCAAGTCAATCACCCTAAAGAAGGGGAAGCAATAAGAGCCCCTACCAAAAAGTATCATTTTCATTATGATTTTAGCGGCTCTGGTGATACTGATATTGTTGCCTTGAAAAACTATTTGGATGCTCAGTATTATGGTGAAATTGGTATTGGCACACCTTCCCAGACTTTCACTGTGATATTTGACACTGGAAGTTCTAATCTTTGGGTACCTTCATCAAAATGTTATTTCTCGGTGGGCTTATTACTCCTTTCTTATTATTTTGAAGTTTCTATCAAGTTACTGCTTCCAAAATTCATTATTCCTTTTTCATTTTGGTGTAGCTTGCTTGCTACTTCCATTCCAGGTACAAGTCAACTGAATCGGGTACCTACAAGAAGAATGGTATGGTCCTCTTTCCTTGTTCAAGATGTACTTTTGAATGAGATCTTGACAGTATTTCCCCCTTCTCTTAATTTTCACCCTTTATGGTTAGGCCAGTGGTCGAATTTGAGATGTATTACAACGAATGAACCTTTTAGTCTATATGAATTTTATGCTATAATGCTGTAAAGAGAAGTCTTTTACTTCATTTATACATGGGGAGAAAGTGAATTTAATTAGTATGTGAAACCCGCCGTTTACATTTCAGTAATTCATTTAATCCTGGAATATTCCATTAATCGAATGGTAAACATGCATCATTCTGATAGCAAGGATCAAATCTAGAAATAGTGATGTATATTTAGCATCATATGTTTTCCTTATTTTATATGTTGTATATTGGCTACCTGGAAGATTGTGGATATGTATCCCTTTTGTTCATATATGCCTTTTTCTTTTTCTTTTTTTTATGAGGAAATACATACATTTCCTGTTGATATGAAATTTTGTTTGTTTTTCTTTCAAGGCTTGAATGGTATTTGAGAAAAGTTAGATAAGTAAACTAGTGGTGTACACTTAGGAATTATTTGGTATAAATGAAAATTCATTTGGAATTCGAAATTTTTAATTCTATGGAATTGATCATCCTAAAGTCAAATTCTCTACCAAACTTGATAGAATTTGCAAATGGATTCTCAACCTATAAGAATACAAGCTAATCAATGTACTCAATTCATCTCAACAAAGTCTTAATCCCAAGTCAATTGGGGTCGGCTATATGGACTCTTCTTTTTCACGCGGTACGATTTAGGGCTATCTTGCTGATAGATGTAAAATTATAAGATCATTTTGGACCACCTTTGACCAAGTCAGTTTAGGCCTACCCTTGTCTCTCTTAGCTATATCTACTCTAACTTGTTCGATTTTTCTGACCGGTGCATCGTTAGGTCTTCGTTTCACATGACCAAACCATATCAATTTATGTTCTCTTATTATATTCTCGATAGGCGCTACCCTCACATTTTCTCTAATGCACTCATTGTGGATTCTATCCATCCTAGTATGTCCACATATCCATCTTATCATTCTCATTTCCGCAATATGCATCTTACTCTTGTGTTGTCATTTTACTACCCAACGCTCACTACCATACATCATCGTAGACCGTATTGCAGTTCGATAGAACTTTTCTTTTAATTTAATTGGCATCTTTCGATCACATAGGACTCCTGTAGCACTCCTCCACTTCATCCAATCAGTTTTAATCCTATGACTTATATCTTTTTCACAACCCTTATCTTCTTGAAAAATAGAGCCAAGATGCTTAAATAGAGTACTAGGAGGTATTGCTATTCCGTCTAAAATAATTTCGTCTCTTTCTCTATTTCCGTTATTAAATCTACAATACATATATTCAGTCTTAGTCCTACTTAACTTAAAACCCTTGGATTTTAAAGTGCTTCTCCATAACTCCCAACTGTTGACTTACCCATGCTTGAGTCTCATCTATTAATACAATATCATCTGCAAACAACATACACCGAGGGATGTCATCTTGTATATGTCTTGTTAGCTCATCCATGACCAAGGCGAAAAGATAATGGCTCAAAGCTGAACCTTGGTGTATCCCCTCCCACAATGCAGACACTAGTGATGACTCCCTTATACATGCTTGAGTCTCATCTATTAATACAATATCATCTGCAAACAACATACAACAAGGGATGTCATCTTGTATATGTCTTGTTAGCTCATCCATGACCAAGGCGAAAAGATAATGGCTCAAAGCTGAACCTTGGTGTAACCCAATAGAAACGGAAAAAATCTCAGTATCCCCTCCCACAGTACAGACACTAGTGATGACTCTCTCATACATATCCTTCAAGACTTGGATGTATCGTATAGATATTCCCCTACGCTCTAAGATCCACTATAAAACTTCTCTATGGACTCTATCATAAACCTTTTCTAAGTCAATAAAAATCATATGTAAATCCTTCTTCATCTCTCTATACATTTTCATCAAATCTCTAAGAAGAAAGATAGCTCCATAGTTTATCGATCAGGCATAAAGCCAAACTGATTTGGGGAGATACAAGTATCTAGATGCAAACGGTGTTCCACAATTTTATCCCACAGTTTCATAGTGTGACTCATAAGCTTTATACTTCTATAATTTGAGCAATTATGAATATCTCCCTTATTCTTAAACATAGGTATCAAATTATTTTGTCTTCATTCATCAGACATTTTCTCAGTACTTAGGATTTTATTAAACAAAGTTGTTAACCATGCAACTCCTATATCTCCCAAATATTTTCAAACCTCAATAGGTATTTCATCTGGTCCACAGGCTTTACCAACTTTCATCCTCTTCAAAGCTTGATTAACTTCAGAAAACCTAATCCGTCTAGTGTACTACACATTTTTTTCAGGCCTATCGTCTAACCCCTCAATGTTACCACTATGGTTACTATTAAGAAGATCTTCAAAATAACTTCTCCATCGTTTCTTGATATTCTCTTATTGAACCAAAACTCTATTCTCTTTATCTTTGATGCACTTAACTTGGTTTAAATCACGACATTTTATTTTCTTTATTTTAGCCAATTTATAGACAGTTTTTTCCCCTTCCTTTGTTCCAAGTTTTTCATACAGACTCTCTAAAGATTGAGCTCTTGCTTGACTAACTGTTTTTTAGCATCTTTTTTTTGCTTGTTTGTACTGCTCAAAAGCATCATTATTACTACACTTGGTTAAACTCTTATACCATTCCCTTTTACTTCTTACCGCTTTTTGCACTTCCTCATTTCACCCCCAAGACTCCTTCGAGGGATGCCCACACCCTTTAGATTCTCCAAAAACCTTTCTAGCTACTTCTTTAATTGTTCTAGACATGTCTGCCCACATATCATTGGATGACATACTCACATCTGCTTCTCACCCTCTGGCTTTGACCAACTCATTCTTTAATAAAAATTATTTTTCACCTTTTAAAGTCCACCGCCTAATCTTAGGAATTATGTTCCTCCTTGGCCTACTTGTCAACCTCTTAAACTTGACATCCAAAACCACTAACCTATGCTGAGTGGTCAAAGCTTCACCTGGAAAGGAGTCAGCGGCAAATATATCAACATCATCAAGGACATGTATGAGAATGCATCCACTAGTGTGAAAACACCTGGTGGAGACACTGAGGCTTTCCCCATTACTACCGGATTGCATCAAGGTTCGGCCATGAGTCCATATTTATTTACCCTGGTTATGGACGAGCTAACCAGAAGCATACAAGACGATGTTCCTTGGTGTATGTTGTTTGCTGATGACATTATTTTAATTGATGAGACTAGTGCTGGTGTAAACCGTAAGTTGGAAGTGTGGAGAAAAACCCTCGAGGACAAGGGTTTTAAGTTAAGTAGGAGTAAAACGGAATATATGTACTGTGAGTTCAGTCTAAGGAAGAAGCAAAAACATGAGGTTAAGTTGGATGGAGTTTTGGTTCCTAAAACCAAACAGTTCAAATATTTGGGTTCGGTGTTCTAGAATGATGGTCGTATAGATGAAGATGTGGCTCACAGAATACAGGTAGGGTAGTTGAAGTGCAAGGGTGCGACTGGGGTTCTATGTGATAAGAAAATACCTCTGAAAGTGAAAGGTAAATTCTATAGGACGGTTGTTAGACCTGCGATGCTCTATGGTAGTGAGTGTTGGGCACCAACGGGACAACATTTGCATAAGATGAGTGTGGCAGAAATGAGGATGCTAAGATGGATGTGTGGACATACCAGACTGGACAAAATTAAGAATGTTCATATTCGACAAAAAGTCCAAGTAGCAGATGTCGGAGATAAGGTGAGGGAAGGAAGACTTAGATGGTATGGGCATGTTTTAAGAAGACCTCCTAATGCTGCGGTTCGTAAGTGTGAGAATTTGTTGATTGAGGGGGCTAGAGGTCGTGGAAGATCTAGAACTGTGTGGAATGGGGTGATAGCAAGAGACTTACGTGCCTTAGATCTTGATGTGGATGTGATTAATGACAGACTTGAATGGAGACGTAAAATCCGTGTCTTGGAAGGGGCCTAAGGCTGGAGTATCTTTTTTGGTGTCTTTTGAGCTTATTTTGTTGAGGATCCATACAGCCGACCCCAACTTGTTTGGACTAAGGCTTAGTTGTTGTTGTTGTTGATGTGCTACTAGAATCAAACCATTGGCTAAAGCAAAATTAATGATAGTCTTACCTTCTTCATTTCTAATTCCAAAACCATGCCCTCCATGAACATTCTCAAAACACACTTTATCTTTTCCTACATGTCCATTTAAGTCTCATCCTGTAAAAATGTTTTCATCATTTGGGATCTCTTGCATAAGTTCATCCATATCATTCTAAAATTTTTGCTTGCTCTCTCCATCTAATCCAACTTGAGGGGCATATACACTAACCATGTTGATGGTCTCATTCTGAAGCACAAATTTAACTGAAATAATCCTATTGCCTACTATTTTCACCACTACAACCGTCTCCTTTAGCATTTACTCCAAAAACTATGTAAAGAGAACATCGACAATTTAATACTTCTGAAGCAAATTAAGATCATTTTCATCCAATTATATTGTCTACAACAGGGTTTCTGAGAAGAGTCCTCTTAAAATTTGTTTGCCAGTGAGGATAAAGTTGTCCCATAATTGGTCAATGTTTTCTCATTAATGCAGGTACCTCTGCTGCAATCCGTTATGGAACTGGTTCAATTGCTGGTTTCTTTAGCCAGGACAATGTCAAAGTTGGAGATCTGGTTGTTAGCTATCAGGTAATTTTGAGGTTTTTGCATGTTTTTATCTCAGTGTTGTTAGATTTACCATTAAAGATGGTATTTGCTATCAGGATTTTATTGAGGCAACCAAAGAGCCAGGGATCACGTTCTTGGCTTCAAAATTTGATGGTATACTTGGACTTGGGTTCCAGGAGATCTCAGTTGGGAATGCAGTTCCATTTTGGTAAATCACTTCATTTCAGCTACCAATAAAATTTCAAAATTAGTTTATGTTTCTTCTTAACTGGTTATTATGCTTTTCTAATAGGTATAATATGGTTAATCAAGGTCTCATTAAGGAACAAGTTTTTTCCTTTTGGTTAAACCGCAATGTAGAAGGAGAAGAAGGGGGAGAAATTGTGTTTGGAGGTGTTGATCCTAATCATTACAAGGGTGAACACACATATGTTCCTGTAACCCGAAAAGGGTATTGGCAGGTTGGCTTCCCAAGATCCACCATTGTTTCCAGCCCTCCTACATATTTTATTTTTCACTTGTTTCTCTCTTGCATTTGTTTGTAATGTGTTTCTCTGATTCACAGTTTGATATGGGTGAAGTATTAATTGGCAGTGAAACTACTGGTAATTGTGCATAAATCCTGTTATTTTTATTATTATTTTGGTCGTCATCATCAGCATTGGCATCGGCAACTGGAAGCGCTGATTCTCTTTACAGATTTAACTGTTTTTCTTTTTATGGTGTTGAGAAAGATTTTGGGTATGTTTACTTTTTCAGGGTTTTGTGCAAATGGGTGCAAGGCGATTGTTGATTCTGGAACCTCTTTGCTGGCCGGCCCAACGGTATTTCCTTTAGTCTGCATTATCTGTTACTCATTTCTCCTACGGTCCTACTTTATATATTGAGCAGTATAATGCCAAACATGCATGTGGATAAATTTTTTTTATATTTTAGGATTCAATATATTGCATGACACAGTGCAATGGTAATGGTTTAGGGAAGAAATCCCTTGGCACTTATAGACCAACTAGGCTTGGCACTCTTGGCAAGGTGCTTATTGTGTTTAAGAGCAAGCACCTCATGTGAGGCTAAAGGTGTTTGACAGCTTGAGGCCCTCACCCAACTAAAAAGTGGTCCTGATGTCTTTTGTATTTCAAACTCCAATTCTTTCACTTTAAAAGAGGAGTATTCTAGTCAATTAAAGTTAGTATTTCTCTTGCTTTAATCATTTAAATTTTTTTAAGTTGAGTTGAGAACAGACTAGTCCTTGGGGGAAGTTCTATTCTATTTTATCTTTTTGTCGCTAAAAAAAGAAATGGAATTAGAAGGAAGAAAAATTCAGGAAACCTTATTATATATTTTTTATATCAGTTCTTTTATTGCAAGTTTCTTCTCCAAATATGGTTTGTATGGAGCCCTCGTCTTCAGTATTCTCTATTTATTTCTTTTTAGTTCTTCTATTGCTCTCTGTTTCTCTCTCTTTTTTTCTTCTTCTTATTGCCTCCCTCCTGTTCTCTCTATTTCTGGCAGAACTCTTTCCACATGTTAAGTGAATGAAATAATCTATTGCCTTGCACCTATTGCTTTTGACTACCTTGGCATGACTATAAATAATTTCGTAAATATAAAGGGATTTTCATTTGTCTTCTAGCTCATTTTACATGATGTGGACAGAAATGAATAATTAATACAGTGCTTTATTCCTTTTTTTTGTTTGTACCGTTTGCTTAATGTTTAACATGTGCAAGCTACAATTTCCCATGTTTGAGATCTTTCTTTTCTGATGTGTGTTGTAAGATGTTTTTGTCACTATATTATCATTTTCATGCCCATCATATTTCTTTTTTCTTTCTGAACAATGTGGCAATGAAGCTGCATGGTATATGTCAGGCTGCATGGTATAGTCAGGTTATGTCAGGTCTAACATTGCCCTTTGATACGTGAAACATCCATACTATTGAGAGTGATAATAATTCCTATTTTTTACAGAGTAAGAAAATTCCAATTGCACTAAAAAAAAACTATCTTCTTTTTACCATATCCGATTGTATCATCTGTTGCTTGGACATAGATTGGCTTCATTATATTCTTGGAATTATGTTATCATTGAAATACAGCAGCTTCTGATTGATATTTCTATATGCTTTCACATCCTTAGACTGTGATTACTCAAATTAATCATGCTATTGGAGCCTCTGGTATTGTAAGCCAAGAATGCAAGACTGTGGTTGAGCAATATGGGAAAATTATTCTGGAAATGCTGATAGCTCAGGTAAGTTTTAGTTTCTTTGAATATTTTTATGGTCCATACTTGCTATTTCCCCTTTAGAGTGGTACCTCAGTGCTCTTCTCCTTCAGAGTCATACATTTGGGTGGACTTGACATAGCTTGTTAAGTTTTGTGTATTTGTGGCCAAACATTATCCTCAAACTCCTTCTGACAAACTATTCTCTTTTTGCCCTTTCCCTTTACTATAAAGCAGGCACTACCACAGAAGATCTGCTCTCAAGTTGGCTTTTGTACTTTTGATGGGATTCAAGGTGTTAGGTGAGCTTTAACCTAGCTGTATTACTAATATTGGTAGTATTAGTATGTCAACTGATTTGTTGATTAATTCTTCTACATTTATGGTGTCACAAAAAAATTAACTCCATCCTTTCAGTTCAAACATTGAGAGCGTGGTGGATCAAAGTGTAGATAGAGCATTTGATGGTCTGCAAGATGCTGCATGTGCTGCTTGTGAGATGATGGTTGTGTGGATACAAAATCGTTTAAGGCTAAATGAGACAGAAGATCAGATCTTGAATTATGTGCATGAAGTAAGCTAGAACTTTTAATTCTCATTTCTTTGTAGCAAAGTGGCCTTGCGTTAACTGATGGTCTCAATTGCACTTGCAGCTCTGTGATCGATTGCCCAGTCCCAAGGGAGAATCAGCAGTTGATTGTAGCAGTTTATCTTCCATGCCTAATGTCTCATTTATTATTGGTGGTAAAGCATTTGAGCTTGCACCAGAACGGGTATGTTATTTTTATATTGTTATGTTATTTTTATACTGTTTCCAATAAATAGAGTACAATTTTATTCATATCAAACTATGATTTTTATTTTTAAAAAAAGACCTTGTAGTTAGTTTCTTAAATTCTTAAAATTTTGATTCAAATTTAAGCTTAATAATCAATTTTAAATGTTTTTATTGCACTGGTATAAAGTTCTTATTGTAACATGTATGTGTTCACTAATTCACTGTGTCCATTATGCCTTTTTTTCTGTCAATAAATAGTTATTTTGGACATTGGAGGGTATTCATATGTTGTATATTATGTGAAAAATATGTTGTCCAAAATAAATAGTTATTTTGCACTTTGGAGTGTATTCACATGCTGTAAATTATGTGAAAATTTTGTTAAAATAGTCCGAGTCATTTTCATATTTATTGAAAGCAGAAAAGAATAATAAAAGGTAGTATCAGCCTTACTGTTATACATTGACTTGGATATCCTGAATCAATCACTATGAACTTTAGCGCAACTAATATTTAAAATCCTTGAATTATTTGTACATTGATATGCTTTTTAAAGTTAAAACTTTGAAGCACTTGTCTGAAACTGTTAATTCTAAACATAGCCTTGTGTGCTTCGCCATGTATTACTATCCATACCTTCTCATGGGTCATATATGTTCTAGTTATTTGAATATGACTACCTTGTATCATTTAGAACATGATGGTATTTACTTTATCACCATTGAAAACGTGCATTGTTAATTGAGATAAGTTGATTTATTGGGTAGAAAAGTAAAACTTTAGGGATGTTCAAGTAAAGTTCAGGGGCATGATGGATTTTTCCAAAAAAGTACAGTGGTTCAGTAGACAAAACTCTGAAGTTCAGGAACTTAGAGATGAGTTATGCCATTTTTTAATTTCTTTTGTTTAATGAGTTAAGCATATTGAACAGTGCACCTTGGCATACTTTTGAACCAGATATAATAATCCTTCCATACCTATCTTTAGGGATATCAAATTTTCTGTTCAAAACACCAACCCAACCACTGCTAATGCTTTATTATCTTTTTTATTTAGTTTATCAAGGATCACTGGTGTGGGATTTATCTACGATAAGATCAAATATTAATGGCCAAATTGTATGAATATGAACTCAAAATATCACTGTTCTTCTATGTAGAAAATTCAACTAAAAATTGTAACTAAAAACAATTGTGAAGAAGCCATTTTCCAAAATTTTTGAAACAGTTCTCAGAAACCTAACAAGTTACTGAAGCCCCTAATCTTCAATGTTTTCCAGCAAAAGAGCATTTCAAGTATCAGTCTACCTATGCACACACAGAAAAATTGCCTTCCATTTAAACAAGGTTTCTTTACCCTTTTTCTGACTGACCCTTTTGCCTTAGATAAAACAGTATTACAACTGTATTAGACCCCCAACCAATTAATGAATGTTATTTTTGTTCCTAGTTATTTCAATCTTGGGAAGAGGGGCAATCAACTAACCAACTCAACTGAACCTACTTGATTTAGTGACTAATATGTTCTCCAATGTGAATGGTAGCTGGACATTCCTTCTAAGGAATGGATTGTACAGGATCAGTATGTGCAGATATCAATAGAGAGTTGGTGATGATGCAGGTTTATGTGTGCCAGGCTTATGGTATTGGAATAGTTAAAATGAGTGATTGATGTTTGATTATAATTTTTTCATGAGACCGATGTCCTTCACACCAGGTGTATGCTTGTTTTGGGTAGCTAATCTACAATAGCCTGCAAACTCCATGCATCTACAATAGCTGAAACTTCATGCTGATTTTCATTTTTCTGTTGTTTTTGAAAAACTTTCTCAATGCTGGTGTCATGGATCAGTACATTCTGAAAGTAGGAGAGGGAATTTCAGCTCAATGCATTAGTGGATTTTCTGCTTTTGATCTGGCCCCACCTCGTGGACCTCTATGGTAAAAATTTCCTCCACAGTTATATCATCATGTTGATTTATGTTGTTATAATACTGATTGTTGGTGCACATAATGTAATGTGATCTAGTATTAAATGCTGATAAAACTGGGAGGGTACGTTTGATAAGCGATAATATAATGTAATCATTTGCATGTCTAAACATTATACTACTAATGCTTTGATTTACAAAAATGTATAGAAATGTTTAGGAATTATATGAAAAATTATACAGTACAATAGTGATTTCAACTAGGCATTTTAGTTGGGATGGCAAACCAATTAAATTATAACACATAACGGTAATTTTTAAAAAATATACTTTAAGATCTCTTTAGGTGAGCCGTTTAATTTTTTTGTAATAAAATATAAAAAATTTGTCATCATCTAATTGATTTGTCATTCCAACTAGGAACTAGGATGCCTAGTTGAAATCACCGTTGTATTATATAATTTTTGAATTATATTTAGATTTATGTTAATTACATTACATTATGGCCTACCAAATGTAGGGTTTTTAGGATAAGAGAAATATGTTATCTTCAGACCCATCTAGTGTGTACAGTTGGTGTGTTGAACAGAAATTAACTTTCTTGTGGAGATAACTTATGTTAACATCCTGTTTATCAGATATATAGATAGAATTTCAATTAATTTTTTATATTATTTTCCTTGTGTTTAACGGATTATCTGCTTTTTAGTAGAATTGAATTGGGCTTTAGCACAGGGCCCTCGTAATTGTGAAAGATCAGTATTTACAGCAAGAGACCTTTATATTACACATTTATGACTCTTATATTGCTTGTTAGCTAGAAGCAGCATGAAAAAGCATGACATTTTTGTAGACACCTCATTTTCGTACCCTGATAATTCAATATTCAATAGCAATTGATGTGTATGATGCAGGATTTTGGGTGATGTATTCATGGGAACCTATCATACAGTGTTTGATTATGGTAACTTAAAGGTTGGATTCGCCGAAGCAGCCTAAATGAAACACTGTGTGTCTCTTTTTGTTGCCTTACCCCCGTGTGATACTGTGTATATTTTGGTATTAGCGTGCTATAATTTGTGGTGGACATGGCGGTCTCTTTCTGCTGCCTTACCCCTATATAATACTATGTATATTTTGGTATTAGCGTATCTAGAATTTGTGGTGGACATGGACCTTGTAAACTTAAACACTTCTGTTGTAACAAGCATGAATGATCTTAATAGTTGAAATAGTTCTGTTTCACAGAACTCTAATACAGCTGCAGTCCATGTTGGAAGCTTCTCAAGCACCATATCCATAGTTTCAAGAACCCTTCTCTTAACCATTGACAACTATATTTTTGGGACATTTATATGACTATTTAAAAAAATAATTTTTATTGTAAAAATATTATAAAAGCTAAAAATATTTATGTTTTTATAAAAAGTTAAAGTAAAATTTTAAAATTCTCATTTTTTATTAAATTAAAAGATTTTTTTATATACCTATTCTCTTACTATAATTAACATTTTATTTTAATTTTATTTTTTTTAAAAAAATTTACTATTAAATAAAAATATTTTAATAAAATAATAAAAATTAATATTTTAAATTATTTTTTATTATATAAAAATTATAATTTTATTATAAAAGACAAGTTTAATTTTAATTATAAAAAATAAATCACTCGTAGAAAAGTAAAAAAAAATAAAATATATAAAATATATTAATAAAAATTGGTAAATTTATTTTTAAATAATTTTTATATATTATACATAAAAAATAAAATAATATACATAATTTCGTTATGTAGATATATTATATATATTGTTATGTAAATATATTATAGATGTGTGCATGTTATATTTTTATTATTTAAGTTGTGTATTTTAAATAAAAATTATTAAATATTATGTGAATGTTATGTAGATTTTGTAAGAATAAAAAATAAAAAAATTAAATTAAATAAATATTAAAAATGTATTGTAAATACGTTTTAGATGTGTTATAAATGCAGTTTATATTATTTAGTGTATATTTTATATATATTGTGTATATATTATATATATATGATATGTATATATTTATTTTTTTTATATACGCAAAATATGACATTGAAAAAAAAATTTAGATAAAAAATATAAATATAATAAAATAGAAAACAATGAAAATTTAAAAAATACAAAAATAAAATAAAACGATTTAGCCATAAATCTATAAATAAAAGCGCGTCCTGCGTTCTTGTAAAGTGAAATTTGAATGTAATGGACAGTGTAAATTTCTCCATCTTTGTCCCTGAGGAAAACGTGGTTTTGGGCTCGCCCATGTTACCTACCACACATATATGCACACTAAGTCTGATTAGGTTCTATGAAATAATGGACTTGTTTGCATTTTGGAATAAGAATCCAAATGAAAATGGATGTTTAAAATTTTGAAATCCAAATGAAAATGAACGTTTAAAATTTTTTAATTTTATTTCAAGTTTATTTATAAAATAATTAATAAATTTTTTTTATTAAATTAGTAACTAATACTTAAAAATATACAGCCTATAGAGTTATTTAAATATAACAAAATTAAATTATTTATATTTTCCAAATTTAGGAGAGATCTATTGTTATATTGTTTACATTTTGGTCCTTTGATCAACAGGTTGTGCTAATGTTTATCATTTAGTTTAATAACACAACCCTAAGATTTATTAGATGCAACTAAAATAAATTCAGGAACGTATGAATCAAATTCGCTAAAATTAAAAATATGTCGAATTGAAGGTATAGAATTGAATGAAAAATTTGTTGAATTCCTCGTATATACATTAATTATAATAACCACTAAATTTTTATAAATATGTCTGTTTATTTGAACTTTTATATGTTATCTCCAATAGATTTCTAGTAAAGCGCTAACTAATTGTGAATTATAACAATGGTTGATTAGGCCAATTATATATATAGCCTCTAAATTTATAGTATTTAGTAGTTTATCTATTGAATTTTTAGTTTAACCATATAATTTTTGACTTATAAACGTAAACTCGCTGAATCACGTCAAGTCACTAACATATCTATTTAAAATAAAATATATAGAATATTTTATATATCTATGCTCTTATGAATAATGCAACCGCACATATAATTCTTAAAAATATAGAATATTTTTCTTCTTCAAAAATAGATGAAACAATTGTTACTATAATATTTGGTAGCAAAAAAATAATTGAAAACTCAGAAAAAATAATTATATTATTATCAAGAGGGATAAAAATTGTTATAACTAATGTATTATTTTCTCTAAATTCTCATAGAAATTTATTAAATTTTAAAGATATTCGAACCAATGGATATCATACTGAAACTATAAGACAGAGAAATCAACAATACCTCCACATTACAAATATTATTTTAGGAGAAAAATATATCTTAGAAAAATTATATGTTCTTTCATCTAGTTTATACTACACACAAATTAGTATAATTGAAGCAAATTTTACAGTAAATCAAATGCATATAAATTAAAATATTTTTAAAATTTGGCATAATCGATTAGGCCATCCTATTTCAATAATAATGAGAAGGATTATTGAAAATTCACATAGACATCAGTTAAAGAACTATAAGATTCTTCAAGGAAATAATTTTTTTTGTGCTGCATGTTCTTATAGAAAATTAATTATAAGACCATCATCAGTTAAAATTGGAAAAGAATTCAAGGTGACTTGTGAACCTATTGGAAAAGAATTCAAGGTGACTTGTGAACCTATTCATCCATTATGTGGACTTTTTAACATTTTATATTTTTAATATATGTTTTTACTAGCACGTCGAGGCATAGTCTAGCAGCAAATGCATCTTCTTTGAATTGATCTAGGTTCGATTTCCCCATCCCTCATATTATAATACTAAAAAAATATAAGCTTTTACTAGATACTCACATGTTTATTTATTATGATCACGCAACTTGATATTTATGAGATTACTTGCTCAAATAATTAGATTACTATCACAATTTTCATGTCATCCAATTAAGACAATTAGTCTCGATAATACTGGTAAATTTATATCTCAAACTTTTAATGATTATTGTATGTCACTTGCGAAAAACTTTTAACATCTTGTAGCATATGTGTCACATGCAAAATGGTTTAGCAGAATTACTTATTAAGTATCTTCAATTAATAACTAAACCATTGCTTATGAGGACCAAGATCTCTACTTCAGTATGAGGACAAGCTTTTTTACATGCAACAACATTGATACATATTAAATTAACAAGTTACTATAAGTTCTCTTCTTTGTAATTGGTTTTTGGTCAAGAGTAGATATTTCTCATCTTAAAATTTTTGGATGTGCAGTATATGTTCGTATTGCTACTCCATAACAAGCTAATATAAGTCCTCAAAGGAGATTAGGAATATATATTGGATATGAATCTCTATTAAAAATTAAGTATCTTAAGCCATTAACATGAGACGTGTTTACAACGTGATTTGTATATTGTTATTTTGATGAAACCACATTCCTAGTATTAGGGTGAAAAATAAAAGGGTAGAAAAGATAATAACATGGTATATTTCATTGTTGTCTTATTTAGACCCAAAACAAAATAAAGTGAAAAAGAAGTTCAAAAGATTTTTCCATCTGAAAAAATTAGCAAATCAACTGTTAGATGACGTATTACTTCTTCATAATGACAATGATGAAGTATATCATGTTATTATCTTTTCCACCCTTTTATTTTTCTTCCCCTAATACTTATAATATTGCTTCATCAAAATGACAATCTGCAAGTCACATCATAACAAATCTCCCATTAATGGATCAAGATATTTAATTATTGGTAGATATTCATATCTAACATATATTCTTGATCTTCTTTAAGGACCCATTTTAGTGTATTGTGGTAGAGAAATAGAAGCATATACTGTATATCTAAAGATGCTTAAATGAGAAATATTTGGCTCTTCACTAAAAGCTAATTATAATAGAGAGAATTATAATAACTTGTTGGTTTAATACGTATAAATGTTGCCACATGTAAAATCACATGCCCCCATACTAAAGTAGACAATTTAATCCTCATGGTTTGGCTATTTGTTAGCGGCCTACTTACCTTATTGCCTTATACTGCAAGTGCACATGTCATTAACAAGTAATTTAATAATAAATAAAGTATCACTCCCACGAGGAATGTGATTCTAAGTATCAAATAATTAAATTTGCTATTATTTGGATAAAAGAAATTGATTTAGAATTAAGGAATGAATAAATTGTGAATGAAATATTTAAATTAAATTTTAATAATAATTAATTAGAGAAGGCCGCTTTAATTAATTTACAATAAATTTTCTAAAGTATTAATTTAATTTAAGTTCTTCCTTGATTAATGGTTGGATTCTCCTAATTTAAGTTTTAGTCTCTTTCAAGCACTAAAATTAATATTGAATTTTAACCTTACTACTACTCTCGCTATCATAAAGAATTAAATCAATTCATTAAGCTCTGTGAAAATCTTATATCAACCTCTTAAGTGTTTACCTTATCTTTAAGTGAAAACTTAACTTAAGATTGTTACCTTCTTGGACTAATGTTATGCTTTCACTCTTGCTCCATCACACAACATCTCAATTCAATGAATTACTGACCAGGTAATTAATGCATTAAAATCAAAGATAACAAGATAATCAAAGGATAAACTTAATTAAATCAAATAAACATAAATTACTCTATAGTAAACCTAATATAAGGGGCCAATCCTAAATAAAAGTTTAGCTACTCATACTTGAAATTAAAGTAAGAAAATAATTAAAGACAATAATTGAAAGCATTTAAAATTAAAGAACAAGAAACATCAAACTCTAGTTCGTCTTTGGGTTGAGGAAGAACTCCACTTAGAACTTAAATCTCTTTTTGAAACCAAACTTCATCCTTTCTTTCTAAAGAAGCTATAACTCTAAAATGAAGTTGATTTTATGAATGGATGAAGATTAATTCGTGAATGATAAAAAAAAAAATTGGATCCCTAAGGCTTGGAAAATACTTGTTTATATAGAAGCTTGGAGGCTTGCTTTTGATAGTAGAGAAATGACTTTCAAATGAGGTTACCAACCACCATTTTGTCCCCACGGGCGTGGCTCTTAATGCCATGGTAGTGGCTTAGTGGTGTGTGATGTTCTACCAACTTTCTGCTACCTTTTTGTCCCCTACGGGCATGGCTTTTTAGTAGCCACGACCATGGCCTTCAAATGCCTTATGTGACTCTCTTTTCTTCTTTTTTGGACAGTAGGTATTTCTATCCCACGACCATGGCCTTCAAATGGCACAGTCGTGACATTTAATTGTATTCTTGAACTTGTGATTTTCTTCTTCGTTTGACATGGCTGAATCAAGTTGAAGTTCAAGGTCATGGCCTTGAAGAGCCATGGGCGTGATATTTGAACTTTCTTCAATTTTGTTTACATTTTTTTTATCATTTATCCTTAAAAATCTTACATCTTGCCATTCCAAGATAAAATATAAGAATTCTAACTCAAACAAATGTAATTCATTATGTTCAATTGAAAAATAATTAAAATCATGGTTAGAATTTTATAAAATATTGATCAAAATATCACTCTATCAAACTTTTCCACACTTAAACCATTGCTTGTGCTCAAGCGATTAAAGTCTGTTACTATAAAATTCCCTATATGTTGAATTTATGTACAAAAATTTAAATAATTAAAACTTCAAAATGTATATCTTAAATTTAGCTTCATAACTCTACTTATTTCATTCTCCCCTACTTTACCCAAGAAATTTAATTAATTGCAATCAGCCATTAAACCTTTAGAATATCAAATATTCTTTTTATGCAAACTTAGACTATTCTCATTTGTATATTTAATTGAGCTTTCTCCACTAATATTCTTGCTAAATTAAGAAAAATTAGAAGGATTTTTATTAGGTTGTAATGGGGTTTATAGAGGTGAGGGCTAGAATAACGCTTAAATGAAATATGTTATTTTTCTTTCAAAAAGCTTTTCTCATTTTTGCGCACTTAAGAATCCTTTGGCCTTGGCTCCTTGCTTGTTTCTTTTTATTGGTTTAGGGAGAAAATATATATATATATATATATTTAACATAACTCCTCCAAACTTTAAAATTAAGAATCTATTTAAATGATCCATAATCGAATAAATTTGAGAAACTTTTTCAAAAGAAAAGTAACCTTAAAAAGGGTAGTAGTGTTGGTATATTAAATCAAAGAAAAACTCAAGCTAAAAATCTTTATTTTAGGCTCAAATGGATAAACTAAAGGCAATGTTAAAACAGGTGGATATAAGAATTTAATTATACAAACAATGCCTAAATCATTTTTTTTTCTTTTTAGCAAGGTTCAATTTTGCCTCGAAAGCTCTTTTAAACATGTTATAGGCCTAGACAGAAATAATCTAAAAGAATATAAGTTTTTTTTTTCTAAATGTTAATAATCAATCACTTTCAACTAAATCAAAGGGCTTATTTGGTTCAAAATCCATAAAATATAGTTATTTTACCAAATTTTTTACCTTAAATTTCAAACATTTTAATTAAAAAATTTTAACACATAAAATAACATATAATTATTCTATAATAAACAACTTAAAAATCCATTCATCTCTTTTTTTTTACTCAAATATAAAATTAATACTAAGTCATGAAAATTAAAAAAAAATTGAACCATAAACATAAATTTAGCTATAAAAATTTTAAAACAAACATAAATTAAAATATCCAAAAGAAAATTAACTAATAAAGTACCACAAGCATTGAAACGTTTTGCAACCAAAATAGAATGAAAAACTCCCCCAAACTTGAAATACCACTGACCTCAGTGGTCACCATGACCATCATGATCTCTGGGTAGAGGGAGCTACTGCGGAGATGTGTAATATAAGCTAAACTAGGAAAAAAAGTGTTGATCTGCTTGCTCAGTCCAATTATTTGAGTTGAAATAGTATGGACCTCAGTCTCGACACCTCCAAATCTGAGCTCCATGTTGTCAAATCGCTACTCCAAGGTGCCATTCCTACGATTCATCTCATGTTCAAAAGAATTAAGCCAGTTAGATAAATATTCAAAAGAATTTGGTGGAATAGATGGTCCAGCTTCAAAAGGGCAAGGAGGAGAATGATGTTATTCCTCGGGTTCTTCATCTCCCTCTCCAAGTAAATCCACCTCATCTATTTCAATGTCAGCATCCCTAAACCACATAACATCTACCCCTCTTTTCAGTTAATTTCATAGCAAGGACATTACTCATATCAATGGTTGTCTTACTAGGTATAGGTGTAAGGTGATCCCATCTGATATTCAAATAATCTTTTTCGTTGAACCTCATCTCAAAAGTGAATTTGTGGATACTTTTTTGGTAACTGCAGAGGTGGTGATGAAGGTGAAGATTGAGTTGAAGATGATGAAGATTCTACTGGTCTCTTCCTTTTTGTGAAAGATTTGGTTCTTGTCATTTTAATTGATGAAAGTGATGAAAATTGGTGAATTTTTGGTGAAAATTGGGGTATAGGAGTGATTTTGGTAGTGGGAAAAAAGGGTAGGGCTTTGGGATTTGAAATGGGCTATTAGGGTTTGCAAAATGAGGAGAGAGAGAAAAATAAGATGGTTATATAAGAGCTGGTGTGCCACGGGCGTGGCATATTTTGAAATTTTTGGACAGACTCAAGTTTAATCTTACGGTCGTGCCATTTGATCTGGTTCTGCCTGCGCCTGCTTTAAATTTTAGATAGCTTGGTTTGTATTCCCATGGTCGTGGGCTCCTCATGCTACAGTCGTGGAATTCAATCTTCTTTTGCCACTTTAATTTCTCTTACTCTATGTAATTGTTATAGGTTCCTGTTGAATCCCACGACCCTGGTGGTGATATACCACAGTCATGGCCACCTTTTTCTTGTGGTTTTGCAATTCTAATAACCTAAAATCAAAATTTAAGTAATTTAATGAAAATATTTAAAGGAAATAGAATTAAATTTAAATAAAACAAAGACATAAATATAATTGGATTGCCTCCTAACAAGCGCTATATTTATAGTCGATAGCTTGACTATCTCTGACATTGAGTTTTTATTGGAAGTGGTAGACACTTTCAATATTTATCAGATCACCAACATAATAAGGCTTCAAATGTTGGCCATTCATTTTGAAAGTTTCTCCTTTTTTATTTTGAATGTCAATTGTGCCGTAAGGATAAACCTTTACAATTTGGAATGGTCCAGACCAACTAGACTTTAACTTTCCAGGCAAAAGCCTTAGCCTTGAATTGTACAACAAAACTTGTTGTTCTTCATAGAATTGCTTTGATTGGATTGACTTGACATGCCATGCTTTTGTTCTTTCCTTGTAAATCTTGGCATTCTCATAAGCATCAAGTCAAATTTCATCCAACTCACTTAATTTTAAAAGTTGTTCTGGAAGCCCAAAATGCATCATCCAATTTAAAAGACCAATCTATTCTTGAAGTGCTAACTGTTTTCTCCAAAATCCATTTAAGTTCTCTATTTGATATTTCCACTTGCCCACTAGTTTGAAGGTGATAAGGCATTGCCACCTTGTGGTGGACTTCATATTTCTTAAGAAGAGAGTCAAAGTTCTTATTACAAAAATGAGTACCATCGTCACTAATCATAGCTATAGGAACTCTGAACCTTATGAAAATATTCTTCTTAATAAACTTATTTACCACTTTCGCATCATTTGTTGGACTTGCAATTGCTTCTACCCATTTTAACACATAATCAATTGCCACCAATATATATTGATTATTGAATAAAGGTAGAAAGGGCCTCATAAAATCAATTCCCCAAACGTCAAAAATTTCAACTTCAAGGATTGAATTGAGTGGCATGTCTTGTCTTTTTGAAATATTCTCAGTTCGTTAACAACAATCACATGACTAAACAAAAAGTTCTTGTGTCTTTGTACATTGTTGGCCAGAAGAATCCAGATTGCTAAATTTTAGTAATTATTTTAGAAGTGTTCGAGTGATCACCGCATTCTTTCGAATGACAGAATTCTAAAATACTTTTAATCTCTTCTTCTAGTACACATCTATGAATCATCCATCCCCATAATGCTTAAATAGGAGAGGTTCTTCCCATATATAATATTTAACATCAGAAAAAAATTTCTTCCTTTGAGCATACGATAGTTCTGGTGGAAGAACATTATCTGCCAAATAATTAATAAAGTCATCATACTAGGAAATAGAATTTTTAAAAGAGAAAAGTTATTCGTCAGGGAATGACTCATTAATGGGTGATGCTTCTTTATCCATTTGGTTCTCCAATCTTAAAATGTGATTTGCCATTCAACTCCTTTTTTTATCTTTAATTTCAAGATCAAATTCTTGAAATAGCAAAATCCACCGAATCAATCTTGATTTAGCTTCCTTCTTGCTCATAAGATACTTTATTGCTGCATGGTCAGTATAAACAATAACTTTATAATATAAAAGTTAAGATCAAAATTTGTCCAAAGCAAAAACTATAACAAACATTTCCTTTTCCATTTTAGCATATTTAATTTGAGTGTCGTTAAGGGTTTAGCTTATATAATAAATGACATGACTTTTTTTATCCTTTCTTTGACTCAAAACAGCTCCAATTGCATAATCACTGGCATCATACATGAGCTCAAATGGTAAAGACCAATCTGGTGGCGAGATAATTAGAGTTGTTGTAAGAACTGCCTTCAACATGTTAAAAGCAATTAAACATTCATTAGAAAAATTAAAAACAATATCTTTATTTAATAATTCACATAAGGGTTCAGTAATTTTTGAAAAATCTTTAATAAACTTCAAATTCCTTTAACATTAGATGGTGGTGGTAGTTTTTCAGTGACTTCTATATTAGCTTTGTCCACTTCAATTCCTTCTTTAGAAATCATGGGTCTAAGTATAATTCCTTCTTCTACCATGAAATAACATTTTTTTCAATTGAGAATAAGGTTTATTTCTTCACATCTCTTAAGTACATGTTCCAAATGTTGTAAACAATTATCAAAAGCAAAACCATAAAATGTAAAATCATCCGTAAAAAGTTCAATATTTAATTCTACAATATCAGAAAAATAGCCATCATGTATCGTTGAAAGGTAGCTGGTGCATTGCACAGTCCAAAGGGCATTCTTCAATAACCAAAAGTTCTATATGTACATGTGAATGTAGTCTTTTCTTGATCTTCTAGTGCTATAAAAATTTAAAAATAGCTAAATATCCATCTAATAAACAAAAGTAAGCATTACTTGCAAGTCTTTCAAGCATTTGATCAATAAATGATAATGGAAAATGATCCTTGCGGGTGGCTTTATTCAACTTTCTATAATTTATGCAATCACGCTGTCAAGTGACTATTCTCGAGGGAATTAATTTATTATTTTTATTTGTTATAACAGTCATCCCTCCCTTTTTAAGAACTACATATATAGGACTTATCCAAGAACTATCAGAAATTGGATAAATTATTCCTGCATCTAATAACTTTGTCACTTTTGCCTTTACTACCTCTTTCATATTTGGATTCAATCTCCTTTGTTAATCTATCACATGTTTATAATTTTCTTCCAATAAAATTCTATGCATACACATTAAAAAACTAATTTCTTTAATATCAGATATAGTCCAACCTATTGCCTTTTTATATTTTCTTATCAAATTCAAGGTTTGACTCAACTGACTCTCTGACAAATTAGCATTGACAATAATAGGAAAGGTATCATTGGGTCCAAGAAATGCATACCTGAGATGATTATGAAGAGATTTTAATTCTAGTTTCAGAGCTTTCTCAATAGATGGAAGAGGTAGAGGCTTACCTTTTTTAATTTCCTCAAATTTCTGAAAATGCGTGATTAAAGATTCTTCTAAGGCTAAAGCATAAGCAACTACTTCTTGATTTTCATCATTTGAAGTGGAACCTTGTACTAGACATACTTCTAAGGAACCTTTAAGAAAGTCTTATTCAAATACTTGTTCCACACATTTATCAATAATATCATTTCTGAAGCAATCATCCATAAAAGTAGGGTTTTTAGTAGCCTTATTCAAATTAAATTTCACTTTTTTATTACCTACTTGTAAAGTGAGTTTTCCTCCACGAACATCAATCATTGCCCTATTGTGGCTAAAAATGGTCTTCAAAGTATGAGTGATATTTCTACATCTTCATCTATATCAAGGATCACAAAATCTACCATAATGTAAAATTTATCAATTTTTACAAGAACATCTTCAACTATCTGGACTGGATATTTGATTGAGCAATCTACTAATTGAAATGACATTCTTGTTGATTGAAGTTGAGTGGAGCCAAGTTTCCTGCAAATTGAATTAGGTATTAGACTAACACTAGCACCAAAATCACATAAGGCTTTATGAAAATCTACTTCACCAATAGTACAGGCAATTGAAAAACTCCCTGGTTCTTTTAATTTTGAAGGAAGCTTATTCTATATTACGGTGTTGCATTCTTTCGTAAGTGAAATTTTTTCGAAGTCTTCTAACTTCCTTTTATTGGATAGCAATTTTTTAAGAAACTTCACATATATTGGCATTTGAGTAAGAGCTTCTGCAAAAGGAATATTAATGTGAAGTTGCTTAAAACTTTCTAGGAATTTTCCATATTGCTTATCTAACTTTTATTTTTTTTTAAATTTTTGAGGAAAAGGGATAAGAGGCACATATGCTTTGACATCTTCTTTTTGTACATCTTCTTTTTGAGCTTCAATTTTTTCTTCTTTCTTAATGACTGGATTTTTCTTAGGTTGTGGGTCTTCAAGTTGTAATCTACTTCTTAATGTTATGGCTTTGCAGTGCTCCCTATGATTGATTTGAGGTTGACTTAGCAAGACCCCTTAATTATGTGTGTTCAATGAATTTGCAATTTGCCCAACTTGCATTTCAAGGCCCCTGTTTTGAATTGATATCTGCTCAATTTTCAATTCAAGCTTATCATAATGTTTTTCAAGCTTTTAGAAACATTTCTAATGTGACTCCAATAAATTTTTCTAGAGTTGATTCATATGATGACTTTTCTGGAGGAGGGGGGCCTTGATTTTGAGTTTTTACAAATGAGGGTTGATATGGTGCCTTCTGATTATTTTGACCATCCTATGAGAGATTTGGGTTATTTCACCATGTGGGATTGTATGCATTGCCTTGAGAGAGATTTGGACCCCTGTTTTGATTTCCTAAGAATTGGACTTGCTCTATGATTCGACAATCTGATGTGTCATGATTTCCTCCACATCCTTCAGAGGTTGATGATGATGCTAGATTGACTTGATCTAATTTCTTGGCTATTGCATCAACCTTAGCTGCAAGCAAAGAGAAATTGTTAATTTCATGAATACCAACTATTCTTTTTGGATTACTTCTTTCAGATGGCCAATGATAATTATTTGATATCATTTCTTCAATTAATGCAAGTGCATTTGATGGAATTTTGTTCATAATAGCACCATCGGTTGCTGCATCAATTGTACTCTTGATTGAGGGGTCTAGACCATTATAGAAAGTTTGTATCAGGAGCCAATCCAGTACTCCATGATGAGGACATCTTCGTTGAAGATCTTTGAACCGTTTCCAATCTTCGTATATAGCTTCTCCATCTGATTGATTGAAACTAGTGATATCATTTCTTAGCTTAGTAGTTTTTGAAGGTGAAAAATATTTTGCTAAGAAAGCTGAGGCTAACTGGTCCATTGATTTTGAAAGTATCATTTCTTAGCTTAATAGTGAATGTACTAGTGCTTTTGAAAGTAGCCACCTCTTGGCCTTATCTTTTAATGAAACTGGAAAAAGTCTAAGACGAATGACATCATCAGAAACACTATTAATTCTGAAAGTATCACATATTTTAAAGAATGCGGCGATGTGTGTGTAAGCGTCTTCATTGTTCAAGCCATGAAAGGTTGGTTGTTGAATTAGGTTGATCAGTGAAGGTTCAAGCTCGAAGTTATTTGCTTGAACTGATGGCCTTTTTATATTAGACTCAATTTTTGCAGTGGGTAAAACATAATCTTTCAGAGTTCTCAGTTGAGGTTATCCCACGCTTTCTTCCTCTTTGTCTTCTTCTGATAAAAATTCTTCTTTTTCAAGATCGATTTCAGCGGAAGTTTCTTCTCTTCCTTGTTTTTCCCTTCTTTCCTTATTTTGCCTCTTGTAAGATTTTTCAATTTCAGGATTATAAGGTATAAGTTAAGTGTTTGGATTATTGAGCATGTATTCTTAAAATTTGTAAGAAAATGATAAGATAGAAAATAAAATTCCAAAGCAATAACAATTTAATTTTATTGATATTAGAATAATCACCTTCCCTGGCAACAATGCCAAAACCTTGTTAGTAGCCTACTTACCTTATTGTCTTAGACTGCAAGTGCACAAATCATTTACAAATAATATAATGAGAAGTAAAGTATTGTTCCCACGAGGAAGGTGACTCCAAATACCAAATAATTAAATTTGTTATTATTTGAATAAAATAAATTGATTTAGAATTAAGGAATGAATTAAATGTGAATGAAATATTTAAATTAAATTTTAATGATAATTAACAAGAGAAGGCTACCTTAATTAATTTACTATAGATTTTCTAAAGTATTGATTTAATTTAAGTTCTTCCTTGATTAATGATTGGATTCTCCTAATTTAAGATTTAGTCTCTCTCAAGTACTAAAACTAATATTGAATTTTAACCTTACTACTACTTTTGCGATCATAAAAAATTAAATCAATTCATTAAGTTTTGTGAAAATCTTATATCAACCTCTTAAGTGTTTTACCTTATCTTTAAGTGAAAACTTAACTTAAGATTGTTACCTTCTTGGACTAATGTTATACTTCCACTCTCGCTTCATCACAAAATATCTCAATTTAATAAATTATTGACCAGATAATTAATGTATTAAAATTAATGATAATAAAATAATCAAAGGATAAACTTGATTAAATCAAATAAACATAAATTACTCCATAGTAAAATTAATATAATGAGTTAACCCTAAATAAAAGCTTCGCTACTCATACTTGAAATTAAAATAAGAAAATAATTAAAGACAATAATTAAAAGCATTAAAAATTAAAGAACAAGAAACATCAAACTCTAGTTCATATTTGGGTTGAGGAAAAACTCCAATTGGAACTTGAATATCTTCTTGAAATCAAATTTCACTCTTTCTTTCCAAAGAAGCTATAACTCTAAAATGAAATTGATTTTATGGATGGATGAAGATTAATTCATGAATGATAAAAATTTGGATCCCATAGGCTTGGAAAATACTTGTTTATATAGAGGCTTGAAGGCTTGCTTTTGATAGCAGAGAAATTACTTTCATAAATTCCTTTAAAATATGGAGGAATTTTCTCCTTAAAATGAGGTTACCAACCACCTTTTTTTATCCTCACGGGCATGGCTTTTAATGCCATGGTTGTGGCTTCGTGGGTGCGTGCTATTCTGCCAACTTTTTGCTGCCTTTTTGTCCCCCACGGGTGTGGCCTTTTAGTAGCCATGACTATGGCCTTCAACTCCTTTTGTGACTCTCTTTTCTTCTTTTTTGGGCAGTAGGTATTTCTATCCCACGACTATGGCCTTCAAATATCACGGTCGTGGCATTTAATTATATTCTAGAACTTGTGATTTTCTTCTTCTTTCGACATGGCAGACTCAAGATGAAGTCCAAGGTCGGGGCCTTGAAGAGCCTCGAGCATGGTATTTGAACTTTCTTCAATTTCTTTATATTTTTTTAATCATGTATACTTAAAAATCTTGCATCTTGCCATTCCAAGATAAAATATAAGAATTCTAACTCCAACAAACAAAATTCATTAAATTCAATTGAAAAACAATTAAAATCATAGTTAGAATTTTATAAAATATTAATCAAAATGCCACTCTATCACTATTATCTAGTGACGCTTAATAAGCGATTTTGTTAATCCATTCATTTTGTGTGTGGACATGTGCAACATGATATTCAACTTTTACTCCAAGTGACTTAAAACAATCATTAAAAGTTTGGAATTTAAATTCACTAAAATTATCATGATGAATTGTCTTAATTAGATGATTTGGAAATTGTGTTTATAATCTAATTATTTGAGCAAGTAATCCTGTAAATACCAAATTATATAATTATAATAAATACACATGTAATCATATAGTAGAAACATCTATTAAAATTATAAAATATTTAAAGTGTCCACATGATGGATGAATAGGTCCAAATATCTCACCTTAAATGCATTCTAAAAATGCAAATGATTCAATTTCAATTTTAGCTGGTGATAGTCTTATAATTAATTTTCTATTAAAACATAAAAGATAGAAAAATTCATTTTCTCGAATGTTCTAGTTTTTCAATGGAGGTCCATATGAATTTTCAAAAAAATTTATCATCATTATTGAAATAGGATTGCTTAATTGATCATGCCAAATAATAAAAATATTTGGATATGTAAACTTTTAGTTTTTTATATTTGTGTAGTACAAACTAGAGGAAAAAGTAGGAAATTTTTTAATATACATTTTTCACCTAAATAATATTTGTAATATATAGATATTCTTGATTTCTCTTATTTATAATCTTAATATGATATCTATTGCTGTGAATATCTTTAAAACTTAATAAATTTCTATAAGACTTTGAAAAAAGATAGTGCATTATTTATAAAAATTTTATCCTCTTAGTAATAATATATTTGCTCTTTCAGAGTCTTCAATTATTTTTGTATTACCAGATATTGTAATTATAATTGCTTAACCTATTTTCAAAGAAAAAAATTATTCTACATTTTTAATAATAGTATCTATGGTTATACTATTCACATTACATATACCTTCTTCATCTTTCTTGAATTCAATAAAAAAAAAAGGATAAGTATTCATTTATTTCTTCATTTTGAAATAAAACAAAATGTTATTAGAAATATTTCTAATTGAAAGAGAAAATATTACATTAAAAAATATTATATTAAAAAATAATAAAAAATATATTACAATACAAATGAAGGGATAACCCACACAGAAAATAAAATATAAGCAAAAACTTACTCATAAAATAAACTTTCATGATATATTGATATTTGTTAATAATTTTCTTTCTCAACTACTTTAAATAAGTTAGCCACATTCAAATGTGTACAATTGCTTTTTATATCTTTTCCTTTCTCTTTTAATAATACTTGATAAAGTTCAAAAGATATTTAGTCATTACATAGCCCATATCCTATCATACCATATCAATAACATTTACTTTCAATATTCTTTAAATTTTTATTCACTTTTACCTTTATCTTATTTTACATCAATGTTACTCCATTTTTTTTATAATAATTTATATTTTTAAAATTAAAACTATCACAACAATTATTGAAGTCATGGCCATAATTATGACAATGACCATTTCTACAACTATGGCCATGACTACTACCACAACTATTACTATGACCATAACCATATCCTCTTACATTTTCATTGTTAATATATTTTACCACATTTACTTTGGGGAATAGAATATAAGAATAGAACTAGTAGTATGTACCTCATGATTTTCATTAACAATTCATTACTTTATTCAATCATAAGATGACAAGGAATTAATTCAGAATATTTTTGAAATATTTTTCTTAATATTGTTGCTGCAGAAGTATATTTGAGGTATAAAAAGTAGAAAAAGTTTTTCGCTTACATGTCATCATTAATTACTTTTCCCTATATAATTTTAACTGAGAGTTAATTCTAAATATTATTGAATTCTATTCATTTTTCAATTTTAAAATAATGTAATTGTAAATTTATCCAATTAAAATGAACTTTTAAAGAATTATTGTTTTTTGGTGATCATATTTTTATTTCAAAATTTTCAATAGAACAAGTAGACCTTTTATGGTAAGACATTCAACTTTTAGCCATTCATCAAGATGGTGGTGAAGAAAAATCGTCAACACACAATTTTATATTGAAGCATTATTTTATTTATTTATTTAATAATATCTCCAAGACTCATAGTATCTAAATGAATATCAACATCTAATTATGTATGATAAATAATTCTTTCCCATAATATCAAGTGCCCCAAATTTAAGTTTGTAAGATTTTCTATTGAAAATACTATCACAAAAAGTGATAAGTAGATAGAAAGTTAAACTGAATTCATATTAACAATGAAAGAGAATAACTATAAAAATTTGCAAAGTAGAATCAAATTAAAATTTATAATTGACCATGACTAAAGATGTATTTATATAATAAATATTGATAAAACTAATAACAAAACTAAAACTAATAAAGATTAAAACCATATGCACATTATGATGACATATCATCATACAAAAATAACTCAATATATAATCAAATTAAATATATATATATTTTTAAACAATACGTAATAACCTTATATTTATACTTTTGGTTTGTATAATATATATGATGGATTGGTTTATATATATATATATATATATAAGCGAATAAAGAATTATGAATATGATAAATAATCATGTAAGGCAAAATAATAACACTAACTAACAAAAATCCATGGATAATATATACTTCTATCGTATACCACACACACATGTATACGTAGTTACATGCATATAGTTATCAATATGTGCATAGAAGTATAAGAAAAAATTAGAATAATTAGTTTAAATTTGTATGCTTAAAATAAAAAATTGGTAAAATTTCATATTGATAATGTGTTATAAAATTAAAAAAAAAAAACTCTAAATGAACACAAGAAAATAAAAAAAAAAAAAACTAAATAACTTGAGAAATAAAGAACTTTTCATATTTCTTACTTTTTTGTTGTGTAATAACAAGAATTACAACCTTCTTTATTTATAAGTACTACTCTCCTATATGTACGTCCCACAATAATAAGAATAACAAATATAAAATAATTTATACTATTTATATTGTAAAAATATAAAATAAAATATTTATTTGATTTTTTTATGACTATATTAAAATGGCTCCTAATCCAAAAGAGAGATTATACAAGTGGTGAAGATCAATAGGTACGCAAAATTGGCCAAAATTTTTGTTGCATGATTGGCTTCTCTGTATGCACGTCTGACAACAATGTTCCATTCTTTGTGAAACAATACGTAAATACTCATAAGCAATGAATACTGGCCACATAAGGAAATGTCCATTTTGTTGATCAATTGTATTGCCGCCTTCACAGGCGAAAAAGCTACCTAATTGAAAAGAGGGGCATTTTTTTTTAAATAATATATATTTATTAAATTTTTAAAATTTTTTATTTATCTCTTTAAAATTTTAAATTATCTCTCAATCTAAGAAGAGAAAAATAAATAAATATCAAAATTTTTAACTAAATTAATTTAAATTTCAATTAATTAAGAGATTAAAAATAATTTGAAAGCACAATTAAAAAAATAAAGAAATTGAAAAATAATACAAAGTTAATATCTTTATTTTTAATTTATTTTTCTTTTTTAATTTCTTCTCTTTACTTTAAATTTTTTTTATTATTTATATTTTTAATATTCTTTGATATTTTTGAGTCAACTATATTTGTTAAAAAAATATTTTTTATATTTTTTGACAAAAAAAGATGGCTAATTAATAGATTAATAAATTTATAAAATAATTATTATATGTAAAAAATTCAGTATGAAGACAAGCAGAAATTTTAAGAAAAAAATTTATCCCTCTTCTAATGAAAATCTGACTTCGGCCTAGCCGCCTCATTATCCATCTCCGATATAACCAAGGCAAAATTATTGTATGTTGTGGGCGCCAACAACTTTGACCAAGGAAATTGTACAGTCGCAGCAATTGAAGAATTTTGAAAGGAGGCGCCGAATTTTTTGAAAAAAAAAAAAAGGAAAGACAAATTGAAATTCCCCTCTGCTCATACGCGTTTTCCCTTGCTTATAAATAGGCAAGGGATGTTAAGCATAGATGCATCCCAAAGAGAGGAAAATTGAGAGTTATATTGTAATTCCTATTATTTTTTTCTAATAAAATTCTTCTATCCTTGTCTGTGATTTTTTACCTTAATTCGTTTAAGGTTTTTCCACGTAAATTCTGTGTCTCTTTTATCTTTATTTTTCTCAAAATTTTAGCTGTGTTCTTGCTTTATCTGGTCTGTTTTTACAACAAGTGGTATCAGAGCTGTGGTATTTTGAAAAACCAAATATACCACGAGGAAGAGAAAATTACGTAGAGTTTTTTTGTGTGATCCGTTTTAAAAACGGGCGTAAAAACGCGAAAGTTGTTAATAGTAATTGCATATTACTGTAGCAGAAATTTTGAAAAGTAATTGCATATTACTGTAGCAGATCATAAAGCACCAATCAAGTGAGCCTATAATCAGGAGCACTGTAGCAGGTACTGTAGCAGAGATACTGTAGCAGGAATACTGTAGCGGATCACTGTAGCAGAGGTACTATTCACGTGAAATAGTGGGAGCTAATTTTTGAAGATAAAAGCGATGGCGGCAAAATTTGAGATTGAAAAGTTCAACGGGAGAAATTTCTCACTGTGGAAATTAAAGATAAAAGCTATCTTGAGAAAAGATGGTTGTCTAGCGGCAATCGGTGAAAGGCCGCAGAGATTCACAGATGATACTAAATGGAATGAGATGGATGGGAATGCTATTGCAAACCTTCATCTAGCACTTGAAGATGAGATCTTGTCTAGCTTAGCAGAAAAGAAAACGACAAAGGAGATATGGGATCACCTCATCAAACTGTACGAGGCCAAGTCATTACATAACAAAATTTTCCTTAAGAGGAAACTTTACACCTTGAGGATGTCAGAATCTACTTCAGTGACGGAGCACCTTAATGTCTTGAATACTCTATTTTCTCAGCTTACATCTTTGGATCATAAAATAGAGTCACAAGAACGTGCAGAACTTCTAGTCCAAAGTCTACCTGATTCGTATGATCAACTCGTCATCAACTTGGCAACTAATGTTCAGCCTGATTTTCTGGTCTTTGATGATATAGCATCTGCTATCTTGGAAGAAGAGAATCGGCGGAAGAACAAGGAGGACAAGCAGGCAGGTTCACAACAAGTGGAAGCTTTGACGGTGATGAGAGGAAGATCGACAGAACGTGGCCTAAGTGGGAGTCACAATCATGGGAGATCAAAATCAAGGAGTAAGAAGAATTTTAAATGCTACCATTGTGGCAAGAAAGGTCACCTGAAGAAGGATTGTTGGAGTCTGAAGAATTCCAATTCTCAAGGGAACATGGCAAACACTTCAGAAGATGGAAACGTGTTGTGTTGTGAAGCAGCAATATCAACGGAGAGCAGGAAGAAATTTGCGGATGTGTGGCTTCTTGACTCAGGAGCAACTTATCATATGACCTCTCGAAGAGAATGGTTCCATCATTATGAACCTATCTTAGGAGGATCTGTGTATAGTTGTGAAGATAATGCCTTAAAGATCATAGGCATTGGATCCATCAAAGTGAAGATGTATGACGGTACAGTTCGCACTATTCAAGGAGTGCGACATGTAGAAGGTCTGAAGAAGAATTTGTTATCTGTGGGAGAGTTCGATGATCTTGATTTTACTATCAAAGTTCGAAAAGGAATCATGAGGATTAGCCGAGGAGCGCTTGTAATTATGAAAGGAGAAAAGATTGCTGCAAAGTTATATATGCTTTTGGGAAAGACTATGCAAGAAGCAAAAGCATCTGTTGCTTCAAACAGTTCGAGTGAAAGATCTACAATGGTGTGGCATCAAAAGCTTGGACATATGTCTGAACAATGTATGAAAATTCTTGCTGAGAAAAAGTTACTTCCAGGCCTTACAAAGGTGTCATTACCCTTTTGTGAGCATTGCACAACAAGCAAGCAGCATCGACTAAAGTTCAGCATATCCAATTCTAGAAGCACGAATATTCTTGAATTGGTCCACTCTAATGTATGGCAAGCACCAGTTTCGTCACTAGGAGGAGCGAAGTACTTTGTGTCCTTCATCGATGATTACTCCAGAAGATGTTGGGTGTATCCTATCAAGAGCAAGGGAGATGTATTTGCAACTTTCAAAATATACAAAGCGTGGGTTGAACTTGATTCAGGCAGAAAGATCAAGTGTTTAAGGTCAGATAATGGAGGAGAATATACTGGGAATGAATTTGATAGCTTTTGTAAACAAGAAGGCATCAAAAGGCAGTTCACTACGGCGTACACTCCACAACAAAATGGAGTAGCAGAGCGGATGAACAGAACTCTGTTAGAAAGAACAAGAGCAATGTTGGGAGCTGCAGGTCTTGATAAGGCATTTTGGGCAGAAGCAGTCAACACCGCCTGTTATGTGATTAACCGGTCTCCATCTACAACAATTGATCTAAAGACTCCAATGGAGATGTGGACAGGGAAGCCAGTGGATTATTCAAACCTCCATATATTTGGAAGTCTTGTGTATGTGATGTACAATGCCCAAGAAACTACGAAGTTGGATCCAAAATCCAGGAAGTGTTTGTTCTTGGGATATGCTGATGGTGTAAAAGGGTATCGCCTGTGGGAGCCCACTGCCCACAAGGTTATAGTCAGCAGGGATGTTATCTTTTTAGAAAATAACTTAAAAAAAGAAGGTGATAGCACTTTGAAAGAAAATTCAGAGACTACAGTGGTACAAGTAGAAAAGAAGTCCACAGAAGAAGATTCTTCTGAAGTAGAACCAGAGCACGAGGAGGAGGAAGAGCAAACTGAGTCTGAAGAGTCAGAGCTTGGAAAGGGAAAGCGCACAAAACATACACCAGTCTGGTAAGAGGATTATGTTATGGGCAGTAATGTTGCTTATTGTCTTCTAACTGAGGAAGGAGAACCATCAACTCTCCAGGAAGCAATGAGTAGTTCAGATGCGTCTCAGTGGATGGCAGCAATGCAAGAGGAAATTGAAGCTCTGCATAAGAACAAGACTTGGAAGCTTATGCCATTACCGCAAGGAAGAAAAGCTATTGGCAATAAATGGGTCTATAAGATCAAAAGAAATAGTGATGATCAAGTGGAGCGATATCGTGCAAGATTGGTGGTAAAAGGGTATGCTCAGAAAGAAGGGATTGACTTCAACGAAATATTTTCTCCTGTAGTTCGGTTATCAACAGTTCGTGTAGTCTTGGCAATGTGTGCTACACTTGATTTACATTTAGAACAGCTAGATGTGAAAACAGCTTTTCTTCATGGAGATCTTGAAGAAGAAATCTATATGCTTCAGCCAGAAGGTTTTGAAGAAAAAGGAAAGCGGAACTTGGTTTGTAGGTTGAACAAATCTCTATACGGTTTAAAACAGGCGCCGAGGTGTTGGTATAAGAGATTTGATTCCTTCATCATGAGCCTTGGATACAACAGACTTAATGCAGACCCTTGTGCATACTTCAAGAGATTTGATAAAAGTGATTTCATTATTTTGCTGTTGTATGTAGATGACATGTTGGTAGCAGGCCCCAACAAAGATCATATTCAAGAATTGAAGGCACAGTTGGCTAGGGAATTTGAAATGAAGGACTTGGGACCAGCAAACAAGATTCTAGGGATGCAAATTCACCGAGACAGAAACAACAGGAAGATTTGGCTTTCTCAGAAGAATTACTTAAAGAAGGTCTTACGACGCTTCAATATGCAAGACTGTAAGTCAATTTCTACCCCACTTCCTATTAATTGCAAATTATCTTCCAGTATGTGTCCTAGCAATGAAGAAGGAAGGATGAAAATGTCTCGAGTACCGTATGCATCAGCAGTGGGGAGTTTGATGTTTGCAATGATTTGTACACGACTAGACATTGCACATGCAGTGGGAGTTGTAAGTCGGTACATGGTGAATCCTGGTAGAGAGCATTGGAGTACTGTAAAGAGGATCCTAAGATATATTAAAGGAACCTCAGATGTTGCATTATGTAATGGAGGATCAGATTTTATTGTTAGAGGATATGTTGACTCAGATTATGCAGGTGATCTTGATAAAAGTAAGTCTACCACAGGGTATGTGTTCATTCTTACTGGTGGAGTAGTAAGTTGGGTATCAAAACTGCAGTCAGTTGTGGCAACTTTAACAACAGAAGCAGAATATGTTGCAGCTACTCAAGCTAGTAAGGAAGCAGTCTGGTTGAAACTAATCATGGAGGAACTCGGGCATGAACAAGAGAAAATTTCTCTATTTTGTGACAGTCAGAGTGCCTTGCATCTTGCAAGGAATCCAGCTTTTCATTCTAAATCAAAACACATACGAGTCCAGTATCACTTCGTTCGTGAGAAAGTGGAAGAGGGCATTGTGGATATGTAGAAAATTCATATGAAAGACAACCTAGCAGATTTTTTGACAAAAGCAGTTAATACTGACAAGTTTATTTGGTGTCGATCCTCTAGTGGCCTGACGGAAGCATAAGCAGCATGGAACGACAAGGAAGAAAGAATGGTGTGAAGATATGATTGATCCTCAATCAAATCTTCAAGTGGGAGATTGTGGGCGCCAACAACTTTGACCAAGGAAATTGTATAGGCGCAGCAATTGAAGAATTTTGAAAGGAGGCGCCGAATTTTTTGAAAAAAAAAAGGAAAGGCAAAATGAAATTCTCCTCTGCTCATACGCGTTTTTCCTTACTTATAAATAGGCAAGGGATGTTAAGCATAGATGCATCCCAAAGAGAGAGGCAGTGAGGAAAATTGAGAGTTATATTGTAATTCTTATTATTTTTTTCTAATAAAATTCTTCTATCCTTGTCCGTGGTTTTTTACCTTAATTCGTTTAAGGTTTTTCCACGTAAATTCTGTGTCTCTTTTATCTTTATTTTTCTCAAAATTTTAGCTGTTTTCTTACTTTATCTGGTCCGTTTTTACAACATATGCTTGAGGGCCCCTCCCTCCCTCTCTCCCTCAAAATATATTTTTTTAATAATATATATATTCAATATATTTTATCTTTTAAGCAAATATATTTTGGCCCTCTCAAATTTTTAAATGTTATAAATCTGGCTTAGTAATTTTAAGTATATTAACTATATAATTGTAATTATAAAAAGGTTCAATAATTTTAAAGATTTAGCCATGTGATTATTAAAATTCAATAATATTAATTATTGAAATATCCTAAAAAATAAATTTATTTTTAAAAATATTAATTTTTTCAAAAATATTCATTTTTTAAATATTAATTTTAAAAATACTCCTTTAAAGATATTTATTTAATATATTTTTAGTGTATTAAAACTATATTTTATTTTTAAAAGTATATATTTAAGCATACATTTATTTAACTAAACAATTGAGTATTTTTTAAAAATTAAAAATTAAAAAGTGACATGTGACGTAATTTTTTTAATTATTTGACAATTTAATTTTAAAATAATATAATAAAAGGTACTCTTTTTAATGAAAAAAAATAACAATTTTGTCTTCTTAAAAAATGGCAACAATCAATTCTAGAAAAGATTCCCTTCAAAAACAAAAAATTCTAGAAAAGATAATTTTTATTGTTTCAAATTTTAATTCATTAGTCTTATAAGTGCGCCTTTTTTTTAAATTGTAGTTTCAAAAAATTAATTTTTAAAATTAATTATAATATTTTTTTTTGGGGCCGTGCGACATGGACAGAGCTACGTTGATGGTTGTCCCGTCCCTTTTTTTTTTTTTTTTAAATTTTCTTTATATACGTATATGTATATTATAAAATTTTAAAAACGGGCTCTTCTAATTGAATAATTTTCTTCTATATAAATTTAGTTTAAATATAAAATTTTAATCCAAATATATTTATTTGGCCCAAAATTATATATATATTAGCTCAAAATTAAAATTTTATTTTATAAAAAAAATTATAGTAATTTTTTTTCCAATTTTCTTTTGTTTTTTATAAACTTTTTTTGTCAATTTGATTTTTTTTAACTTAAAACTTGATATTAATTTTAAAATGACTACAATTTAATTTTTTTTATTTTTATATAATTATTTAATTTTTTTTCTTTTTAATTTTGTCAATCATTTAAAATAAGATACTATTATTTATAATTTTTAAAATTAGAATTTAGAATTAATTATATTTTAATTATATTTTTTAATTTAATTATTGATAAGAGATGTCAAATTTTAATTTGTATTTATTTAAAGTTGTTAAAGCAAAAAGTTATATTTATTTTTTATTTATAAATTATAATCACTCATTGTTAATTATTTATCAATTATTATTAGTGGTTCTTTTAAAAAAAATTAAAGAAAAAAATTATAACTATTTATCTTAGCTACTTTACCCTCCTCTAATATTTTATCAATTCCGTCCCTTAGGGCAGAACTATATATATTTTAGGCCCCTCCTAAATATTTTAGTTTTATTATATATATTATGTATATTAATTTAAAAAAAATAAATTAGTTTTGGCCTCCTCAAATTCCAAAGAGTATATCTAATTTTATGATTGACTATAAAAAAATAATTTTAAATATTTAATTATATGATTATTATAAAAAAATCTAATAATATTAATTATTTAATTATATGATCTTAAAATAATAATAATAAAAGATACTCACTTCAATGAAAAGAAGAAATTTTATTTTTTATTATTTTAATTTTTTATTCCTTAATTTTATAATTTTATAAATTTTTTTAAAATTACATCTTGCAAAATATGCTTTTATATTTAATTATAATGTATTTTTATTTTTTTATTGTCATTAATTTATAGTGCTTTTGATAAATTATTTTTAAAAAAAATAATTACAGAAAATATATTTTACAGAGTTATATTATATAAATTATATTTTACTAAAAAAATTATAAAATTATATTACTGTATTTGAAAGATACAATAAAATACTGAAAAAATGGATTAAAAAAAATATTAACTTATTTGATTGTAACGAACTTTACAGAAAAAAGTTTAAATAATGTCTAAACCATCTTTATAGTATTTTTTTTATTGTTTTATTATATATTAAATTAAAAATATAATTATTTTTTGACATGTAAATCTTTAAATTATTTTTTTAGTAAAATATTTTTTTGGGACATCTCTAAATAAAATATTTTATTAACTGATTGATAAAATTTAGTGGGCTCAATATTTTATTTTATATAGATTATTTATAAATAAATATAATATTATTAATCAAATAAAATTATATAATTAATTATTCTAAAATTTTTGTGCAATAAAACGTAATATTAATTATAATTTTTTTTAGCCGTTTCAACGCTGAAATAAGTTTTGATAACACTTTTCACGTAACTGGTAATCCCGAATGGGACCCTCTGCTTTGGCCATAACGCTTTTCACCGGAAAAAAAAAATACTTTTTTAATTTGTTGTGAGTTTTACTCTTCTTTTAACTTAAAAAAAAGGGTTTTTTTTATGCCAAGTTTTTTTTTTCATTATAGTATTGTACCATAATTTAAATTACTTTATACTTATATATGTATGTTAAAAATTAATTTTAATTTATATCAAATAGTTTGCAGGTGTTTTTTCTAAAAATAATTCCCATTTAATTCTATTAAAGCTATAGCCTTCTTTTGTACTTATAAAAAATTCAGTAAGGTGCATTATTACAATTTTTTTTTTACCAATGCATTATTACAATTGTAACCATCTACACAATCACTTATAAAACAGCATAATGTAGTCTCTTTACATGTACTCATTTTCAAGCATGGTGACATTTGATTTTACCAAATCACATAGTTATATCTAACATTTTACTTTCCATTAATTAAATCATCAGTTCTTGACAAAGTGATATTTAAGTGAATTCTAAAAAATTATAAATTCAAATCTCAGTCAAAAATATTAAACAAATTGAATTATGAATCTTTTTTTATTATATATATTTTGATTTAATCAAATCCCATTATTTTAATAAAGAGATAAAGTTAACGAGACTATAACAAGTTACAAAATTATTCAAGTAACTGAATTATTCAATTCTGTTTTTAAAAAACTGAAATATTCAAGATTTATCATTAAAAAATGATTTAAAAAAAAGATTTATCATTAGAAAATGTTGAAAAAGTCAATGGGTTTTTGAATCCTTGAGACAAATAAGGATAAAGTCAAGCAAAAAGAAGGGTAATTAACTGGTGTCATCAAGTGGGCCTAAATTAAGACACAAACAATGTGGAAATGATACAACCAAAACTCAGCTCTTTTATTACTCTCTCTTCCTTTACGAGACTAACAAATCCCAAAAGGCCAAAACTTTTTTTTTTTAAAACCATTTTTAGACGGTTTTATTGACTCTTTTCTTGACTGCCATCTTCTATACGTAACTCCAACTTCTACTATTAATTAATTCAAGAGAAAATTACACTGTGCACTATTTTTTGTTTTGTGTTTTGACCCAAACCGGATGCTTGTTTGTTTTTTTTTTTCATTAATACGACTTTCCTTTTATAAAAAAATTAGCTTTTTTACATTTTTTTTATTTTTTTGTAATTTTGTAATTTTTATTTTTTTACAATTTTATTCTATTTTTATTTAAAATTTTTTTATTATCATATTTTTAATATACACATAAAAAATAAACATATACAAAAATATACACAATATATATATAAAACATATATAAAATATATACTCAACAATACAAACTACAACACATTTACTACACATCTACATAATTTTTTTTAATACTTATTTAATATTATTTTTTAAAATTTTTTATTTTCACATAATATTCACACAACAATCAATAACTCTTACATAAAATACGCATAACTTAAATAACAAATGTATAACATACTCGCAATATTTATAAAATATCAACATTTATAAAATATACATAAAATATCTATCAAACATCTATATAAAATTTATATAATAAAATTAAGTATATTTTTTTATGTGTATAATATGTAAAAATTTATTTAAAAATAAATTTAATGATTTTTATTAATATATTTTTATGTATTTTACTTTTTTTTATTATTTTTTAGTGTTATTTATTTTTTATAATTAAAATTAATTTTTTATAAAAAATATAATTTTTATATGATAAAAAATAATTTAAAATATTAATTTTTATTATTTTATTAGAATATTTTTATTTAATAGTAAATTAAAAAAAGGATGAAAATTGAAGTAAAATATTGATTGTAGCATAGAAAGAGTTATTTTTGAAAAAAAAATTATTTTAAAAAAGAATGATATATTTTTAAAATTTTATTTTAATTTTTTATAAAAATATAAATATTTTTTAGCTTTTATAGTTTTTTTTTAAATAGTTTTTTTTTTTAAAATAGCTATGCTAATGTCCTTTTTCTTTTCTTCTTTATTTCTTTTGTTCCTATCTTTTCTACTTTTTTTTGGCTTCACCTGCAAAGATAGCCTTGGAGAAATTCAAACATAACAACTTTACTTCAATTTAGTGGCGGTAATTTAATGATTAAGTAGTTTTTTTTTTCATAAATTTCTGATGTATTAGAAAAAGAAAAAGAAATCCCAAGATCATACAAAAAGATAATATGCTCAATTCTTTTCAATCTTTTATTTTTCTCTTTGTATTAACATATAATTGGAAACAATTCAAATTATTCAAATAACAAAAGAATACCAAATCCATGCTTAATTTCTATCCTACGTTCCAACCCCCAGTAAAGGAATATAATGAACATGTATATTTATATTTTATAAGAACAAAAGAAAAAAAAAATCTCCCAAGACCCAACCAAAAGAAGAAACAAAATTAAATAAAAAGCCAAAAAAAAATCTATTAATTAATTCCCCTGAAAACTTGAATTGTTGATTTTATTGTTGCCATTGCTATTTGGTATTGCTAGTAGTTATGTTGGGATTGGTATTGGTGGTGGTTGTGAGGTGGGCGTTAGTATCATTGGTAACATTGTTGTTTGGGTGAGAACCACCAATTATTGATGTAATTGCTGCTGCCAGAGCTGCTGTGAAGTTAGGATCAGCTGCAATGGCAGCAGTTGCCGCGCTTACGGTGTCAGCCAATGAATTTTGCTGCCCTTGCCCTTGTCCTTGCCCCTGCTGCATTACTACTTGACCCTGTGATTGGTCGCCTAATTTATTATTAGCTTGATCCTGCATATCTTGAGACATTTGTAATCCAGAAAACTTGGATTGATTGTACAGTGCTTGTCCAAATATTTGAGGCAACAACGCTGCTGCTGCTGAATTATTAGTAAAATTTTGTGGTGGTGGATTTGGAAATGGAACTTGGAATTGAGTTTGTTGCCTTTGAAGCTGTAATGGGTTTGGGTTTTGTGTTAAGTCCAACGTAACAGTAGGAAATGGGGCTGAAGCTGATATAGTTGCCATGCTAGAGGAACATGGTAACAAAGTTCTAGTCAGAAAATTTGTGTTCATCATCCCATCAGCGCTAGACATTGACCCTGATAATAACATTCTTGCTGCTGATGACGTTGTTGATGCCATGGCCATTGCAGCCGGTGGCAATGGATGGTTATGGTTACCCTCATATGTTGTTATTAAGATCGTTCGATCATCTGCACATCTTTGTACCTATAATTCAATGTCACATAATTAATATATATATTAACCATACTTTGACTTAATTTTTTGTACTAAAAATGGATTTATTACAACGAAAATCACTTTAAAATATAGAGTATTTCTGTATATATACCTGTTTTCTAACTGGGCAACCAGCAGCCATGGTGCACCGATAATAAGCTCGAGGACATGGATTTCCTTTAGCCATCTTCTGTCCATACTTTCGCCATTGACATCCATCAGTTATCTGAAAAAAACAAAGAAAATCATACAGTTTCAGTTCCAAATTAATCAAAATTGAATAGTAGTAATTGAAACCTAATTATAATTAAAGTACAAACTCACCATGGGAGATTCAGATCGAGCTCTTACTGATACACGAGCTTTTCTAATGGTAGCTTCAGTTTGATCAACATTATTACTGTTACTATTATTATTATTATGATTTTTGGAGGAACTAAATCTAGCAACTTTATTAGACTTAGAACCCCAACCTTGAGAACCTTGATCTGGACTTTCCTCTCTTTCAATTCCTCTACCAATAATCCCTTTATTATCTTGATCAAAAACGATCCCATGATCATTATTATTGTTGTTATTGTTATTACTATTATCAGTATTATTTCCCGACGATCTTGATCGGTCGCGACTTCGTCTTTCCGATGAAGATAAAGAAAGCTCATTATTATTATCACCACCAACAACACCAGTAGAAGCATCTTTAGCCGCCAGACCAAGATCCATAAACTGTCGAGGAACAACCACAGGTCCATTTACTGTATGCATTACATCTTCAATAATTTTTTCTTCTTCCAACCCATTATTTCGATTATCCTGTTCGTTGTTCTCTCGAGCTGCTGGCTTTTGGTCTTGCATAAGAGAAACGAAATGCATCTGTAACGCATTATATTTGTTGGTTACCTGGTTTAACATGTCTCTTAATCTTAAATTCTCCATTTTCATTCTTTCTAGCTCTGCTTGAATTACTGCTAGCTGCTAAAAAAATTTAAGAACATTCAAAACAAGAAGGGTACGCGAATTGTCTTCAGACTGTGAAGTTGCAAATTCTAACCCTGTAATAATTATAATAAAAAGGAACAAAAAGAAAAAAGAAATATACCTCATTTTTAGCTTTTTTATCATCCATGTTTGGAGAAGAAGAGATTCCATCATCCACCATGGATTGATCACTACTGGTATTTGTAGTGAGAAGATTCAAACCAGTCTGAGAAAATTAAATTAGCAAACAAAATCAAATACTAAAAATTACTCAATGAGCATTTGATGAAAATCCATGGAAGCTAAATTTATATATAAAAATTCAATAAGAAACATACAATATAAAGAATATAGTTGAAGAGAAAATTGAAAAGCGTCACTTACATTAACACCAAAATCCATTAATCTGGCAGGACTGTTAGGATCTTTAGGCTTATTAACAATATCATGATGATGGGTTTTTTCAGCAAAGAAATCCATCTCATCAATGACCGTCCGATTATCATCAGAGGGAAGAGAATCATCATCGTCATCATCATGAGTAGAGTTGAGATTAACTGGGAATTGGATAGTGGTGGGAGGAGAAGAAGTAGGAGTAGCAGAAACTGCAACAGCAACAGAAGAAGTAGTAGTAGAATCCATGAAAGCAGCAAGCTTATTATTATTATGATTATGATTAAAATTGGAGGAGGTTTCTTGATCAGGAAAAGAATTGAGAACAGTTGGGTTATGAATAAAGAAAGAAGTAGTAATTAGATCTGAATCAATGGAGAGTCCACTTCTTCCCTTGGCCATAAATCAAGAAACAGAGAGAGAAAGAAAGAGATATCGTGTGAGTCTTTAAACGATGCAATGGACTCGGCAACAAAAATGGAGGTTGAGACCTTAGAAGAAGACCAAATAGTAGTAAATAGACGTGTGTGGTTTATGTGTTTAAAAAAAAAAATTATATATTTATATTTTGCATTTGGATATTATTTGGAAGAAAGAGAAATTTATTATGGGATCAAAAATTAGAATATGGTTGTAAGAAAATATAGGGACTAGTTCAATTTCTTTCTTTCTCTTTATATTCTTTTCCCCTTTCGGTTAATCTTTTTTATTTTTAGTTTGTACGATTAAGAATTTTGAGGTAAAATACTAAAATTCAAAAGTCCATTCTAAGAAATTATAAGTCAATTTTTACGTACCTATTAGTTTAATTTTTGTACTGTGCATAATACGGATTAATACTTATTTCATCATTTTATATAATAAATATGTTAAACATATTTTATTATTTATATCAATTTTTAATTAGATGTTAGATTAATTAAGACAAGTGTAAAATATTTTATTGGCTAAATTGTTTTTAATTTAATAGGAAATTATTTTTTTATTGAATTGGAGAAATAAATTCAAATTTGCAAATAAAATGTTAGCCTAATTTCTTAATTTATGAAAATTTTAAATGAATTATATTTATAAATATAATTACTTAATCACTAGGATACGCAATTAATTGTAACAGAGAGTTTGATTAGTAAAAAAGAAAATATTTTGTTTTATTAATAAAAAATTTATTTTTTCAAGATCACCCAATCCAAAAATATTTTTTAATTAGATAAAATATATGAATATTTTTATTTTGATAATAAATATATATATATATATATAATATTACTAGCAGCATAATCTATGTTATATTCAGTTATAATTGACAGAAAAAATACTCTAAAACCATTCTAAAAAAATGGGAGAAAGTATGTGGACATCGTTTGATTTTACAAAAAGAAATATTATTAGGCATGACTAAAAAAATACATAAATGAATGTTTGAATTTAAATAAGACCGCATAGTCATTCAACTTGCAGAATGAATGGTAAGAGAATTGACAACATTGAAAACAATTTGAATTTAATTTTTTTTTTAATCTACTTTTCTTCTATTTTCTATAGTGTGTTTATATATTCCTTTTTGGACTATAAATAAATATCCCTTCGAAAAATAAATTATTTCAATTCTGATTTCTAGATCGATTGTGTTAGTCAAACTAACAAACGGTGATTACAGACGAAAGTGTCAAAACTAGGATAAAACCTTCCCCACTTTATTATCTCTCTCTCAATAGTAATGAAGAAGAGGGGCCAGAGTATAGCGTGATGGGTGATCAGAGAAAAAGAGCGAAATTAGGCTGTATTTTTTAATTGTCAAAACGTGGGACCCAAACCAGAGATTGACGCGTTCCTTCAAAAAATTTCACCACCCCTGTTTGGCCGGCGCCACTCCCTCTGCGAAAAAGAAAGTGGGTTGCCTCAGTCAACGGGTTCCGATCATCATCCGGCCCACATTTATATATATATAATTTATTTTTATTTTTATTTATTTATTTGTGGCCTGACCTCATGGGGGCTGTGATGATCCAAAGGATATTTTGACTTTTTGACACGTAAGACCGTCTCGGATTCTAACCGACTAATCGGGTTGACCCCGTCGGTTCGTGTGGACCGAACCCCTTGCTTTATTTGGTAAAGCGGCCAGAGGTCCTTAACTTACAGTTTAACTATGATTAATTATAACATCAATAAAAATCTTAATTCCAAATTAATTAATATCTACAATATAATTTTTTTATTCAGTTTAATTTAAGACTATCTCTTTTAATTATTTAATTAAAAAAAATCTAAAATCCTTAATTGAATAACTTTTTGTTATAGAATTTTTTAATTTTACTTTAGTAATATTCAAACGTCAAAATTTATAATTTACAAAAATTAAATTTTTAGTTAACAGGATTAATTAACTTAGTTTCATTAATTAATTTTATTAATTGATGGCTTAATTTTTATAAATCATAAATTTAAAAGGCTCAAAGTGAAGTGAAATTAAGGGGCTTAATGTAAAAAAAAATTTAAGTTTTAGGGCTTCAAAATACAATTTTTCCATCAATTAATAATATTTGTCTTTTTTTCTTGCTATTTATAATTATTAATTAGTTGATTTTCTTTGTTTACCACAATCCATAGGCTTTAGCGTGTAATCAATGGCATTATATAATTCATATCATCCATTTTTAAATCCTTAATAACATAAAATTAATTATGAGTTATATACCCTTGGTCATTTTTGAGGGGAGAGGGAAAACAAAAATTACTGCTATGAAATCATATAGATATATTGACTTAATTAAGATAAAAAAAATACTTGAATTTTTTATGATTTATTACAGTTAATAATTAATTTATATGTTTTTTTCCATTCATAAATATTTTAATTATTTTATTGTCATTAACAAATAAATTTATTCATTATTTTTTTTTCAAGTCAGTTTACACTTCAGTTAAAATAAAATTCACATTAATATGATATTGTTTTAGCAGAATAATTGAAAATTGAAACTCTAAATCCTTGTCTTAATTTCAGTATATAAAATATGTCTTCAGAAAAAATAAAATAAAATTCTCTTTCTAAGTGTGTCTAAATATTGTACTCCATGATAAATAAAATTGTAAACTGCATCATATTATGATGTGTAAATTATGTTATAATATTAAATTTGATAAGGCATCAACTTAAATAAGATGGTTAAAGTGTATTAGTTTAGAAATAGTAGGATCTTAGTGTTGGAAGTTAATTATATTAAATCTATGTTTTAAGTATTAAAAGGAAATCATTATTGGTGAAACTTAAATTTTGATGTTTCTTTATCATAACTGAAGGGAAAAAAAAAAAATTCTACTACTACAATTAGAAATAATTTTATCATTAAAATAAAGTAAGTACCATTGTCTTTGATTCCAGAGAGTGCATAATGCATAGCAAATATCCTTGCGGTTTTCAATTATGTACCATACATAATTTTACTAATTCTATTAATTAGGGTTTTTAATTTTATAATTATTATTTAGCATAGGAATATAAAAATTAATATATCCAGATTTATCAAATTTGTAATTGATGATTTCATTACTGATAATACACTCACTTCCCGAGTTTTCTAGGCGAGCTCTATGTTCGAAGTTACTTCTATGACCAAACTCTCTAAGAAAGGATGAACCTCGGTTCCTAGCGTCTCAGTCCAACCAAGACTTTAGCATACGGATGGGTAGTCTCTTAACACAGTCGTCGTACGGCTCTGACATATCCGTAATCAGTACTGACACCATTTAAAATTTTTTTCCCTTAATCAACTATATATGAGAGTAAGCCCCTATAGGTAAAGGGCCTTGGCTCTCTCTATCTCTCTCTTTCACTCTCTATGCTCTTTGCATTCGGACCGATCAAGTTCTGACTTAGACATTAAAATCTCTCTCAGGGAGCTCAATCTCCCTTATTTCTTATCTTGCGAGTGGGAGAGCATCAACGGCAACACCCAAACCAAAGCTAGAACCCCTTTAGCAACGTCCTAGCATCAATTATTAATTGGACTTTTAATTCTATTTTGTATTTCACTGGCATAATAATAAACACAATAATATAGGATTTATTTGTTATGAATAACAGATTTCAATTTGATTTTGATTTTATAAAAAATCAGTCTTATCTCTAAAATGACTTTTTAAGGGTTATATTTTAAAGGGTATTTTGATTTGTGTGATGAGTGGAATTTAAAATTACTAATTTGAGTTTTTCTTTTTTTAAGACTCATGACCAAAATGATGTCGTTTAATATTTATTATTATTATTTTTTATAAATTATTATTTTGAAGTTAAGCTATGTAGGACTATAATAAAGATAAAATTCTCTCTATCAAATTTTAACACAGCTGTATATTCAGAAAATTAAAGGCGAAACCTCTAATTAAACTAAAACATCTTCTTACCAATTAATTTACAAGCTTAGTAATTTTCAATCTGAATTTTTCACTAGGAAAGATATTTTTGAAGTTTCAGTTGTTAAATTAGTCACTATTTAACATTTATATTTCTTTCTTATAATATATATATATATATATATATATATTTGTAATTACATAATAGAATAAATGTGTAATTTAGCCCTTGTATTATAATGAGTGTATCACTTTGACTCTTAATTTTTTTAAAACCAAATTAAAATTTTTTCTTTTAAAATTGGCTTAAATCAACAATTTTTTAACAGAATCATTAAAAGGGTTTAATGGTTGTTGACGTGGTAACTTATAAAGATCTAATATGAACTTTAGGTATAAATTGAAGTCTAAATTAAACATTAAACCAAAATTTATAATTTTATTAACATTGTAAATTATATTATTTTAAAAAATTATTAATAAATAGTTTTTTAATGTTAATAATTTATAACATCAACAAATAATTTTTATAATATTATAATTTATAATTTTAATAAATTTATAATTTATGATATATTATAATAATTTTATAATTTATTAATATTATAAATTATATTATTTTAAAATTATTAATAGATTTTTTTAATATCAATAATTTGTAACATTAATAAATAATTTTTATAATATTATATTAAAAATAATAACAAATAATCATAGATTAAAATAATTTATAAAATTAAAAATAATTTTAATTTTACTTTAATTTTAATAATTTATAATATCAATTTAATTTTAACAAATAATTTATAATATGAAAATTAAATAATTAAAAATAAAATTATTATAATTTTTTAATTTTTAATTTTAATAATTAAATATCAAGCCTAAAACTATTCTCGGGTCTATTTTTCAACCACTGAGATTATATGAAAGGGTAAAAAATTTATTTTTTAAATATTGAGATTATCAAACATCAAAACTTGTTGTTCAATGAGACATATTGTTGAGTTATCATTTTCATAATATTTTGATTTTGGTATATAGTGTGACTTTAATTAACTTGAAATATATTTGAATCTCTTTTTACATGATGTGAATAAATATTTCTCCATTCAAAAAATCAAGCTTGAGAGTAGTTTTAGGCTTGATATTTAATTATTAAAATTAAATATTAATGAATTATAATAATTTTATTTTTTAATATAATTTTATTATTTAATAATTATTTTACTTTTCATATTATATATTATTTTTTAAAATTAAATTGATATTATAAATTATTAAAATTAAAGTAAAATTAAAATTATTTTAATATTATAAATTATTATAATCTATGTTATTTGTTATTATTTTTAATATAATATTATAAAAATTATTTATTCATGTTACAAATTATTGATATTAAAAAATTATCTATTAATAATTTTTAAAACAATACAATTTATTTTTTTGTTAATAAATAATATAATTTATAATATAAAAAAATTATAAAATTGTTATAATATATCATAAATTATAAATTTATTAAATTATAAATTAATAAAAGTATTATCAATTATAATATTTTAAAAATTATTTATTGATGTTATAAATTATTAACATTAAAAAATTATTAATTAATAATTTTTTAAAATAACATAATTTATAATATTAATAAATAATAAATTTTAATTTAAAATTCAATTTAAACTTTAATCCATATCTAAAGTCTATATTAAATATTTATAAACTGCCATGTTAATAATTGTTAAAACGGTTATGTTAAAAATGTATTGATTTAAATTAATTTAAAAAAAATTAATTTAATTAAAAAAATTATTAAAGGGCTAAAGTGGTACGATCAATGTAGTATAAAGAATAAATTGAACTTTTGTACTCAGGTAATATAGGAGCAGAGAAGAAGAGAGGAATAAACCAACGCAATGGGCCGCAATATTTGAAGAGGGAGTCAAAAGAAAAGGCATTTGGATCTCTCTCTCTCTCTCATTGGTTTTTATTTTCTAACCTAACCAAACAGTGGCTAGCCACCAGCTTCTTCTTGAGAATTAAATTGCTTATTCCAAGTCTCCAGCAGACGTGAGTCACGTGAATTATATTATGATGGACATGTCCCTAACCCCCCAAGCAATGCAATAAAATAAGTAAATAAAATTATATATATATATATATATATTTAGAGTTTGTTTTCCTTTACTAGGACTTTCAAAGTTCAATTTATAAGGTCTTCCTTCCATTAATTTTATTAGTTTCCTTTTGGTAAATTCCTATACAACTTGACTTGGCCCATCACATTATTAAGTGAAACACTACATGTATAATTCACATCTATTTTTCAATGTTTGAACACTTCTTTTTCTTCTCATTTTTCACGGGAATGATTTAAGAAAATATAAAGTTGATAAGAAAATATTTCATATATTTTTTTTTAAATTCTGAATTGATAAATTTTGTTTTTTATTTAATAAAAATAAAAATTTAATATAATAATTAATTTATTAAAATAATAAATAAACGATTGTAATTGAAAAAAAAAAAACAAAATAATGTGAGACATGATGTTAGTTTTTGGATAAGGAGAAGTAGAATTAAGAAGAGAGAAAAAGGGAATGGGATGGGACTTAAAGCAAACAAGTAGGTCCAAATATAAAAAAAGGAAGATTTTGTGTCCAATATCTAAAAATGAAGATTTATAGTATTATTTAAGAACATATCCTTGTATATACGCATGTAAATGGTATGAAAAAAGTGGTTGCGTTTGGTGCATGGAAATTAATTATTTGACACTATTAAAACGTGATTTAATTATTTTTCTTTTCTTTTCTTTTATTTGGACATCTAAATTGCCATGGCATTGAATTTTGCACCTTCATATTTCAATTTGATCCTGACAAAAATATGAATAGTTATAAATTTATTGGGTTGTTTGTGAATTTGTGATTTTGTATTGTAAACATCTTTTCACGTTGTTTATTACATTTATTTGTAAATATCTTTTCATGTTGTATTGTAAATATCTATAAATATATTTTTTTATTTTACTGTTATTTTAATATGATATATATTTATTAAATATATTTTATAGATAGTATTAAAATATAAATATAATAAAAATTTAACATATTAATTAATTTATTATTAAAATAATAAATTAATTATATAATTTGAAATAACTAAAAAAGAAAAATATGTTTATTATTAATGTAAAATGAAAAATATCTCTATTAATTTAGAACGGATAAAATATTAATTAATTATTTGCTATATATTAATCAGCAAAAGAATATTCTATCTAGTGAACAATAATAATAATAATAATAATAATAATAATAATAATAATAATAATTTCCCATTCTACTATTACTCAACATAACTCGTAGGATTTTTCTATTTTCTCAATTGTTATAATTTGCTTACTTCACTTTTTGTGCTTTTCAGTGAGTAGCCTTCACAAATATTGCAGTGATTTTTCTATTTTTTTCTATTCGTTTTGCTTTCTCTTTAACATAATGATATACTTCACAACATAATATTGCGGTGGAAGCTTTGCTGTGTTTTATCTTCTTTTTCTCTGTCTTTTTTCTTTCTTTCAATGTTTGTTTATTCTCACGCCCGGCAAAGAAAATCATTGGTAAATGAGAAGATCTCTTCCCCTTCACACCCATCGTTTCTAAAATTCGCTATTTTTTTCTCACATGCCAATTTCAGATATTTATTCATTATCTTGAAATCAGGAGCGAACACAGAAGTCACAATTTGTGGGGCTTAGTTATTAGTCATAATTTTCATAAAATATTTTTTTATTTTGAAATACTAAATTTAATAATTATTAATGTCTTAGTTCACAGCATTTAATTATGTAAATTAATTAGACAAATATAAAAAATAAATTCTGAAAATTTCATTTCTAACAAAATTAATGCAATCATAATTCTAAATATGCATTTTTGAGTATATTTATTTTCCATATATAGAGACAGAAATAAATAAAATAAAAAAATAATAAATTTAATGATATAAAAATTTATATATTTTGAAAATAAAATTGAGAAAGAGAGACAAGAGAGATAAAAGAAGAGAGAAATAGTTTAAGAAAAAATTTTAAAATTACATTTTTTTATAAAAAAAAAAATAATTGAACAAGAGAGAGCTAGAAAAAATTCTAAAAAATTTCAATTTAAAACAATATATTTTTCAATGGTAAAAGTTATATCAATTAATTTAAAAATAAGTTTTATATATTCTAAGCATATAACCTTGTCAATTCACAAAATTAACTTTTATTAATTACTTTTATCATAAAAATAAATTCTGTTTCTATATAAATATGGTTGCTGTGGCTTGAAATAAATTCTGTTTCTAGGTCTGCCATTGCTTGAAATAGTTTTTTTTTTAATTACATGTGAAAAAGAAAAACACTTAAATGAAACAAAATTATTATAAAATTTAAATGTCTAAATACTAAGTAATTATGCACCACATGGCCGCGTATTACCATTAATTTTGTAATCTTATATTGATTTATATAGATATTTTGTTAGGTATATATATTTAATAAATATTTATTTTAAAAAATTCTTAACTACTTTCATATTAATATTTTAAATTTTTTTTTAGAAATATATTCATTATTTTACCTAACATATATAAACTACATATGTGAATGATGACTCATGATTGTACATGCGGAGAATCTCTCACGTGCTGGACTATACACATCTTCTATTATGAATAGTGAAATAAAAATCAAGCAATACGGCTCATGATGTGAGTGTGAAGTGTGAGCCATTATTTTCCTTCAAACTTCAAAGTTGGAACTCATAAAAATTACAAATGCTCTGTACACTGATGGAGGGAATAATCCACTAAGAAATTTATCTGAAAAGATACGTTAAAAATTTATCTGATTATTTTATCTTTCACAACTAATCAATTCAATTTTTTTTTTCATTAAATTCTAATATAGTTAGTATTATTCATCATGTAGATATCACAGCAACCTATATTTATTTAATATTACTGTGTCATGTTATTATATTTTGCATGTGAAATTATGTGATACCAAACATTAACTAAATAATGATTACAGTTCAAAAAAAAAATAATGATAATTAAATTATCGCACAAACACTTAAGTTATATATTGAAAACAAAAATCAAGAGTCTTGTGTCAGAAGATATTTTAAACTAACTTAATTTTTTAGACATTGTTCTCTGTGGAAAAACATACCAAACAAAAGGAAATAGATGCAAATAGAAGTTAAAAACTTTTTAAAATTGATCCACATAAATATTCCCTGTAGCTTCATCAAATGATACCATGGAAAGACTGATCTGTCCTGTAGTTAAAAGTTTCACTAAAAAAAGAAAGTGTTGATTTTAAAGAAACTTTTTTTGGTATATAAAAAAAAACTATTTTAGGTAATCATGAATCTTGCTGCACACTTTTTATAATAACTTAAAATTTTAATTCGTAGAAACCATAAATTTTACACAGTATGAAGAAGATGAAGAAATTTGTGTATTGATTAATGAAAGAGAATCAGTTGTTTTTTTAGCTCATATACAACTCATACCTTCTAGCTATATACAACTACTTGCATACAAACTACACTACTCAGTAACAGCTAACTTGCTATGTCAGCATATTTACAACTAACTTACATCTGATAAATCAACAAATTGTTGCTTCATATTTTTACATATGTTGGGGGCATATATATATACATATATATATATATATATTTTATAAATATATATATATATATATAAATGTGTGAATGAGAATGTACCTTTTAGAAAAGGTATAAATGAAAGTGTACCTTTTGGAAAGACACATTTTGGAATGGTACCTTTTGGTTCAAAATGAACCATTGCATTCATTCGGTTCAAAATGAACCATTACATCTATTGGTTCAAAATGAACAATTGTAACATTTCAATTTGCACCCCTTCATCTCTATAAATACCTCTAGCCCTCATTTGATTTAAAGACATTACTTTTCCATACAATTTTTTCTTTGCAAAATTTTGCATATCTTTTCAGTCTTCTCTCTTGGAAAAAAAATTCATAGTATCGTGTGATTTACACCGCTATTTTGCGTTCGTTGTTTACCGGCGTTTGAAGTACCGCTACACCGGTAAGATTCTAAACCGTTCTATCCTAGGAGGAATTGTTCCATTAACCTTGGGTACCGAGAGGAGAATAAAAATTTCTTAAGGACAAATAGTGAATTCTGTTGGCTCGGTTTATTTATTGCATTTAATTTCATTCTTGCATTTATTATTGCTATTAATATTAATTTATTAATTATTTAAAATTAAATTAAGTATTATGGAAATAACAATCTTAAGAAATTTTTATATTTTTTTTTTATTTTCGTATACTTATTTTATTTTGTCCAAGACTAAAACCTTTGTGGTTTTCTACTTGGATTGTTTTATTGAATTTCCTTATATTATTTTCTTTTTATTTCCAAGATTAAAACCTTAGTGGTTTTCTACTTGGATTTATTTATTTATTTATTTTTTGTTTATATTATTTTGTTGAAGACTAAAATCTTCGGATTTTCTACTCCTATCAAGATTAAAACCTTCGTGGTTTTCTACTCAAATTTTTGGAGATTAAAATCGTTACGATTTTTTACTCCATCGAGATTAAAACCTGTGTGGTTTTCTACTCAATTTTTATTGCATTTTGGAGATTAAAATCTTTGTGATTTTCTACTCTAATTTTGTGTTAGTAATTTTTACTAATAGAATATTGGTTTAATTTTCAAAAATGGAATCTGAAATGAACATTGTTGTTCCTAACCAAGTTGCACATGCCCCTGCACCGGCGGAAAAACCTGGCAAGTTTTTCGGTATTGATTTTAAAAGATGGCAAAAAAAGATGTTCTTCTATCTAACGACTTTAAGTCTACAAAAGTTCATCAAAGAAGAGGTTCCGAACCCCGATGAACAAGTGCCCGAAAAGGATAGATTTCTTGTGATTGAAGCATGGAAACATTCTGACTTCCTTTGCAAGAATTATATCTTGAGCGGGTTGGATGATACTTTGTATAATGTCTACAGCACTATTACTACTTCGAAAGAACTTTGGGATGCTCTGGAGAAAAAGTATAAGGCTGAAGACGCTGGTTTGAAGAAATTTGTGGCAGCCAAATTTCTTGAATATAAAATGGTAGATTCTAAGGCTGTTGTGACGCAAGTCCAAGAACTTCAAGTAATAATTCATGATCTTTTTAATTAAGGCATGATTGTTAATGAAGCATTTCAAGTGGCTGCATTTATTGAAAAATTACCTCCCGCATGGAAGGATTTTAAGAATTACTTGAAACACAAGCGTAAGGAAATGACGCTTGAGGACCTTATTATCCGACTTAAGATTGAGGAAGACAATAGGGCTGCTGAAAAAAGAAGCCTTGGAAATTTTGCTATTTCAGGAGCAAATATTGTGGAATCTGCTCCTAGTGCCAAAAAGAGAAAGAAGAATTCTGGTCAGAAAAATCACAATAGCAAGAAAAGGTTCAAAGGTAATTGCTATAACTGTGGTAAATCTGGGCATAGATCCTCGGAATGCCGTGCACCGAAAGATAAGAATAAGAATAAGGGTCAAGCCAATATGATCGAAACCGATGATATTGATATTGACGATTTATGTGCTGTTCTTTCCGAGTGTAACTTGGTTGGAAATCCAAAAGAATGGTGGATTGACTCTGGTGCTACCCGTCATGTTTGTGCTACCAAAGGGATGTTCACTTCCTATGTTTTATCCGGTCCTGAGGAGAAGCTGTTTATGGGAAACTCGTTAACTGCCAAAGTCGAGGGAGTTGGAAAGATTTGTTTGAAGATGACTTCGGGCAAAATTGTGACGCTGAACAATGTACTCCATGTGCCTGAAATCCGTAAGAATTTGATCTCGACATCACTTCTGGTCAAGAACGGATTTAAAGTTGTATTTGTTTCTGATAAAGTTGTAATAAGTAAGAATGATGTGTATGTCGGAAAGGGTTATCTTAATGATGGTCTTTTCAAACTCAATGTAATGACAACTGATAATAATATTAATAATAATGATTCTCCTGCTTATTTACTTGAGTCAGATAATTTATGGCATGCACGTTTGGGACACGTTAATCATAAATCTTTACAGAAAATGATAAACATGGAAGTATTGCCAAAGTTTGAATGCAATCAATTAAAATGTCAAATATGTGTGGAATCAAAATTTGCAAAACATCCCTATAATTCCATCGAAAGGAATTCTGAACCTTTGGACTTGATTCATACAGATATTTGCGATATGAAGTCAATACCATCTCGGGGTGGAAAGAAATATTTCATCACATTTATTGACGATTGCACTAGATATTGCTATGTATATTTACTTAATAGCAAAGATAAGGCAATTGATGCATTCAAACAATATAAAACTGAAGTTGAAAATCAACTTAATAAAAAGATTAAAATGATCAGAAGTGATAGAGGTGGTGAATATAAATTTCCTTTTCAAGAAATATGTCTAGAAAATGGAATTATTCATCAAATGACGGCTCCGTATACACCACAACAAAATGGAATTGCGGAAAGGAAGAATCGAACATTGAAAGAAATGATGAATACTTTGCTACTAAGTTCTGGTTTACCTCAGAACTTGTGGGGGGAAGCTGTCCTCACAGCTACATAAATACTCAATAGAGTACCCTACAGTAAGACACAAACCATTCCATATGAAAAATGGAAAGGTAGGAAACTAAACTTGAATTACTTCAAAGTGTGGGGGTGTCTAGCAAAAGTTCAAGTTCCTAAACCGAAACAGGTTAAAATAGGACCGAAAACAATAAATTGTGTTTTCATTGGATATGCTAACAACAGTAAAGCATATCGTTTTCTGGTTTACAAATCGGAAATTCTCGATATTCATTCTAATACGATAATAGAATCAGATAATGCTGAATTTTTTTAAAACATTTTCCTCTATAAGAATGAAGGTGAATCACTTGGTGAAAAACCCAAGCGACCTCGGGAAATTACGAAGGAAAATGTGCCCAATATTGAGGAACCAAGACGTACCAAACGTCAAAGGGTATCTAAGTCTTTTGGTCCAGATTTTCTAACATTTTTGTTAGAAAATGAGCCTCAGACTTATAAGGAGGCAATGAATTCTTCCGAAGCTCAATATTGGAAAGAAGCGGTCAATAGTGAAATTGAATCCATATTGAATAACCATACGTGGGAATTGGTTGATCTTCCTCTAGGTAATAAGCCACTAGGCTATAAATGAATTTTTAAAAGAAAATTGAAAGATGATGGTACTATTGACAAGTATAAGGCAAGATTAGTTGTCAAAGGGTTTAGACTAAAAGAAGGTCTAGATTACTTTGATACATACTCACCAGTCACAAGAATTACATTTATTCGACTGTTAATTGCTTTGGCTGCTGTTTATGGTCTTCAAATCCATCAAATGGATGTGAAAACAACCTTCTTAAATGGAGAATTGGAGGAAGAAATATATATGGAACAACCCGAAGGGTTTATTGTCCCCGGGCAAAAAAATAAGGTTTGCCGACTTGTTAAGTCTTTATATGGACTTAAACAAGCACCTAAACAATGGCATGCTAAATTTGACAGAGTAATGTTGTCAAATGGTTTCAAGATTAACGAGTGTGATAAATGCGTATATATAATAAACACTCATAATCATGAAGTCATTGTTTGTTTATATGTGGATGACATGTTAATAATGAGTAAAAATATTAATGACATTAATGCCACAAAACGAATGCTATCCAAGTCATTTGATATGAAAGACTTAGGAATTACAGATTTTATTCTAGGAATAAAAAGCTACAAAACTCCTCAAGGTCTAGCATTATCACAATCTCATTATATTGAAAAGGTACTTGATAAGTACAAGTATTTGAATTTCAAAGAAATGTAAACACCAATCGACTTAAACCTTGCTCTTGCAAAGAACAAAGGTGAAAGTGAGTCTCAAGTGGATTACGCTCAAGTTTTAGGATGTTTAATGTACATCATGAATTGTACTCGACCAGATATTGCTTGTGCAATAAGTAAGCTGAGTCGATACATGAGTAATTCAAATAGTACACATTGGATAGCAATGAGACGTGCGTTGGGATATTTAAAACATACCCAAAATTATGCTTTGCATTACAAAAATTATCCAACAGTAGTTGAAGGTTATAGTGATGCAAATTGGATCACCGGCTCAACCGAAAGCAAATCCACTAGTGGATATGTGTTTACGGTTGGTGGGGGAGCAGTGTCTTGGAAATCCTCTAAGCAAACTTGCATCGCCCATTCTATAATGGAATCTGAGTTCATTGCTTTGCATAAAGCCGGTGAAGAAGCTGAATGGCTTCGAAATTTCTTAGAAGATATTCCATTTTAGCCCAAACCGTTAACTCCGATAAGCATACATTGTGATAGTCAAGCAGCTATCAGAAGGGCTGGAAGTGTTATGTACAATGGAAAATCTCGCCATATACGTCGACGGCATAACACTGTTAGAAAATTAATCTCTAGTGGAGTTATCACGATTGATTACGTAAGATCAAAAGATAACGTGTCGGATCCATTAACAAAAGGCCTATCTAGAGAATTAGTTGAAAAATCATCGAGGGGAATGGGACTGTGGCCTAGGACAAGTCATCATGGCGGTAACTCTACCTAGTAGACTGGAGATCCCAAGAACTAGGTTCAAGGAGAATACAAAGTTGTGCATGACGGTTCAACATTGTTAAAATTACTAAACCCATTCTCATGATGAGACAATATTCAAAAACAAGGATAAACCTAAAAATGTAAGGTTTTTAATAATTTCTAAGTTTGACGTAAATTTGATCAAAAAATGTATTTACAGAATACACATTTAGGAATCACATATGTGAGTGTGAAGTGTGAGCCGCTTCAAGGAGAATAAAAGAAGGCCAGTTCTCTAAGCACGTATGAGACCAGGCGGTGTTCATGGCTAAAACGAACACAACAGTGAGAACCAAAAAGCGGATAAGAATTAATTGTGTGACTTATATTGTCTTAGTATACACAAAAAGCTGACAGTTCAAAGATATCGCATCTACCGATTGGCGAGTATACTCGATATATGTTCACTACGGAAAGTTCAAAGGAAAACCTACTTATTCAGATGCAGTTAATTCTTAGTTGTGAATCACACAATTTTATGCATAGTTTTCAAAACTTGGCATTCTCCATTCATGTGGGGGATTGTTGGGGTATATATATATTTATTTATTTATTTTATAAATATATATATATATATGTAAAGGTGTGAATGAGAATGTACCTTTTAGAAAATGTATAAATGAAAGTGTACCTTTTGGAAAGGCACCTTTTGGAATGGTACCTTTTGGTTCAAAATGAACCATTGCGTCCATTCGGTTCAAAATGAACCATTACATCTATTGGTTCAAAATGAACAATTGTAACCTTTCAATTTGCACCCCTTCATCTCTATAAATACCTCTAGCCCTCATTTGATTTAAAGACATTACTTTTCTATACAATTTTTTCTTTGCAAAATTTTGCATATCTTTTCAGTCTTCTCTCTTGGAAAAAAAAATTTCATAGTGTCGTGTGATTTACACCGTTATTTTGCGTTCGTTGTTTACCGGCGTTTGAAGTACCGCTACACCGGTAAGGTTCTAAACCGTTCTATCCTGGGAGGAATTGTTCCATTAACCTTGGGTACCGAGAGGGGAAAAAAATTTCTTAAAGACAAACAGTGAATTATGTTGGCTCGGTTTATTTATTGCATTTAATTTCATTCTTGAATTTATTATTGCTATTAATATTAATTTATTAATTATTTAAAATTAAATTAAGTATTACGAAAATAACAACATCTCCCCATTAAGTTGAGGCTAGTGAAGTATTGAACAACCCCAACTTGGCTAGTAGCTTGTGAAATGTAGGTGCAAAAAGAGTCTTCCGTAGCGATGTATTCTAGTAGAACAAAACCAGACTTAAAATTTTCCCTCATAAGATGGCTATCAAGCTTAACATGCTTTGTACACTCATGAAAAACAAGGTTTTGAGTTAGGTACAAAGCTGACTAATTATCACAAAAAAATCTTGATGGCAAGCTGGACAAGAATCTTTAAATCTTGAAGAAGATAGGTGATCCATGATAAGGATCGAATCAGATCACTTGTATTTTAAATTATTTTGTATATTGCCAGCTGTTGTATTATCACTTGTAACTAATCTCTGTATATATACTTACACGAAATACAGTAATAGTAGCAAGTTAAAATTCTCCAAAACGTTTGTTTCTTTATGGTATCAGAGCCATAAAGGGCTCTTGTGAAATTGCTGTTTCTTCTCATCTTTCTTCTCTGTTTACATCATAAGGCAGTATGGGATCTACGGAACAATCTTTAGTTTCATCTACCTCTTCTTCTACCTCAGCTATCAATTCTTCTGTTTCAATTCCAAATGTTACTCATTTTCTCTCTATCAAGTTAACGTCCTCTAATTTTCTTTTGTGGGAGGCACAGATAATGCCTCTTCTCCATGGCTACAGGTTATCTTCTCATGTTGATGGATCGAAAGAAGCACCACCTCGCACTCTTGCGAACGGAGAGGTGAATTCTGCGTATCTTGACTGGTTCAGTCAGGATCAAATTGTGAAAAGTTGGATTAATAATTCTGTTTCCGAAACTATTATGCATCAGATAATACGCTGTCAGACAGCCAAGGAGGCATGGGATAAACTCGTTACTGTTTATTCCAAAGGTGCAAAGACTCAAGTTCAGCAACTTCGTAAGCAGCTGAAGCATCTGTCTCGTGGCTCAGACTCTATTGATGTTTATATGAAGCATGCCCGATCTATTGCAAATCAATTAGAGTCATTCGACAACCCTGTAAGTGAGGAATCTTTAGTTTCTGATGTTATAGAAGGATTGGGCACCGAGTTTCGTCCTTTCACGCGTGCCTTAGAAGCCAGAAATTCTGTCATTACATTTGATGAACATTATGCGTTGTTTATTGAGTGAGGAAACACAACTCAAGCTTGACAATTTGGCTGTTACAACTGCTGTTCCGCCCACTGCTAATTACAGTGACACAGGACGCGGTGGCGGACGATGGAGAGGACATGGAGGCAGAGGACGGTTTGGCCAGAATTCTGGTTATGGTCGAGGAGTTTATGGTGCACAGAATCCCTATAAATCTGCTGCTGGACCTTATGGAGCAAATACTAGTTATCATTCAGCTGCTGGTTCTTCTTTTGTGAATACTGGACGTGGAACAGGTTCCACTTCAGGCCAAAATTCAACACTAATTTGTTATAATTGTAATGGTCATGGTCACTACAGCAGGCAGTGTCCTTCACCCAAGCCACCACCACAAGCAAACGCAGCACATACAGAATCTAATGCAGTGCCGACATGGACAGTAGACTCAGAGGCAAATTATCACTTGGCTGCAGCCCAGGAGAACATCTCTCGACCAGTCCCTGTGCTTGACAACAGTACACTCACAATAGCAGATGGTAAAACTCTACCAATCTTAACTTGTGGATCTTCTGTTTCTCATATTAATGGGCATTCATTTGTTCTTGATAATATTTTACATTCCCCTAGTGTCAATCAGAATTTACTTTCTGTGTCTGCTTTTACCACTGATAATAATGCATCCATTGAGTTCTTTCCTAACACTTATTTTATGAAGGATATCCCCACGAGGTGGGTGCTGTACCAAGGCCAGAGTAGGAATGGATTGTATCAATTTCCGATGCAGCCGGTTCGGTCATTTTCTCCAAAAGCTTTTCCAGCTAGCATATCTCTTTGGCATGAGCGTCTAGGCCATGCTAATCTTAGCGTAGTTAGGAATGTTTTGAGCAATAACAATATTTCTTTTCTTACCAATAAAAATTGTGACGTTTGTCATGGTTGTAGTGTGGGAAAATCACACAAATTGCCTTTTTCTGATTCTTTATTTGTTGCCAAACAACCTTTGGAATTAGTATGTTCTGATGTATGGGGTCCATCACCTGAAATCTCTGTTGACGGTTATAAATACTATGTTCTGTTCTTTGATCATTTTAGTAAGTATTGCTGGATATACTTTCTTAAACAAAAGTCCGATGTTCTGCCTATGTTTGTTCAATTCCGCACTTTAGTTGAAAAATATTTTGGTGTTGTCATTAAAAGTTTTCAGTCAGATTGGGGGGGGGGGGGGGGGAGAGTATCAATCTTTGTCCAAATATTTAAGAGAAAATGGAATTGTTCATCGAGTCTCTTGTCCACACACTCCACACCAAAATGGGTGTGCTGAGCGGAAACACAGACATATAGTTGAGACTGGGAGAGCTTTATTGCATTCAACTTCTGTTCCTTATAAATATTGGCCATATGCTTTTGAGAATGCTGTGTATACAATAAATCGTTTACCATCCACTCATACCAACATTCAAACACCATTTGAAATTCTTTTTCATTCCAAGCCTAATTATGATGAGTTGAGAGTGTTTGGGTCTCTTTGTTATCCATGGCTCAAACCCTACACACCACACAAGCTAGCTCCTAGGTCTGCTCAATGTGTTTTTCTAGGATATAGTAAGCTCCACAAGGGATATATTTGTCTTGAGTTGTCTTCTGGTCGCCGTTATATCTCACGTCATGTTTTGTTCTATGAACAGGTGTTCCCCTTCAAGCAGCCATTTGATAATTGCCCTACAGTTAATAACCACCACCCACTGCTGTGCCACTACCACCAGTGCCAATGTTGCCGAGGCAGAATGATGGTATTCTTGGAGCCTTTCCACGGGTGTCTCAAAACATACAGCCTACTATTTCACAAAGCAATGAAACGCTAAGTCATGAGCATGAAACACAGATGCAAGAAACAGACATGCAAAATGAAGTACGCACCGTTTCATTAAATGAATTAACAGCTGGGTCTGAACTACCAGCATCACCAACACTGACGTTACCAAGTCAAACTGGGAGTCCATCTTCAGTTCGCATCGTTTCATTAAATGAACCATGCGCGCCTCGTTCTTCTTCGATAGAAGTTGCCGACCAGCAGCTACCTTTGGCTGTTTCTGTGCCTGCTCCAATTAAAACACATCAGATGGTAACCAGATTGCAAACTGGCAATTTAAAGCCAACAACGCCATGGTCTCCATCTGCCCATTTGGTTACTGTTTCTGCAACTCCAACTTGTTACACACAAGCTATTAAGCATCCACAGTGGCGAGAAGCAATGATTCATGAATTTAATGCTTTGCTCCAAACTGGAACATGGGAGCTTGTACCTCGGCAACAGGCTCAGAATATCATTGGGTGCAAGTGGGTGTTTTGGGTAAAACAGAAATCAGATGGTAGCCTTGATCGCTACAAAGCTCGACTAGTTGCCAAGGGTTTCCATCAACGCCCAGGTATTGATTTCTCCGAAACATTCTCACCAGTTGTTAAACCAGCAACTATTTGAATTATTTTATCTCTTGCTGTTTCTCATGGTTGGCATACAAGGCAATTAGATGTTTCTAATGCGTTCTTACATGGTGATCTTGATGATCTTGTATTTATGGAACAACCACCTGGATTTGTGGATTCAACAAAACATGATTATGTGTGTCGTCTACGGAGATCTTTGTATGGGCTACGTCAAGCACCCAGACAATGGTATAAACGATTGTTTACTGTTCTTCTAAAGTGTGGTTTTCGTTCATCTCCTGTTGATTCCTCACTATTTGTTTACCAAAAGGACAAGGTTATAGTTTTTATGCTAGTCTATGTAGACAACATAATTATTACTGGTGCCAATATTGATGTTGTTCAGCTTATAATTAAGTCTCTTCAATCCGAGTTTATACTCAAGGATCTTGGCAGATTTGATTATTTTTTAGGTATGGAAGCTCATTGGACAAATGATGGTCTTTTTCTTACACAACAGAAATACATTCAAGATCTTCTTTCCAAAGCACATATGACAGATTGCAAGGGCCTTTCAACTCCAGCTAGTACTAAAGAAAAAATGGCAGCATTGAAAGGTGATAGTTTTCCAAATTCTACTTTGTATCGGAGTATAGTTGGAGGCTTGCAATACTTGAGCTTATCTAGGCCTGAAGTCTGTTTTTCAGTTCACAAAGCCTCACAATTTATGCATTCACCGACAGAAGAACATTGGTCCTTTGTGAAGCGCATCTTGAGATACTTAAAAGCAACAATTGGATATTGACTTTTTATTTCAAAATCGTCCAACACAACACTAAATGTATATAATGATGCAGATTGGGCGAGTGATATGGATGATCGAAAATCAACCATAGGATTTGCCATTTTTATGGGTAAAAACTTGATTTCATGGAATTCTAAGAAACAACAAACCGTTGCACAGTCATCCACTGAAGCAGAATATAGAGCACTTGGTCTAGCAACTACAGAACTTGTATGGGTTCAGTCTATCTTAAAAGATATTGGATATGCCTCTCAACAAAGTCCTATTGTTTGGTGTGACAATATCGGTGCCACTTATTTATCGGCAAATCCAGTTTTCCATGCTCGTTCTAAACATTTAGAGGTTGATTTCCACTTCGTTCGAGACAAAGTACAAAAGAAGGAAATTCAAGTTCGATTCATATGTTCAAAAGATCAACTTGCAGACATTTTGACTAAGTCTCTTCCCAAAGCACGACATTACTCACTTATGCATCATTTGACAATTCGACCATCTTCTCCCGGTGCTCGAATTGCGGGGGCGTGATAAGGATCGAATCAGATCACTTATATTTTAAATTATTTTGTATATTGCCAGCTGTTGTATTATCACTTGTAACTAATCTCTGTATATATACTTACACGAAATACAGTAATAGTAGCAAGTTAAAATTCTCCAAAACGTTTGTTTCTTTAATCCATTGAAGCTTATAACAAGCTGAGGTAAGGCTCCTATATTCAGCCTTTATGAAGGAGTGTGAAATGGTTGCTTGTTTCTTAGACTTCCATGAAATTAATGAATTTCCCAAAAGAAACACAATAGCCACTGACTGATTTCCTTATGTCTTTAAATGTAGCCCAATCAACATCACTATATGTCTCTAAAATCATATTGTTGTTTTGTAGATAAAATAAGCCAAGGTCTAGGCAACCCTTAATGTATTTCAACACATGCATTGCTATTGCCCAATGGACATCTGTAGGTGCTTGTACAAACTGACTTAACTTTTAGACAAAGTAAGTTAAGTCAGGCCTTGTAAAATTCAAATACAAAAGTCTACCCATAAGTTGTCTATATGGAGTAGGATCACTTGGTGGCTTTCCTTCTTAGGTAGTGGAGAGTGACCCTTTTCACAAAGGAGTAGTAACAGCTTTGGCCCCTAATAATCCAACATCTTGCAGCAGTTCAAGGACATATTTTCTTCAACTAACATAATGACCTTCTTTAGACCTTGCTATCTCAAGACCCAAGAAGTATTTTGCTACTCCCAAGTCTTGGATATGATAGTAAATTTGGAATGCAAAGAATCTCTAACGTGTTGAAGTTGAACCATAGATGTTCCAGTGAGGAGAACATCATCTACATAAATAATTAGAGCCACGAAATCATTTCCAGCAGTATGAGTAAACAAATAATAATCTGCCTGAGATTGCTGAAATCCCAAACTCTGCAAATGTGAGATGAACTCAGTGGTCATTGCCTAGAGGCTTGCTTAAACCCGTAAAGTGACTTTGTAAGCTTGCACACCTGACCAAGTCTAGGTTTTGAATAAGCTTGAGGTGGAAGCATGTAAAGGTCTCCTTGAATGAACCCATGCAAGAATACATTGTTAATATCCAATTGAAGAAGTGGCCAGACTTTAGAAGTAGCAAGAGAAAAAAAAACATTCTTATTGTTTCATTTTTTGCTCTAGCAGAAAAACATTCAGTATAGTCTATTCCTTCAATTTGATTGTATCCCTTTGCTACCAACCTTGTCTTAAACCTTTCGAGTGAACCATCTGGTTTAAGTTTGATTTTGTAAACCCATTTTGATCTAATGGAATGGTTGCCCTCTAGACAAAAATAGTCTAGTTATATTCTCTTTCTCTTTTAACTATTCTTATTTGCAGGACCTAAAGAGTAAGAAGGTTTAGTTGTTTGAAAGATTTTTGGAAAACTTTACTATTTGGGCAAAGACTCTTTTACTGTTAATAAACTTTTCATATCATCCTTTGTCAACTTTAATCCTTGTTATTGTTGATAAGAAATTTGAAAACCAAATAAATTATAAACCTTTTACTTCTTATAATTCTGCAACACCCACATAATAGCAGAGCCAAGCCCAACACCCATTCCACCCTTTAAATACTAGACAACAACTATAACTCCTATTTCAGTAGATCCCTCGTAGTCGTTCTATTGTAAATTCCTATAATTCAAGTGTTTCTCCATTTCCCTTTTAAACCTAACTGCTCCAGGAAGTATTTAGAAGGTTGTTCCTACTTAGCATCATGTATTTGCCAACATATGTAATTTTGATAGAAAACCTTACCCTATTTGCATCCATTGCTGGAATACTACTATGTTTCTCTCTCTAAAATTGCAATATAAGGAGGGAAAAAAGCAACCTTCCTTGCTCTTCCCTTGAGACTTTTCTCTATAGCTTTCTTTGTAAATTATCTGGCTTCACTCCTCCAAGGCAAGCTTGGAATTGAACCCACATAAAAAGCTTTTGATTGTTCTCCAAGTTCATTTGTATCTTAGGTGTCCATCACAATGGAACAAGAGGCCTTTGATCATATGTATAAGGTACTTCCTTCAATGTCCTTTCATTCCCCTTTTTATCACTGAAATTAAAGAGGAAGATGTTTTCTTTGACTAAATGAACATAGACCAACCTCAATCGATTCCATCGAGCAAAAGCAAAACTCTCAATACCACAAAACACAGGAAATGTCCCATACACACTACCCACAAGTGCATTCTTCCACCTTTGGACTTTTGGTTCTAACTCAAATGAGTGAAACCACATGACTTTTATACCATTTGAGACCTCGAGGGTAAAAACTCAATTTATAGTCCTACCTTCTCTCTCTATATCCTATGAATAGCTTAGTCCATCGTTTCTTTAGCCTAGTCTCTTCCATATTTTGTCCCTAAAACCTGCCCAAGTCCCTCTTGTCCACTACTATTAATATCATCATTATTTAACCCTATGGTTATTGAGATCCCTCAACTATTATCAACGAGAATTGAAAGAGTAGTCATATTTGGAGATAAGTTTTCTGTACCTTTTATTGATTAATTGTTTTGTTATATACAGTATACAAATCAATTATAAGGAAACAATAATAATTGGTTTTATTCTGTTGCAGAACCTTCCTATTCTGAAATGTTGACTTGCTAGGATTGAGGCTGAAATACTGGGATATGATGACTCAAACTGATCCCAAATATGCTAACACTCCCCCTCAAGTTGAGTAGTGGGATCTCCGATACTCAACTTGCTCAATATGTTTTTGAATAATCTTTCGTTGACTACTTTAGTCAAAATGTCAGCAAGTTGATCTTTAGACTTAACATATGGCAGTTCAATAATCCCAGTTTCTAGTTTTTCCTTTATGAAGTGTCTATCCACCTCAACATGTTTAGTTCTGTCATGTTGAACTGGATTTTCAGATATGCTGATTGCTGCTTTATTGTCGCAAAAAATCTTACATGTATTTAAGGGTGGAAAACCAATCTCTGTAACTAGCTTTCTCAGCCATAATACCTCTGTCAGTCCTCTAGCTACTCCTCAAAACTCTGCCTCAGCACTAGATAGGGCGACAACCTTCTGTTTTTTGCTTCTCCATGTCACAAGGTTCCCACCAATCATAGTGAAGTACCCGGAAGTAGACCTTCGGTCGATGGGATTCCCTGCCCAATCAGCATCAGTGTAGCTCTGTATTTCAAGATGCCCATGTTTCCTGAACACTACTCCCAATCCAGGAGTTCCTTTAAGGTATCTTATGATTCTGAGCACAGCTTCTAAGTGACTCTTCTGAGGATGATGCATAAACTGACTCACCACTCCAACAGCATATGCAATGTCTGGACGAGTGTGGGATAAGTAGATAAGCTTCCCCACAAGTCGCTGATACCTTTCTCGATCAGTTGCTTCAGCACCTTCCACAATTTGTAGGCCATGATTAACAGTAATTGGGGTGTCAACAGGTTTACAGTCAACCATACCTATTTCAGCCAAAAAATCTAAAATATACTTCCTTTGGCAAATAAATATTCCTTGTTTGGATCTGAGGACTTCAATGCCAAGGAAATATTTTAGTGCTCCCAAGTCTTTCATCTCAAATTCAGCAAACAACTTCCCTCTGAGTCTGGTCATTTCTTCAGTGTCATCTCCTGTAATAATCATGTCGTCAACATAGATTATTAGGCAAGTAACTAATTCATCACGTTGTTTAAGGAAAAGGGTGTGATCAGAGTTGCTTTGAACAAATCCATTATTCTTCATAGCAGTGGTGAACCTCCCAAACCATGCTCTTGGTGACTGTTTTAACCCATACAAAGACTTCCTTAGACGACAAACTTCTCCTTTTCTGAAATTGTTTGAAAAACCAGGAGGTGTTTCCATGTACACCACTTCTTTAAGATCGCCATGCAAGAAAGCATTTTTGACATCAAATTGATGGAGGGGCCATCCTTTGTTAGCAGCAATAGAGAATAACACTCTTATAGTATCTATCTTTGCGACGGGAGAAAACGTCTCTGAGTAATCAATCCCGTAGGTTTGTGTGTATCCTTTAGCTACTAATCAAGCCTTGTATCTTTCAACTGTCCCATCTGGCTTGTATTTAACTGTGAAGATCCATCGACATCCTACCGGTTTCTTTCCCTTTGGTAACTGGCACTTTTCCCACGTTCCATTTTTAGTTAGCGCCTTCATTTCGTCTTCCATGGCTTTTGTCCAGTTTTCTGATTTTAGGGCTTCCTCCACAGTGGTAGGAGTTGTTTCTTCATAGAGCTTAGTCATGAAAGCTCTGGCTGTCTCTGATAAGTTTCCCTCCCCCATACTACTCAGAGGATACTTCGAGCTTCGCACTTCTTTCTCAGGAGAGTATCTCTTAGGAGGAATCCCTTGGTTGCTTCTGGGAGGGAGAATATATCTGTCTGCATGTTCTTCTGGTTCAGTACCCTCTTCAGATATATGATTCACAGGAGAGTCTTCTTCTGTCACATCATGAGTATTATAAAACAAATCCTCAAACAAATCAGAGTTCCTTACCTCAGGTATTGGGTTGGAGGGAGATGCATCTTCAGTAGCTTTAAGTCCCTCAGTTTTTACTATTACTTCAGAGTCTAGCCCGGTGGTACTATTAACTTGTTCTTTTGGGCCTACTTCAGGACTTAGTTCTGGACTAGGTAACCAACCTAGGGTGTCACTTTCACTCCTCTCCCCCTGACCACTTGGTTGGTTATTATAAAAGGTCTCAGTTTCTAAGAAGTCACAGTTCATTGTTGTAAACATTCGTATGTTCTTAGGATCATAACATCTATACCCTTTCTGATTTATCCCATACCCTAAAAAAACACATTTAATGGCACAAGGGTCAAATTTAGTTCTGTCAACCTTGAGAATATGTACAAACACAGAACATCCAAAGACTCGGGGTTCGAGGTTAAGTGAGGATGGGACTTGGGTTTTCTGGGATAGAACCTGGATAGGAGTTTTAAGGTTAAGAATTTTTGTAGGAAGTCTATTCAGGAGATAGGTAGCTGTGGATACAGCTTCTGGCCAGAATGATTTGGGGACATGGGATTCGATCAGTAAGGCTCGTGTCATTTCCAAAAGGATGCGGTTTTTTTTCTCAGCTACACCATTCTGTTCAGGTGTATGTGGGCAAGTAGTTTGATGAACTATGCCCTTTTCTTGGGTAAAGGTTTGCATGGTGGAGTTTAAAAATTCGCCTTCATTGTCGGATCTAAGGATTTGGATGCCTGTGTTGAACTGATTTTTTATCATATTATAAAACAGAATAAATTTAGTAGCCACTTCAGATTTGTGTTTCAAAAAATATACCCATGTCATGCGGGTACAGTCATCAACAAATAGTAAAAAATATCTAAAACCTTGACCGCCCACTACTGGTGCCGGTCCCCACACATCTGAATGAACCAAAGAAAATACCGTTTCTGTTCTGGTATTATTAAGACGATAAGTTTGTCTGTGACTCTTAGCAAACATACAAGTTTCACAATTTAAACTATCAATGGACTTAAAAAACTTAGGAAAGAGTAGTTTTAAATAACCAGTTGAGGGGTGTCCTAGGCGACGATGCCATAACCAAGCTTCCCTATCCGCAGTCCCATGAGCAAGCATCACAGTACCGTGTTGGGCAACCTCGTCCACATAGTACAGTTCAAGTCGCTCAGTGCCACGTCCAATGATCTCCCCCGTCCGAATATCCTGTAATAGACAGAAAGTAGGTGCCATTAGAATAATGCAGTTTAACTCTTTTGTTACATGACTGATGGAGAGTAGTTTGTGGGACAAGGCCGGAACATAGAGACAATTTGAAAATTTTAACTTAGGAGAAATTTCTATTGATCCTGCTCCTTTAACCGGAACAACTCCCCCATTAGCAGTTTTCACATGAGTTTTTGTAGGTTCTGAAGGTTGAACAATATCTCTAGAATCACAAGTCATAGTATTTGTGGCCCCACAATCAAATACCCATTCTCTTCCTTTGCTTTGATTTTGTATTAAATTTGCCACGCCTAATTTTCCATGTCCAGGGGTCATATTATAATTTTCAAAATTATTAGGGGCTTGATTATTATTCTGGAGGGTGCAATTGAAGTTATAATGTAAATCTGTATCAATTTGTGCATCAAACAAATTTAAAGGCTTAAAAATGGAAGAATCAAAAGTTTGAGGGTTTGAGTGAAATTTCTCAAACCCTTTACCTATAAATGAATTATTTCCAATTTTTGCCTCAACCCTAGCCGCTCCAGCCACCATTGCTCTGCTTTCTGTATCACATCCATGGCTGCCACCGCTGCTGCTGGTAGCGCCGTCGGTGTTGCTCACGGTGGTGGCGACCTTCCCCGACGCTGTTCCTTTATTCCGATGCTTGTCAGTCCACCACTCAGGATAGCCTACTAATTCAAAACACTGTTCTTTTAAATGTTTAGCCATCCCACAATGCGAACACCGGAGTTTGCTTTTATCTGGCCGGAGAGATGAGTCCTTTGATCGGGTTTCTGACCGACGCTGCTGTCCTCGTGACACGAGACCCATTGCTTCCGTATTTTCTGATCTCCCAGTAATGAGGAGTCCATCCCCGATCCCTTGTGATGTCTGATCTCCCCCTATTGTCGATCCTCCCAAAATACTTGCTCTTGCAGCCTCCTTCCTCACCATGGCATACGCCACTTCTGCTGAGGAGAGAGGATCAGTCCTCAAAATTTCCCTCTTGATCTGATCGTGTTTGTTATCTATGGCATTTAAGAACTGAAACAATTTTTGCTCTTGTCTGATGGTGTTGTATTTGGCGATGTCTGTTATGCAGGTCATAGGATTGGGCTCTCTCCGATCAATCTCGCCCCATACTCCTTGGAGATTGAGCCAGAAATCCTCTAGTTTGGCTGTCCCTTGTTTCAGTCCATTTGCCTTGGCATGGAGGTCGAACACTTGAAGTTTATCTCGGCCACTGCTGTAAGTAATGGCAAGAGCGGTCCAAAGATCTTTTGCGGTTGGGTATTCGGTAAGATTGTTCGCAATCTGAGGTTCTATGTTTTGTATAAGCCATGAGAAAACAACAAGATCTTCTTGTTCCCATTTGTCATAACCTGGGTCTGTATTCTGAGGAGGTTCAGATCCTCCCATGATGTGATTCAGCAACCTTTTTGATTTTTCCCCGATAGCTACTTTGATCATTCTTGACCAAAGGGCATAGTTCTGGCTATTGAGCTTTACACTGATGGAGAGATTGTCTGGTATACTCTGTTTCTGGTGGGTTTGATCAAGACTATTCTTCAACAAATTGGCTAATCTGATGGTGATATCATCTGTAATGCCTGATGACTCTTCGTCAGACATATTGAGCAGATTTCTGTGCTGATTTTTGTTTTTAAGGTTTTGAGATTGGTAAAGGTATATGATGAGAATGATGGTCTAGATCAGTTTTGGCCATGGATTGACCAGCTCTGATCATATTATCAACGAGAATTGAAAGAGTAGTCATATTTGGAGATAAGTTTTCTGTATCTTTTATTGATTAATTGTTTTGTTATATACAGTATACAAATCAATTATAAGGAAACAATAATAATTGGTTTTATTCTGTTGCAGAACTTTCCTATTCTGAAATGTTGACTTGCTAGGATTGAGGCTGAAATACTGGGATATGATGACTCAAACTGATCCCAAATATGCTAACATCAACCCCCTATCGGTCGGTCAATTCCATCAAAACCCTCGCAACTCTAAATACCCAAATCCACTACATTAAGCTCCACAATCTATTCATTGATCACACAATCATTACTTTGTTCTTGAAACTTACTACCTTTTTGACTCGTTTCAACCACAATAGTTTTCCTTTGGCCTCGAGCATCATTCCTTTGCGCTATCATCGATGGTTTTTTTGCTTTCTTCCTCAAACTAAAGATGGAGTAAGTTAGCTATGATGTTAATGTGCATAAATGAACTATCCTTACTTATCATCTCATAAGCAAAGAGAATTTAAATAAAACATTAAGAGGCTAAAGAGTCAAAATAATGTAATTTTTCAATTGATAATTTAATAACTTAAAGATAATTAAGATGGATGATAATTTATTAAAATAAATTATACTTTCATTACTATTTAATATATTAACAATAACGATGAATAAATTTTACCAAAATATTAAATTAATTATCAAATACCATCTTATGTATAATCAAATCAATGGCAGAGATAATGGTTAGAGAGGCCACAACTCTCCCAAACTGGAAAAAAAAATCATTAAATATATATAAAATTTATATTTATATATAAATTATACTGTTTAGTATATATGTTGCAACCCCCCAACCCCTAAGAGTTAATTAAATTTTGACTTTATATGTTCTCAATCTTTAAAAAAAACCAATAAATTAATTAAATACCTGAAATGTTATTTTTGAGAAGAAAAAATTTGATTAGTGTGTAAAGACAACTATCTTAATGAAGTAATAAAATTAAAACTCTTCATCATTAATTCCTATTTTAGGGTAAAAAAAATAAAAGAGCTCGAATTATATTAAAACTTCTAGCTTTTACCTATTAGGAACTTTTTTTTTCTTCTTATTATTCAATCAGAGCTCAATTGCTAAAGATTATATTCAAGAAATCTTCAACTTCATAATATATCTCTTTTATTTATGAAATTTAGAGTTAATATAGTTATTTTTTTAATTTTGATATTGTCATATAGAATTCATCATTGCACATCACGTCAGGTTAGAATTCATTGTTTGTTAATAATGATTTTTTATTGAAAAAATTGTCTGGAATTAATTTGTATCCTCTTTTTATAGTATTGAAAAATTTATGATTGACAATATTATAAATGACTTTTACTGAATGAAAGAACGGGGGAACACAATTTAAATGATAAAGAATACAGGTATATTTGTAATATTTTATACAATTTATTATTTGTATAAAGAATAAAGGTATATTTGTAATATTTTATACAATTTATTATTTGTACTGTTTAAAAAATTTTGTTATAATATTTTTTTAGTGAACTATTTGTGACCCCTTGAAAAACTTTCTAGGTCCACCCTTGAATCAACCAAACATATCTTAATGCAAATTAAAAAAAATATTAAATTTAGTTTTAAAATTTTAATAAATTATATAAAATATATTCAATATATAATATTTTTCCCAATAACAGTGGAAACAGAAATATTTTATACATTCTAACTAAAATATTTGATGAAGATAAAAAAAAAAAACTAAGATTGTGATGACGATAATGGGTACACGTATTAACTCTTTTAATGATTAACAAACTTGAGAGAAGGTTGAAAAAAAAATTAATATAAAAATAGATTTGCCAAAATTTGAGGACTGAACCAAATGTTAATATAGTAAAGATTATGATGCAAAAGATAATACTAAAAAATATAATATAAATATAAGGTCTTTGGCTTTGCTTAGATGGCCATTGAACTTAGAACTTTATATATAGTATTGAATGTGATGTGGTTTTGAGTATGTGCCTAAAATAATAGATACTTTTCACACGCATTTATTAATTCTCATTTAAAATTTCTCTAATCCTCAAATTTAAGGCATAGTTTTCAACATTCTTTTTAATAATTTTTAATTATTAAACATGGACAGCTTTTTAATAATGTTTAATCATTTCTTTTATTTTTTAATTATTTGGAAATTATTTATTTTCAACATAGAAGATGCAAAAATTATTTATTCAATTATATTATGTAAAATAGACAATATTTTACGGCATTGAGGGAGGGGTCTCAAACCCGAGTTAATATTCATATGGAATATTTAATTACAATTACATCAATAGTATGGTTAGTTTAATAACCATAGTCAATCATAAATATAAATTGATTAAAAGGTTAAACATTGATAACAGCTATTCCTAACCATTTATTCAAATATATAAATCTATGAGACGTTAAGTTAATTCAACAATATCAAATTTCAAATCAATTTTATCGGCATAAATAATGGTTAGAATTTAGGAAATTGCTTTCAAATTCAAGTTCAAAGTTCAAACGTGTTTCTCTGAAGTTTCAAATGAAGCCTTCTATGACCGACCAAATAAGTACATCTTTAGAATTTAGGAAACAAAAGACAAAAGAAATTGGAAATTATATTTTTTCAAAAATTATTTATCGTACCTAATAGCTCATATCAAACTCGCTCATCAACTAATTTTTTTTTTTAAATTTAAAAAGAATAAATCATAAATTAACAAACGAATTAATGCTTACCATCTAACCCTAAAATAAATTTAGTTGATATGAATCTAAATAAAGAAGAATTATATATATTTATAAAAAAGCAACAAAAAAAACCCATCATTGATTGTCAACCTAACACCAGTAGAGTATTTTCCAGGGTGTTCTTTCCTCAAAGGTTGTCCTTGAAAATTGATGGTTTGAGCCATACACGGCAACTCTTTTTAATTATTTCAAATTTCAATCATAAAAACTAAAAGAAAAAAGAAATTTGGTCTAAGAATTAATAGAGGGCTATCTAAGGAAAAGGGTATTATAATAACAAATTTACAATAATTATTTCTTTTGGAACTTATGGATTTCTCTGTGTTTTTTATCATTATGCCACACTTCCCCATCTAATATTATATTATATATACCATTTGTATAAAATTATAGATATAAAAGATGAGAGATTTTAGGGTTTTGCTTTTCATAAAATCCATTTCTGAAAATTTATGTAATACAACGATTATTTTAACTAGATATCATATATATAGTGACAAACTAATTATATAATAGTATATCTTTTTTTATTTATTATTAAAAAATTAAATAACTCACTTGAAGAAATTTTAGAATATATTTCAAAAAAAAAATACCACGTATCATTATATAATTAATTTATTATTCAAACTAGGATAACTAGTTAAAATGATCGTATAATTTCTTTTATCTTTAGATGTTTTCCTTCTTGTCAATACTTCTTTAGCTCAAGGATGTTAACATATGTTTTTAATCTTAATGTGAATGACAGATGCATTAACAACCTTGAGCTAAAGAAAACCTCTTTTTGTTCCAAATAAAGATTTATGGTTTAGAAAAATTGAGGTTTCTGATTTGAATTCCGTTAAATATATTGAAGATTGTATGCATAAAAATAATATATATATATATATATATAATTTATGTAGCTTAATTATTGGATGAATAAATTCATTAGACAAATGCTTTAAAACAAAAACAAAAACAGCAACAGAAGTCAAAGAAAGGCAGGTTTGAACAGTTGGCTATGTTTGGACCAAACAATTAATACACCAACTCAACAGCTCACAAAATGGTAAACTTAAATTTTCAAAAAGGAAGTACTGAATTAATTCTAAATTTCAAACCATCTACCTTATGAAACTCAAATCAATTTATGTAATTTGCTTGATATGTTCGCAAGTAAGTTTAGGTGGAATACTCCTCTTTTAATACAAAAAAAAAAAAAATTATTATTTTAATCATTAAGGTAAAAAAAAAAGTACTGTGGCATAATATTTACTATATATCTTGCATATATAATAGTATTAATATAATATTATTTTGATACTTGAAATTAAGGAAAAACTGTAAATAAATTATTATTTAGTTTTAAGATTTAACAAAACTTAAGATTATAATTTTATTAATCATCTCTGAATTTTTTTTATTTGTACTATTAATATTTCTAAATTTTAATTTATTCCAATAAATTAAATTACAACTTTATTTTCTTCTTGTTAATAACTACATTTTTCTACTTGGACTCTAAATGGCAATATAGGAGTAATTGATAAAAAAAATTTTTTTTGCCATTTTCTTACACCAAAGTCAAACATAAAGCACTTTTTCTACATGTGAGAAATATATATATATATATATATATATATTAAATTCTATGATCGATCCCACATACGTCATTTCTAATTTCCAAGAAGATTTAGATGGGAACTCAAAAAATGGGTTGTAATAGAAGGTGAGAAAGATGGTTGAAACATATAATACTATATTAATGAATTTGCAATTTGAATCTTCATTATCTATTAAGATCAAAACCATTAAAAAATTTCTCTAAGTTGACTCTATTCTTATTATTATAATTGTGTATATATAAATATAATATAATATTATACATTTAATCATTTAATGTAATAATCTATTTTAAAAAAAGTAATTCAAAAAATTTTTTTTATTCATAATTAAGGTCTAAAACATGAAGAATAATTCATAGCATAAAATATGAAAATATTATATATAAAAATTTTTTTTTGTCCATAATTCAAAGCCTAAAATATGAAGAATAATTTATAGCCTAAAACATGAAAATAAAAAGGGACAATGTGATATATTTTATGAAAAAAAATTCTCTAATTCATGGCCTAAAATATGAAAAGGTAAGAACAAATATAAAAAAAAAAGGAAAAAAAAGTTATTTTTTTAGTATAAAAGGAGGAGAGGAGATTGAGAGGAAAAAGACAAAAAATTTATGGAAAGTTAGAGGAGAGATTTTTTTAAAAGAAAAAAAAAAGAGATTAGGAAAAAAAAATAGGAGAGAGCAAAAATTGAGAGCTAAAAAAAATTTAAAATAATTTCCTGGTATATAGGAAATTTTTTTAAAAAAATAAATAAGATTGAGTTAGTTTAAATACAGAGAGTGAACTTAATAAATTCTCAAATTTTAGAAAAATAGATACTTATTCAAAGAGTACATCTATTCAAAAGTGTACACGATAAAAATGTTTTAAAAAAAATAATCAAAGCTACAAAATTTAACTATTTGTTCAGCAAGCGAAGAATTACAGTCAAGTAATATATTTAATAGCTTATTATTATTATTATTATTATTATTATTATTATTGTAATTTATATATTAATTTTTTATTTTACTGTAATTATGGCTATGAATTAATAACTTAAAAAAATATAAGTTTACATATAATTCATAAAATTATATATACATATATAATACAAACACAAATAGAAACAAACATAATAAAAAACAACTTTAGTTTTAAGTGCAATACTTTCAAAGTCCAGATTTAATTTTAAAAAATGAAATAAATAATTATCATAAATTAAAAATAATAAAAAAATTAAATAACTCTATGGGCATTTAAATTTCAAACGAATAGAGCTAAAAAATAGATATATATAACACACAATAAGGATTAACTAATAAATAAAATATATGTCCACAAAGATAATAAAATTATTAAAATTATAAAATAAAATTATAAAATTTAATAAAAAAATTATTTTCAAACAGTGGATACAGTAGCTAATAGATAAAAAATAATATATATATATATATATAATTAGGATTTATACTCCGATAATGAATATAATTCTTCTTATAGATAAAAAAATGAATAATAAATATCAAAATAATTATAGTACCAATTTTTTTGCTTTGTAGGATATTTTTTCTTCCTTACAAGTAATCAACTCCTCGAATTCAGAAATGCAGACCATAGCTAGGTGTTCAATCAAACCTTATAATTGATTAGTGGCGACTCCTAACAAATAATAAAAACTAAACATAAGCCAAACAAAATTCAAATTAAATTTATAATATTTCACCGGCTCCCCGTCGTCTTATGTACGACAACTGACGACTCTACTGAAAAAATTAGCTAGTTATTAAATAGAGAGATTAAGCTATATATATTATGATGTTTATGTTTTATTTTATTGATTTTGTTTTGAGATTTGTTTATTGTTATTCTTTTATATATTTGTAAAATATTTAATTATGTTCATATTATCATTTATGTGTTTTAACATATAAATCTCTTATCACATACTCACTTAAGGGTCACGAAGTGACCATTTGTCATAATAGGCTTAGTAAGAAGATGGAGTAGGATTGCCTACGTGGAAAACCCGGTATAGCCTCCGAAAATCCTCACTCAGATTGTCTTTTAGCCATATGTTGGCTGAGAAAACCTGCTAGTCTAAATTGTAGACGATAGTGGGATTACTCATAGTTTGAAAACTTCAAAATTGGGTTAAATAAGGTAGATCTATGCTTTAGGAATAGAACCCAACCACACACTTAGGTAAATCTGTCCCAATTTTTTTCTAACTTTTATAGGTCTATTAGATAGACAATTCTTATCCATATTTTATAAATTTCTTACCTGGGCCTTGAAATCTCAAACTTAGTATAAATTTCATTAGTACTAATCTTTTTCTTTGCATTCATGCATGTGCATGGCATATCATTCATGTAAAATTATACATTATAATTTTGTAAAAAAAGGCGATAAATAAAAAATATTTTTCTAATTTAAAATAAATATAACATTAGGAACGTCAACATAGCCCAACTTTCAAAAAAATAAATTTAACTTAACTTATAGTTACGGAACTCATTTAAAGACCAGACTTTTGTAGAAAATCAAGCCCAAGAAGAAATGAGGCGAGATATCGACTAGATAAAGGATAGATTGGAATAAGTTTTATAAATGAGAAATCAATTAGCACAACTCATGGAATTACTCAAAAGTAAAAATACTATAGAAACTATGCCTAATGCCTCATGATCAGGAACCCTGATAGCCCGTCCATTTACAGGTATCATTGGAGATCCTGCATACCCTCCAGGTTTTATCCCATAATATAAGCCAGTAGAAGGGGGACCAAGTAATAGTACTTATCCAACAAAAAATGTGAGTACTTCTCATCCTTTTCAAGAAATGCAACAAGGGGGCAAACAAGAGAAACTCAAATAAATCCAAGGCCTCATGTTTTTCTTAAAGAGCCCATAGTGATACCAAACTTGAATGACCCAAAAGTGCAGAGTAGTTTCAAAAGAGCCAGTCCTGAACTCATTTCAGAAAAGATAGAATGGTTAGAGGAACGTTTAAAGGCGATTGAAAGAGTTAATATATATGGGACTACTAATGCATCCCAATTGTGCTTGGTACCTGACGTGACTATACCAATGAAATTCAAGACTCTAAATTTTAAAAAATATGATATTTTATCTTGTCTTCAAAGCCATCTATCAATGTTCTATAGTAGAATGGCGGCATATATCAGTAATGAGAAATTACTTATTTATATTTTTTAAGAAAGTCTTACAGGACCAGTAATGAGGTGGTACATGAGTTTAGATCGACCAAACATTCGAAAATGGAAAGATTTGACAGATGTTTTCATGAAATAATACAAATATAACATGGATATGGCACTTAGTAGGGATGATCTGAGAGCTATGGAAAAGAAACACAGTGAAACTTATAAGGAATACGCACAAGGATGGAGAGACAAAGCATCACAAGTTAGTCCCCCTCTTACGGATAAGGAGATAATATCTAATTTTTTAGATATACTGGGACAATCATTTTATAACATGTTTCTAGCTAACACAACCGTCAACTTTTCAGATTTAGTCTTAGCTGGGGAAAGAATTAAGCTAAGCATAAAAAAAAAGTTGAGGAGCGAAATACTGAAGGAAATAGCTCAAAACAACAATATTCAGCAAAAAGAAAGAAGGAGAAACCCACATGATAGGAGAATATCCACAGCCTAGAGAAATCTACTATCATCATCATCCACCACATTATGTGGCTAGTGTAAGGCCTGAAATGTATCTGTTTTCTTATCATGCTCCCTAATTCATGAGTTCTCAAATTATTTTTTATTCCACTCCACTTGGTGTTCCTATACTTGCTTAAGGAGTAAATAATAGAATAAATCAGCCCAATCAAGGAGAGCAACAAAATAATCACCCTCGAAAAAGGAGGATAGAAATATTTAACCCTATTCCGATAACTTATGCAGAACTGCTGCCTCAACTACTACAAGGAAAGCAAGTGTGCTTGACACTATTAGAACTAATGAAACCACTTTATCTCAAATGGCATGACTCCAATGCAAAGTATGAGTACCATGTAGGGGCACATAGGTAATCTATCAAAAATTGTACTGCATTTAAAGGAAAGGTCTAGGGTCATTTAAATGTAGGATAGTTAAAATTTAACTAAGAATCAAAAACTCCTAATGTGAATAATAATCCTCTGCCAAATCATGAGGGGGCAAAATTAATGTCATTATTGAGGATGATGTTTGACAAAATAAAAAGAAGATAGAGGAAGTTCAAATGCCTATGGATGAGCTTTTTTAAATTTTAATCAAAGCTAGATTAGTTCTTGAAAAATAATTGAGAGAGAAATCTCTCACTCAAGAAGAACCCTTTTATGACTACCATGGTGAGCCATTGGATCATACAATCAATAAATGTTCATAATTCCGGATGAAAGTTCAAGAATTGATGAATGCTAAAATTATGATTTTTTAAATAGAAAGAATGAAAGGGAAAGATGTGAGTATAGTGTCTACTAATCTTTCTATTCCAGCGCCCATTGTGATATCATACTTGTCGGGAGAAATAAAAAGGGAAAAATCCGATATGTCTTTACAAATTCCAAAATTTGTAATAAAAAATCAGCTCATTTTGAATATAAAGATCAAAAGCGGTGCCTTAAAAGTATGGGTGCGAGGTAGTGAGCCAAAATTTTGGTATATGCTAAACAAGTAATAAAATTAAATCAGTAGTCAATATTTCTAGTGTAGGTGGTATGACAAGAAGTGGACGCAATTATATGCCAGAAGAAGTAGAGATTCATCGAAAAGAAGAATTAGAAAGGTATAGGAAAGGGAAAGTTAAAGAACGAGAATTGGTAGAACAAATCGAGGCTAGAGAGTTTCAAGATGTGGTCACTAAAAAGGACCCACAATTGAAAGTAAAGAAGGCAATATTTGAGCATGAAGCATGTGAATTCTTGAAGTTAGTTAAGCAAAGTGAATACAAGGAGATTGAACAGTTAAATAGAACCCCAACTAGAGTCTCACTATTATGTTCTAAATCAAGCACATGTTTGTCATGATATCTCTATAGATAGCTTGAACAACATAGTTGAGAGTGTAATGATAACTAATTATGTATCCTTCATTGATGATGAAATAGAGAAGGGACTGGGCATACAAAAGATTTACATATATCAGTCCAATGTAAAGGATACTTAGTTGCAAAGGTTCTAGTGGACAATGGCTCATCTCTGAATATCTTACCTAAAATGACTCTCTCAAAGTTACCAATTGATGAAATATACATACAGTCTAGCTCTCTGATAGTTTGAGCCTTTAATTTGGCTAGAAGAGAGGTTTTAGGGGATATCGAAATACCTATCCAAGTAGGTCTAGTCACATTTAATATCGCATTTTAAGTTATAAAAATAGTACCATCTTACAGTATGTTATTGGGATGGCCATGGATACACTTGACAAGAGCAGTGCCATCATCTTTATATTAGAAAGTCAAATTCATCATTGAAGGAATGATTATTGAAATTTTCGGAGAAGAAGATCTTTAAATCACTAAACCTGTTTCAACTCCGTATGTTGAAGCAGCAGAAGAAGCCTTTGAAAGTTCTTTCCAATCCTTTAAAATAGCAAACACTTCATATATTGGATAAGGATTGGTCATGCTAATATCTCGATTATCAGTTATGGCTATGATGGTGACAAGAGAAATATTAAGGATAAACTATTCTCCAGAAAAAGTTTTAGAAAGATATGAACGAGGAATTAATATCTTTCTACTTCCTCTCAATATTAATAATAGAGCTTATTGGGATACAAGATTACTAGAGAAGACAAAAGAAGAATTTAGAAAGAGAAAAAAGATCATCGACTGGAAAGATTAACAAATCAAGAAGCTTTAGTAGAGAAAATGACATTCCTACCCCTAAAGTAAACCTTTAGAAGTGTTGGTTTTTCTCATGAAGAAACAGAGACGGCAGGAGATCCACGAGATGTGGAGGCAATATCTGAAAATTCTTTAGTGACTATAGTGAATGAAAATGAGCCTCGTGATGAAGTAGCTTTATGGGTTACACCCTTGTTACCAAGACAAAATCTGAAAACATGAAAAACTTATGAATAACCATCTCAATGAAAGTAATCTAAATAATTATTTTTCTATGATTTTGCCCAATATCTTAGGAAAATGTTAGCATGGGCTTCCTTTTCAAATATTTCAAAATAATTTTTAATAAAATAAAGTGCATATTTCATCTCCATTCTTGAACTCTCCTTGCTACTTTCATTCATTTACTTTCTGCTTAATTTCTATATCTTTGTAATTTTTTATACTCATTTTACCTAAGAATACCAATGATTAATTAAATCTTAATGAAATTAAGTCTGAGTATGATTTTGATAACCCTATCTTTGAAATCACATCTGATGAAGGAGATGAAGGGGATTTTTCACCTAAAATAACTATGATGATGGAACATGATGAAAAAATTATACAATCTTCAGAAGAAGCAGTAGAAATAATAAACCTAGGAACAGAAACAAATAAGAAGAAAACAAGGATTAGTGCATCATTTCCTCTGAAACTCAAAGAAAGGATGATTAAATTGCTAGGAGAGTTTTTTGATGTCTTTGCATGGTCATATCAGGATATGTCGAGGCTAAGTACGGACATAGTTGTGCATCATTTACCATTAAGGCCAGAATATAAATCCAAAAAATAAAAGTTGAGAAAAATAAAGCCTAATGTTTTGTTGAAAATAAAAGAAAAAGCGAAAAAGTAGTTTAAGTATCCAGAATGGGTGGCTAAGATTGTTCCTGTCCCTAACAAAGATGAAAATGTCAGGATGTGTGTTGATTATTGGGATCTTAATTGAGAAAGTTCAAAAGATGATTTTTCTCTATTGCACATCGATGTGCTAGTAGATAATACAACTCGATTTCATATGTTATCGTTAATGGATGGATTCTCATGGTACAACCAAATTAAAATGAATTCTGATGATAAGAAAAAAATAACTTTTATCATTCTTTGGATAACATTTTGTTATAAAGTGATGCCTTTTGGATTAAAGAATGCGGGGGCAACTTATCAGAGAGTAATGGTTATCCTATTTCATGATATGATGAATAAAGAAATAGAAGTATATATCGATGACATGATAGCAAAATCTCAATATGATGAAGACCATGTTGTAGTTTTAGAAAGATTGTTTAAGTGGTTAAGGAGATATCAACTTCGATAAAATCTTGCAAAGTACATATTTGGAGTTTCATCAGGGAAATTATTAGGGTTTATAGTCAGTAAGAGGGGAATTGAGATTGATCCTGATAAAATTAGGGTTATAATTGAAATGTCAGCCCCTAAAATTAAAAAAGAAGTTCGGAGTTTTTTGGGAGGGCTTAATTATATTACTCGATTCATACCACAATTTACAGCTACGTGTGAGTCTATCTTCAAGCTTTTGAGGAAAAATAATTTCGATAAATAGAATGAGAAATGTCAAATGGCATTTAATAAGATAAAAAATTATTTACAAAATTCTCCAATTCTGCAATTGCCTATATCCGGTCGTCCTTTTCTTTTGTACTTGACAGTCTTTGAGAGTTCGATGGGTGGTGCTCTTGGGCAACATGATGACTCAGGAAGGGAGGAACAAGTCATATATTATATAAGTAAAAGTCCACCAATTATGAAGCAAAATATTCTATTTTGGAAAGAACTTGCGTTGTATTAGCATGAGCTGCTCATCGATTAAGACACTATATGTTATATTTCACCACATTTTTGATATCTCGAATGGATCTCATTAAGTACATTTTTGAAAAGCTAGCTTTAACTGGGAGAATTGGTCGATGACAATTTTTATTGATTGAGTATGAGATTATATATATCACTCAAAAAGCAATAAAAGGGAGAATTATAGCTAATTATTTAGCATATCGAGTTATTGAATGCTATCAAACAATAAGTTGTGAGTTTTTCGATAAAGGAATCATATTGGTAGAAGAAGAATAAGGATAAAAAAGAAACTAGATTATAAAATTTGATGGAGCTTCGAATGCCTTAGAGAGTGGCATAGGAGTGATTCTAATCTCTGCAGAGGAAAAATATTTTTTCATGATAGCCAAATTATGTTTTGAATGTACTAATAATGTGGCTAAATATGAGGCCTGTGCTTTAGGAATACAAGTCGCTATTGATATGAAGATCAAAATATTGGAAGTATATGGTGATTTATTATTGATAATTAACCAGTTGAGAGGAGAATGAGAAAGCAGATATCCGAAATTGGTGCCTTATCAAGAATATACTCTTGATTCATCTCAAAGCTTCAAATTCATAAGTTTTGATCATTTTTCCTGAATTGAGAACCAAATTGTAGATGCATTAGCCATATTAGCTGCAATATTTTGAATGAATGCTTGTGGAAAGATGCCTCCCATCAAAATTGAAACTATAGGGGTTAATGCTTACTGTACGAACCTTGAAGAAGAACATGATGTTAGGCCATGGTTTCATAATATCAAATAGTATCTCAAAAATAGGACATACCCTTCAGAAGACTTAGACACTGATAAAAAAATCATTCGGTGACTAGCAATAAATTTCTTTTTAAGTAGCAATGTCCTATATAAAAGAAATTATGATACAATGCTGATGAGATATGTGGATGAAAGGGAAGCTCAAAGATTAATAGATGAAGCTCATGAAAGATTTTGTGGTACACATTCAAGCGGGCATGTGTTGGCTCATAAAATTTTTATAATGGGTTATTTCTAGCTGAAAATGAAATCAGATTGTATTAACTATGTCTAAAAATATCATAAGTATCAGATATATGTTGATGATATCAACGCTCCTCCAGCACCCTTGCATTTGATGATTTTTCGATGGCCTTTTTCGATATGAGGACTAGATGTGATTGCTCTAATAGAACCTAAAGCTTCTAATGGCCATTGATTCATTTTGGTAACAATTGATTATTTCACCTAATGGATAGAGGTAGTCTCTTATGCCGAAGTGACAAAGAGTGTGGTCTTAAAATTTATCAAACAGAATATCATATGTTGATATGGTCTTCTTGAGCATATCATCACTGACAATGCAAAGAATTTCAGAAATAATGATATCATAGAGATGTACTCAAAATTTAAAATTAAACATCATAATTCCTCTCCATATTGTCCAAAGATGAGTGGTGCAGTTGAAGCAGCCAATAAGAATATCAAAAGGATAATTCAGAAAATGGAAATCATATATAAGGATTAGCATGAAATGTTTTCTTATGCTTTTCAGGTTATAGGACTACAGTCAGGATATCTATTGGGGCAACAACATGTTCTTTAGTATATGGCATGGAGGTAGTATTACCTATTGAAATTGAGATTCCTTATCTCAGAGTTATTACAGAAGCCAAGCTTGATGATATTGAATGGTATCGAAAAAAAAAGGTTAACGGTCTTGTGTCATGGTCAGTTATATCAGAAACAACTTATCAATACCCATGCAAAGAAGATGAAGGTAAGAGAATTTCAAGAAAGAGATTTGGTGCTCAAAAAGATTATACTTAGGCATCAAGACCCTAAAAAAAATAGACTCCTAAATATCAAGGTCCATACATCGTGAAGAGAGCATTTTCTAGAGGAACTCTCATTTTAACCAATATGAATGGAGAAGATTTGCCGAATCCAGTGAACTCAGATGGCGTAAAAAGGTATTATGCCTAAAGTTGTAAGGGGAGAAGAAAAAGAAAATGTGAAAAGAATAGTCATGGATCATTAAAGACAATTCAGGTTTATGATCATCAGATTTGTATGATTTATTAGTTTTCCTTGATATTTTTTTTCTTTTTCTTATATATTTATAGCTTCCAAAAAATAAATAACCATTGAGAAAATAACTACTAAAAAATTTGGCAAACCAAACTAAATATGTCCAATTTATACCTTAAGAGCATATATTTTATTAATTTTATTTTAGAAATACTTGAAAAAAGGAGCACAATACTAAACGATGGTAAAAACTAAGCTTACCAGATCTGTATGTGAAATGAAAAAAATATGAATTTGGAATGAAAAGGGCATGCCCTAATGGGTGAAAGAATTACTAATAAGGCACTTATAGAGGCAATGACAAATAAAAATGTTCTAAGATCTAAAGTTGTTGTTTGAACAGAATTCGGGAAGATATTTTAAGAATCACGTAACTAAAATTAAGTGCTAGATTTGTTTCAGAATCAAGGACTGTTGTAGTTCCGATGTTATATTTTTGTTTCAAAATAGAAATTCTTAATACAAAAGGACGATTTTAAAATAAAATTAACACTTTGTCTAAACATTTAGATATAGGCAAGCAAACATGACATTCAAGTTTTAATTTTTAATTTTTATTTTTTTAAAAAAAGAAAAGAGGTTTTTAAATTCTCAAATATAATCAAAAGAATCTGCATATATTCAAATAATCCTAGAGTTAAGCTCTGAATTTCTCTTTGTTTTTCAAAGAGAGAGAGAGAGAGAGTTCCTAATGTCAAATATTGAATACACCTAGGATCAAGCCTTGGGTCCTCTTTCCATTTTTCAAAAATTTCTAAAGTCAAGCTTTAGGTATTTATATGGTCGAGTCTTATATTTCTAAAAAAAAAAACTCTAGTGTTAAGAATTAGATACTCCTTGGTTCAAGCCTTAGATTTTTATTTTTTTTTCTTTTTCTAAAAGTTCTTAGTGTTAAGCATTAAACATTCCTAATGTTAAACTTTAGGTTTTTCTTCTTTTTTTTTTGCTATAAAAAAATGTGTCAAATGTCGAGCATTAGACATTCCTAGGATCAAGACTTGGGTTTTCTTTTTATTTTCTAAAACATTTCTAATGTCAAGCATTAGACACTCCTAAGATCAAGTCTTAGATTCTCTTTCATCTTTTTCAAAAAGTCTTTAATGTCAAGTATTAGGCACTTCTACGGTCAAGTCTTAAGTTTTCTTTTTCTTTTTTCTAAAAAGTCGCTAATGCTAAACATTAAGCGCTCATAGGATAAAGCCCTAGATTTTCTTTTATTTTATAAAAAAATCTCTAATCTCAAATATCATGTACTCCTAAGGTCAAGCCTTAGGTTTCTTTTTTAATTTCTAAAAAAATTTTTCTAATATCAAATTTTAGGTACTCTTGTAGTCAAGCCTTAATTTTTCTTTTTTTTAAAAAAAAATCACTAATGTCAGACTTACGGCACTAATAAGGTCAAGCCTTAGTTTTTTTTTCTTTATTTTCTAAAAAAAAATATAAGATTCAATTTTATGTGATCTTAAGGTCGAGCCTTAGGACATTTTTCTTCATTTTCAAAAAAGAAAAACCATAAAAGTAAGTTTTAAGTATTATTCAGTTCAAGCCTTCAAGAATAACTACCTATTAACCTTTTGCACAACTTTAATTAATTAAAGTATATAAAATGGGGGCAACTATAATAATCTATTTACAAAAAGAAAAGTAATATAAAAAAAATTATCCATAATCCCTAAAACTTAGAGAATAATTCATGGCATAAAACATGAAAATATTATATATATATATATAATTCTTTTATTCATAATTCAAGGAATAAAATATGGAGAATAATTTATGGCTTAAAATGTGAAAATAAAAAGGGATAGTGAGATATATTTTATGAAAATAAAATTTTTCCTAATTCATAGCCTAAAATATAAAAAGTTAAGAACAAGCATAAAAAAAGGAGAAAAAAAGTTATTTTTTTAGTATAAAAGGAGGAGAGTAGATTGGGAGGAAAAAAAAACACAAAAAAATACAAGAAGTTAGAGGAGAGAATTTTTTTTTAAAAAAAAAGAGATTAGGAAAAAAATAAAAGGAGAGAGGAAAGATTGAGAGCTAAAAAAAGCTTAAAATAATTTCCTGGTATAGAGAAAATTAAAAAAAAATAAATAAGATTGAGTTGGATTAAGTACAGGGAGTGCTCTTAATACATTCTGAAAATTTAGAAAGATAGACACTTGTTTAAAGAGTTCATCCACCTAGAAATATGCTCGATAAAAATATTTTAAAAAAAATCAAGCTACAAAGTTTAACTATTTGTTCAGTAAGCAAAGAATCACAGCCAGATAACATATTTAATAGCTTATTATTATTATTGTTACTGTAATTTAAATATCAATTTTTAATTTTATTTTACTGTAATTATGGCTATGGATTAATAACTTAAAAAAATTAATGAGGAAGTGATTATATATAATTCATAAACATATATATGTATAATACAAAACACAAATACAAACAAACATAATAAAAAACTTTAGTTTTTAGTGCAATACTTTCAAAGTCCATATTTGATTAAACAAATGAAATAAAAAATTGTCATAAAATAAAAATAATAAAAAAAATTAAATAACTCTATGGGCATTTAAATTTCAAACAAATAAAGCTAAAAAATACATATATATAACACATAATAAATTAAATATGAAAAAGGGAACGAAAAAAATCAAAGAAAGAAAAATCAAATGGAAGTTTTAATTTTTATCTTGTTTGTTGATGTATAACAAGAGAAAAATGATTGAAAGAGCCATTGACAGTGAATATTTGAAGGAAATAATTTTGGAATAAGGTTGGAAAGATAAATACTGTGATTCAGTTGTAAAAAAAATAAATTGCTCTACTTTTAAAGGAACCTCGATAGAGTAGAAATTATTTATTCTAGCACTCATTGAGAGGTTTTACAGACTACTGTTGCTGCACATAAAGAAGATGAATGTAAGAGAATTTCAAGAAGGAGATTTGGTACTAAAAAAGATTATTCTTAGGCATCAAAGCCCTCGAAAAAAATAGACTCCTAAATATGAAGGTTCATATATCGTGAAGAGAGCATTTTTTTTAGAGGAACTCTCATTTATGAATGGAGAAGATTTATCGAATTCGATGAACTCAGATGGCGTAAAAAAGTATTATGCCTAAAGTTGTAAGGGGAAGAAGAAAAGAAGATGTGAAAAGTATAGTTATGGATTATTAAAGTCAATTCAGGTATCATCAGATTTGTATGATTTATTAGTTTTGCTTGATATATTTTTTCTTTTTTCTTATATATTTATAGCTTCAAAAAAATAACCATTAAGAAAATAACTACTAAAAAATTTGGCAAACCAAACTAAATATGTCCAATTTATACCTTAAGAGCATATATTTTATTAATTTTATTTTAGAAATACCTGAAAAAGGGAGCACAATACTAAACGATGGTAAAAACTAAGCTTACCTGTAACACCCCCTACATAGACCATACACTTATCTACATAGGAGATGTCACTTAACATTTACAATTGTTCTATATATGTACTAAAGAAATGAAGTCATAAAACCTTTAAGCAATAATGCAATTGTTAAGTTTTCTATATTACACACATATATCCATATATTTATAAAGCACTCTTAATGAAAACTTAAATTATGATAAAATTCTCAAACTACTCTCAAACTAGTACAACTGTCATACAAAATTAGTTTTGCTATGTGAACCATAAAGATTACAATATTTACAATATTGTTCATTGAACCTTGATGATGCAGTTGATCAAGAACGCAAGTCTCTCACTCTGCGGTCTCAACTCTCCTTGTTTGATCTGCGCGTCAGAAAATAATTCTAACATGCTAAACAAAGCTTAGTGGTGCTTATGTATTTATAATATGCAAGAAAATTTAATAAAAAGAGGTCTAGCAATTAAATAATTTAGAAACATCGAATTACATTACTTTCTGAATGTTAAATTAAAAAATTAACTAAATTCATTGTAAATTGAAATACTAAGTACAATTAGATTCAGAATTGAGTAATTTATCGACAACTGAATAACATATTAATTTCTTTATAGATAACTATTTTAATTATGCCCAAACACACTGAACTCAGATTCTAGATTTGGATAACGGGTCACTGATAGCAATTTAATGCCACTGTATAGAATTTTGGCCAATGACCCACTATGGCACGAATGCCCACTGAGTATGATGACACAGAGTGTCTTTTGATGGCACATAGTGGTCACTAACACTTTGGATATCCTCCCTTTTGGCTAGCCATTCAATCTCAAGCTAGATCTAAAATCAATATGATTAGGACAATTCATTAGTTTGTAGTTAACACTGAATTGTATATATCATTTCAATGAAACAATACTTTCATTAACATTTAGTATTATATATATATTTATCACATAGTCAAAGTTTATCACTCTTTTCCATGACACGGCTAAGTTATGTTCAATGACTTGGCCATATCTCTCATCAATGAAAAATGAAAAATTTTGACAGCATGTGACACACCCACTGACTTGGTCATGTCACTGCCCGTCTTGGCCGTGTCACTGCCCGTGTCACTAGACACACCCACTGACTTGGCTATGTCACTGGCCGTGTCTCTCATAAAAAAAATAAAAATTTTTGATAGCATGTGACACACCCACTGACTTGGCCGTGTCACGAGTCACTGCTCGTGTCACTAGACACACCCACTGACTTGGCCATGTCACTGGCCGTATCTCTCATCAAAGAAAATAGAAATTTTTGACAACATGTGACACACCCACTGACTTGGCCGTGTCACTAGACACACCCACTGACTTGGCCATGTCACTGGTCGTGTCACTCATCAAAGAAAATAGAAATTTTTGACAACATATGACACACACATTGATTTAGTCGTGTCACTAGACACACCCACTGACTTGGTCATGTCACTAGCCGTGTCACTCATCAAAGAAAATAGAAATTTTTGACAGCATGTGACACACCCACTAACTTAGCCGTGTCACTGCCCGTGTCACTAGACATACCCATTGACTTGGCCATGTCACTGGCCGTGTCACTCATCAAAGAAAATAGAAATTTTTTATAGCATGTGACACACATACTGACTTGGCCGTGTCACTGCCCTTGTCACTAGACACACCCACTTACTTGGCCATGTCAGGCAAAAATTCTGCATTTCGCATACTTAACCATTTTACCTCAATATATTCAAAATCTATGATAATAATGAATCAAATCCAAATTTTTTTAACATAAAAGAGTCTACATCTAATATTTTACTCAAACTTCAATTAATCAAACCTTTAAATATCACTTATGGCTAAAACAACACCAAATTACCCAATTCTTATAAAGATTGAATTAAAAATCAAACTCATCGCATATAAGTTCTTTTAATTCATTTTTTACTCATTAATCCATTTAATCAATATTTTTAAGAAATAATTCATTATAAATGACTCAATCAATCAATTCAAACATTCAAACTCATAGAAATTCAATTATTTGCAATGTATACTACATAAGCACATACCTCTTCAAATTCTTCTTCTTCTTTTTTTTCTCTAATCACTTGTTAATAATCTCAACTTTCTATCTTAATCTTCTTAAAACTTATAATTAAACATTATTTTCTCTTTGGTTTGATCAAAACCTTAGAAGGAAGGAAGCAAGAAGGAGTTTTGATGGTGAGAATGGTGGTGAATGTGGGAAGAAGAAGAGGAAAGAAAGAAAGAAATGCCTCTAAGCATAACACCTGTTCACACACCTACACACACTTATATATATATATATATATCTATTAATCTGGTGTAGCCAATCTCATCTTAGTTATGGTGTACCCTCTTTCTTATCCTTTGATTCTAATTCGATTTTAAATCTCGTAAAACAGTAAAAATAAATATTTACTTCGGTAAATTTTTGAGATTCACTATTTATATCAATTATCCATATCACAATTCACTATTAATTATCACTATTAATTTAAAATTTTAGTATCTAAAATTTTAAACATTACATTACCAGATCTGTATGTGAGATGAAAAAAAATATGAACTTGGAATTAAAAAGGCATGCCCTGATGGGTGAAAGAATTACTAATAAGGCACTTATAGAGGCGATGACAAATAAAAATATTCTAAGATCTAGAGTTGTTGTTTGAATAGAATCCAGAAAAATATTTTAAGAATCAAGTAACTAAAGTTAAGTATTAGATTTGTTCCAGAATTAGGGACTGTTGTAGTTCCGATCTTACATTTTTGTTTCAAAAATGAAATTCTTAATACAAAGGGACGATTTTAAAAGAAAATTAACACTTTGTCTAAACATTTAGATATAGGCAAGCAAACATGACATTCAAGTTTTAATTTTTAATTTTTAATTTTTTTAAAAAAAAAGAGATTTTTAAATTCTCAAATATAATCAAAAGAGTCTGCATATAATAATCGCTTTTCAAGTAATCCTAGAGTTAAGCTCCAAATTTCTCTTTGTTTTTCAAAGAGAGAGAGAGAGAGAGAGAGAGAGAGTTCCTAATGTCAAATATTGGACACACCTAGGGTCAAGCCTTGGGTCCTCTTTTCATTTTTCAAAAATTTCTAAAGTCAAGCTTTAGGTATTTATATGGTCAAGTCTTATATTTCTTAAAAAAAAATCTAGTGTTAAGAATTAGATACTCCTAGGTTCAAGCCTTAGATTTTTATTGTTCTAAAAGTTCTTAGTGTCAAGCATTAAACACTCTTAATGTCAAGCCTTAGGTTTTTTTTTTCTATAAAAAAATATGTCAAATGTCAAGCATTAGACATTCCTAGGATCAAGACTTAGGTTTTTCTTTTGTTTTCTAAAACGTTTCTAATATCAAACATTAGATACTCCTAAAATCAAGCCTTAGATTCTCTTTCATCTTTTTCAAAAAGTTTCTAATGTCAAACATTAGGCACTCCTATGGTCAAGTCTTAAGTTTTCTTTTTCTTTTTTCTAAAAAAGTAGCTAATGCTAAACATTAAGCTCTCATAGGATCAAGCCTTAGATTTTCTTTTATTTTATAAAAAAATCTCTAATCTCAAATATTATGTACTCTTAAGGTCAAGCCTTAGGTTTTCTTTTTTATTTCTAAAAAAAATCTCTAATATCAAACTTTAGGTACTCTTAGGGTCAAGCCTTAGTTTTTCTTTCTTTTTTTTTTAAAAAAAATCAGTAATGTCGAACTTACAACACTAATAAGGTCAAGCTTTAGTTTTTTTCTCTTTATTTTCTAAAAAAAAATATAAGATCCAATTTTATGTGATCCTAAGGTCGAGCTTTAGGACCTTTTTCTTAGTTTTCAAAAAAAAAAATCATAAAAGCTAGTTTTAAGTACTATTCAATTCAAGTCTTTAAGAATAACTACTTATTAACCTTTTGCACAACTTTAATTAATTAAATTATATAAAATGGGGGCAACTGTAATAATTTATTTTTAAAAAAAAGAAAAGCAATTCAAAAAAAATTATCCATAATTAAGGCCTAAAACATGGAGAATAATTTATGGCATAAAATATGAAAATATTACATATATATAATTCTCTTATCCATAATTCAAGGCATATAATAAAGAAAATAATTTATGGCCTAAAATATAAAAATAAAAAGAGATAGTGAGATATATTTTATAAAAATAAAATTTTTCCTAATTCATGGCGTAAAATATAAAAAGATGAGAACAAGCATAAAAAAAGGAGAAAAAAAGTTTTTTTTTTAGTATAAAAGGAGGAGAAGAGATTGAGAGGAAAATGACACAAAAAAATAATCTTAAAATAAAAAAAGAGATTAGGAAAAAAAAATAGAATGAGAGAGAAAAGATTGAGAGCTAAGATAATCTTAAAATAAATTCCTCGTATAGAGAAAATTTTTTTAAAAAAAGTAAATAAGATTGAGTTGGATTAAATACAGGGAGTGAACTTAATACATTGTGAAAATTTAGAAAGATAGACACTTATTCAAAGAGTTCATCCACCTAGAAGTATACTCCATAAAAATATTTAAAAAAAAATTAAGCTACAAAGTTTAACTATTTGTTCAATAAGCAAAGAATCACAACCATATAACATATTTAATAGCTTATTATTATTTTTTTTTATTAAAGGTGGGCGGAACCACCGGTGATTTTTATTAATACCTCAAATAGGGAAAAATATTGTCAGTCAATACAAAGCCCTTAATAATTAGGCAAGGAATTGAAATTTTCAAAAATTCTAGTCACTCTATTGATACGACTATAGTACGCTAAATAATGAGCTGCTAGATTACCCTCCCTATAAATATGAACAATAGAAACAGATTCAGGGAGAGAAATAAGCCAAGCTAAAGAGGATGATACAGGGCCATGATGAGAAGCGAGATCAACCACCTGCATGGAATCAACTTCAGCAACAATCTGCTTATAACCCAAAGAAAAAAATCCATTGAAGACTATGAAATAAGGCTTGGACCTCAGCATTAAAGGGACTTGATGCCTGCAGAAGAAAACATTTGCCTATAATAAAATTACCATGATCATCACGCAACAAAGCTCCTCCCGACACTAAAGACTCCGAATAGGAGGCATCAACATTCAATTTCAAGAAACCACTTCTCGGTTTAACCCAATTACCAATTTCGGTTTCACAGCCCTCTTCCCAAAATTGGCAGGTAAAATATCTCTAAAAGCTGTAGTATGAGAAGCAAATTTAGATGAAGTAAAAGCCACTCCCCAATGTAACAAAGTTTTTGAGATAAGTAAATGAACAGAATTAAAATCCACTGTTTCACCACCCCAAAATATCCTGCAATAAGTTAACCAAATGGAATGCAGAATAATCAATGGGATAAGACAACAAAGTCTGCTTCTTAGGTTGGATGATTTAGCATTAAGCCACCAACTCATAAGCTCTCCTCGAAGAGTAATAGAGGAACTCCTGTCATGAGGAATGATTTGGGCTCTATAATACTTCCAAATATTGCTACTAAACCGACATCGATATAAAACATGATTAGAAGAAGCTTCATCCCTTAAACAAAATGGAGAAACAGAAGCTAAATGAACCCCTATACGTTGCAACCTATCAGGGAAAGGAAGAGCACGGTTCAGAAGTTTCCATCCAAAAACTGAAAAACGAAGAGGAATAGTCGAATCCCATAAAGATGAAGAAGATAGAGACTGACCTTTCTTGGGACGAATGGCATCGTAAATTTCACTAAATTTAAAGTGAAAATCAGGGTCCCAGAATCGGTCAAACAAATGCTCACCATTAATCTCAACATTTTTGTACCTGTCATAGGCCCGACAAATTCGCTTCCAACCATGAAAGTCAACAGGAAGAAAAGTCATATCACCTTTCCGGCCATACTTTCCATGCATATAACGAGCCCATAGAGATTCTCTGCACCAGAACATCCATAAATTTTTTAGGGAAAAAACTTCCTGAACCACATGCAAAGACCGAATTCCCAAACCACCTTCCTTGGTCGGATATATGAACTTTGAAAAACTGAGTCAATGATGTTTACTTGTCTCATTATCAGAACCCCAGAAAAAATTAGCAAATTTTCGCTTTATTAGACCAATCACAGGCTTTGGAATAAGCAAAGAACTCATCATATGTAATGGAAAGGATGCTAGAACATGGTTAATTAAGACTACTCGACCACCTGGAGAAAGAAATCTTTTTAACCATCCAACAAGCTTAGAATCAATCTTAGACAACAAATCTTGACAATGAATCAATTTATGCATGCTTTGATGAATTGGTATTCCCAAATATGTAAAAGGGAAAGTACCTCTTTTAATAGTGAGAGATGATTCATAATCATTAACAACTTCCCTTCCCACTGATGATGAGCAATAAAAAGCACTCTTCTCAAAATTGATTAGCTGACCAGAAGCATTTTGATAAGTCTGAAGGAACTTTGTAAATTCTCGAATTGACTGATTATCACCATTAATAAATGCAATAAGATCATCCGCGAAGGCTAAATGGGAAACCACTGGACAATTGCGAAAAAGCTTATAAGGAAGGATAGTGCGATTATTAATCAAAGCCTTTAATCCCCGGGAGAAAGCCTCTGAAACTAGAATGAAAAGAAGAGGGGACATAGGATCACCTTGTTTCACCCCTCTTTTAGGCTGGAAAAACCCATAGTTAATGCCATTCACACAAATTGAAAATCTTGAAGCAGAAAGATGATTCATAATTAAGCCTAATACCGAACCGGAAAAATCAAACCGACCCATAACAGCCTGAAGAAAAGACCACGAAACCCTGTCAAAAGCCTTAGCCATATCTAATTTAATAGCAAGATTGTGGCCACAAGTTATTTTGTCAATATCATGGATGAGCTCATTAGCTAGCATAACTTGAGCATGGATAGAGCGCCCTTTCACAAAACCCGTCTGTTCTTCTGAAATAAGCCTGTCCAATATCTCAGAGAATCTATTAGCCAGGATCCGAGTACAAATTTTACTAACAAAGTTCGCCAAGCAAATAGGCCTGTAGTGACTAAAGCAAGAAGGATTGTCTTTTTTGGGAAGTAAAATAATTTGAGAACTTCCAAAAGCACAAGGAACAGGAACACCAAGAAAAAATTCCTGAACCGCACTACAAACATCTTTCCATATAATTTCCCAATAATGACGAAAGAAGAATCCATCATAACCATCCGGTCCAGGGGCACTATTGGGGTTAAGTTGCCAGACAGCTGCCTTAATCTCTACAATCTGAGGAATAGCCACAAGGTTAGCATTATCCAAAGAAGTAACCAAAGTAGGAATATCAGATAATATATAGTCCATATGATCAGATGAAGAAGATGAGAATGAACAGAATAAATCAGTGTAAAAATTAACTGCTTCTTGACCAATCGAGTCCTGATTAACAATACAGTCCCCCTGAGCATTCACAATAGAAGAGATACGATGTTGGTGTCTGCGTATCTTAACAAAATTATGATAAAACTTCGTGTTCCTATCACCATCTTTGATCCAAGCAATATGAGATTTTTGTTGCCAGTATATTTCTTCCAATTTAAGCAATCTCACCAAGTTTGATTGCTTATCCTGCCAACAATTTAAATTATGATCATTGGAGTCAAGAACATAGGCTGCTTCAGCTTCCTCCACTTCAGATTCAGCCTTGGAAATCCCATGGAAAATATTGCCAAAAGTTTCTCGATTCCAAGTTTTTAAATCTTGCTTGAGATCTCTAAGTTTAGCAAAAAGGCCCTTCATACCCCCTCCATTGAAAGGAGGCCAATGCCGCTTGACAAAAGGCATAAAAGAGTCATGAGTGGTCCACATATGTTGAAATTTGAACTGTTTAGGAATCTGAGTTGAAACCGATTGACAAGAGAACAACATAGGAGAATGATCTGAAGTAGTGCTACTCAAGTAACTTGTGTTAAACACATCAAAAGTATCACAAAAAACATCATTAATTAGAATACGATCAAGTTTCTCCCAAACTCTACCATTAGATCTCACACCTGTCCAAGAGAAATCAGACCCCGAGCAAGGAGCTTCAACAAAGCCACAGTCATTAATACAATCAACAAAATCTTGAATACTCAACATATCAGGAATCCCATTACCTTTATATTCCGTAGGAGACTTAATAATATTAAAATCCCCCCCAATAATCCAAGGAGAAGAACAAGATTTAGACAAAGTATGAATAGAATTCCATAAATGATGGCGAGTAGTTCTAGAATGATAACCATAAACACCAGATAACCGAAATTTCAATCCATAACCATGACATATTGCCTCACAGGAGAGAACTTGAGAGTAGTCCATAAATCCAGACAAAGAAAATTGATGAGCATGCCACATGATCCATATTTTATTATCCTTAGAAGAAACAACCTCTCGAAACCCAAGTTTATTAGCATAAAATTTATTCTTCTTTCTATTAACTAAAGGTTCCAAACAAATAATCAAACCAAGCTTATGATTCTTACAAAGACGATGAAAACGATTTATAGAAGATCTAATTCCCCTAGCATTCCAAATAAGCAAATTCATTGGGAAATATGATGCTCGATAAAAGTTTGAGATAAAATAGCACCTTTTGATTTACCTTTTGATTTACCTTTAGCACCCTTAGGTCTTCCTCTCTTTCGAACTTTTTGAAATCCTTCCGCATCAATAAAAACATCAGCATGTTTATGGGAGATATCCTGAGCCAGATTATCATCTGAATGGAGTGTTTCATACTCCGACATAGTATTATCTTCAGTATTACTAGTCACAAATTGCATACAAGCATCCTGCTCATTATCCACTTTGGGGCATTGCTCACTGTGAAGGCTTATTGGAATGTGTTTTGACCTTTCGTTCATCAGATTAGAACCATTGGCTTCCATTCGATCGATCGGATTTGTAGTGATAGCCTCAAGTTGTTCAATCAAATTTGGATCCATATCATCAAGACGATTGGCCAAGTCTGTTGCTCCTAGTTGCTCAACCGGGATTGCAGAAGAGTTTTCAATTCGATCGACTGAACCTTTAACATGCACATCATGGTAATCAATCCCCTCATTCATTCTTCCTTTTGAACCTTTAACCGTACCCCTGTTTGCTTCTGTTTCTCCTGTAACAATGTGAGTTTCCTCAACTACAGCAGCAATAGTGTGTGAAGATTCACCTTTATGAGCATTATCAATCAAAACCGAAGCAAGTTTAGGATTGTTCTGTTTTGGAACCCAAATTTTTTCCGAAATATTATCAGTAAAATTAACTCCACCATCAGCATTTTCCTTTTTCCCACAAGCAATTGAAGAGTGACCCAGTTTATAGCAATGAGAACAATAGAGAGGCAAATTTTCATAAAGAACAAATTGAGCAAAACCAGAAATCTCATCTCCAATCCATATTTTGTCAGGCAATTCATCCACTAAGTTTACCTCAATACAAACTCGTGCTGCTGAGGGACGAGCCAAGGTAGCAGTTGCTGCATCAACCATCAAAGGGACTCCAATAACAGTTGCAATATCCATCAAAGCCAGCTTATTAAACAAATGGATGGGCAGGTTTGCGAGCGAGACCCACACTGGAAAAATTAGACTATCAGATTGAGGAGAATAGTCTACTGTCCATTTGAATACTCTCATACCGTATCCATTGAAGAACCAGTGTTGACGAAGCCAACACCTGGTCTGCCAGAGGAGAAATGACCCACCAGTGCATACTTGAAGGGTTTGGCAAAACTGGAGTTCCTCTGCCGAAAATTGGACAGCAGGGAGACCTCTATGTTTGAGTTTCTTCTGACCAAAACCAGTCCGATTAATTGAAGAGAACGAACGATCAATAGAAGCCACATCTGGAGAACGCCGCAAAACATCGAGGAAGGATCGGGCAACCGGCTCAGGAGGAGCCGTTGCCGTTGTCGAACCAGCCGTAGTTAGGGGGAGATCGAAACCCTAGCAGAGCAAATTTTCGTTTGCTATTCTATTATTATTATTTATTATTATTATTATAGCTTATTATTATTATTATTATTATTTAAATATTAATTTTTAATTTTATTTTATTGTAATTATGGCTATGAATTAATAGCTTAAAAAAATATAATCAGGAAGTGATTATATATAATTCATAAACATATATATGTATAATACAAACACAAATACAAACAAACATAATAAAAAAAACTTTAGTTTTAAGTGCAATACTTTCAAAGTCCAGATTTGATTAAACAAATGAAATAAAAAATTATCATAAAATAAAAATAATAAAAAAATTAAATAACTCTATGGGCATTTAAATTTCAAACGAATAGAGCTAAAAAAATACATATATATATATATAACACATAATAAATTAAATATGAAAAAGGGAACGAAAAAAAATCAAAGAAAGAAAAATCAAATGGAAGTTTTAATTTTTATCTTGTTTGTTGACGTATAACAAGAGAAAAATGCTTGAAAGAGCCATTGACAGTGAATATTTGAAGGAAATAATTTTGGAATAAGGTTGGAAAGATAAATAATGTGATTCAATTGTAAAAAAAATAAATTGCTCTACTTTTAAGGAAACCTCGATAGAGTATAAATTATTTATTCTAGCACTCATTGAGAGGTTTTACAGACTACTGTTGCTGCACATAAATTTGGCATCTGCTTTGACTTTTTTCTGTATCATTTGTTTTTTTATTAGTTTAGTATTTTTTTTATATTTATTTATATCTTCTTTGATTCGTATGTCCCATCATATTGATATAGAAGAGCCAATATTGTGTAACATCATCACAATATTACTCTACAATTCTTTTTTATATTTTATTGTTTATTAATATTTTAATATTTTACTTATATTCTTTTTGTAGCTTGTTACTTATATATTATTCTATCTAAAACGAATATAAAAAATAGAGTGAAATACGCATATACATTAGAATAGAATGAGATAATTTGACCTTTACCATTTTGAGATTACCATGGACGTACCTATTAATTTTAACATTTTTTTTCATTTTTACAAGAATATTTTATCATGCAATTTTTTTAAATAAAAAAAGTATTATAACTAGTTAATGGATATAATAATTACTAAATAAATTTAATATTAATAATTTAAAAATATATTTATGTATATAATAAATATGACACACATATATAAAATAAATATTAAGTAAGAAGAATGAGTGCATAAAAAGAATTAATAATGATAAAATAAATATAATTATGTGTAGAAAGTAGACATAATAAATAATAATAATAATAATAAATAAATAAACCATATACAAACATTATTAAAAAAATCAAACTATGAAAATTTTAATTCTGTCAATCGAATACGTAGGCAGTCGAAATCAAGTGTTGAATTCAAGTTTACTTTAAATAAAAAAAAATACCTTCTAAAAATATATTAACAAACTATAAAAATAAAAGATATAAAAAATATTTAATAAAAATATAAAATTTAAACAGTTATGTTCAGAAAGTGAGTATAATTTTTAAAAATAATAATCATAAATTTAACAAATATTAAGCCACAAATTTTTTATATTTAGATAGTAAATACAAATGATTAAATTTTTTTAATAATTTTATTATCTTTGTGGATATATATTAAATTTAAAAAAGTAAAAATATTTTTAAAAATATTTATTTTTCTTTTTTTTAATATTCACTTTCCAACTTTTAATTTTAAAATTATCTCACTTTCAAATATATATATATTTAGTATGATGAAATTATATTATATTTTCACAGGTATATATTTAATATATTTTTAGTATATCAAAGAAATATATAAAATGCAATATATTTAAAAAAATAAAAAAGATATATAGCATATTTTTCTTTATATTATTTATTTTTTTGATATATCCTTTTTGTGATTTATATTTTAGTCCATTTAAATAAATTTTCAAAAGCTAATAGTGAGGATTGAATAGTTATATTTCTAATTATTAATTTTTTCAGTCTTATTAACTTTTGAATTATAAGCTATAATTTATAGTTTTTAAAATTCATAAATTATTTTTTAAAAAATACTATTAAAATTAAAGTATTTACGAACATATGTATTACTAATTAAATATATATATATATATAATTATATTTATTTTAAATTTTTTTCATATTTATGTGCATGTATATAATTAAATATAAATTAAAATGAAATTATTTGTTCTATTTACTAATATGTTTTATGTGTAATATTAAGAATATTAAATACATATAATTAAAATTCATCACAATATGTAAAATAATAATATTATTCATCATTTTACAATTTAATTTCAATTTCAATCACTAAGTTATCAAATACTTTGTAATAATTTATAATGCCATTAATTGTAAGCCACTAGCCACTGGTCTCTCACAATACAATATAATCACTGAATTAAACTGTTGGCACCGCGGAGCACAATTACTTGAGAATTTGTTTAATGGGTCTTAACAAAAAAATATATTTATAGATTTAACACTATATTCTAATTCAAAAACTTAAAACTTTAGTTTTATAGGTATTTTATACTTATATTCCCATTAATATTAGGTTCATCTTTTTTCAATATACAGTGATGAAAAGCGATTTTCCTTGCTCTAACAAAGAAACTGGACAGGATGAGAGCGTTTAATCAATCTCCAGAGAGAACGAGGATAGATTAGAAGGCTTTTGCACTGAAATAAGAATAAAATTTTCTCCAAACAAAGCATCCAAACTGTAGAGGAGACGATTATTTTCAAAATAACCGGCATAAAAAATATATAATAAAATAGCTAGACACAAACTAAAGCTAGATCGAGAGAATAAAAAGAAAAAAAAAGAAAGATCTAGAGCTATTACTTATAAACAGGGCAAAGCCAGAACTTTATTAGAAGAGGAGCAAATTTTTTCTTAAAATCCCTTGATTTTTCATCTTTCATGTATAATAATTATTTTATTATTTTATTAATCTATTAATAAGTCATATTTATTTATCAAATAAAAAAATTAATCAAAAATAATATAAAAAATAATCTTTTAAAAAATATAATTTACTAAAAATATTAGAATTATAAATAATGAAATGAAAATGTAAAGTAAAGAGAAGAAATTTAAAAAATTAAATTAAAAAAGTAAATATTTTAATTTTATATTTTTTCTCAATTTTTTTATTTTTTTAATATTTTTAATTTATTTTTAATCTTTTAATTGATTAGATGAATTTAAATTAATTAGATTGAAAACTTTAAAATTTATTTTTTTTTCTCTTCTTATATAGGGAAATAATTCAAAATTTTAAAAGAAGTAAATAAAATATTTTAAAAATTTTAATAAATATATGTATGTTTATTTTTTTTAAAAAAATAAAGAGTAACAGCTGCCTCCTTCCTATTAATACAACTTTATTGCTGTCGCCAAGGGCTCCGACCACAGCCCTAGATTTAGAACAGTAAACCAAAACGGTAGCTGTATGTGCATAGGGCAAACTTCACGAAGAAGGGTTTTTTTATCCAATTATATTTTTTATCCTACAATTGATTTAAATGTTGGGAGTCAAATACTTATGATTTAGCTCTAAATACATAAATTAAATAAATTATTTTTGTTCACATAAAATATAAAACAAGTTATTTTCTTGGGATTAATTAATTAAGAACATTAATTTTTAACTTCCTTTTAATTAAGTCGTCAGAGGGGAATTCTAACTTCCTTTTTTTTATTTTTTATTTTTTCTGAGACGTAATTTCTCCTTTGATTTCGTTTCCTTCTAAGAAGTTGGACCTTTTTTTTTTTATGTTATTTATTTTATCCATAATTCCCACTAAACAAACAAACAAACCTATTCAAAAGGGCTAGCTGGCTTTTTCTGGAGCAAATAAAGAAATAATCAAAAGAACGAACAAGACTAAAAACAACTAGGCAAAGTTTATGATACTTTAAAATAAGTCATCCACCCTTTTTATATTCTTCAAACTTGAAATATAAACACAGATTCAAATGAAAATGAAAGATTTAAATTTTCTTGAGAAATTTCTCAAAACCTTAACCCTGGAAATTTCAAAGAGAAGACAATTAGATAAAGAAAATTAACTTGGGGAGAAAAGAATGATCAGCTTGTCTTCAAGTCCGAAAACAAAATTGTCCTTTTCAAGTTTTGCTATCCATCAAAGGCAATAATTTTCCAGAAAAAAGTTAACCTGAAATTCCTATTTTATTTTAATCAATGTTTTACCATTTGAGTCAATTAGTGAGTGACAAATTACTAGTCTGCATGGAATCTTCTCAGTCTAAATAAGAAGCAAAGTCGTTCTAATCAAACTATTTGGTCCCATTCACACCGTTTACTTGGAAAAACCTTTCATGGCTTCGTACATATTTACATATCAACTTTAAACTTACCATGTAAAATTGATATCAATATATTAAAATGACTCTCCATCCCATTTGCATAATATAAAAAGCATCCATTTTGCATAATATAAAAGGCAACATCATCGCAATTATCTCAGTGTAATATGATAGTTTCTCATTAACATGACTCCCTCAAGATTAAAAAGAAAAAAAAAATCCTATGTATCAAAACAGACTGTTTAACCAAGTTTACTCTTTACTGTGGAGCTTATCTATTATTCCCAATTCAATTCAAATCTGCAAGCAATCTCTACCCAATTACATTTACTAGCTATCTTAGATAGCTAAGAACAATCTTAAATATCCATTTGTTCAAAATAAATAAAAACTTAAAAAATCCATTATTTAGAGTGCAATTAAGCACCTATAAGCTTCTAAAATCTTTATTTATTAATCACCAATGTATGCCTCAGTGGCTAAGAGCACATGTTGATTCCTTTTAGGTTTTGAGGTCAAATCCTAAGCATCCTCTTCCTAACATGTAACTAATAAAAAAAAATTTATTCAACTGCCCTTTTGTCGAACCCTGCATAGGAACAAATTGTACAGGGTTCAAGGTGACAAAAATTTATCATCAGAGATTCAGATATGGGGCAAGAACAGAAGGTATCTTAAGAAATCATTGAAAGACCACACCAAATGGCATTACAGAAGCCCACAAGAAAAGGCAAAGATCAAATACCAAACCATATGGCCAGCTATTGCAAACAAACCAACTCATTTTATGAACACACAAGTCCTCAAGTGTCTGAAATACATTTGTGTAAAGCCTTCCAACATAGGTAACATTTGCAGCCAGTACTCGAGCTAGCCAGGAAGCAGCCTAGATATTTATTTTTCAAACTAACTTTTATGCGGATAAGTAGCGGCCCATCCATGAACTGAAGCGAGACCATGCCAGCTGAACAGCAGCTTCATCCTCATCAGGCATTCCCATACTCTTCCTCCTCTTAACACCTTCTTCAGATCTGTTCATGAAAGCATGTGCATTGCCTGGATAAATGTGCACCTCATAGGGAATTCCCGATGCTTTCAGCTTTTCCTCCAAAGCCTTGGCTGCCTGAAAAATTAAAATTCGGTGGCAGCATTAGTAAATTTAGTATTTCTTTCTTGAGGCACTGAGATAAGCAGGGCTTTCATATCTCTAATGTCAATATAAGACATATCGACCAGTATAGATAGATGTATTCATGTGTTCACCTCCAGATTGACAGTACACACAAGCATTCCTTTGATTTGTTCCCAGGCAACACAAGGAAAAATGTAAGGTAACATTGTTTAATTATGATTCAACTAGCTCAACATTTATTTGTTCTGCTAAAGACTCTGTTTTCCGATTATCTAAGGTGCAATAATACCCAAATTGATCACAAAAAAGGAATCTAATAAGGTTTTACATGCTCGGAGCACAAACTTGGTATTCTAATTATAAAGGAAAATAGAGACATCCAATCAAGATTATTATCATGATTCACATAGGCTATATCAAACACTAAAAGATAAGGAATGTTATGAGCCTAATATCACTGTCTATCATATGTCTATCATATTCAGGCAGCACTGTAAAGTATGAATTGCATATATATGGAGCTTTAGTAAGGAAAAATAAAGTAACATAGTGCTTTGAGATCTATAAATAAAATCTATAAATTGGTTACTGATAATTATATCATGTATGATCAACACAAACATTTGAGTTATAGAAAGACCTAGGTTCCCTCATCATAGAATTCCTTCCTCTCAAACATGTAACTAGCCTTAATTGCCTCAGGTTGGGTGCAAGGCATCATATTACAGTGGACCAACTGAACTTACATGAACAAAATGAGAAAGCCAAAAAAACTGGAAAGAACAAAGAATGCTGAACCTGCAAAGCACTAGTGTCAATTTACTTTCAGATGAGATTTTACAGTGGTTAAGACTTGAGGAGAATCACATGCAAACTTTAATTACGTGAAATATTTTCTTTAATTGAGCTTGAATAATGAGATCAATGGCAAGAAATCATAGGAATAGTATCCACATTCATTCATTAAAGTTTGCGAACACCATTACCACAATACCTAGATCCTGAAACTCATTTTCTAGAGCAATTTAAGCTGAAAAATTATGTATTTAAGAAAGAAATAAAAAATAATATTGCCATCTGTGAGGTACAAATATAGATGTGGAAGGCATCTACAACAAGACATAGAAGATGGACATGACACAACATGGACATGCACACAGTTTGCAATATTGCTGTAGGACAACTCCACTAGGGACAAGGAAAATTTTAATAAAAAAAGGATACTAACCAGTAACAAGTAAAAGTTAAGAATTGATGAATTGAAAAACAAAATATGTCATACCGTAACATCTGAAAAACCAACAAAGTTATCAAGCTCTCCAAAATGAGCCTGAACAGGTGCCTTAGCCGTTGCAGGGTCTGCAAGCTCTGATGAAGGAACACCATAAAATGCGACAACAGCATCAACCTCGGGGACTAAAACAGAACTTGCAATCGAAAGAGCACCTCCCATGCAAAATCCAGTTACTCCTACCTATTGCAGTTAACAACCAGATTACTTGGCAAAACGTTACTTTGTTCTTTCTGAACTTGCTAAAACAATTACCCTTTTCTCAAACCTCAGCATTGTGAAGTAGAAAGACCCAAGAGATAATCACACAAATCAACATCAGATTTTGAAGAAGCATCACATCTTGAGAACACAAATCTCATTACAATAAAATATTGAAGAACACAAAATCATATTTCAAAAAAAACCACCAGTTCATCACCTCTTCCCTCTTTTGAAGGGGAAAAGCCTCCTTTTTATCTTCCTTCAAGAATCTATAGAATATCTCCAAGCTAAAAGGGTCTTCTAGAAATTTCGAGGTCAAACCATTCAGTCATAAAATGTACGTAATTAAACAACTAAAAGCGAGATTTAAGTCGCCTCCACCAAGTTCCACATGTAGTTGACTGTTGCACAAAGTCCACAATTTTTAGTCCATATTGAATGGTACAGAAAGATTCAAGATTTTCATAAGTTAAAGATGGCGCCTATTAGGCTCGTTTAAAAATCATCACATGGTGATACAGACATCAGGTAAAGTGCAAGAATAGGACAAACCAAAACAGTAGATACCATGGTCAGGCAATTGACAAAAAGGGGATTCAAGAGTTGATGATTCTAATTTAACAGAAATAGATGTTCTAAACCTTCTTTGAACCATTTGCCTTAAGCCACTTAACCGAAGCACTGATATCCTTAACAGCGACTTGCCAGTCTAGCCCTTCCATCAAATGTTGAGCTTCAGCAACATCTAGGCCTACTTTTCCCCGATACAAACTGAAACAAGAAGAGATGCAACAAAAATTCAATGAATACAATATTGTCTCATGGAAACAAAAAGTCACAAATGCTTTTTGCTTACTCTGGGATTAGTGCCTTAAATCCAGGCTCCAATTGGGCGATTTTCGTAGCATGGTTCTTGATCTCATAATCCACACCCCACCACTCTTGAAGCACAACGATCCCAGGAGAATCTTCTTTTCCCACCACATATGCATCAAATCTCTGATCCCATGAATTCATCAAATGAAAAAGAAAAGGAACTCATAAAATGATCAAAGTATCAATCTTTAGATAATCACAAATCCCATAAACCAAAAAAATCTATAAATTTACAAAGAAGGATAATTTCAGAATTGAAAAGCCAAGAACTGCAAAACAATTAATATAGAAAATCAAATTCTGCGATTTTGATTAGAATCCGTAAATTATAGTAAACCCAATTCCCGCACTGGCTTCCATATTCAACTCAAATAGTTGAAAACTTTAACCAAAAATCACAAAAAAAAAAGGAGAACTTACAGTATCGTCTCTCTGAATTTGGATTTTCTTGAAAGGAGAAGAAGCAGAATCAGCCATTGCACGAACTTGAAAGCGCAGAGGAGAGAGAGATCGCAAGAGAGTTGTTGTGGAGAAAATTCTGGAAACTGATGAGTGCGACACTGAGAGTATAGCTGCTTGCATTTCTTTGTTCCGTCACCATTTACCTATATTTCTTATAATCATAATGACGATGACAAACCACCCATTTTATCTTTTGTGTTATTATTATTAACACAGCTATCCATTTATAATCATTTTATAATCATTTTACTGCTATCCACGTCTAATGTCCATTAGCACTTGAATTTTGAAACACGTGTTGTTGATGAATTTTTCTAATGTTTTTGGAAGAGGTATTCTCTTTTTTATTCATTGTTACTTGATTTGTGAATGATGTTTGATTGTTGTTATGCATTTCAGGATAGGTAATTTTTTTTATATGGTATTTAATTCATATTAAATATATATGATCCCTATCTCATTGATAAGATTTTAATTGCTATTTTTTTTTGTTTACAGTATAGATTGTGGTTACTTTGTTGCCAAATTCATAGAATTTTTTTATGACTGATGGATTTAATATTTGAAACTACACACAAGATCGCATGGTTGATATAAGATAACATACAACAATGAGCTTGTGGTACCATTATGCCAACAAGAACATAGGCTATTGGTATAGCGATGACTAATGATTCAAATTTTTATGCTAACATTAGACTTTATTTTTAATGTACATACTTTTTATATTTGTATATAAGTTTCGTTTAAGTTAATTATTCAAAGATAATATGATTATTTAGTCTCATTTATAATCATTTTACTGCTATCCACGTCTGATGTCCATTAGTACTTGAATTTTGAAATATGTGTTGTTGATGAATTTTTCTAATGTTTTTGGAAGAGGTATTCTCTTTTTTATTCATTGTTACTTGGTTTGTGAATGATGTTTGATTGTTGTTATGCGTTTCATTATGTCTGGTACTGATGGTTGATTGGTGTTATAAGTTGATAGGAGCTAATATGAATTGATAGGGGCTGATATAAGCTGTCAGGTTATGTGCCCCTAGCAACTCCAAACGACACCTATCAAACCCTAACAGCCCCTATCATCCTTGTCAATCCATAACATAACTTTACACTTTAAAAATATAATTCAGTTACAATATCATAACAGCTCAATTACAGTAAAGAATGAACGAGGTGAAAAATCATATTGAAAAAAATAATAAAATTTATATCACAAGATAAAATTATCATTTGATATCAGCTTATATCAATAGTTCAATAACATGTCATGAAAAAGACACATTTTATGTAACAGTTGAACAACCTTTCAATTATGCTAACAACATTCAATAATTAATTATTAAATAGTTTATGAATACAACAAATAACACATTATTTTATTTTTTAAAACTCGTTGATCCTGACATAGCGTGCAAAGAGATGAGATTTTGATAAGTAGATCTATTGTAGCTACTCTCACGGCAACGACTATACTTAGGTTAAGATTTTTTCTCACCCAAAGGAGGAATCCTACATTTTTTTCGCCTGTCAGTTGATGTGCGAATATTTAATGGCAGCAAAGTGACATTGTGTATATGATCCGGAATAGACCAATTAGTAATATAATGAATTGAATTTATGACTTTAAATAGTAAATTTTGATTTTTTTTCTTTTAAAATAATTTTCACCATAAAATATATATTTAATTAATTTTTATTTATTATTTATTTTATTATTTTTAATTCTTCAATTTCTATGATCTATTCAAAAATAAAATTATTTTTGAATTATTTAATTAATTTATTTTTAAGTAATTACCCATCTTTTACTATTTAACAGTTGACTTTTTCTAACCAATGTTTGACTTTATATATAATATATATTTTCCTTATATTTTACATATACATTACCTATTACTCACTTCTAACTCATCATTTCTTTCTTAAATTATTTAATTTAATTTAAATTAAATTAAATTTTAGCAGTTAAGCGGATGCTACATACTATGGATACCTATCTTCACATCCTTTATGGCCATGAAGAAACAATGACTTTAGTGTATATGTTGTGGGTTTTTTCTTTATGCTAGTGTAGCGTGTTATTGTAACCTAAAAAAATTTACTAGATGTTGCTTTATTAATGAAAATTGTTGTTGGACTATATATTGGTGCATTTAAATTATTCTGTTGTTTTGTTCATTTGAGTTTATTTGTTAATCACTAATATGAACAAATACTTGCCAAATTTTAGATTAATAATACTGCCATTCACTAAAATCAATAAATGTTGGCTTAATATAATACGATGACATTACAAAAACCACAAAATACAATCATTCTACACATATCAATTGACAAAAATAATAAAAGCCACAAAGTACAGCACAAAAAAAGGCCATTTTGAATCTTCTTGAGTAAAATGGATTTACAAAAGAACATTGTTATCGTTTGTCCACTCCAGTCATTCTGTGACAATGCTTTCTTGTGTGGGCTATGTGGGTTGTGAAATATCCATTTATATTTATTGCGATTCACCAGCACTGGTTTGCTACAAAAGAGTATAACACAATAATTGAGTATGATAACCAGTATCAGTAACATTACTTAAGTTTTATTAAGATATCATCCATAGTCCTTCAAGTTTCATTAAGGTAACATTCATCATCCCTCAAGTTTCATTTAGGTAACATTTATCGTCCCTCAAGTTTTATTAAGCTCACATTAATCATCCCTCAAGTTTCATTAAGTTAACAATCATCGTCCCAAATTACAGTTAAAAACAATACTTATAGAGGAAGCAACATCTTTATTAGTTAGTTTGTGCTTATATTATGGCCATACTTACCACAATGACTGCATTTTATTTTTTGTCCTTTATTTCTATACTTCATTTTTTGCCTTTTATTGTGGCCATACTAACAATAATGACCACCTAGGATATGTTGCTCATGCAAAAGCCTAAAGCAAGTCTTTATATTATTTTCCTTTGAATATGGCTTTCATGTTTGTATGCAAATGTCTCACACACATTTGGTGTTCAAAATTTAGAAACATGTTTGCAATTACATTCACTAACCCCTACAAAAAAAATAAACTGCATCAATAATAATGATAACAAACAAAGATAAAGACAAGTTTTATAGAGATATCTTCTGTTTGTCTGACATAAATGCCCAATGATGGGAGTTTTGCATAGATAGGTCTTGTTCTTATTCATCCTCATTCTCCTCTAATGCAAACTTAACTAGAGGGGAATTTGGTTTGGTGTTGAATTCTTAAAGAATAAGTTACTTGGTTAGATGCACAACATATACATCTATTTTTCCATCTTTAGCGGCATGTATAGCCATCTCCATCACTTGATCATCATTCTCAAGAGGTATCAAACCAACATTATAGTCTTTCGTTGGAAGCCTCCATCAATATCTCATCAAACCATGCATAATGTCATCTATAGAAATTAGAGCAATCTTGTCAGAGCAGCAATTAAACATATAGTGGATTTCATCATCAATGTAGCTCCATTCACCATTACCCTCATTGTAATGCAATTTTAAGATGAGAAATTCATTTGAAGCTATAAAAAAAAAGATTTTTATCAAAATATGGGAGAAGTCTAATATTTACTTATATGTGTGAGTCAAAAGCTCAAATCAAAACATAAAGTTTTAGTTTGAGCTTTTGTTATTTTTTTTAAAATTTTATACACAAGTCAATTCATAATTTCGGTTTGTGTACATATTAATTTTCCTTTTTTGAGAAACACACAAACCGAAACCGAACTATGAGTTTCAGTTTGGGTTACAATTTCAGTTTCACTATTGCTCCGTCAAAAATAATGAACAGTTTGTTCATTCTTAAATCATCATCATCATCATAATCATCATCATTATAATATTATTATTATTATAATTAATAATAAAAATAATATTTATTATTAAATAAATAATTATTAGTAATTAATAATTAATAATAATAATTCCATATAAATAATTAATAATAATAGTTTATTTAAAATAATAATAATTAATAATAATAATACTAAGTTATATTAAATAAATTATTATTATTAATTATTTATAACAAATAATTATTATTAATTATTAAGAATAATTATTATGATCATGATAATAATTATTATAATTGTTATTATTAATTAATAATAATATTTACTAAATATCAATAATAATTAATTATTATTAGTAATAATAATAATTATTATTAATGAATGATTATTATAAATTATTATTATAATTATTGTTATTATGATGATAATGATGATGATGTAAGAATAAACAATGTTCATTGCTTTTGATGGTACAATTTTCACCGTTGTTTAAAAAAAACAAATGCACAAACTGAAACTCACAGTTTCGGTTTGTGTATTTCTTTTAAAAAAAATAACTACATAAATACATAAATTGAAATAGTAAGTTTCAGTTTGTGTATAAAATTTTAAAAAAGTAACAAAAACTCAAATCAAAACTCAAAATTTCCATTTGAGTTTTTGACTAACATATATAAGTAAATATAGGAGCAAGTAAAAAAATGTAAAAACATCTTCAATGTGTGCTTTTATGTATTGTTGATTTTCTGGTTGTTGTTCCAAATTGCTGAATATGTACAATTGATAATAACATCTGTTTCAACTAAAATAGTCAAGGTTTGCTGGTTTTCTTTCATGCAATACATATGAAAATTTACACTTCATACTTACATGGGAGTTGAACTAAACCAATGAAAGATATGTTACTTTTTACTGCAGAAAAGATGAACATGTGCACTTCGTTTTTATGCAACTGTTGGTTAAGAGTCAAAGGCAACAAACTCATTATAGTCAATTACACATGCCTTTCATATATCTCGTTTTTAAATTACTCGACAGATGCACATGCATTCCATAAAATCCTAGAAAATGACAAAAGTAAAATTAATATTCTTTGTTCTCTTTTACAATTACCTGTCCTCATCTTTAAATGTTGGCATAATAAACTTTTATCATGCTTCTAGAATAACAAAATGCTGGTCCACCACCATAAAACCTCAAGACTTTCTATTCCAATCACACGATCTCCACATTGCAGCCTGAGTGTCAAATGTCTCAACGTGCAATCAGAGATACAATGGAGAAAAGATAATGAAAAACAATAATGAAAGATTTGCTAGGTTTGGAAGAATGAACAGTAACAAAGGAAACTTGCAAAAATTTTAGAGAGAGAGAGAGAGAAGATGATGAATAGTTGCGAAAGTGGTCGTCCAATTTATTCTTTAAATAGGGTATGATGTGACAATTTAGGTGGCACCACATAAAATTGTTATTAACGAAATTGACCAAATTTTAAGTTGGGGACTAATGTGTTATAAAAGTCCAAACTTGAAAGATGATTGGTGTAAAAAGTAAACTTTAGAGATGATAAAGTAAGTGAAATCTTCATGGACAACCAATGTAAATTACTTCTAAACTAACTAATATATATTTGGATAATGTGCAATGGATTAAATGAAATATGGTAAAGTAAAGTATAATAAAATTAAATAAGGTAAAATATTTGATTCTATTATTATTATTTTATTTTGTTTGAAAGAATAATAAGTTAAATAAAATATAGTAAATAGTATATACTTTTATGAGGACAAGGATCCCTATAGGGCAGGGAGTATGCTTCCCGTCCTTGCCCTCATTCCGGCCAACAAAAAAAAAAAAATTTCTCTGTTCCTAACTCCTATAGAGGAAGATTATAATAATTCTCACCTTGTTAATCTCCGAAAAGAATAAGAATTCTCCGTTCTACTACAAAATTTAAAGAAAAGTAAACTTAAATATCAATTAACTAAAATATCATTTTATGTATGAAATTAGTTATTATAATTATATAATCGATTAAAATTATTTTTAATTATTATATTACTTTAGAAAAGAACAATTATCATAATATTTTTTTAAAATTACTAAAATATTGTTTTCTTCCCCTATAAAAAAATAAATATATATAGGTACAAAATAAATATATAGAAGGGATTTATATAATAAAATATTTATTAGAATAAAAATAAAAAATAAAAAATTATAACACCGACAAACACTCCAATATAAGGTATTAATATTTTCGAAAAAAAAAATAAATAATACTTTTTAACCCTGACTAACTTTATAAAATTTTCTTCCTCAATCTGTCATTTTTCCAAACAACACAAATTATCATTCCTCTCATTTTTTTAATCTTACCCTTAACCCCGTCCCAAACATAATATAAATACTCTATGTTGTTATTTATTTATTTATTTTTGACAAATAGTCCATACTGTTATGTTTTCATTAACTAATATCCGATTTTTTTGAATTGTTAAAAAATAAATAATAAAATAAATATAATAAAATTTTAATCCCTCAATTAATCTTTCTAGGGATGATAATGGGTAAGGTATCCACAAAAATTATCTTACCCGAATTCGAACTCGTTTAATTTTTAAATTATCCAAACATATTTAAACTCGATTATAGTTATACATGTACCCATCTTAAACTCATTTAGTATTATTCATTTATTGTCCGAACCCATTTAATTATCCGTTTAAATATAAAAATTTAAAAATATTATAAAATTTAAAATATAAATTATAATTTTTTAATTAAATAATTATAAATAAAAATTTAATATTAATATGATTTTATTAAAAATTTCATGCGATATAATTTTATAATTAAATAAAATATAATTAATATATAATTAAAATTTTAATAAAATATAATTAATATATAATCAGATTTGAATAACAATTACTTAATAATTTATACTTAAACCATATTCATATCCTATATAAATAGATTAAAAATGATCAGATAACTAAAATAGTAGGATCAGATAACTAAAATAGTTAAAAATATCATGCTCGTTGTTATCCCTAAATCCTCCTCTCACCCTTTTTCATATTTTCTTTTTCTCTCTCACATTATTGTTGTCAGCCACTCTCTTTCTCTTGCCTTTTCTTCTTTAATTTCTCTTTTTTTATTATTTATTTTCTTTCTTTCAAGAATGAAAAAAGAAATGAAAAATCAAGCATCAATATATGAAATGATAGTAACTAAAAGAACTATGGTGAAGAAATAGGAGATAATGACTACTGCAACAGTAGTAGCATATATTTTGTGTTTTTGTTTTTATACGAGTATTGTCAATTTAATGGAAGATTTTTTATTTAATTTTTTGAGAAATGGATATTAGTTTTTAGATGAAAAATGGATAAACATTCATGGCTACAGTAAGTTATGCTCTTAGCTTCTTTTTCCCTTTTCTTAAATGCTTTTAGGTTTTTATTTTCATGATTGACAATAAAAGCTTCAAGGAAAAACCATAAATATTTTAATTTTTTATAGATTCTAATGGTAAAAAGTGACCAAAAGACCAATTTGTTATCGAATCAGAACCGAGTCTAATTAATTAATTAAACCAAAAAATAAAAGGGAAAATCACGTGAAACCTCAGAACAAAATTATAGTTTATCCTAGGTTTTCTTATGGAGTGCTTCTAAATATTCTGTTTCTGGTTGAACCGATATGATCTAGCTGAATCCAACAACGATGGTTAAGAGTTAAATTTGATTAACCGAATATTAAACCTTGGTATTCATGGTTAAGAAATGCAATCGAGTGATTCACAAACCGCAAAAGAACTTAAAATTAAGATTTAGTCACTCATATTATCAAATTTAACAATTATCACGAACAAACTTTCACAACATATAGCTTCTACATATTCATTCTACATGCTCATCTCTATTTCATGAGGTGCAGTAAATAAGCCTCATACAATCTTTCACTAGATCCTCTATAAATTTTCCCCCGCTTGAGAATGAGAAGTAGCAAAACTTGCGATCTTACGATCATCAATCTACAGCTTTTTTGCACTTGCAGACATAGTTTAACAGTACTTCATTTCTCAACTAGAAAGTATAACCAAATTAGCATCCCCCGCTCTCCAATGCTCAAAACAAAAGTCTACAGCTTTTCCTTCCTTGCTCGGAGGTTCAGACACCATTTGCCAATCAACAAAGTGATATTAGTTTACATTTTTCTTTCTCATGGACTTCCAATTTTAGCAAGGATTTGCTATTGATGACAATTCACCATCTGCTGACACGATTTGCTCGCTCCTCTTGCTTTCATTTTTGCGCTTCTGCCGTTTATTTGAAGTTTGATCAGCCTTAGAGACGATTTTTGAGACAGTAAATCCTGCAACATCAAAAACCTGTGATCTAAAAGGAATCAAAGAAGTGCGTTGGACAACATCAATTCCTTCATATGTCCAAACCCCCAGGACTGCCTCTCCTTTAAGTGCAATAGCAAACCACCCTAGACCAGCAGCAGCAATATCTACTGTGCTTGAATCCCAACTGCTACCAGAAATTTGGTATTCCTGTCTCACCCATTTTCCAAGTTCTTGAACTCGTTTCTCCCCAACTGGAGGCTGAAAAAAATTACACAGCCAAAATCACATCTCAACTGCATTGGATAACATTAATGGAGTCTTTTGACAAAGCTGCCCTAACAGACAATGGTTTTGGACCTTCCCAAGAAGTCCAGGCCCAAAGCTTAGTGTCATTTTTTTTAACAGAAATTAGATCTGAAACTTATGTTGCTATTTGAACAATTTAATTCCTATCTAGATGCTGCCCCCAAAGTTCTCCAACATCACTGAACTAAGATAAGGGGGACTACAAATAAGGACACTCAATGTAATCCTTGGCTTTTTTCAAGTCCGCAATCAAACCCAAATCTAAATTTAGGACTAAATTACGACAATACTTTATTTTAGGCCTATATAAAACCCAATTTTTGTTAAAAACATAGAAAATCCCATTTGTCCACTTTTTAGTAACAGAATATATTACTTTTATTTCTAAAAAATTAAAAAAATCACTTGTTTAATTTTTTTTTTTCAAGGAAAAAATAAAAAGAAATGCCCTAAACTGAGAGATTGAACAAGAACAACCAGCTTCGTCAAGCTGCATTTGCAAGCAGAAAACCCAATGACAATCTATCAACAAGCCTTCATCAACCAAATACGAACTCAAACAATAAAAGACAATTAATCAAGAGGCAGATATCCAAAAGAGACTTGCAAAACTCAGACAGTGATAGAGAACATGGCCACAACCATACACATGAGCATGCGAGCAATGAAAATATTAATGTTGCTTGTGCATTGTTGGAGAAAATGCCTGAAAAATGATGTTACCTCCTGGAATGCGTGCTGTCTGAATATGCATAGAACAGATTTGTTGAGGCAAGAGAAATTTTTAACAAGATACCATATAAGAATTCAAGTTCATGGACAAGTTCACTAGCCATGTATGTCCCGAAGGTTAGACTAGACGACACCAAAAGGTAGTTTTGAATTCAAAATAAATTGTTACAAGAAGAAACCTGGTGCTTGGCCAATCAGTTAAGTTTTTTAATTATTTAGACATATAAAAATAATTATATTATTAAAAAAAAGAAAATTAATTTTTTATCATTTGGAACAAAATTTGGATTTAAAAGGACCCAAAATAAAAGCAATGTCTTAACTTAGCCCTAAAACTTATTTTGGACATGTTTAGAAAAGTGAAGGACCAAATTTGAGCTTTTATCACCACAAATAATAGATCAGCAAGAGAGAACCAAGAATACCAGTTATTAGCTCTGGCAAACCATACCTGTAATTGACGACCAAAATGGTCTTCTAGCATAGTGCTTGCCTTTTCTGTTTTCCCCATATGTAATGGAAGGCACGGAGATGCCCATACAGTAATATACACAGAATCTGCTGATAACTGTTCAATGTCCAACCTTATGAGACCACCAATATGAACTGAATGGCCTTCCTGTGACAAGTAAATGTAGCATGTATATCAAATCTCCCATTCAAGAAATGATCAGGAATATCATGTGATAAAAAATATGTAAAAGATGTGATGATCTAATAAAGAACGCAACTAGAAATGCTCTTAGAATAAGAAAATTCATTCCTATATGGTTTTCAGTTAGTGACAGACTGTATTGCTCATGTGCCTCAAGTATCAAATCAGATGCATGATCCAAAAGCATTCAAGTTAATTAACAATAATAAAGCCACATCTTAAAACCTAAAATCCATATCATGACAATATTGTTTTTATTAATAATAAAATAAAAGAAAGAAATTGAAATCAGAATGGTTTCTTCAAACCAAATATGCATTAGTACCAAAGAGTAAATAACTGAAGAATGTTCTGATAAATCATAGGTGTTCCAAAAATTCAAATTCTTTTATAATTTATCATAAGTAAATAATTCAAGCAAACTAACCTTGATTCTATATGTCCTTGGTTTCAACTCCTTACTGATGTGAACAAGCCTCTGTTCATCTCTAGTTAGCCTAGTAGTAATCTGCTGTGGATTTAAAAGCCCTGGCGTGTCAAACAACTTTGCCTGCCCAGGAAGAACACCCTCCACCCTAATAATTCCTAATGTGGTTCCGGGAACAGGAGCCTCTGTCAAATGAGTCAGCTTCACTTCACCTCCAGCTCCACCAGCCACCTTTCCCATTGCATTTATCAATGTACTTTTCCCCGCATTTTGCATCCCTATAGCCCACACATTCCCTCTAGGCCCTGCCAACTTATTAACATTCTCAAACAAATCTTTCAATCCCCAATTTTTAACAGCACTCACAAAATGCACTTGTTTAATAACACTAGCACCACCTTCCCTTGCTCTCTGTCTGACCCAATGCTCAAATATGGTAGGTGATAGAGAAGTAGGTAACAAGTCAATCTTGGTCACTACAAGTACTATCCTAGGCACATTCCCCGATTTACCTTCTTTCCAAGACGTGAAATTCTCCCCAATTGCATCTGATACTAACTTGGCTACCCTTTTAGGAAAGGACCCATCAAAATCCACAGCATCAACAACCAAAAGAACCACTGAACGAGCCCCAGTAGCCGAAACCAAACGCTTACCCACAGTGTGATCAAAATCAAATTCTGGCAACAAATTCTCCACTGTTGGATCCTTCACTTTCCCATAGTTTCTCAAGGAGTGACACCGGGCACACACAATTGGTTTAGTCACAGTTGGGTTTTGATTGGAACCAGGATCAGAGAAGGAATTTTCAGGGTCAACAACACCCCTTTTAAGGGAAGTTGGAAATTCAAATTCCAACGCAAGAGGAGCAAGATGGGCTTTGGAATTGTAATTGGGGTCCTTAATTGATGGCCTGGTGAAGAAACCAGGATATTTAGGGTTGGAGTCCTGCATGTGGATCCCACAGCCAGGGCAGACGGCTGCCAGTGGAGTGGCATCATCATAATTTCCATCGCGGGTGAGGGGAAAGAGCGAAGAATAAGAAGAAGATTGGTATTTTGTTGTTGGGATTGAATTGGATGGTTTTGAAGAGAAATAAAAAGGAGAAGACGATGGTGATGGATGTTGATAAATTTTGGAATTTAAGAGAGGAGAAAGAGAAATGGAAAGGAGAGGTTTTAGGTGGAATTTGGAAGCACTGAGGTTTCTAGCTATTATCATTTCTCTTTGTCTTAAGGGTTTGCGGCTTATCAAAGATACCCCTTATTTTAAAATTTCAGAAACGCCACAGTTTCTTCAGTATATATTCAACTTATAAAAAGTAGTATTTCTGCCAAATATAAAATGAAAACATTACAGTTACAGTTAATTAAATACTCAACATTAACTAAACTCACAATCGAGCGAATCGAGCATTTGTTTTGCCGAGCCCAAGCTGCCAAAAGGATCCAAGAACAGCCAGGCACCACTGCAAATCTGCAATCAATGTTCAAACAAATAAATAATCAATTTTTTTAAACAAAAAAGAACAAGAAAAACAGAACATAAAATTAATAAAAAAACAGAATATTAAAAAACATCAGAAATTCAAAAAACATAGCTCAGAAAAATAAAGCTCAAAAAATTCAAAAGAAATAGGAAGACAAAACACAAAATAAAAAAAAAACAAAAAGACAAAACAAAACAGAAAATTAAAAACTCAGAACAGAAAATTAAAAAAAATAAAAGAAATTTATAACAAAAAAAATAGCACGGAAACTCACAGAGAAAAGGATAGAAATTCAAAGTTAAAAAAAGAAAAAGAGAAAGAGACACTAGTGTACAGTGTGGCGGTGAGAAATCGAGACTGGGAGTGAAAGTAAGGTTGAGAGCGAGAGCTGAGAGCGAATGGGGGTTAGAAAGGAGAGGAATGAGTTTGCGAGGGTTTGAGCTCTAGGTGCCATTCGAATCAACAAATATCTAGGTTTATCCAAATGGCTCCGTTTTGAACAAACCTAATGGTAGGCATGGCAACAGTACAAGAACCGCCAGTTCAGGCTTAAGAATTTTAAACAAACCTAACAGTAGGCATGACCATGGTTCACGTACCGCTAATTCCAGTTTGTGAACTACCAGTTCAGGTTCAAGAAATTCTTGAACCTGAACTAAACCGATTTTCTTGAACTTTAACTAAACCGCTTATAGGACGGTTCAAAGATTGTCTAAGAACCGCCGGTTTGGGTTAGAACCCTAATTTGAAGGCGGTTTGAGGGGGCAATTCAAAGGAACGATTCAAAAGGATGGTTTGAGACGATTCAAAGGCGGTTTGGGAAAGTCCAGGAAATGGTTTATATGTGATTTTAATTAAAAAATTAGATAAAAATATTTAAAATTAAGATTAATAACAATAAAAAATATTGGAATAATAGAAATAAAATAGAAATAATAAAAATAAACTAGAAAAAATAGAAAAAAATTTAATTATGAAATAAAAATAAAATGATTAAAATTATAATGTAGAGAATATTTAAAAAATAAAGAATGTAGATTATAGAAAATATTAGAGAGTACATTAAAAAATATTAGATTGTAGAGAATATTAAAGATTGTAATATAATGTAAATTGAAGATTGTAAATGTAGATTAAATATTGAAGATTGTAATCTAATGTAGAGAATATTATATTGCAAATTGAAGAATGAAGAGAAATTTGGAAATTGGAATTTGTGATTTGGAAAAATGAAGAGGAATTGAGGTTTGGAATTTGCAAATGTAAAGAAAATTTAAAATAAGTGTGGTATTTATAGAATTAGTAGAAATCTTAAAATAAAAAAAAAAGCGCAGCGACCAATTGAATCGGCTATTGCACTGCACATGCTAGCCTATGCTTGCAACTTGCACAGCCCTCAATTATTACACCAGCCCAGCCAATGAGATCGTTGGCTGACTGCCTCTATATAGGCCCGCCAGCTTGTTTCATGCAAGCCAGCTAGCATAAGTAGGCAGCAACCCATGCATCGAATTTGATGGTTCGAATCCTATAAAACTGCCGGTTCGACGGTTTTAAAAAATTTAAAACCTAAACCAAATCATAAATTATGGTTCAGGTTCCAATTTTGTCACGGCTCTGGTTTTGACCAATTACAAATTGATTTTAACCAGTCCGATTCTAGTCTAGTTCCGATTTGGAACCGGACAACAGCCATGTCTACCTAACAACATTTTTTTGAATGTATAATAACACTCAGGTCGGGTTTATCAAGTTTGCAAGCCAGATGAACAGCATATTATACATGATATAATACTTCTAAGTGAGAATGGATATTTAATTATTTGGATTTAAATTTTTATAAATAAAAATAAAATAATTGAGCTAACTACAATGACAACCAAATTGAATCAAAACTTGAAATAATAGAAAGATGATTTTATTATTTTGTTGAAATTGAATGATTAATCAAGGAAATTTTAGATCCAACGTCATTTCTTCTTTTTTTCTTTCCTCTCAATATTGAAATATATAAATTATATATCACACAACACCGGGTTTTATCAGTGTGACCCTAGGACTTGGAGGTTGTTTCTTTACGTAACTAGGGATGGATTCCTTACCTCATTCCACACCCTTGTGGGGTTGATTGTGCATTTCACTCTTTGTTGAAGAAGCCCAATTCAAGTTTACTCTCATGCTGCTGAACTTATCTTCTGTTTGGGAGTGCTTGGGAATTTCTACTCTTATTTCCATAATTTACTCATTTTTTGTCTTTGTTAGATTGTTCTGCTTCTGTAATTTTTGCCACAATTGGGTTGCTACCCTCCCTTTGTGGACTTATTTACTTTCTATTTCCTTTAAATATAATTTTATCATTACTGATTAAAAAAAAAGTAAAGTGGACAATACCATAGCCAACATGATAAAATATACCAGAAAGTGACATACTTGAAAGGTTAAAAAAAAGATTCCCATCCATCACATTCATTATCATTATTATTCTCTAGACCAAATTAATAAGGTTGATTAATAACTTCTTGATTAGATTTTAACGTCGTCAATAAAATTTAAAACATAGAATATATTCAAAAGTCTTTAATTTTATTTTTTTGTAATATATCTGAATTCTGAAGTTTACTCTAGAAAGCTAAGAATTATAAGAGAAACTTATGCAAACTTGCATGTAGTTGGCATGGCAATGCAAAATCAGGTATTTAGTGTATTTGTTCACTTGGGAGTTGAACAACAGTACCTATGGTTGGAAGTTAGCATATAAAGAGTCAATAGAGAATTCAATGACAGAATGTGGAGTAAGGTTAACTGGTATGTTTTAGGAACCGACACCCTTTTGCTCACACTCTGTCGGATTTTGAAAATTTTAGCGGATCCTCCTCTTTGTGCTTTAGTCAACTAATATCTTTTTCATGCTATTGTATCAGAAGTGCATAAGCTAGGTTCTTCTGTGTGTCTAATGGCACTATCATTACAATACTTATATACCAACATCCCTTCGCCTTAGGAGTGCTTTCTAGGAAGTTGGAATTCATGTCTATCCTAATGAAACCAACGAAGAAAACAAGTGCTTGAATTATGCATTGTCTACAAGTGATCTCCCTTATATGCCCTAGTGTCTTTAACTCTGATATTTGTGGTAAATAGTTTATTTGACTAAATTCCCATCACTTTCACTACTAATATTAAGTCAATCAAATATTGATTTTTCTCTTTCCTCCTGTTTTCTTTTTGTTACTGCCGCATCCTTGGAGTTATAGTTGGCAATAATACCTTCTTATCATTGTTGAGTCACTCCAAAATCTTGCTGAACCCTAATGCATAAATAAAAGTATATAAAGGGTCTAGGGCTTCATGTCGAAGGAAAATGGACTTTAGGTCAAAGGTTAAACTAAACATTGCACTTATAGGCATACATGGATGTATAAAGCATGCTGCTGATTGCAGGTCAACGAGCTACTACTAAAAATCAGGAGGCTTTCATGATGAAAATACATGCAGCTGGATGATAAGAGTATCTCTTCTTCAATACATATGCACACCCACACACTAGAGATAGCAATAAACGAACATATAGGATGCTTAATAATTGGGATTTTGATTTTGTAATCTGGATTTACATCTTTATTGAAATTAATCCTTTATTTCATTAAGACCTTCACTAGATTTTGTTGGACCATTAGAATGTTTTTATAGATTCAAACAACCTCTGTTAGATGTGCATATTCAAGGGCATAATCATATTGAGTAAAAAGTCTATTTAAATATAACCTAAATTCATATACGCATAGCTTTCTGATTAATTTTCTTCTCCTATTTAAGTTATGTTTGGAGAAAAGCAATGCTGCAGATTGGAGAAATATAGTATTTACATCTTAAATTAAAGACCATGTAATTTTAGATTATTGGGTGAAGACACTTTCTAAATTACTTCATTTGTTATTCCCAAATACTTTCATCACTTTCAGGGTCAAATGTATATACTAACATAACAGAGAAAATAATACTATCATGCACAGCGAAAATAATCAATAGAAGAATTACCAGAACAGAAATAAGCATAATAAAATTATACATCACCGATAAAATAATCACAATAAAATTAAGCACACACATCAATAATTTATTCATTGACAGAAATAATCACAATAAAATTATCATGCGTAGCGAAAATTGAAAAAATAAAAAATTATCATGCACAGAGAAAAATGATCGCAATAAAAAAAAAGCATAAGAAATTCCAAAAAATAAATGACAAAATTACCAGAAGAGGGAATATAGATTGCCGGTGCCAGTGCTTTTTGATAAAAGAGAAAAGGGTGAGTGAGACAGAAAGTCGAGAGATAGAGTTCCAGAGAGCAGAAGAAAGCCAGAGAAAGAACGAGAGAGGTAAAGAGCAGCAGACTGTGGGAGAGAGATGGAGAGAAGCACAAAGAGGCAGAGAGCCGCGGCAAACAGTAACTCCAATACAACATGGTAGTATTATCCAGGTTGATCCAAACGGTTTCGTTTTGAACAAACCTAACGGCGCCGTTTGAATTGATGTAATTACAAGAAAAAAAAACTCGAATCGGGTTTACCGGGTTTGCGGGCCAGACGAAGTGGTTTCTGGTAAAAGACCTTTACAGAGCAAGCAATAATAGCGTTCCGAGCTTAAAAAGCACTTTACTGGGTTTTGATTTGATTCATGAATTTTAGCTTCCAAATCCTTTCAATTTTCTAGTAACTGGCTGTTTAATCAGAAGTTTCCTTTAGCATTTTCTTGAGTTTAAGTGATACTGTGATAGTTTTGGTTTTCATTTGGTGGTTGACAAATCATTTGAGATCTTTTAATTTTTTTTACTTTTATTTAGTTGGGCATATTGATACTATAGAAAAAAATTAGTATTATTTATATTTAAAAGACTAAATGAGTTGGAAAAATAAATAAATAAATTGAGAATATTGGGTATAAAAAAGTATGGTATATAGGTATAAATAAAAATAAAAATAGAGTAAGTATAATTTTAGATCGAAAACTAAAGGAGACAGTTATAGTGGTGAAAAGTGTAAGCGATAAGATTATTTTAATTAAACTTGTGCTTCAGAATGAGATCATCAACATAGTTAGTGTATATGCCTTTCAAGTTGGATTGGATGAGGATAGTAGGCAAAAATTTTATAATGATGTGGATGAACTTATGCGAGAGATTTCAAATGATGAAAATATTTTTATAGGAAGAAACTTAAATGGACATGTAAAAAAAGACAGAGTAGGTTTTGAAGAGATACATGGAGGGTATGATTTTGGAATTAGAAATAAAGAAGGTAAGAGTATCCTTGATTTTGCTTTAGCCTATGTTTTAATTCTGGCAAACACATATTTTATAAAAAGAGAATCACATCTAGTGACATTTAAAAGTGGGCAAAATAGAAGTTAGATTGACTTCATACTCACAAGAAAAGCCAATCGAACTCGATATAAGGATTGTAAGGTTATTCTAGGTGAAACTTTGACCACTCAGCATAGTTTAGTGGTTTTGAATATCAAGTTTAAGAGATTAACTAGTAGACCAATGATGAACAATATTTCTAAAATTATATGGTGAATTTTAAAAGGTGAAAAATAATTATTGTTCAAGGATGAGTTGGTCAAAGCTGGAGGGTGGGAGGAAGATGTGAGTATGTCATTAAATGATATGTGGATAAGTATGTCTATAACAATTAAAGGAGTAGCTAGAAAGATTCTTGGAGAATCTAAAGGGTGTGGACATCCCTCGAAGGAGTCTTGGCGGTGAAATGAAGAAGTGCAAAAAGTGGTAAGAAGTAAAAAGGAATGATATAAGAGTTTGCCTAAGTGTAATAACAATAATGTTTTTGAGCAGTACAAACAAGCGAAAAAAAATACTAAAAAGGCAGTTAGTCAAGTAAGAGCACAATCTTTAGAGAGTTTGTATGGGAAACTTGAAACAAAGAAAGAGAAAAAAAACTATCTATAAATTGGCTAAGATAAGGAAAAATATATGTCGTGATTTAAACCAAGTTAAGTGCATTAGAGATAAAAAGAATAAGGTTCTGATTCAAGAAGATGATATTAAGAAACGATGGAGAAACTATTTTGAGGAACTTTTTAATGGTAACCATAGTGGTAACATTGAGAGTTTAGACGTTAGGGCGGAGAAAAATGTAAAATACACTAGACGGATTAGATTTTCGAAAGTTAAGGAAGCTTTGAAGATGATGAAAGTTGGTAAAGCTTGTGGACCAGATGAGATACCTATTGAGATTTGAAAATATTTGGGAGATACAGGAGTTACATGGTTGACATCTTTGTTCAATAAAATCTTAAGTACAAAGAAAATGCCTAATGAATGAAGACAAAGTAATTTGATACCTATTTTTAAAAAATAAAGAAGATATTCAGAATTGCTCAAATTATAGAGCTATAAAGCTCATGAGCCATATTATGAAATTGTGGGAGAGAGTTGTAGAATACCGTTTGTGGTTAGATACTTGTATCTCCTCAAATTAGTTTGACTTTATGCTTGGTCGATCAACTATGGAAGTTATTTTTCTTATAAGAGATTTAATGAAAAAGTATAGAGAGATGAAGAAGGACTTACATATATTTTTTTATTAACTTAGAAAAGGTATATGATAGAGTCCTTAGAGAAGTTTTATGGTGAGTCCAGTTCCTGCAACACAAAAAGGCATGCCACTTGTTAGTGGCTTTTCAAAGAATTTGATGAAGCTGTTTTTGGAAGGAGATGGTGTTATAGACCCTATTTCTATTATGGAAGCTGCCATTTTTGGTGAAGAGTATCAAAAGCTTGCTGTGATGGACTGATCATATGGGGTTCTCCGTATATTGTCTCTGTTGCCAGTAAATTTTATTAATAACCGATTTTGGAGGATTAACTGTTAAACTTTCTGTGCTTGCTAGTTTTATTTTATAAATAACAATCAATTTTATGTTATGCAGTTTTGTTTTGCATTAATACGGTGTTTGATTTTTTATTTTCTTTCACCACTGCTAAATCTCTCACTGAACTCAACAATTGCTTTCTTTACTCCACAAAATATTTTTTTGTGCTCTCTTTTCTAGCCATCTCAATTGATTTTACTATTTGTGTAAACCTATAGACGATTTTCCATCTGTATGGCTATATTGTATATGAATTTTACAATTTCAAATAGAGAAACTTTGAATTTTGTTTTTCTGCAAAATTAAAGGGTTTATAATGATGATGATGATGATATGATGATGGGAGGTGAGGCTGTTATGCAAATGGCTTTGCCATTTGTAGAGTTTGGCTTCATATTACTGTTCACATTGCTATTTTCTGGATTGTTGATAGCAAGGAGGTAGGGTGGCTTTGTTTAATTGGAATGGATGTAATGATGTATTGCTGGTTTTGCTAAATTGTTGGTAAGTAAAATTGTGGTATGGCTGTGATATTTTACTATTACAACTTCAAGTGTTGTTGACAAATGGTATATTGGGGTGGAGGTGTTTTAGTTGCTGGTGTAATTGTGTGTGCAAGCTGTGAATATTTGGGCTACTGATGTAAGGAAGACCATTCTTTATTTAAAATGACTAAATTACTGATAAAAACTAGCTATAGAGTTATTATTATGACTTTTTTTAATCATAGTAATGATTGTATATTGGTGGGCACCCATATGCGACCTATCCAATTAATTTAATTTAATTAAAAGATGAGGAGTGGTGGTAACTGCCTTAACAGTTACTACAATCCACTACAGATAGTTATCAAGTGGTAACTGTTTGGATAAAAAAAATAAAATAAAGGTTTTCTATAGTTTTAATAAGAACGTAAAAAAAAGAATTAAAATTTCTCTCTCCAAAATTGAAAATCATCTTTTTCTTCATTCTAAGTGAATTTGTTTTGAGAAAAACTTGAGAATCTACAAGAGGTATTTATATTGTGATTTAATAATTGTAATTCATTATTTATATGATGTGATTACAATTTGAATATGCATATTTATATAATCTTAGGAATTAAATGTATAAATATTTGTGATTTCTTGTTTAAAATATCTAACATTGGTATCAGAGCATTTGATTTTGAAATGCATGCTTAATTTTATATTTTTTCTTATTTTATGAAAAATAATCTTGTTTTATGCTTAAATTGGTATGGCTTATTTTATATATAAATAATCTTTTGTGTATTGAGTAAAATTGATTAATTTTTATTGCATAAGCAAATAGAGATTACAAGCATTCGAACGATATGTTAAATGCTTAATTTGGACTTAAAATGAGTAAGTTATGAGTGATTGAAGTTTGGGTAAATAATTATAAAAATATGGAATTTTTTTTGGTTTTGTGATTAGAGGTTGAATATAGATGAAACTATTTGTTTATTCATTTTCGCTTATACTGTACTATTTTAAAAGAAAGAAAGTTGTTTACATGTGGCTGCTAGGATTCAAACATGTGACCCAACAGCCCATGCCCAAAGATTTAGTTCACCCAACCACAGCATACTTCATGTTCATTAGTTCACATATTTTATATATCATGGGCTAAAAATCATTATTTCATAAAGTAAATAACTAAACAACTATATTTTTTTATTTTTTCAAATAAATAATTTTTTTTGTGTATATCACATAATATATGAATGTATACATAAATATTGAGCTTATTTATTTGTAAAATAAATATGTTTGTCACATAAATTTATATATATATTTATTTGTGAATAAAAAAATATAATTAATAACAATTTTTTTCCTATATTTATTATAGGAAATCATGTCTACAAATATAAAAACTTCTATACTCATTAGAACTCAAGCCGAACGGAAAAAAGTTAATGAGCTGAAACATGACCTAGAAGATAAAAAATTTATCTCATGTGGAAAACTGAACAAGTTGGATCTTCTAGTGGAACATTTTATTAATATAAATAAAAAATACAAAAAATTATTTGGAAAGGAGGTTTATTGTATGAATGTGAAAGATACATGACTTTGAGATCAACTCTTAACAACTCAAATTTAGAAGGTCTCCTTGATTTAGTTTGGAACAAAATAGGAAACAAAGATTATGGAATGTTGCAAAATGATTATATAACTGAATACTCAAATTGAGTTGCTAAGAAGACTGCTAGAGTCTCTATTGGAGTCGCTATTCGTAAAGGGCACCATAAGATAATAGGAAATCCTTTACCTAAAGTTTCTTATGAACTAAAAGATAAATTTCGACAAAAGTTATATAACTTATTTCATGTTTTGAGGACTATAACTAGATAATAGTTTTTTTTCTTTTCTTTAAATTTCATGTTGAATATTTGAATTAGTTGGTTTTTTTGTAAATATATTTCATTTTTATGCAATGAAAATTTGTGATTTGTTTTTTTAAAGTATGCTTTATTGCATTTATGATTACTAAATGAATGTATTTATATATTCGTTAAGGACAAAATAATTAATTTTTTATTTAATTAATCACGTTAATAATAATTAAGTATTAGTATTTTTTAGACGATGATTGTTGACTATAAGTGAGCTTTTGACTCTAAACCTAATATTAGACTATTATTAATGTGATTAATTAGTATTAAGAGAATACATATATGTTACGAGCATTAAATGACTTACGCCAATGTATTTAGAAATGGTATCTGCTTCTAAGAATATTGTTGCTGAACTTAATAAGGGTAAGAAATTGAATGGCGATAATTATGAGATTTGAAGCATGAAAATACAATATGTATTGGAAGAGCAAGAGGCTCTTGAGGCTTTTAATGAATTCATGACCGAGCTTGAGGATGGAAACACAGCTAAACACAGGAGAGACTTTGCAGCTTATGAGGCTTGGAAGAAAAAGAATTCTCTTGCTCGTATTACTTTGTTGAACAGAATGGACTATGACATAATGAGAGAGTTTAGAAAGTATGAGATAGCAAAGGATATGTAGTCTGCACTTGCAGAAAGGTTTGGAGGTACGTCCATAATCAAACTTCGATCTCTTACTATTAAGTTTGACACTTACAAGAAGAGGCCTGAACATACAATGAAACAACATTTAAGGCACATGTCAAACATGATAACTAAGCTAAAAGATGCAGGTCATGTCCTAATAGATGAACAACAAGTTCAAGCTGTTATCCGCTCTTTGCCTCAGAGTTAGGAATATATGAAAAATCACCTAACCCATAATAAAGGCATCAAAACTGTAGAAGATTCCATGAGACATTTGGAGCTAGAAGAGGATCACCTCAATTCTAATAAGCTTAATATTGATGTGTATATGGCTGGTTCTAGCTCACAAGATGGGAGAGGACGTAAACATAAATTCCAAGGTGAATACCAACAAGGGGAGAACAAAGAAAATTCTTAAGCTAACAAAAGGAGAAAGTTCTACCAACATGGAAAGAAAGAAAAAACATCCTATCAAAAAGAAGAATGTAGCAAAAGTCAAGTGCTATAACTGTAGCAAAAAGGAACACTTTGTTTGTGGTTATAGTGAGCCAAAGAAGGTAACACATTTTTCTGCACAAGAATATTCAATCAATGTTTCTAGTTATGTTTTCGTAATTGAATTTCATCCTTTGTGGATTGTAGACTCAATAGCCACAGACCATGTAGCGAGGATAGGAGTGCCTTCATTGAATTTCGATGAATTCCATATGGAGCTAAATGGATATATGTAGGAAACAACTCAAGAGTTGAAGTTAAAGGGATTAGAACATGCAAGTTAATCATGCGAGGAGGTCAAATCTTGTTTTTACATGATGTTGTATGCTCCTGCTATTCATCGAAATTTAGTTTATGTGTTGGTATTACTTATATTATGATTTAATTTGAATTTTACTGAAAATGGTGTTAACTTGTCTTTGGGAACAAGTTACTTTGGACATGGATATTTTCTTAATGGATTTATTGTGCTTGATGTGGATTATTGTTCTAGTAATATATGTTTTTCCTTATTTACATCTTCCAATGTTAATGAAAATGAAGTAAATTTATGGCATGCTAGACATGGCCACATTGGCCAACAACATATGAACATACTAGCAAGAGAATGTTTGTTAGGATGATTAGAAAAAGTAGTGTTGTCTACTTGTGAGCATTGCCTAGGTGGAAAAACTGCTCGAAAACCATTTGGTAAAGCATTAAGAGCTGAAATTCCATTGTGATTAATCTACTCTGACATTTATGGTCCAATAAATGTGAGGGCTAGACATGGGGTTGTTTATTTCATCACATTTATAGATGATTTCATGCGATATGGCTATGTTTTTTTTTTATTTCTCACAAATCTAAAGCTTTGAGTTGTTTTCAGAAATACAAAAGTCTTGTTGAGAATCAATTAGATAAGAAAATAAAAGTTTTAAGAACTGATAGGGGATGTGAATATCTATCTGATCAGTTTAAAAGTTTTGTGATGAAATGGGAATAGAATGTCAATTCACTATTCCAACAACACCACAACAAAATGGTGTTACCAAAAGAAGAAATAGGACCTTACTTAAAATGGTGAGATCAATGATGGCACAAGCAAAATTGCCCATTATCTTTTTGGGTGATGCATTATTGACAACCACATATATTCTCAACCTAGTGCACTTCAAATAGTTGCCACTACACCATATGAGTTATGGACAAAATGAAAACCTGACCTGAATATACTAAAACCATGGGGTTGTGTAGCCTATGTACACGAACCTTCCCATAAATATGAAAAATTAGGTCCAAGGGGGGAAGAAATATATCTTTATAAGATATTCTGAACAATCAAAAGGATACGTGTTGATAGGTGAATAAGATAGTGGTAGCATCACTGAATTTGAATCATGAGATGTCACATTCTTAGAGAATAATTTTCCAAAGAAGGGTGAGATATGTAATGACTTATCTCTATATGAAACTCTGGACCATACTGCTTTCACTAATAGAGATCAATTAGATACGCTACATTCGAGTGGGAGTGACATGAGAATAAATGAATCCATTTTAGATACTCAAATGTTACCTGTAGTAGATCCAATTTTGCATGTCGATCCGAGTGGGAGTAACTTTGATCAATCTCAAATACATTGAACAAATAGGAAAAGTGTTCCACATCATCATTTTGAGATTGAAGGGGGAATTTTCTTAGTTACTCCATAAGATGAAGAAGAGCCTAAAAATGTGAATGAGGCCCTTAAATGCCCTACAAAGGAAAAATGGATTAAAACTATGGAAGAAGAGATGGAGTCTATGAAATCAAACCAAGTTTGAGATTTGGTTGATTTTCCAAAAGGACATAAAGCTATTGGGAACAAATGGGTTCTCAAAATCAAATGTAAAGCTGATGGTAGTATTGAATGTTATAAGGCTCGTTTAGTCGCAGAAGGGTATACAAAACAAGAAGGAATTGATTATGAAGAAACCTTCTCGCCTGTTGTGAGATTTACTTCAATTAGACTAATTCTAGCTATAATTGCAAGCATGGATCTTGAGTTACATCAAATGGATGTAAAGGCTGCTTTTCTCAATGGAGAGTTGGAAGAAGAAATCTATATGGAACAACCAACATGTTTCATTAAAGAAGGTTAGGAGCATAAGGTGTGTAGACTTTTAAAGTCAATATATGGCCTTAAGTAGTCTCCTAGACAGTGGCATATTCAATTTCATAATTCCATAGTCTCGTATGATTTTAAAATGATTGATGAATGTTAGGACTCAGGTCTAGCTATTTATAAGTATACAGGTTGAATCAAATAATAAATTGATAAGTAGATTATCCTTCCCACGAGGAAGGTTGTTTTAAGTACTAAACAATTAAACTGATTATTATTTGGATAACAAGAGTTGGTTTAAGATTAAATTAAACTTTAAACAAAAGTAAATTTCTGAAAGTGAATCTAATAATAAGAAACTTAGGGTTAAGTCACCTTTATAAGTTTATTATGGATTTTCTAAGTTATTGATTTTTAATTCAGTTTCCCTTTTTATTAATGGTTGAATTCTTCTTAATTAAGCTTAAGTCTCTCTCAAGTACTAAAGCTAATATCAATTAAACCCTTATGTTTATTCTACAGATCACAAGTAATTAAATCAATTCATTAAGTTTTGTGAGAATCTTGAATCAACCTCTTAAATGTTTAACCTTATCTCTAAGTAAAAAAATTCTTTAAGATTGTTATCTCCGTGGACAAATATTGAGCTTCCACTCTCGCTCCATCACACAATATCTCAATTTAATTAATTATTGGCCAGATAATCAAAGCATTAAGATCTAAGATAACAAAATAATCAAAATTAAACTTAGTTAAATCAAATAAGCAATAAAGTGTTTCATAATAAACTTAATAAAAGGGACTATCCTTAAAAAGAGTTTTAGTTCCTCATATTTAAAGTAAAAACATAATATTTATTAATTGAAAACATAAAAATAAGAAAGAGCAAACTCTAGTTCTTGATTTGGAGAAGAACTCCTTTAGAACTCCTTGAATCTCTTATTTGAAACCTTATTTTACTCTTCTCTCAAAATAGAGACTAGAACTCAATTGATACAAGTTTTGGGTACAAAGAATTAACCTTACTACACTCTTACTTGTATCTAAAGCTCTCTTGCTTATAAAACACACCATAACTTTAATCTAAAACTACTCATCTATCATAACATGCTTGAACCTTTAGAGGAATGGTGTTTATATAGAGTGCTTGGAGGCTTCTTGATGGTGGCAAGCTGTCAAATGCAAGTTGTAGTTGTTTAGATCTTCAAAATTCAATTTTTCTGGCTTAAAGTCATCGTTTTCTGCCATATGGTCATGGCATATGGATGCCACGGTCGTGGCCTGGGTTTATATGAACTCTCAGCCATTTTCCAACTGTAAATAGAGGCTTTGTGGACCACGGTCGTGGCCTTCTGAGTGCCACAGTCGTGACATTTGAATTGAGGCTGCAATTTCTGACTTTTCTTCATATTCTGGCCCAGGCAGTAGGGAAATGTATCTTACGGGTGTGGCTATGAATGGTTGAGGTAGTGACACTCATTTTTCTTCAATTTTTGAAGTGGCAGACTTAAATTTATTCCCAGGGTCGTAGCATTGAATGGCCACAGTCATGACACTTCATTCTTTCTTCGTTTTTGTACCTCTATTCATTAAAAACCTTTAATCTTGTCTTTTAATGCTTAAATAATGTAATTCTAGCCCAATCAAATAAATCCATTAAATTCAATTGAAAACAATTAAAATCATGGTTAAAATTATATAAAATATTTGATCAAATTTTCACTCTATCAATGAAGACCACTGTGTATATACGAAGAGATCAAACAAGAAATTTGCAATATTATCATTACATGTAGATGATATACTTATAGATAGAAATGATAAGGGGTTTGTGAATGAAATCAAAGACTGGTTATCATCTCATTTTGAAATGAAAGATATGGGTGAAGCTACATATATTCTTAGAGCTAAGATTATAAGAGATCGTTCAAGAAAATTAGTGTCTCTTTCACAAGAGCCATATATTAAGAAAATTCTTGAAGGATTTCATATGCAGGATTGCAAGCCTATAGATACCCTATATCAAAAGGAGAGACCTCAAGCAAAGCCTTATGTCCTAAGACTCAAAATAAAAAGGAACAAATGAGTAAGGTTCCTCATTCTAGTGCTATTGGAAGTCTTATGTACGCCATGATGTACACAAGACCTGAAATTTGTTATGTTGTTGTGCTTGCGAGTAGATATCAGTCTAATCCAGGACAAGCACATTGGAGAGCAATGAAGAGAATCTTGCCATATCTAAAAGGAACAGTTGATTACTCACTATGTTACCAAGGAAGTGACTTACATTTGAGAGGCTACACAGATGCTGATTGGGGAGGAGATTTAGATGAATAAAGTTTACCTCTGGATATACTTTCTTACTAAATAGTGGAGCTATATCTTGGAGTAGTAAGAAACAATCATGCATAGCATTGTCCACAATGGAGGCTGGGTTTATAGCATTTTCAATTGCAGTGCAGGAAGTCGTTTGGTTGAAAAGTTTCATGAATCATTTGGGGGTGGTTAATGGTGCTATTGAACCAGTAAAAGTATACTGTGATAGTCAAGCAGCAATAGCATATACAAAAGATCCCAAATATCATGGAAAAATGAAGTATATAGAAATCAAGTATAATTTTGTGCGAGGCATGGTGGCAAAGAATGAAGTGAGCATGAAGTACATATCTACGCATGATATGGTTGCAGATCCATTTAAAAAACCCATACCAAGAGATGCATATTATAGGCATGTTAAAGCGTTGGGTTTGCGTAGATATTGATTGTACTTGTAAATAAGCTATATGAATAATGTTAACATATGCTTTTGTCATTATTAATTAATGATATTTCTTTTAATGCTCAAGTTTCATTTAATATGGAACATACATAAATAAGTGTATTTTTGTTTTGTACATATATACATTATTATTAGAAAAGCATATTGGACAGATAAAAGATTGGCCTTCTCACACAGGCAATTGCCTCTATTACTCTATAGGAATAGAGATGAGATAATTTTAAGCTTATAATCTAGGTGATAATAGAAAGCCAAGCTTGAAATACTTTACATCGTCATTTAAGTAACTAAAGGAAGAAAGTCATGATATGTTTAATATAGACTTATGATAAAAAAAATAATGAATTGCTAAAATTTATAAAATTATCTATTTTTTTTTTTGCCAGAGTGGAGTTCTTATTAATTGAAAAAGTATGAAAGTGAACTCATATTAGATATTATATGTGTCTGTTGAAATATGTACGACATTTGAAAGACATGCTCTCCATATGAAAGTAGGATAATGTCGTAACATATGATTCATACCACATATGCAAAATTTCTTGACCACAAGAGTAATAAAAGTTTTGATCTCAACTTTAATATTGTGCGAGACCCTAGATTTTATGAAGTAAAATCTAAAAGAATGCCCTTAATATTCTGATCTGTTTTTTAAAATTTTATCTAATGATTACTATCTTATAATATTGCCAAAAGATTACGAATGATTCAGTCTAATGAGATATTTATAGAAAAGCAAGTTAAATAAAATTGCGAGAATCGAGAAAAGAGGAAGATCATATTTGAATTATCACATTATTATTGTGTATTTATTGATCTATCAATTATGTTTATCTTTTATGTAAAGAAAAACATAATTATGAATATAATAATATTTATTTATATAAATGAGATCATTAGAGAGGAAATGTGGTAAATTATCTAAGGTATTGCATACTATATTTGACTCAAGTTTTGATTTTCTAGATATTATATACTCCTAACAGATATATAGCTATAGTGCTCTCGAAGTATGTATTGTCACACTGTATATTTACTAAAGTATGAATCTTGTAGAAATTGAAAAGTGATGATCACATCACATGTGAGTGTGAGATGTAAATTGATAGGCACTCATGATGGAGTCCACCCAATTAATTTAATTTAATTTAAAGATGGGGAGTGGTGGTAACTACCTTAGCAGTTACCACAATCCACTGCAGACAGTTACCAAGTGGTAACTATCTGTATAAAAAGAAAAATAAAATAAAGGTTTTCTATAGTTTTAATAAGAACCTAAGAAAACAAAATTAAAATTTCTCTCTTCAAAATTGAAAATCATCTATTCCTTCATTCTAAATGAATTTGGTTTGAGAAAAACGAATCTACAAGAGGTATTTATACTGTGATTTAATAATTGTAATTCATTATATATGCGATGTGATTACAATTTGAGTATACATATTTATATAATCTTGGGAATTAAATATATAAATCTTTGTGTTTTCTTGTTGAAAATATCTAACAATGATAATAAAACTGGCTACAGAGTTAATAATTAAACTTTTTTATTAAATAGAGTTAAGCTTATAGTTGATGTAATTAAAACCAAATCATAAGCAAGAGTGATGAACATCAATTAACATAGTTTCATATTCATTGCATTTGTACAATTAAATGATACTGGAACTTATAATGCAGCAAATCAAAACAACAGATCTGAAAATTAAAATCGAAGAGTTGAGACCAAAACGAGGTCACATTTCAGTTTTAGCTCTTGAACCAAATGCCTACTTCCACAAGGTGATTTTCTGGGATTAACTATTATTGAACTTGCTTATGTGCTTACTAGTTTTATTATTTTTATAAATAACAATCAATTTTACATTATCTTCTCTTTTATTTTAAATTCTGCCCGTAATTTCAGTAAAAACAGTATGCCCATATCTAAACATCCGATGAAATAAGAGATAAGACGCAAACAAACTCTTAAATTTTCGCTTTTTTTCTCATTTACTAATCCATGCGGGTTGGTCTTAATTTATCAATTACAAGTGTTATTGAGTTGGATTTCAACTTAATTTTATGTATGTTTGCTAATTCCTTGCATAATCCTTGCTATGTCTTTTCTGTAGATGTGTACCATATACATCTGAGAAACAAGATCGCTTAGAAATTGAAGAGAGATCTGAAGTTCTTGTTATCAGTTCACAAAAAGGAAAATAATTTAATTACATAAATAAATAAAGCTTTAATTAAATCTTAATTATGTTGATATATTTTACACACTCAAAATTTGGTCTTTTATTAAAATATACTAACTAATTTCCACCAAAAAAAATTAATTAATAAAATATCACATTTTAATTAATACTAGAGCGTCCACCCACGTGATGCACGGATATAATTTATTTTTTATTTTGTTTATTCATTGTTGAAATTTATAAAATATTTTACAAATAGCTATCATATATATATATTTTTTGGGAAAATATTTTTCTAAAAATATTTTAAGAGGATCTTAAAAAATATGTGTATGTATTAATTCCAAATAATTTAAGTGATGTTTAACTGGAAGTTTAATATGAGAATTTAATTTCATTAATAATAATTTTTTAATTATTTAATTATAAATAAGACGATGTTGAAGAACAATTTCAGTCTGAGAATGGAGCATAAATGACATTTTTTAGTACGAAAAATAGGAACACTATAAAAAATATAGACAATTACATTTACAGATTGTCAGATACCATGCTAACAATATAAATGCAGATTCACAAGAATTAACTACTCATCGTCAGTTGTTTTAAAGAGATATAAGCTAGTTACCATCGCCTGAACATACAGAGCAACTCATTTGGCTTTATGGTAAACGTTAACTTGTGACTCTAGAGGTGTGAAAGGCTAGCTAAATCCAAAATTTACCAAGGCAGCCAAATACATATTTCAGATAACATTAAAAACCAATTACATGATTTGCCAATTTTAGATACTCATACTCATACTCACTTTCGATTCCTAAGAACAATAGTAGAATAGTTAGTTGCTTGTACACAATGTTTTAAAAGTAGAATTGAGGAGTAGAAATGTTCTGAATAGCATGAAAAGGTACTATGGATCTCTTGGCCTTCTTGTCTCAGTGCATGGATTTAGGAGATTGTGAATCTCTTTTTTCAGGTGCTGTATAGACTGTGTGAAGAATTAAGAGGACGCTGCTGTCTGGAATGCACAACTGCTCATCGGCTTCAGCCTGTTTTGCCAGGGAATCAGATAAGTGCAAATGGTTTTTGATAGTCAAGAACTGAAGTAGGTACATATTCGATGCTTCTAACCATGTCTTCTCATAAGCATTTATCTGTAGGTAAAAAGTATGATCCAAGTGACAACTTGTACAAAAATTTCTTGGTTACTTGGCTAATGCCATGCTATACTATGTAACTTTTGTCCATTTCATTTTGGACTATCATTTAATATACCTAAGAATGAACATCTAATGTAACAATACAAGTAACAATAGTTTATTGAAACTAAAAATATATATAACTTTACTCGAAAATATATTTTATATTAGAAATGGTACATGACTCTAGTGGATTGAATCTATTTCTACATCATCCTCAAGAATCCCTTGACCTACAAAGAACAACTGTGCAAAAACTCATGAAGATGTAAATGATCATTAGCCAAAAATTATAGTCACAAGTTCAATACTAAAATCCCAACTAAGTATTCTTTTATGCATTAGTACATTACATATATACAGTGGCGGAACTAGCATCGGACTGAGGGGGGGGGGGGGGGGGGGGGCAACTGGTGGTCGGTCATTTCTCGTCGGCGTAGCTGGTCGGTTGGCGTCTGTGCTGTTCAACACCTCCTTCCTCTGATCTGGTTCTGTCTCCTTTCTCTTTTTCAACGAGCCCCTCTTTATCTGCAAAACCTATCCAAGGGGGGGCTGCGATCAACGGCGAACCACCAGAATCACCGGCAAAATCTGTCCACATGTGCAGGTGGGCGTCGGTGAGGGGGGGTCATTTGCCCCCACTCGACCCCACCTGCTTCCGCCACTGCATGTATAGCAAGACATCTAATCAAGTTAACTGGAATTTATCAATCAAGGGTATAGCAACATCAAAATCCCTCATTTTCCCAAGAGAAGAGAATCAAGAATATGATATCCAACAGCGAATCTGCTTGAAGATCACATATGCACAAGAAGAAGCAAATTGAAGACCTTCATTATCAGGTTAATCCTCTACAAACCATGAATCATCAGCTTTCTGAGAAGGTTATCCACTTGCTAGAGACCGACCACCAGATCCTCCAAGAAAATGTTCAGCTCACAGAGAGTTTGTTCACTTCAAGTTGTCCAGTCTGACCTGTTAACACCTGCTAGAAATATGGAAGAGAGCATTTGCAGCACTACTCGTCTAAGAGGGGAAGCGTCAAATTGATCAATATATCATCACTATCATATATGGACAGATCTCTTCAAGGAATTCAATAGTGTATAAACTAATCGCAGGCTGAGTTTGCCTCTCAGCTTTCTGCTTTGTTGGTGTTAATTAATGTTATATTTATAGGTTAATAGAGATCATGAAGAAATTATGAGAAACTTTTTTACCTCCATAAAGATTTTTCCTAGAGAAGCAATTTGAGATCAACCTACTGGTGTAGTCAGCTTCATACTTTCTGTGTACTTGTCCATATTTTCCGCACTGTCAAGAATCCTAACCATGGTGAGAGTAATTGTAAGACTTATCATAAACTGTCAAGTACAATTTTAGATCTAGAAACTGATAAAAATAACTACTCATTCAACTTTTAAGACTTAAATAGTCAAAAACTATAAAGATTCTTCTGTATGATATTCAGAATACTTCCATACGATAAAAAATAATGAAAAATAGAAGAGATCAGATCTTGACTTGCTTCTTGGCAAACTAAACATCTAAAAATGTTAAATGTGAAATCTTTGCTTCCTTTCTTTCAGATTTTCACCAAAAAAAAATCTAAACAAAGATATCGCTGTATATATTGAAGAAAAACACCAAACAAACTTGAAGCGAAGGGCTTTAAATTGTTAAACAATTTGTCTTATTTAACCAATAAAAAAAGGTTATTGCTCAGAAATAAATTCAAGTGTACATAAAGGGGGGAAATGCAGAAGTGCAAATGGAAATCAATTTCGAACAAAAGTACAAACTCACTTGAAAATAAACAAATACCAAATAGCTCTATAAGATCAAAGAAGACACACAGAGAGAGAGAGAGAGAGAGCTCACTGGAACAACAACAAAAGTGCATAGATACACATAAATCTCAAGGACGTTGGGGACTAAGGGCAAGGCTCATGACCGGTGGTGGAACCAGAAGTTCATCGAAAAAGAGGCAAAATTTCTAGAGAAAAAAAATTACACACGAGTTCATAATAAAATTAAACATTTAATATTACAGTAGTTCAACAAAACACAAACAACATAATTTAATTCAAACTAATTATAAAACCACGAATCATTTTAAATAAATTATTATGCTTAATTAAGCTCAAAATAAATTAGATTCTATATTTAAAAAAAAATCCCAAATTTTCTAATCACAAAACAAAATAACACTCAGAAAATAAAAAATAAAATAAAACATATAAATACCTCACCAGAGGTCCGTCGGCAAATGGTGGTCGATTGATGGCCAGTTGGTCACTGTTCCAATCGCTATATTTCTCTCTTTATGTAGTCGCTCATTTTGGTCATCAGGTAGTTGTGTAGAAGGTTCTTCACACAACATTTTTTTAAAAAATAAATATATGGCTAAAACGTCGTCATTTCAATAAGAAATTTTTATTTTTTTTACTAATTTATAGCTGAAACATATTAAAAAATATTATAAATAATCCATATGCTCAATTTACATATACAATTGTTTCCCTAAAATATATATATATTTCATTTGCAATGAAAAAGGAAATTAAAAAAAAGTAGTAAAACCTTTCTAAATATTATACTTATTTATTTTATTATTGCATTTAAAAGAATTTATAAAAATTAAAAAAATTAACTGAGCAATGCCTTAACTATAAGAGAATATTTATTTCACAATTATTGGATTATGCTAATTCTTAGAATCACTTGTTCAAATTACTACTTATTAAAATGAAAAAAAAAAAAGCACACAAAAGAAAGGGAAAGAGATATTAACAGGAATAGCTCACTAATTTCAGTAATTTAAAATCAAATTCAAATATTTATTTTTTAATAAAATTACTTAATTTTTTTAAAAATTTTATTTTTTAAAATTGCAAAATTGTAATACTTGAAATAAGAATTTCATTAATTTTATGGTTGGATAGGGATAAAATATTAGAATTCCAAACCAAGAAGAAAACAAACAATAATAAGAAAAAAAAAAGCAAAAAAGAATAAAAAGGGTTGGCAATAAAAATGAGGTCACGTGGAGACATTGCTTGATGCAAAGTTCATAAATGCAGTGGCAGGAAACACGATAGAGGCAATTTTGTAAAACAAATAAAATCGTCATTTCATCTTCTACCTCCAGTCCAAGTAAGACCCTCCACAGTCTCTCTCTTCTCTGCAACTGCAAAATCTAGAAGGGGAACCAGTGGCTAAACCCCCCTATAAGAGCTTCTGGCCGTCGGCCCAGGAGGGTCCATTACCCCCCTGGACCCCCTTGGTTCTACTCCTGCCCATGACACAAAGCACAAGTAACAGGAAAGCAATAATAGGCACATATTTTTGGAAATAAATACCTAATAAAGTATATATAAGATTTATAAATGCATATTAAGAAAATGCTGACTAAATTCTAACATTTATTTCTTTAGACTATATGTTATCAAATAAGAGTTTTCAATTGTTTAAAACATCTATCCATTAGCATGCAAAGCCATTAAGTAAAACAATCATCAAATCAGAAAAAACCAAAATTATTTCGACATAATTGGGCATATTTTTCCATGGAAATAATACACATGAGGCATTATCATACCCTTAGAAGATTTATTTTATTTATTCATTCCCCTTGATGGAAGTCTTTGTGTACTCTTTGATCTTCTAGATTTTTTCATGCTTTGTGACATTGTGAGAAAACTACCATTGTATTCTAGAAAAGTATTGACGTAGTGGGAGGGTTTATGACAATTAGAACTCAACAATTAGGGCTAAAGTAGGATAATAATTATGGTTGGAACAAGAAAATAATTAGGGTTTGAATAAACCTCTGAATTGTAATAAGAATAATATGAATGATAAGAATAATACATAATGCTATCCTATTTATAGTAGATAGGACAAATCCTAATTCTAAAAGAAAAATCTCTAATAAGATACTCTTATTAATAAATAAAAATCCTAAAATAACAAAGCAACTAAAGCTTAAATAATTTGAATTTAACTTCTTTTTTATATCCTATATTGAATAGGAATAGGACTAATAATCTTAGATTAATTGGGATTTTAACTTGACTTCATCATCCTCCCTGGGTCAGAAAAGTTACTCGGTTCCAACGAATAAGCTTTGACATAATCCTTATATATGTTTGGACCAACATACTTCAGTTCTTCTTCAGAAATCCAAGTGCTTTCGTTTGCTGGTTTACCAAGCCACTTCACCAAGAATTGCCTATATGGGTTGCCTCATCGAGATTGAACATCCTTAACATCTAACACTTCTTCAATAACTTCAGCATTTGCAATGGGCAATTGTTGAATTTGATCTTCAATGAAAGATGAAACATCATCAAATCTATAAAAAGGATACAAGTCTGCAACATTAAAGACTGGACTTATTTGTAACTCAGGTTGAAGCTTAATTAAGTAGGCATTAGAACTGATTTTCTTTAATGCTATACATGGCCCGAACTTCCTAGATTTCACCTGTGATAAATCCCTTTAAGAAATCATTCTTGCCTCAAATGTACAAGTTTTTATCACATTCTCTAAATTCTTACAAGTTCTTGATCACATTTTCTAAATTTTTACAAGTTCTTGATCACATTCTCTAAATTCTTACATATGATGATGTTGATTGGTAGCAAAAGAATACGCTACATTGTTGTCTTTTAAGGTAGCCTAACCTCTTCATGAATTTTTCATATGTGATTAGCAAATAATTCTCCTTCATCATTTGCCATAGCTTCTTGTGGCAAAGGCACCAAATCAACCACATGTTGAGGCTTTAATCTATAAGCGGCCTTAAAAGGAGCTTTCTTTATGCTTCGATTGACAGAGTTGTTATAGGCAAATTCAACTTGAGATATCACTAAATTCCAAGTTTTTGGGTTGTTCTTTATAAGACATCTTAACAAATTTCCCAAACTCCAATTCACTACTTCTATTTAACCATCTGTGCGTGGATGGCAATTGCTAGAATACTTCAATTCAGTGCCAATTTTCCTCCCTAAATTCCTCTAAAAATGTCTCATAAACTTTACATCTCTGTCAGAAATAATAGAAGTGGGAACACCATGTAGCCTTACAACTTCTCGAAACAATAATTCAACAATATGAGTTGCGTTTGAGATTTTAGCATGAAATAAAGTGTGCCATTTTCAAAAAGCGATCCACCATAACAAAGATGGAATTAAATCCCTTTGTAGTTCTTAGAAGTCCCAAAATGAAATCCATGTATAAATGAATACACGGTGCACTTGGTTCTGGTAAAGCAGTATATAATCTAGTGTTTTGAGTTGTTCCTTTACCTAATAAGCAAGCTGGTCATCTCTTCACTAACTTCTCTACATCTCGTTTCATTCTTGGCCAAAAGTAATGATCAGTAACCATTGTTAAAGTTTTATCCCTACCAAAATGTCATCCTAAACCAATCCCAAGAAGTTCTCTAATAATTTTCTCTCTTAAAGACCTTTCAGGAATGCATAATTGATTACCCTTGAACAAATAATTTTCATTCAATCGATATGGAAATCTTTTAGCACGTGAAAGTTGCTGCAACTCAGCTGTGATTTCGTTGAAATAAGGATCTGAGCCATATTGATTCTTTGATTCTTCAAAACCTGTAATTTGAGTCTCATTATTGACAAAAGTAATGATCGTCTACTCAGGCATCTGCCACAATATTAGACTATCCATATTTGTATTTTAGTGAGAAGTTAAATTCATCAAGGAAGGAGCTCTATTTTACATATCCATCATTAAGCTTCTTTTGAGAACTTAAATATTTCAAACATTGATGGTTAGAATAAACCACAAACTCACGGTAAGCTAAATAATGTTGCTAATGATGAATAGCCATCACCAAGGAATAGATCTCCAAATCATAAGTAGAATAGCATTTCCCAAAATAAGATAGCTTTTCACTGAAAAATTTAATAGGCTTCCCATCTTAGCTAAGGACAGCTTCAATTCCCACATGTGAAGCATCACATTCAACAATAAATAATTTCTTAAAATCTAGTAGTGCAAGAACTGGTGACTTAGTCAACAAGATTTTCACTTGTTCAAAGGCTTTTTGTATATATTTTGACCATTGAAATTCACCCTTAGTTGTAGGACTCAATGTAGAATTTAAATTCAAATAAATCTCCTATAAAAAGATGCCAAGCCATGAAAATTTCAAACTTCTTAAAGGGATTGAGGTGCTGGCCATTCCATAATTGCACGAATTTTCTCTAGATTTGATTTTAATCTTTCTACTGATAAAATGAGTCCAAGAAATACTACTGGCTGTAAATTGCATTTTTTAAATTAATATACAACCGTTCCTTTTGTAGTACTGCCATTACCTTTCGCAAATGCTCTAGATGTTCCTCCTTATTATAACTATAAATTAAAATATCATCAAAATGTACCACAATGAAAGAATTCAAGAAAGGCTTAAGTACATCTATCATAACCCTTATGGATGTGCTTGGTGCATTAGAAAGACCAAAAGGCATTACCAACCACTCGAATAGTCCATCGAGTGTCTTAAAAGTTTTCTTCCATTCATATTCAGACCTCATTATGATTTGATGATATCCATTCTTTAAGTCAAGCTTAGAGAACACCTTAGAATAAGCTAGTTGATCAAGTATGCCTTCTAACCGAGGAATAGGAAAGTGATATTTGTCTGTAATCTTATTTATGGCAATATTGTCCACACACATTCTCTGTGAACCATCTTTCTTTGGGGCTAGTAGAGTTGGGCAAGCACAAGGACTTTTACTTTCATGCATGAAACCCCTCTTCAATAACTCCTTAACTTGTCTTCCTATCTCATCTCGTTGCATAAAAGGCATTCTATATGTGGGTAGATTTGGTAAAGTTGCTCCAGGTACTAAATCAATAACATGTTGAATGTTTCTTAATGTAGGCAAGCTTCTTGGCATATCCTCGTTAACTAAGTCTCATATTCTTTCAATAATTGTTGAATTTCAAAGAAAAATTAGGGCAATATCTTAATCTGGTTACTTTACACAATTTTACTTATTAAAGCATACATAATCCCCATCTCATTGTTTTCAACTTCACATTCTTTAGCCATTTAAGTTTGCTAGTTGTGGGGATTTTTGTAGCCAATTGCTTTGCTTCTTCTTTAAGAGTAAAGTATACCTTTTGTTACTTTTGCAGAAGGAGTAAGTGTTAAGCTTTGTCTTATGTACCATATCATAATCAAACAACCAAGGTCTCCCAACAAGAACATGCCTAACATCCATTGGTACAACATCACATAAAGCTTCATCTTTTAAGTTACCTTCTATAGTGAATTCCACCAAACATTGAGAAGTTACATGTATTTCATGCCCCTTTTTCAGCCACCCCACTTTGTATGGATGAGGATGTTTTATTGTAGGAAGTCTTAGCTTTTCCACGGCCTCCTTTGAAATGATATTTTCTATGATTCCTCTATCAATGACAAGATTACAAACTTTTTCTTTACAAATAACACATGTACGAAAGATGCTACGCCTTCTCCAATCTTCTTTTTCTTTATTGCAATTTGCTATCATTACCCTACATATCATTAAGGACTCACCTTGAGCTGGATGAACCTCAATTTCCTCAATTTCTTTAATCTCCTCTTCATATTCATTAAAAATAAATTATGTCTCCTCTTCAAGTTCGTATAGATTTACCCTCCTTTATGGACAAGTAAATGAAGTATGACATTTTTCTCCTCAAGTTAAACAATAGGCTTAAGAGTTGTTGCCTCATTTAGAAAATAGATGAACCAGATCTGGTTTGCTCACCATAAGGGACTATATTTTTTCCTTTTTTGCTCTTGTCAACATTGGAAGCACTCCTAGCTCCTTTCCTATTCCATTGACTAGCTTGAGACCCACATTCAGCTCCTAAATTATTCTACCAATTAGTTTTATAAATAGGTCTTCAAGCACCAAAATGTAAAACCTACTTTTCTGCCACTAAAACATATTGATGAGCGTCCTCAATTTTATATAAACGAACAACTCTCATCTCGTCTCTAATGGATTGATTTAAACTAGCAAGGTAGCATGTAGTAGATTGCTCATTAATTTCAGATAAACCAACTCAGAATCGTAAGTTGATAAATTCAATAGTGTATTCTTTAATAGACAGGTTGTTTTGCTTCAAACAATGGAATTTTTCACAGAATTCCATCATGTAATTAGTAGGAAGAAATTGCTTTTGTAGCTTTCTTTTCATGCATTTTCAAGTGATGATTTTTGTCTTTCCTTGTCATGCACGTTGCTCTTCAACTCTCTTCCACCATTGAAGTGTAGTAACTTTCAATTTAAGCTTCACAAATAATACTTTTTAATTTTTAACCATGGGTTTCCATTCAAAATAATTCTCTAGACTAGCTTCCTAGCCTAAATAATCTTCTATGTACAAATTTCCATAAAAATTAGTTACTTCGATCTTTATTCCCCACCACTCAAATCAAGAGCATGCAATAACCGGGTTTCCAATCTACCTCTTGCCGCCTGATTAACAGTTTCAGCTTCATGAAAAGGGTTTGCATCCTCGAGTTCCTCCTCAACTTCCAAATCTTCTAAAGGAACCATTTTGTGGTCACTTTCTGGAATCTCCATTTGGGCTTCCACAGGTTCCTGACGTTGTAAGGCTTGTACAGCCTGGGTCAAATCCTTAATCATTCTCCACATCTCAGCCAATTCAATTTGTTGCGGTTGTTGCCTCTACCTCAACCTCTACCTATCCTAACCATGGTCTCGACCTCTACCTATCCCAACCATGGTCTCGACCTCTACCTATCCCAACCATGGTTTAGGAATAGAAAAATATTCCTATTTTTGGCTCTGATACCACTTGATGCAATAGGAGGATTTATGGCAATTATATCTCAACAATTAAGGCTACAATAGGATAATAATTATCGTTGGAACAAGAAAATAATTAGGGTTTTGAATAAACATCTAAATTGTAATAAGAACTGAAAATAATATGAATGATAAGAATAATAAATAATGTTGTCCTATTTATAGTAGATAGGACAAATCCTAATTCTAAAAGGAAAATCTATAATAAGATACTCTTATTAGTAAATAAAAATCCTAAAATAATAATGAAACTAAAACTTAAATAATCCTAATTTAACATTTAAATCTTATGTTGAATAGGAGTAGGAATAATAATCCTAGATTAATTGGGACTTTAACTTTACTACATAAGGTATCCTTATATTCCTGTAGAAAGTTTGACATGAATACACCAGATACAACAGCCTAAACATTTTGAATTAGGTAGTTTATCATGAAGCTTGCTTGACTCCACCAAAATCTAACATTCTAAGAGACTTGAGTGCAAATATGATATAGTCTAAACCAAACACAAAAGGCTGCATATTAATATTGATTTATATGTAAAAAAAACATGTGATTAGATATTTTGGTCTCCTTGTAAACCAACAATTACAAAGTAAATCATATTGAGGCCACTGCTCTATTTTTTATCACCTCTTTCTCAAACAAACAAGAAATGTCTAGGCATGATGATATTCCAATCAACTAAAAAGCATTTATGAGTGTAGGTGATCCTAGACTCCTCTTTCTTTCCAATGGCCACATCAAAAGAAAAGATCCTTTTAGTTATAACAATATAGAGTTTCAAGGTTGATCAAAATGAACAATTTCAATTCACACCGCTTCATTAATTGAGAAGTTTTCATTATTAATATGTGTATCTTCTTCTTCTGTTGCAGGTTTTCCAAGAGCAAATTGTCTAAAAAGAAGGCAACCATAAACATACTTGATTTGAGATAAGTCTTTGAGGGTTTTAATGGGAGTGTTTGAGGTGCAAATTTTGTTTTAAGCCTTAGAGAGAGTGTTGTCGACATTCTTTGAAATTCTTTTAGGCTTTTCGGCAACTCTTTCCTCTTTTACAGCAACTAGGACGCTAGTTCTTAGTTTTCGGAGCATATTACTCGCTTCTGATTTTGCATTTAGGAGTAACTAGGGATTGAATTCTTTGATAGTAGAAATGGAAATTATATAAGGTTTTCTATTTGATTTACAATAGAGAGCTGAGAAAAGAAATTCTCAATTTTCTATTTGATTTATGTTCAAACTTCAAATTAAAGAAATTCTTTAAATTGCTAACTAAATTCAAAGCGAAACAATCATTAATTTACAATTTGGGATTCCTCCATAATCAATCTAAAATTAAACATAAAATGAAGATCAATAAATTTTAATTCTAGAGTTTGAGAACAACCAAAAGAAAATTTAAAATGTGAAAGAAAAAAAATCAAACCTCCTTGGGTGAACCTAGCACCAAGCTTAGCATAAGAGGAGAGCTTAACATCGAGATCTCCTTGAGCTTTCTAGTTTCTCTTCTTAGTAACTCCCAACCCAAACAGTTTAAGTTTTTACCAAAATCATAGAGAGAGAAAATGAGTAATTAAAACATCATTGTATCGTGGTATTTTGAGAAATTTAAAAATTTCAATATTCTAAAAAATAGATGACATAGCATGCTCAAGAGAGATTTCACTCCATTAGCTTTTATATATAGATATAGGTATAGATATCATGTGAAGATTTTTTTTACCAATATTTACAATACCTTTTTTTTTAACTGAACAAGATAATTTCATTTAAATAAAAGAATTTACATTAGATAATAACAACTTTAGCAAGATAGGAGGAGGATTACATAACCAATTTGCTATAAGACAATTTTTAGATACAAACCTAACTAACCAATCTTCTACACTATTACCTCTCCTAAAACATGTGGGAATATAATTCTTAAAATGCTTTATCTTTAACACAATTGCATCTATATCAGTTAGGCAAGCATCTTCATAATTTAATGCATGGTCAAGTTGTAAGTTGTCTGATTCAAAGATATAATAATCAATTTGAGTTTCGATCGCCCATTGAACTACCTAAAGAAGAGTATAGGCTTCATTCCTTAATGGAGAATGTGATTGAATCAAACAAGAAACTCCATCCTTCAAAATACCAAAATTATTTCTAACAACAAAAGCTGCTCCAACTAGTGAAGAGTTTGAATTCTAAGTTGCATCTGAGTTTATCTTCAGCCAATCAGAGGGAGGAGGTTGCCACCTTGATAAAAACATATTATTTTGAAGAGGGCTTGATAAGTTAGAATCATCAAGTGAGTTGCTACCATCAAGATGTGCCTTAATAAAACTAGTATACAATGTGAAAGCTCTATGCACTATAAATCTAGGGTCTAGTTTGATACCTTTAAAACAATTCTAAATTCTGACCTTCCAAAGGCTCCGGCATAAGCAAGTTGTTTTTGCCAAGATGTCATCCTTATTAATGCAATTAAGATTATTAGACAAGTCAGCCCGCCAAGTAAAAAAGAAGAAGTGTTAAAGGCAAGAGTTATGGCTATAAATGAGCTAAGCTACTCGAGTTCGGCTTGGTCTCAACTCGATAAAATTTTGTTCAAGCTCAAGCTCGAATTGTTCATTTGTTAAACGATCCAAGCTCAAGTTAAGAAATACTCGGCTTGTTAGCTCGTGAGCTGGCTCATTTAAAAAGCTCATGAGTTATGCTCATAAGCTAGCTCGTTTATTATATCTGATTTATGTATATGAATATATTAATTTTGACTAATTTAATTTATATAATTTATTAATATATATTATTTGTGATAAATAAATTAAACAATGTAATAAATAAAATAACTTAGTAATTTATAATAAAATATTAAAGTATAGTAATATTATATTTTATTTTTATTAATATATAATTATATTATTTATCTTTCGTAAAAATTTTAATATATTTTCTATGAAAATGTATAAAAATAATTAAAAATTGAAATAAATTTATTGAGCTTGTTAGACTTATTTAAATCAAGCTCAAGTTCAAGCACGGGATATATGATATATAAACTGACTCAATACAAGCTCCGACTCGGCTTGAGCTCAGTTTTGAGTTCAAGTTTGAACTCAACAATTTTATAAAGAGATGAGCTTGAGTTTTTCAAAACTCGGCTCAGCTCGGCTCGACTCTGTTCGATGACAACCGCAAGAGGATTTAAACCAATAATAAATATAAGCCATGATGCACGTGAGTGATCACAATGAAAAAATAAATGCAAGTCTGATTCCAATGCAGAAAAAACAAATGATGCATATATTATCTCTACAAAGGTTTCTTCTAGATAGATTAGTAAGAGTAGGAAAAGTATTAATATGGGCCCTTCAAATAAAGTTTTGTATTTTGGGAGGTGTATTGAGCTTCCATACCTTTTTCCAATTGAAGTTATCAAATAATTACCACAATAATAATTTGCTTGAGAATTATCAAAGGATAGAAATCTTTTTTTCCATGATAAGGTCTTTGCTCTTATTCTATCAACAATAAAATTAAAGGCCTCATTTTTTGATTTACCCCACCATGAAGGAATTCCTAGGTAGTTACCTTCCCTTTTCATCTCCTTCATTCCCAATAACTCTATGATAGCTTTTTTAAGATCCAATGGAGTGTTTTTGCTAAAAGCAACTCTAGACTTATCAAAATTGATGATTTGACCTGAGGCAGCCCTAAAATCATTCAAAATACTAAGAAATAATCTAGCTTCTCTAAGTGAGGCTTTTCCACACAAAATAGTGTCATCTGAATATAACATATGAGTCAAATTAGTGGAAGTTCTAGCTACTCAAAATCCTTAAATTTTATTAGATGCAAGTGCATGATCAAACATATGTGATAAAGCATTTGTGGCAAATAAAAAAAGATATAGGGAGAAGGGATCCCCTTGCCTTAATCCCCTAGAAGGAGAAAAAGTTTCTGTTAAGTTCCCATTCACAACTACATTATATTTGACTATTATAACACATTGAAGCAACAAAAGTAACTATTCTATCAGCTACCTTCTCCAAGAGTCTAACTTAATCAAATTGATCATAAGCTTCATTCAAGTCTAACTTAATCACCATCTGCCCAAGATTTTTTGAATTATCAATCTTAAGTTTATGAAAGATTTCGTGGGCAATTAAAATATTATCAAATATAATTTCCCCTGGTATAAAAGCCCTTTTTGATGAATTTATAAAACTGTGCATTTATGGTTTAAGCCTATTCACCAAGATCTTTGATATGACTTCATAAGAAAAATTACATAAAACAATTAGTCAATATTGAGAGAGGGATTCAGGAGAAGATACCTTTGGGATGAGAATAATATGTGCATGATTAAGATGCTGGGGTAGAATGGTCATTAAAAAGAATTTTTAAACAACAACAATTAGATCAACTTTGATGAGATTCTAGAATTTTTAGTAAAAGATCTCTGGGACCCCCATCAAGACCAGGGGCTTTAAATGCTCTAAGGTTAAATATCGCTGATTTGATTTCTTCCTCCATAAGAATGCTACACAAATTGATATGCATTGATTAGTCACCAATTTAGGGAAGTTTTCTAGCACTTTGTCTTACAAGGAAGTTTGGCCATCATTATAAAGGTTCTTGAAGAAATTAGCCATCTCCATCTTGATTTTCATCTCACCTTCGACCCAAATACCTTGTGCATTTCTCAACTTCACCAACAGTTTATCTTGCCTCTGTTGAACTGTAGAGGCATGAAATTATCTAGTGTTTTTGTCATTAGTTTTGAGCTAATTGTTTTTGGATCTTTGAAACCAGTGCAACTCTTTCATCTTCCAATAATTGTCTAGAGTTTCTAGAAATCTTTTTTCTTCTGAGTGATTCTTGATGTGATGTGGATCAACATATAACTATTCCAGGTCCATTTTGGTTTGTTCAATCTGCTTTCTTGCATTGAAATTGGATCTCTTGCTCTAAGATTTCAATTCTACAGCTGCGCTTCTCAATTTCTATTTAAAGTCCCCTTAGTCTTGATTATGAATGGATTGATTCTAAATTTGTGCAATCATATCCTTACATTCATTAGATTGCATCTATTTGATTTCTAATTTAAAACATCTACCATAAGAGACTCTTGGGTTTAATAGCAAAAGGAGAGGTCTATGATATGTTCCCACAAAGCTACCATGAATAACCAACGCCTTTTGGTATAGCTTCCTCCATTTGATGAAAGTCCTATCCAATATCTATTGTATGTTTATTAATCCTACCTGCTTATTTGTCCATGTAAATCCTGGACCTTTAAAGCTTAGTATAGAGAGCTCCAAATTTCCAAAACAATCATTAAACCAAGAGCACTAGAATTGATTTGCATAGCCTCCTCTCTTCTTTTCATGGTTAAACATAATCTGGTTGAATTCTCCAACATATAGCCAAGGTAGGTTACTTCCTAGGTTGAGTCAGGCAATGCTATCCAACACTTATTTTTTGCCTCATTTGTATTGGCAACCATATACAAAAGTAGCAAAATAAGGTCAAGCATTTAAATCTTATATAGTTACATGCATGTAATGAAAATTTTTATGCAAAATTTGAATATGCATATTACCTTTCCACCATAAAGCCAAGCCTTCTGCTAATCCATTAGGCTCCACATATTCACCATGGTTAAAACCCATCCTTCTTTGATGTAGATCCATAAAATCTCTCTTCAGTCAAAATAGTTAAAAATAAAAGTAGAGGGGGCGAAGTGACCAATCATTTCAAGTATAGGGGGCTGCGAATCTATTAAGTCATTATATATTATTGAATTATATTGTAAATCATTAAAACAAAGCCTAAAACTATACTTCTAGTACAAAAACATAAATTTCCATATACTCCTCATAATGATTTTTAAAAGATTTTAATCAAAATTTAAAAAGTTTAATGTGTTGACAAATTCTGTGTAGGTGATTTATTGCAATTCATTTGTGTTAGATTTATTTTCTTGGAGTAAAAAATTCTTTATATATTGTTCGAGAATGCACTAAGGATCAATAAGTTTGGTATTTACTCCTTAACTTATATGATGTATCTCATTTTTTTTCTCACTACCTTTGAATTGGTGAATTAAGAAAAATTTGGAGGATAAGTTTAATAATTTTTTAGGGAATCTTAACCCTTGTTTTTTAAGTTTTTTTATTAGTATCTATGAAGTTGGAGAAATAATTTTTTTACTTACTTCTAAATCCATGTCTCTAGAGCCTAAGTTCAAAATAATCAATGTGGCAGGATTTTTTTTTCATTAGAAAAAAGAGAATAAGATTAAGAAAGATCATTTGACAATAATACATCAAAGTAGTGGGGGTGATTAGTTCCCCAGTCATATATAAGTTGTTTGTGTATTACTGCAAATGCGAGCCAATTAGCTACTAGGTTACATAATCTTCTAACAAGGACAAAAGAACAGTCCCTAAAAAATCCCCTTAAGCTTTTGATGCTATAAACATATGACATATCCTTCGATCTCCAAAAGATAGGATACACAAGAATTGATGGCCTATATGAGACTAGAGAAATTAGATTTAAAAATACATCTTGTAAAATTAAATCTCTGTGCTCGTTGGACGATTAAAAGAGGAGCTTGGGCTTCATTGCTAATGCAGAAGGAGGATCTTTTGAGGAAAGCAAGTCCATCAATAAAACTACCATTTGAAGATCTTGTAACCATAGCTGCTCTTGTTTATTATTTTTTGGGATTATAAGATGCATTAGAGTTGAACATTATCTACCCTATAGGAGAAGGACTCCATTTGGGAATCGAAATACCCAAAGAGGCTATTTTGTTATTATTAAGAGAGTTGTCTGTTTGAATAGCTATTGATGAGTTAGCCTCCAAGAAATCCTTATATAACATATGTGCTCTATTTACAGAATAGGAAGGATATGGATGTGTCCCATTGAAATAAAATTTATTCATGCTTTTCTATAGACTCCAACACATATAAGCAATTTTTGCTAGTAAGAAATAATTATCCGATAAATTCAGAGCAAAGAGACATCAAGTCACGAAATAGAAAAGGTAGACTGACTATAAGCAAGGGGATTGAATCCCAGATATATATAAACCAAGATATGCTCTATCATGTTCACATTGAAATGAAATGTGCATCTCAGTCTTTTTAGCCCTATTGTATATATGGCATATGTTATTAGTCTTAAGATTTCTCTTGCATAGATTAACCATGTAAGGAAGAGAATTCACACAAGTTCTCCCGATAAAGATATTTATTTTAGGTTGGATATTTAAATTCCAAATTGACTTCCATAACTAAGATCTAAGTGAAGAAGAGCTATGGTTATCCACCCCCCCCCCCCCCCCCCCCCCATTATAATGCATATTGCATAAGAAATGATAAAATAATTTAACTGTTAACTTTCCATGTTTATCAAGGTGGCATATGAAGCTATCAGAGCTTGTGGTTTGGCCTAAAGGGATATTAGTTATAGCTCTTACTTCTCTTCCAGAGAAAATAAACCTTAAAAGATTTGTATCCCACATCCCATATGCATTGATTAAATCTGAAACTTAAGTGATGTTAGGATTAGAAGGGTTATCAGAAAATACCTTGAAATTTGGTAGATTAGGAACACAAAGGTTTTCCCAAATCCTAATATTCCTTCCATTTCTCACATGCCATCTATAGCCTCTCTTGATAGTAGCTCTAGCAATCACCATACTCCTCCAACCCCAAGAAGGATTGTTCTTCCTAAGGTTTACTTTTTGAAAATTGTCATTAGGAAAGTATACAAATTTCATCAATTTATACTAAAGGTTATTAGGATTATGAAATAATTTTCAATATTTTGTTATAACAAGAGCAACATTAAAAAAATTCAAAATCCCCGAAGCCCAAACCTTCCTGATATTTTGATCTAGCCATAAACCTCCCATCTTTTCCATATTACCCCTTCATCTTTTGATGATTAGTTCCAACAAAATTTTGAAATGATTTGATTTAGATCCCTACAAAATCCTTTTGGCAGTATAAAACAAGACATCACATGGATACGGAGAGCATCCAATACTAATTTGATGAGAATTTTTCTAGCCCTAAAAATGAGAGAAATTTATGTTTCTAAGTATAAGCTTTTGCCATAATTTTGTCTTTCAAGAAATCCAGAGCTTCTAATTTTGATCTTCCCTACATGTTAGGAATCCTGAAGTATTTCTCAGCTTCTTGCATTTCTTTGATTCCCAAAAGATTAGAAATTAATATTCTGAGCTTGATAGGGGTGTTTCGGCTGAAAAAGATGTTGGATTTATTAAGATTGATGAATTGTCTAGATGCAAAATAGAAGATATTTAGGAGATGTTTAAAGGTTGAAGCCTCTAATAAGCTTGCTCTCCCAAAAACTAAGGTATTATCAACAAATAGTAGATGAGAGATAGTAGGAGAGTCTCTTGCTAGCTTAAACGTCTGTATAAGTCTCCTCTCAATAGCATTATTCAAAAGGAAGGATAAAGTATTAGTAACAAATAGAAAGAGTTAAGAAGATAATGGATCACTGTTGCGCTCGAATTAACTCTACCACAAAGCGTCACTCGCAAGTATACGAGGTAGCTGTAGCAAAGGTGATCGCCCCAAGGTCGTCTCACAAGGAAACTAAAGTGGCTAATTGATTATCAGATTATGAATAACAAGTAAAGAAGAAAATTTTAATTGTTAACTAATGAAGAAGATTGATTGAAGTTTAAAACGATTAAAAGTAAATTAAGCTAATGTTTTGATTCACTTGATAGAAAGGTCTAGGGTTTGCACTTCTCTACTACTTATATGTATGAACGGTTATTCCTCTTAACTAATTTAATTTCAAAGATTAAATCTCAAACAACTCAATTAATCAAGTCAAGGAAATAAGCTCTCGCATTCAAACCTCTTTCAACTAATCTTGTTATAATTGAAATAATCTTTTTAATAGGTTATATCTCTAATTCACCTAAGTCCCTAATTGAATTGTTCCAGCATTAGACTTCATCTCTCAATCCATCATCTAATACCTAAAACACATAATTGGTGGCCAATCAATTATATATTAACAATATTTCATTCAATCAAGGCTAAAGAAATTATTAGCTAAGAGAATAACCAATTCATACAATCATAGCAGATCCATACAAACCCTAGACTAGATCAAATTAGTTCATATTGCTATCAAACATACTCATCTCATTCATATTCAAAGAAATCAATCTAGACATGATAATGTTCATAAATACAATTCCAATGAAAATAAAGAGATAAAGTTCAAGAACAAAACCAAATTACAAACTCCTTAAAGCTTCTGAAGAATCTCTTGTTCAAATCTTGCAAGAAGGATGTATCAATGGCTAGAACAATCTAATCTAAGCTAGTTTAATCCAAAGTGTAATCAAAATCAAAGAAAACTAAATGAAACCCTCAGTTCACTCTCTTAACGGCTCAATCTCAGCTCAAAATCGCAACAACCCCAAACCCTAGCTTTTCTTTTCCTTTTATATGAAACTTCCGCTTTAAAAATTTGCTACGGCTTTGATTCATGAGAGACACGGCCAAGTCAGATGAGATTTGGCCGTGTTGCAGGTCTTTGGAGGGACACAGCCAGTGACTTGGCCGTGTCCCTTGCATGTGTTCACTTCTGCTTGCTTTCCTTCTTTTCTTCTTTGGTTGAGTGACATGGCCAAGTCTTGAATGAGACTTGGCCGTGTTGGTCCTTTTTGGAGGGACACGGCCACTGACTTAGCCGTGTCCCTTGCCTGTGTTTGCTTCTGTGTGAGTTGCTTCTTCTTTACCTTTAGAACTAAGTGAGACATGGCCAAGTTGGAGTGACTTGGCCGTGTTGGAGCCTTTTTAGAGGGACACGGCCACTGACTTGGCCGTGTCCCTTGCTTGTGTCCTTCTCTGTGACTTGCTCTTCTTCTTTAACTTAGTATGGGACACGGCCAGTGACTTGGCCGTGTCCTCTGCCTGTGTCAGCTATTGTCCATTTTTCCTTCAGTCTTGGTTCCTTGGCTTTTTAACCTAAAACAAAACTTCAAACAAACTTTAAACAAAAAGTAAATAAACAATAACCAACAAAAACATAAACACCATGCTAAAAACTAGATCAAAAATGACATAAACACTGAAATAAACTAAAACTACCAAAATTAACAAAAACACTAAATAAACCGATTTAAACTAACAAAATACCTAAATAAAACAATAATTATCATAATAAACAGGACACAAATCTATAACAAAAACTAATAAAACAACTACCCCACACTTAAAACTTTGCTTGTCCTCAAGCAAATTCACATGGCATAAATTAAAAACTCAAACAACCTTAACTATAATTCCAGCATATAAGATGAAATCCTTTAAGACTCAGCCATAAATATTTACAATTTCCTTCAATCAAGATTTTCTTAACTCATTCATTAATCCAGACATACAAACCTTATCTCTCTTCTAAGTGTTTCACTCGATTTCAAAGGTTAATCACTCAAACCATCATGACTGCATACTACCATAAACTTGCTTAATTATCCAATCTCCCTCACTGATTTTCTCAAGAAATAATCCGAAGGTCTTTCATTTGGATGTAATGGGGCTAAGGTAAAGGTGTGAGAAAAGACATTTAAGCTGGAGCATCAAGAAATGGAGTATTTACATTAGACAATACTCTTGCTTAAGGAATTCATAACTCCCTCAAATGGCATACTCACAATCCATTAATACTTCATATACTTGCATACTTCAAGAAAAATACATGAGTCGACATTCCTCTTTTGATAACCAATGCTAGAACATATAAGAATTTTGTATACATATATATATCTTCTTTTCTTTTTTTTATTTATATTCTCTTTTTTTTAAATACATATATGTACAAAATATAACATTGCATAGAACATCTAGCTTAAAATGTAGAGGAAAAGAATAATCAACTCTTAATCAAATATAATATGCAAAGTATGCATTTCAACCCCAAATAGCAATACCAAAATTTTTTTTTTATTGCTTACCCCACACTTTGAAATAAACCACCCTATTGTCATATAATAAGAACTCCATTCCTTAATGCAGGTATGATGATAATAAGAGAAAGTTGAGCTGTGAATTGTGTTGATCAAACAAGAAAAGGTCAAAGGCCCAACTTGGCTTACTAAGGAATTCAATATTAAGGGAGGTCTTTTTAAGCTAAAGGGCTAACCTAATTTGCCTTCATCATTTTAAAACTTGAGATTAAATCATAATGTGAGTTCAATTAGTATGCAAAAAGCAAACTCTAGAGATGCAAAATCATGAAGGTGCACACTTAAGAAAAGAAAATCAACTGATAGTAATATCAAATTATGAGGCTCAAAACTCACACCGGTGGGTTCACAAAGATTTATATGTCATAAATTGCAGAATATGAAAATTGATCCTAAATGAATTCAAATGCTCATTTCTATGCTGATACTAAAGTCTCAACTTCAATGCTAAAATCACAGAAAAGATCAATAAGATTTCAACAATTATGCCATGCACAACAAACACAATAAACAAAACAAGACAAACATTAAAGAAAAGTTTAAAGATTACCCCACACTTTAGAATTTACATTGTCCTCAATGGAAAACAAGAATAATAAAGAAAAAGAGTTAAAGGACAACCTGTCTTCCATCGTATCCTGGTGAGGCAAAACCCTAACTTTTCATCACAAACACAAAAGTTCAAAAACAAAAGTACAATATATGAAAATAAAATATCCAAATATAAAATGTTAACATGAAAACAAAAATAAAAATAATAACAAAAATACACTAAACAAAATAAAGCAAGGAACTCAAAATCTATGGAAAAGGCGGGTGTGAAGATGATGCAGCCGAGGGATGGAGACTCAAGATCTTCGCAAGGTTGCTATTAATATGTTCCAACTGCTGCAAGATCTCAGCATGGTTATGGTCCACCTTGCCCTCTAGTCTATCTACCTTGCCCTCCAGGGCCTCAATCCTAATAAGCACCTCTTGATGTTCCGAGACCGGAGCATCTTTATCTAGATCAAGTGAATCTGAGTCATAATCCTCTTAGACCCGTGCTCTCTTCTGCCTGTCCCCCGGTGCTTCAGGCTCATCTGAAGGCATCATATAAGTCCCTCTTCTATGCACCACCATGTGCATCTTCTCAAGTGTAGCTAAATCCAAAGAGTCATTACCCGAAATTCTAGTCATGTGAGTGGTACTCGGGTCAAAATTCTCAACAAGGGCTACTGCTAATGTGGTAATCAATCCTACAACACAAATTGCCCCCTTCCTTTTATTAGCCACAGTATCAAAAATATCGGCTAACCAATAGCCGGCACTAACATGCATTGCATTCAAAGCACAATCCAGGAAAAATAGCTCACTCAATTCCACCACACCTGGGCTCTCTTTCCGAGCAAAGAATCCGCAAGACATAAACCTATGCAAATACCTCAGAGCGGAATTTCTTAATCTAGATGCTTTGGCCGATTTGGCCACATAGGTCCCCGAGCCTAATGCTTCCCAAGCAAATTGTTGTTTAAACTCTTTGGGTACCGACCTTTCCCCATGCTGATGGAAACCATATATAGCATTCAATTGTTCAATAGTAAGCACAAATGATTTACCAAGCAATTTAAAACTCATTCTAGTGCATATTTTTTTATCATCTCTTTCAACTTTAACAGATGTCAGAAATTCCAAAGTCAGCTCCTCAAACTACAAAGGTCGCAAGGAGACTAGATTCTCCCACCTAAGAATTTGCACATAACGATAAAAATTAGTCCTAATTTGCAGAGCATCAAGGGATTCATCATTTACATGCCTCGTCGGGAAAAAACCCCGAGCCAAAAGATTTGCTCTCTTCAAAGATGAAATTGATGAAGAGGAAGAAGCTCCTTCGGTTGTAGGCCTCTTCATCTTGCGGTGTGAAACATTCTTTGTTCTTGGCATCTTGAGAAATCTGAAAAATTTAACACCAAAACTTGATCAAATCAAACTTTTATGAGAAAAGAAGACGTTTTAATGGATTATTTTTAGTTTTGGTGAAGAAATTTGAGGTTTAATGGAGGATTTGGAGTTTAGAAACAAAGCTATGGAGATGGCGAGAGAGAGAACGAAAGAGAGAGAGAGAGATAAGAAACAGGAAACTAGGGATTGAACGGAAAGAAACTGTGCAAAATCGTGTTTTTTAAAGTGTAAAAGTGAGGGACACTGCCAAGTTGTGGGCAACAAGGCCGTGTCTTGTGCTTTTTAAGGGACATGGCCAGTAACTTGGCCGTGTCCCTTGGGCGTGTTCGTCTCTGTGAAGAAAAGGCTACAAAAAAAAATCGAAGAAAAACTGGTGAAGCTTGGCCGTGTCCAAATGACACGGCCAAGGGACACGGCCGTGTCACTCACTGTGACAAATGCAAATATGAGTTTTTGACGAGGCTTGGCCGTGTCCCATGTGACACGGCCAAGTCCTTTGGCCGTGTCTCCTTCTGCCACTTTCAACTTTTTTTTTATAACACCAAATATCAACAAATATTAAAGAAATTGCAAACCTCTTCTCCGATCAACCCTGAAACACATTAGAAAGATAAAAACCGATCAAAGCACCCATTTCATTTATTTAGACTAAACATAAAATCTAAACATGCTAAATTTAAAATTACAACTATAAAGAATAAATGCAAACCGATGGGTTGCCTCCCATTTAGCGCTTCTTTAATGTCATATAGCTGGACATCATGCAAGGCCTAGGGATCATGGATCAAAGTGCTGTCAATGACCCTCACTTCTTGAAATCCTTCATTGTATGGTTTAACTCTCTGTCCATTCACTTTAAAAGTCTCACTTGTTCGAGAGTTAAGCAATTCAATGGCACCAGAAGGATATACCTTGGTTATCTCAAAAGGACCACTCCATCGAGACTTGAGTTTACCTGGAAAAAGACGTAGTCGAGAGTTAAAAAGTAAAACTTTCATACCTGGACTCAATGTCTTTCGCACTATAATTCTATCATGAAGTGCGTTAGTGCGATCCTTGTAAATTCTCGAGCTCTCATAAGCCTCATTCCTCAGCTCATCTAACTCTGAAATTTGCAGAAATCGTTCTCTCTTCGCTTTGTCCAAGTCCAAATTCAGAGTCTTGATTGCCCAATACGCTCTGTGCTCCAACTCCACTGGTAAGTGACAAGCTTTTTCAAAAACTAATCGGTATGGACTCATACCAAGAGGAGTCTTGAAAGCAGTTCGATATGCCCATAGTGCATCATGCAATCTGTTTGCCCAATCCTTCCTTGATGTGTTGACTGTTTTCTCCAGAATTCCTTTTAGATGCTTGTTTGATGTTTCAACTTGCCCAGAAGTCTGTGAATGGTATGGGGTTGCCACCTTGTGCTTCACACCAGATTTGTGCATTAACTTTTCAAAGAGTCTGTTGCAAAAATGGCTTCCCCCATCACTGACTATTACCCTTGGCGTACCAAATCTGCTAAGAATATTTTCCTTCACAAATTTATCAACTACATTAGCATCATTAGTACGGGTGGGGATTGCCTCCACCCATTTGGAAACATAATCAACAGCAACTAAAATATATTCAAAACCAAAAGACTTGAGAAAAGGACCATGAAGTCAATTCCTCACACATCAAACAGTTCAACAACAATATATGATTGAAGGGGCATTTCATTCCTCCTCCCAATGTTACCTACTCTTTGGCAACGATCACAGTGCTTACAATACTCTTGAGCATCTTTAAATAAGGTAGGCCAGTAAAAACCACTTTGAAGCACTTTTTCTGCAGTCTTTCTTCCTCCAAAATGACCCCCACAGTGAAGATCATGACAAAATTGAAGAACACTCAGTTGTTCTTCCTCAGATACACACCTGCGAACTATCTCATCTTTGCAAATCCGGAATAAGTAAGGTTCATCCCAAAAATAAAACTTACTCAAGTGTAAAAACCTTTTCTTTTCCTGAAATGACATGTTAGTACGCAATATTCCACAAGCAAGATAGTTAGCAATATCTGCAAACCAAGGTGCATAAAATACCACAAAAAGCTGCTCATCAGGAAATGCTTCTAAATTTTTATGAATGCTATCAGATGCAAGATTTTCACTAAAGAAGGATAATCTGGATAAATGATCAGCAACAACATTCTCACTACCCTTAGTATCCTTGATTTGGAAATCAAATTCTTGCAATAACAACACCCATCTAGTTAAGCGCGGTTTAGCATGTTGTTTTGTTAACAGATATTTAAGAGCTGCATGATCAGAATGCACAATGATTTTTGACCCAATTAAATATGCTCTAAATTTGTCTAAAGCAAAAACAACAGCTAACATTTCCTTTTCAGTTGTGGTGTAGTTCATTTGTGCACTATTCAGAGTCAAGCTAGCATAATATATTACTCTCAAGTATTTATCAACCCTTTGCCCAAGAACAGCTCCTACTGCATGATTAGAGGCATCACATATGATTTCAAAAGGTAAAGACCAAACAGGAGCTACAATTATTGGTGCACTAGTCAATTTTTCTTTAAGGGAATTAAAAGCTTGCATGCATTGTGCTGTAAATTCAAATGGAACATCTTTTCCCAACAAATGGCACAATGGTTGGCTTATTTTGGAAAAATTCTTAATAAACCTCCTGTAAAATCCTGCATGCCCTAGAAAACTTCTTATTCCCTTAACAGAGGTAGGTGGGGGTAACTTAGCAATCAATTCAACTTTAGCCTTATCTACCTCAATCCCTTTACTTGACACCACATGACCTAAGACAATGCCCTGAGTAACCATAAAATGACTCTTTTCCCAACTTAAAGTGAGGTTACATTCAATGCATCTCTCAAGCATACGAACAAGTTTATTGAGGCAATTATCAAAAGAATTACCAAAAACAGAAAAGTCATCCATAAATACCTCAATAAAATCATCTATCATGTCAGAGAAGACAGACATCATGCATCTCTGAAAAGTTGCAGGTGCATTGCACAAGCCAAAGGGCATACGTCGAAATGCATAAGTCTCAAAAGGGCAAGTAAAGGTTGTCTTGGACTGATCCTCTGGAGATATTGGCACCTGATAGTAACCTGAAAGGCCATCCAGAAAAAAATAATATGAGTGTCCAGAAAGTTTATCCAACATCTGATCAATAAAAGGAAGAGGGAAATGATCTTTCTTTGTAGCATTGTTCAACTTCCTATAATCGATGCACATTCTCCACCCAGTAGTAGTCCTAATAGTAACCAATTCATTATTCTCATTTTTTACCACAGTGATTCCAGATTTCTTAGGAACTACATGTACTGGGCTCACCCACTCACTATTAGCTATTGGGTAAATTACTCCTTCATCTAGCAATTTGAGCACTTCTTTCTTAACCACTTCACTCATATTAGGGTTAAGTCGCCTTTGGGTCTCCCTCACAGGTTTAGCTCCCTCTTCTAAAGTGATTCTATGCATGCACATTGAAGGGCTAATACCCTTGATGTCACTCAATCCCCATCCTATTGCTTTTTTCAATCTTTTAAGTTCACTCACTAACCTCATCTCCTCCTCTTCACTAAGTTCACTAGATATTATCACAGGTAAGGTATTGTGATCTCCTAAAAACACATATTTCAGATTCTTAGGTAACTCTTTCAGCTCTAACTCAAGTGAAGGGTTCTTCTCTTCTTTTTGAATGGGGGAAGGTTCAAAAATTGGGTCCTCCTTAAGCTCCTCTATTTCAGCACCCTCTAAAACCTCAAGGCAACTTGCTATTTCTGCATAAAAAATATCCACATCACTCTCTAAGGTCAATGCCAGCTCCAATTTATCAGAGGAACCTGTCTGCAAGAAAACATCTGAAACAACTGCATCAACACAATCAATGAAAGAACATTCCTCATATAAAGCAGTTGTAGGAATAGGAGAAGTGTTAAAAATGGAAAATTCAACAGTTTGTCCCAAAACAGTCATTGATAATTTACCATTTTTAACATCTATCAAAGTGTTGGTAGTTGCCATAAAAGGCCTACCCAGCAGAATGGTGTGTGCAAATGGTGAAGAATTACTTACTTCCATGTCAAGAACAATAAAATCCACAGGTACTATCAAACCACCAACTTTAACTAACACATCTTCTATAACCCCTTTCGGGAATCTAAGAGATCTATCAGCTAATTGCAACACCATTTTTGTTGGTTTAAGTTCCCCTAGTTCTAAATCAAGGTACACAGAATAAGGCATTAAATTCACACTGGCTCCTAAATCACACATGCCATCAGTACCCTTTCCATTCCCCATAGTAATTTGAATGATAAAACTTCCAGGATCCTTTAGCTTAGGAGGTAGTTTATGCTGCAAAACAGCACTAGCTACCTCTGAAACTATCACCTTTTCATTCGGCTCATACCTCTTTTTCTTGGTATTCAGTTCTTTGAAGAATTTAGCATAAGCCGGCATGTTCTTAATTGCTTCAAGTAAGGGTAAGTTGATACTTACCTTAGACAGCATGTTGAGATATCTGTAAATTGCTTATCTTTTTTATCATCCTTCAACCTGCTGGGGAATGGTATAGGTGGCCGGTATGGATTGCTTGCCTTGTGCAAATCTGCTGTAGGGGACTTCTCCATTGATCTTTCTTTAGCACCTTTGTTCTCTAGTTCTCCTTCCTTTTTATTCTCTTGCTCACCTGCATTCACAGAATTATTTTCAACATTATTGTTAATTACCTTGCCACTTCTAAGAACAGTCACTGATTGTGCCTGCTCAGGTTGACTTGGGAACTTTTCCTTTGTTGAATCTGCATCTGTTGAGCAAGTTGCCCCACTTGGGTCTCCACCTTCTTAAAAGATGCTTCTAGTGAATCCAGCCTCCTGTTGTTCATCTCTTGATTTTTAGCACTGACTTGGATAAAAGCCTACAAACTTTCTTCCAAACTCTCTCTCTTAGGTTGGCCTTGATTTGAGGATTGGCCCTGCTGTGGGTTCTGTCTCTGGAGCAAATGGAAAGGCTGTTGAGCATTATTTGTTGTCCAGGAAAAATTTGGGTGATTCCTCCAACCAAGATTATAAGAATTGGAGTAAGGATCATTCCGGGCCCTTGGTTGAAATCCCCCCATAGCATTGGCTTGCTCAAATTCATTCCCAAAAGACTCATATGCAGAGGGACATATATTTGCTCCATGCCCGAATGTCCCATAGATTCCACACACTTCTTGAGTAGATGAAGAAATATTGTTCTTCATGTTTAGCATCTGCACCTGTCTTGTCAATTCAGCTATTTGACTAACCATTTCACTATTGGCTTCCAATTGATTCACCCCTTTACTTCTTCCCCTTACACTCTTTTGTTGAGAATTAGCTCCCGACATCTCAAAGATCTCATAAGTCTCATCAACTGTCTTTTCTCCCATGGCTCCCCCAGCTGCATTATCAACAGTGTTCTGAAATTGCTGGGTTAGACCATCATAGAAAAACTGGTTCAGAAGTTGGAGTGGATAGTGATGATGTGGACACTGGATCAATAGCATCTTAAATCTGTCCCGAGCCTCATGAAATGGCTCTCCTTCAAATTGAGAGAATGTAGCAATCTTCCCTCTCAATTCAGCTGTCTTTTGATGTGAATAAAACTTGCCCATGAATTTATTATAAACTTGCTCCCAAGTTGTCAGTGAGTTTTCGGGCAACATCATAAGCCAGCTCTTTGCCCTATCCTTCAAAGTATATGGAAAACACCGCATCCTCAACTGATCCTCTGTTAATCCTCCCAATAGTAAAGTGTTGAGGGTGGAGTAGAAATCCCGAATAAAGTTCAAAGGATCTTAATTTGGAACTCCATAGAATGATGGCAACATATTGTAGTGAATGTTCTTCAACTCATAATTTCTTGCTGCATCTGTCAGTCTTATGCAAGAGGTGGAAGTTCCAATGACAGGTCTAGCAAAGTCTCTCATCGTTCTTTGCCTTTCTTCAGCCATTTTAACATATTGTGAAGATTTCGACTCAAAATCAGAAGTGTCCTCCTCTATAGTATCAAATCCTGTGTACAGCTCAAACTCTTCCCTGCTCCTTTTCACTCTCTGAATTTCTGGAATGACTGGGTATAGCTCTCCTCCAAGTGATCTCCTGCCTTGCATAAACAAAATTTTTAGAACAAAAGAAATATTAAAAGCAAAAGAAAAATAAAATAAAATGAAAACAATGAAAAATAATCCAAAGTATTTTTTTTAAAAATAAACAATTACGCCAATTAGCTTCCCCGGCAGCGGCGCCAAAAACTTGTTGCGCTCGAATTAACTCTACCACAAAGCGTCACTCGCAAGTATACGAGGTAGCTGTAGCAAAGGTGATCGCCCCAAGGTCGTCTCACAAGGAAACTAAAGTGGCTAATTGATTATCAGATTATGAATAACAAGTAATGAAGAAAATTTTAATTGTTAACTAATGAAGAAGATTGATTGAAGTTTAAAACGATTAAAAGTAAATTAAGCTAATGTTTTGATTCACTTGATAGAAAGGTCTAGGGTTTGCACTTCTCTACTACTTATATGTATGAACGATTATTCCTCTTAACTAATTTAATTTCAAAGATTAAATCTCAAACAACTCAATTAATCAAGTCAAGGAAATAAGCTCTCGCATTCAAACCTCTTTCAACTAATCTTGTTATAATTGAAATAATCTTTTTAATAGGTTATATCTCTAATTCACCTAAGTCCCTAATTGAATTGTTCCAGCATTAGACTTCATCTCTCAATCCATCATCTAATACCTAAAACACATAATTGGTGGCCAATCAATTATATATTAACAATATTTCATTCAATCAAGGCTAAAGAAATTATTAGCTAAGAGAATAACCAATTCATACAATCATAGCAGATCCATACAAACCCTAGACTAGATCAAATTAGTTCATATTGCTATCAAACATACTCATCTCATTCATATTCAAAGAAATCAATCTAGACATGATAATGTTCATAAATACAATTCCAATGAAAATAAAGAGATAAAGTTCAAGAACAAAACCAAATTACAAACTCCTTAAAGCTTCTGAAGAATCTCTTGTTCAAATCTTGCAAGAAGGATGTATCAATGGCTAGAACAATCTAATCTAAGCTAGTTTAATCCAAAGTGTAATCAAAATCAAAGAAAACTAAATGAAACCCTCACTTCACTCTCTTAACGGCTCAATCTCAGCTCAAAATAGCAACAACCCCAAACCCTAGCTTTTCTTTTCCTTTTATATGAAACTTCCGCTTTAAAAATTTGCTACGGCTTTGATTCATGAGAGACACGTCCAAGTCAGATGAGATTTGGCCGTGTTGCAGGTCTTTGGAGGGACACAGCCAGTGACTTGGCCGTGTCCCTTGCATGTGTTCACTTCTGCTTGCTTTCCTTCTTTTCTTCTTTGGTTGAGTGACATGGCCAAGTCTTGAATGAGACTTGACCGTGTTGGTCCTTTTTGGAGGGACACGGCCACTGACTTGGCCGTGTCCTGATAAGTACACAATTAATTATATTTTATTCCCATTTCTTAATATGATTATTATCCAATTGAGTTTAATTTGTTTGTTCAAAGTGCATTTTAAGGTTAATTTCAGGAATTCTCAATAATTTGAGGCTTTTGGTCATTTTGGAGCAATTACGGATGAAAGTAGAAGAAAAGAGAAAAAATCTGTCAATGGACACGCCCATGAACACGAGCGTGTCAATAGACGTGCCCTTGTTACTGCATTCAGTGGCTATGACACGTCCAGTTGCATGGGCGTGTCACCAAACGTGTCATATATCCAGAGTCACAGTAGCTATAACACGCCTAGGACCACGGGCATGCCAATGATCATGCCTTTCATCCAGAGTCACAGTAGCTGTTGCACGCCCAGTACCACTGGCGTGCCAAGGAACGTGCCTTTTATTCAGACTTACAGTAGCTGTGACACGCCCAGTAACACGGGCGTGTCAATGGGTGTGCCCTTTATTTAGAATCACAGTGCCTATGACACGCCCAGTGACATGGGCGTGTCAGTGGTCGTGTCACCTATCGAAAAGTGAAATTCTTTGCACTGATTGGGGAATAAGTGGGGGACAACAGCTGTGCCTTTGTCAAAAAGAAAGAACAAGAAAAGGAGAGCTTGCCTAAATCAAGGAAAAGGGTGATGAACCAAGGGAAAGTGGTAGACAATGGATGGGTATAGTGAGCTGGAGGTATGGGCTGTAGATTTGAAGGGAAATAAAAAGAGAATAGGGGGAGAAGAACAGCAGTTTTTTTGCTGGGACATTATTTGAAGCAGAGAACAAGGAAGAGGAGGAGGAGCCATCTGCTGGAGCAAGGAGAAGGGTTTTGAGTTGAGTTTGAAGAAAGGTTCACATCTTACACAAGCCCTAATCCAAGAATCAAGAGCTCAAGTGAAGAAATGCAGATTCACTGCCATGAATTGTTTGGTTTCTCTTACTCATTTATATTGCTCTGTTTTCTCAGTTTTGAATATGAACTAATTTCTTCTCTATCTAAATGTTGATGAACCCTAGCCAATTTGTATGAATTGAACAATTATATTCAGTTGAATCAGTTAATTGAGTTGTTTTATTCTTATGATACTTGATGTTATTTCCAATTGATAATAGCATGCTTATTGATTGGTTGTTATTTTCATATTATTGACTTGAGAAAGCTTGATGTGAATTGAATATTCATAAGGGTTGAGGATTGATTGGGGTACTAGAGATAGACCTACAAGATCCTTTGGTTTATAGTTCTTTGTTCTTAATGCATGACCTATTTAATTGTGTTTGAGTAGAGATTCTGGCACTTTACTTAGTAATTAGGGATTAATTCGCTCGAGAGAGGTTTTAGCCTAGGTTAGAGGAATGCCAACTCAATTCGATTGAATGATTTAGCTGACTTGATTGTTCATAAATATTATTGAGGCTAGGGGGATTCAATAACTGGATAGTTCTATCAATATCATTATAAATCCTTTTGTACACAGCATTTAATTTCCTTTCAGTCATTAATTAATTGTTTTAGTTACAACACATCACCCAACTATTAATTTGCTAAACAACGATTAAGATTTGCACTAGTACTTGGCCGTGTCCCCAGTGGAACGATAACTCACTCACTACTATATTACTTGAGCGACCCGTGCACTTGCGGTAATTGCATATAGCACTAACGGTACGCATCATGTCCCTTGCCTGTGTTTGCTTCTGTGTGAGTTGCTTCTTCTTTACCTTTGGAACTAAGTGAGACACGGCCAAGTTGGAGTGACTTGGCCGTGTTGGAGCCTTTTTGGAGGGACACGGCCACTGACTTGGCCGTGTCCCTTGCTTGTGTCCTTCTCTGTGACTTGCTCTTCTTCTTTAACTTAGTATGGGACACGGCCAGTGACTTGGCCGTGTCCTCTGCCTGTGTCAGCTACTGTCCATTTTTCCTTGAGTCTTGGTTCCTTGGCTTTTTAACCTAAAACAAAACTTCAAACAAACTTTAAACAAAAAGTAAATAAACAATAACCAACAAAAACATAAACACCATACTAAAAACTAGATCAAAAACGACATAAACACTGAAATAAACTAAAACTACCAAAATTAACAAAAACACTAAATAAACCGATTTAAACTAACAAAATACCTAAATAAAACAATAATTATCATAATAAACAGGACACAAATCTATAACAAAAACTAATAAAACAATCACCCTGTCTCAGCCCTCTTGAATGAACAAAATTTTCAATAATTTGACCATTCAATAAGATATTATAAGTCATTGTAGATACACATTGCATTAACAGTTCAACTACATAGGAGGAAAAGCCCATTGCTTTCAGAATCAATTACAAACATGTCCAATCAATGTAGTCATTTAGGTTTGTAATCAGTGGTTAATTGATGATGTTGATATTAGTCGAGGAGATTTTATAAGAAAATTCTATACTATACCTGGTGCATGTGCACCTATCTAATAGTAAAGTGCTAAAGGAGAGAAAATAAGAAAAATAACTATATTTACTTAGTTTTTATTGGTTAGAAACATATATACTGGATTCATGATAGAATTTTCTAGTTTTGCATTGCATCTTATTCATGTTGGTTGGAGTTCGAGTTGCCCTAATGAGATAATTATGAATATTGACAGAGCTTTTCGAAGAAGTTCTAAAGACGTTGTTGCAAGGGGTATCTTTAGATATATGGATGTAATTTCCTTGATGGTTTTTTAGCATATTTGGGTAGTCGCAATACTTTTCATATGAATTGTGGGGTGTCTTCTTGAGACTCAAAGAAGTTTGGGGCAGAAATGAAAGGAGAATTGCTCTTCACATAGATAATCAGAGTATCATTTGTTTCTTATCAGGTGATATTCTTTTCAACTAGCCAATAATGCTTTAGTTCTTCATATTAGAAAATTTTTGAGTTGCTTCTGGAATATTCATATTTGTCATATTTATCATAAGACCAATTCAATGCTAATTTCCTGGCTAGTTGGATTTTTAATTTTTCTCTTTTATTTCACTAACTAATAGGTCCAAATCAAAGCTAATGAATTTGTATTGAAAAGGGATTCTAATTAAGGTGAGAATAAACCATAATTTGTGTTCTAAATAATCTCTTCCCATTACTTAATCTTTAAAATATTTAAATACAAATGAAATTAACAGCTATTCCCATTTCTAAGGAAGTATCTCTATAAAATAGGGCATGGCCACAACTAAAAGATAAATTCAATAACTAAAAAATATCAAATCCTAACTAATTGTCTATTCTTTAATAGCAATCTTGTGACCACGACTCCTTTCTCTAGCAGCCATAACAACATGTTGAATGGAAACACATGGATATCTTATAGGTTTATCAATACTTCCCCCATTCAATAAACCTTGTCCTCAAGGTTTTGCCTCATTTTACGCTCTATCAAAGGATTTTTTTTTCATTTGTTTGTCAGACTCATCACTATCATATTCTAATAAGAATAACTGTGGGCCAAGACAATTGTGACCAGTTGTGAGCTTCTTGTCACAATTAAAACAAAGACCTTGAGATCTTTATTGTTGCATTTCATTCTAAGACAATTATTTCATTTCTATTGTTGACTTAGCCTCGACATCAGTTTGATTACAAGATTGAACATTTTTAAAGTTGCCTTCTTAATTGCTTGTCCCTCATTCGAGCCAAATTGATAGCTTCCTTCAATGACTTGGTTTGAAAATTCTAATGTTATCAATAATCTCAGGCTTAAGTCACATGAGGAGTCAGACTGTTGGACTTTTGACAAGGCTTCATCAAAATCCTCACCATCCATAGGTCCAAAACAAACCCATAGTTCTTCTTTGAAAATTTCCCATGTGATTTCACACCCCTCGTTTCAGTAGGATTGACGTAAACATCCATAATTTTATCGTGCATGTGATATGGTTATAGATAGAAAAGCCCTGATAGGTCTGAGTATGCTTAGGTTTGAAGGTGATCTTAAAAGTTTAAATTTTTTACCACAAGACCATTCCAACTGATAATGCATATCATGTATAGTTTTTATATCCTATATATTTTGGTTTTGTAATTATAACTATTTTATATTTGGTAAACCAATTAAGGTTTTGTAAATATTATGTTTATATAAATATTATATATTATTTTTGTCTATTATTATTTAGTTGATATTGCATTGCTTTGGGATGATTAAGAGTAGTTATGAAGTTTGAAAAAATTAAATTTTAAAAGTGCATTTTTTCTACAAGATTTTCAATTTTGAATATTTGATAATAATAATTTTATAAACAAAACTCTGGCAAAATTTTTATAGAAATTTTTATGTAATTTGGATGAAACTACATTTTAATTAGTATTATTTATTTGCTATATATATGCATATAATATTTAAATTTTTAATTAAGATTTCATTTTTATATTAAGGTTTCTTTTTTTTAAGTGAGTATTTACATTGTTTGGCTTCTATAATATTTTTGTAGTCTATGTATGTATTATATATATGTGGTATAAGAATATTATATATTAAATTCACCTTGAAGGTGGTATGATGCCAGTGACACTTTTTATGTTGCTGGTATAGCCTAATATTCAAAAAATTAGCTTGTCGATTAAACCACTCCATTGGATCATCACTTGAAAACCTTGGAAACTCGAGCTTCACCAACTTAGAAGAGAACATTAGACATCCCCCATCTATATGATTGTCATCCCCCAATTTCAGAGGTACGATGGTCCTAGGATTCGGGTCAATTTAATATATCGGAACCTCGTAGAACCCATATTCAGAATATAATAGAATTAAATAGTAAAACTTCACAAAGTTTTTTTTAATCAATTTACATTTAATAATACATATAGTATTACATTACACATGACCAAAATCTTTTCTAGTTGTCTTCTCTCTTTGCTACTCTTAAATACCATAGTGTCGCTATTGCCAGAGTTGTTGTAACACCCTTATCTCCTATATACGTATAATACATACATTCAATATATATATAATACGCATATACAGTATAAGAGTGCTACAACCCGATTTAATAAAAAAATTTATATTCCCAATTTAAAATCTAAAACACTTTAAAATTTATATTTAAATAGTAAATAAAGTATTCTTTATTAATTATAGGTATCCAAAATAAGTATTTTATATAAAAATCTCTGAAAAATTTTGCCAGAATTTTATCTGTAAATTAGACATCCCAAAAATTTCAACAACACTCAACCTGTAGAAAAATACACTTCCAATAATAGTAAATCCAACAGTTCTTCAATTATTCACAAAAATACTCAAATGTGTACAAATATATAAATAAAACATATATATAATCCCATATAACAAAACTATGTCCAACACTCTTTATAGTTTACAACCCTCCCAAATATATAAACATATTATACATAATTATGTCATGTTTTATAAAATAAAATGTATACATGACAGCAACTAGCCTTGATCTTGTGGCAGCAAAACTCACTTCAAACACTATTAACCAAGCCTAGAGCTAACAAGGTCTAGATGAACTCTTCAGATCTACCGACGACCTTGTCACATGTGCGATGGATTTTAATCGAGTTAAGCTAAAAGCCTAACAGCACATACTTTGATAATAATGAAACTTTAAAAGAAAATTCAATGCATTATGTTGTATCATGATATTTCACAATGTAATATGCAATTTCACTTTACTCCACATTTATCATTTTTCTAAACATCACATCAATAAATACACAAGCATTGGGTCCAATAAACCTAGTATTTTTTATCATCTCCGACTAAAAAATACTAATTATTTAATCAATTATTTTTAAAATACTAATTATCATCTTCGACTAAAAAATATTTTATTTTAATATTTAATAAATATTTAAATTTTCTCCATCATTTTTCATTATCTATTTTATTATTATTTTATTTATTTATTTTTAAAAAATACCAATATTCCTCTTCCATTTTTTAAATTTTACAAGATATATTTACTAAATTATCATTCTTATACTATTTACATTTTTATCTTATTCTCTCTTATTATCAAAGTTTATATGTTATGTATATTTCTTATATTTCATATATACCTTTGTTAATTTCTTAATTCTAACTCAATATTTCTTCCTTAAATTATTTATTTTAATTAATTTAAATTAATTTTAGCCTTAAAGTGAATGTTATAATTCTCTCCCCTTTAAATAATTTCGTCTTCAAAATTACCTATCACAATAAATAAATACTATTAACACCAATTTCAACTTTATCCATTATGGTTCTTCTCATTATACTTATAAGATTTTAGATTCCTCTCTTTTGCTTTAAAATTCAATATTATATACCTTTTGCAGACAGTCTCCTCACACTTTACTAACTTTTTTTTTTCATTTCTTATCACATTTTCATAACACACTTCTCAACACTTTTAATGGTTAATAATTATTACTTCTTACTCCACAAACTTAAAATTCATAACATCAGTAGACATATCCAATACGCTGGTTTAACATTAATCTTATCCAAGATTAATCAATACAAAGCAATAATTTCATATATATAAAGTCTTTACCATTATTCATATTCAAAGTATTGTAATTTCCTTACATCATATAAATTTTCTGAGAAATTCTAATCTCTTTTTGTTTGCCACCAATACAGGCTCATTTTTCAAGTTTTTAATAATTACATAACTTTAGAACTTAAAAAAAATCTCAAGCTACATTTTCACTAAAAACTTTGTTATTTACTTTAAACGTATTATCCAATCTTTTCTCAATACTCATGATAACATAATATCACTGGGTTTTCTTCATTACAAATAATATTTTCTTCCTCTTTTCTTTCTTTTTTTTAATCATTTACAATAAATACACTTTAACTTATTCACATTTCTATTTATATGTATTTAACCAATTATATTAAGTCATCAAATGTTGGTATTATCAAATACATAGTTGATATATAATATCTATATTTAAACTTTATTTAAAATCATATACAAGTTAAGTAACATTTGTCTATTCCTCTAATACATTTACTCACTCTATATGTTCAAATACATTTATCAAATGTCTTACTAAGCCTTTGTTTTTATCAAAATTTCTCAATTTAATGAGTTAATCTTGCATTAATTTCATTGGTAAATCTCATTAAATAATAAAATCAAGATCTAAATATCTTTCTTTTAACTTTAATATTAATTTAACATACTAATTTCGATCTTCATTATGTTCCCTTTACATATTATCACTTCTTTCTTTTAACTACTACTAATTAATATATTTTAACTTCCTAAATACTTATATATATAATTTACAAAATCACTTAATTTATCACATAATATTGCTATTAGGTACACCATACATATACAGCTTTATATATACTATTTTCAATATTTAATTCTATCATTAAGTTATTTCTACTCTTTTCTTCTTTGTTTTCTTTATCTCTTTTTTTTAGACAAATTTAAGTCACTAATAATTTATTATTTTATCAATATTCTTTCTTTAATTCCCAAATGTCTTGTTTATCTCTTTTATATTTTTCTAAAGAAAAACAATCCATAATTTACTGATTATATATTCTCATCATTTATTATGTAATAAATTAATCACATTTCAATCTTAGAATCCATTTACCAGTAATTATAAATTATACTAAAATTTATTAAACAATTTTTTATCAATTTCTCCTACTTAAATCAAATAAATAATGTCTAAATCTCTAAAAATTACAATCAATTTCAAGTTTAAACTTTCATAAGCAAACTAATAAGCTTATATTGATATACTTACATTAAATTTCATTCAATTAAATATTAATCTTCCTTATTCAAATCAGTCTTTTCCACTTCAAGTTTCATCCATCAAACACAACTGGGTTAGAAAATATTGCAGCTCATGTAATTTGAATCTCTACTGCCATTCCCATGTAAAATTCATAGACATGGATGTATCAATTTAGTTGACTAGCCTGTATACAATAAATCTATTCTGTCTTAAATAAATTATTTCACTAATTTACATCACACTTATGTTTTCTTTATATACACACTCATGTGAATCCAATCATCTTTATTTTCATCTTATTTGTCAACACAATATATAAATTTTACACTCCTAACATGTATTTACTTAGTCTCACTTCAATTTTTTTTTCTTTAAACATCCAAGTAGGCATAAATAAGTTGTAGATCTATTAATTTATATACCACCAAATATATATATATATATATATACAATCCTTAACCAGACAAATCAATAAGTCAATATTATACTTACTTATTGAATTAAATAGTTAATATCTAACTTTTTCAAATTACTATTAAATTCAAACCCCAATTTCCATTAATCTCAATATTGGACTTTTCTGTCTTTCAAACTATTTCAAATCATTGTCTAATCATCATTTTATCATCTTCCCTATCTCAATTATCAAATTTACCTCTTCCTTAAAATGTTATAATACTATATTAGTCACATGTAATTAATATTGATCCCTCCTCTAACTATATATCCATTTTGTACATCCACTTACATATATCAATATATTTTTTCTCAACTCTTCCCCACTTCTAAGTCTTATCACAAATTAAGTTGGTCACACAACAATCTTAGAATCATTTCACCAATGATTACAAATATTCTCAAAATTTTCTTAATATATTATTATTACTTTCATCCATCTAAATCAAATGAATAGTATTTAATATACTAATATATTAATTAAATTTAATTTTAAATTTTCACAAATAAATCAACAAGATATAATCCAATACATTCATATTAAATTCCATTAAATTAAATATCACTCTTCACCTACCTTCAGTTCTCATTCAATGACATTTTTTTCTCTTTCTTCCAATCCTTTGCTTATACATATCTTAATGATATAATACTATAATTGATATTACATTTAACTTTAGACATAACTCATTTAATCCAACATTATCTCATGTATATATATAATGGTTATCTAACTTTGTATACTTTCCTGCCCATAAGCAAATAATTCATGCTTCAATTCTCCAAATAATGATTAGATATATATATATATATATATTCCACTTTAATCTTCCTTCAATTACATTTTCTTTTCTCTTGCATTCTCAAATTCTTGAATAGATACACCTTAACAATATAATTTAATAATTTCCACTACAATTAATACCAACTTTAAATTTAATCCACTTAAACCACAATTAACAAATAGTTCATCATTCATTTTTCTAACTTATATACCTTAAACAACCATTTAGCTCCAGAGGCACATTCCACCTCACATCGATTAATTAATACTCCACATATCATTCAAATCATATATAAACCAAATTAAAGAAATTTACTTTCTTATTTATCAAATTTTTCACAACCCTAAAATATTAAGTGTTGCTAATTACACTTAATAATACAACTATCATTAAATATTAAAGTACTGATATACACAATAGAATAAATATTTATTCCAAAGTTCCTCTTTACATTACTCATGTTCTCATGACTCATTTTATAATTTTACTATACTATTCCTAAGTGATCATCTCAATTCATGATCACCATGTCCTTCCATTTCATTTATCACTTTTTCTACAATTGCCGCATCAGATACTAGTTTAAGTGTCAATGCATATGCATGTAAAATAATTCAAAACACATTTTAAAATTTTCCCTTACTCTCTTTCAAAACCCAGCTAAGTCGAGAATCTCAAACTTAGGCTCTGATATCAAAATAAATGTAACACCCTTATATCATATATACGTATAATACATACACTTAATATATGTAAAATACTTATATGCAGTATAAGAATGCCACAACCCGGTTTAATAAAACTTTTTATATTCCCAATTTAAAATTCCAAACACTTTAAAATGTACATTTAAATAGTAAATAAAATATTTTTTTTATTAATTATAGGTACCCAAAATAAGTATTTTATATAAAAATCTCAGAAAAAAAAATTTATCAGAGTTTTATCTATAAATTGGACATCCCAAAAATTTCAACAATGCTCAACCTACAGAAAAATACACTCCTAATAATAGTAAATCCAACAGTTCTTCAATTATTCATAAAAACACTTAAATGTGTACAAATATATATAAAAACATATATACAATCCCATATCACAAAACTATGTCCAAAACTCTTTACAGTTTACAACACTTCCAACTATGTAAACATATTATACATAATTATGTCATGTTTTATAAAATAAAATGTATACATGACAGCAACTGGCTCTAATCCTGTGGTAGCAAAACTCACTTCAAATACTATCAACCTCAAGCCTAAAGCTAATTAGGTCTAGATGAACTCTCTGAATCTACCGGTGACTCTGTCACCTGCACAATGAATTTTAATCACTCTAAGCTAAAAGCCTAGCAGCACATACTTTAATAATAATGAAACTTTAAAAAGAAAAGATAATACATTATATTGTATCATGATATTTCACAATGTAATATGCAATTTCACTTTACTCTACATTTATCATTCTTTCTAAACATCACATCAACACATACACAAGCATTGGGCCCAACTAACCTAGGACATTATTCAAATCTTAGTTACTATTTTGGTTTATTTTGGCACCCAGTGTCTAGCCGAAAGGCAATACAAATGATGCTCAGCGTCTAGCCCGAAAGCAAATCATAGTGACGTCCAACGTCTAGCCCGAAGGTAAATTATATATCAGTAACGCCCAGCATCTAACCCCGAAGGCAAATGATGAGAATAATCTCATAGGCATGCCACCACACAGAATTCTAAAAATTGAATAATATACTAAGCAATATACAAATAATACATATTTTTCATAATCAATTATCCTTATCACATTGCCACTTTTCTTATTTTTTTCTCATTCTCAACACCAAATCACTTTAATTCATTATATCTCATCACATTATACCAATGTATGCTATTTAGCATTAAAATCGTATTACCCAAACACTTTTAGGTTATTTTCACATAAATCACATAAACCATGTTCCACTCATTTTAGCCATTAACAATGGCTTTTCACAATGTACATAATGCATACACCTCATTTCATATTCAATATCACAATGCATATGCATATTCAAATAGCCAAGTAGCTTAATACATTTTTCATTTAAAATGTGTTAAGCCCAAATTAAATACAAATATATATAAATTATCAAAAATATATACTTACCTTAATTTAACACTCAAACCCAAGCTAAAGTCACACTTTATCCTTCACTTCCAAATGCCCTTCAACACTAAGGTTGGGCAAATTTCTTTTACCTGATGCCTATTCAAAATGTGAGTAAATATAATTATTTAGAATCACATTTCAAGGCATTCCAAATATTAAACTCCGATTAAACCACATTCCCACTGATTTTTCAAAATTTTCCTTACCTTACTTTAACTTTAGAATTTCATTTTAATCTATTATAAATGGTGTTTTAAGTTTATTTTTATTAATACAATCATATTAGAATATGTTTTAAGCAATTATATCAATTAAACACATATTCTTATACAAAACCCTAAAATTTGTCATAACCTTCACCAATTATGGTTCTTCATTTTAACAAATTCCAAATGCTAACCTAAGCTCATTTTCATCATTTAAATATTTTAATAACATGATTTATTCATTAAAATCAAATAAACAACTATACTTTAAAAATTCTTTTTCAAAACCCTAAATTCAACACTACCTCTCTCAAACCCTAACCAAACTTGATCAAATCAATTATTTGACTTTAAAATCCTTATTTAAGCATCAAAAAAATATTTTTTCAATCTATTTGCACAATTAAAACACAAGATCGCAAAATTTCAAATTACACATAACCCTAAATCCTCTTCTTTATTCAAACTCAATCCAAACTTAATCATTTCTTCCATCTAACTTAAAAATCACTATTTACTAATCAAAATAACATAATTTATATTCATTTAAACAATTTAATCACACCCAATCAAAATTTCAAACTTCACATAATCATAACTTCAAAGAAACTAATTAAAAATTTCAAGGGAAAACTTGATATAAAATCACCAAAACAATCCTTGATTCTTGAAATTTCTTACAAATTTGGTTGTTTAAATGAAACAAAAATCATTTTTACCATTCCATAGAAAAACGTCCAAGAGAGGAAGAAGAAGAAGAAAGTAATTCTTTTAAATTTTGATTTTTTCCTCTTTCCTTCATTTAAGACCATATATATTATATTTTATTATTTTATTTATTTATTTAATTAATTATTTTTAAAATACCAATTATCATCTTCTACTAAAAATATTTTATTATAATATTTAATAAATATTTAAATTTCTCCATCATCTTTCACTATCTATTTTATTATTATTTTAATTAATTAATTATTTATTTATTTTTTAAAAATACCAATATTCCTCTTCCATTCAAAAAGATTTTTATTTTGAATTATTTTATTAATTTTTAAATTTTACAAGATATATTTACTAAATTGTCATTCTTATACTATTTACATTTTTATCTTATTCTCTCTTATTATTAAAGTTTATATGTTATGTATATTTTTTATATTTTATATATATATTTGTTAATTTTTCAATTCTAACTCAACATTTCTTCCTTAAATTATTTATTTTAATTAATTAAAATTAATTTTAGCCCTAAAATGGATGTTACAGTTGCACTATCTGTAAAATAATACTGAAAATAACAACTAAATGAGGAGAGAGCCACAACTCATTGAGTGTTCAAGCTTTTTAAGTGTGCTTTAATTTTTACTTTAAATTTTAGTAGCTCTATAAAGTTTAAGTAGCTTCTAATACTTTTGAATTTAAACCATATATGCAATCAAATTTCATAATAATATTTAACTTTTGAATTTCTATAATCCTCGATGTATCAACCAGTTCAACTTATTTAAAAGCTCACAATATTTTTCAAAAGCTTAGAATTAATTTCAATCTTAAGTTTGATTAACTTATATTTCTTTTAAATAACTTTCCTTCAGGTATTTCCCTATACCTTACTGATTATATAATTTATTTATACTTTTTCTTATTTATTATCACTTGTAATATTTTTATCATATTTCTCGATCCTTAGGTAAATATAAATAATAGAATTTAATTCATAAATTATCACTTCTTAGAAATCTTTTAATTCAGAAAAATAGATACATTATTTCAAAAGTATCATAGGTAATTTAGAAATAGAAATTCAGATAGTAATAGATTAATCCTTGGTAAATACTCAGTATAATTTAAAACATGACATAACAAAATCAATATTACTCACAGTTGAGCACATTAAAGAATTCATTTCAGAAAAGGATATCATATGACAGATCAGAATATATAGGTTAAAGACCATAGGTTAGAGACCACAACAGATAAACCAGAGGCCATAATAAATAGACATATGCGTTCTAGAGGTGGCTCCCACGGTGGTACTTCACACGGTGTAGCTCTTAGTCCCTATTAATAAATAGGGCTATAACTTCCCCCTTATGCGCATATCAGAATACCGGTATATACTCCCGAGTAATTTAACTCCTACTAGGGTTGAGCTCTGCCAATATGAATATCAGAAAATCAGGCTAGGTCATCAGGTTAATCTCAAAATATATTTTTTGGAAGGCTTATCACAACAAGATAGGGTTTATCCGGTAAAAATAGTAAGAATACATAAATGTATATGTTTACTTTTAATATTTTATTCCTTGAAACAAAATATTTTATTCATGTAGTTATTTTTAAATTTTATTCCTCATAAAAAGATTCTCTAATTATTCAAAAGTTATTATATATATATATATATATTATTCTTAACTTATTATATTACCTAATTCTTAAGATATTATCCGTAGAATATATTTTCATTTATCATACTAGTTTTGTCATACTGATCTTTTTATCTTGTTCTGTATTTAGGATTTCTTATCCTAATGACATAGGTGATAATAATCTCTTAATTCTTTATTCTCAGTTTATTAATTAACTTAGCTAACTGTAGCTATTATTATAATATTACCTAGTAGTGATAACTTTAAATACCATTAATCCCTTCACTTCTTATTTATTCAAACATTCTATATTGACACTTCCTTCCACTAGCTAATTAATCTCAATTAATTAGATACTATGACAATATTACTTATTCTTTGTAATCATATTACTTAGCAATTATAGCTACCTTCCCAAGAGTGTACTTATATTGTATGTAATTCATTCATAACATTATTTCTTAAATATTTCTTTAAGGAATATAAATCTAAACCCTCATATATATATATATATATATATAGTTTCCATTCTTAATTCATTCATTTCTTCTCAAATTCTTAATCTTAACTATCTCCTTCAAAACCAACACATTCGTTATTTGATAAATTATAACTAACTCTTGTGTAATTAAACATTTTCATTTTTTTATCTTAAAATTTTAATTACATAAACATATATTTATTCCGAAAACATAAATATTTATACTATAATTTTATAATTTTAAATATCTTAAAATCTCCTCTTGAAATTCTTTTAAAATAATAATAACTCAATTTAAAAATTTATATATACTTTATATAGAAAATCATCAATTTATTCTCAAAAATTCACTTTAAGAGCAATAACTCAATTATAATTATTTCATAATTACTTTTGTAAAAATCAACAACAATGTTGAACTCAAGCATATGTAATTCTTTTCTTAACAAAGCAAATCATTTATGAAGATTCACATAAAAACTTATAAATTTTAAATGTTTATATTCATTTTTAAAATATAGTCATCGTGGATACATACTTATGAAAAGAATGTGGTTTTATTATTATTATTATTATTATTATTATTATTATTATTATTATTATTATTATTATTATTATTATTATTACTCATAGTAATTTATTAAATCTTAGTTTAAACAAACCTATAATTTCTTTATTAAAATTCTAAAATGTACTTGTATAGCAGAAATTAATTATCATGGACAAATTCTTATTACTATCTTTTATAAACCTTAATTTAAAATTTATCAAAACTTTAGATTCGTTCTTAACATATCTATAGATCCTCATATTAATTTTCCCATAATTTGCCTCATTCTTTGCTACTTACATCTCAATTTACTTACCAATTCCTTAAATCTGTCAAAATTCTCATTCTTTTCTGGCAATCTCACTTTCCAATTTTTTTTTTCATATTTAAATCTTTACCAAATTCTATGAGATTTAAAAAAATGAAATTTAGACATATATATAAACTCATATATAGAACTTTAGATTTTTATAAGTTTATTTACTATGATTTTAAATTAGGTTTTCTCAACCTATAGATTCTTATTCCATAACTACCCTTCTGGCAGTACCTATTTTAAATTTTACTTCTAATAATAAATATTTAATAAAAATTATAAAAAAATTAAAAATAAGTCTTAGACACATATATAAACCTATATTTAAATTTTCAGATTTTTTTCAGGTTCATTTATTATATTATTAAATTATATCTATTGAAACTATTAGATTCTAGTCTTACAGTCACTACTCTGGCAGTATTTTTTCTTCATTAAAATTTATGAAATTTTAAAAATATGTCCTAGACATATATATGAGCTTTTTTGTAAAATTTTAGATTTATCTGGGTTTTTTTACTATATTTTTCAAAAAGGTTCCTCAAACCTTACAGATTCTGTCTCTGCTGGCACAGCTCTGGTAGTTTATATTCTTCCATTTTTAGTAATTAGTAAATTAACTCTATAAATTGTGAAATGTTTTACATAAATCTTACGCATACATATGTAGTTTCAGCAAAAACTTCAAGTCCATCAGAGTTTTCTAAATATATCTAAAAATTCGGATAACTCATTCCTATTACATTAATACACCAATTCCAGCATTAAGCATCAAAATATTTTAGGATTTACCTTCATATAATCAATCCATTAATTCAAGTAATTAAGTTGGTTATTATATATTCTTCCTAAAAGTTTTAAATTAAGAATGTTTAGAACACTCACCTTTTTATAACTCTTAAAATTCTTTCTTCAAATATCTCTCCATCCCTAACTTCAATCTTCAAGCTTCCAAGCTTTCCCTTTATTCTCTTCTCCTCTCCTGCTCTCTTTCTCCATATTTTTTTTCACTTTTATTTGTTTGCCTATGATAAGGATTACGGCTATATTAAGATAATGATTATATAGCTGTATAATTAGCTGTATATTAGTTGCTTAGCTAAAGATTGTGTATTTGTATATAAGCAACACACATACGTGAATACAATTAAGTTAAGTTTCTCATATTCTTCTGCCTCTTTATGGTATCAGAGCCCACAGGGCTTCTCTTCTCTTCTTCTTCTTCCTGTTTCCTTCGAAAACCTAATCACCATGACAGAATCTTCTTCGAGTTCTTCTACAACCGGATCTACCTCCTCTGCTACTATTCCAACTCTTAATAATATTCCCAATATCACGCAATTCATTACGGTGAAACTTACACAGGCAAACTATTTATTATGGAAAGCTCAAATTATGCCACTACTTGATGGATATCGTGTATCAGGCCATTTCAATGGGTCTGCAGTAGCACCATCTCAAACTCTACCTACTGGTGAGATCAACCCCGCCTATTTGGATTGGTTTAGCACAGACCAAATTGTTCGAAGCTGGATAAATTATTTTGTCTCTGAGTCCATATTAACTCAGATCGTTCGTTGTAAGACTGCAAAGCAGGCTTGGGATAAACTTGCAGGGATTTATTCTACTGGTGCAAAAACCCAAATTCAATAAATCCGCAAGCAGCTCAAACATCTTGTATGAGGGAATGATAGTATTGAAAACTATATGCGAAAAGCCAGATCTCTCTTTGATCAGTTATGTGCTTTGGAAGGGACTGATGATGCGCCGGAAGACAATCTTGTTTGTGATGTTCTTGCAGGGTTACGTCCTGAATACCGCCCTTTCACATGAGCTATTGAAGCAAGGAATTCTTCTATTTCCTTCGATGAATTATATGCATTGTTATTGAGTGAAGAAACTCAATTAAAGTTTGATTCCCTCACTGTTGCTTCTCCAATACCTCCTTCTGCAAATTATGTCCAATCTGGCCGAGGTAATAGAGGACGAGGGCGTGGCTCTCTTTGCGTGGAGGACAGTATTCTTATGGTCGAAATTATGGACAGACCTCTTATTATTCTGGTGCACGTGGTTACAGCGGCAATGACTCTTATCAAGCTGGACGTTCTTATGGTGGTAATAATTCAGGTTCTATACTGCAATGCTACAATTGCAATGGCACTGGACATTTATCTAGACAATGTCCATCACCATGCCCTTCACCCCAAGCTCACAATATTCAAACCGAAACTGCACCTAACCATATATGGTCAGTGGACTCAGGCGCTAATTATCATCTAGCAGCTAATCAGGAAACCATCAATCATCCTGTTCCAGTTACTGATGGCACTGCCTTGACAATTACTGATGGTAAAACTCTTCCTATCTTATCTAGAGGTTCCTTTGTTTCACATGTTAATGGGCTTCGTTTTGTCTTCAATGATATTCTTTACTCTCCTAATGTTGCTAATAATTTGTTGTCTGTGTCAGCTTTTACTTCACAAAATAATATGTCCATTGAATTTTTTTTCCTGATTCTTATTTTGTGAAGGATATCCCCACGAAGCAGGTGCTTTACAAAGGCCAGAGTAAAAATGGGCTTTACCTATTTCCTATGCAGCAAGTTCGATCCTTTTCTCCAACGGCTTTTCCAGCAACAGTTTCGTTATGGCATGAGCGGCTAGGCCATGCTAACATTAGAATTGTTCATAATGTTCTTAGGGATAATAAAGTTGTTTTTGATTCTTGTTCTAAATTTCAGTCTTGTCATGCTTGTAATGTGAGCAAATCATATAAACTGCCATTTCCTGAATCTCAGTTTCGTGCTAAACAACCACTAGAATTAGTTTGTTCTGATGTTTGGGGTCCATCCCCTGTGCTTTCTGTTGATGGATATCGTTACTATGTTCTCTTTTATGACCACTATAGCAAGTATGTTTGGTTATATTTTATCAAGCATAAATCTGAAGTTTTTTCTATCTTTGTTCAATTTTGATGTCTGGTTGAGAAATATTTTGGAGTACCCATTAAAAACTTTCAATCTGATTGGGGTGGGGAGTTTTGAACATTAACCAAATATCTTAGAGAAAATGGAATCACACAGCAAATTTCTTATCCATACACTCCTGAACAGAATGGATGTGCAGAGCGCAAACATAGGCATATTGTTGAGTTGGGAAGAGCTTTGTTACACCATTCTTCTGTTCCATATTCTTAATAGACATATGCATTTGATACTGCTGCATATACTATCAATCGGCTACCCACCTCATTGCTTAATAGAAGAACTCCATATGAACTTTTGTTTCAGGAAAACCTGAATTATGATGAGCTTCGAGTCTTTGGTTCCCTTTGTTATCCGTCGATTATTTATCTCACGTCATGTCTTATTTTTTGAATAGGAGTTCCTTTTCAGAAGCTAGATGATAATGGTGAACCTGCAAATACTACGAGTCCAACGTCCATTCCACTACCACCAATTCCATACATCAATAATTCCCAACCGAGTGTTCTTGGAGTACCACCTGCTGCTGTTGGTTTTGACAATTATACCGCCACCTCGCCAACAACACCAATACGCACAGCATCAGTAAACACACCACCTCACCAAACTGTCACTCATATTTTCACTCATACACGTACCGTTTCACTAAACACAAATCAACCCAATTTGATTAGCTCACGCCTGACCGAACCAGCGAGCTCACCAACTCGAAATCAATATTTACCCAGCTTAACTGACATCCGTGTGGATGACCCAATCCCAACTACCTCTGTACCTGCTACTTTTCCAGACAACACACCTGTACCAATTCGAGTTAAAACACATACCATGATAACAAGATAACAAACTGGGAATCTAAAACCTAACTTTCCATGGTCACCGTCCATGTCTAATGCTGAAGTATCACAGCCAACTCCAACATGTTATACTCATGCAGTTAAAGAAAAACATTGGAGGGAGGCAATGGTTTAAGAGCTCAATGCGTTAATTCGGACTGGTACTTAGGAACTAGTTCCACGAGGTAGTGCTCAGAATATAATTGGCTGCAAATGGGTATTTCGGGTTAAGCAGAAATCAGATGGTAGTATCAAACGGTACAAGGCACGACTAGTAGCAAAAGGGTATCATCAATGCCCTGGGATTGACTATTGTGAGACTTTTTCACCCGTTGTCAAGCTAACTACCATTCGAGTAATTCTTTCTTTGGCAGTATCGCATGGCTAGATAGTAAAGCAATTAGACGTGTCTAATGCTTTTCTCCATGGTGATTTGGATAATGATGTTTACATGGAACAACCCCCAGGTTTTCATGATAAGAATAAGCCTGACTATGTTTGCCATTTAAAAAGATCTTTGTATGGTCTTCGCCAAGCCCTAAGACAGTGGTACAAGTGACTTCTCTCTGCATTAATCAAACTTCATTTTTGAGTCTCACCAGCTGATCCCTCACTTTTTCATTATTCAAAGGATGGTATCACAATTTTTGCGTTGGTTTATGTTGACGATATCATCATGACTGGAGCTTGTTTCAAAACCGTGCAAACTATACTTCAGACTCTACAATCTAAATTTATGTTGAAAGATTTAGGAACTCTGGACTACTTTCTTGGAATGGAAGCCACTTGGACTTCTCATGGGTTGTTACTTTCCCAACAGAAATATATACAAGATTTACTACTTAAGGCAAATATGGGTGAATGCAAAAGTATATCTACACCAGCTGCAGTAAAAGATAAGCAGACAGCATTTTCAGCCAGCTTGTTTCATGATCCCATGTTGTACCGAAGCATAGTAAAAGGGTTACAATACTTGAGCTTAACTCGTCCGGAAGTGTGTTATGTTGTTCATAAGGTCTCACAGTTTCTTCACGCACCCACTGATGACAATTGGGGTTCAGTAAAGAGGATACTTCGATATTTAAAGAGAACCTCTAGCCATGGTATTTTCTTTACTCGGTCATCTAAAATAGATCTTAATGTTTATACTGATGCAGATTGGGCAAGTAATGTGGATGACCAAAAATCGACAACAGGTTATGCAATTTTCATGGGATCTAATATGATTTCTTGGAACTCCAAGAAACAGCAAACTGTAGCGCGTTCATCTACGGAGGCCGAATATAGGGCAATTGGATTAGCAGTCACTGAGCTAACTTAGATACAGTCATTGTTACGTGACATTGGTTTTCAATCCAGTAATATACCCAATCTATGGTGTGATAATATTGGTGCAACGTATCTTTCTGCTAATCCAATGTTTCATGCCCGAACAAACCACTTAGAAGTTGATTTTCATTTTATTTGAGATAAAGTACAAAAGAATGAAGTGAAAGTCCAATTTCTTTGTTCCAAGGATCAAATAGCAGATATCTTGATAAAACCGCTGACCAAGCAACATCATTAAGCTCTCATGCATAATTTGACAATTCGTTCATTTTCTCAAAATGCTCAAATTGCAGGGGCCTGATAAGGATTACGGTTGTGTTAAGATAATGATTGTATAGCTGTATATTAGTTGCTTAGCTAAAGATAATTACTGTGTATTTGTATATAAGCAACACACATACGTGAATACAATTAAGTTAAGTTTCTCATATTCTTCTGCCTCTTTAGCCTCGGTGATGAGATGAGGATAAGAAGATGAAAATTTCATCTTATTATGAGATGATAGCAAGTGAAAGGTGAGTTGTCTCCTTTAATTAGTAAGTTGCCACTTGTTACTTTACAAAATACAAAATTTTACTTCTTCCTTCAACACCGATTCATGCATTTGGCTTACTTTAATTTTTTTTTATTTATTATATTTTAAAGCTTAACTTACTTACATGATGCCATATTAATCTCATTTGTGCACATGTAACATCATGTTACATGATAAATGTACACTAGTTTTGGGTTGTTTAGCTAGGTAGGGGTCCAATGTATTTTACTTATATTTAAGCCTATATTTATATATTTTATATATATTTATGATCTTGTGTTACTTAGCAAGTCAAAATTTATTTACTTATAATATCCTTGTTCCTATTCACAAAAAGTTTATAAATAAATCTTAAGTAGGTTCTAAAGATTATATTTAATTTTAGCACAAATATCATACCAAGTCCAATTAATTAATTTCCAAATATCTTATATTTATACTTTGAACTATTAATTTTTATTAATAAATTTTTTCTTCAAATTTTAATAATTATTATAGTTCTATAATTATGACCTACTTCAGGTTGGGATATTATAATGATCCTTGAACACTTTCTGACTATTCCAAGATTGACCTTTGCGGTCATGAATGCTACTGGCTTCTTTTTTTATTGAGATTAAAGCTTTAGACAATCTATGGATGGTTTCTTCCATGTGCTTCAACTTGTTAACAAAACCACGTTCCATTCGGCTCATGCTTTGTTGAAGTTCACCCAACCCAGCCTCTAGATTTTCAATTCTTTCTTTATTAGTAAGTCATGATAGTAACAACTCTAATACCAATTATAGGTCCCACTCAAAGCTAAGGAATTTGTATTGAAAAGGGATTCTACTTAGGGTAATAATAAACCAAAATTTGTATTCTGAATAATCTATGCCCATTACTGAATCTTTGAAATATTTAAATACAAATGAAATTAACAACTATTCCTATTTCTAAGAAAGTATCTCTAAGAAATAGACTAGCATGGCCATAACTAAAAGATAAATACAATAACTAAAAAATAGGGTTAATATATAAATTCACACTTGTACTTGTAAGGAAGAACATATTAACGCTCTATACTTTGCATGCATCCTATGACACACCTCAAAATATTAAAAGTGATATTATTTAACACTTGGCTCATCAATTTTTTAGCTAACTCATCAGCGTGTATTACACAAGCTTTATGCCCCATTTTCATTTAATGTTTAGCTTAGTCATGGATATAATTCAAGAATCATGACAAATCCATCTCAATAGAAGAAAATACAACTAATTCAAGAATCAAAAAATGCCCATATCAAAACAAGAAAAAAGAAAAAAGATTTAATAACAAAATAGTATAAAAAAAAAGAAAAAAGATTTAATAACAAAATAGTATAATCTTTTATTTGAACAAATATTAATTGTTGTACTTATATTGAATAAAAGCATAAGCAAAAAAAAAATGAATCAGTTTAACAAATCTTCAAAAACTCACATAATGAAAATATTATGACTAGTACCATCTCTCATAAATTACAATTGTTTCTTGTATTTGCTAATTTCCAAAACTTATAATTTAACACGAAAGAAAAACAAGAAGAAAAGAAATGAGTTTGAAACATAGTATGCCATTTTCATGGAAGAAAGCCATCAAAAGAAACAACAAGAGCAAATTGGTTGTTTGGTAGATGAGTAGAGGTATTATGTTCAATTACACTTCCGATTGCTTGAGCTACAATTGTAACAAACTCAATAGCCAGTAGTATTAACAAAAATAACAACTCATTAATTCAAAGTAAACTAAAATTGTTTAACCTGATCTTCATTGAAAATCTTTAATCCAATCTAAATGAAATCCTATTTTTTCATCAAAATTCAATTTGATTGAGTTTCATGCCTTGTTAGATATGATAGAGTTGATTATTTTCAAAAGAGAAGAAGAAAAATAAGCTGGAGTACCCAAATTTACAAAAAAAATGAAGAAGAAAAACATAAAGGTCCCAAATTTAGAATATTCATATCAATTTTCTTATAAGAAGAAGAAGAAGAAGAAGAAGAAGAAGAAGAAAATACCAATTGCAATAAGGTGAAGAACAAACAATTCCTTGATTAACATATCAAAATTTATAATTTTTCCTTCGATCCAAACCCAAGTATTGAAACTTGTTTTCTCCACACCAATCTCCTAGAACAACCTCCCAAAACACCTAAACCTCCTTCCTTTTGCGAATCAACAAAAAAACCCATCAAAATTCACAATTTTTTTTTTAACTTTGAACCCAAATTTTGAAATTTCACAGCAATAACCAACGATTTTACAAATTGGATGCTCTCTAAAAAATTATTTGGGTTTCATATGGTTTTTCCCTTTCATTCGAGGAAGAAATAAGATTTAGAAGTTTTTTGTTTAAGTTTGAGCAAAGGAGAGAGGTTTTCCCTTTCCTTTGAGGAAGAAGAAGATTTAGAAGGTTTTGTTTTTAGGTCTGAGAAGTTAGGAGAAGAAAAACATGATTTTCACGTGCTTTAAAAATTTTTTATCTCACTTTTTTGCACGCGCTCAAAAGGATATGATAATATTATTTTTTAGCTTTGACAGCTGTGTAATAGGACACCCATGAAGTAGAGGTGACTAATATAACTTTTTGAACAACTACAACTGTTTAATTATGTATTAAGCCTTAAAAATATCAAGTCTTGACCACTTAATCTATTCATTAACAATAAGCTTGTAACCACAACTTATTTCTCTAATAGGCCCAATAACATGTTGCATGAAAATACGTGAATATCTTATAGGTTTGACATAGCCCTTTTTGGATTGAGCTTAATTTTGCTTAGAGATGCTTCTAGAGCTTTCTTCCCTGGAAGTGTCACTGTTTTTTTAATTTCTCATTTTCATATTAAAAAAAAATTGATTTCAATTTTTCAAGTTTATTAAAAAAGACATAAATTTCCATATGCTCCTTGTAGTAATTTTAAAAAAAAATTAATCAAAATTTAAAAAGTTCTTAATGTCTCGATAAATTACTAGTTTATTAAACTATTATACTACGATACAAAGAATAGATTTTAAATGTAAACAAAATAGTGTATATATCTTTAATTTTTTTTTTTAGAGAAAACTAGTGAGTGTTTCCATCAACTTATTTTTTTTCAAATTTTTAAGATTAATATTTTTAATTTTAAATTGAAGTTTTTATTTAATTAAAATCATACAACAATTAAAAAATTTATTCATGATTAGATTGATTGGATTTAAAAAGCAACAAAATTTCTAAATCTCTTTCGGTTCAAAAAAAAAATTATAAATCTCTAATATGTCTCTTAATCTTCAAAAAAAAACAAACAGTTAATTTTGGCACAAGTTAAAAAAAAGGCCGAATACGTAAAAAAAAATACTTGTACTTATGCAAAAGGTCCTATTATCCCCCTGTACTTTTTGGATATTCCAAGACACACCTCTACTAGATTAAATTGATATTAATTAGCCATTTGGTTAGCTAAAAAATGAGTGTACAAGTGTGTGTGTAAGAGGGGCGTGAAGTCTATATTTTACAGCTCTATGCCTTTTCTTCCACAACGGCTAATTTGGTCGTGCTCTTTAAATTTAGAGATTTTAGGATAAAATCTAATAAATCTCTTCATATTCTCTACTCTTTATCACGTTTCGATTCAATTTCTTGAACTTCCATCCTTAAATCTCTTTAATTAAAAGTATTTTCTTTTATTTCAATTTGTTGAAAGAATGAATAACGATCTGCATGCGTCTGATTTACCCCATTGTCACTGAAAATGGTCGATGTCATCAAGCATTCATGGACACCATCAAACCCAGGGAGGAGATTTTTTGGGTGCAAGAATTATGGTGTAAGTTACAGTAATGAAAATTTTATGTTTCTTTAATTTGATTTTGAAAATTTGTTTTGATGAAGGTTCATTGTTGTGTACAGGGGAAAGGTTGTGATTATTTTCCTTGGTTTGATCCTCCTACACCTGATCATTTGAAAGCCGATTATTGTTGGTTTGCTCAGAAGGGTAAGGAACAAAAACAAAGGAGCAGAGACTGAAAATTTCAGGATTTTGTTTGGCTGTTTGAAATGGTTCATATATATGTATTTGTTCTGATTTGTTTTAGTGTAGGTAATTATGTATCTGTGTTATAATTTTTTTGTGATTGTGTTTGTAATGGGGAATATTTAGACTAGGTTGTTGATTGTAATGGGAGTATAGGTTTGCTGAATACACAATACCCCATTATTTGAGGTAAAATGACATAACAACCTGGTTAATTTTGAATGAAATTTGGATTGTGCATGGTCTAATTCCTAATGATTCTAGTAATTCATTCTTATCCCAATTAATTCAGTACATCTATCTTTGTATGAAATATATGTAGTGTACTGAGGCAAGGAGGAACCGGCTAGTCTAGAATGCCTATTTTATTGAGTTTTTATCTTTGACAGGTTCTACTTGTTTAGGTTAACTGACTTGTAGCCAATGCATGATATAAAGTAGATTGTTTGGGGTGTTTGGTCTCTACCTGAGTTGGTGCAAGGATTTGTTTAATTCCTTTACTGGTCTGAATTTAGCAAGTGTTGACACTGATGTTTATTTTTAGGAGTTTGTTATATTTATGTTGTGTATCTCAATATGAAAAATGGGTTGTGATTTGTTAGGGTTAATGGCTGCTTTTAAAATGACAGATAAAAAAAAGAAGAGCCAATTGTTATCTAAAGTAGGAATTTCATTAAATTCAAAATGCTTATTGTTCATATATATTCTAGTTCCATAACCTTCTTCAATACATCAACTTAGCTAAGTTGTGGAAAAATAAAATGAAATATAATAAAATGACAAAAATAAATATCTATTCAGATCATACAAAAACATTATTTTCACTAGAAATTGTGAATAATGCACATTACTTTTGAGCACTATTTATATGAGGGGCTGCATTGAATTCATAGATTTTGCACATTGTCTTGTAAGCATCTTATTTTGTGCTTGTTCCTTTGCTAACTACCTTGAAGTAACAGCTTTATCGCCCTTCCATTTCAGGCTAGTTGGCTTGAAGCCTATATCTACATTCGTTGCAATAGCACTCTTAATCCCAACTCATAGCTTATACATAATCCTTGCGCTATTACCACTCTGCTTAACAAGTGAAAAGCAATCAAACTATTTTACACAAACATATGAAAATAATATAAAGTTCAAATAAATGACTTACACATTCAAAAATTTCTCCAAAATTTGTAGTGATTCTGATCCCATATCCATAATTGAATTTGTCCCTTAGCCTTTTTTTGCCCAATTAGAGCACCTTCATGTGCAAATTCACTTTCTCTATCTCTACCTCTGCCTATAACTACTCCTCCTCTCCCTTTGCCTCTGCCTCTGCCTACACCTTTATCGGTTTGAGCACCATTCTCACTGCTCATCCTATGTTGTTTCTTGCAAATTGAATCAAAGCAAAAATAAATTTCAGCAATTCAAACACATATAGTAACTATATTCAATATACACATCAAGAATCACTTACCCTTGATGTAATACTTCTCTGTGATTTAATGATTAGAGGTGCCTCATTGGACTAGGCTGATCTAGTTTGAGTAGGTGGTATGCTTGGACCATGTCTTCTTGTGTTGGCAGACTAGCAAAGCAAAAAACTACAGTTAGTTGTCATATTGAATCCATTTAAAATAAATCCAAAAGAATTTAAGAAAGTCTTACAATTACCTGACTTACACTTGGACAACCTTTCTTGTTGTGACCTTTTTCTTTGCAATGTGAACATGTCATGCTTCTTTCATGCCTTTTATATGATCCAACCTTCTTTGTCTCATGCCTATCCTTCTTCCTATTCTTTTTAGGTCTGCCAATCATAGGTTTAACTACTAGAGGTTCAATGGGTGTTTTGGCTCCCCCCCCCCCCCTACATTTTTAAGTTTGGAATGGGTTGAATAAAATGGGCATATGTCTTCTTTTATGTCTCTTTATGATAACAATGGGCAACAAAATCTTCTGGATTAATTTGCCTATGGTTCATAGCATATATAGCATATGCACATGGAATACCCTTCAAATCCCAACTTCTGTATTACAAGCATATTTGTTAAGGTCAACTGTATGACTATACTCCCCCTCCACAATTTTAAACCCAGCTTGGTCATTCCATTGATCATTGCACTACATAGCAGCAAGCTTGTTATCTTCAAGCTTTTTCATTGTTATAGGAGAGATATCAGTTATCCATGTTTCAACAAACTCATTCATTTTAGTGGTCTTATTCATCACTTTATGTCTTATATCCTCAAGCATTAAAATAATGGATTTATTCCTGGTAGCCAATATCCATGAATTAAAAGCCTCTGCCATATTATTCTCCACAACATCACAGTTACTATCAGTCTTCATATATGCCCTACACCATGTCTCTTTATTGTAACACAATAACTGTTCAACTATACCTCTTCTTAATTTACTTAAAGCCTCAAGTTTATCCTTTAATAATACCTCAAAGCTAGCTCTAGCACATCACCAAAAAGCCTTTCTCCTTTCTTCACCTCTCCACTTCTTACTCCAATTAGACCAAACATGCTTAGCACATCCTATGCTCAGCTTGAGGGAATAACTCCCTTATTACTATAATTAAGCCCCGTAAAACCAGTTCAGGAAATGAATATATTAATACAAATTCTAACATTAGCTGAAATAATTAAGAAATAAATAATTACATATTGAATAAAGGATTACCTTCTGCATGTCAGTTATCAAAGTTAATCCTTCACCATCACCGAGATTCAGGTCATAATTAAAATCCACATAAACTATCCCCAAGTTTATTTTGTTTCCAAATCCACCACAACCCAAACAATGGGAAACATCTATTGATTCTCATCCTTGCCAATGGTAACTAGCAACTGACCCTTGTAAATCCCTTTTAGGAAACAACCATCAAGTTCAATGACCTTCTTACATACATAAAATCTTTGAAATAATCTTTTTCGAGGTTTTCTATTGTCATCAAACTTTACTATACAAGTAAAGCCAGGATTAGTCTCTAAAATTTTATCCACATAGTCCTCTAATCGAACATACTCAACCCTATAATCACCCATATATCTATTTAATACCTTGTACTTGGCCCTACTGCAAACTGTCCTGCCCACATAAACCTTAAACTCTTTCTTACATAACTCTTGAATCTCCCAAATTCTAATACCAGGTTATGAAATAAATCTATCTTGGAAATGTTTAGTTATGAACTTAGAATTACAAAGTCTATTCCTATTGGTCCTAAAGCACTTATGGATTGGATGGTAAGTCTTAACAATCAAATCCTAAGTTGCACCTTCAATACTAGCAAAACACAACCAAGGGCAATGCTTATGTGCACACTTAACCCTCACTCTATGTCTTTCATTTGGTCTAAGAGTCAATTGAATGCCTTTTTCCATGCCATAGTAAGACAAAGCTTACTTAAATTGTTGTACACTCTGAAAGACCATGCCAAGTTGAAACCATGGACTTTCAGATGTAGGGTCATAATGCACTCTCCTACTCTTTCTCCTAACATGTATATCTTCATCATCATCTTCTAGGTTACTCTCACAACTATCAAAATTCAAGCTAGCATAATATGGTTCATAATATCCTAGTTTGCATGTATACTTATTTTTAACTCTATCTAAGTCCTCAAATCCAAGATCACAACTAACTTCTTCAAGTGGAACACTGCCATAGGTCTTTTCCTTTCTAGTCCTACCCCTTCTTTGAGTTTTTACTGTCTGCCTAACAGTCCTAAGCTCCTCATCATCATCACTACAATCCCTTAACACATCTTGCTCTCTTTCACATCATCATCTTTAAAATAGCCCCCACTACTAGTTAAACTATGTGAAACATCATCACCCTTAACTCCATAATCTAAATCTTACGAATCACTTTCATTTACAGTTGATTCTACCTGATTAGAGAATTGAGGTCCAACATTCACTTTATCTTGTACATCCCTATCCACCTCAGTAGCCAAATCCTCTCTCACTATTTCTTCCTCACTCTCAGCCTCAGTACCAAAGAAACTAACTTCCTCAAGTTGTGATTCGGCTAAAGCATTTAATTTTCTAATCCCTTCTATATTGGTTGCCCTAGTTTCTCTAGAAGGTGTATTTGATGTGGACTCCACCTCATCAAACCCACTCAAACTACCTATAGTAACATTAGTTTGACTATGCTCGTTTACCACACATGGCACCTTGGTTCCTATTGGGCAAACTTCTAGTTGTGGTTCAGAAACCACATAGGCCACATAGACATCAATTGTATCATCATTTTTCCAGCCTTTAAATATTTCTAACAGAACTTTATCACTTAACAATATAAAATCTTCACCAGTTGATGCCTTACAATACATGAAATGCACAACATCATAATCATAACCCCTTGGATAACCACTAAGTTCAAACACCGACATTTTATCAACACCAATATCATCGATGCTAGTAGTTCTATCCACATAACTGCATTTTCTCTTATCACGCACAAACTAGCCCCCATGATGCCCCCTTATATGAACTCATGTCTTAGCCTTGTTTTACACAACCCCAATTAGTCCTATGTGGTCCAACAGTTTAGCCTAACCTCAAAATGATACCCCCGACTTTAACCCCTAACTTCACCATTTAATAACCAAAACACCATTATCTTATAGAATCAAACTATAAAATAACTAAAATACAAAAATCACAGACATCATACAAAATGCAACTAACTCTATTGCTATCAAATACTAACCTTTTATTTTCAAAATACTAGAAACCCTTTGAAGATCAAAGAAATTTTCTCTACTCTGTTTGCCTTCTGACAATCATTCATAAACTAAGGATAAACCGAGATTAACCTACTGATTATTCTAATTTGATAGCCAGGCAACTAAATTAGGATTGATTGTAGTTTGTATTGACCGGTAAAGAGAGAAAATTATTGACTTAAGCTATGATTTTTTTTTTCTCTGATATTACATGACAAGTTAAGAAAATGTTTTTGTAAAAAAGGGAGTAGGTAATACATGTTAAACCATTTGCTGCTTTTTAGCTAACTAAATAGATAATATTAATTTAATCTAATAGAGATGTGTCATAAAATACTCGAAAAGTGCAGAGAACTAATAGAACCTTCAACGTAGGTATTGGTGTTTTTTTTTTTTTTTGTGTTCGGTCTTAAAAAAAAAAGTAAAGTTGATGGCGACTAGGCTACTAGCAGTGCCATCTCTCCATCCCCAGTTTTGTCAACAATCTTCCATTGAATACAAAATCTGCAGTTGTCATCGCCCATCACCGTGTTAGCTTCTTCTTCACTTTGTATGCTTAGAAACCCACCATTGATCCATACAACTGATACAAACAATCAGTGGCAATGAATCAAGCGGCTGTGGTGAAGGTGGCTCTTGGGTTTATGGGACTCTGCTTGGCTGGTTACATACTTGGTCCACCTCTCTATTGGCACTTCAAGGAAGGCTTAGCAGCCGTCAGCCACTCTTCCTCCGCTTGCTCTCCTTGCGTTTGTGATTGCTCTTCTCAGCCTCTTCTTTCTATTCCTCAAGGTTTACCCTTTTCAACTATTTACATTTTTAATTAGATCTGTCGCTGACCCATTTTTTTTCCCTTGCTTTGATCTATATCTGCTTATTTCTCTGCTTTTCATACAAAATTTAGCCGTTTCTTTTCCCAATTTCCTCTTACAAATGTTGTGTTTGCTGTTTATTTGGGGAAAAAAAGGCAAATCAGTATATAGTATTGAATGGAATTACTGGTAATTTTTATTATTATAGGGTCTTCCTTTGATGATTAACATAATTATTTAATCAGATCCATGCTGCATTTGTTGAGTTTCTGCTGCATTATGATCCTAAAATTCAAAATACATGGGTGGATCGTAATATATATATAATAGCTCAAGGTCATGTGATGGTTACAATTGCATATTTGCATACAATTGCATAAAATAATTGATAAGCCTATGCTATATGCCTTTTGTGATTCCTTGTTTGACATATCTTGAAAAGTTTAGCATCCCCTTTAACCTTGATAGCAAGCAAAGGGTTCTTGAAATATCAATTTCTGGAAAGAATTAGGGTATGTTTGGTAGGACGTAATGGAATGTGATCTAATCAAGTATATAGATTATATCCCATTACATCCCATTGCAACCTACCAAACGTACTCTAATTGTGTTCACCTATTGATTGCTTCAGGCATTGATTTGATAATTCAGATCTGTACAAACTTCATTCAAATTTCAATTAGAATTTTAGTTTGCATGACCTCCATTGAAATATGTGATGAATCATCTACATTGAATTACTTGGCTTTGTTCATAATAAGATGAAACCTGGTCCTGATTGATGCCTATCATGCTAGTTTTGCATATGCAACTTTTCTGTGTTTATATGTATATATATGTGCATGTATGCGTTTCAACTAGGCCCTTGCTGTAAACCATATTGTTTTTGCTTCATCTGTGTAATTTGCGGGATGAATGTTGCGGCTACTTAATTTTTTACCCTTGTCAATTGACCAATTTATTTTAGTTGAAGTTCTGCTTATGTGTTGATTAGTATGATAAGCAAATTATACATATGCTTAATGTTGTTGCTTTATTTTTTAATGCAGGATTGAGCAATGCTTCATTTGCAGGTTAGTTCCCCTTTCATCAGTTGACTTAAAATAGGTTGAGAGTTCATTTCCGAGGCCAAAACTGACATTGAGCACTTTCCTTTTCTTTGGCGCATTTATTTGCATGCACCATATTAGAAATGGAAGAAATATCATTACTCTTTCCTTGCAGTAAATAGCTTTTTGTTTTGAGTTAATGTCTCATCCATGTCTTTTGTTGCAAGTCATTTTATTTGATGAAAAATACAATTATCTCCTTCCATCTTGGTACAAATGTGGAATTCATGATATCATGCACATGTTAGTAGAGCAGCTTAAGTTTGTGTTAAATTAATATATTTAGGTCTGCATAGTAATCATAACGATTTCCTGTCTTTTTTTTTTCTCACTGCCATATTTCCATTCAAATTATAGGCTTTTAAAGAACAGATTTTATGGACTATATAGCTTAAATCAATTTAAACTAGTTATTTTCATCCTTCTGTTTAAATACTTCGAAAATGGATACACTTAAGGTCCAAGGGAACAAGGAAGAGAAACTATTGTTATAGAGAAAAATATGCTCTCTAATGTGCTTGGTATAAACTTAAAGAAACAACTTGATTTTCTCAAATTTGTAAGTCTTTGTAAAACTTAATTTTGTCAAAAGTAGCTCAAAATGATTTTATGATTCTACTATTCTCCAAAAATATAGCTCATAATCGTTCAAATTGGAAGAGAGAATTGGCCACAATTTTTTGCTTTTAGGTGTGTTATGTTCTGTTTATGGCAAAACATATTGTGACCAAACAATTCATTCCTAGTAGATTTAATATTCAACTAGTGATGCAAATTGACATGATAACCTTAATTTATTTTATTATTTTTTTTTATGGTGTTCCCCACTATGCTTTACTCTAAATTTGATATTTGAGATAAACATAATTGCAGTCTGTAATCGAGGTTTCTTATTTCATATTGGCATGTATCATGCAGATTGTGCAAAGCATGACCCAAAGGTGAGTGAAGATGCAGAAAAGAACTTTGCAGATCTGCTGACAGAGGAACTGGAACTGCAGGAAGCTGAGGCCTTGGAGAATCAGCAGCGAGCTGACATGGCTCTGCTCGAGGCTAAGAAGATGACTTCCCAGTATCAAAAGGAAGCAGACAAATGCAATTCAGGGATGGAAACTTGTGAAGAAACAAGGGAGAAAGCTGAAGCTGCATTGGCAGCGCAAAAGAAATTAACGGCATTGTGGGAGTCAAGGGCTCGTCAGAAGGGATGGAAAGAAGGGATTGCCAAGTCTCAGACCAAATCTCAAGGAAATGTTGAGTCCATGTAGTAGACAAATCATTGTGGCCTAACACAAAAAATGTTATTATGCGACCTGCTGCAAGTGCTAGTTTTGATGAAAGTTCATAGGTCTCATCCAGAAGTGGGCATAGCATAAGTCTGATTTTACATCAGTTAATAGTCAAGTATAGGTGCCTTTGTTGTTAGGGAGCTTTTGAAGCAGCCAACGCCTGTTAAAAAGGTAAAATTTCTTGTGTTTTCTACTATATTTAATCGTTTTCATGTTAACTCTCAAGGCAGGAAGTAATTTACTTCAGTCACATGGCAGTCGCCAGATACAATATGTTAGCAATCGAAGTGCTCATTCCTCAAGTTGTACTGTAAGCCCCTTGTTTTGCTTCTCTCTCTCTCTCTCTCTACTATTTTGGAAGCAGGAAACAATGTTGGATTAGACATTTCAAGGAAAATATTATATGGAAGTTAAAACTTTTATTCTTGTATTTTTTTTTTTGCATACATAAATTAAATTCACATATTTGTTAAGCATATGTATTAATATATTATGTTTTATTGCAATCGATATTTGTAGAAAGTACATTTTAGAAAATCTAACCAACCATAGCCTGCGGCTCTAATATTCATTAAAATTCTAATGGCTGTGGCTCTAATGTTCACCTGAAATTCTAGTTTGTTGGACTTTTGCTTTGATATTAACTTTGTTAAACCTTGAACCCAAGAGCGTAAATATTTTCTTAAGTCTTTTTTTTTCGTATTTTTTGTATGTATTTTCTACTCTCTTATAATTTTTTTTGCAAATATAATAAAAAAGATTGTAATTGATTTTTTTTAATTTTAATTTTTAATTTTTAATAATTTTATTTTATTTTAATTATTATTTATAATATCTAATTCATATTATAATGCATCATTGGAATAAATTAATATAATTTTTTTCTATGAATAAAATGACTAAATTTTTTTTAAAAAAAATAGTAAGAAATGTGAAGAGTTATTATATCATATATGGTGATATAATTATCATATAAGCTAAATCTCAACCTTTCGTTAAAAGCTCTTCAATTAGTAAATATGAAGAAAATAATAAAGAAATTGATAGCTTTGATTAAAAGCAGGAAGACAAAAAAAATAAAAAATAAAAACTTCAAAAAAGCAAGTGATAGGGGATCTAATGTTAAAACAATAAGAGAAGACTTTCAAAAAGTAGTGAATTAAGCCTTAGAACGATTTTAAAATCATGATATGGCTTTTTAAAAAAATAAAAACAAAATTAATTTTTAAAAAATATAAAACAAAAATTAAAAATAGCTTTTCATTTTGAAAAATAAAAAAATGAAAAACTCACAACCTAAGTTAATAAGGCCTAAACATTGATAAAAAGAAAAACGTGGATAAGGCCAAAACCTTGAAATTAATTTTTTAATGTGAATTCCATCCAGTGGATATATGTTACATATTGATATGGGAGGAATAGAGCATAACAACATAAGAAGGATCTTAGGCCTAATATATTTGTAATATCTTATATTTATTCATTTTTATCATTTTATGCTATGTATTTATGTATTTACTAAATTACTCTATATTCTTATATATTTTATTTTAATAGATACTTTATAATTATATATTGATGACTTTATTTCTTATATATATATCTATTTCATACTTAACAGACACCTAAATAAAAATAATATTACGTGTGTATATAAGTATTTATTTAATATAAAATATACAAGTACGAGAGATAAAATAACTAATATATAATTGTATAAATATCTATTAAACAAAATAGACAAATATATAAAACAATCTAATAAATAAATAAGTAATCAAAATAAATAAGTACAGAAGATTATAAATATAGTGCGCCAAAAAATTTATGAATAACAATAAGATAGTGTGAACAAAATTTTGTTTAAAATATTATTTAATAAGCTTATAAGTCCACTTTATCAGGTAAAAAAATAATTATTTTGTTTATAAGTATTTTATTTATAAATTTAATTGAAAATTTTATTATAGTATTCCTAATATTTTTAAAAAATTTATTGAATATCTTTATAATATTACTTTCTATTTTTTAATTATTTTAATAACAAATATATTTATAAATTATTTTTTATATAGCATGTCATGTGTTTGTATATATGGTAATATTCTCGGTCCAAATCTATTGTATTTGTGATATTTTCGTACCATGTTATACTAATTTAGAAAAATAATTATATTGTATTGAATTGTGTCAAAGTTTTAAAAATAATAATATAATATAACTCATTAACCCTTATATAACCATGTTATATTGTACTAAACCTTGTCATACCTTATTAATATATGAGTTAATCTCAATTGTTTTTTAATAAATTTTACCATTAATGTTATATCTAATTTGTCTAAAATCATATAAAAATGTTAATTTATAAAATAATAATTTAATTTATATATATATATATAACATCAATTATAAATATAAAAATTTTAAGAGATTAAATTATTTAAAATTTTTTAATACTTAAACACTAAGATAGATTTAATTTAAAAAATTAAAAATATAATTTTATTTAAAATATTATAATCTAAAATATGCTAAAAAATCATAACTTAATGATTATTCTATAACTAATTTTTAATTTAAAATTAAATATAATATTATTTATTTGATAAAAAAAATAATACTCACTAAATCTATTATTTTATTTAATTTATCAATTATTTCTTTTCAATTGAAAAAAAAATATATATATACACAATTTCATTCAAATAAGTAAAAATAAATAATTTATTTATTTGATCTCACAAATCATATCGGGCCACGCCACTTATTGTGTTATGTTGGAACCGTTTAATAAGCCAAATGCCTCGACCCAGGACATTCTAGGTTTGACAGCCTATGTGTTATCTGTGTCGTTTTTAGGTATGACTGCTTGTTAATCTCTTTAATATTCAAAATAAATAGGTAACTATTTAAAAAATTTTAAGTGCTCATAAATTTACATTAACATATAATACTTAATTTTTTTAGAAGTTACACCAAACAAACTCTAAGTAAAATAAGAAGAAGAAAACACACAACATTAAAAAAAAATTACAAAAAAATAAAGAAAAAGAAAAATAAAGGACAGGATATCAAACCACGGACTTCAAATCCCTATCAAATCCACCACATGAACGTGAATCATAACCTTTCATCACTTCACTCATTGACCTTTTTATGTATTTAATTAACTAATACGAATTTAAGTACAACACTAATTTTATCACTTACTTGGCCTTTTGAACCGCTGTGATCGAAGAAGAATTTCCAGTAACAGAATCATACCTCCTAAACAAGTGGGCAACAAGTAAACTAGCTGTCAGAGTCACATAATCCTTAGCAGCACACTGTTTATTCGCAGCGGTCGGTGTTCCGGTTTGAGGTCCATTTGACCAATATAAATAGTTCAGTAACTCCCTACCCGAACCCATGAACCGATCTGGTTTAAAAGTATCCGGGTCTTCAAATATCTTCGAATCTCTCATCGCCAGTAGTTGATACCCACATAATAACTCGCCCTTTTTAATCTCAAAAACTGAGTCATGTGAACTGAGTTTAAAGTCTTTCCTAGCTCGGGCGTACTGAAGAGGAACGGGTGGGTTGAGTCGAAGCGTCTCGTAAACTACCGATTCAATAAGTGGCATTTCCTTCACTGAGTCGAAAGTTAAACTTGGACCGCCATTTTCTCTGGCTTCTTTGCGTAGTCGTTCTTGTAATCCACTAATGTCGCTTACTATGATGCTGATTAGACTAGGTAGAAATACAGAGAAGCCACCATATGCATTAAATCCGAGTACAAAGAGTAGGTTGTGAATTGTTTCTTCCTGACTCAATCCAAACTCGGTCTTGCCTCGTTGTATCACTTCTTTACCTATTTTAGTTAATGAAAATCAATATATCGTGCAATCTATGGCCATGTTTTAATAATGTTTGAAATTTTCTCAAAATTTTTATTTGATTTTTCTATAATTTTTAATTTTGGGTTTTAAATTTTAATGAAATTACTAGCAAAAGAAGCCAGTGAATTTCGTTTTCATTAAGGTTAGTGGATATGATATTTAATGATTCAAATTGATTATGTTATACGCTATGGATATTTAATAAATTGATTTTATATATTGGATTCGTCTTTTTGCATTTTTGAATTATTATTATTATTTTTTTAAATCTCTTCTTGTCTCGGTGCATATACCATAATTATTTTATAAACTTATTAATATATTAGTAAGTCATTTTCATTTGTCAAAAACAAAAAACTAATCAAAGAAAATATAAAAAATAATTTTTTAATAAATATAGTTAATAAAAAAATATCAAAGAATATTAGAATTATAAATAATAAAATGAAAATTCAAAACAAAGAGAAGAAATTAAAAAAATAAAGATCTTAAATTTCTATTCTTTTTTAATTTTTTAATTTTTATTGTGCTTTTAATTTATTTTTAATATCTTAATTGATTAATTGATTAGATGAATTTAAATTAATTTGTTGAAGACTTTAAAATTTATTTTTTTTCTCTTTTTATATTGGAAGATAATTAAAATTTTCAAGGAGAACAAATAAAAACTTTAAAAACTTTAATAAATATATACATGTTTTAGTTTTTTGAAAGAAAAAAAATGTTGCCCCCTTTCCCAACAATACAGCTTTGCCACCCTCCTTATAGTTCTCTACCTAGTCAACTCCGAAAATATTATTTGTACAAAAAAATATGTTAAATTATATTTTATTTTATTTTATCAAAATATAAAACTAAAATATATTAACTTCTGAGTGTCGTTGTAGCAAAATGGGTTGGTCGGATGGTTTTGGTGGAGTCCAAATTTTTTGGGTAAATTTTCTCGAGACTCCAGTTGTGGGCGAATTGAACTATATGTAGGTTTCGTAAAAAAAAATCGAGAATTAAATTATGTATTTTGGACCACATTGAATCAAATCAATTAAAAGTTGTTTTTTCAAAAAAAAGTATATAATAAATTTAAAATTTCCATATGTAATTTTAAAAGATTAAAAATTAAAATTTTAAAAAATAATCATGTATATGTAATAATATATAAATATGTAACTAGCATATTATGTTAAGTCTATTAGTTTATGAGTATAATAACAGGAAAAATGAATTATTAGTATTTAATTGGTATATTAAATTTATCATTAGTTATAGTTTCAATGAAAAAATTGAAAAAAAAAATAAAATTCTATTCTTAAAAATAGGTTAAATTCAAGGCATTTTGAAAGTAAGTTTTCATTTTATGATATATATAATATCCATTTAGGGTGAAATATAAAAATCTCAAACAGTCTATAATCCCAATTGTTCCCTACAACATCAATTGAAACTAATTTCAGACTTCATAATAATTTTGTGATCAATATGATCGATTTCGAATTGTAAATAATAAATAAAATGAATGTAAAGCAATTTAATTAATATAAAGAGATATTGCGCACCTTGTTCTCTGATAAACTCAGTTAACTTCTTGTAATCTCCGCTGACAAGAAAAAAGGGGTATGGAAAAGAGTGAAGAAAGATTTCAGTTAAGGGTTGGAAGGCAGTGATAGGGGCAGTGGGGAGGAGCTGGACGAGGAGCCATCGGTCAAGCATAGCATAGCCTGATTTTTCAATTTCCGGCGAGACTGCTGGGTCAGCCCCAACAAGGGATTTGGTTAGGAACTTGAAAATGCATTGCTGGAGTGGGAACAAGTAGCTTGAACTGCCTTTTTCTGAGATTTCAGCATCCACTGTGTCCCAGAGTGTATCAAGATTGGCTAGAAGCTCTGTCAGCCACACCTTGGAGCTCCGTTTCAAGATGTCCATCGAAAAGCTTTTTGCCTGTAATGCAAATGATACTGATCGTTTAGAAGGCTTTTTTACTTGACAAAAAAAAAAGGAAAAAATAAAACTTTAAACATTTTTGGATAATTATGTTTTATGATATTGTAATTTCAAAATTCAAACCTTCATCTTTTGTAATAGGGAGAAACTATTTCCATCATTCAATTTTTTTTTTTATATTTACACTTCTTTTTTGAAGTATTTAATATGATCAATTGTAAATTGATTGTCATTAAATTTTTTCTTAAAATATCAATTTCAACATTTTTCTCACAAGTAAATTTTTATTTTTTTAAAAAATATAATTTAGACAAAAATAAATAAATATACAATAGCACACTGAATCTTAATCAAGCGATAAGTGCACCATCCTAGTCAATCCACAATCAATTCCCTCATCCTTAGTTGTAATATTCAAATATATATACATATACACACAATCAATTAAATAAATGAAAAATTAAAAAAAAAATAATGATAGTGATTGTATCTAAATATATAACTTTATTAAAATCTTTATTGTTCCCAGGATCAATTCCTTCCTCCTAGTTGTAATATTCAAAAATAAATAAATATAGAATAAATTAAATGAATAAAAATTAAAAAAATAATGACAGTAATTGTAACTAAATATATAACTCTACTAAAATCTTCATTGTTTTCATTGAACTGATTTTTAAATTAATACTTAATTAATTTATCTAAAACAACCATTTTATAAACAAATTCTATTTGAAATAACTAAATAATAAAGCACTTACAATCCTAGTTTATACATACATAAAACATTTTTAAAACTTATTTTTTAAATAAGTTTATTTAAATCGTAATTATTAATTAACATTTCAAAAGAGCATCTTATTGGGACCGTTTACTTTTAATTGTAAAAGAGTGACATTATTATTTTTGTCTTCGTTAAAGAAAACGAAGTTTTTTTTTTAAATTATTGACAGTTAGTCTAACAGAACCTGTGAAAAGATTTGTTCACACAGCAAAATATCTCCTAAATAATGGCGACATAGACTGCCCACGCACTAATTGATTGATACTGTTCCCACATGTTACAGCATTGAAATATTTTTCAGACTTTCAGCATAAGAAGTAACAGGCATATGAACTATATTGTAAAAAAATTACCATAATCCGATTTAATGGACAAATTCATTTAAATTAAATAGAAAAATTATAATTTGTAATGTATAAAGCTAATCATGACTTAAAAAATAAATAAATAAATTTAATTTGTGATTTAAAAAAGATCTCAAATCATTATAACCTAATACCGGCTCAAAGTGTGCGTGTACATATATATATATATATTAAATAATTCATAAGTTAAAAAGACGCTTTTCCTCAAATTTTGAGGAGGATAAATTTTGAAGGCCAATAATTACGATTGTTAAATTGTTTTTGAATAACACATAAACATTAATTATCATGCGATATCCTAAAGTTTTTTTTGTTTTTTTAAATGTGGGGATCGCTGCCACCTACCACATAATATTTTTTTTATTGGACCCACCACATAATATAAAAACAAAATAAAAGCTTAGAAAAATGGATCAGACAACCAGTAGATCTTTCTTGAAGATTTTGAAGATCTTATCCCTCTCTTACACTGTCCTCTTGTAGCCAGACACATGTATCCTATTTGATTTTCTACGTCATGTCGTACAATGCCATGGTGCTAGACTTCTTGTTAACTAACTAGCAAATTCGCAACTTATTGACCAGACGCTACACTTAGCTCCCTCCCTTTCATTCTCAAAACACATCAATAATGTTTCGTCGTCAAAATATATTAGAATTAACATCTCGCGTCTCTTTAAACATATATATATTTTTTATTTTATTTTTTTATAAAATAACTTTAATTATTCAGTTTTAAAAATATATTATAAAATAATTTTAATCATCTAATTTTTAAAATATATATTTTATTTTTTTATAAAATAATTTTAATCATTTAATTATATAATAAAAATATTTAAAATATACTATAATAATTAAGAATAAAATTAAAAAAACAAATAAAACCAATAAAAATAAAAATAATACTTATAAAATTATAAAATAATTACACTATTTATTTATTTACATTCATTTAATAATATTAATAATAATTATATTAATATTTTATTTATTTACACTCCATTAATAATATTAATTTTTAAATTATTTTTTTACTTCTTTAAAAAAATATTTACTTTTTATATTATTTATAAAAAATTAAAATATATATATTTTTAAAACAACCAAATAATATCATTATAATATAAATAATGCATATTCAATATATTACAGATTAATTACAAGAAAGTATAATAATTTTTATAAAATTTCTATAAACTAAAAACTATCTAATTTAAAACTATCTAATTTAAACTAAAAAAAGAAGTAATGAATTAGTTCTTTTTAATATTTTTTTATTTAAAAAATAAAGTATTATCATATTTCTATAATCAAAGAAATAAAAAAATATATAATATGGGCCACATATAAAAATGGGCCAATAGAAAAACAATGACCAGGCTGAGAAATAATTTTTAATATATTTATATACATATAGAATGGCTTATTCAGATTAAATACACGTATATCTAATTATACATTCTATCTAAATAAAAAATATAATATATACTTATTTAATTATACATTCCATCTAAATAAAAAATATAATGTATACTTATGAGGGGAGTAAAAAAAGAAAAAACAGATAAAAGTAAAATCACTCCTCTTTCAAATTAATAGATGTCTTGTTAAACTAGCAATGAGACAACCGCAAACTAGCATCGGTAGATTACTTCATTTGCCGTCGAGAGATTGACCACAAGCAGTCCAATTGAGCCAATCTTTCGGCATTGGTGCTTATTGCTTTATAACTTTTTCTTATTTCTTTCATTCATTTATTTTATTTTATTTTTATTCATTTATTCTTAATAAATTTTGAGTTATGAATCTCCAAAGAGCAGTGGGTCCGGTCCGTATGATATACACTCCTTTTCCATGTCAAAATAATTGACTATAATCTTAAATTGATTCAAACGCATTTTGAACCTAAATGAACATAAAAAATAAATACAAGCGGAAAAAAAAAACCCTTCAAGTCATGCGGCATTCAACTTCTTGGACCAAAAATAAGAAATGCCCAAATGAGACACAAAAAGTAAAATATAAAAAATCAAAGTAAAAAAAATTTAAAGGATCTTCATTTTGCAAAAAATTCCGTACCATCTTTTTTACTACCAGAAGAGCCATTTTATATAAATATATAAATTTTTAATTCATAAAATTTTAAATAGGCTAATTTTAAAATGAGATCACACTTTTTCATAATTAATTTTTATATATTTATTTTAGGACAAAAAGAAAGTGACTACTTATTATTTATTAAATAGCAAAAATTCATATTTTATACCGTCTCCGCCCATAAAATAATAGACATATTATAAAATAATTGATCACTTTTATTTATAATATATATTTAATTTTTTTAATTTTATTATTTAATAAATTTATATTTTAAATAAAAAAAATTAATAATAATATATACTATTTTCAAGATAAATTTAAAAATAATTTTAAAAATAATATTAAAAGACCCTCCTGATTCCACCTTGTACCCGCTCCCTAGAGATATTATTCAACTCTTAGCATATTAATTTATTATTTAATATAATAATTAATAAAGTTTAAAATAAATATAATTTTATTATTATTTATTAGATATAATAACTATTTTACTTTTTACAGGTGTACTTCTAGGCATATTTTTCATAAAATCAATTATTGAATTTTTAATTATTTGATTTAATTTATTATTATTATTATTATTATATATACCCCATGTTATAAATTTAGAATAAATTTATCCAACTAATTAATTAATTAAGCTACCAATTAAATAATGCGAATTCCAGTTGTTTGAAAGGTAATAAAGTAATTTGCTCTAATCCAAGAAATTCATTGTATATATTTATGATAAAAATTCATAAATTGGAAGAGAAATTTGAAGAATGTAAAAGTACGTGATCCATACCTGGTTGTGGCCTGGCTCAGAAGGGTCACGATAAGCGGCGGTTCTGATATTTCCGGTGAACTTAGTACTTGGCACGAAATCGCCTACAAGGACATTTTTCTTCTCCACAATTTCCATATCAAAAAGATGAGCAAAAGACTTGCAATCCAGAACCGCCACAACATTTGGATTTACTCCGGTGAAGAAAGGAAACGTTGGCGGCACATTTGTACGGAACACCGTCGATTTGAACTTTTCAATTCGTTTCCGAAAAAAAGTTTCTGGCCCTTGAAACCACGAGTAGTCGAGCCGATCTGAGATAGGTCCTAGCAATGGCCAGCCGTAGGAGCCTGGAATCGTACGGAGAGGGAGGGAGGAAGACGGTGGAGATTTAGTAGAAACTGTCTCCGCCGGTGGTGGTGGTGGTGGTGGTGAGGAGGAGGAGGAGGACATGTCAGGAGAGATGCTCATCATTTTGGTCATTGTCGCGGCCATTATGGTGGTGGTGGCGACAGTGGAAGCAGAGGGACTGATGATTTTGATGAAGTGAATTATTTCTTTTTTTTTTTTTTTTTCGTTTTAGAAGATACTATGATTTATGATTTTTTTTTTCTTTCTAAATGAAGTGCAATTTATGAGGTGGTGAGGTGAAGATATAAATACGGGTCCACAGCAATTGAGAATCATATCCAGATCTTGTAAGCAAAAGAGCTCACGTTTTTTATGTACAAAAAAAAAAGAGCTCACGTTTTGTCATCCCTCCAGTTTCTGATTGATGAAATTTATTATGGCTGGATAAAAGGCTAAATGGGCCCACCGGTGGTGTCCAAAAACGAAAGGCAATAATTTTTTTTTGGATACTAAGGAAGCCACTAACAGACTTGATAACATTGTGGGCTACACAGCAGGAGATAGCCCTCCCCTGAACACCATAGAGACTTGATAACATTGTGGGCTACACAGCAGGAGATAGCCCTCCCCTGAACACCATAGAGGTAACGAAAGGCAATAATTGATTCATATTATTTTCATATATATATATATATATTTGAACTGAATTATTTTCATATTTTATACTATTAATATTTCTGCATTAATAATGTTAAAACAAATAATAATAATAATAATAATGTTTAAGCATTATCACCTTATATTTTATATGATGTGCGAATATTAATATATGATACTAGTTTATTTTAAAAGTCAACATAATTTGCTGCATTTGATTTGATTTATATTAAAAAAATTTATATATTTTTTTAAGTGAAAATATTAATCATGCACGAGTTGGACAGAGCGAGGGCTTCGAGGTTCAGAGGCATTCATCTATATTATGATTTTTTTTAATATAAGATAAAAATAATTATACAATAATATTCACTAATAAAATCATTATATTTTTTTAAAAAAATACTAATATAATCATTATTTTTTTTTTCAAAAAAAAAACACATTGCCAGTTGTCCATAATATTATTTCATATTTTGAAACCGTTAAATAATTAGTTCATTGTCAACATTATTAAATACATATCTTTCTATATAAATGACTAAATAATCATTTAATTTGGCATTTCTCATTCAGTAATGCAACTGATTCTTCACAATCTTTATTGCCGAAAATACTCTTTCTACAGTTATTATAGCAACAAGTTAAAACTAAAGTTAGATTAAGAAGTGGATATACTAAAAGATAAAACAATGTGCTTTTTAGATTGAACTAACTTCTGCAAAATGCTACCAATCCTCTTTAAAGTAGAAAAGTCCTCACTATTTTGCATATTAATTATATATATCACCAACTAACTATCAAGAACCATCAAATGATTGGTTGAAAACCTATATGGGTAAAATTTAGCAAGTTGAATCAACCTATATTTGCAAATGCAGAAAAAGAGTTATTAAGAGCTAAACATGCTAAACCAAAGAAGTAACGTTGTGTTTGCCCCAGTAAAATGATCATTGAGCTCTTAAAGTTGCTTTTCCACAACAAAATAAACTAAGTAAATCAGTGCTATAATGACACAAATGGTAATCTCCTCAACTCTACGCTTTGATCGCCCTTTGGATAGAAACATGTCATCCATGGAATGTCAATTTCATGAGTTTTGCAAAAAGTTACCACAGTCAATAAATTTTCCCATCCGCTATCTTTCAAATTTTATGGTCATTGCTTTGTAATACTATACAGTTTCATGGCATCAATGATATCTTGATCCTTCCTTTATAATGCACGTGGCAATCATTAGTGATTCCAACACATGTTTCATAAGATGCAAAATAAATACAAAGTCAAGATCTAACATCTTTAACAAACCATTGGTTTTAGCTCTTTGAGAAATTTAATTTTTTGAATATTCACAACTAATTGATGTAGTTGAGTATCAACATTTCTTTTAAGACTAAGTTTTTTATTCAAATTATTGGCGTCAATGAGTCCAATTATTCAAGAGATCTGCTCGATGAGCCTCAATGAGGGAATATACTCATAGACTTAGTACTACATTCCAATTCTAAAACTTAAAGTATTGGGTCTATGAATTCTATACACTTCTATACCACTCACTAGGTATATCTTTTTTCAATTTGGAATTTCTTTCATACTTGCTATATTTTAACAATCTCATCCTCAAGTATGAGCTTCCACATTTGGGTGTGAACTCCTCCTTAAACAGAATTCTTTTTGAACCTAGATATGAGTATACGACATCACCTAAAACCTTTTATACTTTCACCGGTCTGGACCCCACTATGAATAACTTTTGCTCTTCCACGTGGAGGGATATGGACAATCACGATATATGACTACCACCTCAATACTCATCCTTGTCGAACCATTGGCTCTCTTTCTGGGCCTGAACCTAAGTATATGATGTCACATATAGCCCTTTATACTTTCATCGATCTACGTTCACGGGGAGCAACTTTTGCTCTTCTTCGTGGAGGAATATGGACAACCACAGGATATGACTATTGTTTTCATACTTGATCTTACCAAATCATCGGCTCTAATACCACGTGTTGACGACAAAGAGCGTGATTACTCAAAATATCTGCTCAATGGGCTTTAGTGACAGAATAAACTCGTGAACTTTATACCACATTTCAATCCAAAACCTTAGGATATTAGGTCTATGAATTCTTTATACTTATATACCCCTCACTAGGTTTATCTTTATTTAATGTGAAATTCCTCTCATACTTGCTATATTTCAACACAAACCACATCCACTAAAAAAATTTCCCTTTTCTTTAGAAACTTGCTTTTCACAAAGCATGTCATGTCACTTGCATAATCCTCCAATGACATTTAATAAAGTAACAATTAAATTAAAAAGAAAAAGCAATTTGGATATAATCCTTGGCCACGATAACAAGTGTGAGTTGCAATTAATGAGCAAAGCAATGAATATTTTTCTCTTAATTCAAAATTTTAAGAACATATTGTAAGGTTTTGAAATTAGAAACGAAGAAGGTAAGGTCATCCTTAATTTTGCCATGGCATACAATTTGATATTAGTAAATACATATTTTATAAAAAGAGAATCACATCTAGTAGCCTTTAAAAGTAAGCAAAATAGAAGCCCGGTTAACTTCATACTCACAAGAAAGCTAATCAAACTCGATGCAAAGATTATAGGGTAATTCCAAATGAGTCTTTGACTACTCAACAATGTTAGTGATTTTGGATGTCAAAATTAAGAGGTTGGCAAGTAGTTCTAGAAGGAACAAAATTTCCAAGATTAGGTAGCTAGGTGATGGACTTTAAAAGCAAATAATATTTAGGGATGAGTTAATCAAAGCTGAAGATTGGGAGGTAAATATGAATATGTCAGCAAATGATATGTGGATGGGCATGTATACAACAATTAAAAAAGTAATAAGAAAAGTACTTGGTAAATCTAAAGGATATGGGCATCTTCCGAAGGAGTTTTGATTGTGCAATGAGAAAGTGCAAAAAGAAGTAAAAAGTAAAAGGGAAGGGATAAGAGTTTACTCAGGAGTAGTGACAACGAAGCTTTTGAGCAGTATAAGTAAGCAAAAAAAGATGCTAAAAAGGTAGTTAGTCAAGTAACAACACAATCTTTTTGGAGAGTATATATGAAAAACTTAGTACAAAAGAAGGGAAAAAAAAGACTATCTATAAATTAGCTAAAATAAGGGCAAAAAAAAATGAGATTTGAATCTAATTAAGTTTATCAAAGATGTAGAGAATAGAGTTTTAGTCCAAGAGGAAGATATCAAGGAAAGATAAAGAAGTTATCTTGAGAATCTTCTTAATGGTAACTGTTATTAAAATATTAAGGGTTTGGATGACATAGCAAAGAAAATGTGAAATATACTAGACGAATTTATTTTTTTGAAATTAAGGAAGCTCTAAAAATAATGAAAATTGGTAAAACATATGGCTCAAATGGAATACCCATTGAAATGTGAAAATGATTGGGAGATGTAGGAGTTGCATGGTTGACTGTTTATTTAATAAGATCCTGAGTACAAAGAAAATACATGATGAATAGATACAAGGCAGTTTAATGCTTATTTTTTAGAATAAAGCAGATATTCAAAATTGTTCGAACTATAGAAGTATAAAACTTATGATCCACACCAGAAAACTGTGAGAGAGAGTTATAGAATACTATTTACATTTGGACACTCGTATATTTTCAAAGCTATCTTTCTTATCATAGATTTGATGGAAAAGAACAAAGAGATGAAAAAAGATTTATATGTTGTATTCATTGATTTAGAGAAGGTTTATGATAGAGCCCCTAGAGAAGTTTTATAGTAGATCCTGGGATACAAATGGGTATTTATAAGATATATCCAAATCTTGAAAGATATTTATGATGGAGCTATCACTAGTATCCACACTGTTGGAGGGGAGATTAAAGATTTTTTTTCTATTAGGTTATATCAAGGTCCAACTTTAAATCCTTATCTCTTTACCTTGGTTATGGATGAACAACAAGACATATACATGATAATATCCCTTAGTGTATGATGTTTACAAATGATATTGCGTTAATAGATGAGACTCAAGCATGAGTAGGTCGAAAGTTGGAGTTGTAAAAAACTATATTGAAATCTAAGAATTTTAAGTTAAGTAGAATTAACACTAAGTATATGCATTATAGATTTAGTAATGCGAATGGAAAGGGAAGCAAAATTACTTTGGATGAAGTGGCAGTACCTCATAGCACTCATTTTAAGTACTATAGCTTTATTTTTCAAGAGGATAAAGGTTATGAAGAAGATGATAACTATATAATTAAAGCTGGTTGGATGAAATGGATGAGTTTCATATGAGTTTTATGTGATTGGAAGATACTAATTAAATTAAAAAGAAAAGTTTTACTGCACTATAATATTGCATGCTATGATGTATTGTAGTGCATGTTGAGCAGTGAACAATATATGAATAAGATGCATATTGTAAAAATGAGAATAATAAAATGGATATGTGAATACACTATAATGGATAAAATTAATCCACAATGAGTTCATTAGAAAAAGTGGGGATAGCGCCTATTGAGGATAAGATAATAGAGCATAGATTGAGGTGGTTTGACCATGTGAAATGAAGATCTAATGATGCACCGTTAAAAAAACTAAATAAGTTAAAGTAGATATAGCTATGAGAGGTAGGGATAAACCTAAACTAACTTGGATAAAAGTGGTACAAAATGATCTTACAGTTTTATATTTATCAGAAGATGTAGTCATAAATCATGCCAAGTGAAAAAGAAAATCTATATTGCCAATCCTAATTAACTTGGTATTAAGAATTTATTGAGTTGAGTATTAAACTTTTAAGACCATTAAATTCACCTCACATATTACTAGCATCATCATAGCCTTGTCCAAAAATTCTGATATACCCATGTTATGCTTGCAAAGTAATAATTCAACTGCCTTTTTTATAAATGACAAGTAGTGGTATCATTAACATGCACTGTACCAAGAAAATGCTTAACAACACATCCTAACTTGTTTATATAACGCAATATAACCATCGTTTCTTATTTTTTCAAAATATCTAGTGACTCGTCAACAATAATAGCAAAAAAAATTCATGACCAAAATAATTTATAATAGCATTAGTTGTCTCAACTGCATCAGCATTAACAATATCTTTTTGAATGTCAAGAGTAGTTAACTGATTATTCACAGGAGCATTTTGTAAAATCACACTTTTTAAACATTTATTACGATCAACAAGAAATTTAAGAAGTTCAAGAAAGTTACCTTGATTGGATGAACTTTCTGACTCATTATGACCATAAAAGCCAATCCTTGCTTCAAGAGAAAACAAATGCAATCAATTGATGCAATTAATTGACTTTGACATAAATTACAAACTTGATCATATTGCTTAGAAATATCAACTTCAATGTGTTGATTTTGTTTCATCAAACTCTCACAATTTTTCATTGCATTGTTATGAGTACTATTTGGACCTCCAATGTGAAGGTTTAATTTATCTTTTATTGTCCCAATTGGTAAACTCCTTAGTAACAAATATGTCTCCTTTTGATTGTTTTCCAATATCATACTTTAAAAAATAATAACACAAACAAAAAGTTGCATATTTTATTATGTTACACTCTAACCAATTGTTGAATTCATCAAATCAAGGACAAAATCAATATAACTTATCTCCAAAATTTCTCTTAGGAAAATCATGTTGACGGTGTTGACAAGTCCCTTTCTGTAAGTAGTATTTTCTAATCTTATCTTAATAATTAGGATGATTAGGTGATGTTTTTGGACGTAATCTAGGATCCAATGGAAGATCGTCCAAGTTGATTTCAATTTGAGGTTGTTTTGAGAAATTTGATGCATCAATTTGAACATTAGTTTTAGTAAAACCTGAAAAAAACTTGCTGATTAGAAACTGTTTTCTTTTTAAAATTTATCCGTTGCCCTATATAAATAAAAAAAAAACAATCATAGTGAGCAAACCATGTCATTAATACATATTGGAGTAAATTTTTTTCTTGGAAATAAAAGAAAACTATTATCTATACATATTTGAACAGAAGTTGAAAAGGAAAAAAAAAAAACAAAATGATAGAACAACTAGACAACTTTTGTTTCTTTGACACCAAAATTTTTTGTCTATGACTATGGACACCTTCTTTTTATTCTAATTTTACAGAAGCTGAAAAAATATTTTCACGAAACAAAAGGGTATTTTTAGCATTAATCCTAATAGGCTCTCCCTTTTTTTTTTAATAGACACCAAGTTTCTTGAATCAGAATATGTTGCAAATAACAAATGGCATATTGGCATGTTATGCTTTTTTGAAAGAGATAAAAACAAAAAATTGAACAAGTAATAAGAACACCAAAAATCAAGCAAACTAAAATAAAATAACTAAACAATATATGAAGATTAAAATTCAATTTCCTTGTTGAATGTTGTGAAAAAAAAAGTGAGGCAATGAAGTTCATCCAATGTAAATTTTGTAGAAATTTTTCCTTGACTAATATTTTTCAATCTATAATTTTCTTTTTTTTTATTTTTATTTTAAAGTTTAATCTTTTATAAATTAAATAAAAAGAATAACATTTAAATAGCACAAATTAACCAATGGGCCATAAAATTAAAAAAAAAATTCATATTGTACTTTTTTTACATGGGCTTAGGCTTAAGAAGCACATTAAAAAATTTTATGAGTTAGATCGCGCACTTCACAAAAAAAAAAACGATCGCAAATATAATATATATATATATATATTATAATGTTTAAAATTTTAAATAGTAATTTTCTAATAAATATTAGTAATGGATTGTATATAGTGATGAAAATAACTTAAAAAGTTAAAAAATTACTTTAGATTCGGATGAAATTGGTGTTGCAGATAAAGAATCCTAAGGTGATATAAATTTACAAAAAAAAATGCCTTTCTAACTCTAAAAGTGAATTTCAATGAATTAGGATATGAATTATAAGACTTTAAATTAACTAAAGAAATTATTTTTACGATTTTTATGAAATTAAAAATTGAGTTAGGATAAAAAATTAGATAAAAGGGAGCACTATAATTATAATGAGTTTACCCTCACCCAATCAAGCCCTTAGATATTATAAATAGAAAGTTTAGAAGACTCTCTCATTTTTTCATCATCTTCATGCACGCCACTTTCTTCTTCATCACCAAACTTCACCATTCTTCTTCTTTTATAAATCTAAATAAGAATCAAGGGAAAATCACATTTAGTTGCAAGATTTTAAGAGAATTTATTAGGATAAACAAGATTAACCATAAGTAATTAAGAGAAAAGAGAGGAAAGAGAAAGAGGGAAAATTCTTGAAGAGGTAAGTGTTTGTGTGTTTATAATTTATGATTTTATTGTTTTCTTTGAATTTTAATGCTTACACTAGTTAATTGAATTATTTTGAGTGACTTAACTATTAAAGAAATAATTGATTTTGATTTTTGATTCAAAAAATGGATATGAACCCTTTTTTTAAATAAAAGGTTGTGTTTGGGTGTGTTTTACTATTTATTAAGTATATTGGTGTTGCTTTTAATTTAAAGTGAGAGCTGTAATGATTTTAAACTTATAAAAGATGAATTTTAGAGTTTGGAGAATCTGAGCAAAATCCCATGGGCGTGCTTATGGAAGGCCACGAGTGTGGCTTTGAGAACGAGTTTGTCCAAAGAAAATTTTTTTAAGGGCAATAGTCTTCTGAATCGCACGGGCATTGCCCCAAAATTGCCATGGCTATAGGGCTGTTTTTTAGAAATGTGGATAGTATGGTTTTAGAATGCACAGGTGTGGCCTTGGTATGGCACGATCATGAATATTCTGAAACCCTAACTTATATCTTTTAATCCTTCAAACTATTTCACTTCTTATTTTAATATAATTACCTTATTTATTTAATATTTATAACATGAATCTTTAAAAGGAATAAATGATTACCAAATTGAAAGATTAGAATTTTGGAAACGTTTATGAGATGGGTAGTGAGAAACTTAAAATCTTGAAATATTAAAAATGAACTATAGTGTCATTTATTAAAGTATCGTAAAATGAATGTATAACTAGGAAAGAATGAGTAATGAATTGTCCAAATCATACTGATAGTAGACCTAGCTTGGTATTGAATGACTAGCTAGAGGATGAATATTCATAGTGATAGTGGGCATTCCATGCCCGCAGTGGACACACAATATCATAGTGACAGTGGGTATTTTTGCCAAAAAGTGAATATACTATATTAACAATGGGCCTTTGTCCATATTTTTTATATTGGGCATTAAATTATTAACAATGATCCGTTGTCTGAATCTAAGGTTTAAGTTCAGTGTGTATGGACAATTTAGGAGAACTTGTATAATATATGAATAATATGCTATGTGACAAATTAACCAAGGTAATTGAACATTTAATTTCTTTATGTTAAGCGTTTTGAATATATAAATGTATCAAATTACCATTAATATTCAAAAGTGAAGATTGTATTACTTTATAAAAGATAATTCAAGTTATCTTTCCTTTTAATTTTTTGTTTATTATAAATACACAAGCAGCACTAAATTTTATTTAGTGTGTTAGATTTATTTTTAAAGTGTAGATCAATCGGGAAGAATTGAGGCTGTAGAGTGAGAGTGCTACGTTCTAGATCAACTTCATCGCAAAGGTCCTATCAGTAATATTTTGTATATTGTATTTTAAATAGTTTACATAGGAGAATGACTATATTTTGGATGGTGGTTGTACATATTTGAGGGTAGCATAATGATGTATATATATACTTGTGCTTAGTTTTCCAAACAAACTAGGAAATTTGTAAGTTATTATAATTTCATATATGTACATATTTAATGTAAGTTCATATTCTTTTGAATTCTTAATAGTCTAGTGTTTTAGTAACATTCCTTTATAGTATAGTGTATAAACTATTTAGGGGTATTACATATATTTAACGGTTTTTTTTTTCTAGGGGCACCCCTCAATATTAAGTGGCTCCGCCACTATGCATGAGCAAAAAATGCTAAATATCAAAATTTTAAATTTTTTTTAAATTACCCTTTGTGATATTAATAATCCATATACCAAACAAGTAAATAACTAAATTATGATGCTAGTGAAAAAGGTGAAATTCCTGAAATTTAACTATTGGGGTGGTATCCCATCTAGATTAGTTGAATCCTAAGTGGTGATCTTAGAAAAGTGTACATATGAAAAAATCGTTGTTCCAAACCCCTAAGAAATTGGTTAAACTCTGTCTAGACTTACTCTGTTTTCCTTATTGCATTTATTATTACATGCGTTAAATTTGTTGTTATGAAAGTTATTTAATTTTAAACTCCTATTTAACCCCTCTCTAATATATTCCATATCGGGTCCAACAATGATAATAAGACTCTTCACTTGGGCCATGCAAGTTATAAAAAAGCAATTACCTCTATTGTTTTCCTTGTTAGTATAGACTACTAGTGAAAGAGAAGTGGTAATTCACAAGCCACTTGATTGGAATATTATGACAAAGATGTGAATACTCATTGAATGAGTAGTCAAACTTTGATGTAAGATGGTGATCAATTGGGCTTCACTACCTGTCAATAAGTTGTCATCTCGATCATATTTATGCATATAATTCTTTGTTTTGAGGAGACACATCTCATATATAAGTGGTTATGATTTGTTACTGCTTACATGATGGGACTAGCCATACACAAGCATATAGCATGTGATTGCCTTAGCTAGTGATATATGGAGACTTAAGGTCTACCAAGAAGAAATTCGTTACCTCGAGGAGATGAGGATAAGGTCTTATACTATCAGGTCATTCTTGATAAATAAGCCCTTGAACAAAACTTTTGAAGAATAACTATAATGGGTTTCTACTTGGAATCTATTGTATCGAGAATTGGCATCAATACCTGGTCATATGATCATAGTATTAACATCAACAATGGACTTGGCCTAAATCAGAATCTTCGAATGAATGGATTCAAATGCAGAGTATTTATGAGCAAGACGCATGAAATGTCGATAACCGACTTGATATTTATTTCTAATTAGGTGGTAGTCATGGCATCTAATGCAAACTCTAGATAATATCACATCCAACTGCTAATTAGACATAACTCTAGAAAGTCACACACCATAAAGTACTATTTGATTAGATTTAAATTATCTCAATTTGTTATTTATAATGTTTAATTTAGTAATTGAAATAATCTGACAAACCTAGTGATTTAGTTTATAAGGTCCTAACATCACCTGACGCTTCATTTAGTAATTAAGAGATTATTGATTTGGTTTTAGCTTATATTGGATATAAATCAAAAGGACTAAATTGAAAAAGACTTGTTGAGTATTTGGTGTAAATGGCAAAAAGAACAACGGAATTTCCCAAAAAATTTCTAAGGTTAGTAAATATAAAGCTTTCTCCATTAATGTAGGTCTAATTCATATTACAAAAATAATTTAAAAAGAAAAAAAGTTATAAAAATATTATACAAATAAAAAATTATAAAAATAATGTGCAAATAAAAATATTTATGATTTATTGTTGCACTTTGTGCTTGTTTGTCTTAGTATGAGTGAGCTTGCTTTTACTTATTGATTGCATATTGTTTTGTTCCTCACATACGACCATACTAAAAGTATATCGATCTTCTTCGTTTCTTCTCTTGATTGCTTATTTGCACTTTAAAGTTCTTGTCCTCAATTGCAAGAGGAAAACCCAATCACTCTTATCCAACAGCTTCTATTTATAGAACAACCATCCACTAAATACTGCGATTTGCTTACATACTTTTTTCCAAAAAAAATTTTATCATCTTTAAAACACTTGATGGGTCCTTTATTTTTGGCTAAGTTAATAAACTTGTGGAGTTCTAAAAGGAGAAACTCTAAACGAATAGTACAAAGGCTTATCTCTATATCATTCATTAGTCCTCCAAACATTCAAAAAACACAATGTACATATTAAATATAATTTGAGCATATTTTTAATATATATCATAAAAATTATAAAAAAAATTAAAAGAATCATAACTATATAAATACTATCCCATCCTATTAAAATTATCACCTTTTAGCAAAAATTATTATACTAAATTTATTATTTTATAAAATATAAAAACTTATATTTTTATTATTAATGAGTTAATTGATATAGTAAGAATATAATAATTTTAATACTTATAAATTAATAAAAAATATTTTAATTTATTTAAAATAATTTTATATAAAATTTATAAAATATAATAATTATTTTAAAAATTATGTATATATTGAAAGGAATGATTTAAATGGGATAGGGATAATTTATTTATATTTTACCCAAAATTAAATCCATCCTAGCACGTGCTACATGCAGGGACTTGTCATAGCTAATAGCGTTTAATTCTTATATTTGCGCTTTTTTAATGTTTCAATAAAAAGAAATTATTCCCTTCAAAAAAAAGAAATTATCAAATTCTTAAAGAATTACATTAATAGTATTTTTAGAGATATTATATACTCATCTTTAATTAATAATATTATATTATAAAATATTAATTTCACTAAATTTTATCTATCAAATGAAATATTTTATGTAAAAAATTTAATAAAAATTATTTCATAAAAAAATATTAAAAAATTTCATATTAAAAGACGATCATACTTCTACTTTAATTGTTTAATTCTGCATATAAATAAATAAATAAAAAATTATAAGGGTAGTTTATATATTACTTATATTTTTCTAATAAAATTGAATTACAATAAAATAAATTAATATTTTTTTAATTTATTTTTTTAATATTTTATTATATTTTTTAAATATAACAATATAATCTTTTTAATATAATATATCTTTATAAAATATATTTTTAATAATTAATTTTTTTAATAATCTATTAAATACAATAGAAAAACTGCCACACAAAAATTTCAAAATTCTTAAAAAAATAAATTTTAATTATAAATTTAAAATTTAAACTTTTAAAAGTTCAAATATATGTATAATTTTATAAATTAAAATTTTTAATACTTTTTAATTAATATTTAATTAATAATTTTTATAAATAAATTATTTTTTTTTATAAAACTAGTAGAGCGTAGGAGTTAAATTAATTCAAATCCTCCATAGTGTGAGCAAAAATGCAATAATTATCCTTTGAGCTTTTTGTCCATACATTTGTCTCTCTCTTTGTCCTTTATAAACATTGATATTTTTTCAGTAAACCATTTTTGAAATTTTGTTTAAAGAAATTATTATCAATATTTGTGACGGTGAACTAGTACTTCAGTTTATGAGCTGGACTGAAATTCGGTTTCTTAACCTGAATCAAGGCCATATTGTAGGGATTCCATTCAGGTTTATGATTTTTAAATCGAATTAGAAATGAATGTTCAGATTTTGAATTATAAAAAATAATATATATATATTCTAAAAATATATATAATTTTTAATTAAAAATTAAAATCTTAAGAGTTAATTTTTCAAAAAATTTTCTTACACTTCAATTTCAATATTAAATATATAAATTTATATAGATAAATACATATATTTATAATAAAAAATATATATATTTACAAAAAATTATCATTATCATTACCATTATTATTACTATTATCATTTATAATAATAATTATTGTTAATTTATTATTATTTTGTAATAAATAATATTATTAATTTAACTTATATTATTAAATTTATGAATTAATATTTAATTTTATAAAAATATTATTAATTATAGTTGCTTTTATTAAAAAAAATAAATTATTAAAATTAATTTGAAAGAACAGTTCAAACTGAAATAGAAATCATAACTGAAACAGAAATTATCATATCTTTTAAGTACTTAAACTTTAACCTAATTAATTCTTGCTGATTAAAATTAAAATTTACTGTTTTTATAAATTGAAACCGTCTTAACAGTGGCTATAATTACCCTAGAAAAATTTACAAAATAATAATATTAAATATTTATTTTTTTATTTAAATAATATATTTTAATGGCATAGTTTAATAATTTTTTATTTAAATAAATAAGAGCTATTTTATAGAATTTTAAATTATCTAATAATTAACAGTTATCACAAAAAAAAAAATGAACGAGTTTGGAACCAAAAATCTAATGAAAAAAAAAAAAAAGCTTTTGTGGATCACCCACTAATTTTTCCTTGTAGTTGTTTTTCTATTTTCCTTTTTAACAAAGATTAGGACTTGAATCAGTAAAAGAATTTATTTTACCTCTCTTAAAAGGGTGGCTATAATCACCCTTTCTGTTTCCAAGGGAGGAGAAAAATGACATTCTCTTCGCTTTTCAACGACTTAGGGCCTGTTTGGTTTAGCTGTTCATAGCAGCTGGTAGCTAATAGCGGTTGCTGATAGCTGATAGCTGGTGGCGGATTCGGGTTAGTGTTTGGTAAAAATACAATAGCTGTTGCAATTTGAATATAAAATTACCAATAAGCATATCGTTATCTAATAAATATTAATTTTTATTTTATTTTAATAGAGTTAATATAGTCTTAATATGAATCAGCTATCAGCTGATATGAAAAAGCTCTGAGTAGGAGTTTATTGAAACAGCAGCTGTTTGAATTCCTAACAGCTATCAACTGCTATTTTAAAATTTTACCAAACATCAAATTTTACCAAACAGCTGTTGTTTGGAGTTTAAACCTCTATCAGCTGCATCAAACAGCTAAACAAAACACCCTCTTAGTATATAGCTCATTTAAATTCCAATATATGCATGTATACAAAGAAAATCTATAAATCATACTTTAGCATTAGATTGTGATTCCGACCACAAACCCTAAGAACAAATTGCCGTGAGCTACCACAAGCCCCAGGAACAAAAATTCAATTACAATCTACAAAGAAGTGCAAAAAATGGCTAATGTATTTTTTTATTGGATTATTAGATTTGAATTTGTGGGAACTGATGAAGCTTGAATTCGCAGCTTTCGCCTTATCACGGCAGTGTTCTGGAAAAAAAAACAACATATTGCCCTTATCCGGCAATGTGAGGCACAAAAATATAAAATCCTCCATATGATATGAGTGATGGGGGCTACACCCCAAGCACGAACAGAATTACTAGTGGTCCAAGTGCCCACGCACTATATTAATATGATAAGACAATTCATTTGTGATTGTATTCTTTCATATGTCAGCAAATACTCGAGAAGGGCATTGTTGGCACATTTCAACAAAATCAGACATTTTTAATGATACTGTCGGAAGATTTACAATCTTGAAGAACACCCATGATACACAATTTTCACATAATGAACAATTGCAATTACCTGAAGCTCTAGACTGCTTGGTTTACATATAAATCATTGCTTGGGAGATTTATCCTGAGATCATCCAGAGTAGCACACCCATGGATGCTTAATCCATGCTCATTAGCTAAATGTAATAGGCATATGAAGCATAAATGAGGAGAAATTTCATTGATAGTTGCTGCAGCTCTACACTCACTAGGAAAGCTAGATAAAAGCTTCTTGAAAGATACTGCCCCTTCTTGATCCTTCTCATAAAAAACAAATCAAGTCAATTTAGTTTCAGTAATTGCAAGCATAAAAAATATCCATTGTCTGCATCAATCGGATAATGAATCTAAATAATCTAATATTAAAGGAAGACAAAGGCTTTGGCATTTCATTTTGTAATTTCTTAAAATAAATCAGCCAAAATACATGTTTCATAAACTTCCAAAATAATCTCTAGATTGTATCTTTCACTATCTAGAAAATAGATCAAATTAATTTTATTTTATCTTAAAAATTCAAAAAATTGGTTTAATTTTGTTAAGAAAATTTGGACATCATAAGTAAAATTACTCTTAAAAAATCAAAGGAAAAAAAATATATATATATGAGAGAAAATAAGTGGGACACGTGGCACTGATGTGGCATCATGTCCTCCTTGATACCATATAAGAACAACCTCAGCGCCTTAATGATATTCCAGACAACATCTATTAATTGGGAGTTTACTGATAATCCAATTAAAACTTGACTAGTTTTGCATTACAAGTTAAAAATTTTGAATGATAATGGGAAAACTCTAAGAACTTGGATACCATGAATACAAATTACTCAACAAATGTAACACAAAATAAGAGGTTTTGGTCTATTATGTTGGTTTCACTGCATATTTGCCAGATTATGATCCAAGAATAATTGCCTTGTCAAGTTTATCTATTTTAAAAAAAAAAACCCTCATATTGTTTACCTTTATTTATCATGTCGACATTCAGAGAACACTCATACAAGTAAATACCAATTTTAACTTCACAATTTTTTTACCATTGCATACCATTTATTTTTTAATATAATGTTAGAGATTAATTCTGTGTATTTCGTATTTATTTAAAAAAAATTGAAAAAGAAAAGGTAAGGACTTGAACATAAAATATGTTAAGTAGGTTGACCAAGGTTAAATGCATTGATTTTTGTTACAACAAAATGAGTTAATTCAAGTATCCGATTTACTACCTATTTATTAGTTGTTTTTGCATTTTGGTCTTCTAAATGATTCGCTAAGTGCATCATGATTGATTTAGCTCATTATGACCCATAATATAGCTAATATAAATTGTGACGATGTTATAGATAAGCCTTTAAGCAATTAAAAGATACAAGGAGAAGGCAAACATGGTTAGCATACCTGAGAAGACATTTGAGGGGACTCCTGTATATGGTACCAAAGAGTTTCCTTCAGTGTTTGGACATCGACTTGCTTAGAAGTCTTGTCATATTGAACTTCAATTTTACTTACCTGAATTTTCGTCAGACCAAAAAGAATTGATGAGCTAAAATATATATTAGGAAGAATTTCGTCACAGAAAATCTTGCTTGTGAAATATTTTTTGAACAAAAAAATTTGCTGAGAAAATAAACTATTGTTGTTTTGGTTACAACACTGATATTGTTGTTTTGGTTAAAAATGATTAGAAATTTGTTAATTTTCTTTCTGAAGAGGAAATAATCCTCTATTGACCGACTCTCTCATGTGTAATGTACTCCAAACCATTATTAAACCATAAACTAACCTGGCGAGGCTGAGAAACAAGCGTGTTGGGATCCTCCACATCGCTAAAAGTGTTTCCATCATCAAACTCGCCACCGTACACACTTTCATTATCCCAGGATGGCATTGCTCTATAATCATCCGACTGCTGCCTTGATTCATCTGAAAATTAATAAAGTTGATTATATAAACTGTGTTAATATACTATATTATCATGAGGACATTTTTCACTGACTGAAATAAATGGGCAAAAGCCATAACATTTGAAATGCAAAAACAAAATCTAAATTATAAATCCAAATCTAATTATTTAAGGACATCTTGGAAAAATAGTAATGAATTGATAGATATTTGTTCGTCAATGATTTCATTGGATTAGGAATTTTCTGCAGGTTGCTAATTTGTCTTGCCATTTAATTTATTATCTCATATACTGATTCCTTTTCCACACTCGCAAGTGATTATCAAACTTACAGGGGGAAACAAACCAATCCGAAACAATAAAGAAAAGCCATTACTTGGCCAAATCCTTTGTCCAAGCTCAAACTTTTTGGCAGCCATGAAAAACTGACTCAATGTGTAGCTTTTTCTTTGAATACAGTACACAGATAAATATGAAATTGACGGAATACTTGTATTTTACTATTTTATGAATCTGTAATATGGATAAAAGCATTTCTATTCATATCGATATTATTCAGTTTCATTTGGTAAAGAAGTTTTCTAAAATCTAAGAATATAATTAACTCTAGAGAATTAAACAACATATAATGTAAAATCCATGGACTTGAAATATCAGCCATTGATATGGAAACCAAATCCTTAGAATTAAAGAACAATTTTGAAATTTAAAAAAAAAATGTAAAACCCTCATTTTTCGGAGACTTTAGTAAATGATCCATTTGTCAAATTCATGAATTCTCTTCATTGGCTATACCCAAACCTTTGATACAAGACATTCCCAACCAATCCCTTCCATCTGAGATTTACCAGAAATGTTCATTCCTATGAATATGATTTAATTCAAAAGGAAAAAAATATATAACAATTTCCAAATTATGATTCAAATATAATGCACGAAGCTGAGATTGAAGGTGGAAGGTGGACTCGACACTTTACCAAGAAGGTAAGGACACACGAAGAACTGATCAATTACCCAAAAAGAATCAAACTCTTTATACGACTAACCGAGACACTAAAACCATGACAAATTACTGCTGTAAGCTAGATGTGGACATGATTCTTAAGCTTGTACTGGCAACAAAGGTATCAATAGAAATGATGTCCTAGCTGGGATAAACTTTAATGCAAAAATAAAAAATAAAAAAAATACCTGGTGACCTTTTAGCCCTCTTCCCAAGGCACTACAAGAAAAAAAAGTCTTATTAAATGATAATGATAATAAAATATCATCTCAATCGTATACAATCCCATAATTATGACACTATAATTACCATTATATTAGGTAGAAGAAATAATTTAACAAGGTTCTCGGGTTGATAGTGGCAATCTTCTGGAAGTGTTGTGCTGCGCGGTGCTCTAGTTGCAGGTAAAAGTAATGACTTGGGATTTTTAGGAGGGGCAAAGACATCTGGCATCTTTTCATCCATGGCTTTTGCGAAATCAATATCAAGTTCTGCTTGCTTCTTAGTCTTGGTTCTCTTTGTTGTTACTGGTGATCCTTTGCCGATAGTAGAATGACCTTTTGAACCTATATAACAGTTTCTACATTATATTCTGCGAAGTTTACTTGGTACAAGACAACAATGCTACTAAATTGACTGTCCCAAACCTTACCTTCAGCTTTCCGATACTTCCAATGATCAGGACCTGCCCAAGCATTTTGTTTCGATGTGAATCCCAAACTGAAAAACAAGTACCTGTCAACTTTCTCAAAAGTGTCATCCACATCGGTGTTATGGAAAGAAAATGAATCATTTTCCTACAAGAATTAATCACAATTTGTCAGTCGAAACTTCATTAAGTTCTTTAAATAACAAACATCAAAACATGTAAATGTAATAGTGAAAGTTATAGTAATGTGGTGTAAACCTCAAGAAAATTTGGTAAAGATGTATTGGCATCATTAGGGTCATCATCAACAACACTCCTTTGATCATCATGTTCAAAAGTCCAAGTCCCACTATCCCCAAATGCATTACCATCATAATCAACCTCTTCATTACAAGTTCCATCATCTATCTCAACCTGGTTACAAGATTTCTGGAGAGAAGGAAAAATGTCTGATGTCCTTTTATTATCTTCATCAAATAAGTTGATTATGCTTCCTAGGGTTGGGGAAATTTCATGCTTTGTTTGCATGTTCAGTGCCATCTGTTCAATGAAATCTGATAAAAAAAAATGAAGCTGTTGGTAATTGAAACAGAATTAACTATTGAACAAAAGGAAAATGGAACAGTAACCAATAACTCCATTTATTACAAAAGTAAATATACCAAACCTCTAGCAAAAGAAAGATCAATTGCATCCTGTCTTTCATGTTGATTTTCACATGATGTAAACTTCCCAGGTACCTCCTGTGAATCAAAGAGCACTCTACACTCACCATAGACTCCAAGGTTATTCAACAGAAGACCCTTAGCTCCACCTTCATCAAATTGTGCAGACGTTTGATGATACAATGGATCCACTGCAAAAGCAACTGAAAAACAAATGAAAATTTTACTATGAACCGCATTTTAACTCCCATGCTAGAAACAAAGATGGCATGAGATGTATGATCACCATCAAACTTCTTCACATTGAGAGCATCAAAAGATGATTCCAGTGTTGACAAGGGTGAAATCTGCATTATTAACTTCTGTTAGTTAGTATTTTTAAAATTAATATTAGTTTATAAATCAGAAAACGTTCAACCTTTCTATCCGTCTCTTTTTTGGAATGACCTTCCTCCTTTGCATTGTCAGTGTTGCCATTCTCCATAGTAGCATCTATATTACAACATAACATTAAGAAACAAACAACACAAAATTCACATGAAAAACAGTGTAATTTTATGCTACAACTTGAAAATAGATTAACAACAATCAGCAACTATACTTGCAATCGACAAAGGCCAAATAAGACAAATGATGGTAAGCAAAACATAATTTCAACAAATTTTCACATTTCATGCAGTCCACTAAAATCAATTCAGTTATAATGCCACTTCTCTCTATAGCGGAAAGCCTATGAGTTCTCAAATGGACAATCTTCTGTAAACGAGCAAGAAAGTTCTACCACAATTCAAAGATAAAATGGAAAGATAACTAAAGGTAAATTGTTTACAGGCCAATGAATCTAACCTTCTTCATTTTCTTGACCTGCTCTATTAATCCCACCAAGGACCTTGTATGCTTCTGAATGTACTGAATCCACCCGTAATGAGTAAATTTTGACCCCAGCTTCAAGGGTGCAACTGGCCTGGTAAATATTCAAATGCAGTGAAAATACATGCATATTTGGTGCAAGTTGAAAGGATGCATATCCTAGAACATAAAAAATATTGAAAAGTAAATTCAAACACATCTTATAAATCCAACTTTTCACCATAGTTCTTGGCTTACTTGTTTAGAGTTTAATGATTCCCAATATATATTGGCATACGAGGTGTACTTGGATTATACACGAATGAAAATCATGCATCAAAAATAATACCCAGAAATGCTAATAACAGCCACTTTTCTCTGACTAAAGGGTATAGCCACTTCTAAGGCCCATAGGGTTTGTGCATGATAGTTAAGCTTCAATAAAGTTGTGCTTGGTTATAGGAAATGGACTATTCACTAGCGATAAAAAAAAGGAAAAAACTATATCTGAGGCTGGCATCCACCATGGAGTGTGTCAGATCATTCCTAATCCTCACCCAACAGCTACAACATTTAGAATTTTTTTTAAGAACAAAATAACGTTACAAGTAATCATAAATGAATGCATCAGTCTGGAGTTGGTTCTAGCCAAGTTGGGGCCGATTGAAAAAATACAATATCAGCTGAAACTTTCAGACTGAGTGATCCTGTATTACGGTATACAGTCCAAGCTTCTTTAACAACAGGCAATGATTTCAACGCTTCAGGATATAAACAATTTATCATCCATGATCTACAACCACTGAATACAACACCAATAGCCCATAGTTTATTTGCTTGACCAAATCAATAAAATTACTGAAGAAGTCTTATTTCCTTCTTCGAACTCCTAATCTAAAATTTCACTCGGCTTTCCTACTTCTATACATACATTTCATTAGACACAAAAGGGAAAATGATTTTGTTCAATATTTATGACAATTTAATTTCAGGTTCAATCTAAATCTAAAATTCTCTACCCAAATAAAATAGCAATTAATATGCACAAAAGTGAAAAATGAACTAAAATAAATAGACCTTTTGAAAATTGGTCTCGACATCCTCTTCTTCTTCAACCTTGATAATCTCGCAAAGATGGTCTATCAAATTCAATTCCCATGTGTTCTTTTGATTTATTTTCTGCAAATTAAACAAAAATAAGATAAACTCAAAACCTAATTACAAAATCACAAGAACAAAATAGATCATTGGTAAGGAAAAAATTACTCAAAGACAAAGTGGATGGGGGGTAAAGTGGATGGGGGTCAAACGGACATTTTCACTGGCGAGCTTGATACAATTGCGGAAGAGGTCAAAGATCTGCTGCTTGTCAAGGCAAGGATCTGGATTTTGGCCAGGCGGAGGGGTAGCATTGGTAGAAATTGGCTTACGGCGGATAGCAGCGGCGCGGGCGGCGCGTGCCTGAGCGCGCTCTAGCTTATCGTCGTTTGAGCCTAAAAAGAAGGAAGTTGGGGATTGGATTCTGGGTACTCTCTGCTTTACGGATGGGTTAGGGCTTAGAATTTCTGCCATTTGAGTGAAAAAGATTGGATTGTTTGTTTCAGAGAGAATCGATTTTCTGGTGGTTTTCAGTTTTTCGTATTTTTCCCTCCAATCAGTGTTTTGAATTTTGGTTTAGAATAATACTTGAATATGTGCGTCGTGGCCTCTCTTCTTGGGAGCCCAATGGGCCTATATAGAGCCCCATCTCAATCTACCCAACAATTCAAAGTTTATGTTATAGATAAAGGGAAATCACGTGAAAATGAAATACAACTTTTTTTCTTTAAAATTTCATTTTTATTATATTTTTTCAGTTTATAAAAATATTATTTTTAATTTTTTTTACATTTTTATATCATATATCAAAAATATACTCAACATATATTAAAAATATACTCAACAGAAAACCATCATATATCACATTTTTATAAATTTTTAGTATATGTATAATTTTATAAAAAAAATTTGTTACACAGTAATTTTATAATTTTTTAAGTTATTTTTGTAAAATCCCTATAAATAAATGAGATATATACAAAAATACTCTATAAAATTAAAAATATTCAAAAATATTCTTTTTTCTTTTTTTTCAAAAATATTTTTTTAATTTTTTTTTTCACTTTTCAATTTTTAATTTTAAAAAATCCAATTTTTAGAGATATAAGTATACATTTAATATTATACATCCACTTTTTAACTTTTAATTTTAAAAATATTTCACTTCGAGGTTGACATCTAGTATACTAAAAATATAAAAAAACTATAAAATATTTTTGAGAAAAAAATTAAAAAAAAAAGTGATATATGTTGTAATTTCCTAAAAATTTAATACTAATATTTCGTTTGAAATAAACGAATTATACAAAATTTTATAGAATTGGTTTTAAATTTTATATTTTTAAAAGATTTATATTTATAATATTTAAAAATTATTCATTTTAATTTTATGAATCCAATTTCATAAAATTGACTCTAATTAAAATAGGTAAATTACAATGAATTTCACAAAATTAACAAAATAATTATTATGAGAACAAATATCCTTTCTTTTTTATCTTTTTTTTCTCTCTCTTTCTTTTTTCTAATCACTCTATCATATCTCTTCACTAGAGCTTTTTCTTTGTCGACTTACTACTCTCTTTCCTTAATATTATTCTTTCTTTTATTTTTTTTGCCAAACATTTTTTCACAAACTAAATATTAAGTATAAATTATAAAATATATTTATTTAAGTTGTTTTAGTTTTACATTATATTTTTTTTATACTGAGGCTATTTCAATAAAAAGAAAAGAACGAAAAAATAACTAATTTCTAGATTTATTTTAAATATAAAAATTTTGGAGAATATTTGTTGTGCTATTCCAATTCTCAAGGCAGATCTTCGTGTAGTAAAGGGGATGGCTCTTTTATTTGGGCATGGTATCATAATTGGTTGCTGCCTCTTAGGAGCACAAGAGTTACTATTTCTGGTGTTCATAATTTAAAGAATATAAATATTTATCGTAGGCAGCAACAATTGGCAAGTGAGGATAGCAAAACATGCAAGCAGCCTAAGACGTGCAATGTGATGCACTGATACTGTCCTTTAAAAATTATTTCGCCACAGCCACTGCGAAAATTCCCCAAGATATAAATTATGGCTCTTCTTGAATTATTCCAAGTGAACAAAACAATAATTAAAAAAAAATATCCAATAGTGAACAGGGGGCGAAGCGAGACTTTTTAATGAAGGGGGCAAAATAAAAATATCATATATATATTAAAAATAATATAAATTTAAAGAGAGACAATTAAGTATTTTAAAAATTTTAATAATATATATATATAATTTTAAAAAAAGAAGGGACAGCTGCCCCTTCTCGTATAAATAGCCTCGCCCCTGATAATGAATAGAGAGCAGAGGAAGGAAGAAAGAAGGATATGTTTTTCTGTGTATTTAGCCTCCAGATTGGTACATGTATTTATAAGAAAAAATTATAACGTTAGTAACAATGGGGAGGAGAAATAATTGGAGAGATAGCTGCCACTAATGTTCATGTTAAAGTTATTGAAACTTTTCTAGACTAGGATTTTAAAGTAAGAATTAAATATGCCAATTGAAAACTAAAACAACTCCAAATACAAGTATCTGTTTTAGGCTAATCTTGAAACTTGAAAGACTCCAGCTTTGGAGCGTCTGCTAACGAAGAGCACGCAAGCTCCTCAAGTACAAGTATTAGCTGTAGGCTTTTATATGATTGCCTTTATTATCATAGTTTCTGGTCACTCACAGTACCAGACAAATACCTTCAACTCTTGTTCACAAGTGGATACTAATAAAATTAGAACATTATGATATGCCAATCCAAAATGCCATACAAAAATATAATGGGCAAAAATAAAGTCTGGAATAGGTTGCAACAGCACCAAGTTTTAAGCATTGAGCATCTTACTAAATTCTAAAACATTCCATTCGCACACATGACACATAGATAGCTAGAGTTCTTAAATAAAATTTTTGTAAAGATGGGTGATAAAGCGATGAGTAAGACTTCTGAAAGGATAAAAATCTTTCTAACAAAAGAATCAATTAAAAGAGCAATGCATTCTTGATTATAGTTGTTACTACATCACAAGTTACAAGAAAATAGGAAATGTAAAATATCAAATTAGATGTTAGATCTAAAGGTAACATGATTAGCAAGAAAATTATAGAATGCAATACAAAGATGATATAAAATTATCAACAAATGCCATGAAAAATCATTAAAGAACTACAACTCCTCCATAATCATATACGCTAGTACTAACCTACTAGTCCTACAGTTATCTAGCATTATACCAAGTCCATATATCAATCCTCTTTCAAATTGAAAACTTGAACAAGAGGAATTTGTTTTCTCTTATTCCTTGAAATAAACATTGATACATGTTTATATAAAGGAAAACTTGGGTAGATTTGAATCTGAGGACAAAGAAATTAGTAGAAGTTGGATTAACAGTTCTTAAACCTAAAACACATGAAGTGGATTCACTGACTAGAGTAACATCAAAAGGAATTGTGTGGTGATTGGAAAATGGAAGAGATTTAGATTACCTGTCATATGATTTTTAGCGCCAGAATCAAATGACTGGATGATAGAGATAAGACATATAGTAGATTTATCTTACCACATGATAGCTGTAGAAACTAACAACATTTGCTGAAGAATTTTGTCTGTTGTTGTCTTGACTCTTCCGATAATGATGTTTTATAGACTTAATACATACATTACCCTTTATACGTGATACGTTTAATCGTTTTGCTCTCTTTGCTTTACGAATAACCATACAGTCCCTTCTACTTGATAATTTCATAACAATTTGACTTTTGATTTAATTTAACCAAATAATGAATAGTGTATACTTTACAAATGCTTTACAAGTAAAAATAATAATAAAATTTAATTTAAAATTTAAAATTATATTTCTTAATAATAAAAAAAATAATAGAAACCTAAATTCTTTAATCTCTCCTCCATGGAAACTTTGGCATCTTCTTCACGTAAAATTCTAGTAATTTTATGAACTACAAGGCTAACATAGTAATATCAGTTAAATCCAGATCTCTGTTATGGATATCTTCAAAAGTTATCAAAGTTTCTTTCAAATGCAACACGTTGTTCAGCTCGACATTTCCACGAACACCTTGCTTGTGAGGCTTTAATTCTTCATTAAACTCATCATTTCTCAAAATTTTCTTTCTCGATATTAAGAACCCTGATGGGATTTTATCAAAAATTACATCATGAACTCCCAAAATCTCAGTGATCTTCTTGAAAAGCGAATCGATACTGCTAATTTCTGCTTGCGATTGCCATTGGGGTTGTTGGATTTTCTTCGAATGGAAAAGTTTAGTGGATTTAGAGAGGCTTGAAAAGCGAAAAATATGATATGTGTAGGAATGAGATCTAAAAAGCATATAGCTTGAGCTTGAACACAAGAATTGAAGCCTGATTATAAGACTCATCAGCTCAAGAACTTGATTAAATTTGAAATACCAGAAACCAGTATCTTTACCCAAGGTTTGTCGAGTAATTGATTGATTTTGTCATTGTGTTTCGTCAATTTTTGTTGATTGTGGGGTTTGTGGCTTTTGACTGGAGCAACGACGGTGAGGCGATGCCGACCATGATTTTCCGTTGGTTTTAGGGACGAATGAAACTCTGGTTTCTGGGTCTTGAGGAGATGGAGGCACAAATGCTGGGTTTGGCAATTGGAGGCAAGACGGTGATGCTGGGTTTGGCAATGTGACGATTAGTTGATTGACAACGATCAATGGAGGTGGAGGCAATGCTTGCAAATTTTTTGTTTTTAATTTTTTGTTTGAATTGAATTTATTTATAATTATTATTTTGATATATAAATTTATAAATAAATGTATACTTTAAATTTTTAATTTAATTTTTTTAATTAAATTTATAAATAAATGTATACTTTAAATTATTTCAAAAAAATAATTAAATTATCACTTATTTAATTATTTTTTAATTTTTAATGTGGGCTACATAGATTTTAATTACAAACAATTAAATTAATTTCACAAGATAATTTAATATAATAAATTTTTAATAAATAACATAAAATTTATAAGTAATAATTTAATAAATTGAAGGACAATTTTGAGATTTTATCAAGTACATGAGTAGATTTGATGTTTTCGAAGGTATAATATAATTTGTTCTAATTTTTATCTATGACTTTTTAATATAGTTACATGGTTATTCTTTATTTTTTTAACCATTAAACTCAAGAAAATAATATTAAACTAAACAATTAATTTTTCTTTTCAATTAACACTTCTCTGACGTATGATATAAAAAAAGCAAAATATTCAGTATGATTCTAAATTTATAGTTTGTACAAAGGAGATAGGAGCTCTCAATTGTGAATATGCTTTAGTAGGCTAGATACAACACTTAATACCACTGGGGGATATTATGGATATTAAGAGTCTCAGCTTATTATAACAGTGAGAAATTCATCTCACAAACAACGGTACAGTGCATTATTATACCAAACAACACATGGTTCCTTAGCCTTGCTTATCGCTAGTGATAGCTATAATCAGATTTCCAGCTTATATATCTCAGTAGCCAATAATATTTGTTATGGATATTAAGAGTCTTAGTTCACTATAACCGTGAGAAAAATTTATCTCACAAATAGAGGCTCAGTGTATTGTTATATCAGACAACAAATGGTTCCTCAACCCTGGTCACTGCCAGTAGCAGTTATAGTCAAATTTTCAACTTATATACCTCAGTAGCCAACAATGTTTGTTATGGATATTAAGAGTCTCAGTTCACCATAACCGTAAAAAATCCATCTCAAAAATAGAGGTACAATACATTGTTAAACTAGACAACATAGGGTTCCTTAGCCTTGGTCACCGCCATTAGTACCTATAGTCGAGTTTTTAACTTATATATCTCAATAGCCAACACTGTTTTAGGATGTATTAAAATAAGATCAGCCTAAGCTGTAAGTTTCATACAGAGTATACTACATTAAGAGTTACATAGAAACAACAGAGTATTTTGTCATTAAATTAATATTAAGCATTATCCAAACACATAGCCATTTTCAAGGCTAAAATAGGACATTGCTCTTTTGACGTTATTTAGTTAACATTTCTCTAAACACGTCTGATAAGAAGAAAAATCAAGCATTTAATATTTGATATTATTAAACATTTATTGAGATAAATATTAATATATTAATTTAAAAATATATTAAATCTATTTAAAAATAATATATTAATATTAAAGATTTATTAAGATTGACATTATTTTAAAAAAATAATAATATTATTAATATTATTCAAGATAAACAAGAGTTAAACTGTACAACAATATATTTGTAATTTTACATATAATCTTACATTTTAATACCCTTCCATTCAAACAAACAAAATGTATTTAACATTTAGAAAAAAAATATATCAATTGGTGTCCGAATTTTTTTCACAAGAAATTACTTGGTTACTCCGACCGACTAGAAAATAGCAAATCGGCCAAAAAAAATCAATCGAAGCAACCAAGTTATTTCTTGTGAAAAAAGTTTAGATACCAAAGTAAATAAAAAAAATTTCATATACCAAAATAACAAAAATAAAAAAAGTTCAGACATTATTGAAATATTTTTTTCTAACATTTAAATACCATACATTCAATCCAAACAAAATAAAAACCAGTATTTTACTTCATTCTACTTTATTAAATCTTAGAGTATCTCCATCCATATAGGGCTTTAGGTTTTGTGTCAAAGAAGTAGGCACCAATCATTTTTTAGTCAAAAATGGAGGTGCCTAATTTAGGACATTGTCAAAAATGGAGGTGCCTAATTTAGGACATTGTCAAAAGTGAAGGTGCCTAATTTGAAAAATTGTCAAAGTAAAAAATGGAGGTGCCTAATTTAGGTAATTGTCAAAATGGAGGTGCCTAATTTATTGACTAATTTCATCAACCCATGTTTTTTTGAAGCCTATATAAACCCATCTCCCTCATTTGGAGAATACACCTTAAATTTGAAGAAGAAAAAGAGAAGAGGGTGTCTTTGAGAGAATTTTGTAAGGAAAAATTCTTGTTCATAATTGAGTGAGGGTTGTGAGTGTTTGTAAACACATTGTATTTTTCTCCTTAATATAAGTCTGCAGCAGCTCCGGAGACGTAGGCTTAGGCCGAAATCCGTTATCAAATTCTGTGTTAATATTCCGTATTTATTTTCGCTCTCCTACTAATCTGGTTTAAGGAAATAGAGTGATAATCACCATAATTTTCCAACAAATGGTATCAGAGCTTTTGGTGATAAATTCTGTCAATTTTTTGTAAGATTACTATTCATATGAATAGTGAATTTCGTGAATAGTAAAATTTTGTCGGCAGTTCTGATTTGTCGACAAAGGTGTCCTAGTACACAGTGGTTTGCAGAAACAGTCAGAAACGATCCAAAGGAGTCCAGATTTGAGTGGGAGCGATGGCTGCAGATGAAGAAAAGTGAGAATTGAAAAGTTCGACGGTGCAGACTTTGGCTTCTGGAAGATGCAGATTGAAGATTATCTGTACCAGAAAAAGTTATATCAACCTCTCAGGAATAAAGCCAGAAGGCATAAAAGATGAAGAATGAAATCTTCTCGACAGACAAGCCCTTGGAGTTATTCGATTGACATTATCACGAAATGTTGCTTTCAACATCGCCAAAGAAAAGACCACAGCAGGTCTAATGGCGGCTCTCTCCAACATGTATGAAAAGCCATCAACTTCAAACAAAGTTCATTTGATGAAGCGGTTATTCAATTTGCAAATGGTAGAAGGGGCATCAGTGGCCCAACATCTGAATGAATTCAACACAATCACAACCCAGTTAAGTTCAGTAGAAATTGAATTTGATGCTGAAATTCGGGCTTTAATTCTCTTATCATCTCTACCAGATAGTTGGAATGCTACCGTTACAGCGGTCAGCAGCTCATCGGGAAAAACCAAATTAAAATTCGATGATGTTCGGGATCTGGTGTTAAGTGAAGAAATTCGATGAAGAGAATTGGGTGAAGCATCTACCTCTTCAGCTTTACACACAGAATCTAGAGGGAGAACTTTAGAAAAAAGTTCAAATCGTGGCAGATCAAAATCTAGAAGAGACAAATCTAGATCGGGGAAGAAAGATTTCAAGTGTTATAACTGCGGCAAGAAGGGTCATTTTAAGAAAGATTGCCGAGCGCCAAAGAAAGATAGTGGTGCACAGGGATCTGCAAATGTGACAGAGGAAGCAGGTGATGCCATGATTCTAAGTGTCAACAGTCCAATTGAATCATAGATTTTAGATTCTGGGGCGTCTTTTCACGCCACTCCATGCCAAGAAATCATGGACAACTATGTCAGTGGTGATTTCGGGAAGGTTCATCTAGCTGATGATGAAACCTTAAAGATCGTAGAAAAGGGAATGCCCGATTAAAGTTGTCAAACGGGAATACCTGGAAGCTGCAAGGAGTAAGACATATTCCTGGTCTTAAAAGGAATTTGCTCTCTGTAGGACAACTTGATGAAGATGGTTATGGTACAACCTTCAAAAGCGGTGAATGGAAGATTACCAAAGGAGCACTCATCATTGCTCGTGGTAAGAAAACTGACACTCTCTATGTAACCTCAAACTTAGAGAATGTTATTTCAGTAGCAGATGCAGATGAAAAATCAAACCTATGGCACCAAAGTCTTGGCCATATGAGCGAGAAAGGGATGAAGACGCTTTTGTCAAAAGGAAAGTTGCCGGAACTGAAAAGTATCAATGTCGGCCTATGTGAAGATTGTATATTTGGAAAACAAAAGAAGGTCAGTTTTTCAAAGCTTGGCAAGACACCCAAGGCAGAAAAATTAGAGTTGGTCCATACCGATGTATGGGAACCGTCTCCAATTCCATCTCTTGCAGGCTCATTGTATTACGTCACATTCATTGACGATTCAACAAGAAAGGTATGGGTGTATTTTCTGAAAAAGAAATCAGAAGTCTTTGATACATTCAGAAAATGGAAGGCCACGGTAGAAAAAGAAACTTGAAAGTCAAACGATTGAGGTCTGACAATGGAGGAGAGTACAGAGATAGAAGATTCAGAGAATTTTGGGCAAACAGCGGAATCAAGATGGAGAAAACAGTTCCCATGACACCACAACAGAATGGCGTAGCTGAGCGCATGAACAGAACTCTGAATAAACGTGCCAGAAGCATGAGGATACATGCTGACTTGCCTAAGAATTTATGGGCTGAAGCTGTCAACACCGCTGCCTACCTAATCAACCGTGGGCCTTCAGTACCTCTGGATGGTGGAATACCAGAGGAAGCATGGAGCAAAAAGGAGGTAAACCTTTCACACTTAAGAGTGTTTGGTTGTATCTCTTACATACATATAGATTCTGCTGGAAGAAGTTAATTAGATGCCAAGTCAAACAAATGTGTCTTTGTTGGATATGGTGGTGATGAGTTCGGTTATCGGTTTTGGGATTATGAAAATCAAAAGATCATCAGAAGCCGGGATGTCATATTTAATGAGAATGTGATGTACAAAGACAGATTAAATGCAGAATCAAATAGCTCCAAGATAGATGTTGAAAATAAAGAATTCGCTGAGTTCGAGGAAATTTCTGGAAATGATGTTCATAATAGTCCTGAAGTAGAGGAGCCGAGCACGCCAGAATTGAGACGCTTCTCAAGAATTACAAGACCAATCCAACGTTACTCGCCTTCTTTGCATTACTTGTTGCTGACAGACAATGGTGAACCAGAGTGCTATGATGAAGCAATGCAAGTGGAGAATTCAATCAAGTGGGAGTCTGCCATGAAAGATGAGATAGACTCACTCATGTCAAATCATACATGGGAATTAGCTGAACTACCACAAGGCAAGAAAGCACTCCACAACAAGTGGATTTACATGATCAAAGAAGAGCATGATGGAAGTAAATGCTACAAAGCAAGATTGGTTGTAAAAGGTTTTCAACAAAAGGAAGGTGTTGACTATACTGAAATTTTCTCTCCAGTCGTGAAACTTACGACAATCAGACTGGTATTGAAAATTGTAGCAGCAGAAAATTTATTTCTTGAACAGTTAGATGTGAAGACAGCATTCCTTCATGGAGATTTGGAGGAAGAGATCTACATGAAGCAACCAGAAGGCTTTATTAAGGAAGACAACAAACACATGGTATGCAGGTTGAAGAAGAGTTTGTATGGTCTGAAACAAGCTCTTAGACAGTGGTACAGAAAGTTTGATAGTTTTATGGGTAGCAGCGGTTTCATAAGATGCCAAGCAGATCATTGTTGCTACATCAAGAAGTTTGACAATAGCTTTATTATTTTATTGTTATACGTCGATGATATGCTCGTTGCAGGTTCAAACATGCAAGAGATTAAAAATTTAAAGCAAGAATTGTCAAAACAGTTTGCAATGAAAGATCTGGGCGCCGCAAAGCAGATTCTTGGAATGAGGATCAAGAGAGACATGAAGTCGGGGACTTTGATGTTATCATAGGCTGAGTACATAACCAAAGTACTAGCCAGATTCAACATGCAAGATGCTAAATCAGTGAGCACACCTTTAGGTGTTCATTTCAGACTCTCCAAAGAACAGTCACCGAAGACGGAGGAGGAACGTACACACATGGCGAAGGTGCCATATGCCTCAGCAATTGGGAGTTTGATGTATGTCATGGTTTGTACCAGACCAGATATTGCTCAAGCAGTGGGAGCTGTTAGCAGGTACATGAATAATCCAGGCAAGGCACACTGGGAAGCAGTCAAATGGATTCTCAGATATCTTCGAGGTACCACAGATAAGGCGCTTTGTTTTAAAAGTGGAGATACGACACTAGCAGGTTATGTGGATGCTGACTTAGCTGGAAATGTTGACGTTAGAAAAAGCACTACAGGGTATGTCTATACTCTAGGAGGTACCGCAGTGAGCTGAGTCTCTCAATTACAGAAGATAGTTGCTCTCTCCACAACTGAAGCAGAATATGTCGCTGTCACGGAAGCCAGCAAAGAAATGGTTTGGCTCCAAGGTTTCTTGGAGGAGTTGGGCAAGAAGCAAGAAAATAATGTCTTGTATTGTGACAGTCAAAGTGTCATACATCTAGCGAAGAATCCGTCTTTTCATGCCAAAACAAAGCACATACAGTTGCGGTATCACTTTATCAGGTCACTTCTGGAAGATGGGATTTTGAAACTTGAGAAGATTAGTGGAACTCAAAATCCGGCAGACATGTTGACGAAGACGGTGACTATTGATAAACTGAAGCTGTGCTCAGCTTCAGTTGGCCTACACTAGTATTAAGGTCGTAGAAGAGCTGTTGCATTGATTCAAGATGTGAAGACAGATTGAAATCGGTCTTCAAGTGGGAGATTGTCAAAGAAGTAGGCACCAACCATTTTTTAGTAAAAAATGGAGGTGCCTAATTTAGGACATAGTAAAAAATGGAGGTGCCTAATTTAGGACATTGTCAAAAGTGGAGGTGCCTAATTTGGGGAATTGTCAAAGTAAAAAATGGAGGTGCCTAATTTAGATAATTGTCAAAATGGAGGTGCCTAATTTATTGACTAATTTCACCAACCCATATTTTTTTGAAGCCTATATAAACTCATCTCCCTCATTTGAAGAATACACCTTAAATTTGAAGAAGAAAAAGAGAAGAGAGTGTCTTTGAGAGAATTTTGTGAGGAAAAATTCTTGTTCATAATTGAGTGAGGGTTGTGAGTGTTTGTAAACACATTGTATTTTTCTCCTTAATATAAGTCTGCAGCAGCTCCGGAGACGTAGGCATAATTGGCCGAACTCCGTTATCAAATTCTGTGTTAATATTCCGCAATTATTTCCGCTCTCCTACTAATCTGGTTTAAGGGAATAGAGTGGTAATCACCATAATTTTTCAACATTTTGATACCATGAAACTTGAAGAGGAATTTTTTTTTTGGGTTAATCACTTGAAGAGGAATTTGTTTTCTCTGATTTTGAAATAAATATTGACACACTCCCCTAATTTCAATTTAAATATTATTTTAGGGTTTTAATTTTATTCTAAAATATTTAATTTTCAGTAATACTAAGACAATTTTAATATTGTTTACTAATTTACTTTTTATATTTAATGTTGTTATTAATGAATGAGAAAATTAATAGAATATGAATATTAGAAAGATAAACTATTAATTAATGATAAATTGACAATACTCTGTTCAAGTCATTAACTTTGTTCTTAAGAATTTCTGCGATAGTTCAGGCCATAAAGTGAGCAATGCCAAGACTCAAATTTTCTTCTCTCAAAATGTGGCTAATAACAAAGCTCCTAGAATTAGTAATGACCTTGGGTTTCAAAAGGTTGACAATCTTGATAAGTATCTCGGAGTCCCCCTTCTTCATGGTAGGGTCACTAAGAGAAACTATAGTTATATTCTAGATAAGGCAAAGAACAAAATGTTCGGTTGGAATGCTAGAATGCTTTCCATGGCGGGTTGAGCAACCTTAGGTAGATCGGTTTTAATGACCATTCCAACCTATACAATTCAAATAGCAGCTCTGCCTAAATCTCTTTGTAATGACATTGAAAAACTGATGAGAGGTTTCATTTGGGGAAATACAAGTGATAGTCGAAAGACTAGTCTGATTAATTGGGATGAGATGTGCCAGCATAGAGAAAATGGAGGAGGAGGTTTTCGTATGATCAAAGATTTTAATCAGGCTTTCCTTATGATACTTGGGTTTGATGTTGCCATTAGAACAGACCTCCTTTGGGTTAATATGCTTAGGAGTAAGTATAAGTGGAACAGTGACATTAAGGAAGTGCCAAATCCCATATCTTCTTCTAATTTATGGCGAAGCCTTAACTATTTATGGGATGACTTGCGTATTGGTATTAATTGAAGCGTTGTTGATAGGACTCGGATCAAGTTTTAGAATGATAATTGGCTTAGTGATTGTGGCCTTTCTCAAGATTCTTGCATTCCAATCGATTGTTGAAAGTGATCTTTCCAAAAGGATCAATGAATTTGTGGATAGCAACGGTCAATGGAATTGGAATTACTTATGATCCTTGGTTCCTGCAAATGTTTTACTCCAACTAGCAGTAGTTAGGATTGCCTAGCCGGGAGAAGTTCTTGATCAAGCTTATTGGGGCTTGTCCCTATCGGGTAACTTCACGGTATCCTCTACTTATAAATTAATTTCTAATGAAAATTCTTTTGATTCATATTGGAAGTGGAACTAGCTTGGAAGTGGCCTGGAGCGCAACGCATAAGGCGCTTCTTGCAGCTGACTATAAAGAAGAGTCTTCTAACAAATTCTAAGCGAGTTCGAAGACACATGGCTACTGATGCTAGTTGCGGTTTTGGTGCATGCATTTGGAGGATACAGAGCATGTGATAAGGGACTGTCATTAACGAGAGCTTTATGGGGGCAAAATTCTACATGTTGGAGCTCATGATAGCTTTTTCAACATGAATTTTGATGGTTGTCTTTCTATCAATCTTCAGAATGGCTGCAGCTGGTGTAATATTTTCAAAGATTGGAGAATTGACTTTGGCGTTACCAGCTGGAGTTTATGGAAGCAAAGGAATGACTTCATTTTTGGCAATGATCTTTTTTTAGCATTGATAAATTATTTCATTTAGTCAACACAATAGTGGAATATACTTTCCAAGGTGATCTCCTTGGGAGCAACTTAAATTGTGCCCCATCTCATAGGGAAAGACTCATAGGTTGGGAGAGACCTCCGCATAATTAGATTAAAATGAATACTGATGGAGCAGCCTCAACCAATTTAGCTTGTGCAGGGGGCATTCTCAGAGATGAGAACGGTTGCTAGTTAGGAGGTGTCAACAAACAAATCGGCTCTTGCTTCGTCCTCCAGCTAAGCTTTGGTAGCCTCTAGATGGTTTGGAGATAGCTTGGAGGCTAGGAAAACGTAAAGTAATTCTGGAAATGGATAGCTCCCTAGCTGTCCAAGCTCTGAACAAGGTGATTCTTGGTGATTGTTCCAGTATCAATGCCAATGATAATCTTATCCATACTATTAAGCAGTACCTTTCAAGGGATTTGAGAATAAGACTATCACACCTACTGGGAAGGTAACCGGTGTACATATTTTCTGGCGAATCTAGCATTTTCTCAACCATTAGGTCAGATGTACTTTGAGCATCCCCCAACAGATCTCAAGAGCTACATCATGGAAGACTTAATTGGTGTTTTGGGGCCTAGAAGTTGTCCCTAGCTGCTGTTTTTTTTTCTCTTACGTAACAAAAAAAAATTAAGGATAAATTGATAACTCTAATTAGTTTCTCAGTACAAGTAAAATCTTCTAAAAAATATTTAAATTAAAATAGAGAGGGTATTTATATATTTTATGCATCTAAGATAGGAAACAATATACAATCACCATAATTTATAGAGCGTGTGGTTACATTATAATTCTAGAAAAGTTAATAAAATAATCTTCTTTGACTAAAAATACCATGCTTGTTTGCAAATAATCTATAAAAAAAATAATGAACTTAATGACACAAGTGTATAATTTCGGCCCAATATAGAGATGGAATATTCTAATGGACTCTATCAGAAGAATATTTCAACTACAGAAGCGAGCAAACGGAGAGCAATGCAAGCACAAAAGTCAGTCAATCAGACCATGAAAAACCGCAATTTACCAAGCACAATTTCACAAAATCATTTTCATGAACCAAATTGGATCCCATGTTTTCGTCGAGGTTTCTGTGGCCAATGTTCAAACTTCAAACTCAGATTATTTGTACATAAATTCAAGTTTTTCTCCTCGTAATAAAAGAAAACAAATAAGTTTAAGGTAAAAAGTGTGAAGTGAAAATGGATGATGATAGTCAATTCACAAATATTGCCAGATTGATGCATCATACCAAGCTTCAAATACTCTATAGATAGAAACCTTTTTTTTTTCTGCCAACGGCATATGTTATGCATCCAGCCATCAAAATTGGAGATGAAAATCAAAAGGAGTGAAGGATAGCCTATCAAACATCAATAAGCAACAAGCATATAATATTCAAACAGTTAAGAGAGGGAACGCATGTTAGGAAAATGTTTTGATTTTCAAACAGTTAAGAGAAGGAAGGCACGATAGGAAGATGTTTTGATTCACTCATTCTATTAATAAATTCATTCACAAAAAATTGTTCGTTCAACAATTGGTACAACAGAAATAGATGACCATGTCCACTACTTGATGGAAGTTCAGAATTGTATATCTTCTTTGTTAACACTAATGCGCTTGGTTGTGATTTCTTTGTATAACACTAATGCATATAAGCTTGTTTGTGATAAGATGTTTAACCGCAACACTAGTTAGTATTTCTCATCAAGTATGCTACAATACATCCCAATATAGCTCCAACAACAACCTGCAACAATTGGATAAAAAGGTCATCATCTTATACCTGAAGGTCAAATTTTAAAACACTTGTTTAGTAAATTTCTCTAAGCTAACTATTGTGAGACATGATAAAAGAGTTAGCTTATTCTTTTAGGGCAAAATGCATCGGTCTTGAACTTTTCTTGATTATTGAGCCCCTAAAAATTTATTCATCTATATTGAGTCCTCCAACTTTTATTTTACACATGTTAAAACCATTGAGCGTGATAACTGGCATAAGAATTTTTAGTGTTGACTCATAATCTAACTAGGATAATACTTTTAAAATTGAATTTAATGAAAAGAAAAAAGAAAAAAAAAACAATAGAGTAGATGTGCCTGCTCTATCCAAAAATCAAGAGGGTTAGGGTTCTTTAAACTTTAGAATGAGTTTAGTTATAAGCGATCATATCAAGTCATTGTAATATATGGTAGTCTTCTTTTTATTTTTTATTTTATTTTATTTTTTTTCCATTAGATTCATTTTTTAACTCCGCTTATAGATAAGTTTCTTGTGTATAGCCGGTCCCAAGCCCGGGTAAAGGAGGAAGGTTGCGGTAGGTGACAGCCAGCGTAAAGCTCTTGTCACATCTCATGATATGGATTCTAATAATAATATCGTTGGGGTGTTCCCTACTTGCGACGCGCTACATCGGAGCCCGGGTATAGTGAAGAATAAGCAATGGTATAAGGTGTTCTCTGAATGCGATGCTCCATGTCGACGCCCGGATGTGGTGCATAATAAATAAGGATTCTCACATCATGAACGGGAGTGGGTAAAGAAATTAGTCCAAAATACGAGTAATACGAGTTATACGAGAGATACAGGTTCAGATAATGGTAAAAGATTCTATAGAAAGAAGCATAAGAAAGAACAAGTAGGGAGTAAAATCAGAATAGGAACTTGGAATATTAGATCTCTTACAGGTAAACTGAGAGAACTTGTTAATACTACGGAAAGAAGAAAAATTAGTATTATTTGTATTCAAGAGACTAAATGGGTTAGAGGAAAAAGTAAAAAAGTTGAGAATACTGAGTATAAAGTGTGGTATACAGGTACAGATAGAAATAAAAATGGAGTATGTATAATTTTGGATCGGAACCTAAAGGAGACGGTTGTAACGGTGAAAAGAGTAAGCGATAGAATTATTTCAATTAAACTTGTGCTCCAAAATGAGACCATCAACATAGTTAGTGCATATGCCCCTCAAATTGAATTGGATGAGGAGAGCAAACAAAATTTTTGGAATGATATGGATGAACTTATGCAAGAGATTCCAAATGATGAAAATATTTTTATAAGAGGAGACTTAAATGGACATTTAGGAAAAGACAGAGTAGATTTTGAGGAGGTACATGGAGGGTATGGTTTTGGAATTAGAAATGTAGAAGGTAAGAGTATCCCTGATTTTGCTTTAGCCTATGGTTTGATTCTGGAAAACACATTTTATAAAAAGGGAATCACATCTAGTGACCTTTAAAAGTGGGCAAAATAGAAGTCAGATTGACTTCATACTCACAAGAAAAGCCAATTGAACTCGATGCAAGGATTGTAATGTTATTCCAGGTGAGGCTTTGACCACTCAGCATAGGTTAGTGGTTTTGGATATCAAGTTTAAGAAGTTGACTAGTAGGCCAAGGAGGAACAATATTATTAAGATTAGGTGGCAGACTTTAAAGGTGAAAAACAATTATTGTTCAAGGATGAATTGGTCAAAACTGGAGGATGGAAAGAATATGTGAGTATGTCATCAAATGATATGTGGATAGACATGTCTACAACAATTAAAGGAATAGCTAGAAAGATTCTTAGAGAATATAAAGGATGTGGACATCCCTCGAAGAAGTCTTAGTGGTGGAATGAGAAAGTGCAAAAAGCGGTAAGAATTAAAAGGGAATGATATAAGAGTTTGCCCAAGTGTACTAACAATGATGCTTTTGAGCAGTACAAACAAGCGAAAAAAGATGCTAAAAAGGCAGTTAGTCAAGCAAGAGTACAATCGTTAGAGAGTTTGTATGAGAAACTTGGAACAAAGGAAGTGAAAAAAGCTATCTATAAATTGGCTAAGATAAGGGAAATGAAATGTCGTGATTTAAATCAAGTTAAGTGCATTAAAAATAAAGAGAATAAGGTTCTGGTTCAAGAAGGGGATATTAAGAAACGATGGAGAAGCTATTTTGAGGAACTTCTTAATGGTAGTCATAGTGATAACATTGAGGGTTTAGATGTTAGGCCAGAAAAAAATGTGAAATACACTGAACGGATTATGATTTCGGAAGTTAAAGAAGCTTTGAAGATGATAAGATCTTAAATACAAAGAAAATGTCTAATAAATGGGAACAAAGTAATTTGATACCTATTTTTAAGAATAAATGAGATATTCAGAATTGCTCAAATTATAGATGTATAAAGCTTATAAGCCACACTATGAAATTGTGGGAGAGAATTGTGGAACACCGTTTGCGGTTAGATACTTGTATCTCCTCACATCAGTTTGGCTTTATGCCTGATTAATCAACTATGAAAGCTATTTTTCTTATAAGAGAATTGATGGAAAAGTATAGAGACTTACATATGATTTTTATTGACTTGGAAAAGGCGTATGATAGAGTTCCTAGAGAAGTTTTATGGTGAGTCCTAGAGCGTAGGAGAATATCTATACGATATATCCAAGTCTTGAAGGATAGGTATGAGAGAGTCATCACCATTGTCCGCACTGTGGGAGAGGATACTAAGAATTTTTTCGTTTCAATTGAATTACACCAAAGTTCAGCTTTGAGCCCTTATCTTTTCGCCTTGGTCATGAATGAGTTAACAAGACATATACACGATAACATCACTTGGTGTATGATGTTTGCAGATGATACTGTATTAATAGATGGGACTCAAGCAGGGGTAAGTCAAAAATTAGAGTTATAGAGAAGCACTTTGGAATCTAAGGGTTTTAAGCTAAGTGGGACTAAGACTGAGTATATGCATTGTAGATTTAATAGCGAGAATAGAGAAGAAGAAAAATTGTTTTAGACGGAATAGCAGTACCTCATAGTACTTATTTTAAATACCTTAGCTCTATTATTCAAGAAGATGAGGATTGTGAAGAAGATTTAAATCATATAATTAAAGCTGGTTGGATGAAGTGAAGAGGTGCTACAGGAGTTCTATGAGATCGAAATAAAAAGGGCAGCCCGGTGCACGAATGCTCCCGCAATGAGCGGGGTCGGGGGAAGGGTCGGACCCATTGGATCTTTGTACGCGGCCTTCCCTTGCAATTAATTGCAATAGACCGTTTCCACGACTCGAACCCGTGACCTCAGGTTACACGGCGACAACACTTAACGTTGCACCGAGGATCCCCTTTAAAAAAGAAAAATGATAGGGGTGCAACACGAGGACTTCCCAAGAGGTCACCCATCTCAGTACTACTCTCACCCAAGCACGTTTAACTTCGGAGTTCTGATGGGATCCGGTGCGTTAGTGCTGGTAACCTTCCATGTGATCGAAATAAGCTAATTAAATTAAAAGAAAAATTTTACCGCATTGCAATTCGGCCTGCGATGATATATGGTAGTGAGTATTGGGTAATAAAAAGACAACACGTGAGTAAAATATATATTGCGAAAATAAGAATGATAAGATGGATGTGTGGTCATACTAGAATGGATAGAATCCGCAATGAGTGCATTAGAGAAAAAGTGGGGGTAGCACCTATTGAGAATAAGATAAGAGAGCATAGATTAAGATGGTTTGGCCATGTGAAAAACCGAACAAGTTAGAGTAGATATAGCTAAGAGAGACAGAGGTAGGCCTAAACTGACTTGGTCAAAGGTGGTCCAAAATAATCTTATGATGTTACATCTATCAGAAGAGATAACCTTAAATCTTATTGAGTAAAAAAAAAATCCATATAGCCGACCCCAATTGACTTGAATTAAGGCTTTGTTGAGTTGAGTTGAGTTGTAGATTCATTTTTAAAACAGATTCTGAGTTAGCATTAAAAGTAATTCATATAACAGTTATTACACGCTTTTATTACATGTGTTTCTCAACTTCTTAATAATGACTGAAATAATTCTTTCATGTGTGTAAAGATTAAAGTTGGAAGGCTTTATAGATAAATAATTCTTTATGGGTTCAATAAACAAATCAAGAAAAATTTAGGGGCTTCAAGATGCATCGCATCAATGGCATCAAGATGGGAATGCATAATCTTGTCAGCAAATCTTTAAAGTAGGAAAGAAGAGATTTCTACAGCATCAGTGACCATGTGACTACAAAGGCCTTTTTGGTATCAATTTTTATTGGTTTTTGAGGTCTTTGTCTAAGAACTTTAAATCTTAGAAAATGGGTTGGTGAACGAAGCAAAAACCACTTGTAAATATATTTTAATAGTACAATTTTCTTTGCTAATTGGAAAACAAAATTCAAATACCAAATTAGAGTCGATGCCAAATAGGTTTCAGTTTTTTACCCTAAAAGGCAATGTTCCAACAAACTTAGAATTCCTTGCATTTTGGATTTTATTATTTCAAACATGAGCTACCCAAGTGCATGAAAAGTGAAACTATTGTTTGTTTGCTTCATCATTTTTATCACCACAACGTCACATTTTCCCCCTATTTTTCTGCCTATTTTTCAAATTTGAGTGTTATTTGTGAGTCATTTTAAGTATAAATTGTGTTATTTGTGAGTCATTTTAAGTATAAATTCACATTTCTCTCACATAGTCCAATGTTATAGTAATTAGTCTTCAGCATGAATTTGTAGAGTGTATTAATTAAATACGTCATCTTCACTATTAAACTTTTGAACCTCAAATGAAAACATAAGGAGCAAAAGCCACCTCACTCTTTTCTAAAAGCAAAACGTAGTTAAAATGCAACAAACCTGAAGCGGAGTGTGCCCAAGTAATTCACGCAAAGGTCTAACACTGGATAATGGATGTTCTGGAGGAAACTCGCAAACAATTTGATTCAGCAACTGCAATACGGAGGGAAAAAAACATGAAATACCCATTCTGAATACAGGATGTAAGAGAAGATACTTATGATTATGCAGAGTAACTTTCAATGTACAGAAGAAGGCAACAGGATTGCAAATATGGCAATAAGACTTACTTCAGCTTGCCGACCAGCATGAAGTCTGACTCCTGAGGCATCATACATCACCTACAAATAGTGAAAACAACAAATCATGTCAACCTCATACTGAAACTACAAGTTTTGTTTTGTTTTTGGATGAATGTAATCAAGTGATTTCATTAGCAGCCACAATAAAAGAGTTTTTAGAGCATTTATGTAGGTAGTACAACAATTAAACTTGCTTGCAAAATATACGATGAAAACGATTGCTAAATCAAGCTCAACAATCATGTGTAATGGATAATAGCTATTTTTCAACATCACTTGTATTTCAAGCACCGAGATAAAGTAAATTCTATTCCATAACAAAGTAATTGACCAAAAAAGATTAATTTAATAATCCAGCAAAAAGAATGGAATGCTAATGTTTTATGAAAGATCCTATTTAATTAAACATGTCAAAGTACATAAATTTTAATTCAAATCAATAAGTAAAGAACAAACATTTAGATTTAGAGGACTACTGGTTGAAACAGTTAAAATAAATAACAAACTTTAATTATTATCCAAAAACAGCAAAAGTCGGGCCACTGCATGAAACTTGTTCTACCGCCAAAAGGGGAAAATTTTGACAAAAGCACATACAACACAGGCCAAGATAACTGCAATTGCAAAAGCTGGTGACCCTGTCCCTTCTTGTAGACCTACAGCCATTGCTAGAGCTGTCACAGTTGCAGAATGTGAAGATGGCATTCCACCAGAATCAAGCATCCTTTTAGAATCCCATCTTTTTTCTTTAAACCTGAACATCTAGGAGAAACAAATTGCAAAACTAAGAATGATAACATGACTTGAAGCATCTGACAAATCACAAAATGAATTACGCGATATTCACGGACAACAATAATACCAAATACATTTAGTTAACTTGTATAATAAGCCCAAGCAATTTGATAAAATCACTTCCCTCTTCAGCAAACGGACTTAAGACTAAATCCATTCCATGGGTGGAGAATGAGCCTACCCTTTGGAGCTGGTTAAAATGAATGGCAATAAAATAACCTGAAGAATTTGTGCATATGCATTTTATTTTACAGCTACCAGTCCAAAAAACACACTGACAATGTTATACCAAAAGAAAGGATATTACATTGGCACCATTAATATAAATGCTTTATCTCCTTCCAACATGTCAAAATCAATGACTTAACAGTGAGACTGAAACAATCAGATGATAAGTTCTCAGTATCTTAAAATCCCATAATCCTAAAGTTGCATATGGATAGGGAAAAATATGAAATGCAGACTTATTGTTTAGTAAAAGCTACCTGAATCATAAATCGTGTGCAGGAGTGGAACTGAGCACAAGATTGAGGGCCAATCGCCCCTCCAAGCTCCATAAAATTCAGTTTTCCACCCTTAGTATACACATTGGCCACAAAATTTTCAGATTATAGTTTTACAATCAAATTTATATTGAAAAATGTAGATCCTGGCCCTATAAAATTTTCAAAATTTTATTTATTATAGGTATATTCCCTACATTTTTCTACAGAAACTTAACCATCAAAGTTTCTTAAATTTTTATTTATCACTGATATTTAGTATATATATTTTTAGATTATTATAAAATTTATTCACATTACAATTTTTCAATTTTGTTAGTATAGTTTCGCCTATGTAGATGTGTTTTGTTTTGTTTTATTGATTAGATTTCTAAATGGAAATTAGATTCATAACGCAAATCAAAACTTATGTAAAATGAATTTGGAATAATTATTAAAAGTAACCTTAAATTCAAGTCCTTTTTGACTTCTTTACCAGTTGAAGAAAAATCCTTGAAGGTATCATTCTCTAGCATTTATAAGGCTACACATCTTTATCTCCCTCAATATTATTATCAGCACCAAAAACTACAAAAATAAATCTAAAATCACCAAAGAATCCTGTGATGCTTAAGCAAAGCAAAAATTCCTTATTAAATCCAATTTCTTCGAATTGAAACAAACCAAAGATTATTAATTTTCATAAAAAATGCAGCAAATTAAGATAGATACTTAAAGATCTCATCTCTACTCAATTACCACAATAAAAAACTGGCAACAAAATTATGGAATTGGAATTTAAATTACAATTCAACAAATAAAAACAAATGACAATGAAAATAAAAAAAAAAAAGAAACAATTGATACAAATTCACGAACCAGTTGGTGAAAATCTTAAGGAACTGAGCAAGAGCGCAAGCAAGGAAGGCAGAGAGGAGAGGGAGGTTGCTTGGTAACAGAGAAAACGATGATGATGAAGGTGAAGAAGAAGAAGAAGAAAACGACGACGTCGTTTGAGCAGCCTTCCTGGACAGCGCATCTCTTGCCGTCAAGACTTCGTTCATGGTAATCTAAGTAAGATGTTCTGTTGGTTGGGAAATTCACATAAAAATACAAAAATGGAATCTATGGGTGGGTGTCTCTCGCTTTTCCTGCAGGCTACGGCTTCAGCTTCCCTTTTACACGGAGGAACTATTTAATATAAAAGCAAGGACTTGAAGAAGAAGAAGACTGGTTCTTCGGCCGCGTGGAAACTGTAGTTGGGGCCGCTACAGTTACGTGGGTCCAACAATAGTAATAATATTATTATTAATTTAATTTATTATAATAATAACTTTAGCATTTTTTTTTTATCAATTACTGCATAAAAACTATATAAATTTAGTTTTAAACCAAATTTTTATTAGAAGAAATTACATAATTTACTATTTTTTAAATTATTTTTTTTATTTTTATTGCTCTTATTTTTTTTATTTCTTACTTTTTCTTTTTTCATATTTATTTATTTATCAACTTTTATTTTTTTTAAAAATAACCATCTTTAATTTTTTCCTTTAAAAAAAAAAAAAGCTCATCTCCTTCTTTTTTTTCTTTCTCTTTTCCGGTTTCATTACACATCTCCTGTTCTTTTTCATTTTTCCTGATTACATTACATAGAAAAACCAATAAATTATGTAAATCCAAAAATTGGTCAAAAATGAAAAATATCGAATAAGAAATTCCGAAGAAAACAAGAGAGTTATAATTTAAAAGTAATGTCTTTAAGAAAATGACATAAATTTATAGTATCTAAGTAGAGCAAATCCACAGCTATCCTTAGTGAGAGAAAACTAAAATGAAAGGTTAATAACTTTAAATGGTAAAGGAAAGTAAAGATATTTTTATTTTAATTTTTGTATGTAGAATATAAGATCAATACGACTTTTAATGAAATATCTCGATTTTTAATATACTTTGAAATAATAATTATGGAAGAGTATATTGATGTAATAGGTAGAGAAAATATGAGATGGATGTGTATGATGGATGTTATATATGTAATATTTATATTTGAAATATACGTGAGATATAACTAGAATATATAAGATATCTACATATACACCACATATACATGAGGTATATATTGGTATAGGAAAAGTTGATTTTAATTAATTAATTAATGATAATAATACTAATGATAATCATAACAAGAAGAAGTGGAAAGTTTAAAGATGGAAGGAGATGATTGGTGGTGGTTAAATTAATTATTAATGTATATATATATATATAAAGATAGAAATTAATGGAAGAGACATATTTCTTCTTCCTTCTTCTTCTTCCTCTTTGAATGTGAGAATTGAGAGAGAGTGAGGGAATCTTGATTTTGTTCATGTACACATCAAATTCATAAGAGTTTTAAGAGATTTGAAGGTAGATATTGAAGATTTGACAAAGAATTCAAGTAAGTATTTTTTTTAGCTGATTTTTATGGATTTTAAATATATATATGTATGTGATATGATTAGTGAAAGAAAGTGATTATTAATTAAATAAGATGATAACTATGGTATGTGAAGTATATATATGTTGAATTGATGTATAGATGAAGTAAATATGGTTAGATGTTGAGGATGATGATGAGTAGTTGGAATTGAGAAAAAGAGTAAGAGTTTTGTAAAAATGAGTTGTGAATTGATATATGGGTAATTGCATGAATGAATTATATGATGATTATTTTTATGATTTTGTGTTTAGGCTAAGGGGGATTAAGAGAAGAAGAGTAAACTTGGATTAATTAAGGTTTGTATATATAATTTCTTTGGTTTGTACATATAATCTTTTGATTGGTACATATAATTTTGAGTAAGTATATACTTGGATTATACTCTTGATTTGGTTTGCATCATTCTAAGTTGATAGGTGTGTGTTTTGTTGATAAATATAGTATGAAAAAATGGTTTTGAGATGCTATGGGTATGGCTATTGGGTGCCTAATTCATACTTCAGTTCAGATTTTATACTTAGAAAATTAGCCTGACAGGGGCAGTGACACTCTCATGTCACTGGGCGTGTCAAAACTTTTGTAAAGTGAATAAATGACATAATCAGTGACACGCCCATATCACTGGTCATGTCAACGTCTCTGTAAAGTGAATAAATAACACAGTAAGTGACACGCCCATGTCTTTGGGTATGTCAATTAAAGAATTTTGCCCAAAATAGTTTTTTTCATTGTCTTTCATCCGTGATTCATGGCTTGTATAATTATATCTTTATATATATTGAATTAAAAATGTATATGTGATTATAAAGTGAATAAATATTAATAAAATATGTTGATTATGCAAAATGTTGGTATGTTGACGAGTCATATGGTGAGTGTGGCTTATGATTGCATGATGAAAATATGAAATGAGAAATGTGGTTGGATATCAAGTGTGAATTATAAATGAATAACGAATATAATAGAGATGAGATGAATATAATATTATTGTTAGTTTGGAAACTTAATATAATCTTAGTTAATGAGAAGTATGAAGTATTGAATTAAGTGTTATGAGTTGAGAAGGAAAGAAAGAATTTGAGTTGTATAATTGAGATATACAAATTGATGTTATTAATATATTGGTATAAAACATGCCATGATGATATTGAAATACTTTATATATGAGTTGTATTGTAGTATTAGCAATTTATTGTGAAATATGTGTATGAAGTGTTGTGTAATGTAAGTGAGCGATAGAATTATGGTAAGTGATAATATTATATAAAGATTGAAAAGTCATGAAATGTGTGTTGATAATTATTTTGTGTTTTGTGAGAGGCACGGTCTTGGCTTTAGAGAAGACGTGCTATTGTTGTGATAATCATTTAATATAACATATTGATGTGATATTTGTTAAAGATATGATAAGTGCAATTTGTGCACTAAAATGTGGAAGTAAGCCACATTGACATTATATATGATGATGGTAGATAGAAACCATGATATGAGTTGAGATGTGAGAATATGTTGAAAAATAAATGTGTATTATATGTACCTTATATAATATCTAGTTGCTAGAAGATTGCATTTGGTAGTTGGCATGCTATACATTATGGAGCGAAACACTAGGTGTCACATATATTGTTACGTCCATTAACGAGATACATTTTGTGTCATTGTGATGAGATGGGCCAAAACAATGGTTCTGGAACTATTTTGTTATATAAGGATAATTGGGCCCAGTATATATTTTTGTGGTAGACAAGAATGATATTATGAATTGTGGAGATATATAAATATAAATATAAATATATATATATTTAAGTATAAACATAAAACTAATAATAAAGAAAATACAAAGAATATGATGATAAATGATGTTGGTGTTATGAGTGTGATTTTTTATAATGTATGTATATATTGTTTATATGTACCACTAAACTTTTGAGCTTAGCGCGGTTGTGTGAATTGTGCAGATGAGTAAATTGTTGGTTTGAAAGTCAAATAGTTGTGCCACGAGAAGAGTAAGAGTGTTTCAAGACCAACTAGAAGGTGGTGCATGCATATACAATTTTGTTATATTATATTTTGATCATATGTATATGTATATAAGTGAATTTTGAAAAGACAATGTATAATTATATATGTAATCAGATAAAAAGTTTAATGATTTTGGAAATGTTACTTATTAAATATGAGATTTGATAATTTAAAATATTCTTTAATTAAATATTTAATTAGTGTGAAATTAAGGTAAGAGTTTAAATAATACTATAATGTGATATCCTTATATTTTATATGTGTATTATATATATACGGGATATATGTATGGTACGTATATAGGGTATATGGATATTACATTTAAAGGATGAGTCTTCTTTGTTTTTCATGATTTTGAGCTTCAAGGATATTCTTGTAAAGCTATTTAAGATATGGTAAAAATGTGACAAGGCAAATATAGACCATTTTAATACAACGACTTTTTCCTTAAATTTATTTTTTGCTTTTAGTTTCATCGACATGATTTTGATTTTGGCTTTGTGTTTGTAAATGTTTTATTTTTTGTTTTTTTTATTTTGATTGTGTTTTGGGCTTCAACTGTAAGGATTAGGATTTTTTTTTATTTATCAACTATAATGCATTCTACACATTTAATAAAATATTCCAAAAGAAGAGATTTCAATTTTTTAGCTTCTCATCACATTTAACAAATTATATATAACATATATAATATATAACAAATTATTTGCAACATATATAACATACAAATATTATATGTAATAGATTGAATATAATATAAATAACATATAACAAATTATATGTAACTTATATGAGGACATATTGTTAGAACATATATATCTATATAAACTATTTCAAAAGAACTCCGCATTGAAAAAATACAAAATTTTCATCCCTTAATATATTATCTTGTGTTATTAGCCTTGTAAAGGGGGTAAAGAGAAGTGGGTCTTGAGTGCATGAGAAGTGAGCCAAATATGAAAATCGGTCGATTCCCCCTTCTCCTGCACACAGTGGCGGAACCAAAACTTCAAGGAAGAGGGCAAAATTCATAAAAAAAAATTATAGATAAATTTATATTCGATTTTATTTTCATATTAATAAAATTAATGCAAATAATTGACATTAATATTTATTTTTATTTTTATATTAAATAATTAAATATTTATTATTTTTGTTTTAATATTTAAATTTTACTTTAAAAATTAAAAGTAAAATTATACAATATATATTATTTCTTAAATAATATTTATATATTTTTGAGATATTTTAAAAAAAGGGTTAAACTAATCATAAAACTATAAATCCAAATTGCAAAATAATTAATCTAATTATAAAATCTTAAGTTCTCAATTCATATCATAATTAAAATTCAAAATAATTTACTTAATTATAAAAACTCCAAATTCTAAAATAATAATCTAATAATCAAAACAATAAACTAAAATATGTAAATTAAACTTTAAATTAAACAATAATTATAAATAGTTATAATATTCAATAAAATTATCAAAACATTAAATTTAAAACTAATTTTAAAATTTTAAAGTAATTAATATTTAAACATTAATTTGAAAAAAATAAATACATATACACACATATACATATATGTATATATAGGTTTATTTGTATTGGAACCAAAAGGAGGGGGGAAGAGACAAATGACCCTCCTACCCCCTTGTGGTTCCGCCCATGCCTACACGTGAGATATACATGAGGCCCGATACAAGCCCATTTTTATTATTCATATTTTTATTAAATACAATGTTTTTATTTTAATATTTTCTACTATTTAATAGACTATTTTTTTTTAGCTTTTTCTATTTCATAACAAACTATCCATTAACTTTAATATTAACGCTAGTGCCACCATAATCTCCATATTTTTTCTCTTGAATGTTTACATTAACATTTATAATTTTGTGTAAAGATACCTATGCAACCTGAAGCTAAAACACACTAAAATATTCTCCCTCTCAATTCTTTGCTTACTCTTTGCAAACTTCCTATCTCCCTTATGCTTACATTGATGGGTTTAGTTATTTAGTTCTTGTTGTTCTGATACCTTGATTCAGTTCAAGAAAAGTTTGTTTTATCCTAGGAAATTCACAAAATAATTTCTAAAAACAATATTCTACAATCACAACTCAAACTGTTTATTTTATTCTTCGTTGTTTGTTTTGTTCTTCTTCATAATACTAACCAACAATCTTAAGAATTATGGATGCTTCTTCTACTGATGCAATCAACATTGTCCCTAATTCTTCTATTGCTAATGTTGCTCCTACTACTTCCAATACCTTTGATGCTCTACCTGTTTAAACTACTGAACCTATCGTGCAACAATTTTCTTATGCCAAACCATTTCTAGATATCTCCAAAAGTGAAGTCTTTGGTGGGCATAATTTTAAATGATGGCAAGAGTAAAATTATTCAGTCTTTAATATGCATAGAGTAGTTGCTACCCTTTTTGATCCTAAACTCGAGTATTCTATTGATCCAAAATTTTGGATGCCTAGAATCATGCTAATAAGGTTTGTAGGCATACAATTATAAGCACTCTTTTTATTGATCTCTTTGATGTTTGTTGTTCTTATAAATAAGCAAAAGAGATATAGGATTCAATGAATTTAAAATATATTGCCGAGGATGATGAAAAACAAAAGTTTATAATTAGAAACTTCTATAAAAGAGAAATGATAGATGATAAGGATATCATAATGAAAATCAATGAGTATCATAAATTACTGGAGGTTCTCAGAGCATAAAATATCATCATACAAGATGATTTCGTTGCAAGATTGCTCATTAAAAAACTATCAGCTTCATGGAAGGAATATAAGCAATAACTCAAGCATAAAAACAAGTAATAGATACTTGAAAATTTGATCACTCGCATCATCATTGAAGATACCAACAAAAAGAAGCTTATAGCTACAAAAGCAAAGAAGATGGCTTCAAAAGCACACTTGGTGTAGGATAAGATTTGCAATCAATACAACAAGTATGACAATAAGAAACCTAACTATAAACATGGTTGTCTGCAACCCCACCTTCAAAAAAAAGGATTCTTATTTTGTTTGTATAAAGCCAAGCCATCATGCATCTTAGTGCAAAAAAAAGGTGAGAAATCACAATCCTCCGAAATCAAAGGCAAACTTGGTTAAAGAATATGACATTATTGTTGTAGTCATTTCTCAAGTAAATCTAATAGTCAATGTGAAAAAATTAGTGGTAGACTCTGGTGCTAACATGCACATTTGTGCAAATAGAAGTGTGTTTACCTCCTACACTCTAGTAAGAGAAGGAAAAGAACATGTATACTTTGGTGATTCTACCATTGTACTTGGTAAAGGGAAAATTCTTCTCGAACTCACATCTAACAAGACCTTGGCCCTCAATGAAGTGTTTCATATGCCTAACACAAGAGAAAATTAAATTTTTGTGGCCTTATTAGGCAAAGTTTGGGTTAATGTGTCATATGAATATGATAAGATTATAATGACAAAGAATAATATTTTTGTACTTAATATTTCTGAAATTCTAAATAAAAATGCATCTTCTTTTGTTACTTGATTGATTCTTATAATATTTGGCACGCTAGATTAGGACGTGTTAGTATTTCCTACGTTAAGAAAATGCAACAACTTGGTTTAATTTATAGCATGTGTAATATGTGCGTGGATAAATGTTAAATATATGCTGAATCTAAATTAACCAAGAGAACTTGCATATCTATTCAAAAAGAATTTGAACTATTAAATTTAATTCATACTAATTTAGGAAACCTAAAATAAACAATGACTAGAGGTAGTAAAAAATATTTATAATTTTTATTGATGGTTTTTATAATATACTAAAATATATTTGCATATAAATAAAGATGGTGACTATGATATATTTTTGTTATATAAAGTTGAAGCAGAAAATCAATAAAATAGAAAGATTAAAAGGGTAAGATATGATAGAGGTAGGGCACATTTCCTGTTTAATTACTTCTGTGAAAAAAAAGAATAATTCATGAAATAACTCCTCAGTATGCACCTAAATCAAATGGTGCAACTAAAAAGAAAAATAGAACTTTAAAAGAAATGATGAATTGTAAGTTTGTTAATTTTCATGCACTTCAAAATCTTTGGAAAGAAGTTATATTATCTGTGTGTCACTAACAAAATAGAATACCCTATAAGAAAACAAATAAAAAACCTTATGAATTGTGGAAAGGCTACTTACCTGATACTTAAAAATGTGAGGGTGCCTTCTAAAAGTAATATTACCATATCATAAAAAGAGAAAAATAGGCTCTAAAACTTTTGATTGCATGTTTATTGGTTATGCTAAACATAATACTGCATATAGATTTCTAGTTTTGAATACTTGATCATAATTCTATAATTAAAACAAAGAATGTTGAATTTTTTTAGCATATTTTTCTTTTAAAAGTTGATAATATTTCTCATGCACTTGTTATTCAAAATAATTGTGAAAGTGAGGATTTGAGGAAAAGCAAAAGACCAAGGAAAGAAAATGATTTTGGAAATAATTTTTATACTTATCTTGTAAAAAATGATCATTTTAAATTTTTTGACGCAATTTCTTCTTCTAATACTCCAATTTGGAAAGAAGCTATTAAAGCAAAACTTGATTCTATTTCACAAAGCAACACTTGGAAATTAGTTGATTTATCTCATGGAGCAAAATCTATTGATTGTAAATGGGTTTTTATAAGAAAATTTAATATTGATGGTTCTATTGAAAAATATAAGGCTAGACTTATTGCAAAAGGTTTTTCTCAATAACAAAATGTATACTATTTTGACACTTTTACTTCTATGACTAGAATATCTTCTATTCATATTTTAATTGCTTTGGCTTCAATTTACAAACTTTTTATTCATCAAATGGATGTTAAAACAACATTTTCAAATAGTGATTTGAAAGAAAAATTTATATGAAACATTTATAGAGAAGGCTGCATGATTCTTGGTCAAGAAAATAAAGTTTGTAAACTTCTTAAATCATTATATGGCTTAAAACAAGCATCTAAATAGTGGCATGAGAAATTTGATTAAGTTTTACTCAGTGATGGTTTTTCTTTTGTTGAAGTAGATAATTATGTTTATATACAAAAGTTGTTGGTGGTGATTGTGTGATTATAGGTGTTTATGTGGATGATATGCTTATTTTTATTACTAGTCTTGAATTACTACTTAAAACAAAATGTTTCTTTGCTTCTAAATTTGATATGAAATATATGGATGAAGTAAGTATGATTTTGGGAATTAAGATTATAAGGAAAGGTGATAGTGTAATGTTATCACAAGAATATTATACTGAGAAACTTCTTAAGAAGTTTGGACGTTATGATGCCACACCAGTGAGTACTCCTTATGATGTTAATATTCAGTTAAAGAAAAATAGAGGCCGTTGCTCAATTTGAGTATGCACAAATTATTAGAAATCTAATGCATTTAATAAATTTTTCTCAACCTGACATTGCATTTTGCATATGTTGTGTATAGATTGAGCAAATACACACACAATCCAAATCATGAACATTAGAATGCATTGGTCAAATTGATAAAATATCTGAGAGGTACCATGAACTATGGTATCTTATATGATGATTTTTCCACTGCGTTAAAAGAATATAGTGATGCTAATTAGATTTCAAATTCAGATGAGACAAAACCACCAGCAGTTATGTTTTCACTCTTAATGATGGTGCAATTACTGTAAAGTTAGCTAAACAATCTATTATTGCTAAGTCAACCATGGAGTCAGAATTTATTACTTTGGAACTAGCTAGTAAAGAAGATGAGTGGTTGAAAAACTTCTTAGCAAATATTTCATTAGAAATAGAATATACACCTTTTGCGTCTTTACATTGTGATTACCAAGTAGCAATAGCCATTACAAAGAACAAAGCTTTCAACGGTAAACATAGATATATTCGATTGAGACATGATGTGATTAATCAGCTGCAAAATAATTGAATTATATCTACTAATTATGTGAAGTTAGAAGTAAATTTGGTTATTCCTCTAACTAAACCATTGGGAAGAAAATTAATAAAGTGGAATGGGACTTAAGCCATTTGAGAAAATAACAGAGGCAATAACCAAACTTTTGTAATTGGTGATCCCATAAAAAAGTTTCATATGGGTAATAATAAATCTCTTGTTATTTCTGTTAGCACTGTTATTAAGTCATTTCCTATGATGTGAGTAGTGCTAAATTGTATTAAGTGAAAAGATGAATTAAGAACTCTTAATGATTTTCATGTCATTTATAGGCGGTGTATATAATGTAATGTACACTTGATGAATTCATCTATGTGAATGTAGAGTGAGGTCACTCCAATGAGATTGTGACATAATCTCTAGAGTATTTATGAAATACCAAGCATGTGTATGGCCTATCAGCATAAAACAACATCAACAATAAGAAATGTGGGGGTGTAATGTGATGATTAAACTCTAATATACAATAAGAGTTATTAGTTCATAAAGCTAGAAGTTTTACTGATAACTCTATATATTATGCCTCTTTAGTCTATGTCTGGTTTATAGCCCAAAGATACCAAATTTGAAACATTTACACTCATAGTTATACAAAGCAAATAATTCTTTTGAAATATGTGGGGGGTTATTGAAACATATATAACTATATAAACTATTTTAAAAGAATTCCACATTGGGAAAGCACAAAATTTTCATCCCCTTTACATATTATCTTGTGCTATTGGACTTGTAAAGAATGGAAAGAGAGGTAAGTCTCACACACATGAGAAAAGGGCCAAAATCCCAATTCATGTGGAAATCTATGAATTCTCCCCTATGCGTGAGATATATGCGAGACTCAATACAAGTACACTTTTATTATTTATATTTTATTATTTATACAAATAAAAAAGTTGCAAATAATTTTTTTTTTTACTTTTTCTTAATCATTGAAGTCTAGGTGCATGGTAAAGGTTATCAACTTGTAGTAGACTTAGATGCCAAAAACTATACATGCAGAAGATTAGACTTAATAAGGATCCCATATGGCTCCGGGATTGCTTATACCCATGGACAAAATGAGGAACTTAAGTAGCATGCAGATCCATTTTACATGTGATTAATTCTAGCATTGAGGGTATACAATCATACCTAGAAATGGCCATGATTTAGGAACTGCTGATTTTGGTTTGAGTTTCAGTGTTTGAATCAAACTACCTTAGGACAATTTCAATACCATTGGTTCTAGTTCAAACTTCAGTTTAAGGCATTTCAAGGAGGAAATTTGAAGGGATGGCTTCATGTGGTTTTAGAGGACGATTTAAGGATAGTATGAGACAACTCAAAGGCAATTTAGGGTGGTTCAAGGGCATTTTGGGTAGTCTAAAAGAGATTTAGGAAGATTTAGTTTTCAGTGATCCAGGACACAGAAAGCAATTTACTGGTGATTTTAACTAAATAACAAGATCAAAAATTTTTATTTATGTTTAGGATTAGTAAAAGTAAAAATACTGAAATCATGTTCAAATTGGTCAAACTCCTCGTTTAAACCAACTAGATCGCAAGTTTCAATTTTGGTTTTAAAATGTTTGTTTGTTATTCACAAATATCATGAACCCAAATCAAATCATTTTCCTATAATTTAGGTTCAATTTACCACAATTTCGATTTTGATTAGTTTCAAATTGGTTTTGACCAATTTGATTATAATTTCGATTTCAATTCAAAATAAATAGTGGCACCTTACTCATACCATTAAGGAAATTAATGGACCAAAATATGGTAAAAAACATATAATAGGTTACATAGACTCCCATATTGAGAAAAAAAAGGTGGAATACCATAATAAGAAGAAGAAAACCAAAAAAATTGAACAAATAGGAATGTTGATAAGATAACCATGAAAAAAATATAATAGAAGCAATAAAGGCTCACAGCCTCAAGTATTTATATAGGTAATAAGATAGTGGAGATTATTATTGTTGGTTGGATCACAAGTAGCTAGAAGAAACTCATAAATACCAAGAAGTGGTGTTGGTATTGTCCATATTGGACTAGGAGTAATAAATACATCATTTTCAATAATTTTAATCCAATTTTCTTGTTTTTATACCATTAACTATGGGTATTCATGATGTCTGACAACTTGGTAAACTTGATCCAACCATGTCAAGTTGGGTTGAGTTCTCTCATCATCGGCTGGGTTTTTGTTTACTTTAAGTAACCCGATTTTATTTTGGACCAGGTTTTAGGCTAGCTCAAAAATTTTTTAGGCCGATATATATATTCATCATAACCTTATGAATCTTAGGGTTATTTTCAATATCAAACTAATATTTAAGGGTATACATTATTCAATTTTAACCGAAACCGAATCGAACTGATGAAATTTGGTTATTTCGGTACTAGATGATTCGATTTTTAGTTCAGTTTGGTTTTAATTTTAATAATTATCAGTTTTCGATTTGGTTATTTTAAAATTAATAACCGAAATAACCAAATTTTTATTTATTAATATATTAAATATATATTTTTAGCAATAATATATTATTTATTATAAGTTTTTTTATTATTAATATTTACTATTTAATATTTTTAGTTATAAATATTATTTTATTTGTATTCTTGTATTAATATATGTAAATTGATAATGTTTAGATTATAAATTATTATTATTTGGATAATTCGGTTATAACTGATAATCGGACTAAAATTTTTTAATTCGGTTCGGTATTGTTATGTATTATTATTTTATTAATTTTGGTTCGGTTCAGTTATTATTTTAGATATCTTAAAATATTGGTTAGTGTAAATTTTACTTCGGTTCGGTTCAGTTAATCGAATGCTTACCCCTACTAATATTCAACATACTCCTCTTGAAGAAGCTCTCTTATATACTCACATATACTTGAAAGAAGGACCACGCTTGTAAAATATCCTTCAGCCTCAGTTCTTTTGGCCTCTTGTCTGCCCTCTTAGATATGTATTTTTTTTTCAGCGCTTTTTTTTTTTTCTTTTTGTAGCCTTCATCTTCTGTCAGATTTTCTTTTCTACATCTCCTTTAGATCTCAGTTCTTCTCGCCACCGATATCAGTTCTTCACATTGTCAATTTCATTTCTTAATATCTCATATCCAGCAGCGGAACTAGAATTCAATTGAGGGGGATCAAAATTTTGAAACTAAAAAATTGCTTTCAACATATAAATTTGTTGCAAATAAATTTAAGATAAAATTGGAAAAAAATAATTCTTTTAACATTACAATTATGCAACAACTAATTTTTTCTCTTGGTTTGATAGTGATTGAAAGGTAATAATATAATTGTATCCAATAAGTCTGTATTTAATTTTTGATACTTTTATATTCTTATTGATAAATTATATGTTAATAATTTAAATGATATTATCTATATTTAATTTTAGTAAATTTATCCCCACAAAATTAATATCATATTCTTCTTCCTTTTTAATAATTAACAACAAAAGTTTCATAATATAAATAATATTTTTATTTAAATATAAATTCATACTCATCAAATTTATAAACTTAAATAAAATCCATACATAATATTATAAGAATTTAATAAATTAGAGATAAATTTTAAACACAAATATTTTTATTTTTAAATTGAGATAAATTAGAAATAAATTTGTGATTGATAATTCTTAATGAATAAATATTTCATTGTGAAATAAACAATATAATATAATTAACAATAAATATTTGCTAAATAAAAAAATATTTAAGTTTCTTTATTTAATTAGATATATTATTTAGAGACAAGTAATAATATCATTGGTATAAAATTAACATAATGTAATTTCTTATTATAATTATTTTTTAAATATTTAAGAGGTAAAATGATACTTCAAATGCCTTATTAATAGCACATTATATGTATATATAAATATATATTAAATCGAAATAAACATTAATTTATATACGTCAATGCCATTATAATTAGGAGTAATTATTGAAATTGAAGTTGTAACTTGTAATATTAGAAAACTCTAAGTACACTTTTTTTATTATTACTTGACGATTTTTAATTTCTCTGTCAATTTATCATGCAATTTAATATTTCAATTTTTTCTCTATCTTAGGTCTTCTTCACAATTATTTGGTGAAATTTTTATAGAAAAAGAATTGAAATTATATCTCAATAATATCATGGATATAGATCTCAATCTCACTTCTATTATATATATATATATACACACACACATATATATTATGTTCTTTAGATCTCAAATCTCAATTCTATTAGATTTTTTTTTATATATTCTTTATATCTGATATCTCAATTATATTAGATTTCTTTTTTTTTTTTTTTGTTATTCAAATCTCAGATATCAGTTCTAATTTTTTTTAATTATTACGTTTTTCTCGGCGACGACATCTATTTTTTTTTAAAAAAAATTTAGTTGATTTTTTTCTTTCTTTATTTAATTTCTTATTTTTAAGAGAAAAATTACATAGATTACAAAATTTCGCTGGCCAGTTTGCAAAAATACAAAGCTAATGTTTTTATTTAATTATAACGAAACGCGTTATTTTTTCAGATCTAAATTTTTAAATGGTTATTTTTTAATTTTTTTGTTTTAATTTTTTAATTTTTAGATTTATTTATGTTTGTTTATTCATAAATAATTTTTTTGAGTTCATATTCTTAATATACACATAAAAAATAAATATATACATAATATATATACAATATATATAAAATACACACATAATAAATTATAATATATACATAGCATACATTAAATATCTATTAAACATTTACTGCATTAACCAAATATCTACTAAATATTTACCAAATATTTGCATAATATTTTTTAATTTTATTTTTTAATTTTTATATTCATATAATATACACACACAACATCCATACAATATCTTTATAAAACATTTACAACATACATAATAAATACATAGCATATATATAACATCTATTAAATATCTATCAAATATATAAACATCTACCAATCATCTATACAATATTTACATTATAAAATTAATATTTGGAAAAAGGTGTATTTTTGCATATGATATTATAACAAATATATGAATTGACCCTTAAATAAAATTTAAGGATATATATATCATAGTTTTGAAAAAAATTAATATATTTGCCTCTTTATTAACGAACTCATTCGTATAATTTTTCTCCATTAAAATTATCAAACATGGCATGAAAAAATTTACCAAAATTAAGTCAATTAATATAGCAATGGGTGGGTCCATTATGTATTAAATAATATAACTTCACACCCTTTTTCTTCATTGCAGGCGTCTTTTTTTTCTCTAAACAAACAAATTGTTACATTTATCTTTCTCAAGTTCTAAACAAAGTACGCATGTCACACCATCACCGATAACTTGTTTGGTGATCCACTCTCCACAAACGAGGGCCTCCTTCTCATCCCTAAGTGAATCAAAAGACTATCTTGATAAGTTTTGAATTTTTACTAAAATGAGGGAAGAAATCTCATTTTTTACTAAAATATGATTTTTTTCTATTTTTACTTAAATGTAGTAGTTAAAATTATAACCGAAAGTATAAATTTTGGTTTACATTTTTTTAATATAATTTACAAGAAAATTTTTGGTTTGGCCATAATAATAATAATAATAATAATAATAATAATAATGAGCCCAAATAATTAAAATTAATAATAACACTAATTAAAATTAAATAATAATATAATTATAATTAATAATAATATAATTATAATTAATAATATATATAATTAATAATTATATATAATCAATAATAATATAATTATAATTAATAATTAATAACAATATGATTATAATTAATAATAATATAATTAATAATAAATATAATTAATAGTTATATAATTGATAATAACAATAATTATAATAATATAATTATAATTAATAATAATAATTAATAATTATATAATTACTAATAATTATATAATTAATAATAATAAATAATAATTATGTTGGGCCCAAATATAATTATAATTAATAAATATATAATTAATTATGTAATTATTAATTATAATTATATTATTATCAATAAGGTTATTATTAATTTTAATTATTTTATAATATTTGGCCACCAAATGCTTGTAAAAAAAAGATTTTTGGCCAAACAGAAATTCAAAGTTTTGGTTTGGCTAAATTATATTTTTTAAAAAAAATAAAAAATTATAAACCAAAATTTAAAGTTTTATTTTATAATTTTGACTATTTTATTTAAATAAATATGGAAAAATCCTATATTTTAATAAAAAATAAAACTTCTTTTTATATTTTAATAAAAGTATTGAAAAATTTTGAGTAAATTTTGTTCACCGTTTTTTTTAAATAAATAAATAAATAATAAGATTCTTGTTAGTTTCTCTTTGCTAAACTTTAATCCTCCCTTCTCTCTCTAAAAACTAAAAAAGAAAAAATCTTTCTACAATTATTCTTTCCATTTTTCATCTCTTTTCTCTTCGGTTGGGTCTTTCCATTAGAATTTTTCTTCAGTTGAGTCTTTTCATTCTCTCTTCAGTTGGGTCTTTCCATCTCTTTTTTCGTCAATTAGTTTTTTTCATTTTCATCTCTTCTATTTTTCTTCTTCTCGTCTGTTTTATTTTTTTTACTGATCTATCACTTGGTTTTGAAAAATATTTTATTTCTATTATTTTTTTCAAAACTGGTCTACCACAACAAAATTGGTCTTCCAGGCTTTATCAATGACTAATATTTGATTAATTCAAATTTGTTAGCAAATTCAACTTTTTTATATAAAAAATAATAATATTAGGATGCCACTTATACTAATAAAACTCCAAATTTGAAAATAAAATCTAAAACTTAAATAGTAAGTTTCATGATTAATCTAAATTTAGAAAATAACAAAATTTTAAAAGGGATTAAAAATATATAAAGATTGGTTCAATATAGCTGGATTTTAAGCCTTCGTTCACTAAAAAATGACTTTGAAAATGTTGGCTTATTTGATTGCTAAGAAATTACTGAAAAAAGGAAAACAAAATTGTAATGGCATTAATTAAATGAGAAACAAATGAATATAAAAGAAATAAAAAATCACGTGCATTGAGGAAGAAATTAGAAGCCGATATAATATAATGATCGATTTTCTTTTAACAAGCCTTCTCTATTTCCTTTTAGTGCTCTGCATTGACAAATGGAGCTGCCATTTGTGTAATTAGAATAGAGAAAAACAGAGTATCCTTGAGAAAAACATAGTATCCTTGGATGATCAAGATAAAAAAAAGAAACACAAACAGAGATGGAACAAAAATGGTTTTTGGGTTTGATTTTATTATTGATAAAATTTGAGAAAGAAAAAGAGAGAAATTCAAGATTTCAAGAAGGAATTAATTGAAAAGACAAAACAAAGAATTGAGTTTTCTTTGTAGGGAGGGAAAATATACTTTTCATGAAGAGAGAGGTCATATATAGGGCTGAGTATGGGGTCTTAGAGATCCTCGAACCGATCCGAATAACCAGACCGAAATTATCCAAAATAAAAAATTCTGTTGACTTTTAATTTTCTTCGAACCGAATTGTACCGATTTTTATAATATGAAACGATTATGGAGATTAGGTCATCTCTAAACCGAGAATTGGACTGAACCAAACTGAATTTCCGAAATAATATTCAATTTATTAATAATAAAAAATATATTTTATTATATTGATTTATTACTTAACATTTAATATGATATAAAATTAAATTTAAGAAATTTCCTAATTTAACTAAAAGATAAAGTAAATATAAATATAATTAATAGTAATATAGAGTTTTTAATTTGCCACCTAATCAATATTGATTTACATATTTTATAATATTATTAAATTAATAAAATATAAATTAAATTTAAAAAACTTTAATCATCAATAAATTATTAATTAAATATTTTAAATAAATTGGTATTCAACATGCTTACATAAATTATCGCTACTAAGTCATTATAATAATATTAGTTATCAATAAAAATGATGAGCTTGTGCACTAACAATAATTAATAAAACTAGTAAGGATAGATAGAAAAGGTTGGGGAGTGCCAGATGCAAAAGCAGCTCCAATCCCAGCTACTGAGGTAGCGTAGTGACAAGTGAGAGCAATAACAACAGGAGCAATAGTAATTGTCTGCAGTAGTATATAGGGAACAAATGTTATCCTGCATGATATACAATATAATTTGAGATGTTAGTTTTAGTATCTCAATATCAATAACATCATGCAGGATGATACTAGCGAGTAGTTCATTCTATAATACAGTGTCTAAAACCAAAAAAACATATACTGCAATACTAAGTCAAAAACAAAAAAAAATATCATCTACATTGCTTGGCTATTTGTTCCTTAAGCTTGACTTTTTTTTTAAGCTTGCCAATAAGTTACTCACATTGCTCTTGGAGTTGTCTCTGCGTGTAATGGGGTTGCCCTTACCATTACAACCCTGGAGCTTTGAAGGGAAGATCATTTGGTATAGTGACATTAGATCCATCCCCTGAAAATGTAATCTTGCTTCCACCTTGACTGCTTATTTGATTGAATCTTTCTGTTTGCCTTATTTCCTTCTCATTTGGTATAGAAAAACTAGTCTCAATATCTGGAATATCATTGTGTCTCAGACCTCCATCACCAGCATCTAGTACTCTCTCACCACAAAAGCCAAGCTGCAATAATGTGGATTCAATGTACTATTAACTTATATAAACAACACCAACACATACATATAGTCTATAACTATTAATCAAAAACTTGTATTGCAACTGTCTTAAACTAGTGTGCAAGTATCTTAAACCTCAACATAAACAACAAATACATAACAAATTAGGCTACCAAAAAACACACAATTACTCTAGCACAGTAAACTTCAATTTGAAAGAACACTTATAGAAAACAATAACAACAACTATTTATTTATTCACATTGTATGTCATGCTCCTAGTTGAATCAACTATGAAAACTCCATAACCATAGCTTAGCCCCATTGTTTGTTGTTGATTCTCATTTCTCTTCCTTCCTGTTTCAATGACCTTTCTCTTGTCTCTGGCTATGGATCTATCATTGTTGGCTTACTTTGAGACGGTACTTCATTTTGATTCTAAAAAAGTGTACTAAAATACACACATTAGAATGAAATATTGTTATTTACATTACATGCTATATAAAAAAATACTTATTTTTACAAATTTTACTTGGTTTGCTATCCCAATACAGCTTGTTTTATTTTGTCCCACTTGCTTACATATGTTGCATTTCATGTTTGTACCTTTCCTTGACAACTTCCCACTAACTCTACTACTTCCAGGCTCACTTGTTTCTCTTACTTTTTGCTTTTTTGGTCTACTAGGCATTTTAACGGTGGTTCAGTTGGTTAAACTCACTTCATTTCATGAATGTTATCCTTGACATAGGCTGCACTGCATTTTCATATGTTGCAATATAGCTAGACTTGTGATAATACTGTGAAATTTGAGTCATTGGATCCATTTTACATGAGTCAATGCACAAATATCATGAAGGCATGGAATTCCAGTGAGATCCCATGCTTTACAAGTATACAAATGCTTGTCTATAATCATTGTATGTCTTTCTCCTCCATCTCTCACTTCATACCCCATGACACCATTGAAAAGCACTGAACAACTGGATGCATTGGCCCAATTCTCATGGAATTTATCCATACATACTGGACTCTATTCACTAACCCAACCGTCAACCATTACTTTATTAGTAGTAATTCTCACCATTGCTTGCTCACGAATATCCTTAAGCATTGATATAATTGGCTTGTATCATGCATTAATAATTGTGGCATTGAGTTATTCAACAAGGTTGTTGTCTACTGTGTCTAATTTTCTTCTACTGCTAAAGTAGGCTCTACACTAATTATGAGGAGGGTATTTCATCAAATCTTCTATAGCTTTCTTACTTACTTTCCTCAACTTGTTTAGATTATCCTTGAATTCCTCATGATATGTACTCCAAGCACATATCCAGAATTTCTTCTTTAATTCTTCCCCTCCCCATTTCTTCGACCAGTTGACATGTATATGTCTTGCACACCATCTATGTTCGGCTTTTGGCAACACATCAATAACTTCTTGCAATAATCCCTACATATAATCAAATGAAAATGTTAAATGTTAAACATGTAATATCCTAAATCAATTGATCATTAAGTATGCCAAATGCAAATATTATTACTTTTTGCATATCTGACATTATTGTAAGAGTGTTACCACATCCTAAGTCAAGCTCTTTGGCTAACCATTGTAAAAACCACTTCTAATTAGCCTTATTCTCTTTGGTAATGACAGCCCATGCAAAAAGGTATATTTGTTCATTTGCATCCTTTCCAACAGCAACCAATTTATCTTTAACAATTCCCTTTAAGAAACATCCATCCAACCCCAACAGTGGTCTATAACCTACCTTCCAACCCCTCTTTAATGCATCAAAATATATGAACATTCTTTTGAACACTTTTTTCCCTGCTTTCAAAGAATCTTTGCATAACTGTATCTCACATTTGGTTCCTGGATTACTTGTCTTAATTGTATTGGCATATGCCTCTAAGTAATAAAATTCAATAAGATAAGACCCTTCAAGTTCATTAATAACAATTTTTTTTTTTTACTTTCTTGCACTTAGACATATTAACTTTAAATTTTAGCTCTTGTTCAGTAAATTCTATCAGGTCCTTACATTTTGTTTGTGGATTTTTGTATAAATTTTCTTTAAACACATTAGCTAGAAATTTCGCAGAAGCTTGAGAATTATTAAATATCTTATAACAATTATGTTCAAGCCTTAAAGTCTTCATATAAAGGCCTTACTTATCCCCTTCCTTTGAAACAAATAATAGAAAACCACATCAAACCTCCTTACATCTTGCTCGTATTCTATGAGGTTCATTAGGTCTTAAATGAAAATCATGACCTTTGGCAATGACATATTTGGCAATAGCTTCTCTAACTTCTACTGTAAATTAAAATGACATTCCCAAAGTGAAATGTGGAGTCTCATCATCACCGTTATATCTAACTCTCCTCTTCCTCTTCAGTAACACCTCATTTGGTTAATAGTCATTAGCAATTTGTTCATCATCTATTGTTTCCTCATCCTCAATAGTAGATTCTTCATCTTCTTCAATATCTGAATCTGACTCTGCATATTCATCATCGTGATCATTATCCGCTCTTGAATCTTCATCTTCTGAAGTAATATCAACACTTATAGAGTCATAGGAAATATCTGTTGCAACTGGTATATCTTGATGATCATCAGTTGGATGATCATCTACAAGAAAACTTTGAAAGTCATTGCCAGCAGCATCTTCCACTTCATGAACAACGGCATCTTTAGTTTCATGTACAACTTCATCTTCAACTTCATGTACATTATTCTCCTTCCCATATGCATCACTGTATTGTGTTGTATATTTATTATGATTGTCTGAACCACACAAGAATGCCACTAGTTATGCAAACCCAAGCACATTTATTTCATGATCAGAATAAAAGTGCACTTCCTTTATACTAGCATCATCCATAAGAAATTTTGTAATATTTCTCACATCTTCGTCACCTTGAACCACAAATAGTCAAGTTTCTAGTTTCTCTACAGGTTTCTAAAAATATAGAGTGCTCACATTAGAATATCTCAAATCAATCTTGTACTTGTTAATGATGTCAAAATAGCAAAGGAAATCCAGATCAAAAGAACACACTCTGTGTAACACCCTTATACCTTAATTAAACATCACTCAATTTAAAACCCCAAAGTTAAGCCTAACCTTACTTTAACTTTAAAAAATCATACTAAGCCATTTAAATTTAAATTTTAAGTTTATTAATATCATTAAAAATATATAATAACATATTTAAATTAATTACATTCAATAAACACATACACTTTAAACAAAATCCTAAAATGGCATAACCTTCACCAATGAAGATTTTTCATTTCAAATCATTCCAATTATTAATCCAAGCTTATATTCATCGCTTATATCATTAAATATCATGATTTGAATATTAAAATCAAACAATTAATCATTCTTTAAAAATTCACTTTCCAAAACCCTAAATCAACACTACATCATCCAATCTCTATCCAAACTTAACCAAATCCATCATTTGACTTTAAAATCCTTATTTATGTATCAAAACAACACATTTGGAATCAAATTGCATAATTAAAACTCATGAATTCACAAATCCAAAAGTTTCATAATCCTAAATTCTCTCTCTTCATCAAACTTCACTCAAACTTAACCATTTCTTCAATCCAACCTTAAAATCATTATTAACTACTCAAAAGAACTTCATTCATACCCAATTAAGCAATTAAATCATACTATTTCAAAAATTCAAAATCAACATAATCATATAACCATGGATTTCCAAAAAAAAAAAGTTGAAAAACTTACTATTTATAGTGGAAATCACTAAAAATCCCACTTGGAATCTTAAAATCCTTCAACTAATGGAGCTTGGAAGAAGCAAAAAGCTTGTCTTGAACTCCCATGGAGTTTCGGCCCTTTGAGAAAGGAGAAGAAGATGAAGACCAAAATGAATTTATCTCTCTTCCCACTTAAACATTAACCATATATATAATATATTATTTTATATTTTTAATTAATTAATTAATTAAAATCACAAATTACATCTTCCGTACAAAAATAATTTATTTTAAAATTATTTAAATAATTTTAATTTTCTAAGTATAATTATAAAAATGTCACTTAAAATTTGACTTTTGACTTGTAAGAGTTGACTTTTTATATTTTATGTATATTTCACATATATGTTCCATTTTTTTACTTAAAATCATTTAATTTTTTATTTAAATTTTTTATTTAATTTATTCAATTTAATTTTAATTTATTTTATTTAATTTTTAAAAATTAGAAATGTTACACTATATCAGTATCCCCTTCTATGTGAGCAAAAACAGGAAGGAACTTTCACTTCCTACCATGGTGAAATACCAAGTTCACAGTTCTCATACTTCATCAAATTCAAACATTTTCAATAGAATGTTCAGTTGCATTGCACTCAACATAAGTAATGAGCAAAATAACAGTTTGATTCAATAAAATTCACATTATATACTAAAAAACCCTAACTCATGATGTTTCAAAAAACTAAACCTGCATGGATGTCTAAATTGAACAAAAACCCTAACTTAAATAAACAAAACACGTGCTCCAACCTTCTTTGTCCTCAACAAACAAACAAAACCATGAACCACTTGTATTAATAAATATACTGAGACAAATAAACACTTGCACAAAGGGATTACTTGCACCAAATTTATAGACAGACATAGCATCTATCGTGCACAAAGGGACTACTTGCACCAAATTTATAGACATACATAGCAACTATTGTGCACATGGGGACCAATTATTTTTTAATTCAAGCATCCACTTTTTTTTAATTCACATTGTCGTCTGCACTATAGATCTATCCATAAACCCTAAACAAACAACAAGAATTACAAAAGCTTACTCAAACCAACAACAATAAATTAACTAACCTTAACTAACTTTCAATGTCAGGTGCTTCTTTCTTCAACTAATATTTACCTTTCTTTAACATCAACATACAGGCACTTCGATTTCTTTGTCCTCTAAAAATTTAATATCGTAACCTCCCAAGATTTTGTTTTTGTTGCACTTCAGAGTAGAGATTTGGTTCTTGGTTAGTTCGACCTAGGGATTTAGATTTGAGCTATGGGAGAAGATAGATTTAGGGAAGAAATTTTTTTTCATAAGTTATTTTAGATGGCAACTCGAATACAAGTCAGTTACACATATAAAAAAATGGGTCTCACATAGACAAATGGACATACTTAATGGCCAAATACAATTTTCATCAAGGCAGGGGCATAGATATGAGGTTTTCAACCAAAATAAGTGGTACAATGGCTCAAAAAAAGTTTAAGTATTTATTTGCGATTTTCGCTAAAGTTTAGGGGTGTAATTAAACCTTATCTTTTTTTTTTTCATTTTTCCTTCTTTTTCGCTATCATTTTGTAATATTTTTTGCTTCTCTCTCTTTATATATCTTCTTATTTTTCCCTTCCTTTTCAAATTATTGGTGCGAGATGAGAGAAATAAAATTTGAGATAAATTTCTGAAAAGAAAAGAAGTCATGAGAGAAAGTTTTAGTTGAAAAAAGCTCTTGCAGAGTCTTGTTTAGCGTAAATTTGGGTGCATTTTCTAATTAGGTAGTCTCAACTTGTAATTCCATTTTTACGGTTAATTACCCTAACACAAAGTCCCTTTTTGAAAAAAAAAATTATTTTTGGAATCGAGAAACTATAAAAGGGCAGTAAAGTTTTACCTGTCAAGTTTTAACTCAATTACATATCTAGAAATTCAAACTTGAAATCTCTAATTAAGTTAAAATAATCCCTTATTAATCGATTTGTACAAAAGCAATTAATTGAACAAGAATAATAGTTTCAATGAGTGTACCAAATTATATTTTCGTGATTTTTTTAAAAGCATTTTCATACTGTAGTTAAAAACGCTGTTTATTTGTTTGCGTTCTTATTTTTTTTTTTTCCAATTAAATTTTATATATGATTTTCCAGAACGATAGATAACTTTCTTTTCTTTGTTTTCTTTTTTTTTTTTGGTTATTGCTAACACATTTAATTCAATTTTCTTCTAATTAAATCAAAGTCTTAATCTATAATGAGATATTCTTAAATCAAATATTTACATTTAATTAAATATATGATAGCAACTGAATTAGAAATACAAATCATAATAGTAATATTATTTTAAAGGAAAATAATTTGATCGATTAGCTCTTCATAATTTTTTCTTTTTAAAATAAATACTTGAGTATTCATGTTTTTAAAATAAAATAAATACTTTTATAATAAGATATTCATAATGCGAAAAACAAAAGATTTGATCGAACAGAATGAATGACTTAAAATTTGAATTTTAATTCAATTAATGAAATTTCAATCATGTTACGGCATAAAAATCGATCATTGAATAGATTGAAAGTTGAACTCTCTAGCTAACTCTACGTCATATTTCAATTCTTGAACGTTTGCACTCGATATAATTTTTTTTCTTTATGGTTCGTCTGACTCGTAAGAGATTTTTAACCCTCTAATGACTAAGTCCGTATGCGACGCTGATTAAAGTGGGCCAAAACAGATGGAAAATATAATTCATTTATGTGTTCCTACAATTGAAATTATATAACTATTCCTATTATAATCTTTAAGTTCTCATAACTTGATGGCAAATTAGCTATTTTATAATGGTTAAAATACAGTATATATCGTAGTTAAATTTAAATTTATAGTTATAATTTTGAGGTGCAGTAATAATAATAATAATAATAAGATTATCATATATGTTTAATTTTTATAACTAATTAATTTAATCAAATTATAGCGCTGTAAAGATTTTCCTAGTTAATATAAACATTTGCCAAAATTTATATAGTCCAGTCGTGCCCCTTCTTGCGCGTTTGCTTAGTTCTGGTACGTAAACAGGATGTACCTTTTTTATTCAGACTTAATTGCAAGGAAAATGCTGGCTATAGGAGGCAGGGGGGACTCTGACTTAATTGGGGGGAGGGTGGCTAACAAAAGCTTTTTCTTTACCTATTTCTTGAATAGTGAAGAGTAGTAAATCAGAAATTAATTGTTACTTCGAGGGAACAAAACCTCCAATAAAGAAAAGGATTGAGAATTGAAAAAAAATGGCCTACCCTCTGTCATTATTTCACTGCTTTAAATAGACCATGAATTACTACTGTCAGGCTAAGAAATAGGAAAGAAACAAAATTTAAAGATAACAGCAACAAATTATGAAGAATCTGAACATCCATGACTTATTCAAACACTTGTAAGTTGGTAGTAAGAAGCACGTGACAGAGGGTCTTCCTGGTGCGCAATGGACTCCACCCTCCACCCTCTCACCTATAAATAATACTAATTATTTAATTATTTAATAATACTAATTAGTTGGCATTTAATTAGCATTTAGATATAAATAATACTAATTTTTATTTTTTTAATAAATGAGTACTTATAGTTTTGTGATTAGATATTTACGTTAGCTATAAAATTTTTCAATTTGATTAAAAATGGAGCGAAATTAATGTTTTCATTTAAAATAATATTTTTATAAAATTTAATTTAATAAAATTTATAAATAAATTAATAGATTCAATAATTAAAATAAAAAATATATAAAAAATTCAATAAAATTTTAAAATTTAATAAATAATATAAAATTTTGAGAGAAAAATTTTTTTAATTGAAATTTATAATAAAAATTTAAATTTTACTATAATATTAAATTTTTATTTTTTATTTTTAATTTTTTTATAATTTTAATTTTTGATTTCACTAGTTGGTATTTATCAAATTATTTATATCACTCAAGGCGATCATAAGCTTTCTCAAGATCAATTTTAATAGCCATAAAACCCTTCTTCCCTTTCATCGTCTTCATAGTATGCAAAACTTCCTGGTAAATAACAATGTTATCAACAATCTGCCGACCAGGGACAAAACTATACTGTTCTGGCCCAATTAACGAAGGAAGAACCCCCTTCAATCTGTTAACCATAGTCTTAGTAATGAGTTTATAACTTACATTACAAAGACTTATGGGTCTAAATTGACTACAAAATTGAGGTTCAGAAACCTTTGGAATTAGGAAAAGCAAAGTCTCATTTACCTCCTTTGGGATGGGATCCCCATTCAAAACCCCAAGCACAAATTTAGACACATCCTCACCAATAACTCTCCAGGCCTTCTGGTAAAAACCTGCATGAAAACCATCCTTACCTGGAGATTTCGAAGGGGCCATATTAGAAAGAGCCTTCAAAACCTCCTCATACAAAAAAGGTTTACTCAAATCCTCCAACTGCTCCACCGTAATCTTTGGCCGAGACGCCCCATCAAGAATGACCATGTTACCAGATTTTTCCTTAGAGTACAACTTCCTGAAAAAATCTGTGATCATCACTTTAAGAGACATGTTGTCAGTGATCCATCTTCCACTCTCATCCCTTAGCTTCGTGATCTGCTGCCTTTTATTCTTAATTTTAGCGGAGAGATGATAGTATCTAGTATTACGATCTCCAGACACAATCCACTCCTCATTAGACTTTTGAAACCAGAAAACTTCTTCTTGACACAACACCTCCTGCAATTTCTTGTTCAAATTATAATCCAACTTAACCAAATTAGGAGACCGACTAACAGCCAGAAGACGTTGGACCCCCTCTATCCGCTTCAATAAACGTCTTTTTTTCATGAAGATATTACCAAAAGTATCAACATTCCACTTCTTCAAAGCATCAGCCATACCAATCAATTTACCATAAAATGTATCATTCAAGGACCAACCTCTGATGACAGCATTGATAAAATCTGCATGATCGAACCATGCTAATTGGCATTTAAAAGGAGCCACAACATTCCTTTTTTGCTGATTGAAACGCAGAATAATGGGGATGTGATCAGAGTATAACTTAGCCGGATGCACAACCTCCCCATCCCCAAAGTTCAACAACCATTCCTCACTAACCAAACACCTATCAAGCCTTGCCATCTTAATGCCACACAGATCATTTCTTCGCCACCACGTAAAAGGAATACCCCTAAATTGCAAATCAATTAAGCCATTATCATTAATCCAACTATTAAAATCATTGGACCCAGCTCTATTAAAGGAAGAATAACCAGCTTGTTCATGACTGGCCATAACACTATTAAAATCGCCCATCGCCACACAACCTTTCAAGCCATTCGAATTAACAAACAACAAGTCCTGCCACAGCAATCTCCTCAACGAAACCGTCGGACTAGCATAGACCACATTCAAGACCCAAATAAAATTATTTACCTCCTCCACCAGGCAACTAATAAATTGAGGGTGAGTCCGAATACTAGTTAGGGAAAAACCAATACCAGTCCAAAGGATCCAAATGCCTCCGCTGAAACCACAAGCTTCAACACGAATCCATTGGTCATACCCAAGTCTCTGACAGATCTTATCAGCTTGAACCCCACTAATACGAGGCTCCAACACACAGAAAATATTCGGTTTAAACAGTCTCTTATACTCAAGAAATGCTCTTCTAAAAAGGGGAGAAGACGCCCCCTGGCAATTCCATGTAATAATAATCATAAGAAAAATCGAAAAAGAAAAAAGAAACAAACCAACAAAGCAGGAGCATTAATGCTCCATTGGAGCATTATCCAGTTCTGTTACCTGCTCAACAAATTCCCCACCTGTCTCAACTAATGTTTTTGCTACCAACGTAATGGTACCATCCTCAATCCCTTGGCCCGGATCTAAATCATTCTTTCGGATAATCATATTTTGGGTTAGCAGGTTGTCAACTATTGTAACTGGAATAGGCTCTCTCCGAATAGAACCATCCGACAGCAGCACCTCCTCCCCCTCTACAGTTCTCGAGACAATATGTCTTACTCCCATCGGTCTATCTTTACTCCCCCTCACCACTGTATGTTCAAGTTCAGCTGCTGCTTGTCTCGAGCTACTCGAAGGATTATTTCTCACAGGGTTATTTTTATTTTCCTGGGCCCTAGCCTTATTATTGGGCCGATGTTCATTACCCAATGACACCTCCTTCCATTTCGAATTCCTTGTAACAAAATCTCCCTCCTTAGCTTTATAATCAACCTTAGAAGTCAGTTTTGGCTCTTTAAAGGACAGAATATTATTACGATTATTTTTGGCAATAGAATCAGTCTCCTTATCAATCTCAACTATATCACTTCTATCTCCTTCCAACTTCTCCAAAGACACAAATCTGTTCCCCCCACTCCTATCCGTAGAGACAGTTGACTTCCCATAAGCAGCCACCTTCTTTCCTCCTTGATAATTGAATTTCCTCCTATTTTTTCGGACAAGCATCCAATAACCATAGTCTACAGTCACTGTCGGATTAATCTCTGAAACTCCAGGCAAAGGATCCTCCCGTTCAATGTCAGTTCTCTCCTCGGACGTCCTAGCACCACCGTCATTCCTAACAATGTCAGGGCAATGATCCGAATCATGTCCATAAGTCCCACAACTGAAACACACCATATGTAAGCCCTCATATTCAATCGTGCAGACCCACCTTTTCAGCCTGAACTTTGATAATAAAGGTTTAGTGACATCCACTTCCACGCAAACTCTTGCAAAATGTCCACATGAAACCATGCTAGTATTCATATCAATCCTAATAGGGGTTCCCACCTTACCTGTTACTTTCATAAGAAAACTCTCATCAAAATATTCAATAGGAAGACACGGAAACCTAATCCAAACTGTTAGGAACTGCAGCGTAGCTGTCCAGGGATCAAAATCCGGGCACCACTTCCTCACCGCCAGATAATGATCCGCAGCCATCCAAGGACCACCAAACAATGCATAATCATAATCATCAGAATTCTGGAATCTAGCCAAGAGGTATCCATTATCAATGGCAATTAGTTCAAAGGCTGCCTTAGGTTTCCATAATGCATTCAGTCTTCGAAGCAAATAATTGTACCCAATGGTTCGCCCCACAACTTTCACAATCAAAGTTTTAGCCCAAGGCTTTCTCAATCTTATCCTCTCTTCCCTAGAGATTCTGATAGTAGGGCATTTAGCATCATCCTCTTCCCCACCCTCAGAATTCTCAGTTTCATAGCCAGCCTCCTCCTCATCCGCTTGCCTTACCTCCTCATGTCCCACCAACGTATCCCTAAAAGATTTTCCTTGCGTCCCAAGTATTACCTCCACCTCCTTAGGCGCATTGCCTCCATCCTCCGACAAACTCTCAATCTCCTTACGTTTTCGGTAATTACTCCTAGCCAAAAGATCGTCCTCCTCCATGGAAGTCCCATGGTCATCTTGCTCTCCCAGAGAGAAAACCATTTTTTGAGACTATTGCCATTTTTTGTTAGGTGGGTTCTTGAGATAGCAGACTTTCCTTCTTCTTGGGTGGATAATGTTATGAAGTGCATAGGTTCTGCATCGATGTCTGTTATTTGGAATGGAGAAGTGTTGGAAGAGTTTGTTCCTACTAGAGGCATCCGTTAAGGCGATTCTTTATCGCCGTATCTCTTTGTGATGTGTATTGAACATATTAGTCATTTGATTCGAGGATCGGTTGAATTAGGTGTTTGGAAGCCTATTCCAATTTCGAATCAGGGTCCTTTTATTTCTCATTTGATGTTCGCCGATGACATGGTGTTGTTCTGTGAAGCCTCGCTTGACCAATTGAATGTGGTTCTTGCTGTTTTAGAGATGTTTTGTACTGTTTCGGGCCAGAAAGTTAATACTGCCAAATCTTGTATTTACACGTCGCCTAATGTGGATAGCGATCTTGCTGCTTCTCTGGCTACTAAGGCTGGTATGACTTTGGTGAGTGATTTAGGAAAGCATTTAGGGGTTCCTTCCATTCATGCGCGTATTAATCAATCCACTTATGGTTTCCTGCTTGATAAGATGAAGCAGAAACTTGAAGGGTGGCGAGCAAAAACCTTGTCAATTGCAGGTAGGGCTACCCTTATCCAATCAGCTCTTAATACTATTCCTTATTATTCTATGCAAACTTCGGTTCTCCCAGTGCATGTGTGTCAAGAGATGGAGAGGATTTGCAGGAATTTTTTGTGGCATGGTGCTTCTGAGGAGAAGAAGATACATGTGATTGCTTGGGATAAAATTGTTAAGCCTAAAGAGGTTGGTGGCTTAGGTATCCGTAGTATGAAAGAAATGAATATGGCTTTAGTTGGTAAACTTTTTTGGAGGCTTCATACTGAGCAAGGCTCTCTTTGGGGTCGGTGCATTCAAAGCAAGTATATGGGAGGTATAGCCACATGGAATCCTTCTGTCATCTCTAAGTCTTCGGGAGTTTGGAAGGCTCTGTGTTGTGGAGCTGAGGTTGTTAGTTTGGGTGTGATTAGAGATGTTAGAGATGGAAATCATACTTCCTTTTGGCTTGATGAATGGACTCCTGCGGGTCAGCTGGTCGGTTTCGCTAGTGTTGTTTTAAGCAATACTGATTTGCAGGCTACTGTTAGGAGTTATTGGATTTCAGGTAGAGGGTGGAATGTGGACAGACTTCGAGAAGTGTTACCTGACAATATTGTTCAGATGATAATACCTTTGAGTTTAATTGATGGTGATAATGCGATGGATGGTTTTAGCTGGAGGATGTCGAGCTCTGGGACTTATACTATTAATGCTAGGTATGTTTCTTTGGTTATGCAGGATGGTGGACAGGAGGATAGGGTGTGGAAGCAAATCTGGAGACTTCCGGTTACTCAGCGGATTCGTTTCTTTTTGTGGGAGGTGGCTCATGGAAAGTTGATGTGCAACGAGAAGAGGCTGAAACGCAGATTTACAGATTCTACTATTTTCTCTTTGTGTGACAGTGAAGTGGAGACTGTTCTTCATGCTCTTAGGGATTGCGTGATGGCGAAGAGAATGTGGCGAAATTTAGGAGCTGAAGTTATGGTTCCTGAATTTTTTTTAATCTCTGATGTGAGGCAGTGGGTGAGAAGAATGTTTGGTTTTGAATTGTGCCAGCAGTATGGAGTCACTTGGGGTAGTCTGTTTTCAGTAGCGTGTTGGTGGATTTGGAGATACAGGAATGGCAATATTTTTCGGGTGGATGAAGACATGGGATTTATTGATAGAGATTTTGTGATTAAGCAATCAAAGAACATTGCTGAAGCATGGAGGAAGAGCTTGAAGATTGTTAATAAATGTCCAAAGTCTCTGCATTTTGTGTCTTGGAATCATCCGCTAGCTGGATGGATTGCTGTTAATACAGATGGGGCTTCTAGAGGAAACCCAGGTAGTGCAACGTGTGCTGGTGTGTTTAGAGACACGTATGGCTTTTGGTTGGAGGGATTTCAGTGTAATATCGGTTTTTGTGGCTCGTTGGAGGCTGAGTTATGGGGTGTTTTTTTTGCTTTGGAAATTGCGTGGCAAAGAGGTTGGAGACAGATCATTTTGCAATGTGATTCCAAGGTGGTAGTGACTTTGTTGCAAGGAGATGGAATTGGTAATGCTAGAGTTAAGAACCTCCTGATTAATTGCAAGGAGTTTGTGCGCCAAGAGTGGAATGTGAGGATTGTCCATGTGGTTCATGAGATGAACTCAGTTGCTGATGGTCTTGCGAATTCAGCTTTTAGCAGTGAGATGGGTTTGAAAATGCTTGAATCTCCTCCAGGTTTCTTGATTTCTTTGCTAGATGCTGATAGGAATGGGGTTTGTTGGCCCCGTATGATGGTTTAAATGGGCTCTTTCCCTCCTCTTGATGGAAAAAAAAAATTATTTATATCACTTAATTCGTTTTTGTTGGCGGTCCATATAAGCTTTCTGTCAATGATGTAAGCCTTAGGAGGGTGTATTGGATCAGAATTTTAATATATTTTGAAAGGATTGATGATTTTAATAAAATTTAAAGATTTTAATAGAATTTTATAGATTTTGTTGGAATCCTATATAAAATTTAATGGAGTTCATTGGATTTTTATTTTGAAGTTTGATAAATTTTGATGAAATTCTAATTTTTTATATAATTAATATTTTGATAAAAATATAATATATTTTTTTAGAAAAATTATATCATAAATATAACTTTTATGGCATTAGGCAAATAAACAAATATTATAAAATATTACCAATACGTAAATATTAAATGTTTTCAATATTATCATTATAAGCTAAAAAAAATTATAAAATGAAAAATATAAAGATGAATTAAAATATAAATAACATTAGATAAATATGTTAAAGTACTATATTATCTTCAATATTTATTATTATATACTCCCTCCGTATCATTTACATAGAAAAAATAAGATGGACGCGAAAATTAAGGAAATTTTACTTTTTCCATCTCTATTTACTTAAATACCCCTAAAAAAATATCCCTCAAATTAAACTTTTAAGGCAAGGGTATAAATGGTATTTTGTCTCATTCCACTCCCCAAAATTTACCTAAAATGGCATATTTTCTATATAAAAGATACACCAAAAAAGAAAATTTTCCCTATGTAAATGATACGGAGGGAGTATAAAATAAATTATTAAAAAATTTATTATTTTTATTTTGATTTTTATTATTTTAGATATCTCTCCGTATATTTAAAGATATTGTGTTTATTGATTAATTAACATTCTCTCGTTTATGCCAGGAAAAAAACCATTTGGTTAATAAGGAAAAGAAAATTTTACTCTTTTATGATACAAAATTATCATCAATGAATAGCAGTTAGCCATACCCCAAATCACCGAACCAATCACTGCAGTCGTTCCATAAATAAAATGTCAAGAAATTACATGGTACAATTAAAAGGTGGCATCTTAGTTACAAAATCTGCTTAACTATATATATATATATATATATAAAAGATATAAATTTTGATATAAAAAAAATTCAAACAAAAACAGTAAGAACTGCTAAAGATTACACAATGATTATATATATATATATAAATCTTGCTGAAATAACTTTAACAATTACATTACCTTGTTTGTAAAAAAAAAAAAAAACCAACTTAGCCTCCTAAACTTATCACGTCTACTCACTTTATCCCTAAACTTTTATTTTAACCATTTTATCTCTGGTATTTATCTATTTTTTACTAATATATACTTATATTAATTAATATTGGTCACTTTATTCCTTATATTTCTATATTTTGTACTAAATAGATACCTCAGTTACTTGATATGACTTATGTAACTCAACGAATTTATATTTATAGTTAAGAAAATACAAATTCAAAGAGCTATATAATTAAGTTAAAAATTTAAAAAGTAAAATGACAAAATGTAATAAGTTCAGGGAACTACTTATGTATTTAGTAAAAAAAAACAATTATATTACCATGCCAAAATAAAATCAAAATTAATGATAGAAAATATAAAATTAAGCCTAATGGATATTTTTCAATTATTTAATAAGTGTTTACAAATACAAACTAATACAGTTAATGAACCAAGAAAAACAAAGGAAAGGACATAAAACCCTAATTACCCAATAATATTTGTTATTAATATAAGAAATTAAAAGAGAAAGAAGGGAAAAAATATAAAAAGAAGAAGCAGGCAATGGATTAAACAAACAATTGGGTTTTTGTTTTCTCCAGGGAAGCTTCATATAAAATTCGAAACCACATAAATGGAAGGAAAGAAGTGGGAGAACCAAATAAAAGAAAAAAGAACAAGGAGAAGATATGGGTTTTGCATACCAAAGAAAGCAATGTAGGAGAAAGGAGAAACGTGTTTTTCCACTGAAGTGAAATTTTTGGAATGATGGCTGGATTTATAAAATAATATTTTATTTATATTTAGTATTTTAAATTTAAATAAATTCATAAATTTATAAAAACTATCTAAATTAATGACTTTTTGAATATTTTTATATTTTAATAGACTTTTAAAAAATTATTATTTTAATACTATCAGATTTTATGGGGTTTTAAATAAATCAGAATTGAATATTATTAGATTTTTAAAATCAATCAAAATCCAATACATACTCATTATGATGATGGGTTGGCAGTCCATATACATAAGCATTTTGTTAATAAGCATACATATTTGTATTACGTCCGGTGAGATTATTTTGTTAAAAATTTCTCACTTGCGACCATAAATGTGGTAGTGGTAGGCACGTTCTTCTTGATCATATGACCTTGCAATTAGACAGCATCTCCAGTGAAGGGGGCAACATGGAAGTAGTACCAGTACTTTCTTGCTTATTTTCTCTCTTTCTTCTCTTGTCATGCTTTTGCTGCTTATCCCACCACGTGCAAGCAAAAAAATCAGAGACATAAACTAGCATTGCTACAATTCAAAGCAAAACTAATTGATCCTCTTGGAGCTCTCAGTTCATGGAATGAATCAACCCACTTTTGCCAATGGCATGGCGTGACATGCAGTCGCCATCACCGAAGGGTCATAAGGCTTGACTTGGAGGGACAGAAACTCATGGGTTCTGTATCATCCCATATTGCAAATTTAACCCATCTCAGGCATCTTCGTCTTAGAAACAATAGTCTTAACGGTGAAATACCTTCAGAAGTTGGCCGATTGCGACGAGTGGAGTATCTATTCCTATGTGACAACTCCATTACTGGCAAAATCCGTCTCAACATAACAGCTTGTCCTAACATGATTAAGCATATGCCTTAGCCACAACCAACTTGTGGGAGAAATTCTTGTTGAGCTTTGTGGGTTATCACAACTCCGAAGGATTTCCATTCACAATAACCATTTGACTGGAAATTTACCTTCTTTTATTGGGAACTTGTCTTCTCTTGCGGTCATCTCAGGAACCCAAAATAACTTCGTTGGGAGCATCCCCAATTCCTTTGGCCAATTGAGAAATTTTAAAGCACTTTCACTAGGAGAGAACAATTTTTCTGGTACATTTCCTCCCCGGATATTTAACCTCTTCCTTCTCCAAGTTCTCACTATTCAAGGCAACCAACTCCAAGGGAGCCTTCCCTCCCAACTAGGTATAAATCTTCCAAATCTTGTGGCTGTTGGTATTGGTTTAAACAAATTTTCTGGGACAATACCTCCCGCAATATCCAATGCCTCAAATCTACAACTTTTTCAAATAAATGCTAACAATTTTACTGGAAAGGTACCTCTTCTGGGAAGGTTGCATAATCTTGTGCAGCTTGGCCTCACATCTAACAATCTTGGAAGTGGAGGGATAGACAAGGATGACTTGAGCTTTGTCAAATCTTTGATCAATGCCACCAATTTGAAGGAAATGGTTATAAATGGGAATAATTTTGGAGGGGAATTGCCTAGATGTAACAGCAACATCTCAACTAGTCTCACCCTGCCAATAATAGATAACAACAAAATCTATGGAAGCATTCCAAGTGGGATTGGAAATCTTATCAACCTGAAGAGACTAGATCTATGGAACAACAATCTCTCAGGTCATATTCCTACTGAGATTGGCAACCTACGAAAGTTAATAATCTTTCAACTGGCTCTAAACATCATTTCTGGTAATATTCCATCGTCTCTTGGGAATTTAAGCCAATTGATCCAATTGAATTTATAATATAATCGTCTCCAAGGAACTATCCCTTCTAGTCTTGGCAACTGCTAAAACTTGGCGGGGCTTGATTTTGCAAGAAATCTTCTCAATAGTTCAATACCTCCGCAGGTTCTCAGCCTCCCACTTTTGTCTACCTATCTTGATCTCTCTAGTAACCGGTTGACTGGTCTGCTTCCCATGGAAGTTGGAAATTTGAAAAATCTTGGTGAATTGTATATCAATGACAATTTGTTGACTGGAGAACTGCCAAGCACTCTTGGCTGTTGCATCAAATTGGAAAGCTTATACATGCAAGGGAACTCCTTTCAAGGCTCTATTCCACCATCTTTAAGTGCATTAAGAGGCCTTCAAGTTCTAGATCTTTCTCGCAACAATTTTTCTGGTAAAATTCCAAAATTTTTAGAGGGATTTCAACTGCTAGCATTGAATTTATCTTGCAATAGGTTTGAAGGCAACTTACCACTGAAGGGAGTGTTCAGGAATACTACTGCAACTTCGGTTCAGGGAAACAATAAGCTTTGTTGAGGTATACCTGATTTTCAGCTACCCAAATGCAACTTCAATAATGCTTCCAAGAGAGGATATTGACCATTTCCATGAAGATTGTTATCTCTTTACTCTCTGGACTTGAAGGGATAATTCTTTTTCTTTCTTTTCTTTATTTCTTTTGCACAAGAAAGAAAACACCCTGCTTCAGATTCTTCTATGAATACCATTTTCAGTTTGTCTTAGCAGCATCATCTAAAAGCTACCAATGGGTTTTCCTCAAGTAATTTAATCGGTATAGGTAGTTTTGGATCTGTTTACAAAGGATTTCTTGAAGACAGTGGAATGGTCATTGCTGTCAAAGTACTAAACCTTCTATATCATGGAGTATCAAGGAGTTTCTTGGCGGAGTGTGAAGTCTTAAAGAACATTAGACATCGGAATCTTGTCAAGTTACTCGCAGTATGTTCGAGCATTGATTATCAAGGTAATGATTTTAAGGCTTTAGTTTATGAATTCATGGCTAATGGGAGCTTAGATAAATGGCTACACCCAAGTTCTGCACCTGATCAGGAAGCACAGGAAAGGCAAAGAAATTTGGGTCTTCTTCACAGACTGAACATTGCTATTGATGTTGCTTACGCACTCGACTATCTTCATCATCCTTAAGAAACACCCATTGTTCATTGTGACCTCAAACCAAGTAATGTTCTTCTTAATGGTGAAATGGTTGGACATATAAGTGATTTCGGATTGGCCAAATTCCTTCCGGAAGTAAGTCTTTCAACAAGTCAACCAAGCTCCTGGGACATAAGAGGATTTATTGGCTACATTGCTCCAGGTATAGTATATTTTTTTTCCTTTTCTATTTATCTTCCTCATACGACATTTGCTTTTTGTACAGCAAAAACAACAAGCATAATGATTAACGAGCATGAAAATCTATTATGCAGAAGCATGGGAAATGAGGTATCAACTTATGGTGATTTACACAGCTACGGCATCCCGTTGCTGGAGATATTCACAGGGAAAAGCCCTACTGATGATATGTTCAGAGACAGCTTCAATCTTCATAACTTCGCTAAAGCAGCTTTGCCTGAACGAATTACAGATTGTGGATCCGGTCTTGCTTTTGGAGATGCAAAGAGATATGAACCTCAACAGCACGAGTATCGCTTGCAAGTCCTTAGCGTCCATCATAGGAATTGGAGTTGCTTGTTCTTCTCAATTTCCAGGAGAGGATGAGCATCAGTGATGTTGCAGCTCAGCTAAGCTTAGTTAGAGGCAAATTCCCGAGAAGCAACAATTAGAGGCATTACTCACTTACCAGCAAGTAAAATTTCTTCTTTTTTCGAAGAGAAAAAAGAAACTTTCACTAATACTCTACCATACTCATACTGTAATCAGAGAAAAGTAACACCTGCCAGCATCTTTTCCACTGTACTATGCAGTCAACTGTACTTGGTATTTACGGTCATAATGCAACTTCTATATGAATACGTTTCAAAAAGAGACTTATCTTTACCTGGTGCTTAATTTTTATTTAAGTCTTGCTGATTCTTTGAAAAAAGTTATGTTTGTCCATAAAACAAATTTGTTTGTAGGACATATTTTTATATAGAACTAACCATATTTATTCCAAACCAGAAAGTTATTCTGCCAAAAGCCAAGAAGAATCTCCCTGGTGTATGTGTATATATTTATCTCCTGTACCCATCTCCGTTTTCCCTGCTAGATTTCCTGACAACTCTATATCTGCTCTCTCATCTCATTTACAAATTGAACAGACTAACCAAATAATGAAATTTACAGGCATGAAAACACCAAGGAAACAGTTTCAAAATTGTGAAAGTTCCTGATCTTCAGGCAGCAAGGATGAAAATGAACCACTGCGTTTACTAGCCAATGGTGTATTCCTTCGAGATTGGCGTTTTGTTGGGACAAGTGTAGGTTCTTTTTCCAACTCTTCAATAACTTCCTCATCATCACTATCATCTTCACCTTTGAAGACTGGATGGATATATGCATTCTGGAGGAAGCTTTTCAAGTTCAGGTTGGGCTCCCTTGTACGCTCTAACGTGTCTTTCATCATGGCTTCCTGAAAAGAACAAAAACCCAAGAATAGAAAATGAAAATACATTTTAAAAAAATTTACTAAGAAAAAATATTGATAATATGCAGATACAATAAACTAGAAGCTGGCAGTAGACAGATAAATTAGCTAAAGATAAAATAGGTATGCCTATTTACAAATTTAACTAACCTGTAGTGGATAGCTAACAAAAGCAGGATTATATCGTCCTTTGCAGAACAAATGGAACCATATTGTCAATACTGGAACAAATGGAACCATATTGTCAATACTGGAAGCATAACAAGTAATGGAGTTGACTGAGCTGCGTGTTTTGCGCTTAACAGTCCCATCAGTAGCAGTTGTGAGACAACTAATGCTACTATGATCCGTCCATGGACGTCAGGCCAGAATGCTGCAGCACTCTCATACTCCTGATTGTAAACATTTATAATCTACAAGTTCAAAAAATATTATTTTAGCTCTAGATTTCAAAAAAAAACCAACCACTGAAGGTATATTTCCCCTTTGCGCAAAATTCTTAGTTTTAATGGATACGGGCAAATTGAAATGGTAATTTCAGCAGATAATTAAATTTTTACCTGATGACGGTACACAACATATGCCAAGCTGAAAAACACTATGATGAAAGGAAGTAAGATGGGAGAAACCACTGCATAAACAACACCAAGTAAGAAATAAAGTTGTATTTGTGGTTCTCCTGTGTTGAAACCAATGGTGCCTGGATCCATTGCCTCTTTTATATCCTTTTCAGTCTTCACCAAGAAATTTTTTTTCAAGTGATAGATTATCAGGGTTTCAATCTTAGTATCTCCCCAGCAACTCCAGCCCACCCATCAACCATAATATAAGTTATGAAGAACGTCGCTTTCATAGGGATTGACGCACCAATTGTTTTTGGTATACTGCAAAAGCAATTGCTTAATATAATGATGAACTCAAAAAATAAGAACTTGTGTATGATGCATGCAAGAATATGAATTCAGCCATATGTGTTCTTATAGCATCAAATCCAAAAGCTCTCATACGCTTGATGTTATACCAAACTTTACAAGTCCCCAATCACAAGCGATCAGAATCAGATGACAATTCACAAAAATCAAACAGATCAAAAAGCAAAATTGATATTGGTTCGAGATAAATGATGCCAAAAGCGTTTATAAAGCACATTATAATCAAATAAACCTAGACCAACTCTAGCAAAAGGCACTGTCTTTCCTAAGCCAAACTTTCTCACACAGCCATTACGAGAACATGCTCCTATAAAAATGTTTCTGCTTAAAAGATAATATTGCCAACAATAAAAAAACGTTGCTTTCATAGGAATTGAGGCACCAATTGTCTTCGGTATACTGCAAAAGCAATTGCTTAATATAATGATGAACTCAAAAAATAAGAATTTGCATATGATGCATGCAAGGATATGAACTCAGCCACAAGTGTTGTTAGAGTATCAAATCCAAAAGCTCTCATATGCTTGATGTTATACCAAACTTTACAAGTCCCCAGTCACAACAATCAGAATCAGATGACAATTCACAAAAATCAAACAGATCAAAAAGCAAAATTGATATTGGTCCAAGATAAATGATGCCAAAAGCCTTTCTAAAGCAAATTATAATCAAATAAACTTAGACCAACTCTAGCAGAAGGCACTGTCTTTCCTAAGCCAAACTTTCTAACACAGGCATAACGAGAACATGCTCCTATAAAAATGTTTCTGCTTAAAAGATAGTTTTTCGAGATAAATGATGCCAAAAGCGTTTATAAAGCACATTATAATCAAATAAACCTAGACCAACTCTAGCAAAAGGCACTGTCTTTCCTAAGCCAAACTTTCTCACACAGCCATTACGAGAACATGCTCCTATAAAAATGTTTCTGCTTAAAAGATAATATTGCCAACAATAAAAAAACGTTGCTTTCATAGGAATTGAGGCACCAATTGTCTTCGGTATACTGCAAAAGCAATTGCTTAATATAATGATGAACTCAAAAAATAAGAATTTGCATATGATGCATGCAAGGATATGAACTCAGCCACAAGTGTTGTTAGAGTATCAAATCCAAAAGCTCTCATATGCTTGATGTTATACCAAACTTTACAAGTCCCCAGTCACAACAATCAGAATCAGATGACAATTCACAAAAATCAAACAGATCAAAAAGCAAAATTGATATTGGTCCAAGATAAATGATGCCAAAAGCCTTTCTAAAGCAAATTATAATCAAATAAACTTAGACCAACTCTAGCAGAAGGCACTGTCTTTCCTAAGCCAAACTTTCTAACACAGGCATAACGAGAACATGCTCCTATAAAAATGTTTCTGCTTAAAAGATAATATTGCCAACAATAAAAAAACCACAAATAAATTTTGAATACAGAATAAATGAGAACATACTCATTTGCTGACTGGTGGATAAAATTATTTAACTGTTGAAATGCAGTTCCGGTGATTATGCTCCCAAGGAATCCATTAATAAATTGGAAAATATAGTATCTCGTTGCAGATATTCTCTCCAGACCCGACATGCTAATGAATCCTTCGAATTTAGACATCAGCATCAATATGGAAGGTAGAAATAGAAGAAATATATATCTTCAGAGCAATTCCTGGGAGAAAAACTTGAATGAATGACTTCCCAAATTTTCTGCAAGAAAATAAAGGATGTTCAAACTTGCAACCAAGAGAAAATGAAGCAAAAGAATAATTTGAAAAAAGAAAAAAAATTAGAAGTATCCTTAGCTATTTTAAGCATATATAAATATCTAACTAAAAAATAGTGAAATTACACATGATATGTTTGTCATTTTATATGCCTAGATATTTTTCCTTTGCAGGACTCAGCAAGCAATCATTAGCTTTAAGTTGACAGACAGCTTCCTAAAGCAATAGAACAGCTACAAAATCATAGGAAAGAGGAGAAAATACAAGCACTAATTGATGTATAAATAAAATTGGATAAAACTAAAAAGGTTATAGAGTCAACTATAGATATATTTGACATAATTTAAGCAACTAACTTGGACAGCATTCACAAACAAATCTACTAAGCCAGTGAAGTCACAGAGCTCGATGGAGACAAATACAATTGATTAGACATAATAACATACTCATAAAGGTGTAGATTCACAATTGCAAAAGTTGATTCTCACATTTCAATTAAGGATTTCAGAAAAGGCAATGCTTTCTCAATTCCCTCAATGTTTGCAAGAGACTGTACGAAAGCAATGGGAATCATGAAAAAGAAGGTAAGAAAGAAAAATGCAACAGCAATGATGAGCCTTCTCACTGCAAGTGAAACAAATGGAATTGCCAGGTTATCCCAGTATACTTCTCTGGGTTCAGGAGCCCACTCAGTTAACTATATAGTTGGATTTCTGGATTGTTGAGTTTGTGCACAAACAGCAGCTCCCAATGAGGTCGAAAGGAAACAAATGCTGCTGGCATGATAGACTTCGAGTTGTTCACTATCTTATCTCTCTCCATAGAAATGAAAATCATTTATTTTGAAACAATATATAATAAATCATATGCTCACACCCACGGTCGAATCCAATTATTAACACCTTTGGTCGTATAAATTCATGCATATAAAGTGAATGAAAGCTTTCATTACAACATAATTTCAGTGTTTTAAGAAATTATGTAGGGAGGCTGCTTAAATAACATATGGAGATCCTCAACAAATAAATAATCAACAAAGTAGAATAATCAACTTCACCAATACAAAAACAATAATTTAAGAAGCGCAACAATACCTAAAATAGGTCTCCTTTAAAGATGATGTGTGTCTGAACAAATATGATGTTGGAACAGAGATGGTACTGAATAAATATGATAGTGGACAGAGGAGGTACATGCACTATAGGATTATCAAGAGAAGCAGCAGAAAAAGATTCACCAAAATTTAGGATCTATAATGTAGAACACAACAAACTTCAGAATTGCACATACTTCTTTTGATAATCTCTCAATTTCAGATGTATAGTGCTCAATTGCATCCACCCATTTCCCCCGAAGGCCAAGAAAGCCAGTCTGTAAAATGAAGCATCACCAGTTGTTACTGATTAAAAATTTGAACAACATTATGCGACCAATATGCACAAACATTCTGCAGCAATTAAGGATATCATTAGAACCCAATACCTTCATCATGGGCTTTTGAGATTGATTTCTTGAATATTTGAGTTGATAGTAGTCAAGCCAATTTCGCATCTTTTTCTTCTTACGGACTAAATCAGACAGTCTGTTAGCATTGTCTATTTCATGAACTTTGCCCGCATTTTATATTCTTTTATCTTCAGCAATAAATCTAGTTAATCGAACAACATTGACGTTATCTGTTCAAAAAAAAAAAAAACATTGACGTTGAAACACAATTATTCACTATTATTTTTTATATAAAAAATGAGAATATAATATCTTTTCCTATATAATTTTGAGAATAATAATTAATCTCAAAATAATTTTTTATTTCTTATATTAATCTTATGGTTATTAGCATATTTAGCAAAAAAATATAATTAAGAAATATTTTTAATGAGCACAGCTATTGAAAACACATAATTTTTGTCTGGATAAAAAAATAGTACATTGTAAAAAGTAAAAGAAATTTTATTTTATAATATATAAAATAAAATTTTTAAGAAGTTTTCTTATAGATATAAAAATTGTATATATTCACTAATAATGAAAAATATAAACTCTCTTTTTGAATTGAAAATTCAAAATTGAACTTTTAAATTATTATTATTATTATTATTATTATTATTATTATTATTATTATTATTATTATTATTATTATTGAATTGAGGGGGTTAATAATTATTGGAGAATATTAAAATCACAACCAGATGCATATTGGTATATTGAGTATAATTATAATTAAAATGTCTAACACTAATTACTTTATAATAGTCATTCACCATATATTAAATCATATATTTCTTTCATCCCAAATTCATTTGTAATTTTAATATGAACTAAATGGAATTATTTTTTTAATGAAAATTTTCTTATAAGAAGAATTAGATGAATAAATTAATAAATGAACACAATCCATTTCAACGAAAGAAAAGGGAAATAAAAGGGTCAAAATCATGACTCGTAAAAATAAATGCACAACTCAAAGGAAACTATTAATAAAAGTCCAATTTAATTAATTTTTATTTTTTTAATTCATATATTTAGAGAATTTAACAGTGATAAAAAAAATCAATTTTTGCCGGATTAAATACGGTTTTTTTACAATTTGTTTCCCTACACAAATGAGAAAAAACCTTATTGGCCTTAGATTATGTAGAATGTGGGCATATAAGAGAATATAGATTCTTCGACCAAATACACTCGATTTGACTTCAAACTAAATTTATTGTGTGAATTTTTTAAATGATCAATAAAAAATTAAAATTCTCAAATTTTCTTTGATTAGTTTGTTTGTATTCTATAGCCGAAATCTAATTAATGAAATATTTAAAGAAAATGGACTATAAAAAAAAAGCAATAGAAAAAATATTATTCGAGCCGAAGAATGAACTATAATAGAAATAAATTTACTAAGTTTGAAATATGAACAATGAGCTAAAATTCTAAACTAGGAAAATACTAAACTGAAAAGTTGAAACTAAGTAAAAAATGGAATTGATTAATTAGACAATTAAACTAAGCTAAAAATTTATTATTGTAGAACCGAAATTTACTTTTGTCGAATGTAAATTTTTGCAGTTCGAATTTATTATATTTGGAAAGATTTGGCTGATTCTTTTGATTGGTTATTGTTTATAATGGTTGAAAACCCTTGGTTCCTTCTTTTTCTTTCCTTTTAAACCTCTTTTTTGGAATTGGCACCTCATTTTTATGTTTTATTCAATCCATTTTTATTTTTTGTGGGATTATAGGGTTGTGATTCTTAAAAAAAAAAAATGAAGTTGCTGCTATGGAGTCGGTAGTTAAGAAAATTCATGTCTTCAAGTCACAACCCCATTTTCTTCTCCATATTTTCGACTAACTTCTACTCTCCATATTTTTAGGCTTAATTGCTCCATAATGTGCTTCCATTATGCCAACTTTTCACTTTTTTTAACAACTAAAATTTTATTAATTTTAGGTGCAAACAAATGTTCTACATACAGTTGACTTATAAAACCAAATTGTATAGTGTAAAATTTTTTATCTTCCTAAGCCTCTATAGATAGAAAGTTTTTCATAGGCTGTTTGCCATTTTTAGACTCTACAAGGAAAAATTTTTCAGTTTGCCTATTTTTTTCAACCTCTGTGGAGAAGAATTTTTCACAAATTGTCTATAATTTTTTATAGACTATTTGTAATTTCTAAACTTCACAGAGAATAGTTTTTCACAGCTTGTTTAAGATCTATTACATCTTTAATTTTTTTTAGGACTGAAAGTGGCCAGTAGGTTTACTTTCAATATTTATTATTAATATTTATAAAAGTAGCTCAAAGACCAACTTTCTATTAGAATTTAAACAAACCATTTGAATAATTTTAATACAATTATCACAAAATAAATAAAATTTACCGATGCATGTGACATAATTTATAAAGGAGGTGCCCTTGAGTTTTTTTTATTTCACCCACATATTTCTCCCCCGCATCCTTTGGGTTTTCCATATGCTCAAGTTTTTCATCTTTAGTATTTTTCTCCTAAAAACTTATTTTCTCTTCAAATTAAATCTCTAGTTCTTTCTGCCTTATTTTCATAGCTTTTTACTTTATGTGCCTTCTTTTTTGAGCTCTTGTCAAAAGCTATGAAAATTTAATTTGTTGAAACCTATCTCTTTAGTTGCTTAGAGAAGTTTGAAGAGACACCACAAATTTAGCCATTTTTTGCAGTGGACATCTTTTTTTGATAGTTGGAATGAGACTTTCTCAGGCATATATATTCCCTTTTTTTGAGACTCAAACTTATTGAACTTTATTTTTGGACTTCACTTTGAATTTTCTCTTTCCTATTTTTCTACATCACTTTATTTTGCAAATATTTTTTTTAGGCATCCAAATTTGATTAAAAAAATTAGACTTGGTATTTAATATGTTTCATCTTTCTTTACTTTTTATCTTGAATTCCAATGGAATTGTCATGTGGAATTTAGGCCGGCTAATATGCTTAAGGCCAGGTCTATATTTAATAATTTTTCTCATTCTAGCGTCAACCTTCATAGGTAATAGAGACTTTCTCCAGAGGAGGGGGATGTGAAACTTTGTTGCCTGCAGGTGCAAAGCCACCTAGAATGCTGACATATACAAAACCTTCAACAATATAACAATTAGATTGATTTTAAAGGTTAGTTAAACCAAAAATTTGGGGAGGCAAAGTTGACTTACTATTTTGGCTGCTATTGTTGCATATACTCTTGTGGATGCCATCAATTTCCTCTCTTTTACAAGGAGGAATATCTTTTTCTTCATTTTCACTTGTGGATGGCGCAATTCACTAGGCTCTTGAATTGTGGAATGCCTCCTAAGCTTATCAAACTTGTGTTTGATAAGCCTGGTGCCTATATTTTGACTTATAGGGCTCGTCTTCCTAGTGGAGTATCCCTTGTCATAAAGGAATTGAATGTCTTTGCTCAAAGATTGCACCATTGCCTCTTAATGCTTTTGAAACTGCTTTTGCAACTCCAACATATTTCTCAATATTTCTCCAAGAGTTATTCTCTTATCATTAGTAATAATAGTGTCATGAAAATTTTTACTTATTAAAATTTATCGTATCTCTTGTAGATATTAATATTGAACCTATGGAAACACATCAGTGTTTCTATCTACTTGCTCAATCATTTGTCGCTCATAGTCTTATTGTCGTACTGTTGCAACGGCAAACTTCATGTCTTAAAACACAATTGTTTCTCTTAAAAACCACATGTTATACTCTGATGCATCACTATAGAATGGTACCTCTTGATGTGCCAATATTATTTTCCTAAAAAAAAAGAGAAAAAACATGTTGGCCTTAGATTATGTAAAATGTGGGCGTGCCAAAAGATATAAGTTCCTCTACTGAATGCTTTCAATATGACTTCTGACCAAAGCTATTATGTAGATTTCTCAAAAGACCAATGAAAAATCAAAGTTCTTAAAATTTTATTTGCTTGGATTATATAGTTGAAAATCTAATTAATGAAATATTTAAAGAAAATGGACTATAGAAAAAAGCTGTGAAAAATATATTGTCGGCTGAAAAATGAACCATAATTGAAACAAATTTATTAAGTTTAGAATATGAACAATGAACTGAAATTCTAAACTATGAAAAATACTGAATTGAAAAACTAAAACTAAATAAAGTTGAATTAATTTATTAGACAACTAAACTAAGCTAGAAAAGCTGAAAATTTATTGTTGTATAATTGAAATTTGCTGTTTTCGAACTTAAATTTCTGCAGTTTGATTTTATTATATTTGAAAAGATTTGACTTCTTCTTTTGATTGTTTGTTGGTTATGATAGTTGAAGACTCTTAATTCCTTCTTTTTCTTTCCTTTTAAACATCTTTTTTGAAAGTGGCTCCTCATTTTTATACTTTATACAACTCATTTCCATTTTTTATGGGATTATAGGATTATGATTCCTAAAAAATATAAAATTGTTGTTGTGGAGTTAGTAGTTAAAAAAATATATGTTTTCAAGTTATAACCCCATATTCATTCTCAAAGGTTTTCAACTAACTTCTGCTCTTTATATTTTTATGCTTAATTACTTCATAATGTATTTCCATTATGCAAACTTTTCACTTTCTTTGACTACCAAAATTTTGTTAATTTTGGGTGCAAACACAATTATTACAGTGATTTGATTTGATTTTGAAAAATTCCAGTAATTTATTGCTCAAAATTCCAATTTCATTAGTGCAATGTTTCCTTTTAAAACAATATGGAATTATGAATTTATGATGAGATTAAATGGTTTTTGTTGATTGAAATTGATAATAAATTCTTATTGTAAATTTTAAAAATTATGAAATTTGGATTTTTGTTGATTAGGAGATTTAACCTTCAATTATTAAAATTAAGAATATTTTGATTTTAAAACTATCAATAAATTAGACTCAATATTTAACTCACTTTAACAATAATTAAATGAATAATAATTAGAATGTTCCTATTTTTTTCAATTTGTTATCAATAATTAAAATTAAAATTATTTTTTGGTTTTTGAAACTAAAAAAAATGAAGAAAATTAAGAAAAATTGAAACCTTCGTTCTACTAATAGGAACCTATCCGCGTTTGAATAAAATTAGGTGATCTTATTAGTTATTCTCTGTTCAAGGCTGACTGTATATACAGTTAGCAATCAATGGCAGTTCACAATCAAATGCAATTAATTTTAAATTAAAATTCAATTTTATATATTTTAGAATAATACATAAAAAAAATTAACATGATAAATTATTTTTGTTACATATAATTAATATTTTGAACATTAAACATATAAATATACGTTAATTGATAAAATTACCTTCACATATTTTTCATAAGCAAAGTTTCTTATTTTTTATTTACATAATTATAAATAAAAACAATATGCGTATGCATTACACATAACATTATCAACTTGGTATTTTAATTATTACTAGTTATGAGTTCATGCGATGCATGAATAGTTTTTTTAAATATTTTATAAAAAAATATTGTAAACAACTATTAAAATTAAATATGCGGATTTACTATAAATATAATATTTAAATTACTTATTTTCAATCCTTTATATCGATTAATAATTTCAGTCAATAAATTTATTATATATAAAATATTCATATATTAATAATTTATAATATTTACCCCTTTTATATTTGTATGTTAATAGTTTTAATTAAAAATTTATTAAAATTTATTAATTTATTAATAAATTTATAATTTTTTATCTTCATTTATTAATATTTTAGTTAATAAATTTTTGAATTTGAGGTGTGATTAACAATTATTAATATAATTATAAAAAATAAAATTAAAACCTAATCTGACATTTTATCTTTATATATTAATATTTTTAGTTAAAAAATTATGTGAGATAGAAACAATCTAAACAGAGATAAATGATTATGATATGTGACATTTTTCTCGGCTTTTATACTTATATAATAGATAATAAATTTATTTCTATATTAATGATTTAAATATATAACTTTTTATTTTTATATATTAATAGCTTCTGTTAAAAAATTTACTAATAATTAATAAATTAATAAATTTATTAATAATTTATAAGTTATGAAATTTATTAATTTATTTAAATTGAGACATATGGTAGTGCATATTTTTATTTTTCTAGGCTTTTATATATATATACTATAGATTTTTTGCAGCTTTAAATTAGTTTATAATTAAGCATAAGAAAGTGAGAAAACTACATTTTCTTAAACCAAATACAAATAGTTTTGAATTTTGTAAAGCTAAATAATAATTTTCATGAAAAGCTAGCTTTTTTGGATATAATAGTTAAGATTTGTAACCATCAATCCAAAATTTCTTTTTAAATTGAATCTAAACCGATTAAAATTGACTTAAAATAAGTCAAAATTTAAATCATAACAAATCAAAATAAAAAATCATACAAAGATAATTTGATATTATACCATAATTTTATAGAACTGAAATTGTTGATTTAATAATGAAATTGAAACAACATTGCAAGCTGCAATGTTTATATATTTGTTGGTCTCTTAATCGGCGGCAGCTCTAGACCAATCACTTTTTATTGGTTTCCTCGTTAGCTTTTTAGTTTTTTTAATAGTTTTGTTTGTTTATTCTTCAGATATAGCTTATAAATGGTCTTTTTTTTGTTCTCCATATTCACGGTGGTAGCTTCGCCTTCATGGCCCTCTTTATCATGCTTGCCATTTTGATATTCCAACCAACCTTCACCAAAATTGACTCTCATGGATAGTGATTCCCTTCCAGTAAGGCTAGAAACAACCCAATCTTTCTTTTGAAATTTTGTGCCCTCCCCATCGTTTATAAGACTTCTCTTTTGCTTATATTGTTGAAGACTTTTGGTGGTGCCTCTTCAGAGAGTCGATAATTGGAAGTCATGTATTATCATTTGCTTTTGCTAAGTTCGACAGAGTCAGGCACTCTCCTCTTATGTCACACACCATCACTAGAAAAGTCTTATCTAAGTAACTGTCCTGATTTACCAAGCTCAGGCTTTTTAGTTCAAGATTCTTCATTCCCTAGTATCAAGTCTAGAGAATCCTTTTCAGATTGTATCAATAAAGCTGTTTCTTATGTCTTTTTAATATACTTTTTCAGGGGTTTTTTAGATTACTTTGTTCTTTATATTCTTTGCTTGGGAGAAACTCTTTTAGCTGTATTGAGTAGCGCCAGTTCGCTTAGCTTCTGCTGTTTTTTTGAGGTGGTTTATACTCTTGTGGATTATATGGTTTCATTAATCTAATGAATCTCTTTTATTGAGAAAATAAAAGCTGTTTATATGCCCGTTGCAATTTCAAGTGGCAATTATTTATTTAAAAAATTAAAAATTAATACTATAAATATTAAATTCAATTTATTTTTACATATAAAAAAATTATCCTAATAACAAATATTCTCCTATAATCTTTATATTACAATTTCAATCGTTTTCTTTTATTTATAAATAATAACCTTTCTATCATTTTTAATTTGTATATTTTATAAGAGCGCCCCAACACGGATATGTTTTTAAAACTAATACCTTTATGAGACTGAGACCATGGGACTTGTCCCAAGTCCCACATCTTACTAAAATGTGATGATCCCTTCTTAAAGCTTGCTCTTTATTAAAAAGATATATATATTACTTTTTTAAATATAAATAAATAATTTAAATAATTTTTTAATAAAAATAATAATTTTAATATTTTTTAATAAAAATAATTTTTTTATTTGAAAGGAAAAACAATAATAAAAATTAGTGAATTACAACATTTTATGTCAATTGACAACATAATTGAAGTAATGAAAAGATAATAATATTCAACATCTAAAAGAATTGTTTGCTCAAGCGAGTCAACAAGAAAGAAAAAAATTAATCAATTCTAAAACATTCAAAGCGCAATTTATAAAAGATAAAAAAAAAATCTGAAAATTTGTTCAACATCATTCATAACTATTGTGGTCGCGGTAGAAGCAACTGAAGTAATTAGATAAGGAAATTTTATATTATAAGGTAAGAGAATTATATAGATTGAATACTCTTTAAACCCACCAAAAAGAATATGCAAGCATCTTAATTTTTTAAATTAAGTTTGAATTTCCTTTTTATTACTTTTTTTTTCTAAAAAAATTAATTTTGATATTTCTATTTTTTAATAATATTATTTCTAAATAAATTTTGAAAAATACTAAATGTAGTCAGTGATTGATGAACAATCTCTTTTCTATTGGCTAAAATTTTTTATTATAAGTTAATTTATGATGGAAGATATTATTTTTTAGCCAAAAAGAGAGAGATTGTCCAATAATCACTCTCTAAAATTACTGAAATTAGCATTTCTCATCAATTTTCTCAAAATTTTTTTTATTAAAATTGCCTGTAAATGTTTCCTTCCTAATCTCAAATTGCTCCTCGAACCAAAATTTAAACAATAACGGACGGTTTTGGAATTATTTTTGAATTGCGTTATAAATAGTTCAATTTAGGTTTAATATATATATATATATATATGTTGAATATGAATCTACAATTCAAGAATCGGAGCTAGCAATTTTTAAACTGTACTTAGCAATTTGCTGATGCTCCCCAAGTAGGTTTGGACGGAGCATCCAAGGTTCAGTTCTGGGAAGATATGGATGAAATCATGCAAAGTATTCCGGATAATCAGCAAATTTTCATTGGTGGGGACCTTAACGGGCATGTTGGTAAGGACAGTAATGGTTATGACAGGGTCCATGGGGGTTATGGTTTTGGCAACAGGAATGAGGAGGGAAAGAGCATTTTGGATTTTGCGGTGGCTTATGATCTAGTGCTGGCAAATACCTGCTTTGAAAAGAGGGGGTCACACTTGATTACCTTTAAGAGTGGACGAACCCAAAGTCAAATAGACTTCATACTTACTCGAAGACGGGACAAAAGTAAGTGTAAGGATTGCAAGGTCATTCCGGGTGAAGCATTGATGGCGCAACATAGTATTGTGGTTTTAGATGTTAAGAATAAAAGTAGCTGGAGGAATGATAAGAAAGTATTGGAACCAAGGATAAGATGGTGGAAATTGAAAGACCTAGCTCAAGGTACCTTTAAGGAGGAGTTACTAAAGGAAGACATTTGGAACCTTGAGGCTAGTGCAAAGGACTTTGTGGACAAAAATGGAAGGTGGCATTAAGAAAGCAGGTAGTAAATTGCTTGGGATCTCTAAAGGGGCAGGGCCTCGACCGCACGATGCATGGTGGTGGGATGAGGAGGTTCAAAAGGCTATTAAGGCTAAGAGGGAATGGTATAAAAAGTTACCGAATGCGGTTAATAGCGAGGCCTTTGAGGAATATAAGAGGGCTAAGAAAGAGGCAAAGAAGGCTGTTAGTGTAGCTCGTGGCAGAGCCTTAGAAGGGATTTATCAAAAGTTAGGTACTAAAGAGGGAGAAATAGGCATTTATAAGATTGCAAGGATGAGAGAAAGGAAAAGCAGAGATTTAAGCCAAGTCAAATGTATAAAGGACGAAGATCAACGGGTGTTGACAGGAGATGTTGAGATTAAGGAGAGGTGGAAGGCTTATTTTGAGCAGTTATTCAACCCTGAACATGAACAAGATTTTCAAGGTCTTCTTGCAACAAATAGTTATATCAGCTGGTCTAGGAGGATCTTGCATAGTGAAGTAAGAGAAGCCTTGAAGTATATGAAAGTTGGTAAAGCTTGTGGCCCGGATGGTATTCCTATAGAGGTTTGGAAGAACCTTGGAGAGGTTGGAGTTGCCTGGTTAACTAAATTCTTTAATGCTATTGTGAAATGACGTAAGATGCCGAATGCTTGGAGGAAAAGTATCCTGGTACCCATATATAAAAATAAGGGAGACATTCAATGTTGTACAAATTATCGGGGTATCAAACTTATGAGCCATACTATGAAATTATGGGAAAGGATTATTGAACACAGATTGAGGAAGCTTACAAGAGTTTCGAAGAATCAGTTTGGGTTTATGCCAGGGAGATCTACCATGGAGGCTATTTCTCTTCTAAGAAGACTAATGGAATTGTATCAAGAGAAGAAGAAAGATCTCCACATGGTATTTATTGACTTGGAGAAAGCCTATGATAGAGTACTAAGAGAAGTGTTATGGTGGGTTTTGAAGAGGAAAGGAGTCAGCGGCAAATATATCAACATCATCAAGGACATGTATGAGAATGCATCCACTAGTGTGAAAACACCTAGTGGAGACATTGAGGCTTTCCCCATTACTACCGGATTGCATCAAGGTTCGGCCATGAGCCCATACTTATTTACCTTGGTTATGGACGAGCTAACCAGAAGCATACAAGACGATGTTCCTTGGTGTATGTTGTTTGCTGATGACATTATTTTAATTGATGAGACTAGTGCCGGTGTAAACCGTAAGTTGGAAGTGTGGAGAAAAATCCTCGAGGACAAGGGTTTTAAGTTAAGTAGGAGTAAAACGGAATATATGCACTGTGAGTTCAGTCTAAGGAAGAAGCAGGAACATGAGGTTAAGTTGGATGGAGTTTTGGTGCCTAAAACCAAGAAGTTCAAATATTTGGGTTCGGTATTCCAGAATGATGGCCGTATAGATGAAGATGTGGCTCACAGAATACAGGTAGGGTGGTTGAAGTGGAAGGGTGCAACCGGGGTTCTATGTGATAAGAAAATACCTCTGAAAGTGAAAGGTAAATTCTATAGGACGGTTGTTAGGCCTGCGATGCTCTATGGTAGTGAGTGTTGGGCACCAACGGGACAACATTTGCATAAGATGAGTGTGGCAGAAATGAGGATGCTAAGATGGATGTGTGGACATACTAGACTGGACAAAATTAAGAATGTTCATATTCGACAAAAAGTCCAAGTAGCGGATGTCGGAGATAAGGTGAGGGAAGGAAGACTTAGATGGTATGGACATGTTTTAAGAAGACCTCCTAATGCTGCGGTTCGTAAGTGTGAGAATTTGTTGATTGAGGGGGCTAGAGGTCGTGGAAGACCTAGAACTGTGTGGAAGGAGGTGATAACAAAAGACTTACGTGCCTTAGATCTTGATGCGGATTTGATTAACGACAGACTTGAATGGAGACGTAAAATCCGTGTCTTGGAAGGGGCCTAAGGCTGGAGTATCTTTTTTGGTGTCTTTTGAGCTTATTTTGTTAAGGATCCATACAGTCGACCCCAACTTATTTGGGACTAAGGCTTAGTTGTTGTTGTTGTTGTTGCTGCTGCTGCTTAGATGTAAATATATATTTTTTTTATTTTGCCAAATGCCATATTTAAATAATTAAATATTCAACCATCAATTTTTGAGATCAAAAATTAAATTAAATGAATGCGTACCAAAATTTATCTTCCAAAATCTTAATACAAATAAAATTAAAAAATAATTTTTTATTTTTTATTATTCCATATAAATTTAGAATTAAAAATTTAATTAAAATATATAAGTTATATTCATAAAAATAGTCTGGTTAATATCACCAACCATCCCCATGCTAACTACCACTTATATTATTAAAATTCATAAACTTTAATTTGTCATTGTCATGATAAAATTCTTTAACATTTAATTTTTTCTCATTAAAATCTTTCACTACGTTTTCTAGTGACTAAGAGGGTGTTTCTCAAAACTGGAGCTTTTCAGCTTATTGTGAATAAGTGATTTTTAGATTATAATCAGATTAAAAATAAACAGTTAAGCATTTCTGTAAACTAGTTAATAATCAGTTTATAATCAGTTAAGTGTTTCTGTAAAATCAACTTATAATCAGTTTTTAATTGCAGAAACTGTCAAAATGACCAAACTATCCCTGAGTTTATTTATTGTATAAAAATAATTTTTTAAATGTTAATTCAAAATTTATTTTGCAATAATAATAATAATAATTATTATTATTATTTATTTAAGAAGAAATGTAAAAGAATTTTGATGGGAACTAAAATGTATAGGGTGGGCAAATTTGAAATATTGAAGATTAGATAGGGATAGTATAGTCTTTTACTTGGTCAAAACTGCTTAAAAAATAAGTGCTTAAAAAAAGTAGCAAAACTCAACTTTTAAAAAACTGATTAAAATTATATTATAATCTACTATTTAAGTTTTCAGAAACACTTAAATAAACAACTTATAATCTAAAAACTGCTTATAATCAGTTTTGACTAGCTTTTAAGTTTTGAGAAACACTAAGAAAAAAGGAAATTTTACCTGAAATAGTAAATGTCAAATTCTAAACCATGAATACTGAACTCTAAGATAATATTCAGAATGATTTTTATTTTTTAGTTTTAATTTTTTTAAATATATTTATTAATATTATTAAAATTTATATTTTATAAATAAATAAAAAATATTTTCTCGTTAAATAAGAATCCATAAAATATAATTTTGATAAGATATTTTATATACATAAAACTCTTTTTTATATAAAATATTTTATATTAATAGAATTTATTTTACTGCAAAGTCAGTTTTTGACGTTTACTTTTTAAATATTTTCTTTTTTATTTTCTAATAATTAAGAATTTAATAATTATAATATAAATTTTAAAAATATAAAACTGGTTTTAAAAAAATATAAAATAAAAACTAAAAATAATTTTTTGATTTTAAAAAATAAAAAACTAAAAATCTACAAAGTGTACTAAATTTTTAAAAAACTCAAATTCAAAAAAGATTTTATTTTCGAATCACAAAGAAAAACCTTATTTTTTATTGTTTTTGTTTTTTTTAAATTAATCTTTTGATGCTAATTTTTTTATGATTTTTGTAATTTTTTATTTTTATTTTTCCTATTTTATTTTATTTATGTTTTTTATTAAAAAAAACTTAATGTCATATTTTTAATATATATAAAAAATATATACATAAGATATGCATAACATATATAAAATACATACTCAATAAAATAAACTACATCTATAATATATTTACAGCACATCTATTATACATTTATATAATATTTTTTATATTTATTTAATTTTATTTATTTTAATTTTTTATTCTTACAATATTTACACAATATTTCAAGAGTTTTTATATAAAATACACAATTTAAATAATAAATATATCACATATACAGAATATCTACAATACATCTATAAAATATATACATAATATCTACATAATATCTATATAACGAAATGTATTTTTTAAATTTTTTTATGTGTATAATATGTAAATTTTATTTAAAAATAAATTTAATAATTTTTATTAATATATTTTTTTATTTTTTATTTTTTATTTTTTGAGTGTTATTTATTTTTTATAATTAAAATTAATTTTTTTTATACAAAAATTATGATATTTATATAATGAAAAATAATTTAAATTATTAATTTTTACTATTTTTATTAGAATGTTTTATTTAATAAATTTCAAAAAAAATAAAAATTTAAAATAAAATATTGATTATTTGTAAAAGAATATACATTTTAAAATTATTTTAGTGAAAACTGATGTATTTTAAAATTTTATTCTAATATTTTATAAAAATATAAATATTTTTAACTTTTTTTAATATTTTTTAAAATAAAAATTATTTTTTAAATAGTTATATAAATATCTCTTTTAATTTTTACACAATCTAATAGGATAGAAATAATTTTTTAAACCGACACCATAAAATATAAAAAAATCATAGGTATGATGGTTCTGGCCGGCCGACACGGCACAAATCAATTAACACGTATAACAACTTGAGAAATTTCCTTCAATTTTTTCTCTAAACTACAATTTTGACCCGCTGATTAAAAAAAACACGTTTTAAGGAACACCGCCGCTAAGCATTTCACGTTTAAAATTATTATAATTAAATCTAAAAAAGTCAAATTCGTAAAAAAAAAATTAGAACTGTTTTGTTTCAAATATAAAATAAACAAATAATCAAAATTTCGAAAATGTAAAAACAAGAGTCGGAAAAAAAAAAAAAAAAGCAAGCAGAAACATTCAATCAAACGAGCATGGGAATTGGAAAAATATTATCATAATACGGACTGATCGTTTCGGAAAATTTTAGACAACTATTGACTCTTCGTCAGGCCTCAGAGAAAATATTTGAACCACTTTCATGTTAACAGCCAAAATTAGCTCAGTTAAAGAAAATAAAATTGACACTAAATGATATCAACATCAATAATTACCTATAACAAACAAACCAGATTATACAAGCAGAGATGAAGACATCACAAGTCGATGACATCGAATAATCGTATATTCAACTAATAATCTTAATATCAAGCTAGTGCGACTCAGCTATATGGATCTGTTTTCTTCACTCAACATGAAGTAATACAACAATAGGTTTCGTTTTCACTCTTCATATGGACAGGAGTGAATTTGAGCTGCAATAATCACCTATAATTGCCATGGAAAAAAAGGGTCCAACTCTGACCACAAATGGATTGCTGATCATGCTTCTACACTACATGATCACATGGCCAGCTCCTTGTGCCTACAATACAACCTGGTTCTTGGTATCAACTTTTCTGGTGAACAGCAATTTGGTGGATATCCATCTCCTTCAACATGATAGATCGTCCACATGAGTCGCATGGGGCTGTTCTTGACCCACAAAGACTTTCATGCTCAGACAGTCCTCTTAATCGGTCCCTCACATCCACAGCTGAACTCCCTGCTTGAACCATGTCGCCACAATACCGGCATGTGATGAGGCGTAACGGGCAATCTGAAGCTTGGTGTTGTACCTGCCGCAGACAAATAAAATAAATAAGTAAACATTGTTCCCTACCGACTAAAAATGCTAGTGATATTCATCAATTAAGAAAAACACCATCTAAGTTTTGGTTTTTTCACTTCCAACGATTTTTTGGAGAAATTTTTAGCAAAGATGCTTTTTTAAGATGTCATGTTAAATCCTCATTCAAGGGTGAAAACCGCTGATCCTGAAAAAAAAAATCAACATCTCAATGCCTTCCGAATCCATACTAAACACCACAAATCACCCAAAAAACTGGCCAATGGTTTCATCTGTGGCAATCAACTAGGCAAACTACCTAAATTATTGGAATAACATCATAATGGATCAACGTGAAATATACTGCAATAATGAATCAGCAGTATCCTATGATTTTAGAACGTATGATGCAAATTGAAGTATCAACAGTAATGAAATAATTGTTAATTCTAAACATTAAAGAAAGAACAAGACAAAGGGTTTTACTTGCTTACCATCTGTTCCTTCTCAAGGACTAAACCGCAGGGGCACTGAAGAGGTTCATGGAAAACTTTTATGTGCTTCTCCATTTCTCCCATTTGAAAAGCTTGCCCGCATTTCTCACAATGCATATGGTTTTGGGCCTCCTCACTCCTCAAAACAATTCCACAACCAGAATGCTGGCAAACAATATTGTGTCTACTACAATATGCTTCATGTAGTGCTATACTCCTAGTGGGTATAAAATGCTTACAATTTCTACATTCCACGGTGTCAATTCCTTTAGATGATGAAGATCCAGCTTGTTGACCCGTCTTAATATTACTATTATCTTGAACACTCACCAAAACCTTGTACTTAGTTGTTCCTTTGAAACCATATACACCAATGCTATAAGTGCCCACTCCTAAGAGTGTATCCTTAGAACTGAGGATTAAAGCCTTTGAACCCACATCATGAGAAGACCATTCATGTTGATGTCGGTTCGGAAATATGAGGGGATGCTTGGAAATGTAAAGATCAGTATCACCACTACCTGTTTCAGCATCTAGTTTTATTTCAACTCTAACATTTCCAGAACCAATTTTTTCCCAAGTAGAGTTGTTGATAGAAAATTTATAATACTCATAGTTCCCTTCTTCAACCATTCCAGATTCCAGCATTCCTAAATTCAATGGCTTCAGAACATGTTGATTTGTGCTCTGTGAAGTTAAATCTGGATCAAATATATCAACTTCAATATCTGTATCCAGGACAGACACACTAGAGGAAGGTTTCAACTCTAAAACCTTTAACTTGTATGTTAGTATCCCATGGTTCACAGTGATCATTTCACCTTGAGAAACAGTAGCGTGCTGCCGAAGGGTAGTTTCAAGGACTGCCTTATGATTGGGGATGTCTGAAAAGCCAACAACTTCAGGTTGAAGCTTTGCATAAGTTCCTTTAGGCAGCCAGACATAACGAAGCTCAATCAGAGGAGCCTTTGGAGCTTCTAAAGGAAACAGATTATTCCACACATGAGGAGGAAGACCAACAAAACCTTCCTCTGAAGTGAACTCAAGAACACCAGAGTGGGTTGTCTGCTTTGTGTCACTAGTCTTCATCTCAGAAGGATCTTCTTGGTTAATCACTGATAACTGGAAATATATTGGTCCTTTGTCAAAGGCACCTTGATCAGACAATTCTGTGACACAGGAAGGTGGCAATTTAATCTTGTCTCCATTACCATGAAATGATACAGCTTCCAAGACCCGAGAAAACATTATACCTCTCCCAGCAAGCAAATTTTCATGCATGTGCTCATCAGCCTGCAAAGAAACCAAGATTCATAAACATCAGATAAGCCATGGCCATTCTAATAAATTTGAAAATTATATTTCGAAACTGGGAGCATGGAAATCTCTCCATACACCTTATAGGCATGAAACATTCTGCATAATGATAGTCAGCATTACAAGTATTTGCAGTGTTCTGAAAACTGAAACAGATCACCAGCAGGCAGGAACCACAAATTAATCACCAGTTTGTTTTTTAATTTATTTTTTCATTATCCAGGTGTTAATATACAAACTATGATATATTAATTTACAATTTTTTAGTATCGTCTGACCAATTTTTTACTGCATAAACCAGTTGAACTAGTGAACCCATCCACTGACGGTTCATCGACAGCTCCAGTATTAAAAACTGTTCATTTAGCATAGGAGAGATACCCAGACACCGTGAGAGTGATTCAAGATATCATTTGAGGCTATAGTACACTCCAACTCAACAATCAAAAGGGTTATACAGATACATCATAGTTGAAACCATATAACAAAGGAGAAAAGGCATGCAAGTTAAGTTAAATGTCAAAATTCCCTTATATGGTGCGGTATAAATCCATATGAAATTCACGTCAATAAAAAAATAATTTACAATTGAATTTCATATTTGGATAAATTATAAAATTTATTTTAAATATTAGATTTAGTAGCTTGAATTTAGAATTCATTGTTTTTAGAAATTTTGAATACTTGTTAAGCTTGGAGATCATATACAAATTATGATAATTTTGGTAGAATTTAGTTCAATCATAACCAGTTGCATATGATTATAAATGTACAATTCTAAATGAAATTTCATTTGTACCGATCATAGAAATATGGATTCATAAAAGAATTTCGTTAAATTTTATGGAATTCATTTATACCAAACAAGCTCTTAATATCCATATGGATCAATCAAGAAATAGAATCACCCGAATGCGATCATAAACGAAAACCCTAAATCAGAAGAACCACTTGTTCATAATCTATATCTAATGTGATCAATTGAGCAAAATTAACATAAAAGCAACAATAAAATTAAAATAAAATCAATAAGTAATCATACGAAAAAAAAAAGGGGGATTTAACTTTGAATTCAACTAATAATCAGATAAGATAGGTAAGAGACAAACCTTAAGTTGGGCTTCAATAGCATCAAGTCTTCGAGATCTTTGCGCAGCTTCAATGGCTTCTCTTTGTTTCTTTGCCTCTTCTTTTGCCCTTTTCTCTGCTTGAAGCTTCAATCTGGCTCTCTCTTTCCTTTCCTTTTGCTCCTTCTCCAGCTTCTCCCTCGCCCTTCTCAGTTCAAAATCCATTCTCTTTTCTCTGTAAAATTGCTAAATCTGAATTGGGTTTCAAGTTTCAATGTATCTTGGTATATATGGTATATATAGATAGAAGGGTTCGTTGGTTGGTGGGACTTTTCTTCTTTGGACTTTGGGAATTCTCATAACGATTTGGATTTCAAATTCCAGAAGAATCTGGGCCTTTCTTTCACTTTTCGAAAATAGTAAAATACCACTTTCTTCAATATGATTATATTGATTAACAGGATTGGATAATTGCGTACTCCACAGTTTTTTTTTTTTAATTTTTAATTTTTAATTTTTATTATTATTTATTTTATAATAAACTTATATAAACTCATAAATTCATAATAAACATATAATAAATTATATACATCTAATAAATTGATAAATTAACCATAAATTTTTATAAATTTAAATATATTTTAAAAATATGATAAATTTAAAATTTTTTTAATATTTTTATCAAAAACTCAAAAGAATTTATGTACGCTTATACTATTATCTAAATAATTTTTTTGTGATTTAAATTTATGATTTTACTATTTTAATATAATTAATAAATATAAAAAATAAAATATTTATGCAATATCTATAATATTTATACAATATCTACGAAAACAATAAAAGAGAATTATATTTTTTTACTAACGTATATGATTATATAAACACAATATATACATCATAATAAAAATATTATATGATGTGTGAATATTATGTGTATATTGTGTATAGAGGTATGCATAGATCATATCGGTCTGGCTAAAATGATTTTTTAACTCGACAGAACTCAACTAAAGAGTAAAAATCTAAAAATGATTTCGCTTAATTTTTTTTAAATTTTGACCGAATCAAATTAATTTCAGGTTCAGTCAGGTCGAGTAAGTTTCAAACGGATTGATATTTAATATTAGAGTTTTATATTTGAGTTTATTTTAATATTGTCGAATCGGATCGAATTTGGTCTGGTTAAATGACAAAGTAAAATAAAAATACATATATTTATATATAAATATATAAAAGTCGGTAGGGTTCGAGTTAAAATAATAAAAAATTATTACAATCCGACCGACCGACTGAACTCAAAATTTTTTTAAAATATAAATCCGATTTCACTCGTATATATAATATAAATTGACTGAACCCGACTAAAATATATTCGGTTCGATCGGATTAGAAAAATTTATACACCCCTGATTATGTATATCATATATATATATATATATATTTATGAAAGTGGGCGGCACCACTAGATTTTTATTGAATAATAAAAGGATAAAAATTACAATGTCAATAAAGGTCACCGGAATCTCACATGAGGGATCCCTAAAACCTCAGTATTAACTATGCCCTTAATTACATTGGGAAGCAAAGCAAATGAATCAAAAACAGAAGCAGACTTATAAATTTTGCAGAAATCTGCAAGGTAGTGAGCTGCCTTATTTGCTTCTCTGAATGTATGACAAATAGAGGAAGAAGTCTGATATAGCAAACTGCGAATTTCCAGCGCTTCAGGATGAGCTTGCGGGAGAAGGCCATCGACCTGGTTAGCTGCAATTTCAGAATCTGTTTCGACCGTCACAGGAATAAAACCCCTTGCAACGCTCCATTTGATGCCAACTAGTAATGCCATCAGCTCCGCATGGAGTGGATCAGTCGCCTGAATTTGGAAATTATAGCCACTGATGAAAATTCCTTGCTTATTCCTAATAATTGCACTGCCTGTAGCAGCACGGACAGAGTATGAAGCATCAACGTTCATTTTATACTCCGTTACTAGTGGCTTTCGCCATTTAACAACAATCGGTTTCATTTGATTAGTGAGACCAAATCTATCCGGCAGCAGATCTTCAAAAGGTGAAAGCCGGCAATATTTCTTGTTCGTGTGACTGACTCCCCAATTGAATATTTCTCTGCGAATAGCACCAATGATGCCAGGCATGTAGACAGATTTGTTGTCCCAAATGCAGCTGCAATAAGATTTCCAGAGACTGTGAACAATAATCAAAGGGATAAGCCTCATAATTTTACCTCTACCTGAAGTTGCCTTGTACGAAAGCCACCACAGCATTAATTCCTGTCTCAACGTTCTTTGCCATTCTCGGTCAGGAATAAGAATTTCCCTGAAATACTCCCAAACCCGTCTAGACAGTGCACATCTATAAAACACATGATCCTTAGTAGCTTCAGCAGCCATACAAAACGGGCAACAAGAAGGTAAATTGAAACCCATTGTTTGAAGACGCTCCGGCAATGGTAATGCATTCTGGAAGAGGCGCCATGAAAAAATAGACAGCTTGAGAGGTATTGCAGTATCCCAAATCATAGAGAAGGATAATAATTTGGTGCCTTTGCGCCGAACAGCCTCAAAAGCTTTAGACAAAGTGAACATACCAGTACCCGAATCCTTCCATATCAGATCACTTCTATAGTTATCGACATAAGAAATTGCTACATCATTAATCTTACAAATTCGCTTCCATGTGCAAGAGTCGATGATTTGGAAATTGAAATTTCCCTTCCTATGATACCTCTTATGCATGTGTGTAGTCCAAACCGTATCCTCCTGTTGATATTTCCACCATAGTTTCAGGGAATATGCTATTTGTAAATCATCCAAAGACCGAATGCCAAGTCCCCCCTCATTAGCAGGAAGGCAACATGTATCATAAGCAATCCAATGATACCTCCGCTCATCCCCCACATTCCAAAGAAAATTCGCTATTTTCTGTTCAATCAGACCAGTGATTTGCTTCGGTAAAGCCATGGCTCCCATGATGTGTATAGGGATGGAACTCAAAACATGCTTAATAAGGATAAGCCGACCCCCCATAGATAATAATTTTTTTGTCCAGCCCAACATTTTAGCACTAATCTTATCAATGATGTGTTTACAGTACTCTGCCCTATTAATTCCTTGGTATATTTGAGCACCCAAGTAATTAAAGGGAAGAGACTGTCTGCGAATTGTAAGCAACTGATTCATTCTATTTATGAAACCGGGATTGGCTCTTTTGGAACAATAATAAGAGCATTTATCAAAATTAATTGACTGACCTGAAGCACGTTGATACTGCCCAAGGAAAAACATGAAGTTTTTAACACTGCGAGCATCCCCATTAAGAAATATAAGAAGGACATCGGCAAAAGCTAGGTGGGTAATCGCCTCACATCCCCTCGAAGTTTTATATGGCCCGATTTTACCTTCAGAGACCAATCTGTTTAATCCCCTGGAGAAGCATTCAGATGCTATTATAAACAAAAGGGGAGAGAGAGGGTCTCCTTGCTTGACCCCACGCTGTGGTTGAAAGAACCCATAGGAAGTACCATTAACCAAAACAGATAGTCTAGTAGATTGCAAGTGAGACATAACGAGAGCAATAAATTTCCTGGAAAAACTGAATTGGTTGAGAACCGCCCCAAGATAAGTCCACGACACCCTGTCAAATGCTTTAGCCATATCCAATTTAATTGCTAAATTAAAACCCCTGGTCTTTTTGTCAAGGTCATGAATTACTTCATTAGCCACCAATATTTGATCATGAACTGACCTACCATTAACAAATCCAGCTTGTTCTTTGGAAATGATAATATTCAGCATTGGCTTTAGCCTATTGGCTATAATTCTTGTGCAAACTTTGCTGATAAATGTAGCCAAACAGATCGGCCTAAATTGAGCAAAAGAAGATGGACTCTCAACTTTAGGAAGCAAAATAATATGAGCTGCACCATAAGATTTTGGCATTGGCACCCCCAGGAAAAACTCCTGAACAGCACTGCAAACATCCCGATAAATAATATCCCAACAACGTCTAAAAAACATACTATCGAACCCATCCGGACCAGGAGCACTAGTCGCATCAAGCTGCCAAACAGCTTGTTTGATCTCAGCCTCAGTGGGAATTTTTTCAAGATCTCTATTATGCTGCTTTGTGACTAAACAAGGCAACACTTCGACAAGACTACCAAAATCATCCTCATCACCCAATTGGAATAAAGCTTTGTAAAAATTAATAGCCTCTTGGCCAATCTCTTCCTGATTAGAGACCATATTCCCATTCGAGTTTTGAATAGAAGAAATTCGAGATAACTGCCGTTTTACCTTCACATATTCATGAAAAAATTTAGTATTTGCATCTCCCAAGCCAATCCAATTAACGTGAGACTTTTGCTTCCAATAAATCTTCTCCATTTGATACTTTTGAATTAATAACGCCTGCTGCTTTTGCCACTTACAACGGTTTTCAGTGGTTGGATACAAAGAATAATCTTGTTCAGATTTTGCAGCCTTGTTCTCAGCTTCCCTTACCTCATTAAAAATGTTGCCAAAGGTGTCCTTGTTCCAGACGTTGATAGCTCGTTTCAAAGCCGTTAATTTCCTGAATAAACCAAACATCCCCCCTCTATGAAAAGAAGAATCCCAATTAGCTTTAATCATAGGCAAAAAAGAATCGTGCTCAAGCCACATGTGTTGAAACTTGAAGTATTTAATAATTCTGACCTCAGATTGCTTACAAATTAGTACCATGGGTGAATGATCAGATGTAGCCATACTTAAGTTCTGAATGTAAACGTCCGAAAACATATCCAAGAACTGAGAATTTGCCAATATTCTGTCAAGTCTCTCCCAAATTCTCCCATTAGATCTAATCCCGGTCCATGTGAAGGTATTCCCATGAAAAGGAAGGTCAATAAGGCTGCAATTATTAGAACAAGCTTCAAAATCAAGCACACTTTGAAGACACGGAATAGAATTCCCTTGGTAATCAGAAAGTGACTTAATAACATTAAAATCACCTCCCACAAACCACGGACCATTAACATTCTTACCAATTTCTTCCATCGTTTCCCAAAGAACCTGCCTGTCATGTCTAGAATGCTTCCCATATACAACAGACATAGTCAAATTCAGAGATAGGGCATGATTAAAAATTTTACAAGTAAGAATTTGGCCCTGGTCCACGACACTAGTCACCCTGAATAAATGAGATTTCCACAGCACCCATATTTTATTTGTGTTGGAGCAATAAATATCCGTAAACCCCAACTTATGCATGTACAAAGTACTCTTCGAAACCGAAACTATAGGCTCAATTAATACCAACAAAGCAACATGATGAGCTGAACAAAGCTTGAAGATATGATCTAAAGAAGAAACTATTCCTCTAATATTCCACATAATGATATTCATTGATGAGATGCGGAGGAAGAAGAGATAACTAGAGATACCTTAGTTGCAGCAGGTTTCAAGTTTTTGGCCTTGCGCTTTCTACCTTTTCGCCGGACCACAGTGAATAAAGCTTCCCGTTCTTCATCCTCAGGAATAGAATTCACAGTTTTTAGCTTATTAGCAATAATTCTGCTAGACCGACGAAAATCATTCGACGACATAGGCTGTTCCTGACGTGGCAATTGAGAATCAGAATGGTGTTGGGAAGCATCATCATCCGAGAATTCGGTTTTATCCTGATCAGAAATGGCACCCAACTCTACATCAGAATTTCTCCCTGCGTCATCCATGCCACCTATATGAGGTACATCAGAACCAGCATTAGTAACAGCATCGGAAAGATTGCCCTCTTGATATTCATTCGATTCGAAAGAAAGCTTATGAACGTCCTTTTGTTGAGGGTGAATGGGTGACGTATCTATAGCCTGGTCCACAGGAATTTTAGGTGAACAATTGTCCTGAGCTTCGGTTTTCTTTGGAACCCAGACTTTTTTGGTCTCCACAGCAGGATTGCTAGCCTCTGTAATAACGGGATCTTTAATTACAACAGTGTTCAACTGAGAACATGAACTGATCTTATGACCCAAACGGCGACAATGTGAGCAGTAATGGGGCAAGTCCTCATAAGTAATGGGTTGAAAAAAGCATCTATCGTCATCCTCAATCCAAACCTTCGATTCCAATTCAGCGGAGAGATCGAGTTCAACACATACACGCGCCACCGAAGGACGAGTGAGCAAGGCCGTAGCCGCATCCACTTTTAGTGGCTTCCCAATCAGATTAGCTATCGAGAAAAGAGCAGATTTCTCAAACAGATGAATGGGCAATCCCTCCATAGAAATCCATGCAGGCACAATAGGACTATCCACGTCCGACTGAAAATCTCTTGTCCATTTAGATACTCTCATGGAAAAGCCATTAAAATACCATGTTTGTTTAAGCCAACATCTGTGGAAGTCCTCTTCAAGATCAAAACGAATCAAAATATGAGAATTGTCCAGAAGTCCAAGAGAAAAATCTCCATGGAACCCTATTTGATCCATCATTTTTTTAAGTGGTTTAACAGCTGGCCTTCCTGAAGGAAAAGTACCAATCAAAGCAAATTGGAAGGGCCTAGCTAACGCATCTGATTCAGATTTCGTAAAGGATATCGCCGGGACTCCTCGAAAAGTTCTAGATTGTTTGAAAGCGATCTGGGGCGATTGTGATAAAGCAGGAAGAAAAGACCTGTTGACAGCATCCTTAGAGCTATGACGTTTTAAAATCTCAGCAAACGTCTGTGGTGGGGTAGACCCCGGAGGGCCTACCGGTAAATTCGTCTCCGTCGTGAAAGATGAGAAGCAAACCCTAAGATGAGAAAGCCTCCGCCCATATATATATATATATTTTTGTATATCATATATATATATATATATTGAGTGTATGTTGTGAATATATCTCTTTATGTTATGTCTATGTTAAAAAAAATTAAATACACATATTAAAATGTAAAATTAATTTCAATGAATAGTACAATAAAATAAATACAAATATATATATATATATATAACAATATTAAGAAAACACAAATTAAAAAGGGAAAAATTCACAAAATAAATAGAAAATTTCTCTTTCAAGCTTTTTTTATGTAGAATACATTACTATTAAAAAATACCAATACAACAACAAAATCATTTTAAAATATGTATAAAAAATATAAAAAATAAAACCAATCATCACTATTAACTATATGTACAATAATACTCTAATAATCCAAAGCCAACACTCAATACATATATAAGTAATCAAATTTTAAATCAATTAAGGTAACCAAAATCTCATTGGCGTCCTTGTTTGGTTTATAAAAATATCACCCTGATTGCTTATATTTGCTTATAAAAGGGGTACATGAAATTGATTACTTTCAAAAAAATTATATTTAATTTTAATCATTATTATTAAAGGTGAAGGCTACAAATCTTTGTTTTCCCTCCCATAATATTCAAGAAATTTTTATTTGGATTTAATTATATAATATATAGCACGACTCTTCTATGAAAAATTTAACACTAAAAGTTCTCCTTTCACGGTTATATCTTTTTTTTTTTAACTTTCTCCAATTTATAAACTTAACTTTTTACTTAGTAGGGATAACTTTATTATTCTTGTGATCCTATCTGGATTCAAAAAAAATAATTTATAAAAAAACAAAAAATAAAAACTCAACTTCAGTTAGGTCAAAATTGAAAGAAAGATGCTTTATTTTGTTATCATAGAAATTTTAAAAAAATCAAATTGTCAATTAAATTTTACAAGTATAATAAAATATTAATTATCAAATTACTTAAATTCAAATTTTAGACACTAAATTGATAATATAAAATAATATAAATTTAAATGCTTATGCACACTTAAATATAAGTTAGTGATAAATGTTAATGATACAAAGATCTTAGAGTGATGGATTAATATTTGGACATGAGATAACTTTTTGGACCTACACGACAAATGAATAAGTATTAAAATACCAAGTTTAAATTTGGTAAAATGTATCCAATGTATAATTTTAGCGGCTTGATTTTTAGGATATTCTTAACCAAAAAAGTAATCTGCTTTTGATATTTAGCAACTAAATGATGAAAAAAGAAGGTTTAATAGAGAGTATTATAGAGAGAAATAGGTTAGTGAAATGTTATATATATATTTTTTATTTTAAAATAAGGTTTTCTTTATAATTTGAAAATAAATTCTTTTTTCAATTTTGAATTTTTTCAAAGTTTTAGAATTTAGAATTCAGAGTTTAGAGGTTAGGATTTAAGATAATTTTTTATTTATTTATCATCATTTAGTTTTTAAAAAATTGAATCTAAGATTTTAATAGAAATAAATTGAATATGAAAATTTTGTCATGAGAAATCGAAATTTGAGAATTTTAATTATATAAATGATAAAATTCAAGGCGGTGGGTGATATTAGGACCCTAATAATAATGACAGGTAAAAAATATCTATTTTATATTGTGCATATAAGTAGGAAAAAGAGTTGGTTGGTTTTGGAGTAATAAATTCTGATGTTGCAGGCGTACATCATATCAGGCTGGCGCTGTGGCTGGACATTAGGATTAGGCTGTTTGTTCTATTTCGGTATGCGAATGACTAACGTGTCTCCATTTCTTTATTTGGTAAAATTAGTTTGGCATGGATACTGAAAATTCTTATAAGTAAACTGGGAAGAGGGACAAATTTTTTTTTAAAAAATTCTAATTTTATCTCTAATTATTTTCTCTTTATTTTAATTTCATACTTATTACATATTTCATACAATTATTATTTTATAAATTTATCAATTTATTAATAGACCATTTCATTTACAAAAAATTAAATTAATCAAATAAAATATTAACATATAAATGTAATGAGATAATATATAAAGTATAAATAAAAAAATTAAATTATGAATATATTTTTTTAAAAAAATTAAAATAAAAATCATCACATAATATTAAAAATAAAAATAATAAAATCAAAAATCAAAAGTAAAGAGAAGAAATTAAAAAAAATGAAAAATTATTAAAAATTTTAATATTGTATTATTTCTTAATTTTCTTTCTTATTTATTGTATCATTTCAATAAATCTCATATACAATTATGAAATTTTATAGTAAAATTTTTTTTCTTTAGTTATATAATTTAGTTAAACTGGTTAGTTATATAATTAATTATTTATAGTAAATATATCATCTTATATTATTATTGTTATAATATTTTAAATTTATAATAATAAATTTAAATTTAACTATAATATTTTTGCTATATTGAAATAATGTAGCTATTTAATCTAATTAGTCCCAAGAATTTAAATTTTTTAATCCATTGATTCAATAGATGAATTCAAGTTAATTTGATTGAAAAATTTTACTGTCTAATTTTTTTTAAAGAGTATCAATTTTTTAATTAATTTTTTATAAGAGAAACATATTTAATTGCATTGAAATAATTAATTGAGATTTATTTTCTTTGACTTATTGCATATTTTAAAATATAGGAGCAAATTAAAATTTTGAGAGGGGGCAAATTAAAATTTTTCAAAATTTTAATAAATATAAATATATATAATAATTATTTTTTCAAATTAAAAGGGGGGCAGTTGCCCCTTCTCTAATGTGTAGCTTCGTACTTGGCCGACGTTAATTATTTTTTTTTATCAAATACGATGGAAATATCATTGATATTCAAGAAGAAGATACATCAGAGGCTAACAGCATGGACAATTGATTTGGTTAATATTTTGTAGAGTGGGGATCGTATTTTGGTGAGGAATAAATTTGGCTCTCATCTCAAACACAGTATCATATGTTCAGTTTCTCTAAAAAAAAAGCATAAAATGGACTTAAAATACTTGTAAAAATATATTTTTTAAGAATGATTATTTATAGATAATGATTTATTAGGAAATATTTTTTAGAATGATGGCTACAAGAGGAGTAGGTACCAGTAAATTTATTAGAAGAAAACTTCCAATAACTTGTGGAAATCAAAGACCTTGAAATTTCATTTTCAAGCACCAATATTAAAACAAGCAACAACATCAAAATATTGGAACACTTCTCTACTGAGAATGGGAAAACTAGCAAAAATAGGGAAAAAAAAACCTAATTAGCCCATTAAAAGATGAGCAGCTAAAATTAAACATGTAGATTGACAGCCACTAAATCATGATTTGGCGGTCAATAAGACGTTATTTCTGTTTAAATTTTGAATTCGAATTTTAAATATTTCTCTTTCTCGATACGTAATTAGTTTAAAACCAAAAACATGTTGATTGACAAAATACAAGTAAATAAATAACTAATCATCAAGTTTAAGTCTGTCATCAAGTATACTTCCAATATTATCTTAAGCATCCTTAGCTGCTCTATTATGGGCAATTTCTTTCTTGAGACCATAAGTTCCTCTTCCCATAAGTTGATCATCTACAAACACATCAAATGCCATACTTTCTTTCCACAAATCCACAAATTTTACTTTCAAATTTCTCTTCTGACATACGTTCCACAAATCCATAAGTTGAATTTCTTGAGACCGTGCGAGTTTTTCTGTATCAACATTGGCAGCACGGAGTCGGGTCAAAGCACCGGGTAACAAATACGGGTACTTGAAATATTGTTCCTTTGTAAATAAGAGGTTAAGCACCGAGTCACCTACACACTCTAATCGTTCATACGAAAAACAGTTTTCTGGGATGAAAGAACTATGTAAACGCTTCCTCTAATAATCTCTTATATTTCAGAATTTCCTCTACTACATCCAAACTCGGTAGCACCGAACCTACCAGCTCAGTCGACTCAGCTTTTGACTCGCTCTCTCCTTCTTCTTCGATTAAGTTAATTTGTACTTCTTGTTCTTGACAAGCCTTGGCGGTTTTCAAAGAGAGAAAGCTTTTCGGTTTTTGGAACAAGGGGGTTTTGAATTTATAGGGAGAAAGTTTTAAAATTGACCATTTCAATTTCATTTTTTTTTGCTTCTTTTTTTCTTTTTTTTTTAAACTGTAAGCTCATAAGTTAAAGTTGCCCTTTTACAACTGTGCTTTGGGCGGACTTCTTAATTTCCAATTACTTTTTGTTTTATTATTATTATTTTTTTTACCAGACTTTTTTATCTTCTTTAAACATTGGAGTTGGTGATACGTCCGCCGTGAATTTATAAACATTATTTTATACTTTCTCTGCATTATTTACATAGAAAAAATAAAATAGACACAAAAATTAAGAAAATTTTACTTTTTTTATCTCTATTTATTTAAATACCCCTAAAAAAAAATATCCCTCAAAATCTACTTTTAAAGCAAGGGTATAAATGATATTTTGTCTCATTCCACTCCTCAAAATTTACCTAAAATAGCATATTTTTTATATAAAAGATACACCAAAAAAGAAAATTTTTCCTATATAAATAATACGGATGGAGTATATCATAAAAATTAAAAAATTAATTATTTTAATTAAAAATATAAATTTATATATATTATTGCAATCTTATTTTATTATTAGGAGATACAAACATTAAATATTTTTAATAAATGAAATTAAATATCAATATAAAATATATTTATGTATCAAATGATTTATTAAAATAATAAATAAATTATAATTTAAAATAAATAAAAAATATGTTTATCAATTTAAAATAGAAGAAATAATAAATATAAATAACTCAATAGAAATATCGAAGTTTCTTGATTGTAAAATATTTTTAAAAAAATTAAATATCAATAATATTTTTTTAAAAAATAATATTTGATTTTACATCTTATCACTATAAAATTTTCATAAATATTGTAACACACTAATTTTCTTTTTTACTTAAAAAATATTGTTATTTATCATTTATGCATGATATTGAGTGCATATCCTTACAGTAAAGTTTCAAACATGATTCAATTATTTAATGTAATATGAATTCTGGATTTTATATAATTTTTTTTATAAAATATGAATTTTAAAATATTAGACATTGAGATAATTAAAGTTTATTATATTAAATAAATAGTAATTTACATATATTAAATTTAAAATAAAAAAACATACATATAAAATTTTATTATATATTAATATTCGTAAATATTCTTCCACATTGACCTATAATTTTGATCCGAATCTGAATATCTATATTAGTTGTAAGTATTTCTAAAATGCTTCTTTTTCTATTATCATTTAATTGAATTAGATTTTTAAAATTCAATTATAATTAATGGGTTGAAAATTTTCAAAATTAAAAAAGTTAATGTTAAGTAATTGTTCAAGTAATGTGTGTATATATATATATATATCAGCACACTTATATACACTTTAAATTAAAATAAATCTTGATATTTTTCTCACTACATGAAATACTACATAGTGATGGAAATTGCCATGGCTAAATATTCGTTGCTAAATAGTTTGAACAACAATTTTAATAAAATTGTTTTAGAAAAGGACGACAAAATCCCGTAGCTAAATCTAATATAAAATTTGACGCCATTAATTTGCCTGAGACGCTCATTGACTTTAGCAATAGATTCAAAACACCAGTAACTAAAGTATCAGCCAACATTAATTAGCGACAGATGTCATCCAAAAAAAATTAAAATATTTAATTTTAAAAAATAAATATTAGCAATAACTGCAGTTAGTTAATTAAAAAATTGATAAAAAATAACTTTAGATTAGCAATGGATTAAAATCTATTGCTTTATTTTTAGAAATTATTAGTTCAAATAAATTATTTTAAGAATAAATTGATTAATTATTTTTTTAGAAATAATTTGTTAGAATAAATAATCAATTATTACCAAAAAATAAAATAAAAATATTTAGTTAGAAATTAGGAATTACTGAAATAAGATTAGAATAATGAAAAAAATTTAAAATTTAAAACTAAAAATTAGAAATTAGTAAGTTAAAAATAAAAATTAGAATTATTTTTGAGAAGTACAAAGGCCAGTGTTCAATATGAAATGTGACCTTAATGGAAGGGACATCCAATATTTATTTACATTACTTTGAAAGGGAGTTAAAGTTCCTCATAATGATGGTGGTGGGATATATAAGACAAAAGGAAATTTATCCATATTCTTATATCCTAGTAGAGCATATGGACAATCGCAATCAGGATCTTTATTAAAAGCAGAATATTAAGGTGCATAATGTTATATTCTACTCAATTATAATGGTGTTCAATTGTACATCAAGTAAGCATATAATTTTTAGTTCAATTTAATTTCTCACTTGTTTTTGTGCAAAAATTTTCCATCTTATTAAATAATTTATCATTTATGAAGCAATTTTATCGATGAGTTACACAATGCAACACCAAGCATCACTATGGCAGATATTGATTATAACCTTAAAACAAATCTTTTTCAATGGTTCAAAAATTATGTCCGTAGTCCTCTTTACATTTTTTTACACCAACATGTGTAATTATACATATATAAATGAAAGGCTTAATACATAGTTTGCCTCATGTACTTGGCATCATTGGTCATTTTGCCCTCTTAACTATTCGAGTATCCATTTTAACCCCTAAACGTGGTTTTTTCATAATCTTTAGACCATTTTCATCCTATGTGACAGAACGCATGACATTACTTTCAAAACAGCCCGTGAATGCGATTTTAATACTGCAAAGAACAGTGAAGTGAACAATATACTCTTCGTTATATTTTCAAACGTCATAGAAGAACCCTAAAATCCCCAAATCTTCCTTTTATTTCAGTAAACTTAATCTTCACCCATTAATTATTGAAGAAGAAATCATAAGAACGACGGAATCATGATCTGCCACTACTCATATCTCTCAAACTACTTCTGTCCATGGTGAATTCATAGTGCCTGATTGTTATTGTGGAGAGGCAACCATTCTGAAAATGTCGACTATCCACGCTAATCCTAGCCGAAGGTTTTTTGAATGGAATAAGTATGGGGTAATTATATAAATGGCAGCTTCTAGTCGATTTGTATTGTTTGTGTTTAGTTGTTGCATATTGTCATTGATTTCTTTGTAAGTTGAATGGATAAGCTGCATCTAGTTTTTTTCGGTGTGTTTGTACAGGTTCAAGGCATGCGTCCATGTAAGTTCTTTGTTTGGTATAAACCACCATTACCAGAGCATGTAAATAGGTACATTTTGAGGCTGCTGAAGAAGATGAAGGATTGTGAAAGGAAAAGAGATTCAGCTATGAGGACTATTTTTCATTTGAAGTTGGTGATATTGTGTATGGCGTTAGTTTTAGCAGCTGTTTGGATGGGTAATTTTGTCTGAATTGGGAGATATTGTTGATGGCAGTGGTGGTTTGCAGGTGGACATGGTACTCTTTTGTAGGGATTGAGTTTTACTAGGACAGTAGTTGCAATTGCTCTTTTTTTTTGTCAAACATTTTGTTTAGGCTTTTAATTTTGTGTTTGATTATGTAAAAGCCTAATTATATTAGATTTATGAAATGTAATCAAGCAATTGCTAGGAATGAATATCCCTTTTTTGATTCAATGATATGGATTTATTAATTTGTTGTTCATTTGGTGTTTTTCGAATGTTAGTTTGCTCAGATTCAATTGTGCACCAACAATGCACAAAGAAAAAGGATATACATAGCATTTCATTACATATGACAATTTGAACATCACTAGCAGGCCTAACTTAAAATTTGTATACATAGTAACAATCATAAGTCATATTGCAGTCAATAAGATACACCATCAAATAACATTATCTTACACATTGCAGTCAATAAGATACAACAAAATACCTACATTCAACCAAATCCATGCATTCAATACAATAACAACATAGTCTGCAACTCAACCAATAAAACCCATCAAACATAATTTAATTCCTTAAGATCCAAATGTAGCTATTGGATTAGATGAACCTGAGAAATGTCTCCATTTTAGTTAACAAACAAACACCATTTTAGGCAACACTACATAAATAAAATGTCTGCAATAATCTTTAAATCCTAAACAAAATTGTTTGCCATTACTTAACATGCAATGGTGCTAACAAACTCAAGTTTTCCTAAACAAAATATTTGCCATTACATAAAAGACTTCTAATCCAAAAGCTTTTAATCCATAACTCCTTTTTCCTTGTTTCTTGCAGCCTGCCTCTTTTTAATATCAATGTTAACTCTTTGCTTTGATAAATTACTTGAAGATATTGCCTTTTTTCCTTTGCATTTCAGACCATGAGGCTTGAAACCTATATCACCAGTGACCTCAGCAGATCTTCTTGTAATTAAACATTGGATTACTCTTCTATTTGGTCTGCCAACCTGCGAAGTAAAGATTAATTAAATAATATATATAAAAAAAAGATATGACAATTAGGAATTTCTATCATCTTAGGCACCTACATTCTCTATAGTAATACTAGTGTTTGTGTTAATATACATTCCATATCTATGAAATCTTGTCTTTTTTTTTTTTGGATATTATGATCAGATCCAGTAGCCATTGCCCTTTTCTATCCTCTTATGGTTAATCGATCATTAGAAGCAGTAACAGATGACATAGATGACCTTGCATGAGAGCTAGCAGAATTTGAGGCACTAGAAGCACTTGATTGTGACCCTATTGCTGCAGTACTTGGCTGGGATAAATGTGGAGAAGAGCTATGTTATGATCTATGCAAAAGAAAAAAAAGGGTATAAAAACACAAAAATTGTAAAATCAAAATTAATAACCAAGTAAATAACCAAAATTATACCTCATTTGCAGTGTCCTTATTAGGACAACCTCTTTTGTTATGGTTTTGCTAGCCACATAAGGAACAAGTCATTATGGTACCATTTCTTGAAAATTTTGTAAATTTTTTCACCCTCATCTCTAGACTTTTTTCTATTCCTCTTTGGCCTACCAGGAAGAGGCTTAACTTGTTGAGGCTCAATTATGGGATAATTCTTCTCTTTCCAAAGTCTCATTCTAGGGACACATTGAAAATAATGACTATAAGCCTTCAAATAAGTCTCTTTGTGGTACCAATGGAAAATGTAACCCTCTGAACTCAAATTTCTAAAATTTAATACACAAATAGCATGTGGACATGGTATCCCTTTCAACTGCCAAGCCCTACATGAACAGACTTCTTTTCTAAGGTCCACAATATGCCCCTACTCCCATCCTTATACCTCAAAGCCAACATCTCCATTATATAAAATACTACAATTCATAGCCGTCTCTTTATTGACTTCTAGTCTATCCATAGCCATTGGAGCTATATCAGAAATCCATGTGTGTGAAAAGTCTCTCATAGTTCTAATTTTTGTCATTACTTTGGTCCTAATCTCTTTAAGTATGGTAATTATACTCTTATTCCTAGCTTCCAAAATTCATGCATTAAATGTTTCGCACATGTTGTTCTCACATGAATCACTCTTTGTTTCTGTCCTAAAGTAATCCTTACACCAACTCTCCTTATTATAATACAACAAATCCTCAACTATGCCCTTTCCTAATTTGCTCAATTCTTTTAAATTTTCTTTCAGCTGTACCTCAAATGTAGACTTAACACACGCCTAAAATTTCTTTTTTCTCTCCTTCCCTCTCCATTTTTTAGCCCAATTTTCCAAGATATGTCTAGCACACATTTTCTGCTAAGCAGGAGGTAACTCATTTGCAATTACTTGGATCAATCCCTATGAAAAAAAAAGGAATTCATTACTGACCAATAAAAATTTCATGTTTCAGTAAATACTTTGTAAAGTAAAACCAATTAACAATTATATTTGAAGGAAACACTAGAAAGACTACTGACCTTTTGCATATCTGACAACATTACTAGGCCATCACCATTGCTAAGCTCTACATCTTATTTTAGAATTCTCAAAAACCATTTCCAAGTCTCTTTGCACTCAACATCTAGAACAACCTAAATAGTAGGAAACATTTGACCATTTCCATCTTTAGCTACAGTAGTAAGAATTTGTCCTTTGTAGACTCCCTTAAGGAAGCATCCATCCAAACCTATAACTGTTCTACAACTATTAAGGAATCTCTGCTTTAGTGCATAGAAGCAAATATAAAACCTATCAAACAAAATTCTTCCTAATCCATTTTCATCACTTTTGGTCTTCACTATACATGTGCTTCCTGGGTTTGAATCAAGCAATTCATCCTTGTACCATTTTAATTTGCTATATTCTTCCTTATAATCTCCTATATGATCAGACAAGGCTCTCAATTTAGCCTTTTTGCAATTTGTCTTCCCTACATTAACCTTTAAATCCTTCCTCAATAGTTTATGGATTTACTAAATCTTCATTCCAGGTTGGGATACAATCCTATCCTTGTACATCCTTGCAATAAACTTGGAAGTGCACAAATTGTTCTTGTTTTTTCTATAACACTTATGAACAGGATGATATGTCTTTAATATAAAATCCTTTGAATTTCTATCAATGCTACCATAAACCTGCCATTTTCACCCCTCTCCTAAGCACTTAGCACGAACTCTCCCAGCTCCCTTTGGTCTTACTTTCAATTGCACACTTCTTGAAACTGTATACTTGCTTATAGCCTCTTTAAACTGTTTAGCATTCTTAAATAACATCTCTACTTCCCATAAAGGAACCTGACAGTTAGAATCATATTCAACCTTCTTACTGGGGACTTTATTTGGTAGCTTACCATCTTCATCATCAACTTCTGAATTGCTCTCTAAACTACCTTCATCAGAGCTGCCAAAGAAATTCTCATCCCCAGCGACTTTGCCTTTGTATTTATCAGGTCTAGACCCCCCATCTTCATAACCAACATCAATCCCTGCCTCACCTAACTCCATACTAACATTTTCAACTTCTGATTCTTTCTTATTACCCTGACTTTGTCTATACTACCTTATTTGCTCCCTTTCAGATATAATATCTTCATTATCCTCACTTCCTTCATTATCAGTTTCAACTATGGGAGGCAAATCTTCATCTGAGTCATTATCTTTCTCACTTGATTCCTCCACATCTAACTTAATATTATCACTTTCTTCATTTATTGCTTCATTTACAAAAGGATCTATGGTTTCATCATCACCCACAATCTCATCTACTTTATCTTTGTTCCCTTCATTTTCACCCACAAAGCCTACCACATTTACACCCTCATACCCTTCACCAAGGCTATCTTTTTTATTTATACTTTCCATGTCACTAGCCACATTAGCCCTATCAATAAAGCTTTCTCCACATGGTGGGACTACACTCTCATTTTTGACTTCATTAACATTTGAAGTCACATTACCCTGCTCTAAGAAAAATGGATCACCTGTGTACAATTCAGGTTTATCCACACAATGCTCCACATATAATCCAACATACCATTCTTCTTAACACTAATAGCTAACTCATATAGCATCTTGTCGCTTTCAATTGGTTCAAATATCTTACTTTTTCCTTTTCTACAATACACCATTAGAGCACCCATAAAACCAAACTGCCTAATATCTTCTTTCAATTCAGGGATAGAGATGAAATATGTATCGTAGTCATTATACTTCGTTTCACCACCAACGTAGCTTCTACTACTAGACCTATCAACTGTAAATTGACCATCAAAATTTTATCTCATAGTAATATTAAAAGAACCCATTTACAACTCTAATATTTGCCCTATAATGAGTAGATAATTACACTAACCTGCAAATCATATACGCAGCCTTCAAAAGATTATGCAATCCTCTAAAAATTTGAGATGCAATCACTGTTTCCACAATCACGAACTAATCTACATGGAATCGATTGCTAGGGTAATCAATTTTTGTTAGAATTTAGTTTTTCAAACTCGATTATAGCTTAAACAAAAACTCCAGTTTTTCAACAGTAGAAGAACCGGAAATGGGTTAGCGATTTTGGGGTTAATTAGTTTAAGTGTTAAAATGATGTATATTATTTTTCTCATACATGTCAAGAAGAATCTAACATGGTATCCATGTCATACGCGTGCTTCTCACGCGTTCAATCTCATTTTCAAATTGTTATAAAAAGGGTCCAAAGATTATGAAAAAACCAAGTTTAAGGGTTAAAATGGACACTCGAATAGTTGAGAGGGAAAATTGACCAATGATGCCAAGTATAGGGGGTAAACTATGTATTAAGCCTAAATGAAACTAATATTAAACCTTTTATATTGAATAGGCACATGATAACACTATTAAAAACAAGTTCACACAAGCATTGGCACCAAGGCTGTTATGGACTGTGAGATCATATTATGTATAGTTCATTAATAGTTATAAATTTCACATGGAATCTCATGGCTCATTAAAAAACACTGTTAATAGTGAAGTTTGTATAAATGGTATTAACCACATGGTGGTTGTAGATGACTATTATGATCAATTGAATGAAATTCTAGAGTTAGAGTACATGGACTTCCTATAAAGAAGACTATGTTATTCAAGTGTGATTGTTTTAATCCCACAACAAATATTGATACAAGAATTCACAAATATAATCTAGTGGATGTTAATAAAAAAACATAAATTTAATATGTACGAACCTTTCATCCTTATCGTGTAAGCAGCTTAAGTATATTATCTATCATATCTTATCTCAAAAAAAGAAAAATCATGTTGTATTCCAATGTCCAAGGTTAAGCCTAATGTGATGATGGAATAGGCAATGTGTAGAGCATTACGTTCCAAAAAGAAAAGGATAATCCAAACAGTCGATGTAGATGATGGACATGGACAATTGAATGACCCAAATCATACTTTTTATTGATTTAGATATGAATGATGATGAAGAATAAAACCACCTACTGTATCTACTCCTTCAGAGGCATTAAAGTTAAATATAACCACAACTAGCTCACATCCAAGTGTGGTGGTGGAATAGGCAAATTTGTCAAATGATGCATTCCAATTGATGTTAATGATGAACCTGGTCCATTGATTGATCCAAATTATATTTTTATTGATTAACATATGAATAATGATGAAGAAGATGTAGATGAGTTAGAAGTTGACATAGAAATTGAAGACCACCTGCTGCATTTACTCTAGCGAAAGGGAAAATACACCCATAACTATCTTACATCCTTATCCATCCTTTGCTACCTCCCTTTTTAATCCATCCATAACTTCATCACATATATCATCTACTCCTTTAGAGTCCTCAAAGCCAATTAGACTAATAACTAGCTTACATTTTAATCCATGCCTTGCTACCTCCTTTCTTGATTCATCCATAGTTGCATCATATACAACAGATCCAACTATAGTTTCATCACATATAGCATTTACTCCTTCAGAGGCCTCAAAGCCAAGTACACTAATAACTAGCTCACATCCTGATCCATCCTTTGTTGCCTTCCTTTGTGATTCATCCACAGTTGCATAAGATATAGCCACTAGATGAGCTATTCGATAAGTGATCACAATAGTTCTAGGAGTCAAATGTGTTATTTAGCTTTATTTATGTTATTTTTTAAAAAAAATTTATTGTTTGTCTTATGTTTATTTTAGGTATATGAAAATTATTATACATATTTCAACTTTCTATATCTTGTGCCTACAAAATCACTAAGATCTTTTCAGATAAGATTGATATAGAAGGATATAATTGAACTAATGTCTCTAGAAAGATTGGAGAGTTTTATTGGAATGAGGTCAGGTATTAAACGTAAATAGATTATTTTTAATAGTTGTTGCAATTTATTAGTATACTATTTATATATAATGATCTATATTTTTAAATGTTGTGGAAATATTTTTCTTAATATGTGAGAGAGGAGCACGTAGCTAAGGTGGCTTGTGAGTAGAAAGTGGCTATGAGATATTTAGACAACTACGTTGAAAAAAAAAGGGAGGAGGCCTACTTATATGATTAAGGACATATGAAGGAGGTGATAGGAATATTGGCATATGTTAGAAGTCATAGCATACTTAAACAACGATCACAGAGCTAGTGGGGCATACTTGTTATCCCTTATTAGTAACCTAGAGAGGGGTGAATAGGCTGTTTGTGGTGATTTAGGATGAAATTAAAATTTCTTGGAACTAAAAAGAGTTAGGGAAAGAGAAAATAGCACAAACAATTTATAGTGGCTCGAATTCTAAAATTTGACATCCACTTCTCAATAAACAAGTTGAGTATTTTACTATCTTTGAGTTTTTATAAGTTCAACCCTAACTTGGTATTTTTTACAAACTCACACTGAACTTTTATAAGGTTTGGGAATTTTCTCACAATCTAACAAGAGTTTTCCCAAAGGTTCACTCTCTAACATAGTATTTTACAATCTCACACCAAACTTATAAAGTGTTTTTAATAAAACTCACACCCAACTCTCAAGAACAATTAATAAAAATTAATACAAGGCAAGTTAAGAATTAAAAATATAAGAGTTTTGCCTGTTAATTGCTTAAAAGTTGCAATAAATGAAGTTTGGTGAAGTATTTATAGTCATCTTCCATCCAAAGAGTCAATGGAGTTGAGATATTAAAGATTAAAGTTTCACCAAATAAAATCTCTTGCATTAAATGTTGTAAGAAACTTATCGCGGTTGCATGCTATGTGTCGCGATCGCGATATTAGTTTGTTGGTCTGATTGTACTCTGGCACGGTCGTGAGGATGCTTCTATGTCTACCGACTAGTTCCAATGGCTAGTCCACATGGCACTGACATATCGACAAGAACCATTCCGTGCCACCTTATATGATTCTTGTTGTCAATAATTCGTAATCACAGTCACAAGACTTCTGGGTTGGCTTTTCTTCAAATTTGACATTCACACATGGCTGGCTTTGATTGGTGCAAAGAAATTCCATTGAAGGTTCTGACCAATTTGAATGGTGCGATTATGCCATGTTAGAATTGTGGTGGCAGGATGACTTTTGCACTAGGTCTCAAGAGAAGATCCATGGGCATAAATTTTCTGCCAATCTTGTGAATTTGCCTCTAGTCATCTAGCGGTTGCTACATACTCGGTGCTGCCGCGAGATTACTCTAGTGCCCGTTAGAGCTTATCGCACCTCTAAACGTAAACCCATATACGTATTGAGTAGACTTTTTCTCTTAAGGATCGGTCGCGTTAGGCTTAGAACATTCGCGCTTGTTCGTGTCACAGGCGGACTTGTGACTGCGAACCTTTCTAAGTGATTTTGATGCTCTTAAGGGCTGTGGTGAGGTCGCTCAGTGTCTAAGACAGTTGTGACATGGCTGATTTTCAGAAAACTCAAAAATACTTAAGTTCTAAAGCAAAAATACTTATTCCAAAAATTAAATCTTTTTAATTTGAGTGCTAAAAATCAAAATAGAGTTTATGTGTCAAGGGTTTGGCCAACAAGACCTGATGGTCTTAAACCTTCTACCCACACTAGAGGTTCCATTTCTCATCGAGAGCATAAAAAAATTAAGAATTATCTTATGATTATATATATAGTTATCATAAATTTTCTTCCAATATGAAGGAAAGTATTATCACCATCTGCAAGTAAGCCACATAGAATAATGAGAGTATAAATGAGTCTCAGGTGTACATATAGGTTGTGGGTGGATTGCATAAGGGATGCTTATGCAGCTTGGGCTCTAAGGCTAATGTCTACTATAAGAGTACTCAGGAGCCTTCACTTCTACAACATTTGCTACTATTACCAAGGATGTTAGTAGACAATGGGGTCAGATACCATGCGCCAACAATTTAAGAAGTAAATTATGTATATCAACTGAAACATGGAGGATAAGCTCTAATAGGAACAACAAAAGATGCTTAGGTTGCAAGAGATACTAAGGCAACATGTACAACTAATATAGTAGATACAGAGACAGATGAAGAATCATATGGAGTAGCTCCAGGAACATAAGTGATTGCATGGTAACTAGCCTCCCCTCATGCACCTTGGGGGTGAGTGAATATATTTTATTTTATTTTTCAATCTATCATTCTATGTTTCATATGTTGATTATTAGGACATTATTTTTTATTATCAGAATATTGTACGTTACGGATTTTGATTATCAACACATTGTACTAACAAATTTTAATTATCAGAATGTTATTATAATTTTTTATTTTGTTATTCTATATTTGTTAAATAATTAAAAAATAGTTCAATTAGCAAAAAATTTAATGAGAAAATTTTAAAATACATACAATCTCCATTCTATTGAAATTGTCAACTTTGCAAAAAAAAGTGTATATATATTACTAAAATAAACATTTTATGTAATTAAGAAAAATTAATTAGTTTTTTCTAATTATATTATTGTTATTAAAGAGTTAATTAATAAAGTGAGAGTATAGTAATTTTAATATTAACGAGTTAATGGAAGATATTTTAGTCTATTTAAAATAATTTTTTTTATAATATTTAGATAATTCAATAATTTTTTTAATATATATGCAAGAGCTGACGACAATGATTTTATTGAGACGAAGGTAGTAAGATATAATAATAGATTTTGCATCAAACTTTTAAAAATTAAAAAATTTATGACAAATTAGTGACGACTTATCCATACCCAAATCTCTTAAACTGAAAGACGATGAGAAAATTAGAGATGGATTATACATTTAGTAACAATCACATGTTAGCAATTAGCAATCATCTTACTATCTGTAACTATGTTTTTAACGACAATTATAATGGCAACAACAGGTAAACTGTCGCTAATCCTTTGGTATCTATTTCGGGGAATTAGCAACAGACTTTTTGTCGCTGCTTACTTTTTTTTTTTCTTGTAATACTTTTTTCTTTTAAATTTTTTTTGTGTCAAATAAAAAAAGTAATAATAAACTAAATCTGGACAGGTGAACTGAAGTTATTTGTGCTGGTTAAATTAGAAAAGGAATAAATTAAAAATGTAAAGATAATTAATCTCCTATAAATGACTGATTATTTTGATAAATTTGAACCTTTTTTTTGTTTTTGGTTGCAGCCTGCAATAAACTCTCTATTATTGTCCACATGTCAAATGGTGATTGGATGGTTGTTTTCATCGGTATACTGTCCTTGATTTCTCCGAAGGGCTAACAATGCATTTTCCCAAATTTAACTCTTTGTTGAGTCACCCACCTAATTAAGTGTCTCGACCACACCATATCTCACAAAAAAAAAAAAAAAAAAAACTTGCATGTGTAAAATAATTCGAGGAAATTATATCTTTGAATTATGTTGAAATATTGACAAATTTTAAAAATATTATCTTTTAAAATTTAGTTAAAAAGTGAACAATTTTTAAAATTAAAAATTAAAAATATCATTTGAAAAAAGATATTTTTAAAAGGATTTTTCTATTTTATGGTATATTTTTAAAAGTATTTTTCTTTTTTATGGTACTTTTATACAAAGTTTAAATAATTACTATTTGCTGATAAAAAATTATTATTTTAAGATTTTCAAAGTTTGATTAAAAAATTTGAATATAGTAATTTATTATTCATGAATAAAACATATATTATATTTTCTAGATTTGAACACAAATTTCTATGCATCATTTAATTATATTATAATACATTTTCTTCTTTGAAGTGTAGGGTTATTTTCAAAAGATGATGCACCATTGTATAAATTATAAATGATAAAAGAGTTAGATTTAATAAGATTAATTGTGACAAAAATATCCATATTTATAAAAATTAAACATCTACATATTATACTAAAATAATTAATTCTGACACAATATTATAATAATTACAACAAATGTAAATAATATATTAGATTTTTTGTTTTTGATGTTAAATGTAATTTTTTAGTATTTTCCGTTAAGTGATTATTTTTTAAATAATTTATTATATTATTTAATTTAATTTTTATTGGATTATTTTATGTTACCTTATTTTTTTGTTATGAAAATTTTCGGGTTGATTTTGTATTGTTTGATAATTGTATAATTTTTTGTTATGTTCTTTCTAATATTTTGAATTTTTTTTTATTTATTTTATATGGTATTTTTAGCTTCTTTTGAATCTTTTTTTTTGAATTAGGTGAATATTAGTTTTGTTTAATTTATGTTAGAGTTTTTAATTTCTGTAATTTAATTTTTTATTAGGGTTTGTTTTAATTTTACTTTAATTATTTTAGGTTTTTCATTTAATTAGGTTTTATTTTTTAATTTATGTTATTTAATTTTATATTAGGTTTATTTAATTTCTTAAATTTATTTTTTAATTGCTATTATTAAAATTTTGTTTAGATTCAATTTTATAATTTTTGCAATTTAATTTTTATTTTATGTGCTTAAAATTATCATAAACTTTGAAATTGTTATTATATATATATATATTTATTTATATTCAGTAAAAATGTCTGCATCATCGCGTGAGAGCTTTTCTAATATATATATAAAAGAATTACTTGTGACAAAATTAAACATATTTATAAAAAATTAAACATTGTATCTCATAAAAATTAGTAGATAGACTATTTTAACATATTTTACAAAAATTTATTTGTATTATTTTAGTTTAAACCAATTTAAATGGCAATACAAATATTTCATTCCTAATTTTTTTTATTATTTCGATCTAGAAATATATTTTTTTAATGTATTTTTCTAAGAAGACACTAAATTAACATTAAAACTATATTTGGAATGCATTTTCTCCGATGAGTCATTCAATTATAAGTTTGAGACTAGATTCTTGAGTACTTTTAGCCTATATTCCCAACCAAAATTCCTCTTATCTCATTAGTGGGGTTTTTTTTTATTTATTGAAAACTTAAAATATGTGTAATTAAATTATGGTTTAAATCCTATTGCTTTCTTATTCTCTGTCCACGCAAGTTACGAAAATCCTTGAAATTACATTTTAATTATATTCCTTCAATTCATAATAATTAATAGGAGTAATTTTTTACTCCAATTACAATTCGCATGAAGCATTATATAATATATATCACTAAAAATAGATATCATATTATTAGTATGACATTCATATCAGTGAAATGTGATATTTAATATGACACTAGCATAGCAAGATTTATTTTCAAAAAATTAATTCTAGAATTTCAATATTGATAAACTTAAACGAGTTATGAAAGAAAATTTCAAAAAAAAAATCAAAATAACATTTTAAAAAAGCTAAAAAAATGTTCAATTAATTACTAATAAAAAATAGCAAACAAAAGAATAACACAATATATATACAAATTACCCTATTGTGGAACCCAAACATCAAAAAAATAATAATAAAATAGTGGCAAAAATTACCCTATTATAAAAAATATGACGTAGACATAAATTTTAATCTTTTTTAAACTCAAAATATAAACTTTCATTATTGTAAATCAGAATACAAAACATTGACAATAAACATAGGTGGATTGCCCACCCAAATAACAAGCTCGGACAAAGAATTAGCAGCCCTAGCTAACACATAAGCTACCTGATTCGCAGAGCATTTAACTAAGAGAATATTGGTCTCTCCAATAGAGCTAAGAAGAGACTTACAATATGAAATTATTAAATCAAATACAGTAGCATCAACTACTTGAGATGATACAGCTTGAAATACTTGAAAACTATCCAATTCAAATATAATTTTAGTCCACCCATTCCTCTTTAACAAGCTCAAAAGTCTCCCGAAAACTCAAAGCCTCGGCAAGTTTAAGTGATGGACAACCTATAAAAGCCCCAGCACCTGTCATCAAAAATGCCCCTGTTTCATCCCTACTCACAAAGCCAGCTCCAACTTGACCAGTCTAGTAAAAGGGTGCACCATCAACATTACATTTTATCCAGCCAACAATAGGTTTTGACCATCTGACCTGAAATGTAGAAGAGTTAGCAGCAATAGGTATGGCTTGTGCTTGTGTCCACTGATTGAGCATGGACTTTGCAGTTGATAAAATACTGTCAGTTGAAGATTGTTGTTGCTGTCAGAAGAGTTTGTTTCTGCCAGACCATAATGCCCACAAGATCATGATCATCATACAACGATTAGTCCCATCTAACAAGGACCACATATTACAAATCCAACTCCCAAACTCAATGTCATCGTTGAGGATAACACCAAGGTCAGATTTATACCATACTTCTCTAGCTTGAGCATAGAAGAGCAAAGCATGAGCCACAGATTCTTCAGCCAAGTTTCACCCCGGACAAAAAGATTTCAGCACCGACCTTGGGACTTTCTCAAACTATTGGGCCTGGCACCCCCACGTCCCGTTCCGAAAAGGGCTTAATAGGGATTAATAACATTACCTCACTCTTCTTCTTTTGACAATTCAGCTTTCGAAAATAAATAGAGAGAGACTGCTATCCTTCCCTGAGTGAGGGAACTAGGGCAGGCCGGGGTTGAAGACACCAAGTCTTTTTTTGACTTTTATCGTAATACAACATGTTGTCGATGATGTAGCTGAGCCTTTGTTGGAAGACAATCAGTGAAAGCTCGCCAGAAAAAGTGTTTCATTTTTGGGGGAATATATAGATACCACACAGCATGCTAGAACGCTGATGGAGAAGCAGCAGCCGATGGGAAAAGGTCTTGAATGAGTTTCCAATAACAACTTTGAACAGTAAACTCTCCGTTGGCACTCCATGACCATACCCATGCATCTGATACCTCTCTGCAGCTAATTGGAATCTACAATATCAACTCAATGTCCCTCTGATTAAAGATCCTCTGCAGTAAATCATAATTCCAGCTGCGATGTGGTGATAAAATTAAACTGTCAACTGCTTCTCCATTCAAATGTGCAGGGACCGTTGAAGAAATATAGGGTTCGGATCCATGTGGAAGCCATGGGTCTCTTGAAATAGAGTTATCTACACCATTGCCAAATATATTTATAGCATTCATAAAAAAAATTCCACCGTAAATAAATAAATAATTAATTAATTACTCCTACTATTATTACCAATATAAAATTAAATTTCATGCCATAAACATCATTAGACTTGTGTATATGATAAATACTAATATGACAATGTATATGACTGAGAGTGATGACTGATAATATGGTATATTTCTCAAAGGATGTTCTGAATATGTTTTACAATAAAATATCTCCTTTTGACAGTAAATAAATCTCGATTGATGACTATTTATGATAAGATTCAATAAAAGGCTATTTTATAAATAGAACAAAATTTCAGAAATATTTTAATATGATGCTCAAAATATATTATTTGTAGTCAAATTTAAAGGGATATATTGGATCAAAATTTGTTAACTCTTAAATAAATGCTTCATTATTGAAAAGGCAAAACAAAATTGCTTTCCATATATTGCATTCACCAAAGCAATAAAATACAATTATTTGTTCCCTACAATTTTTTCAACTAAACATTGACAAATATATATATATATATGTATGTATATTTATGGAAATGAATTGTTTAGATGTTACGGGAAAGAAGAAAAGAAAAAAAATCCAGAGGTCTTAGTGATCGTAGCTTCTATCTTCCAGACACTAAATTGACAAGCGCTTGATTTTCATAGAAGCCAACATCCCAATCCTCTGTTGAGGATGAAAGAGTCATTAAGGCAACCACAATAGATCTCATGCTTGGACGCAATTGAGGATTCTCGTGCGTGCATACCTTTGCAAGCTGAGCCATCTGCAACCAAGACCACCCAAGTATATCTCAAATCCTCAGAGAAAGATTTTTCTACATACATATATATATACATACATACATATATATATATATATATATATCCATATAACATTATTTTCTACCTTCTGGACCGAATCGAGTGGATAGTTCTCCTCTAGTCTTGGGTCTATCAGTTTGCGAAGGTCTTCTTTAGAATCAGGATCATCAAGAACATCTTCAAACTGTAGACATATTAAAATAAAAAAGCACCCTCATGAGCATTTTCTGGGAGTTAGTTTATTTATGAAAGTGACAAGCCATAGCAATTGACAGACTTGGAAATTAATTATAAATCAATTTTAAGTCGAGCTGAAATTAGTATAAAATTCACAATTTAAACTCTAGTTATAATTTGGATTTTTAACAAGTTAGACCTCAAATAGCTTCTATGTATCTATTTACACAATAAATTAATGGATAAAGATGGGTGCCAGAGAAGTTACCAAAGCAACAAGACCCCTTGATTCAGCAATAGAACCATTTGCCTTGACGATAGCTTCCTTGGCAGAAATAAGTTCATAAAGGACAACCCCAAAGGCGTAAACATCCACTTTCGGAGAAACATCGCCATATTGTGCATATCTGCAGACAAACTCAAAAATCTTAGTTTACGTTAATGAAACAAATGAATTGAGCTCCTGGTTTCTCTAAAACGTCACTTTCTGTAACTGACTATAGCGACTCCATTAAACATGCTAGACATACTCTCCACTTGTACTAGATCTAGTGCTATTTTTCTGTTCCCCAAAACCATAACCATAGTGCAAAACAATTCCATCTTCCCAACAAATCGCTCTCTCCCAATCCCTGGCAAGGGCTCAAATTTGGGATTGCAAACACATTGCATTCTCTAGACAGTCTTTATGCCAATAGTTAGGATAAGTGGCTTAATCCTGTAATTCTGAACATAAAATTTTGTTTTTTCAATGGCACCCATCTACATCATTCAGAATGCTGTTTTGCACCCAAAACCATTAGCTGCCTCATACAATGCCTCACAGATCTATAGGCAAAAATGAGATCACAAAACCACATTGTTCACTAACTGTTCAAGCATAGGCATCCAGGATGTTTGTTCAGACCATAGATGCGGGAAGTAGCAAATCTAGACAAGCAAATTGCTAGGCTAAAGTTGGACTCTTTAATAATTTTCATGTTAATTTGAAAAGTACTTACTCTGGTGGCATATATCCAAATGTACCCACAAGACGTGTGGGAAGCGATGCACTTCCAACCTCTGTTAGCTTTGTTAACCCAAAATCTGCTACCTGTATTGCAAATGATTTAGCACAACAATTTAAAAGGCTTTGAAATGGATGACAATCACAGAAGATACGAAAATATAACCTTTCCACGGAAATTCTTGTCAATCAATATGTTGGCTGACTTGATATCACGATGAATATAAACAGGAACAGTATGCTCATGGATATATTCAAGGCCTCTAGCTGAATCAAGGGCAATTTTCACCCTAGAAGACCATGGCAATGGATCCCTCCCTGGAAACAAGCAACATCGTTATCACTACTATTATATCAGCTACCACAAGAATGATCTACAGAATGCATGTGATCTCACCAGAGCCACGCAAATGTTGACTTAAGTTGCCATTCTCAATGTATTCATAAACTAGGAAAAGAGAACCCTCAACACAGTATCCAATCAATCTGACCTGTATTAAATGCATATAACATTACATAAGCATAGATGGTAAAAATAAAAATACATTTCTACATATGATCAATAATGCAATTGGAGTGTGTAATTAAATGAACACAGAACTAGTGCATAAATCAAAATAGCCACCACAACTGAAACAAATAGGCAACTGGCTTGCAAAAACCTTCAATCTTGAGAATGTCAGTTGATCAACGTACCTTCTAGCAATAAACACTAAGTACATGTTCGAGCTTTGCACTTCTAAAGGTACATAGTTTCCAGATATAACATGGAATGCATTTCTCAGAGTTTCCAGATATAACATGGAATGCATTTCTTATAGTTTCCAGATATAACAAGGAATGCATTTCTTGACTATCATTCCACCTTCCAAATATTTTGGTGCCTCAAATGTGCATGTTTTAACTTTTGGTTAATGTAAAAATTTTTAAGTTCATTACTTCATCTTGCACTCATGGTAGAAAGAAAAAAAGGTGTTCAGTGCACGCATAGTTTGAGAAGTAGGTGCATTAAACCGCCCACAAAAAAACTGATGCAAAGAGGCTACAAGACAGTAATTTATCCAAATCACCAAGCAAGGTATGCAGCCATTCCTATTCTGCGATCTCAGATAGAAACAACACAATTTTGCCAAGGTCAATGGATCTTCAACCCAGAACCATGTTAAATCCATTAATTTTTTGAATTAATGCAGTGATATGTGAATATTTAATTTTAGTTTATAACATGTAGATATATATAACTATAAACAATACGAACAATTATTGTGAAAAATGATGAAGGAAAGAGACTGATATTTCTTGCAACTGAGAGGAACAGTACCAGGTTCAAGTGATGAACATGTGTTAAAACCTTTAGTTCGGCAAAAAATTCTTTTGAAGCTTGCATGTCCATCTTCTTGATTGCAGCTTTCTGCATAACAAATCCAATTTATGGGTGTTAGTAGCAGAGATATATATTGCTTACAGAAAAAGCGAGAACATCAGCATATGCTTCCATCCCTTAAAGAAAAGAAAAGAAAAGAAATACAGCCATTCCTAAGGAATATCAGCAAATGCATCATACAGCAAACAACATGAGACAGATACCCAAATAAATTCCTGAAACAAATTTTCCTCATTTCTAGTGTTTGGGAGTCGTAGGGAACTCAATCAAGAGAAGAACTTTCTCAGTCAATAGGCAAGTATAAGATTTGAAAGAAAATACCTCAGGTACCATTAGGGAAAACTCATGCCCAAAAACTCAATTCAATTAATAGAATTCAATTTAATTAATGATGATTTACATATTTCGAATAAATTTTAAAATGATAAAAAAAATTTGAATTTTATTGTTTGGAATAATTGAAAAGTAAAATAACTATAATTATTACCTCAGTTTACCCTCATTAGAAGAATCATGTTTAATTAAAATGAAGAATGATGTTCAATTAAAATGGAGACATTTTGGGTTTTTAACATTGGATTTCATTAAATGAATTGAATTCCTGCAAACTCTTCCCATTTTGACATTTCTTTCAAAATGACTTATTTTTTAAACTTAAAAGAATTGAATTCTATTAGTTATATCTTTCCAAACATGAAAATTGGCAAAGTAAATTTCAATTGAATCGGGTTCTAGCAAAATTTGAGTTTTCCCATGAGGGTTTATTCTATTAAATGGAAAGTCATTTTCAACACTTCCACAAACTCACAAAAAGGGGTAGAATTCAAAAGAGAGTCATCACTGATTGGCAAGAACAATTATTAATCTAAAACTAAAGTAAATCAAAATTAAATGAGGAAAAAATTAGGTTCTCTTCATTGTCAATTTCCTTTTCCAGTATGTTCCAAATGCCGAAATAAAATTTTTAATTGATTTTCAGTATAAACCCATACAAAAGAAAATAGTTGATTTCAAAATTTTCAAAATAGCATAAAACAAATGAAGTCATAAAAAGAAAAATACCATGACTACCTAAATAAGAACATAGAGGATGTTAATAGACAAATATGTTGTGACCACTAATTCAGCTTTAACCCAAGTGATTGCAAAAATTTAATCAAGGTTTTACTTCACACATTCTTTCTAGGATTATTTTCCATTCACTTTTTGTCTTCCTCACCCAGGCTGGGTGCTCCAATTCCAGTGGATTGAGCCCAAAGAAAACAACTATAAATCTGGCTCTAAATTTCTTGAATTCTCCACACCTAAAATGTTCCTATTGCCTTGACATATATAATCAACAAAGGAAAGTCACATTATAGGAAAGCCACATTAAGTCACATACTGATACCTAATGTATCCTCCCATTGACTTGTTTTAAATCAAACTATAGGTATAAAATGATAAATATAAAAAGACATATGACCTCCAGTCTATAGGATATCACAGCAGATATATTTATACTCACTGGTTGTTTATATCATGTAGTAGAATGTTATTAGACAGATATTCTAACAATTTGACAATCAAAAACAAAAAAGAAAATGAAAAGCATGGTGCTCAATTGCCTTAAAACTAATATACACTATCATGAAGGAAAAATGCAAAATGTTGAAACATTTATTCAATATTGATTCATAATAAATGAAGATTAGTTAGAGTCACTACAGACCTCGCCTCTAAGTTCTGCATAGTAAACAGACCCAAAGCCACCCTCACCAATCTTATTAGCCATACTGAAGTTATCACTAGCCAGGGCAAGTTCTTCATATGAGAACTCCACTGATTTGTCAACAGTTATGCCAGTAAGACCTGGAGTTGGTGCCACACCAGTTGAGTCCACAGGTTTATCCGAGTTCCTTCCAGGAGCTGAAACAAGAGAGAGAAGAAAGACAAATTGTTGAATAAGTCTAACCATCCAGAACATTTCATTTTCTTCAAATGCACAAGAGGAACAATAAATACACAGTAAAATAAGATAATTATGTAATGATGCATGTTACAAAGAAAGTAGGGAGGGAATCATGAAGCATGATGATAACAATGTGTTACAGCAAGAGCTCATTTCAAGAAGGCATATCTTTTGCAGAAAATAATAATTCTTGTGTGGAACACATAATCAAATTACAAAATTGGACCAAATATCAGCCATCTGAGATTTTTTTTTTCACATGAAAATACATGCCAAAGCAAGATGATATACATGACAATTCCACCTTACACACACAAACACATAAAATTCCAGATAACCAACAGTATGAAGCATGCACTTCATCTATTTCTAAGAATAGGAGGCAAATGGCTACTTAGTAATTGCAGCTTGAATGTTTAGTTATAGGTGGAATGTTTAAGGAAAGAGAGTATGCTTGATAACAGGCATGAGATATTTAGCCATACAATACATATACAAGTAGTACATCATTGAGGAAAACCTTCAACGGTTTATAGAAAATAAAAATTCTGCCGTTTCTGTTGAAAGCAATACTAAAATTAGAAAAATTTGCTGAGACCAGTGAATTCATAAGTGTTTCCATCAAAACTTAAGAAAGATACAAATAAAAATAAAAATATCTTGTAAACCTTGAGCAAAGAGATCTTGAGATGATAGCAATGTTGCCTGCTTCATTTTCTTCTTTCGGTAATATCCAAAGTATAGAAAGACTGCAAATAATAGCACCACAGCTACCGCTCCTATGGATATGCCAGCAATAACACCACCTGCTATCCCTGCTTATATGAAGGTACAATGTAAGTCATGAAGCATGAAGTTTACATTTTAGCATCTCTGCCAAACATCAAAATGAAGATATCATCATAAAAGCAGCTTGCTGAAAAGGCCAAACCACCTGTGCTGCAAAAAGGAAAATTTGGAAAAGAAAATCATTTAATAATTTGAATTTAAAAATAACAATAAATCTGAAGGTAGCCAACTGGAATCAAAATAACAGATTAAATTAATGCAGAAAAGATTAGAGTAAACAAATTACCTTGATACCAGTGGCCGATAACTATTATTTTCATCTGCAAATACAGGACGAGTTTCAGTGAGATGCATTCATAGTACTTCATAGAAAACAACTAGTAATATCATTTTAATGATGCTAGAATTTCCTGCACGGTACAGTTGTATCCAAAAGCAAATGCACAATAGATAAGACATTATTATATCAAATTAAATAAAACAAGAAACAGTATCGTCTAATAATCCAAACGGGCTTATTCAATAAGGAGATTTGGGAAAAAAATGAAATAATAAATTGCAACTCGAATAAAAGGAGAAATGGAATAAATATATGGTATTTTCAATGCTTATTAACTCATAAAATATCCTATTTCTACAGCTTTACCATTTCATGGACTTGAATTTTTCAACCCAGTATTTTTTAATAGCCAAAACGCTTTTTCCCTATGTGACTGCATAAACACCTCCAAATGTCTTACAAAGGAACTAGATTAATATCTTGAACTTTAGCAATACCCGAGTATAACACTAACTGGAGATTCTTGTTTTAAATTTAAGAAGCATAGCATCACTTTTTATCAGTGTAATCTGTCATGAATAGATAGAATGTCCCACTAAACTTGTATGAAAACGCACTGCCTAAATTCAGTTAACACCGTATCTTCAGATTAAATATTCACTCTCCTACTTCAAGATTCCCTCTTATAACCAACCAAAAAAATTTTTAAATAAATGTCACTAACGGGCAACAAATAGTATGTAAACTTAAGTACAAAAGCATCAAAATTCTATCTGGATTAACAAATTTTTCCCATAGCAAAAGCATCAACAAAGAACTGTTTCAAAAGCATCCGCAAAAACACCAAAAACTAATTTTGCTAAGTGAATCTCCCAATCTAAAAGGCATGGAATCCAATAAACTCGAAATTATGCAGGATTTTCATATAGACAATAGTAAAATATATAGTAAAATAAGGAACTTGACCAAATTCTCACAAGCCCAATCAATTACTCTCACTATTCAATCATAAATCATTAGCTCAAGGCACAACCGAAATTTCTCCGAAAGAAAAATCACCTTTTCCCGGAATATAAACTAAACCACTTCCTCGACTAAAATTAGCACCAACATTATATCTCTGCAGCAAGTCAGCACTAATATTGACCTGGCTTGCAATTGACTGCAAAGAATCCTCAGGCCGGAGTGGATGGGTGATAAACAACCCATAATCTTTAGAAATGGAGCTATCCCCACAGGAGCAATTCACAGTAACATTAAGCGTACCAACATCTGGTATGTTAAACGCGGGATAGCTATTGAAGCGCTCCAACCAGGAAATCGTGGTCAAGTTAGAATAGTACCTCTCGGCGACGACATCGTAGGTGTCACCAGTTTGCACGTTGTACTGGAAAACATGGCCAAGGAATTCACCGCTGATGCAGTCGCAAGGGAAAGGAACGTTGATTCTGATAGAAGATTGGACACTATCCTTGTTAGGGACTTGATCTCTGTTGTAACTAACAATTGTATCGGCCGATTCTAAAGCGTTTGATTTCATAACGTCGGCGATGAAAGAGAGGTTTGTTCCTTCCCAAACGTAATACGAAGCTAAAGCTAAATCGCAGCCTGTAGAGCATTTGGACTCGGCGGAGTAGCAGACAGAGAGTAACAGCAGAAAACCTAAAACAAACTCTAATTTTGGATTCATTGAGATCAAGAATTAGGGAATTTACGTGAGATATTTGGTGATTTTGAGCAATGGAATTGAATTGAATGGAATAAGGAGAATTTTTGCTATTTGATGTGTCTGTGGACCGTTGATTGGGTATGAGAGAGAAGGATTAGTTGATAATGATTATAATTAAGAATTGTTGAAAGAGACATATTTGTTGGATTAAAGAAGGGATCAAGAGATGGCTGGCTTACTGGATGTGTCGTGTTCTGAATTGTTGAGGGGAGAATACCATTACTAATTAAATAGCAGAAAATTCCAGCGGTTTTTCTACTCTTTTCAACAGTCAACACGGTGGAGTGTATAAGATTACGCAAATGCTGCAGAGGCTGCTCCAATAGAAAAGATTTGGTCACACTGGGCCGCTGAAATTACTCGGCCTTAATAAAGCCCTCACCCCCCACAAATTTAAGATTTTCAGATTTCTTCAAGAATGTCCAACAAATAAAATACTTAATTTTTGAGAAAATTACATGATATTAGGTATTTTAGTTTTCTATTTCCAATTATACGGAGATAACTTCATTTTTATAATTTTATACTTTTTAATTTTCAGTTTTATATTTTTAGATTCTTAATTTTACGAAAAAAGACGTGTCCCTCAGTTTTAGTTCCATCCCTTTCAGCGTTAGCCAAATTTTGAAAGTTTAGCCTTTGCCTTTGCCTCTGTCTTTGTTTTTTTATTATTATTATTATTTTTTTTATTAATTAATTAGTTTGCATAGATAATTAATTAAGCTGGTATTTATGCTTGGTGATCACCACCAATGTTTCTTTCTTCTTTTTATATTTTAAATTTAAATTTTAGATATTCGTCCTCCTCCTCATATTTTATTAATAAAAAAAATTATGCACTTATAGATTCATTGAACTATTTTCACTAACAATATCTTTATCAATAATTTTCAAACACTGATTACCAATTATTATGCCTATATATTATCATAAATCCTCAGTTATTTGAATAATTATACGCTATCTCTGCTATAGCTACTCAATATGCTGACTATTTATAACAAACTAATAAAAATTTTACATATTAAAAAAATATGACACGCTACGTGTCAAATTTTTTAATAAATAGAACTAATATTGATTTATTTCATTTAATTTACGTGTCATGTCAGATCTTTTTAATGTATAAAAATTCTATTGATTTATTGTAAACAGTCAAGAGTGACAAACTCAAACTAGCATATAATTATTCCAATTATTTTCTCAACTTTCCTCCTATATTTCACTATTTCATAACCAAAAAAAATCACTAACCCAAAACATAAAATACGCAGTTAAAAAAATAATGAACAAAAAAAATTCTTAATAAATTTTACGAAAAGCAAAAGAATAAGAACTCACCTCGGCCTGGAATATAAACAATAGTACCATTCCCTTGACTAAAGTTGGCACCTTCATTATATCTCTGCAGCAAATCTGAACTAATATTAGACTGGTTTGCGATCGATTCAAGACTATCTTCAGGCCTAAGAGGATATGTGATAAACAATCCATAATCCTTAGAAACCGCGCTATTTCCACACGAGCAACCCACGGTCACATTAAGCACACCCGTGTCTGGTATATTGTTCTCTGGATAACTATTGAACTGCAGCAACGACGAAATCGTGGTCAAATTGGCATAGGTTTCGTTAGCCACTTTTGTGTAGGTGTCGCCGGATTCGACGTTGTATTGAAAAGTATGGCCGAGGAATTCGCCATTAATGCACTGACAAGGAAACGGGATGTTGATTCTAATAAAGGATGGGAGAAAGTCCTTGTTTGGAATGCTTTCGCTGTTGTAAAGGACGATTGTATCAGCCGATTGCAAAATCTCAGATCTGAAATTCTCGGCTATGCCCGATAAGATTTCTCCATTTACAACGTAGTACGATGCCAAAGCTAAATCGCATCCGTCGCCGTTACTGCATCTGGATTCGGCGGTGGAGTAGCAGAGAGAAAGTAAAAGTAAAATCGGTAATTTCCGATTCATTTTGGTTCAATAATTGTGAGGATTTATTTTTTTTTTCTTCTTTGAGGAAGAAGATGAAATGAAGGTAACGTGTTTGATTTGAATTTTGATTTGTGAAGCTGAAAATTGTGATGTGTTGGACCATTCACTTGGGATTTTAACTTTGATTATTGAAAGATAAAATTTTTTAATCTTATTTTGGATTAAAGGAGGTATTAATAAGAGGATTCGAGATTGAAGATTAAAAGGTTCTTGACTTTTATTTTAATTGAAGAAAACAAACAATTGAAATTTCCAACTTGTCTTCTAGTGCTTAGTGGCTTGCTTGGAAGGTGATGGAAGTGGTATAATATTATTTTTTTAATATATAGAGTACCATCTACAGTGATAGATATTACTTGGTTAACGGACATCATTTTTAATTAATCGATTAAAATTTTAATTTAATTAATCGATTAATAATTTAATTGAATCAATTTACTTAAAGAGTTTTGATTATTTCAATTTTCAGTTTAATTAATATTTAACCGATTTAATTCGATCGGTTATTTGATTAATCAAAAATTTTAAAAAATAATTTTTTTTATTTTTTACTAATTTTTTATTTAAATCTTTAATTATATAAATTTTTATTATAAATATATATTTTTATTATAAAATAAAGTTATATTTTATTTATTTTTTAATATATTTTATTTAGTTATTTAATTATATTAATATTTTTATTATAAATATATTTTTTATTATAAAATAAAAAATATCAGTTTGATTAATTAACCGAACCGACTGATTTAGTTTGATTAATTAACTAAATTGTTCGAAAGTAAAAATCGATTGGTTTGGTCGAAATAATTAGTGGTCAAAACGATCGATCAAATTAAAGTTCGGTCGGTCTATTAAATGTCCACCCCTAACTATTCTTAAGAAAAAAAGTTAAGAAGATAAAAATAATTATTTAATATATTGAAATTTTTTTATCTAAACCGGATGTATGATATCCGATCAATGAAAAATTACTAAAAGATTAATTATATAAAAATTATATAATTTTATTGGCCGAATACATATATATTCAGTCTAAATAAGTTTTTTCTTAATACGTTATACTCTTTTGTCTCGAATGTATAAGTTTTATTTATCCTAAGTTATAATCTATTTATTATTTTAATAAATTAATTAATATATGAAATCTCTATCATACACATATTTAACATTATTTATTAAAAATATTTAATGAATTTATTTCACAATAAAGTATGTGTTAAGTATTCGCATTGATAAAATATAATAAATGTGTGCTTTTTATAATAGTCTGGACAATTCTCACCTTATAAGCTAGCTTTTGGGATTAAGTTAGGTCCAAGTTTATTTTCTCAATATGATATCAGAGCTATGATATAATCTCTTAATATTGAGCTATCCGCAGATGTCCAGTCTTGTAAACTTTACAATTTAAATTTTCTGCATGTGTTGGGACCTGAGTGTGAGAGAAGTGTGTTAAGTATTTTATATTGATAAAATATAATAAATATATGCTACTTATAATAATTTGGACAATTCTCACCTCATAAGCTAACTTTTGGAGTAGAATTAAGTTTAAGTTTATTTTCTTAACGGTATGAGTATAATAGAAAATATATATGTAAATTTATATTTTTTTAATTAAAATGGATGATTTTTTATAGTTTTGTCAAATAAAAAGTGCATTTATCAATCTAAAAAACAGTATTAATTTGTGATACCGTCGATTTATGATTCAGTTAAGAAGTAAAGAGGAGAGACGACAATTTGGAAGTAGATTTGGTTTGGACATGCATATGGGAATTGGTGATTCAATCTAAAAGATGAGCTAAGTGAACCAGTCTAAATATATTAGGGGAGGTAATTTTTGGTATAAAGCAAGAGGAAAAGGTAATTTGGTATAATTTATTAGGAAAGGTTATTCAGTGCATAGTCATTTCCCTATGGTTTGGTCCAAAAAATATGGGACCCAAACAACAACAACAACTAAGCCTTAGTCCCAGACAAGTTGAGATCGGCTGTATGGATCCTTAATAAAATAAGCTCAAAAGACACCAAAAAAGATACTCCAGCCTTAGGCCCCTTCCAAGATACGGATTTTATATCTCCATTCAAGTCTATCATTAATTAAATCCGCATTAAGATCTAAATTGTACGTAACAGTCCAATTAACAAAGTTTTCTAGGAGATGTGTGTCATCTTCCCTAGTTTCATAAGAATGGTAACATAAGCTTAAATCTTTGAGCACAAGATATCTTTCTCTTTAAAAGGAAAGATAGATACAAACAAACCATTCACTATTCAATATACTATTCCTCTGCCAAAATGGAGACTGACCTAAGTATTGAAGGATTTTTTTCAACAGAACACCTTTGGTGTAACCCACTTCCTCTATTTTGTAGATATCAATCAATTAATCTCTACAAGAAAAGCTCAAAAACCTTATCACTTAGTGTTGTCTGTGAATATATATATATATATATATATATATTCTTTCAAATATGAAAATTTCTATTTTAGTTTTGATGCACATTATAACAGTTTTTTCTCTCTCCTTTAAATATGCAAATTTCAATTTCATATATGACTTTTCCAATATCATATTTGAAATTTTTGGATTAATTACACTTATAGTCTTCAAACTTGTCCTTATCCCACTAAAATACCTAAATTTTATTTTGTAAAAATAAAATTCTTAAACTTTCTATTTTATTCCAATAAAATTCTTGAGCTTGTTTTTCGAGCAACAGAGAGTAACATAGTAGCCACATGTTGCCATGTAGCAAAAAAAATTTAAACAAATTAATTTCTGCTTACATAATAAATTAACAAATAAAAGTTTATTGGAGCAATTTTTTCATCAAAACACTACAAATTGGTTAGCTTTAAGTAGAAAAGCTCAGTCGCATACCCTTTTAATTAATCTCTTATATCCTTCAGACATTTAACTTTCACATTCAATTTTATAGCTCATTTTTAAATTATAAATAGTTTCATCAACCTCTAATTTTGATACTAGTAGTCCAAAACATATTGTTAGTTGAAATTAAATTTTATTTTTTTTTAGCTTTTTGCCCGCATGATGAAAGATGATTGTCATATTATTCTATGGTAGCTAGAAAATGATCTCAGTGATTTTATTAGAACAAAATTGAAAGTATAAGGATTTTATATTTACAAAATAAAGTTGAAGAATTTTAATGGGATAAAGATAAAAGTTTCGGGACCATTTATGTAATTAGCCCAAATTTTTGGATAAGTTTTCAATTCTCTCAGTTTTTATTTTTGTCCCTTTATTTTGAAATTTTTTTGTAATAAGAGAGTGAGGTAGAATCTCAACAACTACTAGTAATCATCCAATGATGTATGCTCCTATCACATCACGGTAAGCCCAGCTTCTAATACCTGGCAGTATTGTCTCTAACATATGATTTCCATGGGGAACTAGTAGTGTACAAAGCAAGGCAGTCGGCAGTAAAATAAGCATCACAAAAGAGACATGTCAAATTTCTACATTTTAGTCTAACTTCATAGTATCCTGAATACGCGCTGCCAAATGATCAGCATTTGCACAACTTTGAATATGGCTTCCCTTATTAGGTCAATCACATATCTACTATCACACTCCACCATGAGATACTTGATCCCAAGCTTGCATGCCAAAACAATCCCCTGGTACACCCTCCCAATAATTATGCCTGTGTAATTGAATAGGAACCAATATTCATTACAAACTCATGCATCCATTTCCATTGGTTATCCTAAATCAGACCTCCAGCATATGCATATGCCTCATCGATATTCAATTTCACCCATCCAATAGGCGGGGGAACCCATTCAATAAGCCTCTCAACATGCTTTCCCCATACCTATCCATTACTTTGAGAATTTTATCTAAAAATTTTGTCTCTCCAACATTTTTGGCGCTTTCTTTGAAATTCATTCCTCAAATTCTTTATCATCTTTGTCACTTATTTTAAATGACATCTTTTAGAGATTTGGCATCACCATACCTGCAACAACTTCCACCCTAAAAGCACCAGCTCTTTTACCATATGTCCTTCTTTTCTCAAGTTTCTTATCCTTCACCTTTAGCACCATACCACCATCACCCATTTAACCTAACTCTATCAAACGTGACACCCACTCATTGGCTCCAAACTCAGAGGAATTATGACATCAGCCTAAATGTTATAGCAAAAGAAAATTTTCTTCATAAAAGAAAAAAAATAAATGAATAAATAAATTAACTATTTAATGTTTAACATATTATTAATCTACCAAAAATTGAGATTATAAGTATCAGAAGGTTTTTCAATGGAACCCCTCCGATGTAGCTTTTCTCTATTTTGCATATATCAATCAATTAATCTCTACCAAAAAAGCTCAAAGAGAGATCGAGACTCGAGTATTTGAGCTTTGATGTCTGTGGCCTTGTACAAAGAGAGCAGTGCTGACGTTGAGGCTTGAAGGACAATAGGAGACGGAAAGAGAGGAAGAGAAGTGACTATGAGGCTATTTCGGTTCGAGTTTGGCTGAGTCAAAGGCTTTGTGCATAATCCTAAATATTCTTGCATCTATTTTTCTTTTATTCTATTCAGAAAGCCAACAATATCAAAATCATACAATTTCATTGGACTAGTGAAATTTCTATATAACTTTAACCATAAATACAAGAACCGAGTCCACAATAAATACAAAATACAATTTTTAGCTACAACATATAAACCAACCTACGTTGATGGATAGACAATGGCAGCACCAAATTTTGATAGAAAATTATCAAACTTGGGTAGTTCATACAATAGTTTCATCTAAAAGCATTGGACTTTTGGGAGGCCTTCACTATGTAATTATCCAACAACGGCTCAAATCAAAATCCATAGGGAGAAAAAAAAAAGCTTAAGTTAGGGTTTTCTTATTTTCTACTGTTTCACCTTAGAGCAATAAGAAGGATTTTCTGAATATGGTTCACAAATTCTAAATGCAAAAAAAAAAAAAAAGAAAAATCAAAAGTACTTAAGGAATATGTTGATAAGGTGTTAAACGTATTCAATGGGACCAGGATCTAGGTAGAGGAGGACAAAATTTCTAAGCAAAAATAATTACAAATAAATTAATATTTTATTTTATTTTCATATTAAAAAATTAATGCAAATAATTGACATTAATATTTATATTCAATTTTATTTTCATATTAAATATTAAAATATTAAAATTTTTATCATTTTTATTTTAATATTTAAATACTACTTTGAAAAATTAACAATATATATATATATATTTTTTAAATAATATTTATCTAATTTTTGAGATATTTTAAAGAAAATATTTAAACTAATTATTTTTTAAAAAATTTATATGATAAAATATTTTTTTGCAAAATAATTAACCTAATTACAAAATCCCTAAATCCAATTTGTAAGCCAGCTACTTGATAAAGGATACTAGATTTTGTTGAAAAACAATATTATAGGATATTGAGGTGTTCAATACTAAAAAGAAAGAAAAGAGTTTTGTTTTCAATCTAATCGAATAAAAAAAATGAAAATATGCATCATCTTATTCAAGATTAAGTATTGAGAAAATTTAACTACTGCTCTTAGAAAATAAGAATAGCTGTTGTAGTATTTTGAATAAGTCAAATGATAGAAAGCTTCAAAGTAGTTGTTAGAAAGTAGGAAATAAAGAATTGAGTTATTTTCATAGATTTATGACAATTTTTCAGTATTTCATCATCCATTTTAATAGGATTTTCACATATACCAAATATTTTTTATTCAATAAATTGCCAAAATAATTTCAATCTTCATTTTGGATGAGGTGTAACATGGTTAAATAAAATAGAGTAAGATAGAGTAAAACAAGGTAAAGTAAAATAAGAGAGATTATATATTTATTTTGAATTTGGAAAGGAGGCAAGGTTAAATAAAATAAAGGATTTGTACTCTTTTATTATTTAGTGGAAAGGTAAGGAAATATAAAGTTTAATATTAATTGATTAAAATATCTTTTTATATATGAAACTAGTTATTATAGTTATACAATTGTTTAAATTATTTTTAATTATAATATTACTTTTGAAATAGTGCAATTATAATACTATTTTTTAAAATTATTAAAATATTTTTTTCTTTTTCCATAAAAAAGATGAATATATAACAAATATTTACATAATAAAATATTTATTATAACGACAAAAAAGAAAAATAAAAATTATAACACATCCTAACGTCCCAAAATGAGGTGTTAAGATTTCTATGAAAAAATAACACTCAACCCTTCATGAACCTTATAAAACCCTTTCCCTTAATCTACTTTCTTCCCAAATAACACAATTCACCCTTCTCTTCTTTAACCCTACCCATTTCTCCTTCACTCTGTCTCAAACATAGGCTCGTTTTACCTTTATATATATATATATATATATATTTGGTTGTTATTCTACTAAAAAAAGCAACATAAACTCTAACATTATGAAGATTTTTAAAATTTCTTATTTGAGTGGATGAGACATTTTATAAATTTTTATTTTTTCTTTAAATTTATTTAAAAAAAATTCTAATTTTATTGAATTTTGATATTTGAATTTTAAAATTTTTGATAAAATAGAATCTAGGTTCGTTTTGATTCGAGATTGGAGAGGAGAAGATGCATTGAGCAAATTAGCTCAGTGTCTGTTCAAAAAAATTAGCTCAAGTGTGAGATTTTGATCTGTGACGATGTGGGCCATTGACACGTTGTCGATGAAACTTTGGGGTTAAAATAAACTTTTTCCTTTTTTTTTATTTTTGGATTATAAGATTTTGATTTGAAATCTTTTATAAGTTTTAGTAATCAAAATATTAAATAGGAAGCCAAATTGACAGATTTAATGTTAATAACAAAGTGAAATTTTTAAATAGACAAATATGTCCTTGTGTGGTTTTATAAAAGTAAAAATGTGCAAATATGTCCTTCAACTTATCATGCATGTATAATTTAGCTCTATTTTTTTCTTAGCTCAAATAAGCTTTAAATTTTTTAAAATTAGATTTTTAAGCCCCTTACTTAACAATAAAGCTAATGTCGTTATATTATAAAAAGAAAATGTAGATATATTTATAAATTTATCTCGTAGGTATAATTTGGCTTTTTTTTCTCAATTATGTTTAAATTTTTTCAAAAACAATTATTTTGGTATCACTTGGAACTATTTTTTAGGCTCAAATATGCCGAAATATTTATAAGACTACCTTTTATACCCTTCACTTAACGGCCAATTTAACTCTCATACTGTTAGTTAAGGATAAAATTGCTAATAAAAAATTAATTAAAATAATAAGTTTTTTAGGTTCTTCTTGATATCACTATTAATGTTCTTCAACATAAAATTTACAATACTAATCAACCATTAAAAATAATAAATTTACAATTATTGCACATATATATAATAAAAATAAAATTTTTATATTTTTCACTACTTACGTTTTTGAATTCAAAAAGAAAAGTAAAAAACAAAAACAAAAATCCATATGTTGTATGATTATGAATGAATTTTGTTTCTTCATATTTTCAATAAATTAAAATTGCTTGCAATAAAATGAATAAGAGACACAAAGTGATATAGTGTATAGAGAGATAAATAGTTATTTTATAGCCCTAATTACAATATCAAATCTACAAACAATTAAATCTTCTCTGTTTTGGGTGGCAAAATCCTTTTTTCTTGAAAACTCTATTCCTACAAACTCAATATGGCGGCTGTCACTAGTGACAGGAAGACTAAGAGCATCGATGAAGAAGTCTAAAATATCTACAATCGATGATCTTTCATTGAGTCACCTTTTGCTAGCTTCATGTCTAGCTAAGAATATGATATCTAGATTCTGAAACTTTGATGAGTTGGCTTGAGTTCTTTGGAAGTCAATTATGGTGAATATTCTGAAAATTCTTCAGCAAAAGGAGAAGGAAAGGAAATCTCCTATGTTTCTCTTCTTCTTCTTTTTCTCAAATCTCTTAAAAAATCATATAATCATAAAAAGTCAAAATAAAATTTCATAACTATGAATAAAAATATAGTTTTTTTTTTGTAATAAGACACTATGGTTTTTTTTAATAATATCTAATTACTTTATGTGAAAAAATAATTTTTTATTTCAAGTGGAATTCACATATTCTTCAAATTTAACAATGTTAAATTTTTTGGTTACACAAGGGCTAAAATAGTTATTTTTGCAAAAATTTAGGTATAATTGAACCCAAAAAATTTAAGGGCTAAATTGTACTCATGCAATAAGTTTAAATGTATCTTTACACATTCTCCATATAATATGACGACGTTAACTTTACCGTTAAGTGAAGGTTTAAAAAGCTAAATTTTTAAAAATTTAAACTTATTTAAGCCAAAAAAAGAAAAAAAAAAGAGAGAGTTAATTTATATCGGGCGATAAGTTGGAGGGCATACTTACACTTCCTCCTTTTATAAAATTGTGAAATTTACAACTATGTCTCACATATTTGTAAATGCAATAATTTTACAAATCCCACTCTCAATTAAAGTTTCAGCAAGCAACTGCTGTGAGAATCCAAAAAAAAAAAATTTGAAGGAATTCTTTAGTGAATGACTTTGGAAAAATAACAAATTCATTTTCACTTATAAAATTTCTGTTATTCAAAAACAATACAAATTTTTATATTTTATTTATAGGATAAATGCTCAATTTAAATTCTGGCTTATGGTCCAAAATTAAATTGACCCTACTAATTTATTTTAAGAATTTTTTCAATTAATATTTATTTGACAGAACCGTTAAACTAATTGACAATATAGAATCTATTGAATCAGAAGTATATGAATCCAATGCTTACTTCGGTTAAATATGTTTAAATTGAATTTAAAAAAATATATTTATAATTTATTAATATTGTAAATTATAATATTTTTAAAAATTATTTATTAATAAATAATATTCAATAAATAAATTTTTTAATATTAATAAGTTATAATATTAATAAATATTTTTATAATATTTATTAATATTATAAATAATTTTGATAATAAGTATTTTTAATAAATAATATATCTATTCATAAATAATTTTTATAATAATATAATTTATAATAGGATTAATTACAAAAAAAATGAACTTTAGCATTTTTTCAATTATATCATAAATTTTTTAAAATATTAAAAAAAGGATGAACTATACACTTTGTTTCAATTTTGCCATATTTATCACGAATATCAATTTAATTTATAAAATTATTAACGTGTTGATCTTTCTTAGTTGACGTGATGTGCTGATAATTGGATAAAAAAATAAGTTAATTAAAAAAAAGCATAAAATTTTAGTGTGTTTTCATTTTTATTATGAACTTTTTAAAATAACAAAAGAGTGGATAAACTATATATTTCGTTTTAATTATTTTTATTAAGAGATGTTATTTTACTTGTTAAAATGTTAATGTGTCGATTTTTGTAAAGAAAATTCTAGAAATGGTAATTCGAGTGAGAGAATTTTCAATTGGTCATCGTATGAACAACATTCTTTTAAATAGTTTCGAAGAGAATTATTTAGTGTTTCTACTAAAAAAAAGTATGTGTGTTATTTTATATTTTTAATATTTGTTCTTTTTTTCGTCATAAAAGGTGTGTTATTCATTATATATATATATATATTGTTTTATTTTGTATTAATATAGTTGAAGTTGAAGAATATTATGCCTTTGCCATCTGAGAGGAAATTATGGATTTGGATTCATTGTTTGAAAAGGGGAAAGGCAAAGATGTTGATGATTATGGGAAAAACGATATTGATGATGATGACTTTTGTTAGAAATTAAGAGAGGATAGATGAAGAATCTGTATATATTTTTCATTAAAAAGAATAGTTTATATACAAGAAACTACAATCATAAAAGGAAAGTGTTTGAATGTAAACAATCCCTGGCATTATGGGATTATGATATGTATTTCCTATTTTATACATTTCCTATTCTAATACTCCCCCTCAAGTTAAATAGTAGGATCACCCACATTTAACTTGCTCATTACTTCTTTAAAGACTTTGCCAGTAACTGCCTTCGTAAGAACATCTGCTAATTGATCTTCGGACCGAACATATGGAAGAGCAATAACTCCACAATCTAACTTTTCCTTGATAAAATGTCGATCCACCTCAACATGTTTAGTACGATCATGCTGTACTGGATTTTCAGATATGCTGATTGCTGCTCGATTATCACATAACAAATTACAAGTTCTCTGAACTGGGAACCCAATTTCTGCTAGAAGCTTTCTCAACCACAAAATCTCAGTAAGTCCCCGAGCTATTCCTCGAAATTCTGCCTCAGCACTAGAAAGAGCAACAACTTTTTGTTTCTTACTTTTCCAAGTGACAAGATTTCCTCCAACAAAAGCAAAGTACCCAGAGGTAGACTTCCTGTCAATCGGATTGCCTGCCCAGTCAGCATCTGTGTAAGCTTCAACATCCAAATGCCCATGATTCTGAAATAAAACCCCTCTTTCTGGAGATCCTTTCAAATATCGTACAACTCTCAAGGCAGCTTCCATGTGATTATTCTGAGGATGATGCATGAACTGACTTAGAACTCCTACTGCATACGCAATGTCAGGTCTCGTATGAGACAAATAAATGAGTTTTCCAACAAGATGTTGATATTGCCTTTGATTTGCCAACTCTGCTCCATCTATAATTCTTAGACCATGATTAACAACTATTGGTGTCTCTGCAGGCTTACAATCCATCAAGCCTGTTTCGGCTAACAGGTCAAGGATATATTTACACTGAGAAATAAAGATTCCCTTCTGTGACCTCAAAACTTCAATTCCAAGAAAATACTTGAGTCTTCCTAAATCTCTTATCTCAAATTCTTGAAACAAGTTCTTTCTAAGTTGCCTTATTTCCTCTGAATCATCTCCAGTGATAATCATGTCATCTACATAAATAATTAAGCAAGTCACTCGGCCTTCCTTCTGTTTAATGAACAACGTATGATCTGAATTACTCTGCTGATACCCATATTTCTTCATTGCTATTGTAAATCTACCAAACCAAGCTCTTGGTGACTGCTTCAGACCATACAATGCTTCAGACACTTCTTTATAGTGGAAATCATCGGAAAAACCAGGAGGGGGTTCCATATACACTTCTTCCTGCAAATCTCCATGTAGAAAAGCATTCTTTATATCAAACTGATGAAGAGGCCATTCTCGATTAGCAGCAATTGAAAATAACACCCGAATAGTATCAATTTTGGCAACTGGGGAGAAAGTTTCTGAATAATCTATCCCATATGTCTGAGAGTAGCCTTTTGCAACCAACCTAGCCTTATACCTCTCTATGGATCCATCTGCTCTATGCTTGATTGTAAATACCCAACGACATCCAACAGTTTTCTTACCAGGTGGTATAACACATTTTTCCCAAGTTCCATTCTTCTGCAATGCTGCCATCTCAACAGCCATAGCCTCACGCCATTTTTCTTGTTCTAAAGCCTCTTGTATTGTCTTTGGAAGCACCTCAGCATATACAGTCGTGGAGAAAGCCTTGGCTTCTGAAGATAAACTCCCCCTGACTAGATTGCCCACCGGATATCTAGACTGCTTAGGTTCATATTCTGGTTCATATCTTTTTGGAGGAACTCCCCTTGTACTTCGAGGTGGAAATACATATCTTACTGGTTCCTCTGATTCTATCCTGGAGTCCATCTCTTCTTGTCTGGTACCCATTTCTGTTTCCACTTCATTCAAGAACACATCATTATTGTCAAGATTATTATCAGTACTTACCTCAGCTGGATCCAGTGGGGATGTAGGCTCTGGTGAAGAGTTCTGTCCCATGGAATGAGATGACTCGGTAGAACCACGTACTGGATCTTTTAGAACCATGTTAGACAAAATTGGACTAGAAATCCAACTCAGTGGGTCTGACTGACTCTCCCCCTGACCACTGGGTTGGGTAGTGTAGAAGTATTCTGTTTCTAAGAAGTCACAATCCAGTGTTGTATAGATGCGACGAGTGGAAGGATGATAACAGCGATAACCTGTCTGATGAATCCCATATCCAACAAAAACAAACTTAAGAGAACAAGCATCAAATTTAGTTCGTTCTGTTTTGGGAATATGGACAAATACAGAACAGCCAAAGACACGAGGTTGTAAGGTCAAAACTGACGGGACACTAACATGGCGAGTGAGTTCCTTAAGAGGTGTTTGGAGATTCAAAATTTTAGTAGGTAGGCGATTGTGAAGATAGACTGAGGTGGTAACAGCCTCTGGCAAAAAAAAAAATAGGGACACGCGACTCAAGCATAACAGCCCTAGTCATTTCAAGAATAAGACGATTTTTACGTTCTGCAACCCCGTTCTGTTGGGGTGTGTGCGGACAAGAAGTCTGATGAATAATACCATGATCTTGAAAAAACTGTTTTAGAGTAGAATTGACATATTCCCCCCCATTATCTGACCTAAGAATCTTAATTTTTGTTTGAAACTGAGTATGGACCATGTTATAAAATTCAACAAATTTAGAAGCAACTTCAGATTTATGTTTTAAGAAATAAACCCACGTCATTCTGGAACAATCATCAATAAATAACACAAAAAAATTAAATCCATTGTGTAACACATTAGATCCTAATTGTGGAGCAGGTCCCCATACATCAGAGTGAACCAAGAAAAACACAGACTGGACATGAGTATTTGACAAACGATATGATTGTTTATGACTTTTAGACAAAAAACACATCTCACAAGATAAAGACTGATTATAAGAAAATAACTTTGGAAATAAGACACGAAGATACCCTACTGATGGATGACCTAAACGTCGATGCCATAACCACTGTTGTCTTTCCACAGTTCCGTGAGCCAGCGCAGCAGTCCCGTGTTGAGCTACCTCATCCACATAGTATAACCCTCCACGTTCAGTGCCACATCCAATCACTCTCCCCGACTAAATATCCTGTAAGAGGCAAAAATTGGAAAACATTAGCACCATGCAATTTAATTCTTTTGTTACATGACTAACAGATAACAGCTTGCACGACAGGCTAGGCACATATAGACAATTTTTTAATTTCAAATTTGGTGAGAGTTCAATAGCTCCTGCTCCTTGTACTGGTGATAATCCCCCATTGGCACTTATAATAGAGGTTTTCTTTGGTACTGATGATGTGACCAGATCTCGATGATCAAAAGTCATAATGTCGGTTGCTCCACAATCAATAAGCCATTATGTGTTCTTGTTGTTGTTTGAAACTTGAGCGGCAACCCCTTGAAAATTTTTTTGCTGAAATGAACAATCCTCAAAGTTACAGGGACCAATTCGATACTATTTAAGAGTATTGGGTATTTCTAATAATTTTTCTATACTATTTGGGTTAAATTGAAAATCTCTGAAACTATTGGGCTCAGGACTGAAAGGGGGTAATTTAGAGGACCAACCAGTTAATTGCCGGTAGGGTTTACCTTTAAAACCACCATCTTCTTTCCTCCCAAACGATGCCGCCGCATACCCAACCTCCTTCTCCTCTGGTTCATCTTTTTCGTTGTTCTCTTGATTTCCAGCAGCTATGGAAGCACTACCTCGCTGACTCTCCTTCTGTCTTCGACTCTTCCATCCTTCTGGAAAACCCACGATCTCGAAGCATTCCTCTTTTGAGTGGCGCTTCTTCCCACAGTGGCTACACTTGAGCTTAGACCGATCCATTCCGCCGCCGCCTCGCTGTGATGGCCTGTGGCCCGATGCCACCATTTCTGAGCTTGGCTTGGTGGCGAAACCATGGCCAATGATGGGATCATTTTCCTGCTGAGGCTTGAACACCAATCCAGAACCTAACCCTGGTATGATTTCTTTCTTCTCTGGTCCCATTATGCCTCTACGTGTTCCTTCTCGTCGGATAACGGCATAAGCTTTTTCTACCGACGGCAAAGGGACCTCTTTGAGAAGGTCACGTCTTTCCGCATCAAATCGATCATCAACACCACTCAAAAATTGGTATAATCTGGCTTCTGATCGGAGCCTATTAAACACGGTGATGTCTTCTTCATCTCTCATTGGATTTGGTTGTCTCATTTCAATTTCATGCCATATTCTCTGGCACTCACTATAAAATTGTTCAATTGAATTACTGCCCTGTTTTAGACTGTGTGCTCGAACTGTTAATTCATATAGTTGAATCCCATCATCTCGTTGACTGTATGTGGCTGCCAATCCTTCCCACAGAGCTTTAGCTGTGGGATACTCTGCATAATTTGGTACTAATTCTGGTTCCATATTGTCTAGGAGCCATGAGCATACTGTGAGATCTGTTTGTTCCCAAACATAATATGCAGGGCTATCAACTGTTGGTGGTGCTGGAATACCAGTTAAATGTCTGAGTAGGCCCCTGCCTCCAATGGCGAGTTTGATCAATCTTGCCCACAGGGAGTAATTGTGTTGAGATAATTTTGTGCTAATGGTAACTGTTTGTGGAATTTGGTGTGAATGTTGATTTGGTTGCTTTTGCAGGAACTTGGCTAACTGTTCAATTAGAGAGTCCTTTTCTGTTGACTCCTCTATTTGGACAGAGGTCGGACTGGTGCTGCTTTCAGTGGTCATGGCTGAGTTAGGTCGAGAAAGGTACTGGTAGATGATGATGGCTGTAGGATCCCGACTTAACTGATTGGGAACCACAGCTCTGATACCATGTTAGAAATTAAGAGAGGATAGATGAAGAATCTGTATATATTTTTCATTAAAAAGAATAGTTTATATACAAGAAACTACAACCATAAAAGGAAAGTGTTTGAATGTAAACAATCCCTGGCATTATGGGATTATGATATGTATTTCCTATTTTATACATTTCCTATTCTAATAACTTTGTGTTGCCTTCTCCTAAAATTATTCTACTGCTCTATTAGTTCTTTTGAGCCAAAGAGTGCAATTAGTGGGACTGATTTCTCAGATACTAATGATAAAAGAGAGAAATTTGTTATCATCTAGACATCAAGTTGTCTAGAGATTTTTCTCCTTTTAAGGAATATTTGAATGCTTAGATAGCCAGTTTGAAAAGGTCTTTTAAGCCATAGATAGGCTATCACAGAAGTTTGATGTTGGTGCTATGAGTTGCTTTCAGATATAATATATTATTTTATAATAAATTGATTACATTCTTATATTTGTAGAGTTATATTATATTATTTTTTATTCTCTTGATTATTTTTTATTTTTTTATTATGAGTAATTTAGTAAATATTCTGCCGGGAATAAAGTCAATCTGTATGAGAACGATGAAGATGAGAATTTTGAGATGAATCTTAAATCAGTAATCATGAATATATATACACACACACCATATGTATTATTCATTTTGGGCTAATTTTGGTATATATATATATATACACACACAGAGAGTAAAACAACTCCTAAAATGAATAGTAAATTTTTAATTAAACCATCCTAATTTTCAATTTTTTCAATCTACCCTTGCTTTTTTTTTTTTTATTCACAACATTGTTCCTTGTTTTTTAACCTTTTCAGTTTGCACTACTTCCCTGCCTTTAAACCAATTATTTTTTTGGTCTTTTCTATTTGCCCTATTTATTTTTTGTTAATTGTTGGAATCTTGAAAAGAGAAGGAAAGTTTGAGGCATTCATAAGAGCATCATTTAATAATTGGCTAAGAATTAATATTAAAACACTCCTTTTTATTCTTAAATCAAAATTAATTATAACTAAAGAAAATTTGATACAATTAATGCCTTTTTATTCTTAAATCAAAATTAATTATAATAAAAAATTCAATTACAACATATAATTCAATTTAATGGTATAATTAATTAGCTTTTGAATATGCTTAATTAATTAATTAATTAATTACTTCCATTTAAATATTTAAAAATTGATTATTATTTAAAGATAAGTGATTTGAATTACTATAAATAGATATTTTCTCTCTAATAAAATAAATAAAAATTTTCTATTTTCTAAAAATTCACATGTTAAATTTTCAATATGTTAAGATAAAGTGTTAGTTTGTTATCGTTTTATTATTGTTTTTAGAAAAATAATTTCTTTTTTTATTATATGTTGTTATTATTTATTTTTATTAAAATAATAGTTTTTAATTTTTTGTTATTTAGTAGGAGAAATTTGGCTAAAAATAATGATAATTTCTGTTTGATTGAAAATTTAAATTGTTATATACTAGATGTTATTTGATTATAAAATATTATATTTATTAATAATCAAGATTTTATTATCAACAAGGAATTTTTTGATAAAAATTAATTCTTATAAAAAATATTTTATTATTTCAAATTATAGTTATAATATTAAATACTTGCATAAATACTTTTTTATTTGAGATTTTACTATTATATAATTTTAATTTGTAAATATTTAAGATTAAAGGCTATAAAAAATATATAGGAAAAACAAATAAAAGAGAATAAAAAATTTTAATTATGACATTTGAGAATAAAATTAGTCATTTCATTTTTTTACTTTCTTATTGATTTATGTATTTTCATGAGTTTCAAATTATGATTTCATAATCTCAGTATCTCTTCTCTTATAAAGCTTCAATCACAAAAAAAAAAAAAGTAAATATATATAATAATAACTTAGTTTAAAATTTAATATATATATATATTATTTTTCTACTATTTTTATATTTCTATTTACTCACATCATTTTAAGGTAAATCTATAATTTTTTTATTCAAAAAATAATAAATTATAAATTTTCACTTATTCATTTGTACTCAAATTATTAATTTCAATTATTTTTATTTTTTTAAATGAAAATAATAGAATTAAAAATTAATATTTTGATATTGATCAATGAATTTTCAAAATAATTTAAAAAATATCTTAATACATTAGATATATTTTATTATAAATTTCTGATAATATATAAATATAAAAGTATTTATGTATACCATACTATTTTTTATATATTAACTATTTTAATAGATAAAATTATTTTTTTATTTTGAATAATATAAAATATCATGAATCATAGTGCGAGCAAATATTTTTGCTTATACATACTAAAGTTGCTCCGAAGATGAATAGTGCATTTCTAATTGTATCCCCACTTTCTCCCCTTTTTATTTTTAGTTTTGTTTTTTTTACTTTCTTTTTTATTTCATAAATTGTAATAATCTTATATATTATATATGTATAATACATATATTTAGTATATATAAAAAATATATATAATATAAAAATGCTACGATTCTAAGTCTTTCAAAATTATATATTTCAAAAAAAAAATTGTAACTTAAAATATAATTTAATCAACAAATAAAAACATCTATTATTAATCTTAAGTACTAAAAATACAAATTTTAAATGAAAGTCTCTAGAAATAATTCGCTAGAGTTTTGTCTGTATTTCTGATAAATTCTAAATTCAAATTTATACAAACTGCAATAAAATACACTGCAAAATATTCATTCAACACATACATTTCTCCAAAATATCCCAATGGCTCAATCCACCAATATTTCACCAAAATACATCTATCAATATATATATAAATATAAGTCTCATTTTTTTTATTCTCCAACATTTAACACAAAAGAAAATCTTTATAATTTACATCATATACATGTTTGTAAATATAATATACATATTCAAATATGTTTCAAAAAGTTTATAGTGTATACGTGATATGCAAGTGGCACTGATCCATGGCAACTCAAAGATTTTCACAATAATCAACTATAACCTAATCCTGGTGTGATCTAGTAGCACTCTTCGAATCTCCAGATCTGCCCTACCACCTAGGCAATAAAATTTATTTGTACTAAGCGTTTAAGAAGCTTTTCGTACAAATGAGCTAATAATAGCTATAAATACAATTAAAGTCGAGAAATAAAAGAAGCTTTTCGTTTATAATACCGAATTATTTAGCGCCTTCTTGCGATTTGTTTTATAATACATAACTATTTAGCGATTCTCACGCATTTGTTTTATTTATAACATCATCCCGTTTAATTTTTTTATTGTGTATTAATTTGCTTATAGTGCTTGCACTCTTATTTTATTATAGCCTCCTGTGAAGGACTGAGCATCAATGCTTGGTTAGGCGCTTATATAATATCACTCTATGCATGAGGTCCCGAGCCCCTCTTATTTGATTTTATTATTGTATCAAAGATGTATCAATATATATAGTTAGGTGCTTTGTTAGCCCTCTGAAACCCAGCTCAAGAGACTATGATTGACACCTCTGACCTCTGAGCAATGGCATCAACATTCAAGCAGTTGCACCCCTAAATGCCCAGCACTGGCACTCAGGCTCATCCAAGAGCCGAACTTAGACACTCGAGCTCAACCGAGCCACAGTTAAGCCAATAGCATAGCTGAAGGATTTACATCGGAAAGAGAAGCCAAGAATCTGCTCAAAGCAAAAGAGCTCATGCAGTTCTACCAAAGCCAAGAATATGAATAGGGCAAGAAAGCTCAATCAGCTTCCACTAGAACCATAAAAGATAAAAAGGCTCTTCTAGCAGCCGAACTTCAAAGCAGGTCATCTAACCGACCACTGTGGATAATACCTTAGAAAGGTAATTGCTTTACAACTTTTAATTCATTTTTATTTTACAAGTTCTTAGAGTGCATGTACAAATTTATAATATAGCATAGCATGATGTAAAGCTCGGCTTAATTACCCTGTCATACTTAATAGACCACTTGCTACACGGGCTTTAGAATGCCCAGTGTAATCTGAGCATCCCATATAACTGTGCCTAAGGCACTACTAACTGAACTCTAGGATGCATCTCGTGCTTGAACAAATTGAGCAGATGTCATAAACATGCTAACATCACACAACATGTCCAATGCTTGGTTAAATACCAAGCCACATATATAATTCACATAGCATATCACACAGTAAATCAAACACAAGTATTGAATGCAAGTTTCAAAAGAAAGACTTCATTAATCAAAAAATAGTTCATTACATATAGAGCTCGGTCTTTACAATTTGTTAATAGACCGAGTCAAAACAATTCCTATGCTTAAATTTTACAAGTCTGAAACATCATCCCCTTCATCTCCTTTTCCCTCCTTATACTCTTTATCTTCGGCCTCGGCCTCAGCTGCTAGCTAGTCGATATTTATGTCCATCATCCAGGACAAATCCATGTCCAGGTTCTCTCTTTTCAATCGGTCAGACACGCCCTTCTGATAGGTATAAACATCCCGAGAATAGTGCTTGTCACTCCTCACAGACTCAACTACCAATCTTTGACTGATAGCTTCCAAAGCTTCATCTGCTAGGCGTAATTCCTCATCTTTGGATTTTAAAGCTTCTTTGATATAGTGCAGCTCTTCATTTTTGGCACCGAGCTATTCTATCTTTCTTCTTAGAGCTTCATGAGCGCCCTTAAGCTCTTTGTCTTTGGCCTTCAAAGATTTCTCTACTTCGAGCCTCCTGGCCCGCTCCTTGTCCACATCCTTGACGGATTGGGCAAAGTTAGCTTTCATACCCTTTGCCCGATCCTCCATCGTATGGGTGAGCCGGATGACCTGCAATATTTCTTTCCTTTAGTATCTATATTAAATTTAACTCAAGTCCAACATTTGGATTTACACTTACCGCATGAGACATTGTCAACATCTCCCTCGCTATGTCTTCCAAACTCTTTGGTGCATCTTTGCAACTCTCCTTAGGGATGACTCGGTATATTTACTTGAGTACCTTTTGGACACCTACATTTTATAGCGAGTACGGGGTGTTATGTGGGCCCTCTAGCTTCTCATTTACAGCTTTCACCAACTGAAGCATGCTGAACCGATGGGTTAGTGATTCTTCCACCTCTTCCCGGGGCAAGTCCTCACCCACTCCTCTGTGAGACAATTATTCTTCTACCTCCCTATGTCGCTCAGGCTCTAACAGCATCTCGATGGGGAGAGCCAAGTCCATTGCAGGCTCCTGCTCCCAGCTGGACGGGTACCAGTAAGCTCTCTTCGGTGCTCGTGAGCAGAATTGCTCCCTGCTGCTTGCTTAACCATCCTAGCCTTATTCTAAACCTCTCTTCTTGGCTCCTTCTTGGCCAAACATTTTAATTCTCTGTTCACTAACCCTGAGCCCCTCTTTGATCAATTGAGTCATAAGTTAACCAAACACTTAAAAAATAAATACTTCACATGTTAATATTAAGCAAAAAACTAAGTACCGAAGCATGGAGCATACCTGTCCGATTTTCTAGCTGAATTTTCTTCGGAGCCCTCCTAAGGGAGAAGTACTCCCTTATCAGTGTTCGACATTCCTCTTCTCTCTTAAGATGTCTAGCTCCACTGTATCAAACACAATGAGCTCATTTTCGTCTAGCCCCCAGGGTCACCTGTTCGCCACTAGGATTGACCCACCAAATATTTTGGCAGCTAAACCCTTGGCTATTCTCTAGAATGAAAAATTGGTCCTTCTATGACTTTTTGGAGTTCGGCTTTCCTGCAAACATTTTGTGCCCCGACCTTCCTTGCATGTACAAAAAATCTCCGTAGGCTCCTGGGCGTATCTTGAGCACACTGAAAGCACTCAACACGCGTGTAGTGGGCATAACCCCGAGCAACCTGCATAGTATCTCGAACCCCGTGATCATTCACCATGCATTTGGACTCAGCTGACCAGGGGCGATCCTGTGATAGTTTAGGAAGGCCAGAGGGAAGAGGCGCCAAGGAAACTATACCACCAACCTAAGATCCTCCTCATAGATGGTCAATTAGTGTCCTGATAGTGTGTCGTAGGCTCGGACATCTTCTTTTAGGATAAACATTTTATACTCCTTTAGTATTTGGTATTTCTGCCAGATTCCATCCAGGTCTACCTTTGTCAGCATGGATTTAATGTCTCTTACCCGAGTTTTCTTAGAGCTCAGAGGCACTCCCTGGACCTCAGTTGCTTCATCATCTTCGTCCACCAGTTGGAGACGTCCTCTTATCTCCGGCTTGCTCATTTAGGTCGCCGCAGGCCTATTTGCAGCACGATTTCCCTCCTCTGTGTGCTCGGAGAGCCCACCTCTCCTTCCTCTTCTGACGCAACCAAGTAGATAATTGTTCGCACCATCTTGCTATTAAAATTTTAAATGAAAAACTTAATAACAGAAACTCAAAGCTAACCTCTAAGCATCGAGCTATAAAGCTTTTGCTAATCAGACAACCCAAACATATATCTTCTGAATCGTATACCGAGTGTTATCCCACTGCCCTCTATTTATAGAGTTTCTTTCGGCCATGTGAACCGGCATCTCTCTTTAAATGCAGCAGGCGTCACATCTTTTTGATTCCCGCCCAACCGTTACCACGATTTTCAAAGCGTCGCCTCACTTCTTTTTTGGCATGTGTCCTTTTAGAATATTCACTGACTCTCCTTGCCATAGAAGCCAAGACTTCTCAGATGGGCCGAGGGTACTACTACCTCAAGAAGACCAGAACCTGCCCCTATGACCTTGCCCCTTTAGTGATACGAACTCTAGTTTGTATGTCTCAACCTCTTTGTAGCCCGACCGAGTTTTATTTTGACCTCTACGAGCAATACACTTGGGTTTGACATAAATGTCAAATGACCAAATGGAGACTAGTGATAATACTCCCCCTAGCTCATGCACCGAGTACTCTTTCTAGCTCGTTAAACGAGCCACTCACTGGTTTAGCATGAAGCGTACAACCTCTTTATATCATGATCAATATAGTTATATGAAGCTCACCCAAGCTCCCTTATATGGCACCTTTTCAGTTAACATAAATGTCAGATAACTTGAGGGGGTCTAGTGATACTACCCCTCCTTTAAACGAGCATGTTAACCAAGCTCTATGACTAATCGCCCTTTGGATAGGTTCTTAAAAAGACTGTACTTCAGCTCTGTACACCCTCGTCCTATCGAGCTTCCTTGACATCTTCTGACACAGCAGCCATATAGTCCCGATGTGACAAGTGCACCTGCACAACTTTTTAAATATTCTCCAATATATACAGGTTTATCATCCACACACCATTTATATATAGAGGCAGACCCCCACAGGTAAAGGTATGTTCTTCTTATCTCTTCTCGGTATTATTATTATTATCTATACTAAGACCTACCGAGTACTGGCTTAGGTATCGAAGCCTCCCTCGGTGGAGCTCGATCTGTCTCTTTCTTGTCTTATAGGTTGGAGACCGAGCACAACCATCATCCGAGATCGAGCTTAGGGAGCTAGGCAGACCCCCCTAAGGCAACCCCGTCATCAATATATATATATATATATATTTATGGATGGAGAAGATGAAAAAATTAAATAAAAAAAAGAGAAAAGTCAAAGAAGAGTGTTTGATGGAGATTTAAAGGAATTAAATCATTAATTAATTATATATGGACATGAATTAATAAGAAACAAAAAGAAAAAAAATACAATCTTCTTCTTCTTTCTTGTGCTAGCCAAATTTAGAGAGAGAGAAAGGGAGAGGAAGAGTTCTTCCAAATACCAAAAACTAGCCAAAGATCAAATGTTTCAAGTGGATTTTTAAAGAAAAATCAAGATTTAAGTAAGTACCTATTCTCTAAAGCTTGGTTTCTTTCTTTTTAAGATTATGTTTGGATTACTAGTGAGAGAAAATGATGTTTAATTATTAAAATGGGTGAAAATGATATTAAAATGAGGAGAATATGGTGAATTATTGGTTGGTTGGTTGATATGGACAAGCTGTGAAAATTTAGGATTATGAAAAAAATGATGCATGATTTAGGATTTTGGGTATGGATGGTTAATATTGTTGGGATGAATGAAATTAGTGTTATTTATATATGTATGTAATGATTCCATAGTTGAAAATTAAATATAAGCAAGTTTGGATGAAATTTTGATTTAGGGTTTGAGTATGTAAAATTATGATTTCTAAATGGATGATGTTAATTAGTGTAATGAAATGAATTAGTATTGTTTAAATGTAAATGTTATGATTTTAAGATTGAGAATGTGACATGGATGAGATTTGGTGAGATTCATGTTGTTGCTTGCATTATGTGAAATTTGAACTTTTGAAATGAGTTTTCATAATTGTGAAAGTGACGTGTTTTGATGTTATAGTAATATATAGATAATTTTTATAAAGTTAGATGTTGAAAATGAGATTAATAGAATGAAGTTTAAGTAAAGTAGTAGGTTAGAAATTTAGAGTTGTAAGGAAATTTTGATGAGGATTGCTTAGATATTGATGGTTTAATATTTAATAAGCATGTGAGTAATTTTGAATGAGTAATATTGTTTATGAAAGAATCATGCAATGTGTAATGTGGTTGATAGTATAGAAACTCAATATGAAATAAAGAGAAATGATTAAGAAAGTAAAATGAGCTTTATTAGGTAATTTGATTGGTGATGATGAAAATGAATATGAAGAGTATGATAAATGTATAGAAAATGTGAGAGAGAAGTCACATTAAAAATATGACTAAGATTTATGTAAAGTGTGATAAAAAGAAAAAAAAATAAATGAGGATGATTTATTTAATATACAAGATGAAAAAATTGAGAAATGACCTAAATAATGTCATAAGAATGAGAAATGATAATATTCTATGAAATGTGATAAATGTTAAATTTATATAGATTAGGTGTAGATGAGAAATTGAGTATAATTATGTGATTGTGTGTATACATATATATGAGGTGTGTGGTGAGTTGTCCAATATGGGCACCATTGTGATATATAAGAAAATGTGGAAAGTAAGTCACATTATGAATGTGACTTATGGATGTATTTGTGAATGATTTAAAAATATGAAGTATTATTGTGACCATGATAAGGTTGATCACTTAAAAATTGTGACCATGTGATGTAACGTGAAAGTGATCAAGTATTGAGTTTATCGGTTAAAGATGTGAAAAAGTGTTATTGTAGTATTATTGTATGTTTGTAACCCTATATAATTACTTGTCCAGTAATATTGAGAATAATTTTGCATGCACTGATAAATCTGAGCAAGGCTAGGTCTTGATCTGACCAGAGCTAGGTCATATGATGAGATTGAGAATGGACCCAAGCAGAGCTGGGTCGTGAGAATGATAATTGTGATAACTGGACTTGATACTTGTATAGGTGGGTTGGGCCCAAAGTGTATGTGTGTGAAAATATTTTATGTATGTGAGTTTCAAATTGAAAATAAAAACATTACATGAATAATGTTATGAGAAAGTATAATTGTATGTGATATATATATATATATTGTATTGGAGATTGTGTATTACTAAGCTGTATAGTTTAGCTCGATTGTTTGAATAGCGCAGATAAGAGTGTTGTTGATCTGAGAGGTCCTGACTGTCGGTGATCTTTGGAGTTCAAGGGTACCACGAGATCAACTGGGCCAACTGCATTCATGTATATTTGTGTTTTGTATTATGCATTTTGGATTATGTAAATTAAATCATAGTACTTGGTTTTGTTTTAAAGATTTGAAATGATTGTATAAATATATGTGTAAGAATTTAAATATGATAAGTAATGATGTAAGTGAAAATCTGGAGAATTTTTGGGTGATTGGTGATTTTTGTGTTGATTATATTTTAGGAGTATTATATTTTTATGTGTAGGTTATGACATGTGATAATTTGGAATTTAATAAAATTACAGACAAAACTTTAGCAAAAGTATTTTCAGAGATTTTTAAATATATTTTATAATCATTATTAATACTGATTTGAAAAGTTATTTATTTTTTTACTATTTAAAATTTGGCATACTATTGTAATATTAAATTTGATATTTTAATATAAGTATCGTAGTACCTCTGTATCGTAGATATGTATTTTATACATATAATATATATATATATATTATACATATTTATCGTATAAGGTATTACATCCTCAATATGTCATTCACCACTAGGGTTGGACAAATTACTTCTACTCAATGCATATTCAAAATGTGAATGAATATCATATATTAGACTCACATTTTAAAGTTTTTAAAGCATAAAATATAATTTAAAGCACATTCCCTCTATTTTTCATTTTCTTAACCCTAATGCACTTTAACTTTGAAAATTTAATTTAATCAATTTCAAATTAAGTTTTAAGCTTAAATATATCTAAAATATTATATTTTAACACATTTCAAGCAATAAAACTCAATTTAAAATAACTCATTTCAAAATCCTAAAATATGCCCTAACTCACTTCAATTTTAATTCTTTATTTCCACCAATTTTAAATGGTAATTTAAGCTTATTTTCATCATTTAAATTGCTAAACAGCATAATTTAAATCATGAAACCAAATAAATATACATATTTTAACCAACTTCTTCCAAAACCCTAGAATCACTTCTACTCTTTTCAAACTCAAAATAAATCTAACTTTTTCTTCAATCTAATCTTAAAATCAATATTTACTCATCAAATTAACTTCCCCCATACCCATTTCAATAATTATAACATACCCTTTCATAAATCTAATTCAAACATATTCATAAAATTTCATATAATTAAAAAAATTATATTAGAAAGCTTATCAACTAATGAAGAAATCAATCAATCTCATTTCTATCCTTTAAAAACCTTTAAATTTTAATGTTTGCAAAAATAAAATCTTTCCTCCTATTGGCTATGGTGGTTCGGCCAAGAAAGAAGAAGAGATGAAGAAGATGACTTTTTATTTTTTTATTTTCCTTCTTCTTTAAATACTATCTATATATATATTTAATTATTTTAATTAATTATATCTTTAATTAATTTTTAATTCCAAAATTTCATCTTCCACCCATATTTATTTTCTTTTTAAATTATTTAATTAATTTTAATTTTATAAAATATATTTATCATTTTGCCTCTATCTACTATTCATATTTTACCTTTTTCTATCTTAAGTTTAAATTTATATGCAATATATATTTTTATTATATTTCACGCACACACGCATATGTATATAATAATTTCTCACTTCCCACATCACATTTAACCATCTAACTTAATAATTTAATTTAATTTAATTAAACTACTAGATGTTACATAAGTTGTTTTTCTTTCAATTTTTTATTATTTTTTGTTGCTACCATTATACCTTAAATTTGAATTAGAATAATAATAATTTTATATTAATTTAAATGTAAAAATGAAATTAATTTTTGATTTTATTATAATGCATAATAAATTTAATTTAAAAGTTTTGATATAAATTAATTGAATTTATAAAATTGTGAAGTGATAAATTATTGAGTAATTAATTTAATAATTAAATTTATAATTTAATACTATAAATGATAATTACTATATTTATTATAATATATATAATGCTAAATTAATGTAATAAATTTAATAATAAATTTTTTATAATAAATGCTTGAAAAAAAATTAAATTACTTTTTGTAAGATAAAGTTTTTAAAAATTATAATTTATTTAATAAATAGTATAAATTTCAAGCTTTACTTTTCGATTAGCACCGATATATCTCAAGACTAAAAGTTATTTAATTTAAAAGTTTTATTTTATTAAATGTCTATTAATAATATTTTAATTTAATAATAAAAATAAATTTGAGAATTTAAAAAATTACAAATTTAATATTTATTTTTTTCTTATATTTGATATTACTTTTGCTAATTACATGTAAATTGTATCATGCATATGATATGTCAAATAAGCAATATTTAGTTTTAATACTAAAATTGTACCGAGGATAAATAGTGCATTTCCAATTGTACCCCCACTTTCTCCCCCTTTTTTTTTAGTTCTGTTTTTTTTTCAACTTTTTTTTCTTATTTCATAAGTTGTTTTCCTTTCAATTTTTTTATTATTTTTTTGTTGCTACCTTTATACTTTAAATTTGAATTATAAAAATAACAATTTTATATTAATTTAAATGTAAAAATAAAATTAATTTTTGATTTTATTATAATACATAACAAATTTAATTTTAAAATTTTGATATAAATTAATTGAATTTATAATATTGTGAAGTGATAAATTATTAAGTAATTCATTTAATAATTAAATTTATAATTTAATAATTTAATAATAATTATTGTATTTATTATAATATATATAATGCTAAATTAATGAAATAAATTTTTTATAATAAATTATTGAAAAAAAATTTAAATTACTTTTTGTAAAATGAAGTTTTTAAAACTATAATTTATTTAATAAATAGCATAAATTTCAAGCTTTACCGATAAATCTCAAAACTAAAAATTGTTTAATTTAAAAGTTTTATTTTATTAAATGTGTATTAATAACACTTTAATTTAACAATAAAAATAAATTTGAGAATTTAAAAAATTACTAGTTTAATATTTATTATCTTCTTATATTTGATATTACTTTTGCTAATGACACATACACTATATTATGTATATAATATCTCAAAGAAGCAATATTTAGTTTTAATTTAAATTATTTTTGTTTTATTTTTTTCAAATAAATTATTTTTTTACTTTTGTATTTTGTGTTTAATATTTTATTTATGAATTTTAAAAATAGATTTTGTTATATTTTGTATATTTTGCATATATACAAACATTTTGTACATTGTTAAATATTTCATATATTTAATAATTATTAAACAAATATTAAGAAATTATTTTAAATAAATATTATTATAAATTAATAATTTTAAATAAATATAATTAAATTAATATATTGGATTGCATAAGAAAAAAAGTAAATATTTTTATAAAATTATAATTTATTACAATCAGTAATATAATTTATATTTTCCATTCATTTAGTTTATTTTTAAATTTATATTTTTTAATAATATCTTTAAAATATTGCATTGATAAATTAATGTACTATGTATCTATATTAATATATATGCTATTAAGCAGTACGAAAAATAACCAAAACAAAATTGATTATGTTTTGTGCTCTTTAATTTATAAAATTAAATAAATAATTAATAATTAGATTGACTAAGTTTTTTATTTTTTTTTCAACTTTAAAAAAGGATTGAAGGAGAAAAAAAATGTCAACTCATAATGTTTTATGTGAGAGTTTATATTTCTCATTATATGGATGGAATAACATTTTATCAAGTTTCAAAAATTAAAAAGATAAAAATAAATCATTTTTTATTTATTGAGAAAAAAAACTTCAACTCATAAGATAGTGATATGTTTACCTTCTTCTATAATTAAATATTAATTTTATTTTATAATTTATTAAAATTATTTTTTGAAAAAAAAATTATTTTCTATAATTAAGTAAACTTTAATATTCAATTTATTTTTCCTTTCAAAATAATATTCAATTTATTTTTTAATAAACATTAATGCATTTTAAAAAATATTGAATGCAATTGTTAATTCATATTTATGATTTTAAAATTTATATACATTAACAAATAATTATATATATGCATTAATAAAAATAAAAGTATTTTTATATAAAAATATTATCTCCCGCAACATCATCGTGTGAACAATACAAGTTATGTAGTTGAAAACTAATTATAAACCTCACATATAGATAGTATTGGTCCATAAATTGTTTTTTATGTTTTTCAATTTTTATTTTTTCTTTGTTTCAGGTTTCACCTGTTTCTAATGAGGATGAGGAGAATGACTTGAGTAAGAAAATGTTGACTCAATTCAAAGGATTAATATTTATAAAATATACATATTTACCAAATCATTCTTTGCATATCACAACAGGAATAAGCAAAACAGCATCATATACCAAACCCAGGAATAAGCAAACCAGTATCATATACTAAAGGATTTACAATAGGAATAAGCAACATTTTGGGTCATAGGTACCGCCACAGGAATAAGCAAAACAGCATCACATACCAAATACCGTTGCAGATTTACACGTTTCTTTAACATTGCCAGCCAACTAGTAAAGATAAAATCACTTCAATGGTTTCAAACCCAGGGCTGCTCGAAGTTTATTAGCTTCTGCAATCTCTGGATCTGGGTGGTCTGTACCATCATCCTTCTTTTCCTTCTTTTCCTTTTTCTTCTTTGGCTCTTCTCTTCCATCCCCAGGCCTTTTTGGACTGCTGCTGCGCCCATGTCGCTTGCGGTCCCTACTCCTACTTTGACTCCTTGAGTAACTCCTTCGCCTGCCACGGTCCCTATCTCGCCTTTCCCTTTCCCTACCTTCCCTCTCTCGTTCTCGCTCCCTCTCACGACCATAATCCTTTTCTTCTCTCAAGCGATAGCGATCCCGTTCTCTATCCCTGTCCCTGTCCCTGTCCCTATCCCTGTCACGTTCTCGGTCCCTGTCTCTTTCACGCCTACGTCCCCGATCATAGTCTCGATCGTAATCTCGATCATAGTCTCTGTCCCTGAGCAAATAGGAAAATCATCATTAAAACACAAAGACAATACTACTGCATATCGATGTTCTACATAAAATGCAACCCTCTTCATATGAAAAAGTAGGAGAGGAATTTATGCTGGCACTTGTAATTATCAATGAAACAGACATCATTGTAACATAGGCCTTGAAATTATTGAAAAATGAAAAGGACGCAAGGACGCATTACAAGTGCTGAATGCATCACATAGATGGAAACAAACAAAGCACATGGTGCTGAATTCATCGCTAATCAATAGTTGTTTAGTTAAACAAATATGGTGCCAGATTAATTCAAATACCATTGACCTTGAAACTATAGTCATGATAAACCTGTCTGATCCATCATACTTCTCACTTCACACTGTCAGTACAGAGAAATCTGGCAGGATCATAAAATATCAATATTGGAAGCTGTTTTAACCACCAGTTGCTTTAAATGCCATGATTGAAACGTTCTTGTTGCTTATATATAAATAAGTTTAATACTTAAAAAAACAGCTCCATTGTGTTTTCATCCACTTAGACTATCCCAATGTAATAGATTCATTAGGATGAGAACCCACTAGTTTTGCCAAAGATATTTTCACATATTAAGACACCATATCAGAAAACTCAAAATCATGTTCAGACCTCTGAGTAATACACTAATGCACAGATGAGGACAAGTATCACTAGAAAGAAATCTCAATTAAATAGAATTTGTACAACTACAAAGAAATAAACACAAGGCTACAGATGTGCACAATCAAGTATCATCTTCGTTTATCTTTTTTCCCAACAATAATAGTTATTAAAACACACTATTTCAAACTTTGTTACACATACATGTATTAAAAATATTCCCATAAAGTTCAGTCCATAAGGGAATTAACATCTATGCACAGACAGATTATAGGAAATTCACCAACTTACTTAACATAATATGCGCAAGACACAATATGATCAAATCACCAACTTACTCAACAGAATATGCAATCAGGATATGCTATGCATAACATAATATAATCAAATTCAGCAACCATAACCAGGTAAAGAGTTTACCTGTATTTATGGCTTTCACGTCTCCGATCCCTATCCCTTTCCCTTGTGGGACTTCTCCCGTGATAATAATCCTGCCAATATTTCAAGACCATAATTATAAAGAAGGGCTAAAAGTGATAAATCATAAAGAGCAATATTAAAATTGAAAATTATACTCTTTCATCAATCCCATTGTCTAATCCATCAATTTGTTCATTCTCCTCTTTCTCTTCCTCCTCTTCAAAATCATCTTCCAACACACTTTTTCTAGGTTCAAGCGAGCCAATTGATTCAAGAGTCCATCTGTTGATTAAAGAAAGGGTGACAGCAAAACTAAATGGTTATGTTACGGCGGTTGGTGTTCAAATACAGTAACATGCAAAACCATAAAGACGAGGACTATTTACTTTCATTACTTGAAAATATAACTGCCAACAATTTTATCTGTTGCTTTTACTTTTGGAATTACTTAACCAAGATCTCTCAAATAGACCATAGAAAAGTTACCTTTTCTTAATACGTGGAAGAGCAATATCACAGGAATAATCTTTTGTTAGAAGCTCATCGATGACCTCGTCCACGTGAGTCAAGGAGAATTCTAACGATTAAGGTAGAGAATCCAAAAAAAAGTTAGTAAATCCACCTAAACAACTACAGATGTGCATGAAATACAACTTGACAGTGCCTAGAAAGTTCCAATAAGAGATCAGGAGAAAGGGTAAACAACTTACTTCCATCGGGCAATTTCTGCCTTAATTTCCGATAGTCATTGTATAAAGGCTCTAGGTATCGGTACACATCAACATCAGTCCCAGTAAGACGCAGATAAAAAGCACCAAGTATACGCACGTATCTGCACCCAGCTAATGAATATCAATAGAGCTATAGGTGAAATTACAAAAAAAAAAAAAATAAGACATCAAATAAGAATGGCAACATTATTAACTGCAAGTAGATGACAATGATAATGGTTATACTAGGATTTGAAAACCAAGCAGGCACATCTAATACCCAAATTTTTGAGTCCAAGCATTATAAAATAGATAATGTAACAAACAACCAAAAGGTGTCATCATTTTTCTCCATTACCTTAACTCAATATATAAAAAAAAAACCAAAAAACAATAGCAAAAAACAAATCAATATGAATTGAAACTTTCAAAGCTTAACCAAAAGTAGAACTCAAAATTAAGTATATTAATAATGAATTGAAAGCAAATAAAAATAATAGTTACTTGTAATCGTCGTTTTTAATGAATTCGACAACGATGTCCTTCTCAGGCTGGATCTGGAGCATCTTCATGACCAGGCACATAAAAGGTGTAGGTTTACGGTTGCCACCAAAGGTACCACCAAGATGATCGAGCTCCATGGCCTTGTCGACAAGCGTCTCTGCCGTTAAACCGAAACATTGCTCCTTCCAGTAGGTGTGCTGATAAATCTTAGACCTAAGAATCTTCTCCACCAGGTTCTGGGGATTTGTTCCCCTTATACTCTTGGCCAAAGGATCAGTGCGATTAGCCATGGATTGATGGAAAGATTAGAATTTCAGAGAAACCCTAATCCTCATTCATAGAAATTCAAAGACGTTGTGCGTCTCGAGGTGACAGAGCCACAAAGGAAGAAAAAGTAATATCAGATTGGGCACTTATACGAGGATCAAAATCAAATAAGCCCTAAGCTAAGCCTAGCCTGTCAAAAAAAATTTTAAAAAAACTTATTATTTATTTGAAAATTATAGATAAATATTTAATTAAATTAATTTTATTTTATTAAAATTATAATTAACTTTATTATATACACATTATAATTAAATTTATAATAATTATAATTTTTATTTTTATCTAAAATCTACTTTCACTGCTGTATATACTTATTATATATTTATTATAGGTGATGTATGAAATATAATTTATAATAAATTTTTTTTTATATTTCTCTTTTTTTATTTATTTTTTTTATATTTATAATACGTTACCGTCACGAGACTCTATCAATTTATTTATTTTAAATATTTAAATTTAAAAAATTTAGCTGACAATATAGATTTAGATATGCTTCTGCACATTTAATTTATATTTAATTTATATGATTTAATATAATTGATTTTGACTTAATTGAGGTGTAAGATTTTCTTCAATAAATGATATGAAATCCCTTTATATTGAATTATGAAGAAAAAATATTGTAGATTTTTTTATTTAAAATATATATGTTGGGTGATTTAGAATTGAACAATGGCAGTGTGGTTTCATTTTCTTATGGTATATTATTTTCATGCATCGTATTTTATTTGCTATCAATTAACAATCATATTTAAATTTAAAGAAACAATATGTAAATTGTTGAAGTTAGTGTATAGTATGTATATTGTGGTTGTTGTTTGTATATATAGAAACGGGATATGCATAAAACGTGTATGGATTCAGCTTTCACATACAATTTTTTTTTTAAATAAAGCATCTAATATGGGTCTTTGCATCTACACAAAGGACATTTTTTTTTGTTACAGCAAACTCATGTCAATTCATATTGGATGTTGGTGTGTAAATATATATATATATATATATATATATATCTTGTGTAAGGAAATATTCTGTTACAATAAGCAATACATATTTTGTTAATATGCTTGTAAGGATATATATACTTTTGTTCTACTATTTACTGGCTTTGAGTAATATATATATATATATATATATATGGAAACAAATTGACATATGTACATACTTTTTGACTTGGATTCATGAACATTCTGTAAATTTTTCTTTCTTTCATGCCCATTAACCCAATGGATTCATACTTGAATTTTGTGTATATATATGTATTATGTGGTTCTTAATTCAATATTAAATATCATATGACTTGAATTTATTACTCTTAATATTTTTTGAAGAAATTATCTATTATAAACACTTAATAATGAGATTCACATTGATATTATAAATCTTAGAGATATTATATAAATAAAATCAAATATTTTTGCAAGATCGCTTAAAAATAATAATTTTTCTTTTAATTATTTAAACGATAAATTAAAAATTAGTTATCTTATTATTGAGGATTTATTACAAACTTTTTTTAAAAATATTAAATTTTTTATACCTCAAATGCACTATTGCAATAGCAATATTGAGAGTATAGATTCATAAATATCATAAACTAATTTCTTGTTTATCTATAGTTAAATAAAATTTTTAGCTTTTGATAAAAAATCATTAAACTCGTCCAACTATCTTAACATCATTCCTTAAAGTAAATGTAATTTTTTTTCAAGATTATAGACGAAATCTTGATAAAAAGAATAGTGGTGAAATTTTTTCTCACCAATTTTAAAATCAAAAGCGCTAAAAAGATATATATTGGCACAACTCTCATAATTCTTCAAAATAAGAAAATATTTATTATAGTTAACATTAATAAAAATCAATGTTAATATGATATATGATTTAATATGATATATGATTCTACAAATGTGGCTGAAGACTCCAGAATGGTCTACCTATACTCTAAATATGAGTAAAATAATATTTTGAATATGCATTATATTCAAGTAGATCCTAAAAAAATCTATTAAGCTTCAAAAAATACGTCGTAATGAATATCTTATTGAAACAAAATGAGAGGGATATTGAATTTTTATATGCTAACTCTATGAATTTGAACCATAAGTTCATATTTAAGAAATTCTAAATTTCTTAACTAAATTGTACTTTATAAAAATTAAAGATATTCGAGTTACACTATATGCATCAAAAGTGCATAGATTTTAAAATTTTTATATTTTGGTATGACCGTCTTAGCTATTCGGGTTCAATCATGTGTAATGTATTGTTAAGAATACAAATAGATATCTATTGAAAAATCAGAAAATTATTTTTATCTGATGATTACTTTTGTGCTTCTTGTACTTAAAATAAATTAATTGTGAGACCTTAACCATCTAAATTATATTTTAAATCCTCTGAATTTCTATAAAAATACATGAGAATATTTGTGGCTCTATCCATCAATCTTGAGGGTTATTTAGATACTTTATAATTTTAATTGATGCTTCAACTCGATGGTTATATGTTTGTCTATTGTAATTCGTAATACTGTTTTTGTTAAATTTCTTGCTCAAATTATAAAGTTAATGTTAGTGTTTCTTGATTATTATATCAAGACAATTCATCTGGATAATGCATATAAGTTCATTTAAAAATTATTTTATAATTATATTACCATTGAATAATTTATTGCATATATTCATGCTCAATATATTTTAGCTGAATCACTATTTATTAAAATTTTATGATCAATTATTATTTGTATGCTTATGAAATTAAAACTTTTTTTATCCTCTTGGATATATATTTAGATACACATTATTATTTATGATGCATTTTTAATTTATATTTGACTGTCTGCACATCATAAGTTTTTCATTTTATAACTTGTATTTATCTGACATAATATATTATTTAAAATTTATAATATTAATATTTCTTGTTGAAGTTTATATGTTCTTATAGTATACCCTCAAAGAAATAAAATGAATTATCAACATTATATTGATATTTATATAAGTTTTGATTTGTCTACATTAGATGTTATGGATCTTTAATAATAAATTTTCTAAAGTAAGATTTTTAGTGAGTTAATTTTTTCACCATTAGAAAAAAATAAAAGTATAAGAAATTAGTTGGAATATATCAATTTTGTCCAAATCTTGATACACACAAAAATTAATGTGAACTAAAAGTTTAAAAACTATTTTATTTGTAGAATATTGCAAATCAGTTACCATATATCTTTATAGATACCCATAAGGTATTTAAATAACATGTTTTAACTGCTAATACTCAAACTCAATTGATTGTTCCTGCAGGACATTTTATTAGTATGACAGCTAATAAATTTAATATATGCCTAAAGCGTAATGAACTACTTGGTTCAAGATATTATTCTTTGAAAGAATAAAAATGAATAATTTTAAAATGATCTTCCCAAAAATTCAAAAACAATATAAATTAACAACTACATATTTTTAGAGAAGTAACTCCAGAAGTAGTTTCCGTGCTAAAGTTTTTTGAGATCTTATGAAAACGTAAAAATATGTGAGAAAGGGGTGAAATTATTGTTGATAATATATTTTCATATGCTGCTGTTGAAATTATTAAAATATGCTTGAGCATAAAAATATTTAAAATTTTTGACGTCGAAGTGATTGGCCAAAATGAAAAGTAATCTAAGCTAAACTACATTCATTTGATAAATGTACAATATTTAGACCAATAATCTAGATACTAGAAGATATCATACTCATGAGGTATTATATGTGAAAGAAATAAATTAAATAAGATTATATAAAAGATCACATTTCCTCTATTATGTAATGACTCTCAAAATTAGTTTGGTTGTCCCAGAAGGGCTCGATTTTTATGACAACTTACTCATATGGCTCGCAAGAGTAACGAGTTAAATAAAATCGTGAGATATAAGATACAACTTATGGCATAAGAATTCTCACAAAGATTTGGTAAAGATTGTGATGAGACATATTCCTTTATCATGGATGCTATTACCTTTAGATTTTATTTGTTTGGCAACATCTGAAAGGCTTAATATATTTGATAAATGTTATCATAGTTTACTCATATATTTCATTAGATAATGACATATATATGAAAATCTCTGAAGAATTTAATATGCATGAAGCATCAAGATGCCTGAAGCACATAATACCTTGAAAAATATACTATATTGAGCTCTAAAAATCCTTGTATGGGCTAAAGCAATTAGACGAATATGGCACAATCGCCTCAGTAAATACTTAGTGAAAAATGAATATGAAAATAATTTTATTTACCCATATATTTTTTTCTAAAAGATAAATACATAATTTGTTATAATTGCAGTCTATATTGATGATTTACATATATTAAGAACTCCATAAAAGGTCTCAATTACTGTAGACTATTTAAAGAATGAATTAGAAATAAAAAATCTTGGAAGAATAAAATTTTATCTTGGATTTTAAGTTAAATATCTGTCAAATGAAATTCTTATTCATTAAGCGTCATATATCAAACTTGAAACAATTGTATATGAATAAATCTTATCCATTACGCAATCTAATAATTGGTTGTTCTCTTGATGTAAAAGGAGATTATTTTTGCCAATAAGAAGATAATAAAGAGATCATCGGTATCGGTCATAAAGTACTATATCTTAGTGCAATAAGAGTTATTTTATATTTTGCTAATAACATAATACTAGATATTGTCTTTGCAGTTAACTTGCTGGTAATGTTTAGTTCTGCACCAACTAAATGTTATTGAAATGAAGTGAAACATATTCTATACTATCTTGTGACATTTGATATGAGTTTGATTTTCTCGAAAGGAATAAAGTCTGAATTGGCAGGATATGCTAATTTTAATTATCATAAAGCTCAATCCCAAACAAGTTATGTCTTCATATGTAATAATATTGATATTTTGTAGCGATCTACGAAGTAAATAATTATTGCTATTTTATTAAATCATTCAGAGTTATTAGCCATTCATGAAGTTAGTCGTGAATGTGTATGATTTAGAAGCATAATTGAATACATTAGAAGAGCATGTGGATTATATATAGAAAGCGATAAACAAATAATATTACATGAAGATAATACAATGGGTATTGTATAAATTAAAGGAGGCTGTATAAAGGTGATATGACTAAATATATATTACCAAAGTTCTTTCATACTCATGAACTCATAAAGGAAGGAAAAATTGATATTTGCAAAGTTCATTCAAGTGACAATCTAATAGATTTATTCGCAAAGACATTGCCGATATAAGTTTTCAAAAGATATACACACAATGTTGGGATATGTTTTTGAAGCAAAGTTACCTATGAATATTGTATTCTTTTTTCTTTGCTAATTTTTTATTCTACTGAATTTTTTTTAGCAAGATTTTAATAGAATATATTTGTAGGGGTAGTCATCCAAGAGAAAGTATTAGAAAATATGTAGATAGCTACTTAATTAGATTATTCTTATCTTATCAAAACTATAATTAACATTATCCTATTCGGATTAGGATTAACTTCATAATAATTATAATTTTATATTCTTATTTAAAGTCTATTTACACTACTATATATACTCATTATGAGTGGTGTATGAGAGGCAATTCACAATAAAGAAATTTCTCATATTTATTTTTTTTACCTATTTTCTTTATATTTATAATATTACTAACATTAAATATGACATTTTTTTTAAAGAATAACACACAAGAACAGATGCACACAAATAACAATGACTAGATATTTTCTACATCACATCAATAATTAAGACTGAGCATGATTTGGAATAAAAAAAAGTAAATAATATTTTATAAATCATTTATTATATCAACAATTATGATTGAGGACGGTCCGGAATAATATAGAAATTAGAAAATCTTTGGAACCGAATCAAACTTTAGAAAAGAAGAATGATAACTAAAAATTTGTTCAAGTCTTTGAGGAGATAAATTTAAAAGAGTAGTTGAGAGAATAATTAGCCTAGCTTATAAGTTGATCAAACTAATTTAAATCTCATAAGCTCTAAATTTAAAACTACATATTTATTTAGAAGATTTTATAAGCTTATAAACTAAAAAGGTAAGGGTGCGTTTTAGATTATTTTTATTTTTTGGTTTTAACTTTTTTTTAAACGTATTCGTTAAAATCATTGAATTTTAGAATTTTTTATTAGATAAAAATGGTTTTATTTTATTATAATAATTATATAATATCTAATTAATATTATGATGTGCTATTAGAATAAATAATATAATTTTTCTAATAAGTGAATAAAATGTGTGTTTGTGTATGTATAATAAAAAATTATGATATAATTTTTGAAAATATAAAATAGGTTTTTAAAAATACATAAAACAAAAAATGAAAATAGTTTTTTTTATTTTGAAAAAAAAATTAAAAACTTACAATGTAAATCAATGGGTCCTAAGTTGAGATGGACCAATTTATAAAAATTAGCCTAAAGGTGGTTATATATTTAATTTTAGTATTTATAAGTGGCTAATAATAGGAATAACAACAAATATACTTGTGAAAATTGTCTTACCCAAATTGGAGCCCGATTAAATTTAAATTATTTGTACCAATCCCAAAACTTATTATAATTATCCGTTTACTACTTGTACCCATTTGATATTTGTTTAACATTGCTTGTTTACTACTCATACCCATTTAATTACTAATTTAAGTGTAAAAAATTAAAAATATTATAAAATTTAAATTATAATTTTCTCAACTAAATAATTATAAATAAAACTTTAATATTAACATAATTTTATTAAAATAATTTTATACCACATAATTTTATAATAAAACAAAATACAACAAATACATAATTAAAATATAATAAAATAGAACTAATATATAATTAAATTTGAATAGCAAGCATGCAGGGATATATACCCAAACTTGTCACAGACAATAAAAATATTACATTTACTCGCTTAAATTCATTTTCAAAGTACTCATATTCTATATAAAAAGATTAAAATAGGTTAGATACTTGAAAATAACTAATATGTTGCTATTCTTAAATGATGAGTACCTAACATGTTTGGCAAAAAATAATTTATAAACATATTTACTATTAAAATGACTAAAAATGATATATAATTATATTATCAAGAATATTTATTAAAATAAAAAGAGACAATATAGTAAATTATTTTAATTAAACTAGTTTTATAAGCCAAATATTTGTAAGCACGAAGATAATAAGCTGATCCCTCAGCTTATTTATTTTAGTTTTTAAGTTATACTTATAAATTCATAAAATTATCTAAACAAATAAATCAACTTAAATTTAGAGCTTATAAGCTTATTTAACCAGCTTACAAGTTAGGCCAAATACTCCATTATTATTTTAGTCCTTATAAATATATTATTTATAAGCTAGTTTGGTAAAATAATTTACCATATTATTTATATTTATTTTTAATCATTTTATAGCTTTATATAACTTTATAGTCATTTTAATTATTATAACAATAAATATGTCTATAAACTATTTTTTTTACTAAACGTGTTAGCTGATTATTAGTTACTTATAAGTGCTTAGAATAAATACATAGCTGTTTAAAATTTTAAAATATTTATAAGTTATATTAGCTAAGCATCAAACTAATTTCTTTTAAAGTTAGGTCAAGCACTCTTTGAATGTGAGTTAGGGTTTAGGTTATAGATATTATTTAATTATTGTTTATATTTTTTGACTTTTGAATATATAAAAAATTAATAAATTATATTTAGTTATTATTTATTTATTTTTAATTTAAATTATAAAATTATTTTGATTAATGGCAAATAATAATTATATATTTTAATTACTTTAATTATATAATCTAACTATTAATTATAGTTTTCTTTATATTTATATTTGATTTTGTAATTAAATTAGGGACATAATTACTAAATTGTATTTTTTTTACTTTCTTTTAAGTTAATATTTATTTTTATAATTTAGAAATATATATTATAAAAATATTTTAGTAAAATATATATTCAGTTAACAAAACATATGATACAAATTTCAAAGTAAATATTTTTTTTGAATGAGAATTTCAAAGTGAATATATTACATGATATAATATAAATTTATAAAATAAATTTTTTATATCTTATAAAATTTTAAATAGCTTATTTTATTTATATCTAAAATAGCATGTATATTATTTATATTATTCTTAAATTTATTTATTATTATATGTATTATTTGTCTTTATTATCACCGTTGCTACTAATAATTTTTAATATTTGTACTCATGATTTTTGTTGAGAACTATTAATATTATTATAATGAATTATTTTATTAAATATAAAATATAATTAGTATTAGTGATAATAATTATTCGTATAAATATGTTATTAATTTTAAAATATTTAATTAATAATTTATTAGCAAGTATATTTTTTAATCAATTAATATTTTATTAATTTAATAATCTTGTAAAAACATGTAAATTAATTAGTATGGATTATGTAACAAAATAAAAATTATACATAACCATTGGTTATATTTATATTTTAATCTTATAGTTAAACTAAAAAATTATTTTACTTATTTCTATAATTTTGCATATTAAATAATAAATTTATATAATAAAAGATAATTTATATTATTAACGATAAACCGATTACACTTTTTTTAACTACAAAACCGATTACTTATACAAGACATAAGATGTAACATCATATTGGTAAGTTATACTTGAATCAAAATCAAATAAGCCCTAAGTTATGCCTGGTTATTATGTAATTTAAAATATATATTTTTTATTTTGAACAATTTACTACTAATATTATATATAAATATTACCTTAAATGAAACCCATAATAATATTTTTTAAGAAAAAAATAACTTACTATAAATCATTCATAAGCCAAAATAGGAGATGTTCACTCTCCAAAACGTAACAAAATAGGTGTTCATTCTCTTCAATTTAATAAACAAAGTGTAGTCTTAGCTAAGACATGAGTACAACATTTACTCTGCTTTAGCTAGTACATGAGTTACAATATTCACAATTTGTCCAACAAAAGCAAATAATGTATAGCCTTAATTATTGTCTAGGGCAAGTTAGGAAATTCTCATAAAAATAATTGCTTAAGCCATTATATTTATTGTATGCAGGGACAGATCTAGGTAGGGGCATGTGGAATCTATTGTCCTCCTCTACCAATATATTGTGTGTGCATATACACATACATACATACATATATACATACACACACTCATATTGTGTGTATATATATTGCGCTCCCACCCCCCAAAATATATTGTGGGTGTATACATATATATTTATATAATTTTATTTATTGCAATATTTATAAATATATTATAATATATAATATATATTATGATATATTTATAAATATTTCAATAAATAAAATATATTATATTAAATCTTTACAATATATATATTAAATTGATAAATCTACTATACATATTTATTACCTTTAGTTATTTTCAATTTGTATTCGAAAATTGATATTAATAATTATGTTATAATTTAATTATGAATTAGGTTTAAAAATTTTGTTATTAGATTAATTATTTTACAAAAAAAATTCTATCATATAAATTTAATAAAAAAAAATTAGTTTAAACACTTTTTAAAAATATCTCATAAAAATATATAAATATTATTTAAAAATAATATATATTGTGTAATTTTTAAAGTAATATTTAAATATTAAAATAAAATAACAAAAATTTTAAGATTTAAATATTTAATATAAAAATAAAATTGAATATAAATATTAATGCACCAACTATTTATATTAATTTTTTAATATTAAAATAAAATTAAATATAAATTCAATTGTAACTTTTTTTGCTTGAAAATTTTATCCCTCTTAAACTTGTTCCTGGTTCCGCTACTAATTGTATGAGTGTCTTCCAAATTTCATTGTCTCATAATGAGTTACAAAAAATGTTAAATTCATTTTGATGGAGTTTGAAAAATAATAATGGGAGAAGTTTGCATTCGTCATACTGAATTGTGAATGCCAAAGAATATGGATGGTTTGGATTTCAAACATTCCCACTGTTTTAATTTAACTATGCTTGTCTTTCTCTTCTCACCACATGGATTTCACGGTTGATAATCACGACTGGCCCTTGTGAACCTCGGTTTTTCGCCCGAAAAGGATCCGGGCGAAAGTTCACTCGTTGTCAGGAGTCGCCACTCAGTTTATTTTGTTCGAAGGGAAAAACTAAAAAATCCCTTGTTTGACTCCAATAATGCATCCAATGTAAAGGCTTATAGTCTGCGAACCCAAGGAGGATTCGGGGACTATGTCATGCATTTGACTAACTTGCAAAAAGAACAAATCTAAAAGGAATGAAGAAAAGAAGAGACAGATTGTTAGTAAATTGTGGACTTGCTATTTGGGGTGAATCTCAAATATGCCTACATACTCCCATTTGAATAGGAGATCAAAGCCCATGTAGTTCGGAAAAGCCTATTTAAAGGCGATAAAAATTATGCTTCATGCATGTGTGTGTGTATGCTTCGTGCATTGTCGGGCTTTTTTGCCAAATTGGTGAGATTTAGCACTTAGTGCTAAATGGTGAAATTTAGGTACTTTGTACCAAAAAGATGCAAATTTTAGGCCTTTGGCCTGCATTGTCGGGCTTTTTGCCAAATTTGTGAGATTTAGCACTTAGTGCTAAATAGTGAAATTTAGGTACTTTGTACCAAAAGAGTGCGATATGGCTTCATGCCAAAAGATTGATTGATTGTGAAATTTAGGTACTTCGTACCAAAGTGAGACAATTTAGGCTTCGTGCCAAAAGGTTGATTTTAACTGTGAAATTTAGGTACTTTGTACCAAAAGGATGCGATTTAGGCTCCGTGCCAAAAAGTTGATTTTAATTGTGAAATTTAGGTACTTTGTACCGGAAAGATGTAATTTAGGCTCCGTGCCAAAAAGATTGATTGATTCACGGTTTAATGCCGAAATGTGGATTGATTTGTCCATTAGGCCATTAGACCTAAAAGGATTAGGTCTTTGACCAAGAAGAAATTGAGAAGAAGATGAAATGCTTATGACATGCTTAAATTGACAAATAATGAATTAGGATATTACCTTGCTTAGGATTTTTCCACTTTGAAGTTTCAGATCTCGTTTTCTTGGACATTGGATTATGATTCTTGATTACGGATTAAATTCGTCAGCATGAGGCCCGGAGTCTCCAAAAGCCAACCTCTTTTTCTGAACACTTGAAGGCTATTTATAGGCAAAATCGGACTGGATGGCGGCCGGGCCGCCGTCCACGGCGGCCGAGCCGCGGTCCACTGGGGCTGAGCCGCCGTGGATGTGACAAGCCGAAAAGACGGAAAGTTTTGGCGGCTCGGCCGCCGGTTTTGTTCGATTTTCGCTCAAACTGATTTTTCGGGAGCTAGAGACCTCCAAAAATTATTCCGGGACCATATCCGTGATCCTCACGTCGTCCCGGACATTTCAAGTACCATATTGATATATTTTCGATGAACTTTACCGTGGACCTCCGGTCCGGCTCAGTTGTCTGCGGTTTGAGAAAATCGGCTTTTCGAGCCTCAAAATTCGAGTGTTCACAGCCCTCTTGGAGACTTACCTATTTTTGCGGTTGGCCCGAATCCCATCTCAAACACTGCTCATGGGCCTTTCTTCGCCAACTAGCTTCTCAACGAGATCTTCCTTCGAGGACTTCAACGAAATCATGTATCATAAGAAAAAGGCGGGCAGGGTTCCTCGGAGTGATACTGCAATTTCTAATTTTAGGGAAGCTTGTACAATTGTGGCCTTTCTGACTCAGATTATGTTGGCTATCCTTTCACTTGGGACAATGGGAGAACATGCCAAAGCTTCATAGAAGAAAGATTGGATTGCCTACTAGCATTTGCTTCCTGGTTCCAACTTTTTCCTGAGTCGTCTCTCCTATATATATACCACACAAGATTAAATCATCTTCCTATTTTACTAAATGGACTTAAAGGAAATGGGCATCCCAAGATGTCCTCTTACCCCCTTTGAAGCAATGTGGACAAGAGAGCCATCTTGCATGGAGGCAGTAAACCTTTTTTGGAATATGTTCGCTCACTTAGATTGGAACGACAAAGTGTCATCTTGTTCTAAGGGGCTGCAAAAATGGAGTTGAGACACTTTTGGAAATTTTGTCAAGCAACGAAAGGCCCTTACAGATAGCTTACACATGTTATCATTAGCCAGTGACCTGGCAACAATAACTAAGCATCAGAACATAAAGACAAAAATTACTGAATTAAATTGCAGAGAAGAGATAATGTGCAGTTAGCGGGCAAAGGCTCAATGGCTGGGTGAAGGGGACAGAAACACTAGATATTTCCATGCTATTGCTTCTTCTAGACGCACAAACAACCATATTCATTCTTTGCTATATAAGAATAATAAAGAGCTAAAATGTATTGAATTACTCTCCCACATCCATATTTTTACTCTAATCTTTTTGCTTCGAAAGTGACAGATCTTATCAATGTTGGTGACCTTCACTTTGTGAAGCCAAAAGTGACTAATGAGATGAATTCATTTCTCTGCCGCCTTTACAATGAAGAGGAGGTTGTGAAAGCAGTGAATCTGATGCACCCATTGAAGTCTCTAGGTCCAGATGGCCTACCTCCTATATTTTATCAGAAATACTGGAGTGCTATAGGGTGGCATGTGATCTCAGTGGTATTTCGAGTACTACAAGGAGGAGACTTTCCAAAGAAGTTTAATCATGCAACCATCTACTTGATCCCAAAGGTTAAATCACCCAAATCCATAACTCAATTTCAGCCTATTAGCTTATGTAATGTGGTTTGTAAGATTGCTACAAAGGTTTTGGCTAACCGTTTAAAGAGCATCTTGGATGACATTGTTGATGTAACCCAAAGTACGTTTATTCCGAGAAGGCTCATTACGAATAATATCATTACAACATTTGAGGTGTTTCATTTTATGAAATGTAGGGGTGACAAGAGCAAGAAATGTATGTCTCTTAAGCTTGACATGGCGAAGGCTTACGATTGGGTTGAATGGTCTTATACGAGAGCAGTTATGCTTCGCTTGGGTTTCGCAGATTCTTGGGTGAACACAGTAATGCAATTTATCACTACAGTGTCCTATTCGGTGAAAGTTAATGGAACTTACTCTGAAGAATTTTCTCCCTTGCTCGGCTTTAGGCAAGGAGATCCCCTTTTCCCATACCTATTTCTCCTATGCTCTGAAGGTCTTATTGGATTGATTCACCAAACTCTTAAGTCCAAATCCCTTAGTGGTGTTCATATATGCAGAGAAGCACCTTTTATCACCCATCTATTATTTGTAGATGATTGTCTACTATTTCTCAGAGCAAGATTACAAGAGGTTCACACAACTTATCGGGTTCTTGGGAAATATGAGTCTCTCTCAGGGCAAAAAGTCAATTTTTCCAAATTTGAAGTCTCCTTTAGTCCAAATGTTAGATATGAGGCTCAAGGTGTTCTTGTTTTAGCATTGGGTGTTAGGAAAGTTGCCCATCCTGAGATCTATCTAGGCTTGCCAACAGTGGTGGGATGATAAAAAAGGCTCATCTTCAATTGCATAAAAGATAAAATGTGGGCTAAGCTTCAGAACTGGAAAGAAAAATTCCTTTCTTGTGCTGGTAAGAAGCTTCTCATCAAAACAGTCGCACAGGCAATCCCAAAGTACTTCATGCAATGTTTTAGATTACCTTCTTACCTATTTTAATAATTAAGGTCAATATTAGTCACTATTGGTGGGGACAGAAGCAAAATGAGAAGAAAATTCACTTTTGTAGATGGGACCATATGGAAGGGGGTTTAGGCTTTAGTGACTTCGAGAGCTTTAACAAGGCATTACTATCTAAACAATGATGGAGATTGTTGACAAATCTGGGCTCATTGATTGCCTGCCTGCTCAAGGCTCGCTATTTGCCTCGTTCATCCTTCTTAGAGGCCGAGGTAGGTTCTTCACCAAGCTACATGTGGAAAAGCATTTTATGGGGATGAGAGGTACTTCATTCAGGAATCAGATGGCATGTGGGCAATGGCAAATCTATTAGGCTTTGGTCAGATAAATGGATCCCATAATTATCAACCTTCAAACTAATAACTCAATGAAATAACCTCTCGGCGAATGCCATTGTGGATTGCTTAATCTATGATGGAAGGAAGACATGGAATTGGGGTTTGCTTAATAATACTTTCTTACCTGCAGATGTAGACATGATCTTATCTATCCCTTTTAATGAGTTAGATAGGGCAGATTCATTAGTTTGACACTTTCATACAACGGCGACTATACAGTCAAAAGTGGATATATGATTGCCCTTCAGCAAATTTGAGGTTCTAACGAGGTCTTCTCCTCTTATTCTATGACAAGTTTCTGGAAATCACTTTGGAAAAGTTAAAATGCATCCCCGAATCATCAATTTCATTTGGCGAACTTGCTTAGACATACTTCCAACTAAATCTCTCCTTCATGGCCGGTTAGGGACTGTATCCAATGCATGTTTGTTTTGTGGAAAAGAAGAGACTAGTATCCATTTATTCCTTCAATGTGAATCCATCTTGGGCATCTGGGATTTGTTCTCATTATCTAAGGTATGTGGATTTGATGGTTTTTCCTTTAAAAACTGGTTCCTTCACCTATTGGAGTGTTCTTCCACCAACTAAATATTGCTATCTTGCATTATCTGCTATGACACCTGGTTTTTACATAATAAAAGCTTCCATGAGCACATAAACTTCTCCATCCCAATGCTGAAAAACATAATTGACACTATGAGACTGGAACTTCCTTTTTTTGCCTCAAACCTTGGCCGAGATATGAGGTGCGATCTAGACTCGGCTTGCAAACTGAATGGCTGGTCTCCTCCGGCTGTCGACTTTGTGAAATTGAACATAAATGTAGGGGTTATCTCAACGTTAGGAGCTGGCCTGGGTGTGGTCTTTCGAAATTTTAAGGGAGAAATCTTCGCTTGTGCATTGAGAGCCATCCCTGCAACTTGGTCTCCACCTATTGCAGAAGCGAAGGCCATCACTTATGGTTTACAGTTGGCCATTGATCTGGGTTTTAAAATTTTAATTGTGGAATCTGATTGCAAGTTCATAGTTGATGCACTACGAGCGGGATCTCCTTATCGGAATGAATTGGGTTTAGTTTTAGACAAGTGTACTGTATTGTCCGATATTATTGGTGGCTGCTTATGGAGCTATACGCCTCGTCAATTTAATCGAGTAGCACATACCCTTGCAAAACAATGCCAGCCAGGTGAGGATGACAAGGTATGGATTGAAGAAGGGCCTCCTTCTATTGCTAATTTGATTTCTTTGGATGCTTCCAGTTGTAACTCCCTCGACAGTAATTGAACTGTAAGGATAGTGCATGTAAATGGACTAGGTCCAGAACTTTGTTTAAACACGGTTAATTTCGAGTATACCTGATGTACTTTATTCTTGGTCTCTTAATGAAATTTCCACTTCATAAAAAATTTAACTATGCTGAGCAAGCAAGGTGGACAATCATTTTCAACCTGAACTCCCTTCCTTCACAGCCAAATATTTTCCTGAGAATGATTGCAGAAGGTTCGAATCCTAGTTTTATTGGAAGAACATCTTACAAGCACAAACATTACTTAAATTAAGTGTGAGGTGGAGTGAAGGAAATAGGGACTTCATCAACATTTGGCAAGACCCGTGGCCTGTGGATGAGAGTTTTTTTTTTTGTCCATTCACATATGGTAGACGGGATTGAAAAGAGTAAAGTTACTGAGTTTATTTTGCAAAACCAAGTAAGGTGAGGTTTAACAAAAAAATTGCAATCTATATTCTTGTCAAATGATGTTCAACACATTTTGACTACTCTTCTTTGTTTTAATAGAAGAGAAGACTGGCAGGTTTGGCACTTTAACAAAGATAGTTCTTACTTTTATAAAATCAGGGTGCACGATCACAATAAACAACTTTAATAATATCATATCCTTTGCAGTGCAAGATACTTGGATGAAGATCTGGTATCTTCAAATTTCTTCAAAAAGTAAAAATGTTTTTACAGAGAGGAAAGGGCAATATTTTGCCTACCAACCAACTTTGCTTTGACTAATAGGGGAATTTACATTTCTCATACTTGTTTGGTGTGCGGTGGCGAGAAGTGGATCATGCCATTCTTAATTGTCCCATGGTTGTTCATTGTTGGCATTTATTGGATATTAATTCTATGAACTTGTATTTTGTGATTTTTTCGTAAGGTTGTTTGATGGAAGAGATTGCTTCAAAGCTTATCTGAGATTATCTTTAGCTTGGAGTGTATGGCACAACCGAAATTTTTTTAATGTGGCAGCAAAAGACCAGCGTTCCTTCATCTATTGTGTGCCAGGCTTTATCTAGTTTTCAAGATTGGAAGTTGATTCAGTTAGAGAATTTCCCTTCTTTTGTCAACTTGGATAATATGTCTGTAAAGGGTCTTAGTAGGCTAAGTGCAATGTAGACGCAGCTCTATTTGAAAGGGAGAGATGTCCGGGGTTTTGCTGCAATTTTCTTGCTAAAAGCCAAAAATGCTAATCTAAAATGAATAGTGGAGCATTACAAGCCATCTCAAGGATGTTTAGAGGTGGGAAAATAGTCACTACAAATCTATTACTTAAGAGAGCAATATTAAGAATTGGTCTAGGAAGATTCTGTATCAGACAAATTTCTTGATGTTATGATCTTTCACTTGTGGAAAATGAAAGTTCTGATATTCTGTCTTTTCCTCTTTTATTTATAAACTGTCAATGGTGTCACCACTTGCTAATAGCCACACCCCTTTTTCTAGAGCTCATCAATTTACGAGCCATGTAATCAACCTAGCATGAACTCATAGCAGAAAATAAACCTACAGCAGACTAAGCAGGCAAAAAGAATAAAACTTCACAAGTGCTGGTCATTGCAGTCCCGGGATAGTGATATCTTTCGAGGTTCATTATCTATTTTTAAGTACTTTAGAATGTATATGTCTATGCAAAGCTGGAGATGCCAGAGAAGAACAGAAACAAGAAAGTCCAAGTGGTAACTAACCAGACAAGTACATGATACGGAGCATTTTATTGGAAGAGGAGAGTAAGAAACCATTATATAGAAAACATACAAGAAAAGGAACTAAAAATGGTAAATACAAAAGGGAAAGAGATGTTTCACCGTGCTAAATGTGAAAAGATAAAAAGTGTAACTAAAATGAAAAACTAAGAACCATCAAGGTGCATCAAATAATTGACGAACCATCAAGTGGCATCAAATAACTCCTATCAATCAATTGACATGATTCCAGTCTCATGAGATTTGCTCAAAAAATCAACTCAACTAGCCAATTCATCCACTCCAGCTGCAGAGACAAATCTAGAACCTGTAATACCTAGTACTTGGCTCCTCAAAAGCAACTGTTAGAAGGCAATATATTAGTTTATTAGATTCCAAGAGTAAATTAAGATGTTTGATCCATAAATAATAGTCATTTCTCATCTCAGAAACCAACATCTCTGATATTTTAACATTCCAAACAAAAATGTGGTAATATTAGAGAAAACTAGAGCATTTTATTTAAAAATATAAACAGAAAAATGACACTGAATTGCCAGATAATATGTGGGCCTGATGGACAAATCTTGCAACCCTAATGAAAATCAAAATGCTAATTCATATAACATATACATGCACATATACTATCATTCTTTGCAGAATTCTCCATACAGTCTCTTTATTCTCTAATCTCAGAACAAGCTTTAATGCAGGAAGAGAGAAATAATACAATCCAATAAGTTCTTAGAAATAAAATTATTTGTATTGGCTAGCATATCCAATAAGTTCTTAGAGATAAAATTACGTGTATTGGCTAGCATATCCTGTAAGCAGCTACAGCTATTCTAGCAACAGCAAACATGCATTTCTAAAATGATTAGGAAAATCCCAACAGAGATTTCTCATAATGAGGTAATAGATTCAACATACTCAGCAGACTAAATGCAGTCACAAATTAAACAAAATTAAAAGTCAGACTAATGAAACCACTGCCAGTTTGTTCTAATTTCTACATCCAGCTTAGTTAAGGAAGTCCAATCATGCATTACAATCTCTAGCAAGAACATAAAGAAAGGCATAAGAACCCAATTAAAATTTCTTTTTTCAATTTGATTCACAAGCACAGAGCTAGAATACATGTCTCGAAAAAATTGCAAAGCGTCACGCATTATCTTATGAAGAAAAGTAAAAACAACTACAGGTTTAGAATTCAACATTGGTGTGTAACACCAGCAACAAGAAAAATAATTCAGGCTTCAATGCTTACTTTCTCCAGCCCCTCATCCTCCAGCTCCTTGACTGCTCTTATGAGGCCTTGTGTGATCCCATTTAGGTACAAGCCATCCTCTCTCATTTTCTCCAAAAGCTTCTCCGCCATTTCCCAATTTAAGGCCTTTAAGCATAGAGATTGGATCAACTTAGTGTACTCATCTACATTAGGTTGGACTCCAAATTCCTTCATCTCTGTCAATAATTCCAAGGCCTTGTCAAACTGTTCAAGTTTGCAATATCCTCGAATAAGTGTATGGTAAGTCACAGGATTCAGCTTAGAATGCTTCTTTTTAGCTTCTGACAGTATTTTGCAAGCCTCCTCCATTTGACCACCACTTGCATAACCACTCATAATAACTGTATAAGTGAAAAGATCAGGTTTCAATCCTCTCCTTTGCATCAATTTTTTCATCTCTACTGCCTCTTTCATGTCTCCAGATTTGGAATAGCCATTGATGATGGTATTGAAAACAGCATTTCCAGGAGGTGGACCCTCATCAATCATCTTAGAAAGTAACAATTTTGCCCCATCCAAATCTTTGATCCTACACAAACCGCGAATAACAGATGAAAAAGGCTTGATTGCATATTTCCGGGTTTCTCCAGAGAAAGCCTCTGACATCTCCAAAGCTAACTTGACTGTTTCATCCTTCTGACTGAGCAAACTAATCAAAAAATTGACTGCAGACTCAGGTGGATGCTTGTTCTTCTCCTTTGCCAACACATAAACCATATGGGCATCTTTTGTCCTACTACCTTTACAAAACCAACTGATGATCTTACCAACTTTCCCACCGTCAGGCAATGTTTCTGCATTAAGCATCTTTTCACAAACTGACCAAGCCCAATCAAAACAGGACCGCCGACAAAGGGCTTCGATCGTATAATAATAGGTATCTGAATCTGGGACACACCCAAAATCCTCAAACTTGTTGAAAACCTCTAAAGCTGCCTTCCCTTTACCCAATTTTGAAAACAAAGCTATCAACCGATTAAGAATCTCGGTATTCAGCACAGCATTATCCTTCTCAGCAATCTCCCTCACTAAATCCCACAATGCATAAGCATCTTTCTTACGAACTCCACTACAAATGGCTTGAACAAGCACATCAACTACATGAGTAGTCACACTAATTTCCGGTTTTTTAATTGCCCAGTTGAAAAACTTAATCAAATTATCGCCGGAAACAAGAGGGGTTTCCAGCACTTTCACTATAAACTCCTCATGTAAATCCAAACCAATACTATCAAGAATAGATTCCAAGGACCCATCAATGCTACTCTGTAAAAAAGACAACAAGTTTTCTAACTTATCCATATCTATCTCATAAACCTCTCCCTCATCATTTGCACACTCAGTACTCTGGTTATCATCTTCCTCTACTGGACCCCAAGAAAATTCACTGTTTTCATTCTCAGGATTAAAACTTCCAACAATGGAATCGCCAATTTCACTAAAAGCAAGTGACGGCGGGTCTGATTCCCCGTGAATATTTCCTTCATCATCAATTTGACAGGAACCCAATGAAGAGTGCTCTGTTTCATTTTCAGTTGGGTTTATAGGAGTGTGTGAGAGAAATCTAAGGTTTTTATAAGGAAGTGAGGATTCATTGCAAAAAGGAGTACAGAAATAGGATTGAGATGGATAAAGGACTAAAGTTTGAGAATTTGGTACCTCATTAGGGTTTCTGATTGCACATAAGTTGCGTGCAACCTGTCTGGATTTAGCAGCTAAGGATCTCCTCCACATCTCTATCCTTCAATTCAACTCTTCAAAATACGAATACCAGTTCATAAACACCATAGTTCGGCTTTGCTTCAGAAAATCAAAATCGAAGGTAGTTAACCTAAGGCTAAAGGCTAAATGAGTAATTTGAGTATGTTGAAAATAATAAAAAAAAATAAAAAATAAAATGAATTTTTTTTTTCTCAACTCCATCTGTTTTATGCGTTAAATCTCTAAACTTTTATTTAATGATATTATATTTCTTTAACCATATAAGTGGGGATATGAAGCTATTTTTTAACAAAAGTTAAATACATATATTTAATTGTCATCAAAATTATATTGCTACTATAGTAAAATAGTGTATTTTGATAAAAAAAAATTAAAAAATAATATTTTTTTTCTTGAATTTAATGTGTTTTATATATTAAACTTTTAAATTTTTATTTAATAACATTAAACCCCTCGATTAGAAGTACATAAAAATTATATATTTAACTACTATCATAAAATGACTCAATATTATCAATTTAAATATTTAAAGAGTCAGTATTACTAAATAAAAATTTATCGTTTTAATATGTAAAATACATACAATTTATGGCCGGCTAAAATACGCATTATTCAAAAAAAAAATTATTGCATTGTGCAAGTTTCAAACTTTTGCCTAGCTACTTATAACGTCATACTAAACATAACCTGGGCAACAACATTTTCTTTATAATCCTTGTTATCATTATATTTATATATAAAATATAAAATTATACATATGTTATATTTTTAATTAGTTAACCGAATTAATTTATTTTTTATAAATCAAAATTAAAATTAAAAAAAATTAAAATTAAAATCTAAATTATCAGTTTGGTTAATGATAATTTTTTATTTGATTTTCTATTTAATTAGTTTTTTTTATCAGTCTTAACCCCAAATCCTTAATATGATTTGAATATATAATCAAATCAAATGACCAAATGATCGCAAAATTGGATTTTTCTTCGAGGAAATTATGTTATTTTCCTTTGAAGGGGTTTTCTTTTGAGGAATTTACACAGTTTACCCGTATTTTAGTTTCCTTTTTCAAATATATGAGCCCAAAGTTTTTCTTTTATTTCTATGTTGTTTTGCTTCTTTTTTTCATTTCTACGTTTTTTCAATACTGTTTTTTTCTTTTTTCTCTTTTATTTTTTTATTTATGTTTTTTACTCATAAATAATTTTTATTTTAATATTCTCAACATACAAATAAAAAATATAAATATATATACAACATATATAAATTTATAGACAATAAATATAAATATATATACAACATATATAAATTTATAGACAATAAATATAAATATATATACAATATACAATAAATATACACACATCAGTATAATTTATTTAATATTATTTTTTTAAAGTCAAATATTTACGTAGCACTCTAAACTTGTAGTATTTAGTTAGTTTATCCCTTAAACTTTCAATTTAACTATAAAATCATATACATTCATATTTTTCTTAATTTATAAATATAAATTCACTGAGTGATACTGAGTCATTAACGTATTTATTTGATACAAAATATATAAATACAAGTAAAAAAGTAATCAATATTCATTAATATAAGTGTCTATTAGTAAAAACTAAATAAATATATAGGGTAAAGTAATTAAAATGAAAATTCACGAGGTAAAATGACTAAACGCTACAAGTTTAGGAGTTTTATATGTATTTAGCCTTTTGTTAATTTTATATATATGCAACACGTATATAACATATACATAATATGCATATACACACAACATACACAATAAATATATAATATATATACAAATCTATAATATTTACATAACATTTATATAATATACACACAATATATATGTAACTTCTATACAACATCTACACAAAAAATTAATATTTTTTAATTTTTAATTTTTGTGTATAATATGTAAATTTTATTTTAAAATAAATTTAATGATTATTATTAATATTTTTTATATATTTTTTACTTTTTTATATCATTTTTGAGTGTTATTTTTTATTTGTATTCACAATTAAAATTTTTTCTTTATAAAAATTAATACATTTTATATATTGAAAATATAATTTTAAATATTAATTTTATTAAAATATATTTATTTAATAGTAAAGTTTGAAAAAAAAAGATAAAAATTAAAGTAAAATATTATTTGCAGTAAGAGATGATGGATTTTTAGAAGAAAAAAAAAACTTGTTTTTAGTAAGAATTGAGAGATTTTTTAAAATTTGGCTAAATTTTTTCTAGGAGTGTAAATATTTTTTTTATGCAGTATTTTTTTAAAAAAAGTTTATTTTTATAGATAGTTTTGTAAATGTCTATTTTCTTTTTAAATATTATATAGTTTTGTAAATGTCTATTTTCTTTTTAAATATTATATGCTTCTTTTCTTTTTTCACTTTTTCTGTGTTTTTCTTTTTCTTTTATTTTTTTATATGTATATGTATGTATATATATATATATATATATTCAAATATATCTCTTAATTACCGCTTTGCTTTACTTTCCTCTGTCTCATTTCTTTTCTTTTTCTCTTCTATCTCTCTTCCTCTTCTTTCCTTTTTTTTATTTTTCAATTTACAAAAAATTATTTTAATCTTCCATATTATTTATTTTTTGGAAATATATCTATATTTTTTGTTTGTTTTTATTATTTTCCAATTGTAATGTTAAAAATTTTGTTGTTCTTTAATAATAATACAATATATATGTTTGATAAAATAATTCAAATAAAATTTTCTTTTATTTTGTAATTTTTTTATTTATTCATTTTCTACTTGTGTGTTTATGATTATTGGTATATCTTTTTTTTATTTGTATTTGTTTTATTTTAATGTTTGTTTGAGTTAATTTTATATTTTCAATGTGTGTGTTTAATTTTTTAGCATATATATCATACAAAGATATATTTACAACATACACTCAATATATATATATATATATATATATGACTTAGCCATGAGTTGGCTTATGCTGCTAAATTTTCCAATGGCATGGCCTGTCCACATGTAAATTTCTTCACTAATTGTGGCCCAAAATCTGACCCGTGGCCAGGTCTATTTACAGTGTATACACTACATCTACACAATATATACAGATATATAATGCGTGCATGTATTATATAGATATTTTATTTTTTATTTTTTATGTTGTATTTTAACTTATAAATCATATAATATTTTTAGTGTGATATATATATTATGTATTTATTCTAATATATGTTTAATTATAATTAGTAATAAATAAAATTCTTTTTATTGTTTTGTAATTATTATGTAGATATTTTATTTTTTATATTTTTTGTCTTATTTAACTACTGAATAATATAATTTTTTTAATTAAAATAATATAATTATAAATTTAAATTATAAGAAAATGATTTAGATAGCATAATGTGTATATATTAATTCTCTTAATAAATATTTATACAACATACACAAAAAGCTGAAGAACAAAGTATTTTTGAAAGTTTGATGTGTTTTTTTCTACTTTTTCAATACTATATTTTTGAAAAAAAAAAACTTTATTTTTAAGGTAGTTTTGTAGAAATCTCTTTTCCTTTTTCAAAATTTTATGGTTCTATATGAAAAATTTTTAAAAATAAAAATATGTTTAAAAATATCTATTTTTTAAATATTTATTTTTCAACTTTTAATTTTAAAAATATCCACTTTTTAATTTTAAAAATGCTCATTTATAGATGTATATATCTAATATAATCCATTTTTTAAAAAAAAAATAAAAAGACAACAAATTATTCTCTTAAAATGAACTAGTTAACCACTCTCTTCTTTAGTCAAGCCAACATTATAACGTAAGAAGAGTAAATTATAAGATTAAAAAGTTTTTTCAGTTTAATTAGAAAAGATATTTTTAATTTTTTTAAAAAAATATAAAATATTAGGAAATAAAGAAAATAAAAAGAAGTGATATATCCTATATGGGGGAAGCCTGATGGCTAGATTTAAGTTTTGATCTTTGGTTTAGATTTTGTTATTTTCTCTTTTATTAATAATATGATCTTTTATCTCAAAGAAGAAGAAGAAGAAGTGATATGTCTTATAATTTCTTGTGATGTTTAATTGTGGAAAAAATTTTAGGGTTTGTTTAGTTGTAGAAAATAATTTTAGTTTTCTGGAAAATTTTCTAAAGAAAAATAAAATAAAATAAAATTTAAATTTGTTGTTTAGTCAAAGATGTTTTCTATTTGGAAAATTAAAAAAACAAATTTCAGAATTTATTAGGTAATAGTTGAATTTAGAAAATTATTATAACATATTTTTCAAGTTTTTCTCTATATTATCCAAATTGGAAAACACGTTGTTTTCCATTATTTAATGTCATATTGCCTCTTCGGATCTCAGTTTTTTATTTATATTTATTTTGTCTTACATATTCCTTCCATCCTTCAATTTGCTTATCAAAATTAAAATCATTGAGAACTCTAAATAAAAAAGGGTTAAGATAAAGAGGAGAAGAGGATATACCTGGTTGTATAGTTGTTTGGGATTGCTGGAAATTATGACCATTCCTCCAATCCCATAAGCACAAAATTCCATTATCACCTATAATAATGTTAAGAACAAACAATTATAAAAAATTTCATAAAGATTTCACAGACCATGCCAATTTCAGAACAAAAGCCATGACGCGGAACCCTATGGCAATGAAGGTCTCAAACCCCAACGCACGCTTCGATATAGGAATCCAAGAACAAGGATAAACCACCCTCTATAGCACCCAATGCTTAGCGAAGCAAGAACACTAATGACGGAAAGATTTGGAAGGACGGATCAGAAGAACGCCACAATCGAAATTGATAAGTTAGTCTGATTCGTGATGCAATAAATGAAAGAAGCAAAATCTCTCACTCTCTCAAAGATGGCCGAAATTTGCATAAAGAGCAATCTGAATATAATTTGTCAAAAAGATCCTCTTACAAGAAAATAATGCCCTAAGGAAAGAAGGGAACCACATTCCATGTGCATGGGTGTGAACACAGCCCATGTGCATGAAAGAATAGGTTGCCCACGTGACAAAAGTGGTCCCAAAAACCTAATTTCGTCCAAGGCCCATGTGCTTGCATGTGGGCTGCCTTCCTTACTCATTTCTTGCTCCTCTAGCCCATTTTTAAAGCCTTATCTTCCATATAGACATTCGGCATCACAATCAGCCTTTGTTGGTCTTCCAGCTCCATACTACACTTGTTTATTGCTAATTCAGTCACCTCCCTTGTAACAAAGTCTTGAACATGCAATCCAAGAGTGACGCCATACTTCCTTGCTTTATTCCTTGTCAATGGTCCTTGTTGTAGCACCAAAGGATCCTTGCCATGCTGGTTTACATCATTCTCCCCTTCTTTAAAAAGATTTGTCCTCAAATCTGCATCATCATAAGGAGATAAATCAGTTACATTAAAAGTAGCACTAACACCATACTCACCAGGCAAGTCGATCTTGTATGCATTGTCATTGATTTTCTCCAATACTTGGAATGGACCATCACCACGTGCATCAAGCGTACTCTTCCTTTGATTTGGAAACCTCTCCTTTCGGAAGTGTACCCAAACCCAATCGACAGGAGCAATTGCCATTTTCTTTCGTCCCTTATTTGCCCTATCAGCATATGACTTGTTCTTTTTCTCTATATTTGCTTGAACCTTTTCATGCAAAGACTTTACCAAATCAGCCTTCTTCTCACCATCTAAACTAGCAAGCTCATGTAAAGGCAAAGGAACAAGATCAAGTACAGTTAGTGGATTAAAACCATAAACAATCTCAAATGGCGAATAACCTGTAGAAGAATGAATTGAACGATTATAAGCAAATTCAATGAAAGGTAAACAATCTTCCCAAGTGACCAAGTTCTTCCCCACTAAAGCTCCCAACAACGTACCAAGTGTACGATTCACTACTTCAGTTTGCCCATCTGTTTGTGGATGACAAGTAGTAGAAAACAAAAGCTTAGTTCCTAATCTACTCCATAAAACACGCCAAAAATGGGACAAAAACTTAGTATCTCTATCAGAAACAATTGTCCTAGGCATCCCATGTAAACGAACAACATCTCTAAAGAAAAAATCAGCCACAACTTTTGCATCATCAGCTTTGTGACATGGAATAAAATGTGCCATCTTACTAAACCTATCAACAACCACAAAAATGCTATCTCTACCTTTCCTAGTCCTAGGCAAACCAAGCACAAAATCCATACTAATATCAACCCAAGGTGAACTAGGTACAGGTAATGGCATATAAAGACCATGAGGCATAGACTTAGATTTCGCCTGTCTACATGCAATACAAGCAGAACATAATCTCCCAACATCTTTATGCATAGACGGCCAATAAAAATGCTCAAACAGAATATCATAAGTCTTAGACACACTAAAATGCCCCATCAAACCACCACAATGAGATTCCAAAACAAGCAAATTACGCATGGAACATCTAGGCACACATAGTTTACTTCCCTTAAACAAATAACCATCCTGCCTAAAAAATGAATTAAAAGCTCCTTGTTCACATGCGATATAAACATTGCCAAAATCAATATCACCAATATATAAGTCCTTAATATACTCAAAACCAAGCAATTTAGAACTCAAAACAGACAGCAAGGTATATCTCCTAGACAACACATTAGCAACAACATTATCTTTACCTTGCTTATACTTAATGACATAAGGAAATTTCTCAATTTGTTCAATCCACCTACCATGTCTTTTGTTCAACTTACCTTGGCCCTTCAAATGCTTGAGGGATTCATGGTCAGTGTGAATAATGAACTCCTTTGGCAGCAAATAATGCTCCCACACATTCAATGCCCTTACCAAAGCATGCAACTCCTTGTCATAGGTAGAATAATTCAGTTGCGCACCATTGAGCTTCTCACTAAAATATGCTATTGGCTTCTTTTCTTGCATTAAAACAGCCCCAATACCTATACCTGAAGCATCACATTCAATCTCAAAAATAGAATCAAAGTTAGGTAAAGCTAAAACAGGCGCAGTAGTGAGTTTTTCTTTCAAACTTTCAAACGATCGTTGTTGCTGTTCACCCCATTGAAATCCAACTTCCTTCTTGACAATACTTGTGAGTGGTGCGGCGATGGTAGAAAAATCCTTCACGAATCTCCTATAAAAACTCGCCAGCCCATGGAAGCTCCTCACTTCCGTCACACTCTTAGGAACAGGCCATTCCCTTATAGCTTTCACTTTCTCTTCATCAACTTCCAATCCCTGTGCACTAACAACAAAACCAATAAAAATAAGCCTATCCATGCAAAATGTGCACTTCTTAAGCTTTGCATATAAGTTCTCTTTTCTCAAAGCTTCTAAAACCAACCTAACATGTTCTATATGCTCTTCCTTAGTCTTACTATAGATCAAAATATCATAAAAATAAACAACTACAAATCTGCCCAAATAAGCCCTCAAAACATGGTTCATCAACCTCATAAAAGTACTAGGTGCATTAGACAACCCAAAAGGCATTACCAACCATTCATACAACCCATATTTTGTTTTAAAAGCTATTTTCCATTCATTCCCAGGTTTCATACGAATTTGATGATATCCACTCATAAGATCAATTTTAGTAAAATACCTTGCACCATGTAATTCGTCCAACATGTCATCAAGACGCGGTATAGGATGCCGATACTTCACGGTGATCTTATTTACAACCCTACAATCAACACACATTCTCCACGTGCCATCTTTCTTTGGAACCAACAAAACATGAACGGCACACGGACTTAAACTCTCTCGAATCAACCCTTTCTCCAACAACTCTTCCACTTGTCTCTGCATCTCCTTGGTCTCCATCGGATTACTTCGATATGCTGGTCTATTTGGAATGGTAGAACCAGGTATGAAGTCAATTTGATGTTTGATCCCTCTTAGTGGTGGCAAACCACTAGGCAACTCCTCCGGAAACACATCTTGGAAATCATGCAATAAAGACACAAAGCTAGAAGGCAAATGTTCAAGTGAAACATCAATGTTAGCAAACAAAGTTTCCTTGTATCTAATGAGTAACACAGGCTGCCCAACATTTAATTCTCTCGCTCTTGCATAAAAAGTTTGTTTTGCCTTCCCTTCTTTCTTGTTTTCTCTCACCAATGGGCCATTAATTTGATTAGTTTCTTTTCTAGCCTCTTTTCCCATTTTCTTCTCACTTTCACTCATCTTATCATGTTCTCTCGCACTCCCCTTGTTTTTGGAAGAAACAGCCCCAACCACTGCTTTGGCCGAATCTTGCTTTGCTTTCTCAAGCATCTTTCGATGATCTTCATAAACCTCCAAGGGTGATAATGGAACAAGGGTAACCAGCTTTCCCTCATAGGTAAACATGTACCTATTTGAATGCCCATCATGCTGTGCTTTCCTATCAAATTGCCAAGGTCTTCCCAATAACATATGGCCTGCTTGCATAGGAACTATATCACACAACACTTCATCTTTATACCAGCCTATAGAGAATGGTATTCTCACTTGTTTAGTAACCTTCACCTCTCCACTATCATTAAACCATTGTAGTCTATATGGATTGGGATGTTTTAAACAAGTTAATTTCAGCTTCTCCACTATGGTTTCACTTGCTGCATTAGTACAACTACCGTTGTCAATGATGAGCATACAAACCTTACCATCAACTAAACATCTAGAATAAAATATGTTATCTCGTTGCTCAAGGCCCTCTTCCTTCATCTGCATGTTCAAAGCACGCCTAGCAACTAACATTTCACCATGTTCAGCCATCAACACATTTTCAACTTGCTCACTACACTCATCATCATCATACATGTCATTCACATCATTATCAACATCACTATGATCAGAATCAGAAATTATACCCCCATCATCAGTAGCAATCATAACTCTCCTATTTGGACATTCAGAAGCAATATGCCCATTCCCTAAACATTTGAAACATTTAATATCTCTACTAGGAGTAGTATTAGAAGTACCTGATTGCTGCCTTTTTGGACCACCATTCGTCCCTTTTCCACTTGTAGGTGGAGGATTGTTTCTTTGGAAGGAATTCTTGAAATCTCCACTTCTTGAGGATGAATTGCTACTAGTGTTTTGAGGTCCTCTGTAGGTCGAACTAATTCCACCCATATTCTGAAATTTGCTAGAACCAGACTTGGTGTAATTCTTGCTCTTTAGTCTCCTTTCTATCTTCATGGCCTTTTCAACCAACTCTCCCATGGAATTGTAATCATACATTTCCAGCTCACTTGCTATGTTTGAATTTAGACCCCCAAGGAATCTAGACATCAACCTCTGCTCATCCTCTTCAATATCAGCTCTTGCCATGATCATCTCCATCTCCTTGTGGTATTCTTCAACACTCTTACCACCTTGGATCAGCCTTGCCAACCTATTATACAAATCCTTATAGTAATGAGAAGGGACAAACCTTGTTCTCATTAAGTCTTTCAAAGTCTCCCAATCAGGTACGGGTCTCAATCCCTTTCCTCTTCTATTAGATTTGAGTTGATCCCACCAGAATGTAGCATATCCCTTAAATTCCACGGCTGCAATGTGGGACTTCTTCTCTTCTGAGTAATTATGGCATTCAAAAATCTGCTCCACCTTTCTCTCCCATTCAATGTACTCTTCAGCATTGTTTCTCCCTTCAAAGGAAGGTACCTTCATCTTTATGGAAGTAAGGTCATTGTCATTTGCTGGGTTATTTTCACCAACCTCTTCATTACCTCTAGGTGCTCTACGATCTCCTTCACCGATTCTTTGTAGAACCCTTTGTGGTAACCTCACTTGAGCTGCTGGTTTCTGCGCTCTTTCTCTCATCATTAGATTCATGCTCTCTTGTAGAGTAGCCATCATTCTTGCCATCTTATTCATCCTCTCATTACTTTGCTGCATATATGACTCAAAATTGCTAGAACCTTCTTGGACATTTTCCTCCCCATCTTGCACGTTCTGGTTTCTCCCACTACTCATGATCACAAACACAAACTCACAAAGAAAAGATTAGTAATAAACAAAATTCACTCAAAGTGTTTCGCTCTTACCTCACCTTTGCTGATTCTTCGATTGCACTTCAGAATCGAGGCTCACAAATCAATCTACCAAGCACGTTCAAGGAAACTAGAAACCTAATTCCTAGACACCTAGAAAAGAAACTCGACGATTTGGAGGCGACACAAGGAAATTTGTGTCACACGATTATCATAAACCAGAGTGTTGGAACAAGCAAATAACACTCCAGCAACATAATGGAATCCAAAAAATGGTAGCTCAATCAAGAATTAGAAACAAAGAGGTAAAAATATGACAATTCTGGCCAAGATGTATCAAAACCAACCCACCTTTAGCAAGCTGATTTATGGACCTATTGGTTATACCCAAGAAAGCTAGTGTCAAGTCTTCCTAAACTAAAGAGAATTTCGAATTCCCCTTTGCAATGGCAGCCCCCACAATTCGAACAAAAACAGCAAAAAAAAAATGGAAATATTGTGGCCTAAAAATTTTGATTGCTTCTAACCCACTTCAAACCAACCACGGAACCTTTAATTACTAAGAAACAAAAAAAATTTTGTTGGAGCACTTTTGTACTATTTTTTTTTTAGGGATAAATCACTATCTCTAGATCACCCCCCCAAAATACTAAACGAATATCAATAAATAGAAGCTTAAACAGCAAACGAATTATTGCAAGCTCAAACGAAAAGATCCGTATACTTTAAAAATTGAAAACGAATTGACTATGGTGAAGTAGGTGAAAAACGATTTGGACTATGATGAAAAGGGGACACAAACGAATTAGGGTATGGGGAAAGAAGAAATTTCGAATAAAATAAAAGAACCCTAAAAAAAATGAATTGAACAAATGATGACTCTAACGAAAATAAAAACAAGCCCTAGAAAGACAGATAGATAAAGATTTACCTGTAATTGGCTCTGATACCAATTGACGCGGAACCCTATGGCAATGAAGGCCTCAAACCCCAACACACGCTTCGATATTGGAATCCAAGAACAAGGATAAACCACCCTCTATAACACCCAATGCTTAGCGAAGCAAGAACACTAATGACGGAAGGATTTGGAAGGACGGATCAGAAGAACGCCACAATCGAAATTGATAAGTTAGTCTGATTTGTGATGCAATCAATGAAAGAAGCAAAATCTCTCACTCTCTCAAAGATGGCCGAAATTTGCATAAAGAGCAATCTGAATATAATTTGTCAAAAAGATCCTCTTACAAGAAAATAATGCCCTAAGGAAAGAAGGGAACCACATTCCATGTGCATGGGTGTGAACACAGCCCATGTGCATGAAAGAATAGGTTGCCCACGTGACAAAAGTGGTCCCAAAAACCTAATTTCGTCCAAGGCCCATGTGCTTGCATGTGGGCTGCCTTCCTTACTCCTTTCTTGCTCCTCTAGCCCATTTTTAAAGCATTATCTTCCATATAGACATTCATCATCACAATCAGCCTTTGTTGGTCTTCCAGCTCCATACTGCACTTGTTTATTGCTAATTCAGTCACCTCCCTTGTAACAAAGTCTTGAACATGCAATCCAAGAGTGACGCCATACTTCCTTGCTTTATTCCTTGTCAATGGTCCTTGTTGTAGCACCAAAGGATCCTTGCCATGCTGGTTTACATCATTCTCCCCTTCTTTAAAAAGATTTGTCCTCAAATCTGCATCATCATAAGGAGATAAATCAGTCACATTAAAAGTAGCACTAACACCATACTCACCAGGCAAGTCGATCTTGTATGCATTGTCATTGATTTTCTCCAATACTTGGAATGGACCATCACCACGTGCATCAAGCTTACTCTTCCTTTGATTTGGAAACCTCTCCTTTCGGAAGTGTACCCAAACCCAATCACCAGGAGCAATTGCCATTTTCTTTCATCCCTTATTTGCCCTATCAGCATATGACTTGTTCTTTTTCTCTATATTTGCTCGAACCTTTTCATGCAAAGACTTTACCAAATCAGCCTTCTTCTCACCATCTAAACTAGCAAGCTCATGTAAAGGCAAAGGAACAAGATCAAGTACAGTTAGTGGATTAAAACCATAAACAATCTCAAATGGCGAATAACCTGTAGAAGAATGAATTGAACATTAATCTCTAAAATCAAATATCTAAGCTTGATGTTTCTTCTCTCTCACTTCCCATCTAAAATTTAATCTCTAAAATCAAATATCTAAGCTTGATGTTTCTTCACGGAGCCAGAGTTAGAGATGTATTAATTTTATATGAAAGGAAGACTCATGCCAATGTGTTTCTTCAGGTAAGGCAATTCTTTAAGTTTTATCATACTTTGCTTATTATTTGTTAGGGATTGAGGATTTTTTTTTTCTTCAGAGGTCATCTTCACTTGACTCATATATATGGTTTGTGTTTTGTTGTCCTCTATGCTCATCAAATTCTAACTTTTTATAGTTAGATTACCATTAAACATATATAATATGTTGGAAATGAGGAATACTTCATTGTCCCTTCCTGCATATTAGTTTTTTTTTCTTTTCACTCCAATTTAATTTATAAATATATCTTTACTTGTGAATTTAATTTTTTTATTGTAATCAATTGCATTTTAAGAAGGGAAATTCAAGAAATATCAAATCAGAAATAAAAGTTTTGAAATGGTACAAATGAATTAAAAAAAAAAAGAAGAATACTTAAAAGGAAACTTAGATATTTTATTTTAGAGATTTTATTTGAGATGGGAAGTGGTTTAGAGGAAAAAAAATTTTTTTTTTCCAAAATCAGTTTCGATAGTTTTAGGTTTCTTATTCTAAGTCATCGCACATGGAGTTAATGCAAAGGTGAGTTATCAAGTTTATATTTATAAATGAAGAAAAACGTGAATTAAGGGGGATAAAGTGACTAAGCGAGTAAAGTTCAAGTAGCTATATATGCATTTAGCCTAAATAATAAATTATAACTTAAAATAAATGTGAAAATAAATGTGGATTAATTCTTTAGACATCTCAAAAAGGAAATATAGATAATTATTTATGGAAGAGGAGCAATTTAATAGATAATTGCACATATGAATGAATCAATGCATTAAACGACACACTCACATTTATACTAGGATTCTCCTATATTTATATAAATATGACTTATTATTGTGATTGTATATTATTAACAATTAGTTTGACAATTAGAACATAATTTTGAATTTTATACATTAATAATTATTGATTAAATAATAAAATCTCAATTGTTAAATTATAACTCAACTTTAAGATTATACAATATAAACATATATAATATGTCATGTATGTAGAACACAAGAAAATTTTAATGTCATGATGTTTTCATGTAAAATAAATTCATGGAGTGAACTTTACTTATTTAATTAGTTTGTTTCCTAAACTTTCAATTCAACCATAAAGCCCCTTGAAGTCATAATTTTTAACTTAAAAATATAAACTCATCAAGTCACATCGAATTATATTTTTCTTAACTTATAACTATTTTTTTCTCTATAACAAAACTAAGCTTAAGCAACTTCAATTTATCTATCTTTATAAATTTCAAAAATTTTTAAAAAATAAAATAGAAAAAGAGTTCAAAACTTTCTCCATATTTCAATTTTATTATATAATAAACCGTATACTTGCCCACTGCTAGTGAGCAGTGTTTTGTTATATTTTTGTTATAATTTTTATATTATATACATAATTAATTCTAAATTAAATATTTTATCAAAAAAATTTCCAATTAGATAAGTATAATTTTTTACTTGTGTTATTAAGAATTTCACATATTATATATATATTATTTTCTATATTATTCGTTTACTTTAAAATAAATCATTCATAATAAAATAGATAATTTATATTATATGCCCAAAAAAAATGTTTGGAAGGTAATTCAAATAATCATAATATAAGCAAATGTGTATTTTAAAAAAAATCATTTTGATTATATCTAATCTCATAGGGAGTTGTGTTATTTCATCTTAAAAAATATGACAATTTCTACTGCCATTGGGTTTAATTTTGTTCGAGAGAGAAACAAAATATATTTCTAAGTTAAGAAAAAAGTGACATAGTAAGTTTATATTTATAAACTAAGAAAAATATGAGTTCAATGAGCTATATAGTTAAACTGAAAATTCAAGGGGTAAACTGACTAAACGAATAAAATTTAGGAGGCTATATATATATTTAACATATTATTTGTGTTTCTAAATATGCTCTTCAATTATTTTAGAATAGTTAATATTATAAGTGACCATAATAAAGGTTAAATAGTAAATAAAATAAATTTTTAATCATTATTCCAAAACAAAAATCAACAAAAATCAAAGCATACAAATAAATATTGTTATAGAAATAATATATTTAGGCATATATAGTTGGAGTGTCAAAATGGGTTAACGGGTCATGTTCATGTTATATTAACCTATTTTAATGACATGATTAGGGTTAACACAAGCATGATCCATTTAATAATCATGTTAAGATATCTCAATCCCTATAAGGTACGAAACTTAAACGAATTACACAAACACGATATGCATATTATGCTTAACTAAATAAGCCATATACAGGTTTTAAAACTCAACACGATCCATTTTAACATGTATAATATTTGTGACCTAAAATAACATTATATTTTTATATAATTAATTAAGACATTGTTCATAAATAATATCATAATATAAAAATGATATTAAAATATAAATCTACCAAAAAAATATTTGTCAAAATACACAAAAATATTATAGGGTCGTACATATCATATAAGGTACTGCCAATTTTGACTAATAGCATTTTATATAAAAAAAATTAAATGAAGTGGACAACTTGCAAATTGCAAGTTGTCCACTGCCATAAGTATGGCGGTTGGGATGGGGAAGGCCTATATATATGGCCTTCCCTCAATTTATAAGAGAGATATGAGAAATTAGTGATTAGTGATGGCGTGTGCTATTGTTGGGAGAGAGAAAAAATTATTTGCATAAGCATTTTATTGAGTGACAAAATAGCGAGAATTTGTTTGGGGTATTTAGGAAATATTTATCACTATTTTGGATTTATCTCAATTGAGTGTCGTGCTCCTAGAATATTTTTCTAGAAAAGTCTCTCTCTTATAAACCTACTATTTATTAGTAGAAGAAATATTTTAGAGTTTGGTCAGTAGACTTAGCCCAAATAAAAAGATTAAATCACGTTAAATATGGGTGTCTCTTTTGTTGATTATTTTTTATTTTGCTCATATTTTGATTTATTTATTGTTAATCTATCTCGGGCCTGGTGATCCCGCTGTGCTTTGAATTTGAAATTTATTTTTCATTTTCTCTTCAACTAGTATCAAAGCCTAGTTCAAATAAATGGAGATGAAGACAAGTAAAATAATATTTGGAGATGTAAGTTGAAAGATCTTCTATTTGTGGCAAAATACATTTACCGGTATTTAATATGAGTAAAACCAAAGACGACAAATGAAGACTGAGAATTTGAGCTCGAGCAAGTATGTAATTTTATCAGATAATATATCGAGGATAAGTGTATAATTATATATGTGGTAATACTCATGCAATGTCATTATGGAACAAGTTTGAAGGATTGTATACTTCAAAGACCAGTAATAATAAATTATTTTACCTCATAAAATTAATGTAGTTGAGATACAGAGAGAACAATTATGGTGTGGATCACTTGAATGAGTTTCAAGGAATTATGGATCAGTTTGTTGGGTATAGGTGTCACCTTTGATGGTGAGATAGTTGCTATGATGGTATTTCCTTCATTGCCAACGTCTTAGGAGACTTTAAAGATTTTATTAACAAATTCTGCTCCTAATAGCATTATCACAATGGAATTAGTGAAAACTGCCATCCTAAATGAAGAGATGAGAAGGCATTTATAAGGTGTTTCCTCTTCATAATCTGAAATTCTGGCTACAGCTACTAGGAAGAGAAGTCAGAATAAGAGCTCAAATAATGGAGATAAAAGTGGAGATACTAGTCGAGGTTAGTCTAATAAATTTTCCAATGTTAAATGTGACCATTATCATAAAAAGGGACATATCAAGAAATTTTCAAAAATGAAAAAGGAGAAGGGAAAGGATAAAAACAAAGATGATAACGATGATGAGAGAATTGCCGCTACAACTGAACATGATTTTCTTCTCATTACAGTGATAATGCAATCAATGTGGTTGATCATGAGACTAGTTGGGTGATTGATATGGGTGCCTCTATTCATGCTATAGCTTGAAGGGAGTTCTTTGCCACTTATACACCAAGTGCCTTTGGGACAGTTAAAATGGGCAATGATGATAGTGCCAAGATTGTTGGTATTAATGATGTTCACTTAGAGACTAACAATAACACTAGGTTTCTGTTAATATAAGGCTTAATCTGATTTCTGTTAAGAAGCTTGATGATGAAGAGTACTGCAATACCTTCCATAATGGCCAATGGAAACTTACAAAAGGTTCTCTCCTAGTGGCTCGAGGTAAGAAATTCTCAACTTTTTATCTAATCCAAGCTAAAATCTCCAAGATCACATAGTTAATGCAATAGAGAAAGATGGCGTAGCTGAGATTTGGCATAAGAGACTTGGTTGCATGAGCAAAAAAGAAATATCAATGTTGGTCGGGAAGAAGAATATAACTGGTTTAAGAAACGTGCATTTAAACAAATGATAGTGTGCATTTAAACAAATGTGTTGATTGCTTAGTAGGAAAGTAGAACAGACTTGCTTTCAAGCATTCTGATGATCATGAGAAGAAGCCAGAGGTATTACAGTTATTGCACTCTGATGTATGTGTCCTTTTAAAACTAGATCACTTGATGGCTCCTCCTATTTCGTGACTTTCATTGATGATTGTTCAAGGAAGCTATGGGTTTATACCTTGAAGAATAATGATAAAGTTATAGAGGTATTTAAATAGTTTCAAGCCCTAGTTGAGAAAGAAACTAGGAAGAAATTGAAGTGTATCAAGTCAAATAATGGAGGTGAGTATATTGGATCACTTTAAAGATATTGAAAGGAGTAAGGCATTTGATACATGTTGACACCACCAAAAACTCCTTAGTTGAATGGTGTAGCTGAGAGAATGAACAGGACTATTATAGAGAAAGTTAGATATCTGTTATCCCATGTAAAATCGCCAAAGTCATTTTAGGTTGAAGCATTGTGTTATGGTTCATGTTCCAAATCTTTCACCATGTGTTCCTTTGAAGTTTGACATTCCAAAAAGGATATGGTATGAAAAAGATGTCTCTTATGATCACTTAAGAGTTTTTGGGTGTAAGGCATTTGTGTACATACCAAAGAACTCAATATGGATAAGGCTAAAGCGGTTAGTTGTCCTTTTGCTAATCATTTAGGTTGAGTTTGAAACAGTGTCCTTCTACAGAGAAAGAGAAAAAAGAGATGGAAAGGACTCCATATGCCCCAGCAGTTAAAAGTTTGTTGGATGCCATAGTGCACACACGACCATATATTGCTCACTCAATGAGAGTAGTGAGTTGGTTCCTTTCAAACCCTAGTAAAGAACATTGGGTTGGAATAAAATGGATTCTGAGACATCTTTGTAGAACCTCCAAAATATGATTGTGTTTTGGAGATGGTAAACTTGTGTTAGTTGGCTACATAGATGTAGATATGACAGATAATGTTGACTTGAGAAAGTCTACATTAGGTTACTTAATTTCATTTGTAGGGGAGAGATGTGTCATGGCAGTCAAAGCTCTAAAAGTGTGTTGCTCTCTCAATGACCAAATCAAAATATATTGTTGCAACTGAAGATTGCAAATAGCTTATATAGATGAAGAAGTTCTTAGATAAACTTGGGTTTAGCAAGACAAATATTTACTTTACTGTGGTAGTCAAACTGTCATTCATATTGAAAAGAAAGTCTTCCTTCCATTCCAAATCAAAGCATATTAATGTGGAATATCACTGGATTAGAGAAATGTTGGAGAAGAAGCTTCTACATCTTGAAAAGATTGATACTGAAGATAATGTTGCAAACATGTTGACAAATATTTTTATAAGAGAAAAATTTAAGTTCTGTCGATCATCTGCATCCCATATAGTCCATATGGGGAGAATTGTAAGGTGGTACCTCATGATTAATAGTGTTTTATATATATAAAAAAAGGAAGTGGACAAATGCAAATTGTAAAGTGTCCACCACCATAAGTATGGCGGTTGGGAAGGGAAAGACCTATATATATGGCCTTCCCTCAATTTATACAAGAGATGTGAGAAATTGGTGATGGGTGATGGTGCCATTGTTGAGAGAGTGAGAAATATATTTGTGTGAGTATTTTATTGAGTGAAAAATTAGTGAGGATTTGTTTCGAATATTTGGAAAACACTTACTACTATTTGAGGTTTATCTTAATTGTGAGTTGTGCTTCTAGAATATTTTTCTAAAAAAGTTTCTCTTATAAGTCTTTTATTTGTTAGTGGAAGAAATATTTCAAAGTTTAGCATGTAGACATAGCCCAAATAAAAGGGTGAAATACGTTAAATATTAGTATCTCTTTTGTTGATTATTTTTATTTTGCTCGTATTTTTTTTATTTATTGTTAATCTGCCTCGGGCCTACCGATCCTGTTACAGTTTGAATTTGGGATTTATTTTCCATTTTCTCTTCAAATATAGGATATAAAGTAATATGCAAGATATGATGAGTATGTTTTAAACTTTAATATTAGAGATTAGTAATAAAAAAAAAGAGTAAATATGATAATATGACGATGCCAAAATAAGTTTTGCAACAAGTTTTTTTTGAAAAACATGTATAAAACTTATTTTTACTATTTTAGATTAAATAATAATAAAACCATATAGGTTTTCATTTTATTGAAACTACTTCATTTTAATTAAATGGGTTATAGTGAGTTCAGTTCACATATCAACCCATTATATGACCTGTTTTAATTCTTATTATAAATTTGTAGACTCGTTTATGACACTAATCCACTAAGAGTTGATATTAACCCATTAATTTTAGAGGAATTTACATAATATATGTTTTTTATTTTTAGTTTTCATTTACACGACCGTACATGATTTTTTACATTTTTATACTTTTAAGTTTGCAATTATATGAAACTTTTAGGATTTTTTTATTTACAACAAACTTTGTATTGCAGGCTAACTTTTATGAACCATGTTGTTTTTTTCATATTGTTTAATATTTATGTTGTATTTATTTAAGTTTTGATTAAATTTTTTAACATAAATCTCAAGAAATGCACTAATGGAGGCTAATTAATAAAGGATTAATTATAGGGAAAATTATACAAATAATTTTAAAAAAATTTAATTTTCAAAAATACAACACAATAAAAAAATTTAAAAATACTACACAAATGAAAAAAGTTTTAAAAATATAATAATTTGTGGACACTATAAAAACATAGAAGTGTTAAATTACAAAACATATAATGCAGTCTACATGTCAGATACAATGTTTCAAAGAAAGAATTTTTTCATTTTTTAGCTTTTTATCAAATTTAACATATTATATCAACTTATATACAACATAAATGTCATAAAGGTAAACATATAACATTACATAAAACTAGATATATGTATTGAGTTTGAAAAAAAAATAACAGTATATGTGAGTATATGTTATATATAACTAGATATATGTGTTGAGTTTGAAAAAAATAATAGTATATAATTATTATGTGTTTAGTTATATGCAGGTATATGGTACATAAAAGTAGATACATGTGTTGTATTTGAAAAGAATAACCAATATATAATTGTTATATATTTAGTTATATATGAGTATATGTTATATATAACTAGATATATATATTGAATTTAAAAATAATAATAGTAGATATATATGACATATATTACATATAACTTGATTTATGTGTTGAATTTGAAAAGGATAACAATATAAGGGACGAAATCATGATAAAGTATTAAAAGAGGCCAAATATTGAGCTTTACTAGGGTTAGCATTAGAAGTTAAATGATTAATATTTGTAGAAGTATTTGACTGCTCATTTAGATTTGACGTTTCAACATTCTTCTTTTTGAAAAAGACATCAATTGTTCAACTATAAACAAATATATATATATATATATGCAACCCTCTAAAACAAAGTAGCATAAGATTCAATAATATCTATATAAATAATTTAATAAAGTATTAAAGTAAAAAATTTTAAAAAATTAATATCAATAGACAATATACTACCACTTGAGTCTTATGGGAGCTACCACCCAGGCTCACTAGTCACATACTGTGAATTGAACAAGAAAAAATTCAGCCACTTATATTGTTGATTATTTTTTATGAATAGAAAAAACTACAAAAAAGATTTTATATTATTAACTATGTCATAATACAAATTCAACGAATAGATTGACAAAACAATTGAGTTTTATTATTTTTAATCATGAGTTAGAGTTAATTTTTTCTTTAAAAAACTTTTTTTTGAAAAGAATCACTAATAATAATTGGTAAACAATTAACAATGAGTAATCATAATTCATGAAATAATAATAAATATAACTTTTTATTTTAACAACTTTAAGCAAATATAAATAAAACTTTGACATCTCTTATCAATAATTAAATTAAAAAAACAAAACAAAAATATAATTAATTAATGCTAAACTCTAATTTTAAGAAAAATTATAGATAATAGTGTCTTACTTTAAGTGATTGAGAACTATAGAGAAGAATTCTAAATAATTATGAAAAAAAATCCTAAATTATAGTCATTCTTAAGCTAATACCAAGCCTTAAGTAAAAGAAAGAAACAACTAAGTTGACAAACAAAAAGTAAAGAAATTAAAAAAAATTAAAAAAAAAAGCTTCACCTATGTTGTGGAATTATGGTCTTAAGTTTCAACCATGATAAAACTGTCAACAAACACAAAGCATATAACTAGTAGAGTGTAAGAATTAAGAATAATAAATTTATCCTATGAGTTTTTCTTTTTCTTTTTATAAAATAAAATTTTGATTTTAAGCTAATGAATATTTAATTTTGGGTCAAGAAAATGCATTTAGGTTAAAATTTCAAACTTGGACCAAATTTATATAAAATGAGTTTATTCAATGAGATAGTCATTTTTAAAATTTTATAATATAAATAGATCTAAATAAAAAATAATAAAATTGGCTGGGCCCACTATCAATGTAGCTCCAATCCTTTACAATATATATATGTTTAGTTTTATGCGGATATATGTTACATATAACTCGATATATGTATTGAATTTGAAAAGAATAACAGTGTATAACTATTATATATTTAGTTATATATAATATGTATTACATATAACTAGATATATGTATTGAATTTGAAAAGAATAAACAGTATATAACTATTATATGTAGATATATAGTATATATAACTAAATATATGTACTGAATTTGAAAAGAATAACAATATATAACTGCTATATGTTTAGTTATATATAAATATATATTTCATATAACTAGAAATATGTGTTGAATTTAAAAAAATAACAACATAAATGGGAATATGTTATATATAGTTAGATATATAGATTGAATTTGAAAAGGATAACAATATATAATTATTATATTTTTTGGTATATATAGATATATGTTATATATAATTAGATATGTGTATTGAATTTAAAAAGAATAACAGTATATAACTGTTATATATATTTAATTATATGTAAATATATGTTAAATATAGCTAAATATATGTGTTGAATTATAAAAAATTACAATATATAACTGTTATATGTTTAGTTATATTTGTATGTTACATATAACTACATATAACTAAAAATATAATAGTTATAAAATCAAAATTAAAATTTGAGCTTTATAAAAAATTAATATATTTTATGTGTGGAAAAAGTACTTTAAAATACTAATTATATTTGGCCCTGTTTAATTTTTTTTTATTATTGGTTGAGTTAATTATAAAATTATCTTAAAAAGTAAAAATGTTTTAACAATTACTCAAATTTGAATTTTCAAATTAAAATCAAATATATATTAAAAAAAACACGAAGAGTCTATCTTAAATAATTACTTATATGTTACATATAAGTACATATATATGATGATGAAATTTACTGAACAAGAACATATATAACACATGATGTCATATAAAAGTTTAAATATTTCTTAATATGGAATTCATTATATTTAACAAATTATATATAACATATATAACATGTAAAATGACATAAAAAATTTGGAATTTATATTTGTCAAATTATATGCAACATATATAATATATAAAATGACATTTAAATATTTATTTGTTGATTATAAGTTCTACATATTGATTTTATATAATATATAAAATGACATATAAAAGTTTATTTCTTGATTATATAATATATGAGTTTTATATGTTGATTATATGCTACATATTTTATTTATTTGCTGATTTATATGTCTTATGTGTTGTTTATAAATTTTATATGAAACATATAAAATATTTAAAACTTATTAAGGACAATTTAATAATTAATGCTTTTGTGTTTTTTTAATTAACTTTGAAACTTTTTAAAGCCAACATATTATTAGTAGGGATATAATCAGATTGGGTTGGGTCAAGTTTGCCCCTAGCTTGCAGTCCAACCTGAGTATGGATTACTCTTTTTGTAGATCTACCCAGTGTAGAAAACGACAGTGCACTCCTGCTCACATAGGCTTGAAAGCTTTAGTTTTTTAGACAGCGAATGGAAGAAGAAGGCAGGGATAGATAACATTTTATAGGGAAAAGTGGTTTGTTGGACTCAGGTGAGATCAAAGATCTTTCGTTGATTTCCTACTAAAGAAATTGGGCTTCTATCAGGAGTTTTCTTTTATCGATCGATGTGAAAACTCTCGCTTTGTGCTTGAGAAAGAGCCTTCCTGGTGATCTCTTTCATGAATTAAAGGGTGGAGTCAAGGAAAACAAGTGAATACCGAGAATTCAAAGAGAAGGATCTCCAGAGGTTTGGCATTGAGTTCGCCTATCAAAAGAATGAGTTGGGAGAGCGAGATAGACACAAATACCCAATGGATGGAGAAAAAGCTTTCCTGCACGTGGGAATCTTCCTTCTTACAGCCTTGATGCTCAGTTCTGCCGCACACCTGCTCTTGCAAGGCTAGCTGGGGGGGGGGGGGGGGTGCTTTTTTCAAGTTTGCTTTGCCTAGATAGGAAGTGTGCTTTCAGTCCTAGTAATGATTTAGAAGTGCAATATATTTCTCTTCTAAGGGTATGATTGCTTTTTTTTTTCCGGCTTAAAAGCTAGGGCTTGTGCTTTGTTATCAGAACCTCTTTTAGAGCAATATAACCTCCTTGTTTGCCTCTCAATGTTTGGATCTTTCCCCAGCCCTCTCTTCTCTCTCGATGTGGTGCCTTTCACTCTGCTCTATCAACACTTTCTCGCAATGCCGAAAGGTAGGATTTCTAGTCTTTTCACAAATTATGAATCATCTTTAATGGCATAGTAATAAGAGAGAAATTCTTTCCACCTGCTTGTCAATTCTTGGCATAATACTTACTTGTTATCTAACTATATAACCTAATTGCTTTGGTATCTCCCTTTTTGCCTCCGACTCTGAACCACAATAGCTCACATTTCCCTAATAACAAAAACAAGTTATCCACCTTGCTCAATTGTGAATTTAATACCTTATGAGTGCAATTTGCAACAACATTTTTATTCTTGCCCACCCTTTCTCAATATCTATATCTCATTGATGATTTTATTGATTTTATGGTTTGTATTATCTTTCATATTCGAAACTTCAATCGCATATCGCTCTTTGCTTCTTTTTTTTTTTCAATGTTGTGTTCTATGCGATGCAAGTTTTTTTTTGTTATAGAGGTCGTCATTTTCCTCTTCTTCCATAGGAGAAAGATGAAGATCTGGTAAAGTGTGAGTCCGACAAGTTGGTTTTGGGTCAATATATGGCTTTCAATCTTTAACCGAATTATTGATGCTGCAAAAGTGAGTGGTTATTACATAGGTAAAAAGGAAGAGAGTCATAGAATGGGAGAGGTAAGGGTGAGGTCTGATTGTAAGGGAACTGTCAGGTTATAATGGTTGAAGTAGAGCCAAGCACCGATGGACTAAGCAAGTCAAATAAGGATGGTGCGAACCATGTTCGATGACTGGTGAGGTGATGAAGGAAGCTTTTTAGAAAAGGAAGTCCCGCTTGTTAATGTTATTGGCAACCAAAAGCCATGAATGAGGCATTGGCAGCACAGATCTATAACTAACCTCCTGAGGATGCCCCATGACTTGGTACTTTCACTTCCTTCATCAACCTTTGATCAAATAAGTAAACTACCTTACTTATCTCAAGTCTCAAGACGAATCCTAGGAAACCTACTGATCAATAGTAAAAATCCTTGGGACTTCAAGTAGAAGTGAGCCCTTGTATACGACTAACTCAAAGCATCCCTTTAGACTGCAGAAAGGGTTTTAGCCATCGCTATCACAAATGGGGTTTCCCCTTAATGTCCTAGCCCGCACCTCTTTCTACTTTTATGATGATTCAGGAAATATCATACATTGATCAATAAAGGAGAGATGGAATAACTAATGGGTACTCTTTCTCTTCTCACATCAAGTTTGAATCACAAGCTGACTCATTATGGGCAACTTCAATCAGGTCAGCTTCAGATAGGTAAGGTGGGAAGGAGTCCTCTCCTAATGAAAAAGATTATAAGATCTTATTGAGTCTTCCAATCGACATAGCTGGGGCTTCATCTGGTAAAATATGAGTCAAGGAGGAACTCCTAGAATCAGCTAAATAAAGACTTGAGTGAGTATTGTGCAGTATATAAAGGTATTTAGCGCCATCGTACCTTGCTAAGTCTATAAACTCTTCTTTTACAACTCACCTAGAGTGACCCAACTCTACTTTGCCATTGCTGCTTAGCTCGCTTAATTATAGAGTCTAGCATCATTAACACCCCCACAGAGTCTATCTTCATCTATCGACTCACCCTTAACCTTCTGCTTTGCTAAAGCGACTATGTACCTTCTTGACTCACTTACTTCGTTATTTGTATTTCTCTTTTTTGTCACCTTTAACCTGGCGGTTCCCTTAGCCTATCAACTAAGTAAGTATACTCAAGCTTAGCACTATAAGTTATTTCACTACCTTAGAGCTATTCACTAAGCAAGCTTGCTTTCTTTACCAATGAAAATAGGATTTACCTATCTGCACCTTAGCTTCCTCCCTACTACTCCTTTCTAAAGCCTACCAGTCGCCTTCAGAATCCTTGCTGTCATACCACCGGTCACCTTGGGCCTAAGCCAACGTTCCTCCTTTTCCAAAAATCCCATTTTGATACTTGGGAATACCTTTTAACTAGCCGCTAGAAGAAAGCTTGGGAATCCGCTTTGACCCACCACCCTGGCCTAATAGGAATTGCTAGATTTAGACTTAATGAATCCTTATAATATAGGTTCTTTCCTTGCTAAGAACTATGTGAACTGAATTGAATTGACTTGGAAATGAATGTGCTAAAACAACCAAGGACCGACTCAAATGATACTAGATCCCCGGGTAAGTGTAGATCAGTAGTGACAAGTTCATAAATATTTTTATCCGAGGAGAGATTCTTTAATAGGTTAGGTTACTTACATCCTAAATATCAAAGTAGCGATACAAACTAGGTTCATTATCCTATCTTGGCTGAACTTATAGGAAAAAGTGTCCCAACCCAAGAGGTATACACTGCACTGAAGACAATATAGGAACATAACACTCAAAGAGATAGAAGGTATCCCACCTAGGGCTTCATCAACAGTCACTGATAATTAATTCAATTCATTTTGTCAAAGGTTAAAATCAAAAAGTAGGAAGAGGCGCTAGTGTGGATGTACCGTTAACATATAAAGTGACTAAGGATTTTCTCTAGGTCTTCCCCAAGTGATCCCATATAGAAGAAATCGTTTGATCCGAACCTTATCATAGTATGGAATTACCTAAGTGACTCAATACTACTGGAAGTGGGATGTTATACCATTCTACCAAAGTAAAGCCTTGGCTGGTGCCCATAAAATGCATACGGGCCAAAGCCAAAGATCTAACCAATGTGACTTTAGTAACTCAAAAAGCAAAGAAAAAGAAGTGCCTGGTTCTGGCCTTTCACAACTCGAGTTGGTCTCTGCTTTTAAAAGGAGTGTTAAGTGAATCAGGTACTTGCCATGGATATGAGTGAAACGAAGGCACAGACCATTGTTTTTGTATCAATTTCTTCATTTTCTGCCCCCTAATGATAGATCCTATGTTGATTGTCTTAAAGTGCCAAATAACGCATTCTATAAGACTCTGGCAGGTGAGCTGGCAAGAAATAAGGGGAGAACCCAAGAGTAAAGGTCACTACTTTCTTTCACCCTGGTTACTCTTCCTAATAAGAGCGAACTAGAACTTATGCCTGCTCTTCTTTTATGGATTTTGGGTAAACAATCCTTTATCTCACCAGGATTGATCAGAGATAAAAAGGCCTTTCCCTTGAGCCCCTTGTTAATGGGAGGACAAGTTTTATTAAGAATAAAAAAAATGGTTCCTAGGATCGATTTCAACTCGGAGATAGCCAAGTCTATAGCTTTGTGAACACCATCGGATGACATAACAAAGGTAGCCACAAGAGAGTTACTATGCCTTAAGCCCAAAACTCATCCTTCTAGTCTACCTACGTTATTCTTTTCTTTTGAAAGAAAAATTTGCCACGTAAAAACTGTTGCCAGATGTGGATTCAATCAATAGTTACACTTTCAAACCTTCACCTGATTCAATAAGGGAGAGTTTCCCACCAATCCTTCTTGATCAACTTTATTGACATAGAGATGTTTTCTCACTCTAGCTAGGGATAAGAACTGGCTTTCCATTTTTGTCAATCGATGAGAACTTCTTTTTCTCCATTCCCTAAAAAAGGGCGATCGTTCCACTCTTAAATAAGCATTCTAGCTTTAGGATAATGAGTCGATAGACTTATTTTGGGATAGAGTGTTCTGTCAATAAGTTAGTTTTCACAGCTTGGATTCCATCAATAGGAACTACTGGGCAAGGCATATGTTCTGGCTTACCTGGATTGGTTGCTCATCTTTCTTTCCATGGATGAAGTAGCTGGTTTGATAAAGACTAGGGATCTTTCTCTCTATTTGGAAATCTTCCTTTCTGCTTTCAAGATTTGGAGTTGGCATTAAATCTTTCACTGAACGAAGGCACACTGAACCTTTATTGGCACTTGACGCTTAAAGCGGATTGAGAAGTGTAATGCTACTGGAAAACTAAGATAATAAACTACTACCAATTCACTCTTAACTGGGATCCCTACCATCTATGACTCCATTTCCCTATGGAATTTCTCCCTTATATCTACTGTAAAGGAAAGCAAGGGCGACTTCCTATGCTCTTTCTTCCACTCCAAAAGCGCTCTCTTTGAATTCCCTTACCAAAAAGAGTTTCCTTATAGGGAGAAGTTAGCTTTTTATTATTATTATTATTATTATTATCATTTTTGCTTTTACTTCAATACTAATATCACCCTTTTTTCTATTTTTGTTTTTTCTCTTAACTCGAGGCTAGATGAAATCTTCCCTTGTTGAGGTCTTCGTCAGCAGGTAGCCATAGGGAAACCTAAAATCAAGTGTCACAAGAGTTAGGGGCAAAGGAAGGGCATGAAGAAGAATCAGTCTAAGGCTATGCTCTGGGCTCTAAGAACATTCACGCCCCCTCTCCTCTCTTCTTAGCATCTCTCTTTTATTCTATTTTTTATATTAAATAATTATATATAATAAGGTTAGCTCTTCATCTCTTTCGCTTTGAGGTCGATTAAGTAGTATCCCACACCCCTACTAATTATTCCACATCAGGTCCTAACTCATGTAACCCTCACTCTGCTTCTTAGCACTCCCTGGGATGCAGTAACTTACTTTGATATTCTACGATCAGATCTTGTCAGGCAATTTTCCTAAATAAAGAAGTTCATCCCCGAAATTGGACTCTTCTAAGGAATTTCCCTACTCCGTCTCTCTTTCAGTCTTGGCTGATTCAACAAGAGAAAAGGCATCGAAAAAAATTGATTAGTTACCGTATAAGTTAAAGGAGCATCTGCGACATCTAAAGAATCTGTATTGGAATTTGAATCTTCATTTTGCTTCTCTCCTTTCAGTCGAGTGGCTATCACTCTTGTTTTTAAAGCTCTTGGGAAATGACGCTTTAGGTCTCCATCCCCCTAATCAATGAAAAGAGATGCCTTTTTCCTTTGCTTCCCTTGCTTGGGTGAATAGAATCTATGAGAGAAGGTTCAAGAATCGGGAACAACTTGATGGAAGGATCGATGTTAATAATTTAGTGTAGAGAAGATGGAAGTGAAGATCTGTTTCGCATAGGTGCTTAGTTGCTCTCTTTTTGGAAGGCTAAGAAAGAGGCATTATCTGATTGTCTTTCCAGTGTTGAAGAAGAGCAAATTCTTGTTGGAAACATTTTGGGAAGGTGTGAGCATTCCAAAGTCAGTCTTGTTGGAAAAATCATCTATCTTGCAAGGGGAAGAAGAAGTCTTGCAACAGCTGTAACATATGTAGGAGGTTTGGAAGAAAGTGTGAATAGGGGTTTCCCCCTTATTGGGGAACCTTCTAATCTCGATTCTGCCTTTGGAGCAATAGCTATCTGAAAATGGCATTTTTTTTTGTTTTCTTATGATTTCGGCTCGCTACCTATAGAGCCTGCTTCTTGTTGATAGAGCGGCATTGTTACCAAATCCTTTTATATAAGGGGAATTGGCTGGAAGAGAAAGAATCTTAAGTCGGACATAGCAACTGGTGAACCACACCTTGTGCTTAAAGCTTTGAACCGACTGACCCAGGATAGGAAGGGAGAGAGACCCTCTTGATTAAGATCATTCGCCGCTGACAAGTAGGATCATTCCACGCAGGTCAGTACTATAAATACAGTACTATAAATCATTCATTCTGCATAAGTATGAATTCTTCCTTCTGAGCCAAGATCCATCTCTTATTTTGAGTAGGATTGTAGTATGATAGGTGGATTCAATAGCAGCGGATAGGCTAAGAGCCAAAAGCTCCATCATCACATCAAGTAAGTCCTCTATTCTATTCTTATATAGAATGAAAGCCCTGGGCTAACCCTAAGCTCGCAGTCCATTCTTTGGGCCTAATTTTTTAGCCCATTGCCCGACCCTAAGCCTGGACGGGCCGGGTTACATTAGGCTGACCGAGTTATTCGGGCCAACTGGTTGGGTTAAAGGGCTAAACTACTTAATACAAATTCAAACATATTTGAAATCAAATATGCAACAAACACAAATTCAAATAGATCTAAAATCAAATCTAAAATAAATTCTCTTAAGTCTAAAATATACACTCACTCAATTATGAAATAAACACTCATTCGGATTTTAAATAAACACTCAATCAACTCAAATCTAAAAACAAATAATCAAAATCTAAAACATTCGCACAAAATAAACATCAAAAACTCAATTAATGAATCAACCATAATAAAAAAAAGATCAAACATTCATAGATCTTTATGTCATAAAGAGAAATCACAAATAACATAGAAAAACACAAATCTTTTTTTCATAGAGAGAAATATAGATTGCAAAGACAAATCGAGAAAAAGAGATTACAAAAAATCTTTGTTTCATAAAGAGATCGAGAGACCAAGACAAAATAAAACAAAAATCAAAGCTATTACAAAGAGATGGAGAGAGAGAGGCAGAGAGCTTTGAGCCTTGTGTGGAGAAAAATGAGACTGAGCTGTTAAGGGAGAGTGAGAGATGAGAGAGAAAAGGGCAAACTTGCAATGAGTGTGAGAGAATCCGATTTGAGAGAGAGAGAGAGAGAGAGAGAGGAGAAAGATATGACATGGTGCAAAATGCATTAGTGTTAAGTGAAGGAAAAAATATGTATATAAAGATACTTGAGTTGTGCTGGGTTGGCCAGTTATTTTTGAGCTAACCCAAAGCCCGACTTGATATTAAGAAATTTTTTTAAAAACAACCGGGCTGGGTGAATGGCCCTAAAATTTATTGAAAAGAAATTTTATTTTTTTGGTTTGTAAATTTTTCATATTTTTATGTGGTTATAAGTTATGGTAAACTACATTAAAAATAATTTAGATTATCATGTTTAAAGTATAAAATGATTTGAATTGGTAATTAGAAGTTGCAGGGCATCTCATAGAGGCCTGACATATAATTCTGTTCACAATGCTAGAAAGCAGGTATTTTTGTAAAAAAAAAAAAACATATTTTTCCTTAATTTTAAATATTCCGCGTGTTGTATTAGTATGTCATGATGCATTTGACACCTTTATCAACTATTTTATATAAGCAAAACTCATTTGCTAGGCTCGTAAATTTTTAAAGTTTTCTCTGAGTGATTTTATTATATATTTGTTTAGTTGGTAGGTGATATTATGGGCTAGTTTTTATGTCTTTAAATTTAGTTTGACACTAATTTTAGAATAAAAAAATATTTTGAATCAAAACTAAGGAAGAAATTTCATGCCCAATAGGCAATATCTACTTCTTTTTTTTTAATTTTTTTTTATAAAACTGAGTTGGGTCAAAGCTTCAAATATAAATTTTCTCTAAAATTAACAGTAGACTCCTAAAAAATTATTTATTTTCCATTAACTTATAAGATTTCTTCTTTTATTTTTTTAGAATAGTTTTTTTATTTCTGAAAATAATATGAAATTGGACTTAAGTTTATTTATCCAATATAAAAGAAAATACTATTCATATTAGCATAGAATATTCGGAAACAAAAAAAAATCGTTTGTAATTTGACTCTAATTAAAGTTTGTTTATCCAATATAAAAGAAAATACTATTCATATTAATATTTTTTTTTATTTATGTCACTCCAATTAAAGTTGATTTTGTTAAGCTCTTAAAATTTTAATTGGTTAAAGGTTAAAATAAGCTCCAGAAATATTATTATTATTTTGACTTAACCCTTGATGTTATTTTTGAACTAAATATGTTCTGTTTTATTTTTATTAAAAAGTCACTCAGACACTTGCCACTAAGAAAAAAAGTCATTTAAATCTTTGCCGTTTAGAAAATTAATTTGCCGTTAAAAATGTTGAAGTGACACTATAGAACTCACTTATTCATTTTATATTTTTTAAATAATTATGCAATATTAAAAAATATTTTTAAATAATTAAAAAATTAAAAATTTTCAAATAATTTTTCAAAAAATAATTTTTACTGATTATGAAAATAAAAATATATATTTTATAATCTATGTTGTATTTTTAAAAAAATAAAATTATAAATAATAATTTTTATTAAAATATTAATTTCTATATGATAAAAAATTAATTTTCATATTTTTTTTTAAATTTAGGATTTGATATTTATTAAATTTTGATTTTTTATAAATTATTAAATATTGACAAGTAGAATATGATTATTTTCTTTGGTCTTAGCCGCAAAATAAACAAATAATTTTTTTTATTTCTAAATAATTTTAATTTTAATATAAATAAATTCTTTTCTTATTTGAAATTTTTTAATATATATGAATTTTAATATATATTATTTTTTATCTTATTTGATATTATTAAATTTTTTATTTAATATTTTCAAAAAATTATATTTTTTAATATTTTAATATTTTAATTATTTAAAAATATAAATTTAATTATTTAAAAATATTTTTATTAATTTTTAATTATTTTAAAATTATAAAGTGAATAAATGGGTTTTACAGTATCACCTCATATTTTTATTAGCAAGTTTACTTTTTCTAACTCCAAAATGGTCTATTCTCCCAACGATAAAGATATGAATGGCTCATTTTTTTTTTTATTTTTTTTAAAAAAATGGAGATGTATTTGGTTAGAAAAAAATATTAAAAAGATGAGTATAGATAATAGTAATACTTTAAAAGTTTATTTAAATTTTTGTCCAATTTTAATTTAGAAAAATTAAAGGTTGACTTCACTATAAAATAATAATAAAAAAGAAGAAACTGATGAGTAGAAGTGATTATTTAAAAAATATCATTTTTTAAAAATGGAACTCTGTCGGCACTCAAAACAGTCCATCCGTATCATAATTATCCAACCAAAGTTGAAAAAGAGATAAATTATAGAACTGGATGTGGAGAGGATTATATAAATTTAATATTAAGGTCAACAAATTAATCAAGTTGGAATATTGAATAATTTTTTTTAAAAAAATACGAAGATGTAAAAGTAAAGAGTTATAAGATTGTGCAGTAAAATTTGTTAGTGTGGTGGGTTACAGAAATGGGAAAAATGTCAATGTTTTGATGTCACATAAAAGAATATTTATTTAGGTGGCCTTTCTCATCTGTCGTCTTTTATTCCATCATGCCCTTTTCACTGAGCTTTCCACTAATACCTAAATTCTACAGAAAGCAAAATATCCCACATTGTGTATTGAGAAGAGAAGTATCGAAGGATACAAACATATATGAAAATCTCACATGTAGTATAACTTTTTATACATGAAATTTAACTCTTTAGTTTCAATAACTAACTTTTAACTCTTTAATTTCAATAACTTTTGAGAGACAATGAATTTTTTTCAATCCCACACATATGATTTTTCTAATATATATGCCTTGAGGACATATGATAAGAAACAATCACTTGGTAATGTATACAGTTTCATTATAGAATACCCAGAACTTTTCCTTTGTTGCTACTTAAAAGAAAGTATTAGAGATATAAATATGCGGGAAAATCCCGCATGTATTTAAAAAAAAAAAAAAGCAAGCTGTGGTTTTCCCAAATCTACACAATTTTAATGTGAATTTATTTCAAAATGAGCAATTTAAAATTTCCATTTTAATTTAGCCAAGTTAGAATTAATATAGAATAGGAAATTATAATATACTCTATTTGAATGGTATGCAAAGTGGAAACTTACATCGTATGAACAAATGAATTATAATATAAAATTCATTATAAACCGATTCCAATAAAATTTATTTCAAAATTAGCAATTTAAAATGCAAAATTTAATCATATTTTATATTTTTATATTTGTAACAACTCTGAAGATGATATCTTTTTATGCATCTTTTAAATATTTGATAGATTAATGAAAAAATAGTTAATGTAAGTTATTATCTTAAGATTAGCTTGCAAGTTTATTACTTTTGAAGATGTAAGCAAATAGGTAGGTAGTTTTAATATCTCTGATATAAATAGACTTTTACATTTTCGTGTGCATGGAGCAACTCAATTCAATTCAATCTTTATCCACAATTAATTGGATTAAATTTTACAGTTTTTTTGTTTCTACTTCAAACAATTTTGAGCTATGTCATTAGATGAATATAATGCTTCAAAATTATATTAGATGCTTTTTCCAAGTTAGTTTAGTTTTATTTTCCTTTTTCATCCTGCATTATAATAATATGTTTGAACTTTTTAATGGGGCCCTCTCTATTACATCTCATATGTCCAAATCATCTTCATTAATCTCCCTTCTCCCACTTTGTCCTCAATCAATATCACTCCCATTTTTTTTAATGTTTTATTATGTATTTTACTCATTGTAGTATTTTTATATATCCATCTTAATATTCTCATCTCAATAGTATTCATATTATTGGTGAATTGCTGCCCCTTCAATGCCCACTATTCACTACCATATTATAATATAGTAAGTGATATTGTATTGCAATAAAATTTTACCTTATAATTATTTGGATTCTTACGGTCACATAAGACTCTTATGAGAATCATATGAGACTTTTTTTTTTGAAGGAAGAATCATATGAGACTTAATTTGTACAAGTGAAAGCAATTAATAAAAATTCTAATAAATTTTATCCTTTTCATCTATAAATTGTTAAATTTTTTTCATCTTATATATAAAATTTAAATATTACTTATTATTATAATATAATTTAAAATATTACTTGATGATTTTTTGTGTAAATGATTGAATGCCTTCCTCTTGAGGATTCATTTCATTAAATAGAAATTTCCGTACAAACTATTTTGGTTAGAAATTATATGCACAACTGATACAATAATTACAAACGATTTATTTTAGGTAATACTATATATAATTAATAATTTAATTATGGTAAAATGTATCCCATAATTTCTACCATAATCTCTATCATTAATACTGCCATTAACATCCCCTTCAAATTAATGCTAGAGGGTCAAAAAGCATTTGCCAATAAGAAATTGATGTCGTTGCCTAGAGAGAGCCTTAGTAAACACATCAGCAGTTTGTAGAGCGGTAGTGATATGTGGAAGAAAAATGACGTGAGCATCATATACTTCATAAATAGGGTGACAATTCACTTCAATGTATTTGGTGTGCTCATGAAATACATGGTTAGCAACAATTTGAATAGCACCAGTATTATTTGCATGGAGTGGAGTAGGCTCAATTTGAAGGAACCCAAGCTCACCCAACAGTCCTGAAGCCAAACTATTTTAGAACATGCTGAAGACATAGCACAATACTCAAACTCAGTGAAGGACTTAGACACGACATCCTGTTTCTTACTTTTCCAAGAAATAAGAGAGGTAACAAGAAACATGCACTAACCAGTAACTAAACATCGAGTATCGGGACAACCGACCCAATCAGTATCACAATATGCAGACAAATGAATAGAAAAATCTACCGAGAAAAAAGGACCTCAGGCAGAAGTACCTTGCAAATAGCTAACAATGAGATGAACAACAACCGAATGGAGGTGCCTAGGCACTTACATAAATTGGACAACTTGTTGAACAATGAACAAAATATTCGGCCGAGCAATAGTTAGATAATTCAAGCTCCCCACCAGTTGTCTTTATAACGACGGATTAGAAAGAAAATCACCTTCATCATAACAATTTTTAAAATTCACTTCCAATGGGTTATCAATAGAACGACCATCTTAAAGACCAGCCAAAGCAATCAACTCTTGGATATATTATACAAATGTAAGAAAATACCACTTGAGGTAGAATGCACCTCGAGACCTAAAAAATGTTGTAAATGACCTAAGTCCTTCATATGATAAGAAATTTGAAGGTGTTTGAAATTAGTTCAGAATTAGTCACTGTAATAGTAATATCATCAACATATACCAGAAGCAAGATAATTCCCTTAATTGTCTTGCACATGAACCAAATGGAATCGTATTGACTTCGGACAAAGGACAAACTGATAAGTGTAGAATGGAATTTATAAAACCATGCACGTGGAGTCTGGTTTAAACTATATAATGACCGTTTTAGCTTACAAACATCAGAAAAGGGTGTAGAAAATAATCTTAGTGATGGAGTCATATAAATCTATTCTTTAAGATCTCCATGCAAAAAAAAGAGAGGCTTTTTTAACATACATTTGTCTCAATGACCATCCCTTAGAGGCAGCAATAGCTAGAAAAAGTCGCATTATCGTCATCTTTGCTACAGGTGCAAAAGTCTCCTCATAATTCACCTCATACTCTGCTAATTACCGAGTGCCACTAACCTTGCTTTATATCTGCCAATTGATCCATCAGACCATTGCTTAATGGAATATACCCATTTATAATCAGTAGGCTTAACATTAGTAGGACAAGGAACAATATCCCAAGTGTGATTTTCTTGAAGAGCATGGAGTTCTTCTTGCATAACTTTCTCCTAATATGCATGTGCAGTTACCTGAGAATAAGAAGTAGGAATTATAGTATCAGCTAAAGTGGCTGATAAAGCACACCTAGCAGGAGGATGACATGTATGAGTAGATTTCTAAGGAACCACTGGAGTAGGCACTAGATCAAAATCGGGAAGAATTTATGATCACGAAGCCTTCATCATTAATAAACAATACCATGTTTAAAACACTCAATTGGTGGAGAGATATCATCAAAGCTAGGAATAAGAACACTATTGGAATGAGGCACATGTTATTGAAAATAGTACTCAAGTTCAAAGAAAATCACATTTCTAGAGATATGCAGACAATTAGCAACAACATCATAACACAAAAACCTCTTTTCAATAGAGTTATAACCCATAAAGGCACATCGTACTGACTGAGCTGTAAGCTTGTGGAGCTCATGAGAAGGTAAGTTGATAGAGTTGTATCTTGACTGATATTTTGAGTAATTCTAACATTGTTTTTAATTGTTTTCAAATTGAATTTGATATATTTTCTTTGTTGAAGTTAGAATTTCTCTCATTTTAGTTTGGAAAGAATTTAACTTAAAATGGTGTAAAATTGGAAGGAAATGGGCTAAAATGTAGAGAAATCAATTGTCATGCCCATGGCCCTCAATAGACACGACCATAGATTTCAAATTGAGTTTGCCAACTTGAGAAAAGAAAAAAAAGAGAAGTTTCACACGATTGTGGCAACCTAAATGCCATGCCTATGGGATCCAATCACTTACTATCATAGAAAAAAAAAAAGAAAATCAGAGTTCTAGAAGCAAACTAAAACCCATAATCGTGGCATCCTAAAGGCCATGACTATGGGAATGAAAACAATACTGCCAAAAAATGAAAAGTTGACGAGACAACTCTTGTCTACTTTGGCCACGACCATGGCATAAAATCCATGCCTGTAGAAACATAAAAGTGGTTGCAACCTGATTTTAAAGAGTAAAATCCTCTATGTTTTAAAGTGGGGTTGATTGAAATAATTCTCCACTAGTAAAAGCAAGCCCCAAACTCTCTATATAAACACCATTCTTCCAAGCTATGAATCATCCAATTTGTCAAGAATCCATCTAAAATTATAGTCTTTAGTTTTAAATTTCTTTGAACAAAAGAAGAAAGCTTAGTGCAAGAAAGAAGAAATTAAAGGTTCCAAGTAGAGTTCTTCCTCAATCCAAAGAAAAAATAGAGTTTGATTTTCCTTGTTCTTTAATTTACAATGCTTTCAATTATTATCTTTAATTATTATCTTGTTTTTATTTTAATTATGAACAACTAAATTTTTATTTAAGGTTGGTCTCTTATATTAATTTTTCTATGGATTAATTTATGCTTATTTGATTTAATTAAGTCTATCTTTTGATTAATTTGTTATCTTTAATCTTAATGCATTAATTATTTGGCTAATAATTAATTGAATTTAGATGTTATGTGATAGAGTGAAAGTAGAAGCATAATATTAGTTCAAGGAGGTAACAATCTTAAGTTAAGTTTTCACTTAGTGATAAGGTAAACACTTAAAAAGTTGATATAAGATTTTCACAAAACTTATTGAATTAATTTAATTATTTATGATCATGAGAGTAAATATAAGAATAAATTCAATATTAGTTTTAGTACTCAAGAGAGACTAAAACTTAATTAAGGAAAATCCAACCATTAATTAAGGACAAACTTAGATTAAATTAATACTTTAGAAAATTCATAGTGATTTAATTATGATGGCCTTCCCTAAGTTCGAAATTATTACATTAAAATAAAAGCATTTCATTTTTGGTGAATTTATTCTTAATCCTAAAATCAACTTCTTTTGTCCAAATAATAGCAAGTTTTAATGGTTTGGTACTTAGAATCACTTTCTTTGAGGAAATGGTACTTTACTCATTATTATATTACTTGTTAATGACTTGTGCACTTGCATTTGAGGTAATAAGTTACTAAGGCCTTTACATAAGTGAACAAAACAAACGCATCAAAATGTGTGTAGCATGTGATAGTTAGAATGCATACCAAAAAAGGAGATAGTAATGAGAATTGAAATTCAATAGTTGAGAAGGCAGATGATTAATTAGGTAAATTGTAATGGATAAGGCTTCTACCCAAAATTTAGGCGGAATTGAAGATTCCGAGATTAACATTCATACCATATCTAACAAGTGTCGATTTTTATGTTTAGCTACCATATTTAGTTAAAGGGGCCCTTCTATTGCAAAAAGGCTTAAAAGTCATGTGAGAAATATTCTCCACCATTATCAAATTGCAAAATTTTAATAGAGGTGGAAAATTGTGATTCAATATATGCCACAAAAGTTTAAAAACTAATGAACACCTTAGCTTTGTTGTGCAAAAAATATATTCATGTGAAGTAACTATAATCGTCAATGGATGTCACAAAATATTTATATTGTTCATGAGAAATGACAGGAGTAATGCTTCATACATCAAAAACATGTATCAACACGACCACCAGAAGTATAAAAAGGTAAAATTTTACTTTTTCCTAGTTTACAAGTAGTGTAATCAAGAGACAATCTATGAATAGAACTTTGATCTTTATTACCAAGAAAACCGCGTTTCATTAAATTAGACAATATCACATTATTTGGATCGCCTGATCGTCTATGCCAAACTGCAATCTTATTTTCAATAATAATAGAATCCAAAGACAAAGTTTAAGGAACAGTGAATTGCAATGAAAATAATCTTACCACTTTGGTCACCCTCACGATCCCCTTTCCCAACACCTAATCTTGCACAATACATCCACCGTGAGAGAAATGAACATTACAATTATTATCCATAATTTGACTAATAGAAATTAAGTTTGTAGACAACCCAGAAGAGACAAATACTTGTCAAAAAGAAGGTCCTATATCACCAATGGATTTGAATATTTTGTACTCTAGTATACTTCCATAGATTATGTAACAAACCAAGTCACCTAGTCATATGATTGGATGCACCACAGTCAACAAACTAGGGAGACGAAATATACATTTTTCATTTTCTATTTCATTTTTTATTTTCAATTTATTTTATATAATTTTCAATTTTTATTTTATATAATTAAAATTTTTATATAATATAATATAACATTTTATTTATTTTATTATTATTAATTTTATTATTATATATTAATATATTATTTTATATAATTTTTATTTTTCTATCTATATTTCTATAATAATAATAGAAAATAGATTTCTAAAATATAGTTTTTTAGTTTACTATAATATAGTTATATATTTTTATTTATTTCTAGTATAAAATATATATAAATAAAAAATAAAAAATTAGCATAGAAATATAGATTCTTACCTTGGCCCCTGAAGTCCAAGGGTAGAGAAAGCTATGAGAATCATTTGTTGAATCATTTCTAGAGTAAGAATAGAATGATTAGTATTAATGGTTGTAGATGTAGATCTAATAATGTAAGGGTCCGAAACTATAGCTTAAAAAGCCTAGGCTCACCGATTTTCTAGTCATGTAGGACAGTCCTTGATAATGTATCCATTTTGCTAATTTCTTACTACAATTGCAAGCAATATGCCCAAATTCCTTGCAGTTATAGCACTGCATTTGTCCCTTTCCTCTGTTTTTCCCTTAAGCAGCATAAGCAACATTAACAATCATAGATTTCTCTTGTGACCCACCTATAATAGCTTGTATAGCCATTCTTTGTTCTTCCCGCCAAGACATACATCCAAAGATGGAACTGAATTTCTATTCTGCAACCTAGCTTGTGCAACCTCAAATTCTGGTCTCAGTTTCATAAACTAATCACGCATACTAACTTCATGAACTGCTTGAATGCCGACTAATGCCTCTTGAGGTAACTTAGAATAGATAATACTAGAATATTCACTCCATAGATTAATAAATCTAAAATAATGTTGCTCAATAGAAAGATTACCTTGACTAAAGTTACTAATGTCAAGCTCCAGTTGAAGTTGTCTTGCAACATTATCTTGATGGTATATACACTTCAGATAATCCCACATCTCTTTAGTTGTATCAAAAGAACATAAATTGTTCACCACATGGACTTCAAATAGATCCTAAAAGCTAAGAAATAATTCGAGCATCCTTTGCCTCTCATTAGCTAAGTTCCTTAGCATCTGTAGGTTTTAGAGAGTACTTGTCATTGTGACCCCAAAGCTCCTTCCCCTTCAAAAGCATTTTAAATTGAAATTCCCTTGCTGCATAATTCTTTCCTGTAAATTTGATAGCCAAGGTCTCTATGGGTATTCTTCTAAGAAAATTTTAGCAGTTATTCTCAAAAAATTTAGATGCAAAAATCCAAAAGCAAGGTTTTCAACCATAAGTTTATCAACCAAGCAACATCTCAAACTAAAGTTATTGATTGAAATTAATCAATAAAAAAAAGACTAGAAAACTTTGAAAGATAGAACCATAACTAACAAAAATTTGAAGATTTAGCTATGGCTTTGATACCATGGCAATTTTCTATGCAAATGGTTGATGCCTTCCTCTTTAGGATTCATTTCACTAAATAAAAATTTTTGTATAAACTATTTGGTAAGAAATTATATGTACAACTAATACGCTAATTATAAACAATCTATTTTAGGTAATAATACATATACAATTAATTATTTAATTATGTAAAATGCATCCCATAATTTCTTCCATAATCACTGCCATTGACATTACTTACCTTATATATAATATTTAAATAATAATTTATTAATTTAAGTCTAAAAATCTTTATTGAATACTAAAAATAGCTCACACTAAAATAAGCCTTAGAAAAGCACACTAGGACCAAATAATTCAAGAAGTAAGTCTCAAGATATCTGAGCAATTCAGCATAAGCAACTTATAACAATCAATCATAATGCCTCTTAAAACATATCACTTTCATGCCTCATCTTCTCTTTCTTACATCCTAGCCTGAGTACCTAGCTCCAAGCAACTTCTTGCCTAGTAAACAACTAGATTACAAGAAAAATATCCACAATAACTCCTCACAATCTTGTTTGACACAGAATCTATGCTATCTTTGGAAAATAGAACTTTGTTGTTTCAAAACAAGGCTGCAAAGCCTCCATAAAAAATATAGTAACATCTTTGTCCAGCCTCAAAAAGGATGCGACCATGCCTAATTAACTACTCATAGCTATATAGCTCAAGATACCTATACAAGCTTAAACTTCTCTAGCTCAAAATCTTTTTTTTTTGTTCTTGGCGGGGTGAGGGTGGGGAGGTTGTTGGGAGGACTTCTAGATCACTTTTTTTTTGGTAAATACAGAAAGGGAAACAAATTCACTAAACAACTACATCTCTAGGCCATGCAACACCAGTAATATCATTATGCATCAAGTGTCGAATACCACATAGCGGTGACTCCAGCTCAACACAACCACAAGGGAACTCTAAAAAGAAGTTTGCTAAAAAATTTGCAAATCTATTACCCTCCCTTAAGACATGGCAAACCTAAATTTTCTTCGTAGTAGCAATCTATTTAATCTCAAACACCAAATTCCTTGCAGAGTGGTTCAACTCACAATTGCTCATCACCATCTTAGCAACCTCTTGATTATCTGTTTTAATGACTAGAGGAAAAAGATCCTTATCCATTGCAATTTTAATCCCAACTAGAATATCCTAAAGTTTAACTTTAAAGGAATTACATATACCGATTCTATGGATAAAACCTGTTACTCAATCTCCATTCAAATCCTTAAAAATGCCACCTGCACCTACCACATTCAAAGGCCTCTTCACTGGCCCATTAGAGTTCAGTTTATACCAACCCAATCCAGGTCTATCACATCATATAAGCTGGGTCTCCTTATTGTCCCTTAATGGCAGCTAAGAGTGGGGAGGGAGGGGGTGAATTAGTTGTTTGGTGAAAATAAGAACAAATTAAAAATTAAACAATAAACGAAGTAAGACTAGAGAAGTAGACATTGAACACAAAGAATTTATAGTAATTCAGATTTCCTTAATCATATGTCCATTTTCTCAATAACTTGAGGTTCTACTAGCTTTAAGTTTTTACAAGCTCAAAAGTTGGTGTTTTCGCAATATCACACTGAACTTTGATAATGTATTCTCACAACCCAATAAGAATTATACCCAAGCTCACTCTAAAACCTAATGTTTCAAAGCTCACACTAAATTTATACAATGATGTGTAATAATCACACCTAACACTCAATACAATAGATGTAAATTTTGATATAAAGCAAATAAAAGTATTTAACTTGGCTATGTAATACATAATTGTTATGAGAAATGAAGTTTCTTGAGTTATTTATAGCCTTGAACTAGCCATTTAAAAAGTGAATTGGTGGGTACCAACTTGATTGCACATTATCTCCCATTCAATTATTGTTCAGAGTAAAATCAAGGTTGGATCACCCTTGGTATGATCAATCTGGACCTAGTATGGTCGGAATAAGCTTGGTCCGGTAGGCCTTTTTGATTTTTTGTCAAACGCTTCTTTAGCGGCTAGTACACGTAGCATCCATTAATTGAATGGACGAATAATAACTATAATTTTTAAACACTATTTCACTAGTTCAATTAGTCTACCCTTGGTTTGGTCAGATCGTTTGTGGTATGCTGAGATTGTGAGACTACCACAGTGTGAGCAGGAATTTTTATCCCCACTCCCGGTGGAATGGTTCTTTTGACTTCAGTACTGTTAGCCTATAGGCCTTAGAGAACACAAGCCTAAATACAAAGAATAGGAGTCACCACCAGGATGAGCCAGAAAAGAAAAGGGTGAATGACTCGATTTCTAAGGAATCTCCAACCAAGTTGGGTACATATAGGGAAGGTGAGAATAACTTAGCACCCTCATAACGCTTGGTTCATTGGATCCAGCCTCCTTTTTTAAGTCTAAATATTATTAAATTCTTAGACTATTATGATACTATTTATACTACATGCAATTATAATAAAATAAATCATATCATAAATAAAACAAATAAAATGAGCACCCATACAAGGATGAAAATATGCCCTTACAGTATCCAAATATCCATAATACAAGTAAAATAATTGAGACACCCACAAGAAAGTAGAAACATGTTCCTTACATTAATCTCTAAATATAAATTAAATAAAAAGAAGCAAATTAACATAAACAAGGCACCCATAAAGTGAAAATATGCCTTTTACAACCTCAAAATCCAAACAATAGTAAATAATCATAATTCAATTATTCATCATAAACAAATAAATCATTCATCCATCGCCATATCATCCATCATAAACAAACAATAATAAATTAAGGATTAAATGAAATTAGGGTTTCAATTGCAAAATTAGGGTTTTAAGGTTTCCATTAAGCAAATTAGGATTTTTTTATAACAAAATTAAGGTTTTTAAGCTAAAACTAGGGTTAATCATGCAATTCTAGGATTTAATATGCAAACTAAGGCTAAAACAAGCAAACTAGGATTTAATATAAAGACTAAGACTAAAACATGCAAACTTGGGTTTTGGAAAATAAATGTTGCAGCATTAATTACCTTAAAACTATTAATAACATATTTATAAAAATTAAATGCGGATGATCAATTGTATGGATTTACTATTGTTTAGGTTGTGTTTTGATGTAGGAGGGTAGAGTCATTGCTTATGCATCTCGACAGTTGAAGCCTCATGAGTTGAATTATCTAACTCATGATTTGGAGTTAGCAGCCATAGTTTTTGCATTGAAAATTTGACGGCATTATTTGATAGGGAGAAATATTTTATTTATACAGATCACAAGAATTTGAAGTACCTGGGTATTTATAGAGAGCTGAATCTTCGACAGAGACGGTGGTTGGAGTTAATCAAAGATTATGACTGTTTGATTGATTATCATCCTGGTAAGGCAAATGTTACTGCTGATGCCTTGAGTAGAAAGACTTTGGCATATTTGATTGTTTATTCACTCTCGTTGCTTCTTAAGTTGAGAGCGTTACATGCCAGATTTGAGTCTTGTGATGATGGTGCATTATTGGCTCAGTTGCAGTTGAGGTCGGTCTTGTTGGATCAGATTAGGGAAGCCCAATTGGCAGATGAGAAAATTCAGAAGATTGTGATGGATTTCCATAAGGGGGAGAGTTGAGACTTTCATGTTAGAGATGATGGCAGTTTATAGTATAGAGATAGACTATGTATTCCTGATGATGCAGGATTGAAGAGGAAGATTTTAGAGGGAGCTCATCAGTCACTCCATGCTATGCACCATGGTAGTACCAAGATATATTAGGATTTGAAGCAGCATTATTGGTGTTCAGGTATGAAAAGGGACATAACAGAATTTGTATCCAGATTTCTCTCTTTCCAGAGAGTGAAGGCTGAGCATCAAGTTCCTTTAGGGTTACTTCAGCCATTATCAGTACCAGAGTGGAAATAGGAGCGAGTGACGATGGATTTTGTAACTGGACTGCCTTTGACCTAGAAGAAACATGATATAATCTGGGTGATTTTTATTGGATGACGAAGATAACTCATTTTCTTCCAGTTCAGATGGACTACTCACTTGAGAGTTTGGTTGAGCTATATATCAGTGAGAAAGTGAGATTGCATAGAGTCTCAGTTTCTTTGGTATCGGACTGAGATTCTCATTTTACATCGAGATTTGGAAGAGTTTGCAGGATGTATTGGGTTCTTGGTTGCATTTTAGTATAGTACTACTTTTCATTCTCGGACAGATGGGCAGTCAAAGAAAGTAATATAGATTCTAGGGGATATGTTGAGGAGCTGTATAATTGATTTCATTAGGAGCTGAGACAGATTTTTGCCACTGACTGTGTTTGCTTATCACAACAGTCATCAATCCAGTATTAGGATGGCATCTTATAAGGCCTTGTATGGCAGGATATGTAGAACACCTTTGTGTTGGGATGAGGTTAGAGAAGATAAGTTGGTCGGTCCCAATTTGATTAAGGAAATAGAAGAGAAAGTGAAGGTGATTCGATATCGTTTGAAAGCAGCTTCAGACCAACAGAAATTCTATATAGATTTGAAGAGAAAATATATAGAGTTCAGTGTGAGAGATAAAGTGTTCTTGAAGGTGTCTCCGTGGAAGAAGATTTTGAGATTCGACTGCAAAGAGAAGTTGAGTCCTCATTTCATAGGACCATATGAAATACTGGAGAGAGTTGGTCCAGTGGCTTATAGATTGGCTCTGCCATCCGAGTTAGACCGGATACATAATGTTTTTGATATATCTATACTTCAGAGATACAGGTCAGACCCATCTCATGTCTTGTTAGTAGAGTCCATTGAGGTGAGTCCGGATCTATTTTACAAAAAAGAACCGGTGGCGATATTGGCACGAGAGGTGAAAGAGTTGAGGAACAAGAAGGTGCCACTTGTGAAAGTCCTTTAGAGAAATCATGCCATTGAAGATACAACATGGGAGAGTGAACAAATAATGTAGAGTCAGTATCTTCAGTTGTTTTAGAGATGATGTCATGTAATTTCGAGAACGAAATTTTTTTTAGGGGGAGAGAATTCTAATATTTCTAATTTTTAAAAATTAAATTAAATAAAATAAATTAAAATTAAATTAAATAATTTAAATAAATAATTTAAATAGAAAATAGAAGAATTTTAAGTGAGAAAGTGGAATGTATATGTGATATATATGTAAAACATACATAATATATACAAGTCAACTCTTTTAAAAGAAAAGTCAAAGATCAAATGACATTTTTGTAAATATACTTGGAAAATTAAAATTTATTTAAATAGTTCAAAAATAATTTATTTTTGCATGGAAGAGGAAAATTATTATTATTTTAAATAAATAAATAATTAATTAATTTAAAATATAATAAAATATTATATATATAAGGTTGAAATGAAAGTGAAAGGACAGAGAATATTCATAAGTTATCTTCTTCTTCTTCTTCTTCTTCTTAGTTGACCGAAACTCCATGGGAGTTTAAGATAAGGTTTTTCTTCTTTCAAGCTCCTTTAATTGAAGGATTCCAAGATTTCAAGTGGAATTTTTAGTGATTTTCACCATAATTAGTAAGTTCTCTCACTTTTTCTTTGGAAATCCATGGTTGTATGAATATGTGGAGTTTGAGTTGTTATGATGGCATGTTTTAATTTCTTAATTGGGTATGAATGAAGTTTTTTTGAGTAGTTAATAATGATTTTAAGGTTGGATTGAATAAATGGTTAAGGTAGAGTGAAGTTTAGTGAAGAGAGAGAATTTAGGGTTATGAAACTTTTGGATTTTTTAATTCATGTGATTTAATTGTACATTTTGGTTCTAACTATGTTATTTTGATGCATAAATAAGGATTTTAAAGTCAAATGATAGATTTGGTTAAGTTTGGTTAGAGATTGAATGAGGTAGTGTTGATTTAGAATTTTGGAAAGTGAATTTTCAAAGAATGGTGAATTGTTTGATTTTAATGTTTAAAGCATATTATTTAATGATATTAGTGATGGAAATAATCTTGGATTAATAATTGGAATGAGTTGGAATGGAAAACTTTCAATGGTGAAGGTTATACCATTTTAGGGGTTTGTATTAAAACATGTATTTAATTAATATAATTTGTTTAAACATGTTAAAATATGTTTGTAATGATATAAATAAACTTAAAATACAAATTTAAATGGGTTAACAAGGATTTGCTAAGTTAAAGTGAGGTAAGGCTAAACTTTGGGGTTTTTATTAGAATGATGTTTAATTAAGGTTTAAGGTTAGAAATGCCTTAAAATATGATATTAAATGATTGTTCACATTTGGTATCGGCATTAAGGAGATGTGTTTTGCCCAATCCTAGTGTTGAAGGACAACTTGGAAGAGAAGGTTGGAGGGAGTTTTATAGCTTGCTTTTGAGTGCTTTCTAAGGTAAGTAAAAACTTTTGATAAATTAGATAGATTGACATTAAATTAGGCTTAACACATTTTGATTAGAAAATGTGTTAAGCTACTTAATACATTGAACATTCATGAACATTGTGCTATGATATGTGATTTGTTATGTATGGATTAAATGCATTGTGAAAAGCCATCGTTAATGGCTAAATTTAACAAAATGTGATTTATATGCATTATATGAAAATAATCTAAAATATTTGAGTAATGTGTTTTTAATGTGAAATGTAATACATTGTGATGAATTGATGAAACGTGATGAGATATGGTGAATTGACATTAATATGAATGAGAAAAATGAGAAAAATGAGGCAATGTGCCTAATTGATAATGAGAAATGAGGCAAAGAGCCTAGTTGATTATGGAAAAATGAGAAAAAATTGAATATGAAAAATATGAATTATTTGTGTGTCTAGTATGTTATTTAATTTTTAGAATTTTGTATTTAACGGCATGCCTATGAGGTTATCCTTATTATTTGCCTTCGGGGCTAGATGCTATGTGTCACTGATATATGATTTGCCTTCTGGGCTAGACGTTTGACATCACTGTGATATGATTTGTCTTTGGGGCCAGTTTTTGAGCATTACTTTGATTTATCTTCTGAGCTAGATACTTGGTGTGAATTTAGACCAAAACAGTAACTTTGAAATTTGAATGACATATTAGACCTTTTAGGCCCATGCTTGTGTTTATTCTTATATGAATTGTAAAATAATTAAAGGATATGTTTTAAGGTGAAATTGAATACTACATTGTGAAACATCATGTAAAAGCATTTTGCATTGGTATTACTTTACAGTTTTATTGTTATCAAAATTTGTACCGCTAGGTTTTTAGCTTAGCGTAATTGTAATTCATCGCGCAGGTGACAAGGTTGATCCAGTTGAGCCGGAGAGTTTTTCTAGACTGTGTCGGGTCTAGATTTGAGTTGATTATAGAGTTAATTTTTGGGTATATCAAGATCAGAAATATTTTTCAGCATGTATATATTTTATATTATAGTATATTTTTATATTATGTATATCATGTTATGTTTTTGGAGTATATATATTATAAATTATAAAGAATGTTTTGAACAAATTTTATAATGTGGATTTTATATGTGTTTTTGATAAATATATATGTATATGTATAAATATTTTGAGGAATTATGGAGAAATTGAGAAGTTGAGGTGGATATGTATGATTGGTTTATTTGGAAGTGTTTTTATACAGGTTGTGGTTTTGTTAAAAATTTAGGGATGTTCAAATTACATATAAAATTTTGACAAATTTTTTTCAGAGATTTTTATGAAAAATACTATTTTGGAGCCTATAGTTAATAATAAATATTTTATTTATTATTTAAATATACATTTAAAGTATTTTTAGGATTTTTAAATTTGAAATGTGAAATTTTTTATTAAACTGGGTTATGACATTTTTATACCGTATATGCATATTTTATATATACTAGGTGTATATATTATATGTATATAGGGTATAAGGGTATTACAAATTCGACATGAACTTTAGCTCATGTCAAATTTGGCCAAGGGCATGCCCAGTTAGACATAAGCATGGCTCATGTCTAATTGGCATGCGTAATTAGACATCATGCCAATTAGACATGAGCATGGCTCATGTCGAATTGGTATGACATGAGCATGTTGGTTTAACTTTTTTAAATCGGGTCGAGTCGGTTTGGGCTTTTAAAATTGGACCGGACCTAATTTAAACTTTAAAAATTGGACTAGATTTAATTTTGGCCTTTTTATTGAAACCAAACTTGATTCATCCTTTTTTATTAGAACTGAATTCACATTGGGCTAAAATTAAAGGTCTACACACAGGGTGTGAACCTCACTGAAACTTCTTCAAATTTTCATCTCTAGCTTGGTCCAGTCGGACTGAATCTAGGTTTGATCGGGATGCTAGGTACTCTGAAGATTTGGGATTACCATCTAGCCGTGATCTCCACTGGATATTTTGGAGTGAGTTTCCATCTTCAATTCGGTTGGACTTCTTCGGGTCCAGGAGAACTAGACATGGTACGGTGACATGACATTTTGAGAGTATTGATGACCATGATCTTCACTAGATGAATTCGTTAAAAAGTTCAAGCTCTAGTCTGATTGGACTTTTGAATGGTCCGATTAGGCCTAATGTGAATTCTTCAAAATCTTAAGTTTCTACAAAATTATACTTGATACAAATATTAGTATAATTTAATCTATTTGCCTAAGATCAAAATATAATTTATTAAGCTAAGGATTTGGCTAACAATCCTTATGCCTAAAAATAGTTAAACTCAACTCATCATCCCATGCACTCACATTATGATGAATGATAGTCTGTAAATACCTAATCGGGTTAAATGGAGTTTTAAAATTTCTTTCAAAAACAAAAGCATTCCTCCAATTCCAAATATGCCAAAGGATAATGGCAAATTTCACCTACCAAGTATCTTCATTCTTGCCTTTATAGAATTCAATGCACCATCTAATCCATTGCCCCTCCGTCTGTGGGAAAAAACCTTCGGCAACTGTTCCCTGAACAAAAGCATCCCAAATAGCCTTGCTGTACTTACAATCTCTCAAGGCATGAGTAATGGATTCCTCATAGCATCTACAATGAGAACACAACAAATTTGCATTCCAATGTCTCTTTACCCTCTCTTTATTTGTTAGAATCCTACTCTTATAACAAAACTAGAGGAAAGTTCTAACTCGATGGGGAACTCGAAGTTTCTAAATGGCTTTGAATATCGAGTTAGGCTGCATGCCTTCAACATCTGATATACGCTCAAAAGCTTATTTTATAAAGACTTCTCCTTTCCCATCTCTCCCTTAGACCATAAAATCTTGCATCCAAACATCCAAACTCACTAAACAGCCAGCTAAACAAAGCAAAACTTCTTCATTAAGAGGAACCCACCAAATAATCTTTAAATAGCTACCAATTTCTAGTTTTATCCTTATCAATGAAAACATCAACCGTCCAATTAATTTATTTGGAGGAGGACCCTTCCTTAAGGCAGCACTAAAAGGAACTTCTAATAACCACTTGTCATTCCAAAAAAAAAATCGATGAGCCATTACCCACATTCCATTTCAGTCCCTTCTTGAAAATCCTCTATCACGAAAATATGCTCCTTTGGAAATGAGAGCAATGCTTTGGCTTCTGGCACCACCAAATAGACTTATTCTCCTTTAAATACTTGCCTTCCTAAATCCTAGCCCATAATGCATCAAGATTTTTCTAGAATCTCCAAATAATCTTCATAATGAGGGCCTTGTTGTTATCTCTTGATTTTTGAAGGCCAACACCACCATGATCTTTGGCTTTGCACATATCATCCCAAGCCACAAATCTAACTTATTTCGATCCCCACTTTTATCCCATAAAAATCTCCTGTTTAACTTATCCAACTAGGAATTAGTGCTGGTAGGTAGCATATTCATCTGCATGACATGATTAGTAATCATCTGGGTTACAAATTGCACCAAAGTAATTTGACCCGCCAAAGAAAGTGAGTTTGCTTTCCAAGAAGAAAGCTTGCTCTAAACCCTATCCACTGCCTCCTCAAAGCTCTTCTTACTAACTTTACCAAGGCAGCTAGTAGAAGAAATTGCACATTTATTACTAAAGGCCCTAACTAGACCTCCAGAGATCTTCTTAGAGCAACACAAGTGAGATTTATTTAAGCTCACTTTCTATCCTGATCTCCTACAAAACTAATTTAAGCAATGCTTTTTAACCTTCAGCTGATCCATATTGCCCTCATTAAAGATGAACAAATCATCTACAAAGAATAGGTGAGAAATCAAAGGAACCTTTTAAGATAGTTTAATATATCCATGGCTTCCATTATTAGTTTTGTTTATATTAACATGACTTAGCTTCTCCATACAAAGCACAAAATGATAAGGAGAAATGGGGTCTCCTTGCCAAATGCCTCTGTTAGGTAGAAAAAGATCAGTAATTTCCCTATTCCATAAAACTCTCATAGAGCTAGTTCTAATAAAACAATATAAGACAACAATCCATGACTCTAATATATTAATCTCTTCTCAAGTATCAACAATAAAATCTCAGTCAAGTCAGGCTTTTTTTCAAATCAACTTTAAATGTATCCAACCCTCTCTTCCCCTTCTTGGTTCTCATGGAATGAATAACTTCTTGGGCCATAATAATATTATCATTAATCTGTCGTCCAGGGATGAATTTACTCTGATGCATACCAATAATCTCTGGAAAAAAAGCTTTAATACAGTTAGCAATCACCTTATAAAATCACATTACACAAATTAGTTTGCCTCATTTGTGAGAGAAATTCAGGATCTTTAGTTTTCGAAATTAATATAAGAAGATTCTAATTAACAAGGGACACATCCGTTGTGCCTATGAACACACCTCTAATAAACTCATAGACACCCTCCCCAACAACATCCCAATGATTTTGATAGGAGGCAGCGAGTAGGCTATCAACCCCTAGGGTCTAAGTCCCTTCTACAACAAAAATAACTTCCTTAATCTTTAAATTATTCACGGGGTGATAAATATGGCAAAGCTTATCTTAAGATAGAGTAGGAAAAGAACACCTCAGATAGAGTAGGAAAAGAACACCTCATATATAGCTTAGGAAGGTTGTCCACTTCTTTTGTAAACAAATTTTAGTAATAATCTAGAGTTAAAATCTTAAGACCATCAGCATTAGTACCCTAGTTACCTTTACAGCCCTCCAGAGCCTTAATCTTATTTCTCTTATACCTCATCAGAGTAGACATATGATAAAAATGTGTATTTATATCACCTGTATAACCCATTGTATTCTAGACTTCTGAAACCACAGAATCGTTTCTTGTCAAAGGACATGGAGATGGTCAACTTATAGTTTCTTCTAAAGCTTCACAAGATCTTCAGAATAATTCCTCTCCAGCAAATAATGAACTTTTTGAATTTGATAGATAATATTTTTTTTTATGCCTAAAGATATTGCCGAACTTAGTCTTATTCCAGACTAGCACTCTCTCCTTAAAGTGAATAGCTGCCAAGATAGGATCGAGCATTGGTTACCAACTATCCTTAATCAAATGATTAAAGTTAGTATGAGTTTGTCTAGAAAGCTTGTATCTAAATGGTCTGAGGATCTTCCTACTAACCAACCCACAACTCTTAAAAAGAATAGGACAATGGTCAGAATGATGGAAAGTAAGATTGTACACCACTGCTTTTGGAAAAGCCGAACACTAGCCTTATTGGAATACACGTTATCCAGCTTAACACAAGTATTATGCCTTCTCCGAGTATACTTATGCCCTTTTGATTCCAATTCCACTAGCTCTGCCTCATACATATCATTCCTATGCTTTATACAATGATGAAAATAATGATTCGATCCCCCTCTTTGATAATTCATATAACTAATATTTTTAAAATCACCAACAACAAATTAGGCTCCCTAGACACCTACCTTAATCAGCTTCAGATTATCTCAAAGCTAATCCCTAACCCTCTGAATAGGAGAAGCATAAACCATAGTTAAACAAAATTTCAATATGTCATTCTTTAACCTTGGCATGCATAAATTAACAATGCACATAAATCACTTCAATGTCAACATAAGCATTCCAAAAGTGCCAGATACCCCCTCTTCCCCACTCTACCTTGAGTTTCTAACATGATACACTTCTAGCCTTTAGACTTAGATATGATCTTATCAACATGCTTGCCATTCACTTTAATCTCTAACAAAGCAAAGATACAAGGCTTAAACTGCTTTAAGAGGTCTTTGACATGAAGTCTAGCATCTTTGTTAGTGGCACCATAAATATTCTAAAAAAAGGCAAATCCATAAAAGAGAAGGATAAATGTAAACAAATTAGCACTTTGAGCACTACTACCTTAAGCAAAAAGCAAATGCCGGTGTTACTGGTGCCATCATCAACACTGCCATCATTATCCCTGGAGTGAATCTTCTATTTTCTACTTCCATGAGACTATTGGATATTTGGCGAGGGTGGATGAGAAAACTCTTTTTGAAGTAAAGTAGACATTTGTTTAATTGGATCTTGTTAAGGAAGCTCATGACTACTAACTTCCTCTATATCATTTGGAATAAGCCTATCCAATCCCTTAAGAGCATGAGCTGACAATTCTTTAGAAGGAAGCTTAACCTAATTATCCATAGACTTTACCCTTTGATCCCTCTAAACAGGCTTAACCTGATCCACAAAATATATATCTCTCATATTATTCTCATTTAAAAAGCTCATCTTATATTGCTTAGAGGAAGAAGAGATAGGTTTCACTTTATTAGACACAACCTCATTATGCTCCAATACCCTTTTATTATTCACTTATTGATCTACATTTTGAATACCCTCTAAATTTTTGACATTTTACTCTACCTCCATAAAGTCTTCAACTTCCTGAAGAATCATAAACCTAGAGCCCCCAAGAGATAAAGGCTTATCCGATTCAACAACTTCCTAAATGACCTCTCTTCTAAGTCTTTCCCTTAAGCTAACATTACCCTTACTAAGATTTTCATTCCTTTTCAACCTCACCTCTTCTTTGGAATTCTTATTATTACACCTGCAACTGGAGCATTGTGCCACCATCCATGGCCTATAATCATCAATTATTTTAGCTCAAAAACCATCCAATCATTCATGCTCTTCCTTTTTTGTCACTCTTTTCCATGCCTTGCTTGGAAGGGTAGAAATCCTGAGAGTGTCCCATACCAAAAGCAGATATTATGTAACCCTTCATACTCCACCTAATAAATGGTTTTCCACAATTTATACTTAGAAAGTTAGGGCCCATACAAACCCTAGCATACTTGCCTTTTTCCACATCAATAGTATAATGGTCAACTGAATGCACCTTACCTACCATCTTTCCTAGATGTAGCATAAATGCCCAATTATAATATTCAATAGGTAATCCTAGAAAACACTCCCAAGTAAGGATTCTACCTCTAGAATCCTTAGAACCATCAAAATTAGGGCACCAAGGTTTGATAGCTAACACATGGTCTATAATCAAACATGGGCCTATAGATATCGCCTTTTCATAGCCCTCTTTGCATGAAAACTTTGCCATATAATAATCATAAGTTTGATCAATAAAGGTTATAGTACCCGCCTTCACCCATAACAACTTTAACCTCTAGACTAAATACCTAAACCCCACTCTTCTACCCATCACTTTTAATATGATGGATGAGTGCCAAAGTGCCCACAGCCATTCCTTTTCATTTGCCTTTAACTTGATTACTGGACATCAATTATCTTTCTCATCATCCTCTTCTTCATCTAAAACTCCCACAAGGTCCTTCAACATATTCTCAGGGATTTCAAAAACAATATCCATCAGTGTCTTCATGTTGGTGTCCCAAAAGAGCATCCCTCCAAATAGTTTTATGTTTCTTTGGTGATTCAGGAACCTTTTCCATGTTACCTTTTATTGGTTCAATAGTACCATCATTACTTTTAACCTTCTTGTTAATATGGTCCAGTTAGCCTTTTTTCTATCTAGACTCTTCGCTAGGGTTTTCATAAGAGATTCCATTATGGTTGTTGCTAGGGTTCTAAAGAAAGAAGCCATAATTACTTCTAGATCACTTTTATTATAGAACATAAGCTATCAATAGTTGGAGTCTTTCAAAGATAATTTGTGACACTTCTTAAGCCATTCAACTTTTTAGCAAGGTCTTACAAAAAAAAGTAATCTCTTTGTTATCTACTTTTGAAATTGTCATCTATAGAGTCTAATGCCCTAAACCATCTTTCCCTACTAGAAAAGGTTATAATGAGAGTATCTTAAATCCTTTCACTAAGAGTATCATTTTCAAATATGCTCTTTCTCTGAGCCTACAATTTTATACATGCAATTACACTGCTTTAAGTATTAAAGGGACTCATGCTAGCCTATAGGCTTGGCACGACCTCCAAATGACATTTTTCTTTGCCTTGCAGCTTAATATCTAGTCTTTGCACTAACAACTAATTACATACTTTCCATCCATCATGGTCAACACACCCATCTATCAAGGTTAATGCTAAACTTTTCATCCATTAAGGTCAACAACTCCATCTAGTAAGGTCAGTACTAGATTTACAATTCACCAAGGACAATACCTCCATCTAGCAAGGTTAGGACCAGACTTTTCATCCATTAAGGTAATACATCTATGTAGTAGGGTTAGCACTAAAATTCACATCCATCAAGGTCATCACATCCATCTAGTGAGGTCAGTGTTAGATTTTTCTCCATCAAGATTAACACCTCCATCATGTGAGTTTCACACTAATTCAAAATACAAGGTCCAACACATTCACATTGTTAACATAAACTAAAATCCTCTAGCTCAATACACCTTTAGCAAATTCTAGGCCTACTACAAGGCACGCAAACTATGGTTATTATACCATTTGGATGAATATATAGGGTTGATCTCAAAATTATTTATATTAATTGTTGGTCTTGCAATACTTGCCCTCACTTGTGCGAAAGGCATGGCATAGTCACAAGGAGGTCAATTTTCTCCATTATTTGTCATCTCTAGTTCTTTTTCTTCTTCACTAATCTCAAATTTCTCTTCTTCTTTTTGGACTTCCACCTCTTTTTCCTTGTTCCTTATTCCTTTCCACCTTTTCTTTTCAAAGTTGTTCTTCCCAGCCTTGTTTAGTGATCTACACTACTTTTTGATTTCAAGATTATATTCTTTGAGTTGTGTGTTAGGATCACTATACATATAAACAAAATTCTGTAATAACTAAATTAAAAAAAACCAGAGTAATAGTAATTCGATTTTATTAATATTGAATTAATGTCCCTTCCCTAACAATGACACTAGAAATCTTGTTGCACTTATCCTAGCACACTGTAAGAGTGCAGGTTGCAATCAAATATTATAGTGTGAACATAATGTCAATCCTATAAGGAAATCGAATTATTCAAGTACCAAGCTACACAATTGACTATTATATCAACTTTAACCTAAATAAATTAAAATTCATAAAAATTAACTTGTAAAAAATTAAATAAAACTAAGTCTTACATGATCAAGCCACAAGATTATATTTCATCAATTTAATTCCTTGTGGTCTTTTTAATTATTATCCATTTTAATTCTGTTTAATTCGTGGTTAAATCTTTCCTAATTATGTTCTGCCTTCTCTTAAGATCTAAAACAAGTATTGTGATTAATTCCTCTATCTACTCTTTAGATCAAATGAATGAATTCAACCCATTAAGTTCAGTGAATATTAATCTAGTAACCCCTAAGTGCTTCCTTATCCTTAAGTAAAACTTTTTATGGTTATTATTCTTTTGAACTGATATTGTGCTTCACTCTTGCTACTTCATATATAATACCTTAAGTATATGTAGTTAATGGTCAATTAATCAAAAGTGATAAGCATAAGAATAACAAAATAATCAAATTAAACAAACTGAATTAATTATCAAATAAGCCCCCCGTTAAATAAGTATTTTGATTTTGATTTTCTTAATTCTAAACCTGTTTAGGGTTTTAGTTCCTCATACTAAGAGTTGAAAACAAAATAAAAACTAAATTAGAGTTGTACTTGAATATGATGAATGAGAATAAAATAATGAAGCAATTGAAGAGAATTAGAAGAAAACTCAAAAACTTGCCTTGGATTGAGTGAAACTTTTGATCTTTCACCTTGGATCTCTCCTTTGCTAGCCTCATTCTTCTTTATATCTCAAGATACCCAACTCTGGGGTTCTATGCTCTTTATATAGAGATTTCGTCTAGGATTTGGTTAGGAAAGAAGATTGAAGCACTATTTGTGTAGATCTCGAACCTAAGCATTAGACAATTTAGCAAGATTGTGCATAATAATTGGCCACGTACATCTCATTTCTTTTTATGGACCTTTGGATCTTCCTTTAGGCACATGCATTCTAAAATGCATTGTTGTTCCTTTCATGATTTGCAAAGCCTTATTTCTTGAATGGCTTCTAGACTTTTCACTTTTCTCTAAGCAATAAGGATCTCAATTTCACGGTCATGCTTCTCGTTCTTTTTCTACTTTTGTTCCTCTATTCTACACTCCAAGTTGCTCATCATCCTCTTTTGACATTCTTCCATAATTTTACCTCAAAAAAATGATCCAAATTATGCAACTACTTTGAATTCTTTTGCGAAAGTTACCAACACCAAATACACAAAATAATTCTCATTTAACACTGCAAACTCTTTAAAGTCACCTCATAGGGACCCAAAAGTGGATTTATACTCGATCTCATGTATATCTCTCAGTTGGGCCATTTCTCACTTTATATATTAAGCTTTTGGTCTATCTCTTATGAGCGCGAAGCCCGCATCTCTTTCAACCCTTTCACAAGCTCATAAAAGCAAGACTATATATAAAATGTATGAAGACTTTGGATTTTACCAGTGTGGGATTATTTCTTTTGAAATAGCTTGTGAATACATATATATTTTTTTAAAGACTATATTTTTATTTTATTTATAATGAATGTAGGGAGAACCCATACAGTCAGACAAGATCATGCCCTTTAGACATTTGGGCAGAGAAGTGAAGGAAGTAAAAGTACATGAAATAAAATTGAATCTACTAAATGAAGCAAAAAGATCCACAATTTAGTTCCCTTCTCTGAAGATGTGATGAATGGAGAGAGAGGGTGATCTAAGGAGCTATTTGATCAGCTCAATAGACTGAACAGGAGCATAAGCAGCAGCTAGTTTCATATTTGCAGTAGAGGCATTATAGGAAAATCAATCACCAATTTGGAATCACATTCAATTTGTATGGGAGAGTTATAGTTTTGAAGGCACCAGTCCACACTATGAATGAGTACTGAAGCTCTACTGAAAAAGCACTATTAACCGAGAGGATGAAACAAATGCCAGCAATGAACGTTCCATTACAGTCCCTAAGGACAGCACCACCGGCTGCTATTGTGGAGGTGAAAGAAGCATCGATGTTCAACTTTAGAAAACCGTCAGGAGGCTTCGGCCAGTATACTAGAGTAGGTTTCAATCTATTCTTCCCGAAGTTGGCCGGAAGTAGGTCGGAAAGAGCAGGAATCGGCTTGGCAAACTTCTCAGCCAAATTGGAGATGACCCAGTTATATAAAGAACTGGAAATTTTTCGTTGAATTTTAGGGAAGAAAATTTGATCATTACCCCACACTAAGCAACAATGAGCGGTCTAAATAGCATGAATGATGAACTGAGGAGTGTACTTGGCAAGGCGACCAACTATAGACTTGTGGGAGAATTGTAACCACCAACACATTAGTTCTTCCCGTAAAGTATTCTTGGCCGAAATATCAGTCAGGAAGAAAGCTTTGAAATACTGCCAAATCTTTATAATGGGAGAGCAAGAATAGAAAATATGGTTTACCGTACCTTCCACCGATAAATAGAAAGGGCAGACAGAAGCAAGCTCAATTCCCATTTTTTAAAGCCTGGAGGGAAGAGAGAGAGCACCATAAAGGAGTTTCCAAGTGAAGACTGACAATTTGAGGGGGACCGAAGAATCCTAAATCATTTTATATGAAAAAAGTAAATGATTTATGACTTCTGCAAATATCATAAATTGAAGAAAAAGTAAAACTATCCGAAGCAGAGTCATTTTAAAAGATCAAGCCATCTTTAACAGTGACTAATTCAATGGCCGAATTGTGTATCTTGCAGATTCTCTTCCATGTGCATGAATCAATTTGCTGGAATGTCATAAGACCCCGTCTGTGATATTTCTGGTGCATAAACTTTGACCAGAGAGAGTTCCCCGAATGATAATTTCACCAAACTTTAATAGAATAAGCCTGTTGAAGAGAATTTAATGATCTAATACCAAGTCCTCCTTCTTTCATCGGGAAACACATTTTTTCATATTTGACCCAATGATTACGCTGCTTAGAGTTGTCAGATCCCTATAAAAAAGTTGCAAACTTCCTTTCCAAGGTCTGAATAATTTTTTGTATAGGAATAGAATTCAACACATGGTTGATTAAGATAAGCCTGTCTCCTAGGGATAGCAGTTTTTTGGTCCAGCCTTGAAGCTTGGTATCAACTTTTTTTAGGAGATGGCTGCAGTAATCAACCCGATTAATCCCCTGATAAATTGGAGCTCCTAAATACATGAATGGAAGAGATTTGCATTTAATTGCTAGAATTTTCTCCATATTTCTCACAAAAGCCGAATTGGCTTTCTTGGAGCAGTAGAAAGAGCTTTTATCAAAATTCACAAGTTGACCTGAGACCCTTTGATAGGAAATGAGAAATTGTTTAAAATTTTGCACACTTCTAATAGTCCCATTGATGAAAAGTAAAAGGTCATCTGCGAATGCCAAATGGGAAATAATATCACAACATATGGCTGATTTATAAGGAGAAATTTTCACTACAAAAATATTCGGCATTTGCGACGGAAATCTGCGACGGACATGTTTCCGTCGCAAATTTGCTACAGATCTGCGACAGATTTGCGACGGAAGGACAAGTCAGAGGAATTTTGAGAAATTGGTCGCAAATCCGTCGCAGATCTGCGACGAAAATCATTCCGTCGCAAATAATCGTCGCAAAAGTTGGCGCGGAAACTTGGCGCGAGAGAGAAAACACTAAAAAACCAATTTGCAACGGAGATCTGCTACCATCTATTGCCGTCGCAAATTTCACTATAAAAATATTCGGAATTTTGCGACGAAAATCTGCGACGGACATGTTTTCCATCGCAAATTTGCTACGGATCTGCGACGGATTTGCGACGGAAGGACGAGTCAGAGGAATTTTGAGAAATTGGTCGCAAATCCGTTGCAAATCCGTCGCAGATCTGCGACGAAAATCAGTGCGTCGCAAATAATCGTCGCAAAAGTTGGCGGGATTACTCCCGCCGAGAATTTTTGTGGAAAATGTTATGTCGCAAATCCGTCGCAGATCCGTAGCAAATTTGAGACGGAAACATGTCCGTCGCAGATTTTCGTCACAAATGCCGAATATTTTTGTAGTGAAAAATTGAATTTGGCTGAGTTTAATGCCGTATAATTTTTTCTTTCTTTTTTGTGTCACTTGATCTTGGCTGAGTTTATAGCATTCTGGAAATTAGAAGACTAGTGCAGGAAGTAGAGGTGTAGTGTAAATAAGGTTGAGCTTTGCAAGAAATAGATACCACCTTCATTGTCATTCAATGGAATTGAATTCTACTTACATTTATGAATTGTGAGTTCACAGAATATTAGGTATAAATTATGCTCGTTATTTGACTTGGCATAATATGATGAAATTATAATATGTGCTACTTACATATTCCTATTTTATGTTTTATTATATATTCTATACATTTCTTTTCTAAAATGGTAGTTTTGGTTCATGAGAAGTAAGTTGGCCTTACTTTAATTGTTGTTTACAATCTTATAGGTCGCGGAACAAGTTGTAGTTGAGTATGTTCCAGAAAAGGCAGAGTTGGATGACGGGATGAATGAGGAATTCAGGAAGATATTTGAGAAATTTAGTTTTCAAGAAGCCGGTTCTGAGGTATGATTGTTATTTTCTTTGATAATTAAGCATTACATGTTACTTATAATGATTGTTCTGTTAATGAGTTTTTTGAAACTTGGTTCTATTGTATTTAAACCAGGAGAGCGATAAAAAAGATGAGTCTACCCAGAATGCCGACTCAAAGAAAAAGGCAGACTCTGACTCAGAAGAGGAAGAACAAGATAATCAACAGAAGGAGAAAGTTGTATCAAACAAGAAGAAAAAGGTAGGGGCATATGAACTTTCTGAACTGTCATGCTAGTGTTGTTGTTACATTTGGAATAATTCTTCTAATTACATATTATTATTGTTTTGTTATGATTCTAAAATAATATTTCTTTGTTTTCAGCTCTTGCGGCGAATGAAGATTGCAGAACTAAAACAAATATGCTCAAGGCCTGATGTTGTTGAGGTAAGGATGGATGTTGAATATCTTGCTATTTCAGTATTTTTTTAGTTTTTGGTTTATTTATTTCTTCGTCGTGTTTTTTGGTATTCTTATCATTTATGATCTTTACAGGTGTGGGATGCAACGTCAGCAGATCCAAAGTTGCTAGTGTTCTTGAAATCATACAGAAATACTGTTCCTGTGCCCAGGCATTGGTGTCAGAAAAGGAAATTTTTGCAGGTTAGCAATATCCTTGTAGAAGTAAAAATATTGTTTAACATATGCATGACTGATGGGTGCTGTGCATAATTAGAGATGTAGAAAAGAGGGTGAGGAAAGATAAAGTCCATAAGGTTTGTCTTATATGTATATATGTGGTTCTTGCAGGGGAGCGGCTGTGACAGTGATGGAGCCTTGGACTTGTATGTGTTTGTCAAAAGGGACCCTTGAATGATTTCTCTTTTAATATAATATAATTTGCTAGTGGTAGGGGATCTAGATATTGAATGATTTATTTTACTTTATTTCTCCATTTGAATTATGACTTATATTTGCATGTTACATATTGGGGATTTTTCATTGTTGAAGTGCTAATTCATCTGCTTTGAATTTTCATATGCCTTTACATTGTGCTAAATGCTCGGGCTAGATTCGTCTAAATTTAATATTAATTATAGTTTTGAATCCCAAGTATTTGGGCTGATTGCTAAATCATACAGCTACTATATATTCTATTATCTTGTGAGAACGTGTCTCTCATCATATCTTCATTTTATTTTGTAGGGAAAGCGTGGTATTGAGAAGCAACCTTTTCAGCTTCCTGATTTCATTGCAGCCACTGGCATTGAGAAAATTAGACAGGTGGTTATTATGCGATTAATCTTTTACATGTTTGTGCTTCTCCATAAAAAAAAAAGATCTTACCATTGCTTGGACACTTTTTCTTTCTCAAACACACACATGCATATAATTTTCTTGTTGAAATGAGCAGATCCTTTAGCAAATATAATTATTCTTTGATTTCCCTTGGTAACTTTTTGTCATGCCTTTCTAGTTTAGGATTTTGGAACAATCATCCATTAAAAAAGTTTTTTTGATAGCCAGTGTACTTGCCATACTCTTTATGTGGCATTTGTTCAGTTGGATCTACTGGAGATCAAACTAAAAGATCTTGTTATTACTTATGGCTTGATAATTTACTGCATTATCTTCTTATGCAGGCTTACATTGAAAAAGAGGACAGTAAAAAGTTAAAACAGAAGCAACGTGAACGTATGCAGCCAAAGATGGGAAAAATGGATATTGACTATCAGGTTTGTCAGTTTCCTTGAATTATTTTAAGATGATGTGGCAATTTTTTCTTCCATTTCTGTTATCCTATTAGCACAATGGGTCTATTTTTCTTTTTAGGTTCTCCATGATTCATTTTTTAAGTACAATATCTCAGGTTATTGTTACATTTTAAATGAAGTTTTATTTCTCTAGTTGCATATCATTGACAAAGAAGGTAGGTTCAGTGGGTGTTATAAAACAATTGTTAGTTGTTTAGAAAGGGATAATAGCACAACAAAGAATCTTCTAGTGGCATTAAACTCTTGTTTTTTTGTGAATGTGCAATGAGATTCATTCATTACTATAATCTGAATGCATCAGAATCTCCATCTATCGGGAGAAATTACGGGCATTGACAGCTTGAAGGAACATCCAAATGTACACAAAGATCAATCACAGAAACTATAATTTGTCTCTCTAATACATCCAAGCTCTAAACACACTTCAATGGTTGAGAAAACGTGTATCATATTATTCTTTTCATTTACTCTTTTTAATATTATTTGCAGGTTAATAATGATGATGCAAGTCATGATTCAATGGAAAATGATAATTGAAGATCTATATTGTTATTTTCAAGATAGATTATTTATAGTAGTGTTCTTAACACTTGTATAGTTAAATTGTAAAATATTTTATTCTATTGAAGATTAATAAAAGAATTATTTTTATCAATGTAATTAGTATTTTTTTAGATTGTGTTTAAATGTTCCAAATGTATTTATAAAGTTCTCATAAAATTAATTGATAATACAAATAGTTCCAATAAAAATCAATATTAAATTAGTACGGATTTGCTACGAATCTGCGACGGATATTTGAAATCTATGACGGAATCTGCGACAGATACTGCGACGATAATCTGCGACGGAATCTGTGACGGCAATCTGCGACGGAATCTGTGACGAATTTGCGACGAAAATCTGTGACGGAATATGCGACGGAAATCTGCGACGAAATCTGCGACGGCCTGTCGCAAATTGAAAATTGCGACGCCTTTTTTATTAACGGATTGTATCCGTCGCAGATCGGTCGCAAGACTTGATTTGCGACGGATCTGCGACGGATCTGCGACGGATTCTGTCCGTCGCAGATAGCGTGTTTTTTTGTAGTGTTTACCTTCAACAATAAGAGCTGAAATACCCCTTGAGAAGACTTCTGAAGCAATGATAAATAGGTAGGGAGAAAGAGGGTCACCTTGCTTTACCCCTCTACCAGGACTGAAGAAGCCATAATGAACACCATTAATAATGACTGAAAATGTGTAGTAGAAAGATTAGCCATTATTAAGGAGACAACAAGGCTAGAAAAACCAAATTTCAAAAGAACAGTTTCCAAATAATCTCAGGATACCCTGTCGAATGCTTTAGCCATATCTAGTTTAATAGCCAAATTGTGCCCCCTCATTTTGTGATCCAGATCATGGATAAGCTCATTTGCCAATAAAATCTGATCATGTATAGAACGCCCCCTCATGAAACACACTTGCTCCTGAGAAATAATAAGATCTAGCATAGGAGCCATCCTGTTAGCTAAGAGTCGAGTACAGACTTTGCTAATAAAGGTCGCTAGACAAAGGGGTCAAAACTGATTAAAAGAAGAAGGATTATCCACTTTTGGTAGCAAAACAATTTGGGCACTGCTGAAAGCTCTAGGAATCGAAATGCCCAAAAAGAAATCTTTAATGGTGCTACAAACATCCCATGAAACAATATCCCAGCAGGCCCTGAAGAACGTCCCATCAAATCCATCCTGACCCAAAGCGCTACATGGATCAAGCTACCAAACAACCTCCTTAATTTCTGACTCAGTGGGTACCGCCTCCATCTGAGCATTATGATTAGGAAGTATGACCGAGGGAATTAGCTCAAGTAAATCTCCTGCATCTTGGGAAATGTCACAACCGAAAAGCTTAGTAAAGTGTTTAGCTGCTTCCTTCCCAATTTCTGATTGTTTCATTAGCCACATACCATCAGAACTTTTAATAGTAGAAATACGATGAAGCTTTCTTGACATTTTAATATAATTATGAAAGAATTTCGTGTTGGCTTCACCGTCTTGTAACCATTTAACATGAGCTTTTTGCTTTCAGAAAGTTTCTTCTAGTTTCAACTTCTGAATGAGATGGGCCTACTTGCATTGCCATTGAGCTCTAAGGGAAGGAGTGGGGTCGGCCAGATATTGAATTTCAGCTTCTTCCGCTTCCTTTTCAACCAATGAAATGTCATTAAAAATGTGGCCGAAGTGATTGTGATTCCATGTGCGAATAGCCATTTTAAGAGACTGCAGCTTTTTGAAAAGGCCATACATACCTCCACCATGAAAAGAGGAGCCCCAATGCTCTCTTACCATTGGAATAAAGGAAGGATTGGAGAGCCACATGTGATAAAATTTAAATGGTTTAAGAGCCTTAACATTCGATTGTTTACAAATTAGCAGAATTGGAGCATGATCTGAAGAAGCTTTACCCAAGTGGTGCATATAAACATCACTGAAATTATCAAAGAAAGAGATATTAGCCATGAACCTGTCAAGACGCTCCCATACTCTGCCATTCGAACGAACCCCAATCCAACTGTAATCGCAGCCATGATACGGAACATCCACCAAGCGACAATTATCCGAGCAGTTAATAAAATCCTGCATACTCATTTGACAAGGAGATGAATTACCCTTGTATTTTGTTAGGCTCTTCATAATATTAAAATCACCGCCTACTAGCCAAGGCTCAGAAAGATTCGTAGAAATAGATTCTAGCTTCTCCCATAAACTAATCCGAGCTACCTTAGAATGGTAGTCGTAAACTACCGATTAAGTAAAGCTCACAGACAAAGAATGACACATTCCCTTAGCGGTAACAACCTGTGGAACATCATCAAAACTGGAAAGAGAAACAAACTGTGGTTTCCATAATATCCAGATCTTATTATCACAAGAGGAGTAAACATTAGAGAAACCAATCTTGGCTGCATAATAATTATTCTTAGTAGTACAAATAATTGGTTCCATAATTATTAACAGATGAATTTGATAATAAAAATAGAGTTTATGTAACCTATTAAGAGATGAGGCCAGGCCTCTTACATTCCAATGTAGAAAATTCATTGAGAAGATTTGGAAAGGAGAGCTTGAGAGTGAGATCCTTGCCTGGTAACTCTGGTCTGTTTAGGGTCTTTCCTTTACTTGACATTTTTACGACAAATCATTGTAAATTCCGCATCCTGGCTATCCCCTAGAGTATGGGAATCATCTACAATTTGAAGCTTTTTAGCAATAGAATCTCTTGAAATTTCCCACTCCTCTTTAGTTTGTACCTTCGAAGGAGTAGGCAAATTTGTATCCGACTCATGCTGGAAGCAATCATCGGCTGAACTGCCATTAGACTCAACGTCGGAATAGAATTCTGGATTAAGGGTAGATTTTTAGTTGCAAAAAGACAGTTTTCTTCACCCTATTAGTGTCAGCATCAATCCTATTTGCAAGATCCTCACCCGTTACTTCCATAACACTGCCTGAGGTATTAAGTTGATGATTTTCAAGGATAATAACAGTTAAAGTTATATTTTCAGCTGCATGATGAACATTGCTTGAGTTGGGAACATTTATAGTTTTAGGAATTTGAGGTTGAGTAGTCTCCTTTACAACCCAACGTTTTATAATCTTCGGTTCCTCCGGATCCTTAGTAACATTCTGTGTAGGAGCATCTTGACGAGTAATCTGATTTTTCCCTTTGCATATTAAAAGGTCATGGCCAAGCTTGCAACAATCTGTAAAGTATAAGGGAATACTCTCATACGTTACTGTTTGGAAAAAACCAAATTCACCATCATCAATCCATAATTTAGTGGGAAATTCCTTCGTGAGGTCTAGTTCGATGCAAACATGAGCAGCAGATGGTCTAGAAAGCATGGTTGTAGCAGCATCAACTTTTAAAGGATTTCCAACAAGATTTGCAATAGCAAAAAGTGCAGACTTGTCAAAGTAATGAATTGGTAATGCCTCAAAAACAATCCATGCAGGAATAATGGGGCAATCAACATTGGGACGAAAGCGCTTCGACCATTTGGAAACACGCATTGCAAATCCCTAAAAATACCATACCTGTCTCATCTAGCAACGCAAATAATCTTCTTCAAGGGTAAATCGGATCAACACATTGGATGCATCAAGAAAACCAAGAGAGAAGTCTCCATTGAAACCGATTATATCCATTGCCTTTTTAAGGGTTTTCATGTTAGGTCTACCAGAATTAAAAGTTCCGATTAAGGAAAATTGAAAGGGCTGGCTCAATTTTTGAATCTCATCCTTCGTGAAGGTAATGGCCGGAGCTCCCTTATACATACCAGGTTTCTTATTCAGAATAGAGGGAGCCGACGCAATAACAGGTGCAAAAGATCTGTTAATGTCCACATATAAAGATCCCTTTTTGAGTACATCAGCAAAGGAACGGGAAATCAGAGTTGCAGCAGAAGGACCACCTTGCTCAGCCGCAGATGGAAAAGCGACAGGCTCCGGCGGAAGGATGCGCAATCGTCATTTATGCCCTAGACACATAAACAGGAAAAAAATTAATAAGATGGCTTTATATAAATTTATATTTTAATAGAGTTACTTGTGAATACATATATATTCCAACACTAACTACTCAATTACACTTGTACACTTCCACTAATTCCAAATTCAGAAGAATAGTTCAAGTTTGGTAATTAGATACGTATGTTTTACTGTTTTAGCTAAGAACTTTATTAGGAAAAAAAAAAGGTGGAAACCAGTTCAAATATGTGAGATGTATTATTTGGTGGAAAATGGAACAGTAAATGGACATCAGTATATACCATTATATCAGTGAGGAAAAATGATGAATTTAGCTGTATCCAAAATCAGCACAATGAATTAATTAATTGGTAGTTTTAAATGGGCACATCATGCATACATGGACTAAAAATGAATGGTTCAACCTTTAATAGGTGAAAATTTCTTTGGAGACTTACCAACTATTTGATAAAAATAACTATATAGTTATTTTCTAATTCCACCAATTTAATTTTTAAAAATTTATTGAGATATATATTCGTTTTCACAATAAACTGAAAATATAATAGACATTATAATTCATTGATCCAAATAAAAATGCTCAAATTTGAAAGAAACTATATTTCACAGAGAAAAATAATAATTTATTACTTTATAAGCTGTCTCAAACACTAAGTTTTACAAAAATTATGCAGAAAATATCCTTAAAAAATGGTAAAAGTCAAAATATTTATTTTTCAAAAAGAAAAGAAATTATAAGAAATAATATAATTGTAGAAAACTAATCATAACTGGAATTTCATCTTAAATATTAGAGCATCTACCAAAAATAATTAAATTAATAAAAATTAATAAAAACAGAAAGAGCAAATAAAATTGCAAAAATGGATCCCTAAATGAAGAAATTGATAAGAAAAAAAAAGGCAGCATTATGCATGGTTTAAAATTGTAGAATCTGTAGGCTCAACTAGCTGAACCGTACTCCGTAAATTTTTCACGGCAAATCCTTTTGGGAATTATATAGCTAAAATTGAGTGTATAGAGATACCAAAATATTCAAAACTCTCTTCAATACTAATTAGGACTGCTTTTTACATTCAATGATTCGTTTGATGTTAATCAAGAAATTGATTAAGTAATTAGTTCGAATGACATTTCAAAATGACAACATCAAATTACTGTTTCTAATAAACTAATTGGAGAAAAGAGAGTGCAGGGCCAGGCCATCCTTTTCCATTATATATGTTGCACACGGACAGATTCTGTTTTCGGATTAGCCATCAACAACCCACATTAACCTTCCCATTAATTATACTACCACTACCTACAGATGCGTGCACAAAAATGAAAATTCAGGTCCAAAATAAAATAAAAATTATTAATTAAATTGGTCAATTTTTACTAATTTTATATATGATTTTTGTTTTGATTTGATATATGATTTTTCACTAATTTGCTTACTGCAGATGGTGTCATAAATTTTCTGAGAGACCCACATTTTAAAAGTTAGCTCAAAGAATTAAACAGTCTGAAATTTATATAAAACCTCATATTGGAATATTATATTTTTAATATGGGATTCTCATCAAGTCATATATACCTTAGCTAATAATATCATAACATTTCTCCATAATTAAACATTTGATGTTATCGGCAACTCGTATTCTCATCGATACTAGCTTAACTTGAATATTTTTTTCTTATTTAAGTTATAAATAATTTTAATCTAACCTATAAAATATTTTTTTCCAAATATAAAGTTGTTTTCATACATAAATTATTTCAATATCAACTATCATAAACCTTGAGAGAAATAAAATGAAATCTTATACTGTATAGAATTACCAAATCTCATAACTTAATCAATAGAATCATGAACTTCTAGAGAGCAGGCTCAAAAGGAAAGCAAAAACCTAAGACAAGACAACTAGGTGATCCATCGCCTCCCAAAATCTCATAATAACATATCCAAAGCATCTAAATACATGTCACCTCACGTCTCATCTCATCTCATCAGTGAGCAAATATGATAAGAAGAATTTAACTATTAAGCAGAAGCACAAGTACACATATTTTATAGCTACAATTAGATTCAATTCTATAGTTTACAAATACCAGTAACTTCAGAAGAACTTTTATCTAATCCATACAAAACTTGAATCCAAGTGATGGATTAAGCATTGTCTTTCCTGTTGATTAGAATCCTCCCTATTTTCTTCTAGAAATTCTTTTGTACATAGAGATATTCATTTACGTTAAAACAGCTGCCTTCTCCATCAAAAAGAGCAGAGGTTTTATCTATATCAAAGAAAAACGATTCACCAATAACTATTCAAGGGCATAAAAATAACTGCTCACAAATAAGTATTTAAATGAATGAGTCAATTCTCATTACTCCTTAACATCCAAGCATAAGCAACTATGAAGCACTGAGACTCCAACAAAGTAAACTGTCTGTGTTAAATACCTTTTTGACATAGATATGTACCATATACATATTCGACATGTGTTGGATATAATTTTGTCTTATTTTTATTATTTTTTATTCAGTGAACATGAAAAGGATGAATGATGTACATAAAACATGACTCAGAAATATTTTTAGGATAATTTAAAATATATTTTTATTGCAAAATTTTATTCACATTACATATGGATAATTACTAGCTAGGTAATTTTGATCAATTTTGATTATAAAACTTACTTTTTTTTTTGAAAAGATAAAACTTACTTTTTTGGTTATAAAACATTATTTTTTAAATGAAATAATATGTATATCTATATAGTGAACTAATATATATATTATTAAATTTTTATAATTTTAAATATATGCACACACATAGATAAACATGTATATTGACTTCTGTCTCTATTGCTTAAGAATTATCATATCAATCCGTCTGTTTCATATTATTTTCAGGTCTTATATTTATTTATTGTATTACAATATTAATTTATTATAATACAACAATTTCACCGTATAATTATTCTTATTAATGCCGGCGCCTAATGCCCATAATTCACGGATGAGAAATCTCATCAACGAATATATGGCACACAATAACACACGTCTACAAAATTGCAAATGTTGCATGCAACTTGATAGAATTGGTCCAAGTCCCGAGGCGCCACTTTGCAAATCACTAAAATTTTTAAATATTTTAGTTAAAATTGATCATATAATATTTCAATATGGCATATAATTAACTTTTTAAAAAATTATTATAATTTCAAGATAATAAAAATAAATATACATTCTTTTCTTATTAAAATAATTATTATTGAAGATTTTTAAGGTTGAACTAATAAAGCAAATGTTTGTTTCCTAATGTAGAGGAGAAGGGTATAGCATATCAATATGTGTATGAAAATGCATAATAGTTAGTTTTTTTTTTTTTTTTTTTGAGATTACATAGTAGTTAGTATTAATTGTGAATGGGGTCGGTGGGAACGAAATGGAGCAAATGAACACTGCTTTGAATAATATATGCTCATTTTTTGTGGGGATGGACCGCACAAAATTATGTGTTTACACTTGTTAATTTTTTTATATGGTTGAATTAGGAAAACTATGGCCTGCCGTACACACTATAATATAAAGTGATCCCTTGACCACTTCTTTCTTTTTTATTTTTGTTTACATATAATTTCATTATCGCCGTGTTAGAGCCCTAGCTAACAATATTAATTATTATTATTATTATTATTATTATTATTATTATTATAATATATTTTCTAACTGTTAATTTATTTTTCCACAAAATATTTTTAGCATTAACTATTATATATCAAGATTCATGACTTTAATTGCATAATTATCAAATTATAAAGTTTATCTCCTTTCAATGTTGAAAAATGAAAACAAGATTAGTCTAAGATTTTTCCTTATATATATTGTATATATATAAATTAAAGTAACAGGAAAAAGGAATTAAGAAAAAGTATAGCAACCAAACCCTTAATTTCTATGCACGCAAGCCCTTGATTGAGAAAAAGTATAGCAAGAAAACCCTGATTTTTTTTTTTTAAATTCATGTGTCAAAATTTAAGTGGTTTTCCATTTTAATTAAAAATTTTTGTTGAAATGAGGATTATAACATATAAATTCTCTTTAATTTTTCTATATCCGTGGGCAAAATAATAAGTGTGATATCCTTTCTTTTCTTTTTCTGTTTTCTTTTTTTCCAATAATATTAATTTCAATAGGAACCATCATTAAAAGTATGAAAATACTATAATTTGTATTGCTTAACTTTGCAATAAAGAAGCCAATAGTGTGTCGGTCTGTTGTCAAGTTGTGTGGTGATTGGCTAAGTCAGCACTAATCTTTTTTCATCCAGAGGCAAATATATATATATATATAATAATTAATGAAGTCGGAAATATGAAAATAAAATGAACGATCATCGCATGTTTTTTCTTAAAATATTAAATTAAATAGAAGGAAGTAGTTGTGGAATTTTAAAAAAAAATATTAACATTAAATTAAATTAGCCGACCTTTTCAATACGTGTCCATACTGTTAGAGTATAAAAATCTTGTACGCTACTATATTATGATTTTTGGTTTGATTATTATTGTTTAATAATTCTAGCACCGCTTCATACAGCTTCATTAATTTCTATTAATAAATCATACATCACTTTAGGCAGAATAGTAAATTAAGAGAATAATGTAATAAAATTTATTAGACTCAAAAATATATGACTTTTTTTCTAATTACCTAATATCCTATAATCTCAAATTTTAAAGATACTGTGCACTTAAAATTGGAATACAAAATCTCTGATTAAGGAAAAAAAATCTTGATTATCTCATATATATATATATATATTTCTCATCTTATGTTGATATATTCAAACTTATAATATTACAAAAATTATTTAAACCTTTAAAGAATAAGTCAAATTTTAAATTTTAATAAATACTAATTCAAGTATTAACGTATTTAGAAGTTATAAAAAATGAAATTAACTTTTATTGAATCCAAAAGCCACCTCCTTATTAAATTAAATCCATCAACTATGATAGCATCTTATTACTAAATAAAATAAATTGAGGAGTAAAATTCTAACTTATACATAGCTCGTTTCTTCTTTTTAAATTGTTATTATGTAAAAAAAAAAAGAAATTAAAATTGATGATAATCACAAGTCAACAAGTTAAAAGTCATAAACTGTATCCTTTCAATATATTAAAAGAAAAATAGGCAATTTGGTATTTAAAGGCAATTTAAAAAGAGGCAGCAATCATGCCCTGCAAGTTCACATACATACATATATGTATGAGGTTTGAGTTTATAAATTGTATGTGTCAGTGTCACAATCTTCAATTGAATGGCGACCTCCACCACCTCCCCCAAAAGCCTAACCGTCATTTCCATTTTCCAGGATTACAACTTTGACTCTAGCCACATCAATTATATACCGTCCGATCCATTTTAATTACGTACTAATCACCATTTGATCATCATGTGGACCATCATTCTTTATAAACACAATCCATATTCCAGTCTTATATATATATGTAGTAATATATAGCTAAATCTTTGTGTATCATTCCATAAAGCTACCAATATATCTCTTTCACAGACATTCTCTTCAGAAATAAGAAAAACAGAAAATAAAATGAAAAGCTTTTGCCAGCAGCTCTTCTATGTTGCTGTTATTGCTTTTCTCATTATTTTAGCTCCTGCAAGTGAAGCAACTGGAAGGAGTCTTTCTTCTTCTGCCACCGCAAGCCAACAACAACAACAGCAAGATTTTCGTGCGTCGGTTAATGTTCCCTTTCGTGATCGAGCTGCAGAATTCGGGTCCCAGAAGCGAAGAGTTCCTACCGGATCCAATCCTTTGCACAACAAAAGAAAGTTATGAAATATTCCAAGGTTGTAATTAAGTGATAATGACTCATCCATTATTAATCAAAGGTCAAGGGTTCAATTCTTATACAGAGCAACCTTAAATCTTTGAGTCAGCTATTTCACTCTTGAAGTACCTATAATCAGCGGCGAAATTAGTTACTACGGTGAATATCTAATTTTGATACTAAAAAAAAGGTTATGAAATTAATTAATTAATTAATTCATTTCCTCTCATCTTATAGTTTTTATTTTGTTTATTTTTATAGGATTTACATATAATTAGCTATTTGTTTATTATATATGATTTGCTCAATTAATTAGCTAGAATAGCTAGATTATATAGAACATATATTATAAATTATTTATACTACAACTCGAGATTAATATATACTTTGTACTTTTTTCTTTTCTTTTTTTTTTTGTAGAGATAATCGATCATACAGAAAGTATAGATTAATATAATTTCAAATCTTATAAGTTAATTATGAGTTATAATATTCATCCTTACTGTTTTTTTATTTAATTTTTGTGAAATTATCTCTCTTTTGTTCTATGTATTTTATTTTATTAATTAATTTATGCTTAATATAAAAAAACACCTTGCACTGCATACAAAAGAAATTATTTTAAGATATTTTTATAATTTAAAAACTATATCACTTATTTTATTCATTAATATTTAATTTTCAGTTTTACTAATTAAAATATTTAGTTCAACACTGAATGGTTTTAAATTGTTTGGCAATACTTATATATCATTTTAAATTATTTTACTAAAAATCATAAATCAATATTTTTTATTTTAAATTTTATAATGAATATAATAAGTAATTCAAATATTCAAATATTTTTATAATTTAAAAAACTATATTACTATTCAATATTTAAATATTAAATTTTCAATACTTAATTTTTCATTTTACACAAATACCATCGTATACCCTACCTAAAATCTTCTTCTCTTCTGAACAAGGCTGCGAAGAAAGAGAGTGAATCTTTAGGCAATTAATGCATGGCTAATAATTTAGTAGTTGAAATTACTATTGTAATTTTTTTTTATCGGAAATTATTATTGTAATTTGATGTTTGGCTTGGTTTTCTTTGGATATAATTGCACTAGGAAGGGATTGTAGCTTCATAAATCATCATACTTTATTGCCACTAATTAGATATATCTTGAATCTAATTCAACTCCAAAAATTAGCTGATGAGATGAGAATTGTTTAAGTCAGTATAAGGAGTACATATTTATTATATTTTATCAATGTGAGATACTTAACACACCTCTCACGCCCAGATTCGAACACATGCAAAAAAATTTGAAGCGTGAAGTTTATGGGACTGGACATATGCAGGTGACCCAATATTGAGATATTAGATCGTGATTCTGATACCATATTGAAAAAATAGATTTGAGCCTAACTCAACCCAAAAACTAGCTAATGAGATGAAAACTATCCAAACTATTATAAGAAACACATATTTATTATATTTTATCAATGTAGGATACTTAACATTAGTTATATATTAAATAATTAAAAAAGATTACACGATAAGTTAATTTTTTTAATATTTTATAATTTAAAAAATCAAATATATATTTTTTAAATTTGACTGAAAATATATTCTATATATGTATACATTTATATACTCTATATTACGCACTTGTATACTATTAGAAAAAAAAAAGAATTGATATTTTTTAAAAAAAGAAAGATAAGTATTTTTAAAAATATTTTATTTTTTAAGATATTTTTATGTAAAGCTCGAAAAACTATTCTTAAGTATATAAATTAGTTCTGAATAATCAAAATTTGCCTCAAAATAATAATAAGGTTATCAAAATATAAATAAAAAGTCTTTTTACATTATATATATACAGCTTTTTATTGTTGAAAATTTAATTACAAATAATTATAGTGTTTTAATATTTTCATTTTTTTTATGAATAAATACACCAAAATCATTAATTCTTTACATTTAAATTTTAAACTTAAAATAATTATTACTTTTAATATGATGATAATATGATATTAATGCAAATTGTTTTTAGAGTTATATCTGAGTCTGAAATCACTAAATAAAAACTAATAATTAATATACTTAAAATAAAAATAAAAAATTAAATATGACTTGCAAAAAAAATGCAACCTATTAAAGAAATAACTCAAAATTCGTTTCTTACAATATTTTCATTAAAAAATATATAATAATGACATGATTCCTTTTTTTTAAATTCTTTTTCCTGATGCAAACAGTGAGAGCTATATGTAGATTGGGGTGGGTTAAGAGAGGTATTCCACTCATCTTCTGATCCAATTTTTATGAGATGATTATAAAATAAATACCCATTATTAATTTCATACAACAACCGTTGCAATGCTATTGGTTTTTTATTTTTGGTCCACATTACTATTGGATGACAAATTAATTGCACCATTTACGCCTTCCATCTCATCATTCTTGTTCCATAACCATAGCCAACCCTTTTATAATTTGAGAGCAATGCAAAGATTTCTTTAAAAAATATTTTTTTAAAAAAAATACACACTTGTAATTTTCAATTTTAAAAATAATATATCTAATATACTAAATATATACATATAGTATCTTTTCTGTTAAATCTAAAAAATAATATCTATAAAATTTCTTAAAAATTAAAAAATGGTTTTGAAAAGAAATTAAAAGAGTGCTTTATAGTTTATAGTATAATTTCCTCTTATACAAATTTATAATATATATATTTCTTGAATGTGGTTTCAAAAAAAAATTAAAATTAAAACCTCAATGGATTATAATTGAGTATTATTTATTATATTTAAATTTGATTTGATAAAATTGTCGAAATTATTTTATTAAATTACTTCCGTTAACTTCAATTCAATTAGAATTAAAATTTTAAAATTAAATTAAACATACATGTGTAATTTGTGAGTTTGGAGGCGGGTGTGGGTCCATAGTGTTTTATGTAATTTTATTTTATTTGTATATTTTAAAGTGCACCCCACCACGAGGAGGGAAGGAGATTTAGGAGTGTGAAGATGGGATTGCGCATGTAAAATACAAGTTATAAGAAATTATTACGTAGTTGAAAACCTTACGCATTTGGAAAATCCTAACCCCACGCTCCAATGATGCCGCGTACAAGAATGAACCTCAGTCCCTCGGGCTCTCTCTCTCTCACTTTGTAGCTTTTTTATACATTTAGATAATTAGTTGTAAATTAGATTAAATTGTGTAATTATTTAATTTATTTTTATTAATATATTTTATGTATAACTAACATTAATATTATTAATTACATATGTATAATTTATTAAAATTGCTAATGATATACATTTAAGAGGTGATGTGAGATATAACAGTCTTTTCTCTCTTAATTAGAAATTTTGAGTTTGAATATTGTACATAGAGTATTTTTAAAATTTGAAAAAGAGTATTTTATGTCTTAATAACTTTGCTCGATAATAATTCAAATTGGAATATGAAAATAATATTTTATCTCTTTTTTTATAATTTAACTTCAATTTCAATTATTAAATTATTAAATGTTATACAACGATTTAAAGTCGTTGATTGTAAACACTATTGATTATTGTAACTGTATACTAAATTAAACAGGATGATAATTACAATAATTAATTCATAGATTATACTATTATTACTAATTAATTAATTGTATGCTCGCGCGATGTATTGTTATAATTTTTTTAGTGTTATAAAAATTTTATTACACATGATATTTTATATTTATATATTAATAATTTATTAAATATGTATTATTTTATTTTTATATATTAATAATTTTAATCATTAAATTTTAAATTTAATATAATTAATAATTATTAATATAATTATAAAAAATAAAATTAAAATGTTATCAAATTTTTTATTTTTATATATTAATAGTTTCATACAATAAATTATAATACATAAATAATATATAAATAAATAAATAACTATAATAAATGATATTTTTGTATCATATATATATATATATATATTACATAATAATATATTTTTTTATTCATTTTTCTATTTTGGCCAATAAATTTTTGATATATATTTATAATATTTTATCTTTATATATTAATAATTTATTAAATATATTATTTTTTATTTTTAAATATATTAATAATTTTAATTAAAAATTTATTAAAAATTATTAATTTAGTAATAATTTATTAAATATCTGATATTTTATTTTCATATATTAATAGTTTTAGTTAAAATATTTATTAATCATTTATTAAAATCATTACATATATGAATTTTAATTTTTATATATTAATATTTTAAATTATTAAATTTATATTAATAATTTATTAAATATATAAGCTTTTTATTTTTATGTATTAATAATTCTAAATATTAATAATTTATTAAATATATTACTTTTATCTTTATAAATTAAAATTTTAAATTAAAAATATTATTAATATTTTATTAAATATATGATCTTTTACATTCATATATTAATAAATATATTTGCTAAATATAATAAATATTATTTTTTTTAACATATGCATATATATTTTATCGCACGATATAATACTATTATTTTTCTCGACTTACACATACGTATATATGCATATATTAAATATAGATTAGAAATGCTAACCATTACATTTTTTATTGTTTAATTTTTAAAATTTTAAAGCATATAAATTAATTATTATTATTATTATTATAAATATATTATTTAATTTATACTTAATTTATTACGAATGTTAAAAGTTTGATATTCTTTTAACTTTTTAAATTTTTTAAAAAATATAAATATATTTTTAAATTATATTAATATGTAATTACTTTATAGAAGATTAAAAGGTAAATATAATTTATTAATTATTAAATTTTAAATTTTAAAAAATTATTAAAATTACAAAATGTAAGTTAGTCTTTTTTTTTAAATTTGATAATGTGTGTGTGTATATATACATGTATTATGAATGTCAAAAATTATATATTTTATTTTTTATATTTTTAAATTTTTAAAATATATAAATTAATTATTATTATAAATAAATTATTTAATTTATAATTAATTTATATACTTTTAACCTTTAAAATATATAATTAAATATAATATTAAATTATATTAATGTATAATTAATTTCTATTTTATAAAAAATATATATTTTATTTTTTTAATTTTTAAAAATATATAAGTTAATCATTATTATAAGTAAATTAATTAATTTATTAAGAATGTTAAAAGTCATATCGAGCCACCTATTTTTTAACTTTTTAAATTTTTTAAAAATATTTAAATATATTAATAATATTTAATTATATTAATGTGTAATTAAATTTTAAAAATTTAAAAGTCACAAATATAATTTATTTAATTTATATTATAAAATTATATTAATATCTAGTTATTTAATAGAAGACTAATAGTTACAATATAATAAATATTAACTTTCTTATTTTATATAAATTATTAAAACAAAATAAAAATTAGTTAAAAAGAAAAAATAAGAGAGCATTATTTTAAAAAAAAATTATGATGTGTAATCATTTCAAAACTTCTTCCATAAATATTAACTTTCATATTTTATATATATTATTAAAATAAAATAAAAATTAATTAAAAAATAAGAGAGCATTGTTTTAAAAAATTTATGATGCGTCACCATTCAAGACTTCTTCCATTCTTGATTTATATATATAATATAGATATAAATAATATAGATAGACAGATAGATACAGATATATAATATAATATAAATATATTATTAAATTATATTAATGTGTAGTTAATTTATATTTTATAAAAAATTATATATTTTATTGTTTATTTTTAAATTTTTAAAAATATATAAATTAATCATTATTCTAAATTAATTAATTTATTTATTAAGAAGGTTAATTAATAGTTTTTAAAAATACATATGGGTAATTAATTTTTAAAAAATTAAAAGTCATAAATATAATTTATTTAATTAATATTATGAAATTATATTAATGTGTAGTTATTTAATAGAAGATTAATAGTCACAATATAATAAATATTAAAATTTATATTTTATATAAATTATTAAAACTAAATAAAATTAATTAAAATGAGAAAAAAATGAGAACGTTGTTTTGAAAAATTGACGATGTATCACTATTTCAAGACTTCTTTTATCATTGGCTTTTATTTTTAAAATTTTTAAAAATATATAAATTAATCATTATTATAAATTTATTTATTTATTTATTAATAAGGTTAAGAGCCATATTTTTAAAAACTTTTCAAATTTCTTAAATATATATAAATTAATCAATAATATTTAATTATATACATGATTAATTAATTTTTAGAAAATTAAAAGTCACAAATATAATTTATTTAATTAATATTATAAAATTATATTAATGTGTAGTTATTTAATAGAAGCTTAATAGTCACAATATAATAAATATTAAATTTTATGTTTTATATAAATTATTAAAACTAAATAAAAATTAATTAAAAAGAAAAAATGAGAGAGCATTGTTTTAAAAAATTGATGATGTGTCACTATTTCAAGACTTCTTTCATTCTCAGCTTTTATATATATAATATAGATTCTATGAATAGTAAACAAATTCTACATCCTAACATAATTATAGATTTAAACATAAGTCATAGACAAATTAATGTATGTTTATAATGTATCTATTGCATTTCATATGGCAATATATGTCATAAACCATATATGTATTCAATGTGAGAAAGAGGCTGCAGCCTAATTTTTCCATATTTAGGTTGTTTAAATAGAAATGCAAATTAGTATAAATAGGTGTCTAGCATGCTCATTTGTATCAAGCAAGTTAAAGAGTTCAATATACAAATACATTTGAATTCTCTTCTTTCTTCTTTTTCCACGACCTTTTTGAAAATTTTAATCTTTATTTTCATTAGAAGAGTCATGTTCACCGCTACCTTGACCACATCCACAACTACAGCCTCAACCTCTTCCACATGGTTGACCATGACTACCTTTTGTGAAATAATCTCCTCAAGATTTAGTGGACAATTTCGATAGCAAGGTTGCTCAATTTACTCTTGCTTGTCACACTTCATTCTCTCTTCATGAGCTCATAATGATCCATTCAGTTCATCAACTATCATGGTCTCCAAATCTTTAGAATCTTCAATAGCAACCACTACATGATTGAACTTTGACTTAAGAGAGTGTATATTTTCTCAACCACGTGAACTTCTTGTAAGGTTTCTCTAAGTCTTTTCATTTGATTCACCACTACCAATAGTCTTATGGTGTACTCTATTATGATTTCACTCTCCTTCATCAAGACTAAATCAAACTTAGTCCTTGGAGTTTAAAGACAAACCTTCTTTACTCTATCAACTCCCATGATAGAGTTTCATAAAGTCTCCAATGCTTTCTTAGATGTTGTGTCAATTGCAACTTTTTTTAGCATTTCATTATCTGAACCTTAATGAATGATGGTAAGTGCACATTGTTCTTTCTTTCTCTCCTTAACAAACACATCTTTTTTGAACTTGATTTAGTGTTTCCTCATTTTGAGGTTCTTCAAAACCTTTCACAGCTACTTTTCACACGCCTTAAGAATCTAGAATGGCCTTCATTCTAATTGATCAATTTTCATAATTGATTTTGTTAAATTGTGGATATTGAAAGGATAGAGAGGCTCCTTTTATGCCATTTTTATACTTAACCAAGCTTTGATACCACTTTATTAGAAGTAGATGGGCACTCACTAAATTTTACACACTCACAAAGGAAGAAAGAAGAGAACTCAAATGTGTTTGTATATTGAACTCTTCAACTTGCTTGATACAAATGAGCTTACTAGGAACCTATTTATACTAGTTTTATAAAGAAAACTACCACTTAAATTAAATATAAGATTTAATAAATTTTAACTTAAGTTAATTTAATTTTCTCTAACTTAAGTTGATTTAATTCTTTCTAACTTCAATTCATATAACTCACTTAATTTAATACTAATATATTTTGTAACTTAATTTAAGTTTAACATCTAACATGGCAACTATAGAAGATATAGTGATCAGTGAAATGACAAAGCTCAAGTAGAATTTTTTTTCTTATGGCAAATATGACTATTATTCTTGGAAATGTTAAATAAAGAGAGTTGAGGAGGAAATAAAACTTGTAGAACACATCAACAATATAGATGAGCCAACCTTATTTCTTTCTTTTAGTGAAGAAGCCATGAGAGAGCAAAACACATGGTATCTCAATAATAGAGCAAGCAATCACATGATTGGTGATAAAAACAAGTTTGTAGGACTTAACACCAAAGTGTCTAGCAATGTACGCTTTGGTGATAATACAAAAGTATAGATTAGAGGTAGAAGAACTATCTTGTTTAAGACAAGAAATGAAGATCATAAGATTCTTCATGATGTTTATTATATTCCCAAGTTAAAGAGTAATATTTTGAGTATTAAACAATTATGCAGAATGGTTGCAAAATCATCATGGAGGACAATATGTTTTGGCTCAAAAATCGTAATCGTAGCCTTCTTGCAAAGGTTACCAAAACAAAGAATAGAATATTCAAGTTGGACCTATAAATAGTTGATTGCAAAATGTTTGAAAACTTTTATGGATGATTCATCATGAATTTGGCACATGAGATTTGGCCATCTTAATTTTTGAAAGTCTGAAAGGATTCGAAGAAAAGAAAATGGTGAAATTCATTCCAACAATTAATCATCCATATCAATTATGTGAAGGTTGTTTACTTAAAAAGCATTCAGGAAAGAGTTTGTAGCACCCTTATACCCTATACAGAATACAAGAGTGGTATGATAATTCACTGTAAAATCACTTTTTCCAAACATATCAATAATTAAAAGATAATTAAATAAATTTATATAAGAAAATCTTCTGAAAAAATATTTACTAGAATTTTATCTATATTTCAGACATTTCCAAAATATTAATTATTTACAACCTGCACAAAATTAAACACTCCCAAAATACAGTGTCTCCAAATCACTAGTTTATAAATACACATTCACATTCATAACTCAAAATGTTATTTGTCATAATTAAATACTTTTATAAGTATATAAATACACAACTATTATAATTCTTTATATACTAACACAAGTACTATGCATTAATGTACATAATCTAAAATACTTAAAACTATATCTATACATGAATACAAATGGCATAGTTGGTCTTGCGGCACCATAGGTTACCAAGTATCATCCACAGTCTGGATCTCTCTTAACAGCAACTCTCCTATCTACGCAATTCACACAACCGCGTTAAGCCCGAAAGCTTAGTGTTACATACTAAAACTATACAATAATTTAAATAACACACATGCATACTTTTCAACTCATATTTTATCATTATACTATCAATAAATACACTATTATTTATTTTGCATTTTCTTTACCTTATAATTCATATACACATAATTATTCATTACAAATTACTCATCATCCATCCTCTAAAGACATCAAACATATTTATATATATGAGTCACACAATATCATCATCATAAAATTTATATATAAATATATCACAACCACACACACATATATTCATCAACTCAATATTTCATTGTCACAGTACTAGCAAAACACATTGCTCAACTAAACTCATTTAATTTATCTTATCATTTCATTGCAATATTACCAAAACTTTACAAGACACAATATTACATCACAGGTTGGGTCCAACTACTTTCTACACAATAATCAAGTTTCAGAATAATTGATTTGGTCTATTGTGACACCCAATGTCTAGCTCGAAGGCAAAATCATTTTAATTTCTCGATCTAGCTCTGCTCGGGTCCTTAATCTCATGGCCTAGCTCAGCTCAGGTCATGACCCAACTCTGCTCGGGCTTGTCATCATATAATCTCCAACATTAATTTTCTGGAACAAGTTATTATGCAAGGAAACACACACATCGCATAATTATTCATCTCATTAAATCATATTTCCATAATCTCATTTTCATTATCAAGACTTAGCTCTGCTCAAGTCTTTCAACAACTCATTTTTCATCATTTAACATATTTTTTATCTCACATTTCTTCTCAGAAATTTTTATATGTATCGTGATCATATCATTTCATGATCTCCATCACATATCTCATAAATAATCGCATTTACATATTAATTTCAGATCTCAACATCTCACATTATACGTATCACATATTACCATGTATCTCATCAACATATCACAACATATTCATTTATGCATCTTTTATACACATCACAATCTATCACATTATCATCATTCTGAATCACACATTATCAACATATCACAACATGCACATATTCTTTATCCCATCATTTTCATTCTTATCATATTTTCATATTTTTACCAATTTCCACACATTTTCAAATTTTACATACTATTTATATATTTTCCACATATTTCAATTATTCAAATATATTTTCTTACCATGTTCCCAATGTAGCATACTTTCCATTCCCAATGCACAAAATGCACCTTTACCAATTACATTTAACAAAGATATTAGCCATTCTACAATAGCTTAATATCTCATATTTCAAGCATTTCATAAAATTTTACAAACAACAATGTACTTTTACCATAACTTCCAATATCAAAGTAACTTAACATATTTTCACAATTCACAATGTGCTAAGCAAATTCAAATGTAATCATTGCAACGGCTATCAAAGTATATAATAACCTTGAGAATGCCAACTTCAAGCCCAATTCACTCTTCCAACTCCAAATTCACCAATGCCCTTCTTCACTTTGATTTTATCATTTCACCTTTCTTAATCCTAAATCACATTATAAGCGAAAATGTCCCATTAACAACACATTCCATGTCATTTTAATCAACCAAACATCAATTATATGTATAATACTACCTCTTTCAAACTATCATTTAATATATCCATTTCCATCATCCAACCATAAATTCATTACATACATATTAAAATAATTCATTTTAACAATTATAAACATCATCATCAAAAATCCTTATTTCACATAACCTACCTATAAACCCTAGTTCCACCATAATCAACTCATATCCAAATTTAAACCATAAAATCATTACATATACATCATAATAGCTTCAAAATCATTCATATCAACAATTATCACAACTTCCATCAAAATTTCAATTTCTACATATTTATATATTCAAAGAAAACTTAGTAAAATTCAAAGAATCTTTACCTATTACTTGAAAATCCTTCAAAACCACCTTTAATGCTTAAGAACTTGGTGAAATTTTGAGTATTTGAAAGAGAAAATTCCTCCCTTAGCCACCATGAAATTCATCCAAAATGAGAGAAGAGGAAGAAGATGATGATAAATATGTGTTTTTTTTTAATTTTATATCTTCTTTTCCTAGCCATACATATATATATATATAATAATTAATTAATTAATTAATTAATTAATTACTTATTATTTAATAATATTTATCCTCTTCCACTCAAAAATAATTTTAATTTTGATTTATATTTTTTTTAATTTTGACTTTTAACTTTGACTTTTTAACTTTTGTCTTTTAGTGTAAAATGTGTATATCATGTATATATTGTGTAGATATTATGTATACAATATATATTTTTATATTTATTATTTTTATACCTTGTATTTCTCTCTTTCAACATACCTAATTAATTTTCATATTAATTATTTTAATATATACTAAAATGAGGATGTTACAGAGCTTCCTCAAGCAATCTATCTCAAGAGCCACTAGTCCAATTTAACTTATCCATGCAAATATCCGTGATATAATCAACTCTCCATCTCTTAGTAAAAGTTGTTATTTTGTGTTATGTATTGATAGTAGAAAAACTTAGATTTATCTTGAAAAATAAATTTTTGACTTTTGATTCTTTCCAAAGAGTTAAAGTATTTGTTAAAAAGTAGTGGTAATGAGATTAAATCTTTGATCTGATAGAGGTGGAAAGTTTACTTTTAATGAATTCAAATGCTTTTGTGAGCTGCATGGAATTAGGCATTTTTTTGACAATTATGGGATCGCCTCAACAAAATGGAGTTGTTGAATGAGAAGTTTATCTTTTTTATTTATAACAAGAATTCAAAAGGCAAAGGTTGTTTAATCCAAACAATGGAAAGATCATGACTAGCAGAGATGTGGATTTCTATGAAGGAAAATTATGGGATTGGAGTTCACAAAGGAAGGATCATATTATTTTCTACCTTATTTTAAGGATGAAAAGCTTGCTAGTCAAGAAGTTGACTCCACCAATTTCACCAACTCTATAACACCCGAGGATTTTAGATATTGTTAAAAATTAATTTGAAGGTTAATTAAAGTATTAGAAAATATATATGTGTAGTATATACCTAATATATACCTAGTGTATACATAATATATACCCCACATATACTTATTAAATATTTTGAGTTCATAATATATATATGATATACCCCTAATGTATACATGATGTATACATAGAATACACATTACATATATATTATATATATAGGTAAAAATATGCATAACATATAAGTAAAATAAATAAGACATATACATATACATAAAATATACCACATATATATATCAAGTATAAGTTGGTGGTGGAAAAAGTGATAAAAATAATTATAATAAAGAGAAGAGAGAAAAGTCAAAGAAGGAAGAGCTATGATTGGTGATAATTAAGGAATTAATTAATTATTTTATATAAAGATAAGGATAGGAATTAAGAGCTTATTTCTTCTTCTTCTTCTTCTTCGTGAGTCTTGAGAGAGATGTGAGAATAGTGTGAGTTCCTCTTATATATAAAATTTATAAGGGATTTCAAGAGGATTTAAGAAGGTTTTAAAGGTTTATTGAGAAAATCAAGTAAGTACACTACTTTAAGTTTGTTTTAATTGATTTTAAGAGTAGATGTGGTATGTTTAGAGAGAGAAAATGATTGTTAATTGAGAAAGATGCTAGTTATGATATAATTAGGATGTATATATGATAATTTAATGAATGATTCATGGAAATAAACCTACGTGATGAAACTAGGATTTTGTTGTTAAATATATGTAATTAGGGTTTCTAAAATGGGTGATTGTAATTATGTAATAGATGAATTTATGTTGTTTCAATATATATATATATATAATGATTTTATGGTTAGAAATTGGTTATAGATAAGTTTGAACAAAGTTGATAAATTTAGGAATATATAAAAAAAAATTAGATTTTTGGGATGGATGTATATAATTGTTGAAATGGAATAATTTAATATTGTTATAATATATAAATGATGAATTTATGGTTGAGCTTGGATGAAGTTAGGGTTTGTAGACAAATTATGTGAAATTAGGGTTTTAGATGAAGGTGGAGATAATTATAAAATTGTAGTATTTTGATGTTAATTTGATATATAAGTAGTGTTTTATGGTTAAAGGTTGAATATGAGTTGATTTGGATGAAGTTTAAACAAAGTAGAAAAGGGTGAAAGTAGGATTTTGTTGAGAATTTATTAAGAATTGCTTAAATAATGGTAATTTGATATGCAATGAGTATGAAGTGATTTTAAATAGATAATGTTGCTTATAGTTGGGTTATATGTGTAGGTTAAAGTGATAAAGGTGGTGGAATTTAGAGCTTGGCTTGAAAAAAAAAAAGAACAAGGTTAGTACATATCTTAAAAACTTGTATTTTCACTAATTGTGAGTTGGCATTAATTATGTAAAGCAACTTGGAAATGTGGAAATCACATAATCTATGTAATATATCATAGTTATGTGATGAGTATCATATTGGGCAATAGTCCAATGTAGATTGATGTTTGTTTATGATATATGTGAGGTATATTTATGTATGTGGTATGATGTCCAATATGGACATATTTGTATCTTATGAGGAAATGTGAATAATGAGTTAAATTATGAATGTAATTCGTGGATATGTAATTTGATGAGCTAAAAATGCGAAAACGATAAGTGAGAATGAGGAAATGTGTTGGTGATCATGATAAGATTGATCACATGGAAAGTTATTAAGAGTTAATGAATATGTGATTGTGTATAGTGATATTGCGTGTTTGTGACCTAAATAATTTCTTACCCAGTGAAATGAGATTGATAATACATATATGTTGATAGACCTAAGCAGAGCTAGGTCACTAGATTGAGACTGGTTATGGACCCAAGCAGAGCTGGGTCATATTGATATTCTGATAACTGAACTTGATAATTGTTTAAGGGTGGTTGGGCCCAACATGTGAATGTGTGTGTGAATATATGTGTATTGTCATGGTCGTGTGATACTAGTTATGGTTTATGAAACCATAAGCATTGATGAAGTTTTGTGCAAGTAATGTATGTTGTATCATGAAATCGAATATCTATGAACTATATATTTATAATTATTAAATATGTACCACTAAACTGTTTAGCTTAACATGATTGTGTGAATCACGTAGGCAAGGGAATTGTTGAGCAAAGAAATCTAGAGTGTGATTGATACTTGGTGATCTAGGGTGCTGTAAGACCAGTTGTGCCAATTGCATATATGTATAGTTGGTTTTAAATATTTTGGTTTATGTATATTAATGCATAACATTTGGGCTTTGTATTTATTTTGAGATGTTTGTTGTACATTTACTTTTGTAATTATTTAATTATGATATAAAAGGTTTTAAGTGGTAAGTTGAAAGATTGTTGATGAGTGGAGGATTTGTGAAATTATTTATATTAGAAGTTTATTTTTTCTATTGTAGGTTAAGTGCTTGATTTCTGGAAATATTAAAATTACAAATAAAACTCTGACGAAATTTTACCCAGAGATTTTCTTTATAAATTTGTATTTTAAGAATTTATTACTTAAATATATATTATTTATTATTAATTAAATATTGTGATTAAAATGAAAATTTTTATTATGGAGTTTTTGTGGCACTTTTATATTTTGTATGCATATTATACATATATAGGGTATATATACTATACATATATGGTATAAGGGTGTTACAAACTCCATCATCACAAGCATCATCATCATCAACTTCACCTTCATCAAGTTTAAGTGGTGGTCCAAGAAGATATCAGAGTCTTATTGACATCTATGATGAGACAGAGAGGCTTGATGATACAAACTTGTTATGTTTGCTAGACAATGTTGAACCTTTGAGTTTTAAAAAAACATGTAAAGATGAGAGGTGGATTAAAGCTATGAACAAAGAGATTCATTCAATAAAAAAGAATGATACATGGGAACTTGTTTCTCTTTCAAATGGTCATAAACCAATTAGAGTCAAGTAGATATACAAAGCCAAGAAGGATGCTAAAGGTTAAGTGGAGAGACATAAAGTGAAACTTGTTGTGAAAGGATACAAAGAAAGACAAGGTATTGACTATGAAGAAGTATTTGCTCATGTTGCTCGCATGGAAACTATCAGCCTATTGATTTCATTTACAACCCAAAATCACTGGAAAATCTACCAACTAGATGTCAAATCAACCTTTCTAAATGGCTATCTTGAGGAGGAAGTATATATTGAACAACTCAAAGGGTATATTAGGGCATGTAGACAAAGTGTTAAAGCTTAAAAAGACTTTGTATAGGCTAAAACATGCACCAAAAACTTGGAACAATTGAATTGATAAGTACTTCAAAGATGATGGTTTTTATAGATGCATGCATAAGTATGCTCTCTATATGAAGCAAAAGTAAGGAGATGTTTTATTTGTTTGTATCTATGTGAATGATCTTATTTCATTGGCAACAATCCAAGAATGTTTAAAAAATTTAAGAAGGCGATGGCACAAGAATTTGAGATGAGTGACATAGGTCTCATGTCTTACTATTTAGGAATTGAAGTAAATCAAATAAAAGGTGGGATATTTATCTCACAAGAAGGCTATACAAAGGAGATACTCAAGAAGTTTAACATGTCAGAATGCATGCCTGTTAGCAATAATCAAACCTGTTTATTGATAGCGGTTGTACTAGTCACATGTCTAAAGATGAAAGTATGTTCACCAACATAGATAGAATTGTCAAGCCCATAGTAAAGCTTGGCGATGGAAAGGTTGTTCAAGCACAACGAAAGGGCTTAATTCAGATGCACACTAACAAAGTTATTAAATATGTTCACGATGTTCTATTTATATCTTGCCTAGCATAAAATCTACTAAGTGTTACACAGATGTTTTTAAATGGATATTCACGTTCTTTTAAAGACAAGTTCTGCTCTATCTATGATCCACATAATTGTTTGATTGTGAAGGTAGCTATGGTTGATAGAAGCTTTCTTATAAATTAGAATGATATGAATGATAAGGTTAATTTTGTTGCTAAATATAATTTTATACTTTGGCATAAAAGATATGGTCATTTCAATTTTGTAGCTTTTAAGATATGCAGTCTAAGGTTTTAACAAGAGATTTGCCAAATATCTATGTAGCTGATGAAGTTTATGATTCATGTCAGCTTGGTAAGCTGCACAGGTTGTCATTTCCTGTCAAAGCTTCATGGAGGGCAAGTTGAAAGCTTGAATTGATTCATACAAATGTTTGTGGACCAATGAGCAATAATAAGTATTTTGTGCTATCCATTAATGATTTTTCAAGAATGTCATGGGTGCACTTTATGAACAACAAATCACATGTATTCTCTGTGTTCAAAGGATTTAAGTCTGAGGTTGAGACTTAAAGTTGCTACAAATTAAAATGGTTGAGGTTTGATAATGGCAAGGAGTACACCTCTAATGAGTTTGATAAGTTTTTTGTAAAAATGGGGATTAGTCACCAATTGATATTTCCATACTCACCTCAATAGAATTTCAGAAAGAAAGAATAGAATAATAGTTGAAATGTCTAGGAGTATGATTGTTGATAAAAAATTGCCATCGAGATTCCAGACAAAGGCAGTTAACATTGTTATATATTTGTTAAACATATTACCAACAAAGGTTGTGGTGGGAATGACACCAATTGAAGTAGGAAGTGGTGTAAAACCTACTGCTAAGCATTTAAAGCTTTTTGGTTCAATATGTTACATGCATGTTCAGCTGTGAAAAGAACTAAAATTGGATCAAAAGATTGAACTTGGAATTTTCATGGGTCATGCAAAAATGTGCAAAGGCTATAGAGTATATAATTTACAAACTTAGAAAGTATCAGTAAGCAGAAATATAGTAATGCATGAAGACTCATATTGGAACTGGGAAAAGAGTCATGTAGAAAGGGATGATAATTGGAAAAGAAGTTCATCACATCCAACTCTACATACAGAGGATTCAGCAGCTGAAATTGATGAAAGTAAATGTGATAACTCCTCTATAGGCTCACCTATGCTCAAGATAAAATCCTTATCTAAGATTTATGAAAGATGTAGTTATGTTGTTATGGAGCCAAGCTCATTCTATTAAGTAGTTATGTATAAGGAGTAGAGGCAATCGATGAATGAAGAAATACAAATGATTGAGAATAACAACACTTGGTTTCTTTTAAGTATACAAAAACATAAAAATATCATTGCGTGTAAAAGGGGTGTGGTGTTTAGAAATAAATTGAATCATGATGGATCAATAAACAAACACGAGGCTAGATTGTTGTCAAAGAATATTCACAGCGAGTTGGTATTGATTATAATGATACATATGCACCAATTGCAAGACATAAAACTATAAGGCTTCTTTTAGCCTTTACAACTCAAGTGAGATGGGAAGTATTCTATTTACATGTCATCTTAATGAATAATTAAAGAAAGAACTATTTATAGAAAACCAGATGGTTTAGAAGTCCATAATGATGAAGAAAAAGTGTACAAAATAAATAAGGATTTGTATGGCCTTAACCAACCAGAGCTTGGTATAGCAAGATTGACTCACATATGGATAAATGTGATTTTTTCAAAAGAGAAAGTGAAGTCACCATGCATGTTAGAAAATTTGATCCAATGAATTTGGTAATTGTATCCATCTATGCAGATGATATGCTGATAATTGGAAATGGTGCTTCAATAATCAATGGATTCAATAAGGATATGGAGTCCATTTTTGAGATGTCAGACCTGGGACATGTTAGTTACTTTCTTGGAATGGAAATCAAGCAATCCAATTCAAGCATTTTCATCTCTCAAAGAAAGTATTCATTGGATTTGCTTAAGAAATTCAAGATGGATAGAAGCAAATCAGTTGCAATTCCTATTGTACATAATGAAAAGCTTTCTAAAGTTGATAAAGGAAATGATCTCAATCCAAGTTATTATAGGATTTTGGTGGGAAGTTTGTTGTATTTAAGATCACCTAGACTAGATTTAATGTATGCTACAAGTGTATTATCTAGGTTTATGCAAGCACCAAGGCAAGTTCACTTAGGTACAACTAAAAGTGTATGAAGGTATATAAAAGGGATTTTAGGTTTTGGTATTTGGTATACCAAAGTTAATGAAGCCAAATTAATTGATACTTAGACAGTAATTTGGCTGGGTGTCTTGATGATATGAAAAGCACCATAGGTTATATTTTTTCAATGGGGTTTGGAGTTTTTCATAGTTGTCCAAGAAACAAGAGGTTGTGGCTCAATCCACTATAGAGGCAGCATATATTGCCTCTACTGCAACAACAAACCAAGCTATATGGTTAAGAAAAATGTTAGAAGATCTTCATCAAAATTAAGAGGGTTCTACTATAATCAAGGTAGATAATCAGTCTGCAGTAGTTATAGCCAAAATCCAGTTCATTATATATATACAAAATGTATTAGTATCAAGTTTTATGCAATAAGCTAGGTTGAAAAGGAAAAGCATGTTCAATTGATTCACTACAAATCTAAAGAGCAACTTTATAGATGTAATGACTAAGAATTTTTCAAGAGGAAGATTTGAATTTTTAAGAACTGTACTAGAGTATCAACAAAAAATCTTAAGGAGAATGTTAATGTATCAAGATTTTTTCCTTCATTATAAAAAGAAAAATGAAAGTTGATTAAGAAAGAATGTTTATCCTTATTTTAAAGATTTATGTTTTCTATTGTAAAGTTTTACTTATTAAGCTATTTTCTAAAAGTGATATTCTTATTTTAAGTTTGCTAAATTTATGTAAAGTTATATTTGTAACATTTTCGTGTATAAATACTTTAATGAAACGTCTCTCTCTATATGAGAGAATTCTCTTATTCTCTGTGTTTACATGATTGAATTATTTATGGTTCATGTTTATGTTGTTTTATACTAATACAAACCAACAATATCGGCCATCCTTAATAACATAGACTGATCCAAATCTCGATGAATTAGAGAAAGGGCTTATTAATCCTTCTTTCTTGTCTTTGCCAAAGCATTATTCTCATTTTCATTTGAGTATGCATCATTTTTGGGTAGAATATAGCCTCTGTCTTCAACATTCCACACATCTAATGAGCAAGCAAGACTTTCAAATGTAGACCCTAACTCTGGTAGTTTTATTTTACAAGACGGGGAAATTGAAATGAAAATAGATTACTACTAGCCATTTCTCTCGAATTTTAAGGCCAAGGAAAAAGGCTTTGATACCACTTTGTTGGAAATAAATTGAATATCATTATATATAGAGTGAAAATAAATGAAAATTATTAACTCAAAATGTTTTATTCTTGTCTTACATAATTTAATTTTTTTACAAGCCTTGATATAATATTTGAAAGAACAAGCTAATTATTTTTGTAGTCTAAAACATCAACTAAATTTATATAGTTGAAATATTTAGTTGAAAATTAGTTTAAAGATCAACCATCAAGTTTAGTTTTCAATAGCTGCTAGATCTTAAAATTCTGTGAAGAAAAATACTATTATTGATTCAATCATATCAATTTGTACGTTAAAGTTATTATTTATACATAATGATTCTAACTACCTTCTAGCTCATCCTATACACATCTTATGATAAGTAGCTATGGTTATTACAATCAATTGTTGAAGTCTTCCAAGGATGTTCTACAAGTCGAGCAAGGAATGTTTACAATTCTCAATTGAAAGTTGAATCTTACAATTAAAAAATTCGGATAAAGTCACAATTTTTATTGGCAATTCACGATTATTGGCTAGCCAAATTATTTATATTTTATGGATTACTGCTTAATTAGGTTATTTAGGTTGTGCCTTAGTTAAATGTATATGATTTGATATAGTCTCCAATTTGAAGAATAGTAACTCAATTTTGTAAAATGACTCTTCACTTTCATGAAATGATACTCGTCAAATTCACTTGTTAATGCTTCATACTTAAGAGTAATTGATAATTGATTTAACTTTACATATTATATGTATGAATTGGTCTTTCTTCATTCTTATGCATAATATCTTTCAATAATTTCCATCAACATGCAAAAACAATAAATTGAAAGAAATCAACTTGAATTTCTTTCAATAATTTCAATATTTAGGTAGATAGTTAGAATTGTTAGCTTGAACATCTACAATAAATTCATAGAATTTTAAATAAAAAGTTAAAAGAACATAATGATTTTATGAAAGAAAACTCATTAAATTTTATATAAAGAAAAAATAAAACCCATAAAGAGAATGGTTTAAAAAAAATATAAATTTATGTCTTTGGAAAGCTATGAGCTAATATAGGGCAAAAACACGACAATATCAATCGGGGTGTAAATAATGACGAAGCTATTAATTTCTGGAAGGACAAATGGGTCGATGAGGATATAAGACTTGAATACTTAGCCATCAACCCCATTCCTATAAAGCATCTGAGTCGTAAAGTAAATGGATACATGAATATTAATGGGGATTGGAAATAGATTGAGTTTGCTCACCTTCTTCCATCCAATGTGCTTTTTAACATTGCCTCAATACTTCCTCCAAAGAATGAGGAATTGGATATGATATAATAGGACAATTCATCTAGTGGGGCTTTCGCCACAAAATCAGTTTATGATTGGCTTATGAGTGAGATATGGAATGATAGACAGTATATGGGATCTTATATGATCTTAGGTAGGTCCTTATCTGGTTAAATTCTTTCTTTGGCTCTTATTAAAAGAAAGACTTCACTAATGCTGGAAGAAGTAGGAGCCGTTTAACTAATGATGAAAAATTATTATTTTAAATTATATTTTTAATATATAAAATATATTATTTTTTGTGAAGTAAAATTTTAATTTTGATTTGAAATAGGAAACAAAGACGCACAAAATTTATATAAAAAGTAAATATATAAAAATATTTTAGTAAAAATTATTAAATTTATTTTAAAATAAATTTTATATAATAAAGTCAAAAATTAAGTTTGTCATGTATATATCTATATTTGTTGTGTATATACTTTATATATATTGTTTGTGTATTATATGTATGTTATGTGTATACTGTGTATATATTGTTTGTGTATTATATATATATGTTGAATTCCAATTGATACAAAATATACTTTTTTGTATATTATTTAATTATATTATATATATTGTGTGCATGTCTATATTTATTATGTATACATTGTGTATATGTATATGTTATGTATATATTTGATTCTATTGTGTGTATGTTATATATATATTTTAAATATTATTGAATTCTAATTGATAAAATATATATGTTTTTGTATATTGTTTAATTATATTGTATATATTTTTTTGTATGTTGTTTAATTATGTTATATATGTGTGTATATATTATTTTATTTTATTTATTTTAGTTTTTTTTCATTGTTTAATTATGAGAGGATTCAATTGAGTGATAGGTTTTTGTTGCTTTTAAGTATTCCTTTTTTGTTTATGTATCGTTTTTATATTTTTTTTACTAAATTCCTCACCGCTGCTCTTTTTATTGTAAATTTTTTCATTCTTTTTTTTTTATTTTCCTCTTTTTAAATTTTCCTTCTTTAGATTATTTGAAGTACTTTGAATGTGCCTTTTGATGATAGTTGTAAATTTATCTTTATGTTGTTTTCTCATGCTAACTGGGATTGCCATAAATTAAAAAAAATAAAAATGAAAAAAAATTTATTAAGAAATAGAAATTTCATTAAAACAACAAGGTATTACAACAAAAACACAGAAAAAACTTACAAGAATAATACCTAAACAATATACTAGAAAAACAAACAAAATCAAAAAGAAAAAATAAACAAAAATTACAAACTTAAACAACAACAAAACAGAACAAATAAGCAACATCCCCTCAAAGGTAGAAGCACTGTAGATCCAACCGAGCATTCCTTCAAGTAAAGACCACCAAAAAATAGAGACTTGACCATTGATCAAAGCAAGGAGGAGAACCTTAGAGCTGCTAAAAAACATGCAATGAAGATTACATGAAAAATGAAAACTATAACTGATACTATAACTGAACTATCTTCCCTAACAACCTCAGATAAAGGATAAGTTGAAGGAAAAAGTGGGTTAAACCCTCTACACAGAGACTAAAGAATGAGAAGCTCATGACAACAATTGGGACTAAGCCAATCTAATGGGGCTTTAGAAAAAGCTATAATGCCTTCTTCTTTGAGCATCAATTAAGAAAACAATTAGGGGAAGGGAGTTCTAAACCCATCTATGAAGATTTGGAGGTTGAAAGTGGAGCTTCTACGCTGAAAATAATAAACTTGATAGGCCAAAACAAGGGGGAGAAGACAAATACTAAACTAAAAGGGAAAATAGAAAAAATGAACAAATAGATAAACAAAACAGCCTTAGTTTTCCTAAAATCTACCACAGAAGGAAGTAGATGTGCATATTGATTCCCAAAAGGAGGTTGTGGAGAGAATTACATAGGAAAAAATATGGCTTTATAGGGAAAACCACAAAAAAAAAAAACTAGGGCTGTCGTCGGTCTTTTAGAAAGTGCTAAAATAGAGGAGGACACTGTAAGGAAAGAAAGAGACACCTGCTCTCAAAGCAAACTTTTTACTGTAGGAGAAATTTTTTAAATGAAAAAAAAAAAAGTTAATCACTGTAATTTTGAAAAACAAAAATTAAAACAAGGTAAACTATGATAAATTGCTATATTAATAATTGTGTTATTTAAATGAATTGAAACTTGACTATAAATCTCAAAATATAGTCCATTTAAAGAAAAAAATTAAAAGAAATGGGGAAGAAAAAAACTCCTTTATAAGAGCCTTCTCCAAGCAATAACAAGGGTCCAAGTACGATGCAAGTGTGCATAACTGTTTGATACTCAAGAATCAAACTCCTACATCTACATTTTGGTCAATCCATGAAACCATTATTTAATTCCCATTTTCTAGATGCTCACTGCACTTAGATAAGTTTTGTTTTATTTTTAGGGCTAGACCTTTTGCTATTTGAATCAAATTTTAAATATTTTCTTTTATTATGAATACGGACATTATAAAGTAACCATAGCTATTAAAAAATTGTTAAAACTTGGGTCATGTTATTTTTGAACTATATAGTAGTGTCTTTAAATTATATCATCTCTCTATATCAATTTTTTATAGCTTTTATTTTATTTTATTTTATTTGGCTATATGTAATCTAATTTCATTATTATTAGCACTGAATCATATGCAAATATACATATTACACAAATAGTTATTTGAACAAATTAATAGTTAAAAGATTTAGATTTAAGATTGAATGATTTTTTTTTATTTTATACTTTAAAATTGTATAAAATAACTTTGCATATATGTCTAGCTGAGAATTATTAATTTTGACGAATTTCACTATATATAAGATTACAATAATAGCCAATTTTTAATTAAATAACGACATATTTGATCAAGTAAATATTTATTCTTTTTAAAGAATCAGACTACATAATAAGAAATCATTTTCAAATATGCAGAATTTTTATTTTAATGATATAGGAGTCATCTTTAAAATTAAAATGTCTCGAATAGGAATGTCAATCAAATTAAATTTATATTAAAAAAATATATTCTATTATTAAATAAAAAAGCAAATAAAACAACTATAATCTAAGATTAATAGACATATTTGATTTATATGTCATCGGTAGCTCATAGCTGTTGTGAATTGGTATAAATCTAATGGTTGATAATTTATCATGGAAAAATATGATTACATAGTCAAACTTTTGTTATTAAAGGTTATGTTAAGAGCTTAAGATGTTAAATAATATATAATTATATATTTTAATTTTTTTTAGTGTATGATATAAACTGTAAAAATAATTAATTATAATTTTTTTCATAGTTATAATTTCTTTTTAAATATGAATATGTTGTATTTTTTTATAAATATTATTTATAATATTTTAATAATTTTTTATTTTTTGAGGTTATTTAAAAATATGATAGAATATTTTATTAGCAATAATTTTTTTTTACAAGATAAGATAATTTAAATTGAAATAGCTAATAAGAAGAAAAAAATTAAAATGAATCTTTTTAAATCAACAACTGTTTAATTTATATTCCCATATAAAAATATTAATAATTTATATTTAGAAAATTGTAAAAAAAACATTTCCAACCAAAAAAAAAATAAAAATAAAGATAAAAAAATAAAAAATGCTTGATCAATAGTTATTAGTTGAAACTATAAATACCTTACAAAATACAAATGGCGAACGAAATCAAAAAGTCAGTTGGCAAGTGTTGCACTGCATACAATCAAAATCCACTGACAGTACACTGTACAGATAGAAAGAAATCATAGAATTATTATACAAATGAGTTTTCTCGCGGGAAGACTAGCAGGAAATGAAGCTGCCTATTTTTTTCGAGAAACCAAACATGCCGTTAATCGTCTCGCTGAGAAATCCACCACTAATGTTGTCAAATCTTCCACCACCGCCGAGAACCTCCCTCTTGTTGAGACAAGAAACCCACTTAACTGGGAGATTTACTTGATGGGCTTTAATGAGAGAATATATTCATAGGCTTAACACCACACTCTTATCCAAAACCTTAAGGCAAGAGGTTTATGGGTCTTTTCTACTTATATATCTCCCATTAATCACATCTCTTTTCAATGTGAGATTCCTTTCACACTTGATAATTTCAACAATCTCCCCCTCAAGTGTGAGCTCTCACATCGGACTTGGGCTACTCCTTAAGCAAAAATCTTTATGGACCTGGACCTGAGTATACGGCATCGCCTAGAGCTCTTTATACTTCCACCGGTCTGGGCCCAAACGGGAGTAACATTTGCTCTTCTTCCATGTAGAAGGACATACACAACCATATGATTCGATCACCATCTCCATACTTGTCCTACTAAACCATCAGCTCTGATATCATATGTTGAGACAGGGAACCCACTTAACTGAGAGATTTGCTTGATGGGCTTTAATGAGGGAATATATTCATGGGCTTTACACTACACTCTGATCCAAAACCTTAAGGAAATAGATCTATGGGTCTTTTCTACTTATATATCCCTTATTAATCCCATCTTTTTTCGATGTGGGATTCCTCTCACACTTGATAATTTCAATACCTCCATCCTCTCCTCTTCCAAGCGAGCATGAATTCCAAGCCAAAATGCTTCCGGAGGTGTTAAGGCATTCCCTTCCCTCCTACATCTACGGGAAACCGTCGGATTCATCTTCCCTTTCCATTGCCTCCAAGTGGGCTTTATACTCTGATCCTAATAAGGGTTCTTCTACTGTGTCTTCTGATGCTTTGAATCCTTTCAGAGGTTATGTCTCTCTGCCTCAGGTCACCTTTGGTCCCAAAAGGTAATCTTAAATTCTTCCAATTGAAGTTTGAATCTCTTCAAGTTGTATACATATGTTTTAAAAAAATTAAACTTTTTGGGTGAACCTCAGATGGACTTTGCCGAGTCCAGAGAACACTTTGTTGGCTTTAACGGCGAATGAGATGAGAAAAGATAGATATACCCCTATGAATCCAGAGAAATTGAAGGCTGCAGCTGAAGGGCTTGCTCATGGTCATTTTAACTTTATTTTTTTTTAATGAACTTCTATGTTGGCAATTAAATTGAACTTTTTAATTGCTTAAAGATGGAGAAAATTTGATAACAAACACTCAAAATTTTATTAATTAATAAAATACAAATTATAAAAATATAAGAATAAAATTTCACACCCTTAATACGTTATGCATTAGCTTGTTGAAGCTAACTCTCTCAATTTTATTTTTTTTCTCACACACCACTCACCACCTTTCTCTATTTTCAATCTCTCATTACTTATAAAACTAAATGGCCACAAGGCCAATTTATAGCTTTCCAAAGTAAAAAACCGATTTATAAAAACCAATTTATAGCTTTCCACAAGGCCAATTTATAAAAACCGACTTTGTTGTGCGAATTCAAAGTACTTTGAATTGGCTTGTTAGTAAAAGCCAATTCAAAGTTGGCTTTTACTTGCCAACTCATTTTGAGTTGTATTTTTTACTCTTCTTTTTTTAAAATTTATAAAATCAAGTTTAATTATTTTAGCATCTTCCCTTAAACTTGATTTAACATTCCAAGCATTTTCTTCAACTTAAAAAATATATCATCTTTGAGTGACTTTATGAAAATATCTGCAATTTGATCTTCAGATGCACAATACTCAACCATGATCTCTTTATCTTTCACTAAGTCTCGAATGTAGTGATGTTTAATATTAATATGTTTGCTGCGACCATAAAACACTGGATTCTTTGTTAAGGTGATTGTTGATTTATTATCACAATAAACTATCGTTGGACTATCTTGTTAATGTTGCAATTCATTAAGCATCATTCGTAGCCAAATTGCTTGAGTGGTACAACTTGCTGCTGCTATGTACTCTGCTTCTGATGTTGAAAGAGCTACTACTTGTTGTTTCTTTGAGGACTAAGAAAATGCACCCGAACCAATATTAAAAATATAACCTGGAGTACTTCTTCTTCCTTCAGTGTTACCTGCCCAATCATTGTCTATATATCCAACTAGCTTTATATCATTAGTACTTGGATAAAATATGTCATCATCAAGTACACTTTTAATGTATCTTAAAATTCTCTTTGCTGCTTGCCAGTGAGATTGTCGAGGTGAATCTATAAATCTGCTTATAATTCCAACTCCATTAACAATGTCAGATCTAGTTGCTGTTAAGTACTTTAAGCTTCTAATAAGTCTCCTGAAGGTTGTAGCATTAACAAAATCACCGCTACCATTTTTCACAAGCTTTAGCCTTTCTTCAACTAGTGTCAACATTGGTTTGTAAACTTCCATCTTGAATTTTTTCAAAATATCTTGCGCATATTTCTTTTGTGAAATGAAAATACCTTCTTCTGTTTGCTTTACTTCAATATAAAGAAAATAAGACATCAATCCCATATCTATCATTTCAAAGTGAGCAATCATATCTTCTCTGAATTTTGACAAAAGCCTTGGATTATTGCCGGTGAAGATCAAATCATCCACATAATGATAAACAATGACTATATCTTCATTCTTATTAGTCTTGATATACAAAGTATGCTCGTAAGGACACTTATGGAATCCATTATCAAGAAAATAGGTGTCAATACGAGTATACCATGCCCTTGAAGCTTGTTTAAGCCCATACAAAGCCTTTTTCAATCGATAGACTTCGTCTTCTTCACTTTTCTTTACATAACCAGGTGGTTGCTCAACATATACCTCTTTCTCAAGTACACCATTTAGAAATGTTGGCTTCACATCCTTTTTGTATATTTTTCAGCAACTTTGAGCAGTAAGTGAAACAATCATACGTACAGTATCCATTCTAGCAACAGGAGCAAATACTTCAAAGTAATAAATACCTGATTTTTGCTTGTATCCTTTTGCAACTAACCCCGCTTTAAAATGTTCAACTTCTCCATTGGGCTTATACTTTGTTTTATAACATTTGACTGCAATTGGTTTCTTCCCTTTTGGCAGAGTAGTTAACTCCCATGTATTATTCTTCTCAATAGTATGAATTTCTTCATTCATTGCCTTAATCCACCGATCATCATTAGTTGCTTCTTCGAACACTACTGGATCATGATCTGCAAAGAAAGCATAATGAACAATATCTTCATCATCACCAAGATAATCACCAACTTCATAATCTCTTAAATAGGCTGGTGGATGTCGATCATGTTGCGAATGTATAAGTACAGGAGGAGATGAAGCTTCAGGTTGATCAATCTGCTGCTCTTCAAAAACTGGAGAAGGATGCTCACTAGTTTTATTTCTTGTTTCCATTTCATTATTAATGAACAGCGGTACTAGTAACAATATCTTTTCTTTTTCTGACCAATCTCATATTCCATCTTTATCAAAAGTAACATCACGGCTAATAATCACCTTTTGAGTTTTGGGATTGCACAGCTTATATCCCTTTGTTTCCAAGCTGTAGCCAATGAAAATACATTTTTCTGCCTTATCATTGAGCTTCTTTCTTAATTCATTAGGTACATGTGAATAAACAATGCAACCAAACACCTTTAGATGGCTTAAATTGGGTTTCCTTCTGCTCCATGCTTCTTGTGGAGTTTTATCATGAACACTTTTGACATGATATCTATTTAAAATGTAGGCCGCACAAGCCACAGCCTCGACCCAAAAACTTTTAGGCAATTTCTTGCAATGCAACATGCTTCTCACCATATCTATGATAGTGAGAAGCATGTTGCATTTTGTTGAGGAGTATACCTAGATCTTACTTGATGCTTAACTCCCTGCTTTCTTAGAAAATAATCACAAACAATATATTCTATGCCCCTGTCTATTCTTAAGGTTTTGAGTTGATAACCACTTTGCTTTTCAACATATGCTACAAACTTTTTAAGTACTTCACATGCATCAGACTTTTGCTTCAAGAAATATACCCATGCCTTTCTACTATAATCATCAATAAAAGTAATAAAGTATTTATTACCTCCAATAGATGGAAACTCCACAGAGCATAAGTCTAAATGCATAAGCCCTAGTGATTTTTTAGCTCTCCATGCCTGCTTTGTAGGAAATGGATCTCGGTGTTTCTTTCCCAAAATACAATACTCACAAACTTGGTCAGGAACTTGAATAGTAGGCAAACCTGAAACCCACTCTTTATTTGTAAGAAATTTGATGCTTCCAAAATTTAAAGGTCCAAGCCGCACATGCCATAGCCAATTATCATCAATAGCCATCAAATTACAATATGAGGCATTACCATAACTGATGTATGTTGGAAATAGACGATTGGATGACATCTTCATATTTAACATCATTCCTTTCTTTGTATCACTTATAACACACCCATGTTTGTTAAAACATAAGTCATAGCCTTTTTCTGCAGTTTTCCAATACTTAACAAGTTTTGACAAATAGTAGGAGCATAATAGACCTCAGAAATATAGTCCGAAGACCCATTTTTTGTTTTGATAGAAACCTTCCTTTTCCTATAACTAGAACCTGGTAGTTGTCACCAAGTTTCTCAGAATAGCAAAAAAGATTCATCTAACTGGGAGAAGACTTCCTTGTTTACACTTAAATGATTGCTGCAACCCAAGTCTATCAACCGCTGGAAATTGTTATTACTACCAGTTTCATGCGTCGCCAACAACAAGGTTTCTACACCATCATTCTGAGCTACTCCAACATGACTGTCTTTATGGTCTGATCTTCTAGCATGACATTCTCTACCATAATGTCCATATTTTTTACAATTATGACATTAAATGTGTGACTTGCACTTAGATTGAAAATGGCCATACTTTTTGTATTTATAGCATTGAATATTAGATTTACCTTGTTGAAATTCACTTTCTTTTACTCTTTGTTTGGAAGTAGGTCTGAAATTTCTACCTTCTCTACCTTTGAAATTAGATGCTCTTTGATTATGCTCCGTTCTGGGCATCTTTTCATCATTCTTTAATTTTATTTGAGCCTTTAATGCTTGTTCCATTGTACTTGGTGATCTTTCATTCATCCATATCTCATGTTATTTTTTCCTTTGTTGTTTTGGCATTAAATATTTTTTTCAAGACCGACGGTTCCACATATTGACAGATTAAAAATAAAACCTTCTCGTTTAACGAACGATCACGATTCAATTGTTGTAATTCTTCAGCTGACAGTTTTTCTTTTTCAACAATTTTTTTTTCTAAAATTTCGCTATAATCATTGCTTTTTAAGCACAGCTCCATTAAATGTTTCCACATCGCAAAATTATTTTTTTCATCAAACTTGAAAATTGTCGATTGAAATTGAACTCCAGACGTTGAACTCGAAACCATACCGATCCAACCTTAGCTCTGATACCAGATGTTGGGAATTAAATTAAACTTTTTAATTGCTTAAAGATGGATAAAATTTGATAACAAACACTCAAAATTTTATTAATTGATAGAATACAAATTACAAAATATAGTAATAAAATTTCACACCCTTAATACGTTATGCATTAGCTTATTGAAACTAACTTCCTCGATTTTATTTTTTTTCATACACACCACTCACCACCTTTCTCTATTTTCAATCTCTCATTGCTTATAAAACTAAATGGCCACAAGGCCAATTTATAGCTTTCCAAAGTCGGTAAAGTGCCAATTCAACTTTGAATTGGCTTGTTAGTAAAAGCCAATTCAAAGTTGGCTTTTACTTGCCAACTCTTCAACAACTCAAAATAAGTTGGTTGCCAACTCATTTTGAGTTGTATTTTTTACTCTTCTCTTTTTTTTTTAAATTTATAAAATCAAGTTTAATTATTTTAACATTCTATGATATAACAATTGAAAGATTAATGTATAATTAAATTCGAAAATTTTAAAATTTCAATAGTAAAATATGATATAATTTAAAATTTTAGATGCTAAAATACTATGAAAATGTATAGTTTTGTAATGAAGTACCGAACTTTAGAATTGTTAACAGCCTCTGGGAGACCAAAGTAACTTATTTTGAATCCCAAGAAGTGGAAGTGTAGATGCCAAATTGGAGTAGTTTTTTATTCAAAAGTTAAAATATGATATAATTTAAAATTTTAGATGCTAAAACACTATGAAATCTTATAATTTTATAATGAAGTACCGAACTTAAGAATTATCAACAGCCTCTGGGAGACCAAAGTAACTTATTTTGATTCCCTAGAAGTGGAAGTGTAGATGCTAAATTTGAGTAGTTTTGATAATTTACTCTTACATTTATGATGGATTACTCTTACATTTGAATTTGAGTAATGTACCGTTACATTTTTTATGAAGTTATCTTTTTTTTTTCCGAGCATCAGCGAAAGAGATTCGAACTTGGGTATATTTCTAAGTCATGATGCTCTATTGCTTGGTTATGTGCATAAATTTATCTTGATTGTAAGAGAACGGTGCACTATTGTTTTTTACATTGGGTGAATTGTCTAATCTTATCAAGGCATGCAAATGATTATTGATGATACCTTAATATACAAAATGTGTGGTTTGATTGTAGTTGGGAAGGCATTTGCAGTTGCTACTGCTATAGTGTTTGGTGGAGCCACCGTTGTGTTCAGTTTGGTAGTCTCCAAAATAGAGCTGCACAATGTAAGTAGTTTTCAATTTGGCTCTTATTTGCATGGTATTTTGAGGAGGATCAGCTATGAAATTGATGATGGGTTTATTACATCCTGTTAGAGTGATGATATCAGAGCTAAGCGAAAAGACTTTGTTCAGCCAAAATTGGAGACACTCAAAGAGCAAGTAGTGCCTTTTAAAAACATGGGTATGCAAATGCCTTCTTTTACAACTCAGTATTTATCCTCCAAATTTGGTATATGAATAGATATTTTTTTCATTCCAAATATGGTAAATTTCATTTATACTAAACTGGACTTCAACTTTTGTGTGTTGTTTCTCGTTCTAACTTGGAGTTTTCTGGTTTCAGGCTGAAGAAGCATAAAAAAAATGGCATAACAATAGGAAGCAACGGATTAAACAGAAACCTAATTTTCTCTTAAAGGAGCTTTCTAAATTTTTTGGTACCAAAACACCCAATTGAAATTCATTTCCGTGTAACTAACTTGCATTCCTTTTGAGTGCTTGTGTATGTAAATAATGTTGTCGTGTTGTGATTATTTTCATTAAAAATAATATATATAATAGAATTTTGTTTTATTATTTTATTATTCCATATATACAAAAGATAAATTCCAAGGACGGAATCCATAAAGGAGAAATCCAATCTAGGGTCATTAAATCAATTATGACTTTGTATAATTAAATAATTAATCTCTATCAAATAATTAAATAAATTTGAGAACAATTAGTGTTTTAAATATAAAATGCATGTTTCTTAATATAATACAAATGCCATCATCAACGAATCAGTTAAGTTGAATATTACTAATAAAGTTTGTAACTTCCAGACTATGCAAAAATTCAACTCTGATATTAAAAGTATTACTATGGAGTGGTTAACTTAATGGAGTAGTACAATAATTATATTTGTGACGTATTAATTATATGAAATATTTTTTTACTTCTCTCGAATTCTTAAATATATTTTCTTTTTCATTTATCTCAAATTATAATATATTCATCATTTTAATAAATCCCATACCAGTCTGTTCAATATAACTCGATTCACCATTGTTTCAATTAAAACATCCCTCAGTGCTCATAATCTAAACCAGAACCATATTTCCAAGCCTCAAGTCGCCGCTTCCACTTGAACTTAGTCTTTGCCGGAAATATATTTAACAATGGCCTTGCAAAGAAAAGAGGACAAGTATGAGCAAATGCACGCACTACCAACTGACTGTAAATTATTAGTTTGAACAGCATAAATCAAATGGTGTTGTCAATTCCATTATTTTGTGAATAGTTTCCAATTCAGCACAATCATTCACAACAAAAATGCCAGTTAGTCCGGCAAAGGCAAAACAAGGTTTATCTTACCTTATCACAGGGTCAGCAAATGTAGAGAGAAAAGTATAGTAACTCAGCATGAAAAAATGGCCAGACCAGTCAAGAATCACAGGAATGCCAACCTGACGAACAGATTTCTTTGCTACATTAACATATCAGAGCAATGTACATAAATTATATAAACCATATTCAATTGCCTTATTTATGTTTCTCAAGATTCAGTGATGACCCCACGGTACTACATTTAAAGTAATCAATGGAAAAGCTAACTTTTCACTCTCTAACTGTTAAAATGATTCTCCATGATTCTCTAACTTTTCATTCTCTAACTGTTACAATGATTCTCCATGCTGCTTGTCAAAGCTTGGATGGAGCAGAAAGGTTTCAGAGATTCACAATTCAGATAACGTAAGGTACATCAACTTTTATGCTGCTAAGTATATTTTTGGCTTCATCTTCTTGAATTTTTATCACCCAGATTAAAAAAGGCAGTCCGGGGAAGGGTCGGACTCATTGAGTTTTTGTACGCGGCCTTCCCTTACAATTAATTGCAATAGACCGTTTCCACGACTCGAACCTGTGACTTCAGGTCACAAGGCAACAGCACTTACCGCTGCGCCAAGGCTCCCCTTCTTTTATCACCCAGATTATACAAACTAAATTTAACATTTAAAGATAAAGGCAAATGAGATCAAGTAGCGTAAGTTCTATGCTTCTAAATATAAAGCATGTCTAACAGAACCAAAAGATAAAAGAATTTAAGTGAAAAGAATTTTCTCCTTCTGCTATCAAAGGCAAATATCAATTATCTTCAATTGGAGAGGAATTATATGGCTTATAAATAAAAAAGAAGAACTCCACTTATACATGAGTTTCTTGTATATAGCCAGTCCCAAGCCCGGGTAAAGGAGGAGGGTTGCGGTAGGTGACAACCAGCGTAAAACTTTTGTCACATCTCATGATATGGATTCTAATAATAATATCATTGGGGCATTTCCTACTTGCGACGCGCTACATCGGAGCCCGGGTGTAGTGAAGAATAAGTAAGGGTGTAGGGCGTTCCCCGAATGTAACGCTCCATGTCGGCGCCCGGATGTGGTGCATAATAAACAAGGGTTCTCACATCATGGACGGGTGTGGGTAAAGAAGTTAGTCCAAAATACGAATAATAAGAGTAATACGAGAGATACAGGTTTAGGTAATGTTAAAAGATTTTATAGGAAGAAGCATAAGAAAGAACAATTAGGGAGTAAGATCAGAATAGGAACTTGGAATATTGGATCTCTTACAGGGTAAACTCAGAGAACTTATTGATACAATGGAGAGAAGGAAAATTAGTATTGCTTGTATCCAAGAGACTAAATGGGTTGGAGGGAAAAGTAAAGACGTTGAGAATACTGGGTATAAAGTGTGGTATACAGGTACAGATAGAAGTAAGAATGAAGTAGGTATAATTTTGGATCGGAACCTAAAGGAGACGGTTATATCCGTGAAAAGAGTAAGCGATAGGATTATTTCAATTAAACTTGTGATCCAGAATGAGACCATCAACATAATTAGTGCTATGCCCCTCAAGTTGGATTGGATGGGGAGAGCAAGAAAAATTTTTGGGATGATATGGATGAACTTATGCGAGGGATTCCAAATGATGATAATATTTTTATAGAAGGAGACTTAAATGGACATGTAGGAAAAGACATAGTAGGTTTTGAGGAGGTACATGGAGGGTATGGTTTTGGAATTAGAAATGAAGAAGGTAAGAGTATCCTTGATTTTGCTTTAGCCTATGATTTGATTCTGGCAAATACATATTTTATAAAAAGGGAATCATATCTAGTGACCTTTAAAAGTGGGCAAAATAGAAGTCAGATTGACTTCATACTCACAAGAAAAGCCAATCGAACTGGATGCAAGGATTGTAAGGTTATTCCAGGTGAGGCTTTGACCACTCAACATAGGTTAGTAGTTTTGGATATCAAGTTTAATAGGTTGACTAGTAGGCCAAGGAGGAACAATAGTCCTAAGATTAGGTGGTGGACTTTAAAAGGTGAAAAACAATTGTTGTTCAAGAATGAGTTGGTCAAAGCTCGAGGGTGGGAGGAAGATGTGAGTATGTCATCAAATGATATGTGGATATGTATGTCTACAACAATTAGAAGAGTAGCTAGAAAGATTCTTGGTGAATCTAAAGGGTGTGGACATCCCTCGAAGGAGTCTTGGTGGTGGAATGAGGAAGTGCAAAAAGCGGTAAGAAGTAAAAAGGAATGGTATAAGAGTTTGCCCAAGTGTAATAACAATGATGCTTTTGAGCAGTACAAACAAGCAAAAAAAGATGTTAAAAAGGCAGTTAGTCAAGCAAGAACGCAATCTTTAGAGAGTTTGTATGAGAAACTTGGAACAAAAGAAGGAGAAAAAGCTATCTATAAATTGGCTAAGATAAAAGAAAAGAAATGTCGTGATTTAAACCAAGTTAAGTGCATTAAAAATAAAGAGAATAAGGTTCTAGTTCAAGAAGAGGATATTAAGGAACGATGGAGAAGCTATTTTGAGGAACTTCTTAATGGTAACCATAGTGATAACATTGAGGGTTTAAACGTTAGGCCAGAGAAAAATGTGAAATACACTAGACGGATTAGATTTTCGGAAGTTAAAGAAGCTTTGAAGAAGATGAAAGTTGGTAAAGCATGTGGACCAGATGAGATACCTATTGAGGTTTGGAAATGTTTGGGAGATACAGGAGTTACATGGTTGACATCTTTGTTCAATAAGATCTTAAGTTCAAAGAAAATGCCTAATGAATGGAGACAAAGTAATTTGATACCTATTTTTAAGAATAAAGGAGATATTCAGAAATGCTCAAATTATAGAGGTATAAAGCTTATGAGCCACATGTGAAATTGTGGAAAAGAGTTGTGGAATACCGTTTGCGGTTAGATACTTGTGTCTCCTCAAATCAGTTTGGCTTTATGCCTGGTCGATCAACTATGGAAGCTATTTTTCTTATAAGAGTTTTGATGGAAAAGTATAGAGAGATGAAGAAGGATTTACATATGGTTTTTATTGACTTGGAAAAGGCGTATGATAGAGTTCCTAGAGAAGTTTTATGGTGGGTCCTAGAGCGTAGGGGAATATCTATACGATATATCCAAGTCTTGAAGGATATGTATGAGGGAGCTACCACCAGTGTCCGCACCGTGGGAGGGGATACTAAGGATTTTTTCATTTCTATTGGATTACACCAAGGTTCAGCTTTGAGCCCTTATCTTTTCTCCTTGGTCATGGATGAGCTAACAAGACATATACAGGATGACATCCCTTGGTGTATGATGTTTGCAGATGATATTGTATTAATAAATGAGACTCAAGCAGGGGTAAATCAAAAGTTGGAGTTATGGAGAAACACTTTGGAATCTAAGGGTTTTAAGCTAAGTAGGACTAAGACTGAGTATATGCATTGTATATTTAATAGCGAGAATAGAGAAAGATGCAAAATTATTTTAGACGGAATAGCAGTGCCTCATAGTACTTATTTTAGATATTTTGGCTCTATTCTTCAAGAAGATGGGGGTTGTGAAGAAGATGTAAATCATAGGATTAAAGCTGGTTGGATGAAGTGGAGGGGTGCTACAGGAGTTCTATGTGATCGAAAGATGCCAATTAAATTAAAAGAAAAATTTTACCGCACTGTAATATGACCTGCTATGATGTATGGTAGTGAGTGTTGGGCAGTAAAAGGACAACACATCAGTAAAATGCATGTTGCGGAAATGAGAATGATAAGATGGATGTGTAGTCATACTAGGATGGATAGAATCCGCAATGAGTGCATTAGAGAAAAAGTGGGGGTAGCACCTATTGAGAATAAGATAAGAGAGCATAGATTGAAGTGGTTTGGCCATGTGAAACGAAGACCTAGCGATGCGCCAGTTAGAAAAACCAAACAAGTTAGAGTAGATATAGCTAAGAGAGGCAGAGGTAGGCCTAAACTGACTTGGTCAAAAGTGGTCCAAAATGATCTTATGATGTTACATCTACCAGAAGAGATAACCTTAAATCGTATTGAGTGGAAAAGAAGAATCCATATAGCCGACTCCAATTAACTTGAGATTAAGGCTTTGTTGTTGTTGTTGTTGTATAAATAAAAAAGAAGGAATAGGGAAAAACTCAGTCATCAACCTGCTTTAATATTGGTGGGATAATTTGAGGTTTAGTTAACATAACAAGGCCTAACGTCTTGGCAAGAGGCACTAACTGTATAACATCCTGCATCACATAAAGAAAACAACAAAAATCAGTATCAATATCCTCTGTCTGCAGATGTATTTTTACGAGGACTGAGTTCTCAACAAGCCAATAGAAGGAATTTGAGTAGAAAAGGACAACCTGAAGAAAAGGTCTTAGAACTGGATCACCCAACCTCTGGAGAAGATAGACAATTCATAAAAACATTAAAGAAAATTGGCATGGTCTATGAAGCAGAACTTAACAAGTCAACATTTTAATACATGGCAGTGTAAGCTTACTTGCATACTCTGGAAATTGACATAAAGAAGCTCATTAATAAATTCTGGAGAAACATTAGATTTTTGATTGGCTGACATTGCCTTTTGAAATAGCCATGAAGCACTTAGATTGGGCTGCAGTAAAGAAATTTTATTCAGATAGTTTAAGGTAAGGCTGATCATGTATAGCAAGAAAATAGAAGTCACTGACCATGTATGGATTTAGCAGGGACAAGCTTTCTGCATCAAGAAAATCACCATGGATCGCTTCATATATTCCTTCATTCTCAGGGAAAAATAGAATAAAACTAGTGAATTTTCAGCTATGCATCTATATATCACGTCTTTGCATTTGACACCATGCAAAAATTATATTTTTCTATAAATTGGGAATTAAAGCCCACAATGTAATGTGTTTATATTCATCTATTGACACTCCAGAATAATTAATTGACCCCAAATTAGAACGTAAATATATAAAGGTACATATTACCCACAAAGAATATACCACTTGACAATCTCCTAAGATGCCTTGTCAAGCTTCCAAAACCACCAAATGAAACAGGTGATTGTATGCCGCTAGCGTCACCAAACTGCAAGAATGAATAGTAACATTTGCATTTGATGCGTACCCATAATCTATTCTAAGCCTGACAAGTTTGCAATATAATCACCTGTAACACACGATTAAATGCTGCTGGCAACGGACTGAAAAGTTGATCCTCCCCCAGTAAGAATATAAAATGTTGAAGTTGAAGACCAAAATACCCATCATAATCAACACATATAAAAATATGAATATTTTTCCAGTAGTAAATGGAGGCAAGGGCAATAATTTTAACAGCTTATTTAAATATACCTCGTAACTCTTGAGTTACTTGCATAATTACCTGTCATGGTATGTAGGAAAAATTCCATATATAACTCGCTTTATCTCCAAATTGTCAAGAGAGACTCTCTAGAAAGTGAAAAATGCAGGCTGTTACCACCAATAATCAGCTAAAAACATCAGCAAAAAAGAACAGTGGAGATGCATAATTTTATCACTCAAGAACTGTGAAAACAAAACTAGTTAATGGCGTGCAGATGCAAGCTTTAAGGATGTAATCTCAAGTAAGACAATTCCAATTCATTAGCTTTTCTCCTTTTTCCTTCTGATTTTGAATGTTCCGTTCTACTTCTATAGAAAGAAATAGCACCAGGAGTTCAACCAATTAACTCCTATGGAAGGTGGATGCATTTTTCCAGATAAAAAGGAATACTGAACAAGTAATAATGGGAAACTAAAGGAAAAGAAACTTCATTAAACGCAAGAGCTACATTTGCTCTGCTATGTGACTCTTAAAACACTCATTCACATGGACAATTTATTAAAAAGAAAAAAAAAACAATGAAATAGATTGGAATTCCCCAAATTGTAACTTGAGACTGGAGTGGAAGTGGTCGCTTTGATGATTCAACACCTAGCAACTTCCCCACACCCCCACCCTCAACCCCCAAAAATGAAAACAGAAACAATACAAATAAAATACACTACAATAAGGCCCCCACTAAATACCAAGCAGTATGTGCTATGATGTCATATTAGGTGCAACTTGAGTAGCATATGTACCAGCCAGCTAACCAAAAGAATAGGTGATTACTAGGTCAATATCTCTTGTGGTTCCTTCTAGATAGGTTAAATTTGGGAGTCAAATTAATAAATTAATGCCATCTAGCAGATATCTGATAAAGTTTGGCCCTCAAGATCTTAAAGCCGAGTCATCAAATTGCGGAATATATTAAAAATCTTAAAAGGACTACCAGCGAAAAGAAACTTCTTCTCAATTTTAACAATACTTGCATAATGCTTTTATTCTTTATCATTTTTACTGGACAAGAGCAAGTTCATTGATCATACAAAGCAACAGATATATTGTAGGACGGGTTAGAATACTTGTCGACTTATGAATAGTACCTAAGTGAAAAATACCACTTACAAAATATGCTAACAATTTATGAGGTTAAGATATGTAATTAGAACCACAAAACTTCAAGATATAAAAATAAAATTTCAAATTTGAATTAATCTTACTAAACAAAGATTTTATATACACAAAACAAGATGTAAAACGTGTACTGTTGATTCAAAATACTAATTTGTTTAGGATGAAGGATGAATAGAATTCAAGAATTCAATCATCAAGATGTAGAACCAAGAAAGGTGAATAGTGGTACACAAGATTGCATACAGAAGATCTAAGAACTTACCTGATATTTTGGCATCAAGTCCCAATAATCCTCCAATAATTCTTCCAATTTTGGAGATCCAGGTCGAGGATTAACATATGTAAACATGTATGTAGTACGATCCATAATATCAGAACCAGCTGGAAATGCCTGTGAAAAGTGTTCATAAAAGAGCTTCATTTTCAGATGCACAAGAATTGCCAATCTATGTTAATATCGCACAAGAAACTCAACTTACCTCCCAAAAATATTGTACTGCTGAGTTTCCAATCTTCTTCACGGATGAACTACTATATATGATGTCACTTGTAGAGTTATCTTTAAATCCATGTGCACAAGATCCGACAACAAGGCACACGCCATCAGGCTTTCTTCCTCTCCTTATCTGTAAAGAACATTAAGAATCAGTTTGGTCATAGATTGTTGAAAATTAATAGATATATAAGTTGTTATTTCTTTTTTTGGTAAATCGGAAAAAAATGTATAAATGTAAGTTGTTACTATACATGTTTATGGAGCATTTGGAACTTACATTTTACTATCAAAGGACAAAAAAAAAGGACCTTGTAAAGGAAGGATTACAAACTTCTACTAATCATTCTGTTTGTCATTAATTCAAGCATACAAAAATCACTCTAGTAAATGTAGATCAGTAGCGTGAAAAATAATTAAAATTTGTATAGACCAAAGACATTTACTACAAAGTATTAAAAAGGACATCATGAATATGTTAAAGTAGTCAATCTTGCATCAAAATATAACTGATGGGCCATTGCACAAGAGCAAGAACCTGACCTGTTTCACCACAGGTGAAAAGTTCCCCATTGCATCAATAATAAGACGGGAAGACAGAAATTTCCCCTCTGCAAGTTGCAAAACCTATGGCAGAAAGTAGTAAGAAAAAATAATAAGGAATGCAAAACTATTAAAGTTTGCTTTTATAATTTCTAGGTTTACTATTGACCAAATCATCGTCACATTCCACCTTAAAGAACATCACTTGCCAGCATGTTGAAATCAATATCTCTGCTGTCATCAAGAGGTATAAATCAAATTCAAAATTCCATATGTAATCATTAATGTTTGGCCTTGAATAATTCTAATATTTTCTTTGTTATTTCCCTTCTCTAACCATGTTGAATAATTCTAATATTTTCTTTGTTATTTCCCTTCTCTAACCATGTTTTACTTCTATCTATCATTTACAGAATGCCCTCAAACCTGATTATGATTTCTGTTCTTACTCCATCATCTTGATATCCCCATTCCACCAAGCTTCCTTCTCATTAAGTGCAGTGAAGAAATCCAAGATCCAGAACACCTTGCTCTTTCATATAGTCATTAACCTCTATGGTAGATGACATCAGTGAAATTGTAACTTAATGAAATTCACCATCTTATTCCCAAAAGTTGGGGGTTAGCTACTATCAGATTATATATCATCATCCATGTGCATGTTACTTGCAAAGTGTTAATAGACTCACTGCTGCATCCTTGTACACACAAATGCTGGAGACACTGTAGCCTTCTAAGATGACTCCACCAAGGGAAACAAACCGTTTCTTCATGATCTCTATAAGCTTTACGGGCCTGTAATGAGGGAATGATGCAAATCAAAATGTTGTCCCCTTCCGAGACCAATTTTCTTGCAAAATAGCAAAATTATGAAGTCAAACAGCACTATGAATCTCCATGCTGGAGAGACTATAACCATCATAAACATGCCACCAAAAACCAATAAAGAATGAGGAAAATTTTTAAAACTAATAATAATAATAATAATAACAGAGAATCCATTCAAGTTTGTGAAATTTTGGGTAACCTTTCATCACATGATAATATGCTGCAGAGAAATAATCTAACACAGTTTGTGAAGAATTAACATGAAATGTTGTTAACCCAATACTTTATAGAATTTAGAAATAAGAGGTAAATTATTTCTTACAAATCATGAAAAGAGCTGTGAAACATAGAAAACTGCAATTTTCATAGCATTTAGAAGAAAACTCCACACTTTGATAAGTCATATGGAATGCACAATTAACAAATTAAATAGATAACTTACGAAACACCAAGATTAAGAATGTCTTCGACCCAGATTTCACCTTTATCCTCAAATCCACATCTGTTCTGCAGAGTTAGCAAAATTCCAAGAGAGAAAATTTTGAAGATATCAGAACCAAAGATAAGACTTCATTGTCACTTAGATAGTATACAGGAGCATAATTTCACAAGCTAAAGTTTTGTTTTGGTGGTGTAAGGAACCCCCCAGGATCATGATTCAGTAAGGTCCAAAATTCATTTCATCTATTATCACAATGTCCTCAAAATTCCACTTCAATTTTCAAAATTTTTAAATGTTTCTTAAGTGATCAATTGAATCGCCCATGCTTCCAGTAAAGCCCCACAAGCCAATGGAGAATGAAAATGTATAGCAAGTCCGAACACCAAGACATGGTCAAATATGTATGCTTATCTGATTTGCTTAAAACTATAAATCTTTGTTAAACATATTAAGTTAGCTTAAGATGATAAGTTTATTACAAATTAAAGAGTAAAGTTATTACAAAAGTGGAAAAACATGGGCCTGTGCTATAAAGCCACCTTTCTTTTCCAAAAAGAATCAATGCAGACAGAGTTCGAAAAAAATAGCTGATTAAGGGGAAAACTTGGCCTTTAGGATCATAGAACTGTGCAAACCAGACTTTTGAACAAAATGAATTGTTCATGACAACCACAGTATTCACATTACCCTACATTTAGCTGAAATTAACAATATTAATCAACTTATGAAGTTCAAGAACTCACAGGATTGAACTTCACTGCTGTAGCCTGTTCAATGTCATCCTCTGAAAAAATTCCAACTTTTACAAGCTCCAAGAGCTCTTTCCTTGAGATATTCCACTCTTGTTCCCTCTATTCATTTAGACAATTAATCTTTTAAAAAGCAATTTCATATGCCCTAAACTATCTGTAGAATGAACTCCACATTATATTATACCCCTTTCAGTATATTTCTTTCCACAATGCCCACTCGAAGACCTTTGGAACTCAATGCTGTAGCAATGAAGATCCCCAAAGTACCACCACAAACGACCACATCAAATTTGTCTACTGACTTGTCTCTGAGATCAGCATGACTCGATGCATGAAGAATACTTTTAACTACTTGCTGAGGTTCTTCATTATCTGCACAATAGAAATGAAGACTGGATTATAGAGATCCCCTAGAGACATAATCCATTGCAGTAGCATGAATTCTACCTGTTTGGGCAGAAGAGATGCTGGACCAAATCTGGTCCAATCTCTTAAGGGCATTATATGAATATGCTCCACCAGCACCGCCAACTTCACCACTTGCAGAAACGTTCTCCATTATTCTCTGCAAATAGAAACAAGAATAACCAAAATTAGAAAGTATAGCAATTGAAACATTAAAAAAAAATCAATTTTGAAGACAATCTGCCACCATAACATTAAGTATGTGGTGCTACAGTGGCTGGCAACTCATCAGGAGTGGAACTACATGGGAGCTTGAGGGGGTCATGGCCCCCCAAGCTCCTCAAATTTGAATTTTTAATTTCTATATATTTTATGAATTTGTCAAAAAAAAAATATACGTTGGCCGTTCAAAATTAGTGAAACTTTATTTTCTAGCTAGATATTTCCAATGCTATACACTTACACTCTCCAAATTTTTTACATAGAAATATTTTTGTCTATAATTATGACTTTGTCGATAACCACGGTTTCCAAGAAATCCAATTTTTTTATTCTTCTCTATCAAGTGAGATATTTTTCTTTATATTTATACTTTAGCACCTGCAAATTTTGGATTCTAGTTCTGCCCCTGCAAGTCATATTTCAACAATATTATAATATATAAAATCCATATAATCTACAAATATGTAAGAATGATACAAACTGTGGTAACTAAAAGTAGCAACTTCCAATTTAAGAGAAAAAATGATACTTGAGATTGCTTTAAAGCAACTTTTATAAAATTCATTTCTATGAACTCCCTAATGTAAAGAATCTGGTTCTCATTCTGCTCAGTTTTCAATCAACCAAATATTACCATTGTTACTGTGTTGCAGTTAGATTAACAAGCACTCATTAAGGCATCTCAGGAAAGTCCGATCCATTATATGATTATAAATTTAAATGTTCACAAACCACTTGGCTTGCTATGCCTGAACGGCGTTCTACACAATGCTCCAAACAAATCTCTCGAGCTGTGAGAAAACAATATCAAGTAGAGAAAATGGATAAAATCTATGTGCAAAGAAGCAACTCTTTCCCAACTTGACCTCAAAGATTGAAAACAACATATTACAATAATAATTATAATAATAATTATACCGAACATTACAAGTAAAACTATTACATTACCTGGGTTCTTGAGGGAACAGCTTGGGCTTGCAAGGACGTATTCCTTAAAGTTCTTTCCTTTCTTCTGTGAGCCAAAGGGCTGACTTTTAGGTATTGAAACACCCCATTACACAGTCCAAGCTGAACCAGCCCTTCCATACTGAACCAAATTAAAACCTTCTGCTTTTCCCTCTCTTTCCCTTAATTTATCATCAGCTTTTCAATGTCAGCAATTTAAATTGCTCCATAAATGTATGTGTCACAGAACTCGACACGTTAACGACCAAAACTATCCCCTGAAATTTATCGTCTTTCCTATTTCACCCTTGATATATTGGATAGAACAAAAAGAGGTACCCGCGGGTCACCAACAAGAGTTCACCTACATGTGACTTTAACATGGATGGTGGCAATCAGATAAACCTCTGACCTTACCAGGATTTTAGAACAACCCTCAATCTAGCCCTCTTCTTTGGCTCTGACCGCTACTCATCCACATTTATTAGGTAAGCTCTCATGTTTTTCTTATTTGTTCCATTTGATTGCTTTCTTGAAGTGTATGTTGTTGTCAATTTTCCGCGTAATGCTTTTCTTTTCTTTTCCTTGTCTGTTTTCTGTTTGGTTGCTGAGAAACTGATGGAAAAGAGTAGGAAATGGAATTTAGGAGTTCAAATGCTTTTGTCGACCACTTACTTTTACTGGGTATCAAATAACGAAACCTTTCTCAGTTAATTGCCTATATCGATTTCGAAGATTCAACATTCCATTAATTTCGGAGTCCCAAATAATGAAATGGACAGAAACCCAAATTAGATCCCAAAGTCAGCATCAAAGAGAAAACACGACAATGATAAATTTTGATACGATAATGATAAATTTTAATTTCAAAATTTGGCAGAACAGATGAACATGGTGAAAATATTTTGGACTAAAATTTCAGTTGTATTTCCCCTGCCCCTTTCCACCACCAATTTTGTCTAAATTTTGGTCAAATCAGCTTCTAGATGCAATATTTCCGTAGTGATGATCCTTTCTCAGGGGTTTAAGGACTGTCCTTGATCAACTCAATGAACTTTGCTGAGATGAAAAGCATGGAGAAACAAAAATTTCCCCATATTATGATGCTTTGTCTTGGTTGCTGGTGCATATATGCTAATATTCCATGCATGTTTTAAGATTACAAAGGTGTCAGCGGTCAGCCTCTGGTATCCACCACTTAATGTGCGTTGATAATTTAGTTGTTTGAGAAGTGATTTCTAAAAACTTTCTGATCATCTTTGATCAGGTGAACAAGCAATAAAATTGTGCATGGCTGCAACAAGCCTGGTTGCATCCCCAACTTTTGGCTTCTTCTCTGTGAAAAAAAGCAACGGAACTTATGACAAGTTTAGAAGCATGAACAGTCAATTCCATGGTATAAACTATAAAGGCAATGCAAGCAAAAAAGACTCTAGAGGAATTGAACAATGTGAGGGTAGAAAGAAAAGTGTCTCAAGAGCGATTGGCTGAGCTTGTGGTCTCACGATGGTCGGTGTGGAAGACCGGCAAGTGCAGGTTGCCTTGGGACTGGCTGGTTGACCAGTTAGTTTACATTGAAGGAGAGGTTAGGGTAGTGCCTGAAGGGAGCGAACGTTACATGCAATTCTTGGCTGGCAACTTAGTTCGTTACCCCAAGTGGTTTGAGGCTGATCTGTTCTTCAATGGTCCATACCAGGAGCGTTACAGTTTCCGAGCATATGGTGATGACTAATAGAATCTCACGTCACATTCTGCATTATGTGATCTTTATCTCTTTGTTCCGTGTATCATCGGCTTTAATTGAGGACCAACATGCTTTGGAACTTAAGTTAGTTTAGCCTAGTAATTGCAAGGTGGAATGCTGTATCTCTGCAATGAGCGACTGAATAGCTTTGTACTTTCGAGTCACAGTTTCCCCAGTACAGCAGCTTATTATCTGGCTAATTAACAAACTATTAAATGATCTCCCGGGAACATTTGCTTACTTGCAATCATGTAAGATACTCCCATGGGGCTTGTGAATCCAAAAGTTATCATTATCATTAAGTACTTTGTCACAGGACGATTGCCACAACCCGACTGGGCTACAACTGACAATCAGCTTTGGCAGTGATGATTGCATGTCGTTAATGACAATTGTGTTGATGATACGTTATGAACTTGAAATTTAGAGCTAGTTCTAAATCTTTATGCTCCATGTATAAGTTCCATGTCTTCCATGACCCACGTCTATGAGTTTTTCAATGTTTGCATGCTGAAATGGTTCTTGTTTCATTCGGAAGCTAATATGGCAAGAGTTATAAAAGTTGCATTTAAAGAACAATGGTTTTCAGGCAATTAGAACAGACAAGCTCGAATATGAGTACAAATTTTCAATGTTAGCCATTCCTCGTTAATTGTTGCAAAATTGCATAACTAGACCACCTCACTATGCATAAAAACCTGAATTGACCAACCCCCTGAAGATGATATCCAACAAGCCAAAACATGTTTTTAAAAGAAAACCTGCTGACAGGACGACGATGTCCCTGTTCGATTAAAATTTGAAATTATGCAGTTTATAAGGCTTAAAAACATAAAGAGGAATCATTTAAAAGCTGAAACACAGAAGGAACAATCTACTTTGCATCATTACAGGAAATAAATATTATCAAGTAGGAAATCTGAAGCGCTATCTATAAATCAAATCCTTTATAATACACACACTTACACTTTAATGGCTGAAGACATAAGAAACAGAATGAGCCCATAACCCAAAAATAGGATTAACCTGTTCTCTCAGAACCCTGCTGCACTTGTCCAGTTGATGAGAAAAAACCCAGGGGAAGAGGCCAAAACAATTTTCATATCATGACGATCAGCCCCACCCCCTTACCTTTCAGCTACAAATAAGGGTTAACTCCAACATTTCACACCCGCTGAGGCCCTCAACTACCTGAAGAGGCATGCAGACTTGACCCAGTGGAAATTGACACAGAGGAGACAAATCTTGAGACAAGCACGGCTTCATTACTTATGGCCTTAGAGGCAGCCACGTCCTCCAATCGTTTCCACGTTAATTCTCTCTTTTCTTGTATTTCTCTCTCCTTGACTTCATCTTCTTGGAATTTAACCAAACATTCATCAAAAAGTTCTTGATCAGCATCTGAGAATATCTTCCTAACATTCAGTGTCAGACTCTGAACAGCTTGGTTCCAGTGGCCCCTTGTGTTTCTTTCCAAAGCTGGGAAGATTAAAGGTAGTATCACTTTGCGGTTTTGTGTGATCAAATTCCTTATGTGATCGTTGTTCCACAAAAACAACGCACGTTCAGCCACCTGCCAGGAAAATCAAAGGATTCATATAAATCCAAAAGCCTTAATAGGGATATGTAAGATATTTGCCTTGCGTGACTAACAGATAGGTGTGGCAAAATACATGTAATATCTACAAATAATTAATTCTAGTAGTATCTTTGCAACAACATTTATTATGATGCACATGTGCACATGCCTCACTAGCACAGAAATATTACACCCTTTCAATAAAGTATTTCTTAATATTTTAACCCATATAATTCACACGAATGCAAATTTAACCTATCACCTTGTTCACTCAACTTGTACTACATGGAGATCCATGGAAATATTCAATTTCTTGACCTGTCAAACATTTGGTAACCATCAATCTGGAGTAGAGCTTCACTATGATATCACCTGAAACATTTTCATTATGGCTGCAGTCTTAGATAAATCTTAATTTTAACCACATCATGCAAATCAGTCACTGCTGAAGCGTCACTAGGATCTTGCAGCAGAAAGTAATATTTAAAGCATAAGACACCTTTTTCAACATTTTATACTAGATACTAGTAGGCCAAGGAGGAACAATAGTCCTAAGATTAGATGGTGGACTTTAAAAAGTGAAAAACAATTGTTGTTCAAGGATAAGTTGGTCAAAGCTGGAGTGTGGAAGGAAGATGTGAGTATGTCATCAAATGATATGTGGATATGCATGTCTACAACTATTAGAAGAGTAGCTAGAAAGATTCTTGGAGAATCTAAAGAGTGTGGACATCCCTCGAAGGAGTCTTGGTGGTGGAATGAAGAAGTGCAAAAGGCGGTAAGAAGTAAAAGGGAATGATATAAGAGTTTGCCCAAGTGTAATAACAATGATGCTTTTGAGCAGTACAAACAAGCAAAAAAAGATGTTAAAAAGGCAGTTAGTCAAGCAAGAGCGCAATCTTTAGAGAGTTTGTATGAGAAACTTGGAACAAATGAAGGAGAAAAAGTTATCTATAAATTGGCTAAGATAAGAGAAAAGAAATGTCGTAATTTAAACCAAGTTAAGTGCATTAAAAATAAAGAGAATAAGATTCTTGTTCAAGAAGAGGATATTAAGGAACGATGGAGAAGCTATTTTGAGGAACTTCTTAATGGTAACCATAGTGATAACATTGAGGGTTTAGACGTTAGGCCGGAGAAAAATATGAAATACACTATACGGATTAGATTTTCGAAAGTTAAAGAAGCTTTAAAGAGGATGAAAGTTGGTAAAGCCTGTAGACCAGATAAGATACATATTGAGGTTTGAAAATGTTTAGGAGATACAGGAGTTACATGGTTGACATCTTTGTTCAATAAAATCTTAAGTTCAAAGAAAATGCCTAATGATTGGAGACAAAGTAATTTGATACCTATTTTTAAGAATAAAGGAGATATTCAGAATTGCTCAAATTATAGAGGTATAAAGTTTATGAGCCACACTATGAAATTGTAGAAAAAAGTTGTAGAATACTGTTTGCGGTTAAATACTTGTATCTCATCAAATCAGTTTGGCCTATGGAAGCTATTTTTCTTATAAGAGATTTGATGGAAAAGTATAGAGAGATGAAGAAGGACTTACATATGGTTTTTATTGACTTGGAAAAGGCGTATGATAGACTCCCTAGAGAAGTTTTATGGTAGGTCCTAAAGCGTAGAGAAATATCTATACGATATATCCAAGTCTTGAAGGATATGTATAAAGGAGCTACCACCAGTGTCTATACCGTGGGAGGGGATACTAAAGATTTTTTCTTTTCTATTGGATTACACCAAGGTTCAGCATTGAGCCCTTATCTTTTTGCCTTGGTCATGGATGAGCTAACAAGACATATACAGGATGACATCCCTTGGTGTATGATGTTTGCAGATGATATTGTATTAATAGATGAGACTCAAGCAGGGGTAAATCAAAAGTTGAAGTTATGGAGAAGCACTTTGGAATCTAAGGGTTTTAAGCTAAATAGGACTAAGACTGAGTATATGCATTGTAGATTTAATATCGAGAATAGAGAAAGAGGCAAAATTATTTTAGACGGAATAGCAATGCCTCATAGTACTTATTTTAGATACCTTGGCTCAATTCTTCAAGAAGATAGGGGTTGTGAAGAAGATGTAAATCATAGGATTAAAGCTGGTTGGATGAAGTGGAGGGGTGCTATAGGAGTTCTATGTGATCAAAAGATGCCAATTAAATTAAAAGAAAAATTTTACCGCACTGTAATACGGCCTGCTATGATGTATGGTAGTGAGTGTTGGGCAATAAAAGGACAACACATGAGTAAAATGCATGTTGCGGAAATGAGAATGATAAGATGGATGTGTGATCATACTAGGATGGATAAAATCCGCAATGAGTGCATTAGAGAAAAAGTGGGGGTAGCACCTATTGAGAATAAGATAAGAGAGCATAGATTGAGGTGGTTTGGCCATGTGAAACGAAGACCTAGCGATGCGACAGTTAGAAAAACCGAACAAGTTAAAGTAGATGTAACTAAGAGAGGCAGAGGTAGACCTAAACTGACTTGGTCAAAGGTGGTCTAAAATGATCTTATGATGTTACATCTATCAGAAGAGATAACCTTAAATCGTATTGAGTGGAAAAGAGGAATCCATATAGCCGACCCTAATTGACTTGGGATTAAGGCTTTGTTGTTGTTGTTGTTGTTGTACTGTATACTAGCACTGAATACAAGGCTGATTTCTCTATACACACAATATCTAAAGATTGTGTCACTCATAGCTTGTTGCAACTTGAAACTATATTCATCCTTATCAATGACAGGTTTATGTTATTGACACCATAAGACCATTCTTTCAAGTAAGAAAAAGTTTCCCGCAAAATGTACTAGAAGGTTATAAGAGCAGTTCATGAGGAAAATAGATGCTGCTACAGTTACTTTTTCACTCAGGCTGCATGCTTTGAGAAGAATCCCAAGCACGATAACACAATCAGAATGAAAAATGCTACTGTCAGCTAATAACGTATATAGAATATGGGTAACGAGTTATGGGGTATCTCTGTTTGTATAAGGCCATAGCTAAAGATCAGTTGATAGCTTTTTTAACATTTTCAATTTATTGGGCCTTGCCAAAATGAGGCAAGTTTAAAAGGGATGGCAGGGAATAAAGGATGCTACAAATGATAAGAATTAAGGCAACTTCTATGTGAAGCATGTACACCATATGGTGCAAGCAAACTAGACAAACTTTTGACAGAGTATTAAGTATAAAGGCTCAAGTAGTAGTTTCCTAGATCTCTGTATTTATCTCTTTCCAGTTGTTGATTTTCATGATCAGTATATCAAACCTCTTGGATAACCTCTGTACTAGAAGTTTACAGGTATTTCTGACTTAATTGTTCTAAACATCAGTGTTCTGGTCGCTTTTGGGTAGTTGTCAAATGTATTGTACTCGAGCACACAATGTCTTCTTTAAGAAAATTTATTATTCAATAGAAAGAGACAAATAATGTTACAGATGCTTTGCATACACACTGGAAGTATTTTAGTTGATTAGGAAATAATAAAACATTTTAGTTAATTAGGAAATAATAAAACATATTTTAGTTAATTAGGAAATAAGAAAACAGATTCCTAATTTGTATAGGAATCTTAGATTGCATCAGTTTACTAATTCTAATTAATCTTTCCTATTTAGTAGTTATCTCTTGTAAACCTCTATTTAAAGAGGTCTTTCATTATTAAATAAAACAAATAGAATATTATTCCTAACCCCTAGAGATTGGAGCTCTCTCATTTAACAAGATCCAAGGTGTGGACTCCCTTTGACGAGTCTAACAATAGGTCGACGCAAAGGCAAGAATAAGGGAACAGTTCCCTTAACAGAAGACAACTTTGTGTTACAACGCCCAGCGAGTCGATCCCATACCCGGGCCCATAACAAATAAGCATTCAAATAAAAATGAAACTAAGAACTGCTCTAAATTCAATCATTAGGTTCCATATCTCCATCCTTCAAAGAGCATTTAGCCCATTGTTATTGAAAGTATTCAGCTTCTATAATAACGCTGCCAAAAATTGAGAGAAAGAAATGGTATGGATATAGTGAAAGCTCATCATGTTAAAGTATAGTAGTATACTTTTAATTTTTCAGGATTAAAATAGTTTCAATAAGTCAAAGAGCAGCTTGATGACACCCTGATAGGAGTTACTAATGGCAATCAATAAGGATAACTTTCCACATTTAAATAAACAGTACTTAAGCCAAAAATATTCAAATTAGGAGCATGTATTTCACTATTAAATGTTTGTCATGAGTTAGAGGCCACGCGTGTATCAAGTGAACAAACAAAGGCTTTCTTCCACGCTCATTTTATGACGCCATATGGTATATCCTACAAGCTCAGTTAAATGAACACAGAAAAATTCATGCAGTATCAGTAGCAGGAATCCGGGGAACTGGTAATGTGGATACCGAACAAAAGCTTCTTTCAATAGCTTTATGCCTAAAATGGAAGGTCAATAAAGTTATTATTGTATCACCTATAGTTTCATAATTTTCTTTTTATGGTGAGAACTTGACTGATCACCTATCCTTTTCTCAATACAGTTCAAAGAAGGAGGAAAATGAAGATTATTCCATTCAAAGTTCAATTATTCCTGTGATAACAATTGAAGTGATTTAAGATAGAAAAAATGAATAATAAAATAAGTTACAATTATAAAGATATTAATGTATAGGAAAGAATAATGAGGAATTGACTAGGGTGATACCATCATCAATATTGATAAGAGCAATCATTAGGCAATCGCAACAAATGCTATGAACTTATAAAATAAAACTATTCTAAATTCAGTACCTGAAAATGTGAGCTGTTGAGACAGCGGCCAATTTGTCGGAACAAAGGAACCATGCAACGCTGAAACTCTGCTGCCTGCGTGACCTCTAAGACTTCCTCCAATTCACCAAGGAACATAACCTCTTTGGAACTATTAGTTATGGGCCAATACTTTAGAAGACCTCGAATTACAGTATCAGCAAGCTTGAAATCTTTTTCCATGAACTGAGTAATACAATATGAGAGTTGTTGATGGTACATCGATACACATTTGGGCTTGTGAAGAGGAATCAAGGCACGGACAAGAAAGAGTTTGTGTTCTTCCTTCAATGGCAAAGCAAATCCATTAATTATGCTGCCCAATATCTCAAGTAGTTCTGCAATTCCATTATGCCTCTCTGTCTCAAATATGAAACGATAAAAGATATTGTTTATAGCTTTCCTAATAAATGGCCGATGCACCATAAACTTCCCATAAATGCGATGCAGTATTGTCTTCAAATACTCCCTCTCTCTTTGGTCCTCAGAATCAAACAAATCTAGCAACCTCAACACAAATGAATGGTCAATGTATCTCTTAGCAAGCTTGGCATCAGTCTCTGTTGAAGCCACAAATCTGAGAAGAAACTCATACACAATTTGAAGATGAGGCCACGATGGCTCCATAGTTGGTTCATCCTCTTCTGGGTCAAACATCTCTATAATCTTATTATCATGATTGGCAGATGGAAGTGTCCTAAACAAATTAGCTGCCATCACCTTCGTAATTTCTTGCATTGTCACCTCATTGAACTTTGATGTCACAGATGAAATATAATCAACAAGCTCAAGCAAAGTCTGCCTCTTAATGTCCTTCTCCTTAAGATTTTTTGAAGGATCACTAAAATCAAACACGACACAGCACATGCTCAACTTCTTAAGAAAGAGATTCTGCTTCTCCGAACTAGGAACATCCCTAAAGCTAGGCAATGGCTCGTAAACCCAAGCAGCTGAAACAGGACCAACTTGGCCCATACCGGTAACTGATTTTTTCCCTTGATTAGATTTGTTCTGCGAAGCAAGGTTCCCATTGTTAATCCGTGAAGCGCCCAAACCCGAATTGGAAGACTTTGAAGAAATAGACGACTGCCCCAAGGTGTTTATGGAATTGGGTCCATGAGAAGAATTCAAAAACGGAAAGGCATTGACCCCACCGTCATTGTTTGAGTCATTATTCGACGATTTTGAGGAGGGTTTTCGAGGTAGCTTTCCCAATATCTGTTTGATCATATCGACTAAGAAAAAGCCTTAACCCCAACCCAAGCCCTAATCCTAATTTTACCTCAACAACAAATCAGAATTCCCACCTTTAAACACCTCAAAAGCAACCCATTCTCATAGTTGATCGATATAACCCCAATCCAAAATCATACATTCAAAAAACCAAGAACAAAAGTCAGAAAAAAAAACGCGATAAACGTTATAAAAACAAGTCTACGCATGTATCGGCCCACAACTCGAAGCTGCGATGATGAAATAGGAAATTTGATATGCAAAAGATTTTGAATTGAAGGGGAAAAGGAAGAGAAAACAAACTTACAATAAACAAGATGATGAATGCAGAGATCTGAAAATGTGAGAGAAAACCCTAAAAATCTGAGCTTTAAGGCTTTGATCTGTCCAAATTGAAAAACCCTAATATGCTTTTCTGAGCCTGCCCCCAATCGATATTCAGATAGAGAGAGAGAGAGAGAGAGGTTGGGGGGTAGGGGGGAAGAAACAGGGACAGGACCAGAAAAACAAAAAGAGAATCTAATCAAGTTTTTAACAATTCAAAACAGGAAATAATAAAAAAACATTGGCTTTACAAATATAGCAAAAAATAAACTCTCTCTCACTCTGTAAAACAAAATCTTCTCCCGCCTTTGCCTGCCTATGCGCTGTTGTGTTTCTTGAGAATGATTGAGAAATTAAGAAATCCAAACAATAATAATAATTATTTAAAAAAAAGATATTGGTGTCTCTAAAGGGCAGAATTGACATTTTAGTTACTTTTATGTCCTATTTCCTGTTTTTATTTATTTATTTATTTATTTATTTATTATTATTAATTTTATTATTTAAACAACCAATGATTATGAATTATGATGTAAATGGACCCAACTTCATCACATACATAAAAGTAGGTTTTGGGGTAATTGGTTATTGACCCCATTTTTCTGATGCGTAGATTAGGTTGACTTGATAACTGACCACATGCTCTATTCCCATTTTAGGGTAACTAGTTAAATATTTTTTTTTTTTTTGAAGAAAACTAGTTAAATATTTATTTGTTTTTTTTTCATGGAATGTAAAATCCGACAATCATACTAGACATAATATTAGAAAAAAATTCCACTAATATCATAAACCAGGTAAGCAACCAACCATAATTTTTTTAAATGATAAACTAATTAATTTGCATAAAAATTTATTGATCGATGTCATCATCTATTTTTAAGGATATATTAGCCATTTCTTCAAAAATTAAAAAAAAATGTTTATATGCAACCCAACTAATAATATAAATTGATAAATAAATGACAACATATAAAATATCTATAAAAATTATCATACTTGAATCCCAACTTGATTAAATTTAAAATATTTATATTTATCACAAACTCCATTATAATTATCATTTTATTATTTATACCCGTCTTAAATCTGTTTAGCACTGCCTATTTATTATTTGCACTCATTTAAGCATAAAAATTTAAAAAATGGTAAAATTAAATTTTTCTCGATTAAATAATTATAAATAAAAATTTAATGTTAATATAATTTTATACCACATAATATTATAATAAAAATAAAATATGAAAAATAACTAATTAAAATTTAATAAAATATAATTTATATATATAACTTGATTCGAGCAGCGGATATCAAAGGGTACATACTATAATCTGATATGAATTCATCACATGTAGTCAAAATACTATCTATACCCGTTAAAATTTATTTATAAATAACTTATATCTTATATAAACGAATTATATATCCGAAAATATCATATCTACTGTTATATCTAATTATAAATCACTACAAAAGTTTATTTTAAATTCAGAAAATTAATAAAAAAAAATACTTATATGCCAACTTTTTGGCCAAAAAAAGTTAAATTCACAAGAAGAAAAAAACATAACAAAGAGCCTTCACAATATATTTAGGGGAATTATGACTATACATGGTATACACAAGTAACAAAATAAAGCTTACAACCAAAGTTATCCTTTGTAACCATTATAACCACCACAACATAGAGCATGGAAAGAAAGAAGCATAACAAACTGCATTCAATAACCCATGCAAACAAGGCAAACTTCCACCATCTAAGGGAATGCCAACTAAAAAACAAGAAAACAGTCAAATAAATAGCATATAATTACCAAGGTCAAATAAAAGACAATAAATTAGGCAAACCACATATAAAGATGAATAAATATGCTTAATAACTTGATTATAGTGGACAACACCAGACATGCGATATTGGTGACTAAGGACCCACTGGTCATTGAACTTGAAGAGAAAAATAAAAATGGGAAATAAACCTCCCTCTTGAAAGCTTTTGTAAATAATACTTAAAAATACATAAAGATATTCACAATCTCAAAGTCATAGGAGATTAAGATTAGCTATCAACAACTTTCCATACATAATTTAAAAATGTATTCATCTTGTTGTTGTGGCTTATGAAAAAAAATGGCAGAAATTTTACAATGATAAAAAGTTTAACCATTTCTTCAAAAAAAAAAAACCATTAAAACCAAGGTGAAATCTTGGCAAAAGAGGCCTAAAGGAGACTAAGACAAAAGGAGAAAGAAAATAAAGAAAACTAAGACTAAAACTACTAAAAACTAAGAGGAAAACTAAACCTGAAACTACACAAAGCAATGATAAAAAGAAAAAAGCTAAGGGTTATCGTCGGCGAAGACCAGCTATAAAAGGATATGAAGGAGCAAAGTGGTGGGGGTGCGGCGCTAAAAAGAAAAGGATCTTTATGTTTTTTTTAATAGTGCTAAAATTATATACATGCCAACTTAACTCAACTATATTCATCAACAAACTCATTTATATTTATTTAATTACTTAGTTACCTATAAGGCTATAACATTATATATAAAAGCTTTTATTTTTTTTTTTTTAGAATGACAAATTCTGCTTGTTTAGTTAAATGTTTCAAAATGTTTGTATCCTAGAGCCCATTAGGTTTTAGAATAATAACTATATGACCTAATCACTCATAAATTCCAAAATTTTATACATTTTATGTAATTTTGTGTTATTTTTATTATTTTATCTCAATATATAATTTTAATTTCAATTATATAATTAGTTAAAATTCAGTTTAAAAAATGATGTTATATTTATAACTATCATAAAATAATTATATTAATATTTTTTCTCATTAATTACGCCATATTTTTCACTTAAGAAATAATGGCATCTCTCTTTCAGTTCTTTCATTTCTTTTTCTCTCCCCCTCAATTTAGTAAACTCAGCTCTTTCTCCCTTCACCCCCTTGAATCTTACCTTGAAAGAAAAAAACATTCATCTTCTTATTTCTCTTTCAGTTTTAGAATTTCAATACAATAATAATTAATTTATAAATAGAATATATGACATTTAGCATATATCATTATAGTTGCTTAGCATATATCCTTACAGTTGCTTAATTGTGAAGTGAAAATCAAATAAAGGAGAAGAATAAAAAATAAAATAAAATAATTATTTTCTTTTCTATTATTTGATTACCTCAATTAAAATGTAAAAAATGCAAAGAAAAAGAATATATATATTTATATATTCCTAATCCCTCCATTCCATTTCAAATTGGAAAGAAAATATTTTAGAGATTTAAAAAATTTTGGAAAGTAAAATTTTCATTTTTTTTTCTAATTAGTGTCCATAAAAGAAGATCAAAATATATATATTTGATTTTTCCTTCCATTCAATTTTTTTTTCAAAACATATTATGAGATATTGTTGAATTAGGAAATGTTTTATTATAATATTTACTTTCCTGTACTATAAATATTTATTTTCCTATACTGTTCTAAATCAAATCCCACCTAAAATGGGATTGTAACCTTTAAGTCTTAGAAATATGGGTTACTGTGTAAATAACTATGTAAAGAAGCTTTAGAAAATATAATAGAAATATTCAATATTTTCTTATTTTTGAGATGGTATCTTTGTATGTGATTTTCTTTTTCTTTCTCTATAACCAGAGCACAATTTCATCATGACGAGTAAAGAATAAATGTCACCCAAAACCAATTCTAAACTTTCAATCACCAGCAACACCAATCCCGATATGGATTCATCACATCCATATTTTATTTCTCAATCAGATCACCCTGGTCTCATGCTTGTTCCTATAACATTAAATGGCATGAATTACCCATCTTGGAGCAAATCTATGTTTCATGCTTTCACAGCCAAGAACAAAATTGGCTTTGTTGATTGATCCATTAAACCTCCTTCAAAAACTGAACAACTAACAAAATATTTACTCTGGAATCGATGCAACAGTATGATTTTATCATGGCTTGCTCACTATGTAGAAACTGATCTAACTAAATCAATTGTTCATACCAAGACCGCCCATCAAGTGTGGCAAGATTTCAAAGATTAATTCTCACAAAAGAATGCACCAACAATATATAAGATACAAAAATCCATCGCCTCCCTCTCACAGGACACCATGGCAGTATCAAATTACTATATGAAACTCAAAGATCTTTGGGACAACTTGGATACATATCAAACCTCATTTACTTGTAACGAGATGAAAGAACATAATGAACAAAAGAAGAAAAATCGGATGATGCAATTTTTTATGGGCCTTAATGACACCTATAATGGTGTTCGTAGTAACATCCTCATGATGGTGCCATTACCGAATGTTCGTCAAGCCTACTCACTTGTCATTCAAGATGAAACAAAGCGGCAAATGACCTCAATTTTACCGCAAATTTTTCCATTGCAGCTGTGATACAAAAAAGCTCGTACAATTTCTCAAATAATTCAAAACACTGTGATCACTATAATAGGAATGGCCATACAAGTGAGGAATGTCGAACCTTAAAGTTTTATTGCCCATATTGTGATAAGAATGGACACAAGGAGGATCGATGCAAATTCAAAAATGGAACATGGACTTCAAACAATATAGGAACCTAGAATAATAGACACCACCAAGGAAGTAGAGGAAATCAACAGCAGCAGAGACAAGGGGGTAGCTGCAATCAACGAGGATCCATTCCTGTTATCAACGTAGCAGACATAACCCAAGTAGTGGCCCAACAACAATCCTTAATAACACCAACCCACTTATCTCATGCATCAACCTCTCAACAGAACCCTCTCCATGGGCTCTCTGCAGATCAGCTTCAACAATTAGCGCATGTTGTCTCTCTAATAAATTTAAACAACACTTTTGGTAATAGCCATACTTTTGCTAATGCTACAGGTCTGTCTCAAATTCCTATTGTATCAATTAATTCTATATTTACCAAACCTTGGATTTTGGATAGCGGAGCTACTGATCACATCACATTCGAGCCTACACTTTTTACACAAACAAATTCTTCACAAATACCAATTGTTAATCTGCCCACTGGATCTTCTTCCCAGATAACTTCAACCAGTACAATCCCATTTAATTCAGATATCACCTTAGATAATGTCTTATGTATTCCCTCTTTTTGCTTAAATCTCATATCTGTTAGCAAGCTTACCACCTCTTTAAATTGTTGTGCAATTTTATTTTCTTCTTTTTGTGTCTTGCAATACTTAGCTACGAGGAAGATGATTGGCTTGGGTAAATAGCATGGTGGTCTTTATTACATGTCTCCATTATAAAGAACACCTGTCACTTATCAAGTTTCTCATCCCTCTACTTTATGACACATGCGGCTTGGACATCCATCACCTTCAAGTCTTAAGTTAGTTTCTTTTTTCTTGCCTTTTAGTAATATATCTTTTAATGACAATTGTAATGTTTGTCCCATAGCTAAGCAAACTAGAGTTCTATTTTCTTCAAGTTTAATAAAAACTCATGCTCCTTTTGATTTAATGCATTGTGATATCTGGGGTCCACATAAAATGCCTACACATTCAGGGGCTCATTTCTTTCTTACCATTGTTGATGATTTTACTTGATGCACATGGCTATTTCTAATGAAATATAAGTTTGAAACACAAAACATGCTCAAATTTTTTTATCACCTTTGCTTATACTCGATTTCATGCCACTGTTAAAGCTATCAGAGTAGACAATGGCTCTGAATTTCTGTCCATGAGAGATTTTTTTTTCAAAGCACTTGTATTTACACTTCGCAACAGAATGGAGTCATTGAACATAAGCATGGCCATATTCTCATTGTAGCGCGAGTATTACTTTTTAAATCTCACTTACCTCTCACTTTCTGGGGTGAATGTGTCTTGACTGCTGTTTATCTCATTAATCACCTACCTACTCTATTATTATCCACTAAATCCCCTTTTGAACTATTATACAATCACCCACCATCATTTAATCACTTAAGAGTTTTTGGTTGCCTTTGTTATGCCATAGTCGTTCACCCCACACATAAATTTGACCTCAATACTATATCTTTGTTGGTTATCCCACTAGTCAGAAAGGTTACAAACTTTACAATTTAAAGACTAAGAAATTTCTCGTTAGTTGTAATGTTAAATTAATGAAAATATTTTTCCTTTTTCTAGCATTCCCACACCCACTACTTCCACTTTTGAGCCGCCACCACATCCTACTACTAACCTTGATAGCATTGAACATATCCAATATACTCAACTGAACCTCGAACAATCTCAATCAAGCTTTCTCTAGCCAACCATACCTAACCCACCTCTAACCACATCATGCAATGTCCCCATGTCTGATGAGTCCTCTCATCTTGATCATCCACAAAATACTTGTGTCTGCTCAACCCTATTTGGACATTCCACCAAACCCCACTCCTCTCCCACCTAATACTACCTCACCCTTACATGACCATTGCACCAACCACACTATTCTTGTTCCTTTGCCACGTAAGTCACTCAGTCTTAAGCAAGCCCCTGTTTGGCATCAAGATTACCACATGTCCAACCAAGCCAGTCACTCGACCTCTATGTTTTATTCTGCATCAGGTATTAAATATCCACTTTCTCACTTTATTTCATACTCTCATTTATCTCCTGCACATTCTGCTTTTCTTCTTAACATCATCAAGTCAAATTAAGCCTACATCATATGCTCAAGCTATCCTTGATCCAAATCGGCAATAGGCAATGGATGCATAATTAAAGGCTTTGCAACAAAATAATACTTGGAGTTTGGTTCCTCTTCCTTTTAGTCATAAACCGATGCTGCCTTACGAATCCTTAAATATGTCAAAGGTACTCCAAGTCAAGGTTTATTATTTCCTTCCTCTAACAATCTTACCTTGAAAGCTTTTTGTGATTCAAATTGGGGAGGTTGTCATGCATGAAGGAGGTCAATTACAAGATATTATATTTTTCTTGGAAATACCCTCATTTCATGGAAATCCAATAAACAATCTAATATTTTTATATCATCAACAGAAGCTGAATATTGAGCCATGGCTAATACTTGTTTGAAAATAACTTGGTTGTGCTACATATTATAGGACTTAAAGGTCCTACAAATAGCTCCTATGCCACTTATTTTGTGATAATCAAGTAGCTTTGTATATTGTAGCAAATCTTATTTTTCATGAGCGTATAAAGCACGTTGAAATAGATTGTCATATAGTTCGAGAAAAATTAAAAGCTAGAGTGATTAGTTCTTCATATATACCTACACATTTTCAGCCGACAGATGTGTTTACGAAGGCCTTGGGAAAGGATCAATTTTTTACTGTACGAGACAAGTTGGGTCTTCATGATATTCACTTTCCAACTTGAGGAGGGGTGTATTACGAGATATTATTGAATTAGGAAATGTTTTACTGTAATATTTAATTTTCTATACTATAAATATTTATTTTCTTATATTGTCCTAAATCAAATCCCACCTAAAATGGGATTGCAACCTTTAAGCCTTAGAAATATGGGCTGTTGTATATATAACTATGGAAAGAGACTTCAGATTCAGAAAAATATAACATATTCAATATTTTCTTATTTTTGAAAAAACAAACATGTTAAAGAAAAATGATTAAAAATATGTAGGATCGATAAAATAAAAATATTATTTCGTTTTAATTATGAGAAAGACTTATTTAATTTTTAATTATAATTGTGACTTGGATACAATTCTCTTTATATATGAAACTTAAAAGAAAATTAGATAAAATTAAAGGTTTGAATTGAAAAAATGCATAAAAATTTGAATTCTTTTTAGGTTTTTTTTTAATATTAGGCCTAGCTTTATTGTATTTAATAATAACAAATGAGTAAAATTTTTATAATAAGTAGTGTATATGATGGTGAACGTGATTATCTGATTTTTATCCTAAAAAATATTAATTTTAGTTATGAGACCTTTAAGATGGGATATTGATTATTTGGATACAGTGGCATATATATATAATTGCCGGTTAATTTCTTTATGGGCCAAATAAAATAGTTGATCACACACACACACACACACACACACACACATATATATATATATGTATATATATTAATTAAGTTTGGTCAAGCTTAGAAATGTTAATACTTTTTTAAAAGATGAATTTATTTGAATTAACTCATCATAGAGAAATTAAGTTTTAAAGTTTTTTTTATTTACCATATTAGATTATGGACTAATCATTCAAATAGCATGTGTGAATTAGTAAATATTAAAGTGTACTTTAAACTTAAGGTTAAATTGGAAAAGGTCAATCAAAAGGTTTGAAACGGGGCAAATCATAAGAAATGTCATAATTAATTAATAAAATATGAATTTAATACTATTACATTAAAAATTTATTAATTTTGAGTCAAAATATAAATAAGTAAATTGTTCTTTAATATTTAAAATATAATTTCATAAACTATCTATATTAAAATTTTATCAAGAAAAATCAATAAAAAATGATTTCTCTAATAATTTAAATACTAATATTGATTAGAGAAGCATGATTATCCAATATTAAAATTTAACAATAATAATAAGAAGAACAAAAAAATTATGTCACTCGTATCTTAACTTTTAATATCTATTATTTTGGTGTAAATATACCTTTTTTTCTTAATTTTCTTAATTTTCTCAAAAAATATCATATAAATATTTTTTAATCATTTTTAAATCATTGAAATATTATTTGCAACTCTCATCTCTCTCCTAATTCGCAAATTATCCAGTTTCATTAAAAATTTTATTTCGATATTAGTAATCTATAATTTTTTATTATCATTTTTTTCTAATTTTAAATATTTCATAATTACAAATCAGTATTCCAGTGACAAAAAAAAATTTCACTTATATGAGATTTATTTTATAAAATTTATTATACAAAAAAATTATTCAGTGCTACTAATAATAGTAATAACCTTTATCTCAAGTATGCGTCAGTATTAATAATTTTTTTTTAATATTGAAAACAAAAAATTTAACATTCATGAAATTTGAACCATAGCCTGAGTTTTTAAAGTAATAAATTTATCATTGGAAAATGACCACTTCATAGTAAATAACTTTTAAAAAAAATTGTTGAAATTGAGAATAATAAGTGGAATGTGAATGCCAACAATTGATTGTGCAAACTTGTGACATTCACCTCTAGTGCAACTCTTTTGTGCTATGTTTGAAAGATTTCATTTGAAAATATTATTGAATTTTTTTTTTCATTTTTGGCATTTAAAACTTACAAATAAATAAATAAAGGGCTTGCAAATTAATTGATAATTATTCTATTTCATCTCTTTATTTATGTCTATATATTATATCCTCAAATTCAAAACCTTTAATTTCTTCAGGTAACTTCGATAGCACTTTAGATCTGAACAAGAAAAAGAAAATTGAAGAAAAAAATATTGAATTATTGACAAAAACAATTTGTTACTAGGAATTTAAAAAATATAAACTTAAAATTATTTTAAAAAATATTTTATTACTAATAAATTATATCTAATCAAATGGGTCTAATATTCTAAAGAAGTTATTGTTACCCTTAAAAAATGCTACAACTTATATTTAGTGATATGTGAATGATGCTGAGACACAACAACATGTAATAACATGCTAATCACATAAAACATTAGAGTTAACTATATAATATGAAAACAATCAAATAACAATAAAACATATGCTTGACAGACAACATCAACAATCAACTACACGCATTTGATGAGAGTTTTCTATAAATTTAAATTTAAGTTTATATAATAAATATGCAAGGTAGAAAATGTAATATGACTTTTTTTATTAGTTACATTCGATGGAGGGAGAATTCTTAAAATTTGAAACCGAGACCTAAGCCATAACAATAATACTTTTAGACACCAAATCAAGACTTGGTGATTGCAGTATTGCTCTTTTCCTTGGTATGGGAATAAGTATCCCTCAATTCACTATATTAGGACTAATTTTATTCGGACCAAGTCGGCTCATTAAGTGGTAAAGTATTTTTAATAAGTGGTGACTTCATTCGCAAGGATCAAATCTGTGATCTTTTACTTAAAAATAAGAGTGTCGAATCATACATATAACTACTTATTAATACAGTATTACTCTTTAATAATGAATCAACTTTATTTAATTATGCACTTTTTCAAGCATCATTCACATTCACAGCATTGATGAAAATTATTATCATATTGGACTATTTACAAAAGAAAATACTTTTTTTTAATTTTATTATAAACTTTTAATTTTAGAAAAAAAAAATTTGAACAAAGTTGTAGATAAATAGGAAGTTGCTTACATCTTCCATTTCGAACTCAAAATCACAAGTTTTTATGCAAAAAGAAAAGAAAAAACCTCGTCACAAGAATCTTTGATACCTCTCACGTGGTCGACTTTTTTCACTGTAAGAGCACGTGTGAATTTTCTTTTTGGACTCTTGCACGTGTGCCGTCACTTTCTCAGTTTTTGTACAGTTTCTCCATACAGTATTAATGTTAATCGACAAATTACATTTATTTTTAATAAGTCAATATAAATAAATAATTAAACTTCTAATTTTTTTTATTGTAATAAATATATGAATTTAAACTTTTGTAGTGATAAATTCATCAGAACATTGATATAACAATTCAATTGGGCAGCTCTGCATTTTAAATCTTAATTACATTTATATAAAAATTTAATTTATTTTTTAAATGATTTGATACATCCTATAGAAAAAAATAAATAAATCCATGGTATTGTGATTATTAATTAGGCTTGAAATTTTATTTTTTAAATGATTTTGATATATATCACAATCTATTGTTTCGAGCTTAGTTGAACATAATTTTTTTGTTTCATTTTTCTTTTTAAATATTGTGGATTAAGCATATTATACATATATATATAAGTTATATTTAAATGTTCTAACTTATATTTAAGTTTCACAATTTATCATTGAAATTCCAGTATAATAATTAAAATTAGTATGCAATATAAATCTGTCATTTCAATTGTAATTTGTGCTGGATTGGATTAGTATCACTATCAATATTTATAATTCTGCTTTAGAGACTCAAATGTTTCAGAGTTTAATTCTGCGATTATTTGATTAGTAATGTTAAGTTTAATTAATAAAGCGATTTCATTTTTTCTAAAATTAACTAAATAATTATTGACCTTTCTTTCCGTTGTACTCTATAAATAGTTTTTTTTAAAAATAATTTTTATATCTTTTCGATAAATTTATATTAAATAATTAAAATGTCTTTATTCATTAAGCACGTATACAGACACAAGACATTAATACTATGAGATACAAATATGTCAATATGACAATTTTTAAAAAATAAAGATACAGCACGGAAAAATACATTTATATATAATTATAAAAATATAACAAGTGATAAATATATATCTAAAATAAATATATATATATATATTAATTCATTTATACATAAATATAATTATAAAAACAAAAAAATAATTTTTTTGACAAAAAAAATTTATAATTAAGATTGACTATATTTATCTAACTAATAATTTATCAATATATTATGAAAATAAAATTTTATGATAAAATTTATCATAAAATATCTTAAAATATAACCATCTCATATCATAAAATAAACTTTTTGTATGTCTAAAACATAAAACATAATAAATCTAAGATACATAAGAAGCAATCACATGGCAGATATATGTTCTTTTCGTGTTCAAAAGATAAAAAGTAAAATATGTATGGAGTCATATTGGATACATGTCGAGCATATGCCCATGTCATAAAAATATTCAAAATAAATATTTTATTTTATTTGAAATATAAGTACTTTATAGATCTTTATATATATAAAAAAAAAATAAAAAAATCATAATTAAAATTTTATCATTAAATTTATCATTTAATAAAAAAATTTAATCGTTTAACTTAAATTAAAATAAAATTTTAATTAATAAATTTAACTAAAGGGTTTAACAATACACAAGGAAGCTGGGTCGGACGGCTTGCTGGCCGCCCAGCCTAAACTTTTTTGATTCTGGTGTGACATGATCCAAGTATTAGGTATGACTCATCTTATTTAGTATATTCAAGTATCATATATTGGACTGAGTTATAATATTTGGCCTATTGGATCAGCCTAAACCAGCACGATAAATATCCTAAAGCACGATATGTTAGGTCAAACAAATGTATCATACATTTATATTTATTTAAATAAAATTACACACATAATTTTTTTATAATTAATAATAAATAATTAATAAATTAATGATAAAATAATATGTCTAGTTGGTATTATTTTTTATCAAATAAATAATATTATATTCTTTTTTAAATTAAAAAATTATTTAAAAATAATCATTATTGAGCAAATAATTTTTCTCATATTTTAGATTATGATATTCTAAATAAAATTACACTTTTAATTTTTTAAAATTAAATTTATCTTAATGTTTAAGCGTTAAATATTTTTAAATAATTTAATCTTTTTAAATTCTTAAATTTTTTTATATTTTTAATTGAGGTTATATAATATAAATTAAATTATTAATTTGTAAATTAAAACTTTTATATGATTTTAGATAGGCTAAGTCTAAAATTAATAGTAAAATTCATTTAAAAAATTAGACTAATTCATATATTAGCACGATCCGACATAATTTAGCACAGTACGAAATCATTATATAAGGACCAACGGATCATATTGTGCCATTACTTTTTAAATTTTGACACAACTCAGTACGACACAACTAAAGTTTTAATCTAGCGTGATATAATATGAAAAAAATTATAAGCACGATAAATTTAGGCTGAGTCAACATGACACAAACCAATTACTATGAATATTTAACACGAGATAAAAAAAAATTTTTATTTCATTGATTAGGTGATCAAATTTTAATCAGTCAAAATGATAATTTAACAAATTTTATACACTCAAAATGATAATTTAACCTTAATTTCATCAACTGAAATTTTAATAGAAAAAATTATCACTAGGATTTCTATACAGTTAATTATAGCATGCAAATTATCAGCATCATCAATATCTTACGCTAGAATTTTAACCGGATTTCTTATGTCTATCAAATATAACTTTATTAAAACGATTTTTTTTTAATTACCATTAAATTTTTATGAAATATCCAATAAATTTAGTGTGCGTCCGGTATAAAGTCATTTAATGAAATTTTATAGAGTTTATTTGCAAATTCAAAGGTTCTATATTTTGATAACAAACGAAAAATTATTCTTAAATCAAACCATGTCCAATTTGGTGAAATTTATAAACCAACACTGATTAGTAATAAGGTTGCAAATTTAACTTGATCAAAATTACTTAAATCTGGCATATAACATTTATATTTAATAATTAAAAAAATATCAATTATGAAAAACATCAACATTTCAGATTCTTTTTCTGGCACTAGTGCATCTACCACTGCAATTTTTTATTTTTTTAAAGAACTTCTAAGAACCATTGTTATATGACGGCAAGGCTTATCTTGATTCAAGCAGTAATAGGAGAAAGAAACCGATGAATTGATAGGCTGACATGGTTAGCTAAGGTGTTTGATAAGTTATAATCGACAGCCGCCTGCAATGGGTAGAATTGGAGAATTACTCCTGACCTCGACTTTGAACATGTTTATTTATGGATGCACATGCCAGATATTCACATATTAAATGCTGTCTATCCCACACAGCCACACCCAGTCAGCTATGCTCAACACGTAAATTCAGAATTTCAGAAGACCTTACCAAACTCCTAAACTTGACAATAACCTTCTATAAACATGCATGTACCCCTTTTGAGATGTCAATTGGATAATTTGCACTTGAAAGGAAAAAAAACCCAAATACATTTATAACCCTCTAAACCCAAATGCATGTACCCCTTTTGAGATGTCAATTGGATAATTTGCACTTGAAAGGCAAATTTTTATTTTTACCGCTTTACCGCTTATTTATTTTTTACTAATAGACATTCATATTAAAAAATACCAGTCACTTGGCCTCTTATATGTGTATTTTATACCAAATAAATATGTTAATAACTCAGTATTACTCAATAAATTTATACTTACAAGAAAAATATAAATTCAGAAATTATATAATTAAATTAAAAATTCAAAGGACAAATTAACTAAATACTACAAATTTAGGAGGCTACATTTGTATTTAGCTAAAAAAAATCAATTCCAAAGCAATGCTTGGATCAACTTCTCTGTAACATCACTTGCTCAACTGCCTCTCAATCCGTCCCTTGTGATTCAAGTGGGAGAAAAAGAAATAGCAAAAGGAGCTAGCTAACATGCATGCAGTTACAGCAAAATCACAAAAAATCCCAAGGTTTTCTAGATGTTCAGTTTGATTTCTCATCATGGGCGCATAAATAAGATTACTGCAATTTTGGGCACATTACTCTGTTGGGGGCGTCACTGGGTACAAGGACCCATTTCCTAAAGTCCATTCACACATACAAACACTAGAAAATGATAAATAAAAAAAAGGCTCTTGTTTGTGCAAACATAGCATCTTCTCAGTGCTGTACAATTCAACAGACAGTAGCAAGAACAACAGACTGGAGCTACTGTGCAATAAAAGTACCTCCTTCCCACATCATCACGATTATAAGTTATCTCTTCCTTCGCTTTGTCTCCACCTAGCAGAAACAAATCAAGATAAGATAAAATGTATCAAAAAGTAACAGGAGAATGGAAAATAGAAAAGGCTAATCGCCTAATCCTATATTAGAAACACTATTCCAAGTAATATAATGACTGAAATAGTCACTGAAATAAATTTTGTTTTTTAAGAATTTATGCAAATGTTCTTGATGCTCCACATCAGGATTCTTTGAGATAAAATCCATTAGCTTTTACCAACAAACAAAATATGTAGTAATCTACACGTATGGGATAACACTCCCATTAGTAATCTTTCGAAACTTTATTTTCTTTTCATAAATTAGTGTTTTCACAAATCACACTTCAAGACTGTTAAAAGGAATACATACTAGCACGAGGAATAAAATCCTCCACAAAGAGAGACATCCAAGGGCACATTTGGTTTCTTTTACACAAGGAATGAGAATAGAAATAGATGTAAAGATCTACAGGATCCTATCTGAATTTTATTATTAAAAATAAAAAATAATAATTTGATGATAATTTTAAAAATTATACTTAAGAGCTAAAAGTACGCCACTTCAACAATGCTTAAAAAGTTAATAGTATGTCACTTCAATAAAAATTCACAATTTAAAAAATAAAAATATCATAAAAAATCTGGATTCATTGCGAGCCAAACAAGAAATTAAATATTAATCCAGGAATTGCGTTTTATTTCTGTTTCTAAAAGAACCGGATATTACCCAAGGGGTTTATAGACAGCTCCTAAGTGTCAGTCATATCCAGAAAAAGATAGTTCAATTCACAGACATTTAGCATCCACACAACAGAGAACAACTCAAAGAAACGTGAATTTAGACACCAAAACAATTAAAAAGTCATCCCAAAATCTATAGGTATAAAGATGTTTACTAAGAGAAGATAAAATAGAAGATAAAATTTAATAGAAAAGTATAAAGAAAGCATGCAAGGTACAAGCACCGGGCAGATAATTGTGCATATTTCATTTTCATATGCAAGTTAGAGAAAATGATATGCAACACCACAAATTTACAAGTTTCTACAACCATCAACAAACCCTTGCACAATGAAGACCAAATCCTTCATATATAACATCCATGTCCAGTTAGAAACTAGTAAATGTTAAAAAAGAGAACAAAAGAAAAAAAAATTAAAGCTAGAAAAATAGCTTTAAGAAATCTGAGGATCACAAGGACAACAATATTTGCCTTCTGCAGACAGAGCATAACTCAAGGAAATGGTTACTTGAGTTTTAGAAACCTAAACAATAAATCCCAAACTCTAGAGCTATGAAGACCTTAATTCTAAAGAAACTTATTATGGTAACAGTAAAATGTCACTCTTGTATAGATCATACACGGGATAGCTAGTAAAGTCAAAATGGGTGACACTTTTAAGACTGAACAGAAAGTAACAAGTTGCTGCAACCATCATGAATCCCTTGCATGGTGAAAACTAGAACTTTTGTAGAACATCCATATCCAGCAAGCCAACAGTAAATTTTGAAAAGCTAATGCTAACAGATCTTATATTTATGCCAGCCATTGGATGCCAAATTAACATAAACTAGAACTATTGACAAAGATTTATGTTCTACTTTAGGAAAAAAATAAAGATAAAACATAAAAATTTACTAACAAATGGTAACAATAGTAATAGATGAATAAAGTACAGCGCTTAAACACCTAAAAGAATTACTTCATAAACTGGTCAAGACAGTATGCAAAAGCCATTTTAAGAAGCCAGCTACTAGTAATAAAATTTCCAATGTCTCAACAGAATATAGGAGTCCATATAATCACTGGCACACTAACACCACCTTCAATAGTGAACAGAAGAAGTATCAATTTCAAATTTTCCATTTTAACCTGAGACATGGAATGGAAACAAACTGTACGAACTAAGTGGCTATCTCTCTCTCTGCGAATATCCCATGATCAAGTATCAACATGGAAATGCATGCATTCTATTTGCTATCTCAAAGGTTTTAATTAGCTCAATAAGCAGCATCAGCTGGCATGCTAGTTAAGAAGCTATAAAAGAAATAGGACGCAAAATGCCAACCCCTTGTCCATCTGCATTTTAGAAACTACAAGCTGTCACTGAAAGAATTAATCAGAATTTACAAACCAGAGAACAGATAATCTCGGTTTCATATGGACAACCGGTTTGGCAGAATGCTTTCGATATTATATCAGTCACATTTGCATACCAACCAATGAAATTTGATCATGCTTAAGTTGAAAATCCTTAGTTTCACAAAGGAGTGTCAAAATAAGTCATAACATGCGAATACGATATGTGAAATACGTAAAATTAGCAGATTAAGATTGACCTTTAATGGGTTAGTTTAAAAAACGTATCGACCCATTTGTGATACGACTTTAAACGAATCGTGTAGCGAGTTAATACTCGAACCTACTACAATCCATTTAATTAAAACAACATAATTTTAACACAACTCAAAACTATATTTTATTATTATTTGCTCTAAGAGAATAAAAATAAATCTTATATATTTTATTATATTATCATATAATATATTATTATTTTATTTAGAAATAGTTATATAAATTTTTAATTATTCTTAGTAAAAATTTATTAATTTCTTCGAATTACTAAGTTATTTTTAATTATCTTATTAACTCAATTATTCATTAATTTAAATTTAATCCTTTATAAATTTTTAAAATTATTTTCTAAATCAAATGTTAAAAATTAAATAATTTTTATAGTTTAAATAATCTAATCTTTTATATTTTATATCAAATAACTTTTTTTTAATTTAGAATTTAAAATAGAATTTATAAAAAGAAAATAGAATAAAATAAATAAATAAAAATAAAATAAAATTTTCAAAAATTTTATTGCAAAATTTATATTGGCAACTATATATTATCTCTTTAACTTTTTTTTTTCTTTATTACTAAGTTCTCATATTAAAATATAATACACACTTATTATTTATTTCATAATGAGTTATATCTTTTATTTTTTGTTTATTTTTAGAAATTTTTTAATACATTTATATTTTAAAATTATTTTAATCATAATTTTATTATATAAATAATTTTTCAATTAATTATTTAAAAATATAACATTATTTATATTATAAATATTGCATGAATTAAACGGGTCGTGTTGTATTCATATAACCCGATATAACTCATTTAAGTAAATATGTTATACGTGTCGTATTTATATAACCCGTTTAATTTCATATTGAGTTCGTGTTGACACAATTAATAAATGGATCAGTTCGTATTGATTTTAATCGTGTAACTAAAAAGGATCAATACGACACGAACACAACTCATTAACCCGTTTTAACGCCCTAGTTCCACATAAATTGACAATAAAATTTAGCCCAAATTCAGCTCCACGCTACTCAACAAACTAGAGACTATTTGAAGACTCTGAAAGAAGAGAAAATAATTCCTCCTAATTTTTCAAACTCATAAGCATAGCATCTAGATGACCAAGGCAGAATGTGACAAAGAAAAAGTGGACGCAATCCTTACAAGGCACTCCCAGGATGTTTACCATACTCATTTATACCATTGAGAGACCTTACAATGCAATACATGGAATCAGAATTATCAATGAGCAAGCAAGTATATAAACTCCCCAGAAAAACCAATAAAGTGCAATATGAGCAAAGAGAGTATTTTATTTTTTTAAAGCAATTTTTTTACTTTTTCCTTGTGCTACATTACATCTCTAAACCAGTATTTACACTTCTAAATATTGTGCCTCTCAGCTAGACCTCGCCACGTGCCAGACTTCCGGCTGCAATTAGTAAAAAAATTTGCAAGTGGGCGGATCGGACCTCTAGAAAATTTAGCATCTTCCAAGCCTAAGCCCGACGCATAGCTAGGTCTACTCCCAGCTATTTCCTCTATATCAAACTCAGGAAATTCTTCTTGTATGCATAATAAGAAGGGTACTTAACCTCTATATCAAGGTTAGCTATAATATACAATTTGCTTCCTACTGTATAAAATAGCTGCTTTAGTCAATATATATCCATCAGTAAAACAAATTAGATTTTGATGGATTAAAGTGATCTGTAATACAACAATTTAGGTATTAAAAATGCAATTAAATGGCAAAGTTTCAGTTAAAGTATGTCTAAAATGCAATTAAATGTCAAAATTTCAGAAATTAAAGTATGTCTAATTTTTGAATGTTAACAAAAGTATAATGAAAACTTTATAATTCTATAATCAAAGGCCAGAGAGCGGTAAACAGAACTCAGGGACCTAAATAACTAATTTTCAAATATTAGGGGAAAAAAATTGTGTATCACGCTGAACCTAAGGTCCTTTTGTAGTTTACACAATTAAGAAACTGTTACAAAGTTCATGACACGAAAATTATAATTTTCACACAAGCAACTTCGTGGAAGTATAAGGAGAAAATTAATGTAAGACCTCATCTTTTATGGTCAACAAGCCTTTCCGTGGAGAAAGGGAAGATTGGGAACTGATGGTTCAGAACTGGAAATCACTGGAAAAATAAAAGGCTAGGATTTTCTTAGAAGTCGGTGTATACCACAAAGCATGACCACAGTAGGTGACTGAACAGGACTGCAATGCAATTCCTGTCTGGTTATATGGCAGAAAAGGTGAGAAAATATATCGAAAGATAAGATAATGGGGTCCAAGTCAACAATGTGAGCATAATTCTGTCATCCTTAAGGTGAAAACAGCACTTGATTCAACTAAAACTGGGGAAAAAAGATGGAGGGAAACTGAGCATTAAAATATGTGCAGATAGAACGACAACTGCTGGAACTGGCAAAAGAAAATATGTTACCACATTATGCATCACATCTCCACCCACACCCAGAGTTGTACGATTGACACAATTCTCACCTTAGCCTCAGATGGTGATACTGGGAATGCATTCAAAGATCTTTTTGCATCATCATCAGAGGAACAGTCAGAACACAGAAAGTGATCCAATTTTTTGGCTTCTTCAATTGTCATACCCATACAAGAAGGATGAAACCTACAACACATTAGCAAAGGTATCAGGAAAACCTTTTTTGTGTTGTTAATATCACTGCATGATTGCTAAAGTACCAAATAACAACCCCATGGTACATAAGTGTAATAGCGTGCTTAAGAGGTACATGAAATATCATAACTTCACAAGTGCATCCCAATAAAGTAAGTGCTCAACCATCATTGCTGGTTTTTCATATATATATATATTTCTGAAAATATCTTTTTTGGTGTCTTTTGAGCTTATTTTGTTGAGGATCCATACAGCCGACCCCAACTTGTTTGGGACTAAGGCTTAGTTGTTGTTGTTGTTGTATATATTTCTGAAAATTTTCTAGTCAACTCAATTAAGCCTCAAACTCCAAGCTAGATGGGACCAATTCAATTTATATGTTTCCCTATTTCACTCAGTTCGCAATGTTATCGAAAAAACATTCGTTAACAGCAGAACAAGACACTCTCATACTACCCCGGACTCCCATCCCAAATAAGGAACTTCATCTAAATGTTTAAATAAAATGCAAAAGAAAGTTTAGATAGTTAATCAACCACATTTGAGATTATTTCTTGCGACGTGCCCTCTAGAAGACATTAATGAATTTGCCTTAACAAGCACAATAAATATTTGTTCACGGCAAACCATAGCCATCTCTACGGCATTCAACAAACTTCAATATAGAAGAAACAAAACATGACTCTGAATCCAAAAAAATTTGCAGAATATGTTCAAATCTTAGGTTGTCTTTCATAATTCTGTTAAATAGAAAATTTGATTCCAATTCATAGCAAGTAATGTTAGATTTATCCATAAAGATGAATTTTCAGTCAAAACTACCCAAAAACACCATCATGATAGCACATCTAAGTTGAAATTTTACCAATTTAAATCTAGACAGCACCTTGTAACAAAAGTTTTCCGATTACACCTTAATATCAAGTGTTTAATTCTCTTCAATCGTCAATCACTTGAGAGCTGTTCTTAATTATCACTAGATAAAATCCCTATTAAGCATTCAATTTCAACATGCAACTCCCTAGCATATAATAGAAATATAAACCGCCTTAACTTTCTTCACCCTCAACCTGGGTTATGGTTTGGACCTTTCTTTCTCATAATTTTGTTGATATGCAAACTTATACTGTGTGTGATTGAAGACTGATTTTAAGGTTTCTTCACACTTCAAGCTTTCGAATTCATACATTACGTAGCTAGCATATAGCCACCATTCGCCCAGAAGCACAGTTAAAAACCTTGATCACACTCTGCCCAAGTCATGTTTGGTTGTACTTGAAGTGAACTGCCCTTGTTTTCGATACTCTGCCTCGCTGGACCAATCTGTGGTCTGATATCAAACCAGAAATGACAGCCATCTTGATTTTCTCATATGATATTTCAAGTATTTCAACCGTTTTAGCATATGTTCCAAAAAGAACTTTTAGTTCAAAGAATCACCTCTGTCAAGAGTTTGCAACATAATTGACCATGGGGGTCCAAAATAATTAACTTGACATGAAGAGTTCATCAAGTATTGACCATGTGAGGTTTAACCAATCAATTAATAATCAAATGATTTGGCATAAATTAGAAGAGCTATAGGAAAAATTACAAGCAATCCCAACATGTCAAACCATGCATGAATCATGGCAATATGTGGGGACAGAAAAAAAAAAAAAAAAGGAAGAAGAAGAAAAAGAGAGAAGTTTGACAAAACCCTACTAGCATGACAGCTCAATGATAATCTCCACGTGTTACAAGTTGCTGAAGTTGGTGCAGAACAAATAATCTGCAGCTTAGATATGGCTAATAGAGCCTGCAGATTTGTGTTAAATTGAATAATTTTAGTTCTATAAAAGTACTACTGTTAACAAAGTAACTTTCTAAGCCAAAATACAAGTTACAATTGTAATCCATGGCTTATTTGGCATGTCTTTGGAAACTTACTAGCATGCCATTTAGACAATCAGGAAGATGTAAATGCATCAATTGCAACTGGATGAATCAAGGACATCTCAACGATTTGCTAACCATAATTAAACTCCTGCATAGGGCCAAAAATGACTTGAGCCAAGCTTTCGAATGCTTAAGTTTTGGTTTGTTTATGAAATGAGTTTTAGATTTAAGCTAGGCCTGTCTCATTTATTAAACAAGCCAGGAGCAATGGTGTTCAAATTTAGGGTAAAGGTATTCTGAATAAGCTTAAGTTATAAATGAAACTGGTCAAAACTTTATTTAAAAGATCTCAAATACTCATTTAACATTTTTCCAATACACTTACAAATTTTTTTATATTGGTTTATAATTGCATAACTTTTAGGGACCAACTCATCATATGGAACTAAAAAATCATAATCCCTTTATGATTTTTAGTACAGCTCTAGAAAGTAAATCTTAGTTCTTATGAACTCATGTGAATTTGAAGTCAAAAATCAAATTCCCATTGAATATAAAGACAACTGATTCAAAGGCCTAGTTTGGAAAATTAAGCAAACAAGTTTCATTAAGTTCAAAATGGGGTCATTTATTAAATGACCTGAGCTTGGCAGCATCAAAAAGCTCACCAAGCTGATTGGCTGCTTTGTGGTCATACTTATAAAATGCTCAATATACTTTACGTGAAGTTACAAATTCTAAGCTAAATAGGAGAATATTAGAAGACAACTATATTTCATTCATGATCAACAAAATTGGAACTTGTCAAAGCTTATCCTATGTTTGATCATTCTTTGCTAATAACAAATAAGCTCCCATAAAATTGTACTAATCAAAAATCACAAAATTCAGACAAGTGGAATAACTAACATATACTAAAAAAATGGATCCTGATTGCATCAATCAATGTTTTTGGTTGCATTCTGGAAACTCAATTAAACTGAAAAATATTAGAAAATATGATTCTTCGAAACATTTGAGTACACCATAAAATTGGCTCAAGCGAATGATGTGTAAAGCAGCTAAACAAACAGAGGTGTCATGACGGGCAAACTTATTATTAGAATTAGTATTGAAGTTAATACCAGGGAAGATGTGATAAATTGAGCAAAAGAACAAAATGGTCTCGCCTCTTCCAAATTCATGTAGCTTAAATAAATAAAAAGATCAAGAAAACTGAGTGGATGTAATCCTTGCGATGTATGATGCATAATTCCTATTATAAAGAGGAAGTGTAAAAGAAAATTTACCACTCTTTGCAACCCTCGCACTGCACCATTAGGTCATCTGGGTTATATGGCATCTCACATTTACAGTACCTTCAAAGGAGAACCCAAAAAAATCCAAGAGACCAGATCAAAATACCAATCAATTGAACACAAAACTCATAAAAATTAATTCAAAAACCAACTATAAGGAAATGCACAAGAGTAAAAATGCTCACACAGCTACACGGTCAGGGGTGAATCCGCCAGTGGCAGCCTTGTATTCAAACCTACAAAAGTAATCCTCAGCACCAACATTTTCTAGCTTAGTGTAGTTCTTGAAGGAGTGCACAGTGCACTTGCCTTCAATTGTGTGTGCACTTTGAACATCGTAATGGTCTGATAGGAAAAGCTCTTTTGCCCCATGAAATTGGCGGCGACCACCTATTGACTCCTCTGGGCGATAGTACCACCGGACACGAACTTTAATGTTATTGCGATGATCGGCCTCAATTTTCTCAACAAGGGCCACGTACGGAGGCTTATCGGAGTCCGATGGTCGCATCAAAACACAATCACCAGCTGCAACAACAAATAAGACATCAAAAAGAGGAACAATTCCAGACCAATGATAAAAAAGACAAATCCAAATAAACAATAAAAACGAGATTTTGGTATTCAAAACAAGCAAAAGAAAAGACGAAAACGAGCAAACAAATACTGAAATAACCCAAATGTTAAAATGACTGAAAAGGAAAAAAAAAAAAGAACAATCAACAAAAAAAAATTAACGGGTTTTCAAAACTTGATATAAGAAAGGAAAGATTTTACACATCTGGGTTTAACAAGGCAAAGAATTTAAAAGCAAAATTCATGGATTCCCAAAGCCAAAAAAAAAAAACGAGAGAAAGACAGTATATATACGTCGAACAATTTTGTTGGTGCCTTTAATAGTATAAGAATCGAGGTCTTTTTTGCCGGGTTTGGTTTTGGCCATGAATCGGTTTGTTTGATAAAAGGGTCGTAGCTTGGAAGAGAGAGTATTGAATTGGATTTTTGGTGTGAAGAGAAGAATAGAAAGTGAAAATGGAGATGAAATGTGAAAAATGTGTAAAGATTGAGAAGCTTTTTAATGGAGGGAAGAGAAAAAAAAGAAAGGAAATCAAGATGGAGCACACGTCATTATTCATAATCTGCTTTTTTTTTATTTATATTTATATTTTATGGATGTCTTTATTTAGGAGTACTGTTCCTAAATACTCTATAGTATAAATTGATTTTTTCTCCTTTTCTGTATTAATGTCATTAATTTAATGATAAATAAATTTCACACATTTTTTTATCACAAAAATAAATTTCACACACTGCTTTTTTATAAATTCACTTTTTTTATTACTCCCTCTGCCATAAAATAATAAAAACATATTTTTTTAATTATTTTAAAATATAATTTTATTATTTTATTTAGATAAATAGTTATATTATAAATCAATTATTATATTTCTATTTAAATATTTTACAACCAATAATACTGTATTTAATTATTTATATTTTAAATTATAATAATTTTGACTTAATTAATAGCTATTTTAATTTTATATTTTGTACAATAATCAATAGCTATTTAGTATAAATAAAAGGTAAAATTAATAGATTATGAAAAAAAAAATTTATTTATTAACTAAATAACATAATTTTTCTTATTATATATGAGATGAGAAATATCTCTATCATTTTGAAATAGAATTAGTAAATGATAATTTTTTATTAATTTTTTAAAAATTAATTAATGGTTAATTCAGGAAGATTATAATGAAAAAAATAAATTCATTTATACATACTTTAAAAAAAATTGTTTATATATATAATAATGTTTTCATTTAGGAAAAATAATTTTTTTAAAAAAAGGAAATTTTATCAAAGAGATTTATATACATTGATATAATTGTTAAATGAATGAGATTGGTGTTGGATTAACTCTTAAGGAATTTGGGGTTTGGCAAGTATTATTAGTATGTTGTCATGTTTGAGTCACAAAGGAACATGCAAAACTCTAAAGTGAGGTTTTGCAGAATTTTGGTGAAATGAATAAAACAGTTTATTATTTAACTTACGTTAAATTACATACATATATAGTCTTTACTTATTTTACCTAATTTTGGTAAAATAAGCTTAAAAGACTATATTATTTTATCCCATAATAGGATATTAAAAAATTTGTTAGCAACCACTAGAAAATAAGGGAACAGTAAAGAGATTTCTAGAAACATTTAAAAGAAAAAATAGTTTGGTACCATAAACAAGTTATTATGAATTCTAGTTTCATTAAAATTTGGAGCAGCTGCTTTCCTCCTAATTTCAACAAATTGAAAGTTTTTCAAGATGCATGTGTTTTGTCTCTTCTCTTGAAAGAATATAAAGAACTTTGATCCAAAAGCATCCAAATGTATATCTTCTTGGATATTCAATAAGGTACAAGGAGTAATATAATCTATGATGTTACTAATGTTAGAATTTGTTTAAATTTAAAAAAAAAACTTATTGAAGAGTTATGTCCTAAATGAAAGGTTATGTTTCAATGAAGAGATATGTCTTTCTATTTAATAACTACCTATAACTACTTTTTCATAGAACTATATATTAAGTTATTTTTTGTGTTTTACAACATCTATGAAAAAATTTCAGCAGCATCTTCATTGAATTTTATGCTCTAAAGTTGTCTTTCTTTGTAAAAGTTTATTGATAAAAGATCAATTTAATTTCTTTGCTTTCCTAATTGAACTTCTCAACTATTTATTTAGCGTAGAAATTTTAAGGTTTGTCTTATCTATTAAAATTATATGCAATTAATCATATAGCAATTATAAGAAAAAGAGAGAACAAATATTGCTTTTAAATAAGCGTATTCACCGTGATTTAAGCATATACTTTATATTGCTCTTTAATATTTTTCTAACAATCTAAAAACGATATTACTATAAAGGTTAACACGATTAAGATGATGAACCAAATCACCATGATTTTGCATACCTTGATTATTTTAATGGCACTAATTTCATTAGATAGAAAGACAAGTTAGTCTTCATACTCACTGCCTTAAAGATATATTATGTACTTTATCCAAATCTTCCTCTTATTCTTCCACCAAAAGATGATGATTCTAAAGAACTCATGGATGATTTCAAAGAACCTAAGGCATAAAGCGTAAAGTAATGAGAGAGAGAAAGATGAAATTATATGTAGAAGTCGCATTCTTAATGTTCTATCCGATCATCTCTGTGATCTCTACACTATTGAACCTTCGGCAATTAAAATTTAAAAAGCTCTAGAATTTAAGCATAAAGCCAAGGAGAAAGATGTGAAAAAAGTTTTTAATTTCTAATTATTTTGAGTACAAATTTAATAATAGCATGTCTATTTTAGTACAAATACATGAATTACTGGTCATAGTAAACTAACTGAGAACTGCAGGTATATCAAACTTCCTGTATTTCAACAATTTTAACTTTTGATGATCATTTAAACGGGCTATCTATATTAATTATATTTGTAATCCTAGTGAAATATTAAGAAAAATAAATATAAAATTATTTAGTTATTGGTTCTTACCAGATCCAATATTAGAAATTCTGCAAGTGAATTCCATCAGTATTTGGGCCATTCTCTGGTGAAGAAATTGTAATATTATTAACCTTGATTCACTTAGAGCTGTCAAATTTGAGATGGCATTGTGGACTATTTATAATTTCAATGTCACGAAACTGTGACATTACAGCCTGCATAGAATCTAAAAGCCTGTAATTAAATAACTTAATTAATACATTTTTCCACTTCAGCTATACAATGAAAATTAAAAAAAAAAAAGGGAGAAATATATATCACTGTTGGTTTCATATCAGGAATTGTTTGGATCTCTTCAAAAGGTTTGATTTAGGCCAGGAACCTACTTCTGGTGGAGCCAACACTGTTCCATCTGTTAATTATTGCCATGGAATTCCACTAATTACATCAGCTTTTTTGGGCATGGTTAGTTAAGTTTTATATTAAGAACTAGAAGAAGCAATATAAACCTGAAATAACAAGTTTTGAGATGAGTTGGAGGGTGTAACACCCAATCTGTTCTTCTGTTCTTAAAGACTTCCTAAGGATCGCAGAAGCCATACAATCTGCAACTTGATTACACCTTCTTTTAGCAAAAACAAAAAGAAAATTCTGAAAGGAAGCAGTCAAGCTCTTGATCCTCTTGATAATGGCATCAATTTCCAATGGACACTTCTCAACTGAATTAATAGCCTGTATTAATCAGCTTGCTGTGTAAAGCATTTTTATTAACATTAAAAAAAATATACCCTCTTTTAATTAATTAATTAATTTGCCTCTTGCATCCATTTCTTTACTAAAAATTAAATAATTAAAGGAGAGAGAAAAGCAAACCTGAAGGACAAGGTGAGGCATACATAGAGCTTGAAGAGTTATGAGCTTGATTAGGAGCTTAAATTCTGCTGGAATTTCTATTGTAGCCCTTGGCGCGCATCTTGCAGGCTGCTTTCCATGCATCTACAAGTGCTTGTAGTTGCATTTTATTAATTTCAGGAAGTTAATCACATATAAATCATGATATGTGCGCAAATTATATATATATATATATATATAACTTTATTTTTATGGGTTAAGAGTCCTAATTAGTATCGATATTATCAGTTCAGCTCAATGAAACCTATTATTAAAAATTTTAAAAAGAAAAATTCTATATCAAACATATTTATTTTACTAATAAATTTTGACAAATAATAATATCAAAATCAATTTCCAGAGCTAATTTCAACTCAAATTTGAAGCATAAAAAAAAATTCAATGATATCGAAGTTATTTTCAGAATTATGAAATAATGATTTTGAACTCATTTAAAGCTAAATAAATAAAACAAAAATTATAAAAAAGAATAGGAAAAAATAAAATGCATATGTTGTATCTTAGAATCATCAGAAACTCCATTACCCTTGGCTTCAAATAACAAGATAATGAAAATGGTGGATTGAGTAGTGTTGACAAGTGGACCTTGATAATGTCATTTGGAGTTCGGGTTCAGATACCTATAGGACAAGACAAGGCAAGGAGGAATCAGATTAGAAAGATTTCACAATTTATATGCAGATAAGAGAACCATAAGAATAAGAAAAGATTCTTTGCATGTAAGAAGTTCGCTCTTATTTATAGAGGATGAAGAGGGGGCCGCTTTCTGAAGGGTGTCAAGAAAAATTACAGTTGTATCGGCACTGATCTAGAATGTATCAGAAATTTATGCTTTCTTGGCGTAGAATCGATTCGAATATTTGGATCGAAATATCTAAAATTAAAAAGATCCGTTGATTTTTTTACTTTCTCCTAACCAAACAGAACTGACTTTTTAAATATGGAATAATTCTGGATATTAGGCTATACTCGCAACGAGATCCGTACCATACCGAACAAGACTAAATCGAACCGAATAACCAAAATAATAATCGATTTTTTATTAATAATATAAAATTATATTATATTTTATTAATTTATTATTTAATATTTGATATTTTAAATACATATTAGAATTATTTTATTAATTTATATTATATCATATTATATATTCACTTTGAAATTTCTAATTTTATATATTATACTTTATATATATATATAGATATATCTTAATTTTTTTATTTTATGTTTTGTTAATTGAATGTGTATATATTATTAGTATATTTTTATAATACTTATTTTTAAGCTATAAAACTATTTTTTATTTATAATATTAATTTTATGAGAATTAACTTAAACATAAATAAATAAAAAATTTAACTAATTAATTATTTTCTTAATTTAATTTCAAACTTTATAACTAAATATAATTTTTTAACATGTTTATATGAATAATTGCTTCCACTAGTACTAATGATAGTAATTCATATTAATTATAATAATTTTTACTTAATAAAGTAACTTAATGTAATAATATTAGTAGGTTTTAATAATAATAATAATGAGCATAAATATTAACAATAATTAATACTAATGAGTAATGATTGTGTATTACTCACATATTTTATTTGAAATTTATAATTATTTAAAATTTAGACAATATTATTTGATGTTAGATGTAGGACATTTCAATTTTATGAATTAGTTGTAATGTAGATATTGGAGTTTAGGTAATTTTATTTGATATTAGATGTTGAAATTTTTAATTTTATGAATAATTTTATAATGTGGATGTTGGAGTTTAACTTAATTTTTTATTTTTATAGCTAAAATAATTAAATATTATTTTATTACATAAATTTAAAAATAATAATAATTTTAAATTTATGAATTTTTATCTTTGTTTAGAACTGAAATTGCTCTGTTAGAATTAAATATCAAAACCGAATCGTATTTATTTTTTTTAGAATAATATAATATGAATATTTTATATTTCGGTTCGATTCTAATTCTAGTTATTTTAAAATCTCCAAACTTTAATTTGATTTTGAAAATTTTCAGATTTTTGGATTGAGTCCATCCATGCACAACCCTAGCTAGTGCCATGGCTCAATGCTCACATGAAAGCTTGGTCAACGCGACGTGTGTTCGCACATTGAACTTCCATATCCCTTTCCACGCCTAGTACTGGGTCTATAATCATAGATGATATCAGTTAGCAAATCAAGTAAAATTACATAAAAATTATCTAAGTAGAAAAATAATACTCGTAAATTAAAATTTCAAATAAAATTAAAGCACGCAAAAATATTTGATATATTATTTTACAGTAATTTGGCAACATATAAAACGGGAATGAGACAATTATTTGGCATTTTGTGTATTATTCTATCATCTAAAATTCTGAACTTGTTTTGTCCCCAAGGTTTTTACCTCCTAGCACCAAACGCGGCCTTGCAGTCAGGAAGCGACCAAATTGGACGGTCCCCGCACCCACAGAGCCTGAACGCTTAATTTCAATTCTTGGTTCCAACTTCTTCTGTTTTGAGTAATTGAATTGTCATATTTTCAATAAAAGAATATTTTTTTAGTCTAAAGTTTTTACTAAAATAATTAAAATGAATAATTTCTATTCAATAAAAAATATGATCAATGTGAATTCATATTTTTATCTGATAATAAATCATGATTCTATTTCTTTTTGAAAATGTAATTCAGATCCCAGTTAATCTAAAACTAAGATTTAATTGAATTGAGTATATTAAACTCATCTAATAAAGTTAAAAAAAACTCATTATTTACATTTATTATAACAATTAGCAATTTGTTTATATTTTAAGATATAAATTTTTCCCAAAAAAAAAAAAGAATAAAAGTAAAAAGAACTTATTTACATTCACCAAAATCAGTCGATTTGAGAGTCCCTCGTTTATATTAGATCCTGTTTCGCAATTCAACTGAAACATGACTCTACAAGCGAAAAATAAAGGAAACACGTTTAAACTTTAAACTAATGAAAGAATTCTTCTACTGGCTTCCCACTCCATAATATTATATAAGGAAATAGAATCTAATACATGTCAAGCAATTTGACCAAGAAAGTAAATATTCCATCATCAATCTGTTTAGAATTTCTGTATAACAACAGAACTTGCTATGCCAGCCTCCTCTATTGTCTGCTCTGGATCAGTGAGTTGCTTCGGAGGAAACCCCATTGTCTGCAGTTGGTAATTCCTTCCACCTCCTGGTCTTGACGCTTCAATGAAGCCACGTATATCTCTTATAGTATGGTGCAAGTTGAAGCGTGTGACCATGCGTGTTCCATCAGCTAACCTAAGCTGAATTGACGTAGTTGGCAATGAAGAATCTACAACTATACCTATTGACGGCAATGGAGCTGCCTTCAGAGAAGCAGTAGAAGCTGCATCCGATGCAATTGGAGCAGTGTTGTCAATGCTACTACCTATAGTTCTTCCTTCACCTTGGAATGGTGTTTGGCGTCTCTCTGGTTCCTGCATTAGAAATGAAGATTGTAAGGGTAAACCAGTAGCGAACAGATAAAAACAAGAAATAAATGGTATAAAAAAAGGACATACAGAATAGTTCTCCTCCCGCCTCGTGAGATCAAGATGGACCCGAGTCCTCCTATCTGCTGGCTTGAGCTCCAAGGGACACTCAGATTTCTGGATGCTCTGCATTATGGTAAATAAATCATAAGATACAAGAATCATATAATATAATATCCTTATATTGCAACAACATTACCTCTAACTGAAGTTGTCGAAAGCAGAATTTGCTATGGAAATTAGATTTAGCCTAACCAAAAGTTAAGCTAGGCCAACTTCTTAATATTTAGACTTTAACATGAAAATCATCATCCAAGACGCTGAAGTAAATATAGGCAGAACAATCAAACCCAATTGACATGTTATTATTGTGCTCATTCATCCAACATGGTTAGCAAATCCAGCAGGTAGACCAATCAAATTATTGCGCTTTGGCAATAATTAAAACAACATTTTACCTTCAACCAAGTGGAAATAAATTGGATTACATAGATATTTGATATTCCTTGGGATCTCACATTGGGTTGATTTTATACCATAGCCATTCATGCACAACAGCAAACGATCATTACAGTCAATATGATGACAAGAAATAATGAAAGAAAATAGTTACTATTACCTCCAAGAAGGAAGCATTGGCAGAATCATCGAATCTTCGCAAAGGGCCATCATCTACAGTAAAACCATTCCCCCAAAGAGTGACAGTGTGATGGACGTGCTTAGGCGGCTGAGGAGGAGCAGATGGAGCTCTCTCACCTGAGAGTAACCTCCCTGTTCCAGTAAAGCTTCTTAAACTTGAGGAAGAACGAAGGTAATCAACAGGTCTTTCCACACCTGAATTTCTAGCTTGATTAAAAACATCATCAGCATCATAACGTTTGGTAGGGTCTTGGCCCAGCACTCCACTGAAACCAAAAATAAATTCCATATCCAGCAACACATAAATAACATTAAAAAGTAAAGCACGCACAGTACTCATTCAAATGCAAAATACTAGATAATATCTAAATGTAGTGCCAATGACAAATCATAATGAGGTAAATATACATTCGTGAAGACTGAAAATCAGATGTTATGTTGATTCTCCTAGTTAACAAGTAAGATGAAAGTACAACAATGTGGCTGTAACAAAATGATTGCACCGAAATTATGCGGGCAGCCTCAAGCCCATGGAGTTAAAAATTTGCCAATGAATATCACAGAAAATATCTCGCATTCTTAATTTCCACCAAGGAGTTTGAAGAGATAAAAGAAAGAAAAATAAAAGAAGACCAAGAACAAAGTCATATGATGCAGACTTTGTTTCTTGTCAAGTTTCAATATTGAATATACATCAATATGCATAGCAAGCAACAAAGTGAATGTCGCCCGAGAGCTAAGATAAAGGCCAAGCAGTCAAAATATGTGTTGGGGTATTAGTTATGCCTTCGGTGGAATTACAAACAGAGCCCTTTTATACTAGTTCAGGTTTTTCTATGAAATGCATACGTATTTAAATAAATTCACAAAAATCTCCATAAGTAATCAACTTCCCAATAAGATAAGCACTAGGATCCCATTCGACCTAAAAATCTATTCAACTGAATCATCAAAACCAAACAATTAAATTTTTTGTAAATAGTAATTGAGTAATGAAAGTTACCTCTTCTGGCCACCAGTATAATACTGCTGTGGCTCATAATCATCATCGTCATCATCACCATCACTCCCCGACCCAACCTCAGGCTGTCGATTCAGATCAGAAAGCGTGCGAATTCCACTACGGGTCCCGCTCCCACCGGCGATTGTGGTCGCCTTAACAGGCTTCTTCCCACTCGATCGTAGCCGATAAGGACGAGCACGAGAGGGGGCAGGGGAAGGAGAGCGAGAGCGAGAACGAGAACGCGAAGGGGACTGGGAAGGAGAGTAATTAGGAGAGTGAAAGTCGGAAGAAGGAGAAGAAGAGTTATCAGCGGGATTAGAAGGAGGAATTGGAAGCGAAGCTGCCGAGGAAGGATCGATAAAATTATCATTATTAGCAGCAGCGGTAGTAGCAGTAGGATTGTTGTTATCGAGAAAAGTAGAGAGAGCAGAGTCGAGATCCCATTGGTGACTCTCGAGGAAAAAGAGGGCTTCTTGTTGGGAAGAGGAGGTGATCTCGCAGAAAGAATTGATTAGAGAGGCGTTGTTAGCGTCGTCATTGAGATTGTCCATGGAAGCTCAGCTCTTTGGAATTTGCCAATTTGGATTCACAAGACGTTTGGGATTTGGAATGTGCATATATATGTTAAGCGGCGCGTAGGCTACCAAAATATAGGACGGTGCCGTATCAATGAATATCTGTTTTCTGTTTCTGTTTATGACTAATTTTGGGTCAACAACAATCATGGCTTCTTCTTCTTCATTCTTATCATCTCTCGCCACTCAGGAAATTACACGTGATGTATTGCTTTGATTTTACTTTCTTATTTATATGTCTCAAAATTTTCTCCTCCTCTTTTTTTTTTTTTTTCGTATGGCTAATTTACTTTTATACAAATTTAAGATTTGTGTTTTATATGTGGTGATATCGAGCACTCTTAGAATTTCTGTTTGAATTTAAATTTTATAATAATTATTTTTTTAATAAAAAAATGTCTAATGACTAAATCAGTAGTGATCGATTTATTCAATAAATAAATTAATTTAAAAAAATAATTTAATTGTATGAATCTACCATTATGTATAGTTGAACCGACGTCCATACATGTAGAGAGCTCGATTAAAAAATGACGGGCGGTCCCAGGACTAGCTAGGTAGGGGTAGTATCAATTTGTTTTAAAAAATTCTCATTGGTTTTGTTATATAGAAAAACATAAGGAGTTTCTTTAATAATATATCAAAAAATAATTTTTTAAACATTTACTTTTAACGTTAAATTTTAAAATTATATCATTTTTAAAGGTGCATATTTTATATATACTAAACGTATATATCATAATCACTAGTTTGATGGTCATGGACTCAGGAGCAGAAGTCTGTGATTAAAAGTAAATTTCATTTTTAGAGTTATAAACTTAACATAAAAAAATATAAAATTTGTAAATTATTTTTAAAAAAATAAAAAAAAGTGAGAATATAATATAATTTGATAATCTACTACTGCATATGTTTATGAGTGGAGAGTTCGGGTCTATTAATGGCCTTTTGAGCTGTAGTAGAAATTCTCCAATTTTTATCCGAATGCACTGAAAGTATTGGATAAATTAGGTGTTTTTTATGTGTGGAAAAAATTAGAAACTTAATGATGTGTTTTTTATTCTTTATTTTTTTATATTAGATTAAATTTCTTCATTTTCATCATATTGATTTTTTTAAGATAATTATATTGATTTTAGTCCTGATTTGATAAGAAACGTTGATTATAATTCATTTTAATTTATCATAGTTTTATTTTTCTTTTTTAATATTAAACTATACAGCAAACGTATAACCTCCTATCAAAATAATTGTTGACAAGTTAAAATTAATACATATCAAATTAATATATAATAATTTATTAATTTAATTTCAGTGTCGAATAATTTAAATTTTATTTTCATATTAAAAAATCTCTCTCTCCTTATATATTTATTACCTTTCTTTTTTTTCAAATTGCACATAGTGTTATGAAAATAAATACTTCATCTGTTCATAAATAATAATTTATTTCTATATCGATATAAAAATTAAAAATTATGTTTCTTTGGCTATTTGATCTTATTGCGGTGATTAATGACATTGAATTATATGATTAATTATAGGTATATTTAAAAACATAATTATAAATTTCAACCAAAAAGAAAATTTGAATTTTTTTAGATATATGAAACAGAAATGTGAACTATGATGGAGTATAAAATTTATTTATTTACTATAAAGAAAGAGATTTTATAACAATTCTTATATTTAAAATATGAATTATTAAATACAAATTTATAGGAATTATATCCTCTTATATCATTTTGATTTTCTATAGTTTTACTTAGACCATTAATTAAATTTAAAATTCATTTACAAATTTTATAAAATTTAACTAGTTTTATAAAATGCAAATATGGATAATACTAATAGGTTGTTCATGTATCTTTATCATTGAAGGCTCATAAATATATAAATATTATACTATATAAATATATATAACAGAATAATAGATATAATAAACATTTTTAGAATACATATATATTTTAAAAAACATAATAATAAAATAGATTATAAAAAATAAAATATTTACAAAAAAATATATTTTTATGAACATAATGATTTTAACGTATTTAAGAAGTTTGTCTGCAATTCTGATACCATACTTTTGACTCGTTGAAAACAAATAAAGATATTTCCTCTCCTTTTATATGGATTTTTATTTATACCAAAATGACTATATAGATTTACAAATAAAATCCATAAAATTTTATCAGATAAACTTTGACATAGCTAGTAGTTTTGTACGAATAAATTTAATATAGAATTCATTTATAAATGACATAAATTGATTTAGTATGTTGAATTCTTTAAATTAAAATTTTAGAAACAAAATAAATGTTTCTTTCCAAACTAAATATTAAATTTCAAATGAATTTTATAAGACTTTGGTGAAATTCATTTTCCAAATACTGCATTAACGAAAACAAGACCACAAGAGAAGTTTTTAAAGGCGAAAGTCACAGGAATGTACATCCATGAAACATGAAATCATCGCCACCAACTACAAGAAGCTCCAAACATGAAATCAAGGTTTGCGATTATAATCAGCGGCTGAATTTGAAAGGCGAGGAACAACCACAGGTTCACCACGAACCTTTTCAAGGGCGAAGCTTATTCTCAATGGTCTACCTAAGAATGCCTGCAATTTAATTAAGCTATATCTTCACATATAATTGAACACTCGCAATAGCTCAAGTGACTTAAAGAATGAATCTTTACTCACCTTTCCATCCATGGCATCTTTCGCACATATAGCTTCATCTTCTTTTGAATAACTGACAAACCCAAACCCTCTTGATCTACCACTGTCTTTATCATACATAATCCTAACTGAAGCAAAACATCCACTGAGCTTATAAACTATTATAGAAACAAGCAGGGCTGGCTCCAAAATTTGGGTTGCCCTAATTGACTCAATTTTAATTGGCCACTTACTATCAAATATTAAAAAAAATGACATAAAGACTAAAACAAATTTTATGCAAAATCAAAATTATATTGTGCTTTTAACCTAAATTACATTTTTAAAAAAAATCTTCGATTGCCTATATTATATATAATTTTCTTACGCATACTGCTAATAATTTTTTTTTCCTCCTCTGGTTGCTCCGGAGATTTGCCCTAGACTTGTCTCCATATTTGTATTTTTTGATTGCACTACTTTTAAGTCATTCCGTGTAAGATAATTTTTGTTAGAGCAAAAAGAACTATGTATATCACAAAAAAAAAAAAAAAAAAATTGATAACCAATTGGTGGGACTAGTAATATTACTGAAAAATAAAACTTTTAAGACTAAGATGTTACATTCATCATTAGGAAAAACACAATGAGGCAATTGGAAGGCATAATAAAGAGTAAAAGATATATGCAACCACATTCATCAAAGAGCATAATACAATTTTTATTTGTGAATAAATTCATTATATATGTTTAGTATTCTATGAATTTTAGTCCACTTAAAATCAAGTCATATTTGCAGTCATGTTAATAATTTCAGTCAAATTCTATCAAATTCAATAACTGGCTCAATTCATTCATGCCAAAGAAGTCCAAATATTTTATAAAATTTCATAATAATTCAATCACGCCAAACAAGCTCAAACTATACCCATCAAATATCTAACCTCTACCGAACAAACAGACGCTGAGTATTTCTTTCACATAATGAAATAGAAATGATAATCATTTATGTTCATTTAGGCAATTCGTCGAATAGCTGGATGGCTTAATAATTGAATAAGAACAGCTGAGAACCATAGAGCGAGACAAATTAAATATCACATTAGTACCTTCAGTAAAATCTCCGAAAGAAGAGAAAGCATCTTTTAAGGATTTCTCATCGACTGACCATGACAACCCTTCAAAGTTCAAGCATAAACAAATGCTCCCCCGTAAGCAAAATATAGTATCATATAAAGAGGCATATAAATAATAAATGGGTGCAGGAGTGATATAGAAACCTGCAACAAATAGCTTTCTATTGGAATGAGGAAAAGTGGAGTTATGAACTGTTGTTGCAGCTCTTCTAGCAATGAAGATCACAGCTTTATTCATTGATAATTGGGTCCGTCACCAAGTCTGCCGCTCCCACTCTTGCCCTTGGCTTCTTGTCCCCATATACCAAGGGCCTGTAGGAGCAGCCCGACTAACACTTTTTTTTTGAATTCGTCTGTAAATATTTTTTATAATTTTTTTATTAAATGTATTTTAGTTAATTTATAATAAACTATAAAAATTTATAAATTTATAATAAATTTATAATAAATTATCTACATATTATATTTTTATAAAAAAATTATTAATTCTGATAAATTTAAAATACTTTTAAAAATATAATTTTTTTATTTTTTTGGTATTTTTATAAAAACCCCTATTTTTTTAGAAAAATATATGATTTTTTTTTCATTCAAAATTTTATTTTTACTATATATATGTGTGTATGTATGTATATATATATTTTGAGTTCGAAAAGGAAATTTTATGTCATAGCATCCAACCGAATAAATTATAGAATAAAATCAGGAAGGACAAGACCTCACTCCTGAAGAAAAAGCATAGAACTCCCTACCTTTACCTGTAAATAGACAATGAAATTCGATCTTTTAACAAAAGATAGAGAAACATCACTAATCTCATTAAGCAGTTTAATATAATCATACATTATTCATCCAAAATAAGAATTTTCTGCCAGTTTACTGTGAAGAGCTTGTATCAATAAGTATGAATTAGATTCCATTACCATTTTGGACCACTATTTGCTTTTAATCTAACCGAGGGTTTCTCTGAAGCTAAAGACTTTTGCAACTAAAGACTTCTGCAACTTTTGACTCAGTTAATCCTTGATACTGCCATTACTGCTCCCTGTGAATTGTGAACCACTCATTCAACATCTACATATGTTATGTAATGTTGTATAAATAATGTGTAGATATTATATAGATGTTGTATATATACTGAGTTATAATTTATATATATATATAAATATAAATATTCTTAATTAAAATATAAATGTTATATAGATATTGTATATAAATTGTATTCTAACTTGATATGTTCTTAAGCATAGTGTGACTTTGCAACATTTATATGTTTTTTAATTATAGTGTAAATATTATATAAATATTATAAATATTCTTAAGTATAATATAAATATCATGCAGATATAGTATAAATATTATATATTTATTGAATTGCAACCTTTATATGTTCATAAATATAATATATAAGATTTTAATTATAGTATATATGTTTTGTAGATGTATTTTAATCTTTATATATTTTTAATTAATGTTTAAATATTTTATAGATATTATATAATTATTGTATTCTAACATTCATATATTTTTAATTAACATATGTATATATTGTATAGTTGTTGTGTAAATATTATATTTTAAACTTTAACATATGTAGCACTCATATATAGGAGTGTGTATTATTCGATTTTAACCAAAAAATAGAACCGAGCAGATGAAATTCAATTATTTTGATAATTTATAATTTGGTTTTTGGTTCGGTTTTAATTTTAAAAATTATCGGTTTTTGTTTTTTCGGTTATTTTAAAATTAGTAATAATTATCGGTTATTTTAAAATTATAGTTATTAATATATTAAATATATTTTTTAGCAATAATATATTATTTATTATAATTATTTATTATTAATGTTTAGTATTTAATATTTAATATTTTTAGTAATAAATATTATTTTTATTTATATTATTGTATTAATATATTTAAATTGATAATATTTAGATTATAAATTATTATTATTTGGATAATTCAATTATAGCCGATTACTAAATAAAAAATTTTTAATTCAGTTCGGTGCGGTTATGTATTATTATTTTATTAATTTTAATTCAGTTCGGTTATTATTTTAAATGTTTTAAAATTTTTTATTCGTGTAAATTTAAATTCGGTTCGATTTAGTTAACCGAATGCTCACCCATACTTGTACATCATAAATAATATAAACAAAAATAAACAACTAAAATCCAAAAGAAAAAAGAGATATACTCATTCATAAATACAAACTAAAAAATAAAAAAATTCACAAAGAAAGAAAAAAATTTTCTTTTTAATTTTTTTATAAAACATGTAAAATGCTTTACGACTGAAAAAAAACCTCTAACTTTATAATTTAAAAACAACAAAGATCAAAATAAAAATTAATTAGAAAAAATAAATCAAACACACTTCTACTCAAGAAGAAAAGCTTAAAAGATAGAAGGAGATTGCAAATATATATACAGTTAAGACCGCTTAAAAAAACTAATTAAATTGAAAATCAAATCCAACTAAAAATTATGGTTTACCAAATTAATGATTTAGATTTTCGATTTTTTAATTTTTTTAATTTTTAGTTTCGATGTTGCAAATATATATTTTTTTATTTTTAGTGATAAAAAATCATTTGATTCGGTTAACCGAACCAAATAGTTAACCATATATAAATATTTTATAAATTATATAATTATTAATATATATTAATTATAAATTATGTATAAATTATGCATAAATTATAAATTATATATAATTTTATACAATAAATTATAAACTATATAAATAAATTATAAATTATATGTATATTAAATTATACAATATATATATAATTATTATGATGGATTATATTTAAATGTCAAATATGTATTTTATGCTTTAATTATACTTTTGTGTAAAGATTTATTATTGCAATAAATTATATTTAATTTTTTTTATTAAATATATATATATGAAATTTTAATTTTTAATTTTTTAATGTATATAGTATAACAATTAAAAATAAAAAATAATATTAATCGTTCATTTAGTTATGATTTGATTTAAATTTATAATTTTTATAAATTAAATTGATGAACTAATTTTTTTTACTTTTACAGTTTGATTAATGGAACCGTAGGAAAATATGAAGGTTTCCGTAAAAATAAAAATAAAGGGAAAAATCAAGAAAGGTAAAAATAAAAACTGAATGTAAAATAGAATAAAAAAAATTATGTAATTTGCTCTTATTTTTAAGGGTAATCATGTAAAAATGCATATCTAATATAAATCATATTGGCCTGTTAATGGGCGGATACGGGCTAATTTCTTCAGACAAACTAGCTGCGTGAAATTAAACTTTTGATAAAAAAATAAAAAAATAAAAAATAATTTTAAATTTATTATATTTATAAAATTTTTATTAAAATATTAAATTTTTATTAATTTATAAATAATTTATAATGAATTTATTATAAATTTATAAATTTTAAATAATTTATAATAAATTTATTATGAATTTACAGTAAAATGGTTAAAACATTTTTTATAAAAAAGTAAAAAAAAAATGCGGCGAGGTGTCATTTTACCGTGAAATTTTCTTTTTTTCTTCATCTCGGCGGCCCTCGCAATTCGCAAGTTGCAACCATTCTTGAAACCAGCGGAGGAGCTCTGGTGAAGGACGAATTGAGGTGAATTCTCTCGCTTAGCCCATGTCTCGACTTCTCTCTTGATTTATACTCCTTGTAATTCGCTATACTGTTATTATTTCGCCTCTTTTTGATTCTTAGTAATTTTACATAGAGTTACAGACTTACAGTGATTTAAGCAGTGGTGATAAGTGACAGTTGATTTGCTTCAAGTGGCCTTTCATAGAGTGCTTAGTCGAAGCATTGAACTGGGTGTTTATCTAAGATATTGACTCGATTGAATATGGAGGCTTTTTTCTATTTATTAAAAATTTTGTGAAAATATGGTGATTGCTGTGGCTGGACATATTATTTCTTAAGAGTTTCTCGATTAGATTATATATTTGTAGATTTGATTTTTATTGCGGAGGGGCTTCAGTTATTGTGAGAATGCCTATTTTGATGAGATGGAGTACGATAGTCTTTTATTATTTTGCAGTATACTGCTTGATAAAATGACTGTGAGAATCTGTTAAAAGCATATGATAAAGTGGATATTCTTTGTGATGCCAAAGATTACAGGGTTGTGAAAAATGCTGCATTTGATGCTTTTTTCCTTGAAACGAAACTTTGGTTTGTAGAGAACAGACAACAGAAAACGCAGAACTGATTTTGGTTTTTAGAGAATGATAAAAAACAAAGACATGTATTGTCCTTAATATGCAATAAATTTTTTGAAGTATTGTCCTTAATATGCTACTTCAAATTTCATTGTACCATTTTTCATATCTCATGCTTCCTGTTTTTCCTCATTGTAGTGCATTTTCCTCATAAAATGGCTGCTCAGGTGTATTAGTGGGTGATAGAAGACAGAAAAAGGAAAGATAATTTAGAGGAATAGTTTTTTCTTATATTTCATTCTTCTGTAATGTAAAATTTATACTGTATAAATGTTTTAGTTTAGGAAACAAAATATTTTGCTCTATTGATTTTAGGCTTAATTTTCTCCTAAACTATTGGTATTTGACTTTCCATATTGTATCACTCCCCCTCAAGTTGATCAGTGGGATTTCCAATGTTCAACTTGCCCAATACTTCATGAAAGGATTGAGTTGTAACTCCCTTCGTCAAAATATCGGCTAACTGGTGTTCAGACCTCACAAATGGAAGCTCGATGATACCTCCTTCAAGTTTCTCCTTGATGAAGTGTTTATCAACCTCTACATGCTTTGTCCTGTCATGCTGGACAGAATTACCAGAAATGCTGATGGCTGCCTTGTTATCACACTTTAGTTTGGCTGGGCCTTGAGGTGGAAAACCCAATTCATCAAGAATTTTTTTTAGCCACAATACCTCTTTTACTCCTCTAGCAATTCCTCTGAACTCAGCTTCAGCACTTGAAAGAGCAACCACCTTTTGTTTCTTGCTACGCCAAGTTACCAGATTTCCACCAACCAGAGTGAAGTAACAAGAAGTAGATTTTCTATCATTTGGATTTCCCGCCCAATCAGTATCAGTGTAGGCTTCTATTTCCAAGTATCCATTGTCTCTGAACAAAATTCCATGTCCAGGAGTTCCCTTGAGATACCTCACAATCCTCGTCACAGCTTCCATGTGCTCCTTCTGTGGAGAGTGCATAAACTGGCTAACCACCCTGACTGCATATGCTATATCTGGTCTAGTATGAGATAAGTAAATTAATTTCCCAACTAGCCGCTGATACAGTTCTTTGTCGGCAGACTCTCCTCCTTCCTTCAACACAAGGCCATGATTAACTTGTATAGGAGTGTCAATTGGTTTGCAGTCAATCATCCCTGTTTCAGCAAGAAGATCTAAGACATATTTCCTTTGAGAAATGAAAATCCCCATCTTTGATCTTAGGACTTCAATTCCAAGGAAATATTTAAGACCTCCCAAATCTTTCATTTCAAATTCAGCAAACAGACTATCTCGAAGCTTTGTCATTTCTTCCTTGTCACTACCTGTGATGATCATATCATCCACATAGATGATTAGGCATGTGATTAGTTCTCCTCTTCTCTTTAAAAACAAGGTGTGATTAGAATTACTCTGCCGATAGCCATATCTTTTCATTGCTTCGGTGAACCTTCCAAACCATGCCCGTGGAGATTGTTTTAATCCATATAATGCCTTCTGAAGTCGGCAAACTTCATTTTCTTTAAAGTTTTCAGAAAAGCCTGGGGGAATTTCCATATATACCTCTTCCTTCAAATCCCCATGTAGGAATGCATTTTTCACATCAAACTGGTGCATAGGCCATCTTTTGTTTGCAGCAATGGAAAAAAGAACCCGAATTGTGTCTATCTTTGCAACTGGAGAAAAGGTTTCTGAGTAATCTATGCCATAGGTTTGAGTGTAGCCTTTTGCAACCAGTCTGGCCTTGTATCTTTCAACTGTCCCATCAGCCTTATGTTTAATAGTGAACACCCATCTGCACCCTACAGGTTTCTTCCCATTTGGTAGTTCACATGTTACCCATGTTCCATTCTTTTCCAGAGCTTTCATTTCTTCTTTCATTGCTTCCCACCATTCCTTTTTTGCTTTGCCTCCTCTACTGATCTTGGAATTATCTCATGAATGGTAAGCGAGAAAGTTTTTACAGCTTCACTGGTCGTCCCCCTCACTAGATTTTCCAAGGGGTATCTAGAACCTCTAGCAACTCTTTCAGGAGAGTACCTTCTTGGTGGAATCCCACGAGTACTTCTTGGAGGCAGATGATATCTTTCTTCTTGGATCTCCTGTTCAGAGTTAGTATCAATCAAATCATTATTACTAAAAGAGTGTGATTCCTCACTTACCTCTAGTTGGACATCATCAGAAGGAGAGACATTGGGTAGAGATGGCACTTCTTGTGGTACTGAGTGTGTGTCACCTTCTGATTCTTGTCTGATAGATTCATTTGCAAGCTTAGTTGATTCTGGAATAGCACTGTCTGAGATAGCACTGTTGTTCAACCATGCTAGTGGATCACTATTGTTCTCCCCCTGACCACTAGAATGGGCAATATAGTAATATTCAGTCTCGACAAAGTTACAGTCCATAGTCACACAGGTCTTGCGTGTACTTGGACTATAACACCTGTACCCCTTCTGATGAAGTGCATATCCCATAAAAACACACTTGATTGCACAAGGGTCTAGTTTAGTTCTATCCCCTTTTTGAATGTGAACGAAAACAGAGCACCCAAAAATCCATGGAGGCAAAGATAAAGCTTGGGGAATGTCCACTTGACTACCAAGGACTTGTAAGGGTGTTTTATGATCCAAAATCTTTGTGGGTAACCGGTTCAGAAGGTAGGCTGAAGTAGCAAGGGCTTCTGGCCAAAAGTGTTTCGAAACACGTGACTCGATAAGCATTGCTCGTGTCATTTCCAGAAGGGTTCTATTCCGGTGTTCAGCAACACCATTTTGTTGTGGTGTATAGGGACATGTAGTTTGGTGGATTAGGCCATTTTCAAGGAAGAAGTTTTTCATGGCTCCATTGACATATTCGGTGCCATTGTCAGAACAGAGAATTTTAATTTTCCGGTGGAATTGAGTTTGAATCATGTGGAAGAATGCAACAAATTTTTCAAACACCTCAGATTTATGCTTTAAAAAATACACCCAAGTCATGCGAGAAAAATCGTCCACAAATAACACAAAATATTGAAAACCAGTAGAGCATGGAGCAGGACCCCAAACATCAGAGTGAATTAAACTAAATGCCTTATCAAGTCTAGTATTGTTTAATGGAAATGAAACACGGTGACTTTTCGCAAGTATGCAAGTCTCACAATTCAAACAAAAGTCCCTATTTTTAAACAAAGTAGGAAATAAGAATCGTAAATAACTTGCCGACGGATGTCCCAATCTTCTATGCCATAGCCAAATTTGTCTATCCTCAGTTCCATGAGCAAGTAACACAGCCCCTTTTTTTACCACGTCATCGACATAATACAGTCCTTCAAACTCAGTACCACGCCCAATGATCTCCTTCGTATGAATGTCCTGCAAAAAACAAAATTGAGGATACATGAGAACCACACAATTCAGTTCTTTAGTAATATGACTGATTGATAAAAGTTTATGCGAGAGTGAGGGAACATAAAGACAATGCTCCAATTCCATTTTAGAATGGAATTTAATTTTTCCAGCATTTTCCACTTTTGACAGCATGCCATTTGCACTTTGTATGAAGTTTTTTTTTCGGAATTTCTGAGGTAATAAGATCTGAAGCAGCGTAAGTGACGGTATGTGAGGCACCCGAGTCAAGAATCCATTTATTTTCTTTTTTCGGACTGGGCTGGATCTGAGCAGAATTTAATTGGGCCGGCTCCACTTGTTCTTCCTTTTTGGTCCGGTTTATTGGCTTTGGTAGTGGGCCGAACAGCATAGACCCTTTTTCTCTTTTGAAATATGGCCTAGTGGGTAGTTTATTTCCCACATCCCCATCTCTTCCATTACTTGAGAGAATTTTAGGGTTCTTACCAAAGCTTCTAGCGCCGCCGCTCGCCATAGCAATGATCCCCGCTTGGCTTGTTCCTCCGCCACTATTCTCACTGCTCTCAGTTTTGCCGGTAGCCTCTTGGTTGCCCAAAGCTGTATTTGCTTTACCTGTGCCTTTCTTTTTCGTTCGGTTCCCATTCTCCCACCAATCAGGATAACCAATTAGTTCAAAACAACCCTCCTTGGTATGCTTTTTCATACCACAATGAGAGCATTGAAGCTTTGAGCGATCTTCCTGTGATGAGCTTCTACGATCTGAGGAATCTGATCAATTCTTTTGCTGTCCAGACATTCTGCTTCGATTCACTGGTTTTGCGATCAGTCCCGAACCTATGCCACCCGAGGATGTATCATCGTCGCCGGAGGTAGCAGGTTTCAGTACCTGGTTCCTTGCGGCCTCTCGACGAACCGAGGCATACGCAGCCTCTACTGAGGGTTTAGGCTCCTGTTTCAAGAGACCCTTCCTGACCGATTCGAACCTCTCATCGATTGCCGTCAAAAACTGGTATAATCGTTGCTCATTAACATATTTATTGAATTATGCTATATCATCTGGACATCTCATGGGGTTTGGCTGTCTACGATCAATTGTCTGCCAATACCCCTGTAGTGTGCTCCACAGCCCTTCAAGAGTCCCATTGCCTTGTCTGATGATACTTGCCTTCTTGTGTAAATCGTATGTTTGTAACGAATCTACTCCACTGCCGTATGTTGTGGCTAATCCTTCCCACAAGGTTTTGGCAGTAGGGTAGTTTATCACACTGTTTACCAGACTGGAATCAATATTTTGAATGATCCAGGTAAACACAATTTGGTCCTCTTGATCCCATAATTGAAAGGTAGGATCTGTGTTTGGAGGAGGATTAGAGGACAAGTATTTTGTTTTTTCCTTTCCTCCTATTGCTGCTCGCATCAACCGAGCCCAGATAGCATAATTATCTCATGTTAATTTTGTGGCTATTGTCAAATCTGTTTGAAAAGTTTGTTTTAACATATTCGCAAATTGGAGGGCTATATCGTCTGGTAACATTGATTTAGTATTACCAGTCGTGTTGGAATTGTTTTCAGAATCACTTTCTGACATTGTTTGGTTTGGTTTTGCAGGATCAATTCAAGGAGGGATTTTGGTAGATGATGATTGCTGGTTCTCTCCTTCTGGATTGAAGAACCTGCTCTGATACTATGATAGAAGACAGAAAAAGGAAAGATAATTTAGAGGAATAGTTTTTTCTTATATTTCATTCTTCTGTAATGTAAAATTTATACTGTATACATGTATTAGTTTAGGAAACAAAATATTCTGCTCTATTGATTTTAGGCTTAATTTTCTCCTAAACTATTGGTATTTGACTTTCCATATTGTATCAGTGGGTAACTCAGGTACACAAGTGAAGACATGAATGCATTCAAGGCTTTCAAAGCCCAAGTCCCAATTGCTTGGAGTCCTAACTTATACATAAACTTGGTGAGGGGCATTCCTGGAACTAGGAGACTTCACAGGCAACCTTAGAGGCCTTGCGTCTTCGCAAATGCAACCGTACTGTCATGCGATGGAATACTCGTACTGTCGGGAATACTCGTACTGTCGGGGGAATGCTCCGACAGGTTTTAGTTTAAGCAGAATATTTTCATTTTATGTATGTGGCTCATACTGATTAGTCATTTTCTTGAATATATGACTTATTTTTCATTTGCAGGTAAAGAGGTTAGTTATGGTTGAGACAGAAGAAATGTGCGAGGCCCGCAAGCAGAATGAGGCAAACCACCGCACTCTATGTCCCCCATTGGTCATAAACCACTTGCCTTCTCAAGAAAGCAGTTCTCCCCAGAGTTTTTGCATCTGTTTAATGTAGTTCCTTAGAGGTCAGCTCCCTGTTTATTGAGGCATTTGTCAATTGCTTAAGGGATCTGTTTACAGGCAGTGTATTTTCTGAAATCATGTCTAATTTAGTAAACTGAATTCTCTGTCTGTTATCTGATAAAAAAAAAACCTCTGTTTCTTATTTAGTTTATATGATGGGTTGAGTCGTGCATCCTGCCTTTTGGTCTATTGTCATTCCAAGTATATTTTTGGAATTCTCAATTCAAACATTGAAGGTTTATGTTTGACGAGTTTGTTTAGATATACAATTGGTACTTTATATCTAGAGATTGGGAAATATATTTTAACAGACAATTGGAATTTGAATCTGAGTATTGTTTCTCTAAATCATAGAATGACGTTCACACAAAACTTTAACTAATTTCATTGTGTCTGAAAGTTGAATAATTAAGTGCCATCTGGCAACTAAACAAGCACGAAGTGCTAGATTTTTTTTATGGTTCCTATTGGCTTCAAAAGGAAACTATAAATATATAGGACTGGAATAGACAGAGGCAGTTGAGAGAGCATTATATTGGGAGTCCTGCCTTTGCATCACTGCCCTCCTTCTCCATCTCTACAACAATCAAATCATTAGAAGTTTTGAGCTCCTTACCATAATCACCAGATGCAGTATACTGCTGGACTTTGTACCGATGTCTCATAGCAAACATGAGAAAAACAAAAAAGTTCAGCACTCCTAGAACTGCAAGCAACCAGTAGAAGTTATTTAACTTTCCCTTATTCAAGTTGCTCCTTAGCCAGATCTTCTTAGTCACTTTATCAACTATAGACACCAATAAGCTACTGACAAAGAAACCCATTGAGAGTGTGCTTAGGAAAAGCCCTGTGCTCATTGACTTCATTCTCTCTGGTGCCTCTCTGATGAAAAATTCAAGTTGTCCAACATAAGCAAAAGCTTCCCCAGCACCTACTAGGAAGAATTGTGGGACTAACCAGAAAGCACTCAACTTGGCTTCATTTTGAACAGCAATTTCCCTCCTTTCTTTCTCAGTAATAGCAGCAGCCACCATAGCAACTATTGAAAAAATGAGTCCGATACCAATCCTCTGAAGGCTTGTGAGTCCTTGGGCATTGTGGGTGAGATTTCGAGCCAAGGGGACAAAGAGCCTTTCATTGAGAGATGTGAAGAGGAGAATGGTGATGAAGAGAAAAGTAGAAAATGAACCTGAAGGAATAACAAAGGAGCCAACCTTTCTGTTCATGAAGGTTGCTTGCTCGATGGTGAAAGTAGTCATTTGAGAATAGATTGTCCAAAAGAGGATACATGTGCTCCAAATAGGGATGAGCTTCAGTACCAGCTTCACTTCTTCAACTTCCATTACAGAAGATACTATCCAAGGGTTGTTTTTGTTTCCTCCAGCAGAGGAGCGATCGTCCATAATTGCAGCCTTGTCGAGACATCTGATGAACCATATGCATAGGAAAATAATATACTGTAAATTTTAGGGAAAAACACTGAAGAGATACTAGTTAACTACCTTTATTTTAAGGAAATAAATGCTATAGTAAACTTACTTGAACCTCTGTGTGTAGGGTATCCTGGAATTTTGGTAATCATTCAAAAGGCTGGGGTGAGAAGGATAGGAATGACCTCTCTTCTTCCAAGCCAAGAATAAGACCCTCCATATCACAGTTAAAGGGCTACCTTGAGGTTTCTTCATACGGTACCATGGTGTCCCAATGAACAATATAACCACTGCAATTACCATTGTCCCTGCTGAAATTCCATAACCCCATCCTCTTCCTACATTATCTTGTATATACACGAGCACTGTTACTGCAAACAAGGATCCCATGCTTATGCAGAAATAGAATCTATTGAAGAAGAAAATCATCGCCTTCTTCTCCTTGGGGTCTGCTGCGTCGAATTGATCAGAACCAAAACCAGATACATTCGACTTGATTCCACCGCCACCAAGTGCTATAATATACAGAGCTGCATATAGCATAGCCAGTTGCTGGCCATTAGCTTCAATACACTGATGACGCATTCTCCTGTAGTCATCGCACGGTGGTGGTCTCATGCTAGAGATGGTTGTAGCCAGCGTTAGTAGAATTACCCCCTGATGCAGATACACAAAATTAGTAGAAAAGCCTTAACTTTATAAAGACCTTGATTCTTTTGGTGTTTCAATCAGTGGCACTGTAATATGAAAAGATTAGGGGATGATTGTCCATCGCATACAGATCTCTTATTTCATTTTGTAAAGAGGTTGGTGATATTAATTATTTATTACTCCAGAAAGTGTGGAACTCATTAGTTACTTGCACACACCCTGCTAGTTCCCAATATTAAACACAGCAAAATCAATTATTAAAAACCATGTCCCTCTCCTTAATCAAAGTTCAGTAGTAATTCCTTAAGCAGCTTAAAGGACCTTAATTCAACTACCAAGATGCATAAATTAAGGGTGACTCAACTAATCTAAAGCTAAGCTGAACAAGGTGACATTTTTAACTCTTTATCATCAAGGTGACATGTAGTTCAACTATTTTTTTTTTTGGTGAATTAGACTTTGGGTCTAAGCTCAGCCAGCCGGCCTCATAATTTTAAAGACGACTTGAGTACAAATTGAGCTTTGTCCATGAAAGTTTTTAGTTAACAGCTTACCAGAGCAGTAATGGTTGAAAAGATTGCAACAGTCAAATAGCGACCAAGCTTAGCATCTGCCAAGAAACCTCCAAGTAATCCAAGAAGATTGAGAGTACCCATGAAATTGGTAACAATGGTTGCAGATTTTGCAGAAGGAATATGCAGATCTCCAACTAAGTATGTGACTAGATTCATTGATATACCCATCACACATACTCTTTCTGAAAGCTCAGTACCTGCAAAGGAATTCAATAATGGAGTTCAATAATAGAGCTTCACTATAACTATTAAAGCAACAAAATTATTATCATATAATGTCTTGCTAATTAAGGAGAATAAGCACCCAAGATTAGTCCTGCTGCAAGCCATCCTCCTGTTTTAGTATTGTCGACAGGATTTCCTTTATAATCTACTGCAGTATCATGATTTGCTCCATCCTTATCGCCATGGCTGGCTACTAAAACCTGTTACAGTTGAGAAATGATTTTGAGAAAAAACCCTTTTAAAATTATTATGGAAATTTATTGAAGCACTTACCATCTCTAAGAGAAAAAGAGAGAGAGAGAGAGAGATGATAGTATTTAGCTCTGATAGCTCACAAAAAGAAGAACAGAACGAGTGTACATGAAAAGAAGAACAGAATGAATATATCTTAAAAGGAAAATAAAAAAAAGTTTGTTCGCATTATATAACCTCTTTATCGCAAAACTAGAAAAATAAAAAATGTTTTAAAAAATAATTGCATTGTACTATTTAACTCTCTATGTATTGCATGAAGGAAAAATAAAAAATAGGCATGTGAAATAATTTATTATTGCAAAAATAATAAAAAATGATAAATTATTTAATACTGTTTCCATATTATATAAAGAAAAAAAAAATTAAACCTCCTGACTTCACCTTATTATCACAAACTAAAAAAATTAATTAAAATACATGATTAGATAATTTTAACAAGAACATATAAGTATAGAAAGGATATTAATAATCACTGAAATATAGATTAGTAGTCAAGAGTATATGTTACTTTCATCTATATTTAAAATTTGAATTATAAACATTTTTGTTCTCTATATATATGATTAATAAAAATAAAAATATTAATCTTGGTAAAATAATGGATATATTTATAATTAAATTTTAAAATATTCGTAACCAGTTTGATGTATAAAAAATATTATTTATATAACAATATTTTAGAATTTTTCTTATTCAATAATCTCCAAAATTCTGTGAAGAAAAAAAGAAAAAAAATTAATTTATAATATTACAAGAAGCAAGAAAAACAAGAAGTGATTAAAATAAAAAGTAAGAAATAATGCATGATTAGGAGTTATTCGAAGGATACAGAGATAGCTAATGTAGTGAGAATAGTTTGAAACGAGTTGTACAAATTGTCTATATATGAGTAGAAGCATGTGGCCATTTTGGAGTTATTACAAAAAGCTTTTGAAGTTGTGGCTGTGGTTTAGCTTTTGGTTATGGTGGTGAATGCTCAATTGCTCATTCTCCCAAATCAAAGCAAACATTTGAAAGTGACAATCCTTTCTTTCCAGTTTTGGTTCTTATCTCTCTGCATTATCATCAATATTCATCACCATTATTCATTATTATGGTGACAATTCAATGATTGTCTAAAATTTTTGACACGTGGGTTTTATCAAAAAATTTTGGACCGTCCGATAATTGATTGGCAATAGATTGAGGAAATCATATGTAGGTTGATTGAATCATATATTAAAAGGTCCTTATCATATAATTCCCATTGCCCTAATCTCTAGGAAATTTAGGTAGAACGTTTTACACTTCCTCTCCATTTATCCACTATTTTAATAAGACTTAATACATAAATAAATATCTATATTTGTAAAAAAAAAAAAAAAATTATTAGCCCCTTACACTCTAAATTCATCCTACTAAACACTCCCACATACTTAAAATATGATATTATCACATCCTCAGCTGAGTTATTTCTCATCTCACCAGAGAGCGTGCAGTACACGCGTCTTTAACGCCTCTTTCTTCTGAATTAGATTTGTGGCTCAAACATTCAGTACTGATTTGGGAAAGTAGCCACAAATGTATCAGTTCACTTTGAACCTATAAATACACAACTCTCTCATTGTCTTCATTTTCTATCAATCAGATTAAGATCCAGTTTCTTTCTCAATCCTCTCTCAACTTTCAACCTTTCAAGAAGTTGGTTCATTTTCTTTCTTTTCTCTTTTTTTTTTTTTTTTTTTGAATGTGCGATAATGATAGTTCAAGAATGAATTTGACCATATTACTAAAAATTCTTTTGCTGGGATCGATATGGATTGATTATTTTATTTTATTTTCTCGAGTTCATTTCGTGTTTCCTTTTAAATAGTGAATCTACACCAGTAATTTTAAATGTTACATGTTGCTAATTCTATAGGTGGAATGGAAGAGAAGATGAGTTTAGGCGTATCACAGACTTTAATAGAGGATTCTCAAAGAATTTTTTAAATAGGGGATTCTCATAGAATTTTTTAAATAAATATAAGTGTTTATTTATTTATTAAGCCTTTAATAAATTTAGATGTTCTAGTTACCATTAGATGTGACAACTTAGTTATTTTTATTTTTATTTTTATCCAGTAAAGATATAAACTTCTCTAAATTATTATTATTATATATATACTAAAATTGCTCTAAGAATGAATACTATATTTTCAATTTTATCCATATTTTTTTTATTTTTAATTTTAATTTCTAATTTTACCCCTTTTTTTTTTGGACTTTTGCTTTTTTTTTTTTGCTATTTTCTTTGTTTCCTACGTAAGCATCCTCGGACGGGCTAATAAAAGGCAAAATGATCAGAATATGGATGCTTTTTATTTCTTTTTTCACTTCCTTCTTTTTTAAGTTTTTTTATTCTTGTTTTTTTTTTTTCATTTGTTGCTTTTTATTTTTAGCCTTTTATTTATTTTTTATTTTTATCAATATTTTTATTAATTGAAATAAAATAATTTAAATATATATATTTTTTATCTTTTTTATTTTTATTTTAATTTTTAGTGAACATTTTGAGTCATAATTCTTAAAATGATAATTTTTAAATTTTTAAATTTATATTATCATTTTAATTTATTTTTTAAATTGATAATATAAATTTAATTATTTTAAAATAGTTTAAAATGAATATGTTATTAATTATAATTGAATTTAAAATTTTATATTATTCAAATTTATTTTTAATAGATTTTTTATTCACTTAAAAATATTTTTATTATACTAATTTAGTTTAAATTTTAATATATTTATTTTTCTATTACTTTATATATATTTTTACTCATATTATTTTTAAATAAATTCATATTTTTTTATCCCTTTTTTTATATATTAGCATCCTTTTATATAAAATTCATGTAATAGGAAGTTTAATATATTTATATAATATATGTTTTTTAATTTTTAAATGGGTTAATATTGTCATTAACTTTTAATATATAAAATAACATATAAAAATATAAAAATAGAAATTTATAGAAATATAAATAAAATAGAAAAAATACACACCCAAATTAATAATAAAAAATTTAATTAATTAACTAAATATTGTATTAATTTTTTAATTATTATTTATTAATAATATTTTTAATAGAATTTTTTATTAGATAATATTAACAATAAATTAATAGTATATTTTTATATAGTATTGACCGTTATATTTAATAATTATTTTTTACTTTATTTTAAAATTTTATTAAAGCGTTACATTAAAATATTTATTATTTATAATTATTAGGAATAATTATTTTATTTTTGTATTTATTTTTTGTAATTGTGTGTTAAATTAATTCTATCTCTTTGTTTAGTTTATGAAATATATATATATTTTTGCTTAAATTTTATATTGATATATATTTTTAATTTACAAAATAAAAATTGTCATTAAAAAATTTAACTCCTGCAATAACGTGCGGGTTGGCACTCGAGCTTATACATACTAAAACTACCCCCAAAATAAATACTAAATACTAAATAAACCACACAAACTTTTTTGATATTTCAATTTTGTCCTTTTTTTTGTTTTTTGCTTTTTTTTTAAATCCTTCTGTTTTTAAAATAATTGTGAAACCAAATCAAATTAAAGTTTTAATAAATTATCATAAATTGCTTAATTGAAATTAAAGATAAGTTGTGATGCATTTTTCAATTTGGCGCCATAATATATAACAAAATAATTATCTATCCTAATAATTCCTTTAATATAATATGATAATTGTTTTTTTATTTTCATTCATTGCACCTTGATCTTTATATCTTGATAATAACTTTAGTATAATCTTAAATTTTAGATAATTTGCTGCTAAATATTAATAAATACTAACAATATAAAAAATTACTCCTATAAACCTAATGTAAAGCTATATGAAATATCAATGCAAATATAATTTTTATTTTTTAAAATGTTAAATAAAATTAATTATTTACTCATAAAATTTAAAATATACATACATTCTAATTCCTACACAATTTATATATTTTTATAATATAATATAATATAATTATATAAAATGAGGATCAATATTTAAAAATTCTAACTCAAAATAATCAAAGGAAAAAAATAAAATAACACTATAATGTATAATTAATCTAAATAATGAAATATATATTAGACTTGAATTTAAATGCAAATGATGTATAAAAAGTTTAATAAAATTTTAAATTTTGATTAATTAAAAGTTTGATAAAAGGGTGATATTTTATTATTATTTCATTTATAATTTATGAAAATAAAAAGTAAAGTAGGTATAATTTTGAATTTAGAATTGAAAACTTGAAATGTATATTAAATTTAATTTATTTTGTTAAAAAAAATAAAATGTTTTTATGCAAATTTAATGGTCAATATTTACTAACATTTTTTCTTGAATAAATAGTTTTACTTAAAAATAAATTAATAAGTAATAAATTTTTAGATAAATTTAAAATTGTTTTTCACATTATTTTGAAGTAAATTTATAATTTTTTTCTTAAAAAAAAATTAACAACTTGATAAATTTTCACTTATTTAAATTATTAATTTTAATTTTTTTAATTAAAATAATAAAATTAATATTTTTAATATTTTTTTATCAACCAATTTTTAAATCAATTAAAAAAATTATATATTAAATATATCTTATTATAGATATTTTTTATAATATGTGAAAATGAAAATTTTTAATAATATTTATATTTATATTTACTATTATTTTTATGTACTGATTATATTAAAACATAAATTATTTTTTATTTAAATAATATAAAATTTTATAAACCGCAGTAGCACAGGTAAATTAATTTGCATGTATATGCTAAAACTTCTACACCCAATGAATAGTTAAATTTTAATTTTACCCTTATTTCTTTTTTTCATTTTCTCCCTTCCTACCATTTTATGTTTTTATTTTTTTTTATTTTGCCTTTATTATTATTATTATTATTATTATTACTGCTGCTGCTACTACTAATTTAAAAGTTATTATTTCAATAAAAGTGACTTTTTAAATTTTTATTTTTTATTTTAACTTTTAATAGATTTTATAAATTAATTCCTAGAACAATGGCTTTTAAAATTTTAAACTTTATTATTATTATTATTATTATTATTATTATTATTATATTTTAACTTTTTAATGAACAATATAAATTTAATTATTTTAAAGATAATTTAAAATAAATATGTTATTATTATAATTGAATTTATAATTTTTATTATTTTACCTTATTTTGAATATGTTTTTGCTCATTTAAAAATATTTTTATTATACCAAATTAATATAAATTTTGATATAATTATTTATTCTTATATTATTCTTATATTTCTCTCTAATCATATGATTTTCAGTTGAATTTTATAACTTTTTTATTTTTATCCAAAAAAAATTAATAAGTAATAAATTTTTACTTATTCTTTTGTATTCAAAATATTATTTTTATTTTTTGTTTTTTAATTTTTCAACTAAAGCAATAAAATTAACATTTAATATTTTAATTATTTTTTTGATCAAATCTCAAATCAATTCAAAAAATATTTTAATGCATTGGACATAATTTATTATAAATATTTTTATAATATATAAGTATATATAAAAATGTTTAATATTATTTGCATTTATATATAATATTATCTTTTATGTCTTAATTATATATTAATATATAAATTATTTCTTCATTTAAATATAATATAAAATACATAGACCGCATCATAGTACGAATAAAATTGGATGCTGATTTTTATTAAATCATCTTAAAGAAGTTGAGTCCTTCAAATGTAATACTAAAAATGAGATTAAAGGAGATTAATATTGCAACTAATTAGAATTTCCTTATTATTCCACTAATTTCATAAGTAAAATTTTAAAATATTTGAATTTTTGCCATTTTTTCAAGAAATCATTACTCTCTCAGCCTCAAAATAATAATTTTATTTTTATTTTATATTTATCCCAATTATAATTTTTTCATATATTCCCTTGTTAGTTTCTTATATGATATTTGTAGTTGAACGGATGAAATATTCGTCAGGCACTACTATTTAGTAAATATAAAAAATATTAACTATAAAATGAATATTTTGGGACATTGAAATACAAAAAAAAAAGGACTTTTGTTTAGAACGGAGCAATTATTTTCCATTTTAATTTTTGTAGGCAAACTGAGATTTTTTTTTCTTATAATAAAACTTAAATTTTGTCATTCCCTTTCTTTCTTTATTAGATTTCTTTTCTTTCTTTATTAGAAAATTAATAATAAAACAGAATATAGTACTATAAAATATAAATTACGGCCTTCTCTAAGCTCAAGCTCAGAAAAATTCTAAAATTTTTATCTCAATGATCTAAATGAATGAGTAATTAATTTAATGATATTAAAACTATTTTTTTAAAATCAAAAAGTCAAGAATTTGATTAGCATTATCTTGTCAAATTTATGAAAAAAAAACGAAAAAAGTTACTTTTGAGGTTTGTTTAAAGAAAATAATTGAGGTTGGTAGGACATGTTTATTTTTGTTTTTACGGTAAGATACTCTCATATCATACCCGTTTTTGAGCTTTTTCTCTTTTCAACAATTCAATTCATTATTTGGCGAGCCATATTGCTAGTAACCCATTGCGATTCTAGTAGACCCTCGATGGACAATTGCCCTCCTCCTGATGCTAGATGAGACATTTCTGCTTGTTGTTCCGCATGAGGATTGAGTGGTAGGGTTGATTGTTAGGATTTTGTTGATCCATTCTCAAAATCTCGAGCCATCTCAATTTTGAATATCGTCCAAAATACATTGAGGAAGTTTTAAGAATATCTCTTAATCACTATTTTCTCTGATAACTAAAGGCCTAAAAACTATTAATGATTTTAGGAAAAAAATGACAATGAAGAAATTATTTTAGGATCCATCTCATTAGATAATTATTTAAAATAATTGATTTTAGATTTAAAATATATTTATTTTTTATTTATTTATATTTAACACATCATTTTACATTTATACTCATCCAAATGAATTTTTAGAGAAATTTTTTATTTTACAAAAAAAAATACATAATAAAAATATATGATTAGTTTTATTTAATTTTAATTATTAAAGTCCTTAATGATAAATTTTGATTCAAATAATTTACTCATGCAAGACCATTGAAAATTCAAATTTGGTAAAAAGCCGATTCAATTGAATTCTATTTTATTAATTCTCCAATGTAGAAAGAGTATAAATAATAGGATTCAATTATTTTGAGTTAAAAAGATAGTCATTCTGAAAGAAGTGAAAATCAAGAAAGGGTTTGCAAGATTTTATTCCATTTAATTAATTGCACTATTAAAAACCTAAAATGTCTTCATTTAAATTAAATATAATTCATTTTGTTATTTGTATTGAGAAAATGAACTTGAGTCAAACTCAATTCCAAAGCTAACTCATGAGGTGAAAATTGCTCGAGCCATTATAAGGAGTACATATTTGTTATATTTTATCAATATGGGATACTTAATTGTCACACCTCATTTTTAGAAGTATGACGGTCCTAGGTTCAGGTAGACTTAAAGCCACTAGGCACTACGTAGAACCCAACTAATTTAGAATTTATACAAATTGGTTATTACACTAGTGCATTAAAATTTTATTATTATTTACTCAAATTTTTATGATACATTATTATTACATATTTATTTTTATATTATATATTATATACAAACTTTTTTTTATTACATTATGGTTTACTTTTACAATTTACTAAACTATTCATAATCGTACTACGGAGTTACTAGAGCATAGTATAAAAATAATTATTTAATTACATATGATAGTATTTGCTAATTACATTATTCTCAAGCTTCTTGTTGAAAGAAAAAATCAAGAAGCTGATGGTCCTGAGTCACCTCTACCTGAAACCACAGACGATGGGGTGAGTCATTAACTCAGTGAGATTATAGTGTCACAAGGGTAAGATGTACAATAAAATAGTTTAAGGTTCAAGAATAATAAATATATAAGGTAGTAGCCCAATAAAGGTATAACAATAAAATTCAATCCACAAGAAATGCCCATAATAATTGGACCAATATCACAAAAACAAATCACATAATATGACAGATAACACAAAGCAATAACACTGAAAAAAATATATTGTTATTTCAATGCTATCACACACATAAGGGTAGCTTCTACCCTACAAATCACAAACTTCTGTGTGCACATAGCCTGATAGTATAGCCCTCATTAAGTTAGAATTCTGTCATATTGGTTAATCAAATGGCATGGTATGATCACATAGGCCAAGAGGCCACATTGATTCTCACAATTCATAAATAGAGAATCACAAACAACAAATGATATCAAATGACTCAAATATCAACAATAGTTAAATTTTTATCAAAGAATTCCAAACGTGACAAAATAAGGATTGGACACTATAACTCACCTCGAATATGCAAATTTGATTCCTCTAAGTCATTGAGAATTATTGGTTAATTCGATAACAATACCCAACCTACATTCACATCCATATATAAATCACACTTTTAGGTTTATTTTTCATTTTTATTTATTATTTTTGTCTTAATTATTTATTAGGTACCTATGTCCTATTTTAACATCTTAATATACTTTAAAATTTATTTTGTAATTATGAATTCAAATATCATAAAATTATATTATAATAGGGCTATACAATATAGTAAATTCAAATATGTGTCATATGCCTATAAAAATGCATTGGCTTCTTCAAGTCGTATGATTTACTTATTTATTAAATTAATATTTATAGTTTTTAAAATATTAAATATTCATATTAAACTTTATATTCATCTAATATATAATTATATTTATAACCAAATTAAATATATTTTGTTATGCTCAATTCAGTCTCAAGTCAACCAAACACCAAAATTCCAACATTTGAATAGTTTGTATTCATTTAATTGTATATTAATTTATTTAAATTCATTTGCCCTGAAATTTTTTCAGCATATTTCCAACATCATATATGATCTCTCTGTAATTTTTTATAATTTATAAAGTTTATTTATATAGGTAAATAATTTAAACACAGTAACAAATTTCAGTGGTATTCATTCAGACTATTAAAATGAACAGCTTATATTCACTTATTTTTCCTTATCATTTTGACTTAAACTTTTACCATAGCCTTCCCAACATCTAAATACATCTTTTCATAAATTTTTATGAATTTTAAAGTTCATTTTCATATTGAAATAAATAAAATATAATAGCTAAATTATTAAAAGTTCAAGCTGTAATATTTGGACAAATTTGAGTGTTAGGGTTTTTAGCTTCATTTCTTTCCATTTCTTTCAATATAAATCAATTTATATCATCATAATTACTTAATTAATATGTATAAATGATAATATTGAGCTCAGATTCAATAAATAATAGATTTAACGTTAGAAAAATAAAATAAAAGATTAAGATTCAGAATTTCCAAATTCTTACCTTTAGGAGTTCCTTTGCCTTTATATCATTTTGTTGATTTAATTTTCTAATTTAGATCACTTTTAGACATAATAATCTAGCCTAAGAATGATTTTTGGCTGCTGAAAAAGAGAGAAATTTATTATAGAGAAGAGGTATTTTGATGGTAAGGAGAAAGAAGAAAAAGAAATTGAGATAAGAACAAAACTTGGCAACCTTTTAATAATAATTTATCTAAGCTCTTCCTATTTAAAGGAGGTGACTCACCCATTTAATTTGGCAGAAAAATGGCTGAGAATTAAGTGGGTGAAATATCCATTTTTTTCCTCAAATCTTTTATACTTATTCGTTAACTTGAATACCTTTATGATCATTTCACATCCTAATTTACTATCTACACTTGAATTAATTTTTTTAAAATTATTTTTACTTCTAATTTTAATTTTAAGTTATCTTATATGATTTTTATGTATATTATTATGTTAAAATATTATTAATAAAGTTATGGTATATTTCAAGTATAATACTTTAAGATTTTTATACATACAAGTTAACGTCATAGCTAAACAGTTTTAAAATTTTTCATTTCCATCACTTTAGTAACATATAAATTTCACTTTGCATATGAATAATTTCTTTATCATTCTAATAGGTCATTTTATTCCTCTAATAGTTTATATACAAATATAATTAGTTATTTAATAACTTACAATTAATTGATTTGATTCATAGTTATAAAGTTTTCAATTCAAATACTTTAAAATTTTTGTTTATATTATTTTGGCACATTAAAATTTTATTTCAATCAAAATTTTTTCTTACTTTATTTATTAATTTGTACAATATTTAAGCTACTAAATTTTTATTTTATCTAGCGTATTACATTAATACACCCCCCTCACGCCCAGGCTAGAGCCCATAAAGAAAATTTAGGGCGTGAAGTTTGCAAGACTGGACATCTACAGATGACCCAACATTGAGATATTAGATCTTGACTCTGATACCATATTAAAAAAATGGACTTGTGCCTAACTCAACCTAAAAGCTAGCTCCTGAGGTGAAGATTGCCCAAGTCATTATAAGGAGCACACATTTAATATATTTTATCATTGTGAGATACTTAATATTTCGACGCTTGAACTTAGTTGCTTAAAGGATGGTAAATTTTTTTTTGTAAATATTATTTTATAATTAAGCTAGGTAGAATTACAGAGACGATAAAACTCTTTTTATTTAATTTTAACATAGCTACATATCCAAGAAGGTTAGATCTAATTTAAGTTTAGCTTTAATGACACAATTAGATGTTGTCATTTTTTATTCTTAGGTACCATAATTTAATTCGAGTAATTTAATTGCTATAATCACTCTACTTTCTTGGGCCTGTCCATTTGTGATGCTTGTTATTATGATAAAGATAAATTACAATTATTCCTTTCAAATTTGACATAATCTTTTAATTCATCACCATTTTTAAAAATATATATATTATTTACTTTCTAATATTTAAAAATTTCAATCATTTTATCATCAAAAATTAAATAATTTCTAGTGATAGATATAAGGTAAAAATCATAAAATACCCTCCATAAATCCTCCATATATAACTTGAACATTTTTCTTTTTTCATTCGATAGTTCAGAAAATGATACAAATGGAGTATTTCTTTCCAAAATATTGTGAAAATTAGATTATTTTTTCACCTATATGTATAGTTTGTGAACAATTATACTAATAATTATATCAGAAATATTCACATAAAAAAGAGGTGGGTCACAATGGATACGCTTAAATATCAAGTCTTTCCTTAAACAGAATTTTTTTAAACATATAATTAATAGCACAAAATATCACCACAATTTTATCTAAAAATAGCTATTAAATAAATAATAAAGGAATAAAGATAATACCATAATTTAACGAGGTTCGGCCAATTTTACCTACATTCTCGGACACTACCAAAATAATTTTTACTAATATTAAAGAAGAAATACCAAAGAGAAAGAAGATAAAAATAAGACCTTATATCTAAAGAAATTATTTTAGGATAGTTTGCTAAAGAAGGAGGAGTCTCCTTTTATAAGCTAAAAAACCACCTCCATATCCCACGTATAGGATAGAGGAAATAGCCAAAAAATCAATAAATCTCCACATTGGCTATTTTATATTTATAATATGCAAATCTTCTCTTAAAAGAAATTATTTTCAGTAGTATCTTCAAATGCTCTATGAAGTGCTTATCTTCAATTTCTCAAAATATTGATCAAGTCTAAACAATGGTTGAACTTGACAACTGTCACCACTTTTTTCAATATATATGCGGTATTATTAGTGGTCCAAATTTCTGAAGTAATATTTCACTTTTCTCTAGAATCTCATATATAAAGGAATACCGAATATTGATGTGCTTTATTCTTGCATAATAAACTTAGTTTTTTGCTAAATAAATAACACTTTGACTATTATAGTGCACTTTGATGTGCTTTTGTCTAATCTCTAGTTCACCAAATAACCCTAAAAGCCAAATTACTTCTTTAATGGTTTCTGATATTGCCATGTACTTTGCTTCCATATTAGAAAAGGCAACTGTTGACTATAATGTAGACTTCCAACTAATCGAACTCTTAGTAAGTGTAAACACATAACTAGTAGTTAATTGACGTTTATTCAAATCACCAGTATAATCAGAATTACAGTATCCAACTACACATTAATCATCTTGCTCATCTCGCACAAATATCAATCCAATATCTACGGTGTTCAGAATATACCATAGGATCTATTTCACAGCTTGCAAATACTTCTTACCAGGATATACATATACCCGCTCACAACTCCAACTGTTTATGACATATCTGACCTTATTTACACCATTGTATATATCAAGCTACCAACAACATTTGTATATGAAACTTTTGATATGTTCTCATGTTTTTCTTTATTTTTAGGAGATGAAGATGCGCTGAGCTTTAAATGAGATGCAAGTGACGTACTCATAGGTTTTGACTTTTCATACAGGACAAAAGGTTGTAGTACATTCTTCAGATACTGTTTATGATTCAAACAAAGCTTTTCTCTCTTTCAATCTCTGTATATCTCCATGCCGAAAATTTTCTTAACTTCACCCAAGTCCTTCAATTCAAAATTCTGACTCAGTTGAGCCTTCATATTCTCAATTTCTCCTTGATTGTTTGAAGCTATCAACATATCATCTACGTACATAAGAAGATATATGAAAGACCCATCTTATAGCTTGCACAAATATACACAGTGATCATATTTATGTTTTGTGTATCTTTATCTCGTCATAAAATTGTCAAATCACTTATATCACTGCCTTGGAGATTGTTTCAATCCGTATAATAATTTTTTCAATTAGCATATCTGTTTTTCTTCTCTAGCAACCTCGAACCCTTTTGGCTAAGTCATATAGATTTTCTCTTCTAAATCACCATATAGAAATTGTAACACCCCGATACTCTATATAAGTACCATACATATACCTAGTATACATACAGTAAGTATATAAGGTATAAGGATGTCACTTTTCGATACTTTTTAAAACCTGTAACAGAGTTCAAACCATAATACGTTAATTTAAATAACATTTACAAAATCATTATCTTTATCAAAACTTCATTTATACATATAAATATTCTCTCGTCAGAAATACATCATAATTAAAAGTCATACATGTATGCATTACCCTCTAGTTGGTCTCGACAAACTCTTACTCTTCTCGTGGCATAACGAAAGACTTCATATCTTCCACCAAGTTACCTGCGCGATTACACATCCGCACTAAGCCCGAGAGCTTAGTAGTACAATTATAAATATAAACATACATTATAAAAATACTAACATATAATGAAATAGCAATTCCATGTACCATTAGTTTCTTATAATGTTTTTCCTTTTGAATTGCACCTTTTATATATCTCAACTAATTTCATATATTATATACATATATACATAACATTATCACCAATTCCAACCCATCACTAATATTCACAATCAATATATTTCATTACTCATTGGTTTCACAATTTATCATTAATACCCACAATCAATATGTCAATACACATACATTATATATCATACCAATCGTGAATCACATTTCCAATGAAGACAATCCTTATCACCAAACACCATCCATCATTAATACCCACAATCAATATGTCAATACACATACATTATCATACTTCATAACATTATTTTATTCACCATTCACTAATCATAAATCACATTTCCAATAAAAGCAACCATAGATCTCATTTCTCATTTATTTCAACATTTATATATCACATTGACAACAAAGACAGACTCGGGCCCAACAGACACTAATATGCCAATCCATTTTCCTTATTATAGCCAACAATCATGGCGTCATATACGAACTTTCCCCCAACCAGGTCGGTTGCCCACTGGGCCTTAGGTCACTACCAATCCCAGGGGTCCGCAGGAGGCAGATAATCACGTATAAGACTATTAGTAACGAACCTTCCCCCAACCAGGTCGGTAGTCCAAGATCGGTTGCCCAAACTCAGGGTCCGCATGGTTCCGCAGGAGGCAGATAGGAACGTATAAGACTATCAATAATGTACCTTCCCCCAACCAGGTCGGTAGTCCAAGATCGGTTGCCCACACTCAGGGTCCGCATGGTTCTGCAGGAGGCAGATAGGTACGTAATACTGACTGTACTGAACTTTCCCCCAACCAGGTCGGTAGTCCAAGATCGGTTGCCCACTCATTGGGTCCGCATGGTTCCGCAGTAGGCAGACAGGTTCGCTCATTTACATCTTTCAACATTATTTTTTTAATTCATTTCCATCATTATCAAATAGGCAAACATGCCTCAACAATCTCATTTGTATAATCATAGCCCTTCACAATGGCTTCACATCACATTGTATCTCAAATCACCTTTCACATTTCATCATTGATATATGCAATATCAATTACATTAACTAAACAAACATATCATTATTCAATCATACCATCTAGGCATGCTACAATCATATCATTCACATCATTATAATTCAGAACATTAGTTTCCCACCTCTTTATGTCTCAATTCGCATTATACACTTCCATACATAATCCCTTTCATTGCACATATATCTTAAATTCATTGTCATATAAACCATATGTCCATTTATTTCATTTTGATCATCATTATCAATTATGATAACATCACATTTCATCATTTCTCAAGACATATTAACAACATTCATTATTAAAACATTTATCATAACAAATTGCATTGCACATACCTTTTTGGATGATCCTCGTCTCTTTCACACTCAAGAACTACTCCCATCAAGTTATGCATAATCAATTACCTTATCATATCCTTCACCTTTTACATATAGCATCATTGATGTAACATTACGAGATACATTATTCATATAACACATTACCATTCACAAGATTCACAATGCATAAAACATAGCATTGTTCATATAGTAATCATTGTCATCAAATGAATGTTCAATCTCAACAATGCAGGAAGAGCAAAGGAACAATAACAGTAGCTAATACCCTCAAGGGACACGGCCAAGCTTGTGGCCGTGTCTCTCAACACCAATTCAAACCGAGGCAGACACGGGCAAGGGACACGGCCGTGTCTCACAACACAAAAGAGGCAGTGGCAAACACAGTCAAGGGACACGGCCAAGCCAGTGGCCGTGTCTCTCCAAAAATCATCCAACACGGCCAAATTTCTATAGACTTGGCCGTGTCTCCCAAAAATATCTAGTCTTGGCCGTGTCTCTTCCTTAGTTTGGCCGTGTCTCTCATAGTTGAATGATTTCAAACAAGGCCAAAATCATGTACTCTATGCACTTCAACCTCATTAAACCCATACACACATCAACTATTCAATTTTCCAACTCATATATACAAATCTTTACTAACCAAATTCAATAATCCATCATCATCCTCACAAATAACCATTTTAATCTATACATATCTTTCAATCTTTCACTATAATCATCTTAACATACTAACTACATCACATATCAACACAATCAATGGAAATCAATTCAAAGAAATGAATACTTACCTGAATATTTTGCCAAATCTTCATCTCCATCTTCAATCCTTTTAAAACCCTTAAGAAATTTGATCTCAAAATCACTAAAATCACATCTCTCTCTCTCTCTCTCTCTCTCTCTCTCTCTTTCTCATCCACGAAGAAGAAGAAGAAGAAGACAATTATCTCTTCTCTTCCTCTTCTCACGTTAACCACTTATATATATATAATAATAATTATTATTATTTCTAAAAAACCTCCACCACACATTTCTTCTCTTTGACCACTCTTTTGACTTATGTATATTTTATTTATACTACCATATATACAACATATACACTTCCTTTTTAAATTCTTTTCTCTTTCAAATTAGCATATACCTTCAATCCAATTACAACAACAATATTTCTTCCAAAACTTTTAGGGCATATTTTAGGATATTACAATTCTCTCCCCCTTAAATAATTTCGTCCTCGAAATTATCCAGTACAGTAACAATTCATTCTTAACAAAACATCATCATAATCTTCATAAGAAGAAACTTGATTAGCCTTCCAGACATAAGACCTCTGCTAAGTCCTTGACTTCAATCCAGGTGGATAACCTATGATCTTATAACACTGTTGAACAATATGTCCAGGAAGATTACAATGTGTATAAACAGGCCGTTTAGAAGTATTCACAATAGGCCAAGATTGAACAACAGAACTTAGATCACCTGGAAAAAGATTCTCAGGACACATAAATTGACGTTCATGTTGAGCAACTAAGGCAAAAACCTTATTAAGCAAAGACAATGGCTCCATTAAAAAAAATCTAAGATCTAACTGTGTTATAACTTTCATTCAATCTTCTAAAAAAAAAAAACAACGCAGAACATAATTAGAAGATTGATAATCTCTAATCTTGTTAAGAGCATTACAAGAACAAGCAGAATTACAAACATAACTCACAATCGGTCTCAAATTAATGTATTCATCCCAAAGAATTTTCAATTATACATATTCATTCACATATTAGAATATTACATTATCATGTATATCTTATACTCCTCGTACAATTATACACATTAAATCTCAATAAAAATTCATAACTTTAATAAAATCCAGATCAATTGATCTATCTGCCACAATATACTAACGTCTCAATTTTGTTTGATTTAAACCAACAGTCAACTTATTTACAAATTTTAATCTCTTTAGATCTATATTCAACTATTTGAAATTATGATCATTAATAATGAATCACTTCAAATTATCTTAGTACAATTCTCACCAAATTCTCATGATTATTTCATACATATATATTATTCATAGTTCATTCACTTAAATTTTAAGTCTATCCACTTATTCACTTTATACCATGAACATATTCAGTATAACTTTCAGCCACATTCTATAATTTCTCTCATACATCATCTCCTCATATCTCATATCATTACTATATTTGCATAATTATCTTTCTATCACATGGTTCATTGCTTAAACCATTTTCACAATTCCCTTCTCTTTCCATACTTTCCACAATTAAAACAAATTTCTAACATAAAAGTTAGATAATACAACTTTACCAATCATAACTCTTGACCCTGTTTCTTAAAGCATAAATATTAATCTCATCAAAACTGCACTACAGTCTTGTTATCTCAATCCCAAATCTGTGGATAACAAAATTAGCCAGTTAGATATACTAAACAAATCTTATGGCCATAGAAGAGTAATGATCACATCTGTGGTTTATAAATCAATATTGTTGCTCTATTATTCTGTTTCCAACCTTTTCAATTATAATGCTAAATTGTATTACAAGAATTACCTATCCATTTTCCAAACTTTTACTACACCAAGAGTTAGTACATTTTAACTCCATCTCAAAATATTTTACTCTTGATTATCAAATCATCATTAGCCCAGTTCATGTTCAACACTATCATCTTTAACATTTCTTACGCATAACATTTGATCATACATAAATTGTATACAAATTTCATTCATTACTCCATTTCCTATCTATCTCTTCTAACAATTTTCATACATACAATCTCTCATTATACACATATACATAGAACATTTCCACACACAAATACTTTGAGCCCATAACACTTTATAATAGCTTAATTCAGTTATTGCCTTAACAATTTCATTGTCCAATATTATTCAAGTCCATTTTCCTTATCCACTTCATCACATAGTTCATCTTTGCGTAAATCAAAACCTAATCTCTCTTAGGTTCGTTACTATATACAATATTATTTTCAATATCACTAAACATGCAATTGTATAAGATGATAAACATATCACATACACATTCATAGGTCACATTCATAATGTGACTCACTTCTCACATTCTTTTCATAATACCATTACATTCATATCAAAGAACTCATCTTACTTATAATATACATGTATACATATAATTATGCAATCTTATTTAATTTCTCTTTGACATATCATCTTACAAATTTAATATTTATTACTTTCCTTTGAACATTATCATTCTCATTCTATTAACATAACTCAAGTTATTTATCAACTCAATATATACATATATATACTCTTCTTATAATAATATTTAAAGAAAAATCTTAGTCACATTCCTAATGTGATATCTTTTTCACCTTTGTCTATAAAAACATTTAATATACTTCCATATCCATTTTACCTTTCCAATCAAATGACTTAAAATAACTCATTCTCATTTACTTATCCACTTCTCTTTTTATTTCACAACAAATTTTCATATTATCAATCTTATTACCCAATTCGTAGTATTCTCATATAAAATAATATTCTTTCAAATAACTCATATGTTTAACATACATTAAACTATCGATATTTACATAATCTTTATCAACATTCCATTGAACTATAAATTCTCAAATCACTATCTCACCTAAACTTTAATTTACAAATCTCATCTTTTCTTAATATCAACTTTTAAAAAAAAATACTATATATGTATACATATCACAATACAACATCAAGACATATAATTTCCACAATTATCAAGCTCATTTCATCAATCTAATGGTCACAAATTACCACCATTATCATGAGCTTTTGCAATATCCAAATATATCACATTTCTAACATTGAAATTACAATTAATAATACAAACAATACCAATTTCTCTTCTTACTTAACCAATATCATCTATTTTTCTTTTTAAGATCTTAACTTTACATATCCAAACCTTAAATTGTCACACTTTGTTTATATCAATTAACTCATTCAATATTCCACCATACTCTCTGCATTATGATAACATATCCATCCATATTACTCTTTCAACAATATTTCCTCTTTCTAATAATCCAACATAAGATTTATTAGCAAGGAATTCATATTGTAGAGAAAAGAGTACATACTCTAATCTTGATTTTATTTTCAACTCATTTTCAACTTTATTCTCCTATTCATTCCTTTATATTTCAACACATTTAACAATTTACTTTACTTGAATAAATTCCCATTCTTTAATGTAACAATTTAACTTATATAAATTTTCTCATATCATTTCTTTCTCCACTTTTCATTCATGTAAAACTTCATCCACACACCATCATCAATCTCATATAATTCAAATACATTTCAATTTACATAATGCCACATTCGAGACCAACCTAGGTGTTAATGCATATGCATGTATTACAAATTCCATTTCCAAACTTTTCCTTTTTACTTCTATTTAAACTTTTCAATTTTTTTTTATTTCTACTTAGGCCGAGAATCTCGAACCTAAGCTCTGATACCAAAATAATTATAACACCCCGATACTCTATATAAGTACCATACATATACCTAGTATACATACAGTAAGTATATAAGGTATAAGGATGTCACTTTTCGATACTTTTTAAAACCTGTAACAGAGTTCAAACCATAATACGTTAATTTAAATAACATTTACAAAATCATTATCTTTATCAAAACTTCATTTATACATATAAATATTCTCTCGTCAGAAATACATCATAATTAAAAGTCATACATGTATGCATTACCCTCTAGTTGGTCTCGACAAACTCTTACTCTTCTCGTGGCATAACGAAAGACTTCATATCTTCCACCAAGTTACCTGCGCGATTGCACATCCGCGCTAAGCCCGAGAGCTTAGTAGTACAATTATAAATATAAACATACATTATAAAAATACTAACATATAATGAAATAGCAATTCCATGTACCATTAGTTTCTTATAATGTTTTTCCTTTTGAATTGCACCTTTTATATATCTCAACTAATTTCATATATTATATACATATATACATAATATTATCACCAATTCCAACCCATCACTAATATTCACAATCAATATATTTCATTACTCATTGGTTTCACAATTTATCATTAATACCCACAATCAATATGTCAATACACATACATTATATATCATACCAATCGTGAATCACATTTCCAATGAAGACAATCCTTATCACCAAACACCATCCATCATTAATACCCACAATCAATATGTCAATACACATACATTATCATACTTCATAACATTATTTTATTCACCATTCACTAATCATAAATCACATTTCCAATAAAAGCAACCATAGATCTCATTTCTCATTTATTTCAACATTTATATATCACATTGACAACAAAGACAGACTCGGGCCCAACAGACACTAATATGCCAATCCATTTTCCTTATTATAGCCAACAATCATGGCGTCATATACGAACTTTCCCCCAACCAGGTCGGTTGCCCACTGGGCCTTAGGTCACTACCAATCCCAGGGGTCCGCAGGAGGCAGATAAGCACGTATAAGACTATTAATAACGAACCTTCCCCCAACCAGGTCGGTAGTCCAAGATCGGTTGCCCAAACTCAGGGTCCGCATGGTTCCGCAGGAGGCAGATAGGAACGTATAAGACTATCAATAATGTACCTTCCCCCAACCAGGTCGGTAGTCCAAGATCGATTGCCCACACTCAGGGTCCGCATGGTTCCGCAGGAGGCAGATAGGTACGTAATACTGACTGTACTGAACTTTCCCCCAACCAGGTCGGTAGTCCAAGATCGGTTGCCCACTCATTGGGTCCGCATGGTTCCGCAGTAGGCAGACAGGTTCGCTCATTTACATCTTTCAACATTATTTTTTTAATTCATTTCCATCATTATCAAATAGGCAAACATGCCTCAACAATCTCATTTGTATAATCATAGCCCTTCACAATGGCTTCACATCACATTGTATCTCAAATCACCTTTCACATTTCATCATTGATATATGCAATATCAATTACATTAACTAAACAAACATATCATTATTCAATCATACCATCTAGGCATGCTACAATCATATCATTCACATCATTATAATTCAGAACATTAGTTTCCCACCTCTTTATGTCTCAATTCGCATTATACACTTCCATACATAATCCCTTTCATTGTACATATATCTTAAATTCATTGTCATATAAACCATATGTCCATTTATTTCATTTTGATCATCATTATCAATTATGATAACATCACATTTCATCATTTCTCAAGACACATTAACAACATTCATTATTAAAACATTTATCATAACAAATTGCATTGCACATACCTTTTTGGATGATCCTCGTCTCTTTCACACTCAAGAACTACTCCCATCAAGTTATGCATAATCAATTACCTTATCATATCCTTCACCTTTTACATATAGCATCATTGATGTAACATTACGAGATACATTATTCATATAACACATTACCATTCACAAGATTCACAATGCATAAAACATAGCATTGTTCATATAGTAATCATTGTCATCAAATGAATGTTCAATCTCAACAATGCAGGAAGAGCAAAGGAACAATAACAGTAGCTAATACCCTCAAGGGACACGGCCAAGCTTGTGGCCGTGTCTCTCAACACCAATTCAAACCGAGGCAGACACGGGCAAGGGACACGGCCGTGTCTCACAACACAAAAGAGGCAGTGGCAAACACAGTCAAGGGACACGGCCAAGCCAGTGGCCGTGTCTCTCCAAAAATCATCCAACACGGCCAAATTTCTATAGACTTGGCCGTGTCTCCCAAAAATATCTAGTCTTGGCCGTGTCTCTTCCTTAGTTTGGCCGTGTCTCTCATAGTTGAATGATTTCAAACAAGGCCAAAATCATGTACTCTATGCACTTCAACCTCATTAAACCCATACACACATCAACTATTCAATTTTCCAACTCATATATACAAATCTTTACTAACCAAATTCAATAATCCATCATCATCCTCACAAATAACCATTTTAATCTATACATATCTTTCAATCTTTCACTATAATCATCTTAACATACTAACTACATCACATATCAACACAATCAATGGAAATCAATTCAAAGAAATGAATACTTACCTGAATATTTTGCCAAATCTTCATCTCCATCTTCAATCCTTTTAAAACCCTTAAGAAATTTGATCTCAAAATCACTAAAATCACATCTCTCTCTCTCTCTCTCTCTCTCTCTCTCTTTCTCATCCACGAAGAAGAAGAAGAAGAAGACAATTATCTCTTCTCTTCCTCTTCTCACGTTAACCACTTATATATATATAATAATAATTATTATTATTTCTAAAAAACCTCCACCACACATTTCTTCTCTTTGACCACTCTTTTGACTTATGTATATTTTATTTATACTACCATATATACAACATATACACTTCCTTTTTAAATTCTTTTCTCTTTCAAATTAGCATATACCTTCAATCCAATTACAACAACAATATTTCTTCCAAAACTTTTAGGGCATATTTTAGGATATTACAATTCTCTCCCCCTTAAATAATTTCGTCCTCGAAATTATCCAGTACAGTAACAATTCATTCTTAACAAAACATCATCATAATCTTCATAAGAAGAAACTTGATTAGCCTTCCAGACATAAGACCTCTGCTAAGTCCTTGACTTCAATCCAGGTGGATAACCTATGATCTTATAACACTGTTGAACAAAATGTCCAGGAAGATTACAATGTGTATAAACAGGCCGTTTAGAAGTATTCACAATAGGCCAAGATTGAACAACAGAACTTAGATCACCTGGAAAAAGATTCTCAGGACACATAAATTGACGTTCATGTTGAGCAACTAAGGCAAAAACCTTATTAAGCAAAGACAATGGCTCCATTAAAAAAAATCTAAGATCTAACTGTGTTATAACTTTCATTCAATCTTCTAAAAAAAAAAAACAACGCAGAACATAATTAGAAGATTGATAATCTCTAATCTTGTTAAGAGCATTACAAGAACAAGCAGAATTACAAACATAACTCACAATCGGTCTCAAATTAATGTATTCATCCCAAAGAATTTTCAATTATACATATTCATTCACATATTAGAATATTACATTATCATGTATATCTTATACTCCTCGTACAATTATACACATTAAATCTCAATAAAAATTCATAACTTTAATAAAATCCAGATCAATTGATCTATCTGCCACAATATACTAACGTCTCAATTTTGTTTGATTTAAACCAACAGTCAACTTATTTACAAATTTTAATCTCTTTAGATCTATATTCAACTATTTGAAATTATGATCATTAATAATGAATCACTTCAAATTATCTTAGTACAATTCTCACCAAATTCTCATGATTATTTCATACATATATATTATTCATAGTTCATTCACTTAAATTTTAAGTCTATCCACTTATTCACTTTATACCATGAACATATTCAGTATAACTTTCAGCCACATTCTATAATTTCTCTCATACATCATCTCCTCATATCTCATATCATTACTATATTTGCATAATTATCTTTCTATCACATGGTTCATTGCTTAAACCATTTTCACAATTCCCTTCTCTTTCCATACTTTCCACAATTAAAACAAATTTCTAACATAAAAGTTAGATAATACAACTTTACCAATCATAACTCTTGACCCTGTTTCTTAAAGCATAAATATTAATCTCATCAAAACTGCACTACAGTCTTGTTATCTCAATCCCAAATCTGTGGATAACAAAATTAGCCAGTTAGATATACTAAACAAATCTTATGGCCATAGAAGAGTAATGATCACATCTGTGGTTTATAAATCAATATTGTTGCTCTATTATTCTGTTTCCAACCTTTTCAATTATAATGCTAAATTGTATTACAAGAATTACCTATCCATTTTCCAAACTTTTACTACACCAAGAGTTAGTACATTTTAACTCCATCTCAAAATATTTTACTCTTGATTATCAAATCATCATTAGCCCAGTTCATGTTCAACACTATCATCTTTAACATTTCTTACACATAACATTTGATCATACATAAATTGTATACAAATTTCATTCATTACTCCATTTCCTATCTATCTCTTCTAACAATTTTCATACATACAATCTCTCATTATACACATATACATAGAACATTTCCACACACAAATACTTTGAGCCCATAACACTTTATAATAGCTTAATTCAGTTATTGCCTTAACAATTTCATTGTCCAATATTATTCAAGTCCATTTTCCTTATCCACTTCATCACATAGTTCATCTTTGCGTAAATCAAAACCTAATCTCTCTTAGGTTCGTTACTATATACAATATTATTTTCAATATTACTAAACATGCAATTGTATAAGATGATAAACATATCACATACACATTCATAGGTCACATTCATAATGTGACTCACTTCTCACATTCTTTTCATAATACCATTACATTCATATCAAAGAACTCATCTTACTTATAATATACATGTATACATATAATTATGCAATCTTATTTAATTTCTCTTTGACATATCATCTTACAAATTTAATATTTATTACTTTCCTTTGAACATTATCATTCTCATTCTATTAACATAACTCAAGTTATTTATCAACTCAATATATACATATATATACTCTTCTTATAATAATATTTAAAGAAAAATCTTAGTCACATTCCTAATGTGATATCTTTTTCACCTTTGTCTATAAAAACATTTAATATACTTCCATATCCATTTTACCTTTCCAATCAAATGACTTAAAATAACTCATTCTCATTTACTTATCCACTTCTCTTTTTATTTCACAACAAATTTTCATATTATCAATCTTATTACCCAATTCGTAGTATTCTCATATAAAATAATATTCTTTCAAATAACTCATATGTTTAACATACATTAAACTATCGATATTTACATAATCTTTATCAACATTCCATTGAACTATAAATTCTCAAATCACTATCTCACCTAAACTTTAATTTACAAATCTCATCTTTTCTTAATATCAACTTTTAAAAAAAATACTATATATGTATACATATCACAATACAACATCAAGACATATAATTTCCACAATTATCAAGCTCATTTCATCAATCTAATGGTCACAAATTACCACCATTATCATGAGCTTTTGCAATATCCAAATATATCACATTTCTAACATTGAAATTACAATTAATAATACAAACAATACCAATTTCTCTTCTTACTTAACCAATATCATCTATTTTTCTTTTTAAGATCTTAACTTTACATATCCAAACCTTAAATTGTCACACTTTGTTTATATCAATTAACTCATTCAATATTCCACCATACTCTCTGCATTATGATAACATATCCATCCATATTACTCTTTCAACAATATTTCCTCTTTCTAATAATCCAACATAAGATTTATTAGCAAGGAATTCATATTGTAGAGAAAAGAGTACATACTCTAATCTTGATTTTATTTTCAACTCATTTTCAACTTTATTCTCCTATTCATTCCTTTATATTTCAACACATTTAACAATTTACTTTACTTGAATAAATTCCCATTCTTTAATGTAACAATTTAACTTATATAAATTTTCTCATATCATTTCTTTCTCCACTTTTCATTCATGTAAAACTTCATCCACACACCATCATCAATCTCATATAATTCAAATACATTTCAATTTACATAATGCCACATTCGAGACCAACCTAGGTGTTAATGCATATGCATGTATTACAAATTCCATTTCCAAACTTTTCCTTTTTACTTCTATTTAAACTTTTCAATTTTTTTTTATTTCTACTTAGGCCGAGAATCTCGAACCTAAGCTCTGATACCGAAATAATTGTAACACCCCGATACTCTATATAAGTACCATACATATACCTAGTATACATACAGTAAGTATATAAGGTATAAGGATGTCACTTTTCGATACTTTTTAAAACCTGTAACAGAGTTCAAACCATAATACGTTAATTTAAATAACATTTACAAAATCATTATCTTTATCAAAACTTCATTTATACATATAAATATTCTCTCGTCAGAAATACATCATAATTAAAAGTCATACATGTATGCATTACCCTCTAGTTGGTCTCGACAAACTCTTACTCTTCTCGTGGCATAACGAAAGACTTCATATCTTCCACCAAGTTACCTGCGCGATTGCACATCCGCGCTAAGCCCGAGAGCTTAGTAGTACAATTATAAATATAAACATACATTATAAAAATACTAACATATAATGAAATAGCAATTCCATGTACCATTAGTTTCTTATAATGTTTTTCCTTTTGAATTGCACCTTTTATATATCTCAACTAATTTCATATATTATATACATATATACATAATATTATCACCAATTCCAACCCATCACTAATATTCACAATCAATATATTTCATTACTCATTGGTTTCACAATTTATCATTAATACCCACAATCAATATGTCAATACACATACATTATATATCATACCAATCGTGAATCACATTTCCAATGAAGACAATCCTTATCACCAAACACCATCCATCATTAATACCCACAATCAATATGTCAATACACATACATTATCATACTTCATAACATTATTTTATTCACCATTCACTAATCATAAATCACATTTCCAATAAAAGCAACCATAGATCTCATTTCTCATTTATTTCAACATTTATATATCACATTGACAACAAAGACAGACTCGGGCCCAACAGACACTAATATGCCAATCCATTTTCCTTATTATAGCCAACAATCATGGCGTCATATACGAACTTTCCCCCAACCAGGTCGGTTGCCCACTGGGCCTTAGGTCACTACCAATCCCAGGGGTCCGCAGGAGGCAGATAAGCACGTATAAGACTATTAATAACGAACCTTCCCCCAACCAGGTCGGTAGTCCAAGATCGGTTGCCCAAACTCAGGGTCCGCATGGTTCCGCAGGAGGCAGATAGGAACGTATAAGACTATCAATAATGTACCTTCCCCCAACCAGGTCGGTAGTCCAAGATCGATTGCCCACACTCAGGGTCCGCATGGTTCCGCAGGAGGCAGATAGGTACGTAATACTGACTGTACTGAACTTTCCCCCAACCAGGTCGGTAGTCCAAGATCGGTTGCCCACTCATTGGGTCCGCATGGTTCCGCAGTAGGCAGACAGGTTCGCTCATTTACATCTTTCAACATTATTTTTTTAATTCATTTCCATCATTATCAAATAGGCAAACATGCCTCAACAATCTCATTTGTATAATCATAGCCCTTCACAATGGCTTCACATCACATTGTATCTCAAATCACCTTTCACATTTCATCATTGATATATGCAATATCAATTACATTAACTAAACAAACATATCATTATTCAATCATACCATCTAGGCATGCTACAATCATATCATTCACATCATTATAATTCAGAACATTAGTTTCCCACCTCTTTATGTCTCAATTCGCATTATACACTTCCATACATAATCCCTTTCATTGCACATATATCTTAAATTCATTGTCATATAAACCATATGTCCATTTATTTCATTTTGATCATCATTATCAATTATGATAACATCACATTTCATCATTTCTCAAGACACATTAACAACATTCATTATTAAAACATTTATCATAACAAATTGCATTGCACATACCTTTTTGGATGATCCTCGTCTCTTTCACACTCAAGAACTACTCCCATCAAGTTATGCATAATCAATTACCTTATCATATCCTTCACCTTTTACATATAGCATCATTGATGTAACATTACGAGATACATTATTCATATAACACATTACCATTCACAAGATTCACAATGCATAAAACATAGCATTGTTCATATAGTAATCATTGTCATCAAATGAATGTTCAATCTCAACAATGCAGGAAGAGCAAAGGAACAATAACAGTAGCTAACACCCTCAAGGGACACGGCCAAGCTTGTGGCCGTGTCTCTCAACACCAATTTAAACCGAGGCAGACACGGGCAAGGGACACGGCCGTGTCTCACAACACAAAAGAGGCAGTGGCAAACACAGTCAAGGGACACGGCCAAGCCAGTGGCCGTGTCTCTCCAAAAATCATCCAACACGGCCAAATTTCTATAGACTTGGCCGTGTCTCCCAAAAATATCTAGTCTTGGCCGTGTCTCTTCCTTAGTTTGGCCGTGTCTCTCATAGTTGAATGATTTCAAACAAGGCCAAAATCATGTACTCTATGCACTTCAACCTCATTAAACCCATACACACATCAACTATTCAATTTTCCAACTCATATATACAAATCTTTACTAACCAAATTCAATAATCCATCATCATCCTCACAAATAACCATTTTAATCTATACATATCTTTCAATCTTTCACTATAATCATCTTAACATACTAACTACATCACATATCAACACAATCAATGGAAATCAATTCAAAGAAATGAATACTTACCTGAATATTTTGCCAAATCTTCATCTCCATCTTCAATCCTTTTAAAACCCTTAAGAAATTTGATCTCAAAATCCCTAAAATCACATCTCTCTCTCTCTCTCTCTCTCTCTCTCTCTTTCTCATCCACGAAGAAGAAGAAGAAGAAGACAATTATCTCTTCTCTTCCTCTTCTCACGTTAACCACTTATATATATATAATAATAATAATAATTTCTAAAAAACCTCCACCACACATTTCTTCTCTTTGACCACTCTTTTGACTTATGTATATTTTATTTATACTACCATATATACAACATATACACTTCCTTTTAAAATTCTTTTCTCTTTCAAATTAGCATATACCTTCAATCCAATTTCAACAACAATATTTCTTCCAAAACTTTTAGGGCGTATTTTAGGATATTACAGAAATATAGTTTTTACATCAAGCTAAATAAGTTTCAAATCCAATTGTGCTACTAAGGCCAATAAAATTCTAATGAAAAAATATTTGACAACTAGAGAAAATACTTCATTATAATCAATTTCCTCCATTTGAACATAACCTTTAGCTACCAACCTTGCCTTAAAGTGAACATCATTCTTTTTAGGAAATCATTCTTTCTTTGTATATACCCATTTGCATCCAATTGCCTTCTTTTCCTTTGGCAAATTTGCTAGTTTCTATGTATGATTCTTTTCCAGGAACCGCATTTCATTATCCATGACTTTTCTCTGCTTCTCCTTTTTTGAACTTTGGACAGCTTCACTGTAAATGTTAGGAATGCCATCATTTGCAATTAGAGATGCATAAGCCACCATATCATCAAATCGAGCAGGTTTCCGAATCTCTCATCGTGACCTATTTAATATAATAGATTTTTGTTACTGTGGAGGTTCTTGGGTTGGAACTTTTCTTCATTCGACTCTATCTCTACCATAGAAGTGTCTACTTTTATTTTATCGTTTGATGTTGGGTCACCAATTTTTCTTTCAAACTCCATCTACTGTGAAGTACCATATGTCTACTAAATAATTTCATTTGTCACCTTTTTAACATTGTATACTCATTAAAAGTAATATCTCTACTAAAGATTATCTTCTTTATTTCTGGACACCAAAGGTGAAATCCTTTAACACCAGTGGTGATCCCTATAAAGAGTGCTTTCTTTGCACTTAGATCTAACTTTGATTTCTTAACATGATAGTATGTAGTGGAACCAAACACACGTAAGAAATTATAATCAGTAGCAGGCTTTCCAGTCGATATCTCTAAAGGTGCTTTACCACTAATAGCAGCTGATGGTAAGCGATTAACGAGATAGCATGTATAAGTCACAGCCTCAGTCCAAAATTGTATACCCAATCCAGCATTAGACAGTATACATAGAACTTTCTCTACCAATGTCTCGTTCACGCGTTCTGACATCTCATTCTGTTGTGGTGTATCTCTAACTGTAAAGTGTCTAAAAATACCTTTATCTTGGCAGAATTTTAAAAATGGATTACTTTTATACTATCCATCAATATCTATGCGGAGATATTTGACTTTTCTGCTCGTCCGAGTTTTTACTATCTTTTTTCTTATGAGCAAAGTTCTCAACATTTCATCATTCATCTTCATAGTATATACTTATATTCTTTAAGAGAAGTTATCAATAAAGGTTACAAAATTATTCTTTCCTCCCATTGAAGCTATCTTGGAAGGACCCTGCATATCTAAGTAAATATAGCCTAAAATACTCTTAGTATCAAGGACTGTAGTACTAAAGTTTACTCTAGTCTGCTTGCTTTTAACACAATGCTCACAAAAATATAACTTCCGGAGTTGCACTCCATTCAGTAATCCTTGATCTGACAAAAGTTTCAAAGATTTATCGCCAACATGTCCTAAGAACATATGTCATAACCTGATTGCTTCTAACTCCTAATCATTACTGGAAGTTGCTGTTGTTGTCCCAATAATTGCATTACCATGATAGTAATATAAGTTATGATTCTTCCTTATTCCTTTTATTATCACCAGTGCACTGGAGATGATTTTCATTATTTCATCTACTGTATTTATAATGAAGCCCTTTGATTTTAGGACTCCCACAAAGATGAGATTATTCTTCTAACTCAGTATATATTGAAAATTTGTCAGAGTTCTGATTGATCCATCACGATTCCTTAATTGGATTGAAGCAATCTCTTTAATCATATATGGACCGTCATTTGCTGTGTAAGCAGTTGCACCTTCTAATTCTCTAAAGTTAAAGAACCAATCCTGATTAGGACATAAATGATGGCTATAATCTGAATCAAGTAGCCATATCCTAAAAGAGCTTATTAATGATACAACAGCTAATGAAAGATCTGAATCTTCATCATCACACTTACCTACATTTAAATTCATGATAGCTTTCCCTTTATCAAATCTACTTTCATTTCTTAGCTTAGGACAGTCTGTCTTCCAATGCCCTTTCTCCCGGCAAAAGACACATTCATCTTTAGCTGTTCTGAATTTTGATCTTCCATTATTTTCTCTCTTCCTGCTTTGAGAGTGACCTCTCATAATCAATACTTCTGCTGCTCCACTTAAACTTTTTTTCTTGTCTTTCTTTTACAGTTCGTAACTGTATAATGCAGCAATTACTTCAAATATAGTCACTTCACTCTTCCTATAAAGTAGAGTTATTTCAATAAACTCAAAGCCCTCTAGAAGGGATCCCAACAATATCAAAAACTAAATCTTCATCTTTGAAAGTCACGTTCAAATTCACCAAATCAGCTATCAGCTGATCAAAATTAGTGATGAGCTCATTCATAGTGGCATCGGGAACATAAGTGAAGCAGAACAATCTTTTCTTCATTTGAAACTTGTTCTAAGTATTTTTCTTTAAAAATATTTCTTCCAATATCTTTCATAATTTGCTTGCGGAAACTTTCTTAAAGAAAACATACCTTTATTCTCTAAAAAGACATGATCGAATTGTACTACACGCCACACGATTGATAGATTTCTAATTTTTTCATCAAAGTCTTCTAGTTTCTCTTTTTCAATTTCAATGTCTAGACCTTGCTAAAAAAGAGTGTCTAGAATCTTGCTTTGTCACATGCCATAATAGTCCATACCATTAAAAATCTTCACTATAAATCTAGCATTTGACACAACATTTCTTGACTAAATTGACAAAGTGAATACTATCTCTTTTAGTGGACGATCTACATGAGTTGTCTGCCATCTCTGCTTTAAAAATTTTTTTAATAGCGAAAAAATGTGAAATGCCAATAATCCATAAAATTCATTTTTGATGTGGAAGATCGGGCTAGCCTGCAACTACAGAATATACTCAGAAAATCTTAGCTCTAATACCAATTATTGTAAAAATTAGATCATTTTTTTATCAATAATATTTATAGTATGTGAACAATTACATCAATAATTATACTAAGAATATTCTTAGGAATGAGAGGTTGGTCACAATGGATATGCTTAAATACCAAGTTTTTTCTTAGATAGAATTTTTCTAGATATATAATTAATAGCACAAAATGCCACCCAATTATGCATAAAAATAGGTATTAAATAAATAATAAAGAAATAAAAAAACATAATTTAATGAGTTTTAGCTAATTTTACCTACGTCCTCAGATATTACCAAAATAATTTTTACTAATATCAAAGAAAAAAATACAAAAGAGAGAAAAGATAAAAATAAGACCTTATATATATAGTACTTATCGTGTGATGGTTTGCTAAAGAAGGAGGAGTCTCCTTTTATAGGCTAAAAAATCATCTCCATATCCCACATGTGGAATAGAGAAAATAGCCAAAAAATTCAATACAAAAAATGTAGTAGATAGTAGTTTGAGGAAGAATTTTATTGATACACGAGAGTATTTTTTACTTTTTCCATATACTTAACAGTTAAAATCATTTAATTTCATATGAAAAAATTAAGATTAAACATGATTTTATTTATTTTTTATGTACCTTTATTTATTTATTTATTTATTATATGATTTAGTTCATAATTTTTAAGGATGGTAGACTAGTGCTTATTTTATGTAAAAAAGAATGATTTTTATTTAAATCCATAGGTATGAATTATGGTAGAAAAGTATCCTAATGTTCCATTTGCATTTTTTTTAAAAAAATAAGGACAATTTATATTTTAACCTTAAATGAATTAATAAAATTCTCCACCCCTAGGAGGTAAAATAAAATCAAATTCAAGTCAAAATAAAGTTGACGGCTTACAATAAGAGAAATTTAACAACAACAAGTATTTGATATTTGTCTTATTTTCTTTTTAGTTTTGTGTATTTTTTATTTTTAATTTATTTTTAAAATAATTTTTCAGATCAATATTGATTTAAAATTTATCGTTTGCTCTTATTTTTGCATTTCTTTATTTTTAAAATATAACTAAATACAATTTGAGTTTTTTGTATAGAGTTTTGTCTTTTCTTATTTGAAAGTTATGTGTGCTCTTCAAATAGAGGTTTGTCATTCTTTAATGAAGGTTTATTCTTCTCTAATGGAGATTGTTTTTTCATCAAATGGATGTCTTTTTCATATAAAAGGTAATAGATAAAAAATGGAATGAGTGTCTCGTTGAAAGCTAAATTATCGTGATATGTTACCATTATTTACTATTTACATCGAAACGTTCAGAGAAATCTAATAACTTCAGTAGTTACTAGTAGTTACGTACGTCTTGTGTACTTTAAAATTATATAATTTTATTTGTATCTTATATATATATATTGATCTATTAATAAAAAAATTTATTTTGTATTCAAAAAAATATTTATTGAACTACTTGAGTAGATTATCACTTCTTTATTATAAATCGTTCATGATTTTTGTGTAATTGATATGTATTAAGGTAATCCCAAATGGGTTCGGGATAAATATATATATATATATATAGTGAAAAACTATCATCTAAGTATCTAGTGCTAGACATTTTAGTCATTATGGTATGCAATATATCAATTTGTATATGTTGTGATTTTAATACTCTCATACAATTTTCAATTTTAACAATGTGAGAATATTCTTGCACATTTTTTTATATGTTTAGAACTCCTCCTAGGGTATGTTTTTATGAGGTATGATATAATTTAATTTTTTATTTATTATGATTTTCATCTCTATGATATAATTTTTGTGATAATTTTACAGTTTAAAAAATTATGAATTTTAATTAATTTTAAATTATTTATTTGATAATTTCTTGTGATTTTGATATTTTATTTTTTAAAAAATATCATCAATAAATTCTCTAAATAACACTTATTTAAATATATTATACCATATTATTTTTTCAAATATAATAAATAACACTTATTATTACTATATTATACAATATATACATTATTAAATTATAATCATGTATCCAACACAAAGAAAAATTAACATAATCAAAAGTTTGGTAATGAGTTGTGATTTTGTTTGGTTTTTGTTCTACGTTGTAATTATTACAAAACCATATAAAGAATATCTATATATTTGCAATCGATGGCGGAACTAAGAAAGTCGTGGGGGGCTGACGACCCTCCTCTCCCTTACCGGTGGCCAATAGGTGGGTGTTCATTGGCTGTTGGTGGTTTTACAGATAAAGGAGGAGGGGATGATATTGGCTGCTGCGCGTGAGTGGTTGAAGAAGACAATTATTACATGTCTTATTATAAAATTAATACACAATAATCGAAGTGAGGTCTTGTTTGAATTGAAATTTTATAATTAAATTATATATATGGTGAGCCTGCTCTATGGTGCTCTATAATTAAATAATTAACTATAAGTAAGCTTAAAAGTGCTCAACAAGAAGGTCTGAATTTCTTGTGGTTTACAATTTACATCTAATATATTTTATTTATTTAATTATATTATATGCATTTTTTTGTTATCTTACTTCTATAAGCTTTTAAAACATATTTTTACTTAATTAATTAAACCATCACCATATGAATATATGTTTTTTCTTTTTAATTTGATTTGTAACTTTTAATTTGAATATAATTCTAATATTATATGTATATGTTAATTGTTATTATTTTTCAAAGAAACTATTATTTGTAGATATGATTTATAAAATACTATTAGGTGATCAGCAATACAGTTGTAAATTTAATTACATGCTTAATTATGTTAAGATTTTGGTATTTTATTTAATAAATTCAGAGATGCCGTCGAAATTTTTACTTATAACATTAAATAAGAACATTGAATAATATGTAAATAATGTATGATATATAATGTAATTTAGTGATTTGAAAATTAAAATTTAGATTAAATTAATTATAAATTATAAATATTTAATTTTATTGTAAACTTCTCCGTAATTTTTTTTTATAGAAATTTCACCCTCCTTTGATGGATTCTTAGTTTCGTCACAGTTTATAATGAAACACTATGTGATCTATTCCAATTTTTCATTTTTGCCATCAAATGAGATGGTTCAAACTCAAATTGTATGGTGCACACGTACCTTCAACCAACACATAATTTGTCGTAGAAAGTCAGAAACTTTAAGAAGCAGTTTTTGAATTCCCACATGCAGAGTTAGGCCAAGATGCATCAATTTTCATTTATTGAAGTCTAATCCAACTTAAATTTCAAGTTTGAATTTTAGATGTTCTATCTCCCCATATATAATTAAGAAAAAAGTTTTTTTTATCAAAGAATTTGAATGAATAAATTAAAAGAAATCTAAAATATTCCATTCACTTCTCGATTAAGTATTAAATAAGTGAGGTAAAATTCATTCACAAATCTCTTTTATTTGTCATGTTTTATTTATCACTAAAATTTCATTTTTAATCACATTGAATTCTCAAATTTTTATTTTTTTCACTTTAAGAACTTTTCAATGATAAAAATAAAATTAATGTGAAATTTGATAACACTTACTTAAAACATTTAAAAAATTGTCCTATTACAAAATGCAATTCATTTACGCATCTCTAAACGTGTCAAATTTTATATATTAAATAGTTTATTTTTTAAAATTAATGCAATATTTTAGTAATTTATATAGGCATTGTTGATACATAATTTCTAAATCAATTTATTTTCATTATATAAAAAGTTCTCAAATGTGACAAGAAATAAAAATTTAAAGTTACAAATGAAAAATAAAATTTTATGAACTCAATTGGATAAATAATGTAAAATTTAAGGAATGATAAGGTTATTAATGTAGTGGCTCGACCTAAAATTGACTCTAAATAATCTACTATTTTCAAAGCTCAATCCCGACTGTAAATGTCAAACTATTTTGATAGTAATTAACTAGACATTATAAACCCTTTAATTTTTATTATATTTCCATAGGGGATCATATGATGCTTATTCCTTAAGCTAACAAATAATTTTTTGGCTATTACATCGCAGCTAAATTGATTCAAGTTTTAAAATTGAACTCATGCCACTAGTTTAACCCTAATCAACTTAAATATTATGGTTTACTTGTGATGTGATGTCCTCATTGTAGCTAAGTTGGATGCTTCCATCTCATGCTCTACATCAAAAAGCTCATTCGCACTGCGAGACTACCAACTTTCCACAATCTAATTCCAAGGTCACTTTACTTCACTAATATCTCTTTCCACGTGAATTCACTAACAATTTGACTCCAAGGTGGCTTTGATGTCATTTGTAATTGTCTAACCTAAAACTAACTCCAAATAACCTGCTTTTTGTTTCGACCCAATCCAAAACAGTTAACTCAAGTTAATAAATAGTAACTAGTTGAACCTTATAAAACGCTTTCATTTCTGCTATACTTTTGATGTGTAATCAGCAATTTCTTATTGTCGTTTCAATTTAAGCTCCTCAATTTAATAGTTCACTTGACTAGACTCACTACAAGAAAAACATCAATTAGAGATGAAAGAAAAGGCATAGAAAATTTGGAACAGGATTGCGACAATTTACGTATTTAATTCAATTAGCTACGGATTTGCGATGCATCAACAATGGAAGGGAAAAGATTGTCATAAAAATTGTCACTAATTTTGATGCCACATTGGCTCATCAGCTTCATGCTAAATTTAGTGATTGAATATAAAAGACCGATATTATATGCATTGCCAAATTAAGTAGTCAAAATTTTGTGCCAAAGAGAGAAAAGTGTTGTGATGGCCTTGGTGTCGCAATTTAACAATGAAAATGTCTTTCGTCCTGATGTTGTGCATGATTTTGAGCATTGAGGAGTTAGCAACGGTGGTGTGCATTCTGTCGCAACCTAGTGATATAATCAAGGACGCAGCTACTCATGTTAGAAGGGGGCAGCTGCCCCTTCTATTTTCAAATATATATATATATATATATATTATTATTATTAAAATTTTTAAAATACTTAATTGTCCCCTTTAAATTTTTAAAAAAATATATGATATTTTTATTTTATCCCTATTAACTAAAAAGTATAGCTTAGCCCCTGGATGTAATCATTGTTGCAATATAGCGACGAACATATATTCATCATTGGGGTTATATGAAATTCGAAGTTTGCGACAAATCGTGCTCATCCGTCGCTAACTTAACAACAGTGTTTTGACTCTTGCTTATTAATATAATGACAAATTCAGTAATGGACTAGAAAATCGTCACTAAACGTTTATGATATATCTAATGCCGCTTTCCTTTTTCATTTTCTTCTCTGCCCTATGCTCCACCAATCAGCGCTTCCCTCCATATTCTCTTCTCTTGCTTTGTTTGGTTCAGCGTCTCGCCATCAGCCATCAGTCTTCTTTAACGTTGGTAACGTGGCATTTTTAGGTATGCTTTTATTTTTGTTAATCCCTTTTTTTTTGTTTATTTGGTTTGTAAATTAATTATTTTGTTTGGGTACTTTAATTTTGGGAGAAGGCTAAGGCTAGAAAATCTTGTTCTTATTCATCCATTTACTTAGTTGGATCTGCTATTAGGTTAAGGTTAGCATTTTAATTTTTTTTAATTGGTTATTATTTTGTTTATTTTGTGTATTTTGTAGCAATGATTTAATTAGTTTATTTGGTTAAAGTTATTATTTGTGGTTAGTTTTATTTTTTTTTATAATTATTTAGGGTTTAAGGTAAATTTTTTATTTTTTTTAATTAATTTAGTTAATTTTTATAATTATTTTATGGGTAGAGATATTTGGTTAATTTGTTTAAAGAATTTATTGATTTATTTTTTGTATACTGTCCTCATTTGTTATTTCATTTATATTATTTTTTGTGGTTATTTTTTATTATTGACTAATTCTCTAAATTGGAATGGTCTACTGTCTATTAAGTAAATAAAAGATATTAAATTATTTAGTATTTAAAAATTCTGTAGTAATTTTATAATTTTCTAAATTATAATGGTCCATTGTTTATTAAGTAAATAAAAGAAATTAAATTGTTTTGTATTTAAAATCCCTATAGTAATTTCATAAATCCTTAAATTATAATAGTCTATTGTGTATTAAGTAAATAAAAGAAATTAAATTATTTAGTATTTAGTAATTAAAATTCTATAGTATGTAGACAAATTAATTTTAGGATATTGAGATTTGATTATAGTCTAGTTGGTTAGATTTTAGGAATAAAAATAATAATTATAAAACTATTTAAGAACTGAAATAACTTGTGATTATTTAATTTCATTATTGTAGGATTATCCGGTACTTATAACTCGCAGCGGAAGTCTAGAATAATCTATAATAGATCTATTTGCATTTAAAATATATATATATATATACATGTTGAAAACATATTTAAAATTACCTATAAATTATCTCTTGATATTAAAAATTCGATTGTACAAAATCTCTATGTGTATCCACATCGAGACTAGATCTTGCTATTAACCCTTTAATAAATAAAACTTGTAAGCAAATTAAAATTTTAAACTAAAATTTTTATGAAAATATTAACTTTAAAATTGGATATATATTTATAAGATTAAGACTTTCTTAATCTTCTAACTCTTTTCTTATGAAATTTTTTTTTATAAGATTAAGACATTTCTTAATCTTCTAGCTTATTTTCTTAAAATTATTTCTCTTAAACTTGTAAAAAATTTTCTCTCTTACGTTATCTTGAATGCCTTGGTCATAAGCCTATTTATAAATATTGAGTTGTAACTATTTACAACCCTTAAGTGTTATATGTCATATTAATGTACTAAAATATTAATGCTCCAAATATTAATATTTAGTGCATGATGCATTAATACTAATGCTTGAAACATTAATTTATAATATATATTAATGCATTAAACACTAATATTATTTTATAATATATTAATTTATTAATTTTTTTTAATTTTAATTATTTATATATCTCATATATAAATAATAATTTAATATAAATAATATTAACTAAATATTATTTTTTTTATTATATATATATATTAATTTTAAATATTTATAATATATAAATAATAATTTAATATATATAATAAATTTATCCATAAAACATTAATTAATTAATTTTTTTATTTTAAATGAAAAAATTTAATTTGCCACTTATAATATTAATTATACTATCGATGCTAGCAGAAAATATAATAATATTTTATTTGGACTAAAAAATATTATTTATTTAAATAATTAATTTTTTTAATTTAATTATTAAATAATAATATAATTAATCCATTAGCAAACCCAGAAAACTCATTAGTATGCGACCCATATGTTTAATGCTAAATCGGTAGTAAATTGGTCAATTCATTTAACTAATTAAGGTTGACGTCTAGCAATACTTCTTAATGACCAAATAGCATAAAATAAATAATTATTATTATCAAGAACCTCAAAAAGAATAATATAATATTTTTTCTGTTATTATAGCTCCGGGTCAATCCTAGAATATGGTTAACCTGTCAAATCCTATAAATTGTCAACTATATTTTATGTCAATTATAAATAATAAGTGAATGACTTAAGAAATTATTTTCTTCTTCATTCATTTGCCCTAGCCAAGTTCTTATTAAGCTATTTAAAATTAATGACAACATGGAGCTTAAACTCATTATCAAGAGTTGACAGATTCTATCTTGATTAATCACTAATTCTATAAGTTTTTAATTATACCCAATATTCTTTCAACTATTGCTCTAAAGTAATAGGTGTCCAATATCAAAGTATGATAAATAACTTGTCAATTACTATAATGATCTCATGTCAAAGTAAATTATTATATTATATTCTTTAAAAGAATATTTCATTGACAATTTATTGGTAAGTTTAACCATTAAAAAATTCTATTGAGTCAGTTCAATGGTTATATCTCCATATGCACCATCTATATATATGATTTAGTTAATGAGAACAACTAATCTCTATCTTACAGAGACTATCACATATATATTGATCCAATAGGATCATTAAAGCCATATTTAATGATTTTATGAGTTTTAGATTAAATTATAAAAGACTTAACTCTTATTATCAAGATATTCATCTTGATGACAAGTCTTAAAATTTAATCAAGACATCATATTAACAAAATTAAACATGATGTCAAAATATAAAAATTAAAATAAAATGTGTTCAATTATTACATAACAAATTAGAGCTAGGGCATATCATACATATATACCTAACAAGCTTTCACTTGCACTAGGTCCAATTTGTCATGTATTGCATTCCTAATTTCCACTTGTGCTTGTCAAACTTCTTTGCACCAAGTGCTTTAGTGAATGGATCTACTGCATTATCTTTTCCATCGATCTTCTAGATTGTAATATCTCCTCGTTCAATGATTTCTCTAATTAGATGATACTTTCATAGAATATGTTTAGATTTCTAATGTGATCTAGGCTCTTTTGCTTAAGCAATTGCTCTAGTATTTTCACATAATAATGAATTTGCATCTTTTATTGATGGAACCACACCAAGTTTAGTTAAGAACTTTTTCATCCAAACTGCTTCCTTAGCAGCTTCGTAAGCCACCATATATTCTGCTTCTGTCGTTGAATGTGCTACTGTAGCTTATTTGGAACTTTTTCAACTCACTGCTCCACCATTCAAGGTGAAAATAAAACCAGAGGTAGATTTTCTATCATCTTTATCTGAAGCGAAACTTGCATCAGTGTAACGTTATAGTTTTAATTCAGAATCTCCATAGATGAGGAATTGGTCTTTAGTTCATCTTAAATACTTAAAAATGTTCTTAACCACTTTCCAATATTTCTCACCAGGATTTGCATGATATCGACTTGTTACTCTTAGAGCATAAGCCACATCAGGATGTGTACATAACATGGTATACATGATAGCTCCCACTGCACTAGCATATGGAATTCTACTCATGCGTTCTTTCTCTTCAGGTGTTTGAGGACAATCCTCCCTACTGAGAGTAATTTCAGTGTCTATCGGTAGATAGTCTCTCTTGCAATTTTCCATGTTATACCTTTTTTAAAATGGTATCATTGTATATAGATTGGGAAAGTCCAAGCAACTTTTTAGATTTGTCTCTCTAAATTTTTATCCCTAAAATGTAAGTTACTTCTCCCAAGTCCTTCATAAAAAACTGTTCAGATAGCCAAAATTTGATATTGTGTAATGCTGGTACATTATTTCCAATGAGCAAAATATCATCAACATATAATACAAAAAAAAAATAATTGTGCTCATACTAACCTTTTTGTACACACAAGGCTCTTCTTTACATCTAAAAAAATTAAACTTTTCAATTGTCTTGTTAAAGTGAATATTCCAACTCCTCGAGGCTGGCTTGAGTCTATAAATAGATCTTTGCAGCTTACAAACCTTATTATTATTAGACTGGAATATGAATCCTTGAGGTTGTGTCATATACACATCCTCTTCTAGCTCACCATTAAGGAAAGTTGTTTTCACATCCATCTGTCATAATTCATAATCATAGTAAGTTGTAATAGCAAGCAGAATTCGAATGGATTTGAGCATTTCCATAGGAGAATAAGTCTCTTCATAGTCAATTCCTTCTTTTTGATGATATCCATTAGCAACAAGATGGGTTTTATAGGTCTTTACCTTACCGTCTACTCCAATCTTTTTCTTGTAAATTCATTTACAACCAATATGTTTTATATCCTCTGAAGTATTAACCAAAGTCCATACTTTATTTATCTTCATAGATTCCATCTCGGATTCCATGGCTTTTTGTCATTTTCTCCATCAGAACTTTGAAAAGCCTCTACGTAGGTCTTAGGATCATCATCATTATGATTAACCTCATTCGACTCATCATCATTTACCATTAGATTTAATCTTTTTAGTGCATGATGTTAACGAGAAGACCTTCTAAAAGGTATATGTATAACTGGATCATTTTGTACTAAACCTTGTTGTTGTTCAATTATAGGTGGAACAAATTCATTAATCTGCTCTTGAACTATAATTGCTTCTTGAACATCAATTATCAAAGTTGGCAATTTCTTTGTCAATTTTAAAACATCCAGGAAAGGTTGCTCATCTTGTATCTCATGTTCTTAATATAGTGTTGATTCATCATTGTTTTGAACTTCATCAAATTCAATTCCCTCACTATGACTTCCTTTTGGAAGGAATACTCTTTCCAGAAAGTTTGCACTTCTAGCCACAAACACTTTATGGTTAGAAGGGTGATAGAAATAGTATCCTATCATTTCTTTAGGATATCTGATGAATCTACATTTATCAGATCTTGAGTCAATTTTATTTATTTTTAGTCTCTTAACATAAGCTGGACAACCCCAAATTTTAATGTGTTTAAGCCTTGGCTTACGTCATTTTCATATCTCATATGGTGTTATAGAGACTAATTTAGTGAAACTTTATTTAGTAAATATGTTGTTGTCTCCAAAGTATACCCCCATAAATTTATTGGAAGGTCACTGAACCCCATCATAGATCTCATCATATCTAATAAGGTTCGATTCCTTCTTTCGGACATACCATTATGTTATGGTGTTCCTAGAGAAGTCCACTATGAGAGAATCTCATTCCCTTTGGGATATCCAATAAAATCATCACTAAATTATTATCTACCTCTATCAAACCGTAGTATTTTGAGACTTTTACTCTTCTATTTTTTAACTTCACAGCGGAATCTTTTGAACATTTCAAAAGACTAGGACTTATGTTTCATAAGATATACAAATCCATATGTTGACATATCATTAGTAAATGTGATAAAGTAAGAATATCCTCCTCTGGCTTGAATTTTCATTAGTCCACATATATCTGTGTGAATTAGACTTAATAATTCTAAGGCTCTTTCTCCCCTTTGAATAAATGGAGATTTTGTCTTTTTTCCTTTGAGACAAGATTCACAAGTTGGATATGATTCATAATCATACTTGTCAAAGTAACCTTCTTTGTGCAACTTCTAAATTCTTTTCTCTCCAATATGAGCAAGTCTACAGTGCCAAAGGTATGTATGATTTACTTTATCATCTCTTTTTCTCTTAAGATTAGAAACACGCATAATTGATTTAGCAATCATATTAGGTAATACATAAATACCATATTGGATAGAAACTTTTGCATATAAAATAACACCATGATAAATACAGCAAATGTTATTATCTAGAATAAAATGATAATCACATTTATTTAACATTGAAACTGATATTATATTTGAAACAAACTTAGGAACATAAAAACAGTCTTCCAACACAAGTACTTTGCCAGTAGAAATTATTAGAGAAATTATTCCTATAGCTAGAGGTATAGTTTTTGCACTATTTCCAACTTGAAGATTGACTTCTCCTTTCTTTAACATTCTACTTATCTGTAATCCCTGCAACATATTACAGATATTAAAACTACTGTCAGTATCTAATACCCATAGTAAAGAATCAGTAACAATTAAAAAAATTATGAAAATATTTTTTATAAAAATTTTACCTTGATTCTTTTCCTTGAGAAATGCAAAATACTCCTTACAATTTCTCTTCCAATGTCCTTGCTTCTTACAGAAGAAACACTCAGTATTTGGTTGGTCAGCTTTGTCTACTTTGTGTTTGGGTTTGGTCACACCACCCTTAGACACAATATTCTTTCTTTGATGTTTATTTTTAGCTTTACCCTTCCTTTTAGAAGAGCTGGAAACCAACATGGCAGTTTCTTTTTTCTTTTCAGATGCAAGTTGATTCTCATAATTAATCAGCATATTAAGCATCTCATGAAGATCACAATTCATTTTATTCATGTTGAAATTAATAATAAATTATGAAAAGGACTCAGGTAATGACTGCAAGATCAAATCTTGAGAGAGCTCTTTGCCCAGTTTGCATCCCAATTTCTCAAGTTCTTCAATAAAATCAATCATTTTTTAGAACATGGGATCTCACTGGAGAGTTAACAGTCAATTTAGATCTAAACAGTGTTTTAAAAAGTTGGTATCTTGTTGTCCTATTTTGAGTGTCATACAGCTTATTATGATGTTCAGTGATTACAGATGGATCTATATCCTGATGTTTCCTCTGGAGTTCCGAACTCATAGAAGCAAGAATGATGCATTTAGCAGTAAGATATTCTTCCAAGTATTTCTGGTGATTCTTGGTAGCTTCAGCATCATCTTTTGATCGTTCTTTAATAGGTTTATCAATCATATTAATAAGTTTTTTATGCATAAGAGAAATTCTCAAATTTTGGTACCATTCATCAAATTTTGTTCTAACCAGTTTATTAGCATCAAGTATGGCTCGCAATAATATAGTAGATATACTGAGAATTCTATAATTCATAAGAAAATAAAATACAATAATATAAGAACATATTTATATATTTATATTATAAAGAAATAATATTTTAACTAAATCAAACTATATATTCTTATTATATTTTAAGAAATATGTATTTCTATTTAGTGAAATGAAGAAAACCTGTAATAATATAAATGAGCCTCTTGGTAGTCAAGTCGTTTCTCATACAAAATTTTTAAAGGTAGATATTTTTACCAATTACAACACTATGTAATTTTCTTAAACAACTCTGTGTCCAATAGTCCCCTGGTTATCAGATCGTCCCTACTGGTAAAGCTGAGTTCATCTATTAAACAATGATAAAGAATTAATCAAATTTTATATTCCCTTGAGTAATCCAGATGTTTAGTATAATTTTGAATAATTATTTTCATATATGCATCTTATGCAATAAATAATTTTATTTTATTTTTAAACTACAAGTATCCTGGTTATCAGGCTGTTCCTTGTAAACAGAAATAAATAAAATATTTATTTTGATGTAAAGCTCTATAATAAAATATCTTATATTTTATTATTTGAGAGCTCAATTTTTAAATAATAACATGATGATCAAATCACTTATAATATATAAATTTTAATTTAAGTTGTCTATATATAATTACTTTTAAATTAATTTATATCACATATCACATATAATATTAATTTATATCACATATAATAAATAATAATAATTTATATCACATATAACATATAATATAAGTATGTAACAACTAAACAAAATTCAATATATTAATTATCTATTTTAACCAAGTATACTTATATAAAAAAACTAAATTCTTATATCACATATAAATAGGATTCATTAAAATAAATAATATCCATAATAATATATATTTATTATAACTTTTAAAAATTAAATAATTATGCATAATTATTATACTAAAATTATTTAATTCTTATAATATAAGAGACCAATAATCCAAGATTATATATAGACAGTGTATGGGGCAACTTTATTTCATTGGGTTTAGTATGATCTTTGTTATTTGTATTATATATATAGTTTTTATTTAATGATAAACATTTGACCATTCAAAAAAATTATTTAATTCTAAATAATATAAATCATAAAACTATATATATAACATCTCAAGTTAAATATTTATTTTAAAATTATTTTTTAATTATTATTTTATTCTCAATAAAATAATATTGTATTATTTTATTTTATTCAAAATAAAATAATATTGTATTATTTTATTTTATTCAAAATAAAATAAAATTCTAGAGAATATCTAAACAAAATATATTTTTACCAGTAACAAAAATTATATTTGAACTTTTCAAATATAATTTAAAGGTAAAAATTAATGGCTCTGAAATCACTGTAGGATTATCTGGTATTCATAACTTGCAGAGAAAGTCTAGAATAATTCATAATAGATCTATTTGCATTTAAAATTTATATATATATATTGAAAAATATATTTAAAACTTACATATAAATGAGCTCTTGATATTAAAATTTTTATGTGTATCAACATCGAGGCTGAGCTTTGCTATCAACTCTTTAATAAATGAAACTTGTGAGCAAATTAAAATTTTAAGCTAAAATTTTCATTAAACATTAACTTTAAGATTAGATATATATTTATAAGATTAAGACTTTCTTAATCTTCTAACACTCTTCTTATGAAAAATATTTTTTATAAGATTAAGACATTTCTTAATCTTCTAGCTTATTTCTCTAAAATTATTTCTCTTTTGAACATGTAAAAACTTTTCTCTCTTAAGTTATCTTGAATGTCTTGATCATAAGCTTATTTATAAATATTAAGTTGTAACTATTTATAACTCTCAAGTGCCATATGTCATATTAATGCACTTAAATATTAATGCTCAAAGTATTAATATTTAGTGCATAATGCATTAATATTAATGCTTGGAGCATTAATATTAATGCTTATTAATGCATCAAACACTAATATTATTTTATTTTTTTTTAATTTTAATTATTTATGTATCTCGTATATAAATAATAATTTAATATAAATAATATTAACTAAATATTATTATTTTGTTATATATTTTTTAATTTTAAATATTTATATGTCAAATATATAAATAATAATTTAATATATATAATAAATTTATCCACAAAATATTAATTAATTTTTATTCTAAATAGAAAATTTTAATTTTTCACTTATAATATTAATTATATTATAGGTGCTAGCAGAAAATATAATAATATTCCATTTAAACTGAAAATATTATTTATTTAAATTATTAAATTCTCTAATTTAATTATTAAATAATAATATAATTAATCCATTAATAAAGCCCAGAACGCTAGTTAATGTTCAACCCCATAGGTTCAATGTTAAATTAGTAGTAAATTAGTCAAATCAATTAATTAATCAAGATTGACATCTAATAACACTACTTAATGACCAAATAGTATGAAATAAATAAATATTATCAAGAACATCAAAAAGAATAATATAATATTTTCTTCTGTCATTATAGCCACGGGTCAATTCTAGGATATTGTTAACCTGTCAAATTCTATAATTTGCCAACTGTATTTTATGTCAATTATAAATAATAAGTGAATGACTTATAAAACTCTTTTCTTATTCATTCATTTGCCCTAGCAAAGTTTTTATTTAAGCCATTTATAATTAATGACAATATGGAGCTTAAACTCATTACCAAGAGCTAACAGATTTCATCTTAATCAATCACTAATTCTATAAGTATTTAATTATACCCAATATTCTTTCAACTATTGCTCTAAAGCAATAGGTGTCCAATATCAAAATATGATAAATAACTTATCAATTACTATGATGATCTCAGGTCAAAGTAAATTATTATATTATATTTTTGAAAAGAATATCTCATTGATAGTTTATTGGTAATTTTAACCATTAAAAATTCTTTATTGAGTCGGTTTAATGGTTATATCTCCATATGCATCATTTATATATATGATTTAGTTAATGAGAATAACTAATCTCTATCTTATAGAGACTATCACATATATATTGATCCAATAGGATCATTAAAGCCATATTTACTGATTTTATGAATAAAAAAAAATTTAGATTAAATTATAAAAGACTTAACTCTCATTATCAAGATATTTATTTTGATGATAAGTCTTAAAATTTAATCAAGACAATATCATTTTAACAAAATTAAACATGATGTTAAAATACAAAAACTAAAATAAAATGTGTTTAATTGTTACATGATAAATTAGAGCTAAGGTATATCCTATATATATACTTAACAATTACATTACACCTAAACATTACATTCCTTCGTATTATTGAATGTAACTAAATACTACGTATAATTGTATTGCTATTAAATGGAGATGCAATAATTAAGGTATGTTTCCTAATATTTTGAATATTTGTTGTGAATCAAAGAATGTAGATGGATTTGAAAGGCTTCTGATCTTTAAATTGGATTTATATTAACTGCATGTAATGTAGTATGAGGTTGTGCATATATTTTTATAAATAGGTATTTTAATTGAGTATTTCAATATTGTGAATATTTTATTAATAAATTTAGAAACGGAATAAATACTTACATTTTAGCTCCCATTTAGTAGAATTCTCTTAATGTTATATATTTTAATCATTTTAGTTATATATAATTTAACTATTAAATTTCAAAAATTTTATTTTTTTACCTATATATTTTTAAGTTTAATACTTATAAATAGAAATAAAGTAATTTTTATAGTTTAGTAATGAATATTATGAAAATATTTCAGTGAAACTTATATATTCAATTAATAAAAAATATAATAAAGAAAATCAAAGATAATATATATAACGACATGGCTTTGAAGAAAACTTTGCAATGGTAAACAAAATTTCTTACAACATTTTTCTTTCTGTTTTTAATACAACGTTGCGACGAAAAAATGTCTAATGCAAATTTGCAATGAAAGCTTTTCCGTTATAAACATTTATGTGTCAAAGTTTTGCGACTTTAATTGCAATGGAAGAACTTTCATTACGGAAGTTTACATTGCAAAACCTCATTGCAAGTTTTCTAAAATTATTAGTTATTATTTTTGAAACGGACAAATTTTCATTACAAATATTACATTTTTTTTTTGTAGTGTTAAATAAATTTAAAGAATATTGTCATATAAAATTAATTATTATTAAAAAAATTATTTATGCTTATGTGATATTTATGAAAAAAAATTCATTCTCTTTTCATTGTAAAATTTAAAATTACTTAATTTCATCTACATTTCTATGAAATTGGAAATTTATTTAAAAATTTTACCATTTTGATTTTATTTCAAAAATCATACCATTTTTATTTTATTTAAAAAAAACACTATTGTTTGATATTGGTGGAATTTAACCGTCCGTTTTAATTTGTTTTTACACGATAGGCAAGTAGGTTTTTAACACATTTATTGCGAGAAGAAATAAATAATTATAAGCATAAAATTATTAAATCTTTATATTCCATAATGATAAAGTTATTGAAATAAAATTAGGATTGAGTGATTTATTTTATATATAATAAGTGTAGTTCAATAATTAATTATATATTTCAATAATTAGGTCTCTTTGAGTTCCCTATTATCTAATTTTCGATTCAAATTGAATTAAGGAGTTTTGATTTCTGAATTGGTTTGTGTGTGTTTTTCAAAATTCAACTCCAACTTAAATATAAACTTTTAAATTTTTAATCCTGCAAAATAGGATTTAAATACTATCAAACTTAAAATTCTATTAAAAACTTGAAAATTGCAAAAATTGACACTTTATTTAAGCATTTAATTATCATACAATTTTAAAATACAAGTGTTTAATATATAGATCATATTATATACAGACAAGACTACAAGATTTTTTCTGTAAAAAAAAAAAAATAGGTACTGAATATATATTTCATGTATTTGTTGTAAGGGTATGTAACAAGACATTCGGTATTGGGTAAAGTCATACAACTAGAGCAGAATTTAAACAAATTAAAGAATCAATTCTTAGATAAATCCACTAATTTTTTTACTAGAAAATTCTTAATACACTAGCGGTATTTATCGATATTCTTACAACTTTTAATGAACAAGTACTTAAATTTCTGTCATAATTACTCTTTATGTATTCTTTTTTAACTTTCTTGTATATTATTATAATAATAATAGTAGTCAAATGATGGGAATTTCTTTTTAAAATTTTTGATGAAGAATATTTTTTTTTTATAAAAGAGAAATATTATTAATTAAAACCGTCTCTTATTTCTCTGCTTTGAATATTTGATGAAGAATAAATCTGTCTATTACACTTGGGCCTCGAATATCACACCTAGTTTAGTTTTCAACAAAGTACAAATCAAATCAATAAAATTACATCCTCCCTAATATTTTATAAATTTTTTTATTTTTATTATAATTATTTTATAATAAATTCATAATAAATTTATAAATTTATAATAAATTATACAAATATATTATTTTTATAAAAAATTAAAAATATTTTATAAATCTAAAAATATTTTTAAAAATATAATAATTTTTAATTTTTTTAATTTTTTTTTATTTTTATTAAAATACCAATGAACTTAGAAGACCTCTTAAAAATAACTAGTGGGACAAGTTTAAGGAGCCGTCCAAAAATCTCCCTCAACCTTTCAGGGCTTTGCGCACAAGGCCTTTTATTATTACCACTAAGACTCGTTGCTGGTAAGTATCTTGATACATATCATAAATTTTAAATTTAAGTTGATGTATTTATTTAAATAATTTTATAAGTTTATAAACTAAAAAAATAAACTAGATAATTAATTTATTATTTTAATATTTATAGATATTTAGTTTATAAGTTAGTTTAATCAAATAATTTAATACATTATTTTTATTTATTTTAATACTTTCAAGACATAATTAAAATCAACATTTAATATAATCTATAGACAATAAAAATAAAATTCATACGATTCACTTGTAAACACAAAAAATTTAATCTTATTAATAGCTTCTAAGAAGTCAAAAAGGCATTGCCACTAGCAAATGCATCATACTTTTCGTTTGTCTTGTATTCCTAACAAAGTTGTGGTCGGCAAAAACATGAAAACTACTTATCATTTTTGAAATCGATTGATTCATATTTGAAAATAACATTTTAAAGATTTTTAGATAATTTGTTAGGCACTGATTTCCTCCTTTCTATATGAAAAAAAAAACCTATTTTTTCTGTCCCATCCAACTTTTTGAAATCAATTCTAACCTACGCAAGTGTTTCATTAGATTCTCTAAATCAAATGCAAAGCAAAAGGATATCATACTTAATGTTACTTTTCTTCTTCTTCTTTTTTTTTTTTGAGAAAAAGGAGTACATATATTAAAACATAGCACACCAACATGCAGCATCAAAACATACAGCTTCAGTTACACAGACAGGTGCCTCCTCTAAACATAAAACTTCTGCTTTCAAAGACAGAGCCCACTGTGCTAACAAATGGGCCACTTTATTACACTCACGTCGATTGAAATTAAAACACAGAGACTGAAAAAAGGAAGTAACATCCACACCAACTATATCCCAGAATTTTAGAAAAAAGGAGACAAACATACCGTCAGGACCAAGGGCTTTGGAAGGGTGTATTGATTTGAGAGCCCCATAAACCTCCTCGACAGTAAAGGGAGATTCCAGCCTGCTAACCATATCTTAGGTGAGACAATTGTCAACTACCCCAACAAAATTGTAGAACTCAGATGGTTTTGTGCTTGAGAAAAGTGCGGAGTAATAATTCAGAACAACATTCCTAATGCCAGCCTCTTTGTAAAATTCCTATACCCCATATACGTACACCACATATATTCTCAATATGTAATACACGTATACCGGATACAATGATATCACATTCTATTTGAAATAAACCAATCTTTCCATTTAACAATATGAGAAAGCTTAAAACATTTAAGTTATATTATAGAAATAATAGATAAAATATTTGCTTACTAAGCAGCGGAAAATGTAACGGCATATACATATATATACATCAAAATCCATAAATACAAAAATATAGAATTATACATGCCTGGCAGTTCGTCTTTGATCTTGAAGTCTAATAATCAACACTTCACAAAGGATCACAAACCTAGACTCAACTTGGTCTAGCAGAACTTTCCGGTTCTACCCTGTCACCTGCGCTATAAACCACAATCGCGCTAAGCCATAGACTTAGTGGTACAAACCATGAATACAATATGATTCAATGTAATGCCAATGTCAAACTTTCAAGAATTATAAACAATACACAAGGATAACATATTTCATAACATTACATTATTCAATTGTTTCATCATTCATGATTCACATTTAAGCAAAGACAAGCATGGACCCAAAAGAAACTAATATGTCATTCAAATTTCAGAGTTACTGTTTTGATCCAATAATAACATTTATCAAGCCCGTAGGCGTATCATTATTACAATGAGATACATCTCATATGTAACATCTCAACTAGGCTTCAAGGACTAGGCCCAACCAAACTTTAAGGGGAGCTAAGCATCAACCAAACTTAGCTTCAAGGACCAAGCCCAACCCAGCTTCAAGGGATTGTTACTTTTAGGCATGCCACCAACAACAAAACTCTGAAAATTGAATAACATACTAGACACACATTTCTTTCATTATTTCAATATCAAATCCATTCTTATTTATATCACGATCATCTAGGCACAATGCCCCAATATTTTATTTACATCATTATAGCCAACATCAATGGCTTCTCATTTCATCATTTGAGTGCACATCACAACTTACATTGTTTATATATTTTGAATCCTCAACATATAATTCACATAATGCACATAATACAAATCATTGCACAATTCTCATATATCAACAATATAATAGGTAACCTAACACGTTTTCAACCAAATGTGTTAAGTTCCAAAGTCATGTAAATGTTTGCAATCATGTAGGGTTTGTACTTACCTCTAAGAGCAACTCACACCAATTTCAAACTCCTTTTCCAAGAATCCTTCAACACTTGGATTAGGGCAACTCAAACTTTTCAAAACCTAATCCAAAGGTAATTATACACACTCACTTAGTGATACACATAAAAAATAAGAACAAGAACCAACTAGGGCAAACTCTACACATGACACGCTCATTAACATGGGCGTGCCCCCTGATCATGCCCTAAATTCACAACATAGAAGCTTTAACACGCTCAGTGACATGGGCGTGTCAATCCTTCCTCAACACAGAAGCTATGACACGCTCAGTGACATGGGCGTGTCACTGGACGTGTCAATCCACCAACAACACATAAATTATAACACGCTCAGTGACATGGGCGTGTCATTGCTCGTATCAAAACTACTCCAACACAGAAGTTGTGACACGCTCAGTGACATGGGCGTGTCACTGTTCGTGTCACCCATCTAGAAAAACAGAACCATTGACACGCCCAAATACTTGGCTGTACACATGGGTGTGTCAGGCCAAAATCTCTGATTCCGACACCAATAACACTACATCCAACAAACATCATACTTAACCCTTTTACACTCCAAAAAATCTTACCCAAAACCATTAATAAACCATACTAAACTTGCATAAATACCAAAATAACTCAATACATACATCAAAACACAATCACAACCATCATCACAACTCAACCCATACACAATCCACAACACTTGCTTTCTATCACCAAACTTAACCATTCCTTCAAACCAACCCCAAAATCAAAGCCAATAAGATCAAACACTCTCAAACACACCACAATTAAGCATACACATAAATACACCAACCATTCAATAACCTCAATACACAAACTCAAAAGAAAACCAAGGAAACAAGTTGAAAACTTACCAAAAGTGATGAAACCCCTTCAAACTCCAACTTGATCTCTTGAAACAACTTCAAATTTTGAGTTAGAAAGCAACAAAAATCCCTTTCCTTCTTGTTAATGGTGGTGGTCGGCTAAGCACAAGAAGAAAGAAGAAGATGATAGGAAAGTCAACCCAAGCCACCTCTCTTAACCACTTAAATTCTCTTTTAATATCCACCAAGCAAATAAATATTATAATAATATAATTAACCAAAATATCATCTTCCACTTATTTAATTTCCATTTTAAATAATTAATAAATCTCATTTGATCATCTCATTAGTTGACTTGTATATGTTGTATATATCTCTATATATACAAAATATACACACTTCTCTTTCCTCTTAATCCTTTATACACACTTTAAAATAATTTAATCCAATTTCATTAATAATCATTCCAAAAATTTTAGGGTATAGTTTGGGATATTACACTCTTCTTCGTGCCAAACACCATTATCGTCCTATAAACCCATAATAGAATTTCTACTTCATCTAGCCGTAGCTTTTGAGTGGAAAATTTTTGTGTTCTGATCCCCTTCTTTCATCCAAACTGCTATTGATCTTTGCCTCCACATTATTTCTTCTTGTTTCATTAACTCCTTAATTTCCTTTTTTAACTCATCCTGGATTAATCTTAGCCCTCAATTGATTAGGATATTGCCAAACTGACTATGATTCCAGGATTGAAGGGCATCAGCAACATGCTTTACCCTTGTCATAAGAGAAATATCGGCATTTGTACCTCTCCAAGCCCCTTCTATTACAACCTTGTAACTGGTATCTCTAGTCCACATTTTCTCAAATTTAAATAGCTTCAATTTTCTTCTAGAAGTTTGCATCTGCCCTTCCATTGCTAGCAAGAGTGGAGTGTGATCAGAGGCAATTCTAACCAATTGACATACAGAAGACAATGGAAAAAGGGATTGCCATTCACTATTATTCAAAAAAAGGTCAAGCCTTTCTTGTACATTAGCCAACCTATGTCGCCCATTATTCCAAGTGAAGGGATAACCATTATAGCCCATGTCATGAAACCCATATCTATCCTCTGCTTCTCTAAACCGTACCATAGTTGTTTGACTCTTGTCTCGCCCACCCTTCTTCTCCCCAGACCATAAAATCTCGTTAAAATCACCAAAATACACCTAAGGCAGATTAGAAGCCATAGAAAGTTGAGTCATCAAAAGCCATGTATTCTTTTTAGCCTTACCTTTTGGCCATCCATAGATACTCGATCCTCTCATCTACTCCCATTATCATTCAAAACCTCAAAATTTATAAAGTTGGATGAAAAGGCTTTAATTATAACATTTAGTTCCTTTCTCCAGAGTAGCATCAGACCACCCCTTCTACCTATAGGATTAACTACAAAATAATGAAAACTTGATCAGAATCTTTTTATTCCACTAACCTCAGAACAATGCAACCTCGACTCCATAAGAAAAGTAATATCAAGGTAATATTCCTATATCAAAAATTTTAAACTTCAAACCGTCCAAGGGTTACCCAAGCCTTGGAGGTTCCAACTCAAAAGCCTCACTGGACTCGGCGGGAGCTATCACGCAGCCTTGCCATGTGTTATTGATCAGCCATCATATCGCACCCTACCTCTTTTAGGATAAACACTAGGAATTAAGGAACCATTATCGACATTGGTAACATCCAACATTGACTTTATTTTTTCCCCTCGTCCATTAACAACAGCTACCCCAAGCATAGTGCTCTTCCTTTTATCTCTTACATTCAAGTTACCTCCTCTTTTAGTCAATGGTCGACTTCGTCTCCACACCACCGTTTTACCCCTAACCATACTCTCAGCACCTGGTATTTTAGGAGGCACATTAATAACCGTGGGAGGTTCCATATGAGGTGCTATAATGTTCGATTGTCTCTGGTCTAAACCTCTGTCATCGATACCATTCACAAAAAGATGATTATCTTTTTCACCCACCACTCCCTTTACCATATCTCAGTCCATTCCCTCCATTGTATGGATCATTTGCACTGGGATAAAGGATTCATCAATGATTTCTGACATATTCAAAGAATGACTAGCACTACGTTCATGATCCACTGATGAAGAACCTTGCATATCTTCATTCTATTTCCTAGTTGTGTCGGTCGATGCAGGTGCTTGAGTTTTTTGCCCCATTTTTATTTTAATCGGGGAGGCTCTTAAAGAAGGTCCATAAGGCCATTCTGAAACATGCACCTCTTCTGGTTTATCCTCACAATCATCTTTCACATGTCCTAAAGTCCCACACCAATAACAAAAATTTGGCAGTTGCTCATATAGAAGATAAACCCATACCCGTTCCTCTTTGCTATTGATAACCATCATTCCTCTGCATAGAGGTCTTGTAACATCAAGCTCCACTCTAACCCTCATATATTTTCCTCATGAGTTTATAGAACTATTGCCATATGTCACAACCATTCCAGCCTTACTAGATATTCTTTCAATGGAAACCTTGTTCCTTCGATTCAGCGGGACATCACATAAACATAGCCAAAAGTAATAGTGTTTAAGAAGTACCTTTGATGGTTGTTTTGTACTAGATAACTCCTTCAAGTTTACTAGCTGCCGATCGAAATGCCAAGGACTATCCTGCACCACTCGTTGTTTGTCTTGGCTAGAGTTGAATTCACATACAAAAAGGTTGTTTCCAATCACTTCTAACTGAAACCCCTTTTTACCTTCCAAGCAGACAGTGGCAGAACCAGAAATTCATTAAAGGGGGACAAAATTTATACAGAAAAAATTACCGATGAGTAATTATAAATTTATAGTTTCAATGATATTAACCTAATCAAAATTTATAGTTTAAATTTCATTAAGCTAATCAAAATTTATATTAAAATTTTATTTTATATTCAACATTTTAATTTATAATTTATAATTAATTTAATCTAAAATTTAAAATACTAAATCAATTCATTATTCAATACAATCACAATATAAATTATTTTAAATAAATTAAAATGCAAGTTAGATTTTTTAATTAAATTTACAGTTTACATAAATGAATATAAAAAGATTTAATAAAAATCATAAAGCATAAATAAAATAAAATAAAATGCTTATTCCATTGTCATAATAATAGCATATTCTATTAATTTTAATAGTTGATATTAAGAACTTGAGATATTAAGTATTATATATGTATATATACTATATATATATTATTTATATTTATATATAATTATATATATTATATAGATATAATATAAACTATATGTACACTATACATGTTACATATATATTTATATACATACATATATATACATATATGTGCTGGAAGGGAAGAGAGGGGAAATCTATTATATAAGTATGTATAATTTATATACACACACACACACACACACACATACATGTGGGGGAGGGGGGTTCATTGCCCCCCCCCCCCCCCCCCCCCCCCCCAATATATAATGACATTTGTCATGGCTCTTAGATTAAAAGGCTTACCGGATAACAGTTTCCCCACCAAGCATCTTTCATGTTTACCTTCATCAATCCTATCACCGTCTTCCTTCAGATTTACAACTTCATCTTCGAGTTCTGTTAGTGAGAACTTTCTCATTAAAGATTCTAGTTCCTAAGTCATTTCCACACTTAAAACAAGCACAAAGTCATAAATCAAAGCCCACAAAACAGGGGCAATAGCGATACGAGGCCAGTAATGACTATAAGAGAGCAGAAAATGGATTCCAATCCCTAACCCTAGAAACTAGGAAAGGAAGGAGAAGAAAACGCCACTAAGGGCAAAAAAAACTAATGTTACTTTTCGATAGATGAATTTGATGTTGAATTGAAAGTTTCAAATACTGCAAATTGAATTGAAATTTTATAATTTTTAAATAAAAATTGAGTTGGATTAAATTTTAAATAATAAGAAATCAAAAGCATTTAAAATCCATCACTTTTAGCTCACTCAAAGCTAATTAATTATACAAGTCCATGAAACAACCAAATGCAATAAGTAGTCAAACTTTTAATTATTTTTTTTATAATTGATTGCATATAGGGAGAAGGAACACTTAGAGAGCTTGAACTTTTTTATTTAATTTTTCATTATAGCCAATGTTTTAATTTGTTTGCCTGTGATGCATCTGTATCAATATTGACATAAAATTGAACAAGTGATATGTCAAAGCTAATAAAAAATTATTAATAATAAAAACTATTAAAAATAAAAAATACATGATATGTCACTATTTTAATTTTTTTTAAAAATATTCTTTTTTTAAGAAATTTCAAAAATATTATTCTTAAATTTAATATATTGCACCATTGTATGTATATCTCTGGTATTTTATATGTATACTTTTGATACGCTAACAATTGCAAATTGGAAGTGAAAACTTTCGAAATTAAAAGTTAAAAAAATATATTTTTTTAAAATAAAAAAGTATATATTTTTAAACTATTTTCAATGTTTTTATAAAAAAAAAAGGAAAATTTATAAAACTAACCTAAATACAAATTAATTTTAAAAAATATGATAGGTAAAAAATTATAAAAATATGTTAAAAGCTTCCTAAATTACAAAAATACTACAAATCTAATAATGATGTCATCTTGAATCAGTTTTTGTTTTCGTTTAAAATTTTATCAAACAAGTTTTTTTCTTCATCATCAATCTTCTTCCTCAATGTTTTTATACACAATAAACTGCTCAAAAACTGGTTACTGTATCAAAACAAGTAATCAAAAATACAAAAATTGAAGAAGAAAAAGAAGAAAATAACAACAAAATAAAAAAAAAACAAGCATAAATTTGTAAATCTCAACTTTCTACCACCTCCTTTAAAAACAAATCTAGGTACTTAAAAAAATTAACATAAAAAATTCTATTAAATAATACTTCTATATTAAAACCTAAATAACAAATTAAAACAATATTATGACAATATAATGTGTTGATTAATAATATTATATATGTTGTGAATATGTTTTGCATATATTGTATAATATTCTAATATCCTATATATGCATAATATATACATTATATATATATATATAATATATACATATATAGTACTAATATGTCACAGCTTAATCTTACTAAAAAATTTTATAACTTAAAATGTACCCTCATAAATAACTAAAAATATTTATTAGTAATTTATATTCTAAAAATATAAAATTTAATGAAAAATTTTTAAAACAATTCGCCAAAATTTTCTCTGTATTTTGAATATTCCTAAAAATCAAAAATCAATTTTCACAATCTGCAAAAGAATTTTACACTCCCAAATAAATACAAACCATCAAATTCTCCATAAGAACTTAATGGCTCCAAATGTTTAACATTTCTCAACATACCCAAATATTCATAATTCCAAAATATGTGTATATTTTAAAATAGTCACAACTTCCAACCCAAAAACTTTTATAATTTACATCAAATACATGATCACAAACATAATGTACATAATTTAAAAATCAATTCATAAAATAGAATAATTACATGCTCACAACCGATTCTAGTCCGTGGTAGCTACATAAAACTCCAAAATATGCAGGAACCTCGACTCCTGCTTCAGTACTACATAGCTCTCAATATCATCCATGTTACTTAAACAAATTGCGCTAAATAAAATATCTAGTAATACATACTTTGATAATAATATAAATAAAAGTAAGACAATGCATAATGCGTTTCCATTAATTCTGTCAATGCAACACGTAATTTCCTTTTTAACTCATTTATATTGTTATTTCAAATTATCATCTAACACAACCACATGCATTGAGCCCAAAAGATCTTATATAATATTCAGTTTTCAAACATAATATTTTAGACTAGTTTTGACACTCAGCATCTAGCTTGAAGGTAAACAATAATGACACCCATCGTCTAACCCGAAGGCAGAATATATAATGATAACACACAACGTCTAGCCCGAAGGCAAATCAAATATCAGTGACGCCCAGCATATAGCTCGAAGCTAATTATAGACATACCGTCATACACAGAACTCTGAAATCAAATATATAAGATTACACACATATTACATACATTCATATTTTCTCATACATTGATAATTATATCAATTTCCATTCTTTTTTTGCTTTTTCCATCCCTTTTATCACATTTTCAATCACAAACTTTATATTCCATTTTATGTTTATAATGTAGCCAATATAAAATTATATTTTGTATGTAATACTTTTTCATACAAATACATTTCATAATGTCATTAGTCATCCTAATATGACTTAAATATCCATACAAAATGCAATTTATGCCTTTAAATATGTAGCTAAACACTTTGTACGTGCCTTCACACATCAAAGTAGAAAAGCATCAAAATCAACATATAATGTAATATGCCAAATACAATGCAATACAATACCATTGTAGTAAAGTATGTACTAACATTATTTAAACAACTTCCAAGCTACCAATTCACCACTTTTTCACCACTTTCTACAATATCCTTCACTACTAAAGTTGAGAAAATACAATCTACTCAATGTCTATTCAAAATATAAGCATATAAAATGTATTAGAATTATATTCCAACACATTTTAACAAATAAAAATCAATTTAGCACATTTTCCTCAAATTTTCAAATTTTAACCCTAACCTTTTAAATTCTAGATATCCATTTTACTCAATTCGGATTAGTATTCTAAGTTCATTTCTATATTAAAAGCATTTAATTACATCATTTAAACCATAAAATCAAATAAACATCAACTTTTTTTTATTAATATTATTCCAAAACTCTAACTTTATTACTAACCCTTCCAAACTTCATCTATACTTAACCATCAATTATCCAACTATATATCTTTGTCTCCTCATCAAAATAACACCTTTTATACCCATATAACCAATTAAAACACACCCCCATCAAAGGTCCAATTTTTACATAATCTAATTTTTCAACATAAATTAAAAATCCAAGAAGAAAGTTTACCAATTTGTTAGAAAACCAACAAAATTTCTATTGATTCTTGAAAATCCACTTAAAAATTGATGTTTAGAAGAGAAAAATACTCCCTTTTTCCTTCCATGGATTTTCAGCCCAAGAAGAAGAAGAGAGGAAGAAGAAGACACTATTTTAGACTTATAATTTTTCTTTCTTCACTTCAACCACATATATATAATATTTTATTATTTTAATTAATTAATTATTAATTTATTTTAAAAATTCCATTTTCTTTCTTCCATTCAAAATTATTTTAAATTTTAGAGTTTTTTTAAGCTTAACTTTAACTTTTCACAATTTATCATTTTACCCCTTTACTTAACTATATAATTTTGACTTTTATATGTTATACATATTTAACATATACATCACATATATACTTTATATTTTTCACTTTCAATTCTTCATTTAACATTCCAACTTATTAATTTTAATTTAATTTAATTTAATTAATTGTAGTAAATCCAAGGATGTTACATATTATATATGTTGTGAATATATTTTTTATATGTTATATGTGTTGTGAATATGTTATCCATATGTTGTGTATATGTAAATTCTAACTAAAAATATATGAACTACTTTTATATCTTCCTTAAATATGATATACATATCGTATAAATATTATCCATATATAATAATTTCAAGTGAGAATATATGCACTATTATTAATATCATCATAAATATGTTATATATATTGAATTCTAACTGGAAATATATGAATTATTTTTATATCTTCCTTAATTATGATGTACATGTTATATAAATATCGTATATATGTTATCCATATGTTAAATTCTAAGTGAAAATAATTGCATTACTATTATGTTATATATATTATGAATATGTTCTGCCTATATTATGCATAATATATATATATATATATATTGTATACGTTATATGTATGTATGTGATAGAGACCATCGCAGATCATATTTTTGAAAATAAAACAAAGGTAAAAAGGAAAAAAAAATAGGCTTCAATTTTTTTTTAACACATGTAATTTTGGAATATTTACAAAACTACCAAAAAATATTTTTTTCAAAAATACTGCAAAAATAAAAATATTTATACTTTTAGAAAAAGTTGAAGTAAAATTTTAAAAATAACTTATTCTTCCCTAAAATAAGATTTTTTTTAAAAAAATAGATATTGCGTGTACGTTATATTAATATAAAATTAAAAAAGTTAAAAAAATATTAAAAAATTATGCAAATATTTAATAGATATTCTGTGTATATTTATTAAATATTATGTAAATATTATAGATATTTAGTTAATATTATACATATATTATGTGTTTGTGAGAATATGATATAAAAAATTATTTTAGAATAAAAAATATAAATAAAAATAAACAAAAAAAGAAAATGAATAAAATAGAAAAAATAAAAAATCAGAGTGAAAAAAAAGTAAAAATGGAAAAAAAAAAAACTATGGGCTCCATCGTACTAATCAAAAAAAAAAAAAAAAACCTTTTGTGGCAGTATATTTGAGAAGGTGGCCATGTTTTGGGTATTCAGCGTAAAATTTCTTTGTTATTTTCTCTAAAAAATTCAAAATGTAGATTTTATAAAACAAGAGCCCGATTAACAATGGACTGTTAATGGACTATGTATTCAGAGGCAAAGCCCATTTAGGGGAAAGTCTAGTTTGTAATTTCCTCTTCGTCTTGTTTAAAGTAAAATTTAATCTATTTTGTTAATTTTTTTTCTCATTAATAATTGAATATTTATCTCATTGACTATAACTAATACCAATATTCAATCCCTCTTTTGCGCAAACCATGATTTTATTTTAATAATTAATTATATTATAACGTAAAGTATCAAATATTAAAATATAACATTCCTCAAAAAAATAATTCTAAAATATATGTTATTAAATCTGAATTAAGCCTTTTTCTAATAAGACAGCTTGATTTTGGGAGGATAAATTCGCTCTGTGTCAGAATATTAAGCCTAACACAGAAATTTTTACTAATAATTCTAATTTTATATAGAAATATTAAAATAGGAAGACTATCATGTAATTACAAATTATGTAACTTGGCACAAATAAAAAAATTAAATGAAAATACAAGTGAATAGGCAATAATGTTTAACTTATTACTTTCAATATTATAAGCACTTAACAGGAAAAAGAAAAAAATGTAAAAAAGAAAAAAAAAGAAATTGAAGGTACAAAAAGAGGCTTCAACACCTTAGGTAAGCCACCAAAAACACCATATTCAATATCTCTCTATCTATCTCTCTATCTATTACTATATATTTATTTACTATAATTTCTTATAAGAAGCAACCAACTGTTGATTCTGATCATTATTAGCCTTTTCTGTTTGGTCCTCCATTTCTAGCAATTTTGCAAAAACTCCTACTAATGGTGCTGTATTATAAGTGCAAGCCTCAGTTTGCATATAATTACTTCTTTGGTCCACGAAATTGTCTTGACAATCTGGTCCTCCAACCAATGCCCCAACTAAAACATTAGGGTTAGGCTCCTTTTGGCTATACCAATTATCATACCCTTGTGTACACCCAATGAACCCTTTATTCTCTCTATACGACACAACTGAGGCCCCTCTATGGTGCACTCTTGTGGGGTATATAGTCCCATAGCCCACTAAATAACTCATATTCATTGGATTAGATCCTAGTATATAATCAACTTGTGATTTAGCAAAATTTAGGATCTCCTCTTGATCTACTACTCCTTTAGGGCACACTAGTTGTCTATCCGAGTTTCGAAGGAAATCGGAGTATATAGTGAGAAGGAATGCTGCCGTTGACACATATTGCATATTATTCCATTGCCGGATGTGTAATAGACCAGCCGGAGTGCGGTCCACATTGCTACCATTGTTTTTGTTAAGGCAAGAGCATATGTAATACTCAGCCTTTGATCTGTATTGCTCCAGTATGTCACCATGCTCCTTGTGCTTCTCATCCATAAGCAACTAGTAAAATTAAAAAAAAAAATTAGGATACAAATAAGGCATTGTTTGGAATAAAATTTTCATTTCAAGTTTCTAACAATTTTTTTAGGAGAAATTTAATTTAATTTTTATTTTACTCTGAAGTAACTTTAGTATTGATAACTTTGACAAGAAAACTAACTTTTCTAGTTATTGTCAGTGTAGACAAAAAAAAAATACTGTTTCCTGTTCTTTTTGGAGAATGAAACTGAAATGTCTACTTTCACCTAGAGGTCAAAAGTAAACGAAAATCTAATATTTCACGGGTAAAACATCATCAATCGAAATAAAAATAAAATCAAATAAAATTTATTAATTATTTTTAAATATATCCTACTGTATACTTGTCACAAATTACAAGATATTATCAAATAAATAATGATGCTAGAAGTTATAATAAAAAGAAAATGATAAAATAAATAAAATCTTTCATTTTTAATATGAATATGTTTAATGATTTAGAATTTATTAAATTAAATCATAATTCATAAAATTATTATTATCATGAATGTATAAAAATTAATAAATTAATAAAAAATTGATAATGAGATAAATATTAATGATTTTAATAGAAAAAGTAGATGCAATCAGTTGACCGTTGATTTATGACATGAAGATATGATGCAAACAGTATTAGAAAAACAGTATAAAAGAATGGATGTGAAATTTTACATAGACTCAGCTCATGAATGATAAAACCTATCTATAAACAGCCAAACAATGAAAATAATGTATCAATGCTATGACCTTCTTGGCATGTGCCCGTTTGTCCTATTCACACTACTAAATATCAACAGTGATTAAAATTAGCTACTCTTTTAAAGAGAAAAATGGATTATAATGACAGATGAGTACTGAAAGAAAAAAAGAACCCATTTACATACTATCCTCCATCCACTAAAAAGAGGCATTTATTGTTAGGATTGATCAAAGGGGATAAATAGAATCATTTATTGTTATTTTAAATGAACAGATTAACTGAATTTTCAATTTGATTTTTATTTATTTATTTTTTAATAAATATTTTTTTCTCAGCCTTAGTTTATTTATCGTAAATATATAAAAAGGGGCGCTGCGCAAACAAAGCCCCATGTCATGTGTCTCAACCAACAGACTAAACCTATAACCATAAAGGGAATTATAAATGAAAGGAGTAAGCTTTGCTGTAACTGTTTAATTAGTTTTGAAAGTGGGACCCATTAACTGGAGAGAGAGGTCCCACCTGAAAGGTTTGGACAATGCGAATAAATCAATAATTACTTCATCTTTGCTATCATACATATAAAAATGATGAAAGGTCTGCCGACCTACCCTTTCCCTCTGCCCTTCTTCAATTGGGTTAAATTCTGTTGGCGCTACATTACAAAGATTATAGGAGGTCCTCTTTCCACTAGGTTTGTGCCTAGTATCGGCACTATTTTAATACTTTTTTCAAAAACTGAAACTCGATTTTTGAAAAATCTTCATATAATTATAGTACTACTAAATCAACCAATCACATATTCAATAATGCCAGCACTGCTTTAATTTAGCAGTGCCAGCACTGCCGTGCAAGCATGACCAGCACATGCTTTTATGCTTCACAAATCTTTTTTTTTTATTTATTCACTTAAAAAAATATACTTTTCTTCCTTTTCAATTAAGTGGCACATTTTATTCATAATTTTTTTTTATATAAATTTAATTTTAGTTTAAACTTAAAGGCGAAATCTTTTAATCTTTTTAAACTGATTTCAAACCGCTAAAATAATCAAATTGTGATAAATAAAAAGGGATATTTTTTATTTTTATCAATAAAAGTAATTAATTATTATAAATATTATATTATATATTAAACTTTCTATTTTATTAAAATCTTTATTCTACCGTCATTTAATTTATCACAGTTTAATCGCTATAACATTTTCCGTCTGATTATAGTTCAAATTTTTATTGGAAGTGTTTAATTCATCAAATGCTATTAAAATAAAATATAATAAAGAAAAAACCTAGAAAAGACAGAATAGTGTACATATATAAAAATACACACCGTAATTATTGCTTACTCCACATTGTCAACTTTATCAAAAAGTAAAAGTAAATGCACATTATTTTCTTAATTAAAGTTAAAATATATTATTATTATTTTTATTGAATGTAGGGTTACGCAAATCCTGACAGATTTTTCAGAGAATAATGCCTAAAAACAAAAACTCCAAAAAAAATTGAAAGCAAATATATGTCACAGACGATACAAAGGAGAGAGAGGGAGTGAGAGAAGTTTACCTGAGAAGCCATGATTTGAAGACCAGCATACTTAACATCCCAACTAAACTCTGTAATGGACCAACTAGTCCCGCCAAAACAATGAGCCTTCTTAATAACGTACTTTAAGTAGCGTTCGTTGTCGGTGGCTTTGTATAGCCACATAGCTCCCCACAACAACTCATCCATGTACCCACTCACCGACGCATAGTAACTCTTTACCACCTTTACACTTCCATCATATTTACCTCTATATTTATCTCCAAACTCGAACAACTGCGTTCCAAAAAAAAAAATTAACTTCTATTAATTAACTATACAAACCCACTTTAATTACTTCTGGGTTAAATGTCTAGTCCTATTCGTTTGTGCATCTGATAATTAATACTCTTATGTTCCGTAAAAATAGATATATTTTTATTTTTATACAAAAATATAATTAATATAGTATTTTTTTAGTATGATAATAGAGGAGAGAAAAGAATCAAGATATATTAAGAGGAGGTATACTTATCACTAGACTCGACATATATAATTAATGTACTAAGTTAAAACTAGTACTTTTCTAATATATTTTTTCATTAATATTTTGGATTTTATTAAAAGTTAAATAACTACCATAGATTAAACAAATATTATATAAGACATATTAGAAAATTAACAAATTAATTGTTATTTTTTTTAAAAAAAGGAGACTATAATTTAAAACAAATAAAAAATTTTAGCCTGCTTCAATTCCTCCATTTTCTATTTGATTACATATTTTCCCACTTTACAGTCAACATGTAAATATTTTAATGACTTTTATAAGCCAAAACCACACAAAATTACCCTTTTCCACCCTAGTACATTAAGGGCGTGTTCCAGTTTCCTATTTTCTATTTTTAGATTTTTTTAAAAAAAATTAGAATATTTACTTTTTATAGAAAATTTAAAAAATATGTTCATCTAACAAAAAAAATATTTTGAAACACTGATATAGAAACTCTGTATTTCTGTATTAGAAATTTTGGCTTTATTTATAAAAGAAAATTTTAGAAAACATGTTTAAGATGTTTTGCAAAATCTTCTTAAATTTAAAATTTTAAAAATTATTTTTTATTTCTTAATTTAAGAAAATTATTTCATGTAAATATAAATTTCTATTTTTTATTTTCTATAAAAAAAATTCTGAAAAACAACTCTAGTTTTCCACAAATGAACACATCCTAAGTTTTAGTTTAAAAAAAAACATTATTAAGACAAGTTTTATTTTTGCGTAGCCTGGAAACCAAATATGGATATATTGTTCAAATTTTATACATATTAAATAAATAAATTTTAAAATAAATTAAATAGGTAAAAATGTAAAAAAAAAAATTGACTTTTTATTTAATATGGTAGTGATTACAATCAAATATAAATTTATTAAAATCTTTTTTCTTATTTGAGTCACTTTAAATTAATTAAAAATTCAAACTCTTTCTGCCTCATTTCAGCTATAATTTTAAGAATAATTACATATACTAAAATAATTATTAATTATTATAAATTTTAAAAAAATATAATATTTTATTTAATTATCCCTTTTAATTATTCTTATGTATATTTATTAAAAAATTATTGAAATTTTTTAATTTTATAAAAAAAAGACTTAGTCGGAAAGTCGCAATAAAAATTACTACTAGAAAAGAGAATTACTCGAGTTCTGTAGTTGACAATGTCTAACTAATTTAAATAGATTCCTTATAAATGAAAAGGAAAATATCTACTAGATATTGGACTAATAAGCTAATCTCACGACTAATAGTATGGTTAATTTACCTGTTGCGAATGGTGCAACAGTAGGTGAGCGTAATGTGGGTTTGTTCTTCTGAACACTATCGACGCAGCAGCCATTGCGGCGGCTGTTTCTCCGGCGAGATCCGACCCAGGATTATTCTCGTCGATCTTATAGGCTTGCCGTGAAGTAGTCATATCCTCTGGCCGTTGCCAGCAGTAATGGTCGGTGTCACCATCACCCACCTGAAACATAATTAATAGTTTGAATTTGAATTATTAGCAAAAAGAAATGAAGAATTTGAATTTCAAAAATCAAATGTAGTACCTCTGCCCAAAGTACATTGGGGCTTGTATGTGCTTTGATAAAATAATCAGTTCCCCATTTAATAGCCTCTAATGCGTGTTCTAATTCTCCAGCGCCGGCGATCTGATCACGAAATTCTGTAACACTCCATGAAAGCATAGTCACAGTAAATGCCATTGGTAACCCGAATTTCACATGGTCCCCTGCATCATAATATCCTCCAACTAAGTCCACCTAAGAAAACAGAGCAATTCTTAAAAATAAAATTCAAATTCAAATTAAACAGAAATACATAAATTTTTTTTGAATAATTGACGAAATACTAACTCCTTGTTCTAAGCCATCAATAAGGCCAGAATGATCTCGCCAAATGATTCTCTGGTTATAAGGTAACCGACCGGATCGCTGTGCTTCGAAGTAGAGAAGGCTTTTTGTTAATGCGTCAGCGTAATCGAAAGTAATAGACGATACTGTACTGAAAATGGTGAAGATTGCGAAGAGAAAGCACCAATGTAATGGAGTTTGCTTCTTCTCTTTCTCCATGATTTTCCTTTCCTTTCTCTCCTAAAGAGAGTGTTTTAAGAGTGAAGGGAGGTACGGGAGAAGAAAGAAGGAGAGAGTATCTAGTGTTTGGGGATTTTATTTTAAAATTTTTGAATGATAATGCTACATTTTTTTTTTTTGAAAAGAGATAATGCTACATATTGAAATAATTTAGTAATATTGGAATAATTTTTAAAATTTAAAAAAAATCAAATTTCATGTTTTGAGAGATAACATACAAACTCAAACTCTAGATATAAACAAAAAATAAATACACAATTTTAGGTTTTGATGGTTGAAAATCATATTTACTTAATAAGATATATTAATATATATATATATATTTGTATTTTACAATTGATTTGGAAAATATAATGTTTGGTGCGATTAGCAAATGTCATAGGTGTAAAATTACTACTAAACTGTATTTGCTATGCAATATATTTTTAATTTAATAATATTAAAAATTGTAAAAATGTCATAGATGTAAAATTACTTGTTCATGTAAGGTTGGACAGTAAATGCATATGCATGTGAGAGACACATGATAATGTGGGATTTATTGCGAGTACGATCGAGTTGTAAAGTTTTGTTTGTTCCTGCGCAGAACATTAGCGTGATTTATGCAACGGTTTATTGCTTTAGTTATGCTAGGAAAACGGCGTGGTCTGTGGCCGGCTTTTCTTTCTTTGTGCGAGTTTTCAAACATAATGCATGAAAAAAAAAATCCGCCTGGATAAATATATGTATTATTTCTTTTGTATCTTGTTCAGCTTATACATCAATTAATAAAATATTTAATTAATTAATTTATTATTAATAAAAATATAAATAAAAAAAGACTTATTAATTTTTTAATTATATAAAATTAATTTTAATAGTACATTTTTCTTTTATAAAAGTGTCAATTTCATCGAGGCCAAAAGGGCATTGATTATGTATGCATTCAATGAGTTTGAATTTTGGATATTTGAATCATATTTTGTTTTATGTTGCTGTTGAAGTAATAATTTTTATCAAATGAAAATATAAATATAATATTCATTGAATTATTGGATAAAACATAAATATTTTAAATATAATTGAAAAAAATACAAATCAACACTTCCACGACTATAAATATTTTAAAATACTTAATAATATAGATTAAAAAATTTCCTTTTTTTTGTTGAATATATTTTTCAAATATTTCAGCTTAGCAACACTACCTTCTATTAATTGTTAACTTCTCAAAAAGTGTAGACTCTAACATCCTCCATTAATTTTCTATTATTAGTTACTCTCTTCATTTCATTTTAAGTATTCTCCACTAATTTTCTATTATTAATTACACTTTTCATTTTATTTTAAATATCATATAATAATTTTTTTTTATTTCACTTCAAGTTTGCTTTTAAAAATTGAATGAAGTATTAATTAAAAAAATTAATATTATTCTTATTAATTAATGAAAAAAGAATAAACAGAATGAAAAATATATGAAAAATGATATTTAGGCATATTATAATAAATTTTTTATTAAATTTATAATATCTAATCATTTTTTTAGTATGTGTTCGTCATTTTCACTCGATACTTGAAATGAAATAGAAAGAGTAATTAAGATGATTTTTATTTTACAACTTTTTTTAGTATAATGAAATATTTCAGAACAAAGGAATTATCAAAACTTTTGAGTACTTTATGGATGGCAATTTTTTTATTCCACTAAATTCACACATTTTATAAACCAAATTATTAATTTTATTTTTTACAATTCAAGATGAATTGAATCCCCATTTTTTAGAACTAGTGTTGTTGTTATTTATTTAAATAAAATTAACTATTAATTTTAAATCAACTCAAAATTTATATGTATTCATGATTGTATCACAAATCTTAATTTATATAAAAAATTATGAATTGAGTGAATAGAATTTAAAAAAAAAATAACATTTTCAATTTAAAATTCCGTTCTATGTGTCTAATTGAAATACGACAATAAATAAATACAGATTAATTTGTAATTTACCATTAACTCTAAAATAGTGGGGATTGCATGTATAGACTTTAATTTTCCTACCAATTTAGAGATTACAAAGGTAATATTTCTCATGGTGTAGCTTGTCTGACCAATTCATCTTCTTCCTTGCTTAATGAAGCTCAAACCATCTTTATTGCCACAAAAACTGCTAAAAGCAAAGGTTTTAATTTTTGCGTATTTGAGTCAGACTATCTTATTTTTAACCAAGCTATCAACGGAGAAATAAATTGTCCATGCGAGATTGAGCCTTTTGTTTTAGATGTTGCGATTGTGGTAGTAAAGTCTCTTTTATGGAGTAAAAATATGTGAGGTAGTACCTAACACATATGAAAAATAAGATAATTTAATAGGCTATCATTAAAATAAAAATAATGAGATTTGGTAAGTGTAAATTATTAACCATATTTTTTTAGCCGTAATTTGAATAGAAGTCGTAATTTAAATAGTAACCATCATTGGAATAGTAAGATTATGATGTTCACATATATTGGGAAGGCCTATAAATAGCCTTTTCCTTTTAATTCTAAACATCTAAAATTAGAGATAGAAATAGAGAGAGTTTTAGAGAGAAAAGTAAGATTTTTTCTAAATATGTCTTTTCATAAGATTTTTTCTAAATATGTCTTTTCATTTTAATAGAGAGAGTGTTTAATTTTTTTTCTATTATAAGAGAGAGTATTTAATTTTTTCTATTATAAGAGAGAGTATTGTCAATTGTATTTTTTTTATTTTAGAAAGAAATTATTGCAATTCTTTTGTTATAGTAAAATCTTTCTGCAATTTGCCCGTAGTTTTTTGCTCCAATTAGTTTGGAGATTTTTCACATAAAATTTTAGTGTTCATTATTTTTATTTGTGTTTCTCATTTCTAATTCGGTTGTAATTGTGTGCTCCACACCATAACGTCTTAACAATGATATCAGATCGCCATATTTATAGCCTATTTTTCGTGTTATAGTCAATTTCAGTTAGTGGTGGAAAGGAGGCATTTTCAATAATGGTAGTAAAGTATGAAATATAGAAGTTCAACGAAAGTAATTTCTAATTGTAGAAAAATTAAGAATAAAAGTAGTTTTAAGAAATGATAACAGCTTGGCAGCAATTGGATATAAGCCCAATGAGATCATTGATGACGGCAAGTGGAATGAGATGGATGACAATGCTATTGCTAATCTACACCTAGTATTAGCCGATGGAGTATTGTCAAGTGTGGCGAAGAAAAAGACTGCAAAAGAGATATATGATACTTTGACAAAATTGTACAAGGCTAAATCACTGCACAACAAAATTTTTTTTAGGAGAAAATTTTATACTCTTTGGATGACAAAGTCAACTATGGTGACAAACCACATCAATACCCTCAACACCTTATTTTTACAACACACAATAATGGGGCATAACATAAAGACGGGTAAACGTGCTGAAATTCAACTTCAAAATCTATCTGATTCATATGATCAACTCATCATCAACTTAACCAAAACATTGAAGTTCTAGTCTTCGATGATATCACAGTTGCAATGCTTGAAGAAGAAAGTCGACGCAAAAGCAAAAGAAGATAGACAAGGAGGTTCACAACAAGTTGAAGCTTTGATATTAACAAGAGGAAGATCAATGGAATGTGGTCCTAGTGGGAGTCAAAATCAAATTTGATCAAAATTCAGAAGTAAGAAGAATATTAAGTTTCATTATTGTTGCAAGAAAAGGCACTACAAAAGAGAGTGTTAGCATCTTAAGAAGAACAAATAAACTAAAGAAAAAGGTCTTGAGGATCAAAAGTTGAGGGTTGTGTAGCACATACCTTAGATGATGGTGAAATTTTATACAGTGAGGCAAAAACATTAACAGAAGACAAAAGAAGATTCACTGATATCTAGCTTATGAACTCAGGAGAGACATGGCATATGATTCCCCGGAGAGAATGGTTCTATCAATATGAGCCTATCTCCTGAGGATCTGAGTTCATAGGAGACAATCATGCCTTGGAGATTACCGGTATTTATACCATCAAATTAAAGATGTATGATGGTATGGTTGGCACCATCCAAGAGGTACGACATGTCAAAGGCTTAAAGAAAAATTGATTGTCTTTAGTACAATTAGATAATAATGAGTGTAAAACCCATGTTCAAGATGGGATAATGAAAATAGTTAAAAAACACTATTTTATTGTGAAAGCAGAAAAGATAGCTACAAATTTATACAAGCTTGAACGAAAAACACAATAAGAAGGAGAAGCATCCACTGCATTGGCAAGTTCAACAAAAGAATTAATAATAATGTGGCATCGTAAGCTTAGTCACATGTCGGAACAAGGGTTGAATATTCTTACTGAACAAAAATTGCTTTCAGGGCTTTAAAAGGTTTCGATATCCTTTTGTGAGCACTATGTTACTAGTAAGCAACATCTATTAATATTTACAACTAGCAAATTTAGAATTTTTAGATATACTAGCACTAGCAAGTGCATCAAAGATGCAGTCATCTATTCTCCCGAGAGGCCACAATTACCGCGAGCAAACATATTAATGACGAAGAACACATTTTTGCTATGAAATTAATACTTGTACTAGCTCTGCTATTCTGCCCAAGCCTGGCTGAAAATTCAGCAGTTTCTCTGCTAGAAGCAAAACTATCTTAGAACTAATCAATTTCAAAGTTTGGCAAGCACCGGTTTTATCCCTAAGAGTAGTAAAATATTTTATTTCTTTTATTGACAATTACTCCAAGAGATGTTGGGTGTATCCAATAAAAAATAAGGCAAATATATTTCTATTTTTTTAAAATATTCAAAGCACGGATTGAGCTTGAAACTGAAAAGAAGATCAAGTGTTTAAAGACAGACAATGGAGGAGAATATACTGGTGATGAATTTGATGGCTTTTGTCAACAAGAAGATATCAAAAGGTAGTTCATGATGGCATACACTCCATAATAGAATGGAGTAGCAGAGCGAATGAATAGAACCTTGTTATAACAAACAAGAGCAATGTTGAGAACTTCAAGGTTGCCCAAGTCATTTTGGGCAAAGAAGTCAAGATTGCTTGTTACATAATCAATCGGTCACCATCAACCGTAATTGGTCAGAAAATCCTAATGAAAATGTGGACTAGTAAGCCAACAAATTATTCTCATTTACATACATTCAAAAGTCATGATTATGTTATGTACAACGCCTAAGAAACATCAAAGCTGGATAAAAAATCCAAGAAATATATTTCCTTAGGGTGTGTTGATGGAGTCAAAGGGTATCACCTGTGAGATCCCACTACCTGCTAGGTGCTAATCAATAGGGATGTTGTATTTATAGAAGATAAATTATAAGAAAAAGTTAATGATAATACTTCAAAAGAAAAACCAGAGACTACTACAATTCAAATTGAAGAAAGATAAGAACAAGAAGTTTCAGATGCTTCTGACGCACCATTAGAACATAAAGAACAAGAATAAGTTGAGCTTGCAACTCCACAAGTTCGATGGACAACTAGAAAGAGAAAAGAACCAGCTTGGCACTCAGAGTACATCATGAAGGAAAATGTCGCATATTGTTTTTAACAAAGGATAAAGAGCCATCATCTTTTCATGGTGCTATAAAAGGACAATAAGCTTCTATGTGGGAGGGAGCATGCAAGAAGAAATTAAAACTCTTCATAAAAATAAAACACGGATCTTGTATCACTACCACAAGGAAGAAAGGCCATCAAGAATAAATGGGTTTACAAATCAAATGAGATAGCAAGAAACAAATGGAACAGTATTGTGCTAGATTGGTGGTGAAAGGATTTGCTCAGAAAGAAGACACAGACTTCAATAAAATATTCTCTCTTGTTATTTGACTCATAATGATTCGAGTAGTCTTAGCGATGTGTGCTACATTTGACTTATACTTAGAGCAATTGGACATGAAAACTTCATTTCTTCACAGAGAACTTTAAGAAGAGATCTACATACTCTAACCAGAAGGTTTTGAAGAAAAAGAGAACTTGGTTTGTAGGTTGAACAAATCTCTATATGATCTCGAACAAGAGTCGAGATATTGGTATAAGAGATTTCATTCCTTTATCGTGGGCCTTTGATACAACAGACATAGTTCAGATCATTGTATTTACTATAAGAGATTTAGTGATGGTAGTTTCATTATTCTGTTATTAAATGTTGATGATATATTGGTAGCAGGCCCAATAAAGATCATATTATATACTTAAAGGCATAGTTGGCTAGAGAATTTGAAATGAAGAACTTGGAACCAGCAAACAAAATTCTAGGGATGCAAATTTACTAAGACAGAAGTAATAGGAAGATATGACTTTCTTAGAAAATTATTTGAAGAAAATCTTGCGACATTTAAAGATGCAAGATTGTAAGCCAATTTATACTTCCTTTCCTATTAATTTTAAGTTATCCTCAAGTATGAGTCCTAGCAATGAAGCAGAGAGGATAGAAATATCTCGAGTACCATATGCATCGACAATGGGTAGCTTAATGTTCGCTATAATTTATACAAGACCAGATATTGCACAAACAGTGGGAGTGGTTAGTCAATACATGGCGAAGCCTGGTAAAAAGCATTGGAGTGTTGTAATGAGGATCCTAATATATGTCAAGGGTACCTCAAATGTTGCACTATGTTATGAAGAATCAGACTTTACTGTCAGAGGCTATCTTGATTCAGATTATGTAGGTGATCTTGACAAGAGCAAGTCCATCTCAGATTATGTGTTTACTCTTGATGGAGGAGCTATAAACTGGATTTTAAAATTGTAACCTATTGTGGCTACTTCTACAATGGAGGCAAAATATGTTGCAGCTACCCAATCTATCAAAGAGACAATATGGTTGCACATACTACTGGAGGAGCTCGGATACATACAAGAGAAGATTATTCTATTTTGTGATAGTCAGGGTGCTTTGCATCTAGCAAAGAATCCAGCATTTCATTCGAAGACAAAATACATACAAGTTCAATATCACTTCGTTAATGAGAAGCTGGAAGAAGAAAGTGTGGATATATAAAAAATTTATACAAAAGACAACCTAACAGATATATAACAAAGCGATTAATAATGTCAAGTTTATCTGGTGTCGATCCACCTTAGGCTCGGCAGACACGTAAGCAACATGGAGATGGGAAGTGCAGAAAGGATATAAAAATTACAAAAGTGACTTTAAATGGAAAATATGTGGTAGTAAAGTCCTTTTTGAGGAGCCAAAAATGTGTGAGTATTACTTTTCTAATGGTGACTACTATTCAATTACTGTTAAAAAGATAATGGGAAGACCTATAAATAGCTTTCTCCCTTTCACTTCTAAACATTCAAAAAATCAGAGATAGAAAGAGAGAGTTTTAGAGAGAAAAGTAAAATTTTTCCTAAATATTGTCTTTCTTTTTAATAGAGAGGGTATTTAATTTTCTTCTATTATAAGAGAGAGTATTGTCAATTGTACTCTCTTTATTTTAGAAAGAAATTATTGTAATCTTTTTACTATAGTAAATCCTTCTATAATTTGCATGTAGTTTTTTGCTCCAATTAGTTTGGAGATTTTTTCATGTAAAATTTTGGCAGTAATTATTTTTATTTTTGTTTCTCATTTCTACTTCAATTGTAATTGTGCATTCCGTACCACAACATCTTAATAGGGATGGTTAGAGTCAGGTTTATTTCTTAGAGCTTTGTTTTTGTTCCTAGATATTATAACAGGATAGTAGACTGAATGGCTACAACTATCTTTAAAAGCATTCTTATAGTTATCTGTACATTTTGTTAATTTCACTTAAATTAAGTGGATGACTCACTAACCTAGTATTTTAATTTTTGTAAATTTATCCACTTATAATGATTGCAGCCAACTAAACTACTCATTAAATTATAGATAACTATTTATTAAAGATAAAATAATATTTTGATGGAATGAGTAATCTTTTAAAATAAAGATAATGGTTATCGTGTTCAGTGTTTTATTGAACGGTTTCTAGCCATCTTCTCTCATCTATAAAAGAGTACAAAAAATATTTTTGATTAGAGAGCAAAAATTTCATCAATTAAAGTTCTTAAAATTTTTGTATATAATAGTTAGATAGAGAGAAGAAGAGTCTTTAAAATAAAAGATTTAAATTAAAGGGCTCTACAGTTCAACAATGGCTACTTCATCTATGAACAGTATGTCAATTAATTTTATTATTTCTTAAAATGTATTGAATTCAATTTAATAGAGCATTATATTTTTCACATTAATATTTCTTACAGTTGGTATGGGAGTTTATTAAATTCAAACATCTTAGAATTATAGTTTGTAATTATTAATTTATTGCAGTATTTGTTTTAATTGGCTTCATTGTCATTAAATTTATGCACAAATAATTAAAATTTTGTGGTTTCTACATATTTTCTTTGAACATTTTGGCAAAACGTTTTTGTTGATACTGAGATTATGAAGTTTTACAATTTAAAAAAATATATATAATATTGTAATTATATTGTATAATGGGCCATTGTTGTTTTAAGTATATTATTATGATATTTTGACTGCAACCATAAAAGTGAATGAAGCTTGTTTTTGATTGATTTCTTTCACTTTTTATAACTTCCATTTACGAACTTAATTAATTTATTGCTAATCTTCTTTATAATACTGACAACCATCATAATTTTACATATTATATAATATTACAATTATTCTATATGATGATAATTATAGTTTTAAAGCCTTTTAAAATAATTGAGCGTATGCTGAGCACATATTGGCTAATTATTTGCAAATGTGAATGGACGTACATATACTGATAATGTTTGTGTTCATCTTTATTCAATTTGATGTGGTTTTTTGTACTGTAACAATAAAAAAAAAATTACGAATTGAAATTCAAGGTGATCTACTAATGCATTAATAATTGGTTGTTTTGGTTTGTAATCATAATATTAACGTAAGGATTACAAAATTTAAGGGCAAAAGTAAATTGGATGATATATTACATATTATCACATGGTTACATATACTAGACATATTATTGTATATTTATATGTCAGTATATATAATAGTATATATACAGTCTATTATATCCTTACACAGTATATTATATTTATTTAGTAACATTAATTGCTTATGTGCTTTAAAAGGATATAAGATATGAAACTATTATTCACAAAATTAGTATGTGAATTTTAATGTGAATTATGTCGAGTAGTTTTAAGATTCACTGGCTTAAATAGTTATCAAAGTAACCTAAGTTGATGAGTCTTATAATAGTTAAACTACATAAAAGAATAAAATATTGTTAGACAATTTATAGATATATAGTTCACTGGTTTAGATTGTTGCCAAAGTAACCTAAGTTAGTGAGTCATATGCCTATTAAATTGCAAGAAATAATTAAGAGAGACTTATAAAGAAATATTATTTTTGAGAATGTTTATAATTAGAAGATTGAGACTAGTCCAAAGGATAGTCACATTTTACTAGTTATAAAATAATAATTTTATTTTGTGTTATTTAGAAAGGTAATATGGATACCCATATGTAACATATGAATAACATAAAATATTAATGTAATTTAAGCTCCATTTGAGTGAACACTAGATATGCTAGAGTTTTACCCAAAGGAAAACTATAATGATATCAATAGTTCATCATTATATATTTTAAGTTTGTATTTTAGGTCTTATTGTGAGCATTATTCTGTTTTGTACAGTTTATACTTCTTTATACTCTTTTGCATCTGGAATGATAACATTTGATAGATCAAATTTTTCTGATTGGTATGAAAGGGTCCAATTTTCACTGGGTGTATTGGATCTTGACCAGGTTTTGATAACTGAAAAACTATCTGAAGCTACCGATAAAAGTACTTCAGAGCAAGTGGAACAATTAAAGGCTTGGAAAAGGTCAAATAGACTCAGTCTTGTATTTATGAGAATGACCATTGCCAATAATATCAAGACCTCTCTCTCTCAAACTGAGATCGCCTTGAAATTTTTGAAATCTTTTGAGGAGCGCTTTAAACGCATTGATAAGTCCCTCGTAGGTACACTGATGGCTAAGTTGACCACCATGAAATATGATGGTCAGAAAGGTATTCAGTAGCATATTCTGAACATGATGAAAAGGCTGCGAAATTAAAAGCATCGGGCATAAATATGGATAAGTCTTTCTTGGTGCAGTTTGTACTTAACTCACTTCCATCACAATTTGCTCCATTCAAGATTCACTATAATACTAACAATGAGCAGTGAAATTTGAATGAACTTACCAGTAAGTGTATTCAAGAGGAAGTGAGATTAAGACAAGATAGGCATAATCTTGTCCTTACTGTAACTCATGGAGCTATGGAAAATAAAGGCAAAATCAGAAAAAGAAAGCACAACCCACCAAAGAAAAGTGGACCTAGAGAAAGTAACCAGAGTCATGAAGGTAAATTCATCACGAAATGTCACTTTTGTGGCAAGAAGCGACACATGAAAAATGAATATAACAAGCGTAAGAATTGGTTCGAAAAGAGAGGTATAAATCTTTCTTTTATATATTATGAATCAAATCTTACTAAAGTTCCTTCTAATACTTGGTGGATTGATTTTGGAGCCACAACTCATGTGACTAATTTAATGCAGGGATTTCTTACAATCCAAAAATTAAAGAAAAGTGAAAAGTTACTCTATATAGGAAATCGTCTCAAAGTAGAAGTAGTAGTTGTTGGTACCTATCACTTGCTTTTAGAGACTAGTTATTAGATGGATCTTTTAAACACTTTTTATGTACCTTCAATTTCTAAGAATCTAATTTCTTTATCCAAATTAGATGATGTTGGATATTCAATTTATTTTGGTTGTGGAAAATTAAGTTTGTTGTTTAATTCAATAACAATTGGTTATGGCATTTTATATGATGGTTTATATAAAATTTATCTAAATTATGAATTTGCACAAGATTTAGTTACCTTGCATTCAAATGTTGGATTAAAACGTGGCTTAATAAATGAAAATTCTTTATTCTTGTGGCGCAAAAGACTTGAGCATATCTCTAGGGAAAGAATTGAAAGATTAGTAAATGATGAAATTTTACAAAATCTAGACTTTACTGATTTTCAAGTGTGTATGGATTGCATAAAAGGAAAGCAAAGCAAGCACACAAAGAAAGGTGCCATAAGAAGTAATGAGCTCCTTGAATAATTCATAAAGATATTTGCAGACCACTATCCATTCCCTGTTTTATTGGAAAACGATATTTTATCACCTTTATAGATGACCTATCTCGGTATGATTATGTATATCTAATGCATAAAAAGTCTCAAGCCATTGGCATCTTTGAAATGTATATTACAGAGGTTGAGAAACAATTAGATAGAAAGATAAAATTGTGAGATATGATCGAGGTGGTAAATACTATAGTAGATATGATGAATCAGGATAAAATCCTGGTCCTTTTGCTAAATTCCTAGAAAAGCGTGGCATTCGTACTTAATACACAATGCCAGGTATGCCACAGCAGAATGGCGCTGCTGAAAGGCGTAATTGCACATTAATGGAAATGGTTAGGAGTATGATGAGTTACTCTACTGTAGCTATTTCCTTGTGGGGTGAAGCTTTAAAGAATATAATGTATATCTTGAACAGAGTTCCTAGTAAAGCAGTTTTAAAAACTCTTTTTGAGTTATAGATTGGTAGAAAACCTAGTTTGAGACATATGCATATATGGGGTTGTCCAGCAGAGGCAAGAATCTTTAACCTATATGAGAAAAAGTTAGATTCAAGAACTATTTTTGGATATTTTTTTGGTTATCCAGATAAATCAAAAGAGTACAGATTTTACTATCCTAATCATAGTGTGAGAATAGTTGAAACCGGTAATGCCAGATTCTTAGAGAATGACAAATTAGTGAAAGTAATGAACCAAGAAAAGTAGATAATGAGGAAAAAGAGAAACATAATGAAAATAGTTCATTCTCACTAGAAGATGTTGCCATTGAAAATATAGTAGATACATTACAACCGGCTTTTTTGAAAAAATCTCAAAGAGAAATGAGACCTGCCATTTCAGATGATTATGTGCTTTATCTGCAAGAATATGATTTTGATATTAGGAAAAGAAAGGATCTGGTTTCATTTTCACAGGCCATGAAAAGTGATGATTCTAATAAATGGATAGAAGTCATGAAGGAAGAGTTGAAATCTATGGACCATAATGATGTCTGGGATCTTGTTGATTTGCATGATCGGGTTTATAATTATCATGCAAATCAACAAGATCCCAGACATCATTATGGTCCATAGATTTCAACTCTTCCTTCATGACTTCTATCCATTTATTAGAATCATCACTTTTCATAAACTTAATATACCGGTGTCTGGAAGCTTGTTTAAGACCATCTGAAAGTTAGTGATACCATCACATCTTTTAGATTTAAAGAAAACATAGTTGATCAGTGTATATATCTGAAAGTTAGTGAGAGTAAGTTTATATTTCTAATACTGTATGTGAATGATATTTTGCGAGCTAGTAGTGATATTGGTTTATTACATGAAACTAAAGAATATCTCTCTAAAAATTTTCAAATAGTTGATATAGGTAAGGCAAATTATGTTATTGGCATAGAGATCTTCAGGGATCGATCTCGAGGGTTGTTAGGTTTATCTCAAAAAGGATATATTAATCGAGTTTTAGAGGAATTTAATATGCAGTCATGTTCAGCAGGTGTTGCGCCTATTTCAAAAGATGACAAATTAAGTAAACGACAGTGTCCTAAGAATAATTTTGAAAGGGAGCAAATGAAAAAAATTTCTTATGCATCAGCTGTAGGGAGTTTAATGTACGCTCAAACATGTACTAGACCAGATATTAGTTATGTTGTTGGTATGTTAGGAAGGTACCAAAGTGATACAGGATTCGAATACTGGAAGGCTTCAAAGAAGGTTATGAGATACTTATAAGGGATAAAAGATTATATACTTATATATAAAATATTAGAACAATTAGACGTGATTGGGTAATCAGATTCAGATTATGGTGGTTGCCTTGATAGCTTAAAGTCAACTTCAGATTTTGTCTTTATGCTAGTTAATGGGGCAATCTCGTGGAAGAGTGTAAAACAATCAATTTCTGCCTCATCCACGATGGAAGCTGAATTTGTTGCATGTTTTGAAGCCTCAAATCATGCTTTGTGGTTGCGAAATTTCATCTCAGGGTTTGGTGTTGTGGACTCTATTGCCAAGCCATTGAGAATATATTGTGATAATACCGCAGCTATTTTATTTTCTAAAAATGGTAAATACTCCAGTGGACCAAAACACATGGATTTAAATTACTTAGTTGCTAAAGAAAGAGTCCAGAAATAATAAGTGTCAATTGAAAATATTAGTATCACACTTATGATTGCCGATCCATTGACTAAGAAATTATCTCCAAAGGCATATATGGAATATGCTGTGAGGATGAGTGCTTTGAGTAATCCATAAAATCTATGATAATGGATATATTTTTAGTGGTTATGTAATTGATATTTTTGCGCATTAAAGTATGTTCATGTTCTTTCCTGTTTTTTCAATTATGGGTGCATATTTTGTTATTTGATTAACAGAAAATGTCTTGACAAGAAAAATTATAGAGGTTATTTTGGCTTGATGGACTGAGTTTGCAAGAGTTATTAATGTTTAGTATATAGAAAAAAATATGATATTGAAATCATGTGACCGTTATGACTCTCATTTATGGTCTAAGCTTATTTCAGTATTATAGTATAGCACTTTGGGTTTATTGGCTACCTTATTAAAATTCGTAATCACGTGTCAATTTTTTTTATTAAGTTTAATAGATATATTTTGATATAAAAAATATATATTACATAATATAGTTTTCATAATCAGTTTAGTGGACCAAGTGTGAGAATATTAATTCCTTGTAAATTAAGTGGATGGCTCACTAACCTAGTATTTTAATTTTTATAAACTTATCCACTATAATGGTTGTAGCCAACTAAACTATACATCAAGTTATCGATAATCATTTATTAAAGATAATATAATATCTTGATGGAGTGGGTAATATTTTAAGATAAAGATAACCGTTGTCATGTTCAATGTTTTACTAAACGATTTCTAGCTATCTTTTTTCATCTAAAAAAAAAAAAAAGAAAAGAAAGTGTAATATAGAGTAAAAATTTCATCAATTAAAGTTCTTAAAATTTTTATACATAATAGTTAAATAGAGAGAAGAAAAATGTTTAGAATAAAAGATTTAAATTAAAGGGGCTCTACAGTTCAATAATATCTATTTCATCTATAAACGGTACGTCAATTAATTTTATTATTTCTTAAGATGTATTAAATTCAATTTAATAGGGCATTATATTTTTCACATTAATATTTCTTACACATTCGCTATACTAAATTTATTGTTACAGAAATATATTATACAATATATATCTCTTTACCATTGGGCAAAAAAAAAAAAAAATAGAAGGTTTCAATTGGCATCAATAAGCATATGATGATAGAATTATTTTTATATGATAAGAAAGTGCCGGCTGTAACATGGCCCATGGATATATAAGAATTAATAGCTCAGATCAGAAGTTTCCTCCACTTATTTAATCTTGGAAAAACCATAATGCAATGGCAATGCTCTCTCTGTTTCTATATATTTATTATCACTAGATGGATTCACCCTAAAGTAAACTTTTGTCTATTAGGCTGAGGCATCCTTTGAATTATATTATAAGCTGAATTTTTATTTAGCTCTAATCAATCTTTACTATTTTAAAAAATACTAATTAATTTTTAAAATTTAAAAATATTAATTATTATTTAATCATTAATCTAAAATTAAGTTATTTTAATCATTAATTGTAATTTAAAAAAGTAAAACAAAATCATATATTTTATTTCTCAAAGTAATTATTATTGATTAAAATCAGTTAATTCTATATGAAACAATTAAATAATTGATATTTTTAAAAAATAAACACCAGATAGATCCTTTAAAAAAAAAAGTAAGACTGACAATATACATTAAATGAAACATTATTGTAATAATAAAAATCTCCAAATCGATATAGTTATGGCATAAACTATGTCAATATTATTAAGGTATCAAATACCAATGCCTCAAATCAAGAGATTTGGGATTATTTTAATTAAGTGGGAGTTTTAATTGCATAAAATACTGAAATTCTCTAATGGAATGTGATTGCATGTGCTGCAAATCTGCCGTAGCAAAGCACAATCCCAGTGAGTAGTACATCATTATTTTTTAATTGGCATAATTATATTTTGCTTTAACACTTTTGTTGAGCTGTTCTGTCTCTTTGAGTCAAATTAGTCTTCACTTGAGATAGTCAAACTCCACTTTTCATAAGTGGACCAGATCGCGCTTTAGGGATTGCTGATTTTGTCTTAAATTACTATTTTAGGTTTAAATAGTTTTTAAATTTTAAAAATTGAACAGTTATAGGATGGTTCTAAAATTGCAAAATATAATTCGAATCTCGATTAAGGAATAATTAAAAATTTTAAAATTTCAATATAAATTAAAAATATATATATACTTAGTTAATAATATATTATTATAAAAAAATAATAAAAAATTAATTAATTTAAAATTTCATTGACAGGATATATTTACACTAAGTTCACAATAATATTCTTCGGAAAAAATATTAAGTGTGAAAGACAATTCACATATAGATTTAATTAAAGAACTGAATAAAAACATTACATGAAATTAAACATCGCAAGAATAAAAATATTAATATTAATTTTTCTTAAAAAATAATAAAAATCAATTTAAATCAGCGAATTAATCCAACAGCTTATTTGAAATAGAATTGTCACCAGTACCTATTTTAGCTTCAGTTGAGTAATATTATAAATTAAAACCAAATTATAACTTTAGTTATTTTTAGGTATAATTTTAATTTTAATCCATTTTAAACTGATTTTAACCGATTTGCTTTTTGTTCTTGTTTAAAAGTTTATGTTTATTTAAAAAAAAAAGAGGCTCAAATCTTCGAAAATATATTTTGAGGGTTTAAATTCATAATCTTCCCTTAATAAATTGAGTCGTTAATCTGCTGGACTAATCAAGAAGATTAAAGTTTATGTTTATTATTACTATTATTATTATTTTCAAAATTATGAAGGCACGGATCATCAATTTAGATGGGCCCCATAAACAAAATCATGTGTGGTTGATTACATCAATCAAAAAAATCCAAGATGGGTGGTCCTGTAGGTATCATACTATAATCATCATAATCTCGAATTAGTAAAAAGTGAAATTAATTATTATGTCACCAAAACAAAGAGATTATGGTTTAAAAAAAAACAAAATAAAGTAATTGTAATATTTTCCCTCCAAAAATAATGATGATGCAAAGCATTTGAAATCCATATCCATATTTTTGGGTCATATACTGTCGGTGCTATCTCCACGTGTAAACAATTCGAGCGTACGGCTATCCTGTTCTACTCCTCCATTTGTGGTATTTAGCGCTTACCAATAGAAGATGCACCGCTGGCCCTGGTTTGGCCTTTTAAACTTTAAGCACCGACTCACGGTGGACCTTCCCCTGCTCCCTCGCCGACATTCCGGACCCAATCACTTAAGTCTATGAATTTGGAACCAGTTTCCCAATGTCAGTAATTGTATTAAATTAATTACATGCTTAAGTAATTCAATTTGCTTTATAATATCTCAATTGATCGATTTAAAATCCAAAGTTCTTGTTAATTTTTTCTTCTTTTTTTATTTTTTTCCTTTTGTCATTTTATTTGAATTTCTTCGACATCTATCATTTCTTTGGCTCTGTCTTTTATGTTTTCTCTGTACTCAAGGTAAATTACATTTATTTTTAATAATTTTTTGGTATTTTATAAATTGGAGTGAAGTTATTTGATGGAGAAGGGGCAACTGCCCCCTTTGTTTTTTTAATAAAATAAACTTATATATATTTATATTTATTAAAATTTTAAAAAAAATTAATTATCCCCTTTAAATTTTTAAATTACACACCCTCCCCTCAATCCTTTAAATTCTACTTAAAAAATTAACTAAAAAATAATTGACACTCTCTAAAATTTAAAAGAAATAAAAAAAATAAAAAAGGGATAAACTCATCTGAAAAGAATATAAAATTTAAAATTTTATAATTTTATTATATATTTTTTAAATTTTTTCTATTTGATTTTGATTTTATTATTTATAATTTTAATATTGTGTGATAATTTTTACTTCAATTATTATTTAAGAGATTATATTTGTGATTCAATATAATTTTTCTTTATTTTATTTTTATAATGTATTATTAGGTAAATTTAGGAACACATATATAAATATTAATATTATATTTAATTACATAATTATTATTGTTATATTTTTTTTAAATTATGAATTATTATCAAAATATGAGAATACACGGGAGCAATGTTTTTTTGCTTCTTTAATATTTATATAAGTAAAATATTTATGTATTCGTTTATAAATATATAAAAAGCTAATTATTTATATTATTTTTAAAAAATATATATGTATATGTATATATGTATGATATTTTTATTTTACTTCTATTTTTTTTAATGTCTGACTTCTCCCCAAAATATAAATTACTGCAGTTTAATTTACGAATTGTTGATTATTCTAATTTGGATTCAGTTTTTCCTTTTTGTTCAAGTATTTAGGATGGAAAGTAAATGTGTCTTTTGTGTAAATGAATATGTAATTTACCACACACTATGTTGCACTGTGTAATATGATTTTAGCTATTGAAATTTCTAAAAATTGAGCAAAATCTTAATCATTAAATTAATATTTATATATTGCTTTATTTAAAATAAATTAATGATGAGTAAACATTAATATTAATATTCAAATACTCTCATCTTTATTATCATATTTTATATCAATAATTATAAATTTAGTTTTTTTTATCATAGTAATTTGACACATGACATTATTTTTAACATAGTTATTTAAAAATTTTGAACGCAGTTTGCTATATTTATATCATAATTAATAAAATTTATTAAATTATTTAAAAGTAAATTTAAAATATGATTTTTTTTGTATTTTCATCTTCATTTAATTTTGAAGGGAACTAAATTTCCACAATATATTGGTCAAATTATCAAAACGAAATTCCAAGCAAAGAATGTACTAATTAATATATTTTAACGGATTAAACGGAGGATACTATTATAAATTCCTAACTTTCCTCCTTGATTGCATACATATTTTGACTATTTTTTAACAGTTATTTTGACTACTTTTCCTTGTAGAAAATGTAATGTATTAATTTGATAAAAAAATTAACTTGTTAATAATCTCTATATGAACTTATAAGAAGGGTCATTTTTAAATTAAGTGGGTTTTGTGGTAGATTTAATGGCAAATGGCAGACATTGATATCTTTTTGAATGGTTACAAAGACTTGTTTGCTCTTGCTTCTTAGCCTAAGCTTTAGCAATGGTCCTCTAGAGGTAGGGTAATTACCTATTTGTGGCCATTCTCATAGATGCCCTAAAGTCTTATTTTATGTTCTGATTCTAATTCTCCTTTCTTGGTAGTTAGCCCAGTGATATTTTTTTAGGGCACTTATGGATTGGGCCATACATGTGCCATACTACGTACGATACGGCAACTAATAGGAAGTTGAGACTGTAAGATGGAATGAATCTAAAAATATATCAAGTGGTGGTGGTGAAAAGGCTTTAGCTAATTACTTCATCTCCAGGAATTTCTTTCTTTTCGCTCCCCCCTTAATGTGAGCGTCTTCTTTTCTTTTGTTGCTTAAGAGATCGACTTTCGCCATAAATCTACTTTCATATTTTGGATTTTTATAGTAGTAGATTTTTTATTAAATCTATTTATTTAAAAAGTGAACAAAAAAAATTCTCAAAGGATTTACATACTTTAGTTTGTCTTTTATGTCATATGATGTTTTTAAATCATACTCAAAATGAAGTTGTGGCTTCTAGCAAATTAAGGATCTTGAAGAAGTAAGGCATATATATATATATATATTATTCAATTATTTAATTTAAGTAAATAAATTAAATATATATTATTCACTTCCCTGAGAAACAAAATTATATCTTAAGATGAATTACATGTAAAAAAGAGAGAGAGAGAGAGAGAGAAAGCAGCTAATGCCATCAAAATTATATAAAGTTTGATTATAGACAAATTATATATATATATATTTATATATTTAGAATATAATGGGAAAGGAGAATAATGAAATGATGATGATATGATATGTGAAATGAAATTCATTATGGATGGTTGTGAATAAAGAAATGGTTATCCCATGCATGCTCTTAGCAATTAATAAAGTATATTGCTAATCTATGGTTGGTGTACCATCTACATTTACTAGAAATAGATTCCTATATATGTTGATTGCATGACTCAAGATCCACATCCAAAATCTTTTGATAAGATGATCATGACTCATCAAGTCAAGATCCACTTCTTTTCACCAAAAGATTATACATTCTTCAAATATAATTGCTTTTTTTTTGTTTTATTTTTTATTTTTTCATATTATGTTTAAATATTAGTTAATGTCATTAATGATAAATTTAATTTTAATAATTAAAATAATAAAGTAAACCTTAATTAATGCTAAATGGATTAAACAAGAAAAAACACTTTTATTTGGATTGGGTGACATAGTTTTTATTTGGATTATAGGTAAAAATTAATTTTACTAACAAATGTAATAGTGGATGAATGTAATATTTTTTTAAGGACTTTTGACAAAAATGCTATAAAAAAAATTAAATTTATCATATTTTTAAAATACATTCAAATTTATAAGAATTTATTATTAGTTTACCAAAATAACATATTTATATTGTTTATTATGAATTTATAAATTTACATAATTTATTGTGAGTTTATTATAAAATAAATAAAATACTCTTAATAAAAATATAAAAATTATAAAAAAATAGTGAAGGATATAATTTTTCTTTTTTTTGAACTTAACCAATTTATTGGTAGCTAAAGTGAGGACTTAGTGAAGTTTTAGATTATCTTTGCTCGTTGGACCAAATGAAGACTGAAATTGTTAATGGTTTGAAAACTTTTATACCACATAAGAGCACCCCAACGGGATGTTTTTTGGGACTTGCTTCCCAACATGGCATAAAAGTGGAACGGTCTCTCTACCGTCCTACTTTGGTGGGCATCCAATTTTCAAAGTCCTTTATTAAAAAAAAATGATTTTTTAAATATAAATAAATAATTTTAATAATTTTTAATAACTAATATTTTTATTTGAGTTTTACTAAATGCTTATATAGCAGTTAAGTATGACTCTATAGAAAGAGACATTGTAGATGCCCTAAACTCAAAAACACCTAAAGTTGTTGATGGGATTTTTCTAAAGATGACTAATTAAGTCTTTTTCACTTAAATTTTCAAAAAAAAAAAGTGTAAAAATTTTTCATTAAAATTCCAAAACAAGAAAAATAAAATTACATACAAATTGCAAAATCAAATGGGATATTTATATAACCACAAAAAAAATTAATATTAAAAATACTACAAAAGCTAAAAAGATTTACACTTTTATAAAGAATTGAAGTAAAATTTTAAAAATATCGTATTCTTTACTAAAATAATTTTTTTTAAAATAATACTTCTCTCACTGTAATCAATATTTTACTTCAATTTTTTTTTTCAAATTTCACTATTAAATAAAAATATTCTAATAAAATAATAAAAATTAATATTTTAAATTATTTTTCATCATATAAAAGTTATAATTTTTTATAAAAGATAAAATTTTAATTTTAATAATTAAAAATAAATAACACCCATAAAAAATAAAAATATATAAAATATAAAAATATATTAATAAAAAATTATTAAATTTATTTTTAAACAAATTTTATATATTGTACACATGAAAAAAATAAAAAAATATACATAATTTTATTATGTAAATGTGTAATAGATATATTATAGATGTGTTATAGATGTTGTATATATATTATATTTTTATTACTTAAATTGTGTGTATTTTATGTAAAAATTATTGAATATTGTGTGAATATTGTATAGATGTTGTGAGAATAAAAAATAAAAAAATTAAATTAAATAAATATTAAAAATATTATGTAAATATGTTGTAAATATATTGAGATGTGTTGTAGATATGTTGCAAATATATTGTATGTAATAACTCATTTTTTTATTACAATAAAATAAGTAAAATCATTATTAAAAGATAAAAAATACTAAAAAATATATAATTTTTTCAACATTCTAAATAAACAAATTGCAAATTACAAGAGAAGTGTCATATTCTTTTTGAGAATAGCAAGCCTGCTCCTGCAAAAATATAAAAAAAGAGAAATATTAAGACTTAAAAAAATACAAACATAGAAAATAAATATGTTTTCTCACTATAAATAGAGGAGAATATAAACAAAAAATGGGGAAAAGACATAAAAGAAAGAAGAGGACAAAAAAAAAAAAAGACAGAGTGAAAATTAAGAGCATAAAATTTTAAAAATTATTTTCTATAGAGAAAAATCTTGAAGGAAATTTAAATTTCATTAAGTATAGAAAGTTCACTTAATAAAATTTTTAGAAGATAAAACAATTAACAACAATAAAATTTGCCTTTTTTTAGATATCATAATTAGGTAATTACTATTTTTCAAACTTTATTTACTATTTTTTTTGCAAATTTGAATATTAATTTATTGTACCTATTTTTATGTATTTGTCTAGATATGTAATATTAGGTAAATATAGTCAGACAATAACTACATTATTTAGTATATGGTTATACACATATATGCAATATCTTAAATTAGCTACAACTACTACAAATACACAGAACATTCAAAAAAAAAAAGATGATAGCAAATATATAAAAAAATTCATATAAAAAAACATAGAAAGAGCATAAAGGAAAAATTAATAAAGGAAAAAAAACGTAAAAAAGGGCAGAAACAATAAGAAAAATAGAGAAAATTATTTAAAAAAGGGCATTGTGAGAAAAAGAAAATAGAGAAGAGGACGGAAGAACAAAACACAAAAAGAAAAATAAGAACAAATTCACGCAGGAAATTCACAAACAGAGAAGAATAAAGTGTGGAAAAGAAAAGGGATTTTCAAATTTTTGGGCAGAGAAATTATCACAAAAAATAATCTTTGAGTACAGGAAGTGTACACCATAACATGGGATAGGAAATTAACGAAAAAGAACATGAGAAATCCAAAAAACGGAGACAGAAAAATTCATATGCATAAATTTGCAAAGAAAAAAAAAAGAAAATAAAAGAACAGAGAAAAAATTTAGAGATAATTTCCTGGTAGAGAAAATTATTTTAAAAAAAAAAGAACCTAGCTAAGTGCAGAAGTGTGCTAACAAATTCTGAAGCCCAAGTAGATACTCATTTAGCAATTAAAATTTTATCCCTCAAGTAAGTAAATTGAGTCTTATCTTTTTTTTTTTCCGTTTTGTATCGTTAAGCATTTATTTATTTATTTATTCAGTTGTTTTAAGCAAATAATATACAATTAAGAAGTGATTGCAATTTTTTTTATTTCTTATTTTATTTTTTTATTATAAATAGTGTAATTTTGAGAAGATACAAACACAGTTCTAATAGACATGAACAAACACACACAATTGAACTTACCTGCAATGTCCATAGATCCATTATAACTAAAAAAATTACTAATCATTGTACACCAGGATGAATACACACACGTAGGCTTATAAATAAGCAAATAATAATAACCCAATTGAAACAATAAAAAAATAAAAGCTAAATAGAGAGAAATAAATTTGAGCAATATATATATATATATATATGTAATCTTAAATCTCAAAAACATATTTATTTTTTCTAAAAATAAACATAAAACAACAATATTAAAATATATCTATATATAATACATACAAAAAAATGAAATCAAATTTGAAAAAAAGGATACACAGAGAAAAAAATATACAAAAAATGAAATCGAGTTCAAAAAAAATAAAATTTATGTAGCAAAAATAAGATTATTAAGAGGTTAAAAAAATGATACATTAAAGATTCAACACTGAAATGAAAATATATAAATAAAAAAATCATGTAAAAAAAGAAAATTTTCATTTTTTACCTTAATGCTTGAATGATGAAACAAAGTGTTGAAGAAAGATATTGGAAGTATATGTGAATATATATGCAAGAATTAAACTTTCATGGGTTTTTTTTTTTTTTTTTTTGTAAAAAATAAGAACCTAAAAAAATAGAGACAGAGAGAAATGGGTGGGACGACAAAAGAAACAACGAAGCTTAATATATATATATATATATATAAAGGAGCCTTTAGGGTTTTGGCCAAACTCTTATTTTTTTAATCACTCATCTTATTATTTTATGTGCTTTATTTTTTATATGTATGTTTTAATGTTAGTGGATTGCAGCTGTGATGAATATGTTACAGTTGCAATCATTTTCTCCTTGTTATTTTAATTTTTATTTATTTTTTGTCCATATATTAATTCTTTTTTTCTTTATTATTTTTTTTTATTTCTTTTATTTTTTTTTATAAATGATAGATAGATAACGAAAAAGATGTATAAAATCAAAAGGATTCTGTATTAAAATTTTACTCTTCTTAAGTTGGTTCTATTATAATAAATAAATATTTTAGGAGTTTTGATTGAAGGTTTCTAACATTAATTTTATTGTTAATCTTCATGATCATTTATAATAAAACTATTCCTTCTTATATTTTTTATTAGTCGACGATAAAACTAAGATATAATAATAATTATTGTATTCAGATAGTGAATATAATAATTATTAAATAAATTTAATATTAATAATTTAAATATATATATATATATATATGAATATATTAAAATAAACACAATAATTATATTCTTATAGCAAATATGGATACCAAATAACGCATATAAAAAAAAGAGTAAATTAAAAGGATTTGTGAACTTAATAATAACCATAATAACAAAACAACATTAATAATATTATCAGTAACAACAACAATAACAATGAATAATAATAATAAATACAAAAAAGAATATTTAAGTCATAAAAAAAATAAATCGAATTACGGAGACTTTAATTCCATTAAGCGAGAACGTAAGCAATTAAAATCAAATTTTGAATGCAAATCCACTTAAACAAAATACTCCTTTTTTAAAAAAAATATATTAATAAAATTATAAAAATAAAATATAAAGACATATTTAATAAAAAAATATAAAATTAGAATAATTATGTTCAGGGAGTGGATATAATTAAAAAAATAAAAAATAATAATCATAAACTTAGCAAAATATTAAGCCAAAAATTTTTATATTCGGATAGTGAATGAAATAATTAAATAATTAACTAATAAATAAAATATGTACTTATAAAAGTAATAAAATTATTAAAATAATAAAATTAAATAATAAACCAGTTAAAAATATTTGTGTCCAAATAGTAGATACAATAATCGAGATACAAGAATAATAAAAATAATATAATAAGAATTAAAATTTTATGTTCAAGCAGTAAATATAATTCTTTCTAAGAGTAAAAAATATATAAATAATAAAATATCACAATAATTACAGTACCAAATTTGGGCGTTGTGGGGTCTTTTTACTTTCCTCTACGTAATCAACTCCCCAAACTTTATCTCCAAAAATTCAGACTATTAATAGGTGTCCAATCAAACCTTATAATTGATTTGTGGTCACTTTTAACACATAATAAAAATAACAACTAAATATAAACTGACCAAAAGTGAACCAAAATTTATAATTTGCCGGCTTTTCCGTCACCTCATGTGCGATAACTAGCGACTCCATTGAGGATATTAAGTTACTAAATAGAGGGGTTAATCTATATATATTATTATGATGGTTATGTTTTATTTATTAATTGTGTTTTGAGATTTATTTACTATTATTATTTTATATAATATTTAATTACATCCATATTATTATTTGCGTATTTTAACCGATAAGTCACTTATCACAAAACGTCAGAAAGTGACCTATTACCCTAATAGACTTAGTACGAGGATGAAGTAGAGATACCTCTATAGAAAACTCGATAAGGCTTTCGAAAAATCATCACCTAGACTATCTTTTAGTTAGGTATTGGCTAAAAAAATCCGCTAATTCAGATTGTGGGTGATAGTGGCATGACTCATAGTCTGGGAACCTTGACACCATGGTGAAATAAGGTGGGTATGTACATCAAAAATAGAACTCAATCCTATCAATTCATATATTTAGATAACCTGCCCTAAACCATTCTAAAACCATTTAAGATTAATATACAAAGCAATATATATTAATGCTTTCCTATTTGCTCGTTACTTTTATAAGTCACAATGTATTTTTGTAATATTCTTTTATGCATTGATGCATGTATACGACATATCATATGTGAAAAATTATACATTATTGAACAAAAATTTCCTACCAGCTGAGCCAATAAATGAGCTCTTGCCATTAGATCTAGCTATGAAAATGGCGAAAAAATATTCTATGAGAGGAACATCGAAATGATCAAGAGATTTTAAGTATTGTTATTAGGGAAATACAGGTTATATGACATGCCTATTAAATTTCTTGATTGGCACCCAAATTTTCATTTTCTGAACTATTTCTATGTGCCCACAAAAGATGTTTGAACCTTCCCAAGAGAAGCATTATGTCTCTTATGGTACTTGGCCAAGGTTTAGAGGATTGGGATATTGCTAGATAAAGTATGGTTATTAGAATGCTTTGAGAATTGGGAGTTTGAGCTCGAACATCATTCTTGCTTTTTCAGTGGCTAATTTTGTTCATGGATCTTGATCAATGTTTATGGACTTTGCAAGAAGAGAGTTTGAAGAACTATTGTCTGGCCATATTCGAGATTCGAGGGTAATATAATTAGGGCGAACAAGCTGAATTAGTTTATAGAAACATATTTGAGATAGAGATAACGGAGATCTTTCAGGAAAATCCTTTAGTGGACCCCTATAAATATGGGTCTGATTGGTACACAGTTAAAGAAATTCTTTTCGAAGCTAATAAGGTACAAACATACATAGTACCTCCAGGCCTCTTAACTCCTGAGGCATACTACTTTGATGGAAGGTTAAAATGGGATTTGAACAGCTTACCCCTTGGTGTCATCCTATATTACAAGATAGTTATTGATAATTATTATAATGGGTCAATTCAATTGTTTGTTTCAGAAAATTAAGATAATGTTGATGAAGAAGAAATATATTATGATGATGAGGAGCCAGGGGACGAGAATGAGTGGCCAAAAAAGAACTCATGCCAATATCTGAAGTAATGGAAGAGCCACCACATCACGAGGACGAGGACGAGGCCATAAATGAGGAACAACTACAAAATGCCCAAGAAGAGTCACCCCCCAAATATCCAAGAAGCATAATAGAGACCCTAAGTGATGATGCAACCTGGGATGAAGGGTGGAAGAAAGCTTAGGAGGCACATAAAATTAAAGGAATGAAAATATTTCTTTTGTATGAATTTTAGAAAAGGCGATCAATGAAATTAGCATAATTTAGAGTGATTAAAAGATGACATATTGATTGGATGTGCATTTAAGTCTTATAGTATTTGGACTGTGAGACATAAGACTATGTCCTTTATCTTATAAACTGTCTTCGTGATCAATGAAAAAGTGTCATTTGGATAAATATTGTGTAATTTTGCACTGCATGAAATTAAAATTTTGCATCATATATCATTGCAATTCTGGTATTTATTATAAATATATTTGTGACTAATAAGCATATTTTTATTGTCTCTTTTACATTAGGAACCACTTTATACTCTTGTGACCATCTGACATGAATCCCAGTAATAGGATTGTAATATATACATCTGATGCAGAAGTTGTATCACATTCAGAAATGAAACAATGAGAAGATGGAGATTGTCTTCATACGGGGGTTTTACTTCAACTTCTCACATTAGAACATATGGACTTTCAGCAAAATAATTTGAGGGCTCCAAAGAAAATTTGGGATAATTTGAGGCCACAACAAAGAATTCAGCTCAATGAAAAGTTTGGTTGGATTACATATTTGATGTATGTCCCCGTGTTCTTACCAATGCTGAAAGCCATGCTCAATTATTAGGACCCATGCTACAGCTTCACATTTGGACAATTGAACTTGACCCATACTATATAAAAATACCGCTTCATGACCAATATATTAGAGAAGAGTGAAATCAAACCATACGTATATGCTAGAAGGGCAGTTGGAAGAAAACAATTAGCTAAATCATGGGTATGCAAGTAAAGACTATAGAGGAGTGGGAGAGTCCCCGGTTGTGATCCTCGTGATAGAAAGGAAGGAAAAGGAAGATGTGACTATGGTGTCTATTGATTTTCTCATCCTAACACCCATTAGAATATCATGTTCACTAGGAGCAACCAAAGGATAAACTTTTGATAAATTTTTATAGGTCCCAAAGCTTGCAATAAAAACACTAGCTCCTTTTAAATATAAGGTTCAAAAGCAGTGCGTGATAACAAGTAATAATCAAGGTATATGCTAAGCAAATAGTAAATTATATCAGTGATCAATATTTTCTGGAGTAGGTGGCATGATAAGAAGTGCTCGTTGTTATATTCTAGAAGAAGTAGAGAATCGAAGAAAAAATAAACTTGAAAGGCGTAGGAAGGGGAAAGCTAATGAAGCAGAGTTGGTGGAAGAAAATGAAGTCAAGCAATTTCAAGATGCAAGCAACAAAAATGACTCACTATTAGAAGTAAAGAAGCCGGTCTCTGAGAACGAGGCATGTGAATTCTTGAAGTTGCTTAAGCAAAGTGATTATAAGGTGATCAAATAGTTGAATAGAACTCCAACTAGAGTTTTACTACTGTTTTTGATCTTGAATTTATAATCTTATCGAAATGCACTACTTAAGGTTCTAAATTAGGCACATGTTTGCCATAATATATATGTATATAGCATAAACAATATAGTTAAAAGTGTGATGGCAGCCAACTACATATCCTTCACTGGTGGTGAAATACCTGGAGAAGGAATCGGCATACAAAGGCTTTACATATATCTATGCAATGTAAAAGATATTCAGCTGCCAAAGTTTTGGTGGATAATGGGTTATCCCTGAACGTCCTATCCAAAACAACCCTCTCAAAACTACCAATCAATGAGACATACATACAGCCTAGCTCTATAATAGTTTGGGCTTTTGATGGGAGTAGGAGAGAGATTTTAAGGGATGTTAAGATACCCATCCAAGTGGGTTCAGTCACATTTAACATCACATTTGAAGTAATGAAAATGGTACTGGCTTACAGCATGTTATTGGGACTACCATGGATACATTCAGCAGGGTTAGTATCATCATTTCTACATTAGAAGGTTAAATTCATCATTGAAGGAAAGATGATTAAAATTTCAGGGGAAGATGACCTTCTAATCACTAAGCCGGTCTGAACCCCATATGTTGAAGCAGCGGAAGAAGCCTTTGAAAGTTCTTTCCAATCTTTTGAGATAGCAAATACTTCATATGTTGGAGAAGAATTAGTCATGCCAGCTCCTCAATTATCAACCGCGGCTATAATGGTAGCAAAAAAAAATGATAAGGGCAAGCTATTCTCCATATAAAGGTTTAGGAAAACATGAAAAGGGATCAATGTCTTTATGTTCCCTCCCCATATAGAGAATAAGGCTGGATTAGAATACAAGATAATTAGAGAAGATAGAAAGAGGATTCAGAAAGATAAAAGAAAGCGTCGACTGGCAAGGCTGGCATAGAGAAGATAGAAAAAGGATTCAAGATATGCCGGAGTTGAGTACAGATATAGTTGTGCATTATTTACCATTAAAACCAGAATATAAACCAGTAAAATAAAAATGTAAACCAGTTTGCGATAGGTTTCTTAAAGGTGGCCAAGTATCCAAAATGGGCAGCTAACATTATTTCTGTCCCTAAGAAGGATGGAAAGGTCAGAATGTGTGTTGATTATCAGAACCTTAATCACCTAAGTCCAAAGGATGATTTTTCTCTGTCGCACATTGATATACTTGTTAATAATAAGGCTCGATTTTATATGTTCTCATTAATGGATGGATTCTCAGGGTACAACCAAATTAAAATGAATCCTAATGATAAAGAAAAAATAACTTTTATCACTCTTTAGGGAACATTTTGTTACAAAGTGATGCCTTTTGGATTAAAGAATGTGGAGACAACTTACCATAGAGCAGTAGTCACCCTATCTCATGAAATAATATAAATAAATAGATGTGTATGCTGATGACATGATAGCAAAATCTCAACATGATGAAGATTATGTTGCAGTTTTGAGAAAGTTGTTTAAACAATTAAGGAGATACTGGCTCCGATTAAATACTGAAAAACACATATTTGGAGTTTTATCGGAGAAATTGTTAGGGTTTACAGTTAGTAGAAGAGGAATTGAGATTGATCCTGATAAGATTAGAGTTATAGTTGAAATGTCGACTCCTAAAATCAAAAAGGAGGTTCGAAGCTTTTTGGGAAGACTTAATTATATAGCTCGATTCATATCACAATTGACAGCTACATGTGAGCCTATCTTCAAACTTTTGAGGAAGAATAATCCAGAAAAATAGAGTGAGGAATGTCAAATAGCCTTTGATAAAATCAAAAATTATTTGCAAACTCCTTCAATTCTGCAACCGCCTGTGCTTGGTCATCTTCTTGTCCTATACTTAAAAGTTTTTTTGAGCTCAATGGATGGTGTTCTTCGCAAGCACGATGACTCAGGAAAGAAAGAACAAGTCATATATTATATAAGTAAGAAGTTCACCAATTACGAAGTAAAATATTCTATGTTGGAAAGAACTTGTGATGCATTACCATGGGCTGCTCACCGATTGAGGCACTACATGTTATACTACGCCACCTTTCTTATATCTCGAATGATCCCATCAAATAGATTTTTAAAAAGCTAGCTCTAACTGGGAGAATCGCTTGATGGCAATTTTTATTGACTGAATATAAGATAATATATATCACCCAAAATGTGATAAAATGGAGTGTTATAACTGACTACTTGGCAGACTAAGCTGTTAAAGACTACCTACCAATACGTTACGAGTTTTTTGATGAAGAAATCATATTGGTAGAAGATGAGCATGGATAAAAAAGAAACTAGATTTTGAAATTTGATTGGGCCTTGAATGCCTTAGGAAGTGGAATAGGAGTAATCCTAATATCTCCAGAAAGAAAATATTTTCTAGTGACAACCAAATTGTGTTGTGAATGCACCAATAATATGGTTGAATATGAAGCTTGTATTTTAGGAATTCAAGCCGCTATTGATATGAAGATCAGAAGGCTGGAAGTGTATGGTATCTCAAAATTGATAATCAACCAGTTAAAATTAGAGTGGGAAACCAGAAATCCAAAATTGGTTCCTTATCAAAAAAATGTTCTTAATTAAGCTCGAAGCTTCTAGTTCATAAGTTTCGAAAATGTTTTCCAAATTAAGAACCAAATCATAGATGCATTGGCTACATTAGCTGCAGTGTTTCGACTGAATACTTGTGAAAAAGGGCTTCTCATCAATATCAAAATCAGAGGGGTCAATGCTTATTACACAAACCTTGAAGAGGAGCGTGATGGTAAGCTATTATTTCATGATATTAAACAATACCTTATAAGTAGGACATACACTCTAGAAGCCTCAGAAACTGACAAAAGAACAATTTGATGACTGACAATAAATTTCTTTTTAAGTGGTGATATTTTTTACAAAAGAAACTATGATACAATGCTAATTAGATGTGTGGATGAAAAAAAGCTCGGAGATTGATAGAAGTGCATGAGGGATTTTCTGGGACGCATTCAAGTGGATATGTTTTACCCATTAAGATTTTTAAATGGGTTACTTCTAGTTGAAAATAGAATCAGACTGCATTAACTAATCCAAAAATGTCATAAATATCAAATATATATATTGATGATATCAATGCTCCTCCAGTATCCTTATATGTGATGGTTTTTCCGTGGCCTTTTTCAATATGGTGACTGGATGTGATTGGCCCAATAGAATCTAAAGCTTATAACGATCATCCTTTCATTTTGGTGGCAACTGATTATTTTACTAAATGGATAGAGACAACCTCTTACGCCAATGTAACAAAGTATATCGTCCAGAAATTCATCAAACAGAATATTATATGTCTGTATGGCCATCCTGAATGTATCATCAGTGATAGTGTGAAGAATTTTAGAAATGATTATATGACAAAAATGTGTGCAAAATTCTAAAATAAACACCATAATTCTTTCCCGTATCATCCAAAAATGAATGATACAGTTGAAGCAACCAATAAAAATATTAAGAAGATAATTCGAAAAATGGCTATAACATACAAAGATTGACATGAAATGCTTCCATATTCTCTCCACGGGTATAGGACCACAATCGGGATATGTACTGGAGCAACACTATTTTCTCTAGTATATGGTATGAAGGTAATATTATCCATTAAGGTTGAGATTCTTTCCCTTAAGATTATTATGGAAGCCAAGCTTGATGATACTGAATGAGTACAAAGTCATTATGATCAGCTAAACTTTATTGAAGAAAAAAAATTGACGGCCTTATGTCACTGTCAATTATATCATAAACGGCTTATCAAGGCCCATGCAAAGAATATGAAGGCAAGAAAATTTTAATAAGGAGATTTGATGCTCAAAAAGGTTATTCTCAGGCATCAAAACCCTCAGAAAAAATGGATTCCTAAATATGAAGGTCCATATATTGTGAAAAAAATATTTTCCGGAGAAGTTCTCATTTTAACCAATATGGATTGAGAAAATTTGCCAAATCTAGTAAATTCAGATGCTGTGAAGATGTATTATGCCTAAAGTTGTAATAGTAGATGAAAAGAAAGATGTAGGAAGCATAGTTAGGGATTATTCAAAGTCAATTCAGATTTATAATCATCCAATTTATATGATTTATTGGCTTTTCTTAATAAATTATCATTTTTTTTCTCACATATGTTTTGCTCCTTTTGAAAATAAGTAATTATAGAAAATATTGATAAAATAATTATTAAGGGACTAAATAATCAAACATTCCTACCTAACTCATTATTTAAAGCATATATTTAATTAAAATTTATTCTTGAAAAGATTTGAAAAAGGGGGCGTGATGCTAAAAGATGGTAAAAAATTAAACTTAATAGACCTGTTTATGAGACATAAAATTATAAACTTGAAATGAAAGGAATGCATACCAATGGATGGAAGAATTGTTACCATGATATTTATAAGAACACTAACAGATAAGATTATTTTAAGATCAAGTGTTGTTGCCTAAACAGAGCCGAAAATGCCATCTTGGAGGTCTCGTAACTAAAAAATTATGTATTTAATTTATTCCATATTCAGGGATTATTGTAGTTTTGATGTTATATTTTTTTCTTTCTTTCAAAAAAAAATCATTAATGAAAAAAGATTGTTTCAAAAGAAATGAAGATTGTTTCAAAAGAAATGAACACTATTTCTACATGTTTACATACAAGCATGCAAGATAGAAGTTTTTAAGCATCCCTAAGAAAGTTAGGATTTCTTAAATACGATTAAAAATACATACCATTAACCCTCCAAATCTTAATAAATTACACATAATAAATTATTATTTTTTTCTCTACACATAATCAACTCTCCAAATCTTATCTCTAAAAATACAGACCATTAATAAATGTCCAATTAAACCTTATAATTAATTTGTGACGACTCTTAACACATAATAAAAATAAGAACTAAACATAAGCGGATAAAAAGTAAACCAAAATTTATCATTTATCGGTTTTTTCGTCATCTTATGTGCGATATTATAGATGTAGTTTATATTATTAAGTGTATATTTTATATATTTTATGTATATTAAAAATATAATATTAAAAATATTTTTAAATAAAAAAATAAAAAAAGAAGAAAATAGAAAATTATAAAAATAGAAAAACAAAGAAAAATCACTGGTTTAAACATATATTTGTAAATATTGTTACCGTGTCGGTGTTTTTGCAAATAAAAAGTTAGAGACAGTGCACAGTGTACAGTGCAATTATCTCAAATCATTAGCAAATAAGATGGTAAATTTAAAAATCTCATGATTAGAAGATATAGAAAATTACAAAATAGCATAACAAATACAATAAAATCACATGCAAGTTGCAATATCAATTATCAAAAAAGATTTTAAATTTAAAGTTCTTATGATTAGAAAGTATAAAAAATTATAAAATAACATAAAATATAAATATATAAAATTATCAAAATAAATATCATGAAAACTTATTGAAGAGCAAATATTCCTTCATGCATGCTAGCTCTAATAATCTAATTCTAAAAGTAGTCACCATTATCATTTTGCATGTGTACTATTACTCTGTGAAGTCTCGCCGACCAACTCTAGATCTAGGGCTACCGTCGGCTCTTTTGCTTACGGTAGCCCAAAACATTTCGCCCTCCTTCTCTTTTCTCCAGAGATTTTGTTTTTATGCTAGTTTTATCCTCTTTTCTTTTGTTGGATGGGGGTCTATTGCAACCTAAACGCCCAGCAAGAAACACCCCGATCTCTAATGTGGTTGGGCTCCTTAAAGCCTCTTGTTGGTGTTTCCACTCCAGATCTTGGTTTTGGTTCTCATATATCACATTTCTCGACCTATTTGGAGCTTCTATTAAATTTATTGGCCTTTCGATTGCTTTCTTTTTGTGGGTTTTCGGATCTCATACCTCACCCATTTGTTCTATTTTGGTTCTTTGGATGTAGTTCCTTTAAGAGCTATGGTGATATTCCGTTTCTTGGATGTGGTACTGATGCTGGTTATAGTTCTTTATTTCAGCCCCTTTCTAAGACCATTAGTCTCTCTTTCCCTCAACTGATCTTAAATCTGAAAATGTTTGGGGTAGCAGAGCTTATTGTTCTCTCTACAAGTTCTTCTACTGGCTTTGGTGGACATCCATTATATGGGCTCTATAGTTTTTTTGGGCCAGTTTCTTTATGGTTGGCCATTCTTTGGAGGGTATTTTCAAGAAGATATGTGTGTCTTACTATAAGGAGTCTTTTAAAGTTTGTGTGTTTGTTTTATGTTGTTATGTTAGTTGCTTGCTTTCCTTTTTTTTTTTTTCTTGTTTGTTTTTGTTGCGTCTATGGTGTGGGCTCTATCCATCATTGTTGTTGTGTATATGTCCATCCAGATATGGAATTATACTTTATTATTTCGAATGAAATCCTCTTTACTTCCGATAAAAAAATTCTTATTAAAAAAATAATAATATCAAAATCCACCAAAAGCATAAGATTCTCTCTCTCTCTCTCTTTCTATATAGAAATAAAAAATAGATGATAAAAATATAGTTTCTATTTAGAAAAATTACTTTTTTTAAATATCTTAAAAGATAAAATTTTAAATTTATATTTTTTAAACTATAAAATTATTATAAAAAACTACAACATTAAAAAATTATAACTTAAAATAAATAATAAATTAAATCATTTCGTATTCTACCAAATTATGACAAAATATCACCTAGACTAGGATGAGTAAATAGTCTGATAGCAAATCTAGCTTAGCTTTTCATTTTAATTAACTAAATTAATCATTTTAGTTTATATATTTATAATAAAATTAATTTAATTAATTTTTAATTTTTAATTTTTAAAAATAATTTTTTTTGATGAATCAATAATAATTAATAATTAAGTTAATCAATTTTTAAAATTTAATCAACCCAGCCAATGCTCGTCTTAGTTCAAACCAAATGCATGGTTAAGTTAAAGAAAATCAACTTTAAGAAAAAGAAAAAAAAAAGCCAAAAACAACAAAAAGAATTACTCTCTTGCTTAACCCGTACTCAGTACGGGCGCGTGATTTCTCTCATCTTATTCCTCAACCAAAATCTGACCAAACCGATTTCTTTCTCATCCGATGCGGGTGGCTACCGTTATTTCTCAGCCGGTTCGTCCTTTTCCGGCTATATTAGCATCTATTCGGCCCCCGAAAAAAGGCCCTAATTTTCATTTCCGACTCTCCTATCGAAATCCAAAGTTCAAAGTTGCGAGGGCAAAGCAGGGACCGCCGGAGCTACCGACTCCGAAACCAGGTTCTGTCCCTAATATATTAACTCATTTCGTCAATTTTTTCGTTTAATCTAAAAAAATTAATATTCTGTTGTTGAATTACAGATCGTGACAACGAAAATTCGTTGGTAGAGGATGGGAGTAGTGTTGATTTGGGTTGGCTACCTGCTTTTCCTCACGCGTTGATAGCTTCAATGTCCAATTTTCTCTTTGGTTATCACATAGAGTTATATTCTTTTACTCCCCTTTTTTCATCATTCTCTCTATAATCTGATTTTTCTAGTTTATTAATTATGGATGCTGTAATATGTGAATTTTATAGTTCAGCATTTTCAACTGTTGATTGATGATTGTGTGCAGAGTGTTGAATGGCCCTATTGTTTCTGTTGCGCGGGAGCTGGGTTTTGAAGGAGACCCAATTCTTGAAGGACTTGTGGTAAGCATATTTATTGCTGGAGCATTTATTGGAAGCATTAGCTCTGGTTCACTGGTGGACAAACTTGGATGTCGGCGCACGTTTCAGGTTGACTCAATACCATTAATTCTCGGTGCAATTATCAGGTAATTCATGTATGTGTGTGAACTGTTTGCCAATTATCATAAATTGTTTCGAAATAAAGTTGCATGATTCATCTAAGCTGCTCATAATTTCCACTCTGAAGGTTAGTTTAAGGATTTACCATAGATTGGGTAAATTGGTGTTAAGCATGATACAATTCCACATGAATTAAATATAAAATATTAAATGGTTTTATATATAATTAGACTCTTCAATATTAATAGCTAGTTTTTATGAGTGACTCGTATTATAAGCTCACAAATTCACAATATTTCTGTATGGTATCTGTGATTTTTTCTTATCGGGCAATGACCGTTTCTTGTAATAGTGGAATGCTAACTTTATTTACTACGTTTTAGATATAGTTAAGTGATTGAATTTAATGCTGTGGCTTTTTAGTCAGTTTTTATAATTTGTAACAGTGCACAAGCCCATTCCTTGGATGAAATGCTATTTGGAAGATTTCTTGTTGGACTTGGGATTGGTGTGAACACTGTTCTTGTTCCAATTTATATATCAGAGGTAATCATCAGCATTTATTGATTTACTTTTTTCCGAAGTCAGGTTTTCGAATTTCTCGTAACAATTTACGACCTTTCTTCTGCTAAGATTATTCACTAGTTTATTTTAAAATATCTCAAAATAATTATTCACTTTGATTTATAAATATATTTAATTTTTTTTTCTATTTTATCTTTCAATAAATTTACACTTTAAATAAAAAATTAATAATAATTTAAACTTTTTCAAAATAAAATAAATATATGAACAAGGATAAAAAAGAGAAATACAAAAATTATCAAAGCATTAATTCTATTTTCTTAAAATTTATAGAAAAAAAAAGTAGACAACTTTTATGAAACGAAGTGAGTATAATTTTTATGACATTAAATGAAGGAAAAAGATAATACGCCCTCTCTGCTCCTTGAAATCCACGCTTTTAGTTTATGCATATCTATTAAGAAAGTCATTAAATTTTTTAGATATTATATAAAATAATTTTAAATTGACTAAAATAGTCTTTATTAATTTATTAATATTATACTATTATTTTATCAATTGAGTCATTAATGACAAAAGAATAGTTTAAAAAATTAATTATTTTTTTTAATTTTATAAAGTGATCATTTAAGAAGAATAATTTTTTTTTACAAAAGTGATGATTTAAGCTTAGCCAAGAGAGTGCATCCTAATAATGCATTTGAACTAATGCCATTGAAAAATCCTTGTTTAATTGTTAATGCTTTTTAGGAAGAGGGAAGAGATTTTTTAACAGCAACTCCAAATTCTTTTTGCTATATGTTTTAGGTTGCCCCAACAAAATACAGGGGTTCACTAGGAACTATGTGTCAAATAGGCACGTGCCTTGGGATCATTACATCACTGTTCCTTGGAATTCCCTCCGAAACTGATCCACATTGGTGACTTTCTTTTCCTTTTTGCTCTTTGCTGATGCTTGATAGGGTTCAGATGTCATTATTTTTTCCACTTGTTACTTCTTAATTGCATATGTAGGTTTTCTTTTCATCTGATATGTATTGCAATGCTCGACATGGTTGTAAATTGCGGTGGCAGTTTTACGGCCAAACCATAATAGCTGCTGTTGTCAATATTGGATTTTCATTAATAAAAACAAAAAATAAAAGAAGAATGACTCAAATTCATAGTTAACTAAAGCATTTAACTAAAGATGCATTAAAAATATACTCTCAAAGCTAAAAATTTCTTTTATTGAAATATTTGGTAGTTGCCCCCTAGGAGGTGTGATGGAGGATCTTGGCAGAAAAAAATTCTTTTGATTATATATGTACCTTTTCAAAATTCTTTATTTTGTTTCCCTAGTCTTGGAATCTCGAGATATTGTGAGAAATTATTACAAAAAATGAATTCTGGTGGTGAATTTTGTGTTTTTAGGGCTGGGGGATGTAAGAATGGAAGGTTTGGAGTCAATGTCTGCCTTTGGAAAGTTGCTTTTACTTGTAAATGGGATTAGAAGGTCCTGTTAACTGAGGAAAGGCTGTAAACTGGTTGTAATTAGCCATATTGGCCAATTTGACTGATAAAAAGCTGTTAATATTTGTCCCTAATACACTCAGCCTGAATTCTATTGTGCATTATTTGGTCAGTATTTACAACGATTGGGTAGGAACATTGTTGCAGGAAATAGTTGATTCATGAGAGCTCATACAGATTGAATCTACTTTAATAATTATATAATAAATCAATATCCTCCTATATTACCTATACGTAGAAGACCTAACATATTAAATCGCTTTTTATCATACAGCAATATGATATTTGCATGTGTCACAACATAAATTTTGTATTGGCGTCAAATGTCTGGGAGATTTGAATCCCTCGAGCTTAGATATTTCCTTTTGAGCTGTTGTATAGAGCTTAACAAAATATCTCCTTCAGGTGGAGGACAACACTCTATATTTCAAGTGTTCTTGCATTTATGCTTTCACTGGGTATGCAATTTGCTGTGGAGAGTCCTCGTTGGCTTTGTAAAGTACGATTCTTTTGTTTGTCTGTGCAAATGTCTGGAAGGTTTGATTTGCGGATGTCATTCCTGAAGCTATTATGATTTGGTTTTGTAGGTAGGGAGATTAGAAGATTCTAAAGCAGTAATTCGCAATCTTTGGGGATCATCTGTAGCTGACAGAGCAATTGAAGAATTCCAAGCAGTCATTAAGAATGATGGTAGCGATGCAGGCGGTAGGTGGTTGGACCTCCTGGAGGAGCCACACTCTAGAGGTTGTACCAAGGTTGTTCTTGGATATTTCATTTAATTAAATATTATGCAAAATGAAATATCGATTGCAGGAATTTCTATATGATGTAACCTTTTTTATATGGCATGTGTTCTCCATATATACAATTAAATGTAAACTTGAAATCTGTGCATATTTTCTTTCTCAACTTAAGAAGCTAGGTTATTTCTTAGTTTGTTAGACTTGTAATATTCTCCTGCAGATTTTGATGTTGTTGTGCTGTTGCAGTTGCACTCATTGGAGGTTCACTTTTTATACTGCAACAATTCGCTGGGATAAATGGAGTCCTTTATTTTTCATCATTGACTTTTAAAGATGTTGGTATAACAAGTGGAGCTTTAGCAAGCTTATTTGTTGGATTCACCAACTTTGCAGGTTTGAGATTCTTATCTGTATTGTGCTATGTACTTTAGCACTTGTGTCTTTTGTGAAACAGTCTACTGATTTTGTAAAACATTGATCAATTTTAGGTGCACTTTTTGCTTCCTACTTGATGGACAAGGAAGGGAGACAAAAGCTCTTAATTGGCAGTTACATGGGAATGGTGAGTGTCTGTGAAATGATTGTAAAAGAAACTAAGCTAATGATCTGAAAAAAAAAAAGAATATTATCACAACCATTGTTTCGAGACATGGCGTGATATCATTTTCTTAAAATGGCATGCTATCAATTATTTGGCACTGTATATATTCTCTTGCTTAATGACCAAAAATAAATACAAAAGAATTATTATTCTAAGTTGTGAATTCATTATTCCTATGCAGGCTGTGTCAATGTTTCTTGTAGCATGTGCAATCAGTTTTCCAGTGGATGAGGAACTTAGTCACAACTTATCAATAATTGGAGTTCTCATGTAAGCAACTTCTTATAATGCAGAATTTAGAATTTTTTTTATTATATATATATATAGAAAAAGAGAGAGAGAGAGAGAGGAGTGTGGTGGGGGTGTGGAGTTTCACTTTTCTGCTTTATGCTTGGCATTGTTGTCTTGCTGATCCATAGGTATTGTTCTGAGAAGAAAGCTCATGCTTTCTCACATGAAAGTCTGTTTTCTTTCTCCAAGGCACTTGTGAGATATAAAAAACTGATTTCCATACCCTCAATGGAGATACGGAATTTGAAACTTACATGTTCCACTAGGCCTAGTAGTTCACATTCTTCTTCATAGTAAAAACATGAGAAGTAGCTAGACCCAACTGACTTGCATCATTATAGGCCTTACTTTCTAGACTTATGTTATTAATATTTTATATTAATATTTAAATATACTTTATTTACTTTTCGTGCACTGCATTATCATTTTTAGATATTTATTTGGTCCAGGTGCCTTTGATGCATATTCCTCTAATCTTTTCCTTGCACAGCTGGATAGTGAACATGTTGTCATACACATGATAATTTCACTCGCAGTTAGCTATATGCATTTCAAGATGGAATTTGCAAAAGCTGGTGCATTGCTTGTGATAGCAGTTGAAATGAACCTTGTATTAATTATTTAATTCTTGTTTCCTATGGTTATGTGTAATTGATACCTTCATACGAGAAATGCCATACAGCCATTGGGCTAGTTGTCCAGTGATAGAGTTCCTACCTCACAGTGTAGGAGGTCCAGGGTTCAAATCTTGGCAAACCCCTTTATGTAAAAATTTCTGATGTACCAAAAAGAAAAGGAAGAAGCCAGACAAAATAACCACCATATGACCTCCAAAATCTTTCTTGATACTGTTCTGAAATATATATAGTACGGAAATCTTTCACTAACACTTTTGTCTTGCCTGCTTGTGGTTAACTTTGGTAGGTTTGAGTTAAAAATTCCAAACAGCGCCAATGAAGTCGGTTTTAATATAACACAAGCTGACAATAGCAAGCAGTAATGCAAGTCAGCTAATCCAAGATGCTTTTGAGTTGTGCAGTTAATTGAATTATTGGCAAGCTCTTTAATTGTAATTTAAGTTATATTTCTCATGTTATTCATTTATTCCTTTACTAATAGACAATAAAATAGGAGGTAAAAATTTAGAAGGTAATTTCTTTATACAAAAATGTATTGTGTATAAAGCAATACAATTTTTTTCATTATTATTGCTTTGCTTCAGGGTTGGTCAATTCTACAAGATGCAATCTGTTACCAAACTGAATTTTGAGTTTGAATAGTTCTTGAAACTGAATCCAACAACTCTAGTTCTGAAGCCGAGTTATTGGACTAGCTTGAATTGGATCCATTCAGTTTTAATGGCTTGCTTGGTTTTTGTTCACCCCTAAATTACGTCATACATGCAGATACATTTTTGCATTTGCAATTGGAGCTGGTCCAGTAACTGGTCTTATCATACCGGAACTTAGCAGTGCCAAGATGCGTGGAAAGATTATGGGATTCAGTTTTTCTGTTCACTGGGTGAGTTTAAAGTGATTATTCTACCATTTATTTATTTTCCTTTTTTGTGGGGTGGAAGGAGGATGAAGTGAAGGAGCCAGTTCATAATTCTTGATGGCTCCTGCACCGCAAGGTATAGTTTGTTAAAGTGCCATGTGGCATTTGCACACTTCAGGCAGGAATTGAGATGGAAAAGAATTTTGAAATTCAATTTATGTCATTTGTTTTATACGATGTTGTTCTTTTCTTTCCTTCATGATGCTCTGGTTCGATTCACCTTGTATAAAATGGTGTGCCCTTAATTCAGGTTTGCAATTTCTTGGTGGGTCTGTTCTTTCTGGACTTGGTGGAGATTTTTGGTGTTGCTCCAGTTTATACTGGCTTTGGCAGTGTTTCCTTGTTAGCTGCTATATTTTCAAATTATTTCATTATTGAAACTAAGGGGCGCTCTCTGGAGGAAATCGAAATGTCACTAAACCCCAGTTTCCCAGTCAGGGACAAGCAACAGTAAACCAACTCAAAAACCAAGGTGATGACAGGTGATGAAATGTTGGTTGAGCATGCTGTAGAAACACGTTTTTATTGAACAATTTCAGCTGGTGATCCTTTTTGCTGCGGTAACTTAACTGTGTACAAGTATAATTCAAAATTTTGTATTGACACGAAGAAAATATCTGCTGTAGTTTTTCTGGTAGCGTTTTGCCAACATTTTAATTCTATTACATCATTGAGAGTTCACTTACTGCATCTCTTCCCTACTGTATTGGATTCTTGGTTATGTACTCTCAGCCTCTCAGCTCACAGTGTTAATTGAGGTGAAAACCAACTCCCTTTGTTCTTGCAACTTATAGGATTATTAATCAGAAAAAATCAAATCCTTTCAAGTACTTTTCGTTTTAGGCACTTTTTTTTTATAAAAAAAATTTAATTTCTACTAGATTTGGCTATGGGTCATAGAAAAATAATGAGTTTTTCAAAAGTTCGGCTCTGCTGTCTGCACTTTTTTTTCATTAATTGAGGTTTAAAGTCCAGTCCACGGAAAGGTTTGTAGTTAACGCTGTCATTGACTGTTGTGCAATCAATTCAAATTTGGAATTTTGAGGGTGTTTTTTAAAATGGGAGTTTTTCAGTTTATTGTGAATAAGTGATTTTTAAATTATAATCATATTAAAAATAAGCAGTTAAGCTTATAATCAGTTAAGTGTTTCTGTAAAATCAGCTTATAATCAATTTTTAATTGCAGAAACTGTCAAAATGACTAAACTGTCACAAAACTGTCACAGAATTTATTTATTGTATAAAAATAATTTTTTAAATGTCAATTCAAAATTTATTTTACAATAATAATAATAATAATAAAATTTATTTAATAATAATAATAATTTATTTAATAAAATTTATTTGATTATAATAATAATTTATTTTTTCAAAATTTATTTTGCAATAATAAAAATTATTTAATAAAATTTATTTGATAATAATAATAAAATTTATTTAATAATAATAATAATTTATTTAATAAAATTTATTTGGAATATTGAAGATTAGGTAAGGATAGTATGGTCTTTTACTTGGTCAAAATTGCTTAAAAATAAGTGCTTAAAAAAAAGTAGCAAAATCAAACTTTAAAAAAACTGATTAAAATCAGATTATAATCTACTATTTAGGTTTTCAGAAACACTTAAATAAACAACTTATAATCTAAAAATTGCTTATAATCAGTTTTGACCAGCTTTTAAGTTTTGAGAAACACACTCTTTGATATATTAAGTAAAATTGTTATTTTTTTTCTCTTACTTTCTATCCTTACATTTCATACTCTTGGCCTAGTGGGTAGAAGAATTTGCCAATTTAAGTAATAAAAGGATTAGCTAAGAAGAATGTGATGGAACTTTAGTTGATTGATGCTTGTTGATGGTCAAAGGCATAGTGCTGGGCTTAGTAGTTAGTGTTGGTTATAATAGCCAATTTTGATTTAAGCAGCGCGTAATTGAATCGAGTTGAGTGTTGAACTTGATTATAGAATTTGAGATTTGAAACTTAATACGAGTTTAATCAAATTTTCATTTTGTAAACTTAATTTCGGCTCAAATAGGTATTCAAATGTTTGATCAGGGTCTGTTTTTCAAAAATAAATTAATTTCTATATTAACATTAACCTAAAATTAAAAAGAAAAACTCGAATAAACTCGAGTTCAATATTGAACTGATAAATTATTATATATTTAATATATTTAAATTATATAAAATCTCAATACTCAATTATCAAATTAAGTATTATAATACTTAAACTCAGCTTGACTACTTATTGAAATTACTCGAGCTTGAACTTAACTCAATTGGAATTGAGTTGAATTTGAATATTTTATGAGTCAATTTGGAGTAACTCTTGAATGATTTATATTTACAGAAAAAAATTTTATTTGAGCAAGTTGATTTAACGCAATACATAAAAATTTTAAAATTCTAAAATATGTTTTTACTAAAAATAATTGTAATATTAAAAAAAATTAAACATCTTAATTTCATTAATTTTGATGATTTTTAAGAAATTGGGCTTGGTATTTTAATTGGATAAAATTATATATAATACAAAATCTTTACAATTTTACCATAAAAACAATAACATGTTATATTTATATCAACTTTTTTAAAAAAATTATAATTTTACTAGAAAACTTACGGCCTCTTTACATAGATACAAAAAAAAAGCTTAGCCCGCTACAACTATACCAGTTTAACAACGAAACTAATAGAAAATTGAAGGGTTTTTGACATAATCGACAGAAAAAGCTCTTGCTTTAATAAATATATCATCTCCTAAAACATATACCTAAAATACCATATATTTTAATAAACTAACGTAAAATATAAAGAAGCAAAAACAAGTTTACCTTCTTCAAAGACAGAAAATAAACAAAGAAGAAGCCAATCCAATTTTTTAACAGTTTTAATAATTTTATTGTAATTTTACTTTTTTTTATATTTTATTTTTAGTATCAATTCAATTTAAAAAATAGAATTACTTATAATAAATTTATAAAGAATTTATCTTAAATTTACATCCAATTTAAATTAAGTTTATAATAAATTTAAACTGAATTTATTATACAAATATGTTACATCAAAAGAAAAAAATGACAAAAAAAAAACATATAAAAAAGCAAACATAAACATTTAACAACCAAGTACAGATAAAAATTATTAAATTTATAATCAAATCTTCAACAACTTCTCACAAAAGATAAAAATCGATGAAACCTTCAGCACCGATCATGGATATAGTCATGGACTTTATTGGCCTACCGTCCAGATCCACTTGTTAGAAAACTAAACTAAAGGAGAGAATCCTTGAGTAAATTGTTATGTATATTGCTGTAGGAAAAATAAACCATTTATACAAGTGTATGATTATCAAATAAGGAATCATCAAAAAAAAGGAAACTAAATATGTACAATAAAGCTAATGAAGATATTATGCCTCCAAATCTGTTTTAGTCTTTGTTTCCTTTAATACTCCCCCTCAAGTTGAATGGTGGGATCACAAACATTTAACTTGCTCAGAACTTTATGAAACACTCGTCCATTAACTGCTTTTGTGAGGATGTCGGCTAACTGATCCTCCGAACGAACATAAGGAAGTGAAATAATTCCGCTATCCAACTTTTCTTTGATAAAATGTCGATCTACCTCCACATGTTTAGTTCTATCATGTTGTACTGGATTTTCTGAAATACTGATAGCAGCTCGGTTGTCACACATGAGGGTACAACCTTCCTGAACTGGAACACCAATTTCTGATAGTAGCTTCCTTAACCAAAGAACCTCAGTGAGCCCACGAGCTATACCTCGAAATTCTGCTTCTGCACTGGAGAGAGCAACCACCTTCTGTTTCTTACTCTTCCAAGTGACCAAATTTCCTCCAACAAGAGTAAAATATCCAGAGGTAGATCTTCTGTCAATTGAGTTTCCTGCCCAATCAGCATCAGTATAAGCTTGAACGCCTAAATGCCCATTCTTTGTAAAAAAAAACTCCCCTCCCTGAGGACCCTTTCAGATACCTGACTACTCTGAGGGCGGCTTCCATATGATCATTCTGAGGAGAATGCATAAATTGACTCAAAACCCCAACAACATAGGAAATATCGGGTCTTGTATGGGACAAATATATCAACTTCCCTACAAGATGTTGATATTGGGTTTGATATGTTGTCTTAGCTCCATCAACAATCTTCAACCCATGATTAACAATAATAGGAGTATCTACTGGTTTGCAATCAATCATACCTGTCTCTGTCAATAAATCAAGAATATACTTTTGTTGGGAAATGAAGATTCCCTTCTGTGATCTTAGTACTTCAATCCCAAGAAAGTATTTCAGGTTTCCCAGGTCTTTCATCTCAAAATCTTTGAACAAATTTTTTCTGAGCTGTTTTATTTCTTCTGTATCATCTCCAGTAATTATCATATCATCCACATAGATAATCAAGCAAGTAACCTTATCCTCCTTCTTCTTGATAAACAGTGTATGATCAGAATTACTTTGCTGATATCCATATTTTTTCATTGCTACAGTGAATCTCCCAAACCATGCTCTAGGAGATTGTTTAAGGCCATACAAGGCCTTCTTAAGCTTACATACTTCTTTATGCTGGAAATTTTTAGAGAATCCTGGAGGAGGTTCCATATAAACTTCTTCTTTCAATTCTCCATGAAGAAAAGCATTCTTGACATCAAACTGGAGGAGTGGCCAATCTTGGTTAGCAGCTACTGAGAATAGAACTCTAATGGTATCAATTTTTGCAACTGGAGAGAATGTCTCAGAATAGTCAATCCCATATGTCTGAGTATACCCCTTTGCCACTAACCTTGCCTTGTATCTTTCTATAGAGCCATCTGCTCTATACTTGATTGTAAAAACCCATCGACACCCAACAGGTTTCTTTCCATGAGGCATACTGCATTTTTCCCATGTTTCATTTTTTTCAAGTGCTGCCATTTCCACCTCCATAGCTCTACGCCACTCTTTCTGTTCTATGGCTTCCTTAACATTTTTAGGTAGACTTTCAGAATATACAGCTGTAGAGAAAGCCTTGGCTATTGATGACATGCTGCCCCTGACAAAGTTAGCAACAGGATATCTGGACTGTCTAGGCTCATACTCTGGCTCATACCTTTTTGGAGGTACCCCTCTTGTACTCCTGGGAGGTAATGTATACCTTTTGGACTCCATCTCTGGTTCCTCAACTCTGAGTTCCACTTCTTCAGTATCTGTATCATTTTGATTAGTAGTCATACTAACTGTATTGGTGCTTACCTCATTGATATCCAGTGGGGTTTCAATTTCTGGCTCTGGTGGTGAAGAGTTCTGTCCCATGGGAAGAGATGATTCGGTGGAGCCACCTGCTAGTCCTTTTGGAACTGCTTCAGACACAGTGGAAGTAGAACTAGGTAGACCCGAAGGAGAACTAGACAACCAACACAATGGATCAATTTGACTCTCCCCCTGACTAGTGGGTTGGTTGTGGTAGAAAAATTCTGTTTCAATAAAGTCACAATTCATAGTGATATATACCCTTCTAGTGGATGGATGATAACATCTATATCCTTTCTGATGACGCCCATAACCCACAAAAACACACTTAAGAGAACATGCTTCAAACTTAGTTCGCTCTATTTTTGGTATATGAACAAAAACAGAGCACCCAAAAATTCTAAGCTGAAGAGTAAGGGTAGACGGAACACTGACTTGACTGGACAGTTCCTTAAGAGGAGTCTGGAGATTTAAAATCTTAGTAGGGAAACGATTGATAAGGTAGACTGAAGTAGCCACAGCTTCTGGCCAAAGGAAAACTGGAGTATGAGATTCAATCATAACTGCCCTGGTCATTTCTAGGATAAGACGATTCTTACGTTCTGCTACCCCATTTTGTTCGGGTGTATGTGGACACGAGGTCTGGTGTATAATCCCATGATCCTGAAAAAACTGTCTAAGAGTGGAATTGACATATTCCCCTCCATTATCTGATCTAAGAATTTGAATTCTTTTTTTAAATTGAGTCTCAATCATTTTGTAAAATTCAAAAAACTTAGTTGCTACTTCAGACTTGTGTTTCAAAAAATATACCCATGTCATTCTAGAATAATCATCAATAAATAAAACAAAATATTTAAAAACATGATGAGAAATATCAAAACCAGATTGTGGGGCTGGTCCCCAAACATCAGAATGAACTAGAGAAAAGACAGACTTAACTCGAGTATTTGAAGGTTTGTAAGACTGTTTGTGACTTTTTGATAACAGACAAGTTTCACAAGATAAACTATTATTCTGAGAAAATAAACTAGGAAAAAGAACCCGGAGATATCCAACAGACGGATGTCCTAATCGCCGATGCCACAACCACTGTTGTCTTTCTACAGTTCCGCGAACCAACGATGCAGCTCCCTGTTGAACCACTTCATCCACATAGTATAACCCTCCACGTTCAGTGCCATGTCCAATCACTTTCCCCGACTGAATATCCTGTAGAAGGCAAAACATAGGAAAAATGAGCACAATACAGTTTAATTCTCGAGTAACATGGCTAACTGACAGTAATTTGCAAGAAAGACTTGGCACATAAAGACAATTCTTAAGTTTTAAATTTGGAGCAATTTCAATGGTTCCTGCCCCGTGAACTGGAGATAAACTGCCATTAGCACTCTGTATGGAACTCTTTGTGGGTACTGATGTCGTCACCAAATCCTGATAGTCAAATGTCATAGTGTCTGTAGCTCCACAGTCAACAAGCCACTCTGAATGTTTTCCAGTAACCTGTGCCCCTATGCCTTGTTCCTGTTGATTCTTTTTAGCATAATTTTGATTAATTTGATCAGAAAAACAACTGGGGTCAGAATATAAATTTCCAGAAGTCGTTGGGTTGAACTGAAATTCCTCATATTTCGGGGGGTCATTCTGCAAATATCTAATTCTTGAAGGGTCAAGCTGCAATTTGGTAAAAACCTTACCCTTAAGAGACTCATCTTCTTCGATCCTCATCACTGCCGCCGCTCGACCAAGGGTTTCAGCTTTCCCTTGTTCTCGTTCACCGATGCCGTGACTTTGTTCACTGGTGACGGTGGCGGCGGCGGTCCCTCGCTGACTATACCTCTGTCGCCGACTCTTCCATCCTTCTGGGAACCCTATCAGTTCGAAGCATTCCTCTTTAGTATGCTTTAACATGCCACAGTGATCACACCTCAGTTTCGATCGATCGATTTTGTCGCTGCCGCGCTGTGATGATCGATGGCTTGTCTTTGCCGTATCTGAGCTCGGCCTGGTGACATACCCTTGGCCGGTGATGAGTTCTATCTGAGGCCTTGCAACGAGACCCGTTCCAACCCCTGAGTTTGTTGTTTCTGGTTTTCGATCTGGACCCATAATTCCCCTGCGCATTCCTTCTCGCCGAATCATAGCATAAGCTCGTTCCACAGTTGGCAATGGTGATTCTCTTAGTAAGTCCCTTCTTTCTGCATCATATACATCATCTATGCCATTTAAGAATTGAAAGAGTTTGTTTTTGGACCTGAGTTTGTTGAACACTGCTATATCTTCTGTATCTCTCATGGGATTAGGCTGCCTCACTTCAATTTCTCTCCAAATGCGTTGGAGATCACTGTAATATTGTTCTATGCTGTTGTTATTTTGTTTCATACTGTTTGCTTTGACAGTCAATTCGAATATCTGAATACCATCCTCTCCTTGACTGAAAGTAGCTGCTAATCCTTCCCACAGTGTTTTAGCAGATGGATATTCAGCATAGTTCGTGATTAATTATTGCTCCATGTTGTCCAGAATCCATGAACATACAATTAGGTCATTCTGTTCCCATTTGGGAAAATCTGGCTATCCTGATGTGGGTGGAGTAGGGCTCCCTGTAATATGGTGCAGCTTCCCTCGGCCTCCGATTGCCATTTTCATCAATCGTGCCCATAGGGAACAATTGAACTGATTTAATTTGACACTAATTGAGACTGTTTGAGGAACATGTGACTGGTGCTGCTCTGTTTGTGGCAGGTTTCTAAGCAAGGATGCTAACTGGATGGCTAGAGGATCTGTCTCTGTTGATCCTGGTGCCCTACTGGATACATCACTCTCTGAATCTGCCATGGCTGGGAAAGGTAATGGTAGATGATGAACTGTTTACTTTTCGACAGAATTTTGATCGAAAAAACACAGCTCTGATACCATGTTAGAAAACTAAACTAAAGGAGAGAATCCTTGAGTAAATTGTTATGTATATTGCTGTAGGAAAAATAAACCATTTATACAAGTGTATGATTATCAAATAAGGAATCATCAAAAAAAAGGAAACTAAATATGTACAATAAAGCTAATGAAGATATTATGCCTCCAAATATGTTTTAGTCTTTGTTTCCTTTAATACCACTCTATTCGCAAAAACCAATACCTCTCGAATAAGAAACCTGAAACAGAGAACAAATGGTTAACTAGAAAATGAAGTCTGAATATGAGAAGTTACAATGGTTGTGAAGAGGATGAGAAGACTAGATATATATTTGATGGATGTTGTGATAGTTTACTTATATGATTCATTAGATAATGACATATTTATATATATCCCTGAATGATTCAAGATGTATGAAGCATCAAGATACGTGAAGTATATAATATTTTGACAAATATACCATATTGAGTTTTAAAAATCCTGATATAAACTAAAACAATATGAGCAAATGTGACATAACCATCTATTTGAATACTTAGAAAAAATGAATATGAAAATTATTCCATTAGCCCATATATTTTATCTAGAAGATAAATTCAGAATTTACTATATGTGCAGTTTATGTTGATGATTTAAATATTATGGGAACTCTAGAAGAGATCTCAATTATTGTAGATTATTTAAGAAAAGAATTTGAAATAAAGAATCTTGGAAGAAAAAAATATTGTTTTGAATTTCAAGTTGAATATCTGTCAAATATAATTTTTGTCCATCAAACATCAAATATCGAAACATATTGAAATAATTTTATAAATATTATCCATTAATTAAGCACTCTAATGGTTATTCATTCTCTTGATGTAAAAGTAGATCTTTTTTGCTCATATAAAGATAATGAAGAGATTTTTAGTCTCGAAGTATCATATCTCAGTGTAATAGGGATGATTTTATAGTTTACTAACGATGTAAGACCATATATTATTTTTGCAGTTAACTTATTTGAAAGGTTTGATTTTATATCAAATAGAAGATATTGAAATAGATTAAACCATGTTCTAAGTTATCCATATATAATATTTGATATGCGTAATACCTTCACATGTAATAATATTACTATTTCATGGTGATATGTGAAGCAGGCAATCTCTACTACTTCACCAAATCATTCAGAGATATTAGCCATTTGTGAAGCCAATTGTGAATATGTATGGTTGAGAACCATAATTAAACATATTAGAAAAGCTTGTAGATCACCTATAGAAGGCGACAAATCAACAATATTGCATGAATATAATGCAATGTGTATTACACAAATTAAGGGAGAGGTGATATGACCAAATATATATGCCAAAGTTCTTTTACACTCTTGAACTCATGAAGGAAGAAAAAGTAGATATTTGCAAAGTTCATTCAAGTGATAATCCAACAGATTTATTCATAAATACACTGTCAATATCAGTCTTCAAAAGACATGTACATAATGTGGGGATGCACTCACTTAAATATATTAGTTGAATGTATTTTTGAGGGAAAGTTACCTATGAATAATATATTCTTTTTCTTTCGATAAGCTTTTGCCACACTGGATTATTCTTTGCAAGATTTTAACGATGCATATTTATAGTTGTAGTCATCCAAGAGAAAATGTTATGAAATATGTAGATGACTACTTAATTAAATTAACCATATCTTACCAAGATTATGATTAACTTTATCCTATTCAGATTAAGATTAAACTTCTTAATAATTGTAATCTCATATTTTTATTTAAAGGCTACTTATATCACTATATATACCTATTATGGATAGTGTATGAGGATAATTAATAACGAAGAAATTTCTCATATTACTCTTTCTCTACCTATTTTTTTTTATATTTATAACAAAAAATAACTTTTAGTGTTGGAAAAAAATTGTTCAAAATATACATTATGACATTAAAAATTGATTTTTCAAATAAAATTTAAATTTTATAGTTATAAAAGCTACACAATAATTAAATAATTCTCCAAAATTATTTGTCTTAATCCATTTAAAATGTTATTCTTATGAAAAAAATAGTTTCAATGTTATTAAAAAAAATAACTAATAGTTAAAAATAATAATTCAATAAGATTTTAAAATAATAATTCAATCTTATTATAAAATTTATTTTTGGAAATTTTTACAATTATTGACAATGAATTCATTTTGCATCGTTTTCAAAATATGTAAATTTGTATGATTTAATTATATCATTCAATTAAACCAATAGCTGATAAGTAGTTCACATAATTATTTTTTGACTATTATTTTTTATTGGAAAAGGCACCTCTACTTCAAATTTTATGGTTTTGCCACTGCTTCCACTTCCAAAAGATAGATTCCTATGTCCCAAGTAAGAATAAAGGCCTTGGTAGATACCCCATAGCTCTGTTTTAGTAATTGAGCACTTTCCAATATTCATAGCAAATCCAGCAACCCAACTTCAACTTAGAGGAACTTCTTTCTGCTGAAGCTACTGTAACCGGTCTAGTTAACAAAATTCGATATGCAACCTATACTGCTTGAAAAGCACCATCTTCCTAATAAGATTTTATAAAATTGAGGATGTCAATCGCCTTTATTTTTTTCCTTCAGCAATAATGTCTTCAAATGTTTAAACTACTGGAATAACTCATTCCCATTAATATCATAATGTTTATTATATTCCAAGAAACTTTATAGTTGATTGCAAGCTGAATTTACACGTTTATACCGCACTATGGAGAACATAATAGAAATATTAGAGTGTATGGATTTGAGGTTGCAAGCTGTTGAAAGAGCCACACCGGAGCGCAATAAGAGCTGGTAGAAATCAAATACCTCAACCGAATAATTTGGATGACGAATATGAGTTTGAGGATGATAATGCAACTCTGGTTGGAGGAGTTCTACCTAGAGGAGGAGGTAGAGAAGGTCGCGGTGCTAGTAGAGGTAGAGGGAGAATGTATGATAATGCATTCTATGGTAGAAATCGTGGTGATGGTGACTTTGTAGATAGGAACTTAGGAAGCATTAAATTGAAAATTCCTAATTTTCGAGGTAAATCAGATCCGGAGGCTTATTTGTAATGGAAAAAGCAGGTTGAGCTTATCTTTGATTGCCATCAATTTAGTGAAAAAAAGAAAGTCAAGCTGGCTATTACTCAATTTTTCAGATTATGCTATAGCTTGGTGGGACCAATTGGTGACTAATAGAAGAAGGAATTTGGAGTATCCAATTGAGACTTGGCGTGATCTTAAGTCTGTCTTGAGAAAGAGATTTGTGCCTAGACATTTTCATAGAGAACTTGTGTAAAGACTTCAGGTTCTTAAACAATGTAGTAGGAGTGTTAATGACTACTAAAAAGAGATGGAAATGATCATGACTAGAGCTAATATAGACGAAGATATGGAGTTTACTATGGCACGTTTCTTAGCTGGTTTGAACAAGGACATAGCGGATCGAGTTGATTTGCAGCCTTATGTGGAGTTAGAAGAGATGGTGCATATTGCCATCAAGGTGGAAAAACAACTCAAAGGAAGAGGAGCATTACGGTATGTTTCCAAACCTTATTCTAATCCAAGTTCTTCATGGAATAGGGATGGAAGGCGTGATTTTAAGGGTGGAAATAAGGTTGTTCACGATGGTGGAAAGGCGAAGGCAGATTCGATTTCTAAAGACAAATCCAAAGCCGAAGAGCCTAAGCAGAGAAATAGAGATATTAAATGTTGGAAGTTCTAAAGTGTAGGTCATATCAGCAAAGAATGTCCAAATAAGAAGGTTATGACCTTGAGAAATGGTGAGATAGTGACTGATGAAGAAGAAGGCAACAATGACAGTGATGATGGTGAGATGCCAGAATCGGAGGATTGTAGCGATGGGAGCATCGAAGAGCCAATTAGAGGTGATTTGCCGATTATTAGGCGTGCTCTTAACACATAATTGAAGGAGGATAGCCATGAGTAGCAACAAGATAATTTGTTCCATACAAGATGCCATGTTCAAGGCAAGGCATGTAATGTGATTGTAGATGGTGAAAGTTGCACCAATGTTGTGAGTACACTCTTGGTTGATAGATTGAGGCTGTCTACTACACCACACCCACGACCCTACAAACTTCAGTGGCTTAATGATTGTGGTGAGGTTAAGGTAAATAGGCAATTTATCATTTCCTTTTCTATTGGTAAATATCATGATGAAGTGTTGTGCGATGTGGCTCCAATGCATGTTAGAGATATTCTACTTGGTATACCATGACAATATGACCAAAGAGCTATGCATGATGGGTTCCTCAATAGGTATTCATTCACAAAGGATGGGCAAAAGAAGTGCATGAAGACCAATGTAAAATGGAAAGGATGAGACTTGAGGCTGTAAAGAAAGAAAAAGAGAGTGAAAATAAATAGTGCAAATAAAAAGAAGTAGGAAAAAGAAAAAGGAAAGCGAATTCAATCTATTGAAAAAAAAAGAGAAAAGAATATGAGTTTGGTAGCTAGGACAAGTGAGGTTAAACATGTTTTTTACAACAATCAGCCTATATTTGTACTTTTGTACAAAGGGGCTTATTTGGCCACCAATGATCTTAACCCATCTTTGCCTAGTGTGTTTGTTGATCTTTTGCAAGAATTTGAAGATTTGTTTTCAAAAGAGATGCCCAATGGTTTGCCACCAATTAGAGGTATAGAACACCAAATTGACTTCATTCCTGGAGCTTCCATACCCAATAGACCAGCATATAGAACTAATCCCATCGAGACAATGGAGATACAAAAACAAGTAAAGGAGCTGCTAGCTAAGGGGTATGTGAGGGAAAGTCTTAGTCCTTGCTCGGTTCCTGTTATTCTTGTACCAAAGAAGGATGGAACATGGAGGATGTGTCTGGATTGCAGAGCCATCAATAAAATCACTGTAAAGTATCGTCATCCTATTCCTAGATTAGATGATATGCTTGATGAGTTATATGGATCTTGTTTATTCACTAAAATTGATTTAAAATCTGGTTATTATCAAATTCGAATGAATGTGGGTGATGAGTGGAAAACAACATGGATTGTATGAGTGGCTTGTTATGCCATTTAGTCTTACTAATGCACCTAGCACATTCATGAGATTGATAAACCATGTGTTGCGTGAATACTTGGGTAAATTTGTAGTCGTTTATTTTGATGATATTCTTATTTACTCTAAGTGCTTGGATGATCATGTTATGCATGTACGTCTTGTATTAGACATTCTTAGGCGTGAAAAGTTGTATGCTAACCTTAAGAAGTGTAGTTTTTGCATGGATAAGGTTAAGTTTCTTGGTTTTGTGGTGTCTAGTCAAGGTATAGAGGTTGATGAGGAAAATGTAAGGGCTATTAAAGATTGGCCGAGACCTAAGAATGCTAGTGAGGTAAGGAGCTTTCATGGACTTGCTGGTTTCTATAGGAGATTTATTAGAGATTTCAACACTATAGCTGCACCTTTGAATGAGTTAGTTAAGAAAAATGTTGGATTTGTTTGGGATGATACACAAGAGCATGCATTTAATGAACTTAAGGATAAATTGTGTGATGCACCTTTGCTTGCTTTGCCTAACTTTGATAAAACTTTTGAAATTGAATTGGATGCTAATGGCATAGGAATTGGAGCTATTTTGATGCAGGATCAAAGGCCACTAATGTATTTTAGTGAAACGTTAAGTGGGGTAGGCTTGAAGTATCCAACATATGATAAGGAGTTATATACTTTGGTTTGAGCTTTGCATACATGGCAACATTATTTGTGGCCAAAAGAGTTCGTGATACATACTGACCATGAAAGCTTAAAACATTTGAAGGGTCAAGATAAGTTGAATCGTAGACATGCCAAATGGGTGGAATTCATAGAAACGTTCCCATATGTGATTAAATTCAAGCAAGGTAAAGAGAATGTGGTTGTTGATGCATTGTCACGAAGGTATACTTTGCTTAATTCTCTTAGTGCTAAATTATTGGGTTTTGAGCATATTAAGGAGTTATATCTTAATGATGAGGATTTTGGTGATATATATGTATCTTGTGGTAATGTGGCTGTTTCAAATGATTTTTACTTGTTTGATGGTTTCTTGTTTAAGAAAAATAAATTGTGTATTCCAAGTGTTCTATGAGAGAATTGTTGATTAAGGAAGCACATGGAGGAGGCAATTTTGGGGTAAATAAAACCTATGATATGCCGATAGAATATTTCTTTTAGCCTGGTATGAAACATGATGTGCATAAGGTTTGTGAGCATTGCATAACATATAGAGAGGCTAAGTCTAGGTTGAAACCGCATGGTTTATATGTACCATTACCTATTCCTAGTGAACCTTGGACTAATTTGTCTATGGATTTCGTGCTTGGATTACCTAAAGCTAGGAAAGGTTAGGATAGTATTTTTGTTGTGGTTGATAGATTTAGTAAAATGACTCATTTTATACCATGTCATAAAATTGATGATGCTAAATTGATTGCTGATTTGTTCTTCAAAGAGGTTGTGCGTTTGCATGGCATACCTAAGAGCATTGTTAGTGATGGAGATGTTAAGTTTTTGAGTCATATTTGGCGTGTTTTGTGAGGAAAATTAGGAACTAAACTGTTGTTTTCAACTACTTGCCATCGTCAAACTGATGGCCAAACTGAAGTAATTAATCGGACTTTGATTACTTTGCTTAGGGAAATTATAGAAAAGAATATTAGGATGTGGGAGGATTGTTTACCATTTGTGGAGTTTGCTGATAATAGGATTGTTCATAGCACTACTAATTGTTCTCCATTTGAAATTATTTATGGTTTTAATCAACCTACTCCTATTGATTTATTGCCATTGCCACCTAACAAATTTGTGAGTGTTGATGCTAATTCAAAGGCAGATTAGTGAAGAAGTTACATAAGCAGGGTAAGGAAAGGATTGAAAAGCAAAATGCTAAAGTAGCTTCACGATTGAATACAGGAAGGAAGCCAATGATTTTTCAACCTGGTGATTGGGTTTTGGTACATTTTCGCAAAGAAAGGTTTTCACACAAAGGAAGTCCAAGTTAAACCCAAGAGGAGATGATCCTTTTCAAATACTTGAAAGGATTAATGACAATGCTTATAAAGTGGATTTGCCAGGTGAGTACAATGTAAGTGCTTCATTTAATGTGGCTGATTTGAGTCCTTTTGATGTAGGTGATGCTTTAGATTCGAGGACGAATCCTTTTGAGGAGAGGGGAAATGTTATGGAACAACCTACACACCAAGAGGATGAGCATGACCAAAGAAGCAAGGATCAAATTGAGGAGATTTTCAATCCAATTATTCTGCCTCGAGGACCTATAACTAGATCACGAGCCAAGAAGATTCAACAAGCGTTAATTTGTCATCTACAAGATTTGGTGAATTTGGCTTGTAATGGGCTACAAGGGATCCAAGGCTTGGAAACAAGATAAAATAAAGTTAATTACAACTTAATTCAAGTCCAACTTCAAAATGGGCTTACTTAAAATCCAAGTCCAACTTCAAAATGGCTTACTTAAGTTGTTTTTAGATCTTAGTCTTTTTAATTGAGTAAAATTAAATATGTTTGTATTTTTGTCTTAATGGGTTGTTTAAAACATGTTAATTTAAAAACCCTATTAGTTTTATTACTTTGATAATGGGCTGTCCAAACTTGTTTATGTTAAGGCCCATAAGTTGAGTTTGTCTATTTTAGTTTATGACTTTTTAGGTCTTGTAAAAGGATATATAAAGGCCTAAAACGAATTTCAATTTAGATTATTGATGGATTATAACCAAAAGGCTGTTTGCTTATATCTTTGTGTTCTTGAGTAGAATACATGCTAGGAAACATTCAAGTGGACTGATCATCTTCTTGTGGAGTGTTTCGAATCTAGAATTTAAAAACAAGTTTCCTTTATTCTAGATCTTTGATCATCTTTCTAAGCAATCTGAATTCTAGTCTTTCTTAGGGGTTGAGACTGAATTGTTAATGGGGTTTTCAGGTTAATGTTGTAGGGTCCATAATAATCAGAGGGGTTCTCATATTTATTCTTGGAGGTTCTGTATCAACATGACTGACCAAAATGGTATTTGTCTTCTTCAACAAAATATGACTGTTCTTTTACAACTCTTTCTCGGCTTCAAAAGCATGTTTACTATATTCCAGGTGCTTTTAGCTCGTGGACTTCAGCTTGAGAAAACCAGCAGAGCTGCAAATGTCCAGTTCATTGAGGTAATATTTTTTTTTGGTTGTTGTTGTTGTTGTTGTCGTGCTCTGCCTTTTTCTTTCTCTCTCTGCGGGCAGCTTACATTGGGATCTAGAAGTGGGCAACTCACATTAGATCTAGAACAATGTTCCTTCTTACTTGCGTTCTATAACAATCCACATCTAGGTCCATGGTCTACCTTGCGTCCCAAACTTTCACTTCAACACTGATAAGAATTACTCAATTACGTCTTAGAATAGAAAAGTGCCAGAGATGATTTATTAATCTAAGATGATTTCAAACCATATTTTATTCAGTTATCATATATACGTATATACCCAGTGCCAGAGATCTACTGTTATCCTGTGTAATACGGTATAATTACTTGTCTTTGAGGCTGCCCTGTCACAGTTGTGGGACATTGGTTCTTCGAGGATACCTTCATCATTCAGTGTTCTGGTTGGATGTTTGCTTATCTTAATTTCAGTAAGCTGTACCGTATATATTGGACCTGACAAAGAAATGGAATGAACAACATATTGTTGCATCCAATTTATTTTATTTTTCAAATAATAAAAATTGCCTGTAATGGCTTTTGATTACCCTGGATTCTTTCAGTTATAGCATCAGATTCATTTTACGTGCTATTCTCAGGTTGCATTTGTTATTATTGCCATTCTTCTATCGAACAGATTAGGGCTAACTTAAAAATAGAAAACGCCATTGAAGTGTGAAGGTGATTGGGCGGATTATAGTTTGTCATGGCAGTAATTAATGCAAGTTGGATAGTGTAGTTGCTGATAGAGTTATTGAAAAGACATTGTAGGAATGAACAAAGACTAATAGAAGCTCATGCCTGATAATATATGTAAAGCTAAATCAATCAATCCATCATTAACCAGTGAAATTTGTCCGGTGTCGTTTTGGGAAAGCGAGTCGTTTTGCAGATTTGAGTGCCAGTATTCTCCAAATCATGTGCATTTAAGGCACAACCCAAACAACCTAAGCAATAATTCAGAAAGTAGGCACAATTTGGCCTAATTTCAGGAAAATTAGAGGTGGAAGATACTGAAACACTAGTGGTTACTGCCAATAGTAATGAATTGCTCCCTAAACTTGAGACCTTATCCCAATTTCCAGTTCTAAATTCAGCTTCCAAATGAGAATTGCAGACGTTCATCGCGGGACGAGCTTCAACTCCACCAATTGACTGTAATAGCAGAAGCTCCCCAGATGACTCCACCAATTGATTGTAATAACAACCGCAGGCATAGGCTGAGCCAACTTTTAAAACCTCTATCATTCGAGGATAAACTTTTCTATGATTATCAACTTGCATAGAAAAACTGATCCATTATTGTTTACTGCATAAAATTCACTTCTGTAGTATATGATATCTTGAAAACTATCACATAAATCATCTAAACTTTTCCAAGTTGTGCCATTTGATTTGCAGAATGCCAATTTTTTGAAGCAAAATCTCCAGAAATTGCCATAAATATGCAATTGGAATCCGAAGGATTAGGAGGCAATGACTTTTTCTACAGGGGCTGGAGGGAGGTTGATTTGGAATTTGGAAAATAGATTTATAAGGGCTATAGCTGAAGTAAAAGAAACTAAATTTCTACTGACCAGCCAACCTTGCGTAGTGTTACAGAAAAAATAACCTTTTTTAACATCTTGCAATTCGAAGTTATATGTTTTTTTATCTGCAAAATTTAAAAGATACTGACTTTGATTGCCATCACGAGCTTGAAATAGCAATGGACTCGGACCACTCGAAGATTGCCCTCCTGACATGTTGAAAAGAGCTATGGTATTAAATAAATTTAGATGGTAATATGAAAATCTAAAACTTTTTCCGCCTCTCCACCACCGCTAAACTTAGACCATCTCCAACCACATCCTTTAAAATGCAGGAAGTTTTCTTCAAAACGCAGAAAGTTGATAAAAACTAACTCCAACCAGCATCCCCCATTTTAACTTCAAAAAGAATATTCTTAGCATATTCTTTTTAATATCTTCCTTTTATAAATTATTTAAAATTTTATATCCCCAATTTCATTATTTTATCAACAAAATTATATTACATAATTATTTACCATATAAATATTTAATATTATTTTTTGTATAAATATTAAATTAAATTAAATTAAATTGTAGCCTTGAAATATAATAGAAAATTCATAATACTTTGGCACAATAATAAAATTACAACATAATATAAGAAAAAAAAATAAAACACACTTTAATCACGAAGAAAAATAAGATAAAATATTTAATAATTTTAATGATCTTAAGAATTAGAATATCGCTCCCATAAATGATCTATTAAAGCATTACGTAAAGCATGATGAGCTTCCTTGTCCTTGATTTTTCTATATTGATTCATGAATTGCTCAAATAGAATATTTTCATCTTCAATAATTTCTATAGTTGGAGCTGGTGTTTCTCTCGCTTCAATAATAGGTGCATGTAGGTCACGTTCATCCTCAATTATCATATTGTACAAAATAATACAAGTAGTCATTATATCATGAAGCACCCTTTTTTTCCAAAAACGACATGGTCCAGCAACAATTGCAAAACGTGATTGTAAAACTCCGAATGCACGTTCAACATCCTTCCTGCATGCTTCTTGACACATTGCAAAATATTTTTTCTTTGGCCCAAGTGGTTCGTGTATTGTTTGCACAATAGTTGACCATTTCGGATATATATTATCTGCTAAATAGTACCCCATGTCATATTCTTTTCCCTGAATGACATAACGAGCTGGAGGAGCAATACCTCGAGCCAAATTAGAAAGTAAATGGGAGGACTCCAGTACATTAATATCATTATTAGTGCCTGGCATACCAAAGTATGCATGCCATATCCACAGATCATAATCAGCCACAGCTTCAAGAATAATGGTAGGTGACTTATAACGACCTTTGAATTGTCCAACCCATGCCCAATGCATACAATCAAGACTTCCCAACATTCCTGAAAAACCGCGTTGTTCGCCAATTTGGAGTAGCCTTGCAATATCATTGGCATTAGGTGCTCTTAGATATCGCTCTGCAAATATTTCAACAATATTTTGACAAAATCTTTTGAAACATTCAATTGCTGTTGACTCACCAATTTTGACATACTCATCAGCGGCATCTGCTGGTATGTCATATGTTAGCATTCGAAACACAGCAATTACTTTTTGCAACGGTGACAGACCAGCTCTACCAAGACCATCATATCATTGCTGAAAAAAATTATCATGGTTTTGAATTGCTTCAAGAATTCGAAGAAACAAAGGTCGAGACATTTGAAACCTTCAACGAAATAAATCTGCACCGTATCGTGGATTCTCTGCAAAATAATCATTGAACAAATTATGATGTGCAGATTCACGATTTCGATTAATAACAATATGCCCTGGGATTGATCCTCTGTGAGTTGTTTCTGCACTCAATTGGGCGACATACAATTCCACCATGTTATTAGAGTTGCATATGATTTGCTGTATCATTTCATCCTCTTCAGAAGAAGATGAAGAAGATGATGAAGATGAACTTTCATAAGCGAAAGTTGAAGAGCCTCCAATTTCAAAATTCATTTGTAGGATTGCTAATTAAAATTTTTCAGAACTGTAAAATAAAAGGGTGGTTGATGATTTTTAAAAATATGGAAGAGCTAATTTATAGAAAAAAAATGTTATCATCAGGAATCCAATGGTCTCTTTTGAGGATTGCTTTTCAGATAAGGTTCTGAAAAGATAGGACAAATCCGACGGCTAAACTTAAATGCAATCCATCCAACGGTCTCTTTTGAGGATTGCTTTTCAGATAAGGTTCTGAAAAGATAGGAGAAATCCGACGGCCAAACTTAAATGCAATCCATCCAATGGTCTCTTTTGAGGATTGCTTTTCGGATAAGGTTCTGAAAAGATAGGGCAAATCCTACGGTTATTTTCATATGCAATCTATCCAATGGATAAAATCATTTACATAGATTTTCTTATCTCTATCTTTATCTGGAAGAAGTAATAAAGGAAAATATTTAACTCCCTATATATATGGTATGAGATTTAGATCAACCACACCTTCTTCCTTTATCCCTTTCTTAATTAATATAATGTCTTTACGTGGTTCTGGCTATTCTCCTTCAGAAGATGTTCACTTATGTCGAATTTATATCGATATTTCTCAAAACGCCATTGTAGGGGCAGACCAATCTGCAAAACGCTTTTGGTCTCGAATAGAACAAGAGTATAATGCTACAAAAGAACCAACATGGGAGGTACGTACTAAAAAATCCATTCAAGGAAGTATTACACTAATTGAGAGGGCAGTTCGTAGGTTAAATAATTGTGTTTGACAAGTGGAGCTTTCCAACCCTAGTGGAGCATCTGAACAAGATATTGTAAGTAGAACACATATATATTTGATTCACTAAAATTACATTTTTTTGACATTATAAAGTATGTTACAGTTAGATCATACAAAAAGACTTTACATGGATGATGTGAACCACAAACAAGGTTTCAAATTTGATCATGTCTGGAATATCCTCCGATATTTTGAGAAATTTCAAGATGATAATACCACACCAACACAAACTTCACGCAAGCATGGGGTGAATTATCTTTCATCCGAGTCAGAAAATCTCACACCCAACTCTCATCCACCAGAATCTCCTAATTTATCTGATTTTGAAATAAATTTGAGTGACGGGATTGGTGGTTCCTCTTCTGGCCGTCCTTACGGGGTGAAAAAAGTCAAATTGAAGAAAAAAATGGATGAAAATGTTGCTGCTGCTATCTCCGAATTAAAAGAGGAGAATCGACGACTTATCGAAAAACTAGATAAACGAGCTGAAGAAAAATTGGCCCTCAAGAAACAAAGTTTAGCTTTGAAAGAAGAAAGACATGATAATAAAATTTTGCTACAAGATACTTCAACTATCAGTGATCCGAATGTGCGTGCTTACATAGAAGCTCAAAAATTACAAATTCTACAAAAAAGAGGACAATTTCTTCAACCAGCTCCTCCAGCAACAAATTCTTTTGGTGATTATTTTACCAATATCGGAGGAGATGGACGTGATTTACCCGAATATTAATATTAAATATGGTCTATTTAAGATAATTTTATAGTATTGTATGTTATGCTTCATATCTTTTTTTTTAATTTAATTTTGTGTTTTATTTTATGTAATGTAATATGTAAAATTATTATGAATGTAGTATTATGGTATTTTATTTTATATATCATTTTTTTAAACGAATTTTATATATTATTTATTTTACATTAAATTATTTTGTCATAAATTTTTTTAAAAAATAATATGAAAATCACACCCACATACATTAAATTTACTCAACAAATTATATAAATTCAATTAATTTTATTTTTTTTAAGAAAAATTAAAATTTTTTATCAATTAAAAAAAAAACAAACCAGCCCGTACAGATTTGAGGGACAATTAAACTCCCGCAAATTTGAGGGACTTTTAGGTTGGTTGCAAAATGCAGCAAGATTTTACAGTCCCGTTGAAGCTACATTTTACTCTAAATTCGACAAAATACCGTCCGGTTGGAGATGCTCTTATAACCACTTGGCCCATTTATAATAGTAAAGCTTTTTCTTTTTACGATGAGGCTAAGGAATAAGATCTTTTAATGAATATAATAATTGATTCATCCAAACACTACTAATATAGTAATTCTGACTGTAATTGGATTGTAATTATTAAAAAAATCACTTTTTAAAAAAATTAAACATCATAATTTAAAAAAAAAATCAAATGTATCTATTTTTTTTATTAATTATACGTAGGAGAGAGGGACAACTAAAATATAAATTTAAAATTTAATTGAGAGGAAGATATCTTTATAGCCACCGAATCACACCTTAGTGTGTGTGTGTGTGTATATACATACTCTAAAACTTGATATTTTTGAATATTTTTATTTTTTAAGATATTTTTAAGAAATATTCCAAGAAAAAATAAACATCCAAATTCTCTAGCCCAGTAGGATGGCAAGAGATCCCAAGATAAAGAGCAAATATTCTTTGTTAAAAAAATGTCAGCTATGCACTATTGATATTATTTACTAACTGGGTGGTGTTGTGGTCCCTAGACAGTCAGTTATTCGGAATGAGTTTATTAATTCAATACTTCTTTTAATTTACAAATTATTTACTTATTTATTTTTAATAGTAAATTTATTACCACTAATCACTCTAATTAATTCTCCCTCCCATGCAATTAAACCTGACAATTAATTCCATTTTTTGATGATGGGAATTTTAATTATTTATTTAATAAAAATCATATTATTATGTATATAAGATTAAGAAAACCTACCTTTTTTCTAGTAGATTATCTACAATAAATTTAAAGAATTCAAGGAAGATTTTATTTTAATTGAAATCATAATTAAAACTCTAATAATAACAAAACTGTCAAGAAAATTGAGAAGAGTTGAAATTTGTCGTCCTTTAGTCAAAACAAAAAGGCACACAATGAATTTTAGTATCTCACGCTTGAATTAAAAATAACTAAATAAGAAAAGAAGTATAACTTAATGGCAAAAATCTCCTTATATTTTGGACCACCGAATGATTTGGCCATCTATTATCAATGCTCACCACATTATGAGTACAATTTATTTTCAAGAGTTATTATAATTATTTCAATTATTAATTAATTAGGACCCTAAATTACATAAACCTAAAATGGTGCTTAAATAGCTTGATTTTTTTTGTTGAGCAAAGCTGCTTAATCATGTACACGCATTTGTGTTCTTAGCCTTATAATAATATCCACCACTAACTAAGCTTAGTAGAGAATTAAGAGCAGACCACTAACATGGCCTATACATTTATATTTTTATAGTATATAGTTTTATAAATTTTAAATATATTTATTTTATTATAAATTTAAATATTGAATTTTTTCATTAATTTGATATTAAAAAAAAAGTAAGAGATGAAATTTGAATAGCACATAAATAGAAAAGAAAAGAGAGTAATATTTTTTGAAATGAAAAAGGGTGTTGTAGTTAGTGTAGAAAATAAAGGGGGAGAGATTCTTATCTTGACAGGTTTGAAAATGAAAGGGGAAATAACGTTAGAGATGGGGTTTGGGTTTTATGGGAATCCCATTTTTTGAGATGTCTCCGCATCGAATGTTTCTGCCTACCGAAAGCTAACCCAACTAACCACTTCCCAAACGCACGTGCACCTTCTTCCCTATTTTGCCTTTCCCTTTCCCATTTATTCACCATTTTGCCATTCCTCTTAACTTTTCCCTCCCCTTCTAAATTTGTAGGTATTATATAATTTTTCGCATTATAAATTTATTCTCAAAATTTATAATTATTAAAAAAAATAAAGCTTAATTAAAAACCATAAAATTTAATACTAAAATCCAATTAACTTACATCACATGGGTGATTTTCTAGTTAACTAATAAAATGAGAAACAAATTCAATTATCGATCAAATCAATTTATTAATTTAACATTTATTATTAGCAAAACAAATACTATAAGATTCTCTAAGGACTTTGTTAACCCTGAGCAATCAATGGTTTTTTCTTTTTTTTTTTATTAAGAAAAAAGTAAATATATTAAGAAATAACCCTATATAACATAGAAATCAAAGATAAAAATAAAATCGAGACTATTAGAAATGAATAAAAAATAAGAGCGTATATATGTTTTTGATTAATGATAATTATTTTCGTAATTATTTCAAAGTCCAATAATACATATTTTTTTTTTCAGAAGTTGACTATTGAGCTGAAAAATTAGAAAATTTTATTTGAGACCTCAATTATCAATGGTCCAACACTCAAATAGAAACAATTCCAAAACATGAAATAGGATTTTGCATACTGGAAAGGTAAACATTACAACAATACTATATTAGATTATTCCAAACACAAAGGCACAAAATAAAATTCTTTTGGAAACATATGCTTAGTTCTCACGTGGGAACAACACTATAATTTACTATATAATACACTATCTAATTAACGTTTAGAGAATTTTTAATTAGCTATTTTTTATATACCAAATTAATCATTTATTAATATTTTAATATTTATTATAAATATATTATTTATAAATATAAAAATATTTATAATTTTTTTATATTTATTTTATTATTTTAATTTAGGAGGTAAATTCCCTCCTTCCAATCCATGTAATATTTAAAAAAAATAGTTGCCAATGATTTCGCCTAAGACCATTTTCATCGCTGCGTTATTCTTTAACGCAATAAATTCATTTTTAATTCTTTCAACCTTACGCTATTATTCATCTTACGCTATTATTTATGCTAGTTTAAAGTTTTGCTATAGTGGTGTGTTATATATGGCGCATTATTGTAATACACGCTAATTTTTTTTATAGTGAAATGTATAAATAAAATTAAAGTTAAAAAATAATATAATATTAATGAGAGAAAAGAATATAAGAAAAATATTTTTTTTATGTTAAAAATAATGTAAATAGTTAAAGATGATATTATGTTATTTTAATATTTTATATTAAAATAATATAAAAAATAGCATAAATGGTTGGAGATAGCCTAAGTAATTGCTTGTGTGATACACATCAATAAACATCACTATAGTAACTGTGCGTCTGAAAACAATTAAGAGGGTCTGCCATTTTGAATATCTACCCCCAAATTTTCAATCACTGCAATTGCATATTTAGATCAGAGGGCCCGAATTATCAGAGAAAAAAAAGAGAAAGTGGGCCACTACCAACCAAAATTATCGTACGTCACCAAATCTTAGGACAATAGTCCTACAGAAAGTGATTACTGTGGGGACACACACACGCAAGATCTTATCTACCCATATTCTAAAAACAAACGACACCGTTAGACTGTCGAATAGTAACTTTGATTTGACCCGATTTGAGAAATGTTGGACACTGAGAGCACTGGTACCAATGGATGGCTATTTGGTAATTATAGTATATCTTGAAGGGTGAATTTGAAACTGTAAAAACTGATTGTTGGAAGGTGGCTTATTGAAGGCTGAAGAAGAGAGAGAAAGTAACAGAGAAACTTTTGATAGTTTTTGGCTTTCCAAATTGTTCTCTTCTCTTTTTTTTTTTTTTTGGTTTTTTAAACTTTTACTCACTTTATATCTATACTTTACTTTGTTCTTAGTTCTTCTTCTTCTTCTTCTTCTTCTTCTTTCTTCAGTTTCTGTGTTTTTTCATATCTCTAATGGCAGACATTAGTCACCCTCCTATGGAACAACTTCAAGACCTTGAGTACTGTATAGACTCTAATCCTCCTTGGGGTACGTGCTTTTTCTCTGTGTTCTTTCTTTTGTCATTATTTTTATGCTTCTTTTTGAACAACTTGCTCATTTTCATAATCATCTTTTAATGAACTCTGTGATTCTTTGTTTTTCCTTTGAATATGAGTACAAGAACTGTGGCATTACAAACTTTGAACACTCTGTGCGTTTGAGTGTGTGTGTGTGTGCTTCAGAGAGAGAAGGAAAAAAAAGTGAGAGAGACGTGTCAGTGTGTAGGAGAAAGTATGTGTATTTTACTTTTTTGAATTTTAAAATGGGTTCATGCAGAAATAATGGGATGAGCAAATTTTGGAAGAATGAAGTTGTTTTGTTGTCGAATTCCTCTTTATTTCTCGATTTTTGAATTTTGAATTTTTTTTTGTTTGGGCTACTGAGAAATTATTGAGAGAAGTTATTTTATTATATTATTATTTTTAAATGTTCTCTTGATAAACGGAGTTTTTATAGGGTGTTTGGATCGGTAGGAGTGTTTCTGTTTGAAGCAGTAATTCTCCATTTGTTTATTGGTTAAACTTTTTATAACCAAATGCTTTTGATGTTGCAGCTGAAACCATCATACTGGCATTTCAAAATTACATTCTGATGCTGGGTACAAGTGTAATGATTCCTTCATTGCTTGTTCCGGCAATGGGTGGCAGCGATGTAAGCATCTTGTTTTGTTTCGCTTTAAACTTGCAGTTTAGTTTGTTCGTATATTGCATTTTTTCACTCTGACTTTATTGTAAAGCTTTAAATTCAGTTTAGCATGCCAACACATAGGTTGGTATTCAATAATCTTAAATGGGTTTCGTTCTCTGACTGTTCATTTCAATTTTTTTTTCACTTCTCTTTGTCCACATTCTTACAGTCCATTGTGGGGCAGTATTTCTGTACTGATGGATTTTGGCCTAGACTCGTAACTATAGCATGTCTTTTTTTTTTCTTATCTGAAATTTCCTTTATATTAAGAGCCTCAACGCAAGATGTCGGAGTATATATGGCTAGGCATTCTCAATTCAAATTAGTTTCGCTCCTGTTTCTTTTCTTATCTTCTCGTCCTTAACATTTAATAACCTCATTGGTCATTGCAACCAGGGGGATAAAGCGAGGGTGATACAAACCCTGCTTTTTGTGGCTGGAATTAACACACTTCTGCAAGCACTTTTTGGAACCAGGTTGCCAGCAGTTATCGGAGGGTCCTTTTCTTATATCATTCCCATAGCTTATATTATAAGTGACTCTTCATTGCAAAAGATTATGGATCGTCATGAAGTAAGTTTGCCAATCTTTTTCTTTCTCTCAGTATAATATTGGGGAACCACATGAAAACAGTCCATAAAAGCTTTAACCCGTGGCATTTGAATACCAAAACTAATTGAGGCTTTACAAATACTTTATAGAAATGAATGCCTATAATACTGGGAAATCACTTTGGTAAACATAGAGCTGAATGTTGTCTGTCAAACCTCGAAAAGATTGGCATTTAAGAGGAGAATTCATGAGGGTGCATTAAGTTCAAGATAACCTTGTTAAATGGAATCAACACTCAAATACTTAATGTCTTATTAATGTGTGCTTCTAGGTTGTTTGTTATAATCTTTGAACTGTGAACTTCATGTTACAGTTCAAGTCCCATTCCAAGAATTTATTTTCCTTTTCAGAAGTTGTACTCAGTAACTCTTTTATTTGGTAGGGTATTGAAAGAGATCTTCCCATGTGATTGGTTTGCAGAGATTTATACAAACAATGCGGGCTATACAGGGAGCTTTGATTGTAGCCTCAAGCATACAAATCATCCTGGGTTACAGCCAAGTTTGGGGTCTCTTTTCAAGGTAATTGGTTTTTTGGAGAATGTGATTAAATGATTAACCAATTCAATAACTTATTTTTTAATTTATTTATTTTCAGGTTTTTCAGTCCACTTGGTATGGCACCTGTGGTTGGATTGGTTGGTTTGGGATTATTTCAACGAGGATTTCCTGAGGTATGTATTATGTTTTAATTTGGCATCGTGCAATTGCAATTTCTCTTTATGTTGCTTGCATATTTTGGGGCTAATTAACATCTCAATTTAGTTAATCATGGATACCAATATTTAGGGTGTTATTTGGTAGTTTATGAAATCTAGCTTATCATCATTTCTCTATGGTTAGAACATAGAAGCTAGATCCCAATATTCATTCTGTTTATTATTAAGGCAATTAACAAGCATAACATTCTGATTGAACTCATAAACAGAATTGAAAACAAAATCTTAATAATCTTGGTGCAGAATTTCTGTTACTGGAAATATCAAATGAACAATATTGGTATTTGCTTATATACATGGATCGTAAGTATTCATTGTGTCACAGTAATTGACTGGCACTCAATTCCTCTTGTGCTGTTTGTGCCAGTTTCTTGAAAAGTTTCCACTGGGTTTTCATTTCATAATATCATTTTTCCAGTTGGGCAATTGTGTGGAAATTGGATTACCAATGCTGTTGCTGGTTATTGGATTTTCACAAGTAAGTAGTTTTCTATAATTGGAAATTCTAACAATAAGATTGTGTTTTTTCCTCTCATAAGGTTGGATTTTGGCATTACAGTACCTAAAGCATGTGAGAATACTTAGAGAACTACCAATATTTGAACGATTTCCAGTGTTGATATGTGTCACAATTGTCTGGATCTATTCCATCATTTTAACTGCCAGTGGGGCTTACAGGGATAAGCCACTTATAACTCAACATAGTTGCCGGACAGACAGAGCAAATCTTATATCTACTGCTCCATGGTATATGAAAATTCCAACCTCCATCGCTTAAATTTTACCATGTTTCTGTCTTCTGAAAATCATGTGTTATGCTAATACAGGTTCAAGTTCCCATATCCTCTGCAGTGGGGCCCACCTACATTTTCGGCAGGTCATTCATTTGCCATGATGTCTGCAGTTCTGGTGTCTATGGTTGAGGTATATCTTCAGCTTCTATGGTTGACAATAGATTGTCATTTTTGGTTACTGTTTATTATGTTTCTCTAGATCTTCGTATGTGTCTATTTCAAAAGCTGGGAAACATGTCCTATTAAAAGAATTGTACAGGAAATTTTTGTTGTATGAATAATTATTGTCTTTAAAAATACCTGTTCGATCTAATATTTTTATGTTGCAGTCAACTGGTGCATATAAGGCAGCATCTCGGTTAGCTATTGCCACTCCACCTCCTGCTTATGTATTAAGCAGAGGCATTGGTTGGCAGGTGAGCTGGTTTAACACACTTGTACATTTACTTTCTTTTGTTTGTATTATTTTATTCCTATCTCAGTCCATCTTGGAGACAACATTATAATCATGATTATGAACAATTTTCTCAAAGTTATACTGAACTAAATATTCAGAGCTTTACCTGTTTCCTTTTACCCTTTTTCCTTGGAATTGTTGGCATTGTTTAGTCATTTTGATGAACTGAATGACTTATTTATTGCTTTGGCAGGGTATTGGTGTATTACTTGATGGTCTTTTTGGAACAGGAACTGGCTCCACTGTTTCTGTGTAAGGCATAAATTGAATTGCAGTTTCTTGCATCTTGTGTCGGTTTTTATATAATCTTGGTGGAACAGGCCTAGATGGTATATGATGCATTTTAGGCTTATCACGCGCCAAGGCAACGGGTTGAAACCTAGGCCTAAGAACAAACCAAAAATAAGTAAACAAATATTTTTAATCTTGGTCTTGACATATATCTTGATGGAATTTTCAGGGAAAATGTTGGACTCCTTGGACTAACCCGAGTTGGAAGTCGTAGAGTTGTTCAGATTTCTGCTGGCTTCATGATATTCTTCTCTACCTTAGGTTGGTATTTCAGTACTTGTCAATTGTGATCCATTAAGAAATTTTGGGCATGACCTAAGCAGTAAAACGCTTACTATTTTTATAAAGTACAGACCACAGCTACAGTTTGTTTAAGGACTTGTGATGAAGATGTTTTTACTGCAGCATCTCTTTTTCCTCTTTTACAGAAGCATTTTTCTTTCATAATGTTGCAAGATGAAATCATGCTAGTAATAGCATTTCCATGTTTTAACAGGCAAATTTGGGGCTGTGTTTGCATCCATACCATTTCCAATATTTGCCGCATTATATTGTGTTCTCTTTGGCCTTGTTGGTATGGTATTCTTTCAACTATTTCATTTCCTCAAAGTGATTTTTGTTTCCTCTTGTTCATATCCTCGTATGTTATTCCTGCCTATTTCAGCTTCTGTGGGATTATCATTTCTGCAATTCACAAACATGAATTCAATGAGAAACCTCATCATCATTGGCCTCTCTCTTTTCCTTGGCATTTCTGTTCCCCAGTTTTTCAATGAATATTGGAATCCAACACGCCATGGTCTGGTTCACACCAATGCTGGATGGGTAAGTACTCTAATACAAACTCATGTTTCCTGAACCAAATTCCATTTTCCCAACTGATGTGATACCGTAAATGTTAATACTATAGCTCCACGTTAGGATTACAGCATACAAACATTAGTCCTATAATAATTTTAGTGAAATACATCTCCATTGAAGTGTTTTTGTAAGAATTTTGACCGTAATCCTTCCTAAAATGCTTGTTTCATACATGTGATATTTAGATGTGATATGTTTTTGCAGTTTAATGCATTTTTGAATACCATATTTTCATCTCCGGCAACTGTGGGTTTGATAGTTGCGGTGTTTCTTGACAACACATTGGAGGTTGAGAAATCAAAGAAAGATCGAGGAATGCCATGGTGGGTCAAGTTCAGAACATTTAGAGGAGATAATAGGAATGAAGAGTTCTACACTTTGCCATTCAATCTCAACAGATTCTTTCCACCTACTTAGAAAGCGATTAGAAGAAGCTCAGCAACCCAAGCGAATTAAAAATTTAATCTGCCGTTGAATTCAAATTACTCTCTGCTAATGTTCATCTTTGCCCATTTACTATCAACCCATTTTTTTGTGGACAAGAAGGTCCAGAACATCGTTAGGATTGTAGAGCTCAGTGCATGCTTCTGTTGCGCAATAAGAATGGAAATTCATTTTCTAATTATTAACCAAAATTCTCTTTTGATATCCTAGTTCTTCAAATTTTGTTTTTCAATATGAACAAATTCTTGAATTATTTTGATTAGCAGTTCTTGATTTTTTTTTTAAGAATGGACAATTTGACCTCTTTTTAGGCCTTGATTATTTTTGTTTCATAGTTTATCATTAATTTTTATTTGTTTTAACTCATACTTTATAGTACATTTTTCCAAGGATAACTATACTATATGAACTTTTTAAATTTTAATAATTAAATTTTTTAATTTTTTAAAATATCAATTAAATATTAAAATTGAAAAATTATGTATAATTTAATTATTTGAGCATGTTACAATATTATCTTTTTATTAATATGTGATATTCAACAAAAACAACTTTTGATTTGCAATTGGTTCAAACTAAATAATATATAATTTTTTTATTTCAATACTAAATTGATATTTTAATTAATATTTTAAAATATTTGATTAATTCAATTGTTAAATTTCACCAACAATATAATTATTAAAATATTTGATTAATTCAATTGTTAAATCACTAGTTTATTTTTTTATATAATTTATAATTTTCTCTTAAAAATATTTTTAAAATATTTTTATAATATTAAATATATGCTAATACATAAAAAAAATTTATTTAACTATATTATATTATATCATTAGGATTGTAGTGCTCAGTGCATGCTTCTAATGCACAGTAAGAATGGAAATTCATTTTCTAATTATTAATAAAAATTCTCTTTTAATTAGCATCCCAGTTGCTCAAATTATATTATTTTGATTAGCAGTTCTTTATTTTATTTTTTTACTTATAAAGATCGGACAATTGGACATCTTTTAGAGGCGGTTTTCCTGTCACGTATTAATACTACATTCATATAAATAAATTTTTGCAATTTAAAATTTTATTTTGATAATTTGTTAATTAATTTTATTCTTATTTTTATTAAATAATTTTTTTTTAGTTTAGCCCGTTGTTCAAAGTACATATTAAAAATCTAAAATGTGTTAAAAACTTCAGAATCAAAACCCTTTTCGGCTAAAACTTCATTCAAACACTTAATTAAGTTTTTTGGATCATAAACATTTAATTAAGTTTAGTAATGAGCTAATTTAACAAGTTAATTAAAAAAAACAGTTTTGTAGAATGATTAAGAAGCCTCAGATAGCCAGTTTGAAATTGACATCAAGTGAAATTCAGCCGGTAATTCCAACTAAATAAAGTAAATCATCATTGGCTTCACTCGAAGTTCGAAAAACAAAATACTATATTAAAAGAAAATTATATATATATAATAAAAATGTAATCGCCGAAAACGGCTCCGTAGATCAACTGAAACCAGATCCACAGGTTCCTATCAAGAAGCGAAACATGAAATTGATTTCTGTCCAATCGTAGCATCGCCGGTCAACGCCAACAGGCTACCGGCGACGTGGCATTGGACATTATTTATTTACATTAATAGATGAATGAAGCAAAAAAAAAAAAAAACCTCAAGAGACCTATTTCAACCCACACAACGGTACAACGGAGATCCAATCACATAATCCCTACCAGACCAAAAAGCAATTCAAACAGAGGAATTGTAATTGGCGGATGGGAAAAGCGAGTTGGTGAGCGTAGCCGCTGCTGATTAAAGTGTCATACGGCACTTCCTATCGATTGGGATTTCTTCCTCATCGGAGAATTTCAACAAACAAATCATGAAATAAAATAATAATAAAGAAAAACCAAAAACAGACTGCCTCAGCTCAACATCACTGAAATTTCTGGCGTGCGTCCCGTAGCAGTACACACTGAGCAAAAGGAGGTATATATAGAAAACTAAATCTAACCCTAGTCTCAGATTCTGTAAATCTGTAGTCGAATTTGGGCTTTAGAAATGATCCAATGGGCTTGGTGACTGAGAAGAGAGTTTTGCTTAAGAGGTAATTTCCCACCAACTTTGCAAATATACGGAATCCGGCAATTTTTTTTTTTATAATTATATGATTTTTGCCATTTTTTTAATTAATTTTTAAATGTTAATTTTTTCTGATTTTTGAATTTTTTTATTTAAATTTTTTTAATGCCACATATTTAATATACATATAAAAAATAAATATATATAATATACACGCAACATATATATAATATTTATAAAATATACACTCAACAATGCAAATTACATCTCTAATAAATCTACAATACATCTACATAATATTTTAAATATTTTTTTAATTTTATTTTTTAAATTTTTTATTTTTACAATATCCATACAATATTTACATAATATTCAATAATTTTTACGAAAATATACACAACTAAAATAATAAAAATATGACATACACATAACATCTATAATAAATTTACATAATAAAATTATGTATTTTTTTTTATTTTTTATGTGTATGATATGTAAAATTTGAATAAAAATAAATTTAATAATTTTTATTAATATATTTTTATATCTTTTATTTTTTTATTTTTTTGTGACTCTTATTTATTTTTTATAATTAAAATTAAAATTTTACCTTTTATAAGAAATTATAATTTTTATAGGATGAAAAATCATTTAAGATATTATTTTTATTATTTTATTATAATATTTTTATTTAATAGTGAAGTTTGAAAAAAAAAAGATGAAAATTAAAGTAAAATAACGATTGTAGTTAGAGAAGATATATTTTTTTAAAAAAATTATTTTAGAAAATAATGAGATATTTTAAAAATTTTGTTCAAATATTTTTATAAAAGTATAAATATTTTTAATTTTTATAGTATTTTTAAAATAAAAGTTATTTTTTTAGGCTTTCATAATATTTTGGGAAGAAATTACGCCCATTTTGCCATTTTAATTTTAAAAAAATTATATTATATAGCATATTTTTTTAATTATATTTTTAATATATTAAATATATATTTAAAATAATCATTTTAGTTATTAAATATATATTTAATATGTATATAATTTTTATAGTAAAATTGTCAAGTGATGAAATAAAAAAACTATATTTATTTACTTATATTGTTTTAATGGAAATATCATAAAAATCAAGATAAATATTTTATTTTGTATTTTTATTAATAGAATTTGTTATTAATTTATATATAAATTATTTTATATTTATTTATTATGAAATATATTTATTTATATTTTATTATTTTTATCACCGCACAAATAGCGAGTGTGGGAGTCTAGTACCTCTAAAAGTTAGGATATTTTTAAGATATTAAATGTATACTTTTAAATGTGACTTATATCTTTATATAATTTTAAAAGAAATAATTAAGTATTTTTAAAATATTTTTATTTTGTAAGTATTATTTCTATAATTTTTTGAAAAATATTATAAATTGCAGCACTGACATGAAAATGGAGATTTAAGGGATTTTTTCAAAAATACCCAAAAATTAATTTTTGAAAACTCATTTTATCCTTTAGAAATACTATTTTTTTAGTTTTTAATTTCAAGAATATCTCTTTTGAAACACATTTAATATATATCTAGTATACTAAAATTATATTCTATTTTCAAATGTATATATTTATTATATATTTAATACATTAAAAACATACTAAAATGATATGATATTTTAAAAAATAAAAATGAAAAGATATATAGAGTATAATGTTCCCAAGGTTTAAAACCAATCTAAGTAGAGATTTGGCCCTTTTAATTAGGCTAAATGTGAAGTATATCTTTATATATTTTTTTAAAAAAATTAAGTATTTTTAAAATATTTTTTTCTTGCAACTAGTTTGAAAGAATTCCTATAATTTTCTGAAAAATATTATAAATTGCGGGACAAACATGAAAATGAAGATATAAGGGATTTTTTTCAAAAATACCCAACAAGTACTTTTTGAAAACTCATTTATCCTTTAGAAATACTATAATTTCAAGAATATCTCTTTTTCAAACACTTTTAATATATATATATATAATATATTAAACTTATATTATATTTTCAAAGGTATATATTTAATATATTAAAAATATACTAAAATGATATGACATTTAAAAAATAAAAATGAAAAGTAATATATAGTATAATGCTCCCAAGGTTTAAAACCAACCTAAGTAGAGATTTGGGCTAAATCAAATGTAGCATAAAAATGTTGGGCTTTTTAGGGATGAGCAAATGCCAACCAACCTAATTCATCTAACTATGATTCCAATCAACTCAATTAACTATATCGATTAAATTGATTAAATTAGTTGGTTTCAGTTTGTATATTTGTTAGTTACATGACACTCTTATGATCTTTATACATAAAATATATATATAATATATGAGTACTACAAAAGTCAAACTATAAAAATACTTATTTAAAACTTTAGTATAAAAATGAAAGCTCATTCAAAAATTTAAATATTATATGCATATATATAGCAAATAAATAATATTAATTAAAATGCAATTTTGATTAAATTATAATAAAAAAAATTTTAAAAAATTCACCAAAATTTTGTTTATAAAATCATTATTATCAAATCTTCAAAATTGAAAATCCTATAGAAAAAACACACTTCTAAAATTTAATTTTCACAAACTCTACAACTACTCTAATTTAACAAATCCAAAGCATCACAATATCAACCAAATAGTAACAGATAAAATAATATGTGTATAAAATTTGTATAAACATAATACATACAAATTCTTAATTGATTTATCAAATATAAAATAGTTATAATTATAAAATCATGATGTATTAGATGTAAAAACTATACATTATATATAGTATCAATTAGAATGGTCTTGTGGTAAGAACTTTAAGCTTTATCAGACTTATCAAGACTTTTTTTATTTGTAACTTTGTTATTTGTGCGATAAAATTTAATCACACTAAGTTATATAACTTAGAGATACTTACTTTAGAACAAATAAATAAATAGATAGATAAATAAAATGAAAATCTCTATTGTATCCTTCTATTAGATAAAATAATCAATAGTTAAAAGGAATTTCATAAACTTCAACTATAATTTAAATAAATGCATATATTTATAATATTTCAAATCACAGTATACTTACTGACACCCTTACACTAAGTAATATTGAATAGGTCCGTCACGATCCATAGGTCTCGATACCAGAGATAAAATATCGTGATATTGAAGTATCTTGCCTGAAGGTAATAAATATCATACCACAAGTCCTATCGACACTGTAGTTTCTCGACACTGAAGTATTTCGATACTGTATTATCTCACCGGTAGGCGTAAATATAATAATTACGTCATAATACATCCATAATCATCGGCATGCCAACTCGATGGTATCAAACTCATTATTATAAAATCAAGTAAATGTATAAGATATTAAAACACAAAAACATTTTTATCGATCTTTGAAAATTCATCTCAAGTCATCTTTTTCATAATTTCCTCACATTTCATCAAACACTCGTTTAATAAATATATATAACTTCCATAATTCAAATGACTTTTTAAAATACTTTAATCTATCATATAAATTACAAATTTCATAAAATAATAGTATCAATTTTAAATAATCAAATAAAAACTCATTTTACATTTATATTATAATTCATAAAATTCAATATGAATTTTACAAATATAATCATATCATAACTTAAAAATACCAATGCAAGTTTGTGTAAAAAATATAACAACATTAATTAAATATTTTCAAAGTAAGTATAAACCTCAATTTAGCTCAAAAACTCAACTAAAACCCTTACAAAGTCTTAAAATAAAGAAAGTACTTTTCTACCGACTTGAACCAAGTTGGCCAAAGAATACCCCTAGATTAACAAAGGTTCAATTATTTAATTAAACACATATCCACACTTAAAATACTCAAATTAACTCTTAGTTACACTAATCCTAACTAAACTCCATAAAAAACCTTTAATTCAAAAGTTTCATAAACCTTAATTTCTTTATTCAAAATCAATTTAACTAATTAACCACAAATTCAACATATAAATATCACATTCTCTTCAATACTTAAACTATTTCTCATATACATCATTTTTCTCTCTTTACTTCTAACTTACATAATCAAAACTCATAACAACAAGCTTAAAAGAACATATCTTATCATTATTCTCTCTTTACTTCTAATTTATATGACCAAAACTCATAACAACAAGCTTAAATGAGCATATCTTTCTCGAATATTCAATATCCCTTTAAAATCAACTTGAATCCTTTTGAATTTATGTGAAAATTACAGTAGAAAAATGAAAAAAATCATTCCCTTATATGAAAATTGGCCAAATGAAGGAAAGAAAAATAAAACTTTTTTCTCTTTTCTTCATCCTTATCCTCTTCCTTTATATACCTTTTATTATTATTATTATTATTATTATTATTATTATTATTATTATCATCATCATCATCATCTTTAAATCTCCACCATCCATCTTCTTCTTTTTTTTTTCTCACGTTTGCATAAGTATATACATATTTTCTTTCTTCTTTTTAACTTAAGTATATACATATGTGTATATTATATGTATATATTATATATCTCTTTCTTTCTCACATTGTGTTGAGCTTTCTTTCTTTCCTCTTTTCTTTTACTTATGTTTAATATTGTTATTATTAACATTATTTATCTTCATATATCTTTTAATATATTTAATTATCCCTTTGCATTATTCAATTTTAAGGTATATTAAAATTCAGGATGTTAGAAGTTAAAACTGACTAAACTCTATAAAATCGACTTAATCAAATTTGATTAATAGTGGTTGATTTTAAAAAATAAAATTTTCAACTCGATCGATAGTTATCAAGTTAGCTAACTCCTAAAAGCCAACCATCCTGATTGATACCTATCCCTAGGCTTTTTACCTAAATAATCTTAGAACAAGATCAATTTCAAAAACATTTTTTTCACTTTTATGACATCCGTTGTGTTTAGATAGTGTGAATTGATGGTTCATTTACAAAGGAAAAGGTGAAGGTAAGGATAGAAAAGGGAAGAAAGAATAGTTAAATACTTAACCTTGCTTGAAAAGAAAGTAAATATATATTCATTAAAAGAATGATAAGAAATATTAAAATTACATAAATGTTAATCATGTTATAAAATAAGAATCTAATTTAAAATGATAAAAAAGTCAAACCACTCTTTTTTACAACTTATTAATTTACTTTCTCTTCATTTTATACCCTCTCTTTCCCTTTCTTACCTCAATCTAAACATAGTATTAATTACAAAAATACGGCTGCCAGCGATTTTTTAATAAACCACAACTTTTTATTCTCTATTTGTTGTGTTCTTTGATGGATTCCTTTGTCTCTGTTGATCCTTCGTCTTCTTCTTCTTCTTCTTCTCTATGTCCTTATGCTTTTCACTTCAATGGCTTCTCTCTCATACCAATTTCCAACTATTTGTTGGCTTTTGCATTTTTCTCATTTGTTTTTCTATACAATTTATTTGAGTTCCATTTCTTTTAAGAAAATTTTTTTTATGGGTTTCGCGGAACTTCCATCGTACTTACCTACAATTGTTCATCTCCAATCTAAAAAGGTGTTATTTCCCAATTTAAAATCCTTCGTAGCAGGTAAAAAAGTTTATAGCTTTTCAATGTAGGCTTTTGTTTTTAAAATTTTTATTTTGATTCTATATTTTTGTTGATTTTTTAATGAAGCTTATGAATCAACTCATTTTTAATTATATTAATTAGCCTTTTTTTATATGTGAATATAATAAAAAAATTTAAATAAATTTATAAAATCTGATTTAACGTATCAAATAAAAATTATTTGATTTATTTTTTAAATTTAAATATTCTTGATTGATCTTTATTTTATTTTTTACTGTAAATGAAGCATATTTTCAACACTTCTCTATGTATCATTTGTTACAAACTTAAAATTCTTCTCTCATAATTTTTAATTTTATCTTATCATTAGTAAGCTCCTCCTTAGTGATAATACTCTTCTTTAAATATTAAAAACTTCTTTATTTTTTTTATATTTCTAAAAATCAACAAAAAAAAAATCACATAACTCAAAACATTACAACATAAAATTTCAACAATTTAAAAATATGCTTTAGGTCCATTCAATTTCTCTTTTTATTTCATTGTAGTTTATAAACTTGTTAGTTATTCATTATTTTTGCATTGCAGTTTATAGAAATATCAGTCTCCATCATTTTTATATTTAATTATAGTTTATACACATGCCGGTCACTTTACATTTGTATTTATTATGAGTTTGGTTATGTATTTGTAATCATGGTTATGATTATGATTATAAAGTTTGATTATGTATTTGTGATTATAGTTATGATTATGGTTATAATTATATTCATGAATATATATAATTATGTATGGCTATGGATATTATTGTAGAGATATCATAAGTCCTTTAAAAATTATTAAACTCTTATACTATTTTTGATTTTTTAATAAAATTTATGAATTGACTCATTTTTTTTTATCAAATAGTATTTTTATACATGAATATCATAATAAAAAGAATCTAAATAAATCTATAAATTCTGATTTAATATATTAAATAAAAATTATTTGATTTATTTTTTAAATTTAAATATTCTTAATTGATATTTGCTTTATTTTTCGCTGTAACTAGGCATATTTTCAACAACTACAATTAACTTTTATGATATTTGGCAACTCATTGGCTTTCAAGTCCTCCTTTTCAAACTTATTTGTTAAATGTCTTTGGTAGGCCTCTAACTTTCAGCAATAAAAGGTAATGATGGTTATTTTTATTTCTGCTCTCATTTTCTTTTTCATTAAATAATTCTTTTTCTAATAAAAGTTTATATTGATGGATTTTCAAAAAAAAAAATATTCTGAATTTGGTTGAGTTTTTATAATTTTGTACTTTTTTATATATTATATATATGTTATATATATCATATATACATGCTTATTTATATGATTTATATATTGTGTATATATTCTATATTTAATATATATCTATATATATTATACATATATTATATATATTATATGTATGTCATGTATATTTTGAATTTTATTTTTGGACAACCAAACAAGGTGTTTGTTCAATACACAGCCATAGACAAAAGAGATAAAAATGAGAAAAAAAATTCGGATAAAAGTGATAAGAAATAAAGAGTAGTATTTTTGAAAATAAAAAAATAAAAGACGCTAACAGTAGTAAACATTAAAAAAAAAAAACTTAAAATGAAAAATACTTAACGTAACTAGGTGCTCCTTGTCCGCTCCATAAAATGAACAGTTTAGCCCCAAGCAACGCATAATGGCACCGTTTATATTTTAAAATTACTGTCTACCAATTCGAATTTGACCATTACTCGTTGAGAGATCTTCGAAGAGTAAGGCCGTGTTTGGTAAATCTAATGTCGATGGGGAGCGACACAACCTGGGTCGGCAAAAAGCCAATCAGACGCATCGGAGGTATGTCCGATGCCCTCTCCATTGCCGCCGATCTTGGATTTTCTGTTGCACCTCCTCCTTCTCAGGTACCTCTCTCTCTCTTCTTGTGATAATTCCTGCCAATTTTTTTCTGGAATTTGGCATTTTGATTTTGATAGATTCATTTTCTTTTCAATTTGAACTTCAGTACTTAAAAAAATCTGTTTGTAGGAAGAACTTCAAAACTTATCCACTGCTACTGGTGAAAAAGGTGATGACTTGATCAGGGTTTTAAGAGAATTAACTAGTGTGCAAAGGAAAATTGCAGATCTTCAAGTCGAACTTCAAGGTCGAAAGGTGAGAGTTCTAGGAGAATTAATTTTTGATGTTTGGTTGCATAGGTCCATTGTTAATTTATTTACCATTTTGTTATATAATAGTATTTAAATTGACTTATATTCTAAAATTTTAGGATGACAAAAATGTGGCACATTTGACACATGTAAGTGAAATGGAAAAGAAGATTGAGACTTTGGCAAGGATTAGTACTATACTGAAAGATGTCATTCAGAATAAGGTAAATTTTTTGTGTTTTATCATTAAGTAGAAATACACTAGTGCTTTTTACACCTTGATAGAAACTTGCATTCCAGAATTCTATATTCAGTGCTTGAATTTTCATTAGTTTTTATGTTAGCCCTTCTTAAATTTCCATTGATATATGTGCAAAGCTGGATTTCTTTTGATGTATAATACAGTTCTAAATTATTCTCAATGACTATGGAATATTTGATTTTTTCATACTGTTTACTTGCTTGGGACAATATGAGATTTCCATAATTGCCTTGTTCACCTGTTTAGGGAGCAGGGAATGGTGGTTGAGGTGCATGCTTCCAGGAAGCCTTTAAAAAAAATTGGAAGGCCAAGGTCACTTTTCCCCTGTATTGTTTTGCAAAGAAGCAGCTTTTAATGAGTTGAATACTTTCATGTCTGCTGGAAAATATTCTAAAGTGCAGGGAATAAGCCTATCCATAGACCTCATACCTAAAGAATGAAATTTTTTTCTGAATGTGCTTCTTGGTTAATTTATTAAGTGATAACTTATTCGGGCATCTACCATAGATAATTCCTTTGCTTTCTAGTATTATAGACAGAAACTAGGCATGTAGTTAATTTTTAATTAATTTTTTATTTTTAGTGAAACATGACTTAATCTTGCACTAGAATGTATGTTCTGCTGAACACTTCTTGTCTAAGCAATAAGCATTAGGCTTCCTTTTTCCATTAATTTTTTGGTGATTATATTTGTCATGGCAGTCTTTTATATTTTCATTTTTTACAAATATCGGCAGGATCGTATTATAGCTCGTCTCCAACAACCGTATTCACTTGATTGTATTCCAGTTGAAGCAGAATACCAGGTTATACATTTATAATGTACTTTTGAGTAATCTTCATAGGCTTGTATATGTTACCTTTTCATTTACCCTATGTCTACTATCTATATGCATGTTCACTTGCATCAGGAGTAACAATGTTTAAACTCTAGTAATGAATGTTGCAGGTTGAATTATATTGATTTTGAGGTTTTATAGTTTGTTTGTTCTAACCTGGAAGCTTGTCTGCGTTGGTGACTTATAGCCTTCAATGAAAAAGCTTTTGAAGTCCATGAGTTGTCAATAGAAGGCGATGAAACATGGTTGTTCTTGGTTGTTCATAGTCATTAGTCATAGAAAACATCCAACCAAGATGAATAACAATGACAACATCATAGTTCACATCCAATCTAGATGGTTATAGACATACTTGAGTACAATGTTTTATGTTTCCTTTGTCCAACACAGGTTGTGTCATTTTTTGTTGAATTTTTAATTAAGTTCGATGTTGCAAGATAGTATTAACTCAGCTGAATTCAATTAAATCTTAATCCCAAATTAATTGGGGTCAGCTATATGGATTTTATTTTTTTATCATAAACGATTGTAGGCTACATTTCTAAAGAGATGTAGAATCATAAAATCATTTTAAACCATTTTTCTCCATATTAGTTTAGGTATACCCTTACCCCCTCTTAATTATATTTTTCTTAAAATGTTTAATCTTTCTAAAAAGTGCATTATTAGATTTTTTTTTTGCTTTACATGGCCAAACCATCTAAATTTGTGTTCCGTTATTTTGTCTTCAATAGAAGTTGTCATCACATTTTTTTACATACTCATTGCAAATTCTATTCATCCTAGTATATTCGCATATTTATCTTAGCATTCTCATTTTACCAATGTGTAACTCTTTCTATGTCTAACACTTGTTACCTTAAAACATAGCAAGTTGTACTGCAGTGTGATAAAATTTGTCTTTCAATTTAAATGACATCTTATGATCAGATAGTACTCCTATGGCACTATTCCAATTCATTTAGTCTGTTTTAATCCTATGGCTAATATCCTCTTTGTAACAACCATTTCTTGAAGAATTAAACCAAGACATTTAAAATGGGTGCTATGAGGCACTGATACTCCATCTAATATAACTTCACTCCTTCATTTTTATTACTAGACCTACAATATGTATATTTAGTTTTAGTTCTACTTAAACCTTTTGGATTCTAAAGTATTTCTCTATAATTCTAATTTTCTATTTGCTCCTGCTTGGCTCATCTATTAACACAATATTATCTGTTAACATCGTGCACCATGAGATGTCATTTTATATGTGTTTTGTTAATTCATCAAAAGCAAAGGTAAAAAGATAGGGGCTCGATGTTAAATCCTGATGTAACCCAATTAAAGCAGAAAAATATTTAATATCCTTTTCAACTGTACGAATGTTAGTGATTGTTCCATCATATGCTAGTGCTGCAAGATAAGGTAATGAACTTAAATTGGGACTCAAATGTCAAATTCCTAGGTTAGATGTAACTTTTGACACTTCAATAGGCAGTAAACATTTTCTGCTTCAAGTTCATCAGGATCAATTGCATGAGAAACTCCTCTTCTAGATATTTGTTGTCTTGTGATTTATTTGTGCTTACAATTCTAGTTCAAACAGTACTTTTCATTGACATCAAAATGCATGGAGCTGAAGTTTTGAGAATAAACAGTGAACTTTCACTCAACTCTTTCTGCAATGTGGGGAATGAATTAAAAGAAAAAATAAGTATAAATAGTTTACGTAGAGAGAATTGGACCAAGTAGAATAGCCTGCTTTGACATTGAAATTACTTTTTGATGGATGTGATATCTTTCCTCTTCACCTTTAAAATGCATGTTCACCAAGTGAGAAACAGAGAAATAAATAAAGAATGTGGAGAACGAACTGTTCTTCACCAAAGTCTACTTTATGTGTAAATTGAAGATTAGTTTGGCCTTCATAATGCTGTATTGAAATATGGAATATAAAAGAAATAAAAAATGAAGTTATGGCCTTAGTAACACAAATTTGCACATTTTACTGGTTATGATGTCATACAATTTAGTCCATCAAGTATGTAAATCATATACCAATCACCATGCTGCAAATAATGAATTTTGAGTTTAATTTTGAATTGTACTTAAGTCTTCAATTTTGGACTATTGAATGTTTAATTTTGTTACTTGGTCATTTGCATTTATTCTGAATGGTTAATATATACACTCCCTTAATTTATGCAGAAACAATTTTCAGAATTACTGATGAAGGCTGCTAGTGATTATGGTGCCTTGACAGCATCTGTTACAGATTTCCAATGGAGCCAAAACTTTAAGGAGCCTCCTTCAGTTTGGGGGGTATGCTTATGGAAATATAATACATTATTTATCTATTTATCTATCTGTTAATTTATTATGCTGACATGTTATGTGCTTTTAGCATATGTTTTATGCTGGTCTCATTTTTATTGCCATATTTGCTCTTTTATTGGAATTCCATTTTTTAAAGTATCAACTAAGCCTGTCAAGTGTCTTATTGTTGTATGTGAAATTTTGTAGGAGTTTATAACAAAACTGCATTTTGGTGTTCAATAGCCTGTTATGTGGAATAATTTTATAGCATGAAATTGCGAGCAGAATAAAAGAGTTGGCCAATTACAACTGTAAAATAGTTAAAGTTTTTGTATATTTAATTTTGTTGAGATTTCTGTAAACACAAGCAGTATCTTTTGAATTTTTATAGGGAGATCAAAATTCAAATTGTTGAGGAATTAATAGGATTTTCTCTGAAGCATTACTGCCATATTTCCATTATTTTGGAGAGGGTGTTATTCCTGATATATACAAACTCCAGTGTCATGATATTCTATCATTTTCATTTCTATATGATATTCAACTTTAACAAGTGCTTCAGAATGGTAATTTTTCTTGAAACTACCAAATAAATGTGACACATTCTCATATAATATATTCTTTTGTTTATTTTCATACAGGAAATGCTACGTCCTATTCCTGTTGCATTAGCATCCTGTACCCGTTTCTTTGAAGCAATGTCTGCCATGAGAGAATCATTTGCTACACTCCAAAAATTGAGAGTTGGCCATTCAATTTCCTCTATGCCAACAACACCAGCAAATGATCCCTCGCATAGGCTACCAGGGGATTCAGATTGTGTAACTCCACCTCCTTGGAGAAATGAATCTAGTTTTGACGACTTAGCTGTCAAAAGCCTTGGCAAACAAGAATACGAGCGGCAAGTAGTAGAAGATGAAAGTAGTGAAGTGGGTGACTCTCATCCAGTTGATGGCACAAGTCATAGGAGATTGTCTTGGCCTCCGTCAGTTAAAAAGAATGGTATATAGTGAATACCATGCGTGATTCTTATTATGTGTTCCTTATTGAATTTTTTGCGCAGTATTTTTTCGTTGCAATGAAGTCCTTCATGATCTTGCATCAGAAGCATTATATAACTGAAATCTTTATCCGCTTGTGCAGTTAATCATATAATTTCCCATGGAAATCCTTTGGTTTTAAATGATAGGGTGACAATTTTGCCACTAGAGTTTTTAATTTTACCCCCCACTAAATGTCTTAATTGTCCTGTAACCTATTTAATTTTAAATTTTTTATTTAGTATATTTAATTTGAGTTAAAATATAAATTATTTTGATTAGTTTAGATCATTAAAGAAATTAGATTAAAAAAAAATAGAACTGGCAACTAGATTTAGTACATTATTTATTTAAAGGTATGCATTTTTAACCATATTATATATTTTGGTCAAAATTTTCGAATATTAATAATGTTTTTATGCTTATATACATATATTGACATTTTCTGTTGTATGTTGATATTGATATTTTCCAAGCAAGCTTATTTTAGGTGCATATTGATTGCTTTTTGTTTGTTATTTTGTTTTATTACATTGTTTTGATCTGAAATATGGAATTATATTCTTATGCTTTGGTTAAATTGTATGGGGTGCAAAATGATTGCAAGGGGACATTCTTTTCAGAAGTTGCCTTTTGGCCTTGTCCATGTTTTTTTTATTATTTTGAGCAATGGCCTTGTCCATTTTAAAGAGCATAAAAAGATGTTTTTCGCTATTTGTTTGACAAAAGCAGTGCATAAAATGTCAAGTTTCAAAGGCCTAATTTATGAGCAAAAAGGGTTCCCTTCTGTCGTTGTTTGCTTTGTTATTTTTGAATGCAGTTAGTAGTATCTGGACTAACTTTCATTCAATGCACTAAATCTGTCTCTTTTATTATTATTATTATTATTATTATTATCAAAATTTGATAGCTATATATATATATATTTGTATATATATGTATATGTATTTGTGAGTCCTTGTGATTGATGTGATTCTTAAACTTTGTTGGTCATCTTATTATTTTTATTTGTTTTGGCTAATATTAGAGAGATGTATTAATAATAAACAGCTCCAAAGTACAATAGAGCCTCTATCATGGTGAGGAAAACCATGGAGAGAATGAAAAACAGGGAAAGGAAAGAAACCAGCTTCGCAATCAATATCTTCGAACTTAAACCAACTTGGGTAACCTTCCTATTATGGGAACTCCGGCCAGATAACAGAACGAAAAGGCCTATAGAGAACCAACAACACTTGAACAATGAATGATGGCTAAGATAGAGAGACTCACAGGAGTAGATAGAAAACTTATATTGGTTTTTTTAAGTATGGAGAGGGAGATTCAAGAAGTGGCAAGGTCTTAACTAACCAAAATGAAAAAGTTGAAAATCGAATACAATTTTTAGAGGGGTATACTTGTCCTGTAATAGAACATGATACTTTTGCACGCAGGCATAATTTTGTGGCAAATTTTTATGGCAAATGTGTACACAGTTTGGATAATAGATATGGATTGAATATGGAATCTCGTATCAAAAAAAAAAATGTTGGACTTTCTTGAATTTGGTCAATTAATAATATACCCTTTTTTCTTTGTTTTGATTTGTATAATTATATTGCCTAGAACATGGAATGCCAATGAAAAACATGAATATCTTTGTTAATTTCACCATTGTTTTTTTTGTTCGATTGCTGCGCTTTCATTTCTCCTTAATCTTAATGGAAACCCTAAATTTCTCTCTCCCTCTCACACTTACAAATTCTTCACAATACATATTTTGTATAAAAATAGGCAGGACGAAACCAGTATTTTAAAAAAATGAGGATAAAATTTATTTTGAAGTCTTTATTTCGCCCCTAATCATCTCTTCATATTACTGTCTCAGTATTCGGGCAGTTTTCATATATTAACTACAAGTGATGCTTGTGTAAAGTAAAAAAAGAGATTAATTCAAATAACTAATAGTAAACTCCAATAAGCCTCCATTCTAACCAATGAACCTACATATCATCAATCATTAATTAAATAATAAGTTATTTTACTGAACTCCTTATTTTACTGTTATTTAAGTTGAATCTCTTATTTTAATTTATTTACATTGAGATATAAAAAAAATACTCTTTATAAGTAGAATTGTGAAAAAACAATGTCTTTTCCTTTTATTTCTTGTTGGGAGTTTCATGCAACAAGAAATACCCTTGAATTCAATGATTTTGTGCTTTATAGAGTCTTTTACTTGTGTTTTTCTTTCTGTTTTCGGTTTTGAACCAAAGATAACTTTTTTCAAGTTTTTTGTTCTCCAATCATCTTTTGGTAGCCGGCTTTCAAATCTCACCACATCGTCCTCCTTCCTGCTTATTTTTCTAAGAGAAGCTCCTTGTGGATCTCTGGTTAAACTCACTCTTAGTGCAATTCTAGTCTGGATGGGTTTTCTCTTCTTTGTCCTCTTGTTAGGATCTTTGGTCTTCTCTTTTCCTCAACAAAACCTATATTTAAGGATGCATAGGATATCAAAGTTGTTTATACTCTTTATAATTTGTTGTTTCACTGTATTTGGCAGATAATCTATATTTTAGCTCTGTAGATTTTATTTGTTCTTAATCTTGTTATTGTTGTTTTCAACCGTTTTTTAAAAAAGTGCCTTCAAACTGAGTTTTGTGCCTTTCTACACGGAGTTTATTGAAGATTTTTTTTTGTTCCTTTATTTTAATTTAAAGGCTTATAAGTGTTTTAAGTATTAATTACTCTCCGTGCTGATTTAATAAGAAAATAAATATAAAACAAATTAGGAAGAAAAAAGTTAATTAAAAAGTGTATTCTTTAAAGCAATTGTGATAATTAATGAAGGCAAGCCAAAAACATGTGCACAACTGCTGCACATGTCTGTATGGAGCTGCGTTTATTTATAAAAAGCTGCACATTCTTTATGGGAATCGGGAATGCTACCTGAGATAAATTAAAGATACACTATTCACTGCTTTGATAAATTTGATTTAGTGATTTTATTTTTTTAAATTTTTTTTTCAATTTATCAAAATCTATTATTTCATTCAATTAAATTTGGATGGTATTTTTTGTGAACTTTTTTCTTAGAAATTTATCAAAACAAATTTCACAAAACTTTCTAAATAATAGACACAATTTTCATTTTAAAAAATTAAGAAAAATTATTTATTTTAATTAAAAAGATAAATTTACATATATTTATTATGCTCTACTTTAGCATGAGATAATTGATTTTTAACTAATTAATTATCTAAGATTGGTTAATTATCTTAATATCACACATCTTTTCAATTTTCAAAGTAATTACCAATAAATAATGACATTGAAAAATAAAGATTAATTGATAAAAATAAAATAATTATTTTTAATAAGCACATTAAATACATATATAATAAAAAAAATTAATGTATTAATCAATTTATTAAAAATTATGAGTGAGTTTTAATTTAGAAAAAATAAAAAAGAAAAAAAAAATATGTCTACCAATTTGGAATAGAGAAAATATATTTTTAAAAATTATTTATTTACATAATTAATCATTTAAACTAAATATTGTTAATAATTTTAAATGATTATTCTTTTGGAAAAGAAAGTGATGAAAAATATTAGAATTTAAAATTTTAACTAGAATATATTTTTTAAAAATCAATAAATATTAAAAAAACAGAGAAAATGATCAAATATGATACTAAAAGTGTTGCCCAAATGTCATATTAAAAATCTCTTTTTTTTAACTAAATATGCTTTTTTTTCTTGTAAAAAAATAGTCACTTTGACCCTTGCCATAATAAAATGTCAAATTGCTGTTGAAAAATATTGATGTATTTTTGTATGGGACTCATCATTTAAAGATTTTAAGTAAAAAAAAATTAAATACAAGTATAAAATATTTTTCTGATGTTAATATGGATTTCAAAATCTATAGAGTGAATTATTCTAAAAATATATATGTGATATTATTGTTAATATTTTTCAAAATTGATGTATTTTTGTATGGGACTCATCATTTAAAGATTTTAAGTAAAAAATAAAAATAAATACAAGTATAAAATATTTTTCTTATGTTAATATGGATTTCAAAATCTATAGAGTGAATTATTCTAAAAATATATATGTAATATTATTGTTAATATTTTTATATTAATGTAAATATTTAAATAACTAACCATCAAATAATAAAAAAAGAAAAAATAATTAAAAGAGAAAATTATTAAAATGTATCAATATTTATTATTTATCTTATAATGTTTTTTTTTCTTCACTTAATTTATTCACATAAAATTATTAATATATAAAAGTTAAATAATTTTGAAAAATTCTTAAACTTTCATATTATTTTTCCTATTAATTAACTCACATTTATTTTAAATTATATTCTTAAATATTTAATATTACACAAAAAATTTAAGCATTTATAAAAAAAAAGACAAATAAATTGGTAATTATTTTTTAAAGCCCCTTTCCCCTTATTTTTATCAAGAGTATAAACTAATTTACAGCAAGTTGGGAAAGTAAATTCAAAATATACATTAACCTACTCAACCATTATAACCCCTTCAACCATCATGTGTTTTTTTTTAAATAATCATCAATAATGCAATAAACTAAAAACTATTAATTTCAACAATTTTCCATTTCCAATTCAATAATCAAATATCGAATGTTAGCATAAAAAAAAGAAAAATAAATTAAATTTTATTTTTTTATGAAAATATAAAATGTATTGACCTTAATGTTGATGAATTCATATTTCAATTTTGACAATCAAATTAAGAAGGCGATTAATTCAAATTTTAGAATCAGAATCAAAATGAAATAAAATTAAAATTGAAATGACTATTTATTCTTTTTATTTGATTTAGTTTAAAATATGATCCTTATTGAAACTGCTTGGATTATATTAGCACCAGAATCAAAATCAATAACAATTATATATATGTATACATAAATAAACTCTTGTATTTGTTCAAAAAGTCTTATTATTCTCCTTTTACTTTTTGAGTGTCTTATTACACGTCTTTACATATTTAAAATAGTATTATTATGCTCTCCTTTCAGTTACTTCTCTTCTCACTTCTTCTCCGTATATTTGATGCACAAGAAGAGTCCATTGTTTATCTTATTTCCAAATTTTTCAACTATTTTCTCTACATTTTTCCTTAGCATTATATACTAAAATTAACTCAAAATCAGATCTCTCTTTGCATCTCATTGATATTTAACAAAAAAAAAATGCCCTTCACATATGAGATTGAAAACAAAATTTAGAATAAATCAACGGCTTTTAGATTAATAGTGAAGATAGATTAAAGTGAGAAACATATAAATATTGGAGATTGAAAATGAAAGAGAAAAAAGAAATAGAAATAGAAACATTACAAACAAAAATACAAATGTTGTTGTAAGAGAAAATATAACAAACACTTAGTAGGAAAAAGAAATTCCAAAATTTTATTTCTGTTAAAAGGTGCATTTTTCCTACTCAAAGATGCCATTAAATAGGCATTACAACTCAACTAAAAAATCAGTAAATATCATATTCATATTGGACAAAAATATATGTTAACCCAAAAATATAAATGGGTTTAGATTAGAATTATCATAAAAGAATGGAAGAAAGAATAACATATTTAAATATATATACAAAATAATATATGTCATATATTACTACCAATTTTTCGTCCAACTCAATAGCATCTTGATAGTTAGGTGTAACATCCCTAAGTCTTGAAAATTAAATAAAATAAATTAAAATTAATTTGATAAATTAAATAATAATTTAAATGAAAAATGAAAAAAATTTTAAGTGAGAAAGTGAGATGTATATGTATATATATATATAAAATATACATAATATATAAGCCAACCAAAAGTCAACTTTTTTTAAAAAAAAATCAAAGGTCAAATGATATTTTTATAAATATACTTTAAAAATTAAAATTTATTTTAATAATTCAAACATAATTTATTTTTGTAAGGAAGAGGAAAATTATTATTTTTAATTAATTAATTAATTAATTAGTATATATGGCTATTTTTAAAGTGGAAAGAAAGAGAATTAAAAATCAATTTTAATCTTCTTCTTCTCTCTTTGAAGGCCGAACCACCATTGATGTCCAAGCTCAAGATTTTGCTTCTTCCAAGCTTCTAAAATTGAAGGGTTTTCAAGATTTCAAGTGAAGTTTTGGTGTTTTCCACTTGAATTAGTAAGTTCCCTAACTTAATTCTTTGAATTTCCATGAAAATTGGAAATATGTTTGATTTGGGATTTTGAAGTAGTATGATTTAATTGTTTGAAGGTGTGTATGAAGCTATTTTGCTTAGTTTATAATGATTTTAAGGTTGGATTGAAGAAATGGTTGAGTTTGAGTGGAGTTTGATGAAGAGAGAGAATTTAGGGTTATAAAACTTTTGAGTTTGTGAAATCATGAGTTTTAATTATGCAATTTTATTCTAAATGTATTGTTTTAATGCATAAATAAGAATTTTAAAGTCAAATGATGAATTTGATTAAATTTAGATAGACTTTGGATGAGGCAGTGTTGATTTAGGGTTTTGAAAAGTGAATTTTCAAATATTAGTTAATTATTTGATTTTAATATTTAGAGCATATTGTTTAATGATATTAGTGATGGAAATAAGCTTGGATTGATAATAGATTGAGTTGGAATGAAGATCCTTCAGTGGTGAAAGTTATATCATTTTAGGGTTTTGTATAAAATTATATATTTAATTAATAAATTTGGTTTAAACATATTAAAATATATTTATAATGATATAAACAAACTTAAAACACCAATTTAAATGGATTATAATGGTTTTTTAAAGTTAAAGTAATGTTAGACTTAATTTTAGAGTTTTGAATTGAATGATGTTTAATTAAGATTTGATGTTGAGAATACCTTAAAATGTGATCTTAAATTATTGTATTTGATCATATTTGGTATAGGCATTAAGGAGAGGTGTTTTATCCAGCCCTACTATTGTAGCGTAACTTGGAAGAGAAGGTTGAAGGAAGTTTTGTAGCTTGCTTTTGAGTACTTTTTAAGGTAAGTATAAACTTTTGATAAATTAGATAGATCGGCATTAAATTGGGCTTAACACATTTTGGTTGAAAATGTGTTAAGCTACTTGATACATTGACCATTCATGAATATTGTGATATGATATATGATTTCTTATGCATGCATTAAATATATTGTGAAAAACCATTGTTAATTGCTAAATTGAACAAAATGTGATTTATATGCATTATTTGAAAATGATTCAAAAATAATTGGGTAATGTATTTTTAATGTAAAATGTGATACATTGTGATGAAATGATGAAATATGATTAATTAAAATGAATTGACATTGATATGAATGAGAAAAATGAAGCAATGTGCCTAATTGATAACGAGAAATGAGGTAATGTGCCTAGTTGATTATGAAAAAATGAGAAAAAGTTGAATATAAAAAATATGAATTATTTTTGTACCTAGTATGTTATTTAATTTTTAGAGTTCTGTGTTTGACAGTATGCCTATGAGGTTATCCTCATTATTTACCTTCGGGGCTAGACACTATGCGTCACTGATATATGATTTGCCTTTGGGGCTAGACGCTTGGCATCACTGTAATATGATTTGCTTTCGGGGCTAGCTTTTGAGCATTACTTTAATTTGCTTTCGAGGCTAGACATTTGGTGTCCATTTAGACCAAAACAGTAACTCTAAAATTTAAAATGACATATTAGATGTTTTGGGCCCATGCTTGTGTTTGTACTTATATGAATTATAAAATGATTAAACGATATGTTTTAAGGTGAAATTGAGTACTACATTGTGAAACATCATATAAAAACATTCATCGCACCGGTGACATGTGTGATCTGGTTGAGCCAGAGAGTTCTTCTAGACCGGATCGGGTCTAGATTTGAGATGATTATAGAGTTGATTTTAGTGCATCAAGATCAAAGACACTGCCAGCATGTATATATTTTATATTATAGTATATTTTAATATTATGTATATTATGTTATATTTTTGGAATATATATATATTGTAAATTACAAATAATGTTTTGAATAAATTTTATAATGTGAGTTTTATATGTGCTTTTGATAAATATATATATATATATATGTATAAATATTTTAAGGAATTGTGAAAAAATTGAGAGGTTGAGGTGGATATGTATGATTGATTTATTTAGGAGTATTTTTTGTTTATGCAGATTATGGTTTTGTTGAAAATTTGGGGATATTCAAATTACAGATAAAACTCTGACAAATTTTTTTTAGAGATTTTTATGAAAAATATTATTTTTGAACCTATAATTAATAATAAATATTTTATTTATTATTTAAATATACATTTAAAAGTATTTTGAGATTTTTAAATTTGAAATGTGAATTTTTTTATTAAATTGGATTGTGACATTTTTATACTGTATATGCATATTTTACATATATTAAGTGTATGCATTATACATATATAGGGTATAAGAGTGTTACATTTATTTTGATATCAAAGCCTAGATTTGAGGTTTTCGACCTAGGCGAGTTGTAAGAGAGAGAAAATGGAAATTTTTAAATATGATTTTCAATTGTGATACATGCTTTGGTATTGACATATCTGATCTCTGATGTAGTAATTTCTGCTGTATTTGTAGATATATGGAGTTATGGCGTCTAGAATGCACCAGTCTGCAGAGGGTAGTGCAGAAAATGTAGCTCCTGATGGGAGTAGAGTTAGAGCTAGTGTTGAGACTGCTGGAGAGGCATCTGCTTCTATGCCAGTGAGACTAGTAACTGATGAGGTTTCGCCGTTTGAGTACAACATATGGTGAAGTTGTTGAGACATATTTTGATTCAGCAGCCACAGCCGCAACCGCCACAATAGCAATTTTTGACTTGAAAGTATAACAAGCTGAGAAAGTTTGGAGCCACAAATTTTATTGGCACTACAGACTTTACTATAGCAGAGCAGTGACTGGACAGAGTCCAGAGAGTGTTCATCTAGCTACATGCTAGTCTAAATGAGAAGTTTGATTATGCTAGATCTCTTCTGCAGAGGAATGCCTATGAGTGATAGAAGACGGTTTTCCACGGAATAGTTGATCCACTAGTGCTGACTTATGATGATTTCTTACGGGAATTCCAGAAGAAGTATACTCCTAAAGAGTATAAAGATGCCAAGAAGATGGAGTTTCTAAGTTTGAGGCAGGATACAAGGTCAGTGACAGAGTATGAGTTTGAGTTCATCTGGTGTAGGCAGTATACTAGTGGCATTATTTCTAATAAGATTGACAGATGCCGGAGGTTTGAGAAGGGGCTGAGACCCTTTATCATGTGTCTTATGGCAGGCTCTCGATAACAAATTTTTTCTCAGTTGGTTACAGTTGTCAGAAGTGTAGAAAAGATATAAGATCTTGCGGTAGCTGCCAGAGCATAGGAGAGCAAAGCTAGAAGACTCCATGGTGAGGCATGGTCTTTATCAGTGAAGAGAGACCGAGAGAGATATCCTCAGAGGTTTAGTAGGAGTCAGGAGCAGTCTGACAAGTCAGTACAATAGCAGAGGCAGAGACAGAGACAGAGACCTCTAACCTTAATGGCTAGTGCCCCGACCCTAGTGACTCAAAGGTCTGCCCCACCTACCTATGTTCATTGTGGTAGGGCACATGTGGGTGTCTGATGGAGGACAGGTGCATTGGCAATGTGTTACAGATGTTAATCACCAGACTATTTTCTCAGAGACTGTCTAGAGCCACCAAATGACAGATACAACAACTTCTCAATCCAAAGTTAAAGGAGGTTGTGGTGGCAGAGGTTTTGGCAAAGGTGGTAGATTTGAGACTGATCAGAGAGGAGATTCTACAACAGGTAGTAGACTAGATGATGCAGGGTCATCATAGCGGGTTTATGTGATGCAGAGGCAGCCGGATGCTTCAGCTATCATAGCCGGTATTTTTACTTTATTCGGTACTTTAGTTCTTGCATTGATAGACCCTGGATCGATACATTCATACATCAGTGCATCCATTCTGCCTATGAGTGATTTGCATTCTAAGTTTTTATGATTTGATATTTTGGTCATAAATTTTTTAGGGTATAGTGTTGTTGTTAGTAGGGTGCACCGATATCGTCCAATTATTATTCAGAATGAGGAGTTTCTCGATGACTTGATTGAGATGTCTTTTAAGGAGTATGATCTGATTCTGGTTATGGATTGGTTATCTAGGTATGGGACTGTGGTAGACTGTCAACAAAAACGTATTACCCTAAAAACATGTGATAGTAGAGATGTAGTGGTATCTAGTGAGCAGAGACATCTTTCATCCATATTTATTTTAGCTATTTAAGCTAGGAGGATGATTCAAAAAGGATGTGAGGCATATCTTGCTCATGTTATAGATACCAGAGTAGTGGGATCCCAGCTTGACAGTATACCTATAATAATCTAGTTTTCAGATATTTTTCTTGATGAGTTGCCAGAGGTACCTCCTGAGAGAAAGGTGGAGTTTGGTATTGATCTGCTACCTGGTCCCACTCCTATCTCCATTACCCCTTATCGGATGACACCTGCTGAATTGAAGGAGTTGAAGGTATAGTTGTAGAAGTTACTTGATAAAGGGTTCATTCATCCTAGTATATACCTATGGGGAGCGTTTGTCTTATTTGTTAAGAAGAAGGGTGACACCTTGAGATTATGTATTGATTACAGACAATTGAATAAGATGACCATCAAGAACAAGTATCCATTACCTCGGATAGATGATCATCAGTTGAGAGTTAGAGATATGGATGTACTCAAGACAACTTTCCACATGAGGTATGTGCATTATGAGTTTTTGGTGATGCCTTTTGGATTGACGAATGCACCAACAATATTTATGAATTTGATGAACATGGTATTTAGACCATACTTAGATCAATTTATAGTGGTCTTTATTGATGATATTCTGGTGTATTCGTATAATGAGGAAGATCATGATAGGCATCTGCAGATTATACTGCAAACTTTGAGAGAGAAGAAGTTGTATGCTAAGTTATTTAAGTGTGAGTTCTGGCTCGATCAGTTGACTTTTCTCGGTCATGTGGTATCAGCAGAGGGTATTAGAGTTGATCCGAGTAAAGTTGAGGCTATCTTGAATTGGAGTCCACCAAAGATTGTGACAAAGGTTAGATGTTTTCTGTGATTGATAAGCTATTATCATCTGTTTGTGAAGGATTTTTCTATGATAGCTACACCACTCACCAGGTTACTTCAGAAAGGAGTGAGATTTGTGTGGACAGATCGGTGTCATGAGAGTTATGAGCAGTTGAGAGAGATGTTGACTCAAGCTCTTGTCCTTACCTTACCTGTGGAAAGTAAACCTTATGTGATATGCAATGATGCTTCATATAGTGGTTTAGATTGTGTTCTGATATAGAATGGTAGAGTCATTGCTTATGCATCTAGACAATTAAAGTCTTATGAGCTGAATTACCCGACTCATGATTTGGAGTTAATAGCCATAGTTTTTGCATTAAAGATTTAACGGCATTACTTGTATGGGGAGAAATATTATATATATATTGATCACAAGAGTTTAAAGTATCTAGATATTCAGAAAGAGTTGAATCTTTGACAGAGATGGTGGTTAGAGTTAATTAAAGATTACGACTGTTTGATTGATTATCATCATGGCAAGGTAAATATTATTGTTGATGCCTTGAGTCGGAAGTCTTTGGCAGGTTTGACTGCTTATTCGCTCTTATTGCTTATTGAGTTGAGAGCGTTACATGCCATATTTGAGTCTTGTGCTGATGGTGTATTGATGGCTCAGTTGCAATTGATGCCAATTTTGTTGGATCACATTAAGGAAGCCTAGTTGGCAGATGAGAAAATAAAGAAGATTGTGATGGATTTCTAAAAGGGGGAGAGTCGAGACTTACATGTGAGAGATGATGGTAGTTTATGGTACAGAAATAGATTGTGTATTTTTTATGATGCATGATTGAAGAGGAAGATTCTAGAGGAAGCACATCAATTACTCTATGCTATGCACCTTGGTAGTACTAAGATGTATCAAGATTTAAAGCAGCATTATTGGTGGTCAGATATGAAGAGGGACATAGCAGAATTTGTATTATGTCTCACTTGCCAGAGAGTGAAAGTTAAACACTAAGTTCCTTCAGGGTCGCTTCAGCCATTATCAGTGCCCGAGTAGAAATGGGAACGAGTGACGATGAATTTTGTGACTGGATTGTCTTTGATCTAGAAGAAGCATGATATAATCTGGGTGATTGTTGATAGGATGATGAAGACAACTCATTTTCTTCCAGTTTAGATGGATTATTCACTTGAGAAGTTGGCTAAGTTATATATCAGTGAAATGGTAAGATTGCATGGAGTTCCAATTTTTTTAGTGTTGAACTGAGATCCCTAGTTTACATCGAGATTTTGGAGGAGTTTGTACTACTTTTTATTCTCAGACAGATAGACAGTCAGAGAGAGTGATACAGATTCTTGAGAATATGTTGAGGAGTTATTTCATTGCTTTCACTGGAAGCTAGGATAGATTCTTGCCACTGATTGAGTTTTTCTAAAATAACAGTCATCAGTCTATCATTGGGATGGCACCTTATGAGGCCTTGTATGATAGGAAGTGTAGGACACCTTGTGTTGGGATGAGGTTGGAGAAGGTAAGTAGGTCGGTCCCGATTTGATTAAGAAAACAAAAGAGAACGTGAAGGTGATTCGGAGTAATCTGAAAGTAGCTTCTGATCGACATAAATTCTATACCAATTTGAAGAGAAAAGACAAAGAGTTAAGTGTGGGAGATAAGGTGTTCTTGAAGGTGTCTCCATGGAAGAAGATTTTGAGATTTGAGCTTAAAGGGAAGTTGAGTCCTCATTTCATAGGACCATATGAGGTTCTGGAGAGAGTTGGTCAAGTGGCTTACAGATTGGCTCTGCCGCCCGAGTTAGATCGGATACACAATATTTTCTATGTCTCTATACTTCAGAGATACAGGTCAGACCCATCTCATGTCTTGTCAGTAGAGTCCATTAAGGTGAGTTCGGATCTAACTTACGAAGAAGAACCAGTGGTGATTTTGGCTCGAGAGGTGAAAGAGTTGAGGAATAAAAAGGTGCCACTTGTGAAAGTCCTTTGGAGGAATCATGCCACTAAAGAGAAAATATGAGAGAGTGAGCAGATGATGTAGAGTTAGTATCCTCAGTTATTTCAGAATTGATGTCATATAATTTCGAGGACGAAATTTTCTTTAGGGGAGAGAATTGTAACATCCTTAATTCTTGAAAATTAAATTAAATAAATTAAAATTAAATTAGATAAATTAAATAAATAAATAATTTAAATGGAGAATGAAAGGATTTTAAGTGAGAAAGTGAGATGTGCATATGATATATATGCAAAATATACATAATATATACAAGTCAACCAAAAGTCAACTTTTTTAAAAGAAAAGTCAAAGGTCAAATGTCATTTTTATAAATATACTTTAAAAATTAAAATTTATTTAAATAATTCAAAAATAATTTATTTTTGGATGAAAGAGGAAAATTATTATTTTTTAAATAAATAATAATCAATTAATTAATTAAAAAATTAATAAAATAATATATTTGGCTATTTTTAAAGTGGAAAAGAAGAGAATTAAAAATCAAATTTCATCTTCTTCTTCTCCCTTTGAAGGCCGAACCACCATTGATGTCCAAACTCAACATCTTGCTTCTTCCAAGCTTCCAAAATTGAAGGATTTTCAAGGTTTCAAGTGAGGTTTTGGTATTTTCCACTTGAATTAGTAAGTTCGCTAACTTATTTTTTTGGATTTTTATGAAAATTTAGAATATGTTTGATTTGAGATTTTGAAGTAGTATGATTTAATTGTTAGAATTGGTGTGTATGAAATTATTTTGCTTAGTTAATAATGATTTTAAGGCTGGATTGAAGACATGGTTGAGTTTGAGTGGAGTTTGATAAAGAAAGATAATTTAGGGCTATGAAACTTTTGAGTTTGTGAAATCATGAGTTTTAATTATGAAATTTGATTCTAAATGTGTTGTTTTGATGCATAAATAAGAATTTTAAAGTCAAATAATGGATTTGGTTAAGTTTGGATAGAGTTTGGATGAGGTAGTGTTAATTTAGAATTTTAGAAAGTGAATTTTTAAAGATTGGTTAATTATTTGATTTTAGTGTTTAAAGCATGTTGTTTAATGATATTAGTGGTGAAAATAAGCTTGGATTGATAATTGGATTGAGTTAGAATGGAGAACATTCAATGGTAAAGGTTATGCCATTTTAGGATTTTGTACTAAAGCATGTATTTAATTAATGTAATTGGTTTAAACATATTAAAATATGTTTGTAATGATATAAATAAACTTAAAACACCAATTTAAATGGATTATAATAGTTTTTCAAAGTTAAAGTAAGGTTAGGCTTAACTTTGGGGTTTTAAATTGAATGATGTTTAATTAAGGTTTGATGTTGAAAATATCTTAAAATGTGATATTAAATTATTGTATTTGATCATATTTGGTATAAGCATTAAGGAGAAGTGTTTTGCCTAGCCCCAGTGTTGAAAGACAACTTGGAAGAGAAGGTTGGAGAAAGTTTTATAGTTTGCTTTTGAGTGCTTTATAAGGTAAGTACAAACTTTTGATAAATTAGATAGATTGGTATTAAATTAGGCTTAACACATTTTGGTTAAAAATATATTAAGCTACTTGATACATTGAACATTCATGAACATTGTGCTATGATATGTGATTTGTTACGTATGCATTAAATGCATTGTAGAAAGCCATTATTAATGGCTAAATTGAACAAAATGTGATTTATATGCATTATGTGAAAATGACCTAAAAATAATTGGATAATGTATTTTTAATGTAAAATGTGACACATTGTTATGAAATGATGAAATATGATGAATTAAAGTGAATTGACATTGATATGAATGAGAAAAATGAGAAAATGTGCCTAATTGATAATGAGAAATGAGACAATGTGCCTAATTAATTATGAAAAAATGAGAAAAAGTTGAATATAAAAAATATAAATTATTTGTGTATCTAGTATGTTATTCAATTTTCAGAGTTTTGTGTTAGCTGGCATGCCTATGAGGTTATCCTCATTATTTGCCTTCGAGGCTAGACGCTATGTGTCATTGATACATAATTTGCCTTCGGGGCTAGACGCTTAGCGTCACTGTGATATGATATGCCTTCGGGGCTAGCTTTTGAGCATTACTTTGATTTGCCTTTGGGGCTAGACACTTGGTGTCAATTTAGACTAAAAGAGTAACTCTAAAATTTGAATGACATATTAGATCTTTTGGGTCATGCTTGTGTTTGTACTTATATAAATTGTAAAATGATTAAAGAATATATTTTAAGGTGAAATTGAGTACTACATTTGAAACATCATACAAAAGCATTTTGCATTGGTATTGCTTTACAAATTTATTGTTATCCAAGTTTGTACGGCTAGAGTTTTAGTTTAGCACGATTGTAATTCATCACGCAGGTAACAAAGGTGATCCGGTTGAGTCGAAGAGTTCTTCTAGACTGAGCCAGATCTAGATTTGAGTTGATTATAGAATTGATTTTGGTGCATCAAGATCAAAGACACTGCCAATATGTATATTTTTATATTATAGTATATTTTAATATTATATATATTATGTTATATTTTTGGAGTATACATATTATAAATTACAAATAATGTTTTGAATAAATTTTATAATGTGGGTTTTATATGTGCTTTTGATATATATATATATATATATATGTATAAATATTTTGAGGAATTGTGGAGAAATTGAGAAGTTGAGGTGGATATATATGATTGGTTTATTTGGAAGTGTTTTTTGTTTATGCAGGTTGTGATTTTATTAAAAATTTGGGGATGTCCAAATTACAGATAAAACTCTGGCGAATTTTTTTCAGAGATTTTTATGAAAAATACTCTTTTGAAACCTATAGTTAATAATAAGTATTTTATTTATTATTTAAATATACATTTATAAGTATTTTGGAATTTTTAAATTTGAAATGTGAAAATTTTTATTAAAATGAGTTGTGACATCTTTATTTAGTATATGCATATTTTACATATACTAAGTGTATATATAATACATATATAGGATATAAGGGTGTTACATTAGGTTTCTTGCTTGTAATACTCCCACAAAACATACAAATTTTTGATATTTGAACTTGAATTAATTTCTTCTTCATTTATGTATGAAATTGATGGGTCTCAAAGAGAAAATAGGAGGATTGAGAATGAGAATCAATTGAATATTTATTTATCAATATACAGTGAAAAAAAAATAGATTTTGGAAGTCCAACTCAGCAGCATCGCAGGGATGTCAATGATGAATTAAAGAGGGAAAAAATGATTGAGAAATAAATAAAAAGAAAAATAATGAAATGAGAAAATAAATTCATCCATTAAAGAGGAAGAGATGATAGGGATAGTGACTGTATGGGAAAAAAAACAAACAAACAAAGGAAGAAGAGAGAGATGTTTAAAAAAAATGAAGAATTTGGTATATTTTAAGCCATTCATGCGCGTTTGAATTTATTTTATTTTACGCTCTAAGCAAAGTGTTAGATACTTTTATTTTTAGAGTTGACAAGTGTGTAATAGGATGCCCTCAAAGTAGAGAGGGCTAATTGAATATTTTGAATAAGTTCAAGTATTTATTTATGTATTAAGCATATATATATATATATAAATTTATGTGTGTGTGTATGCATGTATATATGTATATAAGTATGTATGCAAGCATGCATGCACACACAAATATATATTTATGGGTCTAATACATTAGCAGCCCCCCTGTACTTTACTATTTTGATCACTTTGCTATTTGTGTTTATGCATTTGCTATTTTACCCTTGATACTTATCTATTTTGTACTAATCAATACTTGTATACATAGATATTGGTCACTTTGCCCATTATATATATCTATTTTATACAATAAACACCTAAATAAAAATAATATTATATGTGCATGTAAGTATCTATTTGATATAAAATATATCAATATAAGAGGCAAAATGACTAGTGCGTGTTTATGTAAGTATCTGTTGATACAAAATAGACAAGTGTAGGGAAAAAGTGACCAATGCATAAATACATGAGGTAATGTGACCAACTGAACAAGTAAATGGGTTTACATATGTATTGTGCCTATATTTATGTGAAGTGTTTTTATCTCGACAAATCCAAGATTAACAAAAAAAATTGTCATAATAAATACTTAAAATTCAGTATCTTTTAACCTATTTAAATTTTCCTAAGAGAGAAGTATAAATCACTCCAAAATAAGAAAATCAATATGGAATATTTAAATTATTCTAGAACTAGATCCTCCAAAAGTAGGGTAAAGAATTCTAATCACAAGTTGCCTTCTCAGATGTGTTGAAACTTGATAGAATACTCTTAATTTATTTTGTTCAACGGTGAAAATATATGTAGCTTGTAAGGATACAGTACTATTCAAACTCTCAATTTGAAGTAACGCATATAACACTTTATTGCTTTTATTAGTCATTTCTTGCTCACATTCCTCTGCACCAGACTATGCATTTGCTATAGTAGCAAAATGTTTTTTTATTTTGCATAAAATTAGAAGAAACATTTGGAATACAGTAGCCATAACAAGGTCTTAGGATACCTTAGACTTTGGTATACTTTCTTTCCTTGTTGTTTTAGATGTTGGATGAGTTGTTGGTTGAGTTATAGATACACCTTCATCTTTTTCATTATCTTCTCTTATAATATTTACTTCTTTGGCCATCTCTTTCTATATTTACTATAGCATCATCAAATGTTTCAACTTCCTTACCTGTTGCTCTATTTTTGCCAATTAACTTTCAAATTTCATAAAAAAAGAGAGGAAAAGATGCATTCCAAAAACCTTTTGCTTTCCTATAATTTTATCAATAAAAAAACAATATAGTAAATTTTAGATAGGTCTTATAAAATAATCAAATTTAGCACATATAATTTATGATATAAAGTGATTGTATATCTTACCCCTCACCATTCTTCATATACACTTTTTTCAAATTGTATTATCTTTCTAATTATATAATTCCAACTAAATCTAGATTTGTTTCACATTTCATTGATATCATTGTACTTTGCCTTCATTGTTTTCCATCTAGAATCAATATGCGGTTCAACTCTAATATCATACAAAGGAAGTTTTTAGTTAATCAACTCTTCAATTCTCATCAAATATCCATTCTTTCAAGTATTATCCTACTTAAATTTTAAATTAGTAAGCACCTCCTATATAAATTAGTAAGCACCTCCTGTATATTTGGATTGTTATAAAAAATTCTACTTCATTAGCATCAATGTTATTTTCATCTTCTCCATCATCCATAACATTTATCCTCTATGATATTTATGAGCATATATTTTATTATTAAGTTATGCAATACATAACATGTCATAATAATACGTCCATGAGTCCTAATTAGATAAAATGAGTAACTCCTAAGAATCAACCAATATTCTTTAAGTAAACTAAAATATTTTTCTAACTATATTTTTAACTTTTGAGTGTTTCATATAAGATTACTCCTCTGCAGTTTACGGTTGTCTATTATCTTTTCACTCATTAAAATGGTAGCATTACCCTCTATATAGAGCAAAAAATCTTCGCCATTAATATAACTAATATCAACCAAGTAATAATAACTTTCACATTTGAAAATATACATTATAAATTATTTTTCTAAAAATGTAATGTAATATTTCAATTATTAAATGAAAATATTATGAATTGGTATTACCTTGAGAAATTTTTAAACAATTAGATAATAACATCAAGAGAAATTATTGAATAATGAGCAGTTATTGATATTATGGAATTGGTCAAAATTTATTTAAATTAAAATTAAATTACTTGCTTAAAATTTCAAAACAAACCCTAATAAAAAGTTCTATCTCAATTTATTACCAAACTCTTGTTGCTAAAAGGCAGGCACTCGAATCTACATGAAAAAGCACCCGTAAACCATAATCTAATAACAATATAACGTAACATGCATCTAAATAATAGACTCTTCCAAAGCTCAAGTGCCACCAGATAATAATAATAATAATAATAATAATAATAATAATAATAATAATAATAATAATAATAATAATATTCTTCAAGAGTTGGATATTTGGATTTGCATACACATATATAAATTTATTAAAAAATATCATTTACCGATCAAAATAAAGAAGAAGAAATATTTGCATAAATTAATTGAGACATATCTTAAAAATAATTTTCATAACTTTCAGGTCACCTCAGCAAATAAATTAACAAAACAAACATGTGGCCCATAATTGATTTGCTCCATAACATAATTTATTCAATAACAACAGAAAAAGCTCACTGTAAATTTCTTTTTTTTTTGTCCCCTATTTTTTTGGCTATCTCACAATCACCATCCCTTCAGTATTTATATACATAAGGATTGGGAATCTGTACAGATAAATAATTCACCACCTCATAATTTTCAGTGAATAATTTTAATTTTATGAAAAATATTTTACACATTTTATTAAATTAATCATCTTAATATGCTTAAAATAATATTATTTACACTAAAATTCAAGGATTTAAATAAAATTTTCATTTAATTAATGGGTTTATTTAATTATTTTTCATAAGTTTATAATTAATAAAAAAATTTGAATTAATAAAAATTTTTAGCCCATTGATCAAAAAATTGCTGACAATTAATTAATACAATTAAACTAAATATGCAACTGCTTCTGTTTTTATTGAAATCGTCATTTTAAAAAAAACTATTCTCCTTAAATTATTATTTTATAAAATTAAAAAATAATTTTTAATTATATTTTTATTATTAATTATTCAAATAATAAAATAAAAATATAGTATTTATAAATTATTAAAGAATATTTTAATTTATTTAAAATAATTTTATATAATATTTAAAAAATTTAATAACTTTTTATTAGACGTGTGATGATAACAATTTTAACATGACAAAAGAAATATTAATTTAATAAATCTAATAAATTGATCTATTGAATTTTAATATACAACAAATCATACTCATCTCATTTCATTTAAAAAAAGAAAATTATGCTATATAGTCTTTTAATTAATTATATATGAAGAGAAAAATATTTAGAAGACTCAAATTTTAAATATAGATAAAATTGTCACTAAAATACATATTTTGCGATTTTTTAAATATATTATTAAATATTTTATTAATATTTATATTAAATTAGAGTGGACATCTTTTTCAATTTATTTGAAATTTAATAATAAAAATAAAAAATCATGTAAAATAGTGGGTGGTGTTAAGCGAGACAGAAGCACTTGGCTGCCATTTGAGTTGCAAGTGATGACGTAATCCAGCCATCTTCGATGAGTAATGATTCTGTGTATCTGTCCTATACTATTCTTTTTATTTAAAGGCACTTGTATACAAAAATACCCTCCACAAATTTACTCTGAGAAAAAATAAAGTAGAATTAAAATATTACTAAAAACGAGATCAGATGCGTCCAAAACTAATTTATGTGGGTTCCACAGGGTATGATTTGATTGTACTAAAATGTAAATTCATCAGCTGTGCAGTGTGACCCATTTTCAATACCGAAACTGGTCCCGGTTCGGCGCTTCCGCGTATTATGCATCTTATGATCTTATCCATTTCCATATATTTTAATAAAATAATTTATTGATATTTATAATTTATGTTGAAAGAATTTTGAATTTGTTTTTTAAGAAAATTAAAATTATAAATGAGAGAGCTATCGACAAATAAACTTAAAATGCAATAAAAACACTAATGGAAAGTTTAATTGTAAAAAATAAATTCTATTTTTTTTTAATTTCTAAAGAAAAATGGAAATGGACTTTATTTTTCTTTGTTAAAATAAAAAATTAAATATATTTTTTTATATTTATTAGTCAATAGTTGAGTTTTAGAAAAATGATTTTATTTATTTTTTTAAAAAATTAATATTTACTTCTCACTTCAATACAAACTATTTTTTTTTTATTTTTCTCATTTTGAGATTTTTTTATTTAGATTTATCTATTTTATTGGTTTATGTTATGTTTTGAAATTTAAAAATATTTTTATATTGATTTTATAATAATTATAAATTTTTTTATTTTATTTAAAAATATCATTTAATTATGATTAAAAAAATAAATATAAATATTTGATTATAAAATTATATATGTAATTATATTTTTATATAAAGTATTTAAAAAAGAAAATCATTTAAATATTATATAAAAATGAAAATTGGATAAATAAGTAAACAGATTTTGTAGTTTTCCAAGTTTTTTAATTTTTTACTTAAAAAATAAAAAATATAAAATATAAAACAAAATTACAAAATAAAAATAGAAAATGTTTTTCACAATTAAATCTAAATGGCAACTTAAATTCTAAAAGGTTAGAAAAAAAAGTGGTGCATTTTGGACAGTGAAAATATTAATAATATGAGAAAGAGGCCAGAGATGTGGTGGACTTGTGATAATGTTTGTTATAGAATAAAGTGCGGATGTTGGGGGGCAGAATACAAGTTTTTTAGTTGAAAAACAAAATGTGAATTGTGTGAAAGCCATACCTCAATTATCACTTCATCTAATTTCAATATAAGAGGAATATGTAAGTTAAATATGAAAATAATACTAATATTAGTTATTTTAGAGAGTAATTATTAAATAATTTTTTTATTCGCTAAAAAATATTTATTATAATATCTCTCTTCATAAATAAATTTATAATAAATATTTTTAACTAATAAAAATAAAATTGTCCAACAATCATTTTCCAAAATAATTTAAACTAGCATTTCTCTTCAATATAATCATTCTGTTCTCCTTTAAAAATAAAAAATAAAAAAATCTTCATTCTGTTTCAATAATGAAACTATGATTCCTCGTTGGGTTAATTTTAGTTAAAATATAGGCTCGATCAAATTATAATTGATTATATTTTTCATTTATAAATTTTTAATCTTGATGTGAATTATCTGTTTTTAATAAGACTAAAATGATGTATTTAGTTCGGTGTCTAATTAAAAACTTACTATTAATTAAATAAAAAATCAATTAAATTAATTAATGTCTACTGAAATAATGAGTTGCAATTTAACTTAAATTTGATTTTGAGTTTTTTATAAATAAAATCTAAAATTCTTCAACTTATTATGTTTTGTCCATTAAATCTCTAGAAATTTATTTATTTTTCAGTGCATAGTCTTAAGAAAATAGAAAAACACATTGAAGATTTTTTGAATGATAAAAGAAAAATTAACAAGAAATTATGTCCGTCAATTTAAAAATATTCGTAAATTTGTACTAAGTTTTGGTTACGAAAATCATTAAAAGCACAAAAAAGAAATGCTATTTTTCACATCATAAACTTTTTTTCAATTTTTATGAATTAAAATAGAGTAATCTTTTAAAAATAATAGAATAGTTTAATAATTTATATATCTTGATACATACTGATATGTTATATATTTTATTTTAACTATGGAAGAAGATTTGAATCCGAAAAGAAAAATTTTAATTTAAATGTACCAACAATGTAAAATTCATAGAGTTTAGAGGTTTCAAAATATATATTTTTCTTTTACAAAGAGCTATTGAATTAGAATTTATACTATGTTTAAATGATAGTTAGTCATAGTCTCATAAGATATTATTTAATTTTTTTTATTTATTTTGACTTTCGCCGATTATGCATGGTATATTGATAATTTCATTATTTGAAAACTATGTTAAACTACCAATTTAGTAATTTTTTTTATAGTTTTCTAATATTGTCTCCCAAAAATATTTAAAATAAATTATTTAAACATTAAATATATATTAATAAATTATTATTATTTTTATTTTTATAATATATTAAAATTTTATAAAATATTATTAAATTAAATAAAAAATTATTTAACCATATTATACTTTAATATATTTTTAAAATATAATAAATATTATTTACAGTATTATATCATATATTATTAAATTATATTGTCAGTTATTCAAAAAATAGTTAAACTCTCAAAGAATATTAAATTACTCCTACGCTTAAGAAAAAATAAAATAATATAAAAATTTAGCTACACATTTTGCCAACTTATTATCATATATGGTATATTAACTGTTGCAAGTTTTCTATATAAATTACTATCACATGATATATGATGAAAATAAAATGTCAACGGGAGACATTTAATTCCATTGGTTATTAACATTAGGATTAGAACTCCGCCTGCGAGTATCGTAGCCGGTCCCAAGCCCGGATAAAGGAGGAGGGTTGCGGTAGGTTGGCGGCCAGTGTAAAAATTTTGCCAAACTTTCTATGGATTCTCAAAACTATCATTATACCGTTGGGACGTGCTCACCTAGGCACGCGCTACATCGGCACCCGGGTGTAGTGTTAAATGAGCAAGGGGTTCCATCACATCGACGCCTGGGTGTGGTGGAGTATGAGCAAAGGTTCCCATGCCATGGACGGGTATGGGTAAAGAAGTTAGTCCCGCCATATCAGCGCCCGGATGTGGTGTCAGACAGGAAAGGGCTACCGCATTATGGACGAATGCGGCTAAAGAAGCAAGTCCAAGGGAGCCGATTAAGATTAGGTAGTTGGAATATTGGCACTCTGACTGGGAAGTCTATAGAGCTTGTGGATACTTTGAAAAGAAGGAAGGTTAGTATTGCTTGTTTGCAGGAAACCAGGTAGAAGGGAAATAAAGCAAAAGAGATTGGTAACTCAGGATATAAGCTGTGGTATTGTGGCTTGGATAACAATAGGAATGGTGTGGGCATTATTATTGAGCCTACGCTTAAAGACAAGGTGGTGGAAGTGAAAAGAAAGGGAGACAGGATTATCTCTTTGAGGCTTGTTTTGGGAGATGATACTATTAATGTTATTAGTGCTTATGCTCCCCAAGTAGGTTTGGACGGAGCATCCAAGGTTCAGTTCTGGGAAGATATGGATGATATCATGCAAGGTATTCCAGATAATCAGCAAATCTTCATTGGTGGGGACCTTAACGGGCATGTTGGTAAGGACAGTAATGGTTATGACAGGGTTCATGGGGGTTATGGTTTTGGCAACAGGAATGAGGAGGGAAAGAACATTTTGGATTTTGCGGTGGCTTATGATCTAGTACTGGCGAATACCTGTTTTGAAAAGAGGGGGTCACACTTGATTACCTTTAAGAGTGGACGAACCCAAAGTCAAATAGACTTCATACTTACTCGAAGACGGGACAAAAGTAAGTGTAAGGATTGCAAGGTCATTCCGGGTGAAGCATTGGCGGCGCAACATCGTATTGTGGTTTTAGATGTTAAGAATAAAAGTAGCTGGAGGAATGATAAGAAAATATTGGAACCAAGGATAAGATGGTGGAAATTGAAAGACCTAGCTCAAGGTACCTTTAAGGAGGAGTTACTAAAGGAAGAAATTTGGAACCTTGAGGCTAGTGCAGAGAACTTGTGGACAAAAATGGAAGGTGGCATTAAGAAAGCAGGTAGTAAATTGCTGGGGATCTCTAAAGGGGCAGGGCCTCGACCGCACGATGCATGGTGGTGGGATGAGGAGGTTCAAAAGGCTATTAAGGCTAAGAGGGAATGGTATAAAAAGTTACCGAATGCGGTTAATAGCGAGGCCTTTGAGGAATATAAGAGGGCTAAGAAAGAGGCAAAGAAGGCTGTTAGTGTAGCTCGTGGCAGAGCCTTAGAAGGGATTTATCAAAAGTTAGGTACTAAAGAGGGAGAAATGGGCATTTATAAGATTGCAAGGATGAGAGAAAGGAAAAGCAGAGATTTAAGCCAAGTCAAATGTATAAAGGATGAAGATCAACGGGTGCTGACAAGAGATGTTGAGATTAAGGAGAGGTGGAAGGCTTATTTTGAGCAGTTATTCAATCCTGAACATGAACAAGATTTTCAAGGTCTTCATGCAACAAATGATTATATCAGCTGGTCTAGGAGGATCTTGCATAGTGAAGTAAGAGAAGCCTTGAAGTATATGAAAGTTGGTAAAGCTTGTGGCCCGGATGGTATTCCTATAGAGGTTTGGAAGAACCTTGGAGAGGTAGGAGTTGCCTGGTTAACTAAACTCTTTAATGCTATTGTGAAAGGACGTAAGATGCCGAATGCCTGGAGGAAGAGTATCATGGTACCCATATATAAAAATAAGGGAGACATTCAATGCTGTACAAATTATCGGGGTATCAAACTTATGAGCCATACTATGAAATTATGGGAAAGGATTATTGAACACAGATTGAGGAAGCTTACAAGAGTTTCGGAGAATCAGTTTGGGTTTATGCCAGGGAGATCTACCATGGAGGCTATTTCTCTTCTAAGAAGACTAATGGAATTGTATCAAGAGAAGAAGAAAGATCTCCACATGGTATTTATTGACTTGGAGAAAGCCTATGATAGAGTACCAAGAGAAGTGTTATGGTGGGTTTTGAAGAGGAAAGGAGTCAACGGCAAATATATCAACATCATCAAGGACATGTATGAGAATGCATCCACTAGTGTGAAAACACCTGGTGGAGACACTGAGACTTTCCCTATTACTACCGGATTGCATCAAGGTTCGGCCATGAGTCCATATTTATTTACCCTGGTTATGGACGAGCTAACCAGAAGCATACAAGACGATGTTCCTTGGTGTATGTTGTTTGCTGATGACATTATTTTAATTGATGAGACTAGTGCTGGTGTAAACCGTAAGTTGGAAGTGTGGAGAAAAACCCTCGAGGACAAGGGTTTTAAGTTAAGTAGGAGTAAAACAGAATATATGCACTGTGAGTTCAGTCTAAGGAAGAAGCAGGAACATGAGGTTAAGTTGGATGGAGTTTTGGTTCCTAAAACCAACCACTTCAAATATTTGGGTTCGGTGTTCCAGAATGATGGCCGTATAGATGAAGATGTGGCTCACAGAATACAGGTAGGGTGGTTGAAGTGGAAGGGTGCGACTGGGGTTTTATGTGATAAGAAAATACCTCTGAAAGTGAAAGGTAAATTCTATAGGACGGTTGTTAGACCTGCGATGCTCTATGGTAGTGAGTGTTGGGCACCAACGGGACAACATTTGCATAAGATGAGTGTGACAGAAATGAGGATGTTAAGATGGATGTGTGGACATACCAGACTGGACAAAATTAAGAATGTTCATATTCGACAAAAAGTCCAAGTAGCGGACGTCGGAGATAAGGTGAGGGAAGGAAGACTTAGATGGTATGGGCATGTTTTAAGAAGACCTCCTAATGCTGCGGTTCGTAAGTGTGAGAATTTGTTGATTGAGGGGGCTAGAGGTCGTGGCAGACCTAGAACTGTGTGGAAGGAGGTGATAGCAAGAGACTTACGTGCCTTAGATCTTGATGCGGATTTGATTAATGACAGACTTGAATGGAGACGTAAAATCCGTGTCTTGGAAGGGGCCTAAGGCTGGAGTTTTTTTTTTGGTGTCTTTTGAGCTTATTTTGTTGAGAATCCATACAGCCGACCCCAATTTGTTTGGGATTAAGGCTTAGTTATTTTTTTTTTATTAACATTAGGATTAGGATGAATAATAATAGGATTCGTCCATTGTATTAACTTTTCTACACGTATTTTATATGGATTTATATGGTACGTTTCAGTTCAATATATTGTATATATATATATAATACATATGGTAAGTAAGTGAATATATATATATATATATATATATAATGATTAAGAAACAATACTCAAGCTTAATTAATAGCCATCCTTAATCCATATTAATAAAGCATATGCTTTCGTTACCTCATTCTTTTTTTTCCCATTGGACCACATCATATCTTGAATAATTGTATGATTAGTAATATAGTTTTAGATAAATATGTATATAAAAAATTGTAATTTCACTACAAATAGTGACTGATATCAAAGTTAATTAGTTGGAGTGTAAGTGAATTCAAATATTGAAATATTATAATTTTTTCATACACATATTATACAAATTAGCTCCAATATTTTTTTATCCTTTCAAATATATTATATATATGTAGAATTAAAAAGTGAATTGCTAAAATAATAAAATAATTAGTAAAATTATTAAATTAAATTATTTGAATTGAAAAATAAATTTAAATATTGCTCTTATCATACAAATTATAATGAAGCTTTGTATTTTTCATTACAATTTATGTTATATAAAAATATATATATTATAAATTATTATATGCTTGATAGTATTATTAATCATTTAAAATGTGTTATTTAATAAAAAAAATAAAAAAATAATCTAAAGAACTCGTAAAGTTAAAATATATAAACACATAAAGCTTTATGAATTTCAATGTTTTTATTTTTATTTTATAATTTTACCACAATAATGCATGATTTAAGAATACAATTATGTTTTTTTATCACAATATGTATATTAAAAAATTATTATTAAATTTAAATTTAAAAATATGTATCATCAGATGTAATTACTAATGTGTAAAATGTATGCGAAGCAATAATAAATACTTTAAATTTTATTTAAAAAATTATTACTTTTTTTTAAATTTTTTTAAGTGTTTATTTTTACTATTTTATTAATATTAAAAAAATATTTATTAATATTATTATTTATTAAAATATTTTTTTAATAAATAATTAATAAATATTTAATAAGTAAGCGGTTAAAATTTAATGAGTAAAAATAATATTAAAATAAAATAAATAACTATATTTTATTTTTTAAATGAATACTTAACTAAGATTAAAAATTTTTTCTCAAATAGCCACGTAAGGTAAAATGAAGGAAGTATTTCAATAAAAATTTAAAAAATTATTTCGATTTATTATATATTTTATTTTAAAAAATAATAAATAAATAATTATTAATGCAATAGTTGAGAGGCTCCGACAAACTACATAATGCAAACATAATAAATAGTAATTTAACATAAAAGTTTCTTCCACGCGCCTAAAAATCGTGTATCTCTCAATTTCCTTCTCGCCTCTTCCTTTTTTCTTTCTGTACTCTTCTTCTTTAAATTGAAAAAAAAAAAAAAAACTCTCACACAGAAGCGGTGGCAACAGATTGAGGAAGAAGGAGGAGGAAGAAATCATGGTGACGCGGGAAAAGAATCAGATCCTGATAGATGTGAGATTTATGAACTTACCATTATACCCTTTGTCAATTCAACTCGCCCTTTCTCTTCTCTCTCTCGTGTGTGAATTTAATGACGTTCCGTTGTAGCGAGCTCAAACGTGTCGAAGCTTCCTATGGACACACCTTTCAAGCAAAGCAAAGGCCTTAATGCCGTAGCCAAATCCAAAGCTTTCTAATTGCATTTTCTTCCAATTAATTTTTCATCATCAGGAAACTTTCTCTGTTTTTTGTTTTTGTATGTATTGTTCGCATTTAACAAAATTCAGCATTAAATACGTAAAAAATTGTTATCTTCTGTTGTTGTTTGTTGTGCCCTGTTTTAGCGGCCATTTTTGTGTCTCTTGTTGTTGTTGTCGTTCGTTGATTTTTCCAGCATGGACGTTGCCGTTTTAATGCTGTTATTATGATATGAAGTTCGGTGGAGATTGTTTCTTTTCGTTTCTTGTTTTTCTTCTTCTTATTGGTATTGTAATTCCTCCTACTCATTCACTATTATGGAATTCGCCATTTCCAGGTCTCTTTTTTCTTCCTTCATTCAAGTTTTGAATTCGGATTTGGTTTTGTTAAGAATATTGTGGAGACTAATCAGCTGTATTTTTGTTTGTTTTTGGGATTTTAAGCAGTCAGTTGCTGTGAATTTGGAAGTAATTTTAAGTTTATTCGTGGATTGGAGAGTAATTTTCATGGGGAAAGCTGAAAATGCCAAATTTGTTTTTCCTTTAACCAGTTTCCAAATTGGGTGCGTTTCTTTTCTTTCTATTTCGCTTTCTGAAATTTGCAACATTTGTTTGAATTCTTCTGCATTTTTTGTCACTTAATTCATGGAGTATTACTTAATTCATGGAGTTTGTAACTATCACTTTTTTTAATTCATTAATTATATAAGAAAAAATAATTTGAAAATTTGCATCTATTGATTCTCTGATTGTCAGCTGTATTTAATTTTTTTTTTATGGAAAATTAATTTGTGAGCAGTTGGTAGATGCTCACCGCTTCTCATTTTTAATTTGAATAAAAGACAACTGACAACGTGAAAGTAAGTTGGAATTGAAGGCTAGTAAACTTTAGCTGAATTGTTTTAGTAGAGGAATGAACGTGTTTGACTTAGTATTTTAGTTTTGATCACCATGGCATTATTATCTATTTTGAGCAATTAAATAACTAAAAGGCATGCAAAAAATGTAGATTTTATCCAGTTCTTTTATAACGCATGATAATGGTTTCTGGTCCCTTTTTTTTGTATGATATGTGATAAAGGAGAATCTCACACATCTATGGAAATTGATTCAATTTTGTTTTCATTACAAGTGTAAATGATCTTCGTTACTCCAAAGGAATGAGTTATAGTGGAAACTGGATTATAAATCCTATAGTTTGATAATCTCTAACATTTCATTTGATGCAAGTATAAATTTCACTTATTTCTGAATTACTTGACTGAGCTCAAACTTTTAATATTTAGCTATATACCTGTAAATGTGGCAGTCTGGTCACCTTGAAGCATGGTATATCTTGGGTCTGACTAATTTGTTAAGACCACTCATTTAAAATAAGAAAAGAACGTTCATTTCATTTCTTCGTTGTTATATCAGATGATTTTCAATCTTGTGGTCTTAAATGAACGGGTATTTATTTTATTTTTTCTGCTTTGGTACTTTGTATGATTTCAGAGACTTGCAGGCTTATCTCTCAGATCTTCGCCTTTTCTTGGCATTTGAAAGTAATAAATTTTATATCTTGGTGGACAATCGGCCATGGTTGCAGAACCTTGGTTCACGGCCAGCACACTTGTGGCAGTTGATGGTTACCAAGGTTATTAAGAACACTTTTATGTGCTTGGGGAAAAAGAGTTACTTATCAAATTCATTTATGATCTTCGCATTGTAATATTGTTTCATATTCTTAATCTGCAGTCTAGGTTATCTCCTTTTGCAAACACAAAGGCTCAAAAGGGGAAAAAAGAAGGGAAGGAAGAGTCTAATCTTAGTAAATCAAAGAAGTTTGAGAGATGGATCACATTGGTTGATGCGGCAACTTTGTCTCGGAAAAGAGGTTTGCTACCTGTGAAGAACTTAAGACATTCTTTGAATCTAAGCAGTGAGTTGCACAGGACCCTGTATGGTTTTATTGTGTTCGAAGTTGCATGGACCCATGTTCGAGGTATCAATTACTTGGATGAGCTTCAGGTATTTCACCTTTTAATTGTCCATCTTTTGTTTGCAGCTCATTGACATCATTTTGATGTTTGGTTTTCATGTCAATTGCAGACTGACACATCTATGGCTATTGAGGCTAAGATAATGCAGAGATGGGAATTTGACAGCATTGAGCAGGCTGCAAATTGTTTAGCTTTGTGGTTCTCAGGAACATTTTCTGAACAGCTACACTTGAAAGAGTATCTGAACTGGGCAATAGGTATTCTTTTGCTTTTTATTTCCTATACAAGAAGAAGACAACTGTCTTTGATGAATTCTGGACTATCAACAACAATATGGTGATGGTCATGGAGATTCATTGAAATCATTGTTTCATGATGTACTTGTGCATTGGGAATCATTGGTGATTTTTCATGACATTCTTTTGTGTCGGTGTGTTTCTTTGTTATGGATTACCCTTACCCAAGAAGGTATAATGCCTTTCTGCTAGCCTCACTTGGTGAGCATAGTGCATTTTGGAGATTTTACATCATGTCCAATAGTGTAATGTATAAACACAAACATTCTCTGATAGGTGTCTGATTCACCGTAATTGAACCTGACTTTGAGGGCCTGTATTTCATTTTGCCTCATTACTCTTTTAGACGCATACATTATGAAATTTCAAACATACATTGGCATCTTCCTCATTTGCAAATCTCTCTATTATTCAACTCATTACCAAAAATTTCCATTTGTGCAACTATGGAAGGTGGCTTGTGCTGCAAGATCAAATGCCTCTGGGTTGCCATAATGGCTGAATTTATGGGACAAACTGTTTGATATGCTTGAGATGTTAAAGCAGTCCACTACACATGTTTTCTAATGAAGAGCTGAGGTGCCCAAAGTGTATCCATTCTAGAATTATACTCTTCAAGTCATTCCTGAAACACATGCTATGGCCCTTGATTATCCTCTTCCTTGTTTATTTTGGCAAACGCTGTCAAATTTAACAGGCTGCAGATGTAAACTGTTTCATTAATATGAACTCGTGTGGTATAAATTGGTATTCTCCATGATCTTATTCTTAGCATATAAATGACCTATTTATATCTGTATGTTTGTCTGATCAATGGGGTTGCCTCAAATATAAGGCCTTGGAAGCAGTTAATTTACTAGTACATTGCTAGAGATGTTCCTTTCATGTTCAAGAATCAAATGAGATGAAACCATTTCAGAGTTGCAGTTTTCTTTATTGTCCTTGTGTTCCTTTATGACAGCCTAATTTGGGCTGATGACAAGTCAGTTATCTTCATGCATATGCTAGCCAGTCATTTAACCGTCATTTTGAAGATTCATTGGTGTGGTTCTGCAATTATTATTATGATCCATATGTTTAATGTCAGCTTATGGTTTTCCCCTTGTATCATTGGAAAATTATTTTGCTTGCATTCCCATCATGCCTGTTGATGCATTCTGGACCTGCATATTTTCTTTCAGAGTGGATGAGGTGAGCTTGAATAATATATTTTAGTGAATGAAGTGAGCTTGAATATATATTTTAATGAATGATGTGAGCTTGAATAATGCATTTTATTTTATTTGGAATTTTTCAGGTGAAGTCTTTTATGATGCTGAAGAAAATTTCTCAAGCACTCTCTCTATTGATGATGAGGAAAATATCTGCAATGATAGGCCGGGGGTTGAGAATATTTCTTTATGCTGCCCAGGTGGCGGTTTTAATGTATGTCATAAGGCCATGGAAGACAAAACAAGTGATCCACACACCCCTTCTGCCACTGGGCCTAATAAGAGAAGGGTAACCAATTCCAACAGTTCTGGATTTAATGTTGACTTTTATTCCAAGGTAACACAGGCTGAAATTGAAGAGTTGTCTGACAACTCAGAGACTGATAGCAATGATAGTGAAGATGCTGTCGAAGCTAAGCAGTACCGAGATGTTTTGATTTTATTTAGGTTTAATGATCGTGATCTTCCATTTAAACTGAGGGATATAGTAGTGTCTGACTTGCGATTACTTACTTTATTAGAGGCTGGTCTTCCATCATGGGTTATCTTTCTTCAGTCCTATCCTGGGTTTTACCATCTTTATCGTCCTTGGATGTGTCCTCTGGCTAGAGCTTTATATGTGCTAATTTCAGTTGTCACTGTTCTTATAGGATTTTATGATTTATACAAAAATGTTCCAGTTCTTAAGGCAACTGCATCTCGTTTGTTTGGACCACTTTTTGATTGGATAGAGACCTGGGAGATGGTATCAAGGATCAAATACTTGGGAACAATGCTGTTTTTGCATAACTTTCAGAAGGCTATTACATGGTTTTTAATGGTCACACGTACAACACGGTCTTTCTTTTCTGTTTTCACTCAACCTCTACTTGAACCAATTGTGGAGTTTTTAGGCTTCCTCTTCCCAGTGTGGAATGTGCTTGTTGAAGTGGTAGCAAGCCTGTTATCTATCATTTGGGTTGCAACTGGATCTGTATGCTATGTGGTTGTAGACTTAGCACAGGTTGTACTGTGGCCTTTTTGGCTTATCATCTCAATCATCTGGAGCATTGGTAGACCTATTTATTTATTCTGTGAGCGAGTTTCTATTTAGATGCAACCAACATAATTTCTGATACTAATTTTACTTTCTTACTTATTGTGCTGCAGCAACATCAATTTTATATCCCATATTTTGGATCCTTTGGGAAATACTGTATGCTCCAATTCGGATGGTGCTTGCAATGGCCAGTTTTGTAGCCCTTATTTTTGCCTGGATATCGGAGTTGATTGGAGATATTTTGCAGACTGTTAGCAACATATTCCGGCTTGCTTCAGCATCTGATGCAACAGTTAGCACTTATGAAGTTTCCATGTGGCGTTCACTTTGGAATGACCTTTTTTCTCAGGTTAGAAACACTTCTGTGGTTGCTTATGGTGATAGTGAAACATCATAAAGCCAGTGGTTCTTATTGTTTGCTACAATGTTTTCAGGTTTTTCGTGCTTTAAGAAGTATATTGAATGGTTTTGTTGCCTTCTTCTCAGCCTGCAATAGGCATCGTCTTAGGTAATGTTTACACCGACCCTTGGATGTGTTTTTACTTACTTTCTACCTAATTCAAAATCCTAGTTGGCTAGGGTATCCAAGTTTCAGCTAGAAACATGAAACAAGGTCTTTCATGACTGTTTTTGGGATCTATAGCAGGTTGTGTTTTAATTTCTAATTCCTTTAAGCTTCTATAATTTGTGTGTTTGTGGCTCGTGTAGTTAATAGGGTAAATATTTTTTTTGAGGGGGAAATATTTCGTGATTACAACTATTGTAGAAGACCTATTTCTCAATCTTTTGGTTTACTGCTCTTAAAGAACACAACTCTTTTACAAAGCCAAACTTTTCTCGTCGTGATTTTCCGATGTGCTGGCATGCAGCATTTATAATCACATACAGGATTTCATTCAAAGAATATTTGGTCAAGCCCCAAGATCACAGCCCTCAGGTTATAGGCATAATAGGCCAACTCGTGGGAAGCAAAGTCTGGTAAGTTAACTGTGATATTGGCTAAAAATATGGTTCTATCTTCCGAAATATATTGCTGCACGGAACATGCAAATGCATTATTGCAATTGATGTATAATATAATTGTGTTTTCATTTCTAGTTTGCCCTGTTGTGCTGTAGCATGATCTCTAAGTTTTAGGATAGGCTTTACTCTTTGGAGCCATTTTTAGCAATTAAAAAAAATGATAGTAGAAAGGAGAACTGCAATCGGATGAGAGAATGCATAACTTCTATTAGCAACATCTAGTGGATAATGTCATGGCATCCAAGTATGGAAATGGAAAATAGTCTGTTGTTTAGTTAGAAATACTTCCCATTTAGAAAATTACTCTTTTTTTCTGAGAGGATTTAAAAAATTACTTTTAGTTCTCTAAATAGAAAATACGAAGCTGTAAAAACATTTGAGTTTGTTTCCCACTTCAATTTAAACTGTTTTTTTTTTTTTTATCTTTTTATATTTTTATTTGATAAAATCAAAATATTTTTTATAAGTTAAAATTTGAGAATATTTTTAGGCTGATTTTATAATAATTTAAAATTTAAAAAATATATATAAATGTTTAGATTAAGAACTAGTTTAAGTAAATTATGTTTTGGTATAAAATTATTTAAATCAAATTTTCATTTTCTAATCATTTTTTAAATGGAAAATTAGAAAATGGAAAATGAAAATAGAGCATTGTATTGTTTATTTCCATTCTTATTTTCTAATTTTAATTTTTGTTTCCTAATTTTTCAAATTTGCATTCAATACAATGCATCATCTAGTGTGCAAGTATTTTGTCAAGCTGATTGATCATATTTGGTGATGGAATTGCAGGCTGAAGTAGGAAAATTCACATAAGCTGAGATACAATCACTCTTTTTTTTTTATACTGTCAAGGCTAAAGAGTATCTTAAACCTGTATTGTTTGACAACTAATGATAAGAGCTGCCGAACAGCGCATCCCACGTTTCAGTTTGGAAATCTGCAGCTAGTTATAGAAAGATCTTCATTCTTTAGTTCTTTTTATATTTATTAGTTTTTTTTTTTAAATTTATTCTTACATATGTTTATAAGTTTATTGTATCTTAATAGTCAGATTCTGGATGTAAATAACATTGTACAGTCAACTTTGTCGTCAAATATATTCCCATTTTTAATTCCTTCCATCGAAACAATGAGCGAAAGCATTTCGCCTTCTCATTCTCATGCTTCTTTCCATTTATTTTTGAGAACTCCATTTTTCATTTTTGTTTTCTAGAAATATCATGCTAATTGATTAAAAAAAAGGAAAGAGTTGTTCCATGCCTATAGTCTGACAAGTTCCAAGCCTTCAGTAACCATTAAACAAGTGGGAAACCAGAAACGTGAGCTTCATTTTTTGATGCAATAAGGCTCTGGATAGGCACTAGCAATCGGATTCTACTTCTCTTCGAATTGAGGTTAATCAGTATCAAAAATATCAATGAAATTAAAGCTTTGATGCGGCAGAAAAAGACAGTTTTGGTCACGTTGTTTTTCCCAATAAATAAGGCAGACATTAGCTTCACATGCTGACACTGCCTGCCAAATTCTTGCTTAAAAACCGTCTACTTGCTGCGCATTCCAATCAAGAAACCCAAGTTATTATTTAAGCAGTTTTTTTACTTGCAGTTAAAAAGCCACTTCCTCCAAGCATCATGAACCTTCCTGTCCTGGCATTCAAACAAGGTTCCATTTCAGACAAAAATGATTATCAAACCCTGTACTTGCCTCACTATTGCAAGGAAACAAGTCCATTTATTGTACCGAAAGGCACCATATTCAAAGGCATGCATATGATTAAAATTTATATATGCATATGGTCGATCTACTTGGCTCAGAGGCCTCATTAGACAGTAAACTCAGTGAATAACATTTAGCATTTCATATTTTCAATCCTACCAAATCAGTAAAACAGTTGCCCGTCAAATTGTCAGCAAGTCATATAACGAAACAAAGACGGACATCAAGATATTTCATTACAAATCCAAGAACCTTAACCTACATAATCACCTAAGTCTATCAGATATTCTAGCTTCCCACTACATACAATAACTTATTTTCATGGAGCACCACCAGTTTGGTGTAACATTGCATCGATCTCATCACCATCCTCCATTTCCAGCTGAACAAGAGAGAAAACACAAAATTAGTGCAGGCCAAAAATATCCATTTGTCGGAGAATGCGAGTTCACCTATGTGTGTTTGCGCATGTGATCTTGAGTTTATGTACATGATCGATGCACAAGCGTGCGTGTAAGAGAGAGAGATACCTCATCAGGAGTTTGCTCTCCTCGTAGACGGCGACCATCAAACAGAAAGGCTATCGAGTTAAACTCAACAGATTGTCGATCACAGTAGGCATTCATCAGCTTCTTCAGCTGTGTGCTTCTTTTGATCCTGAAAAAGACTTCATTTCCATCCTACAAACAAAATCAAGTTAGCTCCTCATATAATAGGTGCTTTCTCCAAAATTGCACTCTTAAAACATTAAGTTATGTATTTTAATTCATTGATTGCACCATTGACTAGCAATTTGCAATTCTACAATGAGAAATAGAATAACAAAGGAAATATTTCTAAAAATTTGATGACAATTTTGATTTTCATTCCCCACATCACTTTCAACACTTCTTCACATGCATGTTTTATTTGGGACTAATAGATAAAAGTTACCACTTCTGTGAAGATGATAAAAAAACAATTGAAATGTGCTTACAACTTTTCTAAAATTTCATTCCTAAATTTCCATGCAACACTTTTTGCCACATTGAAAACCAAAAAGACCATTTAAATGTTTTCATGGTTAACCTATGAAACATTTCCTTTTGATGATTTATACTTTTTAAATTGCATCTGTTATACATAAAAGATCCAACACATAGTCAATACATGAAGCACCGCCAAAGACTAGTAAAATTCTTAATCAACCAGCAGAATTTTCAAACTATAAAAAGGCATCCCTCATCCAGCGAATAGCCCTCATCCTTTATAGGGTTGTCCTCACAAGATACACCCAATTCCAAAAAACACAAAGTCAAAAGCTTAAAATTAAGGTGGATTTTGGAACTGCATTTCATATGAAAAATCAAAAAACAACACTATCATGGCAAATTTAAAACACTCCCTCTTCATTTTAGACCCTCGTGCGTACACGCAAGCCATGTAGTTCACAGAGTTCTGAAACATTGAACCCCTCTAGAACCCAGGACACAAAACCCACGTCACATATTCCAAACTGTACAAAAATTCAAAACCATAGCCAGTTCCAACGAAACATGAGAACTCTTAATTGCATGTTAAATCAGATTACAAAACAAATTTGGGATCCCTTCTTATTAATTCATATTTGAATAGAATTCAAACACATCTATACACCAACAAAGAAGCAAAACAAAAGAATAACAGAAAACAAAATCCAACAAATCGAAAATAAACTTATACACCACATGATAATCAAATATAAAGTCAGAAACTTTCCAACACAAAATAGCTAACCAATTTATACCCAGTAAATTGTTCATATCACAAAACCCCAAAGCCCCAAAATTTTAAACACAAAACCTTCTTCTTATGATCAATATATTAAAATCACAAATAAAAAGGAAACTAGGGCTAAATCAAACTCAAGTAACAGCAACTAAAAAACAAAACCACAATCAAACCCACATCGTACACATATTAAACAAAAGAAGAGAGAAAAACCTTACAATCCTCTTTTTATGGTCTTATTTACGCCCTAAAAATATTTTTTAAAAAAAGAAGAAGAAGAAGAAGCATAAGATAGACAAAGACAAACCTGACCCTTGACTTTAAGATTGATATGAGCAGATTGATCATTGGGCTTCTTATCTTCGTTTTCCTGAGTCACTCCTGACATTTTCTTTCCTTCTTTCTTCTATGTCCTCTCTGTGTTGAAAATAGTCAGGGAAAAGAAAATAATGGTTTTTATCAATTTTCTGAATTTCCTTAGATACAAATATAGGGGTGGCAAAATTTGATTAATCCACTCAAAATTGATATAATTTGGTTATTTCAGTTAAATATTTAAAATATTTTAATTTTTAATTTAATTAATGATTAATTAATTTAATTTGATTAGTTAATCTATTAATTAAATTATTTAAAAAATTTTAGTTATTTATTATTTATTATTTAATTTTTTAATTATATAAATTTTTATTATAAAATAAAGTTATATTTTTTTATTTTTATAATAAATTTTATTTAGTTATTTAATTATATTAATTTTTTTATAAATATAATTTTATTTTAAAATTTTAAAAAATCAGTTGGTTCAATTAATTAATTAAATTAAATTAGTTGGTTTAATTAATTAATCAAATTAACTTAAATATAAATTTAGTCGGCTCGATTGATAATTTTTTATACTTTAATTCGATTAATCGATCGATTCAATTGGTTAATTAATCAAATTGATCGATGTCTAATTTTAAATATAAAAATTATTTATTTATTTATTGTTTTATCTTTCACTTTACTTTTTATTTATTTATTTTTATTTAACTTTTTTATCATTTAGCCAACTGTAATTTGCCATGTGGATAAACGGCACATAACTTTTGAATTGGGGTTGGTCCAATTATAATCTAAGTGGCCTAAAATACATTAACGATATATATGTATATATATATATATTTAGAAATATTTTATACTAATTTTTAAACAACTTCAGATATATTTATATATAGTTTATGTATATAACTTTAAATTATATATTTTGACATATCGACCATTTTAAAATGAAAATTAACATTTTAAAAATTATAAAAGAGATAATAATTTTATTTTTGAGAAAATAAAAATATAACTTTTTTGAAATTTTTTTGAGCCTTAAATACTGGGGACATTTGGGTGGCTCACCATCCCTAGAAATTCAGTCCAATTCGAGAGATTTGAGCTTGATTGGGCTAGGTTGTGAATATGAATGCCAGATTTTGAGTATGATCCTGAGTATAAGTACGTTTAGGCTTTAGATTTAGATAAAACAATCTTTAGCCAACCCAACTCAACCCGACTCCAACCTAAAAATTTTGTTAATTTTTGTTTAAAATCTCTGGAATACTAATTTTCTCCCCTTTCACTCACACAATCACACAAACCCAGCTAGGGCAAACAACCATATTAATAATTCGAAAATTTTAAAAAATTTGCATAAGAAAAACCTAAAGCAAAAAGATTTCAAGCTTTTCCAAGATGATTAATAATGCCTTTTAGGGGATTGCATATGTATTTGATTAATAGCTTTTATAATTAAGAAAAGTATTATAAAAATATTTTAGTGAGATTTATATATTTAATTAATAAAATATATAATAAAGAAAAATCAATGTGTATGTGTGCATGTATATATATATTAAGCATATGATAGTTTTTTCCAAAATAAATATATTAATACGATATAATATGAATTAATAAAATAATTCACATATATATTTTAAAGTCTTAACTATTCATCGTACTTATATCTATATTATTATTTACATTATTTATGTTATTCTCAATTTTATTCATAATTTATTTTTTGTTGCTCTTGTTTATAAAAAATTAGATCAATATTATTTATTTTCATTTTCGTTAGTACTACTAATTATTATTAGTACTCATACTCATAATTTTCATTAAAGATTAATAATATTATTATAATAAATCACTTTATTAAGTATAGATTACTATAATTAGTATAATGATGACAATTATTCATATAAGCATGTTGAATATTAATTTAATTTTAAAATATTTAATTAATAATTTATTGTTGAATATATATTTTAATTTTAATTAATATGTTATTAAATCAATAATCTCATAACGATAAATAAATCAATATTGATTAGGTTATAAATTAAAAATTACAGTAGACTCTTAATTTTGTCACCTAAGTCAATGTCTGCGAATAAAAATAAGAATAAAAAATAATAACAATAATAAAAATAATGGAGGAATAGGGCCAATGACAAATTCACCACCATTGATACCGACGAGTTATCTAGTGCCTGCTTCCTCAACAAAAAATTTGAGCATTCTTGTTGGGATCATGGGATATGGAAATATTTTCAACTGGTAATCAACAGAAAATATTTTCAGTTGTTGAGTATCTGAGAGGCTGCAGAAAGAATTGGTTAGGAAATGATTTTGATTTTTAAAAGGCAATAAAAAAGTTGAATGGGAAAAAAACAATGGAAGAATTACAACACTAGAGAAAAAGAAAAAAAAAAAAGACAGAGAGAGAGAGACCAGACTGTTAGAATTAATTTTATATTGATTAAAATTAATTCTAAATGTGGGCTAAATATATTTAATATTTAAATGTGCATTGCAGTCAAATTAAGATAGTCAAATTAAAGTTGTGATCAAATTAGGATTGTTGACTATTGAGGTGTCCTACTCGTAATAGGATTATAAGTGTAGAGACCGATAAGAATTTCTGTTTTGTTAAAGGACCAAAATAGAAATCATCATCATCAGTTATAAATAAGGGGTCGTGGTCTCCAGGGGAACATAACAATTTTGAGAGAACATTACGTTCCTTCAGTAGTGCTTCCGCTAAACTTAAAGTGTGTATCCCCTGGAAGGCGACAAACTCCAAAATCGTCTTCAGCTTCAACATACGATGATGTCAGGCATGCAATTTAGCCCTTTGCAATTTAATTTGAATAATCTAGTGATCTATGCATGATTTAGGTTTTAGGGGGAATCAGGTTTTCTCCCCCTTTCAATTGGTATCAGAGTCCGGTAATGGAGCCCGCAGGTGATCCGTCTTCGGTGTACCTCGTATCGAAAGTCTTCCTGATATTGTGGTGGTCAGGCGGCGTGTCCCGTGGGTGAATAACGGCGGTACAAGATGATTAAGACGGATTGATGTATGGATTATCGCTCAAGGGGAGGCCATGTGATGTGTTGTCCATGATGTATGGTCCTTGGCTTGAGGGGAGGATTGTTGGGGTGTCAATCCAAAGTCCCACATTGGAAAAACCAAGAGACAATTGAGTAGTATATAAGCATCCATACCCACTTCATAGTATGAGGCCTTTTGGGGAGTAACCCAAGAATAAAATCATGCGGGCTTGGCCCAAAGCGAACAATATCATACTATATGGAGTGGATGGTGCGGGCTTGGGGGTCCAACAATTGATATCAGAGCCCTATGCTAGGTTGCTAGATTTTCCGATTAAATTGCGGTATTGATTGTTGTTTTGATTCTAGAAAATTAATTCGATGATTGTAATTTTCTAGAATTAATTTGGAATCGAATTTAGTAATCTGAAATCAATTTTGGTTTGATTTGTTTTTTTGGGCTAAATTACTGAGATTATTTAATTAATTCTGGAAAAATCAAATTTCTGAACTTGAATTTTGGGTTTGTGATTTTTTCTGGAATTAATTAATTTTTTGGATAATTAATTATGTAAATTAATTAATTAAAGATTAAAAAAAATCACATTATTTTTATCGTTTCTCTTTCTTCGACTGCTATTGCTTTGATTTCTTGCTTCTGGAATCTGGACCCTGTGCTATTATAATTTACACGTCAATTGAAACTAAATAGCAACAGAGATTCAAACACTCCAAGACTATTTTCTGTTATAGCCTCTCTTTTCTATTTTATTCATTAATGACTTTCTGGCTTTTATACTTGATGTCAGAGATTATAATAACTCAATAGCAAGTGCCACCCGTTTTTGACTTGAATAGTCAAAAATATGTATATATCCATAGCAACAGTACCACTCTCAAATGCTATCTATATATATGTACATACCAGCTTGTTTTTAAATCCAGAAAAACCACAGAATTAGTAATTTAAAAAAAAATTCTGGTTTTATTATTTTTATCCAGAATTTATTATTATTTTTTTTATTAATTTTAGCCCAATTTTATAATTTAGCCACTAAATTAAGTTTATTGGGGACTAAATTATTTTTTCGGGGGCAAACTTATTCAGTGTTTAAAAATTAAAATTTTTAAATTGCAACTTTTGGTTTTTTAATTGTAATTTTAAAAAAAATTATTAAATTGAGTTCAAATTTTGGAATCTTAGTCCTGATTGTGTCTAATATTTTCGGATAAATTGGTTGAAGCAATATGTCGCCAAAGTGACCTCCATTGTGTAGATTACTTTATTTGGGGTATTAGACAGGTGTGTTAAAATTCATGGCGGGTAGTATATCGGCCCAAAGGAAGGTTGCTATCTGGCTGAATTGAGAATACATTACGGTAATAAATATGTTATAATTATTATGTGTTCATCCATGTAGATAATAAATCGGCCCAAAGGAAGGTTTATTATTTGACAGGACTGAATTGTCAATATTTGATTACTGCGTTGAGATACCAATTACAGTTAATATTTTATGTCCAAAGATGAGAATATTAATATTGTATCCGGTATCTTGTTTCCAATATTTGAACTCTACTTCTGTGATTTGTTTCAATTTTTGTGGATTGTGAGCTTATGTCATTTATTTATTATTTATTTTCTCTGAATTCAGCTAGCATGCCGTGTAATCCCAACTTTGTCCCTATGAATGAAAATACTGATAATAAGACTGCTGATAAGGGAAAATATTTGGTTTTAGTCTGTTCTGAAGTTAATTTAACTTCGGTATCTAGAAACACTTGGTGGATAGATTCTGGTGCCACTAGTCACATAGTGTTTCAATGCAGGGTTGCCTAAGTTACCGAAAGCCAACTGACGGTGAAAGATACGTTTATATGAGAACTGGCGAACCGGTAAAAGTAGAAGCAATAGGACATTTTAGATTGCGTTTAAGAACTGAAAATTTTTTGGATCTAGTAGATACTTTTGTTATTCCGTCTTTTAGGCGAAATTTAATTTCTGTTTCCCATTTGGACAAATCTGGTTTTACTTGTTCATTTGGAAACAATAAAGTTACTTTATCTATGGATTAAAAAATTTTAGGTATTGGTTTCTTGTATGCACTTCATAATCTATATATGTTAGATATCGATGCCTTTTATAATGAGACCCTGCAAGTTAGTACTATAGGTACCAAAAGGAAACTGAATATGGATAACTCAGCTGCTCTATGGCACAGACGTTTGGGTCACATATCCAAATCTAGAATAGAGCGTCTTGTGTCAGATGGTATCATAAATACACTAGATTTCACAGATTTGGACTCCTGTGTTGAGTGTATTAAAGGTAAACAGACTAAACAAAAGAGATTAGGTGCCAATAGGTTATCAAATGTCTTAGAGTTGATACATACGGACATCTGTGGCTCATTCCCTACAGCAACTAGGAATGGTCAAAGATACTTTATATCATTCATAGATGATTACTCACGTTATGGGTACCTATATCTCATTCATGAGAAATCTGAGTCTCTGGACGTTTTCAAATCTTATAAGGCCGAAGTTGAAAATCAACTCGGAAAGAAGATTAAATCTGTTAGATCTAACCGTGGAGGTGAGTACTATGGCAGATATGACGGTTCAGGTGAACAACGTCCAGGGCCGTTTGCTATTTTCTTGTAGGACTGTGGTATAGTCCCTCAATACACAATGTCTGGTACACCCAGCATGAATGGTGTATCTGAGAGACGTAACAGGACTCTTATTGATATGGTTAGAAGTATGATTAGTCATTCTTCTTTACCTGAGTCTCTGTGGGGAGAAGCATTAAAGACAGCAGTCTATCTTCTTAACAGAGTACCAACTAAAGCAGCTACAAAAACACCTTATGAGCTTTGGACTGGACGCAAGCCCAGTCTAAAGCACCTTCATGTTAGGGGAGGTCCTGCTGAGGCTAGGCCTTATAGGCTTAATGAAACAAAATTGGACTCCAAAACTGTTAGTAGCTACTTTGTTGGTTATTCTGAGCGATCTCGGGGTTTTAAGTTCTATAATCCTACTTCCAGATCTATTTTTGAGACAGAAATTGCAACATTCTTTGAGGATGTTGAGTTTGGGGGGAGAAATAAGGTTAGAAACATTGTCTTTGAGGAGGGATCGAGTCAGGAACACTCAGTGTCGATTCCTATCTTTGCTCCTGGGACTGTTCAGGTTCCTAGAATTGTTAATATCCCAGAAGCAATTTCGGATCCAATACAAGACAATGTTGATCAACTTCCCCATCAGGATGAAGAAGTTGTTCTTCCTCAAGTACAAGCTCAACAACCTCAAGAATTTGAGCCAGAACCTGTGCCTTTAAGGAGGTCCACTAGAGAGAGAAGAAATGTCATTCCAGATGATTATGTAGTATATCTTCAGAAACATGAGGACACTGTAGACATGGTGGAAGATGATCCAATCAGCTTTCATCATGTCATGCAGGATTCCAACTCTCATAAGTGGATTGAGGCAATGAGTGAAGAATATAAATCTATGCAAGACAATCAAGTTTGGGATCTTGTTCCATTACCTAAAGGAAAGAAACCCATTGGTTGCAAATGGATATTTAAAACCAAGAGGGATTCTAAAGGTAATGTGGAAAGATATAAGGCACGTCTTGTAGCTAAAAGCTTCACTCAGAAAGAAGGGATTGACTATAAAGAGACATTCTCTCCAGTATCATCGAAGGACTCTTTTAGGACGATCATGGCTCTAGTTGCACATTTTGATCTTGAGTTACATCAAATGGATGTAAAGACTGCGTTTCTCAATAGAGACATTGATGAAACCATCTATATGGTGCAGCCAGAAAACTTTGTGTCTGGAGACCCAAAGTGACTGGTATACAGATTAAAGAAATCCATTTATGGACTCAAGCAAGCTTCTCGTCAGTGGTACTTCAACTTCCATGAAGTAGTTGTCTCTTTTGGTTTTGAGACAAATGCTATGGAAGATTGTGTGTATCACAAGTTCAGTGGGAGTAGGTTTATCTTTTTGGTCTTATATGTGGATGACATATTGCTTGCTACTAACTGTAAGGACTTGCTGCACGAGACCAAAGTCTTTCTCTCAAAACACTTTGAGATGAAAGATTTAGGTGAAGCCTCTTTTGTATTAGGGATTCAAATACATCGAGACCGTACTCGAGGTATTCTTGGATTATCACAAAAGGGCTATATTGAGAAAGTGCTCAAGAGATTTAGTATGCAAAACAGTAGACCAATTGATACCCCAGTTGCTAAAGGAGATAAATTCAGTCTTGATCAGTGTCCAAAGGGTGAACTTGAGATTCGGGAGATGCAGAAGATTCCTTATGCGTCTGCAGTTGGGAGTCTGATGTATGCTCAAGTTTGTACTCGTCCAGATATTTCATTCATAGTTGGCATGTTAGGGCGATATCTCAGCGATCCAGGAATGGATCATTGGAAAGCAGCCAAAAAAGTCTTGAGGTATCTTCAGAGAACTAAGGGACATATGCTCACATACAGGCGATCAGATCAGCTTGAGATCATTGGGTATACTGATTCTGATTTCGCGGGATGCCAAGACAGTAAAAAATCCACATTAGGCTACATATATCTCTTGGCTGGTGGTGTTATTTCTTGGAAGAGTGTGAAACAAACTCTAGTAGCTACCTCCACCATGGAAGCAGAATTTGTAGCAAGTTATGAGGCATCCAATCAGGCAATCTGGCTGAGGAACTTTGTCACAGGGCTGCGCATTGTGAATGGCTTTGAAAGGCCATTAAAGTTATACTGTGATAATAACTCAGTAGTCTTATTCTCCAACAACAACATAAGCTCTTCTCGATCGAGACACATTGGGATAAAGTTTCTGGCTATGAGGGAAAGAGTACAGAGTGGACAGATATCCATAGAGCATATTGGAACGAACTCCATGATTGCGGATCCGCTCACTAAGGCTGTGATACCGAAAGTTTTTCATGAGCACACTGCTCATATGGGTGTCACATTATTTGAGACTATTTAGTTTCAGTGGGAGTTTGTTCATTAAGTTTGCATTAGGTTTTATGTATGCTCTCTTTGACATTGGATATATTTTATAAAGTACATTCAGTTTCTGCAGAAAAAATGAGTTTTTCTTTCATTTTATTTTACACTCTGTATTATATTTATGTTTGATCTCACTTAAGATTGACCAGTTGGAAACAGGCATGATTAGATCACATTACATGTAGTTTCCATGCTACACTTTTATTATTGATCTATGTCATTTGAGAGTATTGATAATGTGATTGATGGTGGTTTGAGTTACGATGAATGTGGCGACTGACTCTTCAGTCTTTTATCGATATAATCAATGGACGAGATTGTTTGAGGCACCTTCAGTATGACTGCTTTTATGAGCTCATTAAGGTATATACATTTACATTTAATATATGTTAGCCCAAGTGGGAGATTGTTAGAATTAATTTTATATTGATTAAAATTAATCCTAAATGTGGGCTAAATATATTTAATATTTAAATGTGTATTGCAGTCAAATTAAGATAGTCAAATTAAAGTTGTGATCAAATTAGGATTGTTGACTATTGAGGTGTCCTACTCGTAATAGGATTATAAGTGTAGAGACCGATAAGAATTTCTGTTTTGTTGAAGGACCAAAATATAAATCATCATCATCAGTTATAAATAAGGGGTCGTGGTCTCCAGAGGAACATAACAATTTTGAGAGAACATTACGTTCCTTCAGTAGTGCTTCCGCTAAACTTAAAGTGTGTATCCCTTGGAAGGCGACAAACTCCAAAATCGTCTTCAGCTTCAACATACGATGATGTCAGGTATGCAATTTAGCCCTTTGCAATTTAATTTGAATAATCTAGTGATCTATGCATGATTTAGGTTTTAGGGGGAATCAGGTTTTCTCCCCCTTTCATAGACCATCTCCAAATGAAAAATATTGAGAGTGCACAGACACTGAAAAGGACCCAAAAAAACAACTTAGACTTAAAAGTCAATGAGCAAGCGTCTGGACCATTTTGCGAAGGAGAGTTTGTTGATTTCATAATCGAGCCAGAACTTCGCCAAAGCAGGAATAAGAAGGAGCCTAAATTTCGCAAGTAAATTTTCTAAAACTGTAAGTAATTATTTTTAATATTTCAAACATAAATTTAAGTGTTGTATGATTGCTGAGTGTTTTGGTTACTGTATAAATAATTGTGTTGTGTTGTGATTATTTGGCCTTTTGTAAGTGTTAACAATTATATTGATAGTAATCAGAAATTCTTATCGGCCTTTATTCATAGTAATAATTTATGTTTTTGATATATTGATTTATGATTAAATATAATATGATCAAACTTATTACTATGAATTGCAAACTGATACAATACTTAAAAAAAAAGCTCATTTAATAAATTAAACATAAAAAACCTGTGCAATGCAAATTATCATTTGCTCATGGCAAACTCGTCGTAATCAATGGCAAGTTTGTCATATGCTTTGGCGTACTCTCATTTGCAGCGGCGGAACCATAAACCGAGCAAAGAGGAGATAATTTTTTATCAAAAATCGAGTAAGAGGGTCCAATTTTTTTTTTAAAAAAAATTACAGACGAACTAAAAATAATATTTAATATTTAATATTATAATTAAATTTTAAATTTTTTATTATAAATTACTATTAATTTTTTTATTATTTATTAAATTCTAAAAATTTATTAAATTTTTTATATATTTTTTTATTTAATTATTGAATCTAATAATTTATTTATAGAATTTTATTAAAAATTAAAAATTAATATTTAAAAAACTATTAATAAATATTATTATATATATTTATAATTGAAAAGAATATATTAAAAATATATAATTTTATAAAAAGGATATAATTTTATATATATATGTAATTTTAATTTTATATAATTTAAATAATTTTAATTTAAAAATATATAATTATATATAATTTCAAGATATATTAAATGAATATAAATTATTAATTATATATATAATATTATTTTATAAAATTATATATAATATATAATAAAAAAATTATATATTCAAAATAATATATATATATATATATGTGTGTGTGTGTTAAAGGAAGGGGGGGGGGGGGGGGGGGGGGGGGGGGGTTAGCCGACTCCACTGACCCTTGTGCTTCCGTCCCTGCTCATTTGCAATGATTATTTCTTTTGTACTAAATTTTTGGATACTGTGTTTTTTTAGTCTTTGGATACTATGTTTTTTTAGTCTTTATAAAATGATTTTTATTTGATTATTGTGTTCCAACATTGTATTTAAAAAATACATAAGACTAGAATAATTTTGTTTAATTACTGCATAGTTGCTATTGTATTTGCCGTGTCTCTTATCTTGTTGCTTATTTCTTAATAATTAAAGTTTTATATATATTGCTGGATTATTAGTTTCTACCACTATGTTCATATAATTTGTTATGTTATTTTCGTAATTGAGTTTAATTGTGGTTGCATTGTTGATTTAGAAATAATTTAACATTAATATTTATTTTTCCTTAATTTTATATTTCCTATGCTTTAGTGCTTTATTGTTGTTGTTAATATCTTTATTATTTTTATTGTTTACTCTCTTATTATCTGTTTTTTAAAGGGGATTGTATAGAACATATTTTAACTATTTGTGTGTGTCCTCTTTATTTCTTTTGGATTTAAAAGTTATAAGATTATGTTTCCATAAAATGTGGGCATCTATTTATTTTATATGTTGGACTGATAATTTTTATGATGAATAGATATTTATTTTATTTATATTGTATGGTAGATGAATAATGTTATAATTATTACAAATAAAATCATACTTAGACCCAAATAGAAGGTTGGTTTTAATAAAGCAAACGTATTAAGAGTGGTGGGTCAATTCTCACATTCCTCATGTATATTCAACTTTCCAAATATAATAAAGGGTTAGAGATTTTTTAAGAATCAAATCTAGTACCCCTTCTAATTTTCTTTCAGGCTCATCTAGGTGGAGCATGTTCTTTAGGCTTAGGCTCCTTTTTTCTAAAGTCTCAAACCTAGCGGTGTATAAATCGTAATAACCATTTAATTGGAACTATAAGGCAAAAATCCATGTTCATAATTATATGACCATTAATTATATTTTTATCTACATTTATATTTACTTTATTTTGTAGTTAAATTAGGAAATTACTTTATATATTTACATAATATTAAATATTAAGTTATAATTTATCATCATAAAATATAATATTATATTATTAGTAATGAATTGGTTATTATTTTGATTATTTAATTTAATACAATTTGATACGGTTTAGTATGATTCTCGATTCGATATAGCCTAATATCCATAACTGTTCCATTTTACAAAAATCAGTTCAGTTCAGCCCGGAGAAAGCAAAAAGTCAATAATACTTTTTCGTTGTAGGTATTTTCGGTTTGGGTATTCGGATTAGTTTAGGAATCTCTAAGATATATTCTCAACCATAGTTAACAGGGAGGAAGAGTAGGAACACTCCATTAGGGACGTGTATATATATTATCAGATGTGAGTTGTTTTTTTAATTTGTTTTTATTGGTCAATTGTTAATTCTTCAGAAAAGAGAATCAAGAGATGATAATAGATTGTCGTAAAATGGTTAGAATAATTTAGAGGTGCATATGCTTTCTTCTTTCATTTACTAAGGAATTACTACCAAATTAATTAATTAGTGATTTTCTTCTATCTTGTTTAATTTGATGAACCCTGTAAATATATGAAAGTTTGACCTTAGTAAGGCTGTGGAGGTCATGATGTTTCTACACTAAGAGATAGAAGGTTGGAGAAAAAATTTATTATGTTTCATTAATGACCTGGAGAATTACATCAATAGCTATTACAAAAGAATTTATATACAAAGTCACAAAGGCCACAATAATCTTCACCCTAATGTGTATTTACATGAAAAATAAATTGTAACTCAATAAGTTATATAAAAATAATAATAATTACAATCTCAGCATCCACCCCTCAAGATGGAGATTGGCAAGGAACCAATCCTAACTTGGACATGAAAAATTCATGAATTCTACTATTCAAGGACTTAGTTAAAATGTTTACCGACTAAAATTTTGAACGAATATGATTAGTAATAATAAACCATTCCATATTTTATTATAAACTGAAAGATAATCAATTTTAAAATGTTTTGTCCTCTCATGAAAAATAGGATTTGAGACTATATAAAGAGCTATCTTATTATCACAATAAAGGTCAATAAAAAGCATAACCGACAATTAAAATTCATGTAAGAAATAAGTAAGAACTGAATTTCACAATTAATGGAGGACATACTTCTATATTTAACTTCAATTGAGAATCTAACAACTATAGTATGCTTTTTTGTTTTCCAAGATATCAAAAAATTTCCCAAGAAAATACAATAACCACTAATTGATTTTTGAGAATCAGAATAAGAATACCAATCACATTAAGTAAGTATGCAACTAAAATGAACAATTACCAAGAAAAAATAAACCAGTAGAGGGTGTGCTTTTGAGATATTTAATAACATGAATTCTAGCATCCTAATGAGACTACCTGCGATTGTTCATAAATTGCCTAAGTTGTTGAGTGCAATAGGTATATCAGTTCTAATGAGGTTCAAGGATAGTATTTTGCCAACCACCCTTTTGAACTTATTAGGTTCATTATCATTCAATACCTTAGTAGACTCATCATTTGTTTTAAAACTAGTAGTCAATGGCACTTTAGCAAGTCTAAAGTTTGTTAAACCACTATCCTTAATAAGATCATATATATATATATATATATATATATATGTTGATTGAGGTAAAAACCTGTTGTAGTTCTATGAATTTCAAGCCCAAGAAAGAATATAGCCAAGCCACGATCTTTAATGGAAAAGGCTTTATCCAACATACAGGGAAAATTTGCACATATTCTCAATTCTTATTATATGCAAATGTGTTTATACTAAAACTATCCTTAGTTATAGTATTAACAAGATGAGATATTATTAATATAGATAGACTAACACATGTTATACTTCTTAATGGGATCAAACAATTGTAGGCATGAGATACTTAGAGTTAACATGTTGACATTTGTTGGATGAACAAGTATTTTGGATGGTCCAACTATGAGATAATCATATAAATATCTATTTAATGTCAGTGATTATATCTCATCATAGCAGTTATGCAAATATCTTTATAATTAATATAACACCTTTATATCCTATATACATACAATACATATATTTATATATGTATAGTACATGTATAGAATACAAGGATGTCATCATCCTGTTGCTTAGAAAAAAAATTCTCCATAACGTAAATAACATATTTATGCATTAAAAGACAATTAATTTAACCAATAAGTAGATATATATTAGATATTATATGAAAAAAAATTATAAATTTATAAGAAAATCTTTGAGAAAATTTCGCCAGAGTTTTATCTGTAATTTCAATAATTCTCAAATCATCAAAAACACAACCTGCATAGAAATAAACACTCACAAAATATAGTTTTCACCCATTCTCCAAAATACCAATTCATAAATACAAATTCAAGTTCATAACTCAAAATATTATTTATCATAATTAATTAGTTTTATAAGTATATATATATAATAATTCTTTATATTTTATCACATATACTAAATATTTAATATACATAAATTAAAATACTTAAAAACATATTAATACATGAATGCAAATGGCACAGTTAGTCCGACGTCATCCTAAGTCGCTAAATATCTTCCGTGTTCAGGCTCTGTCTGAGCAGTAACTCCTTTATCTGTGTGATACACATTACAGCGCTAAGCCCGAAAGCTTAGTTATATATATATATAAAATACAATATTGATATAACAACATTATAATTAAAACGTGCACCATATTTAAATAATGCAATAATTAATTTCACTTTTCTTTAAAACATAAACAACTACGTACTTTGGGCCTAACCTTCTTATATAATTATCTAGTCTCAGGCTCATTATATTGGTCTATCACATAGTGTATATTTCCGACACCATTGGTGTCTAACTCGGGTGTAAGCATATCTCTGTGACACCAGTGTCTCATCTCTTTTGGCATATGATATGCCAACATCCAAGCGTAAACTTCTAGCAACTAGATAATGTATAAGATACATGCAATACACATTCATTTTTCAACACATTTTCACATCTCAACTCATTTCATGGTTTCCACAAACCATCATGATAGATAATGCAAATGTTGCTCACTTCTATATTTTAGTGCATAACTTGCACTTTTCATAACTTTACTCTATTTTCATAATTTACACATCTTAAACAAAAGCCATAATTCAATAGCTTAATATCATATTCATCATATCACAACATACATATATTCTTTATCTTACTATTTTCATTCTTATCATATTTTCACCTTTTCACCAAATTTCACACATTTTCAAATTCTACATATTATTTGTATATTCTTCACAAATTTTAATTATTCAAGCATATTTTCTTGCCATGTTCACAGTGTAACATATTTTCTATTCCAAGTGCATAAAAATACATTTTTACTAATTATATTTAACAAAAATATTAGTCATTCTACAATGGCTTAATATCTCATAATGTGATATGCAATTTCACATCACTTTATACTTATCATTCTTTCTAAACATCACATTAACATATACACAAGCATGGACCCAAACAAACTAATATATTATTCAAATCCTAGAATTATCATTTTGGTCCAAATTAACACTAAGTGTCTAGCTCCAAAGGCAAATCATATATCAGTGATGTATAGCATCTAGCCCTGAAGGTAAAATCATGTATCAGTGACGCATATTGTCTAGCCCCGAAGGCAAAGTCATGTATCAGTAACGCATAGCGTCTAGCCCCGAAGGTAAATAATGAGGATAAACTCATAGGCATGTCGCCAAATACAGAACTCTGAAAATTGAATAACATACTAGGCACACAAATAATTTATATTTTTCTATAATCACTTTTTCTTATCATATTGCTTCATTTTCACATTTTCCTCTTTCATATCAATGTCAATTCACTTTAATTCATCATATCTTATCATATCATTACAATGTATGACATTTCACATCAAAATCACATTTCCCAAATATTTTGGGTTATTTTCACATAATTCACATATTTCTCACTTTATTCAATTTAGCTATTAATAATGGCTTTTCATAATACATATAAGACATACATAACAATACACATGCCATAGCACATTGATCATGAATGTTCAATATATCAAGTAACTTAACACATTTTTCATCAAAAATATGTTAAGCCCAAATGTAAGGAACACATTTTTCATCAAAAATATGTTAAGCCCAAATGTAAGGTAAATATATCCCATTTATCAAAAGCATGTAAATACAATTTTACAAATAATAATGCACTTTTACCATGACTTCCAATATCAAATTAATTTAGCACATTTTTACAATTTACAATGTGCTAAGCAAATTCAAATGCAATCAATGCAAGACTATCAAAATATATACTAACCTTAAATATGATAATATCCAAGCTCAAATCACCTTCTAACTTCAACTGCATCAATTGTCTTTTTTCACTTTGATTTTACAAATCCACTTTAATCAATCCTAAACCACATTACAAGTTTCAACATAACATAAGCAATTCTTTTTAATACACTTTAATCATTTAAATACCATATATATCATTTCCACCAAGAATTCCACCAAAATACTATTTTCACCATTATTACCTTATTCAAACTTCATTTTATCAAACTCATTTTCAACATTTAACTATAAAAACATCACTTATACATTAATATAACATTAAAATAATTCACTTCCATAATTATGAAAATCTCTTTCAAAAATTCAAATTTCACATAATGTAACTATTAACATTAACTTTACTAAAACATACTCATATCACATTTTCAACATTAAAATCATAATATTTACATTAAGCAATACTAATTCATCTCATTAAAATAATTATCAACATTCATATTAGAAACCCTAATTTCACATAATTGGTCCATAACCCTAAACTTAACCAAACTCTCTCGTAATCAATTTCTAATCATAAAATCATTACATAGATATCAAAACAACATTAAATTATTCCATTTCAATAATTATAACCATTCACACCAAAACCCTAATTTACACATATTCATCCATAATCCTAAATTCATCACTTAAGCTCATTTCAAACAACCAACAAATATTGCATCATATTCTCATTATTTTAACATCATTTCTATCATTTTAGCAATTTTTAAACCAATTTTATCTCTCTAGATATTCAAAACATAATCTTAAATTGGAGAAAAACTAAGCTTAGAAAAGGTTTACTTACTTGTTTCTTTGATTTTCCTTCAAAATTGAACTTGACTCTTTAAAAATTTTGGTGAAATTTGATGTGCTTGGAAGAAACTCTCTCTCTCTTTCTCTTTCTCTTCATTCACGTTTTAGACATGGAAGAAGAAAAAGATGACCATTTTTTTTTCATTTCTTTCTTTATTTACTAACCTTATATATTAATATAATTATTTATTTAATTATTTTTCTTTTATTTCCACCAAGTATTTCTTTCCTCTTTTTGAATTTCTTTTTTTTTTTAATTTATTATCATTCTTATCACTTTTCATCCATAAATATATAATAATTAATTAATTAATTTCTTAATTCCCACCAATCATATCTCTTCCTTCTTTGTGTTTTCTCTCTTATTATTATTATTATTATTATTATTATTATTATTATTATTATTATTATTATTATTATTATCACCTTTTTTCATCACAAATGTATACTTTATATTTATACATGTGGTATATTTTATGTATATGTATATATCATATATATTTTACTTATATATTACGTATACCTTTATGTACATATTTATGTAATGTATATACTAGGTATATTTAATGTATATTTAATTTATATTTTATTTATATGTGTAAACAATAAATATCCTATGTATACATCAAGTATACTTTATATGTACCATATACATATATTAAATATAATACATATATCCAACATATATAATAACTATTATATGATATCTATATATTATGTATACACTAGGTATACATTAAATATATACAACACCTTATACCTCCAAATACTTATTTAATTTCTCTAAAATTACGGATATGACACTTAAGGTCTCTAATGTATCTTGGATACTAAGTTATACTTTAATCGCATTCCTTATTATCTCTTAAGAGATTGCTCATAAGGTGGACATTGAGTATTATATGAGGTATTCAAAGATAGCTGAGGGATCAATAAAATGTACATCACTCTTGGTAGAAGAAGAGTATATCTTACGACCTCTTGTAAGAAGACATTACTTTAGTAATCATTTACCAAAATAGATGGACTTTTGAGAGAGTCTCAAAGACACATCTTGTTAAGTAATGGGCTCCGGGACCAATAATTATTAAATTTTGACTAGCTGTGACGTAGTCAGTATAGTAGAAATTAACAAAAAGTCTACACTCTGAACAAAAAAAAAATAGTATGATGTAAGGAGTCGATTATATGGTAGCTGTTTATGGAAGGGTTAAAGTCAAACCACTTGACTTTCTTGATACTTAGGTGGCCATGATACATTGCTATATACTAATTTTAGTTTGCTTAATATTTATTAGTTGATTAGAGAATTAATTATAAATGATGAGTTCAATTTAGATCATCCTAATTTAAAATAAGGGTAAAATTGATATATTGCTACCGTGCTTGAAACCTAATAGGTCACACACTAAAGGGGCTAATAAATAATTAAATTTTATTTGTAAGAATGAGTTAGACCGCTTATTAAAGCTATTAGGCCTATATATAGCATCTCCAATGGTAAGAGGGACAAGTCCCACCATTGAGTCCCAATTTTATACCACATAAAGTTTGTGTGATAAAGTGAGATAAAAAATTGGACTTGGTCTTCCAATGGTAAGAGCCAAGTTTCACTTTAATGAGCCTTTTTTATATTTATGTTATTTATTATTTTATTTTTAATAATTCAATTTTAATAATTAATTTATTTTATGATATAATAATAAATTATTTAATTATATAAATAATTTGTTTAATTAAAGTATTTAATTAATTTATTAATTCTTCTTAAGTTAATTTTTAACCATGTAAAATATTTAAAAATTTTCAATTATTTTAATTGAAAATTAATTCTCAAAAAAATAAAATGACATTTTCATTATATTAACAAGCAAATGATTAAAAACAACATATTAAAAATTATTATTTTTATAGAAAAATTATTAAAATTATTGTTTTTATTATTCTTATTAAAAAAATTATTACTTTTACTAAAAAATTATTATTTTTATTAAAAAATTATTAATTTCAATTAAAAATTATTATTTTCTTTTAAAAATTATTATTTTATTAAAAAATAGTTACTTTTGTTTAATTTTTTTAATGAATGAATGATAGCCTGTAATATCCTGATTTTTGATATACTTTAGAATAGTTAATACGGGAGAGCATATAGTTATAATTGGTAGATAAAATATTAGATGGATATTTATGATGAATGTTATATATGTAATATATATATTTGAATATATGAGAAGGATAAATAGAATATATAAGATATATACATATACCTAATATATACTACACATATGCATGAGGTATATATTGGTAGTGAAAAGTTGATTTTAATCATTTAATTCATTAATAATAATAATAATAATAATAATAATAATAATAATAATAATAATAGGAAAAGTAAAAAGTCAAAGGAAGGAAGAAGATGAGTGGTGGAGAATTTAAGTGAGAATTGTATATAATATTTTATTTAATAAGGATAAGGATGAGAAAAGAAGATACAAGTGTTCTTCTTGTTCTTCTTCTTCTTCAACGTGAGATAGAGAGAGAGAGTGGGGAAGAGTGAACTTTTCATGCTACATGAGATTCAAGAGGGATTAAAAAAAAATAGTCAAGATTTGACAAGTAATTCAAGTAAGTACTTTTTTTTGAGCTTATTTTATGGATTATATATATATATATATGATATAGTTAGTGATGATTAATTGATTAATATGATGACAATGAACATCCATAAAGATCATCGTAGGATGATCAGAATTCTGGAGGTGTAAAGGATCTCAGAGATCATTGAGATTACTATGTATGTGTAGCAATTGAGGTTTTTACTTCATTCTCCCTGTTGAAGTAGTTAGACCAAAAAAACCTCTTCAAAGAAAAAACTTAGGGTTTCAATCTTTTTTTTTTAAAAAGTCGAATCGAGAATATTTCAATTTTAAGGATTAAGGGTTCGAGAAAAATGTGTTAATTCTACGTAAATTAAGTGGATGACCCACTAACCTAGTATTTTATTTTTATATAAACTTATCCACTTTTAAAGTTGTAGCCAACTAAACTACCTATTAAAATAGAGATAACTATTATTAAGATAGGATAATTCCTTGATAGAGTGGGAAATTCTTTTTTAAATTAAATACTAATAGATAATGGTTATCACGTTCAGCTTTTGGTGAATAAATTATAGCCCTTTTCTCTCATCTATAAAAGGAGCTCAGAAAACCCTTTGTGACTATGTTTTAAAATTCCATCAATTACAGTTCTTAAAATTTTTGTGCATAATAGTTAGATAGAGAGAAGAAGAGTGTTTATAATTAAATGTTTCAATCAAAGTGGCTCTTTAATTCTTTAATGGCTACTTCATCAATAAACGGTATGTCAATTTATTTATTATTTCTTAAGATGTTTTGAGTTCAATTAAATAGGGCATCAGATTTATTTCCGCTTTAAAATTCTTATAGTTGGTATCAGAGCCAATTGAATTCAAATATCTTAGAATTATAGTTTTGTGTTGACATAATTTCAATGAAACACTGCTAATTTCAATATTGATATTGTTTCGGGAGTACACTGTAACATTAATTAAAATGCCTTGATCAATTTTGGTCTTTTAAAAATTCATCCATAGTTAAAAGCATTCATTTAATTCGTTAATAGCATCTGATTGGCTTCGATATATTTGTTTTAACTATTACCCAATTCAAACTATTATAGAAATTGTTGGGTATGGATTCAGCGTCATAATTGTTCTAATGTTATTAATTTTTTTTTGTTATGTGCAACTCATGGACATGTTTTATGTTTATGGCTTTCATATTCCTGCATATACTATTACATACCTTTTACTTTTGAAAAAACGTAACCACATGTTTACATGTGTATATATAATATTGTTTTGTACATGTGATAATTGGATGCCATGAAAACGTATTTCTGTATGCATCATTTGTACTTACATGTTTATATTTTTATATATGGCAATCTGTACATGTGCTTATATGCCATTACTATATTATAATATTTTATATATAATTTTGTTATTATACATTACTATAAATATTTATGTATGCCATTATTTTTCATTCCGTCTATATAAAAGAACATAAAATATATATGTATATAGAAGTATAATGTGTACAGTGTATTATATACTTAAGTAATTTACATTGCTTATACATATATATATTTAAAAGGATATAGAGATTGAGATTAAGGCAATGTAAACATGAGACTATTGTTTGCATAATTAATATGTGAATTTTTATGCAAATTATGTTAAGTAGTTTTATAACTTAAGATTCACTAACTTAGATTGTTACCAAAATAACCTAAGTTGTTGAGTCTTGTAATAGTTAAAACTACATAAAAGAATAAAATAAAATATTATTAGACAATTTACATAAATATATATAGTTCACTAGTTTAGATAGTTGCCAAAGTGACCTAAGTTAGTGAACCATATATTTGTATAAATTGTATAAAAGAACTAAGAGAGACTTATAAAGAAATAGTATTTTGAGAATATTTATAATTAGAAGATTGAGGCTAGCCCAAAGGAGAGTTACATTCTACTAATTATAGAATAATAGTATTATTTTGTGTTATTTAGAAAGGTAATATGTATACCCAAAGGTAACATATAAATAATATAAAATATTAATATAATTTTAATGCTCCCTTCGAATGAACACTAGATATACTACAGTTTTATCCAAAGGAAAACTATAGTGATATCAATAGTTTATCGTTATATATTTTAAATTTGTATTTGAGGCCTTATTTGTGAGCATTATTATGTTTTTTTTTTTGTACAGTTTCCACTTCCTTATACTGCCTTGCATCTGGAATGATAACATTTGATGGGTCAAATTTTTCTCAGTGGTATGAAAGGGTTCAATTCTCACTGGGTGTATTGGATCTTGACCTAACTTTGATAACTGAAAAGCCATCTGAAGCTACCGATGATAGTACTTCGGAGCAGGTGGAACAATTAAAAGCTTGGAAAAGGTCAAATAGACTCAGTCTTATGTTTATGAGAATGACTATTGCCAATAATAACAAGGCCTTCCTCCCTCAAACAGAGATCGCCTCTAAATTTTTAAAGTCTATTGAGGAGCGCTTTAAATGCGCAGATAAGTCCCTCGCAGGCACACTGATGGCTGAATTGACTACCATGAAGTATGATGGTCAGAAAGGTATTCAGCAGCATATTTTGAACATGACTGAAAAGGCTGCAAAACTAAAAGCACTGGACATGAATATGGATGAGTCCTTCTTAGTACAGTTTGTACTTAACTCACTTCCATCACAGTTTGCTCCATTCAAGATCCACTATAATACTAACAATGAGCAGTGGAACTTGAATGAGCTTACCAGCAAGTGTATTCCAGAGGAAGTGAGATTAAGACAAGATGGACAAAATTTTACCATCGCTGCAACTCATGGAGCCATGAAGAATAAAGGCAAATTCAGAAAAGGAAAGCACAACCCACCAAAGAAAAATAGATCTGGAGAAAGTAGCCAGAGTCATGAAGGTAATTTCATTGTGAAATGCCATTTTTGTGGTAAGAAGGGACACATGAAGAATGAATGCAATAAACGTAAGAATTAGTTCGAAAAGAGAGGTATAAATCTTTCTTTTGTATATTATAAATCAAATCTTACTGAAGTTCCTTCTAATACTTGGTGGATTGATTCTGGAGCCACAACTCATGTTACTAATTTAATGCAGGGATTCCTTACAACCCGGAAACTAAAGGAAAGTGAAAAGTTCCTCTATATGAGAAACCGTCTCAAAGTAGAAGTGGTAGCTGTTGGTACCTATCGCTTGCTTTTAAAGACTGGTAATCAGATGGATCTTTTAAACACTTTTTATGTACCTTCAATTTCTAGAAATTTAATTTCTTTATCCAAATTAGATGCTGTTGGATATTCAGTTTATTTTGGTTGTGGAAAACTAAGTTTAATGTTTAATTCAATAACAATTGGTTCTGGCATTTTATATGATGGTTTATATAAAATTTGTTTGAATTATGAATTTACACAAGCTTTAGTTACCTTGCATTCAAATGTTGGTTCAAAACGTGACTTAATTAATGAAAATTCTCCATTCTTATAGCACAAAAGACTAGGGCATATCTCTAGGGAAAGAATCGAGAGATTAGTGAAGGATAGAATTTTACAAAATCTTGACTTCACTGATTTTCAAGTATGTGTGGATTGTATAAAAGGAAAACAAACCAAGCATACAAAGAAAGGTGCCAAGAGAAGTAATGGGCTTCTTGAGATAAGTGATACAGATATTTGCGAACCACTCTCCATTCCTTGTTTTACAGGAGAGAGATATTTTATCAACTTTATAGATGATCTGTCTCGATATGGTTATGTATATCTAATGCATGAAAAGTCTCAAGCCATTGACATCTTTGAGATATACATCACAGAGATTGAGAGACAATTAGATAAAAAGATTAAAATTGTGAGATCAGATCGAGGTGGTGAATACTATGGTAGATATGATGAATCATAATAAAATTCTGGTCCTTTTGCCAAATTCCTAGAAAAGAGTGGCATTTGTGCTCAATACACAATGCCAGGTATGCCACAGCAGAATGGTGTTGCTGAAAGACGTAATTGCACAATAATAAAAATGGTTAGGAGTATGATGAGTTACTCTACTGTACCTATTTCCTTGTGGGGTGAAGCTGTAAAAATCGCAATGTATATTCTAAATAGAGTTCCTAGTAATGCAGTTCCAAAAACTCCTTTTGAGTTATGGACTGGTAGGAAACCTAGTTTGAGTCATATACATATATGAAATTGCCCAGCAGAGGCAAGAATCTTCAACCCACATGAGAAAAGTTGGATTCAAGAACTGTTTCTGGATATTTTATTAGTTATCCAGATAAATCAAAATGGTACATATTTTACTGTACTAACCATAGTGTGAGAATAGTTAAAATTGGTAATGCCAAATTTTTAGAGAATGGCGAAATTAGTGAGTGTAATGAACCGAGAAAATAGACCTTGAGGAAATAAGAGTGGATATCCCACCACTCTTTTTCTCTTAAGAAAATATTGCTCCTCAACCTATTCTTCAAGTTGAGGAAAATGAGCAAAATAATAGAGATGATTCATTACCTTAAGAAACTGTTGCCATTGAAAATATTGTAGAGCCACCACAACCAACTCTTTTGAGAAGATCTCAAAGGGAAAGAAAATCTGCCATTTCAAATGATTATGTGGTGTATCTACAAGAATCTGATTTTGATATTGGGATAAGGAAAGCTCTGGTCTCATTTTCACAGGTCATGAAAAGTGATGATTCTAATAAATGGATAGAAGCCATGAATGAAGAGTTAAAATCTATGGACCATAATGATGTTTGGAATCTTGTTGATTTGCCTGATAATTATAAACCTGTTGGCTGTAAATGGGTCTTTAAGACCAAGCGCGATGCCAAAGGCAATATTGAACTATTTAAAGCTAGACTAGTGGCCAAATATTTTACTCAGAAGGAGGAAATAGATTATAGAGATACTTTCTCTTCAGTTTCTAAAAAAGATTCGTTTAGAATCATTATGGCCCTTGTAACTCATTTTGATTTAGAGTTACATCAAATAGATGTGAAAACTGCCTTTTTGAATGGGAATTTGGATGAAGATATCTATATGGAACAGCCTGAAGGGTTCGCAAAGAAAGGAAAGGAATACCTAGTATGCAAATAAAAGAAATCCATTTACGGTCTTAAACAAACTTCTAGGCAATGGTATATTAAGTTTAATGATACCATCACATCTTTTGGATTTAAAGAAAATACTGTTGATCAGTGTATATATCTGAAAGTTAGTGGGAGCAAGTTTATATTTCTGATACTGTATGTGGATGATATTTTGCTAGCTAGTAGTGATTTTGGTTTATTACGTGAAACCAAGGAATATCTCTCTAAAAACTTTCAGATGGTTGATATGGGTGAGGCAAACTATGTTATTAGTATAGAGATTTTTAGGGATCGATCTCGAGGACTGCTAGGTTTGTCTCAGGAAGGTTATATTAATCAAGTTTTAGAGAGATTTAATATGCAATCATGTTCAGCAGGGGTTGCATTTATTTCAAAAGGTGACAAATTAAGTAAACGACAGTGTCTAAAGAATAATTTTGAGAGGGAGCAAATGAAGAAAATTCCTTATGCATCATCTGTAAGGAGTTTGATGTATGCTCAAACGTGTACCAGACCAGATATCAGCTATGCTGTTGGTATGTTAGGAAGGTACCAAAGTGATCTAGGATTCGAACACTGGAAGGCTGCAAAGAAGGTTATGAGATACTTACAAGGGACAAAGGATTATATGCTCACATATAAAAGATCAGAATAATTAGAAGTGATTGGATACTCAGATTCAGATTATGGCGGTTGCCTTGATAGCTTAAAGTCAACTTCAGGTTTTGTCTTTATACTAGCTAATGGGGCAATCTCATGTATGAGTGTAAAACAGTCAATTATTGCCTAATCTACAATGGAAGATGAATTTGTTGCTTATTTTGAAGCTTCAAATCATGCTTTGTGGTTGCGAAATTTTATCTCAGGGCTTGGTGTTGTTGACTCTATTGCTAGGCCGTTGAGAATTTATTGTGATAACACCGCAGCTGTTTTCTTTTCTAAAAATGGCAAATACTCTAGTGGATCAAAACACATGGACTTAAAGTACCTCGTTGTTAAAGAAAGAGTCCAGAAACAACAAGTGTCAATTGAAAATATTAGTACCACACTCATGATTACCGATCCATTGACTAAGGGATTGCCTCCAAAGACATATATGAAACATGTTATAAGAATGAGTCTTTTTAGTAATCCATAATATGTACGATGGATATTTTAGTGGTTATGTAATTGATATTTTTGCGCATTTAAAGTATGTTTCTGTTCTTTCCTGTTTTTCAATTATGGGTGCACATTTTATTATTTGATCAATAAGAAATGTCTTGACAAGACAAATTACAGGGGCTGTTTTGACTTAATGAACTAAGTTTGCAAGGGTTATTGATGTGTAGTACATAGAAGGAAATATGATATTGAAATCATATAACCGCTATGACTCGCATTTATAATCTAAACTTATTTCAGTATTATAGTATAAACACTTTGAGTTTGTTAGCTACCTTATTAAAATTCGTGATCACGTGTCAAATTCTTTTATAAAATTAAATAAATGTATTTTGATGTAAAATAAATACATATATTATATAGTTTTCATAATCGGTTTAGTGGACCAAGTGGGAGAATGTTAATTCCACGTAAATTAAGTGGATGACCCACTAACCTAATATTTTATTTTTATGTAAACTTATCCACTTATAAAGTTGTAGCCAACTAAACTACCTATTAAGATAGAGATAACTATTATTAAGATAGGATAATTCCTTGATGGAGTGGGAAATCCTTTTTTAAATTAAATACTAATAGATAATGGTTATCACGTTCAGCTTTTGCTGAACAAATTCTAACCCTCTTCTCTCATCTATAAAAGGAGCACAAAAAACCCTTTGTGACTATATTTTAAAATTCTATTAATTACAGTTCTTAAAATTTCTGTGCATAATAGTTAGATAGAGAGAAGAAGAGTGTTTAGAATTAAAAGTTTCAATCAAAGGGGCTCTTCAATTCTTCAATGGCTACTTCATCAATAAATGGTATGTCAATTTATTTATTATTTCTTAAGATATTTTGAATTCAATTAAATAGAGCATCAGATTTATTTTTGCATTAAAATTCTTATAAATGAGGATACAATGTTTGAGGTTAGGGTTTTTGTAGATTTAATTTGGGTTTGTACAATGTTTAGGCTTAAGGTCTTTTCGTAAATCTTGGTTCTGTGAGTGAACCAACAACCTATCTTCATATCTACCTATTAGATCTACGATTTTCAAATTAGGTTATAGATCTAAAGTAAAACTCCATATCTAAAATTTTGAAGTAAGTTTTTTTTGTTTTTGTTTTTCGTAACAAATCTAAGATTTTAGACTTAGATCTAGCGTTTTCATGGTTGCATGTGCAATTTTCAACATAAGTCTATGGTAGTTTAGAGATTCAAAGATTTTTTTTTGTTCAAAAACAGAAGGTTTCAATAGGCAACAATTTAGAGGTTGGTTTAAAAATGATCTCACAGGTCATCTCTCTAATACCATGTAAAGATCTAAACGTTTGAGCTTTGTATCATTACGGAGGAAAGGTTGGAGAAAAAACCTATTCTGTTTCATTAATGATCTATAAAATTGCATATGTTGCTATGACAAAAGAATTTATATACAAGTCATAAAGAATAAAATAACTTTCACAATTATTCAAAAAAAAAAAAAAACCTGTCACCTGAATGTGTATTTACATAAAATAATAAACTATAACCCAGCAAGCTACATAAATAAAACCTGAAAACAAACTCACACCTAGATTTCATTTTGGAATTCCTATATAGTTGCATTCTTTTTTAATTTATATTTTTGAAGTTTAATGCTTTTCGTTATTTTTAAAAATAATTTTTAAAAATTTTAATTTTTATTATTTAAAAAAATAAAATATTTCTCCATATACATCTGATAATGCTGTAAATTCAATCAATAATGAATAATAACACTAATTAAAATTTTACAGATATCGAGTCCTTTTAATCTGATATATTTTTTTAACATAAAATGGATACCATCTAAAATAAGTTAGTGAACTGATGAAAATAAAATGATAAAAATAACCCATTTATTAATACTCGTTAAAATTAACACATTCAATTAAGTGTTCGTAAATATTATTAATCTTATTAATTTATTATAAGAGGTTGGCGGCTTATGGCAACTTTCCCACGTAGGATTCCTGACAGGATATAGGTAATTTAATTATCAAAATTAACATTAAATAATATTTCATATATTTTTAATTGATATACTCTTTTTTTACATTCATTTTAAATTATAACACATTTATTATTTTAATAAATTAATTAATATAATAGATTTTTATTATATATATTAATATTTAATATTATTTCTTAAATATATTTTATATTAAAATAAAATTATAATAGAAATAATACATGCAAACTCTCAAAGGGTGAAATTAAATGATAATAATCTTTTTATCTTAATCAAAAATTTCGAATTCAAATTTTAAAAATATAATACTTTTAAAATTTAGGAGAACATGTTTTACTATACTAATAGATATGCTTGGTGTAAATACAGATTAGTTCATAATATAGTTTTTCACTTTTCAGCAAGCCAATACTAACTAAGGAAAAAATAAAATATTTATTATGGGAATTCCATATGCCAAAATTGTTAAAAAAAATGGACACTCGGTTCCCGACTTCAAAGCCCCTGCTAACATCAACAGAGTCAAGTGCTGACACATGACCTAGCCAAGTGTGAACCTCTTTTGCTTTTTTTTTTTTGTAACTGAACCCTGCTGCTGCCTCTTCCGCCAAATTAACAATTTTACGCGTTTACACTATGGTTAGTATTACTATTACTATTTGCTTCGCTTTTCCTTTTCCCAATCCAGTTAGACACAGCTATTCCGAACGTTCAGAAAAACGAGTAAAAACTTATCTCAATGATACACTGCAACGTTCAGAAAACGAGTAAAAACATATGTTAATAATACACTGCAACACATCCTCATCACCATCAATGTACATCACATTACTTCCTTAGCTCCTCTCTGATTCCATACTTGAGATTTTGACACGTGTAAACAACAAAGGTCAAGGGTATATAGGGAATGATGCAGCGCTGCACTATTATATATTATGTAAATGCCAGCAACACTATTTAGAACGGTCGAGTTTTTTTGTTGTGGGGTCCTGTGAAAAAAAAACCTAAAAAAGTGGGAGCCACGTGGTCAGTACTGCTACACCTCGTGCACTAGTATTACTCTCTTTTTTTTTTTTCCTGAAAAAATAAGTGTTACTGTATAATTTAATCTATATATATACGTGTGATTTTCATTATTAGTTAGTAGTAGCCATTTTTCACAATTTAAAAATCTATTTAACACATAAAATTTTTGTTGTAATTAGCTGCTCGACTATTAAGTTAGTTTACCTGCACCATATTTTATTTAGTTCTCTCTCTCTCCCTCAAGCGAAGATCGTGGTTTGTTCAGCAGCTCTTTGGCAGTTTGGCTTTTGTTCTTATCACTGTCTGACAAAAGCGGGTCCCGCTCCACTATCTCGATCTTTTCAATACTCTTTATTTTTATACACAAACAAATCCTCACACCTCATTCTCACTCACGTACTGCTCTTTGCTGCTCCACTCACCGCCATCCTCTGTACATCACCGTAAACCAAGAAAGACTCTTGCTCTGTTTCTCCAGTAATCAGAGCATGGAGCGTTGTTCCTTCTGCTACTTCTTCTTACTTCTTTGCATTTTCAGTTTTGCAGGTGAGATAATGGTTTTATTCAAAATTTTCTGTTTGATGTTCTTTAGAGAAAATGACTAGGAAAATGTAGCAAGATTTTGCTGCAAAAGTAGCTATTTCTTGCATTTTCCTTTCAATCTTGTTTTTTACCGAGAAACAAACATACCATTTTGTGCTTATCTTGTTTTATTTGATAAATGTGTCCTATATCTTGCAGATGCGGGCTCTATCGGTGTTAACTATGGAAGAATCGCAAACAATCTACCTTCAGCAGTGAAAGTGGTGCAGCTTCTCAAGTCTCAGGGTCTGGAGCGGGTCAAGGTTTACGACACTGACCCTGCTGTTCTCAGAGCATTAGCAGGATCTGAGATTAAAGTCACTGTCGACCTCCCAAATGAACTCCTCTACTCTACCGCCAAGAGCCAGTCCTTTGCCTTCTCATGGGTTAAAAGAAACGTCGCTGCTTACCACCCACCCACCCAAATCGAAGCCATTGCTGTGGGCAACGAAGTATTTGTAGATCCACATAACACTACGAAGTTCCTCATACCTGCCATGAAAAATATCCACCAAGCTCTAGAAAAGATTAATCTTCACTCTGATATTAAAATCTCCTCACCAATAGCATTAAGTGCTCTCCAATCCTCATACCCATCCTCATCCGGAGCATTCCGATCCGAATTAATTGAACCCGTTTTCAAACCTTTGTTGGATTTTCTCCGTCAAACCGGGTCATACCTGATGGTAAATGCTTACCCGTTTTTCGCATACGAATCGAACTCGGATGTGATTTCTCTGGAGTACGCTTTGTTTAGAGAGAATCCGGGTGTGGTGGATGCGGGTAGCGGGTTGCGATATTTTAACCTCTTTGATGCCCAAATCGACGCCGTTTTTGCAGCCATGTCCGCTTTGAAATATGATGATATCACAGTGGTTGTAACAGAGACAGGGTGGCCCTCTAAAGGCGATGAGAATGAGATAGGAGCTAGTGTACAAAACGCTGCTGCGTACAACGGCAATCTTATCCGTCGGATTCTTACTGGTGGTGGGACCCCTTTAAGACCAAAAGCAGATCTCACCGTTTATCTGTTTGCTCTTTTCAACGAGAATCAGAAGTTTGGGCCCACATCTGAGAGAAATTACGGGCTTTTCTACCCTAACGAGGACAAAGTTTACGATATCCCGTTTACCGTGGAGGGACTCAAGAATTACAAGGACAAACAGTCTCCTGCAGCCGGTAGTCAACCGGTGAATAATCCAGTCAACGGTGGAGTATCCAAGAGCACTACAGGGAACACGTGGTGCGTAGCCAATCCTGAAGTTGGGAAGGAGAAGCTGCAGGCGGGTCTAGACTATGCTTGTGGTGAAGGAGGAGCTGATTGCCGTCCGATTCAACCGGGTGCCACGTGTTACGATCCAAACACGGTCCAGGCGCACGCGTCGTTTGCTTTTAACAGTTATTATCAGAAGAAAGGGCGGGCGATTGGTACCTGCTATTTCGGGGGCGCAGCTTATGTCGTCACCCAACCACCTAGTGCGTATTTTAGCTTCTTCTCTTATTTATTTACATGCTCTTCAAGCTTTTAGGAATATTTTAGAAAACTAGTGTACAAAATTTGATAACATGCGCCGAGTTGTGAAAGCTGGCACCTTGTGCACGCCGGCGGCTATGGGAAATTTCAAATTAAATGCGTAGCACGTGACTAGACAATGATTGAGGGGGAATCTTTATATTAGTGCTGACGTGGCGTGCACTAATTGGTAGACATTTATGGTTGTGGACCAGGAACCTTTCCCACTCAGTGATTGTGGTTCAGTGGTACTTTTCCGATAATGAGGGAAGCAAATGGTAATTGAAGAAAGAGAAGTCTCACCAATGAGAAATAATTTTGGCTTTTAGTTAAAGTTTAGATTAAAAATATAATTAATGGTTTATTAATTTTAATTTTATTGCAATAATGAAATGCGTTTTCTTTTTTGTTTGCAGAATATGGGGATTGCGAATTTCCTACAGGATATTGAAGAGCAAAAATGCACAATTGGGGTTTTGGAATTAATGTATTTAGCTCTTCTTTTTTTTTTCAATAATTTTTTATTTCTAATTTGTTCTGTTTTAGTAAATTTTTTGGGGTTTTATTGCGGACTGTGGAGTAGTTGGAGTTAGATAATTAATTTTGACTATGTCTATTGTCTGTAATTGAAAGTTAACATATTATTAGAGTATATTTTAATTTCTATTATTATTCCATTATTTTTTGGTTTTCAATGGCAAATATGAATATCAAAATATAGATGTATAGTGGCAAATATTAATTGTTTTGGCTTATTAATAGGGCGGAAAAGCACTGTGAGAAATTAAGATGTAAAAGATGTTTTGTAGCAAAATGCTGGTGTTGGTTGACACCAAAAGTGATTCACATTTTGATCGCTAAGGAGGAAGTTTAGAGGACCAAAATGTGGCAAGGTTCTACCTTAATCCTAAAGTATTGTTTGTTTTATGGTATTAAGTGGGTGTTTAGCTTATAAAAATTAATCTATAAACATCTGATGCGCTTATAAACTAATATAGGCTTATGGGTGTTTAAAACTTTGAAACAGTTTAAGTATTTATTTCGAAGGTTTATAAATTAAATGATTAATAAAAAATTAGTTAAAATGATTAAAAAAGATGTGAAATTATATTATTAAGAGATTAAATAAACTAAATTATTTGATTCAATTATTTATAGAAATTGATTGAAATAATATAATAAATTATTTGATTAAATTAACTAACTCAAGTATTTATATGCACAATAATTAATAATTTGGTCTCTTTTATGTTATTTTTTTAAATGATTAAAAACAGATATAAAATTATATTATTTGGTCTCTTCCGCTTTTTTTTAGAAATAATTGAAATAATATAGGCTCATGGGTTTTTGAAACTTTGAAACAATTTAAGTATTTATTTTGAAGGTTTATAAATGATTAAAAAAATATAAAATTATATTATTATAAGTATTTATCAAAATTAATTGAAATATGATAAATTATTTAATCAAATTAATTGAGTTAAGTATTTATAAGTACCATAATTATTAATTTGGTCTATTTCATGTTATTTTTTTAAATGATTAAAAAAATATAAAATTATATTACTAAGTGTATTTATTGAACTTAGTTGAAATACTATAGTAAATTAATAATTTGGTCTCTTCCATGTTATTTTTTAAAATGATTAAAAAACGATATAAAATTATATTACTACAAGTATTTATCAAATTTAATTAAAATAATATAATAAATTATTTGATCAAATTAACTTATAAATCAAGTGTCTATAAGCATTATAATTAATAATTTAGTCTCTTCCATCTTTTTTTTAATGATTTGGTTTCATTAAGTTTATTTTTTTTATTTTATAAATTAGACTTATAAATTTATAAAATTATCTAAATAAATATGATAACTTAAATTTAAAGTTTATAAACTAGTTTATTATAATTTGATCAAACACTCTCTTAGCAACAATGAAATCACTCATTACCCTCTTCTTTTTGTAACATTATTTTTTGTAAAATTATATATAACTTTGAGAATCCTTGTTTGATTCCTGCACCTCTATTCTTTAGCTTATACAAAAAATTAAATAAAATTAATCTCAATAAATTAATCTTCTCTAACTAAATATATTTCTTCTCTAAAAAATTGACTAGAAAATAATTGTCACTCTCCAAAGGCAAAAAAGGTGAAGAAAAATAAAATTAGAGAACGGAACAAATTCATTCAGAAATAATACAAAGTTATAATTTTTATTTTTTTTAATGTTTCTCTTTTAAAAATTTTTTCCCTTTAATTTTGATTTTATTATTTATACTTATAATATTATGATAATTTTTATTTCAACTATTTCTTAAAGATTATATTCATAATTTAATAATTTTTATCTTTTTATTTTATTTTTTTATGTATCATCAAGAAAATTTAGAAGTATATAAATATTAATATTTAATTATATAATTGTTATTGTCATTTTTTTAAGTTGTAGAGAAATATTTTAAGAGAAAAAACATAGTTGAATCACTACATGTGCCATTCATTCAATAATTAAGATGCAATAATGAAGAGCATCATAGTCCAAAAAAAGAGTTGTATCAAATTTAATTTAATAAGTCTTTCGACAAAATCTATGTTACTTAAACTAATAATACATTATCATCCAAAAATTCAAAATGATATTAGAAAAATATATTTGAAAAAGGGTTTCATCAACCTTATTCATATGATTTTAAGCAAACTATACAAGCAAACAAATAACGATGATTTAATCTATCTTGGTTTAATAAATTATTAATAAGTAGACAAAATAAGCTCAAAATGATTATTGAGTTTATTTAAATGCTTTTATTGATTGTATTTGAATTCTTTTAAAGTAAGGTTTGGCTTTTTTATGGGCAAGATAAATTTAGTAAATCAGGCAAACTGAAAAAATTTCTTATAAATTTTCAAGTTTTTTTTACTATCACACAATGAAAAAAATTAGAAAAGTTCATTTAAATTGATGCCCTAAAAATCTTAAATTTACATTGTCAAATGTTCAAAAGGACATTATGATTGCTTGTGCACCTGAAACAACAAAAATGATTATCCAAGCAAAGTCAAGAGCTCCATTCAATCCAAAGACCAAGTTTCTAGAGTTTATAAAAAAACTTTTAATCTTTTTCTTCCATTAGATTATTATTTCAATTGTTCATCATATCTAAGTACATTTCTTCTTTAATTTCAGTTTTAATTTCAATTTTTAGTATTTGAAACTAAAATTCTTAGCAAGGTTAGATTGGTTCAATTTGATTTACCTATGGTGCACTTCATGGATATTTAATTTAAGACTATTCAATTTAAGACTATTCAATTTGATTATTTTATTATTCTTGTTCTTATTGAGTTCGATTAATTAGCCATCAATTACATAATCTAGATATTATATGAAATAATAAGAGTAGAAACATAATATCAGTTCATGAGAATAATGATCTTAGGGACTTGCACTTGGGGATAAAATAATACTTAGGAGATTAGTTAATTAATCTTCGTTGCTCCTAAAAGGTTGAATTAATTCTTGTAATCACAGGAGTAGAGATAAGATTTAATGTCAATACTTGTTTTAAGTTTTAAGAGAGAGTAGAACATAATTTGGGAAGGTTGAATCAATAATCAAAGAGAATAAATTTGGTTCATAATATTATAAAAATCATAGAGAATCAATTTGATGAAATTTAATAATGTGATTTTAATTATAAGAAGTTAAATTTAATTAGTTTAGTTTGATTAATTTAGGGATATAATTAGATTGATTTGACTCTTTTTGATTTTTCAAATAATAGTTAATTTAATGGTTTGGTGCTTGATTTAATTAACTTTCTTGTGGGATTGACATTCTACTTATCAATCTATTACTTGCTTGTGAACTGTGCACTTGTAGTAAATTGAACCAATAGCAACACTGACCATAATGATAAAATCAAAAGAGTTGCATTGAGTAATGCATTTGAAAATTTGAAATTGATACCACCTAAAATTTAAAAGGATATTTTCAATGCAATTGCAGTTGAGACAAGAAATGCAATAATTAAAAAGGTTGGTGATAAAATATTTTCTATTTTAGTTGATGAAGCTCTTGATATATCGATGAAAGAATAAATTGTAACACCCATGTACCCTATATATATATCGTACATGTGTCCCGTTTACATATAATACGCATATAAGATATAAGAATGCCACATTACAGTACTATTTAAAACTCTTATCTTAGTTCCACATCAATTATATATTTAATAAAATAATATTTTCTATTATCAAATCTCACATCTTTTTAAAAGTAACATTTCTAAAACTATTATACTATTCATTTAATTACATATATTCAAATATACATTGACTTTTCCAAAATTCACTTATATATATACATAGGATTAAAATATATATTATAACAAAGCTGTACATGCACACACCACCTTCTAGTTGACTTCGAAGCACCCTTAATCCTTTTGTGGCACAACTATCCGACTCTCAGATAAGTAATCTACTCACCTGCAGAATTCACACAACCGTGCTAAGCTCGAAAGCTTAGTGGTATATATAAACAATATATACATACATTTAAATCACATCACATACTCATACACATATAACATTCATATATACATACATTTAAAACTATCAGGCCCAATATCTTTTTACAATTATCATTATAATATCCTGGTCTAGCTTTGCTCAGAATCATCATGGATCTCAATCATATGACCTAGCGCTGCTTAGGTCCATCAACATATGCTCCTCAAAGCCTAGCTTTGCTTAGGACCTCTCATGCATATCTAATCAATCTCAACACAACTAGACAATTAATTGTATAAGCTATACATATACAATATCACTTTACTCTATACTTTTTCAGTGATAACCACTGTTCAAGATCACTTCACATTACTATTTTATTATCATATTACAATGCGACTCATCTCACACATATTAAAAACATACCATCATAAATTAATATTTTATGATCACATATGATTTTCCAGCATATTATCAAGAGACATAGCCATGCAAGCCACATGTTACACCCTTATAACACGAAATACAATTATAAACTTCAATAAACCAACCCCATGGCCATGGCATTCAATAGCCACACCCGTGGAATGTGAAACAAAGCTGCAAAACACCCTTGAGCATGCCCACGGTCTTGGCATTCAAGGGCCACGCCCGTGGTATGCAATTTGCTACTGCCTCTTCATAAATTTCACACGAAACAACTCCACTTCAAAGCCCACGGCCGTGACCCTCCATGACTACCCCCATGGCATCCCAAAATTACATTTTTTTTACATAATTTTTCATCAATACAATACACACACATCACATAAGTAACTCAAAATCATTTTAAATCAAATATGTACAAACTCAAAATTATGTACAAACTAAAGAGATTATATGTACAAACTCAAGATCATATGTACAAACAAATATGTACAAACCTTGGCTACTTTAAAACTCACTCTTCTCCACTTAATCCCACTTAACCTAAACATAAAATCATAATAATAATCATCATATAATTCATTCATACAATCATCCATATATCAATTCACTCAATTCCCAACTTATTTCTACAAAACCCTTATTCATTTCCTTATAACCCCTTTCCCGCAATTTCACTATCCATCATCATCTCTCACAACTAATTATATTTTCATCATCTATATATCAACACACATGCAACTCTAACATATTATAGCTATCATCTTATTTAAATAATCATCATTTCTCTCACTAATCGTATCACCATATACATATTTAAAATCCATAAAACAAGCTTAGAAATAAATACTTACTTGAATTCCTTGCTAAACCTTTAATATCCACTTAAATCTTCTTGAAATTTCTTGTGAATTTGATGTGTATATGAATAAAATCAAACTCTCCTCACACTCTCTCAATCTCACGTTCAAAGAGGAAAAGGAAGAAGAAAAAAGAAATATATCTCATCTTTTAATTTTCATCCTTATCTATATATATATATAATATTATATATGTTAATAATTAATTAACAACCACCAATCATCTCCTTTCATCTTTTGACTTTCCTCTTCTTCTTTCTCTTATTATTATTATTAATTAATTAAAATCAACTTTTTCTACAACCAATTATACACAATATATATGTAGTGTATATCTTAGATATATGTAGATGTCTTATATATTCTATTTATATTTCACATGTATTTTAAGTGTGTGTGTGTGTGTGTATATATATATATATATATTACATCCATCATACACATCAACCTCATACTTTCTCTACCTATTACACTAATATACTACCTATCACACTAATACACTCGCTCGTATTTACTATGTCAAAATACATCAAAAATTGGGGTATTATACAAATGATATTTGTTTTATGCTTTGTGGATGAAAGAAGTTGAGTTGATGAGCGTTTTCTTGGTATTATACATGTTAGTGATACTACTGCTTTATCATTAAAATAAATATCGAGAGTTTTTTTTTCAATTATAATTTAATTATTTCAAGTTTATATGGACAAAGTTATGATTGAGCTACAAATATGTATGAGAAATTTAATGTGCTTAAAAGTTTGATGATGATGAATAATCAATATGCATATTATGTTTATTGTTTTGCTCATCAATCTTAATTAGTACTTTTAAGTATAGCCAAAAGTCACTCAAAAATTAGTAAATTCTTTGATATTGTTATGATGGTAAAAAATATTTGGTGCTTCTTGCAAATGTGTTGACATGCTTTAAGAAAAGAAATTTGAGTAAGTTATTCAAGGAATTCGTGATGGTAAAGGTTTGACTAGGAAGGGATTGAATCAAGAAGTGTCATTGAACCAAGTAGGAGAAACACGTTGGAGTTCTTGGTATAGAATATTGATGATCTTGATTTGTTTGTTTTACCCAACAATTAAGTGCTTATAGCATTGGAAATTATTTGAAAATTCCAAAGCAAAGAGCTCAAAGAGATTATATTATGGGATTCCTTCAATGTTTTGAATTTATATTTTGCTTATTCTAGATGAAAAATATTTTGAAAATTTTAAATGATCTATCATAGACATTGTAAAAGAAAAATCAAGATCTTGTGAAGGCTATGAATCTTGTAAAAATAACTAAGCAATTACTTCAACAAATGAGAGAGCATACAACAAAAAATTTAAACAAATGAGAGAACAAAGATGGGGGCCATTCTTGAAGGAAGTGATTTTATTTTGCATCAAATGTATCATTGTCTCAAACATGGAAGACATGTCTGTGGTTCAAGGAAGATTTTATTGAAATGTTGAAAAAGTTAGAAATCTTCATTTTTATCGTGTTGAATTATTTTACCAAGTTAATAACACTCAGACATCAACTTGATTGTTAGGATATTGATATGCACTCAAATAATTAATTTTCTAATATTATGAGTATTAGCAAGCTTTTCAAGAAATTAGTTTAACTGAAGAAACATCGTATTTATCCATTAATATATTTACTTGTAAACTTAGCTTTGATCTTACTTGTCGTAACGACAATAGTTGAAAGAATTTTTTTATAATAAAATTCATTAAAAATTTATTATTCAATTGGCTTAGAAATAATTTGATAAGTAATTGTTTAGTTATTTATATTGAGAAAGATATAATATATTTTACTGATATGGAAGATATTATTAAAAGGTTTCATAATATGACATCTTGAAAATGTTATTATAATAAAATAATTATTATAATTATAGTATTTTTCACATGTTAACTTTGAATAAATATTATCAATTTTATTATTTGTCCGTCGCCGCTTCAAATGTTGCGTCCATCCGTCATCTTGACTTTATCATTAATCGCATCATAGGTATTTTTATAATTTAAACATTTGTTTTTAAGTACTATATTAAAAACTACAAAAATTAACACATGCAACAAAGTTAATCATACTGGGAATAGTCTAGGGTCTGGATAACTAGATAGAATATAAATTCAAAATCTAATCAAAGTACAATTAAAAATAAAAAAAAAATTAATTGTAGCCATAAAAGCTTTTGCCAACTTTTAGCGCTGGACACGGTACAGAGAAAATCTAAATGCTAGGCCAGGAGGGGTCAGCCATTCCCATTCAATTTAAAACACCACCAAACTTTTTTCGCATTTGCTACCAATTTCTACTTCCATCAGCATCTTATTATTATTTTTATTAGTGTTTTTCTCAAGTCTCTATTATAATAAGCTTTAGCAAATTAAAGCTTTCTCATTAGGCAAAACAATGGCATATATTCATATTTTTTTTTATCTTCTTGACACTAATAGAATTATTACAGTAACAACAGCTAAAGTTCCAGCAATCATAGTTTAATATATTTAATTCAATGTTTTACAAATAATATAGTTTAATTAAATCTATTCAAACCATGTAATATATTTAATATGAAAAGATAAAATAAAGTGGAAGTGAATAAATGCATAATATAATTACAAATATATATTTTCTTAAATAATAATTCGATGTTGATTTCTCTCTTTTTGAAAATAAATAATAAAAAAAATTGGAAAAGAATTAATACATCACATAAAAACAATGAATAATTGACCGAAATTTCAGATGGAAACTAAACCATCAATATCATCTAAACGTTACCTAAATTCCCATTCTCATCCCCATTTCTATCTTAAAAGTGGATAAATTAAACTTGTTTGGAATGGGACCTCCAGTTAGGGGTTAGTTGGACTTTGCCACCTACTCTCCTCTTGGCTTAAACCAACTAATAATTATCTAGACAAAGTCACGCGTGATGCGCAGATACATATTTTTTATGATATATTGCAATGTGCAGATATATTAATAAATTATAAAAAATTATAATATTTTATTTTTTTATTTGCTTATTTCATAATCTCTTAACTCATGTAAGAAATAATCTAAGATGTGAAAAAAAAATATATATTATTATCTAAATATATTATTGACTGCAATTTTATTTTTATATCTAACTTTTAATTTTTAATAATATTTAGGTTCTAGCTATGTATCACATGATTCATATTGGATCATACAAATAAATTTAAATTATTGCTGAGATCATAATATTCATAATATCTATTTCAAATAAACATTCTCTATTTCAATAAGTTACCAATTAAATTGAAAAAATGAGTAGTACTTTAATCTATTTATACCTACTGAAGATGCTTATACTCCTTTACTCATTTATTGATTCTCAGATAATCCTGCTTAAAAAAAAAGTATAAATGAATATTTAATGTTAAATTCTACCAAATTTGACAATGTGCTTTCATGCAACCCATAATAAAAATATGATAATTTGCCATTAAATTTAGATGAATGAAAGCTTAAATTGTTAACACCAATTACGATTAATAAAAAAAAATAAAATAACTATCATAGAAAATCACTTTAATCAAACATAACCATGTTTTAAAGCAAAATATCCAAAAATTTAATCTAATTCGAAATATCAACAAAACAATCATTAAAGGTAAACACAATCCTCCAAAAGAATATAAAAATAACATAAAAATTTATTTGAAACCTAAAAAATTTTTTAAAAAAAGAAAAAGATGGTCTTACCTGCAAAAGCAAATATTGGATTTTAAGTTTTTTAAGTGATTTTCCATTTAGATAAAAGAAGAGATATAGAAAAAGGTTGGAAAAATGAATCACTTGCAAAGTTAAAAATTAAAGCTGAGAAAATTAAAGGTGATCCAAGAAATTAAAAAAGTGAAAAAGTTATTTTATATCATCACAATATTTAATTATGGGAGAGCAAGAGATATATTGATTTAAGTTTGTAGAAGAGAAATTAAAGGAATTGATAATACAAAGGAAGAAATTGAGAAATTGTAGAATTGTTTCTTTCTTAAAATATGTATTACGTGGCATTTTCAGGAGAGCCCTTCTTCCTCAGCTTTTATATATTAGATATAGATATAGATATAGATTGACAAAAAAGATTTGGCCATGTTTAGTGAAAGGAATTTAAAATGAGCAAATTACATGTTAATGTCATTTAAAAATTTTTTTTATATACTTTACAATTTTTTAAAAAAGTTTCAAAAATATATATTTTATAATTTTAATTGAAAATATACTATATTAAATGTATATTAAATACATATCCCTAAAAATGGTTTATTTGAAATTGAAACTGATAAATAAATATATTTTTAAAAATAGTATTTTTAAAAATATTTTCACCTTTTAAAGTACTTCTATACAAAATTTTTTTTAAAATTCATACGTTTATGAAGATTTATAAAATTAAATTATGTTCTTATCTTGAATTTATACAATCTCATTTATTTGTTATAAAAAAGAAAATTGTAAAATTGAAGGACATCTATATTATACAAATAAAACCTAAAGAAATAATAATTGTTTTGAGGTCACCTCATCATTTTTTAAATAAGTTATTATATATATATAATTATTTTTATTTAATTTTAATAATTTATATAAATTTTAAATTTTAATAATTAATAAATTATATTTGTGACTTTTAATCTTCTATTAAATAATTATACATTAATATAATTTTATAATAGTGATTAAATAAATAACATTTATAAATTTTAATTTTTTATAAATTAATTACATATTAATATAATTTAATAATATTGATTGATTTATATATATATATATATATTTAAAATTTTAACAAATTAAAACTATATAACTCTTAACTTTCATAATAAATTAATTATAAATTAAATAATTTATTTATAATAATTTATTTATATTTAAAAATTTTAAAAAATTAAAAAATAAAATATATGACTTTTAACATTTCTAATAAATTATTTATACATCAAGAATTTATTTAAATAATTCATTTAATTATTAATTTACTTACACTAATTAATTTATATCCTTTCTAAAAATTTGAAAATTTGAATAATTAAAAAAAAATGACTTCCAACCTTCTTTACCAATTAATTATATGTTAATAATTTATGTAATAATAATTTTCATAATCACTCCAATATAAATCTATAATTATAAATCCTCCTATCTATATTTTTTCTTTCTATTGAAAAAAAATTGCTTGAATTTCTATTTTTTTTTATTTTTTCTCCTTTTTTTTTAGAATTCATAATTTTTTTATACCAAAAATTTATGTATTGGCATGAGAATTGGTTTACTAATTCTAATCACCCATCTGCTTTTAGTGAGAGATTTTAGTGAGCTTGACATGAGAATGAACAAACTAGTGGGCGTTTAAGCCTTCTGGGGACGACATATAAAGGCGAGGATGAAGATGAGTCTTAAGGGTGAGTTAAGCATTGCTGGATGAGTCATAGGCTCGAGAGAGTTGGTTGGATATAAAGCAGATGGATGGGCTCGTTATGCTGTAGTTGGAATCTTGGATAAAGAGGCGAGCTAGTGGGCTCAATATGACGACAATTGAATACCTAAAGAAAAAGGCAAGTGTTTTTTTTTTTTTAGCTGTAGAGAAAGGCAAGTTGAAGAAGCTCTGATAGAAACGGGGGAGTTAGATAGAGAGGCAATCGGGGGCTTGAAAAAAGAACTGAGGATCTCAATACAGAGGTAGCTGGATGCTTGATATAGATGCAAGCAGAGGAGCCGGATGTGTAGGAGGCTTGGTACCATAATAAAAATGCTAGTTGAGGTGCTCTGTACGAGGCCTACACAAAAAAAAAGTGAGCTGAAGAGATTGATACTATAGATGAGCCATAACACTAGGGGCTTACATATGAAGTACATAGATGATCACTGCATGATTTTTACATTGTGGTTTTAAATGGATTTATGCCTTTGATGATAATTTACATATGGATTTATAGATTCCAAAGTTTTCAAATCTTCCAAATAGTTTAAAGATTGTTCTTCCTTAGAAATCTTTGACCTTATTAATCTAAGAGGTCTTTAGAAATAGATCGGAGCTTGATCAAGGTATTAGATTGGCGAGCTGTTTATCTTATCAAATGAGTCATATATAGAGGGTGTTTCTCAAAACTTAAAAGCTGGTCAAAACTGCTTATAAGCTGTTTTTAGATTATAAGTTGTTTATTTAAGTGTTTCTGAAAACTTAAATAGTAGATTATAATCTGATTTTAATCAGTTTTTTAAAAGTTGGGTTTTGCTACTTTTTTTTTAAGCACTTATTTTTTAAGCAGTTTTGACCAAGTAAAAGACCATACTATCCCTACCTAATCTTCAATATTCCAAATTTGCCTACCTTATACACTTTAGTTCCCATCAAAGAAATTTTATTATTATTATTATTAAATTTTATTATTATTATTATTATTATTATTATTATTATTATTATTATTATTGCAAAATAAATTTTGAATTGACATTTAAAAAATTATTTTTATACAATAAATAAATTCATGGACAGTTTGGTCATTTTGACAGTTTCTACAATTAAAAACTGATTATAAGCTGATTTTACAGAAACACTTAACTGATTACAAACTGATTTTCAGCTGATTATTATCTAGTTTACAGAAACGCTTAACTGCTTATTTTTAATCTGATTATAATCTAAAAATCACTTATTCACAATAAGCTGAAAAGCTCCAGTTTTGAGAAACACCCTCATAGGCTAGAGAGAGTCGGTCCGTTAATTAATTAGTGCATATTTTTTAAACTTATAAGCAAGTGATTTTTCTGGTGAATTTGCCCTATTAAGATAAAACCATTTTTAAGTGTTACCCTAAACTATTGGTTATAAGTTGACATCAAAGCCACCCCACCCAGCCTAATGGATGGCTAATATTTAGTATGTGTTAAGATACAGCCAGCTAGCTACCTTTATATCTATATATTTTTTAGATGGATTGTGACTTAAATTTAAAATCTTTCAATTTTAAAAAAAATGTTTTTGTTAATGAATTTAAAACTTTATTGATCATTTAATATATATTCTAATTAATAGAAAACCACTTTACATTATTTTTTAAATATAATTTTTAATAACAATCAATTGCTTTTAATTAATACCGTCTTAGACTTATTTTTAAGATTTTCAAATTTTAAAACAAGATACAATTAAAATATAAATTGAATTAAAAATTAATTTAATAAATTAAGTTTCTTTTACCTAATTTAAGATCCTACTCGAGATGTTTCCGTGAATACCATTTTATATTCATTAAATATACTATCAAACAAAATCATAAACTAAAGCATTTAATTGAGTGACAAAACATTACCATAAATGCTTTCCTGCTATACATATGCATTTTTCTGCCACATAGAATTAATTATTATTATTATAAATTTATAATAAAAGTAAGAATAAAATATTAATAAATAAAAAAAATTTATTTATTGAAGAAGTTAAATAATAATTTTTGATATGAATTGATTGGCAGGAATAGAGGTGACAGAAAAGGCATGTGGCGCAGGAACATTTGAAATGAGTTATCTATGCAATGAACGTTCAATTACATGCCCAGATGTCAATAAATATATATTTTGGGATGCTTTTCATCCAACTGAAAAAACTAATCGCATTATCTCTGATGGTCTAATCCCTACTCTTCTTTCTCACTTTTCTTAATTATTCGATTCAATTACTACTAAATTTTGTTGTTTAAGCTATATGTACTAGATTTTAAGTGCTCTTTGCATATCTATTATTATTATTATTATACAAAAATGTGTTTACTTATTTCTTAAGTTTGATATTAATCCAGCGAAAATTATAGCATTTTTTATATTAATCCAGCAAAAATTATAGCATAGTTTCCTTTGTAGAATATGCATTTTCTAAAAAAAAAAAATTATACATTAAAAACAAATTTCTTTAGGCGAGTTCAATGTCATCCAACCTATATTTCTCTTATAAGAAGTAGGTCCACTTTGGAGAGGCTATTTATATCTCTAACTAATTGATTAAAGACATAAAAAAGGAGAAATTGGAAGATTGGTCGCCTAATTTGTACACTCCCAGCTCAGTTTCATCAATTGAATTACTCATGAATTAGACTTAGATTTTGCTCATTTTCTTAAAATCATATGTTTGTGTGTATGTGAAAAATTATATACTACCGTTATATTCCAACTATTGTTTTTAGTTAGAATGGCAATCCAATTAGCACATCAACACGTGATAATTTTTAATAATTTAAAAATTAGTTTTTAATTTTCTTTTTACAGTTGTGATTGACAATATTTTTTTTTTAATACTTGAAATATCCTTTTCCTCTATCATCTTCATCATCAAATCTCAATCCAAGTACTTTTATCAAAATTTTTCTTTTAATCCCAATCTTAAAATTCATGCCTTTTCATGGAATCTGAACTGAAAAAGCCCTCAACTTCCATGGCCAATTTCTATTGTTGTTTCTGTTGAAATCAATATCATTACCATGTTAAGGAAATTCCTCACACTACTAGAATTTTTGCATTTTGCAACGGATAAATCCGTTGCAAAATTAGTATCGAATTTACAACTAAAAAGACGTAAAAATAATTTTTTAAAAATTGCTACGGATTTTTGCAACGACACAGTCCGTTACAATATTTGCAATGGATTAGCAATATCTTTGCAACTGATTTGCAATGGATTTTTGCAAAGGGCGTATATTTGTTACAAAATAAGGCGCAAAATTTTAGCGCTAACTTTTGCAAGAGAATTTGCAACCGATTGCCTCTGTTGCAAAGTTTGCAACAAAATGTATTCGTTGCAAATTTTGCAATAACATTTTTCCATTGCAAAGTATTTAAAAACAGAAAAATAAAATTTTGCAATGGATTTTAGTAATTGCAAAAGCCGTTGCAAGATTTAAAATAATATTAATAAAATAGAATGATAGATTAACAAATTAAATAATATTAATTAATAATATCAATATAAATAAATGAATAAATGCATAGAAATATATAATATATATAAATATATAGAATATATTAAAAAAAATAAAAATATTAATTTTATATTATTAATATAATATTAATAAATAATAATGAAAATAATAATAATAATAATAATAGAAGAATTTATACATCATTTATTAATTAATTATTAATTAAATATATAATTAATTATTAAAAAATAAAAAATGGAAATAGATTAAAAAAATAAAAAGATAAAAAAATATATATTCAAAATAGATAGAATGATCATAAGCAACCATGAAAATTGGCATGAGAAAAACAAGTAAAAGAATAAGAGATCCAAAAAAATGCAATTAGTGTTTGACATTTGGATATCTTCTTACTAAAAAACAAGAAGAAATTACCCGTAATCGCTGCCAATGATGTAAAGAAAAAAGGAAAAGGGAAAGAAATTATATTCAAAACAAATGACGATAGGAGTGAGAGGATTTTATTAACCCACCCAACTCGAATGGATACTGATCGAGTTTGGTTTATTTATAATATATAAGCAAACGAAATTAGATTTATATTTTTAAAAAATTTGGTTTTGATTGATCGGGTTAAGATATATTTTTTCATATTAACCCGAGCTCAACCGAACCCGACTCATAAAATTATATATATAATATTATATACATTATATATATATTTATAATATATAATATGTATTATATAATTCGAGTGAATCTATCCTAACTTGATCGAAACTGATAATATTCGGTTCAGTCAGAATATTAACTATTAATGATTAAAATCGGTTTAATTCTAATATGTTTTTATGAGTTCAATTGGGTTAAAATTTCATTCCAACCTAATCGAATCTAACTCGTACTCATCCCCTCGATGACGATGTGAAAATTGGGATAAAAGAGAATAGTAAAGGGGATTGAGGGAGAGATAAGTTTAAAATTTATTGTTGATCAAAACTAAAAAAAAAGATCAAAAGAATAATTTTTTAATTAATAAATAGTTACCACATGTTGATGTGGTATTAGATTGCCATTTCAACTAATTATTTTAGTTAGGATAACGACGGTAGGGGTATAATTAGGAGTGACAATAGATATGATGTCTATGAAAATTATTATATTTGAATCCAAATCTGAACTCAACCTAATTATAATTATAATTTTATTATCCATACACATCTTAAATTCGTTTATTATCTGTATCCGTTTAAATATAAAAATTTAAAAATATTATAAAATTTAAAAAATAAATTATAATTTTTATTTTAAATAATTATAAATAAAAATTTAATATTAATACAATTTTATTAAAATAATTTCATACCACATAATTTTATAATTAAAATAAAATAAAATAAATATTTAATTAAAATTTAATAAAATATAATTAATATAAAACATAGAGGATATCTAAGAGTATATACCGAATATGATTCGAACTCGCCAAGAGTAATAAAAATATTATTTGTATCTGTCTAAATTTTTTTATAAATTATTCATACTTTATATAAACAGATCAAATACCTAAAAAATATTCAATGTGTTGCCACCTTTAAGTATAATTTCTCCTTGTCATATACTATGTTTGCTTCCGTCAACTCCCTGCATGAATGGGAGTTGAAGAAAATCAATAATTAAGATGGATTTATTATATATTTTTACCTTTTTTTTTTTTGTCAACTTCTATTCATTGTTTTAAAATTTTCACTAAAGAAAATTCAAGATGTTTTAACGTGAAAAATAAAGTGCACATGGACATATAGAGATCGATGAAGTGGATACTGTATAGTTTCATATTCAGTCGAAGTTTATTTATAATCTTGCCAAAACAAGGGACTCTGCCCATTGTTCTCGAAAAGTAACTATTGAACATCTAAAATATTTTAAAGGGTTTTGATTTAATCGATGGAAAATTATTGGATGTATCACATACACTAAGGAATAATATAATTGGGAAAGGTACAAAAAAGACATTGAACTGTTCGGGATATCTCACATTGGACCCTATATTTTTTTTAATCTCAATTATAACCTTAATCAATTAAAAATGATCCAAATTTAGGTGATATAGTTTCGTGGATCCCATTTCTTCAGACCTTAATCAACGTGGCTCACTCTTTCATTTAGAATGATAAAAAGACGTATATATTTGCCCCAAATCAAGTTATTCTATAACCCCTAAATGTCAAATTTCTTCAAATGTCTAAGATTTTACTCAATTAAATCATTGATATTGCAAAGAAAAGTGTAAGCAACAAAAATGGTGATGGATTCTTCTTCATATTCATATGCAACATCATCAACAAGTAGAAGAAAGGTAATCGGGCATCAACAATGGCCAAGGATATGCTATTGTGGTGTTCCAGAGGTGGTATGGATGTTTTGGAATTAAAAAAATTCTAGGAGATTTTTTGGTTTCCCAAATTATACTGTAAGTGGTTTTAATTTTTTAGGGAAGATCTGAATATGTTTTGAAGATTAAAAATTTACAACACTTGTTGAATGGTTGAATTCTTCTTTTCCCATTTCTATGTGAAATTGCTTCTCATGTGTTTGTTTTTTTTATTTGATTTGCAACCTTTATTGAAGGAAGAAGGGGAAATGGGTGTAGGTATTTTAGATGGATTGATATTTATATGTTAGATAGGGCAATAGAAGTGGGAAATCATCTGCATTCTGAGAATTAAGTTCTTCTTGAATGAAAATAAAGTGTTGAAGAGAAGATGTCAAGGTCTGTCTATGGAAGATTATACTAGTGAAATTGATGACATAAAAAAAGATGTTAGGATGATGAATGATGACATGACATTGGAACTGAAAATGAGGAGGTTGAATATGAGAAGAGCATATTCTATAATTGTATTCTTGTATTTTTGCTTCTTTTTTATGTGTATGGTATGATGGAATAAAATGTTTATTGAATTTTTGTGGCTAGTGTACTGACTTTTTGGATGTGTTTGAGATGATTTTTGCTTTTTGCCTTTTTCTTTTTTGTAGGAAAAAATCAAAATATGTTCGGTAAAATCATTAAATTTTAGATTTTTTTTATTAAATAAAAATTATTTCAAGTTAAATACGTAATCAATAAAATATAATTTTGAAAATACATTATATATTAATAAAACTCTTATTTTTATATAAAAATTTTATACTAATAAAATTTTATTTTTTATTGTAAAAAATAATTTTTGACTCTATTTTTTTTAAAAAAAATTTATTTCTTTATTTTTTAATAATTAAATTTTAATAATTATGATATATAGTTTCTAAAAACATAAAATAAAATTTTTAAAAATATAAAACAAAAGTTAAAAATAGTTTTTGATTTAAAAAAACAAAAACAAAAAATCTACAATCAAAATAAACACACCCTTAACTTTAAATGAATGAACTAAAATACTAGCTTATAATATATTTCTTTATCACCTTGATATAGTTGTTAATTAATTACACATAAAAAAAGAGGAGAATGTGCAAATATAACCCCTCAAATTTATGTGAAGGTACACATTAGCCTCTAAATTAATTATTCAAGCCCTTTTGCTAACATTTAATTAACTATGGCGTTAAGATTGAATTTAGTTATTTTTAAAAAAATAAAATAACATGTTTATGTTAAAAAATAACATTATTAAAAATATGCTAAAATTTTTATTTCAAAGTTATAAGATCTTTTTTTACTTTTTGGAATGATTATAGATTAAAGAACTAAAAAAATTTTCCTCAAAAAAAAAAGAACTAAAAAAATCTAATAAATCAAATCCAAAAGCTTCACTTTTCCTTTATTTTCTTAGCAACCAAACAAGAAAATAAAACCAAAAATTCATACGAAAATCCTATATTTAATCTCCATCGTCTCCATTGTCAGAGAAGCTATCTCTCACATAAAACAAAAATCCATAACATAAATTGATAAATCTCACCAATTAGTCTAAGCAATCGAAATCCACAACAAATCGAAACTCATAATATTTTTTAAACAAGTTAGAAATTCTTATTAAACAAATCAGAACTTCTTCTCCATTTCAAGCCTAGATCTGGGGATATCTCGATTAAGAAACTTCAGTCGTCTTCTATATTTGAGAAGGATGAGAAAATGATTGGTCTTTGAGGACAATAAGAAATTTTAAGATCTATAGTTTGGAACCTCAGCCACATTTTCTTTCTCTTTCTCAATTAAAAATCTCCCAATAAAAAATCCCTAAATCCCTTCTTCAACCGCATCAACGACCACGCCGCTCTTCCTTTCTCTCTATGGCCACACTGTTGGATTTAATTTTCTATTGTGGGTTAAATATGTGAAATTAAATACATACGGCAGTCTTGATTATATATAGTCAATTTAATTGTGGTCTTAATTATAATTTATTGACTATTGAGGTATTAATTGATTATAGGGATTAAGTGTAGAGACTCTTATATAATTACTATTTTGTTAAAGGACCAAAATAGGAATTGTGCTAACCCTACAGATATATATAAGGTCGTGGTCTCCGGAGAAACAGTATCAATTAGAGTTTTACTTTCCTTTGGTAACGCTTCCGCTAAAAGATTGATTATGGATTCTCTGGAAGGCTGCAAACCTATTTTCTACGTGTTCTTCATAATCAAGATTGACGAACAATGATGCAAGGTACGCAATCTATCCTTGATCAATCTAATTATTAAAATCTAGTGATTTGCATGATCTAGGTGGTTGGAATAATTCAGATATATTCCTAACAAGTGGTATCAGAGCCTACTGCATAATTGCTAGAATTTTTGGATTGATTGTGTTGAATCTGTTGATTAATTGTTGTTGATGAGATTCTGAAAATTGTTATTGTTGTTAGATTTTCTGAATCAATTCTGAAAATTAATTTTTTTTTGTTAATTATAATTTAATTTTCGGAATAAAAAAAATTGTGTTCTTCGGAAAAAAAAAACAGTTTGAAGGTTTGAAGATTTTTTTTTTCCCGAAGAATATTGTGAATCTTGTTGATTGGTCATATATATGATCAAAATCGTTTTTGAGTTTGAAGATTTTCGATGGCTGGTTTGTTGAAAGGAAGAAGATGACTTATTTACAGTTATGTCCCTCAGCTTTTTCTGCGTTTTTTTGCAATTACGGAGCAGGAATCTGAGCTTGGCGGCTTGAGCTGCGGCTTGAGCTGCGCTGCGGCTTGAGCTTGAGCTGTGGCTTGAGCTGCGGCTTGAACTGAGCTCGGCTTGAATTGAGCTCGGCTTGAGCTGCGGCTTGAGCTGGGCTGCGGCTTGAGCTGAGTTCTTGGGCCTGGTTTGTTATTTTGGCCCAAGACCTGGCCTGGTCTACTAAAATAATTTATTTTAGGTCATTTCTTCCACATTTAGGCCTACAGAACTTAGAATAAATTATTTTAGGACCTCAGAATTTTATTTTTTGATTAATTTAGCCTAATTTTATAATTTAGTCTCTAAATTTAGTTGCTTAAAGACTTAGTTATAATTTTTAGGGCTGAATAAATTTAAATACTTATATTATTAACAATTAATTTTTTAATTGTAATTATTTTGTTTTAATTGCAATTAATTAATTTTAAATTTGAGATTAAATTTTGGAATATTTAGTCCTTATTGTGTTTAATATTTATAATAATAAATTGGTTTGGATAATAAGTCACCAAAGTGACCTCTATTATTTGAATTAATTTATTTGAAATATTAGACAGGTGTATTAAAATTCGTTGCGGGTAGTTAATCGGCCCAAAGAAAGGTTGCTATCTGGTTGAGTTTTGAATACACATGTGGCAATAATATGTGACAATTATTATGTTTACTATCCATGTGAATAATGAATCGGCCCAAAGGAAGGTTTATTGTTTGACATGACTGAATTGTCAGTATTTGATTACTGCGTTGAGATACTAATTACAGTTAATGTTTTGCATCCAAAGATGGAAGTATTAATGTTGTGCCAGTATCTTGTTTCCATTATTTGATCTCTACTTTTGTGAATTGTTTCATTTGTGGATCGTGAGCTTATGTTTGTTATTTTTGTTTATTTTCTTTAATGACAGCTAGCATGCCGTATAATCCTAACTGTGTCCCTATGCTTGAGGGGTCAAATTTCGGGTCTTGGAAATCAAGCATGATGATTTATCTGGGTTGTATGGATTTAGACCAAGCATTCAGGATGGACAAACCTGCTCATCTTACTGATAATAGCACCGATGCTCAGAGGCTTCAGTATGAGAAGTGGGAGCGTTCTAATCGCTTAGGTTTAATGATCATGCAGCAAGGAGTCCCAGAACATGTTCGGGGTGCTATCTCCGCTGATGAAAATAATGCTAAAAACTACCTTGCCGAGCTGGAGAGAGCTTATGTCAAAAATGACAAGGCTGAAGTAGGGACGCTTTTAGCGAAACTAACCTCCAAGAAGTTTGCTGGCAGTGGTAGTGTTCGGGAGCATATTCTAAGCATGTCTCAAATTGCAAAGAGACTAAGGGCGCTGGATTTGGCTTTACCAGATGACCTCTTAGTCCATTTGGCTATAAATTCTCTTCCTTCTCAATATGGGCAAATTAGGACTTCCTATAATTGCCAGCCGAATAAATGGACTCTTAACGAGCTCATTTCTCATTGTGTTGATGAGGAGGAAAAGATGAATTCTACTAAAAAAGAGAGTGCTCATTTGGTTTCTTCAGCTGGGAAGGGAAAGAACAAGAAAAGAAAGAAGTCTTCTGAAAAGACTGCTGTAAAGACTGTTGAGAAAGCTGCTGTTGTGGCTCCAGAGCAAAAGAAGCCTTATGTTCCAAAATGCTTCTTTTGTGGTAAGACTGGACATTTGAGAAAGGACTGTCTCAAATACGCCACATGGCGTGTCAAGAAGGGTAAGTACCTTGTTTTAGTCTGTTCTGAGGTTAATTTAACTTCAGCTCCTAGAAACACTTATTGGATGGATTCTGGTGCTACCACTCATATAAGTGTTTCCTTGCAGGGTTGCCTGAACTACCGAAAGCCAACTGACGGTGAAAGATACGTCTATATGGGAACTGGCGATCCGGTTGAAGTTGAGGCCATCGGACATTTTAGATTATGTTTAAGAACTGGTTATTTTTTGGATCTAATAGATACTTTTGTTATTCCCTCTTTTCGAAGGAATTTGATTTCTGTTTCTTATTTGGACAAATCTGGTTTTACTTGTTCATTTGGAGACAGTGTATTTACTTTATCTATGGATTCAAATATTTTAGGTACTGGTTTCTTGAATGAATGTGATAATCTATATATGTTGGATGTTGATACTAGTTATCATGAATCTCTGCATGTTACTACAAAAGGTACCAAAAGAAAGTTAAATACTGATAACTCAGCTGTACTTTGGCATAGACGTTTGGGTCATATATCCAAATCTAGAATTGAACGTCTTGTTTCTGATGGTATCTTAGATACACTTGATTACACAGGTTTTGATTTTTGTATTGAGTGTATTAAAGGAAAACAGACTAAACAAAAGAGATTAGGTGCCTTTCGGTCTTCTGATGTCTTAGAATTGATTCATACAGATATTTGCGGTCCGTTCCCTACTGCATCTAGGAATGGCCAAAGATATTTTATATCATTCATAGATGACTATTCACGTTATGGGTACTTATATCTCATTCATGAAAAATCAGAGTCTTTGGACGTTTTTAAATCTTATAAGGCCGAAGTTGAAAATCAACTAGGAAAGAAGATTAAATCTGTTCGATCTGACCGTGGTGGTGAATACTACGGTAGATATGACGGTTCAGGCGAACAGCGTCCAGGACCTTTTGCGCTTTTCCTACAGGAATGTGGAATTGTCCCTCAGTATACAATGCCTGGTACTCCCAGCATGAATGGTGTATCTGAGAGACGTAATAGGACTCTTATGGATATGGTAAGAAGTATGATTAGTCATTCTTCTTTACCAGAGTCTCTGTGGGGAGAAGCATTAAAGACAGCAGCCTATATTCTCAATAGGGTTCCAACTAAAGCAGTTGCTAAAACACCTTATGAACTTTGGACTGGACGTAAGCCTAGTCTAAAGCATCTTCATGTTTGGGGATGTCCTGCTGAAGCAAAGCCTTATAGGCCGAATGAAATGAAATTGGACTCCAAAACTATTAGCAGCTACTTTATTGGATATTCTGAGCGGTCAAGGGGTTATAAGTTTTATAATCCTACTTCTAGAACTATTTTTGAGACGAGAATTGCAACATTCTTTGAGGATGTTGATTTTGGGGAGAGAAATAAAGAAAGAAACATTGTCTTTGAGGAAGGATCAAGTAAAGAACATTCAGTTTCTATTCCCATCATTGTTTCTGATAGCGCTCAGATTCTTGCTCCTGTCGCTATTCAAGAAGCAATTCAAGGTCCAATACAAGACAATGTTGAACAACCTCTCCAGCAGGATGGAGAAGTTATTCTTCCTCAAGAACAAATTCAACAACCTCAAGAATTAGAGCCAGTTCAAATGCCTTTGAGGAGGTCTGCTAGAGAGAGAAGAAGTGCTATTCCAGATGATTATCTAGTATTTCTTCAGGAACATGAGGATACTGTAGATATGATAGATGATGATCCAATCAGTTTCTATCATATCATGCAGAGTTCCGACTCTCATAAGTGGATTGAGGCAATGAATGAAGAGTATAAGTCTATGCAAGACAATCATGTTTGGGATCTTGTTCAATTACCTGAAGGAAAGAAACCCATTGGTTGTAAATGGATATTTAAAACCAAGAGGGATTCTCAAGGTAATGTGGAGAGATATAAGGCTCGTCTTGTAGCAAAAGGCTTTACTCAGAAAGAAGGGATTGACTATAAAGAAACCTTCTCTCCAGTTTCTTCGAAGGATTCTTTTAGGACAATCATGGCTTTAGTTGCACACTATGATCTTGAACTTCATCAAATGGATGTTAAGACTGCGTTTCTCAATGGAGACATTGATGAAACCATATATATGGTGCAACCAGAAAATTTTGTATCTGGAGATTCAAAACAACTGGTATGCAAATTAAAGAAATCCATTTATGGACTCAAGCAAGCTTCTCGTCAGTGGTACTTTAAGTTCAATCAAGTAGTTGTCTCATTTGGTTTTGAGGCAAATACTGTTGAGGATTGCGTGTATCACAAGTTCAGTGGGAGTAGGTTTATCTTTTTGGTTTTGTATGTGGATGACATAATTCTTGCTACTAACTGTAAGGACTTGTTGCATGAAACTAAAGTCTTTCTTTCAAAGCATTTTGAGATGAAAGATTTAGGTGAAGCTTCTTTTGTTTTAGGGATTCAGATACATCGAGATCGTTCTCGGGGTATTCTTGGATTATCACAAAAGAGCTATATTGAGAAAGTGCTCAAGAGATTTAGTATGCAAGATTGTAAACCAATAGATACCCCTGTTGCAAAAGGAGACAAATTCAGTCTTCATTAGTGTCCTAAGGGTGAACTTGAGATTCAACAAATGCAAAAGGTTCCATATGCGACAGCAGTTGGAAGTCTTATGTATGCTCAAGTTTGTACCCGTCCAGACATTTCTTTCATAGTCGGCATGTTAGGTAGATATCTCAGCAATCCAGGAATGGATCATTGGAGAGCAGCCAAAAGAGTCTTGAGATATCTTCAGAGAACTAAGGGACATATGCTCACATATAGGAGATCAGATCAGCTTGAGATCATTGGGTATACTGATTCTGATTTCGCTGGATGCCAAGACAGTAGAAGATCCACGTCAGGCTACATTTTTCTCTTGGCTGGTGGTGCTATTTCTTGGAAGAGTGCGAAACAAACTCTTGTTGCAACCTCCACTATGGAAGCTGAATTTGTAGCATCTTATGAGGCATCCAATCAAGCTATTTGGCTGAGAAACCTTGTCACTGGGCTGCGTGTAGTAGGTGGAATTGAAAGACCACTAAAGTTGTATTGTGACAACAAATCAGCCGTTTTATTCTCCAACAACAACAGGAGCTCTTCTCGATCAAAACACATTGAGATTAAGTTCTTGGCTGTAAGGGAGAGAGTACAGAGTGGACAGATATCCGTAGAGCATATTGGAACAAACTCCATGGTTGCAGATCCGCTTACTAAGGCAGTGATACCGAAAGTCTTTCATGAGCATACCGCTCATATGGGTGTCATTTTGTATTAGACTGTCTAGTTTGAGTGGGAGTTTGTTCTTTATTTTTCATTATGTTCTTGAATGCTCTATTTTGTTTTGGATATGTTTTTTATGTTAATGTAATTTCTTGAGTACTCATTTTGTTCTTTATTACACTCTGTATTATTGTTGTGATTGATCTCACTTTTGTTGTGACCAGTTGGAAACAGGCATGATAAGATCACATTGCATGTAGTTTCCATGCTACACTCCTATAATGAATCTATGTCGTTTGGGGGTATTGGTAATGTGATTGATGATGAACTTAGTCATGAGATATGACGAATGTTTCTTCAGTTCTTTATCAATATGACCAATGGACGAGATTATTATGAATACCTTGAATGACTGCATTTTGCGCGCACTTATGATGTATGTATTTTATTTAACATATGTTTGCCCAAGTGGGAGATTGTTGGATTTAATTTTCTATTGTGGGCTAAATATGTGAAATTAAATATATACGGCAGTCTTGATTATATATAGTCAATTTAATTGTGGTCTTAATTATAATTTATTGACTATTGAGGTATTAATTGATTATAGGGATTAAGTGTAGAGACTCTTATATAATTACTATTTTGTTAAAGGACCAAAATAGGAATTGTGCTAACCCTACAGATATATATAAGGTCGTGGTCTCCGGAGAAACAGTATCAATTAGAGTTTTACTTTCCTTTGGTAACGCTTCCGCTAAAAGATTGATTATGGATTCTCTGGAAGGCTGCAAACCTATTTTCTACGTGTTCTTCATAATCAAGATTGACGAACAATGATGCAAGGTACGCAATCTATCCTTGATCAATCTAATTATTAAAATCTAGTGATTTGCATGATCTAGGTGGTTGGAATAATTCAGATATATTCCTAACACACACTACTCGTTCTTTTTCTCTTGAATTTCTGGATCAAAAAAAGCAGCCATTATCCTCTCATCAGCCTTAAAAAGCTTCAATCTTTGAAACCCATTTTTTCTCAACATATGTATAACCTTTTTTGGCTAATTTAAGTGGCTTGTCATAATAACCCAATTAATCCAAATACTAGTTACTCTAGCTAGAAGCCATAGTTACTGGTAAAAAGAATAATCAACATCAATACATAAGTAATATATACTTCTTGTTTTGCCCATTTTCCCTCTTTCTTGTAAAATATTTAATGGTATTTTTTTGTATATGAATGTTTCTAGGATTGCAAAAGTATCAAGTATCAAGAATAAAAAAATCAAGAATATAGAAAGATAGCGAAAAGAAAGACGATTGGGCATGCAACTATAATAAACCAAAAAGAAAGGGAAGGAGGAAGTTGGTGATTGTTTGCTGAAGAATTTAAAGCATGAAAAGTGAGAGGGAGTAAGCCTCTGTTTCTGGAGTTTTGTTGAATGACAATTAAAATTCTACTGATTTGATTTTTGTGCAAAGAAAAAAAGGTTTTGTAAAAAAAATGGAAGATGCATTTCTTAGCCCTTAAAGCTTAAATAAAAATAATCTTTTTTTTTTGAACTGAATAATAAAAATAATCTTAGTTAAATATTAATCTTAGTTTTTGAAAAAAAAAAAAAAAAGAAGCTGTAATAAAAAAAAAATTTTTTTTTTTTAATATTATGTTACTCAGCTAACATACAAATAACGGAAATTTAAGGGCTCTTAAAACAAGGGCCCAAATAACAGCTTTTTTCCAAGTTTCAGATTCTAAAAGGGCTAAAAATTAATTTAGGAGCTAATGTATACATTGGCATAAATTTAAGGGGGGTATATTTGTACATTCTCCCCAAATAAAAGTATAAAAATTTGAGAACAATGATGAACCACAAATCAATGTTTTATAAGCATGACTCTTCTGAGTATAAGCATCAATATGATCATGCTTGTAATGCATATTTATAAACCTATAAGTTATAAACCTAAAAACTGATAATGTTTGGATTGATTATACATCAATAAGCACAATCAAATTAAGCTTGTGAACAAAACAAAAAGAAGTGACACAAATTAAACTTGTTAGTAGAATTATAATTCCATTAAGATAGTTGTGAATACAAAATGTTACTGTAGTTATAAACTTGCAAATGCTATGAGTGTGCCTGTTTCACAAAAATACAATTCAGGCATAAATATCCAACTTTCCACCAAAATATCTCACAATCCCTCACAACACATAGGCAACCCTACTGTGGTATTCTTGGATATGATCTTGACCTTCCTCTAAGCCTTCCAAATGGTAGATTCTCAGTTGCCCCTTCTCTAGAAAATAATATTTTTTTGTTTCCTTGGCTGCTTGAAGCTTGATTCCTCGTCGAACGTCTTAACACTCTTTCATTTTGAATGCAAAATCTAGTGATAATGTCTGGAACGTCATTAGCATTCATCCTAGCATTACTGCCATCAATCATTGTCTCGTCCACCATTCCAGGTTGCCATCATTTCACAAACAGATTCAACCAACTAAAATAAGCTAATGGAAAACAACTAAATAAATGCAAATAACTGTAAAAATTAAATCAATTAAACCCTTTTCATTGCTACTGTGAATAAGATGACATAAATGAATTTCCTGAATTTTTAAATTAAAGGAAGCACCTAAAAAGGACATTAGTTGATAAAAAAAATTCTTTCGATATCCATTAATTAAAAAAATTGCAAGCTAATAGAAAATTGGTAGAGAAGGAAACACAAAACATTTATTAAGTTCCATTTGATGACATTAAATCAAGGTTCTTTAGCATTTAGCATGGAGGTGCATCATGTTAAGAGAAGGATATGATAAACCAACACTAAAGAAAAGAGGTCATCATAACATAATCTATAATCACACAGCTAGAAAACATATATATTCTATTCCGATTAGGTTTGAACAATTTAATCAATTCGCTCAACTCATATCAATATAAACAAAAAAGATATTAGAACAAGAATTTAAACACTCACATTATGATGCATGCTGCCACTTGACTCATCAATGAATATGCCATAACCCTTATTATTTATTTTGGATGTTTGTGGACTCGCATTGCTTCTTGATGTTGTCCTAGCAGTAGCCCAAATCTATTAACTCCATGGCCTACATAATGAAAATACGAAATTATCCATCAAATTACAAAATTCAATTGGTTTATATGAATTGCTCTTTAGATGTACAGTAACATATTAACTATAATGTTTATACAAGCAGTTTACTTGCTTCCAAATTAAATTCACTTCCATAAAACATGAATAGGTGCAATTTCTTTTGACTTTCTCTTAGTTAAATAGGTGCAATGTCTAAACAGTAAACCCTAAACTTTATATGTGCAATGTGTGAAAATAAAATGTGAATCTTTTGTTTATAGCATGACTAAAAGTAAAAAAAAAAAAAACAAGAAAGGGACCACTTGCATTAAAATATTCAGCCACCATCCCCACATCGAACATGATTACATGAAAGTGACTATACACATTACATGACCCCACATGCATTCCAAAAAATAGACAACAACGACATACCCACTAATTTAAAAAAAATAATATTCAATATAATATAATTAACATACTAAGATATTAATAAAAAAACTAGCCTTTAACAAAAAAAGAATTCCTTAATTCAATCCTCCAGCCTTGCACACACATTCTTCCTCTGAATGTTGACAATATGTAGTTGAGAATAAGAGAGAGCTTAATAATTGAGAGAAATTTACTTGAGGGTTATATTTGCTTCGTTCAGAAATGATGGAGAAGAGGGAAATTCATTAGGGATTTGAAAATAACCAAACTTGATTTAATTTGGGGAAAATTTGATATCTACATGATGAAGTCAACGGCTGATCTACATGTTTTCTATGCAATGGCCACGTTGACTGAGGAGTCTAAAGAAATGGGACCCATAAAGCCATATCATCTAAATTTAATAGACTTTTTCACTACCGTTACTCGAGGGTTTTAAATATGCTTGACAGGAATTTATGAAATATGAATATCATATATGATAAGTCTTTTTCCTTGGTTCAAACTCAGAGGCTCCTATTAGGTTGTAACCTTAAGTTTTGGTAAAAGTGTTTTTATATGCTATCCTGAACTTTCTTGAAGCAGAATAAGTCTAATCCAAGTCTCATACATGTATGCTGATTGGATAAAATATGATATGATAAAATGTAGGGGTGTTCAGGTGGCCCGCTAATCCAAAAAATCTAGCCTGATTCGAGGGGTTCGGGTTAGGTTAGGTGGGCCCGAAACAATATTAGGTTAGAGTTTAGGGTTTTAAAGCTCGACCTGAGACATTCTCAGGTAAGGCTTTGGGTTTAGAGATAAAACTCTTGGGTTAGCCCAACCCGGCTTGAGGGTTTAAATTTAGTTTTTTAATTGCTAGCCTAGGTCCTTTTTTCGCTTATGCTTCTGGAACCCTAGCAATACAACAAAATATATATATTCTCCCACCACTCCTCAACACACGCAACCATTGTATAGACCTTGAAATTTGGCCCTAAATAAGTGTAGTCCTAATTAAAAGACCTAAATCAGGTCCAATCCAATTTTAAAAGCTTAAATAAGGTCTAATCCAATTTTAAAAGTTTGAATGAAGTCTATTCTAATTTTAAAAGCCCAAATTAACTCTGGTTCGATTTAAAAAAGGGCTAACGTAAACGAATGGGTCATCCTAATTTGGCATGATCCATGCTCATATCGAACTGGACATGGCCAATTTGACATGATCATGGCCAATTTGACATGAGCGCATGCCCATGTCGAATTGACTAGGCCAATTCGATATGAGCCCTTAATATCGACTAATTCAATGTTAATTCAATATTTAAGTGTCCTGATTGTGATCAAATTCAAATGGATTCGAATAAACCATAAACAATTCCAATAGGATTGGGAGTGATTAACCGAGGCCTATCCTAATTTTTCTTATAAATACAAGAACAATTGGCATAATGGAAAAAACCCTCATCAACAATTAAAAAGGCAACAATCAGCAATTAAAAGACAGAGAGCAAAACACACACAAAAATGGAGCAATTACAAAAGATACAAAAGAAAGAGAAAGGCAGTAGCAAGAGAGAGAGAGAGAGAGAGAGAGAGAGAGCAATTTGAAGATTGATTGGCTCAACCAAACTTAATTGACCTAAATCCATCTTAGAATAATTAAGCAGACTTCCATATCAATTGCTACGAGGGATTGTGCTATTTTAAAAAGACGATTTGGCTCAGCATTATTGTTTAGTGGAATTAACAAATGAAGGTCTGATTTTTCATACTTATATTTATTTAATTCAATGAAGTATTGTTTATTTTATAACATTGCAGATCAATTTTAATTTACCTTATTATCTTGCTTTTGTTTGATTAAATACAAAAACCTTAGTTTTTCAATTAAAATCCTAGTTTGATAATTAAAATCATAAACTATGATTTAAAATCCTAATTTATATTTTGGAGGCAGCAACTCATTCAACGAGTATGATAAATTATTTTAAATTATGATTTAAAATCCTAATTTATATTCTAGAACCGCCGTGTGCACCGCACCCTATATTTCGTTAATGATTAATATTAAGATGTGTTTGTGGATTGCAATTCTTGCGATTAATCTTGATTTCCTTTTAATTAAGGCCTAATTGTATTCTTTGTATGATGATATTTATATATTTGTGAATTATAATTTTTATTTAGATTTTAAGATTGTAAAAGTATGTTTCCACTTTGTGGGTGCCTTATTTAATTTACTTCTTTCATTTAATTTATATTTGGAGATTAATGTAATGGATATGTTTCTACTGTTTTGTGGATCTCCCCTTTTATCTTGTATTTTAGGCTTGAATATTTATAAGGACATATTTCTATCTTGTATGGGTGCACTTTTTATTTGATTTGTTTGATTTATAATATGATATTATTTATTTCAATAATTGCTTATAGTATGAATAATATCATAATAATTTAAGAGTTTAATAATATTTAGACCTGAAAAATGAGTCTCATTCCAATGAACCAGGGGTTATGGGGGTGTTGGGTCACTTCTCACATTCCTCATGCATACTCAACTTTTCAAAACTAAAAGAAGTTGGGAATTCCTTAGGAATCGAGCCATCCACCCCTTTTATTTTCTTCTCTGTCCGTTCGAGTGGCGACCCTCATTCTCTAGGTTTAAGCTCGTGTTTCCTAAGGCCCAAAGCCTAACAATATCGAATTCGCAAGAACCATTCCACCAAGAATGGAGGAGAAATTCCCTCTCAAACATTTCCCTCTCTCTTCTCTCTTTTCTTGTTTAGTTGTTTGCTTCTTTTCTTGATTCTTGATCCTTTTTTCTCATTATTTCACCATGTCTTAATCAATTCTTGATCTCTTTCTCGATAAAAGCAAGCTTTAGATATCTGATTTTAATTCTCTTACTACTGGTACCTAATCAAGAATCTTTTTCACTACCCAATTGAGCTTATCATCTTATCTTATGAGGCAACCAAAAAGTTAACCTCACCCAAGTTGATGGATCCACTTCACTTACCTAGTAAACCCATCACAATAGGACACTTGAAGAAGTTCAAGGAAGCTTTGTTGATTATGGTTCAAGGCTTATGGACAGATTTAGCTACTATTAAAGAGTGCAAGAAAGATTCCAACTACAAGCTTGGACTTCAGCATGTAGATCAAGACCTGGTTCAAATTTGTGAAGTCACATTGGATGTAGTAATCGCACCTACAATTACGTGGTCGCACTTCTAATCTCGCGCTTGAGCTCGCAGTCGCACTACTCATTGTAAACTTTACTATATCTTGAACCATTATGCTTCTAGTCAAGTGTTCAAGCTTGCATGGTTGTGCATCTCTTTAAGGTCGCACAACCCACCACGACCCACACTGCCTTCTGACGAACCAATTTATATATTTTCATTATTTTGATATTTTATATTATATTTAGTATTTATTTAAAAGAGACATCTTATTTTAGGTTAATATTAAATGGAATATTAATTTAAAAGGGATTAACCCTAGTTAATTTAAGTTTTCTAGTTATATTAGGAGAAAAGTAATTACTTCCTAAATACTCTTTATTTCCTTTTAGGATTAGGTTTTCTTTGTAGCCTATATAAGACATTCTTTTCTACAATGTAAAGGATTCCAAAATTTTAATTAATTTAAATCTAAGAACTTTATTCTTGTTCTAAGAGAGGTTTATCTCTTGTTTTGATTCTTGTTTGAATCAACTTCTATACATAGAGTTAATCACTTGAGTGTGTTAATACTAAGGTTCTCTCAATATTATTAGGTTTGGGTCAAGGTCTTAGATAAAAGATATGATTTAGCTTTTCTAGGAGTTGCTTCCAAGAGTATTCGGTGTTCAATAGCAAGTCGCTACTTGAAGTTTACATCAATTTGGTATTAGAGCTAGGCTCTAAATCAAGTTTCACATACTATTTTTCTATCCTATCTATTTGTCTATTTAATTTAAAGTTCTTATTCTTGTTGATCTTGTTCATATATATATATATATATATAAAGGTCAAAGTATGATAAGAAGCAATATGCATTGGTGAGACCATTAGAACATTGGCAACACTACCTTTGGCCTAAGGAATTTATGATTCATACTGATTATCAATCTTTGAAGTTTATCAAAGGTCAAGGTAAGTTAAACAACATACCTACTAAATGGGTTAAATTTATAAAATCCTTTCCATATTTGATTAGGTATAAGATTAGAAAAGAGAATTTGGTAGCTGATGCACTTTCTAGGAGATACACTTTATTAACCACATTAGATGCAAGGATACTTGGCTTTGAATTTCTTAAGACCTTGTATGATAAGAATCATGATTTTTTCAATATCTTTCTGAATTGTGAAAAGGGAGCATAAGGTAAATTCTATGATTTGGATGGATTTCTATTTAAGAAAAATAAACTATGTGTACCTAATTGGTCAATTAGACTTTTACTTGTCGAAGAATCTCATTGTGGAGGCTTAATGGGTCACTTTAGAGCTACAAAAATTTGGAAGTATTAAATCAACATTTTTAGTTGCCCAAAATGAGGAGTGGTATGCAAAATTTTTTGTAATAAGTATATTAGATGTAAATAAGCTAAGTTTAGAATTGTGAATCATAGTTTATATCATCCTTTGTCTATTCCTAATGATCCTTAGACTAATATATTTATGGACTTTTTGTTGGGATTTTCTAGGTCTAGGAAAGGTAAGGATTCAATCTATGTTGTGGTTGATCATTTTTTTTAAAATGACATATTTCATACCTTGTAATAAAATGGATAATGCCACACACATAGCACAACTATTTTTCCAAGAAATAGTAAGATTGTGTGGCTTACCTAGAACTATTATTGGTGATAGGGATGTTAAGTTCCTTAGTCATTTTTGAAAAGTTTTATGGAATAAGTTAGGAACAAAATTATTATTTTCTATAACTTGTCATCTACAAATTGATGGACAAACTGAAATAGTTAATAGGAAACTAGGAACATTGTTACATATAATAATTAAGAAGAACTTGAAAAATTAGGAAGAATGCATACCATTAGTTGAATTTGCATATAATAGAGTTGTGCATTCTACCATAGATTATACTCCTTTTAAAATTATTATGGTTTTAATTCTTTAACACCTTTGGATCTAGTTGGTTTTCCTTGTAATGAAAAGTCTAGCTTATATGGTAAGAAGAAAGTTGAGATGGTGAAGAAGATCCACATGGATGTAAATGCCGGCATTAAAAGGAGGAACCAACAAATTCCAAATCAGGTTAACAAAGGAAGAAGGAAGCTTGTGTTTGAGTCGAGTGATTAGGTTTGATACATATGAGAGAAGAGAGGTTTCCAAATTAAAGAAAGTCTAAACTTTACTCGAGGAGAGATAGACTTTTCCAAGTTTTAGAACGCATTAATGATAATGCTTACAAGATAGACTTGCCAGGTGAGTATAATGTTAGTGCTACTTTTAATGTTATTGATTTATCTCTTTTTAACTATAAAGGTGATGATTCGAGGATGATCTTCTCAAATAGGGAGGGAATGATGTAGCCAAAAAACTAACCATACCTAAATCCATGAATCCACTTCACTTAATTAGTGGACTCATCACAAGAGGATGCATGAAGAAGTTCAAGGAATCTTTGTTGATTATGGTTCAAGGCCTACGGAAAAATTTAGCTACCATTAAAGAGTTCAAGGAAGATTCCAACTACAAGCTTAGACTTCAGTCAGTAGATCAAGACATGGTTTAACTTTGTGAAGTCACAGTGGATGTAACGGTCGCACTTCTTATCTCGCACCTTAGCTCGTGGTCGCATGACTTACCATGAAACTTACTGTATCTTGAATCGTTATGCTTCTAGTCAAGTGTTCAAGCTTGCATGGTCACACATCACTTTACAAGGTCGCACAACTCCTCACGGTCAACCTTCGTGGTTGCCTAACCCACCATGAACCATACTGCCTTCTGACAAACCAATTTCTGTATTTTGCATTAGTTTAATATTTTATATATTATATTTAATATTTATTTAAAAGAAATATTATTTTAGGTTAATATTAAATGTTATATTAACTTATGAGGGATTAAACCTAGTTGATTTAAGTTTTCTAGTTAGATTAGGAGAAGAGTAATTACTTCCTAAATACTCTTTATTTCTTTTTAAGGTTAGGTTTTCTTTGTAGCCTATATAAGGCATTTTTTTTCTACAAAGCAAGAGATTTCAGAATTTTGATCAATTTAAATCTAAAAACTTTGTTCTTGTTTAAAAGAGGTTTATCTCTTGTTTTGATTCTTGTTTGAATCAACTTACACACATAGAGTTAATACTTGAGTGTGTTAATACCAACGTTCTCTCCTACATTATTAGATTTGGGTCAAGGTATTGGATAACGGACCTGATTTGGCTTTCCAATGAGTCACTTCCAAGTGTATTCGATGTTTGGTCTCAAGTCATTACTTGGGTTCGCATCATCTTATCTAGGTTTCTTTTAGATCTCAAGTATATCTACTAAAAGTGTTTGATCCAAGTGAGGAAATGAGTGTACTTAAGCTTGTTTATTGATTTTGATTCTTGATCTTCTTCAAATCTTAGCTAATCCATCTCAACTATTACTTTTGTAGGGATCAGAGTTTGAGGATATGAATGGAAGCAAAATACTATTTTTGAGTTATTGTGTTGTTGATTTGAGAAAATGGGTTACTGTTTTATTGTGTTGATTTAATTTTGGCAGAGAAAGCTATTGTAATTTGTGGTTTTGAACTAATTTTGTTAGTGATTTGAGAAGAATGGGTTATTGATTAATGATTTTAGCTAATAATAGTTATTATCTCAATCCTCTATAATGGTTTATTTTATTAATGGATAAGGATATTTGATTCAAATTGTAACTTACAGAGGCTTTTTTTATCTCAATTTTTTACAAATTTTAATTTCTTACATTACTTTAAGCAATATATAAATATACAATTTGCCTTAGTTTTTTTTTTTATTAAATGGTAATAAAGTAGATCATAAATTTAAATTTTGATGAATTTTTATAATAAATCATGAATTTGTAGCAAAATTCTACTTGGAAAAGACTAATTTAAAAAACAAAAATAAAAAATATATCCAACCTGTTGGCAGGGTCCATTAGCCTAGCCTGCCCGGACTTAGGGACAAGCCTTTGTTTCATTTATGTAGCCTAACCATAACTCGGGCATGGCCTCGGGCTGGGAGTAAACTCGTCTCGTCTCGGCCTGAGTACACCCTTAATAAGATGCATGCAATGAGTTGAGGCAGTGCTTCTCAATGGATTTTGGAAGTATGCATATGCAAGACCTCTCATTTATAAACCAATGATCATGAATATGTTGACCTAACTGGATATAATGATGTTGACCTTACTGAGCAGATTATTGTTGACCTTATTAAAGGGAATACTAAATTTGTTGAATGGTGATATTGATCTTGATTGATAAAATATATGGACTTAGGCATTAGTGTATTTGTTGGATTTAAACATGCATAATAAAGATAAACAACATTAAGAAGATCGCACCAAGCCTATGGCTTGGTACGAGCCTTTAATATTTGAATCATTGTGACTACATGAATCAAGTTAAAAAGTTCGGAGATGGCATGGAATTAAGGATGAATATCAAAGCTTCCTGAGGGTTTGGAAACTCTCATTGGAACCTTTCATAGTTGGGAAGATAGTTATTGTGCTTGGACTCCAATGAGTAACCAACACAAGAAGAAAGGATAGTTTACAACAAATGATTTGTTAATAAAGAATTGTTTAAATTAAAAGTAAAAAAAAACATATATATATTTAGTTTATAGATATACATAGTAAAACTTTTGAATGATTAAAATTCTTAATGATTTAACACGTATAATATTTCAGCTAAAAAAGTCATATAAAAGATGTATAAATAACCTCCCCTTTTATTTCTAAAAACAATCCTAAGTAATTGTAGAGAGTTGCGAGGAAAACTTAAAGAAAAAAGATTTAAGAAAGAATTTTGGTAAAAAAAACTTTGAATTTTGGGTTGTAAGTTTATGTGTTGTAATCATTTTTATATAATTTTTCTTGTTATTGAAAAATCTGCAGCAATGTGGACACAAGCAATGCTATGCTGAACCAAACTAGTTTGTGTGTGCATTTTTTTTCACTCTTATTCTGCATTTTTACTAATCTCATTTCTTGAAAAATTGCAAATTGCATAATTTTTTTCTTAACAACTAATATTAGAGTTTTAGTTATGAATTTTGTCAATTTTTTCCGTTCATTTTTGTTGAAATTGCCTTTCGAGGCATTATGGTAACTAATATATATATATATATATATGATTTAAACTAAAAGAATATGCACTGAACAAAATAGCCACAAATAGTTATCACAAAATAGTTATTATTACATTAAATATATCGATACATATAAGCAGCAACACAAATGATTTAAATGAGAATAATTCAATATGCATAAATAAGATACCAATCAATCGTTATAATCATTCCACATAGTGGTTGTTATGGAATCCCTCATCAATTTTCCTCTTTGAGCATCCTTAATATTTTCTCTATTATTGTTTTGCTCATCTTGCAAGATGCTAGCATCGACAAGTTCATCATCCACTTCAGCAATTAGTCTATCATCTGGATCTGAATCAATTAAATAATTATGCAGGATGCAACATGTGAGAATATTTTTTTAATGCAATAGTGAGGCTTTGTTAAGCTTCCAAATATGGGGAATTGCTTCTTTAGTACTCCAAATACTCATTCTATTGCATTATATAATGATGCATGATGAAGATTGCATGGTGGATTTCACAAATATAACAAGGCAGTATATTTTCCCAAAGAAATTATTCAAAAATGTTATTGAATGATTCATAGCATGTATAATGCCTAATTGATTTTACTATAAAGGTGACCTTAAATTTTTAGAGGAAACAGTCTAATTAATGTATTTTTCATAGTTCTAAAATCAAATGTTGTTTCTTCCTAACCAGCTAAAACATATGTGAATTTTAAATCAAATGTGCTTGCAACCAATACATTTTGCATTGTATATTCTTTCCTTTAATGATACAATATAACAATCAATATCTCTAGTTATGGCAAAAATAGTAGCTAAAGGTTTAAAAAAATGTGGCTAATTATCTTAGCCACATTGAAAGTTTTATTACCGAAAACGGCGTAACTAAAAATTAATCATATAATTTACAGCTTTTGTTACTGAAGATCAATTTATTTTGCCACAAAATTTATTTTTTATGACTAAAATATTATAATTTATTATCATAAAAGAGAGACATATATAACAAATAATTAATTAATTAAACACATAATATTAATACTTGTAGCAAATAATAATAATTAATTAATTAAACGCATAATATTAATACTTGTAGCAAAAAATATTGTGGCTAAAATATTTATCTTTTTAGTTATAAATCTAACAAATAGTAGCTAATTAGCACATTTATTCGACGCAAACAAGCAAAATATATTTAAAAAATTGGCAAATTAATATTTAGCAAAATAAAAAGAAATTAAACTAAATTTGGGTGAGATCAAAAGAATAGATCTTTTGGCCAATAAAAAAATACAGCTTATTTCAGTGCTTATCGCTTGACTAATGAATATATACTACTATAAATAATTGTTCTCGTGTAGAATATTATTTTTTTAATCGTTGTGGGAATTTTAATTACTGGATTGTTCACAGTTCACACAAAAGCAAAGAGAAGTTAGCTTTAAGATAATTGTTATTCATTGGAAGCAATCATAATAACTAGAGTTAAGAATTAACTAGCAATAATTTATTTTTGGGAAAATGTTAATTAAAAATATTAAAAAAATTTATTGACAACAAAATTGACATGGTTAGTTATTGTTAGTGGATATGGATATTAGTATAGCAGTGAGCTGTCGATTAAATAATAATTTGTATTTACATGCTTTTGTTTTATTATAAAGAATTTGTTAGAATTTAGAATTTTTTATAAAGAAAAATATTTTTCATTGACTAATTTATCAAAATGTCTCAAATATTGATGAATACAAAATTATTTTTCACACATCTAATGAAAATTTACATTAAAAAACTATTGATCAATTATAAAGTATTAAAACAGCTATTGATTTTGTTACATCTTCACCTTTATTTTGTGGCTACTAAGTATTAATTAGCTAGAAAATATACAATATTAATTATAGTTACGAATATTATGACTTATAGCAAACTAAATTTTTAAAGTTTTAACTTATTAGATTTAAATAATTTTTGTAATAATAAATTATAATTAGTCACTCATTAATTTATATGACTAATATCGAGATTATATAATTAATTTTGCTATACATTTTAAATTTTTGTGGCTAATTGAATTAATTAACTATATTAGTTTTTTGTAACTAAAATATTGTAACTAGATAATTGCCCAGAGCTATAATATTTAGGTAATGTAGCAAAATTAATTTATTTACTATGAATAATTGATATATGTATCTAAATAATTTAGCCAAATTACATAGAGCTACGAAATATTAACTTTCATAACTAATACAAAGATTTAGCCATAATTCTTTTTATTGTAACTAGAAACATGCGGCTATATATAACATTTGTTATAGTGATACTTATGGGCTTCTAGAGGATTCATTTTTATACAAATATGTATTCCATCTATAACTCGAATACAATCATGATATCAAATTAATAAGTAAACTCAAACCATATGTACTAATCATAAAAGTATGATCATCTGAAAGTATGGATACAATCTACTGCAGTTAGCTATTTCTTTTAGAACTTATGATCTATTTGGCTGCTTAATAAAATTTTTCCCCAACTCTGTTACAAATTTTAAGACATTATGAAAATATCGACTAGTTGTCTCACTAAAATAATGAGAGTTCATGATTGCTAACATTGTGTGCCAAGAAGTTAAGTAATTTTGCAACTTGTTTATCAATAGTTACTCTCATCATTGGTCTAAGACCACCCTTCTTTACTAACAAATCACACAATCTCATAAAAGTTGAAGGATAAATTTGGATTTAAAAGATGCATTTATTGTATCATCTTTTAGGCAAAATACGATTTCTATTTCTGGATTGTACAAATTTGGATATTCTTATTCTTTTGGAAACAATCAGTTTTGTCTTTCTTTAAATTTAAATATTGTTTGTACTAGTTCATTAAGTACATATGATAACTTATATATACTTGATATTGTTGCTTCATATAATGAAACCTTGTATGTGGAAACAAGTGGTATATAAAAAAAAAAGCTAAATAGGATAACTCAACTAGACTATGGCATAAGTGTTTGGGCATATATCCAAATTTAGAATTGAATGAATTGCATCCATTGGAATATTAGATACACTTGATTATTTAGATTCAGATGCTTGTATTGAGTGTATCAAAGGAAAACAGACTAAATAAAAAAGATTAGGTGCCAACAAGTCTACAGACATCTTAGAATTGATACATACAGATTTGTGGGCCATTTCATATTGCTTCCTACAATGGCCAAAGACACTTTATATTGTTCATATATGATTACTCATGTTATGGGTACATGTACCTATCTCATTCATGAGAAATTGGAGTCTTTGAACATATTCAAAGCTAAGGTTAAAAATCAACTTGGCAAGAACATTAAGAGCATCAGATCTAACTGTAGTGGTGAGTACTATGACAGCTATGATGGTTCAAAAGAACAACATCCATGACCTTTTGCTAGCTTTCTAGAAGAGTGTAGAATCGTCTCACAGTACGTAATACATGGTTCACCCAACATGAATAGTGTAGTTGAAAGGCCAAACAAGACTCTTATGGATATGGTAAAGAGTATGATGAGTCATTCTACTTTATTCAAGTAACTCTAAGGGGAAGCACTAAAGACAATAACTTGCATCCTTAATAGAGTACCAACTAAAGCGGCTGCCAAAACATCTTATGAGCTTTGGAGAAAAAAAAAACCTAGTCTAAAGCACTTTTATACTTAGGGGTATCCAGCTAAAGCTAAGCCTTATAGGCACAATGAACGAAAACTATACTCTAAAACAATTAGCAGTTACTTTATTAGTTGCTCAGCAATCTAGGGGCTATAAGTTTTATGATCCCAATGCTAGGTCATTTTTTAGAGGGGAACTACAACATTCTTTGAGGATATTGAGTTTACGAAGAGAAATAATGTCAAACACATTGTCTTTGAAGAGGAATCGACTCAGGAAAACTCAACTTTGATTTCTACTATTACTTATGATAGTGTACAAGTTCTTATGCCTGTTAAGAAGCATATTTGGAACCAGTGCAAGATAATATTGAACAACTTCCTAATTAGGTTGAGGAAGTTATTCCTCAAGAACAAACTCAATAACGTTACAAGAGCCTATGCCACTAAGGAGATCCACTAGAGAGAGGATAAATGTTATTCCAGATTATTATATAGTATTCCTCTAGGAACATAAGGATACTGAACGATTGATGGGAGATGATCCAATCAACTTCAACCAAGCCATGCAAGATTTCAACTTTCAAAAGTGAAAATGAACGAGGAGTATAAGTCTATGCAAGACAATCAAGTTTGAGACCTTGTCCCATTATCTGAAGGAAAAAAAACTCATTGGTTGCAAAGGGATATTTAAGACCAAAAGGGATTCAAAAGGTAATGTGGAGAGGTATAAGGCACGTCTTATAGCTAAAGGATTTACTTAGAAGGAAGGGATTGACTATAAAGAGACATTCTCTCCAGTTTCTTTAAAAGACTTTTTTAGGACAATCATAACTCTTATTGCACATTTTGATATTGAATTACATTAAATTGATGTTAAGATTGCATTTCTCAATGGAGATATTGATGAAACCATTTATATGGTGCAACTAGAAAACTTTATATCAGGAGATACAAAGCATATGGTTTGCAAATTAAAAAAAAAATCCATTAATGGACTCAAGTAAGCTTCCCATCAGTGGTAATTCAAATTTCATAAAGTAGTTGTCTCATTTGATTTTGAGACAAATGCTATTAACGATTGTGTGTACCACAAGTTCAGTAAGACTATGTTCATTCTCTTTCTTTTATATGTTGATGGCATACTTATTGTAACCAATAATAAGGAAATGTTATACGAAATTAAAGAGTTTTTCTCAAGCAATTTTGAGATGAAAGATCTTGGTGAAGCTTCTTTTGTACTAGGAATCTAGATATATTGAGATCACTCTCAAGGTATTCTTGGATTATCACAAAAACGCTATATAGAAAAAGTGCTCAAGAAGTTTGGTATGAAACACTGTAAACCACAAGACACCTCAATAGCCAAAGGAGACGAGTGTAATCTTAGTCGGTGCATAAAGAATAACCTTGAGGTGAAGGAAATGTAGAAGTTTCCATGTGCTTTAGCTGTAAGGTGTTTGATGTATGCACAAGTTTTCACCCATCTAGATATTAAATTCATTATTGACATGCTAAGTAGATATTTGGGTAACCCTGGGATGGATCACTAGAAAGTAGCTAAAAAGGTTTTGAGGTACTTATAGAGAACAAAGGATTACATGATCACATACAAAAGGTCATATCATTTGAAGATCATAACGTATTCTAACTCTAACTATATGCTAGATGCCAAAACAACAAAAGATCCACTCTGAGCTACATCTATCTATTAGTTGGGGGAGCTATTTTCTAGAAAAGTGCTAAACAAACACTCATAGCTATCTCCACTATGGCAGCAACATTTGTAGCATGTTATGAGGCATCCAACCATGGATTATGGCTACAAAATTTTGTCATTGAGCTACATATTGCTAGTGGCATTGATAAGCGACTGGAGTTATATTGTGACAATAACTCAATAGTCCTATTCTCCAATAACAACAAGAGCTTTTCTCAATCTAAACACATCAACATAAAGTTTCTATCTGTGAAAGAAAGAGTACAAAGTGGACAGATATCCATAGAGCATATTGGGATAAACTCCATAATTGTGAATCCACTCACTAAGGGAGTAACACCAAAAGTATTTCATAAGCACACTAGTCATATGGGTGTTACATTAGTTAAGGAAATTTAGGTTTAGTGGAAGTTTGTATATGACTTCATTTTCAGTTGCTCTATTTTGTTTGGATATACTACATTATTTGTATGAATATTATTTTTTTTGCAGAAATGAAGCATTCAACTCATTACATTATGTATCATTAAGTTAAAGTTGATTTCAATAAGGTAGGACCAATTAGAAATAGGCATGTTAAGATCGTATTACATATAATTTCCATGCTTCATATCCACACTTGATCTATGTCATTGAATATGTTGGTATTATGATCATTGATGGGTCAAGTTATGAATTAATGTAACAAAGGCCTCTTTGATTCTATATCAATATAGTAGATGGACCATATTTTATAACTAAGGAAATGTTTTAAGATATGATAACCAATTTTGTACACATAATATAAAGTATTATATTAATATATGTCATACAAGTGAGAGATTGTTAGATTTTAATCTTCATTTGAGTTTACATATTAATATAATTATATTATTGGCTATCTAATTTGATAGAGCCAATAAAGTGATCTAATTTTTGGACTCTAAATATATTTAATTTAGTATAGGTCATATATATATAGAAGTTCAATACTAGTAATTAGGGTTTATGGAAACCTAATTGACCGGTATATAAAAGATATTATAAAGGGTGTGGTTCCTAAGTCAGTTGTTTGTTTGTCTACCCCATATCAGAGCAAATACTGCAAGACGATAAATCTAAACTCAGAAGTATCCAACCCTAGATGATCAATCAACATGAATTCAGGTACGGTTTCAAATTTGTTTTCAATCCATCTATGGTTGTTTAGCAATTTACATGTAATTATGGGGTTATTGCAAATTTATTTTTATAAAGATCTAACATATTTCATTTTCAAATGGTTATTTTACAGAAGAAAAAAAAAATCTAAACAACTCTTAAACTCAACATTTATTGTAAATACATAGATTTGTTTAAATTAAAAGTCTAAAAATAAAATTGACAAAAGATGAAAAATTCAGGGTTTATAGAATGATTAGGAGGGTATAAATCATATTATAATAAAAATTTGACAGCAGGCTCATAAAATATTTAAATAATATTATTCTATAAGCACTATTTGATGTTTTTTTTTTTTGAGGGAAAAGCAATATTTAATGTTTAATTATTATCATTCGGGAAAAATTTTCAAAGAAAACATAAACCTCAAATTAATATATAGAACAAAATTCTTTCAATAATAATATAATAAAAGAAACATCAATTACTAATTAATTAATTATGTTTATACATAATAATATATAAAAGGGAGGACATGAGTATATAAATAGTTACATATATAATAATAATAATAGTAATTAAAATTAAAAGGAACAATAATAATATTCAAATATTGAACTTGTAAAGCAGCTTCTTAACCAAATAATTAGCAATAATCTGGGAAGTTTTCTGAGTAGGATGGAAAGAATCCCAAAACACATATTTATCAGCATCAGTGCATGTAAAAGGACTGTTTCTAGCACATGCATACCCCATCTCAAACATTCCTGTCGCACAGCATGCCACTGATGTCGTCTCAAATCCTACCAATATTTCATCTCAACAGTTAATAAATTAAAAATATGCATGTCCCATATCAATTAAGAAAAATACTTTATGCCCAAAATTTAAAATTTTAATTAACAAGACGAAAATCAAAAATCAGAACTAGTGGTTGGGAAGTGAAAATTTCCTGACAATCTAAATGGAAATATAATTTTTTTTTTTACCAATATTTCAGCATGTTCCGAAACTTGATGTGTGAACTCAATAATTATGTATCGACCACTGAACTGCACCCAGATTTGATATTGACTAAAATGCAAAACCACTCCTATATCTCTCAGGATTTCACAATGATACCTTAAATAGTTAATGAATAATCAATGTAAATGTATATTTGGTTGTTGTTCTGTTTTTGCTTTTTTGTTTCTCAGATGTAAAATAAAAAATATATATATTATCGTTAAAAATTATATATTTTTATTATTTGATATTTTAGAACACAAAATTAATTAGATTCTGATCATAATAAGAAAAAAATATATAAAAAATTTGATTTCTTTTTTTCAGAATAGAAAATTTTAATATAAAAAATAGAATTAGAAATTATAAGTGACATCAATAACCATATAATTTTGACTCATTGGTAAACTTAGTTTGAAAATTGAACTCGAGATTTCACAGTAGTAACAATATAATTGTCTCTAGTTTATTATCAGAACTGCTGCCTCTAGTTTAGTACCCAGAACTCTCTAATTTAGCAGAATTGTAAAGCTTTGAGTTCTGAATTTCAGTTAAGCCGAATTAACAACAATAATAATAAAAAAGAGAAATTAAATGACACAAAAATAGAATTAGAAAAATAAGTTATATATAGCAAGCTAGTTAAGAATAATAATTACTTACCATAAGAAGAGGGATTTTTCAAGATGTGCAAGAGAATGTAAAATGGATTTGAGAAAACCAAATTGATTCCAGGAAGTTCTTTGTTGAGCTTGAGAACCAAATTGCTTAACTTGGCATTGAACTCCATAGCCACATTGTTATAACTCTCAACGCAGTCATATCCACCCATAATATTCCTATTTCTTTCTAATGGCATACACCCCATTGGAGGTAATCCAGCAAGCGATATTTTTCTACCACCTAAACCATGCAATTTCTTTACGAAATTCTCAGCAATTCCTACAAGAAAATCTTCGTATTGTTGGATGCTATACTGAGCTGATCTACCTGCTGGTATTGCATAATAGTTCTCTGCAAAGTCATTTGTTCCTACGCTTATTAGATACAGAGCTTCGGTTATAGTTTGGGTTCCTTTTGCTTCTCCAAGATAGGCCTTTAGTCTCCGTTGATAGTCCTTGTAATACTCTAATTGTTTCCATAATGGTATCACTGCCTGCACCACCAAAGTAATTCATAGAGTTATTTCAAAGCATATATTAAAGCATATGATGGTAAGGGACTATTTTAACTTAACCAAGTATCTCGAGTTTGAATTCTTGAATATCCAGCTTGTGGTTTTACATAGCTCAACTCCGAAAATATATTTTATAAAAATAAAAAATAAAAAAAGCGATGAGAGGAAATCTTTACATTTTGTCAAGTTTACAATTATATTCTCTAGCTAGCTAAAAAAAATAAATAAAATTATATCACTTGTATATATGAATTTATTTGTATATTTTAAATTTATTTATAATAAAGAAACGTTAAATTTATCATTATTTTTTCTTCAAATAGAAGCTATATTTATGATAATATTTTTACTTTTTTTTATATAAATTATATTTTCATTGTAGAGCCGAGCAGAATTATAAAGATAGTAAAACTCATCATACTGAATTTTTTATTCTTATTTAATAGTATAATATAAACAATAATTAATAATGCAGAATATATTTATAAATTAAATGATACTTAAAATTATTGGGTTGGGATTATGACGGAGAACAAAGAACAAAGTCATAAGCAACAAGTACTTACTAGGACATCAGAAGTGGCATTATCATAGCCAGTTGCAGCAGAAGCAAAAGTAACACCAACCGCAAAATCAGAAATATTATAAGATGGATCCAAATAAGCTGGTATTGTTGGCTTCAACCCCATACTCTCTGATATAAAATCACTAGCAATTTTACCATTAGAAAATCTCCCCGTCGGCCGGCCGCCTTGAAAGTCACGACCATATGGCTCAAAATTGCTTCTTGCCATTGTTGGAATATAATTATTATTCCCAGCATCCACTGAAGAGTCACCAAATACTATCATTGCTGGAATTTTTGCCTTAATTGTATTCATTAGTAGTAGAATTTCCACTAACAATACCCAGAAGTTGTGCTTTTTAATAGCCATTTCTCTTGGTTTACTTAGTTATTAGAACTAGCTGGAGTGTTACAATTAAGGAGCTTGTGATCGCTAATAAATATACATTGGTGGGAAAGTAGAAGAAGAGGAAAAGTTTGATACTTTAAAGATTTTTTTTTTTTTGAAAAAAAATGGACAAGAAGGTAGTTGGCTGGTTTTAATTAATTAATTATTTATTTTATTAGTATTACTACTAAAAAAGAAGTATTTTTGTGAATAGCCTAATTTAGCATATATAGAAGTGGGATTTATTCTACTTAAAAAAAATTATTTTATATTTGCTGAATATTGTAATACCTACATTTATCAACATATTGTACCTTAGAAGAAAGGTAAATTATTTATACCGAAATTAGAAAATTTGCAAATGAAAATATGAAAAACAAAATTCGTTTATAATCTAGTTTTAAGAAGCGAATCCTAATTAATAAAAATAAATAAATAAATAAACTCTCTTTCTAATCAAGCTAACCTTTAAATTTGGTTCACTAATTTTATTATTTTTATTTAGCTTGATTTATTTATAAGCATTATAAAATATTAGTAGTGATAATTAACAGAGATTTTTAATAAAATTTTAAGCACGTACGTTGTTTTTCTTTTTCATTATTCTATAATTTTTTAAATTGTTGGTATGTAATGATAAAACGTTAAATGACAAATTCATGTTAATTTGTAATTTAAAAAATAAATTACTAAAAATAAATATTGAATAAAAACATCTATATCAATCTTAATTAATAATAATTATGAAATATATATAATATTACATATTATTTCAGTTTGGTTTGATTCGCTTAATTATTGATTTTATAAATCAAAAATCATAATCAAGTCCATTAATTCAATTAAATTAACTAGCTTATTTTTCTAATTAATGTATTAAATTTGGTTTGATTTGATATTTTTTTTTTTGAAGAGCTCTGCTATTAGCGCAATGCATGCACAAATATCTCTTCAAACTCTCATGCTATAGTTATTGAGGAAAGACAATTAATGTTGCAAGACTACGTAGTTGCACCGACAAGGAAGGAGACCAAAGAGTCAGTGAAAACTTAATTCCAACAGAAAAGGAGGTGACGGTCTTTTGCAATTAATGCTTCATTATGTTCGTGAGATATTTCCTACCATTCTACCCCCTTTCACCATACTTTCAATTACCTAATGAATACTGCACACAATTTCAATTCTTAATAATCTCTGCAGCCACAAATGTTTAAAGTCACCGATAAATTTTATTTATAAATAATTATTATTTTATAAAAATTAATATTATTTTTATTTTATTTAAATTATCATCTTCAATTTATATATATTTATTAAAAAATAATTAAAATTTTTATATATTATACAAAATTATTTTAAATAGACTAAAATATCATTCGTTAATAAATTAATATTAAAAATATTATACTCTCACTTCATTAATTAACTCATTAATAATAATGATATAATTAAATAAATGATAATTAATTTTTATTAATTTTATAAAGCAATAATATAAATAGGATAATTTGTTTTATAAAAATTATAATTTAAACGGGACGGATACTTATTAATTAACTCATTAATAATAATGATATAATTAAATAAATGATAATTAATTTTTATTAATTTTATAAAGCAATAATATAAATAGGATAATTTTTTTTATAAAAGTTATAATTTAAACGGGACGTATGTAGTATCGTTTATAGTCTTTATTTTAAATTTATCATTTTATAATTGTAAAAAAAATTAAGTTTAGAACTTAAATTTTTTCAAATTTCTATAATTTTCAATGAATAATAAATTAAATGAGAAAGATAATTTAATAAAATGATTATATAAAATAGATTATTACATAGTTTTCTTAATTCTTGTACAAGACTCTTATAGTGTATTTAGTTATACTATAATTTTAAAAAAATTAACTGCATAATTTTCTTTTTACCAACAATACCATGTTTATTTGTAAATTATTCATGTAAAATAAAAAATTATGTCCACTAAATTTTATGAGTCAGTTGATAAAATATTTTACATAATAAAAAGTATAAAAAATTATTTTATTGAAAAAGGATATTGCGAAGTCTTATGTTAAAAGACAATTATACTATTACTTTAGAATATAATAAAATAATAAAAAGATATTATAATGATAGTTTATGTATTACTCAAATATTTTCAATAAAATTGGAATCAGACAAATTAACATTTTTTCAATCTATTTTTTTAATATTTTATTATATTTTCTAAATATGGTAATATAATTTTTTTTAATAAAATATAATCTTAGTAATATATGCACTTCTATAAAATATATTTTTAGTAATCTATTTTTTTAGTAATCTATTAAATAATCCATTAAAATGACATATATTTGTAAATGGAGAGAGTATTATGATTCTTATCCACTGTATATATAAATTCTTAATTTCTTTTTCTGTAAGATGAATTATACATTGTCTTCAATTAAATAATGTGCGTCACATATAAGAAATTATTAACACAGAAACTGTACAAGTTTGAATTTTCTTATTTGGTATATAAACTTTTGATTTTTGAATTTTTTTTACTATATAATATATATATTTAATGCAAAATAAATTCTGATTAATAAATCAGAAAGTACATCCATAACGTACAAATAAAATTATAAAATTTTAAAGTACGGAAGATGTACATAAATAATAAAGTTACTGAAATTAGATATTCTTGAACTTTTTTCGATGCAAATAGTGGATAATGGTAGTATGACATGAGTAATATAACTTTCAACGAGACACTCATTCTATCTGTCATTTATTACCTTTCATACGAGAATAACACCTCTATTAAAGAAGGATAAACAACATTCATTTGAGAATGATAAATAATATTTATTTGAAGAGGACAAATAACCTTTAAATAAAGAATGACAAAACTTTATAATAAAAATTTAAATATAATTCAATTTTATTCTAAAAAATTAAGAAACACGAAAATAATACACAAATATTAAATTTCAGATCTATATTAATCTGAAAATTATTTGAGAATAAACCACAAAAAATACTCAAAATTGAAAAAAAATATAAAAATCAAATAATAGACTAGAAAAAAAGACGAAGAGATTATCGTTTGTCAATAAATTAACAGCAGCTCCACTCTCAAATTAAAAAAAAACCCTATAAAAATTAAAAGATAAAGGGGCGGCTAGGATTTTTGAAAGATGCTTTAATTTATTTATATAATATATATACTCAATTATCATACTATTGTTAGAAATCTTTTTTTTTTCTCATTTAAGAATTTATTTTAAAATAATAAAAGGTTTTATTTTGAATTAATAAAAAAATTGATTTCGTAAATTACAGGAATATTGTAAGTTGCTAGTGGCTATTTTTTCTCCTAAAAAACCTCATTTATAACAGTTTTTTTTATGACAGTTGTTACTAAGGGTTTTTTTTTTTTTTTATATCACTTTTAATTCATGTTAAAAAAAACTAGCTTAAAATATAGACAAATAAAAAAATTGAGCAATAAGAATAATGGATTTGGAGAATTTAAGCTGTCACAAGAGTTCTAATGGGTTACAAATTTAAAATGTCGCAAGAGAAACATGGTTGATGATTATTCAGTGTAATGAGCCATTTTATCTTAATTACACCTATGACACTCAAATTTTTCTCTTATTCCACTAAAATCTTTAAAGTCCATTTTGTAAAAATAAAAAAACTTTCAATTTTGTCTCAATAAAATTTTTTAGACTATTTTTCAACTATTGAAGAGTGATATTGCAGCCACATCTTACTATAAAGTAAAAAATTAATTTCCACTTAGACAATAAATTAACGGACAAGAGTTTACTGAAATAATTTTTTTGATTAAAATAATATAAATTTATTAGTCTATGAGTAGAAAAGTTCAATCTGACACTACTCAATTAATCTCTTATCTCTTTCAAACATTTTAGTTTCACATTTAATTTTATAGCTTAATCTAAAATTATAAATAGTCTCTATCAACATTCAATTTTTACAAGATATACTATTAGTGAAAATTAAATTTTATTTTTTTTATTTTGTTACGTGATGAAACATAGTTGTTATATACTCTATAGTAGCTAGAAAATGATCTAAGAGATTTTATTGGAATAAAATTGAAAATTTAAAAATTTTATATTTATAAAATAAAGTTTAAAAATTTTAATGGGGGCAAAGGTAAAAGTTCTAGAATGATCTATGTAATTAACCCTAAAAATTAGCCTATTTCAATCAACAAATTCACAAACTATTTTAAAACTTTTTTTTATTTAATTTTCATTTAATTTATTATTATTATTTATTGCTTTGGTTGTCTTAATTAGTATAAATAATATTTATTTATTATAAATAAAATCTTGTTTAATTTGGTTTATAACTTGTCCTTATGGTAACTTTAATCAGGGGTGGATTTAGGGTCAAATATTAAAGAGGGCAAAATATAAATAGTTATACAATTAATAAAATTAAGAAATATTAAAAATCTATCCAATAATAATAAATATTACTTATAAATTATTATAATAGAGCGTTTGGTTACATCATAATCCTAGAAAAATAAAATAATCATCTTTGACTAAAAATACCATATTTATTTATAAATCATCCATGTAAAATAAAATATTGAGCACATTAAATTTTATCAATCAGTTAATAAAATATTTAACTAGGGAATAATAAAAAAATTATTTTACTGAAAAAAGATATTGAAAGGTTCCACGTCAAAAAATAATTATATTCATATTTTAGGATATGGTAAAATAAGAAAGAGATGTTATAATAGTAGTTTAGTTATGTTCAATATTTTTCAGTAAAATTGGATTACAACCAAATAAGTTAATATTTTTTTAATCCACTTTTTTAATATTTTTATTGCATCTTTGATCCAAATACGGTAACATAATTTTTTCTAATAAAATATAATCTCATTAATAAATATCTATAAAATACATTTTCGGTAATCTATCAAACAACTCATAAAATAACACTTTGAATTACACATTTTAATATATTAAAAAAAAATATGCCGTTCTTTTAAATTATGAAAATCTTTACTAATTTTAATATTACCAAACCAATGTAATTGTTAAAACAAAAAAAAGATATTGCAAATGAATCTAAGACATCAAACAAACAAAAAGGCATAAGATGCTTTCTATAGTTGGAATTTTAAGGAAATTCATAAATTTACAGTGTTAAAAAATTAGAAATTAAACTAAATACAAATATTTTGTTTAGAATTAGTTGTTATTGTTTTGTAAAAAGTAGATAAAAAATTTAGCTTTCATCTATCTTTTATTATTATTTTAAAATCATTTTTTTGAATAGTTAATATTGTTGTGTTTCTTTTAATAATCATATGGCTAATTAATATTTAAGACTGTCGGAACTTTTTATAACCATAATCATATAGTTGAACACATAAAACTATTAGACCAGACCTATCATATTTAGAGTTTGAAGGATCAAAATTTATTTATTTAGATATAAAATACTATATATATATATATAATAAATATATTGTAAAAATTTAAAAAAAATAAGGGGGCCCTAAACTATAATGTAATTCCGCCGCAGAAGGCTTTAATTTTAAGTTAGGCGGAAGCTATGCTCGAAGTTGGTTAATATTTACAAATATTAGTCTCAAATCATAAATGATCAAATATTCCATAGTTATAATGTATAAACATATGTGTCTTTACTTGGTAGTGGCCTACAATATCGTAAAACTCTACAACAAATTAAGAAATATGAAGGGGAAAAAAAAAGGAAAAAGAAAAATGGGACAAAACAAGGACATTATTGTAGTGGTCACAGTCACATTTAACAAAAACAAGTGGCAAATTAAGGTGCACATGTGCAGCCCCTAAAGATTTTTTGTTTTTCACTTTTTGTCTATTCAAAACAAATAATAATAATAATAATAATAATAATAATAATAATAATAAGTATTTCATGCCTGAATCTAATTAAGGTTCGCAATAGTAGAGGAACTTGATCTGATAAAAGAAATTTTATTTGTTGGCGTAACGAGGATTAAGTCAAAGGGGATAAAATTTTTAAGCGAAAAAAAATTTTAGGTAAATTTATATTTTATTTTATTTTAATATTAAAAAATTAATATAAATAGTTGATATTAATATTAATATTTTATTTTATTTTTATATTAAATATTTAAATATTAAATTTTTATTATTTTATTTTAATATTTAAATATTATTTTAAAAAATTATATAATATATATTTTTTAAATAATATTTATATATTTTTAAATTATTTAAAAAATATTTAGGCTAATTATTTTTTAATAAATTTATATGATAGAATATTTTTTGCAAAATGATTAATCTAAAATATTTTTTGCTAATCTAATCACAAAATTTTTAAATCTAATTCATAATTAAATTACAAAATAATTATTAATATCAATTTTAGAATACAAATTGAAAATAATTAAAGCTAATAAATATATAAATTTATTAATTTAATATATATTGTAAAAATTTAATATAATATATAATATATATTATATATTAGAATATATTTATAAATATATAAATAAATAAATATAATATATATATATATATAAATAAGTAATGTATACACACACACTGTAAGGGGGACAATATACACATATAATATGACTTTGAAAGGAGAGCAATATATATGCACAAAATATAACTTGTGTGTATATATATATATACATGTATATGATTGATGGAAAGAAACAACGGACCTCACGTGACTCCACCTACATTCGCCAGTGTATATATGACATCTAACAAAGCTGTTATTGCCATTGAGATATAATTCAAAAAGAAAATCAATATTTGGAATTTCTTTTTATATATTATTATTATATGGATCACGATTGAAAATTATTAGAGGATGGGCAACACAAAATCAACATGAATTTTACTATAGGCTCGAGGAAGAACAAATCAAGAATGTAACAACAATGATTGAGATTATTTAGGCATATCTATTACCAAATCCTGATGCGTAATTAATTTCCATGCGTTTTGTTATAAGTGAGTGCATGGACGTTTATCATAATTCAGTATTGGGCATAAAATTTAATGAACTTTTATTTTCCTCCATTATTGGTAGTTATTTATGTTCATGATTTTAATTCACAAAGGGAAGAATATAAATATAGGAAGTCATCTTAAATTCATGAAAAATTATTCATTTTCATGAAAAAATTGTATTGATTAAAGTTATGAAGTTCATTGAAAATGCAAATATTTAAAGTGCATAGAAATGTAAACCATAATTCTATTGATTTCACATTCCATAATATTTAATTTCATGAATTTGATATATTTTATGGATTTTGAATATCCTCCATTCAAACATACACATTATGCATTTGACTATGATAAAAATTGTACATCAGCAATGCTCAAAATAATTATATATCGATACATTAATCTTTGTCCCGTAGCATAGCACGAGTAATATTACAGTAAAGAAAAAGGCTTTTAATCAATGTGTCTTATTTTTATTAAAATAGATCATTTTGGCCGTCGCCGTAATGAAATGTTAGATTGTCGTTAAATAATAAAGAGCTAATGTTTATGTGGGTTCCACTGTTAAAAAATTTAGGTTAAAAATCAAATATAATCCTAAAAATCTTACAAAATTCGAATTTAACATCAAATTTATTTTTTTAGAAAATCAATTCAAAAATATATGTGTGTAATCCATTATCAATATTTTTATATTAATACAAATATTTTGACCACCAATTATAATATTTAATAATAAAAAAATTATCAAATTTGTTGATCAATTATTAAGGGACTGTACTAGTTTAATAAGAGGTCTTAAATTTGAGTACTGAATATCCAATGGTATTAAAATTTGATAAGAAGAATTTTATTGTTTTTATAGTCCTATCCAATTAGACTTTGAAAAAGTGATTTATACAAAAAAATATATTTATAAAAAAATAAAAACATTTAAAAGAGAAAATAATAAAATTTTTTATTTATCTTATAAGTTATTTTTTCTTCACTTAATTTATTCATATAAAATTATTAATATATAAAAAAATAATAATTTTTAAAAAATAATTCTTAAACTTTCTCATTACTGATACTATTAATTAACTCATATTTATTTTTTATAATTCAGATTATATATATATATATATATATGTATGTATGTGCGCGCATGTGTATATAAGTGGAGAGAAAGTTTAGATGGTCTTTATATAATTACCAATCTATTTATTCCTTTTTATAATTTTTTTAAATTTTTATGTAAAAATTAAATGCGTAAGGAGTAATTTAAAATAAATATATGTTGATTATATGGCAAATAATATGAAATTTTAAGATTTTTAATTTTTTTTTCATATATTAATAACTTCATATGAATGAATTAAGTGAAAAAATAATATAAAATAAATAATTAGATTAATAAATTCTGATATATTTTAATTATTTTCTCTTTTAAATCTTATCATTTTTTATTATTAAAATTATATTGGTAAATTAAATATTTATTTTAGTATAGAAATATTGATAATGAGATCATATATGTGTTTTCAAAATAATTCGATCAAAAATTTTGAAACTAATTCGAGATTTAAAAAATATTTTAGTATTATATATAATTTTTTAAACTTAAAATTTTTAACATTTGGTCCGGTAATATGCCAACTCAACTCAATATTATTTAATGGTAATCTGACATTATATTATACAACAAAGACTAAAATGGTCAACTTTTAACAAAAATAACATATTTAGTTTAAAAAAAAATTGAAATCGAACTCAAAATTTGAGGAATATATTTTATGGTCCTATTTGATTATTTTTCCTATTATAGCATATATAGAGAGAGAGAGAGAGATTTTGTTTTATATATAATTAAAAAAATATTAATTTAAAAAAGTTTGGAGTGTAAATTTTGTGTATTAAAAAGAAAAACATGTTATGCACTATATATTAATGAGTATATTACACGTTTTGTATTGAATATCTTTTATATATTGTTATATTTTTGGTATGGATACTTTATATATTAATGCATTTTTTGCATTAATTATTTTATATATTATACAAAAAAATATTAATTATAATCATTTTAAAAAGTAATTATTTAATAATCTCTCTTCTATTAATTTAAAATTATTTATTATAAAATTATTTATTAAAAAAATTATAATAAATATTTTTAAATTAATAAAAAAAATATTAAATAATTACTCGTTAAAATAATTGTAATTAGTATTATTACGAGAGACACTATAGGTGATAAGTGAGCAAAGAAGTTGGAATGGACCGAGTAAAACTAGAAATTTTTCTCGACGGTTTTGCGTCGCCAAATGGATCATTCTTACCCTTATCTTCCATTTCTCCCACTTTCACTGCACCTGAGTTTGCAGTTCACGCTCGTTGTCATTTATTTGTGCCTCTCATCTCAATCTTCTCTCACAATTAATTCCACTAGTATAATTCTTTTTGTGTATAAGATATTTCAAATTGTATTATTTATTAAAAGATAAGTACATCCAAAATAGTTAATAATTTCATACTTTAAATATTTATTATAATAATAATAATAAATAATTTATAATTTATAATAATAAAATAATTAATTCTTAACAAATATTTAAATGCATTAGTTATATTTAATTACTCATTCTAATTTATAATTAATATAAAATTTTCAATTTTCACTCATTTAATTTATTTTTGGATCAATTTAGTTATATTTATATGAAATAAATATTTTATTATTATATTTTGTTTTATCTTATTTGGTCATCCGTTAGAAAAGCAACATAATAATATAATTTCAAATTACATATATATATATATATATTATATAAGATATAACGTCAATAAACAGAGTGAAATTTAACTATTAGTAAAATTATACTCTTTTCTTTCTAAATTAATGGACACATTTATTTTATTTTATTTATTTTAAATCATATTTCAGTTATTATTTTAATAAGTTTGTTAATATGTTAAATCTTTATTATATTCATATTTAGTGTTACTTACTAAAAATATTTAATAAATTTTTTTTATACCAAATTAAAAATATAATAGAAAAAATACATGTAAATCTATTTTTTTAATAAAAATAATTATTTTTTTAAATTATTATAAAATAAAAACTATATTTATCAATTCAGAAGAGAGAAGTACAATAATTTAATAATTAGTTTGTATTAATTTGATTATAAAAAAGTTTTTGCAGATGTATGTTATTTTTCAATTTTGATAATAAATTTTATGTAAATTTTGTTAGAAGATATTTTCTTTTGAAGCTGATAAAAATTTTCCATTAATTCATCAAATGCTTCTTGCAATTCATCAAAAGATTATTAAAAACCATATATATATATATATATATATATATATAATCCCATAAAATTTGTAGTGTTTAACAGTTTTGCTCTCTAAACTTTTATTTTAATTATTTTATGTACTTATTTATTTTACATTAACAAATACTTATATTAATACATATTGATCACGTTATCCATTATATTTATATATTTTATATTAAATAGATATATTGATAGCTTAACGTGATTCAACGAGTTTATATTTATAGATTAAAAAATATATAAATTTAATAGAGTTATATAATTAAATTAAAAATTTAAAGGCAAAAATAAAATTTAACAAGTTTTAGAGGCTATTTAGCCATTATTAAAATTTATCTCACTTTTATAATTCTTTTGTGCCAACAAGCAAATATTGACCTTCTCTTTTTTTCATCTGATGATGATTATCCATCATCACTTGATGAATCACTCATTCACAAAAGTAACAAGTGACTTTATTTTTCTTTTCTTTCAAACTTTCACTTGCTTTGCTTCAACTTTGTGAGCATTTCTTCCTTTAAAGTCGTTTGTTGTCATAAATTTACTGAACTTTTTTAAACACTTAGCACCCAACAACAACTCTTCATCCTCTTCCTCAATAGAGGATACTTCTTCTTCCAAAATCAAGGCCTTAAATGCAACAAATTTTTCCTTATTGGTACTATCTTCATCCTTTTCCCTTACTTCTTACCTCTCATTTTGTTTTCATCTCAAATGTGATGAGATTTCCAACTATTTCTTCAAGAGTGAGTAAATTTTAAGTTCGTTGATTTCTCAATTGCATCAACATTAGAATCAAACTTCTCCAATAGTGACCTTAGATGCTTGGTGATGAGTTTTTATTGTGTGAATTGTTTTTTTTTGGTTATTTATTTATCACAAAAATTTGATTAATCAATTTTAGGGCCAAAATAGGAGGTGTCTAATTTAGAAATTGGAAGTAAAAAATATGATGTGCCTAACTTAGGTAAATGAAAGTCAAAAATAGAGGTGCCTAATTTTTACCAACCATTTTTGAAGCCTATATAAACTCATTAGCTCTCATTTGGAAAGTATCCCAAAATTAAGTCTTCTCTCTTTCCTTTGTAATTCTTCTTTGATATTAGTAGAATTATTTTGGTGGTGTCCGAAGACGTAGGAAAAATTGGCCGAACCTCGTTAAAGTTTGGTGTTCTCTTTATTAATTACTTAATAGCTATTTTTGGAATAGTTGTAGTGGTATTTTGTGCTAGTGATTATATGTCTAAAAAAATTCTGTCTAAGTAAAGACTTGGTATTTAAGAGTGTCCATTGTGACCCACTTCTCTTTCCCAGAAATTTTTCTGGTATAATTATTTGTACAATTGTTCACACACTATACATATTATTGGTGAAAAATTAATCCAATTTCCACAACAATTGGTATCAAAGCCAAGATTTTCTGAGTATGCTCTGTGGTTGCAGCCTAGTATGATCTTCCACATCAGAAAAGATTTTCTTGGATTATTTGTATTCCGCATTTGTTAGTTATTAAATAATTTTTTGAAGCAGAAATGACAGACGACTCAGACAAATCATCTACTTCAAAGGAGACAGCATCCACTTCATCAATTTGGTCAAGGACTGGTATGTCAAATGCTAGATTTGCAGTGGAGATTTTTTATGGTACATGTCATTTTGGTATGTGGCAAAGTGAGGTTCTAGACGCTCTCTTTCAGCAAGGTCTAGACATTGCCATTGAAGAAGAGAAACCAAAAGACATTGATGAAAAAATTAAAAAGCCATCAATCGTGTGGCTTGTGGTACAATTCGATCGTGCCTTTCTAGAGAATAGAAGTATGCGTTCTCTAAGGAAGTTTCCGCAAGTAAATTGTGAAAGGCATTGAAGGAAATTTTTTTGAAGAAAAGCAGTCAGAACAAGCTTCATATGAAGAAGAGATTGTTTCGCTTCACTTATGTTCCTAGTACCATTATGAATAAGCACATCACCAATTTTAATCAGCTGGTAGCTGATTTGATGAATTTGGATGTAACTTTCAAAGATGAAGATTTGGCTTTGATGTTGTTGGGGTCCCTTCCGGAGGAGTTTGAGTTTCTTGAAACAACTCTACTCCATGAGAAGGTTTAAGTGACTCTCTCTAAAGTAACTACTGCACTATACAGTTATGAACTACGAAAAAAAAGACAAGAAAGAGAGTTCAAGTGGAACAACGAAAGTATTTATAGTGAGAGGTCGCTCTCAAAGTAGGAAGAGAGAAAATAAGGGGAGATCAAAATCCAGACCAGCTAAAGATGAATATGCCTTTTGCCGGAAGAAAGGACATTGGAAGATAAATTATCCCAAGTTGAGTAATAAAAGCAAATCTGATAAAGTAAAAGCTGTCATGAATTCAAATGTAGCTGAGTGTGATGATGAAGACTCAAACCTTTCATTAGCTGTTGTGTTATCAACAAACTCTTCTAGTGTATGGCAACTTGATTCTGGTTGTAGTCATCATATGTGTCCCAATCGGGATTGGTTCTTTGACTTTAGAGAACTAGAAGGAGCAACTGTTTACACAGCAAATGACGGTCCATTTATGATTAAAGGAATTGGTTCAATCCAATTAAGGAATCGTGATGGATCAATTAGAATACTGTCAAATGTTCGATATGTACTGAGTTTGAAGAAGAAGCTCATCTCTGTGGGAGTCCTAGAATCAAAGGGCTTCATTGTAAATGCAACAGATGGAGTAATGAAAATCATCTCTGGTGCACTGATGATAATGAAAGGATTAAGAAAGGCCAATAACTTGTATCACTATCAGGGTAATGTAATTATTGGGACAGCAGTAGTAGCTTCCAGTAATGATCAAGAGTTGGAAGAAACCAGATTATGACATATGGGCTTGGGACATGCTGGTGATAAATTCTTAAAACTGTTGTCAGATCATGGATTATTGAAAGGAGTGCAACCCCAAAAGTTAGATTTTTGTGAGCATTGTGTCAAAGGCAAGCAGACTAGAGTAAAGTTTGGTACTGCAATCCATGATACCAAGGGTATTTTGGACTATCTTCACTTAGATGTGTAGGGTCCTTCCAAGACAGCTTCAATGGGAGGAAAGCACTACTTTGTAACATTTATTGATGACTTCTCTCGGAGAGTATGAGTGTACACTATAAAGTCAAAGGATGAAGTATTGAGAGTTTTTCTCATATGAAAAAAGATGGTGGAAACTCAGATGGGCAGAAAAGTCAAATGTCTCCACACAGATAATGGTGGAGAGTATAATAGTGATCCATTTTTGAAATTCTACCAAGATGAAGGTATTGTTAGACACTTCACCGTTAGAGATACACCACAACAGAATGGGGTGGCAGAATGCATGAACCGGACATTGGTAAAGAAAGTTCGGTGTATGTTGTCCAATACTGGGTTGGGCAGACAATTTTGGCTGAGGCTGTTACATATGCATGTCATCTTGTTAATCGCTTACAATCAGCTGCTACTGGTGGTAAAACACCTTTGGAGATGTGGTCTGAAAAACTAGCTACTGATTATGACTCCTTACGTGTATTTGGTTCCACTACATACTACCATGTTAAGGAATCAAAGTTAGATCCGAGGGTAAAGAAAGCGCTCTTTATGGGGATCACCACTGGTATGAAGGGACTTCGCCTTTGGTGTCCAGAAACAAAGAAGATAGTCTTTAGTAGAGATGTTACCTTTGATGAGTCTACCATGTTAAAAAAGGTAACAAATAAAATTGTTCAACAAACAGATGGTACTCCACAGCAGGTGGAGTTTGAAAGAAGATTTGTTGACCCAGCAACAAATAAAACAGATGAAAATACTCCTATGGTAGAAGTGGAGTCAAATAAAGAAGGGGTTCTAACCCAACAACCTCCACAACAACAAGAATTTATTGCAACAACTAGGCCACGACAAGAGATTCGCAAACCTGCTCGATTTGATGATATGGTGGCTTATGCATCCCTAATTGCAAATGATGGCATTCCTATCACTTATAATGAAGTTGTACAAAGTTCAGAAAAATAAAAGTGGAGGAAGGCCATGGATAATGAAATGCAGTCTCTTGGAAAGAATCAAACATGGAAGCTAGCTAATCTTCCAAAGGGAAAGAAAGCAATTGGATGCAAATGAGTATATACAAAGAAAGAAGGATTTCCTGAAAAGAATGATGTTCGCTACAAGGCAAGATTGGTAGCTAAAGGCTATGCTCAGATGGAGAGAATTGATTATAATGAAGTATTTTCTCTACTTGTAAAATATTCCTCCATTAGAATTTTATTGGCCTTGGTAGCACAATTAGATTTAAAACTCATTCAACTTGATGTAAAAACTGCATTTCTACATGGAGACTTAGAAGAGAAAATCTATATAACTCAGTCAGAAGGGTTCAAGGTTGCTGGAGAAGAAAAACTGGTATGCAAATTGAAAAAATCGTTGTACGGATTGAAACAATCTCCGAGGCAGTGGTACAAACGATTTGACAATTTTATGATGAGGCAGAAGTACACAAGGAGCAAATACGACCATTGTGTGTATTTGCGCAAGCTATAAGATGGATCTTTCATATATCTTCTCATGTATGTTGATGATATGCTGATAGCTTCAAATAATCTATAAGAAATTGAGAAGTTGAAGACTCAGCTGAATCAAGAGTTTGAAATGAAAGACTTGGGAGAAGCAAAGAAAATTTTAGGCATGGAGATATGCAGAGATAGGAAGAGAGGGAAGCTTTGTTTGAATCAGAAACATTATCTGAAGAAGGTACTACAACTTTTTGGACTGAATGAAAAGTCAAAACCTGTAAGTACACTGCTTGTACCTCATATGAAGCTCAACTCATCTTTATCTCCTAAAAATGAAGTGGAACGAGAGTACATGTCTAAGGTTCCATATGCAAATGATGTTGGTAGCTTGATGTATGCTATGGTGTGTACGACGCCGGACATTTCACAAGCAGTTGGAGTTGTGAGCAAGTACATGCATGATCCTGGCAAGGAACATTGGCAAACTGTGAAATAGATTCTACGGTATATTCTGAACACCGTAGATGTTGGATTGAAGATGAGCTCTTTAGAGCGCAATTGGAGACACTACTGAAAATCGTTTCTTTTGAGAGAAGATTTGTAGATAGTAAATAGAAAAATAGCCAAGGTGGATTTTTTTTTGCTATTTATCTATCATGAAAATTTGATTAATCAATTTTAGGGTCAAAATAGAAGGTGCCTAATTTAAGAATTAAAAGTCAAAAATAGGATGTGCATAGCTTAGGTAAATGGAAGTCAAAAATGGAGGTGCCTAATTTTCACCAACTATTTTTGAAGTCTATATAAATCCATTAGCTCTCATTTGGAAAGTATCCCAAAATTAAGTCTTTTCTATTTTCTTTGTAATTCTTCTTTGATATTAGTAGAATTATTTTGGTGGTGTCCGAGGACGTAGGCAAAATTGGCCGAACCTCGTTAAAGTTTAGTGTCCTGTTTATTAATTACTTAATAGCTATTTTTGGTATAGTTGTAGTGATATTTTTGTGCTAGTGATTATAGGTCTAGAAAAATTCTGTCTAAGGAAAGACTTGGTATTTAAGAGTGTCTATTGTGACCCACCTCTCTTTCCTGAGAATTTTTCTGATATAATTGTTGGTGCAATTATTCACACACTTTACATATTATTGGTGAAAAATTAATCCAATTTCCACAATATGAATATCTTATTCATAGCTTTTAAATTATTCGCTAGAGGAGTGAATCTCTTGTACATTTATCAATTCTAATTTTTTCCAATAAAATCTTTTAATTTTAATTTTTTTTATTAAAGTTTCTAACTCTATTTTTCATCTAGAATTTTACGTGACATTATGTGGAACTATATGTCTAAAAATAAAACAAAAAAAAATAATATAATTTTTTCACATTCAAACTAAAAGTAAAGATAATTTTTCTCATATGGGCGTAGGGAATGGTATTTTTTTTTTCATTTTTGAACATATAGCTCTACGTGTCATCGTATGAAGTTCATATATAATCATTCTCTAGCTGAAAAAGAGAGATTTTAATGAAAATAAATTGAAATTGAGATATTTTATTAAAATAAATTAAAATTTAAAAATATTAATATATAAATAAAAAAATTAAGAACGAAGTGTCACATTTAACTATAAATTTGGTTGATATTAGAGTTTAATTTACCATATTATAAAGGCACATATAAAAAAAATAAATATTATCAATAATATTTAAAAAAGAAAAAATTACAAGGAATTAAAAACAATTGAAAAATATATAGCTTCTCTCTGTGTAGAGACTCTCTCCTTTGTGGAGTTTTCCCTTTGTTTTCTTTTTTACATTCTATTTTATCCACATCTCATTTCCTCTTCCTTCTATCTTAATCTTTCACTTCACTTCCTGGTTTTAAATCAAATCCTTACCATTTAATCCTCATTTCAACCTCTTATTCTTCATGGAACCTACGAACGATGGAATAGGTGAACTTGTGTCTAAAACCATCTCTCTTGGTATTAAACTCAACCTCCAACCAGACCCAAGTGAAAATCTGGATTTAAATAACCTGGTACTAGCTGGGAAAGTACCATCGTAAAAGACCATTCATGCTGGTACCTTGAAAAATGTACTTGACAAAGCATGGAAGGCTATTAAGGAATTCAAAGTGCAGAAACAAAGTCGGAATAAGTTCTCTTTTCATTTCCAGATCAATGATGATACTGAGAAGATTCTACGAGAAGCTCCTTAGAATGTCTCCAACTCCGTTCTGATACTCAAGGTATGGAATCCAGATCATACTTTTGACAGTATTGACTTCTCTAAAGTTCCTTTCTGGATAAAATTACACAACCTCCCTCCTTCTCTAATGACTACAGAAAATGCGGCTAATGTCAGTAATCTGTTTGGAGGTCTAATTGAAATAGATGCAAATCATCAAAAACAGTTTGGCTGGAACCCATACTATACTATCGTTTGAAGGTCTGGGTTCTGGTCGAAAAGCCACTTTTAACTGGCTTTCATAATCAATATTCAAGGAACAAGCCAGAGAAGATAAGTATTAAGTATGAAAGATTGGGAGACTTATGTTTTGGGTGGGGAAAACTTGGGCATGTCGAGAGATATTGTTCTGATAAACAAGTCATTGAAGAAGCTGGAGCTTCAGAACCTCAATTTGGGTCGTGGCTTAGAGCCTTCTCTTCTGATTGGTCTCCATCTAGGAATGAGTCCGATGGAAAAAATGCCATTGAATCCCTTAAAAATCAATTTCTTCTAAATTGAAGACGCCGAAATCGGAGAAGTTGCTATCCGTTTCTGATGGTAAGTCACGTGCATGTTTTAAGTTATCTTTTGATGGGACTTCTTTGGATTTTGAAAATAGTCAAGTTGGAGCCAAAAAATCCCAGCCATATATTAGTATGAAGGAGGTCAGCTGTCCCTCACTTTTACTGACCAAAAGTATGGTCATTCCTCAAACTCAGAACCTCCCTCTCCACTTTGCAGAAAATAACCCAACTTAACACCATTGTCAGATAACCATTCTCAAAACAACTCCTACATACCTCTGCAGTCCAGCCCTGAAAGAACAATTTTTAGTGAATCTGGTAAGACTTTCTTCCCATCCAACTCTGAAAACTCAAATTTCTCAGCCAGCTGACTTCAATCAGATATTTTTCCTCATCTAGACTCACCCCTTTGCCCCAACCCTAACTTCAAGATAGAACTTAACATGGCTGAAGAGGAGACCATCATGATTAAAAAGTTTAGATTTAATGGTGGAAACGAGGGTTCACTTGATAATGTTATTTCATGGGCCTGCAAGATTATTAAAGAAAATTCTGATTTCAAGATTGCTCCTAATTTCAATCAGGAAATGGAAGAAAAATTATTTGCCTCAAAAAACAAACCCAGAAAGATTCACTGAGATTAGCAATGAAGATGGTGCTGCTGTGATCTGTGACAATAATTCTCTAAAGAAAGGCAAATTGGAGGCAAAATCTAAAACTAACAAATGATGGAAAGGGTTGGCAAGACAAATTGGGGGTTTAACTGCTCAACCAAGCAAGTATCTAACTCTGGCACTGATTGCTCGGCTAAAGCCACTCAAAAGCCATGAGTTTCCTTGCTTTGAACTGTCAGGGTTTTGGGCGGGCCCTGACAGAAATGGACTTAAAGATAATCATAGAAGATATCGCCCTTCTCTGGTTTTCTTATCAGAGACAAAACAAAATCAAGAAGTTATGGAGAGGTATAGAAGAAGATTTGGGTTCGATCATGAAGAATACGCAGATCCTGTTGGTATTGCTGGGGGCCTTACTATTTGGTGGAATAATGCTATCTTGGTCCAGATACTCTGCAAATGTTTCAACTATTTCCATGTAAGTGTGTCCCAGCCTAATTCAGATCTTTACATTCTAACGTTAATCTATTGTAGTTCATATAAAAATAGAAAGAAAGAGGTGTTTGAGAACCTGGTATTGTTAAATCTAGGAATTAACATTCCATGGGCTTGTCTAAGAGATTTTAACCATATTAGATCATCCAAGGAAAAAAAATGGTAGGGGACATAGATTCTGGTGTAGTTGGTTTGATGACTGGATTGATAGTCTGGAACTGGCTGAATTGGAGTTTAAAGGACCTAGATTTACCTGGAACAACAAATAACATGGTCACCTAAACATACAACAGAGACTTGATAGAATTTTGGTGAATCACAACTGGAGAATTCAATTTCAAAGATCATTAGTGATTCATATTGACTTCATTGGGTCTGATCATAGACCTCTAATTTTAATTTTTGATTTTCAATCTGGGGCTTGGAAAAGGGAATTTAAATTTGAATCCAAATGGCTATATGCGGATGGGTGCAAGGAGGTAATTGAAAATAACTGGAGACAGTACCCTGAAGGAGCACAAAGTCACTTTACTGGAAAATTCAAAAAAATGTAGCTTCTGAACTTATAGATTGGAGTAGAAGAAAAATCTAAATGCTAGGAAACAGATTGATCAGATCAAGGCTAGACTAAATAAATCCAAGATCCTCATATTATCAGGAAGAAGAGAATAGGCTTAAAGAGGAATTAGACAGGGCTTGGAAAATGGGAGAACTTTACTGGTTCCAAAGATCTAGGGTGAGATGACTCCAATCAGAAGATCAAAACACTAAGTTCTTCCATGCTTCCATAATACAATGAAGGCAGGTAAATTGTATTAAAAGGGCAGCCCGGTGCACGAATGCTCCCGTAATAAGCGGGGTCCGGGGAAGGGTCGGACCCATTGGGTCTTTGTACGCGGCCTTCCCTTGCAATTAATTGCAAAAGGCCGTTTCCACGACTCGAACCCGTGACCTCAGGTCACACGGCGACAACACTTACCGTTGCGCCAAGGCTCCCCTTCGAAGGCAGGTAAATTGTATTGCAAAAATAAAATCCTCACAAGGGACATGGATTGAAGGGACAGAAAGAATTCAGACTGAAGCAGTGTATTATTTCAAAAGCCTTTATTCTACTACTCAAAACACCTTGGATGACTAAGTGCTCATAGACTTTCCAAAGCTGTTCTTGATAACTGTAACAATATATTGGACAGTATCCCTTCTGAGGAGGAAATTAAAACAGCTGCCTAAAGGCCTCCAGGCCCAAACGATTTCCTTAGAATATTCTACCAGAAATGTTGGAATGTCATTAAAGGAGACCTTACATCAACAATCCTATCTGTTTTTGAAAATGCTAGCATGTCCACAGAGCTCAACCTCACCAATATTGTGCTCATCCCTAAGGTAACCTTCCCTGAATCACTATCTCAATTTAGACCTATTGGACTGTGCAATGTCAATTATAAAATTGTTGCCAAAATTATTATGAATAGATTAAAGCCATTCATGCATTTGCTCATTAATCAAGCCCAAGGGCCCTTCATTCCTGGAAGAATAATATATGAAAACATTCTAGTTGTGCATGAAATCTTCCATAAAACTGAGGGCTAGATCTTCAAATAAGAAGGGTCAAATGATCATTAAACTGGATATGCATAAAGCATATGATAAAGTTGAATGGGATTTTTTGGAGAAAGTCCGTAAGATTATTGGTTTCAGTGAAAAAATAGTGATTATCCTAATGCAATGTGTTAAGACTGTGGGTTTTAGAATTCTCATTAATGGTAATACCTATGAACTTTTCCATCCTTCTAGATGATTGAGACAAGGGGACCCCTTATCCCCATATCTCTTTCTTTTTATGACCAATGCCTTATCTTTTCTTCTAGATCAGGCTCTCCAGGCAAAGCATATTAATGGCTTTAAACTAGCTAGAGCTGCCGCTAAGTTGACACATATGCTTTATGCTGATGATACTATTATTTATGGAAATGCAACTGAGAATGAAGCTGTCAATCTTGTGGAGCTTTATAGACTTATGGTAGAGCCTCTAGACAAAGCATCAATCTTGAGAAGTTTAAAATTGCCGTTAGGATTAACACACCTACTGAAACTAGAAATAAAATTGAGAAGCTATTAGGGATTAAGGAAATGAGGGACAATGAATTATATTTGGGGCTCCCTACTAACTGGGGTAGGTCTAAGATGGAAGCCTATAATTTTATATTAGAGAGGGTTAGGGGAAAAATTCAATCCTAGAAACATAAATTATTAACCTTCGTTGGGAAGAAAATTCTGATCAAAGCTGTACTTAATTCATTACCCGCCCATCTAATGTCATGCTTCAAACTCCCCAAGATCTTTTCATCCAAATTAAACAGCCTTATCTCTGAGAACTTTTGGTGGAAACAAAATAGTAAAGGCAGAGGTATTGCCTGGAGGAAATGAGATGTGCTAACTGTTTCTAAATATAAGGGAGGTTTGGGTTTTAAAAACTTTAAACTGTTTAATGTGGCTTTGTTGGCTAAATAGTGTTGGAAATTAATGGAGAAGCACAACTGTTTGTGTTTTAACATCATGAAAGCCATCTATTTTCCTGCTAGTCAGTTTTAGGATGCCAAACTAGGATACAGACCTTCATGGAGCTTGAGTAGTATGATTAAGGTGAGGAATTTGATTTAAGATGGAGCTAGATGGCTTATTAGGAGTGAGAGGCAGGTTAGAATATGATGAGATCTTTGGATTCCAGACCTATCAAAATTTAAAATCTCTTCCCCTAGACCTCTAAATGCAGGAGTATATTGGGTTTCTGATTTGGTAAATCAATATGGGGAATGGAAAAGGGATCTAATGTCATCATTATTCTCTAACTGTGAAAGTAGTGCCATTAATAGAATTCCTATTACTAGCACCACTTTGACAAACAAGCTCATTTGGGTCCCTCACAAATATGTAAGTCTCACTATCAGATCAGCATACCAATTTTAATAAACTGCAGAAACACTCCTGTTGGTGATCTGGGTAGTAGCTCTAATGTTGGTAGAATGAATTTGTATGTACTTTGGAAGCTTAAAATTCCTCTTAAAATACAAAATTTTATATGGAGATGCTGTACCAATGCATTATCTATAATAGTAAACATGCACAGATGAATTTATCTCCATCTAGTTTATGCTTTATTTGTAATTCAGCTAATGAAAATGTCCCTCGCTCTTTCGCTGTCAACATGCACGTGCATCATAGTTTTTATCTAACATTGGAATTAATCCTTTGGCTTTTAATTATTTTTCATTCCTAGCTTGGTGGATTGATATGGTTGATAGATTTAATTGTGCTAACAAAAACTTTGTAATGGGAAAAATAGCATGCCTTTGCTGGAGTGTTTGGAAGGCAAGGAATGAATGGTTTTCAAGGGGATCATCCCTGATCCTACTTTCTCAAACCAGAGAGCTCTCACCATTCAAGAAGATTTTTTCAAAGCTCAACAGGAAGGCTACATGTCGAATAGAACTTCTTTTTCACTTGAAGATTCACCACAGAGAACTAACAATGTAGGAAGATGGCAACCCCCTCCAGTGGGACGGATTAAAGTCAACACAGATGCATCCTTTTCCCCCAGTTCCTCCTGTGATGGAACTGCTATGGTATTCAGGGATCATTTTGGCAGAATGGTAGGAATTGCATATTTGATTCAAACCTCATCAGCTCTTGTTAGTGAAGCCAAAGCCCTTCTTAATGCTGTGCAAAGGGCTGCTATTTTGAAGTTTGAATTTTGATATTTGAATCAGATAACATGCAATTCATTCGTGCCTTAAACTCAAAAGATTTTTGTCCAGTAGAGGTTGATTCAATTATTTTGTATATCAAATCTCTTAGCAGGAACTTCCCAATCTGCTCTTTTGTATATGTTAATGGACTTGGCAACAGGGTAGCAGACTGGCTAACAAAGAACGTTTCCAAAATTAGATACGATTGGATGCGAAATCCTCCTGAACAGTTTATTAGACTCTGTAATTTGGACATTTCATCTTGATTATTAATATATTTCGGTTTAAAAAAAACAATTGAAAAATTTGAGGATCAAATAGGAGAAAAAAGTGTAATCAAAGTTGTTGACGCCGACATATTTTCTGAAAATATATATAATTATATGGCAATTTAAATTTTTTACATAATGAATTTGCTGTAGTTTTATACACTAAATATCACTGTAAATTGAATTAAAAATTCCAATTTAATTTAGATTTTAGACACGCTCCTAAACGCGCGTTGTCAGAATTCTGAAAACTCTCCCTCACTTTTCCACAAAACAGAAATGAAAATTCGCGAGAATAAATAAATTCTCCCGACTATAAAATGAAAAACGACACAGAGATCAAAATAAATTACTACATCTCGACTATTCAATTAGCCATTTCAAAACATCGCAGCCAGAAACCATCAGCCATGAAGACTCTCTACAAGAAAGGCAAAGTCCACCCTTCTCCGCCGTCTATTTCGGGCCACTTATCACTACTTCCGGCGACAATTCTCGCCCTCGCGGCTGCTCTATCCGCCGAAGAGAAAGAAGTCTTAGCCTACCTGATTTCCTGCTCTGGAGATTCATCAAACTCCACCAATTTTAACGGTCACCGGGAAATTACTCAGAGGAATGATGATGATGATCATGATCATGATGGTGACTGCAGTAGCGATGTTAGAAACCATGATCCAGTGTTTGATTGCAACTGTTTTAGTTGTTACAAGAGTTTTTGGGCGCGTTGGGATATTTCACCTAACCGTGAATTGATACACGAGATTATTGAAGTTTATGAAGAAGGATTGTTCAAGAAGAAGAAGAAGAGTATGAAGAAGAAGAACAAGAACAAGAGCAAGAAAGAAAACGGAAAGCGAACTTGTGATGATGAGTTAAAAGAGATTAGCGATGATAAGAGCAGAGAGGAGAATAAGTTAAGGGAATCAGAATCGGTAGAAAAGAAATCCAACTCCACCGGTGAATCTGAAGATTCTGAGGAGAACGGTACGGTGAGAAAAATTACTAGTTTCATTGGAGAGAAAATTTGGGGGTTTATCAGTGGAAATTAATTTTCTGTTTTTCTTTTTTAAATTTATTTTTTACTCATTCCTTGAAATTGAGAAGGGGAGAGTTTTGTTAAATATTTTTATTTCGTTCGAATTTTTCTTTAATGGAATTTGAGTACTTTTATTCTTGTTTAATTTAATTTTTCAGTTTTGGAAATGGAATCAATTTCACATGGTTAGGTGTTAGATTAGAGGCTAAATTAGTGATAGACAATATAATTTCCTTTTCTGTTGTTTTAGCAGTAAGCTGTTATGGATGATCCAACTTTCATCAACATCTTTAATCCCATCAAATGCATATTAGTATTGTTAATGTGGGTAGTTTTCTTGTATTTCAATTTATTAGTATTTCCTATATTTTTTTTAGTATTATCAATTACTTCATATACTTAATAATGTACATTTATAAATTTAACTAATAATAATAAATTATATATTTCATAATCTCATCATAGAACAGGTCATAGTTGAAATTTAAATTAAAAAATATATATAATCCACCGTGTTTTTTTAAAATTTTTATTTTTTTATCAGAAATATTTTAGTTATTATATTATAAATTCATAATAAAATTATTATAAACTATATAAAATTTATATTCATAATAAATTTATGATAAACTTATTATAAATCCATTATAAATTAATGAAAATATAATATTTTGATAAATATTTTATAAAATTTAATATTTTAATAAATAATTTATAAATATAATACATTTAAAATTATTTTTAATTTTTTTATATTTTTATCAAAATTCTTTAAAATATTACAGGTCTTATATCATTTTCATTAAGCATTTTTATAAGGTCAAAAAATAATAATTATTATAGCATATTGGTCAAAAATATATATTATCGTATGTTGGTTAAAAATATATATTATTTTTATTTAGATTGAATTTAAATTTTAAATATTTTTTATATGTAATTAATAAAAAAATAATACCTAATATATTTATATGTGGTTTGAAAGTGTCAATGGTCTATATTCTTCCGCTTGGATCAACTAACTATGAAAAATCGAAGAAAGCACACATGATAAGACTTGGACATTTTCTAAGTTTTATAATAAATATTGTAGTTTTGTAGGAGGCTTACAAAGAGACAAAGAGTCAAGACTCTATAGTCTCTAGTTATGTTCTAATTTTCAGCTATACACACTTGGAAGCTTTTTAATACTTGTTCCATCAATATCTTCTTTCTATCCCTTTTATTTTTCTATTTACTGTGTTAGGTAGGGTGGCGGTGGGAAGTGGGGTGATTTCGAATAAGGGTGGATAATTTTTGTTAAATTGCTTGAATATTTAATTAATTAATTAAATTTAATAATATTAATTTATTTCTATTAAATAATTAAAAAATAATTTATAATTTAATTAATAGTTAATTAATTCAATTAACAATTAATCGATTCAATTTGATCAATTAATTGTTAACTAATTTTATTTTAAAAAAAATTATTTAGTTATTTATTAATTTTTTTATTTAATTCCTTAATTATATAAATTTTTTATTATAAATATATTTTTATTATAAAATAAAGTTTATTTATTTTTTTTAATAAATTTTATTTATTTATTTATTTAAATTCATTTTTATATTAAATATAATTTTTATAATAAAAAAAAATTCGATGAAGTTGATTCAAAATTTTTAAAATCAAAATGGTTTGTTAAAATAAAATTCCACTGATTAATTAACCAACAACTAAACATCCATCAAACTTTAAATATGAGTCATATTTTTTCTTTTATGCATATATTCTTAAGGTTCACACGAAAGCCCAAACTGTTGGACTTGAGGGAAGAGTTGGCTGCTCACACATCTTGAAGTCAACCTTGAATTTTTTTTTTGTCGGGAATTTATTAAGTTTGAAGATTAAATAATTTAATAGTTTTTATGTTTGAAAACTTCCCCAGTTTCTTTTTTTTTACTTTATTATATATATATGGTTTTTAAGTAAGAGATATTGAAATTATAATATTTTTTTAGAAAGAGTTATTTGAAATTTGACTCCTTGATTTCTTATACTATTGTAGGAGCATGCAAATACGATTCATCATCGGAACATAAAAAATTAAGCATATTAGAGTTGATTTTTAAACAGTTGGTATTAAAAATAGATTGACTCATTTGTGATATGACTTAAAAAATGTCATATAACATATTAATACAAGAATCTATATAACTCATTTAACCAATTCAATGCAGTATCAATAAAGCTAAAAATTATATCATTTAATTATTATAAAAATAAACCAATTATGTCATGTTATCATAAAAGAATAAATATAAGTCTTTTATATATTTTTTAAAAGATATTATTGTAAAATTTATGTTAGCAGCCATCCTTAACTTTCTCTTTTTGTTGCTAAATTCTAATACTAAGTTTAAAACGTAATTATCATCCCCTTCATATTTGCTCATATATTTTATTTTCTATGTATTTTTTAAGAATATTTCATTGATGTATTTATATTTTTAACCACTTTAATCATAATTTTATCTTATGAATAATATTTTAATTGATTATATAATATAATATTATTTTTTATACAAATATTATATATGTTAAGTTGGTTATATCATATTTTATGATCCGCATATGACTCATTTAAATAAATATATTATACATATTGTGCATGTATAATTCGTTAAATTATTATATGTTTTGTTAAGGCTAAGATATCTATTTTGATATTTAAAATAGAAAAAAAATCACTATAGATAAATATTAATTTTGCCCTTATATATATATTAGAAAATAGAAACTTTTTATATTTAACATAAAATATTAGTCTCTATCATCAATTTTAATTTTATTCTAATATTTAAAAGAGAAGCAAAATTACTATAGATCAATAATGATTTTGCTTCTCTTTTACCCATTATATATATATATATATATATATGTTTCTCTTTTATTCATTTTGTCTCTATGTATATATATTAAAAAATAAAAATCTTTTATATTTAACATAAAATATTAGTCTATATTATCAATTTTAATTTATACTAGAATAACATTATTGCGTTGCTCTAGGAATATATATATTTTAATTTTTTTATAAATAATATAAAAGGTGATTAGTATTTTTTTAAATAAAGAGAAAAAGTAAATAAGATATTACCAATTGACTGTAAATAAATAAATAATATAATTATTTTATAATTTTCAAATATCATTTTTATTTTTTGCATATTTTATTTACTTTTTGATTTTATTTTTAATTGTTATAATGTAATTTAAATATTCTTCTTGTATAATTAAATGACTAAAATTATTTTATAAAAAAATAAAAAATATATATCTCTAAAACAACATAAAAGCGTCATTTTAATTTTTATACAATTAAGAAATATCACTAAAATAGGTCAACATAATAATAATAATAATAATAATAATAATAATAATAATAATAATAATAATATAACTCATCGATACTGGTAAAGAGATAAACATTTGAATATAGAATTACCAATTCAAGTTATCGGATTAATCCTTAAAAGATAGACCAAAAGTTAAGTTAAAGTTCTAGAAGTTAGAAAGTTAAAATTTGAATAATATATTTCATTTAAATATTTTTTACATGTCGCGCTTGAATCCTAGGGCATGTGTTTGATGCTAAAAAATGAGAAAGCATGTTGCTTCTAAAATCTGTAATTAATATATGACTAATTATAAATCAATAAAATTGCACCATGATAATTGTCACTGTCATAAAATCAGGACTATGAGTAAATATGTTAAGCAGAACCTTTATCAAAAATCATAATCACACTAAAATAACTATTATCAAGTTCCTAATTGACACTACATCAAATCAATCAAGCACTAATTGATTGAAACAGAATTATAGATTATAGTTTGATAAAAAAAGAATTATAGATTATAGAATAACAATATGGAGTTAATGTATAAATAAGATGATAATATGATTGCATAATATAATATAATAATTTATCTTCATTGTTTGAGGATATAAAAGGTAAAAATGACTTAATAAAAATTAACTTTTTTTAAGTTTAACTTGCACCCTAAAAAAAATAAAGAAAGTAGGGGTGAACACCTCAACTTAGAGAATAACATTCACCAATATATAAACCCCATGCTTTAATCTTTTCACTAGAAAGTATGCCCATGAGTCATTGCCAAACATATTGTAATATTCATAATTTTGAAGAAATTAAAGAAGTATCTGGAGATATAAGTGTTGTTAATACATATAAAGTATGTTTGATGTGTATATATGATACATATTATATGTGCATATAAGTATTTATATATATTAGATATACATTACATATAGATAGTATATACATTACATAATTATGTATATAAAAGTATATGAAAAATATAAATAACATATATATATAACATATACATATACATAAAATAAATACAACATATAAATTGGATATAAATATATATATAGATATTTATGGATGGAGAAGATGGAAAATAAAAAAAATAAAAAATAAATAAAAGAAAAAGAAAAGTCAAAAGGAGAAAGAAATTGTGTAGTGGGAATTAAAAGTAAAAAAAATTATTAATTAATTAAATAATTAATATATTTATATTTATGGTTGGAAAATTAGAAAAGGAAAAAAAAAAGAAGCTTTCTTCTTCCTTCTTTCCCTCCGTGACCAAAACCCACATGCGGAGAGAGAGAGTGACTTGCTTTTCCATATACTTCAAATTACTTAAGAAAATCAAAGGTTTCAAAGGAATTTTGAAGAGAAATCAAGAAGCAAGTAAATATGGTGGAGTGTTGGTTAGTTGGTTAATTGGACAAGCTATAAAAATTTAGGGTTATGGAAAAGTGATGCATGATTTAGGATGGGTGTGGTTGGTTAAAATTATTGAAATACATGGAATTGGTGTTATTTATATATGTATGTAATTATTCTATAGTTAAAAATTAAATATTAGCAAGTTTGGACTTAGGATTTGAGTATGTAAAATTAGGGTTCCTAAAATGAAAAATGTTAATTAGTGTAATGAAATAAATTAGTATTATTTTAATGTAAATGTTATAATTTTAAGATTGGAAATGTGATATAGATAAGATTTGGTGAAGTTCATATTGTTGGTTGCATTATGTGGAATTTGGATTTTAAAATGGGCTTTCATAATTGTGAAAGTGATATGTTTTGATGTGATATTATTATATAAATAATATTTTTAAAGTTAAATGTTGAAAATGAGATTAGTAGATTGAAGTTTAAGTAAAGTAGTAAGTGAGAATTTAGAGGTTTAATGGAATTTTGATGAGGATTGCTTAGATATTGATAGTTTAATGTATATTGAGCATGTGAGAGATTGAAATGGGTAATGTTGCTTATTAATGGACCATGTATGTGTAGGTTAAAATGATTAAAGAGTGAAAATTAGAGTTTGGCTTGGGAAAGAGAAAAAAAGTTAGTACAAGTTAATAAATATCTTTAAATTTTGTATGTGCATTAGATGTGGGAGGCTATTACATATATATAATGAAATTTCAAAATGTGAGTGTGCACGTAACATATGCATTATGGCGTAGTTATGTAATGGGTGTCTTTTTGGTATTGATAAATGTCAATTGATATATATATATATATATATACATATAATATATGTGGTATGATGTCTGATATGGACATAATTATGATTTATGAGAAAAATGTGGCAAATAAGTCACATTGTAAATGTGACTTATGGAAGTGTACGTGAATAATCTAAAGGTATGAAATGTGAAATAATCTAAAAATGTGAGGTGATAGTGATTATGATAAAACTGATCACTTGAAAATTGTAACTATGTAATGTAATGTGACAGTGATTAAGAAATGAGTTGATCACCTAAAAATGTGAAAAAGTATTATTGTGTGTTGTTACCCTATATAATTACTTGTCCAGTGATATTGAGAATGATATTTCATGCATCGATAGACCTAAGCGAGACTAGGTCTTATCATGAGTAGAGCTAGATCATGTGATGAGATTGTGATTGAGAATGAACATGAGCAGAGCTGAGCTCTGAAATTGATGTTGTGATAACTGGACTTGATAATTGTATAGGTGTGTTTGGGCCCAAAGTGTATGCGTATGGAAATATTATATGTATGTAGATTATAATTCGAGTGTAAAAACGTTGCTTGAGTAATGTGAGTAATGTTATAAGAAAGTACCCTCATATGTGACTTGTATATATATTGTATTTGAGATGGTGTACCACTAAGTTGTATAGCTTAACATGGTTGTTTGAATCATGCAGGTAAGACGAGTGTCGATCAAAGAGATCCTGGTGGCATTTGATACTAGTGAGAGAAGGAATCAGAAGAACAACATTGATGTCTGCATATATGTATAGTTATAGTTTTATGTATTTTAGTTATGTTTAAGACTTTATAAGATTTGTGAATATTTTAAGGATTTGGGACAGTTATATATATATGTAATAAAGTATGACCATTAATGTTTTCAATTATGTTATTTGTATATATGTTAGCGAAGTGTTGGGTTGGAGTATGGCTGAAAACTTTATTTTGGAAGTGTTTTTTTTAATATGTTATACAGGTTGTGTGATTGTTGCAATTGGAATTTATTAAAATTACAAATAAAACTCTGGCAAAATTTTTTTCAGATAATTACCTTTATAAATTGTTAATCTATTTCAAATATTAAAATGAGGGTTTTATATGTGTAAATATTATAGTACTTTTATATCTTAAGTATGTATTTTATGTATATGCGGGTATATGTATTTCACTTATTTAGGATAATAGGGTGTTACACATATAACAAATGGGTTAAGGTATAAATACGCCTCTATACTATAGCAAACATTTCAGATAGACACTTAAACTTTTTTGAGCCATTTTGCCATTTTTTTTAAAAAAAAATTGACTCAATTAAACACTTTCTGTGATAGAAGTTAAATTTTCATTAAAAATTGCTTACGTGGAATCCAATATCAAAGTTATATTTTTAAATAATATTAATAAATTAAAAAAATAAAAATTTCAAATAATAAATAATAATATGAAATAAAAACTAAATTTCACTTTTTTTTCATCTTCACCATTGTCGTTCGGTCAGCCATTTACCCATCACCACCATTGTTGGTCATTCAAGCTCAGCCATCTGCACATCATTGTAGCTAGTAGCAACCATCTTCCCATCGCCACCATCATCACCAACCTATGAGCAACCCAGAAACACAAAATCCCAACTCATCACCACTAACCCATCGCTGCCACCATCACCATCGTCTAAAATCAACCAACCCATCCTTCACCTGAAATCCACCTACCCATCTTTCACCAATACCATTAAAACATTACCACCATCAAATTAAACTCACCATCAAACCATCACCAGTATCGGCACCATCACCATTGAACCACTATCAAACTACCACCAGCATCAAATTAAACTCACCATCAAACCATCACCACCACCAACACTAACTTCATCACCATCAACCACTGGCACCAATCATCGATTCCTATGGCTCACTCCTTCTTTTGCTAGTGTCAATCATCGAATAAGAACCACCAACATCACCACCATCATTTATAAACAAATAAAGTATTCAACGAAATTTTTTTCTGTTAGCCATATATCCTCAATTTTGATCTTTAACACTTAAATTGAATGATTTATTTAATATGTTTTTGAGATACTTGGTGCAGGAATAAAATGCTCAATCTATTATTAGAACAGGACAAAAATAGCGGTCACCCTAGACTCAAGGGCAACCGTCCTTGAAGCTTTGAAAAATAAATAAAGTCACAGTAGTGTTCGCTGTAAGAAACTCGACCACAGGAACGACCATGACAGGGTTATCCGCGACCGTCCATATATTGGGATGATCGCACTTCAAGTGACAAAAACACGAACACTCTCAGTAAGGAACGTTGTGATAGGTGCGGTCTGAAGAGCGGTCATGCAGTACTCTTTTGCGACCGTCCCTTTCCATGGGTGACCATCCATACATTTTTAAGATAAAATCATATAAATTGACAGTAGTGTTAGCAGTCTTAGGTGTGCTCAGAAATTCGACGCAAGTCATCCAATTTGACGGCTATCTCAATCAAGAGTGACCGTAACTTTCATATTTTGGTGGAAAATCACTTTATTAAATGAAGTAATTACACGTGAAATGACCATTATAAGAGCAACCTTTATATTCAAAAAGGGCGACTGTCCTTTACCTTTGGGTGGCCGTCCTAATAATCACAAGCTGGAAAAGGATGGACAAAACCTCACTAGCAGAGCACTAACATTTGATCATTGGAAGATGTTTAAATAGAGTGATCGTCCTTGATCAACATACGACCGCCCAATGTGCCTGGGGGACCATCCACTGTTCTAGGACGACCACTGCCTGAGGAAAATTCATTGTAATCATAAAAACTAGTCTAATAGAATATATCACATTATTCATAACGGCTAGTTAGACCAAATTGGCTATAAATACCTTAAGAAACCTCTTGTTTAAAGAGTTTTTAAGATTGATATAGCTGAGGCAAACTACTTTCATTTTTCTTATATCAAAATCTACACTTGTATTGATTGAGTGCTGGGTGTGAGTATTAAACACCATTGTAAGTTTGAGTGTGAGCTTAGAAATACTTAGGTTTTAGAGTGAGCATGAGAAACCTCTTATTGGGGTTGTAAGAAAATTCTCAAACCTTATATAAGTTCGATATAAGCTTGTGAAAACACCAAGTTAGAGTTGAGCTTGTAAAAAACTCAAGATTAGTAGAACTTCAACAAGTTGTTAAGGAAGTGAATATAGGATTGAAGTAATTCGAACCACTATAAATTCTCATGTATTCATTTTTCTTTACTCCTTCTCTTGATTTAGTCTTACTTTTATTTTTAATTTGCCATCAATTGTCCAAATCAACCAATTCACCCCCTCTTGGTTATCATCTTGGGACAACATTGCTTTTCACTCAAAAATAAAATTATTCACATACCTAATTCTCTTTTTTGTACCATCCACTAAAAAAATGAAATCAAAGAAAAATTAAGACATTTTGCAGTATAAATACTCAATTTTAAAAGAGATGATCGGCGGTGACCATTGGACTGATGAATAGTAAACAAGCAGGACCTATTTTTGTGTGATAGTTGCATCTGGATTGAGATAGTGAGCGAGGCCACTGGCGGTGGTCAAGATTATAGGGAGAAGATGAGGGTCGTTGTGGTAGTGGTGGTAGGAAGAAGTGGTGGCAGTGGTTGAAATAGGGTTAGAATTGTTGACAGTGGTTGAAATGGGATTTGAATGAGAGTAGTGATAGATGAAAATGGGGACAAAAAAGTGGATCTAATGCACTTGATAGTGGTGGTGGCTTGGGCTTTCAATAGGTCATGATGGTGGTGATTTAGGTTTTTGGATATGGAGTTGGTGGACATGGTGATGGCACGAATGAGAAGATGATAATATTTCTATTTTTTATTTTAATAATTTTATTATTTTGATAATTTATTCTTTTATTTATATTTTTTTTACAAACCAATAAAATCAGAACATATGTAAAAAAAAGACTCATGTGCCAAATAAGCAAGAGTTAACAATAAAATTCATATGTCGTGACGGTAGGGGTTTAACTGATTGGTTTTCAACAAAAAAAAAGGGAGACAAATGGCTCAAAAAAAAGTTTAAGCGTCTATATGAGATTTTTGCTATAGTATATGGGTATATTTGTACCTTAACCCTATAACAAATTGTGTAATCAACTAAGAATGGGATTAGTGTACAATAACCACTAAGCCTTAAACTATGTATCTTACCCCCTTATCTAGATTTCTAAGTCCAAATATTGTCTATTGGAATCTAATACATAGGGTTCTGCTACCACATGCATAGCTATATAAGTAGGGCTAACCCAACTCACACGAAGATTTGTGATGAGCAAGTTCTCATCATCACACTAGTCATAAACTCATTATAGCTCAAGCTCATTCCAATATCATAATCCACATGTCACCATATTGTGTGGTCTAATGTGATCTCAATATCATTAAACATTCACAAGTAAAATGCATTCATTAAATATAATGGAATATACACATAAACAAAATGCCAGAATGTTGATTTGTATTTAGAATGCACATTTATATATGTATATACATACATTAATTCAAATTCATGAAAATTAGGATAACATATTTAGAAGAATTAGTCAATTTTGATAAGAACCCAAGTAGCTCTCCTTGGAGTCACAATCATTTGGTAGTTGAAAAGAACTTTGAAATGCCTATTGAACAATAAAAAAAATATTACATTATGAACAACCCAAATGGCTTCAAAGATTCTATTTAATTTTTGGCATAGTCTCCTCTATAATTAGAAATGACAACGGGTCGGGTATTTTTAGGCACCCGATCCATCCTGATTCGTTTATATAGGATATGAGTAATTTATATACGGGTATGGATATTGTTTTTTTTTATCCATGATGATTTCGAATCGAGTTTAGATATTTATCTTTGGGTACCCATTATCCAAATTCGGTTATATATTTTAATTATATTTTATTTATTATATTTATTATATTTTGTTTTAATTATGGCATTATGTAGTATAGAATTATTTTAATAAAATTGTGTTAATAATAAATATTTATTTTTAATTATTTAATTAAGATAAATATAATTTTATAATTTAAAATTTATAATATTTTTATATTTTTATATTTAAATGGGTAATTAAACGGGTTCGGATAACTTAAAATTAAACGAGTTGGGATTTAAGTGGGGCAATTTTCGTATGTACCCTACTCATCACCACTTTTACCTATAATTATGACATTCCTCATAAAACAAAATAAAGAAACATGAACTTCTCGATAACTCGTAAGGATGACAATATCCAACAATTTAATTGCCCCATCCACGCCTTTTAACTTAGTAAATAACCAAAATCTCTAATTTTAAATAAATATTACTAAAATATTAGAATGTCGCAATATTTCAATGATTTCCATGATTTTTCATTTCTTAATAATTCATAAATAAATACTAATAATAATAATTTTGTCCTTAATTAATTTCAATGCACTTAAATATAGCCCAAAAATACATACTATAAAAATTAAACAATTTGAAAATTAGCTTCAAACTAAAACTTGAGGGTTTTAGGCTTACCAACATAAAATTTAGTTGAACTATTACCAAACAAGTAGAATGCGTGAGCGGGGCTGATAGAGTTGAAGTCCATGCGTTGTTGATGGAGCCGCTATAACTGTAGGTGGCGTTGGTGTTTGAGGTGGATACCATCGAAGTCGCCTTGATGCCAATGGCCCAAATATGATCTTAACATGTCGATATTTGCTGTCATTTCATTGACATCGACCTGGAAAGGTTTAACTGTTGCGGTTTTCGATCTCCATCTTTGTTTGGTTGCAGATGGAACAAAGGGTACCAAAATGACGCTAGGAATGAGAAGATTCCAATACCATAAGAAGTCGAAATTGGTCATAATCAACCTTGGAAGTTTTCAATTATTACTACATTCGACTCAAGCATGTGTCGCCATTTGTCGTCATTCGTGCCACTGTTGCTTCACTTTCCGTTGTTGCATCAAGAGATGGGGGCAACGTAGTTTCATGGCCATAGAAAGGCGACAGATCATGAGGCCATCAATATGCCTCCTCTCTCTTTTCCTTATATGCATGGTTTTAAGTTAAAGTTAATTTTTATTTAGTAATATTTTCCCTAAAAGGTAAGATTTAGATTAATTTTCTTTCTTTTCATTGATTCACCTTGTTCTAAAAATTAAATTCCATTTGTCTTTTGAAATATATTTTTAATGATCTTAATTGATCTATATAGAGTTCTAGACTCTTGGTGACAAATGGATTTTTTTAAAAAGAGTTAGTAGTTTAAAGCGTTAGATTTATATTCTGAATATATTTATTAAAATTATGTTTTATTTTTGCTTATGATGACAAGTTTGATAATATCCCTTCGCTCTCTCATATTATGAGCTTGAGTTTTATATATATATAACTTCAAAATAATTTATAATATTCTTTTAAAAAGAATTTTAATTAAAAATTCAAATTAGTATACTTGCCTTTTGTTTCTTTGCATAAAAAATATAACAACATTACCACTAAAATATCCAGCATCATATAGTGGTGGAACTAAAATTTTAATGAAAGGGGACGAATAAAAAAATTATATACAAAATTATATTTAATTTTATTTTCATATTAACAAAATTAATGCAAATAATTGATATTAATATTTATATTCAATTTTATTTTCATATTAAATAATTAAATATTTAGAATTTTATTATTTTTATTTTAATATTATAATTTTACTTTGAAAAATTACAAGTAAAATTATATAATATATATTGTTTCTTAAATAATATTTATATATTTTCTGAGATATTTAAATAAAATATTTAAACTAATTATTTTTAAATAAATTTATATGATAAAATATATTTTATAAAATAATTAAACTAATCACAGAACTATAAATCTAATTCATAATCAAATTGCAAAATAATTAACCTAATTATAAAATTTTAAATTTTTAATTCATATCATAATCAAATTTCAAAATAATTTACCTTATTATTAAAACTTCAAATTTCAATTCATAATCAAATTTATTAACCTAATAATCAAAACAATAAACTAAAACCTATAAATTAAACTTTAAAGTAAACAATAATTATAAATAGTTATAATACTCAATAAAATTATCAAAATAATAAATTTAAAACTAAAATTTAAAATTTTAAAAGTAATTAATATTTAAAAATTAATTTTTAAAAAAATAAATATATATACACATATATACATATATGTATATATATTGAAACCGAAAAGGAGGAGGAAGAGGAGGAGAGAGAGAGAGGCAGGGGGCAAATGACTCTCTGTATTCCTTTGGTTTCTCCCCTGGTATCATATTCTTTATATAAAGATAAAATTACATGGTACACGATATCTCATTTTGCATTTTTTAATATTACACTCTAAGCATTTTAGTTTACATATATACAAATTTTTTTTTATTTATACGGATGTGTCAATGTGGCGCCATTTTTTTAATCTTTTTATTTTTCTTTTATATTATTGTTCTTATATTTGCAACTTATATATAAAAATATGCAAAATTATATATATATATATATATTTAAGTTATATACATACGAGAACACAACATATTTGCAACATATACATAATATATCTGTAACATATATACTATAATTAAACAATCTATTAAGGCTGAAAGCCGCAACATATACACTATAATTAAATAACACATAAAGATTGAAAGTCAATATATATATATATATACACACACAATATATGTATGAACTATTCGTGTATATAAATACTGCAACACAATATATCTATAACATATGCACAACATATTTGTAACATATAAAATAATATTATAAAATGATATTATCAATATATTTTTTAAAAATTATAAAATAATGTTATTTTCTCTTAAAATTATTATTTTACAAAACAATGTTTAAAATAAACTCCATTTCATATATATATATATATATTTTAAATTTTATAACATTTATACAACATATCAATAAAAATTCCGTAATATATACACAGTAAATTTAATATTTTTAACTTTATTTTTATGTGTATAATATATAAAATTTATTTAAAAATAAATTTAATGATTATTATTAAAATATTTTTATTTATTTTACTTTTTTACATAAATTCTGTGAGTATTATTTTTTATTTAAAATTAAAATTAAAATTAAAAATTTTCTTTTATAAAAAATTAATACATTTTATATGTTGAAAAATATAATTTAAAATACTAATTATTTTTATTTTTATTACAATATATTTATTTAATAATAAAGTTTAAAAAAGATGAAATTTGATGTGAGGGAGAAGTATTTTCATAAAAAAATATTATTTGAAGGAGAAAAGATCTATTTTTATAAAAAAAAATATTACTTGAAGTATTTTTAAAAACTTTTTTTAAATGTTTAGTATTTCTAAAGTTGAAACTTTTTTTTTTTCAAATTAGTTATGTAAAAAGCTCTTATATAAGGTTAAAATATTTTTCTTAATATCATCAATAAGGAGTACAACATTATCAGTTTTTTTTTTTTCAATTCGAATTTGCTTATTTATAATTCTAGAATTTACATAGGGAGCCGGTTTTCAAATATGCAACAATTTTTTTTTCATTTCCTCAATATTAGCCTTTTCTTTTCTTTTTTTTTTTATGGTAAAGTAGTGTTGTTTTTTTTAATTTTTTTTTCATTTTTATGCATTTTATTTTTATTTTTATTTATAAATAATTTTATTATTTTCATATTCATAGTATATACACAAAATACATAATATATATGCAATATATATAAAATATACACATAATAAACATAGATATGCATACAATATATATATAATATACTTAATATTTTTAACTTTATTTTTTAATTTTATATACACACAACATATACATAACATATATAAAGTATATATAATAAATACATAATATATATACAAAATCTATATAACAACATGCACATATATCTGCATAACATACACATAACATAAACATAGTGTACGTAATATCCACGTAATATATACATAAAAAATTAATTTTTTAACTTTATTTTTCATGTGTATAAAATGTAAAATTTATTTAAAATAAATTTAATAATTTTTTAAATATATTTTATATATTTTACTTTCTTTAAATATAAATTTTGTGATTGTTATTTCTTATTTGATCTCGAAATTAAAATTTTTTATATAAAAAATTAATAATTTTATATTTTAAAATTTTAATTTAAAATTTTAATTTTAATTATTTTTATTGAAATATATTTATTTAATAGTAAAATTTTAAAAAAATAAAATTTAAAGTAAATATTATTTGAAGTGAGACATAATGTATTTTTTTAAAAAAAAATTATTTAAAATGAGGAATGAAATATTTTTAGAAAAAATTAATTCTAAGTACTTTTTAAACTTTTATTTGAAAGTACAATATTTTTGAAAATAATTTTTTTAAAGATAATTTTGCAAACAATCAATTTTTTCAATTGTTCCAATGTTAATAATGGCTCCATTAATGGGCCTGGACTATTCATTAAATGAACCAAGTCTGTGCTCTAAGGGGGGCCAAAAGGCCTATCACTAACTCATCTTTTCTAACTCTAAGTAGGAAAATCACCTAAAATATATTCATCTCTAAAAATTAATATTTTTTAGACTTATATCACCTTAAATAGATTGAAAAAAACTACAATACCCTTATATCTAAATAACTAATATTAAAAAAAATGATGTCGTCTTCTTCCTTTCCAAAACACTAATCTATCTCTTTCAACTTTCTCTCTTTTTTTTTCCAAAATATTAATCTGCCTCCAGTGGATCAACGAAATCTGCATCTTTTAATTATCTCTCTCTTTATGTGGTATGTTTTTATACTTTGTTCATTTAGTTGAATCTACAGATAAATGTCCGATCTTGATTTTATGTAATGCAGTTGTATATAAGTTGTTTTGACTGTGTTGATAACTATTTGAAGAGAAAATAGTTCATTTTGTTGAATTTATTCTATATTAGCATCTATGTCCGGCTGACAGTCCTTCTGCAAACACAATGATAGATGTGAGGAGAACTTTCGAAATACCCTAATTATCCATAACTTGCTTTTAACCCATTACAATGCTTATATCTGCTATATAAAATACTCTTGGATACTTTCTGAGAGCCCCTGCAATGTGTACTCTGAAAATAATGTCCGTCCGATTTGTTTTAATTTTTTTATGGGAAAAAATGGTTATTGAAATGCCCTAACTATTCATAACTTACCCTAACCCACATCACAATGCTTATAGAATGCTCCTGGATACTTTCTGAGAGTTTCTGCAATGTGTAGTCTGAAAATAATATCCGTCCGATTTGTTTTAATTTTTTTTATGGGAAAATATGATTACTAAAATGCCCTAACTATCTATAACTTACCCTAACCTCCATTACAATACTTATATCTCATATATAGAATACTCGTGGATACTTTTTGAGAGCCCCTGTAATGTTTAGTCTAAAAATGATGTCCGTCCAATTTATTTTGATTTTTTTATGAGAAAAATGGTTACTGAAATACCCTAACTATCTATAACTTGCCCTAACCCCATCACAATGCTTATATCTCCTATATAGAATGCTCATGGATACTTTCTAAGAGTCCCTGCAGTGTTTAGTCTGAAAATGATGTCCGTCCAATTTGTTTTGATTTTTTAATGGGGAAAAATGGTTACTGAAATGTCCTAACTATCCATAACTTGCCCTAACTCCCATCACAATGCTTATATCTCCTATCTAGAATGCTCCTGCATACTTTTTGAGAGTCTCTGCAGTGTTTAGTCTAAAAATGATGTCCGTCCGATTTTTTGTGATTTTTTTATGGAAAAAAATGATTACTGATATGCCCTAACTATTCATAACTTGTCTTAACTTCCATCACAATGCTTTTATCTCCTATATAGAATGCTCTTGGATACATAATAGTTTTTAATCTTTGTGACTGCAGGGTGTTGATAATTTATATTCAAAATCAAATGTCGAAAAGTAGTGTTGTTATCCCAATCCGTTATAGAGAAAACTTTAATGTGGAGAGATCAAAATATGTTGGGGGTGTACTTAATTCCTTGTATGGACAAAATAAGCCGATTTCAATGAACTAAAAAAAGTGGTATCGGGCGTGCTTAATATTGATAGTACTTCGAATATTGGGTTCAATTTTTTTACCGGATATGATGAAGTACCACTTTATGATATTGTAGATGATATGACATTTAACGTGTGTTCCTTGCATTTGTAGTCGAGAATAGACTGAAGTATCCACTTTATATTAATATTGAAGAAGGTGGCTTTAAATCTAGACATGACAACAATGATCCATCAGATATGAAAAAAATTGTTGAAGGAGAGGTTCCTGATATTGAAGTAATTCCTAAAGATCAATATCATAATCAATATAAAGATGAAGACTCACTTATATCTCTAATGGTAGAAGACATCCATGCAATTTCTAAGGTTTCTATCCATTTGGATAATGCTCATGTCATTCTGTATTCACACACTGTTGACCGAAGGAAACGACATTTATAATACTGCTGTTGAGCATACTACCGAGGTCCATTTAAATTAGACGGATGGAACAGAATTGTTGAATGGCACCAAGGATGTGGATTTAGGGTTACATGAATCAAGCAATGCTTTTAATTTTAATCTATTTCTTGAAAGTTCAATTGAGTATTTTATTGGAGAGGGTAAAATATTTAGAATAAAGAGAGATTTGACAAAGACATTGTCAATTGTAGCAATAAGGGAGCAATTTAAATTTAAGATTTTCAAGTCAAATCCATCATTCATCGTTATCCGTTGTATTGATAAATCATGTAAATGGAGACTGCAGGCAAAAATTTTAGCTAAAGGTAATCAAGCATGTTGGATGGTAATGAAATATGCGGCGGAGCATTCATTCCTAACTAATTTTGTTCAAAGTAGACATAGACAAGCTACAAATTAGGTTGTCGCAGAGTGTGTTAAAAAAAGATTGATAAATCTGGAAGAGTATTCAAACTTAGAGATGTGATCAATGATATGCATCAGCAATTTGGGGTAGAGGTTAGTTATTCTGTTACATGGAGGGGGCGGGAGCATGCTTATGAGAATATCAGATTGGGTACTTCTGAACAGTCTTACTCTATTCTTTTTGGATACTTATAGATGCTATATGAAACAAATCCAGGTTCAGTTGTTCATGTGCATTGTGATGATAATCATCAATTTCTTTATTTGTTCTTAGCATTTGATGCTTCAATTCAAGGTTTCAAATACTGTAGACCTATAATATCCATTGACGAAACTCATCTAAAGGGGAAATACCGTGGAGTACTTCTCACTGTTGTCTGTCATGAGGCCAATCAACAAATTTTTCCATTGGCATTTGGGATTACTGATTCCAAAAATGATGCATCATGGACATGGTTCCTGGGAAGGTTGAAGGCAACCTTTGGTGAATGGTTGGGTCATGTTATTATTTCATACTGACATCGAAGCATCCAGAAGACAGTATCAGATGTCTTTCCGAATGCATTTCATAGGATTTGTATGTACCACCTTCTTAATAATCTCAAATGCAAAGGATCTTGTAAAACATTATTACAAAATGGCCAAATCATATAAAATTCATGATTTTAGTTTACTCTTTAGTTCGTTCAGTATTGTTGTTCCTAGTGTAAACGAGTATCTCGAAGGGTTTGGTCTTGATAGATGGACACATTCTCATATGGATGAAAGGAGATACAATATCATGATTTCTAGCATATTAGAATCTGTGAATGCTGCACTTGTCAAGGCATGAGAGCTTCCCATAACCGCATTTGTGAGCTAGTTGTGAAAGATGTTACAAAGGTGGTTTTACAAATGCCGAAGAAAGGCAAAAAAATATACTACAAAGATGACACCTGCTGTTGAGAGAAGGCTAAAAAAGAGGATGATGTATGCAACAAAATTGAATGTAAGTGCATTATATCAATTTCATGCAGATTGAATTTTAAAAAATTCCATCTAATTGCATTATATCAATTTCATGCAGATTGAATTTTACAAAATTGAATGTAATTGCATTATATCAATTTCATGTAACAAAATTGAATTGTATGTTACCATTATGAATCAATTACATATTAATTTTACAAATATGTATTTCATGAAAGATTGAACTTGCTAGTAATATGAGGTACGGCGTGTATAATGTTGATCAGAACTATGTGGTGGATTTATCACTTAGAAATTATTATTGTAGGAGGTTTCAATTAGACCAGATTCCATGTGTGTATGCTCTTGCGGTTGTGAAAAAAGGTGAATATAATGCTTATGACTTGTGTTCCCCATATTATTCTCGAGATTATTGGTATGAAACATATAAAGGAGTCATAAATCATTTACCTCACATAACAAATTGGACTTTACTAGACAACGTGAGACAAATGACTCTTCTACCTTTAGATGTTTGAACCTCAACTGGCAGATGTAAAAAATGTAGAATACCTTCATTGGGTGAGGATAAAACATTTTCGAAGTGTAGCAGTTGCCGAGAGCAAGGTCATAACAGACTCACTTGTCAAAATTCCATATCACTTCATTCTGCTTCACAAGCTGCAAGTACCCAAACTACTCAGAAATAAAATTATATTTGTTGTCTTCCCTTATCTGTAATAAACTATATAATAAAGATCACAAACTGTTAGATGTATTATTCTTCAAATAAACATTACACACATTTATTACTGTTCACTCACTTTTTTCAATATAAATTGTTCAAATCATGGTAAATAGATGTTATATTTATACTGGTTGATCCTTATCTGGTTTAGGGATGCATACATCTGGGGTTAGGGCAAGTTAGGGCATTCATGTTAGTTGGTTTATAAAATCAAATTTGTTATTGTTCATTTACTTTTTTTCAATATAAATTATCCAAATCATGGTAAATGGAGTGGATATTTATTATGGTTGATCTCCATCTGGTCCAAGATTGCATATGTATGGGGTTAGGGCAAGTTAGGCATTTCTGCCAGTTGGTTTATAAAATCAAATTTATTACTGGTCACTCACTTTTTTTCAATATAAATTATCCAAATCATAGTAAATGGAGTGGATATTTATTCCGGTTGATCTCCATCTGGCCCAGGGTTGCATATGTATGGGGTTAGGGCAAGTTATGATAAGTTAGGGCATTCTTGCTAGTTAGTTTACAATCACATATTTATTACTGTTCACGTACTTTTTTCAATATAAATTGCCCAAATCATGGTAAATGGAGTGAATATTTATTCTAGTTGATCTTCATCTGGTCCGGGGTTACATATATATGGGGTTTGGCCAAGTTAGGGCAAGTTAGGATATTCCTGCCATTTGGTTTATAAAATCGAATTTGTTACTGTTCACACATTTTTTTCAATATAAATTGTCCAAATCATGATAAATGGAGTAGATATTTATTTTGATTGATTTTCATCTGGTCCATGGTTGCATATATCTGGGGTTAGGGCAAGTTAGAAAATTTTTGCCAGTTGGTTTACAATCACATATTTATATAACTTTAAATTTACACTAGGTATTTAGGTTAGTCACTTCTAATCATCAGTGTTTGATACAAATTATAAACAATTTACATCGTGCATTAAAATATTCATTGTTCATCATCACTGTGATATAAACCAACATGCTTCTGTGCTGCATGGTATCATAAGCAACAGTGGTGGTGTATCTCATTTGATTCATATTTTCATTGTTGCATTGCCAGATATCACAATTTGGGGACATTAAGAACTCAATGAACTTAGCAACAAACATCCCACAATCTGACCTGTTAATAAAATAGAAATTAAATCCCAGAAATTAACAATCACATAATTATGGAATATCAAATTAATAATATGGTTAGTTGCTTACCCAGTCTGCTGTGGACATTGATTCTTTTCATATTTAACATTAAGCTTCTTGCCTTGATATTTTTTAAGTTTTGGGCGAAAATTGAAAAATCCAATATGCTCCAATGCAACTGATAGCATTTCTAAAATTGGAGTCATTAAATTCAGTCTTTCATCAACATACTTTTTCCTGAACATTGAATCATAAACAGTGATTATCCAATACAAAATTGATATCTCTATCATAAACCAATGGCTGCTTCTGTGATTTGCTGGAAAATAAATAGTGTCGACATCCCATGATGGTTTGCCATACCGAAGATCCCCTGATACTTAACGTGGGAACTCATTTTTTATTTTCAGCAATCGACTGAACGAACGATCTATGTTCCCATAGGAAGTTTTGGTTAATGATACATCCCCCACACGTTATTCTCTGATCAAAACTACTGAAAAGAAAATTTTGCTTTTGTCTCACATAGTGAATCACTATATCTATATCTTGCAACACGATTGTAGTCAACATATGTTACTTGCAGAGTATTGCTTAACATATATAAATTTTTTTAAACATATGGTATCGATAATAGACACTTACGTCATTAATGAGCCATTGATCAGAGTTCCTTATGCACCAGAAAAAATCTAAAGACTTCACCTTATATATTGTAAAATCATATACAATATCATCTGGCGGCATTTGTTCCGCAAGTGGATCACTAAGGAAACGAAAAAAATACAAAATACCATGTATTAAATCTCCTAACTGTATATTTGTCATAACTATTCCTTCAGTTATATTGTATTGAGATGAAGACTCATAACTTACTGTTTGTAATTAGTGAAATTCATATTCCACCATTCAGTGAATACAGACTTTTCATCAAAAGTAGGCCTCTAAATAGGATTCAAGGGAAGAACCGGTGAATACTCGTCTGAATTACCCAATCTTCTTTCATGAAATTGTGATTTATTATTTCTGTGTCTTCGCAGCTCATTCTTTCACATGGCGTCCAATCACCACCAATGTACTTTGGATTGAGAATGATCTTTCTTTTTTCAACAACCAACTCAAATGCATGTTCGGAGATAGTCATGAGGGATCGACTACCTCCATGTGTTTCATTCTTAGTTGGTTCACTGACAGATGCAGGTTTATACTCTTGCGATGGAGTCTAGAAATCAAATGGTCCCTTTTCTTCAATATTGCACTCAATGAAAGCGATTTTACCATTTAACTGTTGAATCAATTCATGAATTTCTTTATTTTGTGTACCAACCATTCGTGCAGTTCTTTATTTTCAACTCTCAAAGTCTTCATCTCCTTTTCCTTTTCTTCTACCATTCTTATGAGTTCTTTATTTTGATTTTTGAGAGAAGACAACCTTCTCTCAAAATCAGAAGAAAATATTGTCTTCTCTCTGTCCAATTGATAAACCCTTTTCATGATATTTTCAATGTCTGAAGATTGAAAACCAAATTGAGGAATGTTTTGATCTTTGGTTGTATGGCATGGTTCAGGGGGAGGTAGCATTCAATGTTCAATTATCCCCCCTTCTCAGCTGAGAGGTATACCATGGAAAGTTGGATCCTGTGACTCTTCCATGGTCATGGTAAATGAAATAATTTACATATCCTATACACAACATATTAATGTGAGAAAGGCCATGATATAGCAAATAAAACAGAGATTTGGAAAATTTATATTGAAAAAAATGCATGAACAGTAACAAATGTGATTGTAAACTAATTGGCAGGAATGCCCTAACTTGCCTTAACCCCCAATGTATGCAACCCTAGACCACTAGAGGATCACCCATAATAAATATCCACTTCATCTGGAATGATTTGGATAGATTATTTTGAAAAAAGTGCGTGAACAGTAATAAATATGTGCTTGTAAACCAACTGGCAGGAATGCCATAACTTGCCCTAACCCCAGATGTATGCAACCATAGACCAGATGGGGATCAACCAGCTCAAATATTCACTTCATTTCCCATAATTTGGATAATTTATATTGAAAAAAGTGCATGAACATTGACAAATGTGTGATTATAAACCAATTGGCATGAATGCCCTAACTTGCCCTAACCCCAGATGTATGCAATCCTGGACCAGATGAAAATCAACCAGAATAAATATTCACTCCATTTACCATGATTTGGACAATTTATATTGAAAAAAGTGTATGAATAATAACAAATGTGTGATTGTAAACCAACTGACAGAAATGCTCTAACTTGCCCTAACCCCAGATGCATGCAACCCTGGACAAGATGGAGATCAACCAGAATAAATATCCACTCCATTTACTATGATTTGGACAATTTATATTGATAAAAGTGCATGAACAGTAACAAATATGTGATTGTAAACTAACTAGCAGGAATGCCCTAACTTACCCTAACTTGCCCTAACCCCAGATGTATGCAACCTTGGACCAGATGAAGATCAATCAGAATAAATATCCACTCCATTTACTATGATTTGGACAATTTATATGAAAAAAAGTGCATAAACAGTAATAAATATGTGATTGTAAACCAACTGGCAGGAATGCCCTAACTTACCGTAACCCCAGATGTATACAACTCTGGACCAGATGGAGATCAACTATAATAAATATCCACCCCATTTACTATGTTTTGGACAATTTATATTAAAAAAAAGTGCGTGAACAGTAATAAATGTGTAATTGTAAATCAACTGACAGGAATGCTCTAACTTACTCTAACTCCAAATGTATGCAACCTTGAACCAGATAGAGATTAAACCAGAATAAATATTCACTCCATTTACTATGATTTGGACAACCAGAAGAAATGACTGAGGCAATGCTGAAGATGGTACTACCTTTTGATTCCAAGGTAACATATATTCATTGGTGTACTTATGAGCCCCCACTAAATTTTTTCTGATTATATATACATATATATATATATATATATATCAGCTCAATTAATATGACTATTACCATTAAAAAATATATTAATTCAAATAATTAATTTTTAAAATTATTATATCTCTTTGCTATTTCTTCTTTTCATTTATTTTTTTATATAAAATGCAATTATAATTTTTTTTCCACCCAATTCTCTCCTTTTTGCTAATTCTCTTTCTCTGTGCGGTTTTAAAAGCATGTAAGAGCTCTCTGTGTAAGTTTCTCATTTTTATTTTATTTTATTTTATTTAAAGTTTTATGAATTTTTATATTGTTAAATTGAATTTTTTTCCTATTTGTGCATATATACATGACTAGCAAATATACAATTATATCCATGAATTTATATGTAGTACTACGATTGCATTATGATAAAATACTCATCTTAATTTGCTTCCTTTTGATTATGTTGGAGATAAAAATTTTCAAAATCTCAATTTGTTCTTGTTTTTATCCTTTTTGTTATTAATTTATATTATTTGTGAAATTAAGACTTATTTTTAGATTTATTATTTCAGAATATAGAAATATTTTGCAAGAGTTATGATTAATAAAAATCTAAAAATATAGGTTCAACAGAAACAAGTCCCCACTTACTCTAAATTCTGCGTCTACCTTTTCATATATTTGTAACATTTTTTTAAATTTTATATTTTTGACATTTCATTAATATTCAATACAACTTGGATGACAATTCTAAAGCTATTATAGGATATGCATAAAAATACATGTTTGGTTGCTCTAAAATGGAATTGTTCTACAGTTCATTACATTGCATTTGCTTTTCTAAAACAACATTCAAAATAAGTTTCAGCCATATAGAGGCAGTAAAAGCTATGCCAAAGTGCCAATAGATCGAAACTAACAAGAGGCTCATCCTCTCTCTCTCTCTCTTATTGGTGTTATATAGTTTATGATGCTTTGACATCTAAATTTGTCTCCAATTTTCAGATGGAAGATGCAGAATATGAGAATATATATTCAAAGATCATAAGGATTGTAAAATTTATTTGTGAACGCTTATACTTCCTGAATGTTTCTTGGATTCGATGTTTTGGAAGACTGACATGGCCTAGGATATCTGAGTTGATTATTTCCAGCTTCCTCTCTAAGGTTTGTTAGTCTGATTCTTCAAACTTGAGATACATTCTTCATTTTATATTTTGTTTGTTTGGAAGTTACTGTGATAAGAAATTATCTTATTATATATGTGTTTCTGGGTGCGTGTGGCGGCGGCGGGGGTTTGTGTCTATATGTATCTATAATCTTTTCAGTTGAAGTTGGAAGTTCTAAAAAAATGTTGTCCTGCTATTTCTGTCGACTATAACTGGGTAAACATTCATTAATTGACATCTGGTACTTAAATAACCAAAGCGGAGGCCATAAGATTTTAGTCTTGGTGTAATTAATTTTTGTTGATTGATAGGTAATTTATGTCTTTATACTACTATCTGTAAATATTTTGCATTGAACTCCTTAATGACTTTTTGGATTTTTGTCAACACATTTTTGGATGTTTGTATAGCCATATTGAGTGTGACATGGAGGAACGCAAATTCCTAACAATCATGAATGCACGCATCAATTGATTTTTTTTGCAAGATAATAATTAGTGCTAGTTTTCAAACATAACGGAGGCTTGGAAAGCAAGTGGATCTGTGGATGGATTGAATGAAATCTGAAGTTGGTTAAAAATAAATCACCTCTGCCAAAATGGTTTTTGAATAATTCTGCAGTTCTATGGATTAGTTGTTAACTTTGCAAACTGCAATGTATAGATTGAAGATCATTCCTTATTCCAAGTAGTAAGTTGTTGCATGCTTTTGCATTTGACTTCCAGTTAGGCAAATTGAGTGACATTAATGGTAGTTCAGGCATACACAAGGTTAGTGATGGTCTCATGCAAGAGGCTTTGCAGAAAATAGTTACTTCAATGGATGATGCTAGATGTGTTATTGTGTACTTGTCAAGAATTAGTAGATTGGTGTTTTGACATCCCTGAAAAAGTATTTTCATTGTTTTCATATCATGTTAATGTTTAAGCCTGCAGAGATAGTATGCCTGCAATTAGATTCTTCTCTTATAGCAATGTATGCTGACTCCTTTTATAGTTTTAGTTCAGGTTTTGGTATTTTAGAAGAAAATTAACTTTCGTTGTATTTTTCTTTTTTTTTTTTGATAAAAGATATTTTATTATAATTATATATGGGAGAAGGAAAACATATTTGTGAGCCAAAACTACCCAGATTTTGCTTTTACACCCATAACCTACAAAAGCTCATAAATATGTGAAAAAACCCCTCAGCTGAAGAACATCTACAGAAAAATTGGAGCTCACAAGTAGGAGGCACTTGAGGTACCATCCTAACAGACCATGCTGAAACAAATATCAGATTTTGTGATGAAGTAGCACGCCTAACACCAGCTTAGGTATAACAAAACAACTCTCTATCCAAAGTAACATACAACAGAAATAAAGAAGTTGCAAGTAGAGGAGCATCCTGCTCAAACAACTAGTAGCAATATCTGCAGAAGGCCTTATATCAAGGAAAATCTGCATCACCAACAGTATCACCAGAAGGCCTTATATTTCTTCTTTTAGCAGCTGAAAAGCAGTATCACCTGGCCTTGAATCTATTCATATTTATTAACCAATCAACAAAAAGTTAAATAGAAGTATAGTTATTTCTAATCTTGCTTCACATCTTAAAAATTCTCCCGTCTGATAATTATTGGGTGCTAGTCCAGAAACCATACTGGACTTTTTATTTTTCTGGACCATGTGATTAAGTAATCCTCTCTCATATAACTTTGTTCTCTTGTGGATTAGCTAAATGCCTGGATTTGAAGATTGATATACATTGTGAGAGAAATAAATGGCCTTGTTTGACTTAAAGGTTTGTCTTTACATGAAGTAGTTTTGTTAAACCTTGAATTGGTTTCTGGCTTCTGTTGCATTTTGAAAGGCAGCATCTTGTTTGAAGTGAATGTATCAAAGGGAAATTCTTTGGCTGAGGGCATATTGTTTTAAGTGGAGGACTAGTGGACAACTCATGCGCTTGGTTGCATTTAAGTTTTTATTTTTATTTTTTTGTGTTTGAATTGTTGACCATGCACAAGTTTGGACTAAAAGAAATTGCAATTTCATTGAATATTGGAATGACCTTTTTTCATGTTTTGCCTTTTGTTTGCTCTAATTTTGGCTTCATGTTTATTTTTTGTTGTTTTATCTCTGTTTCTGTTTATGCAACTCCCTCATATGAAGCTAACTGTGAAGAATGATTTTTTATTTTTGGTTGTTTCAGGCTGTTCCTGAAGATACTTTGAAACTTGCCGACTTTCAGAAGATCATCAAATACACATCTGATTTTGAGTCTAATTTGAAAGAAATTAAATTTATTTCAGCATCTGATAGCTCAGACCAAAAATTGAGCAACTATGCAGAAAATGTTGAGATTCACTTTGCATCTAGCAAGAAGACAGACATATTAGCAAAAGCTAGAAATTTTCTTTTACAGTGCAACTTTGCCATCCCGCAAGTGAGCTTTTCAAGACTGCAATGCGTAACTCTGTAGATACTGATATTTCTGTCAGCTCTTAAATAATGAATATTTCAACAGGAATATACAAGGAAAGGTCATTCACTGAAGGATGCTGGAATGGCTGCTAATTCTCCTGAGCATGTTGTTTACCTGCTTTTTCTATCTGAGAGGTGTGTGGTGTCCAAAGCAGCTTCCCAACTCATGGAACTAGTGCACGAGACGCTTAAGGTAGTTGCGAAAGAACAAAGTAATTTGGCTCTTCTAATGCTGTGAAAATTTAAGTTCATGTGTTATTTCATAGTTTTTGACTTGGTTGTCAGGCAGAATGCTTTGTCATTTAAGTTTTCTGCCTTCCTCACTCCACTTTTACCACTGGTACTGCTTGAGCCCCTGACATCTTGATCATCATCTTTACCTGTTCTATTTACATTTTTGAGGAGATGGAAATGTTACTGAAGGAGGACCATATGAAATTTAGACATTTCCCAGGGTTTTCTAAAAACAGTTATCAAAAGAAGCTTGGCTTTGTGTTTTTCCTCCTGTTTTAGGCTATCATGTCAAGGGCTAAATGTGCTCTTCGTTCTAGATGAGCTTTTCTAGTTTTACATTTTTTTTTCTGCTGCATAATTTTGTGTGGATAAAATGGATTATATGTCAAACAGCTGATACGAATGCATGCATACACACGCATATGTATATATCTATAGAGAGAGAATTTAGTTATATTTGGGAGTCACTAACCCTCAAGTCTCTTCTGGGTGAAAAGATACACGCACGCATACATACAGAGAGAGAGAATTTAGTTATATTTGGGAGTCACTGACCCTCAAGTCTCTTCTGTGTGAAAAGATACTGGGATTTCTTATCCCAAAAGAGATTCATCAATCCTTTCCCTGCCTCCCTCTTGTTCTTTTGTTCTTCTAATGTAGTATGCTTGCAAATTATCATTATTATTATTTTTTTATATTTTACTATGTTATTTTAAATTTTAAAAAGGTCCTGTGACTGCATTACATCATATTTTAAATTTGGACAAATAAATGAAATTATATATATTTCAAATGTACAAGCATGCAATTGTGCAATGTGTTGCACATTCATCTGACGTGTAAATGACTATTGATTTTTTTTGGCTTGATGGTAAGGGCAAGAAGTCTTAAATGAGTGAAGTGACAAGTCTCACACCTCAAGTTTGTTTTGCTTATAGTGGTGCAATTTGGTGCAGGATGTTTGCTTGTCATCTCCACGAGTTGCACTGGAATTCTATCATGCTGCTGCTAGGGATGCCATCCTTCTCTATGAGGCTGTTATTCCTGTCAAGGTTAGTGCACAGAAGTAGTTTTATGGCACAAAAATTTACTTGCTGAATCCTACATTATATCGTTCTTCTGGTTGGTTGTTTCGAACTCTGCAATGTGCAAAAAAGTAATGAGGCATTTAAAAAAGCCTTCTGATTCTTGTCCAAGCATGGCCTTTTCTGATTTAAAACTATCTCTGTGGAAATTTTCATCTCTTGTTCCTTAGACAAATCAGCACAAGTATAATAGAACCACTCTGACTTCGAATTTTTTAAAGCCTCTTGGGCTCATTCTGGGCACCTTCTGGAATGGCTTTGCTTTTATCAATTTCCTAAATTTATTTTGTGCTCATTTTATTTCAGTTTTTTTTTAATATATATGTTCCTATTTTCTTTGAGATGAATTTTATATGTGTGATCTCAACCTGAGCTTGAAGTTTTAACACTATTTTATTCTGAAAGCTTTAATGTTAGCTAGGCGCTAAATGGTTAAGTGTTCTCTTGTTTATGCTCATAATTCTGTTAGTAACTTTCAGTTTTGGCCTATGAAGCTAGAAAGGCAGCTTGATGGCATCAACCAGGTAGCAGTTCTCATACACAGTGATTGTCTCTATCTATCTCAGGAGATACTTGGATTGGCATTTGAGGTATGCATGTACAGACTACATGCCTTTTTAATTCATAGTGGGATCATAATTGTACTGCATAGCATGCTTTTTTTTGGCTAAGTCATCATTTCATGGTACAATATTCATTACTATTTCAAAGTGAAATTTGTTCAACAATGCATTTTCACTTAAAATGATATACAAGTCTTGCAAAAAACCAACAGCTTGCATGCCTTGGATTTTGTGATGCTCCAGTATAGGTCAGACTTCCCAGATTGTATTAAAGAACACACTGTTTTTGTTGATATGGCTCCAAGGTTTCATGTTATGGAACAGGAGATACTGCATAGACAAATCCAACTTGTTATTTTTAATTTGAAAGAGGTAAATCATCCGATATGAAGAGTTGACTATACTTGATTTACCATAGTTTTGAAGTGACAATATGTGCTCTCCCAACTCTTTGTAAATGTTGTTTTAGGCCACAGATGGTGCTGATGGTTTTCAGAATACTCATCAAATGCAGCAATTTGAATCTGCAAAGTTTAGTATTGATCAGGTCAGTATGTTTTTTGCTTGTACTTTCCTTCAGTTGGTCAACTGTATGTATGATAGAAAGCTAAATGTTCCTCTATCAGGTGGTTTTTATTCTTGAAAAAGTACGTCTTATATGGGAGCCACTCTTGCTGCCACACATTTACAAGAAAAACACGTGTTTGGTTCTAGATTCAGTTCTTTCAAGAATCGTGAAAGACATACTCCTAGATGATATGGCAGCTGAGGAAACATTGCAGGTGTGATCTTAATAGAATATCTTACGTTTTTGTGGCCTTGAAAGCTTGTGTTTAGAGAGTATATAATTCATTTTGTATTTCCCAGCTTCAAAGATTCATCCAGTTGATGCTGGAAAGCCTAACTTCTTTGCTGGAGTCCTTGATTGCTGTTATCCAAAAGGAGAAGTCTGAAGAGAATTCTAGATTTTCTCTAGATGAGCTCATACCATCTTTATGTAAAATCCGCAGACTTGCAGGTATGATTTCAAACTGTACTCTGAGCAGACTGCCGGTGATAAGCCGGATGAAGGTGAGGATGATGTCAAGTCATCATGCCCCTTATGCCCTGGGCGGCAAAGATTTTTTTTGGAAATTGATGCACTTTTCCCCTCTCAAAATTTCACTATTTTGCTCTATTATTTTCAGAACTACTGGACATGCCTTTGAAATCCATTACAACAGCATGGGAAAGTGGGGAACTGTTCAACTCTGGTTTTACAATGTCAGAGGTATTTGCATGTCTGTTAGATTTACCTTTCTCTTGGACTAGTTGGACGTCCACAAAGCTTCAAGACTACTAGAATCATGTGTTGTATAAAGAAAATAAAGGAAGAAAAATAGTATCAGAGAAAATAATTATCGATTAATAATCTAACAATAACAAATAAAATTTAGATTATTAAATTTACTGACATACTAAATTATGATATTTTTATTTAATCAAAGTTAAAATTGGAGCCGTAAAATAATTTATTATAAATTTATAAAAGATGTTATAAATTGATAATTAATGTTGACTGGCAAAATATAAATGTTATAAAAACAAAACAAGGTTAAACAAAGTCAAAGTGGGAGTCGCCTACTGTGTTTATGTACTTATGGGGCATTATTCTTTTTTTTTTTTTGTATGCCTCCTGGCTATCCCAAAAAAAGGGATTTTTATCAGCATGGTCAAATGTTCTTATCTCAGTTGCTTTGGTTGAAAAATCGAATTTGTATATTAAAGAGACAGTTAATGGAGGGTAAGGGTCAAGTAACATTCCTTTGTGCTGGTGGAAGTGGAGATTTTGTAGTAATGGTGGTGGTGGGAGTGGTGATAGTGTGGATGGTTTCCTACTTTTTTGTTTTTTCTTTATTAATATAAGCTCCCTGGATTAGTATTTTACTTTTTTTAGGGGTTTTAAGGTGCTAAACCTGTCTCACTACTTTTTACATGTGGGATGGGAGAACTAAAGCTTTTATGGAGATTAGGCACAAAGAAATCAAGCTTCTTAATCTGAATACAAATTTTTTGTTTACTACAACTGAAATAAAAATAGGAGCTCAAAATAGGATCAAGCTTCTTAAATGCCATTGGTTACTGTTGAGTGCCTGTTCTACATTCTTCAGTGTGCTTAGAAGTGTTTCAATTTTGCAGGTGGAAGATTTCATTAAAGCAATATTTGCCGATTCACCTTTGCCAAAAGAATGCCTATGGAGGATAAGAAATGTCAGCTTGTAGAAGAGTCAGTCTCCCAGGAATTTAAACAACTAGAGCACACATCAATATAAGACGTGAAGTGGAGGAAGGTGGGCGAGAAGGCGAGAATTCTCAGCGTCTACTCCTGGGTATATAGCAATTGGCAGCTTAAGTTATCCCTTTTAAGTTTTAACACCAATTTTTTCCCAATCCAATCAATATAAGTTAGATTTTTTCATATATTTTGTAAAGCAATCTTTTTATATGAAACGAAAATACCATGTAGAAGTGTATTTCCGTGGAAAGTGCATTTGCTGTGTTTGTTTTTTCTTGAATACCTACATTAGGAAGAGGGAAAAAGCTTAAACGTTGAATCGGAACCATGTATTTTCTCTTGGAAGTTGTGGGGCTTACTTACAATTATTTGCTGTGTAGTTGTGTTCCAATTTTGTTAATGCTATGAACTAGCTGATATATAAATTTGCCTTTTCATTCATCAATGTGCGTATAAAAGCTACTTTTCATTCAAGTAAGTTCAATCATACAATTGTACTTCTTTCCGTGCCATAAAAAATAAGTTTAGTTTCACGCAGATTGAGAGAATATAATAACTGTAGTTTAAATCAATAAATTTTGCTTAATATTTTTCTAATGCATCTCTCGAAAAGAAAAATTCAAAACAAATGAAAAAAAAATGCGCATGTTGAAGGCTAAAATAGATTAAGAAAGGGATGTGCTTTCTTCACATTAAAGATATCGCGAGTGCCTTCTCTTGCATCATAAGATATTAAAATATCATATGGCTCGAATGTGGTATACAGCCCCAAAAAAGAAAATCTAATTTAGTTGCTTGTGATTCAATGTTGTTGCCAAGTAAATCTTAATAATATTTGCAAGACAATTATCTTAACAAGATATCCCTTACACTATGGCCATTCATTCAATTACACACGCATTGTTTATAATATCAAAAATCGTCCATAGCCTGAATTTTCACTCTTCCTCAGCTAACGTGCCTTATTATAGTTCATCATTACTTCCACCATCGTCTCCCATTAGTTCTTCAAGAGAGAACTCATCCTCTTCGATTATCTCTCCATCTTTGCCATCCCATGGCTCCGTCTTAAATATTTCTGGTGTACTCCCCAAAGCCAAATTTCCCTTTCCACCATGTCCGGCTTCTTTGACAAACTCTCTGGAAAACCACAACTCTGTTCAAATTTTTGTCCATATAGGATTAAAGAAGCAGCCCAAAACGCATATGAAATAGAATACTTACACAATATGTTCAAGCTCAAATGCACTTTTAAGAGGGGCATATGCTCCTTTCTTAACATTCAAGGCTACTAAAGCTGGGTAACCATATCCACCAACGCCTACCTGCTTCTCAAGATCTGGCTGCTTCCCTGCAGCTGCCCAGACGTAGCTGTAGATATCAAATGCTTTAGTTAGTAAGTTATCAGTGTTTGATACTGAATATGCTTTGTTTATGTATGCTTGTTGTGTGGCTGACATGGCCTGACTTTAAAAATTAAAAGAATGAGTATCAAAACACACAAATTTATTGTGGCCACACAGAAAGAACAGTTGAAACAGATCCAATGGTATAGAACTGCAATCTACTTGCCTATAAGGACTCCTTTTAAACTTCTCAACAACAGATAACAACTGCTCAAGGTACTTATTCCTTCCTGCTGCCTTGGAGTCCAAAATGTCAGGTAAGAAAGCAACAAAGCAGATGGCAGCTGGACCGCATTTCTCATCCATTACTCCCTATTCATTAAAAACACATAGTTTTGTACCATCAATAGTAGAAGCTTTACTCAAATTGAGTTTCTTTTAGAGATTAGAGATTTACTGGGCCCGTCAGCTCAGTCACTTCAGGTGGTGCAACATTGGTTTCCAGCTGCTCTAGAGCAAATGACTCAATTGCTAATGCTGTTCTGGCACCTTCATACGGAATTGGAGTATCTTTATCAGCACCAAACACCAAGATGGTGGGAAATCCTTGCACATTGAACCTGCTCATCAAAGACTGACAACCCATCCTATTACAACCATGTCATTTGACAAAATTTTCAAGCATTGAATAATGAGAATGTTTAACCACATCTAATCCAATTACCAGAGATTTTAAGGAAAAAGCACTGTCTCAGAAATGTATACAGGAAATAAAAAACAGAAGTACTGCAGTTTTCTAACGATGATGAATAAATATGTTGTATGAGCTAGTGTGACCTGAGGTCACGGGTTCGAGTCGTGAAAACGGCGTCTTGCAATTAATTGCAAGAGAATGCCGCATACAAAGACCCAATGGGTCTGACCCGTCCCCTGACCCCGCTCATTGCGGGAGCATTCGTGCACCGGGATGCCTTTTTTTTTTTTATGAGCTAGTGCTTCATGTGCTTTCAATCATAATTGGAAAAAACAGATGTAGCAGTTGGCATATTCAACTCACTGAGGGATTATCCAGTAGAACTGGAGCCTAATTTGGTTATCTCATAGGCACTCCAACATATTGTGAGAGAAATAGAGTAAACTTTGATCCTGCTCACCAATTCACAACAGCTCAACATTCTATGAAGTAAAAATATGTGCATGATGCAAAAGACAAATCCAAATACATCAACCAGACTGGTAAAAGGGTGCCCATCTAATATCACCAAAATACAACTTCTTATACTACCAAACTAATTTTCTTTGTTCTGGAAACTGTTTGAATAGAAATTATGAAGAAATAATAGTAACGGGATAAGTAGTTACAAATAAGACATCTGAAGCTTAAAATTACCTTCTCAGCATCACAGTCAACGTGACCCAGCTTCACCTTCCCCTTCAAGTTACTAGCAGCCCTCTTCCACTCAGGAGCTAATCTTTTACAATGCCCACACCTTGGAAAACACATGTAGACAATTTTTATCTCCAAATTCAAAATATATATTTGCACAAGGAAAACATAAATGCAGAGTCAGCTCAACAATGCAACTATGCTTAAACTATAGCACTCAATCAATCAAATTGCCACATGAAGTTGAATTCTGTTGCGTGACAATAGCTAGTCCAACTTATTTTTATTATATGAATTATGCACAAGAGAAATCACCACCTATGGAAATGGTTGGAATCATCAATACGAAGACATGCAAACTCCAAGAGATCTTTCTGGATTTACCCAAGCAAATGATTCTTTTTAAGTCCAAATTGTTCCTTTAGAATCTAGGTCTCCTACTTGATTTTTAACTAATTTATTTTTATCGTGTTCAAAGTGCCATAAATTCATCTTTTATGCGGAGAAAATGAATAACAGCCATGTTAATTTCATGCAGCATGTATGATGTAACTATAGCACCTCACTTATAATTCCATGCATGCATGGGTACATATCTGTTTAGATAGACACATGGATGGGCATTCATAATACACATAGAGGTCATATCACTCCAGTGAGAGGTGCTGTCATGCAAAACACGCCTGATTCCCCAACCTCCAACAAACCAAAAAGAAAAATCCACAAACAAACTCTCACTCAAGGAAAGATTATTGTAGGACCTTCAAAGAACACACTCACCAAGGTGCAAAGAACTCCACAATCCAAAGATCTTTACTTTTAAGCACCAACTCATCAAAATTGCGGGAGTTCAATTCGACTGATGCATTGGGTTCAGATTTCTCACTAGATCCTCCTGTTGATTTTCCATTCAGGCGCTCCTTCAAAAGTGCCTTTATCTGTTTGAAAATGAAATGATGTTACAATAACAGTATAAGAATCAGAATCTGGAGATATTTTGCACATCAACTGATGAACCATAACAAACCTGCTGTAGTGCAAATTCAGAAATAGGTTTAGCTTCCCTAGCTCCTTGATAATCTACTGGAGGCTTCCCAGGCACAAACACCTTTATGGTGGGAAAACCGCTAATACCATATTCCTATACAGAAACAAAACAGATTTTGTTCAGCATCACCAAAGGAAAGTATGCAGAAATAGAACATAAGAAAATGAAGTTCAGATTAATAGCCAGGATCTGCAGACATAGATTCACTTGTTATACATTGCAAAGAAAACGATACCTCACCGTAAACCAAGTTATAAGGATAAGAGACTAATTTATGTTTTTATGATCTTTTCTTCTCAAACTGTTACTGCCTCTATATAAAAACTGCTTCTAATACACAAATATCACCACACAATCCCAGTTTTGCTTCACAATATTAATAGGTATTCAGAATTCAGGTTTGCCAAACAATAAAAATCATGTCATGCACCAGTGACCATTTGCGTAGATTGTTCTTTGGGCCCCCAGAAGAGCCATTTGAAGGAACTAATTGTTGAAATAATTCCACTACCAAAATCAGAGTATCTAAATCTGAGGTACTCAGCCAAATTGATTTTGAAACAATGAAATAAGTATCCTAGGATGCCAAGGGAAAAGGCAAGGCGCACTCTTAAGGTAGAATGGTAGAGGCACATTACTAATACTATTGCATGTTTATAACAGCAGAAAACGGGCCATGTCATCCAACTAAACAGCTCATTACATGGCTTCACCTATTCAACAATGAAAGCCAGTTCTTGACAAAATTCTTGGATGCATATGATAAGCTGGTTAATGCATGCATTAACATAACTTCCATATCATCACAGAAACAGTTAGCTCTTGAATTCTAATTAAGGGGTGAAATAATTATTTGATAATTTACTACATCAATGTCAAATCCTATCCACCAATATGGGCTGCAACTTCAATTACAGAAACCTGAGCAAGTGACTGGTGTGCATCAGCATCAAGAGCTGCCACAGTTGCAACACCTTTCAAGATAGTAGCTGCCTTCTCCCATGTGGGTGTGAGAGCTTGACAGTGCCCACACCAAGGTGCAAAGAACTCAACCAAAACAACTCCATTTGAGTTCAGGACCTGCCAAAATTCAATGATCTCAGTTAATATGAATTATCTAAACCAAATCCAAATGAGCAATTTGTTATATAATAAAAAGTTCATATAAAAAAATTCAGCATTCATAGTAAAAAAAAGAATTTATGAAATAACTCCTAAGGATACAAAAGATTTCAAAATCCTTCAAAAGAGCAAACTTAAATCTAAAACTTCGATACTACATAAAAAAAAATTGCACAATTGAAAAGATATTGAATTTGAGTTCCAAAACAACATTTTCATTCCTCCCATTTTTAATTCAAAATTCTAAGAAACCTCCCTTGTATGTTCCTCTATTTGATGAACTAGTCATATGAAATAAGATAATTGCCATACCCTTCAACTAAAATTTTCACATTTCTCAATTTAAAAGGTTACCAATTTCAATAACAAATTCAACCAAGTTTTTCATTTCTCAATTAAATAATGAGAAGGAAATATATAAATTTGAAGATAATATATATCAGAAGGGAATATGAAAATCAATTACTAAGCCTGATCTACAGCATATAAAAATAAGAAAGAAAAAAAGCTTCAAGACTCTATATCTTAAAACTCATTTCTTCAGTTATTTTATCAGTATTTCTACATACTAAAAAGAAGCTCCATAATAACGGTTTTCTTTCAATTTTCCTATAACTTTCTCAGCAGCCAAAAAAAGCTTAAGAAAAACATTGAATTGAGGTTCATTACCTTGGAATTGAAATTGGAAGGAGTTAGCTGGACTACAGGAGATGATGGTCCGTACAGTGCATTGCAGAGATTAAAAGCGAACAGTAGAATTGATAGAGCTATAAAAAATGGTGATCGTGATAATTGCATTTTTTTCCCTAGTTTTCTCGAGAAAAATTCTCTTTTCTTCTTTGAATCTCAGGGCAGAGACATCTCTCTTGTGGCAGAGAGTAGGAAAAACCATTCGCTGAGAACAGACTACGTGTACTAACCAATAGGAGCTTGACACGTCAACTTTCTTGTGAATAATAATTTCGTAGTTAATTACTTGTTTATTTATTTATTTATTAATTAGCGGTAGAAGATTATCTTCCCTCGCTCGTAGTCGTAGGTTAGCTAGCTAGCCCATCGAATTTTAATCCCTAAAAAATTATTAATAATCTTATATTTATTTTTTATAAAATTAATAAATGTTTTTTATTATATTTATTTTCATTGAACTTTGACGTGTATAATTAGAAAGGAGCATCCCATCCATCAATTAATTAATTAATTAAATTAAATTTTATTTAATTTTTTAAAATTATTTTTTATCAAATTAATTAATTATTAATTATGCTAAATCAATTAATCAATTAAATTAAATTGATTCATTTAATTTTTTATTTAATTAAATTATTTTATATTTTATAATAACAAATATTTATAATAAAAAATTAATATAATTAAATAACAAAAAAATAACTCTATTTTACATATATTTATAATAAAAAAATAATATAATTAAAGAACTAAATAAAAATTAATAAAAAACTAAAATAATTTTTTTAATTTTCTATTAACGATTAATTGATCAAATCGAATAAAAAAATAAATTAAATAATTTTTTAATTGAACCGATCATGGTTTAATATGGTCAATTAATAAAACTGAATATATATAATAACCTTATATCTAAAATACGTACACTATATATACATAATATATGTAATATACGTATAGAGAATATAAAAATGTCACAACTATTTTAAATAATCAAATTATCATTTATAAAATCTGCATAATCTTAAAACATTCAACTCATATCATTGAGATATCACTTGATAAAACATATATATAACTTCATTTTCAAAGGGCTATCCAAAACATTTTTCGAAATAGTTTGCGAAATATACATATTTATATAATCAAAATCAATATGTATAAAAATATAAAATATATATATGCTGACAGCTCGTATCTGATCTTGATATCCAATAATCAACTATGCCTTCAAAGTCTCAAGCCTAGACTCGACTCGGTCTAGACGAACTCTCCGGATCAATCAGATCTATCATGTCACCTGTGCGATCAACTACAATCGCGCTAAGCCAGAAACTTAGTGCTACAAACTTTGATAACAATATAGTTCAAATGAAATGCCAATGCCAAACTTTCAATAACTAGAAACAATACATAAGGATATTATATCTCATAGCATTACATCATTATATTTTAATAAATTGTTCCATTATTCCACAATTCATAATTCACATTAAAGCAAGGACAAGCATGGGCCCAAAAGAAAACTAATATGCTATTCAATTTTCAGAATTACTGATTTGGTCTATAATGACACCTTGTGTCTAGTCCCGTAGGCAATATATTCATGGATTAATCCAATTAGGTTTGAGTTTACGACCCGGTCATTTTACCCAGCCTAAGAATTTATTTTTGAGGCTTACGACCCGGTCATTTCAACTCAAAAATATTTTCACATTGACGCCTAGCGTCTAGCCCGTAGGCAATTCATAGGCATGCCGCCAAACCCAGAACTCTGAAAATTGAATAACATACTAAACACACAAATTATTCTTAATTCTCATTTATACCGATATCAATTCATTGTATTATGTTTCCATATATCTCATTTCATTATCGAATCATTTCTTATTTTCTCATGATCACATTAGGCACAACGCCTCAAATATCTCACTTATATCAATATAGTCCTTATCAATGATTTTACATACCATCTTTAATGTACATAAAATAATTTGCATTATCCATACATTTGGATTATTATTATATTTTGCATCAAGCCCACATTATATGTAATGCATTTGTGATATTATACAAATCATAGCATATTATTCATGTATCAATTATGTAGTAGGGAACTTAACACATTTTTCAACCAAATATGTTAAGTTCCAATGTCATGTAAATGTAAATAATTATTCAAAGTTTGTACTTACCTCTAAAAGTAACAACACCCCTTCCAACCTCCCCTTCCAAAATATCTCTCAACACTAGGATTAAGATAGCTCAAGTCTCTTCAATGCCTAAAGCAAATGTGATTATAAATAATCACTAAGTGATCCACAAAGAAAAATAGGGAAAAGAACTATCTAGGGCAAACTCTACATATGACACACTCAACAACACGGGCGTGTCCATGACCGTGTCCTAAACCCACAACACAAAACCTTTGACACGCTCAGTAACATAGGCGTGTCACTGCACGTGTAAATACTACAACAACACAGTATCTATGACATGCTCAGTGACATGGGCGTGTCACTGCACATGTCAATTCTACAACATCACAGTAGCTATAACACGCTCAGTGATATGGGCGTGTCACTAGTCGTGTCACCAATACTGAAAATAGAACCATCAACATGTCCAGAGACATGGCCGTGCCACTAGGCATGTCAGGCCAAAAACCTTATATCGACACAAAAATGCCACATCCATCATCTTTCATTAACATTTTCAACTCCATACAAACTCAACCAAATCCACCATTAAACCACATAATACTTGTATAAACATCAAACAACTCAAACACAAGCTAAAATACTCAATCACAATCAAGATTTTACAACTCAAAAGTTACACAATCCACAACTCTTTTATTCTCTTCACCAAACTTAACCTTTTCTTCAATCCAACCCCAATTTCATAGCAAACTAAACAAAAGAACTTCAAACATACCAAAATCAACCATTAACACAACTACACCAAACATCCAATCCACACATACAAACTTTCAAAGGAAATCAAAGAAACAAGTTGGAAACTTACCAAATATGAAGAAAATCCTTAAAAATCCAACTTGAAAACTTAAAACCTTCAATTTCTTAAGTTTGCAAGAAGCAAAAACTCTTTCCCTTTTGATGATGGTGGTGGTCGGCCTCAAAGGAGAAAGAAGAAGAAGAAGATAAATATCAAAACAACTACTTCACTTTTAACCACACAAATCCACACTTTTCCCTCTTTTAATCTCCACCAAGCAATATATTATTATTATAATTGATCTCAAATATGTCATCTTTCACTATCATTAATTAATTACTATTTTAATAATTAAAATATCTTTTGACCTTATTAAGATATTGACTTGTATATAACAAATATATCTTCATATATACAACATATACACACTTTCCTTTTTTCCTTTTTCTTTTTTTTTTCACTTAATCAAATATATACACTTTTAAATCCTTTAATTAATTTTCAACAATTAATATTTTTAAAATTTTGAGATATTATAATTCTTCCCCTCTACAAATAAATTTCATCCTCGAAATTACCAGCTCTCAAGTCTGAAACAACTGGGGATACTGATTTCGCATCATCTGCTCACTTTTCCATATTGCCTCTTTAGTAGGGTGATTCTTCCAAAGAACTTTAACAATTGGCACTTTCTTATTTCTCAACTCCTTCACTTCATGTGCCAAAATAACCACTGGTTCTTTCTCATAAGTCAGATCTGAACTCACCTCAATTGATTCCACTGACAAAACGTGAGATAGGTCTGACTTGTACCTCCAAAGCATAGAAACATGGAAGACATTGTGAATTTGATCCAAATCAGGCGGTAAAGCTAGTCTATAGGCCACTGGTCCAACTCTCTCCAATACCTCATAAGGTCCTATGAAATGAGGACTCAACTTCCCCTTGCGGCCAAACCTCAAAATTTTCTTCCAAGGAGATACTTTTAAAAATATTTTATCTCCTACACTGAACTCTATGTCTCTTCTTTTTAAACCTAAATATGATTTTGTCGGTCTAAGGCTACTTTTAAATGATCCTGAATTATCTTCACTTTCTCTTCTATTTTCTTAATCAAATCAGGACCAAACAACTTACCTTCTCCAACCTCATCCCAACATAGAGGCGTCCTGCATCTTCTATCATACAATGCCTCATAAAGTGCCATTCTAATACTGGATTAATGACTATTGTTATAAGCAAACTCAATCAGTGGTAAGAATCTATCCCAACTCCCAGAGAAATCAATGACACAACTTCTCAACATGTCTTTTAAAATCTGTATCACTCTCTCTGACTGCCCATTTGTCTAAGGATGGAATGCAGTGCTAAAATACAACCGAGAACCCAAAGCGTCATGTAAACTCTTCCAAAATCTCAAAGTAAACCGGAGATTTTGATCTGACACTAAAGAAATGAGGACTCCATGCAACCTTACTATATCACTGATATATAGCTCAGCTAACATCTCATGAGAATAATCCATCCAAACTGGAAGAAAATAAGCTTTCTTTGTCATCCAATCAACAATCATCCAGATTGCATCATGCTTCTTCTGAGTCAAAGGCAATCTAGTCACAAAATTTATCGTTACTCGCTCCCATTTCCACTCTGGCACTGATAATGGCTGAAGTAATCCCGAAGAAACTCGGTGTTCAACTTTCACTCTCTGACAAGTGAGACATCTGGATACAAACTCTGCTATGTCCCTCTTCATACCTGACTACTAACAATATTGTTTTAGATCCTGATACATCTTAGTACTCCCAGGGTGCATAGCATAAGCTGACTGATGTGCTTTCTCCAAAATTACCTTTTTCAGTCTTGCATCATCAGGAACACACAATCTATTTTTGTACCACAAACTTCCATCACTTCTCACATGAAAGTCTCAACTCTCCCCCTTTTTGTAATCCAATACAGCTTTCTAGATTTTTTCATCTGCCAACTGAGTCTCCCTAATCTGATCCAATAACATCGACCTCAATTACAACTGAGCCATCAATACACCATCATCACAAGACTCAAATCTGGCATGCAATGTTCTCAACTCAACAAGCAACAAGAGTAAATAAGTAGTCAAATCTGCCAAAGACTTCTGACTCAAGGCATCAACAATAACATTTGCCTTACCCGGATGATAATCAATTAAACAGTCACAGTCTTTAATCAATTCTAACCATTGTCTATGCCAAAGATTCAACTCTTTCTGAACACCCAGATATTTTAAACTCTTTTGATCCGTATAAATAAAACACTTCTCCCCATATAAGTAATGTTGCCAAATCTTCAAAGCAAAAACTATAGCTGCTAACTCCAAATCATGTATTGGATAATTTAGCTCATGATGCTTCAATTGCCGAGAAGCATAAGCAATGAATCTACCCTCCTGCATTAATACACAACCTAAACCACTATGTGAAGCATCATTATAAATCACATATTGTTTACCTTCCACAGGCAGAGTAAGGACAGGAGCTTGTGTCAACATCTCCTTCAACTGCTCAAAGCTCGCTTGACACCGATCTGTCCATACGAATCTAACTCCCTTTCGAAGTAATCTGATGAGTGGAGTAGCTATCATAGAAAAACCTTTCACAAATCATCGATAATAGCCTGCCAAACCCATAAAACTTCCAACCTCTGTCACAGTCTTCGGTGGACTCCAATTCAAAATAGCTTCAACTTTACTAGGATCAACTCTAATACCTTGTGCTGAAACCACATGACCAAGAAAAGTCACTTGATCAAGCCAAAACTCACATTTATACAACTTACCATACAACTGCTTCTCTCTCAAAGTCTGCAATACAATCGACAAATGTTTGTTATGATCCTCTTCATTACATGAATACACCAAAATATCATCAATAAAAACCACCACAAATTGATCTAGATAGGGTCTGAATACCCTGTTCATCAAATTCATAAAAGCTTCCAGTGCATTCATTAATCCAAAAGGCATCACTAAGAACTTATAATGCGCATATCTTGTACGGAAAGTTGTCTTAGGTACATCTTCATCTCTGACTCTCAACTGATGGTACCCTGATCTCAAATCAATTTTAGAGAATACTGCTGCTCCTTTCAACTGATCAAGGAGATCATCTATCCTAGGCAAAGGATACTTGTTCTTGATGGTCACTTTATTCATTTGCTGGTAATCAATGTACAATCTTAAAGTACCATCATTCTTCTTCACAAACAAAATAGACGCTCCCCACAGAGACACACTAGGGCGAAAGAACCCTTTATCTAACAACTCCTGCAACTGCACCTTCAACTCTCTCAACTTAGCAGGTACTATACGATAAGGAGTAATAGAGATGGGAGTGGTACTAGGCAACAAATCAATACCAAACTCCACTTCTCTCTCACGAGGTATCCTTGTCAACTCCTCAGGAAAAATATCTGAAAATTCAGCAACTGTGGGTATACTGTCAAGCTAAAAACCCACTACTCTGGTATCTACAACATGAGCAAGATAAGCTTCACATCCTTTTCAAATCATCCTCCTAGCTGAAACAGCTGAAATAAATATGGATGAAAGATGTCTCTGCTCACTATATACCATCACACTTCTACCATCACAGATTCTCAGGGTAACACACTTCTTCTAATAATCTACCATAGCCCTATACTTGGATAACCAATCCATGCCTAAAATTAAATCATACTCCTTGAAAGGCATGTCAATCAAATCACCAAGAAACTCCTCACCCTAAACCACAACTGGACTATTTCAGTGCACCTTGCTAACTACAATACTATGCCCTAAAGGATTTGTCACCAAAATATTAAATCCTAGGAACTCAGAATGCAATTCAGTCACAAGCAAGATGGATGCACTAATATATGAATGAGTAGATCCAGGGTCAATCAAAGCAAGAACTGAAGTACCGAATAAAAAAAATGTACCAGCAATAACAACTGAAGTACCGAATAAAGAAAATATACCAGCAATAACAACTGAAGCATCTGATTGCCTCTATATCACATAAATCTACTATGATGGTCCTACCTCATCTGGTCTACTACCTGCAGTAGAACCTCCTCTCTAACATACTATGTCCGACCTCCTCTGCTAGCACCGCTGCCAACACGATCCCTCTAACACTGGGTCGAGAAGCTGCAGTATCTGTCTGTCTATCCTCTGGTGGCTCTAGGCAATCTCTGATAAAATGATCTGGTGACCCACATCTATAATACACTCTCTAAGTACCTCTCCAACAGCAGACACCTCCTTGTATTTTACCACAATGAACAAAAGTAGGTGGAGTAGGCCTATGAGTCACTGAAGTCAGTGCACTAGCCACAGAAACTGTAGGTCTCGATCTCTACCTCTGCTACTGTACTGACCTTCCAGACTACCTCTGACTCTTACTGAATCTCGAAAAATATCCTCCTCGACCTCTCTTCATAGATGAAGATCCTGCCTCACTCTGAGGTCTCCTAGCTCTGGTCTCCTCATCCCTAGTAGCTTCTGCAAGAACCTGTGCTCTCTCAACACTCCTGGCAGCTGCAACCAACTGAGAAAAATCCTAATACTAGGAGCCTGTGATAATGCACATGATAGAGGGTCTCAACCCCTCCTTAAACCTCCTACACCGGTCAATCTCATCAGAAATAATCCCGCCAATATACTGACTCAACCGAGTAAATTCTATCTCATACTCCGACACAGTCCTGGTATCCTACTTCAAACTCAAAAACTCTATCTTCTTTGCATCTTTATACTCTCTCAGAGTATATTTCTGTTCAAACTCTCGCAAAAAATCATTGTAGGTCAAGATTGGTGGATCATCCAAGGCATGTGAAACCATCTTCCACCAGTCATATGCATCCCTCTGCAAAAGAGACCTAGCATAATTAAACTTTTCTTTTGGAGTAGCCTATAGTTGGATAAACACTCTTTGGACTATATCTAGCAACTGTTCAGCTACAGCATGATCTGTAGTACCAATGAAATTCTCAGGTCCAAACTTTCTCAACTTATCATATTGTCTCGTCGATACTTGCGGCTGCGGCTGCGGCTGCGGTGGCGACTACTGCTGAACTGGAGCCTGCCTCAACAACTCCACCATATGCTGTACCCAGGCAGGTGAAATCTCATCAACTGTTGGTCTCTCTGGCATAGAAGCAGGTGCTCCTCCAGCTATCTCAACTCTAGTTCCATCTTTACCCTCAACAGGAGCCACACTCTCTGCACTACCCTCAATAGACTGACGTGTCTGAGACGCCATAACAACTTATATCTGTAAACACAGCAGAAATTGCTATATCAGAGATCAGAAATTGTCAATGTCAATGCATGTATCATATTTAAAAATCATATTTTGAAATCTCAATTTTTTTTCTTACAACACACCTAGGTTGAGAATCTCAAATGTAACACCCTTATACCCAATATACGTACACTACATATATCCAACATATGTAATATATGTATAGAGGATACAAGAATGTCACAACCATTTTAAACAATCAAATCATCATTTATAAAATCTGTATAATCTTAAAATATTCAACTCATATCATACAAATAATAGTTGAGATACCACTTGATAAAACATATATATAACTTCATTTTCAAAGGTTTATCCAAAACATTTTTTAAAATAGTTTGCGGAATATACATATTTATATAATCAAAATAAATATGTACAAAAATATAAAATATATACATACTGGTAGTTCGTCTCTAATCTTGATGTCCAACAATCAACTCTGCCCTCAAAGTCTCAAGCCTAGACTCGACTCGGTCTAGACGAACTCTCCGGATCAACAGGATCTACCCTGTCACATGCATGATAAACCACAATCGCGCTAAGCCAGAAGCTTAGTGGTACAAACTTTGATAACAATATAGTTCAAATGCAATGCCAATGCCAAACTTTCAAGAACTAGAAACAATACATAAGGATATTATATCTCATAGCATTACATCAATATATTTTAATAAATTGTTCAATTATTCCACAATAAATAATTCACATTAAAATAAGGACAAGTATGGGCCCAAAAGGAAACTAATATGCTATTCAATTTTCAGAGTTACTGCTTTGGTCTATAATGACACTTTGTGTCTAGTCCCGTAGGCAATATATCCATGGATTAATCCAATTAGGTCTGAGTTTATGACCCGGTCATTTCACCCAGCCTAAGAATTTATTTTTGAGGCTTACAACCCGGTCATTTTACCTCAAAAATATTTTTACATTGACGCCCAGCGTCTAGCCCGTAGGCAGTTCATAGGCATGCCGCCAAATTCAGAACTCTGAAAATTGAATAACATACTAGACACACAAATTATTCTTAATTCTCATTTATACCTATATCAATTCATTGTATTATATTTCCATATATCTCATTTCATTATCGAATCCTTTCTCATTTTCTTATGATCACATTAGGCACAAAGCCTCAAATATCTCACTTATATCAATATAGTCCTTATCAATGACTTTACATACCATTTTAATATACACAAAACAATTTGCATTATCCATACATTTAGATCATTATCATATTTTGCATCAAGCCCACATTATATGTAATGCATTTATGACATTATACAAATCATAGCATATTATTCATGTACCAATTATGTAGTATGGAACTTAACACATTTTCTAACCAATTATGTTAAGTCCCAATGTCATGTATATGTAAACAATTATTCAAAGTTTGTACTTACCTTTAAAAGCAACAACACCACTTCTAACCTCCTCTTCCAAAATATCCCTCAACACTTGGATTAGGATAGCTCAAGTCTCTTCAATGCCTAAACCAAATGTGATAATAAATGATCACTAAGTGATCCACAAAGAAAAATAAGGAAAAGAACTATCTAGGACAAACTCTATACATGACATGCTCAACAATACGGGCGTGTCCATGACTGTGCTCTAAACCTACAACACAGAAGTTTTGACACACTCAGTAACATGGGCGTATCACTGCATGTGTAAATATTACAACAACACAGTAGTTACGACACGCTTAGTGGCATGGGCATGTCACTGCACGTGTCAATTCTATAGCATCACAGTAGCTATGACACTCTCAGTGACATAGGCGTGTCACCAACACTGAAAATAGAACTATCGACACGCCCAAAGACATGACTGTGCCACTGGGCGTGTCAGGCCAAAAACCTGATATCGACAAAAAAATGTCACATCCAACTATCATCTTTCATTAACCTTTTCAACTCCATACAAACTCAACCAAATCCACCATTAAACTACATAATACTTGTATAAACATCAAACAACTCAACCACAAGCAAAAATACTCAATCATAATCAAGACTTTACAACTCAAAAGTTACACAATCTACAACTCTTTTATTCTCTTCACCAAATTTAACATTTTCTTCAATCCAACCCTAATTTCATAGCAAACTAAACAAAAGAACTTCAAACATACCAAAATCAACCATTAACACAACTACACCAAACATCCAATCCACACATACAAACTTTCAAAGGAAATCAAAGAAACAAGTTGGAAACTTACCAAATATGAAGAAAATCCTTAAAACTTCAACTTGAACACTTGAAATCCTTCAATTTCTTAAGTTAGCAAGAAGCAAAAACTCTTTCCCTTTTGATGATGGTGGTGGTCGGCCTTAAAGGAGAAAGAAGAAGAAGAAGATAAATATCAAAACAACCACTTCACTTTTAACCACACAAATTCCCACTTTTTCCTCTTTTACCACCAAGCAATATATTATTATTATAATTGATCTCAAATATGTCATCTTCCACTATTATTAATTAATTACTATTTTAATAATTAAAATATCTTTTGACCTTATTAAGATATTGACTTGTATATAACAAGTATATCTTCATATATACAACATATACACACTTCCCTTTTCCCTTCTTCTTTCTTTTCACTTAATCAAATATGTACACTTTTAAATCCTTTAATTAATTTTAAACAATTAATATTTCTAAAATTTTGGGATATTACAATTTAGTTGGTTAACTACTTAATGCTTACCCCCATATATAATAGTTAAAATTTAAAAATATAATTTATTTTAATTTTTAAATTATATCCTTATATTTTTTTTATAAAATTGTGAGCAAAACTTAAAATAAATAAAGCTAATAAAAATAAGTCATTCTTGATAAGTCACAAGAGAGTCAATGATTATTGCGAGGTCGTGCATGATTTGAATACCTAAGGCTTATAAGCTAAATATAAAAGAAAATTCACCATAAATTTATTTTTCAATAAACCATAGAAAGATTAAAAAATAAATACTTCAACTTCTTTTTTAATACTGCTAGCCAAAAAAAGACAAGTAGCATTTGAAGCTATTTTGCCCAAAACCATATTAATAAATATTAATTATCACATTCCAAATAAAGTTTCGTAATTTTAATATGTTGACATTAGTTCATCAAGAAAGATTAGACAAAAATCAATGTTAGAGACAAATCCTTTGACCTAGAGGTTTTTACTATCTCTAATGTTGCTCTTCCAACTAGACATGTTGACGATCCTTTCAAGACCCTGGAAGAGCTGGTCGTAATAGTTAGGAATTATTGAATAGTTGTAATGAGCATTTGTATTCTGTTATTAGATTTAGTTAGTTATAGCTGTTAGAGAATTATTGATACAATATAATTGTGATGTAATAATGCACATTAGAATTTGAGAGGGGAATTTTGTCATTAAATAAACATGTAATGTAACAGAGGCTTAAATATAAAAATACAAGAATTCCATTTTTCCCTCAACTCAATTCTGATATAGAAACTTCTCTTTCTCACTCACTATCGCTTTCTCTTTCTCTAAATCTCTTCTTCTTCTTTTTATTTTTGCTGCTTCACTTCTTCTTCTTCTTCTTTTTATTTTTGCTGCTTCACTTCTTCTTCTTCTTCTTTTTATTTTTGCTGCTTCACTTCTTCTTCTTCTTCTTCTTATGCTCTTCTTCTTCTTCCCTTCTCTGTTGTTAACTTAGATACATGATAATTGGTATCAGAGCTTTATTAGATCTAAAGAAGAGTGAACAAAATGAGTATCAAGTGGAAAATTAAATGGTAGCAGAACTAAATCTTGTGTTTCAGCTTCAACAAATTATTCGTTGCTGCGATATTTATACCATAACACTTAGTTGCATCCAATGCAAACTAGAAGAAGAATTTAATACAAGTTCATAGGAAAAATTCATTAAGGAGCATATCTTAAGTTTTCTCAATACTCTAAATGATGATAAAAATGAAGAAGGAGCTGAGGAGTTTACACAAGATGTCGAAGAAGTTTGATTCTTCACTGTGAATCTAAATTTGCTTGTTTTCCCCCCCACACCCCACTCTTATTCTTCTTCTCTATCCTTTAATTTTCTTCCAATTCCAAATTCTTTCAGTTCTCTCTGCACTCTCATCTCCTTTAAACCTTCTTTTCTCTCTCTAAAATTCATAATCATATTTTATTCTCTTTTCCCTTCTATTTTCAATGTTACTACGGCCAATGTCTGAACTACTATAAAGAAAAACTCCAAGATCTTCATATGCTGCTATGTTTCGCTGTGGAAGAATTTTTTGCTTTCAAAAAAAATATGTAATGCAAGTTCAAAGTGTTATTCAAAGCTTAAATGGATACAAAGACTTTAATAGCATAGAAAAATGTCAGTCTTGAAATTCAACAGTTTAGGGCTTCTCATTTTCAGTTAGCCAATTATTGAAATTTCCAATCTTAGTTGATTGTATGCTGAGATTTGAATTCGAAATAATATTTTCTTCAATATTAAAGCTGCAAAGTGGAGAAGGCAAGGAAAAATTTTTGAAATTTTGCTCCTGAGAAGTAATGCCTGAAGGTGTTTGAGAAAATGCAAAATAGAGAGAAACAAAAACTTAATAATTTACTCAATGAGAATTTAAAGCTTGCTATAAAGAAAAACGATTCTTCATTAAGGACAAGGAAGATTTGAAGGGAAGGGCAATGTTAAGACTTGGAAGAGCCATTTGTAATTGTTAGGAATTGTTGAATGGTTGTGATGAGCATTTGTATTCTGTTATTAGATTTGGTTAGTTACAACTATTTAGAGATCATTGATACGATATAATTGCGGTGTAAATGCACATTAGCATTTGAGATGGAATTTTGTTATAAAAGAAACATGGAATGTAACAGATAGGCATTAATACGAAAATACAAGAATTCCTTTTCCCCTCTACTCAATTGTGTTACAGAAACCTCTCTCTCTCTCTCTCTCCCTCTCTCTCTCTCTCTCTCTCTCTCTCTCTCTCTCTCTCTCTCCCTCTCACTATCTCATTCTCTTCTTCTTCTTCTTCTTCTTATTTATGCTACTTCACTTTTTTTTTTCTTCTATCCTTCTTCTTCTTCTTCCTTTTAAAAAGGTTGCACTCACACCTTTGTTTGTATTAGGTTTCTCTTTAAATAATACACAGATTACTTATACAGATAAGTATAGTTCCTATAAATAAGGTATTGATATTAATCCCAATATACAAAATAATACTATACAATTATTAATGCTTATCATCCCCCCCACAAACGGATGGGAGGTATAACCATCAGTTTGTCCTTTATTGCGAGAAACCATTGTTTAGTTAAAGGTTTCATCAACACATCTGCTAATTGGTCAACTGTTGGTACATATGAGACCTTAAGAATTTTCTACCTAACTTGATCTCGAACGAAATGAAAATCAAGTTCCAGGTGTTTGGATCTTGAATGAAAAATGGGATTGGCTGCTAAGTAAGTTGCGGCTACATTATCACACCATATTTTCGGTGTTTCAGTCAATGGTTGACGAAGTTCTGTAAGTAAACACTTGAGCCAATAAACCTTAGAGGCAACAGTAGCTAGAGCTCGATATTCTGAATTTGTGCTCGATCATGCTACCATTTTTTGTTTCTTAGAACACCAAGATATCAAGTTGGATCCATGATAAACAACATATGCAGTAGTGCTTCTTCAATCCAATTTATCACGACCCCAATCAGCATCCGAAAAGGCAACAATGGTATCATTGTTGGATGACCAAAAAATCAGACCATGATCAACTGTTCCTTTGAGATAACGCAGAATGCATTTTATCGCAGTCCAATGAGTAACAGATGGTGAATGCATAAATTGTTCTACCTTGTTGACAGCTAGAGTTATGTCAGGTTTGGTCAGAGCAAGATATTATAAAGCTCTCACAGTTTGCCGAAACATTGTTGGATCTTCAAAGTGATGAGTTGGTCGGTTGTCAACTGTAACTGCGGTGTGGAGGGTGTGGAAACTGACGTGGATTCATGCATATTAAGTCACCGTAGTAGATCCCATATATACTTGGACTGCGAAAGTTGTATACCGGTGGATAACCAAGTTACTTCCACGCCTAGAAAATAGGAGAGAGATCCCAAATCTTTGAGTGCTACTTGATCAGAGAGCTTCCTAATTATGCTATAAAGCAGTGCCGATGTAGAGCCGGTCAATATAAGATCGTCAACATACACAAGATAGTAAGTAACTTGATTACCGTGATGAAAGATGAACAGTGAACTATCAGCTTTTGAGTCTTTGAAACCTAGCTTCTGTAAAGCTTGTACTAGACAAAAGTACCATGCTCGGGGAGCTTGACGTAATCCATATAAAGCTTTCTTTAGAAGACACATGAGAAGGTCGTGTGTGATCTAAAAAACCTTACGGTTGTTCCATATACACTGGTTCCTCAAGTGTTCCATGTAAGAAGGCATTCGACACATCAAGTTGTCGAATGGGCCATTGTGAGTTAACAGCAATAGAGAGAACCAAACGAATAGTAGCTGGTTTAACCACAGGACTGCAAGTTTCAACAAAATTCACACCAGGTTGCTGATTAAATCCCTTGGCCACTAACCTGGCCTTGTACCGATCAATAGATCTGTCGGGTTTTGTCTTGACACGATAAACCCATTTGCAACCTATTATATTCGAGGCTTGAGATCATGGAACAAAATCCCAAGTTCCATTGGGTAGTAAGGCATCTATTTCTTCAGACATTGCCTTCCGCCATATACAATTCTTTGCTGCCTCAGTATAGTAAGTGGGAGCAATTTGTAAATCTGAAACAGAAGTGAAAACTCGAGGCTTAAAACTGTCAGTTTTTTATCTTGTGGTCATTGGGTGAACATTCTGACTCTCAAAACTGCTAGGTGGCGGTGGTAACTGAGGTTCTACAGGACATATAGTGACGAGTTCTGGAGTAGATTCTCGAATTGAAGTAACAATGGGTAAATTCTAATTGGAGGGTTATGGTGATATGAGTTTAGGTTGTGTGTCTGTGGAGTTCAAATTTGAAGGAGCTTGTGCTAAAGGTTTGCCAAGAGAAAAGGTAGGCAGTGGCGGTGAACCAAGGACAGAAGCTCTCCCATCACTTTCTTTAAACGGAAAAACCTGTTCATTAAAAAGCACATGACGTGAGTGGAAAATCTTATTGCTAGAAAGAGATAGACATTTATAGCCTTTGTGAAGAAGACTATATCCTAGAAAAACACATTTACTCGACCTTGGTTCAAGTTTAGATTTTATATACGGTCTTAGTCAAGGATAGCAAAAACAACCAAAGACGCATAAAAAAGTATATTCCTGGTTACAATGAAAAATTAATTGATAAGGAGATTTATTGTAAAGTCTAGGGGTAGTGTTTTATTAGTTTTTGTTATAGTTTTGTGTCTTGTTTATTATGATAATTATTGTTTTATTTAGGTATTTTGTTAGTTTTAATCGGTTTGTTTGGTGTTTTCATTAATTTTGGTAGTTTTAATTTAATTCAGTGTTTATGTTGTTTTTGATCTAGTTTTTAGTATGTGTTTATGTTTTGTTAGTTATTGTTTATTTACTTTTTGTTTAAAGTTTGTTTGAGGTTTTGTTTTAGGTTAAAAAGCCAAGGAACCAAGACTGAAGGAAAAAGGGACAGTAGCTGACACAGGCAGAGGACACGGCCAAGTCACTAGCCGTGTCTCATACCAAGATAAAAGGAAGTTCAAGGCACAGAAGAGGACACAGGCAAGGGACACGGCCAAGTCAGTGGTCGTGTCCCTCCAAAAAAAGCATCCAACACGGCCAAGTCACTCTGACTTGGCCATGTCTCACCAAAGTCCAAAGCAAAGAAGAGCAATTTTCTCAGAGGCAAACACAAGCAAGGGACACGGCCAAGTCACCTGGCCGTGTCCCTCCAACAAGCTCCAACACGGCCAAGTCACCTCTGACTTGGCCGTGTCACTCAACAAAGAAGAAAAGAAGAAAAGGCAAGCAGTAGGTGACACATGCAAGGGACATGGCCAAGTCACTGGCCGTGTCCTTCCAAAAAGCACTCACACGGCCAAGTCACTTCTGACTTGGCAGTGTCCCTCATGAACCAAACACGCGGCGGATTTTAAAGCGGACGTTTCATATAAAAGGAAAAGAAGAGCTTAGGGTTTGGGAGGGTTGAGATTTTGAGAGCTGATTTAGCCGTCAAGAGTGAAGTTAGGGTTTGAACATTTGTTTTCTTTGATTTTGATTTCACTTTAGCTTCCTTGAGAGACGACCTTGGGGCGATCACCTTTGCTACAGTTACCTCGTATACTTGCGAGTGACGCTTTGTGGTAGAGCTAATTTGAGCGCAACAAGTTTTTGGCGCCGCTGCCGGGGAAGCTAATTGGCGTAATTGTTTATTTAAAAATATATATATATATTAGATTATTTCTCACTATTTTCATTTTATTTTATTTTGTCTTTTGCTTTTAATTGTTTATTTTTCTAGAAAATTTCTGTTTATGCAAGGCAGGAGATCACTCGAAGGAGAGATACATCCATTCATTCCAGAAATTCAGAGAGTGAAAAGGAGTAGAGAAGAGTTTGAACTCTACACCGGATTTGATACAGAGGAGGACACTTCTGAATTTGAATCGGAATCTGAACAATATGTTAAAATGGCTGAAGAAAGGCAAAGAACGATGAGAGACTTTGCTAGACCTGTTATTGGAACTTCCACTTCTTGCATAAGACTGACAGATGCAGCAAGGAATTATGAGTTGAAGAACATTCACTACAACATGCTGCCATCATTCTATGGAGTTCCAAATGAAGATCCTTTGAACTTTATTCGGGATTTCTACTCCACCCTCAACACTTTTCCTTTAGGAGGACTAACAGAAGATCAGTTGAGGATGAGGTGTTTCCCTTATACTTTGAAGGATAGGGCAAAGAGTTGGCTCATGATGTTGCCTGAAAATTCACTGACAACTTGGGAGCAAGTTTATAACAAGTTCATGGGCAAGTTCTATTCACACCAAAAGACAGCTAAGTTGAGAGGGAAGATTGCTACATTCTCTCAATTTGAAGGAGAGCCATTTCATGAGGCTTGGGACAGATTTAAGATGCTATTGATCCAGTGTCCACATCATCACTATCCACTTCAACTCCTTAATCAGTTTTTCTATGATGGTCTAACCCAGCAATTTCAGAACACTGTTGACAATGCAGCTGGGGGAGCCATGGGAGAAAAGACAGCTGATGAGACTTATGAGATCTTTGAGATGTTGGGAGCTAATTCTCAACAAAAGAGTGTAAGGGGAAGAAGTAAGGGGGTGAATCAACTGGAAGCCAATACTGAAATGGTTAGTCAAATAGCTGAGTTGACAAGGCAGGTTCAGATGCTAAACATGAAGAACAATATTTCTTCATCCACTCAAGAAGTTTGTGGAATTTGTGGGACATTTGGGCATGGAGCAAATATATGCCCCTCTGCATATGAGTCTTTTGGGAATGAAACTGAGCAAGTTAATGCTATGGGGGGATTTCAACCAAGAGCAAGGAATGATCCTTACTCCAACACTTACAATCCTGGTTGGAGGAGTCACCCCAATTTTTCCTGGACAACAAATAATGCTCAACAGCCTTTCCATTTGCTCCAGAGACAGAACCAACAGCAAGGTCAATCCTCAAATCAAGGTCAGCCTAAGAGAGAGAGTTTGGAGGAAAGTTTACAGGCTTTTATCCAAGTCAGTGCTAAAAATCAGGAGATGAACAACAAGAGGCTGGATTCCTTGGAAGCATCTTTTAAGAAGGTGGAGACCCAAGTGGGGCAACTTGCTCAACAGATGCAGATTCAACAAAAGGGGAAGTTCCCAAGTCAACCTGAGCAGGCACAAGCAGTGACTGTTCTTAGGAGTGGCAAGGTAATTAATAACAATGTTGAAAATAATTCTGTGAATGCAGGTGAGCAAGAGAATAAAAAGAAAGGAGAACTAGAGAACAAAGGTGCTGAAGAAAGATCAATGGAGAAGTCACCTACAGCAGATTTGCACAAGGCAAGCAATCCATACCGGCCACCTATACAATTCCCCAGCAGGTTGAAGGATGATAAAAAAAATAAGAAATTTTTAGATATCTTCAACATGTTGTCTAAGGTAAGTATCAACTTACCCTTACTTGAAGCAATTAAGAACATGCCGGCTTATGCTAAATTCTTCAAAGAACTGAATACCAAGAAAAAGAGGTATGAGCCGAATGAAAATGTGATAGTTTCTGAGGTAGCTAGTGCTGTTTTGCAGCATAAACTACCTCCTAAGCTAAAGGATCCTGGAAGCTTTATTATTCAAATTACTATAGGGAATGGAAAGGGTACTGATGGCATGTGTGACTTGGGAGCCAGTGTGAATTTAATGCCTTATTCTGTGTACCTTGATTTAGAATTAGGGAAACTTAAACCAACAAAAATGGTGTTGCAATTAGCTGATAGATCTCTTAGATTCCCGAAAGGGGTTATAGAAGATGTGTTAGTTAAAGTTGGTGGTTTGATAGTACCTGTGGATTTCATTGTTCTTGACATAGAAGTAAGTAATTCTTCACCATCTGCACACACCATTCTGCTGGGTAGGCCTTTTATGGCAACTACCAACACTTTGATAGATATTAAAAATGGAAAATTATCAATGATTGTTTTGGGACAAACTGTGAAATTTTCTATTTTTAACACTTCTCCTATTCCTACAACTGCTTTATATGAGGATTGTTCTTTCATTGACTGTGTTGATGCAGTTGTTTCAGATGTTTTCTTGCAGACAGGTTCTTCTGATAAATTGGAGCTGGCATTGACCTTAGAGAGTGATGTGGATATTTTTTATGCAGAAATAGCCAGTTGCCTTGAGACTTTAGAAAATAGAGGAGCTTAAGGAGGACCCAATTTTTGAACCTTCCCTCATTGAAAAAAAAGAGAAGAACACCTCACTAGAGTTAGAGCTGAAAGAGTTACCTAAGAACCTGAAATATGTGTTTTTAGGAGATCATAATACCTTGCCTGTGATAATCTCTAGTGAACTTAGTGAAGAGGAGGAGATGAGGTTAGTGAGTGAGCTTAAAAGATTGAAGAGAGCAATAGGATGGGGATTGAGTGACATCAAAGGTATTAGCCCTTCCATGTGCATGCATAGAATCACTTTAAAAGAGGGAGCTAAACCTGTGAGGGAGACTCAAAGGCGCCTTAACCCAAATATGAGTGAAGTGGTTAAGAAAGAAGTGCTCAAATTGCTGGATGAAGGAGTAATTTACCCAATAGCTAATAGTGAGTGGGTAAGCCCAGTACATGTAGTTCCTAAGAAATCTGGAATCACTATGGTAAGAAATGAGAATAATGAATTGGTTCCTACTAGGACTACTACTGGGTGGAGAATGTGCATCGATTATAGGAAGTTGAACAATGCTACAAAAAAAGATCATTTCCCTCTTCCTTTTATTGATCAGATGTTAGATAAACTTTCTGGACACTCACATTATTATTTTTTGGATGGCTTTTCAGGTTACTATCAGGTGCCGATTGCACCAGAGGATCAGTCCAAGACTACCTTTACTTGCCCTTTTGGGACTTATGCATTTCGACGTATGCCCTTTGGCTTGTGCAATGCACCTGCAACTTTTCAGAGATGCATGATGTCTGTCTTCTCAGATATGATAGATGATTTTATTGAGGTATTTATGGATGATTTTTCTGTTTTTGGTAATTCTTTTGATAATTGCCTCAATAAACTTGTTCGTGTGCTTGAGAGATGCATTGAATGTAACCTCACTTTAAGTTGGAAAAAGAGTCATTTTATGGTTACTCAGGGCATTGTCTTAGGTCATGTGGTGTCAAGTAAAGGGATTGAGGTGGATAAGGCTAAAATTGAATTGATTGCTAAATTACCCCCACCTACCTCTGTTAAGGGAATAAGAAGTTTCCTAGGGCATGCAGGATTTTACAGGAGGTTTATTAAGGATTTTTTCAAAATAAGTCAACCATTGTGCCATTTGCTAGGGAAAGATGTTCCATTTGAATTTACAGCACAATGCATGCAAGCTTTTAATTCCCTTAAGGAAAAATTGACTAGTGCACCAGTGATTGTAGCTTCTGTTTGGTCTTTACCTTTTGAAATCATGTGTGATGCCTCTAATCATGCAGTAGGAGCTGTTCTTGGGCAAAGGGTTGATAAATACTTGAGAGTAATATATTATGCCAGTTTGACCCTGAATAGTGCACAAATGAACTACACCACAACTGAAAAGGAAATGTTAGCTGTTGTTTTTGCTTTAGACAAATTTAGAGTTTATTTAATTGGGTAAAAAATTATTGTGCATTCTGACCATGCAGCTCTTAAATATCTGTTAACAAAACAACATGCTAAACCGCGCTTAATTAGATGGGTGTTGTTATTGCAAGAATTTGATTTCCAAATCAAGGATACTAAGGGTAGTGAGAATGTTGTTGCTGATCATTTATCTAGATTACCCTTCTTTAGTGAAAATCTTGTATCTGATGGCATTCATGAAAATTTAGAAGCATTTCCTAATGAGCATTTGTTTGTGGTAATTAATGCACCTTGGTTTGCAGATATTGCTAACTATCTTGCTTGTGGTATTTTGCGATCTAACATGTCCTTTCAGGAAAAGAAAAGGTTTCTACACTTGAGTAAGTTTTATTTTTGGGATGAACCTTATCTATTCCGGATATGCAAAGATGAGATAGTTCGCAGGTGTGTATCTGAGGAAGAACAATTGAGTGTTCTTCAATTTTGTCATGATCTTCACTGTGGGGGTCATTTTGGGGGAAGAAAGACTGCAGAAAAGGTGCTACAAAGTGGTTTTTACTGGCCTACTTTATTTAAAGATGCTCAAGAGTATTGTAAGCACTGTGATCGTTGCCAAAGAGTAGGTAACATTGGGAGGATGAATGAAATGCCCCTTCAATCATATATTGTTGTTGAACTGTTTGATGTGTGGGGAATAGACTTCATGGGTCCTTTCCCCAAGTCTTTTGGATATGAGTATATTTTACTTGATGTTGATTATGTTTCCAAATGGGTGGAGGCAATCCCCACCCGTATTAATGATGCTAATGTAGTTGTTAAATTTGTGAAGGAAAATATTCTTAGCAGATTTGGTACGCCAAGGGTGATAGTCAGTGATGGGGGGAGCCATTTTTGCAACATGCTTTTTGAGAAGTTAATGCACAAATCTGGTGTTAAGCACAGAGTGGTAGCCCCATATCATCTACAGACTTCTGGACAAGTGGAAACATCCAACAAGCAGATTAAGGGAATTCTGGAGAAAACAGTCAACACATCAAGGAAGAATTGGGCAAACAGATTGCATGATGCACTATGGGCATATCGGACTGCTTTAAAAACTCCTCTTGGTATGAGTCCATACCGATTGATTTTTGGAAAAGCTTGCCACTTACCAGTGGAGTTATAGCACAGAGCATATTGGGCAATCAAGACTCTGAATTTGGACTTGGACAAAGCGAAGAGAGAACCATTTCTGCAAATTTCAGAGTTAGATGAGCTGAGAAATGAGGCGTATGAGAGCTCGAGAATTTACAAGGATCGCACTAAAGCACTTCATGACAGAATTATAGTGCGAAAGACATTGAGTCCAGGTATGAAGGTTTTACTTTTTAACTCACGACTCCGTCTTTTTCCAGGTAAACTCAAGTCTCGATGGAGTGGTCCTTTCGAGATAACTCAGGTATATCCTTCTGGTGCCATTGAATTACTTAACTCTCGAACAAGTGAGACTTTTAAAGTGAATGGACAGAGAGTTAAGCCATACAATGAAGGATTTCAGGAAGTGAGGGTCATTGACAGCACTTTAATTCATGATCCCTAGGCCTTGCATAATGTCTAGCTATATGACATTAAAGAAGCGCTTAATGGGAGGCAACCCATCGGTTTACATTTATTTTTGATAGTTGTAATTTTAATTTTAGCAAGTTTTGATTTTATGTTTAGTCTAAATAAATGGAATTGGTGCTTTGATCGGTTTTTCTTTATTTTGTGTTTCAGGGTGTTTGAAGAAGAAGGTTTGCAAAATCTTTAATATTTGGTGATATAAAAAAAAAAAGTTAAAGTTGAAAAGTGGCAGAAGGAGACACGGCCAAAGGACTTGGCTGTGTCACACACGGCCAAGACTTCATTGATTTGTTATTTTTGCATGTTGTCACAGTGAGTGACACGGCCAAAGGACTTGGCCGTGTCCCTTGGCCGTGTCACACACGGCCAAGACTTTACCAAAATTGTTCTTGATTTATATTTTGCACCTTTTCTTCACAGAGACGAACACAGGCAAGGGACACGGCCAAGTCACTGGCCGTGTCCCTCCAATTGCATTAGACACGGCCGTGTCACCTAGACTTGGCCGTGTCTCTCCAATTTCACACACGGACACGGCCAAGTCCACACCAACACGGCCGTGTCCCTCAATTTTAGACTTTTAAAAACCCGATTTTGGCCCAGTTTCTTTCCATGAAATCCCTAATCTCCTGTTCTTCGTCTTTCTCACTCTCTCGCTCTCTGTATCACCAAAACCATAGTTTTTGATTTCAAAAATCCAAATCTTCCTTTAAACATCAAATTTCTTCACCAAAACTAGAGATAATCACTTAAAACTTCTTCTTTGCTCATATAATTGTGATTTAATCAAGTTTTGGGTGTTAATTTTTCAGATCTCAAGATGCCGAGAACTAAGACTGTTTCACACCGCAAGACAAAGAAGTCTACAGCCGAAGGAGCTTCTTCATCTTCATCCACTTTATCTTCGAAGAGAGCAAGTCTTTTGGCTCGGGGTTTTTTCCCGACAAGGTATGTTAACGATGAATCTCTTGATGCCTTGCAAATTAGGACTAATTTTGAGTGATATGTGCAATTTCTTGGATGGGAAACTCTAGTCACCTTGAGACCTTTGCAGTTTGAGGAACTTACTTTAGAATTTTTGACATCTCTCAAGGTTGAAAGAAATGATAAGAAAATCTGCACTAGATTGATGTTTAAATTGCTGGGTAAATCTTATGGGCTCAATATTGACCAGTTAAATGATATATATGGTTTTCATCAGCACGGGGAAAGGTCGGTATCCAAAGAATTTAAACAACAATTTGCTTGGGGAGCTTTAGGCTCGGGTACTTATGTGGCCAAATCGGCTAAGGCATCTAAGTTAAGAAATTCCGCTTTGAGATATTTGCATAGGTTTATGGCTTGCGGATTCTTTGCTCGGAAGGAGAGCCCGGGTGTGGTTGAGGTGAGTGAACTATTTTTCCTGGATTGTGCTTTTAATGCAATGCATGTCAGTGCCGGCTATTGGTTAGCCGATATTTTTTATTCTATGGCTAACAAAAGAAAGGGGGCAATTTGTGTTGGGGGGTTGGTTACCACATTAGTAGTAGCCCTTGTTGAAGATTTTGACCCGAGTACTAGTCGCATGACTAGAATTTCGGGTAATGACTCTTTAGATTTAGCTACACTTGAGAAGATGAACATGGTGGTGCATAGGAGAGGGACTTATGTGATGCCTTCAGATGAGCCTGCAGCACCGGGGGACAGACAGAAGAGAGCACGGGTCCAAGAGGAGTCCGACTCGGATTCTCTTGACCTAGATGAGGATGCTCTGGTCTCAGAACATCAAGAGGTACTTCTGAGGATTGAGGCCCTGGAGGGCAAAGTGGATCGACTGAATGGCAAGGTGGACCGTAACCATGCTGAGGTATTGCAGCAGTTGGAACAAATTAATAGCAACCTTGCGAAGATCTTGAGTCTCCATCCCTCAGCTGCATCATCTTCACGCCAGCCTTTTCCATAGATTTTGAGTTCCTTGTTTTTATTTTGTTTAGTGTATTTTTGTTTTTATTTTTCCTTTTTGTTTTCATGTTAACATTTTTATATTTGGATATTTTATTTTTATATATTGTACTTTTGTTTTTGAACTTTTGTGTTTGTGATGGAAAGCTAGGATTTTGCCTCACCAGGTACGATGGAAGACAGGTTGTCCTTTGACTCTTTTTATTTATTATTCTTGTTTTACATTGAGGACAATGTAAATTTTAAGTGTGGGGTACTCTTTAAGCTTTCCTTTAATTTTTGTTTTGTTTGTCTTGTTTTGCTTATTGTGTTTGTTGTGCATGGCATAATTGTTGAAATCTTATTGATCTTTTCTGTGATTTTAGCATTATAGTTGAGACTTTAGTATCAACATAGAAATGAGCATTTGAATTCATTCAGGATCAATTTTCTCATTCTGCAATTAATGACATATAAATCTTTGTGAACCCACCTGTGTGAGTTTTGAGCCTCATATTATTTTCAAGTGAATTTCTTGTCTTAAGTGTGCACCTTCATGATGTTGCATCTCTAGAGTTTGCTTTTGCATACTAATTGAACTCACATTATGATTTAATCTCAAGTTTTAAAATGATGAAGGCAAATTAGGTTAGCCCCTTTAGCTTAAAAAGACTTCCCTTAATATTGATTTCCTTAGTGAGCCAAGTTGAGCCATTGACCGTTTCTTGTTTGATCAACACAATTCTCAACTTAACATGTTCTTATTATCATCATACCTATGCATTAAGGAATGGAGTTTTATGATTTGACAATAGGGTAGTTTATTTCAAAGTGTGGGGTAAGTAAAAAAACAATTGGTATTGCTATTTGGGGTTGAAATGCATACTTTGCACATTGTGTTGGATTAAGAGTTGATTATTCCTTTCCTCTACATTTTAAGCTAGATGTTCTATGCAAGTTTATATTTTGTATATATATATATATATATAAAATGATGATAAAATAAAAAAAAGAAGAAAGAAAAAAGAAGAGATATATATATACACAATTCATATATTTTCTAGCATTAGAGGAATGTTTACTCATGTACTTTTCTTTTAGTGTGCAAGTATGTAAGATTATTAAGGATTGGTGAGTATGCCATTTGAGGGAGTTGTGAATTTCTTAGCAATAGTATTGTCTAATTTAGATACTCTATTTCTTGATGCTCCAGCTTAAATGCCTTTTCTCACACCTGCACCTTAGCCCCATTACATCCAAATAAAAGACCTTCGGATTATTTCTTGAGAAAATCAGTGAGGGAGATTGGATAATTAAGCAAGTTTATGGTAGTATGCACTCATGAGTGGTTTGAGTGATTAACCTTTGAAATCGAGTGAAACACTTAGATGAGAGATAAGATTTTTATGTTTGGATTAATGAATGAGTTAAGAAAATCCTTAATTGAAGGAAATTGCAATTATTTATGTCTGACTCTTAAAGTATTTCATCTATATGCTGGAATTATAGTTAAGGTTGTTTGAGTTTTTAATTTATGCCATGTGAATTTGCTTGAGAACAAGCAAAGTTTTAAGTGTGGGGTAGTTGTTTTATTAGTTTTTGTTATAGTTTTGTGTCTTGTTTATTATGATAATTATTGTTTTATTTAGGTATTTTGTTAGTTTTAATCGGTTTGTTTGGTGTTTTCATTAATTTTGGTAGTTTTAATTTAATTCAGTGTTTATGTTGTTTTTGATCTAGTTTTTAGTATGTGTTTATGTTTTGTTAGTTATTGTTTATTTACTTTTTGTTTAAAGTTTGTTTGAGGTTTTGTTTTAGGTTAAAAAGCCAAGGAACCAAGACTGAAGGAAAATGGGACAGTAGCTTACACAGGCAGAGGACATGGCCAAGTCACTGGCCGTGTCTCATACCAAGATAAAAGGAAGTTCAAGGTACAGAAGAGGACACAGGCAAGGGACACGGCCAAGTCAGTGGCCGTGTCCCTCCAAAAAAAGCATCCAACACAGCCAAGTCACTCTGACTTGGCCGTGTCTCACCAAAGTCCAAAGCAAAGAAGAGCAATTTTCTCAGAGGCAAACACAAGCAAGGGACACGGCCAAGTCACCTGGCCGTGTCCCTCCAACAAGCTCCAACACGGCCAAGTCACCTCTGACTTGGCCGTGTCACTCAACAAAGAAGAAAAGAAGAAAAGGCAAGCAGTAGGTGACACATGCAAGGGACACGGCCAAGTCACTGGCCGTGTCCCTCCAAAAAGCACTCACACGGCCAAGTCACTTCTGACTTGGCCGTGTCCTTCATGAACCAAACACGCAGCGGATTTTAAAGCGGACGTTTCATATAAAAGGAAAAGAAGAGCTTAGGGTTTGGGAGGGTTGAGATTTTGAGAGCTGATTTAGCCATCAAGAGTGAAGTTAGGGTTTGAACATTTGTTTTCTTTGATTTTGATTTCACTTTAGCTTCCTTGAGAGACGACCTTAGGGCAATCACCTTTGCTACAGTTACCTTGTATACTTGCGAGTGACGCTTTGTGGTAGAGTTAATTTGAGCGCAACAGGTAGGTAACCTATTAATGGTATAAACGGCTGCGACAAATGCATGATCCCAAAATTTAGGAGGAACAAATGAGAGATACAAGTAAGCACGGCCGGTTTCAGTAATGTGACGGTGTTTCCTTTTAGCACAACCATTTTGTTCTGGTGTATGAGGACAAGAACTGTGTTGAACAATACCATTAGTGGTTAAATAAGTTTTTAAGGCTTGATATTCACCCCCCCCCCCCAGTCACTTTGAAATTGTTTGATTGATTTATCAAAAAAAATTTCAACTGTAGCCCTGAATGTAATAAATGTATTAAATACATCAGATTTTTTGCGAAGAAAATAGATCCACGTATACTTTGTAAAGTGATAAAAAAAAATAACATAATATAAATAACCATCACAAAAAGCAATTGGGGCAGGTCCCCATAAATCAGAACAAATCAATTTCAGGGGGGCAGTAGCTGAAAAACTAGAATCATTAAATGGTAGCTTGTGAGACTTGCTCACATAACAAGTTTCACACAAAGAATTAGGAGTTTTTAAAGAAGATGACAGATTATTCAATGACAAGACTTTATTCACTATCAGAAAAGACACATGTCCTAAAAGAGCATGCCAAGAAGACAAAGACATTGAATGGCACACTGGTGAAGCCGAAGATGCTAACTGGTAAAGACCATCTTTAATGGTTCCCTTGTGAAGTTCCTGCTTCGTGTGGAGATCCTTGATAACAAAATAAGTCAAAAAGAATTCGACAGAAACAACATTAGAATTGGTAAACTATAACACGGATAACAGATTAGAAGTAGATGTAGGAACATGTAGAATATTATTCAATTTGAATTTACGAGAATCAACAGAAATAATATTGGAACCAATACGAGAGATAGAAATGCTTTTACCATCTGTGAGAGTCACTTCTTCAGTTCCAGTGTATTCAGAATGAATGCCCAGGTTTTTCAGTTCAGATGTCAGTTGATGAGTAGACCCGCTATCCATGGCCCACGGTTTAGGCAATTTTGAAGGTGTGTCAGTAAAGTTTGATGCTGGTTTGATGTTGGTATCATAATACTTAGGACTAGGACATTGTCTTGAAGTATGCCCTTGACCATTGCAGTTATAGCAAGTGAGAGTTGATGGATCATTAGTGTTTGAGGAGAATCGGCCACGACCAAAACTGCGTCCCCTTCCATGGCCTCTACCTCGAGAGTTGGATGCCATCGTTGCCTGTCGAGAAGAATAATGAGCAATAGCAGGAGGGTGAACAATCGCAGAGGAGGTTTGGAGTTGTAATTCTTCGGACAGCAGTAAGCCAAACATATCATCAAAAGATGTGGGGGTCAATTTAGCCTCTATATTGCGAGTAAATGGCCTATAATCAGCATCCTAGCCACGCAAAATATGATCTATAAGATCAACTTCAGAGATAGGAAATCCAAGTACAGCAAATTGATCAAATATCCGCTTTGCACGATCCATATAAGTGGGAATGGGATTTGTTCCATGAGATAATGCATGAAGAGAGTTCTTCAGTGTGCAAATTTGAGTGCGAGACCCAGACACATATGTGGACTGTAGCTTTGTCCATACTGAGTAAGCCGTGGTAGCACCAATGACCTGAGATAGAACCGATTCTGATAAAGAACTCGAAAGCCATCCCAAAACTATTTGATCTTTCACAAACTAGTCTTTGTAATATGGATTTGGAGCGCCATTAATGTTCATAGGAGGGGCTGTAATCGATCCATCAATATGATGAATCAACTGATTTCTAGCAAGAAGAGGAGTAATCTGGGTTTTCTACAAAAGATAATTAGTAGAGGTAAGTTTGATTGTAACCTGATGATGGGCAGAAAGAGGGGTAACAGTCATAGTAGCTACAGAGAGAGATGTAGCAGGCAAAGATGAGGTGGAGGAATCAGTGCTCATGATGTAGAAGATGTGCAGAAACGTGTAGAAAAAGAAACCAAAAAGAAAAAAGAAAAACAAGCTGTTAACGAACTCAGGAGCTTTGACACCATAAAAAGTTTGCACTCACACCTTTGTTTGTATCAGGTTTCTCTTTAAATAATACATAGATTACTTATACAGATAAGTATAGTTCCTATAAATAAGGGATTGATATTAATCCTAATATACAAAATAATATTATACAGTTATTAATGCTTATCACCTTTCTCTATTCTTAACTTATGTCTATGATATGTCAAATATAGTCTAGAATTAGATCAATCAAAATCGGCCTAGAATCGGTCAAAATCAAAATCTGAACCTTAATTTTTTTATTTGATTTAAATATATAAATTTTAAAAAATGTCGAACTGGTAGTTCAAGTCACTAAAAGTTGCAATAAACCATGCATTACATAGGCTATAGCTTGCTTTGGCTAAGGCAGGTAGTCAACGGTCTGACTGCTTCCCATGCTAATAGCACATACTATTAACATGGGCTAGCATGCGCTAGCACAAGCTAATGCAACAACTAATTCATAATTGAACCTTACACTTTTGATTTAATTTTTTATTTTAAATTTTCTTCTTACTTTATAAATACTACATATTAATATTTCAAATTTTTTTCACATTTATCAAATCTCAAAATTTTCTCTTTTCATTCTTCAATCATCATGCATTACATTATTCAATTTACACTATATTACAATCATTAATCTAAAATATATCTCTATCTTCAATATTCTCTACAATCTAATATTTTTTTAATTTACTATTTAAGATTTTCTACAACCTATATTTTTTTTATTTTTTTAATATTCTCTATATTATAATTTTAATAACTATATTTTTATTTTATAATTAAATTTTATTTCTATTATTTTTATTTTTATCTCATATACTATTATTTTTATTCCATATTTTATTATATTATATTTTCTAAAAAAATAATACTTGGACAAGGCTCAAATTTTGAATTATTTAAGAGAAAGAATATAGTTGATGAATATTCTAGAATAACTGATTTAAAAAATTTAAGGCTTAATATATAAATTCACACATATGCTTATACGAAAGAACCTATTAGATTCATCTACTTTGTGAATGTTCTATGATACACCTCTACATTCTTCAAGTACCCTTTAATGTGCGGGTGCCAAAATTTAAGGAAAATGTTGAGAAAAGTGAGGAAAGGGCTGAGATTTTGACGGTGCTTAACAAAATGAAGAAAAAACACATGTTGAGTTCCAAGAAGCTTTGAGCAATTTGGAGAAGTAAATGGAGAAGCTAAAAAAAAGAAAAAAAATTGAATCTAAATTGTAAGAAGATTTAAGCAATTTGGAGAAGCAGAAAGAAGATGTCGCTGCCAATGTCAATTTTAGGAGAAAGTGAACATCGTTTTTCAATTTGATTCCAACTCCATTTTTTAAGTTTTTAATTTTTTTATTATTAAAATTTTTTTATTGATTTTTTTAAAAAAAATTGTTTATTGAAATTATATTGTGTTTCTACTATTTATAAATGGAAACAACAATGAACTCTTCACGAGCCCTATTATCCACACTAAAAGCACGCGTATTTTTAAAAAAGAAAAATTTTAAAATTTATTTGATGTGATTTGCAATTTTATATTGGGGACAGATATATAAATTTAAAATTAGAGGTGGATATAACATATTTAAAAGGGTAAACATCCTACCAAAATCATACTCGACATTGTTCAAACACAAATTTTCAAATTTATATGACATGGCTAAAGAGATAGTTGAAACGTTCAGCGATGGAAACAATTAAGGTAAGAAAGTTTTACAATATAATATAAGAAAACTATATGGACTTTGATTTCTTTTTAAAACCAAGAGGATATGTAAGCAATAAAAAATTAAGTTCAAGTTCCTTTTTTTATTTTTTTAGTAAATTAATCTCAAAATTTTTATTTTTTACTAATCTTAATTTCAAATATTTTTTTTATGAATTTTTAATTAAAATCACATGTAAATTATCTTCCAAAATTGCTTTAAATCACCTTCAACCGGCCTAAACCTATTTTAAGCTACCTATTCAAACGACCTCCTTAAACCACCTCACGAACCACTTTCGAACGGGATTCTAATCGAAACTGGGAATTCTTGAATTGTCCTATAGAAAGTTTGTATAACATCCATGCTTTTAAAATATATAAGATAATTAAAATATAAAGGAATAACTAGATCTATTGGAAGGTAGATACATAATATACACACTAGATATATATAATATATACACTAGATACATAATATATAAACTATATATGTATGATATATATACACATCCATATATACATAAGTTAAAAAATAAAATAAATATATAAATAACTAAATAAAAGTCAAAGTAAGGTGAAAAAATTGAAATTAGGGTTTTGATGGGGATTTTGTTGAAAATAGTATAATTAAGGGTTATTATGAATAGTTTAAGTATAAATATGTTTTTAATTAAAGAATTGAACTTTTGTTTGGTTTAGGAGAGATTAGGCCAAATTAGCTCAAGAGGTAAAGTTTAGAGTTATTTGGAATTGGAGCTTGGAAGGTGAAATTAGAGTGGTTTTAAAGCAAATTAAGGTTTTTATATACTTTGATAACATTTAATTAAAGTGTTTATATTTTGACACAAACCATTTTGAACCTTTTTAAGAGTTGTTGCTTTTATTTTTAATGAGGCTAATTATGAAATTTATACATTATTAATAAGAAAGTGATTTGAGCATTGGTTTGCACATGCAAACTATTATTATATGATGAATTGTAGTATTTTATAAAGTACATTGGAAGTATAGAAATAAGACATAATGTGATTATGGTGATGAAAATTATTTTCAATGTGGATGAGAACACGAAATGTGATATGACATTGTGTGATTAGTTACCCCGCATAATTACTTGTTCCAAAATATTGAGTTTAGTACTGTCGAGTTGACATGTCAATAATATATCATGATATTTTTTATGCTTTGGGACGAGATGCACTGGTATCACTTTTAATATTACGCTTTTAGGCAAGGCACACTAGTTTCAGATATTTGGAAAGATGGCATTCATGTGAGATACACTGGTATCATATGACACGTAATCTCTGGTATCGGACCTTTGGGTCACGATAGGCCAAGCCAATCTTTCTAGAACCTGAATATTATGTAGGGATTGTTGGGCCCAATGTGTGTCGATGTGATATGTTTATATGATTTATAAGATTATATATAACACATTTATATCCTATGTATGTACAATACATACAATTCGTATATGTATAATATATATATAAAATACAAGAATGTTATCATCTTTGACATTTATAAAATTTTCATATTTATATGAAAATATTTAAAGCTTGTAAATGTACCTTAACAAGTTTATAAATAAAAATATATAAATAATTTAATTAAATAAAATACAAATTTTAAAGAAAAAATTCTAAGAAAAATTTGCCATAATTTCAGCTATATTTTGGATATTCTCCAAAAATCAACAACATAACCTGCACAAAAATTTTATACTTCCAAATTCATACATTTAAATGCCCACTACTTCACCATCCTCCAATATTTTCTCAAAATCATCCATACATATATAAATGCACATTTAAATAAATATATATATATATATACAAACTTCACACTTATTTTAAACACTTGATATTTTACAACATTTTCAGATATGCATAAGTATTATATATAATTAAAACAAGATTTACAAGTGGATGTTTACATGCTTACAAAGTGGCTAAGGTCTCATGGTAACAAGACAAACCTTTTAGAAAAATGCAGAACCCCTAAACTTGCTAAGGTCCGGTAGAGCTTTCAGTACTAATTCTGCCACATACGCGATAAACAAAATTGCACTAAGAATAACGCTTAGTTGTGTATACTTTGATAATAATATAAATTAAAATAAAATAAATGTAAAATGCTTATTCATTAAATATGCAACATGAAATTTTTTTACTAAATTATCACTTAACACAATCACATAAATTGGACCCAAATGACCATATATAATATTCATGTTCTAGAGATAATATTTTGGACTATTTTTGACACCCAGTGTCTAGTCCGAAGGCAAATATTAGTGACGTCCAACGTTTAACCTGAAGACAAATCAAATATGAGTGACGCTCAGCGTCTAGCCCAAAGGCATTCATAGGCATGCCGCTAAACACAAAACTTTGAAAAGTAAAATTATATAAGGTTTCACACATAACATGTAAAATTTCACATTTTTCTCACATTTTAGCAATTATACCAACTTTCATTCTTTTTATACTTTTTTCATGTATTAATCACATTTCCAATCATAAATTTTATATTCCATTCCAATTTCATAATGTAACCAATATATGGTTAAATTTGATATATATAATACTTTTTTATACAACCACATTCCATAATGTTTTTAGCCATTTTAAAATGGCTTAAATGTCCATATATTATGCAATTCATGCCTTTAAACATGTAGCTAAATATTTTATATGTGAGTTCACACATCAAAGTGATAAAACATCAATACCAAAAAACAATGTAATATGTCATTTATAATTTATTACAATACAATTTTATCAAATTATCTACTAATATTATTTAAATAACTTTCAAGCTACCAAAATCACCATTTTCTTACTACTTTTTACAATGCCCTTCATCACCAAAGTTGGAAAAATATAATATGCTTAATGCCTACTCAAAATATAAGTTTATATTATGTATTAGAATCACATTTCTATACATTCTAACTAATAAAAATAAATTTAACAAATTTCTCTCAAATTTTTAAATTTTAATCCTAACTTTCTTTAATTTTTAATATCCATTTCACTCAATTCTAATTGATATTTTAAGTTCATTTCTATCATTAAAATTATTTAATAATATCATTTAAATTATAAAATTAAATAAATATCAATTTTTTATGATTACTATTCCAAAACCCTAACTCGTCCACTACTTCATCCAAACTACCATCAAACTTGGACAAATCAATCAAACAACTGTAAAATCTTTACCTCCTCATCCAAACAACGCCTTCCATACTCATTTTAACAATTTTAATATACTATAAAATTTTAAATTTTCACATAATCATAACTTCAAAGAAATCCATAATTTTTTTGAACCTTAACTTTAATTTTTACAAATTACCATTTTACCTTTTGACTTTTATATGTTATATATATTTAATATATACACTTCAAATTTCATGCTTTCAACTCTACATTTAACATTGCAACTTTTTAATTTTTGATTTAATTTAATTTAATTGTATTAAATCTGAGGATGTTACATTATAAATATTAATTGAGCATTAGATTGTAATTGAAATTAAATGCATTTTTGTGTTATGAGAAGAAACATTTATTTTAAATATTTTATATTATTAAAGTATGTACTACTAAGTTTTTTAGTTTAGCACGATTGAATTATATTGTACAGATGATAGAATTGTAGAGCAGGAAAGCCATGATAGACCTGAGCATGTCTCGATTTTGAGAGTTAATTTGAAGTTAGAGTTATTGCCACGAGACTGAACCTATTCTATATACTTTGGTTTTATGTATTATAATCATAATATATATAAAGCAAGTTTTGGAGTGTTATGTATATATATATACATACTCATGATGTACATTGTTTCTAGTTATTAAAATTTTGGATGTGAATTGATGAAGATGTGGATTTGGAGAAAATAAAAATTTTGGTAGTGTTTTCTTTTGCTGGTTGTTAATAAAATGTTACTAACCATAAAATGGAGTTGTAATTTTTGAGTCAAAAATAGAGGTGCTTAACTTAGGTATTTTTGGTCCAAAATAAATGTACCTAACTTAAGTGATGGTGGTAAAAAAATGGAGGTGTCTAACTTAAGTGGTGCTGGTAAAAAAATAGAGGTGTCTAACTTAGGTAAAAGAAATGCCTAACATTTGATAAATCTCACCAACCATTATGTACACATGCTATAATTTTTTTTATATATAAATGGCCCTTTGGCCATTGTTATAAAAAAGAAAAAAATTAGAGAGAATAGAAAGAAAATTAATAGAGAGGAATATCAGAGCGGGTATAGTAAAAATTAAGTCAAGTAATTTTTGTGCTCTTGATCTATTAGGGAATTTTTTTAAGAGAATTTCTGTTAAATTTTTTTAGGGATAATTGAGTGTGAGGTGTAAGTGTTTGTAAACACAGTATATTTTTCTCCTTAATAGAAGTTTGCAGCAGCTCCAGAGACGTAAACATAATTGGCCGAATTCCATTATTAAATTGTGTGTTACTATTCAACATTTATTTTCGCTTTTCTACTAATCTGGTTTAAGAAAAATAGAGTGATAATATTTATTTCCCAACAACTGGTATCAGAGCAAAGGCTCGGAATTCTACTAAAGCACTATTCATCTGTACGGGATACTATTTATTGTCAGAAATATTTTGGAAAATCCATATTCGAGTGGGAGCGATAGCCACAGATGAAGGGAAAATGAGAATTGAAAAGTTCGATGGTACGAATTTTGGCTTTTGAAAGATGCAGATTGAAGATTATCTGTATCAGAAAAAGCTGTATCAACCTCTTTTACAAATGAAACTAGAAGGCATGAAAGAAGAAGATTCGAACCTTCTCGACAGATAAGCCCTTAGAGTTATTAGATTAACATTATTTCATAATGTTGCTTTCAACATAGCCAAGGAAAAGACCACAGCGGGTCTTATGGTGGCTCTATCCAGCATGTATGAAAAGCAATTGGCCGCAAATAAAGTTTACTTGATGATGCAGTTATTTAATTTACGAATAACAGAAGGGGCATCGGTGGCTCAACATCTGAATAAACTCAACACAGTCACAAGCCAGTTGAGTTCAGTGAAAATTAAATTCGATGATGAAGTTCATACTTTAATTATTTTATCATCTCTATCAGACAGTTGGAGTGCTACTGTTACAGCAGTCAGCAATTCATCGAAAAATACCAAATTAAAATTTGACGATGTACGAGATCTTGTATTGAGTGAAGAAATTCGGTGAAGAGAATCAGGAGAAGCATTAACCTCTTCAGCTCTACACAGAGTCTAGAGGGAGAACTTCAAACAGAAATTTAGACTCTGGTAGATCAAGATCTAGAAGGGGCAAATCTAGATAGGGGAAGAAAGATTTCAAGTGTTATAATTGCGGCAAGAAGGGTCACTTTAAGAAGGATTGTCAAGCTCCAAAGAAAAATAACGGCGCACAGGAATCTTTAAACGTGACCAAGGATGCAGGCGATGCTATGATTCTAAGCATTAACAGTCCGATTGAATAATGGATCTTGGATTCAGGGGCATCTTTTCACTCCACTCCATGCCGAGAAATCATGGAGAACTATATCAGTGGTGATTTCAGGAAGGTTCATCTACCCGATGATGAAACCTTGAAGATCATGAAAAAAGGAGATGTCAAATTAAAGTTGCCAAATGGGACTGCCTGGAAGCTGCAAGGAGTGAGACATATTCCTAGTCTCAAAAGAAATTTGATCTCTATGGGACAACTTGATAAAGAAGGTTATTGTACGACCTTCACAGATTGTGAATGAAAAATTACCAAAGGAGCAATTGTCATTGCTCATGGTAAGAAGACCGGTACTCTCTATATAACCTCAAACATAGAGAACATCATCACAGTAGCGGATGCTGATTCAAATATATGGCATTAGGGGCTTGGCCATATGAGCGAGAAAGGGATAAAGACACTTCTTTCAAAGGAAAAAGTTGCCAGAACTTAAAAGTATAGGTGTCGGTCTATGTGAAGACTGCATCTTTGGGAAACAAAAGAATGTCAGTTTCACGAAAACTGGCAAGACACCCCAGGAAGAAAAGCTCGAGTTGGTACATACCGATGTATGGGGACCATCTCTAGTTTCATCTCTTGCAGGCTCATTGTATTATGCCACCTTCATTGATGATTCAAAAAGAAAGGTATGGGTATATTTTCTAAAGAAGAAATTCGAAGTCTTTGATACATTTAGAAAATGGAAGGCCATGGTGGAAAATAAAACTGGCTTAAAAGTCAAGCGATTGAGGTCTGACAATGGAGGGAAGTGTAGAGATAGAAGGTTCAGAGAATTTTGCGCAAGCAGCGGAATCAAGATGGAAAAAAATTTCCTATGACACCGCAGCAAAACGGCATAGCTGAGCGCATAAACAGAACTCTGAATGAACGTGCCAAAAGTATAAGGATATAAGCCAACTTGTCTAAGAATTTATGGGTTGAATCTGTCAACACCGCGGCCTACTTGATCAACATGAGCCTTCAGTACCTCTGGATGGTGAAATACCAGAGGAAGCATGGAGCAAAAAAGAGGTAAACATTTCACACTTAAGAGTGTTTGGTTGTATCTCTTACATACATATAGATTCTACTGGAAGAAGTAAACTTGATGCCAAGTCTAAAAAATGTGTCTTCATTGGATATGGTGGTGATGAGTTCGGTTACCGATTTTGGGATTATAAAAATCAGACAATTATAAGAAGCCAAGATGTCATATTCAATGAGAATGTGATGTACAAGGATAAGCTAACAGCAGAATCAAGTAGCTCTAAGATAGATGCTGAAAATAAGGAATTTGCTGAGTTCGAGAAAATTTCTGGAAATGATGTTAAGAATAGTCCTGAAGTAGAGGAGCCAAGCATGCCAAAATTGAGACGCTCCTCTAGAATTTCTAGACCAACCCAATGTTACTTGCCTTCTTTGCATTACTTATTGCTGACAGACAATGGTAAACCAGAGTGCTACGATGAAGTAATGCAAGTAGAGGATTCAGTCAAGTAGGAGTCTGCCATGAAAGATGAGATGGACTCACTCATATCAAATCAGACATGAAAATTAGCTGAACTACCACATGACAAGAAAACACTTTACAATAAGTGAATTTATAGGATAAAAAAAAGAGCATGATGAAAGAAGACGCTACAAAGCAAGATTGGTTGTAAAAGGTTTTCAGCAAAAGGAAGGTGTTGACTATACTGAATTTTTTTTTCCAGTCGTGAAGCTTATGACAATCAGACTAGTGTTGAAAATAGTAGCCGCAGAGAATTTACATCTTGAATAGTTAGATGTAAAGACAACATTCCTTCATGGAGATTTGGAGGAAGAGATCTACATGAAGCAGCTAGAAGGCTTCATTAAGGCAGGAAAAAAAAACCTGATGTGCAGGTTGAAGAAGAGTTTGTATGGTTTGAAACAAGCTTCTAGACAGTGATACAAGAATTTTGATAGCTTTATGGGCAGCAGTGGTTTCACAAGATGCCAAGCAGATCATTGTTGCTACATTAAGAAGTTTGGCAGTAGCTTTATTATTTTATCGTTATACGTTGATGGCATGCTCATTGCAGGTTCAGACATGCAAGAGATTAAAATTTTAAAGCAAAAATTATCAAAGCAGTTTGCAATGAAAGATTTGGGTACTGCAAAGCAGATTCTTGGAATGAGGATCAAGAGAGACACGAAGTCGGGGACTTTGATGTTATCACAGGCTGAGTACATCACCAAAGTACTAGCCAAATTCAACATACAAGATGCTAAACCAGTGAGCACACCTTTAGGTGTTCATTTCAGACTCTCTAAAGAACAGTCACCGAAGATGGAGGAGGAACGTGCACACATGACAAAGGTGTCATATGCCTCAGCAATTGGGAGTTTGATATATGCCATGGTTTGTATCAGGCTAGATATTACTCAAGCAGTGGGAGCTGTTAGTATGTACATGAATAATCTAGGCAAGGTACACTGGGAAGTAGTTAAGTGGATCCTCAGATATCTTCGGGGTACCATAGATAAGGCACTTTATTTTCAAGGTGGAGATACGACACTAGTAGGCTATGTGAATACTGAATTAGCCAAAAATGTTGACGTCAGAAAGAGCACTACAGGGTATGTCTATACTCTAGGATGTACCACAGTGAGCTGGATCTCTTAACTACAGAAGATATTTGCTCTCTCTACAACTGAAGCAGAATATGTCGCTGTCACAGAAGCCAGCAAGGAGATGATCTGGCTCCAAAGTTTTTTGGAAGAATTAGGCAAGAAACAAGAAAATAATGTTTTGCATTGTGATAGTCAAAGTACCATACATGTAACGAAGAATCCGTCTTTCATGCCAGAACGAAGCACATATAGTTGCGATATCACTTTATCCGGTCACTTCTGAAAGATGGAATTTTGAAACTTGAAAAGATCAGTTGAACTTAAAATCCAGCAGATATGTTAACGAAGACGGTGTCGACTAACAAACTGAAGCTGTGTTCAGCTTTAGTTGGCCTGCAGTAGAAGTAGATCGTAGAAGAGCTGTTGCATAGATCGAGGTGTGAAGACAGATTAAAATCAGTCTTCAAGTAGGAGATTATTAATAAAATGTTACTAACCATAAAATGGAGTTATAATTTTTTAGTAAAAAATAAAGATGCCTAACTTAGGTATTTTTTGTCCAAAATGGAGGTGCCTAAATTAAGTGATGGTGGTAAAAAATGGAGGTGCCTAACTTAAGTGGTGGTAGTAAAAAATGAAGGTGTCTAACTTAGGTAAAAGAGATGTCTAACCTTTGACAAATCTCACCAACCATTATGTACACATGTTATAATTTTTCTATATAAATGACCCTTTGGCCATTGTTATAAAAAAGAAAAAAATTAAAGAGAATATAAAGAAAATTAATAGAGAGGAAGATCAGAGCAGGTCTAGTAAAAAATTAAGTCAAATAAATTTTGTGCTCTTGATCACGTCTATTAGGAAATTTCTTTAAGAGAATTTCTGTTAAAATTTCTTAGGGATAATTGGGTGTGAGGTGTAAGTGTTTGTAAACACGATATATTTTTTTCCTTAATAGAAATCTGCAGCAGCTCCGGAGACATATGCATAATTGGCAGAACTCCGTTATCAAATTATGTGTTACTATTCCGTATTTATTTTCGCTTTTCTACTAATCTGGTTTAAGAAAAATAGAGTAATAATATTTATTTCCCAACACTGGTTGTATAATTTTAGATTTGGGAATTATTAAATTTTAAAATGAAGCTCTGGTAAAATTTTAGTAAAATTTTTTCTTTATTTTCTTTATTAATATTATATTTTAATTTGTTTTATTTAATTACTATGTATATTTATAAGTTTAAAATAAATTACATCTTTGGAAAGTAATTTTATTTTCGTATTAAATTTTAAGTGGGGAATTTTTTTTTACACTTAGACAACTGTAGTATTTTTATGTTATATATGTGTATTTTACTTATATAGAATATAAGAGTATTACAGTTTGATTCATATTAATTTTTTTTGAATCAAAACTAATAGTTCTTAAACCTTGCCATGTCTACCTCTAACTACTATAGGATGTGCAAAATATTATTATTTGACCGAACCCACTCATTTTATAATATTTTTAGCGGGCTCGATCCGTTTTTATCTTATATTTAGGCTATAAAGGGTAACTTGTGAAAATTTTTGTTTCTTGGTCGGTTATCAGATTGGACAACAGATTTTTCATGTAAGCACAAACCTGAATGATTGTTAAAACATATATATCATATTCTATAATAAGCAAACAGCGTCGTTTTTGAGATATGTATATAAACACCTCAAATTCTAACCCTAAAGACCCTAGTTGCATAATTTACTTTAAACTTCTCTCTGTTATATTTTCTCTCTCAACTTTCTCTCTCTCTCTCTCTCTCTCAAATTTCTTTCTCTACGTCAATTCTAAAATCTCACTTTCTTTAACCATTTTCTTCTAATCCTCTGTTGTATTCTTCTAATCTTTCAGCGATTTAACAATTTTGGTATTTGTTTTCCATTTTTTTTACTGAGCTTTCAAACTCCTCTGTTCTAACTTAACTAATCGTTGGATCAGATGTTAAAGGAGTGGATGAGATCAAAAAGAGCTCTTAATAGTCAATACAACAGAGGAGTGTAGAGTTATTGATGATGAAACTTATTGCCTTTGTGAGTTGCATGCAAGAATCACAGTATCACCCCTTACCATTTTTCTTACAGTAAATTTGTTTGGTCCATATTGCTTGAAAATGGGTTGATTTGGAATTTTTTAATTTTATATATGATTTTCAATTTGTTTTTTTTTATGATTTTTATTAGAGTTCTTGATTTTTGTTAGATGTTTGTTTAAAATTCTATTTTATACTATTTTATTTACACAATTCGAATATATCCGATTTAATTCGACCGTACCAAAATACACACAAGTCGATCGACAAAGTGTTCTATTCGGTGGAGCTCGGTTTGAAATATTTCTTGAGGGGTTGGGTTTGGTCAGTTTTAAGAACATCTCAAATTCGATCAAACTCGATCGGTACATGGCCCTAATAACTATCATATTACTACTTGTCGAATATGAAATGTTTATATTCAATATAAAGTGTATTTGTTAATAGGACAACTCTAGAAAACATATTCGAATATTTAAAAAAATATACTAAAAACTAAAACTGTATTAAAAAAAATTTTTGATTTTACATTAAACAAAAGATTTAATTACAAAAACATGGAATGGCCGAAAAAAAGTAGCTTTTGCATTCACTTTTTTATGCATGATTAGTACAAACAAAGAATTATAATCCACACTCTAAGTAATTTCAATCAACGAATGTATTTTAGCCCAATTCTTTGTATGGAATTACACACTTTCGGGTTTCACTCAACACCCAACACAACTTTTATAAGTAAAAATGATTAATATAATAATATTATTAAAAAATAATGTATAAAATTTATTATGAAATAAAATTATTTAGATATTAAATAAAATTTAAAAATTTATAAGATAATTATTATTAGATAAACATATATTAAAATTAATAAATTTAATTAGTTTATTTTTTAAAAGAGAATAAAATGAATTTATAATTTTCATAATAAAATATATTTATATTTATTTTTCATAAAATTAAAAAATTAATATAAATTTAGTTATATAGTATTATATATTATATATACTGATATATAACTAAATATATAATAATTTTATATTCCAATTCTTTTAAAGGTCAATACGTATATATTATTATATGTAATATATACTGACATGTATCACTATATACTCATATATATCGATACATACTAATATATACCTACATATAAATAATATATATTATTATTCTTGTCGGTATATCTAGTTATATGTAACATATACCTACATATAAATAAAATATAAAAATAGTTATATATCAGCATATATACATATATACTCGCATATATCAACATATACTTACATGTATTATTATTTTCTAATTAAAATGATATATATCGATATATATCCGCATATATCGACATGTAACTTAGAACTTCTTTCTATACTATTCATTTACTTGTAGTTATATGATGTTATTAAATTCAACAATTAACAAAATTTGATCTTGCACAGGCGATGGCTAGATAGATAGGTAAAAACTATGGTATAATTAATATATTCATATAAAATACATATTTTATCATGCCATCTCTTCAATTATGATGAACAACACTTACACACGATGCCATATGACACTTATAATGCTACATCATTCAGGAAAAAGTTATATAATTTCTCCACAGTACCGTCAGTCATCTAAATTTTAACTTTTCTTATAAATATTTTTCATATGAAAAAATAAAACTTTCTAACTAACTAAACAATCCATAAGAAAAGGCTCTTTTTTCTCTAACAAACTAATATGTTATGTATGTAACTCCCATGAGCAAAGCCTACAAAAAGGCTTTTAAAAAAACGTTTGATGAATTGAAAAATCCAAAATTGACGAAAGAAGTAAGACCGTGATGTGATTGTTTAATTTGCTGCTATTATATATTGGAATTACAAGTGCAGCTCAGAAACAAAGAATGGACGAGGATTAGCAAAGCAAAGAAGCCCAAGAAATTTGCTAGAAATTTGAAGAAAATCCTTTTAACATCCATCAGTAGTCGGAGATATAATCAACCAATAACACTGACGACGTCAAGTAGTCATCGAGCTGTTCGCTGCGAGGAGCTCTTTTTGTCATCCAAAGGTCATAGAGGGATTGATGATCAGATTTTAACAGTTCATATTTCAGCTCAGAATTAGTTCACTTCCAGGAGAAATATCTATATATGATGGTGAAAGAGACAATATTGGATGATATATCTGATGCTGAAAGAAAAAGACTTCATTTTTACGAAATGTATGACTGAATTGCATGAATATTTGTTATAATTGGTAAATTTTCAGCTGGGTTTTGAATTTGCAACGTGAAATCTTTGAAAGCTACTCTCTAATCTTTCAAATTCCAACTAATGCATTTTGCATAAGTAAATCCTAGTCGGTTTCTCACTCAATTTTTCTTTAATTTTTTTTCCTAAATATTATTAATTGTTCGAGTTACCAGTATTGAAAGCACATGCACCTCTAAATCGCTGTAACCATTTCAAGACAATCCATTATCATCTCTTTCCTGAGGAATTAACCATCATTAACAAAAAAGAAAAACAATCGAGAAACTCACATCTGGTTCAATGGAAAATAGTATTCAATCACTGCATGCCCTCTTTCTAGCAGAGCTCAACTCTTATTTCCAATAAATTTCTTTTTCTTTTTCACTGTATCAGTAATCCCACCTCTACCAAACCTCATCATCTTCCAAGCTATCGACTGTTTTCCAATGATTAATTACTGTTCGCTTCATCTTTTTGGTTCTGGTCAGATCTTCTTCATTCCCTGTTTCTTTAATTCGAACGAAAAAAAAATAGCTTTTTGTTTTTGTTTTTTTTGGTTTAATGGAGCAAGATATGTGTTTCATTCTTTTTTGTAATATTTTAATTTATTAATTTTAATAACTTTTATTATTTAAATTATGAATTACATCTTGTAATTTTACTTTTTAAAATTTTTTTAGAAAAAAATTATGTAGTATTTTATTTTTAAAATTTTAAATTTCAAAGAAATTTTTAAATAGTGGCTCTTTTTAAAATAGAGAGAAGGTGCAAATAACCTATAAATTTTAATGCGTAGATATAATTTAATTTAATTTTTTTAGCTTAAATAAGTCTAAATTTTTATAAAATTAGCTTTTTAAGCTCTCTGTTCAACAGCTTTCACTAACTGAAATATTCTTTCGTTAATTGCATTAAATATAATATAATTAAATAAAAAAATTAGTAGGACTCACAAAAATTAAAAATTAAAAAAAAAAGAAAAAAAGAAAAATGGATATATTTCACGATTTGAAAAGTTGGGTACTTCATCTTTTTTTTTTTTCAGTTCTATTTATTTTTTTCCTCTTTCTTCTCTCATCGTCTCTCTCTTTCGATATTGTTTCTTGGGCACAAAATGGTGAAATTTGCTTTGAAAGAGTATTTCCATCAGATGATGATGAGAAATTGCTGTTTACTCGGTAAATTGATTGAAAGAGTTTGTTATCTACTTTTTTCTCCTCTCAGTATCACTGTGAATTCATTGGTGATGATGGAAAATTGTTGTGTAATCTATAAATTGATTGGAAGCTTGATTATAATTGAGAAATTCATGTAAATGGATATCTAAAATTTCTTCTGGGTTTTGTTCTTTTTAAATTGTTGTTGATTTTCTGATAAAAAAAAGTGTTCTTGATTTGAAAAAAATGTTTGTCTATGGATTGAAAGCTTTTGATTTCAACCCACACCTCTTCAATCATCTTTTCTCTCTTTTCTAAATCTCTGCCCGTCTACCACAACCGCCACCGCCATGAGGGATCACATCTTCTGTCTGTTGAAGCGTCGTCGTCTAGAGTTGTTCTTGAAGGTGTCCCTAATTTTTCACTTAAACTAATACTACTTTTTGTTCTGTTTTGTGATTGATTGATAATTGAGAAATGCTGGAGAACAAAAGAAAAATTTCTACTATATATCTTAGGTTTTTCATTTTTCAGTTATGTAGAGATAAGATTTTTTATTATTGAAATTTAGAATTTGAGTATAAATGTGTGTTTCCTTTTTATTTTTTTGAATTTTCTTGCAGTTTCTTGGGAAACAAACGGAATTGTTATTTTTTGTTTTAAAATTTGTTTTGTTTTCTCTGTTTGGTTGTGGGAAATCCGAGTGTGAGACTAGAAAGAACAAAAAAAAGATAAGTTTTTATTTTCTATTTTTGAAAATTTATAATTTTGCACTTATTTTTCCTTTAAAAATTGGTTAATGGAGAATGGGTCCCACTTATTTTACTTTTTTAAAAAATAATTTTGCCGTGACGGCGTTAGTAGGTATGTTAAATTAAGGGGCTTAAATAATTATTTTAGTAAAAATTTGGATATAATGAAGCCAAAGAAAAAAATAAAGGACTTATTTGAACTAAAAAGGAACGGAATTAAATTATATCTGCGCAACAAGTTTAGGAGGTATTTATTATACCTTCTCCCTTTAAAATATGGTGCATACACATCTCTGCTTTTATATATATAAATATAATAATTGACTATTTTTAAAATTAAAAATTAGAACGTAAATCTTTTTTTTAAAAAAAAATATTTTTAAAATATTTAAAATTTTATCTTTTTTTTAAAATATATAAACACATGCGCAAAGACCAAATACATTTTATAATTAAAATTGTAAAAATTTTATTGTGAAATACTAATCAATAATCTAAACAAAGTTTATCCACATAGAAGATCGAAACCCCAAAGTTAGCCTATTTTTAAATAAAGTTTTTTTTTTTTACATTTCTTATAGTTTTAACGGAAATATCCTTAATTAGCTCATAGTTTTTAACGTAAATATTCTTAATTAGTTCAAAAAATAAAGTATATGGGCTAGTTGAACCAGTTTGAACGATGAACTTGAACTTGATATTCATACCCATTGCCACTGATTAGCAATGAAAATCAAATTGCTGCAAAGCAAAATTAATATCAATAAAATTGAAATAGGCCAAATTGATTAATCACATACAAATACTACATTAAATTCAATTATTGAGCTTAAAAAAAGCCATAAGAGGATCATAAACTTCATTAGCATTCACACCAAAAAAAAAAAAAATCAACATGAGCATAATCTTGTGTATATAACAGGACCAGCTTGTCATCTTGATGATCTTTAAGGTTGTCCAATAGAACTTGCACATCCTTTACATCTGAAAGTGTGTCCTCACCTCCATAGCCAAGAAAGAGAGGAAGGTCATTTGGTACTCTTGTCATGTTATATACAGGAGGACTTGGCTGCCTGTAGTGCTTCATGTTGTCTTCTTCATTACCATAGTTATACATTGCTATGGTTCCTGTTCTAGCCACTATTAATAAAACAATAATACATATCAGAATATTACAATTTCATGTATTTTAGTCTTTTCAAGAAATTAATCTTATGCAAACTAATCTTACAAACTATACAAGGAAAGTGGAATGAACTATCTTATTGTATAGTTTGCAATTTCTTTCAAGAAAATTCTTATACAGGGATGAAAACGGGCAAGGTATTGTAATCATATCCGGATCCTAATTCATTTAATTTTAAACTATATATTCGTAACTTATTTAAAGTTATTTGTAATTATCACTCTATCATTTTTATTTGTTCCAAATTCATTTAACACTACTTGTGTATTACTTATTTAATTACTTGTGTATTGCTCATACTTAAATATAAAAATTAAAAAATATAATAAAATTTAAATTATATAATAATAATTTTCTTAATCAAATAATTATAAACAAAAAAATGAATAATAATATAATTCCATCAAAGCAATTCCATATCACACAATTTTATAATTAAAACATAATACAATAAATGCATAATTAAAATTTAATAAAATATAACTAATATAAAATATATTATATAGTCAAATTCGAGTAGCATGTATCTAGAAGTATGTGCTTAAAGCCACTATATATAGTAAAATCATCATCCTTATTTACTTAAATTTGTTTATAAATCACTCATGCTTTATAAAAATGGATCACATATTTGAAAATATCCAGACATATTGCTAACCATGTTATTATTTACACTAAATGTGGAAACCCTTGTCAATTCTCTGAATTTTGTGTAACTTTTGCTTCTATAGCACATTTTATTTCGATCTTCAATTAAAACCATTAGTAAACCGAGAAATGAGAGAGACTTACTTTGAGCTAGTGGATCAAATTCTTTGTAGCTGTTGATTGAGGTTCATTATCAAGAAAGGTATTTATCTTTGAAGAATTGACACAGCAATTAGGGCCTATATAAGTAAACATCACAGAAATCAGTAACATCCCCTTTTTGATGTTTAAATGAAAAAGTAATTAATTAGTTTATAATTACCAGTGAAAGCAATCATTAAGTTTGAGCAGTTAATTCCGGGATTGTTGCATATATTTTTCAGAAGCTTGGAAGCAGCCTGCCTGTTTACCTGCCAAAGGAAATTGTTCGCATATTTCATGCATATATGATAAATGCTAGACAAGAAAATTGCTTTACTTTGCTTTCTTACCCCCCTGGAACAAATTCTCTCAGGCCTAACCAATACAACTCCTGAGAAATATAAGACAAAGTTGAAATGTAATCAAAATTACTAACTAAAATTTGGAATACCCTCTTTGAATAAGATAAATAATTATTAATTTTGTTCTTGTTTTTTGGGCATGTTGAAAACATTTAAAAGGGGTCTAGCTTAACGCTGATCATAATTATATTTCACAATTTGAATAAGTTGATTTCCCCTTGTACCCCAAAGCCACTAGTACGATGTCATTTACTAATTTACCTCAGCCATGAACAAGTCAGCAGCAGCTCTGGTGAGAAGTGATGGAATTTGATTAAGATAGGCTATTGTGCTAAGCAAAGCAGCTGATCTTAACTTGTTTAACAATTTCTCTTGTGAAAAGGCTGTCAAAGCAATCAAAGTTCCCTACAAACATGCAGTTTTTTCAACTATTTCCACAATTAAAACTCATGGACTAGTATGCAAAAGAATTGAAATACTCATCAAGGAATGGCCAACATAGTGAAGTTTCCGCCCTGTCTGGTCATACACGTACTGGAATGTAGCAGGAAGATCATAAGCAGCAAGTTCATCCCATGACCAACCCCAATAAGCCTATAATTACAAGAACAAGATTAGATTAACAACCAAATGAGAGGAAATTGCATCAAACATCTCTAAACTATGTACTAGATTATATTCTATTGTGATCAGGGAAGATCAATTTGCTATAATTTAGTCAATTAACTATTTTATTGTATAAAAAATGTTCAAGAAATGTCACATAATGATTACTAGAAAATTGAACAGACCGGATCACTGGGGCTAAGAGAGGTATGCCTGTGACTATATCTAGTTCCACGAGCATTAGCTATCCACACATCGTAACCATTGTCTGCCAATATGAATGCCAAAGATTCATCAGGAGAATTGAATAGCCATGTTCCACCATCCTGTGAACAATCACTTCTCTATATCAGTTTCTTTGTTTACTTATTTTTTCGACAGAAAATTAATATTTTCCTCTTCACCTATAGAAAAATAAAATGAACTTTGGAGGTCACTAACCGACAATATCCCATGTTGCAGCAGAACTGGTGGTTTGTCTGCTGATTTACCGGATCGCACAGCAGGCATTCTCTGGATGCTTAGAATACAACCATTTTGTGTTGTTACCTGAAACCCATTAACATATATTAATCAGTATAAGAGAATTGACTTTATGCACATAAAATTGCAAAAATAGTTAGAGCCTAGTCGAGTACTTTATGTTCTTGGCAAACATAGCCTTATGTCTCCACCAAGGATTTGCAAATACCGTTATTAGATTTTGAGGATGATACAGGCATGCTATCTTGACCAGTAATTGCATAATGTCTAGTTCTTGCTGCTGCAATTGCACAAAAATATAATAGTATTACCACAAGAAATGAAGTTGTAAAGTACTATTACTAGTAGCCATTTCAATTTCTATAATTGCCTGCTGCAATCTGCAATTTTTTATAGTTTATCTACAAATTCATGTACAAAAAGAAGAAAGAATGATATAATATATAGTTTATAAGCTTTCTGTTTTAACTAACTAAAAAAGACATTTTGTAGGGTCCATTAGTTATACTATTGTATAAATCATCACCAATAAAGTTGGAATTTCGGAAAAAGCTAAATTTTCATTCTTCAAGGAACTAATACATTGTCAAACAGAGTAAACAGTATATTTGATCAATGGTAGCAGATTATTTAAAGTTAAGCATTATCACTAGATCAAACTCTTGAAATCTATGCAACACAACGACAAATAAGTGGTAATTGTAGGATTTTTTTTTTTACTGTCATTCATCAATGAATTTGAAGACGTACGATGTAAGTTATAAATATTAAAATGCTAATTAAGGATGAAAGCACAAGTAATTGCAGAAGAAGCTAAAAGGGTATTCAAACAATACTGAAGACAAATTAGGAGCTATCTCATTTTAATATGGTAACTGATTAAGTTGAATATGCTGTGTTATGTTGCAGACGATCATAGTTTAGCTGGCATTATTAGTAAATATAAGATTTGGAATAATCGCAGCATATTGGATGATTGTTGAATGATTAATTCCAGATCTCTTCTAATTATCTCTTTGATATTTCTCATCTCTTTCCTTTATTTTCTCTTCTTTTTCTTAGCATCCAAATGCTCGGGTTATGATTCATGGATGTGGATCATAATATACCGGCACTGGAGCAGTCAGAACTTGAGGTTCTTACTCCGAGTAATGGCTAAGCAAAAAAAAAAGGATTTAAATCTAATATATATGATATAATGATAAGAATAACATCCAAAGTTTGGAAGATCAAGTTCAAGCTCTTTATCTCTAGATTCAAGATCTCAGAAAAATTATCCAAGAATCAATTGCCGAAAAGAGTCTCAAAGCTTATATAAGGAATGTAATCGGGAACTTAACAAGCATTTTCTCCTCCGTACTTCTAAAGAGGGTGGGGAAATTAACTAAATAATTCTTGATTAATTAACTGATGGGGCCCTTTTGTTGACCAAAATAAAAAAAAAAAAAGGGAAGCACAATTTTTTTTTGACAAAAAAAATAAAAAAGAAAAATTGCAAATTGTAAGGAGGAAGGTAGGCGTAATTGATAGTAGACATAGAAGTCAGCGGTAAAACATGTTCAATACGCGTCCAACCTCTTTATAAAGAGAGAAAGTTTTTACTTCAGTTTAATAATAACACATATTCAAAATAAATCTATGAAGAGAGTTTAATTTTAAGAAATGGTTCCTAAAATTGGAAAAGAGATAAAATAGTGAGGATTATAATTTTAGGGTGTTTTGAGAAACACTTTTGAGTGCTATTATTTTGTATAATCTCTTTATATACCTACTATTTTTTTAATAGTGAAAGAATTATTCAAAATTTATCCCGTGATTTTTTCTCTAATTATTTAGGGGGTTTTTCACGTAAATCTCTGTGTCTATTATTTTTATTTGATATTTATGGTAATTATTTAATTTTTACCGTTGTTATTATTTCTGGTGGATTCGATCGTCAATATCTAATACATAATTATTGAAGGTAATTATGGTAATGGTAATTTAATATTTATCGGCGCTATTAATTTTTACCGTCGATAATTTTATTTTTACTTTTACCACTGGCATTCTGCTGTGGGCTCCACTCTGGATTAGAGCAAAAATTTCAACAACTGGTATCAGAGTCTTTTGGTGGTCAATTCTGTCAGTTTTCTGCAAAGTTACTATTTATATGAATAGTAAATTTTATAAATAGTAAAATCTTTGTCGGATTCAAGAGTTCAACATGGCTAACGATGGGGCAATGATCAAGTTGACAAACTCGAATTATTCAATGTGAAAATTCAGAATGAAAGATTATCTCAATTGTAAAGATCTATATGATCCAATTAAAGGTGACAACGCTAAGCTAGAGAGTATAAAAGACCAGCAATAGGAAAAGTTAAAGAAGCAGCCACTAGGTACAATACGCCAGTGGAAAGATGCTAGCCTATACAATCATGTTAAAAATTAAAAAGATCCGAAAGATCGCTGGAAGAAATTAGAAGAAATGTACGAGGCTACAAATGCTCAAGGGAAGGTGTTTATTATTTGTAAACTCATAAACTTGAAGCTGTCAGAGGGACGATCAGTTACACAACACCTGAATGGCTTTGAAGGACTCGTAACTGAGTTAGCAGTTACTGGGATGTCCTTAAATGATGAGATGCAAGCGTGCCTACTATTGGGATCTCTACCGGATAGTTGGGATACTCTTGTGGTATCATTAAGCAACTCAGCTTCAAAAGGCATAGTGACAGTATTTATGGTAAAGAACAAACTGCTCAAAGAAGAACTTCGTAGAAGGGACATTGTCAATACCAGTTCACAAGCCCTTGTCACAGAGAATAGGGGCCGGAGCAAGAGTAGAGGTCGAGGGCATGGAAAATTCAGGGATAAATCCAAGTCCAAAGAGAGGAGAAAATGCTACCATTGTGGTAAGATGGGTCATCTCAAAAGGAATTGCCATTTTCTCAAACAGGAGAATGCAAACCAAAGTCAAGATAATGACAAAAATACATCTGTTACAGTCTCAGCAAAAGATGGTGAGGTGACTTTAGTCTCTCATGATGCAGATTGTTGTCATATTGGAGATGCAGATGCCGAATGGATAGTAGACTCTGGTGCTTCATAGCACTGTATTCCGAAAAGGGAATACTTCTCCACTTATAAAGCAGAAGATTTTGGCACTATTATAATAGAAAATAATAGTGTCTCGCAAATGGTGGGGATCGGTAATGTCTGCGTGAAGACAAGTGTCGGGTGCACATTAACACTTAAAAATGTGAAACATATTCCCAATCTTCGTTTGAACCTGTTGTTTATTAGTGTACTAGACAAGGAAGGTTATCACCATCATACAGGTGATGGTAACTAGAAACTTACCAAAGGGTCTTTGGTGGTGGCGAGAGGAATATTATGCTGCTCACTGAACAAAACGCATGCGGTGATATGTGCAGGTCAAGTGAATGCAGTAAAGGATGATGCTTCACCAAATTTGTGGCACAGGCGGCTGGGGAACGTTAGTGAGAAAGGGCTGAATATGTTGGCTAAGAAGTCCCTCATCCCATTAGCCAAAGGTAAAATAAACCCTTGTGATTATTGTTTATTTGGGAAGCAACATTGTGTCTCATTTCAGAAAAGCTCTAGACGGAGAGACAATAAGTTGGAGTTAGTACACTTTGACGTATGTGGTCCCATGAAGGTAGAATCCCTTGGAGGAAGTAGATATTTTCTTACCTTCATTGATGATTTTTCACGAAAAACATGGATATATTTGTTGCGCACAAAGGATCAAGTCTTTAAGCACTTTCAGCAATTTCATGCAATGGTGGAAAGGGAGACTGGAGTGGCATTGAAGTGTTTGCGCACGGATAATGGTGGTGAATATATCTCTAAGGAGTTTAGAGATTATTGTAGTCATCACGGTATCAGGCATGAAAAGACAGTTCTTGGTACGCCTCAACATAATGGCGTTACTGAACGGATGAATCGCACCATTGTTGAAAGAGTCAGATCTATGCTCAAAATGGCCAACTTACCTAAGTCATTTTGGGGAGAAACTGTCAATACTGCTGTCTACCTAACAACCGACTACCTTCAGAACCTTTGGATTTTGATATCCCGGAGAGGGTCTGGACAGGTAGAAATATTTCATACTCTCACCTGAGGGTATTTGGCTACAAGGCATTTATGCATGTTCCGAAGGAGCAGAGATCAAAGCTTAATGACAAGTCAGTTCCTTGCACTTTTTATCGGTTATGGAGAGGAAGAGTTTAGCTACATGTTATGGGACCCAGTGAAAAAAGAAAGTTGTCCGGAGTGGAGACATGGTATTCCACGAGAATAAGATCGTGGCAGATACAGTTGGTGAAAGATCCACAAGTGACAGTGTTGTAGATATTACACCAGAAAGCATTCCTCCAGATGATGTCACAGAAGGAGGAATGCCAGAAACAAAATGAGAAAAAAAAAAGAGCCAGCCTTAGGGGATCAAGAGACCATTGTAGATGATGATACTGATGTAGAGGGTGTTGAGCAGGGGGAGCCAAAGAACCTCATTCCACTGGAAGAAGTTAAACCTCAGTTGAGAAGGCCAACCAGAGAATGCCAACCATCTATAAAGTATCCTAGTTCTGATTATATTTTAATTACTGATGAGGGGGAGCCAGAGAGCTTCCAAGATGTGCAATCTTGCAGAGATAAAAATTGCTGGATAAAGGCCATGCAATAGGAGTTGAATTCCTTAAAGAAGAATGACACGTGCGAGCTGGTGAAACTTCCAAAAGGGAAAAAACAATTAAGAATAAATGGGTGTACAAACTGAAGAAAGATGATGGCAACCTAGTGAGATACAAAGCTCGATTGGTAGTCAAAGGCTTTACTCAAAAGAAAGGTATGGACTTTGATGAGATTTTTTCACCAGTTGTGAAAATGAGTTCTATTCGAGTTGTGCTAGGTTTAGTAGCCAGCTTGAACCTTGAGTTGGAGCAGCTTGATGTAAAGACCACTTTCTTACATGGGGATCTAGAGGAAGAAATCTACATGGAACAGCTAGAAGATTTCAAGGTCAAGGGAAAGGAGGACATGGTTTGTCACTTAAAGAAAAGCTTGTATGGGTTGAAACAAGTACCGCGACAATGGTATAAAAAGTTTAATTCTTTCATGGTGAATCAAGGCTATAAAAGGACGAATGCAAATCCTTGCGTATATGTCCAGAAATTCCCTGATGGTAAATTTATCATTCTTCTCTTTTATGTTGATGATATGCTAATTATTGGACCAAATGCAGACATGATTAGCAGGTTAAAGAGTGATTTGTCAAAGGCATTTGACATGAAGGATTTAGGGTCAGCAAGGAGAATTCTTGGGATGGAGATTACCCGAGATAGAAAGTCTTGCAAATTGCATTTATCGTAGGAGAAATATATTGAACGTGTTCTCGGGAGGTTTAATATAAAGAATGCTAAACCAGTTAGCACTCCGCTTGCCGCTCATTTTAAGTTGAGTAGGAAATCCCACCCATCAATAGAGAAGAATAGAGAAGATGTGCCAAATATTCCATATTCTTCGGCAATCGAAAGTTTGATGTATGCAATGATATATACTAGACCAGATATTGCTCATGCAGTTGGCGTTGTCAGTCGATTTCTGTCAAATCCCCGAAGACACATTGGAAAGCAGTAAAGTAGATCTTCAAATACTTGAGAGGAACTTCAAAGTTATGTTTAACTTTTGGAGGTGGAAAGCCTCCTCTTGTTGGTTACACAGATGCAGATATGGCCGGTGATCTTGATGAAAGAAAATCTACGTCAGTATACCTATTTACATTCTCAGGGGAAATTATCTCATGGCAGTCGATATTACAAAAATGTGTTTTCTTATCAACGACCAAAGTATAGTACATTGTAACAACGGAAGCAAGAAAGGAAATGCTTTGGTTAAAGAGATTCTTTCATGAATTGGGTATGCAACAGGAAGGATATATAGTTTATTGCGATAGCTAAAATGCGTTAAACTTGAGCAAGAAAACTATGTATCATGCACGGACAAAACACATCGACGTAAGATATCATTCACTCGGACTTGCCATTGAAGAAAAGGTGTTTCAATTGCAAAAGATTCATACAAACAAAAATGATGTTGATATGCTAACAAAGATTGTTCCCAAGGAGAAGTTTGAGTTAGGTGTCAAACTCGTGGGGATGGGCTCTTATTGAGAGCTGGTTGAAGACCTTCTCCAGTATGTGATGTTGGGGCTGGAAGGGGAGAATTGATGGGGTCCAGCCCCTTTTGTTGACCAAAACAAAGAAAAAAAAGGGAAGCACAAGTTTTTTGACAAAAAGAAAAAAACAAAAAAGGAAAAGTTGCAAATTGTAGGCAGGAAGGTTGGCGCAATTGATGGTAGACATGGAAGGCAGCTGTAAAACACGTTCAATACGCGTCCAACCTCTCTATAAATAGAGAAGGTTTTTGCTTCAATTTAATAATAACACAGATTCAAAATAAATCTGTGAAGAGAGTTTAATTTTAGGAAAAAGTTTCTAAAATTGGAAAAGAGATAAAATAGTGAGGATTATAATTTTGGGGTGTTTTGGAAAATACTTTTGAGTGCCACTATTTTGTATAATCTCTTTGTATACCTACTATTTTTTTAATAGTGGAAGAATTATTCGAAATTTGTCCCGTAATTTTTTTCTCTAATTATTTAGGGGATTTTCCATGTAAATCTTTGTGTCTATTATTTTTATCTGGCATTTACGGTAATTAATTAATTTTTACCGTGTTTATTATTTTTGTTTGATTCGATCGTCAATATTCAATATGTAATTATTGGAGGTAACTGTGGTAATGGTAATTTAATATTTATTGGCGCTATTAACTTTTGCCGTCGATAATTTTATTTTTATTTTTATCACATGCATTTTGCTGCGGGCCCCATGCGAGATTGAAGCAAAAATTCCAACATTAACTAGTAAATTGAATTTCAAAGTTTGCAAAAACTAAATATTAATCATCAATATAAGAGTGTTTAATATAATATTTATTCAAATGCTGTTTGTTCGATGTTTTCATATAGCCGGTATTAGGGGTGTTGATCTATGTGCCTTCTGGTGAGCTCCATCCAAGAATTCTGTTGAAGACTCTAGATTTTGGGTTGATTGTTTTGTGTAGTTTTTGTGGCTTGCTATTATGGTTTGTGTTTCTGGTTTATATTTCTGTTGTATTGTTTGTGTTTCTGGTTTATATTTCTGTTGTATTGTTTGTGTTGTTTGCTGATGTTTTTGTTTCTGTTGTTGTCGATGCAACTTTCGTTTTAATTTAATGCCATTACTCATTTGCTGATAATAATAATAATAATAATAATAATAATAATAATAAATAAATAAGAAAACTTTGCTCGAAAGCCCAGATTTACCGCAATAACTCCTAATAATGCTTTTGATGAGAAAAATAAAAGAGATAAAGATTTAATAACACAGTTGTCGCTTTGGCCGAGTGGCTAAGGAGTGTACCTGCTAAGTGCATGGGGTTCCCCCACGAGAATTCGAATCTTTCAGGCTACGATTAACGTTCGTTTTTCTATTACCATCATTTTTCCAGATTTTGGCTTTTTTTTTCAGAATTTTAATTATCTTTTTTAAATTATCATTACTATTTTTCCATCTTCTGATTAATTGTTTATTTTTTTTTATTCTATTACCTTTTTTTTATATTTTACCATTACTATTTTTCCATCTTGTAATTAATAATTTATTTCCTTTTTTTTATTAGCATTACAATTTTTTAAATTTTCTTTACTTATTGTGTTTTATTTTTTTTTTGTTTTCTCTTTTATATTTATTTTTTTTATATTACCATTGCAATTGTTTGGCATATTACAATTAAATTATAATTTAAATTAACTGTTTTGTTACTTTTTTTTTTCATGTTATAATTAGTATTCTGAGGCTTCTATTATAAAAAGAAGGAAAGTAGAATAAAAGCTAAAAATAAAATAAAATAGAGTAGATAGGAGAAAATATTTTTATTTTTATATTTCAAAATAATATTAGAAGTCGCTATTCATAAACTAATATTTATAAGTTGAAAAAAAATAAAGGACCACAGTTAATAAAATCATAATTAATTTATCAGTTAAAAATAGTCAAAATAAGTATAAAAATATAAATAATTATTTAAATAACTTTTTAATTAAAAATAATAATTAATGAAAATTTGTAAGGTTTATGTCATTAAAAAGTTGTAAGTATAAATATTCATCAAAATATTTATTTATAACAATTACCAATTTTTGAATTTTTTCATATTACAATTTTATTATTTTTTTTTCTAATGCATCTTTTTTTTTATTATTTTCTAGGTTGGGGGAGAACGTTGGAAATGAGTTAATTTTTTTTAACCTTTGATAATTAATTTAAAAAGTGACTTAATATGTTATAAATTTATTAAAATACACACAACCCTAAGATTTTTCATATGAGAAGCCAATATTTCCCTTAATTTACTTTTCAGACAACTAAAATTAATATTGTATTTATTAAACTACTCAAATTAATTAATATTTATCTTAGAAGATGTTTTGCTTAGCTTATAGACTGGTTAAACTAACTTATAAGCTCTAAATTTAGATTAATCTAATAATTTTTTTGATAATTTTATGAGCTTATAAGCTAAAAAAATAAGTTAGATAATACCAGCTTATTATTTTATTATTTATAAACACTTAACTTATAAACTAGTTTGACCAATTAGTTTGTTATATTGTCTCTATTTTTTTAAATAAAAGTTTATGATAACATAATTTTATATCTTTTTTTTGTCATTTTAACAATAAATATGCTTTTAAATTATTTTTTACCAAATATGTTAAGAATTTATCAGCCACTTATAAGAACTCAGAATAAACACTTGACTACTTAAAATTTTAAATGCTTATAAGTTCATTGAGTTTATTAGCACTTAGTGCTTATAAGTTAATTTTTATAAGCTATGCCAAATGTTCCATCATTGTTGACAAAAAGAAAGGAAAAATATAAAATATAAAACTTAAACAATCCCACATCGGGAAATGATGCAAAAGGAAGGGATGAAATTTCCTATATAAGGGAGTTTATGTTTTGGTTTCAAAACACAATAAGTGTTTTATATTATAGATTAGAGTTGAGCTTTTGGAGTTTCTTGGAGTATAAATATTCGGGGTGTTTTGGGTATCGGGTAGAAAAATATTTTGTATTTGTGGTTGTAACAATTTTTCACATAGTAAATATTTTTCTTGGTTGTCGTTAGGCAACGGCCGTTGTTTTTTCTCCATTTGGGAGTTTTTCACGTTAAATTTTTGTGTCTTTATTCTCTTTAATTTCTCAATTGTTATTTTATTTTCTCATTTATTCCTGCTTAAAACAATCCGAGGGGCGAAAAAATAGCGATTTTTTCAACAAGTGGTATCAGAGCTTAGGTGTTATAATTTTTGTCAAAAATCTTAGTATACTCTGTAGTTGCAGCTTGGTCTGATCTTCCACATCAGAAAAGATTTTTGTTTTTAAGCTGGTGGAGCCTTTGGAGCTGGTGGAGCTTTGGAGCTGGTGGGGCTTTGGAAAAGGTGGAGCCGTTTTGCTTTGGTGTGCTTGAGTATTGGTGGTGAGATAAATAATTACATGTCTAGGTAAATTCTGTCAAACGACACGAATTTAGTCTAAGGCAAGTGGATTTTAAGTGAGACCATTGTGACTCCTCCTCTTACCTGAGAATTTACCTGGTGTAATTGTTTATTTCTAGTCCTTTATTAGCACAAAGTAAGCATGTCGACGATGAAATTTGATATTGAGAAATTTGACGGGAGAATAAATTTTGCACTATGGCAAGTGCAAATCAAAGATTTGTTGATCCAGTCTGGACTGCATAAGGTTTTGCAGGGTAAACCGACAAGTGGAGACTCAGAAAAATCCAAAATTAGCAACGAAGAATGGAGTGAGCTAGATTTAAAGGTGGCAAGTCAAATCCGCATGTATCTAGCAAAAAATATTCTTGCTAATGTGGTTGGATTGTCCACGACAAAGGAGCTGTGGGAGAAATTGGAACAATTGTACCAAAGAAAAAATATATCCAATAGGTTATATTTGAAAGAGCAATTTCACATGTTGAAAATGGAGGAAGGTACAAGGCTATCAGATCACCTGAGTGTCCTTAACGACATCGTTTCTGAGTTGGAAACTCTTGGAGTGAGAACCGAAATGAAGATAAAGCTCTCTGACCCATCCTGTTACTTCCTTCGAAATATGAGCACATGAAGCCTATTTTAAAATATAGTAGTAAGGAAGTGGTGTATGCGGATGTGGTTAGTAAGTTAATTACTGAGGAGAGAATATTGAATGAAATGGAAAATAAAACATATGAAGTTCAGCTTTGTCTGTCGGTAGCAAGAAAAAGAACAAAAGCTCCGTAAAGAGAAAGGTTGTCTGCTGGGGTTGTGGTCAAATTGGACATGTGAGAAAGGATTGCCAGAACGATGGAGCTGATTCGGCTAGAAGCTCTAACGTTGTTGCTACCAATGTGATCTCCTGTGGCGAATGAGATGATGCGTTCTCTCTGTAGTTGAGAGACGTGTGTCCTCATGGCATGATTGCTACCCGTTGAGATGCCATGGAAGATGACGAATTATTGGTAGCTGGTCCATGGAAATGCGTGCGACATTGGTTGACAGTTGATGCAAAGCATGTGGTGGAAAAATTATGTCAATGACTATTGAACTCTCGGTAAAGTCAACAGGAGGGTTGCACCATAAACTATTAGCGGGATCTCGACATGGCCGGTGAAAAATTCTTGGAGTTTGTGAAGTAATTTCAAGTGTGTATACTCTTTTATGGTGGAGTATGATAATTCTTGTTATTAGAATTATGATTGTCGGTAACAGATAATGTTGTATTTTTCTTTATTTTGTCAAGGTGGAGATTGTTGGCCATCATTGTTGACAAAAAGAAAGGAAAAATATACAATATAAAACTTAAACAATCTCACATCGGGAAATGATGCAAAAGGAAGGGATGAAATTTCCTATATAAGGAAGTTTAGGTTTTGGTTTCAAAACACATCAAAACACAACAAGTGTTTTATATTAGAGATTAGAGTTGAGTTCTTAGAGTCTCTTGGAGTATAAATATTCGGGGTGTTTTAGGTGTCGGGTAGAAAAATATTTTGTATTTGTGGTTGTAACAATTTTCCACATAGTAAATATTTTTCTTGGTTGTCGTTAGGCAACGGCCGTGGCTTTTTCTCCATTTGGGAGTTTTCCACATTAAATCTTTGTGTCTTTATTCTCTTTAATTTCTCAATTGTTATTTTATTTTCTCATTTATTCCTGCTTAAATACAGTCCGAGGAGTGAGAAAATAACGATTTTCCCAACACCAAATACCTTCTTAGATTGATAGTTCACTTTGCCTTTTTAATCAATCCCAAAATTTAGTCCATAGATATTAATTTTATAAGAAAATCTTATTAATTTCCTTTTATTAATTGCCTTTAAGTAATTGTATTAGCAAGTTGTATAAGCAATTTATATATATTGAAAAAAGTATACAAAATTAATGTGTTATTATTAACAAATTACGTATTTTAGAAAATTTATATGGTTCTAATTTTCTTAATCTATTTGCAAAAATAGACTATAAAAGTACAAAAGACTAACGATAGATATAAATTACATTTTTCATTCATCAGTATTTTCGCCCATTTTTAATTAATATATCTGAATTATATCATTTTTATAATTAATTAAATTTAAAATATAATAGAATTAAATTAATATATTTTAAAATAAATATATTATTTAAATTTTATACAAAATATCCCCATCTTTATTATGCTTGTAGTTAATATAATTACAAATACCAACTAATATTTTCATTATAAAAAAATTACTGATTAGCAATGAATATTAACGACGTACAATAATCAAGCTAGCATTAGATTAGCTATAGTAAAATTATAGCGACGGATTTTTGATAAATTAGTGATAATAAGTGACAGATTGATGCAAAATCTGTTGCTATATTTTGTTATCAATTTGACACCAGCTTTTTTTGTGTAGTAGCGTCAATGAAGTTGGTAACCGCTAAGTGGACCCTGAAGCTAAATCTATCACTAAGTTTGGTGTCAACAGACATTTATGATGGTTTTAGTCATTGAAGTACAGCGTCCGGCATCATCTGACATTATTTCTATTATATTATTTTATTAAATTAGTGTTTGGACGGATTTCACTTGTCGTCACAAAGTTGTGACAATATTATTAGACCTTCGAAATTAATTATTGCTTGCACTTATTATTGCAGATATTTTTCATATGGGATGGGATACTTGAGTCCAGAGTGCATATTGCTTGGCAAAAAAAAAAGGGATGAGCAAATTTACTTAATACACTGAAAAAAGAAGCGGTTGTAACTCATTTATATTATATAAGATATTACAATACTGAATGAGTATTGGAGCAAACCAAAAATAATAACAGAAGTCCAGCAGCTATCAAAGAATAGGAGAGATAGACCTAATGGTCTAAGACTGTCTACAAATATTGAAGGCTCCATCTCTCACAGTGAGCATTGAGGACGCCTAATAAGTTAAATAATATATCATTATAATTATTTAATCAAAATTTTCATACATTTGAATATTATAAATATATAAAAGTTATTTTATTTAATATTAATAAAATTCTTTATGGTATTTAGATAATAAATAATAAATGCGAGCCTACTCCATATGAGTTGCTTATACATACCTACACTCACAATCATAATAATTAGACATTTATCGACCGATATTCTAAAGACTTTAATGTAAGTTATCTAAATTTATATCAATTCAAATTATATTATTTATTTTCATTAGTTATATTTTAAATGATATTATTTTTTTAATTTTTTAGGTCCGACTTGTTAATATATGTGAGGAGCTTTTTCAAAATTCTGAAAATATTGATGAGTTGTAGTTATGTTATGATGCAGTTAGTGGAGCTGCAAAAGGATGGAAATATGAATTGGATTTGCAAGTTTCTGCATATTATAGATCTCCTTTAAGCTCCACTTTTATTGAGATTTCTTGATTTACTCGGTAGTTTGTGCATTAACAGGAGATGGAGGCAGTTAAATAAGAGCTACAATTCCAATTTAACCGCCATTTGGAGCAGGGAATGAGCAAATACAAGAGTGAATGCAGTAGTTGCAATCCTAGCTAGCATTGATCTAGCAGGGCCAGCATTATCAATAGATTGATCAATCTTATCCCGATGACTCTTCTTTAGTGCCCTCCCCACCGCTCCTAATAGTTGAATGATGTGATTTTATTGTTATTTTACGTACATTATATTTAATTTAAATACATTTTCAGATTTGGATATTATTTAGGATAATTATATTTTTATATATATTTTCAAGATTTTATATACAAGTGTTTTTATATATTGATTTCGTTAAATTTTTTATATTGGTTTCAATATATTGAATTTTCAACCAATTATTAGATTTTTCTATAATTTGGACATTATTATATTATTTATTTTAAAAAATATTATTATCTTAACTACAAACAGCTCAACAATTGATATATTATATTATCAGAATAGCAACAGGTTGTTGCAATTTTTATACTGGTTTATCTACGAGCTGATCTCGTCGCAAATTCGTGATAAACATTAGTCGCAAAGTGATTGCAAATCCTTCACCAATTCTTACATTTTCTTCTTCTTTTTGCAATAGGCCGTCATAATTTTAATATTGGTTTACCTACAAAAGGTTCTCATCGGTGATAGGAATCCGTCACTAAGGGATACGAAATATATTGCCAATTTTTAGACTTTTTTCTATTTTCGGCGACTTATGTTTTTTAGTGAGGGACGGTTATCACTGTCGCAAAATTTGCATCGGACAACATAAGCAAATGTATTAGCAATTGTTTGACTAATTACAAACTTTGTTTTGTCTTAATATAATCGCTAATTATATTTAACATCGGACTTTTCAAGGATTAGCGACGAAAAAAGCCATTGCTAATAATTTAATTTCTTGTAGTGTTTAAATTTCACTAATTAAATTTTACGCAAATTATCTCCGGTATTTTAAAATAAATATATAGACTAAATAAAGTTAAATTTATTCTTTTATTCGGATAAACTCTGTTTAATTAAATGTAAATTATAATTAGTTAAATATACAATGAGAAATTTGATATCTTAATAAATATATGTTTAATTTGATTGTCTGTAAATTTAACCACGCCCTTAATTTAAATATTTTTTGTTTTTTGTATTTTTCTTTTCAAAAAAAGCTTTAATAGATTTATAATCTATTTCTCTTTTCATATATAAATACAAAAAAAAAAAGGGAAATTTGATCAAACAAAAGAAAAGTATAGAAATGTCACTGAAGTTTAAAAAAAGAGATGAGAGGATCGTATACATCTTGCCTAGCATTTTCAGCCATAACATAATCTGCATGAGCATAATCATCTCTGTACTGAATTGCAAGCTTATCTCCATCATGATCTTTAAGGCTATCCAACAAGTTTTGTACGTCTTTCACATCAGAAAGAGCATCTGCTCCTCCATAGCTCAGAAACAAAGGAAAATCATTGGGAATGCTTGTCATCTTGTACACTGGAGGACTTGGCTGACCATAATGTTTCTCATTCTCATTTTCATCATTGTAATCATACATTGCTATTGTTCCTTCTCTGATCACTGCTCAAAATTTTGAAATTATACTTCATATATATTTTCAACAAAAAGAAGTCCAATTACTGCATCATTTTTAGTATGACCACTTGAATTTGTAAATAGAGTTTAGAAGCACATACTCTGAGACAGATGGATCATGTTCTTTGTGGCTGATGACTGAGGTTCATGATCTAGAAACACATCTACAATGGTGGAATTCAAGCAGCAATTCTGTCCTGTATATCCCAATAATTTACATTGTCAGTAATGGAAAAATCAAGGGTTGGTACTAATAATTAGTAAATTGAGAACTATAATACCTGTGAAAGCAGTCAACAAGTTGGTGCAGTCAACTCCTGGTTTTTTACAGATATCCTTAAGAAAGTTTACTACAGCTTCTCTGTTCAATTAAGAAAGAAAAAATGTTGAAATACAAAGAATCAAGAATACAGCTGAGGCACTGAGTAGAGTTGCACAATTGATACCCTCTCGGAACAAATTCATGGAGGCCTAACCAGTACAAAGTCTGTCATTTAAGGATAAGTAGGTAATTAGAGAAGTTCCATTACAATTAGATACTAAACATCAATAGAATAAACCAATAACCAATACCCACCTCAGCAAGAAAGTTGTCAGCAGCATTTCTTGCTAGTGGAGAGGTCATTTGACCAACATAAGCTATTGGGCACAGTAAGGCAGCTGATCTCGACATGTTCAATAGCTGACTCTTTGAAAAGGCAGCCAGCGCAATCAAAGTTCCCTATAAAAGAATTCAAAATGTTTTGAGTATATCCATTATAATTAACAACCATCCTAAAACAACTAGAACCGGTAGACTTAGCAGTTCACCAGTGAATGTCCAACATAGTGCAGTTTTTGTCCTGTTTGATCATGCACATATTTAAAAGTAGCAGGAAGATCAAAAGCTACTAATTCGTCCCATGACCAATCCCAATAGGCCTAAAAAATGTGAAATATCATTAATTCACCTAAAAGATATAATCAAAATGACAAGACAAAGATGAGAAAAGATGAAAGTTGAGAATGAAGAGTACTGGATCATCTGAGGTAAGTGATACATGGCCGCGGCTATATTTGGTTCCACGAGTGTTAGCTAGCCACACATCGAAGCCATTATCAGCCAAGAGGAATGCTAAAGATTGCTCAGGAGGTAACAGCAGCCAGGTTATTCCATCCTGCCACCACACCACACTTTGTAAAATCCAATGTGCAATTAAAAGAAAAGAGTACTATAACATCACCTTACATACCATTAGTAGTCCATGCTGCAACAGAACAGGAGATCTGTTATTTCCTGGAGACTCACCAGACCGCCCTAATGGGATTCTCTGCATACTGAGAATAAATCCATCTTGTGTTGTGACCTGAAAACCATTGGTACTTATCATCACTCGATCAATTTAAAAAGGACTTATTAATACAAGAAAAATTACCTTATGTTCTTGGCAGACATAGTCTTGTTTCTCAACCACTGATTTGCAAATGCCATCAGCACCTGTTGGGATCAATGGAGCTGTTCCACCGTGACTTTTGGCAGAAAACAACTTTGCTCTGTTTCCAGCTGCTGACCCACAGAAAAGTATAAATATAATTATTGTTATTAAGCTGTCGGCCATGTATATATGATATGTTTTTTGTTTTTCCTCGCCCAACAAGCTTAGGGTGGTTTAGCAAATTTATAGTGGCGGAAACCGCCGTACAGGAGCAGAAAAGAGTATCCACATATAAGGGCTTTGATTAAAATTTGCCAAAAAATTAGATTATGGTTTGGACAAGGGGTCTCGTGGGGCCAATCAACCTCTTAAGAAATTCATATAAATTTCATCAGTGTCGCTGTTCCTTATTATAACAATTAACATTCACAGGTTATTAGGACAAAACATGTGGATCAAGAAAGTGCTATTTGTCCGACAGCTTCATTTGTCTTTATCGGCAATAGCTGAATATATAAAGGCCAATAAATGCATAGAGAACTAAGACCCACCAACTTCTGTTCAAACACATCCTAATCATATTGCTGATAGTGTTCAAATAAATAAGGTTTCAAGAGGTATATGGAAAACTGTGTCAAAGTCGATCAAATGAGAACTGAAAAAATACTATGGAAGTGCATGTGATTACAATATTACGGTGTCACGAAATGAGTTTACAAACAACCATTACAATCAAACGTTCAGAACCTTGTTTACAGTTTCTTGGGTTTGCCGCACATGAGGAGCTTACAACAGGAAGAAAACAAAGAAGAGCAAGACATGATTAGCGAACAAATTGAGTTCATTGTTAACAAATAGTCCAAGAAGCATAGCAGGATGAGTTTTGAAGCCTGGAGTTGCTGCAGTTGTCTTCTGCAAGCCAACTAGGAGATTGACCCTTTGTTTAAGTTGTGTGATAGATACCTTATTCAGAGCCCTGGATTTTGCTGTAAGTCACTCTCTCCCTCTCTCTGTCCGACCTGCCTCGTCATTATTTACGGGAACAGCCCTCGCAGCAAATGATTTGTAGTTCTTCACAGATATCAAGGTTAGACTGCGTAGTTTCCTTGGACTGGAAGACACATCAAATGTAAACCCGCATGTCATAAAAATCAGACTTTTTACCGATTTGCGTATAAATCCAAAGTCCGACAATAAAAAGTACCAACATTTTTGGTAAATCAATTTTATTGATGTAAAAATTAGTTTTATTAAACATCAGAAATTGCAACAGGCCGCATTGAAGGGAAAAGCGAAACAGGTGGAATAAAATACAACTAGCCAAATGCCATTAACAAGTGATCTCACACTGGATTCTTCTCAAGCAATTTCTTCAATGAAGCTTTAAGAAAGCCATGAGAGGATCGTACATAACTTACTTAACATTGGTAGCCAACACAAAATCTGCATGAGCATAATTATCAATGGTCTGGACCACTAGTTTATCTTTAACATGATCTTTTAGGATATCTAGCAAGAGCTGCACATCTTTAGGATCTGAAAGAGCATCCTTTGCTCCACATCCAAGGAAGAGTGGAACATCATTTGGAATACTTTTCAAATTGTAAATAGGTGGTGTAGGCTCCCATAGTGTTTCTTGTTTTCATCTTCATTATTGTAGTCAAACATTGCCATGGTTCCTCTTTTAATCACTGTCCATAAACCCATAATCAAATTTAAACAAACCATATCATAGTAAGAGTTGTTCAAATTATAATTGAGTGATGAGCATGTAGCATATTCATATATGATATAGAAAATTAGACCCGAGTGCTAGGTAGCTTTCAATGAGGCCAATCTTGTTATTGAGGCCAATCTCCAATTCTCATCGCATAGAAGTAAGTGCTACAAGGCTAGTAGCCTTGCAGTTGAGTGTTTGCATCATAATGCAAAAGGTTAGAGGTTCAAATCCTAACATCACCTTTCCCTTTAAAAAACCCAGTATACCAAAAAAATGACATCAGAGAGAGTACTTAGATCCAATATTATTTTTATAAACTAATTAGCGAGCAGTGCTTAGCATTTGAGTTATGGAAATTATGGATGCACTTACTCTGAGATTGATGGATACGATACTATCTCTTTAAACTAATTAGCGAGCATTACTTTGCATTTTAGTTATGGAAATTATGGATGCACTTACTCTGACATTGATGGTTCAGGTTCTTTGTTGCTGTTGACTGAGGTCCATGGCTTAAGAAAATTCCAAATTTGGAGCTGTCCAGGCAGCAGTTGGGACCTATAGATATGGCACATTGTAAAGTAAGAAAGGAGGAAGCAACTTGTGCAAATGCAAGTGCTAATTCAGAAATTGAGAAAATGTAATGGTACCTGTGAAAGCAGTCAACAAATCACTGCAGTCTACACCTGGTGTATGGCAGACATCGTTGATTAGTGTTGCAGCAGCATCCCTATCCACCAGGGGCAAAAAGGATTTACTTTAAAATTATAAGAACAAAACAAATTGGACGAGATACAACATTTAGTGTAACTGTATTGAAGTCACATCACATCAACAATGCAAAAAGGGTCTTGCTCTTGGAGACAGAGACACAAAAAGACGCCATGTTTAGTAATCTTGATCCTTTTGAGTATGAATTTTCATATGAAATACAAAAATTCAACAAATGCGATGGATTACCCATAATCTCAGCTATATATATCTGTAGCAATAGCATATAAGTGTGGTAGGAAAAATAAGAAAGGTTGAAATTTTACCCAGTTGGATCAAATTCAGCAAGCCCTACAAATACACAAACGATCACTTGTCAGAAGGTCTCATCAGATTAGATAATCAGCATACACAAGGGTTTAGTATTCACATTGGCAGCTAAGACATCAGCAGCTACTTTTGCAACTGGAGATGTTGTCTAACCCAAATATGCAACTGGTCCAAGTAAGGCAGCTGATCTAATCATGTCCACCAACTGATTTTTTGAAAAGGCAGCTAGAGCAGTCAAAGTTCCCTATATATATATATATATATATATATATATATAAATTCAAGTTAGCATATTCACTATAAGTGCGGCCTGGAAGTAAAATGAGGTAGCAAATTATGTGAAAATACCAGTGAGTTGCCAGCATAGTGCAGCTGCTGTCCTGTTTGATTGTGCACATACTGAAACGTAGCAGGAAGATCAAAACCTGCCAATTCATCCCATGACCAATTCCAGAAAGCCCGAGAAAGAAACAAATCATTAGACAAAAAATAAAAACACCGGCTGAAAAAAATAGCATCACATAGAAAGAGGGAAAATAACAGGGTCCTCTGGACTAAGCGATGTATGCCCGCTGCTAGGCTGAGTTCCTCTTGCATTAGCAAGCCAAACATCAAATCCATTATCTGCCAAGAGGAATGCCAAAGATTGCCCTGGATATAACATCACCCACACTGCTCCATCCTGTCAACCAATTTGTCAACAGTCTACAACAATACCACTCAAATAAAAAATCAACTACCATTAGTATCCCATGCTGTAACAGAACTGGTGTCTTGTTTCCTGGAGTCCCACCAGATGGCCCCTCCAGAATTCTCTGTATGCCGAGAATAAAACCATCTTGTGTAGTTACCTATATAATTAAAGTTCCATCAAACTATAATATGCTGGCATTAACCAATAAACTTCATAAACTGAACATATAACAGTTTAACACAAGCACATTACTGTATGTTCTTCGCAAGCATAGCCTTGTGTTTCCACCAGTGTTTTGCAAATCCCATTATTGGCAGATGGAGCCAATACAGCCACACCAACCTGACCTTTCAATGGCATCAATCTCATTCCACATGCTGATCCACAGAAAAGAATGAGCAGAAGAGTAACTGAGGTTATAGCATTAGACATCTTTCAAGTGCTACCTTTCTTGCACCAACTATCCCCTAGAGTTCCACAATTTATACAACTCTGGAACTTTGTAAACATTTAGTTCCACAATTTATACAACTCTGGAACTTTGTCAACATTTTGTATAAGGCATCTGAGGGCGACTAGATCACTTATTGCAAAATCAACCAGCAGCATGAATTTCAGATTGACATCACACTTAAGATTCCACATTCTAACAAGAAATTCTACTTGTTTTTTCATCGATAAATCCAACATGGAAAATATGCAAGGACATATGGATTAAAAAAAAACAACATTGGTTTCTGTATTTATTGGCCTCATTATAAGCTTAAGATGCTGTTACGGCAGGTAGATGCAAAGAAAAATTTATGCCAGCTGTTTCTTCTCCACAAATAACAAATTAACCAGAGAATAAATTGATTCCAGGCTAAAATTTCAATCCAAAATGATAATTTTGACATTGCAAATGCACATAATTTCCTTCCATCATAAACTAATTATACAGCATAGACTTCACTCTGTAGCATGTAACAAATTCTAGGTAACTTGCAGAAATTACTGAGCTCAATTGCCTCAACACTCAAGGGGCACTTTTAAATTAACATTTTCAAGCAAATAGAGATGTTAATCATAGTTTAAAAAAGAGAAAAAAAAAAAACAAAAACAAACAAACAAACAAACAAACAAAGAGGCAAAACTTGATTAACATATATCTCAAGTACTCGGATTTTCAGAATAAAATTGTATTTTGAAGAAAAGAGCATCCAGGAAATCCCACTAAAACAAGGATTGAGAGAACAAAGATGCTGACATAGCATTGCAGCCTAAAATGCCAGTAAAGGAAACAATCTTCAATATCTATGAAACTATATAAGTTCCCTCTTTTTCCATGATCTCAGGATAACCATGCCAAAAAAAAATAATTGGTAACTACTATTGCTTTAACAAGACTGATGGAGCTGTCCAGGGTTATGTGTTGTAGAAGCATCCTTTGGCATCTTGTCAGATGCTTTAATTACACTTTCAGGGGCTCTGCTTCTTGGTAATCTTTTTTAATAAATTGAAATTCCCACTCCTTAGGTCTCATTCTCCCCAGCAATTGCCACCTTTTAGGTTTTATCTGACCTAACAATTTCATCTGTTCCTTTCTGAACTTCCTATTTGCATACCATCTTTCCACTTCGCCAGCCAAAGCCATACCTACATTTCAGAAAAAGCAATAAGGGAAGAATTAAGACATTCTAAGTTCTTTTAATTGAAGAATGGAAGTCAAATAAAATAACCTATCATCAGTTGAGAAACTTGGATCAAGAATATATTTAATGCAATATCTATCTGCTATCTAACCGCTATCACCTTCAACTTACTTTGAACTTTACAGACCAAAACATTAGAAGAGCCGATCTATCCTTCGACAAATAAAACCAGCCAAGATGCAAATACACATTACTGGCCTACTTGGGATCAATGGACAGGAATCCTATTTCTTAACTACATCTAAATCCATATGCTTCTTAAATCCTTAGCCATCACTTGTATTCTCTTCAACAACACAATGCAAGTTGTTTCGGACTTTCCAAACCTAATAGCCATAGTTGTCAGAATCGTACAATTTGATTCAATTTTCCACTCTCCCAATTTGAAATTAGAGGCTGAATGGCAAATATGCCTGAATCAAGACCTAATCAAGTGCATTAGGCAAATCAACACAAATCAATCAATTCTCTTATTATTTTTCTTATTAGGTTTGTAGGACCCAATAGGTTTAGAACTCAAAACTTAATTTCAATCAACCATGAAAAGACTCTTTAAGTGCTCCCCACATTTAGTGTTGCAATTTATCACAAACCCATCATTATGATTCCTTGGGGGCTCCATTTGGCATAGAGTTTTCAACTTTTATCCAAAACTACATTTTATATTCTTTTTAGTATTTTTTACTGCTCTTGGTGAACCATGGTTTGGAAAAAAGAACCAGAATATCATATTAATATCACCAACCATCCCTATACTTTATCAATTATATCATTAAAATCCCGAAACTTTAATTTGTCACAATAAAATCTCCCAGCATTCAATTTCTCCCACTAAAATCCCTGACTATGTTTTTCAGTGACCAAAAGGTGATAAAAAAGAGAGCTTCACTCTAAATCTTAAATGTTGAATGCTGAACCCTGAACCTTGAATTCTAAACTCTAAATCTCTAAGAAACTCAAACTTGAAAAAGAATTTATTCTCAAATCACAAAGAAAACACTCATTTTAGAATCAAAATCACAACATTCAGCTAACCCTATTTCTCTCTCTAAAATACCATCTGTCAAGCTCTCTTTTTTGTCGCTATTGACTATCTAATTGCTGAAAATGGAGTCAGGGATTTTAATGGAAAGATATTAAATGTTGGGGAACTTTATCGTGACCAATTGAAGTTTAAGGATTTTAATAATTTAAGTGCAAAGTTCAGAAACGATTGGTGATATTAACTCCAAGAATATCCAAAATTTTATAAACCATGATTTGTTAAGTCCTAGATAATACAAAAAATAAAACTTTCCAAGAGCATCTATATGCCTTACAGTCCTTGTTCTGGCCATAGCCATTGACAAAACATGATTTTGCATTGTGAATAATTCATGATATAGAATATACTTGGCAGTATCATATTCTTAAATGTTCTCAATTAATTACATCTCCATATTCTTTATATCCTCCCTCATCTCAGGGGCTTGCACTCTTTTAGTTGTGCACAATCAAATTTTATTCAAATAGAACATAAAGAATGGTATCAAATGCCTCTGCAGGCCACCTAACTTATGACTACAACAAACCAAGTCTCATGTTAGAAAGGGACCAGGGGGATAATAAGCATATAAGGACCTAAATAGGTTGAATTTAAGCCACATGATAAGGCCTGATACCACCGGTTAGGCCAATAGTCCAATTGGGGTTATAAGAGCAGCATATATGCATCCTTTATGAGAAAAATAACAAAAGGAAGTATCATTTTCCTCTCACAATGCCTTTGAATTTGCTTTGCATCACATTAAATCATTGCTAAAATAACTAATTAATAGGTCGTTACACATCTATATGCTTTTGACTTAAACTGTATGCTAAATTGAGCAAGTACATCCAACTTAAATAGATTTAAAATAATACATTTTCCCAGCCTCACTTCAAGATTCATGGATGCAAATCCCACTTAAAATGGGAAAAAATGACCTTTATAAGAAAGAAGACTGCAATACAGATAAACTGAGGTTTTAAAACCTACTAGGAACTCTTCCTCACACCGCAACAGAGGTTATAGATTGATCAAAAGCCAGTATATCAAAGTGAAATCAACCTTCTTCCCACACTAGCATGTTCTTCAATTGAGGGTCGCAAAATATCCATTAGCAAAAGCATTGTCATATGCTCATTTCTGTTTCACCCTAAACATATTCATTTTGCTTGCAATTAATTATTTAGGGACCATTTCACCAAAGTCTCCATTTTTCCAGTTGAGTGGCATGAATTACCACAAAACCCATCATCCCAACTATGAGATGCATTTAATCAGATTTAATACCATGAGATGCATTTAATCAGATTTATTCACATTGGACCAATACTCAAATGGTTCGGCTTTGGCCAGTGGAAGACTGAGGAATGTTTTGGACAGGGAAAACTGTAAATAGTTTGAAAACAAAGCAATAACGCAAGAACAAAGTGAGAAAGGAGGCACAAACCCCAGAACAAATGCTGTCCCAGCTGTAGCAATACAGGCAGCAACACTGGAACTTCTTGGGTCCACAAGCTTCTTAAATAATTCTGCATGTTCAAGGTGCTGATTGTTTTTCATCTGCAGCAGATGAGAAAAATACAATCAGATGTAACAACAACAAAGACAGAAGAAGGGAGAGACTGTAGAAAAATTTCATATGGAAGGCATTTACAGGCTGCAAGGACAATGATGGTAGGCCAAAACTTGGAATAATAATTTATTAGAAGTTAAACAAAGAGCAAGCACTCAGAGAATCTTTATTACAGGCAATCCTGTATACCGTATTTGAATGTGATGATATGAAAGGACAACAGCGAATCAAGCTGGCATTGCACTTAAGAAGAAAAGTACAGATCACGTAGGCATACTACAAGAGAGAGAAGGCTATCAGACTATTATAATATTGAGAACAATCAAAATGACACTGCATTTGTCCCAGGTATAGGCGCTGCAAGCGTGGCCAGTCAGATGGAAGTGATCAGGACATTCTACTGTCAGGATAAGACACCTCATGCTATTCATGTTTAGTAAAGTCAGTTTAACTCAACAAAGCCTGAATTCTGACTATCTAAGGCCTTTGTTTGGTGGTTGGGGAAGACAATTACATACTTGACAATTATATTCTTTTCTCACCGACTCGAACCACCAAGTCCAGGACAGAGCCGCTCTTTGGCCAAGGGGAGCAACTGCCCCCTGTCAACTTTGGATAAAAACAAAATTTGCTACAATTTTGTTTTTTTAAAAAAATTAATATGCCCCCCTTGTTAAACCATGTTTGACCCCCTAACTTTTGGATAAAAACAAAAAATAGCATTACCTCAGTTTTGAAACTTTTAACAATTATCCCCTTTATATTTTTTATTGTTTATGAAAAAATTAAAAAAAAAATCTCCAATTCATACATGAAAACCAATGTATCAAATATAGGGGAAACATAAAATAAAAAATTAAATAAAACAAAAAACATATTTAAGTAAGCTTCATATTATTACATGAACCAAATAAACTAATCTGATTATTTGCCTTATTTTCCTTTTTTATATAATTTTATCAATTTTAGCCTAAAATAGATTTTCTAGCAAATTTTTTTGAATAAAAATATTGAATTTCATTGTTCTACGTTGATCAAACTTAGTTTTGATGATATGTGAAAGTATTTGATTTTCTAAATATTATCTTCATTAAAAGAGATTATTTTATAAATGGAGAAGATCTTATAAGGGAAATAATGGAAATTTAAAAGAAAATCTTCAAGGTTTAAATTGTATTATTTTTTCCTTTAAGAGATTGTGTGTATATTAAAGAATGCAAGTAATTTTGCTGCCCCCCATCCTCTAAAATTTGGCTTCACCCCAGACCAAGCCAATAGACATCTTCAACCAATCCATCTCATAATCATACAAATAATGCTCCAGTCACAGGCATAACAATATCACCAGCAAAGAGAAAAATGTAAGCAGCAAGGATTATCCAACATTATGCATGAGACTCGCAGCTTTTTCAATTGATTCAAGCCTTTGATCAACTTTTGATTCATAAAATGGCGCAAACAATACCCTTCACATTCATTTGCAATTTTAAAAAATCAAGAAGTTTAAAAGAATGACTACAAAGAGCTTATATTTATACAAGAGCATAAATAAGAAAACCGAACAATACATTTTGGTCATGCTTCAGCTTAACAAACACAAATTCTTTCTTCCAGATTGACATGTACAAATATAATTTTATAGATTAATTATAAAAAAGCTCCAATATAAATTGTTAACTTTGGTGTATGATAACATTGTTTGGCACCTTTTGCAACATGAACTTATGGATGGAACGTCCAAACAAATTCATGAATAAAAACTTGAGTTCTGAAATTTTTCAAGGTGCAGTAATGCAAAGTAAAGCTATGACAGTACATTCTTGCAAGGTGAGGATACAGCCAAATCAATTCAATAAGTGAAGAAGGTTTTCTTCAAATGAAAATCTTTACTGCAGTCAATGAAATTCCACTCGCTATGTCAGTGGAATTCAATTGAGATATTTCATTTTAGTTAAGAGAAAAATATATTCCCAAAATTTAGCAGAGTGATTGAATTTAGATATTCGAACCAAATAAGAATCTTCTGAAATTGATTGATAAAAAAAAGAAATCTAACAAATTCTCAGTACAGCATAGAATTCAACTCATATTTCCAAAGTTTGCCTTATTAGCATCCATGCCAACTGACTTCTAATTGCTGCAAAGCAGAATTATAACAAGGATATCTAAGTATATATCACCACAATCTCATTTCACCGAGGCACAGAACCACCATCACCAAGCATCAAAAAATAAAAGGGGAGAACTAGAGAGAAAAGAAATTTAAGTTGAAATAGAACTTACCACCCCATGCTGTAACAACTGAAACTACAGAAGTTCCAATTGTAAAGACAACCCTATGCCTCTCAAATAAGTCCTAACTGATCATACACATCAAAGACCAAGACCATTAGCAAGTGGAAATAAGAAAAATAACAGAACCCGACAAGATAAATGCTCAAAAAAGCAGAATTACACAAAACCCACAAAAAATACTTGTACCCACCAGCTAAAACCCTTCAAAAATCACAAGTCGTAAAATTAAATTAACCATAGTTGCAAATTCAAAACCCAGCTTATAAAAAAGAAAAAGAACAAAACTTTATAGGGAATTAATCATATTAAAAGAAAAAGAAAATGAAAATGAAAAATCAGTGATACCCATCAACTTAATGGGAAGGAGGAAAAAAAATCACCTTCGTCGAGAAATAGGTATCCTCAACCGCATACCATGAATTAAGAACTTTCCTCTTCAAGTGCGGAACCGCTAAGGACCCAAAATGCGAGGTCCCTTTGCTTTTAAATCGCTGCATGCTGCAGTCTACCTCTGAATCAGGTGAGTCGATGCAAATCGATCTATGGAGTTTCTTTTTTATCTCAAAGCAACAAAATTTCCTGCGAACCCAAATAAGATTCAGCAGGTTTCTGGCGGGGAAAAAGTAGACGCTGTTCTGTTCATATTATCGAGCCCGAAGCGGGGCAGCAAATGAGATAATTTAGGTCCTATTTGGTTTAGCGGTTTCATGCGGCCGATAGCGGTTGCTGATACCCGGTAACTGGTAGCTATTGCGGATAGCTGTTAGCTGATAAATAATGAGCGTTTGGTAAAAATATAGTAAGCTGTTATTGTTATTGTGTAAAATGACCAATAAAGATATTAATATTAAAGGTTACAGATATTAATATTATCTAATAATTCAGGGTTAATATTGTTAAATAAAAAAACTATCAGCAGTTGTTTAGAAAAAGCTAGGAGGATGAGCTTTTTCAAACAGCTGCTGTTTGAGCCTTCAAACAGCTAACAGCTGCTGATAAAAAAGTTAACCAAACACCTAAACAGCTGCTGATTGACTTGAAACAGCTATCAACTGCCTCAATCAACTAAATCAAACACCCCCTTAATTGTGCTGGGCTTCGTTCGATTCGGTAAAAGCCAATTAAGGAACTGATAATTTATTAAATGTGCTGAATATAAACTAAAAAATATTTGGCTTCTTAATTTATTAGCTAATTTATTTTTAAAAAAAATTTGAATTAAGTTCGTTAGCTAGTTTATAGATTAAAAATATATATTATTTAATTTTTATATATTTAATTATATATATAAATATATTAATTTTTAGCTAATTTAATTTATATAATTTATTATGGCTAATTTAATTTATATAATTTATTAATATATAGTATATATGATAAATAAATTAAATAATATAAAATATAAAATAACTTAGTAATTTATAGTAAAATATAAAATTATAGTAATATAATATTTTATTTTTATTAATATATAATCATCTTGTTTATCTTTCATAAAAATATTAATTTTTGTACATTTTTTATGAAAAAGTAAAAAGATAAATAAAAAAATAAAATAAGTTTGTTAAACTTGTTAAACTTATTTAAAATAAACTCGAGTTTAAACTCGAGATACATAATGTATGGGTTGGCTCGATGCCAGCTTGGACTCGGTTCAAACTCGATTTGAGTTTGAGTTCGAACTCAACTATTTTATAATGAGCCAATTTCTCATTATTCAATTAAGATTATCAAACATATTAAAAGAAATTAAATTTCTTTTCTACTCTTTTCTATCTATTTCCTCCATTAAAGTAAATCCAATTTCTCTTATGCAAATTAGTAACCAAACAAAGCATAAGTTTGGGAGCACTTAAAGTGCGATCTTTTATAATTTAGTATGGTATGATTTAAGAGTAGACCATGTTTGAGAGCATTTTCATCTTATTTTCTATGGTTTAATATGATTTGTTATGATTTGACAATGGTATTTTTTGTCAATTTTTTAAACCATCAATTTGATGTTTTAACATAGTTTAACTTTTTATATTAAAATTATCCTCAATTACAATAATAACAACAACAAAGCCTAAATCCCAAGTCAATTGGAGTCGGCTATATGGATTCTTCTTTTTCACTCAATACAATTTAAGGTTATCTCTTCAGATAAATGTAACATTATAAGATCATTTTGGATCACCTTTGACCAAGTCAGTGTAGGCCTACCTCTGTCTCTCTTAGCTATATATACTCTAACTTGTTCGGTTTTTATAACCGGCGCATCGCTAGGTCTTTATTTCACATGGTCAAACCATCTCAATCTATGCTATCTTATCTTATCCTCAATAGATGTTACCCTCACTTTTTCTCTAATGCACTCATTGCGAATTTTATCCATCCTAGTATGACCACATATCTATCTTATCATTCTCATTTTCGTAACATGCATTTTACTCATGTATTGTCCTTTTACTGCTCAACATTCAATACCACATATCATCGCAGGCCGTATTACAGTGCGGTAAAATTTTTCTTTTAATTTAATTGGCATCTTTCGATCACATATAACTCTTGTAGCACCCCTCCACTTCATCCAACCAGCTTTAATCCTATGATTTATTTCTTCTTCACAACTCCCATCTTCTTAAAGAATAGAGTCAAGGTATCTAAAATAAGTATTATGAAGTACTGTTATTCCGTCTAAAATAATTTTGCCTCTTTCTCTATTCTCGCTGCTAAATCTACAATACATATACTCAGTCTTAGTCCTGCTTAACTTAAAACCCTTAGATTCTAAAGTGCTTCTCCATAACTCCAACTTTTGACTTACCTCTGCTTGAGTCTCATCTATTAATACAATATCATCTGCAAACATCACACACCAAGGGATGTCATCCTGTATATGTCTTGTTAGCTCATTCATGACCAAGGCGAAAAAGATAAGGGCTCAAAATTGAACCTTGTTGTAATCCAATAGAAATGAAAAAATCATTAGTATCCCCTCCCACAGTGCGGATACTGGTGATAGCTCCCTCATACATATCCTTCAAGACTTAGATATATAGTATAGATATTCCCCTACGCTCTAGGACTCACCATAAAATTACCCTCAATTAAATTTTATTAATATTTTTTTATTTTTTTTAGTGGCATAATTACTTAGCTTTGTTATAACATTTAATTTTTTTTAATTTATCATAACATTCAATTTGTTATAGCATTTAATTGATTTTATTATTATTATGAATCAAATATATATTTGCTAAAAATCTTATTAGTTTTTTAGATACAATTAATTAATCTTATAATTTACAAATTGAAAATTTTATTTGAATATGAATATGTATTAAATAGTATATTAGCATTAGAGGACATTCTAGTCATTTTATTTATTTAGACTAAATTATATCATCAAATATTATATCATATTCTCAAACATGATACACTGTTAATACTATATTATACCATACCATACTGAAAATACAGTAGCATACATTATTAAGCTATGCTAAAAATGCTCAAAATCAGAGTAGGGTCAACTAAAATTTCAAAATCATTTTAAATTCAACAAATTCATTTAACCCTAAAAACTCATCTAAGAAGGTGTTTGGCTCAACTTATAAAAATTAGTTTATAAGTATTAATTGTTCATAAGCTAATATAGGTAGGAATGACAATTTTGTCTGATCCAATGGATATAGAATTGGGTAGGATTGTATATAATCTATTTATAGTTAATGTAGGATATAAATTAAAAAAATTATATTCAAAATGGGTTTAGGTTAAATACGAATTATGTATCACTCTACCTGAATTTTATCGCATTATATATCTTTTTTTAGATATTTATATAATATTTAGTTTCAAATATCATAGCAATGAATTTTATGTAACTTTTTTTATTTAATATTTATTAATAACAGTTTGTTAGTTTATCCTTGATTTCATTGATGATGATATTATTGATAATTCAAATGCAGTGATGATTCAAATGTAGTGATTGTACTTAAGGAGGATGACTAAGTAATTATGTTAGAAATGAAAAGTTAAATAAGATGATAATACTTGTAGATTTTAAAGTATTATACTAATATATTTTAATGATAATAATGCTTATATTTTCAGAGATATTTATACTAATAAAGTCAAATTTGATTTCAATATTTTTTTCCTAGTAAGAGAGTTGACTATTATAATTATATTCTTCATAGTTTTTTTTTATATTTGATTTTTATATACATATATTTTTTATGACCCTATCCAATTTATGACATGATCTTATTCATTTTAGCCTGCTCTATGATAGTAGTATTACTTATATCCGATCCGATATGATCCAATGTAAGTTGGATGATTGATAGAGTATGTCATTTCACTTATTAAGTATAATAAGAATTTTTATAAACTCGATCCAAATTCTACCCATCGACATCCATAAATATAGGCTTATAAGCATTTAAAAAAAAGAGAAAATTACACTATTTATTACTTTTTAATTTTATTTTTAATTTTTACTTTTTTAATTTTTTTATTTTTAACTTTTTTTTTCAATTTAGGTTGACCTTGAACTAAGACCATGGAGCAACTCTATGGAATCTTTTGCTTCGTGTTGTTAATTCTAATTTTTTTAGCAATTAAAACTAATTTTTTTATTTACTCCAATTTGATTTTTGAGACCAGAATTGAATATAGAAAAAAAAAAGCACTGGTTGAGCTAATGGTAGATCATTGCCAACTGGACCTAAAACTAAAATCGATCTACATTTTGGTGTTGAAAAGATAATTTTTTTAGAGTAAAGCATTAGCTCATTCATTGAATGATACAAAGACTATAGTCCAACAACTTCACATGCTAGCAAGTGCAATAGTAACTGTAATTATAATTGTGATATCGCTTATTGTACTGGGATTGGCCATAACTGAGGTCATTTTTTTAGTCACTTCTTTGCTACTTCTTGTAGTTTTCATGTTCCCAAACATTTGTAAAACTATTTTTGATTTTTGTCTCCGTTTTGTATCCTTTTGATATTGGTGATTGTTACATTGTTGATGGTGTTCAAGTAATTAAATTAAACATATATTAACTATAAGAAATTAATTTGAGACTTTATCTCTTAAATTAATTTATGTATTCTTCATGTTAAATATAAATTTTTGTTGTTGGTGCCGATAATTGTAGGTGAAATGAACATTTTATTTACTATGTTTTCAGTGACTTGAATATAGCTTGCATGATTAATTTTTTTTTTCCTTCTAATGTAATACACTCTACATATTTAATAAAATGCTTTTAAAAAATATTTTTTTTTAATTTTTTAACTTTTTATCAAATTTAACATATTATATTAACTTACATGTAACATATATGCCATAAAATAAACATATAATATATATATATATATCATAAAAGTAAACATATAACATTAGAAAACTTAAACAAGAAAAAAAAATTATAGAAATTCACCAAAATAATTAAATAAAACATTTTATACATATATACATTTTAAATGAATAATTTGAAAATGTATTATTAACTGTTAAATTGTCACGACCCAAACCTGAAAGCCGGGACCGGCGTAAGGCTATACCTAAGTACAACCTTACAAGCCTAATTCAAATTTATTATTATAGTGCAAAATTACTAAGTTCAATAAATTTATTTCATAATCAAGTCATCAATAGAAATGATACTATCCAAAATCAAGTTCAATAACTAAAACTCAAACTAGATGCAAAGAAACAGTCTACTCCTTATTACAAGAAAAAAGGTTCGAACACAGTCCGCCCAAAAATATCCAGAAATCTCTATGAAGTAAAGAAAATATGCAGACGAACCAAAATCAACAACCAAACTAGAAGAACCCACAAAGAGAACGACCGAGCTCACTAAGGAATATAACTTCAACCTGCAAGTCAATCTATAAGGGTGTGAGCGTTATATATATACACACAGTAAGCTCATGAGAGGCAGAGAAACACTAATACAATTTAACAAAGTAATATATATCAAGTAAACATCCACAATAATCTCATACATGATGGTGTATCGGGGTCTACAAAATATAACATCCTCCTCCTTCAACCATATCCAAGAACAAGTAGGCACGTGGCCCCAAGAGCAAGTAGGCATAAGCCCCAAGAGCAAGATCGATATCGATATACAAAATAATCTCCATAATCACAATCCATATCCTCCGTCCCCATTGGACACACCATCACACATCACAAGAATATTCAATATCATATCAAGGCATTTAGCAAATAGCATACAAGTTTCTCTGTCTCCTATTCACATGCCAGGCTAGGGCAAGAAAGGATAATATATCAAAATTAGAAAGAATAACATATACGAAGGGCTTATATATATATAATAGCTTAGTTAGCAAATAGCACATCACAAATAATACACATACACCCATGAACTTACCTGGTATCCAAAGAAAGCTTAGTCAAATCCTCACAACCTACTAACTTTGAGCTTTAGCTGGATTATTACCTAAGGAAAGATAATTACATAGTCCAATAATCAATCCCACTATCTCATCTATCATGAGGGATGCAATGCATGCTATGAATGCAAAAAGACCAATACTTAACCAATAATTAACCAAGATAATCCAAAATTAAAAACCAACCCGACTCAACTCAAAATTATGGTTCAAACCAATGGTTAAACTGATCGCACCTCAAAAATACAAAATCAATTAATTACCTAAAATTTATTAGAACCAGAACCTCAACTCAATTTTTATAACTCATTTATCAAATAATATCACATCAGTCCCTATGCAAAAATCATAATTCATACCAACACCCAAAATCGATAAAAATTCTTAAGTAGACCCTATAATTCAAAAATTTTCAGAAAATAATTCCATCATTCAAAAATTCTGGAAAAATTTCAGTAGCTTCTCCAACATCTAAATAACGTGTGTGAAAAATTTTAGATTAATCCAAATTTATTTGGTCCCCCAAAAATATTTTACAACATTCAAGTTCTATTTGAACCACTAAAAATCAGTACAGCAAAAATCATCATAAATCCTTCGCATTTCGTTACCACAAAATTATCCAAATAATTTTCTCATATTATAGACATCAGGATGGACAACATATAAAAATTTTATAATTTTTCAAGACATCTAAGACCTTCAAAATAATTTTCAAAACAGACATCATCAGAAAACCCTTAACCAACAGCAGTGTCAATTCTTAATTTATTTCGAAACCTAAACATTAGAACCAGACTCCAAATTATTTTTCACAGATTCACAACATCTTAATAAACAACATATCAAAAAATCAGATTAATTTCGAACACCAATTATTTTTAAAAATTCGACAAAGATACTGAATTTACAGTAACTATGCACAGACAGCATTTTTAAATTAATAATTCAATTAAAAATATAAATCTTAACCTAAAATTCCCAAATAAAATTATACAGCTAACCTAACATCCCTAGAACAGATGACAATTGCCAAAAATACCAGATCATTAACTTAAACTCCCGAATCAAAGATTAAACATCAAGAACCTCCATAATCGCCCTACAACTTTTTAATTGTTTTTAATTAATTAAAAATTGAAATAAATCAAAAATATTATTTTCTAACACTCTAAACATCATACAAACACCCAACAACACAAATCATGCCCAAACTTGGTCGGAAATATGAAGAAGAGAAAAAAAGAGTGAAAAACCTCAAATATGCCCAAACTGAGAGGAACCAGACGACAGGCGACGCAGCCTGCAGCACGCCGAACGGCAGGCCTCCACACGCCAGACGACAGGAGCGCGCCTCGTAGAATGACACGCGTGCCTCGCCAAACGACACCGCCTCCAACGCACGCCCTCTGCTGAACGACAACAGCACAGTTTTGAAGAAAAAATTTATTTTTTCTTCCTCTCTTCTCTCTCAAACGGCACAAGGGTTTTAAGCATCTAATTGGGTGCCCTAACCCCCATTTTATAGTGATTTTGGATGGTAAATTACCACTAGACCCTTAATTTAATTTATTTAATTTAAAAATACCCTAAACTCTTTAAAAATTCTAAAGAAACATCCAACTAACTTATAAAAATTCACAACTAACCCCTAATTCAATTATTTTCAGAATTATTTTAATTAGTTAATTATTTATTTATTTATTTTATTTTATTTTAATTAAAAATTAATAAATACCTGAAAAATTCTCGAAACACAACCCCTAGCAAAATTATACTTAAAATAACCGTAACGACACTACAGTCATCAAAATGATATCAAAAATAGCAAAACGAAACCCGAAAATTTTTCGACCGCCAAAATGACCAAAATACCCCCCGAAGCCAAAAATACAATATTATACTCAAAACAAACATCTCAACACCCACATTATGAAAATAAGCACCAAACGTTATAAAATGCACCCGAATATGAATTGAAGGTAAAATTATAATTTTGCCCCTAGACTCCAATTTCCCCAAAAATCAAGAGTTTTACAATCTAACCCCCTTAAATAAATTTCATCCTCGAAATTTTACCCAATAACATACTCATCATCAAAACACTTTTATATTTTAAGTTATACACAAATCCAGAAAAGCATAGCTCACTTAGCACATGTTGTTATGGGTGATCAGGCCATAACCCCACAATACTAAGCGCTACAGACTGTTCCAGTTTTGCTCCAGGTTATGTTTATTATAAAATCAAACAGAAGCATTTTCTTTTCAACTTCCAATCATCAACAATCATCACAAAAAGCCAAAACTCAAGTATTCAAGTCAAACCCAAATCAATCAAAACCATTACTAATATAACACTTATCTATATGATACTCATCATTCTACCAACAACCCAGACTTATTCAAGAATGACATCCGATATCAACAAACCAAGATTATTCAAAAACGTCTTCCAATAACCAATTTAATAGCAAACTATCATAAATAATGCCAGACAAAACACATATATATTTATGATGTACAAAAGATATAATGATGTAATGATATGCATGCATATGGTGCTATATCAAGACTATTAATAAACTACACTCTAACCCCCTTAAAATGATTTCGCCCACGAAATCAATAACGCACCTGAAGACTCAAACAAATGAGGGTATTTTGCTAGCATGAGTTCCTCTGCTTCCCAGGTGCATTCCTCAACAGAATGGTTACGCCAAAGAACCTTTACTGAAGCCACATCCTTTGAACGTAATCGCTTGAACTGATGGTCCAAAATAGCTACAGGCTGCTCCTCATAAGTACAATCATCAGTAATCTCAATGGTCTCTGAAGCCAGAACATGATTGGGGTTCGATACATATTTCCTCAACATCGAAACATGAAAAGTCGGATGCACAGCTGCTAACTCAGGTGGTAAATCTAGTCTGTAAGCAACATCACCGACACGTTCTAGGACCTCATAAGGACCGATAAACCTGGGAGCCAATTTTCCTTTCTTACCAAACCGCATAACACCTTTAAAAGGTGATACTTTCATAAACACCCTATCACCAACTGCAAACTCAAGATGCCTTCGCTTAAGATCAGCATAACTCTTCTGTCTACTAAAAGCAGTACGGATCCGATCCTGAATTATCGGTACAACCTGAGCATTATACTGCAAAAGATCGGGACCCTCAATACGACGCTCACCGGCCTCCTCCCAATACAATGGGGTTCTGCACCGTCTACCATACAATGCTTCAAAAGGAGCCATACCAATGCTAGCTTGATAACTATTATTATAGGCAAACTCTACCAACGGAAGATGATCTGCCCAACTTCCCTTAAAATCCAAAACACACAATCGTAGCATATCCTCCAAGGTCTGAATGGTTCTCTCCAACTGTCCATCTGTTTGAGGATGAAAAGCTGTGCTATAATGAAGATCTGTGCCTAACCCTTTCTGAAGCTTCTGCCAAAACATGGATGTAAATTGAGCACCTCTATTAGATACAATGGAAACTGGTACCCCATGCAGACTCACAATCCGATTAATATACAACTTTGCATACTGAGATACTGTGTACTTGGTATTAACCGGAAGAAAATGTGTTGACTTGGTCAATCGGTCTACAATCACCCAGATCGAATCATAGCCACCAGGAGTCTTTGGCAACCCAACAACAAAATTCATAGTGATTCTCTCCCACTTCCACTCGGGTAGTGGTAACTCTCTCAGTAAACCGGCTGGCTTGTGATGCTCATACTTAACTTGCTGGCAAGGTAAACATTGAGAAACAAACTCCGCAACATCATTCTTCATTCCTTTCCACCAATACATCTGCTTTAAATCTCGATACATCTTAGTAGAACCAGGATGTATAGTGTACTTGGAAGAGTGAGCTTCTTTCAAAATCTTTTTCTTTAAATCATCCACTGAAGGCACACACAACCTTGAACCAAACCGCAAAACCCCTTTTTCATCAACCGAGAATTCTGTGGATTCACCTGACAAGATTTTCTGGCGGATCGTTGACAACTCCTTATCCGTATTCTGCGCTGAAATTATCTCATCAAGAAAATCAGGTTTGACTGTCATATTAGCCAACAACACACCTCTATCACCTTCAATTTATTTACCAGACATATGAAAAGTTAAACCATCACCTAGCAGTTGATGTATCTCCCGTATCAATGGTCTTCTGGAAACTGAAATGTGGGACAGACTACCCACAGACTTACGACTTAGAGCCTCAGCCACAACATTTACTTTACCCGGATGATACTGGATGCTATAGTCGTAGTCTTCAAGAAACTCTGCCCACCTTCTTTGTCTCAAATTCAAGTCTTTTTGAGAGTATACATACTTAAGATTCTTATGATCAGTGAAGATCTCACAAGTAACTTCATAAAGATAATGTCTCCAGATCTTGAGTGCAAACACAACAGCAGCCATTTCTAAATCATGTATAGGATAGTTTACCTCATGCTTCTTCAGCTGTCTAGAGGCATAGGCGACTACTTTACCATGTTGCAGCAACACACAACCCAGACAAACGCCTGATGCGTCACAATAAATAGAATACCCCTCAGTGCCTTCTGGTAACACAAGTACTGGTGCAGTAGTTAATCTTTCTTTAAGAGTAGCAAAACTCTCCTCGCAAGCATCATCCCAAATGAACTTAACACCCTTACGAGTGAGTTTTGTTAAAGGTGCGGCTATTCTGGAGAAATCTTTGACAAACCTTCTGTAATATCCTGCTAACCCCAAAAAACTCCGAATCTCAGTAACAGTCTTCGGTCTCTGCCAATCCATCACTGCCTCAATCTTCTGTGAATCAACTTGAATACCCTTTGCGGATATAACATGTCCCAGAAAGACAACCCTGTCCAACCAAAACTCACATTTGGAGAACTTAGCGTAAAGCTGATGTTCTCTTAAAGTCTGCAACACCAACTTTAAATGATGTTCATGCTCTTCCTTGGATTTTGAATATATCAGAATGTCATCAATGAATACGACAACAAACCGATCAAGATAAGGACTAAACACCCTGTTCATCATGTCCATAAAAGTAGCAGGAGCATTAGTAAGTCCAAAGGACATCACTAGAAATTCATAATGCCCATACCTCATGCGAAAAGCAGTCTTAGGTATATCACTTTTCTTCACCCTCAATTGATGATAACCCGACCACAGATCAATCTTGGAGAAAAACTTTGCTCCCTGCAACTGATCAAAAAAATCATCAATCCTGGGCAATGGATATCTGTTCTTCACAGTCACCTTATTCAGCTGATAATCGATACATAGCCTCATTGATCCATCTTTCTTTTTCACAAAAAGCACTGGAGCACCCTACGGTGAAGTACTCGGTCTGATATATTCCTTCTGCAACAAGTCATTCAATTGCTCTCTCAACTCCTTAAGCTCTGCTGGAGCCATCCTATATGGAGGCATAGAAATAGGATTGGTTCCAGGTACAAGATCAATGGAGAATTCAATCTCTCGTTCCGGTGGTAACCCCGGTAAATCGTTTGGAAACACGTCCATGTAATCTCGTACTGTCGGGATATCTTCAAGTTTTGCTTCTTCCTTGTTCACATCCTGAATAGAAATAAGGTAGGCATTACAACCCTTTCACAACAATCTTCTAGCTCTCATAGCTGAAATTAGCTGACTGGTCCCATTAATTTTAGAACCATAAAATGTCACAGTCTTGTCGGCCTCATATGCAAACACCACTACCTTATCCTTACAGTTCAAATTAGCTCCATGCCGAGCTAACCAATCCATACCCAAGATGACATCAAATTCTATCACATCTAACGCCACTAGATCCGCAAGAAGTTCAACATTTCCAACTTTAACAACACAATCCTTGTATACCTTTAAAGATTCTACCTCCTCTCCCAAAGGTGTATGAACAACTACTGGCATTTCCATAGGTTTAGATGTAATACTCAGCCTAGATGCAAAACTAGGTGATATGAATGAATGAGTAGCTCCAGGATCTATCAATATGTGTGCATCTAGAGAGCAAATAGAAAGAGTACCTTGCACCACATTGTTGTCAACTTGAGCCTGCTGATGATTTAGGTTGAACACCCGAGCATAATTCTGGTTTTGGCCCTGATTTTTATTCTGATTTTGGTTCTGACCATTACCTTATCCCACTGGTTGAACTGCTCTACCATTCTGTTGGTTTTCATTATTTGCAGCACCCTGGTATCCACGACCCTGCTGATACTGCTGACCTTGATAGCCCTGATAACCGCAACCTTGCTGGCCCTGATATCCTCGGCCCTGCTGGCCCTGATAACCTCTGCCTCCATTGTAACCTCGACCTCCCTGATATCTGTTACCGTTAAACTGTCCACGGCCACCATTACCTCTACCATAACCATTTCCATTCTGATAGTTACCCCTATATGCTTGATTGCCAACTGGTCTGAACTGAGTATGCTAACCTGCCTGAGTCTGATTGCGCCTAGGAATTGGACAATCCTTGACTTGGTGATCCATCTGTCCACAGTTAAAATAAGCTCCAGTCTTCCTTCTGCACTCTCCCGTATGATGTAAGCCACAAGATTCACAAGTAGGGGCTCTAAGACCCTGTTGCTGGTAGCGCCCACCATTATCATTACCTCTCTGACCACTATACTGCCCCTGATAACCTAGTTGATTCCCTGGCTTGTTCTTCTTTCTGCTTGATTCTCCAGCAACATCCTTCCTTTTTCTGTTTTCTAACCCCAGAGCAGCATTAACAGCCAAATGTACTTCCTTGTAATTGTGACTGGCTATCAACTCATAGTATTTATCATTCAAGCCATCCACAAATCTATCAGTCATAGATTCTTCATCCTGAGACACACGTGTAGCATACTTCCTTAGCTCTTGAAACTACTCCCAGTACTCAGCTATAGATTTGTTGCCCCGAGTCAACATTTCAAACTCCCTTGCTTTCGCTTTTATCACATTCCGAGGCATAAAGTTTTGCATAAACATTCTTCTGAAGTCTTCCCATACCTCAACCTGGCCTTGGATAGAGATCTTATACCATTCTTCAGCTAATTTTTGCATTTGATGCCCAGTTAACTCTATGGCTCTCTTCTCAGTACATTTCAAAGCATCACATATCTTCTTAACTTTATTAAGAAATGCTAGAGGGTCTTCTGTAGCAAGATTGGAGAATGTAGGTAGATCAACTCTAATAAATTTGTGCAAATCCAGGTCGTCAGTTAATCCATTTCCTCTAGCTGTAGCGTTAGCATTAGCATTCATATTGTTACCCATGCCTTGAACAACCCGAACTACTCCATCAGCGAGAGCTTCCATAGATCTATACAATGTCTGCAAAGTAGCCAAATATGCATCTGGGTTTCCTTGAACTGGTACTTGACCTGGCACATTCATATTACCAGCACCTAGACCTGCGCCATCATTTGGAAATTTTGGTTTAATCCTTGATCTTGTCCAGCATTCTGTTCTAGCCACTGATCTTGTTCAGTAGCAACTCTACGTGGTCTATCACGTCTGCGTGGCTGAGGTGGCTCCTCAACATGAGTGGCTGGCTGATGTTCAACTTCCTCAGCTATTCCAGCACCACTAGACCCACCAATCAAAGGAAAACGAGGATTTTCTTGAGACATTGCACCTGCTAACGGAGGAAAAGATTGATTAACGCAGAAAGGAAGCAAGACTTTTTAGAAGAATAATCCTAATGATTTCTGGATAGTATTAAGCTAAGTAAAACCTATGTCTCTGATACCACTTTTGTCACGACCCAAACCTGGAAGCCGGGACCGGCGTAAGGCTATACCTAAGTACAACCTTACAAGCCTAATTCAAATAATTTATTATAGTGCAAAATTACTAAGTTCAATAAATTTATTCCATAATCAAGTCATCAATAGAAATGATACTATCCAAAATCAAGTTCAATAACTAAAACTCAAACTTAATACAAAGAAACAGTCTACTCCTTATTACAAGAAAAAAGGTTCAAACATAGTCCGCCCAAAAATATCCAGAAATCTCTATGGAGTAAAGAAAATATGCAGACGAACCAAAATCCACAACCAAACTAGAAGAACCCACAAAGAGAACGACCGAGCTCACTAAGGAATATAACTTCAACCTGCAAGTCAATCTATAAGGGTGTGAGCATTATACATATACACACAGTAAGCTCATGAGAGGCAGAGAAACACTAATACAATTTAACAAAGTAATATATATCAAGTAAACATCCACAATAATCTCATACATGATGGTGTATCGGGGTCTACAAAATATAACATCCTCCTCCTTCAACCATATCCAAGAACAAGTAGGCACGTGGCCCCAAGAGCAAGTAGGCATAAGCCCCAAGAACAAGATCGATATCGATATACAAAATAATCTCCATAATCACAATCCATATCCTCCGTCCCCATTGGACACACCATCGCACATCACAAGAATATTCAATATCATATCAAGGCATTTAGCAAATAGCATACAAGTTTCTCTGTCTCCTATTCACATGCGAGGCTAGGGCAACAAAGGATAATATATCGAAATTAGAAAGAATAACATATACGAAGGGCTTATATATATATAATAGCTTAGTTAGCAAATAGCACATCACAAATAATACACATACACCCATGAACTTACCTGGTATCCAAAGAAAGCTTAGCTAAATCCTCACAACCTACTAACTTTGAGCTTCATCTGGATTATTACCTAAGGAAAGATAATTACATAGTCCAACAATCAATCCCACTATCTCATCTATCATGAGGGATGCAATGCATGCTATGAATGCAAAAAGATCAATACTTAACCAACAATTAACTAAGATAATCCAAAAGTAAAAACCAACCCGACTCAACTCAAAATTATGGTTCAACCCAATGGTTAAACCGATCACACCTCAAAAATACAAAATCAATTAATTACCTAAATTTTATTAGAACCAGAACCTCAACTCAATTTTTATAACTCATTTATCAAATAATATCACATCAGTCCCTATGCAAAAATTATAATTCATACCAACACCCAAAACCGATAAAAATTCTTAAGTAGACCCTATAATTCAAAACTTTTCAGAAAATAATTCCATTATTCAAAAATTCTGGAAAAATTCCAGTAGCTTCTCCAATATCTAAATAATGTGTGTGAAAAATTTCAGATTAATCCAAATTTATTTGGTCCCCCAAAAATATTTTACAACATTCTGATTCTGTTTGAACCACTAAAAATCAGTACAGCAAAAATCATCATAAATCCTTCACATTTTGTTACCACAAAATTATCAAAATAATTTTTTCATATTATAGACATCAGGATGGACAACATATAAAAATTTCATAATTTTTCAAGACATCTAAGATCTTCAAAATAATTTTCAAAACAGACATCATCAGAAAACTCTTAACCAACAGCAGTGTCAATTCTTAATTTATTTCGGAACATAAACATTAGAACCAGACTCCAAATTATTTTTCACAGATTCACAACATCCTAATAAACAACATATCAAAAAATCAGATTAATATCGAACACCAATTATTTTTAAAAATTCGACAAAGGTACTAAATTTACAGTGACTATGCACAGACAATATTTTTAAATTAATAATTCAATTAAAAATATAAATCTTAATCTAAAATTCCCAAATAAAATCATACAGCTAACCTAACATCCCTAGAACAGATGACAATTGCCAAAAATATCAGATCATTAACTTAAACTCCCGAATCAAAGATTAAACATCAAGAGCTTCCATAATCGCCCTACAACTTTTTAATTATTTTTAATTAATTAAAAATTAAAATAAATCAAAAATATTATTTTCTAGCACTCTAAACATCATACAAACACCCAACAACACAAATCATGCCCAAACTTGGTCAAAAATATGAAGAAGAGAAGAAAAGAGTGAAAAACCTCAAATCTGCCCAAACTGAGAGGAACCAGACGACAGGTGACGCAGCCCGCAGCACGCTGAACGGCAGGCCTCCACAAGCCAGACGACAGGAGAGCGCCTCGCCGAAAGACACGCGTGCCTTGCCAAACGACACCGCCTCGAACGCACGCCCTCTGCTGAACGACAACAACACAGTCTTGAAGAAAAAATTTATTTTTTCTTCCTCTCTTCTCTCTCAAATGGCACAAGGGTTTTAAGCATCTAATTGGATGCCCTAACCCCCATTTTATAGTGATTTTGAGTGGTAAATTACCACTAGACCCTTAATTTAATTTATTTAATTTAAAAATACCCTAAACTCTTTAAAAATTCTAAAGAAACACCCAACTAACTTATAAAAATTCACAACTAACCCCTAATTCAATTATTTTCAGAATTATTTTAATTAGTTAATTAATTATTTAATTAATTAATTTAATTTAATTAAAAATTAATAAATACCCGAAAAATTCTCGAAACACAACCCCTAGCAAAATTATATTTAAAATAACCTTAACGACACCACGGTCACCAAAATGATATCAAAAACAGCAAAATGAAACCCAAAAATTTTTTGACCCCCAAAATGACCAAAATACCCTTCGAAGCCAAAAACACAATATTATACTCAAAACAAACATCTCAACACCCACATTATGAAAATAAGCACCAAACGTTATAAAATGCACCCGAATATGAATTGAAAGTAAAATTACCATTTTGCCTCTAGACTCCAATTTTCCTAAAAATCAAGGGTTTTACATAAATATTTGATAATATGGCATATATATTACATATAAGTAGAAATATATATTAAATTGCAAAAGAATAACAATATATAACTATTATATATTAACTATATATAATTATTACATGTTTAGTTATATGTAGGTATATATTACATATAACTAGATATATGTGTTGAATTTGAAAAAAATAAATAATATATAACTATTATATATTTAGTTACACATAAGTATATATTACACATAACTAGAGTCTAGATATGTGCATTGAATTGCTAAAGAATAAAGATATATAACTGTTATATGTTTATTTATATATTGATATATGTTACATATAATTATATATATATATGTTGAATTGTAAGGGAATAAATAGTATATAACTGTTACATATATGTTTAGTTTTATATTGATTATATATTATATATAACTAAATATATGTGTTGTACTTGAAAAAAAAATAAAAAGTATATACCTATTATATGTTTAGTTATATGTGTGTATATATTACATGTAACTATATATATATGTGTCGAATTTGAAAAGGATAACAGTATATATAGGTATATATTACATAACTAGATATATGTGTTGAGTTTAAAAAGAATAACAGTATAAAATTATTTTATATGTTTAGTTATATGTGGATATATGTTATATATATCTAGATATATATGTCTTAAATTTGAAAAAAAAATAGTATATAACTATTATATATTTAGTTTTATGTGGGTATATGTTACATATAACTAGATATAGTTGAATTTAAAAAAATAATAATATATAACTGTCATATTTTTAATTATACAAATCCAAAGATTAATCATACTCTATATGTTACATACAAGTCACTAAATAATGGTATTTTTATAAATATACGGTCCTTTATTTATAGATGTCCACTTTTCACCATATATTTTTTTATAAAAAATTTCTCTTATAAAGTATTTTTGAAACTTTTTTTTTGCGAATACTAACTTTTTTTAAAATCTTCCTTTTAAAAAAATAGTTTATAAGTATATTACTGTTAAAAAAAACTAAAAATGATATAAAATTATACTATTAAGAGCATTTATTAAAGTAAATAGGGACAATATAATAATTTAATTAGTCAAACTAATTTATAGTCAAATAATTATAATCATCAAAATAATAAACTGCTCCCCTAGTTTTTTTTTCAACTTTTAAAAAATCTATAAAATATGTAACTTTAGCATTGCAAAAGCGATTTACTACAAAAAAAAATATCACATATTGTAATATAATTGACATTATTAATTAATAAGATATATTTATAAATAATTAAGTAGTAAATATACTATATATTATAATTGTAATTAATAATATATTTTTATATTTTTAAAAGCTTCTTCTCCATTGTTTTCTTTTAATTCAACCATTGAATTGTCATTCTTACTAATAAAAGGAAAAAGAAATAAAGAAAATAAACAATAAATTAAAATACATTTTTTTAAAAAAATATATAAGTAAAAATTAACTCATTTCAATATACAAATAATCAATTACTTATAATAAATAATAATCATAAAAATATATAATTATATATAAAAAATAAAAAGTAAATTATAAAATTTTTTATTATATATAAAAGCAAGTATAAGTTATTTGCTTCCATGGGCGAAGCCATGTTACAGAGAAAGGGAGCAGTTTCTAAAATAGAAAAATTATACATGTATATATATTTATTCAAATGTTTAAAATCTCTTATTTGTCCCTTTCAAAATTTTAAATTGTTCCCCTATTCCTTACCTTATGCAAAAAAATAAAAAAAAATCAATAAATCACTTCTTTCCTAAATAAATATGTTTTTTTTCTTTTAAAAAAAATTAACAAAAAATTAATGCACTTATGTTGATTTTTTATTGGATCCGCCCATAACGAGTGAGTAGACCCACGAGCCCAAAATATTAATTGTATAATAATACTATAATAGATAATATTTGGATAATAAGAAGAGTTTGAATGAGATTAAGTTTCCTATAAAAAATTCAATTTTATTTAAAATAAAATCTTAATTATCTAAAAAGATAATCATGAAAAGATTTTTAGTTGGCTAAAAATCTTATCAGAAAAAAGAAGAAAAATAACGTAAGTTTTTTCCTGCAGTTTTCTCTTAAGAACTCTCTTGCTTCTTCTTCCAAAAATATACACATCTTTGTGTGATGTCGAGTACATATTGTGAAGTTGTTTTAGCTCTTAAATTGTAAAAATAAGAGTTTTCTCTCTCCAGTGATAATTCTTCATGACCAATAACACAAGCTTTGGTCAAAGACTTCCTAACATCTTTTAAGGTAATATCTACACTTATTTTTGTATATGGACATGTTCTAACATTGATATCAGAGCAATAGACTTGTTTTTACTCAATTTCATCAATTAGTTGTGTTTAATTGATCAATTTTCTACTAATATATTGATTAATTATATATTTTTAATCATGATTGTATTGGCATGTTTGAGCTAAAAAAATCATATGTTTTTGCTAATGTTTGTTTGATATTACTGTATCAATTGAAAGTAAACATGTAGAGCTTCAAAATGCCATATTATTTGCTTAATTCAGAGTTAAATTAAATAAGTTATATTCTTTTAAATTTGGTCACTCAAAATTGGTAGAAAATTAATTTTATTGATATTAACCTACTGTGATATCTGAAACACTAGATTAGAGTACTCTTTAGTTAATTTTGACCACATAAATATACTATCAACCCCCTAAACCCCCTCCCACCAGACAAGTCCGAACAGCCAAAACGGTAGCAATGAGCACTCTTTGTTTTGAAGACTAAGAACTGCCCTTCTCTTGATGTAAGTTTTTCTTTATTCATTGATTCTTATAACTATGATGATAATGTGAATATTTTGCATGCTTGGCTAAGTCATATTAGCCAATATTGTATGAATAGATTAGTTAAGACTGGTCTCTTATTAGACATTAACAAATAGAATTACCTACTTGTGAGTATTGTCTAGCAGGAAAAGTAGTGAGAAAACCTTTCGAAAAGGCATAAGAGTCTCTAAACTATTGCAATTAATGCACTCTGATGTTTATGATCCAATGAATGAGAGGACTAGGTACAAAGCCTATTATTTCATCACCTTTATTAATGAATATACAAGGTATGGTCATGTTTATTTATGATAAAAAAGAAATAGAATGCTAGTTGATAAAAAAAAAAAAGAGATAGAGTGCTAGTTGACTATTCCATAAACATTGCAATAAAATGGTGTTGCAAAAAAGAGAAACTAAACACCCCTAAAATGGTTAGGTCAATAATGGCTCAAGCTAAGTTACGCATTGCCTTTTAGGGTGATGCGCTGTTAACAATCACCTACATATTTAACCATGTACGTTCTAAGCATGTTCAAACCACTTCTTATGAATTATAGGCAAGTTGTAAGCCCAATCTCAATACCCTAAAACCTTAGGGATGTGTCACCTATATACATATTAACTGATATAAATATTAGAAAATAGGCCCAAGAGGTAAAAAGAGTATTTTCATGAGATATTCTAAACTATTCAAAGGACATATTTTCATAAGTGAGCAAGATAATGGGAGGACAACCAAATTTGAATCACGGAATATCACATTCCTAAGGGAAAATGTACAAAAATAAGCTTAATATTTTATCGTGGGTACAAATGCAAGCCTAATGTAATTCTGACTCAAATACACTTAAAACGTTAGAAAATCTGACATTTGAGCCCCTTAATAAATAGAAACTTTAACACTGTTCCGTTAGTTTCTATTCATATTTGGCTTTAAAAAAATAAATGGGATCCACTTTTTACATTAAATAATAATAATAATAAATAGGATCCACTTTTTCCCTTTTCTCAATTATCATACAGAACCACATATATTAAAATAATATTATATTTAAAATTTAAAAAAAGAAGCATTTTCTTTTATTTTCCTGCATTTTTAGGCAACCAAACAAGAGAAAAAAACATAATACTCACTTTTGCTTTGTTTGATAACCAACACAACATTTATGCCCTATTTTCTTCAAATTATGCATACAACAACTTTGTAACCACTCAAACTCATAAATAATGCGAAATAAAAAAATGAACTGAAAGTAATAAGTAATTGAAGTCAAAATTAAGTAATAAACAACAATACAATTCCATACTTAAATTCTACGATTTTACTTTCCAATTGAACTTCTATTAATCGAAACAAATCCTAAGAATTTCAAATTATAATCCATCTTGTATCTTTTACAAAGACGTGGATACATATCACCAAGAAGGGAGAGAAAGTGAGAAATTTTCAATTTCTTTACTTTATTTCATTTTTTCAGCACCCAAACACCCATTTTCTTGGAAAAAATCTAGGACTAAGAAAAAAAACAAAAAAAATAAAATAAAATTTTCCTTTTTCACCGATTCAGCCTACAAAGATGTAGCAAATCCCCTCTCCCTTTCTCAAGTAAAAACCCCCAAATTAAATCTTTAATTTCACAAAAATCTAAGAAACTTAAAAATTCTCAAGTAATCAAATTTTAGACATTTCCATCGAATATCCACTAATAATCAAATCATCATCCCATCCTTCTGTGAAAAAACTAAAATTCAAAGAAGTATATGTAATATCAAGAGGAACATATTCACAACAACAAAGAGGAAGCTTTAGATGCAAATTAATGATAATAGAGAAAAAATGAGCTTCTAGATCTATCTTTGATTGGCAAAATGAATGAAAAAATTATTTCTTTCAGAGAGAGGGATTTCTGTTTCAGAGAGAGAGAGGAATTTCAGTTTTTGTAGTTGATGAAGATATATTGGTGATGATGGATTTTTGGTTCAACACTTCAACTTCTGGAGAATACTAAAGTTATGTTTTATTATTATATTTATGATATTTAACTATTATAAATAATTATATTATTATTTATTGTAAAAAAAGATTCCACTTATTTTATATTATTTTAATAATTAAAAAAATAATTGGGGCCAACTCATTCTCCCAATCTAAAAGAATTTATTTTTGATGTTTAATAAGGACTTAAATGATAGCTTTTTCTAATGTTTTGAGTATATTTGAGACAAAACTTACTTTAGGCTTGCATTTGTACCTACGACAAAATATTAGGCTTATTTTTGTACCTTTTCTATTTGTCTAAATAGGGTGAATTAGATCAAGAATTCTCTTTATTCATGGCTAAGGATCAAAGTTCATAAGGACCACTTCATCTAAATGAGAGGAATTTGATAGAATTAAATCCTCCAACTAGTCTAGATGAGAGTAATCATAGTCCAAGTGGAAGGATGGATCCCAGTTCTAGTGGAACCACAATGGATATTAATATAATAAATATATCTATACAATTTGATGAATATGTTTCTCAAGATTATGATCTGAGGCAGAGTAACTGTAGAACTATCCCTTACTATTGTTTTAAAATCAAAGGCAGAGATGAGGTATTTATGGTTGTATCTCAAGATGATAATGAGCCAACAAATTTCCACAAGGCTTTCAAATGCCCTACCAAGGATAAATGGGTAAAAATAATGGAAGAAAAGTTAGACTCTATGAGATCTAATCGAGTTTGGGAATTGGTTTATCTTTTAAAAGAGCATAAAGCAATTGAAAATAAATGGATACTTAAAATCAAGCGAAAAGTTGATAGCGTCATCAAGAGGTATAAGGCACATCTCATTGCAAAGGGGGTATACACAACAGGAAGGAATAGACTACGATAAGACATTTTCTTCTGCTGTCAGATTTGCTTCAATAAAGTTTATAGTAGCAGTCATAGCAAATCTTGATCTTGAGTTACATCAAATGGATATGAAAATTATCTTTCTCAATGGAGAATTGGATAAAGAAATTTACATGAAACAACCTGTAGGCTTCATTAAACAAAGCAAAGAAAATAAAGTTTATAGGTTGAAAAAGTCAATCTATGACTTTAAATAGTCTACAAGATAATGGTATATTTGCTTTCATAATACCATTTTATCAAATGGTTTTATAATGATAAATGAAGACCATTCTATCTATATCAAACGCGTGAAAATAAAGTTCGTCATAATGTCATTATACATTGATGACATTCTAATTGTTGGAAACGACAAAGTATTTCTGAACTACATTAACGAGCAGCTATCAACAAGTTTTGAAATGAAAGACATAAGTCAGATCGCATATATTCTCAGAGTAAATATTTTAAGAAAGTGATCATGGAAATTGTTGTCTCTTTCTCAAGAAGCATATATAAAGAAAGTACTTTAGTGGTTTAATATGCATTATTGCAAACCTATGGATACCCCCTATAGCCAAAGGCGAGAGCTTAAGTTGAGGACAATGTTCTAAAACTCCAGAAGAAGTGAAACATATGGAAAATATAACTTAGATAAGTTATAGAGTCATATTTTGACTAATCTTTTGGGTCATTCTAACTTTGTTTTTAATTATTTTCAATTGAATTTGATATTTTTCTTTGTTAAAGTTAGAATGTCTCTAATTTTAGCTTGGAAGGTCAAGATACAAATTTTTACTCAAAAATAGTGTAAAAATGAAGAAAAAGTGTAAAAAAGGGTAGAGGATGCAATGCCACAATGGTGACACTCAAAGGCCATAACCATGAGATCCATTTTGAAGCTGCTAAAAGATGGATAGAAAAGAAAGAAGAGTTCCAGAGGAGAAATGAAAGCCATAATTATGGCAATTACAAGGCCACGATTGTGGGATTTGTTCAGACATTGCCTATGAATTGGAGAAAAAGCTGCAGAAAATCCAGAATCGAATGAAAAGCCACGACCATGGCATCAGAAGACCACACTCGTGGGATTTGTAGAGTCAGCTGAAAAACACAATTTTACAATATAACTCTTAAAATTTGGCTTCTTTTTAGATCATGATACCTCTAAACCTACACTAATCTTTTCCTAATTGTATTAGATGTTGTTTTACCCCTACAAATACCTTAGTTAGCTTCCATTAAACACACATTAGATTTTATATAGATTTTTTAGATTTTAGGTTAGAATTTAACTTAAAGAGAAGGAATAGTTTTGTTCAAGAAGTCATTCAAATCCAAAAGCTTTCTTCTTTCCAAGTTTGATCTCTTTAATTTGTTTTCTTCTAGTTTAATTTTAATTATGTCTTCAATCTTCTTCTCTTTCTTTTTGTTTTACTTTTCAATTATAAGTAGCTAAAAATCCTATTAGGGTTAAACTTTTCTTATTTGATTTTTCTATGGAGTAATTATTTTTATTTGGTTCACTTAAAGTTTGCTCTTGATTATTTTGGTATCTTTGATCTTAATTCTTTGATTATCTAGCTAATAATCAATTGATCTAAGGTATTGTGTAATAGAGCGAGAGTGGAAGCACAATATTAGTTCAATGAGGTAATAATCTTAGGTTAAGTTTGTGCCTAAAGATAGGGTAAATACTGAAGATGTTGATAAAATGTCATTTATAATTCTTAATGAATTGGCTTAATTGCTTGTGATCGCAAGAGTAGACATGAGGTTATGTTCAATATTAGATTTAGTACTCGAGAGAGACTAAGTCTAAATTTAGGAGAACCTAACCAATAACCAAAAGTAGATTGATTGAGTCAATACTTTAGAAAAACCATAGATAATCAATGAATGATATGTTTAACCCTAATGCCAAAAATATTAGATTAAATTCCAATTTAGTTTAACTTTAATTTTAGTTATCTTAGCTTTTAAATCCCACCAATTTATCATCCAAATAATATTTTGTTTAACTGTTTAGTACTTAGAATACCTTTTTCATGGGAATATATCCGGCTCATCATTTTATTACTTGATTACGATCTGTGCACTTTAGTTAAGCTAGGCTAGGCCCCAAAAACAAGTGTTGTTGGAAGCCTAATGTAAGCAATGATGTGTACATGCTTGATATTTGCTTGGTTGGTTGGATGATAAGTAGATTTCTATCCAACCCAAGTCTAGCACATTAGCAAGTAGTTAAGAGAATATTAAGGCATCTAAAAGGTACTGCCAATTTTTCATAATGCTATCAAGATGGAAGGCTATGTTTGAAAGGTTATATGAATGTTGATTGGGTAGGAGATGTAGATAAAAATCCACTTCTAGGTTTGTCTTTCTACTGAATAATGGTGCTATCTTATGGAGTAGCAAGAAACAATTCCGCATAGCCCTTTCCACAAAAGAAGTTGATTTATGGCATTTATAGTTATGGTACAAGAAGGGGTTTAGCTTAAAACATTCTTAGAACATTTGGATTTAATTGATGCTGATGAGTTAGCCACCATACATTACTCTGACAGTCAAGCGGCTATTGCCTACATTAAGAACCCAAAGTTTCATTGCAAGACCAAACATATAGATGCCAAATATAAATTTTTGAGAGAAATGTAACAAGCAGAGAGGTGGACATGAGATATATCTCTATGCATGATATAGTTGCTGGTCTGTTTATGAAACCTATTCCTAGAGACATATTCATTAAGCAAACAAAGTCTTTAGAATTTTGTAGATTTTGATATGTATTTTTGTTCCCAAACTATGTTCATTTAATATTTATTAATGCTAAGAAATGATGTTTGTTTTGTATTTATATGAGTTTGAATGTTTTTATTACAATTGATGTTACTATAATAGAGCATGTTGGACAGAATGATGATTAACTTTCTCACCAAGTTAATTGCATTTGTTTGTCTATGTGACTAATGGAAATGACACCGTTTGTAAGAAAAAAATATATAGGTGTTAATGACCTCATGCTTGAAATAAGATGGTCATCTCATTTAATGAGATTCTTATGGCACGTTACATGTAATTATTCCTAATTCTATTTAATCTGCCCAGATGTTAATTCTAAAGTAATATGAGTAGATGAATGAACTCAAGATTTTACATTGAGTGTATCTAATCTATTGCCTGCATCGTATTTCGAAACTAGAATGAGTTTTTTACAAACATGCACTCTATGCTATAGCATGTGACTCATACCATATGTGTATTTTCTCAACCACAGATGAGTACAAAAGTCTATGATCTCTGCTTTTGTTATTATGAGACCCTTGAGAATTATGATTCTCAATGTTATAGCCCTTATGACTTTTAGTTAATTCTCGAGATATAATTAGGTGTTTGTTATCTTAGGGTGTTACTAGTAAATTATGACTAATTCGATCTAATTGGACATTTTTATAAAGGCGAGTCCGGTTATGATCAAGGGAGCTAAATTAGAAGAAAGATTACTTGGAAATCACTTCCTCTTTATGTCCATAAGTCGACCAATTATGCTAGTTAACTATGCAAAAGTGCCTTAAGATCAGAAAGAGACAACGAAAATGTTATAAGTAGTCTGGGGGTAAAGCATAATAAAGTCATTTTTTAAAACGAGACGCTATATATCCCTAATAGTATATAACTTAGAGTTTTTCTAGTATTCTGGTCGCAAGGTCTATTAGTTTTGTAATACCCAAAATTAAAAAAAAGGAAAAAAATTTAAATTTAAATTTAAATTTTAACCTAATAATAATAATAATAATAATAATAATAATAATAATAATAATAATAATAAAGACAAAGAAGAAAAAAGAAAAAAGAGAAAAAGGAAAGGGAAAGGGAAAGGGAAGAGAAAGAAGAAGAAAAGAAATAAAGAAGAGAGAGAAAGGGCATAGAAGAGAGAGAGAGAGAGAGAGAGAACAGAGGCTGCAGGAGAAAACCTCATATCTACCACCATCCGGTGGTCAAATTTTGACATGCGCCGGACCAGGAGAACCACCGCTCGATAACGCTTCCAACGCCACCGATTTCATTTTGGTATATCATTTGTTAATTTTGGATAAACTTTATTTTTGGCCGAAATTCGGCGATGGCATCGACTTTCGAGGGGTTTTCCAACGAGATTTCAGCGAGTGAATGAGAGTAGTGTATATTTTTTGAATCCTCTCGTTGAGACAAATGTGTGGGTACAAATTTTGCTACAGGATTTTTTTGTAAAAAATTTTTTGGCGAGACGCTGATGAGAGGCCGGTGAATACTTTTTTTTGGTAGAAATTATCGCATGTTGATTAATTATTTTATAGAGCACTAAATTATAAAAATTTAAGAGATTGATAAATAAATTCTGAAAATCAAATTTAATTGTTAAATTAATTAATAATCATTAATTATGTTAAATATTGAAATTTCGGGGATCGAACTTTAATTAAATTATATTATTGTTCAGTCAATTTTAAATTATTAAAATACTTAATTCTAGAGTCTTAAATTATATCATTGTAATGATTTTTAATATTTTATTCTGTAAACCGTTCTGTTTCAGATTTTGACACTTCCGGACCAAGTAGTTGATCAAGTCTCTTCGGTTAAACTGTGAGTGATACTTTCTAATATAGTTTCTTGAATTTCATGTATTAGCATTTAATATATGTGGATATACATATATATATTATTAACATTGCACATTAATTAGGGTTTAGATTTCCGACATACGTTTGTGGCTGTACATTTATATGTTGATATTGGAATGTGCTTGCTAGATAGAATTAGGATGATATGAAAACCACGTAAGGAATTATTGGATTATGATAATAAATGAGTTATGATATGTGATGAGTTAGGACTGGCGTGACGGCAATATAATTTTTATACTCAATGCTGCTTGTCAGTCGGGTAGCGTTGCTTGGCTTAGGCCGTGACGACAGACCCCATATGAATTGAAATTAAAAGACCATATTGGAATAAAAGAGCCAGACAGAGGAATTAACTCCCTAAAAATTGAAGTTAGAGTGGTTTTCATGGACTATATTCTATCCATGGATGATTATATGATTTGTTGTATGTTTAGCATGATGCACTAGAATATTGATTATAAGGTTAGTTTAGAACAAGAGCAGGTTATCATGTAGGTATATTGGATGGTATCATTCACTGAGTCGAGACGTTTACCCCTGTCTCACTATTTTTTTCAAGCTCCCAGGGTGAGTGCTTATGATATTATTTAAAGACTGTTTTTCTTTCCCGAAAGTGGATTTTATGTACGAACTAATTAAACATTTCATTTATTTTATTTTAGTCTATAATTATATATTAAAGACTCCATAAATTTTAAATGTTAAGATATTACATTTATTTTTTATAATTTAATGAATGATGTGACGGTTTGGATGTTTCTATGACTATGTTACGTTAGGCTAACAGTGGGATCTAGTGCTTCGGGCTTCCCACCTCTCAGTGCTAGTCACATGCCCTTGGGATTTAGTCGTGACAAGCTTAGTACGAGCTACCTAATGTAGTTGTCTTTATTAGCATATGATCCATCATATACGAATGGATGAAGTTGGTTGTGGTTAGCCCATGATAGATGGGTAGACAAATGAGCCCAAAATATTCAAAATATTAATTATATAATAATATTATGTAATAGATAATAGGCTTAATCATCAAAAAATGCTTTACCCCGATTTTCACTTCTATTATAAACTTTTTTTTTTTTTGAAAAATTAAAACATAAACTTATTTTCATTTAAATTTTATCTTTTAACCGATTGGGCTTGCTTTTACCAGAACTTTTGTTGATGTATCAATAAACTTTTATTTTTATTTGGATTATAAAATGAACGGGTGTTACTTTCATGCTTTGAGAAAGTAATACCCATTCATTATTTTGGAAAAAAAATTAAGAAAGTAACGAGACGAATGAGCATTACTAAAAAGTAACGCTCGTTCATAATTAGCAACCTTAATGTGTTCATCAAAGAGTTGAGGCTAAATTTCCTTTCAAGAATAGCCCATACCGGCATATCATATACGCGATGATGAAAAAAAAAACACTAACATCAGTTGTGGAAGGCAAGTATGTTTCTATAAAAATTCTGGTGTAATAGAATCCCAAGCCATAGATATCATAACCAACTCACGACAAACATACCAACAATCCCAAAAGTGGAATTTCGTCAGGCCTAACAACAGTACGAATGGAGAAGGTTTGGATCCTGATTCAAGAAAAGATCAAATGAATAAGGATATTTATCCTGCATTTATAAGAATGACTTACAGTTAAGTTTAACCAACTAATAAAAGAAGAAGAAAAGAAAGAGATCAACAAGCAAAGAGAAGAAATAAAACTAGTAGAATGACGTATTAAGATAGAATGCAAATAATCAATTTCTTATCTTGATTTTGGAAAGCTTCTGTGATGGCATAAAAAATACTTCTATTCATGAGATCCCTGCAAGAATCAAGGATCTCAACTCTTAAAACATTACAACAACAACAATAATAATAAATTATTAATAAATTGCACTTTACTAAGATGACCTACTCTCAAAAATACAAGCACACCTAAACATTTAGAATTGCTATTTTTCATTATATTTGTCATGAATTTCTTGAAATTTAATTCCTGATGAGAAAAAAGACGTTGCTATTGACTTGAAGTTTTCACTATTCATGAACTCTTTAAACAACAAGATCAAGAAAACCATAAATAGTATGGAGTAATTACTCCATTTATGGATGAACCTAGACAAAAGTTTCATTCATCAAGATGGCTAAAAAATACAAAAGAGCATAACAAACTAGTAAGTAATGAGATAAGAGTAGAAAATGTATAACCTTATTGAGAATTTAATGAACAAAGTGGGAGAGAGAGACAGCATACACAAAGCTGAGTATACATAAGGCTGCTAATTATGAATGGACATTAACTTTTTAGTAACGCCTGTTCATCTCATTATTTTCTTAAATTTTTTCCCAAAATAATGAATGGGGCATGACTTTCACAAAGCACGAAAGTAATGCCCATTCATTTTATAATTCAAATAAAAAAAGACAGACACATCAGCAGAAATCTCGGTAAAAGCAATGCCAACCAGTCAAAAGATAGAAATGAAATGAAAAAATAAGTTTATACAATAATTTATAAAAAAAAATTAATAGAAGTGAAAATCAGGGTAAAGTTCGAGGTTTTTTTTTTATAATTAAGCCTAGATAATATTTGGATAATAAAATGAGTTTGAATGGGATTAAGTTTCCTATTTAAAATTTAATCTTATTTATAATAAAATCTTAATTACCTAAAAAGATAATTAGGAAAAGATTTTTAGTTGGCTAAAAATCTTATCAAAAAAAGAGAAGGAAGAGAACACAAGTTTTTTCTACTATTTTCTTTAGAGAATTCTTCTGCTTCTTCTCTAAAAAATATACACATCTCTATGTGAGGTTGAATACATATTGTGAGGTTGTTTTAACTTTTAGACTACAAAAAACAAGAGGTTTTTTTTATCTTCAGTGATAGTTCTTCACGACAGATAGCACAAGTTTTGGCCAAAGAATTCATGGGCATCTTAACCTTATTTTTGTATTTGGACATGTTCTTAACAACTTCAAACATAGGGAAAAAAAAGAAAAAAAAAAAGGAAATTAGTACAAACTCTTTAACCAAAATAATTTGGACAATCGATAGACTAATAAGAAATTGAAAGAACAATAAAGAAGAAAGAATACATGATTAGAATCTTTATCTTTTTTTTAAAATATATATATTTGTTTGTTTTTAATTTTTTTTCTTTACTTTTGATTTTGATTTTGTTATTTCTACTTCTAATATGTGTGATTAGTTTTACTTTAACTTTTTCTTAATGTTAATGCTTTTTTCTTTGTATTTTATTTTTTTATGTATCATCAGATAAAATTTAAGGGCCTATATGCATATATATTAAAATTTTCTTTGATTAGTTTAATTGTCATTTTTTTGGCAAATGAAAATGCTTTATTAATAAATTAATAAATTTACAAAATGATAATTGTGTATGAAAGACACAGCTAGCATCTAGACAAGAATATAGAGTGGTAAGAGCCAAGGTTTCAAGAGAAAATTTACCCCTATTCTATTAAAGTCCCTGTTTGGTTCTTAATAGCTTGCTAGCAAATAGTGTAAATATTGGGTGAAATTTTAAATATAATTTTATTATTTCTCTTATTATTTATTTTTATGTTTTTGCCTTATAAATTGAATAGATCACTTAAAATTATTCTATTAGTTGCAAATGTAAATTTGAAATCCGATGGATTGAGTGTTTATGATATAAACAAATAGCTTTATTTGTCCTTTTTTCATTTAAATTCTTCTTTTCTTATTAATTTTTAAATTTATTTTCAATTTTTTGACCAATTATAAGTATCTATTACTTTGGATTATAAGTGGAGAATTACACCTTAAGGAGAACCTAATATGACTTTAGGGTAGCCAACTCCGATTTGATCATGAAGAAGCCATTCTCTTAATCCTATAGGAGCCTCTACTAGTTCATGGTTACCAACTGGAAAACTCAAAGCATATGTAGCAAGCCAATCATTGTGTTATTGACCCCATGATAAACATGTGAGATATGCACAGTCCAGTCCAGCTTTAGCATAGAATGAATATTACCAATAAGAGTTGAATTGGCACTGCACATCAAACATGGATCTCACACCAATTGCACCACATTGAGGTTTTCACTCTCTACCAGAAGCTACCATATACCCAACCTCTTAGCAAGGATGAGCCCCTGATATAGACCCCATAGCTCTGCTTTAGAAATGGAGCATCTTCCAATGTTCATCACAAAGCCACAAACCTATTGACCAAGAGAGTTATAGATTAAACCTCCTAATGAAGCATGGTTTAAGGAAACTCTATACGCACTATCAATATTCAATTTATAGAACCTATCCGAGGGAAGATGCCACAACACCATCTTCTCTATTCTTTGACGAGGTTGGTTTTCAAACATAGCCTACATATGCATAGCATTAAAAAATTGATTATCTAAAGACTGAATATCGTAGATAGTATCCATCACTGACAAGGATTTATACTCAAATATCAGAATGTTTCTTTTGCTCCAAATGATCCAACAAGTGAATGCAAACACCATACTATAGTTAGCACCATCTGTAACACAGATATTTTATGATAGGTTACCATATAGCCATGTATCCAAGTTAGGATAGAAGAAAATGTTATCCATCATAAGTGCTCTAAGATTAACCCAGATACTAGTTGTAAATCCACAATCTGGCAAAACATGGAGAATAGTTTCTTTACCTACCCCACATCTTGGACACCTCGTAGATAAGGTTAAGTGACACCAAACTCATTTAACATTAGTTAGAAGCTTACATTTAGCTACCATCCATAGAAAATTATTTACTTTATAAAGCACTTGGAATCTCCAAACTCTTCCCTATATAGTTTTCTTTTCATTCCCTTCCCTTTGCATTATAAAGTTATAAGTTGATTTAATAGAAAAGAGGCCATTACTAGATGGAAGGCCAGTAAAGCTCATCTGACTAATGATTATGCCTAGGAGAAAGACCAGATGCAATAAGCAGAAGAGAATCATTAGGCATGAACTATACAAATTCATGCCATCACCAACTACCATCACAATCAACATATGTTAATAGTTTCGATCCAAATGAACTGAAGGGGGGCATTAATATCACCTTGTCCAACAGAACCCTTCCATCATCCAACCAACATTGATTCCAAAAATTGACCTAATTACCAGAATTCACAGTCCAAGCTGTGCCATCCAAAGTCTTCTTCCAACATCTACCCACTACTTTCTAAAGAGAGGAGCCTTGTTTGCCTTAAAGAGATTGAGGGAGAAACTCACTATTAAAACCATACTTAGAATGAATGGCATTACACCTTAAGCTATCCTCTCCTTTGATTAGACTCCAAATAAGCTTCATTATAAATGTTTCATTCATGGCCTTAAGGTTTTTAAGCCCCAAGCCACTTTTGTCTTTTGAAGAACAAACTTCATTCGACTTCACTATATTGATTTTCTGTTGCTACTCTATAGCATCCTAAATAAACGAATGACATGCTTGCTTGAGGGCATTATATGTCCCTACAGGGAGCATTACTAATTGCATCGTGTAGAATGGGATGATGGAAATGTTATGGTTAGCAAGAGTAATTCTTTCTGCAAGGGAAAGATTTTTAATATTTCAGTCTTGAAGCCTTTTATACACCCTATCTATCAACTCATTATAAGTCTACTTGGAGATTCTATGATGCAAGTATTGAATAAAAATTTATTAAAAAATAGAAAAGATAATGCTTAATGTTGCGGGTATTTTTTACTTAATATATATATATATATATATCATAATTTTAAAGCTTATAATAATTTTAAGCAAATAATCATTTTCTCATACAAAAATCCTTTAAAACTAATGATCACGAATATTTTTCCTTTAATAATTGATTTAAATATATTAATAAGTATTCGCTTAATAGTTTCTTTAATTATATTACCTTATAAACAAAATAAATATTTTTCCTTCTTCAATAATTGATTTAAAATTATTAATAATTGTTTGCTTAATAGTTCTTTCAGTTACTCGATATATAATATTTTTTGTATTGTATTTTGCAATTTACTTATAATTTATATTTCTATATTTCTATTCTGTTAGTTGATTACCCTATATTATAATATTAAGAAAAATTGTGTTATTTTTTGTCCTACATTTCAACTAATAATATCACAATTGTGGTGCAATTAACAATACAAAAATAAATACTAATCATCTTTATCATAATTACAAATATGATAATTAAATAAAAATAAATAAATAAATAATAGACGAAATGAAATATTAAAAATATCAAAAATATAAGCAAAAATATAAAAAAATATAATTATATTTTCATAATATTGGGTGTTATATTTTACTTCTTGAAACGATTATTGATGGAACTTTTTATTGTTGGAACAACAATAAATCTAATGATGTTCTGAGCCTTCATTTAATGGAAGATACATCATTGATATTTTACACTGTTCAAAAAAAAAGATTTTGTATGTTGATTAATTTATGTTTCAAGGTAAAAATCAAATTTGTGTTAAAAATTAAATTACTTATTGAAAATTTTCTAAATTATATATAAAATTCAAAAAAAATTAAATATAGTCATATTTTATATTTCTATTGTAACTTGTCACAATAGCATATATTTTCTTCAAACCACCAAATTAGAAAAATTAAAGTTAGTTATAAAATTGAAGTTAGTTATAAAATTTAAATTACGTAACTTAATCTAAATAAAATTTAAATAGTAGCAATTAAAAAATTTAACAAAAAAATCAAATAAACTGAACATAAAATTAGATAAAACAAATTAAAAAAATAGAACATAAGCAAATAATGGACATAAATAGAAATTAAAATAAAACAATTAACATAACTAAAATTAAAATAAAACCCTAATAAATAATTAAATTACAGAAATTAAAACATTCTAACATAAATTAAAATAAAATTATAGTTTACCCAAAATCAAATAAAAATAATTAATTCAAAAAAACTAAAAAAAAGCTAAAAATACCAAAAAAAATTAACAAAAAATAACTTAAAAATTTCAAAGAACACAAAAAAAATCATATAACAACCAAATAATATAAAATCAACCCAAAAAATTACATAGCAAACAAATAAAAAAAAACATAAAAAATAATAAAAATCAAACAACATAACAATTCAAGAAATAATTATTTAACAAATTATTCAAACTATATAGAATAACAACTAATAGCAAAGGAAAGACAAGGAAGAGAGTGAGGAACGACAATGAGAGCAATAACGATAATTTTCTCTATCACAGTTGTAAACATGATGATCAAATAAAAATAAATAAATAAATAATAGATCAAATAAAATATTTAAAAAATATTAAAAATAAAAGCAAAAACATAAAAAATGATATATTATTTATACTTTAGTTGAACAATAGTGTTGTAATTTTGAAACTGAATAGTGTTGTAGTAGAAGAGGATAATAGTGTAGTAGTTATGATTATATATATATACATATTTTCAAATATTGTATGGTCAATAAGAATCTTCAGAAGCTCCAAATAGAAGAAGAACTCCTTCATAAAATACAAGCCCTTCTTATTAAATCTTCCAGTAACCAATATGAATCAGAAATTCATTGGCAATAGTGAGCCTCTCCAAATAGACGAGATAGGAACAATTGATGCCTCTGACATAGAATTTGATTCAAAAACCCATTCCAAACAAATCAATGTGCTTACCAAAGATCAAGAATTTATGCTTGACATCCTTAAACATGTTGAAAATCCTGAAGTGCAAAAAGAGTTCTTAGAAAAACTCACGAGAACTTTAGGAGAAAATCTAAAACCGTTTATCTCAAAACCCGCAACTCAACCTATTATTCCTAGCAATTCTTAGAATTGACAAAAATTCTAGGAAAGGGTAAAGCTTCAAAACAAGCACCTCCAATTCAAAACCTCCAAGAGAAAATTAAATCCATCAAAATGGAATTAAAGGTACTCAAATAAAAAATAATCTGAGTATTCATAGATACTTCAAATACTTCTTTCAAAGGTAGTATTTGAGGAATCCTTGAAAGAGGAAGAAGAAGAGATAGAAAATGAAACAAAAAATGAGGAAGATTTTAAGAAAATTGAAACACGTAAAAATATTCCTCAAGATTTTTTGTTTCTTCTTAAACAAGCAACCTCTAGAAAGTATCTCATTAAAATTACAATTGTCTTCCCTGATATTTTAAAATAAAGACAATTTCTTTTTTTATACAGGAGTTGATTTAAATTATCGTAGGAAAGATATTGTTCCTAAACAACTTCAAGAGAAATCTAAAGAAAAACGTATTTCTGTAAATAACTCAAAAATTATTGCCACTTCAAAAACCGATGCATCCATTGCTTCAAGAAATTTCTAAATTAAAATATCTTTTGTTTTGGTAAAAGAAATACATCAAAGTGTTATATTAAGGATTCTATTCATTAATTTGATAACTCCATATACAATTGACTATGATGGGATTTCTTTTAAAACAAAAAAAAAGAAAATTTCATTTTCCTTTCATTGAAAAATCAAAAACAAGAAATCTTAATTTCATAAAAGCTTATTCTATTTATGAAAATGAGATTAATTATATAATTAAGGAAAAATAAAAATAACTCTATTTTTTGAAATAAGAAATGTCATTGTGGATAATAGAAAACCAATTAGAAAATTCCAATATTAAACAAAATTTTCAAAATCTCATTGAAATAGAAATTTGTGTTGATTTACCAAATGTCTTTTGGAATGAAAAACAACATATGGTAGATCTCCCTTATAAAAATAATTTTGATGAAAAGCAAATTTCGGCAAAAGCTAAGCCTATTCAAATGAACCAAGAACTTGAAGTTCATTGTAGGAAAGAGATTCAAGATGTTAAGTTAAAAGGATAAATTACAAAGTCTAGATATTCTTGGAGTTGTGCTATTATTCTATGTAAATAAGAATTCAAAAATAGGATGAGACACTCCTCAAACCTTTGAATATAGCCTTGAAATAGATAAGATATCTGATTCCCAATAAAAGAGATTTATTAGAAAAACAACATTCCTCTTTTATTTTTTCAAAATTTAACATGAAATTGGAATTTTGTCAAATACAAGTTCATCCAAAAGACCGATATAAAACTGTTTTCACTGATCTATTTGGATAATATGAATGGACAATAATGCCTTTTAGATTAAAAAATGCTCCTTCTGAATTTCAAAGAATCATGAATGATATTTTTAATCCATATTTAGAAATTTGCATTGTCTACATAAATGATTTATTAATTTTTTCTAAATCTATAGAACAACATTTCAAACATCTTAAGACAATTTTTATATTGTTGAGAAGAATGGTCTTGTTTCTAAATCAAAATTTTTTTTCAAACTAATATTAGGTTCTTTGGATATCATATTTCTCAAGGTACAATCATCCCAATTGAGAGATTATTGGAGTTTGCTAATACATTTTCTGATAAAATCTTGGATAAAACTCAGTTATTTCTAGGAATTCTTAATTATGTCTTGTATTTTATCCAAAATATAAATAGAATAGCAAAGTCTTTGCATAATCAACTTAAGAAAAATCCACTTCCATGGTTTGACTAAAAATTGTTCAGACAATTAAACAATAGGTCTAAACCATTCCTTGTTTGCATTTAGTAGATCCTCAAGCTCCTAAAATAGTTGAGATTGATACTTATAATTTAAGATATGGGGGTATACTGAAACAAGCTAAAAATAATAGGGAACAAGTCATTTGTTTTACTTCTACACATTGGAATGATTGTTAGAAAAATTATTCCACTATAAAAAAGGAAATTATTTTCATAGTCATGTGCATTACAAAAATTTAAAGTAATTTACTAAATCAAAAATTTTTGCATTGTTTGCAAACCGACAAAAGAAGTTTTATAAAAAAATATTCAAAACATTGTATCAAAAGAGATTTTTGCAAGATAACATGCAATTCTTAGTGTTTTTTATTTTGAAATTAAATTTATTAAAGGAGACTTAAACTCAATTCTAGATTTTCTAAACAAAGAATTTCTTTAAAATAGGTTTTGATGCCAAAAAAGGGAAAAGGAAAAGTGGTCCAAAAGGACCAAGAACCTCTAAAACCTTATCCTAACCTTCTTCCTTCCTTTGCCTTATCAATTAAATTGTAGGCAGAAATAGTTGCTGAAGAAGAGGCAAAGTTCTTGGCAAAGGATTTTCAGATTCAATAATGGATCGAGTCAATTTCCAAATCTCTTGAACTTGTTAAGGCCTTACAACAAAATTTTCAGGCTCAATAAGCTCAGATAATTTCACAATCAATTTCACAGCCTTCATAGTCCAGTCCCCACAGAGACAACTAATTTTCCAACTCCATGCCTCACAGGCCCAAACAAGTATAATTTCTCAACCCATTTCAAAAATCAAGAAAGGAGAATCTTCTTCTCAAAACCTTTTATCAAAACCAAGTTTCATAGCTTGTGATTTCAAATAATTCTTAGATAATTTTACTTTACAAAAAATTTCACAAATCAACTTTCAATTACGTTGTAAAATCCAGTTATCAAAATATTTAGACTATAAAAGAAGGATTTTACTACCATAATCCTTCAATAACCATTTCTAAATTTTTTCTCCAAGGATGGTACTTCAAATCGTAGGATCTTTCAAAACATGCAGGATATTACAGAACTATTCTAGAACATACTGGCTCTGCAATATTCATAGATTTCCACATTGATAGTAACATTTCTGAGCTTTTATATTTTACCAGTGAAATTTTCAAGGTTATATCTCCTTCAGAATGGGGAAATAACCTCTCAAAATCGATAATATTTTTCATTAATTTTCAAACAAGGATTAAACATTGTAAATCCTATTCATACTGGGATTACCAACAAGCATGGTTTAATGCTTTCCTTATCCAAAATCCCTAAAATACTCATTTTTTGCTATTTTATTTCCATATCAAAACTTATTCTTCTAAATATTTATTATGGTTCTCCTAATGATGGTCATTTTTTGATTCAACTATAGAAATACTGAAACTAAAAGTTCAAGAAGGATTTGACCTTTTAAAACTAATTTTCAGCCTTCCAATAAGGAAAAGAGATTTTAGCCTCTTCTCATTTTTTGCTCAAAATGGTTTTTATCTTGTCAATTTGCGTGGTATTTGAAATTTTCAACAGAAGACACCACTATTACACTTGTTAGAAAATTCAAAGTGAAATGGTGAGATTCTTTTAATATTTTAGATAAAATTAAAAAATCAGTAATCCAGGCATATCTTCAAAATCGAGGATTTCTAAAGCCAGAAGAACCACAGACAACACGATTTCTAGCTCAAAAATCTTTCCTCATATCAGCATTGGTAGGAGTAAAAATAAAAGATGAATCTTTGATATCATCTCATAGGCACAACAACCCCGTTCTACTCCTTTATAACCAGATGTAGAACGTTTCATTGACCTAGGAGATGAAAATAAAGATGATTATTTTGAGATTTTTCCGCCACTTTCACTTAATTAAAATTTTAAAAAAAGAGTATAAAAGAAATTTTCAAAATTCAAAATTTAATTAACCATCAGTAAAAGGCCTCATTATCAGTAACAAGACCAGGATAACATAAAGATAGAATCCCATGTGAACTTGTACCCACTTCCATTATGCAGCAGTACTAGAAAAACATGAATACATAACCACATGTGAAGCCGGGATTCTCTCTTTCTCCACTATCTCCATCGGAAGGAAAGAAAACCCATGTGAAGCTACAGGAAAATGCTTTATTGGATACCTTCATTAGACAAAACCAATGTGAAGCTATAAAAATCTTTTATTGGATTCTCTCTACCAGCTAGCCAATCAAATCTTGTCTGATGATAATTTCAAGACCATTTTTCCTCTCTATAAATAGAGGAACCTTACATTGAAGTAGGCAATGTTAGAAAATTATAGAAGTTTAGTTCTGAAAATAAATCTCTGTAATATTTTAGCTAACCTTTCTTTAAAGAATTTCTAGATTATTCAATATCTCCTTGTATTTTTAAATCATAATATATAAAAGTGAGTTTTCATTTCATATTTTCTAATTTAATTTAATTTTGTTTTTATTTTATTTTAAACTGCATTTAAGTATGTTTTGTACTTGCAACTTAGTATGACCTTGTGCATCGAAGAAACTATTTTCATTTCTTTTAATCGCCTGTGCATATTATTTTCATATTGATATCTTCATTTAGATTACCCTTAGGTTTTGAGGGCATATTGGGGTGTATGTGTGTATAACTAAATATTATTAAAATCAAATATATTATCATAATCCTATTTAAATTCTCTAAGTAAATATAATTATATCAATATTAAATAAGATATCATAATTATATTTGAACTATTTAAATAAATATAAATAATATCAAATATAATATCTTAATTCTATTTGAATTCTCCAAATAAATATCAAATAAATATTTATTATATAATAAATAATAAATTTAATTTGAAATATTAAGAAATTAGTATATGTGGCAAAATTGAGACAGTGACATGTGGTAAAATATTATATCAGCATTAGGTATTTTAGTATAATAATATAGATTAAAATGTATCACAATATGATTAACATACTTATTTAATTAATAAGATATATTTATAAATAATTATGTAATATAAAGTATTAAGATGAGTTACAAAATTTTATTAAACAAACTCAAACTCAACAAAGTCTTAATCCCAAGTTAACTGAGGTCGGCTATATGAATTCTTTTTTTTTTCACTCAAAACGATTGTGGGCCACATCTTTGAAAAGATGTAAAGTCACAAAATCCTATAATCACTTTTATCTAAGTTAGTTTATGTCTATCCATGCAGACTCTTGGTTGTATCCACCTCAACTTGTTCAATCTTTCTCACAGGTACACAACTAGATTTTTGTTTTACAAAATCAAATTACCTCAATCTATGTTCTCTTATTTTATCTTCAATAGATGTTATACCTACTTTTTCTCTAATGCATTCGTTACATATTATATCCATCCTAATATATCCATACATTCATTTTAGCATTTTCATTTTAGCAATATATAACTTACCTGTGTATTATCCTTTCAATGCCAATACCTGCTACCATACACCATAGAATGTCATATCACAGTACGGTAAAATTTATCTTTTAATTTAATTGGCATCTTCTTATCGCATAAAATTTTTGTAGCACCCATCCATTTCATTCAACTTGTTTTAATCTTATGACTAACATCTTTTTCACAACCTCCATCTTCTTGAAGATTTAAGCCAAGATATTTAACATAAATGATTTGAGGCATAGCCACTCCATTCAAAATAACTTTTCTTCTTTCTCCATTTGTATTACTAAACCTGCAATACATATACTTAGTTTTAGTTCTATTTAACATAAAATCCTCGTATTCCAAAATACATCTCTACAACTCCAGCTTTTTACTTGCTCCTGCCCGAGTCTCCTCTGTTAACACGATATCATCCGTGAACATCATATATCATGGAATATCATCTTGTATATACATTGTAAGCTCATTTCCGAGTCTCCTCTGTTAACATTATATTATCCGTAAACATCATATATCATGGAATGTCATTTTGTATATATATTGTAAGCTCATTTACGACCAAGGTAAAGTGATAAGTTACAAAATTTTAAATTCTAAAAATTAAAAAATTCTATTATTTAATAATTTTTATTATAATTTATTAATGCACCTTTTAATTTCATTTGTTTAATTATTTATGTTCGTAATTTCAATTTATATGCTATAAAATAACATTAGTTATAGTATTCATATATAAAAGTTAAACTCCCTAAAAGTTACAATATCCATTTGAATTGAGTTTTTATATACTAACAATTTTTAGCATTTAAATTTTTTTTATAACATTAATTTATATGGCTGTTTAATATAATTATTTTATTAATTATTGTTACTTAAATAATCATTGTTTAATTGAAGTAACCATTGTTTAATTATTTTGATTTTTCAACATTCATTGTTTAATTTAATTTTTTAAGGCCATTAATTTATTATTTATAGAATATGCATAAAACTTTTACTGCTATCATTATTTTCTTTATAAGCACAGGCAATGATAATAACTTAATTATATAATATTGAAATTTTATTTTATTTTAAAAATAATTTTAATTCAATATTAATAAATTATTTCGTGATTTAATTATCTATTAAACATTAAAATTATTTCATATCTTAATGAAATAAAATTTTAACTCGTGTAATTCAGCTTTATCTTTTTCAATTTCTTTTTTTTGCATAAATTATCATATAATAATACTGTAAAAAAACCGTAATAATGCAGTTGATGATAAGTTATATAAAGGTCGTATAGTACAAATAATAATTTGATTTTTTCTACACACTGTATGCAAAAATGCATATTATTCTCTTTAATTAGATTCCACACAATATTATATATTAGCAGTAAATCTTTTAGTTAATCATACATGTTAATAAACATAATTTATTATTCTATAACTTTATTTTAGATATTATCATTTTTAAAGTATATTAAAAAATTATTTATAAATATATTTCATAATTATTTGTAATTAAAAAATTATTTCACATTATTTTCATGACCAATGAAAACTAAGTACTTATGAATTATGAATATAGAACACACAGCCAAAATCATTGCCAAAGGTTCAATTTAACCCTTGAAGTACCACCATAGTAGCAATTTAGCCCTTAATATTTTTTTTTTAATCTTTTACACCCTTTTTCTTTTAAAAATGGAGCATTTACACTCTTTTTCTGTTAAAATGGAGCAAATAAGTCCCTGATGATACTAAATCTCAAATCTCCATTAAAAATTGCGTATTTGAAATATGGGATCCACTGTTTTTCTCATAACAGTTAAAACACCAAAGATTTATTTTTTGAAATTGCTATTTGTTGACTTTTGAACATCCAACAATTTATTTTTTGAAATTAAAAGGACAAAAGATGGATTTGGGGATTCTCAATAAACACATTCTACAAAGAAAGGATTTTATAATATTTCAAATTTGCATATTGAATCTTGAAAGAAAGAAGCATTAATTTTAGTTCTTTATAATAAATAAGAGAAATACACACTCAAAAAGAAAGAAAGAAAATAATTGAATATGGGATTTGGTTGGTTTCTAGCCTCTAGTCTATGGAATGATGAGGCTAAGAGTTTTTCTCTCTTTTTTTTTAAAAAAAAAATTTATATATTATAAAACTAAGGTCACTTTGTTGAACTCTAATTCCATTTCCCATATGTGGAATTATTCAATGAACTTTTTTTGAAGGCTTTTTGCGTTTAATTTACTTGAAACTCTCATAATTTGAGGAATTTTTAATATTTTTAATTAAATTTAAATATTTTAACTGTTATAAAAAAAATTATGGATTCCATTTTACCGAAGAGATAATATTTTAACTGAGATTTGAGATTCATAAATTTTAATTGATATTTGAGATTATGTAACATTAATGATTTATTTGCTCCATTTTTAATAGAAAAAGAGTATAAATAGTTAAAAAAAAATATTAAGGGGTAAGTTGTTACTATAACTATATTTTAAGGGGTAAATTGAATCTTAGCCGCCAAAATCATTCTAAGCTAATTTTGACTTTAATTTTGTAGCTATTAACGACGTATGAAAACATCTATTATTTGATAAATAATATTTTTTTATTTATCTACGCCATAATGAGAGTTTTTTTTTTTTAATTTGGAGAGAAAGAGAGACAGAATAATTACGTCTAAATAGTTAATATATTTTCTTAAAGAAATTATAATATTAATAATATATATTTATTTAACAATATTTTAATATAAAAAATTATAAAGTCGTACCTCCAAGTAATATATACATACACAATTTTTTTTTTGAGAAATTACATATAAAAATTATATATAATATAAAAAAATTCGATTTCAATGATGATACAATATTATAAAAAAAATATCCAAAATTATGCCGTGAATATCTAATTTTAGAATTATAAAGATATAATCATATTGTAAAATTTGGGCTATGGCTGGGCTTGAATTTCTTTTTATTAATTAAAAATCCGCAATTCGGCTATTGTCCGATTATGTTATTTGTAATTGTTATACGAGTATGTTACGCATTCATATGCATGCATATCACAGGGAGCCATTATTGGTCATGGACTCGCAATCCTATCTCCATTTGTCATATTATTATCACCATTCACTCATAATTATGACTACACTTACTTTCTTTTGCACATTAATGAAAGCCAATAATGTTATAATGGTGCATGGCAAGTTCAATTACAACTATATTTCACAATACATTCCATTACTTTTGAGAAACACAACGCAAGATAGAAAACCAGGTTCCAGGGGCAATGGAACGCTACAGCCAAAATACCTTACACAACATTTCAGATTTGCGTTTTAGGACACTTGGACCAAGCGTCCAACACTTTCCAGCAATAAAGATGGAAATTTTTTTTTAGCAGAAATTTTTATCATCACAAATGGATATCATTCAAGTGAAGAAAGGAATATTACAAAATTTCACCTGCATTTTATTCATAGCAAAAAAATGCCTTCCAGTGGCCCCAGATTTTGCTCTTCACAGTTGATTTCAAAACAACCTATCACACTCCGCATAACCACAGGTGAAAAGGGGGGACAGAAGGTACATGTCACAAAAATCTCCTTTAAAAGTATCACGTATCAAAAACAGAAAACAAAAGTATCAACAAAACATAAAGGAGTCATCTCAACCAATTCAAAATTAATCATGTGATATTTCGGAAGAACCCTGAGAGGAGTGTGGCGGTGGAGAATCAGCCTGCTCAGGTTGATCATCAGAGATCTTTGTATTCGTATCTGAATTTTGATGCTTGTTGCTTGCACCATCAGGATTCCGAACCCAATCAGGAAATTTTGACGACAGGGAGACGGGACTTTCAGATGACAGAGCTGGTGGTGACATTCTTGGATAATTTACGAGAGATGAATCAAAAATAGATACAGGTTGCAGGTTCAAACTGTAGCTATAAGGATATCCAGGATAAGGGTGATCAAATCTACAAGTTGGGCCAAATTTACATAGTCCATACATACTGTAGTTTGAACATACAGGTTGCCCCTGAGCAAGTAAAAGAGAAATAAACCATAGCAAAATCATTCACTAATTTCCAAATAAACGATGCATATTTAGAATGTTTAAATGGATGACAAACAAGCCATGGATGCTTATTTAACTGAAATAGGACCAAAAATCTTTGAAAAAGTAAGGTTAACTTTCGCTATCATTATTATAACTTTCGCTATCATTATTAGAGCAATGCTCATGGACATTTGAGACAGCTGGGCCATGTGTGCAATGCATGCACAGTGTGCCCGGCATGTTACCAAATTGCAATCCAAATTGAATAGGCCATGCCCTTGCAGTGGCCCTAGACAATTCTTTTAGCATCCTTAATATCTTTCTAAGTAAATTCCAAAACTTATGTGCATCTCAACTGTGCAAATTAGGACAAATCACTAAACACAAAATAAATCTGTAACTTACAGGTTTTGAGGGAAGACCAAGTGGGCCAACAGAATTTGAAGATAGTTGAGCAATTCTTTCTTTTGGGTGATGGTACTTGCAGTCGGATCCATATTTGCAGGCCCCAGTGTTCATAAAATACCGGCATTCTGGTTGATCAGGTCTCTCAGGAAGATTTGAGCTACCTGTTGATAAAAACTGTATTTGCCCACTAAATCCTGATTCGCCTTGATTCCTAGAATTGTAAACAAGACTGGATCCCAGAACACTGGCAGAAGACATGGGGCTCAAGTTTCCCTGATTGATAATAAATGCATGCCATGAAGAGGAGAAAAGAACTCCACAAACAAAATGTTATAATGAATATAGGGTACCAAAATGCAAGTGAAAAGGCACAAAAAGTATAAAAAGAGTTCCAACTAAAGATTTCTTGTGAGTAAGAGTTCCAACTAATTCTGCTTGATTCTAATTTTTATTATTAGGAAATCTATTCGGAATTTTTCTATTTACAGATATTAGATTTTTATTATTGTACTAGTATCAGTATTACAGGTTTTGTTTTCCTATTCCTATTGGTTCACAATCTCCTACTTTAATTACTTTGGCATCCATTCAGTTAGACATTGGAACTTAAGCTATTATTGATTAATTGACCAAAACTCTCTTGTATTTGTTTTCTACTTAATTCCACAACCATATATCAATAATTTATCAAGTACGGTACTGCCAGACAATGCATACAGTACATTATTTTTGCATCCAATGATTTAGATAGTCAATTGTTGCTTTTAAAATGGTATTTACCTTCTTATGCTATATACCAACTCAGACAAATTAAATTCAGTCAGTAGAAACTCCATCATACTTCTAGGTTTACATTTATCCTATAAACAACAAACTTTGCATTAGGACCTGACTCCAACCTCCATAACAGAAATTGCCTGGTAACACCACAAATATCAAAAGAGGCCATTGAGTCGTTGATGGAAGATATCAAAGTGTCATACACAACTTTCTTCCCCCTACAAGGGCAACTCAAATTGAAGCATTTCCATAGCATCCAATATCATGGAATTGAACATATTTTGAGTTTATACTGTGTAAGGGGCACCCTGCAGGTTCCAATGTTATCCCCTATCCACAACTACTTCCTAAGTGAAAGATAGCCATGTCAATACATGAAAATGCAGTTATATTCCTAATTTCCTATAAAAAAATGAGAGGTCACATAATAGTGCGAAGGACAATATTTACTGATATCAAGCATACGAATTAGTATCCCATATGTCCTCAGAAATAAACAACATCTACCCACCAAAAATACCATCACTTTAGTTGCTGCAGATTAACACAGATCTCAATAAAAATGCCACGGTTGATTAAATTCCATTAATTATTGTGTGTGTGCTTCTTTTATACTTAAATAAATGTTCCTTCCTAGCACATCACATTTATATATTTATATAAAGTTAAGCTCATTATTTAAGGTGAAAGGCAAATCTTCAAGATCATTTCTTACCACATAAGTGTTCCAGCCATGTGCTGGAACAACTCCTTGAGAAGGAGATAGAACAACAGGCATGTATGTCTGTGGACCCTGAAGTCGAGGGCCAGACATATATGGTGCTCTTGGTAATGAAAATGTTGGAAGTCCACCTACATAAGGCAGACCTGATGTTGATGACCCCATAGGTCCAGAGGTAGCAGGTCCAGATAAAGGCAAGCTTGCTCCCAGTGATACAGGCTGGGGATGGTGGAACTTACATGTGATTCCAAATTTACATAAACCAGTGCGCATGTAATAAGGACATGATTTTTCATCCTGGAAAATAAGTAGTTATATAGTCCATAGCATCTGATATAGCAAAACCAAGAAAAGTAATATATTATATCTATATACATATATAGATGTCAATGGGGAGTAAGCACCTGCCGCATAGGAAAACCTAGAATGTTAAATGAGACTGGTCCAGCACCGTTTCTGTCCCTTGGATGATGATATTTACATGTCGATCCATATTTGCAGGTCCCAGTCTTCAAATAGTACTGCAATGAATTTCAAACTATTAGAAGATTAAGGCAGACCAAAAGAAAGGTTTGATGATCTTTCCTATTATCTAGAAATTCAGGCTTTTTCCATGAAACCGTATATACATACATACATACATGTATATATATATAGCAAAGCTATGCAGTAAATAGTATTAGCTGTCACTGACTTCCCAATCAGCTAAGTGGCCAACTATTGGCGGCAGATGACCAAGACATTTAACATAATTCTGATTTAATCTAGTTTGATGAACAATGCCATAAATGGTTATTGATTAAAAAACATCCATATCTGTACCAATATATGAATCCCGCATCTTTCTTGGTACTTAACCATCAAGTGCCTATATCAACCTATCTACCAAAATAAACTAACTGAAATTAGAAAATTGTGTCTAACTAGATAGAATCACAATTCGCCAAACATCATACTAAAAACTTTAATTGACTAACTTCCTTTAAAGACCATTGTTACCACATCTGTTCTTCTCAATTGACTAATTGCAGCTCCCTCATACGAGACATTCTTGTGGCAAATATACATGGTAACAAGAAACATGCTTTTCAGCCAGTATTAGTAATATTCAGTTAATGTTCTCATGTAAGAGCATATTTAAATTTCTTCATTCGAAATGAGTCATTTTTTATGTCTCCTCACTAAACAAGGGAATGCACTTAGGCTCCAAGAAAATACTCAGAAGTAAAAGATAACTGCAAAAAGAAAAGAGGAGAATTGGAAAGAATGTTTTTGTTGATGCTCATGATCAGCATTTTTGGAGCCTATTCCTACAAATTCAACAGATTTGTGTATGACGCTGCTCTGTGCAACCCAAGGGTGCTGATGTCAGTCACAAAAGTAAATGCTATCAGGCAGAAGCAAGAATGGACTAGCATTCAGAGAAAAGCTTCTGGAGTGATTTACGCTTTTCAAGATGAGCAGGATTTGGTGATTTGAATCATGAAATCCAAGAGTAAATTTTCAGTAGCTAACCCATGGGAAAGCATACAAGATAAACAAGTAAAGCCATTTTTTGTGTTAAAAATTGGTTCTTGCCTAAGAGTCTCCAGATATTTTTAAGGCATCATATGATTGGTGTGATCTTAATAGTCATGTCTATACTTTAAAAGCTGTCCAGAAAGCAGAGATGATTTGTCCACCACTACTGCTAGGTTTACAAAACTGACAGTGCTGTTATGGACTGAAAGGGGGAAGTGAAATATGGCTACCATCTAACTTTATCGTTTAAACTACAGTAGAGTTCCTAGCATACCACGTCATAAGAGCAAAAGATCATTTTGAATATATCAGCATTGTGATATAAGATTGTATGCCATCATTCAAGCCATATATGTTTATATTGAGTATAGATTGCAAAGTTGGGTTAAAAGCCGAGAGTGAGAGCTGAACACACAAATACATGTTTGCACAATGGGAGTATTGATCTCTGCTTGTGGCTTAGTTATGCAGATAAGTGTTTGTGATTTCTCTTATTCGATTGCTATAACAGCCTTGGGTCAACATCCAATTAGATTATCCACCTCTTTTTTTTTGTTAAAACTGGTCGGAACCTAAAGAGAAACTAGCAAGCACCCTGTGAGAGGCTTGGCCCCTCTTTTCATTTCAATCTCTTGAATGACTTTCCTAGTCTAAAAACTATTCAAATAAAATTAAAAAAGAAAAATGAAAAACGTAATTCAACAAACACAAGTAGACAGACAGTATAAATATTGTTGACAAGGTGAAAATTTTCATTATCATCAGACAAATTGCTTAACCTCAAATAGGGACAAATTTCCAAGCAAAGAACAGAAGACAACTTACCCCACAGTCAGGTTGTCCAACCCTTTCTGGAAGTTCTTCTCTAAATTGAGTACCCTATAAGTAAATTAACTCGATCAGAAAATTAAACAAAATTCCATCATAGAACAATCACTTGAAAGCAAAACATGTATAAACCAAACAGAAAACTAATTTCTTAAGAAGTAATTACCTGTGCAGCAGAAGGAGGATGATTATATCGACAGTTACTTCCATAACCACATAATCCAGTCCTCATATAATAGTCACAATCTGGTTCACCAGGACGATCTGGGTATGGGCTTGATGAAGCCATACCACCTTGCTCTTGATTATCATGGATTTTCAACCGCCAGATTGCTTCTGCAATGCACAAAAATAGCCCAAACAAATTAAGTTATAGCATCATAAAGCCTAATATAAACAACCCATATGTCGGCAAACAACATAAAAAGGTCTAAACCACCCCACTCAAAACAACACATTCAGATCATAAACTTTGATTGTGACAAAGGAAAAAAAATACCCCTCAGGCACTGGTGTGAATATCATCGTTAAACAGAAACTCTAAAAAACCAATAACCCATATACACCCGGCACATACCCAAAAATAATTTTAAAAAAAAAAGCCTAAGCCACAGAATTTAGACATGTTTCTTCAATAACAAAGCTTTTCAAACCCAGAAACCCACAAATCATCAAAACTCAAAAGAGGTTTACAAATACCCACAAATTCAAAAGAGCAACACATTTTCTTAATCAAACAGCAAGTAAAATGTTACATTGATCAAGCATTTAAGCAAAGAATATGCATTTGTCATATTTGATAATTAATAATATACAATTCAAACAAACAAAAAAAAGAATAAATCATGACCACATAATTTAATAAGTACTGAATTAAATATATATTATATATATTAAACCCTCAAACAAAAAAAAAAAGGCAGATCTTCTCCTCTTACAATAAAATTTTTTAAAAAATACCAAAAAATTCAGTACCTTCAATATTATCAGGAGATTGATTTGGCACAGCATTGCTCTTAACCTGCCTATTGTTGTTATTATTATCTGGCATCGGTAACTCAACAAATTCCTATAAATTTCTACAAAAAAAAAAAAATTCTCCCTTCAACTTCAAATCAAAAATCAAAACAAACCCAGAAAAACTCACGAATCAAATTGAAAAAAGAAATATATTCGAACATTAAAAAAATATAAATAAAAAAAAAACAGATGTGATCAAAGGCAGTTTCTAAGCAAATTTGAGAAAGGAAAAAACAAAATAGCTTATAAAAAAATAGACTTCAATGGATAAGTAATGAAGGAATCAAAGAGGTGAAATCTTAGAAATATATTCCAATTTGATTAAATTCTCCTCCTTTCTTTCTCTCTCTCTGTCCTATTTTCATCATATAAATAAATTTTCTTTTTTTAAAAATTTTTAAAATTTCCTTTTTCTGGACTATATAGGAAGAAGAGGTACAATGAGGGCAATTTCGGATCTCTGTGAATGTGCGAAACCAAAACAAATAAATAAACAAATGTGAAATACTAAATGTTATTTTTTTTACAAAATGTCTATAATGCCCCTGAAGCGAGCCCAACGATTAATGTCGGTTATTAACTGTATTGTGAAAAGATTGAGAATGCTAATTAACTTTGACAGACAACGTTAATTTTTCTTTTCAGTTCGATGATATTACTAAAGTACCCCTGTTTATTGCTAACCATTCTTATGCCCTTCTTTTGGCAATTATTGGACATTGCCGCGTGAACATTGCTCATTATTATTAATTTTTTTCTTTTTCTTTTTCTACTAAAATGTTTTTATAAATTTATATATATTTTTTATATAAATATATAAAAAAAATGCCCAGTAATTACCCAAAAAGTTTGTTGTTACACTTTATTACTAGAATAATTTAACAATTAAAATGTAAAAATCAATTCTATTTTTTTTTATTTAAGGAAGACTGTCAATTCTATTTTTTATTTAAGACTAATATTATATTATATAACACATTAAAATGGTTACCAACATTAACAGTAAAATTCTTAATTAACCATTTTTATTTTTTTATTTTTAATTTTATCCCTTTCTCTTTTTTTCTCTTTTGCTTTTTTTTTAGTTTTCGATTTTGTTATTTCAATGACTATAAATTGTATTGCGGCAAACTGATCTTTTAAATTTGTAGTGTTTGAAAGTGTTTAAGATTTCTCTAGCTCCTGACTCTGCAAGAACTCTTTTTTTTTTAATATTGATAAAATAAAATTATGCATATAGCAAATTTTAAAAATTGAAGATTATTAATATTTCAATTTTCAATTTTCTTTCAATTTTAATATTACTTTTTTAATTTTTAAATAACAAAATTTAACATTACATTTTATATTTACTTTATTTTTAAAATTTAAAAAACAATTAATTAATATTTTGCAATATTTATCAAAAATTATGAAACACATTATTATTTAGAAAAAATTTAAATATATTTTATTTTTATTTTTATTTTGATTTTTATATTAGTATTATCCTGAACTTACTAAATTTTAAATATTAAATCATTATTATATGCTAAACGTTTATATTATTTAATTATAGTTTAAAGTTATAATCTTAAAATTTTTTAATTTAATTTAATTTAATTTTTGACGTTTTCTTAATTTCAAAAAATATAAAATATAAAATGCATCAACTAATTTGAAAAATAATTTTTTTTTCTGTATGGGCTTAGATCAAATTTGAATAAAACGATATCACATTTATTATTCTTATAAAACTAATATTATTAAATATGAAAAACATAATTTCTCTAAATATCAATAATTTTTTAAATTTCATGAATATAAGTTATTAAAAAACTAATCTTTTGAATGTCTTTTTAATATAATTCTAACTAATGATGTTATTTAAAATAATTTTATATAAAAAATAATGTTTTTCACTTATTTTTTATAATTTTATATCAAATAATTTTTAATAAACAATGTATTTCATTAGACGTATTTTATTATAATTATTTTTATAATATATAAATATAAAAACTTTTAATATTATATACTATTACTTTTCATTTACTAATTATATTAATATATAAATTATTTCATCACTTAAAATATCATATACATTAGAATAGCGCGAGCATTATTTGGCTCCTTGTATACTAAAATCAATAACCTTTACACTAAAACAATGATCACCTTTCTAATTCATAAAATACTAGTCAAGTTAGTTTTGATATTCACTACTTATATTATTTAGAAAAATGATTTTTAAACAAGATTTTATGTTTATTTTTTTCAACCATTAAATGAAATCCTAATGTAAGATTATGTTCCCATAATATAATTTTTTTATATATAGTAATATCAAATCATAGTTTTTGAATCTTAGGAGTGGAGTAAGGATAAAATTAAATATTAGTATTAGGTATTGTACGTAAAAATTATAAGTTATTCTTATAAAAGGTATAAGGTCATTGGACCCATTTGATGCTTCATAGCACATGGTGATATTTGCCTCGATCATTTGAGAACATATCTATACGCAATAAGTTCGGGTTTAGTTTGAATGCCATGTCAAAGTTAATAGACTCTATGAGTTAAATCAAGATAAAATCAACTATTAGATTTTTTTTTTTTTTTGACATGGAAGAAAATTCTTATTAGAAACACAAATAGAAAGTCCGAAAAGAGAGTAGCAAGGATAAAAAAAACTACAATTACATCAGCAGCCTTCCCAATATACCCAAAATCTATGATCATCCTCTATGCTTTGGAATCAAATTAGCATTCAAAATATATATATAAAAAAAACATATAGGGAAAAGACTCCCAAATATAAAATACATTAAATTTTGGTTAGTTATTAATCCATAACAAGTTGAATTTTACAGTACAAAATGACTTTAATTATTTAGATTAGGCTATTTGCCTTATAAAATCATGCATATTTTTTTGTTACATATTAAAATATGAGATTATATATTCCATTTTATTTATTTCATTATATATATATATATACATATAGATATATAAGCAGGCAAATTCTTTAGTTTGCTATGTGTCAATAAATTATATGAAGATAAATGCCAAATAGATGCCATATAAGTGTTGAATAAATGCCAGTTAAGCGACATTACATGTTAAATGAATTCAAATATCAAATGTGATATATTATATTTTGGCCATAAAAAATGTAATAAATAATATTTGTGTATATTTTAATTCTAATTTTGTTGAGCATTTATGACATGTTTATTTGTATCATTTTAAAATAAAATATCTTCTTGTACAACCTTGAAAATTTTATAAATTTATAATAAATAATTATTTTATTCTTATAATTTCAAAATAAGTAATTTGTATATAACGTTAGCACTTAAAAAATAAAATAAGAAGATATTAATAAATATTTTTAGTATTAAATATAGAATATATAATTGTATTAATAAATATGTGAAATATATATATATATATAATCGTTAACTAAGCGAATATAATTTATTATGTTATTTCAAGTAGTAATAATTTAGATAATAAAAATAATGAGAATATATTAGTCGTTGCACTTAATTTTACATATACGATGCATCATGATAATTCAAATAAATCAATACTATAATATTTAAAATATTAAATAGATATTAATCATTTTGTGCATAAATGTTTAAGATTTTTATTAATTGTTTCTAAGTTTTTATATTGATATATTATGATAATCTAAACAAATCACTGCGATAATTATTTTTAAATTTTTAAATAAAAATATAAAAATAATGTAATAACTTAATTTATTTTTTAAAATATATGATCATTTAGATGAATTTATAACCTAAACTATGAAATTGTTATAACTATTATTACTAAGAAACTTATATAATTATGATTTGTAAAATAAGAAAAATTAAAAATATTCAATTGTATAATTATTATAATTTAATAAAAGTTGTAATCTAAATCATTTTTCGATAAAATGAATGAGTATATTTTTATTTATGACATTTGCAAAAAATTTCTTTTCAATTTCACAGTGACAAGATTAAGTTTCAATTATTTTCATATTTTACATAATTATTCTTTTATTTTATAAACTAATTTTCTACTTACTGTAACTTTATTTATTCCTAAAAATATTCAAATTATATAATTAGTTGTGAAGCAGACCTAGTAATTAATTGTCATAAGAATATTTAAAAATTATTATAATGTGTAATTAATTTTAAGAAGCATAATTTAATCAATACTAATAAAAAAATAATTGTATTCAATTATTATTTATTTAATTATTAAATTGTTTTAATGTTTTATATTTCTTAAATTTTACAATATATTATTTAAATTATAAAAATCTATACTTTAAAAAATTATAAAAATATATATGACATGGCTTAAAATAAAAAAATTTACTTTTATAAAAATATAAATAAATAGCATGTAGCATCTAAAATAATTAATAGAAACTATAGAAAAATAAAATTAAATTAACTAACAATAAAAGATGCATATAAAAGTTTTAATAGCCACACATATTTAAAGCACGAATTAGGAGAGTGTTTGACTGATTGGTATAGCTAATAAAAATTAGTTTGGAAGTACCTGTACCAAAATAAGAAACTGATTTCACACAATTTATAAATTAAACCAAACACCTTCTAAGTCATTAGTTCATTATATATTTAATATATCATTTTAAATAAAACAAACTCGATCATTTAAATAATAAATTTTAAAAAATTAAAAGGAATTTATAAAATAAATCATTAGATTATTAATTTATTAATTTTTAAAGCATTAAAAGAGTCAAATATTAAGATTTTGTTATGTAGAATGTAATAAAACATTAAGATTTAAATTCATAACTCTTTATATTATAAGTTAGATACTCCACGATTTAAAGAAATTAAGAGTTAAAATCTTATTAGCATCATAGCTTGCTTTTTCCCCTAAAAGAAAAAAAGGGTTTATAAACTTTGAGACCAGAAGAGAGGCCAAGGGTATTAATGTAATAACATATAAGTGCCGGTGTAACAGAGTCAGGCGTGAATATTACGTTTGGTTCTTTGAACGGAAAAGGTTAAAAAATCGAAATTAATAAATAAAAGAAAAAGAATAAATTAATTAACAATACGTCACCGTCACTTCGCGCGAAGTTGACGGAGAGACTGCTAGGTGTGAGCCATTGGATTTGAATTAGAAGTGGGACCCAAGTAAAATTCCACAGATCATGCCGATTGAAATGACAATTCTAGCCTTAGAGCACAGTTTCGTTCTTTGTAGGGGCACTTATGTCATTGAGTACAATAAAGGGCGCGAAATAGCTGAAAATATCTGTGCAGTTTACATATTGATTTATTTATTGGTTTTTCTTATTTTTCTTAACGGGAAAATGTGAAGAATCGTCGCCGTCAAAGAGGAGAGGATATGATTTGAAATTGCTGTTTTTTAAATAATATTTTGTTCTGAGAAAATTATAAAAGGGGCAGTAGGGAGAGGGACCCACAGATCCAGGAAATTGGAAAGAAAACGAGCTTGTCTCGGATTCCTGCGTTGAAGGATAGTGGGTTCCACCTTAATGAGACAGTGACGCGATTTACTAGCCGACTTAAGCTTCGATAGGAAGGCAGGGGGGGACAGAAGACGACGCCGTATAACAATAATTTTGAGTAATACTTCTGTACCAATTAATTAAATTAAATTAAATTCAGTTCAAAAAAAAAATAATCATTTTTCCCAAATAATTTTTTAGGAATGTTCTCGACTACACTTATTAAAAAAGTAATTTGTTATTAAAAAATAGTAAAAATTAAATATATTTTATAATTAGTGATGGATGAACATATTAAAATAGTATAGGAGGAATGCACATTTTTAGTAGAAAAATTTCCTAAAATATATTTTTCTAAAAAAAATTAATATTTTTAGACCACAATCACTTTAAATATATAAAAAAATAATAATATCCTTGTACTTAATAAAATAAAATAAAAAGTCTCAATGCCTCTATATTTTTCTTCTTCCTTACATATTCTCTTTTATTTATTTAATTTTTTTTCTCTTTTTCTTCCTAAAATGTGAATATGCAACTATTAGATCGACAAAATAAAACTCTCATATATGATATGCTTTTATTTTTTTATTTTAGTCAAATCTGTAACTTTTATTAAGATGATTTGAATGTGAAATTATAAATATTTGAAGAGAAAATAATTTATTTTGATACATTTAACTAATATTTGTACTTATATTCGGTTCATCTTCTTTTCTTCTTTTAAAACTAAAATGAAATTTGTCTGATTTATATTAATTTTTTAAAAAAAATTACAATCTGCCCTAACTCTCCAAAACTTGCCCTAACTCACATTAAAATATTTTTTCTGCTATATAAAATTCTTCATTTTACTTTCTAAAACAGTCCGCATATTTAAATCTTAAAATAAAATATGTCTGATTTATGTTAATTTTTAAAGGAAAAAAATTTACAGTACTGCCCTAACTCCCCTAACTTACCCTAACTCATATCAAAATACTTCTTTCTGCTATAGAAAATTTTTCATTATACATTCTAAGATAGTCTTGACACTTGAATCTTAAATATAATATGTTTGATTTATGTTAATTTTTGAAGAAAAAAATTATAGTACTGCTCTAACTCCCCCTAACTTGCTCTAATTCACATCAAAATACTTTTTTTGCTATAGCAAATTCTCTATTGCACTTTTTAAGACAATCTATATATATGAATCTTAAAATAAAATATGGTTAGTTCATGTTGGTTTTTAAATAAAAAAAAATTTACACAACTTCCCTAACTCCTCATAACTTACCTTAACTTACATCAAAATATTTCTTTTTTGCTATAGAAAATTCTCCATTTCACTTCCTAAAATAGTTTATCTACTTTAATCTTAAAATAAAATATGTCTGGTTTATGTTAATTTTTAAAGAAAAAATAGTTTACAGTACTGCCCTCACTCCTCCTAATTTACCCTAACTCATATCAAAAATACTTCATTCTGCTATAGAAAATTCTCTATTATATATTCTAAGATGATTTATACACTTAAATCTTAAAATAAAATACGTTTGATTTATGTTTATTTAAAAAAAAAAGTTTACAGTACTGTCCTAACTTCTCTTAACTTACCCTAACTCACATTAAAATGCTTCTTTTTACTATAGTAAATTTTTAATTGTACTTTCTAAGAGAGTTTGTATACATAAATCTTAAAAATAAAATTTATTTAATTTATGTTAATTTTTAAATGAAAGAAAAAATTTACAGCACTAACCTAACTCCCCTAACTTGCCCTAACTCATATCAAAATATTTTTTTTGCTATAATAAATTAGTCATTGTACTTTTTAAGATAGTCTATATACTTAAATCTTAAAATAAAATATATCTTATTTATGTTAAATTTTAAATGGAAAAAAAAGTTTATAAAACTGCCCTGACTTCCTCCAACTCACATCAAGATGCTTATTTTCGCTATAAAAAATTCTTCATTATATTTTCTAAAATAGTCTGTATACTGGAGTCTAAAAATAAAATCTATCTTATTTATGTTGATTTTTAAAAAAATTACAGAACACTAATAAATAATTTTTATTTTATCAACATGTCAGATTGAGAATGTTTATTGCTAAATTCATTAAAATTTTCATATTCAAATTGTGATATATCAAAGATGAAGAGCTTAAGGAGGCATGAAGTAATAAGAAGAAAGACGGAATAACTCAGTGCCAAAAATGAAGAGTTGCATTATGTCAAAGAAGCTTTAAAATCCAAAGATGAGGAACTACGCCTGGCAGAGGAAACTCTGAAAGCTACCCATCAAGAATTAGTGTCCGAGTCCAGGAGGTGCGACAAACGCTACGCTCGGACATGGACCTATCCTAGATGATGGACATAGATATCGACTAGCTAGTTACTGAGGTCGAGGAAGAAAAAGAAAGAGATGAAGAGGATGAGGAGGGCGAAGGATACGAAGAGGATGAGGTCTAAGACTTGTAAAATTTTAGCGTAGGCAATGGATTTACTCTAGATCGATTTGCTAGCAAAGTATAAAGACCAGGCTCTAAATATAATGGAGTATTTTTTTTATTAATAAAAAAAATCTTTCTTTTAAGCTCAAATTCAATATTTATGTTTAATTGATTTGTTGTGTAATGTGTTATGTGAACTACATCTTTGGCTCGGTCGTAAGCCGAGCTTGAAGTAAATTTCTTCCTGTTATGCTGTGTTTATATGTTTGTGAGGGTTATTCAATCTGCTTGTGCACGAAATGCACCAGAGAGTTCTGTTAATAGTGTCTTTGGCACTGTTATTCAACATGCTCAGGTTATACTGTGCATTCGTGAGCTTGAGAACCGAGCGGTCTGTTAAGTATGGAGGAGTGATTAACCTGAACCTAATCTCTTGCTATACTATAATATGAATTTGTACATGCACCTTAAGAACTTATAAAATGTGAAAAAAGTAAAGTGACAAAGGAAGTATTGATGACCTGTTTTGAGGTACTATCTGCATTGGTCGATTGGACCTACTTATTCTGTAGTACCACTCCTGAGAAAGCCTTTTGGAACAGAACATTTGGCTCGTGTTGCTCGTTTTATTGACTTTGACCGTAACTCGACTTGTGGTAATGCGAAGCTTTTCACTGTGATGAGCTTAGTTGCGCTTGGTTGTATGCTTAGCCCTTAGGGGCATGCTGTTTGGGGTTCCCATGCTTGGAAATCCGAGATGTTAGTATTTGATCATTGCCTTGACATTTGTGTCAAGCAGTCCCTTGGGCGTGCTATTGGATGGATTAGCTAATTGCTGCAATAATAGATTAGGCTTGGGAATAGCAAATATAAATGTCAGAATATTATGAGGCGCTCGGTTTGAGCACTTAGATATATAATTACTGTCAGAACTCGGTGTTTTGCAAAGGCACTATACGCAGTAGTAAAGAGTTAGCATTATATTAAAAATAGGAACTTTCATATGTAGACAGAGTGTCAGTACATGGCATTATAGTAAAAATTGATGCACTGCTAGAGTACTTACCTTAATGTTGAATAATGATGATCAAAACTTGGTGCGCTGTGGCAGTGCTATGATAGCTTAGGGCTTGCGTGGGCATTGTAATATACATTATCGGAGTGCTGAGCTTCGAGCGCGACTAGGTCATGTTGATATGCACTATAAGTGCTTAGATAGTTTGAGCGCGACGAGGGCGCGCTGATATGCACCATAAGTGCTTAAAGAATTTGAGTACGACAAGGGCAAGTTAATAAAAGCTCGGGCGCAACGTGGATGCATTATGCACGGTTAGAGTGCGATTAGCCTGGCGCGACTAGGGCACTTTTAATAAGAGCTCGGGCGCAACGAGGGCGTGTTATGCACGATCAGAGTGTGATTAGCTTGGCACGACTAGGGCACTTTTAATAGGAGCTCGGGAGTAACGAGGGCGCATTATGCATAGTCAGAGTACGATTAGCTTGGTGCGACTAGGGCATTATAATAGGAGCTGGGAGCTGTAATAACTCGGGGCACGTAAGGGTGCCAAGATAACATAGGGCGTGCAGTGGTGCCTTAGGAGCCAGGGACACAGGGCATTATAATATGAGCTATTGAAATATCGCATGATTAGAGTGTTTCCCTTGTGGGAGCTGTGGGACGTACCTGAGGCTCCATCGCTTATATCGGGGGATAATCTATCCACGCTCACTGCATTTCTGATGACGGGGCTACCTTATGGGAGGTCATCCTAGCTCCCTGAGCTCATGCTTGGGCACTGCCTGTGCTTAAGCTCCAACCTACAAGATAAGAGGGAGAGGTGGATTGGGCTCCGCCGAGGAGGCTTCGATGTCTAAGTCAGTGCTCAGTCTGTAAAGAGAGTAAGTGAAGAGAAGAGAGGAGGAGAGAGCCCCCATTTACCTGTGGGAGTCTGTCTCTATATATAGATGGTGTGTGAAAGATAAACTTGTATGTGTCGAAGAATATTTAAAAAGTTGTGTTGATGCACCTGTCACATCAGGACTGTATGTCTATTGTGTTAGAGGATGTCGAGGAAGCTCGGTAGGATGAGGGTGTACAGAGCTGAGGTCCAATCTTCTTGAGAACCCATCCAAAGGACGATTAGTCATGAAGCTCGGTTAACATGCTTGGTTAAAGGAGGAATAATATTATTAGGCCCTCTCAAGTTATCTGACATTTATGTTAGCTGTAAAGGTGTCACACAAGGGAGCTTGAATGAGCTCTGAGTAACTATGCTGATCACGATATAAGAGATTATAAGACCTCACGTTGAATTAGTGAGCGGCTCGGTGCACGAGCTAGGCAGAGTACTCGGTGTATGAGCTAGGGGAAGTACTATCATATATATATATAATCCATTTCAATTTGAAAACTTAGGCTGGATCGTTAAAAAAAATGGTGCTTTTGCATCAATTTCAACATCGTTAACCTTAAAGAGATGAAGAGAGATGGGGAAGAGGCCAAGAATGGACCTCTCATGCTTTTCAAGCTTATGACACCCTTAAAAATTATTTCACATTCATTGTTGCCACAATCACAATGGCTTACAACCTTCTAATGATGATAATTATGAATATCCATCATACAAAATTTGTTTCCTTGCATATATATTTTAACAAAATACTTTTTTTTTTAAATTTTTTTAAAAAGAAAGATAAGTTGTCCTCACAAACAACAAAAAAAATTAATGATTGTAGATTACATCGATGATGTTAAAAAATATCTAATATTGTAAACTAAAAAAATGGCTAGTTAAAAATGGGTAGTTTAATCAGCCATGAAATTTACTATACAATTAATTTCTCTAAAAATATGACACCCGGATATCCATAAATTCATTGTGAAGTTTCTAAAGTTTAGTAACCAAAGAATCTTTTTGACTTATATATATATATATTTAAAGTTGTCTTTCAACAAAAATATATCCTATGTTACATTTTATTTTAATTAATATGTCCAACAATACATTTATATTTTTATAGAAATTTGAAATTATTTATGTAAACATTTCCCTTAAATTAATTAACAATGTTAATCTATAAGTTGTCTCTAAAATTTTTGCCTAATAGTTTGGTTTTTTTTTCCAAAGAATTTTGGATAGAAATTTTATGATGGGACAAAGATGGTTTAACTTTGGAATTTTATTGTTTTTCGATTCCATCCACGACTGTCATCAAATTCTTAAAATAATTTTTAGGAATAATGCATATTTTGCCCTTAAATTTTATGTATTTTACTCATTGAATTTCTAAATTTTTATTCAATGATATTGAGCTCCTTGACTATATAATTTGATAATATTAAGCTCATTAATAATTATTGTTAAACATGTGATTTTCATGCGTTATCAATAAAGGGATTTAATGTACAAAATATAAAAAAATTAAGGGCAAAAAAATATTATTTCTTAATTTTCATGAAAGCACATACTTTTACTTCAAGAGCCACATTTTGACAGCAACTAAAAACATACATTTAGCTTCTATTAAAAAAAATACTCAATACCATCGAATAAAAGTTGATAGATTTAATGTGCAAAATACGTAAAGATGAGGGACCAACAAATATATTTTTCATATTTTTTATAGCCAACACATCCAATATTAATCCTTATATTTTAAACCTAGAATTTACCATTATAGTGTTTTTTTTTGTTAGAAGAAATATAGATTTCATTAAACTAGAAGCAAATTAAGATATAGAAACCCAATTGAGGTTAGATATAAACCCAATTGAGGCTAGAACAATCAGAGATAAAAGAAAGCTAAAAGCAACCAAAAGACAAGGAAAAATGAAAAGACCCATAAGATTCCTCTTAAGTGTAGAACTTTCAGTAATAAAAAAACCCTTCATCAACAGCCATTGGAAAATAAGAAATTGGCCGAGAACTAAAAGAACTAGCAGAACATTGTAGCTGCTTAACCACCAATGTTGGTTAAACAATAAAATGATAAAAATGTTAATTGATCTATAACTCCAAACATTCTCATAGCTAGAATCAATTGAGGGAAAATAAGGATTAAAAATCCGAAAAAGGAGCCAAAGAGGAAGAGAAAACTCATCATTGAAGCTGAGCCAAAGCAAATATGTTGCATGAGACTTTAAAAAGTCTTCTTTCTCAAATATGAAGAGATAAACTGAGAAGGGGATATATGTTCTTATACAAACTATAAGGGAAGATTGAAGAGCTTTTGACTTGAGAGAGGAAATATTGGAGACAAAATAAATGAACTTAAAGCGCCAAAAACACTCAAACTTTGGACTAAACCACTAATAAGAAGCTCTGAAGAGCTCAAAATGATGGTGCTGCTCTCTGGTTGAAGTTTTGGTTGCAAAGAGCCTCCAACTAAAATCAAGAAAAAAAGGAAAAAGAAAACTTCAAATATGAAAAGAGGAGAATGAGGGAACAATAAATCTAGATATAGGACAAAAACCAATGTGGAGTGGATGGGCTCTATATGCAGAGAGATAGCTTCACAAGGAAGGGGTTTAAATTTGCTAGTTTTAAATGAACAGATGCTGGTTCCATCATAACCAATTAAGTTTTATTTACTTCGTCTAAAGTTTTTATGTTAAAATTCAATTAATAAGTGATCAAGTGACAAAATCTAATGGAAAGACTAAATGATTGGATAATTAATTTTGATAAGATGAATCGCGATTTATATAAAGTTATTAATATAAATCGAATTTTAAGTACTAAATAGTAATTCACTCAAATTTACATTAAGAAAACATCATGTAATTTTGGTGTCGCAAGATTGCATTTGGAAAGAAAAAAAAATTAATGAATTTTGGAATATAAATGGGTGGTAAAGTAAATTACAGAAATAGCTTAAAATTATAGAAATATTACGAAAATAAGAATTTTACAAGAAAGCCCTGAAAGAAATTTACAAAAATACATTATATATTGGGCATAGATTATAAAAATAAAAAAAATATTTTTATAAATTTAAAATTATAAAACATATATATATATATATATATAAATGATATTTTGAAGAAAAAGGAGCAATATGCCAAATGAATCAGATGTGAAGTCTAATAGGACAAAATGGCCCCTCGGACGTGGTTGAATTTAGCAACGCGTTAAAAAGTAAAAACCGCTAAAGGCTGAAGGTAATCATGAGGCTAAAATGGTCCAAATAAATAGAATGAATTTGGGAATAAAATCTACAAAAATAATAATTAAAGAAAAAGGCTAATAATTTTGAGAAAATCAGAACGAGGAAAGGGTATTTCCGTCCCATCGAGTTAATTTTGGGACCAAGAAATCTCAGGAGCTGTCAGAAATATAGAGTGGGTCCCATTAAAAGGTTATTATTTCAGACTAGAGAGAGAGAGAGCTATACAGTGTAGTAGAGTTCACTGACACCACCAAAAGCAAACGGCTGATTCGAATCAAATGAAAAGAAATCATACGTGTTAATAGGATATTGATCTCAGCGGTAAAAGAACGAATAAAAAAATCCAGTGAAATGAGAGTACACCGTAACTTTGGTGGGTCTTTTGTGAAAGAGTCAACTAATTTTAATAAAATTAAATTAAAACAAAATTTACAATGTTGTTGCATATTTGATTTTATTTGCAAATTTAAGTTTATACAGTTTTGCAAAATTAAATGAATAAAATTTTAATTTTGAGCAACTGAAACAAAGGAAAATTTACATTATTTTAATACTAATATGAGAGAAGGAAGAATCAATTATGTATTATTATTTAAAAATATATATATTTATTGTTGGATTATATCTTAATATATAAAAATTCATATGACTAAAAGTTTTAAATTATTTAATTATTAAAGTATAATTTAATGGCTAAAAATACATATTGTTGAGTCCAAATATTAAGTGTTATCCCTTTTTATACATAATTAATGAAAAAAAATTAAAAAAAATTATAAAAATTGAACGCTATATAAACATGGAAATCTTAGTAAATTAACGTATATAACATATAAGTTACATATATTTTCTCATATATGTATTTATATGGAAGATATAGATACTGTAGTAAAAGCAAAAAGGAGAAAGCTTAAAAAATTGAATTAAAATCAAGAGAAAGAAAAAAAAATACAGTATTTTTAGAAATAAAATGAAACAAATATAAAATTGAGAAAGTAAAAAGTTATAAATGAAAAAAATATGACAAGTAAAAATTAAAAAAAGAGTAAAAAATAATAAATAATATAACTTTTTTTAATTTTGTTTCAATATGTGAAACAGTAGAAAAGATAAATTTTGGTAGAATTTGTCGATTTAATTTTAATTATTAATCTTTTGAAAATGTAATTAATAAAATTTATTCTTGTGAATTAAGATAAAAATAGCCAATAAAGTAATATTTCCCTAAAAAAAGCCAATAAAGAAAAGTAGAAAACACAAAATACCAAATGAGCTCAAAGTTTTACAAGGCCCCTTTAACCATGGTTTCAGAAGCTTGCTTTGTTAAATCCATGTTCAATTCCTCTGTTTTTTTGTTTCAACTTCTCTCAAGAAGGTATGTATATAAACTCCAGATTCTCACGGTATAAGTTTAATTAATCTTCAAAGTGTAAATAAATTTACCAAGTCCTATTCCAAATTTATCTTTTGCACGATCAAAATAATTATTTAAGCTGTTTAACTATAAAGACATAAGATTTAAAATATTAAAACTACTTATTAACCATATCTGAAAAGAGAGAAATCACACTTCAAAAATTGCATTCCATTTCTCGATTGTAGAGCCAAACAAACATGGCCTTAAACTATAGACACTTTTCTTCCTCAAATCCTCTTTTGCACTGGTATGGTAGTCCAATGTTAACCTTTCCCTATCTATTTGAAAGATCAGATAATAAGCTTTTAGAGGACAAACTGATCTTTCATTGTGTTAAAAAAATATATATTACGAAAAAAGTTTCAAGGCAATATTGTCACCGAGTACTGCACTCCCAAAAAATTGCAGTTAGCAGTAAGCCTAAGCTGCTAGAAAAGACCAAGAAGTTAAATATGGGCTTTCATGAAGTAACACAAGCAAACTACTATTTACGAAAAAATGTCCGCAGCACCACCTCAACAGAAGAACATTGAATCCGCAATATCTTTATGCAACTTAGGGAGCTCTGGAACAGGAACAGAACCTGCAGATGTCATGCTTCCATGTCCTGAAGAGGTTTCCGACAAATCCTCAAATTTCATGAATTGCCCCATCTGTTGTGCAGCAAGATGGGCGTAACATACGGGAGCCACTGCAGTAAATGCAAAAAAAAAAAATACAGTATTTAGGTAATTCATGTGAAAAATATTTCCTTGTTAAAGATGAAATATTGAATAGTATATTGATGTTACCGATTGAGATAGCAGTGGTACTCCTTTGGTATCTAAGATACAAACAAATCAAATTAGATGAGCATGTGGATTGAAAGTTTTACATTCAAATAACACAGATGAGAAGCAATTGGAGCTTGAAAGCTTACACATAAGAAAGGGAGTGGATAAGATTTTGCAACTCATCGGCAGAGAAACCAATCTCATCAAGCAAGACGTGATAGTGTGCCGGCCTTGAAGTTCCCTATCAGGAACAAAAAAAAAAGAAAAGATATATATGTATATATATATATATATATATATAGAAGCTTCAAGAAATGAAGGCAAACAACAATAAAGTAACAGTTTACTTGGACCATCGCCAAATGGAAAGAGTAAAAAGTGTGTGATGGTTTCATTTTCCCACTTATGAGTCAGACAAAAAAAGAAAAATAATACAATATACTTTCATAGTATGATGCATCACAATTTGTCAATTGCCAGAGCAAGAGAGAACTTACAATCATTCCCGCATGAGCACACATGTAGAAATCGTAGTTTCTAGGATGCACAATCTTTGTATCCACAACTGTCCCTGGAGAGAGGAGAGATTCAATACAGCTTCCACCGTGTAAAACACAAAAATGAAAGAGCTTAAGAAACTAGCTAACCTGCAGGAACATTTTCAAAGCCAGTGTTTAGAAATAGCTTTGTATGGTGATTCTTTTGAGCAACAATTACTGTGAATTTGGGAACATCAACTTCACCAAGATACTGATAGGCCTGTAAAAGCAAGAATCTTACCAACTTGGAAATAATAATTAGTAGAATAGAAATTTTTATCCTTTGGAAGGCCCTAAACCGACAACTAAAAGCTACAGAATCTTATCAAAAAGCACAAAAGCAGCATTGTACTAATTATGGATTCATAAGGTTGTCAAGTCTAGTGCACAAATCAGGCTATAATGATGAAATGGGTACTCAGGCTTCCATGAGAAAATCCACTTATCACAGGACAAGTAAAGTAGGAGACTGAGGCACTAATATTTTAGGGTTCAACAAGGTTGAACTTAGAATCATATATGAATATATCAAGCACTCAGAATTTTGTTTATCACATTATTTGGATTTAACAAAAAATGTCAGAACCTTAATGATCTGCTCCACTTCAATGTTCAAAATTTGATTGAACTGTGATTCGCTCACTCCATCCCTGACAGCAAAACAAAGATTAGCAATCAAAAGTTACCATTATTTTACAGCAAACTAACAATAGTAATAGTAAAAAATGAAAGAAGCTCGAAAGCAGATTCATAGAATCATCTTATAACATTATGAAATTTGTCATTGGTGCATCAATTATAGCAGAATATAAACTGCAATTTCTGCATATTAAAATTGTTTGTATCAAAATACAAAAGTTGTATTGCTGGCTCAAATTAGTTAAGCATATTAGAACTTCCCATCTCACTCCAAAATGTACATCCTAACAGTTGAGAAACAAAAAATAATAGGTAATTTGACACAAACAAGAATGTTTTTGGCACAGTAGTAAATGCTAATAGTCCCTACTACTGCAACATCACAAAGCACATCAATAGCATTCTCATGGAAAATCCAAAATGTATGCCTAATAGTGAAGAGACAAAACACAAATAGGTAATCAGCACGAACAAGACTGTTTTGGCATAGTAATATTAATGGCGCCTACAACTGCAACATCACTAAGCACATCAATAGCATTCTCATGGAAAATCCAAAATGTATACCCTAACAGCGAAGAGACAAAAAACAAATAGGTAATCAGCACGAGCAAGACTGTTTTGGCATAGTAATATTAATGGCGCCTACAACTGCACCATCACAAAGCACATCAATTGCATTCTCATGGACGATAGGACAATATTTCACCACATCAAAACCACAGAAAACCACAAGATCTCACTGATGATAAATGTAAGCCTATTATTTATTCTTATCAGGTCCTTCAATAGAATTTTGAATGAAATGCTCCTTTGAAATCTTATGCAGGGTCTTGGGCTAGAAGATCACCAAGTGTGCAAATATCATTACAGGAAATAAAATTCAATACTACATCCGAATAGTTAAAGTAAAGTCTGCCTCAAATTAGAGAATGAGGGGAATCAAAGATCCTTCAATCCATTTCAGTAAACAAGCCTGGTTTTCCACAACAGTAAAAAACCAAGAAGCAATTATTGGACCAGCATTATCATCTACATCCTTACAAATTCTCTAAAGTTCTCACTTTTCAAAGCACAGAGCTCATTATTTTAATGCTTGCTTAACATTTAAAACATAGGAAGATCCAATCATCTAACTCCTGCAATCCACTTAGACTCCTGTCCTAAGATGGAAACCTGGAAAAAGAAACAAATAAAATCAACATATTGCAATGTTACCTGAACATAATTATCTGCTTCGGTTTGCGCCCATTGCTTGTCTTGAAGAAGTCCACTAGTAGCTCCCTGAAACAAAGGAATAATTCAAGAGATTTTAATCAAAGAAGTCTCAAATACTTCTTTTCTACATAGATTAAGACACCATCAGAAGAATCGCATCTTTTGTAGTTAAAACATATTGGTTTACCAGCTTAAGAATATATAAATAGGAGAGTTATCTATCAGACAAATAAAGGAATAACCATTAAATAATAGCATAAACCAGATGTTTTGAATGTATGTGGTAAGCAGAGAAAATGAGCAAACAACAAAAAAAGATCTGTTTTGCTGACACTAGAAACTTCATGTTGAATTTTGTTTCACAAAATCTGGTAATATAGATTAAAAATGCATTTCTTTTGAATGATTCGTGGAGATAAATGAGGCATAAAAGATTTATAACCTTACAAATGAATTGAAATCACTCGAGTATCATAATATGAACATGCAATTAGTCACAAAGATAATATTAAAACACCAAGATTGGACTTGCAAGGGGATATGTTGATGTATCAACAATCATGTAATTAACACACCAATATTACAAGTGATAACACAGAATTGTTTCAATAGAGTACCTCATAATGCCATCATCATCTGTCCCATTAGCTAAAGGCTTGAACAGAGCATCAATCATCTCCACCTTAGGAGATTGAGTTCTTACAGATGCCCTGTATCTTGAAATCAGGGGCCAATAAAGAGATCCAACAACCTGAAAAGTTTAGTATATTAACATAGCAACAGCATCACCGTTGAGCAAGATGTTAGACAATTGATTGAAATTCAAAGTGCTGTAGAACAACACTACCGCAGCTACTGATGGGACATCTGCACGCCCAGGAGAGCCATGCGAGACATCCATGCCCAAAATCATAGTAGGAGTTCCCATTACGAGGGGAATATGCTTTGAATGCTCAATTTCCAATAAAGAATTGATTCCCCCAAGCTATAATTGAAAATAAACACAATATACATCAATTCTCTATCTGAACAAAAAACATGAAGGTTAACATCTTAACATCTAAAGATAATTTATTTTTCTATTTTTCAAGCTATACCTTAGAATTGATCTTAAGAAGTACGTTGGTAAGGTACTGGTCATTAATCCTAGCTGGAGAAATGCACTGAGTAACAATACCAAAATCACTTAAACATTTCTTCTTCCATGGTCCTGGGAATTGCAAGAGATCATAAGTTAGTCAGGTAAGTTAATGAGCTGCTCAGAGAGAGAGAGAGAGAGAAATCTAAGAAATGAGATGAATCCATACCATAAATATCAGAGTTTTTCCTCTCTGGCAAGACACACAAAATAAATTGGGGAGCACCTGGAAGCTTAGTTCTGATCTGCTCAAACATCCTTTCTACCCTAGAAAGAGGACTGCCTCTTCTAGATTGCATGTCCTCCTCAATCAAGGTATGTGGACGTTCAATTTGCTTCATGGATGAATATACACATTTATATGAGAGACAGCGAAAGAGCACCAAATTTAAGTTCAGAAATAATAGTGCAATTCAAAATGATAAAACAATATATAGCTACATACAATGCCCTTTCTCCTTCCACAGTTGATAAGATCACGGGATATTTGACTAGTATCACAGCGAGCAGAAAAATTAACAACGGCCCAGCGCTCAATGCTAAAGGTCTTCCAAAGTGTCTGCGACAGGAGAAGACAGCTGACTTTAGCCAAAAGAGATAATCAGCTAAATCTAGCCTAGAGAGGGCAACGAAAGATGCAGTTTCAAAGAGAGAGAAATTGGTAATTATTTATTGGCAGACAATATATTAGAACAGCACCTTGTTATTGAAGTTCCACCGCCCATTACGTGGAAAACAATCCTCGCTATTTCCAACCTTCAACTGCAAATTACAAAGAATGCATTTTTATCCACTTAAATGGAGCAAACAACCCTATATGCTGTAAAAACCCAGCCAACCATATGCACAAACAAACAGACACACAGAGTCACATAGGAGAAAAAATAAAATAAAAGGCAACCTTTGGAGTCTCAAGTACTCGACCATCAACCTGTGTCAATTGCTTTTCTATTGAAATACCACATTTAGAGAGCACAGGATCATCATCATAACGGTAGTTCTTCATAGCCTGGCAAATTATGCAAATAAGTTGATTGCTCAAGAAAACCAGGGGAACAAAAAAGGAGCATACAGAAAGGATAACTAACATCAGTTACTGTTTTGATTTTGTCCTGAGGCTTTTGTCGAGATTTTTCAACTAAAGATGCTCTTTGCATTGAGGATAGAGCTTTCGTATATCGTTGGAGTGATACAAGTGAACAAAGCTGCATAATACAGGGAAACCCAACCGAGTATGATAAGTTCAAGTAAAACAAACTAAAAAAATGTTAAAAGAATTTTTGCAGACCTCCAGCGGCAAATAGTTTGGCCGTTTAGGTTTGCCGACATCAAGGCAAGGCAGGTATGCAGAATAAGTGAGTTCTATTGCACGATGCTTGGTGAAATAGTCATACACAGTTATCTCTTCAATCTGTGGCTCGCCACTTTCATTGTCACTGTTTTTTACTTTCATAGGGAAACTACAGATAAGACCAAGTCAAAAGTTGTTCAAGGGGTATCAAATAGATACTAAGAACTAAAAGAAGGAAATTGCACATATGGGAGAGAAACACATACTATTGCTGATTGCAAGGCTTCTCACTCAAGCCTATAATTTTAAATTCCATGTTTCTGTGCCTAGCCTTGACCCTCAAATTTTTCAACATCCTCTTGGCCTGCACATCAACCCAATATTGAGATTTTAACAAAGAGATACTAGATTTTGAGGATGCACTTTTACAATTTCTTACCTTTACCCAGTCAATATAACGAGGCTCCCTAGCATTCTGGTTAGCTGTCAAAAAATCAATAACTGGTCCAGGTTTTAAGATCATTGTTGTAGACACATCTGCACCCACCAAAAACAAGAAGAGTGGTGGCAACATCAATGAACAAGCAATAACAAAAGAAATTCAGAGATTACAACTAGAATATATAGCTCCATTCAATTTAAATAAAAAACTGCAATTCAGTAATAAGGACCCAGAAAAGGTTAATACCCATATTCAGAGACAAGCCACCCTGAGTGGTGCGAAAGCTTGAATGGAATCCCCGAACACCAGTTACACCCCCTCCAATATCAGAAAAGTTTATTGAATTATCATGAAAAAATGATTGCCTTACCAAAAGGCACCCCCTGTAACATAATTCAAGTAATTCAGATCAAACAGCCAAAGAATTAAAATATAACTTAAGCACGCATATATATAGAGAGAGAGCAACTATAACACCTGTTAGCTACTTGCTGCCTCAAAATAATGTCCAGTACTCTTAAAGCATCTTGAGTACTATTATCCGCCTCAACTCCTTTGAGTGCTTGAGCAATTGATTTCAGGGGGATTTTGCCAGCATAACTTATTCCTACTTTAAAAGTCTTTGAATGAAGAGAACGTTTTGACCTCTTAGCAGATGCAGCAGGACTCCCACCACCACCACCAGGGCTCCCATTTCCACTATCATGCAACAACAATACAATATAAGTTGTAAACAGAAAATACTCCAATGCATAATCATAAAAGTGAATGGTAAAGTTATATACTGTTTTGCAAATGATTCTTCAAGCACCACAGTGAACTCCAACTGTTTCTGTGGCAGAGGACCCAATGTATAGAGGCTTTTCTCACCATCATAAGCAAACCTTTTACCGCCAAGTTCAGATGAGTATGTTTGGTAAAGCCTATCAATTAGTTTCCGCCCAATTCCCTTGCCTTCAACAACTTTGTTATCTTCTGAAGTAATGGAAACCTGAAAATTGTGCAACAACAGTTTTACTTGAGCACATAATGAAGTACCAAAGAGCCAAAGAGAAACACTAGGCAAACATACACTGTACTGGAAAAACACAGCATCTGAAAAATTGACAGAAACTTTAAAATGGTTAGCGAGTAAACGTATTTGATGCCCACTAGTTCCAAACCCACGTCTACTGATGACACAATGCTTGGGAATAGGGGCAGGCTCTGGCTTCACATTCGTAGGCTTTGGAGGCAGCAAGGATCCACTAGCTTCTTTCTCCATATTTCAGTCAAACCAGGACCTCCTTGAACCTTTAATGCAACAGAACGGATTATTTTCATGAGCGTGTGGAATGCCAGTCAGCATTATAAGTCAAAAATGTTATAAAGGATTTAATGTAATATATCCATCATAAAATATTAAAATAGTAAATTGAATAAAATAAAAAATCCCAATATTCAGCACCAGAATAAACAGAACCAAGCAGATTGAAGAAAATTGTGCTCCTTTTAAGAAATTTTACAAGGTTAGTGATATTGCCTTTCCACAAATGGCAGAATAATGGTAGATAGCCACAAAAAATACAGTTACTAACACAGTTATCATCCTTCAATGCGAAACGTATAGACATACTAGACACTGGAGAGACACCGACAAACATTAAGTTAATCAATTATTCCTGGAAATCAGATATTCAGATATGATGTAATGGGGCTAAAAATATTTCACACAGCCAAATTGAACTTTTCTGAAGATAGGGGGAAGAAAAAGACCCCAAAATGACAACTAATTACCAGCTAACTGCTCATTTCACTGATTTGAAGCTCATTTAATACTTTATTTTCTATTTCCAGATATGTTCAATAAACAAAGACACATGTTTAACATTAACATCATGGAATATTCTTCAAATGAGAAGACGCGAAAGAAGTGTTTCTGAAACATTTTCTGAATCCCTCAAGGAACTTCAGAAAACCACAAGTACCGTGCTTATCCTCTCTTAAAGCTTTCCCCCAAGGAAATACTTGTCTGGCAGCATAGTTTTTCAATGAAGTCGCAAAAATTTGTTCAGAAGAACATAACCTTAAAATCACAGGTTCTTGTGAGATTATACACTAAATTATGGAAGCAGGCCAACTCCCAAAAAATACATTGCCAGATTTTACTATTTTTCCTTTAAAAAAAAGAAAAGAAAAACAATATATACGGTACAAATATATTAGGTAAAAAGACAAATAGCAAATTAATAAAGTATCAATATAAGATAATCACAATAATTATACTTACATTGGACGAAATCTCCCAAAGCATAAAAATCTGACATCATAATACTCAATTTTACGCCCAAAAAAAACACAAAACTAGCGATATAACTGAGAAAAAGAATAACAATTTGAAAACAAAAATGGAGAGAACAACACTCAATTCCATGCCAAAAAATAAATAATAAAGAGAGATTTAACTCAAAAATAAAAGTGAAAAACGAGAGAACGATTTTCAGCTTTGTTGACTCGAAAACAGATTTTCAAAAAAAAGCAAAAAATATAAATAAAAAGCTTAAGAGAATCGTACAGCACTTCAAAAACAGATAGATTTCAAGAAGTTAATACACAAAGTCACAACGGAGCTCAATAAGTGTATTACAGAATTACAGAAACACATAAAGAGCAATGCAGGAGAAATAAACAAAAATAAGTAGCAAAACAATCGATTGAAAACTTTTTCAAGTAAAAAAAATAGCAAAAAGGAAGTATAAAAAAGAAGTTAAACAACCACAAAACAAAAGCTTGAGCAAAGCCATGGGAGGAGCAAATAATCAAAATCAAACCGAAAATAAGCTTGCAAAAGAGAGATAGAGAAGCATAGAGAAAAGAACCGTACCTAGGAAACAGATTTTAGGGTTTTTTTTTTGGAAGAATCGTAGCAGAGAAAATATGGGGCGTATCTGGGTCTTTGCCTCCTTTAGTCTTCACTGCTCACCAGGAGAGTAAAGAGGATGGAGGGAAAGACGAAAGAGCGTGTATTTACGGGGAACATATTATATTTGATTTTTGAGATTTTATATTTGTCCTACAGCTGCAGAGTAAATTCCTATACTTGCCGTAACGTTATGTTTCCTTCGATCTCTACCGTTCATCAACATCACACCGCCATCCGCTTGATCTAATTGGATCATTGCTTGGGTTCCGTTTTTTCCTATTTAGGAATTTGTTGGGTTCCCGTTTTAAAGACTTGGTGGCTTTTTATTTGAACTCAATTACTCATTATTATTATTATTATTATTATTATTATTATTATTATTGAAAATACAATACAATTATATAATATACTAAAACACCGACACAAATAAAACAGTAAATTTTTAATTTTACCCCTTTTATCTTTTTTTTTCCTTTCGTTTGTTTATTTATTTTATTTTTGTATTGTACTTCCTTTTTTTAACCTCTTCTATTTTTATTATTTTTGGTTGCTTCAAATAATCAAGGCAATAGTGTTATTTTTTATTTTTTATTTAATTTAATTAATTTCCTCTCAAATGAATATTAAACAATAATTTGAGTAATTAATTTATAAATTAAAGTTATAATTTAATAGTATAATAATAATGACTATATTCATTATAACATATTAAATGTTAAATTAATAGAATAAATTTAATAATAGATTTTTAGTTTTATAATAATTTTATCAAAGATTAATTCACATTAATAGTAATTATTTGTATAAAAATATAAATAAAAATATTACAATTTTTTATGATAACTTGGGAAATATTTCAATAAAAAGTATGTAAGATTTAAATTTAATTTTATAAGAAAAAATATGTGAATAAATAATAAATTAACACATCTATGATTAATTTTATTAAGCAAAAGTAAATGTAAATTAAATAGACAATAAAAAAGCCATATATCAAATATAATTGTATCTAAATTAATTTTAAAAAATATGGCTAAAATTAGAATACAAAATTAAATATCGTAATTATCGGTTTTAGATAATTTATAGACTTCTTATAATGTAATATAATTATATAATTATATAAAATAAGTATTAGTATTTAAAAATTCTAAATTGAAATACTAGAAAAAAATTAAGTCATAATTTTCTATCAATATAATATACAACTAATTTAAATTATGAAATATATATTAGGCTTGAATTTAAATAAAAATAATATATAAATAGTTTATCAAATCTTTAAAATTTAATTGATTAAAAGTTTAATGAATGAATTATATTCTATTATTATTTTATTGATCAAAGAAAATTTATTATTATTATTATTATTATTATTATTATTATGCTCTATAAATCAGAATGACTTTTTAAATTTTTATCTTTTTATTTTTATTTTATTTTTTTAATAAAATTTGCGAATCATAAGTTTTAGAATAGTAAAATTTTAGGTTTTTTATTATTTTATTTTAACTTTTAGATTGAAAATATATATTCAATTATCTTAAAAATATTTTAAAATTGACATATTATTAATTATATTTGAATCTAAAGTTTTATTTTATTTCATTTTATTTTTAATAGATTTTTAGCTATTTTTTAAGTGGAAAAGATTAAAAGTAAAAAGTACGTAAATTATTGAAATATCAATAAAAGATACCTCAATTCATTAGATATATCTTATTATAAATATATTTATAATATGTGAATATGAATATTATGTATATTTATATATGTAATACTATTTTTTTATTATATTAATATATCAATTATTTTTTCATTTAAAATAAAATAAAAAATTTTAAAACCGCAGCATAACGGGGGCTTTATTTGCTGGTTGCTTACTAATTATAAGCACGTTTAAAAAAATACCCAAATCCTAAAATCTCCATTAATCACAACTGTTCATTCCCGTTTTTCTCATGACTAGACAAAATTTTACTATTGTTCATGGTTTCTTTCTTTTGACACAACTAATAAAAACAACATAGCAGACTGAGGCTCTGTTTGGGAAGACTTCCATTGTGATTTTTCATAGGTTAACATGGTATAGTTTAGAATTAAACCATATTTGGGAGGATTTTCACTCTTTTATCATGGTTCACGATGGTTTAGCCATGGCGTGAGGATTTTCACTCTTTTATCATGGTTCACGATGGATTTTCCTTCTCTGTTGTCTTCTATCAAGATCATCAAGGTAAACCTTTTTTATTTGTTATTTGTTATTTTTCTTTTTCTTCTTTTTTTCACAATTGATTTATGTATGGAGGAATAGAAAACTTAAGTTTGTTGTGATTTTTTAAATCAGTTTATTGAAAAAAAAGTATTGAAAAAAATGATTGGTTCGATTTGTTGAGATTTGTACTTGTTGTGAGTTTAATTTGTTAGCCTCTTGCATTTTGAATTGATTTGTAAATCAGTTTATTGTGATTTACCCTTAATAGAAGGCATGTTGTTGAGCTCTGCAATTGATTTTGCAATTGTAGGTGCTGGTCTGTGCTTTGTTTGTTAAAAGTGATGCTCAGTTGAGGAGTTGGATGTTTTAGTTGCAGTTTTAGATATGTGATTTTGCCTATTGAAATGCTTTTAGTTGGTTCCATTCATCAATTTACTGAGTGATTGATGCTTACTATTAAGATTATTGTCGGGAGTTATTTGAGCTGAGCTAAGCTTGTGCAATACTGAGTTACTGAGTTATGGAAATTGCAGATGTGTGGCTAGCCGTACACAACTTTGCAGAAGAGTTCAATTTGATATCCATTTTATGATAAGTAAATGTTGAAGTTTAACAAATTAGGATAAAAAAATGATAAATTTCAACTTTTTCAAGGATGAAATGAGTAAAATTACAAATGCATTAAGCCTCTGATATATTATTATGGGTTTTAAGGCTGAAAATAAATTATATTATTAAATAAATTAAATGAATTTTATTATTTATACACATAAATATATTGAATTTTATTATAAATTATATAAAATATTAAATTAAAAAGTATTTTATTTATTTAAATTAAATTATATCATTAAATAATTTAATAATATCAAATTATCTTTTTAAATATAATTTATTATCAATGCTATACCATATCGTATCATACCCTGTTAAATTTATTAAACCATGCTAAAAATGCTCCCCAATATGGCCTGAGCAGTGCGATCTTGGTTGACTGACAGACCGGACGAGAAGAACCAGAAACACAATGTTGGTTTTGCCTTCTATACAGATTTTGTTCTCGCAAGCCTCCATTTTGGCGCCGATTCATCACAGTAGGGGAGGACAGCGAGATTGGCTTAACAAACTGGCTCCGATGAGTTCCTAGTGGATGAGATCTTCGCCCTAAACTTCTGTACCCGAGACAGATCTCGTTGTTTTTCATTTTTTTGTTGTTTTTCTGTTTTTCAATAATCTGATCTTGTTAATAGATCTGATTGATCCAATGTAGCGATGATTGCTTTAGATAATTGAACTTTGTAATTAGTTGTTTTTCAATTTTACTTTAATTTCTTGCGGTTTGCAAGTTTCACTCTTGTTGTAGCAAGTTGTACGGTCTTGTTCTCTTTAGCTTTCTTTTTGAAATCTTTCTGTTATGGATATTGAGGGTTCTCTTGAGGATCTCAATCTGAATGATGAGGAGTTAGATGCCTTAGAAGCAACTCCTAATGCACAAGATGATAATGATCTGGTATATGATCTCTGTTTGGTGGGGAAAATATTGACGGATAGGCGAGTCAATGTTGGTGCCTTGCAAGAAACAATGGCTAGTGCTTGGAGGCCAGGGAGAGGCATGTTGATGAGATCAGAGGGAGATAAGATATACACCTTCCAATTTTTCCATGAGAGGGACAGGAATAAGGTTCTAGCTGGTACTCCTTAGTCATTCATAAATCATTTAATATTTTTGCATGGGATTAGCGATAATGAAAGACCTGTGGATCTTGATTTCTCTTTTTCAAAGTTTTGGGTGCGAGTTCATGGACTACCTGTAGATTACAAATTAGAACAACTGGCAATGCAGCTGGGTAACTTCATTGGCAATTTTGTTATGACTCGTCTAGCAAATCAGTCTATATTGCCAATGTTATGCCACTAAGAGTCTCTATTGATGTCTAAAAACCTCTTAAGAGAGGTAAGTTGATCAAGAAAAAGGATGATAGTATGGTTAAGGTGGTGTTTAAATATGAAAAACTTCCCCTTTTCTGCTTCATATGTGGCATTCTGGTACATGCTGATGCTGATTGTGAAATTCTGTTTCATAATCCGGACGCTGAGAAGAATAAAGGATGGGTCCTTCCTTAAGGGCTGGAGCTGTATCATCGAAAAACCTTCAGGCTAACAGATGGATACAGAATTTGTAAGGTAAATCTGTGGTGGATATTACTGCGATGAACAAGGAAATTGATTTAAAATTTAAAAAGGCATTTATTCCAGAAGTTTCAATAGATGGCTCCAAAGTTATTGAGGGTACAAGTAACAATTATGTGTTGACTACTAATCAACGTGGCATCAGTTCATTGGAGGGGGAAAAAGGAATCATGTATGTTGATGATAAAAAAAATGACATCGTTTAGAGTCCACTTCTGTTGTGCCTTCTGCAACTGAAACAAATGTTGTGGCAGAGATGCAAATCTCACCGCAAAAAAATGGAAAATTGGCTAGCTCCATCCAACGGGCCAGCCGGAAGCCATGGATTGTCTTGCTTGGAACTGCCGAGGTCTAGGGAACTCTCGGACAGTTCGTGCATTAAAGGATTTGGTTGTCTCTCACAAACTAAATCTATTATTCCTTTGTGAGACTTTGGTTAGTGGTTCGGTGGTGGATAAACTACGATCTGAACTGGGATTTGGAGGGTGCTTTTGTGTAGACAGGATTGGTATAAGTGGTGGATTAGCTGTCTTTTGGAAAGAAGATGAATTTGTCAGAGTGTCTGGATTCTCTAATAACCATATTGATGTGTCGATCTCTTACCCAGGCATGCCAACATGGAGGCTGACTGGTTTTTATAGTTTTCCTTAAAGAGGGATGCGAAGAGCTTCATGGAATTTGCTAGAATCTCTAGCAGGTATGTCATCACTCCCTTGGGTTATCTTTGGCAGTTTTAATGATCTAATTTCAATTCGGGATAAAAAAGGAGGTGTTGAACATCCAACACAGCTTGTCAATGGTTTTAATGATGCAATTAGTAGATGTAATCTATTTTCTGTTCCTCTTATTGGCTGTAAATATAGTTGGTTTCGGGGTATTGGTACGAATAATGAGATTATGGAGAAATTAGACCACTGTTTTGTCAATAAACAATGGTTCAATCTATATCCGAATCACGCTTTCTTTAATCTAAATGCCCCTGTGTCTGATCATAATCCCATTAAACTCATGGTAGATAGAAGATATAAGTCTACTGTCAAGAAACATTGTCGTTTTGAAGACATGTGGCTGATCAAAGAAGATATTTATGATGTTGTTCGTGTAGCGTGGGAGCCATGTCAGTCCTCTTCTGTTTTGGGGAAAATTCCTAGTTGCAGTAGAAGCTTGGCTACTTGGAGTAAGACATTTCATGGTGATTTTATAGCTAAGAAGAAATTGCTTAAAGAGAAAATCTCTACAACTCTTAATATTCACCAATTTCATCTGGTTAATTAACTTAGGGAAGAATTAAATGCTATCTTGGCTCTGGAAGAGGTTTATTGGAAGCAAAGGGCAAAATCCTTTTGGCTAGAGCATGGGGACATGAATACAAAATATTTTCACAATCAGGCCTCTTTTCAACGACGGGTAAACCAAATCAGAGCTTTAAAAGAGGATAGCAGAGTACTTTTGCATCTCTCATGAAGGTATGAAAGAAATTGTTTTCAATTATTTTATGTCTTTATTTGAGGAATCTTCGGGAGAGTATGAACAAATGTTAAATGTTGTTGACTGCAAAGTTACTAGCTCGATGAATGAATCTTTTACTACTCCTTTGAGTGATTTTAAGTTTAGGGAAGCACTATTTCAGATACATCAGGATAAAGCCTCTGGTCCATACGGCATGAATCCATGATTTTTTTCAAAAATTTTGGCATATTATAGGCCAAGATGTTATAAGAAGTTATTGGAATTAGTTAGAGAATGGGAGCTATCCAGATCATTTGAATGATACTATATTAGTTTTAATCCCCAAAGTGGCTAGCCCGGACAATATGAAGGATCTTCATCCCATTGCTTTGTGTAATGTGCTTTACAAAATAGTTTCCAAAGTCTTAGCTAATAGACTTAAGAAATTTCTTCCTTCAATTATTTCCACATCTCAATCAGCTTTTGTCCCGGGAAGGCTTATCACAGATAAAGTGCTGGTTGCATTTGAGATTATTCACTATATGTGAAGGAAGACGAAGGGTAAAAATGGGGAAATGGTATTGAAAGTTGATATTAGTGAGGCCTATGATAGAGTTGATTGGTATTTCCTGAAATGCATGCTATCTAAGTTGAGGTTTGTTGATAAATGGATTCACTGGGTTATGATGTGTGTAACTACAGTATGCTATTCTGTCTCCTTCAATGGAGAGGAGCTGGGGCCTATTTATCTACACTATGGCCTTAAACAAGGTGATCTTCTTTTACCTTATCTTTTCATTATTTGTGCTAAAACCTTGTCTTGTTTATTTAAGCAATCTGAGAAGTTAGGAAGATTACATGGGTGTAAGGTGAGTAGGAGAAGCCCAAGTGTCTCTCATTTACTTTTTGTTGATGATAGTTTTTTCTTTTGTTGGGCTAATGTTGATGAATGGTTTTTTCTTTTGTCGGACTAATGTTGATGAATGCAGAGAAATTAAAGCATATTCTTCAAGTGTATGAGAAGGCTTCTGGTCAAGCAAATAACTTTCAAAAATCGGGGATCTTGTTTAGCCCTAATGTGATTAACAACCAGAAGCAGAGAATGTAACAACTTTTTGAGGTTTATAATGATATTGGTAATAGTAAGTACTTGGGCTTACCGTTGCTGGTGGGTAAAAAAAGAGACAAATTTTCTCTTACTTGCGAGATAAGCTTGTGAGTAAGGTTAGGAGCTGGAGTAATAAGTTCCTCTCAGAGGTTGGTAAAGAAGTCCTTATCAAGACTGTAGCCTATGCTATTCCAATTTATTGTATGAGTGTCTTTCATATACCTATATCGATTTGTGATAAGTTACAGAAAATGATGAACTCATTTTGGTTGGGTTCCAATGGTGATAAGAGACGTATTCATTAGTTATCTTGGGATCGTTTGTGTACTCGGAAGGGTCAGGGTGGTATGGGGTTTAGAAATCTCTTTTGCTTCAATTTGACTATGCTAGGCAAGCAGGATTGGAGATTTATCTCTAATTCAAGTACTCTTACAGCAAGGATCTTCAAAACTAAATATTTCCATGGAGGGAATTTTCTAGAAGCTGGGTTGTGTAATAACCCCAGCTTTGTTTCGAGGAATCTATAGCAGGCTGTATATACGCTAAAGAAGGGATTGAGATTGATAGTTGGGAATGGTTGTGATATCCATCTATGGAAGAATTCCTAGATTCCGGATGATAATAATTTCCGGATTAATTCTCCCTTGTCTCATGTTAATGAAGACCTTAGAGTTGAAGTATTTATTGACGAGTTTAATAAAAAATGGAAGGTAGAGGAGCTGCAAAAATGGATCCCTCGTGATTTTAATAGAGTATTGGGTATTCCTTTATGTCAAACTAATTTGGAAGATAGTTGGATTTGGAATTTTTCTAAAAATGGTGTATACTCAGTAAAAACAGCTTATCATGTAGCTACTAATATTTCTTATAATATTAGAGAGCATATTTGGGAAGGGAAATGGAATCAAATTTGGTCACTTAAGGTTGAACCAAGAGTCAAGAACTTTAATTGAAGACTTTTGTGTAATATTTTGCCTACAAGGATTTGGCTAAGAGCTAAAGGAATTGATGTGCCTACAGTTTGTCCTTTTTGTGAAGATGATGAAGCTGCACATGTTTTTCTTACTTGTCTTAGGGCTATCTCATGCTGGAATATCCTAGGCATAAATATAAGGAGTAATCTTATTAATCATTTTATCGCTATGGCTTTTGATTCCCTTGAGCTTGACTTTTTGGGGAGAGTGATCTGTGTACTATGGAGTCAATGGCGATTTAGGAACTTGTGGGTTTGGGAGAAAAAGTTTGTTAACCCATCTTATATTGTTTCTTTTGTTGTGGATAATTGGCAGGTCTGGAGATCATCTTTAGCCCGAAGAACCCTTCACGCTCATCAAATTGATAGCTGCCCATTGACCAACTCACACATATGGATTGTTCCTCTTTTTGGTCGCCTCAATTGCAATATTGACGCTGCAGTATTTAGCCATGCGAATAAAATCGGGTGGGGTGCACTTCTTCGTGACCATGAAGGAAATTTTTCAAAAGCTTTCTCTTCCACTCTTGATGGTCTGTTTAGCCCCAGAATAGCCGAAGGTATTGCAATCTGTGAAGCTCTCTTTTGGATTCATGACAGTGGAGGGGCGTCTGTCGATTTTGAAGTTGATAATCAAGATGTGTTTTTTGCTCTTAATTCTAATAGTTGTGACTTTTCTGAGTTTGGTTTAATTATATGGAATTGTTAAGAAATTAGCAAAAGCATTCCAGGTTTCTCTTTTGTCTGGGTTAGAAGGCAAGCGAATAGAGTTGCTCATTTGTTAGCTCACGTAGCTCTTCAAAACGCTAACCCCCATTTTTGGGATCATTATCCTGATTTTCTTATAGATATTATGTGCTCTGAATCAATCCTAGAGGATCCTAGGTTGGGTGTATTGGGGAGATCAGCTAGCCGGAATTTAGTTTAGATCCTCTTGGTGTTGATTTTGCTTTGTTTGTTTGGTTGATTTTAATCTATATAATATGATTTTATCCTCAATAAAAAATAATTATGAGTACTTTTTTTTTTTTGAAAACTATTAAATGATGGCAAACCAAAATTTAAATGCAGAAAAATTTCATATTTAAATAAATTAATTTTATATTTTTTAAAATTAATTTGTTTTTATAAAAAATAATATTATAAATTATCTAATTTCACAAATCTATAAATTTGTTTCAACTCTAAAAATAATTATCTAAACAATCCAAATTTTAACATGTCCGAATTAGATATTGTTGCTTTTACCATTTTTGGTGAAATATAATTATTTGCTTGTTATATTATATAATGTAAAAATTAAAATTTCAATTTCATATAATTTTTTAAAAAGCAGTTATCCTCTAAGAAAAATGTCCCATATTGAAATTTTTTTTTTCTTTTTCCTGAGTAAACATTAACTTTGAATTGTTTTTTTTTTCTTTTCTTTAATCTTCCCATCTCAATTTAACAGCTGATTCAATTGGACGCATTTTGTTATTAATCGAAACGTATAGAAGAAGGAGACACTTGAGACCTGCGCTACTCATGGGATTCCAAAAGATACCGTACCATGATACCAGCACAAGCAATTAAGGGTGGTTTGATGGCACGTGTAACAGCCTTTTTGTTGTTTTGCAGAATAGGAAGTGCATTCTCTGCTCGCAACCGCTGCCAGCAGATATTTTTTTTAATATTATATTAGATGAGGAAAATGATCTTATAGTATATTTATTTACATAAAAATTTTAAAAAAATTAATTATATAATTATATTTAATCAATAATATTATATTTATTTATAAATAATTTAAATAAAATAAAATACTAAATTCACTAAATTTTACCAACCCATTAGTAAAATATTTTATTTAAAAAAAATTATAAAAAATATTTTATCAAAAAAGAGAATTAATGAGTCTAAATATTAAAAAATAATTATATTTTTATTTTAGTATATGATAAAATAAGAAAAATATTTTATAAAAATAGTTTAGATATTACTTAAATTTTTTTTTTAAAAAATTGAATTACAATTAAATAAATTAATATTTTTTTAATATAAATTTTTCAGTATTTTATTATATCTTACAAACACATTAATATTATATTTTTTTTAGTATATATAATCCTAATAATGTATTTCTGTAAAATATATTTTCAATAATTAATTTTTTTCAATAATTTACTAAATATTCTATTAAACTTATGTTTAAGAGAAAATACATTTTATTGCTAAGTTAAGTATGAGTATACAAATATTATTTATTTATTTATTTATTTATTTATTATTATTATTATTATTATTATTTGTTGTAACTTAGGCCACACTAAAAATTAAATGAATTGCCTCACCAAGATACATAATTTTAAAATCTTAATATCAATAAAAATTATAGATATTAGAATAATTTAAATATAAAAGATAAAAAATATTTGCATTAAAGTAAAAAAGTAAAATTATTGTTAAAATGTGATTCTTTTATCAATTTTAAAACGTGTAGAGCAAACTCTTAAAGCATCTTTTTATTAATCAATACAAAAGAATGCAATGTTTTAAAAATCAGACCAAAACTAATTTGGGATAGGTTGAACCCATAAGATTATATTAGAGGAGCAATACAAGGTCATTAGGAATATTTGACACCTTATGAACACTAAGGGGGAAACTCAAAGCACAACTGGCCATCCAATCCGCAGAGAAATTTGACTTTTGATATCCTTACTTCCAAATCCAATTTTAACAAATCCTTAATGCGAAATATCAAGGTTGCGTTAGTGGAGTTGGGTACCTCTTTGTCATGCATTACTTATACAACACTTAAATTATCAACTTCTAGGATAAGTTTGTGAATGCCTAAGGCATAAGCCAGCGCAATACTATTGTAGGTTCTCACAACTCAGTTTTCATAATGGAGTAAGAACCTACCTATGTTCATAACAAAGTCTGAGACCTAGTTGCCATTAGAATCACGAATCAAGCACCACAACGTTACCTGTTTTTCCTTTAAGCACGTCGTCTATATATATTAAGCTTATGCCAGCCATTGAGAGGAAAAAACCACCCAATTAACTTCTCCACCTGTTCATGCATGTTGCCCTTAATCATAACACCCTTTGACTGAGCTTTATAGAATTCATTAGTTCGTGCAAGGATCTCAGCAATGATGGACTAGATTCTCAAGGTTCTGATCTCAAATACAAAGGAGTTGCGCATATGCCAAATGCACCAGCAATTGAATCCAAATAACATACTCTATGATATACTATTATGTTTATAAAACGCACAAGCTAAGTTCTCAGTCAACAAGTTCAGCAAGTCCATTTGTAAAAAATTAGTTGCATAATTAAGAGGAAAGAGAGCAAGCCAAATCTGTTTTGAGGTGGGATAATCACTCAAATTGTGGAGAGCATCTTCAATCCCATAACCATACCTAGGGTGGGAACTGTTTGTTGCAATGTGGCACTGGCATATTTGTAAATTCGTAAGGATATTATTCTTCATGACCAGCCAAAAGAAGCAGCTGATGCAATATGGACCCTTCAAAGATCAGATCAAATCCCATTTCAAAATTTTCCAACTTCATGTAAGCTGACTGAAAGAATATTAATTTTTAAGTATAAAAAATTGTGAATCTACTATTGAAAAATTAATTTTAATAAAGAAAAATATGAAAATTTTATTTTTTTTATTTTAATGGTTGTAAAATACTTAATTACTGTTGTACTTTCAAAGAAAGTAATGTAATTATCATTATATTACGAGTTTGTTTGAGATGGCACAATATAATGCAATGTAATTAAATATATTTTTAACGTAAACATCATATTAAAGATGTATTTGATCATATTATATTATGTATAGGGCTTTTTATAAAAATAACTACAGAACCAACAATTTTTTTCAAAAATACTGCAATTATAAATTTTTTTTTAAAATATCTAAAAAATTTATAAATTATAAAAATACCTTATATTATCATATTTTTACAATTTATATATGTTATGTATATATTATAAAATTCTTCAAAAAAAAGTTTATTTCAAATATTCCTCCATAAAATAATATATTTAAGAGAAAATAATATAATTTTATAAAAAATTCTCAAAAAAAATCTTAAAAATATCATTTTATAATATAATTTTATATATTTTAAATATATTATGTCATGTATATGTTGTACATATATTATCAGTTAACTTTTATATATTATACTACCTTTATATATTGCTTAATTATAATATATATATATATATTATAGATATGTGTCTTCTAACTTTTATATATAAGTTAGTTAATTATAATGTATAAGATATGGATATGTTAAAGATATTTTATGTATATGTTATAGATATGCTACTGATTTTTTTTTAGTATTGTGTATATATATATATTTTGTGTATAATAAGAATATAAAAATAAAAAATTATTTATGAATAAAAAAATATAAATACAAATTAAAAATTAAAAAAAGAAAAACTAACGTTGAAAAAGTATAAAAAAGAAAAAAAAAGCCGCGCAAAAAATCTTCTCACCATGTATTTGAAAACATAAATCTTTTCACCATATCCCATGTAAAATTCCCTTGTATATATTTCATTACGATATAAAGCTATGTTTTGGTCAAGCATTATGAAATAAAATGTAGCATAATCAAAACTATTTTAATATTATAAACACTGCATCAAAAATTATTTGATTATGTTACATTGCATCCCATTATGGTTTATTAAGTGTGTTCTTAGACAGATTTATTGATCAAATTGGACTGTAATGTTAATTCTTATTATATTATGTAATTAGAGAAGAATTCTAGAAAGACAATATTTGTTTAAAATTTAAATATTTTTATTTTATTACCATTGTTATTATTTTAAGTTTGTAATTTATATTTTGCATGTTTTAATAGAAGTGTGATAACAAAATAGGTTTGCTAATTATAACTATACAATTTTTATCAAGAAAATATTTTATATAATTTTTTTGTTTTTCTTAACCCTAGTAAGGAAAGATAACTTACATATTAAAAGAAATGGAAGGACAAGTTGAATGAAATTTTTATTTCTAGTTCTGAAAAAAGACTTATAAAGGAAGATTGGATTTCCACCTTTTTTTTTTCTTAATAAAGTGTTATTTGGATATTTTAAAAATATTACAGTAAGAATACATTTAATAAATATGATTTTTATATAAGAAAAAATGATAATTTTTTTTATTTTCTTATATTATAAAATAAATTATGTTTTGCCTGATGAACTAGCGAATTCTAATTATTAAGGATTGCGGGCGTGCCGGAAGATTTGATAGCTCCTCAACCACATTGTCAATATGATTACTCTCAAACGATTATGTAGATCCTCTAAAGGACCACGAAAAGGATTAAGTCTCAGGTTAACTTTCACAGTTCACTTGTTTACAGAAAGCCTCCTGGCAACTAGAGAGACTAAAAGAATTTGGACGCTAAAATGGAACTGTTTAACCGGATAAGGAAATTCACTTCTCTAAAATTCAAACTAAATTACAAAGGATGCTCAGAAAATAAATTTAAGATGATATGAATAAAAAGGAATTGAAGTTCTAAGGATTCTAAGTAGATATAAGATTTGTTGAAAACCTGGATTGAGTTGTTGATGCTCTCTTCTCTGTTTGCTGCCGAATATAAAGCCCCTTCACAACTATTTTCTTATTTTTTCTTCTCAATACTTTTCTCAGGCTTCGGCCAATTTCTTTGGGCTTAGCCCAACAACTACTTTGGTGCAAACAACTTTTTTTTACTTTTCAATTTTATATTTTGATTTAATGTTTTTTCCTAATCTATGTGAGAAAAATTGATACTAATAACGAGGTTGAAAAGGAATGGAAGTGAATGATAGGAATTGAAAGTTTCTTTATTATTATTATTTTTTTGCATAGTCAAGCCGTATAGAACAATGATGATAAAACTCTCTCTGCCTAATAAAGTTAGAACAATTCATTACTAATTAATCTACATGTTCAATGATAGAATTGAAAGTTTTTTTTGGTTATATGAGATTTAGAGAAATGCAGAATTTATGTGTAAATTTGCTTGCATAATTTTTTGGCTGAGTTTCCTTTTGATTCGTTTGTACTTGTAAAGCATGCAAAACTTGTCCTTTGGTTGAGCTTCCTTCATTTATGATTTGCATAACTCATGTATATAATTAGATGAAAGATTCGTTTGTACTTGTAAAGCACATCTGAAAAATTGATAGAAACGTTAAAATGGCTGGTGCGTAAATGTATTTGACGCCCACTGGCTCCAAACCCACGTCTGCTGATGATAAAATGCTTGGGAACAGGAGCAGGCTCTGGCTTAACATTGGTAGGCTTTGGAGGCGGCAGGGAACCGCCAGCTTCTTTCTCCATCTTTCAGTCAAACCAGGACCTCCTTGAGCCTTTATTGCAACAGAACATATTTTCACGAGTGAGTGGAATAGGAATAATTATATGCTACAACCGTTGTAGCAATAAATGCCTACAACGGACCAATGAGATTCTTACACGTAGATTAAATGATTCATTTCATTGGTCCGTTGTAGACATTTAATCTACATGTAAGAATTCCATTGGTCCGTTGTAGGCATTTATTGCTACAACGGTTGTAGCATATAATTATTCGTGGAATAGCTAATAAGCATTACCCGTCACGAATTTTATAAAGGGATTTAATGTTGTATGTCCATCATAATTTTTAAAAATAGTAAATTGACTAAAATTGAAAATTCCAATATTCCACACCAGCATAAACAAAACCAAGCAGGTTGTAGAAAATTGTGCTCTTTTTAAGAAATTATATAAATGTTAGTGATATTGCAGCATAAAAAATTCTACAAATGGCAAAATATTGGTAAATAGCCAGAACAAATTGATCCTTAGTGTGAACCATATTGACGCACTAGACAATGGAGAAACACCAAAAAAATATTTAAGTCAACCAATTTTCGAAAAAATTGGAGACAATGTAATGTGGCCGAAAATGTTTCAGACAACCAAATTAAACTTCTTCTGACTATCGGGGAAAAAAAAGACTCCAACATGACAATGAGCACCTCAGCAGATGTACATAGAATTCGCAACTTTCTTTTCCAACTTAGGCAGCACTGGAACAGGAACAGGACCATGTCCTGAAGAGCTTTCTGGCAAATCTTCAAACTTTATAAACTGCCCCATCTGTTGTGCAGCAAGGTGAGCATAACGCACAGGAGGCACTGTAGTAAATGCAAAAATGAAAAAAAAACATTATTTAGGTTTTCATATGGAACTTATTTATTTTAAAGATGAAAAATTGACTATTGTGTTGACGTTACCAATTAAGATAGCAGTGGTACTCCTCTGGTGTCTGAAATACAAAAAAATCAAATTAAATGAGCATATGGATCGAATGGCTTTACATTCAAATGACACAGATAAGAAGCAATTTGGAGCTTGAAAGCTTACACATAAGAAAGGGAGTGGATAAGCTTTTGCAACTCGTCAGTAGAGAAACCAATCTCATCAAGCAAGACATGATAGTGTGCAGGCCTTGAAGTTCCCTATCAAGAACGAAGAAAAATGTATTATATATAGAAGCTTCAAGAAATGAAGGCAGACAAAAATCAGATAACAGTTTGCTTAGACCATGTATAGTTTGCCAAATGGAAAAATCAAAAACAGAAATGTAACTTTAAAAAAATAAGCAAAACGTCACTTAAATGCTGAAACTCACAAATGTGTGATGGATTCAATTGTCTATTTTTGAATTAGACAAAATAAAAAATAATACAATATACTCTCATAGTATGATGCATCACTATTTGTCAATTGCCAGAGAGCAAGGAGGACTCACAATCATTCCTGCTTGAGCACACATGTAGAAATCGTAGTTTCGAGGATGCACAATCTTTGTATCCACAACTGTCCCTGTAGAGAAGAAAGAGGAAAGAGATTCAATACAGCTTCCATCGTATAAAACACAAAAATGAAAGAACTTGGGAAACTAGCTAACCTGCAGGAACATTTTCAAAGCTATTGTTTACAAATAGCTTTGTATGGTGATTCTTCTGAGAAACAATTACAGTGAACTTTGGAGCATCAACTTCACCAAGAAACTTATATGCCTGAAAACAAGAATTTCACCAATTTGGAAATAATAATTATTGGGATAGAAATTTGTATCCTCTGGAAGGCTTTTATAAGCTATAAAATCTTGACAAAAAGCACAAAAGCAGGATTGCAGTACTTATGGATTCATGAGGTTGCCAAGTCTAATGCACAAATCATGCTATAATGATGAAATGGATACTCGAGCTTCAATGAGAAAATCCACTTATCACAGGGCATGTAAAGTAGAAGACTGAGGCAATAATTTTTTAGGTGTTCAACGAGGTTGACCTTAGAATCGTATATGAAAATATCAAGCAATCAAAATTTTGTTTGATCACAATCATCACGCTAATTGGAATTTAAAATATATATGTATATATATATATATATATATATATCAGAACCTCTATGATTTGCTCCACTTCAATGTTCAAAACCTGATTGAACTGTGACTCACTCACTCCATCCCTGAAAGCAAAATAAAGATTAGCAATCAAAAGTGACCATTATTTTACAGCAAAATGACAATAGTAATAGTAAAAAAAAATGAAAGAAGCCTGAAAGCAGATCCATACAGCCATCTTATAACATTATGAACTTTTGTAATCGGTGCAATGAATTTAGCAGAATATGAATTGCAATTTCTGCAGGAGCAGGAAGATTGTTTGTATCAAAATTCAAAAGATATATTGTTGGCCGCAAATAGTTAAGCATATTAAAACTTTCCATATCACTCCAAAATGTACATCCTAACAGTTAAGAGACAAAAACAAATAGGTAATTTGACACGAACAGGAATGTTTTTGGCACGGTAGTAAATGTCAATGCCCCCTACAACAGCAACATTACCAAGCACATCAATAGCATTCTCATGGACAATCCAAAATGTATATCCTAACAGTGGAGAGAGAAAAAAACAAATAGGTAATCAACATGAAGAATGTTTTGGCACAGTAGTAAATATGAACTGTGCCTACAACCACAACATCACAAAAGCACATCAATAGCATTCTCATGGACAATAGGATAAATATTTCACCGCAACAAAAACACAGAAAACCTCAAGATCTCATTGTTGATAAATGTGAGCCTATTATTTATTCTTATCAGGTCTTTCAATGGCATTTTAAATGAAATGCTCCTTTGAAATCTTATGCAGGATCTTGGGCTAGAATATTACAAAGTGTGCCAACAGCATTACAGGAAATAAAATTCAATACTACATCCACATAGCTAAAGTCTGCCTCAAATTAGAGAATGAAGGAAGTCAAAGGTCCTTCTATCCATTTCAATAAACAAGCCTGGTCTTCCACAACAGTAAATAACCAATAAGAAATTATAGGACCGGCATTATCATCTACATCCTTACAAATTCTCTGAAGTTCTCACTTTCCAAAGCAAAACTTACATAGCTCTTAATTATTTTAATGCTTGCTTAACATTTAAAACATAGGAAGATCCAATCATCTAGCTCCTACAATCCACTAAGACTCCTACGTATATTTTAAAGAACTTTCCTAAGATGGAAAACCTGAACAAGAAACAAATAAAATTAAAATAATGCAGTAATACCTGAGCATAATTATCTGTTCCGGTTTGCGACCTTGGCTTGTGTGGTAGAAGTCCACTAGCAGCTCCCTGAAACAAGGAGTAATTCTAGAGATTTTCATCAAAGAAGTCTCCAATACTTATTTTCTACATAGATTAAGACACCATCAGAAAAACTCGCATCTTTTGTAGTTAAAACATATTGGCTCACCATATTAAGAACGGCAGAAACATGTATTAACAATGGGAAAAAAGCAAACCACAAAGAAAGATGATCACTTTTGCTGACACCAGAAACTTCATTTTGAAATCTGGTAATATAGTCTTTTGAATGATTCATGGAGATAAATGAGGCATATAAGGTTGATAACCTAACAAATGAATTGAAATCACTCAAGTTATCATAATAATATGAACATGCAACTAGTCACAAAGATAATTGCATTTTATTAAAACATAAAGATTGGACTTGCAAGGAGATATATTGATGCATCAACATCCATGTAATCAACACACCAATAATTACAGATGGTAACATAGAAATTGTTTCAGTAGTGTACTTCATAATGCCCTCATCTTTCCCCTCAGCTACAGGCTTGAACAGAGCATCAATCATCTCCACCTTAGGAGATTGAGTTCTTACAGATGCTCTGTACCTTGAAATCTGGGGCCAATAAAGAGATCCAACAACCTGAAAAGTTCAGTATATTAACATAGCACCAGCATCACTATTGAGCAAGATGTAAGAAAATTGATTGAAATTCAAAGTGCTGCAGAACAACATTACCGCAGCTATTGATGGGACATCTGCACGCCGTGGAGAGCCATGCGAGACATCCATGCCCAGAATCATCGTAGGAGTTCCCATTACGAGGGGAATCTGCTTTGAATGCTCAATTTCCAATAAAGAGTTGATTCCTTCAAGCTATAATTGAAAATAAACACAATATACATCAATTCTCTATCTGAACAAAAAATATGAAGGATAGGGTGGACAAACTCAGTTCGGCCGACCGAACAGAACCGATCAGACCAAATAGATTAAAAATCGATCGTTGATTTTAGTAACCGAAAACCGACCGAACAAAATTAGAAACCGCAAAAAAATCGAACCGAAAAAATTCGGTCGGTTTCGGTTCAGACCAAAAATCATTGAATCTGATTTATTCTACTGCAGAGATCAAAATACCATCAATTTCATTGTTTCAATTCAAATCCAAACATCATTAAACCCAACACAAAACACTAGAACACAACATATAATAATGGAGAACACTAACCAGCGAGAGGAAGAAGCTACTAGTGGCAACTGGCGCAGAGGACTGTGGACCTGCTGGTGGCGATGCGAAAGGGAAGAACACAGGGGAGGACGGCGTTAGGGATAGAAAACGAAATGGGAAAACAAAATGAAGATGGATGCTAGGACGCTCGGTTTAGGACTTTAGGGTTCAAAATATATTTCTTTCCTTAAACACAAAAACGGCAGCGCATGAAATAGAAGAGGAGCAGTTTCGGTTGGTCGGTCGGTTCGGTTTTCTGAGCAATAAAACCGCTAGCCGATCAAACAGTTTCGGTTTTGCTGTAACTTAGAACCGAACACCGAACCGACCAATCGGTTAACCGATTTTTCTGTCGGTTTCTCGGTCGGTTCGGTTTTCACGGTTATTTTGTCCACCCCTGACGAAGGATACACCTTCACATCTAAAGATAATTTATTTTTCTATTTTTCAAGCTCTATAATTTATTTTTCTATTTTTCAAGCTCTACCTTAGAATTGATCTTAAGAAGTACGTTGGTAAGGTAGTGGTCATTAATCCTAGCTGGAGAAATGCACTGCGTAACAATACCAAAATCACTTAAACATTTCTTCTTCCATGGTCCTGGGAATTGCAAGAGATCATAAATTAGTCAGGTAAGTTAATGAGCTGCTCAGAGAGAGAGAGAGAGAGATCTAAGAAATGAGATGAATCCACACCATAAATATCGGAGTTTTTCCTCTCAGGCAAGACACAATATAAATTTGGGAGCATCTTCAAACTTAGGTTTGAGCCGCTCAATCATCCTTTCTGCCCTAGAAAGTGGACTGCCTCTTCTAGATTGCATGTCCTCCTCAATCAAGGTACATGGAGGTTCAATTTGCTTCATGGATTAATATAAGCATTTATAAGAGAGACGGAGAAAAAGAGTACTAAATTTAAGTTCAGAAATAACGGTGCAATTCAAAATGATAAAACAACATGCAGCTATACATACAATGCTCTTTCTCCTTCCACAGTCGATAAGTTCATGGGATATCCGCTTAATATCACAGTGAGCGGAAAAATCGACGACAGCCGAACCCAGCGCTCAATGCTAGAGTTCTTCCAAAGTGTCTGCAACAGGAGAAGACAGCTAAATTTAGCCAAAAGAGATAGCCAATGATATGCCTAACCAGCTAAATTTAGCCTAGAGAGGCAATGAAAGACAGTTTCAAAGAGAAGAGAAATTAGTAATTATTTATTGCCAGAGACCGTATATTAGAACAGCACCTTGTTATTGAAGTTCCACCGTCCATTACGCGGGAGAAAATCCTCACTATTTCCAACCTTCAACTGCAAATTACAGAGAATGCATTTTAATCAATTTAAATGGAGAAAACAATCCTATATTCTGTAAAAACCCAGCCAACCACATGCATAAACAAACCCAGACACACACACACACAGTCACATAGGAGATAAAATAAAATAAAATGAAAGGAAAAATTAGCATTTTCCTTTGGAGGCTGATGCACTCGACCATCAACCTGTGTCAGTTGCTTTTCTATTGAAATACCGCATTTGGAGAGCACAGGATCATCATCATAGCGGTAGTTCTTCATAGCCTGGAAAATTATAAAAATAATTTGATTACTCGAGAAAACCAAGGGAACAAAAAAGGAGCATATAGACGGATAACTTACATCAGTTACAGTTTTCATTCTTTCCTGAGGCATTTTTTCGAGATTTTTCAACTAAAGAGGTTCCCTGACTTAAGGATAGAGCTTTTGTGTATCTTTGGAGTGAAACAAGTGAACAAAGCTGGGCGGTACAGGGAAACCCGACGGAGTATGATAAGTTCAAGTAAAACAAACTAAAAAATTGTTAAAAAAATTTTGCAGACCTCCAGCAGCAGATAGTTTGGCCGTTTCGGTTTGCCGACATCAAGGCAAGGCAGGTCAGAGTAAAGGAGTTTTGTTCCACGATGTCTGGTGAAATAGTCATACACAGTTATCTCTTCAACCTGTGGCTCGCCAATTACATTCACTGTTTTTTACTTTCATAGGAAAACTGCATATAAGAACAAGTGAAGGGTTGTTCAAGGTGTATGAAATGGGTGCTGAGAACTACAAGAAGGAAAAGGCAGATACAGGAGAGAAACACATACTGTAGCTGATCGCAGGGCTTCTCACTCAAGCCTACAATTTTAAATTCCTTGTTTCGGTGGCTAGCCTTGATCCTCAAAATTTTCAACATCCTCTTGCCCTTTACATCAACACAACATTGAGATTTTTGACAAAGAGATATTCTAGATTTTGAGGATGCACTTTTGCAGTTTCTTACCTTTACCCAGTCAATATGACGAGGGTCCCTAACATTCTGGTTAGCTAGCAAAAAATTAATCACTGGTCCAGGTTTTAAGATCATTGTTGTAGACACATCTGCACCACCAAGAGCAAGAAGGGTGGCTGCAACATCAATGAAAAAGCAATAACAGAAGAAATTCGGAGATTACAACTAGAATACATAGCTCCATTCAACCCAAACAAAGTTTTGAACTCAAAAAAAAAAAAAAAACTGCAATTCAGCAATAAGGACCCAGAAAAGGTTAATACCTATATTGAGAAACCACCATGAGTGGTGCGAAAACTCGAGTAGAATCCCCGAACACCAGGTACATCCTCACCAATATCAATAAAGTTCATTGAATTATCATGAAAGAACGACTGCCTTACCAAAAGGCACCCCCTGTAACATAATTCAAGCAATTCAGACCAAACAGCTAAAGAATCAAAATATAACTTAAAGCACAAACATATACATAGAGAGAGAGAAACAGAGAGCAACTATAACACCTGTTAGCAGCTTGCTGCCTCAAAATAATATCCAATACTCTTAGAGCATCTTGAGTACTATTATCTGCCTCAACTCCTTTGAGTGCTGGAGCAATTGACTTCAGGGGGATTTTGGCAGCATAACTGATTTCTAGTTTAAAAGTGTTTGAATGAAAAGAACGTCTTGACCTCTTAACAGTGGCGAAACTATCATGGGATCGTGTGTGGTCACACGAACTTTCTCATCGATGGCAAGAAGGGGACGCCATCGGTAGTGCAAAACTCAGCCCCCATTAATGGGGGCTGAGTTTGTACAGATATTCGCAGCGAGGGGTTAAAGAACCCTTCGCTGCAAATAAAATTTATTTTTTTTAATTTGTCCCTGGCGAAATGACGCATTTTCGCTATGGACAAATTTTTTTTTTAATTTAGCTCCTATCGAAACGACGTTTTGATAGTGGGATAAATTAAAAAAAAATAAATGCGTCTCTGGCGAAACGACGCAACCCTTGTCCCTGTCTCCCTCCCCAGCAGCCCCCACCCACTCCTAGCCAGGCAAGTCACAGCTCCACTAGAGGTATCGCCGGCCACTCTTTTCTCATCGGACTATCGCTGTATGCCGACTCCTCCTAAACAAAAATCTGGTTCCGCCACTTCCTCTTAACAAATGCATTAGGACTCCCACTGTAATATCCTCATGTATGCCCTAGAAGTTTTGACTATGTTGTTGTTGTTTTAAATTGAATTGAATGTATATGTTATGTGAGAAGAAAAGAATTTGAGAAGAGAATGGTTATGTATATGTGTTTTGGGAAAGAAAATAGGGTTTAGAGAAAAGTGTATATGTTGTTTATATGTTAATATATATAACATATAAGTTGGTCAAATGCAAGGTCAATGGAAGAGAGATATTTTTATGGGATATGTGAAATTACATATATGGGCATGCAAGGGACAAAAGCTAGAACAAATGGTTAAGGGTGTTTTGGTAATTTTCCTTGTAGGGATTGCATGGTGGAGATTAAAAGAAGAAGAAGTGGTTGACTTGAGTTTATTTTCTTGTCTTTTCTCATGTGTGTGTGCCGGCCATTGAAGAAGAGAAAGAGCTAGAGAGGGCTTGAAGTTCTAAACTCAATTTGAAAGGAGATTCAAGGAATTAAGTGGAAGATTTGTGAAATTCATCAACTTTGGTAAGTCCTTTCTCTTGATTTTCTTTTGTTCTTTTGAAGTGGAGTTGGAAATGAATTTTTGGTTTGTTGAGATGATGATTAAATGTGTTTGTAATGAGTTTTTAAATGTTGTTTTTGATTTTAAGTGAAGAAGTTTAAGAGGTGTGTTGTTGGAAGTGTTGGAGTTGATATTGTTTTAGGGTTTTGAAGTGTTACATGATGTTTTCCTTGTGTTTGCTTCATTATTTTCAAAGATCTTCTTGTGGTTGGTGTTTGTTGGAATTTTGGACTTGGAAATGGGATTTTGGCCGAGGGCAGTAGCCTTCTGGATGCCACGCCCGTGGTCTTGATTGGCCGTGGCCGTGACCATTGGTAGGCTTTTGGTGCCATGGCCGTGGAGGATGGAAGCTTGAGTGGCAGAATTGTTTTGTACCCCACGCCCGTGGTGGTTATGGTGGCCACGACCGTGGCCTATAATGAATGATGTTGAAGTGTAATTTTGTGATTTAAGGTTTAAGATGAAGTTATTAAGTGATTAAATGGTATTGGAATTGATGGATTGTATCATTCTTTGGATTAGGGTTTGATAGAAGATGATTTGCCCTAATTTGGGAAGTGAAGAACTTTGCAAGAAGGAAGGTGTTTAGAGTTGTGTGACTTGTGATTGAGGTAAGTACAAATCTTGTGTTGATGCATACATGTGACATTGCATTGATGATGCATATGAAGTTGAGATTGATCATATATATGATGATAATGGTAATGCATATGATACTATGTGATATTTCATGTATTGTGACTTATGTGATGAGTAATGTGTTTTGTTATGTTTATATCAATAATGCTATATGTATAATGTGATGGATATGTTGAGGATATGATTGTGTATTTGAAAGATGAAGTATTGTAATGTGATTTGAAATGTGATGGAATATAATGCCATTTTGTTTGGCTATGGTAACTTATATGTGATATGAGGCCATTGTTATTGGCTATGATGAGAATTGAGAATGGAAATGATAATTAAATAATAAATGACTTGTGTGGCTAATGTGTTATTCCATTTTCAAAGTTTGTTGTTGGTGGCATGCCTAATAAGTGTAACAATCTCTTGAAGTTAGGTTGGATTGAATCCTTGAAGCCTAATTGAGATGTTACCACCCTTGAAGCTAGGTTGGATTTTGTTCTTGAAGCCAAGTTGGGTTGAAGCTTAGCATGCTTTGCTCCCCTTGAAGCTTGGTTGAACCTAATCCTTGAAGCCTAGTTGGGTATATGATATTGATAAATGTGATAACAAAACCAAAGCATTAACTCTGAAAATTGAATAGCATATTAGTGTATTTTGGGCCCATGCTTGTCTTTGTTTAATGTGATTCATGAATGATAACATGATTGATAAATGAGGAATATGGAAGGATGTTGCAATGTAATATGTTTATATATTGTGATTTATGAAATGTAAAAGTATGTTGAAATATGATATGTTTATATGATTATGAGTGGTGAAATTCAAAGATGTAGCTTCTCACCTATGTTGTATGTTTATTAATAACATGTATGGCATTGCATTGCATTAAAGCATAACATTAGCATGATTTGTCTTACTAAGCCGTTGGCTTAGCGCGATAGTGTTAATCGCGCAGGTGATAGAGTTGAACCCGAGAGCTCTTCGAGACCTAGTGAGAGTAGACATTGAGGTGTTGATTTTGGACTTAAAGATCAGAGCAGACTTGCCAATCAAGTATAACTTCTTTATGTTTTGTAAAATATTGTTTATAATGTAAATATATGTATATTTGTAAATACAGATTTAAATGTTTTCATATATGTAAATAATTTTATAACTTCCGCTGTGTAATAATTAAATGTATGTATATATTGAATTTATTTTATACTACAATTTAATGACTTCTTTTCTATAATATATAATGATAAAGATTATGGTAGTATATAAAATGTTTTGAATGTTAAGAAAATCTGTAGCATCCCTATGTTTATTGCATGTATGCTACATTGTGGTATTGTAGTGTGCATGTAATGGATGTGGGGGTGTTACAATTGTTTTGGTATCAGAGCCTAGGTTTGAGATTCTCAACCTAGGTAAAATGTAAGAAAAAGACTATTTTGATTTTAAAAAAAATGGTTTTTGAATAACATATATGTTTGGGATTGGCAATCTCTGATCTTTAATAAGATGTAATCTGCTGTGTTTGCAGACTTAGGTTGTGATGGATCCTCATTCGCGTCAGTCAGTTGAGGGAAGTGCGGAGAGTGTTGCTCCTGAGGATGGAGCTAGAGTTGATAGTGCTGGAGAGGCACCTGCTTCGGTGTCGGGTAGACCAGCTGGGGAGGAGGTTCCGCCAGCTTGGCTTAGGCATGTGGTAGAAGCTTTGAGGCAAGCACCAGTGCAACCACAGCCACCACCCCCTCAGCCTTTGGTATCTGTGAGGCACTATGACAAACTGAGGAAGTATGGAGCTGAAGATTTTATAGGTACTACTGATCCAGCAGTGGTTAGACAAAGTACAGAGAATATTTGTTCAGTTGCAAGCCACTCCAGAGGAAAAGTTTGATTATGCAAGATCCTTGTTGCAGAAGGATGCATATAGTTGGTGGAAGACAGTGCCCCATTCTATGGATGATCCACCTACTTTATCCTATACAGATTTTCTGAGAGAGTTTGAATCGAAGTATACTCCAAGGGAGTATAAAGATGGGAAGAAAAGAGAGTTTCTAGATTTGAAGCAAGATCACCGGACCGTAACGGAATATGAGATTGAGTTTATTCGATTAAGTCAGTATGCTGGGGGCATAATATCAGATGAGATAGATAGATGCAGGAGATTTGAGGAGGGATTGAGGCCCTCTATCATGTGCTTAGTGGCTGGATCTAGATATCACGATTTCTCCCAGCTAGTGGCAGCAGCTCGAAGTGTAGAGCGAGCTCAAGTTATTGCAGCTGCTTCAGAGGAAGAGGTTAGGGTTAGGAGGCCCCAGTTTGAGACAAGGTCTTCTTCTGTTAAGAGAGGTAAGGGAAGTTTTGCTCCTCGGGCCAGTAGGAGTCAAAGAACAGCTGGTAGGTCAGTGCAGTTACAAAGGCAGAGATTTAGACCTACAGCTTCAGTGGCAAGCGCTCCGACCCCTATGATTCAGAGATCCACCTTACCCATCTACATCCATTGTGGTAGGCCACATGGTGGTCCTTGTTGGAAGGCTGGTGTTGCAGGAGTTTGCTTCAGATGTGGATCTCCTGATCACTTTGTGAGAGACTGTCCTGAGAGGCAGGAACAGATGTCAGTTGATACTGCAGCTTCTTGACCTAGTGTGAGGGGAGGTCGAGCAGGCAGAGGTAGCAGCCGGGGAGGCAGATCTGGGTTCAGTGCTAGAGGAGGTGCTACATCCAGGGAGAGTAGGCCAGAGGAGGTTGGATCTTCCCAGAGGATGTATGTTATGCAGAGGCAGCCAGATGCATCAGCAGTCATAGCTGGTACTTTTTCTTTATTTGATACTTCAGTACTTGCTTTGATTGATCCGGGTTCCACGCATTCATATATTAGTGCATCTGTTTTACCTGTATCTGATGTGCATGCTGAGTCCCTAGGGTTTGATATGTTGGTGACAAATCCGTTAGGGCATAGTGTGGTTGTGAGTAAGGTGCACCGAGATAGTGCAGTAGTGGTGCAGGGTGAGGAGTTCCTTGGGGATTTGATTGAGATGCCTTTTAAGGAATATGAAGTGATTTTGGGCATGGACTGGCTATCTCGACATGGAGCTGTGGTGGATTGTAAAAAGAAAATTGTTTCTTTGAGAACTGGTGATGGTAGAGAGGTAATAGTATCTAGTGAGTAAGGACAGCTAGCCTCCTTATTTGTTTCAGCTGTTACAGCTAGGAGGTTGATTAGAAAAGGATGTGAAACCTATCTTGCTCATGTGGTAGATACTAGAGTAAGAGGTTCTCCTATTGATAGCATTGCCACAGTTGCTGAGTTCCCAGAGGAGTTGCCAGGATTGCCTCCTGAGAGAGAGGTGGAGTTTGGTATTGAATTGTTGCCTGGTACCACTCCTATCTCTATTACTCCGTATAGAATGGCACCAGCAGAATTGAGGGAGTTAAAAGTGCAATTACAGGAGTTGTTGGATAAAGGATTTATTCGCCCCAGTGTTTCTCCTTGGGGAGCTCCTGTGTTATTTGTGAAGAAGAAAGATGGTACTATGAGATTGTGCATCGATTATAGGCAATTGAACAAGGTGACCATTAAAAATAAATATCCTTTGCCTAGAATTGATGATCTCATTGATCAATTGAAAGGAGCATCAGTGTTCTCCAAGATTGATTTGAGATCTGGGTACCATCAGTTAAGGGTCAAAGCTGAAGATGTTCCGAAGACAGCTTTTCGGACCAGGTATGGGCATTATGAATTTTTAGTTATGCCTTTTGGTCTGACGAATGCACCTACAGCTTTTATGAATTTGATGAATAGGGTGTTTAGGCCCTATCTGGATCAGTTTGTAGTGGTCTTCATCGATGATATATTGGTGTATTCGCGGAATGAGGAGGAACATGACATGCATCTGCGGATTGTGTTGCAGATTTTGAGAGAGAAGCAGTTGTTTGCCAAATTGTCAAAGTGTGAGTTCTGGTTGGATCAAGTCGCTTTTCTCGGTCATATAGTTTCAGCAGAAGGCATTAGAGTTGATCCGAGTAAAGTTGAAGCTATTTTGAATTGGAGTCCACCCAAGTCTGTGACAGAAGTTAGAAGTTTTCTGGGTTTGGCAGGCTATTACCGACGGTTTGTGAAAGGATTTTCTTTGATAGCTACTCCACTTACCAGATTGCTTCGAAAGGGAGTGAGATTTGTGTGGACGGATCAGTGTCAGGCTAGCTTTGAGCAGTTGAGAGATATGTTGACTCAAGCGCCTGTTCTTACTTTACCTGTGGAAGGCAAACCATATGTGATTTTCAGTGATGCTTCACATAATGGTTTGGGGTGTGTGCTAATGCAGGAAGGTAAAGTTATAGCTTATGCATCTAGACAGTTGAAACCGCATGAGCTTAACTATCCAACCCATGATTTGGAATTGGCAGCCATTGTGTTTGCATTGAAGATCTGGCGCCATTATCTGTTTGGGGAGAAATGTTTCATTTACACTGATCACAAGAGTTTGAAGTATTTGGGGGTTCAGAAGGAGCTCAATCTTCGACAGAGGAGATGGTTGGAATTGATTAAAGACTACGACTGCTTGATTGATTATCATCCAGGTAAAGCAAATGTTGTTGCTGATGCCTTGAGTCGGAAGTCTTTAGCTGGTTTAACTGTTTACTCGCTCTCGTTGCTTGTTGAGTTGAGAGCATTGTGTGCTAGTTTTGTATCTTGTGATGATGGAGCATTGTTGGCACAGTTGCATGTGAAACCAGTTTTGTTGGATCAGATTAAAGAGGCTCAGTTGGCTGATAAGAAGATTCAGAAGATTATTTCAGATTGTCAGAATGGAAGGAGTAGAGATTTTGTTGTGAAAAGTGATGGGAGCCTCTGGTTTAAGAATAGATTGTGTGTACCCGATGATGCTGATTTGAAAAGGATCATTTTGGAAGAAGCACATCAGTCAGTGTTTGCTATGCATCCGGGCAATACAAAGATGTATCATGATTTGAGACAATATTATTGGTGGTTTGGTTTGAAGAGAGACATTGCTGAGTTTGTATCAAAATGTCTCACATGTCAGAAGGTAAAAGCAGAGCATCAAGTTCCAACTGGGTTGCTTCAACCGTTGTCAGTGCCTGAATGGAAATGGGATAGAGTAACAATGGATTTTGTGTCTGGTTTACCATTGACACAAAGAAAGCATGATGCTATTTGGGTGATTGTGGATAGATTGACCAAGACAGCTCATTTCCTTCCGGTTCGGATGGATTACTCTTTGGAAAGGTTAGCTGAGTTGTATATCCATGAGATTGTGAAGTTGCATGGTGTTCCAACTTCTTTGGTGTTTGATCGAGATCCCAGGTTTACTTCAAGATTTTGGAAGAGTTTGCATGGAGCTTTGGGTTCTCGACTGCATTTCAGCACTGCTTTTCATCCACAAACGGATGGACAGTCAGAGAGGGTGATACAGATTATTGAGGACATGTTGAGAAGCTGTGTCATCGATTTCTCTGGAAGTTGGGACAGATTTCTATCTCTTGTGGAGTTTGCTTACAACAACAGTCACCAATCTAGCATTGGTATGGCACCATTTGAAGCATTGTATGGCAGACAGTGTAGGACACCTCTTTGTTGGATTGAACTTGGTGAAAATAAGATGATTGGTCCTGATGTGATTCAAGAAACTGAAGAGAAAGTGAAGTTGATTCGAGGGAGGTTGAAAGCAGCTTCGGACCGACAGAAGTCTTATGCAGATCTGAAAAGGAGAGATATAGAGTTTGATGTTGGAGATAAGGTATTCTTGAAGGTATCTCCTTGGAAGAAGATATTGAGGTTCGGTCGGAAAGGGAAATTAAGTCCTCGTTTCATTGGACCGTATGAAGTGTTGGAAAAAGTTGGGCCAGTTGCGTATCGACTTGCTTTACCACCTGAGTTGGATCGTATTCATAATGTATTCCATGTTTCTATGTTGAGGAAGTACAGATCGGATCCATCTCATGTGTTGTCAATTGAATCAATTGAAGTGAATCCAGATTTGACGTTTGAAGAGGAACCAGTTGCTATCTTTGCACGTGATGTGAAAGAGTTAAGAAACAAACAAGTGCCACTTGTGAAGATTTTGTGGAAGAATCATGGACAAGAAGAAGCAACTTGGGAAAGTGAGCAAACCATGCGAGATCAATATCCTCAGTTGTTTCAGAGTTAATACCAGGTAATTTCGAGGACGAAATTTCTTTTTAGAGGGGGAGAATTGTAATATCCTCATGTATGCCCTAGAAGTTTTGACTATGTTGTTGTTGTTGTTGTTTTAAATTGGATTGAATGTATATGTTATGTGAGAAGAAAAGAATTTGAGAAGAGAATGGTTATGTATATGTGTTTTGGGAAAGAAAATAGGGTTTAGAGAAAAGTGTATATGTTGTTTATATGTTAATATATATAACATATAAGTTGGTCAAATGCAAGGTCAATGGAAGAGAGATATTTTTATGGGATATGTGAAATTACATATATGGGCATGCAAGGGACAAAAGCTAGAACAAATGGTTAAGGGTGTTTTGGTAATTTTCCTTGTAGGGATTGCATGGTGGAGATTAAAAGAAGAAGAAGTGGTTGACTTGAGTTTATTTTCTTGTCTTTTCTCATGTGTGTGCGCCGGCCATTGAAGAAGAGAAAGAGCTAGAGAGGGCTTGAAGTTCTAAACTCAATTTGAAAGGAGATTCAAGGAATTAAGTGGAAGATTTGTGAAATTCATCAACTTTGGTAAGTCCTTTCTCTTGATTTTCTTTTGTTCTTTTGAAGTGGAGTTGGAAATGAATTTTTGGTTTGTTGAGATGATGATTAAATGTGTTTGTAATGAGTTTTTAAATGTTGTTTTTGATTTTAAGTGAAGAAGTTTAAGAGGTGTTGTTGTTGGAAGTGTTGGAGTTGATATTGTTTTTAGGGTTTTGAAGTGTTACATGATGTTTTCCTTGTGTTTGCTTCATTATTTTCAAAGATCTTCTTGTGGTTGGTGTTTGTTGGAATTTTGGACTTGGAAATGGGATTTTGGCCGAGGGCAGTAGCCTTCTGGATGCCACGCCCGTGGTCTTGATTGGCCATGGCCGTGACCATTGGTAGGCTTTTGGTGCCATGGCCGTGGAGGATGGAAGCTTGAGTGGCAGAATTGTTTTGTACCCCACGCCCGTGGTGGTTATGGTGGCCACGACCGTGGCCTATAATGAATGATGTTGAAGTGTAATTTTGTGATTTAAGGTTTAAGATGAAGTTATTAAGTGATTAAATGGTATTGGAATTGATGGATTGTATCATTCTTTGGATTAGGGTTTGATAGAAGATGATTTGCCCTAATTTGGGAAGTAAAGAACTTTGCAAGAAGGAAGGTGTTTAGAGTTGTGTGACTTGTGATTGAGGTAAGTACAAATCTTGTGTTGATGCATACATGTGACATTGCATTGATGATGCATATGAAGTTGAGATTGATCATATATATGATGATAATGGTAATGCATATGATACTATGTGATATTTCATGTATTGTGACTTATGTGATGAGTAATGTGTTTTGTTATGTTTATATCAATAATGCTATATGTATAATGTGATGGATATGTTGAGGATATGATTGTGTATTTGAAAGATGAAGTATTGTAATGTGATTTGAAATGTGATGGAATATAATGCCATTTTGTTTGGCTATGGTAACTTATATGTGATATGAGGCCATTGTTATTGGCTATGATGAGAATTGAGAATGAAAATGATAATTAAATAATAAATGACTTGTGTGGCTAATGTGTTATTCCATTTTCAGAGTTTGTTGTTGGTGGCATGCCTAATAAGTGTAACAATCTCTTGAAGTTAGGTTGGATTGAATCCTTGAAGCCTAATTGAGATGTTACCACCCTTGAAGCTAGGTTGGATTTTATTCTTGAAGCCAAGTTGGGTTGAAGCTTAGCATGCTTTGCTCCCCTTGAAGCTTGGTTGAACCTAATCCTTGAAGCCTAGTTGGGTATATGATATTGATAAATGTGATAACAAAACCAAAGCATTAACTCTGAAAATTGAATAGCATATTAGTGTATTTTGGGCCCATGCTTGTCTTTGTTTAATGTGATTCATGAATGATAACATGATTGATAAATGAGGAATATGGAAGGATGTTGCAATGTAATATGTTTATATATTGTGATTTATGAAATGTAAAAGTATGTTGAAATATGATATGTTTATATGATTATGAGTGGTGAAATTCAAAGATGTAGCTTCTCACCTATGTTGTATGTTTATTAATAACATGTATGGCATTGCATTGCATTAAAGCATAACATTAGCATGATTTGTCTTACTAAGCCGTTGGCTTAGCGCGATAGTGTTAATCTCGCAGGTGATAGAGTTGAACCCGAGAGCTCTTCGAGACCTAGTGAGAGTAGACATTGAGGTGTTGATTTTGGACTTAAAGATCAGAGCAGACTTGCCAATCAAGTATAACTTCTTTATGTTTTGTAAAATATTGTTTATAATGTAAATATATGTATATTTGTAAATACAGATTTAAATGTTTTCATATATGTAAATAATTTTATAACTTCCGCTGTGTAATAATTAAATGTATGTATATATTGAATTTATTTTATACTACAATTTAATGACTTCTTTTCTATAATATATAATGATAAAGATTATGGTAGTATATAAAATGTTTTGAATGTTAAGAAAATCCGTAGCATCCCTATGTTTATTGCATGTATGCTACATTGTGGTATTGTAGTGTGCATGTAATGGATGTGGGGGTGTTACAATTGTTTTGGTATCAGAGCCTAGGTTTGAGATTCTCAACCTAGGTAAAATGTAAGAAAAAGACTATTTTGATTTTTAAAAAAATGGTTTTTGAATAACATATATGTTTGGGATTGGCAATCTCTGATCTTTAATAAGATGTAATTTGCTGTGTTTTCATTTTATTTGAAAAACTAAGAAAATAAAATCGAAACTAAAAATGAAAAATATTTTCTACAACTAAATAGCCCCATTGTGGTTAGCTCAAGAGGTTTCTGAAATTAATGAATTGTATACCTTAACCATTCTCGTTATTTTATATAGTGTACTAAGTCTTCTCAATTCTACACAATATATATATATATATATTGAGTACTTCACCTTAACATACTCATTTATGGGTTCTAATCTTGGAATGATCTTCTCATAATCCTCACAACATTATCACTTTCTTTATTCCCCTTCAAAAAAATTGAAAAGATAATGCACATTATGATCACAACCCATAATCAAGTCGAGTAGAAAAAAAAAATATATATATATATGGCCCAATTAACTTGAAATTAAGTTTTTGTTGAGTTGAATTGAGTATTATGTTCACAGCCATCCATAGGATTACAATATACTAATGGGAATTGAAAAAATTCTCAGAATTTTTTTTTTCCATCTAAAATTTCAATTATAGGTTCCCACCAGAAGAGCATAAGCTATTGTTTTATATGATAAGAATTGACATTAAAGAAGGTAAAAGAAGGCACAACATTTCTGCTGCTCGTATAGTGTCAAAGTATGTAGAAACAAAAAAAATGCACAGTTATCACCTTCCCTGTGCCTGTTTCTATAACTCTTCAAACTTATCAATAGACTCAATAGCACATGTATACTAAGACTAAATGCTACAAAACCAAGAGAGGCCTCAATTGATACATGAATCCTTGCATTATGAGTTGCGAAATCTTGAGGATACTGTTGACCTGTATATTTTGCTTTGAACATAGCAGCAGATTCTTCAAATTTCAAGATTAATGATTATATTTTGTTGTACATCTTTTGTATTAGTTAGAAAGTTAGTTAAATGAAATGAAAATTTTGATTTTGGGACTTGTTTTACGTGTAAGAAATGTATTTGTGGCCAAAGTTGCATTTCAAGTGTTTGTTAGTTGTAGTTGGTAACTAACAGAGTATGGTTACCATGTATGCTGCACTTTTGTATAAAAAAACTATAGATTATCAAATAAATTTGTTTTGAATTTTTGCAACAATTATTTTCTTCTTCTTCCTTTCGTATTTTCCTCCCCATTTTCTCCTTGCATCTTGTGAAGCTTCGGTTTGCAACAGTGGTATTAGAGCTCCTATCTTAAAGGGCCTGTGAGCAAGTGGTTTGCAGCTTTTGTTTCATCTAACCATCTCAAACCAGTGAAGAATGGCTTCTCATGTGATGCTACCTGCTCCTCCAATTTTTAAAGGAGATAACTATGATTATTGGGCAACAAGAATGGAAGCCTATCTTCTTGCATATGACCTCTAGTATGCAATTGAAGTAGAGTATAAAAAAACTCTACTGCTAGAGGATCCTACTGTGCAATAATTAAAGAGAGAATTTGAAGCTTCAATGAAGAATTTCAAAGTATTGTCCTTCCTTCACTCGGCTATATCTGAAGATATATTTCCATGGCTTATGGCTTTCAAAACTGCTAAAAGGGCCTGGGATTACCTTAAGGAGGAGTATGCTGGAAGTGAAAAGGTTAGAGGGGTTAAGTTGTTGACACTCAAAAGAGAATCTGAGTTGTTAAAGATGCAAGATGGGAAAAGTATTAAAGATTACTCCACTAGGGTGATGAACCTTGTAAACCAGATAAGGTTGTTAGGTGGAGATTTCAAAGATCAAAGGATTGTGGAGAAGATGATGATAAGCTTGCCTGAAAAGTTTGAGTCTAAGCTCTTTGTTATTGAAGAGAATTGTGACCTTGAAAAGCTTTCAATGGCTGAGCTGATCAGTAAGTTGCAGGCTCAAGAACAATGTGCTTCCTTGAGAAATGAAGGAGTTGTTGAGAATGTTTTTCAAGCAAACCAAAAAGGTAAGCAAGCAATAACTTCTACTTTAAGAGAAGGAAGTCAGTCTTATGGCAGCAAGGGAAAGCAACATCAGAACTCAAAAGATTCATCAAAGAAGAACAAGTTCCCTCCTTATGGAAATTGTGGTAAGTCTAACTATCAAGAAAACAAGTGCTGGAAAAATATGCAGTGCAAGTTCTGCAAAAATCTGGCCACATTGACAAGGTTTGTTGGAAAAGAAAAAATCAAGCTTCTCAGCAGTTAGGTGGCACTCAAAATCAACAACAAACTGTGCAGCAACCACAGGCAAACTTTGTTGAGAATCAGGGTCAGCATGAAAGTCATTTGTTTATGATGATTCAAGCTCTTCAAAAATATGACCAAGACATGTGGTACATCGATAGTGGTTGTACTAGCCACATGACTAAGTATCAAAGTTTGTTTTCCAGCATTGACACCAGTTACAGAACAAAAGTGAAGCTTGGGAATGGGATGTTTGTGGAGGCCCAAGGCAGAGGTTCAATTCCAATTTTCACTAAGCAAGGTACAAAATACATAACTGATGTATTATTTATCCCTGAGTTAGATCAGAATCTGCTTAGTGTTGCATAATTGGAAAGTAAAGGTTATTCAATCCTATTCAAAGATGGTTACTATTATATTTATAATGCTGCCAATGTTGAAGTAGTTAAGGTTAAGAAAGTTAATAATAGTTATGTGCTATACTTAAAACGTGCAAATCAGTTAGCCTTGTCTCTAAAAAGTGATGAAACTTGGTTATGGCATAAACAATTTGGCCATTATCATATTGATTCACTAAAGTTTATGCAAAAGAATAGTATGGTAACTAATATACCTGTTATTGATGGTGGTATTGATGTGTGTGCTGCTTGTCAGTTTGGTAAAATGCATAGGAGTAGTTTTTGTAGTGCCATAGTTAAAAGAGCCACAAAGAAAGTAAAGCTCATGCACACAGATGTGTGTGGCCCTATTAGTGTTTCTTCTTTGAGTGGTAACAAATATTTTATGATTTCACTAGAATGACATGGGTGTATTTCTTAACAAGCAAAGCACAAGTGCTGTCGATTTTTAAAAAATTCAAAGTACTGGTGGAGAAGCAAAGTGATTGTGCTATAGTGTGCTGGAGATCTGACAATAGAAGCGAGTATGCCTCAGCTGAGTTCAAGAAATTCTGTGATAATTGTGGCATTCAACATCAATTTACAGTCAGTTACACCCCTGAACAGAATGGTGTTTATGAGAGAAAAAATAGGACTGTAATGGAGATGGCCAGATGCATGATGTCAGAAAATAATTTGCCTAAAAGTTTCTAGGCTGAAGCAGTATACACTGTTGTGTATTTGCTAAACAGACTTCCTACTAGATCTGTTAATGGAATGACTCCTATTCAGGTATGGAGTGGTTCCAAGCAGTCTGCAAAATATTTGAAAATATTTGGCTCAGTTTGTTACTCACATGTGCCAAATGCAAAAAGAGGAAAGCTTGATTACAAGGCTGATGTAGGGATTTTTTTGGGTTATGCAGCTCGGGCAAAGGGGTATAGAATTTTCAATGTGCACACAGGAAATGTATTTGTTAGTAGGGATGTTAAGGTTGATGAACTTGCTTGTTGGGACTTTGAAAAGAAGCAAGTTAGAAAGAAGAAAGAAGATGAAGGCTCAATTGATAAAGGTTCAACATCAATGGTTGCTGGTTATGAAAATGAGAATGAATCTGCAGTAGATGATGATTCAACAACTAATGCACCAACTAAAAAGACTAGACCTCTTGCTGAGGTTTATGAAAGATGCAACATGACCATTATTGAACCCTCAAATTATGAGGAAGCATCAAAGTATAAAGAGTGGCAACATGCTATGCAGGAGGAGTTTGATGTTATAACCAGAAATGATACTTGCGAGCTCATATCAAGACCTGCAGATAAAAATGTCATTGGAGTCAAATAGTTGTTCAGAACCAAGTTTAACCCAGATGGCTTAGTGTTTAAGTTCAAAGCTAGACTTGTGGTTAAGAGATTTGCTCAACTACCTGGGGTTGATTATGGTGACACATTTGCACATGTTGCTAGGCATGATACAATTAGATTATTAGTGGCACTTGCAGCAAAAATGAAGTGGAAGTTGTATCATCTAAATGTGAAATTAGCCTTCTTGAATGGATTTCTGCAGGAAGAGATTTATGTAAAGTAGCCCCAAGGCTTTGAAGTTTTTGGGGATGAAGATATGAAGTACAAACTCAAGAAAGCATTATATGGCCTGAAACAGACACCTCGAGCTTGGTATACAAGAATCGATTCTCACTTGATCAATCATGGTTTTAAAAGAAGTGAGACTGAAGCAACTCTTTATGTAAAAGTGTTTGATGATCATGAACAACTTGTGGTATCAATTTATGTTGATGACCTGTTGGTTACTGGGGGTGATTTTCAGTTGGTAATGCAATTTAAGCAATTGATGAAGGAAGTGTTTGATATGTCAGATCTTGGTGAGATGAGTTTTTTTCTGGGTATGGAGGTGAAGCAACTAGATGATTGCATTTTCCTTTCACAGAAGAAATATGCTTAGGATATGCTAAAGAAGTTCAAGATGGAATCTTGCAAATCAGTTGCAGTTCCATTAGTTCTAAATGAAAAGCTTTCTAAGGATGATAATGCAGAAGCAATAGATGCAAGTATGTTTAGAAGTTTAATTGGTAACTTACTTTATTTGACAGCTACAAGGCCGAATGTCATGGTGATTTGGAACATGATGTTTATATGGTTCAGCCATCTGGGTTTATAGATAAAGATAAACCAGATTATGTCTACAAATTAAGGAGATCATTATATGGTTTGCGGCAATCACCGCGGCAGTGGCATAAACGTCTTGCTCAAGCTTTAACAAATTTTGATTTTCAGAGTTCAGCGGCTGATGCCTCTTTGTTTTATTACAAGCAGAATGGAGATCATGTGTTATGTTTAGTCTACGTTGACGATATCATCTTAACAGGGAGTAGTAATACGAAGTTGGATTCTGTTATTTCTTCTTTGAAACAGGAATTTTCACTTCGTGATATGGGAGCTCTTGATTATTTCCTGGGAATTGAGGTAAAACCAATGAAACATGGTTTATTTTTTACGCAGACTAAATATATAACAGACGTATTGATGCGAGCCAGTATGCATGGTTGTAAAGGATTATCCACTCCAGCCGTTATCACCGAGAATGTTCAAGATAATTCATCTATTTCTGTTGAGGATTCAAATTTATTTCGGGTAATCATTGGTGCACTGCAGTATTTGTCTCTTATAAGGCCCGATGTATCTTTCTCAGTTCACCATTTATTTCAGTTTGTTCATTGTCCGAGTATCAAACACTGGTGTGCAGCAAAGAGAATTCTCGGATATTTGCAGCAAACAAAAGACCATGGGTTGCACATTACACGTAGCTCACATTTTCACATGCATGCCTATACCGATGCTACATGGGCTTCTGATGTTCTTGATCGCAACTCAGTCTCTGGAATGGCAATATATATGGGTACAAATTTGGTTTCTTGGGCAACTAAGAAGCAAAAGACGGTTGCAAGGTCTTCTACGGAAGCGGAGTATAGAGCACTTGGGACTGTTACCGCTAAGATCACTTGGTTGCTTTCTTTGATTAATAAGATTGGTCTACCAAATCCATCTCCACCAACAATTAGGTGTGATAACATAGGAGCTATGTATCTTTCTGCGAACCCAGTGTTTCATTCTCGTATGAAGCATATTGAGGTGGATTATCACTTTGTACGTGACAAAGTTAGTAAGAAGCAAATTCAAGTTAAGTATCTCTCCAGTAAAGATCAAATCGCCGATGTCTTCACTAAGGCCTTGTCTAAACGCCAGCATGAGGTTTTCAAAGAAAAACTAACAATTCAACCTCCTTTGGGGTAGAATTGTGGGGGCGTGATAAGGATACTGTAACTAACTTACAACTTTTCTGTTTTGAATATGTATAGCTAGAGTTTATCTGTTGTAATCTATATATATATATATATACACAAGAGATACAGAAATATAAATCAGGTAATTTATACAATTATAGTATCTACTACCTGAGTATTTTTAGACTAAATAGGTTAATAGTATTATTATCCCCTTTGTTCAATAACCTTCCACTACGTCAAAGAATCAATACAATAATCTTATTGAGAGAATGATAAAAGCCAATACTTTAGCAGCTTCAAATACCCAAATATGAAAAAGCTAAAAAATATTATATTCACGCATAAACCAACGGTTTTAACAGTGGTAATGCGATTTCCATGTCCCTCAACTTTATAAATAGAATGGGGATCTTAATTGTATCTCCGAGGAGAAGTGGTGCTCTCAGCTTCCGCAGATAAATTAAGTTTGCAGAAAAATGCTTGCAACTGAGTTTAGATTGGAGAAATATAATTTAAATAACCTGAGGTAGATAAATCAGTCTCCTATTCAGCACCACTAGAACATGAAATTCGATAGTAGGTGCTAGTGAATTGAAGTCTGGTCCATTTAGGTCGTGCATAAGCTGCTGTTGACAATAATGAAACCCTAACCAACGCTAGATCGAATTTGAGAGGAGCTTGAAATGTACAGTGAATTACTGAAGCGAGTCCTATAATATTAAAAATTGGAAACGAAATCAAACAAGGAAGAGGGGGAATGAGAGTGTATACAAACGTATCTTTTTAAATATTTATAATAAAATATGTCTAATGTATTAATATATTTTTGAATTAATTTTAGATTAAAATATTAATTTTATAATTTTATTGCTTTAGTTAAAAATTAAAAATAATTGAAAATAATAATTCAAGTATTAAAAAATAAATAAGAATTTATAACTTATTAAATCTTTTAAGATAGAAATAAAAAAAATATATATGCAGAATTTAACTGAAAATAATATGATTAAATAAAAATATAAAAATGGTAAAACAATAAATAATTATATTAAAATTTATATTATGTTGTTACAATAAAAATATTTTTAAATAGATAAAAAATGTTCCAAATAAAATAAAATTATAAAAAATTATAAATCTAATTATAACAATAATATCCCCATTTTAAATTAATCTGCCCGTTAAAAATTTAAAATAATAATAATAATAATAAAAGTTTAAAATTTTAAAAAATCCTTATTCAGAATTAACTCATAAAATTCATTAAAAATTAAAATAAAAACTAAAAAATTTAAAAAAAGTCACTTTTATTAAAATAATAACTTTTAAAGCGTAATTATAATTATAATAACAATAATAACAACAACAACAACTTATAAATTAAAAAGAAAAATAAAATTAATTAAAAGCAAACTGTAATATTAATAAATTCAAGAGAAAATAAAATTAATTAAGGATAAAAATATAAATGCAATACCTAAAAAATCTAATATTTTAAACTAATTTTACAATTGAATAATTGAAGTATAAAAAGAAGAAGATTAAAAAGATATATACATGTTACATGTACTCAGCCCAAAGTTCATACTAAAACCCCATAGAGTTTCCATGTAATAGCTTCAAAAACGCAAAAGATGAATATAAAAAAGAAAAAAAATAGGGATAAAATGAGAAAAAAAAAACCTTGGGTTTTTTGAACGAGAGCAAGGGTAAAGTGAAAACATAAGAAAAAGGTTAGGCTTTTTTTGGAAATCCATTATTCGTCATTGTGGCTTTTTTAGTGTGTGTGTATGTATATATTATCCTTGTAGGTGAGCTTTAGCTCCAAATGAAGCTTAGATTAGTTAGAACTCTTGTTCTCTGTTTGTCTGTCCTTCATAAAAAATATAATAATTGGGCCAAATTCGGGTGAATTGCTATATGTTTTCAGATGACTGAACATAGTTACGGAATATATAGGGAGAAGATACAAAAAAATCTTAAATATTTTCCAATAGGTACAAATTAAAGTGTAATACTTATTTTGGCTTAAATACATACAAAAACGTTAGAAAAGCTGTCAATTTGGCCCCTTTTTAACAGGAAGACTAACGCTCCATTATATCTGTCAACTACAACGTTAAAAAACAATATAATAATAATTTTTTTGCTTTTTATTTCAATTAACTAGTGGAAAAAAATTAAACAAACCTCCTCCCGTATAAAACGTTGCACTATGTAAGACCTAAAATTTCCAAAATAAAAAATCCCTAAATCAATTGAAAGGGGTTTAATTATCCTTGAAATTGAAAGAGAAAAAGTTAGCGATTATTTTATTGAAGACTCATTTCATCCATCGATTTAGCATCATTATCATCAATCTCAAAAGCATCAAGCTATTGAGGAGAACGAACAAGGAGATAGATTATGAGGGTCCTCCAAGATTCTGTGACTATGTATACAGGGGGATAAGAGTGAAGGCTCCAAGTTGAATTTGATAGACTAATAAAAATTCAGGCAGAAAGTTTTATGGCTGCCTTAACTACAAAGTAAGTTAAAATATAATAATGTATTATTTGAAGCGCTAATGGGTCTTGAGTTGGTACTTCAAATTTTTTTTTTTTTGCATGATGAGAAAATAAAAAGGTCAAGCTAGAGAAATGATAAATGAGATGAAATTAGAGAACTAACTACTCTTGATAGAGAATCTAGAATTAAAGTCATATGGGAATACTTCTGATTTCGAAAAAGAAATTGGTTCTTTATGGGTAGAGTTTAAGAAGTTAAAGGACACTGCTGACAATTAGAATTATAATCGAGTCAAGCCGAGTTGAGTTTTGATAAGTTCAAGCTCGATTTAGCCCTTAATACTTGAGCTCAAGCTCGGTTCTAGTGAAGCTCAAGCTCGATTTATATTAAAATGCCAAGTTTGAGCTTGGCTCAATTTGGCTCGAATTTAGTTCATTAATATTTTTATTTCATATCATGGTAAGTAATATACGGATATTCAAAGTAGAGGTTCAAATATCTGCCTATAACTTCTTTATGTCATTTTCTTATTATTGCATGATCTCATATTTTTAATAAATTATTAAAAATATTTATTTTGAAATTGTCATTTAATACCTATTTATACTTAGAATAGGTTAAACCAATTAGTGTGGTCAAAATTATTCACATAATGACTAAGAAATCACAATATATTACATGTCCAACATGATATTATTTTTTTTAATGCTAAATTATATTTAAATTGATATCTTACATGCATTGTCTATGTTGAAATTTATATCTATGTATAGTATTAGAATAGAAAACATGATATTGTTGTGGGCGCCAACAAACTTTGACCAAGGAAATCAAAGTGTACAGGTGCATCAATTGAAGAAATTTTTTTGGGAGGCGCCGAAATTTTTTATTAAAAAAAAGACAAAATAAAATTCTCCTCCTCATACGCGTTTTCCCTTGCTTATAAATAGGCAAGGGATGTTAAGCATATGGTGTATCCCAAAGAGAGAGACAGTGAAGAAAAATTGAGAGTATTAAAGAAAATAATTAGAGAGTTATATTGTAATTCCTATTATTTTCTTCTAATAAAATTCTTCTATCATTGTCCGTGGTTTTTACCTTAATTCGTTTAAGATTTTTCCACGTAAATTCTGTGTCTCTTTTATCTTTATTTTTCTCAAAAATTTAGCTGTGTTCTTGCTTTATCTGGTCCGTTTTTACAACAAGTGGTATCAGAATTGTGGTATTTTGAAAAACAAAATATACCACGAGGAAGAGAAAATTACGTGGAGTTTTTTTGTGTGATCCGTTTTAAAAACGGGCCTAAAAATGCAAATTAAATTACTGTTCATAAACAGTAAATCACTATTCACGTGATTTTTTGAATAGTAACTGCATATATACTGTAGCGGAGGAATTGTAGCAGAACTGTAGTAGAGGCACTGTAGCAGAAGTACTGTTCACGTGAAATAGTGGGAGCTAATTTTTGGAGATAAAAGCGATGGCGGCAAAGTTTAAGATTGAAAAGTTCAACGGGAGAAAATTCTCACAGTGGAAATTAAAGATAAAAGCTATCTTGAGAAAAGATGGTTGTCTAGCGGCAATCAGTGAAAGGCCGCAGGGATTCACAGATGATACTAAATGGAACGAGATGGATGGGAATGCTATTGCAAACCTTCATCTAGCACTTGCAGATGAGATCTTGTCCAGCTTAGCAGAAAAGAAAACGGCAAAGGAGATATGGGATCACCTCATCAAACTGTACGAGGCCAAGTCATTACATAACAAAATTTTCCTTAAGAGGAAACTTTACACCTTAAGGATGTCAGAATCTACTTCAGTGACGGAGCACCTTAATGTCTTGAATACTCTATTTTCTCAGCTTACATCTTTGGATCATAAAATAGAGTCACAAGAATGTGCAGAACTTCTACTCCAAAGTCTACCTGATTCGTATGATCAACTCGTCATCAACTTAACAAATAATGTTCAGCCTGATTCTCTGGTCTTTGATGATATAGCATCTGCTATCTTGGAAGAAGAGAATCGGAGAAAGAACAAGGAGGACAAGCAGGCAGGTTCACAACAAGTGGAAGCTTTGACGGTGATGAGAGGAAGATCGACAGAACATGGACCAAGTGGGAGTCACAATCATGGGAGATCAAAATCAAGGAGTAAGAAGAATTTTAAATGCTACCACTGTGGCAAGAAAGGTCACCTGAAGAAGGATTGTTGGAGTTTGAAGAATTCCAATTCTCAAGGGAACGTGGCAAGCACTTCAGAAGATGGAAACGTGTTGTGTTGTGAAGTAGCAATATCAACGGAGAGCATGAAGAAATTTGCGGATGTGTGGCTTCTTGACTCAGGAGCAACTTATCATATGACCTCTCGAAGAGAATGGTTCCATCATTATGAACCTATCTTAGGAGGATCTGTGTATAGTTGTGAAGATAATACCTTAAAGATCATAGGCATTGGATCCATCAAATTGAAGATGTATGACGGTACAGTTCGCACTATTCAAGGAGTGCGACATGTGGAAGGTTTGAAGAAGAATTTGTTATCTGTGGGAGAGTTCGATGATCTTGATTGTACTATCAAATTTCGGAAAGGACTCATGAGGATTAGTCGAGGAGCGCTTGTAATTATGAAAGGAGAAAAGATTGCTGCAAAGTTATATATGCTTTTGGGAAAGACTGTGCAAGAAGCAGAAGCATCTGTTGCTTCAAATAGTTCGAGTGAAAGATCTGCAATGGTGTGGCATCAAAAGCTTGGACATATGTCTGAACAAGGTATGAAAATTCTTGCTGAGAAAAAGTTACTTTCAGGCCTTACAAAGGTGTCATTACCCTTTTGTGAGCATTGCACAACAAGCAAGCAGCATCGACTAAAGTTCAGCATATCCAATTCTAGAAGCACGAATATTCTTGAATTGGTCCACTCTGATGTATGGCAAGCACCAGTTTCGTCACTAGGAGGAGCGAAGTACTTTGTATCCTTCATCGATGATTACTCCAGAAGATGTTGGGTGTATCCTATCAAGAGCAAGGGAGATGTATTTGCAACTTTCAAAATATACAAAGCGCGGGTTGAACTTGATTCAGGCAGTAAGATCAAGTGTTTAAGGTCAGATAATGGAGGAGAATATACTGGGAATGAATTTGATAGCTTTTGTAAACAAGAAGGCATCAAAAGGCAGTTCACTATGGTGTACACTCCACAACAAAATGGAGTAGCAGAACGGATAAACAGAACTCTGTTAGAAAGAACAAGAGCAATGTTGGGAGCTGCAAGTCTTGATAAGGCATTTTGGGCAGAAGCAATCAACACCGCCTGTTATGTGATTAACCGGTCTCCATCTACAGCAATTGATCTAAAGACTCCAATGGAGATGTGGACAGGGAAGCCAGTGGACTATTCAAACCTCCATATATTTGGACGTCCTGTGTATGTGATGTATAATGCCCAAGAAACTACGAAGTTGGATCCAAAATCCAGGAAGTGTTTGTTCTTGGGATATGCTGATGGTGTAAAGGGGTATCGCCTGTGGGAGCCCACTGCCCACAAGGTTATAGTCAGCAGGGATGTTATCTTTTTAGAAGATAAATTGAAAAAAGAAGGTGATAACACTTTGAAAGAAAATTCAGAGACTACAATGGTACATGTAGAAAAGAAGTCCACAGAAGAAGATTCTTCTGAAGCAGAACCAGAGCACGAGGAGGAGGAAGAGCAAACTGAGTCTGAAGAGTCGGAGCTTGGAAAGGGAAAGCATACAAAACGTACACCAGTCTGGCAAGAGGATTATGTTATGGGCAGTAATGTTGCTTATTGTCTTCTAACTGAGGAAGGAGAACCATCAACTCTTCAGGAAGCAATGAGTAGTTCAGATGCGTCTCAGTGGATGGCAGCAATGCAAGAGGAAATTGAAGCCCTGCATAAGAACAAGACTTGGGAGCTTATGCCATTACCGCAAGGAATAAAAGCTATTGGCAATAAATGGGTCTATAAGATCAAAAGAAATAGTGATGATCAGGTGGAGCGGTATCGTGCAAGATTGGTGGTAAAAGGGTATGCTCAGAAAGAAGGGATTGACTTCAACAAAATATTTTCTCCTGTAGTTTGATTGTCAACAGTTCATATAGTCTTGGAAATGTGTGCTACACTTGATTTACATTTAGAACAGCTAGATGTGAAAACAGCTTTTCTTCATGGAGATCTTGAGGAAGAAATCTATATGCTCCAGCCAGAAGGTTTTGAAGAAAAAGGAAAGCGGAACTTGGTTTGTAGGTTGAACAAATCTCTATATGGTCTAAAACAGGCGCCGATGTGTTGGTATAAGAGATTTGATTCCTTCATCATGAGCCTTGGATACAATAGATTTAATGCAGACCCTTGTGCGTACTTCAAGAGGTTTGATAAAAGTGATTTCATTATTTTGCTGTTGTATGTCGATGACATGTTGGTAGCAGGCCCCAACAAAGATCATATTGAAGAATTGAAGGCACAGTTGGCTAGGGAATTTGAAATGAAGGACTTGGGACCAGCAAACAAGATTCTAGGGATGCAAATTCACAGAGACAGAAACAATAGGAAGATTTGGCTTTCTCAGAAGAATTACTTAAAGAAGGTCTTACGACGCTTCAATATGCAAAACTGTAAGTCAATTTCTACCCCACTTCCTATTAGTTGCAAATTATCCTTCAGTATGTGTCCTAGCAATGAAGAAGGAAGGATGTAAATGTCTCGAGTACCGTATGCATCAGCAGTGGGGAGTTTGATGTTCGCAATGATTTGTACACGACCAGACATTGCACATGCAGTGGGAGTTGTAAGTCGGTACATGGCGAATCCTGGTAGAGAGCATTGGAGTACTGTAAAGAGGATCCTAAGATATATTAAAGGAACCTCAGATGTTGCATTATGTTATGGAGGATCAGATTTTATTGTCAGAGGATATGTTGACTCAGATTATGCAGATGATCTTGATAAAAGTAAGTCTACCACAGGGTATGTGTTCATTCTTACTGGTGGAGCAGTAAGTTGGGTATCAAAACTGCAGTCAGTTGTGGCAACTTCAACAACAGAAGCAGAATATGTTGCCGCTACGCAAGTTAGTAAGGAAGCAGTCTGGTTGAAACTAATCATGGAGGAACTCGGGCATGAACAAGAGAAAATTTCTCTATTTTGTGACAGTCAGAGTGCCTTGTATCTTGCAAGGAATCCAACTTTTCATTCTAAATCAAAACACATACGAGTCCAGTATCACTTCGTTCGTGAGAAAGTGGAAGAGGGCATTGTGGATATGCAGAAAATTCATACGAAAGACAACCTAGCAGATTTTTTGACAAAAGCAGTTAACACTGACAAGTTTATTTGGTGTCGATCCTCTAGTGGCCTGACGGAAGCATAAGCAGCATGGAAAGACAAGGAAGAAAGAATGGTGTGAAGATATGATTGATCCTCAATCAAATCTTCAAGTGGGAGATTGTGGGCGCCAACAAACTTTGACCAAGGGAATCAAAGTGTACAGGTGCAGCAATTGAATAAATTTTGTTGGGAGGCGCCGAAATTTTTGATTAAAAAAAAAGACAAAATGAAATTCTCCTCCTCATACGCGTTTTCCCTTGCTTATAAATAGGCAAGGGATGTTAAGCATATTGTGTATCCCAAAAAGAGAGGCAGTGAAAAAAAATTGAGAGTATTAAAGAAAATAATTAGAGAGTTATATTGTAATTCTTATTATTTTCTTCTAATAAAATTCTTCTATCCTTTTCCGTGGTTTTTATCTTAATTCGTTTAAGGTTTTTCCACGTAAATTCTGCGTCTCTTTTATCTTTATTTTTCTCAAAATTTTAACTGTGTTCTTGCTTTATCTGGTCCGTTTTTACAACAATTGTGTCACGTGCCTCATTCTTATTCTTTTAAGTATATTTCTTATTCTTATTTTTTTAATATATTAAAATGGTAAATTTATTATTATTAGAATAAATAAATAATTAATTGTTATAATTATCTATTTAGAGAGTTCAAATATGATTAAAATATCCCATTTGATATTAATAATAATTAGCTATTATCCAATAATATAAATTAATTTTTTATATTAAATTAAAAATAACAATATTAAATTTCAGATTAAATTTTATGAAATATTAAATTTATTATTTATTAGAATAAATAATCAATTAAAAACCATTTGATTTTATTTTTGCTGTTGATTTTTAATTTATTTCCTGATTATGAAAATAAAAATGTATTAAGATAATATATTAATTTTATTATTTAGTGTTTGAAAAATATAAAAAACTAAATCCTAGCAATATTAGGTGAATTATAATTATATTTGTTTAATATATTAATACTAATAAATAAATAACTAAATAAGCAAAACTGAGAAAATTAAAGTCGCAATTCGTTAACTATTATTTTTTAACATGATTAAATATATATAAGGCCAAATACATATATATCCCCTTAACTTTATAGCATTTAGTCACTTTGTTCCATAGACTTTCATTTTAACCACTATGTCCCTTGTATATATATATTTTATACTAACAGATACCTATATTAATGAATATTGGTTACTTTGCTCTTTGAATATATATATTTTGTACTAAATAGACACCTCAGTTACTTGGCATAATTCGATATAACTCGGTGAGTTTGTGTTTATAAATTAAGAAAATACGAGTTCAGGAGTTATATAGTTAAATTGAAAGTTTAAAAGATAAATTGACTAAACGCTATAAGTTTATGAGGCTACATATGTATTTAGCCTATATATAATTATTTTGCTCAAAATTAAAAAAAATCTTTTTTTATTTTTTTTTATCTAAGATTAGCCTTTTTGTTGTCTCTATGATAATATTTATTAAGTATTTGACTTTGTAAATAAGTACTGAGGATCTTATAATTTCAGTGTTGAAAAATGATTTGCTTATTTTACTGTGATTTCAATGGTTACGAGGTTTACATGTTTAAATAATTGAAAAACTAAAATTTATATTGAATTTATTTGGTTTCTAATCAAAAATAATGAATTAAGCATTTTGTGGATATATATACAAGATAAATTAATTTGGGGAGTAGCATGGTTATACAAGGCAACAAATGATCACAAATATTGAGATTTTGTGATAGAAAACTTCAAATGTATAGAATCTAGATTTATAAAACGCACGAATTGTGCTGGTTTGCTCTATGAAAGTTTCGCTAAATTTATATGGGATGTAAAATTAAAATATTGGCATTGACAACACTATTATTTAATTATTAATTAATTATAATTTTATGAATATTGTCTAGTAAAAATTTTAACTTTTAACTAAACCCCAAAAATCACTAAAATCACAAAAATTTTGTTTTTTTTACTAAACTCCTACATTCCTAAAATAACAAAAATAATAATTCTTTCACATACTTATATAATTTATAAACATTAATTTTTATACTTTTTATAATTATAATATATAATTTTCATGATTAAAAATTTATTGCAAAAATTTTTAATTTTTAATTTTTACACTAAACTCCTAAAATCCCTAAAATAATAAAAATAATAATTCTTTCACATAATTATATAATTTATAAACATAAATTTTTATAGTTTTTATAATTATAATATATAGATTTTCATAATTGAAAATTTCCAGCAAAAATTTTAATTTTTAACTAATCCCTCAAAATCACTAAAATAACAAAAATTGTGTTTTTTTCACTAAACTCTTAAAATCCCTAAAATAATAAAAATAATAATTCTTTCATATACTTATATAATTAATAAACATAAATTTTTATACTTTTTATAATTATAATATATAGTTTCTCATAATTAAAAATTTCAAGCAAAAATTTTAATTTTTAATTTACCTCACTAAAATCACAAAAATTGTGTTTTTCACACTAAACTCTTAAAATTCTAAAATAATAAGAATAATATTTTTTTTATATACTTATATAATTTATAAAGATAATTGTTTATATTTTTTAGGAGTATAATGGATAGTTTTCCATAATTAAAAATTTATAGTAAAAATTTTAACTTTTAACTAAACCCTAAAAACCACTAAAATCACAACAAAAAAAAATTGTTTTTTCACTAATCTCCTACATCACTAAAATTATAAAAATAATAATTCTTTCATATACTTATATAATTTATAAACATAAATTTTTATACTTTTTACAATTATAATATATAATATTTCATGATTAAAAATTTATCGCAAAAATTTTAATTTTTAATTAAACTCCTAAAAATCACAAACATTACAAAAATTGTGCTTTTTTTTCACTAAACTCTTAAAAATCCCTAAAATAATAAAACTAATAATTCTTTCACATAATTATATAATTTATAAACATAAATGTTTATACTATTTATAATTATAATATATAGTTTTTCATAATTAAAAATTTCGAGCAAAAATTTTAATTTTTAACTAAATACTAAAAATTATTAAAATTGTGTTTTTTTAACTAAACTCTTAAAATCCCTAAAATAATAGAAAAAATAATTCTTTCACACACTTATATAATTAATAAATAAAAATTTTTATACTTTTTATAATTATAATATATAGTTTCTCATAATTAAAAATATCTAGCAAAGAGTTTAATTTTTAATTTACCCTAAAAATACTAAAATCATAAAAATTGTTTTTTTTTTACACTATACTTTTAAAATTCCTAAAATAATAAAAATAATAATTCTTTCATATACTTATATAATCTATAAACATAAATTTTTATACTTTTTATAAGTGTAATATATAGTTTTCCATAATTAAAAATTTCTAGTAAGAATTTTGACTTTTAACTAAACCCTAAAAATCACTAAAAATTTTGTTTTTTAAACTAAACTCCTACATCCCTAAAATAATTCTTTCACATCCTTATATAATTTAGAAACATAAATTTTTATACTTTTTATTATAATATATAATTTTTCATGATTAAAAATTTATTGCAAAAATTTTAATTTTAAATTAAACTCCTAAAAATCACTAAAATTATAAAATTTCTAATTTTTTCACAGAACTCCTAAAATACCTAAAATAATGAAAATAATAATTACTTCACATGCTTATATAATTTATAAACATATTTTTTTATACTTTTTATAAGTGTAATAAATAATTTTTCATGATTAAAAATTTATCACAAAAATTTTAATTTTTAATTAAACCCATAAATATCACAAAAATTATAAAATTTTAAATTTATCACTAAACTCCTAAAATCCATAAAATAATAAAAATAATAATTAATTCACATGCTTTTATAATTTATAAACATAAAATTTTTTACCTTTTATAATTATAATTTATAGTTATTTCATGTTTATAAATTTCTCAAAATAATTATTTTTTTATCACTAATCATTTTAAATTTCCTAAAATAACAATTTTTTTTAAATTTTTTAACTAAATCCCTAAAATTTCCTAAAATAGCACAAATATTAATTTTTTAACTTAACACTTAAAATTCCAAAAATAACATAATTTTTTATTTTTTTCATTATTATATAATATATAAACAGAAAAAATACCCCAAAAAATTAAGAACTAATAAATCATCCCAACAATCAACAAATTAATAACAAAAATATACAGAAAAATATTAAATTAAACATATATTAATAAAGTACAGAAATATCAATTTAAAATAAGCAAAATACATTTATAAAATTAAACAAAAATTGGCAAAAATTTAAATAAAATACAACAAACCCATTATATATCAATTTTTACCAAAATAATACAACCAAAATTTGAACAACATAAACAAAATAAATACATTTATAAATATTTATAAATACCGGTTTATTTCTTCAACCTTCAAACCTCAAATGCTCAATAAATATACAACAATATACTAAAAAAATCCTACAAAATAATGAAAAAAAAAATAATAATAAAATTAAAATAAATATCTTCTTAATATTGCCGGTTACAGCAGCACCCACAGCCGAAATTAAACTAAAAGATGCACACGCTCGCGCGCGCATAGAGAGAGAGAGAGAGAGAGAGAGAGAGAAAGGGATAGTAAAGAGAAGGGTGGCGAGGAGAATGAAATAATTAGGAGGTTTTATTTTTAGGATTTTCATTTACCGAGAGAAATTAGTGTCTCTCGGCATTATCAAGAGATAAGACATTTTGTCGGTAAATACTATTATTAAAAAAGTAGAATTGCCAAATGTTATTTTTCTTTTAACGAGAGAAATAATATTTTTCTTGATAATATCGAAAGAAAATTAAATTCTCTCAGTATTACCAACAGAATAACTACGTCTCTTAAAAAATTAGCTTTAAGGCAAGCGGGAATCTACCTCTTTGTCTACCAAGAGATATGAGCAATCTCTTGGTAATGCCGAAAGATAAAAATTTTTTCTTGGTAACACCGAGAGAATATTATTTCTCTTGGAAAAGTTAGGCAAAAATATTTTCGCCTCTTTCTCTTTGTTTATTGAGAGATATAAATATCTCTCGATATTATTGAGAGATAAATCTTTCTCTCAATAATACTGAGAGAATACATACATCTCTCGATAAAGTGGCTATTAGACAGACGATAAATATAAATTAGTAGTACCGATAAATAAAACTATTCTCTAGGCAAAAAAAAATATTTAATTCCACCAACATAAACATTTTTGGTCGGTGTGTACCGAATGAAGTTGCATTTCTATAATGCCCCATCATATATTTTTCCCACCATAAACTGAATATAATACTTTTTAAATATTTTTAATATACCGAGAGAACTAACCATTCTATTAGTATTAACAAGAGAATTTTGGTCGGTAAATCATGACACTCTTAATTGGCTCATAACTTACTGACCATATGGTTTTTATCAGTGAGTTAAGACGGTAAATTATGGTGCAAACTATTTTCATCATATTTACAGAGATAACTTCTGTAGTAATTATTTTTCTTAGAGTTTGGTCGGTAATTAGTATGTATATTTTCCTATTTATTATAATTGTTATTTTTATCTGTATTACAAACATATATATTTTCAGTCGGCAACTTTTTCTCGATCATTAGATATTTTCTTGTAGTGATTAAAATAATAATAATTATAGGAAACAGTACTTAGCAACAATATATAATAATTTAATTGTTATTCATTATTTTTTTTGCCTAATCAAATCTATATCCATGTGCATTTCTCATTATCTTGTCAATTTTATATTAATTGTCAAATTATTTGATTTGCAATGAAAAATAATATAATACAATCTTATATATTTTGAAAAATTGCAAATTGGCTACTATTCATTTAAGGCCATTATTAGTGTTTGATTTTTTTATTCTCCATTTTTGCTTTAATTGGATTTATTGTATTAACTAATTGGAAAAATTATATCACTGGTGTTTAAACTTGTATGGTTTTTTTATTTATTTTGGTGTATCTATAATTTTTTTTGGCTAGTTTAGTATCTAAATTTTTGTACCGATCAATACTTGAGTGTCTCATGCTGTTTTACTCAAATTTTTAGTGATTATTAGGCAAAGTGAGTCTCATTTTCAGCTAAAAAATTTGTCACGTTATTTTAATTGTTTTAGATGAGAATCTTCTTCTTCTTTGTTCACGTGAAATAAAAAAAAAGGGAATTGATTTCAAATGAGATTCTTTTTCTTCTTCTTCTTCTTACGAAATAGGAAAATAGAAGAGGGGAATCGATTTCAAATGATAATATGCTCAATTTAAGTTAGTGGGTATACTTTTGTTGCTTTGATGATATTTATGATATGGGTCTTATTAATTTTAGTTGTTTTCATGGTGAGGTTGTCTTTTTGAGCTAAAGACTTTGACTTTACATTGTTAATTTGCTTCATATACTTTTTTTGTTTTGTGAATGGGGAATTTAGGGTTTAATTCATAGAGGTCGATTGAAATTGTCAAAGAAGAAGAAGAAATCAATGAGATTTACTTTTCTAAAACCTTTCAGCAACATTATTTATTTTATTTTTTTGTACCCAATAATAGCAGAAGTTACAATGACTGAACTTTCATCCTTATATGAGGTACTATTTTTGTTTCATCTAGGATTTTTCATGATATAATTTTTCTTAAAAAAATTTAATTTTTTTTCTGGTGTTATTGTGTAAAATGGAAGGAAAAGTTAGATTTAGATTCAAAGAAAGATGTGGAATAGAAAATTTTTGTATTTGTTAATGCTTCTGCAAAGAAAGATGGAATTTTCTTTTTATGGTTGTATGTGTTTGTTTGGATGCCTGAAAATTGAAAGAATTTTCTTAAGTGAGAAATTGAAATCACACAGATGATGGAGATGATACAGAGTAATAAAAAAAATTAAAGGATTAAATTAATTAACTAATTTTAAGGCTTTTATTATCTTTTTCAGAACTAAAAGTAAGTTCATTTTTATCACTTTAATAATATTTAATGACGTGATGCTTTTTCAGCTAGAAAGGGGATCTATTTAGTCCAATAATCATCGAAATTTTGAGTAAAACGGCTTGAGATACTCAAGTATTGATCGATACTAAAGTTTGAACATTGAACTGACAAAAAAAAATTTTAGATACACCAAAATAGAAAAAAACATACAAGTTCATGCACTAATTATATAATTTTTCCTAACTAATTTTGTGTTTATTATTTTTAGAATTTTCAATTGCTAGAGTTGTTGGATTTTGTGTATTTTGCTAGAATTACTGAAATTGCTCTTTTTAGATGTTGATATTACTCTTTTAATTTTTATTATTTATATGAACTATTACGATAATCTATAGAGTTTTAAAATTTTCTATATTTGTAATTTGATAATTATAAATTATTTACTTAGATTTATCAATATATGTACAAAGTTTGTTTTCTCATTTATAGTTGTGGGTAACTAATTTTTATCATGCGATTAAAAAAAATAAATCGGTTATCGTTGGCATAATATTATACGACATGTCTCACTCTTATTTTGTCACTGTATAAATTTTTTAAAATTTTAAATTATATTTGTTATTATTTATCCTGATTTTTTAATTAGATATATTTAGAGTGATAAAGGTTGGCATTTTAATAAAATTTTCTTATATTTTGAATTGATAAAATAATATAGTATTTTTGGATCTTATTGACCCTTTACTTTTAAGTGTTTGATCAATCGAGGAATCTCTATTATTTATATGAATTATTATGATAATATTATTGAGTTATAAAACTTTCTATATTTTATAATTTTATAATTATATATTATTTATTTTGATTTATCAATATATGTATTAGTTTTATTTTTTTATTTATAATTATAAGTAAATAATTATTTATTTAAAATTATCATAGAATTCAAAAAGATAATAATACTCACAGCATCACATAAAATTTTTTTCTAGTTACTAATAATGCAAAACAGTCAAAGAATTCTCATAATGTATTTACATCTTAAAGACACCAAATTATGATAAAATTGAAACAAAAATTAATTTGATCATAAATATGGTTTTCATCAAAAATATGAAAAATACTTTGTTTAATTATAGAATTTACAATATTTTGACCTATGCTATAGAATTTTTGAATAATACAATTTAATTTTGGTTTAACTATTTTTATTTTCAAATTGGGACTTGATTTCATAGGTTTTTTTTTTAATATTTTAGCTTATCGATATTATTTTATTTTTTTTAATTAATCTTAATTATTTTTTTTATATTAAATTATTATGTTTTTGTTCATAATTTATTAAAAATCATAAAACTTAATATTAAAATCCAATCGACTTATATTTTTATAATTTTTAATAACCGTAGGAGTGGTTTCTTAATGTAATTGCTCCTAAATCAAATCCAACCGAACAAGTGGTTTTTATAAATATGCATATTCAATAATTTTTTTTAAATGGGTTGGGCATACATTTTACTTGTGTTTCCGGTAGGCAAATGAGCAAAATATCACGTGGACTAATCTCGCCCTCACGGCAGAGAAACTGGACCCCACTTTTTTCTTTCTTCTTTTTCTCTTCACTTCCGTATTCTATGATCTCCGCAACACCAAATGCGCTTTTCCAAAACCACCACACCACACCCAACAGCACTGAAATTAAACCACACGATTTTTCACTCATGGAAGAGGTCTCCACGGGGGCCATAGTTCCGGCAGTAAAGCTAGAGCCAAAGCCATCTTCTTCCTCCGCCGCTGTTGCCGTGGCCGAAACTTCAGGCGAGCCTTCCTCGCAAGCGGCGGAGGAGGACGCGGGATTGTCGGAGATCGACAAGGATTTTCTTTGCCCTATTTGTATGCAAATTATTAAAGACGCATTTCTTACAGCTTGTGGCCATAGTTTTTGCTATATGTGTATCATTACTCATCTTCGAAATAAGAGTGATTGCCCTTGCTGCAGCCATTACCTTACTAGTAATCAGCTCTTCCCAAATTTCTTGCTCCAGAAGGTTTGTTATTTTTTTTTTTGGCTCTAGTCGTAGATTGTTTTACTAGTGATTTTCAACCTTAGAAATTAATGCTCTGTAATTGAATAGGGATTAAAAAGCTACAATCGAAAGTAGAAATTGAGAGATAATTTGTATTTTGAAATATACTTGGAAAATGCAGCTGCTTATTGTTATACGGTTTGTATGTGCCACATTTGTAGCTATTGAAGAAGACTTCTGCTTGTCAAACATCAAAAAATGCGTCTCCAGTTGATCGTTTTCGCCAAGCAATGCAACAGGTAAGTTATTGCATTCTCTTATATATATAATATGTTTTGCTGATGAAATAGTTTTTGTGAATTCGTTTGGTTACACACTCATGCCCTGTACAGTGTATAGTGCAAATGTTCCACCTCCCCGTAGAGTTTGTTATTTCAGTTCTTCAGTTTGAGTTCTTATAGATGATGCTTTGGTGTGTTATTTCAGTTAAGCATCAATAGATTGAACCTTGTGAACTTCAAATTTGGAAATAATTGATGATAAATTCAGAATAACCATGACAAATTCAGTATCAAGTTTGTCTTGCTGTCTTCAATTTGGCATAATTTTTAACAGATTTTTTGAACTTAAATGTGGCAGCAAACAAACCCTTACCTTGCTGTGTTATATATATAATTTCCAGATGTTGCTTTTATTGTGACAGTCTTGTGATCATTAGCCAGGGTTGTGAAATTTCGATTAAGGAGCTGGATGTTCTTACGTCTCTGCTTTCAGAAAAGAAAAGGAAAATGGAAAAAGAAGAAGCTGAGAGAAATATGCAAATATTGCTAGACTTTCTACACCACTTACGAAAGCAAAAAATTGATGAGCTAAATAAGGTACTTTGCTATATGTTTGGATCTATTTTATTGTCCTCTTCCCCAAGGAAACATATAGTTCTTGTCAATTAAATCTTCTGGTTAGACTTTAGTTTTATGATGTTTCTCTACTACTAATTAAGTAATTTTGTATGCGTATTAATTGCAATATTCATTTTAAAGCTGCATTAATTGATAAGTTAAGGGCTATCTTTTTCTTTTATAGGTACGGACTGATCTCCAGTTTATTAAGGAGGACCTAGATGCTGTAGAGAGATACAGAATTGAGCTATATCGTGCTAGGGATAGGTATTCTATGAAATTGAGGATGCTTGGAGATGATCCCAATGTGAGAAAACCATTGCCTTCAACAGTAGATAAGAACAATACTGTTGTCACAAGTAGTTCTCTTAATGCTAGAGGAGGGATTATTACAGGGGATATTCCAATGAAGAAAATGGATGGTAAGGCTCAAGTAAGCTCTCGTGGACTTCAGAGGAAGGATACTTTAAGCTGGTCTGATGCACAATATAATCAGTCTGGGCTATCTGTGGTAAGGAAAAAGCGGGTCCATGCACAGGTTAGTAATCCTACAGATTTTCATTCGCAGAGTGAAGTTCATTTATTTCAATTTGAGAAATTCAAATTTTCAAGCTTATCCAATGGTTTACAGTTACCTAGCATTTTGTTTGACGTAATGGGACATGAAATACCAACTGTATTCTTGGTTGATTTGACTTTGACACCTAATCCTTCCTATATTAGGTTTCTCACGTGTGTTTATATTGGCAAAGCAAATTTCAGGATTTATGTTGAGGAACCATTCTTAGCATGCTAAATTCATTCTCATTCTCTCTGGCTGTAGTTCAATGAACTACAAGAGTGTTACCTGCAAAAGCGTCACCAGATGGCAAACCAACCGCTTAACCAACAAGAAAGGGATAAAAATGTCATTCATAGAGAGGGTTACACTGCAGGTCTTGCAGATTTTCAATCTGTGCTGAGTACCTTCACTCAGTACAGGTATAAATATCAGTGTTTGCTCCCTCTGGAATATTTTATAAGTTGGTACATTATCAGGTTTTGATTTTCATTCGCTTGTGATTTATGTTAATTTTCGTTCTATGCTTCTGAAGCAGTCGCTTAAGGGTCATTGCTGAACTCAGGCATGGGGATATATTTCACTCGGCCAATATAGTGTCAAGGTATCTCGATTGTTTCTTTACACATGATGGAAGATTTTTCTTCTTGGGTAATTTTGTCATGTTATTTATTTTTCTATGGCATATTAAAATTTGTACAATGTTTCAAATACTAAAACTGTACATAAGCCAATCTGATCTGTAAATGAATTGTAAGAAAAAAGTAGCATCTTTCCTCTCTGTTGTCGTCATCTAATGCATTGGCAAGTGGGATAACATACAAAGTTGTGAAAAAGTTGAAGAAACTTTAATTTTGTGTCAAAATTAATTAGTCTTTGCCTTTTCTAATATTTTATCTCTATGTGGGGCTCGTTATATGCATGAACATAGACTGTGGAATATTGCTAAACTGAAGTTTCAGGTTAGGAAATCTCTGCCTGAACTTGGCTTTTCTTAATTGCATCTGGTTGTTTGTTGGTTGAATACCTTGCAACCTGGTTCCTAGGATGTTGTGTTTCATAGATACAATTTTTTTTTGGCTTACAGACACTCTCTCTGGGATGAATAAAAGAATGACAATTTGAAAGTTTCATCTCTATTTTTTTATGAAGATGGCCTCATGGAGTGGATCAATTATGCAGTTAAATCTGATTAAACTCATTGGCTGAAAATGTTGGATTGCAGCATTGAATTTGACCGCGATGATGAATTATTTGCAACTGCTGGAGTTTCAAGGCGCATTAAAGTTTTTGACTTCTCTACGGTTAGTTCTTGATTTAGGTTCCTTTTTACTTTCTCTTTCCATTGTGCTTATAATGGTTGATACGTGAAGCAGAATGTATTTTAAAGATGCAATTTACAGCCTCCTGGTGGATTATTTTTTCCAGTTTCTGTTATAGTATGAATCACCATCCCCTCCTTAGAAAAAGGTAAAACAAGAGTTGATAAACAGGGGATAGGCTCTTTTTGGTCAATCTCTCAAAATTCTTTGATTTCATATATATTCCCTTTAAGACTTCTAACATATTTACAACTGGACCACTCTTATATCCACACCATATGAAACCATGATGCTTCTATCCATTCAGCAAGTTTTTCATTACTTATTAAAGACCATTTCTTTTTACTGCAAGTGGATTTGGTTTTTTCATGGATGGGTGTAGTAAAATGATAATATAAAAAACACATCCTGCCACTGAATTTTTGGCTGTAGAAATATATTTAAATTTGTTAAATATTGTTCCTGTTCTGTTATTTTGCTGACTTCTCTGTCTTTGGCTATTCTATCTGTTGCCAGGTTCTGAATGGCCCTGCAGATGTGCACTGCCCTGTTGTGGAGATGTCAACACGATCTAAACTTAGCTGCTTGAGTTGGAACAAGTATTCTAAAAATCAGATAGCTAGTAGTGATTATGAGGGAATAGTAACTGTTTGGGATGCGGCGACTAGGCAGGTACTAGTTGAAGTATCATGGTTCATTTAATTTTTTTTTTACTATATTGGATATATTTATTTTTTATCCAATTTATATTGATATATAATTGTATTATTATACATACATGCATTTCAATTCTACATCTTCTCAAGATTGTTATTTTGTGTTACAATTCTGTATAAAACTCATTGCAGAGTGTGATGGAATATGAAGAGCATGAAAAGCGTGCATGGAGTGTTGATTTTTCTCATACAGAACCATCAATGCTTGTATCTGGTAGTGATGATTGTAAGGTATTAAACTCTTTAATATCCTGAACCAGGTCATGTTGTTTATTCAGTAATGCATAATGTATCTAATTTGATTGCTTTTCAAAAGGACAAATCAAACGTGTCCTCAGCTAGGTCTTGTAATTTATGTGCATTATTCTATATTTTGTGATTTATGGTAGCAAGCGTTGGGCGTTGAAAGGACAACACATGGGTAAGTTGAATGTTACTGAAATGAGAATGCTAAGATGGATATGTGGACATACTAGGATGGATAGAATTTGTAATTAGTGCATTACAGAAAAGATGAGGGTAAAATCTATTGAGGATAGAATAAGAAAATATAGATTAAATTGATTTGGTCATGTGAAACGAAGACCCAATGATGGATCTATGAGAAATATTGAATAAGTTGAGGTGGATGTAACTAAGAGGGGCAGGAGTAGATATAAACAAACTTAGATAAAAGTAGTTCAATATGATTTTATTGTTTATATCTCTCTGAAGATGTAGCCTATAATCACTTCAAGTGGAAAAAGAGAATCCATATAATCGACTTCAATTAACTTGGGATTAAAGTTTTGTCGAGTTGAGTGTTCTATAATTTGTAATGCTGAAATTCTCTTGCATTTCTCGCCTAAGGTTGGGCTAGTTATGCATGAGCTATAGGGCTTTCATAGTTGCATTATGTCCAATAGCTATTTCAAAATGCTATTAAGTGTCATGCAACTTCTTGATTAAAATTCATAAACATGTGGACACCTAGGCAAGCCTGGCATGGATCCAAAAACAATATGAAGGCTCTTTTTCTTTGTCTGTTTCTATAGGAAGAGGATTTTTTTTTAACATAAATGCTTTGGTGGTGTCAGTTATAATGTAAAATCCAGATGCATGTTTGTAACCATGGTATTATCATCACTGTGTCAACCTTTGTTTGCATTTATTTAATGGTTTGGGAGGAGTTGAATGCAGAAAGTAACTAATTATGTTTCTGCAATTTTCAAGATAAATTAAGCAAAGCCATTGTAAAAAATTGAAGTCCATGCCTTACATTAATGTTTTTAGGAAAGAAAGGCATTTATGTTGCAAGGCATGTAATAGTGGCATAAACAAACTCCGAATTGAATTTTCGATGGCTACATGTTTCTTTTTCTCCATTTTCAACTAACTGTATTTGCATCTCTGCTCTATGAAATAATCAGGTCAAAGTTTGGTGCACAAATCAGGAAGCTAGTGTTCTCAACATAGACATGAAAGCTAATATTTGTTGTGTCAAGTATAATCCTGGATCTAGCCATTACATTGCGGTATGTTCCTCTCAATTGTATATGCAGAGGCAATGTATGCAGTTAGCTTGTCCTCTGGTTAATGCATGATCTACAATGTCTAAGAATTCTACAATTTGATCTTGTGCTCTAACATGTATCTAGCATAGAAGTAAACATCCTGCAAGTTGACATGCACTTGTAGCTTTCTTTGGTGTTTGGAAATTCATAGGTTGGATTTTCCCTAGGCCTTAGTACAAGCCGTGAAGAAGTGTATGCAGATTGTATGCTTGATGTCACAAGGTTGGTTTCATCAGCTGGCTATATATAATGCAAAATCTCATTAGGATAGCTTATCACTGTTAAATCAGAGTAAGCTAGTGGCCTCACCCAATGGCATGGACAAGGTTTTTATGCGAGACATGTAGCCTTAAAAGTGGAAATTATTGTGACCTTTCTGCAGGTTGGTTCAGTAGACCACCACATTCACTACTATGACTTAAGGAACATCAGCCATCCACTCCATGTGTTCAGCGGGCACCGCAAATCTGTTTCATATGTAAAGTTCTTGTCTAAAAATGAACTTGCTTCAGCATCTACAGACAGCACATTACGGATATGGGACGTGAAGGAAAATGTGCCGGTGAGTAATATGTTTTGCTGAAGCAAAATTCATGGGCACTTCTATATATATAAAATAAATTCTTTAGCAGCAAATGCTATGCTTTTGCCCCAAAAGACTGGCATCGGGTATCTTGGAGCATCCATAAGTGAATGATATTGAAGCAGAACTTTATTTTTTGAATTATGGATGGTGAGTTTGCCCAATTGTGCGTCGTAAAAAATTTGTGACATTGCTAGAACTTGCTAGTAGATGTGGCAATCAGGTTGAGTGGGATTGGGTTGTTTTGAGTGTTGCATTAAGTTTGAGTCACTTAAGGGGTTTAATTTATTGATCATCCAATGGAGTTCAATTTGGCATTGCTTTTAGAAGAAGCTGACTTTGGACCCCGAAAAAAAATCTCATGAGTTAATGGAAAATAGCTACTTGTATTTTGGTTTTTATGGGCTTGACCTTAAAGTTGATTTTGGACAAAGCTCATATTTGAAACCTTATCAATTAGTTTTAAACTTATAAAAATTGAAGGATAAGTAACTATACATTGGTTCGGAGTTTCTTATTTTTGGTTAAAAATCAACTTTTTCCGAAAATTATGCTACAATAGGTCTAAGTTGAATGTTAGATATTCATTTCTATGTTATTGTTGTAATTATTTTGGAATTTTATTTTATTTTTGTTTATATATATATGTTTTTTAACAGGTCTCAATTTGTTTTGTAATTGAAAAATAAATTATTTTGTCCTTTCTGGTTCAACTCCAAAAAATCTTAGTTGGGGACAAGTTTTTTCCCTATTTTTCTGAGGGTGTACAGGTTGGATTTGTGGGTTTGGTCCTGAATTGCCACCCTTGCCAAAATGCCTGCAATCAGTTAGTTGTATACTTGAATAATGTACCTGGGATAAGTTAATTACCATTTTGATGCATCTTTATCTGATACTGACAGGTTCGTACCTTCAGAGGCCACACAAATGAGAAAAATTTTGTGGGTCTCTCAGTAAGCCGTGAATACATTGCATGTGGCAGTGAAACAAATGAAGTTTTTGTCTATCATAAGGTTAGCTACACATGAAGCATTGGGCCAAGCATACTTTATTATCTTCTCTGAGTTCAATCAAATAAAGTTTTGATTTACTTGCAGGAAATCTCCAAACCTGCTACATGGCATAGATTTGGTTCACCTGAAGTGGATGATGGCGATGAGGATGCAGGGTCTTACTTCATTAGTGCTGTCTGCTGGAAGAGTGACAGTCCTACTATGCTAACTGCAAATAGCCAGGGTACAATTAAAGTACTAGTTCTTGCAGCTTGATAAATTACAAATGAATTACAGAGTTCTCTTGTTTATTTATGGTGATTAGTGGTGATCTTGTATATATCAATGGAGAATGAATTTGGTGGTTCTCCAATTCTTGTTCCTTTTGTTTGGCCGATAATTGTGTATAAGATTTCACAACAGAATTAATTAACATTCCATGACTGGAATTAATTTTAGTAAAGCCTTACTCTCTATTCGATATCTGATCTTTTTTTTTTCTTCTTAAGGCATATGGAACAAAAGAATTAGAAATACATGCTTCTTCTGTGTAATTTTGGATTTGTATGCTTCATACTTGAAGTTGGCCAAGAATGAGGCTTCGCAACCTTCACATAATGGTAAGATTGCTCGTGTTAAGTCACAAGTAGGAATTGTTTTCTGGAAAGAATGCAAGGCATGGATGAGCAAAAATTTTCGAACTCGAACGATTTGACCGATCACATCGGTTTAAATCGACTAAGTTGATCGATTTTGAATTATATATTTATTAGTAAATTTGATCAAATTAGATAAAATTCGATCGCACCAATCAATAATTATTAATTTTTTAAAATAATTTTTTTGACCATTATTAAGTGACTGGATTAATTAAGTTTTAAAATTTTATCAACCTGATTGATGTTCATACTTAATGCAAGGGAAAAGCTGTGTATGATAAATAAATCTTTTGACCTTTGCAAGGTAAGAAGTCACTGAGAATTAGGGGTGGACAAAAAAACCGAGAAAACCGAATCGACCGAGAAACTGACTGAAAACCGACTGAAAAATCGGTTAATTGACTGGTCGGTTCGGTTTTCGGTTCTAAATTACATCAAACCGAAAATATTCGGTCGGCCAGCGGTTTCATTGCTCAAAAAACCGAACCGACCAAAAACCGATCGAATTTTTTAGGTCTAAACCAAAACCACTAGTTTATAATGAAACCGACCGAATTTTTTTTGGTCTAAACCAATTTTTTTTGTCTAAACCAAAACCGACCGAAAACCGAAGGTTCAGTTTTTTCACGGTTCTCCTCTGATCGGTTCGATTTTCGGTTACTAAAATATATAATCGGTTTTTGGTCGGTTTTTGCAGATCGGTTCGGTTCGGCCAACCGAACCGATTTTGCCCACCCCTACTGAGAATTGGTGAACGTCATTTTATGCTCGAAATTGATCCATATAAAATCAAGTGAATGTTATTTAGTGACTTTGTGTTAATGGATGTAATTTATTTCCATTTATGATCAGATATTTTAGCATGACATCAAAGCTCAACCCTATTGAATCATTGTTGGTTGAGTCCTACGATTCCAAGTTAAAGCTTAAAATTGGTAATTTGGTATTTTATTTTATAAAGCTACTATAAGAGGCCATTAAGAGAAACAGCTTTTACATTTTGGGATTTAAAATATTTGGTTTAGTAGACAGGATGGGTCAAAATAAAATTCATATTTCGAAGTACGTGAAATACTAAATATTTTAGGCTTCATTGGGATATAATATGATTATTTTGAAATTTAAATTTTAAATCTCCAATTATTTGAAATGATTAGTTATTGTAAATGTAAAAAAAAATGGACTCGCTTTGTAAATTTTTTTAACATATTTCTTATTCATCACTATATAGCGATATAAATTATATTTTATGAATTATTTTTGTCAATGTATTAATCATTATTTTCTTATTTTGTATGCCTAATAATTATAATCTTATCCGACATGCAACAAATCACAAGTCTTATTTTTGTCTTGCTCTGTCGTATTGTTGCTTTGCTCGTTGCAGCAATTGAGGCTTTACTTTTTTGTTTTTGTTTTCTTTTTTCTTCAAGAGATTTTTAATTCTTGTAATATCATGTTTGGATGATAAGAATTTGAATTCTATCGCTTATTATTCCAAATGAGAGAATGGAGTTAGCATGTTAATATTGGGAATTATTTTCTTTCCACTCCATGGCTGGTGTCCTTTTAACAAAGTGTATGCAATGTACTCAGGAACTCACTCATACCAGCATGGGCAAAGGTAAAAATGGCAAACAAAACCTTAAAAATATAATGCAGCTCCTTTCACAAGGCTTTAGTCCTCTGTTTTTCGAAAATATAAAAAAAATTAAAAATGCTAATGCTACTAATTGCACCACAAAATTAAAAAAAAAAAAAAAACATTTTGTCTCGCACTGCATGCTAAATAAATATCCAGGAAAAAGAAATAATAAATCAAACACATATAAGGTCTATTTGGTATGTCAAGGTGGCTTTATCATTTTACAATCAGAAGTTCTCAACATGTTAAATTAAACCTGATGTTGCAGAAAACAACTAAGGAGAGAAGAACATCTACAATTCGTAATAAGACACTTATTTTCTTGGTCTCTTTAAGGGAGAAAAGGATGATCCTGACCATAAAATATATACTTTTGGGCTTGCAAGGTCAAGAAAACTCAAGCCGCCTTTGTGAAGTTCAAAAAAAAGAAAAAAAAATATAAGAAGGATAAGCTCAGGAGAGATACCGCCGTAACTTCTACAACATTATCATGCTTCTATTTATCCTAATATGTAGCTGACAATAATCAACCATGGCTAAATTAAAGTAAAGTTGTTGAGCAAATAGCAGAGCCATGGTAAGGGAAAAAAGAAAAAGAAAAAAAAAAGAGGGAGAAGGGAAGGACCAGAGCTTGGAGGCAATGGCTATGGACCTTTGGTCGAATGGGCAATGAAAATTGAGGAATATCGAGTGATGGCAACTATAGCTATTTATATAGCAAAATGTGGTCTCAGCATGAAGTAAAAACCAAGAGTACAATTGGGTGTTTGCAGACGGGATTTAATGATGTGTCATTTTCTACTGAATTTTTCTTTTTCTCCTTTTTCCTGTTAGCCATATCACAAGACTTGTTGAAAATATTGTTGTAAACAACAAAGTCAAAACAACTTTTCATGATTTATCTCTGGCTATAAACTAAAGTAATTGATTAAATATATATAATTATATGTGTAAAACTTTTATTATTTAATTACATTATTCTGCCAAATATTTATTGAATAATGTACTAATTTGGTGTTTTTCTTAATGAAAAATGAAAACTTTTGGTTATTTCTATAAAATTGAACACCAAACATATATACACATTTTTTTTATTAATAACGTACGGAGATGAAAACTCCTAAACTCAAATTTAAAAACTAAGTAGAAGTAAAATATGCTCATGATCACTAAATTACACCTTAGTGGTTATATAAGCACATTTTTTAATTAATGGATAATAGTAATTGGGTTAGCTTCCTAATTTACTATTTCAAGCTTGAATTTCATGATTAATATTGTAACATCCGTGATTTTGAAGAAATTAAATAAATATTTGGAGATATAAATTGTATATACTCAATATATATATCTAGAGTATATATAACATATACATATGGTATATTAATTGTATATGTTGGATTAATATATTATATACTTAATATTTAATACACATATAAGGTACATTTGATGTATATATAAGATACATATTACTTGTGCATATGTGTAATATTCTAAATTTTTGAAAAGTTCTAATTTTTAGAAATTTGATAAAATAAATTATAATTTAAATGGATAAATTAAATTAATGATTTTAAATAAAAAATGAAGGGGTTTTAAATGAAAAAGTGGAACATATATATGATATATATGTAAAATATACATAACATATAAAAGTCAGTACTTTTTAAAAGAAAAGTCAAAGTAAAAGAGTATTTTGGTAATTAAATCTTAGAAATTTAAAATTAATAAAATAATTTAAAAATAAATAATTTTTGAATGGAAGAGAAAATTTAGGACTTTTAATTTATTAAATAAATAAATAATTATTAAATTATTTTAATATATATATATATATATGGTTTAAAATTAAAGGGTGAAAAGAAAAGAGAAATAAAAAAGAAATAAAGTCTTCTTCTTCTTCTTTCCTTCAAGGACGAATTTTATGGCCAAAGAGAAAGATTTTTAGCTTCTTCCATCATCAAATTCTTCAAGCTTTCAAGGGAATAAGAGTAGTTTTGGTGATTTTTCAACAAGTAAGTAAGTTTTATTTCCAAAATTATAAAGTTCTTTAAAGCTTATGAATATGTATGGATTGAGTTTTTGAAAGCACATGTTATAATTGTTGAAATGGGTATGGAAGATGTTCTTTTGATGAGTAAATAATGATTTTAAGGTTGGATTAAAGAAATGATTGAGTTTGGGTAAGATTGGTGAAGAGAGAGAATTTAGGGTTATGGAACATTTGAGTTTTTGAAATCATGATTTTTGATTTCAAATGAGTTGTTTTGATACATAAACAAGTATTTTAAAGTCAAATATTAGATTTGGTTGTGTTTGGTTAGAGCTTGAGAATGGAAGCGGATTTAGGGTTTTGGAAAAGTGATTTTTCAAAGTGGTTGAATTATTTGATTTTATTTGTTTAAGCATGTTATTTAGTGTCAAAAGTGATGAATATAAGCTTGAAATTATTAATGGATTGTGTTGGAAAGGAAAACCTTCAATGGGGGAAGGTTATGCCATTTTATGGTTTTGTATATAAAAGTGTATTTTTTATAATGTAAATGGTTCAAATGTATTAAAATATGCTTCTAATGATATAAATAAACTTAATATATTATAATGAATGGCCTAGTATAAGAATCCAAAGTTAAAGTGAGGTTAGCCTTAAATTTTAAATTTTTGCTTGGATGAGGTTTAATTATGGTTTAATATTGGAAATGCCATTAAACGTGATACTAAATGATTATTTGCTATCACATTTAGTTTAGGCATTGAGGGAGATTGATTTGCTTCATCCAAGTGGTGAAGGGCTAGTTGGAAAGATAGGATTGGATGTTGTTTTAAGCTTACTTTGGGTTGCTAGTGGAGGTATGTACAAACTTTGAATATATTATTTATATTTGCATGACATTTGAGCTTAACACATTTTGGTTGAAAAATATGTTAAGTTGCTTGGTTCATTGATTAAGTATGAATAATATGCTATGACATTTGTAATGTCATATATGTGTTAAATACATTGTGAAAAGCCATTGATAATGGCTAAATCGTGTAGAATGTGAAATATGTATAGTATATTATGTGAAAATATCCAAAGTAATTGGGTACTGTGTTGTGAATGCAAAAATGAAATATGTGGAATAATGAAATAGATTGATATTGATAAAAATGAGAAAAAAATGAGAAAAATGAGAAAGATGTGAAAAATGAGAAAAATGAAAAAAAAAGTGAAAATAAGGCAATGAGCCTAATTTGATTATGAGAAATGAAATGAGAAATGAATTGTGAAAGTATTTGATAATGAGATAAATGAATTAATTGTGTGCCTAGTATGTTATTCAATTTTCAGAGTTCTGGGTTTGGTGGCATGCCTATGAATTGCTGGGTAGGTGAAAAGACCGGGTCGTAAGCCGAGCCTAATTGATAAATGATAAATATGATATTTTTGGGGTAAAAAGACTGGGTCGTAAGTCTCAAAAATTGTAGCAGTCTAGCCGGATTGAGGATCAAGATACTAGGGCCTAAGGGTCTAACCGGGTTAAGGTCCGAGAGACTGGGGCTGTTACATTATCCATGAATATATATATTGCCTACAGGCTAGACACATGGCGTCATTATGGACCAAAGCAGTAACTTTGAATTTGAATAACATATTAGATGCTTTTTGGGCCTATGCTTTAATGTGATATAATTGAGCAATATAATGCTGTGAATTGTGATTATGAAATATTTGAACAATATAAGAAAGTAGAATGATGTGATATCTATATGCATTGTTTATTGGCATTACATTGAGTTTTATTGTTATTATCAAAGTTTGTACCACTAGGCTTCGGCTTAGCGCGATTGTAATTTGTCGCGCAGGTGTCATGGATGATTTGGTAAAGCCGGAGAGTTCCACTAGACCTGGTAGGGTCTAGGTTTATATTTATTGAGCTTGAAGAGTTGTTTTTGAGTACATCAAGATTAGAGTCAATTGCCAGCATGTAGATATTTGATATTACAATGTATTTTGATATTATATATGTTATGATATGTTTTTGGAAGTATATAATGTAAATTGTAAAGAATGTTTTAAATAATTTGTTCAGATGTGATTTTATATGTGTTGTTAATTTATATATTTATATATAAGTATTTTGAGAAAATATGGAGAAATTGAGAAGTATTGGTGAAATAGTGAATTGATTTTTATTAGGAGTGTTTTTTTTATGCAGGTTGTGTTTTGCTGAATTTTGAAAACGTTCAAATTACAAACAAAACTCTGGCAAATTTTTCCTAGAGATTTTCATATAAAATATTTATTTTGGATTCCTATAACAAGCAAATAATATTTATATACTATTTATATTATATAATAGTATTTGAAATCTTAAAACAGAAATATGAAAAATTTTATTAAATCGGTCTGTGACATTTTTATACCGTATATGCATATTTCACATATATTGAAAATATGTATTGTACGTATATAGGGTATAAGGGTATTACAAATATAAATAATTTTTTAACTATGTAAAATATATATTTTTTAAATCACAGAGAAAGAATTTTGTGTGTGTGTATATATAAATGTATATAATCACAAAATTAAGAGAATATTTTTACTATATTTTCCTGCAACACCAATTTTTTAATTTGATTTCAAAATGAAAATCCACTTTATAGATTGATAAATGAAAAGATGAATCAATCAATTATTAATCATTGAATATAATAATACAATATTAATTAAAATATAATATATGATTAATTTTATATATGATAATTTTACTAAATATATAAATAAAAAATATGTAATAAGTTTTTAGCATATACATATGTATATGCATATGAAAAAAAAATAACAACAAGAACAAATATAATATTTAGAGAAGACGTGTGATTAGAGAAGATGTGTCTTCTGTTGTTTGAAACTTTCACAGTAAAGGCACATTAGTGATGGTTCTAGCCATGCACATAAGGTGTTCGATGAAATGTCTGACTTGACTTTCATAATCTAGTAATTAATGGATTTCAGACATAGCAACTAGGGAATAGAAGCTCTTGCTTTCGTCATATAGTGAGACTCAAGATTTTGAACCGCCAACGTTTTCTCACCATGGAAAATCTTACTCCTCCGGCTCCGGCCCCACCTGGGCCCGGCAGCCAGTCTTTTGCCGACGTGCTACGGAATGAAAACTCTAAGGTATGTGTTGATCGCTCTTTTGAATATGCCAAACTGCATTGCCCCCAACTCTTTAGCAAAAAGCCTTCAAAATTTAAGGGAGTTCCAGCAATTTCATTCATAACAGATGAGATTTCTATGCTTTCCCAAGATTTCAAATATGCTCTAATCGGAACTTTTGATTCAGGCCGACCAAATATGAAGTCTTTGCAGAAAAGCTTTGAAGCTATTGGATTTAAAGGTTTATTTAAGTTAGGACTCTTGGATGCCAAACACATTCTTATTAACTTTGACTTTGAAGAAGATTATCACAGATGCTGGCTTCGCCAGATTTGGTATTTTCTAGGGTTTTCAATGAGAGTTTCAAAGTGGTCACCAAGTTTTCGCCCCAACGATGATAGCCCAATAATCCCTACATGGATTATTATGGAAGGACTGCCCATTCACTTTTTCAACAAAGCTGCTCTTTTTCCTATTGCAAATCTTATTGGGACACCATTAAAAGTTGATGCCGCAACATCCATTCTGACTTGACCATCTGCAGCTAGAGTTTGTGTGGAGTTTGATTTATCACAAGAATTACCCTCAAAGATTTGGATTGATGATGGTATCAATGGATTTTTCCAATCAATAATTTATGAGAGCCTCCCGCCATATTGCTCAGCATGTTATCGGCTTAGACATGATAATCAAACTTGTACTGCTGGAAAGAATCAGATTAATTCGAAAGTTTTACATCCGGTTGCTGAACAACAATCCAAGCCCACAACCTCCAAAATCTGGGTTCCAATAGATAAAGCTTTTGACCCCAAAAACTCTATGGCAAACATTCTGCAGCATCAGGAACCTTCAACTATTCCCGAGATTAATACTGCTGATTTTATTGATTCACCGGATGTTGAGATTAATAAAACAGTTAGTGATGAATTGCATGATGATAGAGAAAGCTTTGAACCATCTACACTCAATGGGAAAAGAGACAATTCATGTGAGGCTCCTGTTTACAACAATCTGGATGCTGTTGAAGTTTTCTCTGAACATTCCAACTCTACATCGGATGCAGAACAAATTGAGCATCATTCGGATAGTAGTTTACCGACCACGATTGCTATGTATAGCCGGGAAGAGTGGCAGGCTATGGGTGATGTTATTTCAAAAAAAAAAACTTAATGTTGCAAAGACTTTATCCATCAACGAATCAGACCATGAAGCTGGTTATACCATGGTAACAAGGAAACGAGGTGTGAAAAAAAAGAAACAACAGTCTCCAGTGATTGTCAGGCGATCTAATCGTCCTTTAACTGTTCCTAAGAAATTCGCCCAATGAATATTCTTAGCTGGAATGTTAGAGGTATTGCCTCATCTCTTAATCGCCTTCATAAACTCTGTATTGATCACAAAATAAGTATTCTTTTTGTTATTGAACCTATGATCGATAAACATAAGAAATCTTTTTATGCTTCTAAGCTAGGGTACAACAATATTTTTTCATCTTTGGATAATAAAGTTTGGGTTATGTGGAAGGATAATCTGTTTACTCTCATGGATTTTAATGATGTTCCCCAGCTTCTTACTTGTTCGGCTAGGTATCTTTCTCAGTCCTTTTCTTTCACTTTATCTGCTATTTATGGCTATCATACCGATCGAATCAGTTTGCTCTTTGGGATAATCTTTGTAGTACAGCTTCTTTGATTTCTATCCTATGGCTGGTGGCGGTGACTTTAATGCAATTAAGAGTTTGTCGGAATATAAGGGAAATGGCTCTCCTAATATTCATAGCATGCAAGACTTCATAAATTGCTCAGATGATTGTGGGTTGGTGGACATTCCATATCAGGATTGTGCTTATACTTGGTCTGGAGTTAGGAGTAACGGTCACGTCTGGGAGCGACTAGATCGTTTCATGAAAAATGTTCTTTTTTATGATTCTTTTAATTAAGTCACTACTCGTCACTTGGCACATGTGGTTGTCTTATAATACTTTTCTTCCGATGGTCAAGAAACACTGGAATTCAATCTTCTATGGGGGTGGTATGAAAAGTCTCTTCTTTAAGCTGAAGTCTCTCAAATCTGTCATCCGTGTCTGGAATTGGGATCATTTCGGTAATATTTTCAATAGCATTTCTATTCTTTCTATTCCACTGAGTTCTGTTGTCAGGAGTAGGGTCGGCTAAAAAGTTCATCGGGTTTTAGCTGTAAAAAGTTCTTCTGGTACATGGATTACTAATCAAGAAGATATTGGCCAAGAAGCAGTTCAACACTTCTCTGAACTTTTCAACAGAAAGGATTCAGTGGAGCCCGTGTCTATGGTGGATTTTATCCCTACCATTGTCTCCGCTGATCATAATGCCGCTCTTGAGAAGATTCCAGATAATCAGGAAATTAAAAATGCAGTTTGGCAATTAATCCGAATAGCGCTCCCGGTCCAGACGGTTTTGATGGTACTTTTTTTCAATCTTGCTGGGACATTATGGGTTGGGATGTCTGCAGTGTGGTTAAAGAATTCTTTTTGGGTCTTCCAATACTCAAGGCCTTCAGCAGTCCTAAAATTATTCTCATTTCTAAAGTGGAGAGCCCAAACAGCTTCAACAAGTTTCGGCCCATTTGCCTTGCCACCTTTGTTAGTAAGCTATGTACTCGAATTCTTGCTAATAGATTTGCTCCCATTCTAGACAAGCTTATTTCAAAGGAACAAGCTGGTTTTATGGAAGGAAGATCCATACATTCCCACATTCTTTTGACCACATTATGATCCATGAGCTAGATAGAAAAACTAGGGGCAACAATTTAGCAATTAAACTTGACATGGCAAAGGCTTTTAATAGAGTTTCATGGGAATACCTCAAAGCTGTACTTCTCCTGGAGGTAGGCTACTTCTCATTAAGCATGTCTTGAATTCTATTCCTATTCACATCATGGGTTCCATGCTTTTGTCAAAATCTGTTCTAAATGCTATTGAGTCTAAATTGACTTCTTTTTTCTGGAGCACTGATGTTACTCAGCATAAATATCATTGGGTCAAATACATGGACTTTTGTTTTCCTAAGGATGAAGGAGGTTTCGGACTCAGATCTTTATATTCTCTTCAAGAGGCCTACTCTCTTAAAATATGGTAGTCTTATCTTTCTAATGACTCTCTATGGTCAAATTACATGCACTATAAGTATCAGAGGAAAGGTGAAATGTCCTATCAAGCTATTGACTCTTGTACCTGGAAACGGATTTGTCATGCTCATTCTTTAGGCTATGATCTTGTGGATTTCCAAGACAATTCGGTCAGGTGGAAAGATACTACTTCGGGACTATTCTCCTTATCATCAGCTTATGATGCGGTTAGGGAACATAAGTCTACTACTCTTTCTAGTAAGATGATTTGGGATTCTTGCATTCCATTGAAATTATCAATTCTCACTTGGAAAATTTTGAAAGGAGCCATTCCCCTTCCAAATCGGCTTCAGAAGCTTGGTATCAAACTTGCTTCGGCTTGTCCTTTTTGCTACTCTAATGCAGCGTCCATGGATCATATTTTTTATTTTTGTGACTCGGTTCAGAAAATCTGGAAACTCTATGGATCTCATCTTCCTTTTGATATATCCACTAAAGCTTCCTTGAAGCATGAGCTCATGACTTGGTGGTTGATCTCTTTGCCTAATTCTATGGCGGGCCGAATTAGAAAGTTGGTGCCTTTGGTTATTATTTCTTTCATTTGGTCTTCCTACTGTTGGCTAACCTGGGGTGATGAACCAGTTTTCTTTCCTATGGTGCATCATCAGATATCAAGTTTCATTTTAAACTGGGATATAGCACATGCTAATGACATTTTTGCCAGACCGATCCCTACGTTCTCTGATTTTCTCCCGGATGACTTTGGTTTGAAAAGCTTAAAACCATCCCTTGTTTATTGGAACAAACCTCCACCAGGTTTCTTGAAGCTCAACATAGACGCCTCTTTTACTCCCTCTCATTCCACTGGGGGAGCAGTCCTTCGCGATGCAGCTAGTTCGTTCACAATCGGTCTCTCTTTCCCCATTAGTGTTATCAACGCAGCCACGGCAGAACTTAATGCTCTTCGTTTTGGCCTGGACTGGTGTCTTCATAATCATCTTCTAAACATCCAAGTTGAAAGTGATTCTCAGACTCTGGTTGCTTTTCTTTCCAGTTCCACTCAAGCTTCGGACCCTGTCATTGCTCACCTTAACTCCCTTCTTAATAGCAGTTCATCTTCTATCCAGCACACCTTCAGAGAAGGGAATCAAGCGGCCCACTATTTTGCTCTTTACAGTAAATTAAACCATGTATCTCGAATTTTTAATACATTTGATTCTTTGCCTAATTTTCTTAAAGGCATTTTGACTTCTGACTGTATGGGTTCGCCCTACATTCAATATAAATAATAATTATCCTTTGTTAAAAAAGAAAATAATATACTTCTAATAATGATAATAATAATAATAATAACATACAGATTCTCTAATATTATTTAAAATTTTCAGTAGCATAATTTTGGAAAAATATAATTTTAAAGAACATAGGCATATTTTTTTCTATAATATCATTTTGAATTTTATAAATAATATATTTAACTTATAATAGTGTTATCAAATAGCTTTTCTATAATATTAAATTCTATATTAATGTACAATATCGGAGACAAACTAGTATGAGTTAATTAAGAATACATGACGCGAGTAAATGACAATTTATATTATTATTATTATTATTATTATTATCTGCAGAAACTTGCAAATAAATTCATTTTACTGAATTGAGAAGGAAAAAAAAATACAAAATAGCAGGGGTTGTGCCTTGTGATTGTGTCCTGCTCACGTCAGTGGTCCCTTATGGAGCATCTGAAGCCAGCTAATTACTTGGCAAAATATAATTCATAAATTAAAATTTTATAAGATTTTTTTTAAAAAAAATTTATATTATTACAAGGGCAGATGTATAATTGACTATTTCACAAATGGAGCAATGGAAGAGCAGTCAGGCAAAGCGAGGTTTGACCATTAAATTCTCGTACTCTGCCCACCAAGCATTCCCAGCTCTGCTAACCAATCAAACAAAAGAAAAAATTTGAATTTGAAAAAGAAAAAAACAGAGAAAGAAAGGGAAATAACATAGAAACAGAGGTAAGTTTAAGCTACAAAAGGAACTTTGTCTCACAGTATTGACTCTTCCATTTGTCTCTGTGCATCCAAAATTTCTAAAATCATACAAAACAAATACTAATTCCCATGTCTCACGTAATTATTATTCACTGCACCCCTCAGAATGGTCTCTGCACTGTGACGTCCATCTCATATGGGCCTCTTATTTAATGCCTATTTTTTCCAACAACAATATAAGTAAATTATTTTTATATTAAAAAATTATAAAATTTTATTTAATGTTATTGATATTGAAATCATTTAAAAAAAAATACAAATGTTAAAAATAAAAAGCAAAATTTAGGTGTAAAACTGTACTTCAAAAATAAAGTTCAATTATTTTTATTTGAGACCGGATAAAATTATTATGTTTTAGACTTATAAATATATTAAGGCTAACGGGGAGAAATCATAATAATGAGTATATATTTTCCATAACAAAAACTAAATTTGTAAATATAAAACACACCCAAAAATTAAAAGTAATAGCCGAGTAATTGCGATGGGAAAGAAGAGTACATGGGAATGCCTGGCAGTGAATGTCGTGTTTGGTTATATCTTTACCAAAATGTTAAGAAATCCCAGAAGCTGTTTAGAGGCAATTTGAAATGAATAGCAATTTTATGAATACACTGTAAAACTGACAAACTCATTAATTTTGTGTCATCATTAGCATGATGCGTCATACTATATGTTAACTAATTAATGCTTCCCAAATCTTTCTTTCTTTTGGTATCTATTGGCTTTGGCTATTTGCCTTGCCTGCATTTGCTTGCTACCAAATCATCTACTTAATATTTTGCTATAAAGATCATCTGTTCTGTATTAAGATCTTAGTATTTGTGGGTCAATTCTCACATTTTGCATCTCTCTTAGCTTTTTCTTTATCAGAAGAGACAGAATCATATATTAGGAGAAAGAAAATTACAAGAGTCTTGTCAATGGATTAAAAAACCATTGAAGGTGCAAGAACACATACTGCAGAAGCATAGCAAACTGCAATATAACCACCCTATGAAAATTAATGCAAATCTCTCAAATAGAAAACAGGCCATATATGAAATGAACAGTGACCAATACACAAATAAATATACTGAAACTAAAATAAAACCTATAATTGATTAATGCCATAAAAATAAGAACTTTGGCAAAAGCCTAACTAAAATTCAACCTTAGAAGGGAGAAGTCGTCAACTATCTTTGCCTTCAAGTGCTAGAAGCGTCATATCCTTGTAGAGAAGGACCAACTAATGCCGTATGCCATGAAAGGCTAGCTACACAAGGGAGATCTTTTGAAGCTTTAAATAAAAATCTTCTCCAATCCACCAGATCCATAAAAATAAATTGATCCATCGTAGGAGTGGAGAACAAAAGGAGCCTTAAGAAGCTAAATTTGAAAAAAAAAAAAAAGGCACATAAGAAAACTTCATAAAATCAAATAAAAAAATGAAATCCAAGGCTATCATTAGCCAAAAGACCAGCGGCAACCCTAGATCTAGAATTATAAGGAGTCGCCACAATAAATATTCCTATTTATTGATAGTATTAACATAAATAACAATATAAATAATTTAAGCAATAAATTATAAGAAATTTAAGAACATATAACCTAATATAAAAGGGAATGAGTTATAGAATACTGAAGCTCAAGAGTTATAGACATCCATTTATTCATAACACTCCATGGTTTAGATATCTACCTTTGTAAAAAAATGTCTCATTAAAACTTTATTAGAAAAAACTAAGTGGAAAAATAACTAGTGAAGAAAAAAAGAATACAATATTATTTCATACAAATAGTACACCGTCTTATTACAATCTTTACCAGAAATACATAATGATAAGAAATATAATCTTATTATGGCAGTTGTATTTTAAAAATGTGAATATTGTACTCTAGTGTTGGGATTAAATATAGAAACAGAATATTTATTTGGACAAAATACAACAAATAAAAATAAAAAAAATAAACAAGAACAAAAATTTACGTGGTTTGGCATTAGCATACATCCACAGGTAAATGAGAAAAATAAATCCACTAATAATCAGAAAGTGGTACAAAACAAGAGAGAATAATCACTGTAAATTCTTAACCCAAATAAACCCACTTAATCTCTTCTCACAAAGTTACAAAAGAGAAGAAAAATATTCATAAAATGGAAGGCTTTTCCAGAAAAAATATTCTAAAAACACAATACTTACAAATAAGATAAATAAAAAAAATAGTGATAAATATTTTCAAAATACTCAAAATAAAATCTCATTATATATAACTCAAAAATTATCTTACACAAATAATTTTTTCTCTAAATAATTTTTTCTTCAAAAATTGTTATTTTAAAAATTGATGTATATAAACTGAATGGGGAAGGCCAATTTATAGGCCTTCCCTCCTCATATATAACGCGTGACAAAGCAATTTACAATTGCGATTTGCCAATTGTAAATTGCTTTACAATTTGGTGGAGCAAGCTGTCCAATCCATTTTTTTGAATTAAAAGTTTGCAGGTCCCATCACTTGAGTGAGATCACCAATAAATCTCCACCTCACACTCAAGTGGTTAGAACTTCTATACCAGTAATCTTACAACTCCACTTTCACTTAAATTCATTATATCAAATTACATGATTTCTCTCTACCTTTTCTAAATAGTCTTTGAGAACAATAATTACCAGTGCTAATTAAATTCAAGCAATGTTTAGGCTCGCTTAACATTGTCAAGCTTCTCTCACTTCTGTGTCCAAGTCTCACATGCCACATCTTGGTCACATTTAAATTTGACATAGGAGAAGAGACTGCAGATAAACCCATAATAATAGATCTTTGTAAGACATACAATCTACCAATTTGGTTAGTTTTCATTACAATAAAAGCACCTTTTAGAACTCCACATCCACCAGAAAATCTGCAGCTGATATTATCCAAAACAAATAAAGAGGTGAGATTTTTTTTTTCAATTAGAAGCACATCAAGCGTTAGTCAATGTTTGAATTATACCATCATGAATCCTAATTTTGACAGTATCAATACCAATAATATTACAAGAATGGCTATTGCCCATGAACACAACTCCTCTGCGTACAAGTTCATAAGAGAAAAATTAATCTCTATGAATATATATGTGGAATAAGCAAGCAGAATCCAAAATTCATCCTTATTTGGATTTGACATCATTTTCAGTCATGACGTATACATTACTGTCTTCTTGAACAATACTGGTTTCAGCCTGATTCTTTTCTTTATTTTTGTTCTAAAGCTTGAAATACTTAGCTTTAATGTGTCCTTTCTTCTTACAGTTATTACATGTCAGATGACTATTTTTTAACTGAGAGGACCTTCTTCTAAAAATAAAAACTTCTGCTATATTATCAGAATGACTACTAGAGAGTTCTTTATCAAAGAGCTCTTTAAAATATAAAGATGTTTTCACCTCCTCTAACTTTAGAGACTTGTTACTATAAATCAATATCTCTATAAAATTTTTATATGATGGATATAATGAACATAGCAATATAAAAGCTAAATCTTCATTTTCATATTTAATCTTCATATTTTTCAGGTTCAAAAGAATGAAAGAAAATTCATCAATATGAGACTTAATTGATATACCTTCCGCCATAGAAAGGGCGTACAAACGATGATTGGCAATCAACTTGGTGGTGAAATTCTTTGTGATATACAAAGACTTCAATTTGTCCCATAAATTCTTAGTTGTCTTTTGATCAAGGTCTTCAAGCAAAACTTCATTGGATAAGCATAGTTGAATTGTTGATAGAGCATTCTCATCAATTTTTATCTTTTTATTTTCATTCATCGTATTAGACATCTGATATTTACCCAATAGCATTTTATGCAAACCGTTTTGCATCAAGATTGCTTTCATATTGACTTTTCACGTAGCAAAAGTCATATTGCGCTCAAATTTTTTAATATTAAATTTTATTGTCATCATAACTAACCTCAAATAAATATTAGCAAAACTCTAATACTAGTTGTTGGAATTAAATATGAAAGAAAAATCTTTATTTAGGCAAAATTTGACAAACGGAAATAGAGAAAATAAATAAGAACACAAATTTACGTGGTTTAGCGTTAGCCTACGTCCACAAACAAAGGAGAAAAATAAATCTACTAATAATCAGAAAGTGATACAAAATAAGAGAGAATAATCACTATAAACCCTTAACTCAAATAAAGCCAATTAATTTCTTCTCACAAAGTTACAAAAGAGAAGAAAAATGCTCATAAAAGAAAAGACTTTTCTAGAAAAATATTTTAGAAGCACAACACTGACAAATAAGATAAATTAAAAAATAGTGATAAATATTTTTAAAATACTCAAAATAAAATTTAACTATTTATCACTCAAAAATTATCTCACACAAATAATTTTTTCTCTTTAAATTCTCTAAACAATTTTTTTTTTCAAAAATTGACGTATATAAACTGAATGGGGAAGGCAAATTTATAGGCCTTCTCTCAGCATATATAATGCGTGACAAAGCAATTTGCAATTGCAAATTGCTTTGCAATTCGGTGGACAGCTTAAAAAAAGTTTGCGGCACCTAGTTGTCATTGGTGAAATATTTTTATTCCTATTAGGGATACCCTTGTATATCTTTTAATGTTAATAAAAAATCATTGAGTTTCAATTCTTTTATAATATCATAGCCAAACATTAATCACACTATTCAAAATAAAAATCTTAGCCGTACCATATCTTTCATTAAAAGCCAAATTATTGATAGTTACAAATTTACAGTTGTTACAGCTATTAGAGTTGTCAAAATTTTATATTTGTTGTGTTTTTATATTCCATTATTGATATTAATGCTTTCATTGTTATTTTCAATACTACTGTTTATTTTTTATTTATTTTTAAGAGGATTGTAAAACAGTATATTTTCATTATGGGTGCTTTTTTATTTTTTTCATAGATTTAAGATTATAAGAGTATTTTTTATAAAATGTGGGTACCTATTTATTTTGTATTTTGGACTGATTATTTTATGAATGAATGAATTTACTTATTTTATTGTATGATAGTTAAATAATATCATAATAATTAAAAATAAAACAATATTTTGATTTAAAAAAGAGATAGATTCCAATTTGAAACAAGCATATTAGGGGTGTTAAGTAATTTGTCACATTTTCTATGTATACTTTATGAACCAAGTAGAGTATTGATGATTTTTAGGAATCGAATCTATTACCCCTTCTATATTTCTTCTTGGCCCATCCAGATGACAACTACTGTTCTTTGGATTTAAACTTATGTTTATTAAGGTTCCAAATCTAATAATATCAGAGTTGCAAGAATCATTACATTGAGACTATGAGACAAAAATCCTTACTCATACTAACAGTCTATATGATAGCCTAAAAAAATTCTTAATAGTATAAAAAAATAAAAATAATTGTGTAATAACAACCCATAAGAGCCTCTAATAACCCATAACAATCCAAAAATAATCAATAATACTTTCTAACAGTATATATAACAATCCAAAATGATATGATAACCCTTAATAATTCATAAAAATATCAATAATCTATAATAACCTATAAAAACCAAAAACAATCGACAAAACAATTAATAGAACTCACTAATAATATGTATGACAACCTAAAAAAATTCATAATAATAAAAAAAATAATAAACAATTATGCAATAATAAACCCCTAACAATCTATAATAGCCTCATGACAACCCATAACAATACATAATAACCTACCGGCAAAACAATCAATAATACTCGTTAACAGTCTTTACAACAATCTAAAAAAATACTTAATAATATACAAAAACACAAATAATTATATAATTAATAATATCTCGTAATAACTCATAACAATCTACAAAATAATCAATAATACTTTGTAGCAGTGTATATACCAGCCTAAAATAATCCATAATAATAAACCATGACAGCCCTTAACAATTCACAAAACAATTAATAACTTATAACAACCAAAAATAACTCATAACAACCTATAACAATCTACAAAATAATTAATAACATTTACTAGCATTATATATGGCAATCCATAATAACTCATAATAAATTATAACAATCCATAACTATATTTTAGACACTCTATTACAATCCCTGACACTTAATAATAACTCATAACATTTCATAACTTCTTCAAATACAATTCCGTAAGCTCCATGACTTCCAATAGCACTTCATTCAACTCTTCAAGGCTCCATAAATAAAAATGAAGAAAGAAACAAAGAAGAAAGGGAGATAAGAAGAAAGAGAGATAAGAAGAAAGAACTACAGACTTGTAATAAAGTGAAATAAAATTAAGCAGTTTCTCTTAAAATATAATGCAATGTCATTTTTCACATTTAAAACATATGTGCATTGCTCAGATCAATCATTTACAAAGATTATCTTTTAACATATATATGTATATATATTATTTTTAGCTAAATCTATCACTTACCGATTTAAGTGGATCTTGATTTTAATAGATTTGGTGAAATGAAGAGAAATGATGAGTCCTAGTAGAGAGATGGCGATGAAAGCTACAAACTCATGGTGAAAGAGAGACAGATAGTGGAAAAAAAAAAAGGAAATGAGTTGTGTGGTAGGAGTGAGTTGTGATATTTTGTTCTTTAAAGTAAAGGGCATAGTTATCCAAAATAGTCTATATAAGATTTATGGTGTCTACAAAATATTAAAGCAAAACTCCATGGTATTTTTTTAGTTAAATTTTAATACATTAACCCACCACTCAAGGCTACCCTCAACATCATCTTCATCAAGTTCTTACATAAAAGAACCTCACCACAACTGTTCAACTTATTTAAAATACAAGACATGAAATTAATCACATAATTAAATAATAAAATAATTTCATCTTATTTCAAAATTTATACCATAGTTAGAATCCATATCATAATCTTATGGCATCCTATATATATCACTCCCAATCTTATCCATCATCCACAAGAATATGCCAACAAACTTGATGGAAACTCAACTAATTTTCTTTAGAATGTCAGTCTCTCAATAACTAAGAAGAGGCTTTAATTAAATAACAAATAAGGAACATTAGAATAAAGTTAATCCAAAGCATCAACCCCTGAATCTATACTCAAAAGACCCTAAAAATTTTGTCAAATTTTGACAGAGTCGTCCCCATAGTCAGAACATTTATCCTTAGAACAAAATAAAAAAATAGACACTTCTAACTTTCAAGGCTCACAACATCTAAGAATAATTTATTTGCCTCTCTGGCTTTCAAACTTTGAAAACATCTAAATTCTCTCAATTTTTTAACCATTCATAACTAACGTCTGGACTCTAAATTTGACGAACATACATGCTTGTATATAATTTTATGAATATAAATATAATGCAATAATAAATGACCTAAAAACCAGTTTGCAACTGAAATTCGAGTTGATCGAACTAGGGTCATAAAACACATCAGAACATTGAAGTGGAGCTCATGGATTCCCCAGTTGGCACATCAAATGTTGTTCTTCACAAGTTTGCAATGTCGCCACTTCGCCTTAGATCATTGAGAACTAGTGATTATGGTATTGCTTTTTGATCCTAATATATATATATATATATATATATATATATATACAGTGGCGGAACCAGGAATTTACCGAGGGAGGGTCTTGAGTGCAGTAGCCGGTGGTGGTGGTCGGTCGCGGTGGTCGGTAGTGGGCTGCTGGTGGTGGCTGGCTGCGCTGGTTGAACTTGGGGAGGGAAAGGGGAGAGGGAAGAAGGAGAAGGAAAGAGGAGAAAGGGCTGCGTTTTAACGCAACCATTTTTTATTTTTGAACCGGCCCAAGCGAAACGGCGTCGTTTCGCTTGGGCAGGTTTTTTTTTTATAAATTGACCCCTGGCGAAACGGCGTCGTTCGTTTCGCCAGAGACTAATTTATAAAAAAAAATAAATGAATTTGCAGCGAGGGGTTCGTCTACCCCTCGATGCAAATCGTCTTCATCTCAGCTGTTGACGGGGGCTGAGTTTAGGTCGCTCTCCAAGCCTCCACCGGCTTTACTCTTTTTGGTCGCCAGTGAGGAGGTCGTATAACTTCACACGATTTCATAGTCGTTCCGCCTCTGTGTGTGTGTGTATATATATATATATCAATGGACCATTCAAAGAGTAGACGGAGTCATCATCGGACGATCAAAAAGCAATGGACCAATCAAAGAGTAGACAGATATCAATGGGCCAATCAAAGAGTAGATGGAGTCATCGTGGGACGATCAAAAAGCAATGGACCAATCAAAGAGTAGACAGACTCATCATCGGATGATCAAAAAGCAATACCATAACCACTATATAATAAAAATTAACATATGTATGTATCAATTAAACAAATAATATATTAGAATATAAAAGTAGCTCGGTGGTCAGTACAAAGGCTGAAATATTATTAGATTATAGGTTTGAGTCATGAAGTTTACACATATATGTATAAATTAGAACGTTACCTGCGTCATGCAAGTATTTTTAATTAATGTATATATATAATAATTTTCAAATTTTATAATAATTTTAAATAAAAATATAAAAATTTGATAATCATAATTAATTTATATTATTACCAATATTTATTTATTTTTATATAGAATATATAGTAACTAATTATTATCGGTACAGATATCATAATCCTATTTGACCTCTCCAAATAATAATAAATTTAATATTTTAAAAATTAATTTATATTATTAGATAAATAACTAATTATAAAATAAAAATTAGATAAATATCCTATTAATTATTTAAAATTTTAAATTATATTATTAGATAATAACTAATTATTTTCAATATTAAATATGGTATTCTAATATTATTTGAACTCTATAAATTAATTATCTTTTTTAATAAATAATAATTTAATTTAATATTTAAAAATATTAATTTTATGCCACATGGTATAATATTATACCAGTGTTATCTGTTTTAATATTATATATAAATATTTGTACAATTAAATTTTATTTTATTTTAAAAGAAATTTTAATAAAATAAGTAAATATTTTTTATTAAATATCTTGCTAAAATTATTTTATTTACCTTATATCTATTATTTTAAATACAGTATAAAAAATATAAATAAATATATTTTCTTATAAAAATAAAAATTTTAAAATGATTAAGAATTTCTTTTACTGCACAATCATTTGATATTATTGAAATATGAAATTATTATTAAGAATATAATTATTGTTAAATATATTAACATAATATATATAAATATATATGTATATATATATTGATGCGTTATTATTTAAAAAAAAATATTTTCTATAAAATGTAATATGAAAATTTGGAAGTAGAGTGAAATCTATGCAATTAGAGGCATGATATTATCTTGTTCGATGGTGTTGCGATGCTCAGTAATTTCATGTACAACAAAACAATTTCAAAATATATTGAGATGCAGATGGTAGGCCATAAGTTAAGCCCACTAATACAAAGTTATTTCCCCCAGCCCACCCCGTGACCCTTTGCTCTTTTTTTTTATAGAGATAATAGCACACCATGATACTTTTTTAAAATTTTTAATATTTTACTAGTGATATTTTAAACTCATTATAAGTTATATAAAATTTATAAACTCATTATAAATTGATAAAAATATAGTATTTTTATAAATAATTTATAAATATAATAAATTTAGAATTTTTTTTTTAATCTTTTTGTATTTTTATCAAAAACCCTTTGTTTTTTTTTTCCCTTCCAAACGCTGAAAATATGATTTAAATCATCTATGTTTCATTCAATTGGGTTTGACTATATATATATATATATATATATATATATATATTAACTAAGTATTTACTTGAAAATGATTTAAATTGCAAAAAAGAAAAGAAAATAGAAATTTGTCTTCTTCTAATATAAAAAAAAAAAAAGTCAAAAGCTTGTTCGGTAAACACAATAACTAGGAAATCATTAGACATAATTCTCAAGAAAGCTAGCTATTTAATTTTAAGCTAAATTCATCCCTTTCACTCTTCCTTTCCTTGACATTCATATGGTCGTAGCCCCTCAAGAAATTAAAAATCTCAAACTTCCAATAATTTCAAACTAAATTATTTAAAGAAAATAATGACATTAATTACGTACATATTATATTCAGAAACATCAAGCTTAGTTTATATTCATGCATGATTTAGTAATGTAATTCGTTTTTCAATAGATCTTTTAATTTTATGTAATATACAATTTTGTTTTTACAATAATCATATTGACTGCGTATTAATAAAACTTTAACGAAAAAAAAATAACGCCTTATAAGTTTAATAATGTAGAGTTTGAGATTCATATTTTTCATTTTTCACACACAATTAACATAAAAAAATAAAAATAAAGACTTAAGAGACATGCCGTACAAATTGAGACATGTCACATGTACGAAAAATAGTTATGTTCACGTTAGCTCTACCTCTTTGTCAGTGCTCAATTGATTTACGTATGCTTCGATCATTATTCCATATCCAATAGGCCAACAAAATTTTGACATATGTAAAATATGGTTTTCTATTAAAATTAATTTAATTAGTTTTCACTTTTATATTTTAATTTAATTTTTCTTAAATAGTTATTTTCATTTCCATTGTAATTTCAAAACAAACCACACAAACAATATTGTTCTGCTTAGTGGCAAAATCAAGGGGGGTCCTGAGGGTAGATCCCGCATGATTCCTACATATGCATATATATATACATGAAATATTTATATTAAAAATAAAAAATTTATTGCTCATTTTATTTTTTTATATAAAAAATTTTATATCCACTTTAAATGTTGATAAAATTATTAGTACTAGACCTAACTAGATAAATAAAATTCTTAAAAAAAATTTTTTATTTTGATATAATTTCATTACTTTCAAATTAATAAATATATTTTGTATAAAAAGTATTAAATTTTACTAATTATATTTTTTTAATTTGAAAATTTATATAATAAAATTAAATTTAACTGAGTTTTTTTTAAAAAAATTAAATGTCTAAATAAAATATTATTTATACTTAAATATTGATTAATAAAGCTATATTTTAAGCTAAATCTCAATATTTTATTTATATATATTATATAACATAAATTTATTTAAAATAATTAATTTAAATATTTTTTTAAAATATTTTAAAAATATATTAAATAATTAAAATATTTCAAAAAAATTAAAAAATTATTTAAAAAATAACATATATGATGTAATGTATCAAAGTAGCATTTCGTTGTAATTTTTTTATTTAAAAATTTTACACTTTCTTTAATTAAGTCATGATTCTGTCACAGATTCTAATATATATATATATATATATATATATATATATGTTCAAACCCCATTATAACTATAAATTAAACATTACTTTGTTAATAAGGAAATGGTTCGTGGGGTGAAATATGTTAGTAATTGAATTTAGTTATTTTCATCATTTAATTTATTTATCCTATTTTTACTTCATTTACGCATACTACTTTATATTTCTTTTATAAAATGTCGATTAGCAATTAAATTTAATATTTTAATAAGAAATTTATAATTGTTTATTTTTACATTTATTTTATAGAAATAAATATAAATAATTATATATAAAAAAGGTTTATTATTAATAAATAAATTGACATAAATATTAAACTAAATTAAAAAATTTTGTATACTTGTTTAAAAGCTACTACTATAAACGAAGTTGGACAAAAATTTAATTTAATGGTTCAGCAAAGTTTACACGCATCTTTCTTTGAAAATGATACAATTAAAGCATGAATAATCTGATAGATGAATGAGACTACAAGAAATAGGCAACATGGTAGCCTCTATTTTTTTTTTAGTTTAACTAAATATTCTATATTTTTATTATTTGTAAAAGATATCATTAGAAGGAACAAATCTCAGATCATAAAAAAATGAGTATATTAATTGAGTGGTTTAAAGATAAAATAATATCATTTTATAAAATATATATATATATATATAACAAACTCAATATATGAAGAAATCTAATACTTGCTTTATTAAAAAAAGGAGACCCTATAATTTTTTTTAAGTGATAAAATATAAAAATATATTATTATTTGATTAACTTGCAGTTTCAACTAAAATATTTAGTTAGAATTACGGTTGTACAATATAATTTAAAAAAAAAACTTTTAATTTGTTCACAAAATCCAGAATATACATATATTAACTTTGCAATGCTAAATTAGTATGGATCGTTCTTTAACATATAGCGTATGGACCGTTCTTTAACATATAGTAATAAAATATTTAAATTTGGTTTCGAAGTTATATATAAATGGTGTCACTATGCACAATTTTATTGTATTTTACTAATGAAATGTAATTCCATATCACAATCATGAATCATACTCATCATCTTCATAACGCATGAATAGAACCGCCTTTCATATAATTAGTGGTTGCAATTAAATTCTTAATTAATAACTTTTATATTTTAATAATATTATTATTATTATATATATATGTGTGTGTGTGTATATTTTTATCTAAACCCATTTGCAATTCTAATGTCTTTCGTATTACATTTAAATAAATTGTGGTTTCAAACAATACAATAGAATATCCAAAAAAATTTAATATAATATATATATAATCTAATTATCTAAATATTTATCCATTTCAAATAATTATTTTTTCTGTAACTCAAATTTGAACTTTATATTTATTTGATTTTAATAAAATAAATATAAAGTTTAAATGACAACCACAAGTTTTCAACCGGTTTTGAATTTAATATTTGAACTTCATATATATAAAAAATAAAAAACAAGAAAACTTTCTTTCCAACGGTGCGCCATATCTACGCCATTTTGAAGATTTGCTACATATGGTGCACCAATGTAGCAATGCTATTTTTTTTTAATTATTTTGATTAATTTTCAATTAAATCTAAAAGTTTCAATTTTTTTCAATTAAGTCTTTTATTATTAATTTAATTATTAAAAATTTTCAATTAGATTCTAATTTTTTTAATTTATATAATATATTGTATTATTAATTTATTTTATATTTTTAATAATTATAAAAATTTAATTTGTATTAATATAATATTAATATATGTAGTATTTATAATTAAATTATTTATTTATATGTACTTTTTTAATAATGTAATATGTATGTGTGTATTTTATTTTTAATTTGCTAATTAATGTATGTTTTTAATTAATGTTTGGTTAATGCATTTTTATTATTAATGTTTAATTAATATATTTTTATATTTAATGTATTATTATTTATGTCCAATATATGTATTTATTTCATTTATTAATTAAATATATAATTAATTAAATTACTTAATATTTAATGTTGGATGAAAACGTGAAATATATAAAGATATGGGGTTAATATATAAAATAATAGAAAATTTTTACAGTGAAATGGATAAATAAAGTTAAAGATAAAAATTAATATAATATTAATGAGAGAGAAGAATATGAAAAAAATATTTTTTTTGTGTTAAAAATGAAGTAAATAATTTGAGATGATATTACGCTAAAATAATATAAAAAATGGTACAAACAATTGGAGATGGCTTAGTAATTCAATTGATGTCCCTTCAAGCAAATTGACGAAGTAAAGTGTCTGTCCAGTTCGTTAAAAACGTAATGGTCTGCATCTTCTAAAGAGTTAAAACCTTTTTTTCTTTTTTTTTTTTAAAGAAATAACGCACTTACTAAAGGCCTAAGTCCTTTATTCAGATTTTCCCACATATTTAAATGGGACCTATCAGATTAAACTAAGCCTAAAAGACCTAGAAAATACCATACTATAATACATCACAATTTATTATTGTTTTTTATAAATAAATAATTTATAAGAACATACATATAAAAAATAAAAATTAGACATATTTTATAATAAAATTATAATAATTTTTATTATAATATTCTAATCAATACATTTATTAAATATATGTACTTTTTCCTTATCCTGGAGGCCGAAAGCCAAAGACTTAAACTTCTTTAATTAACCTTTGAAGTGTACAAACAAATTCAGCTGCTATTGAAAGGTGGGGCTTGAATGAGCTCTCTGCCAACACCCACTACTACTTTTATGTTTTTAACTTGGTCTATTTGGGCCAAAAGTATTGTACAATTTACGTGTATATTAATTTTTATTATAAATATATAGCTTCGTAAAGGATAATAAAATAAAAATAAATATCAATTTCATAGATAATGAGTAATTTAATTAATTAAAATTTAAATAAACTATTATTTAAAAATTAATTAATTAATTTTATATTTTTAAAATTAAATACTTAATTTCTAATTCAAATTAAAATTTAAAGTTAAATTCAAATTTAAAATAAAAATAAACCAAAATAATTATCTAATAATTTAAATTTAAAATTAAAATTAAAATAATTAAATTCAATTAATTAAGATAAATAAGTAGGATTAGATTTTATTAAAACTATTTCAAATGGGTAAAAATAATTTTTCAAACTATTTCAGTCATTTCTTAAATTAAAATTACCAATTTCTCAAATTTTAATCTCTCTTTCTCAAGCAAAAAAAATTAATAACTGGAATAATTTATTAATTCTATTTTTATGAACAATATGTTAAAACAACATATCAAGCTCAAACAAACTAAATTAGTCATCAGATTATTCTTTTATCTCTAAATAGAATTTTTTTTAAGTTGTTGATTTTTTAATCTAAAACCATACCTAATCTTTATTCAATATGTGATTTCAATTGATCATGTAATTAGTGGTCAATCAATCATAAGTATTAAAATCAAAATCAATAAAACTTAAATTTCAAGAAATAAATAGTAATTAAATTAATTAATACTCATAATCCACAATTATAAATTCACCTAATCCAACTATAAAAATTAGTTGCTCATAACTAAATTAAACATAAAAATCATAGAAATTAATAAACTAAACATGAAATTCATATTTTTGATAATCAAAATAAGAAAAGAACAAAGAATTAAATAAAATGTAAACTTAAAAACTTAAACCGAAAATAAAAATCAAACTAGATGGATGAAAAATCTCACAGAGACGACGGTCTTTCCCCAATCACAATCTTCTTCTTCCTCTGATCTCTAATTGTGAAAAGCTAATCTACTCTAAAAAAATATGAAAAAGTATATCTGAAAATCCTAGGATGGTTGCCCTCTCTACTGTTCACGTCATTCTCCACCTTTAAAACAGACTCCTCTTGCACAATCTATTTCTACAAAATTCAAATTTTAATTTCAAATATGATTTTCTATCAGATAAACGCCTTATCTCCTCTGGCTTCTTTAGTAAAATTGTAGCCTTTGAAGATTATATGATTTTAGACTTTTGAATCACCTCATTTAAATTTCAGACAATCAAATTATGACCCAATTATTCTCAGTGGCTCGGACTAAAATTTTACTTTTGAAATTTGAGCCCAATTTCAAATTTTTATTTGGAGGCCCAAGCAAACTCAGAATTTAACGAATTAGATCTCTTTGAAAAGTTTGAGATGTTCTCTGTTAATTTTATGAAGATTATTTTTCCAATATTGTACTTTATAATTACTAAAATTGTACTTGAAACTTTGAAGGTCCAATTTGTTTTAAAATTCTAATTTGAACAAACATGCAAAAAATTAATTTAAATTTAATTTAATTTAAAAATAATATAATTAAAACACATAATTAATCTTAGAGTAAATAAATTCAACTCAATTATATATTAAATATGATAGAAAATATAATGCCAATATTAAACTTATCAAAAAGCTGCCCACATTATTCAATTATAGACAGGGTCAACCTACAAGACCCAATATTCAGTTACCAATTTGCAACCATTACTATAAAAAGCAAAGCCTTTTTTAAAGTTGCTTTTCATTTTCCAATAGGCAAAAATGAAAAAAAAAAATTGAGAAAATATGATTCAACTTCCCCCATAATGATATCTTCAGCTTCAAAATTTTTTTAATCAACCTTGTTTTTGAATTCTGTGTCTATTTTTATTTTTAACTGTAAAATAATTTTCACATACTGTTAAATTTATGCTTTCTTATTTGATAATTAAAATAAAACATTCATATAAGAAATAAAAAATTTCATAAGAGAATTTCCTAGTTGTAACTTGATAGTAAAAACGAGTTCTATCAATATTTAATTGTTATTTTAAGTTATTCACACCATAAATAATTTATAGGTTTTAATTTCACTTTTAAGTTTGAGATTATTCTTAGTCTACAAAATTTAATTGTCTTAATTATTGAATTTGGAAATTTAATTAGTTGGCTTTGGATATATACTTGAGCTTGAACCTTTAATTAATTTAAACATCATTTGATGCAAATTGCTAGCAATTAGGAAAAACGCAATACAGTAGATATATATGAAAAAAAAAAAGTGAAGTTCAGAATGTCACAAAATCAGTCAAAAAATCAATATATAAACACAATTTTAGTTATATAATTTTTTTCAAGTGACAATTTTAGTATTGTCTAATTCTCATTGCTTTTTATTCCTTAATGTTTTTGTAACTAAATTTCTCCTGAATTAGTTTAAATTTGTTAATTTTCGTAATTAATATAAATCTTTAGTTTTCTTCATTTGTTTTTTCCCATTATTGCTTATTTCTTTTGTGATTAATTTAGTTATTTTAATAAAATATGTTTTTCATAAATGAATCTGAAAATATTAGAAGTTAAATCAGCACTAGAAGTCCCACATTTAAATTTTTCGTTTAGATGAAATTTATTAAAAATAAATATTTATATTATGCAATTCACTCATAATTTTGTTTCAACCCATTTAATCACTTATAAAAAAAAGTAAAGCATGAATAATAATATTTAGATATATTAAATAAAAATAAATTTTTTTATGAAATAAAAATTTTTTATTATTTTTTTATAAAAAAAATAAATTGTTTATAGTGGTAGCAGTGTAAATAATAAATTAAATAATAATTGAGTAGCCAATGGGTAATGGTTTATCATGGAAGGCTATTAGGGCAGTTTAAGGGATGGCATTTTGTACAGAAAGTGACAAAGAAAAAGTACGTGGCGCACGGGCCTCGTTTTCTCTTTTCACTTCTCTCCTCGAATATTCTCAGGAATGTACGCTCCTTTATTCCCTCTCTTTCTTTTTTCTTTTTATCTTTTTTTCACATTATTATTTATATTCCTAAATAAACAATTTGTTTTTTTATTTTTAATTTCATTCTCTCTTTCTTTAATTTGCTTTCTGAGCCACCACCATCACGCTAGTTATTGGCGTTTGTTATCACGCTCCCTTTTTCATTAACCATCTTAAAAATGAATTTTGCATGGCTATTTGATATAATTTCAGGAAGAAAATTTATTTGATGTTTATAGCTAAGTACTAAGCTTTAATTTAATTTAAGCAGGTCGCGTGTATAGTATCTGATAATTCTAGATTTACTGCGAATAATCATCTAAATGTAAATATTCAAATTAAACATCTCAAAATTCAACTTCAAAATTCAGTTTTTACTAATATTAAGATAAAACCTATTTAATATTTTTTTAAAAAAAATTGACTTATTTTTTTATTTATATTTCATATAGACATTCATTACAAAATAATTAATATTTAAATCAATAAATAATTTTATTTAGTACCTCACCAATCCAATAATGTCATGAACAAATAATTGATTAATAATATATTTTTTTTATTAATCAAAAGTTTAAATAAGTACCTAAAATATTACTTAGTCCTTAATATTTTTAACCAACGATATCTTTTTTTTAAAATAAAAAATGGGCATTCAAAAAGTTACTTACCTAAGTGATATTGTGAGATATACTTATTCACAATATATTTTAATATTTTTTATTATTTTAAAATATATTTTTTAATTTTTTATTATTTAAAAATATTTTTTTATATTTTTTATTATTTAAAAAATATAAAATAAATAAGTAGGTCTTACAATGCTACATCAATATTTTTTTACCACAAATTAACTTTTCTTAATGTGAAGGATCTAAATGACCATTTTTAATAAAAAATAAATTTTGTTTTAAAAATATTAAAGACTAAATCAAATTAGCAATAATTTTTCACGAGTTTATTTAAATTTTTTATTTTTATTATTTATTATTTATTTTTTGTTAACTTTGGTGGATCAATTTTGCTTATTATACATATTTTACTTTTCTAGTACAGTTAAAAACAAGTTATGCGTGTTAAAATTTAATATCTATATCAATATAAATATTGACAAAAATGCATATTAAGAAATTAAAAGAAATTAATAAATAAATGATTAAAAAACATAAATTTTAATTTTTTTTTAATCTGGTGAATAAAGTCGAATTTATTGCAAGCAAATATATAATTTTTATTTTTTTGAATTGGTAAATCACGTAAGAGATTCAAACAAAATCCGATTGGAGTGTGTAATAAGCGTCATGCATTCAATTGAGTCAGCCATATTGAGTCTATATCACTTCTAGTCTCTTTGAATCACTGTCGATATGATCGATTTTATTTGTGATAATTAAATAGTAATATTTATCATTTTTTTTTAAAATATTATAATATAATAAATTAAATATTTTTATTCGATTCGATAATATTTTATAAATTTTTAATAAATTAAAAAAATAAAAAATAATTCATAAATATATTTTTAATATTTTAAAATTTTATTAATTATATTTTTAAAAAATAAAATTTTAAAAATTATACGTTTCTATTTCACTTTAAATATCATATAAAAAAATACACAGATTAATAATAATTAATGAAAAATTTATAATAATTTATCTAGTTACCCTTTTTTCAAGTATTCTTTAATAATTAATTATTAAAATTAAAAAAATATAATAAATAAAAATAAATTTTAATTTTTATAATTAATATTATCTTAAATTTATAAAGATAATATTTAAAGTAAAATATTTTTTTCTTACACAATAATTAAAATAACACCAAACAAGTATAAAACTATTAAATTCTTTGTTTAAAAAATTCATTAAATTAATAATTTTTAAATTATAAAATTATCACAAAAAAATATGAAAATAGTAGAAAAAATCATTTCATATTTTAGGGAAGTGTGATATATTATGAAATAAATAAAATTTCAAAGTAAAATGAACTTGTAAAAATATAAAAATTAATTGATTTTTAAAGTAATTTGCTTGAAAAAAAAATATAAAAAAGGGAAAAAATTAATCCATCATCTCACCTACCTCTGACTGAAAAACTATGGGAAGCGTCACTGTTGACGTCATGATATGCCCGTTGGGGGGTCTTTAGTTAAGTCGATGCCAACTTTCTAAAACTCAATTCATCTTACCGAGGCTTGAAGCCTACCCTTCACCATGACTTTCATCACCCCCTTCGTAAATTAATATATAAATAATTTAATCTTTTATATTTTATATCAAATAATTTTTATAATTTAAAATTTAAATAAAATTTATGAAAAAATAAATAAAAAATAAAATAATTTTTAAAAAAATTTTATTACAAAATCTATATTAACAACTATATATTATCTCTTTAATTTTTTCTTTATTATTAAATTTTAATATTAAAATAAAATATACTCATTTATTTCATATTTCATCCATTCTCTTTTAAGCATCCATTTTGATTTTTTTAAATTTTCAAATAAGTATTTATTTAGCAAAATAAGATATAATTATCCTTTGTATTTCAATATTACCCTTAGTGGTTCAATTCTCAAAATATTTCATATCTTATTGTTCCAAGACTCGGTAACTTATTTATTAAATACTCTTTAATTATCAATTCATTACTCTGGTAATTTTTCCAATGACTTCAACATTCAAAATAGCATTCCATATTTCATTATAAATTTATAATTAGAGACTAGTAATGTGATTAATCTTCAAAAAATGGATGAAGCTGAAAATTTAATGGAAAAAATAGATAGTTGAGGACTCAATAGATATTGAAGACTCAACACAAGTTGAAGATTTCATGGAGGTAGATTCTAAGGTTTTGTTTCATGTACTCCCAAAAAAGAAAAATGCACTAGATTTTGATTTGAACGTGGTTGCCAATTGTGAATTTGATTTAAACAAATTCCCTGATGGAGGAGAATAAGCTTTTGAAGAAGAAGAACTACAAGTAGTTAAGACTATGTTACAAATTTATCTTCCCTTGCTTTATTAAATTATTATGTTGGATGTGCTTATTGAGATTTTTGGATATGTTGCTCAAATCATCAAGAGATAAGTTCATGTGCATTTCTAAATACTTGTTCTTGAATTGGTTTTATTAAAGTGGAATAAATTGTGTTCATGTGCAGCTCTAATGAATTTGTGATGCATTTTATGAATGAAGTGGCTAGCAAAATGTAACAAATTTACAATATGTATATTTGAAATTGTATGATAGAAAGCATAATCCGAAAAAGAAAAAAACTAAACCAAATCCAATTAATAATGAAGAGTTGATTAGCTTACACTAAATTGACAAAATATCACTAAATAAGTAAGGACAAAAATATCACTACTTAAATGTTTACACCCTATCCACCACTGCATAAACAAAAAAAAGCTTTAAAAAATTTATCCTAAATAATGGAGAACTTCTTAAACTAATTTTGGATCACATTTTAATTGAGTTGTAAGTTGGCCTTCCCTTTCTAACATTTCACTACGAGAATATACTGATTTATTAATAAAAAAATTCATCGATAATCCTTATTTTTGTTTGTAATTAGATTTACCGATAGATTACTCACAAAAAAATTCTTTACTTATTTTCTTTGCCGGTAATGAAAATACCGACGAAAATAAATATATGTCGGTAAATTACCAAGAGAAAAAATTTTCTGTCAATAATACCGACAAAAAATTCTGTTAATAATGTCGACAGAAAATTATGTCGGTAAATTACTTAGAGAAAATTTTATCTGCAATTTTCGACAGAAAATTATATTATATTATCGAGAGAAAATTCTGTCGGTATTGCATATAAAAAATATAAAAAAATAAATTTTTTGTTAGTTTAATTTTATAATTAAAATTTTAAAATCAAATTTACCTAACATTTTTTAAAAAATCAAAAAAATACCCTAAAAAAATCTAACACCCTAAAATATTTCTATTTATCAAAAAAAATTTTAAAATATAAAAAAAATTAAAATTTCCTAAAACATATTCTATTTAATTAAAAAATTAAAAAAATTATTTTTTAAATTATTTTTATTCTAAAATTTATCAAAATAAATAAATTTTTGCAATTTTTTTAAAAAAATCATAAAACACCCTAAAATATTTTTATTTATCAAAACATTTCTAAAAATATAATAAAAAATTTTAAAATTTCTTAAAACATATTGTGTTTAAATAGATAAATTTTAAAATTTAATTTTTTATAATTTTTATTTTGAAATTTATAAAAATAAATTAAATTTTTCTAAATTTTTTAAAAAATTGAAAAAATATTTTAAAAAAAAACTAGCACTCTAAATAAATTTTTAAATACAAAAATATTTCTAAATATATTATCAAAATTTTAAAAATTCTTAAAATAATATTATAATTAATTAAAATAACCTTAAAAAATAAACAATACACAACCAAAATACAAATAATCAACTAAAACTACAACACTCACAAACCAAAATAAAATATCAAATTCATTAAAATTAATAAATAAATAAATAAATTTAACATTTATTACAAAAATTATCAAAAATTAAAAAATAAAAATAAATACATTCTTCTTATTCTTCATCTTCTTATTCTTTTTTTTTTCTTTTTCTTATTATTCTTCTTCTTCTTCTATAAGCAAGAAAATGGACAGAAAGAGACATATAGAGGGAGAGAATAAATAAAAAAAATGGGAGAGAATCAGCAAAAATATATTTTTATAAAAAAATTACTAAGAGAATTAAGTGTCTGTCGGTAAATTTATCGATAGAAAAAATATTCTGTCGGTATTATCTACAAAAAATATTTTCTGTCGGTAATTTTACCTACAGAAAATATGTTCTCTTGGTATTATTGATAGAAAATAGTTTCTCTTAGTAAATTTATCGACAGAAAAATACTTTTTCTCTGTAAATGTCCTAAATAATGACGGTAAAATTTTCACCCAACTAATTAGGTTTCGACTATTTATTTACAGAGAGAATAATTTTTTGTCAGTAAATTTACCGACAGAAAAAATATTATGTCAGTATTACCTACAGAAAATATTTTATGTAGGTAATTTTATCTATAAAAAAATATGTTTTCTCAATATTATTGACGAAAAATAATTTCTCTCGGTAATTTTACTGGCAGAAAAATAATTTCTCTCAGTAAATATCTCAAATAATGAAGGTAAAATTTCTGCCTAACTAATTGGGTTGTGACTATTTATTTACCAATAGAATATTTTTTTGTCGGTAAATTTACTGACAGAAAAAATATTCTGTAGGTATTATCTACAAAAAATATTTTCTGTAGGTAATTTACCTACAGAAAATATATTCTCTTGGTATTACCGGTAGAAAATAATTTTTCTCTGTAAATTGATCGACAGAAAAATAATTTCTCTAGGTAAATGTCTCAAATAATGACGATAAAATTTTCACCTAACTAATTGGATTGTGACTATTTATTTACTGAGAGAATAATTTTTTGTTAAAAAATTACCGATATAAAATATATTCTATCGGTATTGCATACAAAAAAATATTTTGTCAATAATTTTACCTACAGAAAATATATTCTCTCAGTATTACTGACAGAAAATACTTTCTCTCAGTAATTTTACTGATAAAAAATATATTCTGTCGGTATTACCTATAAAAATATATTCTATAGGTATATATTTCTGTCAGTAATTTTACCTGCAGAAAATATATTCTAGCAATATTACTTATAGAAAAATATATTTTGTCGGTATTTTTACCTACAGAAAATATTTATGTTGATAATTTTACCTACATAAAATATTTCTATTAATAAAGTCTGTCGATAATTGTTGGCGTCATTTGATGATGTCATTATTGTCGATAAAATATATGTCGGTAAATTTTTTTATCGGTATTCTGTCGATGTATTTTTTAATTTATTTTTTAAATTATTTCTCTTAGTATTCTGTCGGTATTGCCAACAAATTTTTTTATCAGTAATTCGATACATTCTTATAGTGTTTCCTTTTTGAGATGTGGAATTTTGTACTTATGGAAACCTTTTGCTCTCATAATTTCCATCATGCACATTCGCAATGTTAAAAATATATGATTGAACTTCACTGTTGGAAAAGTTTCATATGACTTCTCTACATCATTAACAAGCTCATTAACAATCTTAGGTGACTCTTTATATTGTAAAGATTGAATACTGAAAAATCTAAGATTGGGAATATTCAAATCTAGAGAGTTTGGAGGTTGAAAATTAAACGAATATCAAATCCATCTCGGCAAAATTCAGTATCATTACAATCAATGTGTGTTCTTGCATTATCTTGTTGAAAAAAAATTGGATACCTTGAGTCTTCTATTGGCCATTTTTCCTTCATTGCAGGAATGACTTTGTTAATTAAATATGATCTCATAATTTCATTTTTCACTGAAGTTATTGGTTTTGTCTCTAATGTACCTGCAATTCTATTAGCACTAGTTCTTTGAGCTGGTTCTTGTGTGACAAAGGGAAATATACCAATTTTTCGAGAAAAATCTCATTTCCTTGTGCATCAAACCTTGGCGAGCTAAAGCAAATAAAAACATGACTTTTTGAGTGAAATTTTTGCTTTTGCAAGTGCGTAACGGATCTTCTTCTTCTGGTAATAAGTAATAATTCTGAGATTTTTTAGTCAAATGGAACCCACTTTTCATCAATGTGAACAATGTTAAACATTCCAATAAAAATAGGATCAAGTGGTATGCTACCACTATCAAGCATTGATATATAAAATTATTGAGATATTTTGTTTTCTTCTTTAAAAAAAAGTTTTATAGCATTTGAATGTCGCCTTATTTCTCCATTTTTGAAACGCTTAAACAATGTGGTTTTCTTCATATCCAAAGCACAAGCTAAAGAAGCAATAGATGGGGATAATTAGGGGCGCAACTACTTGTTGAAGAAGGGGGCAGTTGTCCCCCTCCTGTTTTTGAAAAAAAAATTTATATACATATTTATATTTATTAAAATTTTAAAAATCCTTAATTTATCTTTTAAAATTTTAAATTACCCCTCTATTTTTTAAATTATACAATAAGTTAAAAAAATAAATCTCTATAAATCATTCTTTTTCAAATAAATATATATATTTTTAAAAAAATTGACCAAAATATAATTGACACTTAAAAATAAAAAGAAAAAAATTAAGACAAGAAACAAACTCATTGAAAAAAATACAAGGTTGGAATTTTATTATTTTTTAATATATATTTTTTTAATTCTTCTTTTCTCTTTGATTTTATTATTTATAATTCTAATATTGTGTGATAATTTTTAATTCAACTATTTTGTAAGAGATTATATTTATAATTCAATATTTTTTTATTTTATTTTTTATGTATCATTAGATGAATTTAGAAGCATATACATATAAATATTAATATTTTACTTGATTATATAGTTGTTATTTTTTTTTGTTAAAATTATGAATTATTATCAATACATAAAGACATTTAAGCATTAATTATTTTTTTCTTTTTTAATTTTTATATATGAAAAATATTTACATATTATTTTATTTTTTTTGAATCAATTTATATATTAGTTTATAGATATATAAAAAAGTGATTATTTATATTATTTTTAATACACATACGACATTTTTATTTTGTCCCCTTCTTTTAAAAGTAATTATTTTTATTTTTTAATTTTTCTCTTTGAATTGAATTTATTATTTATAATTCTAATATTGTGTGATAATTTTTACTTCAATTATTTTATAAAAGATTATATTTATAATTCAATACTTTTTTTTTATTTTTTTTTGATGTATCATTAGATGAATTTAGAAGCATATACATATAAATATTAATATTTTATTTAATTATATAGTTATTTTTTTTAATTATGAATTACTATCAAGACATAAAGACATTTAAAGAGTAATTATTTTTGTTCTTTTTTAATTTTTATATATGAAAAATATTTACATATTAGTTTTTTTAATCAATTTATATATTAGTTTATAAATATATAAAAAGATAATTATTTATATTATTTTTAATACACATATAACATTTTACTTTGTCCCCCTTCCTTCAAAAGTCTATCTTCACCCCTGGGGATAATTACTAAAATATGAAAGAAGTCTCTTAAAATTACCAAAACGTGAGACTTCTTTCAAATATTACCAAAATATATGAGTTAAATTGCCATGTTTAATTTTTTTTAATATTTTAAACTTATGAAATTGAAACTTTGAGTTTTAATTTTATTAAAATCGAAACTCAAAGTTTCGGATAAATAATTTAGTACAGTAATTTACACCAAACAGCAAATATGAGTTACAATTTGGTGTATTTTAATTTTTTTAAATATTAAATTAAACCGCAGCTCAGAGTTACAGTTTGATTTCTTAAAAAATTGAATTAAACCGCAAGTCAGACTTATAGTTTAGTTCAATATTAAAAAAAAAAAAGCAGTAGAGGAGTAGGCATTGCCTCAGCCAGCAGTCCTACAGTTAGGTTAATTTTTTTTTTATTTCTATTTCTATTTCCTTTTTTACTCAAAGTTGCTCATAGTTATTTTTAAGCTCTTTTGCTCTCTCTCTCTCTCCCTCATGCAGTTATGTATTCAAAATACAGATAATCCAATTTCTAATTTCTGTACAAAGAAGGACAAATCTTTCATTCGTTATGTTGAACGTATGTGTTAATGGTCATCAAGATCTGTGTTTTCCTTAACTTACCGGCTTGAGCATTAAGTGAGGTATGGTTTTTTGATTTTTTAAGTTTCTTGTTTTATTAATTCATGGAATGTTAGCTTTGTTCATTCAGTTTATATTTGTTTTATGTCATATTTTGATGGGTAGATGATATTTTTGATGAGTTGAAGTTTATCCTTTGTTTTTTGGTTTCAAACTCTGTAACTGCTCTGGGCAGTTGGGTTTACTGATATTTGTATAAAATTATATTTTTTTTAAAGATCAATTTTCTTAAGGGTTTGATTTCATAATGATGATATTATGTTAAAAAAAATTGGTTATGTTCAGTGAATTCACACAGCATTAAAAGATTTTTCTAATATATGCGCTCAAGATATATATTAAATAATAATAAATATTTAATTTTTATTAGAATTCATTTCATTTTGAAGTAGTTATTATAAACTGTAATAAAAATAAAATACACATCATTTAAAATTAAGGTATTTATTATTGTTTAATATGTCAAAAATTAAATAATTATCAAATTTTTTAAAACCAAAATGAAATAATTACAATGTCAAAATTATACAAAAATAATTTAAACAATTTTATTTTTCATAAAATTTAAATTTGATATATTATATCTCAAAGCAGGGCCGTCTTGGACATTTTAGGAGCCCCGAGCAGAAAATAAGATATGGGCCCCTAAAAAACAGTGTCGAAGCAAAAATTTTGAATTTGAGAGATCGTCCAAAAATAAATATTTAGGATTTAAGAGCCTAAAAATAACAATGTAAAATAATAATTTTTATATAAATTAAATAGTAAAATATAAAATTTTTATATTAATTTTTAAAAGTATTTATATAAATTAAATACTAATTAATAGAACCAAATTTCAGTTTGTGGGTTGTCTTTATTAGACTAAAAGCTATGATAATTGACATAAAATACCACCATAAAAAGTGAATAAATAGAAAGAGCTAACTGATGAGAGGACATACAAATTTGTAGGGAAAGAAAGTCAATCTTATATCACACTTTTAAAAGCTCATAACATACAAACCGTCCATGTTGATATTAATATCCAAGAAAGTCAATATTTATAGTTAATGAACATCTTTGAGGGGCCCTGTATATTCTCCTGATTTGAGGGGGCCGGGCCTGTCTCAAAGTTTCACATCTAAGTCGTTTTAACAGCTGATTTTTTTAAAAAAATCAAGATTAGTGAACCAATAACAATGTTAATTCTTTGGACTTGGTCTGTTTCATGGTATTTTAATAATAAAAAAATTATTATTGAATTAGAGAACGAACATTTTAAAAAATAAAGACACATATGATAATGTATTGAAATTCACTAATGGTTATAGGATTTATTTCAATTAAATATAGTTATCCTTCCAATTTTTTTTCTATTATAAATGAATTAAATTTGCATTTATATATAGCCTAATTATCTTTTAAATTTTTTCATTAATTTTTTCATAAAATTATATATAATTTATTTAGAGATTAGGCATGAAATGAAAATTGTCATGTTAATTTTTCATAGGTAGCTTAATAAGTAGGTAGATTAGGATGAAATGAATTTATAATTTGTGTTGAGAAAATTAGAAGGGAAAGATGAAAAATTTGTATAAAGTAAAATGAAGATAGAAAATGTGGATGAGAGTAAAATAAAGATAGAAAATGTGAGTGAGAGTAAAATGAAAATAAAAATTGTGGGTGAGGGGTGAATGAAAAGAAATAATAATGGTGTTAGTAAAAAATAATTTAAACCTGACAGAGAACTGCTGGCTACTGCCTCAGCCAGCAGAAGAGAGAATAAATTCTCCTCTACTGGCTAATGCAGTAGCTCAGCCAGTAAAGGAGTATATTCTCCTTTACTGCATTTTTTTTAAATATTAAACCAAACCGCAAGTTTGACTTGCGGTTTGGTTCAATTTTTTTAAAGAATCAATCAGCAACTTTGAGTTATGCTTTGGTTTAATATTTAAAAAAAATTAAATGAATCAAACCGCAACTCACACTTGCAGTTTAGTGTAAATGACTGTACTAAATTATTTATTTAAAATATTAAGTTTCGATTTTAATAAAATTAAAACTCAAAGTTTCAATTTCATGAGTTTAAAATATTAAAAAAAAATTAAACTGCCAAACCGAAAATCATATTTTTGATTTAACAATTTGACTCATATATTTTAATAATATTTAGAAGAAGTCCTATATTTTGATAATTATAAGGGACTTCTCTCGTATTTTAGTAATTATCCCCGATAGATATCCTTTGTTGTAAAGGGATCTCACAAAAACGATTCAAGTTGAGCTCAATTCTCTTACGACCACAATTTCTTGTCCTTTTATGAGTTACGTTACCATGTTTTCAAATGCGTTGAATAGTTTTCATGAAAACTCAAAATTGTTATGCAATTATTTTTTTCACTCCTTTTCCTAATTTTCCATTAACACTTTTTCTAGTAGCATATCATAAATTGCCTTACGTTCATTATTGGTTAAAATTTTTTATTTCTTTAATGGTTTTGATATTTCTTCATTTGCATTATCATCATCAAGATTTTTACCTATTCCAAAAAATGAAAAAGAAAAAAAAGCATCTTATAATAATTCATAAAAAGAGTACTGTAAAATTTTATGAACACAAAAGAATAAAAAAAATAAAATACAGAAAGCAAATAAAGCAAATTCTAAGTGAGTGTTACGTATCAATACTAGAAATTAACTCTTCATGTGGTGCTTGGGACCTTATCTCTAAGTTTGGAATATTTTGTGACATTGGTTCAGTATTCAAATCAAATAAAAACTGATTCTCTGAGGATGTCTCAACCACCACAGGAGACTTTGGATTGAGATTAAGATCAAAATCTAGATTTGCATCACATGAATTAGGATATGGTAAGTTTAAATCAAATTCAACTAATGGAATTCTAGCCATTTTGTTTTAAAATTTTTAAGAAAGTTAAGTATTAATTTATACTAATGCAGTATAAGTGTTTTAATTATAAATTTTGAATTTAAAAAAAAAAAAAGAGATAGAGGGAACAACCCTTACACAAAAATAGGAAAATGATTTTAATTAAATTGAATTTATGTGCCTTTTAATTTAGTTTGAAGAATAACTAAACTAAGTTTGAAGAATAACATAGAAAAAGTAAATTAATTAAAATCCGATGTTTGTGCCTTTTAGGTTCCCAATAATAAAAAAAATGTCTTATTTTGTGAGAGGGTATTTTAGTAAAAAGGTATGCTAATAAATGAATTTCTTAATATTTGAGAAATAGCTAAAGTGGACACTTAAAAAGAAATAGAGAAAGTATAAATTATGTTGTATATTTTATTTATTGTGGATTTTAAAGATTTTTTTAATGTATTTACACTTTTAAAATTTGTTTAATCATAATTTTATTATATGAATAATTTTTTAATTGATTATTTAAGAATATAAAATTATTTTAGATTAAAGATAATATATAGATTAAACAAATCGTGTCAGATTGTGTGATTCGTATATAATTTGTTTAACTAAAAATGTTTTACGTATCGTATTCATATAATATATTTAATTTTGTGTTATATTTATATCAACACAATTATTAAATGAGTCATATTCATATTAACTTTAATTATATTACTAGAGTGAATCAACTTAATAGGAACACGATTTACCAACCTATCTTGACATCCCTAATTAGCTATTATATATAAATAACATATAAGTGTTATTAAATTTTACATCTTTAATGTTAGATATTAGATTTTTTATAAATAAATTAAAAAAAAATACGATGACGTGGCACTACATGGTCTTCTTCATATGACACATTTTTTTTTAAAGAAAGCATTGTAATCATAAATAATCAAATCCTATATATTTTGATATAAATGCATGTAGAGCTGTAAACAAGTCAAGTTACTTAAGCTCGGTTCGGTAAAAGCTTATTTAGGTTCAAACTTGAACAGCTTATTTATTCAATGAGCCAAGCTCAAGCTAAGAAATACTCAACTCGTTAGCTCACGAGCTTTCTCATCTAAAAAACTCGTGAGTTATATTCATAAACTAGCTCGTTTATTGTGTTAAATTTAAAATATATGTAACTTAATTTATATTTGTTAAATTATATATATGAATATATTAATTTTTAACTAATTTAATTTATATATGATATATGTGATAAATAAATTAAATTATAAAATATTTGAGTAATTTATAATATAATATAAAATTATAGTAATATAATATTTTATTTTTATTAATATATAATCATATTGTTCATAATTCATAAAAATATTAATTTTAGTATATCTTCTGTAAAAATATAGAAAAAGATGAATGATAAATAAAAACTGAAATAAGTTCGTTAAGTTTGTTAAATTATTTAAATTAAACTCAGGTTCAAACTCGAGTTCAAGTTTGAATTTGACTATTTTATGACGAGTCGAGCTTATACTTTCTAAAACTAAGCTTTGTTCAGCTCAATTATAGTCTTAAATATATGTGCTCTACCATTTAATTTATATACAACTTAATATTAAAATGCAACATATATAATTAAGTATAACTAATTAACTTCGCTTCACCTAATACTTTTTTTAAATAACTTGAATATATTTTAATTTACATTTTTTTTAATAAATGATATATGATTAGTACATTAAATAAATATAATAAAATAATTAATATATATCAAAAATATATATATTCAATTAAAATAAATATAATCATGCATATACAATATATTTTTTAAATATATTGTCTAATGATGAGATAGTGAATATAATAAAAACATTTATTTCATTAATTTTTTTCACCAAATTTTTCATTGGTATATGGCATACATTTTAAGTTCGTTATATTAGTCTTTTATAACATATATAGAGAGAGAGACACACAAATTCTTATTTTTCAAAAACAGTATATATGAGTAAATTTTCTTTTTAAATAAATTACTATAACACTTATAATATTTGACATAATTAATACTTTAATATCTATTATTTTAAAAATCAACACTTTTAATCTTGAACCTAATCTCAATGAGACATGTTATATATTAAATTTTGAAGGACTAAAATACATTATATTTTTAAAATTTATAGATGAAATGTCACACAAATTAAAATGTCAACATTAAAATTATATTATATCAGTCCCGTTTAAATTGTCGCTTTTACAAAAAAAATGTTTCACTTATATTGTCAATTTATAAAATCAATAAAAATTAATTAATCTTTTTTTAAATATACTTTGTATACCCATAAATCGATAATGGACAAGTGGACCGCAGTACTATCTCTTACCGAGCCTTTGATATCTCAACCCGAGCTATGTATGTCATTAGGGATCGAGATATTGAACTATTGGGAGAATGATTTTCGACCGAGCTTAATATTGGGCTCGGTAATTTGATCTTTGCCACGTGTCTCGTTCGATCCTGACACTCCCTGATATCTCTTATTCATCTCCTAACAATTATCAGATATTCATTAATATATTCAGAGCTTGTCTCCTATCTTCCATTTATAAATAGAGGTAAAATTTTACAGATAAAAGGTCTTTAAACTTTCATTATTTCTTTTACTCTTCGTTAATATTCGTGAGATAAACTGAACTCTGATTTAGGAATTAGAGTTTTTTCACTAAAATTAGAGCCTCTACTTCTTTGTTTTATAAGTAAATAATGACCAGCTGTTGAACCAAAGAACCCAAGCTCTGAGTCTAAGAGTCCACCTCATTATTAATACCATTATTATTAATGAGTTAATTAATGGAGCGAGGATATAATATTTTAAAATATTAATAAGTTAATGGATGATATTTTTAACTATCTAAAATAATTTTATATAATATTTAGTAAATTTAGTTATTTTTTTAATAAGTATACATAAATTAAAAATAAACATTTAAACTGGACAGACATACTAATAAAATTAATAATTGCCTATGACCCCGCATGAAATGGTTTAAAGAGGAAATTACACCGGTAAATGAAAGAAATTTATTGTTTGCCACTAATTTTATAACTTTTGATTTGGAATTAATAAATTTTTTTTATTGTGGTAATCAATTCTAGAATTAATTACTGCATTTTAGAAGGAAAAATTTACATTAATAGCGCTAATGTCATTTGTTTTTTTTATAAAATTCTGATAAAATTTTTCTGTTCATTTAGATTTTTTATAAAATAATATTAAAATATTAGTTCATATCGTCATGATAATAGTTTACCTTTTCTTTTTTAGTGTCTCAAAATAATAGTTTTATTTTTATTTTTAGAAACAATTTTCTTTTAATTATATCATAATGCTATTATATAAATATTTATTTTATAATTAATATTCTATATATTCACTAGATAGTGAAGTGTTTAAATAACATATTTAATGAGTACATATGAAAAACAAATTAGAAAAATTTATCATAAACTAACATAGTTATTTTTTTTTAAATTGTGTAAAATAGAAATTGAACAATTATTTTATAATGGAAGGAGTATTTTTTAGTTTTCATTTTTACTGCATAATTAAAAAATAATGTAAGAGCTTAAAGAGAAAAAGAAAAATAAAAGAGAATTACAATTTGGTCACGACACGCATAGCAACACGCGTGTGCGTGTGACTTTGTTTGCAACTTCAGCTATTGCCTTAATTTACTGTATTTAATAATTTATTTAATTAATAAGTAATAATTCCTTTTTTCTTTAATAATATTTACTGATTTTTATTTTTTATTTGTGTAGTTTTCCACTTTGCAGTTTATTTATTCTATTTTTATATTTAAATAAATAAATAAATAACACACTGAGCACGCCCAGTCTCTCTCTCTCTCTCTCTCTGCCGTCTCCACCTTCAAAAATGCGTCTATAAATACCAACGGCCACCCCCAGCATATAACCACCGGCCCCATCGGCATCTTTAAAGGTCCTTTTTTCTTTCTTTCAACTGTCAAAAAAGAAAAGTTAAAAAAGCATCAGTACCTAACAGAACATCCCTCGTGATTCAACCACTTTCTCTCTCTATATTTTTTTCTCATGAAAGTAGACCACATAACCGTCGCCGCCGCCACTGCCGCAGAAGGTGAGATGTGCAAAACTATTGAAGTGGCCGTTGTTGAACACCGCGATTTCTCCCCACCACCTGATGACCTCAGCTTTACTCCGCCTTTAAATTTCTCTATGGTTGATAATGGCGTCTTTAGGTCCGGCTTTCCTGACTCTGCTAACTTCTCCTTTCTCCAAACTCTTGGTCTTCGTTCCATCATGTGAGCCATTTTTTCTCTTTTCTTTTTCTTTCAAAAATAAAAAATCAACTCTATTTCATGTTTGTTTTTTTTTTGGTTGATTATGGTGGTGTTGTAGATGTCTATGTCCTGAGCCATATCCAGTGCTAAATACTGAATTTCTTAAGGCCAATGGGATTAGGCTTTTTCAGCTTGGAATCGAAGGCTACAAGGTGAGCTATAACTAATCTCCCTCTCTTTTTTATTCTAGCTAGATTGTCTTTTTGTTATTTGTTTATTCGTTTTTCAATCTGTATGCATTTAGTTGCTTTTAATTTAAACCAATGAGCTCATTTCAATAAATATAATATTCAAACTTAATCTGTTAATTATAGAAATTTTAGCCCTGAGAAGATGTTTCGGGATACTTTTAAGGAAACTCCAGAATACCCATTTTGATTATATTATTGGAAGCATAGAATTCGTCAGATAAAATGTTCTGATGATGTCATATCATATACCCATCATTGTTATTATTTAAAGTCATCTTATAAATAAATTAGTTCAATTACAGTAACTGTCGTTAAGTGTGATTGAATATGATCAGTGTATTGAATTATTCAATAGCTATTGCTTTATCCAATAGTTCATCAACGCTCTTCCTTCAAAGATATAAGAGGTAGTTTTTTTTTTGACAAATTACATATGGGGATGGAAAGTATTCAGAAAACTCGAACTCGAGGTCTAGACAGTGGCTGGTTAGGTAGCTTGTTCTTTAGTACAATTATCTTTTGTTTCTGTTGTGTGCGCCTCAGCCCCAGACCGTCATGAATCATGATGTGTTATTTTCATTTATTACTTATAATGAAGTCTTTGTCTATATACTGTGTTTCTTTTTTATTTCTTCATTCTATTGGATACATGTGGTAATATTTACAGTGGAAGAAAGGAAACTTTATATTCAAAAATTGGAATTGAAAACCATGGTACTGGACAAAACGAAAAAAAAAATAGAAATCCTCGCTGACAGAACCCTTTCAAGACTACAGACATGTGAGCTTGTTTTTTTTTTCTTTTTCCTCAATGATTATTACATGTTGTTCATTCTTGATTTAATAACATGCAATGGAATTTTCTGAATTGGTGGAAAATGCAATTGTTTATTATTATTATTTTTTTTTTGTAAAATAGATGCATTTTGTTTTTTTCACTCATCTTGGTATCCATAACTTACATTTGGAAAAGAATATCTCATATACTCTTATTATTATTATTATTATTAATAGTTCGATTGTTGTTTTTTTTTTTCTTTATTTTACTAGTTCACTTGTAACTGAAGGCCTAAGATTAATTTTGAAACATTCTATTAGCTTATTATTAACAGCTTGGTTTCTACTTCTTGCACTTTGAGTGTCCTAATAATGAATTTTTCTGTTTCTTTTTTCATCTTCAGTTTTAGGGGATGGATTATTGTAGTTATTAAGGGTTGAATGTTAACCTACTTGGAGAAAATCTATCATTAGGCTAGCTGCTAGCTCCTGTAAGTGTCCTAAGCAAGTTGATAACCAAGGCGGAAGGGATGAAAAATGACGCATTTAGAATCAACGATTGCAGAAATTGTCTTAATGCAAAAAACAAGAGCATGATAATTGTTGTGGAACATAATTGAATCACTTAAAACATAACATTTTGTTGAGTCATATCTAAACCTAGGTGCACACATTTTGTGTCTCTTTCAAAAGTACCTAGTCCTTTTAGTTATCTGTTGAGCTTATTTAACTCTTGACTAGATTTATAAATGTATTTGGTATAAATCTAGGGGTGCTAAGAGATCTTTTTATCTTCCCATAAAGAGGAGACCGACATTTTCCCTTGGTTAAATAGGGAATTATGTCATCTAACTTCTATCAATCAATATCATGTTTTATACCTTACGAGTCTAGTTATCTTGTGTCCAGGTTCAAAAATTAAATGTTCAATCAATATTTTTTATTTTTTAATAACACTAAATGATTGCTTAGACTAATTTCTCTATCGGGAGATGTACTAAATTGAGTTAATGGTTTTGTCCATTATTCTGGCGTTGCCAAGTATATAAATGCATAAGATCAGTTTCATATCAACATAACTGCATATTCTAGTAGTTGATTTATGACAGAATTTGGCACTTGGGTAGCAATAGGACTGTAACATTCGAACTTTCAAATATATTCGTGTTTATTTATTATTTCATGGAGCAAACATGAAAAGTTATTGTTCAGTTTTAGAGTTTTTGATTTTGAATTGGGAAAAATATCTTAAGCTTTGTACTTGCTTAAATCATGTTGGGTCCTTAATATATTTGTGAAATGAAATGTCATAATCTTGTCCAGCATTATGTTTGCTAAGTGCATTGATTAATATGGGAAGTGGATACGCGCGTGTTTAGCTTATAGTTCTCATTAGTTATGAGCAAGCACTAGGAAGTATTATTTTTCAATCTGAATCAGGATTACCTTAAACAATTTAGTTAGGTTGCCTCTTTTCTAGCGTTGTTTATGTGCCTTTTCATTCCATTTGCTGTTTAAGTTGCCATCTACTTGACAGCTTATATGGGCTATTTATGAATCTTCACTGCCCACTGCAATTTTATCATCTTCTTTGACTTTTCATCTTTTAGTGGTCCATTTTCTTTTTATTTCTCTTCGAATATGATTACCTGTCACGGTCGGTAACTCTAGAGAGTGTTTCAACCTTCACTATTTTGCATGAAGTGACTGCTTTTTAATCTAATATGCATTCCATATTCTGCTTGTCAGACTGAGCATTATCGCAGACACATGGCCCTTATAGCACTAGCAAATATGTAATTAAAATGTCTTCAAGGGCTATGTACTCTTTCTTTCCATGACGGAAATGACTGCTATACCCTGTTCTCATAATAGCGGCAGAACTAGAGTGCCTGCTTCACTAGTTATGAATCTAATTTGTGCCTCTGTGGACAGATGAATCAATATTGCTTTAGGATATGGTATTCTTTGAGGCAAATTTGGGAAAAAATGGCCAATTTGGAACCAAAAAAAAATGTAAGACTTGTTGATCCCACCGAATTATGAATAGACAAATAGTTAACGGTCAACTAAGAGCTTGAGTTTTTCGAGTTAACATTGCATCATCGGCATGCATCTTTCAAATATTCATTCTTGAGGATAACTTTTTCAAGTCAAGTTCTTCCTTATTTCTTAATTATATTGGGAGCAGAATATTAATAGTGAAAGATCTTGATTGTTCACTTGATTTTATTGATCTCAGTCCTCATATCAGTGTTGCTAACTGATAGTTCTGAATTTTTGCGTCCAGGAGCCTTTTGTGAACATCCCAGAGGATACAATTCGTGAAGCTCTAAAAATTGTCCTTGGTAATAAAAGTGCATCATATGGTTTCATCCAATTTCTAGCTTGATATTTTGAGAGATAATCACATGTACTAATTCATAATTAAATTAATGTAGATGTAAGGAATCACCCAGTTTTAATACATTGTAAACGAGGGAAGGTATGTGCCTTTCTAAAGGTTCCTAGAATTACATACCTAATTCCAAATTTTAACACCTTCTGAATTATAAATTGGCACTTGTTTATCTTTTTCTCCAGCATCGAACGGGTTGTGCGGTGGGTTGCTTGAGAAAATTGCAAAGGTGGTGTCTATCATCCATTTTTGATGAGTATCAGCGATTTGCTGCTGCAAAGGCTAGGGTCTCTGATCAAAGGTTCATGGAGTTGTTTGATGTTTCTACCTTAAAGCGTATCCCCATGTCATTTTCATGCTCAAAGAAATAAAAGACTAGTTGAACTAAAATGGATTTTGGTTTTATTTGTTAACCCAAGGGAATCCTAAGGTCCTGCATTGGAATAAATAGGAGAAGGTGATGAGTTCCTGAATGCATTACTGCAGCAAAAGGACCGATTCTTTTCTTTTTATTTTTTCCTTCTTAGAGGATAATAAGAAGCATTATGTTGGCATGTTTTACACATCAGCTAGTGTTGTTGATTAAATCCCTGAATCTCTTGTTGAAAATTTATAGGTATATCGAATCAATATTGCTCATATTCTGTTTTTTATCTGCTATGGCCGATGATTATACAACTTGTTATGTATAATTATGTATTTTGATAAATAAAAAAGAAAAAAATGTCGAAGCAATTAAGAGTGGTGACAATTGTCGAATGCTTGATCGAACATTAGCTCATCAGAACATGCATGATTATATCCATTCTGTGCTGTGAGGCATGCTACCGCTTTGGGGGGGTTAAAATCGTTGTTTTGTTATTGGAATTGTTTTCTAGATAGAGAATTTTGGATTTGAACTTCAAAACTTCATTCCAATATGAAGTTGTTTGTAAAAGCAAAGAGTTCTTTAAATGAAACTTGAAAAAAATTATTATTCAGATTTAGAGGGTGTTTCTCAAAACTGGAGCTTTTCAGCTTATTGTGAATAAGTGATTTTTAGATTATAATCAGATTAAAAATAAGCAGTTAAACGTTTCTGTAAACTAGCTAATAATCAGCTGATAATCAGTTTATAATCAGTTAAGTGTTTCTGTAAAATCAGCTTATAATCAGTTTTTAATTGTAGAAACTGTCAAAATGACCAAACTGTCCATAAGTTTATCTATTGTATAAAAATAATTTTTTAAATGTCAATTCAAAATTTATTTTGCAATAATAATAATAATAATAATAATAATAATAAAATTTAATAATAATAATAATAATAAAATTTCTTTGATGGGAACTAAAGTGTATAAGGTAGGCAAATTTAGAATATTGAAGATTAAGTAGGGATAGTATGGTCTTTTACTTGGTCAAAACTGCTTAAAAAATAAGTGCTTAAAAAAAAGTAGCAAAACCCAACTTTTAAAAAACTGATTAAAATCAGATTATAATCTACTATTTAAGTTTTCAGAAACACTTAAATAAACAACTTATAATCTAAAAACAGCTTATAAGCAGTTTTGACCAGCTTTTAAGTTTTGAGAAACACCCTCTTAATATAACAAGTTGGTGATGTGAAGATATCTGGCCATTGCTCGGATTATGAGTCTTAATGAATGAAGACAATAAATGATTAATAATAGCGATCCCATTTTTAGAAAAAGTTAATATTTTTTGAATCTAAACTCGATCTATACAAGTGGAATATGTTTGAGTAGAATAAATAAACTTTTCATAATCTTGTAGAATAATAAAATTCAACTTTAGTGAAGATTAAAATCCCACTATATAATATGGATTCATGGGGAAATAGAAGTTGTCATCATGGTTTTTAATATTTTGATCTTCCATTTGATTAATAAGAGAATTGCACTCAAAATTCTTGAAAGTTCATCGGAATGGAAGCTAGAGAGAATATAAAGATGGCGTCAAATTTTCTTGGTACTGACTAATGATCGAATACCTTAATAAAACACTAAGAGTTTGTCTAATATATTAGTTCATTTTATGGCATTAAAATATTCTTAAAGATTATAAATAAATATTTTGCTTTTCCCATATGTGAACTTTTTATTTAAGGCTTTATATAAAGTCGGTTTAGATTGAATTATCAATTAAGGATAAAATCATAAAAAATAAATAAGATAATATATAGAAAAGTTGAACTTCGCAATTGAGTTAAACACAGAAGAAAAAGATAAAAAAAAATTTTAAAAAATATTTCCCGAATTCTAGTTAATAAAAAAATAATAAGGATAATTGACAACTAAAACTATATTTCTCAACCTTAAATCTTAAATTTTTAAAAAAATTTGATATCATATTATTTAGTATATATATGATTTTCCTTTTCTTAATATATTACTTTTACTTTTAATACTTTTTTATAAAAATTTACAATCAATTAGTAGGTATCAACTTGTTATTTTTGTTAAATTAATAGAATTTGTCAATTGCAAATATTCATAAACTTGGTTAGGTTGTAAGTTTGTAACATTTTTCGTGAGGGAAGTAGTTCTAAAAAATCGAGTTATAAATTGAGCTTTTTTGAATAATTACGGAAATTTTAATATATTTTTTAAAAAATATTGTTTATATATATTTTTTTTATAATTTTACTTTTTATTTACATTAATACTTTTATTTTTTTTCGATATATATTTAATATATAATGTATTTTTTTTTAAAAAAAATTTGCACATTATTTTTATAATTTTTTTACATCATTTTTTATAATTTTTCTTTTATATTATTTCAATTAATTTTTTAAAATTTTTTTTGGTGTTATAGGGTAAAAAAAGAAAAAATTGAACTTAAATCTTTCTAAAAAAATATATGTACCATTATAGGGTGCCTCAGCCTTTTTTTTTTTTAATTAATTACATGGAAAGTCACTTTTTTTTAATGCCCTCTAAGTAGTAGCCCACTTCTGAGTTGAGTAAAGGGCCATATAAAAGAGTAGGTCTTAAAATTCAATGATTATGTTAACTGTCAAGTCATTAAACAAAACCCATAATATCTCTTAAACACCAACACCAACGACAATGATTATTTTACAGGTTAATGACGAAAAATAAAAAATAAAAAAAACATACTGCATTGACAGATCTTTGATATTTGTCTATTCTCTTAATTGGACATTTCTACTTTGCACCGTGCAAAGTTGCGGTTGAGATTTTTTGTCTATCTTTTTTTTTTGTCCAAATACTTATTGGCTTAATTTTTTTTGTAATCATTATTTGATTACTAATTTGGCAATTAGATGCTTTATTCCTACATGATGTTGTAAGTAAAGAGTTAAAACTATGATAATTTTACCCTCTAGACATTTTGATATATCAAAAATTTGAAAATCCATTATGATCTTACAAAGTAAACAAAATTTAATACATTTATGTTCTATCTCATGGAAGTGTTTTTCTTATTTTATTATAAGGTTATAATGATTTTCGTGATTTTCATAATTCTAACTATAAAAGAAGTTAATTATATATAATGATGAATCATTTATATGTCACATTAAATTTATTTACAAATATTAAATTCAAGTTAATGTGTTAAGATTAATAATGGTTTATTAAATAAAATGCTTTTTTTTCGAGTAGAAAATACTTTTTTTTTTATTGTAAAAGGAAACTCATGCTATTGCCTTTGTAGCTTGAGATATTACAGCAGTTCGCATGAATAAAGCTAGAAGAAGTCAAGTGAGAAAGCACAGTAGAGAAAAAAAATAAAGAGGATAAAAGATTGTTTAGGATAAAATATGTATAACTATAGCAGCTAGGTTGCAACAGATTGTTCATATAAAAAACATAAGATAGAACTACCCTCGCTGTGTAATTATACTAATTAAAAGAGGGACAATTACAATCTTGTCCTCATTAAAATAAAACTATTTATAGTTCAATATCACCACCTTTTGATAAAGATTTTTTTTATTAATTATATATGGAGGAGGAAGAACACTTAAAATATTCGAACTCGAGATCTAGATGAAAATAACACACGCTCTTGACCACCAAATTATACCTTGATAGTTTTCTTAAGATAGAGATTGATAAAATATCAAATCCCATTTTGAACAAGCAAACATTATGAGTTGTTTGGCTGAGAGGATTTGTGAATAAATCTGCTAGCCATATTTTTTATGAAATATGCTGAGGAAAAATAAATGTTTCATAGTGCTTACTTTTGACAATATGACAATTAATTTCAAATATCTCAGCAAAATAGAGTTGCTGAGAGAATAAACATAACTATTATGGAGAGGATCCAGTGTATGTTTTCTTATGCTAAACTCTCTAAGTCTTTTTAGAGTGAAGCAATAAGAACTGCATTTTTCCTTCAATTCCTTTTGATGAAGATATTATAGAAAAACTATGGAGGGGGAAAGACATTTCATATGATCATTTGCGAGTTTTTTAATGTAGGACATTTGTTCACATTCCAAAGGATGAGAGATCCAAGTTTGACTCAAAGGCTAAAGAATGTATCTTGTTAGATTATACCCACGAAGAATTTTGGTTATAAGCTTTGGGATTTGTTCATAAGAAAATTATCAAAAGCAAAGATGTGATGTTCTTTAAAGATCAAAACATTGAAGATCTTGAAAAGCTTAAACTAGTTGAAGAAAAGATAGACCTCACATCAGAGTTATTTAATTATGAGTAAAGTGATGCAAATGAACAAAACTTCAATAATGATAGTGAGCTTATTTCTGATGCTGATGATATTGATGAGGCTGTTAATGAGCATGATGATTAGTCTTCTCCTACACCACCTGTTGAAATTCAACTAAGAAGATTCACCAGAAATATAGTGGCGTCCTAAAAATACTCTTCTCATGAGTATATGATGCTCACTGATGAAGGAAAGCCTGAAAGTTATGAAGAGACTATGGCATGCGATAAGAAAATTGAGTGGTTGAATGTTATACAAGATGAGATAAACTTCTTGTATGAGAACCATACTTATGAGTTAGTAAAGCTACCTAAAGAAAAGAGAGCATTGGAGAATAAATGAGTTTTTCAGAACGAAGACTGAAAATAACACTTCACAACCAAGATATAAGGCTAGGCTGGTAATGAAGGGTTTCGGGCAGAAGAAGAGAATTAACTTTGAAGAAATTTTCTCACATGCGGTCAAGATATCTTCCATCAAAGTTATTCGTAGTTTTATCTTCAACTTGAATTTGGAGATAGAATAATTTGATGTGAACACAACTTTCCTCCTGGCGACTTAGAGAGGGAAATTTATATAGAACAACCAAATGAGTTTAATGTTAAAGACAATGAGAATCTTATATACAGGTTGAAGAAAAAGCGTGTATAGACTTAAACAAGCACTAACGTAGTCAGTGACGAAACCAGAAATTTACTGAGGCGGCTGCTCTGAGCAGTGGCCGGTGGTAGTTGTCGGTGGGCCGGCGGTGGTGGAGCTGCCTGCTGCTGGCTTGGCTTGGGGAGGAAAGGGGGAGAGGGAAGAAGGTGAGGGGAAGAGAAAAAACGCAGCCCTTTTTTTATTTTTGAACTGGCCCCAGCGAAACGGTCGTTTCGCTGGGCCGGTTTTTTTTTTTAATTTACCCCTAGCAAAACGGTATCGTTTCACCGGGGGTCATTATATAAAAAAAAAAATTAGTCCCTGGAGAAACGACACCATTTCTCCAGGGACTAATTTATAAAAAAAAATTAAAACTATTTGTAGCGAGGGGTTCGTCTACCCCTCGCTGCAGAGTCTGCAACTTAGCCCCCTTCAACGGGGGGGCTGAGTTTAGCTCCACTGACACCTCCCCTTCTGGCTGCCAGAGGGGGTGAGGGAGGGGGGGGGGGGAGGGGTTGTGTGACCCCACACGATCCCATAGTCATTTCGCCCCTGAAGGTAATGGTACAAGAAATTTGAGTCATTCATGACAGTTCATGGGTATGGAAAGACAATTGGTGATCACTATGTATTTATAAAAAAATTTCATGATGATGACTTTATCATCGTATTGCTCTATGCGTATGATATGTTAATAGTTGACCATGATACTAAGAAGATAAGTTCTTTGAAGAAAGAGCTTAGTAAGTCCCTTACAATGAAGGATTTCAAATCTACTTAGCAAATTCTTAGAATAAAGATTACTCGATATAGAAAGAGAAAAAAAAAACTATGGCTATATCAAAAGAAATATATTGAGAAAGTTCTTAACATATTCAACATAAGCAAAACAAAACCAGTTTGCTCTCCACTTATAAGTCATTTCAAGTTGAGTTTCAAATAATGCCTTTCAAATGAGAATGACAAAGAAGAAATAAAGAAAGTGTCTTATGCTTCTGCAGTTGGTAGCTTAATGTATCTTATAGTTTTCACAAGGCTGGATATTGCTCATGCTGTTAGAGTTGTAAGCATATACCTTTCTAATCCTAGAAAAGAACATTGACTAGCAGCGAAATAGATATTAAGATATCTTAGAGGCACCTCCAAAATTTATTTATACTTTGATGATGGAAAATCTGTGTTGAATGGGTACACAAATGCAAACATAGTTGGTGATATTAATTCTAAAAAATTCACTTTTGGGTACTTGTTTACTTTTGTAGGGGGAGCAATTTCTTGGCAATAAAAGTTATAAAAATGTATTTTCTTATTCACCACTGAGGTTGAATATATTATAATTACTGAAGCAAGTAAAGAATTACCATGGATGAAATTTTTTTTGCAAGAGTTGAGCTTCAAGTAAGAAAAATATATATTGTACTTTGAAAGTCAGCATCATTCATCTCAGTAAAAATTCTACCTTTCACTCACGATCAAATTACATTGATGTGAGGTATCAATGGATTTGAGATATATTGAAGATGAAACAATTTCAGCTTAAAAAAATTCGTACAAATAATAATGGCTCTAATATGATGACCAAAGCTCTACCCACAAAGAAGCTACTTGCTTGTAGAGAGATTGCTAGTATGGTAGTCCACCCAATTGAGTAAGAGAAAGAGATTTATTGTTGATCATACTTAATTAAATAGGACCTACACCTGCAAAATTTGAGAAAAAAAAAGTGGAGACAACTCGCAAATTTGGAAGCTATCTCACCATCAATTTTGAAAATAAATTTTTAAGCTTGCAATTAGCAAGCTATATTTCCTAGAAAAGTTTACCTCTTGTGATCTTACTATTTATGAGTGAAAAAAAAATATTTTAAAATTTGACTAATAGATGTAGTCCAAATAAAATGGTAAACCACGTTAAATATTGATGTCTCTCTTTTATTGATTATTTTTATTTTACTTATTTTATTTATTATTCTCAATTTGTCTCGGATTCGTTAATCCCGCAATGCTACATTTTTTTTTAAATTTAATTTTTCAATTTATTTTTCAACAACATTATTATTATTATTATACCAACCCAGTTTTAATCCAACTAGTAAATAATAATGCATACCTTTTCATACCCAATTCACCTTTTTTTTAAACTCTTTCTTGATTATTAATTTTCAGAATTTACTTACATTAAAGCCCACTATTAATGTTGGTTTTTGAGGAACACAGAACAAAGAAACAATGTTACATTTGTATCATGATTTGCTTGTGGTTTTGGAGGCTTAAATATTAATCCTTACATTTGTCAACTTTGGAACACATTGTCCTAATAAAAGGTTATACTCAAATTGAGGGAGTTGATTATCATGACAGTTTTTCTCTTATTGTTAAACTGGTAACAGTGAGACTTTTCTTGGTTGTAGCTACTGTTAAATATTGGGTTATTCATCAATTGGATATTAATAATGCTTTTTTGCATGGTCTTCTTGATGAAGAAATTTATATGCAGTTGTCGGCTGATTATTCTGTTAGTGATTCCCATAAAGTTTGCATACTTAAAAGATCATTCTATAGTTTGAAACAAGTAAGTAGACAATGGAACATTGAATTTACTTCTAAACTCACTATCTTGGGTTTTTCCCAATCTTCTAATGATCATTGTCTCTTCATCAAAGCTTCTAGTTCTCTGTTTCTGGCCCTTATTCTGTATGTAGATGATGTATCAATTATTGGCAATGATAAGGCTGTAATATGTGGAGTTAAAAATGAGTTGGATGATGCTTTTACTATTAATTGCTAGCAATGATAATTACTGGCAATGATGAGGCTGAGGCTGCAATTTATGGAGTTAAAATTCATATAACTTATATGGTTATGTATCTTAACCAAAGGAAGTATATCCTAGATATTATTTTTGATGTTGGTCTTTTAGGATGTGAACCAGCAAAGACTCTTCTCCCTGCAGGTTTTAAGCCTCATGATGAGTCTACTGATTTTTTCCTAAATCAGAAAGGTTTTGCAGATTGATTGATAGATTACTATACTTGAATTTTTTCCATACAACAGCTGAGCCAGTTTATGGGTACTCCTAGGGTCTCTCATTGGGAGGCAGCCTTTCATATTATTAAGTATCTCAAAGGTTCTTCTAGTTCTAGTTTATTTTTTTCAGCAACTTCTTCTTTTGCTTTAAGTGCTTATTGTGATGCTGATTGGGGTACTTGTTCACTGATAGGTAAATCCATTACTGGTTATATTTTTCTTAGTTCTTGTTTGATTTCTTAGAAGACTAAGAAGCAAGTTATTGTTGCTTGATCTTCTGCTGAAGCAGAATACAAAAGTATGGCTTCTACAGTTTGTGATTTGCAGTTTTTGACATATTTGCTTCAAGATTTTAGGCTGCCTTTTATTTTACCTATTATTCTATATTGTGATAACTAGACAGTCTTACATATTGCAGCTAATCCTGTCTTTATGAAAGGATAAAATATTTGGACATCGATTGTTATATTGTTAGGAACAAACTGCTACATAGTTTTATTTCTACTGCTTATGTTGCTTCTAAACATCAATTGGTAGGTTTGTATACAAAGCCTATTAATGCTAAAGCTCATTATTTCTTATTGTCCAAGATGAGATTGATTCATCAATCTCCATCTTAAGGGGGGAGGGAGGGCTGTTAAATTATATGTGTTGAGTGATGTTACACGTATTTTACTCTTTTGTATAGATTAGGGTTTAGTTTTTAGCTTTATTCTTTTTCTGTTACAGAGATGGAATTTTAATTTAGATGTACTATATATTCATGCATATGTACATATTTTTCTAGAATAATTCAGATACAATTTTTCATTTTTTCTCTTGTTTTCCTTCTACTTTCTCTACAACAAATAACACAACCAGATTCTTTATAGACAATGATGGAGTAGTTATTTTCTATATTCGATTATGTAGATGAAACCAAATATTATTTGTAAAACATGATTGTATGCTTCATCCACTCTTTTTTTTTATTCTTTTCATTCATTTGTATTTGGAGATATGACTGTTAAGTTATAAAGAAAATTAAATTTTCTTAAAGAATAGAATTTTCATATGAAAAAGTGCGTGCCTTAAAATAAATAAATTATAAATATAAAATTTATTTATAAATAAATTTTAAAGAAAATATATTTATAAACCATATTTAGAAAGACGCAATTTAAAATCTGAAACTTAATTGAAGTTATATTTTTTTGTTTTTGAAGTAAATTTACAATTGAGACATTTCTATTTTTATTTTCTAAAATATCCTCAATAAATTGAAAATAAAATTACAAATAAATATATTTCATATTTATATTTAATATTTAATTGATAAAATAATGGAAGGAAAAATAAGTAAAAAAGAGAAAAATATTTGAAGAATGGTTTATTAATATCGTTATTTATTTGGGCTGCTGTTGTAGGTAGTATTTTTTAGAAGAAAAGTTTGTTAGAAGTAGTTAGTGAGTTGGACCAATCACATGACTCTAAGCTATGTATAAATAGTTAGTTAATTGTTGTAAATATACTTGTAATACATACGTGAAGTCTTCATCTTCTTCATATACTGTTTACGCCATTTTTCTTATTACTTCAAATTTACAGAGAAGCTTTTTTATTCACAAATGTTTTATGGTATCAAAGTGGTGCCACGATCCTTAAATTCTTGTTACTGTTCTCATTTCTCCATTATTGTAATGATGGAAGGAGCTGAGACAATGCAAGGTCAAAGTAGCGCTACTACAGCTACTAATAAAAGTATTCCAGTGAAGAAGAGTTCGATGCTTTTATAGGCAATTGATAATCCAAGGGCTCACCTTGTAAATAATCTCTCAACTGCAAATAATTTCATGATTTGGAGTAGGCGATGAAGTTAGCACTTAAGGCTAAAAATAAACTAGGTTTTATAGATGGAACCAGTAAAGAACCATATCTGGATTCTGGTAATTATGATGAATGGTGTAGTGCTAATTTGATGTTGATCTCTTGGATTCTAAATTGAGGTTTTTTCAAAAATATCCTAAAAAATAAAAGTATTTTCAGAAATACCTCATTCTTCATTTTAATTTCAAAAATTCCCATTTGATAAAGATATATTCCATTTTTAAAGGTATATATTGAGTATATATTTGGCATATCAAAGGTATACTAAAAATATATGGTATTTTTCAAAAAAAAAAAAGTTAAAAAATATGTTATAGAGTGTAATTTTCTCTTCTAAATTCTCTGTCTAAGGAATTGAATGAAACTTTTATATACACATCTAATGCAAGACAATTGTGGTTAGAGCTAGAAGAAAAATTTGGAGAAAGTAATGGACCACCAGCGTATTAGTTGAAAAGAGAAATAACATCTATTACACAGGGTGATAGTAGTCTAGCTACATAGTCAAATAGATTGAAGAAGTTATGGGATGAATTGCATTATTTCGAACCTATTGTTAAATGTACTTGTAATGATTGTACATGTGGCTTATCCAAAAAGATTGATGAAGCGAAGACTGCTAATAGAGTTATGCAGTTTTTAATGGATCTCAATGATTCTTTTGCAATGTAAGGAGTCAAATCTTGGTTATGGAACCTTTGTCGAGTGTGAACAAAACTTATTCTATGGTTTCTTGAGTAGAGAAGCAGAGACAGGTGCAAATAAATTTTGGAGAGTCAGTAGAAGGAAATGCTTTTTTAGCAAGAGCTAATTACCAAGGCAACATGCCAAGGCATGTAGAAGAAAGTTGTTTTAATAAACATGGGCAACCTGAATTCTTAAAGGAATAGAGAAAACAAAAATTACAGCAGTATGGTAATGGCTCATATGCAAATGTAGCAAAAACACCTTTAGAAGTTGCTGAAGATGAGAATCATTATGAAAAGAATAAGCCAGCTGATTTGTCTACTCAATCAATTATAAAACTCATTCAAACAGAATTCAAGAAGTTAATGCAAAACAAAGTGTTAGTGGATAAAAACCAAGTGAACTCAGTGTATTTTAAAGATTTTGCAAGTATAATTTCTAATCTTGATTATAAAATGATAGTAGATACTGGTACCTCAAGTCATATGTGTGCATATGTAAGTTTTCTCAGTAACAAACTTAGTCCTGTGATTAAGAGTGTGATATACTTGCCTGATAGACACACCAAAACAATTTAATTCCTTAGAATTGTTAACCTTCATCTAAGAATTACTAACCTTCTTCTAAGAATTACACTTAATCATGTTCGTTGCATTCCTAGTTTTTGATACAATCTCATTTCTATTCAAAGACTTGCCATAGATTCACACCTTCTATCCTTCATATTGCATTTTGTAGGACCAGCTGAATGAGAAAGTTCTAGCTATTGGATATGTGAAGAACAATCTCTGTATGTTGGATTACACATCCTTTCAATCAGACACTATTGCTGAAAATTGTAATCTTTCCAATTATGTTCTTTTCAATCAGACACCATTGCTGAAAATTGTAATCTTTCCAATTATGTTCTTTCTTTTCCTAGTACCTCCCTCTTGTGCATGGCTATAAACAACAAAACTTTTAAATATGATCTTGATTCCTTTGCTTACCACAAGAGGCTTGGTCATCCTTCTCAAACTGTTCTTTTGTGTCAAGTTTTGATAATAATAAATTTGTTCAATTTTCCTTCTAGCCAAACATACTAGAAGGCCTTTTCAATTGAGTTCCATGCAAACAACCAAACCTTTTGAGCTTTATTCATACAGATATTTGGGGACCTTATAGAAGCTTAGCTCTATCTGGTTGCCATTACATCATAATTTTGGTAGACGATTTTATCAAAACTTCTTGGATATTCCTTATGCAATGTTGGCCATAAACTTCTAGTTTGTTAAAAAGATCTTTTAAACTAGTCCAAAATCAGTTTTCAACATCTGTCAAAACCATTGGATTAGATAATGATTTAGAATTCTTGAGTCATGAGAGTCAATCCTTGTTTCTTGATTTAAGAATTTTTCACCAGAAGCCTTACCTCTACACCCCTCAACAAAATGGTATTGTAGAGAGAAAGCATCAATATTTACTCCAAGTAGCTAGATCTCTATTGTTTCAGTCTTGTTTACCATCCAAATTATGGGGAGAAGCCATCTTAACTACTACTAGCCTTATAAATATACTACCTTCTGCTATTTTATTCTAGCAAACTCCTTTTGCTTTATCTTTCACGAAGATCCAGATTACTTTATGATCAAAAGTTTTAGTTGTCTCTCCTTTGATACAAACACATTACCTCATAAGCCTAAACTTGATGCAAGGGCACACAGATGTATCTTTATTAGTTATCCTTTGGATTACAAAGGCTTTAAATTGTTTAACCTTGATACTTCACAAATAATAACATCTAAAGATGTTATTTTTCAGAAAATATCTATCTTTTTCCAGAAAACAAAACTCTTACACCTTTACACATCCACCTATTCCACTTCCTTTCTTTCTAGACCACTTAGATACTACTTAAACTAATAATTCTCAAACCATCAACACACCACTCATGCAGCCACAACCATAACCAGAACCAATACCTCTTACCCCCTTCTTCAGTCCAAGACATTTTAACATCACAAAATGATAACTTCAATCTTGAGCTAAATGTACTTGTACCTCATATAGATATTCCAACTTCCCATAAGAAAAAGTCAAAGGCATAAACAAATACCAATTTGGATGAAGAATTAACATGCTAACTCCACTTCAGTTCAGTACACTCCTCTCATCTTTCCATTTCATAAATCTCAGCATTTTTCAAAACCATACCTAACCTTTCTAACTAACATGTCCACTGTATTTGAACTACACTCATATGATCAAGCTAAAGACTACAGAGACTGGCAACAAGCCATTAAGATTGAGATTGGTGCTTTGGAAGCAAATTACACTTGAAAATTAACTACACTCCCAAATGGTAAGAAAGCAATTGGCTGTCGTTGGGTGTATTCGGTGAAGATGAAGCCCGATGATAAAATAGATAAATACAAAGCCATGCTTGTAGCAAAAGGGTCAATCCAAGTGGAATGGATAGACTACACATATAGCTTCAGTCCTGTGGCAAAATCAGTAACAGCCAGAATAATCTTAGCTTTGGCAAAAACAAATCAAATGCAGATTCATCAAATGGATGTTAGTAAGGCTTTCTTACATGGATACCTCACTGAAGATGTATATATGCAGCCTCCACAAGAATATACAGCAGCTCTTCCAGGTTAGGTGTGTAAGTAAGAGATCTTCGTATGGCTTGAAGTAAGCCTCAAGGCAATGGAACCTAGAAATCACTTTAAAGTTATAGAAATTTGGCTTCACTCAGTCAATGAATGACAACTGTCTTTTTGTTAAAACATATGGCGCTACAAGCTGGTATATGTAGATGATATATTAGTTACTAACAATCCAATCAAGAGCATTGAAGAGATCAAAACTTTCTTGCATTCTGAGTTCACTATTAAGAATATAGGACCTGCAAAATATTTCCTTGGCTTGGAAATTTTAAGATCACCCAGTGGCACATACATAACTAATGTAAATACACCTTAGATCTTATTGTAGAAGCTGGTTTGTCGAAAGCTAGACCAGTCCCTACTCCTTCACAGAAGAATCAAAAGTTATTCATGGAAAACAAAAAAAAAACAAAGAAGTGTCCAAGTCTTCAGTTGAAATAGAATACATGAGCTTAGAGTCAACAATTCATGAATTAAAATGGATTAGTTACTTGCTACAAGATCTTCATTTGTCTGTTCCCAAACCAATCAGGCTATGGTGTTATAACCAAGCAGCGTTACATATTATGGCCAATCCCCTTTTTCATGAATGGACTAAACATCTTGAAATAGATTGCCACATGGCCAGAGAGGAATTTAAGAAAGACTTTGTTTTGCCTACACATGTTTCATCCAAGTTTCAACTTGCAGAAGTACTGAGTAAGAGCCTTTCTCAGCCTCAGTATTATTGGATAAGAATAACAGATAAAGGCTTCAAATTCAAAACTGAAATGCTGTTATAGTTCCTTGTTTATAGGCGTAGGTTTCTGCTAGTTTGTGTATATAATTATGCTATCTGTATCATTTGTAAACATTGAAAATACAAACTGTTTTATGGTATCAGAGCTGTAAGCTAAACAACATTTTTTTTCCAATCATTCAATGGCAAATCAACCTGTTCATTCCTCACCTTTTGCAACTGATAGCTCGGCAAATGTTTTGCATTCTGCCACTATCAATCTTGCGTCAAAAAATCAGATTATTTCAATTAACACAACTGCTCAAGCTCCCATTAAGCTTACATCTACAAACTATCACTCCTGGCATACTCAGTGGTATTCATTTCTTGTGGGATATGATTTGCTCAAATTTGTGGAAAATCCACTTTCAGCTAAACTTCGTTCCAGCCCCTATTGGTTTCGCCAGGATCACTTGCTTCGAAGCGCTCTTATTGCTTCGCTTTCTCCTGATATTATTTCTTTTGTTATTGGTGCAGATAATCTTATGATGTTTGGATGGCTCTTGCTAAGACCTATGCGAAACCATCCCAGGCTCGTATAATGAGTCTTCGTGAATCTTTGTTTACTGCCAAGAAGGGTTCTTTATCTATTACTGAATTTTTACAGAAGATTAAGGCAATTACTTCTGTTCTTGCTACTGCTGGTGTAATTGTTTTTATGAATGAGACAGTGTTGCATGTACTTCATGGATTACCTTCAGAGTACAAGGAGGTGGCTGCTGCTCTACGTGCAAGGGACAGTGAGATTACCTTTGATGATTTACATGATAAGCTCACTGACTTTGAAAGTTAATTGAGTCGTGAGTCTTCTTTTTCAACTGCTCCAACTATTGTTCTTCATACGATGGCACGGTCGAGTCATGGACGACAACAAAATTCTTCTGCGGCGCAATCACAGACTCGTGCATCTTTATCTAGAAATAATCAGAATTTTAAGGGAAAAATTATATGTCAGTTCTATGATAGGCCAGGGCATACAAAAAAACAATGTTTTAAACTCAAAAAGCTGCTGCCGTGGTTGTTGAAATCTAACTCATCTCAGCCTGCTCGTTGCCCACAAGTAAATTTTGTGTCCACTCCAGCAACTAATTCTGAGCCCAAATGGGTTATGGATTCGGGAGCAAATCAACATATTGTGCAGGATTTGCAGAATCTGGCACAACACTTTGAATATGAAGGCATTGATGATGTTGTTCTAGGAGATGGTAAAGGGCATTCTATTTCTAATACAGGAACTGTTGCTTTGCTGACTACGGCTCAGCCTTTGCATTTAGATAATGTGTTATGTGTTCCTACTTTGAATAGAAATCTTGTCTCTGTTTATCAATTGTGTTTGTCTAATAATGTTGAAGTTGCATTTAACTCTTCTACGTTTACTGTGAAGGATTTGAGAACGAGAGCGCTGCTGGCGATAGGAAAACCAATTAATGGTGTGTATGAATGGCCATCGTATTCCTCAGTCAATCAACCTGTGGTTTCTCATACTATAGTGACTTCTCATCCGATTTGGCATCAACGACTTGGCCATCCCTCCACTCCAATTTTGCGTTTAATTTCTAAACAGTTTCAATTACCTATGTCTTCTGTTATTGCTCAATCTTTCTTTTGTGATTCATCCAAATGTAATAAAATGCATAAACAGCCTTTTTCTGAATCAACAATGTCGAGTTCTGCTCCATTGGAGCTCATATATTCGGACGTTTGGGGACCAGCTCCCATCACTTCTATTGATAATTTTTGATATTATTTACTGTTTGTCGATCATTACACTAAATACTCTTGGCTGTTTCCTATTCAACGCAAGTCTGATGTTTCCAATATTTTTTCAGTCTTTAAAAATCTTGTCGAAAACCAGTTCAAAAGAAAAATAAGGTCTTTGTATTTTGATAATGGGGGGGAGTTTTTAAGTTTAAAGACTTATCTTTAATCTACTGGGATACCTCACTTTCTTACTCCACCCTATACACCTGAACATAATGCGATGGCTGAACGACGTCACAGACATATTGTTGAAACTGGTTTAACCTTACTTCATTCAGCGAAACTTCCTCTTTCGTTTTGGTCTTATGCTTTTCAACCCCTGTTTATTTAATTAATCGAATGCCAACGTCAATTTTGCAGAAAGAGTCTCCGTTCTGGTGTCTTCATGGAAAAGAACCTAATTATTCAAAATTAAAGGTGTTTGGGTGTTTATGCTATCCTTGGGTTCGTCCGTATAATTCGCATAAGTTGCAACAACGATCTCTCTCTTGTGTATTTCTTGGTTATTCTCCTAATCAAAGTGCTTACAAGTGCTATGATCCGTCGACTTCTAAAGTTTATTTGTCTCGTCATGTTGATTTTGTTGAACATTCCTTTCCTTATTCATCTATTGCTGTGTCGTTAGAAAGAACAAAAATTGATACTATTGATACTTGGTCTCCTGTGCACTTTGTTTTGCCACTCTCAAATGCAGGTCACGGCCATTCATCTACATCAGCAATTGATTCTCTTGTGCCATCGCAGCGGTCTGCGTTCTCTTCTCCACCATGCGAACTTCAGCTAGCAACTGACACATTATCAAGTCGATCACAATTTGTTGAATCTCGAGACAATGCAGAGAATTCAAATGGCACATCCATGTCCACTGCTCCAATTGCACAAATTCAAAATCACCATCCCATGATCACAAGGAGTAAGAATAACATTTTCAAGCCTATTAATAAGTTGTGTCTAACAAGTTCTGTTCAAAATGTTAGACAAGCGGTGCCCAAAACTGTTGCACAAGCATTGAAGGATCCGAGATGGCGTAAGGCCATGCAAGAAGAATATGATGCTTTAATTCAGCAGAAAACATGGCGGCTTGTTCCTCCTGACAAAGCTCAAAATGTAGTAAGTTGCAAGTGGTTATTTCGGGTAAAAACATATTCAAAAGGACAACTTGTTCGTTATAAAGCTCAGCTAGTTGCTCGAGGATTTACCTAACGACCTGGGTTAGATTTTGATCAAACATTCTCCCCTGTTGCAAAACATCCTACTGTTCGTATTATATTAACAATTGCGGTTTCTCAAGGTTGGCCATTGCGTCAGGTGGACGTTAATAATGCTTTCCTGCATGGTAAATTAAATGAAACAGTTTACATGGAGCAGCCGCATGGTTTTCATGATGATAAAAATCCTACATATGTTTGTTGCTTGGAAAAATTGCTTTATGGTCTTAAACAGGCGCCGAGAGCTTGGTACTCTGCACTAACAGCATTTCTTCTCTCTACTGGATTTAAACAATCTTCCTCGGATACATGTTTGTTTATGTACTGTCATAATAATGATGTTGTGTATCTTTTGGTATATGTCGACGACATTATAATAACAGGAAATAATTCAGGGGCAGTCGAAAGAATTATTACTGCTATGAGTAATCAGTCCTCTCTCAAGGACTTGGGTGATTTGCATTATTTCTTGGGTGTTGAGGTGATTCGAACAGAAAGGGGACTGTTTTTATCTCAACAAAATTATACAAGAGAGCTTTTAGAAAAGATTCAAATGCATGAGGCGAAATCTGCGTCAACTCCAATGTCGCCCTTGAATACATTGAGTGTAGATGATTCAGCTCCTTTAGATGATGTTTGGATATATAGAGCTGTAATTGGCAGTTTACAATATCTTTTATTGACACGGCCAGATGTGGCCTTTGCTGTTAATAAATTATCACAGTATACTTCTCGGCCGACGATGAATCACTGGGTTGCTATTAAAAGACTGCTACGGTACTTAGTTGGAACTCTGGACTATGGTTTAATGTTGCACAGGTAGTCTACAACTCAGCTTCATGCATTCCCGGATGCTGATTGGGCTGGGGATAGAGATAATCGAGCTTCAACAAGTGCTCATATAATATTTCTGGGTAGGAATCCTGTTGCCTGGTCTTCCAAGAAGCAAAGAGCAGTCGCCCGATCTTCGACTAAAGCTGAGTATCGGTCCGTGGCTGCCACATCTGCTGATTTAACTTGGGTGAAAAATCTGTTGCTAGAGCTTCAATTTCCGGTTTGTCAAACTCTGGTAATATATTGTGACAATTTGGGAGCAACTTATGCTGCTGCGAATCCGGTATTTCATTCTAGAATGAAACATATAGCCATTGATTATCATTATGTTCGAACGCAAGTTCAAGATGGTGTATTAAGAGTTGCTTATGTGTCCTCTGCTGATCAATTAGTAGATTTGCTAACCAAGCCGCTGTCAACTTCAGTATTCACAACTTTACAATTCAAGATTGGCGTTACTGTCCGTCCGCCATCTTGCGGGGGTGTATTGGATAAGAATAACAGATAAAGATTTCAAATTCAAAACTGAAATGTTGTTATAGTTCCTTGTTTATAGGCGTAGGTTTCTGCTAGTTTGTGTATATAATTATGCTATCTGTATCATTTGTAAACATTGAAAATACAAACTGTTTTAAGTATGATATTCTTGTTTTCAAGTTAGGTCTAAAAGATTTCCATCAGCTTCCAACTTAAGGAGGAGCTGAAGAATGTTTTAGTAATATCGCTATTTATTTGGGCTACCGCTATAGGTAGTATCTTCTAGAAGAAAAGTTCGTTAGAAGTAGTTAGTGAGCTGAGCCAATCACATGACTGTGAGCTGCGTATAAATAGTTAGTTAGTTATTGTAAATATATTTGTAATACATACCGGAAGTCTTCATCTTCTTCGTATATTGTTTATGACATTTTTCTTGTTACTTCAGATTCACAAAGAAGCTTTTCTATTCATAATTTTTTTTTATTAGAGGAAGAGAATAATGAAAGGAGAAAGAAAGTGCATTAGTGAGAAGAGAAAGAGAAATAGAAGAAAAGAGGGATAGAATAGAGAGAAATAAAATAAGAAAAAGAAAAAATATTTTTGTCTATAATATTTATTTTGTTATGTTTTTAGAATTTGTTTAGAAATTTTACTATTTTGTTGCAATTTAATTTAATTTAATTTTATTCTATAGAATTAATTTCACAAAAATTAAAATAAATATATTTATATTATTTTAAATATAATTTTTAAAAATATAAAATCCAAAATATATTTTATAAAATATAAAATAATTTATTTATTTAAAATGAATTGAAAAAGGTAAATTTGAGTTATTATCATTATTTTTAAAATTGAACTGGATATCAAATTGAAATGATAATTGTTTCACGATTCATTTGATTGATTGGAATTCAATAATATAATAATATTATGAATATATTTTTATTTATAGATATTCATAAAAAAATCTAAAAATAATAGAAATTTTAAAATAATAAATAATAAAATATCCATATCAATTCAAAAAATCACATATTGAACCTAATAAATATAGCAAATGAATCTAATATTTCAAAATTTCAAAGTTCACTATAAATTTCAATAATTTAAATAAATAACTTGATTTTAATAATAAAAATAATAATAAACTAAATATAACTAAACTATAAGTTACAATAGTTGAAAACATTCAGCTTGATACAATAATAAAAATAATAAAAAATTTCATGAAAGACTATGATATAAACTCTAATCAAAATAAACATTCAAAACTCTTGAATAATTGCATTGGACGGTGTTTTTTTTTTCATGATTTTCATTTAAAAAAGATGCAATATTTATGAAAATGGGTCTGTTCGATTTAATTCAGTTCATCCAAATTCACTAATTTTGATAATCTTAAATAATTTTTTTTTATCTAGTTTTTAGATATTATAAACTTGATAAGCCAGTCGGTATGATCCCATTTTAAAAACACTGGTTATTATGAATTTAAAAAAAAAAGTGAGAAAAGAGGTGTTGATGATTGATTCCTGTGTATAATAGTTAGGTTCTCCACTTACACAATAAGTTGATTGCTTATGTGGTTTCAAGTTCCTATGCCATAAAATAAAACCCTTGCTTTTGGACTTACATCGTCATCTTGTTGGTTGTTGCAGCCTTCAAACAATAATCTTACCCTTTTTATCATTCTTCTTATTTTATTTTATTTTATTTTATTTATTAATTTTTTTATTTATAACAACTTCCCTCTTCTAGTCATATTCCATATTACATCCTTAAATTAAAGCAGTAAGATATTAAGAGTATTTAAAAATTCAACATTGGATTCTATTAATTCATATGTATTCTATTAATAAAAAAATATCTTAAATTTGGTACTCAACAATTATTATTAAATTGTTTTAATTACGTGTTTGTGCTGTAATTTTAATTTATATTTAGAATAAGTTTCTTTATGGACAATATATAAATTGATAATTTTTAAATTTCTATATTGTCCATAAAGAAACTTAATCCCATAAATAAGTTAAAATAAAAGTATATTATAATTTGTGTTTCATTTAATTAATAAAAAAATTACTAATAATATTAAATGCTAGTTATCATAGCATACTCTTTTTTAAAGAATGATCAAAATATACTTTCAACATTTGCGGTTTTTTTTTTTTTTTTTGCACGCAAGTGGAAAGAAAACAAAGCAAAGGCCAAAAGGCTACATCAATCATAAGCTATCTGGTCACCAGAAATCCTAAGTATCTTGAGGAGGTCACGGGTATCACTTGAATTTCTCACCCTGGATGAAAGCGAATTTAGCAATTCCATCAACAACCAAATTCTGATTTCTAGAAATATGTTTCATTGTTACGTGCCAATCTTTCTTCATGAGTAAGCCTATTTGCTCAACACAAACACGTTCAAGACCGTTCAAGACGAAAGAGAAGCAAATTACTTTAATTGCTTCCAGACTATCGGACTTTATTTTTCCGTTTCTTTTTTAATGATAGAATAGCTTATTTGTTGTCTTATTTTTATAAAGAAAAAAGTAAAACATTCAATATCTTTATTACCCAACAATGAAGGATGAAGAAATAACAAATAAATATACACTTTATATTTATGAATCCCTCTTTTTCGATTTGAATATCAGATTAAAGAAACGAAATTAATGAACACGGTACATAAAAATTGATTTTGATTCCATCTTATTATTAAGCTTCAAAAAATAAAATAGATAAGCACCCACTTTTTCAAAAAGTTTATTTATAATTTAGCTATTGTAAGTTAACATCCTATTTATAGTTATATAAGCTCAGGTTATTATAAATGTTTGAGATCATATTAACAATTTGTTAATGCAAAGTTTTATTGCAATATGAAAAAGAAAAAATAACATACATATATATATAATTTTGAAATATATAAATTGGATAATATTGTGGAAATTTAAATTTTGTTTTATTGAGTGGTGATGGTTAATTCCTTAAGAAAGAGAAGATAATGGATTGTCTCTTCAAATGATTACAGCAATTTAGAGGTGCATGTGCTTTCTTTTTTAGATGATGCAGAGCACATCATCATCATTTGATAAAGAATTCCTACCCAATTTTCCTTAATTTATTTATGCAAAGATTCCTTCCCCCATTTATAATTAATTAACTTCATCATTTCAAAATCATTTGCTATTTTTCATTAATGTAAAAATCACATATATATATATATATATATCCTATCATTATAATTTGCTTGATGCAAGTTTACCAACTCAAACATTACCTTAATTTTATGTTAGGAGATGAGTTCCTTAGTATGATTTGATTTTGATTTACTTAGATTATGATTTGATTTAGATTATATAATAATAATAATTTACTAGTAAATAAAATAATATATTTTTAACATAATAGTAGCAGGATGATAAAATATTATCACTTTATACAAGATATCTCGAAATTATTATTAAAAATAATGAACATACGGTGCTGACTTATCATCGAAAGATTAAATTAATTGATATGAGATTCTTGCAAAAAGTCCTATCTCAAAATAATTCAGTTCATATAAGGAAATATGAAAATTTTACAAAAAAAAATTAGTTTTTTTTTTCTTCAAGCTAAAATGCTGATGAAACTTATTAATTACAATTACTAATTAATTTACTCATACTAATTTTTCATTCTTTTGGGAATGAAAAATATTAACTAGTATATTAGAACTACTCTTCACCGATAAATCTTGCCTATAAAAAAGTTAAATTCTTAAATATTAAATACTCTATATGATAAAATTTACATTTAATTATCTACTTTTTCATTTTCTATGTGAAACAAAATGAACTAATGGAAATCACATGTATTACTCAACTGCTAACATATCCATATATATGCAGACACAGATGGACCAATTAACAAACTAATCACTAACTAACTACACATGAACTAAAATAAATACTTCATCATTCTATAAGTTTTATCGGATGTCCCCGAAGGGACTTTTCATTTTCTTTAAGTTATTACAATTTAAACTTGACAATCAAATATTATAAAGTTAACACATATTAATTATTATCCAATTTCTTACTTTATTACGCACTTTTTTTTATTTTTCACTCTTCTTCTTTCTATCAAATCAAACCACCTTTTTTTCTGTACGTGCGCATGCTTTGCTTCTAAATATTTTTTTTTATGCATATAAGTAAAATACTTTTATTATATGCTCAATTTCATCAGAAAAAACAAAAGCTCATTTGACAATTTCCTTTCAACAATTATCATTATAATTAATTAATTTTTTATTCTTAAAAAAGCTGCATACACCTTTCATTCAATTTGATAGATGCGCTTTCTTTTTTTATTTCTCTCAAATTACAATTCACTTATTATGTTAATAAGTTAATTAATATTTTTAATATAAGTTAAACTCATATTACTTAATTAAAAATATTCAATAAATATATCTCATTGATAATTTTAATTAATTTTTTTAATGTTTATATAACAGAAAATACATCTGTTTTTGAAGCGGAAAATGTAGCTGTGATTCGGAACAGTGAGAGTAATTAATTAATGTGCGGTGATGAGAAAAGCAAACTTGACATATAGTTTTTACAAATGAGTTAAGCAAACAATTTATTCTTAAAAAATAAATATTTTATTAATCATAAATAACAATCCTTTCCACAGACAATAAAAGGAGACCAACAACAACAAACTGGTAATTAAAAACTATATCATAAGAAGCAAACATATCAGTCTTCTCTTCTTCTTTTTTTTAATATTTTTTAATAACTCAAGAAAGATCACTTCAATTAACAATTAAAACACTCCAAATAATTAATTAATTAATTAATCTTTCCTCCACTGAAAATAAATCTTGAATTAAGCTGTTGGAAATGGATCCAAATTAGCATTAATTACTTTCCACAGCCTTCTTCATAGCTTTAAATCTTGGCTCCTTAGCCTCGAATTTCAACCCAGCATAAAGCTTCATATAGTCTTCAAAAACAAATTTTGGGTAAACTTGTTTTTTCTCTTCTGCTTCTGCTTCTTTCTCTACCAAAGCTGGAGCTGGATATATCACTGCATCACTTCCTGGGTTATAAAATGAAGCTAGTGACATTCTTGTTCCATCTGTTTGAGCCACAACTCTATGCTCCACACTCTTGTACTTTCCATTGGTAATCACCTACAATAATATAATTGAACCATCAATAACTCTACAATAATATAATTGGCTGATAAATTGCAGTTAATTAGCAGTTCAATTGGATGAAAATGAGTTATGGGTATTATTTTATTTTATACCTCAAGTTGGTCTCCAAGGTTGATGACAATGGAGTGGCGCATAGGAGGAACATCAATCCACTGACCATCTTTAAGGAGCTGAAGGCCACTGACTTTATCATCCTGGAACAACAAGATGATGCCACCAGCATCTGTGTGGGCTCTGAGTCCCTTAATCAGATCTGGTTTAGGGCATGGTGGATAGTTACTAACCTTGGTGCCAAAGGTTGGACCTCTTGACCCATAAAAGGCCTTTTTCAGGTACCCTTTCTCAAGACCAAGGTTTTCACATAATAAATCTAGCAATTCCTCTGCCAATTTCTCCAACTTGGCTGCAAATTCCTTCATCACCTTCCTGCGATATCATTATTTAAATATTTTTTAGAAAATACAATGCAAACCCATATTATAAAAAACAACTCTGTATAATACCACCAATGAATTCACGAGTTTTGAACTTTAAAAAAAAATCCAGAATTCGTGGATGGGTCAATTAAAAAAATAAAAAACAATGATACAGTAATAATAACAAGCAAACGTTTACCAGTGAAAGTATAATTTAATAATTAACAAACTATACATTTGTTATACTGTTTTCTTAAGCATAAATAATGGGTCTAAATTAAGAAATGTTAATGAAATTTAATTACCTATATTCATCATAAAGATCGGGAATTTGGGAAATGTTTGACTCAGGAAGATGACGAAGAAAGAAAGTACTTTCCCAATCCAAATCTTTGATCTCTGTATGGACAGTATCAAGCCCTTTACTCGCAATCGTTTCTTTGAATCTTTGCTCCATACAGTTCCTGTAGTGACCTTTTGTTAATTTTTCTACTGTGTCTAGGAATTCTGGAGCAATTCCATGGTTCAGAATCTGCAATTAAAACAAACCCAGAAAACCAAAAAGAAAAAATTGAACATCAGACTCATTTTAATAAAGAACTAAGTAACAATCTTTGATTAAAATGAGAATTAATTATTTAAATTAACACCTCAAAGAAGCCCCAATTTTCACAGGCATCTTTGATTTTAGCCATGGTGGCAGCTCTCTCCTCGCCATTAAGCTTCTCAAAGTTAATAATTGGGAACTCCATCTCTCCTAATATCTTTGATTAAAACTCTGTAATTAAGCTTAAATCTTAACCTTAATATCTCTCTGACTCTGTTCTCTCTGTCTCTCTTAAAGGATGCTCTTTTGTTCTCGTTTGAAAAAATGGAGGGGGTTGGGAGGGTATTTATAGGGGTTGAGGACACACAGAGTTGTAACTTGAAGGATGGCTTTGTGGGGGCCAAAATATTTTATATTAAAAAGCTAAATAAAAATAATAATAATAATAGTAATCATTTTAATTTTATTTTATTTCACAGCTAACTAAACTGTTGTCTTCTAGTTGTGACTTGTGAAGTGCTCTTCTTAGCTCTTTCTCACGTCCTTTTTCTTTTTTTCCTTTTTTTTCGGCTATAAACAATTTTTTGGAAAAAAAAAATAATTTGGGGCTGCCTGCAGTGCCGTCAGTGAATTTTTCTTTTACTGTAAAAAAAGGGGCCTTCGTATATTGAATTTCTGAGTATTTCATATTTAAGGCTATTGGTTTGTTTGTCTCTCTATCACGAAATCTCCATTTTTAGAATGAATTTAGTCCTTTTTGCACATAAATTAAACTAAAAAGTAATTAAAAAAATGTAAAGATTGAATCACCCTTCACAATTCAAAGAACTGAAATTTAAAAAAAAAAATTCAAAAAAAGATATTAACTAAACTAAAAAAATTTTAAATGATTCATTATATGATTCTCGTTTTACAAAATTGATAATTAATTCAACTGTACCAAATAATATATATTACTCTCTTCATTTTATTAAAATTTTTATTTTAAAAAAAATTATTCCTCTCAAATTATCACTTTATAAAAATAAAAAATTAATTAACTTTTTTCTCAATTATATATTTATCATTAATAATTTAATTAATAACATAAAAATATAATATTAATAAATATTATTATAGTTAATTTAAGATAATTTTATATAATATTTAAAAATTTTAATAATTTTTTAATAAATGTGCATGAGATAAAGGCGACGATTTCACTGAAAGAATAGAGTATATATATATTTTTTGTATGTAAATATTTTTAGCTAATAAGAAATAAAACAAATTTACTTTTTGATAATAGTTATGAATATTCAGAACTAATATTAACTAAAAATAATTATTATGCAGATTTTTGGTTAAAAATTTAAGTTTTATTTAATTAACATAAACTAAAACTTCATCTATATCTACTAATTAAAATTCAATTAATAAATAAACTAAAGCAATAAAAGTTGATTTAAATTTATTCAGTCAATAGACGTCGATAATTCAATTATGAATTGAATTTTGCAATTCCCATAAAAATTTCAATAAGTTAGGTATTCTCTTAATGCAGATCAAAAAAGTTGAATTTGCTACTTTCCATTTTACTTCCATTTCATAAACAGAAATAAAAGAATAAAAAGGAAAAAAAAAAGTGAAGAGCTGTGGATAATATCCACAACAATTAAATTAACAAAAATGGAAGAAATTAAAAAAGAGCATTTCACTTGTAAAGGACCCATCAACTTAGGCCTAACCTATTGCTATGCCTTGTTGAGCCATCGCTCCGTTTGTGGTGGGATTGGACCCACTCTGCTGGCGTCTTTTTTTTTTTTTTTCTTTTCTTTCTAATTTCACTCTCCAAAATTGCATCATTACATTGCTATTTGCTTGCCACCTTCCATTCATTTAATGCCCCACTACTCCCTCTTACCTTCCATTCATTTAATGCCCCACTACTCCCTCTTATATTTTCTCAAATTCTTGTTAAATAATTATTTTATTGTTAGTAATATTTTTTAACGCTTTAAAAAATTAAAATTTTATCATGTTATCATTTAGATTTCTTTTTAAAATTTATTAGTATTTAAATTCAACTAATAATAATATATTAAAGGAGGATATTGAGAAAGAAAAACAAAAAATAATAATATGATATTTAAAAAAAATAAAAATAAAAAAAGTGCTATCTAGGAAGCTGCCTAGCGCTTCCACTTCCTCATTAGTCATTTGACAAAATGAAAAACAGACGTAACCGTTGAATAGCATGATCAGCGAAGCCAATAATAATTGCAAAGGTTGCCCATCGTCTGGTGCAACCCAGAAATAGGGTCGACAGTACACTTGTCAAGTCCTTATTGGACCTCATTTATGTCAAAGGAAATTATTAGAACATGTCTAGATTATGATTTTTGGCCTGTCCAAAAAATACTGCCTTTTTTTTTTGTTGGGTTTCCAAAATTAGAATACGTGAAATTTGCTTATTAATTTACATCCCAAAAAAAATGTTAATTAATTAATCATTTTGTTCTCTTCCTTACGAATATTGGAAAGCCAAGTGCTCTACTTAAAAACCAATTTCAGTTCTATTTATGTAAGATGCATTTTCTTCTACTCTATTTCTTTCCCCTAATTAATAAATCCTGTTTACTTAGCTTTCATTGTTAGAAAAAATATATATAATATAATCCTACAATAAAAAACTATAAAAAAAACATTTTTATTGTATAGATTGAAATTTAACACAATCTAATTGGTTTTATATAGTTAAAATGAGGATCTAACATTATTTATATGGCGATTAATATGTATTTAACTTAATACTTTTAACGCCCATATAATTACTTTTGTTATCATAATTAAGTGATGAAGTAACAATCGAAAGACTTGAAGTTATTTAAGAAAGAGTGTTGAAAAATGTAATATAGTTACACATTGAAAAATTATAAGAAAGCATAGCGTTATATCTAATACTTCTCTGTAAAGAGGTTTTAAAAATAACAAAGTTTTAAAGCAATAGAGATAAGAAATTCTGCTATGTAAAATAATAAATTAATATTAATATTAATAATTTATAATTTATAGGTATTTCGTACTGTCAATTTATAATATTATGGATTAAAGATAAAAGATTTAAATATATATGTTCCATTAACTTTATTTTCTACTGAATAGTAAAGTATTAAGTATAGATATAACTTTAATTATTTTAATTTTTATATATTCACAATAGTGGAGTTTAAGCGTGTGTTAAGTGAATGTATGAATTTATATATTATTTTAAAAAAATACTGTGATTTTAATTAAATGTGATTATATTAATTTTAATTTTAATTTTCTAATAAAAATAACTATGCCTCCCATAATTGAAAATTTTGGAATCGTGCTTGTGCATTTTCTATCTCTGATATTTCATGCAGAGCCATTGTTATGTAACCATGGCCTTTAGAACCAACAATGCTTCGTTCAAGGAAAACCTCTAAACACGATTCTTCATTTTTGTTTAAAGTCACAATACAATTTTACTGATAAGTATTTTGTAACCAATAAAAATTCAAGAAATATATATGCAACAAAAAGTAAGTCCATGCTGATTTTAAGTCCCACATCCGCCGCTTATTGATTTTCAGTTTTTTATTTTATTCATTAATTTATTTCTTATTAAAAATAATTAAATATATTTATATTTTTAATATATAAAAGTATCTTGATACATGCTTAAATAATAATATTTTAATTAAACTTTTTCATCATTAATTATTTTATAATAATTAAGTACACATCCTCTATCCTACAATTCCACCAACATATTATAGTGGTAATGTATGGAAACGGGGATGGCAATATATAAATACATAATTTTATTATTCATAATTTATTTAAATTTGATTATATATTAATTATATTTTAATAAATTTTAATTATATATTTATGATATTTTATTTTAATTTTAAAATTATATGATATAAAATTATTTTAATAAAATTATATTAACATTAAATTTTTATTTATAATTATTTAATTAAAAATATTATAATTTATATTTTAAATTTTATAATATTTTTAAATTTTTATAGTTAAATGAGTAATCAAATGGGTATCAATAATAAATGAATAATATTAAATAAATTTAAAAAAAAATATGAGTAATAAAATAATAATTATAATAGAATTGAATTTGAGTATAAATAATTTAAATTTAAATAAATTAAATTTGAATAAAATAATTTTGCTGAATATTATACTGTTTGCTACACTTTTCAAGTGAGAATGAGAAGGTGTTCATAACAAGTCTTAACTCTTTCTCTTGGGGAGGAAACCAAATGATATAACTTTTGGTCGACATTGCGGCGGACATTAAAAAAAGCATTAACGATTCCTTTTCATTATTTTAATATAATATATAATACTATAATTGTTTTTTGAAGTAAGCATAGATTGTATATATATTCAGCATCTCGTTTTGTTATCCACTTTTAAGCCATTGACAGTGAAACCCATTTTCTTTTTGGGTTGAAGACAGAAACACTTGCTAAACATGGATTGTTTGTCCTATTTAGTTTGCTTTCTTCAGTTATTTTAGGCTAAATTACATCAATCATCAGTAATTTTTTTGCTTTATCTCGTTAAATTTATAAATTTTATTTAATAATAATAAAATTTTGAAATTGTTATTTTAATTAAAAATTTATAATTTAATTTCAATAAAATTTTTGAAATTAGAAATGTAATATGCCAGTTATATATTATCATTTGATAAAAAAATTTAATTTTATTTCATTCCTCATTAATATTTTTTTAATAGATTTAAAATTATATTTTCATTAGATCTAAAATTACTTATTTTATTTTTAATTATTTATATATAAATATAAAATAAAAATTATTTTTTTAAAATTTTATCATGTGACGATATATTATTACCATATCACATTTCGATTATCAAAAAATAATTTAAAAAATTTTATTAATATAAAATGAAAAATTTAAATACTTTATCTTTATAAAATAAAATTTAAAAATTTTAATAGTATAAAAATAAAAAATTATCAATATAATTAATTTGTTATTTTATTAAGTAAAATAGAAAAAAAAAAAGCTCTCATATATACGTCCATATAATAATTCTTTTTCTTCAATCTAAGGTGGAATTAGCATTGTAGGTTAAACAAATTTTCAAACTACACTAATTCTTTTTACATTTTTGCTTTAAATAAAGACTAATTATTATAGATAGGGGTGAAATTTTTTTTTTTTACAATTGAATATTCAGATAAACTAATAACATATAGTTTGATAGTTAAAAGTGTGTGTTGTTTTTATTTAAATTTTAAATTTGAGTCTATTGAGTGTTCTCCCTTCTTTATAATTGAATATTTTGATAACAGTCTATAAATCTATATACAGAAATCAAATCAATTCAAAGACGTAAAATTCGAGTATTGATTAACAAAGGGAAAGTAAATTTATTTACTTAATTAAATTAATTACCTTCTGTTGATGCCAACCTAAATTGATTTCTAAGGTTAATTAATAGCTTCAAATACAGAATTAGTGGGAAAATTATGTGTCATAAGAGCGGATCTTTCAACAGATTTTATGGGAGGAAAATTATTGCTTGGAAGTAATTAAGAGTTAAGAGTGCAATTTGACACTTAATCGATGCAGATATTGCTTTAATTAGCTTCTCAGGTAATTAGGACCTTCTAATTAGCTTCATTCTTGGAATACCATTTAAAAAAAAGGCTGTTTGGATTGGGAAATGTTTTGGGCAATTGGGGAAGTAAGTGACACTCTCTATCTTATTTTTTACAATTTTTATTTTTTTAATATAAATATTTTAGTCATTTTATTATAAAATTATTAATCTATATAAAATTTATAAATTTACGACAAACTTATAATAAATTTATTGTAAAATAATAAAAATATAATATTTTGATATATAATTTATAAATTATGGTATTTTGATAAATAATTTATAAATTTGATAAATTTAAAATTTTTTTCAACTTTTTTTTTGTATTTTTGTTAAAGCCCTTTTTTTTTTTTTAACTTGTAGGAGCCGGTATTTTCTTCAATCCCAAAGTATGAGTTCATCTTAAATCCTATTGTCTCCAAAAGAGGAGAGCGAAAAAGCAATATTAAAACTTTAAACTCGCTCAAAATTTTTGAATATTTACTCCAAATATTTATATTGCGTTTTGTTATATAAGAATCTTAAAAAAATTAATTATATAATTTTGTTTCTTAAAAAAATTAATTATATAATTTTGTTTGACTAACAAAATTTATATAAAATAAAATATTGAATCTGTTAAACTTTACCAATCAGTTCGTAAAATATTTTATAAGAAAAGTAAAAAAATATTTCACTAAAAAGAGAAATTGAGGAGTTTATATATTAAAAGATAATCATACCCTTAATTTAAGATATAATAAAATAAGAAATAAGTGTTATAAGGATAATTTAATTATTACTTAAATTTTTTTATGTAAAGTTGAGTTACAGCAAAACAAGTTAATATTTTTTTAATTTATTTTTTAGTATTTTATCATATTTTTCAAATATGATAATATAATATTTTTTAGTAAAATATAATCTCAGTAACATACCTCTGTAAAATATATTTTTAATTTTTCAGCAATTAGTTTTTTCAGTAATTTATCAAGATACGCTATTAGTTACTAATTAAGCATTGGAGAACTTATGTGAGGGCCGGAGGTTTAACCCTCTAATTCTTATTTCATCAATTATTCTATTGTAGTCATATATAGATTCAAAAATAGTGCAATTTAATTATTTATTAATTGCTTAAATCTAACACCTCCAGCACTAATCCTAGTGATGGTAGCATTAAGATTTTAGATACACACACACACACACAAAACCATCAATATGTATACCAATAAAGTATAATCTTTAATTAAAACTTACAAAAATTTAATGATATGGAAAAAAATATGAATCAATTTCATAGAAATTTAAATTTTGATGAGATGGTTTCATATAAGTTTAAAATTTTTTGTTTAAAAAAAATACTTGATATACAAAGAAAAACCTTTTCTATAAAAATCCTAAATGGGAAACATAACTTTTGAAAAGCATGGCACATGACACTGAATTGGGGGAGCATGTGGTTTGGGTTTCAACTTTCAAATACATGGATGTTTGCCTATAGAAACCTACTTTCTTTAAGTGCATTTGAAGAGATACCTTTCTTAATTAGCTTTCATTAGTGCACTAAATTTAAGTAGAAACCCCATCTCCATTTTTCCTTTTTTTAGAGATTTACTCATAAATTTTGTCCTATCAATCAATTCATTTCCAACAAAAATTAAATCACTAACCAGAAAATAAGGTTGAACCAGAAAAATGCAAGCTATAGCGACTGAAACAAGACTACTTTTTCAAAAAAGAAAAATTAAAATATGTAATTATTGGGAGGAAAGGAATAGTTGTATTTTGAAATTTTCGTCTTAGAAAAGTAAGAACCTAAAAATTTTTCATTAGCTAGCTAAGTAAAAAGTAAGAATATAAAAATTTTTCATTAGCTAGCTAAGTATTATGAAAATACTTATAAATATTTTGAAAAATAAATATATATACAAATTAAATCATATATCAAAAAATATCAATAACTATTATTATTACATGCAAATGAATTATTTTTATCTTAAATTTAGAACTTATTAATTTAAGATAAAAAAAAAATTAACATCTGCATCAAATCTAACATAGATTGAGAAACCAGTTGAAGTTATATTATTATCATTATTTAAATAGCAATTCATTCCACGAACAATTCAATATTGATAAAATATATATTTCATGAAATATTAAAAGAATTGAAATTTAAAATATAACAACTTTTGTCTCTTTAAAAATTCTCTTTTGTACTGAAAAACAATTAATACATGTGATATAACATGTATCCTTTTTGTTTTCTTTTTTTCATTTTTAATTAAAGTTAGTAAAAAAGTAAATGTTCATACCTAACATGAGAGCCTTTAATTATTTAACAAACCGTCTTTGGTGAGAAAGAATTAATGAAATTTGCCAACCATTAAATTTTTCATATGTTGAAAATTTAAAAAAAAATTATTGTACTTATTACCTTGTGAATATTCGATCAATTAAGTATCAATGACTTAATTTAAAATTATACATTAAACAATTAAATTAATATCAGATAAAAAGTTTAATGATACTTTCAGCTTTTAATTAGATTTATTGAACGCTTTAACTTATAAAGTTTAACCTATAATTAAAAAATAATTCAATTTACAAAATCACACCCATTAAAAACCGTATGGTTGTTGAAAAATTCAGAAACTGCAAGCTATTAAATAAATTGTGTTAAAAAAATGGTAAAAATTCACCATATTTAACATTATTATAAAGTCATTGAGAACATGTAAATTTTTGTTTAATGAGTATGATTTTGCAAATTGAAATGTTTAATAGTTAATATTGGGATGATTTGGCAAGTTAAAGTAATCAATAAATCAAATTATATAATTAATTAAAGTATTAAGGGTGTCTCCAACTTTTTATAAACATATATGAAAAGTCAAAGGAATTTTAATTACCAAACGCTAATTCCATTTCAACAGTCACGTGCAATATTTTTTGATAATTTTGTTGGAGCTCTCAAATTCCAATTCCATAAAAAAAAAATCAAAATTAGCATTTGGAAATTTAATCCTTTATGTGGAAGTAAAAGCAAAAAATTTAGAATTCTACAGAAATTTGGAAATATAATCAATTATTTTAATTTTTTATTTAATTTCGCAAATTAAAATGTCAAAAATTCATTGTTTGAAGGCTTGACGTATGTTAAACAAGCACATGATTTACGAAATTGAATTTTATTATTTGGCTCATTAATTAAATGTGCGTAATAAAAATTAATTAATTAATTCCATTATTATCTTTTACGTGGTGGCTTAAAATTTGTATGTAGTTTACCCATGACTAACCTTTTCCTATACAGCCTTATTTTTCCATGATATCAATGATTACGTAATTCTTTAAATATAATTTAGGAATTTGCAAAAACAAAAATTCATAGTCACATTTATTATCTTTAAAAAAAATTATTTAAAATTGTTCTGCTTACTAAATAAAAAATGAAATAATTTACTCGAGAAAATAAAAAGAAATCATTTTTCACATGTGATAGATTGATACAGTTATTCTTTTGAAATTATATAAAACTCTAAATTATCAAATAAAATATTTTTTAAAAATAAAAATTAGTTTTTAAAGTTAAATGAAAAAGTTATCTGATTAGAACTTCAAACTTCAATAATATTCCTTTTCATTTAAAAATAATAATAAACAAAAAAAAATTATAATCTCACACCAGAATACATATTTTATATATAAATATATAAGGTGGCTCGATGATGCAATAGTCTATATGTTACTATTACTAAATAAATAAAGAAATTAAGCATTAATATTATATGTTAAGATTAGTGGATTTAATGCGTTGGATGAATGATGCTAATATAATAATAAAAATAATTTTTTATTTTATTGTGCATTATTCTTTCAAAAAATTAATAAAAAATATTTAAAAAAAAAAAGGAAACTGTCAAGAAAAATTAGGCTTTGATCAGAAAATGGAAAGGAGGCATGAGGACCATTTACTGAATCTAATTTCATTCTTTTCCATAAATGTCGGCCACAGAATTGTTTTTTTTTTTTTTTTTTGAGGGAAACAAAGACGAGAAATCTAAATAGACTTTAAATTAGAAAATCAGTCAACTTCTGTAAAGAAGAGTGTTCAACATCATATATAAATAAATAAAAACAATATCTTCCTGCAATTAATCCAGGCCGCAGGAAAATTCTTATTTAATTAATTTTCCTGACATGATTGTATTATTCTTTTAGATGACGATAAAAATAAATAAATTTACCTAAATGATAATAATAAACAAAATATAAAAAATTTATAAAATATAAATTATTTTTTAATTTAATATGAAAAATAATAATTTTTATAAAGAAAAAAAATATCATATCAATAAAAAAATTAACGCAGTTTGTGAAACATAAAATAAATAAATATATATATATATATATATATATTCAATAAGTGATATATTGAAAATATATATTTTTACATAATTCTATAAATCATTTTCAATAAGTTACATAATTGATAGGAAATAAAATATAAAATTTCATAAATTAATAGGAATATATATAAATGTGTGACTCTAAAAACCTGAGGTTCTTGCCTAGAAATTTCTATCCTGAAGCTTTCATGGCACCATATAATATGTGTAATATATAATAAATATTTAAGTTGGGCCAATTGGATAGAATCAAATACACATATAATTATTATTTTTTATTATTTTTTGTGTTGCATATTAATATTATTAATGAGTCAATAGGTCAATTTGAATTTTACTTGAGACATGATATGCATTTGAATATGACATGGCATAAGAGAAGTGGGATCCACATTAGATATGGAATTTCATAGTATTAAAAGCTGGGGACAAATTAGGATTCAATGTTGGGGACCAACGTAAGTAATGTCAAACAAAATTCAGAGTGGAAGATTTAAATAAAAAAATATATTATAAAAAAACACTTACTCTCATAGGTTATGTCCTTATCAAAGATGGCATAAGGAGACAAAGTGGAGGAGGCTACATCAATTCCCTTCTATCTTTCTTTATTTCCATATGAATTTTGATGTTTTATTTTTCAATTTGATTTTTTTTTTGGTCAATGGAAGGTAATTAAGTTGAAGTTTTGACTGCCTCTTTTATAATATTAAGAATCTATTTATATATAAAATATAATTATTAGTGAAAATGAATTACAGATACTCATTTCATTTAAAATTATAAAATTATATAATTATTATATCGTTGTAATTCTATATTTTTAGAATGAATTAAAATCTATAATTAATCTATAAACAAAAAAATAAAGAGAAAAACATAAGTAATTGCACGAAATATAATAATTTTATGTGGTTTGATAATATGCCTATATATATTTATTTTGTTTTTTAATTATTAAGAGAAAATAAATTGAGCTGCAAATGTATTTTACAATTTAATGTTCAATCTTTTTAACTATAGCATATTGTTGTTTTTGAAAAATATATAAATGTCGTTTTATCTGACTATTTAATAATGCTGTATCGTAGTCTACAGTCATCCTCTTTGTTGAAATTTCGACTGTAAATTAATTTTTTTATTATTATAAGTCATTATTTAACCCATATGAATTTAGTAATTATGAAATTTGAATATGGAAGCCATTAATGGAGAGAGTTAAGTGAGCGACGGAAATTATTTTTCGTGTGAAAAACATTAATAATGAATATTAAGCATATGCTTTTTTTTTTAAAGCAGCCTAAACATTCTTGGCCATCACTCTTCAAAGGGAAGTCTTATATATGTATTGAATATTCAATTACAAGATTCTATATTCTACCTAATATTAATATATATTTAATATTGTTGAAAGTATAATTAATAATATCTAAAACGTAAATACGCACCAATTTTCAATTCTATTATGAATATTAATAAAAAAAAACCTAATTAATTATAGTTTGAGTTTTTTTCAATTATGAGTATAATTATTATGAAGTATATGCGAGCATGCATCTCATGAAAAGTGAAATCTATTATTATTTTGTAATATGAAACAAACTCACAATAATTAATTACAAAATTGATTTTTTTTAAAAAAAAATGTAAAGTGAATTGCAGAGAAAAAAAGAAAGAAAGGAAATTAATATTATTATTTGGAAGATTGGATAAATGATTAAGAGACAAAACAACATTCTACAGAGTAAATATTTAGAATGGTTGAAATTGAAATGTCAGATGAGATGGGGATTGGAACATATGTTTTTTGTTGAAATTAATTAATCCGTTCATCACGGGTCACGCCTTCTTTGGACCACACCCGTTATTGACTCACTAGGCCTCCATTTTGACAATTCTTTTTTTGAAATTTTGACAAAAATAAAAAAATTTTAAATTTACTATATTTATAAATTATTTATTAAAATTTATAGAATATTTATTAAAATATTATATTTTTATTTATTTATAATATTATAAGTTTATAAATTTTATACAGTTTATTTATAATGAATTTATAATAAAATGATTAAAATATATCTGATAAAAAAATAAAAATTAAAAAATATAATGGAGGGTATTAATTTTTTTTTCTCATTATTAATGAATTACATATTTCTAAACTTAACTATTATAATTTATTTTTTAAAAAATATTTGGATAAATAATTATTTAAAATAAATATTAATTTAAATTCTAAAAAATAAATATAATAATAAATAATAATTATTTAGTCAGTTTAAATAATTAAATATTATTATTAAAATCAAGTTTAATTTATCTCTTCCTAGTTATTGCAATTATTTGCAATGTTTAAATAATTATATATTATTATTGAAATCAAATTTAATTTATATCTTCCTAGTTATTGCAATTATTTGCGATTTTTGGATGTTGCTTTTAATAATTAAGTTAGGTCATTCCCCAATTTTCTTTTGTACTATGAAACATATGGATAGACTTATTAACGGAAAATCATTAAAATAAGGTGGATAAAAAAATTGGTTACATTAAAAACTAAACGAAAAATTGATCAAATAGAATTAAAAATTATAGTTAACCACATTGATTTTTAATTTTTTAATATTTTTAATTTTTGATTTCGATTTCAATTTTTATTAGTAAGAAATTGTTCAGTTCAGCTAATTTAACCAAACGATTTATGTTTGTGTATATTTATAAATTTTTTTTATGTATTTATATACATATTGTAATTTTATAAATTATATATATAATTATATAAATAAATTATAAATATATATAGTAAATAGTTTTAAATGATGATATTTGTATTTAATGCTGTGTTTATGTTAAAATTTATTATTTTAACGAGTTATATTTGAATTTTTTTATTATGTTTAAAATTTATTAAATTTTAGTTTATATATATAATATATTGATTAAGAACCTAAAATATCTATTAATTGTGATTTTATATAGTTAATTGATAATTAGTTAGTGTTTAATTATAGTTTAATTTGGGTTTGAGAAAATTTTAAGCTAAAATAACTATTCAATTTTTTTTTCTTCACATTATCGTTGACTTGTGATTGATTGAGTAGGCCTATCGATAACCATATAGATCTGGTTTAGGATAAATTTTTTTATTTAATTTAGTTTGGACCTTGCTTACTAAATAAATTTAGATTTTTGATAAAAATATTTAAAAAATAAAAAAAATTAAAGTTATCATATTTTTAAAATATGTTTAAATTCATAAGAATTTATGATTAGTTTATCAATTTACTATATTTACATATTTATTATAAATTTATTATGAATTTATGAGTTTATTATAGATTTATTATGAGTTTATTATAAATTTATTATGAATTTATGAGTTTATTATAGATTTATTTTAAATTTATTATGAATTTATTATAAAATAATTTTATAAAAATAAAAAAAAATTTAAAAGGTGTAATTTTTTCAATAAATTTCTGCTGACTTGACAAAGTCACTGAAAATCCTGCCCGAGTTGTGGTGATTAAGGGATCTGTTTTAAAATTTATCCAGCCCACATTTCTGAAAAAAGGTTTTGAATTGGAAAAACTAAGCCTAGCTAGTTGGGCCAAGTTAATTGCTACCGGCAAATTGACTGCTTCTCGCTGAAATTGGGGAATTACTCAATTAATAGATGGTAACTGGTTAAGTCTAGATTTGTTCGCAAGGTGTTAGGTGGCATCTAGTAAATTTTAAAATTAAGTATTAAAAATAATTTAAATTTCAAATTAAGCCTTTTGCAAATCTATCAGAAAAAAAGAAGTCTTTAATTTTATAAATTTACCAATTAAAAAAAAACCTTATTAAATATACCAGATTTTTTTATCAAATAACATTAAATACCAAAAAGTATATATTGAGTTTATACTTAGTATGTATTGAGTTTATTATTTACAAACTGCATAATTGACAGTCTTTTTTTATTTTTTTATTTCTGCAATATTTCAATGATATAAGTTTAAAATTATATTACACAATAATATATTATTAAACAATAAGTCAAATATAAGATAAATTACATTTTATATTAATAGTTTCATATAGTACATTTTGTGTTTGACGCCTGAGATAGATTTCATAACTCCTTGTTGCTAATATTTCTTTTGTTATTTTAGGAGAAGATCTATTTGCTTCCAACCCTCTGTGTCCTTTGAAGGAATAGCAAAAAACATTTGAAAAATGCACGTCTTAATTGGCATAACTAAGAAATATTGTTTGCTTGTCAACTTGAATTTGATTGACATGTTAATTATCAGGAGAAAAATTATCCTTATGAGTTATGATTCTCAACCTTAGATATAGGAAGTGCAAAATTTTTAGTTTTATAGTAGAAATCTTAATTCCACACTAGCAAAATTTCAATTTTCTTAGTTAATTTAGTTTATCTAATTCTTCAATTTTATTTTACAAAGTTTTAGCTTTTTAATTTAGTATGTTTCAAGCTTAATATTGTAATACACTATTTAAATTTTGAAATTAGTGAATTTATTATAATTATAGCTCATTCTTCAGCCAAATAGTATATTTTTTCATAGCTACCATTCCACATACCAGTTTTTTTTTTACATTTTTCATTAGTCCAATTTTTAGTTGAAGAATCCAAATGAATTTATTTAAGGGAGTTTGAGAATTTTGATTTTTCTTTAGTCCTCTGAGAAATCAATACAATCTGTAATATCTCAAAGTATACCCTAAAAGTTTTGGAATTATTATGGTATTTGGAGTTAATGTATATGTTTGATGGAAAGAGAAAAGAACTAAAGAGAGAGTGTATATATATAGATATATATATATATATATATATAACATATACAAGTCAAGGAGATGGAAGTCAAAAGAAGATAAATTATTATTTTTGAATTAATTAAAAAGGAAAGATTATAAGAGATAGAGATGTATGAAGAATGATAAGTATATTTATTGTAATTGTAAAACATGGGAAATATAAAAGCAATATATAAGAGATATACATATACCAACATATATATCACATATACATAATGTATAAAGTGGTGTAGGAAAAGTAAATTTATATAATAATAATAATAATAATAATAATAATAATAATAATAAAAGAAAAAAAAAAGAAAAGAAAGTCAAAGAGGGTGACAAGTGTATGGTGGAGATTTTAAGGGATTTAATTATATATATATATATATATATATGATAAGTATGAGAAAAAGAAGAAAAGATCTTCTTTCCTTCTTCTTCTTCTTCTTGTACGAGAGAGAGAGAGAGAGAGAGAGAGAGAGAGAGAGAGATATGTGATTTTGGGTTGGTTTATACATCAAATTCTTAAGGGTTTTAAAAGAATTGAAGGTGGAGATTAAAGATTTGGCAAAAAATTCAAGTAAGTATTCATTTCCTTATATTGATTTCTATTGATTGTGGTTATATTTGATATAGTTAGTGTATTAAGATGATGATAGTGAAAGATTGAAGTATATAGATATGTTGAAGTGATATTTAGATGATGATAATATGGTTGTTTGTGAGGATGATGATAGATTGTTGAAATTGTTTAGTAAAGGTTTAATATAAATGAGTTGGAGAATTGAGTAATTGATATATGAATGATGTATGTTTGTGTTTAAGGAAGTTGAAAACATAGAATACATGAGTTTGGTCCAGAAACAGAGGCATTTTGGATGCTACGCCAGTGGCCCTTGGCTACCACGACCGTGGCCATTGGAAGCCATGGCCGTGGGGTGTTGAGCAAGGGAGACAGATTCATTTGCTATGCCACGGCCGTGGGGGTTGAAAGGCCACGACCGTGGGGTTTTTATAACAATTGGGCAGAATTGTTTGCTATGCCACTCCCGTGGGGGTTGGTAGGCCACGACCGTGGGGTTTTAGAGAGAGAAGTTGGTTTGTAATTTGTGATCTAAGGGTCTAGTATGAGATTAATAAGTGAATACTTGTATTGAATTCATGTGTATCTTTGAGTAAGTGTGTGTTATTCCTTGTGGATTAGGTTGTGAAGAAGTTGTTTTGCCCTAATCCAAGTGTTGAGGATTATTGGAAGATGAGTTTGGTGTGGTGTGATTGCTCATGAGGTAAGTTCAAACCCTATTTGATTGTATATATATTTATATGTCTTTGGACCTTAACACATTTGGTTATAAATGTGTTAAGTAATCTATTACATTGTTGATGCATGTGAATAATGCTATGTTGTGCACAATGTGAATTATGTGGAATGTATGTTGAAGATTCTAAATCTATGAATAATGTAAATTGCTATGTATATATCAATGATGAAATATGAAATGTGAAAGATGTGATGATTTGATGAAATATGTAACGTGAAAGATATGATGATCATTCTTAATATATGTTCAATGCATTTGATTGTGAGTACTTAAATGATGAATTGAGACATAATGAGATGATTGAAGCATGTTTGCCTATATGAAATATGAAATGTGAAAGATATGATGATATGATGAATTGTATTAATGTGATTTGAGAAAATATGAGATATGAAGCCATGGTTGTTGGCTATGATGTTGATGTTTAATGCAATTGATTATGTATACTATCTTGCTGAGATATGAAGCCATGGTTGTTGGCTATAATGATGCAAAAGAAATGAATTGAGAAAGAAATTTATAAAGATATAAATGAAATAAATTGTGTGTCTAATGTGTTATTTAATTTTCAGAGTTCTGGGTTTGGCGGCATGCCTATGAATCACTGGATAGGTGAAAAGACCGGGTCGTAAGCCGATTCCAGTTGAAAATGTGAAATATGATTGTTTTTGGGGTGAAAAGACTGGGTCGTAAGCCTCAAAAACAGTAACAGTCTTGCAGGGTTGAGGATCTCCTCTGTTTATCCGGGTTGAGGTCCAAGAGACTGGTCTGTTACACTATCCATGGATAGAGATATATATATATATATATATATGTATTGCCTACGGGCTTGATGATTGTGATTATGGACCAAAGCAGTAACTCTAAACTTTGAATAACATATTAGTGTCTTTTGGGCCCGTGTTTGTCTGTTTTTCAATGTGATTTATGAATGGTGAAACAATTAAATAAAGTAATGAAATGAAATGTTATGAAGTATGTTTTGTGGTTTGTGTTAATGATATATGTGTATATGTATATAATTATGAGATTAGTAGAAATATATGAAGTGTAATTGAAATGGGAAAACATGATAAGAAAATAATGATACATGAAGTTAATATATATATAAGTATGATTTTCTGTATTGTATGTTTATAATGTTTATTTGTACTACTAAGCTTTCGAGCTTAGCGCGGTTGTGTAATCGCGCAGGTGAGTAGGTGATTGATTTGAAGTCAAGTCATTATGCCACAAGAAGGGTAAGAGTAATTCGAGACCAACTAGAAGGTGATGCATACATGTACAATTTTAATTACGTTGTATTTTGGCAAAAATGTATTCATATGTATAAATGAATTTTGGTAAAGACAAGATCATTATATATATATGTAATATCATTAAAATTATAATGAGTTTATAAATGTTCTTTAAATAAAATGTGTTACTGTTTGGAATTAAAGAAAAGGTTTTTAATCTGAATCGAAAAGTGACATTCTTATACTTTATATATGTACTGCATGTATATAAGGTATATGTAAAGTACTTATATAGAGTATGAGGGTGTTACACAACCGTTTGGTAGAAATTAAATTAGACACATTTTAATCGATGATCCTATATTTTCTAGCACGTCCACAACCCAAATCAAAGGCCAAACATGTTTTGTCCTCATTTCAATTTTTGAGGGAAACACCTATTAATGAGTAAATAGGACACAAGAGATATCATATGGAATTTCTTATTTTTCTGCTAAAATTTCTTAACCCTATTTTACCAGTGTTTGTTTTTCATGCCACTGTATATACTTATCTAATATAATGAAGAATGAATATACTAATGGTACACGTGTTGTATGCTTATGCAAGACACTATGTTGTGAAGGATGTACTATAATGTACTAATAGTACATGGATGCTATGAATGGTAGTACAATGATATATGTATGACCGTATAAAAAAATGATCTAAGAGACAAACATAAAAGAAATACAAAAGTTCTAGATTTTCATGAACTTCAATAAATTATAAGGAACTACAACAGACTTAGATCAAAATCACCTATACTTTCAACTAAATTCATATTTCCTCAAACAACATAAGAGATATGAATACATAAAAAAGTAGAAACATCATTAACAAGTTCTTTTTTATAGTTTCATGCTAATGATGATTCCACAAATCAACCAAGTAGCATATTATTTGAACCATTTTCTTCATTCAGTGAATTAGACAATGTGCCTCATGCCACAAAAAACAACATAAAATTTCCCTTTATTCTTCTTCTTGCATAGATCTATTTATGACAGTCTTCTTTAAGTAGAAAAGATTTCCAAATTCTTATATGTTGATGGAAAATAGAGGGGTATGAATAATACTCAATACAATCTCATTTGAAAAGTTATGTCCAATGAAAAAAAAAATAGTGTATTGAGATTAATGTGGGAAAGTATCTCAACTAATTTTCTGTGGAGAGAATCAAATTAAAATTAATAATTTAGCACTCAAAGACTTTGGAGAGGAAAACTTAATTATTTTCCTTAAAGGAGGGAAATGAAATTTGAAACTTCATAACCTTTTTATGCTATTGATAAGAATGTTGATAACTTTCTTTAGAATCTTAATTTCAATGCATGCAGAGCTACTTGTGTAATTTTTTCTTCTTAAAATTAAATTTTTTTTGAAGCCCTCCATATATATATATACAAGTAAATAATAAAAGTGGAACGGATGTATATCTTTAATATAAAATAACTTAAAGGCTTCATGAGATGGGCATTACGGGGTGAGTTCATGTACCAAAAACAAGACTATTTTTATTGATTCAGGTGATCAATTTTTGTTAGGCAATTAATTTTTGTTTATTCATAGTCCAAAGTAATATTCTACATTACTTATCATTAATTTGTTTATTATGGACAAATTATGTAAAAAAAAAGGGGCATTTATCAGCTTGTTGCCTAATTGACAGCGTAAGATTTATTCATTAAATAGTAGCATTCGATATGTTCAAAGTATTACCTAATTGCCTATAAATGTTTTTAAGATTAGAATATTGAATAATATCCGTTTTTCAGTGAATTACTACAAGCTTAATATGCAAACAACTACTCAAATCTTATCTTTGCTTATTAAAAAAAATGTATCTATATATATATATATAGTGTAATTGTGTACTCTTTTATTTGTTTTCACATCTATCAAAATTATACTACAGATTTCGAAAAAACATCTTTTATACTCATTTTATATATTTATAAATTAATAAAAATCAAATAAAATAATTAATGAACGATGTGTCATATTGTTGTCATTATTGCAAATTATAAAGTTTCGAGTTAATTTTTTTTTCCTCATCTTATTTTTTTCAGGATATGAATTATGTATAGAATGGAAGCATATTTTTGCAGACACAAAGGAAAAAAAATACAAATATGCGTATAGTGTGGGACAATGAGAGCTAAAATCCAGTGTATTTATCACTTTTGCATCCACACTGTACAAGCAGCCTCAGCCGGATTAATCCATTGCCGGCCCCCCTTTTAGGCTTGACAGACTTGAGCCATCGATCCAAATCACAAAGGAAAAGAAAAAAGAAAATAACGGAGAGTTAGAAAATATCAAGAATGTCGAGAATTGAACGGCTACAGAGAGGACAAGAACCACGATTGGCCCACATTTCTCTTGAACAAACTCTACAAAAGGTGTGTCCACAGGGAATAAAAGCTGCACCTTTATTCCTCTCCATGCACACGCAGCACACCCAATCATTGAATTCTTTCCCTTCTTCCTCATCACTGTTTTCTCTCATGTTCTTTTTCCTCCAATCTACACCGTCCGTCTCTTCGATCAATCGCATCAGAGTCTTAACGGGCCCCGCATTTTCCATAAGGCCCACATTTGAATTTGATCTCCGTAAATTACGTTCGGCAGCTAAGGCCATTCGCAAATTGATCATCGCCGGATTATTACCGTTCCTCGCTGGAATTAGATCGCTGGGTTGTTCTCGTCTAATGATAGGCATTTCTTCTTCTTCTTCTTCTTCTTTTTCTTCTTCTTCTTCCTCTATAATGGTTCTGATGGTGGTTCTTGGACTCCATGTAGCTCCACAACAACATAGCCCCTTGAATAATAACCGTCGCTTTAGATTCTTTCCTAGGCCGTTCATTTTTTTGTTCTCTGAAAATTCACTCGTAAAATTGTATTGTTATTTAACTAATCGAAGCAACAAATCAAACAAAACATAAAAATGCAGCAAAAGAGACTTACGAATTACTGAAAAGAGATGATTTTGGCATTGATTTGGAAAATCAAATTCATGATTAAGAATTTAAGCGAATGAGCAAGTGAGTCTGAGAGTTCTGAAATAGGGAGGGGAAGGGAATAAATGGGTTATGGCAGTGATTAGTGAAGCGTACAAAAAGAAGCAAAAATTATGGCAGAATCGTTGCATTAGCATACAATTAAAGAAAGAGCAGAGGGACCCGCTAACCTGTGACTGAAATCTTTACTCTTATTTAATTATTTATTTATTTTGTAAATTTTTGTTAAGTAGTGGACAGCACTTCTCTTCATAAAGTATGAGTTAACTTAATTACAATATATATACATTTATATATCTCATTTAATTACCATATTCATTTTACATCATATCATATGCTACATTACTACTATTAATTAATTCATACGTGCATTAGGTCGATTTAAACTTTTTTTTTTTTTGTACTTATTCTTAATGCTTTTGAAAAATGAATGTTTGTTTTTCAAATAAAATTTACTTAAGTTTTATAAAGATAACTTGATTTTACAAAATATTTTAGAAGTTCATAATAAAATATTAATGAACATGAAAAATGATAATTTTTTTCAAAAATAATTTTATTTTGTATTATTTTTTTATGCTATTACCTGTATTGTATAGGCATGTCTACTATAATTAAAGGAGTAACTAGAAAGATTTTTAGAGAATATAAAGGGTGTGAACATCTCTCGAAAGAGTTTTGGTGGTGAATGAGAAAATACAAAAGCAGTAAGAAGTAAAAGGGACTGATATAAGAGTTTGCCCAAGTGTAATAATAATAATAATAGTGCTTTTGAGCAGTACAAACAAGCGAAAAAAGATGCTAAAAAAGCAGTTAGTCAAGTAAGAGCACAATTTTTAGAGAGTTTTTATGAAAAACTTGAAACAAAAGAAGGAAAAAAAAAGCTATCTATAAATTGGCTAAGATAAGGAAAAAAAAATACCGTGATTTAAACTAAGTTAAATACATTAAAGATAAAGAGAATAAGGTTCTGGTTTAAGAAGATAATATTAAGGAACGATGAAGAAGCTATTTGGAGTAACTTCTTAACAGTAACCATAGTGGTAACTTATTGTACAAAATATTTTAGAAGTTCATAATAAAACAATAATGAACATGAAAAATGATAAATGATAAATTTTTTCAAAAATAATTTTATTTTGTATTATTTTTTATGCTATTACCGGTATTATATAAGCATGTATACCACAATTAAAAGAGTAGCTAGAAAGATTTTTGGAGAATCTAAAAGGTGTGAACATCTCTCGAAAGAGTTTTGGTGGCGAAATGAGAAAATACAAAAGCGGTAAGAAGTAAAAGGGAATAATATAAGAGTTTGCCCAAGTGTAATAATAATAATAATAATAGTGCTTTTGAGCAGTACAAACAAGCGAAAAAAGATACTAAAAAAGCAGTTAGTCAAGTAAAAGCACAATTTTTAGAGAGTTTTTATGAAAAACTTGAAACAAAAAAAGGAAAAAAAAAAGCTATCTAAATTGGCTAAGATAAGGGAAAAGAAATACCGTGATTTAAACTAAGTTAAGTACATTAAAGATAAAGAAAATAAGGTCCTGGTTTAAGAAGATAATATTAAGGAACGATGAAGAAACTATTTTGGGTAACTTCTTAACAGTAACCATAGTGTAACTTGATTGTACAAAATATTTTAGAAGTTCATAATAAAACATTAATGAACATGAAAAATGATAATTTTTTTTCAAAAATAATTTTATTTTGTATTATTTTTTATGCTATTACCGGTATTATATAAGCATGTCTACAACAATTAAAGGAGTAGCTAGAAAGATTTTTGGAGAATCTAAAGAGTGTGAACATCTCTCGAAAAAGTTTTGGTAGCGAAATGAGAAAATACAAAAGCGGTAAGAAGTAAAAGGGAATAATATAAGAGTTTGCCCAAGTGTAATAATAATAATAATAGTGCTTTTGAGCAGTACAAACAAGCGAAAAAAGATGCTAAAAAAGCAGTTAGTCAAGTAAGAGCACAATTTTTAGAGAGTTTTTATGAAAAACTTAAAACAAAAGAAGGAAAAAAAAAGCTATCTATAAATTGGCTAAGATAAGGAAAAAAAAATACCGTGATTTAAACTAAGTTAAATACATTAAAGATAAAGAGAATAAGGTTCTGGTTTAAGAAGATAATATTAAGGAACGATGAAGAAGCTATTTTGAGTAACTTCTTAACAGTAACCATAGTGGTAACTTATTGTACAAAATATTTTAGAAGTTCATAATAAAACATTAATGAACATGAAAAATGATAATTTTTTTTCAAAAATAATTTTATTTTGTATTATTTTTTATGCTATTACCGGTATTATATAAGCATGTATACCACAATTAAAAGAGTAGCTAAAATAATTTTTGGAGAATCTAAAGGATGTGAACATCTCTCGAAAGAGTTTTGGTAGCGAAATGAGAAAATACAAAAGTGGTAAGAAGTAAAAGAGAATGATATAAGAGTTTATCCAAGTGTAATAACAATAATAGTGCTTTTGAGCAGTACAAACAAGCGAAAAAAGATGCTAAAAAGGCAGCCAGTTAAGTAAGAGCACAATTTTTAAAGAGTTTTTATGAAAAACTTTGAACAAAAGAAGGAAAAAAAGCTATCTATAAATTGGCTAAGATAAGGAAAAAGAAATACCGTGATTTAAACTAAGTTAAGTACATTAAAGATAAGGAAAATAAGGTTCTTGTTTAAGAAGATAATATTAAGGAACGATGAAAAAACTATTTTGAGTAACTTCTTAATAGTAACCATAGTGGTAACTTGATTTTACAAAATATTTTAGAAGTTCATAATAAAACATTAATGAACATGAAAAATGATATTTTTTTTCAAAAATAATTTTATTTTGTATTATTTTTTTATGCTATTGCCGGTATTGTATAGGCTTGTCTACCACAATTAAAGGAGTAAATAGAAAGATTTTTGGAGAATCTAAAAGGTGTGAACATCTCTTGAAGGAGTTTTGGTGGTGAAATGAGAAAATACAAAAGCGGTAAGAAGTAAAAGGGAATAGTATAAGAGTTTGCTCAAGTATAATAACAATAGTGCCTTTGAGCAGTACAAACAAGCGAAAAAAGATGTTAAAAAGGCAGTCAGTCAAGTAAGAGCACAATTTTTAGAGAGTTTTTATGAAAAAATTGAAACAAAAGAAGGAAAAAAAACTATCTATAAATTGGCTAAGATAAAGGAAAAGAAATATCGTGATTTAAACTAAGTTAAGTGTATTAAAAATAAAGAGAATAAGGTTCTGATTTAAGAAGATGATATTAAGGAACGATGACGAAGCTATTTTGAGTAACTTCTTAATAGTAATCATAGTGGTAACATTGAGGATTTAGATGTTAGGCCGGAGAAAAATGTGAAATACACTAGACGGATTAAGTTTTTGAAAGTTAAGGAAACTTTGAAGATGATGAAAGTTTGTAAAGCCTGTGGATTAGATGAGATACCTATTGAGGTTAAAAAATATTTGGGAGATATAAGAGTTTCTTTATTGATATCTTTATTCAATAAGATCTTAAGTACAAAGAAAATGCCTAATAAATTGAGACAAAGTAATTTGATATCTATTTTTAAGAATAAAAAAGATATTCAAAATTGCTCAAATTATAGAGGTATAAAACTTATGAGCCACACTATAAAATTGTGGGAGAGAGTTGTGGAATACCGTTTACGGTTAGATATTTGTATATTCCCTAATTAGTTTGGCTTTATGTCTAGTCGATCAACTATAGAAGCTATTTTTCTTATAAGATATTAATTTGATGAAAAAGTATAGAAAGATGAATAATGATTTACATATAATTTTTATTGACTTAAAAACGGCATATGATAGAGTCCCTAGAGAAATTTTATGGTAGATTCTAGAGCGTAGGAAAATATCTATACGATATATCCAAGTCTTGAAGGATATGTATGAGGGAATCATCATCAGTGTCCGCACTGTGGGCGAAAATACTAAGAATTTTTTCATTTTTATTGGATTACACCAATGTTCAGCTTTGAGCCCTTATCTTTTCGCCTTGGTCATGGATGAGCTAACAAGATATAAACATGATGATATTCCTTGGTGTATGATGTTTGTCGATGATATTGTATTAATAGATGAGACTCAAGCAGGGATAAGTTAAAAGTTGGAGTTATAGAGAAGCACTTTAAATTCTAAGGGTTTTAAGCTAAGTGGGTCTAAGACTGAGTATATGCATTGTAGATTTAATAGCGAGAATAGAGAAAGAGACGAATTTATTTTAGACGGAATAACAGTACCTCATAGTACTCATTTTAAATACCTTTGCTCTATTCTTTAAGAAGGTGGGTGTTGTGAATAAGATATAAGTCATAGGATTAAAGCCGATTGGATGAAGTGGAGGGGTGCTACAAGAGTTCTATGTAATCGAAAGATGCTAATTAAATTAAAAAAAAGTTCTACCACACTACAATACAGCCTGCGATGATATATGGTAGTAAGTGCTGGGTAGTAAAAGGACAATACATAAATAAAATGCATGTTGCAGAAAAGAGAATGATAAGATGAATGTGTGGTTATACTAGAATGGATAGAATCCACAATAAGTGCATTAGAGAAAAAGTGAGGGTAGCATCTATTGAGAATAATATAAGAGAGTATAGATTAAGATAATTTGACAATGTGAAACGAAGATCTAGCGATGCACCATTTAGAAAAATCAAACAAGTTAGAGTAGATATAACTAAGAGAAACAGATGTAGACCTAAACTGACTTGATTAAAAATGATCTAAATAATCTTATGATGTTACATATATCAGAAGAGATAATCCTAAATCGTATTGAGTAAAAAAGAAGAATTTATATAACCGATCCCGATTAATTTAAGATTAAGACTTTATTAAATTGAGTTGAGTTGAGTATTGACTGTGTACACTATACAGTATAATGGTTTTAGAATTTAGAGCGGAGGACTATTAGGGTGGCCTACCATTGCAGACCTTTTAATGGGAACGAAAGATTCAGGCTTCCGGCCAACGTCCATATTTAAATATGAATACCAACTGCTCATTTCATGTTATTTTCCTTTTGGATTTCGAGTTTTTTCTTTTTGTTAGATTGCAACTTTTAGCAGGAAAATTTTGAAAATTTTCACATTCGTCTCTATTAACAAAACTCATGTCGGTTCCCATAACTATTTATAAATTCCCAAATCTTATATTATATTTATTTGATCCAACACACTAATATATCATACCTGTTCTAATTTTTATTTTTATTTTTTGAAATTTGAAATTCTATTATCTTATATAATGAAATAAATATATATTTTTTTTATTATTGTTATTATTAATTTGGAAAGTGATTGAAAATAATTTAGAATTGGAGGAGTAAGAAGAGGGAAGTAGAATTCAATGGAGTCATGTTTTATCGTGCGGGAACTTTTTTTTTTTAATAGTTTGTGATGGTTTCAAAAAATATAATATAATATAATAATTTTTTATTTTAATTTTCATTTCCATAATAAATGTTGTTTTGAGAAGTCATAATATATTTTTTGAGTTTAGAAATCATGAATTTCAATAATTTTTTTTAAAAAAACTTAATTATTTTTTAAACTACTTATTTGGTGATTTTAGATTATTTTAAAATTTTCTCCTATAAATTTTGTTAATAAAATTTTCAAATACTAAATATATTTTTATAATCTATTTTTTATTTTTTTTATAGTCTATTACAGTATTATAACATACCAATAATGTTAAACTAAATAAAATTTATTTAACCAAACTTATTTCATACTATTTCTCTAAACAAAATAAAAACCACTTATAATACTTTATTATATAATATTAATATCATTCTATATTATCAGAAATTCAAACAAAAACTAAGTAGTCAAATCTAAAGAAGGAAAAGGCTGCTTTGGAGATCAAAAAGCCGACTAATATTGGTAAAAAGATCCCATTGCTTGCGAGTCAAAATTAAAAGCCGTAAGATCCGGCAATCTTTGGGTTTTGATTTGCGTTGGTGATGTAGACCCTTCCATTGCCATTACCATTTTATTTTATTACAAATGTTGCTGCGTAAATTCTGGCGTTGGATCTCAAATGTTACTTTGGTACAGTGTTCAGATTAAATTTGAAATCCTGAAATTTTTAGGTCTAAGATTTGATTTGTACTCGTGCTGCTGACTGCTGAGTGAGCTTCAGTCGAGTCAAGTAATTCAAACTTAATTTGAGTGTTTAATAAAATTTTATTCAGACTCGGGCTCGAACAGCTCGTTTATTAAATAAATTAAGTTTAAGTTAAAAAATACTCGATTCGTTAATTCGTAAGCTTACTCATTTAAAAAGATTTTGAATTAGACTCATTTAGTTTATTTAATTAAAAATATATTTTTTAATTTATATATATTAAAATATATATGTGAATATATTAATTTTTTAACTAATTTAATTCGTATAATTTATTAATATATGATATATATGATAAATAAATTAAATAATATACAATATAAAATAGATTAATAATTTTTAGTAAAATATAATATTATAGTAATATAATACTTTATTTTTGTTAATATATAATTATATTGTTTATTTTTTATAAAAATATTAATTTTAATGTGTCTTTTATAAAAATGCAGAAAAAGATGAATAAAGAATAAAAACTGAAATAAGTTTATTGAATTCGTTAAACTTATTTAAATCAAGCTCGAATTCAAGCTCGAAATATATAAATGAGCTAGCTCAATATAAACTCGGACTCGGCTCGAGCACGATTCGAGTTTGAGTTCGAACTCGACTATTTTTATAACTAGTCGAGCTTGAATTTTTCAAAGTTCGGCTTGATTCGACACGATTACAGCCCTACTGTTTAATAATTTGGATTATTTTGTTTCAATTGCTACTTGAAAATCTTATTATTTTTTTTTAACTTAATGATCCAAGTTTATATCAAATTGATAAAATCTCTCTTAAAGAAACATCAGATCTGAAAATTTGTTCTTACCTCAGTTTAAGCATCCAACACAACTTTGGCTTTGCATAGATCAATATAAATAAAAGGTAAATCCATTTTGATACTCACTTCTACACAATTATTGATAAAAAAAAATAATGGATGTAGCTATTCTTAAAATCTCTTTTAACTCAAAAATCATGATATATCATGTATTTCCCATTCTGATCATGAAATAGACGAAAAAGATTAAATAATAATAATAATAATAATAATAATAGATATTTATTCAACATGTTCATATTCAATTGGATGACTTGAGATATTATTTTATAAATAAACAAGAACATCTTTTTTGAGGGAAAATATGTGATTTGATAGGTGTTTTCCGTTTGATAAGAGGTGAAATTGGACCCAACAACATTTTTTCCACGGTAGAAACAGTTCAAATATTTTTGGCTTAGGGTGCGAATCTCGTGTAAAATATGATTTCAATAATTTCTAATAACATGGGGTATATACAAAGACTTTGGATCCTCCAAGCTTTAAAGTCAAAGCATGACTCTGCAGGATCTTAACCTTTAGGTGCCTGATTATGATATAAAACTCATATCATGTGGAATTCCTGATCCTTAATTAAATGCTCAATACACTAAATAAGTTACTTCAACAATAAAATTGCTCTAACTATGCATTCTACATATTCAACTTGAGAGCCAAACCACCATGTGCAAGTTTTTTTTTTCCAATTCAAGACATGGAATTTCAAACCAAAGTAAGAAAATCACCCCTATTACATATGGTGTAGAATGTAGCATCATCGGCATTCACATGCTATTTCCAGTGACAGCTTGCCATTGAATTCAATTGTTAGTAAACTTTGTCTTAATTTGAATGACCAGTATTATGATTTAATAATGAATAATATTGTATGGTATTGTATGGTATAATAATACTATAAAGTGATGTTTATCATGCTTGGGGAGATGATATGGTATAATATGATTAAATAAAATCTTTTTTTATTATTTGGTTTGAGAATATTTTATAAAATTTTAATAGGTAATGGAAATAAAATATAAATTATAAGAATGTATTTGATATTTAAAAAAATTTGTTGAGTATACTTTTAAAAGATAAAGTATTAAAAATACGGAAAACCACCAAACTAGAGATTTGAAATTTTTATTTATAATTTTTAAAGCACGATATTACCAAAAAAAACTATACTATAAAAATAAAAGTCAAAACAAACAAGAAATTAAATATATCATACATTATAAAACCATAGCAAATCATCATCCAAACAGGGCGTTACATTTATGTTTTCAGCTAGAGCAAAAAAAAAATCATAGATAATTATTGCAGCAGAGCACCACTATTGGAATATCATCAAGTGCTTGGAAGCAATGCAGTCCACATCCAGAAATAGAAAAGAATATTGGGACAGAGCAAGTAAAATTAAGTTATAAGTATTGGGATTTAGTTTTGTGATTTGCCGTTCTCTTTATATATTGGATACGATGCGTAATAACTTGCGCAACTTAACTGTGAAGCAAAAATGAAATGTTCATATCAAATAAATGGTTTTCTGTTGTTCATATCAACAGGCTTAAATTGTGTATGCACTCTCACATCCCATTTTATCTATAGGATCAAACCAAGAGCACTTAAATAATATGGTTCGCTTATTGGCAATACAAGATACTCAAATTGCAAAATTTCAACCAATTGTCCATAATAATCTAGCTCCTTCACACTATATACATTCAAATAGTTTGAACCTTTCAATGGATACATTCATTGATATTGCACCGGATCTGCTATACAGGCTCCATATATATGTTAAAAAAATACGCTCAAACTTACACAAAATTATAAGAATATTCTTCTCCAAGCGTTTCATATCTTCAAGAGTAATGACAATTGATGCCAAATCCTTGAAGAAAATGCTCAATTATATAAACGTCTGCTGCATATTTATGGCAATAGTTCGCAAACTGTTATGGGAATTAGCCGTTGCAGAAACACACGAAAATCATGGTTCTTTATATCATGAAACTTCAATATTCTTATGCCAACATATCTTCCTATGTTTGACAAATAGTATTTAAAAATTTTTCCATTTTTATTAAAGGTGTAACAAGCCTTAGCATACTAGTTAGCAATTTCATTCTGATATAACTCTAGACAATGACAAAACTCTTTTAAGTCTTCTCTAAACTTCATATTAAAATTTGCAAGAACTTTCGATGATTTGCAGACCATGATGGCATTCCTCATACATTCAAATCTTCCATATAGTAAGAACAACCTAACTTTCATGTAGTGCTCCAACTTGAAAACATTGAGTATGCAAGAAAACCACTAATGGTACACAATATTGCAACTCACATATGAACATTCTTTTTATCTGAATTTTCATATGTTTTTAACCCCATCTCCCAGAAATCGTTCAACTCGCTTCAACTACTCAGTTCTTGGAACAAGATTCACAAACTTTGCCAGTTGATAAGAACAAACCATATCTGGAAGCAGTTGGTGGACAGAAGAAACAACATATATGGTCTAGGCTCAAAGGTTACGATTTTCTAACAAGACCCATTTATCAGTTCTGCCACTTCATGCATGAAATTAGACGTTGAAGATCTTATAAGAGAACAAAAGGACCAGGAGCGCAGACAGCATGAGCAGCAGTTTGTTCAGGAGTGCCAATATTTGAGCAAGAGCGCGAATAATTTCATGTTATGCAATATGAGCACTGGAAGAAGATGACTCGTATGTGGATAGGCATACAGCTTGAATGTTCATCATTTTTCTGCCCTACTGGGCATTCTGCTAATTCTGATAATGATAAACAGAGAGATCTTTAGATTCTATTTAAGTATTTAAAACAGATACAGCTTCTGTTGTAATTACATTTTTTTGTATGTTAACTTACATTTTGTTCATTAATATTAGTTTCACACTAACGTTTTTAAGTTTTTAAAATAAATTTATACTATAATTTATTTTTTTAAAAAAATTAATAGTTCAATAACGAATCAGAGACAAAAATATCCGTCCCTAACTCATAGACGGATATATCCATCCTTATTCGATCTTTAATTGGGGAGAAACATACTCCATCCGTATTTCTATCATTAGGGAAGGACAAATCTGTACTTAATCTTGTTCTTAATTAGCGAAGGCAAAATCCATCCTTATACAGTCGTTAATTAGGGGTGAGTTGAGTTGTTCCAACTCTAATCCGTCCTTACTCAACTACGGATTAAACGTCCTTTGTTGAGACAGAATTATTATCCATCTCTAATCCATCCTTAAAATTTGTGACAGTAAAAAAATCTATCTTTAGAACTTGCTAAAGACAATTTAACAAAACAATTTTTCCATCATCAATCTGTCCGAAAACTTATTAGTGATGGATTAGGGACAAAAAAATCGGACCCTAATCAGTAAAAATCTTGTAGTATGAGTCAAGTTGAAACTTTTGCTATGGTCTTATTTCCTCAAGGTCCTATGAAAACACTATTGACCTTTAATGGTTTATGGTGCGGGCATGCCAAAGGTGTTATAACCTCAAATAAATGGAAATATCCCAACTTCTAACCCAGTAATTGTGTAGTTTTCTTAAAGGACCACAAAAGAAAACAACAAATAATTCAGGTTCCAACAGGTCCTAAAGACCGGAACAAAAAATATTATATGGACTGGAAGTGCATATGAAACAACAAATAATTACTTGCATTCAATAATTAACTTACATTTCTACGAGAATCCTGAGAGCATCTGCCTCAATGAATATCCCTTTGCCAAAATAATCCTGAAAAAGACAAATATGGCATGTTTATATCATGACTCAAATCAAGGTATTAAAAAACTATCTACAAAATCAACTAAGCCACAAGTGCAACTGATTCCCCCAAACACTCTGACCACGTTATTCATTGCACTAAGCACAAATTTACTATAAATCTTTCAAGTACTAGTCATTCTCAAAATTTGAACCTGGCATCTCTTTGTGGTGCAGTGGATAACCAGCCTGCAGAGTAATTAATTTAACAACCTCTAGCACCTCTTTTTAGCACCAAGTGTCGCTAATCAGTGCTTCCTGTTAACCAAAAGCTTGAAACCAATTATTCTAGGTTCTCACATCTTGCCAAAATAGAAGCTTATCCCCTTACATGGTCAGATTTGTGAATATCCATTTCTACATGAATGAAAATAAGGATGAATTCTAATCTTCAAAGTAGCACATACTCAATTTGTTCTATTTATTGTAGCCCACTTCTAGCATCAAATGGCGATAGCTACGGCCACGCACAATCCGCTGCCACAGATACTGAAGCCAGTTCTGGAAACTCATACACATTCGCTCCTGGACGAGCCTGAAAGCAAACATCAGCATATGTACCATATGGCACTTTATGTGCAATTAAGTTTAAAGGAGAAGATTACTTACCATCTAACAAGACATCGTTGAATGCCTCTAGATACAGGCCGAATGAAGGATGGATCACGTTGCATATAGAGCAAACCAACCTAGGAAATCACGTGGAATCATTATCTGAGGAACATAATCTAATTTGGCACTTGAAATTGGATGAAAGATAATAAGTTTATCTAATAGATTTTGAGTTTTCTATAAGAGAAAAGGAGAGAGAAGGTAATTGAGAGAGAAATGAAAAAGGTGTTTGATAAAATCATTCAATACTTAAAATTAAATTTTCAACACTTTTTAATTTTAGTTCATTTAATGGCATATTATTGAAAATCTCATTCAAACTAATATGTACTTGAAATGAATATTTACAATGAATATAATTTCTAAACAATTTGCAATTAGAAATTAGTGCTTGTTGTTTTTTAATGGTAAGATTATACATTTAAAATGTTGGCAAGAAATTCTGACCAAATGCATCTAATTAAAAACTATGGATACAAATGATGTAATTATCCCAAGGCAAAATCATGTATCCCACAAGCAAAGGCATTGATAAAATAAGGGAATACCTCCACTAGTGCAAGAGTACAAGGATCATCCAAAATCTCAAGGCTACAATCTGCTAGATAATTAACCTGCATCAAGTAGGAGGGATAAGGAACTAAGGATTATACAAGGAACAAATAAAAAGAACACATAAAATCTGAGTCATTCTCCAAGAATAAAAATGAGGGGAATTGCTACATTTAACAGTCATTTGAAGCCAACAGGAATGAGATTTTATTTTCATCTCTCTTATTCTCTAGGTGCACTTGAAATTATTAGAGGGGAGGAAATACAAAGATTTTGACCTTTGACATTCTACATTACAAGGTAGGCTGTAGGCATTTAACCACTTGCCGACTAGCCCAATGAGTTTTTATGGTTTTAGTAACATGACGATATGAAGTTTCAATCAATATACCACTCTCAGATAGACATATTGGCAAGTGGGTATTAGATTGAAACTTCAAATCAGCATAAGAATCTATAAAAGATATTGAGAAAATCCTCCAGTCCAACTCCTGGAGATATTTGCATTGACCAAGTAACATAACCCTCTTAGCCATGTACGTAAAAAGAAGATCTTTTCCATGAAGAATCAAATGAAAAATTAAAAAACAAAAATAAAAAAGCCACCACAAAGCCAAAAAGATTTTGAAAAGAAAATGTTACCCCAAATTCTGTATTTACGAAGGATTGAACAAAGTCCATTAATTGAAGCTTAGCCCATTCCAAGCGAAGAGTAGGGTCATCCCTATCAGGAGGATGCCTCCAAGGAGCACCAAAACGTAATTTATCCTTTGGAATTTTCCCATTTCTTGCCTCATCAGCAAACTTTTGCAGGATTGCCAGGGCTTTGTCCATGGAAGGATTCACCGCGGTAACCTAAGATGAATTAGAAAGAGGAGATATTGAGGCAGTCCTGAACTATTCATATGAACACATTGTTAAAAGCACTTGTAAGATGCACAAATACCATAATTCATACAAGATATTAAAAAAAATTGTACCTCAAATGACTAAATATATGTCACATTTACCAGGGAGTGTAAATTCATCAGATAAATCACGATGGACAACACAATTCTTAAAAGTTAAGTTTAAATCCCAAATGACACATGACTAAATGAATTTCTCATACTTAGCAAGCGATGAAAACTCATCAGATGAACTTTGTACAGACAACACAAATTCAGATAATATTTTGAAGTTCAAGGTTGCATCCAAATCAAACTGGACCATCACTGAACTTTTTTCTTGGTAGACTAAGAATTTATTGATAAGACATCATAATGCAATAGAATTTGAAATATAATAAGCCACTTATTTGATTGTTTGATACTAAAGCCCCCCCCCCCCCCCCCCCCCCCCCACTCAAGTGCAGTTGATTCAATTAAGGGTGTTGAATCCCAGCCATTGAGAAGGTGTTTCGCATCTTATAGAACATCATCCAGATTGAAGAACTACTATTGCTTTTTCTAATGGAGTTTTGTGAAGTCGGTTTTACATTTATTCCCTTGGATTTTCTTTCTGATAAGATACATGACAATATCAAATGAGGCACAACTCCTAGGCCCTATGAGTTTAATTAAAAACTGAAATGTTAATGAAATGATAATAGCTCATATTATGGTTGTCAATTTACTAAACCAGCACGTCTTTGCATAGGCAAACACTTCATCCAGTTAGAGATTGAAGAACATATTGCAGGATTAGAAACTTCAGCTAAGAAATTCACGTACAGCCATGAATTGCTAGATCACCCTTAAAAATTAAGCATTTTCAGTATTTATTGTTTACATACCTTCATATATTAACCAAAACTAACAAAATGTGGAAAAAAACAAAAGAACAAAAGGGTTCAAGAGAAAATGAGAAGCTAGGTTGTCATGTATACTGAAACTTACCTGCAAATATGCTAAATATGCATCTATGATATCCTCAAATGTACTAGCCTTGTCATCCAGCATCCTATAGTTGACAATCATAACAAAGAAAAACATATACAGCATTATTACTAAATGGATATAATTCAGCTGGACAGTTAAAGTAGTCAATAAGTTGCAGTAATCACAGCATTCTATCCAATATTACTGAACATCTATGCCCCCTCATTGACATTGGTTCGATTACATTCATGTTTATATCCAGGGGATGCAAAAGTGAGGTACCCATGGAATGTAATGTAGTTTGGAACAATATGAAGCAAATTAAAAAGTACCCAGTACTGACACATTAACAAAATCCCAAGTCCCAAATAAATAATATACGCATATGTACGTGCATGTATGGTATGCATATAACAAAGTAGTGAAAGCAATTTGAGATCCATTAGGGTTTAAATGGGGGAAAGAAATCATTTTAATTTTTCAGTCTTGAATCAATGGAAGCATCAATTAACATATATTAGAGGCAATTAAAGCAAACTAAACAGTAAATGTTCTTACTTCTGGTAATAGTTGCTTTGTTTGAGTGCATAAAGCTCAAAGAGATGTCGAGGGTTTGGCCCAAGAACCTCAACAATCACTGTCCACTACAATTCAATGCAGATAATGTTAAATCTCATTAAGAAAGGAATTAACTAACACTAATGGATAACCAAGATAGGGTGAATGGAGGAAGATTTGGCAAAAATTAGCAAGGGATTCAGAATATGATAAAACCCTGTCTCAGCCTGTTTTGTTTCCTAAGTTCCTCTCTTTAGAAGCATTTCACCCACAATTACACACTTAAATGAACAATCTATCAAGAAAAAGAAAAAACTACTCACCTCTGAATGGCTGAAGTGGTCAGTAACCATATGCATTTTAGCTTCTTGTGGAGTCCACCCAAAGGTCTGTAGAATAAGAAAAGTGGAACGAGCATCAAACTATATGTATATGTGAGTATGTATGCATTTGGTCTATATCATCAAAGATTGAAAATCTAAAAATTTAATCAGATGGTTGGACATATTCTAATCAATGAAACAAAAATATATTGCCTGCAAGATGCATAGCACTATAATTGGGAACTACTTGGCAGGAAGAGACTGAGGAAGGTGAAAGGAGTGAGAGAAAGCAAGGGAAGCAAAAAGGGCTTCATGAAAGTTGTCCATTCTGTGTAAGAGTTTATATTCTTCATATCAATACCCAACTAATTTCTTTTGGATCTAGGAAAGAGATATTGGAGATTATTTTTTTCACTTGGAAGGTAGGAATGAGAAAAAAAAGAAAATTACAAACTTTTGACACTGGAATTTGGAAGACAATGAGAATACACGCGCAAACAATTTTCTGTTTTTTTTAGTCTTGTTTTAATGCTTAAATATGCATACAAGACGATAATCTTTGTACCTTCAATGTCACTATTTCACTCTCCCCTTGGGAGATTATTAAGCAAAACATGCTAGAAAGGGGCATTGTGAACAATAAAATAATTTATTGAACTCTAGACAAGAAGAAATAAATCTCAGCATTCTCAGACATAGCAATAAAGCAGCAACATCAACACTCTAACCAGGAAAAAAATCATGCCCGCACATGCACTGTACAAAGCAAGGGGTAACAGCAGCAGTTTAAGTCTGTTTACCTCACGGGAGATGAATATGTCTGGAAATCCAAAATCCATATAGGCTTGGTATGAATAGTAACTGCAGCAACAATATCAATTAGCTCTACACGAAAGAAGAGAAGGAGGATTGAAATCTTATAAAAAAATTATCAAACCAAGAAGTTTGATAAGTCTATAGAAATGTATAAAATGAGCAATAGCGCTGATAACTCAGGTCAACTATATTCCTTGTACACTTCTAAAACCATTCAAAAAAAAGTTACTAGGAGCAAGCAGGAAGTCACATCTGGAGTCCATTTTGGCAACCATTTTCAACTTAGTTATGTTAAACTCATTCCAGGTGACATTCAAACAAGAATAGAATCCACATAATATTGAATTCAAAAAACAGGGTTGCCAGTAGGATACATGCCTGGAAGAAGAAACAAGGGAACTGATCCTGCAAGCCTGAATATACAGAGATTTGTGATAATGAATGTGCCATTACCTGTCTAGAATATTTGCAAGGTGTATGATCCACACTTATACAGGCTAAGAATGTGGTTCAAATGTGATTAGTAAATTTACATCATTAGATTATGAGTGACTTTTCAGTATCATGTTAGAATCAAGTGTAGCTTTGTTGTCATTAACTTCTAAACACCTAACTGTTTTAAACCAAATGAAAATACAATTCAAACCATTTTATATGAGGAAACAGTTATCTTATTGAACTAAGAAATAAATTTCAGTCCAACAATCAAGTTGAAACTCTAGCTGATAAGAGTCATAATCTCTTAAAGAAAAAGGTTCACAGCTAAACAATGAAGGTCTAATATTAACCCCTTACTGTCACAGAAGACTGACTCTAGAAAGAAACTTTCCGTGCAAGATCAAGTTCCAAAACTTCTCTATGATAAACTACAATGACCTCTAACAAAATCCACTATAAAACATGGATATCACATAGAATTGCACAAGTCAACTAGCATGGAGCATCGGATGAAAGAAAACAAAGTCACGGTTGAGAAATTGAACCAACCTATCAGATGTGAGAAACAAAACAGGCAAGCTCCTCTCATTCGCACCCAAAGCAATAATTCTCCATATTAAACTGTCATGATACATTGGTGCAGATACCAATGAATCATCCGTTAAAATGGCATTTTTAAGAACTTCAATATTGTTTATAACCAGCTTTGGCTGCCAAAATCACATTAAAAAAAAATAGCTATCAACAAATTCACAACCAACAGCCAAAACACTACTTAAACCAATGAGCACTTGTTCATTTCACGCAAGAATTAACAAAAAAGTAATATAAAATGCTAATTATTTATAAGCATTAATTACCTGAAAGTAATCTATCTCAGCAGCTTGTGACAACAACTCGAGTAACAAACAAGGCCAATCAGTACATGAATTGGCCAGTGACCTAGAAAACCCACCAGTACTATTCAAAAAAGCAATGGCATTAGCTCTCCACCGTTGCTGCACTTCAATCACCTCCTTAGCCAATCTCAAAGCCACAATCGCCTCTCTAAAATAAGAAGCCTCTTCTAACGATAAGTTCTTTTCTTTCGCCTCCAACCCCAAAAGTTCATCAATCTCTTTGGCATTTAATCGAGCAGATAGCGCGAAAACTGCCCCGTCCCAAAGAACCGAACTGGAGACCTTATCAGAAATAGCTCTTGGTCTGGAATGAATGCTGGGATTATTCTGAAGTATGATACGGCGAAGAGCGGTATCAAGGCGATGCCATTTGTTCAGAGTAGAGAAAATTTGATTTGAGGTAATAGCGCCGAGCTGGACGCCCTTATGAGCCATCGATTCAAGGCAGGATTCGAGCTGGGCTTTGCAACTGGAAAGAGTTGGTGGTTCACAAGTAGACCATGACGACCATGGGAATGAATTGTTGTGCTGGGGGTGGTGATCTTTGATCGATTGAGCGAAGTCCACGTACCCTGTGATATGAGGACTTCTATTCCAGTCATTTAGGAGACCTGCAAAACCAAAGTATTAGAAGCAAAACCATACAATTAGAGCTTGCATTCTAAAAACGAAAGAAACCCCAAACGATGATGATAAAGAGAAGTTTTTACGTTCAAGGATGAGGGTAGTTTTGCCGACGCCGCGGGGGCCATGGAGTATGAGAGGCTGAGGGACACGGTGGTGTTGGGCGTGATTGTTTAGGATTGTTTCTAGGAATGGTCTTGGTATTATCTTCCATGGCTTGTTCACCATTTCTTCAGATGCTCTCCTGCTGCTGGGCTGCTGCTGCTGCTTGGAGGTGGTTTAGCCGTTTAGGAATGGGGTTTGCACAAAAAGAAAAAATTATAGTTTTTTCTATTTTGGTGCATCCAAAATTTATTTATTTTTTGGTTTGTTCTGAACTTTAATAAAGAGTTTTTTAAGTGTTTTAGGCTATTTTGTTTATTATTTTGGTGAGACTAAGATAAGTGGGTGTATTTTTAATAAACAATAATGTAATGTCATATAATCTTGTTAAAGTGACAAAAATGACCTATATTCTTCTTCTTCTTTGTTCCTATGAAATTGAAAAATAGAAAGTGAAAATTTTGATGGAAGTTGGATCTCAAAATTTTTTGGTATAATTTTTTCTTTGAAATTTTAATTATTACTCTTTTATCTTCTTCTTTTTTCATAATTCACCATTAAATCTGAGCTCAATCATTACATGGTGATGGAGGAGGGCTCTTCTCAATTACTTCTGACTTTATACTCATTACAAAAGTAACAAGCTCTCTAAAAATTCATTCATTTTCTCATTTGTTGCATAATGATTTGATGGAGAATACTCTATCGACGGTAACAGCATGATGGCATTTATGGAGGCATTTAACAACTGCAATTCTATTATTATAGACCAATTTTGTGATTTGGATTGAATCAATTTATGGAATATTCAAGCTCCTCATAGGTGAATAATGGTGGGAGTAGACTAGCAGAGCAGTGGTGGTGAAGGAACAATATTATTGTCTTCTTATGATATTAATGATCTCAAATACTTAGACCTGTAAATAGCTCCAATAATCAAAATAAATAAACACAATATTGTGAAAATTGAACACAAAATCACAATTTGGTTTGCATCATCTTCTCAAATCGTTGGAGATAAATTTTGGCTGAAAATAAAGGAATCAATTTTCCGAGTCTGAAGAATTGAAGCCGCAAATCATTTCATTCTTCGATTTGCACTCTCTACGACTGGAGAAATAAGAATCTTGAAATTCAGTGTATTCAACATGAAAACCAATAGTTTGGATGGGAATAAGAGTGAACAATAAAGAGATGGGAAAAATCAGAATCAAAGAATCGAAATGGGAAACCAATGAGATCAATAGACCATTCATGAATTGAAAGATAAGAGCAATTGTCATGGATGTTTTAATTAATGCACTGGAGTGATGGGTAAGAGGAGAAAGAATGAGAGATGAGGAGTTGGGTTCGAATTCAATGAGTGAAAATTTAGGTCTTTATGTAAATCTATAAAGTTGGTGTCTTTATTGTGTTCATTGTTGTGTTCTTCTTCTTCTTCTTATATAATCTATAAATTTGATGTTTTTGTTCTGTCTTTTTTATTCTCTCCATATATGCAGCCGGGGGTTTCATCCATTGTTGTATTCTTTTTCTTCATTTTAGAGTTTTATGCTTAATTTTAATATGATTTGGGAAAAAATGAAAAGAGTAAACTAAGGGATAATTTGGTCAGATATATATATATATTTAAAATTTGACATAGCTAAATTTTCAGCTTAAAATAGGTCTCGTAAGTGACAGACAGCATGCCACATAGGATAAAAATGGTCGGAACAACCTAATTAACACCAAAAATTGAAGTTTAGACACTAAATTAACAAAAAAATATAGAAACACCAAAATAGAAAAAACCAAAAATTACATACACTATCGGTATAATTTTCTCATACAAAAATGCTATAAAAAAACAAAATTAATTTCAAAAGTATTTTTGCCTCTCTTTTCTTTTAAAAGAATATGCTTCATACACATGTGGTCTCTTTACTTGATGTATTTTATCACTTTGCTTCGTAAATTTTTTTATTAACCACTTAACCTCTCAAACTTGATTATTTATTAACTAATAACAGCCCTTTTTTTTAAATTGAAACAAAATATTGATCTAAGACTAAGAGGAAAAACAAGATAGAGAAAACAATGATCAAATCTAATTTCGACCCTTACATTCAACTTATGATTATCAGCTATCTATTTAGACAAGATAGAATAAATAAAATCATGAGCTACACTCCATAAGCAAGGGCTAGAGTAAGTGAGAGCACTCCTAAAAAATAAGTGAATTGCTCTATTTGCTTGCCTACAAGTCCAAATAAGAGAAAGACCATTAATTTCCTTCCATATTTCTAAACAATATGAGACTAACAAGCCAAACTCAGACAAATGCAAAGAATTGTTTATAATGGCTTGGTAAGCCTCCAAGCTATTCATCTCTACTACAACATTAAAATAACAAGTCTCTTTTAGCCAAGAAAGGATCCCCCTTATACAAAGTAGCTCAACAATTCCTAGTTTGACTGTGCCAACGCAGGTCCTAAAGTAAGCTTGAAGAAATCAACCCTGATGTTCTCTTAGGGTAGCACTCATAACTATTCGATTTTGGCTTTTGAAAATAGCAACATCCACAATGCATTTAACAGTACCCAAAGAAGGAGCACACCAACTCTGGACAAGTTTATTCTGTACCTGAGAAATGTTTTGATACGTAGGAATAATAAAATGTAACTTGGTTTTCATATCCCTCCACTCTTTCTGAGTAGAAACAACCTTATGGACTATGACCACAACATCTTGAAATTTCTTTTCCTAAAACCATTTATTCCTGTAAAACCATAAAGTCCATAAAAGATAGCATATTTGTTCAATTGTTTCTTGGTTAGAGTTGGAAAAATTTCATACAAAAAAGTCTCTACTCCACTAAAATCACTACATATCCCTAATATTCTCCAGCATGCATTCGCCCTACTACAAGAGATTAATGCATGATGTATTGTTTATGTTTGAACAAACAACATAAACAAACAACTATTACCACATGATATGCAATCATGCTGATATCATGCACACAGGGGTGTCACACAAGAAAAAAAAAATACATGTCATACAAATAGAAAAAATAGAGATTTTTTTTTTATTTTGTTGTAAAGTTTATTTTTAAGTCTGCTAATAAAGTTTTATTACTTCATTTACTGTCATATCATTATTTTCTTGTTCTTAATCTTCTCTCTTGTACCTTTACCTCTCGTCTTCATCGAGCTTACATTATCTGCTGGATTTGAAAAGTATATGATTCAGCCTAAGGTTAAGCTTTCTTCTTCGAGATGCTCAAATGCTACAAGGATATCATGTGCGTGTTCCTTTTTGTTGTGGGTCCTTTGCAATTGATCTCCTTTCCTTCTATCAATATCAGGTTAGGTAATTGTGGGTTTTTCTTATCAGGATTTACTGAGATTTGTTTAATTTAAAATTTTTTCAATTTCTCTTTTGTTCTCATAATGTTGGCTTCCTTGGAATTGGATTTGTGTTTTTGAAATTCGTTTTTATGTTTTTGTAAATTTTCTATCCCCTAATTTTTAGTTGAATTTGTATGTATGTAATTTTAGGTGGGTTATTCTATTTGAGGGAATTAATGTGTATTTTTCAACAATTAATTGTTGATGTGAATTTTTTTTCCCGCCAATTTCAGGATAGTTGGAACTTCTAGGTTTTGCATTGAATTTTAGGCCGCCATCACTGGAGCTCTTTGCATTTCTGATTGCTGTGTTGGTGATGGTGAGTCTTTGTGGGATTTCCATTTTAATTCATTTTATTTATTTTTTTTTTCATTTTATAGTAAAGTTTGAGTCTTTCATTATGCATCTATTTTGATTTTGTGATTTGGATTTGAATCCCTTTCTCTTGTCATCTCTAGAGTAGCATTGTTGGTGTCGATGATGATCAGCGATATGCTCTTATGCTTTTGATTTTTTTAGTTTTTATTTAAATTATTTTTTTCACTTTTAAATTATTTTATTTAATTTTTAACTTGTAATAAAACAATATAAAATTATTTAAATTAATTAAAATAATTTAATATAATCATATAAAATAAATTTAAATATAATTAGTTTTTAATAAATTTAAATATAATTAATTTTTAATATTATATTCTTTTGCAACGAAAGCTGTAAAAATTAGAAAAAAAAAAGAAGTAAAGGGCATAGAAATGAAAGACATTATCATCATTTTATAATAAATACAATATATTTAAATATATTCACGCTCAATAAGAAAATATATTGTACATATACTGCCATCTCAGTAATAAAGATTTGTTTACTATTGAAATCAATAAATTAAAGGAATAAAATAGTTACTCAAAAATTATAATAAGTTAAGCGATAAATATTGCTAAGTTTGAGGGTCACAAATGTATTAAGCTTAAAAAATATTAATTTTTTAACTTTTTAAATTTAAAAATACTTGCTTACTCATGAAATACTTCTAAAATAATTAAAATTAAAATTGATATGATAGTTCCTGAATTCTATGACTTTTGCTTATTCAACCTTCAATTAAAAAGATTTGTTTTTAGCTCTTAAACTATGCAAATTGTCCAATGTAAATACATTTTTGAAAGAAAATATAACAAAATATGGTGAACTATTTCAAGATATCCATATAAGTAAATTGATATGCCAAATGTTATTTTTTTTTATTAATGAGGTATTACATGTGATTTTTTTAATAAAAAAAAGGTAGATGGTTTAATATATAAAACACTTATGCTGGTGAAAAAGAACATATTAATCTTTATACTTTATGATAGTCTTATGCAGTGTTGTTAAAACCGGACCAGAAAAACCGGGAACCGGCTGCTTGTCCGGTTCGATTTGTAAATTAACCCGGATATAGGATGAAAACCGGGTTGGACCGTGAAACCGGATAAAACCGGTGAACCGGACCGGACCGGTTTGAATTTTTATTCTAAAATTAATTAGGTTTGTTTTAAATTTTTAATACCCAGATAAGACTCCTCTGCTTCCCAAAAGTTTGTGCAATCAATTAAATAATGCATACTAATATATGTTTTACACAAATTAATGCATACTAATACTAATAGTTAAAAATTAATTTGTGTAAAACATATATTAGTATGCATTATTTAATTAATTGCACTAATTTTTAGATCAAGAGGAGAATCCAATTCAAGTTGGAGAAGAAGAAGATGATGACATTGAGCAAGATAAAAATCTCGGTGTTAATTTAGATAATATTGATCTTAATATTAATGTTTAAGACGTTAAGTATTTAGTTTTTTTATTTAATTATATAATTTATATGTTATCATGACATAGTTTTATAATATAATTTAGTTTATCCTTAATTTTATATTATACAAATTGGTCTCCCTTTTAGAATTTTTAATATTTTTATGCGTAATAGTGCCGGTTCTAAAAAAGTCAAAAATCCGGTTGAACCGGTCCAACCAATAAAATCAGTGATCCAGTTGGGGTACCGGTTCGATCTCCGGTCCGATTATGAAAACATTGGTCTTATGTCATATCTCTGCACACTTAAAATGGTATTGTTACATCCTCGACTCCACTGGGTACAATGCGTACAAAATGGGTGAGAAAGAGAAGCATGAGGATATTTTTTGCCCATTATCATCCCTGACTTCAGTCTCCCTGTCACTATTTCATAAAACGACTACGAAATCCTCTTTTAAAGCAGAGATTTAGGGTAAAAATTGAATCAATTTCTTTAGTTCTTCACCTATCTATTCACCCTAGTTTCAATTACATTTGTTCTTTCTTATTTACTTCAATTTTTGTCTATGGATAACAATTTAACTATTTTTTATTTCCTCCATTGCCAATGCAAATTGATTACTGTTTTAAAACGTTCATGGATGCCAGCAAACCCAGGAGGAGGTTTTTCGGATGCAAGAACTATATGGTAAGTTTAATTGTTCGAATATTTGTGTTTTCTCAATTTGATTTTCTAAATAGTCATTAGATGAAAGAAGTTATTGTATACTTGGGAAAAATGCTTGTGACTTCTTTTTGTAGTTTGATCATCCTACACCAGATTACTTGAAACCTGTTACTATGGGTTTCTTAAGAAGGGTGACCAATTTTGAGGAGCAAAGACAAAAGAGTAGAAGAATGAAGGCTTGGGGAATTAGTCTATTTGTTGTGTTAGGATCCACTTATCTATTTCTTTTCTGATTAGTTTTAGGAATTAGTGTTCCCTAATGTGTTTTTCCCTTGATTAGGTTTGTAAGAAATAAGAAAATACTATTGTTAAGGTTTGGTGATCCAGCATTTTGTCTGTTTTGACTAGCTATAGATGGGGAATAAGTTTGATATAGATGCAATACTCTCCCCATTGAGCTCACTGATGTAACAAATTGAATGTTTTGAATGAAATATGGAATTTTCTCTTGCTTAATATATTTTGTAAATTGGAGTCTCTTTTGTTTGAGTATTTTAGTTTTATTTTGATGGAAAGTGATTGAATGTGTATGGCTCCAATTCAGAATTGCAATAGGGAGTTTGTTAATGAGAAATGCAACATGGAAAATGGCTTGGCTCCAAAAACTAATGGGAATTTGTAGGGCTCTAGCTATTTGTACTAAATTTTTATGTTTCCCCTTAGCTACTTCATTTTACCGAGGGATATAAGTGCAGCTTTTTTGATGAAGGATGTTAGAAGAATCCAAAAGATCTTTGCACTATTTGCTCAAGAACTCAGCGTCATTATCTTATCTAAGGGTCTGAATATTTGTTTTGAACCTTGCTTGTATCATTTTGAATATTTTTGTAAGAATAAGGATAGTTTGGGTTTTGTTGTTCGTCAAGTACACACAAACTTCCTATGTGAAGTCATCTACAATAGTTAAAAAAATAATAAGAACCATTTAAGGCTTTTTGTGAATTGGAGCTGCCCCAAATGTCAACATGGATGAGTTGGAAAGGTTCTGTGGTGGTCTTATTATGGATAAGGAATGGTTTTCTAGTTAATTTTGCTAATGGACACACTTCACAAAAGAAAAGTGATCAATTTTAATTATAAACTTAAGATCTGAAAGTACAATATTTAAGGGTTAGTCCACTTTATTGTGTTATTATTGAACATTAACCATGAACGCTTGATGAACATCATTGAAACTGGAAAATAAAGAATGAGGTTGATATTTATTAAATCTGCTACAAAGACTTTGAGAGAGACTATCTTTGAGCAAGTATAGATTCCCCAAAATTTGTCCACTGGCTATCTTTTTGTTACTCCTCAAGTCCTGGAAACACATTTATCATTTAGTAAAAAAATATCTTTAAAAGGTTTTCTTGGGTAAGTTTAGGTACTAACAGAAGATTATAGCTAAAATCAGGTATGTACAAAACATCAATTAGAGTCAATTGCTCAGTTAAGGTTACTGCTACTAATCGTTTCACCTTCGCTGAGGTTCCATTGGGTAGATGAACTTTGATAGGGTAGTGAATTGACACAATATGATTGAACAATTCCTTCTTAGTACATATGCAATTTGAAGCTCCAATATTAATAGTCTAGTGTGAATAGGTGTCATGAACATAAAAAGAAGCATAAATATTACCTGCAAATCCTTCAATTTATGCAAAATTGGTGAAAACATCCACTGTGTTCTGTTCGCCTTTTATAAGTTTTGAGATCTTTTACTTTATCTTCTCTGCCTCACTTTATTGAGTTTTATAGCTTTCTTCAAAAACAGTAGCTCCTTTAGTTTCTCCATCAACAAGGTTCACCTGATTCCTCTCTTGTTCTCTTTGCCTCCAAAGCTTCAATTATTATACCAGTCAGGTATTCCTACTAACTTAAAACAAGTTTCTTGAAGATGCCCAGGTCTTTTGCAATAATCATAAAACTTATTTTCATTTTTCCCAAATTCCTTCCTTCTGTAAACATATCTCCAATATTAGATCTTTCATTATTTAGAACATTTGTCAGCATAGCTCCTCTTTCTATTTCTTCAGCCACATTCATATTAGCCAATTGTTGTCACTCGATCCTCAGTACTAATGAATGTGCCTTTCTTATAGTGGTAAGAGGATCTTATATAAGAATTTGATTTCTAGCATTATTAAAGCCTACATTCAAGCCCATGAGGAATTGCATAAGAATAGTCAGCGATACTGCTTCATCCATTAACTTTCCAAAACCACATTCACACTTTCCACATGTACATTGTAGATTGAGGCTTATGGAATTTAGTTCATCACATAATTTCCTTAGCTTGGTATGGTACACATTCATAGATTGATTTCCTTGCTTCACCGAGTTAATTTCTCGTTGCAACTGATAAATTTGAGGGCCATTACATTCTCCAAAATTATCTTCAAACTCCTTCCTTAGATCTCTAGCAGAAGATGTATATATAAAGGCTTTTGCTATGTCTTTATTTATAGCATTCAATTCCACGACGTAACCATGAAGTCAGTCCTGCTCCACTGATCATAATTGCTGGCGTTCTTGTTTGGTAGTGTCCTAGTCTCATCCATAAAACTAAATTTATCTTTTTGCTTTTAAGGTAATTTTTATGGATCTACTTCATGTACGATAGTTGTTTCCAATCAAGAAGATTAGAAATCAAATCATCCCATAGATTATGCAATGATTGTAATTGAACAGGTCCACCAATCTGAAGAGCTCTAGTCTCGCTTTGCTGATTATCATTTTGATTACCACTCTCAGCCATGTGTTCACGTAGTGCTATTTTCCTTAAGGCTGATATTATGTAAAGAAAAATATAGTCAAAGATTTAAGCAAAAAGAAGTGGTGATGCTTAAATTATGGATGCATGTCTTTTGGAAAAATTATTAAATTTCTCTGCAGATTTGCTGCTATATAAGCAGCCCTTATAAGCAGAAAATCAGTGTAAGACAGAGTAAGAGAGTTGGAGAGAAATGTAATGTTGTATGCGGTAAAAGAAATGAAGAAGAAAAGAAATTCGCCCCGTTTGCTTATTGAAAATTCTGTTTTTCATTTTCTTCAAAACCTGCTCTGTCTTTTTATCTTTTTGTTGTTTTATATTTCTTTGTTGTTTCTCTCCAACTCCAACAAATGGTATCAGAGCATATATGTTAGTTTTAGTTTGGGTCCATCCTCTTGCATTTAATATTTGCTCATCTCATTTTGAAGGCTGCCGCAAACGTTTTTTCTTATAAAAATGATATTGTTTAAGCCACAAAACTGAATTCACTCCCCTGTTTCTGAAAGAACCTTTTTGAAAATCAAAGAATATTTTTGTTCTTTTTTCAGCATCTAACTTGGAAGGCTGCTTATTTATTTTTAAAATATCTTGATCTTTTTTCACTTCTCCTTTCATTGAAAACTTGTTGAAAGGGACCATCATGTCCTTAAACTGAAATGCCTACAAAACTTTGATGAAGACCATCATGTCTCTAAACTGAAAATGAGATAGAAGGCCATCATGTCTCTAAACTGAAAATGTGATGAAGACCTTGAAGTCTTAAAACTGAAGATGCAAACCTTCATGTCTTTAAACTGAAAAAATTGCAGACTTTCATGTCTTTAAATTGAAAATGAAATTAGACCATCAAGTCTATAAACTGTAATTTGGTGGAAGGTTGAAGTGACCATCAAGTCCATAAATTGAAATGTTGTTTTACTCATCAGTTGTTGAGTATGTTGAAGGGCCATGAGCCATTTTTTTGAGTTTGAAGAAATATGGACACTCTCAATGAGTCACTCATGAGGAGGAGCCTTCTTGTTGGTAAAGAGGCAACAAAAAAATTGCTGGAAAAAATGTGCTCCAGCAGAAAAATAAATTGAAAACTTGAAAAATGTTGATCCAAGTAAAAAAAAATTGCAAAATTGAAGAGCTTGTGCTCCATGACAAGTCAAAAAAGATGAAGACTTTCAAGGCAGTAGAAGTTCAATCTCCAACAAAAAAATTTCATCGAGGCGATTTGCTTCCTAAGATGTGATTGAAGGTTTACGATTGAGAAATAATTTGAAGTGTTTAAGAAAAATATCAAGGAGTGTTGAAGTAGTGATATTTTCCTTAAGTTAAGATTGATATTATGCAAAGAAAAATATAGTCAAAGATTTAAGTAAAAAAGAAGCGGTGATGCTTAAATTATGGATGCATGCATTTTGGAAAAATTATTAAATTTTTATGCAGATTTGTTGCTATATAAGCAGCCATTATATGCAGAAAATCAGTGTAAGACAGAGTAAGAGAGTTGGAGAGAAATGTAATGTTGTATGCGGTAAAAGAAATGAAGAAGAAAAGAAAGAAATTCTCCCCGTTTGCTTATTGAAAATTCTGTTTTTCATTTTCATCAAAACCTGCTCTGTCATTTTATCTTTTTGTTGTTTTATACTTCTTTGTTGTTTCTCTCCAACTCCAACACCATGATTATCAAGTACAAAGAATAAAAAAAAAACACAAAAGAAAACTAATTTCCTAAGAAAATACTTATGACAGAGTGTGAATTACAGAAACAGAGTATGATCAAACCTAAACTCGAATACCATGAAGAAATAATATTTTCATTCAATTAGAAAATAAATATAGTAGTGTTTATATATAGCAGCCATGAAAAGATTCTATAAGGAAAATATTTGTAACAACTACCTAGCTAATTTAGCTTATGCTTACCAAACTTGTAGAATTAAGAAACAAACTTTTCCACTCTTAAGTTCAAAATGAATTTGTTGTTTCTCTCTTCCTGTAAACGCTACGCTTCATCTTCATTTAGAAAGCTTGCTCCATGTTATTCTTCTCTTTAATGAACCAGTGCATTTCATCCTATCAACATAAGCCTTGTACAATACGCAACACTTCAAGGATAGATGTCACCATATAGCAAATAAGTTTAGTTCTTCAATGGACAAAATTTGTCTTCTTTCAAATCAAAGCTGAAGCAAAAACAAAAAAAAAATAAATCATATTTCCATCCCCTTGTTTAAGCTAAAAATACTTTTAACCAATGCTTTCAGTAACTCTTTTCATAAGCTACAACTTCAAAAAAAAGCATCAATAGACGATGTGCCTTCATTACAAAGGCTAGCAATTATGGATTGACATTGCCAACTCCAAATTCAAAATTTTCCAGTGATCCTTTTTCTTTAACTACAAAGGATCTTGCCATATCTATCAATATGATCAAGAACAAACTCACCACATGATTAATCCAACCCTTTAAAAAATTAAATTGTATTGAAACTAACCCTAGCAGAATCCTCCATGATAAACAGCAAACAAAATGACAAGTGAACAAATGGAATACCATAGCATAGTTAATTTTACTTCCGGTGGTTAAAATTGTAAATGAACCAAGTTACTCAAGCTTAGTTTGGATCTCGATTCGATAAAAGCTTAATCAGACTCAAGCTCAGGTTGCTCGTTTGTCGAATAAACCAAGTCTAAACCAATAAATATTCGGCTTGTTAGCTCGTGAGTTAAACTTACAAGCTAGCTCGTTTACTACGTTGAATTAGAAATATACATGATTCAATTTATATATTAAATTATGTATTTAAATATATTAATTTTTTAACTCATTTAATTATATAATTTATTATTATATGTTATATATGATAAATAACTTAAATAATATAAAATAAATAATTTTATATCACATAATAATTCAATTCAACAAACTTTATTTGAAATTTTTTCATATATTAAATATTATATTTTTGAATTATAAATATTTATACTTATTTAATAAAGTTGGTAAAACTAATAATATAAAAATATAACTTAACATGTATTAAATATTTAGCACAATATGCATGTAATGTAAATAATTCAATAACTTATTAATATATTATAATAATATTTTATTTTATTTTTGTTAATATAAAAATAATTAGATTTTCATCTTTTATAAAGATATTAATTTTAATATTTATACTATAAAAAGATAGAAAAGATAAATAAAAAATAAAAATTTTAAAAAACTCGTTGAGCTCAAACTCAGTTAAATTGAGCTTGAGTTCAAACTCAAGATACATGATAAATGCGTTGAATCGATACGAGTTTAAGTTTCTTAGACTTCGCTTGCTTAATTTATAATACTTTTTTTTTACATTTTTTTAATATTTATAAAATTTAGAAAACATAGTTCACCAATAATATTTTCTTCATCGAGGAAAAATTGAAACATTTTCAAGAAAATATTTTCTTTTTCTAAAAAGATAAAGTTATTATTTTAAATTTTGATAAGCTTATTACGATAAAATGAAAATATATAAATACATACTTAGTGCTCTATCAACCATGGATAATCACTATTAGTGATTATCAATAATCATAATTGGGATTGTAATTGAGCCTAGTTAAGTCGAATTTAAAAAAAAATTCAAGCTCGACTTGACATAAAATAATTGAGTTCGAAATTATACCGATTAAATTCATATATTATGTGTTCCGAGTATGAGTTCGAGCTCGTATCGATTAAGCTTATATATCATATAGCTCGAGCTTGAGTTCAAACTCAATTTAACTAATTTTAATGAGCTCAACGAGTTTATTTTAGTTTTTATTTTTCATTCATTTTTATATATTTTTAATACAAAAATAATAAAAATAACATCATCTTTAGAAAAAGATAAATAATCTGATTATGTTTATATTAATAAAAATAAAATATTATATCACTATAATTTTATATCCTATTTTAAACTATTAAGTTATTGAATTATTTATATTACTTATATATATAATACTAAACATTTGGTATATGTTAAGTTATTATATTTTTATAATATTATTAATTATATAATTATTTATTTTTATAAATTTTATTATATAATAAAAAAATAAAAAAGACTATATGATATAATTTATTCCTTCAAAATAATAAATTTATTATTTTAAAGCTTTTAATAATTATTTTACTAATAAATATTATATTAACATAAATTTTACTTATTGTTATATAAGTATTAATATTCATAATTTAAAAATATAATATATGAAAAATTAAAATAAAATTTATTAAATTAAATTATTAGATGGTATCAAAATTATTTATTTTATATTATTTAATTTATTTATTATATATAATGTATAGTAATTAATTTTATAAATTAAATTCATTAAAAATTAATATATTCAAGTTAGGAGTGGGCATTTGATGGGCCGAAAAAAAATTTTAATCGACTCTTCTAAAAATATTTTTTGTTAACTTAATCAATCAATTTTAAATTTTAGTTAATTTGATTAATTAATCTAATTAAATTAGTAAGTTTAATTAATTTTTAAATTAACCAAATTGTCCTTATTTGTTAATGTGTTCCCGTCAACCCTACCATGCACTGAATTGTTCAGTTAAACTTCGTTGCAAGCAAAATAGTCAAACTAAACTAAAACAACTATGTTGACCTGTTTGAATTGAAAATATTACTAAAATTTTTTAAGAAATTTATTCGTAATTTTGCAACTCGAGATTTGAGATGTTTTACATAATAAAATTTTTAAATTTATAAAATTAATTAATTTAATTATATCTTATTAATAGTAATAAAACAAATTATAAACTTAATAATAATGTAAATAGATAAATTAAAATTAATAATGTTACATATGTTAGAATTAATTTTATATTGATAAAATTAATCCTGTAATTAATCATAAGTATGGGCTAAATATATTTAAATATTAAATATGTATTGCAGTCAAATTAAAATAGTCAATTAAAGTTTTGATCAAATTAGGATTGTTGACTATTGAGGTGTCCTAATTGTAATAGGATTATAAGTGTAGAGACCGATAAGAATTTCTGTTTTGTTGAAGGACCAAAATAGAAATTAATCATCATCATCAATTATAAATAAGGGGTCGTGGTCTCCAGGGAAACATAACAATTTTAGAGAACATTACATTCCTTCAGTAGTGCTTCCGCATAACCTAAAGTGTGTATCCCCTGAAAGGCGACAAACCCCAGAATCGTCTTCAGCATCAACATACGATGATGTCAGGTACGCAATTCTACCCTTTATAATTTAATTTGAATAATCCAGTGATCTATGCATATTTTAGGTTTTAGGGGAATTAAGTTTTCTTCCCCTTTCATTTAGGGAATCAGGTTTTCTTCCCCCTTTCAATTGGTATCAGAGCCCTATGCTAGGTTGCTAGATTTTTCGATTAAATTGCGGTATTGATTATTGTTTTAATTCTAGAAAATTAATTCGGTGATTGTAATTTTCTAGAATTAATTTGGAATCGAAATTAGTAATCTGAAATCAATTTTGGTTTGATTTATTTTTTGGATTAAATTAATGAGATTATTTAATTAATTCTGGAAAAATCGAATTTTTTAGACTTCAATTTTGGGTTTGTGATTTTTTTCTGGAATTAATTAATTTAGTTAATTAATTATGTAAATTAATTAATTAAAAAAAATTTTCCTCGTTTTGGTTTAGAAGAACACAGTAAACGTTTAAATTTTTTTTGTTCTTCATTTTGGTTTAGAAGAACACAGTAAATGTTTAAATTTTTTTTTGTTCTTCGTTTTGGTTTAGAAGAACACAGTAAACGTTTAAAAAAAATCATTTAATTTTAAAATTGCAATTTTGATTGTAATTTAAAATTTAATTCAACTGAGTTTAAATTTTGGTATTTTAGTCCTGATTGTGTTTAATATTTTTAATAATAAATTAATTGAAGTAAAAAGTCACCAAAGTGACCTCTATTGTGTAAATTGATTTATTTGGGATATTAGACAGGTGTATTAAAATTCATTGCGGGTATCATACCGGCCCAAAGGAAGGTTGCTATCTGGCTGAATTGAGAATACATTACGATAATAAATATGTGATAATTATTATGTGTTCATCCATGTGGATAATAAATCGGCCCAAAGGAATGTTTATTATTTGACAGGACTGAATTGTCAATATTTGATTACTGCGTTGAGATACCAATTACAGTTAATATTTTATGTCCAAAGATGAGAATATTAATGTTGTGTCCGGTATCTTGTTTCCAATATTTGAACTCTACTTCTGTGATTTGTTTCAATTTTTGTGGATTGTGAGCTTATGTCATTTATTTATTATTTATTTTCTCTGAATTCAGCTAGCATGCCGTGTAATCCCAACTTTGTCTCTATGAATGAAAATACTGATAATAAGACTGCTGATAAGGAAAAATATTTGGTTTTAGTCTGTTCTGAAGTTAATTTAACTTCGGTACCTAGAAACACTTGGTGGATAGATTCTGGTGCTACTAGTCACATAAGTGTTTCAATGTAGGGTTGTCTAAGTTACCGAAAGCCAACTGACGGTGAAAGATACGTTTATATGGGAACTGGCGAACCAGTAGAAGTAGAGGCGATAGGACATTTTAGATTGCGTTTAAGAACTAGAAATTTTTTGGATCTAGTAGATACTTTTGTTATTTCGTCTTTTAGGCGGAATTTAATTTCTGTTTCCCATTTGGACAAATCTGGTTTTATTTGTTCATTTGGAAACAATAAAGTTACTTTATCTATGGATTCAAAAATTTTAGGTATTGGTTTCTTGTATGCACTTCATAATCTATATATGTTAGATATCGATGCCTCTTATAATGAGACCCTGCAAGTTAGTACTATAGGTACCAAAAGGAAGCTGAATATGGATAACTCAGCTGCTCTATGGCACAGACGTTTGGGTCACATATCTAAATCTAGAATAGAGCGTCTTTATGTCAGATGGTATCATAAATATACTTGATTTCACATATTTGGACTCCTGTGTTGAGTGTATTAAAGGTAAACAGACTAAACAAAAGAGATTAGGTGTTAATAGGTCATCAAACGTCTTAGAGTTGATACATACGGACATCTGTGGCCCATTCCCTACAGCAACTAGGAATGGTCAAAGATACTTTATATCATTCATAGACGATTACTCACGTTATGGGTACCTATATCTCATTCATGAGAAATCTGAGTCTCTGGACATTTTCAAATCTTATAAGGCCGAAGTTGAAAATCAACTCGGAAAGAAGATTAAATCTGTTAGATCTGACCGTGGAGGTGAGTACTATGGCAGATATGACGGTTCAGGTGAACAACGTCCAGGGCTATTTGCTATTTTCTTGCAGGACTGTGGTATAGTCCCTCAATACACCATGCCTGGTACACCAACATGAATGGTGTATCTGAGAGACGTAACAGGACTCTTATGGATATGGTTAGAAGTATGATTAGTCATTCTTCTTTTACCTGAGTCTCTGTGGGGAGAAGCATTAAAGACAGCAGTCTATCTTCTTAACAGAGTACCAACTAAAGCAGCTACAAAAACACCTTATGAGCTTTGGACTGAACGCAAGCCTAGTCTAAAACACCTTCATGTTTGGGGATGTCCTGTTGAGGCTAGGCCTTATAGGCCTAATGAGACAAAATTGGACTCCAAAACTGTTAGTAGCTACTTTGTTGGTTATTCTGAGCGATCTCGGGATTTTAAGTTATATAATCCTACTTCCAGATCTATTTTTGAGACGGGAATTGCAAAATTTTTTGAGGATGTTGAGTTTGGAGGGAGAAGTAAGGTTAGAAACATTGTCTTTGAGGAGGGATCGAGTCAGGAACACTCAGTGTCGATTCCTATCATTGCTCCTAACAGTGTTCTGGTTCCTACACCTGTCACTGTTCCAAAAGCACATCAAGTTCCAATACAAGACAATGTTGAACAACTTCCTCAAGAACAAGCTCAACAACCTCAAGAATTTGAGCCAGAACCTGTGTCTTTAAGGAGGTCCACTAGAGAGAGAAGAAATGCTATTCCAGATGATTATGTAGTATATCTTCAGGAACATGAGGACACTGTAGACATGGTGGAAGATGATCCAATCAGCTTTCATCATGTCATGCAGGATTCCAACTCTCATAAGTGGATTGAGGCAATGAGTGAAGAATATAAATCTATGAAAGACAATCAAGTTTGGGATCTTGTTCCATTAAATGGATATTTAAAACCAAGAGGGATTCTAAAGGTAATGTGGAAAGATATAAGGCACGTCTTGTAGCTAAAGGCTTCACTTAGAAAGAAGGGATTGATTATAAAGAGACCTTCTCTCCAGTATTATCGAAGGACTCTTTTAGGACGATCATGGCTCTAGTTGCATATTTTGATCTTGAGTTACATCAAATGGATGTGAAGACTGCGTTTCTCAATGGAGACATTGATGAAACTATCTATATGGTGCAGCCAGAAAACTTTGTGTCTGGAGACCCAAAGTGACTGGTATGCAGATTAAAGAAATCCATTTATGGACTCAAGCAAGCTTCTCGTCAGTGGTACTTCAAGTTCCATGAAGTAGTTGTCTCTTTTGGTTTTGAGACAAATGCTGTGGAAGATTGTGTGTATCACAAGTTTAGTGGGAGTAGGTTTATCTTTTTGGTCTTATATGTGGATGACATATTGCTTGCTACTAACTGTAAGGACTTGCTGCATGAGACCAAAGTCTTTCTCTCAAAACACTTTGAGATGAAAGATTTAGGTGAAGCTTCTTTTGTATTAGGGATTAAAATACATCGAGACTGTACTCGAGGTATTCTTGGATTATCACAAAAGAGCTATATTGAGAAAGTGCTCAAGAGATTTAGTATGTACAACAGTAGACCAATTGATACCCCAGTTGCTAAATGAGATAAATTCAGTCTTGATCAGTGTCCAAAGGGTGAACTTGAGATTCAGGAGATGCAGAAGATTCCTTATGCGTCTGCAGTTGGGAGTCTGATGTATGCTCAAGTTTGCACTCGTCTAGATATTTCATTCATAGTTGGCATGTTAGGACGATATCTCAGTAATCTAGGAATGGATCATTGGAAAGCAGCCAAAAGAGTCTTGAGGTATCTTCAGAGAACTAAGGGACATATGCTCACATATAGGCGATCAGATCAGCTTGAGATCATTGGGTATACTGATTCTGATTTCGCGGGATGCCAAGACAGTAGGAAATCCACATCAGGCTACATATATCTCTTGGCTGGCGGTGCTATTTCTTGGAAGAGTGTGAAACAAACTCTAGTAGCTACCTCCACCATGGAAGCAGAATTTGTAGCAAGTTATGAGGCATCCAATTAGGCAATCTGGCTGAGGAACTTTGTCACAGGGCTGCGCATTGTGAATGACATTGAAATACCATTAAAGTTATACTGTGATAATAACTTAGCGATTTTATTCTCCAACAACAACAGAAGCTCTTCTCGATCGAGACACATTGGGATAAAGTTTCTGGCTGTGAGGGAGAAAGTACAGAGTGGACAGATATCCATAGAGCATATTAGAACGAACTCCATAATTGCGGATCCGCTCACTGAGGCTGTGATACCGAAAGTTTTTCATGAGCACATTGCTCATATGGGTGTCATATTATTTGAGACTATTTAGTTTCAGTGAGAGTTTGTTCATTATGGTTTACATTATATTTGTGTATACTCTGTTTTGTAATGGATATATTATGTTATTAATACTCAGTTTCTGCAGAAAAATAAAGTATTTATTTTGTTACACTCTGTATTATTATTGATTGATCTCACTAAAGTATGACCAGTTGGAAACAGGCATGATTAGATCACATTACATGTAGTTTCCATGCTACACTCCTATTATTGATCTATGTCATTTGAGAGTATTGGTAATGTGATTGATGGTGGTTTGAGTCACGATGAATGTGGCGACTGACCCTTCAGTCCTTTATCGATATAATTAATGGACGAGATTGTTTGAGGCATCTTTAGTATGACTGCTTTTATGAGCTCATTAAGGTATATACATTTATATTTAATATATGTTAGCCCAAGTGGGAGATTGTTAGAATTAATTTTATATTGATAAAATTAATCCTGTAATTAATCATAAGTATGGGCTAAATATATTTAAATATTAAATATGTATTGCAGTCAAATTAAAATAGTCAATTAAAGTTTTGATCAAATTAAGATTGTTGACTATTGAGGTGTCCTAATTGTAATAGGATTATAAGTGTAGAGACCGATAAGAATTTCTGTTTTGTTGAAGAACCAAAATAGAAATTAATTATCATCATCAGTTATAAATAAGGGGTCGTGGTCTCCAAGGAAACATAACAGTTTTAGAGAACATTACATTCCTTCAGTAGTGCTTCCGCATAACCTAAAGTGTGTATCCCCTGAAAGGCGACAAACCCCAGAATCGTCTTCAGCATCAACATACGATGATGCCAGGTACGTAATTCTACCCTTTGTAATTTAATTTGAATAATATAGTGATATATGCATATTTTAGGTTTTAGAGAAATTAAGTTTTCTTCCCCTTTCATTTAGGGGAATCAGGTTTTCTTCCCCCTTTCAACATATTCAAAATAAAAATTATATTTAATTAAAAAATAAAAAAAAATAATTTTAGTAATTTCATCTTGGTTTACTGAAATAATTGGAAATGTTAAAATAAAGAGTTTATTTATACAAGTTAATTGAATGCATAAATTAGAAACATTTGATTTTTAATTTTATAAATTTTTATGAAGTTAATGATTTGGTTAAAAGATTAAATTTATATATTTAGTTATAAATTATTTGATGAGAAATTTCAATTAAAATAAAAAAATTAAAAAATTGATAGATATATAGTTAATGGATTTTAAAAATCTTTCATATTAAATTTGTCAAATCTAATGCGACTTTAAATGAAAATTTTAAAATTAATTTTTAAGAATTTTTTAAAAATATAAATTATTAGCATTTTGTATCATATATGTTTTTTTTAATTAATAGGTATTTAAGATTTTGTGATTAGATATTTAGGTTAATACTAGAATTTTATAATTTAATAATAAATTTGATAAAATTAATATTTTTATTTAAAATATTATTTTTATAAAATTTAATTTAATAAAATTATGTAAGTAAATTAATAAAATTTAATAATTAAAATGAAAATATATTTAAAAAATTTAATAAAATTTTAAAATTTAATAAATACTATAAAATTTTGATAGAGAAGTTTTCTTATAGAAATTTATAATAAAAATTTAAATTTTATTATAATATTAAATATTTTATTTTATTTTTAATTTACCTATAATTTTTTTTATTTAACAAATTTATTCATCTTTCACCCAATTCTTAGTTCTGCCACTAAATGAACTCGAGCTCATCTGATTTTTTCAAACAAAACCAACTAAATAAACCCGCATATTTCATTTTGCTGTCTTTGTTTCAAGCCCATTATTAATCCATTACTGTCAATACCATACAAGACTAAAAACTTTAACCAAATTGTTTAGAAAAATCCATATAAATGACTCTGACAGCTGCAATGCTAATTTTTTCAATACATATCAAATCCACTTCTTCCGTTAACCGACTGAAATATGAATTGACCAAACCCAACACTAAAATTCATTAATTTTCTTAATCAAACCAACTAAATATTAATATGATTAGTTAATTAAACTGAATTTTCAGTCGTTTAATCATTTGATGTCCATCTCTAATTCAAATAAATAATTTAATATATATTTAAATTATATATATTTCTAATTAAGTATAATAAACAAGCTAGTTAGTGAACATAATTAACAAGCCAGCTCACCAGTAAATTTTTTTTTATTATTTAAACTTAATTTTTTAATAAATGAGCAATTAGAGCTCGAATCTAAACGTGCTTTTATCAAGTTGAATTCGAATAGCTTAGCTCATTTATAATTCTAATCACAATATATTTTTTTTAGTTTTTCATATTTAACAATGCTTCTTTTAAGATATAATGTTATTAAATCTAAGTATACATATATAGTCTTATAAATTAAAATTTTTAGTATTTTTTATAACTAATTCTAATATTGTAACTAAATAAAAGAAAATGAGTTTTTTAGAGATAATTTCTCGGAAATTTTTTTGTTAGAAATAAAAATATTTTTTTAGAATATCTTTAGAAATAACTTATTTTTTCATTAAATAAACATCTGACGCAATTTGATTATTAATTTATGGTAATCCACAATTAAAATTAATTTTTTATGAATTAATAATCAAAACAAAAATAATTGGATTTTGTCAATTTGGATGGATTATTTAATTTAATACACATCCTTTTTTTTATCAGGTAAAATAGAGATATATTAAATAATAAAACAAGAGTACAGAGCTTTCTCTAAATTGGCTTGGGGAATAGAGAAAGAAGAAACATCAATAGAAAATACAGAAGCATTAAGAGGACATGGCACTACCAAAGCTAAATAACTCTCCCTATTCAGGCCAAATACAGAGAGGAAAATGGCCGATGAAAAGCAACTCAAGATAAACCAATATAAAGCACAAGTACATCCCAGGCTTAGATCGCAAGAGAATAGAAGCCAAAGATCTACATATACATGAGACTCCAGGAAGAGAAAGACCAAATACACTAAAATAAACACATTCAAATCTGGTCTAAAAGTACCCAGCCTAACAACAGCTGGTACTATGGGAAAAACAATCTTCCGGCTAGCAGAAATCGCCCAGGCTATGGAGAAAAGAGGAACATCAAACACCCATAGAAATAAGGATTGAAGACCTTTTGAGCTTCTGAAGACCATGAACAGTACTCTTTGCACAAAAATAAGAAAACCCCCTAAAAAACAATGCCAAATCTCACAAAACACAAACTTCTTCTTCAACAGAATCCTTCGACTAACAACCTGAAGAAGCTTAAAATCGAGAGAGCTTATGAACCTTCCTTGTGAAGGTCTTGATTTCACATAATCCCCACTACAAACAGGTTGGCAGCAAGCTTGTAGATCCTTTGAAATTGCTCTTGATTTTCCTTCTAAATATTCAGATCTAGAGACAAAAACACAGCCACCATAAAGGTGGAGAATAAAAGAATGTCATCTAAGGCCAGATATAAAGATAACACCTGAAAACTAGAGTAAAATACTGAAATAAAGGGAAAAAACCAATAAAAATGAAGAAATATAACTACTTGAAGAACTCACTCTTTGGCAGGAAGAAGTTGAGAGAATAGGAATGCTAAATTGCTAATTAATTTACTCAGTTGATTAATTTAATACACATCCTTTGATACATTAGATTCCACAGAAGGATTCCGAGAAAAATCAGGAAAGATGATGTGGCGTAAATCTTGATTCCTGACAAAAGGGGTGAGTTGTTGACCAACTGAGTCAACTCGTTCGTCCATTTCCTTCCTTCAACTCACCTCGATTCTCTTATTGTCCTACTCCTACTAACAATTTACTCTCTCCATCCTTTCACAATAAGCAAAGCCCCACACGCCTCTCCCTCTCTCTCTCTCTCTCTACCTCCCTCCCTCGCTCGTTCATGTATTCAGACACTTAAGTCAACCCAAATCCTCGGTTCAAGTCAGGGGCCATAACCTAAATGCAGCCATCCACGGCCGCCACACCCACGGCTGAGCCACCGCTCCCTCCACCTGACAAACCACCACAAACATTTCTAGACCTTATCACAAGCGTTCTTTCCCTCCTCCTCGTTTCCTCCCTCACGGTCCGGTCATTCATCGGACGGTGGCAAGTCATTCGCACTAAACTCACCTCTCTTATGTCCTCACTTTCTTCTCTCTCCGACTCCCCTCACTGGGTTCAAAATCCTCTTCTTCACACTCTTCTTCCTTCGCTACTTTCAACTCTTCAACGCCTTCACGCTCTCTCTCATCAATGCACTCTGTCCTCATTTCCCGGCGGCAAGCTTCTCTTTCAGAGCGATCTTGATATTGCTTCTTCTGCCCTCTCCAATCATCTCCATGACCTCGATTTGCTGTTAAAATCTGGAGTTCTCCATCAGTCCAATGCTATTGTACTCTCGCATCCTGGTCCTAGTTCAGACAAAGAGGAATTAGCCTTTTTTATACGGGATCTTTTTACCAGATTACAAATTGGGGGTGTGGAGTTTAAAAGGAAAGCGTTAGACTCTCTTCTACAGATACTAAATGACGATGAGAAATCTCCGAGTTTAGTTGCTAAAGAGGGAAATGTTGCTTGCTTGATTAGCTTACTCGATTCAACTAATCAGCGATCGATTCAAGAGCAAGCGGTTTTGGCTGTGTCTCTATTGGTTTCAGGAAGCGATGAAGCTAGAAAAACTGTATTCGAAGAAGGAGGATTGGGGCCATTGTTAAGAATCCTTGATACAGGGTCTATGACTTTGAAGGAAAAGGCTGCCATGGCAATTGAAGCAATCACTGCGGATCCAGAGAATGGTTGGGCGATTTCCGCTTACGGCGGCGTTTCAATACTGATTGAAGCGTGTCGATCTGGATCCGAAGCAACACAGAGACACACAGTTGGTACTATTAGGAACGTTGCGGCTGTGGAAGATATTAAGATGGCTTTAGCAGAGGAAGGTGCTGTGCCCGTTCTTATTCATTTACTTGTTTCACATACCAGCACCGCCCAAGAAAAAGTAGCTCATTGTGTGTCAATACTCTCTTCTTCCGGTGAGTATTTCAGGTCACTGATAATTCAAGAAAGGGGATTACAGAGATTAATGGATTTAGTTCAAAATCTGTCCTGTTCAGAAACATTAGAACACGTTTTGCGTGCAATTAGCTCTCTCTCGGTCTCTGATTCTATTGCTAGGATTCTATCATCATCAACCTTATTTATTATTCGCCTCGGCGAATTTATAAAGCAAGGCAACCTAATTTTGCAACAAATCTCTGTATCATTACTTGCCAATCTATCAATAAGCGACGGCAACAAGCGAGCAATTACTGGCTGCGAATCTTCATTGGTAAAGCTAATGGAATTCCCAAAGCCCGCAGGTCTACAAGAGACGGCCACGCTTGTGCTAGTGTCGTTATTGACTGTGAAATCGAATAAAAAGGAATTGGTAAGGGATGAAAAAGGTTTGATGAAATTAGTGCAGATGTTGGATCCGAAACACAAGCTTGTTGCCAAGAAGTTTCCTGTGATGGTTGTGGGGGCTTTGATGAGTGGTGGAAGTTCTGAGTGTAGGAGGAGGCTTTTGGCTGCCGGAGCTTACCAGCATTTGCAGAGGTTGACGGAGATGGAGGTCGCCGGAGCTAAGAAGACGTTGCAGAGACTTTCCGGTAGTAAGCTCAAGAATATATTCTCCAGGACTTGGAGGGAATAACCACAAAAGTAACTAACCCCCGCCAACATAAGGTATGGTCATTTATTATTATTATTTTTACACGTTATCCAGTTCCAAGTCTTAATTTTCTTTTGCACACCGGATCAAAATATTGTAGGAACCGCTAGTTGTGGGCCTGGATCATTTTTATACCCGATTTGAATGGACTTATATTATACGAGGTAGTTTCCTTTATAGGTCACGTGAACACAGTAGCAATACTTCAATTACATTTAAGGCCGAAATAATAACATACTGGTAACAAAAAAAAAAAAAAAAAGGTTTCCGGGTAAGTCTCTTAATAATTACTATTTATTTGGGTTTACATCAAAATTATTTTATTTTTTTATTTAGTATAATTTTAATTGTGATTTGACAACACTTAGCTAGTGATAATATAATTTAATTATTTATTAAACCTCCATTTAAAATTTCCATATAATTTATATATATGGGATAGACAGGAGATGTGCCTGCACATTAGCAAAACCATTGATAAAATTTTGGGCGGAGATATAAATTGTATTATAATAACCAAGTCTCACGCTCTTACTTTATTTTTCTTTACCCAAAAAAAACAGGAGTAGAATTTCATTAAAGTAAGAAATTATTAGATATAATTGTAAAGAAAGAAATGTCAAATTCAATTTTTTTATCAGCCTGAAAAAAAAAACCAAAAAAAAGAAAAGAAAAGAAAAGTAGCTTGGTCAACTAAGAAGGTGTCCTAATTTCCAAGGTTAGACTTTGGAATGTGACTTCGAAAATTGCCTTGAAATTGATGCTTTAAAGTCTGAAATGGAAAGCCAAATTGTGTGTTTATTGGGTTGTGTACAGTGTGACTAGTCAACATTGACCACATTTATGATGAAAAATTATAATACAAATATAATAAGAAATGAAATTGAAATTATTATTAAAATAAAATAAAAACGAGAATTAAGAGAATTGTATTTTAAGAGAATTCATTTAATTATGAAAGAAAGAAATATTTTTAATAAATAAATATAATTTAAAAATGTTAAATATTTTGCAAAGCACATGTATATAACTAAATTAAATCAAAGAATAATGTTTTTTTAGTTTTAAAATTTGCGAGTCTATTAAAATTAGAATTATAAGGATATAACTAAATTAGATATGTTTAGGTAAAGCTGAAAGTATAAATGATTCTGACAAAAAAAAATATAAATGAGAATTTAAATCTATTAATATATATATTAAATAAATATACAATAATACTTTATTTGCATTTAATGTTCTATCTATACAGAAGTATTTTCATTGAGCTTTTTTCTTTTCATCTGAATCACATAAAAAAGAGTGTGTGTGTGTGTGTGTGTGTGTATGAACATGCTGTATATATATAAGACAAAATGGTGCCAGTGATTAAGAGAAAGATTCTCATCATATCATTATTCTTGAGGCTTGTATTTTATACTGGCTTCTAAATTTACAATATTAATTCAATATTTAACTTTGATAACTATATCTACATTTTGTGTTGAAATGAGACTTTTTAGCGTATTAAAAAAAGATTAGTAACATTTATCTCGTGAAATGTATGCATATTATTGTAAGATTAAAGTTACTAAAAAAGAAAAAGGAAGTGCCTTCCCATAATTTCACAAAGGGAGTGAAGTAACTTTCTCCTTCTTGTAATAAAAATACAGTTAAATATGAACTTTAAAAAAAAGGAACATTACTATTTTCTATAATTTAAAATCAATTTATTCCCTTATAATGTGAAACTGTAATTGGAAATGGAAATCATAATTGCATATACCAGTAGCACCACCTATTAAGGGCCTGTTTGGTTTAGCTGATCATAGCAGCTGGTAGCTGATAGCGGTTGCTGATTCGGGTTAGTGTTTGGTAAAAATACAATAGCTGTTGCAGTTTGAATGTAAAATTACCAATAAGCATATCATTATCTAATAAATATTAATTTTTATTTTATTTTAATAGGGTTAATATAGTCTTAATATGAATCAGCTATCAGCTGATATGAAAAAGCTTCGAGTAGGAGCTTATTGAAACAGCAGCTGTTTGGGGTTCCTAACAGCTATCAGCTGCTGTTTTAAAATTTTACCAAACATCAAATTTTACCAAACAGCTGCTGTTTGAGGTTCAAACCTCTATCAGCTGCATCAAACAGCTAAACCAAACAACCTCTAAAAATGAACTCTAAATCACAGGCACCGCCTATTATTAATTAGTTACATCCATAAACAACAGAAAATAATTTGAGAATATCTTATCATCTTGACTATGAAATAAAAAAAATAATAAAACTATACAAAAATTAAGAACAACTCATACATGAATAATTGAATATAATTAAAAATTTTAGAAGAGAAGAACATTAAGGAATTCAATTTTATGGTTGAAACAATGAAAAAGATTAAGACAATATAGTATGAAAAATAAATGGATGTAAACATAAAATAGAAGGTGAATATATGATATAATGAGGATATTATATGTTATTGGGATTAGCTCAGTTTAATTAAACTTTCAATAGAGTTTGGATGCCTTTAAAATTCAACTAAATAACATCTTCTTTTTCTTTGTTTCTTTTCATCTTTCTAACTATAATTTGAAATATTATAAACTGATTATTAATAAAAAAAAATAAGTTTAAAATTTATTATATCACTTTTTTTTTCTTTTTGATGGCGAAGAAAAGATTATCATAATTCTTTAATTAATAGTTATATATCTGAATTAATATATATATATGTATATTTAAGAATGAATAATAAAATTCAAATGATAAAATATTATCACTTATACAAATCTTTAAAAAAAAATTATCAAATAGAATAAAATATTCAATATTGAAAATTTTGGTTTTCTTATAAATATTAGTTTAAATCATAACCGTTCAAATATAGTTAGGTTTCTCTTGTATATATTAGTTTAATAATGTCATTTTTGGTCCATCAATAAGGCACTTTTGCGTATATATATAAATATAATTTTATAGTAATTTATTAAGGTATATTGTTATTATAATATGCAGGAGTCTGTTTGGATTTTCTAACTGTCCAAGAATGAGGAAACTGCTTTTGTGGACAAAAGCAGCAAGCAACAAACACACACCTATACTCCCCAACTTTTTTTTCACATTATATAATATAATATATAAATGTATGTATGTTATTAATTAACACAATCTCATATTAGCCTATTAATCCTAATATATATATAAGTATATTATTATATGGCAAAGGCATGGATACGGGTTTTAGGGAGTATCCTCAATTGCTTTTGTTAATTTTCTCATAATATTGTTAATCTATTATTATTATTATTATTATTAATTGATTCAATCGTGAAGCTTGTAACGGAGGTTGTGATAATGATTGTTGTTTTCTTCTTTTCTTATCGAGTTTGTTTGATAATGTACATGCCAAAGGGTCCTGTTTGTTTTTGTCTGTAAGTTTAATGGATTTTATGATTTTTTTTAAAAAAAAGATGAAGAAAAGTAAGCAATGGATTGTTGATCTTTTGATTATGCAATTTTTGTTTGGTATGCGTGTTTTTATGGACTGAACTCTAATTATGATGGTGATTATGTTGATTGATGATGTGGACCTATGTGGTATGTATTAAGAGGATACAGTAATAGAACTTTATAGAAATTATTATCATTCATTCCCATTCCATAGAACCATAGCACTAAGCAACTTTCATTTTGATCTTTTTTTCAAATTTTGTTTATTATCTATATTGAGCTTGGATTTTATTTATAATATTTAATATAATTATTAATTTAGCGGTTGAAAAAATTTGCATTTTTTTGATAGCAGTCCAACTTTAAATCTAGTTGATACCCTGGAGAATATTCATTTAGCTCTTGCTTTCTTTCTTTTTTTCCTCTTTTGTTTTAATATTGTCTTTCCAAGTATGTAACATTGGAGTTTTCAGTCTTGATATGCACACTGAGTTGGCTGTTTCATTAGATTTGGTGATTGTGGTGTGGGTGGGAGTAGGTCCTATTTCATACACACTCGATGCTCTTTTGGGGAATAAAGTAATCAAATAAGGTTAAGCTTTTGAGTTTCAAGTATTATAGCCAATTTTGGTCATATATATCGGTTTGACTGGGCATTGTTTGATTTTTTTTCTTCTTAACTACAATGTAGACTCCCGTGATTAGCTGATTAATTAACAATTAAGACCAATAACGGTGGAAGATGTATTATTTTTCTAGAAAAAGATATATTACTCAGTAATATCAAAGCAAATTAATGTTTTTCCAAATTATAGACTGTGTATGTAAATATAATTGGGGAGAGAAAGGGTGGACCGTGCGGATGTGGGAACGAAAGAAGCGAAAACAAGAGACAAGAAAATACGGAGAGGATTCGAATAGCAAAGAAGAAAGGTCACATTCACATGGGAATGCGGTATACAAAATTTAGGCATATTATGAAGAAGAAGAAGGGAGTGGTCCATGTTTTTGTTACATTACTAAACCCACAACACATACTGCATAAGATGCTTAGTAAAGCAAAAAAAAAAGCTATTTTTCCCTTTAAAGCTACGACACATCTGCATAAACAATCTGTAAAGCTTCTTCTCACTTCATCTTTCGCGGCCAAAATTCTACTCTTTGTGTTACAGTTATTCTAATTATTATTATCTCATTAAACATACCTTCATTAGTATTTTTTTTTAAATTTTGTTTGCCCCAAGTAGGAATATGAAGTATACCAAATGTATAATTACTAACTACTCCCTAAGGTTCCTTTAATTTTTATCTTTCATTTTAAAAAAAAATTTGTTCTATTTTGTATGTCATTTTTGAAAAATCAAGTTGCTATTGATTATTTTTTTTTTCCAATTTTATATATATTTTTTTATTACCTAAACTAATGGTCCGTAATTTCTCTGCTAATTTTATTTGATTGTTGTATGCAGAAAATATAGACAAAACTTAACTTTAAATCAGTTACAAAAAAAAAAAATTTTTTTTTAATGAACTTCTTATTTAGTTGAAATTCAAACTCAAAATTTCAAAATAAAAATTTTGAAGACAAAAATCTCAAGTTTGTTATTCAATAATTAGAATTTCAATTGGCTAACGTTAAAACTATATATTTGCAATGTAAAAATGAACTAATAAATCAGCACGTGAGAGGATAGTATAGAATAGTTTAATCCTACAACTATGTGAATAGAATTGGAATTTCTTTATTCCTTTCCAATTAGAATAATAATTCAATTTTTATGTTAATAGAACTTTTTCTTAATTTCAAAAATCTTAACCATGAGTTTGGTTATCTCCACCTAACTTCTAGGTTTAATTCTTTAAAAATTCAATCTAGCTACAACATGTCTGGTCTAAATATTTATTATATATTTTTTTTGTTATAATAGATTAAAATTAATAATTAATAATCGCTATGATAACTGTTCTTTACATTAAATTGACATATTTTATTTTAAATTTTTCAGCATATATTTATATGGATTAATGTAAATTTTACTGCATTATTTATTATTATTTTTAAGCTGTCGATATGATTTTATTTAAGATTAAGATATTGGGTGAAAATTATTTTGAAATATTGTAATGAAAATTTTAATTAATATCTAATTAAAATAATAAAAGAAACGAAATGTAAGTTCAAAATGATATTTATTGAGTTTTAAGCGAGAATTTTTTTTTGTTTATTTTGCTTATATTTTTATTTTGAGTATTTATCTCTATGCTATTAAAAGAAAAACTAAACAAAAAGGAAAAAAATAAACAAATAATTTTTTGGGAATTAATCAAGAAAATACGTTTTTATAAAGTACTAATAAATTTTAGACTATACTCACCTTAGATAGACCCTTTAGGATATTTTTGCCCTCTAATCTGAAAAAAAGAATATCTTTTACAGAAAACTAAAACTTGACTCATTTCTCTCTTTCTTTTCTAATCTCCTCAATTTTTTTTTCTTTCCTGATCTTTTTTTTTTCTCTTTGTCGATCGTCTCTTTTTCTTTCTAATTTTTGAAGCTCATTTCTCTCTATTTTATTTTATTCATTGCAGATTTATTTTTTTATTCTTTATTCTTACAATTTGTGGCGAATGGAGTTACTTGAAGATCCATTAAAATTGATAAAGTTATTTCTTTAACCTATATATATATTTATTTTGTGAATAAAAATTAGATCTGAACAAATATGATAAAATCTAAACAATAAATATATGTGTTTAGGTGCAAATATAATGAAATTTGAATAATACATGTATGTTTTGAATTTTGAAAGTTTTGTGCTCAAAGAAAACTTTTTTGACTTTGATTTAGTTTGCCAATATTATAGTTTTTTCTTCTCGTGGTTCTCTGTTCTTCATTTCTTTCGTAATTTTATTTTATTTTATTTTATGAGAGTTTAAAAAATTTGAACGGTGTAGGGCGTAAAACACGTGTTATGAGTTAGATATGTCATATTTTGTTAAGAATTAATATGAATTTTTTAGGTGTTTTTGCATTTGTTATGAGATTATTATAGGGTTGCTATGAGTTATTGTAATTAATGATTGCTTTGTGGGTTGTTAAGAGTTATTTTGGGTAATTATAATTAATGATTTCAGACTGTGAAAAATATTATTTAGTATGTTCTAAATAGTCTAAAATTATATATTTGTACATTAATATGGATTGATATATATGGGTTGATATGGGTGATGTGTGTTAATAGATTATATTTGATTGAATAATTTTTTTTATTATAAATGGTATTTAGGTATACTAAAAACTCTAGAATTGTATATTTGTATGCTAATATGGGCTAATGTGGATTTGATATGAGTTGATATGGATTGACATGAGTTAATATAAATTTATATGAATGATATATGTATTAAAGGATTATATTGGATTGCTCTTTTTCTGTTCTAAATGATATTTCGGTGTGATAAATAATCTAAAATTATGTATTTATATATTAATATGTGTTGATATGGATTGATATGGGTTGATATATGTTGATATGAGTGATCTGCATATTAAAAAATTATATTGAATTGAATCATTTTCTATTCTAAATGGTATTTAGGTGTACTAAAATACTCTAGAATTGTGTATTTTTATATTGATATAGGTTGATATGGATTGATATGAGTTGATATACATTTATATGAGTGATATATATATATATTAAGGGATTATATTGGATTGAATCTTCTTCTGTTCTAAATAATATTTAGGCGTGATAAATAATCTAAAATTGTGTATTCGTACGTTAATATGTGTTGATATAGACTGATATGAATTGATATGAGTGATATGCGTTTTAAGAAATTATATTGAATTGAATCATTTTCTATCTACAAGGACGTTAAAATTTATATTATGAATATGTATAATGGTTGAGTTAGATGCTGAATCAAATTGAATATCTCACCGCATTCGTAATTTGAATATTCTGAATATAATGCTCCAATTTGCAAATGCGGTGAGCTTGCACCCCTTCGAGTGTCATAGACAGAAAATAATCCAGGGAGACATTTTTATGGTTGCAACAATTATAGGTTATGTTAAAATTTTAATTTGTTTTAGGTTATTTGTATTTGGATATTGTGTACTCACATTATTATTATTATTATTAAATAATGAGTTTTATCATTTGAAAAAATAGACTCGCTAAGGAAAACGCAAATTTTTTATTTGAGTTAATCCAAAAAATCATGAACGAGCTACAAACATCATCAATACTCTATTGAGGAAAGTGGATAGATTGGAGAATAAGAAGAGAGAGTTAGAGAAGAAGAAGAAAAAGAAACGTCATTATTTTTTTCTCTTTTATTAATGCAATTCTATCTTATATTTCTTTTAAAGCATAGATGAAATATGTGCAGTGCTAAAAAATTAGCCCTTTCGCCCTAAAATACTCAATGAACTTGGCAACAAACATAGTTATTAAACAAATAATATGGGATGATAAGTATTGATATGAGATTATATGTCTTGATATGGAAATAAAATAGTTATTAAACAAATGATATGAGATGATATATATTGATAGATATTAATATTGATTGATATAAGTTATTATACAAGTGATATGGGATGTGTATTGATATGTGTTGATATGGGATGATTTATCTTGATATGGGATGATATGTCTTGTTATGGATAAAAAATAGTTACTAAACAAATGATATAGAATGATATGTATTAATATGTATTGATATTAATTGATATGAGTTATTATATAAGTGATATGGGATGATATGTCTTGATATGAGATGAGATGTCTTAATATGGATAGAAAATAGTTACTAAACAAATGATATGAGATGATATATATTGATAGATGTTAATATTGATTGATATGAGTTATTATACAAGTGATATGGGATGATATGGGATGATATGTGTTGATATGGGATGATTTGTCTTGATATGGGATGTATGTCTTGATATGGATAAAAAATAGTTACTAAACAAATGATATAGGATGATATGTATTAATATGTGTTGATATTGATTAATATGAGTTATTATATAAGTGATATGTGATGATATGTATTGATATGGGATGATATGTCTTGATATGAGATAATATATCTTGATATGGATAGAAAATAGTTACTAAACAAATGATATGAAATGATATATATTGATAGATGTTAATATTGATTGATATGAGTTATTATACAAGTGCTATGGGATGATATGTATTGATATGTGTTGATATGGAATGATTTGTCTTGATATGGGATAATATGTCTTGATATGGATAAAAAATAGTTACTAAATAAATGATATAGGATGATATGTATTAATATGTGTTGATATTGATTGATATGAGTTATTATATAAGTGATATGGGATGATATGTATTGATATGTGTTGATATGAGATGATATGTCTTGATATGAGATAATGTCTTGATATGGATAGAAAATAGTTACTAAACAAATGATATGAGATGATATATATTGATAGATGTTAATATTGATTGATATAAGTTATTATATAAGTGATATGGGATGTGTATTGATATGTGTTGATATGGGATGATTTATCTTGATATGGGATGATATGTCTTGTTATGGATAAAAAATAGTTACTAAACAAATGATATAGAATGATATGTATTAATATGTATTGATATTAATTGATATGAGTTATTATATAAGTGATATGGGATGATATGTCTTGATATGAGATGAGATGTCTTAATATGGATAGAAAATAGTTACTAAACAAATGATATGAGATGATATATATTGATAGATGTTAATATTGATTGATATGAGTTATTATACAAGTGATATGGGATGATATGGGATGATATGTGTTGATATGGGATGATTTGTCTTGATATGGGATGTATGTCTTGATATGGATAAAAAATAGTTACTAAACAAATGATATAGGATGATATGTATTAATATGTGTTGATATTGATTAATATGAGTTATTATATAAGTGATATGTGATGATATGTATTGATATGTGTTGATATGGGATGATTTGTCTTGCTATGAGATGATATGTTTTGATATGGATAAAAAATAGTTACTAAACAAATGATATAGGATGATATGTATTAATATGTGTTGATTTTGATTGATATGAGTTATTATATAAGTGATATGAGATGATATGTATTGATATGTGTTAATATGAGATGATACGTCGTGATATGAAATGATATGTCTTGATATGGATAGAAAATAGTTACTAAACAAATGATATAAAATGATATGTGTTGATATTAATTGATATGAGTTATTATACAAGTGGTATGGGATGATATGTATTGATATGAGTTGATATGAGATGATATGTCTTGATATGGGATGATATGTCTTGATATGGATAGAAAACAATTACTAAACAAATGATATAGGATAAAATGTATTGATATGTGTTGATATTGATTGATATGAGTTATTATACAAGTGATATGTGATGATATGTATTGATATGAGATGATATGTCTTGATATGAGATCATGTGTCTTGATATGGATAGAAAATAGTTACTAAACAAATGATATAGGATGATACGTATTGATATGTATTGATATTGATTGATATGAGTTATTATATAAGTGGTATGGGATGATATATATTGATATGTGTTGATATAGATGATATGTCTTGTAATATCCCAATGCATGCCCTAGAAGTTTTAATACAATTGTTGTTTGATTTGAATTTAATGTACATATGTTTTTGCAAAGGAAAGTTATGTGAAGAAAGGAAATGTATATGTTGTATATATGTTAATATAAATAACATATACATAAGTCAAATGGAGAGTCAATGGAAGAAGATATTTTTTTGTGTGATATGTGAAATTACTTAAATGGGCATATAAGTGACAAAGGTTAAGTTAAATGGGTGAGGGCATTTAGGTAATTGCTTTGTTAAAATTGCTTGGTGGATATTTAAAGAAGAAAAGAAGTTTGACTTGTGATTATTTTCTTTTCTTCTCCTTTGTGTGCCAGCTATTCAAGAGAGGGGAGAGCAAGAGAGGTGTTCTTGATGCTAGAATCAAATTGAAGGAGAAATCAAAGGAGTTGGTTGGAGATTTGTGAAATTTCTTCATTTAAGGTAAGTACTCTCTTGTTTTCTTTTGGTATTTTGAAGATGTGTTTGAAGTGTGTTGTGATTTGATAATATTATGATTTGATATGTTTGAGATGAGTTTCTAAATGTTGAAATTGATTGTGAGTTAATTTAGTGTTGGTTTGGTTTTGGTTGAAGATGGTAGGTTAAAAGTGATGCTGTTTTTTTTTTAGGGTTTTGAAGTGGAAGGTGATTAAATGTGTTGATGATGGGTTGTTAAGGTGAATATTGTGGTAAACATGTGAAATATGTGTTTAGAACATGGATTACATTCAATTGAATTATGCTATATTGTGTATAATGTAATTGAGAGCAACTAAAGGGGACTTGAACATGTTAGGGTTGCAATTCATGAGAGACACAGCCAAAAGCAAGGAGAGACACGGCCAATTCATGAGAGACACGGCCAAGTGCATGGAAATTTGGCCGTGTTGGGTGATTTTTGGAGGAGACACGGCCGTGTCCCTTGAGTGTGTTGGCTACTGTGACTTTTCCTTTCTCTTCTTACATGGTTGAGATTGAACTTACACTTGATAATGCATATGATATTATATGAACAAGATTAGGTATTGTGCATTGTGAAACTTGTGAATGGCAATGTGTTATATGAATAATGTATCTTGAAATGTTATACCAATGATGCTATGTGAATAATATGAATTGAGATATAATATGACGATGCTAGGTGAATAATATGAATTGAGATACAACATGATATGAGGCCATTGTGATTGGCTATGATAACTCAAATGTGATGTGAAGTCATTGTGTTTGGCTATGATGATTCAATTGAAAGAACATAAGGCATGTTTGCCTAATTGATGATGAGAATTGAGAATGAAATAATAAATGAATTGTGTGTCTAATGTGTTATTCATTTTCAGAGTTTTGTTATTGGTGGCATGCCTATTGGTAACATTCTCTTGAAGTTAGGTTGGATTGGATCCTTAAAGCCTAATTGAGATGTTACAACTCTTGAAGCTAGGTTGGATTGGTTCTTGAAGCCAAGTTGGGTTGATACTTAGCATGCTTTGTTCCCCTTGAAGCTTGGTTGAACCTAAATCCTTGAAGCCTAGTTGGGTTTATGATAATGATAAATGTGATAACAAAACCAAAGCATTAACTCTGAAAATTGAATGGCATATTAGTGTGTTTTGGGCCCATGCTTGTCTTTGTATATAATATGGGATTCTTGAATGGTAAAAACTATGAAACTATGAAGATGTAATATGATTATTGTTATGACATTAAATGTAGTATGATGTGGTAATGTGATGTGCTTCTATGTGTGTGGTTTATGAAATATATAGGTATGATGTTAGATTTTCACTTATGATGTTCACTTTATGATTTAGATGTGTGACATTACATTGCCTTAAAGTATTATGTTGGTATATTTTGTACTACTAAGCCGATGGCTTAGCGCGATAGTGTTTGATCCCGCAGGTAAAAAAGTTGAACCCGAAAGCTCCTCGAGACCGAGTGAGAGTAGACATTGAAGAGTTATTTTGGGACTTAAAGATCGGAGAAGAGCTGCCAATCATGTATATATTCTATGTTTTGTAAACTTTGATTTATATTATATTTGTAATAACTTCCGCTGTGAACTAATAAATGTTTTTATATATATATGGTGTCTTTTGGATTTCTTTTAAATGTTTGAGATTGGTTTCACTTATTTATAAAAAATAATTGTTGTGTCTTTTTAAACTGTGGCATTTTCTATATTCAGTATACGTATTTTACGATCGTTTAAGCATGCTTGGTACGTATACGGGATATAGGGGTGTTACATGTCTTGATATGGATAGAAAATAGTTACTAAACAAATGATATAAAATGATATGTGTTGATATATGTTGATATTGATTGATATGAGTTATTATACAAGTGATATGAGATAATATGTATTGATATGTGTTGATATGAGATGGTATGTCTTGATATGGATATAAAATAGTTACTAAACAAATGATATAGGATGATATGTATTGATATGTGTTGGTATTGATTAATATGAGTTATTATACAAGTGGTATGAGATGATATGTATTGATACGTGTTGATATAAGATGATATGTCTTGATTGATATGTGTAAAATCTCAATTACTATAAATTCTATAATGCTCAACAATCGCACGAACGGTTCAACCTGTAAAATCTCGACCTAATAAATTATACAATATCTATCCATCCAAAGCAATATATGAATAGTAATTAAATACTTTAAAGAAAATCAAGCATCTATATCAAGAACTTTCCTCAACCTGTAACATATCCATCTCATTCTAATATCAATATTCATTCAAAGTATATCTATTCATCCTGTAGCACATATATACATCTAACACTCTAATAAGCACACACCAAGAAATTCGCAACACATAAATCAACTATATGATTGAACATATAAATAAATAATAAACTAGAATTATGATTTATATAATTCAGCTTCTAAATCAACAAATTTACATATTCACAATCTAAAATTTGACATCTTTAATATCTCACGAAAAACACTCGACATCATCATCATCATCCTCACTATAATAGGTGCCCTCTCTCTTATTTGAAGTATGGACCCATATATTAACTGTTGTGTTGTATCTAAATCTGTCCATAAGCTGTTATGTGCAGTGCTGAAAATTTAGGCCTTTTGTCATAAAATGCTCGATGAACTTGGCAATAAACATCACTCAATCTATTCTGCAACAACGTTAAGTATTAAAAAATCACATATCAGTTAACAAAATACTTTTATTTACTATATAAAACACCTAAACAACATATAGAAGTAAAATGCTATGTATTTTAGAAGACTCATAACAAGCCATATCAAGACATATCAACTCATATCAATGCATATCAATCCATATCATCAAATATCAACATATATCAGTAAATAAAATATTTTTTATTTACTGTCTAAAACATTTAAACAACGTATATAAGTCAAATGTTATGTATTTTAAAAATCTCATATCAAGTCATATCAAAACATATCAACCCATATCAACCCATATCACTTTATATCAAGCCATATCACCCCATATCAACCCCATATGAAAATATATCACCTCATATTAAGACATATCAACCCATATCAAGCCATATCAAGATATATCAACCCATATTAACTCAAATCAATCTATATCAATATACAAATACATAATTTTAGATTATTTAATACACTTAAATACTATTTAGAATAGAAAATAATTCAATCTAATATAATTTCTTAACACACATATCACCCATATCAAACCATATTAACCCATATCAATCTATATCAAATTGTATCAATCTTAACAAACACATATCAATACATATCAAATCCATATCAATCTTTAATAAATACATATCAAACCATATTAACTCATATCAATCCATAATAATTTTATATCAATCCATAATCACCCAAAACATACTTGAAATTAAAGTATATCGACACATCAAACTATATATATTTTTGTACCAACCTCTATAAATAGAGTTGGATTAAGCTTTGATTAAAACTTTGGTGAGAACTAAAATTTTCGGCGATAAGTTTTTACAGTAAAATATATCAACCCAATGAAATCACATTTTTTCTCTTTTAAAATAACTAACTAGAAAAAACCTCATTCTTTAAAAAAGTTAAGATTTTTTGTAGGAGAAAAAAGAGTAGAAAAAATTATTGTAAATGGATTTAGGGCATGAAAGAGGATGAAAAAAGGATGAAAAAAGAGAGAGAGAAAGATGAAGAAGGAGGCATGAGAAAGAGAGAGAGAGAAAAAAAGATGCTTCTTTTAGATCGATTAAAACTCCGATGAGAATTAAAATTTTGGACGATATTTTACTGTAAAATTGATTTTTAAATCGATTAACATAGTGAAATAACTTTCTTTCTCTTTTGAAACTATTAATCCAAAGAAAACTCATTCTTGATAGAGAATTTGGGTTTTTGTAAGAGAAAAAGAAGAGAAAAAATTGTTAATGGATTTAGAGCATGAGAGAGGAGGAAAGATGAAAAAAAAAGGAGAAAAAATAGAGAAAGAGGAAGAAGGAAGCGTGAGAAAAGGAGAGAGAAAGAAGAGAAGAAAAAAAAAAGAAAAGATAATTCTTTTAGGATAAATGACATTTTTATCTTAATTGGTATATTTAAGATTAGTGGAGTCCAAAATTTATTAGTGTTTTCTTTTAAGGGTATTTTCTTGATTAATTCTCTAATGTTTTTTGGGACATGATGATTGAGTAAGTTTTCAGGTACATTATTATTGAATACATGACTCTCTAATGTAGTAAAAAAATAGTCTATTAATTTAACTAAATAATAATCAAATGGTAATTTTGATACAAAAATCAAGTAAGATTTTTAGCAATTATCTTGTGTTGGTTTTGCAACCATAATTGTTGTTCATGCAATAAAGTTTGTTGATCACAACCATTAGATTCATTTGTATTGGTCTCTATTATAGTATATGGTCCAAAGGGATCATCTGCATCACAATTTAATGCCAATTCCCCGTCTGGATTTTGAGCACTAAACGTTGGTTTGGCTTGGAATGTGAGAGTCATTGAATTGAAATCATCAATGGGAAGCGTCAGTTGATCATTTGTTATTGTTGCGGAAGCAGTCATTGGTATCTCAATTATATCTTGTAAGAATGAGTTATACAAATGCTCTTGCAATGACACATGAGACCCCATTGGAAATACTAAATTAGTTTGATCAAAGAAAGTACTCATTGTTGGAGGCTCGAATGCATTATTATTAGCCACTTCAATTGAGAAGTTATCAAATAAAAGGTTGTCAAATCCGTTGTTTGCTTCATTTGTTGGTTTGCTATTTGCAGTCTCTACTAGGGCAATCCCCCATCCTGTACTTTGTTGCCATTGTTGATCTTGTTCTTGCTTGTAATCTTTTATTGGCCAATCCTCTAAAGAAACCAAATCTAACCCACTATTTGATGCACTTAATGGTCCTTGATCAGTTGGCGTTGTTAGAGATGAAGTAGAGTCAGTAGCACTATCAATTTCTTCCTTCATAGAGATAGATACTGGGTTAATCCCTCTTTCTTGAACTATCATAAGATCTTCCAAAGAAGAGATTTTTGAACTGAATTCTTCGAGTTCTCTGTGGGATAACCTTTGATCGGTTGCCTCTAAGTATTCTTCATGCATTTCAGAGCTTGAAGAAGGATCTTTGGTTGGTGGTGGTGGAAGAAGTAAATTTGATGGTGATCTTGAATACGCAGAGAAAGAAGCTTGATCTTTTAAGAATTCTTGTAATGTTTCTACCAGTTCTTCTGATATTTTTTGCACGCTTGGATACTCAGAAATTCTCCCAATACCAATACTTCTGCACAATTCATAAAAAGAACAAAGTTCTTCGAATTGAATTGTTGCCTTGACACAAGATTGGAAGGCATGAACACAAGATTGATATTGCAAGTGAAAGAAACTATCTAAAAGAAGTGCAAGTCCATCAGAAATGTCGCGATAAAGATCAAAACTTTCTTGCACAACAGCATACAAAGAAACTTGAACTAATCTATTACTTTTAGCCGCACCAGTCGGTCTAGTAGCCATAGCTCTATCAAGCAATCTTTGCCAGAAAGAAATTTTATCAAGCAACAACGTGGGTTTCATTTCACAGACAGGATCATTGCCACTCCTGCTTCTATGATGCCCATTTTGAGTACTTCTCTTACTAAATCTTTTCTGAAGTTTCCCTGTAACAAAACAATCTAATCTTTCATCAATATAGAGGGCAAAAGTCCTAACAAAGGCAGTATAATCCCAAGGGCTGCAGTTTGAATCATCTCTAAAAGTAGAAAGATTTAAGATTTTTGCACCACGTTTCATTATATGGAGAACTTCTTTAGGAAAATTAGGATCGCCATCTTGAAAAATTCGAAGAACAAGCATTAAAGATTTGAGTGCAACAATCCAATTTCTAGTTTTACCAATTCGTTTACTAATGAGACGAGCACAAGAATAAGCATTAACTTTGCTTGAAGAAATAAGGGTGAGAATTTCTTTAACGTAACGTTCATCAATGGGGGTTTCATCATGTCTTGTAGCCTTAAGAATCAGAACTTCAAGATTTGAGTTTGATGTGTTATTAACCTTTGCAAGGCTAATGCTTGTTTGGTCTTTAACTGCCCCAATTGCCTTCCTTAACTTGCTTGGCACTGTTTTAATACCTTTCTTCTTTTTGGCCTTTGAAGCTCCAAAATTTTTGGATTGTGTTTGAAATTGCCAATGATTTTCTAGGTTTGACATAGATATTTGTCTCGAGAGAGTTTCTTTTCTCTTTTTTTTTTTTGTTTTGGGGGGGGGGGGGAAGGTTGGAAGAGTTGTAAAAATAAAATGTGTTGGTTTTTAAAATTAAAAGCAAAAATAAAATAAATAAAATAAAAAAGAAGTTTGTTGAGAATAGATGATTATGCTTAAAATGCGAATGCCTTGAATTCCTCTTAACCTTTTACATATTACAACCTCAAAATTGTTGTTGACCTAGTATTAATTATTATTATTATTATTTTAAGATTGTATGGGTCTGTTCACTTATAAAAAAATTGAGCCTATATTCTAGAAAATTTTTCAGTAAAAAATATAAAATAGAAGATGATATTCACACAGCCTAATTTTTTAAAATTAAAAATAAAAAACAAGTTTTGTATTTTTTTTAAATTTAAAAGGAAAATAGAAAACATAATTTGTGTTTTCCAATGAAAACACGGGTCAGCTAAAATCGGCCTCAAAGGACTTTACATTGTTTTACATCTATTAAATATAATACTAATTCATAAATTTCATCATTTAATATATATTAATTTTAAAAATTTGAGAAATAATTTCTTATTTTTATAATTTTTTCATAAAAAAATATTTTTAATTTTCTTTAAATAAATATATATTTTTTTATTTTTAAAATAGAATATTATTTTCCATTTTTATTAAATAAACATATTTTCTAATTTTTCAAAACTAAAAATAGTTTTCTATTTTTTCTAAATGAACAAAATTTTAAATTTTTTTTATAGAAAATAAATACTCCAATTTTATTGGAAAACTGAAAATAGAAAATTAAAAACTATTTTTTATAAGTAACCACACCCTATTTGCCATTTTCAAGTTTACTTGCTTTCTTTCGTTTTAATGGAAATTAATTTGCGGGCTATTTAAAATTAAAGTTGAATTTCAATCCTTTGACCATCTTAATAAAGAAATCCATAATTGGTATCTAAATAAAGCAATTATTCTGTAAATTTCTTATTTTTAATGTAAAATATAGATTATCATGCGGCCATTGACACCAAATATACAAAATCTGGTACAAGAATACAGAGAATCACATCCATGGATCATAATTTCAAGTCATAATAGCATAGCAAAGCTAGCTTAAAATATAAATCAAGAATCATTAAAAAAAATTGCATGCACTACCTATAAAATATAAATGCATTATTTCCTTTCCTTTCTTCTTTTTTTCTGCGTAAGAAAGCAAAAAATTAAGTTCAAACTTTAATGTTTTGATATTTTTAGCTGACAAGAAATTTGTAATTGTAATCGTAGAAAAAATTTATCTAGATTGAATGCATCAATAAAAATTTTTCTTATAATTATTACTCAACTTACTGAAATTTGTTATTATATGCACCCTTTTCCTCGATCATAAAAATAAATAAATAAATAATAATCTTTTATATATTATAATAAAACTATTGATCCAATATTTGGGGTTTTTATAAAAACATGAAAAGAAATTTTATATTTTATTAAAATATGTGACTTCCTCCCATATTTATATATTAGTGTGAGTTAAAAGTTCAAACTGAAATTTAAAATTACGGTTTAAGCTTATATAATATATATATATATATATAACTAACACTTTAAATTTCAATTCAAGTTAAAACGAACTTAAAGTTTGGATTTAATAATTTTTTTAAATATTAAGCTGAAAGTTTTACTTTCAATTTGGCTGAGGAGACAGTTTTTAAATGTTTCTCTCTTTTTCATTCTTCAAATTTATCTATTCTCCTTCTTCAAACTCATTCTGTCCACGGACTCCTTCTCTCTTTCCCCTTCTTCAAATTTCTCTTTTATTCTATTAAAAATTTTCTTTTAATCTTCATCCAAACTCCACTTAAACAACTAATTTTTTTACCTCATAATTATATTTCCATATACAATTTATTATCTCCAACTATATATAATAATAAGGTAAAAAATACAAAAATTATAAATATATTTTTAAATTCTTAAACAATTTTAAGTATTTCATATATTTATAAATGATTGATTAATATAATTTTTTTTTTTGCAGATTTTTCATAATTTGGTAAATTTTGGATACTTTATTGCAAGGTATATGTATTATTTTATAATTCTATATTTAAATTTTAATATAGTTTTGAAATTTTAGTTGTAGTTATATTGTGTAATTTTTTTCTTGACATATTCATTAATTATAAGAATAATAAAGAAATTTTCGTTTTGAAATATATATATTGAAATAGTTTTATTAGTTCCTAGAATAAAAAATAATTCTAGTTGTACTTGTATGTATGAAATTTTTTTTGGACAAATTCATTAATTACATGGATAATGAAGAGATATAAATTTTGAATATATATATTGAAATAATTTTAATTATTTTTAATTAGGATAAAAAATAATTTTAGTTGCAGTTATATGTATATTTAGGGCTTAGAATTCATAATATATTTTTTTTCTATGAATATACCACTAAAATTTTTTGTTGTTATTTATTATTGTAATGTGAATTATATTCTTGATTATTGTTTTCATCCTTGAATCTAAAATAAATTGGGCAAGATATTTTTTTTAATTTATTATTTAAGAATGAATTTATAGATGACCAATCTTAATCAAATTCGCTATGCCAATGTATTATATTTACTATTCAAATCTTTAAGATTTTGCATTGGATTAACAAAAAATATTAATTGCTAAATTAATTATGAAGACTTAAAAATTTAATCATATGAAAATTGTCAAATTATATAATTAAAATTTTAATTATATGAAAGTGCTTTTGTCATTTTCATCATAACAAATTAATTGTATCTCGAACTATATATATTATTCAAATTTAAAATTTAATATTAATATGATTAAAGTTTTAATTAATTTTAAATTAATAGATGGAAAAATATGACAAAAAAATGAAACTTAAAAAAAATTAGTCTTACTATAATCAATTTAATGATATTTAAATCTAACCATTTGATAAATTTTATAAATACCTTACAAACTAATAAATGGTGAATTATTATTTTCTTTTAAATAGAAAAAAATATTTTATATTATTTAAAAACCGAGTATTAATTGAAATTCAATGTTTAGTATTTATTTTTTTAATTACTATACACTTATATAACTTAAAAACTATTTCTTAAGTTATATGAAGAACTACTAAAGTTTACTGGTACATACTATAAAGTGATAATTAAGAATATGCAAACTCAAACCCCAATTTATGACCCATAAATCTTTATATATATATATATATATATATATATATATGTTCATAAGATAAATGACAAAGTGGGAAATGTGGATACATTAATAATGAATGTACCATTGCTTGATACAAATATACATAAGTATAATTAAATATAAATATAAAAATTGGTTCAAAGCTCCATATTCAATAAAGAAGAAAGACAATAGAAAGATTGAGTGAAGAAAGAGGAAACTAAAAGGCAAGAAATTGAATACATTGGCATGCAGTTTGTATTAATAAACTGTTAGTTTGTTGCTATTAATTTCACGCTCGGCAATTAAAGTTCCTTTGTCCTCATAGAACACAAGCTACATATATACTCTTTTTTTTTTTTTAAGAAACAACACAAAACCCGTATATAAAAATAAAGTTCATTAATTTTTTTTTTAATTCATTCAGAACTGTCTGTTTAATACAAATACATTTCATAAAATTTTAATTATAAAATTAATTTCAAATTTTATATTTAGGGTTTAAGTTTTGCATTTAGAACATTAAAAAAATATGAATTTTAATTTTATAAATTAAATTCTATGAAATTGAATATTAATAAAGAGAAAAATAATAAGGAAATAAGTAAATTGTAAAAAAAATCAATTATAAATTTGTTCTAAATATAAAAATATAAAACTCAATTGGATTCCATATTCTAAGTTGTATCTTTTCAAATATAAAATTTTACTTGTAAATAGATTCCACTTAAAATTCAAAATGAATTTCGCAATTGTAATTTAAACTCTTTGTTAATGTTAAATTTACTATACCATTCAAACTAAAGAATTTATTTAGCAAATTTTAAATTACAGATTTTTTTATGGAAAAAATAATCTCCCATATCATAAAATAGACTTATTATACGACTTTCACAAAAATTAATACAAAGAAAAAAATATAAATTGCTAGCATTATTTTTTTCTAGTAAATTCCTTTATTAATATTGAATTCTTTATGCTATTTTATTAAACTTAAACTAAATAGTTACTCATGATAAAATTACACATTAAATAGAGCTATATTAATAAAAATAATTTCTCTTTAAAATAACATGCATTATATATTTTAAAACAAACGAAATGAAAAAAAGAAAAGTGAATTTATTTTTGCGAAGATTGGAAAATATTTTTAAATTATTTAAATTTCTTATAAAAGTTAAACCATAATTAACAATGTTTAACACATATAAATTCAAAATTTTTTTTATTTGAATGACATTTAAGAGAATTTGGATTCAACTTACAAGCTTTTACACAAAGATCACGTCTTGTTTTTTAGCAAATTATGTGGTGCATTAATTATAAAGCTTATATATCATGTAATAATTAATAGTTTCAAAAATCAAATTCTAATAGCTACACTGTAAACACATGGTTGATGAATAATATATTTATTCATTCTTTTAATTGAATAAGATTATATTATGCACAATTAAAAAAACAAATGTGCGAATTTATATTATAAATCTCATCATTAAGGTATAAGGAATAATAAAAAACAATATATTAAATTCAGATCCTGAACATAGATATTAACTATATGATACATATTTTCTTTAGAAAAAATGGTGGTAGCTGACACAATAATTATCTGTTGGGGTGGTCTTATAATTGAACTAAAATTAGGGTTGATTACGAACTTAGATACAATAACTGGATGAAGACATCTAGTAACATTAAGTTGAATTTCAACTCACTAATTTGTAATATGAGGCTTGACATGGCCTGACTACAAATTAATTCATTAATAAAATATAATTCTGGAACCCATTTCTAGTGTATGGAGGATTAAGATTCAGATGTAGTAAAATTATGAATAATAATGATTGGAGTATGATGCTTAACACAACTAGTCAAGTTAATGGGTTGCAAAGCATTGAATTGTAAGTTGAGTGTATTAAGGACTTCATTGCGAACAAATATAGTAATGTTGGTCCTTCAAATTATAGGAGTTTTGAACAATTAATGATGATGCATGCAATGAGGTTGAGGCAATATTAGGTGGACATGACCGTGATGAGTTTGAAGAGATGTATGGTCATGATGTGGAAGGAATTGATATTGTAGATGATGATGATGAGGATAATGAGTCCATATTGAAAGATTGCAATGATATTGATGATGATGATGATTATGAAGTAGGCTTTAATTTGGAGGACGATGACAATGCAGTTATAGATGTGATATTGCCAGTTGATTTGATGTCACCAACATCAACAAATCAACATTTCATTCCCAATTTGTTTTCTCAAACTGCTGAATATATATAAAAGTTGATAGTACATCTTTATGATTGAATCTCGATGCTACAAGTGATCAAAATTTGTCACATGATATTTCCAAAAAGTTTTGTAAGGGCATGATATTTAATTCAAAGGATGATGTAAAGACAACTGCAAAGGAGTTCTATATTAGAAATTATTATCAGTTCAAAACAGAGGAGTCTATAAGTATTTCTCTTACAGTAATATGCAATCATAATGAGGATGAGTATAATTAAAGACTACACGCGACTAACAAAAAGAGTGAAAACTATTAGGAGGTAACAATATATAATTGACCTCACACTTGTAGCTTTATAATGGTGTCTCAAAATCATAGAAATTTGGATTTTAATTTAATCTCGAGTTGCATAGAAGAATTGGTTAAATTAGATTTCAAGATTAAGGTGGCATTAATCATTGCACACATCAAGAAAAGATTTCATACAACGGTATCGTATAGGAAAGCATGGGTTGCAAAACAAAAAGCACTTGCAAGGTTGCTTGGGTGTTGGATGATTTGTACAAGCTGCTAAGAGTGTGAATAAATACAACAATTCATTGTAATCTAGGTTTTAGGTTTGAAATCAAAGATCATGAAGCTGTGAAGAATGATAGACTTGTCTTAGGTGTCAGCCAATTTAACATGATGTTTTGAGCGTTCAAGCCACGTATCGAAGGATTTATGCATTGTGCTCTAGTATTAGTAGTTGATGAAACTTTTTTACATGAAAAATATAAGTGTGCGCTTTTTACAGCACAATCCTTCAATGGCGATGAAAGTATATTTCCAGTTGCTTATGCAATTGTCGAGAAGGAAAGCAAGAAATACTGGGAATTCTTTATGCTATGCATCCCAGACTGTGTGTCATATCTGATAGGTATGTTGGAATTAAACATCTTATGAACGACCCAATGTGTGGAGGGATTCTACACATCAATACTGCATTTTCCAAGTTGTCAGTAACTATAACACCAAATTCAAGAACAGTGCTATAAAAAAATTCATAAAGAAAGCAGTTACGACATACAAAGTAATGTGCCATTAGTTTTGAGGCTCTATTATGATTATTATTTTAATGTAAATATTGATGTTTGGTTGTATGTAGAGAAAATCAAGTGTGCAAGTTTAGGAAGCATATTAAAAAAATTGAAACAAGATAACCGAAAATATATGAATAGTTAAAGAAAATTCATAAGCAGAATTAGGTTTTGAAGAAAAAAATTTAAAAGTTGGTTTGGATATGTATATATAAATGAACATTTTAATGAATTTGACAATTTAAAAGTTTGTTTGGATGTATATAAATATATGTGTATGCAAAGATTTATCTCTGAAAATAACTTAAGAATAACAAAATTAATTTGTATTCATTTTAGAATAATGAAACCATCATATTCTTTCTTTCAATTTCAGTATTAACATTTAGCTATGACATTTGCATTGACAAGTCTACATAAAATCAACACGAATTGAGCTCCAATTTTTTTTCTTTCTCAAGTATCATGCTTATATTCTCAACAATATAACAAATAATATTCTCAATTTGCAATATAAATTTAAAGATGACAATTTGGGTAGTCATATGGAAATTTAATAGCTTTCTGGATATTTAAAACTTGGGTCAGTCATCTTTCATTGTTGAAACCATCTTTAATAACATATTTTAAAAAAGTTCTAGGTATTAGCAAACATCCATGATTCTTCAAGAAAAATTAAGAAAAAATAAAGGCAATACATAATAAAAAGATATGTTTAAACTTCTATTATTCAAAATGTATGGACGTGTTCTTGCCTTCTTAATAAAAGAGTGGCACGGTATGATTTGAATCATTATTTGAATATTCGAATGAAGTAAAAAATTTAAAAGGTGGCTTGGATATGCATATATAAATGAATGTTTGAATGAATTCAAAAATTTTGAAGTTGGTTTGGATATATATAAATATATGGGTGTGCAAAGATTTGTCTTTAAAAATAGCTTAAGAATAAAAAAATAATTTATATTCATTTTAGAATAATCAAATATGTATTCTTTCTTTCAATTTTGGCATTGACATTTATCCATGATATTTGCATTGCTAAATTCACAAAAAATTGTTGTGAACTTAGGTCTTATTTTTTTCCCAATTATCATGTTCATGTTTTTAACAATTTAATGAATAATGTTATCAATTTGCCATGTAAATCTAAAAATAACAATTTGGATAGTCATGTGGAAATTTAATAGCTTTCTGGATATTTAAAACTTAGGTCAACCATCTTTCACTGCTGACACCATCTTTAATAACATATATTTAAAAAAAATTAGCTATCAGTAAAACTCCATGATTTTTCATAAAAATTTAATAAAAAATAAAAACAATACATAATAAAGAGATACATTTAAGCTTCTATTATTCAAAATGTGTGGACATATTTTTGCTTTTTCAATAAAGGAGTGATATGGTATGATTTAAATCAATATTTGAATATTTGAATGAAGCAAAAAATTTAAAAGTTAGTTTGGGTACAAATATATAAATGAATATTTGGATGAATTTAAAAATTTAAAAGTTGGTTTGGATAAATATAAATATATATGTGTGCATGAATTTGTCTCTGGAAATAGCTTAAGAATAATAACATTAATTTGTATTCATATCAGAATAATGGAATCTGTATTCTTTCTTTCAATTTTGATATTAACATTTAGTCATGATATTTGCATTGCTAAGTCCATAGAAAATTATCGTGAACTAAGGTCTTTTTTTTTCCAAGTATCATGTTCATATTTTTTAACAATTTAACAAATAATATTCTCAATTTGTAATGTAAATCAAAAGATGACAATTTGGATAATCTTGAAGAAATTTAATAGCTTTCTAGATATTTAAAACTTGGGTTAATCATCTTTCACTGCTGACACCACCTTTAAGAATATACGTTAAAAAAAATTCTAGCTATGCATGTTTGATAAAAATTTAATAAAAATGGCAATACATAATAAAGAGATACTTTTGAACTTCTTTTATTCAAAATATGTGGACATGTTCTTGCTTTCTAAATAAAAGAGTAATATGGTATGATTTGAATCAATATTTGAATATTTAAATGAAGTAAAACATTTAAAAGTTGGTTTGGATACACATATATAAGAGATTGTTTGATTGAATTCAAAATTTTAAAAGTTAGTTTGGATATATATAAATATATGTGTGCGCAAGAATTTGTCTCTTGAAATAGCTTAAGAATAATAAAATTAATTTGTATTCATTTTAAAATAATGAAATATGTATTCTTTCTTCTGATTTTAGCATTAACATTTAGCCATAATATTTGCAATGCCATGTCCATAGAAAATCACCGCGAACTGCGGTCCATTTTTTCCTAGTATCATGTCCATATTTTCAAAAATTTAATGAATAATGTTCTCAATTTTCAATTTAAATCTAAAGATGACAATTTGGATAGCCATGTGAAAATTTAATAGCTTTCTGGATATTAAAATTTGGGTCAACCATCTTTCAATGTTGACACCATCTTTAATAACATATATTTAAAAAATTCTAGCTATAAGAAAAAATCCATTATTCTTCAAGAAAATTTAATAAAAAGTAAAGACAATACATAATAAAGAGATACCTTTGAACTTCTTTTATTCAAAATATATGGACATTTTCTTGCTTTCTCAATAAAGGATTGATTTGGTATGATTTGAATTAATATTTGAATATTTGAATGAAGTAAAAAATTTAAAAGCTGGTTTGGATACACACACACACACACAGACACACACACACATATATATATATATATGAATATTTGAATGAATTTAAAAATTTAAAAGTTGATTTGGATAAATATAAATATAGGTGTGTGTAAGAATTTGTCTCTGAAAATAACTTAAGAATAATAACATTAATTTGTTTTCATAACAGAATAATGAAATCAATATTCTTTCTTTCAGTTTTGGTATTAACATTTAGCCATAATATTTGCATTGGTAAGTCCACAGAAAATTATTGTGAACCAAGGTCCTAGCTTTTTTTTCCAAGTAACATATTTATATTTTTAACAATTTAACGAATAATGGTCTCAATTTGCAATGTAAATTAAAAGATGACAATTTGGGTAATCTTGAGGAAATTTAATAGCTTTTTGGATATTTGAAACTTGAGCCAACCATCTTTCACTGCTGACATTATTTTTAATAATATATGTTAAAAAAATTCTAACCATCTAGCTATCCTCAAAAATCCATAATTTTTCAAGAAAATTTAATAAAAAATAAAGGCAATACATAATAAAGAGATACATTCAAACTTTTTTTATTCAAAATGTACGGACATTTTCTTGCTTTCTCAATAAAGGAGTGATATGGTATGATTTGAATTAATATTTGAATGAAGTAAAAAATTTAAAAGTTAGTTTGGATACATATATATAAATGATTGTTTAAAAAAAATTTAAAAGTTAGTTTGGATACATATATATAAATGATTGTTTAAATGAATTCAAAAATTTAAAAATTTGTTTGGATATATATAAATATATGTGTGTGCAATGATTTGTCTCTTGAAATGGCTTAAGAATAATAAAATTAATTTATATTCATTTTAAAATAATGAAATATGTATTCTTTCTTCCAATTTTGGCATTAACATTTAGCCATAATATTTGCATGGCTATATCCACAGAAAATCACTGTGAACTAAGGTCCATTTTTTTTCCCAGTATCATATTTATATTTTAAACAATTTAATGAATAATGTTCTTAATTTTTAATGTAAATCAAAAGGTGATAATTTGGATAGTCATGTAGAAATTTAATGGCTTTCTAGATATTTAAAACTTGAATAAGCCAATTTTCACTGCTGACAACATTTTTAATAACATATATTAAAAAATTTTAGCTATTAGTAAAAATCCATGATTTTTAAAGAAAATATAAGAAAAAATAAATGCAATACATAATAAAGTGATACATTTAAACTTCTATTATTCAAAATATATGGACGAGTTCTTGCTTTATCAATAAGAGAGTGATATTGTATTTTGAATCAATATTTGAATGTTTGATTGAAGTAAAAAATTTAAAAGTTGGTTTGGATATATATAAATATATGTATGTATAGTTTAAGAATAATAAAATTAATTTATATTCATTTTAAAATAATGAAATCTATATTCTTTCTCCCAATTTTGGCATTAACATTTAGTCATAATATTTGCATTGCTATGTCCACAGAAAATCACGTGAATTGAGGTTCATTATTTTTTCCAAGTATCATGTTTATATTTTCAACAATTTAATGAATAATGTTCTCAATTTTTAATGTAAATCTAAAGATGATAATTTGGATAGTTATGTAGAAATTTAATGGCTTTCTAGATATTTGAAACTTGGATCAACCAATTTTCACTGCTGACAACATCTTTAAAAACATATTTAAAAAAATTCTAGCTATCAGTAAAAATCCATGATTCTTCATGAAAATTTAAGAAAAAAATAAAGGCAATACATAATAAAGAGATACGTTTGAACTTATATTATTCAAAATGTATGGACTTATTCTTGCTTTCTCAATAAGAGAGTAATATTGTATGATTTGAATCAATATTTGAATATTTAATTGAAGTAAAAAATTTTAAAGTTGGTTTGGATACACATATATAACTGAATGTTTAAATGAATTCAAAAATTTAAAAGTTAGTTTGGATATTTATAAATATATGTATGTGCAAAGATTTATCTCTAAAAATAGCTTAAGAATAACAAAATTAATTTATATTCATTTTAGAATAATGAAATCTATATTCTTTCTTTCAATTTTGGCATTAACATTTAGCCATGATATTTGCATTGCAAAATCCACAAAAAATCATTGTGAAATGAAATCCTTTTTTTTCTTCTAAGTATCATGTTCATATTTTCAACAATTTAATGAATAATGTTCTCAATTTGCAATGTATATCTAAAGATGACAATTTGGGTAGTCATGTAAAAATTTAATAAGTTTATGGATATTTAAAATTTGAGTCAACCATCTTTCACTCCTGACACTATATTTAATAACATATATTAAAAAAATTTTAGCTATCAACAAAAATACGTTATTCATAAAGAAACTTTAATAAAAAATAAAGGCAATACATAGAAAAGAGCTACCTTTAAACTTTTATTATTCAAAATATATGGACGTATTCTTGCTTTCTCAATAAAAGAGTGATATGATATGATTTGAATTCATATTTGAATGAAGTAAAAAATTTAAAAGTTGTTTTGGATGCACATATATAAATGAACATTTGAATGAATTTAAAATTTTAAAAGTTGGTTTGGATAAATATAAATATATGTTTGTGCAAGGATTTATCTCTGAAAATAGCTTAAGAATAATAAAATTAATTTGTATTCCTTTTAAAATAATGAAATCTGTATTCTTTCTTTCAATTTTTATATTAACATTTAGCCATGATATTTGCATTGCTAAGTCTACAGAAAATCATCGTGAACTAAGATATTAGTTTTTTCCCAAGTATCATGTTCATATTTTTAACAATTTAACGAACAATGTTCTCAATTTGCAATGTAAATTTAAAGATGACAATTTAGGTAATCATGAGGAAATTTAAAAGCTTTCTGGATATTTAAAACTTGGGTCAATCTTTCACTGTTAACACCATCTTTAATCTTTAATAATATATGTTGAACAAATTCTACCCATATGCAAAAATCAATGATTCTTCAACAAAATTTAATAAAAAATAAAGGCAATATATAATAAAGAGATACTTTTGAACTTCTATTATTTGTAATGTGTGGATGTATTCTTGCTTTCTTCATAAAGGAGTCATATGATATGATTTGAATCAATATTCGAATCAAGTAAAATATTTAAAAGTTGGTTTGAATAAATATAAATATATGTGTGTGCAAGAATTTGTCTCCAAATAGCTTAAGAATAATAAATTAATTTATATTCATATTAGAATAATGAAATTTGTATTCTTTCTTTCAATTTTAGCATTAATATTTAGCTATGATATTTGAATTGCCAAGTCCATAGAAAATTACCTTAAACTGAGGTCCTATTTTTTATTTCCAAGTATCATGTTTATATTTCTAACAATTTAACAAATAATATTCTTAATTTGCAATGTAAATCTAAAGATGACAATTTGGGTAGTCATGTAGAAATTTAATAACTTTTTGGATATTTGAAACTTGGTTCAACCGTCTTTCACTACCAACACCATCTTTTATAACATATATTCTAGCTATTAGTAAAAATCTATGATTCTTCAAGAAAATCTAAAAAAAAATAAAGATAATACATAATAAAGAGATACCTTAAAACTTCTATCATTCAAAATGAGTGGACGTGTTCTTATTTTCTCAATAAAGGAATGACATAGTATGATTTGAATCAATATTTGAATGAAGTAAAAAATTTAAAAATTCAACTGGATATACATATATAAATGAATACTAGAATGAATTCAAAAGTTTAAAAGTTAGTTTGGATATATATAAATATATATGTGTGTGCAAGAATGTCTCTGAAAATAGCTTAAGAATACCAAAATTAATTTATATTCGTATTAATTAATGAAATTTGTATTCTTTCTTTCAATTTTGGCATTAATATTTAGCCATGATATTTGAATTACTAAGTCCATAAAAAATCATTATGAACTGAGGTCCTATTTTTTTTTCCTAAGTATTGTGTTCATATTTTTAACAATTTAACAAATAATGTTATCAATTTGCAATGTAAATCCAAAGATGACAATTTGAGTAGTCATGTGAAAATTTAATAGCTTTATGAAACTTGGGTCAACCATCTTTCATTGCTTATGCCATCTTTAATAACATATATTAAAAAAAATTCTTGTTATCAACAAAAATCTATGATTCTTTAAGATGATTTGATGATTTGATTAAAAATAATGACAATATATTATAAAAAGATACCTTTGAATTTCTATTATTCAAAATGTATAGACGTGTTTATGCTTTGTTAATAAAGGAATGATATGGTATGATTTCTCAATATTTGAATATTTGAACAAAGTAAAAAATTAAAAATTGGTTTGAATATCCATATATAAATTAATATTTGAATGAATTCAAAAGTTTAAAAGATGGTTTGGATGTATATAAATATATGTGAATGTAAGGATTTGTCTATGGAAATAGTTTAACAATAAAAAAATTAATTTGTATTCATTTTAAAATAATGAAATAAAATAATAAAATCTATATTTTTTCTTTTAATTTCGGCATTAACATTTAAACATGATATTTGCACTGTCAAGTCCACAGAAAATAAATCATGAACTGAGATCCTATTTTTTTTTTCAAGAATTATATTCATATTTTCAACAATTTAACGAATAATATTCTCAATTTGCAATGTAAATCTAAAGACTACAATTAGGATAGTCATGTAAAAATTTAATAGCTTTCTGGATATTTGAAACTTAGGTAAGTTATTTTTCACTGTTGACACCATATTTAATAACATATCTTAAAAAAAAATTAGCTATCATAAAAAAATCTATGAATCTTCAAGAAAATTTAATAAAAAAATAAAGACAAAAAATAATAAAGAGATACTTTTGAATTTCTATTATTCAAAATTTGTGGACGTTTTCTTGCTTTCTCAATAAAGTAGTGATATGGAATAATTTGAATCAATATTTGAATATTTGAATGAAGTAAACAATTTAAAAGTTGGTTTGGATATATATATATATATATAAATGAATATTTGAATGAATTCAAAAATTTTAAAATTAGTTTGGATATATATAAATATATATGTATTAAAAATAAAAAATAATTTATATTGGTTTTAGAATAATGAAATTTGTATTTTTTTTTCATTTAATTTTGACATTAACTTATAGTTATGATATCTGCATTGCTAATTCCACAGAAAATCATCGTGAACTAAGATTTTATTTTATTTTTTCTAAAGTATCATGATCATATTTTCAACAATTTAACGAATAATGTTTTCAATTTGCAATGTAAATCTAAATATTACAATTTGGTTAGTCATATAGAAATTTAATATCTTTTTGGATATTTGAAACCTTGGTCATCTTTCAATGCTGACACCATCTTTGATAACATATGTTAAAAAAAATTTAGATATCAACAAAAATCCATGATTTTTTAAGTAAATTTAATAAAAAAAATAAAAGTAATACATAATAAAGATATACTTTTGAACTTCTATTATTCAAAATGTGTTGATGTGTTCTTGCTTTCTCTATGAAGAGGTGATATGGTATGATTTGAATTAATATTTGAATAAATTTTAAAATAAAAATAAAAGTTGGTTTGGATATGTATATATAAATTTGGATATGTATATATAAATGAATATTTGAATGAATTCAAAAATTTAAAAGTTAGTTTGGATATATATAAAAATATTTGTGTGCAAGGATTTGTCTCTAGAATTCACTTAAGAATAATAAGATAAATTTGGATTCGTTTTAGAAAAATGAAATTTATATTCTTTCTTTCAATTTTGACATTAACATTTAGCCATTGTATTTGTATTACTAAATCCACAGAAAATAATTGTGCATTGAGGTTATATTTTTTCCCAAGTAACATGTTAATATTTTTAACAATTTAACGGATGATGTTCTAAATTTGTCATGCAAATCTAAAGATGACAATTTAGGTAGTCATGCAGAAATTTAATAGCTTTTAGAATATTTGAAACTAACGTTAACTATCTTTCACCGTTGACATCATCTTTAATAACATATATTAAAAAAATTCTAGTTATCAGTAAAAATCTATGATTCTTCAAAAAAAATTTTAATAAAAAAAAATAAAGGCAATACATAATAAAAATATACCTTTAAACTTCTATTATTTAAAATGTGTGGGAGTGTTCTTGCTTTCTCAATAAAGATATGAAATGGTATGATTTGAATTAATATTTCAATGAAGTAAAAAATTTAAAAGTTAGTTTGGATATATATATATATATAAACAAATATTTGAATGAATTCGAAAGTTTAAAAATTGGTTTTGATATATGTATAATTATACGTGTGTACAATAATTTGTCTCTGGAAATGGATTAAAAATATTAAAATTAATTTGTATTCATTTTAGAATAATGAAATTCAAATTATTTTTTTCAATTTTGGCATTAATATTTAGCCATGATATTAGCATTGTCAAATTCATAAAATCATCGTAAACTGAGGTACAATTTTTTTTCCCATATCATGTTCATTTTTCAACAACTTAATAAATAATGTTCTTAATTTACAGTATAAATCTAAATATGACAATTTAGATAGTCATGCGCTTATATAAAATAAGGAGTTCTATTTCCATTTTCGAGTAAATTTTTTTGGAACAACCAAGTTTTATTGCATATTTAGTTGGGGCACTAATAACAACTATTAAGGTGAGTATACAATATTTTGGTATGATCTACGTCTTGCTTATAAATGCAATTGCGAGAATTGTATTTGGTATGCAGAAGATGATGGAATATATTTGATGAATTCTGAAACAAATAAGGTTTAAAAATATTAGACAAATATTTAAAAAAAAAATACTTAAATTTTACTATTTTTTCACTTTTCTCACGAATTATTTTTAATAAATAAGTACATAAACTTATTCTTTCTTTTCAATTTTATCATCTAACAATTAAGGATGATGCAACGGAATCAAGTGACGATGTGTCACACATTTTTAATATTTTATTCAAAAAAATAATGAACGGCGAAAGTAACGCTCGTTACTTTTGTATTTTGTAAAAAAAGAGGGCTCTAATTTTTCTTCTTTCTTCTTCTCCAGCTGTGAATAGGAAAAGAAATCTTAAAAAATGTCTTCTATCGAAAGATAGAGAATGAAGACAAAAAACTAAAGGAAATTGAGAAGGAAGACAAAAAACTAAAGGAGAGTCTTTGAACCTGCAAAAATTGGTTTCATTAATCAATTTTCTCTATCTCTTATTCCATTCAACCAATCAAAGACCCCACAAATCTCCACATTTCTCTCAACAGCAATTAATGGCAGCTTCCCTTCTTTCCCTTCAGATACCTAATTCTTACAATAAACCCCTCAAAACCCTTCTTTCTCTCTCACTTTCCCTTCAATTTTCAAGTTTTTTCTGGGTTTAATTCATTTTCTTTTTTAATTTTCAATCAGTTTCTCTAACCAAATTAGCAGATGATTAATAGAGATAAATGGAGGAAGAGAAAGTGGGAGCCCCAAATCACTCATAAAACAACAACAGCAATAACAATCTAAACATGAAGACCCTGATGATGATCTAACCGCAATCTTAACCTTGCTGCTCATACATTCGATCCAAACTATTTAGAAATTGAGGTGCTTGATGATGGTAGAGTTCATATGTGCGACTTTCCTTCTGCAACTAAGATTATGAAATGGTGGGGTTCGTATATGTGCTTATGCAATTCACACTTTGTTTGGGAAGACTTTCATCGTAATTTTTTCGTGGGTTAGTATGGTATGGTTTAGAGATGAACTATGTTTGGACCACTATTTTTTTATGGTTTATGATGGTTTAGCCATGGTGTGAGATTGGTAAATTTTGGCAAATTTTGGCAAATTTATTAAACCTCCAGATTAGTGTGCTGAGATGGTTTAAATTTTTTATTGACAAAATTACCCTTAATGAAATTCTAAAACATTAACAAACCTATTATATTGCTACCTGTTTTCCATTGGATACTGCTCTTTTCATGATTTAGAAATCCAATAAAACTAAATGCATTGTTGTCCTTCAATATTTACTTACTTATCGTACAATGGAATTCAAATCGAACTCTTCCATTATATATATATATATATATATCAAAATAAAAATTATAAAGCTAATATATATATATATATATATATGAATTTTTGTTCTTTTAATCAATTATGTTATCAAATAATTTTTTACCAAGTAACTCGAATTCTTTTTTTAGAAATATTTAATTATTTTAATTATTTTTTTAATAAAATATGTATTTACTGAAAATCTTATCAGTTTTTAAAATGGAGTTAATTAGTTTTATAATTATAACTTAAATAAATTTATTTTAATATAAATTATATAAAATATAAGACTGAATGCCATTTTAATTATTTTATCTGTTTAAACCAAACTATACCATTAAATAACTTAACAGTATCATATTATCTTTCTCAGTATGGTATACGGTCAATACTATAACATACAATATCATATCATATTGTATTGGAATTACTAAACTATATATTATTAAACCATGCTGGAAACGTTCCCAAACAAAGTTGCAATAGAATGTTTCTATAAAATTAAGCAGATAGATGAGTAGTAATTGGCAAATATTGTTACTATTGTCTTTGAGTAGAAGATGAGCAGTAATTGGTAGATATTTTATAATCTCGTTGTCGCTTCTTTCCCCCTTCAATTTTCAATTTTATAGTTTCCAATAGAAGATGCAAAATTATTCTTTGAGTTGGGAATCATTCTTTGTCATCATCATCATGCAAAATTAAGAAATTCGATTCCTCAATTCATAAATAATTCATCAAAAGCTCCACGGATGTTTTCTTTTTTATTTACAATCTTTGCAAAAAAATTTCATACCTTGATTCAACTATTGGAGTTTCAGACAAAGTTGGCTCAGCCCCTTACGGTCTTTTTGTTTTTCCAATGTATTGGTTCATATGAAAACAAATAATTTGAAGATTGAAGAGAGAGCACTTGGGTGGGTTTTGTTTATTCCATAAGAAATGCGTATGGTTGATTGAAGTCTCGCAAATGAACGGGCGTTATTTTCAGATAATGCCTATTCATTCATTTGGTTGTATTTTTTTTTTCAAAAGAAAATGAAAGGGTGTTAATTTTTCAAGGTGCAACATCCATTATTTTTAAAATAAAATATTTAAAAATGACTAGCACATCATCACTTGATCCGGTTGCATCATTTCTAGCCGGTCAAAAGATGGAATTGAAAGAAAAAAATAAATTCATGTATTAATTTATCAAAAAAAAATTTATGGTAGAAGTAAAAAAAGAGGTAAAGTTTAAGTTTTTTTTTTTTGTATTTTTTCCAAAATATTATGATTGGGAATCATAATGTTTTTCTTCTAATTATATACAACTTCTTCAAGTAGTGGTACGGTTTTATAATAATTTGCATTTATATATGCAATTTTATATTTATGTTGATTAATTTGTTCAATTTTATACCTACTTTAATCACTTGCAGTAAAAAATTTTGTTTAAAAAATATGAATATCAAAAAAATTTCAAATTAATGGAAATTTTTCCTGAAATTACAAAAATATGATCTGTCGTCTTCCCAGTAGATGACGTGCCAATATTGTGTAAATAACATGTTGATGTTATATAAATATTGTATATATGTTATGTCTCAACATTTATATATTGCTTAATTATAATATATATGTTATGTAAATATTCTATGTATATTGTGTTTTAAGAGAAAAATATATATATAGATTTTATATGTTGCTCAATATAGTATATACCTTGTGTAAATATCACATTCTAAGTGAAAAAATATATACAATCTTTATATTTGTGGAATTGGAAAGTAAAATTAATATATATATTTCTTGATCACTTAATTAATTAAAAATATATACTTTTTAGCAAATATGTTATTAGTTTAGCAAATTTATACCAAATCTTGTGACTTTTTCATTTTTATAATCTGATTTCAATTGATTGTAAATTAATTAACATTTATTTATTCATTGTTAAGAGTTCAACATTATTTTCATTTTGAGTTAGGTTCTATTTGATTATTAAATTAAAAAGCTTAATAATTATATATAGAGATACGGCATGCAAGAGAAAAAAAATGAAAAGATATAGTAGTAGTAGTAATAATAATAATAAAAATAATAAATGATATATTTTTTCAGATCCTCTAATATAATTTTACTAAATATAATTTTTTTAATAATGCAATTATTGAAAATATGCATGCATTTCTATCATATAATTTTATAATGATTTAATTTATAAATAATATATTTAAGTTTAAAATAATTTTTTAAAATATGATTAATTTCTATATAATTTTATACAACTAGTTATTCATTTATTTGTATTAATTTATATAAAATTTTATGCAAATGATCATATAATTAGTTTTTTTTTATTGTTTATGCTTGTTTATTATAATTTGTAAAAGTCATGTATTTTTATTACGAATGAATAAAATAAATTATCTAAACAATAGTATTTCTTTAAAAAAAGAAAAAGAGCTTATTTATCATTTTTTTCGTTTGTTTATCATGCTTGAAAACAACGCTTTTTTTTTTTTTTTTGCTTAGAGAAAATAAAAGAAATTATCCAAAAATATTATTTCTTTAAAATTTAAAATAAAAGAAAGTATCTAAAACTCATTTATGCTTGTTTATTTTCTTCAAAAATACTTTTTTTATTTTATCATTTATGCTTGTTTATCATATTTTGAAACACTCATGTATTTTATTGGGAATAAATAAAAGAAATTATCGAAACATTAGCATTCTTTATTTTTAAAAAAAAAAATTTCTTCGCTTATCATGTTTGAACCTAATCTACTTTTTTTTCTTAGAAAAATAAAAGAAATTATAAAAAAATATTTTTAGAAAAAAATTATTGGAAAAAAAAAGTCACCTAATAAAAACTGTAATAGTTTTTTGGATTAAAAAGAAAAAAACAATAATCGGCGCTAGAAGGAGGGCTTGAACGTCCGACCTTGTGATTAACAGCCACACTCTCAAACCGACTGAGTTACTCAAACCAACAGTTACTTGGTGGTGTTTATTATATGTTAAAAAAAACTATAATTTATCTATGCAAAAAGTGAAAGGATTTTCCGTTGTCAATTGCAAGCAATTCCATTAATGTGGACTTCACATCAAGCACATCATTCGATAACTCCACTTTTACTGAAGAAAAGTTTTGTTTTCAAAATTATACAAGCGCGCCCAATTTTTTTTTTTTCACTTTTACTTTCAAAACGGTAATTTTTTATTTATTTTATTTATTTTTTATTTATATTAGTTTATTCAAAAATAAAATTTTAATATCATATTTTTAATATACAAATAATATATACACAGTATATATAATATAAAATATACACACAATAAAATAAACAACAACAACCACATCTACCAAATATCTACCAAAATTTATCAAACATCTAAATCTTTTTAATATTTTTTAATTTTATTTTTTAATATTTTATTCTCGCAATATTCACATAATATTTATATAAAATAGATACAATATATATAACGAATATATAACATACTACATCTACCAAATATTTATAATATTTACTAAGTATACATAAAACATCTAACATACATCTATATAAATATCTACATAATAAAATTAATATTTTTTAACTTTATTTTTTATGTGTATAATATGTAAATTTATTTAAAATTAAATTTAATAATTTTTATTAATATATTTTTTTATTTTTTATTTTTTTGTGAGTTACTTTTTTTTAATCAAAATTAAAATATTTCTTTTATACAAATTAATAAATTTTATATGCTGAAAATATAATTTAAAATATTAATAGTCATTATTATTGGAAAATACAATTTATCTATTATAACACTTATGTTAAATTAATATTATTTTTGAATTTTTTGTATGAATATAATTAATAAATATATTGAATGAATATATTATTTTGTAAAAAAAAAGCCTTTAAAAGTGAGAACATTTTTAAAATATCTTAATTTTTTATTTTTTTTATTTTTTCTCTATAGAATTATGCCTAATGTATCCAAAATTTATACACAATATATTTTTAATTAAATTTTAAAAAATTATTTTAAAATTTCATAAAAATTATAAAAATATTTATAAGAGTAAAAACATACATATCATATAATTTCCTTTTAATTAAAACATTGGCACCATATAATTTCCTCTTAATTAGTATTTTTAAAACTAGATTGGATATTAAATAGGATTTTTTTTATTAGTAGAAAAGATAATAATATTAAAAAGAAACTCCACAGTACAATAATTCTGAAATGGAGTAGAGAGCCATCCAGATGGAGATTACAACAGTCAGCATGAGGGTGAAGCTTAGCAATACAAGCCAATAGATATCGCAAATTAAAAGGAACCTTACAACCCAAGGGGGGAAATTCCAAAACCTGAGGATAAAACCAAAGGCAATCTTCCATAACAATATTGAAGACATACTAAAAGAAAATGGACTGAGCATACCATCCATAACTGTAGTCTTCGTAATGCCTTGGGGGGGGGGGAGGGAACATGTAGGTAGGGGCACTTAGGGTATGTTGCCCCCTTTCACCAATCATATATATGTATATATATATATACACAAATTCATACTTTGTCTATTTAAGGGGGGGAGGAACATGTAGGTAAGGGCACTTAGGGTATGTTGCCCCCTTTCATCAATCATATATACACAAATTCATACTTTGTCTATTTATATTGTCCCCCCCTCCCCCTTTAAAAGTTTGTGTGTATATATTGCCCCCTTTCAGCGTGTGTGTATGTGTATACATTACTTATTTGTTTATATATTTTTATATATAATATATATATTTATTTATATATTTATAAATATATTCTAATATATATTATATATTATATTAAATCTTTACAATATAAATTAAATTAATAAATGTATTCTATATATTTATTAGCTTTAATTATTTTCAATTTGTATTCTAAAATTGATATTAATAATTATTTTATAATTTAATTATGAATTAGATTTAAAAATTTTGTGATTAGATTAATCATTTTGCAAAAAATATTTTCGATTAATCATTTTGCAAAAAATATTCTATCATATAAATTTATTAAAAAATAATTAGTTTAAATATTTTTAAAATAACTTAAAAATATATAAATATTATTTAAAAATATATATATTATATAAATTTTCAAAGTAACATTAAAATATTAAAATAAAATGACACAAATTTAATATTTAAATATTAATATAAAAATAAAAATAAAAATTAATATTAATATCAACTCTTTATATTAATTTTTTAATATCAAAATAAAATTAAATATAAATTCAACTATAATTTTTTTTGCTTAAAAATTTTGCCTCCCTCGATATGATTCTGGTTTCGTCATTGGATAAAAGACTAAATGAGACTCCATAGAAGAGGCAAGGCAGAAACTTCTTTGCCACAACGATGAATGGATGAGTGAACGATCACCTTTGATTGTAGCAGGATTCCAAAACCAAACAAAAGGGCTTGATTGCATAGCTTTAAACCTCTTCAAAATAGATCTAAACATGGGAGCTGAATGTAGAAATCTCCTCCAAACTACTAGATCTTCAACAGCCAAAGCCACCATAGAGGTGAAAATAAAAAAAAGCCTACAAAAGGTCATATCAAGGTGATTAAACACTAAAACTAGAAAATTATTAAATAAGAAACTAGATTAAGCAAGGAAACGAAAGGATCAAGGGTCGTCGCCGGCCAAACAATCTACGGCGGACCTAAAGTTAAATAGGATTGGTGATTAGTTTATAACTTAATAAGTTTAACCAAGTTGACTTAGGTTTAATTATCTAATAATATTATGAATGTATTTTCATTTATAAATAATCTAAAAATCATAAAGATTACAAAATAAAAGTTTAAAAAATATTCATAATCAATTTAAAAACATCACATATTAAATTTAATAAATATAAAAAATGAACCTAGTATAGAGTTGGCAACAAGACGAGACAAAGGTGAGGGAATCCCATTCTCGCCCCTGCCTTGGCAGGGAATTTCTATCCTCGTTCTTGCCCAACAAAGGGGATAAATTTGCCTCGAACACGCAGAGATTTTTTGTTGCTTTATTTTTTTTTAAAATAATATTTAATAATATAAAATTAATAATTATAATAATTGTATATTACAATATATAATAATTCAATAATTATGAGCATTAAAATAAAAAAATCAAGTTAAATTTATTTCACATGTTCAAACAACTAAAACACATATAATATGTATAATATATATATTATGATATAATATAATATAATATATAAATTATAAATCGAGTTCTCGTGGGGGCGAGGGTGGAGACAAGAAGTATTTTTTTTGTCTCTGCGCCGCCTCCCCTCAGCCAATGAGCAAAGAATTCTCCTTGTTCTTGTCCCCACATAAGCAGACGGCGAAAAATGTTTATCCCATTCTGGGCAAATACCCGTGACAAATGAGGATTTCCTGTTCCATTATCAACCCTAACATAATATTACCAAAAATTTCAATAATCTAAATATTCATATAAAATTAGATACTATTTAATTTTTTATTTTTATTAAAAAATGACATGGTATTTATAAAATTGATTTAGTCCAGTTTAACCTGATTCATTTGATTATATCGATTTTAAGTGTTTACGAGGGTGTGTACAATTGTAAAATATAGAGCTGTTTTAAAGAAAAATTTTCTATAGAAAATAAAAAAAATAAAATTCTATGTTTATATGGCATAATATTTTAAATTAGAAAATAAAAAATAATTTTTTAAATTTGAAAATATTTTGAAAAACATATTTAAGATTTTTTTCAAAAAATTTTCTTTATAAATAAAGTCAAATTTCATAATATAGAAAAGATAGAGTTTTTATGTCGATGTTAAAAAATAATTTTTTATTTTTATTAAGTGAATAAATTTTTTAAGTTTTCTGTAATCTAATTTTTTTCAATTTTTTTAAAAAATAAAAATAGAAAATAAAAAACTTTTTTGCAAAAATAAACATACCCTAACTATTTTTTTGTATATTCAGTTTTGGAAAAATAACGTTGTATACGGTGTTTTGAATTTGACTTTTCAATTATACGACAAAGTTTGTTTTTTTTTTTTTTCAAATATACATGAGCGCAGTTTTTTTTTTCTTTTTACTTTTCTTAAACATTGATTTTTTTTCTTTTCTATTTTTTTATTTTTATTTATGTTTATTTATTCACAAATAAATTTTTGAGGTTGTATTCATAATATATATATATATATATACATAATATATAAAAATATATATACACAATAAAATAATAGTATATAGACAATATATTCCAATCATCCATAAAAAATTTACCATATTTAAGAAATATTTGCATAATATTTTTAATATTTTTTAATTTTATTTTTTAATTTTATATTTATATATTATAAACACAATATCTATCTAATATTGTATAAAATACATACAATATATATAGACAATTATATAACATACGCATAATATCTATCAAATATTTATAATGTCTATCGAAAATCTATCAAACATATATAACATCTACATAACGAAATTACTATTATTTTTTATTTTCTATATATATAATATGTAAATTTTTTAAAAATAAATTTAATAATTTTATTAATATATATTTATATATTTTTCTTTTTTTATTTTTTTGTGAATGTTATTTTTATAATTAAAATTAAATTTTTTTATAAAAATAAATTTCATATGCTAAAAAATAATTTAAAATATTAATTTTAATATTTTATTAGAATATTTTTATTTAATAGCAAAGTTTGAAAAAAAAAATAAAAATTAAAGTAAAATATTAATTGTAGTAAGAGAAAAAATATATATATATTTTAAAAAAAAACTCTTGTTTTAGAGAAGAGTGATATATTTTTAAAAATTTACTCTAATTTTTTTTTAAAATATAAATATTTTTATTTTTTATAGTATTTTTGAAATAAAATTTATTTATTGGATAGTTTTTTAAATGTTCCTCCCTTCAGTTTTTTTTTTTTTTTTGGATCAAATCAACCCTCAGTTTCTTGTTTAATCCAATTTGACAGAACAGTTCAATTCGGTTTTAGATGGTTGCCTCCAACAATCAATTGCTAGTAGGCTTATGCACAGTTCGATATAATTCAGGGATTTGCAAATCTTTAGAACTGTATTAAAAGTCAAGGATTTCAAAAATTTAATATCTAAACCGTTTTGAAAATAAAAATTTATGTCTTGTATTATTTTATTCTTTGGGACAATATAGAATAGAGATTTAGTTCTTTGGGGCAATTCAATTTAGTTCAGTTTAATATGGGTATTCAAAATATTTTTTCAAAAGATAGAAAAAAAATTTAAAATTTTTTCCAATCCAAATATTTATACTATTCATAATTTAAATTTAAAGTTCGAAATAAAATATTTGTAAAATTTAAAATTAAAAATATTTAAAAAAAATTGACACAATAATAATTTTTCTCTAATATCACCATCTTAAGTAGTGTAGTATACTATTTTTTTTGTAAAGGTGTACAGTACCACCGCAGATTATATTAATTAAATCTAATGTATGGAAGACCCATACTATCAGTCACACTACAAAAAAGGTGGTTTTTCTCGGTAGAAATGTAGCGGCGGTTTTATAAGTCGCCTCTAGTATATAAATGATATCTGTTAGTGGCGTTTGGTACCGGCGTTCAAATAAACCGCCGCTACATTTCGGTTTAATAATTGGACTCGCGGTTTGCGGTTCAATTTTCCGCTAATTACCTTTACACAACTCTCATTCGCATTCCATCCTTCAAAATAACGAAACCCTAACGCAGAATATTGAAATCCTTCAAGCCGTTCCATGAATATCGTTAAAACTCCATCAAGCCATTCCTTCAAAATCCGTTGAAAACATCAAAATCCATTCTGACTCTGGGCTTATAGGAGTTCTGACTCTTCCATTTCTATTTTAATTTCGATTTCGATTTATATTGTAAAGCGAGCGAGGCGGTTCTTCTTTTGAAGCAATTCAGGTGATTTCCTCTTCTATATTTATTTTGATTTGAGTTGATTCTGTCTGACAGTTTTATTTTCGACTTCTGGTTTTGGATTGCTTGTGATTTTTTTAATTCTGATAATAGGTTAATCTCGTTCATAACCAAATAATTATGTAATACGTTTAACAAGTTCTGAAAGGCAGCAACTTTCGATTCCTTTTTATCGTTTAGGCCAGATAATTTTTGGATCTATCCTGGATTTTCCTTGGGGCAAATCTTATACAGTGAATATGTTGTTGGAATTATAATTTGAATTCCGTTGGGATCCATATAACCTAAAGAAAAAGTTGTATTGATCAGTTGATCAAATATGTTGGTTCTCTGTTTCCACTTCCCATATGTGTTAACCGTCTTCTTTTTTGGAATGGAAATTTCAGTGTAAATATTACAGTTTTTCTTCTAAGCAATAAGCAAGTTTTTCTGTTGGAGCTGCTGAATTTTTTGTTTCAAAGTTAATGAAATGTGTACTTTAAATTTGAGTTGCTGAGATTTTGTAGAGTTGTGTTTTTGATATTTTCTCCTTAATTACAAAAGGAATGACTCTCTGTTCCTATAATAGAGAAGCTTATGCTGTAATTGGAAGAGGGTTTGGAAAAAATTTCAGTAGCTTTGATTTTCTCATATGTTCTGTTTTCTTTGTTCCTAAAGCCAACAAGAGACTGAGAAAGTGTAAGAAAAATTTGTAGAAAATGAAGAAAAAGAAGAGAGAGAAAATCTCTGCTATGTTGTTTCATACTCTGTTTTGCTGTGTTTGTTTGTTTGTGTGTTTATTTGTGTTTTAGGTAAGAGATAAATCCAACATCTTCAATTTCATACTTTTGTAACAGAACTTTCAATTAATGTTACGAATTTCAATTAATATTCCAAGCATCTCAATTCAATTCGTAAAGCAAAGACAAATATTCATGCTCTTGTATTTGATTCATTGAAATCTTCTACTGGAGGAATCGACTCTGTTATGTTATGGAATTATTCAATCATTGAATGTCAAATTTTGCCAAAACTTAATCTTGGTTTTAAACTAATCTCTAATTCATATGGGTTTAGTTATGTACTAGTCAATTGACGGTAATGAAAAAATCATAATTGTAATCTAATTAGTTGTGATTTGGTGTTTTAGAATTCATTAATTATGTTACTATTCTTACAATTTCTTCTAATTTTTTGCGGTTCTGCCTTAGTAAAGGTAGTGGTTCCTAATTACCATTTATTAATTAGGCATCATAATTGTTTTGTGTTTTAGCATTCATATTATTTCTGCAGTTTTGCCTCACTTGTGTTATTATTTTTTTTTACAAACAAACAAGGCCTTGTTCTTAGTGTCAAATCCAATAGGTGATGGATAATAACACAAAAGAAAACAAAGCAACGTTGTTATTTGTTTCTCATTCCTTTTCTCTCTCTCCCGATATTTATATGTTCTGAAGTTCAACCCTTTCTCAACAGTTTCCAGATGATTAGTTTCAGTTAGTTGATGGACAGGGTACAAAGATGCTATTATCATGATTCTTTATGTCAAAATGTTAGTGTGTGTTGTGCTTCATTGCATGCATCTCTGTGGCAGCTACAACATATTTGCTGTTCTCTGTGTGTGTCCATTCTGCATGCTGCTGAATATGTTGTTTTTCTTTTATATGATTTAATTTAATTAAGCTACTTAGGCCTCATAATAAGGATTATAGAAGTAATTTAATTAAGCTACTTGAGGCTTACAGTAAGGATGGTAGGAGTTATTAACTATTTTATTAATTAAGTATAAATTTACTTTTTGCTTATTAAATAAAGCTTTAGCTATAGTATCGATGGGATTATTACCATGGTAATACTTCAATCATTTTGAGTTAGTGGACCTAACTTTTTTCTTCTCTAGGTTCTCAATGCTATGACATTTATGCCTTAATTATTTTGTACTTCAATTGGCTTTATTTACTTGTTTTCTCTTGCTGAATTTTAGAAGCTGTAAAACTCAAAACTTAATTGGTTGCACATTAGTGTAAAATATTATAGCACCAGTGTCATCTTTTAGCCTACTTCATTATATAACATGAGCTTTTTGCACAAGTTTCTATGACTTTTAAATTATGTGGTTTAAAGTTTAATACTTACACTCTCTTTTTTTGTGTTGGTGAATTTTTGTAGCTCGTATTGTTATTTTTAACAACATTGCAAAAATGGATAAGAGTTGGATAAATAAGCCTAGATTTAGTAATGCTTATAAAGATGGGGTTCGAGATTTCATTCAATTTGCTATTCATAATGCTTCTAGTAGTGGAAAAATAATGTGTCCATGCATTCGGTGTGTTAATTGTACACTACAAACTCATGACGTTGTTAGAGAGCACTTAATTTGTGATGGTTTTATGAGAGGATACACAACTTGGGTATTACATGGGGAGGAGTTATCTTCTAATATGGGTGCTACATCTTCTCCTTTAAATATTTCCCAAAGAAATGAAGCTGAGCATGTGCCAAGTCCTGATAACTTAAGTCCTCCTAGGTTGCGTGACAATATGGTAGAGTTGTTGCGCGATGCATTACGTGACAATGTTCCATCTAGTAATGACATGCCAATAGATGTGAATGTTGTAGAAACTTGCTTACAAGATGGCGTTGAGGAAGAAATCCAAAATAATCCAATTGGAGTAGAGCAATTAGAGGAAACATCTGATAGGGAAACTAGTGATATGCATAAATTTTTAAAAGAAGTGGATACAGAGTTATACCCAGGGTGTAAGTCTTTTTCCAAATTATCCTTTCTTATTCATTTATATCACTTAAAATGCTTGAATGGATGGACAGGAAAATCATTTGGCATGCTTCTTGAGTTATTAATAGATGCATTTCCTGATGGAACATCTTTACCTAAATCTTTTTACGAATCAAAAAAAAATAATTCAAGTATTAGGTCTTAATTATGAGAAGATCCACTCTTGTGAACACGATTGTATGTTATTTTGGGGGGTGAGAATAAGGATGAGGAATCTTGCAAAGTTTGTGGATCTTCTCGGTGGAAAACAAATAAGGAGAGCAATGAAAGGAATAAAAAGCCAGTTAAAGTATTGCGGTACTTCCCATTAATTCCAAAACTGCAAAGGATATACGCTTCAGCTGAAACCGTGAAGGACATGATATGGCATGAAGATGGACGTAATAAGGATGGATTGTTAAGGCATCCTGCTGATGGAGAAGCTTGGAAGGCATTTGATGCTCGTTATCCTGATTTCTCTTCGGATTCGCGTAATGTGAGGCTTGCTTTGTGTAGTGATGGTTTTAGTCCTTTTGGAATAATGTCTACTAGTTATAGTACATGGCCAGTTGTGCTAATACCTTATAACACTCCACCTTGGATTTGCATGAAGCAATCTTCATTTATCTTGTCAATGATTATTCCAAGAAAAAATAGTCCTGGGAATGATATTGATATTTACTTACAGCCTTTGGTTGCTGAATTAAAAGAATTATGGGTTGGTGTCCCAACCTTTGATGCTTTTAAGAAAGAAAGGTTTTCCTTGCGTGTTGCATTAATGTGGACGTTAAATGATTTACCTGCTTTAGCAATGTTGTCTGGTTGGAGCACTAAAGGCAAATTTGCATGTCCTTGTTGTGCTTCATCCACTAGTTCAATATGGTTAAAAAATATTAAGAAACAATGTTATATGAGTCATCGTAGGTGGCTACTTGAGGATCATATATTTCGTAAACAAGCTGAATATTTTGATTCAACTGAGGAGTTACGGGTAGCTCCTGTGAGATCTACCGGTACTGATGTGTTGAAACAATTACATGGAATTCCACATACATATGGCAAGCAGCACAAAAAGAGGAAGAGGAATAAAAAGTCAGACATGCAAAGGAGGACAATAGAACAAGATGTTGGATTGAATGAAGGAAATGATGATTCATTAATAGGGTGGAAAAAAAGAAGCATTTTTTTTGAATTACCTTATTGGCAAGATAACTTGCTACGCCACAATCTAGATGTGATGCACATTGAGAAGAATGTGTGTGACAATTTTCTAGACACTTTCTTAAATGTTCCTGGTAAATCGAAAGACAACTTGAATGCTCGCCTTGATTTGGAGGATTTAGGCATTAGGAATGAATTGCATGTTCAAAAATGTCATGATGGTAAACAGAGATTGCCTCCAGCCTCTTTTACCTTAACAAAAAAAGAGAAAAATGTCTTATGCAGTGTTCTACAAAATGTCAAAATGCCTGATGGTTATGCATCCAATATTTCAAGGTGTGTTAGAATTCAAGAGAATAAAGTTATCAATCTTAAAAGTCATGATTGCCATATTTTGATTCAATACTTGCTTCCAGTGGCACTAAGATCATGCAGTCCATCAAAAGAAGTGATTTCAATCGTCATTGAAGTGGCTTCTTTCTTCAAATCAATATGTTCGAAGGTAATAGATATTAAAGATCTTGATAAAATTCAAAATCAAATCATACTGACACTTTACAAGATGGAGAGAACTTTTCTTCCATCATTCTTTACTATCATGCCTCATTTAATGATTCATTTGGTGAAAGAAATTAGAATGGGTGGTCCAGTGCAATATAGATGGATGTACCCCTTAGAAAGGTATTTATATACATTACATTTATATTTCATCTTTGATCTATGCCTTTTATAATGTTTGCAAAATTATAATTGTTCATTTAAATAGGTCTTTTGTAATTTTGAAATCAATGGTACGTAATAAGGCTCAACCTGAGGGATCGATTGCTGAAGGATATGTAGCTGAAGAGTGTTTAACATTTTGTTCAAGGTATCTTGAAGGAGTTGAGACTAGATTTAATCGTCCTTTGAGGAACCCATATCAACCATCTAAAAATGTTAGATATTTGTTTTCAAGTTTGGGTAAACCAATTGGCAGAGCTGAGGATGTCATTTTAGATGATTTATCATTGATGCAAGCACATCGTTATGTGTTACGCCATTCTGATACAATAGAGCCATTTCGTCAGTGAGTATATTCATGCCTCATTTGTAATATTCATTTAATATTTATATAGATATAGATTCATTTAATTTGCTATTCAATGTAGAGAGTTCATTGATCTTGAAAAAAGAAGACGTAGGCGAGGTACACGTCTTGATAACAATGCTATATATAGACTATTGAATGAAAAGTTTCATGATTGGTTTCAAAATAGGGTAAGACTGATTTTCTTTTATATGTAATGGAAATTATTTACACTAATATATTATATCTTATATTATATTTTATATTTTATGTTTAGGTTTTGGCAAATTCAGATTCATCCATTTCAGAGGATATTTTGAGTATTGGTAGAGGGCCTAATAAGGTTGTGAGGAGATTCTCTGGATATATAATTAATGAGATTAGATTCCATACATTGCGATGAGAGGATCAACGAACGACACAAAATAGTGGGGTTGTAAACACACCAGAAATTGGAGGGTTGGATTATTTTGGGAGGTTAACTGATATTATAGAATTAAATTATTTCGATAATTTTAAGGTGGTTTTATTTAGATGTGATTGGTATGATGTCTATCATCCTACCGGAATCAAGTGTGATGAATTTGGATTCACCCTTGTAAACTTCTCTCGCTTGATACATACTGGTGACAAGGCAAATGATGATCCTTATGTATTCTCTTCCCAAGTTCAGCAAGTATTTTATGTGCAGGATCCTAATAATCCTAATTGGCATATTGTTATAAAGGTTAAACCTCGAGACTTCTACGACATGGGCAAAGATCAAGTAGTAGATGATTCTACTGATATTATAAATGACATTGGTCATATTGCTAGTGTCGCTGAGAACCCACAATGGGTTAGGAATGATGTAGGAGAAGAAGATGTTATCTATATGTAACTCATATTTAAGGTTTATTTGCTTAAATTACTATGATTTTAATTATTACTTATATTTTTTATCCATGCTATATTTTATAATTTTATGTTAACTTATATTTTTTTATTTCATACTAGCCTAGACAATGTCTCAACGAAGTAGAAGTGTGCGAGATTTGAGAACAGTGCCAGCTAGTTCAGGATCTCAGGAGCAATCTGAAGAGGATCAACAAACAAATGACCAACCCGACATAGAAGCTTCTCAAACTGACGACCTCGAAATGATTGGTAATTTATATGTGTACCTTCTATCATTAGTTACTCTTTCTAGATACAAACTGATCCAATCAATTCTGCTGATATACGTTATATGTTAAAACCTGGTTGATTTATAAATGTGATTACTCTGCAAATTAGTTACACTTTTTAGGTACAAATCTATAAATCCACTTATATTTGCAAGTTTAATTTTCAAATTTTTCTACATATAACCTGCACTACATATAACCTGTTCCATAGATCCGTTTTATAATCTGCACTACACTTTCTTGGTTTCATAGTTACATTCACTTGTTCCAACTCCGCATTTGTACATATAACCTGCACTACAAATTTTTCTTCTATATATTTTTAATGTAGATGTAATTAATTACTATATATATGTAATTACAGCAGCTTATTAATAAGACCAAATCTCACAATTGTGTGCTCTTTTTATCTAAATTTCTTTATTCTCAATTGTAATTAAGATGGAAGTGGTAATCGGTTTAAAAAGCGAGGAAGAACTGTGATGAAAAACATTTGGAATATGGATACAAATGAGAAGATATACGTTAAAGTTGACGAATTTGGTACTCCTTGGACAAAAGAAGCTACTGCTCTTACATCTTTTCTAGGAGTTATTGCAAAGAACGGAAAGCTAGCACCTATATCCATAGGAAAGTGGAATGATAAGGTGTTTAATTCATTCAAAAAAAATGTTGGACATTATCAAGGTATTATTTTTCTAAATTTAACTTTAATATATGTTATTGTTGAAAGTCTATTGTATAATGATTTGTTTCATGATTACTTGGATTTTCAGCAAAGGTTTTCATATCCTTCAAACAAGGCAACCGATGACTGGATTTTGAAGTCATTGAACAAAAAATGGAGGGATTATAAAGGTGACTTAAAGCAAGAAAATTATGATTTATCAAAAACTAAGGATGAAATCATAAACAATGTGCCTGAGGGTGTTATAGAAGAACAATGGCCAAGCCTTGTCAATTCGTGGTTCACTGAGAAGAGTCAGGTAAATACTTTGAAACTGGTTTTCTTCTTTGTTGGTTATGGTGGAGTGCTTATCATTGACTGGCTGTACTTGTTTTTAATGTAGCATTTAGGGCATCAAATTTAAATACAAGGAAAATGTCTCATATATGAAAACCTCATTTCATCTAAAGCATACATTCCGTGGCACTTCAGTAAATTGTAATCAATCAAGGCTTTACAGTGCCGATGCAATTTCTAGTTTTCTCAATTGAATTCTCCTAGTGCTCAAGAGGTGCAATTTCTTGGCAGCTCAGTTTGTATAGCATTTTCCCACTCACAATCTTGATGGTGACATTTCATCATCACTACCAAATTTCTAACACCTTGCTACTCTTATAAAAGCTCAGTCTCTTCTTGGTCTGCATCAGTGTCCACCTCATTTTCTTCATCTTCTTCAGGTGTATCCAGATCCACTCCCTACAATAAGTTACCAGTTGAAATTTTGCCAATATTTTCCACATATCATTACTGACATCTATATCCAAACTGCACAAATAAAATTCTAAATAGATTTTGCTTAAAAGAAAATATCAAATTGCTAAAACTAGCAACACCTTCAAACTATATGAATATTCAAAGATCACCAGATACCAGGTAACAGTTTAACATCGCAGGCACGAAAAATGAAAACTACAAGTAGAAAACAAACATTCATTTATTTTTACAAGTGCTCAAGCCCTTTCTTTGCAGTTTCATTATGTGGGTTTATTCTGCAATGCAAAGTACGGATTAAATTGAAGGTTGTAACAACTGGGCATCACCTTCTGTTGCAGTACTGAGTCAATAATACAGCATCTCACAGACATTGAGACTGAAGACGGATATTATGTCACAAACTGATACTATATACGGAAATATAATTATAGGGCTTGGTGTTGTTGAATTATGAAACTCTTGACTGGGTTATTACATTAATTTCTCGATAATCTTTTTGTGTTTCTTTTTTTTTTTTAAATTTTCTAGTTGTTTTGTGAATTAATGAATGAAAGTGAACCTGATAAACTGGAACTCAGTTGAATTATATTATTTACTGAAGATATGAGAAAATGAAGGAAGAAAATGAGGGATGAATTGTTTTGTCTTCTTTATTGTTCTGAGGGAATGCTTGGTGGCCAAGTGATAGAGGACAGTTGAGGACAGTTTGTTTGAATGACTTATCAATGGGAGATTTTGGTTTATGTTAGAAAGGTACAATAACTATAATACTAGGTGAATAACCAGAACTTGTGACCAAGAGTAGTTAGCCAGAAAAATAGCATATTATGGGGCTATATGTAAGGTTTAGGCTTTACACTTCAACTTCCTTAGGCATCACAGTTACGGTTCACCTAGGATAGAATTGCCTCACAATCTTCAAAGCATGTTGTTAGAAATTTTGTAGACTGAAAAATGAATATTAAGCATTACAAGCATTGATGTTTATAAAGTCATTATTATCTAAAATTTTGAAACATCTGGTTGTTTCTTGCTTAAATGTCTTGTTATTGAAATTTATGTGTGATGGTAGGATTTTGTTCGTATAAAGCACATTTGAATTAATATAAGTACACATGCAGTGATCAGCTCAACAACTATCATATATTGTTCTAGTTTTACTTTTTCAAATTTTATTCAGTTTACAGCATTGATATTTCTCTTCTTTGCATCCAATGTTCACTTGTCATTCTTTTTTATTGTTTAGAAGTTAAGTGCTATTAACAAAGCAAATGCAACGAAGAAGAAAAATGCACATACATGTGGAAGAAAAAGCTATGCGAGAAAAAGAAAAGAAATTGTATGAGTAATTAGCGTCTATCTTGAAATTGCATGTACTAATAGTTTGATTACATGTTTTCTATTAGTTAATTTGAGATTTTTGATGGATTATAGATTGATAAAACTGGACAAGTACCTGATAGATTGAGCCTTTATGAAGAAACCCATAAGAGAAAGGATGGGACTTATATTGATGATGAAGTTAGACAATTGATTGTAAGTATCATTTATATTATATATTTAAAAACTATAAATTCCTCTACTTATATAAGTTTCATTTTGTAGGAAAAAGCCCATTCTCTAATAAGCGAAAGAAGTCAAGATCCTTCTATTGATTCATCTGAATTGAATGAACAAGTTTTTCAAGAAGTCATGGGACAAGAACACAATGGTCGAGTGCGAGGTGTTGGCCTTGGTCCTACACCGACGAGTTATTTTGGTCGGAAGAGAGCAAAGTGTGAATCTTCATATTCTGCACAATCAAAGAAAATTGATATGCTTGAGAAACAATTGGAAGAAGTGATTGGAAAATATGATTCAGTGGCAGCAACTTTGAATGGTTTAAAATCATGGATTTCTAAAACATTTCCGGTGCTCTTGAGGTAATATAACTACAACTCTGATTTGATTTCTTTTGATTGGATGATTTAATGAGTAGGAAGCAATCGGTTAGTTGTGCTAGTGCCTCATCTTCATGTAGCTCATTTATGATTGTTTCATTGGAACATGCAGTTGAATTCTTTTGTTTTGAAATTCAAATTTTAAACCATTGTTTCATTTATGATTTGTTATCTGGAGTTAGCATTGTTTTATTGAACGGTGCTTATATGCCTGTACTTGTCTAATTTGTTAGCAAAACTGACCTTTATAATTAATAGATCATTACATTACTACAGTGATTATAGCTTATCTAATAATCTTATATTAGATTCATGTATTAACTCTAAAATGGTTTGTTTCTTTCATTGGATAAACTTTTATGGTTTTTATTCATAATACATGCTTTTCATTTAGTGGATTGATACATTTCCATTCATTGACATCTAGTGTTATTTTATTAAATATTTTTAATGTTATTTACAGGAGGTCAATAATGATGCAGCAAGTAACCGAGATGGATATTCTCCACTTAATATTTCGTCACATTCAAGTCATAATCCGAGAGATAATGTCTAGATGGTTAGTTTGAAGGTAGATTAAAATGTAATTTAGTGATCTTTTGGCATATTGACTCGTGGTGCTTTTTAAAGCATAAGTAGTGAGCTTGTTATGAAAATCTTATTTGGCATATTGGCTTAAAGTGCTTTTTAAAAAGCACAAGTAGTAAACTTGTTAGGAATAATTTTATTGAAAGATTAATGAAATAGATTTGTTTTACTATGTAATTTGTTTTTTAGCTTACAGTATATATGTATATTAATTTATTTCAAATTAACATGTGCATTTATATTATTTGATTACAAAAGTAGTTCCATTAAAAAAGAATATAAAAAAATTGTTCATAGAATCCCTATGATCGCCTAATATAAATACTAGCAAAATTGTAAATTACAAAAAATTTAAATCTAGCATGAAATTTATAGCGGCGGTTTTAAACCCCATTTACTTTCTTTTTCTTGGCTGCAAAATTATTTTACGGCAGTTCTAAAATATACAAAACCACCTCTACATACGCTGCTACTCAATTTTAGCGGCGTATCTGTTTTTTTGTTGGTACAAAATTAGAGGCGGTTTCAATCGCCGCTACATGCTCCGCTACTAAATTTTAGCGGTAGCGGCGGTTAAAACCGCCTCTACTCAATTTTGGCGGAAGATCCGTTTTCAGTTGAAAGAAACATAGAGGCTATTTTAACCGCCGCTATATGTGCTACTATTCATTTTTGGCGGCAAAATTGTGATATGTTCAGTAAGTACTCTAGAGGCGGTTTTATGGCGCTGCTACTTAAACCGCCGCTAATTTTGAAGCTACCCCGTCGGACCTAATAACCGCCTCTACAACGTAGAGACGGTGGCATTGGCGCCGCTTGTTCGGCGGCTCTTCAAACCGCCTCTAATAATTGTAGGAGCGGTTAAAACCGCCTCTATAGGCTAAAAAACCACCGGGAAAGACCCAGATTTTTATAGTGTCAATACAACCCCTTTAATGTAATTAGGCAAAGAGTTAAAAGATAAAAACCACCTAGAAACACCATTCAATCTACTGTAATAGGCTAAAAAATGTGCAACTTAATTTGCCTCCCTATGAACATGAGAAATAGAGTGAAAATTTGAAGACAAAAGAGCCCTTGCTCTCTTAAAATGCGGTGACACATCAGAGACCGAAGACATCAACTGAACTAGCTCTAAAGAATCTACCTCCACCTGAACAGAAGCATAGCCAGCTGCATTCACCCATTCAAGCGCATGAACCAAGGCTGTCAATTCAGCCTCCAAAACGTTTCTCGCCTTGATCAAGAAAGCTCCAGCAGCGATAATATAGCCTTCTGAGTCACGAAGGACAGCGCCTCCAGAAACAGTATGCAAAGAAAATGAGGCATCAATATTTAGTTTAAAACAATGATTAGAGAGCTTACTCCATGCAACCAGCTTAGGACGTGGCTTCCGACGCCCGAAAATAGAAGGCAAATGATCTGCAAAACATGAAAGAGGGGCGGCGAAACGATCTCCTGCATGAGCTACTCCCCAACTGAAAATGAACTTGTAAATTTGTAATTCAACATTGTGGGGAAAGAATTTCTCAGAGCCCCAAACACTACGACAATAAGCATTCCAAGTATTATAGAGAATAACCTGGGGAACCAGATTACAAAGCCTTCCCTTAACTGACTTCCCTGCATTAAGCCACCAGATTGAGAGTTCTTGCCCTAAAGATAGAGTCCCTGAACCTCCATGCAGAAGAGGAAGGAGTGAAGCAGCATAATATTTCCAGATCTTCCTTATATGAACGCAGCTATGAAAAATATGGTCAACAGAAGCTGAGGCCGCCAAACAAAAGGGGCAGACAGCTGCAAGGGAGATACCCAAACGTTGTAACATACCTGGTAGAGGCAGTGCATTATAAAGAATTTTTCAAGATAGGACTGAAAGCTTCAATGGAACTACAGAATCCCACAAAGTTTGCCGTGATATAGTTGTGCTTCTCTTTGGACGAAGAGAAAGTAAACTGTCCATTACCACTCTCTTTTCAAATAACAGAATTATCAGTTACCTCAAAGCTGTCCGCATAAGCCGAATATGTATGGCAAATACGCTTCTAGACACATGAATCCGTTTGGATGTAGCTCATGTTGCCCTGTCGATGATATTTGCGACGCATGAAAGTAGCCCACAAGGAATCCTTCGACAAATAAATCCATAATTGTTTAATGGAGTACGCATCTTAAATAGCTGCTATGAAATTATTTTTGTAATGTTTAAGATAATATTTAATATTAATAAAATAAATTATTTTAGTTGGTACTCATTTTTAAAAAAATATAATTTTAAATTATACATATTAATTAAATATATTTAATAATTTAATGAGGTGCTAAGTAATATTTATTTATGATATATTATATTTTATTAAAAGTTAAAAGTAAATTTAATTTTTATAATATTAAATATATAAAATAAATTATTAAAATATAATCAGTTTTTACAGGTAGAAAGCAATTCGATATTTGGTATGTTTTAGTATAGTTCAGGACGCCTCTCAATTTATATATTATCTAATCACCATAATTGTGTTGATTTACAGTTAACAGTATAATTCAGTTAAATTCTATTAAAAAAAATCAACAATACAATTTGATTTTGGAGTTTTTCTTCTATGCTTGGATTCGTTTCAGACCTAATTGCTAGGCTAGCAAAAGTAGCGGGTTTTTCTTCAGTTCTTTAATGGTCATGCTTTGTCTTTGTTATTTGAACTTTTGTGGCATAATTAGCTTAATCATATTGGATTTCTTACTTAATTTTCATAAATAATTATTATTTAATAACCATTACAAAGTTTGTTATCATATGAGCTTCAACTTTTAATTTCAATGCTTTGTGCTTTGTATATGTAAATTTGATGCTTTTTGAGCTTTTTTTTTTCAGTGAGGATTGAGAAATGCTGTCAAGAATATTCATGAATTTGAATAATGAGGCTAATATGGGCTTCATGAGGCAAATTAGAAGATTTATATCTGTTTCAAGCATAACTGTAATGGACATAGCTGGAAATGATGGGGAACTTATAAGTTTCATTGTTGCTGGAGATATTTCTGGGGATACTATTGGTTCTCGTCTCACGGCATCCTTGAACAAGCTTTCTCCTATGCCCATCCGCTTTTCGGGTGTTGGAGGGTAAACTCTTTTATTTTTATTTTTATTTTTATTTTTTGTGGCTATTTTGTTAGTAATTATCTGTTTTATTACCTTTTTTGTTTAATTTAGTGGATGCAACAATTTAATTTGTGAGCTTGTGCTTTAAATTTTATGTGTAAGGTTTATGGCGACCAAGGAAGGATTGGAATCTATGTTCCCCATAGAGGATATTGCAGTAATGGGGATATGGGAGTTGTTACCGCATCTGAATAGGATCAGAATGAGTAGTGAAACATTTAAATATGGTGTTATGGCTTTCCTTGAAGCTGCTCTTCTGAATAGTTTACTAGACTTTAATTTTAAATATCAGAGAAAGTTGAAGGAAACAATTGAGGCTGCTCTTTTGTTTCAGCCTCATGTTGTTGTGACCGTGGATTCCAAGGGATTCTCTTTTCGTCTCCTAAAGCAGTTACGAGGTATCATGAACCACTTTCTTGCTTTTTGCATATTCTTGCGTAATGCTTATGCAATAAGTCTGTTTTAGGAAAATGGCGAAATGCTTTTTGCAGCTAGATACATTCAGGAACGATTGGATTTTCCTGTAAACTTCCATTATGTAGCTCCATCATTTTGGGCATGGAAAGGGGGAGAAGCGAGACTAAAAAATCTAGCTAATTTTGTGGATCATGTTCTTTGCATACTTCCAAATGAAGAAGCAATTTGTAAGTCAAACGGATTGGCTGCAACATTTGTGGGCCACCCCGTACTGGAAGATGTTTTGGAATTGAATTTGGTATGAACTTATCTCCTAATCTTGGATATATCAAGGGTTAAGAAAGTTAATACCTTTAAAGGGTTGCATTCTTAACGTTCCTAGGAAAGTTTTGGGCTTGAAGAATATAGTTTCACTGTTCTAAAAAGCTGCTATGTTAAAGAAAACATATATTGTACATATATCTGCACTTCTGTTTCTTGAAATGATTTTTTATTTGGTTAGTGTGGTCCAAATTCACTCTTAGAGATGAGAGATGATTAACCTCTAACACGTTGAAGGCTTGTACTGTACAGGGAAAGCAAATCTCACCAAATGAATGCAAAATAGAGGGAAATAATGAAGATTTCCGAAGTAAATATGGAGTACCTTCAGGTAAACTGAAGTCATGAATGTTTCCTGCATTGATCTCAAATTTTTTTGTGGTTTTGAAAACTTTGAGGCTTCATCAGGTTGTAAAAATATATTATATTCTTGAATTAATTGTGACTGGAAGGGGCTCATATATTTCAAACTTTTAAATTCAGCCTGTCTTAATGCTTTATTAATTTTCTCTTTGGAAGGTGCCAGAGTCATTTCCTTGCTTCCAGGAAGCAGATTACAAGAGGTCACCCGGATGTTTCCCGTCTTTGCAAAAAACATGGAACAGTTAAAAGACTTTTCTTAAGTTAATTATGATAATCCATTTAGCACCAAATCAGCATGTGGAGAATTATGTCAGGAGTTTTGTTCATAAGTGGCCTGTGCCTGCTATATTGATTCCTCGGGGACATCCACACATCAAATATGGTGCATTTAGAGCAAGTCCTCCTATTTTTCATAATAGTTATGGTAGAATTGTGTTGGAAATATATGGCTGAAGTGGAATGAGAGTTGCAGCTGCAGATGTAAGTGGTTGCTTTGGGAGTTTACATCATCTAACTCAAGATTTGCTAGCACCTGGTAATTCTTATGGATACTAAAGTAGAGGGGAGAACAAGTAAATCGGGCAGGAAAGGACCAAGTCATTAATAAGAACCTGTTGGACCAATTGCAGCCATCAATTGGCTTCTCTCTAGCAGATTAGAGTTTCTGGTCAATTTTGCTTTGGGTCAAGTTGAGGAAACATTGCACGTTTTCTCAACATCGCATACTCAAGATATAAAAGAAAAGAAAGATGTGGATATCCTAATTTTTCTGGAGAGCAAGTTGATTGGAGGCTATTCTTTATTCTTTCTAAATTTTCTTGCTGAAATGTTGCGTACTTCTATGAAAAACCTGACTGTCGTATCTAGTGGGACTGACAATGCTGTTTGGAAAATATTGGGCACTTCTTGTGAGTTATTTATTACTGAATGCACCAAGTGCAGCAAAATAAAGTTTCCTCATCTAGAATTTTGGATTGATAAATCATTGTATTCCCAACGAAATTTGTCATTGCGACTGAAGTTGGTTTAATGCCTTCAGGCCAGTAGCGTTGCATTATGTACTTCTGGAACAGTTGCTGTGGAGCTTCAGCTAGCACGCTTGCCATGTGTAGTTGCCTACCAAGCCCATCTCCTTACTGAATGGTTTATTCAGTATAAAGCAAAGATACCATACATTTCTCTGCCCAATATACTCATGGATTCTGCCGTAATTCCTGAAGCTCTCTTTCAAGCATGCACGCCTACAAATCTGGCCTCATTGTTGATGTAAGATCATCTTTGCTTATTTAAAATCTTTTCAACAGAAGAGTGTGAATATGTCAAATTACATAGCCAAAGTAGATTCACTTGCATTATAAATTTGTTAGTGCATACATTCACAACAATGTGGCTGTGGATTGCAACCATTTTGGCAAAATAGCTTCATCCTCAAAAATTTGGCAAACTGAATGCCTAACAAAGTAAAGCTTGTGAGATGAGAACTTATGTAGGTATTTAAGGGTGTGCATTTGGTCAATTTGGTCAGTACATGTAAAAAAGAAAGTAAATTTATTTTAAGAACCAAATAGAATAATTTACTATAGAAACCAAATTATACAAACTAAATTTGAATATATTGGTTCGGTCTATTTATTTTATTTTTAGTTAATTGAGCTCTTCATCTTTAAAACAAGATTTGAAATTTTGATTAAGAGAAAAATAGTCAAGAAACAATAAAATATTATCTGATTTATTAAAATCAAATAAAAAATTAGTTACATGCAATATTTATTCCAGATAATCAGGTTAAAGAATTGAACTGAATTTGATATAATGATTCATTATTAACTGTGGAATTCTCTTGATCTAATGATTCTTATTAGCTGTGTAATTTTCACCCCAAAGCATATGCTCCTTGCAAGGGTTCAACGTCTTTCAGTTACCTGATTGCTTTACTGTATATAAGCTTCATCATTGTCCACTTTTCTTGTCAGACTTAAAGATTACTCCATTGCAGGGAACTCGTACATAACAAGGAACTTCAAGGAAAACAAACTCTTGCTGCTGAAAAGGTAATAAGTCTTCTGTTTCCAGAAAGAATTATAAACAGCTTGGCGCAACAGGTTACAGAACCAAGATTTTCAACTTGCACGCCAAGCATGATTGCTGCATCCGCTTTACTATGCCATGTAAAATCATGAGGAATAATTTAACAGGTTTTCATTACATCCAGTTTGAGCAGTGACCAAGCGAGTGAAGTCATAATAGGCAGTGATGACATAGTAATCTATACTTTAAGCTGATTATATTCTTACTGCTGCAAAATTTGCAGTTGCAGAATCTGATTTTCATTCATTTACATTTTGAATTATATGTATCTTTGTGTCTTCAATGTGATAGAAGTCTCCTTCTGCACTCTGAAAGTGCATGAGCTAAATATGCAACTCTGTAATCAGATATATTATCTTTGTTAATTGTTATTATTGAATGAATACGTGAAAAACAAAATAATTTTGTGTGGTTGCGTGGTGCTCCTATCGCTTTAAAATTAATACGTGAAAAAGTGTAAAATTTTGTGAGGAGAATGTTTTTCATAACATAATAATTCAGATATCAAAATGAAATTAAATTTTAAAATTTTAAAAATTAAGTGTAATCTAATTCATAATGTTAAAAACTAAAATGTAATGAAAAATTCAATTTTGTAATTAAGAAAAATATATATATATTTTTTATAAAATGGTGAATAAAGCTCAAAATAAATAAAAACCAAGGAGGATAAGTCGCTTGTTAGAGAGTGAAATGACTAAAAACATTAAGGCCTGCAGCAGAATATGAATAATTGAAGCAAAATTATAAGCTAAATGTGAAAGTAATTTAGTACGTCTACATGCTAATTTTGTCAAGTACAGGCTAATTCTAAATGATACGAATTCAATATACTTAATACTATTTTCATTATTGACACTAATAAAATGCCCTAAGAAAAACAAACAATCTTATAAAAATAAAACCCATGATTTAGTAGAGAAGTGATAGTAACAAAATAGCAAGAGAATAGCTCAAAATTCAACCAAAACAACTCTTACAAACACTCTTATAGTTTTATTATATATAAATCTTTCATTTCAGCACACTATCAGACATATAGTAAAAAAAAATATTAAAAACAAGAATGGCAATATCAAGAAGAAAATTAGTTCAGGTGGAGGAAAAGAAAGTAAGTCAGAATGTGGAGGATATCATCCAGGTGAACATCAGAGTTGCAGAGAAGGAGAAAATAAAAATGAAGAAGAAGAAGATGAATTTATAGATGAAGATTTTGATGATACATATAAAGTAGTGAATAAAATGTCAATTAGATCACCTCTGATAAGAGTTGGTGAGACTAATATACCACCAGCTTATGGACCATCAATTGATAATCCAGCATCAATTTCCCCTGAAGCTGCTCAAGCACCAGTTCTTGATCTTGAACTTGGAGGTGCTGAAGGTGTGGTGGTTCTGGGACACTGAGACTTTTTCTTTTTTCTTTTCTCCTATTTAATGTCCTTTTCTAGTTTTTATTTATTTATTATATGTTTCAGTTGTTGTTGAGTTTTGAATTTAGGGATTTTATTTTATAAAATTTTTATCAGTTGATTTTGCATTATTTTATAAGATTCTTTTTAGTTGAGATTGTTTTCTTAATGTTTATTTTTTAAATATTAATTAGGATATTTTTTAATTTAAGAATACTAAAAATTTTAAAAATGACATACTAAATAATGTTCTTCGTATAATTCTCACTTGTAGATTACCAGATAAATGATTAATTTGCTAATATATGCTATAATAATTTTAAAAAAATTCTAATATCTCCAAGCATTTGTATCTTATTTCTACACTATGATTTTTAATTTTATGTTATATTTAATTTAAAATATTAGTTGTAATTTTATTTTAGAAAATAATGAAGAAATATTATATTATTTTTTATTAATTAAACTAAATGATTGACACTTAAACTTTATATGCAAATATAGTTTTTATGTTCTAATGTTTATTGGGGTTTTTGCAAAAATGCCAAAAAATAAAAAAAAATCAAATTTATCATATTTTTTAAATATTTTCAGATTTATAAAAATATATAATTTTTTTTATAAAAATAATAAATTTATAAAATTTATAATGATTTTATTATAAATTTATTGTAAAATAATTAAAATATTTTAAATAAAAATAAAAAAATTATAAAAAATGATGAAGGGTGTTTATATTTATTTAAGTTAAAAATTCTAAACAAATTCTTTAAATTCAGCTTTGTACTGCTGTAATTTTTTGTAAAGTAAATGATAATGTCATTAATTCAAATAAAAGTACAGAGCAGCCTAAGATGGTTTAGGGAGAACATAAGGAGACAAAAAGAATATAGAAACCTAATGAAACAGTTCATCTGATGAAAGGGACACTTCCTAAAAAGGGCCATTTATAAACTGCCTATAAAAAAAAATTTATTTTAAAAATATTATAAAAAATAAAAATATTAACAGTGTAATTCATAGTAAATTTTTAAAAATATATCATCCCTTAATAAAATAATTTTTTTAAAATATCTATTTTTTTATAATTAATATTTTACTTTAGTTTTTATTTTTTTAAAATTTTAATATTAAATAAAGAATTCCAATAAAATAATAAAAAATATATTTTAAATTATATTATCAGTATATAAAATATATTATTTTTTTATAAAAGAAAAATTTTAATTTTGATTACGAATAATAAATAAAAATAAAAAATATATTAATAAAAAATATTAAATTTATTTTTAAACAAATTTTTTACATTATACACGTAAAAAATTTAAAAAATATTTATTTTGTTATGCAGTTATTTTTTAGACGTTGCATGTATATTTTATATATGTTATGTAGATTTTTTAAATATTTGATAAATATTGTATATATGTTGTGTATTTATTATATATATTATGCGTATGTTATGTAGATATTATGTAAATATTGTATATATATTATATAAATATAAAATTTAAAAAATAAAATTATAAAAATATTAAATAAATATTATAGATATTTTGTGTTGTTTGATAGATATTTTGCATATATTTAATAGATGTTATATAGATATTATAAATGTTTAGTTGATATTGTGCGCATATTATTTATTATTAAGAATATAATATTTAAAAAATATAAATAAATCTAAAACAAAAAAATAAAAAAAAATTACCATTGAAAACTCCTGAAAAAGAAAAAAATATAGCCCACAATATACAGAATTGAAAAAAAAAATCTTATGGCCGTAACAATGAAAATGGAAAGTGAAATATGCGTGTATAGTGTAAATTCCTCTCATATAAATAGGTGAAGGCCAGAGTAGAGATCTAGAGAACAAGCAAATAAAACAAAGTAAGAATCTATTGTAGGAACAAAGTCTATTGATGAAAACCATTATCAATAGGTAGGATCAAAATCAATTGATGAAAACCATCATCAATCCAAGATCATTCATGTTCAAACATCAAGAATAATTAAATAAAACTGAAAGCGGAAGCGTATCTGAATCCATATGGAAGATCTGAATCCTTAGCCTTATGGTTTTTTTATCTTCAAAATTGATGTGTTTGAGAGGTTTTAGTTTTAGAGAAAAACTTCTAAGCTCTCTTCAAACTTCTAACTTCTTCTTTATATATGATGAGATATATATAAGGAAAAAACTCAAACACATAATTTGGGGACCATAACCCTAATGTCTTTATTTCTAATTGTGCCCATCATAAAATTAGAAATTATATTAGAGTATCTACACATATATTAACCCATACTTTACAACCTTAAATATGCCCATAATTAACCTAAACTAAATTAGATCACTTTAACATTTGGGCCAAACCTTTTATGATAGTATATATATATATATGACATAAAATTATTTTAACCTAATGTTATATTTAATGTATAAATATTAGTCCATATAAATAATCCAACAATCTCCCACTTGGACTATATTTGTACATAAATACAACTTTACAACTTTATAATCTTATGCCGTAATATAACATTATGAGCTCAAAACTTATCTATCATAACCAAATGGTTTTCTGAACAATCTCGTCCATTAGCTATATCAATATAGAACCAAGGCATTATTTATTATAGTTACATCATAATAAAATTATCATTGATCACATATACCAATATAACCAAATGACATAGATCAAGTATGGATGTGTAGCATGAAAATTACATGCAATGTGATCTAAACATGTCTATTTCCAATTGATCCTCCTAAAACCATGATGAAACCACATCACGCCAAAATCAAAGTGGAATAAACTGAAAACTTTATTTCTGCAGAAAATCAAGCATAACATAACCAAAGTTTGTCTATTACAAGAAAGCATAATACAAAACTCCCACTAAAAATGAATTTCTTCAAATGACATAACACCCATATGAGTAGTGTGCTCATGAAAGACCTTGGGTGGTAGTCCCTTAGTAAGCGGATCCGCAATCATGGAGTTTGTACCAATATGCTCTATAGACAACTGTCCACTTTGAACTCTTTCTTTAACAACTAGGAACTTGATGTCTATGTGCTTTGACTTCGTCGAGCTCCTATTGTTATTGGAATATAAAACTGCTGATTTATTGTCACAAAATAACTTAAGTGGTCTTTCAATATTATCCACAATTCGTAGCCCAGTGACAAAATTTCGCAGCCATATTCCATGATTAGATGCTTCATAGCATGCTACAAATTCAGCTGCCATGGTGGAAGGAGCTACAAGTGACTGTTTAGCACTTTTCCAGAAAATAGCTCCACCAGCAAGCAGATAAATATAACCCAATGTAGACTTCTTGCTATCTTGGCATCCAGCAAAGTCGGAATCTGAATATCCAAGAATCTCTAATTTATCCGACTTTCTATATGTGAGCATATGATGTTTTGTTCTCTGTAAGTACCGCATAACTCTTTTGGCTGCCTTCCAGTGATCCATTCCTGGATTACTCAAATATCTGCCTAACATTCCACAAATGTACGCAATATCCGGACGCGTACAAACTTGTGCATACATCAGACTCCCTACTGCTGAAGCATAAGGAATCTTCTGCATTTCCTTTTCCTCAAAGATATTTTTAGGACACTGGTTAAGACTAAACTTATCTCCTTTAGCCACAGGGGTATCTCCTGGTTTACAGTTTTGCATGCCAAATCTCTTTAAAATCTTTTCAATATAGGTCTTTTGTGATAATCCAAGTACACCTTGAGAGCGATCTCGATGTATTTGGATTCCTAATACAAAAGATGCATTACCAAGATCTTTCATCACAAAGTTCTTAACTAGAAATCTTTTGGTTTCATGCAATAAACCTATATCATTACTGGCAAGCAATATGTCATCAACATATAAAACCAGAAAAATATACTTACTCCCACTGAACTTATGGTATATACAATCATCAACCAAATTTACCTCAAAACCAAATGAGATGACAACGTGATGAAACTTGTAATACCATTGTCGAGACGCTTGTTTAAGTTCATAGATGGATTTCTTTAATTTGCAAACCATAGACTTTACATCACCCGATACAAAATTTTCTGGTTGCACCATATAAATTGTTTCATCAATATTGCCATTGAGAAACGCAGTCTTAACATCCATCTGATGTAACTCAAGATCAAAATATGCCACTAAAGCCATTATAATCCTAAAAGAGTCTTTCAAGGAAACTGGAGAGAAAATCTCTTTATAATCAATGCCTTCTTTCTGTGTAAAGCCCTTAGCAACAAGACGTGCTTTGTACCTCTCCACATTACCTTTCGAATCCCTCTTGGTTTTAAAAATCCATTTACATCCAATGGGTTTCGAACCTTCAGGCAATGGGACAAGATCCCATACGTCATTATCGCTCATGGACTTTATCTCTTCATTCATGGCATTAATCCACTTTTGAGAGTTAGGACTTTCCATGGCTTGATAAAAGTTGATTGGATCATCTTCCATCACTCCAATGTCAACCTCATGTTCTTGGAGAAATACAATATAATCATCTGGTATTGCACTTCTTCTCTCTCTAGTGGATCTTCTTAATGGCAATGTTTCTTGAGGTTGTAGAGTTTGTTCTTCTGGAACAATTTCTTGAACTTGAGTGGGAGATTCAATGACATTGTCTGGAATTGCATCTTGAACAATATCAGGTATGGAGTATTGTTCTTGATTATTGTCAAGAGTAATTAAAGGAATATTTACATATTCCTCTTCAAAGTCAAAGTCTTTAACTCTTTCTCCCCTTGCAAACTCAACATCCTCAAAAAATCGGGCATTTCCCGTCTCAAATATAGCCTTAGTTGTGGGATCATAAAATTTGTAACCCCTGGATCTTTCAGAATATCCAATAAAGTAACAACTGACAGTTCTTGAGTCCAGTTTCTTTTCATTTGGCCTGTAAGGCCTTGCCTCAGCTGGACATCCCCATATATGCAAATGCTTAAGACTAGGCTTTTTACCTGTCCAAAGCTCATATGGTGTTTTTGCAGTTGCCTTAGTTGGAACTCTATTGAGTATATAAGCTGCAGTCTTTAATGCCTCTCCCCAGAGTGATTCTGGTAAGGTAGAATGACTAATCATACTCCTTACCATATCCTTAAGCGTTCTGTTTCGTCTTTCAGCTACACCATTCATAGTGGGTGAACCAGGCATGGTGTACTGTGGGACAATACCACATTCCTCTAGGAATTTCGCAAATGGTCCTGGACATTGTTCACCTGAAACGTCATATCTACCATAGTATTCACCACCACGGTCAGATCTAACGCTTTTAATCCTTTTGTTGAGTTGGTTCTCAACTTCAGCCTTATAACTTTTGAACATGTCCAAGGATTGCGATTTCTCATGTAAGAGATAAAGGTAGCCATATCGTGTAAAATCGTCTATGAACGAAATAAAGTATTGTTGTCCATTCCAAAAAACCTTAGGGAATGGACCACAAATATCTGTGTGTATTAGTTCTAAGACATTTAATTTCCTGTTGGCACCAAATCTCCTCACATTTGTTTGTTTTCCCTTGATACAGTTTATACACACATCGAAATCTGTAAAATCAAGAGGATCGAGAATACCGTCTGACAGAAGTCTCTCAATTCTCTTTTTAGAGATATGACCCAATCTCTTGTGCCATAATGCAGCTGAATTCTCATTTGTTAATTTGCGTTTTATGCCTATTGTACTAATAGACAAGGATTCATGAAATGAAGCAACTGTATCAATCATATATAGATTATCATAACCAGACAAAGAACCGGAACCAAATAAATTTGAACTTTCAAAAAGACTAAATTTTCCATCTCCAAATGAACAAGAAAAACCAAATTTGTCCAATACAGAAACAGAAATCAAATTCCGCTTAAAAGACGGTACAACAAAAGTCTCTTTCAAATCCAAATAAAATCCAGTTCTTAATAACAATCTAAATGTTCCAATTGCTTCAACTTCAATCTCCTATCCGTTGCCAACGTAGATGTATCTTTCAACATCATTAGGCTTTCGGTAACTCAGGCAACCCTGCATAGACACACTGATGTGAGTTGTTGCAGCAGAATCTATCCACCATGTGTGTTTAGGCACTGAAGTCAAATCAACCTCTGAACAAACAAAATTAAGAAGCTTACCCTTTTTTACACGCCATGCATGATAATTGGTACAATGCTTCTTCACATGACCTGGAGCACCACAGAAGAAACAAGTAATCTAATTTTGTTCCTTATTTTGTTTCTTTTGTGGCGCTTCTGCAGCTTCCTTATTTTTCTTTCTTTTATTGTCTTTCCTTTTGTCCTTAGAAGTGGAAGCTAAATGAGCACTTGGTATCTTTTCTTGCTTCATTCTATCCTCTTCCTGAACACAGTGTGAGATGAGCTCATTAAGTGACCAAGATTCCTTTTGGCAATTATAGCTCACCTTAAACTGGCTAAACTGTCGTAGAAGAGATATCAAAACCAAATGCACTAACAAGTCCTCAGACAAGGTCAAGTTAAGTGCTTTTAACTTTGAAGCAAGATGTGACATTTCCATAATGTACTCCCTTATGTTTCCTTTACCTGTATACCTCATAGAGATAAGTTTTGCTAAGATTGTACTAGTTTCAGCCTTTTCATTCTTAGCAAATATTTTCTCTATATCCTCAAGGAAACCCTTAGCAGTATCCACTTGATCAGACATAGTGCCCCTAAAAGCTTCTGGAATAGCACGCTTAATGATCATAAGACTTATGCGATTAGACCTTTCCCACTTTTCCATCTCCCTCTTTTCCTCAGAGGTACTCTTATCAGTAAGATCATTGGGTATTAAATATTAACTTACAAGTGATACCTTGGCGTAGCTATTAAATATTGATGATAAATTAACATGCCAAACAATATATCCTCCTTTGGGCTGATTTATTGCTCACATGTAAAACCAAATAATCATCACATATTTATCACCACAAGAGCATATGTGATTATGTTGAATATAAACTTTCCTTTGGGCCAATTTATATTCATATTAGTCACACACACTTAACTCTTTATATATTTAAAATAAATTAATCTCCACTGAGTTCACTTTGGTGAGCCTTATTGTGTCAATCAATTTATCTCAATATATATATATAATCTTTCCATTATTTAAATCTAAAATTCCCAAAATCCAAAATTAATTGATAAAATATATAAATATATTTAATCAAAGTCCAAACATGTCAAATACCACTTGTTCTAAATTTCAACATGTAATAAATAATGGGACCCATATGAGATAATATTTCAACACATATTAATGAATAGGACCCATATGTAGAAAATACTTCAACACATAATTAATGAATAGGACCCATATGTAGAAAATATTTCAACACATAATTAATGAATGGGACCCATGTGAAGAAAAAAAATTTCTACATATCCATAAACATAAACATATACTATACAAATCACAATTCATTTAACCAAAATTTTATCATAAATGAACCAAGTCTTAAACCATATCCAAAACAATAATAATGAACCAAGTCTTAATCCATATCCAAAACAACAATAAAATAATTTGAATCTCAATGATTAAACATGAATAAGCTCTGATACCAATTGTAGGAACAAAGTCTATTGATGAAAACCATCATCAATAGGTAGGATCAAAATCAATTGATGAAAACCATCATCAATCCAAGATCATTCATGTTCAAACATCAAGAATAATTAAATAAAACTGAAAGCGGAAGCGTACCTGAATCCATATGGAAGATCTGAATCCTTAGCCTTATGGTTTTTTGATCTTCCAAATTGATGTGTTTGAGAGGTTTTAGTTTTAGAGAAAAACTTCTAAGCTCTCTTCAAACTTCTAACTTCTTCTTTATATATGATGGGATATATATAAGGAAAAAACTCAAACACATAATTTGGGGACCATAACCCTAATGTCTTTATTTCCAATTTTGCCCATCATAAAATTAGAAATTATATTAGAGTATCTACACATATATTAACCCATACTTTACAACCTTAAATATGCCCATAATTAACCTAAACTAAATTAGATCACTTTAACATTTGGGCCAAACCTTTTATGATAGTATATATATATATATATATATATATATATATATGACATAAAATTATTTTAACCTAATGTTATATTTAATGTATAAATATTAGTCCATATAAATAATCCAACATCTATATGCTAGAAAAAAAGACCAAAGATAAAACACACTAAGCTGCAATAACTTAGATTCTATGTCCTCGGACTTTATATATATGGAGATTGAGGAGTGAATAGAAAAGATAAACCTCTATAGGGGACTTGAACTTGTAAATTTTGAGACAACTTCATAAAAAACTCAACCAAAGAAAGCAAAGACTAACGCCTCAAAAGCAACCATAAGGTTTACTAAGTAGAGAAAACTTGTGCGCAGAGGGTCTGGTTTTCAAGAATCACAAAACAAGATGGGTGGAGGTTATCTTGCTTCTATCATCCTTTTACCACCAAAATCATAATAAGCCACGCTGATTAAAGAAAACAACCCCAGTTGTAAGCCACCAAGAAGGTGGTGGACAAAAAGAGCTAAGAAAAGGCATGATCTTCCACCATATAGATGGAGTACAAAAAAGATCTTATTAAGGCTGGATCTATGGAAACAAACCAAGACACAAAAAATTAAAATATATGCATAAAATCAAAGGTGGAAGATTTAAGACTGCTGCAGGCCAAAAGATCGGGGGGCAACCCTACGTTTAGGGCAAAAAACCAGAGAAAAAGAGTTGAAAGAAAATAAATAAACTTTGAGAAATTTTTTACTGTTTTGATATTTAATTCTAATGTAAATTGATATCACATGAATATCAATTCATTAAGATGAATTGGGACCCTAGCTAATTTCTTTAAACCCTTATTTGTTTTATATAGAAATAAATGATATCAAATGGAAAAGAAAAAGACATTTTTATTTTTTATTTATAAAATAATTAAAGAAAAAAATAAAAAATAAAATTTGATTTTCCAATTTTTCATCAAAACTCCAAAATATTTTTCTTCAATTTGGAGTAAAATGGAGAGAATTGAAAAAATAAAACAAAAAATAAATTCTTTTCTTTTCTTTTCTTTTTCTTTTCTCATAATTTGATTAAAATAACCAAACAATGTAAAAAAGAGTTTTTCTTTTTGTGTATTTAATTTCTTTTCATTTTTCCCTTTTATGTACAGATCTTTATCCTATCAGCAAAAGTGTAAATCTGTTACATCTAGAATTTCGTTATGCAGAGTTCTGAATCCAAGTCGACGACTTATCTATTGATTATATAACAAAGGGCAATTGTTATTCATGGGGTTGGTGATGCTAACAAATCTTAAAGCTTGTTATACTATCATTCTTGGCAATCACTAAGACAAGGGAGTTTCAAATGCAGCATCGATGCCACTATTTTTTCCACTAAGCACAAATTTAGCTTTGGCCTAGTGTTTTGAGATGATCATGAGAATTATTTGTAGGTTGTTTCATGTCAATGGAATGATTTCCTTCAACCTTGCATGACTAAGACAATAAGGACTAAGGAGGCTTCATCATGGATCTTAGCAAATAATTTGCCAAAGGTGGAGTTATACATTGACAATCAAGAAGGGAGTTATAAATTGACAATCAAGTAGTTTAATAATCAAGAAGTTTATCCCTTATTTGGATGATGGTTTTTTATGGTTTCATATAGTATGATATTGTTTTATTTTGCGTTTATTTTAATTTCTAACTTAATGATATAGTTTTTCGTAGTTTTAAAATTATGGTTTTTGGTCAGTTTTTGAAACCACTAATTTGGTAGTTTCATATAGTTTAAATCTTAGTTGTTCTAAAAATACCCTCTGCAAATATTTCAAATTTCAAAATTAATATCTTAATCTAATAATCTTTTCTTTCATTATTATTTTTTTATACATTAATTTTATTATAATTTTCTTAATTTAGATTATTATAAAATAATTTGATATATATTTTATTGATTTTAATATTTATTTTTCATGCCTTTAATTGAAATCAGTTATTAATTATAAAAAATAAAACTAATTATTTACTATAAAAAATAAAAATTTAAATTAATTAATAATTATAAAAAAATAAAAATTATTTATAAATTTTAATTAAAACTAATTTCAATTTAAGGATATTTTGATCATTTTATTATTTTTGTGACTATATCATATCATCAAAGTAAATAAAAACGGCTTAATTAACCCAATTATATTATCTATCTATTTATCCAAATATGATAAATAATATATCATATTATAATATAATTAAAATAAATAATTTATTTTAAGCCATCTAAATAAAGTGTTATTTTGCTCGGAAATCAAACAACTGTAATTTATTCAAATTTGAAAGCATTATTTCGTATTAAGCATTTGAGTAGGCAAATAAATAATTAGTATTATTTTTTAAAAGGCTAAATAATTATAAAGTCCTTAAAATTTTGCATATTACACTAGTCAGTTCCTGTATTTTCAACTTCTAATTTTTATATTATCCAGTTTTTAAAAATTAAACTGTTTAGTCATTCTGTTAATATTTTTATTTTAAAAATATTAGTCAATTACTTTGATATTATAAAATAATTTATTTATTATTTTCTTTATATATATTTTTCTTTATTATTTATTAAGTCATGCTTATTTTTAATTTTATTTATATTTTTTACACATAATTTATTTTATTTTTATAAATATTATTAAAAAATAATTTTAAATAATATGAATAATATCTTTTATTATTTTACAGACAATCTATATATATCATTTATTTTATTATTAAAAAAATAATTTTAAATAATATAAATAATATCTTTTATTATTTTACAGACAATCTATATATAAAATAAAATAAATTTAATAAATAATAAAGATAAATATATATAAATGAAGAGCAAATAAATTATTTTATAATATATTTATCTTTATAAGAATATATATAAATTAATACTATATTTATCTTTATAAAAATATATATAAATTAAAATAACTTATTAAAATATTTAATGTATAAGAAATATAAATAAAATTAAAAATAAGTATGACTTGACAAATAACAATATATATATATATAAATAAATTATTTTATAATATCAAAGTAACTGACTAATATTTTTAGGATGAAAATATTAATAAAAAAATTAAATAATTTAATTTTAAAAATTAAAAAATATAAAAATTATATATTAAAAATATAAAGACTGAATAATATAATATATAAAAATTTAAAAATTTTATAATTATTTAGCCTATTAAAAAATTGCTCGTTAATATAACAATTTATGCCACTGTTAGGAGTTGTTATTCTTGTATGCTAGTCATCGTAGTTGACCTATTTATCCAAGGTTTCTTTTAAACATTCATTCAGTTTATTGCTAGAGTTTCTTTTAATTAATGTATTGCATATCCTCAAAAATAACCCAAAAAGTTCAGGATTTCTCTTCAGTTAATACGACAGCACATGCGCAAGTGATTATTGTTATTATTATTATTATTATTATTATAAACAAAACAATCACCGACCGCTCACTATAGCGAGAGGCTCCCGTCCAGTGGGCAAAATGCGCCGTCTCATATCCTGCGCATATTATTATTATTATATAAATAAATAAAATTTTAATTAAGACCAGGAATTATGACCAGGAGAATTCCATTTCTTGATATATAGTAACATAATAAACAAAAAGAATATATATATATATATATTTCTCAAGTCTCAACGTCTGCGATTCTCACAGGGGTAAAGATTGAATCTTCATCTTTTTTTCTTCCCTGAGTTCTCGATTTGGGTTTGGTCGATCGTTGATAATTATCTAATTATCTTCAAAATTAAGGTTTGCTTAACTTAGTAAATGATGTGGAAGCATTCATTCACCATCTGCACCCTTGTTGTCTGTTAATTGATTATTATTATTATTATTCTTATTTTGTTGTTCTGACTGGAGGTTTCGCATGATTGTTATTATGAGTGCTCGAATTTTCCAGATTTTGAACTTGTTTGTTGTGCCTTTTGCCAGTTTGAGCTGGTTTCCTTAGGAATTTCGGCTGAACTTTATTGTGGTTACTGTTAATTGCTGTGAAAGTTGGAAGCCTTGTATGGATTCTCTGATTTGTCATTGTCTTGATTGTGGAATTGAAGATGGAATCTTAAATTCGGTGGCCATAGTTGCTTGAAGAGGAAGATAAGTTTTGTTCAATTTATTTTTAGGATCTTCATAATTAGGCTGAATTATTAGGTCAATGATGGAAATACATTTTAGAAGTCAGTTTGCTATATATGTTGTGTTTTCAGAAATTCTTTTGTGTTTATCATATATTTTAGAAGTCGGTTTGCTAAATATGTTGCCTTCTGGGAATGACAAGGTTTCAATGATCTCATGTCTCTCTAAACAGTTATTACACTTGTAGCTAGAAAGATTCTTGAAGAATTTAAAAGGTGTGGACATCTTTCGAAAGAGTCTTGGTGGTGGAATGAGGAAGTGTAAAAAGTGGTAAGAAGTAAAAGGGAATGACATAAGAGTTTGTCCAAGTGTAATAACAATGATGCTTTTGAGCAGTACAAACTAGCGAAAAAAGATGCTAAAAAGGCAGTTAGTCAATCAAAAGCACAATCTTTAGAGAGTTTGTATGAAAAACTTGAAACAAAGGAAGGAAAAAAACTATCTATAAATTGGCTAAGATAAGGGAAAAGAAATGCTGTGATTTAAACCAAATTAAGTGCATTAAAGATAAAGAGAATAAGTTTCTGGTTCAAGAAGATGATATTAAGGAATGATGGAGAAGCTATTTTGAGAAACTTTTTAATGGTAACCATAATGATAACATTGAGGGTTTAGGTGTTAGGCCGAAGGAAAATGTGAAATACACTAGACAGATTAGGTTTTCAAAAGTTAAAGAAGCTTTGAAAATGATGAAAGTTGGTAAAGCTTGTGGACCAGATGAGATAACTATTGAGGTTTGAAAATATTTTGGAGATACAGGAATTGCATGGTTGACATCTTTATTCAATAAGATCTTAAGTACAAAGAAAATGCCTAATGATTAGAGACATAGTAATTTGATATCTATTTTTAAGAATAAAGAAGATATTCAGAATTGTTCAAATTATAGAGGTATAAAGCTTATGAGCCACACTATGAAATTGTGGGCGAGCTGTGAAACACCGTTTGGTGTTAGATACTTCTATCTCTTCAAATCAGTTTGGCTTTATGCCTAATCAATCAACTATGGAAGTTATTTGTCTTATAAGAGATTTGATGGAAAAGTATAGAGAGATGAAGAAGGACTTACATATGGTTTTTATTGACTTGGAAAAAGCGTATGATAGAGTCCCTAGAGAAGTTTTATGGTGGGTCCTAGAATGTAGGGGAATATCTATACGATATATCCAAGTCTTGAAAGATATGTATAAGGGAGCCATCACTAGTGTCCGCACCGTGGGTAAGAATTTTTCCGTTTCAATTGGATTATACCAAAGTTCAGCTTTGAGCCCTTATCTTTTCGCCTTAGTCATGGATGAGCTAATAAGACATATACAGGATGACATCCCTTGGTGTATGATGTTTGCAGATGATATTGTATCAATAGATGAAACTCAAGCAGGGTAAGTCAAAAGTTAGAGTTATGGAGAAGCACTTTGGAATCTAAGGGTTTTAAGTTAAGTAGGACTAAGACTGAGTATAGGCATTATAGATTTAATAGCGAGAATAGAGAAATGGGCAAAATTGTTTTAGACGGAATAACAGTACCTTATAGTACTTATGTTAAATACCTTGGCTCTATTCTTCAAAAAGATGGGGGTTGTGAAGAAGATGTAAATCATAAGATTAAAGCTGGTTGGATGAAGCGGAGGGGTGTTACAGGAGTTCTATGTGATCGAAAGATGCCAATTAAATTAAAATGAAAGTTTTACTGCACTGTAATACGGCTTGCGATGATGTATGATAGTGAGCGTTGGGCAGTAAAAGGACAACACATGAATAAAATACATATTACGGAAATAAGAATGATAAGATGGATGTGTGGTCATACTAGGATGGATAGAATCCGTAATGAGTGTATTAGGGAAAAGGTAGGGGTAGCACCTATTGAGGATAAGATAAGAGAGCATAGATTGAGATGGTTTGCCCATGTGAAACGAAGACCTAGCGATGTGCCGGTTAGAAAAACCGAACAAGTTAGAGTAGATATAGCTAAGAGAGGCAAAGGTAGGCCTAAATTGACTTGGTCAAAGGTGGTCCAAAATGATCTTTTGATGTTACATCTATCAAAAGAGATAGCCCTAAATCGTATTGAGTGGAAAAGAAGAATCCATATAGTCGACCCCAATTGACTTGGGATTAAGGCTTTGTTGAGTTGAGTGGAGTTGTATTCTACCTTTTTTATAGCTTCTAAGTTTAGTTAAAGAGAGGACTTGAGTTTTGACATAAGTTTAATTAACATTGTCTTGAAAGATTTCTCTCCTTATCAAGGATGTCGTATTGCTGTTGATAGTGTTTTATTGGCTTGCCCTTTTCAGTGGCATGAAAATGATTCCTAGTGGTTGCACAATTTTTTTAGCTATTTGATATTCATACTCCCAAAATTGTTGGTTGTATGTTAAGTAGCTGTAGTCTTATACTTTCCTTTCCCTGTTTTATGTAGTACAACATGCAAAACACCGAAAGTATGCTCAACGTAACAGTTATATGGAGGGGGAACAAGTACTTTGTAGAGATGAACTCTGATGCATCTCTCAAGGACCTAGGAGATGAACTACAGAAGTTGACTGATGTTAAGCCAGATACCATGAAATTGATTGTGCCACAAATTTCTAGCAAAGGCTCAAAACTGCTGTCTCCTTTCTCTAATGAGCACCTGCATCTGAGTTTGCACGAAGCTTCCATTATCGAGGTAATGTCACCTACTCAAGTTCTTTGAAAAAAAATGATCTTTGTTTGATACTAATTGTGATTGATTTATATGCGTGTCTAAAACTATCATCGTCTTTTCCGATATCACTGATGCATCTTTCTTGTATTTTAGGGGAAGGCTATCAGAATGTTGGGAGTTTCTGAAGATGAGGTTGATAAAGTTCTACAAAATGCAAAGGACAACTTGAGAATTGCTGGATTTGATGAAGAAGAAAGGAGAATGAAGCAGAGGTTGTTAGGTCAACCCCATGCTTCGTTTAAACTACCACAAGGACCTTATACCTTTTGTGATTTTCGCACGCTGCAGCTTCCTGGTATAGAGGTGCGTTTGAGTTTGCAAATTCTCTTTTCTTGTAGTTCATAGATGGGAGATAGTATTCAAACTTCACTCTTCGGCTTTACAGGACAGCATGGGTACTAACTAGACTAATTCCATCTTTGGTTACATGTCCCAGAAAATCTTACATGTGATTACATAGTTTATTTTAAATCATATGCCACAAAGATAAGAGATTTCATGTTACTAATAAAAAGATTACATGTCCAAGAAAACCTGATATGTGATTGCGTAGTTTATTTAGATCATATGCTATATAGAGAAATGATTTCATGTTACTGAGAAAGAGGAAAAAGCAGCCTTTATTTTAGTATTACAATATGGGGGAATAGGGAATCGAACCTGAACCTACCCAGGAGAAGTGCACTTGTCACTAGGCCATGCCTTGGCGTGTGGAAAAAGCAGCCTTTTGAGTACTAAAGGATGTTGCTGATACATAGAAAGTTAAAATTATAACTGCAGCTATTTGTTGTTCAGGTAATTGTCCTCTTTATTGACCATGGCATTGCCAACTTGACTCTTTGTTCTAGTGGTGGATAAAGTAATTAGTATATAGTTGTGGACTCATTATTTTTATTTTTTCCCCAGTGAGATGGGGGGTCGTCACAGAAAGCCACTTATCATTGCAGTTCCTGAGACAATTATTCGTCAATAGAGCATGTGTGTGTTAATCACATCCAATTCAATTGTACAAACAATGTGGAATTACACATTCATACCACAAAACAATATCAACATTTAACTAGAAATGATAATGCCAATATTCCACTGAATAATGCAAATGGTAGTAGGCTTAATATATTTTACAAAATATACTGTGTTTAGAAATATAATAATTGTTTAAAAGTCCTTGTTGAGTATATCTTAAAATTTGATCGTGTGGACTTGATTCATTGCTATGGATTCTTTTCTGGTCTACAGTTGAACCCTTCTGCTTCAGAGGCATTGAAAAGGATGCATATGCTTGCAGCAGATCCTGGGATTGTTGCAATAATGAACAAGGTATCTTGGATGCTCACGTTCCTGATTCAGCTCATTCTCTAAACAATCTGTTTTGTTGTGTTAAGTGCTGACTTTTGATTTTTGATTTTTCTTTAAGCATTGTTGGCGTGTTGGAATTTTGACTGAGATGGCCCCAGTTGGTTATGTTGGTGTGAGTCCTAAATGTATTCTTGGATTCAATAAGGTAAAAGCATATGGAATACATCGCTTGTTCACTTGGCTGCTGCACTGTCTTTGATCTGTTATACATGTTTCTTTTTCTCCTTTTCCATCTGCTGACTCTTATTTGCTGCTGCAGAATCATGGAGAGGAGATATCTCTGCGTCTTCGAACTGATGACCTCAAGGGCTTCAGAAAATATGAAAGCATCAAGAAAACACTTTTGCATGAACTAGTAAGCTTTATTTGTAAAATGACTTGTTCTTTTGTTTTTAACATGTTTCAAGAATTGCTATGAGTGAGTGCTTTTTGAGTGCGTCTGTTCCTATTTCATCCCAGGCTCATATGGTATACTCAGAACATGATGCAAACTTCTATGCTCTGGATAAACAGGTAAAATGCATTTGCATGCATATATTTATGTCTGAGATCACGATTATTGCTTAAATTTACTGGTACAACTCAATAAAGTAGCTTTGTCTAAATTCATGTGTTTCTGGGGCAGCTGAACCAAGAAGCTGCTAGTTTAGATTGGACTAAATCAAGGGGACACACCTTTAGTCGAGTTAGGCATCTGGACCATTATGAGGAGGAAGAATCCTATGGTTCAAATTACCGAAGTTCTGCTCAAAAGCTTGGGGGAAATTCTTCAGATCAACTGGCAAGTGCACGTGCATCTTCAGTGGCTGCTGCTTACCACCGTTTAGCAAATGACTTCACTAACAGTTCAGGAGTTACTGGAGTGCATGAAGAACCTGATCCTGATGATTCTACGTTCAGCCTGCATGACAGACCTGGTGCCATGGATTATGTGGGAGAATACAATATTGATATAGAAAGCCCACGTGAGGTTCAGTGTAAACTTGATTGTGAGCCAGATCCTGATGAACATTCTTTTGATTGTGCGTATGAACCTGATCCTGATGATTCTCAGAATAATGACCATCATATAATGGAGATCCTGGAAAGGGAGATTCAGTTTACCAAAACCATTGATGAACCTGATCCAGATGACTCCAAAACGAAACAGAACAATTTAGGAGATGGAAGCATCCAGGGATCTAGTCATAACAATTTGCTAAAGGCTAAAAGCATGGAAGACCAAGGCTGTCTAAGTAAGGCTTATAGAGAACCTGATCCTGATGAATCTCAAAAAAATGGAACTGTGCAGGCAGAGCCTGATCCTGATGATGATTTGGCAGGTTCACCGGAAATATCAAGAACAGAAACTGATGAAAGCATGATTATTGATGAACCTGACCCAGATGACTCAGAAACAGAACAGAGCAATCCAATAGATGGAAGCATCGAAGGATTAGATCAGAATAATTCTTCAGTGACTGAAAGCCCAGCCTATCCAAATAATGCATATAAGAAACCCAGTTCTGATGAAATTCAAGCAAACAGAGTCGGTTATGCAGAACCAGATCCTGATGATAATTTAGTGGTTGAAAAGGAGATATCCAGTGTGAAAATTGATGAGCCAGATCCTGATGATGAAGAGTTACAGAGAATCCAAGATCCTGTTACTGTTATCTGTAGTCGGCTGCAGAAGGCTGTCGAGACACTGAGGGCTGAAGTTAATCCCATAGAAGCAACTGCTACCTTCAAAACTCTTTTTAAAATTATTAGGTAAGAAATTTAACTTGGTTATATTTTGTTAATGATTTAACTTCCTGATCTATGTTTTGGATGATAATTATTTTTTATTACATTCTATCCTACTGCATTGTTCCCTAGCTTAGTAATGATGATATTACCTTTCTGCGACTTCCAGTGCTTAGGTTCTAACAAAACCCTGAATCATTTCTAATGGTTGGCAGGAATGTGATTGAACACCCACATGAAATGAAATTCAAGAGACTCCGCAAGGTACACATGCTGATAGCCATATCGAAATTTTCTATGTTTTTTGGAAGTTTGCTTTCGGTTTCTACTGCATCTATTGTCTTAATTGCTATTCACTAACGAGTGCATACATTGCAGGCAAATCCCATATTCCAAAAGAATATTGCCAATAACAAAGGTTTGCACTTTTTCTACAATCTGTTAATATTACATAATAGAAAAAGGTTATACTCTTTTGCTAGTTATCTGGTTTGGATTATTCGATGCTTAGAGATTGATATGAGCCATGCCATGTGATGATAGAAAGTCACCATTTGTTAAACAAGTCAAAATATAATTTACATTCAAGATAGGGTAGTTCATCAAAACATGAGAAGTGCTTTGCTTTACCTGATTATTGACTAACTAAATAAAGCATTATTTGTGTGCGGATCTTGAAATCTGAAAGTTCATACTGTAAATCATTATATGATTATATTAAGGTTTAAAATTTTACTCAAAATATGCCTGGCATCAACCTGGGAGGTCTAATTGCTCAAACTGTTCTAATTCTAACATCCAACAAGATTAAGAACCCTAATGGGTGGGTTACCTACACCATAAAACAGTCATCTAGAGTGAGAAGAGAGTAAAATTATGTAATGTATGTAACATGCTTTGAAAGAGTGGGAGTTACTGCTTGAATAAAATACTTAGGTGTCTTTGCGTTTGCACTTTTGCAGCTGCAATTGAAATTCTGCAGATGGTTGGATTTATTGAAGATGTTGTCATTGACGAAAATGGGAAAGCAGAAACTTGTTTAGTGTTGAAGCGGAATGATCCAGGCTTGTTGTGGCTTGCTAAATCATCCCTGGAGGCATGTGTGGTTTGCTAGCTGTTAGACTGAAGATGAAATTGAAAACAATCCAAAACTGTCAATTGTGCCGTACATATTTAAAAAAAAAAAAGGTTTATTGCTTGTAACTTGTAATGAGAAACTTACTTGCTTGAACTTTTGTAGCAGCATTTCGTCAGAACATTAATTGTAAATCATATTGATGTTCTGGACAATTGAGTGCTAGATTTGCATGTATATCATATTGATATTTTGGACAATTGACTGCAAGATTTCCATGTTGATTATTGCGCATTTCTGTTGATAATCCTTTCCGAAATTCATCACTTATTTGATCGAAATGCTATTAAATTATTATTGTTACTGTTGTTAAACTAAAATTTCACTAATCAAAAGCCCATATTAAAATAAGCAAAATAAGTAAATTACTATCTAAATCGAGTCATTAATCCTTCAAGGCGCTTAAACTAAAGTTTTGAAAAGATCATAAGCCGTCTAATTCATATTCCTCTTTATCCATAGAAATGACGAATTTTTAAACTAATTTTTCAAAAGAAGCAATGTGAAATGATGGTATCAAATTCTATAAGAGTTCAGTTGGAGCCTTTAAAGCATGAAAAAACTTTGAGATAGTCTATTTCGACTTTCACTATCAACTCGACGCTTGAACCACAAAAGCACATTTGTTAGCGAAATTGTTTCTGCAATAGAAAGCTCAAAATTATAGCAAAAAATCATGAAACTTCATGCAGAAAAACCCCTTCTTCGTTAGATCACTGTAGCATAACCATAGCATTCTGGCCATTGGATATAGATACATCTATATTATTGCATTTGATCCAACCGGCGTAGACAAATTCACATTTTCAAGCAAAAGCTGTTTTAGCATCTTTTCTTTTTTGCAAATAATTGGCAGCAGAATTAACTACACTCACAAGTGAATAATTATTTTATTGTTAGCAAGTCAAGTTTGTAAAATACCTAATATCGCAGCTTATGATCTCAAATTTGTTCAAAAGCTCATGATACTGATTTTAAAAATAAAAATTAATCCAAGTTTTCACACTCAGATTTCCTTAACTCTTATACAATAAAAAATTACATAAATTTTATCCTAAGATTGATCACAAACAAAAAAAAACGAGTTCAGCGATTTTTTTTTTTTTTTTGTTCATTGCAAGTTAAACTTTGATGGCAAAATACCATGTAGCAACCTCCATAGAAAATTTTAATTTTTAGCGGCAAGTTATTAATCCATATCTTTGCCTAATTATCTTCAACAGCCTAATCATTAATGCTTGTGAACTTCATAGCCAAATTTTACCTCGTGCTCCTCAATCTTGGAGAAATACCAAATGAATTTATTAGACGGTTTAAAAATTCTATGAGATATTTCATGATCTTATTAGCACCCGCAAAAACAAATATACCATTTATTAAATTGACATCCCTACCCATACCATTATCGGAAAAAATCTCTATCCTTCGTATTTTCACAACCCAGCAACCCTGATTCCGGCGCAACTTGATTTTGTATTATAAGAGTGACGTACCAGCAAGCTTCCATCTTTTGTCTAGAGTCAAGGTCTTTCACTTAGGGAGATCTCGTCATCTCTGTCAATCACTTGGTTCCGGTACGATCCAATTCCTTTCGGTGACATCTAGTTAGACCATCGGGCTCTAACTTTAAAGAATGTACATCCTACTCTCTCTTCATTATAGAAGGTTCTTTCTGTCCAATACAGGAGAATCTGCTTCATTCAATGCCAGCATCTCTCTCAGCTGCAAGAAGATCAATTGCATTGCCAAGCTCCAATTCTACTTTTAGCTTTAGTGGAGTGAATATAAAAGTAGGGTTGTAATCGGGCCGAGTCAAGTTTTGAAAAATTTAAATTTAACTCGTTATAAAATAGTTAAGTTTAAATTCAAATTCCAGTCAAGCTCGAGCCAAACCTGAGCTTGTATTGAGCCAGTTCATATATAATATATTTCAAACTCAAATTCAAAATTGATTTAAATAAGTTTAACTTATTAACCAACTTATTTCAACTTTTATTTCTATTTATCTTTTCAATATTTTTATAGAAAATAAATTAAAATTAATATTTTTTATGAAAAATAAACAATATGATTATATATTAATTATATTTTATTATAAATAACTAAATTTTTTATAGTTTATATTATTTAATTTATTTATCACATATACCATATATTAATAAATAATATAAATTAAATTAGTCAAAAAGTTAATATACTCATATATATATAATTTAATAAATATAACTTAAATTATATATTTTTAATATAACATAATAAATAAACTAGCTTATGAATTTAATTTATAAATTTTTTAAATGAGTTAGCTCGCAAGTTTATTATTTAAATATTTTTTTAATTTAAATTTAGCTCATTTAATAAATAAATAGTTTAACCTCAAATCTAAACAAATTTTTATCGACCCAAAAGCCAAGCTGAACTCCGCATCTTAGCTCATTTACTGTCCAAAACAAAAATTTTGCAAATCATTCATCCGCTTGTCCTTATTAGGAGGCGAACTCCGTATACACTTAGGAGGCCTGACCCTACATGCATATTTTTTTAAAGTAAATATATTTTAGTCACTCCAATCATTTTGTTCTTTCACCTTTATTCTCTCTTTATTTTCTTTTTCTTGGAAAAAAATTTTCTTTTGTCTAGTTTAAAGATAATTCATAAAGAAAATAAGATTTATAGATATCAAGAAAATTTGATCAAGGTGTCTATAATTAATTAATAAATTACTTTGATTTATTTCTACTTTTACTGTAAAAATTTTAAATTTGAATCTTCCTTAGCTTTATTTATAGAATGAAGTTCTATAAAAGTAAATCGGTAAAAAATTTTGCAAAAAAAATTAATTAAATTATGAAAATGCCTTTTTGAAACCCTAAATTTCAAATGCTAAGTTTTTTATAATTTCTTCATTCCCATTTTCTTTAGATTATGCATATCTAGATGTTATATTAATAATTTAAGGATGAGTTTTTATTAATTATGATAATTTTGTAATATTGGCCAAAAATTTTGATTGATAACAAGATGAGATTAATTGTGAATAAAAAAATTAATAATAATTTGAAATTTGTTTGGTAAAAAATATAATATATTTCATCTGTTGCTCAACATTTTTTAATGAAATTGGAAAAAATTGAATTGTGAAAATTTATTAAATATTTTTATATTATTAATATGAGATTTTGTTCCCCTTAATATATAATCCTTCGTCCACCCCTTAAATGTACCTTTCATCTTCTATTCTCCAAATAACCTCTTCAACTAGCAATTTCTTTGCTAAATAAATATTCTTCCATACAAAAATCCCTTGGAAAATAGTTTACTTTGAAAACTTTAATTAGAAGAGAATCAGAATTAGAAATAAATCTTTATCCTTGTTTACAAAGCATTGCCCGTGTAGATTTTTGAATCACATTTCTATTTAGGCATACATAATCTATGCCAACTAACTTAATTGATTTTTTTTTTATTGCCATTTAATCAGAATGAATTCATCATTTCATTTTTAAATTTGGTCACAAAGAAGAATAGGAATCATAATGCAGTAACGCCGTTTATCTCTTTTCTTGAATCTAGTTTTCCATCTACCCTATCTATTATATATTATTAACATTACAAATACCATAAATTTTTATATTTTGCTTTACATTGTCAATATTTAAATATATTAATAAATTATCCTAAAAAGATAATATTGAGAAAAATTGCAGTATAAAAATTCCATTTCAAATTTAATGAAAAAGTGAATGCAAAAATTCAGTGTAAAAACACCAAAAATTTTCAAAATATGTTAGGAAACAAACATATACAAAACAACAGAAGCTCTACTTTTGCATTCGATTTAACACTCCTCTATGTAATTAGGCAAAGACAAGTATCGCACACGTTATATCGCAAAGCAAAAGAGAGTATCATTTGCAGTTTGAAATTTCTGAAAACTTGTAAACTCGTTTTAACTTCTGGAAAACTTGATCTCATTGCGTAAATGCTGGAAAGTCATGAATCCATTGAAATGTCTTCGCCATTTGGATTCGGTGGATTAGCAATGACGGGGCTCGCAGATGTATTATTTTGAGGATGACCAGCTCCAAATTGGAATTCGTGCGGAGGCACATCCAAAGGACGGACAAAAACTGAGGTAGTGCCAATACAGTTGAATGCCGGAGCTGGAACTGGATCCAGATCCGGAACCGGATCATTAGCCTTAGGAAAGCCAAAACTAAAGGATGGCACTCCCGTAGGTAAGAAAACTGGCAGGACAGGGCTGCTGCTATCCGCAACCCCAAAAACCTTTTGCTCATACTCCTGCAACTGCTCGTATACAGCTGAAATTGACCAAAAAAGAAAGATGAAGTTTAGATGTGGCGTATGTAATAGCAGGAAATCAAGTGCTCATATCCGAGAAAAGCTACCGCATGAGAATGAAATGCAATACATATGCAACTACAGAATTCAATACAAAAAAAGCTTATATCCAAGAAACAACACACCCTATATTTGGTAATGGCATTCAAGAGCTCCAAGCATACTGTAACTTGAAAATTGTGAAAATTATTCCAACACAATGTGCAAGAAGATATGCAAACCTTGGCTTAACTCAACAGATGGTCTCCGCTCTTTCACCCACTGACAACTTTGTCCTAACCTCCATCCTTTGGACTTCATCAAGTAAGCTATCACAATAGCTGGAGACCTTACAAAAAGAGAATATCAAAATACTTCAGCCAATAATCATTTCTCATAATATATGTCAAAAGCTACTGATGTTCTGTACAACGTGCAAAAAGCTTTAGGATCAGATGATACATAGAATTCATAAGTTATGATTCTAAGTAACATTGAGTTAAAATACTTCAGCCAACACTCACTTTCCAGTATACAAGTCAAAAGGTACTGATGTGTGTATAACATGTGAAAGAGTTTCAGGATCAGATCCCATATGCCACCTTCCAGACATATTTTTGTACTACACCCAAAAGAAGTACTGGAATAAAAAAATATAAAGAAGAAAAAAAAAAGGTAAGTGTAATTGTGGATACGCTACCTATTTTTTCCTGACATGCAATGCACAAGAACACGAGCCTTGTCCCTTTCACATTGATCTGCAAAAAGAAACGTGTCATGTTCCACTCAAAGTCTCCATGAGAAAGTAAAGGTTAGAAATACAAAGCAAAAAAGAAAAAGATCATTATATTGAAAAACCAGTGCAATTTACCAGATTCAGCAACGAAGTTGCTAACTGATTATCATGAAAGGATGGTTAACTATGAGCAAATTAATTGAATAAACTATCTACAGATAGGAGGGATTTGCTCCGGTGCAATAAAAAGGTTGTTCATAAGGTCATTGATTTGAATCCTAAAAACAACCTTTCTATAGAAAATTGATTTAAGAAAAGAAAAAGCTAAGAGTAAAGTGCATACAAGAGCATTGAGTACTAGGAATGCCCTCCTTTCAACATAGATCTCTTCTAATGAGAAGTCATATTTTATTCAAGTGTTATGGATATAATTTGATTAAATACATGTTGGTTGTTGCTGATAATACTTCATCATACAAATTATTGCTCCATTTCTTTTTCATATAAAATAACAAACATGTGAAGAAGATTTTTTTTTTTGTTGAAGAAAATGACTTATTTTCGATTATTTGGTTGTGAGACTAAAATATCTTAAAATTTTTTGTGGCATCCAAAATTCATTGGAAATATAGACTTTCTTTTGTAAAAGTGACCTAAACACTTTCATATGTTCTATCTATAGTTGAATATAAAAAAAATAACACAAAAAACGAAACATTTTTGTTGTTGATAAGACCACTAGCAGCCACTGGTAGGTCCATGACAACCAAAAATAATCTAGTTGGACAAGCATGCATCTATGTAATTCCCCTTTACATTATTTCACCTGTTATTATGAGTTTATGAAAATCCAGAATTCCCACAGTAAAAAAAGAGTCATTTTCCTTGAATCTTCCAACTCAACAGGAAAACATTCTTTGTTGGCCAATTTTTTAATTGCCAAAAAATGCAGATAATATTTTCTAGAAAATTTTTTTCTGAAAATTTTTTGTTTAATAAATTTCTGCAGATTATTGCTAATCAACTTTTTCTTTATCATTAGTTAAAGAAGGTTGAGTATTGTAGACACTAAAGTTCTAGACTGCCTTAAATGAGGCATTAGAAACATATTGATTGGCAAGATGAGCCAGAATCTGACACCACAGCTAATACAGCTTGCCATTTGAATGAAGAAATCAAAGACTCCATTGACATAAATGTTACACAATTCTTGAGCTCATGCAAGGTAATGTCAAAATCACAATGGATCAAACAACAATGTTATGAGCTTTTGTAAATCATAAAGCAAAAATACAATAGTTATGTTTTGCAATCATAAGCAGGAGTATAATAGAGACATGTGGGAGTGTGTATTTTCTGATTCCACTGTTCTCTGGAATTGTCAAATACCAGAGGGTAAGTGTCTATAGAGGGCTGAGGAGAAGCAAGATAAATGTAAAATAACAAAGCTAAAAAAGAAATCACAATTTTCCATATATAAATAACTCACCTAAAAATTGAATTGCATCATCAAATTGTAAAGTTTTGTCATCTTGGAGGCAGTGATAAGTGAATGAATTCTTGTAGAGATTTTGACAAGCCGGTACTGTCTACACAGAGACAAAAAAATTGATATAAGACTGCAGCAGACCTCTTGTTCTTGACTAAGATAATTACTGCCTCCCATGCCCATCAAAAGTAAAACAATCATGAAAATCATAATCAATAAAAATATAATTTCTAAAGAAGAGTTTCAAAGAGATAGCTCTATTGAATGAAGGAAATTTGACAAATTTAAGATTGCCAAAGAACAAAAGGAAAAACTAATATCAATTATCTTCTTTGCATCCCAAAATGTCCCATTCGCTATCATTTACTTCCTTAGATCAAGTGCAAAAATCAACTAGTTTGATCCTTGCACAAAATCCTACATCGGTTAATATAAATTGTTCTCCCCATATGTATCATTTGTTATAAAAACAAATCTTTTTGTCCATAAGAGTCAGTGCTTTTTTTTTTCTAATGGGTGGAAGGGGAATTGGATAGACTATTTAACAAAGTGAAAAGACAAAGGGCAAGTATAAGAATATAACAACCAGGTCAACCTATAAGAATATTAATAACCAGATCAACCATTATACCATGCTCCAACCATAGCAGAGCCAAGATCTCAATCAATTAATTCCTTTTCAATTTCTTACTTATATCGACACATTACATGACATACAATGACAAATCATATGTATTCAATCTAGATATCCATACAAAGGGTGACCTAACTAATAACTTAGCCATGGGTGCCCGAAATCAATTGCAAGATGTAATCTTGAACTTCTTTTATGCATTCTATCACACATAATGCATTTATTAATCACCAAGCACTAAATTTTATTCATTACCATAGCTCTAAATAATAGTTCCTTATATTTTCAGAAAGTCTTTCTTTAACTTTCAAGACAAAACTATCATTAGAATAGCATGATCCCTCTTCAAAGTTGATCGATCCAATCCAAAGAGAACAGCTGTTCTATTCGTTCGCCTTGTTACTAATATTAAAAAACTAAATAATCCACTAATCCCCTCAAGCACAAAGTAATCAAATGCAGCACACAAAAAATTAAAGAAATTTCAAATCAATAAAATCAACATCACACTGATTACAGTACCCCAAATAAACATGAATAAACATGGAGAATGAAGAAAAATTTAGGAACTTTATACATTGAGAACGCGAGTAATCCTCTGGGTTTTAAGAAGTTCGGAGCGAGAAGCGTTATCATAACTACCCAGATAGAGAAACTCCGGCAGGATCTCAGAAGGGAAAGCACTAACATGAAGCGGAGATTTCTCGGCGGATTCAGGCATCCGGTGACCACAAATCCCACATACTTCACCTTCTTCATACTTGTGGTAATGACCACAAACCCCACATGGGTTCTCTCTCTCCCTCTTCCTCATCCCCACTGCACCTATCCAATCAAGATTCAATTTTTTATAAACCCAGATACAAGAGATTTGAAATTAGCAATTGAAAAGTATCAATCAATTAATTGTATATATAAAGAAAGAGAGTGGGTCAAAGATTTAGGATTTGTGGGGATATTTATATATGTCGGTTAATTGGGACAGGAAGTGTAGTTGTTACTGATTGAGGATCTTGAAGTGCAGTAGAGAAATGCAAAGAAAGGTTTGTTTTTGATATGTATCTGATAATTATTATTATTTATTATTGTTAATATTATTACGTGATATATCCAATAACTATATATATATTTATGTATATATATATATATTACAATCAGGGCAGAACTAGGTATGATTAAGTGGAGGCTAACAATCTCCCCGGCCACTGAAATATATTTTCAAAATAAATTTTGCCGGCTGAAATAGCAGAGACGGAGCTCAGTCTCTCAGCCTCTCATCTCCTCCTTATTTATATTAAAGATAAATTTTGTAATTCTCTCCTTCATGAGCTGGTTCCGCCGCTAAATATAATTTATCCTTAAATAGATTTTATTTTTGGGTTTCATCGTCAATTCATTATCAGCTTGATCCTATTTAATTCTGTTCAAAAAAAAAAATTGATCCTATTGAATAATCAATTGGAAAATACTCAGATTTTGTATTCTTTCTTTTTAGTTTACTATTATATGAAAATAATAATAATAATAATAATAATAATAATAATACAAGTCTTTCTTTGTGATCAAAATAACACCACTTCAGCTTAAATTTTGGATTCTACTTATTTTTTATTCGAATTTTAAGTATTTTTTATTTCATGTAATTAATAAAAATTTATTATATAAAAAAATAAAAATTTATTTACTTGATAATACTTTTTATTCAACTAATCAATTATTTTATAATATATAATAATAGGAATTAGGAATTATAAAATTAAAACCCGATTTTAATTTAACTTATAAATTTTTTATGTTAATAAGAAATGCTATACATATAATAAATATGAATAGAAACCGAATCTAAATATTTATTCTAAAGTTTGTCGCTATTTAATTAATATTTATTTAATTCACAAATATTGACTGAAATGAAATATTAATTTATAATTTTATACCGAAAGATTGAAGTACATAATACTATTATTAACCAAACACTTGAACTAAATTAAGATTTTACTCAAAATGGATTACGAGTTTACTCAAAATGAATTGAGGAAAAATATTTTACTCAAAATTGTAGGATTTGGACAAATTTTTTTCCTATTTTAGAAGGGATTATTTTATGTATATTGAAGTTATTTTCTAACTAAGTGAATATTTCAATTGATATAAGCGGATATTATTTGACCTTCAACCTTCAATATGATAATAATACTAAAAATAGTAAGGCCTAAAAAAAGTCTTATTTATGGCTTTATAATATGGTTTGTCAATTTAAGTGGCTCTTTCTCTTCTACTTTCAACTTTTAGTTTAGGACTCTCATCGGCGTTTTAGTTGACGACAATTTTAGATCTCTCATTTCCTCTTAGCTTTTTTCACTTTTCTATTTATATTTGGAAAAGCACATTTTTTTAGCCTCCGAACTTGATAATTTTTTGACATTGAACCCATAAACTTCACTTTGATTGCATTGAACCCTCGAACTTGACGATTCATGTACATTACGCCCTTTTCTAATAAAATTGGCTAACGGCGTTAAATATTTTATAAATTAAGGTATTGATGTCGTTGGCCAATTCCATAAAAAAAAAAGGGTTTAATGTGTATGAATCATCAAGTTTGAGGACTTAATATCACCAAATTGAAGTTTATGGGTTAAATGTCAAAAACTTGCCAAGTTTAGTGGCTCAAAAATGCTTTATTCCTTTATATTTTATGGCTTTTGTTGGTTTTTTCAAATACAGCCTAAAATGGTTTTTTGTTCTCTATCTCTAGAGCGGCATGTTATAGTTTTGTAGATCTGGTAATTTAGAAAAGACTCTTAGAAGCAAGTTAATCTACCCCTAACTTTTCTCGAGAACCTTCGATAGTTTTGCTTTTCTGTTTTGGATTTTCTCAATCAATGTTCGAGGAAAAATGTCTCTTTGTGACTCGAGAGACCTCTTATTTTCAGCTCATCTTTGCTACTCCATCAGAAACTTATTTCTTTATTATCCCATTCAAGGATATTCTATCATTTCTTTCCCTTAATTTTCTTGGTGTTTATATTTGAGAATGTATAGGGTTCTTGATTTGGAAAAATTCTTATCTTCTTATATGCTAGGTTGCTCCTGTTTGAGAGTTGTTTCAAGACTTTGATCCTTTATTTCGTTGTAGGCCATTTCTTTGATTTTATATGGCCATTTTGATCAAGGGTGTCTTGGTGTTACTCCAAGGTTCTTTGGGAAAGGGAGAAATTTGATATATATTTTATTGGCTAAATACATAATTTGACACTTAACGTTTGCAGCTTTTCCCACTTGGACACTCATCCTTTCAAAACGCTCAATTAGACACCTAACCTTTGCAGATTTTCCCACTTGGACACTCATCCTTTCAAAACGCTCAATTAGACACCTAACATTTGCAGATTTTCCCACTTGGACACTCATCACTTCTCTTTTGGGTGCCTGACATCTGTAAAAGTTAGGTGTCTAATTGAGCGTTTTAAAGCGATGAGTGTCCAAGTGGGAAAATCTGCAAAGGTTAGGTGTCTAATTGAGCGTTTTGAAAGGATGAGTGTCCAAATGGGAAAAACTGCAAACGTTAGGTGTCAAATTATGTATTTGACCATATTTTATTGTATGCATTATAAGGATGTTTGTACTCCCCTTTCCTTTTAATAAAATATTTTATTCACCCAAACAAAAATATATTTTATCAATTCAATTCAACTCTATTATATTATGAAGTGTCAAAAAAAAAAAACTCTATTATATTATGATGTTTATATTGACATAAAAAATCTAATATTACAATGGTATAAGCTCTTCGTAATTTTTTAAGTGGTGATGACTATGAAGTCATATGTCTTATTTAATTTGTTTGATGTAAATAATTCCACTTTTGGTTTTTAATGCATTTCACAATAAAAAAGGAATAATAAGCCAAATATATATATAGCTTCCTAAATTTTACTTGTTTAATTAGGTTACCCACTAAACTTTTAATTTAATTATATAAGTTTTTTAACTTTTTGTTGAGTTATGTTTTTCTTAACTTATAAACACATTTTTTTTTCTCTCCTCCTTTTTATTTAAATTTCTTTTCATCTAAAAATTTAATCTCTAAATTATATTTTCTTCGAATGATGTATATTATAAAAGAATAAATTAATTATATTTTGAGAAGAAAAATTCAAAAAATATCAAACTAACAATAAAAGTTTTAAAAAGGTAAAAAAGTATTTTAAAAAAAGAATAAGAAAACTTGAAAAGAAGCTTAAAGATTTGATGCTATAGACTAGATTTTAGAGTTTCGATTTTAGGGTTTAGATCTTAAATGGAAAAGAATTTACAAGGGAAGGGATTTAGGGGAAGAAAATAATATGTTTATAAGTTAAAAAAATATGACTCAATATGACTCAGTAAATTTATATTTATAAATTAAAAAATATATAAGTTAAAAAGATTATATAGTTAAATTGAAAATTTAAGAGATAAATTAAGTATTTGGCAAAAAAAAAAAAACAAATGCAGTGAAATAAGAAGGTAGTGGATATGCTAAAGTAATAAATTTTTATTTTAAATGCAAAAGGATAATTATAATCACTAATTTGAAAATTTATATTCTAAAAAATTTTAAGTTTTATATTTTTTTAATATTACTTTTTTGTTTTTATAATCAAAACAATCTTTTTCAACTGTTAACCTTGTTTGTATTTTATGTATATCTTATATATTAATCTATATATATTACTATAATAAATATTGAAATTAATAGCGTAAATTTATTATTTTTAATTCATATTAAAAAGCATCCTCATAATGTTATAGATATTTTTACTCAATATATATATACATAATTTTAAATTCTATGATAATTTGAAGTAAATAATCATTTATCCATAGAAATAATTGGTGACTATAAATAAAGAAAATGGAATTAGAAGGTATTCATTCATTGGATGGGGAATCGTGTGATTAAAGCAAAAGTAATTTCAAGTAATAATAATAATCAGAAGATATTCATTCCTCGGATGACTTTAACACCAACGAAACTGAAATTGCCTTTTAAATTTCAAAGACAATACCATGTAGTTGTGTAATTTTCCATGACAATAAATAAGAGCCAATGACAATCTATTTCACATGTTAATTTTTATCTATAAGATCAGTTTTCAGTCATGGTCATTTTTATGTTATTCTATCAAGAGTTAAAAGCTAAAGTGGATTAAAAGTTCTTATTACTATTCAAGATGAGCAAATAACTAATAATATTAAGAATGTGGCATTTAAAGAAATGTTTTAGAATCTGGAACAACAAGTGGATCAATCACTAGACCTTGTAACCCGAGCAACCCAACCAAACACAACAGAGCTGGTTTAGGTTAAAAGGGTACTCGGTCCAAGCCTTGGGTTTAACTTTTAAACTTTTATAAATTTCAGGTCAAACTTCAAACTCGAAAAAAATTTCTTCAGGCAAATTGGACCTAGTTGGAATTATATATTATATTTAAATATAATATTTATATATTATATATGTAAAGAAACTTTCTTTTTTTATCTATTATATTTAAATATAATATTTATATATTATATATATAAAGATATAATATAAAGAAACTTTCTTTCTTTATATATATAATACAAAAGTTTAAAAGAAAAAAAAAAGAAAGAGGCTCATTAACCTGGGCCTAGCTGGCCCAACCTACCTGAGCCAACTCGACTCATATGGGCTTAAGGCAGGGTTGTAGGCCTAATTTTGAAACCCAGTCCACACTTGGGTCGGGCTATAGGCTAGTAATAAGCTTAGCCCAGCTCTGCTCGAGGACACCTCTGATAACAATGTACATAATATTGATTCGTTTTATTATATAAAAATATGAAGTCTTGGAAATAATAATATTTATTCTGCTAGAATATGTTACAATAAAGCTAATAACAATTTATATGGATTTGTAAATTAAATTACATGTTTCTTATATAGAAAATTAAACATGTCACTTGTAACATTCGTGATCTTGAAAAAATTTAAAAAATATATTTGAAAATATAGGTGTTGTATATACCTAATGTATACCTAGTATATATATAGTATATACATAATATATATATTATATGTTTGATATATTATATTATATTATATTATAGGAATAAAGCATTTTTATGCTTCTGAACTTGGCAACATTTTGACATTGAGCCCATGAACATTACTTTGGTGATATTGAATCCTCGATCTTTACGATTCATGAATATTAGGCCCCTTTCTAATGGAATTGGCTAACGAGTTCAACACTTCAACTAATAAAATATTTAATACTGTTAGCTAATTCTATTAGAAAATGGCCTAATGTTCATGAATCGTAAAGTTTGAGGGCTCAATATCACCAAAATAAAGTTCATGGGCTCAATGTCAAAAAGTTGTCAAATTCAGAGGGCTCAAAAATGTGTTTTTCCTATATTATATATATAATATATATGGTATACTTAATATGTATATAGCGTACACATAATATATATATATTTATTAAATATATTATATATATACATAATATAAATACATTACATAAACATATACATAAAAGTATATGTAACATATAAGTAACATATAAATGACATATGTATACATAAAATATATCATATACATATATTAAGTATAAAGCGGTGTTGGAAAAGTTGATGATGGTGATGATGGTGATGATGATGATGATGATGATAAGGGAAAACACATTTTTGAGCCCCTCAGCTTAGCAATTTTTTAACATTGAGCTCATGAACTTCACTTTGATGACATTGAGCCCTTAAACTTGGCGATTCATGCACATTAAACCTTTTTCTAACAAAATTGGATAAACGATGTTAAATATTTTATTAATTGAGATGTTGTTGTCGTTAGCCAATTCCGTTAGAAAATGGCTTAATATGCATGAATCGCCAAATTTGAGGGCTCAATGTTACCAAAGTGAAGTTTATGGGTTCAATGTTAAAAACTTATCAAGTTTAGGGGCTCAAAAATAGTTTATTCCTAGTAATAATAAAGGTAAAGAAAGTCAAAGAATGAAATAAAGTAATTGATGAAAATTAAAGGTAGTAAGATTTTTAATTATTTAATTAAATAATTTAAAATTAAAGTAATTTTTGGTGATAGTGAAAATTTATGGGAATCTAACAATTAATAAATTATATTATTATATTATTATATATATATGGTTAAGAGAAAAGAAAGAAAGTAAAATAGAAAAAATTAAAATTAAAATAATTTTGATAGGAAGAAACTAAAAATGTCCTAATAAATTAATAATTACTTAATTAAATATATATATATATGTGTGTGTGGATGAGAAAAAAAGATAGAAAAATAAAAAGTCAATTTCTTCTTATTTTTCTTCTTCTCATTACACGTTGCCCACCATAGCCAAATAAAGGAAAGCTTTTCTTTTCTTCAATCTATCAAATTTCACAAAGATTCTAAAGGATTTTGGATAATTTTGAAGAAATTTCAAGCTTTAGGTAAGTTATCTTTCTTTTTAAGTGAGTTTTCTTGAAATATAGGATTATGTAAATTTTGAAATTTTGATGTAATGTTTATAATTGATAATATGAATTATTTTAAAGTTAGTTTGATATATATAATGATTTTATGGTTAAAAATTAAATATGAGTAGGATTTGATGAAGTTAAGATTTTAGTGTTAATATGTGAAAATTAAAAATTTAAATGAGGTTTTAATAATTATTAATATAAATTGTTTTAAAGTTGTATGGATGTATATGTAATGATTTTATAGTTAGAAATTGAATATGGTTAAGTTTGGATGAAGTTAAGGTTATGGTCGTATTATGTGAAATTAGAATTTATGGAGAATGTATTTTTAATTGTGGTAATACATTGTTTTGATTTTATATAGATGTATTATGGATGATTATATAGTTGAATGATGAAAATGAGATTGATATATTGAAGTTTGAATAAGGTAGTAATCGTGAAAATAGTATTTTGGCGAAATATTATGTAGAATTGATGTAAATAGTGTATGAATAATTAAAGTGTATTAAAATAAATTTCTAATGATATGTTAGAATTTGTAATGTGGTGATTTTAAGGTTGAAAATATAATATGGATAAGTTTTGGTGAAGTTCATATCAATGGTTGCGTTATGTAAAATTTGAATTTTTGAAATATGTTTCCATAATTGTGAAAGTGAATTATTTTAATGTTATATTAATGTATAAGTAATGTTTTTAAGGTTAAATATTGAAAATAAAATTGGTAGAATGAAGTTTAAATAAAGTAATGAATGGTAAAATTATAGTATTAATGAGGTTTTAATTAGAATTAAATAAATGATGGTAATTTAATAATCAATGAGTATGTAATAACTTTAAATGAGTAATGTCGTTTATTATGAGATTATGCATGTATAGGTTAAAGTGATAAAAGAAATGAAATTGAGAGTTTGACTTGAGAAAGAGAAAAAATGTTAATACATATTACTAAATTTTATTTTTTCATTAAAATGTAAATGGACATTATATATGTATAATGCTATTTTTTTTAAATATTGATTTGAATATAATCTATGCAATGTGGCATAGTTATATGAGGGGTATCACATTGACAAAAGTCCAATATAGGTTGATATATATATATATATATATGGTATGATATCCAAAATGAATATATTTATGACTTGTGAGAAAATATAGAAACGAGTCACATTGTGAATACGACTCATGGATATGAAATGTGATGAATGAAAAATATGACAAAAAAAATAAAATATAAAAATATGAAAAATATATAAAGAATATGAAAAATAAGTAAAATTGTGATAGAATAATAAATATGATGAAAATTAATAAAATATGACAAATGTGCATAATAATAAATTTATGATGTGTATAAATGATAAATAAGTGATAATAAAATATATTGAAATGTGTTATATGTGATGTGTAATGTGATATTTGTATAAAATGTGAAAAGTGCAAGTTGTGTACTAAAATGTGAAAGTGAGCCACATTTAATTTGAATGTGATGATGGTTTGGTTTATAAGTAAAAAAAAATATATGAAAAAAGGATGTGAAATGTAGCTATTAATCATAAAATGAGAAAAAAAATGAAAATTTGATACCTATGTGAGACATGTAATGATGATCATAGTTTGAAATGATCACAAAAGATATGAAAAATGCGATAAATGTACTAGAAATATGATTTACTAGTCACATTGTGGTTGTGGCTAGAAATATAATGAAATATGTTGTAAAATTTTGAAATATGGAAATTAATAATGTTTAAATGGTAATGTGGAATGAAATGTGTGTTTGCCTTGTCTAATATCTTGTTCCAGAGAATTATTCTTGGTGCTATATGATTTGCCTTTAAGCTAGATGCTGGGTATCACAATTAATTGTCTTCGGGCCAGATGCTGAGCATCACTATTATTTATCTTCGGACTAGACGTTGGACGTCACTATTATTTATCTTCGGGACTAGACATAAATGTGTCAAGAGGAGACGGTTGTGATGCTTAGATCCCCAGTGTCGTGATAGGCTATGACAATATCTTTGTAATCGAAATATTATATAGGGTTACATAGACCCAATATGTGTGTATATGATATGTTTATTAGTATATGTATATTGTGTAATGGATAATGGAATATGATGTTTGGATTATAAAATGATTTATGATGTTTATAATATTTATTGAAGATATATATGTTGATATATCTAAATAGAGCTGGGTCTAGAGATGGTATTGACTTAAGCATAATTGAATCATAAAATTGATATTATGTGTACTGAATTTGATAGTTGAGATTGGAGAATAAAAAGATAAATATATGTATATACCTCAGGAATAAAATAAAAAGTAAGAAGGTGTATACATAATGTTTATTATTTGTCGATATATACCACTAAGTTGTAAAGCTTAGCGCGGTTGTATACATCGCGCAGGTAAGAATATTGCCAATCAGTGAAATCCAAACTGTGGTAAATGCTTGGCGATCTAGACTGCCGCAAGACTAACCATGTCATTTGCATACATGTATATTTATGATTTAAGTATTTTGGTTTATGTAAATTAACTCATAATACCTATGTTGGTTTATAAAGATTTAAGATGACAGTGTGTATATATCTACATCAGTATTTGATTTTAATAGATAAAGTTTAAGGTGTTAAGATTTTAATTCTGCATTAATAAAGTAGTGCGTTCAGAGAATGAATGAAATTATTAATGTTTTGGAAGTGTAAAATTTTTATATAGGTTGTGTGCTCGTTGTTTTGAAATTTATCCAAATTATAGACAAAACTCTAGAGAATTTTTTCAGAAATTTTCATTAAATTATTCATTTTTAGTTTTTGAATTATTAATAAATATTTTTATTTATTTATTAAAATATATTTAAGATGTAAAATATTTTCTTGAATTTATAAAAATTTGATAAGACAAAAAATTATGACATTCTCGTACTATATATGCATATATTATATATATCAAGTGTATGTATTATACGTATATATGGTATAATAGTGTTACAATTATTTTGGTATCAGAGTCTGATTTGAGAATCTCAACCTAGGTGGATTTTTAAAATAAGAAAGAGAAATTTTAAAATAGTGAATTGAGTTTTAATATATACATATGCATGGCATCTGTGTTGGTCTCTGATGTGACAAAATTCATTCGATGTAATGAATATAAGTTTAGATAGCGTTTGGGAAGCATATATCAGAATGGCGCAGCAGAAGCGTCATTTTAGAGATTTTTAATTAAGAACCTTTGAAGCTTTCACTTGAAAAATAATATTAAAAATATTAATTAAAAAATAATTAAAAATTAGATTAAGATTTATGGTTGATTCAATTGATGAATAAGTGAAATTAAAGAAACAATCTAGGTTATGAAATAAAAAGCATCAGCGATAAATATAATTGTTTCTGGAAATTTTGTATATGTGCAGCGAAGTGATTTTATCCGAATTTTTGGACTAATCTAGAGACATTATATGAGCTTAAAATTTTAATGAAAATTTTTTCTATATGTTATAATGTAGTGTATGAAATTTCATAATTTTTAATGATGAATTACTATTTAAGAAAAATAAAAGAACACAGATTGTTGGAGTAGTTCTAGCAATCTAGAATCTGTAAAGGTTAAGAAACATTCTTCACAACTATAGTAGACCAATCTAGAAAATTCTAAAATTTTACATAAAATATCATATGTTTTTCTAGAACATATGGTTAAAAGTTTATAAATTTTTATTAAGGTTTGATACTTAAAACAAATGGGTGAATAAGTACTGCCAGCATAATTATCAAAGAAATAAATTTTGTGAGTTTGAAAAACTTAATGTCTAAATATAGTAAATCAGTTTGGAAAAATATAAATTTTAAATATAAGTCCATATATGTGTCAAGTCCACATGGTTAAAAGTTTATAATCTTTTGTGAAGATTTGGTGAGGAATGAAAAATGAAAATTTGAGATTGGCATGAAAGTAGGGAAGTCGTAAAGATTTGTGAAGGTGAGTAATTAATTGATTTTATGTGACAAATGATTGAAGAAAATTATGAAAATTTACCTATGGACTGGTAGATATATGAAGAAGAGATTTGGAGTTTTTAATAAATTTGAACAAAGAGTTCAAAATTAAAATTAAAGAGAGAATTAGTATACATTAGCAAATCTATTTACTATGAAAGTATATTGGGAATTTATCAAAGTGATAAATAGTATTGAGTTAGTTAAAATTTAGTATGAGTGAATAAAAATTTAAATGTTATTTCTTATTATGAGCAATTAAAATATGAATTTATATAAACAATTTACTAAATTAAAAAAATTAACGTTATGTATGCAATCTATACTTTGTTGCACAACTGAGATGTATTTATTAATGTGTTATGTGAAAATGAATATTATAAGAAAAGTGATAAACATATTTTTGGATATTTTAAGCTGAATGTAAAAATTTAATGATGGATATACAATAATTTCATAATAAATAAATTTTAATTTATTTTATTAACGGTGTTTAGCTGATTAATCAAGACATGAATCATTTGATTCAAGTGAATGGATTAATTGCAACATAATGAGTAAATTATTGGAGTATCTATAATTGATATCGGATTTCCAAGATAGCGATGAAATCAATTTATTGGATGCGTTTGAAAAGTAAGATTTATATGAGAAAAGGTTGACATATGTATATTGATAATTAAATAAGTGCATAGTTGGAGAATAAATAAAAGATAATTGTACTTGATCAAAGGATTTTATATTAATGTAAAAGGGGAAAATACAATTGGAGAAATGACATATAAGGCATGCCAGATGGAGGAGTTATTGATGATTTTAGATAGTGGAGAGAGTAAGATAAAGAAGCAAATGTGTGAATCAAAGAATTTGAAAGCTAATGATAGAAATAATTTGAAAGGCATGGATGTGATATTATATTGACACGGTAGAGTTTTTTATTAGAATTTTGAGATGATGTGTATAATACAAATGTTTAGTTAATGTTACATAAATACTTGATGATAGGTGTTTACTTGAAAATGATTAATGAGGAAAAGTATGGATTTGAAATTTGATTATACTTTTGGAAACTAGAAATTATATGTACATTGGATATAAGTAAGTGAAGAATTAATATTTATTATTGATCTTTATAATAATAATTATAAAATTTATTAAGAGTATTTGTTAAGGGAAGAATATAAGATTATGTGGTTAGTGATGATGAAAAATTGTGATAATAATTTGAAAGTTAATAACATAGGAAGTGGAGATTGATAATTATTTTAAGTGGAATTTGATTACCACATTGAGTAATTTCGATGAAAAAATTATTTAAAGGGAGAAAATTATAACATCTATGATCTTGAAAAATTAAAAATATATATATATTTGGAGGTATATGTGTTGTATATACTTAATATATATATAGTGTATACATAGTATATATATAATATATCTATTGTATGTTGGATATATAAATATATTATATTATATTATACTTAATGTGTACATAGGACACACATAATATATATAAATATTAAATATACTATATATATACATATATACATAATATAAATACATCACATAAATATATACATAAAAGTATATATAACATATAAGGAATGAAGCATTTTGAGCCCCTAAACTTGGCAAGCTTTTGACATTGAATCCATAAACTTTACTTTGGAGACATTGAATCCTCGAACTTAGCGATTTATGCATATTAAGCCATTTTCCTAACGGAATTGGCTAACAGTATCAACACCTCAATTAATAAAATATTTAACACCGTTAGCCAATTTCCTTAGAAAATGGCTTAATGTACATGAATCGTCAAGTTCAAGAGCTCAATGTCACTAAAGTGAAGTTTTGGGGCTCGATGTTAAGAAATTGCCAAGTTTAGAGGCTCAAAAATATATTTTTTTTCAACATATAAGTAACATATAAATGACATATACATATACATAAAATATATCACATACATATATTAAGTATAAAGTCATGTTGAAAAATATAATAATAATAATAATAATAATAATAATAATAATAATAATAATAATAATAATAATAGAGAAAAAGAAAGTCAAAGAAGGAAATAAAGTAATTGGTGAAAATTAAATGTAATAAGATATTTAATTATTTAATTAAATAATTCAAAATTAAAGTAATTTTTGGTGATAGTGAAAAATTATGAGATTCTAATAATTAATAAATTAATAAATGATATTATATATATATATATGGTTAAGAGAAAAGAAAGAAAGTAAAATAGAAAAAATTAAAATTAAAATGATTTTGATAGGAAGAAACTAATAAAAATGTTTTAATAAATTAATAATTACTTAATTATATATATATATATATATTCACGTGGATGAGAAAGAAAGATAGAAAAATAAAAAGTCCATTTCTGCTTCTCATCACAGGTTGCCCACTATAGCCAAAGAAAAGGAAGCTTTTCTTTTCTTCAATCTATCAAATTTCACAAAGATTCTAAAGAATTTTGGATAATTTTGAAGAAATTTCAAGCTTTAGGTAAGTTATCATTCTTTTTAAGTGAGTTTTCTTGAAACATAAGATTATGTAAATTTTAGAATTTTGATGGTAATGTTTGTAATTGATAATGTAGATTATTTTGAAGTTAGTTTGATATATATATATATATATATATAATGATTTTATGGTTAAAAATTGAATATGAGTGGGATTTGATAAGGTTAAGATTTTAGGGTTAATATGTGAAAATTAAAAATTTAAATGAAGTTTTAATAATTGTTAATATGAATTGTTTTTTAAAGTTGTATGGGTCTATATATAATAATTTTATAGTTAGAAATTGAATATGATTAAGTTTGAATGAAATTAAGGTTATGGTCATATTATGCGAAATTAAGATTTGTGGAGAATGTATTTTTAATTGTGGTAATACATTGTTTTGATGTTATATAGATGCATTATGGATGATTATATAGTTGAATGATGAAAATGAGATTGATATGTTAAAGTTTGAATAAGGTAATAATGGTAAAAATAATATTTTAGTGAAATATTATGTGAAATTGATGTAAATGGTGTATAAATAATTAATGTGTATTAAAATGAATTTCTAGTGATATGTTGGAATTTATAATGTCGTGATTTTAAGGTTGGAAAAGTAATATTGATAAGTTTTGGTGAAGTTCATATGAATGGTTGCATTATGTGAAATTTGAATTTTTGAAAGAGGTTTTCATAATTGTGAAAGTAAATTATTTAGTGTTATATTAATGTATAAGTAATATTTTTAACGTTAAATGTTAAAAATAAAATTGGTAGAATGAAGTTTAAATTAAGTAGTGAATGGTGAAATTAGAGTATTAATGAGGTTTTAATGAGAATTGAATAAATAATGGTAATTAAATAATCAATGAATATGTAAGTGATTTTAAATGAGTAATGTTACTTATTATGAGATTATGCATGTATAGGTTAAAGTGATACAAGAAATGAAATTGAGAATTTGGCTTAGAAAAGAGAAAAGAGGTTAGTACATATTACTAAATTTTGTGTTTTCATTAAAATGTAAATGAGAATTATATATGCATACATGTATATTTATGATTTAAGTATTTTGATTTATATAAATTAACTCATAATACTTGTATTGGTTTATAAAGATGTAAGATGACAGTATATATATATCTACGTCAATATTTAATTTTAATAAATAAAGTTTAATGTGTTTAGATTTTAATTCTGTATTAATAAAGTAGTGAGTTTATAGAATGAATGAAATTATTAATGCTTTGGAAGTGTAAAATTTTTATGCAGGTTATGTGCTCGTTGTTTTGAAATTTATGCAGATTACAGATATAACTCTGGTAAATTTTTTCAAAGATTTTTCATTAAATTATGCATTTTTAGCTTTTGAATTATTAATGAATATTTTTATTTATTTATTAAAGTATATTTAAGCTGTAAAATATTTTTTAAAATTTATAAAAATTTAATAAAACTTAAAATTATGACATTCTCATACTATATATGTATATTTATATATACCGGATATATGTATTATACATATATATAATATAAGAGTGATGCATCAATATTATGCTGAAAATTTATGATTCTACATCATTAGAAGTAATATATTGGTGCTCTTATTAGAGGTTCAAGACTCTACCTGTAACTTATTTATGTCATTTACTAATTTTAATATATTTTCTTGTTGTAAATAAATGATTAAAAAATTGAAAGAAAAAAGTATTAAAACTATCATTTTAATACCTATGTATACTTTTTATTACACTTTGAACAGGTTAGCCAAGTAATATGAATAAAATTATTCATATAATTATCAAGAAATAAAAATTCACATTGTTGGTCAAGATGGTAAAACAATTAATAGTGCTGATAATGTGGTATTTACAGAAGTGATTGAGAATATGAAATAACATGTATGTAATATTATTTAGTTTTATCCTATAAAAATATGGAGCATTAGAAATAATGATATTTATTCTACTAAAGAATGGTATAATAAACCTATTTACCATTTATTTAGTATTATGAATTAAATTGTCTAATTCTTATACAGAGAACTAACGTGTCAATATGAATATATGATGCTAAAATTTTCATATTCTACATCATGGTAAGTAACATATTGGTCTTCAAATTGGTGGTTCAAATATCCACATATAACTTCATTATGTCAGTTTCTAATATTTGCATGATTTCATATTATTAGTAAATTATTAAAAATATTGAAATAAATGTACTAGAACTATCATTTTAATACCTATTCATACTTTTATTTACACTTAGAATATGTTAAACTAGGTAATATGGTCAAAATTATTCACATAGTGATCAAGAAATCACGATATATTGCCACTTATTATTTTTTTTGTATTCAATTTGGTTGCAGTTATAATCTGATATGGTTTTTTTAAAACTAAACTGTATTTAAATTGATACCTTACATAATTTGTCTGTGATGAAATTACTCAATAATATTGCAAAACAATTAGGTGTGTGTAACTTTTGGTTAACCGGACTAATATTTGGTTAATTGGCCCAATATTCAATTATGTTAAATGATATTATTAAATTCGATTCGGTTTGATTGAAAAATTTTAATTAATTTTATTTTCGATTTAGTTAACGGTTAATCGATTCAGTTTGATCGACTAACCGTTTGTCAAAAATTAAAAAAATAATTTTTATTTAGGTATTTATTAATTATTTTGTTTAATTCCTTAATTATATAAATTTTTTATTATAAATATATTTTTTTATTATTTTATTATTTAATAAATTTTGTTTAGTTATTTTATTAAATTATTTTTTATATTAAATATAATTTTTTATAATAAAATAAAAAATTTTGGGCCCACCCCTAAAAGCAATCAAAGAATACTCATAATATATTTAAATCACAAACATGCCAAATTATGATAAAACAGAAGCAAAAATTAAATTAGTTATAAATATAGTTTTCACTAAACATATAGGGAATATTCTATTTAGTTATAAAATTTACGTATATCAACCTATGTTGTATAATTGTCTATGATGAAATTTCTCGATGATATTACAAAACAATAGAAAAGTACTCATAATGTATTTAAATCACAATGACACCAAATTATGATAAAATTGAAGTAAAATTTAATTTGATTATAAACATGGTTTTTACTGAACATATTGAGAATATTTTATTTAGTTATGGATTTATATATATAGTCTTATATTGTAGAATTTTTGAATTATACAATTTAATTTTGGCTTAAGTACTTTTATTTTCAATGGGGTTTGATTTCATAGGATTTCACTTTTCAATATTTTCAGCATGTCTGTGTTATTTTTGCTTTATTTTTTAATCTTAATCATTCTTTTATATTAGATTGTTATGTTTTGAAATGTCATTATTTTCACATTGTTTATAATCGAAATTAATACTTATTAAAAATAAAAATTAATTAAAAATCATAAAATTTAATACTAAAATCTAATCAATTTACATCATATTTTTGTAATTTTTAATAGCTCTAGCGGTGTTGCACATGTAATTTTCTAATTTTTTTATAATATTCTAACTTTTTATCTGAAGCTATTAATATATGAATATAAAAATCATATATTTAATAAATTATTAATAAATTAATAATTATTAATAAATCTTCTAATTGAAACTATTAATATATTAAAATAAAAGGTCATATATTTAAACAAAATTTAATAAAATTTTCAAATGAAACCGTTAATATATTTAGATCAAAGGCTATATATTAAATAAATTATTAATAAAAATTTATTAACTAAAAATATTAATATATTGAGATCAAATGTCATATATTTAATAAATTAATAATTTTTTTGTTTAAATCATCATTTTGGAGTCAAACCGATAGAACTTCGAGGGATATAAAACTTTTCTTATTAAGTTTTAACACAGCTGCATATCCAGATAATAGAAATCGAGATTATCTCATGGTTAAGCTAGAATAATCATTTACTAATTGATCTACATACTTATTAGTAATAAGTTGTTAATTATTAATAAATATTTTAAATAAAATTATTAATATATGAAAATAAAATATTATATATTTAATAAATTATTAATAATTATTAATAATTTTTTAATTAAAACTATTAATATATAAAAATGAAAATCACATATTTAATAAATGATTACTATATTAATAATTATAAGTTTATTGACTGAAATATAGGCTACTACGTAATATATGTATAAAATATAAAAATATCATATGTTATAGTCATTTATTTTTTTTATATTATTTTTATCTCTCATAATTTATTAAATAAAACTATTAATATATAAAAATAGAAAGTTAGCTCAAGTTTCAATTTTATTTCTCATAATTATACTAATGATTGCTAATCATATTAAATTCAAAATTTATTAATCAGAATTATTAATATATGAAGAGAGATAAACTTAAAATGTCATATATTTATTATACACTTAAAATGTCATATGTTTAATAAATTATAAATATATGAATGTAAAAGGTTTTATATATGATAAATTGTTGACTGAAATTAGTATTGATATAAATGATGAAAAATAAATAGTTTAAAAATTCATATTAATTATAATGAGATTACATATTTAATTTTTACAGTTCTTCATAATATTTTTTATAGCATAGTAAAAAATCACATTCGTATATTGTACCTATTGATGACTAATTTTTATAAATAATTTTATTCGAACTCAAATATATATATATATATATATATAAAAGTTTCTTTCAAATATATATATATATATAAGTGCATGCATTCAGTATATGTCCGCATGTGTGTACATACACATAAATTAATTAATAATATATGCAATATAATATACAAAATGTTTCACTTTTTACAAGTCTAAAATTGCTATAAAAATTCAATAATTTTAATTATTGAAATGTATTTTTTCTAAGTAATAAAATGATAAATTTTATTATGTACCATCAAATCATCTTCAACCCTAGTACCGCTCTCTCAAACTCTCTCTCTCTCTCTCCTTTTTTTATGCGAAGTTCAAGGGCTGCTGGCGACTTTTTGGCCTGTGGCAACTTTAATTTTTTTAAAAATTATTTTTGTTTAGTTTTCTTTCTGGGTTTGTGTTTTTATGATTTGGTTTTGGTTTCTTCCTTAGTTTTTACCTTTCTTATTGTTTCTTGGTATTTTGTTTCTTTTTTTTTTCCCTTTGGTTATTGTTTTTCTTTAATTTCTTAGGTTTGTTTAGTATTTTCTCCACCATATCTTCTTTAAGGAGCCTTTTTGCTCATATTTACAAAAATCTGAAATCATTTGCACTTGTGCTTATGTGTATTTTTTTTTTTTTGAGGTGAAGGACCTTTTATGGCCAAAAAGTTCTTTAGTCTGATATATTTTCGATACCATTATGATATCACAAAGTTTTCAAAGTCTGATTTAATATTAAAAATAATTAGATATTTTCTATTTATATAACTTAATTTTTAAATAATTAATAGGATATTTATTCTAATTTTTATCTAATAATTAGTTATTTATCTAATAATGTAAATTAATTTTTTAAATTATTAAAATTATCAATTTATTATTAGTTATTCTTTAAAATTAGTAATTAATTATTTAAAACTATTATATGTATATATATTACTTAAAACACCTGCAGCATGATATCGCACTTGTATTAATCTATTTATATTATAAATACGTTGACTATAAGATTTAAACGATTGACCTCAAAATAAGTATATGAAACACTTTATCATTAAATCACTTTGATATTTTTGTAATTTTCAAATTCTAAAAAAAATATAATATATAAATTCACTATACGACAATACGAATATAAACATTTTTATAATTGATACAACATAATAAATATAGAATATATTATAAATTATAAATATAGCATTATTGATACATAAAATATAATTGTACTATACAAGCATACAATATTAATTGTTTACAAGTCCACAATATTAATTGTTTTAAGGTTTGTGAGATATATTTAAGTCTCTATTTTAATATTTTTTGAGACACACTTTAATTTTGATAAATTGATTTATTTTTTAAAAAATTATATTGTTTCCTTTAAATATTTTATATATTGAGCCAATATTGATTTAATAATTTATAATAATGACTTCTACTTCTTAGATTGTAACTATGAAATTATTATAAAAAAGGTAATAAATATTCATATAATTAGATAATTAATATTAACTAATAAAACAATAATATAATAAAATTAATTAATTTAATTAGAAATAAATATGTAATTAATAGTTAATAATCATTTAATTGATGATAAAAGTTATAGTACATGTGTATAAAATAAATATTTTTTTAAATATGATTAGTACCCCTAATAAAATTATTCTAATTCACATATTTAATATAAATATTTTAACAAAATTATAAAATTGATAAAAAAATATTATAAGTCATAAATAATGAACAATATAGACATATTTATACTTTATATAGTATAATTTATAAAGAATATTATATATTAAATAAAAATAATAGTTTTTATGCTTAGTTATTTAATAGTATTTAATATAATTACATAATAATTTTAATTTTCTTTTTTAAAAAAAAAGATATATAGCTGAGTTAAAATTGGAGTTTCAATAATTCAGAATAAAAAATTAAAATTAAATAAAAAAAATAAAAATAAAAATTGAGAAGCACCCCCTTTGCGCGCCTCATGTTTTGTTTTTTATTTATTTAAATTAGATATATTTAATATTTTTTTATAATTTTACTCGTAAAATCATATAACCTATTTCTCTCTTGGCACGCCTCATGTTTTGTTTTTTTATTTATTTAAATTAGATATATTTAATATTTTTTTATAATTTTTCTCGTAAAATCATATAACCTATTTCTCTCTCTCTCGTTCTCTCTCTCTCTCTCTCTCTTTTTTTCTCTCTCTCTTTCCTAACTTAGCAGCCGCTCACCATTCATCGCCAACCCTTAGCGTCCCCATCGTCTCCATCTTCGAGCTAGCTGCTCACTATCACCAGGGGCGGAGCTGGGGGGGGGGGGGGGGGGGGGGGTCGTGTGGGGGCGGACGACCCCCCCTCGCCGGCGGCAATGTACAAATATATAGGGGTCATTGCCGCCGGCCGTGAGTGCTGCAGAGAGAACGGGAGAGCTTCGCCCCCCCTCCGTCGTTGCTGCTGGCTGCTGCCTTGCTCCGCCTGCGAGAGAAGAAGAAAATGGCTTCTGCTGCGACTGCGTGAGAGGTTGAAGATAACCTCTCACGTGAAATTTACCGTAATGCCCCTCGGGGCTTAAAATTTTTTTTTTTAATTGTATTAAATGAAACGGCGCCGTTTCACTTGAAAGGGTTAAAAAAAAATAAAGCCAGCAGTCTGCTGCTGCTGGCTCGAGCGAGAGAGGCAGACTTGAGAGTTGCAGACGAGAGCCAGAGACAGAGATTTGAGAGCAGACGCAACACCATGCCACCGCCCATCGGAGACGGCGACGGAGACAACCGAGCCGGTCGGCAGCAACATTTGCCCCCCCCTCAACCATTCTCTGGTTCCGCCACTGACCATCACCATAATCGTCTCGCCATCATCTTCATCGCAACCCCACTTTGACCATAATCTTCAAGCTAGACTCTCACCTCACCATCACCGCCAACCCAGCCAGCTGCTCACCATAACCTTCATCGCAAACCACTCTGATTATCATCTTCAAGCTAGCCTCTCACTATCATCACCATTACCCTCGGCTGCTGGTGTATATATTCATATTTTTTTTTCAATTTTTTTATTTTTCTTCATTGTTTATTAATTATTTTATTTTACTTTATTTTTACTTTAAAAGAAAAAGAAAATAGTTATATTGCAGATAGTAGTAGCACCATTTACATGTTATTTTATGCTCACTATTTCTTTGATGGATTGATAGATTTTTCTTAATAATCTTTTGTGTTGATCACCCATTAAATTTGGCGGATTCAATTTTTTTTTGTTGAGTGGAATTAAGAGATGAGCCAATGGATTGGTAACTTGTGAATTCGTTTCAGACTACTAACTTCCCATTTTTAATTTGAAAACTTAATTCTCTCTCATTATTAATTTGTTGAAATGTTAAGATGAAACCTTTTTATAACCTTTTAGTTTCGCAAAATTGATTTAATTTTTCTTTTTTGGTGTTTCTGTTTCAACTTTTGGGTTTTGTAGGGGATACATTTTTTTTTTCTTGAGTTTTGGTTCATAATAATTGGTTGATACGAACTTGCTGTGAAAATTTGCAAGTTCATAATTGGATTCAATTTGCTATGAGTTTTTGGTGTTTTTTCTTGATATTATAATTGGATTCAATTTCTTTTGGACTGAATTTGAAATTGATAGTAAAGGAAGAGCTAGATTAGATTACATCTGTGGTTACAAGAATTTACAATAAGAAAAAAAATATGAAACGAATTGTTATAGCAAAATAAGATGACAAATTTTGTGCCTCTTCTTTGGTATTTTTTATAAATGGATTTGGGATGGGTACTTTTAATTTGAAGTAGAAAGGATTTATAATTAGTAGGGCAGTTTTCGCTGGCGTTTTACTCTATCTATATCCCTAAATTTTAGCATTAGTTTAAATTTATTCATTCAATTCAATACTTAATGGGTGTCAAATTATATATTTAATTAGTTCTAATAAATCATGTAATTGTATAATTTGATGTGTATTTTAAATGTCAAATTATTATATATATATATTATAATATAACACTTGTATGTTTAAAATAACTTCCTTAATCATTCCCCAAATGTAAGGAAAGTGTATTATCATCTAAGATTTCATTTTATTTAATGTAAAAAGGGAAAATTCAAAATATATTTTTATAATTTTAAGTATATTTAAAATTATAATATAGTGTAAATAAATATATTATAATTAAATTATAATATTATTGTATTAAATATATAATATATTTAATTATATTAATAATTTTAAATAATAATTATTCACGATATTTTACATATTTTTTTTAAGAAAATAGTGTTTAATAAAATACTATTAATATAAATAGGTAAAAGTTTAATAATGCATTTGGTAAATTATTAAAAAAAATTAGTTATTGAAAATATATTTTACAGAAATATATTATAAAAATTATATTTTACTGAAAAAGATTATATTACTATATATTTGGAAGATGTAATAAAATATTAAAAAAATAAATTGAAAAAATATTAATTTATTTAATTATAATCCAACTTTATAGAAAAAATTTAAATAATATCTAAATTATTTTTATAACATCACTTTCTTGTTTTATCATATTTTATTATATAATTATCTTTTGATACGTAGATTTCTCAATTTATTTTTTCGGTGAAATATTTTTTATATTTTTTTTAAGTAAAATATTTTATCAACTGATTGATAAAGTTTAGTGGACCATTATTTTATTTTATATAAATTATTTATAAATAAATATAGTACTTTTATCAAATAAAATTATTTAGTCAATTTTTTTAAAATTTTTATACACCTAAATACACTATAAAAGAGCTTATAAACGAGAGGCTACAAATTTATAAATTAGGCACATCATCATGAGCTCATAACAGAGCCAGAACGAGATTATAACTTGCGAGCCAGTTCATGAGTCCAATAAGTAAGTAACAAAGCGAAATTGCAAACTTAAATAAGCAGATGAATATTCATGAACTGAAATTCGACTCATTTAATAAACAAACCTAAAAATAAACTTTGAACTCAAAATCAATTTATAAATGAATTGAACTCAAACTTAGTAGCTACTGAGCCGAGTCACGAATAGTTCAAAAGATAATATTTAAATTTATATAAATTTATTTTTTCCATAAAGTCTGTATTTTTTATATTCATATTTAAAATTATCAACCGAAAATATTTAAATTTACTATCATAATAATTTAAATGCTATGAACTGAATCGTAATTTAAATAATTAATTATTTATAATTTAATCTTAATTTTAAATTTTAATTAGTTATTAATAAATACATTTGTATTACGAATTCACGATACGCCTTTAATTCGTCTAGATATCAAAGTCACACACGGTCGCTCCCAATCCTTCTTCACCCCTACCAAAACAGAAAGATATAAATAGTGAACTGAGTCTGCAGTTTGAATTTATTACTACTCTTCTATTTTTCTGCGATTTGAGCTTTCTCTCTGATATATGGTGAGCATGGCTACGGCACACTCATTTGCCCAGTACACTCACTTCTCCGTCAGAGCCTCGTAGCTCTTTCTCCATAGAAGAAGAAATACCTTTACTCGCTTCACCTTCGGCGCCCCTTTCTCTTCCTCCTCTGCCCTCTTTACTACTCCGAAAAGAAAATGGACACAACCTGTAGTTTCTCTACTCGAACTTGGTGGTGTCAAGATTGCTAAAGATGGTTTTGATTTTTAGCCCCTTTTGACTTTTCCTTATCCATAAATGGTGGGTTTTATCTTTATTTTTGAACCACCAATATTTTTGCTGCTGATTTTTTTTTTTCAAAATTTTTATATTTCTTTCTGGGGGAAATTCTTGTGGGTAGTTGGCGGCAGTGCTAATTATGTAGTGGGTTTTCATTTTCTTCTTCCCTTAATTTTAAAATTTTGCAATTTCTGTGGCTTTCTGAGTTGAGTCCGAGTTGTTTGTTTTGATGCACTCACACTTGCTATCTGTTGTGTTGTTTTGGTGTTCCGGCAGTATGTTACCTAATTCGATGTATATTTTAAGCTAGTAGGGGTTTAGTTGATAGTGTAACAAACAATGCCCGTTTGGTACTTTTTTTCATTGCATTTTAGTGAGTTATACTCTTTTTGAAATTACATTTTGGATATTGGTGTTTGTAGATGTGGTTAGGGATGACCCTACAAACAATGTTCCGGATACAATATTTTTGAAACTTGGAATGCAACTTCATAGAAGGAATCAACATCCAATTGGGATTCTGAAAAATGCAATATATGAGTATTTTGATACCAATTTCTCCAGCAAGTTTGATAAATTTGATGATCTCTGTCCACTTGTCTCTGTAAAACAGGTAAGTGCAAATCAGATAATATACATTGCTCTATTTAACAAACTTATATGTGTGTATATATCATGATTTTCTATGCTTGAAATATTCTAGTACTTGTCTTAGTGACAGAAAATCGATTTCTTGTAGAATTTTGATGATGTCTTGGTTCCTGCTGACCATGTAAGTAGGAGCTATAATGACACATACTATGTTGACTCTCAAACTGTCTTCTGGTGTCATACAAGTGCACATCAGGCAGAGCTATTGAGGAAGGGCCATACTCATTTCCTAGTAACTGGAGATGTCTATCGTAGAGATTCTATTGATTCAACTCATTATCCTGTGTTCCATCAGGTTTGTTATCTATAATTGTTGCAATCTTGATCTTCTTGTCAACTACTCTTTGAAGTGCTGCTACTCATTTCTGTAATAACATTGTTTTGTTACTACACAGATGGAAGGGTTTCGTGTTTTCTCTCCAGATGAGTGGGTGTCTTCTGGCTTGGATGCCACATCTTTTGCTGCTGAGGATTTAAAGAAACGTCTTGAGGGTTTGGCAAGGCATTTGTTTGGTAAACTAGTAAAAACTTCTTAAATAAATACAAATATGTACTTAATGTTATATATTGCTGCTACAGTGATGGCGTTTGAGATTCAGCAATTATTTTTACCTTGTTATCTAGTTTGCAATTGTGTATGTCCAGCTAATAGAGAGGAAAAATGTGTGGTTGTAGTTGACCAACAAAAGCAATACATGCAAGCAACTGGGGTAGTCCAGTGAGTATAGCGGAAGTGGGGTAGTCTAGTGAAATTGCATTATCAGTTGGCGAGGATGTGGGAATGCATAAATGCTATTGTACGGCTTGGGTGCGGGGAGGGAATTTAACATTGGAAATAAGTTATATACAGATGCTATTGGGATGTTGGTTTTAGGGAGAGAATACAACAAATTTAACATTGGATTGTAGATACAATTGATCTGGTGGTGCCTCAACTTCTGATAACATCCTTCCTCAATCCCTCAATGTTTTTTCAAGTCTATCATCCACAATTATCTGTTGGTAGTCCTTTGGGATTTGTTGTATACTTAAGATATAATGAATTTTTTATCCTTATTTAGCCAATTTATCAAAAATTTCAGGTGCTGTGGAGATGCGCTTGATTGATACCTATTTCCCATTCACCAATCCTTCATTTGAACTAGAGATATATTTTAAGGTATTTATATTTTCATCATTTACATACAAAGGCATTCTACACATTCGCTCTTATTAGTCTGAAAGCTTTCTCTCTTCCCACCTGATACTTTATATGAGAGAGAGAGAGAAGGGGGTGGGTGGTTGGTTGGGGGTGAGGACTGAATTTATTTACTTCTGTCTGAATTTTTTTACTTCCTGCTGCTATATCTTTTTTTTTTTGAGCACTGGGGAGGGGAAAATAAGTAATAGCAGGGGGTTTTAACAAGGAGGAATTGTGGGGCAGTATTGGAGAAATTCAAGCACTGTGAACAGTGTTGTGAATAGTAAAATAATATCAAATACTGTAAGTTTCACATGTAAACTTCTTGGATATCACATCCAAGATCTCATGGCATCACACCTAGGATTGAATTGCATCACACAACTCGCAAAGAGCATAATTGGTGATATTTTTTATGCAGTAACAATGCTGAATTTAAAGCATTACAATACTACGTATTTATAGACTCAACAACTTCTAGTCTTTTAACATTAGGATTTTAAATTTAAGGTTTGTTCTGGATCATTACATGTGGACTGAGGTTTAAAAATGTGGGACCAAAAACAGGGACTATCTGGGTGATATGGACAGTATGTGAACAGTGAAATGCCAAAACCATATAAAAACATTCTTTTGCATGTATAGCATACAAAAGACCTTTCAGAAAGAAACAGTTTGATTCTAGTACTGCATCTGACTCATAAATGGCCTATGATTTGTCTTTTTCAGGAGAAGTGGTTGGAAGTCTTAGGGTGTGGTGTGACTGAGCAAGAAATTTTACAGAATAATGGCAGATCTATTAATGTTGTGTGGGCTTTTGGACTTGGATTGGAGCGCTTGGCAATGGTACTTTTTGACATACCTGATATTCGGCTTTTTTGGTCAGCTGATGAGCGATTTACTTCTTAGGTCAGTCTTGAATTATGGTACAATTGACTGATGTTTTCCCCTTTGTAATATATATGTGTTGAGTAGATATCAAGATTAGCACATCTGAGTAGCTATCAAGATTAGCACGTCAATGCATAAGTTGACATCTTTTGTTTTCTTTCATCTTGTACACTAACTAATTTGGAGATTTCTCTTCTTCTATTTAGTTTTCTAGTGGACAATTAGGTGTCAAGTTCAAGCCATTCTCAAAGGTGATTATGTTGTCCCTATGTCAGTGTATTCCTTATTCTTTTGCTCCCTTCTGTCTGTCCAAAAGACTGACTAAGCACTGCTTCAACGCTTAAATGTGAAAATATCTTTTGCAGTATCCTCCTTGTTATAAAGACATGAGTTTTTGGATCAATGAACCATTCACCGAAAACAATTTATGTGAAATTATCAGAGGAGTTGCTGGGGATCTTGTTGAGGAGGTATGCATAGATGTTTGTTCTCTTTTCATATCATCCATATCTATTTCTTATAAGTATGTTGCTTGCCATTATCAGCCTGCAAGTTGGTAAAATTTATTATTGCTGATCAAATCCTTTCACATAATATCTTTAGAGGATATTGAATTATGTTAAATATGTTAATGAAAACAAATAAATTTAGTTCTTTTCTTTGGATATATCTAGACATTTATCAAGTATACTTGTTGGGGGTTGAAAAGTGTCAGTCTAGACTGAGGTAACTGTTGCTGGAAGTTCTGAACTTGGTTTTGAATGATGAGCAAGTAATTGGCAATTGGCATGAGTCAAACAGACATTTGTAATGAGTTTTGCAAGTCTTTTATTTTTTGTCATTGAGGTAGCTGGGAACCGTTTTGTGGGTCTATGATATAATTTCCTATTTATCTTTTAAATTTTCCAACCGAGAACCTAAATATGGATAATTAAATTTTGGTGATTTTTGGGACAATTTATTCTATCAACCAATTTCTATTCTTCACCTAAGCTGCAAATGGTGATGACTGTTAACCTTAACTATTTTAAGGTCCCATGGTTCTTTTTCATTATCCTCTTCAAATTAAGGTTAGGAATGGCTGTCTTTATGTTTTGTCATTGCATGTTGAGTTGGCCAGCAAAGCTCTTTGTTTTGTCTTTTTGGAGAAGGGAGCCATGCTGGATTTAGAAAGCAAATGAATTTGCCATCTCAAATATCAATCTAGGTCTGTTCCTCATTTTCATGGTTGCTAGTCATTGAATAGTTTGTTAAATAATTGAAGAGAAGAATACACTAAATGTTGGAATTTTTGTTCGGTAATTATTTTGTTGTATTTTTAGTCATTGGTTTAGTTTCTTCTTTTCTTTGCTATGCTAGGCATGAGGTAAATTCCTGTTATGTACTTATCTGTTAACATCCATTGCTCATCGAGAGTTACAGGATTGTTGAAACTTGCATTACTATCTGCAGTCTGTCAACAAGTATTTTTTTCCCTCTCTGAAAATTCCCAAATTCAGATTTTGTCTTTTGCAGTTACTATATAGTTTTTCCTATCCCGTTAGTATCTTCTTGCCATGTCTTCCTGCTTCTTCCTGCCTTTTATTGAGAAGGATGTTGAAAATAAACAAAACGTGGGGAAGAGAAGAAAGATGTGAAAGAGAAGTGCCTTTTTTAAGGATTGGGGGGGGGGGGGGGGGGGTGTTGATAGAAAAGCAAAGAATACCTTTTTCTGATGTAGGAGAAGAAAAATGAAAATGGTGAAATGTTGTACGGTATTTGATTTTTATTTTTATCGGATAATAAACATTTTGTAAAGAATGGCCTGTGGGATCGTTGACTGTGGGGTACAAGTGGAAAGTTGGTATGAAATTTTGATAGACCAGAAAATCCCTAATAAAGTTTAAAAATGGCCACAGGCTATAGTGGTGGCCATCTTACTATCCAGTTAACAGCTTTGACTAACACAAGAAGTTTTAAAATGTTGAGATTCTTATTCAATTTTGTACTGCATGTAAATTCTTTTAGACTATTTCAATGTCATTCTTTTAAAGTTGTTCTATTTTCAGAATTGTGAGTAAGAAAATATTGAAATTATCTGCAATCAATTGCATTGTTATGTGTATGGTTTGTTGAGCTTGTGTCTCAGCTGTACATCGTTGGCGAGTATGACATGTTGATTATGTGTAACTCAGGTGACCCTGATAGATAATTTTACCAACAAGAAAGGAATGACAAGTCATTGTTATAGGATTGCTTATCGTTCCATGGAACGTTCATTGACAGATGAGGAAATTAATAATTTACAGGTATTTCTTTTCATGGATTGTTATTCTTTATTAACTAAGAATTTATTTATTGATATTAATAATCCAAAACATCTGTGTAACTTCAAATTTTGAATGCAGTGGAATGTGATAGAACAAGTGCAGAGCAAGCTAAATGTTGTTTTAAGATGAGAGATTCTTGTGCAATTAATCAAATACACACCGAAATATATGTAAAATTTTCTGATGATATATCCTAGAGCCTTTACCTTGTAGCATGTCTAATTGATTGTTGCAGGAACACTCACTTTCAATTGGTTCTGAGCATCATATGGATTTTTACATCCTCGACAATAGTCATTTTGTGTTATAAACTACTTGCAATTTTTTTTTACAATTTATAATTTTTTATTATAAGGGCAGGTTGTGGGGTTGAAGTAACGCTGAAAGAGTATAGCTTTGCAATAAATCGTTTGGAATAAATGAATTTTTTAAATTTTATGAAATTATTAAGCTATTAATGCATACTCTTAATTTTACTGGGTCTGGAGAGGAGATGGTGGTTTGGCTGGAGATGATTTTTGATAGCTGCCGCAAGGAAAAAAGAGAACTGGTGGCTGCTACTTTATGAAATATTGGGATCCAAAGAAATGAAGTTTTCTGGAAAAAACATGAAGAGGCAGCCAGATTCGATGGTCCAGTTTTATTATTGTTGCTGTAATTGTTGGTTGTTATATCTTGGACTATTTATGATTAAACTATTTGTTGTTGAATTTGTTGGACACAATTTTTATTGTTGTGGTCGTAATTTCTATATTTTGACACATTTCCCATAATAAATGAACTTGAGCTCGAGCTTATTCGTTCTTAATTTGAGTTCGAGCTTGAGCTCAAGTTTGATTCACTGTTAATTTGAGCTCAAGTTCGAGTTAGAATCAACAAACATAATAATGAGCTAGCTCGAGCTAGGTACGAGCAGAGCTCGAGCACAAAAATTAGAGCTCGTGCAAGTGTTTACTACTGGGCTGAGTTGACCCCCAGTCCTAGTGTAATAAGGTAAATCCATTCTCTTACAAGGATGGTTAGTTCTTTTGTCTGATTGCTGTAAATAAGGTGTGGAAGTACCCATTCTGGTTATTGGACTCATCCTGTATGATTTTGAGTTAATAACATTATCTATTTTTTTAAAAGAAAAATAAAGACTTATAAAACTATTAAAAACATGACTAAAGAAGCATTGGATTGACGTCAACACATTCACATCAAATTTTACTGATTCTTGGAATTAAAAAATTCTTGTTTTTCTTTTTAAAAAAATAAAATACATACATATATATATATATATAGATGCATAAAAAACTGTAAAATATTAAAAAAAAAAAGGGTGAGATATAATATAATATCTATTATTATTATTTTTTTAAAAAAATTTGTTTTCATTATCTTTGATTGACTAGAAAGTTATGGTAACCAACTTTCATTAAACTTGGAAAAATTTTAAGTATTGGATTAAGCTTGTTCCTTGAAAGAGCTCCATTGGATTTAATAGCCAGTGATTTTACTGGAAGGATTTCTGATTTCATATTAGTGGAAATATGATTTTAACCAAAGCCGCCGTTATTGGTTAAAATTTTCAGATTATCAGAGGCAGCCATTGTTGTCGCAAACGAGAAAATTCCATGGCAATCTCTTCGTTGCGCAGATTATTATCATCCTCTTCTCCCTCTCACTTCACTCGTTACTTGTCTTCCTCTTTTACTTCTCCTTCTCAACTCTTTGCTCCTCCTCCAATCACTCCCCGCAGAGTCGTCGTTACCGGTAACGAAAAACGCTCCTTTCTCCTTATATCTACATACTGTTTGTGTAAATGGAATTTTATAATATAACTAGAGTGAGTCTATTTCAGGGTTAGGCATGGTAACTCCTTTGGGTTGCGGAGTGGGAGCTACATGGAAGCGGTTGATAGACGGTAATTGTGGGATAAGAGCAATAACACCTGAGGATCTCAAAATCAATTCGTTTGATACAGAAACTCAGTTGTACATTTATGATCAGCTGACCTCTAAAGTTGCTGCAACCGTTCCTTGTGGAACAGGCCCTGGTGAATTCAATGAGGAATTATGGCTCAATTCAAAGGTTTATAAATTCACATTGATTAGTTTTCTTTTTCTGTGAATTGGTTACTTGCCATAACTTTTCATTGTAATTTATTGTTTATGGTAATTTGTGGGATATGCAAATAATAAATAGTGGACGCATCTTGAATTGGATTTTTAAATCATTGTCATTTCTACTTCACCGCTTGAACTGGCTTCATGTTTTACTCTGCTATCTTTTGTAGCATTTGTACCACTATAACTTGTGTTTCTCAGGAGCATCGGTCGATTTCAAGGTTTATAGGATATGCACTATGTGCTGCTGATGAAGCTTTAAATGATGCAAAATGGGTACCCACTGATCAAGAGCAGAAGGAAAGAACGGTAATCGGTTTTTATTTGTTAATAGTACGTAACCAAGTGCTTATTTTTCATTTCTTTGATGATGCATATTTTCTTTAACATGAAGAATACCAGGGTGTCTCGATTGGTGGAGGAATTGGAAGTATCACCGATATACTAGATGCGTCACAAATGATTTGTGAGAAGGTAACTTCGTCGTTCTCCTTTAAAATGTTCGAGTAATAAAGAAAACTCAGTTACTGTTTTAACACTGTTACAATCATGTTATGGCATATTCTTTTTTGCAATCATTACTAGCTACTCATGGTTTTTTCTATGTGCTTTGGGAATGGCCTATGTGCTACTGGAAACACTTAACCTCATATCTAGGCTTTTCCTTTGCAGAGACTTCGTCGGCTTAGCCCATTTTTTATCCCACGTATATTGATCAACATGGCATCTGGTCATGTGAGTATGAAATATGGATTCCAGGTGTGTATATATAACTCCTATGCCCAGTTTTCTTTACAGACTGTAAACTTATGAAAATATATCTCCAAAGCCTCATTAACGCTTGATAAAAAGTCATTGACTGGTGCACCATTTCTTTAAAGCTTTGACAGATCATTCATGAGAACTAAGCTTATGTCTAGAGTTAAACAGTGTAGATGCCACCATATGATAGCCAATTGTTGAGGTTATGTTATGAAAGTTGGGTTATTAAATAAAAAAACAGATCATGAATGGATTGGAATCTGTATATAATGCTGTAAAGTTTGTTCACCTCTATAAACTTCTAGTTCATCATATATTTCATCATTCAATTTCTGGATCAAAATATATTTTCAGCCACTTGTAAGGCATAATCATATATATTAACAAAGTGACATGGTCTAGCATCTCTTTTGGATATAGGGACCAAACCATGCTGCTGTTACTGCTTGTGCTACTGGAGCACATTCCATTGGCGATGCTGCAAGGATGATTCAGTTTGGAGATTCAGATGTTATGGTGGCTGGAGGCACAGAGTCCAGCATAGATGCTTTATCAATAGCAGGATTTTGCAGGTATTATTTTATAAAGTTAAACGCCTTATTGGAAAGCAAACTGCTTGCTGACAGTTGCATACCTATGCAGTCTCCTTTTCGCAAAGTTGGTAAAAGTAGTGTTCAAGAGTTAGATAACATTATTTAATGGATGTTGCTGGATAGAAACCAGGAAACATTTTCTTCAACTATGTTATCTTATTTCTTCCTTCTGATGCGAAAATGTTAGTGTGTTGGAAGAACTCCAAGTTGGCCTCTGTTTGTTGCTCACCAGCAATTAACAATTGTGAAACATTTGTGACCTTTTCTCACCAAATTTAGTTTAAACAGTTTCTATATTAATGTCTCCTAGGAAATGCGATCTAATACTTGATTTGTAGATCACATTGATTTGTCATTTAATGATATATTCTTGATGGAGTTATGGTTAGTTCCCTTTCTAATGGTACTGGGTTTTGTTGCACTTGTTAATTTATTTAACTTCATTTCATGTTATATTCCAGATCAAGGGCTTTGACTTCAAAGTACAATTCTGCACCCCTAGAAGCTTCTCGACCTTTTGATTGTGATCGAGATGGATTTGTGTAAGCGCATATTTGCAATAGGTTTAATTTTCATGTTTAGCATCTGCTATTCTTTTCTTTATTGCCATCTAACTTATGCTCTGAGCTCAGGATAGGTGAAGGTTCTGGTGTTCTTGTATTAGAAGTAAGTCAATATATTTTTGTTCAACCTAGTATTATATTTACGGCACCATAGTTAGATTGATTTTTTTTTTGTGTATCTTTTATCTTATTAAGGAACTTGAGCATGCAAGAGAACGAGGAGCCAAAATTTATGCAGAAGTTCGTGGCTATGGGATGTCAGGTTGTTTGTCAGAAACATAAAGTCATAAATATTCCACTGCTATCTTTTGGTCAAATTGTTTCATTTTAAAGACAATTCAATTGTTCAGGTGATGCATATCACATTACTCAACCTCATACTGATGGAAGAGGGGCTGTTTTAGCCATGACGCGTGCCCTAAAACAGGTAAAGAGACTATTAGAGTATTTATGGCATGCCCTTTGCCTTCCCTTGATTGATTGTTGAGATGCAGTGCAACATTGTTGATAAGTTTTCTATATATGACTTGCATGCATTACTTCTGAGGATTAAATGTGAGATACCCATTGTTTGAATTGTTAAACCAACTTTCTACTTGCAAATACTCTTGGCATACTGGTTAACGTATTCTATCTAATAGTATTCATTTCTGATGCCAACATTCACTTACAGTCTGGTCTTTGTCCCAATCAAGTGGATTATGTAAATGCTCATGCTACATCTACACCTATGGGTAAATTTATTGGCTTTTCATGTTGATTTTGTTTCAATTTAAGTATTGATATCTTGAAAATGTTAATGTGTTGAAACTTGTGTATATGTTGTCCTTGTTGCATAATTGTCTCATCCAGGTGATGCTATCGAAGCCAGTGCAATCAAAACTGTATTCTCTGAACATGCAACATCAGGTGGTTTGGCATTGTCTTCCACCAAGGTAAATTTTAGGTTTCTAACAGTTAGTTTTGTAGAGGATGAAAATAGAGTTGTATTGATGTAGTTCATCGTGCTCTGTCACTGAAATATTGACATGATAAAAGCCAAACCTATGTATATATGCAGTATTTTTGGTCTAAACAACATACCATGTTGAATTATCTTCCCAACCCTTACCTAATTCTCACATTAATGCTCACAAGAGAGGAAGTTTGGAGATGTATTTGAAGAACCTTACTCCTGTAGAAGGAATCATATGGTAATACATCAGTTATGATGATTAAGGATTGATATTAAGTCATTGCAATGATGGAGGAATAATTTAATGATTAAGAGACATGGCTCCAAATAATGCTTCTTGTTTGATTTTGTTCTCTCTTCTTAGCGTATATCTAGTTATTCTATGAATTATATTACTATTTGAGAAGCAGGAAATTATGCATTCTAAACGGCAATTTTTTTTTGTCAAATTCTTTTTCTAAAGAAAACAATCTTCTTTTTTATTATAATTAAGTGTTGTGTTTTTCTTTATTTTTTGGAGAACAAATAAAAATAATGTAAATTTTTTTTGTTTATTATGATAAATCCAGGGTGCAATTGGCCATCTCCTTGGAGCAGCTGGCGCTGTTGAAGCAATTTTCTCAGTTCTAGCTATACACCATGTAAGAAATTGCATATGGCTGCTTCTTGTTTGACTAAGATAAACCAAAGAAATGCTATAGTTTCAGTTATTGATTGTTTACCCGCTTGACTGTGAATCCAAAGACCAAACTTATGTGCATGTTGCGAACTTGGATATGGATACATGACAAATGTGCAGTGCGTAGTATATGTGCATGTATCATTTTGAAATTATCTGATCCAGTAAATTAACCCTATATTCTTTTAATTATGTGTGCACCTATATCTTGCTGAAAGTTGGGGCTTGTCTCATCTGTTGCTTGCTTTTCTCACAAGGTCACCGCTCCAAACATGCTGCTTGTTTACACAACTTGTTCATAAACTTCTATGGTGAAGAGGCTCTGCAATTATGACAGAATTTTCCATGTTTCAGGGAATTGCACCACTGACTCTGAACCTCATAAATCCTGATCCCATATTCGAAGACAAGTTTATGCCATTGAATGCTTCAAAGGAGATGCCAATAAGAGCAGCATTGTCAAATTCTTTTGGCTTTGGTGGAACAAATGCATCTCTGTTACTCACATCTACCTTCTAGAAGACTATTGGGCATGCACCGTTAATCTGGATGTTGATGTGAAACTTCATGGCATCATATCCAAGCTAATATCTGCCAGTTTCTAGTTATGGAGTGGAGCCAATGAAAGGACATGGTGGTCAAGCAAAGCTTGAACCACAACCATTGTTTATATACATGTTAAAATTGGATGACGTTCTACAAGTTTTGAGAGACGTATCTAGCTGAATTTTGTTAAAGGAGCTATGGAGACCGAGTCCGTCTGATAGGTCGAGGCTTGTTTCTTGTTTACCATCTCTTGTTCTCTGTCATGCAGAGTTACTGAATGAGCATAAAGGAGTCCTGGATCTTGTTTTAAATTGAAAGAACATGCATAGGCATTCTTTTGTTTTTTGGTACATCAGAGGGGCAACGAGTTTGACTTCATTCCTTTACTATGAGGCCAGCACTTGACCATGAATCTTACATTAACTGTTGAGACCGTTATTATAGAAAACTGCAAATGATCGTAAGTTTTTTTTTTCTTTTCACCCTGGAGAGTATTTTGATCTTGGTGTACAAGGAGATTATTCGAGTTTTATCATCTAAATCACATTGCTGAATTTCTTTAGTTTAGCTTTGTTTATTTATTAATGGGGTCTTGTGCTATTGGACGTGATTGATCCTTTTATCTTTGCTAAATAGAAAATTCTATCTTAGACCGCGATTATGCATCCGCTTATGGATTCAGACAATCACATGTAATTTAAAAAATAAAAATTAATTAAAATAATTTTTTAATATTATAATTTAAACAATATATTGTCAAACCGATCTATGATAAAATTTTCCTTACTAAATAGCTAGGTTCGGTTTAAATACGTGAACAAAAACCTAAAAATTGTCTATTGATGCCGTATAGAATATAGCAGAATTCTCCGCCCTAAAAATGCAACCCTATCCATATGAATTCTATTACGGTTTTTTTTTTTTTGTAAAATTGTCATAAAATTTATAATATTAAAAATTTATCAATTCAGAAAAATATTATTAAATTTATTAATTAATTTATAAATTTAATAATTTTGTATAATATATATAAAATTTATTATATTCATAATAATTATTGTAAATTTATTATTAGATTATTAAAAGTTTATTATATATTTTTGTAAAATGATTAAAAAGCCCTGATAAAAAATACAAAATTTCAAATATCTGATAAAAAAAAAATTTTGAAGTCTATTGCTAAATAGTATGGTTGATTCCAAGATGCCATGCAAGTTCTAAGCAATGATTTATCGTGATCTAAACCAAGTTACGTAGCTGATAATGTTGTTTCAATCCATTTTCTTTTTCTCTCATGAATTGAAAAAAAAGAAAAATAAAGTTCAAAATCAAGCATGCTGTTGCCAGAGCACCTACTAAATATAGGCCTTACTGCTCGAAATGTGCAACCTTGAAGTACATGATTTGCTTCAAATATTTTACCACCAAAAATTAGGGTACGCTACATCCAAGGTTCCATATCTTGCTGTTAGTTCTGAAGAAACCAAATACTTTACAAATAAATTACACATACTGGTTACACTTTTCTACAATTTCCTGAAATCTTTAATTAGACTAATTTGAATTGATACCTTCTGTAAGAGGGACAATTTTTGCAGAAACCTTAGATTGCAACTTCAACACAGCTTGATGAATATCCTGCAATTAACATAGAATATGATATCTACCCATCCATATTCTATGAAAAATCTACCAATCATCAAATTATGAAAAATTCAAACCATTAGACACTGCCCCTTTTCTCCTTCAATTTGCTTCCTTGCCTTTTTTAACCTAACACAAAACTCAAAACAAACTTTAAACAAGAAGTAAATAGACAATAACCAACAAAACATAAATACAATACTAAAGACTAGATAAAAAACAACATAAACATTGAAATAAACTAAAACTACCAAAATTAATGAAAATACCAAACAAACCGATTAAAACTAACAAAATACTTAAATAAAACAATAATTATCATAATAAACAAGACACAAATCTATAACAAAAACTAATAAAACAACTATCCCACACTTAAAACTTTGCTTGTCCTCAAGCAAATTCACATGGCATAAATTAAAAACTCAAACAGCTTTAACTATAATTCCAGCATATAAGATGAAATCCTTCAAGACACAGCATAAATAATTTGCAATTTACTTCAATCAAGAATTTTCTTAACTCATTCATTAATCCAGACATACAAATCTTATCTCACATCTAAGTGTTTCACTCGATTTCAAAGGTTAATCACTCAAACCACTCATGACTGCATACTACCATAAATTTGCTTAATTATCCAATCTCTCTCACTGATTTTCTCAAGAAATAATCCGAAAGTCTTTTATTTGGATGTAATGAGACTAAGGTAAAGGTGTGAGAAAAGACATTTAAGCTGGAGCATCAAGAAATGGAGTATCTAAATTAGACAATACTCTTACTTAAGAAATTCATAACTCCCTCAAATGGCATACTCACAATCCATTAATACTTCACATACTTGCATACTTCAAGAAAAATAACGAGTCAACATTCCTCTAAAGCTAGAAAATATATGAATTTTGTATATATATATATATCTCTTTTTTTTTTCTTTTTTTTATCATCATTTTTTTAATATATATATATACAAAATATAAACTTGCATGGAACATCTAGCTTAAAATGTTGAGGAAAAGAATAATCAACTCTTAATCCAATACAATGTGCAAAGTATGCATTTCAACCCCAAATAGCAATACTATTTTTTTTTTACTTGCTTACCCCACACTTTGAAATAAACCACCCTATTGTCATATCATAAAACTCCATTCCTTAATGCAGGTATGCTGATAATAAGAGAAAATTGAGTTGATAATTGTGTTGATCAATCAAGAAAAGATCAAAGGCTAAACTTGGCTCACTAAGGAATTCAATATTAAGGGAGGTCTTTTTAAGCTAAAGGGCTAGCCTAATTTGCCTTCATCATTTTAAAACTTGATATTAAATCATAATGTGAGTTCAATTAGCATGCAAAAACAAACTCTAGAGATGCAAAATCATGAAGGTGCACACTTAAGAAAAGAAAATCAACTGATAATAATATCAAATTATGAGGCTCAAAACTCACACAGGTGGATTCACAAAGATTTATATGTCATAAATTGCAGAATGTGAAAATTGATCCTTAATGAATTCAAATGCTCATTTCTATGCTGATACTAAAGTCTCAACTATAATTCTAAAATCACAAAAAGATCAATAAGATTTCAACAATTATGTCATGCACAACAAACACAATAAGCAAAACAAGACAAACAAAACAAAAATTAAAGAGAGAAAAAAAATTGCTGACTTAGCCGTGTCCCTTGCTTGTGTCTTCTACTGTGACTTGCTCTTCCTCTTTAGCTTGGTATGGGACACGGCCAGTGACTTGGCCGTGTCCTCTGCCTGTGTCAACTACTGCCCCTTTTCTCCTTCAATTTGCTTCCTTGCCTTTTTTAACCTAACACAAAACTCAAAACAAACTTTAAACAAGAAGTAAATAGACAATAACCAACAAAACATAAACACAATACTAAAGACTAGATAAAAAACAACATAAACATTGAAATAAACTAAAACTACCAAAATTAATGAAAACACCAAACAAACCGATTAAAACTAACAAAATACCTAAATAAAACAATAATTATCATAATAAACAAGACACAAATCTATAACAAAAACTAATAAAACAATTACCCCACACTTAAAACTTTGCTTGTCCTCAAGCAAATTCACATGGCATAAATTAAAAAATCAAACAACCTTAACTATAATTCCAGCATATAAGATGAAATCCTTTAAGACACAGCATAAATAATTTGCAATTTACTTCAATCAAGAATTTTCTTAACTCATTCATTAATCCAGACATACAAATCTTATCTCACATCTAAGTGTTTCACTCGATTTCAAAGGTTAATCACTCAAACCACTCATGACTGCATACCATAAATTTGCTTAATTATCCAATCTCTCTCACTGATTTTCTCAAGAAATAATCTGAAAGTCTTTTATTTGGATGTAATGGGGCTAAGGTAAAGGTGTGTGAAAAGACATTTAAGCTGGAGCATCAAGAAATAGAATATCTAAATTAGACAATACTCTTACTTAAGAAATTCATAACTCCCTCAAATGGCATACTCACAATCCATTAATACTTCACATACTTGCATACTTCAAGAAAAATAACGAGTCAACATTCCTCTAAAGCTAGAAAATATATGAATTTTGTATATATATATATATATATCTCTTTTTTTTTTCTTTTTTTTTATCATCATTTTTTTAATATATATATACAAAATATAAACTTGCATGGAACATCTAGCTTAAAATGTTGAGGAAAAGAATAATCAACTCTTAATCCAATACAATGTACAAAGTATGCATTTCAACCCCAAATAGTAATACCAATTTTTTTTTTACTTGCTTACCCCACACTTTGAAATAAACCACCCTATTGTCATATCATAAACCTCCATTCCTTAATGCAGGTATGATGATAATAAGAGAAAGTTGAGTTGATAATTGTGTTGATCAATCAAGAAAAGGTCAAAGGCTCAACTTGGCTCACTAAGGAATTCAATATTAAGGGAGGTCTTTTTAAGCTAAAGGGCTAGCCTAATTTGCCTTCATCATTTTAAAACTTGAGATTAAATCATAATGTGAGTTCAATTAGCATGCAAAAGCAAACTCTAGAGATGCAAAATCATGAAGGTGCACACTTAAGAAAAGAAAATCAACTGATAATAATATCAAATTATGAGGCTCAAAACTCACACAGGTGGGTTCACAAAGATTTATATGTCATAAATTGCAGAATGTGAAAATTGATCCTTAATGAATTCAAATGATCATTTCTATGCTGATACTAAAGTCTCAACTATAATGCTAAAATCACAAAAAGATCAATAAGATTTCAACAATTATGCCATGCACAACAAACACAATAAGCAAAATAAGACAAACAAAACAAAAATTAAAGAGAAAAAAAAATTGCTGACTTGGCCGTGTCCCTTACTTGTGTCTTCTACTGTGACTTGCTCTTCCTCTTTAGCTTGGTATGGGACACGGCCAGTGACTTGGCCGTGTCCTCTGCCTGTGTCAGCTACTGCCCATTTTCTCCTTCAATTTGCTTCCTTGCCTTTTTTAACCTAACACAAAACTCAAAACAAACTTTAAACAAGAAGTAAATAGACAATAACCAACAAAACATAAACACAATACTAAAGATTAGATCAAAAACAACATAAACATTGAAATAAACTAAAACTACCAAAATTAATGAAAACACCGAACAAACCGATTAAAACTAACAAAATACCTAAATAAAATAATAATTATCATAATAAACAAGACACAAATCTATAACAAAAACTAATAAAACAACTATCCCACTTAAAACTTTGCTTGTCCTCAAGCAAATTCACATGGCATAAATTAAAAACTCAAACAACCTTAACTATAATTCCAACATATAAGATGAAATCCTTTAAGACACAGCATAAATAATTTGCAATTTACTTCAATCAAGAATTTTCTTAACTCATTCATTAATCCAGACATACAAATCTTATCTCACATCGGTCTAGAGAATCCGAGTCGGATTCCTCTTCGACCCGTGCTCTCTTCTGCCTGTCACCCGGTGCTTCAGGCTCATCTGAAGGCATCACATAAGTCCCTCTCCTATGCACCACCATGTGCATCTTCTCAAGTATAGCTAAATCCAAAGAGTCATTACCCGAAATTCTAGTCATGCGACTAGTACTCGGGTCAAAATCCTCAACAAGGGCTACTGCTAATGTGGTAATCAACCCTCCAACACAAATTCCAAAGAGCACCCACACGGCCAAAGGACTTGGCCGTGTCACTTGGACACAGCCAAGCCTAAATTTTTTTTTTATGTGCACTTAGTCACAGTGAGTGACACGGCCAAAGGACTTGGCCGTGTCACTTGGACACGGCCAAGCTTCACCAGCAACTCAATTTTCTTTCGATTTTTGCAAATTTTTGTACAGAAGAGGACACACCCATGGGACACGGCCAAGTCACTGGCCTTGTCCCTCCATGAGCATCAGACACGGCCGTGTCACCTAGACTTGGCCGTGTCTCTTCACTTTCACACACTAGACACGGCCGTGTTCACCCTAACTTGGCCGTATCTCTCACTTTTTCACTTTAAAAAGCCACGATTTTTGCACAGATGTTCCATTAAATCCCTAAATTTATGTTTCTTCATCTCTCTCGCTCTCTGTATCGCAAACTCCATTCTTTTTTATTCCAAGCTCCAAATCTTCCTTTAATCCTCAAATCTCTTCACCAAAACTAGAAATAATCCATTAAAACTTCTTCTTTTCTCATAAATTTTGATTTGATCAAGTTTTGGTTTGAATTTTTCAGATTTCTAGAGATGCCAAGAACAAAGATTGTTTCACACCGCAAGACGAAGAAGTCTACAACCAAAGGAGCTTCTTCCTCTTCATCAACTTTATCTTTGAAGAGAGCAAGTCTTTTGGCTCGGGGTTTTTTCCCGACAAGGTATGTTAATAATGAATCTCTTGATGTCCTGCAAATTAGGACTAATTTTGATCGATATGTGCAATTTCTTGGATGGGAGACTCTAGTCTCCTTGAGACCTTCGCAGTTTGAGGAGCTTACTTTAGAATTTTTGACATCTCTCAAGGTTGAAAGAGATAATAAGAAAATCTGCACTAGAATGATGTTTAAATTGTTGGGTAAATCATTTGTGCTTAATATTGACCAGTTAAATGATATATATGGTTTTCATCAGCATGGGGAAAGGTCGGTACCCAAAGAATTTAAACAACAATTTGCTTGGGGAGCTTTAGGCTCGGGTACTTATGTGGCCAAATCGGCCAAAGCATCTAAATTAAGAAATTCCGCTTTGAGGTATTTGCATAGGTTTATGTCTTGCGGATTCTTTGCTCGGAAGGAGAGCCCGGGTGTGGTTGAATTGAGTGAACTATTTTTCCTGGATTGTGCTTTGAATGCAATGAATGTTAGTGCCGGCTATTGGTTAGCCGATATTTTTGATACTATGGCTAATAAAAGGAAGGAGGCAATTTGTGTTGGAGGGCTGATTACCACATTAGCAGTAACCCTTGTTGAGGATTTTGACCCAAGTACTAGTCGCATGACTAGAATTTCGGGTAATGACTCTTTGGATTTAGCTACACTTGAGAAGATGGACATGGTGGTGCATAGGAGAGGGACTTATGTGATGCCTTCAGATGAGCCTGAAGCACCGGGGGACAGGCAGCAGAGAGCACGGGTCGAAGAGGAATCCGACTCGGATTCTCTAGACCTAGATGAGGATGTTCCGGTCTCGGAAAGTCAAGAGGTACTTCTTAGGATTGAGGCCCTGGAGGGCAAAGTGGATCGACTGGATGGCAAGGTGGAACGTAACCATGCTGAGGTCTTGCAGCAGTTGGAACAGATTAATAGCAACCTTGCGAAGATCTTGAGTTTCCATCCCTCGGCTGCATCATCTTCACGCCCGCCTTTTTCATAGATTTTGAGTTCCTTGCTTTATTTTGTTTAGTGTATTTTTGTTATTATATTTCGTTTTTGTTTTTCATGTTAACGTTTTATATTTGGTTATTTTATTTTTATTGTACTTTTGTTTTTGAACTTTTGTGTTTGTGATGGAAAACTAGGGTTTTGCCTCACCAGGTACGATGGAAGACAGGTTGTCCTTTAACTCTTTTTATTTATTATTCTTGTTTTACATTGAGGCCAATGTAAATTTATGAATTTGCCAACAAAAGCATAGAGTTTAACATCAAGAGATTCATCATTAACATACCTAGTCGGGGAAAAATCCCGAGCTAAAAGACTTGCTCTCTTCAAAGATAAAGTTGATGAAGAGGAAGAAGCTCCTTCGGTTGTAGACTTCTTCGTCTTGCGGTGTGAAACAATCTTTGTTCTTGGCATCTCTAGAAATCTGAAAAATTCAAACCAAAACTTGATCAAATCAAAATTTATGAGAAAAGAAGAAGTTTTAATGGATTATTTCTAGTTTTGGTGAAGAGATTTGATGATTAAAGGAAGATTTGGAGCTTGGAATAAAAAAGAATGGAGTTTGCGATACAGAGAGCAAGAGAGATGAAGAAACCGGAATTTAGGGATTTAATGGAACATCTGTACAAAAATCGTGGCTTTTTAAAGTGAAAAAGTGAGAGACACAGCCAAGTTAGGGTGAACACGGCCGTGTCTAGTGTGTGAAAGTGAAGAGACACGGCCAAGTCTAGGTGACACGGCCGTGTCTGATGCTCATGGAGGGACACGGCTAGTGACTTGGCCGTGTCCCATGGGTGTGTCCTCTTCTGTACAAAAATTTGCAAAAATCGAAAGAAAATTGAGTTGCTGGTGAAGCTTGGCCGTGTCCAAGTGACACGGCCAAGTCCTTTGGCCGTGTCTCCTTCTGCCATTTTCAAATTTTTTTTTTTATTCTTAAAGATTTTGCAAATTCTTCTTTAAACCACCCTGAAACACAAAATAAAAACCGATCAAAGCACATTCCATTTATTTAAACTGAACAAAAAAAAATCAAAACTTGCTAAATTTAAAATTACAACTATGAAAAATAAATGCAAACCGATGGGTTGCCTCCCATTTAGCGCTTCTTTAATGTCATATAGCTGGACATCATGCAAGACTTATGGATCATGGATCAAAGTGCTGTCAATGATCCTCACTTCCTGAAATCTTTCATTGTATAGTTTAATTCTATGCTTTTGGGCCTCAATCCTAAGAAGTACCTCTTGACTTTCCGAGACCGGGCTCTCCTTCCGAGCAAAGAATCCGCAAGACATAAACCTATGCAAATACCTCAAAGCGAAATTTCTTAATTTAGATGCTTTGGCCGATTTGGCAACATAAGTACCCGAGCCTAAAGCTCCCCAAGCAAATTGTTGTTTAAATTCTTTGGGTACCGACCTTTCCCCATGCTGATGAAAACCATATATATCATTTAACTGGTCAATATTAAGCACAAATGATTTACCCAGCAATTTAAACATCATTCTAGTGCAGATTTTCTTATCATCTCTTTCAACCTTGAGAGATGTCAAAAATTCTAAAGTAAGCTCCTCAAACTGCAAAGGTCTCAAGGAGACTAGAGTCTCCCATCCAAGAAATTGCACGTATCGATCAAAATTAGTCCTAATTTGCAGGACATCAAGAGATTCATCATTAACATACCTTGTCAGGAAAAAACCCCGAGCCAAAAGACTTGCTCTCTTCAAAGATAAAGTTGATGAAGAGGAAGAAGCTCCTTCGGTTGTAGACTTCTTCGTCTTGCGGTGTGAAACAATCTTTGTTCTTGGCATCTCTAGAAATCTGAAAAATTCAAACCAAAACTTGATCAAATCAAAATTTATGAGAAAAGAAGAAGTTTTAATGGATTATTTCTAGTTTTGGTGAAGAGATTTGAGGATTAAAGGAAGATTTGGAGCTTGGAATAAAAAAGAATGGAGATTGCGATATAGAGAGCGAGAGAGCGAGAGAGATGAAGAAACAGGAATTTAGGGATTTAATGGAACATCTGTGCAAAAATTGTGGCTTTTTAAAGTGAAAAAGTGAGAGACACGGCCAAGTTAGGGTGAACACGGCCGTGTCTAGTGTGTGAAAGTGAAGAGACACGGCCAAGTCTAGGTGACACGGCCGTGTCTGATGCTCATAGAGGGACACGGCCAAGTCACTGGCCAAATTCAAATTGTCCCTCTTGTACAAGTTTTTGGGTAAATTTTCACATATTCTTTTAGCCAATCTGCAAAACATAGAATTTGAATTTTTCATAAATTACACATCCATTAATATGATATCTCAGCGGATGTGGTAACCAATCAGCAATATTCTTGCACAAGGGGAAATTTTTGGTGAACCACGGTGTTTAACCAGGCAAACGGGCCATGATTTCAGCGTCAGAACTTTCTCCATGAAGCCTCTACACACACATAAATGGACTTAATATTTTTCTCAGATACCCTCTGAATTCTAAACAAGTTACTGATTTTCTTTCCTTGGCACTCGTTCCTTCTCTCTGTGGCTTTGGACTTGTTTCATTTGGTCACTTAGCATCAAACTACCGCAAGTCACTTCTAGATGAACCTATGAGTCTCTCTAGGACCGTATCATTAATTTTCTTTTTGTTTATCAAGGGCTTGGAGAATTTGCACTATTAAGCAGCTAATCCTAATTCACGGTAAAGTATCAAACTAAACCAATTTTGCAAGATTTTTCATATAAAAGACATGCAATCTTATATGCAAGTTGGGGAATTACCCCAAGCAGCACATACAAAGCATCACTTATACCAAGTTTGTTTTAGGGAAATGCAAAGTACCCTAGTAGATAACAACTTAAAGATTATAGATGCATGTATATTTAATATTTTCCCTCGGTATTTAACTACATCGCAGACAACTTAATGCAATTTAGCACTCACCTCTACACTGTAACAAGAAGAGAAATGAGTCAATAGGACAGCTTTACTCCGAATCCATTCAGCATTTTCAATAATCTGCAAAGATAAGGTACCTTATTTCAGAATTGGAAAAATTTGCATGGCCAGCCTCAAAGTAATTAAATTTATTGTAGAATGAGGAGAATTTTATACCTCAAACAAATGAGAAAGACCATGTTTTCGTGCATGTTCAATGCTACAACCTTCATCCAGGAAAGTTGCCTGTTAAAGTACTTCAGCATCAGATTTTAAACTTCTATAGATTCTAAGTGGATATTGTTAAATTTATTTCAGGATGAGAAGGAAAAAGAAATAATATCAGCCATAACATCCACAACCTCAACACAATAACACAAGGGAGCCATTTACTTGTGAAATATTCAAATGTTCTCTTTCTCGAATCAGCTGCAAAAGCATTCGAATTAATCCATCCACATCCAATTGCACTATTTGTCTATTGCTATCCTGGAAGTAAACTGTTATAGTCTATGTGCTTGAAGCAAACTAATTCCTCTTTCAATAAAAAAAATGGCATTTTGGAATATTAGTGGAATAGAAATTTTCAAACGTGGAATCGGATAGGCCTTGCTATATATGTGTGTGTGTGTGTGTGTGTGCATGTACATCGCAATTTATGAATTTTAGACAGGGGAAAAAAAAAGAGGGCATTCACATGGAAAGGGATCTTTAATCAATACGTCAGTAATGAGAACTTTTGCTCTCAATGCATCTGCATTATGGGGGTCAAGCATGTATTCTAGAGTGGTATCTCCAGTAAAGGCCACCTCAGGAGACAAAATTATATCTGTGATCTAAAACGGAAAATGCAAAGCTGAATAACATCTAAAACAGAAAACTTAATCAATACCCTGTTGAGAGAAATAACAAACCTCAACACCAGACTTCTTCAATTTTTCAATCTGTTTCCCTTTGAGATGAACATACTGTTTCTTCAACTTTTTCTAACAGAATATATGACATAACCCTGGAGAAAACCAAGGAAAATTAATTTCTTCAGTCGAAGCAGTGTAAAAAATTCAACTATTATAGCATGGGTTTAGCAAACACTACTATTGGACATGAAACATGTCAAGCAGCCTAATGGCACCTTAACAGGATGCGTTATGGAACCATATTAAAAAGCCAAAGGGCCAAAATCTTTTGTTGGATAAACATATATCTTTCTCTCTTTCTTAAAGATGTCCTACAAAAATTGGGAAATTTACAATGGTCTATTACCCCTTTGAAAAAAACAACAAAATCGTAATGGAGCACACCTGGCTAGGGATAACGTGCTGGGTTCTAAATGGCCGAACCACAATATCATTCCACAATTCATACGTTTCACCTGAATTTGAGCTTATGAAGTTATTTACAACATAAACACCAAGAATATTAAAACAATACATATTTAGCAAACCATAGCAATGAGAGCAAGGAGTGACATACCCACATCCAATGCAACCAAATCAAAATTTAGTTCCACTTGCCCCATGGCCCTATGAATGTCAAAAAGCTTCTCAACATCCTCTTTTATGGAAGGAGGCACAAATACTGTTGGAGGCTTTAAATTATACAAACGACGACTTGCAACATAAATTGGCAATCCACCCTGAGAATATAAAATAGAAAGCAAGTTCAATTATGCAAGATATTCATTTTTGTACATCGCAAATTCTTTAAAGGGGAAGGGGATGCCAAAGTTTGAACTCCATACTTAATACATCAGAAATGCTAATTGCAATTTATAAATAGCATTTACACAATTACACATCATTTGGTATAGATGAACTTGAAATAAAAAAAATAAGTTATAAATGATAGAACTTACTTTACTGGGGTCAAATTCCATAAAATTTATATTGGGACTCAAACGAACAGTTTCATTCATACCAAACATGAAATGATAGAATTTTAAAATTCAAATGAATTCTACAAAATTTCCTGGAGTTCATTAACCATGGTCTAACTAAAGCCAAAATATTGCACAAAGAAACTCAAAATAAATTTCTGACAGTTACTAATCTTCAAACCCAATGTGGTCGAGGTGGCCATGAGTTATGAACACAAAGTTCTGTTGAATAGCTCTTGAGGGACATCTCCCGATATCAAAAGCACACTTAAGCTCTGGTATAATTAAACAAGTCTCTTGGCCTCCAACGGAGAGACCCTCGATTGAGTAGCCTTCCAAGTCGACAACTTTTACGGGTTACAGCGGCACGGGCCTTTCTATACTCTTCTTCTTCCTCAATTACACGGCCAATTGCTGATAAATAACCGGAAGATTTGAGGGAAGTTGAGTTAATAGGATTTCTGAGATGGGTTTGGAGAGGGAGTTGATGGGGGGTTGTTGATGGTGTTTGTTTATGGGAAAGGGAAAATCGAAGGGATTTTGGAGGATGAAATGGTAAAAGAAGTTTGCATTATTGGAGTGGTTATGGTGTTGAGAAAAAGATTGCATCAAGAGAGGGTTTTAGAGAGGTTTCTTATTCTTTTGCATTTGCTGTCTGTATATCCAAATAACAGCTTAGTTAACGGAGACGCGGCGAGATATTTAGGCGAAAACATAAAACGGTGCGTTTTAGTGTTCTGCACTGAATTACACATGGTACAAAAGCATTAACAAACTTGTCTTGAGAACTTAACTATTAGCTAATAATTATAAAAAAATATTTTTTTATCTTTCAAATAAAAAATATTTCTAACTAAACAATAATTTTTTTCTATTTTTCTTTAAAAAATTCTCTAAAAATCAAGAATTATTTTTACCAATTAAATAACCTCTTAACTAATCAATCCATTTTTTTTTTCACCAATTGAGACTTGCAGTATGACTTATGGAGAGACCATATAACTAACTGAAAATTGAATTCTCCTTGAATAATAAAGTTGTAAAAATAATAATAATAATAATAATACGGCTAAACTCAGAAGTTATTACTTATCTTTCAAGTTCAAAAATTAAAGAATTAATACTTGAAAATATTGCAAAACTATCATAAATGAAGCATGAACCCTCTATTATACAGTATTTCACAATCTGTACATGTGAACATGGTTGAGGCTGCCTTTCCTTTACACATGGAACAATGTAAAATTTGGGGCATCCGCTCCGTGGACAGACATATCAGAAGCTAACAATATCTTCGTCCCTCAAAAGATAAGCAAGCTGATTACGAACTTGAGGCTCTGTGAATTCCACATCACCGCAAACTGTGATTTTCGAATTCGAGCTGATTGTTTCAGCATTCTTGAGGGTGAAACCATGAATGATAGGTAAAGGGAAACCTTGTCCCAGTTGTGCATTTGCGTATGGCAAGAAAACAGTTTGGATAATTGTCCACATCACTGGCTGTAATAGACATAGCATATTGAACATTATTACCAATATACCTATTAGCAGGAAAGAAAAAGAAAAAGAAAAAGACTTTGTATCATTAAAACACCTGAATGAAATTCAACCGAAGATTGCCAATATTGCTCCATTTCAATGAAATTGAGAAGTCATTTAATTTCAGGCTGCCACTCAGTTTATTCCCTGAGATTCTAACTATACCTGAGCCATGAATATCCTGTGCAAACACAAACCAAGAAAATAATACTAACCATGAAAAGAAAAGTAAAATAATTCAATAAATGTGCATGGAAAATGAGGAACAAAAAACAAGTGAGTTAATCGCACCTAGCTTCTGAATATTACAAGTCTAATCTGGAATTTAATGGAACCAGTTTATAGTATGTGCATGGAAAGACCAAACCACAGCTACGTATTGAGAATTCCATTAGCAGGACTTTCCAAGATTCATTTTGAAAAACTAGCAGTCTTTAAGGATATGGGCAACCCAAAATAAAGTTTTAGTGAAGATGAGAAACATCTCTAGATGTTCTAAAAATGTAGCCCTAAATTGAATAAAGTGGAAGAAAATCATCTATATAAAGAATCCCAACTAGATCAGGACTGATGCTGGGTTGAATATCAATGGATGAGAAAAAAAATCATCCCAGTGCCCACAACACAAACACAATAATCATGTTTATCAGTTATCACCAGGGGCCTGATTACTTATGCCAACTTTGAACACCATACCTAAGAGAGTCTAGCTATTACAGATGTTGTAACCACATCAATGAAGCATAATATTGGAGAAAAAAGAACAAAAAAAAAAAGGAAACAAAAGAAAAGTACGGCCACAACTTCTGAAGCAACTGACAATGAATCGTAAAACATTCCTGCATTTCCATTCCATTATCGAACTTACCAAGGAAATGCATGCAACTGGTATTACTTGGTCTGCTTCCAGAACATCAATTATCAGGTCCACATAAACAATTGCATTTATATCATGCTCTGAAATCCTTATGACTGGAGGACAAGATAAAGAGATATTTAAATTCATATCATGGTTTGGATATTTCTTGTAAAGTTGAGGCACAATAAATCTCCATCCAGCAGTGTTTAAAAGGTGCTGGTCTGGCACTTTATCCACAATCCATTGTGTAAATTTAGCCTGATGGAGAAAGAAAAATTCCATATAACATCAATATTTGTATGGATAAAAAAGGAATTATAATAAGGAAAGAAAAAACATTTTCAGATAAAATTTTAACTTCTCCAACCAGAAGATATTCAAATAACTTGTCTTCCAATCCAAAAATCAAATTTCCCAAGGACAAAACCGCAAGTTAAAACATCTGGCTAAGAACTGGGGTTGTCACTGTATATGCATTTAAGGCTAGAGAGGTCATAAGAGGTTTCAAAAACAGCAATTGGAAGGACATTGGATTCCAAACTTACATCATAATATAAGGCTGATGCAGACTTAAAAACGGCCTCATCTAACGAAATTCCAAGCATTTTTAATGGATCTGTACAGAAAACTGAGGGTTGTGAATTCTTGTACTCGTTCATCGGGACTGAAAATTCTTTCCTTGCTGTGAATAACCCATTGATGTCAAACTCAATGGAAGAATTACTCAATGAAGGGTCCTTCACAAAAGTTACATTTAGAGAAGCAGTCTCATCAACAGGAATTTCTTTGGGAAGAGCTTGTAAAAATGAATCAAGCTTTACAACCCCTTCACGGAGTTTCTTAGTAATAGCATTTTCCACTGCAGCCCCTATTTGCGCTTCAAAAGCATCTATCATCCTGACATGTAAATAGAAAAATGATTATGCCACAGAAGAGATGATAAGTTGATCGAAGAATGATTAAAAGCAGGCTCATGGAGGATGTCTCTCCCTATCGTCACCAGGTAATGCAGTAAAAATTTATAACAATTCTCTCATCTGTACCATGAATATATCAGGGGTGGAGCATAAAGGTTAATCTCCAGTGGCAGGGCTGCAGGCTGCCCCATGTTGGAGATGAGGAACATAAAAAAAAAAACAAGGTACATATCATTTTTCATATGAAATGCTCATAGGTGATTGGACAAAATGAAATAGTAAAAATGATTGTGTGTAATATAAAATGTGAAAAGCTTATCCAATTTCCAACAGAGCATGCAAGCAACAAGCAGTACAATAGAGATAGGAGAGTGCTACAACGGTAAAACTCAAGAACGGACAGGTAGTTTCATGTAGAGAATTTCATACCCTTGGTAAAGCCAAGATGCTCCTCCATTCAATTTTATAGAAATATCTTTTACATAACAACCACAGTCCATAAGGGACAGCTTCAAAGTTCCATTCTGGTTCTCCAATCCTAATGTAAGCCCCACTTGCATGCCTTCAACCTTCATCAGAATCAGCATTCATCAATTTCCCTTTGTTAAAGGCACATAAAGTATAAGCTGATAAACAAAAGAAATAAAGAGAACCAAGCTAAAAGAATTTTTTTTTTAAAAAAAAAAATAAGGCAAGTTAAACTGCAAAATTATGTGAAACCAATGGCTTTATCAGAATATCTCATCCAGTACATAAAAGATAAAAATAATGCTAATTAAACTAGTCAATACTGAAAACAATAGTCAATCTCAATCCCCACCACAATCCATCACACAAACAAAAATCAGTAAACAAAAAAAAATCTGACTTTAACCTCAAGACAATTTTTCCCCCGCTGCAACAAAATTCAAATAGAATATGAAGCAAAATCAGCATTCTAAACAACAACTCAATCAGTTATATCCTAATTAAATAAATTTCCTTAATCAACTGTAATTTTACTTGCTTAATACACTAAGAACAACAACAATTAAAATCTAACCAACCCCAAAGACCTAAAAGCAACACCCAAAGTGAAGTTCGAAAATATTAACCCATTAAATCGAACAAGCCCAAAAGAGGCTTACCTGAACAGAAGCGTTTCCTTTATCAAAAATCTCGACAGGCACAAACCAAGTACTGTATTGATAATACCAACTCATGCTTAAATTACAAGTAGTCCCAGATGCAATAATTGCAACACCAGTGTCACCAGGCTCAACATAAGAAGATAATACATTGATTTCATATATAGTAATGTTAGATAAAAGCATACGAACATTACCCAGAAAAGGGATTTTAGCAGTTCGTTCAATGGTGGGCAAATTGAGAGGAATAATTGAGGAAATAGCTTGGGTTACGAGTAAATTCTTGAGAAAGTCGAGACCTTGTTGAGATATTAGAATTGAAATGAAGGCTTCTTCTTCTTCATGGTCTTGGTTTGTGGATTGTAGATTTTGGGTGGAATTAGAAGGGGTTAATGCACAAATTATTACGAGAAAGAGAAGAATTCGTGCCATTCTTTTTTAAAATTTACAAATTCAGAATTTTTGTTGTTATGTTTTTTGACAATATATATAGACAGAGGACGGAGATTTGGGAATTTAATAATTTAATTAGGTGTAATTGTCCGTCCTGTTAGTCCTTTTTTTTTTTTTTTTGAGATAGTCCTGTTAGTCTCTTATTCGTTACGGAATCGAGCCTTTAGTAGAAAGTAAAAACGGCTCGTAAAAAAGTTGCAGACTTTACAGAATTTGACTACTTATATTATTAAGATTGTTAATTAAAAAATTCAGAAATTTTCAAACTTAATCGATTTTAAATTTTTAAAATTAGGAGAATGTGTATTTTTTATCCTGATGTTATAATGAAGGTATAAATTTATTTTTAAAAAAATTTAAAAATAAAAATGTTATATTTTTAAGAAAAGCTGATATTTTTATCAGCCTCTTAACAGCCTAACATTTTTCTTCACAGCTAAAAGGATTGAGTGTGGATCTATTTTATAAAATAAAATAATAAATTAATTATTAAAGTAATAAATTAATTATTAAAGGATAGAGTTTAATTTTTAGACTCATCTTATGTCATGTACTTGAAAACTTGAGAATTTATATGTAATTTTTGAGTGACATTTCCTCTTGAAATCTCATCCATTGACAAATATTCATTGTGTATCTCATATGCTACTTATCATCTATTTCTTCAATTACTACTTTTTGTTTTTTTTATCAGATTTATATTTTTCTCCTTGAATCTAGTAGTTAATTTATTTTTGTTCTTGAATTGTCGGTTTTTTGGCTTTCTTCTAAAACTAATTTGAGTTTATATGGTGCATGACAAAAGCCAATTTTGTTTCAATAACATTTTTTCTTTTTTATTTTCTTATTAAAAATGGTTTATCTTTATCTATGATTATGTACCGAAGAAGCATCAAAAATTAAATCTTTGTTCTTAACCCAATTGAATTGAAACCCAACCTAACTGAGATCCAAATATGGACATAAAACTGATTGTGATTGTTTATGTAGAAATTATAAAGGATCAAATAAAATTCGACTCGCACATCAACGATGGCTCAAATCAGGAGGCAAACCTTCATAGAATCGCACATCAGTGACGGCTTTATCTGAAAAACTCAGCCAATTGCTCTTTTTCCAGTGAAATTGATAATTTTATCACTAAGTTCACTAGCAGCACCAGTGGGCGATGAAGATGGAAGCAAAGAAGTGAGTGGCAAGTGAGAGTAAAGTAGGAAGAAGGCGAGTGAGAGGAGATTTTTATATTTAATGGTATAATTTTAAAAGAATACCCAGATGAGTTCCAGATTAGAAAATTTATTATTTTAGTTTTATTTATATATATATATATATTGTTTTTTGAGGAATATTTATATATATTGGCAATTATATTTCATAATGTATTTAATCATTTAAAATTCAATTTGCCAAATTCAATTCAATTTTAATTAAAGAAATTCAATTTACAAAATTAAAAATATAAATTTATAAAAAAAATTATACTTTTAAAATTATATCATTAAATATAAAAAATATATGAAAATAATAATTTTATGGTAGTTGACTACCAATAATCAATGGTGATTATGATATTGAGGATTAATAATCTACAAATAAAGGAAATTTATTAAAATAATGATAATAATTTTTTGCTGGAAAAATGTATAATTGTACTCTTCATATTTATGCGGAGGAACGAGTAAGCCCTTAACTAAAATTTTAGCTCAAATAGACAGAATTTTCAAAAAACAACTTTTTAAACCCCCTCTCTTAATAGTCTCTACTAATTTTACTATTTCTTCATTAAGTAATAAATGACATGGCAAAAAAATTATTTTTATATTAGAATAATAATTTTTTATCTCAAGAATTAGAAGAACAAAGTCTAGAAACTCTTGTACCTACTCTCACCCAACACCACCACACCTTCCATTTTCAACATATGAAATTGGCTAGTTGAACTGTATGTAATTACCACCTTCGCAGCTGGCAGCACTACCTATCATTCTTTGTTTTTCTTCTTTTGTTATGAATTAATAATAAAAAGGGCAAAAATGGTACTGATTTTCTTTCTAATATCTTCACCTTCTTATTATTTTTGTTTCGCCATTGTAAAAATGATAATACTCTTAATTTGGCATCTCCACTAACGATTAGAGTGAATATAGCCACGAGTTTAAAGAATAGTAATTGTTTTAAGATTTTGGCTACTGTCGGTGGTAGTTGTGGCACTGAATTTGGCGGCTCTGAGTTTCCTTCATTTCTTTCAAAATAGGTGGAGAAAATAAAAAATCCTTTTCTAATGATGGGATTAGAAAGAAGGAAGTATATAAATTAAAAAAAGAAGAAGAGTAAAACCCTTTAGATTTGGAGAAGCCATGAAAACCATTTCATTAAACCCATTTCATTAAACTTCTTAGTATTGGAATAATCTAATAAAGAGAATTAAATCCAATCCCTACTCAGATCGCAAAGATAAATAAATTAATAAACTTACAATCAACAAATAAGAAAATAAAAACCTGAAAATTTGATTGAGAACGCTGAAAATTAATAAACTAGAAGCTCTTCGCAAAAATCACTGAATTTGATCTTTGATTTGAATAGCTTAAAAAGAGGTGATGGTGGTGGTAGCGGTGGCTATGTTGAATAGTTAAATGAGGAAGAAAATTAAATCTATGTATTTTTGGTTATAGGTGATGGTAATTCAGCTTGATTTCTACAGTGTTTGTAGTTCATCATGGAACTCATTGGGTATTCTTTTGTCGTTGTGATACATTAATAATTGATTTCTACACTAATAATTTTTTTTTTAATTATGACAAGTTGGATGCAATTAACGGAGTAAGAGTTAAAAGTGTTAGGTGAGGCCTAAAAAGTTATTTTTTAAAAAAACATCTATGCATATTTAAGCTAAAATTTTATTTAAGGGCTAACTAGTTATTGCACACAAACATAAAGGGCAAAATTGCATTTTCACCCTTTTTTATTTCAAAAGAAAATAGTTATTTTTTTAAAAAAAATTTATTGATTAGAAAAATATTTTACATTGTAAAAGCAAACAAAATGTTTGTTCTTAGAAATATCTTTTAAACGCACAAAAAAATATTTTTTTAGTGATTTACATTTTCAGTGTCGCGGGTAAAAGTAAAAAACCAAAAACCAGAAAAAAAAAAAAACATTAGAAAAAAAAAATAAAGAGAAAGGAACAATTGAAGCCCAAAATAAAGTAAAAGATGGCCTTGCAGGCAAGCGTCGCCTCCACCTCCAAAGTTCTCATTCTCGCCGGCGCAGGTATTCCATTCCTTTTTATCATAATTCCTTAGTTTTACAAGATCTCATTCTTCGTAATCTGATTGCAATTTTAAAAATTTTGAGCTTCATCAACTCTGATTTCCTTATTTATTATTATTATTTTTATTTCTTTGAACCCTTGATTTTAGGCTTATTGTTTCGCTTTTTGCAATTGTTTTTAACAGGTTTGACCGGTTCAATTATATTAAGCAGTGGAAGAGTATCTGAACTTATTGCCCAGCTTCAAGAATTACTCAAAGGTGTTGATGAAATTCAGATCTCACCTTACAAATATGATAGTGCACTTCTTGCTGCTCAGGTATTTTTTTAAAAAAGTAATTTCATTAATTTAATTAAGCACATAAATAGAACAAAAAATATTTATGCATGAACTTGATTGTAAAAAATTTAAGTTCAAAGCATTTAAATAGAATTTTACGGGAAGAGAATTTGAGCTGTCTTTCCTGTAAAAGAATTATTGACTCGAAATGCATATACTTTTCTTTCATTATGGTTATAGCGTTAGCATCTGAGTGTATCGAGGTTTTTGAATTTGATTAGCTATGTTGGTATGTTTAACCTATGATCAGAACTTTTTGCTTCGATTGCCCAAATGTTCACCTAGATCTTTTGCTGGAGTTTGTTTAAGAGCATTTTATTTGAATGACATAAAAATTTCTATGTTGATTGAGAAAGTTCAATAAAAACACTATTTCATAATTCAAAAAAACACTATTTCATAATTCAATTACTAATAAGGCCAAGTAATTGAATCTTATGTGGATTCCCAAACATTCCATTTTTTGATGGATTCTTTTTTGTGCCATTGCCTCAGATTCGTCAATTGGCACAAGAGATTAAGGAGTTATCATTATCCAACCCTGTGACCATCTTTAATGGAAATGCTTCTTCTAGTGGTGAGTTTGCTAAATTTTCTAATGGTTATGGTTTTCACGTAGTTTATTTGTGCTATTTCCTCAAATTGTTTTTCACTCTTGCATTCTTTTAAATTGCCAATTTTTCGTTGGGAATCCTTCAGGCGATGTTCACATTTTGATAAATGAACCGCCAAACCAGGTTGTTGAATCTTCCACTGAGTTTTCAGTTGCTTAAAAGTTCCTGTGAAATTTATTAGATTATCATCCAGTTCTAATCTAATTGTTCAATGGACTTTGTTAGTTAAACTTAGGACTACAAATGCATTTCTTAATTGGCCTAATGACCATAAAGACATAAACTTAAGTCAGATTTTCAATTAGCTCATGAAATTTAAACCGTTTTAAATTGACATATAATCTTTGCAATTAGCATCAGCCATACCAAGCAACCAGGATTACAAAATTTAGACCATGTGGTTGGTGGACTTGCTGATGTGGTGGTTTCACCTTGAATTGTTTTAAGGTAAAACAATAATTCTTCTTCTACTTCTTCACAACTTCTGCCACATTAGGTCTTTAAATACGTTGTGTTCCTCCTTTTCCAACCTGCTTGCTGGTCTCCAAAACCAAAATGACCACTTCTTCCCTACCTCTCAAAATCTTCTTCCTTTCACCATCATGGACAATCTCTTAAATATTATATACTCCTTTCGAACTCCTACACCTCCACCTTCTGCTTTTCACACTTTTCCATGGAAGCATGTCAATGTCACACAAGAACAGCTTGCCATTTCCTAAGGTAGCTTTTGACAAGCCTGTTAATGATTTGTGGAAGGAGCTCATGGTACACTGAGATCAAAGGTGAGAGGGAAGTGTTGGTAGAGGAATCAAGGGGATGAACATGGAAGACCTTTTAACTAAGACTTGTGCAATGAGAGAGAGGATATTAGAGGGGTTGGAGTTCTGATTCACGTTGAAGCAGCTAGCTGAGTAGGTTATGGTGTGGATAGCAATAACAAGATTAACAATAATGATATGGTCAATTTCATGGGATGATCACTGATAGAGGGAAAGGGAGATGAAAAAGGAGAGCAATGGAGGAATCTCTAATGGATAACTCCACCCAGCAAAGGATACTGATCAAGAATTGTGAACCTGCTACCAGGTCACTTTCTTTCTGTTTCTTCTTACTATTTTTTTTTTATATTGCTCACATAATTCTTATTTCTTTCCAAAAAATGTGTTCTAGAGGAGGAAAGGAGGCATGTTAGCCTGTCAGAGGTGAAACTGCCATGTCAGCTACTCAACTGACCGCATGGTCTCTACTTAATGGTTCCCGGTTGCATGGTCTAATTGATACCAATTATAAAGATTATATATGTTTTGAATTTAGGCTTATTGAAAATGTGACTGAAATTCATGATTTTTTAGTCATTAGGCCTTCTTCATGATTCTTTAGTCATAGGGCCTTGTTCGTGATTTTTGAGTCATTAGAAGGGTTCATGATTTTTTAGTCATTAGCTTTCATTGCTTAGTCTTAAAACTTTATTTCTTTTATGAGTATTTGAATGAACATAAGGTGGTGCCTCTGTACATACAAAGTAATGCATTAAAGAAGGGTGAGTTAGTAGGAGGTTTCATTCTTCTTTGCAGCTTGCTCAATCCCTTCTTTCTGAAGGAAAAAAGAGTGGATAGAATGTTATTCTCTGAAGCAAAATAATTTAAATTTTTATGACCCAGCATTGGAAAATAGAACATGAATTACACAAGTTAAGTCTTGATGACAACTCCCAAGTGTGATTGGGTTTTCTACCTGATCTGTAATCTGAAGCCTTAAAAAGGACTAGAAAGATTATTTCTTTGATAAAGTGGTGCTGGATTTGGATTTTCCTTAATTGATTTTTTTTTTCATATTTCTTGAGGCACTAAATTTGCTTACTGTTCAGAATTAATTGAAAGTTCATAAGTTTTTCTTCTGTTTTGGCATGCTGCATCTTGCAATATTTTGTGTCTAGATATCCCAGTAAAAAAATGCAAAGATGCTCATAGTGGTTATTGTGCAAACAGGGAGTTTTTCATCTTATTTAGTGCCAGCTGCTGCACTAGGAGCAATGGGATATTGTTACATGTGGTGGAAGGCAAGATTCTAAGGACTATCGTGAATGATATTTTCATTGCACTTCCAAATGTTCGGCTGCTTCTTGTTGATTATAGGCATTGATATAATCCTTTATAGTGCAGGGCTTGTCGTTTTCTGATGTTATGTTTGTAACAAAGCAAAATATGGCAAATGCTGTTGATACTGTATCTAAACAATTGGAGAATGTGTCTGAAACATTGGCTGTAAGTAAGATGTGTTGACTTTTGGATGATTCTTACTTTCCCAGATAGCAACTCTTTTCTATTTTTGTATTATTGTACAGTATTAACTATTAATTTGGCAGTCAACAAAAAGACATTTGACAAAGAGGCTGGAAAACTTGGACTGGAAAATGGAGGAGCAGATAGAAACATCAAAGCTGATCGCTGATGATGTAAATGGCACTTTTCTCTTGTTTCTATTCTTAAACTTTCCCTCTCTCTCTCTATACACACACACACATATGTTTGTGACAAAAAGGCCACTTAAACATCCAAGCAGGACACACACACACACACACACAAACATATATATATTTGTGACAAAAAAGCCACTTAAACATCCAAGCGGGACCTTATAATATGTTGCAGAATTTTTTGTTGTTACGAGTGAAAAATGTGCAAGCTATTGAAGGGAAGCCAGAGTGCTATATTAATGTTTCTTCTTTGTGGCCAGGAGGGAATGTGTATAATTCATGGAAACTGTCTCTCTACTGCAAAAGTAGGCAGAAGTTGTATATGATATAAGGCCTTTGCAGAGTGGGAACCCTTGTGTGTTGTAGATGCTCATATGAGCGAAAAGTGAAAACTTGTTTGCTATGACATTTTGGGAAGGTTTGTGGACTAGATAGTAAAGTCACTAATTACAAGGACCACTCTAGGCTCAGGCCATACTTGAAAAATCCATTCATAACAGGGGACAATTCCTATTCTTCAGCTTTGTTTCGACGTATGACTTATGAGGCCCATATCATTTAGATAATGAAAACAGTGTAGTATGGTAATGCCCCTATTGCCTTTAAGAAAGCCATCCAACATTGGACAGTTGCATGATTCAGAGATCCGCTTTATGCTTCACATCATCAAACCTATTGTAAGCATTAGTCTCATGAGCTTGTTGATTCAATTCATTTAATTATCTCAATTGTGAGGCTGAAGTTCTGCCTGTTCAATTTTTTCTAGAGCTAGGCACGAGGCCAACCATTGCCTGTGCTGTTTGAGGGCATTTCTACCAAATTGCAGATCTAGTCACTAGGAACCATATGTTAATGCAAGACGTGCTGCCTTTTTTGCTGGGCACATTTATTCCAGTATAAGATGCCAAGCTTTCACTTTTGTTTCCCCAAATCATAGTTGTAAGAAAAGCAAAAACTGACATGCTTATGGCCTATACATGCCTCATCCTGTATAGACATTGTTTCTCACTCTTCATGTAATAATATCAGAGTGAGCTTAGTTTTGTCATTTAAAATGTCTTTTAGCACAATTGTTTTTCTTCTTGCTTCTCGTGCTCAAGTTATTTAGCTCGCCCTACTCTTCACTTATGGACACATTTATCAAAAAAAAAAAGTCATGGCTGCTTTTGCTGATTATATACTCAATAACAAGGTGACCTTTGAAGATGTAAAGAGTTCTTATTTATAATTTGCCAAATCTGAGAATATAAACTACATCAAGGAGACATGCTTGAATATATTGCAAGAGGTATCAGGTGTCACCAACACATATGATGACATAAGTCTTAGGCAATCAAGGACAAGTGCATTTAGAGATGGACATGTAATGACCTCCATGATGGGCACTATAACGAATTTGCAACCATCTCTAATGAACTAATGCTTATACATGAAGCTGCGTTTTTATGGATGTGTATTTGCGAGGAAGGAGGGAGATTTAGCTGGCAAAACTTGTAACGGTACATATATATCGATGCTTCTACTTAGATACAATCTATTTGCATGCAGGTAGATGAGATGAAAACAAACCTTTCCCAAATTGTGTATGGTGTTGAAACGCTCCATCAAATGATATCTGGGCTGGTGAGTTACAATGCTTCTTTGTCTATTTGAATCTCTCTTAGATTCTTTGATTATGTTCTTGATATCTCAATGAAATGCAGGAAGGAAAGCTTGAGCTTCTTGAGAACAAACAGGTTATTTTTCAACTTCTGTAATCAGTGGTTTCTGTCTAACAGTTTGCTATGGCTTTTAAGTAATAAGTTCCTTTCTTTTTTGTTATTCTTTATACAGGATGCAACAAACTCAGGTCTCTGGCATCTGTGCCAATTTGCTGGAGGCTTTAAAGATGGATCTGGAGCAAAAGTTTTTCAGGTCAGTTACCATATCTACTATGGATTTTTCATTTCAACTATCTACTATTGGAATTGGATGTATCTCTATAATGATAAATAGGGATTGAGGTATTTATTCTTGATAAACGTGAAGTTTGATCTGATGATTTCAGGTCATGCAATTGTTTTTTTAACCACTCATTCCTGAAGAAACAAAAGGCCAGTAAATGATCTGTGAAAATTTAAAACTGTAGATGGTTGTTCAAATTGTGATTTTTTCTTTAAAAATTTTAAATAATAGCCTTGATAATTGAACTGATTATAATCATTAATCATTATAGCCAGTGGTCAATTTCTATATCAAGAAAAGTTAGGGTTTCCTGTCAATTCCTCTTTTTTAAACCATTTCTATATTCTAGAGAGGTCTGTTAACCCTTTTTATATAGAGAGAAAATGAGGTTGGGCATAATTACTTTAATTGTTAAAGGAAGTTTGTGGCCTGGCCTCTATTGATACTCTTTTCATAAGAAAATGGCGCAATTGAAAAACAACCATGGTTCTTGGATTTTGTTGGTCCTATTATGTAGTTGTTATTTTTAATATTAAATAACCCTTTCCCTTTGTATGTTTATCCAAACTTCACAAGGAATATCATTTCCATGATATGGATTATAACCCACGTTCTCTTTGTCATGGGATCAGAATGTATTTCCTCATTAATCCATAATGCCATGTATTTCCTCGTTAATCCATAATGTCTCCACATCCTCAATTTTTCCCTCTTCTGGCTCCAATTTCCTGCATTTTTTGCCATCTCTGTAGGCAACTGCACAGGTGATGCCAGGTTGGGATATTTAATTCCTGCAATGCTTGGGGATAGGCACGCATCTAGTTGACTGTTTTGTTTACCTTTTCATGTGAGTTATGAATTGAGCGATATTATGTTTGAACTGTGGCAGGATGTTGGTGCTAAGCTAGCTAATCATTCAGCAGTGAGATATGAGGAGAGGTCTCTCAAGGCAAGTTAAAAAAGTCCTAGCTCTTCTACTGTTATTCTACATTAATTTCTGACACTGCCCAACATAATATTCCAGGGCCTTGGATTTATTGCTGAAGCTGAGGAGTTGGGTTTGGTTGACAAACCAGTAGAACGCGCGAAGCAAAATGATCTTGATAACTTACCTAGCGAAAAAATCAAACCAATGAAAATGAGAATACATAGGTCATATCATGTTGGGCTATCTTTGACGAGGGAGTTGATAGGTTCTGGGATATAACCATTGTTTCTCTGCTGCATATAAATATTCGATTTTGTTTTCGGACCACATTGGTTATTTTATTTGCATTAATTTTCATGCAGGCGCATGGTTCTTGAAAATTGATTCAAAGTTCAAAAGTGTATTATAGATTTAGTAAGATACATGGGAGATGTTGTCCTTGTTTTACAGAGAGCGCATAGAACTACCCAAGTCTGTATTTACACATTTGAAAATAAGAAAAGCCATTTGATTGAATGGCATTGACTCGCTTGATTACAAATTTGTTCAAATGTTACGAAATATTTTATTTTGTTATAATTTTGATATTTAATTATAATTATACTTATCAAAATTATTTTTCTGCAATTGTGAAGATATCAACGCACAGTTTTTTTTTTTGAAATCCAACGCAGAGTTTTAATATGATATAACTGTAAGTAATTTTTAAATTAAAATATAAATTTAATCTATTCTTTAAAATTTGAATCAGTTATATTTTAAGATGGCTGAATAATGTTTTTTCCCAATTATTTTTTTAATAAAATTTAAATCATTATTATTATTTAAAAATAATTTTAATATCAAAACTAAAAGGATTTTTGTTCTTAATTTTTCGAAGAAATTGCAAATTTGAGCTGTGAGGTGAATTCTTGGCGAACAAGTATCGTGTTACTGAAATATTTGAAATTCAATACCGAGTTAGCTGACGAGTGGCTAGTCAAATTTGGATCAATGGGCCCAATAAAGACTGGTAGGAGAGAAAAGGCAGATGACAAGTTGGGCCTCAACTTGACCCGAATATTTTAGAGTACAAAAAAGCTAGGGCTGGAGGGAACTTTGCTTTGCAGAATCACTAATTTATTTTCTCTTCTACAAGCTTCGTTCGTTTGGTCTACGCCACAGAGCACAATTAGGTATTTTTCCTCTTGTTCTTTTTTTTTTTTTTTTCGTTTCTTTTGTTTTCCTCAAAATTTTAATCCTGTTCTGAATAATTTTTCATCCATCTAATTTTTGTCTAGAAATTTAGGTTAATCTTCAATTTTTTTTTGCTTTTATTTGTGGCTGATTATAATACGATTTTGTGATTTTTGCTTTTTTATTGGTTTTGATTTTACTTTTTTTCCCCTATATATGAATTTTTTTGATGTGGAAATAATTCTGAATTTTAGATGTTGATCGGTGATTTTCTCTGCTTAATTTTATTTCATAAATAATTCAAATAGTTATCAGGTTATGCTAGCTTAATTGTTCTTTAAGCTCAATCAACCTGCAAAATCCTTTTTTTTTGGCTTTGCTATAGTTTTTGGTTTTTGGAGTATTGGTCGGTGGGGGTGGTTTGGAATTGAATTTATGAAACAAAATTTTTCATTCTTCTGGATGAAGTATACGCGCAGTATTTTTTTTTTCAATGAAATTAGGTTTTCACTTTGATAATTGACTTGATTTTCTTGTATGGTGACAGAATAAGAAACCATGCCGAAGAATAAGGGAAAGGGAGGAAAGAATAGGAAGAGAGGAAAGAACGAAGCTGATGATGAGAAGCGTGAGCTCATCTTTAAGGAAGATGGACAAGAGTATGCCCAAGTGCTTCGTATGCTTGGGAATGGCCGATGTGAAGCCATGTGTATTGATGGCACCAAGCGACTATGTCACATTCGCGGGAAGATGCACAAGAAGGTTTGGATTGCAGCTGGTGATATAATACTTGTTGGGCTGCGCGACTATCAAGATGATAAGGCTGATGTTATCTTGAAGTACATGCCAGATGAAGCCAGGCTTCTAAAGGCCTATGGTGAACTTCCTGAGAATACACGACTCAATGAGGGTATCGCTGGAGGGCTTGATGAGGAGGACGATGGTGCTGGCGATGATTATATTGAGTTTGAAGATGAAGATATTGATAAAATCTAGAGTCTTGGAACCAACTCTCTGTGTAATTTATGTTTTGTTATGAAGAGGGAGGGTTCATGAGATTGGATGATTATCATGATGTTAAAAGCCTAATCGAGAGTTTGTGCTTTATAGATTGGTATTTGAGATGGTAAATTGATTATATTTTATGTAATACTTGTTATCACTTTTAATCTTTTTCATGTTTCCTTTTCATGTGAATTACTACTTCTAGGGATGATTGTAATAGCCTGTTGTGGGGTTGCTTGGCCAATGTTTTATGTGTTAGTTTTGATGATTCTTTTCCCATGAAAAGTTAATAACATTTTTGTTTTGCTTTTCATTTCGATTTACACATTCTTAGCAGAAAGTGAGGTTGTTAAGTCACCTTGTATTTACCAGCAAATTTGCGGCACGTGTGAGCTGTTACTGCTGTCTGTATGTCTTATTTTTATCTTAAGAGTACCCTTGCTGATCTTAGGTCTTGTGAGGTTTTGGTCATGTTACCGGCATTGTTGCTGGTAGTAGTTATTCTGCCACTCAATAAGGAATAGAGCTTGTATTGGAGATTAGTAGATCTTTTATGAATCTGGTGGTGGTTATACTGCCAATCATCAAGGAATATAGCAGCTTGTATTGGAGATTAATAGATCGTTAATGAATCAATCAGCTTGAGATAAATATAACCGAGGGATTCTTAAAAATCGATTGTTGTTTCAATTTTGGTTCTTGCCTGCTGTCATCGTATGATATATGACTCTTTCGTGAGAATTTCAAGAGCTTGGGTTTTTTACGTAGTTTTCTAGGTAAAGTAAATTGGATTTTGATTGCTGATTGATGATTCTAAGGCTGATCAATTTGATGAAATGATTCTAAAGAGTTACATATACAAGGGGAACTATGAAACCATAAATTATTCATGAAATGGACAGAGATAATGTTCCTGGTGTATTTGATGTCTCGCACAGAAATTACATAAGGGAGCTAAAATGCCTGAAGTGACTGCGAAGAAGAAGCATCTTTGTAAATTGTAATTGATTTCTTTTCTGCTGTTGGGTTGCTTTTTATCTTGCTCCCTCTTCTTTGGAACTATTTCTTGATTACCTGTTTGGCAACACAGAATGGTTAGTGGTAGTTTTGAGCTGTCAAATGCAGGTACCATATCAAGCAGTTTTTACCTTACTAGGCTCTTTTGGGCAGTGGTAGCTTGGTGCTGTTTTTCGCCTTGATATGGTTCTTGTAGGCTTAATCCGATTCTTGCTGGTAGTTAAACCACCATTGTGGTTTGCGGAAGCCATTGACATGCTGTCAATTTGGAGAGACACTTCATTAGAACCACAGCTCTCTTTTTCTTCTCCTACATCGAAATATCTTTTCCTAGCATCAACTACTCTGTGGTTGCTGCTAATTGCTGCAAATGGTTTGCTCGTTCGACTTTCTACTGAGTATTCTGGAAGCCGGGTTGCCATCCACCTCTCCAGCCAGCTCCAACCCATGTTGGGTTCTGTACCATCAGGTCTGGTTTGTTTCCTCTTTGAACATATTCTTAACTATAAACGGATTATATAAAAGTGCTGTTAATTAAGCATTAAGACCCAAAATTTCTGCTCTAATCCCAGGAAGAATTCCATCATACCTGTTGTGCAAAGGCATAAGCCAGTGCTCTCTGTCGCCTATTTGTTGCTTCCAGTCTGTTCTGAATCCTCATTTTTGATATGTTGCTACTCACAGTGCTATCATCCCAGTCTTCCTGTAATAATTCAAGTATCATAATTCTAGATCTTTGAGCAGTGAAGAAGAAACGTATCTCAATCTTCATATACATATCAGTAGCAAAGGCACAATTACTCTGCAGAATTTGCAGCCTCACCTTTATCCTGAAAACCTGAGTTCTTGCTTTCTTTGGCGTTGGGTTATGACCAGACACTGTATACTCTGTAACCGACAGAACATCCAGAGAATTTCCAGTCTGAACTTCAAGTGATGTGCCTATAGAATCTCTACTTGGCGTACTTTCCATTGCTATAAGGAACTCCGGTTTATCATTCATGTTTTTGTATACTTCACTTTGACGTCTTGCCTGAAATTCCAGCACAAATATGCCTATAACTAGTGCTATAACTCATTTTCCTGAAAAAAAAAGTTGAGAAAAATCTATCTATTGTACAATCTGAATTAACCAGAAAATTTCTGAAAGCTGCTTGAATGATGATTGCTGCATCTTCTTGCCGGAATAAACTGGAAGTCGAATTATGCTTTTCCTTGTAAAGATCTTCTCCACTGATGTCTCCTGTATCCACAGAGTCCTCTACTACAGGCTGTGTAACTGTGGCCTCAGAGCTTCTAACCGAAGCTGAATCTTCTTCCGCTAGAACTGAATTAAATTCTTCTCCACAAAGGTACGATCTAACAGAAATCCACCTTCTCTTATCACCACCTCCACTGCTTCTTGTCTGTTTTGATCCATATTTGCAAGTTACAAGTTCTGTATTACAAATACAAGAAAAATCAAAACCGACGAAAATATGTGATAACTTACAGTATTATAGCTTTCATGAGTTCCAACAAAGCGATTTCTTGATAAAACACTCCTAACCAATTCTCTAGTGATACCCATTTAATCCAAATGCAAAAACAATGTATGATCAAATTGGCTCTGGCTCTGGCTCCAGTTTATATTGAAACCATTTTAGAGGTACTGAAAATTAGAGATTCCCATTAAATTATTGCTGGTATTGAAGAAAAGTTAAGGCCTGCAAGTGACATACTTCACTTAGTTATATGTTCAGTACAATAATATACATAAGAAATTAAAAATATATATATTGAAATAAAGCATATGTTAGCTGTAATTGACCTTTATAGCTGGAATTTTGGGCAAATAATCACAGAAAATAATAGTGACTGGAAAAAAAAAGTAAAAGATTAGATAGAAAGGAAGAATACATTTCTGAGCAGTGCATATATAATTTGATTTGCTTTTGATATTTGACTTTATTCACATGGGTTGTATCAGATTGGCCAAAATAAAGTTTGCTTGCTTGGTGTTGGTGTTATGTCTACTCTTTTGCTTTCTGGGTTTCAGCTTCTGTGGACCTTTACGGCTCTTCTAATCTTTTTCTTTGTTATTGGACCTAAAAAACATGCCAATTGGTTTATTTTTGGTTTAGGGACTGTTTGGTTTGATTGTTTGTTCTGTTTTATTTTATTTTCTTTGAGGTTGTACTGTATTTATATATACCGTTTTGCTGTGGCTGACCCTTCTTAATTTGCATATGAAATGAAACGGGTTTTCATGTTTTGTTGTGGCAAAGTGGAAACAAACAAGCTTTGTGTATTTTTCTTTTGTCCAATATTATTTTTTCTTCCAAGCATTATATAATAGATAACTTTTTTCTTTTTTTATGAATTACTTATGGAGAGAAGAATGCCTAGAAAACTCGAACTAAAAATTTAGGTAGAGCAATATTTACTTTTGACCACCAAACTACATCTTGATTGTTAGATAATAGAAAACTTGAATTTATATTTTGTTGAATTAGAAAAAGGAAAAATTCGATTCTTGATATCTAAATTTTTTTATTTTAATATATCTATTTTTTTGTCGACTCAATATCTTAATTTTAATGAGAAAAATACTACGCTGATCAAGTGTAACAAATCAAATGGGGATAAAAGTAAAATTTTATTAAAATTATTCTAGAAACTTAAAATAATTATTTGTTGTTTGTTAAATAATATGTGGATGACTACTATATTAAATTAATTTTACCCTATCAAGATTATGATTAATTTTATTCTCTTCATATTAGAATTCAATTTAGTTGTAATCTTTTATTCTACTTACACTACTATAAATATCTAATTATAGGTGGTTTTTTATGACAATTAAGAATACAGAGATTTCTCATATTTTCTCATTCTATATTTTCTCTCTTCTTTATTTACAACATGTTATCATCACGAAGCTCTAATCAATTTATTCATTATAAGTATTCAAGTTTAAAGTAATTATTCTAATTTTTTTCTATTTTTTATTATAATATTATATTATATATATTACTAAAACAATAAAATATAAATGAAGTGAAATATTTATTATTATAATAATGTGTGTTACATAAATAATTTTTTTTGTGCCTTAATGAATTTAAATAACCTCTACTTCTTTTTTTGGCTGCAAATATGCTATAATTAATATTACAGAGTTTTGCTAATGACATTACTAGTAATGATTTGTTTATTTGACAAATCAAAACTATTATGATTTCTTATTTATTATTTTTATTGTGCTAATAAAATGGATATAAATTTTTCTAATCGCTTCATTGTGCTAATTGAATTAATACGACTATTGACTTATATTTGAGAAATTAAATTAGAAATATTATGTAATTTTTTGTGCCCTTACTAATGATGGATAATTTTTTTTAGTTAGTATACACATACTAAATATGTTATAAATAGTCTATTTAGTATAAACTTACATGGGCCACTAGTATTATTATTTTACTTCTCTCAAATCTTTTATTAATAATCATTACAAGTTATTACAATGAAAAGAGAAAATTTTAGTTTCTTTAATCTACAAGAGAAAAAAATTTTATTTTATTTTTTAATAATTCATCGTGAATCAAGATACGAGTTTAAAAACTCATAATTTCAAGATATTTTTTTTGTATTAAAGTGAAGTTGGTAAATAAATTGATATTTACTATGATTTGATATGATTATTTAAAATTTTAGAGTTATAATATTTAAACTCTAATTATAATTTTTTAGTCCTTATTTATTTGATGAGCTTTGTAATCTATTTAATTTATGAGTTTTATTTAAATTTGATATATTTATAATGTTAAGTCTCATAAAACTTGTATTTATTACTCTTGATATTTTCTGAAGAAATAATCTGTTATGGGTATTTGATAATGAGATTCACCTTAATATTGTGAATCTTAGAGATATTATAAAAAGAAAATCAAGTATCCCCGCATGATCATTTAGAAATAATGATATTCCTTTTGATTATTCAAATAAGAAATAAAAAATTGATTATCTTATTATTAATAATTTATCACAATATTTTTAGTAAATATTAAATTTTTCATACATCAAATATGCTCCTGCAGTAGCTATATTGAGAGCATAAAATTATAAAATATTATAAAATATTTTTTTATTTGCCTGTGGCTAAATAAAATTTTTAGCTTTTTATGAAAAATAATCAAACTCGTCCAACTATCTTTATATCTTTTCCTGAAGTGAATGCGATATTTTTTTCAAGATCATGGACGAGATCTTGATAAAAAATGATTGTGGTAAATTTTTTTCTACCAATTTTGAAAATTAAAGTGCTAAAAAGATATATATTAGCAGAAATTAATGTTAACATGATATCTGATTCTGCAAATATGGTTGAAGATTCCAGAAGTATCCACCTTATATTCTGAATTTAAACATTCTGAATTTGTGTAAAATGATATTTTAATGATGCATTGTGTTTAAGTAGATCTTGAAGAAATCTACTAAGTTTTAAATAATATGTCGCAATCGATATCCTATTAAAACAAAGTGAGAAATATATTGAATTTTTATGTGTTAACTATACGAATTTGAACCAGAAGTTCATATTTAAGAAATTTTAAATTTTTTAACTAGATTGTACTTGATAATAAATAAAGATGCAAGAGTTACACTATATGCATCAGAAGTGCATAAATTTTAAAATTTGTATACTTTGGTATGATCATATTAGTCATCTGGGTTCAAACATGATGTGGCATATTGTTTAGAATACAAACAGACATCCACTGAAAATTAAAAAATTCTTTTGTCCGATAATTACTTTTGTGCTTATTATGCTCAAGGTAAATTAATTGTGAGACATATATTATCTAAATTATATTTAAAGTCTCTTGAATTTCTACAAAGAACATATAGAAATATTTATAGGCAGATCCTTCAATCTTATGGACCATTTAAATACTTTATATTTTTATTAATACTTCAACTTGATGGTCACATGTTTGTCTATTATCAACTAGTAATATTGCTTTTATTAAATTTCTTGCTCAATTTATAAAAGTTAAGGTCAATATTTTTTGATTATCAATCAAAATAATTTATCTAGATAATACATATGAATTCACCTGAAAAATATTTTATGATTATATTACTATTGAACATTTTATTGCATATGTGCATACTCAATATGGTTTAGCATAATCATTATTAAGATTTTGTGTTAAATTATTTTTATACTTATAAAATCAAAACTTTTTATATCTGTTTGGATATATGTTTAGATACATATTATTGTTTATGTTGCACTTTTAAATTATATTTGATTGTCTGTACATTACAAGTTTTTCACTTTATAACTTGTGTTTATCTAACATAATATATCTTATTTATAATTTGTGATATTAAAATTTCTTGTTGAAGCATATATATTTTTATTGCATCTCCTCGAAAAACTAAAATTAATTATTAACATTATCTTGATATCTATATAGATTTTGATTATTTATGTTAGATATTATGGACCTTTAATGATAAATTTTTTAAAACAAGATTTTTAGTGAGTTGATTTTCACCCCATTAGAGGAAGATAAAAGTAAAGGGCTAAAAACACAATAGATTAGTTGGAATACACCAACTTTATCCAATCTTGATACATGCACAAATTAATGTAAACTGAAAGTTCAAAAACTAATTCGTTCACATAATGTTGCAAATTAGTTACCAGATATGTTTACAAATACTCAGTAGGTATTCAAATCATATATTTCAGCTGCTAATGCTCTTGCTCTATTGATTTTTTCTATAGGACATCTTATTAGTATGGCAGCTAATAGATATAATATATGTCTGAAGCGTAGTAGACTACTTAGTTCAAAATATTAATTTTTGAGATAAGGGGAAATGAATAATTTCAAAATGACACTCCTGAAGAGGTCAAAAGCAACATAAGTCAATAACCATATATTTCTAAAGAAGTAACTCCAGAAGTGATTTCGGTATCAAAAAATTATGAGATCTCATTAAAATCTAGAAATATGTAAAAAATAGATAAATTTATTATTGATAATATGTTTGCATATATTACTATTAAAATTATCAAAATATACTTGAGCCTAAAATATTTAAAATTATTGATGTCATAGTGATTGGCCAAAATAGAAAGTAATCAAGGCCGAGCTAGATTCATTTGCTAAACATATAATATTTGGATCAGTACTCCAAATACCAGAAGATATCATATCCATGGATATTGTATGTAAAAGAAATAAATCATATGAGAGAAAAGTATAATTTCTCTATTATGAATGCAATTACTCTTCAAATTAGTTTTGTAGCCCCTGAAGGGCTTGACATTATATTATAATAATTTGCTCATATAGATCTTAAGAGAAATGAGTTAAATAAAATTGTGAAATACAAGACACAACTTGTGACATAATAATTTTCACAAAGACCTTGTATAGATTATGATGAGACATATTTTCTGTTATGGATGCTATTACTTTTAGATTTTTTATCAGTTTGGCAGCCTCTGAAGGGTTTGACATATATTTGATGGATGTTGTGACAGTTTACTTATATGGTTCATTGAATAATGTCATATATATGAAAATCTCAAAAGGATTTAAGATGCTTGAAGCATATAATTCAAAATCTAGACAAATGTACTCTATTAAACTCCAAAGATCCTTGTATGAGCTAAAACAATATGGGCGAATGTGATACAATCGCCTCAGTGAATACTTAATTAATAATGGATACACAAATAATTCTCTTTGCCATGTGTTTTTATTAAAAAGATAAATTCTAAATTTGCTATAGTTGCAGTTTATGTTGATGATTTAAATATAGTGGGAACTCCAGAAGATATCTCAATTACTGCAAACTATTTGAGAAAGGAATTTGAAATGAATGATCTTGAAAAAATAAGATTTTGTCTTGGATTTTAAGTTGAATATTTGTCAAATAGAATTTTTCTCCATCAATCATCATATATTGAAAAAATATTAAAATAATTTTATATGGATAAATCTTATCCATTAAGCACCAATGGTTGTTCGTTCTCTTGATATAAAAAGAGATCATTTTCGCCCTCGAGAAGATAATGAAGAGATTTTTGATTTTGAAGTACCATATCTTAATGCAATAAAGGGCACTTTTATATCTTGCTAATAATGCAAGATCAGATATTGCTTTTGTAGTTAACTTACTTGCAAGGTTTAGTTCAACACCAACTAAAAGGCATTGGAATGGAGTGAAACATGTTCTACACTACCTACGTGGCATATCTGATATGAGTTTATTTTTCTTAAAAGGAATAAAGTATGAATTGACAGGATATGCTGATGCTGAATATCTTTCTGATCCTTATAAAACTCGATCCCAAATATGTTATGTCTTTACATATAATAATACTGTTATTTCATGGTGATCTGTGAAGCAAACAATCACTGCTACTTCATCAAATTATTCAGAAATATTAGTTATTTATGAAGCTAGCAATGAATATGTATGGTTGAGAAGCATAATTGAACATATTAGAAGAGCATGTGGATTATCTATAAGCAAATAACCAACAATATTACATGAAGATAATGTAGCATGTATTACATAAATCAAAGGGGGCTACATAAATGTGATAAAACTAAACATATATCACCAAAGTTCTTTTATACTCATGAACTTATAAAGGAAGGATAAGTTGATATTTGCAAAGTTCGTTCAAGTGACAATCCAGCAGATTTATTCACAAAAGCATTGCCAACATCAATTTTCAAAAAATATGCATATAATATTAAAATGAGCTCACTTAGATATGTCTTAGCCAGTTGTATTCTTGAAGAAAAGTTACCTATGAATATTGTACTCTTTTTCCTTCGCTAAGTTTTTATCCCACTGATTTTTTCTTAGAAATATTTTAACAAGGCATATTCATAGGGATAGTCATCCAAGGGAAAATGTTAGATAATATGTAGATCGCTACTATATTAAATTAACTTTACTCTATAAAGATTATGATTAGTTTTATCCTATTCATATTAGAATTCAATTTAGTTATAATTTTTTATTCTACTTACACCACTATAAATACCTCATTATAGGTGATTCATATGACAATTAAGAATACAAAGATTTCTCATATTTTCTCATTCTCTATCTTCTATCTTCTTTATTTACAACATTGCTAATGAATTTTGACTCTTAACTTTTAACTCATTTTTCCTCGTAGTCTTTTTCTCTAAATCTGATTGTTACATTTTTCAAAAAGATCTTCATGATGTTGTTGGTAGATTAATATATGTTTGCCTTTATTTAAACATCTTCATTAGTAATCTTTTGACAAAAGAAGACTTAAAACTGTAAAAAAATTAGATTTAAAAAAAAGGTCAAATTTGATAAAATTGATTGAATCAGACCAAATCGGTTCAAATAAGGTTGAACTGATATTTTAAATTTTAAGTCATTTCTCAATAAAAATTAGAAAAAAAAATAGACTCATTTTTTTTAAATAAGTGATGGATTTAATATATGATATTTTTCAAATGGTAAGTATCCTTTTATGATTTTTAAACTTTAATTTTTAAGTTTCTATAATTTTTATATTATTGAACCCGAGTTAATCAATATAATAAAATTAACCAATTTTTTTCATAAGATTTAATCAAAGTATTGAAATATATAATATAAAAAAAATCAATGTAATGCCAATAATTATGTTTGGGTATTATTAGTGTAGAAATTACATATAATGAAATTAACTAATTTTCTTTAAGATTAATTAGAACATTGAAATATATAATATAAATAAACAGTGGCAGAACCAGGACAAAGGCGAGGGGGGTGCAAAATTTTCAAGCAAAAGAAATTACGGACGAATTTATATTCAATTTTATTTTTATATTAAATAATTAGATGATGAAATTTTTATTATTTTTATTTCAATATATAAATACTATAAATTATATAAATATAAAATTAATTATAGTTTTATATTATATAAATATAAGTATATTAATTATATATGTATATAAATACACACTTTTTTATAATATATATATATATATATGTATATGTACATAGGAGCCGGAGGGGAGGCAGTAGACCCCATCCCCCTCCCCCCCCCCGCTATAAATAAATTAATAAATGTAATGCCAATAATCATGTTAGGATATAATTAATATATAAATTACATGTAAATTAACCAATTACTTTCATAATATTTAATTGGAGCGTGAAAATATATAATATAAAGAAATCAACAAATATAATACTTGTAATCAAGTTAGTAATATATAAATTATATGTAATAACCACTTTCTTTCCTAAGATTTAATTAAAATATAAAAATATATAATGTAAAGAAATTAATTAATATAATGTCAATAATCAAGTTAAGATATAATTAATGTAGAAATTACATGTAATGAAATTAACCAATTTTTTTACTAAGATTTCATTAGGGTATTGAAATATATAATATAAAGAAATCAATAAATAAAATTAAAATAATCAAATTAGGATAGAATTAGTGTAGAAATTATATGTAATGAAATTAACCAATTGATTTTCTAAGATTTAATTGAAGTATTGAAATATGTAATGTAAAGAAATCAACAAATACAGTGCCAATAATCAAATTAAGGTATAATTAGTTAGAAATTACATATAATGAAATTAACCAATTTCTTTACTAAGATTTAATTAGGATATTAGAATATATAATGTAAAGAAATAAACAAATAAAATTAAAATAATCAAATTAGAATATAATTAGTGTATAAATTACATATAATGAAATTAACTAATTTATTTTCTAAGATTTAATTAAAGCATTGAAATACATTATATAAAGAAATCAACAAATAAAATGTCAATAATCAAGTTATAATATAATTAGTGTAGAAATTACATGTAATGAAATTAACTAATTTCTTTACCACGACTTAATTAGGGCCTTGAAATATATAAGATAAAGAAATTAACAAATGTAATGCTAATAATCAAATTAAAGTATAATTAGTATAGAAATTACATATAATGAAATTAATTTATTTATTTCTTAAAATTTAATTAAAGCATTGAAATATAAAATATAAAGAAATCAACAAATGTAATGTCAAGAATCAAGTTATAGTGTAATTAGTATAGAAATTATATATAATGGAATTAACCAATATCTTTCATTAAATACATAAAAGTAAAAGGTTTTGCCATTTGTACTATTTGCATATTGGTAAACAAGTTTGCATTCTTACATAAGGTTGTGTTCAAATCCAGCCTCCTCCTGTTTTCTAATTTTTTCTTAAGAAGAAGATGTGCTTTTCCAGCAAAGATTCTTGTTTTTACATTCAAATATAACAAATATGCAATGATTATGAAACATTAGAACTATAAAAGGAACATTGGAACTATAAAAGGGTAAAAATGGTATCTAATTGACCTAGAAAACAACATCTGTATTTATTTTTCATATTAAATAGTAGAAGTCAAAAATGTTATTTTTGATTTATCACAGTTTGATCCTTTTAATATTGCCTTTTTAATAAATACTGATAAATAAGTTGTTTTTGTAATTTTATTCTGACTAATTTACTAAATTGTCTTAAGTGAAGTTCATTTTATATAAAAAATGTTATATCATATTTAAAAAAATATCATATCAGATTAAAAAGATGCATGTGGAATTATCTTGTATGATATGCTTTTTTATAATATAAAGTTAGTCCTATTTAAGACAAGTTAACAAATCAGCGTGAGCAAAATAATCGGAATAAATTATTCGACGAGAATTATTAAAGTTGAAATATTTAATTAGAAAATATCATATCAGATTAAAAAATAAAAAGATGTATGTCAAATTATTTAATGTGATATTTTTTTAAAAAATATATATATATAAAGTTAGCCATATTTAAGACAAGTTAACAAATCAGTGAGAGCAAAATCGGAACAAATTTTTTGATAACAATTATTAAAGTTGAAATACTGAATTAATAAAATATATGAAAAAAATCCTAAAAAGAAATGACACTAATAACATAATTTTTTCATTAGAAAATGCATCATCAATAAATTATGTTGGCAAGTGCTTGCTGAAACTAAAGCTACTTGTACATTCTCATGACTTGTGGTTATGGAAAAATTAACAATGCAATAAGTCATGAGAAAACTAACAACCACTTGCTTTCTTTGCGTTCATAACAATTAAAAATTTTAAGAAGTATGATATTATAAATTAAAATTAATTACAATATGAACTTAATTGACTAGGCTTGAACTATATTTTTTTTTCATGGGTAAATCACTTTATTATAGATATATTTTAGTTTTACTTACATTATGCATTTATTTTATCTACTATTAAAATTTTTTATTATAATTATAAAACTAAGATGACTAAATTAATTTGTAAAAACATAGCTACTTATATAATTAAATCACTTATTAATTGTGCTATTTTAGCATTCAATTGATTTGAAATCAATTGAACTCAATTCATCAAATTTGATGAGATGACAATAATTTATATATTCTTTCTCTTTATTTTAAGTTCAAAACACAAATATTTGAAACATGAATTATTTAATTTTTCTCCAAAAATTAAGTAGAGTCTTTATATTTTCTGTGATATAAGTTCTTTTTAGGAAATTATATAATCGAAGCGAGTTTTTTTTGACATATAAGAGCACCTTTTATTTATCTTTTATAATTATTAACGGTTAAAATTACTTGAATAAAATATCAAATAGTTAATATTTCCAAATTTTAAAAATAAAAAATATATTTTTTGAAAGGAAAATAAATATTTTATTGCTCATGATTCAAATTTTACTAACAACATGGGGAAGGAGTTGATTATATTAAGGCCTTATCAGGTTTTTATAAGGGTAATTTCAATGCCATGACGTTGGAAGCTTTGGCTTTTAGAGAAATTTTAGTTTGGGCGGTACATAATTGTTGGGTAAATATGAATTTTGAAGTTGATAGCTAGCTGGTTTATGATGTTTTTATGTCTTCGGATGATAATTTTTTTGAGTTTGGTTTAATTATTAAAGATTATCGCAATCTCTAGTGTTATTTATCAGGTTGCAATCTTTACTGGGTCGGGAGACAGGCTAATAGGGTAGCTCATTTGTTTGCAAGAACTGCTATTAGTTTTTCTAGTCTTTGTTGTTGGAGTCAAGCTCCATCATTTTTATTTGATGTTCTTGTTGAAGATACTTTAGCTTCAGATCTTTAGGTGTGAGTGTATGGGGGATAACCTGTTGGCTAGGGTGTAATTTGATTTGTGGCATAAACATATTTGGTTGTTTTCTTGAGTTTTAATAATATCTAACTTTTTTCCATAAAAAAATGAGGAGAATTAGTTATTCATTCCTTAAGATCTAACAAAAAATGAGTAACCTTAACTAGCTCATGAACTATCCTATTTGCAGACATCCTGACAAAACTAAAATGATCATTGAAATATTTGAAGCAACATTAAAACATTAAAAAATGTGAATTACGCACAACCTTAGAAAGAAGCAGATTGATTGTCCATAATACATCCGATTCTATAATCAAATTGCTCCACCCCTTCGGTTTAATCCAATTCAAAATTTATCAATGCCTCAGCCAACTTAGAGGAGAAATTTTCAGGTGACAAAGTTTCTTTGGCAATAACAAATACAACAGTGCCTCAAGCCATGAAACCTATTCCACCTTATCACTCACAGTTTTGGCAACATCCATATTTATCTTCAACCAGTACCTCAATTTTGATTTCCCTTCCTTACAACTTGAGCTCATTTATAATCCTAAAAAATAGAGCATGACTAGTGTGAAATTTGGTAAGCATTCATATGTCTATTATTTCAAACAATTCATTTTTATCCTTCTTAGGTTATAAGCAATCCACCATACACCTGCTCTATCATCTTTTGCATTTTCTCAATCACCCAATCAAGAAAATTAGAGAAAAGCAGCAAATACTCCAGCTTTAACTAGCATTTAAACATTTGTCAACACTCCTTTGGAAAAGAATAAGAAATCAAAATATGAAATACAGATTCATTCTTATCACCACTATATAAGGCAGACTAATGAGACATCCATCATCTTCCTACACAAATTATCAGCAGTGGATTGTATTTCTTTTGCACGCACACTATGCAAAGTTGTGAATTTTTGGTGGAATGTAAAGCCTCCACAACTTATTCTTGAGAAAACACATTCATCATTACATACTCTATATGCACTTTTAAATTTGGGTCAGGGGCGGAGCTTGGGGGGGGGGGGGGGGGGGGGGGGGGGTCGTGTGGGGGCGGACGACCCCCCTCGCCGGCGGCAATGAATACTTATATAGGGAGGGCTCCGCCCTCGTCGCCGGCTGCTGTCTTGCTCCGCCCCCCCTCCCACGACGCAGTCCAGAGTCGTTCACGTGAGAGGTTGAAGACAACCTCTCACGTGAAAATACTGAAATGCCCCTCGGGGCATTTCAGTATTTTTTTTTTATATTATACTAAGTGAAACGGCGCCGTTTCACTTAGTAGAGTTAAAAAAAAAATTAAAAGCAGCAGCTGCTGCTGCTGCTCGAGCGAGAGCGAGAGCGAGAGAGAGGCAGAGACGAGTTGCAGAGCAGACGACCGGCGAGCGAGAGAGACAGACGGCGACGGCGACGGCGACGGAGACGACCGAGCACGAGCAGGCAGGCGGCTGGCGGCGGCAGCAACAGGTTTTTTAAATTTCTGTAATTTTTTTTTAATTTTATTATTTAATTTGTTTTTTTTTGTAATTATTATAATTTAGGTTAATAAAATTGAAGATTTAGATTATATATTGGGTTTTAATTTTAAATATAGAATGTAGATTAATTAGTTGAATTAATTAATTTTATTGTGTTTTGTGAATTTATAATAATTATTTTTAGGTTAAAAATTGGATATTTGATAATTTTTATTTTAGGTAAATAATTGGAGATTTTTTTATTTATAAAATAGATTATATATTGGGTTTTAAATGTAGAATATATAGTTTATTAATTAGTTAAATTAATTAAATTTATTGTGATTTGTGAATTTATGATAATTTTTTTTAGGTTAAAAAATGGTGATTTGCAAATTTTTATTTTAGGTAAAGAATTGGAAATTTTTTTATATATAAAATAGATTTATTAATTATGTTGGATAATTTAAATTGATAATTTATTAATTATGTTGTATTAATTGAATTATGTTGTATTAATTTATTAATTATGTTGTATAATTTAATCAATATGGTTTTTAAATATAGAATATAATTTATTAATTATGTTGTATTAATTGAATTTAATTTTGTTATTTGTATTTGTGATTATTAAGATTTAGGTAAAAATTGATAATTTATTTTCTATATAAATATATATTGTTGTTTATTTGAATTTTAATTAATTATAATAATTTAATTAAAATGATATGTGTTGTGATTATGTTGAATTAATTGCTTTTGTTAGTGTTTTTTGAATTGTTATTAGGTTTTAAATATAAAATGCAATTTAATGTCTTGTTATTGTTTAAAATGCTGAATATAACTTAGGTTAAACTAATTCTAAATTGAACAGATATGGATAAATTTGTGATCAAGACTAAGAGAATACAGAATGAATATGGTGAATCCTCTAATATCCCTATTTCGACACCGATCCCTACATTAAGTAGTCATGCAAGTCAGGAGGTATCTAATGATGATATAAGGCGTCCGGATATTAGTTTTGATTATATTGTGGGTGACCCCGCATTGCGTAAACCAATTTATGAGTTTGATGTTGAGATTATGGATGATATTAGAAGACAATATGTGGCTAAAGGTCCTTGCCAACCACGTGGCCATAATTTTCCCCAAACAGAATTTGGAAACATTATGAGGAGTTTTAGAGAGTATTGGTACTCTAAATTTGAGTGGTTGGAATACAGTATTTCCAAAGATGCAGCATTTTGTTTCTGGTGTTATCTTTTTAGTTCGAATAGAGGATCAAAACGAGGAGATAATGCATTCACAGAAATTGGCTTTCGCAATTGAAAAAAGGCCACGGAGAGATTTAATGAACACGTTGGTGGTTCCAATAGTCCACACAATAATGCAAGAGTACTATATGTTGGTTTCAAAAATCAAAGACAAAGTGTGTCTCATATATTATCTTCCCACAGCCAAGAGCAAGAGAGGCATTATCGGACACGTTTGACAGCTATTGTTGACTGTATACGTTTTCTTTTAGCAAATGGCTTAGCTTTTCGAGGACATGATGAGTCAGAAAAGTCTTTTTGCCGGGGTAATTTTCTTGAACTTCTCAATTGGTACAGTCAACGCAATATTGATGTTGGAAATGTAGTTAATTCAAATGCTCCTGGAAATAATCAACTCACTTCTCCACATATCCAGAAACAAATAGTGAGTGCTTGTGCTTTAGAGACAACACTAACTATTATTAAGGACGTTGGTGATGACTTTTACTCTATATTAATTGATGAGGCTCGTGATAATTCTGTAAAAGAACAAATGGCTGTGGTATTGAGATATGTTAACAAGTTGGGACAAGTGATGGTGCAATTAGTTGGAGTGGTACATGTGAGTGACACATCTGCTTTGTCTTTAAAAAGTGCACTTGAAGATTTCTTTGCAAAACATGGGTTGTCACTCAGTAGAGTTCGAGGCCAAGGTTATGATGGGGCTTCTAATATGCGAGGTGAATTCAATGGGTTAAAAACCCTCATTTTAAATGAAAATCCCCAAGCAAGATATATTCATTGTTTCGCTCATCAACTCCAATTAGTGCTTGTAGCAGCAGCGAGGAGCAATAGATATGTGAGTAATTTTTTTGAATATGTTACAATGATTGTGAATATGGTTGGAGTTTCATGTAAAAGGAGAGATGCTCTCCGTCAAAAACAGCATGATGAAATCGTTCAACGTTTGGAAAGAGGTGATATTCAATCAGGAAGAGGATTACATCAAGAAACAAGTTTGGCTCGACCCGGTGACACGCGTTGGGGTTCTCATTATAAAACAATTGTGCGGCTTCTGTCTATGTGGTCAGCAGTGAAAGCGGTTCTTGAAAACATAATAGACGATGGAGTTGAACAAAGAACTCAAGGGACAGCTGTGGGCTTGATTGATAAAATGGAAAGTTATGATTTTATTTTCATTACTTACTTAATGAAGACGGTTTTAGGACTGACAAATGATCTATCTCAAGTCTTACAACGAAAGGATCAATGCATGGACAATGCTGTACATTTAATTGCAACGGTCAAACAGCAATTGCAAGACTTCAGGGAAAATGGATGGGATGAATTATTACAAGATGTTAATGATTTTTGTATAGATCACGATGTCACGGTCCCTAATATGGAAGATAATGTTCCGGGTCGTCTACGTTCTAAGCGTGCTGGTATTCCTATTACTTATTATCACTACTTTCGAGTGAAAATATTTTGTCAGGTAATTATTCTTCTTCGTATTATGATACTATAAATTTCTATAATACAACTTAATTTTCTTTTATTCAATACTAGGTTGTTGATTTTATTACACAAGAAATGGAAAATCGGTTTACAGAAACAAGTTCGGAATTGCTTTTATGCATTGCTTGTCTTTCACCTATAAATTCATTCTCCAACTTCAAGCGATCTCGATTACTTCGTCTTGCTGAACTATATCCAAATGATTTCAACAATACTGATCGAATGATACTTGAAGATCAACTTAAGACCTACATTGCTGATGTAAGAAGGAATACAACTTTCTCTGACCTCCATGACATTGGAACTCTTGCTCAGAAAATGGTTGAGACGAGTTATGACATTATGTTTCCTTTGGTATATCTGCTTGTCAAGTTAGCTTTAGTCTTACCTGTTGCAACGGCTACTGTTGAGAGAGCTTTTTCAACAATGAACATTATCAAGACGGATTTGCGCAATAAAATGGGAGATGATTTTCTGACCGATTGCTTGGTGTGTTATGTGGAGAAGGAAATTTTTGTAAAAATTGAAAATGAAGCTATTATGCAACGTTTTTAAAAAATGCAAACTCGTAGAATACAATTACCACCTCTTAGGTGTAGTCAATCTAGTAATGTAAATTAATTGTTGAACTATTGTAATATTAAATATTCAATTTTATACATAATTCGTCTTTAATTTTTTTCTCTTGGTAATTTTGCCCCCCCTCAACAAGTGTCTGGTTCCGCCACTGATTTGGGTTAACCCCTAATCGAGATTAATGAATAGTTGGGAAAAATACCCAGCCTTTAAAGTTTTCAAGACTAGAGAATCAAGTTTAGTTTACAAACTCACCCTTGCTTCCCTACCATTGCTTTATTAAACTGATGGAGCTATTTAAACCCTAGGCCCCCTAAATTTCTTTGGGACACAGAGCTTCTCTCAAGCTAATCATTTGATTCATCTTTGTCCTCTTCCTTCATTCCTCCATCAAAATGCATTAACCATTCTCTCAATCTCTATCCAAAAAGAAACTGGTAGGAGAAAAACACTCATTATATAAGTTGAAATTGTCTGGAAAATAGTATTTTGACAAAACCTCCTTACCCGCTCTCAATAAAAATTTCATCTTCTATGATTGAAATCTCTACCAAATAGTTGCCTATCTCCTCAATACCCAATGCTCAGCAAACCATTTGGTTACACTCTATCCCCAGATTACTACTAAATAAAACTTCTGATTTAATATAATTAACTAATTGGCCGGAAGCATTTATATACTGTCCAAGGATGGCTTTTATCCTCAAAGCTTCAGTCACATTAGCCTTAAAAGAACAATAAGCTGCTATCTACAAAAAATAAATGAGACGATAGGTGCTCTACGTGCTACACGACAACTATGAATCAAACATCTCGATCTCTACTTCTTTCTGAATCAATAATGGCAAGTCTTCAGCATACAAAATAAACAGGTAAGGTAACAAAAGGATTTTCTTAATGGAAACCCCTTAATTAATGGGATTATAGGACTCAGAATTCTCCCATTAAAACCAGTATAATGTTTAACTAAAGTAACACACTTCATGACTAGATCCATTCATCTATCGACAAAACTAAAATTTGTCATTATATCTCTAGAGAAAGTCGATTTCATTCGATCATAAACCTTACTTATATCAATTTCAAAGTTATCCAACCATATTTTCCTTTAGTTTTACACTTTTAAAAATGCATATTTTCAAAGGTAATGACAATGTTATCCCCAATATTTTGCCTATAGATGAAAACCCTCTGAGACGAAGAAATATTTTCACCGAGTAAAGGTTGTAAAAAAGGAAAAAAGAAGCAAGAACTAACTTGTACTGGAAATCAAATCTTCTTATAATACAGTTATTTTCTCATATACTTTTCTTTTTTAAATTTAAACTAAATTTTATTTTGGTATAAACTTATAAGTTCTCCATTTAAAAAAATCTAATAAATGAAATATCGTCTACAATTAATTTAATTGAAAATGACAGAAAAATTCTTTCTATAAAACATTTATAAAAGACATGTAGACGACTTTAATGATTTAAAGCCAAATTTAAAAATAAATTCTTTTATTTTTTAATTAATAAATTTTAAAATTTAAAGTCAAAATTTTACTATTTTAAATCATTTAAAAAAGCACAAAAATGTCTAATTTATAGTGTCATTTTGTATTCATTAACCTTATTTTGTTTTTTTAAATTAAATTCTTGAAGCTTATTTTTTTAATAATTAATTAAGTTAAACTTCATAAATTATTTTCCATAAATGGGTTTGCACATGGACCTTTCAATTATCAATTGAAATTGTAACCTTGTTCAGAACATTTGATAAAATATAGCATAAAATTTAAAATATATATATATATATATATTTTAGAAACAAAATACTACCTTTATCCATACTAATAAGTTTAATTTTTTTGCAAATTACAATTATCAACTAAACAATTTAATGCTCTATGAACTGCTACAGTAGCTGCTCTCTTTGTGTAGCTTTTCCTGCTCCGATTTGGTAGCTCAGCCGGCCGATCCTAGCTCTCATCCACTCAGTAAAGCTTACGCTGCTCATCTGGTAGTGATTCCTCATTTTCCCATCTCTCTATGCGATGAAAAGTGACCCTCTATTCTCTTTGTACCCATTGACGCAACTCATTGATGCAAATCCAACCAAGACAAATGTGTTACTATTACTCGATTTAATTCAAGTTCTTGGCCATTTCCAACCCAAGATCTTGCAAAGAGCAAATCTGGTTACAAAAAGCCATGAATTTCTCCCTCTAGACCCATGAAATGATTCCAAAATGCACACCCTTCTCTGGTGGGTTCAAGACTTCAGACGAACCACTTCAAGGTTCGATCGACAAGAGACAAGTTTGGGAGTTCCTTTTGTGAAGGTTAGGTTGTTGATGTGGGACTACTGGGTCTTTGACTTTAGTTTAGGTGATGGGTTCCCATTTTTCAAGTTGTCTAAACTAGTTTTTGTGAAGGTTATGCCTTCGGGGGAGCTGAGAATTTGCTCTTCAGTAGTCTTTTTAGTCGTTTTGTTTTTGTGGTTTGAGTTTTTAGCTGTGTTTGTAGTTTTTATTTTAACATTAGCTGCATGTGTCTTTGCCTTTTTTGCCTGGTGCTCCTTGGTCTCTTTGATCAAATCTAGGAACCAGTTGCGGGGTCTTTCTTCCCCTAGGCACTATTTTGCGAAGGAGATCCTAAAGTTTTGTAAAGATCTTATATTCTATATTCTATATATATATATAATACACATATAAAATATAAAAATACCAAGTCACAGTTTTTTTTTAAATGTTTCATCGCAACATCTAAGTGAAGATATATATATATATATTAATTACAAGAACATTTTCAAAATCTTCATAATATTCATTCTAACTTCATACATAAAAAATATACATTATTCTTTTCATAGTCATTTATATACATATGTATATGGATATACATTATTCTTTTCAAAATCCACTTGTAAATAATTACATATGCTCAAATAATAAAATGTCAAAATGTACATGCATGCACTACCTTTTAGTTAGTCTCGTCGCAACCTCAATCTTCTTGTGGCTCAACCTTCTGACTTTCAAATCAATGATCTATTTACCTGTGCGATTCACACAATTGCGCTAAGCTTGAAAACTTAGTGACACATAAACAAAATACATGTATACAAAAAATCAAACTCACAACATAAACATCACTTATCTTTATATTCTTTACATTTTCTTTATTATGACTAGCCTTATATTTATACATACATATGTATTTCATTTATCATCCACAAACTATAATATCATTCTCGTGTATCACAAATACATGCATTGGGCCCAAATATCCTTATACAATAAACTAGTTTCAGAACCATCTCCTTAACCTATCTCATCTTCAATAAAACCTCTATGACTCACTAGTGCGTAGCAATTATCTGTGACACCAGAGTGTCTTATCCACACCGTAGTCATCAATATGACACCTCATGTGTCTCATCAATATGACACTTCATTTGTCTCGCTAAGGGGGGCATAGTAACATCTCTGTGGCACAACTGCCTCCACCTCATTGCGGCATGCCAATCATCAAGCGCAATCTTCTAGCAACTAGGTTTTGTATAAGGCACACACAAGACACATTCATCATTCCATCACATTTTCCTCTTTTTCACATAATCATCTCTTTTTATTATATTTATCATTCATTCATAATTCACACTTAACATGCAACCACATTTCTCATTTCATATTCTCATCATACATTCATATCTCATGCTCATTTATATCATATTTCAACATCATGAAAAATACAATATGTGCTAACTAAGTGACACGGTCGTATCTACCCGAAGGTCACGTCTGTGCACTTTAAAACATTTCTGTCCAAGTTGAAAGTATACACACACATAACTTTTCTTAGTTACACGACCATGTTCCTCTCAAGGCCTCGCCCGTGTTACTCAAAACATATACATATCACATAAGGAAAGGAATATGTATTAACCTCTTGGTTCCACCTCTTCCAAGCTAAAAACATACATTTCCTCACCACCTTTCAATATGTCCTTTACTAGTACGTTGTAGAAACAACTACTTATCCAACACCTAATCAATATGTGAGTGTATATATGGTATTAGAACCACATTTTCACGTACTTTAACCAATAAATATTAATTTATCTCATTTTCCAATCTATATTATCATTAGTTTTGTCTTCTCACTTCACTCTTTAGGTTAAATTCATCCTTGTTTATAATAATCTCATAATTTCATGTATCCTCAAGTATAATTGAACAATTTACCGCTATTAAATTGATTTCACTTCAATCTTATAAACAATCATTCATTAATTACAAATACTTCTAGAATTTGTTTAATAGTTCACTACTAATTTCACCCACTTAAAACTACTTTGTGAAGGTATAAGGAGATAGAGATATGCATGGGCAAATGCATGACCATGCAAGTGATCATGCACATCACTGTTATAATTTCTTTTCAAAGTTGTGAAGGATAGAAATATGCACATGCAGATATATGATCATGCGAATGATCATGTGCATCACTGTTATAATTTTTTTTTCAATATTTTGAGAACAGAAATATACATAAGCATATGCATGATCATGCAAGTGATCATGCACATCACTGATGAAATATTTTTTTAAAATTTTGAAGGACGGATATTTATATGGGTAGATGCATGACCATGCGATTGATCATGCATATTATTGCTGGAATTTCCTTTCATAATTTAACCAATAATTCATTAATAACTCAACTCAATTAAACCAATAAACCTCCAAAACACAAGTAATTTAAGTCTAAACTTCTATATCCATCAAACCCTAGCTTTGCCAAATCTTAACTTATTTCATAACTCTAAATCATTACTCATATATATATATATATATTTCAATAATTTATTTTGAAACACAAATTTATTTAAAAACCATCAAATACTCTCTCTCTTCCTTAAAAAAGTAATTTTACTTTCAAGGAAACAACTATCAATAATCAAGTCTTTACAATTTACTTCAAATACAATTCTTTCACAAATAATCACATATAATCAAAATATAAGCTTCTTTGGTAATCAAAATCAAGATTAAATCTATTAATAGCAAAATAAATAATATACAAGTACTAACCTCACTTAAGTTACACTTCCATCATCCCTCTCTTTAATCACTTATTTGATGATGTTTTTCTTGATGAATCTAGCTTAAAGTAGCTAAAATCCATCAAAACTTGATTTTCTATGAAATCTCCATGGTTTCTAGGCTATAGAATGGAAGAAGAAGAAAAGATGAATATGATTATGGGTGATGAGTATGTCGTTGTGGAGAAATGGAGAAGACACTAGAAATTATTTAAATAGACTTTAGAATTTTATCCCATATACTCATTCACATTATAGTTACGGTACATCCACTTTCTTAAATTAATTCTTAATCTGATTTTTAACTCGGTAAAATCATAAAATCAATTACTTTAACTAGTTCAAAGCCCCAATTATCCATATTTTACATTTCAAATATGATACAATTTCATTTCAGGGCCATAAGGGTATTTTCATAATTTTCTTTTCCATTAGAATTTTTTTTCAAAATACTAATTAAATCCATACTTAAAATTTAATTTTTCACTTATTAAGGCTTAATCAACCTTATTTCTATAAATTCTAAATACTCAAACCACATATAATATCATAATCACTCCGATACATAGAACTATATACACTTAATGTAGAAAATCAGTACTTAAAATTTTCGAGCATTACAAGTTTCATCCTTCTGTCTCTATGGTTCCTATAATCCCATAATATGATGCGCTTTCAAAATCTCATTTTTTGGCTTTTCACCTAATTTTTTCGTACAATTTCTTGATCTATTTGTGCAAGTATATCTGCTTTTCTAGTTTATTATTAAGGTCCATAGTTTGAATACAGTTATTTGTTTGTAACCCTTTAGAGTTTGTCAAGCTGTCATTGAGAACTTGTCAAAGGTTTTGGTTGAGCGGATTGGTTTTAGTTCAGGGAGTTTTGTTTTATCTTTCACATTGCAGTATGTTTACTTGTTGGTTGTCGAGGTTGTTGTTTTGTGGCCAGATTTTGGCGAGTTTATTGTTTCTTATGTTTTTTTAAAAAAATTTTCAGGACATTTCCTTTTTGTTAAGAGCGTCCAACTGTGGTTGATGATGTCCTGGTGGCTGTGGTTGTTGGTCCGGCTAGTTGTTTTTAATACTCTTTTGAAAGCTCATAGTGTGCTAGCAGAAGCCTCTAATATTGTCAATCTTTCAAATATTGTCAATTGGCGCAGAAGGTCAAAATCAGTGATGTCTTTCCCCAATTAATTTGTTTTCCTGAGGTATTTTCAATTCAGGGAGCGACTTCATTTCCCTGTCTCAGAGTCATTGGCTTCTTTTTCAGTAAGCCACATATCATCTTTAATCTAGAGCCTCATCAAGATTGGTATTCTCGGCTCTTCATGGATTGCTGGACAAAGAGCTTATGGTTTATATCTCATCATTGTAGAAAATCAGTAATTAAGTTTGTTTGTCCATTTAATCTCTATAGGCTAATTCTTTGTTGTACCTTACCCGAGATTGTTATTGTTTTAGTTTTATTTGATGAAACTGCACAAAATGTAGTTGATGGGCATACTTCTGTTAGGATCTCCTGGGGTTTTTTGCTCAGTGAGGCTCCCCTCTCCTTATGTGCGTTTAACTATTGTAGTGGCGGAAGCAGGTGGAGTCGAGTGGGGGCAAACGACCCCCCCTCACCCACGCCTACCTGCACATGTGGACAGATTTTGCGTTGATTTGCCGATGGCTCCGGTGGTTCGCCATTGTTCGCAGCCCCTCTTGGAGAGAGACAGAACTAGATCAGATGAGGGAGATGTTGAGTAGTACAGACGCCGATCGACTAGCGACGCTGATGAGGAACAACAGACCACCAGTTACCACCCTCAGTCCGATGCTTGTTCTGCCACTGAACTATTGTATTGGGGTTTCTTTTTAATTTTTAACATCATCTGTTTTCTGAACAAAAAAAAAACTAAACAATTTAATGAATACTACAACTCACACCATATAAAAATTAAACTCAAAGAAATCCCAAATAATTCAAATTTGAATTACTCATGAAATGAAATTAACTAAATAATTTTCTTTTTCCTTTTCCATCTTTCTCTTATTTTTTTCTTCCTCCATATCCTCTGTATTAGTGAACATAAAACACTAATAATATTTTTTCTTAATTTAAAAAATAAATTTAAATTTTATCATATAATATTTACAAGAAAAATTAAAGTATAACTTATATTAGGAAAAACCCTCGCTGTGCTTTGAGTTATTTTTTTTATTAATCAAATAATAATATTTATTATTTTTTATTATATATTTAAGATTATTTAATTTTTTTGAAAAATTAATATCAATAATTAACTGAAAAGATAATATTTTTTTGTTATTTAAGATTATGTAAAATTTATTTTTAAAATTAATGTTAATACTTAATTAAAAAAATAAATATAACACAAATAAATAAATGTGTTACCTATTGAATGCACTTATATTATATATAATGCAAATATGTATATATATATATAATTGATTTGGTTGATTTCACTGTTTATAAATGAATATTAAATTTAGGATATTAATAAAAAAAATACTCACCCACTATTCAGTAATAAAATTTAGACCACATTCACCTTAAGTAGACTAATTTTGACAAAATTACTTTTTGACCCTAGGAAAAAAAACACAATAATTTTTTTCGTTCTCTTCACTATCTCTCTCCCTCTCTCTCACTGTCTCTCGCTCTCGCTCACTGTTTCTCACTCACTATCTCTCGCTCTCGCTTTTCTTCAATGAATCGATGCGAGGTCCAGTACGAATCAAATGCTGCTCATCATTATCGTCATCATCGTCTGAATCTATACATGTATGTTAACGAGCAGCATCTTCTTCCTCATCTTCATCTTCATCGCCAACGCTGCAGCCATTTAAGAAGTTTGTTATAAGTTTTCTTAGCTTTAGTTGACATCCTGATTGAAGTTATCATCTCGTCTTATGCTCTCATCTTGTCTTGCTTATCCATCTCTTCTTCCTTTTGTGGTGACTTGATCTGTATTGTAATCAATTAAAATCGGTAGACTTTAAGTTTTTTAGGTATATGTATGTTTCTTATTAGTGAATGAAAAACTGAAGAGTTTAAATATTTTTTATTTAGTTTATATGTTTTTATATGGTTCTTAGCTATGTATACATATAAAGGCTTAAGAGTTTAAATGGGCATAGTTTATTATAAGCTGTCATATTTTGCTATAAAATAAAATGGACTATAGTGTATAGTGTATGTTGATATGAGTTTAAATGTGAGTCAAGTTTTTTATTCTTTATGTTGTTTAAGTGTTTTCATCTTAATTATATTTTAATGAGGTTTTAGGTGTTTTAATCCTTTAAAAAGTTTGTAATTGTTGGTTGATATGTGTTGATATATAATTATTTAAGATTAAATAATTTTTTTGTATATTGTTTAATATTAAACTGTTATTCATTGTGTTTTTGTAGATTTTTATGTGTTGATATTTGTTGATATGGCCCGATATGTGTTGATATGGGCTTTTTTGAGTTTGTTATGGTTTATATGGATTATGATTTAAGTACAGTTTTGAGTTTGTTATGATTTTATGGATTATGATGTAGGTATAATTGGTTATTGTAATTGTACGGAATAGATGGATGGATTTAAATTAGTCGTCAGACGAATTCATTTAATGGACGAAATAATAATTCTCATTCAATACGGCGAAAATTTTGATGTGAAAATCAACAAATATGTTGGCAGGGATGCTGAATATGTTTTCTTGAATAGAATGACTGATTTCAATGAACTTAAGAAATCAGTATATAAAACACTTCATATTGACGATACATCAAAATTTGAATTTAAATTTCTGACTGGACATAACTCACATCCTCTTTATGATGTTGTAGATGACAGGTCATTTAGGATATTTATAGGTATTGTTATAGAGGATATGCTTAAACATTCATTGATTGTTAGTGTTGAAGAATGTGCATATAAATCCGGACATGATAGTAATGATTCTCATGGTGTGAAAAAAAGTGTTGAAGTAGAGGTACCAGAACATGCAGATGCAAGGTTTTCACCAATTACTAATTCTATTAATGTAAGTCCAGAATATAATGAAAATGAAAAATGAATTGCCTAATTCATATACAGAGGAACATGCAGAACATAACAATGAGATTCCTGTAGCTTGTAATATTGAGGCAAAACATATTAATGATGATCATGTAGAATTTTATCATACTGGGGCAGAACACAATAATGACATTGATGTCGGTTGTGATAATGAGGTATATCATACCACTATTGAGAATAAAGAAACTGTGACAGAGTTATTTACATCAAGGAGCAATACAGAGTTGCTAGGAGAAAGTTTTATATATGAAACAATTGAGAAGGGAAAAATGTTTAATTCAAAAAATGATATTAAGACAACTATATCCCTCATTGCAATTAGGGAAAAATTCCAGTTTAAGGTCTTCAAGTCCAATACTTCTTTCATAGCCGTGCGTTGTATTAATAAAACAAGTAAGTGGAGATTGAGAGCAAAAAGTCTTGGAGACCTAAAGGGTTGTTGGATGGTGACAAAATATGTGACCCAACATACATGTCCGATTAATTTTGATCAGACTAGACACAGACATGCAACTAGTTGAGTTGTCACTGAATGTGTTAAGAAGCGATTTATTTTATACTTCTTTATAAGCTCTACCTGCAAATAAGTATTTACAAGGCTATATGATAATATCATAATTAATGGCGGATGAGAAAGAATAAAATAAAGAACTTATATTCATTTTTTGTACTATCATCATTCTTTTTCTCAATTTTTTCTCAACATTTGTTGCCATTTTATCCATGGACTCTTCTGCTTTGCTTCAACGTTTATAAAACCATCTTTGACACATTTTTCTGACCTCATCCACAAATGCAGTAATTGGAAGCTCTCAAGCCTTTACAAGTGCAGCAATGTTATATTTTTATAAGTCTCACATCAACCCATATGAAAACATATCAACACATATCAAGACATATCAATCAGTATAAAGATAAATCAACACATATCAGCCAACAAAATACTTTTATTTGCATATAAAATATCTAAACAACATTTAGAACTCAAATGTTATATATTTTACAAGTCTCGTATCAATAACCATATGAAAATATATCAACATATATCAAGACATATCAACCCATATCAACACATATCAATATATATCAGTCAAGTAAACACTTTTATTTGCTATATAAAATATCTAAACAACAATTAGAACTTGAATGCTATAAATTTTACAAGTCTCACATCAATCACCACATGAAAATATATCAACTCATATTAAGACATATCAATCCATATCAACACATATAAACATATATCAGTTAACAAAACACTTTTATTTGCTATATAAAATATCTAAACAATATTTAGAACTCAAATGTTATATATTTTACAAGTCTGACATTAATAACTATATAAAAATATATTGACTCATATCAAAACATATCAACACATATCAGTCAACAAAATACTTTTATTTGTTATATAAAACATCTATACAATATTTAGAACTCGATGATGTATATTTTATAAGTCTCACATCAATAACCACATGAAAACATATCAACTCATATCAAGACATATCAACCCATATCAAGACATATCAACACATATCAGTCAACAGAATACTTTTATTTGCCATATAAAACATCTAAATAATATTTAGAACTCAAATGTTATATATTTTACAAGTTTACATCAATAACCACATGAAAATATATCAACTCATATCAAGATATATCAACCTATATCAACACATATCAACAAATATCAGTCAAGTAAACACTTTTATTTGCTATATAAAATATCTAAACAACAATTAGAACTCAAATGCTATATATTTCATATGTCTCGCATCAATAATCACATGAAAATATATCAACCCATATCAAGACATATCAACTCATATCAACCCATATCAACACATATCAACGCATATCAGTCAATAAAATACTTTTATTTGCTATATAAAACATCTAAACAATATTTAGAACTCAAATGCTATATATTTTACATGTCTGACATTAATAACCACATGAAAATATATCAACCCATATCAAGATATATCAACTCATATTAAGACATATCAACACATATCAATGAACAAAACACTTTTATTTGCTATATAAAATACTTATACAACATTTAGAACTCAAATATTGTATATTTTATAAGTCTCACATCAATAACCACATAAAAATATATCAACTCATATCATGACATATCAACCTATAACAAGATATATCAACGCATATCAGTCAACAAAATACTTTTATTTGCTATATAACACATCTAAACAAACATTTAGAACTCAAATACTATATATTTTACAAGTCTCACATCAACACATATGAAAATATATCAACCCATATCAAGACATATTAACCCATATGAAGACATATTAACACATATCAGTCAACAAAATACTTTTATTTGCCATATAAAACATCTAAACAATATTTAGAACTCAAATGCTATATATTTTACAAGTCTCACATCAATAATCATATAAAAATATATCAACTCATATCAAGACATATCAACTCATATCAACACATATCAGTCAAGTAAACACTTTTATTTGCTATATAAAATATCTAAACAACAATTAGAACTCAATTGCTATATATTTTACAAGTCTCACATCAATAACCACATGAAAATATATCAACTCATAACAATACATATCAACCCATAATACGACATATCAACACATATCAATCAACAAAACACTTTTATTTGCTATATAACACATCTAAATATTATTTAGAACTTAAATGTTATATATTTTATAAGTCTCACATCAACCCATATGAAAATATATCAACCCATATCAAGATAAATCAACACATATCAGTCAACAAAATACTTTTATTTGCCATATAACATATTTAAATAATATTTAGAACTCAAATATTATATATTTTTCAAGTTGACATCAATAACCACATGAAAATATATCAACTCACATCAAGACATATCAACATATATCAGTCAAGTAAACACTTTTATTTGCTATATAAAACATCTAAACAACAATTAGAACTCAAATGCTATATATTTTATATGTCTCACATCAATAACCACATGAAAATATATCAACCCATATTAAGACATATCAACTTATATCAACACATATCAACACATGTCAGTTAAGTAAACACTTTTATTTGCTATATAAAACATCTAAATAATAATTAGAGCTCAAATGCTATATATTTTATAAGTCTCACATCAATAACCACATGAAAATATATCAAACCATATCAAGATATATCAACCCATAACGAGACATATCAACATATATCAGTCAACAAAATATTTTTATTTGCCATATAAAATATCTAAACAACATTTAGAAGTTAAATGCAATATATTTTATAAGTCTCACATCAACCCATATGAAAATATATCAACCGATATCAAGGCATATTAACCCATATCAAGCCATATCAACACATATAAGGCAACAAAACACTTTTATTTACTATATTATACATCTAAACAACATATATAACTCAAATGCTATCTATATTAGAAGTCTCACATCATCCCATATAAAAACATATCAACCCATGTCAAAGCATATCAACTCATAACAAGACATATCAATATATACTTTTATTTGCTATATAACACATCTAAACAACATTTAGAACTCAAATGCAATATATTTTACAAGTCTCACATCAACCCATATAAAAACATATCAATCCATATCAACACGTATCAATCCATATTAAGACATATCAACACATATAATCAAAGACCACCATTGTTCAGTAAAGTAAATACATAACAATAATAACTTGTATTTTAAAAGTCCCACAACAGGCCATTTCTAACCATATCAATCCATATCTTGACATATTATCAAAGATCAACGCATATCTGTCAACAAAATCACAGTTCTTCTCTATATAAGACATCTAAATATCATATGGAACGTAAATGCTATGTACTTTTGTAGTTCCATATCAAACCATACTAAATCTTATAAATTTAGGTCAAAATATATCAATCATATCATAGAAGATCAATATATATAAGTCAACAAAACATAATTATTTAATATTATAGTATCACAAATACAAAAGATATGCCATTTAAATAATAATGATTCATAAATGTGTTCATCAACATCACACTTTTTGTTCTGAATAGAAAAATAACTTTTTATTTCTTGATATAAAACCCATTTCTCATTAATTCAACAAAGATAAAATAAACAAACTAGCACAACAACACCATTTATGATATATCAAAAAGCACTATAAGTCAAAGAGTAAATCAAAATTTTTATTTTCTTCAAATCAATTGTACCATAAACCCCAAGAAAATGACTCTTTCTCTCTCTGTTTTTCTTTCCCTATATCTTTCTTTATTTAATAGTGAGTCAAGAGTGCTTAAATAAACATGCAAAACATGAGCCTCTCCACTAAAAAAAGAAATCCAAATCAAAGATTATATTATTATTTCTACATTATATAATATGGAATTGAAGAGCACCTAAAAGCATAGGCTAATAGTAAAAAAAAATACAGAAACAACAACAAAAGAAAATAAACAAAGACTTTAAAGTACGATTAAAAATTTAGACCTTCCCAACTTTACAAACTCTCCATTTTTTTCATTTCTTCTTCAATGTGGTATCTTTCACCGTATTATAACTTATGATTTTTATTTCTATTATTTTTTATTTATTTATTTTTATTTCTGTTATTATATTTAGCCAAATAATTCCTAACTTTCTTTCCTTTTCAGTTTTTCATTCTTTTTTTAGCGTTTTTAAAATTTGTTTAGCACTCAATTTGTATGTTTTTTCATATCAAACATAACAATAGCAGAGAAATAGAGAGAGGGAGAGAGAAATCAATACCTGAGATGAAGAATGAGTCGACGACGGCAGCAACAACGATGAAATACTCGAAGGTCGATGGTCTCATTCAATAATACAACGCCGGTGTAGAACAATAAAAAAAAAGAGAATGGTTTATTTTATTCGAGAAGAATGGAGTTAGAAATTTTCAGATTTTTGAAAACTATTTGATAATAGTAGCGTTTTTAGAAAATAGAATGAACATATTTTTTTATTAAAGGGTATTTTTATTAAATTAAGTCTATTTAAAATGAATATAGTCTAAAATTTAATAATAATTTATTTATAGATAATTTTTTTGATTAATTCCCTTAAATTTAATTATAATAAAGATATTAATTAATAATTCACATTAAAGAAAAAATTTTTACGATAATTTTTTACAGATACAAGAAAAAACCCGGATATGATAAGAGTTTGTGATGGGAAGGCAATGATCACAACACACTAATCATAAATCTTTCCCACTTGCATGAATCTATTAGGGGATAAATGAACAAAATTTCCAGCAACAATATAAATCAATATGCTGCCACAATGCACAAATAAAATCATTTAACACAATAACATCGAATTTCTTTAACGTGGCAAAAACTCCTTCGGTGTGAAGGATAAAAACCACGGGACCTCTCCGCTTATCCAAGCAAACAAATCCACTATAAAAAATGTTGTCTTACAAATTCAGTAGACCTCAATCACTGAAAATAAGGGGCTCAACCGCATACAACCATAAACAAGTAGAAAATACACAAATAGAGTAATATGTTTCTAGTGCTACTGAAATGAGCCAAAACGAAAATGTTCCCACCTTCCAAATACAATCTCCACCGTTCAGAATCAAGAAAAATGAGTCATAAACATGCCCACCAAATTTCAGATCAATTGGACAAAGGATGACTGTCCATCCGTTGAAAATGGTAAAACACGATACTGCTGGAAAGTAAAACAGAACAGCTCAAAACAACTCAAAGTTGGGCAGTAGAACCTAACCTTTCAGACCTCCAAAATACATCTCCACCGTTCAGAATGAAGAACCATGAGTCAGAAACTTGCTCACCAAAAATCAGTTCAATTGGACAAAGGATGACTGTCCATCAGTTCAGAATGGTGAAACACGACTCTGCTGGAATCAAAACAGGGCAGCAAAGAGTTTGAGGAAGAACCTCCACTTTCAGACCTTCAAACCAGATCTCCACCGTCCAGAAGCAAGAACAAGATGTCTTCTAACTGTCCTCCAAAAATCAGCCTGATCGGACACAAAATCACCGTCGGATTTGCAAATCAAGCAGACTGGCGGAAGATCTAAAACTGAGCTCTTCTCTCCTCTCTCTCTCTTTTCTTTTTCTTTCAAAATGAAAAATGAAGAATACAATAAACCATACACGGCCAGCCCTCATATTAGCTATTGGTGTGTTTTTGAAAATGACAAAAATAGCCCCAATGGGCTAATTTAAGTGGACTACAAAATATGTGGGTTTTACCACATAGGAGGGAATCCAAACCCAACAATTCTCCCCCTTCCCGACTATGTGGAGGAGGATGCCAAACCGGCATTCAAGCAACATGCTTCAAGTTTCATTCTTGGTAGAGCTTTTTTACACATATCAGCACCGTTATCATCTGTATGTACCTTTTTAAGCTCAACTAACTTAGAATCCAAAACATCACGAATCCAATGGTACCTTACATCAATATGTTTGGATCTACCATGAAATGTAGGATTCTTACCAGGATGAATCGCACTTTGATTGTCACAAAATAGAACATACCTCTTCTGAGTAAATCCAAGCTCACTGACAAACTTTTTCATCCATAGCAATTCTTTGCATGCTTCAGTGGCTGCAATGAATTCAGCCTCTGTAGTAGACAAAGCAATGCACTTTTGCAATCTGGATTGCCATGCAACAGCTCCCCCTGAATAAGTTATCAAGTAACCCGAAGTAGACTTTCTTGAATCAATATCTCCAGCCATATTAGAATCTGTATAACCACACAACATAGATTTTTCAGACCCAAAACACAACTTCATACTTGAAGTGCCACGGAGATATCTCAAAATCCACTTTACTGCATTCCAATGCTCTTTTCCCGGATTTGAGAGAAATCTACTTACTGTACCAACTGCATGAGCTATATCTGGTCTAGTGCAAACCATAGCATACATCAAACTTCCTACTGCATAAGCATAAGGAACTTTTTGCATGTATTCTTTATCTTGCTCATTAGAAGGAGACTGTTTAATACTCAATCTAAGAGATGTGGGAAGAGGTGTTCTTACAGGTTTTGCGTTAGCCATATTAAACCGGAGTAGCACCTTCTCAATGTACTTCTCCTGTGAAAGCCATAACTTCTTGCATTTTCTGTCACGAGTGATTCTTATGCCAAGAATTTGCTTCGCTGGTCCCAAATCCTTCACGGCAAAGGACTTGCTCAACTCTTTCTTCAAATCCACAATCCTGGAAGAGTTGGGACCTACAATGAGCATGTCATCAACATACAGTAACAAGATGATGAAGTCATTGTCAGAAAATTTTTGGACAAAAACACAATGATCAGAAGTAGTCTTCTTGTAGCCTTGCTGAACCATGATAGACTCAAACTTCTTATACCATTGTCTCGGTGCCTGTTTCAAACCATACAAGCTTTTCTTCAACTTGCAAACATAGTTTTCTTTGCCCTTCACCGCAAAGCCTTCAGGTTGCTCCATATAGATCTCTTCCTCTAAATCGCCATGGAGAAAAGCAATTTTTACATCCATCTGCTCAATCTCTAAATCAAGAGTAGCAGCCAAACCCAAAATAACTCAGATCGAAGACATCTTGACCACTGGTGAGAATATCTCCTCAAAATCAATTCCCTTCTTCTGACTGAATCCTTTGACAACTAATCGAGCTTTATACCTGGGAGATGATGAATTCTCTTCTTGCTTCACCTTGTAAATCCACCTGTTCTTCAAGACTTTTCTGTCTTTAGGAAGCTTAACCAGTTTAAAAGTCTCATTGTCATACAAGGATTGCATTTCATCTTTCATAGCTGCAACCCATTTTTCCTTCTCTTCACTCTCAATAGCTTCTTCATAGCATTCTGGCTCCTCTGCATCTGTCAATAGCACATAATCATTAGGTGAATACCTAGTAGATGGAACACGATCTCTGATAGACCTTCTAAGTGGAACTTCTTGTTGCTCCCCAAGATCCCCATACTGATCATCAACTACCTCATCTTCAGGAATATCCACCTCATCTGTATCTTGAGTATTTTCTTGAAGTTCAACCTGATTTTCAACATCAACTGTATCAGGTGTAGGAGTTGAAGGAACTATATCTAGATCAATCAAGCTGTCAATCTGAGGCTTCTGCTTCTCCACCTTGCCAATATCTTCAATAGTTTGATCTTCTATAAAGACCACATCACGACTTCTGACAACTTTCTTTTCAATGGGATCATAACACCGATAGCCAAACTCATCTTGACCATAGCCAATAAAAATACATTGTCTTGTCTTGGCATCCAGCTTGGACCTCTCATCTTTAGGAACATGAACAAAACACTTACAGCCAAACACCCGTAGATGGTTATAGGAAGGCTTTCTCCCACACCAAAAACTATTAGGAACATCATTCTACAAAGGAATAGTAGGAGTAAGATTGATAACATGTGTAACAGTATATAATTCCTCACCCCAAAAAGAATTAGGTAGTTTAGCATCAGAAAGCACACATCTAACTCTCTCCATTAAAGTTCTGTTCATCCTTTCTGCCAAGCCATTCAACTGAGGAGTCTTAGGAGGTGTCTTCTGGTGTACAATACCCTGCTCTCTACAATATGCATCAAATGGGCCACAATATTCACCTCCATTATCAGAGCGAACACATTTCAGCTTCTTACCAGTTTCTCTCTCAGCATAAGCATGAAATTCTTTGAATGCACCAAGGACTTGATCCTTTGACTTCAAGACAGGAACCCAAAGCTTTCTTGAGTGATCATCAATGAAAGTCACAAAATACTGTGCACCACCGAGTGACTTATCTTTTAAAGGACCACACACATCTGAGTGTATCAACTTAAACAATTCTTTCTTTCTAGAAGGAGGATGGTGCTTGAAGGAGACTCTTTTCTGTTTTCCAGCCATGCAATGAGAACAAGTATCCAACTCTCCACCTTTCAACCTAGAAATAAAATTCTTTTTAGCTAGAATATTAAGACCCTTCTCACTAATATAACTCAACCTCTTGTGCCATAATTCTGAAGAGTTCTCATTCTCAACTGCATTCACAAGATCTGAAGGAAGTGCAGTTTATAGCCAATATAAGCCTGAAGCTCTGAACCCTCTAGCCACTACTAATGATCCTTTGTAAACAGTGCCGTACTCAAACAAATTGGTGCCATATCCAGCTTCATACAATTTTTCACAAGACATCAAATTCAATCTTATATCTGGTGCATGTTTGACATTTTTAAGCATTATCTTCATTCCAAGGTTGGTCTCGACTATCACATTGCCAATGCCCATGACTTTGGATACAGTTTCATTACCCATCCGCACAATTTCAAAATCACCTGGAGTGTAGGATGAGAAGAATTCCCTTCTTGAAACAACATGGTGGTCACCTGCCTTGTTGCTAAAAGGTTAGGGAATAGATTTGCAGACAACCACTGGGAACTCAGAGACTTCACTGCTAACCTTGTTGCCTCAATATGCAAAAGGTGAGGGTTCTATATTTTGCTTTCTGTTCTGCATGAAACTGAAATAATTTGGTAAGGTACTTTGTTGCTAACATCCAGCATTTATTCATAATCTAATGTAATGTAACTCAAGCTTCCAGCTGATCATCTGCCAAACCCCCTTGACATTTATTTCTAGTTGCATGTTGCAATTATTTTTTGCCCTGAAAATTAACAGATGTCCCTGCATTACCAATCAAATGTGATGCCATGAAAAAAACTTTGTTGAAGATGACGGATGCCAATTTAAATATAAATTCCTGCTGCCCCTTCAAACTAGTGTTTAGAAATTGAGATATCTGGACTAATCCACCGATTCAATTGTTTTACTTCTCCAGATTCAATTGTTTTACTTCTCCAGCCAATCTGCTGCTCAAATTAACAAATTCTCAGCATTACTAATCAAATGTGATACCATGTAAAAACTTGGTTGAAAATGGTGTATGCTGAATTAAATATATATTCCTGCCAGACCTTCTAAATAGTGTTGGAAATTGAGATATCTGGACTAATCCACCAATTCAATTGCTTTGCCTCCCTAGCCATCTGCTTTTCTGAAATGCTCATTCCTATTTCCTAGCAGTATTCTGCTTCATATGTCACATTTGGAATGAAGTTACATGTTCTGTTGCATGTTTGGTCACGTTTATAGCACTCTCCAAATGCGTTTAACAAAAACTTTGCTCAGTGCTCTTTTGGATCCAAAACGGTCACTGACTCAGCATTATGGTGCAATTCAGGGGCTGGCAGCCTTAGGACCCAATGTGGTAATCCCTATCACCATGCTTTTGGCAGATAAAAATATTTATGAGCTCTTAGATTAATTTCAACTCATAAACTATAAGAATGTCAATGTATGCTATACATGTTCTATAAATAATGTGGTTGAATGATAGAAGAATAGTACAAGGAAAGAATAGGAAAGCAAGTATGGTGTCAGACGTGTGATTCATGGTGATCAGTGGTTAGCCTCCTGTTGCTATTGGCAGAGGCCTAGACAACTTTTTTTTTTTTAATTTCAACAACAGTTGTTAGTTGTAATGGGATGAGCGCAAAAGAGCAGATTGAAGTGGATGGCTAATTGCTATTGGAGATATTCAGATGCATCCTGCATATTAAAAAGCTAGGCAAATTTGAAAATTATATACAGTAAATCTTTATAGTTGGTCCTGTTAAGATTACATGCCAGTTAATTTTTTCATGCATAAAAGAATGAAGAAGTTTCCATTTTCAGCTGTGCAACCTTCAAGATAGTATTCAGCTGAAATAAAGTTTGAAGAATGACATTTGATGTTATCAGTGCTTTGGTCTCCACCATCAGATTTCTCAGGAAACACACTGATTAAATTAAAGAGATACATGTTATGCAAAAATTTCTGCTCTATTCTTATTCTCCTTTTTTACTTTGGTACCGAAGGACAGATAGAGGAGACTGTACTGTTTGAACTCAAAGTAATTAATTGTAGAAAACATTTAAATGTGTTATCTGCTGTTGTGTTACTAGCTTACACCTAGTGAAACCCACCTATCATCCTGATTTCAGAAAATAGCTTTTCTGGTTTAAGGAAGTTGGCTTTGATGCTTCTAATTTTTCTTGTGTTTTACTTTTGTGCATACTTTCTGTTAATTGTTTAACTAAATGTGATTTAGAAAATTGAATCACATATAATCTCTTCATTCTTGTTGAAGTCCTTTGTATTTTGTTTCCCTTTCATGACTGGTAATGGTTATTACTTACAAGCAGGTTTGCCTTCTTGTACTGCCAAACCTCAAGCCTTATCTCCAGGTTCTTGAACCAGAGATGCTTCGTGAGAAGCAGAAGAATGAGATGAAGAGGCATGAAGCTTGGCGTGTTTATGGAGCATTGTTGGTAAGTGGCTCTTTTATGGAGATATAATGCTTGTCCAATAGGAGAAGTCTCAAAGTGGCTATATATAGGGTGTAGCTCAGCCATGCATTTTCATTTTAGCATGCGGCAGGTCAATGTATATATGATCGTCTCAAGATGTTCCCAGCTTTGCCGTCACCTCCGGCACATGCCATGTTTAGGGCCAATGGAAAAATTGTTACATGTTCAAGTAAGTCTTGTTGTCCTTGCTTTCTGATTGAAATTATGCCACTAAAATTCTATATCATATGCAGTTCACATGCTAGAAGGGAGCCTTGGCGCAACGGTAAGTGTTGTTGCTATGTGACCTGAGATCACGGGTTCGAGTCGTGGAAATGGCCTTTTGCAATTGCAAGGGAAAACCGCATACAAAGACCCAACGGGTCCGACCCTTCCCCGGACTCCGCTCATTGCGGGAGCATTCGTGCACCAGGCTGTCCTTTTTTTTTTTTTTTTTTATGCGGTTCACATGCTAATGTTTTTTAAAGTTTTATGTGAAAGTCAACTTCTTGAAATTGCATTTTTTAGGTTTTCAATGGAAGTGATCCCACTCCATTTTCTCTTTCTCCCTTCTTTGGGCAGGGAGAGGGAAATTTTAGTGCAAGGAATTGATCTTTCTTAGTGGTCCCAGTATATACCTGCTCAATGCATTGTCAGCATTGTTGTTATTGACTGGGATGGCCATTCAAAAAGCGGAGTGGGATCACATAATTTTTTTTCCCTAACAAGGATACAATAAGTTGAAGAAAGTGTAACTTTCTTTCTATTTCCTCTATAACGAAGCCCTAATGCCATCTTTTTCCCTTTGAAAATCACCAAGATAAACGCAAGGAAGGCATGGAACACTTGGAACAGCCACCAGCAAAGAAACTTGCAACTGATGGTCCAGTCGACATATTGGCGAGAAACTCACCACCATCTCATATGCAAGGGGAAGCAAACACTCCAGCTCCTTCAAGTGACTCTCATGTGGGTCCATCCACCTCTTCTGAACAGATTCCAACCGATAATGAATCGGACCGAAAAATTGAAAGAGGCAAGGGATATCATCGTGCTATAAAGATGTCTGCCATCCTCAATCAGGTATGGAAGGATGACTTGAAATCTGGGCAACTCTTAGAATCACTGTTTGAGCTGTTTGGTGAAGACATTCTGTCGTTCATTCCAGCTCCTGAGATGTCATTGTTTGTATGATCAACTGCCAACGTATGTTACATCGATGTAAATGTAGCTGGTGTATATTAAAAGGACGAGTGTAGTTCAATCTCAATGAAATTTATATAAGATTTTTTTTTTGTTGAGTTTCTATCGATTATCATAATACTTATGAATTGCGATCTTATCATATCTCTACCTGTGCCAAATGTGAATGAGAAAATTTCAGGAAGGACGAGATGCTTAATGTGTCGAAGCAAGCGATGAGATTATTATTGTCGAACCAAAGCTTGTTTGTTTTACGTTCTGTTTGTGAAAGAAAATTAATCAATTCCAAAAACAAAATTTAAACTATAGTTTCTCCATACATGGCAATGATACTGTAAAAAGTAATTTATTAGAAAACAATTTCAAACAAGGTTTTTTAACAAATAGGAATAAGAAGGCCTAAATTAGCTCTTGACATCAAAGCTTAGGATATGCAATACGAGAAACAAGAAATAACAAGTACAGGAACAAAAACAAGATTTTTTTTTTTCTGAAAAAAAAGGCAAGAACCAAAATTAAAAGAAACAAGAATCGGCCAACAATTAAATTAAGCAGCAAGAATGGCAGCAGACTCTTTCTCCACGGCTTTCTTTAGAAGATTATCTTCTTCAAGAACCATTTGAATGGGCAAGAAACCCATTCCATTAGCCATGGCCAACATCATCTGCTTAGTCTCTGCCTTGAATTCTTCCAAATCCACAGTTCCATTCAAGTCATGATCGAATTGTATAAACAGATCATTATAAACACGAGCAAGCTCTTCTGGCTCTGTTTTTACATCTATTCCAAAATGGGTCTCGAAAACTCTCAGACTCTGCAGCTCCTTCAACATCTCTGCATATGAAAGCAACCCATCTTTGTCTGTATCAAGATTGGTAAAACGATCACGTACTGAGACAGTGAATGCTTCTTCATCCTCCACAAAGTTGACAATTGTGGCACTGTCCAAAACTTCCACACTCATTTTCTATGCTCAAGTTAAAAAAGGAAAAGATATACAGAAAATATAGAAAAAAGTGAATGGTTTAAAGAAGATTTGATTTTGTTGATGAAAAGAAGTTGGGTTTTGTATGTTATATATAGATGATAGAAAAAAAAGTTGCAGCTACAAGTCTACGGCCATGAACGTGTTGAATCACTATGCATTATTGCAGACCGTGTGTTTTGTAATTGTACCTGGTTTCTGGAACAAAACTTTTGTTTGGTTTTTCTCTATATTATTATTCTATTAATTGCATTTGACTACTGTTCGTTTTGTGAGTCAAACAAATCTTTGGCTTCTATGATCAACTAACTTTTTTTTTTTTTTTATTTGGTAAACTCCCTAACTAAAGTGAAAGAAGTTCCAGTTTTGATTAGAGATGGGAGAAATTTAGGAAAAAGGAGATAAGTAGAGCTCGTTTCAGTGAACTGTTGAAAACCAATATTTAGCTTTTGGACTTGCGGTAAATTATGCAGTTGAATATCTTACCATTTAAAATTATAATTGAAATATTAAAACCAAAAATTCTTATCAATTTAGCCTTGAGATCCCTTCAAAACGGCCAAATAATAAAAATATTTTTTTAAATACCTATTTTTTTTCTTTTAAAAATATCTATTTTTTAACTTTTAATTTCAAAAATATTATAATTTTATAAGTTAATATCTAATAAACCAATATTATGCTCCACTTCTCAAAATATATATCTAATATATATTTAGTATACTTAAAATATACAAAAACTATACAATATTTTTTAAAAAAATTTAAAAAAAAGTTACATATAATATAATTTTCTCATTAGCCAGCTATCACTAGTCCCCAACTACTAATCTTTAAATAAAACAGCATCTATTTTATTCTTTTAAAAAGACTGGTCCAAAGGCATCAACAATGGAATTATTAGTTATGATCCAATTAAGAGTAAGATTTTATGTGAAAATATTTAAAAAAATATTTTAATTTTTAGAGATATATTCAATATATCAGATGTATGAATATATTATATTTTGATTTAAATTTAAAAAAAATGATTTTTTTTTTAGTTTTTAGAAATTGTCATATATATTTTTAAAAAATTAAGAAGGCATATATCATGTGATTAAGGTTTGAAATGTGGCTTAATTTAGATTAAATGGGTGGGGTCTGTTTCACCTTTTAACAATTTCAATGGGCTATATCAGAAAAGTTCAGAAGAAGTTGACTCATAAGAGTGTAGAGCTAATTAAGCAAATTTGAATTACTTTCAAAAACAAGGAGACATGCCCATAGAGACAGGAGACAGAGATCAGAGGCGCCCTGTTTGTTGCTTTTTAAGATCAAATTTTTGGAACTATGAAGTTTTTTGCTGCACGTTCGATGAAAATTCTTTCTCATGGAACCATTTGAGAAATCGAGATGAGAAAGACAGAGAGATAGTCATTGGCCATTCGTTTAAACATGATATAAAATTTAACTTTAAGAAAAGGAAAATTCCTTTTCCAATGAATAAACACTTATTGTTTGCAAAATCAAAAATTAAATTAAAGTTCAACTTAACTACTAAGTCTTAATCAAATTAATTCATGTATTATCTTTTTTATCCGTAGTGATTATGAGCTATATCTTTAGATAAAAGTAGAGCCATAAAATTATTTTGAATTATTTTTTTTTCAAATTAGTTTATTTTATCCTGTTTAATTTTTTTGATAATTACATCACTAAATTATTATTTCACTATATTTATCTTAACTTTTTCGTTTCAGTCTTGATAGGAGCTACTCTTATATTCTTTTTAACTCACTCATTGTGATTTTATTCACCCTAGCATGTTTAAAATTAAAAACCTAATTATATGATTTAAATATTTTAATTTAAATGAACAAGAAAATAAGATGATAAACTTTTTTTGGAAAAATTACAGCATATATTATTTTTTAAATTTTATTAAATATTTCACAATTTTAGATATATATATATATATATATATATGTTAGATATATACTTCTAAAAGTGAGATATATTTTTAATATACTAAATTTATACATTACATATATACAGCTAAAAATTGGGTGTTTTTTAAATTGAAAAATTAAATATAAGTATTTTTTAAAAAAAGAAAATATGTATTTTTAAAAATAATTTACTTTTTAATTATTTTTAAAGAATTTCCAACTTTTGTTAGGAAAAGGAAATATGCTTACCTAATTCAAGATAGATTTTTATTGGATGAAGATTTAATTTGAATCTTAAACTTATATATGAATATGGTCAAATTGGGATAAAATAATTTTTTTTAATCTAATTAAGGACTAAACTTTTACTCATTAGGATAATTAAAGTCAAATTTTATTTTAGTCATATGTGTGCAACTCACTCCATAATTTTTGTACGCGAGTTTATAATTTTATTAATTTAATCATTTTTTTGTAAAAATAATTAATTTTATTAATTAAATTTAACATAAATTTTATTTTACTTAAATATCCATCTCCTTCCAATTACAATAGTTGGCAGTAATTTATATTAACACTATTTATCTTAATACATGCACGTATATATTTTTTTTAAAAAAAATCAAAAACCCTAAGTAAATGAGAGATCGAATGCCAAGCGATTTCAAAAAAAAAAAAAATTTACACTTGCCACCCTGTTTCTGTACATATGATAATAGGTCCAAATGAAAGAAAAAAAATAAAATAAGTATCAGATTCATGTTAGTTTAAAAAATTAAAATTAAAAATTCAAATATTGTATATGCTACATGAATAGAATATCTTTCATGGGCTATCATCAATCCAAGACACTCAACATGGAGCTTTTTCATAGCATTAACATAACTGGAGATGAGCAAAAAATTTGAAACTCAACTAATTCAATTGTCATTCGACCGATCAGATTGATTTACATTGACTGAGTTAGTCAGTTTTATTTTTTATATATTTACTAGTAAAATCGGCCGAACTCAACGAAAATTATTGATCCAATTGAAATAGTTGATCTTTAAAAATATTTTTTTTCAATTAATTAATAGTTGTCTGGTTAGCCGACTTTTAAAATTTGACCAATTCGACCGATACTTATCCCTAAATATAACATTTGTCTCCCTTCATAATAAAAATAGGGGCTGACCTTCAAGTATCGAGAACAAGATAATAGAGATTAATTGAATTCAGAAGTCATATATGAAGATGAATTTGAAGTTAATATTATTTTGGTTTGAAGATTTGCATAATCAATAATGTAAAATTAGAGATTATGAGTAGTGAGTTAAATTGGGAATTTTTTTTTGTATGAGATAGTGATTTACAGCTAATTCTTTTACATAACTTATATTTCATTTATTAAATTTGTGTTTCAAAATTATTTTATGAATTAATTTTTTTACAAAAATTAATTCTTTGAGCGTGTGTTATACACAAAAAGCCAGAATAAAATCTCATCTTAATTGTCCTAAGGAGTAAAAATTTAGTTTTTAATTAGGTAAAAAAGTTAGTTTGTCCTAATTTAAGTTTAGTTAATAAGTTTAAGATTCAAATTGAACATTTGTTCAATATATCATATTGTTAATTCTAAAATTAATATAGCTTTTATTTGTTTTGAGGGAAATATATGAAAAATAGGAGAATGAAAATTATATTTCTCTTATTTTTTTTGTTTGGACAATAATAAGAGAAAAAAAATGAGGGAAAAGAATAAAAATTGATTTCTCCTATTTCCCTCAAATTCATTAAAATATTTTCCACCAATTTGAAGAGAAAATGAGAGAAATAAAAAAAAAAGAGAAATAAATTATAAAATTACTAATTTATCTTTCAACAACTTAAAATAATGAGAATATAATTGTAAGAATAAACTTTATATATTTTACTTTCTTCACTATGTTAATTAGATTAGCAAACAAAAGAAAAGAAATATAATTTTTTTTTCTTTTCTCCTCCTTATTTCTTTTTTTTTTCCTTGCAATCGTAACGATCCAAACACGAGCTTAAGTATATTAATTAGAATTAATATTTTTGAATTATTTTAGTTATGAGTCCAATGCTTTAGTTCTATCAATAATGGATTAATTGAATATATAATTAGTAAACCTAATTTATGGTATAAAGTACAGACACCTCCACCATAATTTTTTATTATTCTTGTATTGGTGTGACTTATTGTCGTTTGATTTAATAAATTTAACTTCAGTTAAATTCCAACCCAAAATTTTATTTCTAAATTAACCAAAGACTTTGGATAGATTTATCTTTTTTATGTTTAATTGTTATATTGAGAATGAACGGTATTTTAATAGTTATTGTTATAGGGATTATATATTGGATATAAAGTCGGATTAATGTCAAAATATATTATAGAAATTTGAAACTAACAATTATATCAAATGTATTATTAATAAATTTAGAACTAACATGGATTTATAGAAATTGAATATGAAACTTTTGTTGCTATCATTAGACGAAAGCCTCATATTTTTTAGCGGATCAATAATTTCTTTTGATTGTTGACTTGCAAGACATGGAGGGTTAGCTTATTCAAAGTTCAACCCGCAACTTCCTTTTAAGGAACATTAGATTAAGACTAATAAAGGACATTAGATTATGACCAATAATGGATATTAGATTATGACTAATAATAAACTTAAGTATGGATCGAGTTTCGAGTCTTAATTACTGAAGAAAATTAGGGATAAACAAATTAAACTCTTAAAAGATTTAAGATTTTTGAAGGCTAAACTCAGCCTATGGCCAAATCAATTAATAAATATTCCAATATTTTTAGTGATTAGACAGTTTCACATAACTTTTTAAATTGACTCCATATAATCATTGTAGCGTAAATTAAACCTCAATCTAACATATTCTCAAATAAACCACTGAAAGTCAGTTTGAATTGGTCAATTTGAGCGATTCAATTACTGAAATTTTATAATTTTAATTATAATTAACTGAAGAATTTAATTAGGATATATACCTGTCTGTTACTCTGTGGGTATGGTATTGTTGTTTTTGAACCTGAGAGTGGTTGAAAATTTGAAATTGCTGCTTTATTTAGCTCTACAGTTTGCAGTCCCGAGAGCCAGCTTGTTTTTAATTTTTTTCACTTTACAAGATACGTTTTTAGCCCGTTGAAAATTTTATAAATGAGATTAATACCCACAGACTTATTATTAGGGGCGGAGGCACGGGCCCCCTCCCCTCACCCCACAGCTTATACATGCATATATATATATATATATAAAGTATTATATAATTATAATTTACATATATTATTATATAATTATATATATTTATAATTATTTAAATTATATATATGCATATATATAAATTTTTGGATTTTTTATTTATAAATAAATATAAATATATATTATTATTATTTTTATATATTTAAAATTTTATGATTAGATATTTAGATTATTGATATAATTTTTTAATTTAATTATAAATTGGGTAAAAATAATATTCTCATTTGAAATAGTATTTTTTATAAAATTTAATTTAATAAAATCATCTAAATAAATTAATAGATTCAAGAATTAAAAATAAAAGGATATGTAAAAATTAATAAAATTTTAGAATTTAATAAATAATATAAAAAATTAAAAATTTATATTTTATTATAATATTAAATATTTAATTTTATTTTTAATTCTTCCATAATTTTATTTTTATTTGAAAAATTTATCCCTATTCAGTTCGTTCCTGGTTCAACTATTACTTATTATACTATAAATTTTGATTTTATAGTATATATAACACAAAACCCAACTTCTAATCCATCATCAAAAACTCAAATCCTCTTTAAATTAGCCATTCACTTATTTATATAAATTTATTTCTTTTAAGTTATAAGCATAAAATAAAAAGAAAAATGAGTGTGGAAGTTTTAGACAGTGCCACCATTGTCAACTTTGTGGAGGATGAAGAAGCATTCACTATCTCAATACTTGATCGTTTTGCCAATCTTGACACCGATCAAGATGGGTTACTTTAATTCCACTATTCATATTCATTAAGTAATAAAATTCAAAACACTTGGTGGGAAACCAAGCTCTGATACCATGCGACAAAACTTAAACACTGACCTATATCAACAAGAACAAAGATAAAAAAACAAAATATGAGCAAGAATTTTATTACTTAATGAATAACTTAGAACACCTCACTCACACATGAGAGTTAATCGCAGTTGATTAAATATTAAAAAAATTCCTAAAAATCCCAACTAATTGATTACAGAGGCACCAGCGTTCTTATGTAGTTATTTCAACAAATTCTTAAAAGGAGTGACAACAACCAGATTCCTAAATAAATGGAAAAACTAAAAATAAACAAATCATTGACTAAATCAACAAGTGTGACCTTAAGTTGCACTAATTGGAAAAAAAAAACGTTCGTTCAAGGAGTCTGATACATAGGCTGCGCCTGCAAGCATGGAGCCAATCATTAAAAGAATGAATATTTAGATTGTAATGAATGAACCTTCAATTTCAATTATAATTTGAAAACCTTGGAAAATTATTTTCAATTTTCTATTTAGAAATTTTTGATAACAAAATATCGAAATGCAATTTTTTTTAAAAAAAAAATTCTAGGAGAATTTTATACAAAATAGGTTTTAATGGCATAATCTAGTATTCAATGTCGCAATAATTTGGATCTATGCAGTAGCGGAATGACCATAGAGTTATGTAGGGTCACATAACTCTCCCTCACCGTCGGCCAGAAAGAGTAAAGCTGGTGGAGGCGTGGAAATCGAGCTAAACTCAGCCCCCGTTGAAGGGGCCTGAGTTGCAGACGATTTGCAGCGAGGGGTAGACGAACCCCTCACTGCAAATACGTTTATTTTTTTTTTATAAATTAGTTCATGGCGAAACGGCGTCGTTTCACCAAAAACTAATTTTTTTATTATAAATTGACCCATGTTGAAACGGCGCAGTTTCAACAGGGATAAATTTAAAAAAAAAAAACAGACCGTTTCGCTTGGGCCGGTTCAAAAATAAAAAAGGGCTGCATTAAAACGCAGCCCTTTCTCCTTCTTCCCTCTCCCCCTTCCCTCCATTTTTGTCTATTTTTTTGTCTAATTTTTTATTATAATATTTTGTTTAATGAAATATTAATTTTATGTATTTTTAATTGTTGTAATGTGTTTTGTGATTTTTTTATTTAATTAGATTGATTTTAATTTTGTGTATTAATTAGATTTATTAAAAATTATATATAGTTTATTTAATAATTGTTGATTTTTTATTTGATTTAATTTATGTAATTTGAGATTTTTTTGAAAATATTTAATAAGATTAGATCAATTAAAATTTATTATTGTAATTTGATTTTTTTTGTTTTATTTGATTGTTGATTATTTAATTTTGGTTTTATTTGATTTTAATATTGTAATTTGAGATTTGAGATTTTAAAAAAAAAAACAGCCCGTTTCGCTTGGGCCGGTTCAAAAATAAAAAAAGGCTGCATTAAAACGCAGCCCTTTCTCCTTCTTCCCTCTCCCCCTTCCCTCCATTTTTGTCTATTTTTTTTGTCTAATTTTTTTATAATATTTTGTTTAATGAAATATTAATTTTATGTATTTTTAACTGTTGTAATGTGTTTTGTGATTTTTTTATTTAATTAGATTGATTTTAATTTTGTGTATTTGTAATTTTGTGTATTAATTAGATTTATTAAAAATTATATATAATTTATTTAATAATTGTTGATTTTTTATTTGATTTAATTTATGTAATTTGAGATTTTTTTGAAAATATTTAATAAGATTAGATCAATTAAAATTTATTATTGTAATTTGATTTTTTTTTTGTTTTTTTTGATTGTTGATTATTTAATTTTGGTTTTATTTGATTTTAATATTGTAATTTGAGATTTTTTTAGAAATATATAATAGAATAAAAATAATTAAAAATTATATATAGTTTATTTATTTATTATTTAATTTTGATTTTATTTGATTTTAATATTATAATTTGAGATTTTTTTAGAAATATATAATAGAATAAAAATAATTAAAAATTATATATAGTTTATTTATTGATTATTTAATTTTGATTTTATTTGATTTTAATATTGTAATTTGAGATTTTTTTTAGAAATATATAATAGAATAAAAAAAATTAAAAATGATATATAGTTTATTTATTGATTATTTAATTTTGGCTTTATTTAATTTAATTAATGTAATTTGAGATTTATTTTAGAAATATATAATAGGATAAAATTTATTAAAATTTATATATATTTTATTTAGTAATTGTTGATTATTTAATTTTAGTTTTATTTGATTTTATTATTGCAATTTGAGATTTCTTTATAAATTTGATTTTATTATAGTTTATTTAATAATTGTGAATTTTTTTATATATTTGATTTTTTATATATTATTGAGTAAATTAAACTTATTTATTTATTCTTTTAATATATACTGATTATATATTAAAATAAAAATGAATAAATTTTTAATCAAGATAAAAAGAGTGCGGAATGAATGCGGTGAATCTTCAAATATTTCCAAATCAATTTCAACATCAAATAGTCACACAATTAGCGAATAAACTAACAATAAAAAAGGACGTCAAGAGTTTAATTTAGATGATATTATTAGCAATCCCGCATTGCGTAAACCCATTGACGAGCTTGATGTTGGGATTAGAGATTATACTAGGAGACAATATGTGATTAAAGGACCTTGTCAACCAATTGGCCATAATTTTCCACAAATAAATTTTTCAAAAATTATGAAAAGTTTTAGAGATCATTGGTTCTCTAAATATGAGTGGTTGGAATATAGTATTAGTAAAGATGTAACATTTTATTTTTGGTGTTATCTTTTTAGATCAAATAGAGGCTCCAAGCATAGAGATAATGTCTTCATAGATATTGGATTTCGCAATTGGAAAAAAGTAATGGAGAGGTTTAATGAACATGTTGGGGGTCCAAATAATCCACACAATTATGCTAGAATGCAATATGCAGGTTTTAAAAACCAGAGACAAAGCGTGTCTCATGTCTTATCTTCTCATAGTCATGATATTGAGATTACTTACCACACCCGTTTGACCGCTATTGTTGATTGTATTCGTTTTCTTCTATTTCAATGGTTGGCTTTTCGCGGGCATGATGAGTCAGTGAATTCAACAAATCGGGTTAATTTTCTTTCACTTCTTAGTTGGTACAGCGAATGCAATGTTGATGTTGGGAATGCAGTTAACTCAAATGCTCCTGGTAATAATCAACTCACTTCTCCATTAATCCAGAAGGAAATAGTTAGTGATTGTGCTTTGGAGACGATACTAGCCATTGTTAATGATATTAGAGATGACTTTTACTCATTATTAATTGATGAGGCTCGTGATAATTCAGTAAAGGAGAAAATAGTTGTGGTATTGAGATATGTTAATAAATTGGAATTAGTGGTTGAGCGATTAATTGGAGTAGTACACGTGAGTGATACATCTGCTTTGTCTTTGAAAAGTGCACTTAATGATTTCTTGGCAAAACATGGGTTATCAATAAGCAGAGTTAGAGGTCAGGGTTATGATGAAGCTTCCAATATGTGAGGTGAATTCAACGGGTTAAAAACTCTCATTTTAAATGAAAATCCTTTGGCAAGGTACATTCATTGTTTCGCTCATCAGCTCCAATTAGTACTTGTTGCAACAGCAAAGAGCAATAGATTTGTAAGTCATTTTTTTTATTATGTTGCAATGATTGCAAACATCATTGGAGTTTCATGTAAAAGGAAGGATGCTCTCCGTCAAAAATAGCATGATGAAGTAGTTCAGCATCTAGAAAGTGGTGATATTCAAACTGGAAGAGGCTTGCATTAAGAAACAAATTTAGCTCGACCTGGTGACACGCGATAGAGTTCTCATTATAAAACAATTGTGCGTCTTCTCTCAATATGGTCTCTTGTGAAAGAGGTTCTTGAGAATATTTTTGAGGATGGTTCTGATCTGAGAAATCGAGGGGCAGTTGTGGGCTTGCTTGATAAAATGGAAAGTTATGAATTTATTTTCATTGCTTTCTTGATGAGAAAACTTTTAGGAATGACAAATGATCTATCTCAAGCCTTACAAAGAAATGATCAAAATATTATTAATGCAATTCATTTAATTGCAACTGTTAAACAAGCATTGCAAAGCTTCAGGGAGAATGGATGGAATAAATTATTGGACGTTGTTAATAATTTTTTAATAGATCATGATATCGCAGTGCCTAATATGAAAGATAATGCAGGTTATCTAAGATCTAAGCGTGTTGGTACTCCAATTACTTATTACCACCACTTTCGAGTAGAAATATTTTATCAGATACTATTTTATTAATTAATAATATATTTAACTTTTAATTATGCTATTATCTAATATTATTTCATCCAATTTTCAGGTTATTGATTTCATTGCTCAAGAAATGGAAAATCACTTTACAGAATCAAGTACGAAATTGCTTTCATGCATTGCTTGTCTTTCTTCTAGAAACTCATTCTCCAGCTTCCAGCTATCTAAATTACTTCATCTGCTGAACTATATCCATATGATTTCACGATTACTGATCAGATGGTACTTGAAGATCAACTTGAGACTTACATTGCTGATGTAAGAAGAAATATAGCTTTCTCTGATCTAGATGATATTGGAGCTCTTGCTCAGAAAATGATTGAGACAGGTTATGACACTATGTTTTCTTTGGTATATCTGCTTATCAAGTTGGCGTTAGTCTTACATGTTGCAACTGCTACTGTCGAAAGAGCTTTTTCAGCAATGAACATTATCAAGACGGATTTGCGCAATAAGATGGGAGATGAATTTTTGACCGACCATTTGATTTGTTATGTGGAGAGAAATTTTTTTAAAAATTGAAAATGAGGCTTTTATGCAACGTTTTCAAAAATGCAGAGTCGTAGGATACAATTATCGTCTCTTAGTCGTAGTCAACTTAATAGCACAAATTAATTTTTGAACTACTGATACTGTAATATTAAATATTTAATTTTATTATGAATTCGTCTGTAATTTTTATTCTATATAAATTTTGACCCCCTCAGTAAATTTTTGGTTTCGCTACTGGACCCATGTGTTAGACAATTAACACTCCAATGGCTGACAAACGACTAAATATTTAATGGAATTATTTCCAAATGTTTTTGAAATGCATTGGATTAAAAATAAAAATTGTCTAAACACCAAAAAAGTACAAACACCTCCACTATAATTTATTATTATTATTGTATTGGTGACTTATTTTCGTTTGTTTTAATAAATTTAACTTCAGTTAAATTCCAACCCAAATTTTTATTTCTAAATTAACCAAAGACTTATGGATAGATTTATCTTTTTTTATGTTTAATTGTTATGTTGAGAATGAACGGTATTTTAATAGTTATTATTAAAGGGATTATATATTGGATATAAAGTCGGATTAATGTCAAAATATATTATAGAAATTTGAAACTAACAATTATATCAAATGTATTATAAATAAATTTAGAACTAACATGGATATATAGAAATTGAATATGAAACTTTTGTTGTTATCATTAGACGAAAGCCTCATTTTTTTTAACGGGTCAATGATTTCTTTTGATTGTTGACTTGTAAGACATGGAGGGTTAGCTTATTCAAAGTTTAACCCACAACTTCCTTTTATGGAACATCAGATTATGACTAATAATGGACATTAGATTATGACTAATAATAGACTTAGGTACGGATCGAGTTTCGAGTCTTAATTAGTGATGAAAATCATACATAAACAAATTGAACTCTTAAAAGATTTATATTTTTGAAGTCTAAACTCAGCCTATGGCCAAATCAATTAACAAATATTCCATTTTGTTAGTGATTTGACGGTTATACGTAACTTTTTAAATTGATTCCATATAATTATTTTGTCGTAAATTAAACCTCAATGTGATATATTCTCAAATGAACCATTGAAAGTAAGTTTGAATTGATCAATTTGAGCGATTCAATTACTGAAATTTTATAATTTTAATTATAATTAACTGAAGAATTTAAATAGGGTATATACTTGTCTGTTACTCTGTGGGTATGGTATTGTTGTTTTTGAAACTGAAAGTTGTTGAAATTTTGAAATTGCTGCTTTATTTACCTTTACAGTTTACAGCCTCGTGAGCCAACTTGTTTTTAATTTTTTTTTTTCATTTGCAAGATACGTTTTTAGCCCATTGAAAATTTTGCAAGGGGATTAATACCCACTGACTTATTATACTATAAAGTTTGATTTCAGAGTTTATAAAACATAAACCCAACTTATAATCCATCATCAAAAACTCAAATCCTCTTTAAATTAACCATTCACTTATTTATATAATTTTTTTTTCTTTAAGTTGTTAACATTTTAAAAAAATAAAATAAAATGAGTGTGGATGTTTTAGACAGTGCCACCATTGTCAACTTTGTGGAGGATGAAGAAGCATTCACTGTCTCAATACGTGATCGTTTTGCCAATCTTGATACGGATCGAGATGGGTTACTTTCATATGCAGAAATGTTGAAGGAGCCGCAGAGTTTGAGGGTTTTCGAGACCCATTTTGGTATAGATGTAAAGACAGAGCCAGAAGAACTTGCTCGTGTTTACAATGCTCTGTTTAAACAATTCGATCATGACTGGAATGGAACTGTTGATTTGGAAGAATTCAAGGCAGAGACTAAGCAGATGATGCTGGCTATGGCTAATGGAATGGATTTCTTGCCCATTCAAATGGTTCTTGAAGAAGATAGTCTCTTGAAGAAAGCTGTGGAGAAAGAGTCCGCTGCTGTTTTGGCTGTTTAATTTAATTGTTGGCCGATTCTTGCTCCTTTTCTTTCTTTTTTGTTTTAATTTTTTTCCCCATTCCATATGCTAAGTTTAGATTTCTTCATATTCTAATTATCTAAAGCTTGAGATTTAACTTGATGTCGAGCAAATTTAATGAGGTTTCTTAAATTTAGTCATCGGTTTAATTATGAGTTAATACTCCTTTTTCTAATAAAGATTTATTTCATTGTATTGTTGTGAAATATGCTGATAAGGCTAATACAGCTAATACGGTTGCAAAAGGATAATCTTCACCAGAAGCAGTTTTCATCAAGAACTCAATTATAGCATGTTATTCCTACTTTGTAGGATCTGTACAAGTATATATAATTGTACTCTAATATTAAATAAATATATAAGAGAATATAAAACTCATTTTAACCTTTCATGGTATCAGAGCAAAGATAATTTTTTTTTTTGGCTTACGGTTCATCATTATACTGCTTTATTATTTCTTTTCATCATGTCAACAACAGCTTCCACCATGTCTACTACTCCAGCCCTTACTTCGTCTCTATCTACACCTGCTTTACCTAACCCAGCTGATCCCGATTCTCCAATTCTAGTGCTTAATATTGCTGCACAATCCACAATCAAACTCTTCACAAGTAATTACCTTACCTGGAAACTTCAAATGCAATCTCTGCTTCGAGGTCATAACCTTTTAGGCTATGTCGATGGATCCATTATTCAACCTCCTCAAACTATCATTGTTAATGATCAAATCGTTCCTAATCCTAAATATGAGTCATGGATTAGACAAGATCAGTTAATCTTCTCTGCCCTTGTTGCAACTCTTCATCACACAGTTGCACCAACAATAAATCGAGCTCAGACATCAAAAGAAATCTGGGATGTCTTGGCTAATACTTATGCCTCCGCCTCTCGTGGTCATATCAAGCAACTGAAGGCTTCAGTTAAAAGGCCAGAACAAGGAACCCAAACTATTACTGAGTATCTCAATTTCATTCGGTCCAAAGCAGATGAGCTTGCCCTTCTCGGTGCACCAATCTCCAATGAAGATTTAACCGATAAAATTTTAGATGGTCTAAATCCAGAATATCAAAACATTGTTGATGCTGTTCATGCCAGAGATGATCCAATATCCTTTGATGCTCTTCATGAAAAGTTACTGAATAAAGAAGTTCAACTAAAGTCTCACCAAATGCCAACAAGAGACTCTTCTGTACCTGTAACGGCGTATCAAGTTTCTGGGTCGAACAAATCAAAACAGTGGCGTCCTTCCAGTGGGCAGTCTACGCTTCTCCCTCCACTGTTATCAACTCCCCGACCAACAGGACGACCCAATGGACCCCGTTCACCTCGCCCTTACTTAGGCTACTGCCAGGGATGTGGTGAGCAAGGGCACAGAGTGCCGCAATGTCCTCAATATGGCTGGATGTTTACACAACAAGCTAATTCATCACAGTCTAGATTTCAAAATCAGAGGTTATGGGCGCCTCAATCTGGCAGTTCATGGCAACCACGAACTAATACTTCCTGGCAACCAAGGAATACAGCTCCATGGCAACCTCGGGCTTATTATGCATCTCAACCATCCTGGGTCATGGATAGTGGTGCTTCTTATCATATCACCTCTGATCTTCAGAACTTGTCACTTCATGCACCAACGGCAGCTCCAGATGAAGTTTTAATTGGCGATGGGTCTGGTCTGCAAGTAGAAAATTCGGGTTCTTTATCTCTTTCTTCTCCTTTCAAAACTTTTCAGTTAGATAATGTGCTTCATGTTCCATCAATGAATAAAAATCTCATATCTGTGTCTCAATTTGTGTATGATAATAATGCTTCAGTAGAGTTCTTACCTGGTTTTTTTGTTGTGAAGGATCTTCAAACTCGTCTGCCACTCCTCAAGGGCCATACTGAACAAGGTCTCTATATTTGGCCGTCGTCTGGTTTTTCAAGTCAAGCCAAAGTCGTTGCGTTGTCTGTCACCAATTCACCAGATTGGCATAGTAGGTTGGGTCATCCGTCAGGCCGTGTTCTACAACATGTTTTGTCTGTTTTTTCTCTTCCAGGTTCCGCTGTGTCCTCTCAAAATAATTGCAATGCCTACAAATGTAGTAAAAGTCATCAACTACCATTCTATGAATCTAGTTTAGTGTCAACTCGTCCTTTAGAAATTGTTTTTTCTGATGTATGGACATCTCCAACAATGTCATTTGATGGTTTCAAATACTATGTTATTTTTGTGGATCACTTTACTCATTATGTTTGGTTTTATCCTTTGAAACACAAATCACATGTTAAAGACGTGTTTGTTCGGTTTCAAGCAATCATTGAGCGATTTTTTAATCTTCCCATCAAACTCCTTTACACAGATAATGGAGGAGAATATATTGCCTTAGCTAATCATTTGGCTACTGTAGGAATAACACACTTAACAACTCCACCTCATACACCACAACACAATGGTTTTTCTGAACGGCGGCATCGCCATATTGTCGAGACCGGCCTCACACTTCTATCTCATGGGTCTGTTCCGTCAAATTTCTGGACTAAAGCATTTGCAACAGCAGTGTATTTAATTAATTGAATGCCTAGTTCTACCTTGTCTATGATCTCGCCCTACCATAAACTTTTCCAAACAGCACCAAATTACTCCAAACTTCGAACCTTTGGCTGCCTCTGCTACCCCTGGTTAAGACCATACACTGCTAATAAACTTGATCCTCGCTCAAGACCTTGTGTGTTTCTAGGGTACTCTCTCACCCAAAGTGCATACTACTGCTATGACATTGAAAATTCTCGTGTCTATGTCTCCCGTCATGTCGTGTTTGTTGAAAATATTTTCCCTTATGCTTCGGTCCAAGAAAAATTACCCAAAGTCACCAGTTCCACACCTGTCTCTTGTGTCTCTCCAGTGTCGTGTCTTCCGTCTGTCACTGGCAATAATCTTGTAGCCACATCAGCATCCCCACCTGACGTTCCTGAATTTTCTACAACTGACCAATGTTCTGAAATGCAGGCAGGATCGGACCCATCTTCAATCACTACTTCTTCTTTGCTCCAGCCGACTAATACACATCCTATGGTCACTAGAGGCAAGAATAACATCAGAAGGCCCAATCCCAAGTATGCTCTTACCATTACAACATCTGAGGTTGAGCCAACAACACATACTCAGGCTCAACGTGATCCCAACTGGAGAAATGCAATGACAGAAGAGTTTGATGCATTAATTCGAAATGGCACCTGGTCTTTAGTTCCAGCAACTGAAGCAACAAATGTGGTGGGATGTAAGTGGATTTTTAGAATCAAACGATTATCTAATGGTTTAATTGAAAGGTACAAAGCAAGATTAGTTGCCAAGGGCTTTAATCAGCGACCTAGAGTGGACTATTTTGATACTTTCAGTCCAGTAATAAGAGCAGCAACAATCAGAATGGTTCTGACTATTGCAGTTTCAAGAGGCTGGAGGCTACGACAATTTGATGTTAACAATGCCTTTTTACAAGGCCGGCTGCATGAAGATGTTTATATGTCACAACCTCCAGGCTTTATTGATCAGGATCGACCAACACATGTATGTAAGCTCCACAAAGCAATATATGGGCTGAAACAGGCACCGAGAGCATGGTATTCTGAACTAAAGTTATTTTTGCAACAGTTTGGCTTCAAGAATTCAGCTGCAGACACCTCTTTATTTGTATATACAGAGGGTTATTCCATTATATATGTTTTGGTCTACGTTGATGACTTACTTGTTACAGGTTCAAACACGGCAGTTTTCCAATCTTTTTTGGAAGCTCTGACAGTGCGATTTTCTCTAAAAAATTTGGGAGACTTGTCTTACTTTCTCGGCATAGAAGTACTGACAAATTCAAAAGGCTTATTACTCTCTCAACGCAAGTATATGACTGAATTGCTGAACAAGACCAAAATGTTAGAATCCAAACCAGTTTCTACTCCAATGGCAACTGATGTTGTCTTGAAATTAAATGAAGGTCATCAACTTCAAGACGTTACCATCTACAGGTCAGTGGTGGGAGCACTTCAGTATTTGACAATGACACGCCCAGACATTTCATATGCTGTTAATCGGCTCTCACAGTTCATGCACAAACCAACGGATATCCATTGGAATGCAGTGAAACGCCTACTACTATACATTAGAGGCACATTGGATGTTGGACTCCAAATACAGCCCGCACTGGAGCTTAATTTACATGCTTATTCTGACTCTTATTGGGGAGGCAATCCAGATGACTTCACATCGACTGGCGCATATTTAGTTTATTTGGGTCGAACACTTATCTCATGGAGCTCAAAGAAGCAAAAGACGGTTGCAAAATCATCAACCGAGGCTGAGTACAGGACGGTGTCATCTACAGCAGCTGAGCTTAATTGGTTATGCTCTCTCCTTACCGAACTATGTGTCACTGTTCCAAGACCACCGGTAATTTATTGTGACAACATAGGAGCCACGCAATTGGCGTCGAATCCAGTTTTTCACTCACGTATGAAGCATCTTGCAATTGACTACCATTTCATCCGAGAGCAAGTGCAGAATGGTAGGCTACGAGTTGTTCCCATCTCCTCAACTGATCAACTGGCTGACTGTCTCACAAAGCCATTAACCCGCACCAAATTTCAAACGTTCACAAGCAAGATTGGCCTATCTGCACGACTGTCCATCTTGAGGGAGGATGATAAGGCTAATACAGCTAATACGGTTGCAAAAGGATAATCTTCACCAGAAGCAGTTTTCATCAAGAACTCAATTATAGCATGTTATTCCTACTTTGTAGGATCTGTACAAGTATATATAATTGTACTCTAATATTAAATAAATATATAAGAGAATATAAAACTCATTTTAACCTTTCATATGCATGTAAAGATTTATTTCATTGTATTGTTGTGAGATATGCATGTACTAATTTTTATGTGGATCCTAGTTTTTTTCCTTTCCTCATTTTATTTATATTTTTTATAATTTGAGCAGTTAGTATGAATCCCATTTTGTAAATGTTGTTAATCTGCGCACGTATTCTACGATTTGCATGAATGAAAATTGAAATATATAAATTGGAAAGAGCCATATATATAAACCTCAAAAATTAGTTAGTTATTGAAGTTAAAAAAAGAATCCAAATTTGTATAAATCTTACAATATTTTTATGTATTTAACAAAAAAATTATATGTCAACCTTCAACTTCTTACTTTTTTTTTTAATTCACCTTTTGTCTCATTCTCTCAAACCAATAAGAGAAACAAAAATTTAATAAAGGAGTGATATGTACATCTCTTTTGTTAAGAATTTTGGGTCTAATTAATAGAATGAAAACAAACCACCAATCAAAAGGCCAAGCTTTGAACTTGGCAGAGTCTCTCAAATGATTAAGTTAGCTGGCTTTAAAATCCTGTGAAAACCGTTCTAAATTGCTTTTCTTTTATCACTCTAAATGTCTAAATTGTGGCTCCAGTTATTTCTGTCTAACTACAAATAGGCCTGCAATTAATTTATATAACTCAGCACAAAAGAACCTAATATTTGAACAAGTACCATTTTATATTAATTATGTTTATTTAGTCAAATTAATTTGCTAAATATTAATTTAAAATGGATCATACTATCCCAATAAACAGCGTCATTAATTAGTCTCTTCTAATCTCTATGAATGTAAAAAATTCATAACCCATAGACCCTCAAATTGCTTAACAGATTAATGTTTATAGAAATAAAATAGCCAATTTTAATATTTTAATAAATAAATTTAGTTGAATCTAAAGAAATTAATCTATACCCACAAGAAACTGCATCAATCTATTTAAAGAAATTATATCTTCCATTGACTTGGTCCACAATCATACTTCCCACAACTATAATGTGGTACTGGGCTGAGGCAATTAAATTTCTTTCATAATCTTCTTAACTTTGTATAGTAAGCATTGATAGATAGGTTATCTTGCTTGATTGAAGTAATCTCTCTTTGTAATTGGTAGAATTGTAGCCTACTGCATTCTCTGTAGTCTTTATCAAGTTCTTTACATAATTCCCTCGCAGAGGCTGTATCAAAATCTAAGATATAACCATTGAATATGTCCTAATCTATTGCTTATATTCCTTCTTTCGGTGTTTGTTCTTTTCCTTCGAAAAAAAACTCAACTTATTTTTAACTCTCAATTTGATTCTCATCGATTAACTTCAAGTCAAGTAATTATTTCCATTCAACAAGTTGGATACCAATATCATCCTTGGATTGTCAAATGAATGGAGGTGAAGAGGATCTCCATTGTTGAGTAACGTCAGACCCTTAGATGGCCTAGTAGTTTGATATGTATTCTTACTCATTCTCATATAAAAAAAATTGAGAAACAACAAAAATTCTAGAAAATAGAGTATGAAGAAAATCATTGTGGATCACGGCCTAAGGCTCTGATACCATGTAAAGAAATCAAGAAACAAGGGAAACTGGAAGAAAGATGATTCTCATCACATATACGTTAGTTATAGAGTGTTGTTATTATATAACGAAGATACAATTCCTATATTCTAGAAGAAGCTATTTGCAGAGCATCTGCTAACAAACTCCTAACTTCCCAACTAACAATGTCGCCATAATTTCTCTTTCAAACTAACTAGCCAAATACACTGTGTACCATCAAGTTACTCTTCGTGCTTAAACTGATGCAGTGTGTTTTAATACATGAAAACCTTATAATAAAACGATGCATGCAACAATGAAACGTTGCGTTTATAATTTATCTGCAATATTCTTCATATTATAATATGTTTTGTTCACCCTTCAATTATGTAAATTAATTACATAATTAGGAAAAAGTATTAAAAAAAAACAAATTGAGATTTTTAAAATTTTCATTTTCCACACAATTAATACAATTATAATTTCATATATGAATTATTAGGTTAATTGTATATTTGCTATTATATATATATATGAAATTATATATATATATATATATGAGAGAGAAATAAATATAACAAAAGAAATTAATTTAATAATATAAAAGTTTACATATCTTGAAATAAAAGTAAAAAATAAATAAAACAAAAATTAAAAAACTTACAAAGAGAAAATCTTAGAGATGGGAGAGTAAAGATTATGAGATAATTGGTCGAAGATAAAAATTTTATAATTGTATTTATATAATTATATTATATACTATATTAAAACTGCCACAAGGAATTGTTCCTTGTGGCAGTAGATTTCCTTAATAATCATGTTTTTTCCCTTTTATTATAATTTTGCCTTTATTTCTTAAGAGATTATACTTTCTTTTGATGTGTGCTTTGTGAGTTGTGTTGTACTATCAATTAATATCATTTAATATTAAATTAATATATATATATACAAATAATTTGTTCATGCACATCAATTTAAAAATTTTAAAATATTACTTTCAGATAATTTATTTGTTTAATGGATTACATTACCCGAGAAATGATAACAATAATTACGATTTTGGTTTAAATTGGTATAGTTTTTTTTACTTATTATGTTGTCTTCATAATTAATTTCTTTTGTTCATATGTGGGTTTGGTTTGTTATGAAATATAATTTTTTTAATCCTTAAATTATAGATTATACTAAATTGATAGTCTTACATAAACAACTTTTCAAAATTTTTGATGGTTATATAAACTGTTTATTTCTTTTTTTGATAAATGAGTTTACCACAAACTTTATTTTTGTTCCTCATAATTGATAATTTTTGTCTATATGTCGGTCTAATTTTTATAAAATATAATTTTTTAATCCTGAAATAGGTTGGTCGTATGCTTTCCAATTATGTATGCTTTCCAATTATCACTATCATATATATACAGCCATTTGGCCTTCTATATCCTATTATGTTTGCTCCAGAGAAATTACTTTTGCAGGTAGTTTTTATTTTCTCTTCTTTTTTTTTCTGTCTTTTCCTTTTTTTTTATTTTTTTTGTAAATATTATTTAATTGATTTTTTTCCATTTGACAGTTTTTATATCTTTATTGGGTGAAATAAGAAGGTGGTTTACAGCAAGCGAGTAAGTTTTAAATTGTTTTATTTTTCTGTTAATATATTGTGTAGAATATTGATATTTTGAGAAAAGGATTTTAGTCTCTTAATTAATATGTGCAACTATTTGTTTAGATTTATGTTTGTATGTATTAATTGAGCTTATTGTTTGAGATGTTTGATTTGTGGCTTTTCAACAAGTTATTATAAGTGATCAAAAGTTAAGTGAAAGTAAACAAACAAAACAAGAACATCAATACAAAATTGGTGAGTTAATGCTTGATTTCATGTTTCTTTTTTATGCCTTTTTATATTTTATATATAATTTATCATATATATATATATTAAAAGTTAATGACTATATTAGTTTATTTAAAAATTAAAAATATATTATATAAATATATTAAATTTACTATTACATGAATTTTATACAAAAAGTATGTTAATATATAAAACGGGCATAATGAAATAAACTTTTTTAATTTTTTTAGTAAATTTTTTTAGTAAAAAATTATAAATAATAGCTTTTTGTTAATTTTCTCCTTTATTGTCAGATTATCCTTATGTTTTTAACGACATAATTGTGTATCAGTTCAAAAATCATATAACTACCACAACTATACATATATAATTACCATAAATATATATATATAAATATATACATCTGTGGGGGTAGAACTTTCATAATAGAAATTAATTTCAACTTACAAACACTCTCGTTTTTGTTGACTAAAAGAATAAGGAACTTTGGTTTACATCAATTCTTATTTTTTTTTACTTTGTGCACTTTAATATATTTTTGATATATCTATTTGTTTTCCAATTTATTTTGGCAGTTTAATTCTTGAATATTTTTTTTCTATTAATTGCTTAATTCTATTTTTTTATATTTTTATGCAGTGAACAATTGAAGTAGAAAGAGAAAAAATATTTTGCCTACATCAATATATAAATGATGCTATAGTATAGTTTTTTTTGTTAAATTTATAACTATTTTTTTTATTAAAAAAACCTGAATTGTTAACTTAATGTAACGTAACAAAAATAAACATTTTGTCTATAAAAAAATATATTGTGATTATATAATAGATATTTTATGTGTAAAAAGCACTTTATATATTGTTATATAATTTATATGTAAGACATTTTGTATATTATATATATTATATATATTATTGTCATACTTATATATTTTATTGTATATTTTTTTCATTATTTACGTAATAATATCACTACCCGCAATAACGTGAGGGCACAATTCAACTTGTACATACTAAAAGAGCCCTCTTATTTGCTATTCTTTGTGGCAGTGAATCCCAAAAACAAAAGGCATACTTTTTCTTTATATTTTCAATTTTACCATTGACTTATATTCTTGCTGTGTTCTCTACTTTATCTTTTAAAGTTTTGTTTTGTTGACCTGGGAAAGACTACTCTATGGTAACATCATTGTAATAGTATTTATTATTTTTATCCTATTTTGGCCTGTTTTCTTTATCACTTTCTTTTATTGTATGAGGCTGGCTTTTAAAGTGTATTATATTAGTTAATATAATAATGGAAACCTTGAAAGCCATTACCAAATCCTCGTGTGCCATATGGATTAATCTTTGGTCATCCTCTATTATTTTTTAGTGAACTTTTATGTTTCTTTTTTCTTCATTTTTTATTTCTCTTTTATGGTTTTGTTTTTAATGTTTATTTTAATTTTTAATAAATTTTAGTGAGTCATAATTTTTATAATAATGAATTTATATTTTTAATTATTAATTTATTTTAACTTTTAAATAGACAATATAAATTTAATTATCTTAAAAATAAATTAAAATAAATATGTTATTTATTATATTTGAATTTAAAGTTCTATATTATTTTATTTTTAATGCATTTATTATTCACTTTTTAAGTGAAATTCTATATTTGAATGTTAGAATTTGCTATTTTGTTTCGGACAATAAATTAGTTAATAAATCCCTATCACTAAGGGATTCTCAAGTTGTTTTGATTTATTGAATTATTTCTACTGAATTTTAGCTTTTGCTGTTATGTAAGGCTATATAAAGCCAGTTTACTGCAATTCAATTTGGATATCAATTTTTTCCACATCTCTTTTCTTTATTTCTTTAACATTTGGTATCAGAGCATCCTTGTGAGGTTAGAAGTAACAATCTTCTGAGATTTTATTTCTCTTTCAACATGACAACAGAATCATCTTCTTTCGTTCAACCAGTCATTCCAAAATTTGATAGGCATTATGATCACTGGTCAATGCTCATGGAAAACTTTCTGCGCTCAAAGGAGTACTGGAGTTTGGTGGAGAATGGAGTTCCTGCAGCAGCAGAAGGTGAGACTTTGACAGATGCACAAAAGAAGTCCATTGAAGATCAAAAGTTGAAAGATTTGAAGGCAAAGAATTTTCTGTTTCAAGCGCTAGATCGTTTTGTTCTGGAAACAATTCTAAAAAAGGATACAGCAAAGGACATATGGGATTCAATGAAGCAGAAATACCAGGGTATAACTCGGGTTAAGCGAGCACAGCTGCAAGCTCTTCGCAAAGACTTTGAAGTTCTCCAGATGAAAAGTGGAGAAACTGTAAATTAATACATTTCCCTAACTCTTTCCATCGCTAATAAAATGAAAGCAAATGGTGAAGACAAGGGAGATGCTGCTGTTGTTGAGAAAATTTTAATGTCCATGACTCCTAAGTTCAATTATGTTGTTTGTTCCATTGAAGAGTCCAATGATACAAGCAAATTAACCATTGATAAGCTGCAAAGTAGCTTGCTTGTACATGAACAACGTATGAGTTCTCAAATTGAAGAGCAGCATGCCTTAAAAATTTCTCATGGAGATCAATATGGAGGACGAGGTTGCGATAATGGACAAGGTGGTAGTGGAAGAGGATGAGGCTGGCAAAATTTTGATAAATCAACAGTAGAATGCTTCTGGTGTCACAAGCTCAGACATTTTCAATGGGAATGTTTGCAGAAGGAAGCTAATTTTTCCGAGGCATAAGAAGAATTATTGTTGATGGCATATACAGCTATAGGTATTGCCAACAACGAAGAAATATGGTTTCTTGACTCTGGGTGCAGCAATCACATGTGTGGGAAGAAGGAATATTTCTTTGATTTTGATGAAAATTTCAGAGATTCTGTGAAACTTGGCAACAATTCCAGCTTGATCGTCAAAGGCAAGGGTAACACAAGGCTAGTGATGCATGGAATAGCACAGATCATCACAAGTGTGTTTTATGTACCTGAGCTGAAAAATAACTTGCTAAGCATTAGGCAACTACAAGAAAAAGGTCTTGCCATTATGTTTCAACATAACAAATGCAAGGTGTACCATTCTGAAAAAGGTCTGATTATGGATACAACAATGTGTTCTAATCGAATGTTCCTCTTGAATGTTGTATCTCAACCTATAGTCTCTACTTATTTCAACACAATTATGGAGGATACAACACAACTTTAGCATCATCGATAAGGGCACCTAAGCTTTCAAGGTTTGCATCTTCTTCAACAAAAAGACATGGTTCATGGTTTACCACAGCTAAATACTCCTTTGAGGCTATGCAAAGATTGTCTAGTGGGCAAGCAACACAGAGATCCATTTCCAAGAAGGAGCAATTGGAGAGCTTCTCAAATTCTGCAACTTGTTCATGCGGATATTTGTGGTCTGATCACGCCAATTTCCAACAGCAATAAGAGGTATTTGCTCACTTTTATTGATGATTTCAGCAGAAAATTATGGGTGTATTTTTTGATTGAAAAGTCAGAAGCTCTTGATGTTTTTAAAAAATTTAAAGCTAAGGTTGAAAAAGAAACAAATCAGTTTCTTCAAGGCTTACGCACTGACCGTGGTGGGGAATTTATATCACAAGATTTCACTAATTTTTGTGATGTAAATGGTATAAAAAGATAATTGACAACTGCATACTCGCCACAACAAAATGGAGTCGTTGAACGAAAGAATATGACCATTATGAACATGGTCCACAGTATGTTGTCAGGAAAGAAGATTCCAAAAACCTTTTGGCCTGGAGCTGTTAATTGGGCAACACATGTTTTGAATAGGAGTCCAACCTTAGCAGTGAAAGATCAAACACCTGAGGAAGCATGGAGTGGGGTAAAACCCTCAGTTGAGTATTTTAGAGTTTTTGGCTGCATTTCTCATGTTCATGTTGCATATAATAAAAGAACTAAGCTGGACAGCAAGAGTTTGTATTGTGTTTTGTTGGGTGTAAGTGAAGAATCAAAGGCTTACCGCCTTTATGATCCAATTTCAAATCGGATCATTGTAAGCCGTGACGTTGTGTTTGAAGAAGAAAAAAGTTGGGAATGGGACAAAAAACATGAAGAAATTATTGTACGTGATTTGGAATGGGGTGATGATGAAGAGGAGCTCAATGATGACACAGAAGCTGATCCTATTTTCATAGAAGCTGATCCTAATGATACAGAGGTAAATGATCTTCCTTCAAATTCAGATCAAGCAAGAACAAGGGTCCCACCAGTGTGGATGAGAGATTATGAAACGGGTGAAGGACTTTCTGAAGGATAAGCTGATATGGTTACGTTTTCAAGTTCCAATAGTGTTGATCCAATTCATTTTGATGATGCTGTACAAAATGATAATTGGAAACAAGTTATGGATGCATAAATGGCAGCAATTAAAAGGAATGACATATGGGAATTAATAGATTTGCCGAAGGGAGCAAAAATAATTGGGGTTAAATGGGTTTATAAGACAAAATTTGATGAAAATGGAGAAGTGAATAAATACAAGGCCAGACTTGTCGTGAAAGGCTATGCCCAACAACATGGAGTAGATTACAATGAAGTATTTGCACCTGTGGCACGAATGGAGACGATTCGATTGATACTGGCACTTGCAGCTCAAAAGGGGTGGCCCATTTATCAGCTAGACGTGAAATGAGCATTTTTACATGGTGAGTTAAATGAGAATGTTTTTGTAAACCAACCTTATGGATATGTGCAGAAGGGAGCTGAACATAAGGTGTATAAGCTGAAAAAGGCTCTTTACGGGCTGAAACAAGCTCCGCGTGCCTAGTACAGTCGTATATAAGCTTATTTTTTAAAAGAAGGCTTTGCTAAATGTGATTATGAACACACTCTATTCATCAAAAGGGAGACTGATGGTAAAGTATTGATTGTCAGTTTGTATGTTGATGATCTTATTTTTACCGAAAATGATGATATGATGTTTGTAGATTTCAAAAAATCCATGAAACATGAGTTTGATATGACAGATCTTGGAAAGATGAGCTATTTTCTAGGTTTGGAAATTTCACAAAGTTCAAGTGGAATTTTCATTAATCAAAGGAAGTACGCTTTGGACATTTTGCAGAAATTTGGTATGTGTGACAGTAATTCTGTTCTTAATCCAATTGTTCCTGGTTCCAAACTTGTGAAAGACGAAGATGGTATCAAAGTGGACAAGACTTACTATAAACAAATTGTCGGTAGTCTTATGCACCTCACAGCGACTCGACCCGATATGATGTTTGTAGTTAGTCTAATTAGTAGGTATATGGAGAATCCTACTCAGCTCCACTTATAGGCAGCAAAAGAGGGTACTGAGATATTTGAAGGGGACAACTGATTTCAGAATTTTTTATAAAAAGGGAGGAGATGATGAACTTATTGGTTATAGTGACAGTGATTATTCAGGAGATTTGGAAGACATAAAAAGTACTTCAGGTTATGTATTTCTGTTGAGTTCAGGGGCTGTGTCTTGGTCCTCGAAAAAGCAAACAGTGGTCAGTTTATCGACTACTGAAGCTGAATTTATTGCAGCTACCTCTTGTGCTTGCCAAGCTGTGTGGTTGAAAAGAGTGTTAGAAAATCTGGATTTGGTTCAAGATAGAATGATTACTGTTCGTTGTGATAATAGTTCTGCAATCAAGCTTTCAAAAAATCCAGTAATGCATGGGCGAAGTAAGCACATTGATGTGCGTTTTCATTTTTTGAGAGAGCTCACTAAAGAAGGTACAATGGAGCTGGTTCATTGTGTTTCACAAGAACAATTGGCTGATTTAATGACTAAGCCACTCAAGCTGGATGTTTTCTTGAAGCTACGTGAACTCTTAGGAGTTTGTTCTAAGTCAGTTGTAAACTGATAACCTGTAAGCTTTCAGTTTAAGGGAGGAATTGTTAGAATTTGCTATTTTGTTTCAGTCAATAAATTAGTTAATAAATCCCTATCACTAAGGGATTCTCAAGTTATTTTGATTTGTTGAATTATTTCTACTGATTTTTAGTTTTTGCTGTTATGTAAGGCTATATAAAGCCAGTTTACTGCAATTCAATTTGGATATCAATTTTTCCCACATCTCTTTTCTTTATTTCTTTATCATTGAACTCAATGATAATTTAAATTTATTTAAAAATAAATATTATGATTAACTTCAATATTAAATTTGTATTCTTAATATTTAAAAAAATTAAAATTACTTTGTATAAGATAAATTTTTTTAAAATTATAATTTAATTAATAAATAACATAAATTTTGAGTTTCAATCTTCAAATTATGATATATAAATATCAAGATTAAAAATTATTTAATTTAAAAGCTTTAATTGATCAAATATATATTAATAACACTTTGGTTCAATAATAAAATAAAAATGAGAATTTAAAAAATACATATTTAATTATTTAATTTTTTATATTACATATTATTTTTGCTAATTACATATAAACTAAATTGTTCATATATTATCTTAAAAATGAAATACAATTTAATTTTAATTAAAATTATTTTTTTATTTTTAAAATAAATTATTATTTTTTTACATTTAATTTTTTAACTATGTTGCTATTATATTTTGTATATTTTATAAGCAAACAGATATTTTGTATATTACTATATATTTACATATTTTATATATAAATAAATATTTTATATTTTTTATATATTTTTTATATATTTTATATATGTTATTATTATATTTAATATATATTATTATTTATTTTTTCATTATTCATATAATAATATAAATTTTCATAACAACATGTGGGACAAAATGAAGCTTGTAATGGACTAAAAAGAGAGGAGAATTCTAAAATGGTGGAAATTATATCAACAAATTTATGTAACTTTTATATCTATCCACAAAAATACATGCATGCACGCCCACACGGGCGCACATACATATATGTGTATATATATATATATATATATATATTTGTATGTATATAATAAAGGTTAACGGGGCTTGAGCTTTCACTGTATTCTCTTTTTTTTTTTTAGGGCCAAAGAAAAGAAAATTTCATTAAACAAACACAAAGTTATAGGAGTAAATACAAAGGAACAAGTGAACACTAAGAAATAAACACAAGCATACAGAAAAGACAAAAAGCAACCAAAATACAAAAGTGCACATCAAGGTTCGCAAACATTCCCAAAGTGAACGATAAACAAATATCAAGCTGAGCAAATCCACCACCACCGGCCATATGATAACAATAAAACGGCCGAAAATAAAAACAACCAGTAGAACAAAGATGAACTCATATCGGTTAAATAACAAGGAGATGAACTCCTTCACAGAGTTATAGCCCCAAACATCCTCAGATTTGAAATCGATTGAGGGAAAGGAAAGATCAAACCTTATAGCTAGAGGACAAAGAGGAAGAACAAGCCCATAATATATGATGTACCGGCATAAAGATGATGCAAGAAATTTTAAACTAGCTTCTTCCTCAAACAAGATCAAAGAAACAGAGTCAGGATTTGCTCTCAATCAACCTTCAGGGGAAATTTGACAGAGTTAAGAGTCAGGATTCACTATATCATCTTTGGGTCCACCCTGAAAGCAAGTTTCACAACACTTAAAAGTATTTTTGGTTTATTTTGTGGCAGCTTATAGTTGATGGCAAATAGTAAAAGGAGAAAAATATGAATATTTAATAAAAAATTTTAGTTGTTGTCGGTTCAAATGTTAAATGACGATTATCTATATAGTTTTACCTTTAATATATTACAATCTTTTTTAATTAATTTTCTTTTCTAGTGTCTAATATGTATTGTAAGAATAATGAATTAGCAGTTAGAAAATATATATATATATATTTCTTTCATATTTTTTTTTCTTATAAACATGAATGTGTTTATAAATATTAATTATATTCAATGGCTGAACAAGAAGTATGATTAGGGGAGCAAAATTTACAAAAAAAAAAAAATTGCAGGTGAATTAATTTTAATTTTATTTTTATATTAAAAAATTAATACAAATAGTTAGCATTAACATTTATATTTATATTTATTTTTATTTTTATTTTTATAATAAATATTTAAATGTTAGAATTTTTATCATTTTATTTTAATATATACATATTATTTTAAAAAATTACACAATATATGTTATTTTTTAAGCAACGGTTATATATTTTTTTAAGATATTTCAAATAAAGTATTTAAACGAATTATTTTTTTAATAAATTTATATGATAGAATATTTTTTACAAAGTAATTAATCTAATCATAAAATTTTTAAATTCAATTTAAAATTAAATTATAAAATAATTTATTAGAGAAAATTACATTGTATAACATAATTTTTAATATTTTTTATATATCGTTGGTATACTAAATATATACCTAATGTGTAATTTTGAAAATAGAATATATATTTTATATATTAATTATATATAAAGAATATACCTCTGAAAAGTGGTATATTTCAAATTAAAAAATTAAAAAAGGATTTTTTTAAATAGAAAAAATATGTATTTTTGAAAATATTTTAAATTTTTAGGATATTTTTAAAAAAATTCCAATTTATATCAATTTTAGGATATAAATTGAAAATAATTAAAGCTAATAAATATATATATAATAGATTTATTAATTTAATATATATATTTCAAAGATTTAATATAATATAATATATATATATATATATATATAAACTACATGATTGGTTGAGGGGGGCAATAGACCTCCCATGCTCCCCTAGATCCACTACTGATTATATTACAATAATTATTTGTTATTATCAAATATAATTTAATTTGAAAAATATTTTATTAGCAATATTTTTTTTATAAGAGTGAGTAAGATGATGTAAATTTAAAATAGCTTTCAAATAATTATTAATGGAAAATTGTTCTAAAATATAGATTTTTAAATTAGCAGCTAATAATAGTAGTTGTTTTAATTTTTCAACCAAATGGATTGATTTAGCAGTTAGGAATTAAAAATTTATCAACTAATCCCAACAGCTAAACTAACACACATACGTACTTAGTAGATGCTGTTGAGATGTAGAATGACCATGAGAATATAATTAATTTTACATATATAATGTGTTGTGAAAAGAAAAGGTATTATATATTTAAGAAGAATATACTTAATTTTTACATATATTTAATTTTTAAGAATATAAATATAATAATTATTTAAAACATTCTAAATAATATTTGTAAGTATTAAATATATTTATTATTAAAATTATAAATAAATATATTACAAAAATGATTATTATTATTATTATTATTTTAATATCAACGTGAATCTTATCTCGTAAATGTAGTTTTCCTTTCTTTCTATTGTATAAAGAAATTAAAATTATGTATGTATTTTCATCCAATAATGTTCATCTATTTTTTATGAGAGTTTGGATTCTGAGGCAAAAAATACAAAATTATTTTTATAAAATATATTTTAATTTTGATAATAATAATTTTTTTAATAATGGAACCTAAAAAGAACAATTTAATAAGAGGAATGAAATTTAATGTATAATATTAAGATACTTCTCAAAAGAAATATACATATATGTATTAAAAACAGCAAGTTGTTTTTTTTTTAATTTTTTTGGTCAGTAAAAAACAAGCTTGATTCTATCAATCATTCAATATTTTTAACATCCGACAAAATAATTTGGCCCATTAATTAAGCGACGAAAGATTTAACATACATAATCAAATTATAAGAGTTGTCATTTCATATCACATGCATGCACTAAATTCCAACTTATTATAACATCAACATTTACAATTTTCTAACTTTCTAAGGCCTAACAATTAAATTACAAACTTTGCACGTCAAATCAAGTCTAATAATAACACCAAAATTACAATTTCTCAATATTTAATAATTACATTATAAAAATTTTATATGTCAAAATATAATTTAATAATAAATATATATATAATTTGAATGATCAATTCATTTCACTGCACAAATTTTAATTTTGCATAGTGTCTTTATGGTAAAAACAAGATTGCATGCATTTTTTTGCTTAAATTTTACTTCATTCAATATCGATTTGATAACCATTGTCTATATCCATGAAGAAAGTTATCGGTTTTAATAATTTTTTTTTAAATTCACTTTAATGACTCAATTTGATTTATGTGTAAATTTAATTTGTATATGATGCATGTCACCTTAATTATTCAAGTCAAATTTTTAGAATTGATATAAAATTATCAAGAAAAATTCCTACTTCATCATATATGTATATTTTTTATCTTGTAAACTAAATTGATATATGAATACGGATTCTCTTCTAAATTAATTCTTTTAAGCAATCTCTAATTGAAAATGTTTCATTTTTCTTTTCTCTTAGCTTTTACTCAACAAATAAAAATCTCTCTAAATCTAATTTTTCTTTTCTCTTAGCTTTTAAGTTATTATTCATATTGTTTTTAATTTTCATTTTGGGGCCTTTTTCTTTCCTTGATGAATAGGATTTATTGTTTTTTCATAAAAAAAAAAGGTTATTTTTCTCTTATAAGAAATTTTATTCGCTTAGATTATTTACAATTTTCAAATCTATATTCTTTTCTTTAATTTAATATTGATATTCAAATAATCAAACTTATTTTCAGTTAAAAAAAAATCAAACTTATTTAAATACATAAAGTTCAATTTGTAACTTAATATCCATTAGATGTAACACAATTTTCACCAAATTTGGAATATTAAAATAAATTTAAATTATTTTATTTTTTGTTTTACTTTTTATACTTTTGTATTTTTATTTTCATATCAATATATAGTATCTTAATATATAAATAAAAGTTCATAACATTTTATTAGAAAAATTTAATATATTAGTGTGATTTTCAAAAGGGTTAATTACTAAAAGAATGATGAACTTTAGCCTTTTTTAAAATTTTATCATAACTTTTTTAAAATATCTAAAGAGTGCATAAACTATAAATTTTATTTAAATTTTATTATATTTATCAGAAAAACTAATTTGATCAGTAAAACTACCGAAGTGTTGATTTTTATTACTGACGTGGACTATTGAAGTGGAAAAAAATAGTTTAATTGCAAAATATATATATATAAACTTTAACATATTTTTCATTTTTATCTTAAACATTTCAAAAATATAAAAAAATAAATAAATTATGCATTTCATTTTAAATCTTTTATTTTTGTTAAAAGATGTTATTTTACATAGTAAAATATTGATGTATCGATTTTTGTATATTAAATGAATTGAAAAACATTGCTAGCATATTGTACTATATATATTTCTTTAAAAATAATCCTCAAATTGAGAAAAATAAATCAAGAACTCTATATTTTCTAACTAATGTGATATGAATTTTCTCTTTTAACATAAATGAATTCTTTTAAAAAGTAAGTTTTGATAATGAATTTTAGGTAATGTATCTTTTTTATACTATTAAAATTGAATCCGAGTGGATTTTTTTCTTTATTTTTTTATTTAAAGAGTATATTTTTGTCATTTTTTTTGGAAAGAAATTTCTTATAATTTATTGGAATTATTTTCTTTCGCTCCTTATATAAGATAAGAGATAAAGGGACAATTTTAAATTTTGAAAGGGTGTATATATAATTCAAACAAATTTTAAAAAACTAATTAAGAGATTTTATTAGCATTAAAAAAAAAGGACGGTTCAGACCAAATTTAATTAATTAATAAATTAATTTATATTTTAGGGCATTGATATGCATTTAAGCACTTGTTGTTAGATTACATTTAGTTGCAAGTTAAAAATAATTTAAATGAAAGAAAACTAAAAATTTTAATTAATTCACTTGCTGGCCATAGTGATTGTAAATAAAGACATTAACTCTTTATTTTTTTAAATCATCAATTGAAATAGTTGCCAGGTTATAAATTTATCAATCAGTATGACTTTGTCTAATTTAACCGTCTTCTAAGGATTGTATAATCGTTTTGAATTTTTTATTATGTCTTTTATCTTGTCCAATCTATTTTACATCAAATGTTAGATTGTCTTGACATATATTGTCCATTCCTATCTAATCTTATTAATATGACTTCTATATTTATCTTTTTACCTCATTAAACGATACTAAAGTCTTAGGAACATTCATAAAATCCATGAAATTTGTCAAATTAAACCATAAAGTTAGGAATCTAGATTTTCAATTCTATATATGGGTTTATTCAACTTTGCTTTTTTTGTATGAGCATTAAACACGTAGATTTGAAGGGCATTTCTTGAAAAATTAAAAATAACTGTTTAAAATACTCGTTCATTAAAATGAAGTATTTTGTAAAATTTTTAAGTTATGAGAGATTTTTTTACAATTCATGGATTTTATTTTATTTTTTATTATCTGCATGAAGTAATGTTTGAAAATGCAAGATTTAAATTTATTTTATCAATCAAATATAAAATTATTTTCTAACTTTTTTTAACATTACATTACAGAGGATGAATTAATTCTGGATCTATTAACTCCAGTAAATTTATACTACCCGTTAGGCTAGGTCTCGACATACAAAATTATTTTTTTAACTTAATATTAAAGGTAAAAGCAAATTGATATATATATTGCCTAATAAAGGGCAATTCCAATTGAATTTCTTAAAATAAAAAAAGTTGTAATTGATATTTAAGAAAAGCTGAAAAGGGCATTGACTGTTGTAAGGGAAGACAAAAGAAAGCAATCTAAAGTGTGAAACAAAAAATGGCCTGTTCTACTCATCTTAGCCCACTCTTTTAGAATTATTTTATTTTATTATATTAATTAAAACCCCACCTTTGAAAACAACATTAACGGGAAACGCTCGTTATCTTCTTGGGAACTCCCTTCTCTCTCTTTCTCTCTGTTATTATATATCTACTCTTCTCTTTCTTTCTTTCTTTGTTTCTTTGAATTAGTTTTCTTTCTTTTTCTTTTTCTTCCAATTCTTGAATAGGAAAAAATTAAAAATGGTAACCAACAACAAGAAAAAGAAGAAAAAGAAGAAATCTATATGTTGATGAGGCAACATATATTTATATATCATGTACATACACCTCTTTTAATTAATTCTGTTGAGAGATTTTCGAGATTTCCGGTCAAGAATTCGCCGGAGGAGCTACAATTTGGCGGCGTACATGGGAAAGCCAGGCATTTCTTTTTCTTCTTGTTCTTCAATATCTTCTTTTAATTATGTTTTTTTATTTTTTTTTCCTTTTTTCTTGATGGGTTTTTTAATTAGCGATAGTGAAAGAGGGAGATATATAGTTTCTATTGGCAAGAAATCTGTAAAACTCTTCTCAGAATTTCAAGTCAGATTAACAGCAATCTAATTTATTATTCAAATATGCATTTTAATTTTATTATTATTATTATTATTATTATTATTATTATTATTATTATTATTATTCAAATTAATTAAACCTTTATCTTCAATTATCATCAAGTTTAAATTTATAGTGTTACTTATTTAATTTATTTTGATTGTTTTTCTTTTTGGTAAGATCTCCAGCTAGCTAGTTGATAATTAACTAAATAATTACTTGGGAGTTTCTATAGTGATTATTTACAAGTCCATGTCATAATGTCATTAATCTTTCATATAATAATAAAAAAAAAAAAGCGAACAAAAATTAAAAGAGAAATAAAGCAAGATTTTTATTCTCTTTCTATATATGTTAATTTGATTTAACTGAAATGCAGACTCAAAATCTCATATTTCTGAAAGTGACAAGCAATATATTTTCATAAAAATTATTAATTTAAGTTTAACTATTTTTTTTATTTTGTAAAATAAATTTTCAAAATTGAAATCTCTAGCTTCTTTTTTCGGAATAGAAATCTCTCGCTTCTTATATACAATTAATATATGCAATCGAAATCTGAATCAATGAACTAAAAGATTTATTTTGTTAAGCAATATTGCTATAAGAAACAAGAAATTAAGAGTAATAATTTATTTATTTTTGATGGGTATATATAACAACTAGTTCTGCATTTATATACAGTACCAATGACTTCAATTTTTTCACTTTTAAATTTTGCTTGTCATCCATAATTGGTTGGTACAGTGTTAAATCAATTGTGGAATTTAAACATATTTGGTACATTACATCACCAACATCATTTTCATTATATATATATATATATCACCCACCGCCATAATGTAATTAAAAAAAAAAAGCTATGGCTTGTAATTAATTTAAATTATTTAGACAATAATAGCAATTAATTAACCATAACTTCTTTTAATTGCCTTTTTTTGTTAATAATGATTCAATTAATCATAATAAGCTGGCATCTGACCCGTGAATTAGACATGGGGAATAATCATAGTACCAATCAAATTTATTATTTATATCAACATATAACACTTAATTAATAATATAGCTAATATAATTTTATATTTGAAAAAGATTAAGAAAACATAATTGCACCCTGTGAAATAATATATTCTGATTTGAGAGAAACTTCTATGTTCATAAAAGCAATGACATGTTAATTAATTATTTAGTAAGTGATTCAGAAATTAAAAATAAATAAAAAATAAAAAATACAAGACTTATTGAAATTTATATACATTTAAAAATAATCTTCAAAATGATAAATATATATATATATATATAAATAAAATAGTTTATCATCTCATATTTTAATAACTATAAAAATTATAATTAACTTATATTAGTTTATTAAATGAAACAATTTTTCAAGATGAAAATTTTTTCATATTGTATGTTATGCAGTCACCCCCAACTATATATATAATCTTGCTATACTCTAATTGCTTGATTGACGACTCAATTTGGCAATTTATAATAAATATTGTTTTCTCTTCTTGTATAATAATTTTGAAGATCTACACTTTTTGTTTCTTTTGTCAATTAATTGATAAATGATATTAATTGCATAAACTTTTACAATTGTATCAATTTTTAACTTTCTGTAAAATTAGTGATTAAAATATAATTAAATTAAAATTAATAAATCTTCTAGTTATTAATAGATAGTGAAATATTATCTTTTTTAATATAATCAAGGGAAAATGGATTTTATTTTTTCAAACTAACAAATTAAATATTTAACTAAATAATAATCTAGTTGACATTTTTTAAAAATGACAAAACTCATTTGTTTGCTCTTGATAATGTAATTAAAAGCCATATTGATCCATTGCTTTTTTAATATGATTTAATATCATTTTGGCCACTAGATTATTATATAGGGAATTACTTTTTTTTAATCAATATATAGGGAATTACATTTGATGTAATTTAAAAAAATCATATATGTAATTATTAAAATTTAAAAAAAAAATAGGGAAATTAAAAATCCTAAAAGTTTATACTTTTTAAATAATTAAAACAAATTAAATTCTATTTTACTAATTCATATGTTTGAAAATGATATAATTAATATAATTCAGTTTTCATAAGTTTAAAAAGATAAGATATCTTTTTAGAAAAGGAAATCATTTTGAAAACAATAAAATAATTTTAGAGTCAAATAATTTTGTGAATTTAATTTTTACAATAAAATCCACTATTAAAAATTTAAAATATTCATGTATCTAAATTAATTTGTGTCTTTATAGATAAAAGTAAAAATATAAATATATAATTATCTTATTTTTAAATGATTCTAAATAATAAAATTCATTACATTTAAATAAATTTATCTTGCAAATACAAATTTATTATTTTTTAATAATTATAAATTCTGTTATTAATTAGATTGAATTTCATCAATCAAATTACTGTCAATTATATTCTTTGATGGGCAATAAATGACCCAATTCCAAGCAGAATATGATCGAAGTGGATATTCCTTAAAATTATTGCAAATTATTTTAAAAGGAAATCATCACCAAAATGAGCCTTTGGTTGATAGTTAAACTGTCGCTATCAACTTTCAAAATAGCAGACTTTCTTTCTCAAAACAATTATAATATATATATATATATATATATAATTATAACCCGATGACGCTTTGGCCTTAAACAAGCCACATATGCCATTCTTTTCTGAAAAGGACATAATTAACCATAGATCCATTTACATTTTAAGATAAACATGAAAAATGTCAAACATACTATGTATAACATATCAAAAAATATAAGAAATTACAATTTTTGATTTAGAATTTACGGTAAAAGATAACATGCACTTCTTTTGCTTAAATTTTTTTACTTAATCAATAATTTCACTATAACAATTAATATTCAATTTATCGACTAAAACTTTCAATAAAAAAATTAAAAATACCATCGATAAAAATAATTAATTTATTGAAAAATATTAATGATATTCTATCAATAAATTTTTTAAATAGTTTTTTGACAAGTTGGTGGTAATCCATTAGTAAATTAAAAATTTTATTTTTTATTACATTTAGAGAAATATGTATTTTATTAGTAATTTAAAAAACTAATTTTTTTATAATCTTTTTTGCAATTTAATAAAATTTTTAGATTATTGAAAAAGAAATATAATATTGTATTTGAATTGAGAGGAAAAAATATATTAAAATATATATATATAATAAATTACTTTGAATGTACAAAAAAAACAAATAATAAAATGTTTGTAGAGTACAAATAAATAATAAAAATGTATACAATTAAGAAAAGGAAAGTAGAGATGGAGATGGTGGAGGCTTAATCTCGAGAGGGTAGGTATATATCACTGAAAAATTGTGGCAGTTGTTCCTAGCCAGCTCCTTTTACATTTGCTCTTTAAGATAATGCTCATGGTGGTCTTCCATAGCTCATTGCTGGGGCTTTTATTGCTCGCTCTTAGGCTTACAGACCGCTCTCACTCTTCTTGATATTGAAGTTGCAATAAAAGGTTGCCTTCAACTATTTAACCTCCTAATGTAATGCTACAGAATTAGCTAATAAAAAAGAGCTAACCTCAGAGACTTACTATAAGTACATAATATCTTTAAATGTGTTCAAGCAAGTCACAACAGTAACAATACTCAATGCTCAGGAAGCTTTTCATACTTGAAGTATACCCACACTTTGTCATCTTTTCTTTAAAGAATAATACTCCCACGAATTAGAGGCTTTTCAATATTAATAATTATCCAACCCTAGAGTATAACAGGATTTGATCAAGCCCTATGGCCAGTCTACTCTAATCACCTTTGATCAATGCAGTGTATTCCAAAGGTAAAAAAAATAATAAAAATTATTGACTATGAACGTTCTCTAATCAGATTTTATTGTTCTAATCTTTATTTTTTTAGTTTTACACATATATGATTATATTAGTTGATTTATTGATTTGTGATTTTCCTTGTTAATATTTAATTTTTTTACTTAAATTTTTTTTTATATTTTTTAGTTTTAGGCCTCTAAACTTTTTGAGAAGTCCTTAATAAAAAAACTAATTTCTAAATATTTATTGAAAAAAAAAGGACTACGTTTAGGCTAATTCAAAAACCAAATGACATCGACTAACAAATAAACTAATTTGATTGTCTAATTAAAAAGGAAAAACAGATGATTCTTATTATTATAATATTTTTTTACATAAATTATTCTTTTAGAGTAAAATCAATAGAATTATAAAAGTAGCAAAATACTTTCTATTAAATTTTAATACAACTATATATTTAAAAATTTAAACTCATTATTTTTAATTGAGTTAAAATAATCTTTTATCAGTTTATTTATTATATGTTAGAATAATATTTTATCGGTTTATTTATTATATGTTACTATTATTACAATATTAGTCATATATGCAACCAAAATCTATTAGATCTCCAGTGGCATTATAAAGATAAAAACTATGAATAAGTAGACAAACTAAAAATACATTTGTCAAGCAAAGCAAGATTTGATGTAAGAAAGGTCTTTGACAAGGGTATGGACATGGGTTATTCTCTAAATAAATATTATTATTTATTATTAAAACTAAAATATATAATATAATATATAATAAACAATGTTGGTTAATGCAATGGTGTGAGTGTGTCGGAAGCAATAGCCCATTTCAAAATTTTACGGCTCGCATTACGCCCGAGGCTTATAACTTGTTGACTTCTTGCCTCTTTCTAGGATCTATGAAGTATTAATAGTAATCAAATAAATACACATAATCAATCAAGGATTTAGCTACTTGTTTTATCAACAAACTAAAATTTCTGTTTTAATTATAGAAATATTCAAAACTTATATATTTGTAGAAAAGTCAAATTTAATAGTTAACTATTAAGATTAAAAACCCTAGTTTATTTAATATTTTATATTTAATCTATATGAAATTTATAATTGCTTTATAGGTTAAAAAATAAACTTAAATCTAATTCAACTTTAAAAATTAACTCATCATACGAGAAATTAACCAAATAATTATAAAATAATATGAGATACTCAGCGTACCTTCTCACGCTCAGAGCTAAATATATATAAAAATTTTATAGTATAAAATTTACATGACTGAATATTTACATGTGTCCTAATATTAAAAAATTGAATTGATAGTTCTGATATCATTACAAATATTATAAACTTATATATTTTTTAGAGTGTCAACCTTCAAAATTACTTTATAAATTGAAAATTATCCAAATAATTATAGGACGATGTGGGATACTCAACATAAATATATTGTAAAAAGGAGTAAAATTTTTGTCTTCACTTTATCTATTAGAATTTAAATTTTAAGAATATTACTATAAATAATTCCTCAATCATAGACCACATATAAATATATTCTCTCAATTCATTTACAGGAAAAAATTAACTTTTATACATACATAAAAATTTAGTTTGAGTACATATTGATAAAAAAAAATAAAATATTAAATTTAAAATTTAATTTTTATTTATAATTAATTATCCTAAATAATTTATCAAAAAAATTTATTCTTTTGGATAATTGAGTTAATTCATTAATTTTTTCAAGAGATTTATTTTATTTTTGATTTAAGAAATATTTTAACTGATGTTACATTAGCCTTTTAGCAGTAACAAATACTTTATTTTTTATTGGATTGTATTTTATTTTTATTGAAATTTGTTGCAATAATTTTGTAATGTATATGGTTTTCTTATTAATTATTCTAAAAGAATGTTACAATAAATTTTAATAAAAATTAAAATATTTATTATTGTTTAAAAATGTCAATATGACACATTAAAAAGACCTTAATTTAATAGTATTTGTATATGGCACAAAGTATAATATTTCTTATACTTTTAAAAAACTATAATATTTCTTATAATTAAAGAATGAATTATAAATTTATCGGAATTAAATATTTTTTTAAGAGAATAAAGGAGAGCAGGAAACGTATGGGTAGATGTGTACAAGTAGGGAAAGAGCTCAAATCCACAGCCGATGGTTCCCACCTGCAGCTTTAGCCAAACTAGTTGTGTATGTTTGTGCTGTTTATAGGCCAAATTTGGAGTATTATTGTTGATTATCAAAGGACAAATGATATTTAATTTAGTCATGTTATGTATTAATTAATTAATTAAGATTAAGATTGTGTGTGTAGCTACGTGCCTTCTTGTCTAAATCATTAATTTTTTTTGTCTAAATTTGACCTAATCCCTTGTATGATTGTGGGGAAACGCAAATGGGACATTTGAATCTTCAATGACAATAAGGAATTTTATACTTCTCCTTTTTAGATTATGTATTGAACTCTTTATTCACATTACATAGTACAGTTTATCCCTTTTTAAATGTGAATCACTCCCTATTCTAGTTTTGAGTGCGTTTATTATGGAAATAATTTAAAAATGAGAAATTATATATTGTTATTGTGATTTCAAGTGAGTGTTTTAGTTGAAATATCATCTCCATTTTTTATAATAATAAATATTATTAATAAATGAAAAATATATATTTGTAAAATAGAAACAAACTAAAAAAATTCAATGCCAAATAAGCCTAAACTATAAAAAATCCTATTACAAAATCAGAAATTAATTGAAGGGAGATAAATTTTTTAAACAAAAAAATTTACAGATGAATTAAAGATAAAATTGAACATTTAATATTATAGTAAAATTTAAATTTTTATTATGAACTTTCTATAAAAAAAATTTCTCTATTAAATTTTATATTATTTATTAAATTTTACATTTTTTATATTTTTTTCATTTTAATTTTTAAAACTATTAATTTATTTATAAAATTTTGTGAAATTAAATTTTATAAAAATATTTTTTTAAATGAAAATATTAATTTTACTTTATTCGTAATCAAATTACAAAATTCTAGCATTAAATTAAATAACTAATAATAAAACCATAAATAACTACTTATTAAAAAAAAGGAAATATATATGATACAAAAAATAAATAATATATAATGTATATTTTACTCATTATATATATATACATGCATATACAGTATATATATATATATATGTATATAATATATAATAATGTACATGTGGGGACATGGAATGGGAGGAGAGGAAGGGGTCCATTGCCCCAGGACCCCTCCTCTCTCTGCCCTTGAAAACCTCCCCCAAATATATAAAAGAACCCCAACTCCTCAAGGTACAGCCGAAGAACATGATTCAAAAATATGAAAGTGAACGAAAAATCACAGACCTAAGTTACTAAACTTCGCACATAACACGACAACAATATATAAACAAAAAAAAAATATTAACAATAATGTAACTAAGCCAACATACTAAGGAAAAGAAAAACCAACAAGAATCGGCCGATTTATAGACCCCATCAACAAGGAAAAGCAAAAACATCATACTTCCAACTCCAATAGACCCCAGCACACGTCCAATACCAAGAAAATGTAGCAATCATCAACCACAAAATTATAGCAATATTATAAAAATGCAGAAAACTGTAGAATTGCAACATAAAGTTGAAGAAACAATAACCAGAAATTGCAAATTTGCAGTAAAAATTTATAAAAAAATTACAGAAACAATGGCCAAAAGATTACAGAATTACACTAGAAATTAGCTGGAAATTGCATCAACAATGGCTAAAAATTGTAGAATCGCTGCAGAAGTTTGCAAAACATTGTATCAACAATAACCATAAGATTGTAGCAACACCAACCACCAAAAATTGCAGTAATTTCAAAGATTGCAGCAGTGAATTGGAACAACCAAAGAACATCCAAGAAACCCAAAAAAGCATAGAAAAATCCCAGCAAACCCCCAACATTCATTCAGCTCCAAAATTGTGATTAAATTGCATCAACCATACCCCAATATGAAACCAACAAATTGAGAAGAAGCTGATATGAAGGAAGTAGGAGCAAAACCAAAGGAGCAGAAATCAAAATATACATTAGAAATGGGGGTTGTGGTATGAATGTATGGATAATGAAAGCAACCAACAGAACAAAAGGCAAGGATAACAAATCATACAGGGGAGACAGAAGCAATGCAAAGATAGCTGCATAAACAAATGAATAACAGATTCACAAAATTTGCAATCAGTGTAGAAATCAACAATAATATAGCAATAAATCCCCAACTCAGAATGCAACGAGTGCAAATATGATACTAGCCAAACCAAGCTTCAAAGGGTGCATAGATCTCCTTATAGTAGATTTCGCAAGATTGTCAACAACACTATTGGCTTCCCTAAGAACATGAGTATATAGCACTTGATCGAATAATAGTTCCAACTTCATAATAATGCAAAAAAAAATCTCTCAATTTTCATGAAACATTATCAATTGAACTAGTAACCTAGACAATAGCATTAGAAAAATCATATTCAAAAAGAATTTTTTTTACCCTAAAAAAATTCATATCTACTTGAAAAGTTAAGAACCATTAGAATAGCTTTGAATTTTGCCTCGTTAGACTCCAAGATACCCAATGGGTTCAAGAAAATAGCACTCCACCAACCCCGACTAACCCAGGCTTACCAAGTGCAAAAGCATGTATATTCTATTGAAGAGAAGAATTGCTCGGACGGGACCAAAAGGAGATTGGACAGCCAACTTTTTTAACCTTCCAATTCCTTAAACAATTCGAAGGCATAACCAAATGGTTCACCTTATAGGGAAAATTAGGAAAAGCAGCTTCAATCCAATAAGATAACCTGATGAGAATCATTTCAAAAGTTTTTCAGTATTCAATATTTCATTTTGAAAAATGATTAGGTATTGTGCTAACCACAAGGACCAAATAACCACAAAGAAAAGAGTCGACCAGGCCTTTTTACCAAATTATCCATTCACAAAGCAACGCAATTACAAGAATAAATTCTTAACTGTTGAAGGAGCAACCCAGGAACAGTTCCATCATCTGATATAAAGAGCACCAAAGGTTCCAAGAGACAGGACAAGTAATTAGCAAATGATTTACATCCTCATGGGCTTCAAAGCAAAAAAGGGCAGATGTTTTCGAATAGTCAAGAATTCCCATTTTTTCTAATTTATCTCTGACACTCAATCTGCCATGAAAGGATAACCAAGCAAATATCAAAACTTTAGAAGGGGCAGTTGATTTCCATAACTTACACCAGATCCTATCGGTAGCTAGATTTCTAACTTTTCTAGTTAAGTGGAGAAAGATTTCACTGTACAATTACCATTCGAATTATAGCACCATAATGGTTTGTTCGAAAATTTTAATTTGGGATGATCGCTTGCTATATCCACTAAAAAAGAATTAAGAAGGTCCATTTCCCAAGTAAAAAGCGCTCTCTTCCATGTTAAATTCCATTTACACTGACCAGCTTCCCAATAACCAACCTCGTTAACACGAATAATTATATGCTACAACCGTTGTAACAATAAATGCCTACAACGGACCAATAGAATTTTTACACGTAGATTAAATGCCTACAACGGACCAATGAAATGAATCATTTAATCTACGTGTAAGAATCTCATTGGTCCGTTGTAGGCATTTATTGCTACAACGGTTGTAGCATATAATTATTCCGTTAACACGGGCATTCTTATTTAAAGAAATACAATATAATCTAGGATACAGTACCTTAAAAGGTTCAAGCTTAATCTAAACATCATTCTGAAATATGATTTTATTGCCCTTACCCAACCACATACGAAAGCCTCTTCTATAACTTTTTAACAACAAGAATCATTCTTCATTATCAAAGATATGCCGTTTCAAAAAATAGATTGGTCTTTTATATACTCCAATGGCAAAGAATCCAATAATCCATATGTATCAAAGACCACTTGTTTCCATAAAGCATCGTTATCTTCAACTAATCTCTAAGCCCATTTAAAGAGAAGAGCTTTATTTTTGTCAAGGATATTGTCCAACCCCAAGCCACCCATCGATTTTGCTCTGTCAATCACCTTCCAACTAGTTGTGCAAATATAACTTCCCTTAAAAAATAATTATATACAAATAATGATTGGCATTTAATGATGAAATTTAAGATTTTTCTTTTTATTTTTTTTAAGTATAAAAACCTTGATATAATAAATTAAAAGAAAATAAAAATAAATATATATACTATCATAAAATAAATAAAAAGTATGATAAGATAAAACTCATATACATACATGTTCACATATATATATATATAAAGTTATTAAATTTTTAATTTAATGATATTAAAATTATTTATATCTCGCAGTGACCTATGTTGGAGATGATGATCCCACATCGGTAAGAAAGTCAAAGCTCCAGTTATATATAAGGCTGGACAATCCTCATACTGTCAACTCAGGTTTTCAGTGTGAGTTAGGTCCAACTCTAATATGGTATTAGAGCATTCATACCCAAACGGGCTAGATCCTGAGCCGAACCCCCACAAGACCGAAGTTGATGGATTGATGTCAGCCGGGTAGCAAGTGTCAACCGGGTCGGGCCCCGGTTGCACTTGAGGAGAAATGTTGGAGATAATGATCCCACATCGATAAGGAAGCCAAAGCTCCAGTCACATATAAGACTGGACAATTCTCATACTGTCAACTCGGGTTTTCAGTGTGAGTTATGCCCAACTCTAATAACCTAGACGATAATTATCGATTAACTGATAGTAAAATCTCATTTTATTATCATTCAGCACCGTAGTTCAATAATTTATCCAACAAATACCTACATGTTTATCTTGACATCTAATCAAGTAGACTATAACTTTCCACTTTCATATCATTAATAACTTGTACTAATTAGAAAGACAAGTGATGGTCTTCCAAACTAAATCAACCTAAGAGAAATCCTATATATGATCATGAACATTTTAAAGCACATATACTAGACTGAACTTTCATTTCATTCTCCATATTTGAAAATACCTCATCTAACAAGTATCTAAAGGCAATATTTTAATTGAATGAAAAAAATATCATGAATAAAGAATACATTTTATTAAGATTAAGGGAATTAGGTGACAAATATATCATAACAAGATGGAGTGTTCGAATCCCACCGAATTAAATTGAATTGAGTATATTTTAGTTAAATTTAGTTGATTTATATTATATATACGGATGAAATATAGTTTATATTTTTTAAAAAATTTGGGTTCAGTCGGATGATCGGGTTGAGATTTATTTTTCTGATTTAACTCGAACCTGACCGACACATATGTATATTATATATATTTTTATAAATTATAATATATATTACATAATTAGACCCGAAACCGACTCGAATCAATCCGACTATAAATTTTTTATATATAATATTATATATATTAGGTATATTTATAATATATATTATATATATTATAATTTAATTTAACAGACCGAATTCGATCAAAACCTAAAATTTACGGATCGATTGAAAATATATATAAGTTTGATCAAATTCAATTTGATTTATATATATATAGGTTTGATCAGGTTAAAATATACTTTCAACCCGATCGAATATGACCGATGCCCACTTCTAAAAACAAGTATGGCTCTAAGAGCATCTAAAATAAGGAAGAACAAGTCCCTCCCCATTAAATTTCACTAAAATGCTACATAGAAATTCAGTGGAACTCAAATAAAAATTAAATATTATTTTTATTAAAATTATTATTTTTTATCAAAAAAAGTATTAAAATTATTAATTGATATTTAAAATTTTATTTTTTAAAAAATAAATGACAGCCCCTCATTGAATACCTACCTTGGTGAAACGTGGGACCTTCGACAGTCCCAGTCCTATAAAGGGACTGGGATCTAAAAAATTGAAAAGTTGTGTATGCTTTAAGGACATTCTATAATAACATTAAGAATAATTCACTTATGATAAAGACTAAGAATGACTAACAAGAACTATCTCACCAAAGCTCAACACATACCTAAATGCTCCAGCTAACAAGTCTTAAGACATCCAGACAACGAAGCCCAGGGTCTCATAAACAAGCCATCTTATGTCTAGTCCTGGTAGTCATCCAAGCATCAAGCACCTTGCTTTAACAGCACCTCGCCTAGCCAATATATTATCCTACTTAGCTCACAAAAAAAAGTCATTTCTGACAACTCTTATAATCTCATCTAACATGCAATCTCTATCACCTTAGTAAGACTCCACAATCAGTAACACAGGCACATCATTATCATTTCCAACTATAGAATGGTGTGATCCTGACCAAATAATCACTAGCAGCCATACAACTCACATTCTCCAATCCCAGCAGTACGATAGAATTATATATAAATGCCAATCTAATCCCTCTAAACTCAATGTTTTTCTCAAGCTTTTAACCCCATACATGCAATCACATGGACTTACACTACACATCGAAGGGTTTGCAATAATCTATAAGCTTGTCTCACATTTAATACTCTTTCCATTTTTTTGCCATGAAAGTCTAAAACCCAACATGAATTAGTCATGAAGCCCAACTTCAATCCTTCCTCCTACTAAGGTTTAACACTTCCATCTAAGATCCCACTCCTCCAATTGAATTCAGCATTTTCAATTAAAGTGCAACACCTTTAACTTAGCTCACCAACAACCAAAAAAGAATTCATAATCTTTCGTGTACACTCAACTCCTAAAGTTTCTCTTCCCAAATTCTCTCGATCCAAGCTTAGCACTTATCGACCTCGAATTTTTTTATCCCGACTGATGGGTGAACTCAAGACTCAAGGCCCACAAAAAAAAACCATCAACTTCAATTTAATTCAAAGTTATTTCTAAATGTCAAACCAATACAGTATACAATTTAAATTCAATACTTTACAAAAATAACACTTAAAACGATATAGAAAGAAAAAAAAAATGATCTAATTTGGACCCAACCCTTTGGCAACTCTAATTTCTAATTTAAAAGGCCGTCACCAGGCTGTTGGCATGTATTGAATTCCCTGTCAAGAATAAAAAGCACAAAAAATGAGGTTTCATCTCATAAATTATATATTTACATACAAATACAATTTTATTTGATTGAGAGATTGGGACAAGTACTTATGTCACATGCAAAGTATGAAAGGTTTCTAATTATTCATTCACATTATCATGTCATTGAGGTAACAACTTATAGGGTTAATTTTGAGAGTTTTATATCTTGAGAAAAAAAAAAAAAGAGAGAGATTTTTTAAAACATGCATGAGATACATAAGAAAATTTTAAAAAAAGTTATAATTAATTTTTTATTTGAATATTAAAAATATGAAATGATGCAAATTAAGAGTAAAATAGTGTTGCTAAAATATTATTTTCATGAATAACTGAAAAATATTTATTATTCTCTCAATTTTAAAGAAAAATAAATCCTGAAAATAAAACTTAAAAGAAAAGTAAATCATTGATTATCGGGATCATGGAGTTCACTTATTTTGACATATCTTCGTAATTCATGGGACTTGGTGTGAGAGAATAGTGTTTGATATCACACCTCAGTTTAAAATCTTAAAGCCTTTTTTGAATTAAGGAAAAAATAATATTTAATTCATGAGAAAAAAAAATAAAAGAAAATAAATCATGAGTAAATATTTCTTGTTCGAAAGTTAAGGATAGGAAAGAGTGTTATATATTAAGCAAAATATATATAGTATTATAAAGTTATCCCTTGACTTAATATTTTTATTCAAACTAATTAAACTCTCAAACCATGGATAACTACTAGTCCTTACCGAGCCATTAACTTGTCTTTACCGAGCCATCAACTCACTTAATGGAATTGGTTCGACTTACTTTGAAAGATTTGTTAAATAACTTTCATGAGAGAATCAAAAGAGAGCATGACACTATACTCCAACAAAAAATTTTAAAACATCTTTTCTATATAGCTAACTAGTATTTGTGGAGCCATAGGTTCTGACACCATTATTGGGATCGAGGCCAAATTACTCAAAATGATTTCCTTAATAATTTTATTGAAGAAATCATTTGTGGGTCTAATATCACATTCCAATCTAAAATTTAAAATAATGCTTTATAGATTTTTTTTTTTCATACAAAGGGAGGTATAATCTCAAAATATTATATGACAATCACTCAATTATAAGTCATTCCAATTAAATCATTGTAACACATGTAGTTTTATTAAATAAAATTAAATGAATAATATGAAAGGGTTAGTTAACATGTTGGAAGAAGAAAATAACTAATGTATACTTAGTGCATATATTAAATATACATAAAATATAAATTTCATTAAAAATAAACAATCAAAAAATAAAAGTTAAAAAAAATAAAAATTAAATTATTTTTTAGTGGAAGAGGAAAAATATAATAATTAATTAATTTTTTAATATATATATATATATGGTTAGGAAAGAAGAAAAAAAATTAAAAAAAAGTCAAAATTTTTCTTCTTCTTCTTCTTCTTCTCAAGGGGCCAAATTCTCCATGGAAGCTTGAGGAAGCTTTTAATTCTTCTAAATACTAAAAATTTGACCAAGTTTCCGAGGAATTAGAGTGGTTTTGAAGATTTTTCATCAAAAGGTAAGAGTTCTTACCAATTTAAGAAGATTTGCTTTGAATTTTTGAATATGTGAAATTTGAAATTTTGATGGAGGTTTCAATAATTGCAAATATGATTTGTTTTGAAGTTATTAGGAAGTACATATAATAATTTTAAGGTTAGTTGGTGGAAATGAATGGATTTTATTGTGGTTTGGATGAAGTAGTGTTGAAATTAGGATTTTTGGTGAAATTTGGATAGAATTGATGTTTAATTGAATAAAATGAGTTAGAATGAGATACTAATTATATATTTGAACTCATAATTTGGTTTAGGATTGAGTAAGGTGAATTTGCAAAGAGAGGAAGGGCATTTGGTGAAGTTAAAGTTAAAGAGGGAATTGGGCTTGGATTTTGACATTTTCAAGGTTAGTACATACTTTGATTACATGTGTACTAATAGCATTTGGTTTAGCCTAGCACATTATGATTTTATGATCGTGTTAAGCTACTTTAACATTGGCTTTTGCATATAAGATGCATTGTTTTGAGTAATAATATGTGAAATGTATAAATTGCAAAATGTTAAGCCATTATAGAATGGCTAATAACATTGTTATGTACCATTTGTGAAAAGTAAGAAAAATGCATAAGTAATATGGGAGATGAGTCACATTGTAAATGTAACCAGGAATATGTGAAATGTAATTAAAATATATTGATATATGGAAATTATATAATTTTGAAAAATGGATATAATATGATAATTTTTGTGTGTTGTATATTAGCCTTATATAATATCATGTTCTAGAAAATTGTATTTGACATTATTAGATTGGCATGCCATTTATATGTAATAATATTTGATGTGCTAAATACACCGGTGTCATTATTATTATTGTGTCGTAGGGCTAAACATGCTAGTGCCAGTAGAGGACGCACCTTTGGGCGATATGCGATACTTAGGTCCCCTGTATCACTATTGGTTGAATTAATATTTCTGAAACTTGAATATTATATAGGGACCTTCGGGTCCAATTTGGGCCTAATGTATATGATTGTGACATCTTTGGTGAGAAATGTGTGCATTGTAATATTTTACATTACATGGTGTATTGAAAAATATAGTGCATTAATTGTTTTTAAAATTATTTTTATTATCAACGTATATACTGCTAAGCTAGTAGCTTAGTTCAATTATTTCATTGCGTTGGTAACAGGATAAAGGCGGAGAGTCCAACTAGACCTGACCAGGTCTAGCTTAGAGTTGGTCTGGAAGTTAAAGCTTTTTGCCACAAGATCAAACCGTAGGTACAGCATTTCATGTATAGTTTACTTTTAATATATTTTGATTTTATATACATTGTATACATTATATATTAAGTTTGTACTAAGTAAGGTTTTGATAAGTTTTGTAAATATTAACCATATTTGTTAAGTATTTGAGTATGTTTATACATATATAATGTTGAATTATGTGAACAAATTGAGGATTGATGGAGGATTGTTGGAGTTGGACAAATGTATATTTTAGGAGTGTTGTTTTTAGCAAGTTGACTTCTTATTGATTTTTGGTGTAACAACCCTGCTAGTAAGATATAGTCCGCTTTAGGCAAGCTCGCACGGATTTATTCTCAGGCTCAGACTTACCTCCAAGCCCAAAATGTGTCTTGCTAGTCCAAAGCATATCCACCCTTATGTACTGCTTCCTCACCTTATACTTAACCAATGTGGGATTCGCCTAAGAATAAATAGTGACCCAGAGCCGTACAATATATGTAAAGTATATATATCTCATATATGTAAAATACACGCACATAATATAAAAGTACCACAAAAACTCTATAGTAAAAATTCTCATTTTAATCATAATATTTAATTATTAATAAATAATATATACTTAAGTAGACAATTCTTAAAATAGAAATTTATAAAGAAAATCTCTGGAAAAAAATTCACTACAATTTTATCTATAATTTTAATATTTTCCAAAATCAATATACAAACGCACAACCTGCATAGAAAATTTCACTCCCAAATATTCACAGATATAATCTCCAGCATTTTTTTCAAACTATTCAAAACTTTTCAATTATTTATCATTTTATAAATATTCAAGAAAAATCATAAATGTAACCAATGTACATTTTAAATTTATGTTTTAAGTAACATTACTTATCATATTATTCACATATGCATAACATTTTTCAAAATATGTTTAATATACATATAATATATTTACTATATAAAATCCACATTACATTATACATCTAATTATGTATGAATGCATTACCCTCTAAATTGGTCTCGTGGCACCTACAACTTCAAGTCTCAATCACACGCAAGTTCACTATGATCTGCACTTCTATTACCTGCGCGATTCACACAACTGCACTAAGCCATGTGGCTTAATAGTACATACTAAAACCATACAGCAATTAAATAACACAAATATATACTTTTCAACTCATATTTTATCATTATACTATCAATATATCCACCATTATTTTTGCATTTTCTTTGCCTTATAATTTATATACACATAATTATTCATAACAAATTACTCATCACCCGTCCTCTAATTTTTCAAATATATATATATATATGAGTCACACAATATCATCATCACAAAATTCATTTACAAATATATCACAACCACACACACATATATTCATCAACTTAACATTTTGTTGCCACATTACCACCACAGCACATTGTTCAACTAAACTAATTTAATTCATCCCATCATTTCATTACAATATTACCAAAATTGTACAAGACACGACTTCACATCACACATTGGGCTCGACTATTCCCTACATAATAATCAAGTTCCAGAACAATTGATATGCTCCATTGTGATACCCAGTATCTAGTCCGTAGGCAAAATCATTTTAACCCGATCCAGCTCTGCTCGGGTCCTCAATCTCATGGCCTAGCTCTGCTCAGGTCATGGCCCAACTCTGCTCAAGCTCGTCATCCTATAATCTCAACATCAATTTTTTGGAACAAGTTATTATGCATGATAATACACACATCACATAATTATTCATCTCATCAAATCATATTTTCATAATCTCATTTTCAATATCAAGACTTAGCTCTGCTCAAGTCTTTCAATAACTCATTTCTCATCATTTAGCACATTTTCCCATCTCACATTCCTTCTCGGTAATTTATATATGTATCATGATCATGTCATTCCATGATCACCATCATATATCTCATTTAACCATTATAGGTTTTATATACAATAGGTACCACAATATTACATACATATCACATATAACATATTCCAATACATTATAGTTGTAACAGCCCGATTAGCAAGATATTGTCTGCTTTAGGCAAACCCGTACAAATTTATTTTCAGGTCCAAACTTACTTCCAGGCCCAAAACGTATCTTGTTAGTCTAAAGTATGATCATTCTTATGTACTTCTTAATCACCTTTCACTTAACTGATATGAGATTTGCCTAAAGATAAATAGTAACTCAGAGCCATACAATGTACGCAGAGGCGTTACATTTGGAAACGTTCAACTTATAGATAAGACTCTAGTAAATTTTTTTCACAGATTTTATTACAAAAATTATTGAAATACTAAATTTATAAATAGATATATTTCTTCATAAAATACTTTGGTGTAAATTATATTTATTTTTTATGTCAAGAGAATTAATTTTTTACTATTAATTTGGGTGACATTCTTGTATTATATATATATATATATTATATATTATATATGGGATGTATGTATGTATTATAAGTATATATGATATAAGAGTGTTACAATCATGATGCAGCCAACATTTAATTCCTTCTAAAGGAGAATCCAAGGTTTGAGGGCCTATCGAAATATTATCACATGCCAATCAGCTGCAAAATTTGCTTCTCTATAGATATTGTTAATTATCACATGCCAATCCATCTTTAAAAGGTTTTGGATGCCTATCAACAATGTTGTAGTAGCATTATGGTGCAGTTTTTCACTATGAATGAACTTAATAACATACTTCCTATCAGCTTCTACTTCCAGTATTCGAATCTCGATCCTTATCCCATACTAAAAGGAGATCTTGATAAATACCCCATAATTCTACCTTTGTAATAGAATATTTCTCAATATTCATAATAAAACTAGCGATCCAAGCCTCCATTGTGATCCTTAATTAATCCTCCTACACTTGTATTTTGTCCATTGTTTCTGAGGGAATCATCCAAGTTCAGTTTGTATTGGCTCATTACAAGAGGAATTCAGCTTATCACTCAGTCAATCTTGAGCTGTGAGGGACCATTAAATGATCTCTTAACCTCCTTAGCCATGCAGAATTCATGCACTCGGCTTTGGATATTTGATATGATCTCATGTAATCTTGTGTCTTTACCCTCAAAGATAACCCAATTTTTATCTTCCTAGATTTTTCAATAGGTAATTCCAAAGTGTAGTAACCAACAATGATTCACATTTGTCTCATGTTGAAATACAAGATTATATTCAAGCCAGTTTCAGATATTACTTGTAAAGAAGGAGTTGTTGAGGCCTCTAGGAAGAATAGCACACTATACACTTTTGGTTAAAGGGCAATCTTGAACAGTATGAAGGGCATTTTTACATTCATGCCTGCATCTAGTATATCTAAGAGAGGAAGATAAGTGGCATCTTGGTCTATCATTAATCCTTTTCAATATGAGATTGCATGTACTTAGGATTACATATACTTGATTTGGGCTCTTGATTCTTGCATATCATCCTATTTCAACTCATAAACTTCTCTATCATGTTCTCTCCTAATTAATCTAATGTTTAAAAAATAAATATTAGAATATCACCATACAAGCATGTGCAAGCGCACACACATAATAATACAAGATGATCAACATTTTTATTGAATATTAGTCTCAAGTAACAGGGGTGTGATAACAAGTTAGTGGATTGTATTTATATCATAGTAATACACTCATATGATATGATTAGAGTTAATATGAACATGACCCATTTATTAATCATATCAAGATTCGCAATTCTAATACAACACAAAATTTAAAAAAGTTACACGAACACGATACGTATAACACATTTGCTTAAATAGATTATATATGAATCCTAAAATGAGACGCAATCCATTTAAATTGTGTAATATTTATGACTTAAAATAATATTATATTTTTACATAATCAATTGAAATATTATTCATAAAATAAAATTATTATTAAAATATAAATATATTGAAGAAATATTCTTCAAAATATAGAAACAAAAAAATAAAAGATATAAGCTAATATGCATGAGATTATGAATGTATTTTAAATTTTAACATTACATTTAGTAATTAAAAAAAGAGTAAATGAGACAATATTGTGCTTTCAAAAATAAGTTATGCAAGAAAATCTTTTGAAAATTAAATATAAAATTTATTTTTACTTTTTTGGTCAAATAATAATAAAATAAAATAATTTTAAATTTTATTAGAACTATATCATTTTAATTAAATAAATTATAGTGGATTCGTACGTTGATCTACTCATAATCTATTTTAAGTCGCTTTATAAATATATCAACCTATTTATAATGCTAACTTGATAAAAACTAATTATAATCTGTTAATTTTATTTGTTTTGTATATGATGTTCTAGTGTCATGTCATCGTAACTCAATTTGAGACCCTATCAAGTAAAAACAATAGACTTTTTTTAAATTTATTTATTTGTTGTTTTACATCATAAGTTCATAATAAAAAGAGAGTGCTTAGGGGATGCAATAGATTTATTTTGTTTGTTATTGTTTTTTAGTTCAAGTGGATGTGCTTGTTGAGTGTAAAGAACTAAAGATGTTTAACGTCAAAGCCCAATTTAAATGGTTATTGGTCTCTTTCTTAAAATTAAATGGATCCTACTGCAGACCCAACAAAATGTGGCCCTCTTCTTTAACTCTTCAACAATCTAGCAACAGCATGTGCAAGAAAATAGTTTAATCAAATTCTACAAAAAAAAAAATCACAATTATATTTTTGTAAATAAAATAGATTCATTACTAAACCCTTTAAATATTTTATAATACAAATTTTGCTCATATTGTTTCATATTTAATAAATTTAATCCTTAAAAATTATTAATAACCTAACACTTGTTACAGATCAAATCAATTATTTCATTTATTATAATTTAGATAATTAAATCAATTAAAAATATAAAAAAAACTAAGCAACTTATTGTTAAATTATTAACTCAATCAAATAAAATAAATAAATTTTTTATCACACAATTAAGTTTTAGCAATTTAATTTGGTCATTCAATATTAAATATGATCTGATACTCCATGATTTTGGAGGAAGAAAATCTAAACCTCAATATTTAATATTAAGAATTTAAGATATACAAAATTTAGTGTCGTTTGATAAAATTAAAAGTTAAAATTTTAAATTCAAATATTAAATTTTAAATGTCGAATTAAATAAATGATATAAGTTTTAAATGATAAAAATATTTTTAAAAAAATTCATTTTAAATATAAATTTTAAGTTAAAAATTTTGACTTGTTATTTTAAACAATTTTTTAAATAAAATTTTTGAAAATATATATTATTAAATAATTCAAAAACGATTATTATAAATTTGAGTGTAAAATAAAACAAGTTGACCGGAGAGTTACTTTATTTAGTCATCATTACTAATTTTTCAAAATAGCCATTGGGCTCACGTAGCCTAATAAAATAATATTAATGATTAGCATATGAATTATTATTATTAATAATTAACCATTGTAATGTGTAGATGGCTGCCATATACGAGTATACACGTCTTCATGATATTAGGGTTACAGGACGACGTTGCTCCTAAGCAAAGACAACAATAATTTCTAAAATAATTTGTTGCATTCATTGAAATCCAAATATATATATATATATATATATATAAGTAACAAATGACAAATTTTAGAAAATTTAAATTTACAGATGAAATTTTAAAAACAATTATATTTTCAAAATTTTTTAGAATGAAATTCACTGTGTTTGAAGCGTTAGTAGAAATTCTAATTAATAAAAAATAATATAAAGAAATTATTAAAATATAAACTTTAATTTCTTTTTTCAAAATAATTATGAGAATATATATCATGTTAAGAAATCATTTATAATTTATTAAAAATTCAGTTGTGAAAAATAAATTCTAAATTCTAGAAAATTAAAAATAGAAAATAAATTTATTGTTTAATTAAAAATATTTTTCATTTAAAAAATTAAAAAATAAATTTCTATATTTATTAATTAACAGTTGAATTTTAAAAAATTATTTTCAATCATTTTCTAAATGTAAAACACAAACTCCTAAATATCAGTGTGTTTATCTACTACTTGAAATCAGAATGCTTTTTTATTTTTATTTCTTTTGTATTTTTATTTTTTCCACTTTGAGATAGTATTTTTTTTATTTGAATTCATTTATTTTTTCTGTTTATGTTATAACTTGGAGTATGAGAATATTTTTATGTTGAATTCATATTAATTGAAAATTTTTTCTTTTATTTAAAATTATTATTTAACTATGATTTTATTTTTAAATTTAACATATATATATATATATGAATATTTAGATTATTAAATTATTTATGTAATTATATTTTTGTTTAAAAGTATTTCAAAAATTATGTAAATATCAAATAAAAAATTAGAAAATAAAATTAAATAAAAATATTTCCGAATTTTCAAAATTTTATTTAAAAATAATTAGAAAATAAAAATATCAAAAATAAAGAAAAAATAAAAAATATTTTTCACAACGTGCGCTATGTTTGAAATCATTTTCAATATGATTTAATAATGTATAGTATAATATATCTAATATAGTATGATATAGTATATAATAGTATTAACAGCGTATCATATTTAGAAATATAGTATAGTATTTAATGGTATAGTTTAGTTTAAACAAATAAAATAATCAAAATACCTTCAGATATTAGTATACTATTTCATAAATATATTCATATTAAAATAATTTTTTAAGTTTAAAAATTACAAAACTAATTAATTGCATCTAAAAAACTAATAATATTTTTAGAAAATTAATATTCTATTCATAAAAAAATAAAATCAATTAAATATTATAATAAATTTAAGTAATTATTCCATTAAGAAGATAAAAAATATTAAGAAAATTCAATTAAAGGTTCTATATTATGACGGATTTTTTGAGGTTCTTGGAATTTAATTGAGGGTAGTTTTAATATAAAAAAAAAGTTAAACCATCTCAATACACCAATCCAAATTGGTAGTTCAAAATATTGGCAAAAATTGTCATTGCCACACAATAACAAACCATAATAAATCATAAAAAATAAGATAGAAATACTGTCAAATATAGTACACTTTTAAATCATACTATGCTAATACATGAAAAACTATATTGAAAATACTCCCAAACATACTCCAAAGAACACCCAAATTTTTACAAATGAAAATTTTAAAATAATTTATATTTTCCAATCTAAATAATTTAAAATTTTATGAAGAGCTTTTTTTTTCTTTTTCTTTTTAGGAGAGTGAGAATCTTACGAAGAGTTACTATTATATATATAGATACATATTCACAAATGACTGAAAACAACTATTATGTATATATATATATATATAGAGAGAGAGAGAGAGAGAGAGAAAATACAAAATTTGTTTACTATTAAATCCAAACATATAACGTGAAATTCTTAATTATAATAAATAATACTACTAATCAAGTAAATATCACATCAAATATAATATTTCGCACGATAAAAAAATCTAAAAAATTGAAGAAATTAATACTATAGCAGAAATATATATTTTTATCTTAAATATTTTTTAAAATAAATCTTGTGACACTGTAATCTTTTAAAATGTTTTATTTAACATGTTAACTTTTATTTTTTTACTTATTAAATTCTTGCTAGTATAAAAAATATAGATGTGCGTACCATAAAATAGTAATACATTATAAGACAAATGAAGAAGATGAAATAAAGTAATATCATATGAAAACGACAATTGTCACTTATGATAGAAAAAAAAAATCAAAACCCAACTTTTTACTAATCAATTTCATTGAATTACAGGAAGGAGAAAATAAATCATATCTTGTTATTTATTTTATGTTAACAATTGTATTTTTTGCATTTAATTTTGAAAAAAAAAATGTTAAAAATATAAAATTAAAAATTCAGTTGTTAAATAAATTTTTATTATAACTCGATGTACCACAAGATTTTTTTAATAAAAAATTTAAGGGTGAAATTGTATCATATATTTTTGCTTTTCTTAATAAAATTGAAGTATAAATAAAGAAAAATTACACCCCCCATCATTTTTTATAATTTCTTTTTATTTTTACTAAGAGTATTTTAATCCTTTTATAATAAGCTCATAATAAATCTATAATAAATTCATAATAAACTATATAAATATATAATAAATATATAATAAACTCATAATAACCTAATAATAAATTTACAAATAAACTATCTAAATATGATATTTTATAAAAATAAATAAATAAATTATGGAAATTTTAAAAATATTTTTAAAAATAAAATAAATTTATTATTTTTATTTTTTCTAATATTTTTGTAAAGACCTCTATAAATAAAGCTTGAATGACCGGTATGCTCCCTATATATTTATTTTTTTATGTTTTTAAATTTTACATAAGTTTATATGGTTAGTAAATTAATTAAAATAAGTGTGAGATAATTAATAAGATGTTAAATATAAAAATTCAGTATTTTTAATTATTTATTTTTCATAAAATAATTTTATTCAAAGAAATCAAAATTAAGATAATAAATAGAATAGTATATAATATAGTTTTAAACATATGTTAATTATTAATATTATCTCATAATTTTTCATTAAATGCTATGATTAGTAATCTAAACTTTTTTTATTGATATATAAAATTAAAAATATTATTATCACGGATACCGATTTCAAATGTATTATAATAATAATTATTATTTATATAAAATATACAATAGTAGTATATTTACGTATGTTTTTTTAGGATAATATTTATATGTATTTTATAATATTTAAAATTAATTAATTTTTTAATAATGAAATATTGCACAAAACGTGAAGTTAAAAGAGTACATTACAGAAATAGAAGAATAAATGCAAACTTTATATATCTCTATGAGGTGTTTGGGTTATTTAAATGATATAAGTAATGATAATTATTTAATGGGAAAAAGAAATTGAGTTATTCTGCCAAGTTGTATTATTAAGTTATTAACCTACCAAATAAAACATATATATTAGATGGAAATGGACAACTCCAAGAAGGTACTGCAGGTGTAAGTACTAATGGATTGAACAGAACAGACTTCATTTTTTATTTTTTTTTATTTTTTGTAAATTAATTGCTTTTTTTATCATCAAATTAATTGCTTTAGATGCACAACTCTTTGGCGGCAAATGGGTGTCTTTCTACCAAAGAAAAAAAGAGTTTGGTAGAACCCCATGTGAAAATTATTTTATATACTCTTATGAAAGCATATATATATACATATATATATATGTGTGTATATATATATATATATATTTTGAACATTCATCATACAAGTTCAAGGGCCCCTCCCCATCTATCATATCATTACTACATTAGTACCAAAAGTAATTTAATTTTTTTAACTATCCAATATTTTACTATCTAAATATAACATACTAATATAAATTCGTATAAAATGAATCTATTAAGAGTTCAATATTTTATAATTTAGACAGAGACGAAAGTAGGGGGTCTTTAGAAGGTAATGAACCTCTCTCTCTTCCTCCCACTCATTATATATGTATATGTTTATATTTATATAAACATTATATATTTATATATATTTATAATTATATTTAATTGATATAATTATATTTATATTTATAATTATATATATAATATATATTATTAGTTTTTTTATATCCTATATATTTTTTTTAATTAGTTGATAATTAGAATTTTGTGATTAGATATTTACATTAATATTAAAATTTTACAATTTCATTATAAATTGGATAAACTAATTTTCTCATTTGAAATAATATTTTTATAAAATTTAATTTAATAAAATTATTTAAATAAATTACTAGGTTCAATAATTAAAATAAAAAGATATATAAAAAATTTAATAAATTTTTAAAATTTAATAAATAATATAAAATAATAAAAATTTAAATTTTACTATAATATTAAATATTCAATTTTATTTTTCATTCGCCTATAATTTTTTTTATCAAAAATTTTATCCCCTTTTATTCAAACTATAATTCCACCACTAGACTCAGATATTGCTAACTAATTTAAATTCATATCAAGTGAACCTATTAAGGAAGTAAATCATTTTTTTTCTCAAATTTTTAAAGTATTTTAGATTTAAAATTTGAACTCAAAATTTCTGATAAAAAAGAGAAGAGAGTCTTATTATCTCTTTTTACCTCTTAAAAGGTAATTTTTTTTTATTTTGTTTTGTCATGTTTATCATAGTACTACATCAATTATATAATTTCCTTTTTTCTTCCCATGTGTTAAATGTCTTCCATTCAACTATCGCTTTTATATTTATCTAAAAAAAAAGGTTTTAAATCTGTGATCAGCATCAAAACTAAAACTTTTAGCTAAGGAGAGAAATTCTCATATAGAATCAATTTGAAAATATTTATTCTCTCCACTTTTTATTTATTTATAGTAAATTCTTTAATTTATATAAAAAAAGTATTAAATGAAACAAATATAATATGCATATATAATGATTTCCATGCGAAATACAATTGAAATTATAATTTTATCAATATTTATTTGACTCGATTTGCTTGTATGCCATATATATGTAAAATTGACAAGCTATATTATTTTTTTTTTAATTTTAGTTCTTATTTAAAATTTTCAAGTACTAGAAGTTTAATGCAATTTTGACGGCGCGGTCCTTCACAAGCAACTCACTGGTCACTGGAAAACACGCATGGAAGCTCCTGCTTGCTTTTTAGGTGGTCAACACCCAACACTTACCAAACACTTCACTAACAATTAATTTTTAAATGTCTCCACGCCCAGAGTTTGTTTTTATTTATTTCAAATAGCATATTTCAATACAAAGAAATTTTTAGAAAAAAATTCAATTGACAATTCAAAGTTAGGAAATCAACTTTTAAATCAAATTTACCAAAATTTTCACATAATTATCAAACATGATGGCAGGAAAAAATTTAGTTGGAATTATATATGGAATGCTTGTACATTTAAGGATGCAGAGTTTATAAATTTTAATTTAAGTCTATATTAAAAGGATTTATGATCTAAAAAATCTATCCAATTTCAATATAGACTTAATTAGCCAAATAGTTTAGGATTTGAATTCAGACTTAGGAGCGTTTTGTATGGTTATTGCATTCAATTGCTGATTTTTGTTCCACAAAGCAGTTTGATTAAAAATAAAATTAAAAATTAAAAAAACAGCTGCTTATTTGAAAGCTATCAAATAGGCTTGACACATTTTTTCTGAAGAATTAAGTAATATACAATTTGAGTTATAATACTAAATAATTAAGTTAAAGTGTCAAAATAATTAAAGTAATAATAGAGTGGCAAACCAATCAATCATGATAAGTTTATGGGACTGCATATATATTAAGTCTTTATTTTTTTTGGTTCATAAAAGCTTTTTTAAAGAAAATTTTTTCTGTATTCTATGTGTTTAGGTAAGAGGATGTATTCTCTCTATATTTCAACAAATAAGGGTAAGAAAAAGCTAAGTTGAAATGTTAAAATGGTTCAAGTGAAACTAGACGGGGCAAACTAACTTATCATGTTAAGTATAAGAGTTATACATGTATTAAGTCTTTTTTTTTATATATAATTAGAATAATAAATAATCATTGAAATATTATTAATAATATTTTAAAAAATATTCATATTTAAATAAAAGTATAAGAATATAAAAAATTATCTATATAAAAAATTATCTACTTAGAATTTTGTTATAATTAATTTATATTTTTACAATTCATATCAAACGTCAAAAAAGAGATGTAATACCTTAAAAATAAAAAATAATAATAATAATAATAATAATAATAATAATAATTGCTTAATTAAATGCATTATAACAAATAATAATTTAAGATAAGTGATTTAATAATTAAGACAGATCTATTCATGATCAGATTTTAGTGGCTAATGAACTCATTCATGATATTGACAGGCAGACAAGAGGTCATAATTTGGCCATCAAATTAGATATGGCTAAGGCATTTGATCGAGTGTCATAGAAGTATCCGGAGGTTTTTCTTCTAAGATTTGGATTTTCTCCGAGATTTGTGGGATTAATTTTGTCTCATCTGAAGGCAACTAGATTCTCGATTCTAATTAATGGGATTGGTTATGGTTCCTTCTGTCCTACCCAGGGAGTGAAGCAAGGGGACCCTTTATCGCCTCTTCTCTTCATTCTTGCATCTGAAGGTTTTTCTCGAGGGATCAAGAAATTGGTTTTGGAAGGCCGTATTTCTCCTTACAAATCATCGCGAGGAAGTGATATTATTACTCACTTAGCTTTTGCGGATAATCTCCTGATTTTTATCAATAGGGATGTTAAAAGTGCTAAGCATTTTATGCATTTCTTACAGACTTATCAAAAAACTTCAGGGCAACTGGTCAATCTGGATAAAAGCTCATTCTATTGCTCAGTGAAAAGCTCGTTAGCGTTCAAGGAGAAGATGCATGCTATTCTATCAATTCCGCACAGGGATTTGCCTTTTTTGTACCTGGGAGCTCCCATCTATAAAAGTATTAACCGTTCACAATATTGCTCTTATCTTATTGATAAAATTGATGCCAAATTGAATGGTTGGACAAAAAAGTTCCTATCTCCGGGTGGACGATTATTGTTAATCAAGCACGTATTGAGCTCTATTCCAATCCATACTATGGGTACTATGACATTTCCTAAAAGCATTATTTCCATCCTGGAGCGAAAATTTGCAGATTTTTTCTGGTCTTCCGAAGGGGGCAAGCGAAGTACCATTGGGTAAACTTCAACAAGATATGTCGTCCATTTGAAGAGGGTGGCCTAGGTATTAGGTCTTTAGTTTCCTTGCAAGAAGCTTACTCACTCAAGTTGTGGTGGAAATACATGGAAGGCAAATCTGTATGGGCCAAGCTGATGAGATCTAAGTACCAACGTGGGGATCAGATGCAAGCCAAAGTGTTGGACTCATGCACATGGAAACGGGTTTGTGGTATTCATGATACGGCTCTAAATTTGATCAACATTGACGAGCTGCGATGGCTGGAATCTAACAGCACTGAGTTTAGTTCGAAATACGCTTATGAGGTGACACTGTCTTTTCGAATGATCTGGGGTGTAACATTCCTCTTAAAGTCTCTATTATTTCCTGGCGAGCCTTGAATTCAGCTCTTCCATCTCTCTCTCGCCTTCAACGGTTAGGCGTTCATCTTGCTTCTTGTTGCCCATTCTGTCTGGCTGCTGATGGTTCGATCCCTCATTTGTTTTTTAAGTGTGAGCAAATTCAACTTATCTGGAGATTTTTTCGGGATGTTTTTCTATCAGGTCCAGCTGCGTCTTCTTTGCGGCAAGAACTTATCTTGTGGTGGATAAATTACTCTCCAAAATCACCGCTGGGCATTCTTTTACGCGGTATATCCCAACTGATCCTTTACTCAATTTGGTCCTCGTACTGCAATATAACTTAGAGAGATGGAAATTTTCATGTGTCTGCTGTCATTGAACAGATTAGAAACTTAGTTTTTAAATGGTGTGTGGCAAATTCTGGTTCGAAGGTTTCCAAAGCGTTCAGGTTGTTTCCTGAATTCTGTCCAGCAGGTATTGGCAAGAAGAAGAGGGTCACGCTAGTTTTATGGAAAATGCCGAAGCTGGGTGATTCAAGATCAATATTGATGCCTCATTCTCTCGTACAAAAGCGGCGGGTGGCTCGATTCTTAGAGATGCAGATGGTAATGTTCTTGCTGCATTTTGCTATCCTTTGGAGGCTTCTAGTCCAATGGAGGCTGAGGTTCAATCCATTCTGGTAGGATTAAAATGGGGTCTCAACATGCCGTACAGGCCTCTCCTTCTTGAATTTGACTCTCTTGAGGCTATCAATGCACTTAGCACGGACACGATAAATTCAAGGACTCTGGGCAAGATTAAACATTTGATGAATTCAGAGAATATTGTTATCAATCACGTCCATCGTGAGGGCAACCAGGCAGCCAATTTCTTAGCGAGATATAGCCGCTTATTTTCTATTTGCTGTAATTTTCAGAATTTTGTCAATATGTCTTTCATTCTCAAAGGCATTGTAATTTCTTACTCTTCCGGGATTCCTTATTTATGTTATAAATAAAAATATCTGGCGAACTTAGTCGTTTTCTGAGTTGGTTTCAGTCATCGCTGAGCCACTCTTAAAATTACTAAGTTTGTCCAGGTTTTCACAAAAAAAAAAATTAAGATAGTAGAATGATAATAAATATAGTAGTAGTAGTAGTAGTAGTAATAATAATAATAATAATAATAATAATAATAATAATAATAATAATAATATATAGATAAGAAAAATATATATATGTATACATATATTTAAATTCAAAATCATTAAAATTAATAGGGGACAAACTCTTATAATCCACTAACCATAATAATAAAAAATTTAATGGAGGATAAATTTTAATAGTGAAATTATTAGTGGACAAATACAACTTCATCCACTAATAATGTTGGAACTAAATGTGTGGATGATAAAAAAATTATATGAATTTAAATTATGAATGGGAATTATTAGTAGAATTTTTTTTAAAAATTGATAATGGGATAGAATTTGTTTTAAATAGGTGGTACTTTTATTAAATAAAGAAAGAAGAAAATGAGAGAGAGGTAAAGAAAAGAAAGAAAGAAACATAGAAGGAGCAGCAAGGAGACACGTTTTTCCACATAGTTCATCATCTACTTTGAGGTTTCATTTCTTTATTTTAGTAGTTGTAAGTCATGAGTGGCTAATTTCTTTGTTCAATTCAAGGGATTTAACATCCATGTGTATTTGTGAGACTTGTTCTTAATTTAAATAATTTCTTCTTTGAATATCTGTTATTTCTTATATTTAAGGAGTTAGTTCTATTGAAGGATTTTCTAAAAAGGCCTATTCGTTAATTGTTTGGTAGGATTAAATACTATTTCATCTTCATAATTCGTAATTGTTGTGAAAGATTGAATGTTAGTAGCAATTAGGTTTTACTGATTATGTTCTAAGTTTTTAGTAATAATCTAAAAAAACAATAGGGTTGAATTAAACAATTTATGCTTTTTAAATTGTTCTAGTTTAACTATTCATGTTCTTAATGCTTTTATTAGATTGAAAATGATTGCTTAATACCTGCTCATGTAATAATTAGAGTCAATGAGGGTGCTAGGCTCAAATTTATGATAATAGGAAAGTTAAAAAATTTATCATACTTGTTGGTAAGTTTGAGTTAAGTATTCAAAGGGTAATTACCACATAATTTGTCTATGATCATTTATATATTGGATTATAAATTCCTTGAATTGAATGTTTGTTAGATTGAATTCCAATTTGAGTTTATTTGTTATCTTAATTTCTTTAATTAAATTTCCACAAACCAATCCCCTTTTTTCTCTTTACACAATAACACAAAATTAAAATTTCAGTATCTAGGGTTCGACCTGAATTCACCACTTCTACAGTTAAAATTCAGTAATTAATTTTCGGTGGAATCGACAAACATCAAAATTTTGGCGCCGTTGCCAGGGACTGAAAGATTATTATATTTTGTGTTTTTATTTTTTTAAAATAGTATTTTTACCTTTATGTAGTGTTGTGGTTTTCAGGTTTGAGGTAAAATTTGTAGTATTATATCCAGAAGGAGAATTAAAGTCATTTAGTTTATGACAAGAAGTTCTCAATCTGGTGAAATTCTCTTTGATCCTGAAGTAGAGAAAACAGCTAAGCATTTGAGGAAATTATACATTCTCCCTTATTTTAATAAAATTGGATTAATATTATATTTTTTATAATTATTTTATTAAAAATTATAATTTTATAATTTAAATTTTATTATAGTCTTTTATTTTTATATTTAAACAAATAACTGAAAGAGTATGGATAGTGTACTAGTGGTGTAAAAAAATTTGGGACTGAACAGATAACATAAACATAATTATAATCGAATTTAAAACGGATAAAAATAGTTAAAAAGTTATACGAATTGAGGAGAGTAGGTTGTGTATAGGTTGAATTCGGTCAAATTTGAGTGAATTTTCAATCCGACTGAAACCGACTAGCAATGTAATATGTTAACCTGATCTTGTCAACCCATGGGTTTTCAGTTTCGGTCTGGTTCAAATTGTTTAATTCTTATTGGGCCTATGTAATGGGCCAGTAAATTATTCTTAAAATTAATAATAAAATCTGAATCGAAATGATTTGTTGTTAGTCCATAAGATCAATAATAAAATCCTAATTCAAATATATAAAAGATATTAAATCTTAAGTCTATAAATATTCAATATTAACAGTATATGATAAATTTCAAGTCTAAAAATAAATGTCCAGTCTAATATTAACAGTTTAGTCCATATTAAAAGCAAAAGCAAATAATAAAGAAAGAAATATTAACAGTCCAGTCTATATTTATAGTAAAAGTAAATAATAAAGAAAGAAATAATAACAGAATTCCAGTAGTAGCATTTAACCAAAAGCTTATCTGCACCAGAAAATAAAATATCAACAATCATAATAATAAAGAAATACAACTGTTATATTACAATATAAGAGTAAAGCAAATATATAAAACTCAACCACCCTACAACATCTCAAAATTGTTATAACTATATAAAAATTTCAATAACTCAAATACACATTAAAAACACAGCAAGTCAACAAAGATTAATTAAAAATTTAAAGCTAAATAAAAAACTTATTTACATGCAAAAATTTCTCTTTGCATCCAATAACAAAACCAGCAATAGTAGCAAAAAGAAAAATTTTAGAGTTCCACCGAATCTAAAAAATTCAGCAGCTGAAAAACAAATAAAGTAGTCCACAACACAACTTATAAAAAAAATCTCAGCAACCCATAAATTCAAACAAAGTCTATCCATTTCATTGAAGCACCAAACAAAAACAATCTGATTTCGATATAATATCTCACTGATTTCAAAACATATAGCTGCTAAGTGATATCAATACAGTATCTCAATTTGTAGAAAAAGGAAGCAAAAAATAAAAACAAACTGAAATAATATGAAAATATAAAAATAAACGCAAAACAACTAACATATTACAAACACTCAGTAAGAACAATACATTCAATTTTAAAACATAGTATATATACTAACATTATAATATGAAAAACAAAACAAAATAATAATATAAAATTTATATCACCAAGTCGGCTCCGCCTATCTTCAAAGTTCACACTTCAGTAATTACGTAATTAGGGCAAGTTGGTCATTGGAATACATGAAAAGCAAAATAATAAATAAAAAAAAACACTCGGTAATCATTTAGAAAAAATTCATATATAGATTATTCAAGTAAATATACATTTAAATTAAAAACATTATATTAATATTTGCTAATTAACTAAAACACAATAAATATGTATAAATATTATTTTTAATAAAATAAAAATAAATGCTTTGAAAGAACACAATCAAAATCAAATACAAACTTATAACTTCAATAAAAATGAAATCAAATAGAAGTAAATTCACAACAATACTAAAGCAGATAATAGAATATATATTTATCCACAAAACCACCAATATTTTTTTTAGATCCGGCTATATGGACTACTAAAATTAATTTTTAAAATCCAAACAGTTTTCAGTACGGAAAACAACAAAAATGCAAGGCCTCATCAGCTAATTAGTAAAAAAAAATGGATTTTACATTTCAAAATTACTATAGACAGTTTTGGGTGCAGTTAAAAAAAAGACTCTCAAGTCTTTTTCTTCCAGCATTGGACGAGAATATCTATATAAAAACGACATGTTAAGACCAAGGGCACCTAATAGCATCATGCAATTGGACTTTGGACACGGTCAGTATTCAAGGTCATCAACATAGAGATAATGATTTGGAATTTAGATAGCTGGCTAGGTGCAAGTCTTCATCTACAATTACAAGCGGTATGCTCCATGTTCCAAAAGAATGTCCAAACATATTTTCACCTTCTTTAGTGGCTTCCCAATATTAAACAGATATTATACAATCCAAATACCTACATTTATAAACTAAATCTATAATATAAACTAAGCATCAATAGATCTACCATAATCGGTAGATCTATTAATCTAATAAAGAAAACACAAACAAATCAGTAAAGGAAAACTACAAATATGTAAGAATCAGTAAACAAATTTTATTTTTTCATAAAATCTGCATATTATTATAAAAAAAATCATTTAAACACAACAATATTAACCACAAACCAAACACACAAGCAAAATCAAATACAAACTTAAAATAAAATCAAACAGAAGCAAATCAAAACTTACGCATAAAAATGTCCAAAAAAAGTGAAGCAATTCAATGAATAAAAGCACGCAATGGCAGATCTCCCATAATTGGTACATCTACTGACCAAACACTCAAAATCATTCAAAATACTTAAAAGAAAACCAAAATACATAACCAAAATACAATCGAAATGTCTAAATTTATAAACTAAATCTACAAAATAAATTAAACATTAATAGATCTACCATAATCGATAAATCTACTAATCTAACAAAGAAAGCAATCAAAACACAAACAAATCAATCAAGAATCAGTAAAAAAAATTGATTTTTTTAACAAATCTAAATATTACTTTAAAAAAGACTCATTTAACCACAAAAGTATTAACCACAAACCAAAACACACAAGAAATCAGAAAAAAATAAATCAATCATTTTAAAACTCAAAACTGAAAAATAATAACTCACTGATTTTAAAAGAATAGTTTGAAATCCTCACCCGGTAGTCACAGAGGAGACATGAGAGTGACAATGTTCGTGAGTTATGAAAACCCACCAACCAACTTCGATTAAGTACTGTTATGTGAGAGGAAATAAAGAAGAAGTGGAAAAATAAAGTAGAAGATGATCGAAGAAGGTGAAGGAAGGGCGGTGAAGAGACAAAGATGAACGGAGGGAGGAGACAGAGAGGCTTGAGCTAGAAAAACTCTCCAAAAACCGAGAGAATAAAGAGAGAAGAGAGAGAGTTTTTGATTTTTGAGAGAGGAGAGTTATGTGGCTAGGGCTAAAATCAGACCGTTATGAAGATGCTTATATATGCATCTTATATATATCTATATTATTTTAATATGTCAGTCGGGTTTAGGTTTGGATGAAACAAATACTCTACAGCCGACCAACCATCCAAACCTAAAAATTTCATAAAATTTCAACCCGTTGCAGCCCGATGAAACCTGCTTATTCGACAAAACCATTTTATTGCACACCGGGTCAGACGGTTTTGGTCGGATCTTCAAAATCTGCACATCCTTATAGTAGAGTGATTTTTGAAATATCCTATCTGTTGTCATCTTTAATATGAGTTGTTCAAGTAGACTTATTAACTTAAAACTGATCAAACCAAACTAGAGACATCTCATATAAGGCATATATGCAAACAAAGCGAGCATTTGATTTAACAAAATTAAATTGAATTTTGTGAATAAATAAAATTTTTAATCCCCTTAAAATAATAATTAAATCAAAACCAAGTTTAAGAAAAAAAAGACTAAATATAATTAAACTTAATTAAATAATTTTTTTGATTAATTAAATAATTTTTTTGATTATTAAGTATAACCAAATAAACCGTAATGTATTAAATGTTAGTAATTTATATATGTTTAATATATGAATAGAAATATTAAATATTATTAATATAAAATTTAGTATAATGATTTATCACTCTCTTTTTTTGCAAATAAATGAAAAATCTTTAATATGGTTGACCACATATCAAAGATAATTAGTCTTGTTGGCCACGATAATCGATCATATGCATGGCGATTGGCCATTGTAGCTGACTATAATACATTTGATTTATTATTTTAGTCAACTAAATGCTGATTTAATTTTTTTATTGTGCGATATAATAACGTGTATATGTTATATAATTTTATTTGCATTATGTACAAACATATAATAAAATAGTAGATGTTGACTATATCCATACTCTCTAGATGCTAGTGGATGGGATATGTAATATCATGCACACAGCCAATTTTGTTGCTATTTTAGGTTTGATACAACAACGACTGATTCTATATATTTAAATGGAGATTAATATTATGTAATCATATGTTTACTTTTTTTTTTTACAAAAGATATTTGTTTTTCTCTTTCTATGAGATCGACATTATGTAATCTTTAACTGTTGTTGTTGTTGTTATTTGCTTGTGATTTTTTTTATGAATGTTCAGTCTACAAGTGTTGATGAATGGGATATACAGTATCATTCATGCATAGCCAAATTCGCTACTATTTTAGGTTATGATACAACAATGACTGATTTTATAGATTTGAATGGGGACTGACATTATGTAATCATATATTTATTTTTTTTTGCAAAACATATTTTTTTTCTCTTTCTAAGATATTGACATTAAGCATAGCCAAATTCGTTGTTATTTCAAGTTTTGATATAACAACAACTGATTCTATAGAATTAAATGCAGATTGACATTATGTAATCACGCATAGCAAAATTCACTATTATTTAAAATTCTGATACACTAACGACTGATTCTATAGACTTGAATGGAGATTGACATTATGTAATCATATATTTACTTTTTTTTACAAAAGATATTTGTTTTTCTCTTTCTATGAGATTGACATTATGTAATCTTTAACTGTTGTTGATGCTTTTTTTTTTTTGTAAAGGTTTAGTCTACACGTTATACATAATAATTTATGCTAAAATTATATTAGTTAGCATGTCTAGCAAAAAAAACCATATATTTAGCCATTACGGCCAACCCAATCGGATGTGGTTGGCCAGAGTGGTCAATTAAAATACATTTAGTTGGTCATTTTGGCAAATCAAATGCATTTTGATTGCCCACTCTGGCTGACCACATGCATTAAGCATGACCTGATATAGTATCATACACGATCAACCAATCTGAAAGTTAACATATAAATTTTGTATAAAATATCATCAACACTTAAATCAACATTGTCATTAATACTTTAATCAATATAGAATTTTACTTAATTATGGAATATAGCAAAGGAGTCATGTCATCAACACTTAAGTTATCCCATTAATTGTTAAGCCTTCTTCATCATCGTGTTAATTCAGTAGGTTGTACTTACAAAGAATTACCACTTATCACATCTAAAAATATGAATAAAGTGCAATATAGTTAACATAGTTAAAACAACTATTTAATCATATTAAATAAAATGTGTAAAGAACAATATTAAAATCACGCAACTACAAAATTAAAAAAATATATATTCTTAGTTGGCCAGTGTTTTAGTCGGCCATAAATGGATAACTAAATCTATTTAGAATGCTATAGTAACCAATTAAATAAGTTCATTTAATCAACTATTGTGGCTAACTAAACCTATTTAGACTGCCATAGTAACCAACTAAATAAGTTCATTTAATCGGCCATTGTGCCTAACTAAACCCATTAAGTTGGCCACAATAGTCAACAAAAGTCATTTAGTCAGCCATTAAAAAGTAATAGTCAACTATGGTTTGATGACTATTCCTACATCTATTTTTTTATCAAGTTTTTTCAATCCAACAACTAACGAAAAGCTTTTTCTTAATTTATATATTTAAAACTTGAAATTATACATAAATATATAGCAAAAAAATGAATAAATTTAACAAATAAAAATCTAATCAAGATATAGCAAATAAATCAAATAAACAATTCAAAAAAAGATTAAACTAAACTAACTTTGAACAACAAAAAAAAAAATTGATAGCAATGAATGAGGATGATGGTATGGGTAGATGGGGGAAAACATTATTTAGGTGGTGAATGATAAAGATGAAAATGAGGTATGTGTATTTAGGATTCTTAGGGTTTATTGTGAAAAAAATGAAGATATTATAATTATTTAATAGCAGTTTTTTTATAAATTTTATAAGAAAAAAACTTTAATATATATTATATATTTATCAACAGCTGTGTATTTATGAAAATAATATTTACAAAAATAACCTAAAATAAAAGATACTTTTCAAATATACACTAGTAAAAAGAAATTTCAAATATATGGTTGCAGAACTTTTTTTTGCAAATTTATAGAAAATCGGGCTTTCGTTGCAAATCGCCTCCTTATTTGCAAATAAAAATGCCACTTTCTTTATAAATGGCCATTGTTTTTAAGAAAACAGTGGCCATTTGTATTTTTTTTTATCTCATTTTAATTTCAAAATAATTTTTTTCAATATTAAATTACAAATATTTATATTAAATTTCTATTTTATTTATATAACAAATACCCATATATATTCACATATACTTTTATTTTAAAAATAAAATTTTTATTTTTATTTATATTAATATATTTTATTTAATTTAAATTTTTAAAATAATTTTAGCTTATATTATAAAAATTATTTATAAATATTTTTTTAATATAAAATTATAAAAATGTCATTTTATTGTAATACACCGACATATATCAATATATATTAACATATATCACATTTGCTATTATATGTTGATATATATAATATATATCAGATGATAGAGAAGAAACATGAGAATATAATATGTGATATGTTGATATATGTAATATATATCAAATAATTTACAGAAGAAATGTCAAACTAAAATAAAATATTAATATACAAACTAATATATGTTAGTATATGTTTATATATGTCACGTATAACAATATAAATTAATTAATTTGCAAAACAAATATCATTATACAACATATATATTAGTATATTTTATATATAACAATATGTATTACTTGATTTGTAATAAAATATTAATATACAAACTAATATGTGTTGATATATGTTACATATAATAATATATATCAGTTGATATTTATAATAAAATATCAATATACAAAATAATATATGATGTTATATGTTTCGTATAATAATATGTATTATAAAAACATATATTAGGTGATTTGTAAAAAAAAATATCAGCATACAACTGATATATGTTGCATATGACAATATATATCAGTTGATTTGTAATAAAATATCAATATACAAATTAATATATATTGATATATGTTACATATATTAATATATCAGTTAATTGGTAATAAAATATCAATATATAAACTAATATATATTAATATATGTTATATATCACAAAATATATTAGTTGATTTGAAATAAAATAACAATATACAAACTAATATATGTTAATATATATTGATATATATATTATATATAACAATACATACTTACCATATAAATAAAATATAATTTATATATAACTATAATAGAACCCCATATGATGTTGTAAATATTTTTATTTTTCAAATTTTATGATAATTTTAAATAATTAATTATTTACTTGTAGCTGTATAAAATAAAATTAGTACATATACTAATAAATCTAAACAAATCATCTATAATTATTAAATTTTAAAATACTAAGAGATTTGTAACATCATGATATTGTCATAATATTTCATATAAATAATAGAAATTATTTTTTAAACTAAATGAACTCAATACTATCAATAATTAACAAACCAAAAAAAAAATACTTACATCAAAAATCAAAACAACAACACCAATAAATTTAAAATATTAATTTGATAATAATTAAAATTATATTTTAAGCAATTTTTGGTCAAATAAAAAATTAATTTTACATTAACTACTTAATTTATTATTATATTAACCATAAGATTAATATCCTATAAAAGTTACATTAACAAAAGCATATCTTAATTCATGAATTGTGGATATATAATTATAAGTTACATTAACAAAAATATATCTTAATGTCTGTGGCAAGCGTTTTAGTATTATATATAGATATAGATTATATAATTAAAAAATAACTTATATATAATTAAAAAATAATTAATTAATTAATTAACTTAAAACATAATTATATTAACTAATTTTAAATTATATTTCATGCACACACCTTTATATATAAAAAATAAAAATTAAACATAATAATAATTTATTATTCAGAATTTATATTAAATAAAAATATTTTAAAAAATAAATATTTGTATGGTTGCATAAAAAAATATAAATATAAATATGCATGAAAAAAAAAAGATAAAAGAGATAGTATTAAAAATATAAAAAATAAATAGAGAAAAAATTATGCACAAAACAATGCAAATGAGCACCTTGTTAATTTTACCGTATAAATGAAAAAAAAAAAGTTCCATATATATGAAAAGGGAAAATCATGAAACTAAAAAAAAAAAAAAAAAGCGGCCGTAAAAATAAAGAAAGACAAATAAAATACTATATATTATGTAAATTCCTCTTTATAAAATATGATGATATATTTATCTATTCCCAAAATTAAATAAGTTGGATATTAATAAAATATAAAAGTGATATTTGGATTGTAGAAATCAAAATTGTGGCCATATTAACTGTGGAACTTCACAAATTAAGACATTTCTTTTTACCCAAAATAATGGTTTGCCATAATTTTATAGTTTAATTATTTATTTATTTTAATTGTTATATTCATGATATTAATTTCGTGATAATTCATAATTTTGATCAGTGGAGTTAAAATTAGATGAAAATTCAATACTGCAAGTTGAGAATTGTTTCAAAGAAGATGAAGAATAGGAAGAGATAAAGAATGAACAAGAAGGAGAAAAGTCATCTAATGTTAAAGAAAAGTTTTTGTTGTAATTCTATGAGAAAGATGAAGAGTGCTGTGGTTATGAGAAAAAGGGCAAGTAAAAATGAGTAGGTCACGTGGGTATAGAGAAAGAAGAGAAAATGAAGCTCTTAAATGCTTATTTGTAGAAATTAAAATAATTAATATTTTTTTTAATTAGTGAAATCTATTAAAATAATTTAGTAAGATCAATTACTAGTAGAGTCAATCAAAAAATTCAGTGAGATCAATTTTAAAAAAATAAAAAAATTTATAAAATAATATTTTAATTTTTTTTAAATTGAGTGGCATACAATAAACTCCACCGAAAATATCACCAAATAAAATTATAGTTTTAAAAAGTAATTTTTCAAATTATTAATTTGATAATTTGTTCTAATTTTAAATTTTCATATTTTAAAAATATATTTAACAAATTTTCTAAATATAAAATATATTTTTATAATATATTAAAACCTTATAAAATATCACCAAATAAAAAAATTATTTAATCATATTTTACCACACTATCTTTTCAAATAATATTATAATATATAATATCATACCATTATTAAATGTTATGGTCAATCATTTAAACAAAATCAAAATGGTTGATAAGAGTTTATCTAAAATTTCAAAAAACTGACTAGATATAGTCTTAATAGGAATTTCTTACATAAAAAATAATTAAATAAAAACAAAAATCATCCTACAAACATACGTCATAACAAGCATGAAAAATTCTTAGAGAGGAGGGCCTAAGTACGAATTTCATATTTTTACAGACGAAGCTTCATCTAATTGGCCGTCAAAGTAAGAAAAATAAAAAGAAACTAATAATTTAATATTAACAATGATGAAAGTTTGAATGCACAGTCTATTTCATCTCAACTTATATATATTTCTTCTGTTCAACATATCCATTTGATGCATTTTTCCATATACTCTCAATCAATTTTAACAAATTTCTTAAGGTCAATGATAAATTTTAAAGTCAATAACCCTAAATTATACAAAACCCCACCATAAAACTTAAAAAAGACAGTAAGAAGTTTATGATTTGGAAAGCGAGTCCTGCTAAAAAATTCCAAGGAGCATCATTTCAAATCAGAAACCCAAATTGCAGTCTGCAGGGCGGTAATAAAAGCCAGTGATTGCCCTGACTTTGCAATTTTCAATTTAATTCCATAATTTTATGAACGATCCCAAATTTACAATTAACCACCTACTACTTTACCATACACTCTTCTTTGGGTCCTTTCCCTTCCCACAGGTAGAAAAAAAAAAAAAAAAAGAGAAAAAAAATTAAAACACTGTTTAACTCCAAAAGGGGTAACAAGAAAACCCCTTCTCTTTTGATGTTTATGTAACCTTGATCAAATTATTGCTATTTCTCATCCATTTTTTATTGAGTTTAGTCTTCTCAATCTTTGATCAAGTTCCGCCATTACTGCCGGTTCCTGCTTTTTCCTCTGCTTTGATATTGTGTTGGTGGTCATTGAACCTACCTTATCAAATGCCACCTGCAAGATTCACATTCAATAAGCTTAAATATGAAGTTGTGCTGATCAACAATTAATAAATAATTTGATAGCTCCTCCCCACCAAGTCATCAATTTAATAAATTTCGTGATTGTCATGTTCACAACAAATGGGGAAAAGCACTCCAGTCAACAAACATCCAAGGACAAGGAGGTTAACAAATGGAAGGAAAATAATTTTTTTGCTTAATTAGGCTGTGCCTTGGGTTAGTATTAAGCTACCATAAAAATGTGGGTAATCCTGCGTATACTAAATAGAAAAATATGATCCAATTATTGTGAAACTCTCCAACCTTAACAAACAACATTTAGGATTAAGGTTTCCACATCTATATTGAAAAAAGAATTTAAAAAGAAAAATTTAACATGATACCGGGTTAATCTAGGATTGGGTTGGCACAGAATTTAACAGTTGGAAGTTGCAGCCTCGCAATCCTTAAGGCAACTTTTAAGCAATTCTTCCATAGTAATTGAAGTCTTATCATTCTTTTATTGTTAATAAAAACTAAAATTCAGGTTTATCATTAAATAATGGTTCCATTAATTAACATCAAGTTGTTGACTTACCGTCAGTAATTCGTCTGGATCAAAAAGGTGGTGGCTTGTTTTGTGTAATAAGTTAATTACATCACCAACATGATGAGTTAGCAGGAGCTCTTCTTCCTTCATCTGCAATTAAAAATTATATAACTTAAAATACTTTTTTTTTCTGCTTTTAATTATTGATTTTCAGGAAAAATCTATGCACTGTGAAGAGCTTAGTGGCAACAGCATTAGCACCTTAAATATAGCCAAAGCTACATGAAATAGAACCTTTGCCCCCTCAAAGAAAAGTACATCCCACACTCGCAGAGTTGTCTGGAAAATACCCACATACAGAAGAATCTTTAATCATCAAAGGAAAGACTAATGCGCATTCAGTCATTTCTAAGCGAGATACTCATGGCAGGGGGGATTTAGTAATATCCTAACCTCGGAAGGCAAGCTTTTTGAGAATAGGCATAGAAACCACTCCGTCGCAACAAGAGACACATCAAACTCCAATTCTTCCAAATGAGCAGCTATCCTGCATTTTTCCTTTTCCATGGTTAACAAATGATAATCATTTAACAAAAGGAAAATCAGTTAAGTTACCCTGGGCATTGTTTAGCTAGCAAATCCTTGAAAACCCTTTGTTCAACATGGCAGCCTGATAAGTTATTTGAATAGCAGTCATTGACTAAGACATTTTCCAGGAGGACGGCAAGCATCCAAAAGGCATCTTCCTCTGTTTTCATCACAAGTAATAGCAGTGCTGCAACGAAATTTAACCCCTGAAAAATGGATGATAACAATACTTGTTATAAAAGTAGATTGCTTATTTATTAGTAATAAAGTAGTGCCAATATATAATATAAAAGCATGCCATGACCTACTCCTAAAATGAAGTTGCTAGCTGGTAGGAATAGGGTTTTTTTTGTTTCTCAAATCCAATTATGCAAGATGGGGCAAACACTTTAAGGATTCTGATGAGGAGATGCTATCGCTGAATGTCTATTGGAACTAATTCTACAATGGCAATAAAATCATCCATGCTACACAAAATAGCCATGGATTTAGGTGGATTTAATGTCATGATGATTAGGAAACCATCACAAGGATGTATTTATAAAAACAATACATGCTTATAAGAATATCATAATAAACTCTGATAGTTAGTTATACCATTAAAAGATCACATGGTTATGATTGAATGTATATCACGAAAACAAGTAAACATTTTATAAATACATAGTTTTAATCCAATAAATACCCACCTGGCAGTAGCCAACATCAGAATCACGGAAAGAATACCCAACAAGAACACGTCGGAGAGCAGCATGACCCTCAGGTGTGTCCAACCATGGGTGACCAGGAAAAGTTCGTGGCAGATCCTGCCAATATATACATAGAAGAATTACATATTAACATACAAGGGAAAAACATAATCTTGAATTAGATTATGGAAGGGAACACCAGACAAGAAAAAGACATTTTTTTTACTAAGAAAACCAGATAAGCAGATGAACTTTTACAAAAAAAAAAAACATCTTAATAAAAAAATCAAACAATTAATTACCCAATTTATAAAGACCTACACCATGATTGCACTTACTCAATTGCATAATTGTAGTTAACCAGCATTCCAAAACAAAGGACAGTTTATCACAAACTAATTTCAAAGTAGAAATTGGAAATGAAAAAGAATGATGATAATCCATTTTTCATAGGCAGAATGTAATTATATTAACTACAAGCAGATGAATACCCAGGGAATGCTTCCATCAATTTTCTTCCGACCATAACCATTCCGCTTCATCGTCAACAATTCTTCAACTTAATGTAAAGGCTCTAAAATATTTTTAATATAAAATATCAAATTACATAGATGTAAAGTACTTCATTTAATTATCTAGATTGAATGAAAACTGTTACTAATCTAACAAGAGCAAATCCCATCTTCTTAAAGATATCATCTAAATCTACAAAAATCAAACTCAAAAAGAATAAGCTTACCAATGCACTTGCATGTGAAGAATCAAACTCATATAACCATCAAATCTAAGTTATAACTCTTCGATCGCAACCAATATAAGGCAATGTACCAAAATTGTATCTAACACGTTAAGCCATCAGCCAAAATAAAGCAATAATTGAATCCAAATTATAACCAAAACCACCAAGTAAAAGAATGCAAAAGAACCTAAATGCAGACTCACATGATCAATCTGCCTTGTGGCTGGTGTAACTTTTCCTTCAACAGCCTTAATCAAATCATTGTAATAGCTCTCAGGTACAGTAGATTTCTTCTTTGCAGCTCCAGAGAGCGAAAACCAAACCTTAGGCCTAAGAACAGGAGGTATCCCCTTCCTTATAAGCCTCTTCAAAGTTATTGCATTAGCTAAAGTAGACAATTTAAGAGAAGATTTCAAGGCAATCCCTTCAGATATAGAAGTAACTTGTGGCTGCAAATACCAATTGGCACCCTTGCTGGCCTCTAATGCCCACCAAACTCTCCCTTGTTGTCTCACCTTCTCTCTAACCTCATTCAATACATTAACATCATCCACATTGCCTTCTACAGTGAACCCATATAGGTCTTGGAATTTGACTGTTAAATTTGCCCTCCTTGAATGGATGCTTGGCCTCAAGATTGGAAATTGAGATTGGAATTCCAAGGAAACTTCTTTTTTGGTATGTGTTTTGTACATATCTGGGTTTTCTGCTGGTGGTCTCTTGCGATGGATCAAGAGAAAGAAGGCCAAGGGAGAAATTGGAAAAAAAAAAAAAGCTTTTGTCAAATAAGAAAAGGCCACAGGCTTGGAAACATTTGAAATGGTCAATTTTTGAAGCTTAAAAGCTTATAATTGAATTAGCCTCAAACAGGGGTATTTCGTTATTTAACAAAAGAAGAATCCCAAAACAAAATTTACTAGAAGAAATGGAAATATACATTTAAAAATGGCTTGGTTGCCATTCATACAAGCTTCAAAATCTACCCTAACAAATAATAACCAACTAAAAAAGAAAAGAAAAAAAATTAAAAATTACAGCAAAGCTTTTACCTTTTCAAGTGGGCTCATCAACAGAAATGGATTATTGAAACAAAAAGAGAAAACCAGAAAAGGAAAAGCTTATTTAAACAGACTTAAACAGCCAATAATCAAAATAAAGAGCAAAACCCAGAAAAGAGATCTTCATGGGAATGCATAAACAGAGAGAGAGAGAGAGAGAGAGAAGGGGAGAGAAGAGAGAGAAAGAGAGAGAGTTGATGGTTGAATTTGGGTTTTCTGTGATTGTTGCTAAAGAGAAGATCTTTGAAACAAATGTGTGATAAGGAAAAAAGACCCGAGTTTTGAGGTAAATTTCTGAGCTTTGAAATGAAGCTTGAAGAAATATGGAGGACTGGACGGGAATATAGCTGCCCCTAAGGTGGACTTCTCTGGTGGACGACAAATGAAGGGATAAACTTCTTTGAGGGACCAAATTGAAAATTGCTTTTAGTTTAGAGGATGTAACTTGTAATTTTCTTTTGAATATACTTTCTATAAATATATAAATATTTTTAGAACGATATAAGTGGATAATAAAGAGAGTCGTTGGTAATGTTTTCGAGATATAAAGATAGAGGTAATTTTGCTATGGGTAGGTTAAAATTTGTGCATTAAGGCCCATAATATTTTAATTACTAAAACACCCTTTATATTTTTTAAATTTCCCTTCAATTTGAAAATTATATTATTATTATTATTATTATTATTATATTTTTAAAAAAGGTTGTCAATAAATATTAATCATTATTTTAGGATTATATTCGTTAGATATTTTTCTAAAAGGAAAATAAATTTCTATTAATAAATAAAAAAATGTTCACACAGTACAAATAAAATAATAAAATTTTACAATATATATATATATGACTAATTAAGTTACTAAAATTTAATATCTTTAAATTTTTTCGATACAAACAATAAATAATGATAATATACAATAAATAATTTAATTTTCAACAAAATACTTATTTCATCTGTCATATATTATTTTCTATACGAGAGTGACATATTTATTAAAGACGAAAGAATAACCTTCATTAAAAAATAAAAAATTCTCGTTAGAGAATGACAAATAACATCTATTATAAGAGAACGTGTAACATTCAAGTAAAGGAAGATAAAACTTTATAATAAAAATTTAAATAGTATTTAATTTTATTTTAAAAATTTAAGAAACACAAAAATAATAAATAAATACTAAATTTTATATCTATATTAATCTGAAAATTATTTGAGAACAAATTATATAAAAATACTTAAAATATAAAAAATATAAAAATTAAATAATAAATTAGAAAATAGATGAAAGGGAAATAAACTGATGATTGATTCACTCTCAAATTAAAAATTTTTTTATAAAAGTTCAGAAAAAAAAATTTTAAAATAAAAATTACAATTCAACAAATAAAAAAAAAGAAATAAAGATTTCAATTAGCGTAACTTTTACTTTTTTTTTTCCTTCAAGATTTAGCTTTCTGGTTTAGAAATTTTATAGTATCAAATATATTTTATTATTTATTTAAATATTTTTTAACTAATTACCTTTATTTGTTTTCTTTAAATTTAATATATAATATATGTTTTTTTCTAGTATTTTTAGAATACGCAAATTAGTAATTTTTTAAAAAAATAGTTTTTTTATTTTTAAGGAATTGTTGAAAATTTTTACGAAAAATTTAAATAGATTACTTTAATGATTTGAAAATATAGATTTTTTTTTGCATTTTTTGTAATTTTTTTAAACATATATTATTATATCAACACTACTATTATGTTTTGATGTCAATTAATGATAGTATATTTTTTAATTAATATAATTAATAAATTATATACTTATAAATTGTTTTAAAAATTTTATAACGATAAAAAATTATAATAAATTTATAAAATTTTCAAATAAAAGGGCTAATTCTACCTCTCATGTTTTTTTAATATTTTGTGGAGAATATAGAAAAACGGGGATTTTTTTTTTTTTTGTATGGGGGAAATTAATTCCTCATGTAATGTTTCATCAAATTGGCAATAGGTTAAGCAATTTAATCATATGATAACTATAATAGCAACATGAACAGAAAATTATAATTGCTGAAAGTGAAGTATAATATAAAAAAAGGATAAAAACAACTAAAAATAGCTATTTTGAAAACGGAAATATTATCCGACTTTGATTATGACTAATAGATTATCATTGTTTCGTTACTACACAAAATTTATTCTTTCACTTTTTGTATAAATTGTGTTGCCTAAAATTAATGATTTAATTTCTAAAATTTATTAGCTCAAATTCTCTATTAAACTAATTAATTAGTGTGGTTATTTCTATTAATATGTGGTGAAAATAATTTTGTATAGTTCCTACCACATCTATCTCAGGTATAAAATTAATGCAATATATATATTACTAAAAAATAAAATTCCAAATCTATACAAGTATTTTTTTAATTGTCGCTACTTCTAGAATATTAATATAATAATAATAAAAATCATAAATTATATATTACTATACAAAGTTTTAGATTTTAAAAAGTTTTGGTTATAATTATTATTATTCACAAAATTAGCAGCCGATTTTTATGTAAATAATAGAATCATTTTTAGGATTATAAACAAGTTGATAGTTGCAATTGATAATTTTAAAATAAAAACTAGTTATAAAAAAAAAAAAAATTGGTTGTGGAAAACTTTTTTTTTAACAACAATTATTGTCAAACTTGTAATAAATTATTTAAAATATTCTGAAATCTTAAATCAAATGGTACAAATATTTAGACAAAATAAATCTAATTACCCTAATCCAGTCCGATTTCCATTCTATTGGCTAAATATTGCTCACTTCCAGCCACGTGTATCTGAAAAATGCATTCAATAATATTGAGAACATTTTTCATATATGTATATATATATACATAAATCGTAATTTATAATTCATACATTTAATATAAATACTGTAATTTTAAATTTTTTGATGATTCAGATATTATTTTTTAAAAAATATTATTTTATTTTATTTCATAATTATTTAACTTATTTTTATTAAAAAATATTTTAAAATATTTTAATTTTATTTGTGGTTCTTTTAAGAAATTAGTTGATATTGATATTGTTAATAACAATTGAAAACTATCCATTAAAACTGTTTACACTTTACAGTAAGAGACTAGATATTATTGTCCTGATTAAAAAAAAAAGATACTATTGTCACAAGGGCAAATTAGGAAAAACAATATTACTTAGATTAGGACGCGTTTTGAGTTGAGTTCAGCTGCAAAAGTGAATTTTTGAGTTGATGAGAAGTCTGTGGCCCCCACTTAGAATCCAAATCATTACCTCTCCGCAGCGAGCCAGGCAGTTGTGGGGACCACACCCCCTTCTGTATATTAGAGCGCGAAAATGGAAGGTCTCACGTGCTAGACTTTCACACGCCTGCCCCCTTCGTGGTTGCATAGATGCTATTCCATTATAGCCCCAAAGCATTCTCGCTTATAAAGTTGACAAGTGGCCACCTTGGCTGGTTACGGCTTATGGGCCGGCCTCTCACAACAAAGGTGGGCCGGCCATATGATGGGTCCCTCTTTTTAGGATCCTCCAAAGCACCTCAAGTTCACAGCAACTTCTTAGATTTAAAGGAATTTTATTTCTCAAAGAATGATACAAATTTATTTATCAACTTTTTATTATTTAATTATATTATTATTAATATTATTAAAAAAAAGTAAGGGAAATTTAAAAATTATATATCAAATTGAATAAAATAAAATATGAATGAATGGCCCACCCAATGCACCAATAATTGCGCATTTGACTATTGTACAATCTTCTTTAGTTCTATTTGCGTAGTATTTTTTTTATTTTTCAAACTGTTTATATTTGCGTGTTGCTTAGCTTTCATTCTTAAATAGACGCTACGTGTCTACCTTACATGAATTTCACCCAAAAAAAAAAATTCAACCAAATTAATGGAGAGAGTACAAGTGCTCAGTAGTCAAATCAGCAAAAGCTCTAATAGAGCTTCAAGCTCTAATTAAAGAACAATCAGGAAAATATAAGCAATTTAGTAAAAGCAATCAATATGTTTCAGCACGACCAATAGCTAACCAACATGTTAACTATGATATCAATTAACCAAAGAAGATTTTAAAGAAAAGTGGTTTAGCAAGGTTTGCCAATAGAAACTTTATATTGATATGTACAAACCTAATAAACCAGTCTTTGAATTTGTTTTTTCCATCATATGGCAATCTATTTTGAAGTATTTGGTTCTCTTAAAGTGGTTCGCAATGATGTGGATAATGGCTTAAAGAGAAATAAATGGAGAAACATAAATATGGAAATCAAACAAAAGATATGAGACTGTTAATTAATTAAGTATCTATTAATTATTATTATTATTTTTAGTTATGTTGATTGAATTTTTTTTTTGTGAATTCTTGCTGGCTCTAGTTTTAGGCTTTATTTTCTAATAAATAGTTTAATGGTTGTCTTGTAATTAGGGAGTTAGGCTGTTTTTTATATTTAAACCATTGAATAAAGAAAGGGAGGATATCGTATTATAATCAATTCAGTTGAATACGTGAAATATGAGGCTTGATTTTCTCTGTTAAACTAACTTCTATCAATTTCCTTTATTAGTCAGAATATGTTCAAAAAATAAAAAACAGTTTTATACCAAAGTGTTATCAGAGCTCTGGCATATGGATCAGAGAGTGGAGCAGCTTGAGCAATCCGTCCAATCTCTTGTCGGTGGTTAAAAGGCATTGCTAAACGCTTAGAAGAGCTCTTCTCTCAACTCAATGTGCGGATGGATCAATTAGCTTCCCAATCTTCTCACAAAAGGGGCATTGAATCGGATGCACGAACTCCAGAGTCAAGAGGGAGATCTATCAGTTCTGGAGCTACTTCCTCTCATGCTCTGAAACTGGTTAAGCTCGACTTCCCTCGTTTTGATGAGAAGGAACAACCCACAAGTTGAATTTGTCGAGCGGAACAATTTTTCCAATTCCATCATACTCCTGATAATGAACGCATCGAAATCGCCTCTTTTCACATGGTGTGAGATGCTCAGATGTGATATCAACTGTTAAAACAAGAAAACCCAGTTATTACATGGGCAGAATTCAAAGAGGGGCTTCACTCCCGGTACGGTCCTAATCAGCTCATAGATTTCTTTGGTGAATTGTCAAAACTGCAGCAACATGGTACTGTTCAAACGTACCAAACTCAATTTGAAAATTTATTAGCCAAAGTGGGACATTTATCTCAATCAAGGCAGGTAAGCTGTTTTGTTAGAGGGTTGAAAACTTTCATACGAACGGATGTGCTGGCCAATCGGCCAAGAACTTTGTCAGAGGCAATTTCCCTTGCACGATTGTATGAAGCGAGGAATTTATCTCAGGAATAGAGTTTTACCACACCTACTTCTGCGCCAACTGATTCAACACTGCAATCATCGCAAATCTTTTTCTACATCGACAATACCAACAACTCACAACGTCAAACGATTGACTTGGGACGAGCTGAACGAGAGAAAAAAATTGGGACTATGCTTCAAGTGCAATGAAAAATATGGAGCGGGGCATAGGTGTAAAAAACTTTTTGTCATTCGAGCTGTTTTGCAGGATAGTGACGATAATACAGAGATGGAGATCGAAAGTTACTCTTGAGGACGAGTTGTTTTAAGGGGGAGGGAATGTCACGTGTCTATTAATTATTATTATTTTTTTTGTTATGTTGATTGAGTCTTTCGTGGATCCTTGCTAGCCCTAGTCTTAGGCTTTATTTTCTAATAAATAACTTAATGGTTGCCTTGTAATTAGGAAGTTGTTAGGCTGTTTTTTATATTTAAACCATTGAATAAAGAAGGAGAGGATATCAGATTATAATCAATTCAGTTGAATACGTGAAACGTATCAATTCAGTTGAATACGTGAAACGTGAGGCCTGCTTTCCTTTGTTAAACTAACTTCTATCAATTTCCTTTGTTAGTCAGAATAGGTTCAAAAAATAAAAAACAGTTTGTACTATAGACATATTGGAGTTCATATATTGTAGTAGTCAAGCTCTCATAAGAATATGGTTTTTGGAGACAATTAGTTGTTTTATGGTTTTTCCAAGACATAAGTGAATGTTGAAGGAATTAATAATGTAGTAGCATGTTAGTGATTTTTTGGTGAGTGGACAAGTAGTCTAATATGTATTACAATAAGTGTAAATGCCTAATATTACAAAGCCGAGAGTTTCCTTCCTTGTGAAGTTTCTCCTTTCTTTCTATGAGTTTTCTTCTCTATTTTTGAGCCAATGACCCTAAAACTTTTATTTCACCCCTCATCTTTTTTTTTTTTATTTATTTTAGTTTTTAGCGGTTTTGGGTTATTTCTCCTCTAGATCAGACCCTTGCAAGGTCCTTTTGTCCTCCATAGTCATAGGTGTATGGTTTTCATGGATTTTGTTGGATCACCCAATCCTTGGCTTGTTTTTTGTGCTGTGGTTGGATTCTACGAGGGTTTTTTGAAATCAAGAAAACCCCATTAGTGCTCTTGTGTTTTTTTTTTCTTTTTTTTTGTTTCTTAGTTTAGTTTTGCAAGTATTTTAGGATGTATGATGTGGTCTCAAAGATATCAAAAGAATTTCAATCATCATTGTCCATGTGTTTTGTATTATGGGTTTCAAACCTTCTCCTAGTCTCTTTCGATTTGGCAAAGCCCATTGGCTGCAATGGAAGCTTCTGTTATAACCTCCTGTTTTTGAAGCTTTACGTTGATGTTTCAAGCTTTAGAAGTTGTAATCCCAAGTTGAGAGCTTCTTACTTTCATTCCTCAATTCTCATAGATATAAAATCCAAGGATTATTGGGACTTAATAGTTAACGTCTTTTATGCGGTGGGATGTGGTTTTTTATTTCTAACAATTGTATCCCCTTTTTAGATTCATTTTCTTTTTTTTAGGCCTTTTGTGCTCTTTATATTTTAACCGGTGCTTTATGAAACATGTATATGTGGGTAATATTGCAGGATTTTTTTTTTAATAAAGATTACATTGCTTTTGTTTTCTTTTGTGCTTTCGATGGCATTCCCTAGCTATCCAAGGCTTTTTTGTATTCAGATTTTGTTTTAATGAAGTTATCCTTTGATGATAATATATATATATATATATGCGTTACAATAAGCAATAAGCAAAAAGAAGATACTAAGAAGAGGTAGGAAAGTAAATACCAAGTGATGCATCTTATTTAAAACTTTTAGATTGCCCTTCTCTAGAAAGCTCTGCTCGTTTCTATGCCCTTTGCCCTGCCCTTGGTGGCCTCAGACTTAGTTGAGGGGAGGTCGACGGCCATTTTTGGCCGCAGACAGACCCAATATGCTCTTTTTCTCTTAGATTTTCTGTGGTTGTTAGTTTTCCTAATAAATAAAGTCTTAGATCTAGGTTTTTCCTTTTACTTGCTCATCTCTCTATTGCTAGCCATAGATCTGAAAATTTTGTATCTTCATCGGTGGTCTCTTTGGAAGGCTAGAAGAAGATGATTTCATTCGATTATGGCCCTAGGATCAGCAAATTGACTCCAACGTGGTCTCATCTACACGCCCTTTGCAGATCTATCTCGTTGGCTCAGGCTTAAGCTCTGCATCTTTTTGGTTTGTTCGTTCATGGCCTGTTTTACGCAGGCTTCAAGTGTATGGAGTTTTCAGTTGTTTTTTGCCGAACCAGTTTGAGCGACTTGTACCCATGGTATTTTGTTGGTTCGGACAGCTCACAAGTTACAGGAAGAAGTTGTTCTCCAACATATTATGCTCATCATATCTTCCTCAGTGCTCTTCTTTCAACCTCTAACCTTGGTGTATATTTTGGGGTTTTCTCTATTCAGGGTATACACTTAGCTCTCTGTTTTTCCAAGCTTGAAGGAATCACCTCCTTGGGCTGAGACCTAATGCTAGTTGCTTTTTATGGCTCTATGACAATGCATGGCTGTTCTTTGCTTTAGCATGGTCCCACTGGTCAGTTTGTTATACTAGGATGTGCGCATGTTTGTTTGATCTATATAGGCTAATGTCCTTTCATATCTAGCCTGAGTTCGGTTCTATAATGTCCATGGTTGGGTATTCGAGTGTAATGACCTTAATTGGTCTTCTGCTTCTTTGCCAAGTTGTGAGTTTTTTGCTCTACATGGTTGCCCTCACCATGACTGAGTTTCACTTATTATTTGGGGTTATTTTCTAATATATTCCTCTTTAATTTGATAAAAAAAAAGTGAGGCATTATATTTAGTAATTTAAAATATGTAATGATGCTTGTCAATCTGTCTTTATAAGAGCATTCATAAATTGGCTTACCTGGCATAGGTAACATTAGGCCTTGTCTTTTGATAATGTACCGATTGGGGTGGAAAGTAGAGAACTAGAATATTTTTATTAGTTATAACCAGGTGTATTTCTAAGCTTAGGTTTAATTTTTTTTATACCAGATCGATTTACAAACGATAATTTTATTCACAAGGATTTAATTTATAATATCTTATTTAAAGGATAAAAGTGTCGAATTACTTACACTAATCACCTATTAAAAAATTTAATAATAAAATTTTGGAAAAATATGTAAAAATACCTTTAAAATTTATGTGAATATATAAATTGGTTTTTAAAGTTTTTTTTTTCTCAATATACGAATGGCGGTTAAAGTCTAAAAAATTTGATAATAATTTATTTTTTAATAAAAAGTTAATTTATTTTTAATAAAAAATTGACTGTCGTTAACTGTGTGTTTAGTTTTTCGTTGAAATATATAAATATATTTTTTAAACTTGTATAAAAATATAAATTGGTACTGAATATTTTTTTATTTAATTATGTACTAAAATAATATTTTTATGTATTTATAAATAAATTAAACATATTTAAAAGTATTTTATATTAAATAATATTTTAATTAAAATTATTATATAATATTGTTTTTGATGTATTTTTAAAGTTATTAATTCATATATATATATATATATTGCATCAGATGTGTTATATCATTAAGATGATATATTTAAAATATTTTTTAAAAATATAAAAAAATAAAAATATTTAAAATTATATTTTTTAATTTGCTCATAATTTTCAATTGAAATTATTTTTTTATTTTAAAAATATTAAATTTTAATTAGCTTTAAAAATATTATCTATAATTAATCAATTAAAATTATTTTTAATTTAAAAATATCAATTTTAATTTTGAAATTGAAAATTAAAAGTATATTTTTTTTACAAAATGGATATTTAAAAGAAATATTTTAAAATATATTTGATTCATTTTTAAATAGATAAAAATATTATTTTAATATATAATTGAGAAGAAAAAATATTTAGTGATAATCTATACTTTTGTGGAAATTTAAGAAGTATATTTATATATTTTAATAAAAAATTAAATACATAATTAACGGTAGTTAATTTTCTGTTAAAAGAGAGAGTTAATTTATTATTTTTTAAAATTTTAAGAGTTAATTTGTATATTTACTCAAACTTTAAGTATATAAATGAAAAAAAATAAAATAAAAGCAAATCATTACCATCACACAAACTTCAAGGCTTTTATTGTACATTCTCCCTAAAATTTTACAACTATAAATTATTTACTTATTTTGCATTTGTTAATTATCAAATTTAAATAAAAAGTATAAAAATTGTTCAAAATAATTAAAGGGCCTGATAGAAATAAAATTCAGAGACTATTTAGTTAATTTTTAAAAAAGTAGAGATCCTTTTATTAATTACATTAAATTTTCAAGGTGAAATAATAATTTATCATACCATTATTGTTAAATATGAAATGACTAAAGAATAGTAACATATTTAGTTTAAATGTTACTAAATAACTGAAAATTAGTGATCATTTGAGAAATTTTGCCAGATGTTGATTGAAATATTAAGTGAGAATTATAATATATATCAAAATTTGCTAGAAGTTGATTGAAATGCTAAGTGAGAAAACAAAGTTCCATATTAAATAAATATAATATATGTGAGTAATTAATTTAGAAATAAGTTTACTAATCTTAACAGCTACTTATTAAAGTTAGGTCTTCCAAATCTATTTTAAGAAATTCATCGTGAAATCAGAGCAAAAATTAATTTTTACAATTCGATTTCTCAGTGGGCTTTTTTTTCTTCCAGTGATGAGCTTTTAAAATTTGTTCTTATCCCATGGTGGATTTCTTTCGCTCAGTGATGAGCTTTTAAATATTTATTTTTCGTTCGGGATGAAATGTCTTTCGAACTTTTATTCTTAATATGAAATATTCTTTGTATTTTAAAATTCTCTTGATCCAACTTGTATTATATAATTTCAAGTGTCAATTGGGCTTATAATAAATTATTTTGACCCTGTTACTACTTGAGAGAGACTACTATGAATATATATGGAAATAAAAATCTCACATTAAATAAATACAAAACATGTAAATAATTAATATACAAATGAGCTATCAAACCTTAACAATTAATTTTTAAGGTTATCTCTCTCAAATATATATTAAAAAATTTATCAATTAATAATATGATTTAATTTTAATATATTATTATATATTTTAGTTATTTCTCTCGTCACACATTATTCTCTTAATTCTGATGACAGACTTATCTCATAATTTACCTTAATATTATTTTATTATAAAAATATCACTCATAATTTATTCTTTAATATTATTTAAATATACACATTAATATTATCCAGTGGATATTAATTTTTTTTTTATTTAAATACAACTTATCTATTGTCCAACATAAAAATATAAATAATTCATAAACAATTTCAAACAATAATTATGTAGATCTGACCTTATTTATGCGTTGAACTACGAGAAAGAAGGGGTGTTTTACTGATTTATTCTTTAATAATATTTGAAATATTTATATATTAAAGGGTGAATCCAACTACTCAGTAAGAAAATAATTATATAGCAAAGAGTGAACAAATAAAGTTTTTCTCATATAATTACTAGTATAAAATTTTATAATTACTGCATAATAAATTTTTTCTTAAAAAAATATAAATTTTACAATATCATAGTATAAAATTTAAATCATATAATTTCATACACTCAACATATATAGTTCATAGATAACATAATACTTTAGGTGTAAGTAAACATATATTTACTGATAACCTAAAAGTAAAATATGGCATCTTGGGTACAGTGATGACGCATGACAGCACCAAGAGCAAATATTCATGGTCATACACATATGCAGAGCTGCCCCCAAAGGGCGACTACCTGATATACGCTCAAAAAACTATATATACACCAAACGTTATCTCAAATATAGTATCATATCATAATCCGTCAATTCCTTCAACACCCCATCATCACATGTGTCTCTATTAGAAAATATATAATGAGTATATTTAAAATATTTATTAAACTGTTTCAATAATTAATCATCATATTATAATTCAAATATCAACATATCATTATTTGTTCCTATTTTAAATATATATAAAAATTATTTCTTTCAAATTCATCATAAACATAATTTTATCATGAAATAATTTTACCAAATTATATATATATATAATTTAATAAAATATCAATGTTATATAATTATCCACTCATTTTGATCAACAATTTAATTTATTTAATTGACCGAATCACCTCTATGTTCTATAATTGTTGTTGAATCCTCACTTAAAGTAATATAAAATAATAATTTACTAAAGTATTATCTAGATTTATTAACTACTATGAGGTGAATTATGTGAAAAGAAAATGTGAGAATGATTTCTAAAATCTTAGCAAATTTTCGGCGTAATTCGATCGTTTTCAAAATCTTACAATAATATTTCAATGAGTATTTTTCAATTTATCAAGTTAATTTCTTACCAATATTCTAATAAAAATTTTAACAACTTAATATAATTTGAGTGTCTAAATTCAATATAAAAATTTAATTCATTTATTTTAATAGTTTAATAATTATAATAATGATAATATTTATATTATTAGTTAATTAATTTAATTTCGTTTAAATAACATTTATTTAATTTATTTAATATTTTAAGAAAAATATAATTTTATATTTACTTTCAATAAAATTAAATTAATTCATATTCTTAAATTTTATTTAACTTAATTTCTAAAATAGGTTTGTATTTATAATAATAATTATAACAATATATTATAATGAAAAATTTTATTAAAATAACAATAATATCATTTATTTAAGTTCTATTATATTTTTTAAAATATTATTAATAATGACACTTTTAGTAACATTAGTAATAATAATAGTTACTTAGATATTAACCTATATAATAAATTTTTATTATTTAAAAATAATTATTTAATTATCTTTAATTGAACTATAACAATTTATATTAAATTTAGTAGTAATAATATTAATAATTATAGCTATTGAAATAAATATATAATAAATTTAAAAGTAATAAATATAACATTATAATAATAGTAGTAGTAGACGGGTGTGCGGTTCCGGTTCTGGTACCGGTTCCAGGAAGGAATCGGTACCGGAACTGAAAAACGATTCCTAAAAAAATTGAAACCGGTACCGGAACCGTTGAACACTGGAACCAGTACCGGAACCGGTACTCGACCAGTTCCACTCCAGTATCGATTTTTTTTTCGGTTCTGGTACCGGTTCCAGTTCTTTTTTCCGGTTCTGATACCGGTCCCGGTACCGGTCCTAGCTCTAGGAGAGGAACCGGAACCGGAACCGTAAATTATAATTTTTGATTTCGGTTCCGGACCGGTTCCAAAATTACCGGTTCCTTTTCGATTCCAGTACCGGTTTCGGATCAGTTCCCGGCCGATTCCAGAAGGAACCATGCACAGCCTTACTAGTAGTAAAATTTAACACTAATAATAATTATAAAATTGAGAATTACTTCTAATAATAATTATAATGAATTTATGATTAATCTAATAATAATGCTTTATTTCTATAACAATAGTAATATTAATTAATCATTACTTTATCATTGATTTAAATTTAAAAATAAATACTAATTGAATTATTATAGTTATAGCAATAAAAATTTTAATTAAATAATTAAGTTTATAAATTATTATAAATTTTAATCCTATTATAGTTAACACTTATTTTGATCATTTAATAATTAAGTAACTTAAATTAATTCATAATTAATTTAATTAACTTAGTTCAATTTGTAGGTAAAAACTCTTATATAAATAATAATTTAATAGTAGTCTTTAATATAACTTAATTAACAAATTATTAATTTATTTACTTATAATTAATTTTATAAATTCCACTCATACATTTATTCATATTTTTATATTTAAAATATTATTTATTTATTCTGTAATTTACTAATAAATTTTATAATTCAAGAATTTAATTTATTTTAACCCTAAATATATTTTTTTATTCTAAAGTACATATATATATACTTATCCTCATTCTAATTTCAAATAATTACTCAATTAATTTTTAACTATATATATATATTAACAAAATTCATTAAATCTTATTAAATGATAATTTAAAATTTACTATCAACTAACTATCAATTTATTGATTCGCATATATATATATATATGTATAATATAAGTAATTTATTCTACAATTTATTGATAAACATTCATAACTTAAATATTTACTTAATTTAATCATATTCAGTAAATAAATAATAAATTTTAAGTTAGTATTTAAAATGTATAATATATAATTTAATTTTTAATTATTTTTTTATCATTAATTATCTATTTATTTATTTTTGTGAATTTTCTTTTATAGCCTCTCAAAAACAACAGAATCTCTAATTACTTTGAAATTTTAAAAACAGTCAATAAAAAATTTTCATTGTTCCGATTTCTCTCCCATTTTTCAGCTCCTTCCTTTTCGAATCTGGTTCCGACTTCTTCAACAAACTTGAAGATCTCCTTCTCATCTTTCTAATGAGATAAGGTTTGTCCAAAACGGACACTAACAGCAGAAGATATGACCTAAAAACTAAATTAGGTCGAACCAGATATTTTTGTTCAAAACGATCAAGTTTTATGACAATCAAAACAACCTCATTTCACTTAATTGTCTTCACAGTAATTGTAGGAACATATTTTAAGATTCAAATGGGCCTGGGCTGAGCTTGTTTTGACACTTGGAGCTCCAGATATGTCTTACACAATAAAACCACATTATATTATTTTCATTATGTTCATTTATGATATTTATTCTGGATTCATAACTCTTTTTTTGATTAATTTCGAGGATGAATTGAATCTTGAATCCTCTTAGATATTTGTAGAGCTCCTTTCTATCTTTCCAACGAATCACAAATCACTCAATTTGAAGATCTACATCTTCAGTTATGCCTGAAGAAGCAAACAATGGTCAAGATATTAAAAATGTTGAAAATTCCTCAATTTAATGGTATTATTCCAAAAGTAACTAAAATCATGTCTAATTGATAAAAATTGTTCAACCAACCGAGTTAAGCTTAAAAATAATTCAAAAATACCAAAAATATTAAGAATAAAAGTAACAAATTATGCACATATCAATGTATAAAAAAATCATTCATATTTTCACACAAATACAAATCAAAGCTTAATATTTATTTTGACTCAAATATACTCAGAAATTGTCTTTTTTAATGTGGAAAATAACTGGAGTTATTATCCGTCAACTATAATATTAAATAGAAGGTAACATTTGAGATGAGCAATTGAAAATAATCCAATTTCTTTAGATTTTGGGTGACTTATTATCTTCTCAATTAATTGTATTTTTGGCTTGTTTCTTCTTCTTACAATACATTTCGAAGAAATTGAAGGGGGTTTAGAAGGGAGTTGGACTATTTCTTGGTTGATTATCGGATACAAAGATCAATTTTAATGTACAAAGATCAAAATTTGGCATGAGAGTCAAGGATTTAAGCTTCCAAATGTCATCATTTTATTCAAAATTTGATACAGATTTGCATATCACGTATGCCTGAGGACTTAACCAAGCAATTTTATTGTGATTAATCATCTTCATATTATCACAAGTCTATGTAATATGTGTTGGTGGTAGCACACCAAAATTGAAAAATAAAAATAAAGAAAGTCAAAAATGCAAGGTGCCTAACAATGAAGAAATTGTCAAAAATGTGAGGTGAAAATGGGAGGTGCCTAATTTAGCATAATTTTCACCTAATTTAGTTTGACAATTTATTTGCATTTGAAGCCTATAAATAGGCTCATTCTCTCCATTTGTAAAAACACCAAGCAAACACAAAATATAGCTTAAGGAGAGCTATAGGTTAAATACCAAATAGTTTATATTAGGAATTAGAGAATCAATCTCTTGGAGTTCCTTGGAGTATAAATATTTGGGGGTTGTTTTGTGGGTGTCGGTTAGAAAAATATTTTGTAATTTGTGGTTGTAACAATTTGCCGCATAGTGAATATTTTTCTTGGTTGTCGTTAGACAACGACCGTGATTTTTCTCCATTCGGGAGTTTTCCACGTTAAATCATTGTGTTTTATTCTCTTTAATTTCTCAATTGTTATTTTATTTTCTCATTTATTCCTGCTTAAAGACGGTCCGAGGGGCGGGAAAATAACGATTTTCCCAACAAGTGGTATCAGAGCTTAGGTGTTATAATTTTTTGTCAAAAATCTTAGTATGCTCTGTGGTTCCAGCTTGGTCTGATCTTCCACATCAGAAAAGATTTTTGTTAAAAATTATTTTTGTTTTTAAGCTGGTGGAGCTTTGGAAAAGGTGGAGCCGTTTTGCTTTGGTGTGCTTGAGTATTGGTGGTGAGATAAATAATTACATGTCGAGGTAAATTCTGTCAAACGACACGAATTTAGTCTAAGGCAAGTGGATTTTAAGTGAGACCTTTGTGACTCCTCCTCTTACCTGGGAATTTACCTGGTGTAATATTTATTTCTGGTCCTTTATTAAGCACAAAGTAAGCATGTCGGCAATGAGATGCGAGATTGAGAAATTTGATGGGAGAATGAATTTTGCACTGTGGCAAGTGCAAGTCAAAGATGTGTTGATACAGTCTGGACTACATAAGGTTTTGCAGGGTAAACCAGTCAGCGGAAGAAATTCAGAAAAAGGCGGTGGCAGCGGAGACTCAGAAAAATCCAAGATTAGTGACGAAGAATGGGAGGAGCTGGATATCAAGGCGGCAAGTCAAATTCGCATGTGTCTAGCAAAAAATGTTCTTGCTAATGTGCTTGGATTGTCCACGACAAAGGAGCTGTGGGAGAAACTGGAAGAATTGTATCAGGGAAAAAATATATCCAACAGGTTATATTTGAAAGAGCAATTTCATACGTTGAAAATGGCGGAAGGTACAAAGCTGTCCGATCACCTGAGTGTCCTCAATGGTATTATCTCTGAATTAGAAACTCTTGGAGTGAAAACCGAAGATGAAGATAAAGCTCTCCGGCTCATCCTGTCACTTCCTTCAACATATGAGCACATGAAGCCTGTTCTGAAATATGGTAGTAAGGAAGTGGTGTATGCGGATGTGGTTAGTAAGCTCATTACTGAGGAGAGAAGACTGAATGAAATGGAAAATAAATCTTATGAGAATTCAGCTTTATCTGTCGGTATCAGGAAAAAGAATAAAGGCTCCGGAAAGAGGAAGGTTGTCTGCTGGGGGTGTGGTCAAACTGGACACGTGAGGAAGGATTGCCCGAACGGTGGAGCTGATTCGGCTAGAAGCTCTAACGTTGTTGCTGCCAATGTGATCTCCTGTGGCGAAGGAGATGATGAGTTTTCTCTGTAGTTGAGAGAAGTGTGTCCTCATGGCATGATTGCTACCCATTGAGATGCCATGGAAGAGGACAGATTATTGGTAGCTGGTCCACAGAAATGCGTGCGACATTGGTTGACAGTTGATGCAAAGCATGTGGTGGAAAAATGATGTCGATGGCTAATGAACTCTCGGAAAAGTCAACAGGAGGGTTGCACCATAAACTATTAGCGGGATCCGACATGGCCGATGGAAAATTCTTGGAGTTGACGAAATAATTCCAAGTGGCGATACTCTTTTATGGTGGAGTATGTTAATTCTTGACGTTAAGAATTATAATTGTCGGTAACAGACAATGTTGTGTTTTTATTTTTCAAGGTGGAGATTGTTGGTGGTAGCACACCAAAATTGAAAAATAAAAATAAAGAAAGTCAAAAATGCAAGGTGCCTAACAATGAAGAAATTGTCAAAAATGTGAGGTGAAAATGGGAGGTGCCTAATTTAGCATAATTTTCACCTAATTTAGTTTGACAATTTATTTGCATTTGAAGCCTATAAATAGGCTCATTCTCTCCATTTGTAAAAACACCAAGCAAACACAAAATATAGCTTAAGGAGAGCTATAGGTTAAATACCAAATAGTTTATATTAGGAATTAGAGAATCAATCTCTTGGAGTTCCTTGGAGTATAAATATTTGGGGGTTGTTTTGTGGGTATCGGTTAGAAAAATATTTTGTAATTTGTGGTTGTAACAATTTGCCGCATAGTGAATATTTTTCTTGGTTGTCGTTAGACAACGACCGTGGTTTTTCTCCATTCGGGAGTTTTCCACGTTAAATCATTGTGTTTTATTCTCTTTAATTTCTCAATTGTTATTTTATTTTCTCATTTATTCCTGCTTAAAGACGGTCCGAGGGGCGGAAAAATAGCGATTTTCCCAACAATATGTTCGTGTAAGTCATTGTCGTCCATCAAAATCATAAAATTTGAGTTTGAATTGTGAAGTCTAGCCTTAGATTATGAGAAATCTCTGTTGATTCATCTCTCTCCCTCTTCCTCTTTTTGTGTGTGTTTCGCTTGCTAAGAAAGAAATTTTGACTTTTTCTTTCCTACTTCCTTTGGAATATACAATGATTGAGAACAATCAGCTTCCGCGGGTCTCAAATTCGATTGATAATCATAAATTTTTTCCACTGAGTTTTCAGGTAATCCACCAATTTTTCTATTCAAGCTCCTCAATTACCCGCCTTGACTCCCCTTCTTGTTCTTGTTCTATCTTTGCTTTTGATTTTTTTATTTTATTTTTGGGTCTACCTTTTGTTCTATGAGAAATCAACTTCAAAAACCACTTTACTATTTTATATCAATTATTTTTTGGATTTTATACTCTTTATTGTCAATCTTTTTTAATTTCTAACAATAATTTATTGGAACTTGAAGTTTCATTCTGTTCCTAGAAATAAATCTTGAAAAATTTAAGATTTCCATTTTCTTATATGCTCTGCTTCTCCATTTGTTAAAACCATTGGAAATTCAGTGGATCCATTTCTAGATTTATGATATCTATCCTAATCATTTTATCCATCTCATAATTTCCAATTTTTATAATTTTTTCCGAACAAAGTTTAGCCATTCACAGTGCAAGATCAGTTTAGAAGTTATTTTTTCGCTAGTTGATTCAAAATAAGAAGAAAAAAATTATTATTTTAATGCTATTTAACGTTGCAGTTGATTGATGATAACTCCAGTTTTTTTTTTTTTCTGTTTAAAAAGGGCCTAAAAGACTTCTCTAATGGTTTGAGTGTATTTGAGCAAAAATAAATATTATGCTTCGATTTATACTTATGCAAAAACATAAAGTGTTTTTTATACCTTCGACCTTAAAATAATTTCAAACTATATAATTATATAATTAAAATACAATATAATAAATAAATAAATTAAATTTAATAAAAATAAAATTATATGGACCTTTAATTTTGTACTGCCATATTAAAATTTAATCTGATATAGATGCATGGGCTTAAGAACGACCCAAATCGGACACCGAAGGATCTCTGAATGGGTTATTTGACGTTCATTACAGGTAACGGGTCTATTGCGGTAGCCCTGCTGCAACAGCGCTTGTGGCAGCCAGTGTTGTTGTACCAGGCAGATTTTTTGCCACAAAATGGCCCTTTTTATGTTGGAAAGAGTCATTTTGCTCACGTAACGCCCTTCAGCATTTTTATCCAAATTTCATCCTCAAAATCCTATATATACCCCCACCTTGCACCCCATTTTCACACGCACGGATCAACAAAGCAAATCTAATTGTTAGTTGACTCTCTATTTCTTTCTCTTTTTCTTCTAAAAAGAAAAATGTTCAAAATTTTTTAGTGCTAACCGCTTAAAACTTGCTTCTTTAACAAGTTTAGGTATTGGACATTCTTTATATTCTTCCTTTCTTTAAGCAACCCTAACCTTGCTTCTTTATCAAACCTCACCTAAGTGAACCATGGACTAAAGGTTCGGTCACAAGCTGCAAACATTGCCACCCAAGGCATGAAGAAAGGTAAAAACTCTAACCCTAATTGTCTTTTAATTACCTTTTGTATTGTTGATGATTGAATTTAAATGAACTTAAATGGATAAGTTAAAACGTGATTAGACTCGATTAAACTTTAAACCTAAATGGGCTTTAACAGAATTTGGCAATTTAAGACTTAGGTCTAAAATAGACCTAAAACACTTATGAAACTTGGAATTAGGCTTTAAAATTAACCTAAATTAGACTTAGGTTAACTAGTTAACCTAGCCTTTTACATAATTGTATTTAAGTTATAAATTAACCTAAAATATTATCATAATCAATCTTTTCCAAAATAATTGGATGATCAAGCTCTTTTCCAAAACAGGTGGATCTCTAAATCAAATTTCCTGTTTCCAAATAGTTGGGCCTTTAATCAAGCTCTTTTCCAAAACAATTGGATCTTTAATTAAACCTTTTAATTGGACTTTAATCAAGCTCTTTTCCAAAACGATTAGATCTTTAATCAAAGTTTTCTTTAAATAGTTAGACTTTAATCAATCTTTTTCCAAGATAATTGGACCTTAATCTCAAACTTAAGTTTCAAAAATAATCAAACTTTAATCCTAAGATTCAAAATCATTTCATCCAACATAGTTAGGCTTAGGTTTTAGATAAATATAAAATACATTTTGAACATCCAACATAATTAAAAAAGACTTAGGCTCAAAAGTGGACCTAAAGCATAGATTCTTTTTACACTTAGACTAAAATATAAACCTAACATTTAGACTAGACTTAGGTATAAATATTAAACCAAAAACTTAGATTTAGGCATTAGGATACTCCACGTGTAGACTAGTAAAACCAAAATTACAAGTCAAACATTTTCATGTAAAGATGGATATAACTGCAAAAACTCTGATTTCTATTTAAAAAATGATATGTAAGCTTAAATGGAATTTCAATCTAAATATTAAGCCCAATAAAACTTAAACCTTTTTTTCTTCTTTCTTTCTTGTGCAACTTATGTATGTTTTATTTATCTTGATTATTTATTCTATTTGGGGAATATATGCTTATTTTAAAACCTATAAGGATTAGAGTTGAGATCCTTTCTCTCTTTGGTTTTATATTGTAATTTAATGTTAAACTTTACTTTATTTTGTTTTATGGATGGATTATTTTATTTCATATATTGCTCACCATTATTATTTGTCATTTTATTCTTATAATTGTCATTTCCATAAAAATAAATTTGTAAGTTTTAAATTAATTGAAGGCCAAACTATTTTTATTTAAAATAAGCCAAAACTAGCCCCGAATCTATTATTTGGTTTGAGACTAGTAATTTTATTCTTGAGATATAATTAGAGTCAACTTTTAAGTTTTTCTTAAATTTTTTCTTTTTTAAAATAAATTTAAGTGACGACTCAAAACCTTTTCTGCAACTAAGATACCGAGAGTAATCCAACATGGGAAAGAGTAACATTGATACTTGGCTCTCATTAGGGTGCCGAACTGGTGCTCCGGCGAAGCCTTATAAATTGATAAAAAAATTATTTTATAAACAAGTCCAAATAGCGAGTATTAGAGATTATCTGTATCTTATCCAAATTCATCATAGTCAATAGTCAATAAAACACTGCTCATGCTTGTCCAAAACTATTTATAAATTATTTATATTATATATAAAAATATTGAAATGGGTCAGATATCTAAAAATGCCTAATTCACTGCATTCCTAAACTCATATCAATTTGTATATGCTAAAAAACATATCCAAAATAAATAAAACTAAAAATTATTCAACTTATACAATTAAGGAAGGATTTAGTTGAAAGTGAGAATAGGAATGAAAATGAATTATTTCTATTGATATTGTTTATTTAAATAAAATAGATGAGGTGATAAAAATTTCATTAGAAAGAGAATGAGTGATTATTAACCACTCAAATACTTATTTTTAAGATAATAGAATTAAGTTCTTTTTTTTTATTTTTAGAATAAAATAAATATGATTAATTTAATTTTTTCTAATTATGACTATCTCTGAAATTTTTAAATAAGATAAATTTATTTTTTTAAAATTTTTTATTAATAAAATTTAATTAGATTTTTAAAATAAAATTTAATTAACTTAATCTTTCTTCATCATTTTTCTAATTAAAATATTTTGAATTTTTAAATAAATAAAATTTTTTTTCTTAACAACATTAAATTATTTTTTTATTTTTTAAAATAAAATAAAATAAATATATATTTTTATTTTTTCTAATTATAATATCTCTAAATTTTTTAAATGAAATAAATTTGATTTTTTATATAATTAAATCATTTTTATGACAACTTAAGTAAATTAAAAGATGATATATTTTAATTATGTATTTTTATTTTTTTTGGAATATTTAATTTTTTGAAATAAAAATATTTTAAATAGTTATTGATTTTAATTCCAATCTTGTTATAATTTAAATAATTTTAAAGAGAATCAAATTTTGATTCCAAAATACATTAAATAATAAATAAATAATTTTTTCAATTTTAATTTTATTTTATTTTAATAATTTAAAATTTGAACTAAATGCCACCGAAAGTTCAATTTAAATAGTCATTTTGGATAGTTGAATGGTAAGAGAAAATTATTTTTTAAAAAGTTAAAAAATACATACTATATAAATTAAAATATTTATATATATAAAATTATGTGTTAAACTTTCATATATAAAACACAAAATAAAAGTAATTATATTTTAAATAAATAAAGTTTTAAATTATGTGATGAAGACTGAATTAAAAAATAAAAAAATCTCAAAAATTAATATAAATAAAAAATTAAATGAAAAAGATTTTATAAAATTGTTTTTAAATATGTATATAAATGAAAATGTGCATTTTTAATAATTTCATTTAGTTTTAATTTTAGATCATTTCAATTTATAATAATCAAATAAAAAAGTTCAATCAATTCAAGCCATGTTAATTCTGACAAAAAAAAATCAAACCTTATTAACAATATATATACATACGGAGAAATATTAATTATAATTATTTTAAAAATAATTATTAAATAATTTTTTATTTATTAAAAAAATATTAATTATAATATTTTTTATAATAAATAAATTTATAATAACTATTTTTTAACCAATTATTCAACGATCACCCTCCACACTTACTGTAATTAAAATTTCATATATATATATATATATATATATATATATATATACACACACACATATATACAGTTCGGTGGATTTGGGTAATTTCCATATTTCATTCCCTAAAACCCTTCCAACGCAAAGGAAATGGCACCTTCGAAATCCCAATTAATGGTATTATTACATCTCCTCCGAAACTTATAATTCAATCAAAATTCAAAATCAAAATGCCTTCAGCAACAAAATCCGGTTGGACCCTCGAAGCAGTCCTCGACGAAATCGACCTTGACCCTTCTGATTTCACTTCCTCTCTCCCGCTCAAAAAGGTCCCAAACGGTGACGTTTTTGAGGCCTCCCGTGCCGGTGACGTTGACCGCCTTAAGTACTTGCTGGAATCTGGTGTCAATGTTAACGCGCGGGACCAGTGGGATTCTGTTGCATTATACTATGCTTGCTTGGCCGGTCATCTTGACGCTGCGAGAATGTTGTTGGAGAGTGGAGCTATATGCTCGGAGCATACTTTTGATGGGGATAGATGTCACTATGCTGCCTTGAATTTGAAGGTGAGGAAGCTTTTGAAGGCTTATGAGGCTAGACCGCCGCCTTTGAGACCGTTGCAGGCCGCGTTGAGAGAAACTTTCTTGGGTTGTGAGGCTAATAGGGGATATTTGGAGCAGGCTGAGCTCGGTGGTTTTCAAGTTTCAGGTCGGTGCTCTTTTCCCCATTTCAATTTATTGGATATATCAATCATAGTAGCTTAAAGATAGTTACTTGTGTTTTTGTTTTGGTGGGTTACTATTATTGTTATAGTGTCAAATCACAGTGTGTTGATATATTGGTTCATTCTGTCAAATTTCAAGTGAATGAGGCATGGATAGTTTTTTACTAGTCGCGGGCTTAGTTCTGTTGTATGTAATCATCTGAAACATTATGTTAAACAATGAAATCCTGTATCCATAATTTTATAGCAAATTTTGTATGCAGCGCGTTTTTCCTGTTCAGTTTATTATTTTTTTGGAAAGTAGAGATGATGACAAGCTTCAGAAGATCTTAATGAAATGCGTTTGTCTTTTCAAACCTCTGCAAAGGTTTTGCTTATATATGTATATATGGTGTTAATTTACTGCCTAATCTATACCTTGTCTTTTGATGATCCATAATTTTCAAATTGGCAGGCAGCTTATTGTGTTTGTGCATTTCCTAGAACAATATGGATGTGACGTTTGATTTCTGACATTTTTTGCTAGGTCTTTCATCCAATGGGATGTCCGATTCCAACCAGTTTCCTCCAGATGTGGTATTCTTTGTTCAAGGGAGGCCCATTGAGGCTCACAGAGTCATTTTAAGTGCCCGGTCACCATTTTTTGAGAGAAAGTTTGAAACTGATTGGAGAGACCAGCATGAAGTGCGATTTGCAAGGCAAAAATTGTCTTATCCTGCTCTTCACAGCCTCATTCATTTCTTCTATTGTGACAGACTTGAGATTGCAGTTGATGACATGGAAGATCTTGTAAGAATTTGCAAAGTGTGTAAATGTGAATCCTTACAAAGGATTCTTGAGAAAGAACTGATTCATCAAAAATATGCAGAGTACAAATCTCTGAAAGAGATAGACAACTCTCAGAAACGGTTTATCTTACAGGGTACATCACTTCCTGAGGAAGATCAGCTTCCTGCTGCCTTGCGTCGTATCCTTCAGACATCCTTAGCAAAATCTACCATGGAACAAACCCTAGATGGCAGCGTTGATAAGTTAGCATCGTCATTCAGTGCTGTGCAGATGAATGGTTCTGCAGATAATCTTGCTGATGTTTGCATAAGTGTGAATAAGAAGAGTTTTTTCTGCCATCAAGTGATTTTAGCATCAAGGTCAGAGTACTTTAGAGCAAGATTGTCCCGGATGAAAGATTTTCATGAAGGGAAGGATGGAGTACCTACTGATACTCTTCCATGTCTTGAAGAACATGATTTGAGCATGGAGACATTGGAGAAAATGGTTGAGTATATGTAAGTGTTTCCTGTATCTTGTAGATGGCTAGTGCACTCAAATAATTTTTAGTTATCTCCAGGTTTAATCCTTTGGTTACAACAACATTTTTCTTGACATTGGTGGTTCTGCGTACTTAGAAGTTGTTGAGGCAGTGATCGGCTGTGAGTTGTAATATTTTAGTTATCTCCAGGTTTAATCCTTAGGTTACAACATCATTTTTCTTCACGTTAGTGGTTCGGCATGCTTAAAAATTGTTTATGCCGTAATCAGTTATGAGTCGCCTAATAAGTATCTTTGTGACGTGTTGCTAAATCAACCATGTGTTGAACTATTGGAACCTTTATTTATATCCAGTGCAATTAGTGATTGTCAATGCTAAACTTAATTATCAGAGGACTTATTTTGAACCTCGGTTGGTTCAGGTATACTGATAGTTTGAAGGATATCGACCCAGATCAGGTATCTTATATTTCGATTAAAATGGCTTGTAATATGAATTAAATATGCATCTAAGACCACTGCATTATTTTTGCAGGCAGAGGAAATGTTTGATGCTGCTTCAAGATATCTATTATTTCCTCTTAAGCGTGCTGTAGCTGATGTACTGTTGCCAAACCTAGAAATGGTTTCACCTGGAGAACTATGCCATTGGCTGATATTGTCAGACATGTAAGTTACTTATCTATTGACCTCCTTTCTTAAATATTTTGATTAATATCTTTATTTGGAACTGTTTGTGGTGGACTCAAGTTAATATTTTCAAGATCTCAAAAGGAGCATGTATGTTATGTGTTTTAGCTTGTGCAAAAGATGCATCATATCAGTGGATTCACAGCTGGTTTAGGACTCTTAAATGAGGCTCTCTCTTTTTTTTTTTTTAATTTTTATGGAACCCATTGAATAGGATTCTTTAAATGCCAACCACTAGTTATGCTGTCATTGAGGCCAGACTTTATGCTCCAATTTTGAAGTCCTTTATTTCTTGTCTAAGGAGATGCTGATAAGGGAAATAATTCATTTTTATAGACAACCAGAAAAATAGACCTCTTGATTGAAGTCAACAATGCTATAAGATTGTATCTATAAAATTGTTGGTGAATCAACATGTGCAGGTATGGTGTCTTGAAGATTCGAGAGTACTGTCTGGATACAATATCTTGTAACTTTGAGACATTTGCTGATACTCGTGAGTTCCGAGCAATGCTTCTAACACTGCCTCCGCCATCTGGAGATTCATCACTCCGGACTACAGTCCCTAGTGCTCCAGGAGCTGTTATAAATACAGACCAAGGAAATCTTCTTGATGATTTGCGAGAGAAATGGCTGGAAGCTGAGGCCGCTGAGCTTGACAAGAGGGATGAGAGTGCTTTACTTTTTGACAAGCGCCTTGAGATGCTTATGCTTGTAGCAGAGAGAGAAAAATCTGATTCACCTAGTGATGATATTGAATATAGCTCTGGATAATTTTTATATTTCCTTCACCCTACCATAACACAAAGTTAGATGGGGCGAAAAAAGAAAATGAGAAGAAAAATTAGTGTTAACATTTTTTTGGTTAGATATAAATAAATGTTGTATGATTTATATTGAATTACAAGCTTGTAACCATAGACAGCGTGAAAACAGCTGAGCTCAGTCGAGTCTAATTTTCTCTACTCGAATCATCAGTGGGTTGATTTTTTTTTTCTTTTCAAATGAAAATTTATTCTGCCACCAACATTTTGCTCAAAGATCTTATGAACTATAATTTCTTGTAACATTTTTTTTAATATTACATCAGAGATAGGAAATCGATTTTGAATTTATTATCTAACAAAATATATTTGTTATTAGGCTATGCTTCTGGTGCAATAATTTCTTTAACTTAAAAGATTTTTTTTTCATCTTGCATTTGTGAGAGAATTTGGCGTGTCAATGTGAACTATTAAAATATGCTGCCCTATTCTTAAAATATGCTGCCCCACATCTGTGTTAAAAAAACATCTTTTCCTTAGTTTAAAGTGATTAAATGTTAATACCATGTTACCATGATCAAAGCATTTTTCTGGCATAAGTGAGCACCACATACAACAATGAACAAGTTGATATAAGGAATGAAACTATTAAGAACACATAATCCTGCCATGACTCCAATCTTTCAATTGAAATCTGTCATTGCTCTCTCCCATAAAAAATATTCAGCACAATGACTGCAAACTTCAGTTAAAAAATATGCTTAAGAATGCTCTACGTACAAAAACGATGATATACATTTATTCTCCTTTGGCTTATAAGCACCTTGAAAGATGAAGCCTCGTCTCAAACAATTGAATATATGCTAACTGCAAACACATTCTATTTTCATTCTGTTCTCTTAAAAAATTAAATTAATGACGACAGCAAAATATTAAAAAAAATTCTGCATTTTGAGATAATTCTGTGTTCTTTGTTGCCAGCCTATGAGGACACTTCAGTATCTGAAGCAGCATCATCCATAGTCACTCCGGAATCATCACAAACCATTGCCGTAGCTGATGACTCTACAGCTTCAGGAGCAAATGGATACTCTGAAGCCTGGTGCTGCAGGCTCCAGTACATTATACTTGCAGTCAAAGTGAGCATCATCTTCTGGTTTACCTGTCATAGTAATGCATATAATTGGATATTTAGAGGTACCAAATGAGTAAAAAAAAAGAATAATAAAATGGAAGTCAAATCAAATCCAATATAGCCATTGCTAAGTCCACATCTTCAGTTCAGTCAACGCATACTATCCGCACAGGATTAAAGTTTCACAATGAAGGAAATAATGATCTTGTGATCTGACCCTGGAATTAAAATTCAGGTCAACAAATTGGAGGGTAACCTACTTTCATAGGGTTCAGGATAAGTTTCAAGTTATAACATAGAGAAACAATCCAAGTTCAAAATACGGGTTCACATACATGGAGGCTCAGGATTGATTCAACGTAGTGAATGGAAGAGCAAACAGATCAACTGGCCAAGTTGGAAGCAATTTAATAAGTTATTGTCAATAAAAAGAGGAAAATCAACTTTGCCCAGGTGCCAATCCCAATCTAGTCAAGGTTTGGCACTAAAAGTCCATTTTTTCAATGTTTAGGTCACAATTTATCAATAAAAGGCGGCACTTCTATTATTTTCAGTTGAACCTACCTTTAACCACCCTACCTTGATAAAATTGCAAAGCATACACTGATTTGGTTTTACTAAAATCCTTCTAGTGTTTTTCAATTTCTGGCTTCTGGCTAGACCTAGCTTAAGATTATTTTCTCATAACTACATCATCAGCCAAAAAACATATACCAAGTATCTCATCTATGTCTAGTCTAAAAAAAATGGTTAGGACTCGAGGATATATCTGTGTAAAAGCAGTTGTCATAATGGTGTTACTCTCCTTGAGAATTCCTAGCATTAGTGACCACATTTTTATGCATATATTTCAATAATGTATTGAAAATACTGCCTTCTTCATGAATGCCAGATAAAGGTCTCCTTTTTTCTCTAAGTACTTCTTTATTAGCCCTCTCATGATCAACAGGGCCTAATGGCCAATTCTCTAAGTACAAAGCCAAACTGGTTCTCTAAATAGTGGCATTTTTCTCTCACACAAGCCCAAATGGAGGAAACTAAAGAAAGCAGAATGTCCATTAACACTGAACACCATCAAATTTGGATATTTGATGACAAGTCTCTTTTCCAAGTAGCTGATCTAATAGACAGTTATAGTGACTTTTTATAGGAGTTAATACAATTATACAATATCATCAATGATCATAGACGTTTAAATATCCAAAGTTCTGAATAAAACTCTACCTCTATTATGTCTTCTGGTAATAAGAAAATGGAACACCCAAGTTTCCGTGCAACGCTGATTATATAAGTAGCATTCATCTTCTTATCCTCATCTGCAATACCAGTAGCAAAAAGTGAGGCTTTTACTCAGAGATATAGAAAGTATCAGACTAATTATGCACAAGATTCCAACTAAAATGCTCCTTTGATATACAAAATAATCAATGCTCATCCATTTCCTTTTTATTGTGGGACAGGTGAAACTTTCAAGTAAAAGAATAAGGGAAAAAGCAGATGTATACCCGTTTCTCCCTTTGTAATAACATCCCAGTTGACTACCCTTGGTTCTACTGAGGTAAGAAGATCAAGCAAGAAAATTCCATTTGAAAGGCTCTTATCCTAAAAGCAGAAACAGCAAATACCAAATGGTTAATCATATGTTAGAATTTCATTGTTATCGAAGCCATTGTTTGATTAATTACCTTGAAGTTCTCCATTTGAGATGTTCTACCTGCTTTCTTTACTTTATGGTTTGCCCAGTTTAGAATGTCAGCATCTGTAATTTCTTTACCTTGGGACTGGGAGGAGTGAGATCTCAAGTTTTCCAAGAGTTGAAGCATAGTAAACCTCATTAGCTGCCACAGAAATGCTGTGAGATGAAAAGAGATGATAGGGTCAATTCTTTCCAATTTTGAATCAAAAGCACTCTAAATCAATAAATTTGGAACAAAAATATAGTTGAAGAGGAGAACCAAAAAATGGAGAATGTTGGCAAAGCTATTAAAATAACTATCTCCACAAGTGAGCAAATTCAATAAGTGCATCAATTACTATTGACGTGAGCAAATTGAAAAAGTACATCAATTACTATTGAAGTGATCTGCAACAAGAAGAAAGGATTATGCTTTTGTACAGACACTAAAGGCAGCATTCGAGCATGGATTCATGGTTTGATTCAAGTTGAAGGCACTGCCAAGACCAAAGAATGACCAAAAAATTTTAAAGGGTTTTTGATGGAGAAATGTGGCTTCTAAATTCTAATAATAAATGCTAAACCAGCATAGCTTTGCATAAGATACCCAGTTAAAGAAGAAATCATAACCTGTGATGGTGGTCACTAATGGATGTATTAAACAGTGCATAGTAAATGAGTTGCATAATAATATTTATTTAGGATATCTAAAATTAAAGCAGACTAACCAATTATGAGCTTCTTATTTCCCTGGACAATGTCATTTCCAGCAACATTCACAAGGGAGAAATGCAATTCCTTTCCTATTTGGATTACTTGGTTGCAATTCTCAACTTTTCTAAATGGCATCACTATAGGAGGCTTTGTTGTCAGCTTCCAATTAACTGATCCAGGTGAAACTTTGTCAAGAACTTCTAAAAGAACCCATCTGCATGTGCAAGTGATGAATGTTAATCAAAAGAGTTAGTAAGGCTTTTTCACTGAATGAGGGGAAACATTAAAGCTCACCCATTCCTGACATCCTCAAAAACATTATTAACATAAGTAACAGTTCCAAGACTGTTAATCCACAACCGGAAACATCTCTCTTCTCGAGAAGTTTGAACATCATCCTCCATCATTTCAGCAAAACTCACTTTATTAGTATCACCTGATAGTCCATTCCTGCAACAGAAAACATTCATACTTGTGGAATAAGACGAAATTCACGATGCTCGATGCATGCATGAACAAAAATCAAAGTTTTTCACACTGTCAAATTCACCAAAACAAGCAATATGAGAACATCAATGTGAAGAAAAGGGGAGAAGCTGACACTGTATATGTTATAGCTGGCATACATCTATGTTTCAAGATAATAGCTCAAATTATCTCTTTGTCATTTCTACTTCCAGCTCGTTTCTTTTAACCAAGCCCACATTACTAGATGTGTCAACTAGGAGATACGTGTTCCGGTAAGCATACACAGAAACACAAGGGAGTGATATTTGACAAGATCCCAATACCCTACTAAAAATCTGCCTAGAGAAGGGCCAGTTGCTCTGATTGTTCTCTCGAATAGCTTTAGGATCATCATATATGATTGAAATTAAATAAGCATTGAGGTAAAGTATTGTTCATGAAAGCAACATAGCTACCATATGCCCTGCATCTTAATGTAAAGGTAGGATTCCTACCCCACGACATCTTATGTTGAGCAGTCGATGATATACTAATAAAGTGGGTTGGAGGAATAGATATTTCATGATAAGTTAAATCATAGTATTCAAACTCATGTTTAGCTTAAATTTTGAACTCTAGTAATGCAGAAAAAGATATTTACACAACAAGAACAAAATAGGGAAAAACAATATATATCATATGCAAGTAAAACTGCATAAATGATTTCCTCTTTTCTCTCACCTGTGCTGGAATATTTGTGCAACAAATGCAAGATTAAGATTTGCAGAGCCGTCAACAATGTCTTGAGAAGTGAGATATCTTTCGCATTCAAGTTTCTCTGCCTGTTCAAGAACAATTTTTGCTCTTTCTTCAGGATCACTAGCGCGCAAGGTTGCAGGGGTACTGAGTTCTGGTGCAAGAGCACTAAGCAGGTAAACATAGGCCTCTCCATCCTGCAAAGGCTCACAGTTACAACCATGAAAGAGGAGATAAAACTCTGAAACATAGAATAAACAGGAAAGAGAACGCAGTTTGTGCATAATAGATCCATAAATCATCAAATTAATTAAACTATAATTTTAATCTCTTTTCCTATTATTTTTGTCTTTTTCTTTTTTTCCCCGTCACAGAAAAGGAACAAAATATATTATCTTTACCCTCCTAGCAGTAAGACAGTAAACCCAGACTTAAAAACCATTTTACAGTAGAAAACCCTGTAAAATAATTTATTTATTTTGCTCCAAACAATATTTCTAATGCCTACTATTCAAAATGCATAAGCAAATCCACTTGAACAAAATGATCTGTGCAACAAGTGATGCCAACTTAAAACTCCGCTCAGGTCACCAACAGTGCATGATTTAAACATCAAGAACTTGTGATTAACAAATTGGATAACTTCCTTACCTTCACATCAGAAGAGAAATTTGTGACCTGTTTAGTATAACCAGCTTTTTTCAGATGATAATTCATCCATTTCAGTAGAACTTTTTCAGGTGCTAAACTCTTAAGCTCTTCCACATCCTGCAAGAATAAATATGGTAAGAAAATATACAGCATAGCACAAGTAGATTAAAGACAGTATATAAAGAAGGTCAGACTAAACCTGGCTGTCGTCCACCAATGCCACAAGCTCAGGAGTTTTCTTCAGATCAAGATCTGCTAACACTTGTATCTGAAGTTACCGCCAATACATAAATACGACATGTTAGGGCATATCCAATGTTGCTGTTTGAAACTTTATTTTAAAGAGCATTTTTACATAAATAAAAGTGTTTTAATCAATTTTTAAATATAAAGAATATAAATATATATTTAAGTCCAATGGACTTTTCAATATCCTAATCAATAATATGCAATTAGTTACATGGATTAAGAAATAAATTATTGTTCAATACCTTAACGATTTGGGAAATCAATCCAAGTACCAGATGAGGCTGCAAAAAGGAAAATAGAAACCTTCAGCATATTGCAAAACCACAATGAAAAAGCTGGAAATAACTCAACTTACTCTAGCTTCAACAAGGTCCTGAGTTCCAATATTAACAACTGTGCAACCAATAGCCTTTGCAGAATTGAGGCAAAGGGTGTGATTTTCATTTCTTTCCCATGGATTAAGGGAGCTTTTTGTGTTAATAGCTCGCTCATCTATGGTCCCAGGAACAGCTACATTGATGAGTTTACTGCACAAAGCATGAAAAAGTAGGAAGTCATCAATAATTAATAGTACATAATAAAGAAGCATAAGCAAAACTACAAAATTGCCAAATGGAAATTTGAGATATACCAAAGAAGAACTCCATCTTTGACAAGATCAAATAAAGCATTAGTGGTTGGATCAATTGGAAGATATTTTCCCAAGAAAGGATCGTCTTTCAAGTAATTGTTAATGTGAGAAACATAGGAAGACTTCTCAGATTCATTGATGTTATGTTGAAAAGTAGTTGTTGATGCCTTGAGAAATGAGGAAGAAGATTTCAGTTTTCTTCCTCCTGATTTTACAGGTACTCGTGCTTGCACATTTAAATATGCCTGTCAATTAACAAATATAAATAAAAACGAGCACCGCTCAGATTAATTTATAGATAACACGTATATATATATATATATATATATTAAAAAATATAATATTAGAAATAAAATTTCTTAACTTTTCAAATCTAGTTTAAAAGTAGTTATATTAAGAAACATTTATATTAACATATTTTGCCCTAAAATTTTATATTTAGTAATTTTTATTTAAGAAAAAAATTATTTAAACTGTGTATTCAACTTTAAAAAATGTATATTTAAAGTAAATTTGAAAACTGAATCCAGACAAAAATTCAATCTCCAACCATTAATTTAGATTAAACTTAAGTCTAATATAAAAATATTTGATACGACGAATTAGTACAAATCCCATTTGATCTCTAGTATGAAAAAATATAATTCTGGATTTGAATAGCTAGAAAATTAGAAAAATAGGAAATGTATAGCTAGAAAAATTAGAAAAATGACAAATGTTTTATACTAGATGTATACTTTTGAAAGTGGACTATTAATAATTCCATATTAGATATAAAGAAGAGATTTTTGAAATTGAAAAATGAAAAGATATATATATATATATATATTTTAAAGAAAGGTGGATATTTTTAAAAATAATTTTATTTTTTAGTGGTTTGGAAGAAATTAAAAAAAAAATCTATTAGAACCAGCTTGAGGCCCTGAACAGGTATATCAGGATTCAGTCCCTGATCACCATTTCCGGAACTGTAACATGATGTGTAAAGCTTTCTTTCAACTTTAGCAATGAAGATTAAGATCAGGGCCGGTGAAGGCCCTGTGCAAACTGGGCTACTGCACAGGACTCCCAGCTTGCACAGAGTCCCAAGATGAAACAAAAATTTATAAATATATTTATTTAAATATATATTTTTTTTTCTCTCCCTCCAGTGACAAAAAAATTTTTTTCTCTACCTCCAGTCTCAAATTATAATTTTTTTTTTTAATTTTTAAAAATAATTTGGTTCAAATTAAGAATAGGGTCTAATTTATTCTGTTTTTCTCTAAGAACAGGGCCCCTTAAATATTTAAGACGGCCCTGTTAAGATCATTATACAATAAAAGAAGTATATACTACCAGTAATGAACATTCAAAAGCTCACCCGGAGGAAGGTTTCAAAATCTAACTCTTCTCCTGCATTTGCATAAGATTCCCTCAATATAGCCTTAATTTCATCCTCGTTAAAAACCTCAGAAAAACCCTTCAATTTTACAAAAACTGGAGGCAAATCCCCAACTGTAACGCGACTCGCCTGAGTTCTTATTGACACATACTAAAACCAATAAAAAAAAAATAAGATTTTGCTAATTAGGAAACAAATTTAACTCAAAATTAACAATTAGCACAACAGTAGAAAAAACATGGTTACATTGGATTTGAGAGTGCGCAGCTCGACTTGGGTAAACTGGCTTTGAAGCCATGGATCAGAAACAAGTACACCCACATAACCAGACATTTGTTTACCTTCCTTCGAACAAAAAGACCTTGAGTCACTTCAGAGCAAAAATGGTCACCCAGTATATGTATATATAGCAATCAGATTAATCAATAAGCCCTGTTAGAATTTGAACATGTTAGATTAATCAGATCAGAGCTCGAGAACCATAAAAATGAAAAATAAGAGAAACCCAATTGAAGAAGTAACGCCCATGAATCAAGACCAATCAAAAATTAACATGAAAATGAGAAGAGACAAGGAGAAAATAAAGAGAAGCCATCAAAAAACACATTGAGAAAAAGAGAAAACGAACCTGAAAAACTTAGAGAAAGGTCAAAATTTTTTTTTTTTTGGATACCTTTAATTTTAGAGAGGAGAGAAGAGAAAAGAAGAGAGAGTGATGGATGTATTGTAGAGAAATAAAGAAGAAGGATGGAGCGAAAGAGAAGAAGAAGGAGAGAAAAGCGTGTTGCTTATAAAATAAACTGTAAGACCCGCGAACACAGGCATTGTACGAAATAGAAAAAGAGGGAAACATAGGCGTTGCGTTTGCTTCGGTTCGTTTCACTTTTTTTTTTTTTTAATTAAGAACTTTCTTTCTTATTTTTGTAATATAATATTTTTAAACCTTTCCTTTACATATTTGGCATTTTTTTTGCTAGTAAAATATAATAACATTAATTTATATTGCATTAATTGAAATTTGTAAAAAACTGAAAGTTACACCATATATAACTTTTTTTAAAATTTTTTTAAATGCACTCTATTTTATATATTTTTTAATATATTTGAATTGAAAGTTGAAATGGTTTTTTTTAAAGAAAAAAGAAAAATAAGTATTTTTAAAAATGATTATTTTTTAGAATATTTTTGAAGAAATTCCTTAAAAAAATTCAAATTGTATAAACCTTAGTTTGTGATATTACTTTATATTGCAATACTTAGTAATTAAGGTTGAAAAATTAGTCAGTGCTAGTTGTTCGCATGTGTATGTTGTATGCATAATTTCAATTATTCTTGACTTTTTTGTGTGGATATGATAATATAATTTTGCAATATGATTTATAATCTTGATTTGACTCAAAGGGCCAAATTATTTAAAATTGCTAAAAGTTTTGCCTTTTTTTTTTGTTCAGAACTTTTGATTTTGTCTAAATTTTTAAAATTAATTACAATTATGTTAGAGTGTGAGAAATTGATTAAAATTGAAATTAAAAAATAATATTACTTATTTTAATTGAAATAAAAATAATAGTTACCTTTCTTTCATCTTTTTCTTTTTCATATATCTTTTTACATTTCATTTATTTAATAATGTTGTTTGAATTAATCATTTGTTATATTGGATTTTTTTAATTCATTGGAGGGATTTAACCCATGGACTACACAATAGGGGGTAGTCCTCCCCTGTCAACACTCATCACAAAGATAATCAACACTCACCACAAAGGTAACGGAATGGGAAATCGAACTCGTGACCAACTGGACACATCACAGCGCACTAACCAACTAGACTAGGCCCTCAACCTCTATTTTTACTTATTATAAGGATGATCAACAACAAAGGTGACGGAATGGGGAATCAAATCGTGACCAACTGAACACATCACAGTGCACTCATCGCGTTATTTTTTTGAATTAATCATTTGTTATATTGGATTTTTAGGGTTGGAAAAGGAAAATAAATGTAATTTTTTTAGGGATAGGATGAGATAGTTAGGGCTGTTTAGCTGTAAAAAATAACCCCAATTTTTTCAAAAAAAATTCTAAATTCTAAATAAAAAATAAAAATAGAATTTATTATTTATTAACCATTAAAGTATAGTCTGGTAGCCAGAGCGAATATTGCTCATGCTTAAATCTTGAGTTTGAGTCTAATCGTTCTACTCCTCACATGTAATTTATCAAAAAAAATTATTATTTAGTTAAAATTATTTTTTATTTACAAAATTAGAAAATAATTTTTTTATATTTTTTTAGATGATAATTGAATTTCAGAAAACTACTTTGTAGTTATTTTCTAAATAAAAAATATGTTTTTAAAAGAATATAGAACTTTATTTTACATTTTGATTCTTATAGACTTATTTTTTAATTTTTTTTATTTAAAAAAGTTAGAGAATGAAAATTCTAAAAATCAGGAAATAGAAAAAAAAAATAAAAAATATTTTTATAACTAAATAGTCTTTTAATTTTCTTAAATTGAAAAGAAATAAATAAAAGAATAAAAAGATAATGATTTATTTATTTTAAGTAAAAACAATATTATAGAGATAAAAAGATACTAATGTAATTATTTTTATTTCAAATCATGAGTATAATAATATTTTTAATTTCAATTGTGATGAATAATTTCATATTTTGATAAATCGGAACAAAAATTATAAAGTTAAAAAAAAAACAGAAAGAAAATATTAACTGCATAAACAAAGAAAAAATAGAATATATATTTGGAGATAATTATAATTGAAATTATAAAATAGAAAACGAGTAAGAAATGGTGAAAATTTGAGGTAAAAATAAAAACTAAATGTAAATAAAGGAAAAAAATAGTAGAATAAAATTAAAATTTCTCTCTTTATAAGGTTTTCTTTTGCGTTCTCCAATCCATTGATCCTCCATTACCAAAGCCGTGAAATTATTTGTTGTGATATATATATATATATATATATATATATATATATGGATGGCCTTCTTTAATGAGTATGCCACCCTCATTTTTTGAGCATTATCTGAAAAAAAAAAAAACCAAAATTAAAGTTTATGCTGTTTTTCCTTTCACAACCAAATCTTTAACATAAATTTCTTAGAAATTCCCTTTTATTCATAGAAATTACCAAAGTAAAATGACAAATGCTACTTAGAAATAATGAATGTTACTTTTCGTTATTAATAGAATTTATAGATTATTGCATGCTAAGATATAACTTAGCAATAATTACACATCTCCTAAAAATATTTAAGTTAAATTTCCTCATTTTCATATTGTAATACTTAAAAAATAAATTTATGGATTATCAAAAATTCATCATTTGATAATATAATCATGAAATTGTTTTTTTTTTCAAAATAATCATATTTTTGTATTTAAAATTAAGGATAAATAGCACATTTCTCTAAGTGAAAAAGGAAAAAAAATTCTAATATATTAACCAAATGCTTATGAAACGAAAAACGTTATTAGCCATATTTTTGCTGTAGCCTATAAGCTTATATATATATATATATATTTAATGTTTATTTGTTAAAGATATTGAGTTTAATTCAAATATTTATAGTGGCTTCAGAGAATATTGAGAGAGTTTAAAATCTTAAAATAAACTTGAAATCTGTATCAATATCAATTAATATCAATTAGTGTATTGTAAGTATTAGACATAATTTTGAAGCCAAAGCCAGACCAGTTAAGACCGTTTTCGTTTAGCCTTTTTAGTTTTTTTATTTTTATAACTAAATACTATTTTCAGATTTTATTTTATATTTTTAAAAATCAAATTTATATATTTAAATGCAAAAAATATATGTAGAAAATAAAAAAGAAAAAGAAAAAATTATATAAATTATGATAAAAACTATTATGAAAAAAGAAAAATTAAATTTTACAGTAAAAAGAATTTTATTGGTATAAATTATCTTTTAAAATCAAAGTTCTCAAAATTATATTTTATAAATTTTATATTTAGGGGTGAAATTAATTTTTATTTGACCATAAAAATCTAAAACTTTAATAATATTAACAAATGAGTTTTATTTTAAAAAAAAACTAAAACAAAAAAAATAAAATATATCCTGAACTCAGCTTAATTTTTTTTTAATTTCTAAAATTGCCACATAAGCTTCAACATTGCAAAGTGGGTGCTTGCCTTGGATTCTAGGTGAAGTAACTAAATCTTGTTAATAATTTGACAAGTCATGTCCTCATTCTGAAGAAGAGACCAAGAAATCATCAACTTGTAAAGATTTAAGTCACTCAAGAGCTTTCCTAATAATTAGCATCATTGTCTGTGCTGTAAAGTCATGAACTTCAATTTTTTTGTAAAAATAAAACATCATGTAAATTTTTTATTTTATTTTATTTTAAATATTATTTTTAAAAATTTAAAAGAATATTAATTAAAAAATTTTAATATTATTTTTATTAATTATTTAAAAAATAAATAGGTTAAAAAATAAAAAAAATATTTAATTAAATTATAATAAATTTTTTATAAAATTTATAATGGCTAATTATTATTTTAATTTATATAGACTGTTTTTATACTGGACTTGAAATAGAATGGATGAATTAATTTCTTATTCTTGAATGCTTAGATATGTTACTGTTTAAAAAATATGCTACTGTTTAAAAAAGAAATTACCACAATTTTCAATAATAGGCCATAAAAGTATAGCCAATACCAATTACAACCAATGAATAAAGAAAGATGTAGTTTTGCGTCCAAATAGAAATCATAACAATAACTCAAATTCAATAACAAATATAATCAAAAAATGGTTTGAAATCCAAGTTGACGAACCAAATCCGGCCATATATACCTTAGCAGCATAAATTAAGGACTCAGGATCAATGAACTATTATTATTTTTTTTTTCTCTTACAAGAACAAGACCAGCACGCCTAAAAGGGCCAATACCAATTGAATCCAAACACCAGAATCAACAATTCTATATGCAGAGTTTGGAGGAGTAACTCCAGGAGCATGTCCCTCTCCACTCAAGTCACTAGATGGAGAATCTGCAACAGGGCTAATTCCAGGAGCTGGTACTGGGGCAGGAGTTGGAGGGATATCAGTACCAAAAATTGCCTCTGGTAGAAGCACCTTATCAACTTGATAAAGAGCAACAGGATCAGTTGAATGTACACTGCTGCTAACTTTAGTTTTAGACCATCCTGAATTAAGGTGCACAGTTCCAGAAACATCTGTAAAGTTCAAAGCAAATTCACCAGCACCTGCAAATGTACTCACAGGGCTTGATTGGCTAAGGTTCTTGAAATCGGCCAGCGAATAATAATGCGGCAAGGCATGGAAAAGAATCACTTGCTTGATCTGGTCTTGTGTGAGTTTTGATAAAGAAGGCTTCTTAAGAGATGAAAAGGAACTATCTTTTGGTACAAAGATGGTAATGCCTTCTTCTGTATTGTTGGCTTGGTTTTGGAAGGTGTCAATTACTTTGGTAGATACAAGGTAATTAAGGAATGTATGAAATGGGCCAGCCACAGTAAGTAAATAAGTGAGATTCACATAAGGAGGTGTCGGTGCTGGTGCTGGTGCTGGAGCTGGAGTTGGGGTGAGGATTGGATTTGGAGCTGGAGGACTTGCAGATTGAGCATTTACAGTTGAAGTGAACAAGAACAGTAGTGTACAGCTAAACATAAAGATTATTGGAAGTTCCATTCGTCAGAAAGTTTGTTCAGCAATTTCTTTTTTAATTACTCTCCAAATTCCTGCAAAACCCAAGTGCCACCAAAGATTATACATCAGATTACTAACACAGGCAGAACCATTAATGACAAAAAATAAATAAAACCCATTAAAATTTAAAAATGCACAAATGCTACCAAGATTATCTCAGATTATCAACACAGGCGCAGCCCATTAATGACAAAAGAATCCATTAAAATTTTGAAATAAAAAATTTTAGCAGCCAATCATTGCTGATTTGCAAGATACAGATGAGAATTTCCTAAGCAAAATCAGCAACCAAAGAAACCCAGAAGACCACAATGACCCTAACTAATAAGCAAAAGCCAGATCTCAATGAGCTCATCCAGTAAAACAGAAAAATAAAAACTAAAATAAAATATTTTTTTTTCTTTTTTTGCCAGGATCATGTTAGAGATTAAATAATTTAATATAGAAAGCTTGAAACAAGATCTAAGACAGGGTGTGAAACAAGAAATTGCATGCAAATATCACAGTAAAAAATTTAGCATACTCTACTCTGTAAATACCTCAAAGAAGGTTCAATGGCCTCTGCCAGAACAGAGATCAGAAACCCATTTCAATGTACATTAAACTTTGTTTTTTCCTACTAGTTTATTGTCTTTAACCTTTCTCTTTCGTCACTAGAAGCTAGTAAAAAACAAGTCAAAACCGATCTCTCTTGCACAGGAAAAAGAAATTGGAAAAATCAAGAAAATAAAACCACAGCCACACAGTCTACATCACCCAAAAAGCAAGAGAACAGATCTACACCAGCTCATCAAAAAGCAACAGCTCAAATGATAAAATATGAACATTCACCAATTAATGCTATGGAATGAGCAACAACCCCATTAACATAAAAAATATTAAAATCTGAAAAAAAAAATGCTACTTCACATAAATACATGAAAAAAATTTGAAGTACACACTGACCTGACCAAAAGGAATTCAGAGAGAAATGGGTATAGTGGAGGTGACAAATTCTCAACTTTTTAGTAGAAATGGAAGATGAGAACTTGGAAGTGGCGATGGATGAAAGAAGAAGAAAAGAGGAAATGAGAGGTGGTACTTGGGAGTGGTACCAGCTGGGAAATGGTGGAAGAAATATAAAGAGGAAAGAATTGTAAATATTACAATTTCACTTGCCAAAGCTCTTTCTAAGAAAATGCTTAGTTGTAAAAGGAGGCCAATTGTAGGTTGGGCTTTCTTAATCATTTTTCAACTAATTAGTTTTTTTCTTAATTCTTTTCCTTTTTCAGACTCCCTAAACTTGCACTCTACCCCATCATTAGCCCCTTTTTAATTATTTTTTAATTCTCTTGATAATTTATCATATCATGATAAATTGATCTTGTAAAAATTTTATTACTCTCTAGCAATTCATAAATTGTTTAGTTTTTTATTCACAAAAGATTTTCTTTTTCCCTTTTTCCTCTTTTATTTTTTATTTTTTTTCTCGTAAACATGCTAGTTGCACGCTTACTCATTATCACACTTGAATTTAAAAAATATTAAATTTTTCAAAAATTTAATTTTTTATTTATCATTTTCTTTGCTAATTAAAATTTGCAATTCGATGGTAAAATCTTAGATTATATATGATAATAAATTTTAATAAGAAATTTTGGAATCACTAAGTAGATATTAAGTGTGATGTTAAATCTAAGCATATAATAACATATATTGCTGTAGTTTTCTTGATTAAATTATTGTGCTAGGTTCCTGTTTTACTTGTTGGGTTTGTATATGTTTTTCGAATATCAAAGAAACAAATAAATTTAATAATAATTATACATTAATGTGAACATGTGTAACATTTGAAATTTAATAATAATTATATACTTCAATCTAAATATGAGTAGATGTCGAATCTGAGACCTCTTAAGTTTTGAGATTTCGTTTTCAATTTTATAAGACCAAAATGTTATTATCAAGCTTACTTTCAACTTTAGGTAAAGTGAGAGAATTACATAATATAATGGGTTGGCAAATATTTTAGGCAATATTGACAATATTTATGTCACAAGTTAAACTTTTTTTTAAGCATAATAAGAATATTTATGAAAAATAAAGCCTTGTATTAAATATATGCAAAGCATATGAATAATTAACATAAAAATAAATATTTTAACCTTAATAACTACTTTTTAGAGCATCCCAGCAATGGTGCTTTTTGGTTTTAATCTCTCCTTGGGATTAAGATCATAGACTTTATTTCATGATGGGACAAGTTTCACATTTCGCCAAAATGAGAGGGACCATTTCACTTTCGTGAGTATCTAATAAAGGACTGTTATTTATTAAAAGAAATAAAATAAATTTCTAAATATAAATTAATAATTTTAATAATTTTTAATGAAAATAATATTTTTATTTAAATCATACTAAATGTATGTGACATTTTAATGAGATTTAATAAGGAGAAATTTGTCCCTCCCCATTATAGATGCTCTTAGGATTATTTTCCCAAATCTTTATTTAAAAAAAATTCATCAATGCAAGTACATTTTTTACCCAAAATAATCAATAAAACAATTGAAAATATATCAAAAACAAAAAAAAATGAATAAATATCTAAATTATTAAAGATACTTGAAGTTGAAATTTCTTTTTCTCAAAATTTCAGTTTTGAGTTTGAATTACCACTGGATTAATTAATACATCATTTGTCAAAATTAATATCTATATTTATATTTAACGCAAGTTAAAGTAAAAAAGTTGTTTAAATAATTTTTTATATTAAATAATTCTTTTAAAAATTATATTTATATGAAATCATATAATCATTTTGATTTATGTATATTGTATTTATGTGTTTAAATAACTTATATATAATGAACTATTTTATGTAAATAGATTATTATGTATATTGTATTTTTTGTTTATTTATATTATGTTCACATTTATACAAATATATTTTCTATAAATATATATATTGAGAAATGAATGAATATTTATAATCTAATTTGTTATGGTATAAAATGAATAAAAAATAAGTATTATCATCGCTAAAAAATAAAATTATAATTAATTAAAAAATAAATAATGTAAATTGTTAATTAAGTTAAACAAATTAGAGAGTCAAATATAGGATACCTTAAAACTTGAGTATAAATTGAGTGTTAATCAATGTAGACAAATTTCCTCCCAAAACTAATCAAGCATTAAAGGTGAAAAACACCATAAAAGAGAAAATCGAGAAGGAAGAAGAGAAGATGTAAAATCTCAGGATATAATAAAGAAGACAAAGATGAAAAATTATGGGGATTTCATTTCTGAAGTGTGAAGGGTCAAGAGTGGGTGCCCACCACCATAAGATATGGGCCAAACCTGAGCATGGCTGTGGGGGTTGGTCCACCCACTTTGCCAACTGGGTTTCCAAACATTCCTCACTTTTACAGCTTATACGACACCGAATCCTCTCACTCCACCTAGACCTGTCACCGACGCATACTCCATTAATCAACTTTGACCTTCTAAATAACTTTAAGTTTATCATTCAGATATAATTTAGTGATTAATATATTTTTTTAAATAATTTTTTTTCCATTATTATGCTAAAATAAATTTTATCTAAAAAATTGAGGAGTTTAATTTTAAAAAGATTTTCAAGATATTCTTATCAAACTCGAATTGATTTTTAGTTTATTATCTTCAGTTGAAAAGGAGTGTTATAATATTTTTGGCACTACACCTTGCAATCATAAACGATACAATATACACCTTATTATTCAAGACGTTAAATAACTATTTAAAGGCTTTTTAATCTTTAAATTAGAGAGTGGACTGGCTGGCTGATTTGCACTTTTTTAAATATCGGGTTTATTATCCCTATTGTTTTTAGCAAGGTAAAATGTATGTTAAATTGTATATATAGTTCCTACTATATTTCTTTATTTACCATAGTTTTCTTCCATATAATAACATAATAAACCCTTGCTTTATAATACACATGCACAAATAACAAAGAATTATTTTTCATAATAATATTATTGCTGGGTTCACGAAGAAATAAATAAGAAAATCGTTGTGCTGAAACTTGGAATTATGTTTGCTTCCTTTTATTTTCAAATCAAATTTAATTATCAGACATTCAGAATATTTGATTTCTCGTTAATTTACAATAAAATAATGCGTGTTAAATATTAGTATATATACTTAAAAAGACACTAAGAAGAAATAGTGTCCAAATGCTGAATATACCTCTATTTATTTTATTAATTAATTTTTAGTACATTTGTATTAAAAATTTTAATTTAATAAAAAATATTTAATGTAATTTTAAATTACATAATAGTAATAATAGAATAACTGATCTTATTTTTCCATCAACTCCTTCAGTACAATTTAAAATTTAAATTTGAAATCTTCAATAAAAAAAAAAACTTCATTTCTTATTACGGAGATGTTATTTTATAGAAACGAATATGTTGTCGTGTCATAAAATTTATATAAATTAAAAAAAAATCTTTTTTAGTGTGATTTTAACTTATAAATTTTAATAAACAAATTAAATTGATTAACCAATTAAATCTAATTTATGAACTAAAATAACAAAAGGTGTAAATTATTACTACTTGCATAAGCTAATTAAATTGTGTGCATGTGATGGAGCATTGGAGCTTATATATATAGTCAAATTGGGCATAGATTAATCTCAAATGAATTATCATATTAATGATAATTATTTAAGTGAGGGAGGTGGGATTTGTCATATAGCGAAGGAAGGTCTTGCGGCAATTTCAAGACCAACCCAATTAGTTGTTAGGATATTGATTTTATGCACATGGCTCTCTTGTTTTAATTATTATTAATTAACATCATGTTATCATTATCATCACCATTAACTATCTAATCCTTTGCTGTTTGTTTAAGGGTCTCTTTTACATGCTACTAAACCAAATGGTTAGTTAACTAATCTTAGTGTTCAAGCTCTAATTTTAAAGTCAAATCATCAAAAGTTTATGTATATATATTTTTTCTTTTCTCATGAATAATGTCTTTTAATTTTAGCTTATAAGATAATTTGTTTTTGAAGAAAAATGAATTTTAACTTCTAAGGATTTTTTAAGCACTCAAAAATATCTTATCAATTGTGAATTTATTATAGAAATTAATTTTTTAGAAAAATTCAAATGTACATTGCCCGCTTTTAATTGATATATTTTAAAATTATTTCTGATATAAATTTAAATTGTAGTCAATAAAGTAGAAAGTTATTAAACTTACTTTATGTTTCTTTAAAAAAAAATTAATCCCATTTAATAATTGGATTAAATTATAAAAGGTTGACTTTCTAAATTAAAGAAAGTTCTTCCTGTGGTAGAATGGTGGATAGTTAGCTAATGAATGGATTCAGAAAACTATAAATTGAGTGAGCCAAATTCAGAAAAAAAAAATTAATATTTTTTAAATTTATATCTAACTCATAAATTGATCTACAAACGGATTATAAGTTCAAACCTTAAAGAAAATTTATGTTTATATAGTTGTCATCTCATGATTAACAAAATAGTTCAAAACTTATTGCTACACCATATGGAATTTTCATCTTTTATTTTAATGTAAATCCTTTTCAATCTTATAATATTGAACTTTATATTAGGAAATGAACCAATACAATGTAATTAAGAACTTTATTAACTAGGATTTAACAAGTTGATTAAGAAAAAGTTTAATTAAATTTAAAGGTACGTGGGTAGTTGTAGTGCTACCAATAATAGAAGTTTCTATATATATGATATATATGCATGTGCGAAATTAAATAACTAAGGCCTAAGGTTGGATGGTTGATAATGTGAAGTAAAAGGTAGCTAAATGGGAAGTTACTATATATATATATATATATATATATAGCGGCTGAACTAGGGGGTCCTGCAGAGTCCATGGATCCCTTTGGTCCATGGCTATTGGCTAGAAGCCACAAGGTACGAGTTGGCCATGTAATTGTGCAGCAGCAGTGTTGACCAATAAAAAAGAAAATGATGATACGACTGTTAATGCATATATGGCATATTTAACTTCTTTTTTTTTTCTATTGCAAAAGACAAGCCTATATTAATTGTATAAAATTTCTTATAAAAACATTAATTGCATAGGCTGATTGTATTATTAAAATCTATCTTCAAATATTATATCTCTATTTTTTTATTTTTTTACTTCTTATTATTTCTTTAAATTTAAAAAAGAAAAAAAACATTTTAGCTTTCTTGAAATATCATATTTTATTTATTGAGTTTTAAAATTTTTATTTTTCACACTATTTTTTTATAAATATAAATTTTGGACGAAATTAATTAAATGTAATCTAAGAACATAAAAAAAATTGTGAAATTATTGAGACAAAATGTACTTTTTAGTTTTTTTTTTACATTAATTTTTTTAAGTTTTTATATATTAAACAAAATAAATTTTTTCAAAGATAATGCAAGGGCAAATCAGGGACTTCTTGTAGTCGGTTGCAAGTACGTAAAAATCCGGGAAAATGATGAAGGACAGGGAGGAGGAAATCCCTTCTTTGTTTTATTTTTTTCAACTTAATCATGGCTGAAATAATATTATTTTAATTAAGGTTAATATTTTTTTTAAATCACTGAATTGTCTTAGCTGGAGTTTATTTTTTATTAATTATTTGACTAAAATAACGTCAATTGCACTGCTATAATATTAAAAAAATTAATTTTATTTTAAATTTATTGATCATGCATTGCTCTAAAATTTTAACATCTCTCAATTGAATTTTTATTCTGCCACTATATATATTATAGTAAACGCACACCATGAACGTGAAAACTAATAAAAGATTTAGGGAGGGAGACGACAGGTAACCATCAAATCAGGAATAAGCAGTTACTAATAACCTCTCAGCTTGATTCGTTCTAAGTTTTTATTTTTTTTACAGTTTTATAGTAATAATTTGGTGGTATTTCCTTCACTTTCAATATACAAATGACACTTGGTATTTTCGGACTGTTGTCACAGAACAATATTATTTTTCATCTTTACGATAAAGGCAAATTGGTAAATACCAATCAATACCCTTATTTTATTAACTTTATTTCAACAGCCTTGGTGTCATTTTCAAAAGTAGAATGTTGTCAATTTAAATTTAAATTTATATATATACATTTTAGGGTTGTTAATTCATTTAATTTTTTTAGGATTTATTATTTTTCAACTGCTTTATGTATAATGACTTTTTTTAATTTTTATAGTATTATTTAAAATTATAACAATATCATATTAAATTAAATAAAAAATTAATAATAATTATACATATATATATGTTAAAATATTTAAAAAAATAAAAAAAATTCAAAATTAACCGCGAACTCATAACTAGTTAATAATGATACGCCTAATAAATAAATCTATTCTCAATTTTGCATATTTTCAATTATAACTCTATTTTTATGTCAATTTCATCCTAATTTAAAATTTTAGAAGCAATTCTACTCAAAAACCTCATTTACCTTAACTATTCATAAAATTAATAGTTATTAGCTATTGATGATAGCTGATAGCTGATAGCTAGTGTTTAAATTAGACTGAACTAATCTGTCAAATTGAATTAACTGAAATTTAGAGATCGATTTGCTATGAAAAATCTAAAAAATTAGTTATATATATATATATAATTCGACTAGAATCATCAAAACTGATGAAACCGGATGAACCAGATTAAACTAGACTGACATGATTTTATAAATCTTATGTCATTTTTGAACAAAAATTAGGGAAAAAAAGTAGTGTCTAATCTAATATGAATAAAGTAAACATTCTTTCTAAAAAAAAAAACCTTGTTGCCTTATTGTTGTTTGTGTTTCTGGCAACTCAACCTAAAAAATTTAGGGATAAATAAAATTATCCAAACCTAATCGATCCAACCACAATCTAACCAAGTCCAATTGACCATATCGGTTTAAATCAATTGAGTTAGTTGATTTTAGCTTATATATTTATTAATAAACTTGACAGAATCCGACAAAATTTGATGAATTTGACCTAACCGACCTCATAATCGTTGGTTTTTAATGATAAATTTTTTCAACCGATTAATAGTTATCGAGTTGGCCGACTATTAAAACCCGACCATTTCAATCAATACACATCCCTACAAAAATCTATCCTACAGTTGAGAAAGCCATAAAGGTCAGTGGCTTCTTTATTCTTAAAATATTTTGGCTTTCTGCTTATGACTTCTTGGTGTTGAAATCAAGTTAATGAGTTTCATATAATATTATTTTTTTATGACATTGATATTAGGTGAAAAGAAACCTGTAACATTATTGTTTAATATATAAAACTATTAGTGATCAATACTTTTGTGATTCTATATTTGCATATAGACATATATTGAATTTTTTTTCTTTTCAATTTGTTTTTAATACACTGAAATTCTCGTATTTTTACTTTATTATATAAAAATTTGTGTAAGTTTTCTTGTCTAATTCATTTTATTTTACACTTGGACTTTCTACAAAATGACACCTAGGTAAATATTCATATATTTATAACATGATTTTGTGTTTAGTCAATAAATGATGTGTTTTTATCATGTGGTTTCTATTTGATTAAATTTTATAAATAATTTTTATTTCAACTAATGGAAATAATGTCATTGTTAATGTGACTTGAATTTACAAGTCAAATATTTGTAAATCAATTTAGTTAGAAGTAGGGCTGTAAATGAGCCAAGCTACTCGAGCTCGGCTTGAGTCTCGGCTCTGTAAAAGCTCGTTCAGGCTCGAGCTCGTTTAAAAATAAGCTGAGCTCAAGCTGTTCGTTTACTAAATGAGCCAAGCCCAAGCTCAGAGATACTCGGCTCGTTAGGCTCGCGAGCTGGCTTATTTAAGAAGCTCGCGAGCTAGCTTATTTATTATATTATATTAAAAAATATAGTATATATATTAGTATATTATATTTATTAATTTTACTATTAGTCTTATATTTTTAAGAATTTATATCCCAAATTATAATAATTATTAATATATATAATTAATATAAGAAAAATTGAATTATATATATGATATAATTGATACTTAAGATTAATTATATATATTGCATATAAGATAAAATGATTAATATTATAAAGTTGATTATAGTTAATATAACAACATCAATATAAAATGATATTATATATATATATATATATATATACTATACATAGTACAATAAACTATATAATATATATACTATTTAATATATGCTATATTATTTTCTATAATATTTGATAAAAATAAAGCATATATATGTAAAAATAAAGTATATATATACCATATATATATTATATGTGATACATGTATATGCTATATTATATATGCATGCTTTACACTATATATACTATATATTATATGTAGAATATGTATATGTTATGTACTACAATATTATATATATATATATATATTATGTATTATATGGGCTATTTATGTATTACCAATTATTTTCATTATATACTATAATATATAATATATTATTATTTTTACTATATATATAATATATATATATATACACCATATATATTATAATATGAATAGTATATCTAGTGTAAAGCATATATATGTATTATATTTTATTTTTACCACATATATATATATATATATATTAAGTACTATATATTATATGTAGTATATGTATATTAAGCACTATATATTATATGTGTAAAGTAAAAATAATAATATACAATATATAGAGCTATGCTAAATGATATATTATATGTATACAGTAAAAATAATAATATACAATATATAGAGCAATGCTAAATGGTAGTATATAATATATGCATATATATATTATAATATAAATACTACTTAATATATAATATACTAATTTTTACTATAATATATATGGTAAAAATAAAATATAATACATATATATTTAACAATAATAATATAGAGATTAGAAGAGAAATAATAGATATAATTTAATTAATTATTTTAAATTTAATTTTTTTAGTATACCAAAAATTTTGTTTAAAACAAAATTTTTTATCCAAAAACAAGAAACCCTAAAAAAGTCCTGTTTACACTCTCTGTCTCGCTCTCACCATCTCCATCGTAGTCACCTCTCTATCTTGCTCTCACAATCTCGCTCTCTGTCTCACTATCTGTCTCTGTCTCGCTATCTGTTTCTGTCTCACCATCTCAATCACAACCGCCTCAACCAACTATCTCAACCATCTCTATTGCAGTTCTCACCATCTCAATCTCGAGTCTCACCATCTCGCTCTCTGTTTCGCTCTCAGTCTCTATCTCGCAAGGGATTCACACAATAGGCTGATGAGGGAGCTCCGACCACCATCTCGCTCTCTGTTTCTCTCACTGCCTCACTCTCTGTCTCTCTCTCCTTCTCGCTCTCTGTCTTTGTCTCTCAAGGCATTCATACAGCAGGCTCTCTGTCTCTGTCTTTCTGAATTGGTGTTTAATAATCTTGAATAGATTCTTCTCCTCCACCTAACTAGTTCTTTTTATGAAGAGTTAGCAAATCTTGAATTCTAATGATCATGCAAATTTCTTGCGAAAGAATAATAAAAATCCTACTGATTATAGGCCTGACATTGTTTATGAAGTTAGTTCACATTGAGATTTGTTATTGTTTGCCACCACTTGTTTGCGTTTAATTGCCTTGCACTACTTAATAATGTGCTACTTAACAATGTGCAACATTTCTTATATTAGCAAAGTAAGCACTATACATCATTGGCCTAGTTGAGGAGTCTTACTTTAGGGCCAATACTGGCCTTTCTCCTCCTAGTTAAGTTAAGAAAACAGTTTATTGTAGAAATGTAAGTTAATTTTCTTCCTTGTATTATAACCATTGATGATTTCAGGCTCTCTTATCAATCTTAGATAGCCCAGTGAATAAGGCTGGGAGGTTGTGAGCTATCTATGTGAAAACAGAAAAGGTGTCCTCTTTGAGGTTAAACCCCATGTACGTATCCCGTGGACATTTAAGCGGTTTGCTGGAATTATGTGTAAGTTCAACTAAGTGTCAAACAATTAATCAGATACCATGTTAACTGTTAGATCTTTTGTGTACTTTAAAGCAATAGGTCTTGCTATTTCTTAAACTTATTCAATCTTGCTGTGCAGTTGCTTCAAAAACTGAGTATAACTGCTGTTGGTAAGCGTGAAAAACTTTTGCGTGTAATCAAGAATCCTGTGACTCAGTATCTACCTGTCAATTCCCGTAAAATAGGTAAGCTTTAAGGTTTTTAGCTGGTCCATTATGAATGGTTACTACTTACTGCAACTGATAAATTTTCTGGATTTTCATCAGGGTTCTCATTCAATTCCGAAATTTTGGTTAAAATAAGCATGTATTTGCAGTTGTTGATGATAAGGATCTTTTTTTTGTGGTATGTTCAAAATTATCTTGTACTTTATGGTGTAGTATCTTGTTGAGACTTGTAACCTGATCTATCACCCCACAAATCTTCAGGTTGGTGCAATGGCACATGGAAAAATTGATTGTGATTATATAGATGATTTCATCGCAAGTAAGTTATTTGTGGATCATTCTTTTCCTTTCAATGCAATTATGTTTTTTGCATTTCTCCTTTTATGGTTAGCATCTTTTTTCTTTTTCTATTTTTTTTATGCGCAAGCTTTTGAGATGGGATTTTTCCCTTCTCCACAAAAAAAGGAAAAAAGAGCACAATTTCTTGACATTAGTATTAGCATTTTATTAAGGGATTAATAAGTACAAAATAAAAAGTGTTGGATGTTTCATATAAGCATTATTACAATGCCTAGGAGTTTTTAATCTCTGATGAACTACTTGAAATCAATATGCTTGTAGTTAGCTTGGTCAACTACAAGCATATTTTGCATTACCTATTATTGTATTAAGTTGACAAGTAATTCTTCTCTGCAATTTGAAATTTATTATCTTGCTGCTTGACTGCTGTAGATATAGCTAAATGTCTTTTTGATGTACATATTCCTCCTTATAAGCGGGAGAGGACCTATTTAGAACTCCTAACTATTGTATGCATTGTTATTGGAATAGGAAACTTAAAGATCAATCATTTTATATTTTAGAGAAACTGAGGTAATTTTTTGTTTTAGTCGAGTTGACTTTTAGGTGAGAACCTAGGGATATGTGTATCATTTTCAACCATGTGGAGTAGCTTTTTAAAGATAGAAATAGGAAAATAGGAAATGTTTAGTACTTTTTTTTAAAATTAAATTATTTTGGAGATTATTTATTATTCTTTTTCTTTCTATCTAGACATACCTCTATATCTTTTCTAAAGAATGTTTGATTTTTAATTTTGAATATAATTGTGATGTATAATGATAGTTTTTTTTTAATTTTATCATATATCCAAATATGTTAACGAGCTCGAGCCTATAACGAGTTTCAATTCTTATGAGTATTAAAATCGAGCTCGAGCTCGAGCTTGGCTCGTTTATCGTATTAATGAGCTAAATATGAGTCGAGCCGAGCTGACCTTGAGCTCTGCAATATTTGTATAAATCGAGTTCGAGCTCAACTCAAATCGAGCTCGAGCTCAAGTTTTATGTGTCGAGCTGAGCCTGAGCATGTCAAAACTCAGCTCGGCTCTGCTCGTTTACAGCCCTAGTTAGAAATTGAATTTTGTTGACAAAAATGAAAGTTGACATTGGCAACTTTTGACAAAAAATATTAGCTAATCAATTTAGTTGGTTGCTAACTTTTGACAAAAATTAGCCAATCAATTTAGTTGGCATTTGTTTTAGGCAATTGGATTTTGTTGAACAAATTGGCCAACTGCCACCTCTGTGACCTATATATGTATATATGCATATATTTTGTAAATTTAGTGAGTTGAGATACAAAAGAGGCGTGAGAGAATATTTTGAAGGGTAGCAATATTACTTGAATATTAAAGTAATTTTGTATTAAATATTTTGAAAACTTCTAAATTAAGTGAGTGCATAAGGTGTATTTAGATTAATGATTTAGAGTGATTATTCTCTTTTTTTTTTCTTTGTACTACTTTCTGATTATTAGTGAATTTGCTCTTCTCCTTCTCCCATGGATGTGGGCTTAATTTGAATGACATATATTTGTATTCTTCTTTATTTTCTCTATTTTGTTTGCCATATTTTACGCTAATGAATATTTTATTTCCTCAATCAAAACTAACAAACTGGTATCAGAGTATTGCTAATATTTATTTGGAATTAATTACGAGGATAATAAAATTTGATATTGAGAAATTTAGGTGTAATATGAGTTCTGCTACGTGGCAAGTCAAGATGAAAGCAATCCTGAAGCAAAACAGTCTAAGTGAAATCCTTGATCAGAAAACAACTAAGTATTATGGGATAAGTTGAAATCTTTGTATATCACAAAGAATCTATCTCAATGCCAAGCTGATTGTCAAGCACTATTTGTACACCCTTTATATGGCGGAAGGTATATCTATCAAATCTCATACTGATGAGTTCTCCTCTATTCTTTTAGACTTAGCGAATATAAAAATTAAGTACGAAGATGAAAATCAGGCTTTTATGTTACTTCATTCACTACCTCCATCATATAAGAATTTCAGAGAAATATTGATTTACAGTAACAAATCTCTAAAATTAGAGAATATGAAAACATCTTTGTATTCTAAAGAGCTCTTTGACAAAGAACTCTTTACTAGCCATTCTGACTATCTAGTAGAGGGTTTGGTTCTTAGAGGGAGGTCCTCTACAAGGGAGCCTAGCAGTAGTAATCGATCAAGATCAAAATCAAAGTAAAAAAATAGTCATCTAACTTGCAATAATTGTAAGAAGAAAGGGCCCATTAAAGCTGAGTATTTCAAGCTTCAGAACAAAAATAAAGAAAGGAATCATAAGGTTGAGAAACCTGCTGAAGCCAGTGTTGTTCAGGATGAGGTTGAAGTTAGTGATACCTATGTTATGACTGAAGATGGTGCCAAATCCAAACAAGGATGAATTTTAGATTTTGCTTGTTCATTTCATACATGTCTTCATGAAGATTGGTTTTCCTCCTATGAACCAACAGATAGAGGAGTTGTTTTGATGGGCAATGATCATCCTTGTAAAGTTGTCATAATTGGTAGTGTCAAAATAAGAATGTATGATGGTGTGATTAGAATATTGACTAATATTTGATATGTTCCTGATATGTAAAAGAATTTTATCTCCTTAAATATTTTGGATAAGCTTGGTTGTAGATTTTCAGGTAAAGGTAGAGTTTTAAAGATTCTGAAGGTGCTCTTATTGTGATGAAAGCCAACCTAGTTGGTAAATTATATATATTGTAAGGATCTACTATCATATGATCGATTGTAGTTTCTTCTTCTATGCCAAATTCAGATAGCATATGAAGCTAGGACACATGAGTGAGAAAAGTTTAACAATGTTAAGTAAAAGGGGTCTTCTTGATGGCCAAAGTACATCAAAGTTGGAGTTTTGTGAACCTTGTATTTTCAGCAAGCATAAAAGAGTCATTTTCAGTATGGGAGCTTACAGAACTAAATGTATTTTGGATTATATTCATTCAGATCTTTAGGGACCAGTACGTATTCCTTCGAAAGGTGGTGCTTGGTTTATGCTTACCTTTATTGATGATTACTCAAGAAAGATACGTGTTTACTTTCTGAAGCAAAAAAATGAGGCCTTTGTTACTTTTAAGCAATAGAAAGCTTTGGTTGAGAAGTAGACATACAAGAAAATTAAGCGTCTCCACACTAATAATGAGTTAGAATTTTGTGATGGTGAGTTTAATAAATTTTATAAAAATGAGGGTATTGTGAGACATCTCATAGTTAGAGAAACTTCACAACAAAATGGCATAGTCGAGCGTATGAATAGAACTCTATTGGAGAAAGTCTAGTGCATGTTGTCTAATTCAGATTTGACTCAGAATTTTTGGACAGAAGCGGCTTTTACAGCCTGTTATTTGGTGAATCGTTCTCCATATGCATCAATAAAATGTAATACTTCAGAGGAGGTATGGTCTGGTAATCCTGCTAATCATTCTGATTTACAGGTATTTGGTTGCCATGTTTATATTCATGTTAATAATGAAAAACTTGAACTTGGATTTAAAAAGGGCATATTTATTAGTTACCCATCTAGTGAAAAAAGATAAAGAGTTTGGCTTCCTAATCCAAAATCAACCAAAGCTAATATTAGTAGGAATATTATATTTGATGAGTCTGTCATGCTCCATTCAGGAAAAGAGTTAATTGTTTCTTATGACACAGTTGTGCAAAATTCAAAAAAGCAAGTGGAGGTTGAGATTGAGGAGGAGAAGACATTTTCACAAATAAATTCCATTCAAAGCCCAGTTCAGTTACCTACTCCTACAGAAGTAGAAGAGTCAGCAAAAGATGAGCAATATTCCATTGCTAGAAGTAGGCCACAAAAGAGAAAAGAATTCCTCGTAGATTATCAGATTATGTTACTTTGTATGTATTGCTACATAAGAAATTGAAGGAACCAATGAACCTTCCATATATTTAAAAGTCATTTCTTGTGATGATTATACTAAGTGGTTGATTACTATGCAAGAGGAGGTGAAATTTCTTCATAAAAATAGAACTTGGGAAATAGTGAAGCGCTAAAACATAAGAAAATTATTGGTTGTAAATGGGTCTTTGAAAGGAAAGATGACATTTTAGGTGTTTAAGATGTAAGATATAAGGCAATGTTGGTCACTAAGAGCTATAGTCAGGTATAGGGAGTTAATTTTAATGATATTTTCTCACTAGTTGTTAAACATAGCTCTATTCGTGTTTTGCTTACTTTAGTTGCTATTTATGATTTAGAGTTAGAATAAATGGATGTTAAGACTGCCTTCTTGCATAATGACCTTGAAGAAAAAATTTACATGCAACAACTTAAGGGTTTTGAGATAGAAGACAAAGAAGACCATGTTTGCTTGTTGAAAAAATCAATGTATGGTTTGAAGTAGTCCCCTCGACAATTGTATAAGTGGTTTGATTCCTTTATGGTTGGGCATGGTTATTTTAGGAGCTAATATGATAGTTATGTGTATTTCAAAAACTTGCTAATGGCTCATTCATTTATTTGTTGCTTTTTGTTGATGGCATGCTTAGTGTTGCTAAGGATATGTTTGATATCAACAGGTTAAAAGATGAATTAAGTAGCCAAGAGACAAGACTACATATAAACTTTATCTAACTCAAAGGAGCTTTATTGAGAAAGCTTTAATGTATTTTGGAATGAAAAATGTTAAACCTGTAAGTACTACACTTGTAACTCATTTTAGACTTTATGTTGCTTTATCACCACAGTCTGAAAAAGATATTGAGCAGATACCACATGTTCCTTACTCTAGTTCCGTTGATAGTATTATATATGCCATGGTTTGTACTCATCCCGATATTGCACATGCAGTCAGTGTGGTTAGTAGATATATGTCTAATCTGGAAAAAGAACACTGAAAAGCTGTGAAAAAAATATTGAGATATTTGAGGGGCATTTCTAATAGTTGTTTGAAATTTGGAAAAGGTAAGAAAAATGTGATTAGTTATGTTGATTCAGATTATGCAGGAGATCTTGATAAAAGAAGATTCATCACTAGTTTTGTGTTTATTCTTGGTGACTGTGCTATCAATTGAAAAGTTACTTTACAGTCCACAGTGGCATTATCTACCACAGAGGCCGAGTACTTGGCAATGGTTAAATCTATAAAAGAATCTACCTGGTTAAAAGGTTTATTTGGTGGGCTTAGTACCAATTTGTGTATGACTTCCATCTATTGTGATAATTAGAGTGTTATTCACTTAATAAAAGATAAGTTGTTCCATAAAAGAACGAAGCATATTGATGTGAAGTATTATTTTATTTGAGATGTTATTTCTCAAGACAATATTATAGTTAAGAAGATTGGTATTGTAGATAATCCAATTGATATGATGACTAAGTCTCTTTGGTGAGTAAGTTCAAGCATTGCTTGAACTTAGAGGGTGTTTCTCAAAACTGGAGCTTTTCAGCTTATTGTGAATAAGTGATTTTTAGATTATAATCAGATTAAAAATAAGCAGTTAAGCGTTTCTGTAAGAATTTAGAGTAATTATTATTTTTTGTTGCTTTGTATTATTTTATGATTATTAGTGGATTTGTTCTTTTCCTACGCCTGTAGACGTAGGCTATTTTGTATTCAAGTAATTTGGTATTAAGTATTTTGAGAGCTTTTTAATTAAGTGAGTGCATAGGGTGTATTTAGGTTAAGGGTTTAGAGTAATTATTCTTTTTTTTTTGCTTTGTATTATTTTCTGATTATTAGTGGATTTGTTCTTTTCCTTCGCCCATAGACATAGGCTATTTTGTATTCAAGTAATTTTGTATTAAGTATTTTGAGAACTCCTTAATTAAGTGAGTGCATAGGATGTATTTAGGTTAAGGGTTTAGAGTGATTATTGTTTTATTTTTCTTTTTTTTTTGCTTTACACCATTTTATGATTATTAGTGGATTTACCCTTTCGTAGACATAGGCTAAAGATAAACCACATAAATTTGTATTCTTATTTATTTTCTCTATTTTATTTATCATATTTTGCCTAAATAAATATTTTATTTCTGTAATCAAAACTAACAGTCATCTAGTACATCATCATCCGAAGCATAGTCTATGCAAATTGCTTTTTCAGAATATTCCATTAGACAAAAAAAAAAGATTATGGTATGGAGATATATAATTGGAAGAGTAAATTCAAATGGAAAGAGGATTTTAATATATGGGTTGTATCCAAAACATATTATTGGTGGAGGCATAAATAGGATGAAGCAACCTTGCAGGAGCTTAAGGAAATGTTTGATGAATGCAAAAAGGGGCCAATTGGTATTTGACTACAAATTAGATGTATTCATAAAATCTGAAAACCTTAGCAACCTAGCCCAACCAGGTGGGCCAAGTTAAAGATGCTTGGGCTGAGCTTCAGGCTAAAATTTATTATATATATATATTTCAGGTCGGGCTTCGGACCTGAAGAAAATCGGCTCAACCCAAATTATATAATATATTTATTATTTATATATATATGGCCGCAACTTTTTGTGTGTGTATACATATATAATTGTTGCATTTATATATATAATTAAAATTGCAACAACTTTTAATTATATATATTATTATATATAATTAAAAAAATTTATGCCCGTCAGGCCCCATCTGTTGGCCCAGCTGACCTGACTAGCCTGAGCCAACCCTGCCCATTTGGGCGAGGGGCGGGTTGTGCCTAATTTTAAGGCTCGAATCATTCTTAGCCCTAGCCCACAGCTCGGCCCGAGAACACTCCTATTTTAAAATCAAAGGGTCATTGGATGAGACCTCCAAAGAGCTAAAGAAAAAAAAAGGTTATTTGATAATATGGTTTTATATAAAAGTAGTGACAATGTGGTTGAAGGTGATGACATCCAAGAAATTCCTTCTTAAGCAAATGTGGCTTCAAAGGGGAAAGAGGAAAACTAGCGATGAGATTAATTTATATTTTAGAAAAGGTGCAAGATCTAAATGTGTGCATTCGATTAACCGAAACCGAACTAAACCTAACCAAAATGTAAAATAACTGAAAATTTTAAAATTTTATAAATAATAACCAAACTAGACTGAATATTTCAAAAAACCAAATATAAACCGAATCGAAATATTTCAGTGCAGATAATTAATTATTTCAGTTAACTGATTTTTTCTCATATATTTAATAGTAAAAATTTTCAAATCAACCAATCAATAAATTTTCAAAATAAGTAAATTTATACGTAAATATAAAAAGCCTAATTGTTTAATGATGTTATTAAAAGTTATAGTTAAGTCAACATTAAATATATTAATATTTAATATTAACAAATATCACTATAAAAATAAAAATAGCCTAAAATATTTTTTTAATGAATAATAATCTTTAAAAAGTCAATGAGTTTATAGTTTAATTACATTATAAAAACTTCTAATTTTGTACAACAAATGATTCAAAATATCATTATGAATTAAGATAGAAAATGCTATTTTTAAGTTATAAAGAAAATAAGTGTTAATAAAATATTATATTAATCAAATTGCAAAGTTTTCATCTATATAATTAACTATAAGTTTGAATTACAACATAAAAAACAGAATAAACTCATATATATATATATATATAACTACTAATTCGGTTAAATAAGTTAATATTTATATTATCATAGAACTAACCAAATCAAACACAGAAAACTAAAAAATTTATATATTAATAACCGAACCAAACTAAAAATTGATTCCAACTTTACCGAAATAATCAAATTTTTGCGGTTCGATTCAATTATTTGGTTAAAACCAAATAATGCACACTTCTGGTAAGATTTTACTTAACGCAGTATTCAAGCATATATGCAAAATAATGATAAGTGGAATAATATCTATGTGGCTATTGCCTTAAGGTATTATGATACTTGCATTCTTATGGATGTTGTCAACTCTCCATTTTACCAACTTGTTATCGATAAAATAACTAGCATGGTTCATGGATATAAGCGTTCTTGATACTATACTTTGAATGTTAACTTTTTAAATGATACTAAGATGCATGTAAAAATGATTATTGATTCCTATAGAAAAACTTGAGTTGACACTAGCTACACTATCTTGGAAGATGGATGGACAAATACTAGATAGGGATCATTGATGATTTTTTTTAGTTTATTGTCAAAAGGGCAATTCATGTATCAAATCAATTGATGCTTGTAATACATGCACAAATGCAGAAACTTTATGTAATCTTTTAGCATAAATTGTAAAATGGGTTAGTCCTCATAATACAATCCATATGGTTACAAATAATGGACTCAATTATAAACCTACAAGCTTTAAGCTTGTAGAGAGATATTCTTATATTAGCCAGTCATCTTGTGCAACTCATTGTATGAATTTAATAGTGAAAAATATAAGAGAACTACCTCATGTGTAAAGTTTATCTCTTCTTGCATCTAAGGTGAATAAATTTGTTTATAACCATAAATAGACCTTGAATTGATTGAGGAATTATTTGCCCTGGAGTAACACATTTTGCAATTACCTTTTTTTTGCATTATAAATCCTACATAAACATAAAGATGATTTGTAAACTTTGGTTATTAGTGAAGAATTCAAAAGTTATTAAAAATGTAGAGAGGTAGAGAAGTTAAACAAATTGTTTAGATAAAAATTTATGGAATAATTGCATAATGAGTTTGAGGATTATGACTCCAATAATATGATTGTTTTGCCTTTGTGATATTGATAAAAATTTTGTTTTGGGTTACATTTATGAGGCAATGTATATGACATGTTTGGGGATCAAGAAATCATTCAAAAACAAAAAGTATTTATATCAGCCCTACATTAATATTATAAAGGAGTAGTGGGATAATATGTTAAGTCAAGATCTTCATACGACAAGATATTTTTTGAATCCTACTTTCCAATATGTTTAATAAACTTGAGGTTATGCATGGTTTACTAATATCATTAACAAGGTAGATGAATACAACAAATAGAAAACAGTGGAGGAGACAAGATTTATTTTCAAAGGTGAGAAGAGTTTTTTTTTTATTGATGGCTTATACTTGCAGAAAGAGCACTTCCCAAATAATAATTATTTCCATAGTTATATAATTATTTTGCATATTTTGAATAGAGTTAAAATTGTTTATTTGTAAAAATTTGCATCTAACTGAAGTTGAATGGTGGAGATTATTTGGTTATGATGTTCCAAAATTTATAAAAGTTGGCTATAAAAATTCTTAGCCAAACGATTTCTTCTTTGAGGTGTAAATGTAATAAGAGTATATTTGAGTGCATTCACATTAAAAAGAGAGCTAGATTGAGAATCAAAGGCTTAGCAATCTTGTTTATATTCATTATAACTTGCAATTAAAAGATAGGTAAGTATATTAAATTTTTATGTATTTATTTTTATGTCTTACTTCATGCATGATAATATAATGATATATCTATAATTGATAGGCTTGTTAAGTTGAAGAGATCATATGATCCTATTGAATATGAATGATCAATTGACAAAACTAAATTTTGGATTATGGAAAAAGAAGGAGAAGGAGATCAGTTTGACTACAATGAACTAGAGAACATGCTTCTATAAGAAAATCCAAAGGACATTGGAGATTCAAGTTTGCATGCATCTTAAGGTTTGATAATTATTTACTTTAAAATTTTGATGGTTGTTTGAAACTATATTTATTTATATTTTATTTTATTTTTTTAAATGGCGAGAAGGATAATGTGAATATAAGGGAATTCCAAGGAAATGATGATAATCTTGATAATGAAAATTGGTTGAATTCTTTATCAACAACTTAAATTAGTAGCATATAAATTTTCATTCACAATTATTTAATAGTTTATTTGTTTGAAGTATTAGATTATTGATATTATTTATTTTATAATATTTAGTTATTTCAGTCATTTTAATAATTGTAGGTGTTGAAAAAGATAATGTAATTATGACTATAATTGAATATTCAAACAATTATTCGAGAATTTTGAATGTTTATTTTGATTATAATTTATATTGTAGTCTTTCATGGAGTTTCTTATTATTTTTATTATTGAAGTCAAGTTGAATGTTTAGATTATTGAAACTCATAGTTTAGTTATTTTAAATTTATTTGTTATTTTAATTATTAAAATCGAGTTGAATATTTAAATAATTAAAATTTATGGTAAACTTTGAAATATTAAATTCATTTGTTATATTTATTAGATTTAATATGTGATATTTTTTAATTGATGATGAATATTTTTATTATTTTTAAACTTCAATTTTAAAACTTTTATTATTTTTAACTCATTATGAATATTTATAAATAAAAATACATTTATGATATTATTAGATTATTGAACTTGAGTTAATCTGGTTGAACTGTGAGCTAATCATCAATTTGGTTTAATATCTCATCCTATTTTGAAAATATTATTGATAACTGATGTTCATACTTAATAGTTGATAGTTATGGTTGTTAACTTTTTGTTCTTAGTGGTTATTTTTAGTGATAACAATCTTAATTTTATTCCAAGCGCTATTGCAAAAATTAATATTATTATATAAATAATAAGAAAAATAAATAATAATATATGTTAAATATAGTAATAATATATATAAAATCTATACAGAATATAAAAAAAATATAAAATATTTATTTATATATAAAATATATAAATATATAGTAATATACAAAATATATGTTTACATATAAAATATACAAAATATAATAGCAACATATTTTAAAAATCAAAAGTAAAAAAAAATAACAATTTATTTAAAAAATAAAAAATAATTTTAATTAAAATTGAATTGTATATCACATTTAGGATAATATATGAACAATATAGTTTATATGCAATTAGCAAAAATAATATGTCATATAAAAAAATTAAAAAATTAAAAAAATAATTTTTTAAATTCTTATTTTTATTTTATTATTGAACCAAAGTGTTATTAATATATATTTAAGAAATTAAAGTTTTCAATTAAATAATTTTTAATCTTGATATTTATCAATCGTAATAAGAAGATTGAAGCTCCAAATTTGTCATTTATTAATTAAATTATAACTTTTAAAAACCTCATCTTATACAATGTAATTTTAATTTTTTTCAAATATTAAGAATAAAAATTTAATATTGAATTTAATCATAATATTTATTTTTAAACAAACTTAAATTATCATTGAGTTCAAATATAGAATTTCACTTAAAAAGGGATAAGAAATGCGTTAAAAATAAAAAATAATAATATAGAATTTTAAATTGAAATATAATTAATAATATAATTATTTTAAATTATTTCTAAGATAATTAAATTTATATTGTCAATTTAAAAGTTAATATAAAATAATAATTAAAAATGTAAATTTATTATTATAAAAATTATGACTCACTAAAATTTATTAAAAATTAAAATTAAAATTAAAAAACAAAACCATAAAAGGGAAATAAAAAATGAAGAAAAAAAAATATAAAGTTCACTAAAAAATAATAGAGGATGATCAAAGATTAATCCATATGGCACAGGAGAATTTGTTAATGGCTCTCAAGGTTTCCATTATTTTATTAACTAATATAATATACTTTAAAAGCTAGCTTCATACGGCAAAAGAAAGTGAAAAAGAAAACAGGCCAAAATAGGATAAAAATAATATATACTATTGCAAAGATATTACCATGTCCTTTCTAGTCAACAAAATAAAACTTCAAAAGATAGAGGAGAGACAGGGGCAAGACTACAAGTCAATGGCAAAATTGAAAAATGTAAAGAAAATATATGATTTTTTGGAATTTAAACTGCCCCAAGAAATAATAAATAAGGGGTTCTTTTAGTGTGTATATATATATACACTAAAAAGCTCGAACTTTAAAAATACGTTTTTGTAAGGTTTGAATCCCTGACCTCTCCTATTGAGAGTAACATCAGATGGCCAGTTGAACTACCCCAACTGGTTTCTTTTAGTACATATATAATTATCAGGTAATATATGTTGCTAAGTAGCCAAATAAATGATATTTACAAAAGTTTTAATTTGAAATCCTTAAAAAATTAATCCTAATTAATTAAATAAAAGACTGAATAATCTCATTAAAAATTAATGCTTAAATAAGATTTAAAAATTCAAATATTAATATTTATCTTGAATATTAAGTGTTTGGTACAACTATTACTCTACTCTCCCAATAGACATTTGTTTTATTCATCTCAAATTATAACTAACCTATTATTTTCATAATTAATTAACACACCACAAGAAAAATGAGAATTAACAACAGATAATTTTTAAAAATCTGTCGCTAATAACCATTAGCTACAGAATGACATTTGTAACTATTCATGATCTAGCTGAAAAATTAGCAGTAAAATTTTGATACCATCATTATTTAGTAAAAAATTTATTTTATCGCTAATTATATATATTCCGTCGCGATTTTTTATTATCGTCCTTTAAATAAGATAAATTTATTCCATCACTAATCCGTCGTTAAATTATTAACTTTTTTAAAAAAATAAAATAAATTATTTTTATAAATAAATTATTTTATTTTTTAAAAAAATATTTTATTTTGTGTAAATAATTTATTTTATTTTTAATTTAAAAAATAATATATTCTCAAAAATTATTTATTCTATTAAATAATTTATTTCAAAAATTATTTACCAAATAATTTCTAAAAAAATTATTTACCTAACAACTTAATTATTTTTCTAAAAATAATTTATTTTTTAACTAATTTCTCTAAAAAATTATTATTCTAATAAATAATATATTTAAGCTAAAAATAAATTATTTCACTAAATAATTTCTAAAATATATTTAAATATTTGTCTAAAACATAAATCATTCTATCAAATAATTTCAAAAAATTTATTCTAAAAATTATTTATTCAATCAAATAATTTTTCAATCTAAAAATGAAATTATTTATTCAATAAAATAATTTATTCAATCTAAAAATAAATCATTCATCTAAATAATTTCTAAAAATTATTCTACCAAATAATTTCTAAAAATTCTTTTTCTAAATATTATTTATTCAACAAAATATAATATTTATTTTAAAAATTATTATTATCTATAAAATATAAATAAATAGGTTGAAAAAATATATACTTTCAATTGGTGGACGAACGATCGGTGAGATCTTCGACCGATGGCAAGAGAAGAAAAGAGAAAGTGGAATAAAAAAAGAGAGAGAGGAGAAAGAAAAAAGAAAGAAGATGGAGAAAGATAGAAAGAGAGATGGAATGACATAAAGAAGAAGAAAGAAATGAAAGAAAAAAAGAGAATAATAAATATTAAAATTTTAGTGACAGAATTAGCGATGAAATGTAGTTATGTCTCCAAAAGCCTGCACAAAAATCTCGTTGGTGCTTTAAAATATTTAAAATTATTGACGAAATAAAGTTTTATTGCTAAATAGGAACAAAAATAATTTCAATTTCTAAAATCCGGCACAAAATTTTTGTATGTATTTTAAAATATTTAAAATTAGTAACAGAATTAAGTTTTATCGCTAATTAGCGACGAAATTAATTAGTGATAAAAATTATTTTTATCGCTAAAAGCCTGTATAAATAAAAGTTAAATATTTTAATATTTAATGACATATTTGATAAATCGATCGCTAATATTTTATTTTTTAAATTAAATAATTTCCATTGCCAAAACCAGCCACAAAATTTTTATCTGTAATTTAAAATATTTAAAATTAGCAATGAAATTAAGATTTATCACTAATTAATTAGTGACAGAAATTATTTCTGTCGCTAAAAGTCCACATAAATAAAATAAAATTATTTTAATATTTAGCAACGGATTTGATAAATTCATTGCTAATATTTTATTTTTAAATTAAATAATTTTTTAATGATGAAATATATTCATCGTTAATTATTTAATTGTATTAAAATTTAATAATTTTATTTGTTAGCGACAGTTATTGGTCATCGCTATTTTTAGTGACGGATATACATTACCGTAGCTAAATTTTTAGCCCTAATATTTGGCGTTAGACTTTGCTATAGAATTAGTGATAAATTTTTCTAATTTGGCGTTAAACTCAATGCGTCATTTTTAAATGATATCTCATGATTAAGACAATTAGTTGAATTTCGTGAAACTATTTCATAGAAGTTTATTGTTGTCTTCTTTTTATAAAATAAATGGACTTTGATTCTTAAATAATCTATATCACTTCTACTTTTATTGTAATAAAAGATTTTATTTTTATGTGAAAAAGTTTCGTATTAAGAATTATGATTTTATGTATGAATAATTCTTTAATATCTTGTTCATTCGTTGGCGCCGATTTTAGCGATGAATTTATTTCATCGCTAAACTTTTTGGTTAATCTGTTGCTAGTATTTTTTTTATCGCAAATATGTTACTACATTTTTCTTGTAATGACATATTATTTCTCTATTATATTCATATTTAATATTATTTACTAAATTTTTTTATTTTTATCAATTATGCTTTATTTTTCAATGATATTATTTATATACAATCAATTTGAAAATTAAAAATATGTCTAATACTAAAATGCAATTTTATATTTAATGTTATATTTATAAAAGTTTGGCCATTTTCATTAACCCATCTTAGAAAATTAATTAATTTTGGTTGATGCAAAAAGTCAATAATAGATTAATGAATATATGTCATACTAAAGATAATCTTAATTCACATTGATCGTTTATAGTTGGCAGATGGTTCATGGTGTGACACTTAAGAATGAATATTAATATCTATCTTTTTATTTAAGCATTATTTTTTAATAAGATATTTTTTTATCTTTTTATTCAAATAAATAAGAACTATTTCAAAATAAATTCTAAATTGAAATTTTAGCAAACAACAATTTGGATATATAAAACTAATAATTATCACTGAAAAAAAATAACCAAACGGGTTTTATGCGACAGTTGAAAAAAAAAACAAAAACAGACTGTTGCACCGAAGAACCTTGCCAAACACTCTAATAAATACAAAAAATAAATGTTCTTTAAATTTATAATTATATTATATTTTTAATCTAATATTTAAACTTTGATTGAAGTTTATTAAACCCTAGACTTTACAAATTTTGTTAATAGAGTCATCAATGGTATTACTGGTTTATCATGTTCACAACCCAGTTGATTTCCAATACAGTTTAAAAATTAGGTTGGTAAAAGAATAGAATCAATTTTATTTTTTCTTTAAGAAATATGTAAAAGTGAGGCTAAATTTATCTATTAAACTGTAATAATAAAATGCACGTCTTGTTCTCATATCATTTAAATTATTGAATAAATGGTCTGCTTTAAATTAGAATAAAAAATCTAATTAATTTATAATTAGATATGTTCTAGTGTGGAGCTTAAAAAATCTACAGATTTCTTCAAAAAATAAATCCTGCCTAACTCATGCATAGGTCAATTAATAATAACAATTGATTACTAGCTTTGTAATTAGTGTGATTGTAAAGATAAACCATTTATGATTTTAAAAATGAAATAATGACTGGTTTACTAAGCTTGATTTCAAAGGCTTTGCTAATTTATAGGCATTAGTTCATGATGCCTGTTGCATAATGAGTAACTAGTAATTATAACATTCATATGATTATACTAAATGATTAAACAATATATAGTTTTTCTTTTTAATTTATTATAAAATTATAGTATGAAATGATTTTTACATACCATACGAAATCCATCTCCTTGATTTCATTATCAAAGTTTTAAAAAAAAATTTATTAACACATATTAATTCATCTCAGGATTAAGAAAAATTTACAAAAAAAAATCACTTATAATTTGATCAAATTAATTTTTTTATAAATAAAATGAAAAATAAAATTCTCTCATAAATTGAATTAAAAAAGGGATTTCTGCAAAAATATCTACTTTTCATTTTTCTTTCAAAAACACTAATTTTTTAATTTTTAAATTTCAAAAATACCCCTTTTAGAGGCTTACATCTAATATACCAATAACATTCTAAAATAGTAGCATAATTAAAAAAAAGTAATATATAATGTAATTTTAACAAAAATAATTTCTTCAAAAATACATTAAAATAAAAATAAATTTAAAAATATTCACTTTCAATCTTTCAAGAACACTCATTTTCACTTTTTTAATTTCAAAAATATACATCTACTATATATCCATGTATTAAAAATATATAAAAATTGTAAATTAAAAAGAAAAAAATTAAAAAGCGACATATAATATAACTTTCCCTTAATACTAATACGTTTTGTATACTATTGGTATAGTAGCTGATGTACTTAGCTTATTTTTGTATATGTTAGAAAATCTGATAAGAATTAGCTTATTTTTGTATAGCATAATGCCCAAGGAAGAAGTGAAAAGATAGAACAAAATTAAGGATTCAGAAGAAAAGAAGAACAAATATTAGGTGGGACAATAGCATATAGCAGAGCAGCTAAAGCATTGAAATAAAGAAAAAAAAAGTTCAATATATTATCAAAATTCAAACCAAATCAAACCCACATTACCTACACTGCTTTCTATTAATATCCCTCAACAGTCCTAACATACCATTGATTTTTTATCTACTAAATAAATGGAGCTCAACCAGCTGCTCATAAGCAATCTGCGAAGGTGGCTAAGCTCTCCATTTATTAAAAAAGCAATACCAGTTGAATTTTTTTCTCCATCTCAATTGTGGATGTTGATAAATAATTTAAATATGGTCTAAAGGGCAAATTTTGAAACTAACAAAGTGGCAGACATCAGGCTGAAAATTAAAGAAAAGGGTGATCTCAAAGAATATTGTGCTTCTTGCAGAGTTAAATTTCTTCAAGTAGCAGCCCATTCTTTTCGGATGTCAAAGGTGTAGTTGATCTCTAAGTAGCATTTGTTATCATCATCAAGAAACTGGGGATGTCAAACAAAAAGATGGTTATCACAAATGGCAATGTACATTTCAAATTCAGAGTAAAAATTCAAGAAAATGTTACAAAAATTTTAAGCCTGCATCAAGAATTAAGTACACAGTTCAGAGTGGGCCAAAAAAGTGATGTAAAGGTTGTGGGGTAATCCCACATTGATTAAAAATAAAAGAATTGAAAGGCTTATAATAAGAAAGGGGATCCCTACAAATTGGCTTAAGTCAATTTGATTATAAGGTGAACCCAACTTATTATAAGCCCAATTAATAATAAATGAATTTGACTAATTGATGAATTAACTAATTGCTCCTAGGGCCCAGATTCTCAACATGGTATCAGAGCCTGTCGAGCTGGGATCCGAACCCGAAGTATGAGGGTCAAGTTACTGTACCCTGACAGACCCGGGTTGGGCCGTCGATACTTGTCAAGTAGCCGAATTGCCACTTGAGGGGTGAGTGTAAAGGTTGTGGGGTAATCCCACATTGATTAAAAATAAAAGAATTGAAAGGCTTATAATAAGGAGGGGGATCCCTACAAATTGGCTTAAGTCAATTTGATTATAAGGTGAGCCCAATTTATTATAAGCTCAATTAATAATAAATGAATTTGACTAATTGATGAATTAACTAATGGCTCCTAGATTCTCAACAAGTGATTAATTGACTCAAAAAAGGAACTTAACATTGGATTAAATCTTATTATAACCAACTCAAAGGGAAAAAAAACGTAGTGTTTAGTTGCTGAAACTGACCTTCGATTTTGCGGAATATGTTCCTCGAGCAAACATGCCAGACGGGGTAGTCTCTTCTGGCATAACATGTGTGTAAGGCTCAGCCTGAGGACTGAAGGTCCCAAGCATCTCTTTTGCGCTGTCAACTGAAATATGAACTATTATAAGGAAGACATTTTTAAGTGTTTGAAACATAAGTTCAGACATGAATTAGTACATGGATAGCTTACCCTTGACACCAGTTTTCCAGACAGTATTGATGTACCTGAGGCCAGATACAATGTTGTTGCGCACTTGGAAGGAGAACATCAAATTGTAGCGGCTACCTTCCTCCAATGTAAACCATGTGCCCTTGGGTTTTCCATCCTCAGGGACAGACAGCACAATGTCGGGTCGGCCTGGAGAAATGATTGACAGACTAAGAATTTTCACCTCTGGTTCATAATTCTCTGCAATAAATCATAACAAAACACAATTTAGGAAATGCATAAGATAGAATAATCTATAGTATAATGCTTATTTAGATTGTAATTAATGCCTTCATGTGGAAAACATGATTATAATCAATAATGAATGCTAAAAAATGTCGACAGAGAACTACAATTATTGCTATCTGGAATGCCCTTGTCAATAAACAGGCAGGTAAATGTTATTTAGAACTTCCAATTGGCTTAAGTAAATACCTTAAATTAGGTAGCCAACGCATGTTGAATTTCTAATATAGATTTGAGAGAATTAACTTCAAAAATGAATTATTAAGCTTGGTGTGTCTATTTCTATTTAATTAAAATAAGACTTTTCTTTTTTATATATTCTTATTAGCTCCTCAGGTGGCAATTATGCCAAGACAATTTTTTATGAGCTCACATAATTTTTACAGTTTGAAAGACACTCCAAATCAAGCTAAGAGATTAAAAGTACAAGAGACATTTTATACCAGATGTAAGAATCAGACACACCAAATTAGGTAAATATTTAAAAATTCATCATTAGGCGAAAAAACACTATAAGATAAGAACAAATTTTGAAATAATGAGATTGTAAGAATCAACTTTTACTATGACCCCATGATAAATTTTAATATCAATTTAAAAAAGCCAAGCTTAAAAATTAGGGTTAAAATTGATGAGTTAATTTTTATATTATTAATTTCTACATCATTAACTGAATGTCAAACAGATAGCATAAAGCACAGTAGAAGAACAATAAAATGCTGTCATTTCTAAATATTAAATGAGAAAACATTACAGCAAGATAGAACAGGGTCCTTCATAAAAGCGACATAAAGAAATGGCAATAAATCGACATTTAATCCTTCAAAGGATTGGCAGAATTCGAATATTTAATGATAAATATAGAATTTAAATATTTATTGAAAAAACATCAGGAATATTAGTATTTTTTAATACAAAAGAGAGAGGAACTTTAAAATTCCCTGCATTAGCAAATAAACAACAATAGAAAAAATCAAAGTGAAAAGAACAATATATGGGGAAATTTAAAGAACTAGAAATTCTAATAGAAACATAAATTTCCAATATATAACAATAAAGAAATTTGATTTAGGTAAAAAAAAAGTAAATGCAACAGATACCTCCAATATTTTCAAAATCCACAGTCCCAAGAAGCTGTTCCTTCCATTTCCTGAGACTCTCATCGTCCTGAACTTATCAAATTCACTAACAAATTATTATTTTTCATTATATATAGACACACAGAAAGACATTTGCGTAATTAAAATGTTCAATGAAGGAAAATAAATATATAAAAAAGAAAACCTTGTCCATCTCAATATGTTCTTTGAGGGTGAATTGAGGACCAAGCTGAATCTTGCTACTTTCACCCTCTTCATCTTCATCATCCTCATTAACATCCACAGAAGTCTCACTCATCTGCCTTCCCAATATGTCTGCAGCTTCAGCACCATCCACATTTTGGGTAGTTGTTTCTTTTTTCAAATCCCCACTTTTCTCAACAGAAGCTCCTGCATCTTTGTTGTCATCGAGCCCCATACTGTTACTATTACTTCAACTGGCCGCCAAGGACATAAAAATTAAAAATTGACCCCAATTAAAACATAAATTAATAGTTTGTTTCTACATTAAGAGAAAGAACATAATTAAACGAGAAATTCATAATAGTTAAAGAAATTTATTCTTGAGAAAAAAAAATTTGGTGTGCATATGAATAGAACAGAAGAGAAAGGTAATTGTTGCAAGCAATTAAAAAAAAATTATTGTGAAAGGAGTAAATTTCTAAACAATCAAAAAGACCCACAAAAGAAAAAAAAAATTAGAAAAGACTAAAGAGAAGCTGGATTTGTCTTTCCTTGTAGATTTTAGTGGTGAGTTTGATGATGGAAGTTGAAATCTGTGATGAAGAAGATAATGGGTAGTTTGGGAAGTTAAGAAAAGGTCATGTGGTGATCCGAAGAAAGAGTGAATAATTAATTTTGATATGAAAGCACAGTCACAGCGTAAGATTGAGGTAAAGGTTTAACCTTTGACTCTTTCTCTTTATACAAACATTATTTGACTTTTTGAGTTTTCAGAGTAATTAATAGATTAAAAAATTAAAAAGAAAAATAAAAGCTTGAAATTGAATGAAAAAGGTCGCAAAATGGTAATGGGAGTGGCAGTGGAACCAGCAGTAGTTTTATAATCACTAGCGGACATATAATATTAATATTTTTGCATGAAATTTGTGGTTCCCATCATTTTATAACAATTTTAATTTTTATAAGCATGCGAATTTTCGAACTTTCGAATCTTTTAACTGCGTAGAATAAATATTGGTTTCTTTTTACGCTATGTTTGCATTACGTGTGAAAAGGGTTAAATAATTGGCAAAAAAAAGTAAATAAAATAAAGAAGGTAAAATAAAACAAAATAAAGTAGAGTATTTATTTATTTCGTGTTTGGAAGAAATGTAATTTAAGGTTAAATAAGATAAAGTAAAGGGTTTGAGTTATTACATTGTTTGGATGAAAAGTGAATGAAGATAAAATTAAAAATTAATTGATTAAAATATTATTTTATATGTGAAATTAGTTATTAAAATTATACAACTAATTAAAATTATTTTTGATTATAATGTTATTTTTAAAATAACATAATTATAATAGTAATTTCTAAAATTACTAATTTCGTATTTTTTTTCTATTAAAAAGATGAATATATAATAAGGTATTTACGTAATAAAATGTTTATAATAAAAATAATAGTGGAATATAAAAGTTATAAGACTTGTTAACATCTAAAATGATGTGCTAAAATTTTTGTAAAAAATTAAGCCTTCTTAACTATCCATTAACCTTACAAGATCCTCTTCTTCAATTTACCCTCTTCCCAAACAACACAATTTACTTATATTCCTCTTCTTTAATTTCACTCACCCCTCCTTCACCTGTCTCAAACGCAGTTAAGGTTACAATTCATACACTATACATTGGTTCAAAGTAAACGGTAAAAAAACAAAATGCAAAGTAATTATCAATAACCAAACTCCATTCGGATAAAAATTTTAAATTTCAATTTAAAAAAATAAAAAAAATCTATTATATTTAGTTTTAAAGCTCATATTATTAAGTGTTCAATAAAATTATTAGACTTGATCAGCATTACTAATAATTATTAAAAATTAAAAAAAAATTATTAGTTGCATAAAAAAATTTTACTGAACACCCACTAAAGTAAATTAATACATAAAGACATAATTACACTGTGAAGCAATAACTAATTGGGTAAGAGTAAAATAAATTTAAAATTATAGTTTGATATATCTATTCTTCTAATTAATCGAGTTATATTTCTCTTTTTTTCTTTTAGAAATATTTGAATTTTCTCAATTTTCCTTCAGTTTAATTGTTGTTGAAAATATAAATTAGTAACTAACAAATGTTTAACAAAATGGGTTATCATCATATGATACCATAATCAACAATTAATAGAATAAATTGTGATTTTAGTACTAAATGAACTGTCATTTTAATAACAAATGACATGACATCCACTATGAAAACAGATAAATTCTCAACTTTTGTTTGAATGGTAAGAAAATGTGAGGCAAAGAATATCTTTTTGGTGAACAGTTGGGTAATTGGATAATAATTCATTATATTTTTATGCTTTGCTTGTTTTATGATTTATCATAATTTTATAAAATATAATATAATTTTTTTTATTTACATCTTTTAAAAACATGAATATGGAGGACTTGGTTAGAAATTTTTTTTTTTTGAAAGAAGAGGACTTGGTTAGAAATAATAAATATTTTCGGAAAGGAAATGGAAAATTTATATTTATAATTTTTTCAGTGTGTTGGCCTCGCCATATGCTTATCAATATTGTTACCCTATACAAAATTGATCAAGTAATTGATTCACCAATCAATTATTGATTTTACTTTAATTTTTCAAAAAAAAAATAGTATAAAAAGTTTTAATAAAATCTCTACTCACATCTTAAATTTCTCCATCACCTTACCATAATTTCTAATTTTATTTTTTGTTTGATAAGTTAGACAATCGAATTGATTGATGATTAATGTTTTAGATTTTTTGAAAGGTAGCGGCCTGGTTGATAGTTATATTTTTTGTTTTATTTTGGGCTTTTGAAATGGACTGGACCAAGCTGAAGAGATTAGATCACAATTAGCCGAGTACCCGTAACAAACAGTTATAAATGAACATAGGCTCATTTGTATTTGAGGAAAGCCACGTTTACATAACTAACTGCGAAAATAATTGAGAAAATTATGTAAAATACGTCATTTTTATTCAAATTTATATATTTTACGGTTGTTTGTTTTATTTATACATATATGCCTTATTAATTTTACGTTTTTACACTATTCTTTGTTACGCATTTTGTGATTGGGAATGGCATGGAAGTTTTATTTGAGTGCACCAAAAATATTGTCTAATGTCTACCTTATAAAATTTTTTTATTCTTAAATTTAGTAATAATTATATTTATTCCATGAATGATTTGAATAGAAATGATGATGTAAAAAATGTTACAGTTTTCTTAAATTTGTCAAGTTTCAAAATTCATTTTCGTAAATAATTTTCACAGAACTGTCATTATCCTTGCTATTATATAATACATCAGTCATAATCCCATTAGCACCCCGCAATAAAGCTTTTGCACTTTTTTTTTTTTGAGTTATATTAGGTTTTTCAAGTTTCAATATGCATATATGAAATAGTTATAAATATGAAAGATATGCTTCACATGTATCATGTTTTGATAATTTAGTTTTTTAAATTTTGCCATGTTTATAAAATAGTTATATATACCAAAAATATAATTAAATGTATACCATTTTCTAAGAGTTATTATTAATTTTTTCAAGTTGCAATTTATATGTATAAAGTAGTTGCATATACTAAAATTATACTTAATATGTATCATTTTTTAAGAGTTGACATTTTTCGTGTTTTTCAAGTTTGCAATATATATATATATATATATAATAGTTGCAAATACCAAAAATATACTTAACTTATACTATTTTTAGGAGGTTGATATTTTTAATTTTTTCAAATTTGTATTATATATATATAATAGTTGCAATTACCTAAAATATACCTAATGTATACTATTTACCATTACTTTTTGTTTAAACACATACACACAACATATCTAATATAGTTACTAATATAGCTATAACATTTTTTAAGATTTTTAACTTTTAAACTTTGATTCTATCAAATATACTTAACATATATTGGAACATATAGTCATATATATTAATTTTTTTAGATTTTGGATCTACTTTTGCTTTTTAAATATGAATTCGAAAAATAATTATGATATGAGATTTTATATAAGTGGTGGTATCTAAAATAAAGAAAGAAGAGAGAAGTAGCCGTCATGAAATTAAATATTGAGTGAATATTTTATGTAAATATTTGGTTATTAGAGTTTAGCAACCATATATTTACACAAAATGTAATAGTAGTTGGAAATATTTTTTTTTATTTGTCATGAAAATAATTTACTTTAATTTTTTTTTATTTTGTTTGAATGGTCCAAATTATAAAAAGAGAGGTATTTGTATAACTGGACTTGCAAAAGTAAAATACAACAACAATTACAGAGCAAACAGAAAAGAAAATTTAATTTAAAATTATAATTTAAATATACGATAAAACTTTAAGTGCTTTAGTAATAAAATTTTGATTAAAGGTGTAAACTAAATCTTCATAATTTTATAGATAATTTTTGTATCACTAAAATCAAGGTTAAATAAAAAAATAAAGAATGAAAGAAATTAAAAAAAATACATTACAACAATTAAAGAAATAAACTTTATAAATTAGTAAAAATGAATAAATTATAAGTGAGAGTAATTTGAGAGGAGAAAAGAAAAAAAAAATGTATAAATAGATGAGGAGCAAATGAGGGAAAAAAGAAAAAAATGATAGTATAAATGTAAATATTTGAGAAAAAGGTAGTATTTTTGTAAATTTATTGTTCAGGTAGTATTTTTGCAATTTTATTTGTTTTTAAAGTTATTTTCATAAATTTTCTAAAATAATTTGCATTCTAAAAATACTATAAAAGTTAAAAATATTTATATTTTTATAAAAAAAATTAGAGTAAAATTTTAAAAATACTCATTTCTTATTAAAATAAGAGTTTTTTTTTTAAAATACATCTTTTCTTACTATAATCAATATTTTACTTCAATTTTTATCTCTTATTTTAAAACTTCACCACTAAATAAAAATATTCTAATAAAATGATAAAAATTAATATTTTAAATTATTTTTAGCATATAAAAATTATAATTTTTATAAAAAATATTATAATTTTAACTATAAAAAATAAATAACACTCATAAAAAAGTAAAATATACAAAAATATATTAATAAAATTAGTTAAATTTATTTTTAAATAAATTTTATATAGTATACATATGAAAAATAAAAATAAAATATTAATTTCGTTAAGTAGATATTATATAGGTATTTAGTATTTGTTCTATATATACTTCGTATATATTATAGATATTTTATATATATTGTGTGTGTGTTATTTATTATTTAAGTTATATATATTTTATATAAAAATTATTAAATATTATGTGAATATTGTGTGGATAAAAAATTTTAAAAATAAAATTAAACAAATATTAAAAATATTATGCATATGTGTTGTAGATATTATATATGTAGTTTGTATTGTTGAGTATGTATTTTATATATATTGTATATATGTTTATTTTTTTGTGTATTTTAAAAATATGACATAAAAAATTTTTAAACATAAAAAAAAGAAAAAGAAAATTGACAGTGTAAATGGTAAAATTGAAAAAAAGAAAAAATTAGTATGTCCATATAAGTGAAAAGAAACAATTGCCACTGCATAAAATTGCAAACCAACTAGGAAATTACGTATTATAAAACGTAATTACATAAAATAACCCAAAATCAGTTTTGGGATTCATTTATACAGATTAACTTTTTTATTTTTGAAATTTTGACCTAAGTTTTTGTATAGTATTTTGAAAATATATTTATTTTTATAGGTAGTTTTATAAATATCCTTTTGTATTTAAAAAAAAATACTTTCTATTGTATAGTATTTTTAAAAAGATATTTATTTTTATAGATAGTTTTATAAATATCTCTTTGTATTTTAGTTGCTTAACCCTACCGGTTATATTTAAGGTTAATTGCCAAAAATAAAGAAAAAAAATAAAAGACAATTCCATAAATAGCTTAAAAACAAATTTAATTTTGAAAAAATATTGTGTTTAAAAAAACTTTTACTTTTAGGGCACCATCATTTTATAATGAGAAAATTATACTATATACTATATTTTGAATTTTATTTTAAATTTTATTGCTCTTACTTTTTTTTCACTTTTAATTTTTTATTGTTTTATTTTTAACTTTTTGTATATTTTAATTTTTCGAAACTACAATCCTTTTTTCTTCTTCTTTTTTTCCTCGTCTTGTAGAGCTGCGACCAGGGCCGTCTTAAATATTTAAGGGGCCCTGTTCTTAGAGAAAAACAGAATAAATTAGACCATATTCCTAACTTGAACCAAATTATTTTTAAAAATTAAAAAAAAAAAGAAAAAAAATTATAATTTGAGACTGGAGGGAGAGAAAAAAAATTTTTGTCACTGGAGGGAGAGAAAAAAAATATATATATTTAAATAAATATATTTACAAATTTTTGTTTCATCTTGGGGCCCTGTGTAAGCTGGGGGCCCTGTGCAGTAGCCCAGTTTGTACAGGGCCTTCACCGGCCCTGGCTACGACAAGAATATATAGAAATCTACATTAATATATTCTTTTGGGCTTTTTTTTTGTTGCATGGGTTACTGTTTGATTTTGTTTTGATTTATTGCAAGAGTTCCCATTTTTTTTGTTGGTCATGATCTTTAACCTGATGTTGTTGTACAAAATATTGTGTTAAAAGAACGGTTGTGAATATAATTTTGTATATGGAATACTTTGGTATAATTCAGTTGCTCTGTATTTGATGTTGGTCATGATATTCTATTTTAGTTAAAGAATATGGTGTTTGATGTTCCTTACATTGAAAAATGTGCCTGTAAAAAAAATAGTTTGAATATGTTTTAAAAAAAATTAATAATCAAAATATATAAAACTCAGTTTAGAAATATACATGTAGCACATATGCAGAGCTTAAAACTACTGCTACTAGCAATAACCCTTTTATGATAAAATATGTTGATTGAGGATGGTACATTGGAAATAATTATTATAATTTATATTGAAAATTATTCTAATTGGAAATGATTTTTTTTGTTTTAAATATATTGAGTGGGTTTCAAATATACTGATTAAATATTTTTTTTATTTTTTTTAATGTAACACACTATACATATTTGACAAAATGCTTTAAAAAATAATTTTTTAATTTTTATATTTTCAACAAATTTAACAAATTATATTAATTTATATGTGATATATTTTATAAATAAATAACTAAAAAATAACAATATATATGTGGGTATATATAGGTATAACGGATGTATAATAATATTTATTCTCCAGGATAATAGGTATATGTAGATATATATATTTATATACTAAGATATTACAGCTGCATATTGATATTTTTTTTAAAGACAATAGATTTATGTAGTTATAGTTAGTATATACCTAAATATAATAAGATATAACAACTAAATACTTTTATTCTTTCTCCAAAATAATAGGCATATATAAATATATGCTACATATACATTTATATACTAAACTATTACAATTGCATACATTCTGACGTTCTCTTTTAAAATATAATAGATATATGTAGTTATAGTTATCATATGCTTGCAAATACTAAAATATAAGAGTTTTATACTGATATTCTTTTTCTAAGACAATAGATATATGTAGGTATATACTACATATATCTTCATGGATAATAAGTATATGTGGATATATGTTACATATACTTTAACTAAAAAATATTATTTTTGTAAATATAGGCTTTGTGTATTTATAATATATGTAGGTATATGTTATATATACTTTCATATACTAAAATATTATAGTTGTATATTGATATTTTTTTAAAAGACGATAAATATATGTAGTTATAGTTATTGTATACCTATAAAATTTTTATTTTTTTTATTATTTTATTTCAAAAATATTTACTTTTTAATTTTTAATTTTAAAAATATTCCTTTTTAGAAATATTTTTGATATATATTTAGTTTATTAATGATATACTATATTTTTTAAGATATACATTAAATATATATTTAATATATTAGAAATAAGATAATTAAAAAATTAAAATTGATGCCATATAATATAATATCCTTTAGCAAAGATACTCCATCTCCTTTTAGTAAAATAATCAAGTCCAATAAATTTAAAAAGAATTTTGCATAAATAATATTTGAAACTGTACCTGTAAAATATTTTTCAAATGAATTAGTGCCACTTATATCATAGATGATAAACCTATAAATATTATTTAGTATTCAAGGGTGGGATATATATGCGCGAACTTTTGAGGCAGAGGAGTATAAAGTTTTTAATTTGTTTTAATATGCATGAAAACCACATCTATATTTTTATAAATAAAAATGACATATACCATAAAATAAATAAAAAAAAATTATGAACCATAAATTTGAAAAGAGAAATAGTTTTTAAGTTAATATTGTAATGATCCCTTTTATAATTGCAAAAATATGAAAGGCCCACTTTCATACTGTCACTGCACAAAGAAATGTCCTTCTAGCACTACCAGTTTACCACTTACTTCGTGAAGCCTTTTGTCCATTAAAAGGCCTATAAGTTTTGTTTATTTCATAAAAAAAAATCTATTTAATAATTTTTTAAATTATTTTTTAACATTTAATTACAAAATTATAACTCAATTAATTAATATTAACAAAAGCTTAATTTCTAAAATTATAAAATATTTAAAAAAATCTATTTAATCAATCTATTTAATAATTTTTTAAATTATTTTTTAGCATTTAATTATAATATTATAAATCAATTAACTAATATTAACAAAAAAAAAGTTTAATTTCTAAAAAATATATTTAAACTAAAATATTTTTCATGAGATATTTTTTCTATTTGATTAGCAAATATACTTAATTAATTAATTTTTCTATCTCATTACTCATTGATCATAACTAGATATATGTTACATATAACTTATTATATGTAATATATAACGACATGTATTCACATATATTATAATATTATAATTAACATATATCTAAATATATTATTATTCTAAAACTAATATATATCAATATATATTCACATATACTAATATATATTATTATTCTATAACTAATATATATTAATATATAACTAAACATACATAATAATTACATATTGTTATTCTTTTCAAAATCAATATAAATATTTAGTTATATGCAATATATATCACGTATGCTAATTTTTAAATTCAATATATATATTTAATTATATATAATATATAAATATATATATATATATATTCAAATATATCAATATTATACGTAACATAAATATTATATGTAACATAAATATTATATGTAACATACTAATATATAACTTTTGTACATTGTTGTTCTATAACTAACGTATGCCCACGGGACGGAGCCACATTATCAATAGGAGAGGCCTTGGCCTCCCACGGGACGGAGCCACATTATCAATAGGAGAGGCCTTGGCCTCCCACACTCATCTTTTTTATTATAGGTATAATATGTATAATATATTTTATTTTATTACATATAATATGAAGTATATATAAACTATATAATATATATTTTATATACACATATTTTATCTTATATAATATATATATTACAAAAATTTAAAAATAGACCAATCCCATCAAATAAGCACTTTCCATATAAATTTGGTTCAAATATAAAATATTAATCTAAATATATATATATTTACTTAACCCAAAGTTTTTATTTCATAAAAAGAGAAAATGGAAAGTTTGTAGAATAATTTTATTATTTTTTCTTTCTACTATCTACTCTTATAAATTAAAAGATGAGTATTTTCATCAACTATGACTCGGACTTAGAACTATGATTCCACAAAATAAGTGAAATTTTTTTAATTTTTTTTACATTTTATGTATTTTTTTTTATAATTTAGTTTTTCTTTACTTAATACTTGATATTAATTATAGATTGATTACGATTTATGTTTTTTTACATAATTGTTTAAAATTGTTCTCTTCAATTTTCAATTACTTGAATTAAGAGTTGAGACACCATTATCAATATTTTTTTTAATTAGGTTTTATGATTAATTAATTTTTTTAAAACTATTATTTGTCTTGGTTGGTTGACCCCTCTAAAATTGTTATTATGATTTTGTCCATGTATACTCACATATCTGGTTTATATATAATATATACCAACATATATTCACATATGCTGTTATTTTTAATTAAAGTATATGTAATATATATCGATATATATCTACATATATATAATATATATTATTATTTTTTTTGCAATTTATATTCATATATATAAATTATATGTAACATATATCAATATATATTGTTATTATTTTTGGTATATTTAGTTATATGTAATATATACACATATATAACTAAATAAATAATTAGTAAAAAGAAATATTAAAAAAATTAAATTAATGTAAACTATTTTAAATATTAAATTTTAAATATTAACTTCCTAGTTAATGATTATATCTCTTATTCTTCTTTCCCGCACTTCAAAATCAGTATATGAAATTCAATGTTTACTTCAATTTTAATCTTTTCTTAAAACTTTTGTATTAAATAAATATATTCTAATAAAAATAATATTTTTAATTACATAACTAACATATACATAATAATAAAAACTATTGTTGTTGATTATTGTTATTGAAAAATTATAATTTTAATTTTAAAAGAGAAATAAAACTCACAAAATTCATATAAAAACAAATATATAGAAATATAAGAATATTTTAATAAAAAAAATTAATTTTGAATATATATGAGTATTTTATTTGCATGTTGTGCAAATTTTAAATTATAATTAATTAAATATATATTTTTTATAAAAATATATTAAATAACAAATTTTAAAAGTTTATTAAATAAAAAATTAAAATAAAATAATAAAATAAAATAGAAGCTTGGTCAAAACATAAATGCCCAAGCAAGAGCTATTCACATGTGGCCACTCAACATTCAAAAAGCATGAAAAAAACATGCAGAATGCATGAAAAAACCTGTGCAATGTAAAATTGAAAAACAAAATAATGAAACTTTCCGTATAAATGTAATATGAAAAGCATAAAAATGTAAAAAAAAAAATTAATGCCATAAAATTGAAAATTGAAAAAAAAAATAACATGCTCAATGTAAATTCCTGAAAAAGGATATCTATAAAAGACTTTCAATATTTTACTAGATTTTTTTTAAATTTTTTATTTTTTATTAGGAATTTTTTGGTCATTTTATAAAATTATATAATATACTCATAAATAATCTAATAATAAACTTACGAAGTCAGATGAACTTATAATAAATTTTATTTTTATGGAATTTTATTGTTTAAAGAATAAATTATATGTACAATCTGTAATCTGTAGAGAATAAAACTAACATCAAAGAACTAAAGAATCCTAATCTATACAACTCAATAGATTAACCAAACTCTAGACCCTCCCAACAAGTCTATACAAAGCGATAGCACAAGAAGCATAGAACCCCAACCTATATAACGCAATTTTATAGAAAAACCAAAAATATTTTCAAAAATACTAATTTTTTTTCTTTCAAAAATATCAACTTTTTAATTGTAAATTTCAAAAATGTCTAACTTTCAAAGATTTATATCTATTATACATATAACATATCAAAGTAAATACCCACTTTTAATTTTCAATTTTAAAAATATTATATTTCAAGAGTTATATATTCAATATACAATTAGTGTACAAAAAACATTTAAAACTATAAATATTTAAAAAAAATAAAAAATGAAACATGATGTTATTTTCTGAAAAAAAATATCGATATCTAAACTAGATTAACACTAAAATGAAAATTGTTATAGTATCAACTCTAGCCTTAAAAATCAATTTCAATTTAAAAACTCCGGCCCCTAAAAATATTTCAACTTTTTAAAATAAAATGTCAAAAAATAAAAGTTTTATTATAAGATATAGTCATAGATTTGTTTTTATTAACATTAATTTTATTTTTAATAAATTATAAGATATAGTCATAGATTTGTTTTTATTAACATTAATTTTATTTGGCTAAATAATTATAAAGTTCATGAGGTTTTACATATTACACTAGTCAGTCCTTATATTTTCAACATTTAATTTTTATATTCCGCTGATTTTAAAAATTAAACTGTCTAGTCAATATGTTAATATTTTTATCCTAAAAATATCAGTTAACTTAAAATTATAAAATAATTTCTTTACTCTCCCTTTATATATATTTTTCTTTATTATTTGTTAAGTCATGCTTATTTTTAATTTTATTTATATTTTTTATACATAATTTATTTTAATTTTATAAATATTATTAAAAAATAATTTTAAATAATACGAATAATATCTTTTATTATTTTATAGATAATCCATATATATCATTTATTTTAATTTTATAGATATTACTAAAAAATAATTTCAAATAATACGTATAATATTTTTTATTATTTTGTAAATAATCTATATATAAAATAAAATTAAAAATAATATAAACTTAATAAATAATATATATATATAAGAAAAAATAAGTTATTTTATAATATTAAAATAGTTGACTAATAATTTTAGGATAAAATATTGACAAAATGATTAAACAGTTTAATTTTTAAAAATATAGAGATGTAAAAATTAAATATTAAAAATATAAAAACTGACTAGTATAATATGTAAAATTTCAGAGACTTCATAATTATTCAGTCATTTTATTTTTAATAGATGTAACTTTTTTTTATTGACGTATTGAGTTCTCTCCATATTATTCATGAAATAGTGGAAAAAAATTACTGATGGACAACGATAAAATATTGATGGCATTTTACGAATGGAAAAACATTTGTAACTTTATTCCTACTTTTTCTTTTTCTTTTTTTTCTTTTTTTCTTCTTTTTTCCTACTTTTCCATCTTTTTTTCCTTCTTCTTTCTTCGTTCTTTTTCTTCTTCTCCTTTTTGCTTTCTTCTTCTTTTTTTCTTCTTTATTTTTAATCTAGTTTAACATAATTTTTTTTGTAAAATCAAATCTTTATTTTATTTCGTTAATAGTTAAGGATTTGATAGCCTAATAACATATATATATATATATATTATAATATAAGTTTAACTTTTTATCAATTACCAAAAATTAAGTTTTTTATGAGTCGATAAAAAATTATATATATTTTTTCAGTTTAATTGATATAATTTTACATTTTAAAAATATATTGTTTCAAAATATCAATTTCTAGAAATCTTTCTTTCCTTTTTCAGTCCATTTTTTCTTATATAAGACCAGTTATAAAAAATTTTCTTTGGACAATTCTCTACTTTTCTATCTCTTTTTTTTTTCCTATGTGGTTTCAGAGAGAAATAAAAGCTCTCTTTGTGTAAATTTCTTAATTTCAATTTTTTATCTTTATTTCAAAACTTATAAATTTATATATCATTATATTTGTTAAGGATATAAATGTAAATTATTTAGTTAGTTAGTTAGTAAACAAGTGAGTTAGCTTCTCTAATATAGTTGGATTAGTTGAAACTTGTATATATATATATATACACTGTTTTGTTCATCTTAATAAAGAGATCATTTTTACCCCAAATCTATTATCTTGTTCAATATTTATTATTCTTTTGTATATATAGCAAACATACTATTATACTCAAGAATTTATATGTAGAATTACAATTGCATTATCTATGAAATATCTATCTCAACTTGATTCTTCTTAATTGTGTTGTAGATTAAAATTTTCAAAATTTCCATTCGTTCTTTTTTCTAATGCTTTTTATCTTACTTTATATTTTTGTTGGGTGAAACTGACTAAAACTTATCAATAAGTGTTAAATATATTATTTTAGAATAAAAAAATATTTTGTAAAAGTTATATGCTAAAAAAATTTAAAAAACTTGGGTTAAATAGAGTAAGCCCTCCTGATTTCAAATCTTGTGTTTGCCTAAATGTAATTAAAAAATTTTAAAAAGGGCCAGTGATTTTGCTGCTTCACAAATAGACGTGAAATTTTGAGGAAATTACATGGTCTTTTTTTTTTTTTTTGAAAAAGGTGCAAATATGACATGATATTTTGGCTCAGAGGTACATATCCACTTCAATTTTTTTTTTTATCTCAAAAATATATAGTAAGCTGAGAAAAATGTGCAAATATGACCTTAATGTTTAGATTTAGGGGCACATATGTACTTTATATTTTTTTTAGTTTAAAAAATTTATAGTAAGTTAATAAAATAGAGTACATATATACAAAAATTAAAAGAAAATAACATAAAATACTACTTTTTTAATTTACAAAATTCTTTTTTTATATCTTTACAATATATACCAAAAATATATTCAACATACATAAAAAAAATATAACATATTTCTATAAATATTTGGCATATAAATATTTAATATTTTATGTATTAAAAAAACACATGGTAAAAATAACATTTTGAAGAAAAAGTAGTATTTAATGTAATTTTCTTTTAATTTTTGTGTATATTTGCTTTATTTATAAACCTACTATATATATTTGAAACTAAAAAATATGAGGTGCATATTTGCCCCCAAGTCTAAACATCAAAATCATATTTTTAACTTTTCTCAACTTACTATATATTTTTGAGGCAAAAAAAAAATTGAGGTGCATATATGTCCCTGACCCTAAATATTATGGTAATATTTATATATTTTTTCATTTTTTTTAAATTACACTACCATTTTTAAAAATATTTCTAAAATATATTTTTTAATTTTAACATTTCAAAAATAGTTCATTTTATTTTTACCATTTCAAACAAGCAATTTATTTTCTAACTCTCCTCCCTGCTCTTTTTTTGCTTTTATTACGACAGATAATGTAAAACAAAATTCACATCCTCCGTAGAAGATTTATTGGTCTTGAGTTCAACAAACATTGATACTGAATTTTTTTTTTAAGAAAGTACATCCTTGACAAAAAAAAATATATATATATATATATATATAAAATAAAGAAACATTTAAGGGCATTGATCAATACAAGAGTCATATGCTAATAAAATAATTATGTTATAGTATTATGCCCCAAATCAATATACAATTATAAATAAAATAAAATAAATACAGTTGATTAGAGTTTAATTTTTTTTATTTCAATGTAAAATAAAGAAACACCTACTAATTATTATTTTTATTGTATGTTTTCATATTTGAATCATTTTAATCTTTTTATGTCATATATCATGAAGATATATAATTGTCTATTAAATCAGCAATTTGCCACTAATATTAATGGAACTTAAATTATGAAGTTAAATGGGTTGAAATATTATGATAATTTATATGATAAAAACATAAGTTTTTATCAATAAAAACTTAAATTATATTTAATAAACATATGTTAAAACGTTTTCCTTATGAAATTGAAGTATAATTAGGTTTCTCTAGAAAATTTGTAACTCTTTATTTATTTTTAGATTTTTTATTTCAATGATGATGACATTCTTTAGTAATTTTTTTCTCTGATGTGACTTGATTTTTTGAAAAATTAAACTTCTGTTGATTATGCATGTTATGATATTATTTTTGTATTCATTATCGTATGTAAAAAATAAAATAGAGTAATGACTTAAAATTGCATTGTGATATGCTGTTGGTATATCTAGGGTATATCATTCGTATATTATTGATAATACTATAGATATACCAATATTACACCTTTGGTATATAAAAATTTACAGCTCTACAAATAAATTTGATCATTTTAGAAAATAAAATTAAATATTATTGTTTATCACCCGTATAACCTAAAAAGATATTATTTTATGTCAAAGTAAATTTAATTTCAAACAATATCTTAAATAATCTCATTTGATTCCATTAAATAAAAAATAGAAAACTTTTACAGCCAATGAAGAAATTAAAATTCAAAGAGAGAAAACCATAATAAATTCTAACCTTCATATTAAATTAGAAAAGTTATTTTCTATATTACTTGGAAAAACAAAAAACTTCTTACATTCATTAAAATATACTTGGTATTATGTTAAAAACTATTAAGGCAATCCCATATGAATTTGAAATTAAAAAAAAAATCTATGGATTAATATATAGTAAAGGACTATCACATAAGTGTCTATTGTTAAATATTTTAATTGTGGTAGTTTTTAATTTGCTAATATATATGTATGTTGTGAACTTAATATTCTCATATAATTATCAACATCTAAATAAAAATTTAAATTCCACATGAATTTGGAATGAAAAAATAATAAATGGATTAATATATGGTGAGAGATTAATATCTAAGTATTTAGTGCTAAGCATTTTTATTGTGATAGTACCCAATACATCAATATATATGTTTATTGTGGCCTTAATACTTTCATGTAACAGTCAACCTCCCTCAATTAATAATAATAATAATAATAATAATTTAATATAGTATTAGAGTACATTTTTATTGAATGTTTAGTTCCAACTACTATGTTTCTTTATTCGTTTTCAAATTAGATGTCTAGTTCTAATTGGATCAGTATTTTATGAGGAGCATTTGAATTTTCTTTTTAGTTTTTTAAGTTAGATGTCCAGCCTCATTAGATTCAGTGTCTAATCCAAGTGATAATTGAGTATAAATACCCGATTATCACTTGAGATGAAGTACCACATAGATTTAGGATAAAAAATTTATATGAATTAAAAAGAGATCAAGTCGGAAAATTTGACACGCCGACCAGAAGAACAAGGGGAGTAGAGAGCAGTTCACCAATGTTTGTACACATCTAGAAGAAGAGAGAGAGTTTTTCGAAAATAGCAAAAATGTATTTCTCCAAAAATAGCAAAAATGCCCTCAAATGTTGTGAAGTCTACCACTGACACCTCTTACAGTGTTCAGAAATATTTATAGAAAAGGAGAGAGAGACTTTCATTTAACACACTTTTAAGATTCTAATTTGCCCAATTATTCATCATTGCTTTGCCTAGTGGAAAAGGATTGTTCCAAAATTAGCTCTTCATTGGCCAAGTGATTAATAGGTTTAAAAAGTAAAATTTGTATTTTCACAGTCCATAGTCGGGTAAATACAATAATTGAATATTTAAAATTTCACTTATGAATTTTTCATAATTAATCTTTAATTTTTTAATGAGTCATTTTGAAAATAAAATCTTAAAATATCCAACAAAAAAATTCAACAAATTACGTTTACATGTGTACAAATATGCGCTGCATTTCTTCAACCAATCCTTTTCAGTTTTCAATTATTGAAATTTGGGTCCCACCATTTATCAGTCACATCCAATAATGACCTGGAACAACGTCATCCAACGTGGTTGGTTATCTGTACGATATGTGTCACTATTTCATTGGCTAATGGGAAACGAAGTTCATAGAGCCTATAGGTATAGGGAACCACTTGGGTGGGCCAACTCACCGCCCTAAACCTAAACCTGGACAAAACGCCGAAAGCTTTTCCGGTCTGCAGAGTCAGACCTCATTTCGGTTTTAGAAATTGAATTATTCATTGCATTTTTTGTGATATTATATTAGTTTAATACTTTTAATTATAAATTATAAAAATATTTTTTTTCTACAATATTTCTTCAATGTATAGCTTGAATCTAATACAGTAATACTATTTTAAAAATTTTATCATAGTCTTTATATATTATGAGACATTAACATATTTTAAAATAATAATTGAAAATTTTTGAAAAATATTATAAATTAAGGATGAAATTTTTATTGACTCTATTAAAATTAAAATACTTAATGTAATATTTTCTTAATTTATAACACTTATGTACTATTTTTTTAAAACTCTAATAGCTATTCTTACCCTTTTTTTAAATACACTATTTACTTTTTGAAAAATAATTAATTGGTATTTTTATCTAAATTTTTTTCTTGATTTTCATTTAAAATTAATCTTTTTTTATCTTAAACGAATTTAGATTTGAAACTATACTTTTTTAAATTAGTATGTTCATCTACTGTGACAAATTTTTAGTTTGAATTCATATTGCTACTACAACTCTAATTTTGTCTTATATTCTTAACATATATAATTAAACTGAAAAGGCCATAATTTTTTGTTAAATAGAAATTATTCAACTTTAGAATGTAGCAATTAAAAATTAAATATATAATTAAACTTAAGATAAAAGGATCAAAATTTTGCCAAATACTATATATTTACTCTACAATATAGCAATTAAAACATTAAATAAACAATTCTATAGTACGTGGAATTTTTTAAAATATGAAAAACATAAGGATGAAAGGGGGAGAAAACCTGATTCCCCTAAAACTTAAAATATGCATAGATCACTAGATTATTCAAATTAAATTGCAAAGGGGTAAATTGCATACCTGACATCATCATATGTTGAAGCTGAAGACGATTTTGGAGTTTGTCGCCTTCCAGGGGATACACACTTTAAGTTTAGCGGAAGCACTACTAAAGGAATGCAATGTTCTCTTAAAATTGTTATGTTCCCCTGGAGACCACGACCCCTTATTTATAACTGATGATGATAGTTTTTATTTTGGTCCTTCAACAAAATAGAAACTCTTATCGGTCTCTACACTTATAATCCTATTACGAGTAGGACACCTCAATAATCAACAATCCTTATTTGATCATAACTTTAATTTGACTGCAATACATATTTAATTTTTAAATATATTTAGCCCACACTTATGATTAATTAGAGGATTAATTTTAACAATTTAAAATTAATTCTAACAATCTCCCACTTGGGCTAACATATATTAAATATAAATGTATATACCTTAATGAGCTCATAAAAGCAGTCATACTGAAGGTGCCTCAAACAATCTCGTCCATTGATTATATCGATAAAGGACTGAAGGGTCAATCGCCACATTCATCGTGACTCAAACCATCATCAATCACATTACCAATACTCTCAAATGACATAGATCAATAATAGGAGTGTAGCATGGAAACTACATGTAATATGATCTAATCATGCCTGTTTCCAACTGGTCATACTTTAGTGAGATCAATAAATAATAATACAGAGTGTAATAAAATAAATACTTTATTTTCTGCAGAAACTGAGTATTAATAACATAATATATCCATTACAAAACAGAGTATACATAAATATAATGTAACCATAATGAACAAACTCCCACTGAAACTAAATAGTCTCAAATAATGTGACACCCATATGAGCAGTGTGCTCATGAAAAACTTTCGGTATCACAACCTTAGTGAGCGGATCCGCAATCATGGAGTTCGTTCCAATATGCTCTATGGATATCTGTACACTCTGTACTCTCTCCCTCACAGCCAGAAACTTTATCCCAATGTGTCTCGATCGAGAAGAGCTTCTGTTGTTGTTGGAGAATAAAACCGCTGAGTTATTATCACAGTATAACTTTAATGGCCTTTCAATGCCATTCACAATGCGCAGCCCTGTGACAAAATTCCTCAGCCAGATTGCCTGATTGGATGCCTCATAACTTGTTACAAATTCTGCTTCCATGGTGGAGGTAGCTACTAGAGTTTGTTTCACACTCTTCCAAGAAATAGCACCGCCAGCCAAGAGATATATGTAGCCTGAAGTGGATTTTCGACTGTCTTGGCATCCCGCGAAATCAGAATCAGTATACCCAATGATCTCAAGCTGATCTGATCGCCTGTATGTGAGCATATGTCCCTTAGTTCTCTGAAGATACCTCAAGACTCTTTTGGCTGCTTTCCAATGATCCATTCCTGGATTGCTGAGATATCGTCCTAACATGCCAACTATGAATGAAATATCTGGACGAGTGCAAACTTGAGCATACATCAGACTCCCAACTGCTGACGCATAAGGAATCTTCTGCATCTCCTGAATCTCAAGTTCACCCTTTGGACACTGATCAAGACTGAATTTATCTCCTTTAGCAACTGGGGTATCAATTGGTCTACTGTTGTGCATACTAAATCTCTTGAGCACTTTCTCAATATAGCCCTTTTGTGATAATCCAAGAATACCTCGAGTACGGTCTCGATGTATTTGAATCCCTAATACAAAAGAAGCTTCACCTAAATCTTTCATCTCAAAGTGTTTTGAGAGAAAGACTTTGGTCTCGTGCAGCAAGTCCTTACAGTTAGTAGCAAGCAATATGTCATCCATATATAAGACCAAAAAGATAAACCTACTCCCACTGAACTTGTGATACACACAATCTTCCACAGCATTTGTCTCAAAACCAAAAGAGACAACTACTTCATGGAACTTGAAGTACCACTGACGAGAAGCTTGCTTGAGTCCATAAATGGATTTCTTTAATCTGCATACCAGTCGCTTTGGGTCTCCAGACACAAAGTTTTCTGGCTGCACCATATAGATGGTTTCATCAATGTCTCCATTGAGAAACGCAGTCTTCACATCCATTTGATGTAACTCAAGATCAAAATGTGCAACTAGAGCCATGATTATCCTAAAAGAGTCCTTCGATGATAGTCAATCCCTTCTTTCTGAGTGAAGCCTTTAGCTACAAGACGTGCCTTATATCTTTCCACATTACCTTTAGAATCCCTCTTGGTTTTAAATATCCATTTGCAACCAATGGGTTTCTTTCCTTCAGGTAATGGGGTAAGATCCCAAACTTGATTATCTTGCATAGATTTATATTCTTCACTCATTGCCTCAATCCACTTATGATAGTTGGAATCCTGCATGGCATGATGAAAGGTGATAGGATCATCTTCCACCATGTCTACAGTGTCCTCCTGTTCCTGAAGATATACTACATAATCATCTGGAATAGCATTTCTTCTCTCTCTAGTAGACCTCCTTAAAGGCATAGGTTCTGGCTCAAATTCTTGAGGTTGTTGAGCTTGTTCTTGAGGAAGAACAACTTCTTCATCCTGATGGAGAAGTTGATCAACATTGTCTTGTATTGGATCTGGAATTGCTTCTGGGATATTAACATTTCTAGGAACCTGAACAGTCCCAGGAGCAAAGATAGGAATCGACACTGAGTGTTCCTGACTCGATCCCTCCTCAAAGACAATGTTTCTAACCTTATTTCTCCCCCCAAACTCAACATCCTCAAAGAATGTTGCAATTCCCGTCTCAAAAATAGATCTGGAAGTAGGATTATAAAACTTAAAACCCCGAGATCACTCAGAATAACCAACAAAGTAGCTACTAACAGTTTTGGAGTCCAATTTTGTCTCATTAGGCCTATAAGGCTTAGCCTCAGCAGGACATCCCCAAACATGAAGGTGCTATAGACTGGGCTTACGTCTAGTCCAAAGCTCATAAGGTGTCTTTACAGCTGCTTTAGTTGGTACTCTGTTAAGAAGATAGACTGCTGTTTTTAATGCTTCTCCCCACAGAGACTCAGGTAAAGAAGAATTACTAATCATACTTCTAACCATATCCATAAGAGTCCTGTTACGTCTCTCAGATACACCATTCATGCTAGGTGTACCAGGCATGGTGTATTGAGGGACTATACCACAGTCCTGTAGGAAAATAGCAAATGGCCCTGGACGTTGTTCACCTGAACCGTCATATCTGCCATAGTACTCACCTCCACGGTCAGATCTAACAGATTTAATCTTCTTTCCGAGTTGATTTTCAACTTCGGCCTTATAAGATTTGAAAACGTCCAGAGACTCAGATTTCTCATGAATGAGATATAGGTACCCATAACGTGAGTAATCGTCTATGAATGATATAAAGTATCTTTGACCATTCCTTGTTGCTGTAGGGAATGGACCACAGATGTCCGTATGTATCAATTCTAAGACGTTCGATGATCTGTTGGCACCTAATCTCTTTTGTTTAGTCTGTTTACCTTTAATACACTCAACACAGGAGTCCAAATCTGTGTAATCAAGTGTGTTTAGGATATCATCTGACACAAGACGTTCTATTCTAGATTTGGATATGTGACCCAAATATCTATGCTAAAGTTCAGCTGAATTATCTATATTTTGCTTTCTTTTGGTACCTATAGTACTTACCTGCAGGGTTTCATTATAAGAATCATTAATATCCAATATATATAGATTATCACATGCATTCAAGAAGCCAGTACAAAAAATTTTTGAATCCATAGATAAAGTAAATAAACTGTCTCCAAATGAACAAGTAAAACCAGATTTGTCCAAATAAGAAACATAAATTAAATTCCGTCTAAACGTCGGAATAACAAAAGTATCTACAAGATCCAAAAAATAACCAGTTCTTAAACATAATCTAATATGCCCAATTGCCTCTACTTCCACCGGATCGCCATTTCCCACATAGACGTATCTTTCATCGTCAGTTGGCTTTCGGTAGCTCAGGCAACCCTGCAATGAAACACTTATGTGAGCGGTAGCACCAGAATCCATCCAATAAGTGTTTCTAGGAGCTGAAGTTAAATTAACCTCAGAATTGACTAAAACAAGGTACTTACCCTTCTTGACACGCCATGTGGCGTATTTAGGACAGTCCTTCTTTAAGTGTCCAGACTTGCTGCAGAAGAAGCATTTTAATTCCTTAGGCTTCTTTTGTACAGGACCTTTATTAGCAGTCTTATTCTCAGCAGTCTTGTTTCTCTTCTTGTTCTTGCCCTTATCTGCTGAAGAGACCAGATGAACACTCTCCCTCTTAGTAACCAACAACTTTTCCTCCTCATCCACACAATGAGCAATGAGCTCGTTAAGAGTCCATTTGCTTGGCTGGCAGTTATATGAAGTCCTGATCTGCCCATACTGTGGTGGAAGAGAATTCAAAGCTAGATGGACTAACAGGTCATCTGGTAAAACCAAATCCAGGACCTTTAGCCTCTTGGCTATTTGGGACATGCTCAGTATATGCTCCCGAACACTACCATTGCCAGTATACCTTATGGAGGTGAGTTTTGCTAAAAGCGTCCCCACTTCGACCTTGTCATTTTTGACATAGACCTTCTCCAGCTCAGCAAGATAGTTTTTAGCATTACTTTCTTCAGCAGAAATGGCTCCTCGAACATGTTCTGGGATTCCCTGCTGCATGATCATAAGACCTAAGCGGTTAGAACGCTCCCACTTCTCATACTGAACCCTCTGAGCATCTGTGCTCTCTTCAGTAAGAGGAGCAGGTTTGTCCATCCTAAATGCAAGGTCTAAGTCCATACAACCCAGATAAATCATGATGCTTGATTTCCATGAACCAAAATTTGACCCCTCAAGCATAGAGACAGTGTTAGGATTATACGGCATGCTAGCTGAATTCAGAGAAAATAAATAATAAATAAATGACATAAGCTCACAATCCATAAAAAATTAAAACAAATCACAGAAGTAGAGTTTAAATATTGGAAACAAGATACCGGACACAACATTAATATTCTCATCTTTGGACATAAAATATTAATTGTAATTGGTATCTCAACGCAGTAATCAAATATTGACAATTCAGTCCTGTCAAATAATAAACCTTCCTTTGGGCCGATTTATTATCCACATGGATGAACACATAATAATTATCACATATTTATTACCGCAATATATTCTCAATTCAGCCAGATATCAACCTTCCTTTGGGCCGGTTTACTACCCGCAATAAATTTTAATACACCTGTCTAATATCCCAAATAAATCAATTTACACAATAGAGGTCACTTTGGTGACTTTTTGCTTCAATTAATTTATTAAAAATATTAGACACAATCAGGACTAAAATACCAAAATTTAAACTCAATTTAATAAATTCTCAAATACAATTAAAATTTAATATTGTAATAAATATAAAATTAAACTTTAATTGAACTATAATTAATAATAAATTGATTGCAATATTTATATTAATCAATTTATTATTAATTAAATTTAAACTCAATCAAATATTGTAATAAAAATAAACTTTAATTAAAAAATAAAAAAAAAAATTTGGGCCAAAAATGAATAAACAGAAAATTTTGGGTTAAAAATTAAATTATTAAAAGTTTTATAGGTAAAAATAGAAATTATAAAACTTTCTAGGTCAAAATCGAATTATCAAAAGTTAGAGGACCAGTTTGCAATATTTAAAAAAATATTTTATTTTCGTTCCTTCCACTGCTCTGTGAAGCCAGCCTTACGCAGTACCCTTTAAACTGAGCCCAATGAAACTGTTCTTCTTCGAAGAACAGTTTCAAGACAAATTTTTTTTATAATATTTAATTAATTAATTTACATAATTGATCAACCAAAAATTAATTAATTTTAGAAAAAATCACAAACACAAATTCAAGTCCAGAATTCATTTTTTTAGAATTAATTAAATAATCTCAGTAATTTAATCCAAAAAATAAATCAAACCAAAATTGATTTCAAATTACCAAATTCGATTCCAAATTAATTCTAGAAAATTACAATCACCGAATTAATTTTCTAGAATCAAAACAAAAATCAATTTAATCAGAAAATCTAGCAACCTAGCACAGGGCTCTGATACCAATTGAAAGGGGGAGAGAACCTGATTCCCCCTAAAACCTAAAACATGCATAGATCACTAGATTATTCAAATTAAATTGCAAAGGGGTAAATTGCATACCTGACATCATCGTATGTTGAAGCTGAAGACGATTTTGGAGTTTGTCGCCTTCCAGGGGATACACACTTTAAGTTTAGCGGAAGTACTACTGAAGGAATGCAATGTTCTCTTAAAATTGTTATGTTCCCCTGGAGACCACGACCCCTTATTTATAACTGATGATGATAGTTTTTATTTTGGTCCTTCAACAAAATAGAAACTCTTATCGGTCTCTACACTTATAATCCTATTACGAGTAGGACACCTCAATAATCAACAATCCTTATTTTATCATAACTTTAATTTGACTATTTTAATTTGAATGTAATACATATTTAATATTTAAATATATTTAGCCCACACTTATGATTAATTAGAGGATTAATTTTAACAATTTAAAATTAATATGAAAAACATAAGGAAATAATTAAGTTTTTTAGAGAATTAATATTTTTTTATTTCTTTAATATTATAGTCAATAGTGATAAATAATAAATTTTAAAATTTTCATAATATAATAAGGATATAAAAATTTCTAATTGGGTGAATTTTAGGTAAAGTGTCAAAATAACATTTAGATTTTATTAGTATTTTCACCTTTATAAATTATATTATAATTAAAAAATAACCATTCAATCATTTGGTTAGCAAATATAATACTCCCTCCGTATCATTTACATAGAAAAAGTAAAATGGACACAAAAATTAAGAAAATTTTACTTTTTTCATCTCTATTTACTTAAATACCCTTAAAAAAAACATCCCTCAAATTAAACTTTTAAGACAATGATATAAATGGTATTTTGTCTCATTTCACTTCCCAAAATTTATCTAAAATGGCATATTTTCTATATAAAAGATACACAAAAAAATTTTTTTTTTCTATATAAATAATACGGAGGGATTAATAAATAATTAAAATCATAAACATATTTTAACTACATATATAAAAATATGAAAATTGAGATGAAATTCCACGTAAAAATAAGAAATGATTGGAGTTCATGAACTTTATTAAGAATGGGTAAAATAGTGTAAACAAATCTCGAGGTATAAAGAGGACGCCTGCTACCGTACGAAGTTTGCAATTAATTTATAATTATCAAATATTCTGGGAATGATTTTCTCACGTGTTAGTGTCAAATTTTTCTCAACATCATCAATGAATACATGTCTGCTGGTAAACGGAAATTACGGCGTTAAAAAGTTAAAAAAGTTATTTTATTTATAAAAAATATTATATAAATTAATTTAATCCGAATAAATATAAAATTAAAATATTTATTTTTTTAATAAATTTAATACATTAAATTTTTTTTATCTAAATTAATTTAATCTATTTAACATTATTTTTTTTATTTAACTACAACTCTCCACTTCAATTTTCTAAATCATTATCGATAGACAAAACGGTCGCAGAGGCGATTTATGGACAATTCGAGAATATTATGATTAGTATAAAAATTAAAAAAATATGTTAAAAATATTTTTTTTTAAAAATTACTATAAAAACTGATTCAAGTTATTAGGCTAATCCAATAAATCAAGTTAGAATTGATAATTTTGATTTTGATTTTAAATTTCGATTTCAGTTTTATAATTTTATTTATAATTTATTTTAGATTAATTTTAATCGAATTAATTTTGATTTAAACCAGATCATGACTAAGTCTATATTTAACTATTCATTGGTAGAACGATTAATATTTTATAACAAAAAAATATAGTAGTGGATAAACTTTTATTAATTATTCTTATTTAAATGATAAATGGATAATTTATGAGATGATTTATTTTTATATATTATCATACATTTCGATTATTTTTAATATATGATAGAAAATTTTTTTTCTTTTAACATGAATATGTATTTTCCACAAATATATTTATTGTTATAATTATACATAAATTAATTTGATGAAGATAGATATATATATATATAGAGAGAGAGAGAGAGAGAGAGATAAGATGATTTAGATTTAAAACAGCTATGGCTTAACGGGAAAAAAAAATCAAAATGAAACTTTTTAAATCGACAGCTATTTGAACTTGCAATATATATATCTAGCAACTGCTATTTTATTATTATTTTAAATACATATTTAGCCCATTTTAATCTTTTTTTTAACATTACATTGAAAAATTGATCCTAGATCATATATACACTTGCTGCTAAGTTATATCTTAGCATGCAATTTTTTATTTTTATTAAATAGGTTCGTTCTAACAATTGAGTGTAATTAACTATCAGTTATTTATGTGATTGGTAGTTATTTTACATAATTAATTTGTATAAATAGGTCCAAAATTCGTATTTTATAAATATTTATTTGTTATTTAATTAACTTTTAAAAATAATTTAACATATGTATTATTTACTATATCCACTTATTATTGCTTGATAATTTTAAATATTAATTTAAAAAATATGTATGAGTTAAAATAGTTATGGCCAGCTGAACATATTATAATAATAAAGATATTCATTTATTTGTATGTACAAATTTTAATTAAAATATATAAATATAATTATATAAAAATAAAATTTCCGAAATAGTTGCATATAAATTTAGATTTTGAGAGAATAAGTAGTTGATAAAATGAAATATTTTTTAAATAATTATAAAGTTGAAATGTTATTTTAAATATGAATCGACAAGAATTTTTTTTTTTTTTAAATACCTCATCTTAATCTATGAGTTCATTCCATTTCCATACATTAGGTTTTTGGGATCAACGTGGAAGGCATGGCCAGAATGAACAATTTTGTCTCCTATCAACATGACACACTCTTCTACTATATGCATATAATAATTACTATTTTTTTTTTATGTCTCCACCTCTCCAATCCCAATAGATATTAATACAAAATAATATTTTTTCATCCCACTAAAATTATTAATTTTATAAAAAAAAAATTTCTCTTAAATTCTCACTGTATACGATTATGATAAATTAATTATTTTTTAACTATATCTTTATTACTAATAACTTAATTAATGAGATAAAAATATAATTTAATAAATTAATAAAAAATATTTTAGTCCATTTAAAATAATTTTATATAATATCTAAAAATTTTAATGACTTTATTAATATGTGTACATGAGCTGGATGTGACAATTTTAATAAAATGAAAGGAATAATAGTAGTAATAATAATAATAAATATATATGTATCTTAATTTGAATTATGATTAAAATAAAGGAGAAAAAATTTATTCTAAATTTAATAGCCAAAGAAAACATACTTACAGTTAAATTATATCTGGACGTATATTTAAATTGTTAACTAAATATAAATTCTAGCTATATTTTTTTATTTTATTAATATTTACTTTTTAAGTAAGAGAAGAGATTTAATAGAAGTTAAATTTAAAATTTGAAGCTTAATTTTTTAATTACCATTAAATTAAAATGTTAACTATTGATAATTATCTTTTAATATTGAGAGAAAAACTTAATATTAGTAATACTTGAATTTTAACGGAAATCTTTTTTGAAATAAATTATAACGGCACTCTTAAAATAGTCTCATTTTACCACTAAATTAAACTATTAGTTATTAATAATTACTATAAAAAATTTTCGTCGCGCTTCAAAATATTTTTTATTAATCAAAAAATAATATTTATTTTTTTACTATCATTTAAGATTATTTAAAATTTTAAATTAATATTGATAATTAATTACAAAGATATAATATTATCTATTCTTTTTTTGCTGTTTATTTAAGATTAATTAAATTTTTTTAAAAAAATAATGCTGATAATTAATTGAAAATATGCTACTTAAAAGCTATAGACTATGTTAAATTCTCATAATTCTTCGCATTAAAAAAATATAATGATTTAAATTGAAATGAAAATTTTATTTGTTGCAGAAGTAAAGTATGAAAATAAAAAAAATAAATATTACAAATAAAATTAATTTAATATGAATATAAGGAAAAGAGTTTCAAATAAAAATATAGTTCATACTATATATATATTTATTAAAATTACTAAATAATTTGATTAATAAATGTGACATATATAATATTCGTAACAATAAATATATACTTTTTTTTAGAATTTAATAAATACATACTTAAGTTCTCTTAAATATTAACATATAGTAAAGATTTTATAATATTTTAAAACACTAATACAGATAAAAAAAATAAGGTAGTAAATAAAAATATACCACCTGTGGATTGCATTTGTATTATAGATCTATAATATAAATTCATCAAACTTTAATTTATACATATATACAAAATAAATAAAAAAAAATTTAATTTTTAATCAAATTATAATAATTATGATATTTATTTAGATTATAAATAATAATTATATATATACTTAAATTATAATAAAAACGTAATGCCTTTTTTTTTGTTTCAGTTAGAGATTTATTGAATTAATAATAGTAATTACTAAAAATAAATTTTCATATAATTTTTTTTAATGATACGTGGCTAAATATTTAGTTAAACTGTAATAATTAGAATGATCAAAATTAAAATTTTAATTTATTTAGATTATAAATTATATATAACTTTACTTTTAATGTGGTATAGTGATCGCAAAATTATTTTAATTATTTATACTATAAATTGTTTTAAATTATTATAATAAAAAATAAAAATTAACATTTATATTAAGTTTATGTAAATTTATTTTAATGAAAAATTTTTCTCTCTCATTAATCACTCTCTCTCATCAATTACACACACACTCTCTCTCTCTTTGGATGTAAGAAACCTTTCTCCCTCTTTATTTTTTTATTGTTATATTATTAAATTGTGATAATTTTTTATTTTTGTTTTTATTAATTTTTATATTATTATTTTTATAATATTTCTCTCTCTTTTTTATTGATGGATGCATGTTTACTATAAACCTACAGTAAAAATATATTTGCTTTTAGACTATATTACATTAGAATAAAAATATATATTTTTTATATTAACAATGTTAACCAAATCATAAATTATTAATATAGAAAAAAATTAAATAAACATTTGAACTAATTAATAAATCCAATCCAAATTGAAGTAACTAGTTATACAGAAATAAGATATATATATATATATATATTATTTGCAATTTCACATTATTGTGGAGTTGACTACGCAAATTTCATTTGTTTGCCATTTTGCGTTGATGTTGTAGATGCCATTCTCAGTTGAAATTATAATTATCCAAGTAATGTATACTATCTAATTTACTATATATATTCATTTATTACAAATGCTTATGAAAATTATATTGAAGTCTTCAAATTATTATTATTATATAGAAAAATCCATTTCAATGCCTTTTAGTTTACTATGTTCTGTCTTATTAATGTTTCGTTTGGTAAATTACTGAAAAAATTAATTACTAAAAATACTTTTTACAGAGATTTATTAATGGGATTATATTTTACTGGTAAAAACTTGATGCGTGCCGTTAGCTATATGCAATTACCGCAAGTGCACGGGTCGCTCAAGTAATATAGTAGTGAGTGAGTGTCGTTCCTTGGGGACAAGGCCAAGTACTAGTGCAAATCTTAATCGTTGTTTAGTGAATTAATAGTTGTGTGATGCGTTGTAACTAAAATCAACTAATTAATGAATGAAAGGAAATTAAATGCTGTGCACAAAAGATTTATAATGATATTAATAGAACTATCCAGATATTGAATCCCCCTAGCCTCAATAATATTTATAAGCAATCCATTCAACTAAATCGTTTAATCAAATTGAATTGGCATTCCTCTAACTTAGATTAAAGCCTCTCTCGAGTGAATTAATCCCTAATCGCTAAGTAGAGTGCCGGAATCTCTTCTCAAAACACAATTAAATAGGTCATGCATTAAGAACAAGGAACTATACACCAAAGGATCTTGTAGGTCTATCTCTAGCACCCCAATCAATCCTCAACCCTTATGAGTAATCAATTCATGCCAAGCTTTCTCAAGTCAATAACATGAAAATGACAACCAATCAATAAGCATGCTATCATCAATTGGCAATAATCATTAAGCATCACAAGAATAAAACAACTCAATCAATTAAAAGTATCTAGTTATACAAATAGGCTAGGGTTCTTCAATATCTAGATAGATAATGAATTAGTTCATGTTCAATACAATTAATACAACAACAACAACAATAACAAAATACATAAAAGGAGAAAATAGAAAAACCCCTTTCAATGTGTGCTTCTTGAATTTGCAGGAGCTGTCAATGGAAGATGAAGATGATGGAGATGGAGGATGAAGATGAAGAGTCAAGGAAAGTGTCACTCCCTCCTTGCCCAAAACGTGTATGCCCAAGTCTCCTCCTCTCAAATCTTTCTTCTCTGTTTCTGTCTCTGTTTTCTGCAAAAACCTACAACTCTCCCTCTCTGCAGAAGCTCCCTTTCTTCTTCCTCTCTTCTTCTTTTTATTTCCCTCCAAGCTCAAGTCCATGCTTTCCAACTCACACACCTCTCCATTGTCCCCCACATTCTCTTTGTTTAATATTTCTTTCCATCACTTAGGCAAGCTTTTCTCTTCTTTAATCTTTCTTTTGGCAAAAGCAAAGTCTTTTTCCCCCACTTTGTCCATAACTCGTGCAGAAAATTCAACTTTTCTATAGGTGACACGCCCAGTGACACGCCCATGTCACTGGATGTGTCGCAGCTACTGTGATTTTGAATAAATGGCACGCCCAGTGACACGCCCATGTCACTGGGCGTGTCACAGCTACTGGAAACATTATAAAAGGCACGTTTGGTGACACGGGCATGTCCATGAGCGTGTCCATTGATGAATTTTGCTCTTTCTTCATTGTTTTGACCATCCAAGGGAGTTTTTCCACTTTAACCTAAAACAAACACTTAAAACCAACTTTAAACAAAAATCAAATGAAACATTAACTAAAAACACATTAAAATCATACTAAAAACAAGTATAAAATCACTCTCATCAAATACCCCACACTTAAATCCTTGCTTGTCCCCAAGCAAGACTAAACTCAAAACAAATTAAACACATTAATTTTGTCAAGTTCAAGAGTTATAAAAATTGTATTAAGACTTCCCTATCCTTAAATCCGCAATCAATATCAAATAGAACAAAATCGATACCAAAGCAATTAAGTGGCTTTCCATGCACAACCTACATTATCACTCTCTCACCAACTCTTAAAAAGTGTTTGATCAAGGTGGTATTTACACTCATAACAATCAATGAAAGATTATTGCCATAAGCTTGCTTATTTATCAAATCTCCACCACTTAATTACAATCAAGCATCAATCAAAAGGTCTTTTATTGGGTTGTAATGGGGTTAAGGTAGAGGCATGATATTTAGGAAATGTGAGCTTAATCATTAAGTTCAAGAGCACTTCAAGAATGAAGTAACCAATCATATGTATCACCTAACTATCTCAAAACACCTTGCTCTTATTTACCCCTTGACATTAAAGAACTTTTCAAGTGAACTCACTTATTACATCTTGCAAGGATTATTTCTAAAACATATCCAACCCTTTCAACAATAACAACAATTTTTCTTATTTTTCTTCTTTTTACTTGATTTTTATTTTTAATTTTTTTATTTGCAATCTTAAACCTACTAAATTTAACCCCACACTTAATTTAACACAACACTTGGTCATAAACGCTCTTAAAATGCTCTTGACCTAATGAAAGGGTAAGAGTTAAAAACAAGATTCAAGCTAATGGTGTTGTGAAAAAGAAAGAAAAGGAGAAATGAAATAGGCTCAAAATTGGCTAACTAAGGTTAAAATTTGGGTAGGTCTTTTTAAGCCAAAGTGGGTTCACCTAATTGCCTTAATCATCTTGATACCAAATTGCAATTTTTATATAGTCTTAAAATGTATGTCAAAGCAAGTTCTAGCAAGTCATCAATCAAAGATGTCCACACACAACAAAAATAATCAGTTGATGGCTCAATTCCTCACTAGGTTGATGGTAATGCAAAGAAAAATCAACATAATTGACAATAAGCATCAATTCTACTCAATTCTCAAATTCATGCTTCAAAAATTAAAAGGGTCATCAATCAACAATGTTTATAACAATTGAACTTTTCAAAATTAATTTATTTAAAGAAAAACATTAACTAAACTAACACAAAAATAAACTAAAATTAAAAACACAAAACATAAAATTAACAACACAAAACACAACATGCACCCCACACTTAAAATTTCACATTGTCCTCAATGTGAGCATGCATAAACTAAAGAGAGTTTAGATAAAACCTGATTTCCACCGCTCCCATATGCGATGTGTAGGGCTCCTTCCACCCGTAATGCAATTGGAGCCTATGAATGAGGGGATGGACAGCATGCAACTTTGAAACGTGCCCAATGCATTGCAAAGCTTAGGTAGTATCCTTGGGTGAGCGAATGGCCAATGAGAACTCATGAAAGCTGTCTTGGGGTGATTTTCCAATGCTATAGGAATTTGGTAAAAGTATTCTTCAGTATGCAACATGGTTGTATTCAATTTTTGTTCTTTCTCGCTCCCAAAAGTGGGAGGGATGATCATTGGTTGCATATTGTTCTCCCCAACTAAAATAAATTCTAAAATTTTTGGGGTCTTTTGAAGTTCAACCAAGTTTGGTTGAATCTCTTTCTCATCCTCTTTAGCATTTGGAAGTTCCCTCTCAACAATCTCATCATGTAATATTAATTTGCTCTTCTCAATTTCTAGATTGAAAATATTAGGCTCTACTTCTAAGATCGTGGCTACCTCAAGCTTATCTATACTATCTTTGCTATAGGACATGCCATAGAGTTCAGGAATATTCATACCTTGGTTCTCTTCCTCCAGCTTACATGGGAATGAAATTGGTGGCATAAAAGAATTTGGAGTCTCATGCAATTCTATCCATGTTGATGTTTCCAAATTCTCCTCACTGAGCATCTTGACAATTTGTTCCACCTGGCTCTCCAAATTATGGATAGAGGCTTGCTGATTCTGAAGAGTGATTTCATCGGACTGAAGCCTGGTTTCATAATTTGCTATAAATTTCTTTATCATGTCCTCCAATTTTTCCTCCTCCGTTGATTGGCTTGGCTCCTCCATGTTGGATTGTATTTCCTTGCCATTATCTTCCTGATTAGTCCCTACATCAAAGAAATCACAAAAATTGTTATATATTACCTGTTCATTCCTCAAATTTGTGATTACCTCAAATTGCTCAAATTGGCTAGGAAACTCCTCCTTTTGGTGTGCTTGGGGTTGATGTGCCAGCTGCCCAACTAGAGCATCCAACCTCCTCTGTGTTTCTTGCAAAAATTCAGACCTTAACTCATCTTCCACTATGCATTGAGTTTGAAACTTCTCTGTGTCTTGAATGAAAGCATTCATTCTCTCCTCCAAAGTGGGTTTCTCAAGGTGGTCTTGGTTTAAAAATTCTTCTTGAAAGTAAGGACCTCCTTGGTAAGGCTGAAAACAATTTTGAGGTGGAGTGTACTGCTGATCTTCCCAATAAAAATTTTGGTGGTTTTCCCAATTTGGATTGTAAGAATTGGAATATGGGTCATTACCACCTATTTGTTGGAAACCTTGGTAGCAATATTCTTCCTCGTGCCAATCTTGGTATCTTTCGAAACCAAATGAACATGTATTGGTACTATGTCCTGCATTGCCACATGCTGCACAAATCGTGTTAGAATTATAGTCCCTATCATAAACTCCCCCGTGCCTTGAAAACTGCATCTTTACAAAAGGCACTCAGCAATTTAAAGAAAAACAAACGAACAAACAAACAAACAAATTCAAACTCAATAAACAAACAAATTTACAGAACACAAACAAACAATTCAAAGAGAAACACACAAACAATTCAAAGAAAAACAAACAAACAAAGAAATAGAACTAAATCAACAGTCTTAATTATATTACTAGTATTGAAACCATTGTCCCCGGCAACGGCGCCAAAAACTTGATGCGTGCCGTTAGCTATATGCAATTACCGCAAGTGCACGGGTCGCTCAAGTAATATAGTAGTGAGTGAGTGTCGTTCCTTGGGGACAAGGCCAAGTACTAGTGCAAATCTTAATCGTTGTTTAGTGAATTAATAGTTGTGTGATGCGTTGTAACTAAAATCAACTAATTAATGAATGAAAGGAAATTAAATGCTGTGCACAAAAGATTTATAATGATATTAATAGAACTATCCAGATATTGAATCCCCCTAGCCTCAATAATATTTATAAGCAATCCATTCAACTAAATCGTTTAATCAAATTGAATTGGCATTCCTCTAACTTAGATTAAAGCCTCTCTCGAGTGAATTAATCCCTAATCGCTAAGTAGAGTGCCGGAATCTCTTCTCAAAACACAATTAAATAGGTCATGCATTAAGAACAAGGAACTATACACCAAAGGATCTTGTAGGTCTATCTCTAGCACCCCAATCAATCCTCAACCCTTATGAGTAATCAATTCATGCCAAGCTTTCTCAAGTCAATAACATGAAAATGACAACCAATCAATAAGCATGCTATCATCAATTGGCAATAATCATTAAGCATCACAAGAATAAAACAACTCAATCAATTAAAAGTATCTAGTTATACAAATAGGCTAGGGTTCTTCAATATCTAGATAGATAATGAATTAGTTCATGTTCAATACAATTAATACAACAACAACAACAATAACAAAATACATAAAAGGAGAAAATAGAAAAACCCCTTTCAATGTGTGCTTCTTGAATTTGCAGGAGCTGTCAATGGAAGATGAAGATGATGGAGATGGAGGATGAAGATGAAGAGTCAAGGAAAGTGTCACTCCCTCCTTGCCCAAAACGTGTATGCCCAAGTCTCCTCCTCTCAAATCTTTCTTCTCTGTTTCTGTCTCTGTTTTCTGCAAAAACCTACAACTCTCCCTCTCTGCAGAAGCTCCCTTTCTTCTTCCTCTCTTCTTCTTTTTATTTCCCTCCAAGCTCAAGTCCATGCTTTCCAACTCACACACCTCTCCATTGTCCCCCACATTCTCTTTGTTTAATATTTCTTTCCATCACTTAGGCAAGCTTTTCTCTTCTTTAATCTTTCTTTTGGCAAAAGCAAAGTCTTTTTCCCCCACTTTGTCCATAACTCGTGCAGAAAATTCAACTTTTCTATAGGTGACACGCCCAGTGACACGCCCATGTCACTGGGTGTGTCGCAGCTACTGTGATTTTGAATAAATGGCACGCCCAGTGACACGCCCATGTCACTGGGCGTGTCACAGCTACTGGAAACATTATAAAAGGCACGTTTGGTGACACGGGCATGTCCATGAGCGTGTCCATTGATGAATTTTGCTCTTTCTTCATTGTTTTGACCATCCAAGGGAGTTTTTCCACTTTAACCTAAAACAAACACTTAAAACCAACTTTAAACAAAAATCAAATGAAACATTAACTAAAAACACATTAAAATCATACTAAAAACAAGTATAAAATCACTCTCATCAATATTATATTATTGTATTTGAAAGATATAATAAAATACTGAAAAAGTGAATTAAAAGAATATTAACTTATTTGATTATAATCTAATTTTACTAAGGAATTTGAGCAATATTTAAACTATTTTTATAATATTTCTTTCTTATTTTACCAAATCTTAAAATAGAAGTATAATTATCTTTTGATATTAGATCTCACATCTTCTTTCTTAGTAAAATAATTTTTTCTATTTTTCATTGAATATAATATTTTACCAACTGATTGATAAAGTTTAGTGAGCCTAGCGTTTTACTTTACATCGATTATTTGTAAATAAATCTAATATTTTTAGTCAAAAAATTATTGTCAACTTTTTCGAAATTATCATGCAACTAAACGCTCTATAAGTTTTTAAATTTTATGTTTACACATTGAATCATCAAATTTTATTTTATTTTTTATGTTGAAAACATTTTAATGGTAAAATAAAATTATTACGAATTTATATAACACCAATTTAAAAATATTCAAATATTTATACTCATTTTTCATCATAAAAATTATAAAGCTATAGAAAAAAGAAAGATTAATTTTTGCATCTCTAGATATCTTAAATTTTATGTATATTAAGCAGTATAATTTTCTAAATGTAATATAAAAATTTTAATTTATATAAGATAATTGCATAATCTTTCATTAATTTTATTTTTACCAAACAAAAAGTTCCCAGTAATAAAAATAAAAATTTAAAAAATTAATGTAATAGAATGAAATATTAGAGATTCAAAATAAAGGATATAAATCTTAGAAATTCGGATTGTTTTTTAGAATGGAATAAAATAATTAGTCATAAATTATTATAAGTTCTTTAAAAATATCCAAAAAAATTATTTTAAAAATTATTTACTTTTTTTTCAAAAATATTTTTTCAATTTCAAAAATATATATCTAATATATAAATATATAAATTTAGTATATATTTATTATACTAAAAAAAATATCAAAACAATAGATATTTTTTTAAAAAAATGAAAAATCCACATGTAGTGTATTTTTTCCTAAATTATTAGCAACACTCACATTGATGGGAATATGGGATTAAAATATAATAGATACTAAGAATCATATTAAGAGGGGGAAATCCTAGCCGTCCACTTTTTTTTTTTTTAATTCTCATATATTTTTTTATTTTTAATTTAAAAGTAGGACTGCCATTAATTTATTAATAGATTTGAGTTTTTTTTTTTAATTTTGTGTATTTTTTATATGATTTATTTTTAAATAATTTTTAGATCAATATAAATATGAAATTTAACATTTGTGTTTTATTTATTATTCTCTAATTAAGATTTATTTATCTCTAATGGAGATTATTTGTCATTTTTCAATAAAAATATCATTCTCGCTTGAAATATAATAAATGACAGATAAAATGAGTATCCTGTTGAAAGTTAAATTATCCGTGATATATTATAATTATTTACTATTTACATTAAAAAAGTTAAAAATATTCATTTTAATAACTTTATTAGCTATATATATTTTATGTACTTTAAAATTTTAATTGTGATATGCTAACATCCTTTTTAATTTATTAATGAGTTTATTAAAAAAATAATAGATATTAAGGTCCACACATATTATGATTTATTAATATGAGATGGATCAAATTTTTCGTTCTAGTTAGATAGCTTTTGACGAGTTATACATAAATATTTAGAGTTTAGTATATTATAATGATTTTTAAACTATTAATAGTTTAGTATATTATAATAATTTTAAAAATATTTAGACTTTAACTTATTATAATTTTTCATGAAGAGTATATTTTTTTAATTTTAAATTATAATTTATTAAAATAATAAAAAAATATATTTAAACTAAATGTCAAAAAAATTAATAATGATAAGTGGAAACAATTGGCATGACAGTCTTACAGGTCAGCTAAAATGGATGGTGATTCAGAAATGTCAATTGTCGACATCTGTCTAACATATGTGTCATGTGGGCCCCATAACTGATTTGAAAGAGGCGGCTTTACAAAAGCTGGACTATTATAAGGTGCCACGTCAGATTTTTATTAATTTCTTTCAAGTAAATCATACACATTGGTCCTTTAATCCCCATTTGATTGATAGACACATCACAAACCCATCACCTCAGCTCTGCCCAAACCCTTTTTGCTTATTTAATTAATATTATATTGTAATTTGCAATATTAATGATTATTTAAAGTTAATTTTTATATACGTTCTTTTCATCGCCTCCCTAACGTGGGATGTTTGTCAGATATTATCTTTTTGCAAGTAACATGCCTGTGTTGATTTCAAGTTTGATCAAAATAGTGCGATTTTAGAAGGATTACACAAAAATAATGATCCATTTTTAATTCCTGTAAATTAAATTTATCTGCAGTCACCTCACATTTTGTTTTCACATTATTAAACTTACATATATACACATATATATATTGTTTTCACATAATTATACTTATATATATATACATATATACATGGAAAAGCAAATTAAGTTGAGGGGAGAAAAATTTTTAAGCGAAAAAAATGATTTGTAAATTTAAATTTAATTTTTTAAGAAAAAATTATATTTATTTTTATTTTTATATTAAAAATAAATATAAATAACTATCATTAATATTTATATTTAATTTTAATTTTATATTAAGTATTTATATATTAAAATTTTTATCATTTTATTTTAATATTTTAATATTATTTTGTAAAATTACACAATATGTATTTGTTATTTTTTAAATAATATTTATATATTTTTGAGATATTTTAAAGATAATATTTAAACTAATTATTTTTTAATAAATTTTTATAGTAAAATATTTTTTTTTGCAAAATAATTAATTTAATCACAAAATTCTTAAACTTAATTTATAATCAAATTATTAAATAATTATTAATATTAATTTTAGAATATAAATTAAAAACAATTAAAAATAATATATATATATATTCATACAGGGGCAGATCTACGAGGGGTTCAGGGGTGAGCTCTAGACCCCCCTAGCTGCCGGCTAGAAGGGGGGAGGGGGGGCTCCCTCGCTTCTTTTGCCTACATCAGAGACGGAGAGAATCGAGAAAGATAGAGGAAGGCGTCGAAGAAGAAGATGCCTCTTTTTTTTATATATAAAAATATCCCTGGTTGAAATAACATTGTTTTATTCAGGGATTTTAATATTTTTTTTATATAACTTATGGCTGAAACGAAATCATTTCAACCATCAATTATATATATAAAAAATAATAATCCATGATTGAAACAACGTCGTTTCAACCATGAATTATTTAAAAAAAAGTTGTTGTGAAGAACATCTTCACAATAGCCTAGCGAGAGACGAGAGGGGACAATAGAGAACAAAGAAGAGGAGAAGAGTTGAGGGAATGCCTGCTGTGACTGAGCCACCACCGGCGACTGCCTAGCATCGACCAAACAGAGCCACCAACCGCCCAGCGCCAGCGACTGAGGTATTTATTATTTTTTTTCTTTTTCTGTTATTTTATGTGGGATTAGATTAGGTATTTTAGTAAATAAATTTAGGGATTTTTTTATATAAAATTAATTATGAATTAGAAAATGTATTAATTTAGTTAAAATGATTAAAATGATTTCTAATTTTGTTGAATTATTTTGTGTTTGTGTTTAGGTTTAGATAAATTTGTGGAATTTTTTTTTGTAAGATAGAATGTAATTTATTTTGAGGAAAATTAAGTATATATTATTTATCTAAACTCTAAAATGATTAAAATGATTGGTGATTTTGTTGAATTAATTTGTGTTTGTGATTAGATTATGTTTAGTTAAATTTAGGGAATTTTTTTAAAAAATATAGAATGTATTTTATTTTAAGGTAAATTAAACATAAATTATATTAATTTTGCTAAAATAATTAAAATGAATTGTGATTTTGTTGAATTAATTTGTGTTTATGATTATGTATCGTTAAATTTGGATAATTCTTTTAAAGTATAGAATATATTTTATTTTAAGGTAAATTAAACATAAAATATATTAATTTATTAATTGAATATAAAGTATAAACTATTTATGAATTGAAATAGATATTGATAAATTTGAGATTAGAAATGATGTTAAGAGACAATATGTGGTTAAAGGACCTTGTCAACCACATGATCATAATTTTCACATAGACAATTTAAAAAATTAGGAGGAGTTTTTAAGATAATTAGTTCTATAAATTTGAGTGGTTGAAATATAGTATTTTCAAAGATGCAATATTTTATTTTTGGTATTATCTTTTAGCTCGAATAAAGGAGCTAAGCGAGAAGATAATATTTTCACACATACTGGGTTTAGCAATTGGAAAAAGGCCATGGAGAAATTTAATAATCATGTTTGCTATCCAAATAGTCCATATAATTTTTCTAGATTGCAATATGTTGGTTTCAAAAATCAAAGATAAAGTATGTCTTATGTCTTATCTTCTTATAGCCAAGAGCAAGATATTTTTTATCGGACACATTTAACAATTATTGTTGATTGTATTTATTTTCTTTTAGTAAATAGGTTGGCTTTTTGAGGATATGATGGGTCAGAAAGTCACTTAGGAGGGGTAATTTTCTTGAACTCCTCGACTAGTATAGTCCACGAAATATTGAGGTTAGAAATATAATCAATGCAAATGCTCCTAAAAATAATCAACTTACTTCTCCACGTATCCAAAAGTAGATAGTAAGTGCTTGTGTTTTGGAGATAACATTAACAATAGCTATTATTAAAGATGTTAGAGATGAATTCTACTCTTTGTTAATTAATGAGGCTCGAAATAATTCAATAAAGGAGCCAATGACTGTAGTATTGAGATATGTTAATAAGTTGGGACAAGTGATTGAACGATTTATTGGAGTGATGTATGTTAACGACACATCTGCTTTATCTTTGAAAAGTGCACTTGATAATTTCTTAAAGAGACATGAGTTATCATTAAGTAGAGTTAGAAGTCAATGTTATGATGGAGTTTTTAATATGTGAGGTGAATCAACGGGTTAAAGACTCTCATTTTAAATGAAAATTTCTCGGCAAGGTACGTTCATTATTTCGCTCATAAACTCCAATTAGTGCTTGTTGCAGTAGCAAGGAGCAATAAATTCGTGAGTAATTTTTTTTATTATGTTGCAATGATTGCGAATATTCTTGGAGTTTCATGTAAAAGGAGTGATGCTCTCCGTAAAAAATAACATGATAAAATAGTTCAAAGCCTAAAAAGTGGTGATATTCAGCCTCGAAGAGACTTACATCAAGAGACAAATTTAGCTCGACCTGGTGATACACGTTGAGGTTTTCATTATAAAATCATTGTTTGTCTTCTCTCGATGTGGTCACCAATGAAAGTGATTCTTGAGAATTTATGAGGATGGTTCAAATGTAAGAAATCGAGGGGCAATTGTGGACTTGATTGATAAAATGGGAAGTTATGTCATTGCTTTCTTAATGATAAAACTTTTAGGAATGACAAATTATCTATCTCAAACTTTATAAAGACATGATCAAAATATTGATAATGCAATTTATTTAATTGTAACTGTTAAACAAGAATTGCAAAGCTTTAGGAAAAATAGATAAGATAAATTATTGAAAGTTGTAGACAACTTTTGTATAGATCATGATGTCACAATCTTAATATGGAAGATAATGCAGGTTATCTAAGTTCTAAGCGTGCTAATACTCCTATTACTTATTACCATTACTTTCGAGTGAAAATAATTTACCAGGTACTCTTTTTTCTTCATATTACAATACTTAACTATTTATTATGCTACAACCTAATTTTTTTTAATCAATTCTAAATTATTGATTTCATTGCTCAAGAAATGGAAAATCACTTTACAGAATCAAGTACGAAATTACTTTCATGCATTACTTGTCTCTCTTCAAAAAACTCATTCTCCAACTTTCAGCTATCTAAATTATTTCGTCTTACTAAACTATATCCACATGATTTCTCTATCACCGATCAAATAATACTTGAAGATTAGCTTAATACTTACATTGCTGATATTAAAAGAAATGTAGCTTTATCTGACTTTGATGATATTAGAGCTCTTACTTAGAAAATGATTGAGACATGTTATGACACTATGATTCATTTGATATATATCAAGTTAACTTTAGTCTTACCTGTTGCAACTGTTACTGTCGAGAGAGCTTTTTCAGCAATGAATGTTATCAAAATGAATTTACATAATAAGATGGGAGATGATTTTCCAACCGATTATTTGGTGTGCTATATAGAGAAAAAATATTTTTTAAAAAAATTAAAAACGAGGCTATTATGTAACATTTTCAGAATATACAAAGTTGTAGAATTTAATTATCATATGTAAGACATAGTTAATTTAATGTGACAAATTAATTATTGAATGAATATAATATTAAATGTTTAATTTTATAGTGAACTCGTCTGCAATTTTTTTCATAGAAAATAAGTCCCCATCATTCATTTTCTGCGTCCGCCACTGTATATATATACAAAATGATTGGTTGAGGGGGGCAATAGACCCCATAACACCTAAATCCTTTCAATTAATTTATATATAAAAAATGTGATTCATATTTTTATATTAATATTTAAAATAATTAAAAAGTAATATTTAAATTTCTTTCGAAATTCAAGTTTTTGAACAGTGCGATAAAATTTAAATGAATAATGTTATTTTTTTATATATATTTCATTATTTTTTTTATCATGACTTTCATTAATTATTAAAGTAATTTCACCTTATTTTTAAATTAAGAAATTAATGTTATATTATAAATAATAAAGCTTTATAATTCTAATTAATTTCATTGTTCTTTATTAAATATAATATGTGTGTATTTATATATCTTGTTGTTAATTATTTTAGAACCTCAAAATTGGATATCGATTCAATTATTTGGTTTAAAAAAAGGGTTAGATTAGTTGCCATATTAATACTCACGATAATTACCATGTGCAGTAAACAAAGTAATTTTATCTTGCAATTATCAGGAATTCTTGTACAAAAACACCATTTGAAGATCATATGATACATGCACCTCATAATTATAATTATAGTGAACTTGAATTGATGGTGTTGGCACAGTTAATTAAGACAAATTAATTGATATATAAAAATGAAAAATAAAAGTATAAAATAAAAATAAAAATAAGCAAGCGAATGAAAAATAGAGAACATAATGAGGTGGAAAAGTCACCTACATCACCAACTGCACACACAAAACCAAAAGAAAGATGATGGCTTAGCTGAAAATGGCCTCCATTATTGGTTTTAGCCTTTTTCCAATACAAAAGCTACAAATAAATAGGGTAATTAATTACAAAATTAAACCTAAAAACTAAAAAACCTTAATTAATTTTAAAAATTCAGTTCTAAACTCTTATGTGTGTGTATATATATAATTAATCTATATGTTACTTGACAAAAGAGGTACTATCTTTTTTTTTAAAAAAAAAAATTTAAGCCTTACTATTATCTCCACTAATTAAATGTTTCATAACAGATAATTTCACACATAAATACAGAAGCTGAGTAAATTAGTAATATATAATTATTAGTATTATTATTTTATAATTAGGACTATCTAATAAATTTCATAATTGTTGTGTATTTACTTCAATGACAGATATAGAAGATAAGGGAGTAATAATTTTAGTCTATGTATTATTATTAGAGATATTGTGGAATTAAAGTGTTAAAATTTATTAATTTAAAAAATTGAAGTAGAAGTGATTTAGAAAATTAAATGACAAAAACTGTAATACAATTTAAAATTCTCAAGAAGTATTATGATGAAAGTTTATATTTTTTTTATATGGATTAAAGAGTTTAGTTATGATTAATTTTTTTAAAAATAAAATTATTAATTTCAAAACATCAAAATTTAGAATATATATAAGTTTTAGAGACTATTTAATGATTAACCCAAAGTAAAAAACTTATATACTATGGAGTATGGACTAATTTGACACTACCATGTGATATTTATGGAGTTAAAAAAAAATTCCTAAGCGGTATTTATTGCAATGTCGACTAGTAAATTTCTACCTAAAATAAGGAGAAATTTTTACGATCTTATGAAAAAGAATTATTTATCATCATTACTTTCTCCCTCTTAATCTCAAATTAATAAATATATTTTTTCTTTTTTATTTATTTTAAACTAGAATTTATTTATATTTTAATAAGTTAATTAATATTTATATTTAATGTTACTTATTAAAAAATATTATATTTTATATTAAAATAGAAATACAAACAACAAATTGCATTTTTAATTAAAATAGATTATAAAAATTATTTGTCTGTATTCAAAAAAGATATTTTTTAATTTTTATAAGTATTTATATCAAATATTCCATATGGAGGAGTATAGATATTATAATTACTTCCGTTACGTTGAAATTATTATTTTTTAAAAAATATTTAACTAATTAAATTTTTATTTATAAAAAATTAATATTTTTATTACTAACAAATTAATTAATAAAACAAGAATATAAAAGTAATCTTAATATTAATGACTTAATGTGATGTATTTTTACATTTTAGAATAATTTTTATAAAATTAAAAAAATATAATAAATATCTTAATATTTATAAATTAATGAGTTAAATATTGTGAGCTAAAAAAAGTACTCCTTGTGTTTCAATTTAAATGTTGTTTTAGAATTTTAATTTTGTTTTAAAATATTTGATATATGAAATAAAAATAGGTCAATCTTTATGGGGACAAAAAATATAAATATAAATATATTTTTCTATTACATCCATACATTAGTATATGATATATTCAATAATTAATATTAAATATGAGTATTATAGAGAATTTATATGATAATTTGGGACAATAAAAAAATAAGCCTATTTTATAAAAAAATTGAGTATTAATTAATGATAAATTAGTAATTCTAATTAGCTTTTTTAAGATAAGTGAAATCTTTTAAAATAACATGAAATTAAATTGAGATGGAGTGGGTAATTAATATTATTTTATTCATGGCACCATTAATTATTATTGAATATGAATCAATTGCCAATTGCTCTTGGAATTTAGTGAGATGAGGTGTTAAATTCGAAGATTCCTCTCTCTTAAATTTTTCGGGTCCCTACACCCTGAATAATTATATAATAAAATCGTTGTATTAAAATAAGCCAATCGAATATTAATATGTGACAATATTTTACATTTGATATATTGATATTCGATTGGCTTATTGTAATACAACGATTTCATTGTATAATTATTCTTACACCCCTCTTTCTCTCTATATAACCAACTCTCCTTCATCTTTCTCTTCAGCAAGTACTCCAACCTCTCTCCTTTCTCTCCCTCTCTCTCTACTATATTTTCTTACAATTCCATTTGTTTGCTTCTCTGTTTTATTTCTTTCTTGGATTCCAATGGCGACAGCTGAGGTATAATTCATTAGTACTTTCCTTGTTAAGTTTTTCCTTGGAGGTTCTTGGTTTATCATTCAATTTTTTCACCTGATTTTTTGCATTAATATCTGATTATCACTAATTTTCTAGCTTTAAAAAAAAACAAAGAACTTGATTTGGTACCTGTCAATTTTCTTGCAACAAATCTTCCCATTTTCAAATTTGATCTGTATATTTAAATTCATTTTTTCCTATTTGATATACTATTGATTCTTTGCTGCAAGATTACAGAGCTTTTTAGCAAATAAAATTAAAAATGTTAGAATTAATTTTAAAAGAATTTAAAACAATAAAAGATTAAAAAGAAATTTCACATGTAATTTTCTTTTTCAGGTAGTATCAGCACAGACTGCACTTCCTGGAGAGGAAAAAGTTGAAGTAGTGAAGGCTCAAGAAACAGTAGTTACTGAAGAAGAAAAACCAAAGGAAGAAGAAAAACCAAAGGAAGAAGAAAAACCAAAGGAAGAAGAGGCACCAGTTGCACAAGAACCTGAGGCTCCAGCTGAAGAAGAAGCAGTACTAGAGACCAAACTCGTAGTAGAAGATGACGCTAAGGTTGTAACAGAAGAGCCACCAGTAGAAGAAAAGACTAAAGAGGAGAATATTCCTAAAGAAACACCAATAGAGACGACACCAGTAGTTGAGAAGGAGACTAAAGAGGAAGAATCTCCAAAGGAAGAGCCACCGGCAAGTACAGAGACTGTAGTTGAGGAGATAAAGAAATCGGAACCAGAACTAGAACCAGCTGAAGCCGCAATTGAAGCAGCTTCTAAGGAAGAAGAAAAAGTTGAAGAAGCAGAAGTTCCAGTTGAGGAGAAGACTGAGTAACGTGGTTTTGTTGAAAGTTTGTGCTGCGGGTATTATGCACATGCAAGTTTTAATTTCTATTTGAATGTTTCTAATAATTTAGCTTTAGCTTTAGCTTTGTGGGGTTTAATAAGAGAAAAATTTAAGAAGTTTATATTATGTTTATTATTTAGGTTAATGTGGGGTTTTTGGGATATTGGAAATTGACTAATGTCCCACTTTGTTTAATTGGACCAATGTGAACTCACCAACATGGCAGACATGCATTTTTTTTTTTTTTTGTTTTGAGCATGAGCAGGCATGCATTGATATAACCAATATGGAGATGTTTTTGGGTTGGTTCATGTTAAGGGGCTTGCATATGTCCATGAATTTTATATCTTATGGTTTAGATGCTTGTAATAATAATTAATAATAACAATAAATAATTTGTGTATGATGGTACTTTTGCTTTACAATTGTTGTCCATAATATTCAACTTTTCCTTTTGTTTTCTTATCTATATACACTTATATATTTTGATCTTATATATACTCACTATATAACTGCAATCCTGATGTTATTACTCATAAGAGTTTTTCCTTTTAAATAAAAATAAATAATTCATTACTAAGTAATATAAAATAAAATTATAAATGTTCAAAAAATATTATAAATTTTCAAGTAGTAAAGATAATGATAAAGTGAAAAATTTTATATCTTTCACCTAAATTTTTTTTTTGAGAAAACCATCTGTGTATACTTTTTGCCCATTAACTAACTGGAAAATAGAATGGTTTATCAGTTGCATTAATGAGTAACCTTGAAAAGGCCAATAGTTTTATAGCACTTCATAAATAGCTTTGTATGAACTGTGAACAATATGGTCAATTATTGGATTTATTGTTCATTTCCATAATAATTACAAAAATGAATAAAAAGGTTGAGCCTTTGGTTTAAATAATTTTCTATCCAGAAAAAGAGATAGCTTGCAAGGGAAATTCTATACTAAATTCAGTGCATCCAATCAATAAAAACTAAGTAAATACAATTATATATTTTTATTATTTCTCTTTTAGCAATTTACTGTTAGACGGGCGTATATGGATCGAGTCCAAAATAGAACTTTCCTAGCTTGCAATATTGTTGATCTCCTCATTTTGGCAAACGATCTTTTATATGTTATAGTTTTAAAGGACCAGAGATCAGAGGTTTTGATGACTAACTAACTCATAACCTCATCATACTTCACATTATATTTTACTTTTTTACCTAATCAAACATACCTTTCTTCTTCTTTTATTTATTTATTTTTTCAAAAATTCAATAAAAAATTAAAACAGTTATTTAATTTAGACCCCATTTGACAGAGAAAAATTAGAAAACTCTTACCTATTTAGAGTTGTTATTTTTATTTATTTACTTAATCAATTGATAAATAATATTTAAAAAATTTATTATGAATATATTTATTATTTTTAAATATAAAAATAACAATATCTTAATTACATTTACATATAATATATTCTCATATTAAGAATAATATATGCACTTGATGTAACAAAATCTAATTCTTGAAAAAAAAAACTAAAAAGAATGTTCTACATCTAAACACTAGAACTTTTAGCTTTAATATGCTAAAAAGACTTCTTATACCTAGATGATATTTAATAACCGGGTCAGTATTTAAAATTAAAAAATTTCAGTGTTTAATTATTATAAGTTGTTTGAAATATTTATATTGGTCTGAAATGGTAACTTAAAAAGTTATTTCCTAAAATTTTGAAGTGGAATACAATTTTAATTAAATTACATAAATAATTTTCAATTAAAGAATTAAGTGAAATAACAATCAAAACACAATATTATAAATATGTATCAATAAATGACCATGATTAAATAAGTATATACTACATAGAACAAAGATTTACTAATCAGCCAAGAATAACTCACAAGTTTTAAATAATTAAGCAACATAATAAATATCAAGTAAGCATTATAAAATAAATTAAAAAAATGAGATACAGAGGGAAGCAAACACAAAAATTTGTTGTGGTTTTTAAGAGTAATTTTTTAGTTGTAATTAAAATATCATGAAAACTTTTAAACCTTGATGTACTTAAACTATAGACATTTACAACTCTCCAACCATATACATACGTGTTAATAAGATGGTCAATTATTGGATTTATTATATATTTTGATAGCAATTATAAAAATGAAAAAGTTAAGTGTTTGGTTTAAATAATTAAATTTGATAGTAATTACAAAAATGAAAAAGTTAAGTGTTTGGCCTAAATAATTTAATTTTCTATCTGGAAACAGAGTGTCCAGAAAAATAGCTTGCAATGTGTTGTTTACCTCAATTAGGAAAATGATATTTAATGATGCAGTAAAAGAGAAGAGATCATCATGAGTAATGGAGATTTATAATTCACAATGGATAGGAGTGGTAATCTCAATTATTTATCCATATTCAATTATTTAAAAATTAAATTTAATTTAGAAGCTTATCCTAAACTAGTCCAAGAATCTCTCCACCTTTATTTTTCAGTTATTTAAAATTTTTCCTACTCATCTGTCATCAAACTTATTTTTTCTCTTCAAGAGTCAGTTTTTTCATTTGCGATATGAAAGAAAATGGATGGAAGGGCAATAATGTGCACAGTGTGGACACTTAAGGCTTATAAAGCAATAATTTGCATATAGTTTAGTTATTATTCTGGTTATAATTTTATTTCAAGCAATTGATTTTGTTAAGTTTTTGTTGTAAAAGCTAGAATAATTGCAATTTGAAGCTTGGCTTTACAAAAACATGAGTTTGAGATGCAATTTGATAAAAATAAGATGAAAAGATGAAGGAAAAAGAGATGCAAAATAAAAATAAGACAAAGTGGCTTAAAATAGATAGAAAAGCAGATCTAGGGTTGTGCAAATCAATTTCCACAGCCATGGAAACCAAACCATTAATGCCGAAGAAGAAAGTAAAGAATCAAACACGCTAAAAGTGAAGAATAAAAAACACTATAAAAAATGCACAATTTTCTCTTGTTACTGCGCTTCTCCTAGGTACAAACTATTTTACCTAGAGCACTGTTAACACCAAAACACATTTGCAAGAAGAATTATGAAAATTTTATTATAACACAACTATCACTATTTCAATACAAACTCATACAACAACACTCAACACTCAAGAGAAGCTTTACTTCTTATTTTCTTTCCGATTTTTGATGCTTATAACTCACAATGAGAGGGAATATTTATAATAACTTAAAAACAATACAAACCACATAAACACACCTAACACACACCTAACACATACCATCAAAATCATACATTTGTAACACCATTTTCAACAATCTAGCCTACCTTTGACCTGTAATTCATCATGTGAAAAACATTAAAAGGTTCTTTGAGGTGGGCTTAAAACAAGTTTATATTTCAATACTCCCCCTTAAACTTGTTTTATAAGTCCAAGTAAACTCCTTATCCTCGCAAAGTCTTCATATTTCAGTGGCTTCGTGAAAATGTCAGCAATTTGATCATGTGACTTGACGTACTCGATTTGTACATCCTTTCTTGCAATGCATTCTCTAATGTAATAGAATCGAGTATCTTTGTGCTTTGATCGATCATGAAGCGCAGGATTCTTTGCTAGAGCAATTGCTGATTTTTGTCAACACCAATCTTTATTGGTTCTTTTTGTGCCAAATTCAGCTCATTCAATAAGTTTCTCAGCCAAATTGAATGACAAACAGCTGAAGTTGCGACTACATACTCAGCTTCACAAGTTGAGAGTGTGACGATTGGTTGTTTCTTTGACAGCCAAGTGAAAGCAGTATCTCCCATAAAGAATACAAATCCAATAGTACTTTTTCGATTATCTATATCTCCACCCCAGTTGCTATCGCTATATCCAACAAGCTTTTAATCATTAGAAATTGAATAGTACAAGCCAAAATCAATTGTACCTTTCAAATAACGAAGAATTTTCTTGGCAGCTTTGAAATAAGTGTTTGTTGGAGACTCCATATAGCGACTAACAAATCCAACTGCGTAGAAAATGTCAGGACTCGTGCAAGTTAAGTATCGCAGGCTTCTAACTAGACTTTTAAAGAGTGTTGGATCTACCCTTTTGCCTTCTTCATGCTTGGACAATTTGAGTCTACATTCCATTAGGGTGCTAATCAGCTTACAATCATCCATCTTGAATTTTTTTAAGTATTTCTTGTGCATAACTATGTTGGGAGATGAATATACCTTCATCCTGTTGCTTGACTTCAATACCAAGGTAATATGCCATGAGCCCAATATCCGTCATCTCGAATTCTTTCATCATCACTTTCTTGAATTCACCGAACATGCCTGGGTTATTTCCGGTGAAGATCAAATCATCAACATAGAGGTATACGATCAAAATATCTCCATCTTTGGTTTTAACATCCAGGGTGTGCTCGTAAGGACATTTTCTGAAGCCATTCTCTTGAAGATACTTGCCGATTCGGCTGTTCCAAGCCCTTGGTGCTTGCTTTAGCCCATATAAAGCCTTTTTCAACTTTAACACCTTGTCTTCTTGGCTTTTGATTTCATAACCTAATGGTTGTTGTATGTAGACTTCCTCTTCAAGGACTCCATTTAGAAAAGCAGATTTTACATCTATTTGATGTATTCTCCATCTGTTTTGAGTTGCTAGAGAAATTATTAGTCTAATTGTTTCTAGTCGTGCAATAGGAGTAAATACGTCATCATAATCAATTCCAGCTTTCTGACTGTAGCCTTTTGCAACTAGCCTCGCCTTGTGCTTTTCAACTTCTCCTTTGGCATTCTTCTTTATTTTGAATACCCACTTTACACCAATTTCCTTGTGACCTTTGGGAAGTGGAACAAGCTCCCATGTTTCGTTCTTCTCGATTGCCTTGATTTCTTTATCCATTGCATCTTTCCACTTCTTCTCTTTTATAGCTTCTTTATAGCTTACTGGTTCACAATAAGCAAACAGGCAAAATAGTTTAAGATTATCTACCTGTTCAGTTGCTTCGTGGAGATCTTGAAGGCTTCTTATACGTTGCACAACTCTTTCTTCAAGACTATCACTTAAAGAAGATGAAGATGACTCATTTTCATGGGCAATTGATGTTGGAGAAGTAGGTGGTGTAGTGAGATCTTGCTGAGGTTCTTTTTTTTCTCTCTGCTGGTGCCTGCTCATTTTCAGCAAATGGAAAGAAATTAAAGTCGTCTGTGGGGGAGTTGAATTCACATTCACCTTCTTCACTAAATATGACATCTCGGCTGATTACAATCTTCCCATTATTTGAATTGTACAACTTATAGCCTTTCAAACTTGCATCATAGTCGATGAAAATGAATTTTTCAACCGATCTCCAACAAAACTCTTTTGGCAAATGCTTGCTTTTGAGTATACTTCGAACCATGTCAAGGATAGTTCTATATTTCCTTTTTGTAACTCCATTTTGCTGTGGGGATCTTGGGACTGTCAATGGTCTTCGAATTCCATTTGCTTCACAGAATTCTTAAAACTCCTTAGAATTGAATTCTCCTCCTCGATCATATCTCATTGCTTTAATCTTTTGGTCACTTTCATTCTCCACAGCAACTTTAAATTTTTTGCATACTTCAAAAACCTATGATTTCTGCTTCAAAAAATATACCCATGTTTTTTTTGAAAAATCATCAATAAAGAGAAGGAAATAGTTACTTTTACCAAAGGAACTTGGACTGATTAGTCCATAAACATCTGTATGTATAAGCTCTAATGGCTTTTTGGCTCTTGAGTTTGAGAGCTTTGGAAAGCTTTTTCTGAATTGCTTCCCAAGTAAGCACCCTTCACAAAGTTGTTCGAGTTGATTGATGCATGGTAGTCCTCTCACCATGTTCTTCTTGGATAGAAGCTCCAATCCTCTAAAATTGAGATGCCCGAATCGAAGATGCCATAGCCATGATGCATCCTTGTAGCAAGCTTTCAAGCATTTTGCAACATCATTCTATATGTTAATCACGAACATTCTATTTTTTTTCATTTGTACTTTAGCAATTAGATTATTTCTGTTATCCTTGATAGATAGATTATCACCTTTCATGTGAATATCATAGCCTTTCTCCAACAGTTGCCCAAGACTTAATATATTACTCCTCATGTTAGGCACATAGTACTCATTTGAAATAAACTGATGTCTCCCATCTTTTAAATGAATAAGAATGTTACCTCTCCCATTTACTTCAACTTTGGAATCATCTCCAAATGAGACATTTCCACTTACAGATTCATCGAGTTCCACAAACATGCCTTTCTTTCCACACATGTGATTGCTTGCACCAGTGTCAAGATACCAAGAATTCTCTGATCCATCACCATTTTCCTTTGTTGCTAGAAAAATAGTTGCCTTTTCTTCAATCTTTTTTTCTATGTAGTTGGACCTTTCTTCAACTTTGTTGTTTGAACCTCTACATTCTGAAGCGTAATGGCCATACTTGTGACAACTGTAGCATTGAATTTGAGATTTGTCATTCCTCAAATTAGGTTTTCCTCTTCCACGACCTCTTGTCGAAGTTCCTGCTCTTTTATAGTTGATGTTGTAATTTCAACCTCGTCCACGACCACGATTTCCTCCTTATCCTCGAGCTATACCTCTGCGTCGGCCATGTTGATTGACTTGGCTTTTATTTTTCTCCTCCTTGAGTTGCATTTTGAGGAGTTGTTTGGCGATCCCATGTTTCTTCTTATGCTTTTCTTCATAGGCATGTAATGAACCTAGAAGTTGCTCAATCTTCATTTTCTCCAAGTCTTTAGTCTCTTCTATTGTCACAACAATGTGTTCAAACTTCTGGTCTAGTGAGCAGAGTATCTTTTCCATGATTTTTACATCTTCTAATTTTTCACAATTTCTTTTCAATTGATTTGAAATAGCCAAAACTCGAGAAAAGTAATCAGAAACTAACTCTCCTCCTTTCATGTGCAAGGATTCAAACTCACCTCTTAAAGTTTGAAGACACACCTTCTTCACTTTCTCTTCTCCTTTGTAGGATGTTTGAAGCTTCTCCCATGCTTGTTTGGCAGATTTTGTATCAGAAATTTTCTCAAAGCCATCATCATCTAAGGCTTGATAGATTAGAAAGAGAGCCTTCTTGTCTTTCTTTCTTGAATCTTTTAAACTATCCTTCTCGGATTGGAATAGTGACACCTCATTTTGTGGTTCAGTGTAGCCTTTCTCCACAATCTCTAAGACATCATAAGCACCCAAAAGAGCCTTCATCTTGATACTCCAATTGTCATAATTGTCGTTATTGAGAGTTAAAATTTGAAAGAAAGCTACTCCACTAGCTATATCTTTAAATAGAGTAAGAATTTAAAAATTCTAACTGCACAAATGAATTCAGAAAGTTGAAAAACCTTAAGAGAGCTTTGGTCAAAATTTTTAATTGTTGGTCAATGGTCCACAGTCAATGGTCAACTGCATAGTCAACAGCTCTGGTGGCTTGGTCAACAGCTTAGTGGCTTGACTCGGCTCCGTCTGACTCAGTTTGACTCGGTCCAACACAGTGAGTCGACTTAGTTTTGCTGGGCAGCAATCTTCTAGCGACGATTGGCGGTTCGTCTAAACTCCGATTAGGCTAATTCTGATGGTGTTGGATTCGTCTCATCAAGAGCTTCGATTTGATATATTATATGACTATATATTTCTCTGAAGAATTATAAAAATTTTATTACAACACAACTATCACCCTTTCAATACAAACTCATACAACAACATTCAACACTCAAGAGAAGCTTTACTTCTTATTTTTTTTCTCTGATTTTTGATACTTATAACTCACAATGGGAGGGGGTATTTATACTAACTTAAAAACAATACAAATCACATAAACACATCTAACACATGCCATCAAAATCATACATTTGTAACACCATTTTCAATAATCTAGCCTACCTTTGACCTGTAATTCATCATGTGAAAAATATTAGAAGGTTCTTTGAGGTGGGATTAAAACAAGTTTATATTTCAACAAGTACTGCAATACAAATTTTACTAGGAGCCAAGGATAAGCTTGGATTTATCAGTGGTTTGATATCGAAACCAAATGAAGGAACTACATAATATATGAAGCGACAAAAGTTAGATTACATGGTCTAATAATGGAATTTTTAGTTGTTTGACAAAAAAATTAATTAGCTGAAAATGTCCTGGACATAATTCCACAACTAAGGTTCTTTGGGATCAACTTGCAGTGTGATTTGGATTAAGCAATGGACCTAGGGTTTATCAAATCCAAAGACAAATTAGTGCTGTAGAGCAAGGGAGCAATGATCTGACTAACTATTTCAATAAAATCTTCAGTTTACGGGATGATTTCAACATATTTAGGCTTATGCCATATTGTGAATGTGGGAAGTGCACATTTGGAGTGAATAACAAATTGGGGGAATTGGATGCAGAAAATAAGTTGACACAATTCTTGATGGGCATAAATGATTCTTATGAGATGGTGAATGTTATGCTAAATCTAGCCTAATTGCAAATGCACAATATCACAAACAACTAACGTAATAACGAGTACAGTGTAATTATTCCTACGAGAAAGGTGAATCCTAAGTATGAAATAACTAAATTATTTATTATTTGGAGATCAAAATTGATTTTAAATTTTAGCTAAACTAATTAAATTGAACTAGGGCTATTTTAAACATAACTCTTATAATCAAAAGCTTAGGGTTAGACTCTTTCAAGTGATTATTTATGAATTTTCTAGGGTTTTGATCCAATTTTATTCCTTTTTTTATTATTGGTTAAATTCTTTTAATTTAAGTTTCAGTCTCTCTCAATATCTAAAATTAATATTAAAATTAATTCCTATGTTTATTCTTATTATCACAAGAATTAATTCAATTTATTAAAATTTTTGATAATCTTTTAAACAACATTCTAAGTGTTTTTCTTATCTTTAAGAAAAAAACTACTTAAGATTGTTATCTCGTTAAACTAATATTGTGCTTCTACTCTTACTCTATCATAAACATCTCGCATCAAATAATTATTGGTCAGATAATTATTAGTTTTAAGCATAAAGATAATAAAATAATTAAGAAAAAATATTATTGAATCAAATAAATAAGAAGTTCTCCATAGATGAATCAAAGAAGAGTCTAACCATAATTTTGGGGTTTAACACATAATTGACAATTAACAAACAAAGGAATTTAAGAAAACTAATGAAGACATTAAAACTTAAAGAAAAAGTAAATCAAACTCTAAATCTTCTTTGGATTGAATGAAGCTTTATCTTGTACTTCTCCAAGAGCTAAGACTCATTCTCTCTCTTTAAAGAAAATCTTGAAAACTCTTATGAATATTAGATGATCAAAACTTGAAAGAAGGCTTTGTTTTATATAGGGGATTGGAGGTATTCTAAACTGGTAAGGGATACATATTGAGCAGTCTTTAGGTCTTCCAAACTATTTAAAAACAGTTTTAAGGGCAAATCCTTGAGAAAATGGAAATTTTAGCCGTTATATGATACGCATAGGCATGCATAATGGAACCCGTGCTTGTGAATAATTGTTGTGTGTCGAGGCTCAAAAATTCCTTCAGCAAGTAGAGGATCTATGATTCCCATGGCCGTGTCCTTATGCATTGCATGATTGTGAGTTCCATCTTCATTCTGAACTTTTTCTTCTCTTGTCTTCTTTCTCATGCATATTTAAGATAGTTGCCATGAGCGTGGAAAATGTTTTACATGCCCATTGAGCAATTATCCTTCTAGTTCAGAGCAGTGTTGCTCCCTTTTTGTTTTGTATCTCATTTTCGCTTAATTTTTCATCAATTTCTTGCTTAAATTGTGCCAAAAATACATATTTTGTAAAATCATACTTCCAATTGGGATTATTCTAACTTCACATAGAAAAATACATTAAGTTCAATTAATAAAGATAAAAACATTATTAGAATAATCAATATTTATATACAAAAATGGTTTTATCAGTGAAGAATCAAATTATGATGCTAGGTCTACTAAATATGAATAAGGCCTTTTCTATGATTCAAACAGTGGAATCTCAAAGGAGAATTCAGAAGAATTTCACTGATCCTCTTGAAGTTAGTGCTTTGTATAGTAATCCATTTTTTTTTAAAAAAATAATAAAATTGAAATAGTAATTAAAAATAAATAAACAAAATTATTAATAAAGTATTTATAATCTTATTTACTATTACTATACAAATATACAATAAATACATAGATAAAATTAACTTAAAACAAGAAAAAAAGTTTCTCATTTTCTACAATATTTTCTTGCAAAGTTTCTTCTTTGTCTACAAAAAAGAAAAAAAAGTGGTAAAATAATCAAATATAAAAATGGAAGCTCCTCTAGTATAAAAGGAGGATAAGAGATGCAGAAAAGGGAGGACATAAAAAAAAAGAGAGAAGAAAACCATAGAAAAACACAAGAAAAATTCATACAAAAAAGGGAAACAAAGCAAAAAAAAAAAAAACAGAGAAAAAAAGAGAGTAGGAATACAAAGCAAAGAGTAAACAAGAGAGATAAAGAAAAATTTCAAGAAAATAATTTCCTGACAGAGGAAAATATTTTAGAAAAATTAGAATTTTATTAAATACAAAAAATATACTTAATAAGGCTATAGAAATTTTGTAGAAGTTTTAATAAGAAACAACAGAAATCTACATTTGGTTCCAGTAATTGAAGGTAAATATACTATAAACTTTGATTATGTAATTTTAAATATTATTTATTTATTTATTTTATTTTACTGCAGTTTTAAATACATATGTATGTATAATTTCAAATAGAATGTATTTCTATAAATAATAGAGCCAATAATCATAAATTACAGACATAAGATCATTCATATATACACAAATTCTAAATTAATTATAACACTGACAAATCTATAAATATGACACTAAAAATAAAGAAAAATTAATAAAACATATTAGGTGTATAAATGAGTAATGGATCTTTGAATAAACTAATATTGGGAGTTTAACACAGAAAAAAAAATAGAATGCATACCTTTTTTTTTTTTTTATAAAAAGTAAAAATAAATCAAAACAAGAAGAAGATATAACAAATAAATAAATTTAACAAATAAAAAAAGAATTAAATTTAAAAACTAAATGAAAATGTTAATACTTATGTTAGATGGTAAATAATAAGACCAAGACAAGCTTTAAGATGTTGTTGGGATATAGCCATTAGAAAAGAAGAGGATTTGCTCATTATATATACCAAAAGGAAGTTATTTGTAGAAAAGAAGAGAGAGAGAGAGAGAGAGAGAGAGAGAGAGAGAGAAGAAATAACAGTAAACGGCAAAATTTGGAGATGAGTATCAAACTTCGTTACAATAATAATGTTTTAAATTGTTTATTTTCTTTTAAAAAATGTTTTTTTTTGGTTTTATTATCTTTTTAATATATATATATATATATATGTTTTTAAAAAGCTCGACCTCCGAAATACGATTTTTATGGAGATCGAACCCCTGCCCTCTCAATTGAGAGTAACAACAGGTGGCCAGCTGAGCTACTCCAGTTGGTTATATATATATATAAACCTTTTGTCAAGTATCAACATTGATGTATACATAGTGATTAGTTGTGTTCAATTAATTTATTTATTGTTCTCCTTCCTAAGTGAAAGTCTTTTCTCTTTGGAATCTTGCCCCAGGACAGATTGCTCTAGATTAGGTTCTCTTATTTTTTGTTACTTTTTTCCATCTCTTCTTCTCTTCTCTAGTCGATCTTCTTCTTCGTTCTTATTTTTGTCTTATGATATTACAAAGGCTGTGGATTTAAATCATCTCTCTTATTATGGAAGGTTCACACTTCCATCTTCTTTGCTGCCTTTCTATGATACTTGTTTTTGACTTTTGCTGCTCTTTTTGTGCATCCAATCAAGACCTTGCTTCTTTTTTCAATTTGAGCTCAGCTATTGCCTTATCATTATTCTTTCAAGTGGGAATGCTCCCTTCTCTTTCTATTTTCTGACAGAGATTTTGATCTCTACCATTTATGGAGGAGCAATTTTGGTAAAATCTGGTTCTATTTGCCTACCAGCACCACACAACTTCTTGAAAAATCAGTATGGCTTCCCCTATTTGTTTAGGCTCGGAGATGCTCCTCTTAGACAAGTCCACATTTGTTTGGTTGATTTCCATTTGGGGCAACTTATCGGTGTTAGCAAGATTTATTATTTTTGCTGTAATGATGCTCTTCTAGATCCATATCTTCTCTCTTATTGGATCCTTTACTGTTGGTTTCTCGGCTACTATTGTAGTGTAGTGAAGCCGGTTTCATGTTGCATAAGGAGTGTTGATCTTGTTGTATTTTCTATTTTTGTTGGTGATTTAGTGTTTTATTCTTGGTATTACTGTGCTGTATTGTTGTTCTTTGAATTTTTGTTGTTATGTGTTTGTACTTATAATGATGTTCTTCTTTAATGAAACTTCCATGTTATTTGATAAAAAAAGTATCAGCATTGATGTTACATTTTATTTATTTATTTAAATATTAATTACCTTGAGCCTCTGGCTTGATGTTATATCAAATTGTAATTTTATAAAATTTTTGTGAATATGAAATGTGAAAGCTGGCTTTGTATCAGACATGTAGCCATTAAGAATAATATTTGTAAATAGGGTTAATACATAAATAAACATTTGTATTTGTTAAAAAAATTTTATTAGAACCCTATACCTTGCGTTTGTCCTGAACATATTTCTGTTTATGCTCCACCTTGAGGGGGAGTATTGGCGTGAGTTATGCAGATAATTATGTAAATGATGTAAATATGGTATTAGTTTTGTAGAGATTAGCTGTTGATTTCTTGTAATTAGTTTTCCTTTCCTTTATATAGGCTTAGTTGACTTTTGTATACTCTGTATATATACTTCTCATGAGATGAGTAAAATTATTCATTCATACTCAATTTGAGTTGGTATCAGAGACAGGTCTGTTACCTTTTTTTTTTCCTTTTTATATCTAGTAACATGACTAATCCACCTAAAACAGATATATTTCCACCCAAATCCGATGCCTCACCACCTGAAATTTCATCCCTTTCTACAACTCAACATATACCAGAACCTGTAGCCATTCCATATGGTGTGAAACTTAATGGCCTAAATTATTTTCTATGGTCACAAGTTGTCGAAACCTTTATTACTGGAAGAGGTAAAATGGGTTATTTAAAAGGGAAAATATCTGATCCTGATGTTAATGACACTACATATGAGAAGTGGAGTATGGAGAATGCTACTGTCAAAGGTTGGCTTGTAGGTTCCATGGAACATGATGTAATGAATTTATTTGTCCGTTTACCCACGGCAAAGATTATTTGGGATACAGTATCTAAGACTTATTATGAAGGTGCTGATAGATCTGTTATCTATGATCTATCTCGTCGAGTTATACAGATGAAGCAGGAGGAAAAATCAGTTTCAGCATATTATGCAGATAGGTGTGCAATATGGCAAGAATTAGATTATCGAAGGCCAAATTCACTTACCCAGCCTGAAGCTGTTCGTGCTAGACAGAAGGAGATTGATGAGGAACGTGTTTACATTTTCTTGGCAGGTCTTGATGACATTTATGATCATGTTAGAAGCGATATTCTTCGAACTAATCCTTTTCCCAATCCTGAATCTGCATTCGCTATGGTTAGAAGTGAGGAACAAAGGAGAAATAGCATGCTCGTCAACAATACAGCTCCAAGTATGGCTATGGCAGTTAAGACTTCTTCCGCTCAAAATCGAACAAACCATTCCAAAGCTCAGAACAACGGAGGAGGTTGTTCTCATTGTGGTAATCCTAAACATACAATAGAAAATTGCTTCAAACTAATTGGATATCCTGAGTGGTGGGATGGTCTCAATGAGAAGAAATATCGCGATCGATGAAATCGACGTGATGGTGAGAAGAAGGAGGCTAAAGCTGCCATAATGACATCACCAAAAATTGTAGAATCAATTGAACCGGGTATTTGTGAAACTAGCTCTCATTTTTCTGATTCATCAAGTAATATTGGATTTGCTCTTGCTAATGTTGGTTCAATTAAAAATGCTGGATGGATTGTTGACTCGGGCTCCACTGATCATATGACTTTTGATGAATCACTTTTGCAAAACATAAGTACACCGTATCAATCAAAAGTATCTAATGCTAATGGTGTTTCATCCCCTGGTACTTGTGAAGGCACTGTTATGTTGACATTTACTCTTTCTTTGGAAAAAACATTACTTGTTCCCTCATTATCTAATAATCTCCTATCAGTTTCTCAAATAACTGAACAATTAAATTATTTAGTATTAATGTATCCTCTATTCTGTATTTTCCAGGATCTTACCAGCAAGGAGATTATTGGGCGTGGTACTAAAAGAGGGGGACTCTATTATGTGGATGATGTTTCTTCTAGCAAAGTTCTATTTTCTCAAGGTTCTTCAAGTACTAAGAGACACCAGATTTGGATGTGGCATCGCAGATTCGGCCATGCATCTTTTGGATATATTAAGCATTTATTTCCTAGTTTATTTTCAGATTGTGATCCTTCAGATTTTTAGTGTGATGTTTGTGTTCTTGCAAAAAGTTATCGTGTTTCATATCCTCTTTCTTCTACTAAAAAGGATAAGTCATTTGATTTGATTCATTCTGATGTGTGGGGTCCTGCCCCAATTCCAACTTGTTTGGGTTTTTGTTGTTTGTTACTTTTATTGACGATTGCAGTCGCATGACCTGGTTATACTTAATGAAAAATAAAAGTGATGTTTCTGAATGCTTCCGTTTGTTTCATAAAATGATAGAAACCCAATTTTCAGCTAAAGTAAAAGTTGTTAGATCCGATAATGGGGGAGAGTTTATCAGTCATGAACTACAATCTTATTTTCAAGATCATGGTATTCTTCATGAGACTACATGTTCATTTACACCTCAACAAAACGGTGTGGCAGAGAGAAAAAATCGCCACCTCCTTGAGATTACACGTGCTTGTTTGATTGGTGCTAATATGCAGCCTACTTCTTGGGGAGATGCCTTGTTATATGCTGTATATCTGATTAACCATACTCCTAGTAGTTCTCTTGATTTTCAAACCCCTTTTGATAAACTTTCTTCTTAAATTAATATCCCTTCAAAATTATCTTTAGTTCCTAGAGTTTTTGGATGTGTTGTATTTGTCTATATTCAAAAACATCAACGAACTAAACTTGATCCTTGTGCTCTCAAATGCTTATTTCTTGGATCTCAACCACACAAAAAGGGATATAAATGTTACCATCCTCCTACAAAGAAAGTTTATGTAACTATGGATGTTACTTTTTCTGAAATGGAAATGTATTATTCTTCAAACATTATTGATTCTTCTCTTCAGGGGGTAAGTAATGGTGAAGAGAAGAATTGGATGGTTCTATTACCAGATACAATGGCCATACAACAGAATGATAATTTGGCAGTAATGCATCAAAGCCAAGGCGAAGTTACAACTCAAAGTCAAGAAAATGTCCCCTCTCTATCTTTAGTACCCACCAATGATGGTTCTTCTGGTGACATCTCTGAGGTATGTATTAATTCAGAGGATAATACTAACAATTTAATTAATGATTCTTCAAATGTGGTATCTGGTGATGATAACAGGTATCATTTGCCTGTCAGAAGTAATCGAGGAAAACCTCCAGAAAGATACTCTCCTAAAGATGGAAAGAGCATTAGATATCCTATTGCACATTTTGTTTCCACAAAGCATTTACCTTTTGCTGTTCAAAACTTTGCAAATAAAATGTCAACTATTACCATTCCTACAAGAGTGGAAGAGGCCTTAAATGATCCTAAATGGGCAGAGTCTATGGCAGAGGAGATGCAAGCTCTAGAAAAAAAAATCAAACATGGGATATTGTGCCTTTGCCAAATGGAAAAAGACCCGTGAGTTGTAAATGGGTTTACTCTTTGAAACACAAACCAGATGGTACATTTGATCGATATAAATCAAGGTTAGTTGCTTATGGTTTTACACAAACTTATGGCATTGATTATCAGGATACTTTTACTCTTGTAGCAAAGTTAAATACTGTTCGTGTATTGTTATCTATTGCTGCAAACTTTGATTGGCCATTGCATCATCATGACGTGAAAAATGCCTTTTTACATGGAGATTTATCTGAAGAGATTTATATGAGCTTGCCACCTGGTTTCTATAGTAATGTTGATACAAATTCAGTATGCAAGTTAAAAAGGGCTTTGTATGGTTTGAAGCAATCTCCGAGAGCTTGGTTTGGAAGATTTCGACTTGCTATGAAGAAATATGGTTATGTTCAAAGTAATGCAGATCATAAGTTGTTCTTGAAGAAACAAAATGGTAAGATTACTGCACTAATTATCTATGTAGATGATATGATTGTTACCGGCAATGATGTTCAAGAGATGGCTAACTTGAAGACCAACTTAGCTTGTGAATTTGATATGAAGGATCTTGGAGGTTTGAAATATTTTCTGGGTATTGAAGTTGTCAGGTCTAAACGAGGAATATTTCTTTCACAAAGAAAATATGTCCTTAATTTGTTGAAGGAAACAGGGATGCTTGGTTGTCAACCTATTGATACACCTATTGAGCAGAATCATTGCCTAGAAGAACTCCCTGATCAAGCTCCTACTGATAAGAGAAGATATCAAAGATTAGTTGGCCGCTTAATTTACTTATCACATACACGACCTGACATTGCCTATGGAGTTAGTGTGGTAAGTAGATTTATGCATAATCCAAGTGAGGATCACATGAATGCTATCATTAGAATATTGCGTTATCTAAAGTCAGCACCAGGAAAGGGTCTCATGTTTTCAAAGAATGGAAATTTGGATGTTGTTGGATACTGCGATTCAAATTGGGGTGGAAAGGAAGAAAGACGACGTTCAACCACTGGTTATCTCACTTTTGTTGGAGGAAGTGTTGTTAGTTGGAAGAGTAAAAAACAAAAGGTTGTCTCTTTGTCTAGTGCAGAAGTTGAATATAGAGCAATGGTGAAAGGAATTCAAGAACTATTATGGTTAAAACAGCTCATGGGGGAGCTTTGCTTTCCACTTGTAGGAGCTATGAAGTTGTTTTGTGATAACCAATCAGCTATTAAGATTGCAGAAAATCCGATACAACACGATCGAACAAAACATGTGGAAATTGATCGTAATTTTATTTATGAGAAGTTTGAAGGGAAAATTGTTGAAGTTCCATATGTGAAAACTACTGAACAATTGGCAGATATCTTGACCACAGGAGTTTCTAGACAAGTCTTTTGTAACTCACTCGTCAAGTTGGGCATGCAAGATGTTTATGCTCCACCTTAAGGGGAAGTATTGGCCTGAGTTATGCAGATAATTATGTAAATGATGTAAATATGGTATTAGTTTTGTAGAGATTAGCTGCTGATTTCTTGTAATTAGTTTTCCTTTCCTTTATATAGGCTTAGTTGACTTTTGTATACTCTGTATATATACTTCTCATGAAATGAGTAAAATTATTCATTCATATTCAATTTGAGTATTTCTGCATGTTTGAAATGGTATTAGTATGTCCTCTAATGAGCTGAAAAAAGAGCGTGAATTTTATGTTAGTCAGATGCGCGTGAAGAGCTTTTTTTTTATTTATTGTTTTCTTCCCTGACTTCAGCTCATCTCTCTCTCTTCTTTCACCAAAAACACAATCCTTTTACTCATTTGGTTCACTGAGTCTTCAATTTTGATTTTTCAAGGTTCCTTGGCTGTTTTGATTTATGGGTTTTGCTTAAAGTTTGAATTTCAGGGAACTTATTGTATTTGTCCAATTTGTTCAATGGAATTAAATAATGATTTTCTTCTTCTTTTTTATCAGTAATGATTTTCTTCTTTTGCTAGTTCAATGAAAAAATTATGCTTTTTTTTTCAACTCTAAGATGTATCTGATTTTACTTGTTTAACATTCTGATAATATAAATTTTCTTTTTTTTGTGTTTGATATCGAATTGTGCTGTAATAAAGTAAATTTTAGCCTCTCAATTTTTTTTTATTGTAGGTTTTGGGATTTGAGGTGATTTGTTTAAAGCAATTCATTAACCTTCTAAGCTTAGTTGAAGAGCTGAAAGCTAAATTACTTATGAGCTTTATGGATGAATTCATAGATCAATTAATAATGGAGGTTTTTTTTTTTTAAATTTCAAAAGAAATAACCTGAGATATAATTTTATAGATTACCTTCTCAATAGAGAGTTTTCTTTTAGAATGCTTAGGCTTCTCATCAAATTTGCTATGATAGAAAGAAAGTGGCATTGTCAGACTCGAAGTCGCCTCAACTTTTGACGGTGGGCATTTCAGGCTCAATGACAGAAACTGTAACAGAAAGAACTAATGGTAACACTACCGATACCGGAATGCAGCAGAGAAACGAAGTTTCATTGGTAGATCTCCTTTTTAGGAACCCCAAGACATTTTGTTGGAATATCAGCCCATTGAACAAAATAATAATAGCAGAAAATGAGAGATTAGTAGTGAAGAATTTTATTATTTTTTTTACTCAATTAAAAACTGAAATTACATAGCATTATATAAGAAAAAAAAAACAGAAAAAAAACCTTGCACCATATCTGCAACTATTTCCACCCACTAAACATCATATCTTCCTATTTATTAGGCCACTAATAATCTTCCTATTAATTAGCACTAACTATTGACCAAGCAACAATATGTAAAATACATAAAATGACTAATGCTAACAACTAAACCACCTAGCTGTGGCTGACAGAAATAATAAATTATAAAAAAAATAATAATTAAAACAAGTTTAATACTAACACATTTTAGAGGAAAGTCAAATTCAATTATAATAATTGGAAGCTCTAACAGAAACAACCTCTTATTCATCGTCTCTATTGTACTTAGGGCAGTAGTGGGTGCTGCTATCACTTGTGAGCTTTAACCATCACAATCTCAAAACTCAAACTCAAAACATTTCAACAATACTCATAACTCAAAGCTCTTTACCACTCAGTTTCCAAGCATTTCTCAATTGAAGAAATGGGTTGCAATATTTTTTATAATTGTTTCAATATTGAGACTCATTATGTTGAAATTGCCAGGAAAAGTAAGTTCTTGGTTTTACCTAATTAATTTGGAACTAAAAGTTTTTAACGAACAAGGGAAATATTGGTTTTTCTTTTCGTGTAATACACTGAGAAGAGAAATAGCTAAACCAATGTTATATTAATACCATTTTAAATATTTGAAACCGTGTTATAGGACGAATCCAAAATATAGGGTGTTAATATAAATTTTTTTATAAGTACAAAGTATTTATTTATGTATTAAGACTTGTAAATATGAATTGGCCACCTTATTCATATATTTATTAATTTATTTACTTATTATTAAGTTTTCTTTCTTTAATAAAATAATAAAATAAATAATAAGCAATAAATAATTTTAAGGTATCCCATTTAAAAATTTCTATATAACATGTTATCATGGATTTTTTTATAGAAATTAATTTCAATTGATAAATTCTAATATTTTTTAATTTTTTAAATCATTCATAATAAATATATTTTATCTTGCACATTTTTAATTAATTGATTGATATTTTGATAATGACATGATAAATACAATATTAAAATAAAAATAAAATTATTATATTCAGACAGTGAATATCATAATCGATAAAAATTTAATATTTGAATATATGTACGAATAATACTAAATAAATAAAACTAATAATTATATCAAAGAGACAAATATAATTATCTAAAATAATAGTATATTAAAAATAGTTTCAAAACATAAAAATCATAAAAATCATCGAAATAAACTAAAATAAGTAGATATATTGAAAGATTTATGTCCAGAAAATGGACCTAATAATAATAACAACAAAAATAATATAAATAATAACATAAATAATATTCAAACTATAGAGACTTTGATTTTGTCAAGTGGATATATAGATATTCAGAATCAAGTTTCGATTTTAAGTTCATCTTAATAAAAATAATTTTTTCTTAAAAAATAATAAACACATATTAATTAACGAATAACAAAAATAAAAGATATAAAAATATTTAATAAAAATACAGAATTAAAATAATTATATTCATAGAGTGGACATAATTAAAAAAATTATAATAATAAATTTAACAAATATTAAGCCATAAAATTCTTATATTTAGATAATGAATGCAATAATTAAATCATTGGTCAATAAATAAAATATATGCCCACAAAAGTCATAAAATTATTAAAAATAATAAAATTTAATAAAAAAATATTTATATTTAGACAGTAAATATAACATTAAAAAAATAAAATTATGATTTATATTCAGGCAGTGAATATAATTTCTCTTGCAAATAAAAAAAATAGATAGTAAAATATTACAGTAATTATAGTATTAACTAATGGGCGTTGTATGTTATTTTTCCTTCCCTATATGTAATTAATTCTCCGAATCTAAAAATGTAGACCATTACTAGATATCCAATCAACCCTTATAATTGATCGGTGGTGACGGCTCTGAAAATATATATATGAAAAAAAATATTAACTAAATATATGCCGAAAAAAATTAAATTAAGTCTATATTTAGCCAGCTCCGCGTTGCCCCGTGTGTAACACTTTGCTTGTAAAGACAGGAGACGCATATCAAAATACTTCAAGAAGGAGAGATGATGGGATAAAGAAGGTAGGTATTACGGTTATTGCAAACCATCTGAACAATAATGTGTATCTTGCTTTAAACTTCATGGATATCCAAATTGATATAAAGATTTGAAGAATCGAAGGGATAATGGATCTAGAAAAGCTCAGGCTAATCTAGTGGCTAACACGCCAGTTGATAATGAAACGAGAGCTGATGAAAGCAACAATAATGGATTTCGAAGTTTATAAAGCAAGAAATGATGAAATACACGAGATCAAAGCAAATAGCAACAAAAAGTTATGTGAATTTTGCTGAAATATCATATTATACAGGTATGACAACTAATTTACCTAAGAAACTTGATAAGCCTAATTACTGGATAATTGATATTGGTGCATCAAATTATATATGCTCCAATCTAAGGCTGTTTACAAGGCTTAATAATCTTTGTCTAACTATAACTGTGCATTTGCCTAATGGTTCTTCAAAACAAGTAACTCAAGGAGGAGTAGTTAAGATTCATGAAGATCTAATATTAGAGGGGACCTTATTCTTGCCATCCTTTAACCATAATTTGCTTTTAGTCCAAAAGCTGTGAAAAACAAATTCAATATCTTTTTCTTTCTTTGCTAACAAGTGTGTGTCGTAGGACTTAGGAGTAAGAAGATTATAGCATTTGGTCGAGCCTTTGATAGTCTTTGCTATATAGATGTATAATCCTTTCTATTTGATGCATTGAATTTCCGTCTTTCTAAAAATAATTTGAGTCAACCCTCAGTCTGTCAAATGGCTTCGTTGATTCTACTTTTACCTTGTTTTTGTCCAACTTCAACTAATGCCATAAATAAAGATGATGAAGCATATTCCATTTGGCATTATAGAACGAGTCATCCAAATGACTTGGTTTTGCAGCACCTCCCTTTTACCTCGTGTTCTGTTGATATTCATGAGCATTGCAAGGTCTGTCCATTGGCCAAGAAAACTCGTGTTTCTTTTCCTTTAAGCAAAATACACAGGTCTATTAGTTGATTCACATGGATGGATTACAAACTAGCTTCCATCACTGGTGCACATTACTATCCCAGCATCGTCAATCTAACTGGTTGGTTATTTCTTATGCAGCATAAGAGCCAAACAACAGTGTTGCTCAAACAATTTTTTTAAAACGGTTGCTAACCAATTTGGTGCTTCTGTGAAAGCTATAAGATCAGATAATGAGACGAAATTCATTAACTTGAAGCTGTGTGCTTTGCTGGCTGAATTGAGAATTCAACACCAATGTGCTTGCTCGTACACTCCACAGCAAAATGGAGTTGTAGAGTACGAGCATCAATACTTATTGTAGATTGCACTGTCTATTCTATTTGAATATGGTCTCCGTGACAAATTTTGGGGAGAATCATTCACCATAAAAAATGCACTTTATCGACAAAATATTCTATTGGTAATTAAAAGAAATTCATTGATAAAATAATTTAACTATAAATTACCGACCAAATATTTTTGTTTGCGATTGCTTTCTTGATAGGACATTTAGCGAGAGAAAACAAATTCAATTGATAGATACTAAGAGACTGCTGGTTGCAAGTTTGCACCGAAGAAGCTCCACTTTACTAAGAGAAAAAGTTTATTGCCGATAATTACCAACAACAGAATCGTCGGTAATACTTTTATTTTTTAAATAAAACATTAAATTGATATATTATTAATTATATTATATTTTTTAATAATTTAATATTATGGTATTTTATATATTTTAATTTCATTGTATAATATTATTAATTTATATTTTTTTTATAAATATTTTAATTATATTATAATATATTATTAATTTAGATATTTTAATATCATTTTATTATAAATTTTTTACATTTTGTAATTTGGTTTTTTTTATATTTTTAAATAATAAGATTTCATTATATATTTTGTTTATATTACTAAATTATATATATAAATATAATAAAGAAATAAATAATATATATGATTAAAATTAAATTAATAAAAAATATTGTACAAATAAAATATAAAAAAAGTACAAATAAAGTAAAAAATAACTAAACAGGAGACCAAACAGCTAGAGATTGAGAGTTATTTTATAGCACAACCATCATGAACATAAGAGTCCTGAATATCTTTCACTGTAACTTGATCGACAATATTCCTCACAAGAAATCATTGCAACTTGTTGCGGCAATCGTTTCTTCATTTGAATATATACCAATAACAGTCTTGAACATTCCTCACTGCAGCTTGCTCGATGATGATCCTCACAAGAAATCACTGCAACTTGTTGTGACCAGTTTTCTGTGCTTGAATGTATGCCAACAGGGTGATACATAGAAATACTAAATTTAAGGTCATTAACAATACATTTATGACCATTTGAAGTTGGTCATTTACAAGTTTAAAACATCCTAAAATAACACTATATAATTTAAACACTAATTATTAAAAATAACACTAACTTTTAGTCCCTAATTATTCTAACACAAATTATTAAAAAAAATAAAATTTCTATCTAAAATTAGTATAGTGGTTATAAAAATAAAATTTTAATCCTAATAATAAAAAAATCTATTTTTTTCAAAATACAACTATATAATTTAAAAATTAAAATTTTTATCCTAATTATAAAAAAGGAGTGGCATTTTTCTAACCTATCAAAAAATATTTTTTTATCTAAACAAATAATTTAACGAATTAATTAACAAAATATCATGAATCCATACAAATAACAACATTAATTTAATAAAATTACAAAAAAAAACCAACTACAAATATACAATTTTAAAAAAATTACATTATAAAATAATAAAATTACAAAATTTTAAAAAAAATACAATGAGAATTAACATTACCGCAGCTGAAAATTCATAGAAAATTAACAATACTAATTAAAAACAACCTATAATATTACTAATTTTCAGCCACTTACCAATGTAAAATAACACTAATAACACAATACTTATGTTAGTATTATTAACTTTATTTAATTAAGAAAATTAAAATATATTAGATGATAAGGAAAAAATGAAAGTTAAAATACATTAATTCAAACAAATAAAAAACAAAGATATAATAAAAGAAATAAAAACACAACAGATGAAAAAACCATAGAATAAAATGAAAAAAAATAAAACCAAAAGTTCGCCTGCAAAAATTGTAGAACAGAAGAAGAAGAAGCAAGAATCGTCTAACATAAGCGCACCAAAATTAAGCATTGTAGAGAATGTGATAAGAAAATAAGAGAAAATATGAGAAATTGAGAAAGTGGGAGGAAGTGGCATAGGAAGACGAATTTATGCTTTTATATTTGGGATAGATTACCGAGAGACATTTAATTCTCTTAATATGTTTTTTCCATTAGAATTTTTTTTTACGGACAGAAATTAAAATCTCTTAGAAATTGCGACCTCTGATTTGCCACTATTTACATATTTGTCGAGAGAATATCTATTGGTAAATATTGATTGTCAAAATTCTGCCTAAATTTTATCTTTTAAAAAAGTTGCCGAGAGATATAAAGTTCTTTTGGCCACAGAGACTTTTGATATGCCAATATACAGAGAGAATGGTGCACCGCTTGATAAATATTGGCAAACAAAATTCTATCTAAATTTTATCTTCCAAAAAGTTCCTAAGATATATAAGGTTCTCTTGGCAATAGATACTTCTGATATGCCAATTTGCTGAGAGAATGGTGAATCACTCTATAAATATTGACAGTGAAAATTTCACCTATATTTTGTCTATTGAAAAGATACCAAGAGATATAAGGTTCTTTCGGCAATTGAGACTTATGATATGCCAAATTTCTGAGAGAATATTGAATCTCTCAGTAAATATTGGCGGTCAAAATTCCGTCTAAATTTTATCTTCTAAAACATTATCGAGATATATAAGGTTTTCTCTGCAACTGAGACTTCTGATATGCAACATTTATAAATTTGTTGAGAGAATACGAAATCGCTTGGTAAAGAGACCAAGAAATGCATTTTTTTATCGGCACTTGTTCATATGCCACCGTTTATATATTTTTCAGAGAGATTGTAGCCTCTCTTGGTATATTATACCAAGTATTAAGAGAAAGAAACAGCAGACGGTAATTTTACATGTTCCAGAGATTGCGCCATCTTCACCGACTATTATTCATAGTTGTCAGTAAAAACTGGAGGCATAGTCTTTATGTCATTTTTTACATACTAAGATTTAAATTTTGGTCGGTATTCTATTTCTAATTTTTTTATAAATTTATTTTTCTTTTCCCCTCAAAAGTCTAACAGTAACCAGTCGATATCGAGAAATAAAAGTCTATCAGTAATTCGCATGTTTCTCACAATGATTGATATATACTGCCTTCCTTATCAACATTTTGCCAATAAGACTACTTGGTTGGAAGAGTCCATTTCAGATGCTTCTTAATAAAGAAGTAGAATATTCCTTGTTGAAAACATTTGGATGTCTCTTTTATGTTACTAAATTATCCTCATGAGGATAAATTTAGTCCAAGGGTATTGGAGTGTATTTTTATAGGCTACGACATAGGGATGAAGGCACATAAAGTGTATGATCTTACTGCCAATAAAATTTTGACAAGTAGAGATGTCTTTTTTAAAAAATATGTTTACCCCTTTAAGTTCAATAATCAGTATGCTTCCTTGAATGATACTTAAGGTCACATATCCTTATCTATACCTACCTACTTTTCTGAGATTGACTGATATCTTCCTAATCCACCAGTTACAAACCATCAATCATCAACAACATTACCTTATGCTACTTCAAATTCATCCCATTTAGACCCCAATCCAGTATCTACTTCATCTACCATCTTCAATTCTTCAATGATAACCAATTTCAACTAACACCCATAAATACACCAGAACCAATTTTATCTAGACATAGTGGTAGAGTTAGAAACCTACTTCTATGACTTAATAACTTTATCTCTCTTACCACAGATACAAAATTCCAACTAGCTATAACTACATTTAATTCTCATAATATACTTGTTTATCATTTTGTTATCCCTACTTGTTTTACATCATCTCATTTTGATAATGTCTCAGAATCAAAGAATTATCATAAAGCAATCACAACAGTTGATTAATGCTATGGAAACTGAGTAGACACATTAGAAAATAACTGTACTTGGAATCTTTCTAACCTACCTATTAGAAAACAACCTATAGGTTCAAAATGGGTTTATAAAACAAAATTGAAACCAGATGGATCCATTGAGAGAAACAACCAAGTCAAAAGAGTTGATTACAATGATTGTTTTTCACCTATGGCAATGAATGTAATTGTGGGGCTTTTCTTTGCATTGGCAGCATTAAAATCCTGGCCTTTATGGCAATTGGATATCAACAATACATTTTTGCTTGATTTCCTTTATGAAGACATCTATATGACACCTCAACATGGCTATGAAAAGGCCAAACCTAGTTAAATTTTAAGTTATCTTGTATGGACTTAAACAAGCTTCGTGTCAATGTAATGCTGAATTCTCATCTCATTTACAAAAGCTAGGCTTTGTCCAATCCTAAGCTGATAATTGCTTGTTTACATGTGTTAATAAAGGTGATTTTATGGCTCTTATCACTTATGTTGATGATGTATTATTAACAAAACTTCAGAGGTATTAATGCAACAAGTTAAGAACTTTTTGCACGTTGCCTTAAGCCAAGCAAAGTATTTTCTTAGTCTTGAAGTAGCTAGGTCATCAGAAGGTATGTATATTAGCCAACACAAATATATTCTTGATTTGCTAAGAGACACTAGACGATGGGAGCAAAGCCAGCTTCAACTCCTCTACTAAAAGGGGTAACACTTCAGGCGGACCAAGGACAATTGCTGGCTGATCCCACTTTATATAGACAACTTGTGGGATGGCTTATATACTTAAATTTTACAAGGTGAAATGTTACACATTCGGTTCACTTACTGAGTCAGTATGTGCAATCACCTAGAGATATCCATTGGAATGCAGCACTTCACATTCTAAGGTATCTTAAAAGCAACACTGCTTCTAGCTTATTTTTATCCAAGCCATAATTCCATAGCTTTAGAAGCTTATAATGATGCTAATTGGGTATCTTGCAAGGATTCCAGAAGATCGATCAATGGTTTTTTCATGTCTTTTTCGGAAAATCTCTAATCTCTTAGAAATTGAAGAAACAAAGTACCATTTCTCAATCATCCAGCGAAGCAGAATATTAAAACCTAACATATGTTTGTTGTGAGGTTCATTAGATTACTTATTTATCACAAGATTTTCACATTCAATTTCCACTTCCTATTCCTCTCTATTGTGATAATCAAGTAGCAATCTATCTTACTAAAAACCCAGTCCTCCATGAAAGAACAAACCATGTGGAAATTGATTACTACCCGGTGCGAGATCTTTCTAAAATTGGGTTCATTCGTCCCCATCACATTTCAACTCGTTTTCAACTGGCTGATGTTTTCACGAAGTCCCTTTCTTCTCCAACATTCAATAGGATAGTTTTCAGGTCGGACTTGTTTCAATTTTCACAAGCTCAACTTGAGAGGGGGGATATAAAAGTATCTAGAACATCTTATAGTTAGCTGTTAGAGTTAGTTATGTAATATGTTAGTAGGAAGCTGACGTGGATTGATTAGTTACAAGCTCATTGCATATGCTTATATAGCAATAATGTGCATATGAAGTTTGTTGTACATACTGTTATCAAAATACAATCTTATCTCCAACCTTATCTTCTATTTTTACTTCCTCTGTTTGCCGTTATTATTCAACATTAGACATCTTTTTATTAATATTGGCATATATCTTATTAGCTCACAAAAATAAATTATCAATTATTCATTGGAAAAAGTAGAATTATATATTCAGTGCTATTTGGATTGATATTTTCTATTCTATTCACATTCTAAATCCTTAAATTTCACTCTATTGATAAAAATCAAGTGATTTTCAATATCAATCACTCCCCATGTGCCTAAATAAATTTTAGGACACCAAGACTTATTCTTTCATTTATGATCTATTGTCTTTAATACAATAATTACACATTTTTTATAGTTCGTAGAGTTCTAGTTGAGAGTTAACTCATTCAAGTGGAAAAAATAGAAAATTTCCAACTACCCCATTTGTTTTTCCCTTCCTTCTAATATGGTTATATGATTAAAATTAAATGTCTAATTAATAATTTTTATTTACTTATGAAAGTTCAAGAAAGAAAAAAGAGATGTGAAAAATTTAACTATTAAATGACTCTATAAAATATCGTAAAGACTTGTAAAGAATTATTAGTCAATTTTTTCTTAAATATATTTTCTTAGCTTACTAGCTAAGTAAAATTTCTTATTAATATTAATTTGACTATTCAATTTTATTAAAAAAAATACTTCTAGATGAAATTTATATTTAAACTAATTGTGAAATTCATTTTAAATAGTTAATTTTACTAGTTTGTATTATTTATTTTAGAAAATAAATCTACTAATTTAAGGACATAATATTTAAAATAAAAATATTTAATTAAAATAATAAAAAGAGAAAAGCTTCAACTATTGCTATCATCATATTTTTGTGGGAATAATTTTGAGCATAGACTATAAAAAAAATAGATTTTGAGTCTTATAAGAAATTTTGATGCTTCATCAAATTAATTGAATGCTAGCTAATAGTTCATTTAATTTAAGAATTTGATAAATTAAATTTCAATTATAATTAAGATATAGTTAATTATGAATTTATTAAATTAAATAATAATGAAGTAGTGGATAAAAATAATTAATTAATAAATTATTTTACAAATATATTAATGAATTTGTAAATTTAGTTATATATTTGTAATGAATATAAAAATATATAAAGCGACTTGCATATAAAAATATAATATATAATATATAATTTAATATAAAATTAAATAAATGATAGTAAAATTTTATTTTAATAATAAATAAATAAATTTTATAAGTTAAATAAAAATTAAAATACTTAAAAATAATTAATTAGAAATTATTTTATTTATTAAATAATATTAAAAAATAAATTTGCTAATACGACTTATATCAACATACTTTTATATTTTTATTACTTTGTTTCTTGCTACGTCTTATTTTTTAAAGTACAATTTATATTTTAAATTACGTATTATAATTTATATGAATAATTTGAAATTTAAAAATAATAATAAAATTTTGTTATATTCTAATTTAAAATTTGATGTGTACTCTATAATTATTTCATTATTATAATAAAATTTTTAAAAAAATTATACAATTTTTTGCTTTCATATCTTATTCGAAATTGGTTAAAAAAATATGTTTATATTTTACATATTCAACACTTAAAATTTAAATTCTCTAAATATTCATTTATGATTTAAATTTATAATTTTCATTTGTAATAATAGTGTGTAAATAATTACTCTCTCCATTAATTTTAAATGACTTTTTAGAATTTTAATTTTGTTTCAAAATATTTGATATTCAACAATATCAATATAAAATTTTGATATTGTGTACTAATTTGCCCTCTATATTTAATGTTGTTATTAATAATAATGTGGAATAAATATTTGGGAGTGAAACTATTAATTAAGAGTAAACTAGTAATTTTATTTAATTTTTTAATGGGTAATGCTATTTGGCCATAATCTGGCTAGATAGAGAGGGTTATTTTTGTCAATTTATTTTAATTAATAGGGTTGATAATAACATTTTATGAATATAATAAAATTTTTGGACATGATTGCCCTTAATCACAATTATGGTTTAGAATTTGAATTTCAAATTAGAATAAAAAAAAACCCTCCCTCCTCAATTAATTAATAACTTTTTTTCAATATTTTCAGTTTTAAGAATGCAAATTTCCAAATAGTTGAATTATTTTTCCGTTGAAAAACTATTTCCAAACAGTTGAATTATTTTTCCATTGAAAAACTATGGAAAGATTGTTTTTATATTTCAATTATACTAGAAATAAAAAAATAAAAAATCTAATTAAAAAATTAGGAATTATCAAATAGCATGAATTCAATTATATTTTTATTTTTAATAAAAAAAATTTATATAGTTATTTAGTAATAGCATGAAATAATTAAATATTTAATTTATAACATATTAAAATTTCAAAATTTTGAATGAATTTAATTTTTTTTACTAGTAATAGCATGAATTCAATTTATATTGTTATTTTTAATAAAAGAAAATTATGTAGTTATTTAGTAATAGTATGAAATAATTAAATATTTAACTTATAACATATTCAAATTTTAAATTTTAGCATGAATTTAATTTTTTAAAATGAAATGATTAAAATGAATAGTTATTTAGAAATAAAATGAAATAATTAAAATGAAATAACTAAATATTTAACTTATAATATATTAAAATTTCAAATTTTGTCATGAATTTAATTTTTTTTTCTTCATGGTAAAACTTGATTATCACCATTTTTCTTCACAATACATTACACAATATTAAATAGTAAAATATTAAAATATTTAATAGTAATCCATGATTTTTTATTTATCTAATTAAATTAAAAATTAACTTTGGTGAAGATTTTTTTGTTATTTATAACAAAAAAATAGTTTATTATTTAAAATATATAGAACGGTTTTCTATTTTTAAAATTAAAATAATTATTTAAATAAATAAATTTTTAATAAATTTTTAATTTTTAATTTATTTTTAACTTATTTAAATATTTAAAACAAATAATTAATATAAACATAAAAGAAAAAATTATTATTTTAGTTTTATCATTATAATTAATTAGTTTAGTATTTTAAATTAACTAGTTTATTACCAAAATCTATTAGTTTGATAATTAATGTGTTATATTATTATGCATTTTTATTTTTTATTATTTATTAAAAATAACTATTATATATTATTATATTTATTAAAAATATATATACTATAATTATATTTATTAAAAATCTTTAATTATTTTAATAAAATGGGACCTATTATTTTAATTATTTTAATAAAATGGGGCCTACTTAAGGCTACGGGCATAATTTTTACCATTTTTGGGACAATAGATAGAGGGGCAAAAATAATAGGTTTTATGAAAATTTTAATAAATTTATTCCAAAATTTTTTTGAAGGACAAATATATGCTATCATTAAAACTTTAAGAGTGAAAATGTGTATTTTTTCCAAATATTTAAGGTAAATAATATATATAATTATGATGGTTTAACTTAAAAAGAAAATGGAGTGATGGACTATCATTCTAGTATGCATTGGCGCGAGTTTAACACCTAAGATCCGTACTTTTAATTCATTTATCACTTTCAATGAATTTTTATGCCAAACTGACTGAATATTGGTTTGAATTCTTATCTGACCAGTTGATATAGTCAGTCTAGTCCAATTTTTACAATTTAGCTTTAATTACAATAAGAATTGTAAATGAGCCAAGTTATTCAAAATCAGCTTGAGTTTTGACTCAATAAAAGTTCATTCAGATGCAAACTCGAACTGTTCGTTTGTTAAATGAGTCAAGCTCAAGTTAAGAAATACTCAGTTTGTTAGTTCTCAAACTAAAATATTTAAAAAGCTCGTAAGTTAAGATCGCAAACTAACTCATTTATTATATTTAATTAAAAAAATATATAATTTAATTTATATATTAAATTATGTATTGGAATATAGATTTAATATATAATACAAATTACAAAAATAAATGATTATTTAATTAATAATGTTATAAAAATATGATAACTTAACATATATATACTAAATACTCCCTCCATATCATTTACATAGAGAAATTTTCCTTTTTTGGTGTATCTTTTATATAAAAAATATGCCATTTTAGGTAAATTTTGGGGAGTGGAATGAGACAAAATACCATTTATACCCTTGCCTTAAAAGTAGGTTTTGAGGGATATATTTTTTTTAGGAGTATTTAAGTAAATAGAGATGGAAAAAGTGAAATTTCCTTAATTTTCGTGTCCATTTTACTTTTTCTATATAAATGATACGGAGGGAGTATTTAATACAATATAAAAATAATTGAATAACTTAGTAATTTATAATAGAATATAAAATTAGAGTAATATAATATTTTATTTTAGTTAATATGTAATTATATTGTCCATCTTTTATAAATATATTAATTTTCCTATGTTTTGCTCTGAAACAATTGAAAATATGAACAAAAAATGAAATCTAAAATAAATTCGTTGAGCTTGTTAAACTCAATTAATTCAAGCTCGGATTTAAATTCGAGATGCATAATATATAAGTTGAATTAATAAAGCTCCAACTCTACTCAGATTCAGTTTAAGTTCGATCTTGAATTCAACTATTTTATAACTAACAAAGATTGAACTTTTTAAAGCTTTGTTCGGCTTGGCTTGATTACAACCCTTACATCAATATAATACAAAATTATGAAAAATGAAAATGCTATCTTTTTTTACTTAACAAATATGTTCCTAATTTTTGGTTAGATTGCTCTAATTAGCTATATCAATTTAATACTATCTTAAAAATTTCTAATTACAAAGTGTAATTATATTGCATTAATAATAAAGTTAATGAGAATAATAGTCTTTATTTACATTAACATAATGATATTATAAAGTCTAAATAATAAATTAAGTAATAATAACATGGTATTTCGAATTCGATATAGATATAAATTGTTTTATTTCTTTTTTTATTATTAGATTATGTATCAAAAAAGTAATATGAGATATTAAAAAAATTTCTGATTTTATTCTATCATATTTCACTTATTATTAAAAAGTTTAAAATAGAAATACTTCAATTGGTTAATATTATAAAGTCCAAAGTAGGAGAGTAATAAAGTGTACCAATATAATAGTATCATATTACCATTATAGTATTATAAAGTCTAAAAAATAAGTATTACATTACCAACAAAACTTATAATTATAAAGTTTAAAATATAAATAATTCATTGGTTGAACTATAACATGAACAAAAGCTTTCCTCAACAATGGTTGTTCTGTAATAATGGCGTAAGTAACTCATAGGCTTCCCTAACATTTTTACAAATGCACCAAAGATATGACAACTAGCTTTCAATTGGGAAATGCGTAAATTGAATTGAGAATAAGAAAATTAATTTGGGAGTGTTGACCATAATTAAGAGATAAGAAAGAGAATAAAAGAGGAAAAAATAGAGCTAAATTCTGCCAATTTTTTCTCTCAAACTTAAAAGGCTATTTCAGTAATTTCAATTTTGAGGACAACATTAAGTGCCCTCACATACCTTTCTATCTAGCTAAATAGCTTTTTTATTTTTTAATATAAGTGAAATTTTCTAAAAAATTTATTTAAAATGAAACATAAAATATTTTACTGTAGAAATAGAATATAACAAGTCTTTTAAAGGAAAACATATTTATGAGTATAATGATCAATGAATCGTAAAAAACACAAACAACAACTTTGCGTTGTTTTGTATTTTTTCTTGAAAAAGAAAAATAATCTCAAAGTTAGCTAAATCAATAAATATTGTTTGTTTCCTATCTTTTTAATTAGACTTTAATCAGTATTTAAAAGATACTCTATATATTTTAATTTAGAGTAACGCTAAATGGATCAAATTGATCCGGATTAAAAGTATTTTATTCATTAATTGTATTAGAGAAATAACTATTCTAACTTTATATTTATTATTATCTTTTGCAAAGTTAAAATAGTTATTTTTCTAATATAATTAATACATAAACACTTTTAATTCGGATCAATTTAATTTATGTAATACGGAGTATTTTTATTTAATTTAAATGTCATTTTATAAAATTTCATTTATACTATTAAGAAACTAGCTAGATATACCAATTTATCTTTAATTAATAGTTTCTTTCTCTAATATTTGCACTCTATTAATTTTCTCACTCATTAATAATGGTATTAAATATAAAGAGCAAATTAGTAAATAATGTTAAAACTTTATCTTTTTATTATTTAACGTAAAGTATGGAAAAAAAAATTAAAACTCTAAAATAATATTTAAATAGAGAGCAATTTATAAGTACATAAATTGAAGATGGAAATATATTTGTAAATTATTTTTCAAAAATCTAATTATAATAGATCATTATGTTCGTAAAAATAGAAAATAGTTATTTAAATAATAAGAAACTAAGTTAAATTTAACTTAAATAATCTCATAATTGATTGTTTGCAGCCCTGGAAAGAGATATGATCTCAATTTTTTATTTTTTATTATTTAAAAAAAATAAATCTTATTTCAAGTGAATATTACAGATGAAATTACACGTTATAGTATAATTTTAACTTTTTTTTAAAAAAAATATTATTTTTAGGATATTTTTAATATACCAAATGCATATTTAATATATATCTTTAAAAATAGAAAATATCTTTAATATATTTGATATATATAAAAAAACATACCTCAAAAAATGTATATTTTTAAAATTGGAAGATAAAAAAAATATATTTTTAAAATAGAAAAAGATCAATAGATATTTTTGAAAATAAATATGTTGAAAGAAACCCCATGATTACAATATTGCAATCATGTACATCAATAGACCTTAAAATACAGCAACTCTAACCAAAACCCATCAAGTAGGCAGCCTGAAAATGGTCCGTTTCATACCCAAAATGGATACTTGAGGCTCAGCCTGCTATAAACTACAAAATGAAATCCAACCCAGAAAATAAGTTTTCATGGATAACGTTTCTCTTGGCTTTGGATAACAGAAAAGTTAAAGGCTTGATATTTCATCAAGAACAGGGGAAAAAATGGCTTCTTTATTGGGAAAATCAAGCCTGATAAGAGGCAGAGATGAAGTGTATGTGGCAGCAGTGCCTCTCAGAGCCACAAAAGGAACCGCTCAGTTACTTATGTCTGCTGCTTACTCTCTCAATCTCTGGGATTTGCAGCACTTCATGGTTATTATTAAACCCAATTCACCACCTCCTCATTCTCAGGTACACTGTGTCTCCTCATTTTATTTTATTTTATTTTTGGTTTTTTGTTTATTAGGATTCACTTGAATTTGGTTCAAGACAGACCAATAACGATATAATTAAGATGATTTACAAAGACAAATAAATACTTTCTAGTGGGTGAGTCCAATCCATTAATTCATGAATTCTGGCTTGTGCTAAAATAGTGTATGCGTTAGTAGAGAATGAAATTCTAAGCAAGTTTATTTGTATTTGTAGGCGTTTCTAGTTTTTGATTTTCAGCCAAAAGATCCTGAAAATATATATACAGCACTTGCAGTTCTTTCTGGTAGAACAGTGCCAGGTGAGGGTACTAATGTTGCTGCTTCTTAGCTCATTTCTTAAGTTTAGTGTAATTTACATACACTTTGTTAAATTCAAAACTGAAGAATGGTTTTTTATATGGATTGTCACCTGAGATGTTGCAGCACTGAAGTATATTCTAGTGCACTTAATGCAAATCTCTTTGATCAATAAAGCTATATAGATACTAATTAGGTTTTGATTCAATGGTACTGGAGTCATATTGAGGGCTGATAGGTCTCGAGTTCAAGTTTCAGTCGTCAAATTAAAAAAAAAAAAGAAGCTATGAATATATGATGTCTTGCTATATTCTAAATCTATATGAAAAATAAAATCATAATTATCTTCATTTGAAGTTAGCTTATAAGTTATGAACTTTAGCAATATTTGACACCTGCTTCTTAAATGATTTCATGAACTCTACACCTCTGTAAGGAGTTGTTCTTGAGAGGAAGTTGGCAAAGCTACCAAGAACCAAATGCTGGTTCATTGGATCCTCTGAAGCAGATGCTTTAGATGTGGCAACAAAATTCAATGATAGCTGGGAAACCGATTTAAGAGTTGGTCGTCATGACTGTCGTGATTACACAAATGGTAATATTAGTCTATGCTGTGCATCTAAATCTGTACGTCATTTTGTTAATTATGGTATTTTGTTGACTATGTTTAGGCTAATGAAGCCTCTTCGTGCCAATGCAATGCATATCATTACACGGAACTTTTCCTTGGAAGATTAAGCATTCTTGAAATAATCTATCTTCTTTCAATTATTTTTCCTGAATTATCTTATTTTGTCATTTTGTCAATTGGAAGAATTGGTGGAGCTTCTTACTGGTGAAAAACGGGTATTAGAGCGACTGAGAAGCACTGATAATTGGGGTTAGAAGCTGCATGAACAGAGAGATTGCTCCCACATCTCAAATCAGCTATCTGTGAATAGTATTTTTGGTCTAAGAATGGTGGAGCACCATTAAGCTGGAATTCAGTTAATTCTGATTTGTTGGATTAATAAGGTACACAACCTTATCTTAAATACACTTCACCTCCTTTAAAAATAGTACTATATATGTCTACGTTTAGCATAGTTAATTCTATGTACATGAAAGCTCTATTCATTTTTGTTCTCTTATATATGTCTGCTAGAGTTGAAAGTTGTCTACTGTTTCAGAAATCCTATTCGGTTTTGTGATCACACCTCTATCTTGTGATGAAATTTCATTGATCATAGGATTTGAACATTCAATAGTTTCTGTTGGGGAGGCTCAAATGCCATGTCAAAAAACCTGCCAATTTAATTAGAAATTGAAGCTTGTAGACGAGCCTTAGAATGAATTTTAAAGAACTACTTGTAATCAAGCAAAGCTACTTGTATTTAATTATATGCTTGAAATTCAAGATCATAAAAAACAATCTTGTTAAGTAACACTCTCCATCACTTGTAAAAAATGTGGTTCTCTGATGGTAAAATTTTTGCTATAGCTAGCTAGGAATCGTTATCTCCATAATCCTTCCTCAACACATGTCAGCCAGATGATCCTTCTCACAAAACCATCTATGGGAAACTTCTAAATAGCCATAAACAATGAGGTGATCGTCAGCATATTTGTAATATTGACAATGATGATCAATTTGTAGACGAAATAGAAGCTTTAGATAATAGTAAACAAAGAGCATGTATCTTTCTAATATATGTGGGAATAATGCTTGAAAAGTTTACATAAATATGTTTGAGATTTGAAATTTCATTGTAGCATGTAACGTTAAATTTTAGTTTAGTGGTGACTCCGAATTTTCTTTGGAAGTTTAATTAATTAAAAACAAAATTTAATCATGTTGTGTTATTCAATTTGAACAGAATAATTCATTAGTAAATGAATGAAAAAGAAAAACGAGAAAATTTATTTATCATTGGTAGATAAAGAACAAGGTGAATAAATGACATCATTGAATTGGTAGTGATGCTTATGAAACTTGCTAATTTTTTTTTATTACAAAGAGAAAAGGCAGAGAGCCTAGCTGTTAAGACAAATCAATCTAGGATAAGCAACTCCAACCATATCAATCTAGGATAGGCAGATTCAATTTGGCTTGCAAATTATGGACGATCCCTCCACTGATCTGCAGCTTTGGAAACTTACTAATTAATTACTAATTTCAAACTATTTTATCTTTTTATCTCATAACTCTTTGATAAAATAAAAATCCATTTACAAAAATTTATTGTTCAATTTATTTGTAAAATTAAATTGAATTCTGATGGAAAATTTAGTTCAAATGTTATGTAGATAATGAAATCAATTTGTCTTATTTTCTTAATTAGTTTAATTTTTTTATTTAATAGTAGCTAATAATATTAAACTTTTAAAAATTAATATATATATGTGTGTGTGTACATCAATCAACTTGTAATCAAATAAAAATTTTACATAAAATAATTTCTATTTATTTTAAAATTATTTATTTATATTTAAAACAAATTTTATAAATTATGTTATTTTAAATATAAAATTAATAAAATTAAATTTATTTAAATTAACTTATTGTAATATTTGAGTTTTGAAAAATAACTATACGTGAAATAAGGGCTTCTATATATTTGGCAATTGGGTCTAGTACCTCAATTTGAGTCGTGTCGATGTTAGGCGCTGTTCAAGATTGCAGTCGAACATAAGAATCTTGGGCTGGGCTGGGCTGGGCTTAGAATACTTATTTTATTGTTTTGGCCCTGCACGGTATGACAGTCCGCTAGCATGGACTGAATAATTTTAAATAAATTATATAAATAAAATTAGAGAATAAAAAAATTAATTCTGAATTAATTTGCCCAAAAGAGAGTGCACTTGCTACTAAACGGAGTTTTGACATGTTAATAATTTTTCAATTTAAGTATTTATACTATCTAATATAATTAAATTAAACAAACTTGTGAAGTGTTAAATAAAATTTTAATAATAAAAATTTGTATCCATAGAATTTTTTGTGTATTAAAAATTAATTTTAATGATAAAAGAATAATTTTTTCTATCCATATTTATAACTAAGTTGAAATTTTAAGTAAATAATATTATATGTTTTAATATGCCAAAAGAGAACTACTCAATAATGGATTTTTTTTGCCTTTCTATAATAATTAATATAATTTTTAATTTTTTATGTTTAGTTTAATTATTATTTATGTTATTATAGTTTAATTTGTTTAATTTGTGTTATTTTATTTTAATTTGTATTGTTATAATTTTATTTGTTTTATTTGTATTATCATGTATCTTGTTTTTTTAATCAATTTTTATATATAATTTGTTTGAAAAAAATAATTATAAAATTTATAAAAAAAAATTGGATCCATCCATATATTAACACGATACAACACAATTCAGTACAACAAAATATAATTATGTATGAATCATGTTCGATTATTACTTTTTAAATTTTAGCACGATTTAACACAGTACAAATAATATTTTGAACCAATATAGCAACATACGAAAAAAATCATAAAAACAATAAGTCTAAATCCCACATGGTATAAACCAAGTCATATATAGAATTATGCCAGAGCAAGCCAACACTTATCATGGCATTATCCTTATTCAAGGAGTTAGGTAGTTAATTTTATAATGAATCCCTTCTTTATGGTCTGTCTAGGCTTATAATAAAATAGTAAAAAATATATTATTTTTTCTAATTGGGCAGCTAGGCTATGTTTGTTTGGATCCAAAAATTTTTATTTTTCAAGAATAACCTTGGAAAGGGGAGCATCAAGTGTTGGATCGAGCGTGGCATTGAACTTTTTGTTCAAACTAAAAAATTAATAAAGCAGGATGGGTTGAATTGTGTACATATTTAGACATATGAACACCTCTATTATGCAAACACGTTATCCACATCTTTTTATATGTTAAATTATTAAATTATTTTTATTAAATTGTTTACTCTATCACTTTTTTTTTCAATAAAATTTTGAAGTAAAACTATATTACGTATTAATTTTTTATGCAAAAACATATTAATAATAAATCCACGTAGTGATTATAAAATACTATTAGTATTACTATTGACCATCATAGTTAATATTCCATCCCATTGAAAATATGGCTTTTGATATTTTCATAAGCATTAAGATAATTATTGAAAGCTCTTAATATTAAATATATAAAAGATCATTTTTAATGGATTAAAAATACTCTTTTATACATATATTTTTGAATATCATTATTAAAATACTATCTAAATTTATTAATCCTTGTAAAATTGGAAGAAAGATAATTAATTCTATTTTAATTTTATAAAATGATATTTTAATGAACGAAAGGGGTTATGACTTTTAATAGTTTGTATGGAAAAATTGACATCATCATTATAATTTAAATTAGTAATGCACGAATTCAGTAGCATAGCATTCAAGTAAAAACAAGTTAGAGGTCTTGTAATTTCGAAGTCATTACCATTAACAATAATTAAATTTTTGTGATCTATGTTGCTGTTTTGTAGTTTTGCAACACAAATAAATAAACAAAGCAAATGAGAAGAAGTAAGAATATCAATGATTAAGGACAGAAAAATAATTAAAATATAGCAAGAAACCACATCAGTGATTAATAAGACACTAATTCTATCATTTAATGGTATCTTAATCCTTTCTTTGATCACATCTTACCCATTCCCATCTTGAAGCCAAACATCCTAATAAAAAAAAAAATAATGCATTTAACTTTTTATTAAGGGCAAAGTGAAAGCAGATGTGAGTGTTGAACCAAACCCCTTCAATTTGGCTTAATTTCACATATGATTTATGAACTTACAGTGTTATAAAGTAGTGGTCTTTAAATTTTATATTGTTCCAATAAAATTTTTGAATTTATAGTTTTTTTCATTAAAGTTCTCAATTTTATTTTATGGTGAAGGGCTGCATATGTGGACTCCACATAACGTCCATATATTTAATTTAAATTAAATAATTATAAGTTATTTTTTTATTAAGTCTAGGAATTATTTATAAAATTAAACTCTTAATCTAGTTTTATAGAATTTTTAGATATGTATAAATTAATTTATATATAACAAATATTTTAATATAATTCTAATATAATTCTAATAAATAAGTAAAAAAATAAAATATTAAATATATTGGTCAAAAAATATAAAAATTAGACATATTAATTGTAATACCTTAATTTTTTAAATAATAATAATAATAAGAAGAAGAAGAAGAAAAAGAAAGGTAACTGACAGAAGGAAAAAGGAGGAGAGAAGAAGAGAAAAAAAAAAGAAGAGAGAGAAAAGGGAGAGAGAAAATCTCAAATCTATCGCCGTCTGGAGTTCGAATTTTGACATGCGTCGGACCACTGGAACCATCGTTCTACAACGAGTCCAACGTTGCCTGACTTGCCCCGAACGACCTCCGAATTAAGCCATGCACCGTCTGACGCCCACAATGCAATCCCGCAGCCGACAACTTTGATCAGAGTTTTCATCTATTTTTCGACCTTCTTTTATGACGGTTCATGTGTCATTTGACTCATCTCCTTAAAGAGCTTCATTTTGATATATTATTTGTAATTTTTGGATGAAGTTTGAAATTTAATGAGAATTCGGTCATGATCGAACCTTTTGATAGATTTTTTGGTCAGATTCCATCGAGTGAGGGAGAATAATATATATTTGTGGAATTATCTCGTTAAGACGAATGCGTGGGTACCAAATTTGTCACCAAATTTTTTCGTCAAAATTTTTTTGGGGAGATGGTGGCGATACGCCGCCGATAGTTCGATTAGTTCTAATTTTTGACAGATTTTTTTGCGTATTAATTAATTAATTTATTAAATTTTAAATAAATAGTATTGACAATGAGGACGATTAAATTTTAATAATTAAATTTTAATTGTTAAATTAATTAATAGCCGTTAATTATATAAATATCAAAAATTCGGAGACCAAACCTAAATTAAAATTTATAGCTGTCCAGTTAATTTTAAATTATAAATTACTTAATTCTATAGTCTTTAATTATATTATTGTAATAATTTTCAGTAATTTATTCAGACCATCTGGTTTCATATTTCAACACCCACGACCGAGCAGTTGATTGGATCTTTTCTTCTAAACTGTGAATGATACTTCTAATACACTTTCTTATATTTCGTGCATTAACATTTAATGTATGTACTTATATAAATATTATAAATATTATGCATTATTTATAATTTTAGAATTTTCATATTTGTATATGGATGTGCACACATGTGATAATGTTAAATTGTGATTGCCAGATAAAATTGAAATAATATGAAACAACGTAGGATATGATTGGATTATAATAATGCATGAATGATGATATTATGATGAATTTAGAACTGACGTGACGGCGATGACATTTTTATGTTCAGCGCTGCTTGTTAGTTGAGTAGCGTTGCTTGGCTTAGGTTGTGAAGGCGAACCCCATATGAATTAAAATTAATGGATCAGATTGAAATAAGAGTGCCGGATAGGGTAATATGCTCCTCTAATTTGAGATTTAAAGTAGTTTTTCATGGGCTATATTTTATCATTGGATGTTTATATGATTTAATGTATGATTGACATGATGTATTGATATAATATTTATAGTTTTAATATAGAACCAAAATAGGATACCATATAGGTATATTGGCCAGTATTATTTATCGTGTTGAAACGTTTACCCGTGTCTTACTATTTTTTCAGGTTCTCAGGGTGAGCATTTATAATATTGTTTAGAGACACTGTTTTTTTTCAGCAGTGACTTTTATGTATGAACTAATTTAAAATCATATTTGTTTTACTTTGGTCTGTATTTCTATCTTTAGAGACTCCGTAAATTCTAAATGTTGAATTATTATATTTAGTTTTGTAATTTAATAAATTATATGATGATTTAGATATTTTTATTGTTATATTACATCAAGCTGATTGTAGGATTTGGTGTCACAGATTTTTCGCCCCTCAATGCCGATCTATTGAGAATCTGGGCCCTATGAGCTATTAGTTAATTCATCAATTAGTCAAATTCATTTATTATTAATTGGACTTATAATAAGTTGGGCTCAGCTTATAATCAAATTGACTTAAGCCAATTTGTAGGGATCCCCCTCCTTATTATAAGCATTTCAATTCTTTTATTTTTAATCAATATGGGATTACCCCACAACCTTTACACTATCACATGCTCTTAGAATTGGGTCGTGACGTTAATATTATTTACTATTATATTTTTTTGAGGAATCTACTATAATATTAAATAATATAAGTTATATTAATATAATAAAAGAATTAAATTCATTATTTAACTATTTAATTAAATTTAGTTAAATATTTAATAATTTTTTTATTATTTAATTAAAAATTTAATTATTGAATTAGATTATTTATTATTTTTTGATTATTGAATTAGATATAGATATATATATATATATATATTCGTTACATAAGGTTTTATATATTTTATATTCTTTATGCAAAGAATATAATATTAATTAAAATATAAACTATATATTAATTAGATATATATATATATAAATATAATATTAATATAAAATATAATATCTAATTCAATACTCAAAAAAATAATAAATAAATATTTGCATCTAATTCAATAATTAAAAGTTTAATTAAATAATAAATAAATTATTAAATATTTAACTAAATTTAATTAAATATTTAAATAATAAATTTAATTCTTCTATTATTATTTATTAATATAACATATATTATTTAATATTATAGTAAATCCCTCAAAAAATATAATAGTAAATAATATTAATATGCCTAATTTTTATATATTTTGACCAATATATTTAATGTTTTATTTTTTACTTATTTCTTAGAATTATATTAAAATTTTATTATATATAAATTAATTCATACAAATATTTGTTATATATAAATTAATTCATACATATCTAAAAATTCTATAAAATTAGATTAAGAGTTTAATTTTATAAATAGTTTCTAGACTTAATTAAAAAATGACTTATAATTATTTATTTTAAATTAAATATATAGACTCTACGTGAACGCCATGTGTAGTCCACATGTGCATCCCCTCACCATAAAATAAAATTAAAAATTTTAATGAAAAAATATAAGTTCAAAATTTTATTAGGACGATTTGAAGTTTGAGGACTACTATTTTACAGTACTATAAATTTAGAGATTATTCGTGAAATTAAGCCCTCTAATTTTTCTATATTATAAGATAGAAAATACTCAAAATTCTATAATTTAACTATTTAGTAGATCGACCAATAGCATGTGAAAGCTCGAAAAAAAAAAATTGGTACATGATTGGAGAAATAAAATGCAGATAAAAGTGCAAACTACACAAAAGTGATAGGGTGTTATAAGGGACGGTAGAAAATAGGGAAAAGTTTTGTTAAAGAAAAGTTTTTTTAGTTAGAAAAGTGTATTACTCCCACTTGTACCTTGTGCTCAAATTCTAAGCGTCTCATCTTCCCATTTATAATTAAAAAAAAAGAAAAATTCTTTTGAAAGGAGTTTCATATAAATAATTTTGAAAAGAAAAAAAAAAGAAAAGAAGAAAAAGAAAAAAGGAAAAAGAATCCAATTGAAAGAGAATTTTGGGGACGGTGTTATTGAGCCAATTGGAGGTTGGTTGATGAGTGACTTTAAGATAAATTTTCTTGTGAGTGTTTATTTGGTAAAAGAAGCATAATCGAAGGCATTTTTTTAAGGTATTTCTTAATGCAGTTTCTTTTTGTTATTGTTAGTATACAAATGTATTCTACTGGTAGGTTGATGTCTGTAGAAAAATTAGCAAAGCGCTGGTTACGTTTTGGTTTTTTAGGTTGTTGATGTGAGGTTCTTTTATCTAATGGTCTATATATGAACCAAATACCAATTTTCATTACTGATAAAAAAAAACCATTTTTCATCACTTGCCTAACTCCAATACTTATTATTATTTTTTAATAATTTTCAACTAATAAAAAAAGATAATGGGGAAAAAGACTATTAATTTGGCTAAGATCAAAACTTTGGTATAACAAATATATTATTATTTTTGTTCTAAAGTTTGAATATAATTTAGTCATGGTGCTCAATGTTTATTTTATTTTATTGAAAAATAGGGCACCTTTTGACTTTTTCTCATTTTCCAAACTAAATTCTGTACCATATTCACACTTTGAGCTAACAATTGAAATTAATGGATTCAATTTGGTTGCCTTGTGACATTAGGTATGAATATGATTTAAGACATTTGATTTTTTCAATAAAGACAAATATTATCGCTGGAAAAATTGTGAGAATTTCTAAGAATCAAATGATACATTTCATAAGAATTCCCTAATAATATAATATAAATTCAAACAATGGCCTACAAATATTCTAACACACTATCAAGCAAAAAAAAATATTGATTTGCAGAAAAATCATCAATATTTTGCAGAAAAATCATCAATCTCATTACTAAAAATAATAATAAAATTTAAATAAGATATCTTATTAATGGATTAAATTTGATCTATATACACAAAACAAGAAATTAATCGAATGATTGCAAAGTGATTATTAAGAAAACTACACAAATGACTAAGAAAAAGAAGAAATTTTTATGGTTTTTTTTTTCTTTTTGAATTGAAGCATTAAAGATAATCAAACTAATTAACATATGATTAACATCAACAACTTGTATAAATGTTGTATCAATGATCAATGGCACTATCAATCCAATTGAAGCTGCCTACATGAACAATTGTTTGAAACCATTTGGGCATCCCTTGTAAAGAAAGGTCCTTAAATTTTCCAAGATTTGGGTCATAACAAACAAGAACTCTGCTTTTATACTCCAACAAAATCTCACCATTCTTTAAAATTCCTAAAACTCTAACAACTCTTCCACCATTTAACAAAGAATTTTTCCAAATCTTAAATGGTCTAGAATCAAGATGCTTCAATCCTTTTGGCATATAAGTTCCAATACTAAATTCTTTAACCCATGATTCTTTCACATTATATTCTTTCATCATCCATATCTCCAGTCTTCCATAGTTACAATACACTGCTGCTGATAGACACCCTTTTAACACCAAAACATGGTAACATCTGCTCTGGCCACCGCACTCCGGTTTCGGAACTTCCCGGAATTGTTCATCTGATAAATCAAGTGAAATCAACCGCCGAACTGGGTTATATCTTCTTGGTCTACTTACCCAATGAAGTCTTCCATTAACTAAAGCTTCTGCCGGCCGGCGAACAAGCTGATATCCAATTTTGCCTAAACTCCGCCATTCACTGCTGCCTACAGTTAGTATTTGAACTTCTGATTGTGTATAGATAACTCTCCGCCGTGCACGTGGGAATCCTCCGCTGCCTGCGCCGTTGCCGCCTCTGTAGTAAACGATTTTAAGAACCTTATACTCATTAGTTTTGGGATTGAATCCAAACCCAAAAACCACTTCTTGATCTGGGTAGTTTAAAGATTTTGGTAGATGTGTATAGTTGCTTGTAAAAGGATTGTATATATAGAGAGAATCATTATATAATGAATCGGCTAAACAGAGCAAACCATTGCAAGAACCAACCACATCAAATTCTGGCAAAATAGACCAAAATGGTGTGTTGATTCTCTTAACTTTTTCCTTTTCTTGATTTGGACCAGCAAAATCGATGAAGCAAAGCTGGTTTCTGATGGGTAAATCGCAGTGAAGAATCAGGCAAGGGTCGCTCTTGATTAGCGTAGAAGAAAGATCAGGATCTTGGGTTAAAGATCGCCAAGCTCTACAAACACACTTGAATTTAACTAAAGAAGAGATGGGTAATCTTGAAAGTATGTCATGTATAATCTCTAGTGGAAGATTTTCTATTCCAATAATTTCACTATTTCTTGTACTGGTGGTGGTTGTGCTGCTCCGCGGCCTTTTTCCTCCTTGATAGGAGGTTTCCTCCATAGTAGTTGATGGTGGTGGTGGAGGAGAAGAGGGAGAGGATTGAAAGGTGAAGATCATCAGTATTTTTAACTATTAAGCTAAGCCAGAGAAATTGGAGATATACATAGTGGACCTGTAAGAGTATTCGACGCAATAAAAAAAATTAAAATGTTAAAAGAAAGTAGACGGAAAATTCAAGAAAATAATATATTGATGAGGTATTATAAGAATGGGATCCACCATTGGAAAAATTGTTATAGCTATAAAAGAAAAGAAAATAAAGAAAAAAAAAAAAAGAGAAAGATCAAGAAGGCATGGGGGGTTTTGCCTTTCTGATAGAAAAAAAAAAGTAAATTTTTTGATGGAACTAACAATAATCACCACCGTTCAATTTTGAAGCATGGACGATCCATTTGATATTTTCGCAAAATGCAAAGTTTATGATTCTTATTCCTTGTCAATGTTATGCATACATGTTCCCACTTGACATCAGGACCCACCCACATTTTTACTCTTTAATAATGTCAAAAAATTAAAAATTAATTAATCATCTTTTGACATATATTATATTATTATATTCAAAAGTATTGGCTTTCATATTGTGGATGCAACGGTTAGCTAGCGTGGCAGTCCCCCGACAATTTGAAAAAACTCTTAATATTTATTATTTTGTATTATGATTAAAATTTTTTTAACAATTATAACCTATATTCTTAAATTTTTCTAAAAATTTTTATACCGCCCTCTCAAAATAAAAATAATTCTTTTAATAAAACATTTAATTTTTATTTGAATCATATAAATTCTAATTAGATAAACTTTAATATGTCTAAATAACTAATTAATTAATTCATTTATAACTTAAATTCAGTCATTAGTAATGATTAAACATATATACATTAAGTGTTTACTATAAACAAATAATTCAACTAAAAATCGATTTTTTTTAATTTCAATCCTTGATCGAGTTAAAATCGATTTTATAATAATTAAATGCTACATAGAGTTGATATATATATTTTTTATATAATAAACTCAGGGAAATAAATTTAAAGGAAATTTTATAATATAGTTATTCTCGAATTGTGTTTATATCTTATGGATGGTTGGAAAACACTTGTTGATTAACAAAATTAGCATGCTTGCAAATAAACTTTATTTTTAAAGTTTTTCTTAATGTGAAAAATTATATTTAAAATCTTAATTAATTACAATTATTTAGAATTAATATTGGTCAAAATTTAAAATTACAAAAGGCATCAACTATTTCTGATTTGTATAAAAAATTATGGACACTATTTAGATTGCCTACCTTTGACAAATTATAAATACTTAAATGAAATTTTAGTTTTGGGCAAAGTATTGTTAATTTAGTAAAAAATATAGAGACGACAAACATACTATTATTTGACAACTGTTAACTACATTTAATATATGATAAAAAAAATGTTTTATTACTTGTTCAAATGGAACCAATTAATTTTATTGAATTATTATTTAACTCAAAATAAGCTTATGTAATAACTTTGATATTGGAACCAAATTCAAGTCTTGTTAATAATATACTACTCATGAAAAAGAAAATTCACTAACTAATGTTGTACAAATTAAGTTTATTTATTTATTTTTACTTAAAAATCTAACATAAAGTGAAAAAAAAGAGAAAGTTATTAGAAAATTAGTTAATTTTTAACGAATTTATAATTAAAGGTTTTTTTTTTCAAACTTGTTTTAATTTTTTTTTCTTGCTAAACTTGTAAATGTGCATAAAAGGAGTTTTGTTCAAACAGATGCCAGGAAGAATCATCCCTTTGAAAAACTTTTTAAAACAGGGACCCACGATATTAAAGAAATTAAAGTCCAAAGATCCACATTCAAACTTATATATAATTATATATTAAAATATGCAAAGTACAGGTGGAACCAAAAGAAAGTAGCCAAAGCCAAACCTTATAGAAAAAAAATAAAGCATACACATGGCTAAAGACTAAAGGAATTTCACTATCATAAAATTACATGTAATGTTAATTGGCATCATAATGGTCCAAAATTCATTTCATTAATTATTAAAGCCATTTTGTCAATAATACCATGTGATTCTGTTCCAATGAAATTTCTTGGTACATTGGCTTACATTTTATTATTTCATTTCTTAATAATTCACCCTCTCTTATCCATTTTCATTTTACAATATCAATTTACGGATTAATCTCAACTCTTTTTCTTGTCCTCTTGTTTCCCTTGTTTTACCACTAAATTTAGAGCTACTATTAAAAAAATTGTATTTTGAATTTTTTTGAATTTTTAACTTTTTAACTTTTTTTTTTTTTGTAAATCAGTATAATTTGATAAAGGTAAAAAAAAATAATATTTTTTTTTCTAATTATTCAGTATTCTAAGATAGAGAGATTACAGATTAATCTAGATTTATACTTGATAGTTCCATTAAGCCCTATATTTAGAAGTCAAACTCGAGGTTTCTGGGTTGAGTAATTTATTTTTTCTTAACTTTTTTCACACGTAATTTTCTATAAAATTTAAACAAAAAAAATGAAAATAATTTAAGCGCAACGCTAAATATTTTGCTAAATTTTTATTTGTTGAGTAAGAAATTTTTACAAGTTACTTTTAACTATAAAGGTATATTGGCAGGCATAATGTAAATGATCAATATATCTACATGATTTAGGTGTAAACTTATAATGTCAAGCTCCTCCCTTCCAATACCAAATAAAAAATCTACACAAGTATAGTCAAAAACTATTTTCCTTTTACCACGTTAAAAAAATTTTAGCCGAAATTTAACCACAATCCGGCAATATTATCTAATTCAAATTAATAAAATAAAAATTGAATAATTTTACATGAATTTAATGATATTAAATGCAGTACCATAATTATAACCTTGATCTTTCATGAAATTCTATGTAGTGAATTTACTGGAAATTTCCCATAGTCACAAGAGAAGGGATGAGTTAGCAAAGATACAAAAGAGTTCTTAAATTGCGCTATCTTTTTAGATGCATAGAATGTATAAGAAGACAAAAGTGATAAGGTTCATTATAAATTTACAGAATATTTGTAATAGAGAGTACTTTTTCACTTGTAATTCAATAAAACCAATGTATACTTAGTTAGTTGTTCATTACACTATTCTGTGAAACTTTTGTACAGCTGAAACCCTTACACTATTTCTGTCTTTGCTTGCGATTTCAATAAAGCAATCTTTGAAAAGAAATTTGCAAATCTTTAAGATTTCGTATTGTTTAGTTCTTGGAAGACAAATTTTCTGAAACCCCATTACGTAATTTGTGCATATTCTTCATCAGACTAATCACTCACCGATATATTCTCTTTGAACATACACTTGTTTTGTAGTAAATGGGATTTTTTTAAAAATATTAATTCAATCATTGAATCCAGAAACGGACCTAGAGAGTCGTGGAGACAAATGACTCCTCCTGACTGGCATCCAGGAGGATATGAGTGTATTTCTTTTGGCTTTCGGTGAGTTTTCTACATTTGCAGACAAGGGAGAGAAGGAAGGCTGTGCGTAGAGGTTGAAGAAGACAGAGGAAAGGAGAGGAGAGGTCGAAGAAGACAGAGGATAGAAGAGAAGAGATGGCTTAGAAGTAAGAGGCCAGCATCTAGCGACTAAAATTTGCCCCCCCTCCACCCCCCCCACAACACTGATGTTCTACGTTCGTTATTGATTGAATAAATTTATTATTATTCTACCTGTTTGATTAAGTTATTTGATTTGATATAAATTTTTTATTCATAAAAATTAATAAAAATATATTAAAAAAATTTCATTTTTTCTGCCTGATAATATCATTAGTCATTTGCCATATATCCATCTTTGTATTAAAAATAAAAAAAAAATCATAATTTCATTTCTTTTTAGTATTAATCTTATGAAAATAATACAAATTTTTTACTCATGTGTTTACATATTCTCTCTTTCTAAATTGATACATATTTTCTTTTTCATTCATTTCAAATTATAACCCACTTAATATTTTAATAAATAAATTAATATATTAAATATCTACTATATTCATAGTTAATGTTATTTATTAAAATAATAGTATATTTCATACTAAAATAGAAGTATTATAAAAAATATATATATATATATATTTATATTTTTAATTAAAATAACTATTTGTTCTTAATTTTTATAAACAAAAGTATATATCTATTAATTAGGGATGCAAAAGGTGTTTTTTTTAATGTACTTTTATGTAAAACATTAAAAATTATGTTTTTATATATTATAAGCAAATGCGTGAATTTAAAATTGAAAGAAAATTATATAAAAATCGAAATATTGTATGATTATGTTTTTTAATCTTTGTTCAGTTCAGAATGAATAATAATTTACAATAGGTAATGAATGCAAGGCTAGCCCCGAAATTTTGATTGGTCTAATTAACTCAAATTTTGATTGCTTGCCTATTATTAAATATTAAAAAATATAATTTTTTTTTAAAAAAATTATGCAAAAATCAAAATTATATTGTGCTTTTAACTTAAATTATATATATAAAAAAGAATATACATATGTATATTCTCTACTTGTTTATATTTAATTTTTTATTGTCTATATATATACATATAAATATTATACATAAAATTAATATTTTTATTTTTATTTTAGTTGATATCTGGAGTAGGTTGTCCTAGATAACCAACGAGCTTCGGAGCTTACCGAAGGCCGCTTATTTCAAAGAGTAACCATAATGAAAAAAAATATTAATGCAATACATAATATATATTATTTTATGTAATTTAAATTAAAAATATAATACAACTTTGATTTTATATAAATTCTTTTAAACTTTTTGTATTTTTTTTAATATTTAATAATAAATGGACAACACAAATTTTCGAATCGCTCTAGAATAATCAAAATCTCATGACTGATCATAATCAATGATGATTTTAAAATATATACATATTTCAAAATTTCAATTTCAAATATATATATATATATATATATATCTTGTAGATTCCACTAGCTAATATATTATTTAGTGTAATATATACATATAATATAGTTTTACCTAAATTTTAAAAATATATTTTTAATTTTAAAAAATTAAATATTTAAAAAAATAAATATATAATATGTAATTTTCTAAATTATATATATATAAATCAATGGCTTTTAAAAATATATAAAAAAATTAAAAATAATTCTAAATTTATTATATTTATAAAAATAATTACTAAAATATTAGAATTTATAAAATATTTATTAAAATATTAAATTTTTATTAGTTTATAGAGAGTTTATAATGAATTTATAATTAATTTATAATGAGTTTATAATAAATTTATAAATTTTATATAGTTTATAATAAAGTAGATAAAATATTTTAAATAAAATTTTTTAAAAATTTGATGGATGACGTGATTTTCTCAAAAAATTAGCTGTGAAATTGAGTGGTGGCAGAAAGGGACTTTTGTCCAATCCATCACTTTTGATTTTAAAATGGGCTGGAATTCTGTTAAGAGGAATTTAGGCGTTCACGTAAATTCAGTGGACACTTCATTTTACCGGCGGTCAAGTATTTTTTTATTTTTATTTTTATTCATAAATAAGTTTTTTATTCTTATATTTTTATTATACAAAAAATATATATAATATATATAAAATATATACACAATAAAAAATATATATACTTAACATACAAAAAATATCTATTCAATATCTATAGAATTTATTTAATATTTTTTAATTTATTTTTTTTAATTTTATATACATACAATATATTCATAACACATATAAAACATATATAATAATACACATAATAAATACATAATATACAGATAATATTTACACTATATATATATAATTTCTATATAACATACACATAATATCTACACAACAAAAATAATAATTTTTTAACTTTATTTTTATGTGTATAATATGTAAAATTTATTTAAAAATAAATTTAATAATTTTTATTAATATATTTTTATATATTTTACTTTTTATATTATTTATAATTAAAATTAAAAATTTTTCTTTATTAAAATTAATATATTTTATATATTGAAAATATAATTTAAAATATTAATTTTTATTATTTTATTGGCATGATCCATGAGTTGGGACATGAACAAGATTTATAATAGAATTTCTCTTTATTGGAATATATTTTTAATATTAAAGTAAGAAAAAAAAATAAAAATTAAAGTAAAATATTGATTATAGTGAGAGTGAATATATTTTAAAAAATATTATTTTAGTGGGACTAAAATATTTTTAAAAATTTACTCTATTTTTTTCTAAAAAATATAAATATATATATATATATTTGCAATATTTTTGAAAAAGAGTTTGTTTTTATGAGTAATTTTGTAAAAACACTTTACTTAAATTGATAAAAATATTCTCATTTTATTATATAATTGAATCAGACTTACTCAATGAATTATGATAAACCTTACAAGTTAATTTAGTTGGATATGAGATAATGCTTGGCAAGAAAGAATATTAAAAAGTTACTGGGAATCATAAATTTTATTGAAAAAGAAAGGTGCAATGAATTGAAGACAAATTTTAATAAATAAAATATTTTTTAATTTAATTCTCTAAATGAATATTAAAGTCAAAACAGATTAATCCATCAATTTTATATTACTACGAAATATTCCCAGTAATCTTTAGCATTTGTCATACAAAATTTTAGCTTAAAAATCTAAATTTTATTACTTTTTATTAGAACTATTCGTTATTGAAGATCGATCGTTCATTAAATCTAACTAAACTGAATCACACAGTTTTTAATTTAATTCTGAAAAATAATAATTTGGTTCATAAATTTTATAAAAAACCATTGAATGTCTAAAATTTTAGTTTCTTTCCGATTTAAATTGAAAGCTAATTACAAGAAAAAGAACTGTAGAATGTGAATTAATGTAATGGTAACATGTTCTAAAAAATTGATTTATTTGTCCTAAATCATTTTAGTTATTTTAGTGTAATTTAATTTATTTTTATATTTTAAATAATTTATTTGAGTTTTAAAAAAAATTTAAAACCATAATTTATAATTTGTTTTCCAAATTAGCTTTGACCTCTCATATTAGAAAAAGTATTTTATATTTAGTGAATATATTAATTAGCATATCTCATATTTAGTGAGATATATTCAATCATTGTTTTACGTGTGTTGTTGTATGTTATTCGTAAAAAAAATAATAATAGTAATTTGGTTTCCAAATTCTATGAAATTGTCATAAGCCAAATGGAGTATACCCATGTTTTTAGCTTCATCCTTCAATTCAGCTTGACCCAATTAGTAACTAGGTAATACTTTCCTTTTAATAGCAATATGACAACAAGGAACAGATTTGATTAGGATTTCAAATATGGATGATGTTTGGTAAAATTGAAAATTGAAATGCTGAATAAAAATAAATAATGAAAGTTTTATATTGAAAAATTATTTAAAAATCTAACCAATTATTATATTGAATATAAATTTTATATTAAAAATTTTAATTTATTATTTTTCAAATTAACCTATGTAATTACACTTTTATATAATATTTTTCAAGTGATATGTCATCAAATAATTTAAAATTAATAAATATTTAAAAATTTTAATTTTAAATATTAAGTAATTTTGTCAACACCTCCCATGCTTATATACAAAACATCTTTTAATATTGAAAAATCTAAGCCACCAACACATTTTAAATATAACTTTAGTCTTTAGTTAAAAAAGGGAAAGTTAACTATGGAGAGTAGTTTTTCAGAAAAATTTTCTATAAAAATAGAAAATAGTTTTTTTTTTTTTTTATATTTTCTAACTTTAAGAAGATTTTGGTAAATATATTTAAGATGTTTTTTTAAAAAATTTCTCGGCGTCAAAAAAATTTTCCATTTTTATTAAGTAAATACATTTTCCAAATTTTATTTAGAAAATGAATAGTTAAATTTTCTTAAAAAACTGAAAAAAAAAACTATTTTCTATAAGTAAACACATTGTAATTTTCACTATTAAATATAAAATAGTTTAAATTTGAGAAACTAAAACCTTATTGTAATTGACGCTATTAAATATAAAATAGTTGAAATTCATTTTTATACCATACTTTTGAGCTAAATTTCAGAATTCTTGAATTCAAAATTATAATACAAAAATATGAAAAATTAAATTCTGGAACTTGGAGTATGAAGCAACAATATCATGCTTTTAACAAGGTAAAATGGAAAGAAAAATCGAAGAAAGCATATATTTATTTCCCTTCTGGTTCATAAATCAATTGGGGGTGTCAATCCAATTGAGGCTACCTATATGAACAATTGCATTAAAACATTCAGGCAAATCATGACAAATAAGCTCCTTAAATGTCTCAGATTTTGGGTCATAAGATATTAGAGATTTGCAATTGTATTGTAACAATATCTCACCATTTCTAAGAAAGCATAAAATTCGAGCTTCTGGCAACTTTATTAATGTAAGCTTTAAAATATTGGACTGATCTGAATAGATATTGGCAAGGAAGCAGCTATGGTGAATTCTTTGACCCAAGACTCCTTTAGTCCATATTCTTTCATAACCCAAATGTAAAGTTTTCTGAAACCTAGAAGAATTGCTGAAAGACAACCTCTTAGAATCACCAACTGTGAACAATGCCTTCCAAAACTCTCACAACTAGGAATTGGAACTTCTCCAAATTGTTCATCTGCCAAGTCAAAGGAAACAAGCTTTCGAAGTGACTGATATCTGTGTCGCAAAGTTAACCATTGAAGCCTTCCATTTAATAGCACTTGGGATTGATATTACATTCCAAGAGGTTGGTAAGGTGTTTTCCCTTTACTTCTCCATTTGAAGTAGCTGCTAGCATTTCCAATTGTCAAGACTTGAACTTCTGATTCCGGTAAAGGGTATCTTCGGAGTGGCAATTCATAGCCTTCATTCTTGTGGTAGACAATCCTGACAACCTTGAACTCTTTTGTTGCTGGATGGAAACCGAATCCTAGTGCAACCTTTTTTTCTGTTCCAAATAGTTTTGGTTTAGGCAGCTTTTTGTAGTACCCAGTAAAAGGATTGTATATACAACATTTATCTTTGTAAAGCGAATGCCACAAGCAAAGTAACCCATTATAGGATCCTAGTACAACAAACTTGGAGATCACAGACATATGAATTCGAGTTATGGTCTCAATCTTTGCATCAGAAAAATTGATAGAGTAGAGAAGGTTTTGGAGAGGCAAATCACAGTGCAAAATAAGGGATGGATGAATTTCTTCAGATTTAGCCAAGCGAGAGAAATGTTAGATTTTTAGGTTTCCTCCTATATGAAAAATTTAATGTTTAAGCCTTATTAACCCTAAGATATAAGAGTGTGTGGGTTATTAGTGTCAGCCACCTAAGGAGAAAAGAGAGAGAGAGAGAGAGAGAGAGAGAGAGAGAGAGAGAGAGAGAGAGAGAGAGAGAGAGAGAGAGAGAAAAGGAAGAGAAAAGAAAGAGAGAATTTTTCTGCTGAAAAATTTACACAAGGCAGTCTCAGTTTTTTGGCAATTGGATAGTCATCTGTGCTCCGATTAAGCTTAAATTTGTAAAATAGTTAGAGAACTCATCATTCTTCATTCTGAACGGTGGATATTAATCTTAGACGGTTGAATTTTCGGTATTTGTAGCTCGAAGTTTACTATTTACGTGTATTTCTGTAGCAGCGACCAATTTGTCTTTCTCCGACGATCGGAGGGTTATTTGTGGTCGGATTTGACTGAAATTTGGTGAGCACATTTAGAATTTGTTATTCTTTAATCTGGCTGATGAAGATCAGATTTGAACAACTAGAGCTCATCTATTGGCATGAACAGTAGTTATTTTGGGTGATTTTTCTCCATTCTCTTGTTTATTTCTTGTTATTTGGTTGATTTGGTGTTGCTACTTTACTTGAGGGTTGTTGTAGTAGCTTGTAGTTACTGCAAACATTGATTTTGATAGTGAAGCTCTTTTATTTAGACCAAGAGAGATCCTGTGGTTTTTATCCTTCACATTGAAGTAATTTTCTATGTTAAAAATTGTTGTGTTTATGTGTGATTGGTTTTGTGCATCTTGGGGCAGATTATTGAATGGTTGTTTGCTGAATTTTACTTAGTCACTCTTCATAGATTTATTCAAGTAGGGAAGAACTTATCTCGGTTCATTTCTCATCAAAGTGATATCAGAGCTAGTTCATTAGTTCATTGGTTGTTTACTTGTTTGAATGATGGAGGTGAATGTGAGTAAAATGATTTATTTGGATGACACAAATTATCATAAATGGAAAGAAAAAATGAAGGACTTTCTTATTGTAAAAAAGTTACATTTACCTGTATTTACTTCTTAAAAACTTAAGTCTAAATCCAATGAAGATTGAAAATTTGAGCATTTACAAGTATGTAATTTTATTAGACTATGGGTAGAAGATAACATGTTGAATTATATTACTAATGAAACAAATGCCAAAATCTTGTAGAAAAAGTTTGAAACTTTGTATGCTTCAAAGACTAGTAACAATAAGTTATTTTTGCTTAAACAAGCTATACGCTTGCAATATAGAGAAGGTAGCTCTATACTTGATCATGTGAATAAATTTCAAGGTATCTTTGATCAATTATCTGACATGAGTGTCAAATTTGATGAAGAAGTTATTGGACTTTGATTTTTGAATATACTTCCTGACTCGTGGAAAAACTTTCATGTATCTTTGACTAATTCTGCTCCTGAAAGTGGTGTAACCATGTCGTATGCAAAGACTGGTATTTTGAATGAAGAGATGAGAAGAAGAAATCAAGGGGCATCTACTTCACAGTCAGAAATTTGATTACTGAAAATATGGAGAGAAGTAAAAGTAGGAGTCAAGATCAAAATAGAGGCAAGAGCAGTAGTAAATCAAAATCAAGGTATAAGAACCTTGAATGTCATTACTATGGTAAACCAGGGCATATCAAGAAATATTAGTTCAAGTGGAAGAAAGAGAACAAGGCAAACAAAGGGAAGTAAGAAAGGAGAGACAATGATAACAATACTGATCATGTTGTTACTACCACTTCAGATGATGATTTGACTATAGTTTATCAAGAGAATATGGTTAATGTAGCCTATGATACTACTTGGGTTCTTAATAGTGGTGCATGCTTTCATGTTACTTCAAGAAAGGAGTTCTTCACATCTTATACTCCGAGTGATTTTGGAGTTTTGAAGATGGGTAATAACGGAGTGTCAAAGGTGATAGGCATTGAAACTGTTTGTTTGGAAAACCAAAATGGAATAAAATTAGAGCTGAAAAATGTTGGACATGCTCCAGACATTAGGTTGCATTTGATCTCCACTAGTAAGCTTGATGATGATAGCTATTGCAACAATTTTGATGATAAAAAAATGTAAAATCAGCAAAGGTTCTTTAGTTGTGGGTAGAGGAAAGAAGGCTTCGAGCTTATATTGGTTGCAAGCTTCAATCTCTACAGATCTTATTAATGCAGTTGAAGGTGATAACTCTTCGAAATTATGGCATAGGAGGCTGAGTCATATTAGTGAGAAGGGACTCGATTGTCTAGCTAAAAAGAATTTACTTTTAGGATTGAAAGTCGCAAAGTTAGACAGGTGTGTTCATTGCTTGGCTGTGAAACAAAATAGGATGTCTTTCAAACATCATTCTCCTTTCATGAAAAGTGATTTGTTTGAGCTGGTACATTCAGATGTATGTAGTCCTTTGAAAAAAAGTCATTTGGTAGTACACTTTACTTTGTGACCTTTATTGATGATCATTCTAGAAGACTTTAGGTTCGTACCTTAAAGTCTAAAGATCAAGTTCTTGGTGCATTTAAAGAGTTTCAAGCTTCTGCTGAAAGAGAAACTGAAAAGAAGTTGAAATATATTCGCACTGATAATGGTGGTGAGTATTGTGGGCCTTTTGATGCATATTTCAGAGAACAGGGTATCAGACAACAGAGGACACCTCAGCTGAATGATTTGGCAGAAAGGATGAACAGAACATTGATGGAGAGAGTCATATGTGTGCTTTTAGAGGCTAAATTGCCTAACTCTTTTTAGGGTGAAACTTTGTATATTGTTGCACATATGATTAATCTAACTCCCACTATTGCATTGGAAAATGATGTTCCAAATAGGCTCTGGTATGGTAAGGATGTTTTCTACGGCCACCTACGAGTGTTTGATTGCAAATGCTTTGTTCATGTTCCCAAAGATGAGAGGTCTAAGTTAGATGCCAAGACTAGACAATGTATCTTCATTGGCTATAGGCAAGATGAGTTTGGTTACAGATACTATGATCTAATTCAGAAGAAACTTGTCAAAAGTCGAGATGTAGTATTTATAGAAGATCAGACTATTGAAGACATCAACAAAGTGGAGAAATCAAAGCCTCAGACTGGTGGTTTGATTGACTTAGACTTATTTCTTATAACTCATATGCCTGATGCAGTTGAGGTTTAGAATAATGGTGATGTGCAAAATGATAATCGGAATACAGATTAGGTTGGTGCTCCTGAATATGAAGCAGCTGATGATCAACAAGAGGCACATGTTGAGGAACTTAAAGTTCCACTTAGGAGGTCTACCAGAGATCGAACACATTCTACCAGATATTCACCAAATGAGTATATACTCTTAACAGACAATGAAGAACCTGAATGCTATGAAGAAGCCATTGAGAGTGAGCAAAAGATAAGATGGATTGCAGCTATGAAAGATGAAATGCAGTCTTTAGTTGATAATCATACCTTTGAATAGGTGAAGCTTCCTAAAGATAGAAAAGTCTTGAAGAATAGATGGATCTATAAAGTAAAGCAAGAAGATAATTTCTCATCTCCATGATACAAAGCCAGACTAGATGTCAAGGGCTTTAGTCAGAAAAAAGAGAGTTGATTTTGAGGAGATTTTCTCACTAGTGGTCAAAGATGTTATTAATTCGTGTTATTTTGGGGTTAGCTACTAATCTTGATTTAGAAGTAGAGCAAATGGATGTTAAAACAATCTTCCTTCATGGTGACTTAGATGAGAAAATCTACATGAAACAACCTGAATGTTTTATAGTAAAAGGAAAAGAAAATTATATTTGTAAACTGAGAAAGAGTTTGTATGGAAGTTTGAGTCAGTTATGGTTCAACAAGGCTACAAGAAGACTACTTCTGATCATTGTATTTTTTGTGCAGAGATTTTCTATTAGTGATTTTATCATCCTAAAAGTATATATTGATGATACGCTAACTGTGGATTCTAGTTCTTTTAGAATTGATAGCTTGAAGAAAAAGTTGAGCAAGTCCTTTGCAATGAAGGATTTAGGGGCGGCAAAGTAAATTCTTGGCTTGAGGATCATTCGTGATAGGAAATGTAAGAAGTTATGTCTATCTCAGGAAAAGTATATTGAGAAAGTATTGCAGCGATTTAATATGACTAAAGCTAAATCTGTAAATATTCCTCTTGTCATGTCTTTCAAATTGAGTGTCAAACAATCAAATATCCCTCGTCATGTCTTTCAAATTGAGTGTCAAACAATCTCCTTTTAGTAAGTAAGAGAAATAATATATATAGAAAATTCCTTATGCATCTGCAATAGGTAGCTTGATGTATGCTATGGTTTGTACTAGATCAGACATGGCTCATGCAGTTGGTACTATTAGTAGATTTTTATCTAATTCAAAAAAAGAGCATTGAGATACTGTGAAGTGAATTTTGAGATATCTCCGTGACACTGCTAGTTTGAAGTTGTGTTTTGGGACTTAATAGCCTATTTTCAGTGGTTATACAGATTCTGATTTGGTAGGGGATGCAGATTCAAGAAAGTCTACTTTTGGATATCTGATCACTTTTGCAGGGGGAGCTATGACATGTCAATCTACGTTGCAGAAATGCATTGTATTGTCTACTACAGAAGTTGAATTCATTGCAGCAACTGAAGAATGTAAATAATTACTTTAGATGAAGAAGTTTGTGAATGAGCTTGGCTTTATACAGAAGAGATATGTCTTATTTAGTGGCAGTCAAAGTGTTATTTATCTCGGTAAGAATTTTACTTTTCACAGTAGATCCAAACACATAGATATGGGGTATTATTGGATTCGTGATGTTTTGGATTCTAAGTAGCTTGAACTTGAAAAGATACATACTGATGATAATGGTTCTGATATGTGCACAAAGGCTTTGCCAAGAGGAAAGTTTGGGACATGTTGTAGAGTTACCGGTTTGACAATCTCCTTCCCATAGTTGAAAAGGGGGGAGAATTGTTAGGTTTTTTTGTTCCCTCCTATGTGAAAAAACCCAATGTTTGAGCTCGTTTATTTTAGCCTATTAGGCTATTAATATTTTAGCCTTATTAACCCTAAGATACAAGAGTGTGTGAGCTATTAGTGTCAGCTACCAAAGAGAGAGAGAGAGAGAGAGAGAGAGAAGGGAGAGAAAAGAAAGAGAGAATTTTTATGTTGAAAAATTCATACAGGGTAGTTTTAATTTTTTGGCAATCAGACGATTATCTGTGATTCGATCAGACTAAAATTTGGACAGAAGTTAGAGGACTCATCTTTTTTTTATTATGAACGGTAGAAATCAATTTTAGACGGTTGAATTTTTGGCATTTATAGCTCGAAGTTTACTGTTTATATGTATTTCTGCAGCAACGACTAGTTTGTCTTTCTCCTATGATCGGATAGTTATTTGTGGTCGGATTTGGCTAAAATTTGGTGAGCACGTTTAGAATTTGTTTTTCTTTAATCTAGACAGTGGAGATCGGATTTGATCAACTAGAGCTCATCCATTGGCATAAACAGTAGTTATTTTGGGTATTTTTCTTCATTCTCTTATTTTTTTTCTTGTTATTTGGTTGATTTGGTGTTGCTGCTTTACTTAAGGGTTGTTGTAGTAGCTTGTAGTTTGTATAAAAAATAATTTTTACAGTGGAGTTCTTTTACTTGGACAAAGAGAGGTCCCGTGATTTTTATCCTTCACATTGAATGGATTTTTCATGTTAAAAATTATTGTGTTTATGTGTTATTTGTTTTGTGCTTCTTAGGACAAATTGTTGAATGATTGTTTGCTGAATTTTACTTAGTCATTCCTCATAGATTCATTTAAATAAGAAAGAACTTATCTCGATTTCTTTCCCATCAAGAAATGCATAGTAGCAAGAAGCGGGTCGTGTGCCAAGCTATGCCAAGAATGGCTGATGAACTTAACTTGAATTAAAGTTTTTATGGGTAGTCTTGATAGTATGTTAATGGCAATCTCTTGTGGGAGGCTTTCTATTGTTGTTAATTCTTTATGCATCTTGAATCTTGCTTCTTTTGTTACTCTTGGCTCTCTACAGACTTTCTCCATGACTTAGGGTCTAAGTATAAAAGATGCATGGAATGAAAAGGACAAAGATAAATCAATAAGTTTTGGCTTAGAGGTATATTTTTTGTCTAAAGGACTCTGAAATTGCAAATTCAAACCCCCAATTCGAGGCCTAGTTAACAAGAAAAAAAAAGGCCAAAGATGAAAGACCAAGTTTGCTAATAAGAATGAATGAAATTAGGAGCTATGCAGCGAATATCTTTAATTAAAATAAGCATAATGGATAAATTTTTTTTTTTTAACTTTCAGTGTACAAGAAGTCATGGGCAAAAAAAAAAAAAAGAAATCTACATAGTCCAATTTATGTCACAATTACAATTTTAAAAAAAAAGGAAAACATAAAGGAGAAGAAAAACTAAACTTTTGGAATCTAATTCGTTGTCAATTTGGGAATCGATATATGGATGCCACAAAGAATAAGACAAATCAAGAATACCTAATGCTTAGTCTAGTTTATTAAGAAAAAAAATTACTTAGTCTAGTTTATTAATAAAAAAACTTAGCAAAGTACTATCATAGAAAAATACGGTGCCCATTTATTTTCTCCCTAAAAAACCAAAAGGAAAATGATAATAAAAGTGCTATTTTATATGATAACAAAGTACTATCATAGAAAAATATGTTACTCATTTTATATGTTGGAAATCAATATTACGTATATAACTAAAATTAATTACACAATGGGATAAATAAAAAAATTTATAATATTTTGTAACTCAACATAATACAATCCAACATAAATTTGAACATATTAATATCTAATAAAAAGCTAAAAAAATAATTATTCTCATTTACATAAATACTATATTTAAAAAAATCGTATATAATAACCTTTTCAATTTAATTTTAATAACTATGAAAATTATCTGATTGGAATTTGCAAAAATCTCAAGTCCTTAATCTCGAATCTTTGGTGAAATCGAAAAGATAAAAAAAATGAAACTCGCTGGTATCATTGGTCTCTATAGTGTAAAACCAAAAATGGAGGAATAGGACAAAAATTTCCAAGCTTTTAGTATGACAATTCTTGCTAAACAAGTATGGCAGTTGATGATTGAATCTGAATTGCTTTTAGCTAGAACGCTTAAAGCTAGGTATTTTCTAATTAATAACATATGTATGGGATATCAATTGAGTTATACCTAAAGAAGTTTAATGTATGCAAAGAGTATATTAGAAAAGGACTAAATTTGGAGCATTGGAGATGGGAATAAGGTTTGACTTTGAGGTGATAATTGAGTTCTTCATTAAAACTTGTTTCAAATGCAAACTCCCAGCTTACATTTGAATTCAGACTCGTTGGTTTCCTCACTAATTCAGGATAATGGAAGTGGCATGACAGGATAGACATAACGAAAGTTAAGAACAAAAGCATTTTATTGTTATTAACTTGTTTAGTCTAAGAATTTCTAAATGAATAGATGAAAAGAAAGAAAAATTTCTCTACTAAAATTTTATTGAATTCAAAAATTTGGCATTACCTTCTAAAAAGATTATAATTTATATGGCCTAGAGTTTTAGAAAGTTTAATTACAAATAAAAAAATTGTTAAAAAAGACAGCAGGCTGTCAAAAGAAAAGATAATATATACATACATAAAAAGAAAATAATATTCAATGAGGAAGAAAAAAAAACTAACATGGCGCTTTGACCTAATTTTCCTGTCGAAATTAATTAAAAAAAATAAAAAACTACCAAAAACTGTTAAAAATAAAAAAAAAATATATTTTTGAAGGTCTAAACATTGAAATTTGGCCCCAAAAAATGATGAACCTTACCACTAAGTAGTGCTTTTGACTTGTTGACCCTTTTCCTATTGGGTTAATTAAGGAACAAAAATATGTTAAAAACTGCTATAAATTGAAAAATGTATTTTCGAAAGTCTAAATATTAGAATTTGATTAAAAAGATGACGGACCTTATCACAAAGTAGTGACTTTGATTCGTTGGCCCATTTTCTATTAGAATTAGCCTGGAGAACACTCAAATTTTGACTTTAAATTTTGACGATAATTACCAAACTGCCATTATAACATTGTTTTATTAAACTGCTCCATAAAAGTTAGGACTGTCTGTACTGCACCAAAGATGATTGTAGAAAATTTTTTAGTTGATGAAGCTAATTTTGTTCTTTCTATTCCTCTAAGTTCTAGCCTTCCTATTGATAAATTTTCTTATTTTCTTTTCCATGAATAAGTTTTATTCAACACAAATTGAGTATCAAGTTGCAAATGTTATATTAGCTGCTGATAAGGGGGACAAACATCATGCTGGTGCATTCATCAATCTGCAGGTTTCATGGAACTTAATATGGAAGTAGAACCTTCACCCAAAGGTGAAGCATTTTGTATGTAGAGCATGTCATTCATCTCTTCCAATGGGTGATAGGCTTTTTGTAAAAGATATGGTGAAGAAAGGGAAACAATTACTCATGCTTTGTTTGATTGTCTGGAAATTGTTAACTTATGATGCGTAAAATTGCATAGCTAGTTCAAAATATTGTTACAGTCTCATTCTTTGCTATATGGTTTTACAGTGGTAAATAAAAAGGACATAGATCTTCTAGTATGGCTTTATTTGCTTTCTTAGGCCATTTGGAGCTCCAGAAATACTTTGTGCTTCAATAAAATCAAATACAACTATCAACAAATTTCTGCTATGATGTTGAAGTTACAACAAGATTATAAAGATCTCATTGCTATTCCAAACTCCATGTCAACCTAGCCTGCTTCACCTACTAACATCATTAAACTCAACACTGATGCTGGTCTTCTTACAAATTAATATTTTAACTTAATTTCAAATAAATAATGACATATTTAATTAGATGTTGTTTAAATGGAGGATATTTAATGTGCTCCTAATTCATGAGAAGTTTCCAAAAACTTGCATGCAAAGAAAGACAAGATTTTTATTGATAGTCGATTGAAGAATCCCAATGTAAATTGTTTGTATAAAATTTGAATTTATTTTTTTACTTAATTTTGAAATTTTGAAATTATCATATTTCTAATTATAATCATAGAATCAACTTGAGATTATGGTCATTTCAGCTTCTTAGTCTCTTTGAAGAGTTCATAGCCTTCACCAATTGATAGAACCGACTATATCTTGAGGTAGTTGGTGAAAAGAAGAAACAATGCATATATGGTCTATGCTTTCAGACTTTGACTTTCCACCCAAACTTTTACCAATTATGCCACTTCATATGCTATTAAAGATCTTATTCAAGAACATTTGGACTAGGGTGCAAATAGTGTTAGTAGTCAATATTTTGAGCAGGAGCATAAACAATTTCATGATACATAGGCTAAGTGATGAAAAATGATGAATAAAATGCAAATAAGCATATAGTCTGATGGTTCATCATTTCTAACATAATTAGGGCATTCTATTGATTTTGATGATGATATAGAGAGAGATTTTTAGATCCTATGTATTTAGTTAAAACTAATATAGCTATTGTAATTACATTTTCTCATATTAAATTATATTTTGTTGTTTATTAATATTAACTTCATGTTTTACTACATTAATATAGCCAAGTGATGTAAAGAAATTGAGAATACATGATATAAATTGTGGTATATAGGAACAGACATAAATGAGAATGGAGTAGGGATAATTTTATATTGGTATCAGAAGGAAGCTGTTACAGCCATGAGAAGGGTAGGAAATAGGAATATTTTAGTAAAATTGGTTATACAGAAGGAGATCATCAATATAGTTAATGTATGCTCCTCATGTTAGATTAGATGGGAAGAATAAGGAAAAATTTTGGAAAGAAATTAATAAGATTACATAAGGAATTATGAATGATGATAATATTTTTATAGGAGGGAGACTTCAATAAACATGTTGGAAGAGACAAAATAGGATTTGAGAATGTGCATGAAGGATATAGTTTCAGAATCAGAAATGAAGAATGAAAGAATATCCTTGAGTTTGCCATAGCCTATAGTTTAATACTGACAAATACTCAGTTTATAAAAAGAGAATCCTATAACCTTTAAAAGTAAACAATATAGACACCAAATTGGAATAAACCTTTAAAAGTAAACAAAATAGACATTAAATTGATTTCATATTCACAAGAAAGGCAAATCGAGCTCTCTACAAGGATTGTAAAGTTATCCTAGGTGAGACTTTAATCACTTAACATAAGTTAGTAGATTTGGATATTAAACTTAAAAAGTTGGCAAGCAAGTCTAAGAGGAACCGAATTACCAAGAATATGTATTAGACTTTAAAAGGAGTAAAAATAATAATGTTTAAGGATGAGTTGATCAAAACTAGAGTTTGAAATATTGATATGACTATATCAGCAAACAATATGTGGGTAGACATGTTTATAACAATTAAAGAAATAGCTAGAAAAATACTTGGTGAATTTAAAGGATATGGTCATCCTTTTGAGCAGTCTTGGTGAAGGAGTGAGAAAGTGCAAAAAATAATAAAAAGTAAAAGAGAATGGTATAAGAGATTGCCAGGTATGGTGATAGAGAAACTTTTGACCAATACAAACAGGTAAAAAAGAGGCCAAAAAGGCAGTTATGCAAGTAAGAGCATAATTTTTGAAGAAGATGTATGAGAAATTTGGGACAAAGGAAGGGGAAAATGTTATATATAAATTCAAGCAAAAGTAAGTAGAAAGCTGAAGTTGTGGAGAAACACTTTGGAATCCAAGAGTTTCAAGTTAATTAGAATTAAGACTAAGCATGTGCATTGTAGGTTTAGTAATATGAATGGAGAAAGGGGAAAAGTTATTTTAGATGAAGTGGTAATGTCTCAGAGCACTCGTTTTAGATATATATACTCAATTCTTCTAAAAGATAGATGTTGTAAAGAAGATGTTGGCCATAGGATTAAAACAGGTTAGATGAAATGAAGGAGTATTATAAAAGTTTTATGTAACCAAAAGATACTAGTTAGATTGAAAGGTAAATTTTACTGCACTGTAATATAGCATGTTTTAATGTATGGTAATAAGTGTTGCACATTAAAAGGACAATATATAGGTAAGTTGCATATTGCTGAAATAAGAATGCTAAGATAGATGTGTGGATATACTAGGGTGGATATAAATAATAATGAGTGCATTAAAGGAAATATGGGGCAACACCTACTGAAGATAAAATCAGAGAACATAAATTGACATAGTTTGATCATATGAAATAAAAATCTAGTGATACGCCTGTTAAAAAGACTGAACAAATTAACGTTGATATAACCAAGAGAGGTAGGAGTGGACTTAGATTAACTTGGAGAACAGTGATTCAGTATAATCTTACAGCTTTACATTTCTCCGAAGATGTAACTCATAATCACTCCAACTGAAAAAAGAGAATGTACATAACCGATCCAAATTAATTTGAAATTAAGATTTTATTGAATTTAGTTGAAATTAATCACGTCTTCATGTTGAAATTCATATTATAAATTTATTTTTTAAAAAGATAATAATTTAATAATGGTTAATTAAAGAGGGATGGACATATTCGTCCTTGTTCCTTCCTTAATTATAAATAAACATATATGCTCTTAATTAGGGAAGAAAAAATTTCTCCTTATTACGTTCTTAATTGGTGAAGACAAAGTCCATTCTTCTGCATCCTTAATTATTTACTGATTGTTTTCCCCAAATACATCCTTATTTAGCAATGAATCACATACCCAATTAAAATGGAAAGATAATGGCGTCGGCTTCTTAGTGGCTAAAGATTGAACGTACTACTGAATTGGCTGAAGTGTTTGCAATTTTGTATGGACTCAAGCTAGTCCTGACACTGCAATTACTCAATATCACAATGGAGAGTGATTGTCAGTCAGTTATATGGGCATTAAAAGGCAACAGAAAACGATCCTCCCCCTTCTCTTATTTTAATAGTTTCTGATATAAAAGAACTGTAGTATCTTTTCAGTCTATTACTTTTCATTATTTCTGGGAATAGCAAACTTTTTTGCACATCATCAGGCTAAGTTTTCTTTTCAATCTTCTTAGGATGAGCTTATATTATATATATTGATGAAGTTTCCCATTTATTGGCTGCTTTATTTGTTCTTGATGGTTGTCCTCATTCTTAAGTTCAATTAAATCATTTCATTCCTCAAAAAAAAAAATGTTAGAGATTGTCATCAAGCTAATAGTTCAGTGATCAAACTCTTGCACATGACACAATTCAAACTTGACAATCTTACATTTAAATATTCTAATGTAAGAAAAAATTTAAAAAAAAATTACAACAATAAAGATGTACAATTATCAGTATGGATCTTTATATATTACTTTCATTCCTCATTGTTTCTAGAACTTTTATTAGCAGCGTGCAGCTGATAATTGGCAAACATATAATAAACTCATATATATATATATATATATATATAGTTTCTTTTCATAAATCAATTGGAATGTCAATCCTATTGAGACTACCTACATGAACAATTGCATAAAAACATTTTGGCAGACATTGAAAATTAAGCTCTTCATAACAAACTTGAGATTGGCCCTTAAATTCTAATAATATCTTACCATTTTTAAAAAGGCATAAAACTCGACCACAAAACTGCTATGGTCGTCTAGACGGAGACTCATGCGCTTTACTATATTCCTTGGTCCAAGATTCCTTAACTCCATATTCTTTCATAACCCAAATGTAAAGCGTTCCATAACCTTGAACTACAGCTGAAAGACAACCTCTTAGATTCAATAAATCTGAAACAAATATACTGAATCTTATATAGTTAGGATTCGGAACTTGTAGGAATTGCTCATCTTTCAAGTCAAAGGAAGCTAACATTTGACGTGATTGGTGTGTATAACGGTAAGTTAAACAATGGAGTCTTCCATTGATCAAAACTCCTGATTCTGATGGCATTCCAAGTTGGTAAGACGTTTTCCCTTTACTTCTCCCTGCCAATCGGTCCCCATTTGGATGAAGAGTTAAGATTTGAACTTCTGATTCTGGCAGAGAGTGTCTTCGGAGTAGGGCATTCATGAACTCATCGTCTTGTAAAAAACGATCCTGACAACCGTTTACTCTTTCGTTGTTGGATCGAAACCAAATCCTATTGCAACTCTTTTTTGTGTTGGAAGCTGTTGTGGTTTAGGCAATTTTATGTAATATTTAGTAAAAGGATTGTATATATAACCTTGATCTTTGTACAGAGAATGCCACAAGCAAAGTAACCCATTACAGGATCCGGCTATAGTGAATTCTGAGATTATAGGCATATGAATTCGAGTTATGGTCTCGATGTTTGCATCAGAGAAATGGAGAGAGTAGAGATTGTTTTGGATAGGCAAATCATAGTGCAAAATCAGACATGGATCAGTTTCTTCAGTTTTAGCCAAGCGACAGAAATGCATAGTAGCAAGAAGTGGATCTTGTGCTAAGCTATGCCAAGATCGACATACAAACTGAACTTGGACTAAAGATGTTATGGGCAATCTTGATAGTATATTAAGGACAATTTCTCGGGGGAGACTCTCTACTATTGTTAATACTTGGTGCATCTTCTTCGATCCTGATTCTTTTATTCCAAGTGGCTCTGCACTAACTTTCTCCATGATTAGAGTACTGTAATTGAGTTCAGAAGTCTATACATACAAAGGGATACATATATAGATTATGAACCCCAAGTTGCTAATCAAATGAAATTAGAAGCCATTAATTGAAAGCCACAAAGAAAATTAACCCTTTATTTTTTTTAATGTATATAATATACATTTAATTAATTAAATTTAACTTTGACAATGTAAACATTGATGCATTGATTAAACTAATTATGACAAGCATGAGAAAGCCGTCTATTCATTTTAATATTAGGGAGTAGATGACAACTAATCACGATTTGGAAATATTGAAGTTATATATAAATAAATGTTTATATATATAGTCCAAAACATGCCAAAATTGAGAGAGTTTTAAGTTTTTGAAATTCAATTGCGTTCAATTTGGGGAGGTGATACGGGTGCTACGAGAACAATGATGTAACATCCATGCATATATTGTACATGAAGAATAGTTTATCACGAAATTATGATTGAAACGATGATGTTCTTTTTGTTTGTTTTCCTTCTAATTAATTAAAGTGACAAAAAAAGTTAACATCAACTAGCTTTTGAGATTATATATTAATTTATCATTAATTAATGGTGCCGAATGTTGTGCGGTATTGTTTTTCTTTTTTTAAGATTTATTGTGGACGTAAAAAATAATTCAAAATAATTATTTGATGTAGGATAATTAAATATTTTTTTAATAATTTTAAATATTAATATAAAAATTATATAAACCAAGATTATTACTTGTCCAAAAAAATGATTTAGCTAATTGTTAAACTATTAATTTCTCATATCTATATTTTTCTATAATCCAATTGATTTAAATATTTATATCTAACTTTTTAGATTCAGTTACTGTCTAATTCAATTAGAAAATGAAATATTATATAAGTGAACATCTGAATTTAAATTTCACCTATATTAAAATTTCACCCCTGATGCTAAAAATATAACAAAAAATATTTTTTTTGCTTGCCTTTGGTCAACTTAAAATGGCTATTACAAAACCTTTACTTGTGATTAAATAGAAATATTTAAAATTTTTTCACACACTTGTTTAATTAACGTAAACTTTCATCTACAATTGGTATTTTAAAATTAATTAGTTTAATTAATGTTCAAAATCTATTAATAGGTCTATTTTATTATATATTTTTTATTATAATCTTATTCATTTATGCATAAGAATTTAATTTTAGGATTGAAGTATTATTATAATTATAAACTAACTCTTTTCGTTAATAATTTTTATCAAATTATTAAAAATTCTTATTACGGGAGTGATTAAAAATATTTAAAACTCACATTTTCAAAAGGAATAAGAAGATGAATCAATTTTTTTAACATTTGGTTCCCAATATTTTAATTAAATCAAACTTTATTCTTAGAATTAAACCTAACAAATCTTTTGAACAACACGTGGTCGTGCCGGAGTGGTTATCGGGCATGACTAGAAATCATGTGGGTTTTGCCCGCGCAGGTTCGAATCCTGCCGACCACGGGTTTTAAAGATTAAAATTTTTAGCAGACATACAAACTGGAAATTTTCTTCTATAACTTTTTATCTTTTTTTTTTGGAGCAATTAATTTGTTTTGATATCGATATTTTTTTTGTTAACTAAGTGTAGACAAATTATTTCAGTACAAAGATAATATTATCAATTTTTTTAAAACATAAATAACTAAAAAAATCACAAACCATATTAATCTATAATAGAATAAAATCAATTCATAGGAATAATTCAGAATAGCAAATTTTGCATTTAATAAAATACCAAACAACTTGAAAATAAAAACCGATAGAGTTTTAGGATTGCAAAAAGTTATTATCAATTTTTTGCTGATCATACAACATAAAACTGAAGTATATGGGGAAGAAAATACAAACATTAATCCTCAAGAATAATCCAAATAAGGTATTCTTGTACTTCAATCATCAATCCAACCAAAAATCAAAACCAATTGAGACTACCCACATGAACAACTGTTTCAAATAAACCAGGCATTTCTTGAAAAACTACATCCTTAAATATTCCAGATTTTGGATCATATATATAACAAGAGCCCTCCATTCATACTCCAACAAGATCTCACCATTCTCTAAAAGGCATAAAACTCTAACAAATCCACTATTCAAGTAAAACTTAGAAATCTTGAACATTTCATCCAAATCTTTTTCCAAACCCCTTGGCATGTATGTCCCAATATTAAACTGTCCAACCCAAGACTCCTCTACTCCACAATCTTTCATAACCCATATCTCAAAATTATTTCCATTATTACAAAATGCAGTTGCAGCCAGACAATTTTCAAAATCAACCAATTGATAACAGCACCTACTCGACCCACAACAATTAGGTTTTGGAACTATTTGAAATTGTTCGTCTGCTAGATAAAACGATACAATAACAAAAATATGAATATTTTTACTATACCAAGCAACCCAATGAAGTCTTCCATTAACAAGAAGATGGAGCTCAAATGAAATGATAATTATTGTAACCTATGCTTCTCCAAGTAGAACTTCCCAGAGTGAAAATCTGAATTACTGATTTAGATTGTGGCATTGGCCATCCAAAAGAATTATTTTCATAAGCGTATGGATAATAAACTATCTTAACCACCTTATATTCTTTTCTTGTTGAATGATTGTTAGCAAATTTGGGCCTTCACTTTACTTTGGACTGTATCAAACATGGGCTAGAGTGTTGGATTGCACATTTTCTCAAATGATTGGGCTTCTCTTCTTTAAGAATCAGGCTTACTTCCAAAATGGCCTTGGCCATTTTAGTCATAAGCACCATACATATATCAACATTTTTTTTTCTTTGGTTTTTTCGATGTGGGACAACCACTTCCAACACTCTCCCTCAAGTGCAACTTGGCTGGACTTCACATTGCTTTTTGAAGCACAGTTGTCACTTGGACTTTCTTGCTTCAGACCCATGGCCTCAGTTTCGGCTCAACTTTAATCTTCAGCTTGATGATTGAATCTTGGCTCTTTCTTCTTTTGGCTCGAAGGATCCAGCTTCACATTTTATTGCAAGCACTGATCTTGACTTTTCGTTGGTCTCAGAACCTCATTGCCCCCAACAAGCCAAAGATCCTGGTCAAATCAAGCCCAAGTGACAATATCTATGAGGAAACATGTTGCACTTGGAGAAAGAAATAGATCATACATAAAAAAAAAAAAGAAGGCTTATTGTTAGAGAAGAAGGCTTGCACCAATTCTGATATGTTATCAATCAATTTGAATTCAGTAAAAGTTCCTTCACATAAAAAAAAGAAGGCTCGGTGAGGTTATGGCCTCTGAGGTTTCATTTGAAGAGTACAAGCTCAGGCAAAAAGGCAAAAAATAGAGATAAACATGATGCCTCTGAGACTCAAGCAATACAAGCCTAAGATGAATGAAGGCAATTTACAATTGGACCAGGCCAGTTGGACTTGAGGGGGAGTGCTAGAGAAAAAGTGGGTACCAATCCCACATTGAAAATTGAAAGAAAAAATGAGGGCCTTATATGTTGATGAGGAGTAAAAGTCAAATGCCTTAAGGCGTTTTGATAAAAAGCTCACTCTCTTCCAAAGGCTCAAGACATGTTTACAAGCCCATAATGCACTCCAAATCCAAACACTCCAAAATTCAAATACAAGCCCACATCAAATGCCAATACTATTCACATGGCATAAAATTTAATCAATTTGGACCAGGCCCATCACAACTCCAACAAATAGTATCAGAGTTTCAATGCTCCAACAGGTCAAAAGATCCTCACCAAGTCAAGTCCAAGTGACAATACCCATGAGAAATTAATTTGATGCTGATCCTTTGAGCCCAATGAGGAGCGAAGATCATTGCTTTCGAGTCCTTCTTTCTGTTCTCCCGTAGCCTCCCTTCTTGATCATCTGAATCATTACCATTCTCAATGAACTCCCAGAGCTCTTGAGATTTGAACAGAGTTTTTATTTTTGCACTCCAAAACTCATAAGATTCACTGTGGAAAATTGGAAGAAGAGGTTGGGAAACATCATGGGGTTACTTCCTTTGGCTGCCATAAGGATTGAACCTTAAGCTCTGATACCATAAATTGTTGTAAGTAAGGTTAAAAAGTGACAAAACAAACCATGGCAATGAAAGATATCTCCATGATGTTTTCTTTGTGCCTAGCTTGCACATAATTTATTAAGTGTTGGACAATTGATGGGTGGTGGGTATTTAATAGTTTGCAAAATTAGCTAATATTTGTATGGATAATTTAGCATAGTATTATATGATTTTACTGATTTTGAGGTATTTTTGCACAGGTTATAGTTAAAGAGGGAATAAAAGCCAAGTTGAAGAAAGTTGCAAGAAAGCTGCTGGAAAAGAGTTGGAAAGAGCCTCAGGTGTAACCCTTAGACAAGGCTTGTGCCCAAGGGTATCTGATACTTGAAGATTGCATGGGCCAGCTACGAATTCTAATCTGTTTGCGACTTTTGAGATACGAATTTTAAAGCAAATTTTCAAGAATAGTAGGACTTGTTTATTTTCTTATTCAGTAGACATTAAGAAGTAATTTTATTAAGCGTTAAATTCTATTTTATTTGTAATTTCTTTTTATTTTCCTAATTAGGGTAGGAAACTAAATGGGTATTTAAGCTAATCTATTTGTTAGTCCTAGGGGGCTCCTCCTATCTCTTCTTTTCTCATCTGTTACTGTTCACATTTTATAGCAGCCATTGAATATATTTTTTTATTTTTTTTTCTAAAGAACTTGTGTAACTAAACACTATTCAGTTGAAGGGGGTAATCAATATTTTCAATTTGCCAAGATTTGTGAAATCTAATCAATTTGTTATTTATTTTTTTTAAATTCAGCATTTGTGTATCTTTTGTAGCTTATTATTATTATTATTATTATTTTGCTAGTTAAACAATATGGTCCATTGCTTAATTGGTAGAATAATATATCGTCATTCAAAACTACGAATCTGTAATTATTCTTTAGCTTTTGATACTTGTGGCAATTAGACATAGTTCTAAGAAGACGCATAATCTAAATTAAATCAATTCCGTGATAAAATTTGTTGATTAGAATTAGGTTCTTTTAAATATTAAAGTTGTTTGTGAGTTAAATCCTAGAAGGGCGTTCCTATAAGGTTATTCAATAACAAGAGTTAGTTATAGAACGTCTCTTAACTAATTTTATAATCTAAGAAAGAATTGGCTAACGCGAGCGTCTCGGTTAGCTAGAACTAATTTACCAAAAAATTGAAGAGAATTATTTTTGCATCAATGATTAGATCTAATGATTGAAACCAAGATTATTCTCTTTGACTGAAATCCTCAACATTGTTATTTTTTAATTTTAATTTCATGTTATTTATTTATTTAGTTTTTAATTTTAGATCTTAATTTATTTATAATTTTTCAATTTTAAACTCCCTCTATTTATTTTAGTTAATTTATACTTTAGTCTTTCGAAGAAAATTAATTTAAGTAATCAGTTCTCTGAGGATTCGACACCCTATTATCTGTTATTACAATTTAAATTTTTCTAAGAATATGATTTTTATTTTTGGTGGATTCGATACCCATCAAATTTTAGCGTCATTTCCAAAAAATTGATATTAACTTATTTTATTTCTTTTGATTACCATGTTTTTTATGGCTATTGATTTGTATCAATTTGGATACCAAAGAGAAATTTAAAACGAAGTAAATCTATCTTCTCTTGAATCTAAGATTTCTGATCTAACTACTTGGGTGCATAGAATGTTTGTAGGTAATACGCAACAAGCTAGAGTCTATGAAAGTTATGCATATATGAGTTATCTACAGTTCAAGAAGATGATCAAGCACAATGAATTTATTATCCATACTTTAATGTTTACAACTCTGAATGGGAAGATGATTCAAATTTCAACTATAGAATGGAGCTGACAAATTATCAATAATTTCAGTCATGATTACCTCAGCAACAATAGCCACCACCATCCACACCATGTACGTCTTTTGAATAGATGTTTGCATTATTCATGACTAACACTCAATAATTTTAACAGGAGACAAGAACATCTATTCACAATTTGGAGAGCCAAATTAGCCAACTAGCATCATCAATTAGTAAACTAGAGTCTCAAGTCAATTTGCCTTCTCAAATAGTGGTTAATCTAGAGCAAATTTTAGGTGAAATTACCTTGAAGAATGAATAAAAGTTACTGGATAGTACACCCCAGATGCAGACCCCTGAGCAGAGCTTAAGCAAAAAGGCAAAATCTAAAATTATTATCTAAGAAAAAATCCAACCTGTTAAGCTTGAATTTAATTAGCCCTTGCCATTTGTGATTCGAATCATTTTTTCTCAAATATTTTTCCAGCTTAAGAAGGAAAAAGATGAGAAAGAAATTTTAGAATGTTTTTGCAAAGTTGAGACACCAAAATGAAAAGTAATAGACTCTAGTACAACAATTATGAAGAATCTCATGCGCCCAATATCAGAGAGATTAATTTGGAATGTTCACTAGAGCACAAGTTAATGTTTAGCTAAAGACTCTAAACAAAGGTGCTAATGGGAAGCAACCCATATTTTTTTTCCTTTTTTGCATTTTGTTTCTTTTCTACTTTATTTCATTTGCCTACTCATACACTTTCTTTAATTTCTGATTCATTTGATTTTAGTTTTGTCTTGTTTAAATTTTTGTTTTAGTTTTACATTAATTTTTATTTTTTCTTTAATTTTATTTTTAAATTTTTAGAAAAAAAAGTGAAAAAAAGAAAAGAGAAAAAATAATAAAAACAATAATTAGAGCTGTCTAAATTTTATTTCCTTCATATTTCTTTTTGTTTTATATGTCTACTCTTTATTTAGTTTTGATTCAATTTATTTATTTTTAATTGTTTAGATTTTATTTTAGTTTTACATTAATTTTTTCTTTTCTTTACTTATTTATTTATTTTAAAAATTAATAAAAAAAATTAGTAATATTTACTATTCTTCTTCTCTTTACTTGGGAGACACCAATATTTATTTTATTTTTTCAGGTCTACAATGAAGGAAGGGGTAGTTATGGAAATTTTTAATATGGAAGGTTATTACCATTGTTTTACAAATTTAAATAGGAGCTGACACTTTAAGGAGAGAAAAGACAAATAATTGAAAAAAAAAATATTAGAGGGATATGATGGGTATTTTGCCTAACTTAAACTAGCTTACGACCTTAAATTTTCTTTTCTCTCTCTTCCTCTCTTTCATTTTAGCCACCACGAACTAGCCTCCACCTCTCCATCTTCTCTCCATCAATTGCTCCACCTCTCTTTTGACCAAGCAATGGCTGCACAAAGATTCCAGTTCAATATCCATGACTGACCCAGCTCTTAGAAGCAACAAGGAATCCAAACCTCCAGCAAAAGATTTAGAACTAACCTCTACCAAACCCATGTGAAGTTATTTGTGCATTAAAAAGAAAAATTTATGACTCAAGATACAGAAGCAAGTCAGAATCCACATTTTGAGTTTGATACTCTAGAGGAGCAGCACTAGTATGAAAAAAATTTTGAGTTTTTATCACCCTAGGTAAGCATGCTCATTTTCAACCCTTGGTTCTTTGAATATAATTTTCTGATTGTGTTGATTTGATTAGAGAAATTGAGTGGGATTTATTTTTGTGATAGATAATTCAATTTATGTCAAGTTAGTTAGAGAATTCTATGCAACATTTGGTTTTGTCAGAACCGATCTGTTTAATTTAAACACTCCAAATTTGGTTAATTTTTATTTGATGGGTCAGATGTTTAGTTTCTTCTTGGCTGAATTTAATTAAGGCTTTCGGTTTCAAAGAAAAAGCAATATGCTGTAATTTTTCAGACGATTTTTAAGACGTTGATGTTTATACTAAATTTTGTGAAAATATACCTGTTCCATATAATCCAAGCTAAAGACCTATATTTTAAAGAGCCAATTTTTAAAAATATTCATAAATTTTTACCTTTTTTTTTCAAGTAGGAAAGATGCATATAATATTGTGTTTAAAATAAAATTATTTTTCATATGATGCATTAGTCAGAAAAAAAATTAATTTAGGATTTAGTTAACGACATAATTTATGAATGTTATTTCTTTTAAAATACCATTAATCCTAGGTTGTGCTTCTGAGTTGTTATCATTTGCCTGTTCATGAGTAAGTAAGTTGATTTAACAATGATGATTTACACTTTTGCATCTTTGAATTTGAAATTTTTGCGATGAGATAGATTTATTGTGCAAGGAGAATAGTATTTTTCGATTAATTTTAGCAGGTCCAGTTGTGCTAAGAAATCAAAGAGTAGCTACATAAATGTCACCCCTTAGCATTGCACTTACTGTGATGTCAGACATTCTTTTGTTGTGCTCCAATTGCAATATCAATAGCTAGAAGAAAGGATCATCAGATTAAAAGACAATAACACATAAATGGCGGCACAACTCATTAAGATGGAGCAAATACTAATCAATATAGTATAAAGCTTGTGAATATGATTTTTCTAGCAACGGTGACATCCTCTTATGCCACCCTTTCTCCAAAAAATTTCAGGGGAGTTCTCTGTTCTTCATTTTTATTTATATTTATTCTTACATTGAGGAAAATGTAAGATTTAAGTGTGGAGGAGGGATATTCTAATATTGAGTTTTGAAATTATTGAGATTTCGTGAATATTTTATGAAAAAATTTCAAAATTCCTTAAGGTTTTGCTATTGCCCTCTTTATTATTTTTATATTTTTAATCAAAAGTTTTATTTTGTCTTTGAAATAATTCAAACTATGATTTTTGAAAAATAAATTATTATGACAACCCTTAGCTAGCTTTTCTAGATTAATTTTCATTTTTTTACCTGTTATGAATGATTATTTTTGATAGGTATTACTTATATGAAATATTTCGAGTTTTGCTCTAACTAATCTAATTAATCAACATTAAATAGTTGTCAATACATAGTTAGACTTCAATTGATTTACTTTGATTTGTGCTTAAAATTTTAAAAAACTTATGTTAAGAACTAAATAAATAAATAAATAAATAAGAGCATAAAAAAGTTTAAAAATGAACAATTTACTCCGCTAGTCAAAAGTCTATGAGTAGAGCTAGTAGCCACTTGAAACTATGACCAATTGAGTAACCGGATGCCGACATCACAAATATTTGCCCTCGCGTCAAAAGTTTGTTGACATTTCAGGCAAGCCTTAAAAGTGCTCAAGTAAATTAAATTGATTTCTTAGTTCTTGGCATAAGTCTAACACATAAAATGTATATATCTTGATGGATTGAGTGTTGTTTTGCTATGTATTGGTTGACTTCCAAGTGGAAACTAAAATGTACATTAACTATTTTTTGCAAAACTATTTTTTCATTTTATGTTTATAATATTTATCAAATTGATTATTCATTTTTGTAAAATTTTGAAAAACTTATGCTATGAGTTGTTAGCTTTTGGTTGCCTTTCAATTTGAGATTTGAAATATTATAGGTTGGATTATGATTGGAAAAATATGGGTATGATGATTAAAGATTGTGAAGTGCTTGAGGGCAAGCACAATTCAAGTGTGAGAGAATTTGATAATGTGCAAAATTAGCTAATATTTACATGGATAATTTAGCATAGTATTATATGATTTTACAGATTTTGAGGCATTTTTGCACATGTTATAATTAAAGAGGGCATAAAAGCCAAGTTGAAGAAAGTTGCAAGAAAGCTGTTGGAAAAGAGCTGGAAAAAGCCTCAGGTGTAACCCTTGGGCAAGGCTTATGCCTAAGAGTATTTGATACTTGAAGATTGCATGGGCCAGCCACGAATCCTAATCTTTTTAGGACTTTTGAGATACGATTTTTGAAGCAGATTTTCAGGAATATTAGGACTTATTTATTTTCTTCTCAGTAGACATTAAGAAGAAATTTTATTAGGTGTTAAATTCTATTTTATTTGTAATTTCTTTTTATTTTTCTAATTAGGGTAGGAAACTAAATGGGTATTTAAGCCAATATATTTGGCAGCCCTAAGGGGCTCCTCCTATCTCTTCTTTTCTCCTCTGTTATTGTTCATATTTTATAGTAGCCATTGAATATATTTTTAGTTTTCTTTTCTAAAGAATTTGTGTAACTAAATACTATTCAGTTGAAGGGGTAATCAATGTTTTCAATTTACCAAAATTTGTGACATCCAAACAATTTAAATTTTGCCCAAGAATATGATTTTTATTTTTAGTGGATTCAACACCCATCAATATTAAATTTTGTTTGATGAGACAATGTGTGCAATTAAAAACAAAAAATCAGGCCAAACCATTTTTAGTGTCCATATGGCAGAAAATAAAATGTTCCCTCTTGAAGTTTCAAGTATGGATAATTAAGCTTGTGTTGCTGCTAGTGTGAGGGATGTGACTGCATTATGGCATTGTCGATATGGGCACCTAAACATCAACGGTCTAAAGTTGTTAAGCCAAAAAGTTATGGCTGTTGGGTTTCCTAAAATTAATTCACTTAAAGGTTTGTGTGAAGGATGCATGTACGGAAAGCAAAGCCGAAATCCATTTCTTGTTGGACGTGCATGGAGAGCTTTAGAATGCCTTGAGCTGGTGCATACAGATTTGTGCGGACTAAAGAACACGGCATCACTTTGTAGGAGTCGGTATTTTTTTACTTTTTATTGATGATTACTGCCGAATGAATTGGGTCTATTTTTTAAAGAACAAATCAGAAACTTTTGAAAGCTTCAAAATATTTAAGGCATTTGTTGAGAAGGAAATTGACAGATGTATCAAGGCTCTTTGAAATGACATGGGTGGTAAATATTTATCTAATGAATTTAATGTTTTTTTGCAAAGAAAATGGCATCCGCAGGGAGCTGATAGCACCTTATTCACCGGAGCAAAATGTTGTTGTCGAACGTAAGAATTGAACTATTGTTGAAATGGGAAGAAGTTTGCTCAAAGCAAAGGGAGTTTCAAATATTTTTTGGGCTGAGGCTATCTCCACCGCTATTTATTTGTTGAATATCTCTCCAACAAAAGCAGTTCAAAATTGGACATCATTTGAAGCATGGAAAGGGTTAAAGCCTTTGGTAAGCCACTTGAGAGTTTTTGGATGTATAGCTTATTCCTTGATTAATTCTCATCATCGTCTGAAACTGGATGAGAAATTAGAAAAATGCATTTTTATCAGTTATTGCCCACAATCCAGAGGATATAGGCTATATAATCCTTTTAGTGGAAAACTAATTGTTAATAGAAATATGGAGTTTGAAGGAAATGTAGGATGGAACTGGAATGAAAATTCAGTAGACTCGCAAACTCAAGTTCCAATAAATCATGAAGAAATAGAATTTATTTCTTGAGCTCCTTCAAGTTCGAATGGCCGTAACACTTTTACAAGTCCAAAGAGCAGTACTTCCTCAACTCCAAGAAGTATTTCGAGAGAATCTTCTGAAACTCCACCAAGGAAGGTTAGATCTTTGCATGAGATTCATGAATCTTGCAACTTTGCTTTGTATGCCTCAGATCCAGTGAGCTATGAAGAAGCAGCAAAAAATGATCAATGGTGTCATGCAATGAATGAAGAAATTTTGGCTATTCAGAAAAATGAAACATGGAAGCTCGTAGATTTACCCAAAAAAAAAGAAAGCTATCGGGCTAAAATGGGTGTTCAAGACAAAGTATCATGCTATTAGGAGTGTTCAAACATACAAGGCTCAATTGGTCGTAAAGGGGTATGTACAACAGCTAGGTATTGATTTTGAATTAACCTTTTCTCCTGTTGCTTGATTTAAATATGTGAGATTGTTTTTGGCTTTAACTGCTCAATTACATTGGCTTATTTATCAGTTAGATGTTAAGTTAGCTTTTTTAAATGGGGAACTAGAAGAGGAAGTTTATGTTCATCAGCCTGAAGTGTTCGTAATATATGACAAAGAAGAGAAGGTGTACAGGTTAAAAAAGGAACTTTACGGGTTGAAGCAAGCCCCTCGGGCATGGTACAGTAAAATTGATTCTTATTTCCATAAAAATGGGTTTGAAAGGAGTGCTAGTGAGCCTACACTTTATGTTAAGAAGCATGGAAAAAATGATCTTTTAATTGTGTGTTTATATGTTGATGATATTATTTATATGGGGTTATCTTACTCACTTATTGATGAATTTAAGGCAAGCATGATGAGGAGTTTTGAAATGTCTGATGTGGGATTATTGCATTATTTTCTTGGGCTAGAGGTGAAGTAAGAAGAATGTGGAATATTTCTCTCACAAAAGAAATATGAAACAGATCTTAAAAAATTTAATATGAATTGTAATATAGCATCCACTCCCATAAACGTGAATGAGAAGCTAACACTTGAAGATGATACATGCTTAGCAAATGAAAAAAATTTCAAAAGCTTGGTTGGTGGTTTAATCTATTTGGCTCATACTCAGCCAGATAGTTCCTTTTCTGTTGGTCTTATTTCCAGGTTCATACATAAGCCTACAAAATATCACTTTGGCGCTGCGAAGAGGATCTTGCGATATATTGCTGGAACACTTGACTATGGGATATGGTATTCTCATGTGAATGATTTCATACTATTTGGGTTTACTGATAGTTTCTGGGCAGGTTCTATGGATGATAGAAAAAGCACTTTAGGTAATATCTTTAGTCTTGGGTCTGGTACAATCTCTTAGAGTTCGAAGAAGCAAGCAACAACCGCATTATCACCAACGGAAGCAGAATATGCAGCTGCAACTTCTTCAGCTTGTCAAGCAATCTAGTTGAGGAGACTACTTGAAGATCTCTGTCAAGAACAAAAATAAGCCACTAAAATTTTCTGCGGCAACAAAGCAACTATTGCAATGACTAAGAACCTGGCTTTCCATGGCAGATCAAAGCACATTAAAATTCGCCATCACTTCATCAGAGAGTTGGTAGCAAAAGGAGTAATAATCATGAAGTTTTACAGCACAGAAGAACAAGTAACTGACATTCTTACCAAGTCACTCCCCTATGGAAAATATGCCTACTTCATATCACAACTTGGTGTGTTCAACTTTGAATCAATGGGAAGTGTTAAAATGTGATCCAAAGTCAGATTTTATAGCTGAGTCATTGACTGAGTCATAAAACAGAGTCCAACGTACTTATTTTGTTAGTGGTACAACTGTTAGTTTGTTGATAATGTTTAGTATTTTTGCCTTATTTTTCTGAGTTGTTGGTAGCGGCAAATAACTCTCATTTTAGTTAATAGAAAATTGTGTTTGCAGCCTATAAATTGGCAGCTCTGATATGTTATCAATCAATTCGAATTCAATAAAAGTTCCTTCACATACATCAGCTTTTCTTGTGCTCTATTCTTATTAATTGAGTTCGGCCTTGTTTTTGTCACTTATTAACCTTACTTCAAATTGTTAGAACTAAAACAAGTGACAAAAACAAGGCCGAACTCAATTAATAAGAATAGAGCACAAGAAGAGATGATATATGTGAAGGAACTTTTATTGAATTCGAATTGATTGATAACAGATCAGAGTTGCCAATTTGTAGGCTACAAACACAACTTCATATTAACTAAAATGTGAGTTATTTGCCACTACCAACAACTCAGAAAAATAAGGCAAAAAATACTATATATTATCAACAAACTAACAGATGTACCACTAATAAAATAAGCACGTTGGACTCTGTTTTATGACTCAGTCAATCACTCGGCTATAAAATCTGACTTTGGATCACATTTTAACACTTCCCCTCGATTCAAAGTTGCACACACCAAGTTGTGATATGAAGTAGGCATGTTTTCCACAGGGGAGTGACTTGGTAAGAATGTCAGCTACTAGTTCTTCTGTGCTGTAAAACTTCATGATTATTACTCCTTTTGCTAGCAACTCTCTGATGAAGTGATGGCGAATTTCAATGTTCTTTGATATGCCGTGGAAAGCCGGGTTCTTAGTCATTGCAATAGTTGCTGTATTGTCACAGAAAATTTCAGTGGCTTACTTTTGCTCTTGACAAAGATCTTCAAGTAGTCTCCTCAACCAGATTGCTTGACAAGATGAAGAAGTTACAGCTGTATATTATGCTTCCGTTGATGATAATGCGGTTGTTGCTTGCTTCTTCGAACTCTAAGAGATTGCACCAGACCCAAGACTGAAGATATTGCCTGAAGTGTTTTTTCTATCATCCATAGAACCTGCCCAGTTACTATCAGTAAACCCAAACAGCTTGAAATCATTCACATGAGAATACCATATTCCATAGTCAAGTGTTCCAACAATATATCGCAAGATCCTCTTTGCAGAACCAAAGTGATGTTGTGCAGGCTTATGCATGAACCTGGAAACAAGACCAATAGAAATGGAAATACATAACCGAGTATGAGCCAAATAGATTAAACCACCAACCAAGCTTCTAAAATTTTTTTTCATTTGCTAATCTTGTACCATCTTCAAGTGTTAGCTTCTCATTCACGTTCATGGGAGTGGATGTTGCATTACAATTCAACATATTAAATTTTTTAAGAAATGTTGCATATTTCTTTTGTGAGAGAAATATTCCACATTCTTCTTGCTTCACCTCTAGCCCAAGAAAATAATGCAATAATCCCATATCAGACATTTCAAAACTCCTCATCATGCTTGCCTTAAATTCATCAATAAGTGAGTAAGATGACCCCATATAAATAATATTATCAACATATAAACAAACAATTAAAAGATCATGCTGTGGAGGTTATCGCGACAAAGGTCATGGTAGAAGCAGGTCAAGTTGGCAAGGTGATCAAAGGCAGTCACCCAATGAGAACAAAGGCCAAAGAAGTGGAATTAAGTGCCATTTTTGTAACAAATTTGGGCACAAAAAAGCAAATTGCTAGAAAAAAGAGAGCCAAGCTAGATTTGCAGAACAAAAAGAAGAGGAGAGTAAGTTGTTTATGACTTGTTTTCTTACTGATGTTGTATCCAATGGTGTTAGGTTTTTGGATAGTGGGTGCTCCAATCATATGAATGGCATGAAGTCAATGTTTAAAAGACATTGATGAGTCTCAAAAATGCAAGTTAGACTTGGAGATAACAAGCAAATTCAATTTGAATGGAAAGGTACAATTGCTGTCAAAACAAAAAATGGTAATGAAAGATATCATCATGATGTTTTCTTTATTGCTAGCTTAGCACATAATTTGTTGTGTTGGATAATAAATGGCTAGTAGGTATTCAATTTTGTTTGATGATGCAATATGTGTAATTAAAGATAAAAAATTAGGCCAAACCATTGTTAGTGTCCATATGGCAGAAAATAAAATGTTCCCTCTTGAAGTTTCAAGTATGGATAACCAAGCTTGTGTTGTTGCTAGTGTGAAGGATGTGACTACATTATGGCATTTTCAATATGGGCACCTGAACATCAATGGTCTAAAGCTATTAAGCCAAAAGGTATGGTTTTTGGGTTGCCTAAAATTAATTCACTTAAAAGTTTGTGTGAAGGATGCATGTACGAAAAGCAAAGCTGAAAGCCATTTCTTGTTGGACATGCATGAAGAGCTTCAGAATGCCTTGAGCTATTGCATACATATTTGTGCGGACCAAGGAACACGAAAATCACTTAGTGGGAGTCGGTATTTTTTACTTTTTGTTGATGATTACATCCGAATGAATTAGGTCTATTTTTAAAGAACAAATCAGAAACTTTTGAAAGCTTCAAAAAATTTAAGGCACTTGTTGAGAAGGAAACTGGCAGATGCATCAAGGCTCTTCGAAGTGACATGGGTGGTAAATTTTTATCTAATGAATTTAATGTTTTTTGTAAAGAAAATGGCATCCGCAGGGAGTTGACAACAACTTATTCACCGGAGCAAAAGGGTGTTGCCGAACGTAAGAATTGAATTATTGTTGAAATGGGAAGAAGTTTGCTCAAAGCAAAGGGAGTTCCAAATATTTTTTGGGCTGAGGTTGTCTCCACCGCTATTTATTTGTTGAATATCTCTCCAACAAAAGCAGTTCAAAATTGGACACCAAGCATGGAAAGGGTTAAAGCCTCAGATTAACCACTTGAGAGTTTTTGGATGTATAGCTTATTCCTTGATTAATTCTCATCATCGTCTGAAACTTGATGAGAAATTAGAAAAATGCATTTTTATCGGTTATTGCCCATAATCCAGAGGATATAGACTATATAATCCTCTTAGTGGCAACGTAATTGTTAATAGAAATATGGAGTTTTAAGAAAATGTAGGATGGAACTAGAATGAAAATTCAACAGATTCGCAAACTCAAGTTCCAATAAATCATGAAGAAATAGAATTTATTTCTTCAGCTCCTTCATGTTTGAATGGTCTCAACACTTTTAGAAGTCTAAGTAGCAGTACTTCCTCAACTCCAAGCAGTATTTTAAGTGAATCTTCTAAAAGTCCACCAAGGAAGGTTAGATCTTTGAGTGAGATTCATGAATCTTGCAACTTTGCTTTGTATGCCTCAGATCCACAGAGCTATGAAGAAGCAGCAAAAAATGAATGGTATCATGCAATGAATGAAGAAACTGGATTTACCTAAAGAAAAGAAAGTTATCGACCTAAGATGGGTGTTTAAGATTGTAGACCCTTAATTTTTTTTCGGATTAAATTTAGGTCTAATTAAAAGGCAAAAATAGATTCAAGAATGCTTAAATCAGTCTGAAAATTTTTTGCAAGTGGTACAATATTAAAATCCTAAGACAAGTCAGCCCAGGTCACCTCTGTGGCGAATTGGCGCCCACTAATCTGGCCATTTATTAATTTTTTAATTTAGTTTGGACTTTTTCTTAATCGTCAGATGAAATGTATTAGGGCTAGGTTTAAACTTGATTTGCTTATAAATAACAAGGTTTTAAAGATTTTAAGGGAGAGAAGCAACTGATCGGCAATTAGCAATTAGGAATAACTTAGCAGCCAACAACTATTAGAGGAAGGAAAGCAACACAGATAGATGACAACTGAGGAGGCAGTGACCATTGCCTCAAACTTGCTTTGTTTCACCCAAAAATAAGATTGATCCAAGCAGCAATGAGAGATAGACAGTTTGTTTCAATACTTTTAATTTGGAGGAACGAACAAACAAAGGTTTGACTTTTATTATTTAACTCATTTAAATTGACAGTAAGCTTCGTCCATTGATTTGCAATTATTTAAATGTGTCCAGTAAGCTTTGTTTGATAATGCCATCAATTTATATATATACTATATCTCCATTTAAATATGTCCAATAGTAATATTATCTCATGCAATATCTGTCTGAATTAAAGATCCAATGGTCCAAGTTTATTAGTATAGTCACAGTAGCTTTACACCCTCAAACCCTAATCTGTAAATAACCTTAAAATCTTAATCTCCAAACCTTGGTCTTAAGAAAACCCTAATTTCCCAGAATAATTGATATCCAGAAATCTAATTCCTTAAACCTTTAGTTCTAGAGCCCTTAATATCCAAAAACCAAAACCCTAATTCCCCAACAATACTATATCATGTAAACAGTCTACCATTTAGGGGCGCTACTCTCGATCCCCCGCAAGGAGCACTACCCCCTTGACCCCAGCCAGTTAACCGGCTAGCGAAACCACCGCATGCGACCCCTCGTCATTGGGGTCATTATTTATTTGTGGATTGTAATTCTTTGTCATTAACCTTAATTTTCTTTTACTAAACTTTAATTTTCTATATCAAATGTTCTATTTAAGATTAAAATCTAGATCAGATTATTTGATTTATCCTTACATGCTTTATGATGGATAATACATTTTGATTATTTTATTGCTCATTTTATTTAATTGAACTATGTTTATTTATTTAGATTTTAATAAAAAGGCATATTTTCACTTGTGAGTACCTTACTTGTTTAATTTATTTATTTTATGTAGTTTAAATTTATTTAAAGACTTTGGGATAATTGTAAGGGACACGTTTTCACCTTTTAGGTGGGTGTCCAAGTTTATTTTTCTTTGTGAATATTTGAATATTTATAAGGGCATATTTCCATCTTATATGGGTGCCTATTTATTATTTTGTTTGAACTTATTTTGGTTTTAATACAATGAATATTTACTTATTTTAATTTACATGTAGTATAGATAATATTATAATACTTAAGAATTCAATAATACTTAGACCGAAAAAGAAGACTGGTTCCAATAAACCGGGCGTTATGGAAGTGCTGGGCCACTTCTCATCTTCCCCATGCGTATTCAACTTTCCGAACCCAATAGGAGATTGGGGATTCCTTAGGAATCAAGTCATCCACCTCTTTCTTTTTTTTTTTTCGACCCATCCAGGCTACGACTCCATTTTCTCTGGGTTTAGGCTCGTATTCTCTGAGGCCCCGAGCCTAACAGTGCCGAAATTGCAAGAATCATTCCACCGAGAGTGGGGACAAAAATCTCCACTCACAAAAACAAAGTATCATGCTAATGGCTAATGGGAGTGTGCAAAAATACAAGGCTCGGCTAAGTTCATTTTGTCATGAAGCCCAATTTGAAGGAAGCCCAATAAATTCAAAGAAGCCCAACACTCAATTTTAAAGAAGCCTAAGAAGAAAATTATCCATGAAGTCCATAAAATTTTAACATAGTATCAGAGCCAGAATTCCCCAACGGGTCAAAAGATCAATTAATAAGGGGGAGTGAGCTGGAACTTTGATTTTTAAGAGAGCCAAATTCTTCTTTGTTATTAAGCTTCTTCACTTAATGGGTTTGTCTTCACAAATTGGGCTTCATGTATGACAAAATGGCTTGGGTCATTTTGTCTTTTGCCACTTCAAGTTTATATTCCCTTTCTTTTTCTTTGTTCCTTCCGATGTGTTATTGCCCACTGCCAACACTCTCCCTCAAGTGCAAATAAGATGGATTTCACATTTCTTTTTGAAGCTCAGTTGTCATTTGGACTTTTTTGCTTCGGACCCATGAGCTCGACTTTGGCCCAACTTCAGTCTTCAGCTTGTTGACTGAATTTTGGCTCATTCTTTGGACTCAGGCAGAATCTTGGCTCATTATTTGGGCTCGGAGGATCCAGCTTTATATTTTTGCTACATACACTGATCTTAGTTCTTCATTGGACTTAGAGGATCAATTTCAAATTAATTTCTTATGGGTATTATCATTTGAGCTTGAATTGGCCAGGATCTTTTGACCCGTTGGGACATTGAAGCTCTGATACCATATTAAAATTTTGCGGACTCCATAGAAAATTTTCTTCTTGGGCTTCTTTAAAATTGAGTGTTTGGATTTGGAGTGCATTATGGGCTTGTAAACATGTCTTGAGCCTTTGGAAGAGAATGTGCTTTTTATCAAAATGTTTTAAGACATTTGACTTTTACTCCTCATCAACTTATACGGCCCTCATTTTTTTCTTTCAATTTTCAATATGGGATTGGTACCCACTTTTTCTTCGACACTCCCTCTTAAGTCTAACTAGCCTGGTCCAGTTGTGACTTGTCTTCATTTATTCTGGGCATGTGTTCCTTGAGGCTCAGAAACTTCAGTTCTATCTCTAATATATGCGGCCATTTTAGTCATTAGCACCATACATATATCAACACTTATTTTTCTTTGGTTTTTTTCGATGTGGGACAACAACTTCCAGCAATGATATCCAAATCCAATTATAACTTCTTGGTGTTGACATAATGGAGATTCTGGGAGCTCTATAAAATCTTTGCTGCAAGGATTATATATATAGATTGTTTTGTTTTCTGACAAATCAGATAGGCAGAGCAGACTATTACAAGAACTTATAACATCCAATTCAGGTCTAATTGGTGTAGTAATTTTTTTAAGGGTGGTGTGAGGAGTAATAGTGAAATCTATAAGATAAAGCTGGTTTTGGAGAGGACAATCGGAGTGTAAAATGAGATGTGGATATTGTTGGGTTAAGGCATGAGAGAAATGCATATTAATAAGAAGAGGGTCTTGTATTAAGGCTTGCCAAGCTTTGTTTACGCACTTGGCTTGAAGCAAAGATGTGACCGGTAGCTTTGAAAATATGTTGAGAAGAATCTCTCGGGGGAGTTTATCCATGGTGTGTGCTTAATAGCCTGAATTTTCCTGAATCCTGATATTCTAATAATTGTTATATTTATATTATTCTGGAGAATTATTATCTGACCATAAAAGATCACAATTGGTTAATTTTGTACATCATTTGATGGATTAAATTCACCTATTTGACAATGACCTATCAAATTATTCATTTAATTAATGACTCATATTGACAATTTAAATCATGTTTTCCTTAATTAAATCGTCATTTATAGTATCCACTCTCTCATTTTTTTGGATTTTCTTTTCTGTTTGATGTAATTTTGATTCGTTTAGCAGCTTCTTGGTCTCTTGTATATGTCGCTGGCGATTTTCTTAATGCTTAGTGATAATATTATTCTTCTTGTTCCTTTCCAGTATTCCATACATCGCTTATGTAATGTACACCAAGTTAATTTTTTTCCTACATATGTAAGTCAAATTAATTAGTTATGTATTATTATTTATTTCTTGAACCCAACTATAATATAAAGTATTTTAATCATATAATGATATTTAAATTTATTCATGCATTTTTAAATGAAAATATATCAAAATAAGATTATCATCATCTACTGACATTGTTTTTCCTTCGAAAATAAATGGGTATGAAATCTAGCTATCTCATTCTCAATATATATACGAGTGATCAATGGGTTAAAATGAAGATTTTCTATCTTATTTTGTAATTTTGTTTTGCGAATCTTTATAGCAGAAAACACATATTTTATTTTGATAGTAGATATAGAGAAATTTAGTATAAGTTGAATCAATCTATCAACAAGATGATGAATATTAGATTTTGTTGACTTTACCAAAATTTGATATAAATATGAAATTGTTGAATTCTTTCATGAATCTAAATTTTAATTAAATATTAAATTTTAAAAATTCTAATTGAACTTTTAATTTAACTTCTTATTTTGAAAAATTTTTAAGATAAAATTTATTTGCAAGCAATAATTTATAAATATTTAAAATGCATTGTAGTCATTCATAGGATATAAATACATGCTAAGAATAAAAAGTTTCATTACAACCAAAAATATATTAATTCGATAATGTTATTCCATTCTTATATAATCATTGTTATTACCAGAGGGATCTCGACTTATCATATATCTAGACCAGTCTTCTTATCATTGTTGATATTTTTTGCAAAAGGAAGTTTACCTTTTCCAAGAAATCATCTTATATCCATTTTCCCTTAATATTTGAAGTTCTTTTTTGCATACAACAAAATGATGTATTCTGTTGAATCCAATTTTTCATCATGAAACATTCTTTTATTTTTGAGGAGGTAACATAAATTTTTAATTGGAAATTTGGAGGCAATAGTAATATTTATTGAATTTTTTAATAATATATAACATATAAACTAAGAGTTTTTCAAAAAAAAAAAAAGATAGACTGCTATATTAATTTGACAAAATCAACTGCATTCCTGTTAGTTCATCACGTCATATGGGAACGACTCTCTAATTTGCGTTGAATAAAATTGATGTTAAAAAAATAATTTCCGTACTTAATTGACGAAAAGTAAATATTTGGTACTTAATTGACAAAAAGTAAATATTTGGATTATACTGAAAAAATACGATAATTTGGAGTTTTTTTTTTTTTATTTCATAATTATACCTATTAAGTTGGTCAAGTTTCCGAGACAAAATAATAATTTATTCAAATATAGTAATTTATGGAAATTTATAATAAAAGAAATACTAACATGTTATATTTTTTAAAAATTATTTGGATTTATATATTTGAATGGGTTAAGTGAACTTTAATGGTTTGGATTAAGATTAATATTTTACCATTCTAATACTATAATACAGTGAGTATTACTGTATATCGTCACTATCCTAATTAACAGATAGTAATCATAAATCTAAGATTCTTATTCATATTAAACTTATCCATCCGGTGGGGTATCATCCAATAGGATGCTATTCCATCACACGTGTCGAATTATGGGGTATCATCTAATTAAGGGTTCCAGACTTGCATGGGATCTTTGGAGTTTAATTCCAATTTGATAGTTGAAACAGACAGCGCATGTGCCTCTGATCTGATTAAATATGACTCGGTCGGGATAATTAAGCCCATCCACACCTTGCCTTGCGCTAATAACTGAAATCCATGAGTTGAACTTGTGCGAATGGGACGCTAAGGTCCAACAACATGTGTTTATAGAGGCCAATTTTGTTGGCAGACACCCTAGCAAATAAGGCATCAATGTTTCCATTGTCAGAGGTCCAGTAATGGCTGCTGCTTCGTGACCTGTGTGGAGTGGCTCACAGGTCAGGAGCATCGTTTTTGTTTTAAAACGCCTGAGTTTTTTGCTTTCCTGGCCTCTTCAACAAGAAAAGAAAAAAAAAAAACTTATCCATCCACTTTTTTTTTTTTTAAAAAAAAAAACTTTATCTATCCACTCGATCACCGCTTTAATAATTTACTTTTCAAACATTTTAAGAAAAAGAAGAAAATAGTGGGCTGAGCAATAAAACCGCACATGTATATATTGAATTTCGTCAAATCGATCATAGCCAACTTGATAATTTCTTTTCCAAAAACATTTAAATTAACTATCTTTCCATGCATATAACTAGCGCGTGGTAGCCTTATTTTTTAATTTATGGATGTTTTATATTATTATATATAATTTTTATACATTATTTACAAATATATAAAAAATAAATATTCGTACTATAAATTTTAGCTAATTGATAATAAATTGTTATGAAATGTATATTTTTTAAGGAAATTTTTTTCATTGTTAAAAATAAATAAATAAATAAAGTAATTATAGTTATCACTTTTTTAAGAAAAAAACTCAAAATAAAAAAGAAAATATATTAAAATTCTATGCATATTTCATAACATATTTTATAAAATTATAAATTATCCTGCTGATATGAAATAATTATGAAAATATACAATAAAATTATGTTCGCCACTATTTTTTTTAAATAGGTAAAATTAAAAAAAATAAAATTTTTAAAATTCAAAATAATAATAATAATAATAATAATAATAATAATAATAAATTAAATATCTCAATAGAAAAAATTTTATTCACTCAACTCCGAAAAGATGATTTACAAAAAAAAAATCTCAATTGCAACTAATTAACTTTTAATTTTACAATTATTTTCTATCTAAATTACAATTACTAATTTTTAATTTTATAACAAAACATCAAAAATATAAAAATACTAAATTAAAAATATATAGAACAATTGATATCTAAATAAAGTATTAAAATTTTTCATGATGGCGCGATGAAATGTTTTAACAAAAAATTTTATTAGATTTAAATTTAGTTTTAAACATAAATATATTAATAGATAATTAAATTAATGTGTCTTTTTTATAAAATGTCTAGAATTAATTTCATTGAATAAGCATTATAAAATTAAATAAATAAAAGAATAGGATATCAAGCATAATGCGTCTATGTGTAGACATCACAATATTATCTTTAAATAATGGTAATTTAACATAATAAAATAAAATAAAGTATAAGACTAAAATTACAATATGAAAAATTAAATAATATAATTCTAGTTATTGAATAATTATAGATTTATAAAATATAATATAATTATATAAATGATTGTTAAAAGAAAAGGAAATTGAAGTCATTTTTTCTATTAGTATAATATAATTAACTTAAATTATGAAGTAATAAATTAGACTAGAATTTAATAAAAAATGATATGTAAACAATCGGATAAATCTAAAATTTAATGAAAAAGTTGATGAAAGAGTTCCTTTTAGAGAAAATTAAATTGTATAGTATATTTTTAACTTTTTTTTAAATATTATATGTTTTATGTATATTTTTTTAATATATCAAATATATATTCAATATATATTTTAAAAATTAAATATACATTTAGTATATTAAATATATATTAAAAAATATTTTTAAAAAGGGATATTTTTAAAGTTAAAAATTAAAAAAATATATTTTTAAAATTAAAAAGAAAAAGTGAGTATTTTTTAAAATATTTTTATTTTTTTGGATATTTTGAAAAAATCCCTTCCTTTTATCATGAAACAAATCTAAATCTTACTATAATAAAATTTCTTTTGCGAAATAATAATAATAATAATAACACATTTAACTTATAAATTATGAAAAAGCAGTAAAAGCATTTTTTTTTTTGATACTAGGGAGGGGTGATACCCAAATAAAAACTAGCTAGAAACAATTCGTGGCCAAGCCACGCCTTGAATATCCTGCGAACATAAACCCATCAACGAGGAGGGAGGATGCATGAACACCTGCTTCCAATCATTGGCCACAACTGCCATATTTGCCAAACCATCCGCAACCTGATTGCATTCTCTATAAACATGAAAAAGCCGAATCTGCCATTGTCTTTGAAGCCAATCTCTACATTGTGAAATAAGGCCCATATGCCACAGATTATACTCAGTGCCAAGGACTGAGTTAAAACAAGTAGTAGAATCAGTTTCAACAATCAATCTCTTACAGCCAAGGTCCCAAGCTAATTCCAAACCATGAAGGAGCCCTGAAAGCTCAGCCACCACTGCAGAACAATGACCCAGCTCAAAGAAAAACCCCCAATCCAGCGACCAAGATGATCTCGAATGACTCCCCCACAACCAGAAAGCCCAGGATTTCCCTTGGAGGCACCATCAATGTTTAATTTAAAAATACCAGCAGAAGGTGGAGACCAACATACCTGAATAACACTTTTCTGCTTGGGTTTAACACAAGATAGGCTAGAAGACCATGCTTCATCATTGTGATTAACCATGGCCTGAATAATAATTAACTTAGACTCAAGGTTAATATGCTGATTATTAAAAATAACATTGTTGCGCCATAACCAGAGCTGCCATAATATTACTGCAAAAACCTCTTCAGAGACATAAGAAGAGAAGCCAATGAATTGGACGTTGCCGACCCACTCAAACCAACAACTACACGACATGGACTTGAAGCCTTGAAGGTCCTGAGAGTGTAAAATTGTGGACCACAAATACCAAGAACTGGAGCAGTCCCTAAACAAATGTTCAATTGTCTCTATCTCACCACAATCTGGGCATCCATCAAAATTAGTAAAATGCCTACGCTTCCTTTCTACATTTGTCATTTTTCATTTATCAACATGTTTCTCTTTTTCATGCGTGCGTGCGTGCGTGCGTGTGTGTATATATATTAGCGCTGGCTCAATCTTTTTTAAGAATTTAGATAACAAGTTAAATTTAGACATTTTATTATATATTAATTATAATATTATAATTTATACAAAATAAGAATTAAAAAATATGAAGAATTTGATATAAAAAAAAAGAGAAAAATGAGGCGTGAAAAAAGTGTTAAAATATAAATATATAATAATTTTTTTTTATAGTTAAAACTTAAAAGGTGAATTTTTTTTTATATTTCTGACAAATTAAGAATTATTAACTCCATATATTTTATTTAAACTATTTTTTAGGTTATTATAATTAAATTTAAAAAATAACTTAATTTTATTAAATAAAAATAGGCTGGCTAGTGGAGTCTTAGGCTATTACCAAAATGGCCTGGTCAGCCAGCCTTTATGTGTGTGTGTGTATGTATATATTATGGGCCAAAAGAATTTCCCATTTACAAATTCTTTAAATTTTAGATTAAATCTACCTTTCATCAAATAACATAAATGAATTTAACAGAATGCAAAATATTGCCCTTATACCCCCACTTCCTATTAAATACTTCCTATTAAATAAAAAAATAAAAAATATAAATATAAATAGGGCTGCTGTGTAATTTACGTCGAAGTGCTTTGACTTTGACTTCTATTTGCTTGCGAGCCAATATCACTAAGCATAATAATAGCATTAATTGTTTTGAAGATGATGAAAATTTATATTTATATTGCGCAAAATAGAAAATTAAAAATCCAAAAAGCATGATTATGGCTTAATCCTATGAGCCATTTAAAGATTTTTTTTTTTTTGAGAAAACCATTTAAAGATAATTATATATAGACAAATGACAAAATAATATTATATTAAAATAAGACTTCCAAAGAAAGCTGTTTTCCTCTTCATCATTAATTTAATATGTTTAAGGCCACTTCTTTTTCTAATAAATCATGTAATTTTTTTCCTCATACACCATTTATCGCATTTACATTTAATTATGAATAAATTATTTTTAAATTGTGATTGAATATAAATTATGGATATTTGATGTTCTATGCTACCGACGCTAGTGTATAGAAAAAGTTACTAAGCTACCTAATTAGTTTAGGAATTTATCATAAACAGCTTGTTCAATGAATAAAAAAAATAAAGAATTTATATAACTGTTTGTAACAGTAGATAACTGATAATTAATAATTGTTAGCAGTTAAAAAATAATTATTTGACAAAAATATATAAATATAAAAATTTAAACTTATCAAAATTTAATAAAAAATAATAGTTAATATGAAATAAAATATTTTAAGAAAATATGTACAAGTTATATTAGAAAAAAAATCAAAATTCGTGCAATACAAGATCACTATTGGTTAATAAATAATAACTAAAAATATATATATAGAAGTATTATAAAAAAAATTTGGAAACGAGTTTTACATGTGGTAATTAATAATATTGATTTTTTATAATTATATTTAATTAATTAATTAAGAAGGGGACAAATATATTTTTAAGAATTACTAATATCAGGTATATGAGGTGGTCATATTAATCTCAGATAACTCACAATTGATAATATTAATAATATTGCCACGAAATACTAATTTACTAATAATAAATGTTATCTTTTTATCCACATAAAACACAATGTTAAATTTCATTTCGTTGTAGTGGTCGGATGTGATTTCTCCAAAACTGGCAAAGAAAAAAAAAAAGAATAATAGCTAGTAGTTATTTTTGTTAGGCCAAATATTAGATATCCTCTTGAATTTATAGTATTTAGTCACTTTAACTTATAAACTTTTACACTTTATTTTATGAACTTTTATTTTAACTAATTTTTTCTTGTATTTATATATCTTTTACTAATAGACACTTGTGTTAATGAATATTGATTAGTTTACTCCCTGTATTTATATATTTTATGCCAAATAGATATGTTAATAGTTCGACATGACTCAACGTGACTCAATGAATTTGTATTTATAAATTAAAAAAATGAATTCAGATAATTATATAAGTAAATTAAAATTTTAAAGAGCAAACTAAGTAAATGCTATAAGTTCAAAAGGCTACATATGTATTTGACCTTTTTATTATCTAAGTTCAAACGATGTTGCAATGTAAGTAGGGATGCATATGCATATTGATAGCAAGTTGGAGGAACAAAAAGTGGGGCAATTCTCAATTTTTCATGATATTTTTTTGAGGGTCTCTATCACAATAACAACATATATATATAACTCTTGACTCGTCAATGGGTTTACATATATATATATATATATATCATTTTTATTTTGGATGATATTATTTATGTAACATCCCGAATCCCAGATTGGTAAGAAACAAACATAGAGGATATGATTTAGGCTTAGAACAAAGAAGTTTAGAACATGACCTATAACTTGAGCTTGAATTTTATCCAAGTTAATGACAGAATTAGAGAGTCTCAAAGAAGACTTAATTGTTTATTTGTGTCTTAGCTAGATGTATAACTTAAAATTACTCAATTTAGAGTTGTACAGAATAAGATATGATGGATTTAGTAGACAATGTGCAAACTGCCTCAGGACAGCATAGTAGGCTTGACTTCGAAGGACTGTCAAAAATCAGATATAGCTCGGATCGACCTGAAATTTTGACACAATGTAGCCCCGGATGTCTAGTTTCAGTGGGCATAAGAATTACTTAATTTGGAGTTGTGAGTAAATAGATATTAATAAAGAAAAACAGCAAGGTCAGGAAGGGATATCAAAAGGACCTAAGTGAAAATTTCTCCAAAGTTAGGGGCAACTATGTAAACTTAAAAATTAAGAGTCGAAAGTTCTTAATAGTGCCCATATCCGACCCTGGAAGAATATTCTCGAGATTAATCGGGTCATAACCGTAGGTTTCAATTTTTTCCGAAAACGCACGGTTTAAAAGTTACAATCGATTAATCGCAGGAGGGTATTTTGATATTTTAACACCCTAGACTATAAAATTACAGTACAAGAAAGTTGAGGGGGTCAAAATATGAATAAAAGGAAGCCTAATGGCTTGCCAAATAAATAGATAAAAGAAGAAGGCAAGTGGACCAATTAAAAGTGGCTATTTTTGCTATAAGGTGTACCAATTGGAAGTCAACATCTATACCAACATATTTTTACCACTTATGGCTGCCATTTGGATCAAAATAAGCTAAGGAAAGAAAATAAAAGCCCTCTCTTACATGGTGAACTCGTCCAAACCATAAGAGAAGGAAGAAGGAGGTGATTTTTCTAAAATTTAAGGCTTTTGGTTGAAGATTTTGGCGACAAACAAGATTATAAGGTAGGAGAAACCTATCTCTAGTTTTAATTTCATGGATTAATGGTTAATTTAAGAGATTGAAATTAGGATTCACGTAGCTAGATTTGGAGAAAATTCAAGAAATAATTATTTGAAGGATTTGATGAAAGAAATAATGGTTTTAAGGTTAGAGGATATTAGATTGAGGAAAAATTGGCAAGAAATGAATTGGTAGCTTATGTTTTCAAACCATAGGATGTATGTTTAAAGTGTGTATGCTGGAATTCTTGTAGGAAATCAAGAAAAGCTAAAGGAAAAAGAAGAAAAAGATCAAAGATGAGCTAAGGAAAATAAAGGGGAAAAAGGTTTGGTACTTTAACCTTCTTGAATTAGTGATCTCTATTGCCTTTGCATTTGGATGTGTAATTGCTATAATTGTTCATGTGCTTGAGTTGTGGTGGTTATGTGGTTGAGATTGATGATGATATAGAAGTGTTTGTTGTGTATTGATTGATTTTGGGGTTGAGGTTATAAGGGAGGTAAATATGGGAGTGCTATGTTGTGTTGTTTTGTTGTAGCCAGCCATGTGTCCTGCATTTTTCTGGAACTTCAACCGAAATTTAGACTAGCAAAATGATAGAACTAGAACTTGACAAAGTAGACTTAATTGTTATCCATTAAGTCAATAAATCATAGGCTTTGGAACTAACTCATTTTCATGTTTCGAATGAATGTTATGATCAAAATGATACCAGGCGTACAAACTGAAAAACTGAGATTCCTCAGTCAGTAACCTGTGACTTGGGACTACGTTTAGGTGACCTTAATGACACATTTAGAAGCTGTGAAAGAATACTTAAATGTACCCTTATGTGTTAGGAAACCATAGAATTTGGAATTTCCTAAATCCCACTTGTAGATAAAAAGATATGATTAAAAGAGTATAACTCATGCACACTGGAATTGTGAAACCGGACAGACTGAGATTTGTGCCTTGAGTCCAGGTTTTGGTCCATTTACCTCAGGAATTAGATGTTGTGATAGAAGATATAAATGAACCTTGTATATTGGTGAATCATAGGAGTTGGATTCATCTCGATTGGACTTAAAATGTAGAAGTTACACACGAATGAGCGAACCATGCGCAGGCAGACCCTAGCAGACTGCAGGGCTGAATCAGAAATTGTGCCAAAAATCACGTGTTGCCTGTTTTAGGCTGAAATTTTTACTGAATATATCCTTATGTGTATAGTTTAATTTAAGATAAGAATCGTCTCAATCTGAGTTGCGTAGGTAAAGTTATAAATGAAATAGTACGCATTGCGCAGACTTGAGTAACCAATTGGCCAGGGAAAAGTTCAAGGAGTCATCAAGAATTTTGTGTAACAAATTTAAATCTAGAAATTTAACCATAAGGACTCATATGAGTCTAGTTCAAGTGAAAACAAGAATTTTTACATTCGGATTAGTAGAACAAAATTTATTGGGGAAATAAGATAACACGGTACATAAGAAACTAAATGCTAGAATTCACTGTTCATTTAGTAAGAAATAAATGAGGTATAATCGAGATAAAATATTCGTTTGAAATGAAATAAATTATCAAAATATGCTCTTGAAAGCTTGACCAATTAAGAACAAGATAGCATTTTTTGTTTTTTGAAAATCACATCCCAACTGTGTTTTATTTAGATTTTAAAGCCTAACGAGGGATTTTTGCAGTGTTGTAAAACTCGGTGTGGCCTAAAAAGTGCAGTCCGACCCAAAGGCCCGGAATGAAAACTTTGAACTACAAATTAGTTCTATTGAGCTGATTTAGGATAAAAATAGTTAGATTCTTAATCACTGGTGCCATATCTGTAACATTGTGTGGTTTGCATCTAATTTCTACTTAACGGTTAAAGTACCCACTAAGTGATATGCTTAGCGAGTTTAGTTTTCTAAACTCGTAGGTTATGGAGTCCAAGCTGACAAATGGGAAGCTACAAAGGAGCACCAGAGTGCCCAACAGGGGGCGAAGTGAGGAGCAAAGCAAAGTTTAGTTTGGCATGTACTGTTAAGGACTTTTAAAATGTAATTATAACAATTAAAGAAATGTGTAAATTATTATTATTTGTAATAAAAAGGAAAAAAAAATTTATTTAGTGCATGTTCTGTATACCATGTTGCATGTACTGTAGCACACTTGGCTCGGCTGGAAATAGTCGGGTTAAGGGGTGTTACAATTTATGAAGGATAATCTTAAATGGATTAGTAATGAAAAAAATATAAAAGTTTATATATGGTGAAAGTCTATCACCTAAGGGTTTAGTGCTATATGTTTTAATTATGATAATGCTCAGTATATCTAACAATATATGTTGTGTCTATTTGTGGTCTTAATATTTTCTTATAATTGACAACCTTCTCGATTCACAATAATAATAAAAAATTAAATTATAAAAAATATTAGACAAAATAAATAAATTACCTCATATATATCTTTATGTAATATCTAAAATTTTTAAGCAGTAACTTGCTAAATTATATTGATAGGGGGCTGTGTATAATATAGAGTGACTCGGGTATTTGAAATAGATAAAAATGAGGTTAGTTAAGTCTTAAAAAGTTGAAAGTTAAATACAAGTATTGACAAAATTGGTACTTTTGAAAAAGAGACTTTAAGCGGAAAAAATTATAAAAATACCCATGTGGCTCTCGAATTAAATTCTACTATAATTGGGATATAAAATATGGATAATGGCGCTTTAAAATAACTAAAGAAATTATTTTTATAATTTTACAGAATTAAAAGTCAGAATTAAAAATAAATTAAAAAAGTAGATGTACCAAAGTTATATTGAGCACACCATATATAATTAAAACCTTAATAAAATACATATAAATAAATAAAAATTATTTTTTTCTTCTTCCTCTAAGCCAAACCGACCTCATCTCCATCCATAGAAATTTTTTTTATATTTTCTTCATTCTTCCATCAAATCTAAGTAGAAAATGAAGGAAAATTCATAAATATTTCAAAATTTTAAGTAGAATTCATTAACTATAAGAATGCAGCTGAGTACCGATAAAATTTTACCTACAAAATTTTTTTATTAGTAATACCGAGAGAATACCGAGAGAAAATATTAAAAAAATAAAATTAAAAAATTACCAATAGAATAACGACAGATCCATTTGTCGACAGAAATTGTGTCGATAAATATGGCGTGATATTATGGCAGGTGAATTTACCGATAAAACTTATCGATCGAAATTTATTTTTCTCGGTAGTACAGAAGAAAAAATATTCTCTCGATAAATAATAGGCATTTACCGAGAGAACATCCTTCTGTCTGTAAATAAAAAATTCAACATAATAAATATTAATTATATTTACTCCTAACTTTACCGAGAGAAATAGATTTATGTCGGTAGTATCGATGAAAATATTGTCTGTCAATAAATGAATATCACAATAATTAATATTTATTTATTCAGTATTATCGAGAGAACACGATTTCTCTCGGTAAATTGCCGACGAAAATATTTAACTGTTAGTAAATAAAAAAATTCAATATAATTATTAATTATAGTTATTGCTAATTTTACTGACAGAATGATTTAACTGTCGGTAAATTACCGACGAAGACGATTTATCTCTGTAAATTTACCGATAAAAATACACATCTATCGGTAAATTTATAATTAAATTTTTATTAGAGATAATTACCGACAGAATAAACAGTCTCTCGGTAAATGAAAAGTAGGGTGATAAAATTTTTTCGTCAATTGTCAAGCATTTACAGAGAGAAATAGATTTCTGTGGGTAATACAGATAAAAAATAATTGTCGATAATTCTATAGTGTCAGACAATTTATATAGCTCTGTTTTTGAGAAAACTTAACGACAAATAAATATTTCTATCGGTGATACCGACAGAAATATTTATTTGTCGATAAATTATTTGTGTCAGTCAATTAATTAGTCAATATCATTTGCAGATGAAAAAGTCTATCTGTTGATAAATTTATCGAAAGATTACAATTTCTCTCAGTAAATTTATTGAGAGATTAAAGTGTCTCTTGGTAAATTTACCGAGAGACACTTTAATCTCTCTGTCAATGTAAAATTTAGAGAGATCTCTCTCTAAATTTTACGTTGACAGAGAGATTAAAGTGTCTCCCGGTAAATTTACCGAGAAACACTTTAATCTCTCGGTAAATGTTAAATATCCCCATCATCTTTCTCGCGCCACTTCCTCTCTATTTTCGTTCCTCCTCCTCCTTCTTCTTCTGCTTATTATCCATATTTTATATCCCAATTATAGTAGAATTTAATTCGAGAGCCACATGGGTATAACTAAAGAAATTATTTTTATAATTTTACAGAATTAAAAGTCAGAATTAAAAATAAATTAAAAAAGTAGATGTACCAAAGTTATATTGAGCACACCATATATAATTAAAACCTTAATAAAATACATATAAATAAATAAAAATTATTTTTTTCTTCTTCCTCTAAGCCAAACCGACCTCATCTCCATCCATAGAAATTTTTTTTTATATTTTCTTCATTCTTCCATCAAATCTAAGTAGAAAATGAAGGAAAATTCATAAATATTTCAAAATTTTAAGTAGAATTCATTAACTATAAGAATGCAGCTGAGTACCGATAAAATTTTACCTACAAAATTTTTTTATTAGTAATACCGAGAGAATACCGAGAGAAAATATTAAAAAAATAAAATTAAAAAATTACCAATAGAATAACGACAGATCCATTTGTCGACAGAAATTGTGTCGATAAATATGGCGTGATATTATGGCAGGTGAATTTACCGATAAAACTTATCGATCGAAATTTATTTTTCTCGGTAGTACAGAAGAAAAAATATTCTCTCGATAAATAATAGGCATTTACCGAGAGAACATCCTTCTGTCTGTAAATAAAAAATTCAACATAATAAATATTAATTATATTTACTCCTAACTTTACCGAGAGAAATAGATTTATGTCGGTAGTATCGATGAAAATATTGTCTGTCAATAAATGAATATCACAATAATTAATATTTATTTATTCAGTATTATCGAGAGAACACGATTTCTCTCGGTAAATTGCCGACGAAAATATTTAACTGTTAGTAAATAAAAAAATTCAATATAATTATTAATTATAGTTATTGCTAATTTTACTGACAGAATGATTTAACTGTCGGTAAATTACCGACGAAGACGATTTATCTCTGTAAATTTACCGATAAAAATACACATCTATCGGTAAATTTATAATTAAATTTTTATTAGAGATAATTACCGACAGAATAAACAGTCTCTCGGTAAATGAAAAGTAGGGTGATAAAATTTTTTCGTCAATTGTCAAGCATTTACAGAGAGAAATAGATTTCTGTGGGTAATACAGATAAAAAATAATTGTCGATAATTCTATAGTGTCAGACAATTTATATAGCTCTGTTTTTGAGAAAACTTAACGACAAATAAATATTTCTATCGGTGATACCGACAGAAATATTTATTTGTCGATAAATTATTTGTGTCAGTCAATTAATTAGTCAATATCATTTGCAGATGAAAAAGTCTATCTGTTGATAAATTTATCGAAAGATTACAATTTCTCTCAGTAAATTTATTGAGAGATTAAAGTGTCTCTTGGTAAATTTACCGAGAGACACTTTAATCTCTCTGTCAATGTAAAATTTAGAGAGATCTCTCTCTAAATTTTACGTTGACAGAGAGATTAAAGTGTCTCCCGGTAAATTTACCGAGAAACACTTTAATCTCTCGGTAAATGTTAAATATCCCCATCATCTTTCTCGCGCCGCTTCCTCTCTATTTTCATTTCTTCACTTCCCTTGCTATTTCTGTTGTTGTCGTTTCTATTGCTGCTGTTTTTGTTTGTGTCGAGAGCTCGCTCCTATTGTATGAAGAAGAAGAAGAAGCAGAAGAAGAAGGAGGAGGAGGAGGAGGAGGAGATTTGGAGGTATTTATTTGTTTTTTTTTTAATTTTGTTAAATATTTTTTATTATTTATATTTGTGTTGAATGTTTAATTGATAATAAATTTTATGTTGGATGTTGTTATTGTTTATATTTGTGTAGTTTAGGTTGATATATATATTTATTTGTTTATTGTTTGAATTTTTAGGGTAGTTTTATATTTTTGCAAAAATATATTCAAAAATTAATTTTTTTTTACACATTTTTATATACTCATAATATTATTTTAGGGATGTAAAACTTTTAATAAAAAAATTAAAGATTTTTAGGTAGTGTATATATTATTATTATTATGTATTATTATTAAATTTTAAAAAATTTAAGTTAATTATTTATTTGATTTTCGTATAATTGTTAAAAAAATTAATGTGTGTATTATTGTAGATTTTTGTATAATTATTTAAAATAAAATAATTAGGTAGAATGAATTAATTTTTTAAATTTCAGTAAAAAAAATCTATTTGTATGTTTTTTTTAGGGCAAAAAATAAAATTTTAAACAAATTTAAATTAATTATATTTTATAAAATTTTTTATAAATATAAATATTTTAGATTTAATTTATTGTTGTTAGGATTTTTTAAAAATTTTATGTAATTAGATTTAATTTAATAAATTGTAGAATGAAAAATATAAAAATTTAGGTATTTTTAATGGTTATAAAATTTTTTTTGAGAAATTATATTTCAAGAAGATAGTCCTGATAATGTATAATTGGTTGATAGGATAAATGAGGGTGATCCAAGTCCTTTAAATGATCCAACCGGAGAACTCATGGATCATGTGGCTATGGAGGTAGAAATTTTATTGGATGAATTATTATTGGACTTAGAATCTGAATCATCCTAATAAGATGACAACGCTTAATTCTAACAATAAGTAATAGTAATCAAGCGATAGCTTTCACTGAAAATTTATTTATATGGTTGCTATTTTATTCATATTAATTATACTGATGATTTTTTTAGATATGTATCGCGGATCTGGAAGAGGATTAGATCATTCGGGGTCTAGCGGTATCTAGTGGAGGTCGAGATTCTAGTAGTATAGATCAGCCACGTCTACAGTTGCGCAATATCTAGATGATACATTTATTGAAGATCCCCAGGTTTATGCTGCTACAAACGATATGCTTAGAGAGGATCATGCTTTTACTTTTCACCGGGCCCAGACAGAGGATCCTGCTTCTTTTTCTCACCCGGTACAAACAGAGAATCCTGCTGCTTTTTCTCTCCCGGCCACTTTAGATGCCCACATTGGTGATGCCAGTACTGCAGCATTAACAACAGATCGTGATGATAGGATGCAACATTTGACTGTGCGAGAGTCAGAGTAAGTATTTTTAATTTTTTATATTACTTATATTAAATTAGATTTAATCGGTTTATTTTAAATAAATGTGTACTGTTTTTTTTTTTAAATTTTGCAGCTACATGATGGATTAAGTTGGAAATTTCACTAGACGCATTCGAAAGGTCATGACACAGAAGATGGATCCCGCAGGAGTTTCTAGGAAGGCCGTCTCTCTGGAGATGAAGAACTTTTTATTCGAAGAGTTTAAGGTTAAAAACCATTAAATTTTAATATTTAATATAAATGTACAAGTAAATATTTTACATTTAGATGATACTAATTATCTTGATTTTTTTTACAGAATTATTTTTACTGGGACCAAGCTATTGATAGCCTTGTTCGGATTACCTTCATGAAGAAGGCACTTATTCGCTACAGCGATATGCTGAGTGAGGTAAAGGCTGCGGGGAAGCAACCTTCATTTATTGATGATCAGTTATGGGCAAACTTGCAGGCCCGCTGGAGCTCTCCTGAGGGGTAGACACATTCTGTCGTTGCCTCTCGTAACAGGATATCCAGTATTGTGGATAGTGCAAGTCCATCCACATATACGGGAGGCGGCTGATCATGTCATGATCATGCTCGTACACTCGTAAGTATATTTATATTTATAAATATATTTTAATTTTTAATTTTTTATGTTATTAAACTATTATTTTTTCTTTAAATATGAGTCTACCATGGGTCGACTGCCGAACATCTATGAGCTGTTTATGCATAAGCACACCCGAGATCACGACGGACGTTCATTTGTGGATCGTCGATAACATGATATAAATGTAAGTAATTTCATAATTTTTTAAATATTACCTAAATTAAATTTAAAATATAGAATTAATAATCTTTTTATATTATATAGGATTATTTTATTGCTTCTCGGAAGGAAGCCTCTCAGTCTGACATGCTTGTTGATGATAATAGCTTATTTAGATCAGCTGTGTGTGAAGAGAAGCTGTATGGACTTGGCTCACAGTATGTCAGCACAACTTCCTCTTCTTCTTCTAGTAGTTCATCGGCCTTATAGAAGGAGATCGAATACTTGAAAGAGTAGTTAACATTTGAAAGAGCAGTTGGCAGAGCGTGATCGGACTGTTTAGCAGCAGATCCAGGAGCAGGTGCAGATGGAGGTAGAGGCGCAGGTTCAATCTCGAATTCAAGCGCAGATGCAAATCGATGAGCAGAGGTTGGTCCAACAACAGCTTAATGAGTTTATGTCCAACTTCATGAGAGGAACCTTTGATCCATCATGACATTTTTTGCCTGATAGTACTCCTCCACCTCCCTCCTGCTACCTGACACAGATTTTTTTTGTATTTGTATAACGATATTTTAATTTTATATCGTTATATACATTTTATTATTTTTATGTTCATCTTTTTTATATTTAAATATTTATTATACATAATATTTTTTAAATATTAATTTTATTTTTATATTTTTATTCTTATTAATAAAAAATTTATACATACATTTATATATTATAAAATTTAAAAATAATTTATATATACATTTACCGACAGATTTATTTTTGTCAGCAATTTTTTCTATATTACAAACAAAATAGGAGTTCTGTCGGTAATATCGATGAAAAATTATCTATCAGTATTACCGACAGATAATTTTTCGTCAGTCTGTCGGTATTACCAATAGATAATTTATAGTCGGTAAAATCGATAAAATTTTCTATCAATAATTTTTCTTCTGTACCGACAAAAATAATTTGTATTGATAAATATTGCCAACTATTATTCTATCAAAAAATTACCGATAGAAAAAATCTATCGGTAAATTTATCGACAGATTTCTGTTTTCATCGGTATTTCAATTATCAATAAAAGATTTAGCGACCGATTTTTTTGTCGATAAATACTATTACTGACAAAAAAAAAAGTATTACCGACGAAAAAATTCATCGGTAATCCACTAAATTCTTGTAGTGATTAAATGAAGTTAGATACACCAAAATTACCACCAAAAATTCAAGAGAAAATTGAGGGAGATAGGAAGAACTACTTTGAAAAGAGGTTTATGCTTGTATATTAATAGTTTACTATTATTTAATTTTCTTTTAATTTTTAATGCTTATGGAGGCTAATTGAACTATATTAACTGAATTAATTGTGAAGTGTTATTTGTTTGAATTTTTAGACTAACCTAGAAATGTTCAATGAGTATAAAATTTTATTTGTCTATGTGTTACGAGATGTTGTATAAATTTTTATAATTTTTAAAGATGATTTAATATGAAAGAAAAATAAAAGAACACAAGCTGCCATTACTGTATCAATAGAGCTAAAATTTTAGAGTTTGTGAAATTCAATTAGAAACTATAGTAAAATAATCCAAAAAAAAATTTGAAACTTTACATATAAGATCATATATATGTTTAAGACATATGGCTAAAATTGTATAAATTTTAATAAAGGTTTAATTATAAAAATAAAATCAAAAAGAAAAATTTTCAGAATAGTGACTATAAAATTAGAATCTATAAGATTAAGTAAACATATTTTAAAAATAAGGTAAATGAGTATATAAAATTCTTAAATTTTATATAAAAGTTTTATATATGTTTGTGTTATATGGTTAGATTTTCATAAATTTTTATAAAGGTTTGGTATTTAAATAAAATTAAAAAATAGGTATTGCAGTAAAGTTATTGTAAATACAGAATATGTATGCTTGGAAAACATAATTTTTAAAAATAATAAAGAAACTTAGAAAAATATAAAACTTTAAATATAAGTTTATGTATGTACCTAAGACTTATGTTTAAATCTGTATAATATTAAATGGAGATTTAGTATTGAAAAAGTTTAAGATTTTAGAATAAAAATGATTGTTTAAAATATGTTTGGTGAATATGTTTTAAATATAATGTATTTAAGTTTAATTTAGTAAGTATTTCTTTACAAATATGGTTAAAATAAAACTATTGAATAATAAATAAAGGAATAGTTAAGTTAAAGAAATATTTTTAGTTAAAATGGATATTCTAATTATGTAATTAATTAATAAGAAAATAAAGAAGTGTTTACCGAAGAGTGATGCTTTAGTAAAAATTTACATAATTGAGAAAATTGATTGAAATAAGAAAAATAATTAAAATATCAAACATACTGATGAAAAATCTAATTATCGGATTGAATGGTTAGCCAGGGGAGTGGACGTCCACATTGTTAGTGGACACTTTATGCCATTATTGGACACTTTGTATCATTAGTGATAATGGACACTCGTGCTATTAGTGAACACTTTGTGTCATTTGTGATAGTGGATACTTGATGCCATCAGTGGATCATTGGCCATATTCTTTATAGTGGATATTTACTTGCCATTAGTTACCCGTTATCCGAACATATGATTTTAAAATTAGTATATGAGATCAAAAGAATTAAATGAAATTTAATAAAAATGAGCAAAGTGTAATATAAGTGTTTACAAATTTGTGTGAAAAATATGAATGTATTATGAAACTTTTATCTTTGTTAATAATGTTTTAATCAATAGCTATAAAGTGAATATTCTTTTATCTTAGTTAATAATATTTTAACAACTAACTGCAAAGTGATTATTTCTTTTAAGTTTAATTTAAATTTTAAAGCTTATTATGAATTAGACAAGTAATGTGAATTCAATTGAGTAAATTAATTATTAATTTACTTTATGATCAAAGTGAAGATTTTATTTTCAATTGTTATTATTATAAATATTTTCTTTATGTTATAGTTTTGGCAAATTATGAGTATATAAATACTACTAAGCATTGCTTAGCGTGTTAGATTATTTTTGACGCAAAGATCAGACGGGCATGATAGATCTAACTGAGTGAATTATAGAATTTTAAGATAAACTACAAATCAGAAGGTGATTAATGAAGAGTTTTATATTATGTATTGAACTTTGTTCACATAGTAGTATTATACCTACAATGACAATTGTATAATTATGTTTAATCTAGAGTATTATATATTTTTATATTATGGTTTGGGCTAAACTTTATTTTAAGTCATATTAGTTGTAGTAAATGTCTAATAAACTAAAAATCTTGATAAAATCAAAGGTATTTGATTTAAATTATTGATGATAGATGACAGATTATTGAAGTTAGAGTTGACGCTGAATGAATGAAATATTGAGAGTATTTTTCTTGTACAGATTGTGTTTTGATTTAAGAAAATGTCGAAAATATCAAATTTTAGGGGAGACTTTAATATTTATTGATATTAACTTTAATATTTATCTAAAATTAAATGTATAAATGTATAGGCATAATATGACATCTTTTGCTAGTTTCTTAATAGGATTGTCAAAGGGGTGTTATATTTTAAATATTATTAATAACTAATATTTGGATTTCAAACATTCAAATAAGGATGACATCTTCCTTTCACCATTCTCCTCCTTTTCATAAAAGCTACAAATACTTCCTAGCCTTTCATCTCTAAAATTCTCCTTCTCATAGCTTTAAATCTAGTTATTTTGAAAAAAAAATCATGATCAGAATGCTTCTCAGCAATGGGATATTTTCGCCACCAATGATAAGAGAAGGTTGGCCTTAAATGATAGTTGTTGAACTTTTCTTTTATGCACTAGAGAAAATGGAATTCAACCTAGTCTCAACTTATGAAGCTACGAAGGAAATTTAAGAAGTATTAAAAATGACTCATGAAGGTATAATTGAAGGATACAAAAATGAATATCATCACTACAAGTTTTGAAATTTTTCAAGTGAGTGAAGAGGAAATGATTGTGAGCATGCAAAAGAGACTCATTACCATAGTGAATATATAAGCTAAAAGGATTTCAGAAAACTTTCACTCATTAGGAGCCAATCACCAAGCTCTTAAAGTCCTTACTAAAAAATTACAATATGAAGATGGATGGAAGAAATCCAAAAACCTATGCTTATTGACATTTAAAAAATTACATTTCACCTTTGAGTTGAAGACAAAATGGAAAGAGACAATAGAAAAATAAGAAGAAAACACCTCCAAAAACAAAAGTTTATTGCTATAAAAAGGCTCTAATTGAGAAAAATAAGGAATCCTAAAGTGAAGATGATGAGCAAGAGATGATCTTCTTGAGAAAAAGTTTAATAAATTCCACAAATTCTTCTACAATGATAGATTTAAAAGGAAGAATTATTGTTGGTTATTTGAAAAAAACATTTTAAAATAAAGAAGAAAAAAAATGTTGTAGATATTTGACAAGGAAGTCGAGCAATAATCTAATATATTTTTTATTGATGTTAATACTCTTTTTATACATAAATTTGCATAAGTTGTAGCTTAAAAAATTACATAAAATCTAGCATGTCTAACAAATAAAATAAGATGTTCAACAACTTTGTTTGCAACTAAAAAATATGATTTTGTGGAGATTATTTTGTAACAAATGAGGTAATAACTACCAACACTCATCCTTACATCTTTTGCTGTAAATCTTATCATTCTTAAAAAAAAATTTTGCTTGCATTAATTGATGCTAAAAATGTGCTTCCTCCAACAATTGTTGATTCGTAGAAGCTTTAGCTTCTTCTTTTTATTGTTCTGATTTGCATACTATTGTGAAGTGATCTGGTCGGCTACAATTGTTGCATTTCACTTCAAACCTCTACCAACACTTGGGTTTTGGATGGTTAGTTTTTTTTTTTTTTTTTGCAATATGAGCAAGGTGGATAATATTCACTCTTATTGTTTTTCTTTCCAATTTTAAATTTTATTTGGGCTTGCAAAACTCCTTCAACTGCTCCTTGTTCCCTTATTAGCCTCTGTTGCTCTTGAGCCTATAAGGCATTAATTAACTTTGCCAAAGAAATGCTTGATAAATATTTAGTATTTTCCAAAGAAGAAATGGTGGCTCCATACATCTCGGGAAGTGTGACAAGTATTTCTTATAATGATTCTTTGATCAGAAAAATCCTTACATAACATTATTATTTTGTTAGCAAGACTAAGCAACATATCAGTATACCCTTTACAGTTTCTTATTCTTTCATTATTTGTAATTCAAATTCTCTAATCAAGTTTAATACATACATATTCTTCACTCTTTCATTGCTTTTGTATTTGTTTTTTTAAAAAAATCCCAAATAGCTTTTGCTAAAGGCTGATTCATGATTTTTGTGAATGGGTTAGGAGAAACAACAACATACAAATAGGCAATGGCTTTTGCCTTTCTTGTTTTCATCTTTTTGTGATATTTAATTTGGTATATTATTGGATTTTCAAGCAAATCAGGAACTTCATAGTCTTCCTTAATTGCTTCCCAAAGATCTTGGGCATTGAGATGAATAGTCAATTCCACAGCCCATATTTGATGCCATCAAATATTGGTATTAGAGGCATTCCTTGATATCTTTTTTCTTTTATCATTTTCTCAAGCTATAAGTCTTAAAGGTTTGTTGAAGATGGAGGCTTTTTTTTGTTTAGCTAATTGAAAAATATTTAACTTCACTCAAACGCACATATTCCTCAAGATAATATAAGCTCTGATATCATTTTGTTGGTTATTTGAACAAACCTTTTACAGAAAGAAGAAAAAAAATGTTGTAGATATTTGACAAGGAAGGCTAGCAAAAGTTTGATATATTTTTATTGATGTTAATACTCTTTTTATATCTAAATTTGTATAAGTTGTGACCTAAAAAACTATATAAAATCTGGCATGTCTAACAAACAAAATAAGTTGTTCAACAACTTTATTTGCAACTAAAAAATCTGATTTGCAGAGGTTATTTTGTAGCAATTGAGGCAATTACTAACAATTACAATAAAGATAATGGAAGACAAATGGAGGAAAAGAAATTGATTGAAACTGAGTTTCACTCATAACAAACTATTGTAGCAATTGTGGGAGATTTTGAGCTTACTCTAGAGTGCTTATTAAGGTAAATACAAACTTTTGATAAATTAGATATATTGGCATTAAATTGGGCTTAATACATTTTAGTTGAAAAATATGTTATGCTACTTGATACATTGAATATTTATGACCATTGTACTATGAAATATGGTTTGTTATGCATGCATTATATGCATTGTGAAAAGCCATTAATAATGGCTAAATTGAATAAAATGTTATTTATATGAATTATGTGAAAATAACTCAAAATATTTGGGTGATGTATTTTTAATATGAAATATGATACATTGTGATGAAATGATGAGATATGATGAATTACTATGAATTGATATTGATATGAATAAAAAAAATAAAAATGATGCAATGTGATGAAAAATCAAAAAATGAAGCAATGTGAAAATGAGACAAAGTGTCTAGTTGATAATGAGAAAATGAGAAAAAAGTTGATTATGAAAAATATGAATTATTTATGTGCCTAGTATGTTATTCAATTTTCAGAGTTCTGTATTTGGCGGCATGCCTATGAAGTTATCCTCATTATTTGCCTTCAGGGCTAGATGTTATACGTCACTGATATTTAATTTTGTTTTCAGCGCTAGATACTTGGTGTTAACATAGACAAAAACAGTAACTCTGAAATTTGAATAATGTATTAGTTTGTTTGAGCCTATGCTTATGTACATATTTATATAAATTATAAAAAATGAAAGATTATGCTTTAAAAGTGAACTTGTATGCCACATTGTGACATAACATACAAATACATTATGCATTTATATTGTATTAAAGTGTCGTTATTATCAAAGTTTGTAATCCATCGCGGAGATAACAAGGGTGTTCCTGTAGAGCCGGAGAGTTCTTCTAAACCTGATAGGGTCTAGCTTTGAGATTGTAGAGTTGATATTGGTGCATCAAAATCAGAGCTATTCGCCAGCATGTATATAGTTTATATTATAGTACATTTTGATATTATGTATATAATGTTATATTTTTGGAGTATATATTGTAAATTATAAAGAATATTTTGGTTAAATTGTGTAATATGAGGTTTTATATGTGTTTTAATAAATATATGTATATGTATAAATATTTTGAGAAAATATGGAGGATTTGTAAAGTTAGGACGAAATGTTATTTATTATTTATTGGGAGTGTATTTTGTGCAGGTTGTGTAATTATTGAAAATTTGAAATGTCCAAATTACAGACAAAACTCTGACAAATTTTTTCAGAGATTTTCATATAAAATACTATTTTGGAACCTTTAGTAATAATAAATATTTTATTTATTACTTAAATATACATTTAAAGTGTTTTGAAAATTTAAATTGAAAATGTGAATTTTTTTATTAAATCAGGTTGTGACATTTTTATACTGTATATGCTTATTTTATATATACTGAGTGTATATATTATACGTATATAAAGTATAAGGGTGTTACATATTATAGATATAATTTTTTTGATATAAGAATGTCAAAGAGGCTATAAATGTGGTACATGAACTCAAGGTCTCCTTCTAGTTTACATAGAAAGTCTTGGTTGGGCAAGTCAGCAACCAATATTCCCTTTGTGCACTCTGAAAGTAAAGCTGTGCATCCACTGAAACATATAAAACCTCTGTTGTACTATTCCTAACTCTATTGCAAGTGTATAATATCACAAATAAGTAGTAAAGTATGTGAGTAGAGTATTGTTCCTACGTTAGCATAAAAAAAAGAGTATTGTTCCTACTAGAAAGATTAATTCTAAGTACCAAATAATTAAATTTCTTATTATTTAGAAAACAAGTTGATTTTAAGTAAACTAATTAATTTAAATAAAGCTAAATTTAACTTCTGATATTTTCAAACATAGGATTAGATATTTTCATTTGGTTATTTTATAATTTTCTTAAAGTATTAATATAAGTTTATTTATTCTTTGATTATTAGTTAGATCTTTTTAAATTATTTTTTAATCTCTCTTAAGATATAAAACTAGTATTGATATTAACTCTTAAGTCTATTCTCGTGATCTTAAAAATTAATTCAATTCTTTAAGTTTTATGAAGATTTTTACTCAGCATCCTAGGTACTTTTTTTATCTCAAAGTAAAAGCTATTTAAGATTGCCATCTTCTTGGATTAATGTTGTGCTTTTACCCTCGCTTTATCACACAATATCTCAAATCAAATAATTATTGTTCAGATAATTATTAACATTAAGTACAAGATAACAAATTAACGAAGAGTGAATATTATTGTATTAAACAATCATGAAGTTTACTATAAAATACTCAATTGAATTGTCTAATCTTAATTAGGATTTTTAGTTATTCATAATTAAAAATAATAAATGAAGGAATTGAAGAAAATTAAAGAAAACACTAAAACTTGAAAGAAAAGGTAAATCAAACTCTAAATCTTCTTTGGATTGAATGGAACTCCTTGCTTGAACTTGAATCTCTCCAAGGACTATGCCTCCTCTCTCTCCAAAGAAAATATTGAGAACTGACTAGACTTGATATAATTATTCACGGTTGTGGGACCCAAAAAGCATAAAACTTCTTATGACAATTGTTTGTGCAAGATTCTTTAAGATTTTGGCCGAATTATACTTATAAACATATTAAGAGTCTCTAAATTTATATTAAATTCATTTCTAAACATATTAGAAGTCTCTAAGTTTGCCCTAATTCTATTCCTAATTAGTTTAGAAGTCCCCAAGACCACTATATAAGCAAAGTTTCCTTTCTAGCAGTGTGGTTTTGGAATGCACAGCTGCGCATTTTGGGTTGCACAGTTGTGTTCTTCAATATGCTTTTAGAGTTCTTGATTTCTTCTTTTTGGCAGATGCAATTTCAATCTCATGGTCATACACAATGTGTTGCACAGTCGTGGAAATGCTTTTCGTTCTATTTTAAATTTGTCTTGCGTCCTTTTTTGTGTTAGTGACTTCAATGGTAGGGTTCGTCCTAAGTTACTCCCTATTCAATTGTTAATCTTTTTAGCTCTTGGTGCTCTTATGCCACAAGTGAATTTTAGCAACAATTCTAGTACTCTTTATTTTTTTTCCTCTATTTAGACCCTTTGACACGAAATAAATAAGATTATTTTCAATAATCAGACCTTATAGGTAGGGAATTATTCGATCTAATTATACTTAGAGAGCTACCTCTTAGATTCATGTTACAAACCCTTCATTGTCGTATGATAGTAATCTTTTGTTTAAATCTTCAAAATGTACCAAAAGCTAAGAAAAGATTAGAATTTCTAGGCCAATATCTTTTTAGAAGCCTTCTTTGGATGAATCACTTAAATGGAACGTTGATGGGGGCAATCTTGGGGAAGCTAAGTCCTATGGGAATTGGTGGCGTCATAAGAGATAGCTCGGACAATTTTCTTATTCTTTCATGTGGCATGGATGTAAGGATTCTAACAAAGTTGAATTGCTTGCAATTCATAAAGCTATTAAGCTATCAACGATCCATGACTGAATAAAAAATAAAAGCATTATAGTTGAATCAAACTCTAGAAATGCAATTAGCGAGTTCAAGGCGACGTATTGCAATCCATTGAAATTCTACAAAGTTCTATGAAAAATTAATCATATGGTTAAGCTCCTTCCCCTTGTTAATTTATAAGCATGCCTTAGGAGAGTCAAATTTAGTTGCAGATTGCCTTGCTAAATTAGGTGTTGCAAGAGATACTGACTTCGTGGCTTAGTTATGAGTTGGGTATGGAATTGTGATGTTGGGGTAATATGTAATATGGTCCCATTAACTTGGCTTGGACAGATTATCCCTCAAGATATGCTTTGTTGAGATTGAGAAATTAAGACTGTTGGCTCTGAATTTCTTTGGAATTAGTTGATTTTTTATTTTGAGACTTGCGACTTTGTAACATCGCAATTATCTTAGCTGATGCCACATATTTTGTTATTGTAGTTTAGTAGTTTATTATTCTTCCTTGCCTATGCTTTCACACTATGACATTCTCTTAATTTGTTGGATTTGTGCATAGTCTGCTCGTTTCTTTTATGTGCCATTAATTTTGCAGCATGATGGTCATTGTGGATTATTCATCTTGACGAATGGTGTGTTTTGTTTATGGGCTTTAAGCATAAAAGAATAGCTTCTTAATCGGTTATGGCTTTTTTTCCTTTTGCTAGTTTTCTCTATGCATTTGTTAGTTTTTTTTCAAAGAGCCTTCTTGTTTGCCCATATGTTTTGAGAATCAGGTGTGCTATTTTTTTTTATTTTTTATTGACTTTATGGCCGGGAATTTGGTTAGTTTAGGTTAATTTGCTGGTCTGTTATAGTTGGCTCGATTTGCTAGAATGCAAGTCTGCAATGTATGCAAAATTGTTCATCTGGTATTCTCTCCTTGTAAAATTGTTGAATCGATACCATTTCTCCTTGCCTTAAATTTAGTTGACACTAACTCTGTAATTTTGTGGTATTTTAGCATAGCAAATTTGCTAAACTAATATCAGAAGTCCCTGCTTTAAGGTTAGTGGCTACTAGCTCTTCTTGCAGATCATGATTTTTCAATATAACATATATATTTGATTATTACCAGCTCTTCTTAGTTGTGTTTATAGCTTTGGTACAAAGAAACGTACCTTTTTAAAGAATTGTGGCAATAAAGAATTGTGACTTTCCTTGTTCCATTGATTTTGAAAGCTTATGTGTAGACTCATTGCCATGATACTAGTTCTCTCTACTTGGTAGGTTATATGCATCATTTGGCAACTACATAAGTAGGGTTTTGTCTAGGGATGAGAAAAATCACTTGAACCCGACCTACTAGACTACAATTCAACCAACTATTTCAGTTTAAATTGAGTGAGTTAGTCGATTTCTATTTATATATTTATTAATAAAACCGATCGAATCCGACTGAACTGACCTGTAATAGTTAATTTTCAAAAATAGATTTTTTCTGATTAAGTAATAGTAGTCGGGTTGACCGACCGTTAAAATCTGACTAATCCGACCATTGCACATTCCTAGTTTTGTCTTTAGTTACAATGATTTAATTATCTGTCAACAATTGCTAAAACATAGTGTTGAGAGTTTAAAATTTGTCTTCAGTTTTAATTTGATCATCGATTTAGTTTTATATATTTATATTACGGATATTTTCCCCCTGTATTGGATATGATTTTGGGGTTTTTTCACATGAAGTAATGAAATTTTGGTTGTGGATGTATAGAGTAAGCCTATTGACTTAGCTAAAATGCCTCACTTAATCTTATTTTTCGCTAATCGATATTATTAATAATAACTATACTCTCTATTTAAAAAAAAAAAGAAAGAAACTAATAGAATAGATCCAGAAGCACTTGGGTTTCAACAAAAACATGAAATACCTCTGTTAATTTGTAAGGGAACTTAAGAAGAAAGAATGAATTAATGGGTGATTTATAGTGGAGACTTAAAGCATACGACGGATATCAAGTCAGAATTCAATATATTAAAAGCCACAATTAACTTGATAGGAAGAATATTAAAACCAAAGTACTGTGAAAGAAAAAGAGGTTGAAGTAATTGGACAATTCTTTATCATTCTCAAGTGCTAAACATTCATATCCAAAAGCTTGATACTCTTACTCTCTTACTAGAAGATTAAACTTATTTTAATTTTTTTTTTTTTTGCGAAGCTCTAAAGAATTATTGTAAAAATTGACCGCAATACCAGATAACTATTGAAATCCCAAGTCAAATATCTAAAAGAAACGGATATAAAATTAAATTAAAAAAATAGTTTACTCTAAGATATTATTAAAATGAGTTAAATGATTACTAGTCCCTATTTTCTTTACATTGCTTGCATTAAAATTAATAGTATATGTTACATTTAAAATAGGAATTTGCATTAAATTCACGGCCTCTTTGAAAATTATCATATAAATGTTGAACAAATTTAGTTTTTTTGGTGGATATTGCTCTGCTGGTGCTTGCTTTTGTTAGCAAATTTTATTTCATTTCTGACCTAACAAAAACAAATAACAATTGGATTTTCCTTTTTCATAAATTATTTGCTATATGAATTTTTAAATGTGAGATTTTGATGTGCAAAAATTTTCAATATTTAATAAATAAGAAAAAGATTAGTATTATTTCCATCTTAGAAATTATTAGGATAAAAATGCTAAAAATTACCTTATATATCTTTAAAATATTAAACTAGTAATTAATTGACGTATTTCCTTTTTAATGGATTGCTTCGGATATACTTTTTAATGATTGATGTGAAATTTATATTTTTTTTCAAACAAAAAATGATGTGAAAATTATTAAAATTAAGTAAAATAAGAAAATTACAACTTTTGAAAGAAAACTATAAATTATTGAATTTTAAAAATGAGAAATAAGTTATATTCACTTGCCTAAAAACAAAAGTAAATTAATTGTAATAAAAATTTCATAATATTTTATATTTCTATTCTATTTGTACTTGCAAATAAAAAATTATTTTCTCATAATATTTTGCAACATAGTTTAATGCATGAATTTTCAATGGTTGGAAAAAAATATTAGTGATAACTAATTATTTATGAGAACCACAAATAAAATTAGACATTGTAAGTATTTTTGTAATAAAAATAAGTAAATTAAGGATGAAAAGAATAAGATAGTAACCTTTAAAAAATTGAAACATTGATTTTTCAATTTTCATATATTATATCGTACTTTATGTTAATTTATTAATTGAAATCAAAATTTAAAATTTTATTATTAATTAATATAATGAAGTTAATAGATAATATATTTAATTATTGTATGTTTATGAAAATAAACATTGTATTTAAAATTTATATGTGAAAACTAATATAAAAAATAAAGAATATAATCAAAATAAATAGTATTTTTATAGGTATAAAAGGTGTTATTTTAAATTTTAACAATTTATATATAACGTAATCTACTAAAAAGAAAATAATACAATTACTAATTATTAATAATATTTTAAAATATATAAAATAATTTAACATATTTATTGATTGAAAATTTATTAATAATTTTTGCTTCAATTCTAATAATATATATATATATATATATATTGTGGGCGCCAGCCAACAAACTTTGATTGGTCAAAGTTTGTTGGTGCAGCAATTGAAGAAAGGAAATCAAAGTTTGCTGGAGGCGCCGAAATTGTTGAGCCAAAATGTTTGATTAAAAAAAAAAGAGAAGACAAAAGGAAATTCTCCTTATATGCATTTTCCCTTGCCTATAAATAAGCAAGGGATGTTAAACATATTGGCATCCAAAAAAAAAGAGACCGTGAGTATTAAAAGAAAAATAGAGAGTTATATTGTAATTCCTATTATTTGCTTCTAATAAAATTCTTCTATCCTTGTCCGTGGTTTTTACCTTAATTCGTTTAAGGTTTTTCCACGTAAATTCTGTGTCTCTTTTATCTTTATTTTTCTCACAATTTTAGCTGTGTTCTTGCTTTATCTGATCCGTTTTTACAACAAGTGGTATCAGAGCTGTGGTATTTTGAAAAACCAAATATACCACGAGGAAGAGAAAATTACGTGGAGTTTTTTGGTGTGATCCGTTTTAAAAACGGGCGTAAACACGCGAAAGTTGTGAATAGTAACTCATCACTATTCACGTGTTTTTTGAATAGTACTGTAGCAGAATTTTTGATTTGCAATTGCATATTACTGTAGCAGGTCATAAAGCAACCAATCAAGTGAGCCGAGCACTGTAGCGTACTGTAGTAGATCACTGTAGCAGATACTGTAGCAGAAGTACTGTTCACGTGAAATAGTGGGAGCTAATTTTTTGGAGATAAAAGCGATGGCGGCAAAATTTGAGATTGAAAAGTTCAACGGGAGAAATTTCTCACTGTGGAAATTAAAGATAAAAGCTATCTTGAGAAAAGATGGTTGTCTAGCGGCAATCAGTGAAAGGCCGCAGGGATTCACAGATGATACTAAATGGAACGAGATGGATGGGAATGCTATTGCAAACCTTCATCTAGCACTTGCAGATGAGATCTTGTCCAGTTTAGCAGAAAAGAAAACGGCAAAGGAGATATGGGATCACCTCATCAAACTGTACGAGGCCAAGTCATTACATAATAAAATTTTCCTTAAGAGGAAACTTTACACCTTGAGGATGTCAGAATCTACTTCAGTGACGGAGCACCTTAATGTCTTGAATACTCTATTTTCTCAGCTTACATCTTTGGATCATAAAATAGAGTCACAAGAACGTGCAGAACTTCTACTCCAAAGTCTACCTGATTCGTATGATCAACTCGTCATCAACTTGACAAATAATGTTCAGCCTGATACTCTGGTCTTTGATGATATAGCATCTGCTATCTTGGAAGAAGAGAATCGGCGGAAGAACAAGGAGGACAAGCAGGCAGGTTCACAACAAGTGGAAGCTTTGACGATGATGAGAGGAAGATCAACAGAACGTGGCTCAAGTGGGAGTCACAATCATGGGAGATCAAAATCAAGGAATAAGAAGAATTTTAAATGCTACCACTGTGGCAAGAAAGGTCACCTGAAGAAGGATTGTTGGAGTCTGAAGAATTTCAATTCTCAAGGGAACGTGGCAAGCACTTCAGAAGATGGAAACGTATTGTGTTGTGAAGCAGCAATATCAACGGAGAGTAGGAAGAAATTTACGGATGTGTGGCTTCTTGACTCAGGAGCAACTTATCATATGACCTCTCGAAGAGAATGGTTCCATCATTATGAACCTATCTTAGGAGGATCTGTGTATAGTTGTGAAGATAATGCCTTAAAGATCATAGGCATTGGATCCATCAAATTGAAGATGTATGACGGTACAGTTCGCACTATTCAAGGGGTGCAACATGCGGAAGGTCTGAAGAAGAATTTGTTATCTGTGGGAGAGTTCGATGATCTTGATTGTACTATCAAAGTTCGGAAAGGAATCATGAGGATTAGTCGAGGAGCGCTTGTAATTATGAAAGGAGAAAAGATTGCTGCAAAGTTATATATGCTTTTGGGAGAGACTGTGCAAGAAGCAGAAGCATCTGTTGCTTCAAACAGTTCGAGTGAAAGATCTGCAATGGTGTGGCATCAAAAGCTTGGACATATGTCTGAACAAGGTATGAAAATTCTTGCTGAGAAAAAGTTACTTCCAGGCCTTACAAAGGTGTCATTACCCTTTTGTGAGCATTGCACAACAAGCAAGCAGCATCGACTAAAGTTCAGCATATCCAATTCTAGAAGCACGAATATTCTTGAATTGGTCCACTATGATGTATGGCAAGCACCAGTTTCGTCACTAGGAGAAGCGGAGTACTTTGTGTCCTTCATCGATGATTACTCCAGAAGATGTTGGGTGTATCCTATCAAGAGCAAGGGAGATGTATTTGCAACTTTCAAAATATACAAAGCGCGGGTTGAACTTGATTCAGGCAGTAAGATCAAGTGTTTAAGGTCAGATAATGGAGGAGAATATACTGGGAATGAATTTGATAGCTTTTGTAAACAAGAAGGCATCAAAAGGCAGTTCACTACGGCGTACACTCCACAACAAAATGGAGTAGCAGAGCGGATGAACAGAACTCTGTTAGAAAGAACAAGAGCAATGTTGGGAGCTGCAGGTCTTGATAAGGCATTTTGGGCAGAAGCAGTCAACACCGCCTGTTATGTGATTAACCGGTCTCCATCTACAACAATTGATCTAAAGACTCCAATGGAGATGTGGACAGGGAAGCCAGTGGATTATTCAAACCTCCATATATTTGGAAATCCTGTGTATGTGATGTACAATGCCCAAGAAACTACGAAGTTGGATCCAAAATCCAGGAAGTGTTTGTTCTTGGGATATGCTGATGGTGTAAAGGGGTATTGCCTGTGGGAGCCCACTGCCCACAAGGTTATAGTCAGCAGGGATGTTATCTTTTTAGAAGATAAATTGTAAAAAGAAGGTGATAGCACTTTGAAAGAAAATTCAGAGACTACAATGGTACAGGTAGAAAAGAAGTCCACAGAAGAAGATTCTTCTGAAGCAGAACCAGAGCACGAGGAGGAGGAAGAGCAAACTGAGTCTGAAGAGTCAGAGCTTGGAAAGGGAAAGCGCACAAAACATACACCAGTCTGGCAAGAGGATTATGTTATGGGCAGTAATGTTGCTTACTGTCTTCTAAGTGAGGAAGGAGAACCATCAACTCTCCAGGAAGCAATGAGTAGTTCAGATGCGTCTCAGTGGATGACAGCAATGCAAGAGGAAATTGAAGCCCTGCATAAGAACAAGACTTGGGAGCTTATGCCATTACCGCAAGGAAGAAAAGCTATTGGCAATAAATGGGTCTATAAGATCAAAAGAAATAGTGATGATCAGGTGGAGCGGTATCGTGCAAGATTGGTAGTAAAAGGGTATGCTCAGAAAGAAGGGATTGACTTCAACGAAATATTTTCTCCTATAGTTCGGTTGTCAACAGTTCGTGTAGTCTTGGCAATGTGTGCTACACTTGATTTACATTTAGAACAGCTAGATGTGAAAACAGCTTTTCTTCATGGAGATCTTGAGGAAGAAATCTATATGCTCCAGCCAGAAGGTTTTGAAGAAAAAGGAAAGCGGAACTTGGTTTGTAGGTTGAACAAATCTCTATACGGTCTAAAACAGGCACCAAGGTGTTGGTATAAGAGATTTGATTCCTTCATCATGAGCCTTGAATACAACAGACTTAATGCAGACCCTTGTGCATACTTCAAGAGGTTTGATAAAAGTGATTTCATTATTTTGCTGTTGTATGTAGATGACATGTTGGTAGCAGGCCCCAACAAAGATCATATTCAAGAATTGAAGGCACAGTTGGCTAGGGAATTTGAAATGAAGTACTTGGGACCAGCAAACAAGATTCTAGGGATGCAAATTCACCGAGACAGAAACAATAGGAAGATTTGGCTTTCTCAGAAGAATTACTTAAAGAAGGTCTTACGACGCTTCAATATGCAAGACTGTAAGTCAATTTCTACCCCACTTCCTATTAGTTGCAAATTATCCTCCAGTATGTGTCCTAGCAATGAAGAAGGGAGGATGGAAATGTCTCGAGTACCGTATGCATCAGCAGTGGGAAGTTTGATGTTCGCAATGATTTGTACACGACCAGACATTGCACATGCAGCGGGAGTTGTAAGTCGGTACATGGCGAATCCTGGTAGAGAGCATTGGAGTACTGTAAAGAGGATTCTAAGATATATTAAAGGAACCTCAGATGTTGCATTATGTTATGGAGGATCAGATTTTATTGTCAGAGGATATGTTGACTCAGATTATGCAGGTGATCTTGATAAAAGTAAGTCTACCACAGGTTATGTGTTCATTCTTACTGATGGAGCAGTAAGTTGGGTATCAAAACTGCAGTCAGTTGTGACAACTTCAACAACAGAAGTAGAATATGTTGCAGCTACGCAAGCTAGTAAGGAAGCAGTCTGGTTGAAACTAATCATGGAGGAACTCGGGCATGAACAAGAAAAAATTTCTCTATTTTGTGACAGTCAGAGTGCCTTGCATCTTGCAAGGAATCCAGCTTTTCATTCTAAATCAAAACACATACGAGTCCAGTATCACTTCGTTTGTGAGAAAGTGGAAGAGGGCATTGTGGATATGCAGAAAATTCATACAAAAGACAACCTAGCAGATTTTTTGACAAAAGCAGTTAACACTGACAAGTTTATTTGGTGTCGATCCTCTAGTGGCCTGACGGAAACATAAGCAGCATGGAAAGACAAGGAAGAAAGAATGGTGTGAAGATATGATTGATCCTCAATCAAATCTTCAAGTGGGAGATTGTGGGCGCCAGCCAACAAACTTTGATTGGTCAAAGTTTGTTGGTGCAGCAATTGAAGAAAGGAAATCAAAGTTTGCTGGATGTTAGTTCGCAAATCTAACATGTTTTTGTGCTTTAAATCGTCTTAAATTGATGCTGTTTATGATTAAAAATGTGAGTTTTATTTGGTCTCATGCTATTTTGCTAGATAATGTTGGATTTGACAAAAGGAAGCATTTGGAGCTTAATTGAGAGCATTTTTGAGGAAAGGACTTTGAAGCTGGAATTTTGGAGGACGTTTTGAAGCTGTTTGGAGTTACCCTTGCCTAAGGCTAAGCCCCAGGAGCTGCTGGACGGGGCTGTTTACTTACACAGCTGATACGGCATACTTGGATGTCGTTTTGAACTTAATTTTAATGATAGGAAGAAGGTTAAACACTAGTTTTTAAGGATCTTTTTGTAAATATTTTATTAGGCAGTTATTTTTGGATATAATTAGGCGATAGTTGGTGATTTCTCGGGGTACACGTTCTTGGACAACCGAGAGAAAATCACCAACCATGGGAGATTAGAGGGACTTTTTTTTTTTACGCAGAAACTCTTGTTCTTATGATTTTTTTTTCTGGGAAGCATTCTTCCATGACTGTTCGTAGCTAATTTCTTCCAATCAGTCGAGGATTAATTCAAGATTGAAGTTCTTAAGGTTGTGAGATTTTATTGTGCTTATTTACTTCTTTATATTTTCATTGCATTCGTGTTTTCTCTGTGGTTTATTGGGGAAATTATCTCCCTTAGTGAATTCTTATTATTTGATTAAACAGGGCCCGTTTTTCATCTAGTAGGAATTTGCATTGCTATTCATTGATACTAAATCCGTAATTGTTTAGTTGATTTGTTTTCTGTAGCAATTGGTATAATCTGATTGTAACCAGGCCTTTGGGTTATATTAAGTGAGAACACGATCTAATTTAAATGAATCTTGCTTTTAGGTTTATTGATTAGGGCAGGGTCTCTCTAGTTTTTATTGCAATTGATTAATTAAATTCTACTGCTTTTGTTAGGATTATTAATCGATTAGGGGCTTTTCTTAGCGCTTGTCTTGTTTAGCCTATTAAGTTCGGAGAGATTTTTTGGAGATGCTTTTTCAATGATTATAACCTTTCTGTTGTGTTAATTAAAAGAGTTTATTTTTATCGATGATCAACCAATATGAACTTCACATTGCGAATTGTCCTTGACTGAATTCAACTCTCATTGATCAGGTTTTGATTATTAGTTCAGCTGTTTAATTTCGTTTACCATAATTAAATTGATAAATCCCCGATTTATTTTGCTTTTGATTTTTTTCCAGTTTGCTGTCAGGTCTGGTTGGCCTTGGGCAAGGCTAGTCCCTAGGGTTCGACCCTTCTCATCCTTTCTACAGTTTTTGTTTTACAATTGAGCAGAAATTATTTTGGTGGTTTCGGCAACCATCAATTTTGGCGCCGTTGCCGGGGACTGGCAACAATACTGTTAATTTTATTTTTGGATGACCAGGTCTGAAAATCAACCGTTGGAGTACGATTCGGAGATAGAGAAGACAGCTCGTAGGTTGAGGAAGGAAGCCAAAGAGAAAAAGTGGGCAGAGGTGACTTCCACTTCTGAATTTCCTACTGAATTTGAAGAAGAAAGTTTGGAACTTGAGGAATCTTCAAGCGAATCTGATAAAGAAGAAGCTATGGCTGACAACCGAACGGTTAGAGAGCTACAAGCTGTCCCTATTGTTCAACAGCCGCTTTGTATTGCTTGTCCGAATCTAGAAACACCATTCGAGTTGAAATCTAGACTGATTCACCAACTTCCCACCTTTCATGGAATGCAATCCGAGAATCCTCATAACTTTCTGAAAGAGTTCCATGGAGTTTGTTCTAGCATGAAGCCACAGGGGGTTGCTGAAGAGCATGTTAAGCTGAGGGCATTCCCGTTCTCACTCAAAGATTGTGCTAAGGAATGGTTACTCAATCTGCCCCCAGGTTCTATAACCACATGGGAACAGATGGCTCGCTCATTTCTGGACAAATATTTCCCTGCATCTAGAGCAGCCATTATTCGGAGAGACATTAGTGGGATAAGCCAAAAGAATTCAGAGAGTCTTCATGATTACTGGGAGAGGTTTAAAAAGCTGTGTGCCAGCTGCCCCCAACACGGAATGTCGGATCAGTCCTTGATTCAATATTTCTATGAAGGTATGCTAGAAATGGAGAGGAAGATGGTTGACGCAGCTAGTGGGGGAGCTCTTGTAAATAAAACTCCCACTCAGGCTAGGGAAATCATCTCCAATATGGCAGCCAATTCACAACAATTTGGTCAAAATGATGGGTCTACACAGAAGCTATGTCAGGTAAGTAACTCTTCCGTAGAGGATAAGCTTACTGAACTAACTTTTGTGCTTAAGGATGTTGCCGCAGGACTTAGTAAGCGTGTGAGAGCATGTGAAGCGTGTAATTCGCTTGAACATCCGACGGATGCATGTCCGACATGGCAAGTCGATCAAGAGCAAGTTAATGCAATGGGAGGTGTACATGGACAGCCCCAGCGGTCAAATTTTCCCATCTCCAACACTTATGATGAGAGTTGGAAGAGGCATCCTAACCTCAGTTATGGGAATAGGCAGCAGCAGAGTTACATACAGCCACGGCCACCACCTCCACAACAACCCCCTAGTTCAAATCGGTTTTTGGAGGACATGATTCAATCACTTGCAACAATGCAACAACAGTCCGCAAAAACCATGTTGGAGCTTCAACAAGAGACAAAGAATATGCAACAAGAAGCAAGGAGTTTCCAACAAGAAACTAGGAAAGGAATGCAGCACATGGAGACTCAAATCAGCCAACTAGCTACTTCTTTAAGCAGGCTGGAGACACAGGGGAAGTTGCCTTCTCAAACGATGATTAATCCAAAAGAGAATGCTAGCGCCATCACATTGAGAAGTGGTAAAGAGCTGAACACATCAGCCCCAAAGAAGGGCAGCCACGCAAGTAAGAAAGAAGCTGAGAAGGAGGTAGAAATCCAGCAAAGTGAGCCCCCAAAGTAAATTGAAGCTCAGCAGCCCCAAACCTTTAGGGTTCAGCCCCCTTTTCCTGAGAGGTTTGCAAGTTCAAGGAAGGAAAAGGAGGAGAAAGACATTTTGGAGATCTTCCGTAAAGTTGAAGTGAATATTCCATTGCTAGAAGCTATCAAGCAAATCCCTCATTATGCGAAGTTTCTTAAGGAGCTGTGCACGAACAAGAGGAAATTGGCCGGTGAAGAGAAGGTATTGATGCCAGAAAATTGCTCGGCCATGATCCAAAGAAAATTTCCTCAAAAGTGTAAGGATCGAGGTATGTTTGCTATCCCTTATAGAATTGGCAAAGTAGATATTAAAAAAGCTATGTGTGATCTTGGTGCTTCTATTAATGTGATGCCGCTGTCCATTTACTCATCTTTTAAGGGTTTCTCTTTGAAAGAAACCCGTGTTGTAGTTCAATTGGCGGACAGGTCTATAGTATATCCGGTGGGGTTACTAGAAGATGTATTGGTTCAAGTAGGTGAGTTGATCTTTCCTGCTGATTTTTATGTACTTAATATGGAGGATGATAAATCCTCAACATCTGCTGATTTGTTACTTGGGAGACCCTTCCTTCGCACTGCAAGAACAAAGATTGATGCTTATGAAGGGACACTAACCATGGAGTTTGATGGTGAGACCGTTCAATTTAATGTGTATGAAGCCATGAAATATCCATGTGATGTGTCTAGTGTGTGTGGAGTTGACATAATTGACCCTTTAGTTCAAGAAATGTTTGAATTAAATACTACTGATCAGCTTAATGTAGTTCTTTGCAGGGATATAAATTTGGACAGCATTGAGGAACTTGAGGAAAATTTTTCACTTGAGGAAGGCTTACATGAAATTGTGTGTGGAATGGAGGCAAATCAGCCTCTAGGAACTAAACTCAGGCATGTTAGCTTACCTTCTCACCATGAGAAGATTTTACCTTCTGTTTTGCAGGCCCCTAAGTTGGAATTGAAACCGCTGCCCGAGCATTTGAAGTATGCATACTTGGGAGAAGGAGATACATTGCCAGTAATTATCTCTAATAAGCTTAGTCAGGAGGAAGAAGAGGGGCTGATTCATGTTTTAAAAGAGTATAAAGAGGCCATTGGGTGGACGATTGCTGATATTAAAGGATTGAGCCCATATACTTGCATGCATAAAATTCTTTTGGAGGAGGGCAGCAAACCAAGTAGAGATGCTCAAAGACGTTTGAATCCACCCATGATGGAAGTTGTGAAGAAAGAAATCTTGAAGTTGCTAGATGCGGGTATGATTTACCCAATCTCCGATAGCAAGTGGGTAAGTCCGGTGCAAGTTGTACCAAAGAAGACCGGAATTACGGTGGTCAAGAATGATGAAGGGGAATTAGTGCCTACTAGAGTTCAAAATGGATGGAGAGTATGTATAGACTATAGGAAGTTGAACGCTGCCACTAGGAAGGACCACTTCCCGCTTCCGTTTATTGACCAAATGCTAGAAAGGCTAGCTGGTCGCTCTCACTATTGCTGCCTTGATGGTTTTTCAGGTTTTTTTCAAGTACCGGTGGCGCCCGAGGACCAAGAAAAGACGACCTTCACCTGCCCGTTTGGTACCTTTGCATACCGTCGGATGCCGTTTGGACTTTGCAACGCGCCTGCGACTTTTCAAAGGTGTATGGTTAGTATTTTTTCAGATTTTGTAGAAGAAATTATTGAGGTGTTCATGGATGACTTTACCGTCTACGGTAATAACTTCAATGAATGCCTAACTAACCTTACAAAAGTTTTAAAACGATGCATAGAGTCTAACTTAGTTTTAAATTATGAAAAATGCCATTTCATGGTAGATCAAGGTTTAATTCTAGGTCATATTGTTTCATCTAGAGGCATTGAGGTCGATAAGGCTAAAATTGATGTTATAAAATCTTTGCCTTACCCCGCAAGTGGGCGGGAAATTCGTTCTTTTCTTGGCCACGCAGGTTTTTATAGGCGCTTCATCAAGGATTTTTCGAAGATCTCCCAACCATTGTGCAAATTGTTACAAAAGGATGTGCCTTTTGAGTTTACTAAAGAGTGTAGGGAAGCGTTTGATAAGTTGAAGAAGGATCTGATTTCTGCACCGATAGTCCAGCCACCAAATTGGGACTATCCTTTTGAGATTATGTGTGATGCGAGTAACTACGCGGTCGGGGCTGTTCTTGGGCAGCGGATTGCGAAGAATCCTCATGTCATATACTATGCCTCAAGAACTTTGGACAGCACTCAATGTAACTACTCCACCACGGAGAAAGAGCTTTTGGCAATCGTGTTTGCCTTAGAGAAGTTTAGGTCATATTTGCTAGGAACAAAGGTGGTAGTTTTTTCTGACCATGCTGCTCTAAAGTATTTGCTCAAGAAAAAGGAGTCAAAGCCACGACTTATTCGCTGGATCCTTCTACTTCAAGAGTTTAACATGGAGATAAAGGATAAAAAAGGGTCTGAGAATTTAGTGGCTGATCACCTAAGCCGTTTGATATTGAATGAGAAACCATCTCCTTTGGATGATGACTTTCCCGATGAACAACTTTTGAGTATTTACCCGTTAGTTCCATGGTATGCTGATATTGTGAATTACTTGGTTACTGGAACTTTACCGGATAACTTGACAAGAGCAGAGAAAGACAAGATCAAGAGAGATGCTAAGTACTATATATGGGATGATCCTTATTTGTGGAAGTATTACTCTGACCAAGTTTTAAGGAGATGTGTTACAAGTGTGGAAGTTCCATCAATTCTGAAGTTCTGTCATTCTTCAGCATGTGGGGGTCATTTTGGACCTAAGAGGACAGCTCGCAAAGTTTTGGAATGTGGCATTTTCTGGCCATCATTGTTCAGGGATTCTTACATGTACTGTAAGTCTTGCGAGAAATGTCAGAAAACAGGTGGTTTGAGTCGTCGAGATCAAATGCCTCTCACTCCTATTACTGTTTGTGAGATATTTGACGTATGGGGCATTGATTTTATGGGGCCATTTCCATCGTCGTGCGGCAACAATTACATTTTACTGGCTGTGGATTATGTCTCAAAGTGGGTAGAAGCCAAAGCTACAAGAGCTGATGATGCTAAAACGGTGGTTAGTTTTGTGAAAAGTCACATTTTTGCAAGGTTTGGAATTCCAAGAGCAATCATTAGTGATCGGGGTACACATTTCTGCAATAAGGTTATGGAGAACCTTCTGAAGAAATATGGTGTTACACATCGTGTTTCTACTGCTTATCATCCGCAGACGAGTGGACAAGCTGAAATTTCAAACAGAGAAGTGAAGTCCATTCTCGAGAAGATTGTGAGTCCCAACAGAAAAGATTGGAGTTCTAAGCTGGATGACGCTCTGTGGGCCTATAGAACAGCATATAAGACTCCGATTGGTATGTCACCTTATCGGTTAGTCTTTGGAAAACCATGTCACTTGCCAGTTGAAGTGGAGCATCGAGCATATTGGGCAATCAAGCATTGCAATATGAAGATGGATGCAGCTGGAGAGGAAAGAAAGTTACTGCTGCAAGAATTAGAAGAAATTAGGAATGATGCTTATGACAGTGCAAGAATTTACAAAGAAAGGACTAAGGCCTTCCACGACAAAATGGTATCCCGAAAGGAATTCAGAGTCGGTAAGAAAGTCCTTCTTTTTCATTCTAGATTGCGATTATTTCCTGGGAAATTAAGGTCCAGATGGTTAGGACCTTTTGTTGTCACTAATGTTTTTTCTCATGGTGCAGTGGAGATACAAAGTCTTGAAACCAACAAAATTTTTAAGGTCAATGGGCACCGTTTGAAACCATTTTATGAAGGTCTACAGGTTTCTCAGTCTGAGAATTTGGACTTGGAGGAACCAGAGAAGTTCACTTAAGGAGTTCAAGAATGTCTAACAATAGACATTAAACTTTGGTGCTTACTGGGAGGCAACCCAGCATTTGAACTTTAATTTTATTTTATTTCATTTATTTATTTATTTATATTTTATTATTATAAAAAAAATCAAACACCAAATAATAATAATATTGAACAGTGTCTTCTTCTTCCTTAGAATATGCCTGCTAAGTCTGCAATTCTGAACTTACGTTGGTCTTTTAATGGTTACTAGATTTAATGGTGAAAGTGTTTCTATTTTTTTTTAGTGAAGTATGACCCTTATTTATTTCATTTATTTACTGTACTTATACATGGGATAAGAGTTTTTTTTTTCACTAAGTGGGATAATATGGTGTTATTTTGTTTATTTTACAGCAGGGTAAAAGTGGAAGAGCCAACACCGTTTCCATTTTCTCTCTCTACAAACCACGCCAACCCCTTTCTCTGCTAGGGATTCACCAAGTCCTCCACGCCGTTCTTCATAACCCAAAACGAAAACACCCAGCCCTAAACCTCACAGCCGTCACCTACAGCCAAGCCACGATCAACCTCCATTTTCTCGGTTCCAGCAGAACGCTATTCACATCAACTCGCAGTTCAATCATCGCCGTCCACCATCTACTCGAACTCAGTCAGCGAGACATCAACAAAGAGAAGCCCCACAGCGCCGTTCGATTTCCACCAAGAACAACCAAATCGCCGTTCAGGCGATTTACTTCCATTTTCACTTCTGGTCATGCCATTCCCAAATTGCAAAGCCTAACGCGATTTAGGCTCCCTCTGTTTCGATTCGAACAGAAATTACATCGCCAAATCTCTTCTCACCGTTCTTGATCAAATTCTGAGGTACACAGTTCATTTATGGAGCTCATTCTCCAATTCTTCTCGATTATCAAACATCACCAGGTATGCTCTTTACTACTTAAATTGTTTCCTCGGTCTGCTAGAAAAATTGGGTATTGGTGAGCTATACATCTTGAATTCTCAATTTCTGCTGTGAATTGATTCTGGATTACTTTGCTGATTGGGATTATTTTTTTTCCATGATTTAAGTTATACAGGGGAAATTCTAAGATTATTTTGATATTGGTTTGCTGTGTTGATGCAAAATGATTCATAAATTGTTTGGTATGTGTTCATAAATTCTGAGTTAATGCACAAAATCAGATTCCTAGTTGTTAATTTAATTGGTGAAGTGGAATTGGTTTTAATACATTGATGTATTGTGCAAATGCTAATTAAGTAGTTTTCATGGCAGAACTAATTTGCTGAATTTCTTGTGAGCTTTGATCTCAATTTCAAGTTCCTAGATGTGAAGTTAGATTGTGTTCTAGTTGAACTGCATTAGTTTGGGAAATTGGTTTTGCATGTTTTGTGTTCTGTGTTTGATTTTCTTGCAGGGATTTTTTTTATTCAACCTTATGGCACGGACCAAAACTACTCCTCACCCACCACCCATGAAACTTGCTTACAGGCAAGCACCCCCACCTAATCCTGCACAACCCAAAACAAACAAACGAAAGCGAAAGACCGCTACTCGAAGGAAATCTAAGCGTAAGCAACCCACTGTTGCTGCGTCACAACCACCTCCACCATCTCCAACCAAATCCATACCATCATCTCCTTTAGCGTCTTCACAGCTAACACCTACGTCTCACCCAACGCAACCCGAGCCGTCTTTACCTACATCACCCACCCCAACACATGCTTTCCACCAACCAGCAGATCATGTTATTGCAGAACAGTCCACGCCGTTGCTCTCTGCTCATGAACAGCCACTTGAACACTCTACCTCTGTTCATGAGCAGCAAGCTGAAAGCTCGCCTCCCATCCATATGGAGCAATCTGAAGGATAGCACGAAGACCTGCCAGCAGAGACTGTTGCAGACACTAATGAAGCTGAACCAGTTCCGGTCTCTCCTGTGCATGTACAGCAGGCTGCAAGTCAACATGACAACCCTCCAGAGGATGGTCCTGCCACAGAAGATGTAGGGGAACTGAATGTAGAGGTACCAGCTCCTACAACGCAAACGAGAGTGAGGATTTCAAAAGGTAAAAGTACCTATCCACCCACCACAAGAGCGCTTCGCGGACATCTGCATTTCAGAGATAGTGAACACAAGGAGAGGTACAAGTTTTATCAAAATTGTGAGATTATAGTTGCTAAATCTGTGCATGTTGACACTTTAAAAGAGTTGAACTTGTTTGCAGAATATGGAAAATTGGTAGCTAATATAGGATGGCATGCATACTTTTCATTGAATTATCCATCTTATACTGAGTTAACTCGGGAATTTTATACTACCTTCAGATTTAAGCATGATAAAAGAAAATTCAGCATTTCAACTCCATCCATTCACTTTAGGCTTATGGGTAAAATGTTTCATTATTCAATTGATGACTTCAATGTGGCCTTAGAGTTAGTGTCTAGAGAGGAGGTCTTCAGTCCAGAATACATCAATGCCTATTGTGACTACCCCACAGATGATTTTAATCAATTAGTTGCATATAGAACATTCACTAAACTTCCGCATGCAGAATTTGATCCTGGCAGGTCTAGAGCTAACTTGATTCATAGTGCTGTTTTGCGTTACATACACCGATTTTTAGCTTATTCTTTTTCTGGTCACAATAACAATGCTCCTGTTTTTACGAAAGCTGAACTTTTCTTTTTGTGGTGTATGGTTGAGAAAAAGAGAGTGAATTTAGGTTACTGGTTAGCCGATGAGTTTCGGAGAAATATTAGCCATAAAAGCAAAATGTCTTTTAGGTTTCATTGTTACAAAAATAGCTTTGCATGAACGCCTCATTTCATTAGATAATGACTTGCACAAAGCTTGTGATATAGAGCCCTTTGATTTAGCTTCTTTGGACTATATGCGTTTATTATGCCACGGGGAAGGTGGTGCTGTGTCTTTTATGCCTGCAGGTCAGCTAGCTGAACCGACGACAAAGGATTCAAGAGGTGCCGCTTCTGCTCCTTCTGCCGCTGCTGCCCCATCCACTTCCGCACGCGCTACAGCTATACCATCTGATTTAGCAGCTAGAATACAGCTACTAGAACAGTAACAAGCAGACATGCAAGCTATTTTGCAGAGCAACAATGACTTATTGCAGCGCAACAATGACTTAATGCAAACTTTATTGGTACGGCTTGGGGACAGCCGCGCCGACCCCACTTCTCATTAAGGTTTGCCAGTATCTCCTCCAAAACAGGGCAGTTTCTTATACTCTTCTCTTTTACATCATCGTACCCTGAACCCACATTGAGGACAATGTGAGGAATAAGTGTGGGGGAGGTTTGCTATTTTGTGTTATATTTTACTGCTGTTTTTGTTTTTGCTGCTGTGATTTTGGGGCATAAATTGACTGAGATTGCTGTGATTTTGCTGTTTAGCTTATGCTCTTTTATAGGATAGCTTGACTTGATATTTTGAGCTTGCCATGTTGCTTTACTACTGCTATATACTGTTGTCAACCGATTGCTTCCATGTGAATATTGCTTGAAGTTAGTCGATAAAACACTTATCCTATGACAATTTGAGTAAGATTTGGTGTTTGTTTGATACTTTGTGCTAATATTGGGACTTACTCAATGGGTTTATTGCGTCCTTGAACTTGATATAGAGCTTTTAGGATGTCTTGAGAGGAATACTTTGTCTTTATAACTCGGTTGAACATATGTGAGAACTTTGGATGACTAGACTGGTGAGTGAGGGTGCTGACCTGAGATTGACCTGTTGTTTTGAATTTTAGTTGAAGGCTGTTACACTTTGAACTCTTTAAAATATTTGGTGAAACTTAGTTTCTTTCAATAGGTGTTTTTGAGAGCAATTTTTGAAACAAAAATTTATGAAAGCTTCACGAATGCTAGAGCTCTCCTCTCTGTTCCCTTGAGGCGAAATTTTACTTAGGATGGATCTTACTTTGGAAATGATTTTGGCGTTCTTTTGGCCGACATTAGTATCCTTTATATTATCATACCTAGAAGTTACCGTTCTCTAAGCCCCTTCTATCTCATGTAGTATGCTGAATGCATACTCTAAATTCATTTCGCAGCCTGCAATATAGCCATATACACCAAAAGCCATTTGCCTACCACCCTTTAAATGAGAAAATGGTCTTATAGGCTTATTGTTTGTTTTTGAGCATGCTAAAGTTAAGTGTCTCTATAATTAACGTAATTGTTGAGTCTTACTTGCTTTGTACATAGGAAGTCAATATAATTGTGTCTTTGATTTATTTAGTTTTGTATTCTAATTGTAATTAGTCTTGTTATTTTGGTTAAAAAAAAGAAGAAAAAGAAAAAAAAAGAAAAGAAAAAAAGAAAACCAAAAAGAAAGTTGTGTTAACTGTTTTCATAGCAAGTCATCAAGTAGTTTATTTGGATTTAGTTTGTTTTTATATTAAGTTGTTTAGTTATAGTCAAGTTAGTCATGTTTTTATGCATTGCTCTATTAGTTTGATTGTAAAAGATCTATTTTCTCATTCTTCTTAGCCTTTACGCGATCCCATTCATTTGTAACTTCACCCTAGCCTTACCCAAGCAAATGACCTATTGATCCTTAGTAACCGTTTGTCCTACATTAGTGGAGAGGGGATTTGGAGGAGAGTATATGGACATTCACTTGTGTTTTATATTATGAAGCTATAAAAATATGTTTTATTTGTTTTGGGAATTGCTCGATGAAATTCTTGTTGACTCAAACTTCGTAGGTGTGTGTGTGCGTGATTTGTGAGTCCTTAGTGTAACCTTTTTCAATTGAGATTCAATGGAATGATGTTGATGGTTGGACTTTCGTTTGTTATGTTGAGTTGTTTGGGGAACTTATGTGTGTACGGTTGAGTTATGAAGTGAAGTTCGTGGTTTCCTATTAGATATGATTTTAAGCTTTGGTTCATGCTTGAGGACAAGCATGGGATAAGTGTGGGGGAATTTGTTAGTTCGCAAATCCAACATGTTTTTGTGCTTTAAATCGTCTTAAATTGATGCTGTTTATGATTAAAAATGTGAGTTTTATTTGGTCTCATGCTATTTTGCTAGATAATGTTGGATTTGACAAAAGGAAGCATTTGGAGCTTAATTGAGAGCATTTTTGAGGAAAGGACTTTGAAGCTGGAATTTTGGAGGACGTTTTGAAGCTGTTTGGAGTTACCCTTGCCCAAGGCTAAGCCCCAGGAGCTGCTGGACGGGGCTGTTTACTTACACAGCTGATACGGCATACTTGGATGTCGTTTTGAACTTAATTTTAATGATAGGAAGAAGGTTAAACACTAGTTTTTAAGGATCTTTTTGTAAATATTTTATTAGGCAGTTATTTTTGGATATAATTAGGCGATAGTTGGTGATTTCTCGGGGTACACGTTCTTGGACAACCGAGAGAAAATCACCAACCATGGGAGATTAGAGGGACTTTTTTTTTTTTACGCAGAAACTCTTGTTCTTATGATTTTTTTTTCTGGGAAGCATTCTTCCATGACTGTTCGTAGCTAATTTCTTCCAATCAGTCGAGGATTAATTCAAGATTGAAGTTCTTAAGGTTGTGAGATTTTATTGTGCTTATTTACTTCTTTATATTTTCATTGCATTCGTGTTTTCTCTGTGGTTTATTGGGGAAATTATCTCCCTTAGTGAATTCTTATTATTTGATTAAACAGGGCCCGTTTTTCATCTAGTAGGAATTTGCATTGCTATTCATTGATACTAAATCCGTAATTGTTTAGTTGATTTGTTTTCTGTAGCAATTGGTATAATCTGATTGTAACCAGGCCTTTAGGTTATATTAAGTGAGAACACGATCTAATTTAAATGAATCTTGCTTTTAGGTTTATTGATTAGGGCAGGGTCTCTCTAGTTTTTATTGCAATTGATTAATTAAATTCTACTGCTTTTGTTAGGATTGTTAATCGATTAGGGGCTTTTCTTAGCGCTTGTCTTGTTTAGCCTATTAAGTTCGGAGAGATTTTTCGGAGATGCTTTTTCAATGATTATAACCTTTCTGTGTTGCCAAAACCACCAAAATAATTCCTGCTCAATTGTAAAACAAAAACTGTAGAAAGGATGAGAAGGGTCGAACCCTAGGGACTAGCCTTGCCCAAGGCCAACCAGACCTGACAGTAAATTGGAAAAAAAATCAAAAGCAAAATAAATCGGGGATTTATCAATTTAATTATGGTAAACGAAATTAAACAGCTGAACTAATAATCAAAACCTGATCAATGAGAGTAGAATTCAGTCAAGGACAATTCGCAATGTGAAGTTCATATTGGTTGATCATCGATAAAAATAAACTCTTTTAATTAACACAACAGACAGGTTATAATCATTGAAAAAGCATCTCCGAAAAATCTCTCCGAACTTAATAGGCTAAACAAGACAAGCGCTAAGAAAAGCCCCTAATCGACTAACAATCCTAACAAAAGCAGTAGAATTTAATTAATCAATTGCAATAAAAACTAGAGAGACCCTGCCCTAATCAATAAACCTAAAAGCAAGATTCATTTAAACTAGATCGTGTTCTCACTTAATATAACCCAAAGGCCTAGTTACAATCAGATTATACCAATTGCTACAGAAAAACAAATCAACTAAACAATTACGGATTTAGTATCAATGAATAGCAATGCAAATTCCTACTAGATGAAAAACGGGCCCTGTTTAACCTAAAAATAAGAATTCACTAAGGGAGATAATTTCCCCAATAAACCACAGAGAAAACACGAATGTAATGAAAATATAAAGAAGTAAATAAGCACAATAAAATCTCACAATCTTAAGAACTTCAATCTTGAATTAATCCTTGACTGATTGGAAGAAATTAGCTACGTACATCCATCAAAGAATACCCCAAAAAAAAATCATAAGAACCAGAGTTTCTGCGTAAAAAAAATCAGCCTTTAATCCCTGATGGTTGGTGATTTTATTTCGGTTGTCCAAGAACGTGTACCCCGAGAAATCACCAACTATCGCCTAATTATATCCAAAAATAACTGCCTAATAAAATATTTACAAAAAGATCCTTAAAAACTAGTGTTTAACCTTCTTCCTATCATTAAAATTAAGTTCAAAACGACATCCAAGTATGCCGTATCAGCTGTGTAAGTAAACAGCCCCGTCCAGCAGCTCCTGGGGCTTAGCCTTGGGCAAGGGTAACTCCAAACAGCTTCAAAACGTCCTCCAAAATTCCAGCTTCAAAGTCCTTTCCTAAAAAATGCTCTCAATTAAGCTCCAAATGCTTCCTTTTGTCAAATCCAACATTATCTAGCAAAATAGGATGAGACCAAATAAAACTCACATTTTTAATCATAAACAGCATCAATTTAAGACGATTTAAAGCACAAAAACATGTTGGATTTGTGAACTAACAAATTCCCCCACACTTATCCCATGCTTGTCCTCAAGCATGAACCAAAGCTTAAAATCATATCTAATAGGAAACCACGAACTTCACTTCATAACTCAACCGTACACGCATAAGTTCCCCAAACAACTCAACATAACAAACGAAAGTCCAACCATCAACATCATTCCATTGAATCTCAATTGAAAAAGGTTACACTAAGGACTCACAAATCACGCACACACACCTACGAAGTTTGAGTCAACAAGAATTTCATCGAGCAATTCCCAAAACAAATAAAACATATTTTTATAGCTTCATAATATAAAACACAAGTGAATGTCCATATACTCTCCTCCAAATCCCCTCTCCACTAATGTAGGACAAACGGTTACTAAGGATCAATAGGTCTTTTGCTTGGGTAAGGCTAGGGTGAAGTTACAAATGAATGGGATCGCGTAAAGGCTAAGAAGAATGAGAAAATAGATCTTTTACAATCAAACTAATAGAGCAATGCATAAAAACATGACTAACTTGACTATAACTAAACAACTTAATATAAAAACAAACTAAATCCAAAAGAACGCCAAAATCATTTCCAAAGTAAGATCCATCCTAAGTAAAATTTCGCCTCAAGGGAACAGAGAGGAGAGCTCTAGCATTCGTGAAGCTTTCATAAATTTTTGTTTCAAAAATTGCTCTCAAAAACACCTATTGAAAGAAACTAAGTTTCACCAAATATTTTAAAGAGTTCAAAGTGTAACAGCCTTCAACTAAAATTCAAAACAACAGGTCAATCTCAGGTCAGCACCCTCACTCACCAGTCTAGTCATCCAAAGTTCTCACATATGTTCAACCGAGTTATAAAGACAAAGTATTCCTCTCAAGACATCCTAAAAGCTCTATATCAAGTTCAAGGACGCAATAAACCCATTGAGTAAGTCCCAATATTAGCACAAAGTATCAAACAAACACCAAATCTTACTCAAATTGTCATAGGATAAGTGTTTTATCGACTAACTTCAAGCAATATTCACATGGAAGCAATCGGTTGACAGCAGTATATAGCAGCAGTAAAGCAACATGGCAAGCTCAAAATATCAAGTCAAGCTATCCTATAAAAGAGCATAAGCTAAACAGCAAAATCATAGCAATCTCAGTCAATTTATGCCCCAAAATCACAGCAGCAAAAACAAAAACAGCAGTAAAATATAACACAAAATAGCAAACCTCCCCCACACTTATTCCTCGCATTGTCCTCAATGTGGGTTCAGGGTACGATGATGTAAAAGAGAAGAGTATAAGAAACTGCCCTGTTTTGGAGGAGATACTGGCAAACCTTAATGAGAAGTGGGGTCGGCGCGGCTGTCCCCAAGCCGTACCAATAAAGTTTGCATTAAGTCATTGTTGCGCTGCAATAAGTCATTGTTGCTCTGCAAAATAGCTTGCATGTCTGCTTGTTGCTGTTCTAGTAGTTGTATTCTGGCTGCTAAATCAGAAGGTGTAGCTGTAGCGCGTTCGGAAGTGGATGGGGCAGCAGCGGCAGAAGGAGCAGAAGCGGCACCTCTTGAATCCTTTGTCGTCGGTTCAGCTAGCTGACCTGCAGGCATAAAAGACACAGCACCACCTTCCCCGTGGCATAATAAACGCATATAGTCCAAAGAAGCTAAATCAATGGGCTCCATATCACAAGCTTTGTGCAAGTCATTATTTAATGAAATGAGGCGTTCATGCAAAGCTATTTTTGTAACAATGAAACCTAAAGACATTTTGCTTTTATGGCTAATATTTCTCTGAAACTCATCGGCTAACCAGTAACCTAAATTCACTCTCTTTTTCTCAACCATACACCACAAAATGAAAAGTTCAGCTTTCGTAAGAACAGGAGCATTGTTATTGCGACCAGAAAAAGAATAAGCTAAAAATCGGTGTATGTAACGCAAAACAGCACTATGAATCAAGTTAGCTCTAGACCTGCCAGGATCAAATTCTGCATGCGGAAGTTTAGTGAATGTTCTATATGCAACTAATTGATTAAAATCATCTGTGGGGTAGTCACAATAGGCATTGATGTATTCTGGACTGAAGACCTCCTCTCTAGACACTAACTCTAAGGCCACATTGAAGTCATCAATTGAATAATGAAACATTTTACCCATAAGCCTAAAGTGAATGGATGGAGTTGAAATGCTGAATTTTCTTTTATCATGCTTAAATCTGAAGGTAGTATAAAATTCCCGAGTTAACTCAGTATAAGATGGATAATTCAATGAAAAGTATGCATGCCATCCTATATTAGCTACCAATTTTTCATATTCAACAAACAAGTTCAACTCTTTTAAAGTGTCAACATGCACAGATTTAGCAACTATAATCTCACAATTTTGGTAAAACTTGTACCTCTCCTTGTGTTCACTATCTCTGAAATGCAGATGTCCGCGAAGCGCTCTTGTGGTGGGTGGATAGGTACTTTTACCTTTTGAAATCCTCGCTCTCGTTTGCGTTGTAGGAGCTGGTACCTCTACATTCAGTTCCCCTACATCTTCTGTGGCAGGACCATCCTCTGGAGGGTTGTCATGTTGACTTGCAGCCTGCTGTACATGCGCAGGAGAGACCGGAACTGGTTCAGCTTCGTTAGTGTCTGCAACAGTCTCTGCTGGTAGGTCTTCGTGCTGTCCTTCAGATTGCTCCATATGGATGGGAGGTGAGCTTTCAACTTGCTGCTCATGAACAGAGGTAGAGTGTTCAAGTGGCTGTTCATGAGCAGAGAGCAACGGCGTGGACTGTTCTGCAATAACATGATCTGCTGGTTGGTGGAAAGCATGTGTTGGGGTGGGTGATGTAGGTAAAGACGGCTCGGGTTGCGTTGGGTGAGACGTAGGTGTTAGCTGTGAAGACGCTAAAGGAGATGATGGTATGGATTCGGTTGGAGATGGTGGAGGTGGATATGACGCAGCAACAGTGGGTTGCTTACGCTTAGATTTCCTTCAAGTAGCGGTCTTTCGCTTTCGTTTGTTTGTTTTGGGCTGTGGAGGATTAGGTGGGGGTGCTTGCATGTAAGCAAGTTTCATGGGTGGTGGGTGAGGAGTAGTTTTGGTCCGTGCCATAAGGTTGAATCCAAAAATACCTGCAAGAAAATCAAACACACAAGCGCAAAACACAAACAAGCAAGGCCAATTTTCCAACTAACAACTTAGTGCAATAAAGCCCAATCTCACATTGAAACAGCAAAAGCAACAATCAAACCCATTGATTATGCAAATTAAATGCAAAGACAACTTCTAATACAGAGGCTCAACACCCATATGACCTCAATTAAACAATTTCTATTCAATGGCAGTAATGCAAGTTCACTAACCAAAACAGAAGTCAAGTGTATCATGCTCTTACTCTAGACTGAAATTTATCTAATAAACATTATGATAATGGCAGAAACAATCCCAAACAGCAAATTAATCTAAAAATGGCTCTCAACAGTATGGGGACTCGAAAATTCAGCTCATCAATGCCCAATTTTTTTTAGCAGACCTAGGAAATAGGTGAAGATGTAGAAATCATACCTGATAAAAAAAAATGAGGATTGTTGTGTGAACGGCGAACGGCGGTTCTGCTCCAAAACGGTGAACGGCGAACTGATGAAGAACCGTCGAACTGAGGTTTTGCGATTTGAGAATTCGCCGGATCTTCTCTTGGCGGAAATCTCGTCTGAGATTTTGCGAAGGAGCTTCTGTTCAAATCTCGTCTGATGAAGGGTTTTTTTTTTTACGATTTAGAAGTGAGAAGAACAGAACCCGATTGTTGAAATCTCGTTGGCCGGGTTTTGGAGTAAATGGTGGATTTTTTTTTTTACTATTAAGTTTGTTGGTGCAGCAATTGAAGAAAGGAAATCAAAGTTTGCTGGAGGCGCCGAAATTGTTGAGCCGAAATGTTTGATTAAAAAAAAAAAGAGAAGACAAAAAGAAATTCTCCTTATATGCATTTTCCCTTGCCTATAAATAGGCAAGGGATGTTAAACATATTGGCATCCAAAAAAAAAAAAAAAGAGACCGTGAGTATTAAAAGAAAAATAGAGAGTTATATTGTAATTCCTATTATTTGCTTCTAATAAAATTCTTCTATCCTTGTCCGTGGTTTTTACCTTAATTCGTTTAAGGTTTTTCCACGTAAATTCTGTGTCTCTTTTATCTTTATTTTTCTCACAATTTTAGCTGTGTTCTTGCTTTTTCTGGTCCATTTTTACAACATATATATATATATATATATTCAATATCATCTGATATCATATATAAATCTTGGGAAAGCAAATCGTGATAATTTATTTTATATAAATATTTGATGGAATATATCCACTTTAAATATGTTTGAACATGGGACTATTAGCTTAATCGCGCAACTACGGAGTACACGAGATTAGAATGAACTCAGAAAAAAATTATTCTAATTGTATCCGCTAAATCTAGTATTTTTTTTATTAAAAAAAGTGAAAAAAAATAAACAAACTAAATCTAGTGATTTTGATAACTCAAAATTCCAATGAAATTTTTAGTGCATAATTAAGCGACTTTGTCGGCATGTTGGCATAGATAGACGCCACAAACATGGCAAGAAAATAAAATTAATTGGCAAAAAAGTCGTATTTAATGGAAACAAAAGAAAAAAAAAACAAAAGGAAAAAAAAAAAAGGAAAGTAAAAATACCATTATTAAGATGGTAAGTTTATCAACTTCAAATATTAAGATTTTCTTTTTGTTTTGGTAATAAAAAAAAAAAAAAGAACAGGAATACTCAAAAGGTGAGATGAGATAATATGTATATATATATATATATGTATATATATATATATATTAATCAGAGATTTTAAATTTGATTTGACACTATCTCATGGGATTATATTGTAGGGGTATTACATTGTATGAATTTCATGGATAAATGGATTTCATCGATCAAAGGTTGTCTTATGCAAGCCTCCTCTGCGGTGTTGATTAATGGCTCTCCCACAAATTTTTTCCCTCTTCAAAAGGGTATTCGACAGGGGATTCATTATCACCCTTTATTTTCTCTATTGCTGCAGAAGGGTTGAGCTCATTACTTGCAAGCAGTAGAAACTGGCCTCATTAGCGGTATCCCAATTATAAATGGCAGTTCTCCAATCTCTTTCTTGCAATTTGCGGATGACACCGTTATCTTTTGCCCTGCGGACATTTCATGTTTGTTGAATTTGAAAAGGATTCTAAGGATCTTTGATTACTTATCAGGATTAAAAGTGAATTTTCAAAAAAGTTCGATGGTAGGTATGAATGTTCCAAATGATTGGTGTGTTGAAGCTGTCACTGCTGAAATGCAAAATCTCATCTCTGCCAATTAAATATCTTGGTTTGCCTCTTGGTGCTAATCCAAGAAGATTAAATACTTGGACACCTGTTCTCTCTAAAATTAGAGCAAGACTATCAAGTTGGAAAGCTAGACATCTTTCTTTTGCAGTGAGACTCACACTAAAAAATTCTGTACTAAATAGTTTGCCTATGTATTATCTTTCCATTTTTAAGATTCCGTTTTCAGTTGCCAAATTTGCAAGCAACAGAGAAAATTCTTTTGGAGAGGCAACGAAAATAAAGCCAAGCTACATAGTATTAGCTGGGATGTTATTGAACGTGCAAAAACTCTTGGCGGTCTTGGCGTTGGTTCCATTCTTGATAAAAATAGAGCCCTTCTACTCAAATGGCTTTGGAGACTGTTTGATACAATGCCCTTACAATGGAAATCTGTGATTAGCCATAAGTATGGGTCCTGCACTTCACTCCCGCCCGACATTAACGGTAATTTATCTATTTTGTAGAATGACATCGTTTCCTCTTCCTCTAAGGAGAATCTCTGTCGCAATATAATCACAAATGGCTTCATGTTCTGGTTAGGAGATGGTAAGAGAATTCGGTTCTAGTTAGATCCTCGGGTGGGTAATTTCTCTCTTTCTGGAAAATACACGAGGTTATTTTCTATTTCAACCAGCCAGGAGTGTACGGTTTCTCAAGCTGGATTTTGGGAGGATGATTGTTGGTCTTGGAATTTAAGTTGGAGGCGTCCTTTGTTCAGCTGGGAAGAGGACTTGCTGCATGCTCTTTTAGAAGAAATTAGAAACTTCTGTCCAAATATCGGTGAATTGGATAAAGTTGTTTGGAAGTATAATAAGGGAGGTAATTTCACAGTTAAATCCTTCTGATCTGAATTAGAAAACTTAAAATTCAGCTCTCCAAACTTCAATTGGAAAGGAATCTGGTCCGGATTAGCCCTCCAAAAGTTGAGATCTTTGCCTGGATAGCACTGCATGGCAGAATTAATGTTCGGTCAAATTTGGTAAATCTGGGAATTATGGATCCCACAAATAATATTTGCCCCTTCTGCAGGAATTCACCAGAAGATATAGACCATCTGCTAGTAAGTTGTGTGTTTTCTTGGTGCAGTCCTTCCATTAAACTGCTTTATGAGCAATGGAGTTATTTTGCATCTTCTAGATTTCAAAAGAAAGCATGGACTTCTATGTTCTTGTCAGCCATTTGGGCATTATGGCTACTCAGAAATAATATTGTTTTCAACAACTCAATCTTGGATGAAAGGACACTTTTTGATTTAGCTATTATCCGTGTTTCCATGTGGGTCTCACCCTCTCAGCAGGTGATCATACTTTTCCATATTCCATTATTGACTTCTTGACGTCCTATGATTGCGCAAAGAACTAGGAGACTCCAAGAACTGCTAGACCTGTTATTCATTGGACTCCTCCTCTGGAATCCTATCTGAAATGGAATGTAGGCGGCTCTACGATAGGTAAACCTGGTCCTGCTGGTATTGGTGGCATCTTAAGAGATACCTTTGGTCACTTCATAGGTATATTCTCCTGTTTTATGGGTATTTTAGATTCCGATCATGCTGAATTACTTGCTATTGCCAAAGCTCTTTCTCTATCTGCTCAAAATGATTGGATAAACTCATCTAATCAAATTATAGAGTCGGATTCAAAAATTGCTGTGGGGTGGGTCAATAGTGAAGGTTGTAATACTTCCTGGAGGTTATGGCATGTTATTTCTGATATAAAGAAGTCATTGTCTAGATTGAAGGAGATTACTTTCACTCATACTTACAGGGAAGCAAATTTCACGGCTGACTCGTTGGCCAAATCTGGTGTTACTAGAGATACTGATTTTATTGCCTGGCTTTAGCTTGGGTTTTTTTCTTTTCTAGATATTGTTTGCTGCGATTCGCAAATATTCTTGGAACATAGACTTCTGCAACTCCCATGGTTGTTTTGCCACCTGCTTTGCATGTTCTCTATGTCTGTTGAGCTAGTGAAGTTTGGCTTCTAATGTTGCCACTGCTACATTGCTTTTGAGGTTTAAACCAAGTTGAGCTACTGGGGTTAAGGTGTTTATTTATTGGGCTCTAATTATGGGGCTTCTTTCATGTACCTTTATTACTTTCTTGTAGATGTTCTTCATCAAGGGGTTTTTTCACATATTTGTGAGTTGTTTAGGTTATGGATGTATTGGGTATACCTGATGGTATGGGTAGTTTGACTCACAAATATGTTTTCCCCTCTCCCATTAATAAAATATATTTCTAAAAAAAAAAAGAGATTTCAAATTTGAACTCTTAGAATGGCATGCCTTTAAAATTTAACTCTTAATAGTTCTGCTTAGTAAAAATACCATTATTAAGATGAGTTTATCAACTTCAAATATTAAGATTTTCTTTTTATTCTGATAACAAAGAAAAAAAAATTCAATGAGTCAGATGAGATGATATGTATCTTTTTTTTTTTTTAAGCTTGACCCTTGGAAATACGTTTTTGAGAATCGAATCCCTGTCCTCCTGTAAGAGTAACAATAGGTGGCCCGTTGGGCTAACCCCAGCGGATTATATGTATCTCTTCTTTAATATGAGATTTTAAATTAGAACTCCTGGTATGAAGTGTCTTTAAAACTTACTTTCTTAATAGTTATGCTTACTGCGAAACTTTAGATTGTAGGATATTAGACCCTTGAAAAAAAAAAGAAAAAAGAAAAAAGAAAACTATAAGTGAAAGAAAGGCCCTTCAAAAAGGCACCCAAAACCCGATCCTAAACACTAGCACTAACAACACCACCACCAAACAAGTTGCAAATTATCAAAAAGGAGCTATATATCTTTGCTCTTAATACAATTAATCTCTCCACTCTCTTCTTCCTCTTATCTACTGGAAAAAACCTAAATAAATCAAACACTCTTTGCCGGCAATATATTCCGGCAAGAAAATAATTAAAGAATCTGATCACATCTCAATATCAAAATAAGATACAAGAAGGTATGTGGCTTAGCGTGGCAAGACTACGAAGAAACATGCAAAACGCTAGAAAAAGTCCGAGAGTAGCAGATGAAAGCATGTTTGGAGGGATGAATATTAATAATGGAGCTGATTTTCCAATAATATTTGGCCGTGATCGTATGGATAGATCAACACATAGATGGAGAAGTGGGTTTTCTGCAATATTTAGGATTGTTATTGCTCCATTTTCTCTTATTTCCTGCTTCTCATCACAGCCTCACTCTAATGGTGTTGATGGGCTTTGGGTCTCTGATGGCCATGAATTTGCTCAACTTTCCGAAATGAATCATCTTATGGTAAATGATAGTATGCGCTATGCAATCTTAATGTAGAATTACTTTATTAATTTAGAAGAGACAATATGTTAATGCAAATTTTGTTCTAAGGTACGCACTTTGGTATGCAAATATATAAATATATAATGGCTTCTTCTTCTTCTTCTTCTTTAAAGATTTGTGATCTATGTAAAATTGTGTTTTTTTTTTGTTGCATCCACATATATGTATCAATCATGAGATTGTTTGTCATGAATATAATTTTCATGTTTGAGCAAAGGTTTTTCTCTTTTTCCCTATATAGTTTTTTCTTTTTTTCTTGCCCTCTCTCTTTTGTAGTTTTTTTTTTTAAATATCTAAAATTTTTAGAGAAGACAATGGCAAGAGAATTTAAATCCGTTGATCTCCTATAATTAATTAGCTTCAATATTTTTTAATTATTAATCTTTGGAAGAAGTACAACTTGAACATTAAACTAATGATCAATCTCAACACTCATTGGTATATGGTATGACATACGAGTAATATGAGTTAGTTCTAATTTGTTCTTAATTAGTACTAGCTAGAGTTAATCTTAAGTAATTTCATGCATTGAGAATAAAAAAATTCATTAATTAATTTCATTATGCATACTTGTTGAGCTTCAAAAAAGATTATTGTACTAGTGGATCTTTTAATTACTGCAAAGGACAAAGAAATAACATTTCTAGATTGGGGAAAATATTAATTAAAAATAAAAGAAGACATTTAATTAAATTAGTGGGTTATTTCTTTTATTTTTGTATCTCTAGGGAAGAAGGGGATGCATCATTGTCGAAAAGTAACAAAGAGAATATATATTTGGATGGATAGAGCATAGATATATATATATTAATTAAGGTTTGAAGTGTAATTTTGAGCCTGCCATGCCTACTTTGTTGCATTAATTAAAACTGATATATGTAGTTAGGTCTTGTCATTAACAATGGAAAAAAGTAAAATTCTTTGGCAAAAAAATTAATAACTTTTATTTTCTTAATTTGTGTTTTTTAAATAAAGATGTAAGAATAAATTCCATATTATACAGCTTAGAGCCTCTACTTTATGAGACACCAGAACAAGCTTATACCACATTATTGATTCCTTGACATGAAGTATGATAAGCCATAAAGGCATGCCCTTAATTATTTGATTGTTAATTGCCAATTTCTGCAATTTTTACTTGTATAAATATAGCTTCATTTCTAAAACATTGTTTTAGTATATGCACACAAAGCATTTTGAATTAATTAATATATAGTAATGAAGTATATTAATTAATTAATTAATTAATTAGTGCTTTTGGTATAATGATGAGGAATCTAAAGTTAAATGGCTGAAGTGTTAAAATGAAAGGAGAGGCTAAGAAAAGAGAAATGATGCGGTTGAGTTTATGTCCATATTTAGTGAGACATAAAAGAAAAAAAAAGAGTCAACCTCTCTCTCCCTCTTTCTCCATCGATCTTTGTAATGCATATTTATCATATTTAGTGGACTAGTGGGGGTGGTGATCACTGGTCAGTGCCATTCTTATAATCTATAATTTTTCTACTATTTTTTTTTTGTTCTCATGATCAATGCCATATATATTGATTATATTTGAATTTGACGTTCATATAAAAAAATTTAGGATAATAATTAAATATATATTTTTAAAAAATAGAAAAGAATATATATTCGCAATACACATTTTTCTGTTTCTTGAAATAAGAGTTTAATATTATTTATTAACTTTAAAAATTTAGAAAGAGTTTAGACATATAATAAACATAATACTCTTTTCGTCTCCAATGGATAGACATACCTTTTATTTTATAATAATTAAAAAATAATTATTTTTATTTAAAATATAAATTTATATATATGTTTTTTACAGTATATTTTTACTTAAGTATGAAATATATTTATTAAATATTTGTAATCAGTAACATTAAATATAAAAATAACAAAAATATAATATATTAACTAACTAATTAAAATAAAAATAAAAAGAAATATTTATTATTTTTGGACAAAAAAGTATGAAATATACATATTAACTATTATATATAATTTAATATAAATAAAAAATGTGTTTATTAATTTAAGACGAGACAAGTATTATTTTCAAAACATTTACTGAACGGGAAATTTTTATACGTGAGTTCTCTATCTTTATTTGGTGTTTCTCTATCTATGCAATTCCTCAAGAAATTATCAGACAAAGTTACCTGATGATTAACTTTCAAGATCAAAACAATATGTAGACCTTATCCATAGATTTTAAAAACTCTTATCTTCTACATGGTCCTTATTCCATCTCAATAAATATATAAAATAATCCATATATATGACCTTGAATTAATATAGTCTTCCTTTAATTAACGCATGTTTAATAATTGTTTTAATAATTTAAAAAATAAAAAAGATTTTGATATAATAATGTTGAAATCCTCTTCAAAATTGAGGTATCTGAATACAAAATTTGATAAATTAATAAAATTTATAGCAAAAAATCAGTAATTTACTAATCTTTGTTGCCATTCAAAGGGCTAGATATCATTCAACAGCACTTTCTTTCAGTGATGAATCCAATTTAGCTACCAAAACTGCATCTATTTTTAAAAGAAAGCAAAATTGCTGAAAAAGAAAAAAAGAGTGAAGCTTAAGCAGACTGGTGGGGTGACTTTTGCTTACAAATTAAGTTGATCTATTGAGCTCTGATTTTGAAATGAGAAAAACAGTTAAGGACTGTAATACATGAATTTCCTGTTGGGTTCTTAATTAATAATTAATAGTGTGAATCAATGCATAATAATAGAAAATAAAGAATAACTACAAATATAAGAAATATAATATTTAACGTGGAAAATCCTCCAGTATGGAGGAAAAAACTATGGGGCAAACTCCGAATTAAAATCTACTAATTCAAAGATATCAAGTATAACAAATTCTCAAGTAATTCACACTTGACTACTTGAGATCACCAATAATAAAGAAAATATCTAAATATATCTCTAGTAAATTTTTCACTCCTTGGATGATCACATCAAGAAATTAGAGAGTAATTCTCCAAAATTAAAATTACTTCAAATATTTTTTTCCTCTCTTATTCTTTCTTTTTACTCTCTTATTTCTTCTCTCTTGTATGTTTTTGAAGTGAATGGAAGAATGTTATCTATAGACATTCAAATATGTGTGAACATCATAATTTGTACCTAATTTTTGCTATTCAAATTGTGGCTACAACAACAAAAATGTGATAAATATTTTTCTTCTTTTTTTTTTCTTTCATCTAGTCAAATATTGCAATCCACTAAACCCATTATTTTCTTTTTAATGGATCGAATAAACTAACAATCTCCTCCTTCAACCCATGGGGAGATGTTCACACATCCATTACTCAGTTAACACTCAGTCCCACTATCTTGGTGCAAAACTGATATTTGTCATAAGTCACCACTTTGGTTAATATGTCAACTGAATTTTTATTAGTATGAATCTTTTTCAAAAATATCTCTTGATTATTTGCTACTTCACGAATTCAATGGTATCTCATATCAATATGCTTAGTCCGACTATGGTATGTGGCATTCTTGCTCAAATCTAGAGCACGTTGACTATCACAATTCATCACATACTCATAATGCTTTAAATCCAACTCTTCCAGAAGTCTTTTTAACCAAATCATATCTTTACTTGCTTCAGTCATAGCTATATACTCAGCTTCAGTTATGGATAGAGCAAAAACTTTTACAATTTAGACTATCATGATACAACTCTCTCTGCAAAAATAAACACATACCCTAAAGTTGACTTTCTGTCATCAAGGTCACCTGTCATATCCACATCTGTATATCCTTCTAGAATTGGTTTTGAGTCTCCAAAGCATAAACACATCTTTAAAATACCTCTCAAATATCTGAAAATTCATTTGACTGCTTTCCAGTGATTTTTATTAGGATTTGAAAGAAATCTGGTGACCAAACTAACAGCATGAGCAATATCAGATCGAGTGCAAACCATAGCATTTATTAAACTCTCAACTATAGAGGAGTAGGGAATAGCTACCATTTTTCATTTTCCTTTTGAGTAGAAGGACAAGATTTCTTGCTAAGTATAAAATGATCAGTTAGAGGTGTACTAACTGGCTTAGCATTTTTCATATTGAATCTGCTTAGAACCTAGTCAATGCACTTCTCTTGTGACAGCCATAACTTTTTAGCTTTTCTGTAATGAATAATCTGTATGCCTAAAATTTATCATGCCGATCCTAAATCCTTCATATCAAAGGAGCCAAACAACTTATTTTTCAAACCACTAATTATTATAGCATCTTACCCTACTATCAACATATCATCCACATATAGCAAAAGAATGATCACTTTACTATCTGAAAATATCTTGAAGTACACACAATGATCTGTATCTATTTTGGTATAGTTATGACTCACCATAAAAGAGTTAAATTTCTTATACCATTGTCTTGAAGCATGTTTCAATCCATATAAACTCTTCTTTAATCTGGAAACTATGTGTTCTTTCCCTTTTACTTCAAATTCGTCTGGTTGCTCCATGTAGATTTCTTCCTCCAAATCACCATGAAAGAATGCATTTTTTAATCTAACTGCTCAAGCTCAAGATTCAAGCTAGCAGTTAAACTAATAATCACTCGAATGGAGCTTATCTTTACAACAGAAGAAAAGCTTTCATCAAAATTAACATTTTTCTTCTAATTGAAGCCCTTTACTATCAAACGAGCTTTATATTTTATTAATTTCTCTCCATCCATCTTAAGCTTATACACCCATTTGTTCTTCAATGGTTTTCTACCTTTTGAAAGTTCAACAAACTCATAAGTATTATTCTTTTTCAAAGAACTCATCTCCTCCTTCATTGTTTTCATTCACTGAGCCTTCTCTTTATGATTTTAAACTTTAGGGAAGCTTTTTGGATCCACCTTTTCAGTAACTGTTACATATTCAGAACTGGGATATTTGATAGATGGATAATGTGCTCTAGTTGACCTTCTGACTTGAGATTATTCTACAGTCTGAGGAGGAAGGGGTTGCTCCCCCTGCTCAATATCAACATCATCATCAGTTAGCGCTGACATATCATCAGTCCCATGTTCTTCAAGCAACTCTCCTTCATCTGTGGCATTTTTTATTGAAGGATAAATTAATACAGAAAAAGAAATTTCATTACTACTTGTAGTCTTCTCTCAACCTAATGACTTTCGTCTTTACTGGATCTCATAATTTGTATCCAAATTTCGCATCTCCATAATCCAAAAAAAACATGAACCCAGAAAAATACATGAAACAACTTTATCATTAAGTTTTTGTCTATGCTCCTTAGGTACATGAATAAAAGCCTTGCATTGAAATACCTTTAAGTGAGAGTAAGCAACATCTTTTTCTGACCATACTCTCTTAGAAACATCAAAATTCAAAGGAGCTGATGGAGAGCAATTCATCAAGTAGCAGCCATTGTAGAGTGCTTCATCCCAAAATGGCTTAGGGAGTTTAGCCATTTTTAACATGGATCTGATTTTCTCCAAGATAGTTCTGTTTGTCTTTTCAGCTACACCATTATGTTATGGAGTACCAGGAACAGTCTTCTCATGTTTGATTCCATTCTCTAACAATAATTCTCAGACTCCTTTGAAGTGTATTCACCTCCATTGTCACTGCGAAGACACTTTAAGGATGTCTCCTTCTCTCTTTCCACCATTTTATGAAAATGCTTAAAGGGCTGAAAAACCTGATATTTTATTTTCAGAACAAACACTCAAACTGTCGTGAAGCATCATCAATAAAAAATAATAAAATATCTACTATCTTCTAAAGTTTCTAAATCAGTGGGACCATATACATCAGAGTAAACTAATTCAAGTACATTATTTTTTCTTTCAGAGGAACTACTAAAGGAGACTATGTTGCTTGCCATACAAACAATCATCACAAGGATTTAGACTCATACCTTTGGCAAAGGGAATGAGAGACTTCTTTGCCAAAATTTGCAACATTTTCTCACTCATATGACCCAACCTCTTATGCCACAAGTCTGGCAAAGTATCATCTTTAACTGCAATCAACGAACTTTTAATCGTCTTCACTTGAGTCTTATAGAGTGTGTAGCACAATCTACCTTTAGCAACCACAATTGAATCTTTGACAAGTTTCCACTTTTTATCACCAAAGATGTTGTAATAACCATCTAGTTTCAGGATATGAGTAGAAATCAAATTTAGGCATAAATATGGTACATGTTGCACATTCTTCAAAGTTAATGTGTAACTAATATTTGTCTTAACATAGACATTACCAATATCCACTATATCTGCATAGTTGGTGTTACCCATCTTTACTCTGTCCAAATTATCTACTTTTTACACAGTAAAGACATCTCTCCTCAGTGTAGCATGGTATGATGCTGTTGAATCAACAACTCACTCCATATTAGAATTAGTAACCTTGTCAATCTTCTCAATAAGGGAGAGTACAATCATCTCTTCATTATCATCAGCTACAATTACAATGGTATTTTAATTGTAACATCCGTGATTTTGGAGAAAGTAAATAAACATTTGGAGATATAAATTGTATATACTCAATATATATATCTAGAGTATATATAACATATACATATGGTATATTAATTATATATATTTGATTAATACATTACATACTTAATATTTAATATATATATATATATAAGGTACATTTGATGTATATATAAGATACACATTACTTGTGCATATGTGTAATATCCTAATTTTTTTAAAAGTTCTAATTTTTAAAAATTTGATAAAATAAATTATAATTTAAATGGATAAATTAAATTAATGAATTTCAATAAAAAATGAAGGGGTTTTAAATGAAAAAGTGAAACATATATGTGATATATATGTAAAATATACATAACATATAAAAGTCAACACTTTTTAAAAGAAAAGTCAAAGTAAAAGGGTATTTTGGTAATTAAATCTTAGAAATTTAAAATTAATAAAATAATTCAAAAATAAATTATTTTTTAATGGAAGAGAGAATATAGGACTTTTAATTTATTAAATAAATAATTAAATAATTAATTATTAAATTATTTTAATATATATATATGGTTTAAAATTAAAGGGTGAAAGGAAAAGAGAAATAAAAAAATAAAGTCTTCTTCTTCTTCTTTCCTTCAAGGATGACTTTCATGGCCAAAAAGGGAGATTTTTAGCTTCTTCCATCATCAAATTCTTCAAGCTTTCAAAGGAATAAGAGTAGTTTTGGTGATTTTTCAACAAGTAAGTAAGCTTTATTTCCAAAATTATGAAGTTCTTTAAAGCTTATGAATATGTATGAATTAAGTTTTTGAAAGAGCATGTTATAATTATTGAAATGGGTATGAAATATGTTCTTTTGATGAGTAAATAATGATTTTAAGGTTGGATTAAAGAAATGGTTGAGTTTGGGTAAGAATAATGAAGAGAGAAAATTTAGAGTTATGGAACATTTGAGTTTTTAAAATCATGATTTTTAATTTTGCAAATTGATTCCAAATGAGTTGTTTTGATGCATAAACAAGTATTTTAAAGTCAAATATTGGATTTGGTTGTGTTTGGTTAGAGTTTGAAGAGGGTAGTATTGATTTAGAGTTTTGAAAAAGTGAATTTTCAATGAATGATTAATTGTTTGATTTTAATGCTTAAATCATGTTATTTAAGGATATAAGTGATGGAAATAAGATTGAAATGATAATTGGATGGAGTTGGAATGGAGATCCTTCAATGGTGAGGGTTACGTTATTTTAGGATTTTGGACATAAGCATGTGGTTAATTAATGTAATTGGTTTAAACATGCTAAAATATATTTCTAATAAAATTAATAAACTTAAAAACTACTTTAAATGGCTTGATATAATTTTTAAAGTTAAAGTGAGGTGAAACTTAATTTTGGGATTTGGTTTAGAGTGATGTTTAATTATGGTTTGATATTGAGAATACCTTAGAATGTGATATTAAATGATTATGTATGATCACATTTGGTATAGGCATTGAGGGAGGTTGATTTGCTTTATCCAAGTGGTGAAAGGCAAATTGGAAGGATATGATTGAAGGTTGTGTTAAGCTTGCTTTGGGTTGCTAGTAGAGGTATGTACAAACTTTGAATCTAATGTCTATATTTGCATAACATTTGGACTTGACACATTTTGGTTGAAAAATGTGTTAAGTTACTTGGTTTATTGATTGTGTGTGAATAATATGCTATAACATTTGTAATGTCATATATGTGTTAAATGCATTGTGAAAAGCTATTGATAATGGCTAATTTGTGTAACATGTGAAATATGCATATTATGTAAAAATACCCAAAGTAATTGGGTAATGTGTTGTGAATGTAAAAATGACATATGTATAATAATGAATTGATATTAATAAAAATGAGAAAAGTGAGAAAAGCGAGAAAAATGAGAAAGATGTGAAAAATGAGAAAAGTAAAAAAAAAAAGTGAAAATAAGGCAATGTACTTAGATTGAATATGTGAAAATGAGAAAGAGATTAATAATGAGAAATATGAATAAATTGTGTGCCTAGTATGTTATTCAATTTTTAGAGTTCTGGGTTTGGTGGCATGCCTATGATTGCTTACGGGCTATACGCTGGAATGGTGAAAAGACTGAGTCGTAAGTCAGGCCAACTGATAAATATGATGTTTTTGGGGTGAAAAGACTGAGTCATAAGCCTCAAAAACTGTAGCAGTCTAGCTGGGTTGAGGACCAAGATACTGGGGCCTAAGGGTCTAGCCGGATTGAGGTCTAAGAGACTGGGGCTGTTACATTATCTATAGATATATTGCCTACGGGGCTAGACACATGGTGTCATTATAGACCAAAGCAGTAACTCTGAAATTTGGATAACATATTAGATCCTTTTGGGCCCATGCTTGTCTTTGTTTAATGTGAATTATGAATTGTAATAAAATTGAGCAATATAATGAGATATAATGTTATGAGTTGTGATATATATATATGTGTGTGTGTGTTGTGCATTGACATTTCATTTGGACTATATTGTTATCAAAGTTTGTACCACTAGGCTTCGGCTTAGCGCGATTGTAATTCGTCGCGCAGGTGTCATGGGCGTTTTAGTAGAGCCGGAGAGTTTTACTAGACCTGGTCGGGTCTAGGTTTGTATTAATTCATCTTGAAGAGTTATTTTGGGTGCATCAAGATCAGAGCCAGTTGCCAGTATGGACATTTTTGATATTATGTATGTTATGATATATTTTTGAAGCATATATTGCAAATTGTAAAGAATGATTTGAATAATTTTGTTTAAGATGAGATTTTATATGTAATATTGATATATATATATACCTATATATAAGTATTTTGAGAAAATATGGAGAAATTAAGAAGTATTGGTGAATTGGTGAATTGATTTTATTTGGAGTATTTGTTTTATGCAGGTTGTGTTTTGTTGAATTTTGGAAATATTCAAATTACAAACAAAACTCTAGCGAATTTTTCCCAGAGATTTTCATATAAAATATTTATTTTGGATTCCTATAACAAGCAAAGAATATTTATATACTATTTATTTTATATATTACTATTTGAAATCTTAAAACAGAAATGTAAATTTTTTTATTAAATCGGTCTGTGACATTCTTATACCATATATGCATATTTTACATATGTTGAAAATATGTATTGTACGTATATATGATATAAGGGTGTTACTTTAATCATGTGCCTTCTTTTGATTTTTCTCATTATTCTGTTTCCTTTTTCAATCTTTGCATTATTTTGTTCCCTTTTTCAAACTGTGCAGTTTCTTTTTATATGCCGCTCCTTGCTTTAGTGATAACAACTAAATTTCACTTTTGATTGTGACTTCTCTCTAGATTTATAACGCCATTTAAGACCTTTACTTTTACTTCTACCCCTACTCTATGTGGTTGCAACAAGAGCTTGTAAAATATTAATGCTTATATCATTTCTTTTAGTCTTCTCATTGTAAAGATTGTCCTTTACGGATGATAATGACAAAAAACCGCTTGAAGCAGAGTTACTAAGAGACACCACCAAGGTCTTCCAATTATCTGGCAAGGAACTCAAGAGTAATAATGCCTACAATTCATCATCTACGACTATCTTCATGATGCTCAACTGATTTACTAATTCTTGAAACTCATTCAAGTGTTTTGCAATTAATCATTCATCCCTTAGCTTCAAATTCACAATCTTTTTAATGGAAAAATCTTTATTCTGAGCACTTTTCCACTCATATATGGTTTCTAAATTTTTTCATAATGTCCGCTCGTCAACTTCTTTGCTTATATGATGGTAGACATTATTATCTATTCATTATCAAATAGTACCGATAGTTTTTCTGTGCATCTCCCAATCATCATCTGATTTTTCACTTGGCTTAGTAGATCTTAATTTTATAGGATCATATAGGTCCTTACAATAAAAAAAGGTCATCCATCTTTGACTTTTAAATTAAATAATTTGAAGTAAACAATTTAATCATGGTGCCTGCAAATTTTTCTATTTTAATACACAATTAATTTCACACTAAAAAAACTAGGTTTTGATACTACTTGTTGGGTTCTTAGTCAATAATTAATTATGTGAATCAATACACCATAATAGAAAGTAAAGAATTACTACAAGAATAAAAAACACAATATTTAACATGAAAAATTCTCAAGTATAGTAGAGAAAAAAAATCACGGGATAAGTTTCGAAATAAAATTCACTAATTCAAAGAAATCAAGTACAACCAATTCTTAAATAATCCACACTTGACTACTTGAGATCACCAATAATGAAGAAAATATCCAAATACCTTTCTAGCAAATTTTTCACTCCTTGAGTGATCATGCCAAAAAATAAAAGAATATTTCTCCAAAATTAAAATTACTTGAAAATTTTTTTTCTCTCTTATTTTTTTCTTTTTTTCTCTCTTATTTATCATCTCTTGTATGTTTTGAAGTGAATGGAAGAATGTTATTTATAAGCCTTCAAATATGTATGAATATCCTAATTTGTGCCTAATTTTTGCTATTTAAATTGTGACTACAACAATAAAAATGTGATAAATATTTTTCTTCTTTTTTTTTTTTCTTTCATCTAGTCAAATATTGCAAGTTATCTAACTCATTATTTTCATTTTAATGTGTTGATAAACCAACATTTCTAAGTAATTAATTTTGTGATATTGTGCATCTAATAAGGAATATATTTTTCTACGTATTTTAATTAATTAGTAGGGTTCATTAATGTAATAACCACATCGCTAAGAAATTTCTTTTTAAAGAAATTATTAGGAAATGTTCATCTATACTACAAAAAAAATTCAATTTTGCAACGGAATAATCCGTTATAAAATTAGGAAAATCCATTACGAAAACCCATTTGCAATGAATTTTGCAATGGACTACGTCCATTACTAAAAGTGGCATCACAAAATTATTTGCACTGAAGGTAATCATTCATTGCAAATTTTGTAACGGACTTTTGTTGCAAATATTTGCAATAGAACATTTCCATCGCGAAATCATTATAAATTTCATAACAAATCTGATGCAAGTCTGTTGCAAAGTTTCATTAAGGAAACAAAATAACAATTAAAAAAATTATTCCTTCAAAGATTGACAAAACTGTTAAGGAAAATTAATAGAAGCTCAGTCTTTAAGATATTTTACAATAATTCAGAAAAAAAAAGAAAGAAAGGAATAATCTGTTTACGATGATGGCAATGGCTTTGCTGCGTCTTTTGTGTTTTCGGCGATGGCTGTGTTGTTTCTTCGATGCTTATATTGTTGGTGATGGTGTTTTTGGCGAGTTAGTGATGATGGCAATGGAATGATGGTGTTTCTGCAAGTTGGTGACTTGTGATTGCCAATGTTTTTCTAAATTGAAATTAAAAAAATGAAACATAAAATAAACTTAGCCATGATTTAATTAATAATGAATCATCACAACCTTTAAATAAAATGAAATCATCAAAATTGTATCATAAGACAAATCATTTAACACTATTAAATTCAAATATATTTTTTTTTATTAAATATCATTACAATACTTATAATTCTTGGGTGGTCCGAAAGATTGAGAAATTATGTGAAAATTAGTTTTTTTTTTCTTCTAAAGATTACATCCATGACCAACTATTAAATAATTCATTATTATATATTATATGTGAACACTACCAATATGTGAATTTTATTTTATGCAAAACGATTACAAGAGATATCACAAAGAATTTGCTCTTTAATTAATGTTTTTCTTCTAAACTCTTCGATCTCCAAAAATATATACGTTATCTATAGGCACTCACAATGATTTTTCTTTTTCCTTGAAGAATATTTTATTTATGATTGTGTGTCTCTCTCTTCATGAAAGGGATTTTTACTTTTTTTCTTGAAGAATCTTTTAATTATAATTGCATGTGTGCCTTTCTCTTCTTGAACGGGTGAGCAGAAACAATCTAATCTCTTGAGTTCACTTATTATTTATGAAGAGAATACTACAAAAAAGAGTATTTCTATTTACGATAAAATTTGTAGCAAAAATAATATACTTTCTTCCTTTCATTTTAATTGTTATGTAAGAAAAAAAAATTTTACTCCACTTTAACTGTCATTTTTTTTTTATAAATTTAAGATAATATTAATTATAAAGTTTTAAATTTACCTTTAAGTATTAAATAATTTTAGTATTAGTAATTAATAGGAAGAGAATAGTTGAAATGAGTAATTAAGTAAAATATTACTTCCTCCGTTTCATTTCAGGTGTCATATAAATTTTTTTTATTTCATTTCAAGTGTCGCTTTTAGAAATTCAAGAAAATATTAATTAAAAAGTTTCAATATTACCTCATATTAATTAATGAAAGAGAATAAATATTGAAAAAGATGAAAAATAATATTTAGATAAATTACAATAAATTTTTTATGAAATTTATAATGGCTAATTATTTTTTTGTCTGTGCGCACTATTCTTATATGACACTTGAAATAAAACGGATGGATTATAAATTTTTTTGTAAAATTTATAATCACTAATGATTATCTTGATTTATGTAATTAGATAACTGAAATAAAATTGAGATAATATTTATTATGGGTAGTTAACATTTATAACTAATTCAATCAAATTGTATGCAGACATGCAAAATTAATTTTTGTAGCTAGTACAAACTTATAACTATGATTTTAAATATTGTGGCTATAGTAATATGTGGTTGTATATTATATTTGTTGTTTTGAAACCTTTTTTACCAAATACAACATCTAGTAGGAATTATATACTCCATCCGCATCATAAAAATATGTTCACTTTTCTTTTTTATTTGTCCCAAATTATAGACCACTTATCATTTTAATAAATTAGTTATTATATAAATTCTCTATAATATCTCTATTTAATATTATTTATTAAATATATCACATACTAAAGTAGGGATGTAATAAAAAAATATATGTAAAATTATATTTTTAATAAAAAATAATTAATATTTTTTAATTCTAGTGAAGTAAAAATTAAGTCTATCTTTATGGAACAAAGAAAGTATTAAATAGAAGTTATTTTTCAATTAGAAATCTAATATATAATCTCAACAATATATAATTAGCTTCGCTACATGTATCATATTAATTAATTAAGTTTGCCTTCTTCTTTTGACTAAAAATAAGAATAAGATCATTATAGAATCAGTGAAATTTGACACAAAATTAAAACCCTAATTAATATCACTTGCTAATGAAATCACCAATAAAAAATTCTTTAGAAAAATTTAAAATTCTAATTATAGTACCGAAGCTATTCTATAAAGATCTTTTATATCTTATTTGAAGTAAATAAATAAAAGTTTTAGCTTTAAATGAATAAAGAAAATTAAAGCCCCACGAACTTAGGCATTTCAAAAATCATATATTCTGAATCAAATCTTTTTTTCCTTCGCACTTAAACAGTTATCTTTTATCAAACCGTCCTATTGTTCCATTTGTCTTCATGGGCAATCAAACATTTTGCGGACAATAAATTACGTTGTAATCTTCAATATTTACTAATCTCTCATCAATGATCGTTGAGGAGAAATAAAAAATAAAAAAACTTGCAACTAAAGTACCTTTCAAGATCCTTTCATCTTCTTATCTCTTGCTTAGCCAACAAGTTTTGGAAGTGCAATATTTTTTATCTAATTGTCCATATTATATATATTTTCTTTTAAACTTTTAGATTCGTTGGAATAATTTTATGATGATATAATACCACTCTCCATAAAACTCAAAATGATATATATACGAGTAATAAGAATCCGTTTGAATCTGTAACTATCTGAAATTATTGTGAATTTAGAGATTTGGGTTTGAAGTATAAGAACATAAAAAATAAATATGATTGTTAAACAATTCACAAAAATAAAAGAAAAACAAGTTGAAATTAGTAAAGAAAAAAATTAGATATTATGAAGTTTTCCACTATTTATGGATTCCATTTCTCACCAATTTTAAGATAATTATCGGGTTTGTGACACTTAATTATACTTCTTATTAATAATAATAACAATAAAATGAATAAATAAATAATCACATAAACTAATAAAAATAAATAATATTTTTCTGAAGAAAAACAAGTTTAAATTAGTAAAAAAATAAATAAATAGGAAGTTTTTACTATTTACGTACACCTTTTCTCATTATTAATGTTCAGCTTATCTTAACTTCTAAACATGACTCTTCTTACAATTAAACTTCTTCTTAAAGAAAAATTTTTAGATAGATTTAATTCATATCTTTATTTATAGACCAAACTGATCATAAATAGTAATTTAAAAAAAATTAATTTAAATTTTTTATATTATAATTTATAATTAGTCTCATTCATGAATAGAGATGTGGATGAAATCTATATAAAAACTTTTACTTATGAAAATTAAAGCCATATGAATCAATAAATATTTCACAAAAAAAAAAAAAAAAAAAACTAGAACATCAATGGCGGACTCCATCATAAGATTACAATGTTTTTCATGCTTACACCGTCAAACACCCAGAAGAAATTTTTTTACCATGACGACTCTTCCAAAAGAAGTCCTCTTCAATATTTTATTAAGACTCTCCACAAAAACCCTCTTCAGATGCCGATGCCGACTCTTCCAAAAGAAGTCCTCTTTAATATTTTATCAAGACTCTCCACAAAAACCCTCTTCAGATGCCGATGCGTATGCAAAATTTTACGCAATATAAATTCAGACAAAGAATTCGGTGAGCTTCAATTCAGAAAAGCAGCAGATGCAATGGAAATCATAGTTCGGCCTTATGGTCCTGGATCTCTCTCAAGAACCCTTTACTTGCTTGATCTTGATGGGTTAAAACCATTCCCAAAGTTGGTTCTTCCTCTAAATAAAGAAATTGCCTATTATGGGTTTGATATAATCAATTCTTGTAATGGGTTGGTTTGCTTATGTAGATCTATTGACAAGAACCCAATTCTTGTATGTAACCCAATAACAGGGGCGTATATTAAAATTCCAACAAATCCCAAAAACAGAGTAGCAAATTTGACGAACAAGAATAAAGAGCTAATAACCGGATGCAATTCTATCCAATGTAGATGTTCATTGTGTTTAGATTATGATAAAATTGAATTATCTGAAGTGTTACTGGCTTCTGGGTTTGGTTTTAGTCCAAAGACAAATCAATATAAGGTGATAAGAATAATCAGTCCAAGACCATATGGTAACAGAACTGGTTTAGGTCTGGAATATTGCTTGAGATCAGCTGAAATCTACATTTCTGGATAAAGGGTATTGGAAAAGAACAGAAATTCCACCTCAAATCCCACGTGTTGTTATTTCCAACCTACTTGAAAGAAAAAACTTTATTGGGTTTGTGCTTTAAAAGATAAGTTTGATGTTATAATTTATTTTGATTTTGATTATGAGCATTTCAAAGTTGTTACATCACCTCCTTGCTTTGGTGTGCAAGGAAAAGACAAACCATTTAAGAATGCAAGAACTTGGAGGTTGGCTTTGTGTTTGTGATTTTTCTTCTTTCAAGCGCTATGACATATGGTTGATGAAGGATTTTGCTGGAAAAAAAATTGTGGCATAAAGCCTATACTATTCATATGAGGTGTGGCAAGTTTATTCAGCCAATAAAATTTATGAATGATGAAGAAATTTTGATGATTAATGAAGAGTCAAAGACTTTAATTTCTTATAATTGCTTCTCCAAGGATCTGAGGGAGTATAAGATTCGTGGCATTCAATCACATTTTGAAGCTTTTGTTCATGCCCCTAATTTTTTTTCACTCAAAGACATTGTCAAGCTATATTAATCTCATTTTATAGGATATTAGAAATCTTTCTTCTTATTATTGTTATTGTAGTATATGTTAGTCGGTGTGCTTATTTTCTATGTCATTTTATGGGGTTTGGCTTCAGGGGCAAAGATATTCAGGGCAGCCACCCCTTTTATTTTAAAAATTATATATATATTATTAAAAATTTTAAAATAATTTATTATTTCTTTTTAAATTTTTTAAAAAATATATGATATTTTTATTTTTTTTCCTTTATTAAAAAGTCTAATTTCGCCCTGTTTAGCTTATTCATATTATATAACAATATCTCAGCATTTGTCAAATGCAATTTATTGATTGTATTTTATGTATTGTTTTTCCTTTTATTATTTGAATATAGTTTATATTTGATCTATTGTAAACCAAATTTAAATGGAAATTTACATGATATATTACCTTTTAATTTTATTTTTGAAATTAAAATTTTTTTGAAAAATATTTTTATTTTTCATTTTTTTAAAAAGTTTTCTAGAAAACCCGTCTCGGAAAAGCACCTTGATTGAAATTTGGACATTTGGAAACGTTGGGTAATCCAAGTAAGCCCGTGTCGGGCAGAGCCCAATAACCAACACATATGAAGAATGAAGACCTGAAATCACCAAAGGAATCCTGCACCACACAAAGGGGGGAAAACTGAAAGCCAAACCAAACATGTTCATCTTACACAGAATGGCCACATCTCCTCTCTTTCTCTCTAAACCCACTTCGCTAAATCTTCCATTACCCCTTCATTCTCCTCTTAAACGTTTTGTTTCCATATCTAAGCTGCAACCCCATGTCCAAACCCCCACTTCTGGTGCTCTTTATAGGAAGAGAAATGGCATTTCTATGTCTGCTGCAGTTGCTACTACTGAGTCAGCGACTCTGTCTGAGAGCTATAATGCTGAGGATACCCAGAAAGGAGACTCTGAAAAAATTGCACTTCCAACTAACGAATCGTCTGAGAAACTCCTCAAAATTCGCCACACGGTAAATTGTCTTTCATTTTTTTTGGCTCTGGGAATATGGAACTGTAAGGAAATGGGATTTCTACTTTATGGTGAACAAATGAATTTAGATTTTATTTATGATATGAGACCTCATTATACAATTACGTTCGCCAATCTACAAGTACTTCAGTTTTTAATGAGGGAATCCTGTTTTTATCTTGGTGCTCTATGTTTCTAGTGTGCCCATGTAATGGCCATGGCTGTTCAAAAGCTTTACCCTGAAGCAAAAGTGACAATTGGACCGTGGATAGAAAATGGGTTTTATTACGATTTTGATATGGAACCCTTGACTGATAAAGACCTCAAGAAAATTAAGAAGGAGATGGTGAGTTTGCTCTGTCTATTAACTGCTAATATTATCATATCTAAGCTTGGAGAAAAAAAAAATTCATCGGCCTATGATTTCAGGGTACGGAATTTATTTCTTATATCATCTGTAGGATCGCATTATTGGTCGAAATTTACCACTTGTAAGAGAAGAAGTTTCCAGAGATGAAGCACAGAGGAGAATTATGGCTGTTAATGAACCGTACAAGGTGGAGATTTTGGAAAGCATAAAAGAGGATCTCATTTCCATCTACCATATTGGTAAACCTAGTTACCATGTGATATTTTTCCTCTTTAACGTTATATTTTTTTGCTCCCACAATCTCTTTGATAATTGTTAATTTGTCATAGAGAGTGAGATTTGATTTTGCATTTGTTGAATTTGGATAATATATATATATATATGTATATGTATGTATATGTATATGTATATTTTTTTTTCTTCATTTGGACATTTTGTTCATTATCATTGCTGTTGTTTATATAGTGTTTAGCATTTGTTCTGTTTTACCTATACTGGAATTGCTTTCATCTTTGCCTAGTTCTTACTTGCTGAACTTTTCTGTTGGCATATTTGTGCTCATATATTTGTTACTTTTAAGTTTAGTTGGGCACTGTTTGTACAGCTTGCTGAAGTTTCATTTTTGGCTTAGTGGAAAGACAACTATTTTTTACTTAGACAATGAGAAGCTTCTTTCTTGGTATATGAGGAGGCATATGGATCTTTATACACTCTGGAGTTTATTGCCCTCCTGTCCCTGACCCTAGTGCATTTGTTAGAAATTAAGAAGCTGCAAGGACATGAACCCTTAACCTTGTAAAAAGAAAAGAAAAAAAAAACTTAAATTTTTTTTTGTAAGCACTATGCTTCTCATGTAAAGCAAAATGTATATATTTACCAAGTTTAATTTCTTGTTATTTTATATTTTTATACAAAAAAAATTTAAAGAAAATGTTAGCAAGCACGTTTTATAAAGCAGGACAATGAGTGTAATAGTTGTGTCTGTTGCACCTTCTTGTTGGTGAACTGCTTTGCTTCAGTTTTCAGAAATTGTTAAAATTGAGTCACAGTAAAATTTAGTTTACACTTCTTACTTTCTTGATCTTTTCGCCCCAATTGGTTGCTTCTGCAGGTGAAGAATGGTGGGATCTTTGTGCTGGGCCTCATGTTGAAACCACTGGCATTATCAATAGAAAAGCTGTTGAGCTTGAATCTGTTGCTGGTGCTTACTGGAGAGGAGATGAAAAGAAACCAATGCTGCAGAGGATCTATGGAACAGCTTGGGAAAATGAAGAACAATTAAAAGCCTATCTTCACTTCAAAGAGGAGGCTAAACGACGGGACCACAGGCGCCTTGGCCAAGACCTTGATCTTTTCTCTATACAGGTAATGCTTTTCTGAAATTATTGTCTGCACTTGTGATAACCCATGACATGGCTTTGTTCTTTTCCTTCAGTATTTATTTTTAGCAATATTAAGTATTAAGTTTTCCTACTGCAGGATGATGCTGGTGGAGGTTTAGTTTTTTGGCATCCAAAGGGTGGTATTGTTAGGCACATTATTGAAGACTCATGGAAAAAAACACATATAGAACATGGGTATGATTTGTTATATACTCCCCATATAGCAAAGGCAAATCTCTGGAAAATCAGTGGTCATCTGGACTTCTATGGAGAGAACATGTATGATCAGATGCAGATTGAGGATGAAAATTATCAACTTCGACCTATGAATTGCCCTTATCACATTTTGGTGTACAAAAGAAAGCTCAACTCCTATCGTGATTTTCCAATCAGGATTGCAGAGCTAGGAACAGTATACAGATATGAGTTGTCTGGAAGCTTGCATGGTCTTTTCCGTGTAAGAGGTTTTACCCAGGTACAATACAATTCAGGCCATTTGTTTTGAACTGTATGTTTGTATAAATTCTTAGATATGTTGCTGCATACTAAAACAGGAAGTTAAAACCACCGAACAAACTGGTTTTAACTTGTAATGCTAACTTTGTTACAGTGAGACCTTGTATGGTTTCCTAATATTATATTTTAGTTTATGAATCGTCTATGTACAGGCTCCACATGATCTTATGTTTGCCATGTACAAGTGATCAGATTTTGAAAAGGAGTCCATCATCTCTTTAGTTTATCAATTTACTTGTGTTGGCTTTCCCCTTATAACTAGTTCTGCCAATTGAGATTCCTTAAAGAATTGCGTCCAGTGTGTTTCTGAGCACCCAGTGCCAATCATATGTACCTAAACATTAATACTCTTAATCTGGGAAACGACAAGTGCTTATGGAAATGTGTGCTGATAGGTTTAAATTGATTGATTGAGAGTTGATGTGCATGTTATTTATGGCAAAACAAGGGTTTCTTTTTCCCCTTCTCCCTAATGTGTGAATGTGTCCCATCTATTTCTGAATAGCATAACCTGATATTCAATCTAAATATTTGCAGGATGACGCGCACATATTTTGTTTAGAAGATCAAATTAAAGATGAAATAAGGGGGGTCCTAGATCTTACAGAAGAAATACTGTTGCAATTTGGTTTCAGCAAATATGAAGTGAACCTCTCAACTAGGCCAGAAAAATTTGTGGGAGATGATGATATATGGGAAAAAGCAACATCTGCCCTTAGAGATGCTTTGGAAGATAAGGGGTGGACCTATCAAGTTGATGAAGGTGGTGGTGCTTTTTATGGTCCAAAAATTGATCTTAAGATTGAGGATGCTCTTGGGAGGAAGTGGCAGTGCTCAACTGTACAGGCAAGTTCTCAACTCATTGTAGACAGGAGTTTGCTGAGTTTTTGCAGCTTTGGGCACAGATTTTCACTGCAAAGAGTTTTTGTTCCAGACTCCCAAATATTCTCCAGGGGCCTCTTTCCACTATCATTTCTTTCTTCCTCCCTTCTCATCCTCTCTTGCCTTCTCTCTGTATGTGTGTGTCTGTGCAGTGAACAGCTAGAGTCCGGAATGCTGAAATTTAGAAAATATTTGTATCAATGTCATTTTTAGCATTTATTCATGGTGATATTGAGTTTGTTCAACTTACTAATAATTGTTTCTAAAATTTGCATGCAGGTTGATTTTAATTTACCTCAACGGTTTGATATAACTTATGTTGACTCAAATACAGAGAAGAAGCGACCTATAATGATTCATAGAGCAGTGCTTGGATCCTTGGAGCGTTTCTTTGGGGTCCTTATAGAACATTATGCTGGGGATTTTCCATTGTGGCTGTCGCCAATCCAAGTTCGAGTTTTGCCAGTTACTGATTCACAGGTAACTACTGATTCCATTGTGGTGTTATGAACTTCAGATTTTGCTTCTCTAGGCGATGAGTGATTATACACATAATGAACAAAATTGCATGTTAATGCAGCTTGAATACTGCAAAGAGGTGACTAACAAATTGAAAGGTAATGGTTTTCGAACTGAAGTTTGTCATGGTGAGCGTCTGCCGAAGCTCATTAGATATTCAGAAAAACAGAAAATTCCTTTAATGGCGGTTGTGGGACCCAAGGAGGTAGAGACACAAAGTGTTACAATCAGATCTCGGTTTAGTGGGGAGCTTGGAACAATGAAAATTGATGATTTTATCAGCAGAATCAAGTTCGCCATTGAAAACAGAACTTCATTATGAAGTTGGTGCTGAGGAATTGATTGTTTGATTTGTTTACGTTTATCCAAAAGAGGAAAAAAATAAAAAACAAAAAAGTAAAGAGAGAGAGAAAGAGAGATTAGTAAACTTACGAGAGAAAAATAGGAAATGAATACATAGTTAGAGACCCAATTTTATTACCTTCACAAAAAAGACCCAATGTAAATTATGTTCTTCAGAACTATTGGCAACATAAAATAACTTATTTTCTGGTAGTTTTTAAGTCAGTTAGAGGCCGTTATTGTGTGTGGGACAGCTGAGCTGCTATTCTTTCTCCCGAAGCTTCTTCTTTTATTTCTGTATATGCACAGCTTTGTACACAATGCAGTAATGAATCAGAGATTTCTCTCCATAATTTTCTGACTCTGTTCATGATATCAGAGAGAATAAAAATTAAACTATAATAAGAAATTAAATTTATTTTATTTAAAAATTTAGAAAATTATGGTTAGAAAAAATCAAAAATAAATTTATTACATTTTATTTTAAAATCTAATTTAATTTCATTAAGAAAAAATAAAATTATGTTATTTAAAATATTTTAGAGATATTAATTAGAAAAAAATAAATTAATTATATATGTTTTATTTAAAAAATAGATTTTGATTTTGATTTTAATCTATTCTAAAATATATTTTTTTAATTTTTTATTCGGTTAAGAAATCAAAATTGATCAATTAACCTATTTATTTTATTCAATCAGTTGCAATGAGAATTCATTGTCATTATGATTTCTACTCGAAACCAAAAGCTACATAATATTTTTTAAATTTTCTTTCAAAAAAAAAATATATTTTTTAATTTCAATTTATTTTGATAAACTTTTTAACATTAATTTATTTTTTTAAATATAATATCAATAAATACAAATGAAAAAGTTGAGGAAGTTAATGATCTTCTTTAAGGTACTTTTTTCTTCAAATTTTCAAAATTTCTGACACACTAAATGCTAGCAAATTCTGGTGTTAGTCTCGTAGAAGAGTGAAGAATGTGAGCACTTGCATGCATCATTATTAGCCCTATGTAATGTTGGTTATACGTTTACGTTGGGTTTGGTTGTATTATTTTTTTTAAAAGTTGACTAAATAATTTATGATAATTAATAATATTATATTTATTTTTAAATAATATAAATAAAATAAAATAATGAATTCAATAAATTTTATCAAGTGAAATATTATATTTAGAAAAAGTAAAAAAATATTTTATTAAAAAAATGAATTAAAGAGTCCATATATTAAAAAATAATTATATTTTTAATTTAAAATATGATAAAATAAGAAAAAATATTATAAGAGTAATTTATATATTACTTAATTTTTTTTAAAAGTTTGATTGCAACTAAATAAGTTAATATTTTTTTAATTTTATTTTTTAATATTTTATTATATTTTTTTAAATACAGTAATATAATTTTTTTATTAAAATATAATTTATATAATATACCTCTATAAAATATATTTTTAATAATTAATTTTTTTTAATAATTTAACAAATTTACTATCATAATGATCCTTTTTCTTTCCCCTTTTTGGTTTGATGCTGCAAACACCAATGCATTATAGGAATCTTCATTTTGTTAATTTATCGCCACAACTTACGTGTGTCATGATATATATATATATATATATATATATATATTTATGAAAGGCTGAATAAACTTAGTAATTTAAAGAGCGGCTCAGTGATAGCCAGCTCCGAAAACTGATAAGCTTGTCAGATATTTTATTCATTCAAAGAAACTTTAAGTAAGGAGTTCCAGAAGAGTCCAAGAATACAATGCCCTTTAAAATACGGGGCAAAAAATTAAAGGAAAAAAAATTACAATGTAAAGAACATAGCCGGCTATACCGTGCCAAGAAGTTAGCAGCTTGGTTCCCTTCGCGATGCACATGTGAGAATATTACACTGTTTGCTATGGCCAAGCATCTGATTGCGCTTATAATTCCCGAACTAACAGTGGAGCTTTGCAAGTTATTGATGGCAGCTAAGGAATCACTTTTCAAAAGAAAAGAGTGAAAGTTTATATCTGATGCCCACTTGAGACCAAAGAAAATAGAGTGCAGCTCTGCTTCAGCAGCGTCTTTTGCTGCCACCTGAAAACAGCAGGCAGCAATCACGTTTCCTCCCGAGTCGCGTAAGATCGCACCCCCAGCAGCTGATAACGATGAGAAAGAAGCATCTACATTGACTTTGTATTCACCTGTCCGCGGCATTTTCCAGAAAATCAGCTTTGCCTTTATTGTAATTAATTTTTTTTCCAAAGTGATTAATAATAAAATTATACATATTATAAAGTGATCACAAGTAAATTTAATAAAAATAATACGCATCCTAAACTAATCGATTCATTTTGATTACTTGCAATCAAACATATCACGCGTCCTTTTGATATTTCAGATATAACAATCTAGCTTTATGTTGGTAACAGTATCAAAATTGAAAAATTCTCTTTATTATTTAGAAAAACCATTAAATCACAAGAAGATCTAAATTAAAATAAATTGGATCAAAATTGAAAACTAAATTCTTATTTATTTAGACCTACATCAATAATATGTGAATACTATAAGTGAGATTTCCTCAATTGAAATCTTCCTATTATTGATCTATAATTGGATTGATTGAATTTTAGCCTATTAAAATTAATGACTCTCTAAATTATATAATGTTCTCTTACGTAAAATTTTTTCTCAAATGTAGGGGTCATAAAATTTTAATTTTAAAAAATAAGGATGCATTTATACATTACAATAAATTGCAGAAATTAAATAATAATTTATCTTATATTGCTTTTTTAAAATTAATTTTCAAAAATCCCTACAGTTCCTTGCTCAATTTATATGCAGCCAAGTGTGGGGGAGCATTGAGGAGCATCCTTAAAATGTTGTGATCAAATAAAATAATCATCACAAGATCTAATAAAAGACAATCATAAATTTATACATGTTTCAAGCACAACACAAGTGTATTTCACGCGTATATTATTATATATTTTATGGGATTTTTCATCTTCTTTCTAAATTTAACCAATCCAAACCCAAAATACGCTTCTTCATATTATTGATATTGTTTTTCCCATTTTTTCTTCTCTTCCTGATCTCCTAAAACTCTAATCATATCTCAGAAAATGATTACGAATCGGTAGTTTAATTTTATGCCTATATAAATTTCAAATCTTTATATAAATAGAAAGAGAAGATGAAAGGGTTATTCAAATCAAAGCCACAAACTCCGGTGGAGCTTGTTCAACAAACACGAGAGCTTCTTATCTTTGCTGATAACATTACAGAAATCCGTGAATGCAAACGCAAAGAAAAGGTCATCTTTTTTATTTAATTTCAGTGATATTCTTTTTATTTTAATTTTCTTAACTGATTTTAATTGTTTTTACCATTCTATTTTACAGATTTAATAAAGAAAGAAAAATTTTTTTAAGAAGGTTTTAACATGTAAATTATTGAAATTTTACACAGATGGCAGAGCTGGGTAAATCAATCCTAGATATGAGAACAGTTCTATTTGGAAATGGTCAAAATGAGCCAAATTCTGATGCTTGTTCACAATTGACGCAGGAGTTTTTCAAAGATGATACATTTCGTCTTCTCATTATTTCTCTCCCAAAACTCGATTTAGGGGTAATTGTTAATTTACATAGCCATTTATTTCATTTTTTTCTTTAACTCAAATCTAAACTGTGTTGGTTATGTGCACACCGAGTTATAGCCTCGCAGTAAGTGCATCTCTCTTGAGAGGATTGATTCACTCTATACCTAATGTAATGTTAAAAAAAAAAGGTTTTGGTTATGTGAAATATTTTTAATTTATTAACTGCATGGTTAAATCTACAAATACATTTATTGCATTATTTGAATGTCATTGTGATTGTTTCTCCATAGGCACGTCAAAATGCTACCCATGTGATAGCAAATTTGCAAAGACAACGTGTTAATGGGCGATTAGTGGCTCCTGAGTTCTTGGAAAATAATCTAGATTTTATGGATATTTTGCTACCTGGGTATGCGACATGTTCTTTGTAATTGACATATCAAATTGTCCTAAATTATGCTTTGGATTTTCAAATGCTTAACTAATATCTATAGTTGATGTTGGTATATATGCAGTTATGAAGATGGTGACATTGCCCTAACTTATGGTGCAATTTCAAGGGAATGCATACGTCATCAATCTGTTGCTAGGTAAGCTATTAATTTGATCTTTGGAGGTTCATACAAGGAATGTCTCAGTAGGTATACATTATTAGACTATATGTACATATATATATAGCAATAGTTAAAGAAAAAATAAGATAAGGTAGGTGATAAATATAATCCTTCTCATATACCGCCCATTATTGAGGATAAAAGTTAACATCAAAATTTCTATAATATGTGAAATAATAAGTTTGTGTTATTTATTTCTCTGCAGGTACGTCTTGGAATCAGAGCATATGAAGAAAATTTTCAGTTATATACAAATTCCTAACTTTGACATATCATCAGATGCTCAAGCAACTTTTAAAGTTAAGTGTGTTTGATAATTAATACAACAATTTATTTATTTTTCCTCTATATTCCATCTTACTAAATATGTATTTCGCATAAAGCTCATACTTGTCCCAAATTATACGAAGAATGAATCTTTTTCTTTTAACATTTTAAATATCTTTATGATTTTTGCTAATCATGTGCAGAAATAAATTATTTTTAGAATCATTCCTTGAAAGTTATATCGATAACATTATTATCCAATTCCATAAAAAAATTTTACAATTTTTTTTTATGCTGAGGAAATAATTTTCAATCAAAAACCAATTGATTTTGTGCAAATAAGTTCCTAATACTTACCCGAAATACTTATCCATTTATATTAGCGAGTATATGCATGGACACATAACTGTAACAAAATATCAAAATTTCATATCCAAATGGACTGACAGTGCCAATTCAGATCGAAACTGAAGAAGAGGTGTCAACCTGTTCATTTATTAACAACTGCTAATAATTCTATTAATATTAGACGATGGACTAATTAGTCGCATTTGAAAATATATTGAGAAAAATATCTCACATTAAATAACAACAAAATATATAGGTGATTTATAAAATGAATAATGAGTGTTACATATATCCCAAACCAATTTGTTTATATAAGTTGCACCTTTCTTGTTAGCACTTTTTTTATAAAAATAAAATTCATATGTGTACGAGTTTATAAACTTCAATTATCTATTGCTCTGCACTGGTTTGTGACACTCTTAAAATATATTTTACGCACATAGATTCTTGAACATTTCTTGAAATATATATTTTTGTGGGTGGATTCTTTATAATATTTCTTATGTACATCAAATGACAAAAATTATACCAATCGATTTTTAATTTAGTATGAATGAAATCATTTCCAACAATAAAAAAATTTAAATTTGAAGAACCCCAAAGAAAGTCCAAATTTGCTAAACAAACATGATGGGTAGATTTACAGATGGACTTTATTAGATGATTTTTTCTTAAACAAGGATTTCATTCACTATATTTTGTATCGGCTTCATATCTACTTTCAAGATCATTTCTTTGCACCTATGATCTATATGTGTGTTTTTATTCTTCTCTTGTGTACTTCTAATTTATTTTTACAGGAGCTTTTGACAAGGCATAAATCTACTGTAGCTGAATTTCTTTCCAAAAACTATGATTGGGTGAGTTTGTTTAGATGAATATTTGCTTTTCTTATAGAACTTCTGCACATACCCTCTTGTGCTTAACAACAAAATGGCCCAAACATTTCAAATTGCTTGTCCTTCATATGTATTATACATTGATTATTTAGCTCTCTCTTTTTTTGGTCTGGAATTTTTTTGCTTTTGTCTCTTTTCTACTTCTTCATTAATTTTTTCTCAACATTTTAATGTCTCAATAACACAATGGATTTGTAATTGGGAAATAAATTTTTTAATTAAGGTGAATACTAAATTTTTTTCTTTCTTCCTTATTTTAGGTTTTGATAAGTTTCTTAATTCAATATTATTATGAGGCATCACTGAATTTTTCTTTCATGCAGTTCTTTCATGAATACAATTCACAATTATTAGAATCTTCCAATTATATAACTAGAAGATATGCTGTCAAGGTATCATTATTAACAAAAGTTGTCCACTTTTGCTTAGTATAATTATTAAATGCTTTGCAGACTTGCAGTAAGTAAATTTCTAATGTATGCATGTTTTGGCTCAGCTACTAGGAGATATGTTACTTGAACGCTCAAATTCCAGTGTGATGATTCGCTATGTCAGTTCACTGGAAAACATGAGAATTTTGATGAATCTTTTTAGGGTATTAATCTCTCTTTCTCTTATTTCTTTTTTTTAATTATTTAATGCTTTCTATCATTATTAAATTCTATTTATTAATTTATTCGCATGCAGGATTCGAAGAAAACTATACAATTGGAAACTTTTCATGTTTTTAAGGTCTTAATATAATAAATTATTTAAATGTTTACATTTAATTTCTTTTCTTTCATTTTTTTAATTGCTTTTTTTTTCTTAATATACTGGCAGTTATTTGTTGCGAATCAAAGCAAGCCTCCTGAGATAATTAGTATTCTTGTTACAAATAGGAATAAGCTTCTTCGGTTTTTAGGTGACCTCACCGTTGACAAAGGTACACAAATAATATGATAATATTTATCTACAAATGTTGCTTAATAACGCTAACGGAAGATGCTTAATAACGCGAACGGAAGAGGCGACGAAATTGTTTTAGACGGAGTGACAGTATCTCATAGTACTTATTTTAAGTACATTAGCTCAAGTATTTAAGAGGATTGGGGTTGTAAAGAAAATATAAGTCACATGATGAAAACTGGCTGAATGAAGTGGAAAAGTACTACAAAGTGTTATGTGACCGAAAGATGTCAGTTAAATTGAAAAGAAAATTCTACCTTACTGCAATACGACATGCGATGATGTATGGTAATGAGTGTTAGACAGTGAAATGATAATATATGAGTAAGATACATGTTGCGAAAATGAGAATGATAAGATGAATATATTGATACACTAGGATGGATAGAATCCGAAATGAGTGCATTGGAGAAAAAATAAAATTAGCGCCTATCGAAGATAAGATAAGAGAGCATAGATTGAGATGCTTTGACAATGTGAAACGTAAGCTTAGTGATATACTGGTCAGAAGAACTGAACTAATTAAAGCAAAAATAGCAAAAAGAGGCAGGAGTAGACCTAAATTAACTTGGACAAAAATAGAATAAAATAATCTTTAATATTTTAAATTTATCAGAAGAGATAGGCCTAAACCGAACTTAGTGGAAACGAAAAATCTATATAGCTGATCTCAATTAATTTGGGATTCAAGCTTTGTTGTTGTTTTTGTTTACTAATTAAATAGTTGAAATAATATAATATTCAAAATTTATTTATTAATGGTTTAAAAGTATAATTTAAAAGGGCTATGCTTGGTAATTGTAAATAAAATCTGATGCAAAATAGTTATTATGCTTAATTAACATGATGCAGAGAATGAACAATTTGAAGCAGACAAAGCTCAAGTGTTGAAAGAAATTGCAAGTCTAGAAATGGGAGATCGTCCATGCACAGATTCAGAGGATTGTGAGATTGAATCTTAATTAATTAATTAGTTACTTTCTTCTTCAATTGCAAAAGCCTATTATACATATTTAAAATACCAATTAACATCTAATTTTTGTTGTGATACCATCTTCACTATACTCATTAGAAACTGTAAGAGTATGCCTATTTGTTTACTACCAAAACTTACTGATTCTGTAAAAATATAAACGTCTTTACAATCTTTTTTTAAAATTATTCTCATAGAATCAAATACAAAAAAAAATATTGTAACTAAATTTTAATTTTGCAACATGCTTTTGTAATTGGATGTTCGAAATAGAATTAATTTTATCACTTCTTGAAACTAACACTTAATAAATATTTATACTGTAAGAGATTCATAATGAATTTAATTTTAATTATACACAAAGATATTTGTGTTGCAAAAAGAGAATAAAAAAGAATATGACGTGGTGGAAGTAAGAAAAAATAATTAATTTTTACAAACTTGTTTGATAGAAAAAGAATTTTCTCTTTAAGTTTTATTAAAATTAAAAACTAGCTCTTCAATTTAAAAGCATACTATATACGTTGTAAGTATTCAAAAAACTCTTATACAGTAAATAATAGAACTATTAAAGAATGATAACACTTTAGTAAAGAAGAAATAAATTAAACCAAGTATATATAAAAAAATAAAATATTCAAAAAGACAAATAAAATTATTGTCCCAAAATGGCAACCAAGAGAGGGGGGTGAATTGGTTCTTTGAGAAGTGATGGCAAATTAAAATTTTAAACAAATAAGAAATGTAGAAGATGTAGAAGAAGATTAAGTAGAGAATAGAAGAATGAACGCAAGAGATTTATAGTGGTTAGGATTTACCTTGATCCTACATCCACTTCCTTAACAACTAGTTAAGATTCCACTAGTTTTGAGTTTTTACGAGCTTAACTCTAACTTGATATTTTCTTTAGCTCACACCAAACTATACTTAGGTTTGAGTATAATCCTCATAACCCTTATAAGAGTTTTTTCATGTTCACTCTCACAACACTACAAAAATCTGGGTCTTTCCCGGCGGTTTTTTTAGCCTACAGAGGCGGTTTTAACCGCCCCTACAATTATTAGCGGCGGTTTGGAAAGCCGCCGATCAAGCAGCGCCAATGCAACCATCTCTACGTTGTAGAGGCAGTTATTAGGTCCAACGAGGTAGCTTTAAAATTAGCGGCGGTTTAAGTAGCAGCGTCATAAACCGCCTCTAGAGTACTTCCCGAACTGATCACAATTTTGCCGCCAAAAATGAATAGTAGCGCATGTAGCGGTGGTTAAAACCGCCTCTACTTTTCTTTCAACTGAAAACGGATCTGCCGCCAAAATTGAGTAGCAGCGCATGTAGCAGCGGTTGAAACCGCCTCTAATTTTGTTTCAACTAAAAACAAATGCGTCGCCAAAATTGAGTATCAGCGTATGTAGAGGCGGTTTTGTATATTTTAGAACTGCCGTAAAATAATTTTGCCGCCAAAAAAAAGAAAGTAAAGGGGGTTTAAAACCGCCGCTATAAATTCCATGCTAGATTTAAATTTTTTGTAATTTACAATTTTGCTAGTATTTATATTAGGCGATTATAGGAATTCTATTAACAATTTTTTTTATATTCTTTTTTTAATGGAACTACTTTTGTAATCAAATAATATAAATGCACATGTTAATTTGAAATAAATTAATATACATATATATTATAAGCTAAAAAACAAATTACATAGTAAAACAAATATATTTCATTAATCTTTCAATAAAATTTGTCCTAACAAGTTTACTACTTGTGCTTTTTAAAAAGCACTTTGAGCCAATATGCCAAATAATATTTTCATAACAAGTTCATTACTTATGCTTTAAAAAGCACCACGAGTCAATATGCCAAAAGATCACTAAATTACATTTTAATCTACCTTCAAACTAATCATCTAGACATTATCCCTCGGATTATGACTTGAGTGTGACGAAATATTAATTGGAGAAGATCCATCTCGGTTACTTGCTGCATCGTTATTGACCTCCTGTAAATAACATTAAAAATATTTAATAAAAATAACACTAGATGTCAATGAATGGAAATGTATCAATCCACTAAATGAAAAGCATGTATTATGAATAATAACCATAAAAGTTTTTCCAATAAAAGAAACAAATCATTTTAGAGTTAATACATAAATCTTATATAAGATTATTAGATAAGCTATAATCACTGTAGTAATGTAATGATCTATTAATTATAAAGGTCAGATTTGCTAACAAATTAGACAAGTACAAGCATATAAGCACCGTCCAATAAAACAATGCTAACTCCAGATAACATGACATTTTAAAAATAATAAAGAGGAGAATTTGAATTACAAAACAAAAGAATTCAACTGCATGTTCCAATGAAACAATCATAAATGAGCTACATGAAGATGAGGCACTAGCACAACTAACCGATTGCTTCCTACTCATTAAATCATCCAATCAAAAGAAATCAAATCAGAGTTGTAGTTATATTACCTCAAGAGCACCAGGAAATGTTTTGGAAATCCATGCTTTTAAACCATTCAAAGTTGCTGCCATTGAATCATATTTTCCAGTCACTTCTTCCAATTGTTTCTCAAGCATATCAATTTTCTTTAATTGTGCAGAATCTGAAGATTCACACCTTGCTCTCTTCTGACCAAAATAACTTGTCGGTGTAGGACCAAGGCCAACACCTCGCACTCGACCATTGTGTTCTTGTCCCATGATTTCTTGAAAAACTTGTTCATTCAATTCAAATGAATCAATAGAAGGATCTTGACTTCTTTCGCTTATTAGAGAATGGGCTTTTTCCTACAAAATGAAACTTATATAAGCAGTGTAATTTATAGTTTTTAAATATATAATATAAATGATACTTACAATCAATTGTCTAACTTCATCATCAATATAAGTCCCATCCTTTCTCTTATGGGTTTCTTCATAAAGGCTCAATCTATCAGGTACTTGTCCAGTTTTATCAATCTATAATCCATCAAAAATCTCAAATTAACTAGTAGAAAACATGTAATCAAACTATTAGTACATGCAATTTCAAAATAGACGCTAATTACTCATACAATTTCTTTTATTTTTCTCGCATAGCTTTTTCTTCCACATGCATGTGCATTTTTCTTCTTCGTTGCATTTGCTTTGTTAATAGCACTTAACTTCTGAAAAATAAAAAAGAATGACAATTGAACATTGGATGCAAAGAAGAGAAATACCAATGCTGTAAACTGAATAAAATTTGGCATGAGCACACCGAAACTACTCAGTAAAACCAATCTGTTTCATTATAAATACAAACAATTCAGGGCATTCAACATTAAGAACAAAGCATAGACACAAGTATATGGACTAAAACCAATAAAATCAAATATGTAATATACAACATCATCAACCAGGTTTTGATGAAAATAAAATTATACCACATGATCATTAAAAGCTGAAGGGGGACAAAAGGGCAAGTATCTCAGTGAACGAGGAAACAAGCTGGAATTTGAATATGATGACTTCACTGAGATGAAAGCAAGTCATGTGGTCACAACCACTAGAAATGGAGATATTAGAATAAAATGTAATGGTTTACTCTCAGAGGAACATACATGTTCTAGACAACTTCAGTAATAAAGAAATTGATCTACGGTTTCTCAGGTTCTGAATTTCGACCGTTCGTAGTTGAAAGAGATCTAAAAACATTGGAACCTAAACTGATCTATATTGCCTACATGGAACCATCAGTTAATGCCTACTGTTTCTGTCGTACAACACAGAATGATAGTAGTCCATATCTTTATCATCTTTGTGCTGATGCTCTAACCATGACTACTAAAACCAGAATGCAAATAGTAGAAATAATCATCCAAGAATTTACAAACCCCACCCAAGAAGAATACCTGGCAACTTTGGAATTCGAATATAACGACACTATAACTAGGAAGTGGGAGCACAATGTTCTTGTTTCTGGTAGTTATACATTATCTGTCACTACAAAGATCTCATTCATAGCCAGTGCTTCAGTTGAATATAAAATTAAGACAGGTTACTCTTACACATAGGGAAAAGTAGAATCAAATTCCACTAGAAAAACCACTTCTAACAGTTACATCGTTCCTCCATGAAAAAAGCTTACCATGACACTAATTGTATCTGAAGCTAAGCTTGATTTGCCACTCTCATAAACCCACAAGGATCATCTCTACATGGGATCAACAGTCAGGGACGTAGCCAACATTAAGACGAGGGAGGCACGTCGAAGTCAACATTCAATAATCTCAGTGAAGTCATTAGATTCAAACTAATAAAAGGTTAATGAATAGTAAGGTCAAACCACTGACATGAGTACAGAAATCTAATTAAGTTTATAATTCTGTAAACCAGAATCATTTAATAGACAAGTCTAAGTTTGGTTAAACAATATTTATTTGAAATTAGCTAATCTTAATTTTACTAAGGTAAATAGAATTTATATAGAATGCTCTATCATCTATAAAAGACATCTTTAAAAGGATAAATTATGTAAACCATAAAAGAATTATCGTACTATAAAAATTTTTACAGGTATTCATTGTTTTAAATTTTAAATAGAAAATTTGAGGGAAGAGTTAAGATTGTAGTTTTGTATTTAAAATATAATCAAAAGATGGTAAAAATTAAGAGACCATGTAAGTAATAAAATGAGCTTGCATGGGCATATTTATTTCTAGATTTTGATTCCAACATGGATAGCTTCCTCCTTCATGATCAGCTTTCGTGGATCGAAAATTGTTTGTAGAATCATCAACTTAATCACAACAAAAGTATCCATTTTTACGGATTTTTGGTCCAGTTTTAGGTTTTCTGCTGATAATACAGTGATTTTCAGATTGTGAAAAGTGGAATCCATGTATAATATAACAGCCAAGGAGGAAAGATTCTGTATGGATAGATTCTGTTTTAGTAATCGAAATAGAGAGTTTGAATAGATTTGTGCTAAAAATAAAGGAACTTACTGCGTTTTATAGGATCTGAACAGGAGATTTAAAGGAAGAATGTGGGGAAAGAACAAAGAAAAATAACGGATGTTCCCATTCCATGTGCGATGACAAAGAAAGGAAAATTCAAATTGTTTTGAAATTTGAATGTTGTGATAACTTTTAATTAAAAAATTTTAAAAAGAGTTCAATAGTTCAACCAAATAAATATCGGGGTACATGTTATAGTTTTGCTTCTCCACAAGGGTTCAACAGAAATTCAAACCAAGACAAGATGAAAAATCAAATCAGGGTGAGTTTGTAAAACAAATTTCTAGGTATTTGCATTTTGAACAGAACATAATATAACACATTAAAAACAAGTACAGCCAGTCAATGATAAGCACTCCACCATAACCAACAAAGAAGAAAACCAGTTTCAAAGTATTTACCTGACTCTTCTCAGTAAACCATGAATTGACAAGGCTTGGCCATTGTTCTTCTATAACACCCTCAGGCACATTGTTTATGATTTCATCCTTAGTTTTTGATAAATCATAATTTTCTTGCTTTAAGTCACCCTTATAATCCTTCCATTTTTTGTTCAATGACTTCAAAATCCAATCATCGGTTGCCTTGTTTGAAGGATATGAAAACCTTTGCTGAAAATCCAAGTAATCATGAAACAAATCATTATACAATAGACTTTCAACAATAACATATATTAAAGTTAATTTAGAAAAATAATACCTTGATAATGTCCAACATTTTTTTTTGAATGAATTAAACACCTTATCATTCCACTTTCCTATGGATATAGGTGCTAGCTTTCCATTCTTTGCAATAACTCCTAGAAAAGATGTAAGAGCAGCAGCTTCTTTTGTCCAAGGAGTACCAAATTCGTCAACTTCAACATATATCTTCTCATTTGTATCCATATTCCAAATGTTTTTCATCACAGTTCTTCCTCGCTTTTTAAACCGATTACCACTTCCATCTTAATTACAAATAAATACATCAAAACAATGTAACAAAAGCACCAAACAATATAGAATAAAGAAATTTAGATAAAAAGAGCACACAATTGTGAGACTTGGTCTTATTAATAAGCTGTCGTAATTACATATATATAGTAATTAATTACATCTACATTAAAAATATATAGAAGAAAAATTTGTAGTGCAGGTTATATGTACAAATGTAGAGTTGGAACAAGTGAATGTAACTATGAAACCATTGCAGGTTATATGTAGAATTCTATATTATAAATGAATTCTATATGGAATCCATTCAAAAATGCATTTGGTATAATTGATGCATGGTTTGAAATATAATTTGAAATTCGTCAAGGTTACGGCTACATATATTTTTAGTGATGATCAATTTAGTGTGATGCATGAGGAATTAATCATGTATTCATTGAGTTGCTTATACATAAAACAAGAATTTCCAACTGAAAGAAGCCTACATCATGTACACATGTTCTATTATATTTGTTTTCTGGAACTAAAGTTGAACTAAAGGAGAGAGGAAGTGTTTTTATATTGAACTCAATTATAAAACTCAAAGTGACATAGGTTATTTCTAGCAGCCATAACTATTACATGATCTGTTTTTTTTTTTTTCTAACAGAATACATGATCTGTTAATAAACTTATAATTTCAGGAAAAAAAATTGATCTAAGTTATTCATTTAGCTGCGTATAAAATATACTATATGATATATGTTTTTCCAGAAATACTAATGATATTGCTAGTAAAAAAAATCTCAAGAAAGTGTAGTGCAGATTATAAAACGGATCTATGGAACAGGTTATATGTAGTGCAGGTTATATGTAGAAAAATTTGAAAATTGAACTTGCAAATATAATTGGATTTATAGATTTGTACCCAGAAAGTGTAACTAATTTGCAGAGTAATCACATTTATAAATCAACCAGGTTTTAACATATAACGTATATCAGCAGAATTGATTGGATCAGTTTGTATCTAGAAAGAGTAACTAATGATAGAAGGTACACATATAAATTACCAATCATTTCAAGGTCATCAGTTTGAGAAGCTTCTATGTCGGGTTGGTCATTTTTTTTTTGATCCTCTTCAACTTGCTCCTAAGATCCTGAACTAGCTGGCACTGTTCTCAAATCTCGCACACTTCTACTTCGTTGAGACATTGTCTAGGCTAGTATGAAATAAAAAATATAAGTTAACATAAAATTATAAAATCTAGCATGGATAAAAAATATAAGTAATAATTAAAATCATAGTAATTTAAGCAAAAAAAACCTTAAATATTAGTTACACATAGATAACATCTTCTTCTCCTACATCATTCCTAACCCATTGTGGGTTCTCAGCGACACTAGCAATATGACCAATGTCATTTATAATATCAGTAGAATCATCTACTACTTGATCTTTGCCCATGTCATAGAAGTCTCGAGGTTTAACCTTTATAACAATATGCCAATTAGGATTATTAGGATCCTGCACATAAAATACTTGCTAAACTTGGGAAGAGAATACATAAGGATCATCATTTGCCTTGTCACCAGTATGTATCAAGCGAGAGAAGTTTACAAGGGTGAATCCAAATTCATCACACTTGATTCCGGTAGGATGATAGACATCATACCAATCACATCTAAATAAAACCACCTTAAAATTATAGAAATAATTTAATTCTATAATATCAGTTAACCTCCCAAAATAATACAACCCTCCAGTTTCTGGTGTGTTTACAACCCCCACTATTTTGTGTCGTTCGTTGATCCTCTCATCGCAATGTGTGGAATCTAATACCATTAATTATATATCCAGAGAATCTCCTCACAACCTTATTAGGCTCTCTACTAATACTCAAAATATCCTCTGAAATGGATGAATCAGAATTTGCCAAAACCTAAACATAAAATATAATATATAATATAAGATATAATATATTAGTGTAAATAATTTCCATTATATATAAAAGAAAATCAGTCTGACCCTATTTTGAAACCAATCATAAAACTTTTCATTCAATAGTCTATATATAGCATTGTTATCAAGACGTGTACCTCGTCTACGTCTTCTTTTTTCAAGATCAATGAACTCTCTACATTGAATAGCAAATTAAATGAATCTATATCTATATAAATATTAAATGAATATATCAAATGAGGCATGAATATACTCACTGACAAAATGGCTCTATTGTATCAGAATGGCGTAACACATAACGATGTGCTTGCATCAATGATAAATCATCTAAAATGACATCCTCAGCTTTTCCAATTGGTTTACCCAAACTTGAAAACAAATATCTAACATTTTTAGATGGTTGATCTGGGTTCCTTAAAGGATGATTAAATCTAGTCTTAACTCCTTCAAGATACCTTGAACAAAATGTTAAACACTCTTCAGCTACATATCCTTCAGCAATCGATCCCTCAGGTTAAGCCTTATTACGTACCATTGATTTCAAAATTACAAAAGACTTATTTAAATGAACAATTATAATTTTGCAAACATTGTAAAAGGTATAGATCAAAGATGAAATATAAATGTAATGTATATAAGTACCTTTCTAAGGGGTACATCCATCTATATTGCATTGGACCACCCATTCTAATTTCTTCCACCAAATGAATCATTAAATGAGGCATGATAGTAAAGAATGATGGAAGAAAAGTTCTCTCCATCTTGCAAAGTGGCAGTATGATTTGATTTTGAATTTTATCAAGATCTTTAATATCTATTACCTTCGAACATATTGATTTGAAGAAAGAAGCCACTTCAATGACGATTGAAATCACTTCTTTTGATGGACTACATGATCTTAGTGCCACTGGAAGCAAGTATCGAATCAAAATATGGCAATCATGACTTTTAAGATTGATAACTTTATTCTCTTGAAGTCTAACACACCTTGAAATATTAGATGCATAACCATCAGGCATTTTGACATTTTGTAGAACACATAAGACATTTTTCTCTTTTTTTGTTAAGGTAAAAGAGGCTGGAGGCAATCTCTGTTTACCATCATGAAATTTTTGAACATGCAATTCATTCCTAATGGCTAAATCCTCCAAATCAAGGCGAGCATTCAAGTTGTCTTTTGATTTACCAGGAACATTTAAGAAAGTGTTTAGAAAATTGCCACACACATTCTTCTCAATGTGCATCACATCTAGATTGTGGCGTAGCAAGTTATATTGCCAATAAGGTAATTCAAAAAAAATGCTTCTCTTTTTCCACCCTATTAATGAATCATCATTTCCTTCATTCAATCCAACATCTTGTTCTATTGTCCTCCTTTGCATGTCTGAATTTTTATTCCTCTTCCTCTTTTTGTGCTGCTTGCCATATGTATGTGGAATTCCATGTAATTGTTTCAACACATCATTACCGGTAGATCTCACAGGAGCTACTCGTAACTCCTCAGTTGAATCAAAATATTCAGCTTGTTTACGAAATATATGATCCTCAGGTAGCCACCTACGATGACTCATATAACATTGTTTCTTACTATTTTTCAACCATATTGAACTAGTGGATGAAGCACAACAAGGACATGCAAATTTGCCTTTAGTGCTCCAACCAGACAATATTGCTAAAGAAAGTAAATCATTTAACGTCCACATTAATGCAACACGCAAGGAAAACCTTTCTTTCTTAAAAGCATCAAAGGTTGGGACACCAACCCATAATTCTTTTAATTCAGCAATCAAAGGCTATAAGTAAATATTAATATCATTCCCAGGACTATTTTTTCCTGGAATAATCATTGACAAGATAAATGAAGATTGCTTCATGCAAATCCAAGGTGGAGTGTTATAAGGTATTAGCACAACTGGCCATGTACTATAACTAGTAGACATTATTCCAAAAGGACTAAAACCATCACTACACAAAGCAAGCCTCACATTATGCGAATCCGAAGAGAAATCAGGATAACGAGTATCAAAAGCCTTCCAAGCTTCTCCATCAGCAGGATGCCTTAACAATCCATCCTTATTACGTCCATCTTCATGCCATAGCATGTCCTTTGCAGTTTCAGCTGAAAGCGTATATCCTTTGCAGTCTTGGAATTAATGGGAAGTACCGCAATACTTTAATTGGCTTTTTATTCCTTTCATTGCTCTCCTTATTTGTTTTCCACCGAGAAGATCCACAAACTTTACAAGATTCCTCATCCTTATTCTCACCCCAAAATAACATACAATCGTGTTCACAAGAGCGGATCTTCTCATAATTAAGACCTAATGCTTGAATTATTTTTTTGGATTCGTAAAAAGATTTAGGTAAAGATGTTCCATCAGGGAATGCATCTATTAATAACTCAAGAAGCATGCCAAATGATTTTCCTGTCCATCCATTCAAGCATTTTAAGTGATATAAATGAATAAGAAAGGATAATTTGGAAAAAGACTTACACCCTGGGTATAACTCTGTATCCACTTCTTTTAAAAATTTATGCATATCACTAGTTTCCCTATCAGATGTTTCCTCTAATTGCTCTACTCCAATTGGATTATTTTGGATTTCTTCCTCAACGCCATCTTGTAAGCAAGTTTCTACAACATTCACATCTATTGGCATGTCATTACTAGATGAAACATTGTCACGTAATGCATCGCGCAACAACTCTACCATATTGTCACGCAACCTAGGAGGACTTAAGTTATCAGGACTTGGCACATGCTCAACTTCATTTCTTTGGGAAACATTTAAAGGAGAAGATGTAGCACCCATATTAGAAGATAACTCCTCCCCATGTAATACCCAAGTTGTGTATCCTCTCATAAAACCATCACAAATTAAGTGCTCTCTAGCAACGTCATGAGTTTGTAGTGTACAATTAATACACCGAATGCATGGACACATCATTTTTCCACTACTAGAAGCATTATGAATAGCAAATTGAATGAAATCTCGAACTCCCATCTTTATAAGCATTACTAAATCTAGGCTTATTTATCCAACTCTTATCCATTTTTGCAATGTTGTTAAAAATGACAATACCTAAACAAAAATTCACCAACACAAAAAAAAGAGAGTGGAAGTATTAAACTTTAAACCACATAATTTAAAAGTCATAGAAACTTGTGCAAAAAGCTCATGTTATATAATGAAGTAGGCTAAAAGATGACACTGGTGCTATAATATTTTACACTAATGTGCAACCCAACAATTAAGTTTTGAGTTTTAAAGCTTCTAAAATCCAGCAAGAGAAAACAAGTAAATAAAGCCAATTGAAGTACAATATAATTAAAGCATAAATGTCATAGCATTGAGAACCTAGGGAAGAAAAAAGTTAGGTCCACTAACTCAAAATGATTGAAGCATTACCATGGTAATAATCCCATTGATACTATAGCTAAAGCTTTATTTAATAAGCAAAAAGCAAATTTAGCAATTCTGAAATTAAATGTTATGTCACCCCAAACTTTACTCTTATTCATAACAATCTACACTCTAAAGACAAGAGTGAAGTGAAGAATTAATCCATTGGCTAGGGTAGGATATGATAAGCATGTGCACACATTTAGTCATCAAGAATAATAATACCAAGTTAAAATTACTTCAACAACCCTGATAGGAATATAGGAAGGAAAGTAATACCTGGAAGGACGATATTGAAAGCTAAGAGAAAAATCAGATTAGAGGCAAAGAATCTGTGGCAAAGATCTTTTAGGATGGTAGAAAATTCCTGTATATATATCAAATAATAGCATATATTAAACAGAATCTTGAGATTAAACTAGCAATTGAATACAACCAAATCCCTAATTATATACACCAATAAAAAAAACTAAGCTAAGTATTTTAAAACTGCATTTTTCAAAATTAAGATGAGAAAAAAAAATTTACAAGAGAAGTAAAGTTATCTTTTTCTGATTTCTGATTAGGTAATTATTTATAACTTAAATTTTCTTTTTCAAGCACTCATTATGTTAGTATATTTCTAGTATTAACTACTTATCGGTTCTATTAATTTTCTCATACTATTAACTATCGAACACGCTATTTTTATTTTATTCAGTCAATTTTACTACTTGCACACTTAAACATTCGAGGGTAACATTCATATGTTTTCATTTATCACGCCATTTTTCCTGAAAGAAGTATTTAACATTTTTTTTTCAAGTTTAAGTCTAATTTGTCAATTACACAATCTCTCTTTAAAGTACCATACTAAATTGTTTAGTTTATACTTCTAACTACCTAATCAGTTATCCGTTAGTTCTAACACTAATTTAGGAATCTTTTACAATATCTAAATACTAAACTCTGAAAAGTTGTAAGCTTAACGTTGTGTTGCTAATTTCTGATTTTATAGCTAGCACACTTCTAAAACCAAGTCTTGGAAAAGGAATTTATTAACTCCAAAATTTTCTTAATACAATTTTATTCCTCTTGAATTAGACCATTAAGTTAAATTATTATGTCCATGTTTTTTAAGCTTTTTTCCAATTTTGGCCTTCATTCTAAAAATTGGAAACTAAATCCTGAGTATCACTTAAACAGCTAACAAAGTTGTAGGTAATTTAATATATTTGGCTAAGAAGAAGTCAAAAGTCAAGGAACTAAGTGATACAAGCAGTGACAACCATAAGAAAAATCCAGGAAAATTCAGCAACTTCATGTTCTAATATAATACTCTTGCTTCCCTACCAAAATAATAGTCACAGATAGAACAGAAAAAGAAACTCCCCAATTAAAACAAGAAAAGGAATATGGCAAAGGCAGAAGTAGAGCAGCTAATTCTTGAATCATAAAATAAAAATAGTAGGTACCAGGGCATTTTTTTAAAATCAAATCTCAATCTCACTGATAACAAAACTGAAAATCCAAAACACTTCACCAAGTTCTATAAACAGAAAAAAAAAAGGTCCAGAAAACAGAGTTTCTAAATTGAAAAGTCTAAAACATAAAACATTAATATGAAGTAGATGAAAACATGGTAATCAACATTCAACATAACATTTTACAGTTCCATAATAATTAGTTTACACCCAAAATCACAGCATATGAACCAAAGAAAAAATAATGCAGCAGCTATCAAGAGACAAAAACATGGTATTGAATTAACTTAATTGATTGTTACAATTTAGATTAAAGCATTTGAAAATAACACTAAAACTCACATGACAGAGATGGAATGGATAGAGCAGCTGAGACTGACAGAACTTAGACAACGGTTAGCAATGGCTAGGAGCTTCAAAAGGCAAAAGACAGAGATGGAATGCCTTAATCAAAAATTGAGCGGAGAAGCTGTTGATGGAAATTCGAAAGCATCAACGATTTTGCAGAAAAAGATTGCAGAATTTGGGATTTCTTGAAACCTAATGTAACAAATTTCATTGATAAGTTGAATGAAACCATGGAATCTAAGTCACAAAAGGATCAGAAAGAAAAGAAGAACAATTACCTTTGTTGCTTTACTCACTGAACGTGATGATCTCTGAATGCCTTAATCAAAAATTGAGCGGAGAAGCTGTTGATGGAAATTGGAAAGCATCAACGATTTTGCAGAAAAAGATTGCAGAATTTGGGATTTCTTGAAACCTAATGTAACAAATTTCATTGATAAGTTGAATGAAACCATGGAATCTAAGTCACAAAAGGATCGGAAAGAAAAGAAGAACAATTACCTTTGTTGCTTTACTCACTGAACGTGATGATTTCTGAATATGATGATTTTGATTATTTCAACGGATTTTGAAGGAATGGCTTAATGGAATTTTAACGATATTCATGGAACGGCTTGATGGAGTTTCTGCGTTAGGGTTCCATTATTTTGAAGGATGGAATGTGAATGAGTGCTGTGTAAAGGTAAGGGTTTAGTGTATTGTTTTTCAAGAGCGCAAAATTGTACCGCAAACTGCGAAGGTGAAATTTTTAATGGATCACCAATTATTGAACCGCTAATTAGCGACTGTTTATTTGGACATCAGTACCATACGCCACTAACAGATATCATTTATATACTAGAGGCGACTTAAAAAACCGCCGCTAAATTTCCGCCGGGAAAGACCACCTTTTTTGTAGTGCAACCTAAGTATTTTCAAACTCACACTCAAACTTAAGATAGTGTTTAATGCTTAGACCCAACTCTCAATCAATACAAATGGTAATTTTGATACAAAGTAAGTAAAGTTATCAATGTAGGCTATTACAAATTCATTCACTTGTAAAAATGAAGTAACTTATGGTATTTATAACCTACAAGTCGTGAAATAGCCGTTTGAGGTATGATCCAACATATTTGATTCTTGTCTTCCACTAATTTCTTAGTCAGAGAAATTTCATGGTCGACCTTGGTGTGATCCAGTTGGAATTCATGCTTCCCGGTCAGTAAACTAGGTGGTCTAGTCGAAATATTTAAAATTCTACTTAATGTTCTTCCAACGGTTGGTCCACGTGGCTTTCATTAATTGAGTGAAGGTACAACGGCTTCTGACTTGTGAAATATTTTAATCTTCCGGTCAAACTTGCATCAGGTCCAGTCAGGATATTGATGGTTCGGTCAAAATCTGAGCCCACTTCTGGTCGAGAACTCCACTGGATGATTTTGAGAGAATCTGCCTTAAAGGTCCAATCAAAACAATGTTTAGTCCGGTCGGCCTTTTGTGTGGCACACTGAGAAACTGGGAGTACTTCTGATCATGAAATCTTCTGTGTAATTTGTTTAAATTCACATGCAATGGTCCGGTCAGAAGGCTCTCTGGTCCAGTCAAACTTTATGTGAAACGGTGAGATTTTGAGAGTATTGTCCACCGTGAAACCTTCTGTGTGAATTTTTTCAATTTGCCATTGAAGGTTCGGTCAAAATCCCTGATGGTCCGATCGAACTTTTGATGGTTTCTTCAAAAATATAAGTTCTTGCAAAATGTAACTTGATACAAATATTAGTTTAATTCAATTTGATTGTCTAAGATTAAAAATAGAGTAATTGGACTAACAAAAATATTACAAAAGTTTACTCGAGACATTTCTAAAAAAATAATTAAGGAAAAAATCCTGTTTCTAGATATCTAGATGATGAAATGTGGTTGAAAAATAAAAAATATGATCGCAAAGCAGTGAATTTGAGTAATTAGTTTACTTCCTATTGGACTATACTCGAGAAAGACCCAAATTCTAACTTCAATATTTAAGTAAATTATCGAGTCACCATCAGCATATTTTTTTGTTAAATTATTTCATGAGTATGGGATGATCTGTGAAGGGAAAAGTGATCGCCGAAGAATGATCATTGGATGGAATGACTCATAGTGGTATTTGGAGAATGATATTGTATCTATTTTCTTCCTTTTTTATTTGTATTAAATATTTATTAGTTTTGTTTTTTATGTTTTTTGCCATTTATAAGCGTAATAGTATAAAAATCTTTTTCACTTGTAATTTGCATGGAAAAACATCAAAGCTAAGTAAAATTGAGTAGAAAGACTGAAGAGACATGTGGCACGACTGTGTTGGACCTAATTAGCATGGCCATGCAGATTAAAAATGTTTCTGCCTTGAAGAAATTGTGTCATATCCGTAATTTCATATAAATTAAATAAGTATTTGGAAGTATAAAAGGTTTATATATACTATGTATATCAAGTGTATACATAATATATATTTTGTATTAATTATATATGTTGGATATATATATTACATACTTGATATATTTAATGAACATATAAGGTATATTTAATGTGTATATATAATATATATTAGTTGTGCATATATGTATTTATATACATTAAATATACATTACATATAAATAATATATACATTACTTAAATATGTACATAATTGTATATATAATATATAAGTAACATATGTATGACATAAACGTATACACAAAATATATTACACATATATAGAAAGAATAAACTGGTGGTGGAAAATGTGGTGATGGTGATGATGATGATGATGATGATAATAATAATAATAATAATAATAATAATAATAATAATAATAATAATAATAATAATAATAATAATAAAGAGAAGAAATAAAAGTCAAAGAAGAAAGTAAAATGATTGGTGAAAAAATAAATAATTAATTAATATATGTATAATAGATAAAGAAGAGAATTAAAAAGAGACATTTTTACTTCTTCTTCTTCATTTTGGACGTGCACTTGAGAGAGATGAGAGTTTGGATTTTGTTTCATTTTATATATTAAATTCATAAGAGATTCAAGAGGATTTAAAGAGGTTTTGAAAGTTTATTGATATTACTTTTAAATATTTTGGTTTATGTACATTAATACATAGCACTTGTGTTAGTATATAAAATATATATATAAAGGTTGTGTATTTGTATACTCATAAAAGTATTTAATTACGACAAATAATATTTTTAATTACGAATGAGAATGTGTTTTTGTAAACTGGTAATTTGGAGAATGGGTTAAAACTGTATTTTGGGAGTATTTAATTTTGTATAGGTTATGAACAATTGGTATTTTGGGAATATATGAAGTGAACAAAACACTCACAATTTTTTTTCAAAGATTTTATAGATAAAATATATATATATATTTGGCATTTAAAATTGTTAATGAATATTTTTTATTTATATATTAAAGAGTATTTTAAATTTCAAAATATTTTTTCTTGGATTTATGGAAATTTCAATCAAGCAAGAATAGTGACATTCTTGTATTGTATATGTGTATTTAGCATATATCGAGTATGTATATTATATGTATATAGGATATAAGTGTATTACAAATTGAGTTCCAAAGGCATTTTAATCAACACACTCGTGCAAAATTAATTAACAAGCTCGTCCAGAATTTTCAGCTACTGATCAAAGAAATAAAAGTCAAGACAGAAAGAGAAAAATATGCATGGATGTGCTATAGTAATTATGCATGCCCTACAAAATAAAAACATGTTGAAATCATGAATTTCAAGGCAAAAATCCTCTTAAACCCCTAATGGGACCTCTGCACAGTATAAGTATGATATGTAGCAGACTTTTAAGGGATCTTACCTCACTTTTTACCTCTTTTAGGAAAAATTGGGAATTTTGGGAAAAAGGAGAGAGGCAACAAAGGAGAAGGCAATCTCCATTGAATTTGAAGCCCTTTTTTTTTATCAAGGATATTAGATTTTCAAGCTAAAGTTTGATAGTTTTTATTTGGAATTTCAATTTCTTTCTTATTGTTTTTATTGTTTGGTTGATGGATTCTTTGATTAGATGTTACAAATCTTTTGATATTTTATTTAATTTAGTTATGGGTAACTAATATCCTTGCGGGATTAGGTAGATTCAATTATTGAATTATGAGATATTAATTAAAGTCATTAATCTATTCTTTTATTGATTTATTGTTCTTCAACTTAATGCTAGTAATTGTTTGGCCACTAATTGCTTGATCTATAAAATTTTATAACAAGCGAGTTGAATATAAATTTGGTTGTAGGGATAATTAACAACCCTAGAGAGCTAATCTTAGAGATAAGGTTCCTTTTCCGGGGAACCTTTTTATTATCCCTTTGAGATATTGAATTGTAAGGGTTTTCGTTCTCATGAGAGTAGAGAATTGAAACCTTATAATTACTATTCCTATTGCTTGAGAGTGAGTAGGGATAATTTATTAGGGATTTGGATTATCGTATTATTAAACTTGAATTTAATGAATTGATTATAAGTCATAGGGAAAGACACTGATGAAACATAATCTTGCACTTTAATCAATTATTAACACTAGAATTTAATTAATTAGTTTGTCAAAACTATTAGATCCATCTAAATAATAGAATAATCTGAATTTAGGATATTTAGAATATTCCTTCCTTAAGGAGACAATACTCTACTTCAACTATATTACTTGTTCGGCACTGTGCACTTGTAGTTAGTTAAGGCTTAGGTTGGTACACAACAAATGATCATTGGATGGAATGACTCTTAGTGACAGTTGGAGAATGATCATTAGGAGGAATGACTTTTAGTAAGCTGGGATTTATATTCAAAATATTAGTTTTCATATTGTTACAACTGTGTAATTGAGAAAATAGAGTATGATAGGAGAATTAGAGAGAAAACAAAAAATAAAATGTTGTATTGATGTTGATCAAAGTAATCCATGCATGTGAATAACCCAAGATTCAAAAAGGGATATCTTATAAGTCATATTAAAATTATTGGTAGCCTCGAAAAGATAAAAAAAAATCCGTGCATTGGGCCAATATCGGTAGGAGTAAAAGAGACCTTATAGGCAATATTAAAATTACCGGTAGTCTCGAGAAAAAAAATCAAGCATTGAGGCAATGTCAATAGGAGTAAAAAGAGACTCTACATGCCATATTGAAATTACTAATAGTCTCGAAAAGAAAAAATCCAAGTGATGGACTAATGTTGATAAGAGTAAGAGCCACCAAGAACATTAGGTGTTTAACTGTGGAAAAATGTTAGGATCCTATTGGTCAAGGTATAAGACTTGAAAATCCCATATATTGAAAGTATAGATATCAACATAGGGTTTATATAGACTTTGGGCTCTTTAACCCCTTGAGCTTTTAGGGTGTGGCTAAAGTCCATGACAATTGGTATCAATACCTACAAAAGATTCCAAAAACCTAACCCTACTATTGTTTCTCAAGCATAAACAACGAGGAAAAGATAAAAATCCAATTCCTTTCTCTTCTAGTCTATTTTTCCATCTATTTTCTCTCAAATTCTTCCCCTGAATTTCCCAATTACTTAGTAGAAGCTTGAGTGGTGAAATATGAAAAATAAGGTTGAAATTTTGATTGAATCATACATAGACCTTGTGTCTCGACTTCAACAAATCCTCCAAGCCTATAATTTTCACACAAAAATTATTATTTGTATCCAGCGAATGCTAGAAGAAGAATTTGACATGGATGTATAGCGAAAGAAGACTTTCATCAGGGAACTAATTATTCTTTTTCTTGATACCTTGGATAACAATGAAAAAGATGATGCAAGTGAATAGAAAAAGAAAATATAGAAGGAATATGAAAATGAAAACAAGAAAGGCATAGCTAGAGAAAATGAAGGGAAGAGAATGGATCAACTAATTATTTTTTAGACTCCCCGATTGCAAGCAATGGAGAAATCAGTAAATATTTTGATTCATGAGACTCTAGAGATTGATTTCGATGAAAAAACATAATTCAATTGTAGTAATGATTTTGATAATATGGTGCTATTTTTTTTTATTAATTTACATGATAAGGAATATCAAAGTAATTTCAATGAGGTTGAGACTAACAAAAATAAAAAATGGAGATCTAAATATTTTTATTACATTGAATGTGTTTGGGAAAATGACAAAGTGAGCTTTATTATTGACCAATGGAACTTCAATGTTTGTTTTGTTGGAGCAGCAAGAAATGTTGATTTTGATAGTGAGAAAGTGATTTTTTATCAAATTGCATAGAAGAGAATATGTGGTTGCAAGTAGTAAAAGTTTGTATTGGATCAAGAAAAACAAAGCTGATATGTGGAGAGTTGAAAGTAAAATGGATAAGAAACGTATTTGTGTAAATGACAAAGTAAACTTTGGAGCTAGTTGGTGGAAGTCTAATGCCCATTTGGCTTGTAGAGGAATAAAGAAACAAAAGGTTTATTTTGATAAAGAATGTTATGGTATTCTCATTTCTTAATTGAAAAATCATAATATTGTTATCCTTAAAGAATTAGAGTGGAAAAAAATGAAAAAGGCAAAGAAAGAAAGTTCAACAACTTTTATCTTTCATTCTCAATTTCCAAATTATTTTCTTGAGGACAAGGAAAACTCTTGAAGGGAAAGGTAATGTCATAGACCTAGTGGATGTAGAAAGGATGCAAGGCTTTGCATCATCAATCTTTGGGCCATTTATAGCCTAAAATCGAATAGCAGCTACTTGTGATGAGAAGATAATTCTATAAGGAGAAGTGAAGCTGATGTGGCTTAAGGGAGTATCTGTGAAGGGAAAGTGACAGCAAGAGAATAATCATTGGATGAAATGACTCATAGTGACAATTGGAGAATAATCATTGGATGGAATAACTCGTAGTGAATTGGGATTTATATTTGTAATGTTAGTCGTCATAGTTCGTTATATTGTTTCTACTTGGCTAGTTGTAGATTGGCCACTTCTAAATGTATGTATTCTTTTTATTTTGCTTTTAATTTGTTGTTACCTTGTCTAGAGGATAACGTTTTTTTTCGTTTCTTTTCTTTTTATATTTTGCATAGTATTGTTTTGTTGTTAACTAATTATATAATGAATAAAAGTTTTTAAAAGATAAATGAGCCTTGAGCTATATAATGTAGAAGAAATTACATGGTATACTACATTTTAAGATCCATTTTCATTTTTACTCCCCTTATTTTTTTCATTTCTAACTTTTCTTCTTTTCAATTTTAGTGTTTTTTTATTTTTTTTTTACTCTTTAAAAAATATGACAGTTGTTGTTTCTTTCTTTTCTTTTCTTTTCTTTTCTTTTTTTTTTGCAGCACTGAAAGGATAACTCCTAGCTCACGTTATGAACGTGAGCCTCTAGAGATAGCAAGTCTTTCTGCAGGCATAAAATCAGGCAAGCTAAGTGATGCAGCAGCTATTTAAGCTATCGAGGTGAGAGCTACTGGTTTTAACAAAGTATGGCGCGGTGGTGTTGGCACAAAAGCCCAATATGCACAACATATACCTATATACTTATAAATATATTTTAAATTGAAGAATGGTATTTGTTGGTATATGTTATATATACTATGATTAAAGAATGATATATATAAATATATGTAGATACATGTTACATACATTTTAACTAAAAAATGATATATATGGGTATATATTACATATATATCGATATATGTGGATATATATTACATATAACTATATATATATGTTATATATACGTAGGTATATATTGGTATATGTCAATATATATTACACATATTTTAACTAAAGAATAATAATATATGTGGGTATATGTTGATATATATGGGCATATATGAATATATGTTGGTATATAATTATTTTATATATGTATTTATATGTCGGTATATGTTACATATAACTAGATATACTAAAAATGATAACAATATGTGTTGATGTATATATATATAACATATAATTAGATATATGGGTATATATTATACGAGAATAATAAAATATGTTATATATATATATATATATGTATATGTCGATAATGTGGGTATATGAAAAATTTTGAAATTTATTTCACTTTAAATCTTTTTTATTTTATTAGAAATTATATTTTTTTATTAATACTAATTAATTGATTTATAATATTATATTAAATTTTTATTTTATAAAAAATAAATATAAATAAAATTTATTTTTTCATATATGAAAATGTAAGAATGGTATTAGATTTTGATTTATTTTTTAATATGAAAATGTATTAATTAAGTTATGATAGTTAATTTAATAAAAATATATTAACATAATAAAATATAAATATCAAATTATTTTTTTATTGTTGTATTTAATCAATTAAAATATTATATATATACTTAATTTTAAATTACTATAAAAATTCAACAATGAAGGAGATAAAATAAAATATTTTATTTTTTTAATAGGAGATAGACAATGGTAGGTAGGAAATGAAATTTTTTTAAAAAAAATCTAATAATTAAGAGACATGTAGCTAGCTAGAATTTCAATGTGATTTTCATTTTCATAGCTATTGACCCATTACTGATTGACTTTTTGGTGATTATAAGCATCTACTATATTTTTGTAAATTAATAATTATTTATAGTGTGTTTTTGAAAATACTGAAAATAAATTTAATTTTTGAGTTAGCTTTGTAATTAGAAGAATTTACATCAAATACGTTTTTTTAACTTTAGTTTACATTTTTACGGTAACCATTTTCATTTTACATTTTAATATTTTTTGTATTTTATTATCTTTTCAATTTTTTTTACTCATATACGGTAACATATTTATGGTGAGGGTTTTCTTTGTTATATACCCCTACATGTTTGGTTTTTTTTAATATAAATATTGAATAATAAATTATTATTATTATTATATTTTAAATTTTAATTTAATATATTTTATTTAATTAATTAAAATTTTTTATTTAATATCTATATATTACTATTATTATTTAATATTATGCTACTTGTCATAATTTCTTAAATTAATTTTTTTTAATTTCTATTAAAAATAATTTCTTTAAATATTAAAGTAAATTCTTTTAGATAAATTTCACTTGTATATTGTTATTCCCTAACATATAAATAATTAAAGAACAACAATATATGTGAATATATGTTATATATATTTTAACGGTATATGATGATATATATATTGATATGTATTGGTATATATTGATATATGTCAGTATTTATTATATAAATATATTAATGGTATATATTGATATATGTCGGTATATATTACATATATTTTAACTAGTACATGTAAACTATTTTGATCAACACATTTTGATATATATATTACATATAACTAAATAAACAAAAAAACATAATAATAATATATGTAAACATATGTTAAATATAACTAGATATATGTAGATATATATTGTAAAAGAATAACAATATATGTTACATATAGATCAGTATATGTTGATATAAGTCGATATATATTTTATATAACTAGATATATATGTGCGTGTTACATATATATAGATTTATATAGATTATATATAACTGATATATATATGCATATTTCAATATATGTTACATATAATTATTTAATAATAATAACATATAAAGACATATATCAGTATATGTTACATATATGTAGATATATATTAGTATATGTCGGTATATGTTAATATATGTTATATATAACTAGATATATATATATATGTATATTTCGGTATATGTTACATATATTTCACTACAAAAAAAAACGCTATCTGCAACGGACAGAATCCGTCGCAGATCCGTTGCAAATTCGTCGCAAATCAAGATTTGCGACCGATCTGCGACGGATACGATATGTTAATAAAAAAGGCGTTGCAATTTTTAATTTTGCGACGGGCCGTCGCAGATTGCGACCGATTTGCTACCACTAGGCAATTGCAAATTTGCCACTCAAATTTTCGCGGGCAAACAGTAACCGTCGCAAATCCGTCGCAGATTGTCGTTGCAGATTTTCCGTCGCAAATCCGTCACAAAGGCCGTCGCAGATGTTCTAGAGTATATATGCCATGGTGTTTTCCATCACAAATTCCGTCGCAGATGCTGTCGCAGATGTTCTGGAGTATATATGCCGTGGTGTTTTCCGTCGCAAATTCCGTCGCAGATGCCGTCGCAGATGCAATGAATTTACAATTTTTGTGTCATTATATGAATTTTATATATAAAATACACACCTGTAGTAATAATATTTACAATTTAATTACATAAATCTAAATTTACACCAATTTTCATTTATATAAAATGCAATAGTTAGTTAAACTAACATAATTCAAAAGTCATTACAATATATAAGTTTTAAACATTTCAAAGTATTAAAGTATGAACACTTTCAAAAGTAAAAACTAAGCCGAATGCATACACTAGTCATCATCTAATGTTATCACCAGTAAAGTGCCAAAAAAAAAAGGCTTCTTCTAATGTTATCACCAGTAAAGTGGAGGAGAAAAGAAATTCTAAGAGAATGTAAGGCATCACATGACAGGAACCTTCTTTGTTGTCCACTTCTTTTTGGCATTTTCTATCGCTTCCTCTCTCAGTCTCATGAGTTCACGGAAGCACTGATTGTACTGCATACGGATCGCGTCGAATTCATGCTTTAGCTCATCCTGCTCATCTTTATCTGGATTCTCAGAACTTTTTATGGATTTCTCAGAAACACCATCAACATGCATCACAATATCAGAGCCAAAATCAAATGTGTTCAACTCAGAAGCATAATCAGAAGATCCCACAGGCTTGTTAGTACTCGTATCAGAAGCAATTGTCATATGAAATTCAGTTGTTATGTCTGAACAGATTGATTCTTGAGTCTCTTGACCCTTCCCATTATCCAAGGGCAATAAATCATTTTCCCTAACAGCCTTGGACGTTGCAACATTTTGTAATCCAGAAGAAACATTTGGTAGACTTAAAGTACTTCCAAGTGAAGGACTCCAGCAAGGAACAAGCTTCATTATCAAGGCATCAATCAACTCAGCAATAATAGCCACATCTTCATTTGACAAATCTAGCTATTCAACCATCTCTTGAGCTATTGAAAGTGTAGTGTCAGAATCAAGATAAAAAGTAAAATGGATATTTCTTACTCCACCTGTTACAAAAACAACATTATTCAGAATACAGTAAAAGGAATACATGCAGCACACTAACAGTTGTAACAAAGATAAACCCACCACATCTTTCGACAATGCGCAGAGTCAATGAAATTGTATTATCATCATTTTTCTCTCCTCTTAATCTGAATTCATTGTTCTCAGTAAACCTCTCCAATTCTGACGGTGAAAGCTGTAGAACCTCATCAAAGCTTTTTGTACAAGAGCTGATCGAAAGCTTCTTATGGTTAGGGTCATTATCCATGGGATGAGATTCCAATTGCTGTAAGATTACTTGTTTGGAAACAAGATCTGGTAAACTTAAAGACACAAAAATAGGTTCCTTTGAATTTTCAGTTGCTAGGAAAGGGTCTCTCAAGAGTTCTATTGCAGGCAATCTCATAGATGCTGGGACTAGACACTTCTCTATGAACTGCTTAAATTGAGGATCATTTACTTTACCAAGAGAAGCAGGCTTTATGCCCTGAAATAAAAGAAGATAACAGAAGTTACAAGACAACAGGTTAAAAGTAAAAGGGCACTAAATTGCTAATTGCAAAGAGCCTTAAGCTCAAACCCACCAAAGTAACCTTCTTATATATCTGTGCCGGGTTCTTGCATTCATTATATGGATATTCACAAGTAACCATTTCTAACATGCACATGCCAAAAGAATAAATGTCGACAAGCTCATTGTATTCCTCTTCATATAGTTCTGGAGCCATGAATTCAGGAGTACCTGCAAAATCAAGAAAGGATAGAAAGTTTCAGTATATGATGGTTTCTTTAGAGCCAAACAGATTCCAGAGAAATTGAAGCCATTACCTATAACACTTCGGACTGTGGGCTGCTGCATGACAGTAGCTAGTCCTAGATCTCCAATTTTAACTTCCCCATTGTTTCCGTTAACAAATATATTGTCACATTTCAAATCACGATGAACAACAAGAGGCTTATGACAATGCAAATAGTGTAAGCCTCGTAGGATCTGTCTAGCCCAGTTCTTTATGGCCTTCATATCAACATTCTTATGCTTCCTACGGTATCTAAAGCCCAAAGAAAAAGCCATAAATCATACAAGGCACAAACACGGAAAAAAAATATGCACGAACATGGAAAAAAAATACACACACACACATAAATGAAACAGCTAAAGAAACTCACAGCCTCAAACTCCCAGAAGTGAATAATTCTGTTATCATGTTAATAGTCTTATTCTTATCATCCACCCAAGAATTGTAGAATTTCATGATATTTTCATGTTTCAGTGACTTCAGCGGATGAACCTCTGTGTATAATCTTTCAAGCTGGTCAGGTGACTGCAACGCATCTTCAATACATACTTGGTTCCACGCAACTTCAATTCCATCAACTTCATCGAACGCCTTATATCTATTTGTAATAAAAAGTGAATCAAAGCAGGAAAATGACCAAGTCAACCGATATATCATTTTAACAAAACTAGCACTAATGTAAAGAATTTTAAAAAAAGAAAGCAAAATTAAAGAGGATAGGTTGCAGAACTATACACAGTCTCGAATGCACCTTTCCCCAAGATTTCATGATGCTGAAGGAGGAAAAACAAATCAAATAAAGGTCATATCATTCACTAAATCTAGTAAAGAGCTAATTCAACAAATCATCATTAATTCCAGTAAGTCAAACAAGAACATTGAAAATGATCACTCTAATATCACCATTGATTTTTTAATGCCAGTCACAATAAACATAAATTCATTCAAAATTGACTTTCATTAGACGACAAAAGGCATGAATATAGCTAATTCCCCTTATTTATTCCAGAATCTTTGTTCAGCTGAGATTAAACAACCAATTTCCAGTCACAAAAATATAATAACACATCACAATAATACAATTTTTCATTCAGTTTATTCAATTTTCAGAGCCACTAAACAAAAAAATGAGGAAAATTTCAGTGAATCCATACATACCCGAATGTATCGACCAGTTGGATCTTTCTCTGAAAAATCACCATCATCCTCACGTGAACCAAACTCCATTATCAACAACAAAACGACAGTAAAACGAAGAGAGAGTAAAGAGCCAAAACTAAAACACGAACCGCTAAAAAAAGTTTATTTTTTTAAAAAAGAAAAAAAATAAGGAGACGAAAACCCTATCAAAGCAGTTTGATATTAACAGCGATCGGAAGCGAAGAACATGAATATAAGAAGCGAAACTGTTTATTTTGACGCTGTTCAGAGAATGCCTCACAAGCTACCGAATAAGAATCGAATGCCGATCGGAACCGGAATCGGCATCCAAAAATGAAAAAAGTCATATCAGATTCCGGCGATTTCTTCAATTCCATCACCAAAATTTTCTTGTGAATCGATTTCCCCATCTTTACTTGTTCAGCCATAGATTTAGCCATTTCTTTACCCACATCTTTTCTCAGTACTTCTTTTGATAAGCTTTGATAGAGATTAAAAAAAAACCTAGAAAAAAAAAAACAATCGCATTCATGACTTTGAAACAACAAAGGCGCAGTGCAGAATTACAAGCATATGCCCTTCAAAGTGTATTTTTATAGAAAGGGGAGATAAGCTCCAGAATTACAAAAGAATGGGCAAAATTCTTCCGTCCTTATCCAAACAGAGGGTACGAATTAGAAATGTAGGTATAGAAAACAGATGCTGTATTCCTAAGGTTGATTCGAAATGGAGATTTGTACTGTTAATAAAGAGTCAGATTCGAAATGGAGATTTGTACTGCTACAATCCAAATGATTCAAAATGTGTGTGTGTGGGTGTGTGTGTGGTGGACATACCAGCAGGCTGAGATGAAGATGGAGGTGGCGATGACGGCGGTGACCTCTTTGTAAAGGCGAGAGGAGGCTGAGATGAAGATGGCGATGCTGCGATGGTTACTGCAGAGAGGAGATGAGAGGGAGCGGCGCAAATAGGAGAGTGAGGATTTTGAGATTAGGTTAGGCAGTAAAACATTTGATACATTACCCTTCGAAAATATTTCCCAAATTCAATTTTCTTTGTTAATTTTAAAAATATTATTTTTTTAAATATATATTTAATATATTAAAAATATATTTTATTTTTAAATAGACATAGATTATATATTTAGTATATCAAGTGCATATAAAAAAATAATATTTTTTTTAAAAAATAAAAATTGTGTTATACAATATAGTTTCTTAAAAAAAATCAGAATTATCTATATTTATATTTATTTTATTTTGAAGTTAAATTAAAATATATTTTAATTATTTATATGATGATAAATATTAGACAGTAAATTAGTAATTAGTAAATATAATTTTTTACTATTAATATGTTATACTATTAATTTTACTATTTTAATTTACAAAACACAATTCATTATATTATTAGTACTGTTTATTGCTTAATAACTAATAAGTATTTATTATAACCACTAAATACGTACATCACTTAATAAAAATATCATTTTAATTTAATAAAATATTCATAAATTTGAATTACGAATATGATTCTATCATACTCCACTTTAAGATAATGAATTGCACAAAAAAAAATTAAATACTAATTTAAAATTTTATATTAGTGATAATAACTAAAATTTAATTTGTCATTATAAATTATTAAATTAATATCAATGTAATATATAAAATATTTAAATGAAGCTATACAAATAAATCGATTTGTTGAAATCAAAATATGCTTTAAAATAATTAAACAGATACTCAAATATATCATTCATGCTATACGATAAATGCAGAGAAATGAGATAAAATAAAATGCCTATAATGAAATTATGTAAAAAATAAAAATTAGTATTTTTTTTATAAAATAAGTCTTTTAACTTATTTCAAATAATTATAATTTCTTTTTTGGGCTCCCACTAAAAATTTCATTTTAGTTTTAGGACGAAAAATTTTTGACGGCTATTTTATGTCGCAAATTTACTACAGATTTGCCACCGATTTGCGACAGATACATATATATAGTCAAATTTTATTTTCGTCACAAATCCGTAGCAAATGGGTAGCAAATTTGTAACGAATCTGCGACCAATCTGCGACGGTAAAAATTTTCCGCAAAAATTCTCGGTGGGAGTAATCCCGCCAACTTTAGCGACGAAATTTGTGACAAACAAAAATCCATCGCAGATTTATTACGGATCTGCAACCGATTTGCGACGGCTTTCTCAAAATTCCTACAACTTATTATTCTGTCGCAAATGCGTTGCAGATCCGTCGCACATTTGTGACAGAAATTTTTTTTTACAGATTTTCGTCGCAAATGCCGAATATTTTTATAGTGAAATTTGCGACGGCAATAGACGGTAGCAGATCTCCGTTGCAAATTGCTTTTTTTAGTGTTTTCTACAACTAATCTGCAACGGAAAAAAATTTTGCGAAAAAATATACCCGGGTCTCTCTCGCGCCAACTTTTGCGACGATTATTTGCGACGGACTGATTTTCGTCGCAGATCTGCGATGGATTTGCAACGAATTTTGCACCAATTTCTCAAAATTCCTCTGACTCGTCCTTCCGTCGCAAATCCGTCGCAGATCCGTAGCAAATTTGCGATGGAAACATGTCCGTCGCAGATTTTCGTCGCAAAATTCCGAATATTTTTATAGTGAAATTTGCGACTGCAATAAACGGTAGCAGATCTCCGTTGCAAATTGGTTTTTTTAGTGTTTTCTCTCTCGCGCCAAGTTTCAGGGCCAACTTTTGCGACGATTATTTGCGACGGAATGATTTTCGTCGCAGATCTGCGACGGATTTGCAATGGATTTGCGATAAATTTCTCAAAATTCCTCTGACTTGTCCTTCCGTAGCAATTCCGTCGCAAATCCGTAGCAAATTTGAGACGAAAACATGTCCGTCGCAGATTTTCGTCGCAAATGCCGAATATTTTTGTAGTGTTTTAACTAAAGAATAATAATATATGTGGGCATATGTCAATGTATGTTGATATATGTTGGTATACAGTGGCAAACTTGAGGGAGGTATAAGGGAGCTCTGGACCCTCTCATCCATCATATATATATATATATATATATATATGTATGTATGTATGTATGTATGCATATATATATATATTTATGTATGTATGTATGTATGTGTATATATATATTTATACACATATTCTTTTTTTATAAAATATACACACTCATTCATTTATATATTTATATATGAATTTATATTTATTCATTTATATATTTAAATTTAAATGAATTTAAATAAATATATATGTATATATACACACACATTCATTTATATATATATATATGCATTTATATATGTTCATTTATATATTTAAGTTTAAATGAATTATATACATATAATTATATATAATTTAAATGAATTTTATTTTAATTCATAAAATTTTCACCAAAAGTCATATATAAATAAATAATCAATTGCTTGTATATTATGTAGAAACAAATATTTTTTAAAAAATTAAAAATAAGACTATTATGCAACATTTTCAAAATATGCAAAATTATAGGATATAATTACCATCTCTTAAGCATAGTTAATCTAACAGTATAAATTAATTATTAAACTGTTGCAATATTAAATATTTAATTTTACAGTAAACTTGTCTGTAATTTTTCTGTAAAAATTTAATCCACTCGATGAATTTATGGTTCCGCCATTGCAAGTGTGAGTGCGGCGATGGGCGATGGGGCGGCAAGCAGCACCGGCAAGGAAGCTTCGACATGCCACAGATCGACCCTCGTAATTTTCTATAAAAATTGAGCCCCCTCAGTAATTTTTCTGCGTCCGCCACTATTAATATATATATATACTTTAATTAAATAATAACAATACATGTAAATATATGTTACATATAACTAGATATATATGTTATATATGTCGGTCTATATTACATATAATTTAACTAAAAAAATAATAATATACGTGAATATATATCGATGCATGTTGATATATGTCGATATATATTACATATAATAACATATACTTATTAAAATTTAAAATTATAATAATATAAAAAGCGATATATGTTCTATATAGATAGATATATTTTAGTTATGTGTTTACATATTTACATATAAGCACAAACTTAATATAAATATTTTTAATTTAATATTTAAAAAAATTAATTTGAAATTTGTCAAAAAAAAATAGTATAAATAATACAAATATTATTAAAAAGAAAAAATAAACAGACTAAAAAATAAAAAGTAAATACTCAAAAAATAAAAAAAATAAATACACAAAAAATAAATACACAAAAAAAAAGTAATGGCCGAATAAATAAAAGTATAAAAAATAATATCAATATATTTAGATATATGTTATATATAACTAGATATATGTCGGTGTATGTTTACTTATATATTGGTATATGTTAATAAAATTATGAATTGTGTTATATATTAAAAACTATGTATTATTTTAACAATTTTTATGGTATACATTAAAATTATTTTAAAAAATATAAGTTAAATAGAATGTATAAAAGTGTGTGTATAAATGTAATTTAAAATTAGTTAATATAAATCATGTCTTAAGATAATTAATTAATTATTTTTTAATTATATAAAATTTTAAAATATTAATAAATGAATTATCTTATATATTAAAAAATAATTTTTAAATAATTTTTATGATATATATTAAAATTATTTTAAAATATATAAATTAAATAAAATATAAAAAAGAATGTATATAAAATTTAATTTAAAACTAGTTAGTATAAATCATGTTTTAAGTCAATTAATTTTTTATTTTTAAATTATATAAATTTTTTAAAATATTAATAAGGGAGTTTGTTTTTAGGTTAATTATGTTTGTTAGTTAACAAATAAGTTTGTTAGTCAATATATGTTTCCTACAGTTATAACGTTTGTTTATAAAATATTATTGTCCCAAGATGGCGGCTAAGAGGGGGGAGTGAATTGATTGGTTTGAAGAATTGAAAGCAAATTAAGAAATTAAATCAAAATCAAACAAAAGCTAGAGTAGAAGAGTAGAGTGGAAAACAATGAACACAAGAGATTTATAGTGGTTTGGATTTTCTCAATCCTACATCTACTTCCTTAACAACTTGTTAAGATTTCACTAACTTAGAGTTTTTACAAGTTTAACTCTAACTTAGTATTTTTACAAGCTCACACTAAACTTAACAATGGTTTGAGATCAATCCTCACAATCCTTACATGAGTTTTTCTAGGCTCACTCTCACAACTTAAGTGTTTCCAAGCACACACTCAAACTTTAGATAGTGTTTAATGCTCACACCCAACAGTCAATTAATACAAAATATAATTTTAATGTAAAGAAAAGAAAGATGTTAAACTTGGCTTTTACAATCACAATTTTACACAAAAATGTGACTTCTTGTTTATTTATAGCCTTCAAAAGCTTAACTAGCCGTTTGGAGTAGAAGTCAATATGCTTAACTCTTGTCCCCCACTAAATTCATCTTTTTCGAGTAAGTTCATAGTCGCACTGTCTTTGGTCCAGTCGGCTTCGGCTCGACATAGTCAGACTTCATTTAGTCTGATCGGCTCGGGCTTTGCATGGTTGGACTGAGTTCAGACCGATCATACTTTTCATATTTTCTGACAAAAGTATTTCAACGACTAGTACACGTAGCATCCACTAATTTAGTGGGTATATAACGACTATATTTTTTAAAGTCCAAACTGATGGTATGCTCGGGAGTCATTTGGTCCAATCGGTCTTCATCGGGTATGATGAGATTCTTAGAGCTTTGACGACCGTGAGCACTACTAAAACTTTTTGGAGTTTTAACTCTGGCTCGGTGCGGTCAGACTACATCAAGTCCAGTCGTGCTTACCAGGGTATGCTAAAGATTTCATAGACTTAGTGATCGTGAACTCTACTGGATCTTGTGAGGCTTTTATCATGAGCTCAATGAGGTTGGACTATTTTGTGGTTCGGTCAGGACATGTGGTCCGTTCATAAAATGAGAGTGACATCGAGCGTGATCTCTTCTGGATACGTTATCTTGTCTTAAGTTGATCTGCTCATCCTTGGTTCTATCAGGTCAAGGCTCGGTATGTTCAGATCATTGTTTAGCTCGCTCTTTCATATCAGCTCATCACTGAGCTCATGCTCTGTCAATTCAACTCGTCCTCAATACTTTCTTCATCTGAAGATTTGGTTTTTGCCAGTTCATGCTCGCCGCTTCAATTATTTGTCAGCTCGGTCAGTTCGGTAAAGGTGCATTGATTTTTAGTTTGGTTCGGCCAAGTATGACAAGCTCAGCCCTGTGTCATCCCTTTGCTGCTTTATGCTCGTTTTGAGCTGCTGCTTTGTGCTCATTTCGAGCTGCTTTTTTGAGTCGGGTCGGGCTGACTTGTAGTTCGGTCGGGCTATAGGAAATTCTGTAAAAATACTTGGTATAAATATTAGTTTTAATTCAATTTGATTGTCTAAGATTAAAATAGAAGTTTGGCTAACAAATATTAATTTAGTTAACGAAGGTCCACATGGCTATTATTGTCCAATCCTACAATCCATTCCGAATTTTTGCAAATGAAAATAATTGTTAGCGTAAAAATAAAAATATTTTTTAATTACCATAAATTTGATAATGATTTTAGTTTTTAGTGTATTTTTGTAAATATCCCTATAATGTATACTAAATGGGCCTATCTAATTGAGTAATAGGCCAATGCAAAGTGGATTTTTACTTTTAGGAAGTTTCAATGCCGTACTAAAGTTATATCAAGGATCTGTCTCCCTGATATTGAGAGTTCAGTCGGACTCTAAATATTCAATGTCGAGATTCATCATTCTCTGAGAGCTCAGTAAATAGAAGGTAGTACCACATACAATGTCAACAAATTTTATGAATTATTACATTTTTCTAATATATCTCAACTTCAGTTGCTTTTCTCAAATTTATTTTAAATTAGTCTTCTTTACATTCATGTATGTATATGTATATAAAAATGGCATACTACTTGGCTAGTTGTAGATTGGCCACTTCTAAATTTTTTATTCTTTTAATTTTGCTTTTAATTTGTTGTTACCTTGTCATGAGGATAAGGATTTTTTTATTTTATTTTATTTTATTTATTTTTTATATTTTGCATATTATTGTTTTGTTATTAACTAATTATATAATGAATAAAATTTTTTAAAAGATTTCCTCAAAAAAAATTTTTTTAAAGATAAATGAGCCTTGGGCTATATAATATATACGGAATGGCCCTAGCTAATTGATTAATAGGCCAATGCAAGGTGTAAGGCTAAACTACAATTGGCATTCCAATTCAAAGGAAGAAAACCATGTAACTGCAAGATGAATGGAAAAAGAATAATGTAAAACAATGCAATAGAATATCTCACTATGTAAACAAATCATTATAGTGCCAGTCTATGCATCTCCTTATACAGGCCAAATGACACTATCTAAAAATACTCACCAAAATCAACAACAAAATAGCTCTAAGACAAATAATTAACTCTACAAAACATATATGTAAATCTGTGAAAAAGGCACACAAAAAATATATGAAAATTTAAAAAAAAAAAAAAAAAAAAAAAGAGGGGGGGGGGGGGGGGGGGGGGCGGCAGCAGAATAGGGCACCTAACGTAGTGGTGATGATACATAGAAGATGTATTACAAGTTATGCAGACTGTTGTCCTCAAGCAGAGTAGCCATTAGTTCCATTAACATACTTGTCTGATGAATTTGTTGTTTTCTTCCTTCTAATGACAATGAGCCAAGTCAAAATCTCCAAAACAGCAGCAGTGGCTCCCAAAAATATGAGAATGCCAGTGTAAATCCATTTCCATTTGTCTTCAGGGTGGTTCAAAATGTCAAGACCTTCATAGATGTTAATAATGCTCAAAACAAGGGTTGCATACCCAATTGAATGATGGTAGATGTTCCAGTACATTCTGTATTTGTGATCTGGCTTTGGCCTCAAGAGCAAAGCAAATATCTGAACAATAATTGCAACTAATTAATGCTTTTATTACAATTATTGCATCAGTTTATTCTAATTTAAATATTTAACAAATTAAATGGTTAATCATAATCTCAACCGGCTTTTTATTAAATTCCACATTTGAAATATTATTTTAAAATTTAATTAATTATTTAAAATGTAATTAAAATAATAAAAATTAAATTTTTTTTATTTTTTTAACTGATATCCTCCGCCCCTTAATCACAAATTGAATTCAAAGAAATCCCAAAAATAATTTTTTTTTATATAAAAAATTTAGTCAGAATATTTTAAATTTTTATGATCGTTTGCGAAATTTTAAAAAAAAAAAATTGTGAATACCGTCCCAAGAGCCGTCTTCTAGACGCAGAAGTGAAATGAACCATTGAAAAGACGGCATGGTGCTAGCCAACGCTTTACGGTTGAAAAAAGAAGAAGTATTGAATAGAACACTGATATTGACTTTTAGGCTTCTGACTAGGGTGTTACACTACTTTTTTTTTTTTTTTGAAAAAAAGATGATAATGTATTTTCAGATTTTTTTTGGTAAATTAGATTCTATAAAGATGAATTTTCAGACAATTTTAATTACCTGAAGAGTTCCAAAGCAGAAGAGAGTTATGCCAATGTTCCTGTGCTTGCTGTACTTAACTCCAGGAGAATCGCTGCCGAGTTTAAGCCCAGTTCCCCATCCAGCAACACCGATAATATAGGCAGAGGATTGACATGCGGCATGAAGATAAAACCAAGCTGGGTTTGCTACTTTGAATACCTTCAAATATCTAGCTATCATGATTCCCATTGGCATCAGAACTCCCCAACTCACTGCGTTTAATACACCATGAACCTGAAAAAACCCAATTCGAGAAATCGATTCTTTAATTCAGTTTCAACAAGGATATGCCCAATTAAACAATTATACATAAATAAATTTACTATTACTTACATTCTTCTTAGTGCTTGTCGGGGCACTTCCACCAACAGTTGCCCCAGTCTCAAAATTGACAGTCCCAACAGATGCCCTGTTATCTGAATTCAGGGGATGAATAGAAGGAGCACCTCCACTCACAGGACCTTCTTGCCAAACTTGGTTAGTAGATATCAAACTACTATCAAGATGCAAAGTTGCGAATATTATCATCTCCCCGTTTGAATATTCTGCAGCAAGGTTAGAAACCTCAAACGTCAAGTCCCCCTGTTGCATCGTCGGAGATGTATTCGGTATCTGAGTTGTGTAATAAACAAGATTGCCTGAGGAGTTATGGTAAGCCACAAGAGCCTGACACCCACTCATCTGTTGTCCGGTAGGATTCAGAGCCCAAGAAACCCAATTGGTGTCCGTTGTTCCAGTTTTGCGGAAGGCAATATCAGCTGTTTGGTTTGAAGAATGATAATTCCAATGGAGGAAAGAACTTAATACAGGAAGATCACTACATGTGGTGTATAATCGATTGCTGCTAGAAAAAGTATAGCTTCCGCAAGTTTGAGCCAAAGACGATGGAACACATAAGCAGAAAAGCAGAATACAAGAAAATAAAGCAGTCGTTAAAGATTTATCCATGGTTAACATATATGAAAAAGAAACGATCAAGATGACGAATTTTATATGGATTTGCAGAGATGATGAGTCTAAATTGAATGATTTTTCGTAAAGGGAACAAGTTTTCAGTATGTGGGTATGTGCTGAAATTGTTCCCTTCGTTATGGTTTGAGAGTTATGTATTCAGAAACTGGGAGAGATGTATATATAGGAGTCTTTTCTTGGAGCAATCAACAAGGAAAAACTGGCTTCCTAGAATGTTGTGGTTTTTTGACTAATTCCGCCTTTAATTGGGAGTAAAGGGTCAGAATTAAAAAATATAAAATACAGACGCACTAAAAAAATAATATGTATATTTATATACAATATGCAATTGATATACATGTGGGAAATATAAACCCACTTTATTAATTTTTATTTAGTTGTTAAGATTTAGTCAATAATAATAATAATAATAATAATAATATTGTTTCCCAAAAGCAAATTAGATATGTATACATTGGATTTGGAATTCGAATTTATTGTTAGATGATATAAAAATGGCGTAATGAATTATTTAACAGTTTCTAGTTAGAGTAATAATTTAATGCAAAAAATAAATAAATAACTTATTATTATTCTTATTTTTCTTGTGGAGGCAGGCACGAAAGTCAATTCTCAATTAGGTAAGTAGCTTTGTTTTTATAGGTTTAGTATTAGTAAATAAATATATATATATATATAATAATTTCTATGTTTTGAACTCTAAATTGGTTTTAACTTGTAAATCATTTAATTTCATAGATGTCTTAATAATCTTAACTGCTCTCTGTTTTCATGTTCACACCTGCATTATGAACTCCTCATTTTCTAAGAAACTAAGCTTATATTCCGATATAATAATAATTATGAATTTATATATATATATATATATAAAGAAAGGTAGAGATGTGGGCGTACACGTCAGAAAAGCAAACAAGTCTACAACTATGAATTGTCGTTAAAGTCGATTTTAAAAGATCAATTCATCACCAAACCAGCAGAAGACAAAAATGACCAGCTTCATTAACACGTAATTACTGGAAAACAATGCTACACCATGTGGAGATTATGTCTTGTATATCAGGGGCGGAGGCAGGTTGAGTCGTGTGGGGGCTGACGATCTTCCCTGTCGGCCGTCGGACGTGTATTTGTAAGGAGGACTTTCTGCCGGCCAGAGCAACGAAGGTGGAAGCTCAGCGCCTCAGCCCCCCTTCTCCTCTTCAGCCCCCTCTCACGTCCGGCCCCCTCTCACGTTCGGGCTGGCTCCGCCACTGTTGTATATTACTTATTAAAATTAAATATTAAAACATTAATAATAATAATAATAATAATTGAAATGTAATTTATTGGAATGAACAATCCTTTATTATACTATTATATAGCTTGATGAACATTTTATATCCCAAAATAAATATTATAATTACTATGGTTTTTTAATAGGCTTTTCAATTTATACCTAGGTAGATTTTATTAATTATCAGGATATATAATATGATGTGAATTAAGATAATTTTACAAATTAAAATTGTGGGTTATTAATAATTTAAAAAAAATAATTTATATTAATAAAATTTATAATAATTAATTAGTTCAGTGGTATATATGTATATATATATATCTGTAATTAAAAAAAGGATTAATTAATTTTAGCGTATAAAAATTCAAGTCGAAATTGTATAATGTTAATTTTCTTTCCATAAAAATTCAGTTGGAATGGATAGATAAATTGTGTAACATATAATAATCATTTAAAAATGTTAAAATTACATTGGTAATGAAACTTTCTATTTGAATGTTAGTAAAATTAGAGCAAGTAGAAGAGTATGGACAAGCAAACTTTTCTATTAATTCTATGTTGAGTGAGGCCATTGCTTTTTATTAGTGAAGCCTTGGACTCAATTTTGTTAAAGTCTGTCTTTCCAATAATGAAAATATCCATTCTAAAAATATTAATACCGAAAAAATATCTTCTATTTTCAAATAAAAAAAATTCAAATATGAATTTCGTCTATTTGATATATATTTGGTAAATTTTGTTGAATGTATAAATTAATAAAGTCAAATAACTATGTATCCATTTTTAATTAATTTATCATTTAAATTAAGATTCTTAATTAGAATGACAGTACTGATAGTATATAATTTTTTAAAATTATATATTTTTAATTTTTTATAAAATCATGAGAAAATAAAATTTAGATTTTCTTTTAGATATTTTTATGTCATAAAAAAATTTAATAATTGAGTTTATAAATTTAAAATTATTAAAATTAAATTATTTACCTTTTTCAGCATTGGATAAGGAAAATACATTCAAATTTTGCTGATATTAAATTTCTCCTCTCTTATTCAAAAAAAAAAAATCTTCTCTTAATGCTAAAAAAATAATTTACTTATTCTTCTCATCAAAATTAATAAATTATTATTAGTTTAAATAAGAATAATGCTCACTTTAATTTAATTTGAAAATGAACATTTAATTTTAGAATTTTAAAATGTAATTTTAGCATCATTAAATAAAAAAATATTAATAAATTTATTTTTTTCAAATTTAAGAATAAAAAAATAATATTAACTTTTTTTATTAATTATATATAAAAAAGAGAAAAAATTTATGACGGGACGTAACTAAAAGTAATAATATTTATGGGAAGTGGCAAACAAACAGCGCATTCGTAAAAATTATTTTATCCGAATTGAAATCTATTTAATTTTTAAACTAATTAATATTAATACTTTTTTATTAATTATATTTAATATCATTTATAGTTATATTTATATATGTCTTAAATTAATTTAATACTATTTATTAATTGTCCGAACTCATTTAAATATAAAATTATAAAAATATTATAAAATTTAAAATATAAATTATAATTTTTTAATTCAATAATTATTAATAAAAATTTTATTAAAAATAATTCCATACCATATAATTTTATAATCAAAATAAAATATAATAAATATATAATTAAAATTTTAATAAAATATAATTAATATATAATTGAATTCAGATAATAAATACTTAAGGATTTTTATCTGAATTCGATTCGAATGTCATTAATAAAAAAAATATTATTTTTATTCTCTCAAATTTATTTATAAGCTACACATATTATATATAAACAGATCGATTTTTGAAAATACTCAGTTCATTATTATTTTTATTTATAGCTATCAAATTAAAACTAGATGGTTAATTAACATCAATATTGATTATATTAATTTTAGAGAAATAATTTATTAAAAAAATGCTAAAAATCCATATTAAAATAACAGGAGAGTAAGCTCTCTGCAGTACATAACGTACAGAATATAAATGTAGCAGTACATATAATTTAATTAAAAAAAAAACAAACAAAGGAATTGGCAGCATATGAACAAACGTGTTGACCCAACCAACGCCGCATAGCAAGTTGAGCGTATTGAGCAATGAATATATTGTAGTCGGCGTTTTCTTTCAAACTTGGAACCTTCTTCATTCTTTCTGGAAATAATGGGTCCGCGCCTTTTTTTTTTATTATTATTTCTTAAAATTAAGAAAAAATTATTATTATATGTTTCACTCTGATCGAGTGATAACCGAGTCACGATTGAAATTAACAAACAACTCGTGCCAGATTACGGAATTTACTTTTACCGTGTCGGTTTTTAATTTTTAACTTTTTCGCGTGAAAGTGACCGGTGTCTTTTTTTGTTTTTTTGGCAATTGATAGCGCTGGAATGATTTATTAAAAGTTTCAATCGTGTGTGTGAAAATGGAATTTGCAAAGCTCGTCCAAATTTTTTGATTCATTTTATATTTTAGTTATTTTGGATATTATATTTATTTTACAGAAATTGTCGACCCATCATTTTGGTGTCATATATTCATCCAAAAACAAACTTATCTAAACAACAAAAATTAAGCCGTCACGTAATCTCAGTATAAAAAACCAATGGCCGGTCATCAACATCAAAGAATGAAATGTATCAACCGCCTTAATAATATTTTCTTTCGTTTTTTTTTTTTTTACTGGAGAAAGTTTATAAATATGGAGAGGAGAATTGCTATTTATTCCTCATATTTAAATTCTAGAATCATGACTACAAAGTGGAAACTGTAATATAAATATTATTTTTAACTAAATTAGTAACTAAAAATCCTTTTTTATTAATTTTTCTATCTGTTTTTCTAATTGAGTTTGGAAAAGAAAAATGTATAATTCTTATAATGTGATATATTTTTTACTTTTTTTATGTGATAAAGTTTCAAAATAGTTCTACGCTTCTCATGCCCGCAAAAAATAGGGGGTTTCTTCAAAAATATCCTAAAAAATAAAAATATTTTTAAAAATATTTATTTTTCTTTTTTAAATAAAAAAAATAAAAAATTACAATGTATAACACACTTTTTAATTTTTTTAAAAAAATACCTTATTTTTTTTATATATTTTTGATATACAGAATATATATTTAATGTATATTTTAAAAAATATAGTATACCTTTAATATACTAAATATATATCAAAAATATATTTCTAAAAAGAGATATTTTTGAATTTAAAAATTAAAAAAATGGTATTTTTAAAATTAAAATTGAAAAGAGGTATTTTAAAAATATTTTTACTTTTTATGATATTTTTAAAAAATCCAAAAAAATTATACTCTATACCATACTTTTAACTTTTTTAAAAATTATATATTTTTTATATACTTTTAATATACTGAATGTATATTTTTGAAAATAGAGTATACTTTTAATATATTAAAGGTACGCTCAAAAAATGATATTTTTAAAATTAAAAGTTAAAAAATAATATTTTCAAAATTGAAAATAGGTATTTTTGAAAATACTTTAATTTTTTAGGGTATTTTTAAAAAAATCCCCAAAAAATATAGAACAAATAAGGCCTAAGTTTTTTTTTTCAAAAAAAAGAATAAAAAAAGGTGTATGTTCATGTTAAATAAATTAATTATGTCGAATTAAGCCACAAACATGTGTACCGTAAAAAATTATTTATATTTGTTTTTTTTAATATTAAGAGACAAACATGTGTATCGTAAAAAAATATTTATATTTGTATTTTTTTTTAATATTAAGAGATTAGAATTTGTATTTATTGTATGAATCATAGAGCATATACATGCAGTTAGATAATAATTAAAAATATGAAAATTATTAATTTGAACTTTGACTCCACATTAGGCGTTTGATTTCCCATTATTTTATGTACTAATTTATTAGTCACACAAATATTAAAATAGTAAATCTTATTTTGACATGTCATTCACATAATTTAGAGAGTTATAGTTTGCTATATGTATAGCCTTATTCAAAAGCCAAGAAGGAGAATTTTACAAACCATCCAATCATAGGAACATGAGTTCGAAATACAGCAACAACCCTCTCTTAAAAGTCTTAGTAGGGTGAAACACTCTCGTTACTTTAAAATATTTATTAAATTGTGATTTTATAAAAAATATATAAATAAAATTTAATTTAAAAAATAATAAATAAATAATATATTTATTATGTCACTGCATCATAAATAATATTTCTTACTTCACTTTTAACTCATATAATAAAAAATAGATAGAAAGATCGATAAATAAATGATTATAACATATAAATAAAGATTTAAGTTTATAATTGCATTATAAAAAATAGCACATTTAAAATAAAATTCAATATATATTATATATTTTATCTTTTAATATATTTAAATAGCAAGAAAAGCTTTAATCATTCTTAATTTTCGTAAATTTTTATTATTAATTTTTAATTAAAATTTATAGGTATGCATACTAAAAGTATTTTTTACTCCTTTTTTACTATATTATAAATAGTATAAATAATATTTTTTTTCTCTTTTTTACTGTAGTATGAAAAGTATTTTTTTGTATGAATAGTAAATGATAAATTTAATATTTCACTATTTTAGTTTTAAATATATATTATAAAAAAGGTAAATTTAATATTTTACTGTATCATGAATACTATTTTTTGCTTCACTGTAGTATGAATAATATTTTATATGAATAGTAAAGAATAAATTTAATATTTTACTATTTCAGTTTTAAACCTATCAAGGATAAATTTATTATTTCGCTTTAGCATAGACTTTATTTTTTACTTAAGTTTTAAATTATAAGATAGATGATTGAGAGAACTTTATCCATACACGAGAATAGTTTTTACTTCCCCTAATGTTAATTGACAATCAAAATGATTTAATTCTGGCCAAAAATATTAGAATTCAAATATTAAATAATTAATAAAATTTTTGAAAAATATGATCGATTAGTTTATTATGTGGAATTTTAAGGGGGTGATGGTAATTTGCCGCTAAAATTAAGGTAACTCAATTAATAATATATTTTAGATTTAATAAATATATTTACTCTAAATTATATATATATATATATATTTTTTTTTAATTAAAATTTCTTTATTTTATATTAATTCTATCCTAATTTTAAAATTTTAATTGCAAGTCTACTCTAATTAGTAAAATAATTTTTAATTAAATTATCATAAAGGCCAAATTAATTCTTAAACTTATTATAACATATTATCAATTTAATTTTTAATCTTTTATTGAAATTAATTGAGTTTCTTAACTATATAAATTTAATTAATTGAATCATTAATTTAATTGTGAGTAATTTACAAAATTACTCAATTACTATCTATCAAAATTATTTAATTTAATGATATTAATTGATTTATATTATTTTTTAGAGGTTTTAAAAGTTAAACAGAAAAATATATATGATTCTTGACCTTTATGATAAATTAATTATATAATAATAATTTATTTAATAATCTTATATTTATGATTTTTTAGAAATCTGAAAAGTTAGACAATAAAAATATATGATGTTTTAATAATCCTAACACATTAACTATATTCTAATAATTTACATTAAAATATAATAATAACATTAGTTTAAAAGTTAAATAATTTAAACAATATAAATATATGACTTTTAACCTTACTATTCATACTTCTGTTCTTCTTTGAAAAATTTGCACAAATTTTTACTTTTTTCTCATTTTCCTTTTTTTTTTTTTTTTATAGAGTTCATGGTTTTGTTTTTGTAGCCAAGAATTTGTGATATGACTTTTGTTCTTGAAAGTGTTAAGTTATGAAATGAAGAGATTTTATATACTTATTCATAGTATTCCAGCGCAATTCATATCATAAAAACCAAGTTAAACGATTTTATTATCTTTTTACAATAAATTGTCAATTTACATTTTACTAAATAATTTATATTAATTATTTTATAGTTATTTTCTATTAATTATATTTATTTGTTTTTTATCATTTTACTATAGTATAACGTGCAGATGCATGACTAGTTATATTATATATATCAATTTAACTTTATGTTAGACTTTTTAAAATTTAGATAAAACTGGTTCCTTACTTGCGTATAGTGCAATAATAAGAGTAACAAAATACCAATAAATATAATTGATATAATAATTAATAAATATAAAATAATTTATAAATAAATTAACAATAAATTTTTTATTATAAAAAATATAAAATAAAATATCTACTTTGATTTTTATGACAGTTTATCGAAATAATATGAGTGAGTAGATATATTTTTTTGTATTTTATAACTTGACACTTTTAATAATTAAGAATAAAATTTACATATATTTTTATTATAAAAAATTATAAATTCTATAAAGAAGAAGAAAAAATAAGAAAAAATAAAAATTCATTCAAACTTTTTAAATAAGAAGAAAAATATAAGTAGAAGAATATATAATCATAGATTTATATTAGAATTAATTTTAATTTTAATATTATATAAATTATTAACATATAATTAATTTATTAAGAATGTTAAACATCGTATATTTTATTATTTAAATTTTTTAAAAATGAGATAAATTAACTATTACTATAAATAATTTATTAATTAAATGAACTATTTAAATAAATTATTATTATAAATAATTTATTAAGAACATCAAAAATCTTATATTTTATTTATTTTTAAGTGTCTAAAAATTCATAAATTAATCATTATTATAAATAAATTATTTAATTTATAATTAATTTATTATGAATATTAAGAGTTATATATATTTTTTAACTTTTTAAATTTTTAAAAGAATATATAAATCAAACAATTTTATTAAACTATATTAATATGTAATTAATTTATAGAAAATTAAAAATTACAAATATAATTTGTTTAAATTTTATAAATTAAAAAAAGAAAAAGGTCATATAACTTTTTTTAGTTTTAATTATAATCATATAATTTTAATTTTATATAAATTATTAAAATTAAATAAAAAATTAATTATAAAAGAAAAAGGTGAAATAAAGCTTTTTTTTTCTTTTTAAGATTGACAGCATTGGCGAATCCACGTGAGGTCATTTGGGGGCTCTTGCCCCCCTCCTCTCCAAGTGTGTTTGTGTGTGTATATATATATATATATATATATATATATATATATATATTTTGTTTATGTATATTTCACCCCAAAAAAAATATTGTGTATAAATATTGCTCCCATTTCGCCAAAATCATATTATGTGTATACATACATATATATATATTTATATATTTTTATAAATTATATATATTTATATATTTTTATAAATTATATATATTTATAAATATATTATAACATATAATTAATATATATTATGTATTATATTAAAACTCTTTACAATATATATATTAAATTGATAATCTATTCTACATATTTATTATCTTTAATTATTTTTAATTTTTATACTAAAATTGATATTAATAATTATATTGTAATTTAATTATAAATTGAGTTTAAGAATTTTGTGATTAAATTAATTATTTTGCAAAAAATATTCTATCATATAAATTTATTAAAAAATAATTAGTTTAAATATTTTTTCAAATATAAAAAAAAATATAAATATTATTTAAAAATAACCTATATTGTATAATTTTTTAAAGTAATATTTAAATATTAAAATAAAATGATAAAAATTTTAATATTTAAATATATAATATGAAAATAAATTTGGATATAAATATTCATACTATCTATTTATATTAGTTTTTTAATATAAAAATAAAATTAAATATAAATTTATATTTAATTTTTTTCACTCGAAAATTTTGCCTCTCTTTAATTCAATCCTGATTCTGCCACTGCATGCAAGTGATCATGCACATCACTGAGGGAATATTTGTTTAAAAGTTTTGAAGAACAGATATTTGCACATGTAGATGTATGACCATACGGATGATTATGCAAATTACTGCTGGAATTTTCTTTCACAATTTAATCAATTTTTGATCAATATAATACGCACACATCACATGAGTAACATAATTATATTAAATTAAATATGTACAAATTAAGATCATATATACAAACTAATGAGATTATATATACAAACCAAAGAGATTATATGTACAAATCTTGGTCACTTTCAAACTCACTCTTTTCCACTTGATTTCACTTAACTTGAATTTTTTGTCAAACCTTCTATATCTACCTTCAAACTTATTAAAACTTTTATAAATTTGGTATGTATATAAATAAAATAAAGCTCTTCTCACTCTCTTTCAATCTGAAAGAGGAAGAAGAAGAAAGAAGAAGAAATATATCTCTTCTTTTTAATTCCATCCTTATATATATATATATATATATATAATATGTTAAATAATTAATTAACAACCCACCAATCATCTTCTTTCATCTTTTAACTTTATCTTCTTCTCTTTATTATTATTATTATTATTATTATTATTATTATTATTATTATTATTATTATTATTATCAACTTTTCCTACAACCAATTATACACAATATATATGTGGTGTATATTTTAAGTATATATAGATGTCTTATATATTCTATTTATATTTTTCATATATTTTAAATACATATAATATATATATATATATATTGCATTCATTATACACATCTATCTCTTATTATATTATCTACTCACTACATATATTCTCTCCCATAACTAATATATCAAAGTATATCAAAAATCAGAATATTACACCTAGCTAATAGTTCATTCAAGAAAACCCTAATTTAAAAAGAAGTAAAAAAAAAATTTAAAATCCTAATTTTGAATTGTTGATTTACTTGAGAAGAAAAATAGAAAACAATTCATATTACATTATTTTGTTCTAAGAGAATAGTCAATTGCATTATTTTTTACATTCAATTTGTCAACACAAGAGATGCTTAATAGCTACAAAATCAAAGACTGAAGTGTTTAATAAGTTTCAATAGAAATTTAAGATGCCACCATATTTTTTCTTATGAAAATTTAAGGGTGAAATAATGTATTTGATCCTTTTTTTAAATTAAATGTTTTTACACCAAATTGAAATTATATAAAAATCTATTATTTAATATAAAAAATAACAAATTAATTATTTTTAACTTTTTGACCCAAATATAAATCAGTCAGTCAATAGAATTCAAATCAACTTGCGTAGATAGATAAGTAGTAGTCAAATTCCAAAAATAATGAAGGCATTTCTTGATTACTAACAGATTAATTAAACAAAACGCCACTACTTGAAGTCGTTAAATTTAAACTTTGTTTCAGTATGACAATGTAATATTTGAAAGAAATGAAAAACAACAGAGGATAGAAAGTCAATTTCTGCCATTAATGATCACGTAAAGAGTTCAAAACGTATTATTTAGGGTATTACAAAGCATGATGTAAAGCTCACGACAGCCAACGTTTTCCTTATCTTGGAAAAATCGTACCCAAAAAAAAAATGCGATTATGAAGATATATAGAATATACATACATTAATAAAATGAAAATTTAAATTAAAAAAAAATAATGATATGTAAATTCTTAATTTTCAAAAACAAACAGATAAATTATTAAAAAAAAGGATGATAATTTTATTATAAAAATGTATAATTTATTAATAAAGTCAATCCAAAAGATTTGATGATAAAGATGTTTTGGGTCCAAACATGTTTATGCTTCCAATTAAGAAGGTTGATATTAGCTTGAATTTGTATTGTGATATTATTTACAATTTAAACAAAGTAATAAATTTTTAATGCTTTATTTTGTAAAAATATTTTGAGATACTTGATTATTAAAATTGTGATTTTCATATTAGGGGCCTAAATTTCAATGTAAGAACAGGGCCTCTTAAATGTTTAAGACGGCCCTGAGTGTATATAAGTAAAGCCAAAGAATATCATAACTGAAAATTGTTCATTCAAACTCGATGCCCGTTGGTTTTAACCTCACGTCATCCTTTTATTATTATTATTATTATTATTATTATTATTATTATTATTATTATTATTATTATTATTATTATTTAAGGTTGAGAAGCTTAATAAATCTAATTGTTATTATTATTATTTAAGGTTGAGAAGCTTAATAAATCTAATCAATATGCAATGGAGCCAATCTAATAATTCAATAAAAACGCTAACTTGAAAATGAGAGAATAAAGAAACCAATGCACACCAAAACATATTATCGTTGTTTTTTATTTTTCACCCATTTAAAAAAAATATATAATATATAAAACTTTATTTTTTTCATTTTATATCTTCGATGATATAATAAATAAACTTAAACTTTTTTATTGAAATTTTATTTTAAAATAATATTTATTTTAAGAATATAACGATGATAATATATTTCACATTTTATCATAAATCTTTTTAAGTTTAAAATTAAATATTAATAAAGAGTAAAATGAGAAAATAAAGTAAAAAAATATTTTATTAATAGAAAGATAATAATTTTTTTTGAAATATCTTAAAAAGTATTAGAAAAATAAAATTAAAGAAATAACAAAGAGAAGATTTGAAATATTATTGTTATTTTTAATGTTGATTAAGAAACAAAAGTGGATGATTGTGGGATATAAAATCTATTATTTAAATAGTTTTGCTGCTGTCATTAGATTAAGATACAAATTCAACAATTCTATTATTTAGGGGAAGCTTCATTCATGGATTCCAGCCTAATATCAGGAATAAAGTTCTCCACCTGCTCCATTTTGATATATATATTTTTAATCTCCTCGGTTCTTAATTATTAAAACATGAAAGCTATGTTTAATTAAATATCATCACACTCATCTTAAAATATTATTTAGCATTTTCATATCTACAAAGAGGTGCGTATCCAGTGTCTTAAAAAAAAAAAAAAAGAGGTGCGTATCCAGACTACTTTTATTAATAATTTCACTTATTTAAAATTGATCATATGATCAATTTCAACAGCTAATTTTCTTTTATTAATGATTTTTTTTTCTAAATTGATAGATATTTTAATTTATAAAAGAAGTTATGAATAAGATAAATCTGAGTTTTAAAAATTTAATATTTTTCAGTTGCAGATATCATCCATATAAAATCTCTGGCTTCGAAGAGTTATATATATATATAGATTATTTTATATTTAATAATAATAAAATTATTTTAAATTAAAAAATATTATATAAATTTAAATTCTAATCACAATCTAACTTATAGATAAAAGGGATTTCTTTAAAAATACAAAAATAAAATAAAATAAAAATACACATCTTTTTTCTTTTCTTTTTTTTTTTTTTCAAAAAAATCCACTTTTTAATTTTTAATTTCAGTAATATTTTACTTTCAAAGGTATATCCAATTGTCAAAGAGACAAAGATATAAATGTAATATATTAAATATATGTAAAATTTGTAGACCTATATATATAGGTAAAAATTGCCGGGAATTTTTTTTGCTAGTTTTTTTTAGCTCATCTAGATAGTTGTAATGTTTTTACGCGAATTATGGGATGCCTTTCTTTTCATTTCTGTTTTTCTTCTTATTAATTGTAGTTTGAATTTTTCTAAATAAAATTATTATGGGATTGGACTCATAGATTGTAAGCAGCACAATCAGACCACACTCCCTAAATAAATTTATAAAATATCTTTAATGTTTTTTTTAAAAAAATCTAAACGGAATAATGAGACATTTTAATAATTTTAATAAATCATTTTAAAAATTTTAACATACCCTCTATTTAAAAAATATATAAATTAATAGGATATTCATTTAAACTTTATATTAATTTGTAAGTTGACCCATAAAGCAATGCATACACTTTTTAATCTAAACTTTTTAATTTAATTTAAAGCAATGCATGTACTATTAACAATAATATTATTTCCCCATGTTGGCACATGACCACCTTGAGTTGCCCATTTAATATTCTAAAGCAGATTTTTAAGATGAACATTTTTTTTGTTTATTTGAAAAAAAGGCTTCCTTTATCTTTGATTCAATTCAATTTGATATTCTGCAAAAGAGGGACACAATAGAACTCAAACATCAGAAGAAAATAAGTTGACACATTTGGTAAAAAAGTTGAGGAAATTAGTTTAGACCCAAAGCAATCCCACCACTACCTACAACTACTTTTTAGTTTATACTAACTCAATGAATGGAAATTTGCCAAACTCAGACAATTAAAATTTATGACTTTTTAGAATTTTTGCTTCTCCAAAATAATTTATATTTTCTAATCAACTATTTACTTTGTCATTTTCCCTATTAGGATGCTTTACAATCAAAATTTCGAAGAACAAAAATATAATTAAAATGAAATCCTTGTAGTTGCAATTTAAAAAAAATTACAATTTAAAAAAAATAAGTGATGAAACTTTAAAAAATTAGTCCAATGCATAATTTTAGTATTTAATTTGTATTTCTAAATAATCTCTCATTTTTCAATAATTTAACCATTTTATTTTATCAAATTTAACATCGATCAGATTAGTCAATATTATATATTTCAATGTAATAATAGGATGTTATATAAAATAATTTAGAAAAATTTAATTAGTTAATGTTAAGTGAATCCCTTATTGCATATTGTAACTTCAGTTAAATCTCAAGATGGAGTTCCCTTCTTCCTTTGTATATTGAAAACAAAAAATAAAAAATAAAAGACACAATACATTTACAGTTTTACGTACTTATCTATTTAAATTATTTTATTTTTTATATTTATATATTTATCACTATACCTTTTATATATATTTATTTATTTTATATTAATAAATATTTATATTAATGAATATTGATCACTTTATTTTTTTATATTTATATATTTATATTAAATAAATATATTAATGATTCGGTGTAATTTAATGAGTTTTTATTTATAAGTTAAGAAAAATAAGTTTAATAATTATATAATTGAATTAAAATTTTAAAAGGTGAACTTGCTAAACAAATAAAGTTAAGGAATATATATATTTATGAATTCATAGTCTTCTACAAGTCAAGTGTACATACTATTCCAAAAAGTTTTAACTTTATTTTCTTTGTTTTTCACATTTGCCTGAATTATGCCAAATAAGGAAGGAAAATACAGAAAAAAGAAACATTAAGTTTTTACAAAAACCAAAAGCTGATCGTTTTTAAGTCAACATCATTTAATACTTTATAGGTCGAATATGCAGCCCCAACTCCACATTGAATCTTAATAATAAATAAATAAATAAATAAATATGTAAAACCTCAAAATGAAAATCTGTTAACTTTCAAGGAAAATTAGCTGCCATTTTAGACTGTTTGCTGGTTGTGAAGCAGCCAAAAATCAACATTAGGTAAAATCCAAAGAATTCATATATTAGTATTGTCTAAAACTATTTTCAAAAGACAAAAAAAAAGTTTGTCTAAAACTTAAATTCTAGGCCTTATAATTCTAAAGAAAATTTGAATATCTTTGAATTAAAAACTCATATAACTAAGCTATGAAGACTCTGGTGATTGTGAATAAGCCAGAGATACAGGCAAAACCCAACGACTTATTAAATTTTTTTTTTGGGTAAAATTGCACTAATCAAAACTGGAATTTCATTTTTATAATTTTAGAGATGATTTTAGTATTTAATTTGATTGGTGAATCCAAAGATGATTGCATCAAGCATGAAGAAAGTTTCAAATATCACAGCCCACATTGAATCCCAGACACAAAAGTCACCTAAAAACCAAAAACCCTTCCTTTACTCGCACAATATTTTCTTTGACTTTCTACCTTCAAATTGAAGATTAATCAATTCACAAAATTCTTCCTCACGGAACCTAACTTTTCTATATTTTTCATTGCTTCCAATTGTCTGCCTCCACGTAATTTGGTTCCAAGTCTAACGTTAGCAAAGTCTTAACCATAATTTTAATTTCTTGGTAAAACACAGAGTTGCGATAGAAAGCATTCTATTTTCTGAATTAAATGTGCAAGTCTTCTGTTGTTCCCTTGGTGGTAGTTTATGCGTCAATCGTATAGGGATGTGAATCACAAAATATTCAATTTAAATTAATTGATCTCATGTTAAACTGAATTTAAAAATTATATTAATTGATTAAGTCATCAACATAACTGATTAAATAAATTTAATATACATGAGATAAGCTTTATAATAGTATTTAAGTAATAATATGATAAATAATAATTTTATCATATTATAATAATAGATATTTATTTGTAGAGTTTAAATAAAATTAGAATATTATATTAATTTATATTTATTCGAAGAGTTCAACAAAATTATGATATTATCAAGATTACAGCTAACTTTATCATATTTAAATTATGATTAACTTCATCTAATATATATGATAATTGTGATCTTCTAATTATATATTTTTATCTAAAGTTTAGATATACCATTATATTTATATATACAATGGATGGTGCATTAGACACAATTTATGATAAAAAAAATTTCTCATATTTCTCATTCTCTACATATCTTCTTCATATTTGCATCACTTTATCAGTATAATAATCTCTACAAATTATTATAGTGAAAGGAAAAAGGTTTAGTTTTTCTAATCTACAAGAGGAGAGAATTTTTATTCTACCTCTTAAGAATTCTTTATGAATTAAGATACGCTTTTGTTAATGTATATTTTATAAGATATCAATCTTACAGTTAATGTAATAATAAATTAAATACTTAATATATAAGTTGATTCTCCAATTGATCTAAAGTCGCTTGAGGTACAATTTTAATTATTATCAAAATAATATTTTAGACCCATTGGTATTGCTTTTTTTTTTTTAAAAAAATTTTATTTTTAATATAAGTATTTTGTTTATTTGTTATTGATGGTATTGAATTTATATGGTTTAAAAAATAATTTTTATTATTTATATGAAATATTATAATAATATCATGACATTACAAATCTCCTAATATTTTATAATTTAATAATTATAGATAATTTGCTTAGATTTATCAATAATTATACTAATTTTAATTTTTTTACAACAACAGATAAATATTTATTTATTTAAAATTGCTATAGAATTTAAATAATAAAAATATCCGTAACATCATACATATTCTATTCTAATATATCTTTAATATATTATAATATACTAGACATATATGTTTGAAAATGGATATCCGCAACATCATACCTATTCTATTCTAATATATCTTTAATATATTATAATATACTAGACATATATCTCTGGATAATTTTAAAATTTAAAATTAAAAAATGATATCTTAAAAAAAAAAAAGAAAAATGGTAATTTTGAAAATAATTTTATTTTTAGAGATATTTTTGAAAAAATCATTTTTTTCAACATTAATTTTGAGGCTAACAAACAAATTTAACAAATCTCCTAATAGAAATTATTAAGAGATTTATATTAGGAGATTTGTAATGTCATGATATTATTGTAATATTTCATATAAATAATAAAAAATATTTAATTTAATAATTATAGATAATTTACTTAGATTTATCAATAATTGTACTAATTTTAATTTTTTTTACAACAACACATAAATATTTATTTATTTAAAATTGCCATAGAATTCGAATAATAAAAATATCCGCAACATCATATATATTCAATTCTAATATATCTTTAATATATTATAATATACTAGATATATATCTCTAAAAATGAATATTTTTAAAATTAAAAATTAAAAAAATGATATCTTTTAAAAATAAGAAAAATGGTAATTTTGAAAATAATTTTATTTTTAGAGATATTTTTGAAAAAAATATTTTTTTTCAACATTAATTTTGAGGCTAACAAACAAATTTCACAAAATTTTAATATTAAGCAAGCAAATCTAAGTTGGAATTCATATTTAATTGAACGATTGAACTTAACTCTTGATTTTCTTTAAGTTTTATAATTATGCAAAGTTGTATGCAGATGTAGTACACCATATGGATTCAACTTTGCTAGACTACGCTTAGTTGTTGTGCATGCATTTGGTTAGAAAAAGGTATGGCATGACAATAGAGCACTTAGCAGGAAAGATAAACAATTCATGACGGAAGAAGCAAGATGGAAATTATGGGTAGGAAAAATTACATATACCACTCAACAACCCTTGTCTTTTGATCTACTACACCATCCCACATTGACATACATAGTATCCTCCACATTGACATACATAGTATCCTCCTAACAAATGTCAATTTAACCTATGCATTTAACTCCTGAAAACTTGGTCTCAATCAACATATAAAGTACATGTACATTGTAAATCTACAATCATTTCCTTTCACTGCATATATATTGCTGCTCAATCACTAGAGCAGCTTTATACTATTCTGACCTTAAAAGCCAATAGTATGAGTTGGCTTTTGTACATTAATATTCTTATGGATTTACTGATTGGCATACTCTTTCTTTAGTCCTAGTTGCTTATCTTCAAACATGCCCAAACTACAAATTTCCAGATAATCAAATCCTCAAAGACCCTCCATCTCTACAGGCTTTAACTCCAATGCAACTACATTGAACCCAGCAAAAGCGTTCACAGAGCATATAAAGCCAATCAAACCTCTATTGGATGGATTGCATAGACAATCAACCCAACCGGGACAGGAATTTTAGGCTCAAAGGCACTGCTCTCAAATTCTAATGGGACCATGCATGGCCGCCCACTCAATTCCAATGACCAGTTAGATATCCATGCACATGTTAGATTCTCCATGTTCTTTTACTTCAAGTACATTAGTAAGTATTCAACTTCAGTCATTATTGCGTCATCACCCTCTAATATGACTACATTTTCTTCCCGCTGTCTTGGTGGATTCTAACAAATAATAATAGCTTCTCTATTTTCAGTCTAGAAACCTTTTGCAATCCTCCACATGTTAAGAAGAAAACTTTAAGTATTTATCCAAGTAATTTAATCTCAATAGAACAAAAAAGAAATATATATGGCAAAATTTGAACAGGAAATGAAAAATTAACAATGTGATTGATAAGAATGGTTGAGATTATTATCCCAGCAAAGAAAAAGCAAAATGAGAGAGAAATTAGAATTTCAATATCACTTACGCTCAAAAACAACCTTAAACTTATCAAAAATGTATATTACTAGGGGAAGAGCTCCTTGTATGACTATCACAATAGACACAACTAAAGCTTCTAGAAGTCTATGTATGTGTAACAACATTACCAATCAAATTTAGCAGTTCCTCATGCTTGGGCTTTGTGATTGTTAATTCCGATGTCACCTGTCAAATTTTTTAGCATTAAAGGTTAAATACATAAATTAAGCAGGGAGCAGATTATTATAGCCAACAGAAATATTGCACCAAATAATGTAGAGGTTCCTTTAGATTTATGTACAAGCAGTGCGCTCATATGAGATGCTAACATCATGATAGCACAATCTAGTAGACAGTGTCCACAGCTATATTTCTTGCAGTTGGTATAGTTATATTTCTTGCAGTTTGTACTGATGTCCATAGCTACAACGATTACAGTGGATTTCTTATGGTTGGTACCAGTGTGCATGCAGTCACTTTAATGGCAAGAGACTATGATGCAACCATTCGATACAACAGCCTAATATACTGTGTCCAGAGGCATCAAATTGTAACTGATTTAGACTATGTTCGCAGAACATTTCTAACTTAATCTGTATCTGCCAAAAATAATAAACCTTGACATCTATATTAAGTGTAGAATACCGACTGGCTTGCTTTTAGTAAGTGTTAATCTAGACGGCAAATTTAGCAAATGGAGCTATTCTAATCACACTTGATTCCATGTCAAGCCCCAATTTTTCATCCATCAATATGAAGTCGTTGACAAATTCATGTACTGCCCAAAATGAACAGAAAACTATACTACAAAGAAAATGAACATTATCAGAGTGGTTCAGACCACTGCCAACTTTGGATGCTAGGGACAAATATTTCCTTAATCAAATCAATTAAGAGAAGCAGATACCAATTGCCCGAAAACAAAGCAAAACATCCTCATACACAAAAACAATCATTAACTTGACATATATTGTGGTGCTTGAAAAGGTAAAAATGTAGTCACCTCTTTGAAGATCTCACTATAAGAGGTCTCCTCAAAGCCCTAAAACAAGCATAAAGAATTTTAATCAACCTAATGGAAAACAAGCATTATAGGAAGAGTATTGAGTGCACGTGGTACATGTAACCCTCCTAATCTATACTATAGTGTGCACAAACTGTCAATGTAATAAATGATTGATGTTGCCTGAATATCAACATGAACATGCAAAAATACAAGGGCTGATGTAAAAGAAGTGGGGTGCTTCAGATAAAGGGTGCTCATTTTTAAATTGTGAAAATAAATTTTGAAATGTTTAAAATGTGGACAAATGGGGTGTTTTCGGAAATTAGGTATGAGAGTTCTTAATTTTTTTAATTAAGAACTCTCAAATTTGTTATGAGAGTACTTTTTCCCACAAAAGTCTCAAACTTGGTATGAGAGTATAGAAACTCTCAAATGAGAGTAAAGAAACTCTCAAACTATATATGAGAGTTTAGGGTAGAATCTAAAAACTTAAATCTCATACTGAGTATGAGAGTTCTGATGGCTAGTGACGTGTCACCTTATGGTTGAACCTTTTGTATTCCTCTCTCTGTATTCTCAAATTGAGTATGAGAGTATATTTAATCTGTCATTAAATTGTTAGTTGGTGGGTAATTATTCTGATTAATGTTTTGTACTACCATACTTGGTTTGAGAGTATATTTTTTAATTCAAAAAAAATACCAGAACTCTCATATATAATATGAGACTTTTTAAAACTCTCATAACCTGTTTCCGAAAACTCCCTTCCGTGTCCAGAGTTCAAAAAGGGACACCTTTTTGGTCAAAACTCCCAAAGAAGTAGAAACTAAAGAATTGATGTAAGTATATATACTATCTTATTCAATAATGTAAATTATAGCTCAAGTTAGAATCAGACTTCGAGGAAGTGCACTGATTGATGAAATTCATATAATTAACTCAAACAAGTTCCATATCAGGTATTAAATTAATTTTAAATTTCTAAATCCAAGTATTTTCTAGTGATGTTTATTATAAAAGAAACAATCTATTCCTATAATTTAAAAGAGAATGGGAATTCACTGTAGATGAACAGTGAATTCCCCATTCTATTTTCCATTTTGCCCACCCCTACATCTTTTTTTTTTCAGCCTTTTTTTTTTAGCTTTGTTTTACTCCATCTTCTAAGGAGCAATATGAACAGTCCTTCGCGCCACCATGTCATCATATGACTGATTTTCTGTTCTGTGTGTAATTTTATACATGTGATACCAATAAAAATTAAAAGACAAATGCAACCAATAGGGAAATCTTCTCTTTGATGAACTTCAACATGCATTTGATGATTTGAATGAAATATTCAGGTGAAATGCACATATAATCCTTCAAATTTTATTCATTTAATTAGTTTGTTTTTTTAATTTTGAGTTTAACCATATAACTTTGTTTTTAAATTTTTAGTTTGACTATATAACTTTTTTTTTATCAATTTTTTTATTTTTTTTAGTATAATTTAATATTATCTATTCAATTCAATAAAATATGTTTAATAAATCACTTATTTTTTAATAATTTCATTATAAAATTTTTTATTTTATTTTTATTTTTAAATTTAAATATAGTTTAGTTCTTGAATTTATATAGTATAAATAATTTATTAATTTTTGATTAATGTGTATTATGATAAATTATATAAAAATTTTAATAACTTATTGTTTTTGTAATGAATTTAAAAAAAATTAAAATTTTTTATAAAATTATATTTTATTATAACAATAAATATAATTCATATTTTTCATTCATCTAATTAATCTTGAAATTTATATTTTTTAAAATAATATTTTTAGAACACTCTATTAATAAATTAATATACTATATGTGTCTATGTATTAGGCTTCTTTACAATATATTTATAATATTAAGTGATATGAAAATAACCAAATCAAAATTAGTTAATTTTTTATTTCTATAATTTATAAAAATATACAAGTAATTAATAATTAGATTGTATGAGATTTCTATTTTTCATAATTTTAAAAAAATGATTGAAGAGAAAAAAAATGTCAACTTAATTTTTTTAATACAATAATATATTATAAACTCTTACAATGCAATTAGAAGCAAGATCTCAACACTGAAAAAATGCACTTAGAATGGTTACTCCAATCATATTATAAGCTATCGTATTAGCAAGTTTATTAACTTAAAATATTTTTTACGAGTGTTTGTGCTTTTTATTGTATGAGTTAAATAAAATCTTAGTGTGTTTTGAAAAATAAAAAAATAAAAAAAAATTATTTTTCATTTATTAAAGAAAAAAAATTAAACTCATAAAATAGTAAAATATTTATCTTCTCTAACAACTAAATATTAATTTTATTTTATAAGTTATTGAAATAATTTTATGAAGAAAAATAATATTGTTCTATAATTTAATAAGAAAAAATAAAAAAATAATTAAGAGATAAAAATAAATACTGTAGATACCGAAAATAGATTTTAAATGGTGTCATCGATTTATAAATATATACACACATTTATATACAAGGACATGAATTTATATTTTATATTAAAATTATAATTAATGTTTATATTAATTTATTATGATAATTATCAATTACAAATGACACCTTCAATTGATTTAATTAATCTAACTTACAATATTGCACTCATCATGTGAAGTTTATTTGTGTTTTAAGTGTATCGTCAATTATAAAATTAAAATCTCTATTGTCATATCCATATAATCTATTAACTAATCTATTAATTTACTCTAACATCCAATTACACTTCATAAAATGTTATAACTATATATGATATTGACACTCACTTCTTACATATTTTATTTACTATTTAATTTTACTCTTGACTGTTATAATATATTTTAAATATTTATATATATAACTAAATAACTAAAATTATTTTATAAAATAAAATAATTAAAGCATATCTCCAAAGCAAAGCGAGAACATTATTCTAGTTTATAATTAAACATGCAGTCATTTATATCTAACATGCAATATTAACACTAACATAATTTATTTAACTATATGGAATTGTTAATTGGAACACTCCTTCCAGCCTAACTTTACCAGGTTATCATTGACACTAATATCAAAGGTCATATAAGTGATAGAAATGAAAAAAATTCTTATAATTGAAATTTCGAACACAGTTTTTGAATTATTTTCACATAATAAAAACATGTGCGTGCTTTATGTGTGTGTGTGTGTGTGTGTGTGTGAGAGAGAGAGAGAGAGAGAGAGAGAGAGAGATAGTAAGAGACCTATTTGCGGAACATAGTAAGAGATGCTCCATTTGATTCTCCAATTTTAGCACGGAAAACGTGGATCCCAAGATTCTGGATAGTATAGGCCATCATCATTAACACAGATGCCTTCCCAAGTCCTTTACCACGGCCACGCTAACACGAGCAAAATGCCAAAAAATAAAGCTAAAAGGAATATGCAAAATATACTTGCTTAGCAGCAATTCAAAATAAAATACAGAGAAAAGATGTTCAATCTGAAATAACTTATTTTAGGTAGAATGTAAAAGAATGAATGCCAGATGCACCCTGTATTGCATTTATATAAATTTACAACAATGCTTCAAGATCAATACAATTTCCATAGCCTATATGAGCGCTTACAAAAGTAGAAGTCAAGACAAGTTAAATTAGAATTATAATAATTTACAATGTAAACATTATATGCTTACAGGGAAAAGATGAAATAAAAGAAAGAACCAAAGATGCTCCAAAAAGCATTAGCTCTTGTCCCGAGTGCAAAACGAGAGCCAGAATCAAGAAGTTCTGCGAGATTACAATCCAACTAGCCATAATATATGGTAGTGGGTGTTGTTCAATGAAGGAACAATGCATCCACAAAATTAGTGCATCAGCAAAAAAAGAAGTTATGTTACAATGAATGCACAGAAATACGTTGATAGATTGGATAGAAGTGAATTGATTAGTAGGAAGGTGGAAAGGCAACAATGGAGGAAAATTGAGACAATGAAGAGTGAGATGATCTGGAAATATGCATTATTTAACCAGAAAATGGTTTGATATAAAAGTTGAGATTAATGAAGTTACAAGAGAGAGAGAGAGAGAGAAGCAGAAGATAAACCTATGACAATGCATAGGGAGTAAGGAATTGCATCCTTATATCTAGTTCAAAATGTAACCTTAGGGGAAACGGAGAAAAGGGATCCATATGAAAGATTCCTACTAGCTTGGTCGGCTAAAAAAAAACAGTTTGGGATAAAGGATTAGTAAAGCTTATTTTGTTGCAGAAAATACACAATGTATATGATTTATACTCTAACATGAGGACTTAGGAGGTGTTTGGTAAAACTAAAAATTAAATGCTGAAAATTTAAAATTGTAAAAATATTGAAAGTTTTAACACATATTGTATTCAGTGCAAATTTTAAGTTAATAATTTTACCATAGTGTTTTAAGTGATCTTTAATTTAGTTGAGACTTTTAAAAAAGTGTTACCAAAAAATTAAATCAATGATGAATGATTCATCAAATACCTCCTTAATCTAGATAACAAATTTTTACAATTACAATAGCTCTTTTCTAATCAATTTTCACCATTTACAAGATCCAAGAACTGTATGTATTTGCATAACAACATATAGAAGACATCAAAAGAAGAAGAGTTTAGCATACTGCGCATGGACAATAGTATGATGATCACAAGAGGATGTTAAGGACTGTTCATATTCAAAAAAGCAAAAGAAAAATGAGAGAAAATTGGCCAATAGTTCTCTCTAATCACACTCTAAAATCAGTAGTATACAAATCTTATCCATCAAAAAAAAGGTCAACCAACAAAGCTTGAAAATACTAGAGAAAGAAACCAAAGAAGAAGCCAAGATTTTGATAATCTGTTAGCTGACATTAGCTACAGACGATATGATGCAAACCGAACATTTATCTCAAACGATGGATTTAGTCTAGTAATTGGATGAGAAAAGTAGAAGCCAACTTCTTTTGCTCTAAAAAAACAAAAATAATTCCGTCACGCACTAGAGAAAAGGTGAGGTGAAACGGTATTGAGCTAATAGAAGGGGATAGATCGAATCAACAACTGTTGCACTTGAGCTATAACTTGTCCATTGGACTGGAGTAATGAAATAAATGAGTCAAGGACATTATAGAAGCAAAAAATGAAACACATAAATTAAGTACCTTTTGGGTTCAGCTATCATTATCTCAATCTCAGCAGTTCGAGAGTCATCCAAGTCATTCATATATAGATTTACATCACCAATCTATTATATTGTGGCTATATTTCTATTCTACATTGAAAAATATGGGATATGGGGAGGGGTTCCTAAAGCTATAAATAGGAACCCCTCACCCCTTAGCAAAATCATCCCAAATAAGTCCAATTATTTATAAGGCTTATTTTTCTCTTCTCTCTTTTGTATTTCTTCTTTGAAATTAGTAATATTATTTTGGTAGTGTCCGGGAACATAGGCAAAAATGGTCGAACCTCGTTAAATTTGGTGTTCTCTTTATTAATTATTCAATAACTATTTTTGGTATAGTTGTGGTGGTATTTTGTGTTAGTGATTATATGTCTAGAAAAATTCTGTCTAAGGAAAAACTTAGTATTTAAGAATGTCCATTGTGACCCATTTCTCTTTTTTGAAAATTTTTTGTGTAATTGTTGGTGCAATTGTTCACACACTATACATATTATTGGTTAAAAATTAATCCAATTTTCACAACAATTGGTATCAGAGCCAAGGTTTTCTGAGTATGCTCTGTGATTGTAGCATAGTCTGATCTTCTACATTAGAAAGAATTTTCTTAGATTATTTGTATTCTGCATTTGTTAGCTATTAAATAATTTTTGAAGCAGAGATGACAGACGACTCATGCAAATCATTCACTCCAAAGAAGACAATATCCACTTCGTCAATTTGGTCAATGATTGCTGTGTCAAATGTTAGATTTGCAGTAGAGATTTTTGATGGTACAAGCCATTTTGGTAGTGGCAAAGTGAGATTCCAGACGCTCTCTTTCAGCAAGGTCTAGACATTGCATTTGAAGAAGAGAAACCAGAAGATATTGATGAAAAAAATTAAAATGCCATCAACCGTGTGACTTGTGGTACAATTCGATCATGCCTTTCTAGAGAATAGAAGTACGCTTTTTCTAAGAACATTTTCACAAGTAAATTGTGGAAGACATTGGAGGAAATTTTTTTTGAAGAAAAGTAGTCAAAACAAGCTTTATATGAAGAAGAGATTATTTCGTTTCACTTATGTTTCTAGTACCATAATGAATGAACACATCACCAATGTTAATCAGCTGGTAGCTGATTTAATGAATTTGGATGTGACTTTCAAAGATGAAAATTTAACTTTGATGCTGTTGGGGTCCCTTCCAGAGGAGTTTGAGTTTTTTGAAATAACTCTACTCCATGGGAAGGCTGAAATGACTCTCTCTGAAGTAACTACTGTACTATATAGTTACGAACTACGAAAGAAAGCCAAGAAAGAGAGTTCAAGTGGAACAAAAAAAGCATTGATAGTGAGAGGTCGCTCTCAAAACAGGAAGAGAGAAAAAGAATGGGAGATAGAAATTTAGACCAGCTAAAAATGCCTTTTGCTGGGAGAAAGGGTATTGAAAAATAAATTGTCCCAAGCTGAGTAATAAAATCAAATCTGATAAAGGGAAAGCTGTCGTGAATTCAAATATAGTTGAGTGTGATGATGAAGACTTAGACATTTTATTAGCTATTGTGTCATCAATAAACTATTCTAGTGTATGGCTACTTGATTCAGATTGTAGCCATCATATGTGTACCAATCGGAATTGGTTCTTTGACTTTAGAGAACTAGAAGGAGTAACTATTTACACAATAAATGACAGTCCATGTATGATTAAAGGGATTGGTTTAATCCAATTAAGGAATCATGATGAATCAATCCGGACTTTGACAAATGTCCGATATGTACCAAGTTTGAAGAAAAATCTTATCTCTGTAGGAGTCCTAGAATCAAAGGGCTTCATTATAAATGCAGCAGATGGAGTAATGAAAATCATCTCTAGTGCACTGGTGATAATGAAAGGATTAAGGAAGGCCAATAACTTGTATTACTATCAAGGTAATACAATTATTGGAACAACAGTAGTAGCTTCCAGTAATGATCAGGAGTTGGAAGCAACCAAATTATGACATATGCGCTTGGGGCATGCTGGTGATAAATTCTTAAAACTTTTGTCAAATCAAGGATTACTGAAAGGAATGTAACCCCAAAAGTTAGATTTCTGTGAGCATTGTGTCAAAGGCAAGTAGACTAGAGTGAAGTCTAGTACTGTAATCCATGATACCAAGAGTATTTTAGACTATGTTTACTCAGATATTTGTGGTCCTTCCAAGACAGCTTCAATGGGAGAAAAGCACTACTTTATAACATTTATTGATGACTTCTGTCGGAGAGTATGGATGTATACTGTGAAGATAAAGGATGAATTGTTGAGAGTTTTTCTCATATGAAAAAAGATGGTGAAAACTAAGATGGACAGAAAAGTCAAATGTCTCCACACAGATAATGGTAGAGAGTATAAAAGTGATTCATTTTTAAAATTCTGCCAAGATGAAGGCATTGTTAGACACTTCATAGTTAGAAATACACAGAACGAATGAACCAGATATTGGTGGAGAAAGGTTGGGGCTATTACATATGCATGCCATCTCATTAATCACTTACTATCAGCTGCTATTGGTGGTAAAATACCTTTGGAGATGTGGTTTGAAAAATTTGCTACTGATTATAATTCTTTACATGTGTTTGGTTCCACTGTATACCATCATGTTAAGGAATCAAAGTTAGATCCGAGGGCAAAAAAAGCGCTCTTTATGGGGATCACTACTGGTATGAAGAGACTTCGCCTTTGGTGTCCAGAAATAAAGAAGATAGTCTTTAGCAGAGATGTTATCTTTGATGAGTTTACCATGTTGAAAAAGGTAACAAATAAAATTGTTCAGCAGATAGATTACTCCGCAGCAGGTGGAGTTTGAAAGAAGAATTGTTGACCCAGTAATAAATAAAATAGATGAAGATACTCCTATGGTAGAGGTGGAGTCAGATGAAGAAGAGGTTCCAATCCAAGTATCCCTACAGCAACAAGAATCTATTGCAACAAATAGGCCACGATGAGAGATTCGCAAACCTACTTGATTTGATGATATGGTGGCTTATGCATCCTAATTGCAAATGATGACATTCCTAGCACTTATAATGAAGTTGTCCAAAGTTCAAAAAAGAAAAAATGGAGGAAGACCATGGATGATGAAATGCAGTCTCTTGGAAAGAATCAGACATAGAAGCTAGCTAATCTTCTAAAGGAAAAGAAGGTAATTGGATGTAAATGGATATATATAAAAAAAAGGAAGGATTTCCTGAAAAGAATGATGTTCGCTACAAGGCAAAATTGGTAGCTAAAGGTTATGCTCAAATGGAGGAAATTGATTATAATGAAGTATTTTCTCCAGTTGTAAAATATTTCTCCATTAGAATTTTATTGGCCATTCAACTTGATGTAAAAATTGCATTTCTATATGGAGACTTAGAAGAGAAAATCTATATGTGTTGAAGAAGAAAAAGGGGTATTCAAATTAGAAAAATCATTGTACGGATTGAAACACTCTCCGAGGCAGTGGTACAAATGATTTAACAATTTTATGATGAGGCAGAAGTATACGAAAAACAAATACGATCACTGTGTGTATTTGTGCAAGCTACAAGATGGATCTTTCATATATCTTCTCCTGTATGTTGATGATATGCTGATAGCTTCAACGAATCTAGAAGAAATTGAGAAGTTGAAGTCTCAGCTGAATCGGAAGTTTGAAATGAAAGACTTAGGTGAAGCTAAGAAAATTTTAGGCATGGAGATATGCAGAGATAAGACGAAAGAGAACCTTTGTTTGAATCAGAAACATTATCTAAAGAAGGTACTACATCATTTTGGACTGAATGAAAAGTCAAAACCTGTAAATATACCGCTTGTACCTCATATGAAGCTCAACTCATCTTCATCTCCTAAAAATGAAGCAGAACAGGAACATATGTCAAAGGTTCCATATGCAAATATTGTTGGTAGCTTGATGTATGCTATGGTGTGTACAAGGGCAGACATTTCACAAGCAATTAGAGTTATGAGCAGGTACATGCATGATCCTAGTAAGGAGCACTGGCAAGCTGTGAAATGGATTCTACAGTATATTCTGAATACCATAGATGTTGGGTTGATATTTGAGCGGGATGAGAAAGATGATTAATGCATAGTTGGATACTGTGATTTCAACTATACTGGTGATTTGGATAAATATCGATCAACTACTGGTTATGTGTTTACACTTGCTAAGGGGCTGGTTAGTTGAAAGTCTGTGTTACAGTCAACAGTTGCCTTATCCACTATAGAAACATAGTACATGACAGTATCAGAGGTTCTTAAAGAAGCAATTTGGCTTCAAGGGTTGCTTGGTGAATTGAAAATTAGATAAAAGCACATCAAAGTGCACTGTGATAGTCAAAGCGCTATTCATTTAGCAAAGAACCAAGTTTATCATACAAGAACGAAACACATCAATATTCGGTATCATTTTGTACGTGAGATTCTGGAAAAAGGTGAAATATTACTTCAAAAAATTTAGATCACTGATAATTCCGCAGATATGATGACAAGGTGGTGACAGCTGTCAAGTTCAACCATTATTTGGACTTGATCAATATTTTAAGAAATTGAAAATGAGCGCTTCACAGCGTAATTGGAGACACTACTAAAATAGTTTCTTTTGAGAGAAGACTTGCAGATTATAAATAGAAAAATAGCCAAGGTGGAGATTTATTATATTGTGGCTATATTTCTATCCCACATTGAAAAATGTGGGATATGGGGAAGGGCTCCTAAGGCTATAAATAGGGACCCCTCCCCCTTAGCAAAATCATCCCAAATAAGCCCAATTGTTTATAAGGCTTATTTTTCTCTTATCTCTTTTGTATTTCTTCTTTAAAATTAGTAATATTATTTTGGTGGTGTCCGAGAACATAGGCAAAATTGGCCGAACCTCGTTAAATTTGGTGTTCTCTTTATTAATTATTTAATAGCTATTTTTGATATAGTTGTGATGGTATTTTGTGCTAGTGATTATATGTCTAGGAAAATTTTATCTAAGGAAAGACTTGGTATTTAAAAGTGTCTATTGTGATCCACCTCTCTTTTTTGAAAATTTTTCTGATATAATTATCAGTGTAATTATTTATACACTATATATATTATTGGTGAAAAATTAATCCAATTTTCACAATATAACTATAGCTGAAGAGGGAACATTATTAATTCCTCACAAATAGATAAATTCAGAACACCATGCAAATAAGAGCTTTTTAAGCAATCTAGTGTTTCTCTACACAGGAAGCACAGAACCCATCATGGTCTTCACATTTCGTTTCCATTGCATTGATGGAACTGACCTTCAACATGGGTATGTCCATGAATACAATCTCCCACTACCAAATCCTTATCAAGTACAATAAAAGTCCGTTTTGCAAAAAACATTAATTACCCATCAAAAATCGAAATGGGGTTATTTTTTTCATCGCATTCCCAGCATGGTCTTCACATTTCGTTTCCATCGCATTCCCAGCATCCATCTGTTAAATACCAGCATTCACTCTTATATTTTCATCCACAGTGTTTGCATAGAGGAGTAATATATCCTTCAAATCTATATTTCTTTCCAATCCTCCAGTAATTTTTGAATTGTTATTTTTTTCTTTTTCCTTTACCTAGTCCTTGGGTTGTTATTACTTTCATTCTTTCCTTTTTGATCTGATTTTAATTCTGCACTTTCTACCTCTTTGGTTCTTAATTTCTCTCTTTCTTTTTTTTTCCCCATCATTTCCTGAATTAAAAAATCTCATATATCTTCTTCTTATAATTTCTTAATTTTGATGATTACATTGGGGCATTTTCAGGAGGAATCACAATACAGTGTTTTGATTAGATTTCGTCTAGTTTCTACTCATATGGTACGTCACCTACCTTATTAAGACTCACGGGATGGTCCCCCATCATCATTGGTCGAGCACGGTTAACTCCGGTTTCCTACTAAATTTCAACACGATAGTGTCGGGTCAGCAGTATCTTCTTAGTTCGCTTACTTCATCTGCTTATGTGAATATTGTACATGGGGTTACTGTACATATTCTCTAGTAGCCCGACATAAGAATTTCTCATATACTTATTTCTGTTCACTCATCTTTGTTATCTAAGTTCTATCTATTTTATCTCTTACTGTCTAGTCTTAACATTTTACGTACTTTTCTTTTATCCTCTTATTCTGTTCCTCCTTTTATTCCATTCTTCAAATTTCATTGTCTTATATACATTTTCATATTCAAATACGCCTATCTAACCTTGTAACATCCTGAATTCCAGATTGGTAAGAAACAGACATAGAGGAAATGATTTAGGCTTAGAACAAAGGAACTTAGAACATGACCTATAACTTGAGCTCGAATTTCATCCAAGTTAATGATAGAATTAGAGAGTCTCAAAGAAGACTTAATTGTTTATTTGTGTCTTAGATAGACGTATAACTTTAAATTACCCAATTTGGAGTTGTACATAATAAGATATGATGGATTTAGTAGACAATGTGCAAGCTGCCTCAGGACAGCATAGTAGGCTTGACTTCAAAGGACCGTCAAAAATCAGATATAGCTCGGATCGACCTGAAATTTTGAAAAAATTTAGCCCCGGATGTCTAGTTTCAGTGGGAATAATAATTACTTAATTTGGAGTCGTGATTAAAAAGATATTAATAAAGAAAGACAGCAAGGTCAGGAAGGGATATCAAAAGAACCTAAGTGAGAATTTCTCAAAAGTTAGGGGCAACTATGTAAATTTAAAAATTAAGTGTCGGAAGTTCTTAATAGTGCCCATATCCGACCCCGGAAGAATATTCTCGAGATTAATCGGGTCATAACCGTGGGTTTCAATTTTTTCCGAAAACGCACAGTTTAAAAGTTACAATCGATTAATCGTCGAAACGTAAAGTGGGCCCGGTTTCGTGTCGGGACCGTATGGGTAACACGGGACAACTTTAGGGTACCCAATGGAAAGAGGGACAAGTGGGAAGAAGTAATGGGAAAGAAAACTATAAAAATCTCTTGTTGGCCAATCAAAAGTAACCATTTAGCATGAGTATTAAATGAAGAAAGAGAAAGGTGGACAAGTGGTTTTTAAGGATTTATCCAACACATAAGGTGATCATCATTTTTTTCCCTTATATATACATATATCATGATATGAAGAACCAATTTCTCTCTTTTCCACTTACAAATTTCGGCCACAATAGGAAAAGCAAAAGGGAATTAAAGAGCAAGGTTTGGTACTTTAACCATTGAACTCCTTTTGAAATTTTTCTGTTTTACAATTAGTAAAATGCTGTGACTTGTATGATTTTTAATTAAATATAGAAAACTTATCTTGAGTTGAATTTTGGATATGTTGTTGTTTAATAAGTCTAGTATTTGAAAAAAATAATTTGGAACCACATTGATTGAATTTAATTTACGGAATTTATAAAATTCAGAACTGCTGCCAGGATGCAGGGCAACTGGAGCAGTCTAGTTGGGTGAAGTAGTTGACCAAGATTTTGTGTCCAGTTTGATCTGAAATTTTAAAAGAATCATTTTAAGATGTAAAAATAAATTCTGTAAAAATTTTAGAGTTTTTAGCCAAGTGGATTATTTTATACAAATTTTCTAAAACAAGGATCAAGTTGGGTCAAGAACCAGAGTTTATTGTTCATATGGTAATTTTTCATTATTAACTTGGTCAAAAACTTGGTGTGAGTGTTTTATCATTTTATTTTTGGTATTGAGTTTAAGTGTGAATACATATGATACATATGTGAGTATATGTGGTATTTGTGTAAGTATATATTGTATATACATGGAGAATATGTGGTATATATATATACGAAGTGAATGGGTATTTATGAAATGTTATATATGTTCTACTCGGTAAATGGGTAAAACCGGTCTGGAATGGGGGTTATATCGTGTGAGGTCAAGATCATGGCAACTAGTCGTGTGAGACCAAGACCACGCAGTTATTCTATATCGTGTGAGACCAAGACCATGGCAATTAGTCGTGTGAGGTCAAGACCACGCGTAACTCTACACGAGGCCTCATTTTAAGATCGGTGTATTCATAATTACCTAGTGGAGCATATTAACTCGTAATTATAATGAAGTTATATTACATGTTGTTTATATACAGAATGTGAATCTTAACTTAATTAGAAAATGTAAATATGATGATTGTATGAAAATAGTTTAATTATGCAGTATTCTACTTTTACATGTGTTTCAACAAACCTTCCTTGCACTATTTATATTCGGCAATGGTTAAAGTACCCACTAAGCAATGCTTAGCGAGTTTAGTTTCTTCTAAACTCGTAGGTTATTAGCAAGAAGCCAGTAGCGAGCAGAGGAGTCCTGCGATTTGTCGGTCATCAACAAACTTAAGTGGTGCTCTTTATTTTGTATTTTTGTTAGAAACTGGCATGTACTTATTTGAACAATACAAAGAGATAACTTGATGTAACATGTAAGTCTAGTAATGTATAATAACTGTATGGTTTTGAATTGAGTTGGGTTGTGAATATAGAAGTGTGAATTCTTCTTGCAGGATTGTAGTTGAGGTTATAAGGGTGGATCATTGTGAGTATATTGAATTTGTTTGTATTGCATTGGTTTGTATAAAAATGTTTTCAAAAATCAGAAAAAAACAGTTTTATCGACACTTGGGACCTCCATTTTTAGGGGAGGTTATGGCAAATTTTTTTTTTTAAATTTGCACTTAAAATTTGCTAAGTAAAATATTAAGACACAATCACCATGTGATAACAGTTCATCTTGGTCTATAAATGTAGGCTAAGATGGGGTGTTACATTTAGTGGTATCAGAGCATAGGTTTAGTCGATTTTGGGAGATAGGTAGTAAGTAAATAATTATGTGTGCCATGTAAGATAAAGTAAGGAGAAAGTTATATGATGAATAGGTAGATGTACATGCCAGATAAGAATTGATAATTGAGTTATATGTTGATGAACTAAGCAGATAATTATTTATGTCAATATAGGATGTCTCTAGATTCGTGGAACGAAACGTAGAATCACAAGCTATGTGTAATTATATGTAAGAATTATGCATGAATAAGTAAGTTTTGGGGAGAAACTTAAATTAAGGGGGATAGAATTGTAACATCCCAAATTCCAGATTGGTAAGAAACTGACATAGAGGATATGATTTAGGCTTAGAACAAAGGAACTTAGAACATGACCTATAACTTGAGCTCGAATTTCATCCAAGTTAATGATAGAATTAGAGAGTCTCAGAGAAGACTTAATTGTTTATTTATGTCTTAGATAGACGTATAACTTTAAATTACCCAATTTGGAGTTGTACAGAATAAGATATGATGGATTTAGTAGACAATGTGCAAGCTGCCTCAGGACAGCATAGTAGGCTTGACTTCAAAGGACCGTCAAAAATCAGATATAGCTCGGATCGACCTGAAATTTTGAAAAAATTTAGCCCCGGATGTCTAGTTTCAGTGGGAATAATAATTACTTAATTTGGAGTCGTGATTAAAAAGATATTAATAAAGAAAGACAGCAAGGTCAGGAAGGGATATCAAAAGGACCTAAGTGAGAATTTCTCAAAAGTTAGGGGCAACTATGTAAATTTAAAAATTAAGTGTCGGAAGTTCTTAATAGTGCCCATATCCGACCCCGGAAGAATATTCTCGAGATTAATCGGGTCATAACCGTGGGTTTCAATTTTTTCCGAAAACGCACAGTTTAAAAGTTAAAATCGATTAATCGTCGAAACGTAAAGTGGGCCCGGTTTCGTGTCGGGACCGTATGGGTAACACGGGACAACTTTAGGGTACCCAATGGAAAGAGGGACAAGTGGGAAGAAGTAATGGGAAAGAAAACTATAAAAATCTCTTGTTGGCCAATCAAAAGTAACCATTTAGCATGAGTATTAAATGAAGAAAGAGAAAGGTGGACAAGTGGTTTTTAAGGATTTATCCAACACATAAGGTGATCATCATTTTTTTCCCTTATATATACATATATCATGATATGAAGAACCAATTTCTCTCTTTTCCACTTACAAATTTCGGCCACAATAGGAAAAGCAAAAGGGAATTAAAGAGCAAGGTTTGGTACTTTAACCATTGAACTCCTTTTGAAATTTTTCTGTTTTACAATTAGTAAAATGCTGTGACTTGTATGATTTTTAATTAAATATAGAAAACTTATCTTGAGTTGAATTTTGGATATGTTTTTGTTTAATAAGTCTAGTATTTGAAAAAAATAATTTGGAACCACATTGATTGAATTTAATTTACGGAATTTATAAAATTCAGAACTGCTGCCAGGATGCAGGGCAACTGGAGCAGTCTAGTTGGGTGAAGTAGTTGACCAAGATTTTGTGTCCAGTTTGATCTGAAATTTTAAAAGAATCATTTTAAGATGTAAAAATAAATTCTGTAAAAATTTTAGAGTTTTTAGCCAAGTGGATTATTTTATACAAATTTTCTAAAACAAGGATCAAGTTGGGTCAAGAACCAGAGTTTATTGTTCATATGGTAATTTTTCATTATTAACTTGGTCAAAAACTTGGTGTGAGTGTTTTATCATTTTATTTTTGGTATTGAGTTTAAGTGTGAATACATATGATACATATGTGAGTATATGTGGTATTTGTATAAGTATATATTGTATATACATGGAGAATATGTGGTATATATATATACGAAGTGAATGGGTATTTATGAAATGTTATATATGTTCTACTCGGTAAATGGGTAAAACCGGTCTGGAATGGGGGTTATATCGTGTGAGGTCAAGATCATGGCAACTAGTCGTGTGAGACCAAGACCACGCAGTTATTCTATATCGTGTGAGACCAAGACCATGGCAATTAGTCGTGTGAGGTCAAGACCACGCGTAACTCTACACGAGGCCTCATTTTAAGATCGGTGTATTCATAATTACCTAGTGGAGCATATTAACTCGTAATTATAATGAAGTTATATTACATGTTGTTTATATACAGAATGTGAATCTTAACTTAATTAGAAAATATAAATATGATGATTGTATGAAAATAGTTTAATTATGCAGTATTCTACTTTTACATGTGTTTCAACAAACCTTCCTTGCACTATTTATATTCGGCAATGGTTAAAGTACCCACTAAGCAATGCTTAGCGAGTTTAGTTTCTTCTAAACTCGTAGGTTATTAGCAAGAAGCCAGTAGCGAGCAGAGGAGTCCTGCGATTTGTCGGTCATTAACAAACTTAAGTGGTGCTCTTTATTTTGTATTTTGGTATTAGAAACTGGCATGTACTTATTTGAACAATACAAAGAGATAACTTGATGTAACATGTAAGTCTAGTAATGTATAATAACTGTATGGTTTTGAATTGAGTTGGGTTGTGAATATAGAAGTGTGAATTCTTCTTGCAGGATTGTAGTTGAGGTTATAAGGGTGGATCATTGGGAGTATATTGAATTTGTTTGTATTCGCATTGGTTCGTATAAAAATGTTTTCAAAAATCAGAAAAAAACAGTTTTATCGACACTTGGGACCTCTATTTTTAGGGGAGGTTATGGCAAATTTTTTTTTTTAAATTTGCACTTAAAATTTGCTAAGTAAAATATTAAGACACAATCACCATGTGATAACAGTTCATCTTGGTCTATAAATGTAGGCTAAGATGGGGTGTTACATTTAGTGGTATCAGAGCATAGGTTTAGTCAATTTTGGGAGATAGGTAGTAAGTAAATAATTATGTGTGCCATGTAAGATAAAGTAAGGAGAAAGTTATATGAAGAATTGGTAGATGTACATGCCAGATAAGAATTGATAATTGAGTTATATGTTGATGAACTAAGCAGATAATTATTTATGTCAATATAGGATGTCTCTAGATTCGTGGAACGAAACGTAGAATCACAAGCTATGTGTAATTATATGTAAGAATTATGCATGAATAAGTAAGTTTTGGGGTGAAACTTAAATTAAGGGGGATAGAATTGTAACATCCCGAATTCCAGATTGGTAAGAAACTGACATAGAGGATATGATTTAGGCTTAGAACAAAGGAACTTAGAACATGACCTATAACTTGAGCTCGAATTTCATCCAAGTTAATGATAGAATTAGAGAGTCTCAGAGAAGACTTAATTGTTTATTTGTGTCTTAGATAGACGTATAACTTTAAATTACCCAATTTGGAGTTGTACAGAATAAGATATGATGGATTTAGTAGACAATGTGCAAGCAGCCTCAGGACAGCATAGTAGGCTTGACTTCAAAGGACCGTCAAAAATCAGATATAGCTCGGATCGACCTGAAATTTTGAAAAAATTTAGCCCCGGATGTCTAGTTTCAGTGGGAATAATAATTACTTAATTTGGAGTCGTGATTAAAAAGATATTAATAAAGAAAGACAGCAAGGTCAGGAAGAGATATCAAAAGGACCTAAGTGAGAATTTCTCAAAAGTTAGGGGCAACTATGTAAATTTAAAAATTAAGTGTCGGAAGTTCTTAATAGTGCCCATATCCGACCCCGGAAGAATATTCTCGAGATTAATTGGGTCATAACCGTGGGTTTCAATTTTTTCCGAAAACGCACAGTTTAAAAGTTACAATCGATTAATCGTCGAAACGTAAAGTGGGCCCGGTTTCGTGTCGGGACCGTATGGGTAACACGGGACAACTTTAGGGTACCCAATGGAAAGAGGGACAAGTGGGAAGAAGTAATGGGAAAGAAAACTATAAAAATCTCTTGTTGGCCAATCAAAAGTAACCATTTAGCATGAGTATTAAATGAAGAAAGAGAAAGGTGGACAAGTGGTTTTTAAGGATTTATCCAACACATAAGGTGATCATCATTTTTTTCCCTTATATATACATATATCATGATATGAAGAACCGATTTCTCTCTTTTCCACTTACAAATTTCGGCCACAATAGGAAAAGCAAAAGGGAATTAAAGAGCAAGGTTTGGTACTTTAACCATTGAACTCCTTTTGAAATTTTTCTGTTTTACAATTAGTAAAATGCTGTGACTTGTATGATTTTTAATTAAATATAGAAAACTTATCTTGAGTTTAATTTTGGATATGTTGTTGTTTAATAAGTCTAGTATTTGAGAAAAATAATTTGGAACCACATTGATTGAATTTAATTTACGGAATTTATAAAATTCAGAACTGCTGCCAGGATGCAGGGCAACTGGAGCAGTCTGGTTGGGTGAAGTAGTTGACCAAGATTTTGTGTCCAGTTTGATCTGAAATTTTAAAAGAATCATTTTAAGATGTAAAAATAAATTCTGTAAAAATTTTAGAGTTTTTAGCCAAGTGGATTATTTTATACAAATTTTCTAAAACAAGGATCAAGTTGGGTCAAGAACCAGAGTTTATTGTTCATATGGTAATTTTTCATTTTTAACTTGGTCAAAAACTTGGTGTGAGTGTTTTATCATTTTATTTTTGGTATTGAGTTTAAGTGTGAATACATATGATACATATGTGAGTATATGTGGTATTTGTGTAAGTATATATTGTATATACATGGAGAATATGTGGTATATATATATACGAAGTGAATGGGTATTTATGAAATGTTATATATGTTCTACTCGGTAAATGGGTAAAACCGGTCTGGAATGGGGGTTATATCGTGTGAGGTCAAGATCATGGCAACTAGTCGTGTGAGACCAAGACCACGCAGTTATTCTATATCGTGTGAGACCAAGACCATGGCAATTAGTCGTGTGAGGTCAAGACCACGCTTAACTCTACACGAGGCCTCATTTTAAGATCGGTGTATTCATAATTACCTAGTGGAGCATATTAACTCGTAATTATAATGAAGTTATATTACATGTTGTTTATATACAGAATGTGAATCTTAACTTAATTAGAAAATATAAATATGATGATTGTATGAAAATAGTTTAATTATGCAGTATTCTACTTTTACATGTGTTTCAACAAACCTTCCTTGCACTATTTATATTCGGCAATGGTTAAAGTACCCACTAAGCAATGCTTAGCGAGTTTAGTTTCTTCTAAACTCGTAGGTTATTAGCAAGAAGCCAGTAGCGAGCAAAGGAGTCCTGCGATTTGTCGGTCATTAACAAACTTAAGTGGTGCTCTTTATTTTGTATTTTGGTATTAGAAACTGGCATGTACTTATTTGAACAATACAAAGAGATAACTTGATGTAACATGTAAGTCTAGTAATGTATAATAACTGTATGGTTTTGAATTGAGTTGGGTTGTGAATATAGAAGTGTGAATTCTTCTTGCAGAATTGTAGTTGAGGTTATAAGGGTGGATCATTGGGAGTATATTAAATTTGTTTGTATTCGCATTGGTTCGTATAAAAATGTTTTCAAAAATCAGAAAAAAACAGTTTTATCGACACTTGGGACCTCTATTTTTAGGGGAAGTTATGGCAATTTTTTTTTTAAATTTGCACTTAAAATTTGCTAAGTAAAATATTAAGACACAATCACCATGTGATAACAGTTCATCTTGGTTTATAAATGTAGGCTAAGATGGGGTGTTACATTTAGTGGTATCAGAGCATAGGTTTAGTCGATTTTGGGAGATAGGTAGTAAGTAAATAATTATGTGTGCCATGTAAGATAAAGTAAGGAGAAAGTTATATGATGAATTGGTAGATGTACATGCCAGATAAGAATTGATAATTGAGTTATATGTTGATGAACTAAGCAGATAATTATTTATGTCAATATAGGATGTCTCTAGATTCGTGGAACGAAACGTAGAATCACAAGCTATGTGTAATTATATGTAAGAATTATGCATGGATAAGTAAGTTTTGGGGCGAAACTTAAATTAAGGGGGATAGAATTGTAACATCCCGAATTCCATATTGGTAAGAAACTGACATAGAGGATATGATTTAGGCTTAGAACAAAGGAACTTAGAACATGACCTATAACTTGAGCTCGAATTTCATCCAAGTTAATGATAGAATTAGAGAGTCTCAGAGAAGACTTAATTGTTTATTTGTGTCTTAGATAGACGTATAACTTTAAATTACCCAATTTGGAGTTGTACAGAATAAGATATGATGGATTTAGTAGACAATGTGCAAGCTGCCTCAGGACAGCATAGTAGGCTTGACTTCAAAGGACCGTCAAAAATCAGATATAGCTCGGATCGACCTGAAATTTTGAAAAAATTTAGCCCCGGATGTCTAGTTTCAGTGGGAATAATAATTACTTAATTTGGAGTCGTGATTAAAAAGATATTAATAAAGAAAGACAGCAAGGTCAGGAAGGGATATCAAAAGGACCTAAGTGAGAATTTCTCAAAAGTTAGGGGCAACTATGTAAATTTAAAAATTAAGTGTCGGAAGTTATTAATAGTGCCCATATCCGACCCCGGAAGAATATTCTCGAGATTAATCGGGTCATAACCGTGGGTTTCAATTTTTTCCGAAAACGCACAGTTTAAAAGTTACAATCGATTAATCGTCGAAACGTAAAGTGGGCCCGGTTTCGTGTCGGGACTGTATGGGTAACACGGGACAACTTTAGGGTATCCAATTGAAAGAGGGACAAGTGGGAAGAAGTAATGGGAAAGAAAACTATAAAAATCTCTTGTTGGCCAATCAAAAGTAACCATTTAGCATGAGTATTAAATGAAGAAAGAGAAAGGTGGACAAGTGGTTTTTAAGGATTTATCCAACACATAAGGTGATCATCATTTTTTTCCCTTATATATACATATATCATGATATGAAGAACCGATTTCTCTCTTTTCCACTTACAAATTTTGGCCACAATAGGAAAAGCAAAAGGGAATTAAAGAGCAAGGTTTGGTACTTTAACCATTGAACTCCTTTTGAAATTTTTCTGTTTTACAATTAGTAAAATGCTGTGACTTGTATGATTTTTAATTAAATATAGAAAACTTATCTTGAGTTGAATTTTGGATATGTTGTTGTTTAATAAGTCTAGTATTTGAAAAAAATAATTTGGAACCACATTGATTGAATTTAATTTACGGAATTTATAAAATTCAGAACTGCTGCCAGGATGCAGGGCAACTGGAGCAGTCTAGTTGGGTGAAGTAGTTGACCAAGATTTTGTGTCCAGTTTGATCTGAAATTTTAAAAGAATCATTTTAAGATGTAAAAATAAATTCTGTAAAAATTTTAGAGTTTTTAGCCAAGTGGATTATTTTATACAAATTTTCTAAACAAGGATCAAGTTGGGTCAAGAACCAGAGTTTATTGTTCATATGGTAATTTTTCATTTTTAACTTGGTCAAAAACTTGGTGTGAGTGTTTTATCATTTTATTTTTGGTATTGAGTTTAAGTGTGAATACATATGATACATATGTGAGTATATGTGGTATTTGTGTAAGTATATATTGTATATACATGGAGAATATGTGGTATATATATATACGAAGTGAATGGGTATTTATGAAATGTTATATATGTTCTACTCGGTAAATGGGTAAAACCGGTCTGGAATGGGGGTTATATCGTGTGAGGTCAAGATCATGGCAACTAGTCGTGTGAGACCAAGACCACGCAGTTATTCTATATCGTGTGAGACCAAGACCATGGCAATTAGTCGTGTGAGGTCAAGACCACGCGTAACTCTACACGAGGCCTCATTTTAAGATCGGTGTATTCATAATTACCTAGTGGAGCATATTAACTCGTAATTATAATGAAGTTATATTATATGTTGTTTATATACAGAATGTGAATCTTAACTTAATTAGAAAATGTAAATATGATGATTGTATGAAAATAGTTTAATTATGCAGTATTCTACTTTTACATGTGTTTCAACAAACCTTCCTTGCACTATTTATATTCGGCAATGGTTAAAGTACCCACTAAGCAATGCTTAGCGAGTTTAGTTTCTTCTAAACTCGTAGGTTATTAGCAAGAAGCCAGTATCGAGCAGAGGAGTCCTGCGATTTGTCGGTCATCAACAAACTTAAGTGGTGCTCTTTATTTTGTATTTTTGTTAGAAACTGGCATGTACTTATTTGAACAATACAAAGAGATAACTTGATGTAACATGTAAGTCTAGTAATGTATAATAACTGTATGGTTTTGAATTGAGTTGGGTTGTGAATATAGAAGTGTGAATTCTTCTTGCAGGATTGTAGTTGAGGTTATAAGGGTGGATCATTGTGAGTATATTGAATTTGTTTGTATTCGCATTGGTTTGTATAAAAATGTTTTCAAAAATCAGAAAAAAACAGTTTTATCGACACTTGGGACCTCCATTTTTAGGGGAGGTTATGGCAAATTTTTTTTTTTTTTAAATTTGCACTTAAAATTTGCTAAGTAAAATATTAAGACACAATCACCATGTGATAACAGTTCATCTTGGTCTATAAATGTAGGCTAAGATGGGGTGTTACATTTAGTGGTATCAGAGCATAGGTTTAGTCGATTTTGGGAGATAGGTAGTAAGTAAATAATTATGTGTGCCATGTAAGATAAAGTAAGGAGAAAGTTATATGATGAATAGGTAGATGTACATGCCAGATAAGAATTGATAATTGAGTTATATGTTGATGAACTAAGCAGATAATTATTTATGTCAATATAGGATGTCTCTAGATTCGTGGAACGAAACGTAGAATCACAAGCTATGTGTAATTATATGTAAGAATTATGCATGAATAAGTAAGTTTTGGGGCGAAACTTAAATTAAGGGGGATAGAATTGTAACATCCCGAATTCCAGATTGGTAAGAAACTGACATAGAGGATATGATTTAGGCTTAGAACAAAGGAACTTAGAACATGACCTATAACTTGAGCTCGAATTTCATCCAAGTTAATGATAGAATTAGAGAGTCTCAGAGAAGACTTAATTGTTTATTTGTGTCTTAGATAGACGTATAACTTTAAATTACCTAATTTGGAGTTGTACAGAATAAGATATGATGGATTTAGTAGACAATGTGCAAGCTGCCTCAGGACAGCATAGTAGGCTTGACTTCAAAGGACCGTCAAAAATCAGATATAGCTCGGATCGACCTGAAATTTTGAAAAAATTTAGCCCCGGATGTCTAGTTTCAGTGGGAATAATAATTACTTAATTTGGAGTCGTGATTAAAAAGATATTAATAAAGAAAGACAGCAAGGTCAGGAAGGGATATCAAAAGGACCTAAGTGAGAATTTCTCAAAAGTTAGGGGCAACTATGTAAATTTAAAAATTAAGTGTCGGAAGTTCTTAATAGTGCCCATATCCGACCCCGGAAGAATATTCTCGAGAATAATCGGGTCATAACCGTGGGTTTCAATTTTTTCCGAAAACGCACAGTTTAAAAGTTACAATCGATTAATCGTCGAAACGTAAAGTGGGCCCGGTTTCGTGTCGGGACCGTATGGGTAACACGGGACAACTTTAGGGTATCCAATGGAAAGAGGGACAAGTGGGAAGAAGTAATGGGAAAGAAAACTATAAAAATCTCTTGTTGGCCAATCAAAAGTAACCATTTAGCATGAGTATTAAATGAAGAAAGAGAAAGGTGGACAAGTGGTTTTTAAGGATTTATCCAACACATAAGGTGATCATCATTTTTTTCCCTTATATATACATATATCATGATATGAAGAACCGATTTCTCTCTTTTCCACTTACAAATTTCGGCCACAATAGGAAAAGCAAAAGGGAATTAAAGAGCAAGGTTTGGTACTTTAACCATTGAACTCCTTTTGAAATTTTTCTGTTTTACAATTAGTAAAATGCTGTGACTTGTATGATTTTTAATTAAATATAGAAAACTTATCTTGAGTTTAATTTTGGATATGTTGTTGTTTAATAAGTCTAGTATTTGAGAAAAATAATTTGGAACCACATTGATTGAATTTAATTTACGGAATTTATAAAATTCAGAACTGCTGCCAGGATGCAGGGCAACTGGAGCAGTCTGGTTGGGTGAAGTAGTTGACCAAGATTTTGTGTCCAGTTTGATCTGAAATTTTAAAAGAATCATTTTAAGATGTAAAAATAAATTCTGTAAAAATTTTAGAGTTTTTAGCCAAGTGGATTATTTTATACAAATTTTCTAAAACAAGGATCAAGTTGGGTCAAGAACCAGAGTTTATTGTTCATATGGTAATTTTTCATTTTTAACTTGGTCAAAAACTTGGTGTGAGTGTTTTATCATTTTATTTTTGGTATTGAGTTTAAGTGTGAATACATATGATACATATGTGAGTATATGTGGTATTTGTGTAAGTATATATTGTATATACATGGAGAATATGTGGTATATATATATACGAAGTGAATGGGTATTTATGAAATGTTATATATGTTCTACTCGGTAAATGGGTAAAACCGGTCTGGAATGGGGGTTATATCGTGTGAGGTCAAGATCATGGCAACTAGTCGTGTGAGACCAAGACCACGCAGTTATTCTATATCGTGTGAGACCAAGACCATGGCAATTAGTCGTGTGAGGTCAAGACCACGCGTAACTCTACACGAGGCCTCATTTTAAGATCGGTGTATTCATAATTACCTAGTGGAGCATATTAACTCGTAATTATAATGAAGTTATATTACATGTTGTTTATATACAGAATGTGAATCTTAACTTAATTAGAAAATATAAATATGATGATTGTATGAAAATAGTTTAATTATGCAGTATTCTACTTTTACATGTGTTTCAACAAACCTTCCTTGCACTATTTATATTCGGCAATGGTTAAAGTACCCACTAAGCAATGCTTAGCGAGTTTAGTTTCTTCTAAACTCATAGGTTATTAGCAAGAAGCCAGTAGCGAGCAGAGGAGTCCTGCGATTTGTCGGTCATCAAAAAACTTAAGTGGTGCTCTTTATTTTGTATTTTGGTATTAGAAACTGGCATGTACTTATTTGAACAATACAAAGAGATAACTTGATGTAACATGTAAGTCTAGTAATGTATAATAACTGTATGGTTTTGAATTGAATTGGGTTGTGAATATAGAAGTGTGAATTCTTCTTGCAGGATTGTAGTTGAAGTTATAAGGGTGGATCATTGGGAGTACATTGAATTTGTTTGTATTCGCATTGGTTTGTATAAAAATGTTTTCAAAAATCAGAAAAAAACAGTTTTGTCGACACTTGGGACCTCCATTTTTAGGGGAGGTTATGGCAAATTTTTTTTTTTAAAATTTGCACTTAAAATTTGCTAAGTAAAATATTAAGACACAATCACCATGTAATAACAGTTCATCTTGGTCTATAAATGTAGGCTAAGATGGGGTGTTACATTTAGTGGTATCAGAGCATAGGTTTAGTCGATTTTGGGAGATAGGTAGTAAGTAAATAATTATGTGTGCCATGTAAGATAAAGTAAGGAGAAAGTTATATGATGAATAGGTAGATGTACATGCCAGATAAGAATTGATAATTGAGTTATATGTTGATGAACTAAGCAGATAATTATTTATGTCAATATAGGATGTCTCTAGATTCGTGGAACGAAACGTAGAATCACAAGCTATGTGTAATTATATCTAAGAATTATGCATGAATAAGTAAGTTTTGGGGCGAAACTTAAATTAAGGGGGATAGAATTGTAACATCCCGAATTCCAGATTGGTAAGAAACAGACATAGAGGATATGATTTAGGCTAAAACAAAGGAACTTAGTTTATGACCTATAACTTGAGCTCGAATTTCATCCAAGTTAATGATAGAATTAGAGAGTCTTAGAGAAGACTTAATTGTTTATTTGTTTCTTAGATAGACGTATAACTTTAAATTACCCAATTTGGAGTTGTACAGAATAAGATATGATGGATTTAGTAGACAATGTGCAAGCTGCCTCAGGACAGCATAGTAGGCTTGACTTCAAAGGACTGTCAAAAATCAGATATAGCTTGGATCGACCTGAAATTTTGAAAAAATGTAGCCTCGGATGTCTAGTTTCAGTGGGAATAATAATTACTTAATTTGGAGTCGTGAGTAAAAAGATATTAACAAAGAAAGACAGCAAGGTCAGGAAGGGATATCAAAAGGACCTAAGTGAGAATTTCTCAAAAGTTAGGGGCAACTATGTAAATTTAAAAATTAAGTGTCGAAAGTTCTTAATATTGCCCATATCTGACCCCGGAAGAATATTCTCAAGATTAATCGGGTCATAACCGTGGGTTTTAATTTTTCTCGAAAACGCACAGTTTAAAAGTTACAATCGATTAATCGCCGGAACGTAAAGTGGGCCCGGTTTCGTGTCGGGACCGTATGGGTAACACGGGACAACTTTAGGGTATCCAATGGAAAGAGGGACAAGTGGGAAGAAGTAATGGGAAAGAAAACTATAAAAATCTCTTGTTGGCCAATCAAAAGTAACCATTTAGCATGAGTATTAAATGAAGAAAGAGAAAGGTGGACAAGTGGTCTTTAAGGATTTATCCAACACATAAGGTGATCATCATTTTTTTCCCTTATATATACATATATCATGATATGAAGAACCGATTTCTCTCTTTTCTACTTACAAATTTCGGCCACAATAGGAAAAGCAAAAGGGAATTAAAGAGCAAGGTTTGGTACTTTAACCATTGAACTCCTTTTGAAATTTTTCTGTTTTACAATTAGTAAAATGCTGTGACTTGTATGATTTTTAATTAAATATGGAAAACTTATCTTGAGTTCAATTTTGGATATGTTGTTTTTTAATAAGTCTAGTATTTTAGAAAAATAATTTGGAACCACATTGATTGAATTTAATTTACGGAATTTATAAAATTCAGAACTGCTGCCAGGATGCAGGGCAACTGGAGCAGTCTGGTTGGGTGAAGTAGTTGACCAAGATTTTGTGTCCAGTTTGATCTGAAATTTTAAAAGAATGATTTTAAGATGTAAAAATAAATTCTGTAAAAATTTTAGAGTTTTTAGCCAAGTGGATTATTTTATACAAATTTTCTAAAACAAGGATCAAGTTGGGTCAAGAACCAGAGTTTATTGTTCATATGGTAATTTTTCATTATTAACTTGGTAAAAAACTTTGTGTTAGTGTTTTATCATTTTATTTTTGGTATTGAGTTTAAGTGTGAATACATATGATACATATGTGAGTATATGTGGTATTTGTGTAAGTATATATTGTATATACATGGGGAATATGTGGTATATATATATATACGAAGTGAATGGGTATTTATGAAATGTTATATATGTTCTACTCGGTAAATGGGTAAAACCGATCTGGAATGGGGGTTATATCTTGTGAGGTCAAGATCATGGCAACTAGTTGTGTGAGACCAAGACCACGCAGTTATTCTATATCGTGTGAGACCAAGACCATGGCAATTAGTCGTGTGAGGTCAAGACCACGCGTAACTCTACACGAGGCCTCATTTCAAGATCGGTGTATTCATAATTACCTAGTGGAGCATATTAACTCGTAATTATAATGAAGTTATATTACATGTTGTTTATATACAGAATGTGAATCTTAACTTAATTAGAAAATATAAATATGATGATTGTATGAAAATAGTTTAATTATGCAGTATTCTACTTTTACATGTGTTTCAACAAACCTTCCTTGCACTATTTATATTCGGCAATGGTTAAAGTACCCACTAAGCAATGCTTAGCGAGTTTAGTTTCTTCTAAACTCGTAGGTTATTAGCAAGAAGCTAGTAGCGAGCAGAGGAGTCCTGCGATTTGTCGGTCATCAACAAACTTAAGTGGTGCTCTTTATTTTGTATTTTGGTATTAGAAACTGGCATGTAATTATTTGAACAATACAAAGAGATAACTTGATGTAACATGTAAGTCTAGTAATGTATAATAACTGTATGGTTTTGAATTGAGTTGGGTTGTGAATATAGAAGTGTGAATTCTTCTTGCAGGATTGTAGTTGAGGTTATAAGGGTGGATCATTGGGAGTGTATTGAATTTGTTTGTATTCGCATTGGTTTGTGTAAAAATATTTTCAAAAATCAGAAAAAAACAGTTTTGTTGACACTTGGGACCTCCATTTTTAGGGGAGGTTATGGCAAATTTTTTTTTTTAAATCTGCACTTAAAATTTGCTAAGTAAAATATTAAGACACAATCACCATGTGATAACAGTTCATCTTGGTCTATAAATGTAGGCTAAGATGGGGTGTTACAAACCTTCTCCTGGAACCCCCTTATAAGGACCCCGGTATACTGGCTACGGATGTCTAGCGCCTTGAACCTCAGCCGGATCCTTGACTTTGTGATCTCTGGCTTTATTGTGCAAAATTATCTTCACTTCTAAACTTCTTCCCAACTTGTCGAAATCTTCCTAAGCTTTAAGTTTGTACTCTCTTTTGTTGCATACGTTGGTGTCTACTTCTCTAATCTATGTATACCCTCTCAATACCTAAAACTTTCACAACTAATCCTGAAAATTCAAATAGGTCCATGACTACTAATTGTACTTTAATTCCATTATTTAATCCTTCCAAAACCTTTGACGTCTTTCTTGCTTTGTTTCTATCATTTTTTTTTTGCATACTTACTGAGGCAGGTGAACTCTCTATCATACTCAGATACTGTCATTCTTCCTTGCTGTAGATATATAAACTCATTTCTCCTTACGTTTAAGTATGTTTTGCCAAGTGTATGTTTCTTCTACCCAAAGGGACATGGCATAATTAAATCTTTTATCTGGCGTGTATCTCAGTTGTTCCAATGCCCTACTGGTACTGTCCAAACAGTACTCAACTTCTTCAAATCCTTCTTCCCTACTAGCCTTAAATTCTTTAGCCCCATATTTCCTTAACTTCTCAATTGGGGACTTCCTTTCTCTTTTGGTAGCAATAGGTACCATTTTTGCCGTTTATTGCAATGGTACTGTCATCTATCTTAAATAAACTTCGGGGCCTTCCACAGCCACCGTTGCGGGTCATGGCATAAGTCCAAGACCCATTTCTACATTTATGGTTACGAAAGCGTGTGATTCCTTCTCTTGATCTATAACTCTTTGTGATTCTGCCTCTTGCAACTTTATACAGTATACATATATCGTGATAAGAATTAGCAGCTGGCTTGACTCAACACATTAACTTTTCTATATGGCATGTATGTAAGCTCTATTAGATTTTCCTTTATCACATGTACCCCATATACTTATGTATTTATAATATTCTTTCTACTATACTGACATTTCGTACCTAAATGATATATGATCTCATTGCTTATCTGCTATAGGATATCCCATTTTACATTGGTAATGGCCACTCCCAACATAAAATGTGTATCCTTCTATGCTAAATTTTCCAGGACCGGCTAAACTGGTGCTCTGATACCACTAAATGTAACACCCCATCTTAGCCTACGTTTATAGACCAAGATGGACTATTAACTCATGGTGGTTGTATCTTAATATTTTACTTAGCCAATTTTAAGTGCTGATTTTAAAAATTTTTTGCCATAACCTCCTCTAAAAATGGAGGTACCAAGTGTCGCCAAAACTGATTTTTCTTATTTTTGAAAAAATATTTTGTTTCACAATTCAACTCAAGCACACTCCCAATAATCCACCCTTATAACCTCAACTACATTCCTGCAAGAAGAATTCACACTTCTATACTTGCATACATAAGTGCTAAACCCAAATAAGATTTATTAGATTACTAGCAGTGTACGTGTTCTAGCTTTTCAGTATAATACATTTATTTGCTAGATCATACAAGCTTATGTACATGCCATATTGCTACAATCCATCATATCCAAACTCCTATCCAAAGTAGTAGTCAAGGCCAGCTGCGCAGGACATGCTGCAATCTCGTCTCTTCGTTTAACCTACGAGTTTAGAGGGAAACTAAACTCGCTAAGCAATTGCTTAGTGAGTGCTTAAATCATTGCAATAAAATAATAAAATGAAAGAATGACTTGAACATACATTTATATACTTTAAATACTTGAAAGGAATAAATACAAAACACAGATGGTAAAAAGGCTTGACTGAATAATTTGAATTTAAATCATTTTTCTTGCTTTTATCATTTTGGTTGCTCTACTGGTTTAACAGAACGTCAGCGGATAAGGAAGGGTCATGATAAACATATCTCATCATGATCATATTTCATTATCTTTCATCATAATTCTTGCACATGTGCCAATGGTCATTATCATTGCATCATTGATCATGTCATTGCAATCATCGGCCTTCAGCCGGAATATCATATCATGTCATAAGTAGTACTGCAGTAATAGTATGATGCATCATACCCTTATCTCAAGGGTTCTGATATACCAAGTAGAGCATAAATAATTTATTAAATTACTTTGGTCATGATATTCAATAGGTCATGATTTTTCCATAATGCATATATTACTCGGATAACTTCTCATGATGCCTTTCTGATCATTCCCAATTCTCCTTCATGTCATTTTATATGATTTAACATCAATCTATATCATAATATTCAAGTTTTAACACAATTAGAAAAATGACCAAATGAATAGTAGCGCGGTGCGTAAAATCGGCAACGCAATGGCGCGCGACCACTAAATAGTAAAATCTGTTTTTACTGCTGAAAATCAGTCAACTTTGGGAACAGTTTTGACCAAGTAAACAACCTTATTTTTGGATGAATTTTTGCAGGAAAACACTTTCATAAGTTAACTAAATGCATGTAAAATTTCGTCAAAAAATTCTTTCGTTTGCCCCTTCAACAGACTGCCCAAAATGAAAGCTGCAGAATGGTGCCCAAAAGGAACCATTCGGCCCAATTTTCAAAACTTGAGGGAAATTCATTTTTTTCTTGCAAAATTGATTTTTAGACTACTTTTGTGATACCATTGAAAGACTAAGGGTCCCTCTTTCAAAAATCAACCCAAAGGGGTGATTAAAAGTTCCTCAAAGTTTATGGATATTTGAGCAAAGTTTAGCTAGTTTGTTTTGTTTTCATTCTTTTCACAATCAATTGATTACCAATGGTTCAAGAGTATTTTTCCCACATATTTACCACACATAATAACATCATTTAAAAGCAATTTCAAAAGTCCCATAATGCAAAATATGTGAATTAATTGAAAAGGGCAATGATTTAAGTACCAAACCTTAATTCTTTTCACTTGTTTCTAGTTCTTTTATGCCTTCTTTGCTTCCTTCTCTCTCACTTCTTGATTTCCTATAATTTTCATAAAATCCATGTCAAGAACATAATAAAATTTAAGTGCTTCATGCCTTATTTTGCTAACTAATACTACTAGTCATCCCTTTTATCCTTAATCTTATATGTGCAAGTCATCTCTTTCACTTTTCTTCAACTTCTTAAATTTTCTATAATCATCATATTTATTCTTTCACTTGTATCTTACAAATACTATAACCAATGAAAGAAATAGAACCATAGATGAATTTCCTTACCTTAAAATCTTATTCTCCACCCAAGTTTGCAACCTCTCTTTATTCTCCAAAATTAGCTACTTGAAAAAAAAACAATCTCTCTCTTTTCCCTTTCTCTTATTTTCGGCCAAGCAAGAACAAAGAGAGTTCTTGGCTTTATTTTTGTGGTGTTCTCTCCTCCAAATGGCAGCCAAGAGGGGTTAATATGTCATGGTGTAAATGTTGATTTCCCATTGGTACACATATGTGGGAAAATGGCTAATTCTCATTGGTCCAAATGTCTCCTTCTTTTATTTATTTACAACCCAAGCCCTTGGACTTCCTTTTAATTATATTTTGGCCCCTCAACCTCCTTGTGCTGAAATTTTATGGTCTAAGGTGTGAAAAGACCAAAATACCCTCCGGCGATTACTTGTTCGTAACTTTTAAACCGCTCACTTCCGCCGAATGCTATGGTACACTTTTTGACTCAATTTTTCCTCTACTTTTCATTTTTGAGATCCATTATTACTTTTAAGACACTTTTGAAAATGACCATAACGCCCCTGGTCAAAATCCCCTATATCTTCCAAACCGTGCGTTTTCGAAAAAAACCGTGTCACGCCGTTGCTACCCGATTTTTCTCTACTTTCCATTTCTGAAGTCTGTTATATGCACTATTAAGGACCTCCGGAACAACTTTTGGTAATTACAGTCACCTCCCCAAAACTTTTTAGAAATTACAGTCACCTCCTCAAAACTTTTTAATCTTTTCAAATAGGTCCTTTCAGTTCCATAGAACTTCCCTTCACTTCGCGCTCTTGAGTAGCTTCTCGAGATGGTTCCTCTTACTGTACGCGGATGTACTGTACATGGATATACTGTACATATGTACAAATTGGGTCGTGACAAAAGTAAACTGGACTGATGTATTGATTCACTTAATAGAATGGTCTAGGGTTTGTACTTCTCTACTACTTATATGTATGAATGGTTATTCCTCTTAACTAATTTAATTTCAAAGATTAAATCTCAAGCAACTTAATTAATCGAATCAAGGAAATATGCTCTCGCATTCAAACCTTTCTCAAATAATCTTGTTACAATTGAAATAATCTTTTCCTAGGTTATATCTCTAATTCACCTAAGTCCTTAATTGAATTATTCCAGCATTAGACTTCATCTCTCAATCCATCATCTAATACCTAAAACACATAATTGGTGGCCAATCAATTATATATTAACAATAATCCATTCAATCAAGGCTAAAGAAATAATTAAGTTAAGAGTAATAACCAATTCATACAATCATAGCAGATCCATACAAACTCTAGACTAGATCAAATTAGTTCATAATGCTATCAAACATACTCATCTCATTAAAATTCAAAGAAATAAATTTAGACATGATAATATTCTTAAATACAATTCCAATGAAATTAAAGAGATAAAGTTTGAGAACAAAACCAAATTACAAACTTCTTAGCTCTTGAAGAATCTCTTGTTCAGAACTTGCTCGAAGAATGTATCAATGGCTAGAACAAGTCTAATCTAAGCTAGTTTTATCAAAGTGTAATCAAAAGATTAAAGAAAACAAGATATCAAAACCCTAATGTTCTTTGACGGTTAAAACAAAACTCAAACTCGCAACAACAACTCTCAAAACCCTAACTTTAATATTTATACGAAAACCTCCGCTTCAAAAATCGGCGTTCTCTTTAATCCATGAGTGACACGGCCAAGTTGGAGGAGACACGGCCATGTCTGAGGTTCTTGGAGGGACACGACCACAAGCTTGGCCGTGTCCCCTGAAGGTGTCTTCTATTGCTTGATTTTCATCTTTCTTTTGCTTTGGACATGAGTGTGACACGGCCAAGCTTAAACAAATTGGCCGTGTTGGAAAATTTTGGAGGGACACGGCCACAAGCTTGGCCGTGTCCCTTGCATGTGTCACCTTCTGTGTCTTGGTCTTCATCCTTAGCTTGGTATGGGACACGGCCACAAGCTTGGCCGTGTCTCCTGCATGTGTTAGCTACTGTCCAATTTTTTCTTCTTCTTGGTTCCTTGGCTTTTTAACCTAAAATAAAACTTGAAACAAACTTTAAACAAGAAGTAAATAAATATTAACCTACAAAACATGACACCACACTTAAAACTAGGACAAAAATAACAAAAACACTGAAATAAATTAAAACTACCAAAATTAATGAAAACACTAAATAAACTGATTGAAACTACCAAAATACCTAAAGAAAACAATAATTATCATAACAATAAGATACAAATCTATGACAAAAACTAATAAAACAACTACCCCACACTTAAAACTTTGCTTGTCCTCAAGCAAATTCACATGGCATAAATTAAAAACTCAAACAACCTTAACTATAATTCCAGTATATAAGATGAAATCCTTTAAGACTCAGCCATAAATAATTGCACTTTCCTTCAATCAAGATTTTCTTAACTCATTCATTAATTCAGACATACAAATCTCATCTCTCATCTAAGTGTTTCACTCGATTTCAAAAGTTAATTCACTCAAACCACTCATGACTGCATACTACCATAAACTTGCTTAATTATCCAATCTCCCTAACTTATTTTCTCAAGAAATAATCTGAAGGTCTTTTATTTGGATGTAATGAGGCTAAGGTGAAGGTATGAGAAAAGACATTTAAGCTGGAACATCAAGAAATGGAGTATCTAAATTAGACAATACTCTTGCTCAGAAACTCATAGCTCCCTCAAATGGCATATTCACCAACCCTTGATCATCTTACATACTTGCATACTTCAAGAAAAATACATGAGTCAACATTCCTCTAATGCTAGAAAATATAAAAATTTTGTATATATATATATATATCTTTTCTTTATTTTCTTTTCTTTATATATTTTATTTTCTTTTTTTTTTATATATATACAAAGTATAAAATTGCATGGAACATCTAGCTTAAAATGAAGAGGAAAAGAATAACCAACTCTTAGCAAATACAATGTGCAAAGTATGCATTTCAACCCCAAATAGCAATACAATTTTTTTTAATTGCTTACCCCACACTTTTGAATCAAACCACCCTATTGTCATATCATAAGAAACTCCATTCCTTAATGTAGGTATGATGATAATAAGCAAAAGTTGAGTTGTGAATTGTGTTGATCAATCAAGAAAAGGTCAAAGGCTCAACTTGGCTCACTAAGGAATTCATAATTAAGGGAGGTCTTTTTAAGCTAAAGGGCTAACCTAATTTGCCTTCATCATTTTAAAACTTGAGATGAAATCATAATGTGAGTTCAATTAGTATGCAAAAGCAAACTCTAGAGATGCAAAATCATGAAGGTGCACACTTAAGAAAAGAAATTCAATTGACAATAACATTCAATCTATGAGGCGCAAAACTCACAAAGGTGGGTTCTCAAAGATTTATATGTCATGAATTGTAGAATGTGAAAATTGATCCTGAATGAATTCAAATGCTAATCTCTATGCTGATACTAAAGTCTCAACTATAATGCTAGAATTACAGAAAAAATCAATAAGTATTCAACAATCATGCCATGCACAACGCACAATAAAACACACCAAGACAAACAGAACAAAAATTAAAGAAAAGCTAAAAGATTACCCCACACTTTAGAATTTACATTGTCCTCAATGGAAAACAAGAATAATAAAGAAAAAGGGTTAAGGTTCAACCTGTTTTCCATCGGTCTCTGGTGAGGCAAAACCCTAACTTTTCATCACAAACACAAATGTTAAAAAACAAAATACAATATATAAAATAAAATATCCAAAATATAAAATGTTAACATCAAAAACAAAAAATAATAACAAAAATACACTAAACACAATAAAGCAAGGAACTCAAAATCTACGGTGAAGGAGGATGTGAAGATGATGCAGCCGAGGGATGAAGACTCAAAATCTTTGCAAGGTTGCTATTAATCTGTTCCAATTGCTGCAAGACCGCAGCATGGTTACGGTCTACCTTGCTCTCCAATGCCTCAATCCTATTAAGTATTTCTTGATTATCCGAGACCGGAGCATCTTCATCTAAATCAAGAGAATCCGAATTGGACTCCTCTTGAACTCGAGTTCTCTTCTGTCTGTCCCCCGACACTTCTGGCTCAGCTGAAGCCATCATATAAGCCCCTCTCCTATGCACCATCATATGCATCTTCTCTACTGTAGCCAAATCCAAAGAATCGTTACCCATAATTCTAGTCATGCGACATGTACTCGGGTCAAAATCATCAAAAAGGGCTAAGGCCAATGAGGTAACCAATCCTCCAATACAGATAGCCCCCTTCTTCTTGTTTGCCACACTATCAAAAACATCGGCTAACCAATAGCCGGAACTAATAGGCACTACATTAACCACACAATCCAAGAAAAATAGTTCACTCAGTTCCACCACACCCGGGCTCTCCTTCCTAGCAAAGAATCCGCAAGACATAAAACGATGCAAATACCTCAAAGCGGGATTGCTCAATTTAGTTGCTTTGGCCGATTTGGCCACATAAGTCCCCGAGCCCAATGCTCCCCAAGCAAATTGCTGTTTAAATTCCTTAGGTACCGACCTTTCACCATGTTGATGGAAACCAAATATACCATTTAATTGTTCAATACTAATCACAATTGATTTTCCAAACAACTTAAAACTTAACCTAGAGCAAATTTTCTGCGCATCTCTTTCAACATTAATAGAAATTAAGAACTCCAAAGTAAGCTCTTGAAATTGCAAAGGTCGCAAGGAGACTAGGTTCTCCCACCCTAGGATTTGAACATAATGATAAAAATTATTCCTAATATTAAGAGCTTCAAGGGACTCATCATTGACATACCTCATCGGGAAGAAACCCCGAGCCAAAAGATTTGCTCTCTTCAAAGATGAGACTGATGAAGATGAAGATGCACCTTCAGTTGTAGGTCTCTTCTTCTTGCGATGGGAAACAATCTTCGTTCTTGGCATCTTGAAAGATCTGAAAAAAAAATTTGAAGTTAAAACTAATTAAATTGATCTTTATTGAGAAAAGAAGAAGATTTAATGGATTAATTTTGGTTTTGGTGAAGAAAATTGAGATTTAATGGAGGTTTTGAAGCTTTGAAACACAAAAAATGGAGTTTTGGGAGAGAGAAGTCGAGAGAGTGATAGAGAAAACAAAATAGATCTAGGGATTGGAATGAGTAAACTGTGCAAAAATCGTGTTTTTAAAGTGTAAAAGTGTAGAGGCATGACCAAGTTTGGGTGACAAGGCCGTGTCTGGTGTGTTTTGAGGGACACGACCAGTGACTTGGCTGTGTCCCATGGGTGTGTCACTTACTATAAGAAGAGAAGCAAAAATAAAAATAAAAAAAATTTTGGTGAAGCTTGGCCGTGTCCCATGTGACACGGCCAAGGGACACGACCAAGCTCCTTGGCCGTGTCACCTACTGTGAAAAAATAAAAATTTTGCAAAAATAAAGACAAAAACTTTTTGGTGAAGCTTGGCCGTGTCCCATGTGACACGGCCAAGCTCCTTGGCCATGTCACCTTCTGTGTTTTGACTCTCTCTTTTTTTATTATTTCATTTATTATTTATTATTATTTTTATATATCATCAAATGTTAAAGAATTTGCAAACCTCTTCTTCGATCAACCCTGAAACACATTAGAAAAATAAAAACCGATCAAAGCACCCATTCCATTTATTTAAATCAATCATCAAATAAAAATTGCTAAATTTAAAATTATAATATGAAAAAGAAATGCAAACCGATGGGTTGCCTCCCATTTAGCGCTTCTTTAATGTTATATAGCTGGACATCACTGCAAGACTAGGGATCATGGATCAAAGTGCTGTCAATGATCCTCACTTCTTGGAATCCTTCTTTATATGGTTTAACTCTCTGTCCATTTACTTTAAAAGTCTTATTTGTTCGATAGTTAAGCAATTCAATGGCACCAGAAGGACATACCTTAGTTATCTCGAAAGGACCACTCCATCGAGATTTGAGTTTATCTAGAAATAGACGGAATCGAGAATTAAAAAGTAAAACTTTCATACCTGGACTCAATGTCTGTCGCACAATAAATCTATCATGAAGTGCTTTAGTGCGATCCTTATAGTTCCTCGAGCTCTCAAATGCCTTTGGGTTAAGGTACCTTTGGGTCTCCCTCACTGGTTTAGCCCTCTCTTCTAAGGTTAGTGTCAGCTCCAATTTATCTGAGGAACCTGTCTGTAAGAAAACATCTGAAACAACTGTGTCAACACAATTAATTAAAGAACAATCCTCATATAAAGCAGTTGTAGGAATGGGAGAAGTGTTAAAAATAGAAAAATCAACAGTTTGTCCCAAGACAGTCATTGATAATTTACCATTTTTAACATCTATTAAAGTGTTGGTAGTAGCCATAAAAGGCCTACCTAGCAAAATAGTGTGTGCTGATGGTGTAGGGTTACTTCCTTCCATGTCAAGAACTATAAAATCCACAAGTACTATCAACCCTCCAACCTTAACTAACACATCTTCTACAACCCCTTTCGGGAATCTAAGAGATCTATCAGCTAATTGCAACACCATTTTGGTTGGTTTAAGTTCCCCTCGTTCTAATTCTCGATACACAGAATAAGGCATCAAATTTACACTGGCTCCTAGATCACACATGCCATCAATCCCCTTTCCATTCCCCACAGTAATATGAATTATAAAGCTACCAGGATCCTTTAGCTTGGGAGGTAGTTTATGCTGCAGAACAGCACTAGCTACCTCTGAAACTATCACCTTTTCATTCGGCTCATACCTCTTTTTCTTGGTGATAAGCTCTTTGAAGAATTTGACATAAGCCGGCATGTTCTTTATTGCTTCAAGTAAAGGTAAGTTAATACTTACCTTGGACAGCATGTTGAAGATGTTAGAAAATTGCTTATCTTTTTTATCATCCTTCAACCTACTAGGGAATGGTATAGGTGGCCGGTATGGATTGCTTGCCTTATGTAAATCTGTTGAAGAGGATTTCTTCGTTGAACTTTCTCCAGCACCTTTGTTCTCTGGTTCTCCTTCCTTCTTGTTCTCTTGGTCACCTGCATTCACAGAATTATTTTCAACATTATTGTTAATTATCTTACCACTTCTAAGAACAATCACTGATTGTGCCTGCTTAGGTTGACTTGGGAATTTCCCCTTTTGTTGAATCTGCATCTGTTGTGCAAGTTGTTCCACTTGAGTCTCCACTTTCTTAAAAGATGCTTCTAATGAATCCAGCCTCTTGTTGGTCATCTCTTGATTTTTAGCACTGACTTGGATGAAAGCTTGTAAACTTTCCTCCAAACTCTCTGTCTTAGACTGCCCTTGATTTAAGGATTGGCCCTGCTGTTGGTTCTGTCTCTGGAGCAAATGGAAAGCCTGTTGAGAATTATTTGTTGCCCAGGAAAAATTTGGATGATTTCGCCAACCAGGATTGTAAGTATTCGAATAAGGATCATTCCGGGCCCTTGGTTGAAATCTCCCCATAGCATTGACTTGCTCAGCTTCATTCCCATAAGTCTCATATGCGGAGGGGCAAATATTTGCTCCAAGTCCGAAAGTTCCACAAATTCCACAAATTTCTTGAGTGGATGAAGGAGAATTGTTCTTCATATTCAGCATCTGCACTTGCCTTGTCAATTCAGCCTTTTGATTGACAATCTCACTATTGGCTTCTAGTTGATTTACCCCTTTACTTCTTCCTCTTACACTTTTCTGTTGAGAATTAGCTCCCAACATCTCAAAGATCTCATAAGTTTCATCAGCTGTCTTTTCTCCCATAGCTCCCCCAGCTACGTTATCAACAGTGTTCTGAAATTGCTGGGTTAGACCATCATAGAAAAATTGATTAAGAAGTTGAAGTGGGTAGTGATGATGTGGACACTAGATCAATAGCATCTTAAATCTGTCCCAAGCCTCATGAAATGGCTCTCCTTCAAATTGAGAGAATGTAGCTATCTTCCCTCTCAATTCAGCTGTCTTTTGATGAGAGTAAAACTTGCCCATAAACTTGTTATAAACTTGCTCCCAAGTTGTCAAAGAATTTTCGGGCAACATCATAAGCCAGCTCTTTGCCCTATCCTTCAATGTATACAGGAAACATCTCATCCTCAACTGATCCTCTGTTAGTCCTCCCAATGGAAAAGTGTTGAGGGTAGAATAGAAATCCCGAATAAAGTTCAAAAAGGATCTTCATTTGGAACTCCATAGAATGATGGTAGCATATTGTAATGAATGTTCTTCAACTCATAATTTCTTGCTGCATTTGTCAATCTTATGCAAGAGGTGGAAGTTCCAATGATAGGTCTAGCAAAATCTCTCATAGTCCTTTGTCTTTCTTCTGCCATTTTAACAGATTGTGCAGATTCTGACTCAAAATCAGAAGTGTCCTCCTCTGTAGTATCAAATCCGGTGTACAGTTCAAACTCTTCCCTGCTCCTTTTCACTCTCTGAATTTCTGGAATAACTGGGTATAGCTCTCCTCCAAGTGATCTCCTGCCTTGTATAAACAAAATTTCTAGAACAAAAGAATTATTAAAAGTAAAAGACAAATAAAATAAAATGAAAATAGTGAAAAATAATCTAGAATATCTATGACTAATAAACAATTACGCCAAATAGCCTCCCCGGCATCGGCGCCAAAAATTTGTTGCGCTCGAATTAACTCTACCACAAAGCATCACTCGCAAGTATACGAGGTAGCTGTAGCAAAAGTGATCGCCCCAAGGTCGTTTCTCAAGGAAGCTAGAATAGCTAATTGATTATAAAATTATAAATAACAAGTGATTAATAAATTTAAAATTGCTAACAATTAAAAAAGATAGATTGATTAAGGTTTAAAACAAATAAAAGTAAACTGGACTGATGTATTGATTCACTTAATAGAATGGTCTAGGGTTTGCATTTCTCTACTACTTATATGTATGAATGGTTATTCTTCTTAACTAATTTAATTTCAAAGATTAAATCTCAAGCAACTTAATTAATCGAATCAAGGAAATAAGCTCTCGCATTCAAACCTTTCTCAAATAATCTTGTTACAATTGAAATAATCTTTTCCTAGGTTATATCTCTAATTCACCTAAGTCCATAATTGAATTGTTCCAACATTAGACTTCATCTCTCAATCCATCATCTAATACCTAAAACACATAATTGGTGGCCAATCAATTGTATATTAACAATAATCCATTCAATCAAGGCTAAAGAAATAATTAAGTTAAGAGTAATAACCAATTCATACAATCATAGCAGATCCATACAAACCCTATACTAGATCAAATTAGTTCATAATGCTATCAAACATACTCATCTCATTAAAATTCAAAGAAATAAATTTAGACATGATAATATTCTTAAATACAATTCCAATGAAATTAAAGAGATAAAGTTCGAGAACAAAACCAAATTACAAACTTCTTAGCTCTTGAAGAATCTCTTGTTCAGAACTTGCTCGAAGAATGTATCAATGGCTAGAACAAATCTAATCTAAGCTAGTTTTATCAAAGTGTAATCAAAAGATTAAAGAAAACAAGATATCAAAACCCTAATGTTCTTTGACGGCTAAAACAAAACTCAAACTCGAAACAACAACTCTCAAAACCCTAACTTTAATATTTATATGAAAACCTCCGCTTCAAAAATAGGCGTTCTCTTTAATCCATGAGTGACACGGCCAAGTTGGAGGAGACACGGCCGTGTCTGAGGTTCTTGGAGGGACATGGCCACAAGCTTGGCCGTGTCCCCTGAAGGTGTCTTCTACTGCTTGATTTTCATCTTTCTTTTGCTTTGGACATGAGTGTGACACGGCCAAGTTTAAACAACTTGGCGGTGTTGGACAATTTTGGAGGGATACGGCCACAAGCTTGGCCGTGTCCCTTGCATGTGTCACCTTCTGTGTCTTGGTCTTCCTCCTTAGCTTGGTATGGGACACGACCACAAGCTTGGCCGTGTCCCCTGCATGTGTCAGCTACTGTCCAATTTTTCCTTCTTCTTGGTTCATTGGCTTTTTAACCTAAAACAAAACTTAAAACAAACTTTAAACAAGAAGTAAATAAATATTAACCAACAAAACATGACACCACACTTAAAACTAGGACAAAAATAACAAAAACACTGAAATAAATTAAAACTACCAAAATTAATGAAAACACTAAATAAACTGATTGAAACTACTAAAATACCTAAAGAAAACAATAATTATTATAACAATAAGATACAAATCTATGACAAAAACTAATAAAACAAAAACTCTATAAAACATAAAAATGCAACAAATTAATAAATTTTAATGCTAAGAATGAAGGATCAAAATGGATACAACATTTCTAAAGCCCTTTTTTGTCTTTTCATTGGTTGATTTGCCTAGCCAATAAATAAATAGATTTTCCTTTTTCTTATTAGCTTTTCTCTTCTATTTTTATTTAAGAGAATCTACAAAAAAATTCCAGGTAGATTCCTAATCACCATTTTGTGAATTTCTTTTCCTTTTCAAATTAAGTATATTATGCAACGTAGCTACCCCTTAGATTCAAAGTACACAAACTTAACATGTCCTTTAGGATTTACATAGTTTTCAAATTTGTCCATCACCCTTAGGAAGAAAGGAAATACAAAGGTCCAGTCTAGTATCTAAAAATGATTGTAAACTTTGTTGGAATATCATAGTAAACTATGCCCCTTTTATCATACACTATTTATTAGCCATCCCATGCAAAGCATATTATGCACATTGCAAATTTTCGTCAAGCGAAAATGTCATGATTACATTATGAATAAAACAAACTATATTTTGTTTATCTATGAGGTTAGTAGTTGTAATAGCCTAGATAACTCACCTATTAGCTTGAAAAGTTTAACCTAGTTACAATAAGAAGGAGAGGCCAAGAATAGGAAGCAATTTATAAGGTCTAGCTAGTTACTATTTAAAAATCGTAGGTTAAATATTTCGAGTCTTGGTTGAACTCTAAAAAGTAGGTTATTTGGAGTCACTTTTTAATGGACTATTTTAAAAGGTATCAAAAGCACCTCAAGGTCAGTTTTTGTGAAGTTGGTGGGCCAAGACCTATCCATGAAGTAGAGAATCAGATGGAGCCACCTTGGGCACAATTTTCAAACCATAATAATTAATGACTTCTATGGGCTAGATCTTAGTGTGAGCATAAAATATATATGAGCCAGGTGAACTGTGACAAGTACATCACAAGCTAAAAGGAAGAGACGTAACAACAGTCAGATGACCTCCTTACTTGAGGAGCTGATGCTAGCATGTCAACAAGCAAAGCCTAATACGATGTTGGTCTGGAATGAAATTGGAAAGCAATTCATAAGGCCTAGCTAGTTATTATCTAAATAACATGGATTTACCATTTTGAGCAGTGTGTTAATTCTAAAACATTTCATCTATGGCTCGTTTCAGGTTGGACTATTGCAATAGCAAATTATAACTAGTATAATTGGTATCAACTAATCTTAAGTACCACTAAATGTAAAGCCAATACACACAAGAGGAGGCATATGCCTACAAAAAAAAATATTCTTATAGGCATATTATGTTTCTACCAAATCTTAAGGGTGCTTAAAAAGCCCTAAAAGGGATGGGGTAAACCAATTATAATATATTTACGTAAAATTTTCATTATTTAAATTAATCTAATAATTTGAGACTCCTTTAGTATCTCTAGATTATACTTATTTATTATGTGAGAATTTTTTTCCAAAAGAAAGAATAACAAGATCTATTAATTTTAAGAATAGAAATTATCAAAAAAGATATTAAATGACTATGAATTTCATTAAAAAAATTAGTACGAAGGTTGTATTGCATAATACATGATGCTTTAATTTTGTTTATTCTAATAACTGTAACACTAATATGTATTTGATTTTCTTTCAATGATTTAATTTTTTAAAATAAAATTTATTTTATTAATATACATTGTATGAATTTGACAATGTCTACTTTGCATTTTTCATAATATTCTCTCCAAATGAATTAGGAGTGATAATTACCTATAAGAAAATTGTGGTGTACAACTTTAGAACGATTATTTATATCTAAAAAGGAATTTGAAGCAAGATAGATTAATATGGATAGTGATTTGTTATAACTTATTTTAGGAAAACAATTTTACTGCAAAACAAGTGTAGATGTAGAAAGCTATAATAATAGCAAAGTTAATAATAGGTAGAAATTAGTTCGAAAACAATGCCTTTTATTAGAAAATATTGATAAAATTAGTAATTTTTTTGTTATAAAATTATCACAAGAGGAAAAACCATAATCAATTAACATTATTGAAAACAAAGGAAATAAACATGGATTCAAAAATGATCTTCTCAGTTATATCCTTGTTATTATTTTTTTCTATTGTTCAAGCACAACCTGCTATATTTGATGTAACAAAATATGGTGCCGTGGCTGATGAAAAGACCGACTTGAATAAAGTATGATGAAAAAATCAATTTTTGGATAATGTAATTCTAAAATTAATTGAGAAACTAAAATTTTTTCTCTCCCCCCCCCCCCCCCCCCCCCCCCCTCTTTTAGGCTTTATTGGATGCTTGGAAAGAAGCTTGTGCAGCGGCAGGTTCTAGCAAAGTCACAATTCCAAAAGGAACATACTTGTTAGGCTTGATTGAGTTATTAGGTCCTTGCAAGGGAGCAATGGAGCTTGAAGTTCTAGGAACAGTGAAAGCTCCACCAGATCTCAGCGGCGATAGTTGGATTACTTTTAACCACATCGATCAATTGACGATATCTGGAGGTGGAACTTTTGATGGTCAAGGAGAAGCTGCATGGAAGGCAAATGATTGTCGTGAGAGGAAAGATTGCAAGGAATATCCTGTTGTAAGTGCATTTGGCTATTTTGTTATATTGTTTAGCGATTTTACAAAGCCATTTGAAGGTAATATTTTTAAGAAATTTTATTTAACGTTTTACTGGTTAATATCTTTTATCAGAGTTTACGATTCAATTTCGTCACCAACAGTTTAGTACATGATGTGACATCTCTCAATAGCAAGAATTTTCATGTAAATGTCTTGGGATGCGAAAACTTTACTTTTAAAAAATTCACAATCACTGCACCAGGAGATAGTGCCAATACAGATGGAATTCATATAGGACGATCCAAGGAGGTCAATATTACTGAAACAAATATTGGCACTGGTGATGATTGCATTTCTGTTGGTGATGGGACACAAAACCTAAGAGTTACAAAAGTAACATGTGGACCTGGTCATGGCATTAGCGTGGGAAGCTTAGGGAAGTACGTGAATGAAGAGCCTGTGGCTGGCATCTTTGTTACAAATTGTACCATTAAAGGAGCTACTAATGGTGTGAGAATTAAATCTTGGCCCGCATTAAATGCTGGAACGGCATCTGATATGCATTTTGAGGATATTACTATGGATGATGTCGAAAATCCTGTTCTTATAGATCAAATGTATTGCCCGTGGAATCAGTGCAATGATAAGGTATTTTCCTTTGAGGAAATAAAGTAAAATAATAACTCAAATTGTATTAGATTATGGTTTAATGCATGTATTTATTCAAACGAATACTAATCTTTTTATTATTATTATTTTCTAGGCACCATCAAAGGTTAAGATTAGTGGTGTTAGTTTCAAAAACATAAAGGGAACTTCAAAAACTGCGGTTGCTGTTAAACTTTTGTGCAGTAGTGGTATTCCATGCGAGAATGTGGAACTTGCTGATATTGACCTCAAATATAGCGGTACTGAATCAGCAACATCTGAATGTACTAATGTTAAGCCAAAAATTACAGGGACACTAAACCCAGCTGGATGTAATGCATGAAGAAGTTTCACCTAAAACAACTTTTTGCATTTTAGTTTTCATGATAGATGGATGGAAAAGAAGTCTTATTCTAATATTCAACCTTTGATGCTCTTAAGCATATTTCAATGGTGAACTATTTTGTATTTATCTAACGAATAAAATTCTAATGTTTTTCTTTATGATTCATTGATTCATTTCTTTAATGTTACTTTTATAGTTTAAAAAATATTTTCTTGTCTTATTTTTCTATTTTTCATTTAAAATGTGCTTTTCTTTATTTATAAATTTTATTTTCATGTTATAATTAAAAATAAATTAATTAAAAAATTGGGATTGAATGGCAATATGACAAAGAAATGTTTAGCATAGAGCCTTATATAAAAAAGAGCTAGGGAGAAATAAAACTTAATTTCAGCCAAAAATGAAAATCAAAGAGATAGGATAAAATCACAATTGATAATAAAACTAGCTGCAATTTAATTATAGCTAAATGAAAATTATGCACCTAGTGAAAAAAATATGGCAAGATGTACCAAAGACCAAATGTGTAGTATGAAATCTCAAAGAATATATAATGGTTTGCTTATATTTTAAAGAAAAAAAAATTTGTTTTCTAAATTTTATTTCGTGAATGATTATCCTTTCTTATTTTTTTTGAAAAAAAAAGTTCTTATCATAAATAAAAAGGCATCTATGTTAAATGGAAAGAATTTTTGGGCCTAAATATGATATTTCATTTAGCAAATAAAGTAATGGAAAACGAATTGGCTAATTAGCTCAATTATAAACAGTTTCATTTAATGAGAATTAGAAGGAAATTCCAAATATTGGTGGGTTTTTTTTTGGTAGTCTATAACAATTTTGTTGCCATAAAACTTAAAGGAATATTGTAAAAGAGTGATCGCGATTATCATTATAGTCATATAGGCTACAGGAATATGAAAATAGTCCAAATAGTTAGCATAGAGAACAATAAGAGTTACCACTTAGATATTTACTAAGAAATTAGTATTAAGTTTAATAGTGTTTTGAGATTCTCAACAGTTAATTTTGTATAATATAATTTCAAAAGTTGAGGATGGATTCCAAGGTGCTAGGCACCTCAAACTATTTAGGCAATCTAGTCAACCTCGTTAATTGCATAGTTAAGTTTTGAGTTTTATTTCTTTACCACTTAATTTTTTTAAAATTTATTTTTGTCATGTAACATTTATTCCATTCATAAAATAAAGCATAAAATCAGTAGTAAAAAGAAAGTAATGAGTAAATCATCTATCTAGTTATATAAGGAGAAATAAATACTATTAATAACAATCCTTTGTAATAACTAAATTAAAACGTTACAGAAAATGCTTAGAATGCATTTAAAAACACAAAAATATTCATGACAGAAAAATTGACTTTAATATTTTAACTATTGATCCTATCAATTATTCTCAAAATTTCTAATGCATGTGTATAGAATGAAGTAATCAACAATATTAATATCATTTAAAATTTCTAATGTATGTATAATGAATTAAGAAGTAATCAACAATATCCATGTCATTTAAATAGTCCGTAGGTCATACAATCAATAAGCAGTTGTAACAATAAAATAAGTGAAAATTTTAATCAAGCGTGTGGGTTGTTAAGTTCTCTTCCTTTGAGCAAGATTTTCTCACACCCCAAATTGAATATTTGCAACAATCTTAGGAACTAAGTCACTTAATGCATGCCATCGGATGCCATGTAGAACCAAGAATAGGTCCTGGAATCATTATGTATTGTGTATTTATTAATATATTATTACTTGAGCCATCTTTTATCGTTTTATGCACACACACATATCAAATAATTTTGATGGCATCTTGCAACTATGTGTGTCAGTGCATGCATACTCGTATACACATATATTTATTATATAACATCTACGTATATATTAAATACCACACCATATATTACATACTACACCCTTATATTACATACCACGAAGCTCTAGGGAAGTCTTTCAACATCTATATAATAAATACATATTCAGAACACTATAACTCTAAATCATTTTAATTTTTTTGTAGCTTCCTAAAGGAGAAGAAATCAGAACCTCCCTAACTGCTACCCTATAAGCTTGAAACCGTAGATGATCTAGTGAGCAGTCAACTCTAGAAGTTTATAACATGAGATGCATGAGTGAAAGGGGTGGCTTATGACCATTAACGTGGTCACTGAACAGAAGGTTTGGGAAAGTATAACTCCAATGTGATCGCTCAATCAATCTAATAAAAGGATTATCAACATTATTTTCACCTTAACATTACAGGAAAAATAAAAAATAACAATAGGGTTTCATAAGAGAACAAAAACATATATACTGACAATAACAGATAACAAATAGGATCAAATCCTCATATTAGGACAATAACTTCTTCAGTTAGTGTAAAACTCCATGTGCATATACCCTATTGGTTTAACTCCAGCTAGGGTTGAGTTCTATCATAATGCATACATACAGAGGCATAGAAGTCAAAGTGGATAATCAAAATTAAGGCCAAGCACATATCTAGCCCCCCTAAACGTTACATGTTTGGTCATATAGCCCCCTTAACTTTTATTTTAACCACTTAGCCCACCGATTTTCCTTTTTTCGTTGCATTTAAACACACTCTTACTTTGTCAGTAGATGTGTGGAGTTCTCGCGCACTTATTTGGATTTTATCATGTTAAAAAAAATCTAATCCAATACACGTAAGAATAATATTTTCCTCTGATGAAAAAAAACCCATAGTTATAATCCCTAATTTCATGTATTCGTGCAATCCCATTTTTTCTATCGAAGAAACCTATATATATTGAATCGAATCACTAAAACACAATGCCTAAAAACCACAGTGGACAACATTGTAATCATTGGAGGAAGGTTAGCTGATTTTCATTGAAGATAAATACCTAAAATTCAAGATAACGTTGGAAGAAGGCGTCAATTCTTTGAGGCATCTAAGAAAGAAAGTCAATCTGTCTCCAAACTTTCTATGAATACTCACAAATAGAAATTATCACGTTAAAGCTTTAAAAACTCTCTGCATTTGAAGAAGGCGTCGACTCTTCGAGCTACGGTGAGGCAACTGGAAGAGAAAGATAATTTGATACCCATGCAGTGAGACAAATTAAATTTGTCGCTCATAGTTGTAGATTTATAGGTTTAGGAAAAGTTAAGCTATTTCTCAAAATTTGTTGTATGTCTTACCATTTTTCAAAATGCTTATTTGTTATATAGTAGGCTGATGTGGTCTAGTTTTATGCTATTTGGATATACTTTTATTTTGGTAGGGCGAATTATAAATAATAGTGATAATTTGTCCCGTTTTCCAGGATAAGCATATTGTTTATCTGATATTCCATCATGTAGGTAGATTTGTAAAGGGAAGGCAACATAGTTATGAGGGGGAAGCAAAAGAAGTTGCATTTGATGTAGATCTTGATTTATTGTCTTTGCTAGAATTGTGGGTTTATGCACAAGAGTTGGGGTATACCAAGGCAATATTAAGTTTCACTATAAGGGAGAATGGTCAAACAACGAGTTTCTGCCACTGTTGATTGATAATGAAATATTGGGATTGACTAAGGATTTAAAAAGCAGTGAGATACTAAATATATATTTGGAGCATTTGGGGATCCAACAACCAAGTGGAAATGTGGTTGGTCCAAACAAAAATACAAGTGGGGAATTAAATAGTAAAATAGTAAATATTGGGGCAGAAATTAGGGTAAATAAAGCTACTATTATTGGGTAAAAGAAAAGTGTTGAGAGTGGGAGTGGCAACAACTCTTTATAGGTAGAGATAGATAGTGGAGATGATACATTTGAAGAAGGTAGTGAGGATTTCTCTGAAGATGATTATGTAGTTAGTGAGCAAGATGCTGATGGATATGAATTGGGAGATAGTGATGCAAATGATGAGTTGATTGAAGCAAGGAAAAATTTTAGAAAAGCTAAAGCTTTAGGCAGATTTGTAACATTAGGAGAACGTGAACAAGGTGAAATTACTCTTGGTGAGACAGGAGATGATGAAGGTTTTGAGAAGTATTATAATAGCAGGGATATATATGCTGGAAAGGTTGGAGGGGATGAACACTATATAGATAGTTCGGATCCTGAAAGTGTTAATGAAGAAGCTTCTGATGAAGATATGCTGCTAAGGAAAGAAAGTCAATCTATTTACTTTGATCCAACAGATGATAAGCCAATGTTTGTGTTTTGCATGATTTATATTCATGGCTTCCTAAAATTCCATGTATGTGTTTGGTATAGTTTTCCACTTGTATGGTTTTCATAAACAACATAGTTTATCATGAATTGCATGGTTTTGCATAGTTTTTTCATATTACAAACAACATATTGCATGGCTTTAGATGCAAATATTTTTCATGGTTGTTTGTATGCAAAAATCCACAACATAAGTTACCAAAATTTTTTCTTACCACTAAATTTTTAAAACTTAAACAAGCTCATCATCTATTGCAAATTATACATATTTGTAGCCAAGGATAGACGAAGAATTTAAAGTCAGTGAGGTCTTAATTTCTATTAGACTTATTCATGTATCGAGTCTAGATTTAAGAGATTTCAAAGATTCTAAATTTTTTAAGGATCAGGTTCATCATAATATAATTTTTTAACTAATTGAAAATCACAGTCCATCCCATGAAGAAATCTACAAACTATTGAACCTATATTTTTAGAACTTTTATTAGTAGTAAGTCTCACAATATAATTTTTTGTAAGATTTATCAAAAATTAAAGGACCTAATTAAGGCATCAAATTAGATCCCTTAATGCTAAAATCATGTGGCCCAATTTAAGGTGATTAGTAAACTAACTTAAGGAAATTAAATATTTACTTTAATGGCAATAAATCTTATTTATTTGGTCACTTGATGGATGTACCATATTGAATGTAAATTGTGTATAAATTGGTCCTCTCTCTACCTATTATTATACACACATGCAAATATACATATTATAGACTTCCATCATAAGAGAGTGTATGGCTAAAGAAGGTCAAGAGGGAGAAATCAATTTATTCGTATTTAATTCTTTCAACAATCTCTAATGGCAGACTCTAAATCCGCATCAGGTATGGTTATAATTATGAAAATCATTTTATTGGTGAGATCCTAGGCAATTTCATTTGTGGCTACATAGAAATAATAACTTTAATACTTATTAATATGTCTTAATTTCAATCATTAGTTATATAAATGAATGAGAAAAAGTATAAAAAACAAATTGATATTTTAAAAATTTTCATCTTTAATAGGGAGCAAATTAAGAAAGATATTTTGTGAATAATGCAAATAATGATAGAAATTAAGACATATTAACAAATTTGATAATAATAATAAATATGATGATATAAAAATTTATAAATTTTGAAATAAAAGTGAAAAATAAAATTGAAATTAAGAAATTTTTAAAAAGAACTTTTATATCCCTTTGAAACCACATAAAGAAAAAAAAAAGAATTCATTGAAGAAAAAAATATTTTATATAAAAGATTGACTATTGAAAAGAGAGAATTGGAAAAAAAAAAAAAAAGGTCTCACTCGCCCATCATAGAGTGTCTCACCATCATAAAGAACAAACCTAGTTACATCATTCTTGAATTTTGCAGTCTTGTCTGGAGGGAAATACTTTTCCAAGAAAGCTTTTGTGAGTCGATCCCAAGTAGTGAAACTGCCTGAAGCTTGCTCTTGCAACCATGACTTTGCTTTGTCTTTCAAGAAAAAGGGAAAAAGTCATAGTCAAATTGCATAATCAGGAATCCCATTCATCTTGATAGTATAGCAAATTTTTAGGAAATTTGCCAGATGTGCAATGTCATCTTCATGGTTTAACCCATAGAAAAGTGATTGTTGTGCTATGTTGATAAGAGTCAGCTTAAGCTTAAAATTGTTTTCATTAATTTTAGGTCTTGGGATACTTGACCCTACTTGGGCAATTGACATGGCACATTCTTATAATGTGTGATTTTCTTATTTGTTAGCCATTATTTCTTCATAAGGTTCTTCTTGAATGTCTTTGTCTATCTCTTTCTTATATGCTTTGATTTCTCATAATCTTTCTCTATCTTCCTTTTCCTGATGAAGCCTCTCCTTTCTTGCTTTGTTTAGTGCTCTACTTTGCTTCTAAAATCTCAAGGTTATATTTTTTCTAAGGTTGAGTATGGATTGCTTTGCATAAAGCACCAATTCCTACATAAAAGAGATAGATACTAATTAAAATTAAGCTCCAAATTAATATGAAAACTGAATTAATGTTGTTATTAGTTCTATGTCTAGCTAACTATGTGTGTACAGTGCTTGAACAAGTAATATAGTGTGAGTTTGAGTGTTCAATTCCTCAGAGAAGGTGTATTCTAAGTAACAAAAATCCAGTTTATCTTATTATTTGAAGAAATTAAAAGAGTTTGACAAGTTATTAAATTTTAGTTTAAATAATTAATTAAAGCGCAGGATTAGATTTCATCAATTGTTTACCCTTTGAATCTTACTTTATTCAATCTATTCTATTTTAGTTTTTTAATAACCAATATCCCTACAAAAATTAGTCCTACTCTTTATCAAGTAATAAGACTTTGTATCACCCTAATTATCCACCTTCATGAGATTAAAAAGCTACATAATTCAATAATCCAAAGGGATACTTTAACGATCCCCTAAAAAGGCTTCTTACCTTTAGGTTTAGCTTTTTAAGGTTGTTATTCCCTAACCAACATTGTGCTCAACTCTCACTAATCACACAATACAATGAAAAAAGCAATCAATGGCTAGTTGATTACAAGCTTTAAGCACAAGAGTAACAAATCAATCAACTAAGATAAATATAAAAGAACTTTTTTTATGAGTTCTTTATTAAGAGTTCATAGAAATAAACGATTGAATCCACCTAATACCATAAGAGAATTAGTTATTCATAGTGAAATTCAATATTAAATAAAATTTTCTAAAAGAGTAGATAAATGATTTCGTCAAAATTAATCAAAGAACCATAAGAAAAGAAGATAAAGGCTCAACAAGATGAAAAGCTCTCTAAACAAAATCTAAAATCTGGACATTAGGATTGATTAGAGCTTGTAAAGCAAGTTAAGTCTCTCTTTTCCCTGATTGATGCTTCCTTCTTCTTAGATCTAATGATACCGAGAAAATAATAATGCCCCTCTCCAAAAGCGGCTCCTATACTTTCATAAACCGCTAGCTACTTCATAAGATGAAACTAAGGTTTTCGAAGAGATTTTCCTTTCAGAATCATGATACCTAATGTATTCTCATATGCACAACCATGCATAATTCAGTTAGCATGATCATGCCCAGTGATAGCCCTTTATATCTATTTTATTTCCTTCAAATAGATAAGGAATCAAGTGATAGGTGTGCCCATGCAAATCCTGCACGCTTGTGTTGTTGCTTTTGCTTCTGGATCTTTCTAATTTCTTTAAAAAGTATGCTTATTTCTTGCACAGTCATGCCTTAGTTAATGAGCATGCATGTGTAAATTTTCTTGCTAGAAACCATGATTTTTTAGCTCATTTTCATAGATTTTCGACCACATTCCAATCAAACTATGAAGAAAGAGAATTCACAAAATAAAACTCTATAAAACATAAAAATGCAACAAATTAATAAATTTTAATGCTAAGAATGAAGGATGAAAATGGATACAACATTTCTAAAGCCCTTTTTTTGTCTTTTTATTGGTTGACTTGCCTAGCTAATAAATAAATAGATTTTCCTTTTTCTTATTAGCTTTTCTCTTCTATTTTTATTTAAGAGAATCTACAAAAAAAATTCCAGGTAGATTCCTAATCACCATTTTGTGAATTTCTTTTCCTTTTCAAATTAAGTATATTATGCATCGTAACTACCCCTTAGATTCAAAGTACACAACCTTAACATGTCCTTTAGGATTTACATAGTTTTCAAATTTGTCCATCACCTATAGAAAGAAAGGAAATAAAAAGGTCCAGTCTAGTATCTAAAAATGATTGTAAACTTTGTTGGAATATCATAGTAAACTATGCCCCTTTTATCAAACACTATATATTAGCTATCCCATGCAAAGCATATTATGCACATTGCAAATGGTCGTCACGCAAAAATGTCATGATTACATTATGAATAAAACAAACTATCTTTTGTTTATCTATGAGGTTAGTAGTTGTAATAGCCTAGTTAACTCACCTATTAGCTTGAAAAGTTTAACCTAGTACAATAAGAAGGAGAGGCCAAGAATGAGAAGCAATTTATAAGGTCTAGCTAGTTACTATTTAAAAAACATAGGTTAAATATTTTGAGTCTTGGTTGAACTCTAAAAAGTAGGTTATTTGGAGTCACTTTTTAGTGGACTATTATAAAAGGTATCAAAAGCACCTCAAGGTCAGTTTTTGTGAAGTTGGTGGGCCAAGACCTATCCATGAAGTAGAGAATCAGATGGAGCCACCTTGAGCACAATTTTCAAACCATAATAATTAATGCCTTTTATGGGCTAGATCTTAGTGTGAGCATAAAATATATATGAGCCAGGTGAACTGTGACAAGTACATCACAAGCTAAAAGGAAGAGAAGTAACAACAGTCAGATGACCTCCTTACTTGAGGAGCTGATGCTAGCATGTTAACAAGCAAAGCCTAATACGATGTTGGTCTGGAATGAAATTGGAACGCAATTCATAAGGCCTAGCTAGTTATTATCTAAATAACATGGATTTACCATTTTGAGCAGTGTGTTAATTCTAAAACATTTCATCTATGGCTCGTTTCAGGTTGGACTATTGCAATAGCCAATTATAACTAGTATAATTGGTATCAACTAATCTTAAGTACCACTAAATGTAAAGCCAATACACACAAGAGGAGGCATATACCTACAAAAAAAATATATTCTTATAGGCATATTATGTTTCTACCAAATCTTAAGGGTGCTTAAAAAGCCCTAAAAGGGATGGGGTAAACCAATTATAATATATTTATGTAAAATTTTCATTATTTAAATTAATCTAATAATTTGAGACTCCTTTAGTATCTCTAGATTATACTTATTTATTATGTGAGAATTTTTTTCCAAAAGAAAGAATAACAAGATCTATTAATTTTAAGAATAGAAATTATCAAAAAAGATATTAAATGACTATGAATTTCATTAAAAAATTAGTACGAAGGTTGTATTTCATAATACATGATGCTTTAATTTTGTTTATTCTAATAACTGTAACACTAATATGTATTTGATTTTCTTTCAATGATTTAATTTTTTAAAATAAAATTTATTTTATTAATATACATTGTATGAATTTGACAATGTCTACTTTGCATTTTTCATAATATTCTCTCCAAATGAATTAGGAGTGATAATTACCTATAAGAAAATTGTGGTGTACAACTTTAGAACGATTATTTATATCTAAAAAGGAATTTGAAGCAAGATAGATTAATATGGATAGTGATTTGTTATAACTTATTTTAGGAAAACAATTTTACTGCAAAACAAGTGTAGATGTAGAAAGCTATAATAATAGCAAAGTTAATAATAGGTAGAAATTAGTTCGAAAACAATGCCTTTTATTAGAAAATATTGATAAAATTAGTAATTTTTTTGTTATAAAATTATCACAAGAGGAAAAACCATAATCAATTAACATTATTGAAAACAAAGGAAATAAACATGGATTCAAAAATGATCTTCTCAGTTATATCCTTGTTATTATTTTTTTCTATTGTTCAAGCACAACCTGCTATATTTGATGTAACAAAATATGGTGCCGTGGCTGATGAAAAGACCGACTTGAATAAAGTATGATGAAAAAATCAATTTTTGGATAATGTAATTCTAAAATTAATTGAGAAACTAAAATTTTTTCTCTCCCCCCCCCCCCCCCCCCCCCCCCCTCTTTTAGGCTTTATTGGATGCTTGGAAAGAAGCTTGTGCAGCGGCAGGTTCTAGCAAAGTCACAATTCCAAAAGGAACATACTTGTTAGGCTTGATTGAGTTATTAGGTCCTTGCAAGGGAGCAATGGAGCTTGAAGTTCTAGGAACAGTGAAAGCTCCACCAGATCTCAGCGGCGATAGTTGGATTACTTTTAACCACATCGATCAATTGACGATATCTGGAGGTGGAACTTTTGATGGTCAAGGAGAAGCTGCATGGAAGGCAAATGATTGTCGTGAGAGGAAAGATTGCAAGGAATATCCTGTTGTAAGTGCATTTGGCTATTTTGTTATATTGTTTAGCGATTTTACAAAGCCATTTGAAGGTAATATTTTTAAGAAATTTTATTTAACGTTTTACTGGTTAATATCTTTTATCAGAGTTTACGATTCAATTTCGTCACCAACAGTTTAGTACATGATGTGACATCTCTCAATAGCAAGAATTTTCATGTAAATGTCTTGGGATGCGAAAACTTTACTTTTAAAAAATTCACAATCACTGCACCAGGAGATAGTGCCAATACAGATGGAATTCATATAGGACGATCCAAGGAGGTCAATATTACTGAAACAAATATTGGCACTGGTGATGATTGCATTTCTGTTGGTGATGGGACACAAAACCTAAGAGTTACAAAAGTAACATGTGGACCTGGTCATGGCATTAGCGTGGGAAGCTTAGGGAAGTACGTGAATGAAGAGCCTGTGGCTGGCATCTTTGTTACAAATTGTACCATTAAAGGAGCTACTAATGGTGTGAGAATTAAATCTTGGCCCGCATTAAATGCTGGAACGGCATCTGATATGCATTTTGAGGATATTACTATGGATGATGTCGAAAATCCTGTTCTTATAGATCAAATGTATTGCCCGTGGAATCAGTGCAATGATAAGGTATTTTCCTTTGAGGAAATAAAGTAAAATAATAACTCAAATTGTATTAGATTATGGTTTAATGCATGTATTTATTCAAACGAATACTAATCTTTTTATTATTATTATTTTCTAGGCACCATCAAAGGTTAAGATTAGTGGTGTTAGTTTCAAAAACATAAAGGGAACTTCAAAAACTGCGGTTGCTGTTAAACTTTTGTGCAGTAGTGGTATTCCATGCGAGAATGTGGAACTTGCTGATATTGACCTCAAATATAGCGGTACTGAATCAGCAACATCTGAATGTACTAATGTTAAGCCAAAAATTACAGGGACACTAAACCCAGCTGGATGTAATGCATGAAGAAGTTTCACCTAAAACAACTTTTTGCATTTTAGTTTTCATGATAGATGGATGGAAAAGAAGTCTTATTCTAATATTCAACCTTTGATGCTCTTAAGCATATTTCAATGGTGAACTATTTTGTATTTATCTAACGAATAAAATTCTAATGTTTTTCTTTATGATTCATTGATTCATTTCTTTAATGTTACTTTTATAGTTTAAAAAATATTTTCTTGTCTTATTTTTCTATTTTTCATTTAAAATGTGCTTTTCTTTATTTATAAATTTTATTTTCATGTTATAATTAAAAATAAATTAATTAAAAAATTGGGATTGAATGGCAATATGACAAAGAAATGTTTAGCATAGAGCCTTATATAAAAAAGAGCTAGGGAGAAATAAAACTTAATTTCAGCCAAAAATGAAAATCAAAGAGATAGGATAAAATCACAATTGATAATAAAAACTAGCTGCAATTTAATTATAGCTAAATGAAAATTATGCACCTAGTGAAAAAAATATGGCAAGATTTACCAAAGACCAAATGTGTAGTATGAAATCTCAAAGAATATATAATGGTTTGCTTATATTTTAAAGAAAAAAAAATTTGTTTTCTAAATTTTATTTCGTGAATGATTATCCTTTCTTATTTTTTTTTGAAAAAAAAGTTCTTATCATAAATAAAAAGGCATCTATGTTAAATGGAAAGATTTTTTGGGCCTAAATATGATATTTCATTTAGCAAATAAAGTAATGGAAAACGAATTGGCTAATTAGCTCAATTATAAACAGTTTCATTTAATGAGAATTAGAAGGAAATTCCAAATATTGGTGGGTTTTTTTTTTTGGTAGTCTATAACAATTTTGTTGCCATAAAACTTAAAGGAATATTGTAAAAGAGTGATCGCGATTATCATTATAGTCATATAGGCTACAGGAATATGAAACTAGTCCAAATAGTTAGCATAGAGAACAATAAGAGTTACCACTTAGATATTTACTAAGAAATTAGTATTAAGTTTAATAGTGTTTTGAGATTCTCAACAGTTAATTTTGTATAATATAATTTCAAAAGTTGAGGATGGATACCAAGGTGCTAGGCACCTCAAACTATTTAGGCAATCTAGTCAACCTCATTAATTGCATAGTTAAGTTTTGAGTTTTATTTCTTTACCACTTAATTTTTTAAAATTTATTTTTGTCATGTAACATTTATTCCATTCATAAAATAAAGCATAAAATCAGTAGTAAAAAGAAAGTAATGAGTAAATCATCTATCTAGTTATATAAGGAGAAATAAATACTATTAATAACAATCCTTTGTAATAACTAAATTAAAACGTTACAGAAAATGCTTAGAATTCATTTAAAAACACAAAAATATTCATGACAGAAAAATTGACTTTAATATTTTAACTATTGATCCTATCAATTATTCTCAAAATTTCTAATGCATGTGTATAGAATGAAGTAATCAACAATATTCATATCATTTAAAATTTCTAATGTATGTATAATGAATTAAGAAGTAATCAACAATATCCATGTCATTTAAATAGTCCGTAGGTTATACAATCAATAAGCAATTGTAACAATAAAATAAGTGAAAATTTTAATCAAGCGTGTGGGTTGTTAAGTTCTCTTCCTTTGAGCAAGATTTTCTCACACCCCAAATTGAATATTTGCAACAATCTTAGGAACTAAGTCACTTAATGCATGCCATCGGATGCCATGTAGAACCAAGAATAGGTCCTGGAATCATTCTGTATTGTGTATTTATTAATATATTATTACTTGAGCCATCTTTTATCGTTTTATGCACACACACATATCAAATAATTTTGATGGCATCTTGCAACTATGTGTGCCAGTGCATGCATACTCGTATACACATATATTTATTATATAACATCTACGTATATATTAAATACCACACCATATATTACATACTACACCCTTATATTACATACCACGAAGCTCTAGGGAAGTCTTTCAACATCTATATAATAAATACATATTCAGAACACTATAACTCTAAATCATTTTACTTTTTTTGTAGCTTCCTAAAGGAGAAGAAATCACAACCTCCCTAATTGCTACCCTCTAAGCTTGAAACCGTAGATGATCTAGTGAGCAGTCAACTCTAGAAGTTTATAACATGAGATGCATGAGTGAAAGGGGTGGCTTATGACCATTAACGTGGTCACTGAACATAAGGTTTGGGAAAGTATAACTCCAATGTGATCGCTCAATCAATCTAATAAAAGGATTATCAACATTATTTTCACCTTAACATTACAGGAAAATAAATAATAACAATAGGGTTTCATAAGAGAACAAAAACATATATACTGACAATAGATGATAACAAATAGGATCAAATCCTCATATTAGGACAATAACTTCTTCAGTTAGTGTAAAACTCCATGTGCATATACCCTATTGGTTTAACTCCAGCTAGGGTTGAGTTCTATCATAATGCATACATACAGAGGCATAGAAGTCAAAGTGGATAATCAAAATTAAGGCCAAGCACATATCTAGCCCCCCTAAACGTTACATGTTTGGTCACATAGCCCCCTTAACTTTTATTTTAACCACTTAGCCCACCGATTTTCCTTTTTTCGTTGCATTTAAACACACTCTTACTTTGTCAGTAGATGTGTGGAGTTCTCGCGCACTTATTTGGATTTTATCATGTTAAAAAAAATCTAATCCAATACACGTAAGAATAATATTTTCCTCTGATGAAAAAAAAAACCCATAGTTATAATCCCTAATTTCATGTATTCGTGCAATCCCATTTTTTCTATCGAAGAAACCTATATATATTGAATCGAATCACTAAAACACAATGCCTAAAAACCACAGTGGACAACATTGTAATCATTGGAGGAAGGTTAGCTGATTTTCATTGAAGATAAATACCTAAAATTCAAGATAACGTTGGAAGAAGGCGTCAATTCTTTGAGGCATCTAAGAAAGAAAGTCAATCTGTCTCCAAACTTTCTATGAAGACTCACAAATAGAAATTATCACGTTAAAGCTTTAAAAACTCTCTGCATTTGAAGAAGGCGTCGACTCTTCGAGCTACGGTGAGGCAACTGGAAGAGAAAGATAATTTGATACCCATGCAGTGAGACAAATTAAATTTGTCGCTCATAGTTGTAGATTTATAGGTTTAGGAAAAGTTAAGCTATTTCTCAAAATTTGTTGTATGTCTTACCATTTTTCAAAATGCTTATTTGTTATATAGTAGGCTGATGTGGTCCAGTTTTATGCTATTTGGATATACTTTTATTTTGGTAGGGCGAATTATAAATAATAGTGATAATTTGTCCCGTTTTCCGGGATAAGCATATTGTTTATCTGATATTCCATCATGTAGGTAGATTTGTAAAGGGAAGGCAACATAGTTATGAGGGGGAAGCAAAAGAAGTTGCATTTGATGTAGATCTTGATTTATTGTCTTTGCTAGAATTGTGGGTTTATGCACAAGAGTTGGGGTATACCAAGGCAATATTAAGTTTCACTATAAGGGAGAATGGTCAAACAATGAGTTTCTGCCACTGTTGATTGATAATGAAATATTGGGATTGACTAAGGATTTAAAAAGCAGTGAGATACTAAATATATATTTGGAGCATTTGGGGATCCAACAACCAAGTGGAAATGTGGTTGGTCCAAACAAAAATACAAGTGGGGAATTAAATAGTAAAATAGTAAATATTGGGGCAGAAATTAGGGTAAATAAAGCTACTATTATTGGGTAAAAGAAAAGTGTTGAGAGTGGGAGTGGCAACAGCTCTTTATAGGTAGAGATAGATAGTGGAGATGATACATTTGAAGAAGGTAGTGAGGATTTCTCTGAAGATGATTATGTAGTTAGTGAGCAAGATGCTGATGGATATGAATTGGGAGATAGTGATGCAAATGATGAGTTGATTGAAGCAAGGAAAAATTTTAGAAAAGCTAAAGCTTTAGGCAGATTTGTAACATTAGGAGAACGTGAACAAGGTGAAATTACTCTTGGTGAGACAGGAGATGATGAAGGTTTTGAGAAGTATTATAATAGCAGGGATATATATGCTGGAAAGGTTGGAGGGGATGAACACTATATAGATAGTTCGGATCCTGAAAGTGTTAATGAAGAAGCTTCTGATGAAGATATGCTGCTAAGGAAAGAAAGTCAATCTATTTACTTTGATCCAACAGATGATAAGCCAATGTTTGTGTTTTGCATGATTTATATTCATGGCTTCCTAAAATTCCATGTATGTGTTTGGTATAGTTTTCCACTTGTATGGTTTTCATAAACAACATAGTTTATCATGAATTGCATGGTTTTGCATAGTTTTTTCATATTACAAACAACATATTGCATGGCTTTAGATGCAAATATTTTTCATGGTTGTTTGTATGCAAAAATCCACAACATAAGTTACCAAAATTTTTTCTTACCACTAAATTTTTAAAACTTAAACAAGCTCATCATCTATTGCAAATTATACATATTTGTAGCCAAGGATAGACGAAGAATTTAAAGTCAGTGAGGTCTTAATTTCTATTAGACTTATTCATGTATCGAGTCTAGATTTAAGAGATTTCAAAGATTCTAAATTTTTTAAGGATCAGGTTCATCATAATATAATTTTTTAACTAATTGAAAATCACAGTCCATCCCATGAAGAAATCTACAAACTATTGAACCTATATTTTTAGAACTTTTATTAGTAGTAAGTCTCACAATATAATTTTTTGTAAGATTTATCAAAAATTAAAGGACCTAATTAAGGCATCAAATTAGATCCCTTAATGCTAAAATCATGTGGCCCAATTTAAGGTGATTAGTAAACTAACTTAAGGAAATTAAATATTTACTTTAATGGCAATAAATCTTATTTATTTGGTCACTTGATGGATGTACCATATTGAATGTAAATTGTGTATAAATTGGTCCTCTCTCTACCTATTATTATACACACATGCAAATATACATATTATAGACTTCCATCATAAGAGAGTGTATGGCTAAAGAAGGTCAAGAGGGAGAAATCAATTTATTAGTATTTAATTCTTTCAACAATCTCTAATGGCAGACTCTAAATCCGCATCAGGTATGGTTATAATTATGAAAATCATTTTATTGGTGAGATCCTATGCAATTTCATTTGTGGCTACATAGAAATAATAACTTTAATACTTATTAATATGTCTTAATTTCAATCATTAGTTATATAAATGAATGAGAAAAAGTATAAAAAACAAATTGATATTTTAAAAATTTTCATCTTTAATAGGGAGCAAATTAAGAAAGATATTTTATGAATAATGCAAATAATGATAGAAATTAAGACATATTAACAAATTTGATAATAATAATAAATATGATGATATAAAAATTTATAAATTTTGAAATAAAAGTGAAAAATAAAATTGAAATTAAGAAATTTTTAAAAAGAACTTTTATATCCCTTTGAAACCACATAAAGAAAAAAAAAAAGAATTCATTGAAGAAAAAAATATTTTATATAAAAGATTGACTATTGAAAAGAGAGAATTGGAAAAAAAAAAAAAGGTCTCACTCGCCCATCATAGAGTGTCTCACCATCATAAAGAACAAACCTAGTTACATCATTCTTGAATTTTGCAGTCTTGTCTGGAGGGAAATACTTTTCCAAGAAAGCTTTTGTGAGTCGATCCCAAGTAGTGAAACTGCCTGAAGCTTGCTCTTGCAACCATGACTTTGCTTTGTCTTTCAAGAAAAAGGGAAAAAGTCATAGTCAAATTGCATAATCAGGAATCCCATTCATCTTGATAGTATAGCAAATTTTTAGGAAATTTGCCAGATGTGCAATGTCATCTTCATGGTTTAACCCATAGAAAAGTGATTGTTGTGCTATGTTGATAAGAGTCAGCTTAAGCTTAAAATTGTTTTCATTAATTTTAGGTCTTGGGATACTTGACCCTACTTGGGCAATCAACATGGCACATTCTCATAATGTGTGATTTTCTTATTTGTTAGCCATTATTTCTTCATAAGGTTCTTCTTGAATGTCTTTGTCTGTCTCTTTCTTATATGCTTTGATTTCTCATAATTTTTCTCAATCTTCCTTTTCCTGATGAAGCCTCTCCTTTCTTGCTTTGTTTAGTGCTCTACATTGCTTCTAAAATCTCAAGGTTATATTTTTTCTAAGGTTGAGTATGGATTGCTTTGCATAAAGCACCAATTCCTGCATAAAAGAGATAGATACTAATTAAAATTAAGCTCCAAATTAATATGAAAACTGAATTAATGTTGTTATTAGTTCTATGTCTAGCTAACTATGTGTGTATAGTGCTTGAACAAGTAATATAGTGTGAGTTTGAGTGTTCAATTCCTCAGAGAAGGTGTATTCTAAGTAACAAAAATCCAGTTTATCTTATTATTTGAAGAAATTAAGGTTTTCGAAGAGATTTTCCTTTCAGAATCATGATACCTAATGTATTCTCATATGAACAACCATGCATAATTCAGTTAGCATGATCATGCCCAGTGATAGCCCTTTGTATCTATTTTATTTCCTTCAAATAGATAAGGAATCAAGTGATAGGTGTGCCCATGCAAATCCTGCACGCTTGTGTTGTTGCATTTGCTTCTAGATCTTTCTAATTTCTTTAAAAAGTATGCTTATTTCTTGCACAGTCATGCCTTAGTTAATGAGCATGCATGTGTAAATTTTCTTGCTAGAAACCATGATTTTTTAGCTCATTTTCATAGATTTTCGACAACTTTCCAATCAAACTATGAAGAAAGAGAATTCACAAAATAAAACTCTATAAAACATAAAAATGCAACAAATTAATAAATTTTAATGCTAAGAATGAAGGATGAAAATGGATACAACATTTCTAAAGCCCTTTTTTTTCTTTTCATTGGTTGACTTGCCTAGCCAATAAATAAATAGATTGTCCTTTTTCTTATTAGCTTTTCTCTTCTATTTTTATTTAAGAGAATCTACAAAAAAATTCCAGGTAGATTCCTAATCACCATTTTGTGAATTTCTTTTCCTTTTCAAATTAAGTATATTATGCATCGTAACTACCCCTTAGATTCAATATCCTCATATATGCCCTAGAAGTTTTGATTATGTTGTTGTTATTGTTGTTGTTGTTATATTGGATTGAATATATGTGTTAATTGCAAGAGAAAAGAAATTGGGAAAGAAAATAGGGTTTAGAGAGAATGGTATATGTTGTGTATATGATGATATATATAACATATAAATTGGTCAAATGAAGAGTCAAGGGGGTAGAGATATTTATTTTGTTGAATGTGAAATTACATAAAAGGACTTATAAGTTAAAAGAGAGTTAGAACAAATGGTTAAGGGCATTGAGGTAATTTACCTTTAGAAATCTCTTGGTGGAGATTAAAAGATGGAAAAGTGTTTGACTTGTGGCTATTTTGTTTTCTTTTCATTTTGGGTGCCGGTGATTGAAGGAGAGAAAGAGGAAGAGAAGTGTTCTTGATGCTAGAGTTCAATTGAAGAGGCAATCAAAGAGTTTGGTTAGAGATTTGTGAAATTTCTTCATCTAAGGTAAGAAATCTCTTGTTTTCCTTTGTTAATTTTGAAGTTATGTTCAAAGTGAAGTGTGATTTGTTGATGTAATGATTTGGTGTATTTGATATGTGTTTGCAAGTGTTAGAATTGATTTAAAGTTAAAAATTGGAATTTGTGTTGGTTTGGTTGTGATTATGGAAAAAAAAAATAAGTGAAGATTGATAGTGGAAAATCAAGAGTAAAGTTTGAGTTAGGGTTTTGAGATGGTTTGTGTTCAAATGTGTTGTTTAAGTGGTTATTGTGATGAATATGTGTTATGACATGAGTTATATCCATTTGAGTGAGTTTGTGTTGGGAATTATATGTTAAAATGCATTTGGAAGAGGGTTGGTTACATTTAGGGTTTTGGTGATGAGTGACACGGCCAAAGGAAAGGAGAGACACGGCCAAGCCAAGGAATTTGGGCGTGTTGGTTGAGTTTTTGAGAGACACGGCCGTGTCCCTTAGCTGTGTTCACTACTGGATTTTGGTTTTGGGAGACACGGTCACAAGCTTGGCCGTGTCCCTTGCCGTGTTGCTTACTGTCAAATGGTGTTGGGAGACACGGCCACAAGCTTGGCCGTGTCCCTCAAGGGTGCTGCCCGTGTCCCTCAAATGTGTTGGTTAGGGTTTTATTTCTTTGTTCTAATTGTATTGTTTTGGTTCTTCAAAGGTGGGTTGGTCCCTAAACCTAAACATAAACAATTTAAATATACTTAAAGCATGGAAAGCCCTAATCAAATGGATGTGGAAGATCATAAAGCTATAAATGATATAAATTGTTCTTTGCCCTAATTGCATTGTTGAGATTGAACAATATTATGTTATGCAATGTAAATGGTAATGTGTTTCATGAGTAATGTATATTGAAATGTTATGATGATTCAAATAAGAAATGACATGATGCAAAGCCATTGTGATTGGCTATGATGATGAAATTGAAAGAAAGAAGGCATGTTTGCCTAAATGTTGATGAGAATTGGAAATGGAAATGATAATTGAATAATAAATGAATTGTGTGGCTAATGTGTTATTCCATTTTCAGAGTTTGTTGTTGGTGGCATGCCTAATAAGTGTAACAATCTCTTGAAGTTAGGTTGGATTGAATCCTTGAAGCCTAATTGAGATGTTACCACCCTTGAAGCTAGGTTGGGTTGGTTCTTGAAGCCAAGTTGGGTTGATGCTTAGCATGCTTTGCTCCCCTTGAAGCTTGGTTGAACCTAATCCTTGAAGCCTAGTTGGGTTTATGATATTGATAAATGTGATGATAAAACCAAAGCATTAACTCTGAAAAATTGAATGGCATATTAGTGTGTCTTGGGCCCAATGCTTGTCTTTGTTTAGTGTTGTTCATGAATGGTTTAATGAGTAACTAATGAGGTATATGAAAAGATGTTGAAATGTGATATGTCTACATATGTTGAATTATGAAATGTAAAGGTATGTTGTTAGCTTTGCATATATAATGTTACATGTATAATATGGATTGAGAATTGTTGCATTGCACTAAAGCATATCATTAGCATGATTTATCTTACTAAGCCGTTGGCTTAGCGCGATAGTGTTTAATCGCGCAGGTAATAGAGTTGAACCCGAGAGTTCTTCGAGACCGAGTGAGAGTAGACAGTGAAGAGTTGATTTTGGGAACTTAAAGATCAGAGGAGACTTGCCAATCATGTATAACTCTTTTATATTTTGTAAAGTAATGATTTTAATGTACATATGTGTATATTTGTAAATATGAAATTAAATGTTTTCATATATGTAAATATTTGATAAATTCCGCTGCGTAACAACTAAATGTATCTATATATATCTATTTAGTTTTGTATTAAAAGTTAACTACTTATCTTTCTATAATGTATACAATTGAAAGATTATGGTATGGTTTAAAATGTTTTAAATGTTAAGAAAATCCGTAGCATCTCTATGTTTAGTGCATGTATACTACATTGTGGTGTTTGTAGGGTGCATGTATTGAATGTAGGGGTGTTACAGTTGTTTTGGTATCAGAGCCTAGGTTTGAGATTCTCAACCTAGGTAAAATGTAAGAAAAAGATTATTTTGATTTTAAAAGTGGTTTTTGAATAATATACATGTTTGGGATTGGCAACCTCTGATCTTTAATAAGATGTAGTATGTTGTGTTTGCAGACTTAGGTTGTGATGGATTCTCACTCACGTCAGTCGATTGAGGGTAGTGCCGAGAGTATTGCTCCTGCTGAGGGAGCTAGAGTTGATAGTGTTGACGAGGCACATGCTTCGGTGTCAGGTAGACCAGCTGGAGAGGAGGTTCCGCCAGCCTGGTTTAGACATATGATGGAAGTTATGAGGCAAGCACCAGTGCAACCAGTGCCACCACCCCCTCAGCCTGTGGTACCAGTGAGACATTATGACAAACTAAGGAAGTATGGAGCGGAGGATTTCCTTGGTACTACTGATCCAGCTGTAGCATAACAGTGGCTTGACAAAGTACAGAGGATCTTTATTCAGTTGCAAGCCACCTCGGAGGAAAAGTTTGATTATGCAAGATCTTTGCTACAGAAGGATGCATACGACTGGTGGAGGACAGTGCCCCATTCTATGGATGATCCACCAACCTTGTCATATGCGGATTTTCTGAGAGAGTTTGAGTTGAAGTATACTCCTAGGGAGTACAAAGACATGAAGAAGATGGAGTTTTTGAGCTTGAAGCAAGACAGCAGGACTGTAACTGAATATGAAGTTGAGTTTATTAGATTGAGCCATTATGCTGGGGGTATTATAGCTGATGAGATAGATAGATGCAGGAGATTTGAGGAGGGATTGAGGCCCTCTATCATGTGTCTAGTGGCTGGATCTAGATATCATGATTTTTCCCAGCTAGTGGCAGCAGCTCGAAGTGTAGAGCGAGCTCAAGTTATTGCAGCTGCTTCAGAGGAAGAGGTTAGGGTTAGGAGGCCCCAGTTGGAGGCAGGGTCTTCTTCTGCGAAGAGAGGTAAAGGAAGCTTTGTTCCTAGAGTTAGTAGGAGTCAGAGGTCAGCTGGTAGGTCAGTGCAGTTACAGAGGTAGAGATTTAGACCTGCAGCTTCAGTGGCAAGTGCTCCGACCCCTATGATTCAGAGATCCACCCTACCCATCTGTATTCATTGTGGTAGGCCACATGGTGGTCCTTGCTGAAAGACTGGTGTAGTAGGGGTTTGTTTCAGATGTGGATCACCAGATCACTTTGTTAGAGATTGTCCTGAGAGACAGGAGCGGATGTCAGTTGATACTGCAACTTCTCGACCTAGTGTGAGGGGAGGTCGAGCAGGCAGAGGTAGCAGCCGGGGAGGCAGATCTGGGTTCAGTGTTAGAGGAGGTGCTACATCTAGGGAGAGCAGACCAGAGGAGGTTGGATCTTCCTAGAGGATGTATGTTATGCAGAGGCAGCCAGATGCTTCGGCAGTCATTGCTGGTACTTTTTCTTTATTTGACACTTCAGTACTTGTTTTGATTGATCCGGGTTCCACACATTCTTATATTAGTGCATCTGTTTTGCCTGTATCTGATATGCATGTTGAGTCCCTAGGATTTGATGTGTTGGTGACAAATCCTTTAGGGCATAGTGTGGTTGTGAGTAAGGTGCACCGAGATAGTGCAGTGAGGGTGCAAGGTGAGGAGTTTCTTGGAGATTTGATTGAGATGCCATTTAACGAATATGATGTGATCCTAGGTATGGAATGGCTAGCTAGGCATGGAGCTGTGGTAGACTGTAAAAGGAAAATTGTTTCTTTGAGAACAGTTGATGGTAGAGAAGTGATAGTATCTAATGAGCAGGAGCAGCTAGCATCTTTGTTTGTTTCAGCTGTTGCAGCTAGGAGGTTGATTAGAAAGGGATGTGAAGCCTATCTTGCTCATGTGGTAGATACTAGAGTAAGAGGTTCTCCTATTGATGATATACCCACAGTTGCAGATTTTCCAGATGTGTTTCCAGAGGAGTTGCCAGGATTGCCTCCTGAGAGAGAGGTGGAGTTCGGTATTGAACTGTTGCCTGGTACCACTCCTATCTTTATTACTCCTTATAGAATGGCACCAGCAGAATTGAGGGAATTGAAAGTGCAATTGCAGGAGTTGTTGGACAAAGGATTTATTCGCCCTAGTGTTTCTCCTTGGGGAGCTCTTGTGCTATTTGTGAAAAAGAAAGATGGTACTATGAGGTTGTGTATCGATTATAGGCAATTGAACAAGGTGACTATTAAAAATAAATATCCTTTGCCTAGAATCGATGATCTCTTTGATCAATTGAAGGGTGCAGCTATGTTTTCTAAAATTGACCTGAGATTTGGGTACCATCAGTTGAGGGTCAAAGCAGAAGATGCCTAAAACAGCTTTTCGGACCAGGTATGGGCATTATGAATTTCTAGTTATGCCTTTTGGTCTAACGAATGCACCTGCAGCTTTTATGGATTTGATGAATAGGGTGTTTAGGCCCTATCTGGATCAGTTTGTAGTGGTCTTCATCGATGACATTCTGGTGTATTCGGGGAATGAAGAGGAACATAATATGCATCTGCGGATTGTGTTGCATATTTTGAGAGAGAAGTAGTTGTTTGCCAAATTGTCGAAGTGTGAGTTCTGGTTGGATCAAGTCGCTTTTCTCGGACATATTGTTTCAGCAGAAGGCATTAGAGTTGATCCGAGCAAAGTTGAAGCTATATTGAATTGGAGTCCACCCAAGTCGGTGACAGAGGTTAGAAGTTTTCTGGGTTTGGCAGGCTATTACCGGCGGTTTGTGAAAGGATTTTCTTTGATAGCTACTCCACTCACCAGATTGCTTCGTAAGGGAGTGAGATTTGTGTGGACGGATCAATGTCAGGCTAGCTTTGAACAGTTGAGAGATATGTTGACTCAAGCGCCTGTTCTTACTTTACCTGTGGAAGGCAAACCATATGTGATTTACAGTGATGCTTCACATAGTGGTTTGGGGTGTGTGCTGATGCAAGAAGGTAAAGTTATAGCTTATGCATCTCGACAGTTGAAACCGCATGAGCTTAACTATCCGACCCATGATTTGGAGCTAGCAGCCATTGTGTTTGCATTAAAGATTTGGCGACACTATCTGTTTGGGGAGAAATGTTTTATCTACACTGATCACAAAGTTTGAAATATTTGGGTGTTCAAAAAGAGCTCAATCTTCGACAGAGGAGATGGTTGGAATTGATTAAAGACTACGACTGTTTGATTGATTATCATCCAGGTAAAGCAAATGTTGTTGCTGATGCCTTGAGTCGGAAGTCTTTAGCTGGTTTAACTGTTTACTCGCTCTCGTTGCTTGTTGAATTGAGAGCTTTGCATGCCAGTTTTGTACTTTGTGATGATGGTGCATTATTGGCACAGTTGCATGTGAAACCAGTTTTGTTGAATCAAATCAAAGAGGCTCAGTTGATTGATATGAAGATTCAAAAGATTATTTCAGATTGGAAGAATGGGAAGACTAGAGATTTTGTTGTGAAAGGTGATGGGAGTCTCTGGTTTAAGAACCGATTATGTGTACCCGATGATGCTGATTTGAAAAGAGTCATTTTAGAAGAAGCACATCAGTCAGTGTTTGCTATGAATCCGGGCAATACCAAGATGTATCATGATTTGAGACAGCATTACTGGTGGATTGGTTTGAAGAGAGATATTGCAGATTTTGTGTCGAAATGTCTCACTTGTCAGAAGGTTAAACCAGAGCATCAAGTTCCAACTGGATTGCTTCAACCATTATTAGTACCAGAATGGAAGTGGGATAGAGTGACGATGGATTTTGTGTCCGGTTTGCCATTGACACAAAAGAAGCATGATGCTATATGGGTGATTGTGGATAGATTGACTAAGACAGCTCATTTCCTTCCGGTTCGGATGGATTACTCTTTGGAGAGATTGGCTGAGCTGTATATCCATGAGATTGTGAAGTTGCATGGTGTTCCAACTTCTTTAGTGTCTGATCGAGATCCCAGGTTTACTTCAAGATTTTGGAAGAGTTTGCATAGTGCTTTGGGTTCTCGATTACACTTCAGCACTGCATTCCACCCGCAGTCAGATGGGTAGTCAGAGAGGTTGATACAGATTATTGAAGACATGTTGAGAAGCTGTGTCATCGATTTCTCTGGAAGTTGGGATAGATTCTTACCTCTTGTGGAGTTTGCTTACAACAACAGTCACCAATCTAGCATTGGTATGGCACCGTTTGAAGCATTGTATGGCAGACGGTGCAGGACACCTCTTTGTTGGAGTGAACTTGGTGAAGGTAAGATAATTGGGCCTGATTTGATTCAAGAAACTGAAGAGAAAGTAAAAGTGATTCGAGGCAGGTTGAAAGCAGCTTCAGACCGACAGAAGTCTTATGCAGATCTGAAAAGGAGAGACATAGAGTTTGATGTTGGGGATAAGGTATTTCTGAAAGTGTCTCCTTGAAGAAGATTTTGAGGTTCGGTCGGAAAGGGAAATTGAGTCCTCGTTTCATCGGACCGTATGAAGTTTTGGAAAGAATTGGGCCAGTTGCGTATCGACTTGCTTTGCCACCTGAGTTGGATCGTATTCATAATGTATTTCATGTTTCTATGTTGAGGAGGTACAGATCGGATCCATCTCATGTGTTGCCAATTGAGTCTATCGAAGTGAGCCCAGATTTGACTTTTGAAGAGGAACCAGTTGCTATCTTGGCACGTGATGTGAAAGAGCTGAGAAACAAGAGAGTGCCATTGGTGAAGGTTCTATGGAAGAATCATGCAAAGGAAGAAGCAACTTGGGAAAGTGAGCAATCCATGCGAGAGCAATATCCTCAGTTGTTTCAAAGTTAATTTCAGGTAATTTCGAGGACGAAATTTTCTTTTTAGAGGGGGAGAATTGTAATATCCTCATATATGCCCTAGAAGTTTTGATTATGTTGTTGTTATTGTTGTTGTTGTTATATGTGTTAATTGCAAGAGAAAAGAAATTGGGAAAGAAAATAGGGTTTAGAGAGAATGGTATATGTTGTGTATATGATGATATATATAACATATAAATTGGTCAAATGAAGAGTCAAGGGGGGTAGAGATATTTATTTTGTTGAATGTGAAATTACATAAAAGGACTTATAAGTTAAAAGAGAGTTAGAACAAATGGTTAAGGGCATTGAGGTAATTTACCTTTAGAAATCTCTTGGTGGAGATTAAAAGATGGAAAAGTGTTTGACTTGTGGCTATTTTGTTTTCTTTTCATTTTGGGTGCCGGTGATTGAAGGAGAGAAAGAGGAAGAGAAGTGTTCTTGATGCTAGAGTTCAATTGAAGAGGCAATCAAAGAGTTTGGTTAGAGATTTGTGAAATTTCTTCATCTAAGGTAAGAAATCTCTTGTTTTCCTTTGTACTACTGAGGAAAGGAGAGACACGGCCTTTGGTGATGAGTGACACGGCCAAAGGAAAGGAGAGACACGGCCAAGCCAAGGAATTTGGGCGTGTTGGTTGAGTTTTTGAGAGACACGGCCGTGTCCCTTAGCTGTGTTCACTACTGGATTTTGGTTTTGGGAGACACGGTCACAAGCTTGGCCGTGTCCCTTGCGTGTTGCTTACTGTCAAATGGTGTTGGGAGACACGGCCACAAGCTTGGCCGTGTCCCTCAAGGGTGCTGCCCGTGTCCCTCAAATGTGTTGGTTAGGGTTTTATTTCTTTGTTCTAATTGTATTGTTTTGGTTCTTCAAAGGTGGGTTGGTCCCTAAACCTAAACATAAACACTTTAAATATACTTAAAGCATGGAAAGCCCTAATCAAATGCATGTGGAAGATCATAAAGCTATAAATGATATAAATTGTTCTTTGCCCTAATTGCATTGTTGAGATTGAACAATATTATGTTATGCAATGTAAATGGTAATGTGTTTCATGAGTAGTGTATATTGAAATGTTATGATGATTCAAATAAGAAATGACATGATGCAAAGCCATTGTGATTGGCTATGATGATGAAATTGAAAGAAAGAAGGCATGTTTGCCTAAATGTTGATGAGAATTGGAAATGGAAATGATAATTGAATAATAAATGAATTGTGTGGCTAATGTGTTATTCCATTTTCAGAGTTTGTTGTTGGTGGCATGCCTAATAAGTGTAACAATCTCTTGAAGTTAGGTTGGATTGAATCCTTGAAGCCTAATTGAGATGTTACCACCCTTGAAGCTAGGTTGGGTTGGTTCTTGAAGCCAAGTTGGGTTGATGCTTAGCATGCTTTGCTCCCCTTGAAGCTTGGTTGAACCTAATCCTTGAAGCCTAGTTGGGTTTATGATATTGATAAATGTGATGATAAAACCAAAGCATTAACTCTGAAAATTGAATGGCATATTAGTTTGTCTTGGGCCCAATGCTTGTCTTTGTTTAGTGTTGTTCATGAATGGTTTAATGAGTAACTAATGAGGTATATGAAAAGATGTTGAAATGTGATATGTCTACATATGTTGAATTATGAAATGTAAAGGTATGTTGTTAGCTTTGCATATATAATGTTACATGTATAATATGGATTGAGAATTGTTGCATTGCACTAAAGCATATCATTAGCATGATTTATCTTACTAAGCCGTTGGCTTAGCGCGATAGTGTTTAATCGCGCAGGTAATAGAGTTGAACCCGAGAGTTCTTCGAGACCGAGTGAGAGTAGACAGTGAAGAGTTGATTTTGGGAACTTAAAGATCAGAGGAGACTTGCCAATCATGTATAACTCTTTTATATTTTGTAAAGTAATGATTTTAATGTACATATGTGTATATTTGTAAATATGAAATTAAATGTTTTCATATATGTAAATATTTGATAAATTCCGCTGCGTAACAACTAAATGTATCTATATATATCTATTTAGTTTTGTATTACAAGTTAACTACTTATCTTTCTATAATGTATACAATTGAAAGATTATGGTATGGTTTAAAATGTTTTAAATGTTAAGAAAATCCGTAGCATCTCTATGTTTAGTGCATGTATACTACATTGTGGTGTTTGTAGGGTGCATGTATTGAATGTAGGGGTGTTACAGTTAGCATAGAGAACAATAAGAGTTACCACTTAGATATTTACTAAGAAATTAGTATTAAGTTTAATGGTGTTTTGAGATTCTCAATAGTTAATTTTGTATAATATAATTTCAAAAGTTGAGTATGGATTCCAAGGTGCTAGGCACCTCAAACTATTTAGGCAATCTAGTCAACCTAGTTAATTGCATAGTTAATTTTTTAGTTTTATTTCTTTACCACTTAATTTTTTAAAATTTATTTTTGTCATGTAACATTTATTCCACTCATAAAATAAAGCATAAAATCAGTAGTAAAAAGAAAGTAATGAGTAAATCATCTATATAGTTATATAAGGAGAAATAAATACTATTAATATCAACCCTTTGAAATAACTAAATTAAAACGTTACAGAAAATGCTTAGAAATGCATTAAAAAAAATATTCATGACAGAAAAATTATGACTTTAATATTTTAACTATTAATCCTATCAATTATTCTCAAAATTTCTAATGCATGTGTAAAGAATGAAGTAATCAATAATATTCATATCATTTAAAATTTGTAATGTATGTATAATGAATGAAGAAGTAATCAATAATATCCATGTCATTTAAATAGTTCGTAGGTCATATAATCAATAAGCAGTTGTAACAATAAAATAAGTGAAAAATTGAATCAAGCGTGTGGGTTCTCAAGTTCTCTTCCTTTGAGCAAGATTTTGTCACACCCCAAATTGAATAGTTCCAACAATCTTAGGAACTAAGTCACTTAATGCATGCCGTCGGATGCCATGTAGAACCAAGAATAGGTCCTCGAATCTTTCTGTATCGTGTATTTATTAATATATTCTTACTTGAGCCATCTTTTATCATTTTATGCACACACACATATCAAATAATTTTGATGCCGTCTTGCCACTATGTGTGCCAGTGCATGCATACTAGTATACACATATATTAATTATATAACATCTACATATATATTAAATGCCACACCATATATTACATACTACACCCTTATATTACATACCACGAAGCTATACGGAAGTCTTCAAACATCTACAAAATAATATTCAGAACACTATAACTCTAAATCATTTTACTTTTTCTGTAGCTTTCTAAAGGAGAAGAAATCAGAACCTCCCTAACTGCTACCCTCTAAGCTTGAAACCGTAGATGATCTAGTGAGCAGTCAACTCTAGATGTTTATAACATGAGATGCATGAGTGAAAGGGGTGGCTTATGACCATCAACGTGATCACTGAACAGAAGGTTTAGGAAAGTATAACTCTAATGTGGTCGCTCAATCAATCAGATAAAAGGATTATCAACATAATTTTCATCATAACATTACAGGAAAATAAATAATAACAATAGGGTTTCATAAGAGAACAAAAACATATATACTGACAATAACAGATAACAAATAGGATCAAATCATCATATTAGGACAATAACTTCTTCAGTTATTGTAAAACTCCATGTGCATATAGCCTAGTGGTTTAACTTCAGCTAGGGTTGAGTTCTATCATAATGCATACATACAGAGGCATAAAAGTCACAGTGGATAATCAAAATTAAGGCCAAACACTTATCTGGCCCCCTAAACGTTACATGTTTAGTCACATAGCCCCCTTAACTTTTATTTTAACCACTTATCCCACCGAATTTCCTTTTTTTGTTGCATTTAAACACACTCTTACTTTGTCAGCAGATGCGTGGAGTTCTCGCGCACTTAATTTGGATTTTATCATGTTAAAAAAAAATCTAATCCAATACACATAAGAATAATATTTTCCTCTGATGAAAAAAAAAACCCATAGTTATAATCCCTAATTTCATGTATTTGTGCAATCGAATCACTAAAACACAACTCCCAAAAACCACAGTGGACAACATTGTAATCATTGGAGGAAGGTTAGCTGATTTTCATTAAAGATGAATACCTAAAATTCGAGATAAGGTTGGAAGAAGGCGCCAATTCTTTGAGGCATCTAAGAAAGAAAGTTAATTTATCTCCAAACTTTCTATGAAGACTAACAAATAGAAAGTAACACGTTAAAGCTCCAAAAACTCTCTGCATTTGAAGAAGGCGTCGATTCTTCGAGCTATGGTGAGGCATCTGAAAGAGAAAGATAGTTTGATACCCATGCAGCGAGACAAATTAAATTTGTCGCTCATAGTTGTTAGATTTATAGATTTAGGAAAAGTTAAGCTATTTCTCAAAACTTGTTGTATGTCTTACCATTTTTCAAAATGCTTAGTTGTTATATAGTAGGCTGATGTGGTCCAGTTTTATGCTATTTGGATGTACTTTTATTTTGGTTGGGCGAATTATAAATAATAGTGATAATTTGTCCATTTTTCCAGGATAAGCATATTTGTTTACCTAATATTCCATCATGTAGGTAGATTTGTAAAGGGAAGGCATCGTAGTTATGAGGGGGAAGCGAAAGAAGTTGCATTTGTTGTAGAACACTTAAAAATTGTATTGAAAATCTTAAAGAGCAAGCAGTTGTATGCCAAGCTTAGTAAATGTGAATTTTGGCTGGATAGAGTGGTATTTCTAGGTCATGTAATATTAGCAGATGGAGTTTATGTAGATCCTAAGAAGATAGAAGTTGTGATGAGCTGGGAGCCATCCACAAATCCTATAGAAGTGAGGAGTTTCTTAGGCTTGGTAGGGTATTATAAACGTTTTGTTCAAAACTTCTCCATTATTGCTTCACCATTGACAAAGCTGCTAAGGAAGAACGTGATGTTTAACTGGACAGAGGAGTGTCATCAGAGTTTTGAAAAACTGAAGGCCTATTTGACTTCTGCACCTGTTCTTACTCTTCCTTCAGGCGATGGCAGTTATATGGTGTGTAGTGATGCTTCAAGAAAAGGTTTGGGATGTGTTTTAATGCAACATGGGAAGGTGATTGCTTATGCATCTAGACAGCTCCAACTTCATGAAATGAATTATCCCACTCATGATCTGGAACTCGTTGCAGTGGTTTTTGCCCTAAAAATTTGGAGGCATTATCTTTATGGAGAAAAGTGCCAGATATTCACGGATCATAAGAGTTTAAAGTATCTTCTTTCTCAGAAAGAGTTAAACTTAAGGCAGAGGCAATGGATTGAGCTGCTAAAGGATTATGATTGTACTATTGAGTATCACCCTAGAAAGGCTAATGTAGTAGCTGATGCTTTAAGCCGAAAATCTTATGGTAATCTTTTCCATATCAAGATGGTACGGCTTCTGTTATTATTAGACCTTCGATCATTGGGAGTAGATTTAATGATGAATGAATCGGGAGCATAGCTGGCAACTTTTAATGTTAGACCGATCTTGATTTAAAAAGTTAAAGAAGCTCAAGTTCAAGATGAGAAAATGAAGAAGATCATTGATGGTGTGAAGACAGGTACTCATACAGATTATTCTATCAGGGTAGTACTTGGTAGTCGATTATGTGTACCAAATGTTGATACTTTGAAAAGAGAAATAATGGAAGAAGCTCACTGTTCTGCATATTCTATACATCCGGGTAGTATCAAGATATATAGAACACTTAAAGAAAACTACTGGTGGAAGGGTATGAAGAAGGATATAACAAACTTTGTAGCAAAATGCTTGGTGTGTCAACAAGTTAAGGCGGAACATCAACATCCTTCAGGTCTTCTACAATCTCTTCCAATTCCTGAATGGAAGTGGGAGCATATTACTATGGACTTTGTTTCTAGCTTGCCCCGTACACAACATGGTCATGATAATATTTGGGTAGTTGTAGACAGGTTGACAAAGTCATCTCACTTTCTACCTATCAGATTGGATTTCTCTCTTGATAAGCTTGCAGAAATTTATATGAAAGAGATCATCAGATTACATGGTGCTCCCGTATCTATAGTATCAGACAGGGATCCATGATTTACTTTTAGTTTTTGGCCTAGCCTGCAGAATGCTTTGGGTACAAAGGTAAAGTTCAGTACTTCTTTTTATCCTCAAATAGATGGTCAATCGAAATGCACCATTCAGACTTTGGAGGATATGCTTAGAGTTTGTGTCATGGAATTCAAAGGAAGTTGGGATAAGCATTTACCATTGATGGAGTTTGCTTATAATAACAGTTTTCACTCAAGTATCGGTATGGCGCCTTATGAAGCATTATACGGAAGAAAATACAGAACTCCAGTATGCTGGGATGAAGCTGGAGAAAGAGAATTGGTGGGTCCGAAATTAGTTCAGATGACTACTGATAAAGTCCAATTGATTAAAGATAGATTAAAGGTGGCATAAGATAGATAGAAGAGCTATGCAGATTTGAAGAGAAAGGATATCGAGTATGGTATGGGTGACAAAGTATTTTTAAAAATCTCTCCATGGAAAGGTGTAGTGCGATTTGGTAAACGGAAAAAGTTAAGTCCTCGGTTTATTGGGCCTTATGAGACTGTGGAAATGATCGGCCCTGTTGCTTATAGAATTGTACTACCACCAGAATTATCTCAAATACATGATGTCATTCATGTGTCCATGTTGAGAAAGTACAGAAGCGATCCTTCACATGTATTTCAGAGACAACCAGTGAAATTACGAGAAGATTTGACCTATTAAGAAGAACTAGTCACAATTTTAGCTCGAGAAGAAAGAGTCTTAAGAAATAAGGTTATTCATTTAGTGAAGGTTTTATGGAATAATCATTTGAAGAAAGAAGCCACTTGGGAAAGGGAACAAGATATGATTGCTAAATGTCCTCATTTGTTTTCTTCCATAAATGAGTAAAAATTCGGGGATGAAATTTTAAATTAGAGGGGAATATTGTAATATTCTATTTTGTTTAAAAAAATTATTATTATAAATTAAAATTTATTAATAATAAAAAAAAATGTGCCCACCTACTAACAAGTAGGTGGGCAATTAAAAAAATAATTTATTTATTTATTTAATAATAAAAAAATAGAAAAGAAAAGGAAAGAAAAGAAAAGAAAAAGAAAGAAAGAAAGAAAGAAAATAAAGAAGAAAGAGAATCGGGAGAGAGAGAGAGAGTTCTTCAAATCCATTGCCGACTGTCGTTCAATGACCGACATGCGCCGGATCACCGTTTGTGCCGCCCAAATTCGAGTCGAATGCCGCCAGAACCACCCCCAACCGACGCCGGAATCGCCGTCACGGTCCGGTCAAAGTTCTTTTCGGCAAGATTTTTTTTATCACTATTTCGGCCACTTTCCGACGATATTTTTTGGCGATCTGGGTATTTTTGAAACCCTCATTTTATAAGCTTTATTTAACACCTCATTTGCTAATTTAGGGTATGTATTTAAAATTTTGATGAATAGTAACCTAAAAATTAAATTAAATAAAAGAATTAAAATAATATATATATATATATATAACTTATTTAGAATAATAATTATAATTATAATTAATTAAGAATTATAATTAATAAATTAAAATTTAATTAGTAATTAATGAGTTAGATTAAATTTTATTAATTTGGTTAATTAGTAGAAATTTTATTTAATTTAGATTAATCATTTGTTAATAATAAAAAAAATATTAGTCATATATATTAATTATTTAATGACAAGATAAATTAAGTAATTAGAATAAAAATTTAAATTTAAAATATTGTATGATTAAATTAATTAAATATTTAGGATGTGAATATTTACCAATAAATTATAGAAAATTTCTTATATATATATATATTTATAAATCAATAAATCAATAATTAATTATTTTAAATTTTTAGAATAATTAATATTTATGAATTATAAATTGTTAATATAGTTGTTGATTTATTGAATTAATAAATCATAATTAAAATAGAAATAAGTATGTGTATATGTATATTAACTTAAATAAAAATTAATTAGGATTAAAATAAGCTAAAATTTAGAATTTATGAATTTATTAAAAAATTTCAGAATAAATAAATTGAATTATATATATATGCATGTGATGATTAAAAGATCATAAATTAATAATTTGTTAATTTAGTTATATTAAATTTTACTAATAAACTATTAATATATATAAGTGTTAAAAATAACTAAATTATTTGAGTAAAATCAAATTAATTAATTAGTAAAATGATCAAATTAGATAATAAATAAGGTATAAATAAATTCATAGAAATTCATAAGATTAATTATTTAATTAAAATTTTTATTTCATCATTATAATAATTAAGGCAATAATTTTATTAAAAACATAATTAATGTTAAATTAGTTATTAAATATTAATATTATTGTTGTAGTAATAAAGTATTATTAAAATTATTATATTTATTAGTAATTATTGATTTTAGTACAAGTATTATTATTATCATTATTTTTACCACAATTATAAGTATTAAATATTAAAGCTATTATTTTAATTTTTATATAAATGTATTACAATAACTAGTATTATTATTATAATTATTATTACTAATATTATTTAGTATTAAATTTAATATAAATTGTTAAATGTGAAATAATAGTAATTAAATAATTATTTTAACTATATACATAATATTAATATCATTTTTATTGTCAAAATTATTGATTTTGTTATAAGTAGTTATTAGAAAATAAAAGTAAAATATTAAGATGAAAGTAAATTATATATATGGTTATTAATATAATTATTAGTAAATTTAATATAAGTTATTATGATTAAATTAGACATAAATAAATAATTATTCTAATAAAATGAATTAATTGAATAATGTATAAATAAATACAATTAATATCACTATTGTTATTAGTAATGTTATTGTTATTATTATTTTACAATATATGGAAAATTTTAAGAAAATAGTACTTGAAGCATAAAGAAAAATAGAAAATTTAAGTAGATACTATTTAAAACATAATTACATAAATTAATTAATAAAATAAATATTATTAAACTATTAAATTAAAGAAACTAAAATAATATAATATAGATGTATAAAGAAATAATATAAATACTTAACAAATTTAGACACGTAAATTATATTAAGTCGTTAAAAATATTATTGAAATATTTGATAAGTTATTGGTTTGATAATTGTGTAATACTCATTAGAGTATTAATTTTAAATTTTTTTTAGAATGACCAATTTATGCCTAAACTCCACTGAAAATTCGTTAGAATTTTAGGAATCATTTTCACATTTACTTTTCATGTTATTTAACTCATAGAAATAATAAATCCTAGATAATATTTTAGTAAATTATTATTTTTATATCACTTTAGGTTTGAATTCTACTGCAATTATAGAACATAGAGAGGAACCGGTCGATTAAATAAATTAAGCTATGAATTAGGTGAGTGGGTAATTATATAGCATCGGTAATTTTTATTATATATATATATATATGATTTATTAAAATTGTTATTTGTTGAAATAAATTTTTATAAAATAATTTAGAAAGGTAAAATGATATTTTTGAATATATTTTTTTTAAAAAAAAGGGAACAAATAATGGGGTGTTAATGTTTGAATTATGGTATGAAAATTATTTATTGATACAGTTAAATAAATAATTTATATACACTCATTATATATTTTCTAATATAGACGCATGTGATGACGGGGTGTTAAATGAATTGATGGATTATGATATGATGCTGTCTTTGGGACAGCGCTTGGTATACATATAACCTTTGGGGCGTATATCAGGTGGTCGCCCTTTGGGGGCAGCTCTGCACATGTATATGACCATGTTTATTTGCTTTTGGTACTGCCATGCGTCATCACTGCGCCCAAGATGCCATATTCTACCCTTAGAGTGTCAGTAAATATATATTTACTTACGTCTAAGGTATTATATTTTTCTATGGACTATATATTGAGTGCAATAAAAAAAATTTATGATGATATTTTATTACATGATATGGTGAATTTGTGTTCTTAAAATTATTATGCAGTAATATAAATTTAATTAGTAAGTATATAAGTAAAACTTATTTGTTTCCCCCTTTGTTATATAATTATCTTCTCACTGAGTAGTTGGACTCACCCCTTATTATAATCATTTCAGATACTGTTGGAGAATAGAACTGTAGATTACCTCTACTGTTACTCCAATCAATAAATAATAAAAGTTGAGCCAACATAAGTATCGTTTAGATTTGTTTAAGAAGTATTTATATTTTTTTTTGTTGAACAATAATTAATATATATTTTAAGTGTTAGAAATTATTGGATATTATTATTGTGTGAGTAAGAAGTATACTAAGCAAATAAATTATGAGTGATATTTTAATAATAAATAATAGTATAATAATTTATGATATAAGTCCACCATGAGGCTTAAGAGAATGGGGTGTGACAGATACTTTAACGATTCCCTAGAAAGTCTTCTTACCTTTAGGTTTAGCTTTTTAAGGTTGTTATTCCCTAACCAATATTGTGCTTAACTCTCACTAATCACACAATACAATGAATAAAGCAATCATTGGCTAGCTGATTACTAGCTTTAAGCACAAGAATAACAAATCAATCAACTAAGATAAATATAAAAGAACTTTATTATGAGTTCTTTATTAAGAGTTCATAGAAATAAACGATTGAATCTACCTAATCCCATGAGGGAATTAGTTATTCATAGTGAAATTCAATATTAAATAAAATGTTCTAAAAGAGTAGATAAAAGATTTCATCAAAATTAATCAAAGAATCATAAGAAAAGAAGCTAAAGGCTCAACAAGATGAAAAGCTCTCCAAACAAAATCTAAAATCTGGACATTAAGATTGATTAGAGCTTGAAAAGGAAGTTAAGTCTCTCTGTGCACTAATTGATGCTTCCTTCTTCTTAGATCTAATGATACCAAGAAAATAATAATTTCCCTCACCAAAGGCGGCTCCAATACTTTCATAGACCGCTAGCTACTTCATAAGATGAAACTAAGGTTTTCGAAGAGATTTTCCTTTCAGAATCATGATACCTAATGTATTCTCATATGCACAACCATGCATAATTCAGTTAGCATGACCGTGCCCAGTGATAGCCCTTTGTATCCATTTTATTTCCTTCAAATAGATAAGGAATCAAGTGATAGGCGTGCCCATGCAAATCCTGCACGCTTGTGTTGTTGCTTTTGCTTCTGGATCTTTCTAATTTCTTTAAAAAGTATGCTTATTTCTTGCACAGTCATGCCTTAGTTAATGAGCATGCATGTGTAAATTTTCTTGCTAGATACCATGTTTTTTTAGCTCATTTTCATAGATTTTTGACAACTTTCCAATCAAACTATGAAGAAAGAGAATTCACAAAAAAAAAAAAAAAAAAAACTCTATAAAACATAAAAATGCAACAAATTAATAAATTTTAATGCTAAGAATGAAGGATGAAAATAGATACAACATTTCTAAAGCCCTTTTTTTGTCTTTTCATTGGTTGACTTGCCTAGCCAATAAATAAATAGATTTTCCTTTTTCTTATTAGCTTTTCTCTTCTATTTTCATTTAAGAGAATCTACAAAAAAATTCCAGGTAGATTCCTAATCACCATTTTGTGAATTTCTTTTCCTTTTCAAATTAATTATATTATGCATCGTAACTACCCCTTAGATTCAAAGTACACAACCTTAACATGTCCTTTAGGATTTACATAGTTTTCAAATTTGTCCATCACCTTTAAGAAGAAAGGAAATACAAAGGTCCAGTCTAGTATCTAAAAATGATTGTAAACTTTGTTGGAATATCATAGTAAACTATGCCCCTTTTATCATACACTATGTATTAGCTATCCCATGCAAAGCATATTATGCACATTGCAAATGGTCTTCAAGCAAAAATGGCATGATTACATTATGAATAAAACAAACTATCTTTTGTTTATCTATGAGGTTAGTAGTTGTAATAGCCTAGTTAACTCACGTATTAGCTTGAAAAGTTTAACCTAGTACAATAAGAAGGAGAGGCCAAGAATGGGAAGCAATTTATAAGGTCTAGCTAGTTACTATTTAAAAAACGTAGGTTAAATATTTTGAGTCTTGGTTGAACTCTAAAAAGTAGGTTATTTGGAGTCACTTTTTAGTGGACTATTATAAAAGGTATCAAAAGCACCTCAAGGTCAGTTTTTGTGAAGTTGGTGGGCCAAGACCTATCCATGAAGTAGAGAATCAGATGGAGCCACCTTGGGCACAATTTTCAAACCATAATAATTAATGCCTTTTATGGGCTAGATCTTAATGTGAGCATAAAATATATATGAGCCAGGTGAACTGTGACAAGTACATCACAAGCTAAAAGGAAGAGATGTAACAACAGTCAGATGACCTCCTTACTTGAGGAGCTGATGCTAGCATGTCAACAAGCAAAGCCTAATACGATGTTGGTCTGGAATGAAATTGGAAAGCAATTCATGAGGCCAAGCTAGTTATTATCTAAATAACATGGATTTACCATTTTGAGCAGTGTGTTAATTCTAAAACATTTCATCTATGGCTCGTTTCAGGTGGGACTATTGCAATAGCCAATTATAACTAGTATAATTGTTATCAACTAATCTTAAGTACCACTAAATGTAAAGCCAATACACACAAGAGGAGGCATATACCTACAAAAAAATATATTCTTATAGGCATATTATGTTTCTACCAAATCTTAAGGGTGCTTAAAAAGCCCTAAAAGGGATAGGATAAACCAATTATAATATATTTATCTAAAATTTTCATTATTTAAATTAATCTAATAATTTGAGAATCCTTTAGTATCTCTAGATTATACTTATTTATTATGTGAGAATTTTTTTCCAAAAGAAACAATAACAAGATCTATTAATTTTAAGAATAGAAATTATCAAAAAAGATATTAAATGACTATGAATTTCATTAAAAAATTAGTACGAAGGTTGTATTGTATAATACATGATGCTTTAATTTTATTTATTCTAATAACTGTAACACTAATATGTATTTGATTTTCTTTCAATGATTTAATTTTTTAAAATAAAATTTGTTTTATTAATATACATCATATGAATTTGACAATGTCTACTTTGCATTTTTCATAATATTCTCTCCAAATGAATTAGGAGTGATAATTACCTATAAGAAAATTGTGGTGTACAACTTTAGAACGATTATTTATATCTAAAAAGGAATTTGAAGCAAGATATATGAATATGGATAGTGATTTGTTATAACTTATTTTAGGAAAACAATTTTACTGCAAAACAAGTGTAGATGTAGAAAGCTATAATAATAGCAAAGTTAATAATAGGTAGAAATTAGTTCGAAAACAATGCCTTTTATTATAAAATATTGATAAAATTAGTAATTTTTTTGTTATAAAATTATCACAAGAGGAAAAACCATAATCAATTAACATTATTGAAAACAAAGGAAATAAACATGGATTCAAAAATGATCTTCTCAGTTATATCCTTGTTATTATTTGTTTCTATTGTTCAAGCACAACCTGCTATATTTGATGTAACAAAATATGGTGCCGTGGCTGATGAAAAGACCGACTTAAATAAAGTATGAAGAAAAAATCAATTTTTGGATAATGTAATTCTAAAATTAATTGATAAACTAAATTTTTTTCTCTCTCCCCCCCCCCCCCTTTCTTTTAGGCTTTATTGGATGCTTGGAAAGAAGCTTGTGCAGCGGCAGGTTCTAGCAAAGTCACAATTCCAAAAGGAACATACTTGTTAGGCTTGATTGAGTTATTAGGTCCTTGCAAGGGAGCAATGGAGCTTGAAGTTCTAGGAACAGTGAAAGCTCCACCAGATCTCAGCGGCGATAGTTGGATTACTTTTAACCACATCGATCAATTGACGATATCTGGAGGTGGAACTTTTGATGGTCAAGGAGAAGCTGCATGGAAGGCAAATGATTGTCGTGAGAGGAAAGATTGCAAGGAATATCCTGTTGTAAGTGCATTTGGCTATTTTGTTATATTGTTTAGCGATTTTACAAAGCCATTTGAAGGTAATATTTTTAAGAAATTTTATTTAACGTTTTACTGGTTAATATCTTTTATCAGAGTTTACGATTCAATTTCGTCACCAACAGTTTAGTACATGATGTGACATCTCTCAATAGCAAGAATTTTCATGTAAATGTCTTGGGATGCGAAAACTTTACTTTTAAAAAATTCACAATCACTGCACCAGGAGATAGTGCCAATACAGATGGAATTCATATAGGACGATCCAAGGAGGTCAATATTACTGAAACAAATATTGGCACTGGTGATGATTGCATTTCTGTTGGTGATGGGACACAAAACCTAAGAGTTACAAAAGTAACATGTGGACCTGGTCATGGCATTAGCGTGGGAAGCTTAGGGAAGTACGTGAATGAAGAGCCTGTGGCTGGCATCTTTGTTACAAATTGTACCATTAAAGGAGCTACTAATGGTGTGAGAATTAAATCTTGGCCCGCATTAAATGCTGGAACGGCATCTGATATGCATTTTGAGGATATTACTATGGATGATGTCGAAAATCCTGTTCTTATAGATCAAATGTATTGCCCGTGGAATCAGTGCAATGATAAGGTATTTTCCTTTGAGGAAATAAAGTAAAATAATAACTCAAATTTTATTAGATTATGGTTTAATGCATGTATTTATTCAAACGAATACTAATCTTTTTATTATTATTATTTTCTAGGCACCATCAAAGGTTAAGATTAGTGGTGTTAGTTTCAAGAACATAAAGGGAACTTCAAAAACTGCGGTTGCTGTTAAACTTTTGTGCAGTAGTGGTATTCCATGCGAGAATGTGGAACTTGCTGATATTGACCTAAAATATAGTGGTACTGAATCAGCAACATCTGAATGTACTAATGTTAAGCCAAAAATTACAGGGACACTAAACCCAGCTGGATGTAATGCATGAAGAAGTTTCACCTAAAACAACTTTTTGCGTTTTAGTTTTTATGATAGATGGATGGAAAAGAAGTCTTATTCTAATATTCGACCTTTGATGCTCTTAAGCATATTTCAATGGCGAACTATTTTGTATTTATTTAATGAATAAAATTCTAATGTTTTTCTTTATGATTCATTGATTCATTTCTTTAATGTTACTTTTATAGCTTGAAAAATATTTTCTTGTCTTATTTTTCTATTTTTCATTTAAAATGTGCTTTTCTTTATTTATAAATTTTGTTTTCTTGTTATAATTAAAAATAAATTAATTAAGAAATTGGGATTGAATGGCAATATGACAAAGAAATGTTTAGCATAGAGCCTTAAATAAAAAAGAGCTAGGGAGAAATAAAACAAACTAGAGCCAAAAATGAAAATCAAAGAGATAGAATAAATCACAATTGATAATAAAAACTAGCAACAATTGAATTATAGCTAAATGAAAATTATGCACCTAGTGAAAAAAATGTGGCAAGATTTACCAAAGACCAAATGTGTAGTATGAAATCTCAAAGAATATATAATGGTTTGCTTATATTTTAAAGAAAAAAAAAATAGGTTTCTAAATTTTATTTCGTGAATGATTATCCTTTCTTATTTTTTTTTTTGAAAAAATAAGTTCTTATCATAAATAAAAAGGCATCTATGTTAATGTTAGTGTATGTGCCCTTGGCCATTTATTTGGATCTTTATGTTATACATTCATTATTAATAAATGAGGTTTTATTATCATTATTGTTTGTTTACATGTTACACAATTTTGATATTTGTCCCTGGTTTATTATTGTTATAGAGATAAAAAAATAATTCTTAACCAGTATGAACATTGATTTGATAATCATCAGATGGTTATGTGTATAGTGATACAAATCAATTTCATAGATACTTGTTAGAGAACAATGTATTGGATAGACCCATCATGAGATTACTACATGGGTTAGTGTCATAAGTAAATCTCATGATAGTTATGTATTAATTCTTTGACTTGAGATTGTCATAGTTTCCAATATAAGGACTATTATATTTTGACATGATCAAACATTATCCGTAACTGGATAGTAATAAAGGTTATGATCATATATGATAGAAATTATGTAGAGGATAATGAACAATCAAGATAGAATTTGTCCCTCTCTTTGAGAGAGATATCTTTTGGGCCCCTCGATAAGTGAGACTGTGAAATGCATGGCCGTGCTAAATGAATTGATAGTGTGATCAATTTCATTTGTTTTTATCAGTCTACTTGGAGATCGAGTAATCATAAATTTGGACAATATAAGTATGACGTTGACCGTGACTTATGTTCAAGCTAGATATCGTGTGACAAAGGGATTAATGCATGTACTATTATTAGGCAAATTGGACATTCCTTATATTAATTGAGTAGTTGTAATGCCTTGCTAGAGGCCAATTACGACTTGTTGGTTTAATAGAGATTAAATTGACTACCAATTAATATGGGCCTATCGGGTCACACACAAGAATGTGCTTTGGGCTGGATATAATATTAATAATATTAATATTAGATATTAATATATATATTATTATTATTTTGTTTATATATATATATTATTAGATAATATATTCAGAATCCTTATTAGATTTGGATTCTGAATTTGACTTACCTTTTCCAATTTCGAATTGGATTCTGGAGTGAATATATTCACTCCAGACGTTAAGTCTTCTCAGAGGTAACATTAGAAAAAAAAAGAATGAAAACAAAGGAACCCTAATACGTTTTAGAGAAAATGTTTTTCTAGCCTTCGCCGTTGCAGAGAGCTAGCACTCCAGATGGTAGCATTCATGTGGATACGCGATAGAGGGTGTTTCGCGATCGAGGCATCTCTTCCAAACTGTGATTTTGAATCATCAACAGGTTAGTTCTTTGAAAACTTTCATTGAATTAAACTAATAGCATGGATCCTGGTGGGAAATCAGAGATCAAAAATTTTTTCACTGCGTGTTTTTTGTTTGCAGTGATCTCCTTGATTTCCTAACAGTGGTATCAGAGCCACTTGTTGTTTTTGTTTAAGTCGAAAATGCCATGTTGATATGATTACATGAGATATATTGATTTCGTATGGCATGTTAACTATAAAACCCTAATTTGTTTTTCATATGATGAGAAAGGATTTGGTGTTTTTAATTTCGTTTTCATGAGATGATCATGTATATATGATTGGTTGATTAAAACGATTTTCATATGATGAAAACGATTAAGTTTATATGTGATATAAACATTTGGTAATGATTCTGTAATGGGTTGTACATATTCAAAATAAAACAGTAAGAAGGTTAATGAGATTAACGATTCTGTTTTAGGGTTTCGCCAAAGAAAAATGTTAATGAGATTAACGTTTCTGTTTGGCTTCGAGGGGTGTTGCCCCTCGACCCCTTCCAGGGGCGCTGCCCCTTCGGAACCCCGCCAGCTATCCGGCTAGCGGGACCGCCGTATGTTCTCGCCCTATAGTTCGTTACCGCGACATTAAGAATGTCAATATATTTGTTTCTATTTAACATGTTGGTGATGAATATGTTATGTTTGTTTGATTTCTTGGCATGGTGCATAGCATGGCCTTATGACCTATGTGATTGGTTTATTCATATCTTAATTTTGGGTAAATACGACCTGCGTGTCGTTTATTTTGTTGTAATTTATTTTACTAGTAGTTAGATTTTCTTTTATTGTAATAAATGAAGATTCAAGCTACAATGTTTGTGATGGAGATTCATACCAAGGAGAAGATGGTTCCATGGTGATGGAAACACAAGCTCAAGTTTTGAAGATATGTAATATTGCAAGTGTTGTAATAGATAGGTTTTTCACCTAGGGTTGCCTTTATGATCTTCATTTGGTCTCTTGAAGATCATATTTAGTTTGGCCATGCTATGTCACGTTTACATATTTTGTCATTTGGTATATGATGCTTATGTGATAAATTATATATATGCATATAGGATGCTAAAATATAATGATATGTAATGCAAGACATGATAATAATTTAGTTGAACCCTCATTAATAATTTAAGTCTAAATGCCATCCATGTTTTGAACACCTATCAAAACTAAGATTGTATTAAAGTATGTATTGCCAAAGCAATATGCTTTAAACATTCCTAGCTAAGTAGGATGAGTAATAGTGCTACTCATATGTTTTAAAATTGGTTAGACTTAATTAGGCTATCAAAATAGTTTTGGGCCTAAGGCATTAGATGAATTTCAACATGCTATGACATATGATGTCAATATTCCATAATTACTAAGAGTTACATGAGATGTAATTAGTAAAGATGTTACCTACCTAAATAACTTGATTTTAAGCGTCATGCCAAAGCTGAGTTTAGAATTAAGTGAAATACGGATCTTAGCCTACTAAAATATTTCTTTAGAGGGTTATATTTTTAGTAGGAGTTTAACTAATTTTAACCTCATTATTAATTAAAATTTGACTTTGCATATTTATTTTGTAGATGGCCGCTAATAACAATTCCACCTTATCACTGCGATCTATCCTTGAGAAGGAAAAACTGAAAGAATGTGGGACTAATTTTGTTGACTGGTTTAGGAACCTGAGAATTGTTCTCAAACAAGAGAAAAAGTCCTACGTGCTTGATGAAGCTGTCCCTGACCCACCTCCTGCTGATGCTTCTAATGCTGCTAAGTGTAAGCTTAAGAAGCATGTGGATGATTCCAATGACATAGGATGTCTTATGTTGGCTACTATGTGTCCAGGACTTCAGAAGGATCTGGAACACTTAGAGGCTTATGAGATGAGTGTGCATCTCAAACAAGCTTTCCAACAACAGGCTAGGCAAGATAGGTTTGACACCGCTATTGCATTATTTGACTGCAAAATGTCTGAAGGTGAATCTGTTAGTGCTCATGTTTTGAAGATGAAAGGCTATCTAGATCACCTTGCTAGACTTGGATATCCCCTGAGTTTAGAACTCTCCACGAATTTGATCCTACATTCATTGCCTAGCAGTTTCTCACAGTTTGTCATGAATTATAACATGAATGACATGGAGAAATCCATTCCTGAGCTATATGGTATGCTCAAAACTCCTGAGGGGAATATCGAAAAGCCTACCCAAATATTGAATGTCAATATTAAACAAATGAAAAAAAAAACAAAGATACTAAAGGCAAGGGTAAGGCAAAAGGTGCTAAAGGGTCCAAGGGATAAGCTAAACCAAAACCTGAACCTAAGGCTAAAGTTCCTAAGGAAGGGACTTGTTTCCATTGCAACAAGCCTGGGCATTGGAAGAGAAATTGTCAACTCTATTTGGATGAGTTAAAGAAGTTGAAGTGTAGTGCGACTATATCTTTAGGTATTTATGTTATAGAAATTAATTTATCTATTCCTTCTTCCTGGGTATTAGATACCGGATGTGGATCTCATATTTGTACAAATATGCAAGGACTCAAAAGGAGTAGGATGCTGAAGAAGGGCGAAGTGGACCTACGTTTTGGCAATAGAGCAAGAGTTGCTACTATAGCTGTAGGAACTTATGAACTTGTTATGCCCAATGGGTTTTTGTTAATTTTGAACAATTGCTTTTATGTTCCTACTATGAGTAGGAATCTTATTTCAGTATCTGTTTTGGATGATGAAGGTTATTCAGTTTTGATTAAGAATAAGAAATGTTCTATTTTTGATAAAAATGATTTGCTTTATGGTATTGCAAATTTGGCCTTCATATCCTTAATCTTGATGATTCTAATGGTAATGATATCTATAACATAACTTCTAAGAGAACTAAGCCAAATGAGTTAAACCCTACTTATTTATGGCATTGTCGCCTTAGCCATATAAATGAGAAACACATTTCTAAGCTCCATCAAGATGGATTATTAGATTCATTTGATTTTGAATCATTTGAAACATGTGAGTCTTGTTTGCTTGGTAAGATGACAAAGGATCCTTTTACTGGGCATAGTGAAAAGGGTTAATGATTTATTGGGCTTGATACACACAGATGTATGTGGTCCTTTTAGCATTAGTGCCAGAGGAGGATTTCGATACTTCATTACTTTTACTGATGATTTCAGTAGGTATGGCTATGTCTATCTAATGAAACATAAGCATGAGTCTTTTGAAATGTTTAGAACTTTTCAAAATGAAGTACAAAATCAACTTGGTAAAACAATTAAACTACTTTGATCAGATCGAGGTGGTGAATATTTGAGCCAAGAGTTTGATGATCATCTAAGGGATTGTGGAATTTTTTCACAACTGACTCCTCCAGGAACTCCACAGTGGAATGAAGTTTCTGAAAGGAGAAATCGAACTCTATTAGATATGGTTCAATCAATGATGAGTCAAGCGGATCTTCCTTTATCTTTTTGGGGTTATGCCTTGGAGACAGCTACATTCATTCTGAACCATGTACCATCTAAGGTGGTTAAAAAGACACCATATGAGATATGGATAGGTAAGACACCTAGTTTGTCTTTTCTTAAGATTTGGGGTTGTGAAGCTTATGTGAAAAGACCAGTTTCAGATAAGTTAGCTCCAAAGTCTATCAAGTGTAATTTTGTGGGGTATCCTAAGGAAACTAAAGGATACTATTTTTATACTCCTTTAGAGAACAAAGTGTTTGTTGCTCGAAATGGGATCTTTTTGGAAAAGGAATTTCTTTCTAAGAGAACTAGTGGGAGTATAGTAGAACTTGAGGAAACTCAAGTACCACAAGAAATCATTGAGCCGTCTATAGAGCCTATTTCAGAACCACAAATAGTTGTGGAGTCTGAAGATGTAACACAAATCCCTCTCAGGTCTGATAGGACATATCGTCAGCCAGAGAGATATGGATTTCTTGTGACTGATGATAGTGAAGTAATGCTCATAGATCAAGATGAGCCTACTACCTATCAAGAAGCTGTGTCAGGTCCAGATTCAGACAAATGGCTTGGAGCCATGAAATCTGAGATGCAATCTATGTTTGACAACCAAGTTTGGTCTTTAATTGATCCTCCAGAGGGTATTAAGACTATTGGTTGCAAATGGGTTTTCAAGAAGAAAACTGACATGGATGGGAATGTGCAGACCTATAAAGCTAGGCTTGTTGCAAAAGGTTTCAAGTAAACTCATGGTATAGACTATGATGAAACCTTTTCACCAGTTGCTATGCTTAAGTCTGTTAGAATTCTCATTGCCATTGCAGCATACTATGATTATGAGATATGGCAAATGGATGTCAAAACCGCTTTCCTTAATGGAAACTTGCTTGAGGATGTGTATATGACACAACCTGAGGGTTCTGTAAATCCTGAGAATGCTACAAAGGTTTGCAAGCTTCAAAGATCCATTTATGGATTGAAGCAAGCATCTCGAAGCTGGAATCTTCATTTTGATGAAATAGTTAGGAACTTTGGTTTCATCAAGAATGAAGATGAACCTTGTGTTTACAAGATGGTTAGTGGGAGTGCAGTAGTGTTTTTAGTCTTATATGTGGATGACATATTACTCATTGGGAATGATATCCCTACCTTGCAAAAGGTTAAGACTTAGTTAGGGAATTCTTTCTCAATGAAAGACTTAGGTGAGGCTACCTATATCCTTGGTATAAAGATCTATAGAGATAGATCTAGAAGGATAATTGGCCTGAGTCAAAGTACATACATAGATAAAGTGTTGAAGAGGTTCAACATGCAAGATTCCAAAAAGGGATTCTTGCCTATGTCTCATGGCATTCATCTCAGCAAGAGTCAATGTCCTATGACATCTAATGAGTGAGATCGAATGAATAAGATTCCTTATGCTTCTGCTATAGGATCTATTATGTATGCCATGTTATGTACTAGACTAGATGTTTCATATCCATTAAGCACAACTAGTAGATTTTAAGCTGATCCTGGTGAAGGTCACTGGACAACTGTCAAGAATATTCTTAAGTACCTTCGAAGGACTAAAGATGTATTCTTGGTTTATGGAGGTTTGGAAGATGAGCTAGTTGTAAATGGTTACACAGATGCTAGTTTCCAAACTGACATAGATGATTTTAGATCGCAGTCAGGTTTTGTATTCACATTGAATGGTGGAGTTGTTAGTTGGAAGAGTTCAAAACAAAGCACCGTGGCTGATTCTACAACAGAGGCTGAGTATATAGCAGCATCAGATGCAGCTAAGGAAGCAGTCTGGTTGAAGAAATTCATCACTGAGCTAAGAGTGGTGCCTAGCATTGCAAATCCTGTGGACATTTATTGTGACAACAATGGTGCCATAGCACAGGCAAAAGAGCCTAGATCTCATCAAAGGTCTAAGCATATACTCAGGCGTTTTCACCTCATTCGAGACATTATCGATAGAGGAGATATCAAGATATGCAAAGTTGACATAAATGATCAGCATACTAGATCTATGGGTCTTAGAAATTTGTAGGCCTAGTGCAAGTGGGAGATTGTTAGTGTATGTGCCCTAGGCCATTTATTTAGATCTTTATATTATACATTCATTATTAATAAATGAGGTTTTATTATCATTATTGTTTGTTTGCATGTTACACAATTTTGATATTTGTCCCTGTTTTATTATTGTTATAGAGATAAAAAAATAATTCTTAACCAGTATGAACATTGATTTGATAATCATCAGATGGTTATGTGTATAGTGATACAAATCAATTTCATAGATACTTGTTAGAGAACAATGTATTGGATAAACCCATCATGAGATTACTACATGGGTTAGTGTCATAAGTAAATCTCATGATAGTTATGTATTAATTCTTTGACTTGAGATTGTCATAGTTTCCAATATAAGGACTATTATATTTTGACATGATCAAACATTATCCGTAACTGGATAGTAATAAAGGTTATGATCATATATGATAGAAATTATGTAGAGGATAATGAACAATCAAGAAAGAATTTGTCCCTCTCTTTGAGAGAGATATCTTTTGGGCCCCTCGATAAGTGAGACTGTGAAATGCATGGCCGTGCTCAAATGAATTGATAGTGTGATCAATTTCATTTGTTTTTATCAGTCTACTTGGAGATCGAGTAATCATAAGTTTGGATAATATAAGTATGACGTTGACCATGACTTATGTTCAAGCTAGATATCGTGTGACAAAGGGATTAATGCATGTACTATTATTAGGCAAATTAGACATTCCTTATATTACTTGGGTAGTTGTAACGCCTTGCTAGAGGCCAATTACGACTTGTTGGTTTAATAGAGATTAAATTGACTGCTAATTAATATGGGCCTATCGGGTCACACACAAGAATGCGCTTTGGGCTGGATATAATATTAATAATATTAATATTAGATATTAATATTTATTATTATTATTATTTTCATTTATATATATATATATTATTATATAATATATTCAGAATCCTTATTAGATTTGGATTCTGAATTTGACTTACCTTATCCAATTTCGAATTGGATTCTGGAGTGAATATATTCACTCCAGACGTTAAGTCTTCTCAGAGGTAACATTAGAAAAAAAAAGAACGAAAACAAAGGAACCCTAATACGTTTTAGAGAAAAAAATTTTCCAGCCTTCGCCGTTGCAGAGAGCTAGCACTCCAGACGGTAGCATTTGTGTGGATACGCGATAGAGGGTGTTTCGCGATCGAGGCATCTCTTCCAAACTGTGATTTCGAATCATCAACAGGTTAGTTCTTTGAATACTTTCGTCGAATTAAACGAACAGCATGGATCCTAGTGGGAAATCAGAGATCAAAAATTTTTCCGCTGCGTGTTTTTTGTTTGCAGTGATCTCCTTGATTTCCTAACAGTTAAATGGAAAGAATTTTTAGGCCTAAATATGATATTTCAATTAGCAAATAAAGTAATGGAAAATGAATTGGCTAATTAGCTCAATTATAAAGAGTTTCATTTAATGAGATTTAGAAGGAAATTCCAAATATTGGTGGGTTTATTTGGCAGTCTATAACAATTTTGTTGCCATAAAATATAAAGAAATATTGTAAAAGAGTGGTCGCGATTATCATTATAGTCATCTAGGCTACAGAAATATGAAACTAGTCCAAATAGTTAGCATAGAGAACAATAAGAGTTACCACTTACATATTTATTGAGAAATTAGTATTAAGTTTAATGGTGTTTTGAGATTCTCAACAGTTAATTATGTATAATATAATTTCAAAAGTTGAGTATGGATTCCAAGGTGCTAGGCACCTCAAACTATTTAGGCAATCTAGTCAACCTCGTTAATTGCATAGTTAATTTTTGAGCTTTATTTCTTTACCACTTAATTTTTTAAAATTTATTTTTGTCATGTAACAAATATTTCCACTCATAAAATAAAGCATAAAATGAGTAGTAAAAAGAAAGTAATGAGTAAATCATCTATATAGTTATATAAGGAGAAATAAGTACTATTAATGACAACCCTTTGAAATAACTAAATTAAAACATTACAAAAAATGCTTAGAAATGCATTTAAAAACAAAAAAAAAATATTCATGATAGAAAAATTATGACTTTAATATTTTAATTATTGATCCTATCAATTATTCTCAAAATTTCTAATTCATGTGTAAAGAATGAACTAATCAACAATATTCATATCATTTAAAATTTTTAGTGTATGTATAATGAATGAAGAAGTAATCAACAATATTCATGACATTTAAATAGTCCGTAGGTCATATAATCAATAAGCAGTTGTATTAATAAAACAATTGAAAAATTGAATCAAGCATGTGGGTTCTCAAGTTCTCTTCCTTTGAGCAAGATTTTTTCACACCCCAAACTGAATAGTTACAACAATCTTAGGAGCCAAGTGTGAGCGAAAATTTTTGCCCTCACTCCCACGTAGAATAATTCTTGCGATTTCGGCACTGTTAAGTTCGGGGCCTTAGAGAATACGGGCCTAAGCCCGGAGAAAATAGATTCGCCACCCGAACGGGCCAAGAAAAAAAAGGGTAGATGACTCGATTCCTAAGGAATCCACAACCCCCTAATGGTTTCAAAAAGTTAGGTAAGCGTAGGGAAGGTGAGAATGACCCAGCACTCCCACAACACCCAGTTCATTGGAGTCATCCTCCTTTCCAGGTCTCAATATTATAAAATTATTAATTAACACAATATTATCCATACTACATGATATCAATAGAATAAATACTTTAAAAATCATGGTAAGGTCTAAACAAATTAAATAAATAGGCACTCATCCAAAGATGGAAACATGCCTTTAAAATTGTCCAATGTCCAAAAGAAAATAAAAAAAAAGGATACCTACCAGTTGGTGAAAATGTATCCTTTATATAGGTCTAAAGCTTAAAGATAATTACATGATATTTAACAATTTGTGGTGCCCAATTATGAAAACATACCTCTTACAATTTCTTAAAACTAAAAATAAATCAAAGCATTCCAATATTCATCATAAAATCAAGTAAGAATAAATCATCCATTGAGATATGCAATAAATCATCCATCAACATATATCATAAATATACAATTAAGTAATAAATATAGAAACTAGGGTTTTAGATTTCAACTAGGGTTTCTTGGGAAAATTTAGGGTTTACGGAGTTCTTGTTTTAAAATTTATGATTTTAGGATTTTAGAAGTTTTATAAAAATAATATTAAGGTTTAGATTTTAAGTAAATAAAATTGAAGCTTATGAAAATAGAATTAAAAGTTAGGCATTTAGAAAGAATAGGTTACTGTGATAATTTAGAAAAATATAATTATTACTACTATTTAATGAAAGCTAAGCTACTCTAACAATCAAGTAATAAGAGAACTAATTAGGGTTTTTTTGTTTTAAGGGAACAAAATTTAAGTTCTAAGAAAGTAAAACTTGAGATTTAGGTTTTAAAGAGTGATTAGGGTTTGAATTAAATAGATTAAAGCTTATGAAAATAAGGCTAAAAACTTAAATGTTTGAAAAGAGTGAGCTACTGTGACGATACTTAATTTTGACAAATAAAACTAAAGAAACATACCTATGTTTGAAGGATCCACCAAAAATTGTTGATGAAATTCTTGGCCGAGCTTAACACCAAGGCAGAAGATTGCTTGCTGCCTTGATTACTTATTGTTGCTTGATTGTAGCTTTATTGTTGCTTTTGAATTTCCAAAATCTAGTCCATGAATCAATTGCTAAGAAAAAATTTGAATAATTCTCCCGTCCAAAATCTCCCTTTCTATGTATTCTCCCATCCAAAATCTCCCTTTAATATTGGTTTCATGGTGATTGTCGAGGTACTCTTCTTCTACCATCGTCAATTCCATTCTTATACTTGTATGAATTTGATTTTCATTGTTGTTGCAGGTATGGGCATATGAGCATAATCTTGTGAGGGCACCTGGCATTTCCTGAGAGATAGTCGAGTATCCGAGATTGAATTTTTGATTGCAAGATCATGCAACAGTTCATGGCTCTCACCATGTGCAGACCCAGTGCTATATCTTGAGTTACTTAACCTGGGGCCAGGTAAAATAATATTAGTATACTTTAAAATTTATGTAAAAAGTTTACTTATCTTCTGTCATCCTGTAGGTCAATTTGGCTTGGTGAAAAACTGAAGAGTGGATCAACTGGACTCCTTCTATGAACGCCGCACTGCCTTTCCAGCATACCCGCCGAGTCATTGCTAGTTCTGTGTCTAGTGGTTGGTTACTCGGGGAGAGGGTGTATGAGTAGTTCCTTGGTCTCTAACGATGGAGGATCCCGATGAATTGCCCGGCGTATACTTTAAATATCACATCAATGTCGAAGAGTGCGTGGTGGTTAGCTCGAAATGGTTATGATGTTAAAACTTTTATCTATCCACCGGGTGTGTATACTCAGTTTATTCGAGTAGGGCTCTTGAATTTTGACATATCTCCTATTGGTGTTCAAAAAATTTCTGAGAAAGATGAGGATAGTGATGAAGAGGAGTACCACGGAGAGGGAGGAGGGTCCATCTCTCATCCCAGGGCTAGCACCTCTCAGGTAAACTTTTACTAATTTTCCATTGTAATTACTCCTTTTGCAACTTGTTTTGATTGTTTTAATGATTATTGTAGGCTACTGGCTCATTTGGTCATGAGGCTGGACCTTCCTCTGCCACTCCTCCATTTGATCTTTCTTATCAACCGGAGATGCCATCTCATCCGCAAGGTGTTGATATGAGTTACCTAGGAGGTCATCCTGTTCCTTGATGATTTATGCTATATATATGCATAATTATGTATGCTCTTACCCTTTCCCTTTCTGACTCACAGCAGATGCTTGAGGAACAAAACAAGAAACTACAAGAGGAGTTAGCTGCTAGTCATCAACAGGTTGCACATTTTGAAAAATTGTATCATCAGTCAGAGCAAGACTATCAAGACTTCCAGTTCTAGAGAATGAGGGATCCTGGTGCTTCATCTTCTAGGGGACCCCAAACTGATGACCATGAGATCCCTTCATCTACTTTGGATGAAGACCGTTATAGACCTGAATTCCAGGGTAATAGAGGTCCAGGTCCTCCTTCTTCAGGTGGACTCGAGACAAATGATATGCCTCCTCCTCCAATAGGCAATGATTTTTTTAGGGTTTTGTTTGATTATGGACCACCCCCTTCTCAGTGATCCATAATTATTGTATTAATTGAGAAAATAATGATAATAATAACAATGATAATAATTTATAATTTGCACTTTTACTGCAACTTTTGAATTTTAAATTTTTTTATCATTTTGTATTATTATTATCATCATCATTATTACTATGGTATATTCATAGGTCCTTCCTCTCACAATTCAGAATCCTAGAGTAGCACTAATTCACAAAGCCAAAAGTAACGTGGCAACTCAAAACCATTTCATTGTTGATTTTCTATTCTAGCGCATCTCAGTCTTAAGCCATTCCTTGTCAACTTTGGTATAGCCAATCTCCCTATACAAATTCTCTTTCCACACTATGACCACATACAGAAGCTAGGAAATTCTTTTCGAATTTTAATTTCAACATCAAAATTCCTTTCAACAATTTTATTTTTCCTTTAATCTTCAACAATGACAGAACTCAATTTGAAGAAAATAAAAGGTTTATTTAAAAATATGAAAGCCATTCATTGGGAACAAATATCTTGGTCTCAAATCAATACTTTGAAGTTCTCTCAAAATATTAAATTGGACCACTCTTTTTTACGTGCCATGGTTTCCTTTTGAAATGTGAATTCTAGGACATTTAAGATAAATGGTTTTGAGATATGTCCCATGATTGGAGAGTTTGAGGCCATCCTTGGATATCCAAGCAATCAACCAATGGCATTGCCTATATTAACTTCCAAAACTCAACAAAAGATGCAAATGTTATTTCAACTTTCAAAGCACGAAGTTCTACAGTTGACGAGAGGTGAGAAAATTCTGCTTGGTCCCTCGATTGACTCTTGCATTTCTCACTTGGCTCCTACCAAAACTTGGGAATGCATGTTTTATGTCTGCTTTCCTAGACAATTCTTTCTTGTTTCTTCTAATGGCGATATCGATCCATTAGTATTGGATATCATGGACCAAATAGAAGGAGGCTTGTTGCCGATACCCGTGATCTTAGCTGAGACTTTAATTGGATTGGACCAATTTAAATCAGGATCATCAAGGAGATTGGTCAGGAGTCCGTTACTGCTTTAGATAACTACCTAAACGGCCCTTTTCAGTTTTCAATTTAGGCCCCTTTTTCATATTGCTCTAATTTTTGCCTAGTCCGCCCTTGCAGATTTTCGAAACTAGCGAGATATCCTAATTTTTGCATGAGCCGCCCTTGTGGGTTTTTAACTTAGTGGACCCCTTTTTTATGTTGGTTCTAATTTTTTTCTAGACAGTCCTTATGGTTTTTGAAACTAGTGAACCGTCTTAATTTTTTCCTAGGCCGTCCTTACGAATTTTTAACCTAACGGGCTTTTTTTTACAGATTTGGCTTCAGGAGCGTCTCTGCTTGCTTGACACTCTATCCATAGATTTCACCAGATACCTGCCATAATATCATTATGTCGGGAAACTACTCCATCCTACTTCTTCATATGCCAATTAGGTTGACTGGATCCGCTCACGTGCTGCAGTCAATATCCGTTGGTTAGTACCTTGGTAGAAGATTTCTCATATCACCATTCGGACATATTTGATGTATGTTCCTCTTGCTGCTCTTCACCAAGGTACTTGCTATGATCCTTGCCGGCTTGACCATCAGTATGGAGCCAAGCCTCGAGTTTCGAGTTTACTCCTGACTTGGACATGCCTTGTCTGACTGAAGACTTCTTTGATCAGCTAAAGAAAAGCTGGCCTACACGCTACACTTATCATCTACCATAGATTTTACATTTGTCAATTTCTTTAGAAAGAATATTTTTAGGATGAAAAAGTAATGAAAGTAATAACAAGAGATGTTTCTTTTCCTTTTATAATTTTTCGTCACCTTTCACTATTGTGTTATTTCTTTTATCCATATTTGGTCAAACACTTAAAATAGTGCACATAGAAAAAATTTAATATTAACTTTGTTTTATTAAATTGGGGAACAACCAAACATAAGGCCAGCATACACAAGATCACTCCTGTCACCAACTAGCCCTTTTGGGTTTTTTTAATTGACAATTTTCTCTCACTTAGCTCTAATTATTGCCTAGCCCGCCCTTTTAGATTTTCAAAACTAGCGGACTGCTCTAACTTTTACCTAGGCCGTCCTTTTGGATTTTCAACCTAGCGATCTCTTCTCTCTTTTTTTTATATATAAAACCTCTTCAACCTGTCAATGTTCATTGGCTCGTTAAACTCATTCTCGTCCATGTCTGATAACTTGACTACACCCTTGTTCATGACTTGTTTCACAACATATGGTCCTTCCTAACTAGGCCTATATTTCCCTCTTGGATCATATACATTAGGCTTACATTGCTTCAACACTAAGTTGCCGACTCTAAACTTTCTGATCTTAACCCTTCTATTATAGGCTCGAGCTATCTTCCTTTGATACAGTTGATGATGAAACAATGCTTTTAACCTCCTCTCTTCTAGTAAAGCTAACTATGTGTATATGCTTACTACCCACTCCGTCTCAGGCAATTCAGCTTTTAAGACCACTCTCAATGACTTGATCTCTATTTCAATTGGCAATACTGCCTCCATCCCATAAACTAAAGAGAACGGTGTCATTCCAGTCGGCATTCGCACACTTGTTCTGTATCCCCACAAAGCAAAAGGAAGCATCTCTGACCAATCCCTGTATGTCTTGGTCACCTTGGACAGAATCTGCATAATTATCTTGTTTGTTGCTTCTACTGCATCATTAGCCTTCGGTCTATAAGAGGATCGGTGATAATGGATTTGGTATTTCAAGAATAAGTCCCTAACTGCTCCTTGAAACTGTATCCCATTGTCCGATATCACACTGTGTGGGACCTCATACCTATAGATGAAATTCTTTTCAATAAATCTAACCATTTGCCTTGCCCCCAGCTTGTAGAAAGATTTAGCCTCTACCCACTTTGAAAAATAATCCACTGCTACTATAATGAAACGGTGACCATTTGAAGCTGTCGGATGTATCGCTCCTATAATGTCAATCCCCCAAGTTGCGAAGGGCCAGGGTGAAAACATAGAATGCAATTCTTTAGGAGGCATGTGATTCAGATTACCATACATCTGACATTGTTGGCACTTCTTCACAAACTCAATACAATCTCTCCATGGTCAACCAGTAGTATCCTTATCGAATTATCTTCTTAACTAGGGCAAAACCACTCAAGTGTGGACCACAACTTCCCGTATGTATTTTTGACATAATATGCTCTACTTCAGGCTTCCTCAAGCATCTTAAGTGCATCCCATTAGGCCATCTTCGATACAACTCTCCATAAAAGGTGATGAATTGTAAGGACCATCACCTTATGGCTTTTCTTTCTTTCTTTGTTACCCCCAACAGGTATTCCTTATCCTCCAAAAATCGTCTTATAGTGTCATACCAAGTATTATGGTCTGTATCAGTTTCCATGATTATCTCATATTCATAGCAAGGAGTTGATGAACTTGTCAAAACTAGAGACTTAAGGAATAAGTTGATAGGATTTTTCCATATCGAAGCTAACGTGGCTAGGGCATCAGCCATATGGTTTTATTCTCTTGGTAGGTGTATAAACCTGCACTCCTTAAAATTCTTCTTCATCAAGGTCAAGTAATGGTGGTATGGTTTTAGCTTCTCTTCTTTTAACTCCCACTCTCCATTTACTTGGGATACTACTAGCAACGAATCGCCAAAGACTTGCACCTTATCCACCTTCATAATCATCAGGGTTTCCAAACCAAAAATACATGCTTCATACTCTACCATATTATTGGTTGCCCTAAACTTTAACTTCTTAGCTAAAGGGATAAGCTCTCCTTCGGGCGATTCTAGTATGACTCCCAAACCTGCTCCTTTCCTATTCACTGCTCCATTGAAATACATCTTCCATCCTTGTACCTCTATGGACTCTAAATGTTCATCAGGAAATTCCAAGACTACCTCTTCGCTATCTGGCAATGGTTGTTGGGCCATAAATTCTGCCACCGCTCTTCCTTTGATTGTTTTTTTTGTTATATACTCAATCTCAAATTCTTCTAAAATTATCAACCATTGACCATATTTCCCGATTAAAGAGGGTGTCTCCCTTAAGTACTTCACTGGATCCAACCTAGAAATTGCTTGCACACTATAAGATTGAAAGTAATGTTGCAACTTCTTAAAAGACCAAACCACAACTATACAGGTCTTTTCAATGATACTATACTTAATCTCATAAGGTAGGAGCTTTCTACTCAAATAGTAGACTGCGTGCTCAAGCCCCGACTCATCTGTTTGGGCTAGCATAGCTCCTATTGACTCTTTCTCTACTGCTAAGTATAGCAACAAAGGTTTATCGGGTTTAGGTGGTTTTAAAATAGGTGGATTTAGCAGCATCTATTTTGCTTAAAGATACATCTTTACAAACTCAAACTCACATATTCAAACAAATTTAATCATCAAGAAGAAGTTTTCAAAAATTTTGATACACTTGAAGTTGTCTGTTCAAAGCATGACCAACAATCTATTTCATTCTACATTTCTGTCAATTTCCTACATTTCTTTTATTTTTGTCTTTTGATTAAGGATATGACACCCAAAACCAAAACCAAATCCACCAAAAAGAAAACCACAACTAAAGAAAAGGGGATTGGGATTCATGAACCTAAATCCCAACCTTAACCTCAAACCAAATCCAAACACTTCACTAGAAAAAGTGTTCAACGTCACAAACCCAAGTACAAAAATGAGGATGAGAGGACCAAATATTATATGCTTAAGAAGAAGACCCTTGAACCAACCAAAATACTTGCAGAAGGGATGCTCTTAACTCTAAACATCTTTGGTGAAATCTATAGCTACCTTGATAGAATTGAGCGGAGACAATATGAATTTCTAAATGAGTTAGGTTACTCTAGCCTCTCAAGGGAATTCTTAATGTCTCTAAGGGTAGAGAAAAGCCACAATTCACCAATAGGATTCTATGGAGTTTACTTTAGGCTTTTTGACCAAGATTTTAATTTAGTGAAGTTTGGGGATTTCAAACTCATGGAGCTCTATCCTACAATGATGTAGATTTTCCTTTAAAGAATTATTCATCGTTTTGGAGTGAATTATCCATTGAAACCTAATATAACAATAGGTTATCCAAAGCTATACATTTTAGGACCCTTCTCTTTTGGCTCTTACATAGAATCATCACTTATACCATTCATCAAAGAAGTGATGGAAATGAAAAGGTTACTCAACGTGACTTATTGTTCTTATATGCTATTGTGCATAATGAGCCAATACAAAGTGGTAGATTTTTCATTGATACATTCATACATCATGAAAAATTTCAAACCGGAACCTTCTTTCTATCCTCCCAAATCACCCACCTTGCAAGACACTTAGGACTCCTAACCCCCCCCCCCCCCCCCCCCCCAAAATCTTGCAACTCTTAGTGACCCCCTTGATCCGGCCATAAAATCTATCAATCTAGAATACCTTGAGCATGCTAGATGTATCCAAAAGATTGATAATCACTATGAATATATTTTTGGTACCAAGGGAGTAATTTAAAGGGAAAGGAAGAGACCTAGATACCATATCTTGGAACAAGAAGGTAAACCTACCCTTGTTGAAGTTGAACATCTCCCTACACCTTCCAAACCTACCAAAGAAAAAGGTGAATCATCCAAATCCCTAAAGCTTATCTTCAAGTCCATATCTTCTCCTCAAAAAACAATTTCATCACTTCAAGAAGGATGTCACAAAGCGAATCACAAAACTTAACAAAAAGGTTGATCTCATTTCCTACATTCATCATGACATATATGACTTACAAGAAAAATTTAATCTTCCTCAGTGTGATTTGAGTGAATAGGATGTAAGTGAGCATCTTGAAAGTCCTTATGAAGGAACCTCACCATCTTCAAATGACTCCTCTCCAACTCATATTGGTGATAATGATGGAAGTTCTCCATCTCCTACTCCACCATCAAGAAAAGGAAAAGAAAAAGTATTTGCTTAATCATTGTCTTGTATTTTCTTTTCACTTAGTATCTAACTTCTATTTCACTTGTATTTTCATTAATTGGTATCCATGGATTTTATCTTGATTCATTTCTGCCTTTGTCAATGGGGGTGAAAATATGATTGAATTTCAGTGTATTTTTAAATTATTATTATCATATCTTAAATACTTTAAAAGATAAAGGGAAAGATAACTTAGAATGGAGCAAGAAAGCATATTGAGAAAACATATTGGTATCAAAAAGGGCATAAACCAATTCATATCAAATAAGCATTCATTTATCATTTTACATAGGGGAGAAAATTTATTAATTTCTTCATGAATTTAATTTTGCTCAACTTAAAATTTAATTTGATTGTCAAAGTCAAAAAGGGGGAGATTGTTGAGCTTATTTCAATCAAACATTGTTTTGACCTTTGACAATCAAATTGGTAAAGGACTAATAATCTCGAACAAGTTTATTTTTGCAGCATCAGTACCCGAGCAGTTGTGCGACCGCCCAAACTACCGCACGACCGTACAACTTCAGCAGAAAGCATAGAACTGAACGACAATATGACAAGAAGTCTCACCGAGCAAAAAATGGAAGATTGAATACAAAATGTAGCACGAGCAAGGAAAACTGAACATATATATAGATAATGTCGAGCTATAGAGTATGAGCACAGATCTATCAAGCATGGAACTGCCGAGCAGAAAGTCGATCTAATATGCAAACTTGAGAGTGAAAAGAATAGAACCGAATGAACATTTAAAATGCCAAGCTAAGCTATAGATCTATCAAGCTGAGCACAGTGCTGATGGAACAACCAAACTTAGCAAGTATTGCAATTCCACACTAAGCCAAGCAAATCAATTAAAGCAAAAGAGCTAAGTCCTCAGGAAGGAAGAAAATCCACAATTTCCATAGAAGAGATCGCAGTCTCAGTTAGTGGTGAAATTAGAATGCCAAATATATCAAGCGACCACCAAGGAAACTAAACGATCGCACATGACAAAGAACAAAAATGTTGAATAATACAGAAGAGATAGCGGTTAGACTTCGTGGTGCTTTCTCGAAGCTCAATATCTTGTGTGCCCTCCCAGATGAACCGAGTGATCGCATGAGTATGAAAAATTTGAATCTGAGTGCCAAAATATCTAGGACCAATAAGAATCAAACACGTGGAAAGAGAAATTTAAATTCAACGGTAATGTTATGTCGCGCGATTGCGCACTGAGTCGGGCGACCATGAGACATACAAGTATGGGCAATTGAATTCTGTCGGACAACAAAATTCGACCATTGGAAGTAGCTGTTACTCAGAACTTTTTAGATTGTGTGACCATACACGGAGCTGAGCGACAGCACATCAAGCTCCAAACACAGAATTAGTGGGAGACAAGCACTAATCGTGTGGGAACCACCTCAAACGGCTAGTTTAAGCCAAAAGGCTATAAAAACCACATTAAACTTTATTTTTGTGGTTAGAGAACACCTTGATTGATATTGTAATTTCATTGAACAATATTTTTTATTATCTTGTCTAAAGATTAGAGTATCAAACACCATAAATTCTAAGAGTGTTGGGTGTGAGCATTAAAACACCATTAAAGTTTGAATATGAACTTGGAAACACTTAGGTTATGAGAGTGAGCTTAGGAAAACTCTTGTAAGGGTTGTGATGATTGATCTCAAACCATTGTTAAGTTTGGTGTGAGCTTGTGAAAATACTAAGTTAGAGTTAAGCTTATAAAAACTCAAGTATAGTGAAACCTTAACAAGTTGTTAAGGAAGTGGATGTAGGATAAAGGTAAATTCAAACCACTATAAGTCTTTTTTGTTTATTCTTCTACTCTCTACTTAATCTTCTTCTATATCTTCTACATTTCTTGTTTATTAAATTTTGAAATTGCCATCAACTCTCAAACAGCCAATTCACCCCCCTCTTGGTTTTCATCTTGGGACAACAAAGGAGGAGGAGCAATGTCAATGTGATTGATGCACTTGCCTAGCCAAAAACTATAGCAAATCAAACTACTGGAAAGCCTACTGCAACTCAACCTCAAACAAGGGGTAGAGGTAGAGGTAGAGGAAAAGGAATTCACCCAACACCTTCATTAACTCAGCCTAACCCCAAACGATAAAATATTTTAGATATGGGGTATATGTTAGTGAAAACACTGGTGTATCAATTGAGAATGTAAGTTGCTGTTGTTTTGTGATTGCATTATGTTTTTATACTATTGAATTAACTAATACAACTTTTTTTCTTTCACAAAAGTTTGGCAGGTTTACTAGCAGGATGATTCACAACCCAAACAAAATTCTGAGGTCATCTTCCGTTACTGGTGATATTGTATTCAAACCCCATGGATTGAAATGGAAGGGAAAAAAGGCTATGACAACCAGATAGTTACAATGAGAATCAATTAATAATAGAGTCACAAGATTTGCAGCTAGAGATGTTATGTTGTCCCAAAAATATCATCCACTGTTGCTAATCCAAAGAGCACCTAGAGATCAATTTTGTTTATTTTAGCTAATTAGTATTTTGTTTGGCAGTTTGTCAACTAGATTATATGTAAGGTAATTTTCAGGTTATGCAAACTTGTATTTTATAGACGTAATGGATTGGTGTTTATAAATGTTAGCAAACCTTGAAAATGCAAATGGGTAGTGGTATTTAACAAATTCTGTGAGATTTGATGGATTCTGATACTATTTTAGGTTGGATTTATTTGTGTAAATTATTTGTTTATTTTACTAGACTTAGTTTGTATTTTGAAACAATATTGTAGTAGATGTTGCATGAATGTTTTGATTTATGCAACTATACATCCTGCAAAATCAAAAGTCCAACACAGAATATTTTGTAGTCACTCTACAGATTAATACTAAACACAACCCTGTATAGCCAATGCTATAAATCAATACTAAACATCACCCCATCAGCCATCACTACATATCCGTAACAACCACACTACAAATCATGCAATATATAAATTTCCAATGCTAAACATTCTACATTAACTATCAAACCAGATGCATTTTGTATTAAATACTAAACTAAAGACAAAAAATATATATATGTAAAAAATGAAATCACCAGGTTAGATACCAAAATATCAATTTCTTTTATTTACCGTACTCATTACAAAATACCAGAGGCAATCTAAGCCAACTTACATTAATACAAAGTCACCAAACTATGAAATATTATGAAATTCCTAACAACCAGAGAGGCTAAGCCAACTTCCCAACAACTAATCCAAGTATAAAGAAAAAACCTAGCAGGATAGCCCTTTTGCTCATCCACATTGCCTTTGTACTTATTTCTCTTTGATTTTTTTTTCTTTCGAAGCAACCCACTTATCACATTCCTAGAATGATCGGTCATTGGAGGATCCAACCACATGAAGAAGCTGAATGCTTCACCGACCTAAAAATCAAGAAGAAAAACCCCCCAAATTAAATAAAATTACTAGTAATATAGTTTACTAATATAAAGTTTTAATAGAAATTCAACTCACCCCATATTTTGAACAACTAAAAATCTCCTTCAAGGATTCAATTTTGTCCAAGAAGCCTTCATGGTACTTGCTTTAGCACAATGACATCTAGGGATTAGAGTTTCATTTAGGTTAAGATCCATGCCGAGTGACTAAATTAAAGATGAGAGAATGAAGACCACAAAGAAGAAGTGCACAATGAAGAAGGAAGAATTTTTGTTTCAGAATGAAGATATATAAATTTTAGAAAGTGAAGAATTAAGCATTCAATTTATTGTAAAAAATATACCTATTGTGTACCCATTAGAGATGAAGCCCAGTCGGATTGCCACATTCCCTATTCATATTGACACATGGAAACTTTTTATACTCATCACTCCATACATCTGCTGACAAAGCAAGAGTGTGTTTAAATGAAATGAAAAAAAGAAGTTCAAGGGGGCTAAGTGGTTAAAATAAAAGTTAAGGGTGCTATGTGACCAAACGTGTAAATTTTAGGAGGCCAGATATGTATTTGGCCCAAAATTAATAAAGTAAATAAATAATGGTCCATAGCAGCGTAAGATGTTCAACAAGTTGGATATTAAGGTTCAAAAAGGAATACAAAATTGTAGTAATCAACTCAAATAGGAAATGCCATTGGAAAGCAGGAGTTAGACCATTGATAGGCATTCAAAATGGTAAGGTGTAAATCAAAAATGGAAATGCAAATCGGGCTATAACTCACCTCCTATCTTTTGATTTATTTAATTTAGTCTTTTTATTCTGGAAGACTTGCCTTGGTCCCTTTTACCTATGTTATGATCAATAATGTGTATATTTATCAATTGGTTAATTATTTGTTTATTTTAATATATAATTAGATGAAAATGTGGCATTTGATATTGTTATCATATTCATTGTCCTATTATCATGTTTAAGCTTTTGCATATATTTAAATAAACTAGATTGTAATTAATTTTATTTCAATGCCAATATATATATTAAGTATAATTAAATAAACATATAGTTGGTAGGATTCTTTGGCCTGCTAATAATTTATTCTTGTTTATTTTAGTTCAATTATACATATTGTGTGTCATTTATTATTTCTCTTAACATTTTAAGTGTAATTGTGCCTTAGTAAAGTTATAATTCATTATCTTTAGAATTTTACATTCAACCATAAAACATTTTATTGCATTAAAGCCATATTTTATATAGTAAACATAGCATGCTGAATTGCACACTTTGCATGGCTTATTAGAAATCACATGCAAATATATATTCCCATTGCATCGCCACCATAATTAACTGCAATATTATTGTATAGTTTTGTATGATTTATATTGCGTGGCTTCCAAAAATTGCATGTATGTGTTTGGTATAGTTTTCCACTTGTATGGTTTTTATAAACAACATAGTTTATCATGAATTGCATGGTTTTTTCATATTACAAGCAACATATTGCATGGCTTTCCATGCAAATATTTTTCATGGTTTTTTGTATGCAAAAATCTATAGCATAAGTTACCAAAATTTTTCTTACAACTAAAATTTTAAAACTTAAACAAGCTCATCATCAATTACAAATTATACATATTTCGTAGCCAGGGATAGACGCAGAATTTAAAGTCAGTGAGGCCTTAATTTCTATTAGACTTATTCATGTATCGAGTCTAGATTTAAGAAATTTAAAAGATGCTAAGTTTTCTAAGGATCGAGTTCATCAGACTATAAATTTATCACTAATTAAAAATCACAGTCCATCCCATGAACAAATCTACAAACTATTGAACCTATATTTTTAGAACTTTTATTAGTGGTAAGTCTTACAATATAATTTTTTTGTAAGATTTATCAAAAATTAAAGGACCTAATTAAAGCATCAAATTAGATCTCTTAATGCTAAAATTATATGGCCCAATTTAAGGTGATTAGTAAACTAACTTAAGGAAATTAAATATTTACTTTAATGGCAACAAATTTTATTTATTTGGTCACTTGATGGACGTACCATGTTGAATGTCAATTGCGTATAAATTGGTCCTCTCTCTACCTATTACACACACATGCAAATATACATATTATAGACTTCCATCATAAGAGAGTGTATGGCTAAAAAAGGTCAAGAGGGAGAAATCAATTTATTAGTATTTTTTTTTCTTTCAACAATCTCTAATATTAGACTCTAAATCTGTATCAGATATGGTTAAAATTATGAGAATCATTTTAACGTAAGATCCTAGGCAATTTCATTTATGTCTACCTAGAAATAATAACTTTAATACTTATTAATATGTTTTAATTTCAATCATTAGTTATATAAATGAATGAGAAAAAGTATAAAAATAAATTGATATTTTAAAAATTTTCATCTTTAATAGGGAGCAAATTATGAAATATATTTTGTGTGTAATGCAAATAATGATTGAAATTAAGAAATATTAACAAATTTAAAAATAATAATAAATATGATGATATAAAAATTTATAAATTTTGAAATAAAAGTGAAAAATAAAATTGAAATTAAGAAATTTATAAAAAAAAGAGAACATTTTTATCCCTTTGAAACCACATGAAGAAAAAATAGAATTTATTGAAGAAAAAACATTTTATATAAAGATTAACTACTGAAAAGAGAGAATTGGAAAAAAGAAGGTCTCATTCGCCCATCATCGAGTGTCTCACCATCACAAAGAACAAACCTAGTTACATCATTCTTGGATTTTGCAATCTTGTCTGGAGGGAAATACTTTTCCAAGAAAGCTTTTGAGAGTGCATCCCAAGTAGTGAAACTGCCTGAAGCTTGCCCTTGTAACCATGACTTTGCTCTATCTTTCAAGGAAAAGGGAAAAAGTCATAGTCAAATTGCATAATCACCAATCCCATTCATCTTGATAGTATAACAAATTTTTAGGAAATTTGCCAAATGTGCAATGTCATCTTCATGGTCTAACCCATAGAAAAGTGATTGTTGTGCTATGTTGATGAGAGTTAGCTTAAGCTTAAAATTGTTTTCATTAACTACAGGTCTTGGGATACTTGACCCTACTTGGGCGATCGACATGGCATATTCTCATAATGTGTGATTTCCTTCTTTGTTAGCCATTATTTGTTTATCATGTTCTTCTTGAATGTCTTTGTCTGTCTCTTTTTTCTATGTTTTGATCTCTCATAATCTTTCTCTATTTGCCTTTTTTTGATGAAGCCTCTCCTTTCTTACTTTGTTTAGTGCTCTACATTGCTTCTAATATCTCAAGGTTATACTTTTTCTAATGTTCAGCATAGATCGCTTTTCATAAAGCACCAATTCTTGCATAAAATAGATAGATACTAATTAAAATTAAGCTCCAAATTAATATGAAAACAGAATTAATGTTATTATTAGGTCAATGCCTAGCTAATTATGAGTGTACATTGCTTAAACAAGTAATATAGTGTGAGATTGAGTGTTTGATTCCTTAGAGAAGGTGTATCCTAAGTAACAAAAATCCAGTTTATCTTATTATTTGAAGAAATTAAAAGAGTTTGACAAGCTATTAAATTTTAGTTTAAATAATTAATTAAAGTGCAGGATTAGATTTCATCAATTGTTTACCCTTTGAATTTTACTGTATTCATTCTATTCTATTTTAGTTATTTAATAACCAATATCCCTACAAAAATTAGCCCTACCCTTTATCAAGTAATAAGACTTTGTATCGTCCTAATTATCCACCTTCGTGAGATTAAAGAGCTACACAATTCAATAATCCAAAGGGATACTCCTGTGATTCCCTAGAAAGTCATCTTACCATTAGGTTTAGCTTTTTAAGGTTGTTATTCCCTAACCAATATTTTGTCAACTCTCACTAATATCACAATATAATGAATCAAGCCATCAATGGCTCTTTGATTACTAGCTTTAAGCACAAGAGAAACAAATCAATCAACTAAGATAAATATTAAAGAACTTTATTAAGAGTTCATAGAAATAACAATTGAATCCACCTAATCCAATAAGGGAATTAGTTCTTCATAGTGAAACTCAATAATAAATAAAATGTTCTAAAAGAGTAGATAAAAGATTTCATCAAAATTAATCAAAGAATCATAAGAAAATAAGCTAAAGGCTCAACAAGATGAAAAACTCTCTAAACAAAATCTAAAATCTGGACATTAGGATTGATTGGAGCTTGAAAAGTATGTTAAGTCTCTCCCTGCCCTAATTGATGCTTCCTTCTTCGCCTTAGATCTAATGATACCAAGAAAATAATAATGTCCCTCTCCAAAGGTAGTTGCTACACTTTCATAGACTGCCAGGTACTTTATAAGATGAAACTAAGGTTTTCGAAGAGATTTTCCTTTCAAAATCATGATACCTAATATATCTCTCATATGCACAGCCATGCATAATTTAGTTAGCATGACTGCGCCTAGTGATAGCTCTTTGTATCCATTTTATTTCCTTAAAATAGATAAGCAATCAAGTGATAGTTGTTCCCATGCAAATCCTCATGCTTATGCTGTTGCTTTTGCTTCTGGATCTTTCTAATTTCTTCAAACAGTATTTTTATTTCTTGCACAGTCATGCCCTAGTTAATGAGCATGCATGTGTAAATTTTCTTGCTACAAACCAAGTTTTTTTTAAGTCATTTTCATAGATATTTTGACAACTTTCCAATCAAACTATGAAGAAAGAGAATTAACAAAATAAAACTCTATAAACATAAAAATGCAACAAATTAATAAATTTTAATGCTAAGAATGAAAGATGAAAATGGATACAACATTTCTAAAGCCCTTTTTTGCCTTTTCATGGGTTGGCTTGCCTAGCCAATAAATAAATAGATTTTCCTTTTTTCTTATTAGCTTTTCTCTTATATTTTTATTTAAGAGAATCTACAAAAAATATTCCGGGTAGATTCCTAATCACCATTTTGTGAATTTCTTTTTCCTTTTCAAATTAAGTATATTATGCATCATAACTACCCCTTAGATTCAAAGCACACAACCTTAACATGTCCTTTATTATTATTTATTATTATTTTCTAATCTTTTTTATTATTTTTTTAGGCACCATCAAAGGTTAAGATTAGTGGTGTTAGTTTTAAAAACATAAAGGGAACTTCAAAATTTGCTGTTGCCATTAAACTTTTGTGCAGTAGTGGTATTCCATACGAGAATGTGGAACTTGCTGATATTGACCTCAAATATAGTGGTACTGAATCAACAACATCTGAATGTACTAATGTTAAGCAAAAAATTATAGGAACACTAAACCCAGATGGATGTAATGTATGAAGAAGTTTCACCTAAAACAACATTTTGCATTTTAGTTTTCATGATAGATGGATGCAAAAGAAGGCTTATTCTAATATTCGCCCTTTGATGCTCTTAAGCATATTTCAATTGCGAACTATTTTGTATTCATTTAACGAATAAAATCCTAATGTTTTTTTTTTTATGATTCATTTCTTTAATGTTACTTTTATAGCTTGAAAAATATTTTATTGTCTTATTGTCTTATTTTTCATTTAAAATGTGCTTTTCTTTATTTATAAATTTTATTTTCATGTTATAATTAAAATTATATTAATTAAGAAATTGGGATTGAATGGCAATATGACAAAGAAATGTTTAGCTTAGAGCCTTATATAAAAATGAGCTAGAGAGAAATAAAACTAAACTAGAGTCAAAAATGAAAATCAAAGAGATGGGATAAAATCACAATTGGTAATAAGAACTAACTACAATTGATTTATCGCTAAATGAAAATTATGCACCTAGTGAAAAAAATGTGGCAAGATTTACCCAAGACCAAATGAGTAGTTTGAAATTCCAAAGAATATATAATGGTTTTGCTTATATTTTAAAGAAAAAAAATTTAGGTTTCTAATTTTTATTGTGTGAATGATTTTCCTTTCTTATTTTTTTTGAAAAAAAATTATAATCATAAATAAAAAGGCATCTATGTTAAATTGAAAGAAGTTTTAGGCCTAAATATGATATTTCATTTAGCAAGTAAAGTAATGGAAAGCGAATTGGCTAATTAGCTCAATTATAAAGAGTTTCATTTAATGAGAATTAGAAGGAAATTCCAAATATTGGTGGGTTTATTTGGCGGTCTATAACAATTTTGTTGGCATACAACTTAAAGGAATATTGTAAAAGAGTGATCGCGATTATCATTATAGTCATATAGGCTACAGGAATATGAAACTAGTCCAAATAGTTACCATACAGAATAATAAGAGTTGCCACTTAGATATTTACTAAGACATTAGTATTAAGTTTAATGGTGTTTTGAGATTCTCAATAGTTAATTATGTATAATATAATTTCAAAAGTTGAGTATGGTTTTTAAGGTGCTAGGCACCTCAAACTATTTAGGCAATCTAGTCAACCTCCTTAATTGCATAGTTAATTTTTGAGTTTTATTTCTTTACCACTTAATTTTGTAAAATTTATTTTCGGCATGTGACAATTATTCCACTCATAAAATAAAGCATAAAATGTGTAGTAAAAAGAAAGTAATGAGTAAATCATCTATATAGTTATATAAGGAGAAAGCAATACTATTAATGAAAACCCTTTGAAATAACTAAATTAAAACATTAAAGAAAATGCTTAGAAATGCATTTAAAAACACAAAAATATTCATGATAGAAAAATTATGACTTTAATATTTTAACTATTGATTCTATCAATTATTCTCAAAATTTCTAATGCATGTGTAAAGAATGAAGTAGTCAACCATATTCATATCATTTAAAATTTCTAATGTATGTATAATGAATGAAGAAGCAATCGACAATATTCATGCCATTTAAATATTGCATAAGTCATATAATCAATAAGCATTTGTAACAATAAAACAAGTGAAAAATTGATTCAAGCATGTGGGTTCTCAAGTTCTCTTCCTTTGAGCAAGATTTTGTCACACCCCAAATTTAATAGTTGCAACAATCTTAGTAACCAAGTCAGCTTAATGCATATCGTCGGACGCCATGTAGAACCAAGAATATGCCCTCGAATCTTTATGTATCGTGTATTTGCTTATATTAATATATTATTACTTGAGTCATCATTTATAATTTTATGCACACACACATATCAGATAATTTTGATGGCGTCTTGCCACTATGTGTGGCAGCGCATGCATACTTGTATACACATATATTTAATATATATCACATCTACATATATATTAAATGCGACACCATATATTATATACTACAACCTTATATTACATACCAGAAGCTCTAGGGAAGTCTTCCAACATCTACATAATAAATAATATTTAGAACACTATGACTCTAAATCATATGACTTTTTCTATAGCTTCTTAAAGGAGAAGAAATCAAAACCTCTTTAACTACTACCCTCTAAGCTTGAAACCATAGATGATCTGGTGATCCGTCAACTCTAAAAGTTTATAAAATGAGATGCATGAGTGAAAGGGGTGGCTTATGACCATCAATGTTGTCACTGAACAAAAGGTTTAGGAAAGTATAACTCCAATGTGATCGCTCAATCAATCAGATAAAGGATTATCAACATAATATTCATCATGCCATTATAGGAAAATAAATAATAGCAATAGGGTTTCATAAGAGAACAATAACATATATAGTGACAATAACATATAACAAATATGATTGAACCCTCATATTAGGACAATAACTTCTTCAGTTAATGTAAAACTCCATGTGCATATAGCCTAGTGATTTAACTCCCATTAGAGTTGAGTTCTATCATAATGCATACATATAGAGGCATAGAAGTCATACTGGATAATCAGAATTAAGGCCAAATACATATCTGGCCCCTCTAAACTTTACACATTTGGTCACATACCCCCCCTTAACTTTTATTTTAACCACTTAGCTCCCTAAACTTCCTTTTTTCATTGCATTTAAACACACTCTTACTTTGTTAGTAGATGTGTGGTGTTCTCTCGCGCTTACTTGGAATTCATCATGTTAAAAAATCTACTCCAATACATGTAAGAATAATATTTTCCTCTAATGAAAAAAAAAACCCATAGTTATAATCTCTAATTTCATGTATTTGTGCAATCCCATTTTTTCTATCGAAGAAACCTATACAAATCGAATTGAATCACTAAAACACAATGCCCAAAAACCACAGTGGATAACATTGTAATCATTGGAGGAATGTTAGCTAATTTTTTTGAAGATAAATACCCAAAATTCTAGATAAGGTTAGAAGAAGGTGTCAATTCTTTGAGGCATCTGAGAGAGAAAGGTAATTTGTCTCCAAACTTTCTATGAATACTCACAAGTTGAAACTAACATATTAAAGCTCCAAAAACTCCCTACATTTGAAAAAGGCGTCGATTCTTCGAGCTATGGTGAGGCATCTGAAAGAGAAAGGTAATTTGATATCCATGCAGTGAGACAAATTAAATTTGTCATTCATAGTTGTTAGATTTATAGATTTAGGAAAAGTTAAGTTATTTCTCAAAATTGTTGTATGTATTACCACTTTTCAAAATTGTTGTCCCACTGCATTTGAGGCCTAATGAACAAAGCAGGATTAGGGAAAAGTGTGAGAAACCAGGTTGTCAATGGTTAATTTATGGTGGTATTGATAGTGATAGCAATAATTTCATAGTGAAGACATATAATTCAAGGCACAAATGTTATAGAACTAACATGAATAGGTTGTGTAATTCATTTTACATCGCAAAGCATTTTGAGGCAAGACTCGTGTCTCAACCTAGAATAAAGATTAGGGAGCTCCATGAGCTTTGCAGGACTGAGCTAAAGGTTAAAGTCGGATTGACATTTTGCAGAAGGACTAAGTTAAGAGTTCTAAGTCAACGGGTGACTCTAAGAAGGAATTTAGGATATTACATGATTATGTAAATGAGGTGCTGAGGTCTAATGTTGGTAGTACATGTTTCATAAAATAGAGGAAACCTGGAAATAGATAAAGTAATGCTAAGTTAAGCAAGGTCTATGTATGTTTTCATGCACTTATGAAAGTATGGAAGGATGGGTGCATACCTATAATAGGTCTTGATGGATTTTTTTGAAGGGATGTTGCAAAGGACAACTGCATATAGCTATTTCAAAAGATGGAAACAATCAAATATTTCCACTGGCCTGGGCAGTGGTGGAGAAGGAAACCAAACAATCATGGAAATTGTTCATTTCTGTTTTGAAAAATAACATTGACATTACTGAAGATGGTGCTGGTTTGACAATTATTTCTAACATGCAAAAGGTCAATAAATTATAATTTGTATTCAAATTTTTGTACTATTAATATTATTTCACTAATGCTTAATTATATTTTAATTCACAGGGATTGGTGCTTGCCATTGCTGAAGAATTGCCTGAATCTAAGCACAGAATGTGTGCAAGACACATTTGGAGCAATTGGGAAAAAAATGGAGGAAATAAAAGGAGGAAAAAGTTTCGGGAGTGTGCTAAAGCCTCATTTGAAGTTCATTTTAAGGAGAATTTAAAAGAGTTAAATAAGCTAGGAAAAGGTATTGTTTAAGACTTGCTGGCATATAACAAAGAAACATGGTGTAGAGTTTATTTAAGTGATAAAACATGTTGTGATTTTATCAAGAATAACATGTTTGAGATCTTCAACTCCTGGATTTTAATTCCAAGGTGTAAAGAAATTATATCAATGTTAGAGGAAATTAGGATTAAATGTATGAATATAATAAGGACAATGAGATATTGTGCTGGTTCTTGGATATGTGATATATCACCAATGGCATTGGAAAGGTTAAAGAGAAACAAACTACATGTCATGTCCTGCACTATTGAGTGGAATGGTGATAGTGGGTTTAAAATTATTGATGGAACATATAGACATACAGTGGAGTTAAAGAATAAAAAAATACACTTGTAGATCATGGCAATTGAAGGCCATTCCTTGTGCACATGTCATATGTGCAATGTACCATAGGAATCTAAACCCAAAACCAAGTGGTATCATAAGGAAACATATCTAAAGGCATACGGAAATTTTATGATGCCAATAAAAGGGATGTTACTGTGGAAATCAACTGGCAAGCCACTACTTGATCGACTTGAAGTTACTGCCATGTTAGGAAGGCCAAAAACAGCAAGAAAAAAGGCAAGAGATGAGCCCAAGAAGATTGGCAAGCTTTCAAAATATGGGGTAAATATGTCTTGTTCAAAGTTTCATCAATAAGGGCATAACAAAAAAGATTGTAAAGCTACCTCTGTACATCAAGTATGTGTGCCTTTGAATATTTGATTCAATTATTGTTTATGCTTGGAGATTCTTTATGTTCATTATTGCACATACTAACTTCTATTTGATTTTGGATTTTCAAATTTTAGTTAACAAATATAGAAACCATAATTAGGACTGTTGCTAATTATAACCATATTCCAGCCTCTTCTTATACTGCAAACTAGGTATTGAGTAAGTTATTTATACTACCTATTGTGTATTGTAGTAGATGAGACATTTATTAACTTATTTTATGGTTAATTAAATGATTAATAGGATGTCATTGTACCCTAAACACCTAGGGCTATGAGTGCCAACACTTCTCTTCATACAGATGCAAGTAATGGGAGATTTAGTTTTGACAATATCTATAAGAGATCAAGGAGGAGGAGCAATGTTAATGTGACTGATGCACTTGCCCAGCCAACAACTATATCAAATCAAACTACTAGAAAGCCTACTACAAGTCAACCTCACACAAGGGGTAGAGGTAGAGGAAAAGGAACTCACCCAACACCTTCATCAACTCAGCCTAACCCCAAAAGATAAATTTTTTTTGGATAAGGGGTATATGTTAATGAAAACACTGGTGTATCAATTGAGAATGTAAGTTGTTGATGCTTTGCGATTGCATTATGTTTTTATACTGTTGAAGTAACTAATACAACTTTTTTTCTTTCACAAAAGGTTGGCAGGTTTACTAGCAGGATGATTCACAATCCAAATAGAATTCTGAGACCATCTTATGTTACTAGTGATATTGGATTCAAACCCAATGGATTGAAATGGAAGGGTAAAAAGGATATGACAACCACATAGTTACAATGAGAATCAATTAATAATAGAGTCACAAGATCTATAGCCAGAGATGTTATGTGGTCCCAAAAAGCTCATCCACTATTGCTAATCCAAAGAGCACCTAGTGATCAATTTTGTTTATGTTAGCTAATTAGTATTTTGTTTGACAATTTGTCAACTAGATTATATGTAAAGTATTTTTCAAGTTATGCAAACTTGTATGTCATATATGTAATGGATTGGTATTTATAAATGTTAACAGACTTTGACAATGCAAATGGGCAGTGGTATTTAACAAATTCTGTGATATTGATGGATTCTGATACTATTTTTAGGTTGGATCACTACAAGAATGTATCATATTACTGACAAAAAAAAATTGTTGGTAATACTGATAGAATACCGAGAAAAATGGCTAAAAATAAATTAAAAAATACACCGATAGTTTACCGACAAAAAAATTTATCAACAAATATTTTGTCAACAATAATGGCGCCAGCAAATGGTGCCAACAATTACCGACAGATTTTATTGATAGAAATATTTTCTATAGGTAAAATTACCAACTGAAATATTTTCTGTAAGTAAAAATACCGACAAAATATATTTTCTGTAGGAATACTGGCAGAATATGTTTTCTTTAGGTAATATCGAAAAAGTATTTTTTGTCTGTAAAATTACTGAGATAAAGTATTTTATGTCGGTAATACCGAGAAAATATATTTTCTGTAAGTAAAATTATCAAAAAAAAAATTTCTATAGGTAATACCGACAGAATATTTTTTCTGTCTATAATTTTTCGAAAGAAAATTATTCTCTCGGTAAATAAATAGTCACAACCCAATTAGTTGGACGAAAATTTTACTGCCATTATTTGAGAGATTTACCGAGAGAAAGTATTTTTCTGTCGGTAAATTTACTGAGAGAAACTATTTTCTGTCGGTAATACCAAAAGAACATATTTTCTGTAAGTAAAATTACGGACATAAAATATTTTCTGTAGGTAATACCGATGGAATATTTTTTCTGTCGGTAAATTTACCGACAGAAAATTATTCTCTCGGTAAATAAGTAGTCGCAACCCAATTAGTTGAGCGAAAATTTATCACCATTATTTGAGATATTTATCGAGAGAAAATATTTTTTATCTGTAAATTTATTGAGAGAAAGTATTTTTCTATCAGTAATACCGAGAGAATATATTTTCTGTAGGTAAAATTACCGACTGAAAATATTTTATATAGGTAATACCGACATAATATTTTTCTATCGGTAAATTTACTGACAAAAAATTATTATCTCGGTAAATAAATAGTCGCAAACCAATTAGTTGGGTGAAAATTTTACCGCAATTATTTGAGATATTTACCAAGATAAATATTTTATGTAGGTAAATTTACAGAAAGAAAGTATTTTTCTGTCAATAATATCGAGAGAATATATTTTTTGTAGGTAATATCGACAATATATTTTTTCTGTCGATAAATTTATCGATAGACACTTAATTCTCTTGGTAATTTTTCTATAAAAATATATTTTTTTCTCTCATCTCCTATTTCTACTGATTCTCTCCCATTTTTTTCATTTTTTCTCTCCCTCTATCTGTCTTTGTCTATCCCTTTTCTTGCTTGTAGAAGAAGAAGAAGAAGAAGAAGAAGAAGAAGAAGATGATGATGATGATGATGATGATGATGATGATGATGATGAAGCAGAATAATGTATTTATTTTTAATTTTTAATAATTTTTGTAATAGATGTTAAATTTTTTATTTATTTTTTAATTTTAATGAATTTGATATTTTGTTTTGATTTTGTAAGTGTTGTAGCTTAAATTGATTATTTATATTTTGGTTGTGTATTGTTTAATTTTTAAGATTATTTTAATTAATTATAATATTATTTTAGGAATTCTTAAAATTTTCATAATATATTTAGAAATGTTTTTGTATTTAGAAATTTATTTAGAGTGTTATAATTTTTTAAAATATTTTTCCAATTTTTTAAAAAATTTAGAAAAAATTGATTTATTTTTATAAATTTTAAAATAAAAATTATAAAAAATTTAATTTTTAAAATTTATCTATTTAAACACAATATGTTTTAATAAATTTGAAAACTTTTATTATATTTTTAGAAATTTTTTGGTAAATAAAAATATTTTAGTGTGTTTTATGATTTTTTTTAAAAAATTAGCAAAAATTTATTTATTTTGATAAATTTTGGAATAAAAATAATTTAAAAAATTATATATTTTTTATTTTTTAATTAAATAGAATATGTTTTAGGAAATTTTATTTTTTTATATATTTAAATTTTTTTTCGGTAAATAGAAATATTTTAGGGTGTTAGATTTTTTAGGGTATTTTTTTATTTTAAAAAAAATTAGGTAAATTTGTTTCAAAATTTTAATTATAAAAATAAACTAACAAAAAAATTATTTTTTTTATATTTTCTGTATGTAATACCGATATAATTTTCTCTCAGTAATATAACATAATTTTTTGTCGAAAATTACTAACATAATTTTTTGTAGATAATTTACCGAAAAATTTTTTTGTCGGCATTACCAATAGAATAATATCGACAAAATAATTTTTTTCTCAGTAATTCATCTATAAATATTTATTTTTATCGGTATTTTCATTATCGGTAAAGAAAATAACTACAGAAATTTTTTGTCGGTAATCTGTCGGTAAATCTAATTACTAACAAAAAAATAAGAATTACCGATGAATTTTTCCATCGGTAATCCGGTATATTTTTGTAGTGAATTTATTTGTGTAAATTATTTGTTTATTTTACCAGACTTAGTTTGTATTTTGAAACAATATTGCAGCAGATGTTGCATGAATGTTTTGATTTGTGCAACTGCACACCCTGCAATATCAAAAATTCAACACTGAACATTCTATAGTCACACTACAAATTAATACTAAACACAACCCTATGCAACCAATGCTATAAATTAATACTAAACATCACCCCATCAGCCATCACTACATATCCATAACAACCACACTACAAATCATGCAATATATAAATTTTCAACACTAAACATTCTACATTAACTATCAAAACCATCTGCATCTGCATTTTGTATTAAATACTAAACTAGAGACAACAAAAGTATATACAAAAAATTGAAATCACCAGGTTAGATACCAAAATATCAGTTTCTTTGATTAATCGTACTAATATTCATTACAAAATACCAGAGGCTATCTAAGCTAACTTACATTAATACAAAGTCACCAAATTATGAACTATTATGAAATTCCTAACAACTAGAGGCAATCTAAGCCAACTTCCCAACAGCTAATCCTAGTATAAAGAAAAAACCCCAGCAGTATAGCCTTTTTGCTCCTCAATGTTGCCTTTGTACTTCTATCTCTTCGAAATTTTTTATCTTTCAAAGTAACCCACTTATCACATTCCTAGAATGTTCGGTCATAGGAGGATCCAACCACATGAAGAAGCTGTATGCTTCACCGACTTAAAAATCAAGAAAAAAAAAACTCCCAAATTAAATAAAATTACTAGGAATATAGTTTTACTAATTTAAAGTTTTAATAAAAATTCAACTCACCCCATATTTGGACAACCAAAAATCTCCTTCTAGGATTCGATTATGTCCAAGAAGCCCTAATGGTACTTGCTTCACCAGGATGGCATCTAGGGATTAGAGTTTCATTTGGGTTAAGATCCATGTCGAATGAATAAATTGAAGATGAGAGAATGAAGATCAAAGAGAAGAGCACAATGAAGAAGGAAGAAATTTTGTTTCAGAACGAAGATATATAAATTTAAGAAATTGAAGAATTAGGGATTCAATTTATTGTAAAAAATATACCTGTTGTATACCCGTTAGAGATGAAGCCCAGTCAAATTGCCAAGTTTCCTATTCATATTAACACATGGCAACATTTTATACTCATCACTCATTAGTCCTCGTGTGAACTCCACACATCTGCTGACAAAGCAAGAGTGTGTTTAAATGAAATGAAAAAAAAAGAAAGTATAAGGGGCTAAGTGGTTAAAATAAAAGTTAAGGGGGCTATGTGACCAAACGTGCAAAGTTTAGGAGGCCAGATATATATTTGTCCCAAAATTAATAAAGTAAATAAATAATGGTCCATAGCAGCATAAGATGTTCAACAAGTTGGATATTAAGGTTCAAAAAGGAATGCAAAATTATATTAATCAACTCAGATAGGAAATGCCATTGGAAGGCAGGAGTTAAACCAATGATAGGCATTCAAAATGGTAAGGTATAAATAAAAAATGGAAATGCAAATCCGGCTATAACTCACCTCCTATATTTGGATTTATTTTATTTAGTCTTTTTGTTCTAGAAGACTTGCCTTGGTCCCTTTTACCTTTATTATGATCAATAACGTGTATATTTATCAGTTGGTTAATTATTTGTTTATTGTAATGTTTAATTAGATGAAAATGTGTGTTTAAGCTTTTGCATATATTTAAATATACTAGATTGTAATTAATTTTATTTCAATGCCAATATATATATTAAGTATAATTAAATAAACATATAGTTGGTACGATTCTTTGGCCTGCTAATAATTTATTCTTGTTTATTTTAGTTCAATTATACATATTGTGTGTCATTTATTATTTCTCTTAACATTTTAAGTGTAATTGTGCCTTAGTAAAGTTATAATTCATTATCTTTAGAATATTACATTCAACCATAAAACATTTTATTGCATTAAAGCCATATTTTATATACTAAACATAGCATGTTGAATTGCACGCTTTGCATGGCTTATTAGAATTCACATGCAAATATATATTCCCATTGCATTGCCACCATAATTATCTGCAATAGTATTGTATAGTTTTGTAAGATTTATATTGCGTGGCTTCCAAAAATTGCATGTATGTGTTTGGTATAGTTTTCCACTTGTATGGTTTTTATAAACAACATAGTTTATCATGAATTGCATGGTTTTGCATGGTTTTTTCATATTACAAGCAACATATTGCATGGCTTTCCATGCAAATATTTTTCATGGTTTTTTGTATGCAAAATCTATAGCATAAGTTACCAAAGTTTTTCTTACAACTAAATTTTTAAAACTTAAACAAGCTCATCATCTATTATAGATTATACATATTTCGTAGTTAGAGATAGACGCAGAATTTAAAGTCAGTGAGGCCTTAATTGCTATTAGACTTATTCAGGTATTGAGTCTAGATTTAAGAGATTTAAAAGATGCTAAATTTTTTAAGGATCGGGTTCATCAGACTATAAATTTTTCACTAATTGACTATTGAAAAGAGAGAATTGGAAAAAAGGTCTCACTAGCTCGCCCATCATAGAGTGTCTCACCATCATAAAGAACAAACCTAGTTAAATCATTCTTGAATTTTGTAGTCTTGAATGGAGGGAAATACTTTTCCAAGAAAGCTTTTGAGAGTCCATCCCAAGTAGTGAAAGTGCCTGAAGCTTGCCCTTGCAACCATGACTTTGCTCTGTCTTTCAAGGAAAAGGGAAAAAGTCATAGTCAAATTACATAATTAGTAATCCCATTCATCTTTATAGTATAGCAAAATTTTAGGAAATTTGTCAGATGAGCAATGTCATCTTCATGGTCTAACCCATAGAAAAGTGATTGTTGTGCTATGTTGATGAGAGTAAGCTTAAGCTTAAAATTGGTTTCATTAATTGCAGGTATTGTGATACTTGACCCTACTAGGGCGATCGACATGGCATATTCTCATAAAATGTGATTTCCTTATTTGTTAGCCATTATTTCTTCATCAGGTTCTTCTTGAATGTCTTTGTCTGTCCCTTTTTTATATGCTTCGATTTCTCATAATCTTTCTCTATCTGCCATTTCCTGATGAAGCCTCTCCTTTCTTGCTTTGTTTATTGCGCTACATTGCTTCTAAAATCTCAAGGTTATACTTTTTCTAAGGTTGAGCATGGATTGCTTTGCATAAAGCACCAATTCCTGCATAAAAGAGATAGATGCTAATTAAAATTAAGCTCCAAATTAATATGAAAACAGAATTAATAATATTATTAGGTCTATGCCTAGCTAACTATGAGTGTACAGTGCTTGAACAAGTAATATAGTGTGAGTTTGAGTGTTCGATTCCTCAGAGAATGTCTATTCCAAGTAACAAAAATCCAGTTTATCTTATTATTTAAACAAATTAAAAGAGTTTGACAAGCTATTAAATTTTAGTTTAAATAGTTAATTAAAGTGCATGATTAGATTTCATCAATTGTTTACCCCTTGAATCTTACTTTATTCAATCTATTCTATTTTAGTTATTTAATAACTAATATCCCTACAAAAATTAGTCCTACTCTTTATCAAGTAATAAGACTTTGTATCACCCTAATTCTCCACCTTCGTGAGATTAAAAAGCTACACAATTCAACAATCCAAAGGGATACTTCAACAATTCCCTAGAAAGTCTTCTTACCTTTAGGTTTAACTTTTTAAGGTCTTATTCCCTGACCAATATTGTGGTCAACTCTCACAAATCACACAATACAATGAATCAAGCTATCAATGGCCAGTTGATTATTAGCTTTAAGCACAAGAGTAACAAATCAATCAACTAACATAAATATAAAAGAACTTTATTAAGAGTTCTTTATTAAGAGTTCATAGAAATAAACAGTTGAATAGACCTAATCCCTTAAGGGAGTTAATTATTCATAGAGAAATTCAATAATAAATAAAATGTTCTAAAAGAGTAGATAAAAGATTTCATCAAAATTAATCAAAGAATCATAAGAAAAGAAGCTTGAAAAGATGAAAAACTCTCTAAACAAAATCTGAAATCTAGACATTAGGATTGATTGGAGCTTGAAAAGCAGGTTAAGTCTCTCCTTGACCTAATTGATGCTTCCTTCTTCTCCTTAGATATATTGATACCAAGAAAATAATAATGTCCCTCTCAAAAGGTGGCTCCTACAATTTCATAGACTGCCAGCTACTTCATAAGATGAAACTAAGGTTTTCGAAGAGATTTTCCTTTCAGAATCATGATACCTAATGTATCTATCATATGCACAGCCATGCATAATTCAGTTAGCATGACCGTGCCCAGTGATAGCCCTTTGTATCAATTTTATTTCCTTCAAATAGATAAGGAATCAAGTGATAGGTGTGCCCATGCAAATCCTGCATGCTTGTGTTGTTGCTTTTGCTTCTGGATCTTTCTAATTTCTTCAGAAAGTATGCTTATTTCTTACATAGTCATGCCCAGTTAATGAGCACGCATGTGTAAATTTTCTTGCTAGAAACCAAGTTTTTTTAGCTCGTTTTCATAGATTTTCAACAACTTTCCAATCAAACTATGAAGAAAGAGAATTCACAAAATAAAACTCTATAAAAAATTAAAAATGCAACAAATTAATAAATTTCAATGTTAAGAATGAAGGATGAAAATGGATACAACATTTCTAAAGCCCTTTTTTGTCTTTTCATTGTTTGACTTGCCTAGCTAATAAATAAATAGATTTTCCTTTTTCTTATTAGCTTTTCTCTTTTATTTTTATTTAAGAGAATCTACAAAAAAAATATTTCAGGTAGATTCCTAATCACCATTTTGTGAATTTCTTTTCCTTTTCAAATTAAGCATATTATTATGCACCGTAACTACCCATTAGATTCAAAGCACACAACCTTAACATGTCCTTTAGGATTTACATAGTTTTCAATTTTTTCCTTCAGCTTTAGGAAGAAAGGAAATACAAAGGTCCAATCTAGTATCCAAAAATGATTGTAAACTTTGTTGGAATATCATAGTAATCTATGCCCCTTTTATCATACACTATATATTAGCTATCACATGCAAAGCATATTATGCACATTGCAAATGGTCGCCAAGCAAAAATGTCATGATTACATTATGAATAAAATAAACTATCTTTTGTTTATCTATGAGGTTAGTAGTTGTAATAGCCTAGTTAACTCACCTGTTAGCTTGAAAAGTTTAAGCTTGTGCATTAAGAAGGAGAGACCAAGAATGGGAAGCAATTTATAAGGTCTAGCTAGTTACTATTTAAAAAACCTAGGTTAAATATTTTGAGTCTTGGTTAAACTCTAAAAAGTAGGTTATTTGGAGTCACTTTTTAGTGGACTATTACAAATGGTATCAAAAGCACCTCAAGGTCAGTTTTTGTGAAGTTGGTGGGCCAAGACCTATCTATGAAGTAGAGAATGAGATGGAGCCACCTTGGGCACAATTTTCAAACCATAATAATTAATGCCTTTTATGGGCTAGATCTTAGAGCATAAAATATATATGAGCCAGGTGAACTGTGACAAGGACATTGCAAGCTAAAAGGAAGGAAGAGATGTAACAACAGTCATATAACCTGCTTACTTGAGGAGCTGATGCAAACATGTCAACAAGCAAAATCTAATACAATGTTGGTCTAGAATCAGAGGCGAAGTCAAACTTTTTAGTAAAGGGGGGCAAAATAAAAATATGATATATTTTTTAAAAAATTTAAAGGGGATCAATTAAGTATTTTAAAAATTTTAATAACATATATACATATATATATATATATATAAATTTTAAAACAGAAGGGGGCAGCTGCCCCCCTTCTAACCTTAATATCTTCGCCCTGTCTGGAATGAAATTGGAAAGCAATTCATAAGGCCTAGCTAAGTATTATCTAAATAAAATGGATTTACCACTTCAAGTCATCTATGGCTTGTTTCAGGTCAGACTATTGCAATAGCCACTCATAACTTGTATCAACAAATCTTAAGTACTATTAAATGTAAAGCCAATACAACTTAAATACACACATGGGGAGGCATATACCTACAAAAAAAAATATATTCTTATAGGCACATTATGTTTCTACCAAGTCTTAAGGGTGCTTAAAAAGCCCTAAAAGGGATGGGGTAAACCAATTATAATATATTTATATAAAATTTTCATTATTTAAATGAACATAATAATTTGAGACTCCTTTAGTTTCTCTAGATTATACTTATTTATTATATGATAATTTTTTTCCAAAAGAAAGAATAGCAAGATCTATTAATTTTAAGAATAGAAATTATCAAAAAAAGATATTAAATTATTATGAATTTCATTAAAAAATTAGTACGAAGGTTGTATTGTATAATATATGATGCTTTAATTTTGTTTATTCTAATAACTGTAACACTAATATGTATTTGATTTTCTTTTAATGATTTAATTTTTTTAAAATAAAATTTGCTTTATTAATATACATCATTTGAATTTGACAATGTCTACTTTGCATTTTTCATAATATTCTCTCCAAATGAATTCGGAGTGATAATTACCCATAAAAAAATTATGGTGCACAACTTTAGAATGATTATTTATAGGGGTTTTGATAAAAATAGAAGAAAAATTAAAAATAATTTCAAATTTATAATATTTATAAAATATTTATCAAAATACCAGAATTTATAAAATATTTACCAAAATTCCATATTTTTATTAGTTTACAAAAAGTTTATAATGAGTTTATCATGAGTTTATAATGAGTTTATAAATTTTACACAGTTTATAATGAGTTTATTATGAATATATAATAAAATGATTAAAATACGTCTGATAAAAAAGTAAAAAAAAATTTTAAAATATAGTGGAGGGTGTTATTTTTTCTTATTTACATCTAAAAAGGAATTTGAAGCAAGATAGATGAATATAGATAGTGATTTGTTATAACTTATTTTAGGAAAACAATTTTCCTACAAAACAAGTGTAGATGTAGAAAGCTATAATAATAGCAAAGTTAATAATAGGTTGAAATTAGTTCGAAAACAATGCCTTTTATTAGAAAATATTGATAAAATTAGTGAATTTTTTCTTATAAAATTATCACAGGAGGAAAAACCATAATCAGTTAACATTATTAAAAATAAAGGAAATAAACATGGATTCAAAAATGATCTTCTCAGCTATATCCTTGTTATTATTTGTTTCTATTGTTCGAGTACAACCTGTTCTATTTGATGTAACAAAATATGGTGCCGTGGCTGATGAAAAGACCGACTTGAATAAAGTATGAAGAAAAAAAAAACAATTTTTGGATAATGTAATTCTAAAATTAATTGAGAAACTAAAATTTTTTCTCTTTCGCCCCTACTTTTAGGCTTTATTGTATGCTTGGAAAGAAGCTTGTGCAGCGGCAGGTTCTAGCAAAGTCATAATTCCAAAAGGAACATACTTGTTAGGCTTGATTGAGTTATTAGGTCCTTGCAAGGGAGCAATGGAGCTTGAAGTTCTAGGAACAGTGTAGCTCCACCAGATCTCAGCGGCGATAGTTGGATTACTTTTAACCACATCGATCAATTGACGATATCTGGAGGTGGAACTTTTGATGGTCAAGGAGAAGCTGCATGGAGGGCAAATGATTGTCGTAAGAAGAAAGATTGCAAGGAATATCCTGTTGTAAGTACAATTTGCTATTATGTTATATTGTTTAGCTATTTTACAAAGCCATTTGAAGGTAACATTTTTATGAAATTTTATTTAACATTTTATTGGTTAATATCTTTTATCCGAGTTTATGATTCAATTTCATCACCACCAGTTTAGTACATGATGTAACATCTCTCAATAGCAAGAATTTTCATGTAAATGTCTTGGGATGCGAAAACTTTACTTTTAAAAAATTCACAATCACTGCACCAGGAGATAGTGCCAATACATGTGACAAAATAAAAGTCAAGATCGAAACTCTAAAACAGATCGCCACAATCCAGAGCACAAACAAGCATCAAATCAAACAAACAAACAGAGTCGTTTTACTTGGTTCACCTTTACACACAGTAAAGGCTACATCCAAGGCGAGGAGACAAAACCCCTCAGTCAATCCCTTAGAAACTTAGAATCGGCAGAAATTATTACAAGCCAAAGTCTCAGATCGTCCCTCTCTATCTCTCAGATTACAAGATGTAAAGCTCACCTCTCTAACCAAATCACAGAGAACAAGCTCACAGAACAGATCGAAGAAAACAATACAGAGAGCCAGAGAAGAAAACAGAAAGAACAGAAAGAACTCTCTAGAACGAACTGACGGCCGAAAGAGAGAGAAAAATTACACAGCACACATATAATAAGGGTATTTATATCAACCCTAAACCCGTGCACAGGAGAACCACACGAGGCAACTCTTCAACACTGCACACACACAAAACGCACCGTATGATAATAAGAAAGGCATTAATCATCACAGGTGACTTTGAGTCACTTAAGACTCACACAATCTCCACCTTGACTCCAAGTCTCCAAAAGGGAATGACATCAGGAAATTGCCTCTTCACGGGTAATCACCAATCAGAAACATAACTTTTAAGCTTTCAAAACCCCAAGCATACCCAAGGCATCCTGAAATTTTGAAACAGAAACAGGTTTAGTCATAACATCAGCTGGATTAATATCAGTATGAATTTTTTCAACACTTACCTCACCTTTTGCAATTATATTTCTTATAAAATGCAACCTGACATCTATATGCTTTGTTCTTTCATGAAACATATTATTTCTGCTCAAATGTATGGCACTTTGAGAATCACAAAACACATAAACCTTACCATTCAGAAGACCCAATTCTGCAACTATACCTTTTAGCCAAATGGCTTCTTTAATTGCCTCAGTCAAGGCAATGTACTCAGCTTCAGTTGTAGATAAAGCTACAATATGCTGCAAGCTGCTTTTCCAACTTACAACATTATTAGCAAAGGTAAAACAGTAGCCAGACAAAGATCTTCTTTTATCAAGATCTGCTGCAAAATCAGAATCACAGAATCCAGCAATATCATACACATTACAGTCAGTCTTTTTAAACAGCAAACCAACATTACTTGACCCTTTAAGATACCTAGACAACCATTTAACAGCTGACCAGTGTTCTTTACAAGGGTTAGACATGAATCTACTAACCAGGCTCACCCCATAGGCTAAATCAGGTCGTGTGCAGACCATAGCATACATAAGACTACCTACCACATTCTGATATGGGACACTTGACATGTAGCTTGATTCAGTCAAGTTCAAAGGTTTAATGGTTGAGCACAACTTAAAATGAGCACCAATAGGAGTAGAAACAATTTTTCCCTTATTTAAATCAAAAGTTTCTAGGAATTTTAATATATAATCCTTTTGATTTAAAAACAGTGTGCCTTTATTTCTATTTCTCTCTATGTTCATGCCTAATATCTTTTTAGCAGGACCTAGATCCTTCATGTCAAATTCAGTATTAAGCATACCTTTCAACTTAACAATTTCATTCATATTTTTGCATGCAATTAACATATCATCAACATAGAGTAGCAAATATACATACACATTTTCAGACACAACAGAATAGTACACACAAGGATCAAAACTACTTCTTTTAAAATTATGACTAAGCATAAAGTCATCAAATCTTCTATACCACTGCCTAGGGGACTGTTTAAGTCCATATAAGGATTTTAGTAGCAAACACACATGATTTTCCTTACCTTTTTCAACAAAACCCTCAGGCTGTGACATATACAGCTCTTCCTCCAGATTACCATGGAGAAAGGCAGTTTTAACATCCAACTGTTCAAGCTCAAGGTCAAGCAAAACAGTAATTGATAATATCAGTCTAATGGAAACATGTTTCACAACAGGACTAAATACCTCATTGTAATCAATACCTTCTCTTTGAGAGAAACCCTTAGCAACTAACCTGGCCTTGAATCTTTCCTTCTCAAGACCAGGAATAGGTGGTTTTCTCTTAAAGATCCACTTACATTTAATGATCTTTCTGTCAAATGGTTTAGGTACTAATTTCCAGGTTTGATTTTTCCTAAGGGAAGACATTTCTTCTTCCATTGCCCTTTTCCACTTATCCCAGTATATACTCTGCTTTGCACCTTTGTAATCAAGAGGTTCATCTTCTTCAACAGCAGCTGCAGTAACTAGAGCAAAGGAGGTTAGTTCAGAATTAACAACATTGTAAGAGTAATCCTCAAACCTGACTGGTCTTCTGGTCTGTCTCCTCTGTCTATCTCTTGCTAACTGGTAGTTATCCAGTTCAGGCTCAGGAACCTGTTCAGGTTGTTCCTCTTCTTGATCAGATTCATCTAATCTGTCATGTGCCTGTATATCCATCCCTGCACCTGCATTAATTACTTGAGGTGGATTTTGATCAGTTTGGACAAACCTATCTAGCTCCACCTCAATTTGAGACTTCTCTAATTGTACCTCAGATTTGAACTCCTGCATGTTAGTACTAGGAAACAGTAATTCATTGAATGTAACATTTCTACTAACAGCAACCTTATTCTCCTTTGGTAACCATACTTTATACCCCTTGATCCCACTGGGATAACCTAAAAATATACATTTCTTAGCTCTAGGATCAAGTTTGCTTTGTGTATCATGAATATAAGCTATACATCCAAATACCTTCAAGTGTGTGTAGGTTATAGGTTTATTACTCCAAGCCTCATTAGGACATTTCAAACTCAGAACAGATGTTGGGGATCTATTGATTAAGTAGCAGGCAGTATGTGCTGCCTCAGCCCAAAATTTGGTACTTAAGCTTGATTCAACAAGCATGCATCTGACCTTATTTAAAATGGTCCTATTGTACCTTTCAGCTACTCCATTTTGCTGTGGAGTATAGGTACATGTCCTATGTCTAAGGATCCCATTTGTTTTACAGAAGTCATTGAACTGTTGATTTACAAATTCAAGCCCATTGTCAGTCCTAAGTACTTTAATCTTTTTATCCTTTAAGTTTTCAACTAAAAGCTTCCACTCACAGAAAGTTTTAAACACTTCATGTTTATTCTTTAGGAAATAGATCCATACTTTCCTAGAAAAATCATCTATGAATGTTACAAAGTACTGTGAACCTGACAAAGACATGGGAACATAGGTAGAACCCCACAAATCACTGTGTACATATTCCAAACACTCTTTAGCTCTGTAGCTTGATGATGTGAAGCTGTGTTTGTGTGATTTACCTAAAATACAACCTTCACAGGAATCTGGTTTCACAAACTGTGTGATTTCCAGATTTCCCTTCCTACTTAGGTGTTCTAAGGCTTTAAACCCTATATGACCTAACCTTTTATGCCAAAGAACTGTGTCACTTGTTGCTGACACAGTAGCATTAATAGTGCCAGTAGCAACTCTGCCATCTAAGTGATATAATCTATTTACTCTATGACCAGTTAACATACATTTGTCCCCTTTGAATACTCTCAGAACCCCATCTTTTGCAGTATGATATAGACCTTTTTCTTCTAGGAACCCTAAGGAAATGAGATTTCTCCTAAGGTCTGGAATGTGCCTAACCTGACCTAGTTCTATTTGCCTCCCATCATCTAACAGTAGCCTCACAGTACCTATACCAATGACATTACAGGAAGAATTATTGCCCATTAGAACATTGGAACCAGTTAAACTATTATAACTGGAGAACCAATCCCTGTTAGGGGTCATATGATATGAACAAGCTGAATCTAGTATCCAGACTTCAGTATTTTTTGTACTAGTTATAGTTAGAGCTTCAATATCATCATCTTGAGATGATGTATTGACTGCTCCAACCTCACCACTACTCTGCCCTAACTTTTCTAACCTTTTCCTGCAAAATCTTCTAATGTGACCTTTCTTTTTACAATAATAACAAGTTCTCTCAAACTTAGAACTATTGTTGTTATTTTGACTAGTTACATTACTAGATTGAGTACTGTTATTAGTTTGGCTAGGCTTACCATTTCCAGTTTTGAACCTATCCTTTTTCTTTTTGATTTTCATTTTCTCTTTAATTACTAGACCTTCTGACTTACCATTCTTTTCAGTGTTTTTCATTTCCAATTCCCTAAGCTTCAAGGCATTCGTAATATCCTCAACTTCTATAGTAGTTCTACCATACTTTAAAGCATCTTTAACATTCTGAAAGTTTTCTGGTATAGAGTTAAGTAATATTATAGACTGGTTTTCATTACTTAACTCTTCACCATTGTCAGCTAGCTCTAGCACAAGTTTTTGAAAATTGTCACAGTTATCATCAACAGATTTTAAAGGGTCCATTTTAAAGCTAAACAACTGTTCTTTCAAATAGGCAGTTCTAGACACAGATTTAACCAAATATAAAGAGTTCAATTTATTCCAGAGTTCAGGAGCAGTCTGTATACCTCTAACCTTTCTGAGCACTGCATCAGAAAGGTTAAGTACTATTGTACTGTACGCAAGATCCATCATATCTTGCTTATCATCCGCACTGAGAGTCTCAGGCAATGATTCGATGCCACTAAGTGCTCTTTTGCACTTCTGTTGTACCAGGATCGCGGTCATTTTCTCTTTCCAGATGGTAAAATCGGCTTTACCATCGAATTTTTCTACATTTATCTTGGCAAAAGACATGCTTCACAAACTTAGGGTTTTCCAAGAGTATCACAGTTCACTTCCCTTTGATCGATCTTTCCTGTCACAACAAAATAAAATCGACAGTACCAGATCTAAACAGAAAACAAGGAAAGAAACTCAATCTGTCAAGAAACAAGCACTCTTAACCAAACAGTAACCCTAAAACAGATAAACAAGAAATCAAATAGAAAGTTTAACAGAAAAGAAAGAGACCACCTGTTCGATCGTCTTCTGATGAAGGCTCTGATACCACTTGTGACAAAATAAAAGTCAAGATCGAAACTCTAAAACAGATCGCCACAATCCAGAGCACAAACAAGCATCAAATCAAACAAACAAACAGAGTCGTTTTACTTGGTTCACCTTTACACACAGTAAAGGCTACATCCAAGGCGAGGAGACAAAACCCCTCAGTCAATCCCTTAGAAACTTAGAATCGGCAGAAATTATTACAAGCCAAAGTCTCAGATCGTCCCTCTCTATCTCTCAGATTACAAGATGTAAAGCTCACCTCTCTAACCAAATCACAGAGAACAAGCTCACAGAACAGATCGAAGAAAACAATACAGAGAGCCAGAGAAGAAAACAGAAAGAACTCTCTAGAACGAACTGACGGCCGAAAGAGAGAGAAAAATTACACAGCACACATATAATAAGGGTATTTATATCAACCCTAAACCCGTGCACAGGAGAACCACACGAGGCAACTCTTCAACACTGCACACACACAAAACGCACCGTATGATAATAAGAAAGGCATTAATCATCACAGGTGACTTTGAGTCACTTAAGACTCACACAATACAGATGGAATTCATATAGGACGGACGATCCAAGGAGGTCAATATTATTGAAACAAATATTGGCACTGGTGATGATTGCATTTCTGTTGGTGATGGGACACAAAACCTAAGAGTTACACAAGTAACATGTGGACCTAGTCATGGCATTAGCGTGGAAAGCTTAGGGAAGTATGTGAATGAAGAGCCTGTGGCTGGCATCTTTGTCACAAATCGTACCATTAAAGGAGCTACTAATGGTGTGAGAATTAAATCTTGGCCTGAATTAAATGCTGGAACGGCATCTGATATGCATTTTGAGGATATTACTATTGATGATGTCGAAAATCCTATTCTTATAGATCAAATGTATTGCCCGTGGAATCAGTGCAATGATAAGGTATTTTCCTTTGGGGAAATAACATAGAAGAAAAACTCAAATTGCATTAGATTATGGTTTAATGCATGTATTTATTCAAACGAATGCTAATCTTTTTTTTATTATTATTTTCTAGGCACCATCAAAGGTTCAGATTAGTGGTGTTAGATTCAAAAACACAAAGGGAACTTCAAAAACTGCGGTTGCTGTTAAACTTTTGTGCAGTAGTGGTATTCCATGCGAGAATGTGGAATTTGCTGATATTGACCTCAAATATAGCGGTACTGAATCAGCAACATCTGAATGCACTAATGTTAAGCCAAAAATTACAGGGACACTAAACCGGATGTAATGTATGAAGAAGTTTCACCTAAAACAACATTTTGCGTTTTAGTTTTCATGATAGATGGATGGAAAAGAAGTCTTATTCTAATATTCTCCCTTTGATGCTCTTAAGCATATTTCAATGGCGAACTATTTTGTATTTATTTAACGAATAAAATCCTAATGTTTTTCTTTATGATTCATTGATTCATTTCTTTAATATTACTTTTATAGCTTGAAAAATATTTTATTGTCTAATTTTTCTATTTTTTTTAAATGTATTTTTCTTTATGTATAAATTTTATTTTCATATTATAATTAAAAATACACTAATTAAGAAATTGAGATTGAATGGCAATATGACAAAGAAATGTTTAGTATAGAACCTTAGATAAAAATGAGCTAGGGAGAAAAAAAAAAAAACTAAACTAGAGCCAAAAATGAAAATAAAGGAGATAGGATGAAATCACAATTGATAATAAAAACAATCTTCAATCAAGTCATAGCTAAATTAAAAGGACAAATAAATTTCAAATTTCAAAGAATTTTACTGAATAATTTATATTTGAAAGGAAAAAATTTTGGGTTTCTATTTTTCTAAATAATTTTTTTGAAAGCTTTGTTAACCATAAACAAAAGGAAATCAATGTGAAAATGAAATCCTACCAAAGTATCTTATTTGTAGGCCTAAATACACTATTTTGTTTTGTTTTGCATAACTTAATCATGACGGGTTGTGTTTAATGGTTATTAGAGGAAAGCTATAATATTCAAACATTGGTTGGTATGCTCGAAGGTTTACAACACCGTTTTAGGTACGAAACTTATTATACTAGTGAACAATCAAAAATTTTTATACCAATGCAGGCTATAGGATTGTGAAACTAGTCCAAATAACTAATATAGAGAATAATAAGATTTGCCTCTTACTTATTCACTAAGACGCTAGTCTAAATTGTATGATGGTTATAGATTCTTCGATTTAGGCTCAGTCGCCTTGATTATTCATAATATGATTTCAAAAGATGGGTTTGGTCTTGGGAATGTGTTAGCCACCCCCAACCTAATTGGGAATTATAACCAACCTCGTTAACTCCTTGGTTAATTTTTAATTTTATTTCTTTTAAGTATTTATTAATTTAGTAAAAACTTTTCGCATGCAACATTCATTCAACCTATATATATATAAGCCATAAAATAAAGTAACACAGAGAAAGCAATGAGTAAATACATGTAATTACATAAAGGAATGGAAAAATAACTGATTACAACACTTTGAAATAACTAAACTAAAGCCTCCAAGATAATGCTAAGAAATTAAAAGAGCAACTAAGAAATTGACAAAAATAAAACTCAAAAATAAAAAGTTTATCACTGCTCGGTTTGACCTCCATGCTTAAAATACAATGTTAGAATGCTCGATACCACCCAAATGACATGGGTAATTGATAAGCTTCCTCGCGAAAGACGAGGAAAATTAAGCCTCCTCTAACTAACAATACTTTGTTGTTTTAAAATTTTACTTCCCCATTTCTTTCTCTTTTTTATTTTTATTTTTTTGCCTACCTAAATTGCACTACCTATTCCTAAAAATGATTTATACATATCCATGGAAATGAAAATCCTAATTTATCTTAATTTATTAAATAACCATAATTTAATTAATTAAACTAATTTAACCCTAAATTTTATCTCTCATAAATATTAACCACTCACTCAATTTAGTTGTGATATATCCATAAAATTTAATTATTCTTCACAAAAATCTCCCAAAAAATTTAAAAATTATTTCTCATATGAAAGGCTAAAAAGTTTGAGATAGCAAAAATTATGAATATAATCCAACACAAAAAATAAAAACAAATATATTCAAAATAACCAAAAACACCTCAAGGATTCATTTTTACACTTCAAATCATCATGATGAAACTATCAATGTTTTAAATTGAATATTCACATATATGATATCATATTTTATAGGAAGAGATGCAAAGAATTGAGAACTAACTAATAAATGATAATGATTCTGTAGTCCTACTCAAAATGATGTTCTAGAAAGGTGTTTGGTGTTCGATCAGGTTATGTTCGTGGCAAAAGATTAGAAAACAAAGCAAAGTACCATAGGACTAGATTGTAGCTATGGAAATCTAGAATTAAATAAATTGAAAAATGAGGTAGCAAGGTTGATTGTTTGTTTGAAGGAATAAAAAGCATGCAGTAATGACATAGTGAAATTAAATGCTTGGCTCAAGAAACAAAAAGAATGCAAGTTGGTGTTCTTTAGAAGATTTGTAAGTGTGATAGGTACAAATTATTAGGACCAAATCCATAAATAATTAATATTTATTAGTAGTACTTATTGTTTGGCTTTTTATTTAAATTTATTATAGGAACAACATGCTTAGTAACAAAAGGTACAAAAATTAGCAAGGAAGTATACATTGAATTTGAAGACAAGTATTGTCATAGTGGTTATATTTTGAATCTTATCAAATATGGATATGTTAAAAAAATGTACGATTTATATTGAATTTTCTTATGTTTATTTCAGATATTAGCTAGAGGTAAAATTCACAATTTATATTTATATTATACTATCAATGAAACTTATGTTTTCTTAGTTTGTTGAATATTAATTTCATAAAATAGTGTTTTTAATTAAAGAGGGTATTTATGAATATATTTCATTATTTAAAAACCACTTTTAAATTTGAAAAATAAATGGAAATGGAGACAAAAACTATCCCCATATGATTCTCATGTGGGGAGGACTATTATCTCCATATATTGGGATGACTATAGTCTCCAAATTTAGGGACGATAGTTATCCCCTTTTTTGTCTGCTTGTATACAGGTGACAATCATTCTTAGGTGTTAAAGATGATAATTATCCTAACATTGAGGATGACTATCATCCCTTTATCTGGGAATGATAATCAAAATTATCTTCACTCCTATATCATCGATGACTATTGTTTCACTTATTGGGAATGACTATGATTGTTGTCCTTGTATGAGGGATGACTATCGTCCCCGTACTAGAGATGACTATCATTCCTTTAATTAGTGATAACATTGTAATTTATTGTCTCCTATATAATAGGTTACAAAGAAAAAAAAGGATAATAGATAGACACTTAATGCTGTCCATAATACCTTTGGGAATGATTTTTCATATTTTTAGAAATAATTTTATGTGTTCCTATGCTTAATTATTTTTATAGTATCATCTTTAATTAACCCATAATTTGGACTTGGACTTGGCCTACAAATGTATGCAAAATAACAAAAGTACCATTTATAGAAAAATCATGAGTTTCACATTCCAACTATATTATTAAAATTTCTTCCTAAAATACACATCATATAATGAATATGCACTTGATAACAATGAGACAAATAAATTAGGTATGTAGGTTCTCATGTTCTCTCCCTTTTATTATGTTGCCTTAAACTTATATCAAATATCTTAAGTTACAAGCAAGTGTTGATAAGGAGCTTTCATAAGCTTATTTGCTTTTCAAGTGTACTCCTTCATTGAATGATTCTAGGAAAGTATCTTAAAATAAGTTACTTACATAGGGCACAACTTTCTAACTTGATGATCTAATAGTCATTGTTGCTCCTCATAAAAATGACCACCCTTTAGTTTATTCTTAGGTGCTAAAACATGTGAAGGGTTGGACATGTACTTTGCACATAAAAGCTATCTTTGGAGGAATAGCTAACCTATAGAAAACCTTATTAACCCTATCAAACAACTCTACGAGATAATATACCTATGGGTTAATTACCATTTATTTGCAAAACATATCTTGTAACACTCCTTCGACAATCCTATTAAGAACTACTAAGGGATGTTCAAAATTTAGATAATCAATAAAGTTAATGTCAATAAAAATTTCGACAGAGTCTCTCCTATAATTAGATAATGCTAACATCTCCTTCAAACAAAACACAACCTAAAATAGAAAAACACTCCCAATATTTTATTCAATCAACCTCAACTCCAATTTTATTATCTCACCACTTATCATCCATGATTAATTCATTTATCTTACTTCCATAAACATGTTTGTATGTTAATAAAATTTATCTTACTTTTATCATAGTACCCTGTAAAGTTATAATTATCAAACCAAAACCAAAAAATTTAATACACAGCTACAAATTATACAAGTGCTCTAATTACCCATATTTATACAACTGTCATTTAAAATTTTAAATACTGTTATGTGAAAACAAAAACAGTATACAAAATTTTTTACTTAATATATTTTGTGATGCAGTTAGTCTTGAAGCTCTATTATCTTACTCCGATAGATCTACTTTACCCATCTGATTTGTGCGTCAAAAATAATTCTAACACGCTAAGCAATTGCTTAGTGATACTTGCATATTTATAATTTTCCAAAATTATAACATAAAGAAAATATTTATAATAACAAATGAAAGTAAAATTATCACTTTGATCATAAAATAAATTAGTAAACAATTTAATCTCTAGAATTTAAATTACTTATCTAGTTCATAATAAGCTCCAAAATTTAAATTAAATTTAAAAGATAATATACACTTTATAGTTAGTTGTTAAAATAATATTAACTAAGATAATAGAATATTCATTTTATAGTTAGTGGTCAAAAACATTATTAACAAAGATAAAAGTTTCATAATACATTCACATTTTTCACATAATTTTATAAACACTTATATTACACTTTGCTTATTTTCATTAAATCTCATTTTATTCTTTTTTTCTCATATATTGATTTAAAAATTCGAGATTCGGCTAGTGGATCACTAATGGCAAGTAAATGCTCACTGTAAATAATATGGCCAATGGTCTACTGATGGCATCAAATGCCCACTATCACAAATGACACATAGTGTCCATTAATGGCATGAGTGTCCATTATCACTGTAGACCAAAGTATCTAATAATTGCACAAAGTGCCTATTAACACTATGGACGTCCACCCTCTGGCTAGCCATTCAATCCGTCAACTAGGTTTATTACCAGTATAATTGGGCAATCTAATTATTTTCTCAATTTTATTTAATTTCATAGTCAATAATAATATTATTTTAAATAATTCTTTAAAATTACCATCACTTTCCTCATTAATCAATTAACATTAAAATTTAAAAATTCTATTTAATAAATGTTTTCCAAGCCTACATATTCTATCTTTTACAATAACTTTATTGGTAGTACCTATTTTTCAATTTTATTTAGGTACCAAACCTTTATAAAAATTCATGAAATTTTAAACATATAACATAAACATATTTAGGAATATTTATCTAAAATTTTAGAAATTTATACACTCATTTACCTTATTTTTAAATTATATTTATTTAACCTTACAGATTCTGATTTTACAATCACTATCTTGGTAGTTTCGCTTTTTTATTTTATTTTTATAACTAAACCATTATTAAAATTTATTCAATTTTAACTATTAAACATATATATGATCTTAAATCTAAAATTTCAGATTTTTCTGGGTTGTTTTACTATGGTTTCCAATTAAATTTCACAAATCTTAAAATTTTAGCTCTATTGGCATAGTCAGGATAGCTTGTGTTCTTCTATTTCTCTTTCACAATAAATCATCTTTAAAAATTATGAAATTTTATACACCATCTACTAACATATAAATAAACTCCCAAGTAAAATTTCATAATTTTTAAACCATTCTAGATTAGTATAAAAATTTGGAAAAAAGAAACTTTACAATTAATTCAATCAATGTGGTTCAATTAGCTTGCATAAGCATTAAAAATCAAAAGAAAATTAAATAATAGCAAACTATTAATACACAAGCACAAATATCTTTTCAAAGTAGATCATATTCTCTCTTCCTTAATTTTCCATAAATTTATGGTGATGGTTTTAGTAGTTTTCACCTATTCTAATGAATTCTACTAAAAATTTTGGGCTATATGTAAATTTTCCTTAATATTCTACCTAGGTTTGATGGAAGAAGAAGAAGAAATGAAATTCTTGGTTATGGAATGGTACTAGGTCGGTTTTGGGATGGGGAAAAAGAAGAAAATAAATTTTTTATTTATTTATACACATTAATTTAGAGTTTTGATCATATAAGGTGTGACTACTATAACTTTAGTGCACCCACTTTCTTAAATTAATTTTGATTCGACTTTTAATTTTGTAAAATTATAAAAATAATTTCTTTAGTTAATTTAAAGCTCTATTATCCATATTTTACATCACAATCTTATTTAAAATCCAATTATAGGGTCAAAAAGGCATCTCTTCAAAGTTTTATCACTTAAGGATTCTTTTGCAGAAATACTGATTAAGTCCATATTCAAATTAAAATTTTAAATTTTTAAGACTTAACTAACTATATTCCTCATCTATTATAAATAATGAGTCACTCTCTATATTATACATAATCCCATTTCGGTATGATTCAAAAAGTCAATACTTAAAATTTTAGACATATCTCTGACACCTTGCTTTTGGAGGCACTATGGTCCTAAGGTCTAGGTCATCTTAAGGCCGTCTGATACCTCATAGAACACAATGTAAACCTCTCTAACTACCTAGACTACCTTGGATCAAACCCACACATGATCTATTCATTTCTTAAAATCTTTAATTTTTTAATCATCTTATTTATTCCACAACTATATTTTACATTATGTTTTACTTTATCTTAGATATTGTTCTTGTACATGTACAAGATATATTGTAGTTCTACCTTTTTACATCCTTATATACATCAATATACCCATTTGCCACATATTATGGAGTTTCTAGAAGACTTCTCATAGTCCTTGAGCATACTCTATATCAGTGGTGTGCTAAATCTAAACCTACTGCAAGTTTACAGTGTCACAAGTAAGTAATATAGTAATGTGTAGAATATTGTTCTCAAGATAAAATTTTAAAATCAAGTACCTAAAAATTTAATTATTTATTATTTGAAAATTCAATTTAATTGAAATTATGAAAAATTAAATTAATTAAACTAAGATTTGCTTAACTTAACTTCTATAATAAAAGCTCTGGGTTAGATATCTTTAATTGATTTCCTATGGTTTTTATAAATTATTAATTCAATTTTATTTCTTTTAATTATTAGTTGAATCTTCCAAAATTAAATTTTAGTCTCTCTCAAGATTTAAAACTACACGTGAATTACCGATAGATATTACAGGTAGATGTGCAACTAGATTAAAGTGCATATGATCATAGTTTCAATAAAATTGAAATAGTTCAAATTGGATTTTGGATGAGCCTAAACGGGCTCGAAACTGCCCCAAAAACTCTCGATTTTAGACTTGGGAAAAATTTCTTAATTTTTCCCATAAATGAAAGCCAACATGATAATGAATCTAAAGCAACTTAAATCTCCCAAATTGGAGGTCAAATAAGCCCAAAATGGCAAAAATGAGTTGTGGCAAGCTTTATAGTCCATCTGACTCACGCCGGACCTGTCTGATGAGCGTGTGACCAAAGGGTCTTTCTAGTCCGATTTTTGTTCCATTTTTCACTATAAATAATTGTCCCTTTTTCAAAAAAAAAAAGGTCTAAAATTAATAGCCAATTGCACTCAAAATTGTTCAAAAATTATAGAAAATTTTACCTAATTCCTCCACAAAAATCCAAAAATTCTCCAATTTTCTATCAAAATTATTTTTTGATTTTCCATCAATAAAAATTAATTTTTTAAATTAATTTTTTCCAATTAATTTTGTTCAATCAATTTATTTTCTTCATAATAAGTAAAGAAATTCCATCAAGCCTAAGGCTGCATTAAGTAGTGAAAAAGTACTTTAAACTTCAAGTTAAGCAAGAGAAAATCTTTAAAGAGGTAATTAGATTGTTTAATTTAAATTTTATTTAATCATTGTATTAATTAGATTGTTTAATTTTAATTTTATTTAATTTTAATTTATTTAATTATTAGTTAGGAATATATGCTTAACCTAGTACCCATAAGAACTAGAATCAAAACTCCTCTATATATGCAAATTTAAGGTTGTTCCAATTTACTTTCCTTGCATTATGGATGTCATATTTTACTACTCATGCATCGATATTTATATTATTCATTCATAATTGCTTGTCATCACATGGAAATAATATTTTCTTAAAAGTTAAGATTTAGTTAAAGGGGAATGTCTGATACTTAAAATTAATTGAAAACCTAGCCCAGAACCCATCGTGATTAGTTTTGGATTAATGTCTTTTGGGTTAAAATTAATTATTTTTCACGGTGTCAATAAAATTGGTTTTTCCTTAAAATTTTCAAAATAATAATTTGAGATGGTGACTGCTCAATTAGCTTTCAAAATAAAATCATCCCTTTTACAAAATAAAAAGAAGAGTAATTCTTATTTAAAATAAAAATATCAATTTTAAAACTCATGCTTACTAAACTAACTGGAAACTGTACACTGTTGTGTTATATGAGACTAAGCCCAAATGAGCATTTCGGCTCCACATTTTTAAGTAGGATGGATCATAACTTCTCACTTTCTTTCAAGGACCCATATCATGACTCAACATTCCCTTCCAAAGAGAACATAAAGAATTGATGCATCTATTTCAGAGTAGCCTTGGTTGTCTTATTAAATTACATATCTGTAAGCATAGGCATATGGGTGGGTCTTTAGTCCCATTAAAATTTGACAAGTCTAGTTTTTAAATTTGGAAGGCAAGTTTTCTTCCATATCACAGAGCTTCTTGATCTCATTTGCTTTATCTAAGCATGACTGTGATTGTATCTTCTTCTCTAACAACTCCATCCTTTCTCGTAGGACCTTTTCAAGTACAGATTGTTGCGTCTTAGGCTTTGCCTCAGTTTGGTTCTACTTCTTCTTTTAGTATTCCTCCAAATAATCAAAATCCTATTCTTCTGGTTCTTCTAGTCTCTCTTTTCTCTTTTTCTTGACAGCACTGACTAACAAATCCCCCCTCAGTATGCTTGCTCATAAACAACTCAAATTGTCTAAGCATGTTTTCAATTTATTATCTCATGTCTGTCATTTTTGCAGCTACAACATACTTGATTATGCTCCTGGTCTGCTCATGGTCCATGGTTCCAATCAAAGCTCCATCTGAGGACTTCACTCCTTCATTAAAATACCTAGCTACTTGTGAAAGCTCCAGAAAATGAGATGCATGAAATGTTATAAAGATGTCATGCCATGTAGTGTATTATCTCAAAGTCTGCATATTATCACATTGATCCTTCCAGCCTTATAACTCCATCGTTACTTTGGAGAGTCTCTTTTCCTAGGTATTTCAATTTATAGAATGTGTCATCATGGGACCATCCATTGATGCCTCTCTGATCTCATGGGTCTTAGATATTTAAGATATCATGAGGCATTCCTTAGGATTGCAAATTTAAACCCTTGTCTTGTTAAGGTAGCTCCTTCACATGTTATGATAAAGATCTAAGACATGGATAACAAACAAGGTTTGTGACTATGAGGTTCTAACTCAAGGTTAATCCATAATTGGTTCTTAATTATAGAATTCATTACCCCTCCTACTAGAAAGATAAGTTTTCTAATGGGATATAGCAAGGGTGCCCAAAAATTCTAATTGCGGAATGCACGTGAACCAAATGGGTCTCACAGAGTTAAAACATCACATTCACATTTTGCATACAGTCTATATGGTAACTTTAAGGAAACAACTAAGGATGCTACATGTGGTTTAAGTATCATAGGGTAAAGTCAAAGGGCTCCCGTGGCAAAATATGCCCGTAGGAATGAGGCACATGAGTGGTTACACAATGATCATTCACTATACCTTGAGTGGAACTATGGTCTTCCTTTCAGACATGTGAACTATGGTCTTCCTTTCAGACAGGTCTTTTAAGCAACTTTCAATTAAAATGGTCCATTTTATCCATCAGTTATAGCCTATACAAAAACATCCCAAAATTAGTATAAATCTAGGATAACAAGGAAAAATAAATGTTTAAAATAAGCAATAAATGAAATGCTTGTCATCAAGAAGATCTTCCTATTGATCTTCCAGTTAAAGAAGAAGAAGTTGGAGAAACAAGAATTGAAGAAGTAGTTGAATAAGAAGAAAATGAAAAAGAAGTGGTTAGGCAAAGTCAAGAAGGAGAAGAGAAGGAATGGAACTTAGATGATGTTGATGATTAAACCGTTCTTCCTTTATTCTTTTTTGTTTCTCTTATTTTGTTTGAACTTTGATCTTTTTTTATGATCCTTTGTATACATTTCATTTTGGAAACCATGGTTGATCATACATCTTTTATAAGTTTTGTTTATGATCAATGAAATGACATGAAATGCTATTTTGGCTTGATTTATATCTTAATTGATTTTTTGCTTGTTAGCAAAGGGGGGAGAAATATATGGAATTGAATTTTTTTAATTGTGATTGAATTGCAACATTGAGGGGAAGTATATGTTAAGAGGAGTAATTCAAACTCTTCATTGTCTTTTGATTGTGATTGCAACTTCAATTTAATTATTTTGTTATACAATACAATTTAATTAGTAAAAATAAAAAAGGGGGAGATTATTGAGCTAAAGTTAGGTCAATCTTAATTTTGATCTTAGTAATCAAATTAAATGCATTTAAGCTTTCATTTGAGTAATTATATGTCAAGAAAGTAGAAACTCAAGATGGTCTTAAGTACTTAGGCGAAATGACCATCCAATCATAACCACCATCCAGAATCACAACTATGATTGGTTGAAATGTCAAACAAGCTTTCAAGTTTAATAGTCATCATGTCTAGAGGATGACTGTGAATTTAGAGACGAAGTAAGTTAGTGACCACAATTCTATGTCACCCTTAACATAAATAGGTCAAAATTCTATCCTAAGTCCTAGAGAAGATCACAGTAAAGAATATAGGACAAACTATTTTAGTAACCATGAATATAATAGGGTTGTTCACAGGCCGAATTGGGAGGGGGCTAAAGCCCAGCCAAGTGTTTTACCATAATCAAGTAATTGTTGCTTCATCCATAATACTTGTATACAGTAAAAACAAGTAGCAATATATTCGGCTTATACAGTGAAAAGAGCAACCGATACTTATTTCTTGCTAAACCAAGAAGCTAGAAAAATACTAAGAAAATGGCATGTACCAGTCGTGATTTTTCTATCCAATAAGCTATCGACATATTCCACAACTAAAAAACCTAAAAATATCAAGTGAGGTATTTCTAAGATACCAAAGTCCTAAATGCAATGTTCCACTTACATATTTTAAAATTTTTTTAGTGGCATTCAGATGTGATTCTTTAGTGCATGAATGAAATCAAGCATACAAGCAAACATTGTACATTATATCTGGCCTAAAAGTAGTTAAGTAAAGAAGTGATCTGATAATAGCTCGATATTTCTTCTCATCAACTTTCTTACCACTTTCATCTTTGTCCAACTTCAAGGATGTACTCATTGGAGTCTTATTTGTTTTGCATCCATCCATGCCAAATTTCTTGAGAAGTTCCTTTGTATGTTTGAATTGGTTTATGAAGATTCTATCCTTGCATTGCTTTACTTACAAACCTAAAAAGAACTTAAGTTCACCCATCATGCTCATTTCAAATTTTCTAATCATACAAGAGGCAAACTCTTGGCACAAAGATTCATTAGTAGCACCAAATATAATGTCATCAACATATATTTGTACAATTAAAATGTTATGTAGTTTTTTTTTAACAAAAAGTGTAGTATCTACTTTGTAACACCCCTTCCCGACCTACATATGTAAGCTGAGTAGAGGTGCCACACTAACCTAATGTTGCTACCAATTTTACTTAGTCAAATTTTAGTTCCGATTTTTACAAAATTTTTGCCATAGTTTCGCCTAAAAATTGAGTCACAAGTGTCGACAAAACCGGTTTTTTTCTTATTTTTAAAAACATTTTACACAAACCAATGCAAACAAAATCATTCTCAGTACACTCCCAATAAATCCCCCTTGTAACCTCAACTACAACCTGCAAAAAGGATTTACACTTCTAGTACAACATAAAATAAAGGTTTTGTGACAACCCCCATATTTAAATATTACACAGCGGAAGTTATAAAATATTTACATATTTACAAATTCATATACATCAAAACCCAAGTTTTACAACACATAAAATTTATACATGATTGGCAAATCTGCTCTGATCTTTAAGCTCCCAAAATGGATTCTTCAAGGTCTACTCTCACTAGGTCTTGATGAACTCTCAGGTTCAACTCTATCCACTCTATTACCTGCGCGATTAAACACTATCGCGCTAAGCCAACGGCTTAGTAAGATAAAACATGCTAATAGTATGCTTTAATGCAATACAATGCCACATATGCTATTGATAAGATCAACATTATAAATATAAAGTTAACACATAATTATGCATTTCACAAATCATAGTCATATGAGCATACCACATTCAACATTACTCAACAACCAACATCTTATTTCATTAACTCATAACATTATTTAGGACATTCATATAACCTTGACACCTATGGGCCCAACAAGTATTTAATACGATATTCAGAGTTCAGAGTTACTGCTTTGGTTCATAGTCACAATAATCACGCCCGTAGGCAAGTGTAACGGACCCAGTCTCTTGGATCATCAACTCAACACATATGAGGAGATCCTCAACCCGGCAAGACTGTTACAAATCATATATCTCATAGTGTAACAGACCCAGTCTCTTGGACCATCAACTCAACACCTATGAGGAGGTCCTCAACCCGGCAAGACTGTTACCTTTCATCATTTCTTAGGCATGCCACCCAAATCCAGAACTCTGAAACTGAATAACATATTAAACAAACAATTCATTTCCATTCTCAATTCTCATCACATTTAGGCAAATATGCCTTCTTTCTTTCAATTACATCATCTTAGCCAATAACAATGGCTTCACATTTCATTTCACAATATAACATCTCATTATTCAAGTATATATATATATCTCATCCATGATCACATTATATCTCACATAGCATCATTCATAAATATCAACATTTCATTCCACATTACTCATGAAACACATTACCATTCACAATGCACAACATAACATTGTTCAATCTCAACAATGCAATTAGGGCAAAGAACAATTGATTATAACATTCATTGATTCAAGTGTGTTTAAAGTGTTTAGGGTTAGGTTTAAGGACCAACCTACCTTTGGAAAACCAAAGCAATGCAAGAAGAACAAAGAATTAAAACCCTAACCATAAATAGTACATTCTGGTTTTAAACTCCATTTTATCCTTATTTTGAAAAATTGTATAAAATAATCTACTTGACTAAAAATTCTAAAATTTTTAAAGAATTTAGTTTTGTATCTTAAAATCATCCCTTTAAAATTTCAGATCAAACTGAACACAAAATCTTGGTCAAATAGTTCACCTAACCAGACTGCCCCCAATTGCCCTGCATCCTGGCAGCAGTTCTGAACTTTGTGAATTCCATAAATCAAATTCAATCAACATGGTTCCAAATTATTTTTCTCAAATACTAGACTCACTAAGCAACAACATATCCAAAATTCGATTGGATATGATTTTTCTACATTTTATTAAAAATCACGAAATATAGCTGTCCCAGTTAAGGTACCTGCTGGAACAGGTCTAATGAAAATAATCTTTCTAAACTCATAACCATTCCAAAATCGAATCAACATATTTTTCAGTCATTCTAGACTCATAGAGGCACAACATATCAAAAATTCACTTCAAGAACATTTTTCTAAAATTAATTAAAAATCATACAAGTCACAGCCTTTACTAATCCTAAAACAGAAACAATTTCACTAAACACCAATCTTACTCTTCCATCACCAACACCAACCCAACTTCTCATCTATCAAGCAAAATCAATACTTACAATCATACCATAAGCAACTTAATCATACCACTTCAAAAGAATTGAAGAAATTAGAGAAAAGATCTTACCTTAGTTAAAAACTTCTTAAAGCAACACTTGAACACTTAATCTTTCTTCAATTTAAGCTTGAAATCATCAAAACCATCACTTGTCTCTTTCTTTCTCTTTGGCTATGGAGGGCCGGCCATCAACAAGAAGAAGAAGAAGAAATGGTGAAGAAAACACAAGTCAAACCTTCTTTAAATATCCACCATGTGATTTTATCCAAGCAATTACCAAAGTGCCCTTATTCACATAATTATCTTTTTGTCTTATATGTGCCCAATTAAGTAATTTACCAATCTCAAATAAATATCTTCTCTTGCCTTGACCTAGCCTTTTGACCACTTTATATGTCATATATATTAACATATACACAACATATAAATTTGTCTCTAAACCCTATTTCTTCCCAAAATACATATACATATACTTTCTCTTCTCAATTTCTTTTCTCTTACAATTTAACACATATATTCAATCCAATATATAACAATAACAACAACAACAATATGCAAAACATCTAGGGCATAAATGAGGATATTACATACTTTGCCTTTTGTAAAGCCATTTTCCAATAGATAGGCACTAAGTCTATCATACCAAACTCTTAGAGCTTGTTTCAATCTATATAAAGCCTTGGTTAATTTATAAACATGATTTGAAAATTGATAATCTTCAAAGTTGGGAGGTTGTTCAACATAGACTTCTTCATTAATAAAGCCATTCAAAAATGCACTTTTGACATCCATTTGAATAAGTTTAAAATTCATATGGCGTGCAAATGCAAGTAAAATTCTAATAACTTCTAACCTAGCAACGGGAGCAAATGTCTCATCATAATCAATGCCTTCCTCTTGATTATCGCCTTTGGCTACCAATCTAGCTTTGTTTCTAGTAATAAGACCATCTTCATCAAGTTTTTTCCTATATACCCATTTGCAACCAATAATTGGATGATTCTTGGGTCTAGGAATAAGCTCTCACACTTTATTTCTCTCAAATTAGTTGAGTTCATCTTGCATGACAATCACCCAACATTAATCACTAAAAACCTCCTCAATAATCCTTGGCTCAATTTGAGAAACAAATGCAACATTAGAGTCTAAAATATTTAAGTTTAGATCTAGGGGTTACTCCTTTCGAAGGGTCACCAATGATAAGTTCTTTTGGATGATCCTTTTGATAATGCCAATCTTTGGGTAGTTCTCAAGTCTCTTCTTGTTCCATAATTTGTTCTAGTTTGTTAGTCCAATTGCTCTATTTTTTATCTTAGGCAATCAAATTGAATTAAGCTAACATTTGTATTAAGTTATAATTTGCAGGAAGTTAATTTTTTGAAGGATTTATAAAAAGTCCGATTGGACCATCAAGAAGTCTGACCGAACCTTACATGTTAAATTGAGCAAAATGTCATAGAAGGTTTCAAGGTGGAAAGTACGTTCAAATTCTCACCATATTCTGAAAATTATGACCGGACCACTATGAAGTATGACCGGACTATTGGATAAAAAGTTGCAAAACACACAGAGATATTCAAGGTTGAAAGTACTCTAAAAAACTCAAGGTACCATAGAAAGTGTGACCGGACCATGGGAACATACAACCAAACCTTTGAAGCCAATTTTGTTAAAAACATCTAGAGAGGTTCCCAACTAAAAGTGCGCTCAGTTTTTCACCGGACTAATAAAATTCTGACCTGACCATGATGTAGTCCGACCAGGATCTTTAAGTAGTTCACAAGTTAGAAGCTGTTGGACCTTTACTCAATTAGTAGAAGCCACATGAACCAACCGTTGGAAGAGCATTCAGCAGAATGTCACAAGGTATGACCAGACCACAGTGTTTCACGATCGGACCTTGATAAGTCCGACCATGAAATTGCTCTGGCTCAGAAAATTAGTGGAAGACAAGAATTAAACATGTTGGACCACTCTTCAAATGGCTAGTTTATGACTTGTAGGCTATAAATACCATATGTAACTTCATTTTTATTAGTAATTGTGATTGTAATAGCTTACTTGAACATAATTATTTCCTTTGCATCAAAATCACTTTTTGTATTGATTGAGCATTGGATGTGAGCATTAAACACCATCTTAAGTTTGAGTGTGAGCTTGGAAACACTTAGGTTGTGAGAGTAAGCCTGGGAAAATTCTTGTAAGGGTTGTGAGGTGTGTGATCTCAAATGATTGTAAAGTTTGGTGTGAGCTTGTGAAAACACCAAGTTAGAGTTAAGCTTGTAAAAACTCTAAGCTAGTGGAACCTTAACAAGTTGTTAAGGAAGTGGATGTAGGATCAAGATAAATCTGAACCACTATAAATCATTTGTGTTCATTCTTCTACTCTTTACTTAATCTTCTACATCTTCTACATTTTTTGAATTTTAAGTTTTAAATTTTTAATTTGCCATCATTCTTCAAGCCAATTCACCCTTCCCCCCCTCTTGGTTGCCATCTTGGAACAACAATTGGTATCAGAGTTTAAAAAAATTTCTTAAACTTAATTGTGAAATTTGATCCACAATGGCAACTTCTTCATCCACCTCAAACTCTCATGGAAATCTCAACTCTATCCTTAGACCCTACTTTGATGGAATGGATTATTCATATTGGAAACACAAAATGTTCTTATTCCTAGATAGTGAAGGAATTGAGCTTTGGGATTATATTGAAAATGAGTGGAAACTTTCAAGTCATGAAGTTGATGGTGTCCAAGTTCCTCTTCCCAAACCAAATGGTCAAGTACAAATACAAGGGATCGATTCAAAAACCATAGGGCAACCTCCATCTTGATGAATTCTATTTCAAGAGAAGAAGGTAGGAGAGTCCAACATCTCACTTATGCTCATTGCATTTGGAAAACTCTTGAGAACTATCATGAGGGTACTACCCAAGTGAGGCTCACCAAGAAGAAAATGCATATACATGAGTATGAACTATTCAAGATGAAGAACAATGAAAATGTTACCGACATGACCAATCACTTGCTTGCCATCGTCAATGAATTAAAGAAATATGACAAGGTATATGATCAAGATGAAGTCAACAACAAAATCTTAAGAGCTCTAAGAGCAAAGAAGAACTTTGAATCTAAATTTCTTTAATTGAAAAAGCACATGATCTTAGCTCTTTGAGAACCGGTGAACTTATCAAAAAACTACTCACCTTTAAGTTGCACATTGAAAAAAAAAAAAAGAACAAGGTGAAAAAGAGAAGAGGAAACTAATAGCTCTCAAAGAAATTAAAGAAATTTAGAGCTCAAGCAATGAAGAAAGTGATGATAAAGAAGAAATGGCATTTATTTTCAAAAAGGATGAATGATTGGAAAAGAAAGAGAAGATTGCAAGCTAACAAAGGTACACTCTCTAAATCCTCTTTTAAAGATAAAGATAAAAAGAATGAAGTGAAATGTTATGAATGTGGCAAATCCGGTCATATCAAATTGGATTGCTTTAAGTTGAGAAATAAGAAGAAATGGGACAAATAAAAGAAGAAATCTCTTAAAGCTACATAGGATGACTCTTCCTCAAGTGAAGAAGAAGAAGAGGAAGAGGAAGAAGGAATTGCAAATCTATGTCTCATGGCTATTGAAGATGAATCCAATGAGATAGGTACTCAACCCTTGAATTTAATTGCATATGATGAAAATGATATTGATGCTTTAGATGATAGTGACATGATTGAGCATATGAACCATAGAGTAGAAAAGTATTTTTCTAAGATGAAATTCTATAAGGATAAATGCTCTAAGCTGGAAAAAGATTTTGAATGCTTAAAAATTTCTACATTAGAATTAAAAATCTCAAATGAACAATTATTGAAATCAATTGATGGATTGAATAAAAATTCACAAAGCTTAGAGAATGTGATCAAGGAAAATGAAATTTTGAGGCACAAACTAAAAGTACTTACAGAATCTATCTTAAAGTTTCATAAGGGAAAGGAAGCATTAGATACATTGATTGATAATCAAAGGTCACCCTCTTTGAAACATGGTTTAGGATTCAATGGCTCATCCAATACTACTTCTTGTAAACCAACATTTGTGAAAGCATCTATAAATTAAATCTCTAGTGTTGAAGTTGTAAAAAATACTAATGCACAAACCAAACCCAAAAATTCCAAAAGGATTACATTAAGCTCATAAGACTCTAGAACTAAGGTTCCAAGAGAAAAATATACATTCATCACATGTACATCAATACAAAAATACTCAAAAACAAACTCATATTTGCAATTGTATGAATGTCAATGGGAAAGTGCATAAATATAGAACTTTTTATCAATGCACATATTGCATGAAATTTAGGCATAAGAGTATTTTTTGCTATATTAGGAGGGCCCATCCCAAGTTAGAAGATCCCTTCTACTACTAACCCCTAAGGACCCAAGTTCATTTGGGTACCTAAAACAAGATGAATATTCTTATAGGTATGTCTAAAATCTACTATCAATGAAAGCACATGGCTTATGGATAGTGGATGCTCAAGGCATATGATGGGGAATGCAAAGCTCTTTACAAGTCTTACTTACAAGCTTGGAGGTAGTGTTACCTATGGAAACAATGCTAAAGGTAAAATCATTGGTAGTGGTTCCATTGGCATACTTGGTAAAATTTTGATTGAAAATGTATGGCTTATTGATGGATTGAAGCATAATTTGCTTAGTGCTAGTCAATTGTGTGATAAAGGATATGATGTAAATTTTGACTTCAAAGGATGCAAGGTTACTAATTCAAATGGTGAAATTGCATTCAAAGGAGCTAGAATTAGCAACACATATAAAATTTGCATACATTCCAATGATGCATTTGAATGTTTGATTTCCATTAATAATGATGCTTGGTTATGGCATAGAAGACTAGGACATGCTAGTATAGATCATTTAAAATGAATTAGTAATGAAGAACTAGTTGTTGGTCTCCCTAAAGTTAAATTTGACAAAGATAGAACATGTGAACCTTGTTAACTTGGTAAGCAACATAAAAGTTCATTTAAGTCTAAAAATGGCGTAAGCACTTCTAGACCCTTAGAACTCATTCACTTAGATTTGTTTGGACCAAATAGAGTTGCTAGCCTAGGTGGAAAGTTATATATATTTGTTCTTGTTGAAGATTACTCTAGATTTATATGGGTTAATTTCTTAGCTTAAAAGAATGAAGCTTTTAATCACTTTAAAATATTTGCAAAAAGAGTTCAAATGAAAAATGCTATGTAATCACATCTATTAGAAGTGATCATGGCAAAGAATTTGAAAATGAAAATTTTGAAAGCTTTTGCAATGAATTTGTTATTTCACATAACTTTTCAGCTCCTAGAACACCACAACAAAATGGTGTGGTTGAAAGGAAAATAGAACCTTGGTTGAAATGGCTAGAACAATGCTCAATGAATATGATTTACCATCTTATTTTTGGGTAGAAACCGTTAATACCGCTTGCTATATTTCAAACTGAGTTTACAAAAGGCCTTTAATAAACAAAACTTCTTATGAGCTATGGAATGGAAGAATACCCGAAATTTCATATCTTAGAGTATTTGGATGCAAATGCTTCATATTGAATACCAAGGATAATCTTGGAAAATTCTCATCCAAATTGGATGAAGGCATATTTTTAGGATATTCATCATCCAGTAAAGCATATAGAGTGTTTAATAAAAAAAAACTCTAGAAGTTGAAGAATCAAGGTATGTTGTTTTTTACGAATCTTCTAAACTTGATCAAAGGAAAGGTAGTGCTCTTAATGATTTTCTAGGTACATATGATCAATAAGAAATGATTATTACACTAAAGAACAATCAAGATGAACAAGAAAAGGAAACTCAAGAGTTACCCAAGGATTGGCAATACAAGAAGGATCATCCAAATGAGCTCATCATTGGTGAAACATCAAAGGGAGTAATTACTAGATCCAAAATTAAACATTTAGATTCTAATTTTGCTTTTGTTTCTCAAATTGAGCCAAGGACTATTGAGGAGGCTCCTAGTGATGAATGTTAGGTGATTATAATGCAAGATGAACTCAATCAATTTGAAAGGAACAATGTGTGGAAACTTGTTTTTAGACCTAAAGATCATCCAATTATAGGACGCAAATAGGTTTATAGGAATAAGCTTGATGAAAATGGTCTCATTACTAGGAATAAAGCTAGATTGGTAGCCAAAGGCTATAACCAAGAGGAAGGAATTAACTATGATGAGACATTTGCTCTTGTAGCTAGATTAGAAGCTATTAGAATTCTACTTGCTTTTGCATGTCATATAAAATTTAAACTCTTTCAAATGGATGTTAAAAGTGCATTTCTAAATGGATTTATAAATGAGGAAGCCTATGTTGAACAGCCTCCTGGTTTTGAAAACTATAAATTCCCAAATCATGTTTTCAAACTTACTAAAGCTTTATATGGATTGAAACAAGCACCAAGAGCATGGTATGATATACTTAGTGCATATTTACTTGAAAATGATTTTTCAAAAGGCAAAGTGGACACAACTCTCTTTGTTAAAAAGAATAAGCATAACATCTTAATTGCGCAAATTTATATTGATGACATAATATTTGGGGCTACTAATGAATCTTTGTGCAAGGAATTTGCTTCTTGTATGACTATGGAATTTGAAATGAGCATGACGCGTGAACTCAAATTCTTCCTTGGACTACAAATCATGTAATGCAAAGGTGGGATCTTCATCAACCAATCCAAATACATAAAGGAACTCAAGAAATTTGGAATGGATGGTTGCAAGACTAACAAGACTCCCATGAGTACATCCTTGAAATTGGATAAAGATAAAAATGGTAAAGTAGTAGATGAGAAGAAATATTGAGGTATTATCGGATCACTACTCTATTTAACTGCTTTTAGACCTGATATTATGTATAGTGTATGCTTGTGTGCTAGATTTCAATCATGCCCTAAAGAATCACATTTGAATGCCACTAAAAGTATTTTGAAATACTTGAATGGCACATTGCATTTAGGACTTTGGTATCCTAGAAACACAACATTTAACATTTTAGGTTTTTCGGATGTGGACTACGCCGATAGTCTTTTGGATAGAAAAAGTGCAACTGGAGCTTGTCATTTTCTTGGTGAATATCTAGTTTCTTGGTTTAGCAAGAAACATGTATTGGTTGTCTTATCTATCGCAAAAGTCGAATATGTTGCTGCATATTTTTATTGTACTCAAGCCCTTTGGATGAAACAACAATTGTTTGACTATAGAAAATCTTTGATCATATTCCAATTAAGTGTGATAACACTAGTGCCATAAATCTTTCCAAAAATCCAATTCAATATTCTAGGTCAAAACATATAGACATTAGGCACCACTTCCTAAGGGATAATGTCTAAAACCAAAACATTACCTTAGAATTCATTGATACATAAAACCAACTTGCTAACATTTTCACTAAACCCTTGAATGAAAAGAGAATGAATTTCATAAAACAACATTTGGGAATGATAGATCGAAGCACAATTTCATGAACTTAAAATCACATGAAAATCAAGTTTCATTTCACAAAATCTTTCCATTGATATCTATTTTTAATCAAATCTTCATATCTTACATAAAAAGCACTTGTTTTCTTAAAATTTTTACACTTTTGATGATTTCCCGCTCGGTCCTATAATAAGTCCGATCGCACTTTTTGAAAAATCATGATTTCAAAATTTTTCGTAAAAGTATAACCATACTTTCCAAAGTGCAGCCAGAATTTTTCAAAATTTTATGGTTGTTATGCCTAAAACCAAAATTCCATTTTGTATTAATAAAGTCCGATTGCAATTTTTAAAAAATTCAAATTTCCCCACCAGACTTTGTGAAGACCAATCGGACTTTAACATAGATTTCAAAATTTTCTAACCATTGGAACTCAATCAAAACATGTATTTTTTTTGTATCCAACAACTATAAATGGCTCTTTTTCATATTAAACACTATAAATACCCCTAATATCAGTTTATTCATCTTTTTATTAATCTCCAAATACTTAAACACTAAATCTCTCTCAAATCAACTTATTCTTCATCTTTTCCCTAACAACAAAATCAATGGCACCTAAGGAACACTAGAAGAAAGCCTCTAGAGCTGAAAAAGGAAAGAGTGTGGCTGCCCCTTCTCAACAAGAAGAACCCCAAGAAGGAGCCACAAGATAAGATTTAAAGATGAAGTGGAAAGGCAAAGGTATGCTATAATCAAAGACAAATCTGTAGAACTAAACCATCTCTTCTCTACTCTCACTCTTGAGTCATTAGGGATAGAAAATGACATTAGAGGATGTCTTAGAAACTTGGGGTGGGAAAAAATTGTCTTTCTAGATCATGATTATCACCCTCTAGGCTATTATGGAATTTTCTTTAGATTTTTCAACAAAAAATATGTCCAAATCTTTGAAGACTTCTCTTCAATTTGGGGTTTCCAAACTAAGGGCATTTCTCACATCACTAACACCATCCTCATCACCGAAAGGCAAAAAGGGTTTTGCATGAAAATTTTAATTGAAACCACTCTCCATAAGCTATCCAATGCCAAAAACCTTCGGACTCTTACCTATTGGATGCTTCATAGGATTATTACCTATACCATCGGGGCTAGGGGTGAAAGCAATGAGAAGGTAACTCAAAAAGATTTACTCTTTCTCTATTGCTTGCTTAGAGTTAAACCTATCCAAATGGGTAAATTTCTCATTGATACTTTCCTACACATTAGGAAAACAAAACTAGGTCTCCTCTTAAGTGACTCAAATTGCTAAATATGTTGGTGCTTTTGCACCAACTACCAAAGCCACTCTTTCTACTCCTTTAGATCCCACTATAAAATTCATTAACATTGCTTACCTTAAACATACTAAATGCATAAGGGATGAAGATGGAAACTATGTCTACCTCCTAGGAGCACTAGGTGTTAGGGCTCAACAAAGGAAGAGACCAAGGATAGTAGAGGAAGGGGAAGAGACTTTTCAAATAGAATTCCCAAGACCCACAGCTCTAAGACCACAATCATTAATTCTACAACTCCTTCAAAGTCTTAATGATTAAATGAGATCATAAAGCTCAAGAATTGACAAGATTACTAATGATATCTCTCATCTCCACCTTGACATCCAAACCATCCAAGAAGCTTTGGGATTGCCAGAATGCTTTGAGGATGAACCAAGCCTATCACCCTCCATCCATGGCTCCTACCCTCAAGAGGAAGAAGGTGAAGCTGCTGCCTCACAACCAAGGAAGAAAGAGCAAGGAGAAGAGGAAGGTGATGAAGAAGAAAAGGGAGATAAAGAAGAAGGAGAAGATGAAGAGAGTGATAACAACCTTTACATGTTTTTCTTTAGATTTTTTATTGATTGTATTTCCTTATCTTTATTAATTAAAATTAATGAAAGTTATTATTTTGTTACTTTGATTAATTCATTGAATTAATTTGTTTGTTGCTTGATATTGCATGTGTTTTTGCCTTTGTCAAAGGGGGGAGAAAATGAATTGAAATTAAATAATTAAACTAAAATTGAACTTACATCACATTAACTCAGCTTATGCACATTTTGAGGGGGAGTTTAAAATCAATATATATACTTGCCTAATTTGATACATTTTTTAACTTTGAATTATTTAAAATACAATTTAAGTGCAAAGACAAAAAGGGAGAGATTGTTAGTCCAATTGCTCTATTTTTTATCTTAGGCAATCAAATTGAATTAAGCTAACATTTGTATTAAGTTACAATTTGCAGGAAGTTAATTTTTTGAAGGATTATTGAAAAGTCTGATCGGACCATCAAGAAGTCCGACTAGACCTTACATGTTAAATTGAGAAAAATGTCATAGAAGGTTTCATGGTAGTGAGTACATTCAAATTCTCACCGTTCCCTAAAAATTTTGACCGGACCACTATAAAGTACGAATAGACTATTGGATGAAAAAGTTGCAAAACACACAGAGAGATTCACGGTTGAAAGTACTCTCAAAAACTCAACATACCATAAAAAGTCTGACTAGACCATGGGAAGTACGACTGAACCTTTCAAGCCAATTTTGTTCAAACATCCAGAGAGGTTCTCGACCAGAAGTGTGCCCAGTTTTTCACCGGACCAATAAAATTTTGACTAGACCATGATGCAGTCCGACTAGGATCTTTAAATAGTTCATAAATCAGAAGTCATTGGACCTCTACTCAATCAATGGAAGCCATATGGACTGACCATTGGAAGAGCATTCAGCAGAATTTCAAAAGGTATGACCGAACGATAGTGTTTCATGACTGGAATGAAGGAATTCCCATCAGACCTTGATAAGTTCGACCATTAAATTGCTCTAGCTCAGAAAATTAGTGGAAGACAAGAATCAAACATGTTGGACCACTCTTCAAATGGCTAGTTTATGACTTGTATGCTATAAATACCATATGTAACTTCATTTTTAGCAGTAGTTGTGATTGTAATAGCTTACTTGAACATACTTATTTCCTTTGCGTCAAAATCACTTTTGTATTGATTGAGTGTTAGGTGTGAGCATTAAACACCATCTTAAGTTTGAGTGTGAGCTTGGAAATACTTAGATTATGAGAGTAAGCATGGGAAAACTCTTGTAAGAGTTGTGAGGTGTGTGATCTCAAACCAATGTAAAGTTTGATGTGAGCTTGTAAAAACACCAAGTTAAGTTAAGCTTATAAAAACTCAAAGCTAGTTGAACCTTAACAAGTTGTTAAGGAACTGGATGTAGGATCAAGGTAAATTTGAACCATTATAAATCCTTTATGTTCATTCTTCTACTCTTTACTTAATCTTCTACATTTCTTGAATTTTGAGTTTTAAATTTTTAATTTTCCATCATTCTTTAAGCCAAATAATTCACCGCCCCCCCCCCCCCCCCCCTCTTGGTTGCCATCTTAGGACAATATAGCTCATCATTGTCTTCCTTTGGGTCATTGTTTATTTCAAGTTCTTCAAATGTTCCTACAAAATAATTAAGAATACTACTTTTCCCTTGATCAAGCTTAGAGGATTCATCAAAGATAAAATGCATTGATTCTTCAACTACTAGAGTTCTCTCATTAAATGCTTTATATGTCTTACTAGAAGATGAGTATCCTAAGAAGATATCTTCACTAGATTTGGTTGAAAATTTTCCAAGGTTGTCCTTCATATTTAATACGAAGCATTTGCATCCAAATACTCTAAGGTGCGAAATTTTGGGTTTTCTTCCATTCTATAGCTCATAAGAGGTTTTATTTATCAAAGGTCTTTTGTAAACATGATTTGCAATATAACAAGCGATATTAATAACTTTTGCCCAAAAGGAAAAAGGCAAGTTATACTCATTGAGCATTGTTCTAGCCATTTTTACTAAAGTTCTATTTTTTCCTTGCAACAACAACATTTTGTTGTGGTGTTCTAAGAGCTGAAAAATTATGTGATATTCCAAGTTCATAACAAAAAATTTTAAAGTTATCGTTTTCAAATTCTTTGCCATGATCACTTGTAATAAATGTGATCACATAGCCTTTTTTCTTTTGAACCTTTTTTGCAAAAAATTTAAAATTATTAAAAGCTTTATTTTTTTTAGCTAAGAAACTAACCCATGTAAACCTTGAGTAATCATTAATAAGTACAAATGCATATAACTTATCACCTAAACTAGCAACTTTATTTGGTCCAAACATGCCCAAATGAATTAGTTTTAGAGGTCTAGATGTGCTTACAAAATTCTTAGCTTTCAAGGAGCTCTTGTATTGTTTTTCAAATTGATAAGGTTCACAAATTTTATCTATATTAAATTTTATTTTAGGGAGTCCATCCACAAGTTTTTCTTTATTTAGACAATTTAATTAATTCATATTAGCGTGCCCTAATCTTCTACGCTAAAGTCGAGCATCATTACTAATAGTGACTAAACATTCAAAAGTATTATTAGAGTGTAGGTCAATTTTATAAGTGTTTCCAATTTTAGTTCCATTGAATGCAAGTTCACCACTAGAAGAAATAATTATGCATCCTTTAAAGTTAAAATTGACATCATTTCCTTTGTCACACAATTGATTAACACTAAGTAAATTATGTTTCAATCCATCAACCAACCATACATCATCAATCATGTTCTTCCCTAGCATGCAATAGAGCCAATACCTATAATTTTTCCTTTAACATTATTTCTGAATGTCACATTACCCCCTTACTTGTAGGTAAGAGTTGTGAAAAGTTTTGCATTAGTGGTCATGTGGTTTGAGCATCCACTATCTACAAGCTAAACACTTTCTTTGATAGTAGATTTTAGGCATACCTACAAGATAATGAGGTTTATCTTCTTTTAAATACCCAAATGAACTTGGGTCCTTGGGGTTAGTTATAAAAAGATCCTCTAATTTGAGATGAGTCCTCCTAATATAACAAATGTACTTTTATGTCCAAATTTCATGCAATATTGGCATTAATATAAGGCTTTATATTTTTGCATTCTTTTTCTATTAAATCTTGAATAATTAAATTGACAATCACAAATGTGTGTGGGATATGATTGTTTATGTGCATACTTGTGGTTGTGTTCATGCCTTGTGGACATATATGCATAATTTGCTCTTAGAATCTTAGTTCTGGAGCTTAGTGAGCCTAGTGTTGTCTTTTTAGGATTTTTTGGCTTAGTATGTGTATGTGTATTCTTTACAACTTCAACACTAGGGGTTTGAGCTGTAGAGGCTTTAATAAATGTTGGTTCATTAGATGAAGTAGTAGTAAAGCCATTGAACCCTAAGCCATACTTAGAGGAAGCTAACTTTAGAATACTAATCAATGTATCTAAGGTTTTTTTACCTTTATAAAATGTAGAAATAGAGTTCTAAGTTTATTTTATTTCTCCTTTTAAAATATGCTTTTCTTTGGAAATTTTCTCTAGGCTATATGAAATTCTAAAAATTTCATCAATCGATTTTAACAATTTTTCATTTGATATCTTTAATTCTAAAGTATAACTTTTTAAAGAAACGAAGTCTTTTTCTAGCTTGAAGCATTTTTCTTTATAGAATTTCATCTTGGAGAAATATTTTTGGACTCTTAAGTTCATATGCTCAACCAAATCACTATCATCAAAGGCATCATCAACATTATCACTATACACATTAGAATTTAAGAATTGAGTACCTACCTTATTGGTATGATCATCATCTCCAATTGCCATGAGACATAGATTTGCAATGCCTTGCTCTTTCTCTTCTTCTTCTTCACTTGAGGATTTATCATTCCATGTGGCTTTGAGAGATTTTTTCTTTTCTTTATGCCATTTCTTTTCGTTCTTCATCTTGAAGAAATCTATTTTTATATGACCCAGTTTGCCACATTCATAGCATTTTACTTCATTCTTTTTCTCCTTTTCTTTATAAGAGATTTTTGATGAATTACCTTTATTTGCTTGCCATCTCCTCTTTCTTTTTCATTCACTTACTCTTTTAAATAGCATGACCATTTCTTCATTATCATCACTATCTTCTTCACTTGAGCTCTCAACATCTTTGGTGACTTTGAGAGTGATTGATTTTCTCTTATCCTTTTCACCTTTGTCATCTTCTTTTTGATTGTACAAATCGAAGGTGAGAAGTTTTTCAACTAGCTCATCTGTCCTTAGTGTGTTAAGGTCATGAGCTTCTTCAATTGAGGAGATCTTTAATTCAAAGTTCTTCTTGGCTCTAAGTACCTTTAATATTTTGCTATTAACATCACCTTGATCATAGAATTTTTCATATTTCTTCAAGTCATTGACAATAGCAAGTAACCAATTTATCATTTTGGTGACATTTTCATTGGGCTTCATTTTGAAAAGTTCATACTCATGTATAAGCATTTGGGTCTTGGTAAACCTCACTTGGGTTGCACCCTCATGATAATTCTCAAGAGTTTTCCAAATACTATGTGCACATATGAGATTTTGAACTCTTCCACCTTCTTATCTAAACAAGGAGTTTATTAAGATGGAGGCTACCCTATTGTTCTTGTAGAAAGCCTTTTCTTGAGAATCGGTCCACTTTTCTCTAAGGAGAGGCACTTGAACACCTTTAACTTTATGAGTAGGAGGTTTTTACTCTTTTTCCATATATTTTCAAATCTCAACTCTCTCATTGTCAAGGAATAAATACATATTATGTTTCCAATAAGAGTAATTTGTTCCATCAAAGTAAGGTTTAACATGGGGATTGAGATTTTTATGAGATGAAGAGGTTGTAGTATTAGAAGTAGCTGCCATGGTGGATCAAATTTCACAATTAAGCTTCTTGAAATTTTGAGGCTCTGATATCAATTGTTGTCCCAAGATGGCAACCAAGACGGGGGGTGAACTGGTTGATTTGAAGAAGTGATGGTAAATTAAAAATTTAAGATCAAATAAAGCAAGAAAGAAGTAGAGTACAAAAGAAAATATACAAGGAATTTATAGTGGTTTGGATTACCTTAATCCTACATCCACTTTCTTAACAACTTATTAAGGTTCCACTAATCTTGAGATTTTATAAGTTTAACTCTAACTTGGTATTTTCACAAGCCACACCAAACTTTTAGAAGGTTTGAGTATCTTCCTCAACACCCAATAAGAGTTTTTCCCAGGCTCACTCTAAAACTTAAGTATTTCAAAGCTCACACTCAAACTTACAATTGTATTTAATGCTCATACCCAACACTCAATAAATACAAGTAGAGAATTTGATGTAAGGAAATGAAAGTTATTTTGCTTAGCTATTACAATCACAAAAAAAATTTAAAAAAAAAATGAAGTTTCATAGGGCATTTATAGCCTTCAAGCCTTTAACTAGCGTTTGAGATGGATGTCAACAGTTTGACTTGTGTCTCCCACTTTTCTTATTTTCCAAAGTTAATTCATGGTAGGACTATCAAAGCTCCAGTCATACTTCACTAAGGCTGATCGGACTTCGAAGGTTTGGTCGTAATATTTGAAATTCTAACAGACGCTCTTCCAATAGTTGGTCCAGGTGGCATCCACTAATTGAGTAGAGGTGTAACGACTTTAGATTTAAAGGATTTTCAAAAGGTCCAGTTGAGACAACTTCTTGTCCAATCAGACTTTCAGTGGTATGCTCAAATTCTAGGAGTACACTTGGTCATGAATCTTACTAGACATTTGTGAATAATTTTCTATTACAATGTTCATGTCAAAATTTTTTGAGGTCCAGTTGGATTTTTCATGTTACTCTGAGAAAATGGGTGTACACTTGGTCGTGAACCATACTGGATGAATATGCCAATTTTTCCGTCAAATGTGCAGTTAGACTTGTGCATGGTCCAAGCAAGCTTTATGTGGCACAGTGGGATTTTGGGAGTACTTTTGACCGTGATCTATTCTGTGTAAATTTCTTATTTCAATTATCCTTGAGTATGGTCAGGTTAATTAATGGCCCGATCAAGCTATTTGAATTTTCTCCAAAAATTAAGTTCCTACAAAGTGTAACTTGGTACAAATATTAGTTTTATTCAATTTGATTGTTGTGAGCGGGGTTTTTCATCCTCACTCCCGGTGGAATGGTTCTTGCGACTTTTTCAATGTTAGGCTCAGGGCCTTAGAGAACATGAACCTAAACCTGGAGAAAATGGAGTCGCCACTCAGACGGCCTGGGAAAAAGAAAGAGGTGGATGACTCAATTCCTAAAAAATTTTCAACCCCCTAATGGGTTCAGAAAGTTAGGTACGTATAAAGAAGGTGAGAATGACCAAGCACCCCTTATAACACCTGGTTCATTGGAACCGGCCTTCTTTTCAGGTCTAAATATTATTAAATTCTTAAATATTATGACATCATCCATATTACACACAATTTAAAAGAAATAAACATCCATCATCTTATTAAAATAAAACAAAAAAATAGGCACTTATCCAAGGATGAAAACATGCATTTACAATGTCTAATACCTTAAAAGAAAATGAAACAAAATAAATAAAATAAAATGGGACCCCTTCATAGGTGGAAATATGCCCCTTACATTAATATAAAAATAGAATAAAAGAAATAAATTAAATAAATATGGCACCCACAAAGAGAAAATATGCCTTTTACAACTTTAAAATCCAAGTAAACAAAAATAAATAATCAAATAAATTAAATCACTCAAACATAATAATTAAAAGAAAAACATCCATTATAAACCAAATAAAATAAATCATCCATCACAATAGCATGTAATAACAAATCAAACAATTGAATCTAGAGTTTGATCTTAAATAAATTATTAAATGCATAGAAATTAGGGTCTACATCTTAAATTAGGGCTTATAGGATTTTAAATACAAAATTAAGGTTTTTGATGGAAAACTAGTGTTTTGGTTTGGAAATAGGGAATTAGGGTTTTGGATTTTAGGTTTTCAAATATGTGAAGTTAAGGTGTTTAGATTATGGCTTTAGGAATTTGGATTTAGCGTTCTGGATTATGGCTATTTGAAAAAAAGGGTTAGAGTTTTGGTTTTTGAAAAATAGGATTTGGGTTTTGAAAATCAGGGTTTAGGGTCTTTAAGAATTAGGGTTTTGAAATTATGGTTAAGAAATTTGAGATTAGGGTTTTAAAGATTGGGGTTAGGTATTAGGGTTTTCAATTTTATGTAATATTCCAAATTTTAAAAAAAAATAAATTTTTGGAAATTTAATAAAATAAATTATAAAATAATTGAATAAATTAAATAAATGGTTTTAAATGAAAAATGAGAGGATTTCAAGTGTTCAAGTTGGATTTTTGGGGATTTCCTCCATATTTGGTAAGTTTCCAACTTGTTTCCTTGAATTTCCATGAAAGTTTGAATATGTGTGATTTGGATTTTTGATTTAGTATGATTTAATTATTGGAATTGGTGTGTATGAAGTTGTTTTGAGTATTTAACAATGATTTTAATGGTTGATTGAATAAATGGTTGAGTTTGGGTAAAGATTGGTGAAGAGAGAGAATTTAGGGTTATGTAACTTTTGGATTTGTGAAATCTAGTTATTTAATTATGCAAATTGATTCTAAATGAGATTTTATGCATAAACAAGTATTTTAAAGTCAAATATTAAATTCGGTTGAGTTTGATTGGAGTTTGAGAATGGAAGTATTGATTTAGGGTTGTGAAAAAGTGATTTTTCAAAGTTGTAGAATTGTTTGATTTTATTGGTTAAAGCATGTTCTTTAATTATAAAAGTGATGAATATAAGCTTGAAATAATAATTGGATTGAGTTTAAATGAAAAACCTTCAATGGGAAAGGTTATGCTGTAACACCCCTACATTCAATACATGCACCCTACAAACACCACAATGTAGTATACATGCACTAAACATAGAGATGCTACGGATTTTTTTTTTTTTAACATTCAAAACATTTTAAATGATACCATAATTTTTCAATTGTATACATTATAGAAAGATAAGTAGATAACTTGTAATACAAAACTAAATAGATATATATATATAGATACATTTAGTTGTTACGCAGCGAAATTTATTAAATATTTACATATATGAAAACATTTAATTTCATATTTACAAATATACACATATGTACATTAAAATCATTACTTTACAAAATATAAAAGAGTTATACATGATTGGCAAGTCTCCTCTGATCTTTAAGTTCCCAAAATCAATTCTTCACTGTCTACTCTCACTCAGTCTCGAAGAGCTCTCGGGTTCAACCCTAATACCTGCGCGATCAAACACTATCGCGCTAAGCCAACGGCTTAGTAAGATAATTCATGCTAATGTTATGCTTTAATGCAATGCAATGCCAATTCTCAATCCATATTATACATGTAACAACATATATGCAAAGCTAACAACATACCTTTACATTTCATAACTCCACATAAATAGACATATCATATTTCAACATCTTATTATATACCTCATTAGTATTCATTTAATCATTCATAATCAACACTAAACAAAGACAAGCATGGGCCCAAAACACACTAATATGCCATTCAATTTTCAGAGTTAATGTTTTGGTTTTATCATCACATTTATCAATATCATAAACCCAACTAGGCTTCAAGGATTAGGTTCAACCAAGCTTCAAGGGAAGCAAAGCATGCTAAGCATCAACCCAACTTGGCTTCAAAAACCAACCCAACCTAGCTTCAAGGGTGGTAACATCTCAATTAGGCTTCAAGGATTCAATCCAACCTAACTTCAAGAGATTGTTACACTTATTAGGCATGCCACCAACAACAAACTCTGAAAATGGAATAACACATTAGCCACACAAATCATTTATTATTTAATTATCATTTCCATTCTCAACTCTCATCATAGCCAATAACAATGGCCTCATATCACATATAAGTTACCATAGCCAATCACAATGGCATTTTATTCCATCACATTATACATATAGCATTATTGATATAAACATAACCAAACACATTACTCATCACATGAGTCACAATACATGAAATATCACATTGTTCACATAGTATCATATACATTGCCATTATCATCATATGCAACAATGCAATAATACAAAATTTGTACTTATTTTACTAACAATTCATACAACTCCTAACATTTCCTTGTCCAAGATTCTTTAACCTCTTATATCAATGATAAATCACTATCTTCAAGACTTAAATCAAAAGTAATAGCATATACTTGTTTAGGGATACACAAGAGATAATCCAATTAGGAATTAATTAGGGCAAACCTCAACCCTGACACGTTCACCCACACGGGCGTGTTCATGGCCGTGCCCTAACTCCACAACACAGAAACATTTACACTCTCAACAACATGGGCGTGTTCCTGGGCGTGTAAATTCTCAAATCTTACAGTAGCTATGACACGCTCAATAACACGGGCGTGCTACTGGTCGTGTCAAACCTACTGCCTCCAACACAATTGACACGCCTAAAAACCCTGGACGTGCTCATGGGCGTGTCCGGCCACAAAATAAGACCCCAATCAAAAACAACCATACACTCAACAACACACTTCTATACATTAACATCCTCTTCAAATAGTCTTAACAAAACATACTCAAAACTCATCACAAACTTGCAACACACCCAAAACAAGCCAAAACACACATCAAACACAAAACACAAAATCATCTCAAAACCCTTACCACATATACAACATCATCTCTTCCAACCACTTATTTTTTTCTTCCATCCATACTCAAAATCCATCATCAAATCACTCAAACACTTCTCACATCTCAAAATCAACCAACACACTCTTAAAAATCTATCAAACTCAAATATTATTTCAAATAAACGCAAAAATCACAAGAGAACTTACCAAAGTTACAAAACTTCTTGAATCACCAACTTGATCACTTAATCTTTCTTCAATTTGTGCTTCACTCAACAAGATCTTCTCTTTGCCTCTTGCTTCCTTTGTCTAAGGAGGAGCCGGCCACAATGGAAAAGAAGAAGAAAAAAATATGAAGAAGCAAAGCCAAATTTTGCTTTTAATCTCCACCAAGTGATCTTATCCAAGCAATTACCAAAATGCCCTCAATCATATAACTAACTTTTTGTCTCATATAAGCCCTTATGTGTCATTACACATTCCACATAAAATATCTCTACCCCCTTGACTCTTCATTTGACCAATTTATATGTTATATATATCATCATATACACAACATATACCACTCTCTCTAAACCCTAATTCTTTTCCCCAAAACACATATACACAAGCATTCACTTTCCAATATCTTTTCTCTTGCAATTTAACACATATATTCAATCCAATATATCACTACAACAACAATAACAACAACATCAACAACATAATCAAAAATTCTAGACCACATATGAGGATATTACATATGCCATTTTAGGATTTTGGTTATAAGTGTGTGTTTTTGTAATGTAACTGGTTTAAACATATTAAAATATATTTTTAATAATATAAATAAACTTAAAATACCAAATTGAATGGCTTAGTGTAATATTCCAAAGTTAAGTGAGGTTAGCCTTAACTTTGGGATTGTTGTTTGAATGATGTTTAATTATAGTTTAAGATTAAAAATGCCTTAGAATGTGATACTAAATGATTATTTATTATTACATTTGGTTCAAGCATTGAGGAGAGTTGATTTACCCCATCCAAGTGTTGAAGGGCAAGTTGGAAGAGAAGGTCGGAGGTGGTGTTTGAGCTTATTTTTGGTTGTCATTAGAGCTATGTACAAACTTTGGATGAATTGGTTATATTTGCATTACACTGGGCTTAACATATTTTGGATTGGAAAATGTGATAAGCTACTTGATACATGGAACATGTATGAATAATATGCTATGACATGTGTAATGTCATATATGTATTAAATGCATTGCGAAAAGCCATTGTTAATGGATAAATTATGTAAAATGTGAAATTTGTGTATTATGTGAAAATAACCCAAAGTGTTTAGGTAATGCTATTTGTTGTGTATGCATTAAGGGCATTGTTAAAAAGTCATTGATAATAGCTAAAGTGCATAAAATGTGAATCATATGTGAATTATGTGAAATTACCCAAAATATTTAGGTGATGAGTTTTAAGGTAAAATGTGATACAATGTGGTGATATGATGAAATGTGATGAATTAATATTACTATAAATGAGAAAAGATGAGAAAATAAGGCCATTGCCTAATAGATAATTAAAAATGAGGCAATGTGCCTAGCTTGATTATGAGAAAATGAGAAAGAGATTGATAATGAGAAATATGAATTAATTGTGTGCCTAATATGTTATTCAATTTCTAGAGTTCTGTATTTGGCGGTATGCCTATGAGATTATCCTCATTATTTGCCTTCGGGGCTAGCTTTTAAGCAATTATTGATTTGCCTTCGGGCTAGACGTTGGACTTCACTTGCCTTCGGGCTAGATGCTGGGCATCACTATGATTTGCCTTCGGGCTAGACATTGGGCGTTTCTTTCCATTGGGCTAGACACTGGGTGTCAATATGGACTAGAATTGTAGCTCTAAAATTTGAATAGCATATTAGATCCTTTGGGCCCATGCTTGTGTTTGTTTTTATGTGAATTGTGATTTGTGAAAAAATTAAGAAATATATTAAAATGAAATGATATGAGATATGATATTCATATGCATTGTGCATTGGCATTGCATTTGAGTTTTATTATTATCAAAGTTTATACCGCTAGGCTTTTGGCTTAGCGAGATTGAAATTTATTGTGCAGGTGACAGGTAGATCAGGTAGAGCCGAAGAGTTCTTCTAGGCCGAATCGGGTCTAGATTTGAGGTCTTTTTTGTAGAGTTGATTCTGCTACTTCTTCGGGATCAGTGCCAACTGCCAGCATGTATATATTTTCGATTATTGTACATTTTGACATTATGTATATTATATTATGTTTTGAGGTATATATAATGTAAATTCTAAAGAATGAGTTGATATGTGTTTGGAGAAATTGAGGTATATGGGTGAAATGGTGATTTGATATTATTTGGGAATGTTATCTTATGCATGTTATGATTTTGATGAATTTGGAAATGTTCAAATTATAGACAAAACTCTGGCAAATTTTTTTCTAAGAATTTTATGAAAAATACTTATTTTAGAACCTATGATTTATAATAATATTTTATTTATTATTTAAATATACATTTTAAAATATTAAACACTTTAAATTTGAAAAGTGAAAATTTTTTATTAAACGGTACTGTGATATTCTTATACCTTATATGTGTATTTTACATATACTGAGTGTATGTATTGTACGTATATAAGGTATAAGGGTGTTACATTTTGGTATGAGAGCCTAGGTTTGAGGTTCTCGATCTAGATGGGTTGTTAGAGAGAGAAAATGGGGATTTTCAAATATGGTTTTCAATTGTGATTCATGCATTGGCACTGGCAGTTTCTAATCTTTAATGTTGCAATTTTTGCTATGTTTATAGATATATGTAGTTATGGCATCTCGGATGCATCAGTCTGTTGAGGGTAGTGCTAAGAGTGTAGACCCTGATAAGGGTAGAGATGGAGCTACAGCTATGACTGATGGTGAGGCATCTGCTTCTATGCCTATTAAATTAGCAGCTGATGAGGTTTTGCCATGCTGGGTATGGCATATGGTGGAGTTATTGAGGCAAGCTCCGGTTCAGCAGCCGCCGCCGCCACAGCCATAGTTGCCGATGAGAAAGTATAATAAGCAGAGGAAGTTTGGAGATGAGGACTTTGTTGGTACTACAGACCCTACTGTAGCAAAGCAGTGGCTAGATAGGATCTAGAGAGTGTTCATCCAGCTGCAGGCCAGTCCAAAAGAGAAGTTTATTATGCCAGATCTCTTCTGTAGAGGGATGCATATGAGTGGTGGAAGACAGTTTCATATGCTATGGCCGATCTACCAGTCTTGACTTATGATGATTTTCTACCGGAATTTGAAAAGGGAGTATAAAGATGCGAAAAAGATGGAGTTTCTGAGTTTGAGGTAGGATACCAGGATAGTAACAAAGTATGAGATAGAGTTTATCCGGCTGAGTCAGTATGCTGGTAGGATCATTTCTGATGAGATCGACAGATGCCAGAGGTTTGAGGAGGGGCTAAGACCCTCTATTATGTGTATTATGGCAGGCTCTCGATATTAAGACTTTTCTCAATTTGTTGCAGCTGTCAGGATTATAGAGAGAGTATAGGGTCTTGTAGCAGCTGCTAGGGTCGAGGAGACCGGAGCTAGGAGACTACAGAGTAAGGCAGGATCTTCATAAGTGAAGAGAGGTAGAGGGGGGATATTTTTAGAGATTCAATAAGAGCCAGAAGCAGTCCGACAGGTCAGTACAATAGCAGAGATAGAGATAGAGACCTGCAGTTTAAGTGGCTAGTGCTCTGACCCCAGTGGCTCAGAGGCCTGCTCCACCTACCTTTGTTCATTGTCGTAGAACACACGGAGGTGTCTGCTGGAGGAGAGGTGCAGGTGCAGTGTATTTCAAATGTGGGTTGCCAGACTATTTTATTAGAGATTGTCTAGAGCCACCAGAGGATGGACAGACAGATACTACAGCTTCTCGACCCAATGTCAAAGGGGGGTCATGGTGGCAAAGGTTTTGGTAGAGGTGATCGATCTGGGACTGGTCTAAAGCCAGGGGTAGACTAGATGTGGCAGGGCTATCACAGAGGGTCTATGTGATGTAGAGGCCGCTAGATACTTCAGCTGTTATTGCTGGTACTTTTTCTTTATTTGGTACTTCAATTCTTGCATTAGTAGACCCTGGGTCGACTCATTCATAAATCATTGCATCTATCTTTCTTATGAGTGATTTGCATTCTAAGTCCCTAGGATTTGATGTTTTGGTGACAAATCCTTTAGGGCACAATATTATGGTTAGCAAGGTGCACCGAGATAGTCCAGTTGTGGTTTAAAATGAGGAGTTTTTTGGTGACCTAATTGAGATATCTTTCAGGGAGTATGATCAGATTCTAGGCATGGATTGGTTATCCAGGCATGGGGCTATGGTAGACTGTCAGCAGAAATATGTTACCCTGAGAACACGTGATGGTAGGGATGTGATGGTATCTAGTGAGCAGAGGCATCTTTCATCCATGTTTGTTTTGGTTGTTTCAGCTAGGAGGATAATCTGGAAGGGATGTGAGGCTTATCTTGCTCATGTTGTAGATATCAGAGTAGTGGAGTCCCAGCTTGACAGTATAACTACAGTTGTCGAGTTTCCAGATATTTTTCCTAATGAGTTGCCAGGGGTACCTCCTGAGAGAGAGGTTGAGTTTGGTATTAATCTAATGATAGATACCACTCCCATCTCTATTACTCCTTACTGGATGGTACCTGCAGAGTTGAGGGAGTTGAAGGTGAAGTTGCAAAAGTTATTGGATAAAGGGTTCATCCGCCCTAGTGTGTCCCGTGGGGAGCTCCTGTTTTATTTGTGAAGAAGAAGGATGGCACCTTGAGATTACGTATTGATTACCAGCAGTTGAATAAGGTGACCATCAAGACCAAATATTCATTACCTCGGATAGATGATCTCTTTGATCAGTTGAAGGGAGCAGCAGTATTTTCTAAGATTGATATGGGATTAGGATACCACCAGTTGAGAGTCAGAGATGTGGATGCACCCAAGATAGCTTTTCGCATGAGGTATGGGTATTATGAGTTTTTGGTGATGCCCTTTAGACTGATGAATGCACCATCTACTTTTATGGATTTGATGAACAGGGTGTTTAGACCATACTTAGATCATATTGTGGTGGTTTTCATTGATGATATTCTGGTGTATTCATGTAATAAGGAGAATCATGACAGGCGTTTGCAGATTGTATTGCAGACTTTGAGAGAGAAGCAGTTGTATGCTAAGCTATCTAAGTGTGAGTTTTGGCTTGATCAAGTGACTTTTCTCAGTCATATGGTTTCGGCATACGGTATTAAAGTTGATCCTAGTAAAGTTGAGGCTATCTTGAATTGGAGTCCATCGAAGACTGTAATAGAGGTTAGAAGTTTTCTGGGTTTGGTAGGCTATTATCGTCAGTTTGTGAAGGGTTTTTCTATAATAGCTACACCACTCACCAAATTACTTCGAAAGGGAGTTAGATTTGGGTGGACAAATCGGTGTCAAGTGAGTTTTGAGCAACTGAGGGAGATGTTGACTCAAGCTCCTGTCCTTACCGTACCTGTGGAAGGTAAACCTTATGTGATATACGATGATACTTCACATAATGGTTTAGGTTGTGTTCTAATGCAGGAGGGTAAAGTCATTGCCTATGCATCTCAACAGTTGAAGCCACTTGATCTGAATTACCCGACTCATGATTTGGTGCTAGCAGCCATAGTTTTTGCATTGAAGATTTGGCAGCATTACTTGTATGGGGAGAAGCTTTTCATTTATACAGATTACAAGAGTTTGAAGTACCTGGGTGTTCAGAGAGAGCTAAATCTTTGGCAGAGACGATGGTTAGAGTTTATTAAAGACTATGACTATTTGATTGATTATCATCCTAGTAAGAAAAATGTTATTGTTGATGCCTTGAGTCGAAAGTCTTTAGTAGGTTTTACAGCTTATTTGCTCGCGTTGCTTATTGAGTTGAGAGCATTGCATGCCATATTAGAGTCTTGTGATGATGGTGCGTTATTGGGTCAGTTGCATTTGAGGCCAATTTTGTTGGACCATATTAGGGAGGCTCAGTTGGCATATGAGAGAATCCAAAAGATTGTGTTGGATTGTTTTAAGGTGGAGAGTCGAGACTTTCATGTGAGAGATGATGGTTATTTGAGGTACAGAGATAGGTTGTGTATTCCTGATGATGCAGGATTGAAGAGGACGATTTTGGAGGAAGCACATCAGTCACTCTATGATATGCACCCTGGGAGTACCAAGATGTATCAAGATTTGAAGCAGCAATATTGATGGTCAAGTATGAAGACATAGCAGAATTTGTATCTAGATGTCTCACCTGCCAGAGAGTGAAGGTTGAGCACCAGGTTCCTTTAGGGTTGCTCCAGCCATTATCAGTACCAGAGTGGAAATGGAAATGAGTGATGATGGATTTTGTGACTTGACTGCCTTTGACCCATAAGAAGCATGATGCAATCTAGGTGATAGTTGATCGGATGACGAAGACAACTCATTTTCTTTCAGTTTGGATGGATTATTCTCTTGAAAAGTTGGTTAAGCTGTATATTAGTGAGATAGTGAGGTTGCATGGAGTCCCAGTTTCTTTAGTGTCAGACCAAGATCCCCGATTTACATCGAGATTTTAGAGGAGTTTGCAGGATGCTTTAGGTTCTTAGTTACATTTTAGCACTGCTTTCCATCCTCAGACAAATGGGTAGTCAAAGAGAGTGATACAAATTTTAGAGGATATGTTAAGGAGTTGTATCATTTATTTCAGTGGGAGCTAGGATAGATTCTTGCCACTGATTGAGTTTGCATATAACAATAGTCATCAGTCCAGTATTGGGATGTCTCCATATGAGGCTTTATATGGTAGGAAATGCAGAACACCTTTGTGTTGGGATGAGGTTGGAGAAGGTAAATTGGTTGGTCCTGATTTGATTAAGGAAACAGAAGAGAAAGTGAAGGTGGTTTGGGGTCATCTAAAAGTAGCTTTAGACCGACATAAATCCTATACATATTTGAAGAGGAAGGATATAGAGTTCAGTGTGGGAGATAAAGTGTTCCTGAAGGTATCTCCATTGAAGAAGATTTTGAGATTTGGCTTCAAAGGGAAGTTGAGTCCTCGTTTCATAGGACCATATGCTTTAGATATATAGGTCAGGCCCATCTCATATATTGTCAATGGAGTCCATTAAGGTGATTCCGGATCTGACTTATGAGGAAGAACTAATGGCGATCTTAGCACGAGAAGTAAAAGAGTTGAGGAATAAGAAGGTGCCACTTGTGAAAGTCCTTTGGAGGAATTATGCCACTGAGGAGGCAATATGGGAGAATAAGCAGATGATGTGAAGTCAGTATCTTCGGTTGTTTCAGAGTTGACAGCAGGTAATTTCAAGGACGAAATTTGTTTTTAGGGGGAGAGAATTGTAATATCCAATTTTTCGAAAATTTCTAATTTTTGAAAATTTAATAAAATAAATTATAAAATAATTGGATAAATTAAATAAATGGTTTTAAATAAAAAATGAGAGGATTTCAAGTGTTCAAGTTGGATTTTTGGGGATTTTATCTATATTTGGTAAGTTTCTAACTCGTTTCCTTGAATTTCCTTGAAAGTTTAAATATGTTTGATTTGGATTTTTGATGTAGTTTGATTTAATTGTTGAAATTGGTGTGTATGAAGTTATTTTGAGTATTTAACAATGATTTTAAGGGTTGATTGAAGAAATGGTTGAGTGTTTTGATCATTTGTTTATTTATTTTTAGTGTAATTTTATTGGCTTTTGATTGATGTTTCTTTAAATTTATGCTTAAGTTTGTTTGAAGTGTTTTATCTAGGTTGAAGTGCAAAATAATGGAGCTTTAACTTAAATTTGAAGGATCAAAATGGTAAAAAGCATGGGACACGGCCAAGACACTTCATGGATTAGCCGTGTCCATCATAAAAGGCAGGAAAGACAAGGCACAAGCACACGGCCAGGACAAATTGGCTTGGCAGTGTCCCTAAAAGGAATTTGGCAGAGGCTGACACATTTAAGAGACATGGACAAGGCCTTGGCCTTGTCCCACCTGAAGATCACCAAGAAGAAGTAGACAAGCAGAGAGGCAGTATAGAACACAGTCAAGAGACACGGCCAAGCCACTGGCCGTGTCTCACTTGAAGAACAAAGTAAAGAAAAGAGAAAAAAGAGAGATAAGAGAGAACACATTCAAGAAACACGACCAAACCACTGGCCGTGTCACATGACACGGCCAGGGCCTTAGTAGTGTCCCACCTGAAGAAGAAAGAAGTGTTAAAAGCAGCCATGGACACGGTCACATAGCTTGGCCATGTCCCAAGAAGGATGAGTGACTGAGTCTCCTATGATTCAATTGTATTATTTTGGGTAAAGTGAGGGACAAATGGGGGATAAAAAGACTCAACTTGTAGAAAAGAAATATTAAAAATGAGTAAAAGGGGGATAGATTTATGGGAAGAAATATTAAACAAAGAAAAAGAGGGGGACAAAGAGTAGTGTGTGAGTTGGCAAGACATACTTGGTGTCTTAAAAAATTGAAAGAATTGAAAGTGGAGGGAGATGGAACATACATACACGTTAGAGGCTCCATTCAAAAGGGGGAGGTCCTTATTTTGTTCTTGTTTTTGGACAGGACATCTTGATAATCATCCTCCATATCCATCTTTCACTTCTTCTATAGACAAGACTTAATCAAGTTTGGGGATTAAATTTTGTGAACAAGCTCTTTAGAAGATTAGGGTTTGAAGAAAGCTTGATTGGAGTTGTAAGCTTGAGAGAGTTACCATTCCATCTTTTAAGAAGAGAGCCATTAATTGAAGAGGGCTTGGAAATTCTTCATAATACATTAAGGTGGAAGCTAGGAGGAAGACAAGTAGTTCAACTCTTGAAGTTTACAAGGGGTTTTTCATATTTTCTCTTTTAATTCATTTCTAGATTGTTGTTGTTTTTAAGAACATTAATATTTCAACAGATAATTGTGATTTGATGTATATTGAGATGAATATTTATTTTAAATTAATGATGATGAGATAATTTACTCATGCCTATGGTTTGTAGTATATTTGATTAAATGACTTGATTTGATATTTCCATTAATATGCCTTGTTATTAGTTGACTGTATTGGATTGAATGTTAGGTTGATAGATTAGCTACCTATTGATCTCTAGATATTGAATGAAGGATTGAGAGGTGAAATTTGATATTGGAATTATGCATTCAACTATCATAAAAATGAATTAAAAATATAAGTTCTAGGGTGCAATTAATTTACATGTTTAAAATAATTGGTTATTGTTAATTTATGAATGTGTTAACTAATGAATTGATAATTGATAATTAATCACAAGAAATAAATTAAGTTCAAGGTTATATTAATAGATAATTTTAGAATTAAGCTTTGATTAAATTGATCTACAACCCTAGACACTAATATAAGAATTGAATTAATCTTGCACAACTTCACTAGTTTTACTTTTAAATTTTGATTACAATTCAACAATTTAACAACATACACTTAATTTTATTATTTTGTTTTAATCAAATTGATACATACAATTCCTTCCTTGTGAGACGACTTTGGGGCAATCACCATTGCTACAATTACCTCATATACTTACAAGTGTCGCTTTGTAGTAGTGTTAGTAGAGCGCAATAAGTTTTTGGAGCCATTGCCGAGGAAGACAATTGTTGTTAATAGTTTGATTCTTTTATTTTAATTGTTTAATTGTTAAAGTGTTTTTGTTTGAATTACTAAGAGTTTATTGTAAGGATATAGTTTTCAAGGCATGATGGAGTTTATGATGTGAATGCTAATTCTAAAATGGCATGGCAATTAGCAGAATTAATAAGTCAACTTAAGATGCTAAATGCAAGAGGAAGAGTACTTATGCCTACTCGTGAAGTATTTCCAGCATGTGGCATTGCAGGATATAATGCAAACATGTATCCATTTGGTTCTGAACAATACCAAGAGGGGTAAGAGGAAGCATATACCTTTGAAAGTTTCCATAGAAGGGGTAGAAATGATCAATATTCCAATCCTTATAATCCAAGTTGGAGAAACCACCCAAATTTTTATTGGGAAAACCAATAGTAAATTCCACCTCAGTAATCTTTTCAACCTTATCAAAGAAGTTCTTACTTTCAAGGATAATTTTCAAGCCAAGATCAATTCAAGAAAACCATATTGGAAGATAATTTGAATGCTTTCATTCAAATTAACACACAAAATCAGGAAGGGAGCAATAAGAGGTTTGATTCTTTGGAGGTATCATTGAAGAAGGTGAAAACTCAAGTTGGGAACTGGCAAATCAACTCCAAGCACACCAAAAAGTGGAATCTCCTAGCCAATTAGAGCAAGCCAATGCAATCACAATTTTGTGGAGTGAAAAGGTAATATATAACAAAGTTTGTGATTCCTTTGATGCATGTACAAATCAAGAAGAAAATGACGAGGAGATACAATCCAACATAGAGGAACCAAGTCAATCAAAGGAGGAGGAGAATTTGGAAGCATCAACCTCACCAAAATTGCATGAGCCTCCAAATCCTTATATGCCACCAATTCCTTTCCCAAGTAGATTGAAGGAAGAGAAGCAAGGTAAGAAACTTTCTAAAATCTATGTCATGCCCTCCAAAGAAGATAGTGAAGATAAGCCTGAGATGGCCATGACCTTAGAAGTAGAGCCCGAAATTTCCAATTCAAAAATTGAGGAGTGCAAGTTATTCTTAAATGTTAAGGTTGCTGAGAGGGGACTTCAGATTGTTAAAGTGGATCAGAAAGAGATTCAACCAAACTTGGTTGAACTTAAAAAGACCCCAAAACTTTTGAAATATGTTTTGGTTAGGGAGAACAGTATGCATCCAATGATCATCTCTTCCACTCTCGGTGGTGAGGAAAAGCAAAAAATGGATATAACCATGTTGTATACTGAAAAAGGTTTTTACCAAATTTCCTATAGCATTGGAGGATCACCCCAAGACAACCTTTGCATGTCGCCTTTGGATATTTGCTCTTCAAAGGATGCTATTTAAGCTTTGCAATACATTGGGTACCTTTTGGAGTTGCATGCTATTCATCTTTTCAAACATGGGTGACAAATTCATTAAGGATGGAAGTAGTACTTCATATCGCATATGGGAACAATGAAAATTAGGTTTCATTTGAACTCCTTCTCTTTAAATTTATGCATGCTCACATTGGAGACAATGTGAATCTTTAAGTATGGGGTGCATTTTTTACTTTTAACTTATCTTTGTTTAAGTTTAGTTTATGTTTTTATTTGAATAAATGAATTTTGAAAAGTTCAATTGTTATAAGATTACTGATAGATGACCTTTGAATTTTTGAAGCATGAATTTGAGAATTGATTAGAATTGGTGCTTATTGTCAATTTTGAAGGTTATTCTTTGCATCACCTTTAAACTTGTGAGGAGTTGAGCCTATTAAGTTGGATACCAACTTATTCAATTGTTATAAGATTTGATAGATGACCTTTGAATTTTTGAAGCATGAATTTGAGAATTGATTAGAATTGGTGCTTATTGTCAATTTTGACGGTTATTCTATGCATCACCTTTAAACTTGTTAGGAGTTGAGCCTATTAAGTTGGATACCAACTTATTATTCTTTTTTGTGTGTGAACATCTTTGATTGATGAATTGCTAGAACTTGCTTTGACATGCATTTTAAGACTACATAAAAATTTCAATTAGGCATCAATATGATTAAGGCAATGAGGTGAACCCATTTTTGCTTAAAAAGACCAACCTTATATCCGACCTTAGTTAGCCAATTTTGAGCTTATTTCATTTTTTTCCTTTTCTTTCTTTTTTAAAACACCATTAGCTTGAACTTTGTTGTTTTAACTATTACCCTTTCAGTAGGTCAAGAGCATTTTAAGAGCATTTATGATTGAGTGTTGTGTTAAATAAAGTGTGGGATTAAATTTAGTGGGTTTAAAATTGCAAAGTAATGCGTTCTTTAGTTGCAAATCCTATTTTGATTAATAAATAAATAAATAAATAAAATAAAAAGAGAGAAAATCAAAATAATAGAAGTTGTTCTTTTTCGTAGGGTTGGAATAAGTTTGGCAATGATCATTGTAAAATTTAATAAGTGAGTTCCCTTGGAAAGGTCTTTAATGTTAAGTTGTAGGAGAGTGGAAGGTGTTTTGGGATTGTTTGGTTGTATTATATTGTTTACTTCATTCCTAAAGTGCTCTTGAACTTAGTGAATAAACTCACACTCCCAAATGTCATACCTTTACCAAATGAAAGACCTTATGATTGGTGATTGATTGAAATTTAGTGGTGGAAATTTTATTAATAAGCAAGCTTATGGTGATAATCATTCACTGAATGTTATGAGAGTAAACACTATCTTATTAAACACTTTAAAGGGTTAGTGAGTGAGTGACAACATTGATTATGCGTAGAAAGCCACTAAATTACATGAGTGTTTGTTTTGTTCGATTTGATAATGATTGTGGATTTAATAAAATGGGAGTCTTGATACATCCTTATAACTCTTGAACTTAACTAAATTTTTCTTGTTTTATTTTATTTTAATTTTAACTTTTCTTGGGGACAAGCAAAGAATTATGTGTGGGGTATTTATTTTGATCATTTGTGTATTTATTTTTAGTATAATTTTATTGGCTTTTGATTGATGTTTCTTTAAATTTGTGCTTAAGTTTGATTGAAGTGTTTGATCTAGATTGAACTGCAAAATAATGGAGCTTTAACTCAAATTTGATTGATTAAAATGGTGAAAAAGCATAGGACATGGCCAAGACACTTCATGGCTTGGTCGTGTCCATCATAAAAGGCAGGAAAGACAAGGCACAAGCAGAACACAGCCGGGAAAATTGGCTTGGTTGTGTCCCTAAGAGGAATTGGGCAGAGGCTGACACATTCAAGAGACACAGCCAAGCCACTGGCCGTATCACATGACACGGCCAAGGCCTTGGTCGTGTCCCACCTGGAGATCACCAAGAAGAAGTAGACAAAAGCAGAGAGGTAGAATAGAACACAATCAAGAGACACGGCCAAGCCACTGGCCATGTCACATGACATGACCAAGGCCTTGGCCGTGTCTCACTTGAAGAACAAAGTAAAGAGAAGAGAAAGAAGAGAGACAAGATAAAACACATTCAAGAGACACGGCCAGGGCCTTGGTTGTATCCCACCTGAAGAAGAAAGAAGTGTTAAAAGCAACCATTGGCACGGTCACATGGCTTGGTTGTGTCCCAAGAAGGATGAGTGACAGGGCCAAGTCACTCATGACTTGGCCATGTCTCCTATGAATCCTTTGGATTATTTTGGATGAAGTGAGGTACAAATGGGGGACAAAAGGACTCAACTTTTTGAAAAGAAATATTAAAAATGAGTAAAAGGGAGATAGATTTATGGGAAGAAATATTAAACAAATAAAAAGAGGGAGACAAAGAGTAGTGTGTGAGTTGGTAAGACATGCTTGGTGTCTTAAAAAATTGAAAAGAGTTGAAAGTGGAGATAGATGGAACATACATACACATTGGAGGCTCCATTCAAGAGGGGGAGGTCCTTGTTTTGTTCTTATTTTTAGACAAGACACCTTAATATTCATCCTCCATATCCATCTTCCACTTTTTTCATAGACAAGACTTAATCAGGTTTAGGGATTAAATTGGGTGAACAAGCTCTTTAGAAGATTAGGGTTTGAAGAAAGCTTGATTGGAGTTGTAAGCTTGAGAGAGTTACCATTCCATCTTTCAAGAAGAGAGCCATTGATTGAAGAGGGCTTGGAAGTTTTTTATCATACATCAATGTGGAAGCTAGGAGAAAGATAAGTAGTTCAACTCTTGGCGTCTACAAGCGGTTTTTCATATTCTCTCTTTTAATTCATTTCTAGATTGTTGTTGTTTATTAAGAACATTAATATTTAAATGGACAATTGTGATTTGATGTATATTGAGATGAATATTTATTTTAAATTAATGATGATGAGCTAATTTACTCATGCCTAGGGTTTGTAATAGATTTGATTAAATGACTTGATTTGATATTTCTATTAATATTTCTTATTATTGGATAATTGTATTGGATTAAATGTTAGGTTGATAGATTAGCTACCTATTGATCTCTGGATATTGAGTGAAGGACCGAGAGGTGAAATATGATATTGGAATTATGAATTAGAAATATAAGTTCTAGGGTGCAATTAATTTGCAAGTTCAAAATAATTGGTTGTTGTTAATTTATGAATGTGAGAACTAATGAATTGATAATTGCTAATTAATCACAAGAAACAAATTAAGTTTAAGGTTATATTAATGGATAATTTTAGAATTAAGCTTTGATTAATTTGATCTACAACCCTAGGCACTAATCCAATAATTGAATTAATCTTGCACAACTTCACTAGTTTTACTTTTAAATTTTAATTACAATTCACCAATTCAATAACATACACTTAATTTTATTATTTTGTTTTAATCAAACTGTTACATACACTTCCTTCCTTGTGAGATGACCTTAGGACAATCACTATTGCTACAATTACCTCGTTTACTTGCAAGTGTCGCTTTGTAGTAGTGTTAGTAGAGCACAACAAGTTTTTGATGCCGTTGCCGGGGAAGGCAATTATTGTTAATAGTTTGATTCTTTTATTTTAATTGTTTAATTATTTAAAGTATTTTTGTTTGAATTACTAAGAGTTTATTGTAAGGATGCAATTTTCAAGGCACGAGGGAGTTTATGATGTGAATGCTAATTCTGAAATGGCATGGCAATTAGCAGAATTAACAAGTCAACTTAGGATGCTAAATACAAGAGGAGGAGCACCTATGCCTGCTCGTGAAGTATGTCCAACCTGTCGCATTGCAGGACATAATGCAAATATATATCCATTTGGTTTTGAACAATACCAAGAGGGGAAAGAGGAAGCATATGCCTTTGAAAGTTTCCATCGAAGGGGGTAGAAATGATCCATATTCCAATCCTTATAATCCAAGTTGGAGAAACCACCTAAATTTTTATTGGAAAATCCAGCAGCAAATTCCACCTCAATAATCTTTTCAACATTATCAAAGAAGTTCTTACTTTCAAGGATAATTTTTAAGCCAAGATCAATCCAACAAACCCACATTGGAAGATAGTTTGAATGCTTTTATTCAAATTAGGACACAAAAATCAGGAAGGGAGCAATAAAAGGTTTGATTCTTTGGAGGTATCATTAAAAAAGGTAGAAACTCAAGTTGGGCAACTAGAAAATCAACTCCAAGCACCCCAAAAGTGGAATCTCCTAGCCAATTAGAGAACGTCAATGCAATCACAATTTTGAGGAGTGAAAAGGTAATATATAACAAAATTTATGATTCCTTTGATGATGTACTAATCAAGAAGAAAATGGCGAGGAGATACAACCCAACATAGAGGAACCAAGTCAATCAAAGGAGGAGAAGAATTTGGAAGCATCAACCTCACCAAAACTGCATGAGCCTCCAAATTCTTATATGCCACCAATTCCATTCCCAAGTAGTTTGGGTAAAGATTAGTGAAGAGAGGGAATTTTGGTTTATGTAACTTTTGGGTTTATGGAATCTAGTGATTTAATTGTGCAAATTGATTCTAAATGCGTTGTTTTGATGCATAAACAAGTATTTTAAAGTCAAATATTGGATTTGATTGAGTTTTATTGGAGTTTGACAATAGAACTGTTGATTTAGTGTTATGGAAAAGTTAATTTTCAAAGTTGTTAAATTATTTAATTTTATTGGTTAAAGCATGTTCTTTAATTATAAAAGTGGTGAATATAAGCTTAAAATGATAATTGGATTGAGTTGGAATGGAAAATCTTCAATGGGGGAAGGTTATGCCATTTTAGGATTTTGATTATAAGTGAGTGTTTTTATAATGTAATTGATTTAAACATGTTAAAATATGTTTTTAATAATATAAATAAACTTAAAATACTAAATTGAATGGCTTAGTATGGTATTCCAAAGTTAAAGTGAGGTTAGCCTTAACTTTGGGATTGTTGTTTGAATGATGTTTAATTATGATTTAAGATTGAAAATGCCTTAGAATGTGATACTAAATGATTATTTATGATCACATTTGGTTCAAGCATTGAGGAGGGTTGATTTGCCCCATCCAAGTATTGAAAGGCAAGTTGGAAGAGAAGGTTGGAGGTGGTGTTTGAGCTTATTTTTGGTTGTCTTTAGAGGTATGTATAAACTTTGGATGAATTGGTTATATTTGCATTACATTGGGCTTAACACATTTTTTATTGAAAAATGTGTTAAGCTACTTGATACATGGAACATATATGAATAATGTGCTATGACATGTGTAATGTCATATGTATATTAAATGTATTGTGAAAAGCCATTGTTAATGGCTAAATTATATAAAATGTGAAATATATGTATTATGTGAAAATGACCCAATATTTTTGGGTAATGCTATTTGTTGTGTATGCATTAAGGGCATTGTAAAAAAGCCATTGGTAATGGCTAAAGTACATAAAATGTGAATCATATGTGGATTATGTGAAATTACCCAAAATATTTGGGTGATGAGTACTAAGGTAAAATGTGATGCAATATGATGATATGATGAAATGTGATGAATTGATATTGCTATAAATGAGAAAAGATGAGAAAATAAGGTAATGTGCCTAATAGATAATAAAAAATGAGGCAATGTGCCTACCTTGATAATGAGAAAATGAGAAAGAGATTGATTATGATAAATATGAATTAATTGTGTGTCTAGTATGTTATTCAATTTCTAGAGTTCTGTGTATGGCGGCATGCCTATGAGGTTATCCTCATTATTTGCCTTCGGGGCTAGCTTTTGAGCCACTATTGATTTGCCTTCGAGCTAGACGTTGGATGTCACTTGCCTTAGGCCTAGATGTTGGGCATCACTATGATTTACCTTCTGGCTAGACATTGGACATCACTTGCCTTCATGCTAGACACTGGGCATCACTTGCCTTCGGGCCCAGAACAGTAACTCTGAAATTTGAATAGCATATTAGATCCTTTGGGCCCATGCTTGTGTCTATTTTTATGTGAATTGTGAATTGTGAAACAATTGAGAAATATATTAAAATGATATGATATGAGATATGATATCCATATACATTGTACATTGGCATTGCTTTTGAGTTTTATTGTTATCAAAGTTTGTACCGCTAGGCTTTTGGCTTAACGCTATTGAAATTCATCATGCAGGTGACAGAATAGATTTGATAGAGCCAGAGAATTCTTCTAGACCGGGTCAGGTCTAAATTTGAGGTCTTAATTGTAGAGTTGATTTTGCTACTTCTTTGAGATCAATGTCGACTGCCAGCATGTATATATTTCTTATTATCGTACATTTTGACATTATGTATATTATATTATGTTTTGAGGTATATATAATGTAAATTATAAAGAATGGGTTCATATGTGTTTTGAAAATATATATATATATATATATATATGCATATGTATAAATGTGTTGTGAAATTTGGAGAAATTGAGGTATATGGGTGAAATTGTGATTTGATATTATTTGGGAGTGTTATCTTATGTAGGTTATGCTTTTGTTTAATTTGAGAATGTTCAAATTGCAGACAAAACTCTGACAAAAATTTTTCAGAGATTTTAGAACCTATGATTTATAATAATATTTTATTTGTTATTTAAATATATATTTTAAAGTATTTAAGATGTTAAATTTGAAAAGTGAAAATTTTTTATTAAACTGGATTGCAATATTTTTATATCTTATATACATATTTTACATTTATTGGGTGTATGTATTCTACGTATATAGGGTATAAGGGTGTTACATTATATATATTAAGATTTTGGTACAAGGTTTAAGATTTATACAAAATAAGTTAAAATCACGTCATTAGTGCTTATATACAGTAATAACCAAGATCACTTAGCTCCTGGATTAAACAATCTTCAAATGTTTACTACCATTAAATTAAATTAACATTTTTATTATTACTGTATTAAAAAAAATTCCTGATATGCAAGCTATTCAATAATACTATAATGGATAAATAAGTCTACCAAATGCTTTAAATAAATTAGGCTTCAAAAAACCAAACATGTGTGTTGGCTCCTCCAAAATAAATAAGTTTAATTAAACCGGTGCCACTGCCTAATCAACTTTAATCTTGGATGAACGAAGCAAATTTGGGACAATATTTACTATCTCCTTATTTGCTGTATTTTTAATATTTTGTATATTTTTTCTGAATTGTTGTTCATCTGCTTATTAATTCTTCCTGCCAATTCCTTGTCCAAGTTTTTATATTTATAAGCATCAACTATGGAAACCTAGCTAAGCCATCCAAATACGAAACAAACACTCTTACCACTTATCCCAGTTTTCCTAAGATTTTAACATAATTTGGTGAATACATGGTTAAACCAAGTTGGGAGGCCTACCATATCGAATTGGCCGAGGCCAATTTGATATGGAGCTTTTCCATATTGAATTTAATTGGGCCGAATCAAATTATCTTGATTTAAACTGAACCAAATTAATTAGACTTGAATTGGGCTTGTTATTAGCATTAAATTTTATCATGTATTCATATTAATCTCAAATTTAACTTGGACTAAAATTAAGGCTCTACAGTCTTACCCCCTGCTTGAACAATTTTGGATTTATTCAAAGAGTGAACAGTAATTTAATTTCAAAAAGTCAGGTTCTGGACCTGGATTGAGTTCTGGACTAAAAAATAATTAGGGTTTGGGTTCTAGACCAGAGTTGGTTTAAGTTCTAGACCCGCATTAAATTATGGACTAAAAAATAGTTCGAATTTTGGATCTAAGTTGGTTTAGGTTCTAGACCCGAATTGAGTTATGGACTTCAAAATGATTTGGGTTCTAGACCCGAGTTGGTTTGGATTCTAAACCTGTATTGAATTTTGGAGTAAAAAATGATTTGGGTTCCAGACCAGAGTTGGTTTAGGTTCTGAACCCAGATTGAGTTCTAGACTAAAAAAAGATTTAGGTTCTGAAATTGAGTTGGTTTGGATTCTAGATCGGGATTGAATCCTTTACTTGAAAATGATTTAGATTCTGGACCCAAGTTGGTTTGGATTTTGAACCCGAATTGAGTTATGGACTCAAAAATAATTTGGATTCTGGACCCGAGTTGGTTTATAGACTCAGAAATGATTTAGGTTCTGGACCCGAGTTGGTTTGGGTTCAGGACCAAGATTGACTTTTGGACTCGAAAATGATTTTGGTTCTGGATTTGAGTTAGTTTGGATTCTAGACCCAGATTGAGTTCTGGACTCAAAAATAATTTAGATTCTGGAATCGAGTTGGTTTGGGTTCTGGACCTGGATTGAGTTTTGGACTAAAAAATGATTTGGGTTCTGGACTCAAGTATGTTTGGGTTCTGGACCTGGATTAAGTTCTGGAATCGAAAATGATTTAGGTTCTAAACCTGAGTTGAGTTATGGACTAAAAAATGGTTGGAAAAATTAATTTCAATAGTTAGTATTGAAAAAAAATTAGCATTTTTACCGTACCTATGTACTCTTGCTCTTGCGTGCAAAAAATATTTTAAAAGTACAAAAAATATTTTTTAGACACGCACGAATGTATAAATATTAATTTTCTATGTGTATGTGTGTTGTGTCAAAAAAATAATTAATTTGAGAAAGAAATGAATAATAGATCTAAGAGAGGAATGAATAATTGAAATGGAAAGTAAAATTTGAATTATTGATGTGAGAAAGAAATGGATAATTGATTCTGTTGTGCATGTGAAGATACTTTGTCTTTATACTTTTTATATCAGAGTGTTCGTTTTTCTTATCATTCATTCCATGGCTTTTCCTTCATAAATAGTGAACGTATGACTTTACTTTTCTTTATACTTTTTATACTTTACGTTGCTTGTAATCAAAGTGTTCATCTTTTATTATCATTCATTCCATAGCTTTTCCTCTATAAATATGAACGTTTATGCATGAACGTTTATCTCTTCAAACTTTCTATCTTTCAAATTTCTTTTAATATTTGAAACTCATAAAGACAGTAACCTTCTTATAAATGGCAGTTAATCAACATTCTTCTAGGGCCAGACCCCGTCGCCGAGCTTCTTAATCATATTCGGGTGCATGAGCATGGGAGAGTGTCGTTATTAGCAAGCACGAAGTTACATCATAGTTCAAATGAGAAAACTGATGTAAATATAATTTTTATCACAAAAATAATTACTTGCACAAAAATAACTAAGTATAATAAGTGATGTGTTGTTAATTTATTTTTATTATTATATATTCTTAAATTTTTATTTGTATTTTTATTATTCCATTTCTTATTTTATTTTAATTTTTATATATATTTTATATTATTATTTTTATATTTAATTATTTATGAGCAAAAGCGAAGGAGTTTACGTACCTTTTTTAGGACTTGTTTTGTGGCAGAATGATGACTGCGTCGTTCACAACGGCGGTTGTGTATATTGATCCCGATAATGGTACAATCATGCCCCATCTCGAGTAAAGCGGATGATCTGATGGTGCGGTTTCGAGGACTTTATCATGCAGTTACCATCGAATGGATACCAGATATATAGGAGTGTAATCCAAGAACTTGTAAAAAGGTGGATGGATACCACCCATACTTTTCACTTTCCAGTGGAGGAAATGACTATCAGTCCAATTAATTTTACTACCATAATTGGTATCTCATGCCATGAAACCCACGTCCCCTTTACTGACAACATCTTAACACTTGATGAAATTTGACAGCTAATAAGCATGGAACCTTCCTTAAAAGAGCCATTTAAGATCAAGTATGAACCTATTTGGGATTATTGGAAGAATTATACCTGAGCGGTTCGTGAAGAAATGGTTGAACAATATGCTCGAGGATTATTGCTTTATTTGCTAGGATGACCATTTTATGTAGCACTGAGTCTGTCGTCCACATATCAGTATGACAAGCTCTTGCTGATATCGATCTTGTGTTATTATACAACTGGGGAGAAGTTGGTCTGGCCTGCTTGTATCACGATTTTGACAAACTTTGGAAAAGATCATTTTTCGGCTTCATGGTAGTTGCCGAGGTATTAATTCTCACCATTTGTTGTGTCAAATAAAGAATTAGCATAAATCTAACTCTCATTATTCCTTTAGGTTTAGGCATATAAACATAATCTTGTGCAAGTATCAGGCATTTCTCGACAAAGAGTCGGGTATCTAAGACTGAACCTTTGGCTATCAAGCCATAGGGAGGTGCTGAGTTCTCATCATATACATTCGCATCGCTATCACTTGAGTCGATTAACCTTTTCAAAATTCCTTCCGAGTTATTACTGGTTCGGCATCTAGTAGGTGGTTCCTTAGTGAGAGGGTGTACAACTAGTTTCTTGGCCTCGAGGAATGAAGGGTTCCTAAGGATATTTCGGTATATACATTAGATATCACGTCCATGCCGGAACACTTCTGGATGCATGTTCAAGGTGGATATGATGTCGAATGGTATCTTCTGCCACCTATTGATTCATACACTCAATTTATCTGGGAGCTATTTTTTAATTTTGAAGTTTCTCCTATTGTCATTCAAGGACTTCCTGATGGAGAAGAAGAAGAAGAAGAGGAAGAAGAAGAAGAAAATGATGAGGATGAAGACAGGGTGATAATGTCATGGTCATCTCTTCTCAGATTAATCAAATATATTCTTTTGCTCATCCAAAATCACTTTTCAATGCACTTGTTTAATCTTGAATTGTTGCAAGTTTTTGAACAATCAGGTGGTCCCTATCACGATGAGGCCGGTCCGTCTCATGCCTCTCTGTCTTAGCCATACGTTCCTTCCACAACATCCTATGTTGATCCATCCTTCAGGCTTTGATCTGAATTACCTAGTTTGAATATTTTTTTATATTTATGTATGTTGTATGTATGCATGAAAATATGTGAACTTACTTTTTTCTTATCTTGCTCACAACAAATGCTTGAAGAACATAATAGGAAGCTGCAAGAAGAATTGGCTGCCAGCCATTGGCATGCTGCTTATCTTGAGTAAAACTTTTGAGACTTCCTATTTAAGAGCGGCAGGGATCCTCATGATTCATCATCAAGGGGGCCCCGAAATGATGACCATGAGGCGCCTCCTTCTTTTTCAGGTGATGACTATTACAGACCCGACTTCCAAGATAATAGGGATTTCGGTATATCTCCTTCTCCATCAGGCGATGAATTTTTCAGGGCTTTATTCGACCATGGACCCACCCCCTTTCTCAGTTGTATAAAATTTTAACAAAAAACTTGTATTTAATGTAATGTACAATATAATAATAATAATAATAATAATAATAATAATAATAATAATAATAATAATAATAGTAATAGTATTAATTTAACTTTCTTGCAACTTTGACTTTTTTTTTTACTTTTCTGTATATATATATTATACATAATAGAGTGTCCATGATGAATTCACAATTCCAAATTTTTCATGGACTAGAATTCAAATTTATGAAGCCAAAACGGATTCGGCACATGTTCCATGTGCACTCCCTTTTCTTTGTGCACTTCAGTTCTCAACCTTTGCCTATTTAAATTGGTTTCAATTCCCCAACCATAACAAGTCTATCAACCTTCTTCCCTTAGTTCTTATCTTGCAAATTTTATCACAGTGACAGAAATGACTCCAAATTTTTAATTGCAACACTCCATTAATTCTTCCTTATAAACTCAAATCAATTGCAATTGCTACGCTCCACACAATGACAGAAGCCAATTTGAAAGATATAAAGAATTTATTCAAGAACATCAAGGTTGCACATTGAGAATAAATATTATGGTCTCAACTCAATGTCTTAAAGTGCTTTTAAAATGTCAAGTTGGACCATTCCTTCTTACATGCCATTGCCTCCTTTTGGGATATAAAAACTAGGACTTTTAAGGTAAACAACTTTGAAGTTTGTCCTATGATCGAAGAATTTGAGGTCATCCTCGGATATCAGAGCAATCATCCAATAGCATTATCCATATTGACTTCCAAGACTCATCAAAAGATGCAGATGTTGTTTCAACTCTCAAAACCCGAAGTTTTATAATTGACCAGAGGTGAGAAAATCTTGTCCGGCGCATTGGTCAATTTTTGCACTTTTCATTTGGCTCCCACCAAGGCTTGGGGATGCATTTTTTATCTATTCTTGCTTGGTCAATTCCTGTTTATTTCTCCTAATGGCAACATCGATATGCGAGTAATGGATATTTTGGACCAAATGGAGGGAGAATTTTCACCAATACCCGTGATCTTAGCTGAAATCCTAGTTGGATTGGATCAATTCAAGACAAATTCTTCGAGGAGGTTGGTTGGAAGTCCCTTGCTTCTTTAGATAATTACCTAAATCTCCCTTTTGGATTTTCAATTTAGGATTTTATTTTTATTTCTCTAATTTTTTTCTAGCCCACCCTTGCGGGTTTTCAGAACTAGCGAGCTGTCCTAATTTTTGCCTAGGCCACCCTTGCAGATTTTTAACCTAGCAAACTTTTTTTTAATTAGTTCTAATTTTTGTCTAAGCGATACTTGTGGGTTTTTAGAGCTAGCGAACCGTCCTAATTTTTGCTTAGGCCACCCTTATGGGTTTTCAACCTAACGGGCTCTTTTCTTAAATGAATTGCTATCTTTTCAGATCTACGACAAGAGAACTTTTGCTTGCTTGATACCCCATCTATGGACTTCACTAGGTATATGCCCCGACATCACTCTATAAGGAAATTGCTTCATCCCACCTCTTCATATGTTGAGTGGCTTGACTGGATCTGCTCTAGAGCTATCATTAACATTTGTTGGTTGGTACCTTAGTGGGAGATTACCTATGTCACCATTCAGAATTTTAGATGTATTTCCTCTAACTGCTCTCAGTCGAGGTACTTGTTACGATCCTCATCGACTTGACAGCTAGTGCAGAGCCGAGCCTTGAGGTTCTAAGTTTACTCTTGATTTGGACAAGCCCCGTCTGACTGAAGCTTACTTGGATTGACTGAAGCAAAGCTAGCCTGCACGTTACACTTATCATCTGCCATAGATTCTATACTTGTCAATTCTTTAGAAAAAATGATGTTAGGATGAATAATAATGATGATAAAAGATATGTTCATTTCTCTTATAATTTATCATCACTTTTCGCTATTATGTGATTTATTTTACCCCTAATGGTCAAATTATTCAAAATAGTGCACATAAAAAATTTTAACATTAACCCTATTTTATTAAATTGGGGAACAACAAAAAAAACATATATCCAACATATACAAGATTAGTCATGTCGCCAACTAGCCCTTTCAAGTTTTCTAATTGACAATTTTCTCTCATTTAGCCCTAATTGTTGCCTAGCCCACCCTCTTGGATTTTCTTAACTAGCAGACTACTCTAACTTTTACCTAGGCCGCCATTTCGGATTTTCAACCTAGCAAACCTTTTTTAAATTTTAAACATAAAATCTCTTCAACCTGTCAATGTTCACTGCTCATTAAACTTGATTTCATCCATGTCTGATAACCTGACAGCACCCTTGTTCATGACTTATTTCACAACATACGACCTTTCCCAACTAGGTCTAAACTTTCCTCTTGGATCAGGGACATTAGGCTTGCACTGCTTCAACACTAAGTCGCTAACTTTAAGCTTCCTGATCTTAACCCTTCTATTGTAGGCCCAATCTATCTTTCTTTGATAAAGTGCCTTTAACTTTTTTTCTTCCAAGAAGGCTAGATGTGCATATCTACTCACTACCTATTCCATCTTAAGACATTTAGCTTCCAAGACCACCCTCAGTGATTTGATCTCAATATTAATGGGCAACACTGCTTCCATCCCATAAACCAAGTAAAATGGCGTCATTCCAGTTGGGGTTCGCATACTTGTTCAGTACCCCCATAAAGCAAAAGATAGAATCTACTTGATTATCTTATTCGTTGCTTCCACTGAACCATCAACCTTTGGTCTATAAAGGGAGGATCGGTGATGGAGGATCTGCTACGTTGAGAATAAGTCTTTAACGGCTCCTTAGAACTGCACTCCATTGTCCAATATTACACTGTACGAGACTCCATAACTACAGATAAGGTTTTTTTTTAATAAATCTAGCTATTTGCCTTGCCCTCAACTTGTTAAAAGATTCAGCTTCATTCCATTTTAAAAAATAATTCGCTGCTACTACAATGAATGCTACTACCGTTTGAAGCTGTCGGATGTATTTCTCTGATAATATCAATTCCTCAAGTTGTGAAAGGCCAGGGTAAAGACATAGAATGCAATTCTTTTAGAGGTAAGTGATTCAAATTTTCGTACATCTGGGACTGTCGGCATCTATTCACAAAGTTAATATAGTCTCTTTCCATGGTCAACCAATAATAATCTTGTCGAATTATCTTCTTAACTAGGGCGAACCTATTCATGTGGGGTCCACAACTTCCTGCATGTATTTTAGATATGATCTGCTCAACTTTAGACTTCCTCAAGCATCTTAAGTGGTCGTCTTCAATATAACTCTCCATCAACTCATTATTCTCATTTTTCACCACAGTGATTCCAGATTTCTTAGGAACTACATGTACTGGACTCACCCACTCACTATTAGCAATTGGATAAATTACTCCTTCATCCAGCAATTTGAGCACTTCCTTCTTAACCACTTCACTCATATTTGGGTTAAGTCGCCTTTGGGTTTCCCTCACAGGTTTAGCTCCCTCTTCTAAAGTGATTCTATGCATGCACATAGAAGGGCTAATACCCTTGATGTCACTCAATCCCCATCCTATTGCTCTCTTTAATCTTATAAGCTCACTCACCAGCCTCATCTCCTCCCCTTCACTAAGTTCACTAGATATTATCACAGGTAAAGTGTTATTATCCCCTAAAAACACATATTTCAGGTTCTTAGGTAACTCCATCAGCTCTAACTCTAGTGAGGGGTTCTTCTCCTCTTTTTCAATGGGGGAAGGTTCAAAAATCTGGTCCTCCTTAAGCTCCTCTATTTCAGCACCCTCTAAAATCTCAAGGCAACTGGCTATTTCTGCATCAAAAATTTCCAAATCACTATCCAAAGTCAATGCCAGCTCCAATTTGTCAGAGGAACCTGTCTGCAAGAAAACATCTGAAACAACTGCATCAACACAATCAATGAAAGAACAATCCTCATATAAAGCAGTTGTAGGAATAGGAGAAGTGTTAAAAATAGAAAATTCCACAGTTTGTCCCAAAACAGTCATTGATAATTTTCCATTCTTAACATCTATCAAAGTATTGGTAGTCGCCATAAAAGGCCTACCCAGCAGAATGGTGTGTGCAGATGGTGAAGAATTACTTACCTCCATGTCAAGAACAATGAAATCCACAGGTACTATCAAACCACCAACTTTAACTAACACATCTTCTATAACCCCTTTCGGGAATCTAAGAGATCTATCAGCTAATTGCAACACCATTTTTGTTGGCTTAAGTTCCCCTAATTCTAAGTCAAGGTACACAGAGTAAGGCATTAAATTCACACTAGCTCCCAAATCGCACATGCCATCAGTACATTTTCCATTCCCCATAGCAATTTGAATAATAAAGCTTCCAGGATCCTTTAGCTTAGGGGGTAGTTTATGCTGCAAAACAGCACTAGCTACCTCAGAAACTATCACCTTTTCATTCGGCTCATACCTTTTTTTCTTGGTATTCAGTTCCTTGAAGAATTTAGCATAAGTCGGCATGTTCTTAATTGCTTCAAGTAATGGTAAGTTGATACTTACCTTAGATAGCATGTTGAAGATATCTGAAAACTGCTTATCTTTTTTATCATCCTTCAACCTGCTAGGGAATGGTATAGGTGGCCTGTATGGATTGCTTGCCCTGTGCAAATCTGGTGTAGGGGTCTTCTCCATTGATCTTTCTTCAGCACTTTTGTTCTCTACTTCTCCTTCCTTTTTTTTCTCTTGCTCACCTGCATTCACAGAATTATTTGCAACATTGTTATTAATTACCTTGCCACTCCTAAGAACAGTCACTGCTTGTGCCTGCTCAGGTTGACTTGGAAACTTCCCCTTTTGTTGAATCTGCATCTGTTGTGCAAGTTGCCCCACTTGGGTCTCCACCTTCTTAAAAGATGCCTCCAAGGAATCCAGTCTCTTGTTGTTCATCTCTTGGTTTTGTGCACTGACTTTGATGAAGGCTTGTAAACTTTCCTCCAAACTATCTCTCTTAGGCTGCATTTGATTTGAGGATTGACCCTGCTGCTGGTTCTGTCTCTGGGGCAAATGGAAAGGCTGTTGAGCATTATTTGTCGTCCAGGAAAAATTGGGGTGACTCCTCCAACCAGGATTGTAAGTGTTAGAGTAAGGATCATTCCTAGCTCTTGGTTGAAATCCCCCCATAGCATTAACTTGCTCAGCTTCATTCCCAAAAGTCTCATATGCAGAGGGACATATATTTGCTCCATGCCCAAATGTCCCACAGATTCCACACACTTCTTGAGTAGATGAAGAAATATTGTTCTTCATGTTTAGCATCTGAACCTGCCTTGTCAACTCAGCTATTTGACTAACCATTTCAGTATTGGCTTCCAATTGATTTACCCCCTTGCTTCTTCCCCTTACACTCTTTTGTTGAGAATTAGCTCCCAACATCTCAAAGATCTCATAAGTCTCATCAGCTGTCTTTTCTCCCATGGCTCCCCCAGCTGCATTATCAACAGTGTTCTGAAATTGCTGGGTGAGACCATCATAGAAAAACTGATTAAGGAGTTGAAGTGGGTAGTGATGATGTGGACACTGGATTAGTAACATTTTGAATCTGTCCCAAGCCTCATGAAATGGCTCTCCTTCAAATTGAGAGAATGTAGCAATCTTCCCTCTCAACTCAGCTGTCTTTTGGTGTGAATAGAACTTGCCCATGAATTTATTGTAAACTTGCTCCCAAGTTGTCAGTGAGTTCTCAGGCAACATCATGAGCCAGCTCTTTGCCCTGTCCTTTAAAGTATAAGGGAAACATCGCATCCTCAACTGATCTTCTGTAAGTCCTCCCAAAGGAAAAGTGTTGAGGGTGGAGTAAAAATCCCGAATAAAGTTCAAAGGATCTTCATTTGGAACTCCATAGAATGATGGCAGCATGTTGTAGTGAATGTTCTTCAATTCATAGTTCCTTGCTGCATCTGTCAGTCTTATGCAAGAAGTGGAAGTCCCAATTACAGGTCTAGCAAAATCTCTCATGGTTCTTTGCCTTTCTTCAGCCATCTTTACAGATTTTTCAGATTCTAACTCAAAATCCGAAATGTCTTCCTCTGAAGTATCAAATCCTGTGAAAAACTCAAACTCCTCTCTGCTCCTTTTTACTCTCTGAATTTCTGGAATGAATGGATGCAGTTCTCCTTCAAGTGATCTCCTACCTTGCATAAACAAAAATTTCTAGAAAAAGAAATATCAAAAGCAAAAGACAAATTAAATAAAATGAAAACAATGAAAATAATCTGAAATGTAATTTTTTTTTATTATTTTTAAATAAACAATTACGCCAATTAGCTTCCCCGGCAGCGGCGCCAAAAACTTGTTGCGCTCAAATTAACTCTACCACAAAGCGTCACTCGCAAGTATACGAGGTAGCTGTAGCAAAGGTGATCACCCCAAGGTCGTTCTCTCAAGGAAGCTAAAGTGGTTAATTGCTTATCAGATTATGTTTCACAAGTAATAAAGAGATTTAAATTGCTAATAATGAAGAAGATTACTTAAAGTTTAAAACAAAGAAAATTAAAATAAGCTGATGTTTTGATTCACTTGATAAAATGGTCTAGGGTTTGCACTTCTCTACTACTTATATGAATGAACGGTTATTTCTCTCAACTAATTCAATTTCAAAGATTAAATCTCAAACAACAAAACTAATCCAGTCAAGGAAATAAGCTTTCGCATTCAAACCTCTTTCAACTAATCTTGTTATAAGTGAAATAATCTTTTTAATAGGTTATATCTCTAATTCACCTAAGTCCCTAATTGAATTGTTCAAGTATTAAACTTCATCTCTCGATACATCATCTAATACCTTAAAACACATAATTGGTGATCAATCAATTATATATCAACAATGTTTCATTCAATCAAGGCTAAAGAAATTATTAGCTAAGAGAAAAACCAATTCATACAATCATAGCAGATCCATACAAACCCTAGACTAGATCAAATTAGTTCATAATGATTTCAAGCATACTCATCTCATTAATATTCAAAGAAATCAAATTAGACATGATAATGTTCATAGATGCAATTTCAATGAAAATAAAGAGATAAAGTTGAAGAACAAAACCAAATTACAACTCCTTGAAGTTTCTGAAGAATCTCTTGTTCAAATCTTGCAAGAAAGATGTATCAATGGCTAGAACAATCTAATCTAACTAGTTTTAATCCAAAGTGAAATCAAAATCAAGAAAACAAATGTTAAAACCCTCTCTTTGCTCTCTGACGGCTCCAAAATCTGTTCTCAATCGTCCACTCCCTAAACCCTAACTTTCTTTTTCTTTTATATGAATCGTACGTGTTAAAAATCCGATGCGGGCTTGGAACATGAGGGACACGGCCAAGGGATGAGGGACACGGCCGTGTGAGGCTTGATGGAGGGACACGGCCAGGTGACACGGCCGTGTCCCCTGCATGTGTCCTCCTCTGTTGCTTTTTGGTCTTCTTTGCTTCTTTGTTGAGTGACACGGCCAAGTGGAGCTTGACTTGGCCGTGTGAGTGAGTTGTGAGGGACACGGCCACAAGACACGGCCGTGTCCCTTGCCTGTGTTCGCTTCTGTGTAATTGTTGATCTCCCTTTCCTTTGGTAACAAGTGGGACACGGCCAGGTCATGGTGACTTGGCCGTGTTGCTCTTCTTTGGAGGGACACGGCCAGGTGACTTGGCCGTGTCCCTTGCTGGTGTCTGCTACTGGGACTTGTTCTTCCTTTTAACTTGGTATGGGACACGGCCAGTGACTTGGCCGTGTCCTCTGCCTGTGTCAGCTACTGCCCATTTTATCTTCAATTCGTTTCCTTGCCTGTTTTTAACCTAACACAAAACTCAAAACAAACTTAAAACACTAAGTAAATAAACAATAACCGACAAAACGTAAACACAAACTAAAAACTAAATCAAAAACGACATAAAACTAAAAATAAACTAAAACTACACAATTAAAGAAAACACTAGACAAACCGATAAAAACTAAAGAAATACCTAAATAAAACAATATTTAACATAATAAACAAGACACAAAACTTATAACAAAAACTAATAAAACAGTGATGTATTGCAAGGACCATCGCCATATAGCTCTTCTCTCTTGTGGGTATTCCCTACTTTCTAAGAATCATCTTATGGTGTCATACCACACATCATGGTCAGTATTAGTTTTCATGACTAATTCATACTCATAACAAGGAGTCGATGAACTGGTCAAAACCAAAGGCTTAAGGAATAACTTGATAGGATCTTCCCACACTGAAACCAGTGTGACTAGGGCATCGGCCATCTAGTTTTCTTCTCTCAGTAAGTGTATAAATTTTCACTCCTTGAAATTCTTTTTCATTATGGTCAAATAATTATGGTATGGTTTTAATTTCTCTTCTTTCAACTCCTACTCTCCATTTACTTGGAATACCACTAACAACGAATCACTATTAACTTACACTTTATCTACCTTCAGGATCACCAAGTTTTCTAGGCCAAAAATACATGTTTCATACTACATCAGGTTGTTGGTTGCCCTAAATTTCAACTTCTTAGCCAAAGGAATAAGCTCTCCTTCTGGTGATTCCAAAATTACTCTCAGGCCAGCTCCTTTTCTATTTACTGCTCCGTCAAAATATATCTTCCATCCTTGGACTTCTATGGCCTTTAAATGTTCATCGAGAAATTCCAAAATCACTTCTTCATCGTCAAGCAATGGTTGTTGAGCCAGGAATTCTGCTACTGCTCTACCTTAGATGGTTTTCCTGGTTATGTACTCAATTTCAAACTCTTCAAAAATTATCAACCATCGGCCATATTTTCCAATCAATAAGGGTGTTTCCCTTAAATATTTCACCGAATCCATCCTGAAAATTGCTTGCACACTATAAGACTGAAAGTAATGTGGCAATTTCTTAGACGACCAAACCATGGCTATACATGTTTTTTCAATGATACTATACTTAATCTCATAAGGCAAGAGTTTTCTGCTCAAATAATAAATTGCATGTTCAACTCCTAATTCATCTTCTTGTGCAAGCATTGCTCCTATCGACTCTTCTTCTACTGCTAAGTATAGTAACAAAGGTCTACTGGGTCTGGGTGGCCTTAAAATAGGTGGATTTAGCAAATACTCTTTTAAACGCTTAAAGGCCCTTTGACATTCTTTATTCCACTTTACAAGCTGGTTCTTTTTAAGTAATTTGAAGATAGGTTCACATATTGTGGTAAGCTTTTCTATGAACCTGCTAATGTATTGTAACCTTCTGATGAACCCCCAAACTTTCCTCTCTATCTTAGGGGCTGGCATATCCCTGATTTTCTAACCTGTCAGGGTCAATCTCAATGTCATTTGGACTAATCATGTGCCCCAATATCTTGACTGAAGTAACCCCAAACACATACTTTTTTGGGTTCAACCTTAGTTTATACTTTATTGCTCTTTCAAAGAAAATCTCTAAATTTTGAAAATGTTGCTCTCTTCTATCTGACTTCACCATCATATCATCAACATAGACCTCAACTTCCTTATGCACCATGTCATGGAACAAGGTTGTGGTCATCCTCTGGCAAGTTGCTCCAACATTCTTTAACCCAAAATGCATCACCCTATAGCAAAATATACCCCGCGTAATGATGAAGGCAATTTTAGCTTTATCCTCTTGGACCATTAGCACTTGGTTATATCTAAAAAATATGTCTATGAATGAGTGTAGCATGCTAGAGGCCACGCTATCAATAAGGACATCTATATGGGGTAAAGGAAAATAATATTTAGGGAAAGCCTTGTTCAAGTATCTTTAGTCCACACAAACCCTAATTCTTCCATCTTTCTTTAGCACAGGAACTATGTTAGCTAACTAGTCAGGAAAATCTATCACCTCAAGAAATTTCACTTGTATCTGCTTAGTGACTTCTTCTTTGATTAGTTCTGCCCATTCCAGCCTTAAACGTCTAAGCTTTTATTTGACAGGTTTCATGTGAGTATAAGTGGAAATCATGTGCTCAGCTATGTCTCGATCAATTCCAGGCATGTCCTCATAAGACCAAGCAAAGACTTCTTCATATTTCTTAAATATTTTTTTAATCTCTTTCTCTCACTCTCTCTCTCTCCAAGAGTAAGGTCAGATGTTATGCTAATATTTTTAGAATTATCGGTTGTTCCTAAATTTATTGATTATGTGTCAATGAAATTAATATTGAAAATGCTTATGTAATCACTACTTGAATGTATGCAACCATCAGGAAAAACATCACACAAGTAAGCAAAATCAGACTTTATTGCACTTATCTTAAAAAAGAAAACATCGTCATTGTCATACATAGCAGATAAATTAAAATCAAAATCAAAGTCATTGTTCTCATAATAATAAACCAAAAGGCTCTCAAATTGTTCTACAATTAGAGCAGTAATCTCCTCTAGGGTCTTTTGGATCTTCAAGAAATCTTCCTTCTTCTCTTCTGGGCTAGGCTCCTTGTCAGCTGGCAAGGCAAGCTTTTTCTCCATCTGTTCCACCAGTTCAGTAACATCAGTAAAGATCTTAAAGCCTGGAATCATCTTCCCCATGAACATTATTGGCTCTAGCTTCCCTTGGAGTGGCCTTGTGAGCGGGGATTTTTGCCCCCACTCGTACGTGGAATGGTTCTTGCAACTTTGACATGTTAGGCTTGGGGCCTCAGAGAATACGGGCCTAAACCCGGAGAAAATAAAGTCACCACCCGGACGGGACAAAAAAAGGAAAGGGGTGGATGACTCATTTCCTAAGGAATCCCTAACCCCCTATTGGGTTCAGAAAGTTTGGTACACGTGGAGAATGTGAGAAATGACCCAGCACCCCTGCAGTGCCCGATTCATTGGAATCGGCCTCCTTTTCAAGTCTTAATATTATAAAATTTTTAAATATAATAATATTATCCATACTATATGTAATCATAAGAATAAATAAATACTTTATTAAAAATCATAAAAATGTTCAAACAAAACAAATAAATGGACATTCATCCGAGAATGGAAACATGTCCTTATATTGTCCATGTCTAAAACTAAATAGGACACCCACCGAAGGGTGAAACGCATCTTTTACATTAATCACAAAAAAATAAAATTAATAAAATTATATAAAGATTAATTAATGAGGTATCCATAAAGTGGAAAGATACCTCTTACATTATTAATATCAAGATAAACAAATAATAATAATAATAATAATAATAATAATAATAATAATAATAATAATAATAATAATAATAATAATAATAATAAAGAAAACATCCATCCATAACAAATTAAACAAATCAAACATCGAAATCAAATAAATCAATCATCAAAATTTATAATAAACATGCATCTAACTTTAAATAAAGCAATAAATAAATAAGTTTAGAGTTTACATCTTAAATTAAGGTTTCTTGAATGAAATTAGGGTTTAGAGGGTTTATGTTTAAAAATTAGGGTTTTAGGATTTTGTATTTAGAAAATAGGGTTTGATTTATAGAACTAATATTATTATTATGTACAAAAAGATTGTGGCTACTGTGAAGATTTTGGAAAATAGAATTAATTAGGGTTTTATGGTTTTAAGTGAATTAAGGTTTGGATTTTTATGAAAATAAGATCAAAATTGTGAAATTGGAAGATATAACTACTGTGTTAATATTAAAAAAAAAACTAAATGAAGCTACTGTGATGAAGATGAAGATGATAAAAATTATATTAACATACCTACATTTGAAGGCTCCACCAAAATTATTGGATGAAATTTTGATCAAGCAATGCTAACATAGTCAGGTCTTGCTACCTTGATTATGGATTGTCTCTTGCTGCAAAAGTCTGAGTCTCTTGTCAAAAAAATTGCCAAAGGTTCAGAGTCCAAGCTTCTGCCAAAATTTCCTAAGTCTCAAGTCTCTGAATAATTTTTTCAAAAGTCCTAAAGTCCCTGCCAAAAGACAAGTCTCCCAAAAATCAAAAGTCTCTGCCGAAAGAAAAGTCTCCCAAAAATTAAAAGTCTCTGCCAAAAGAAAAGTCTCCCAAGAATTAAAAGTCCTTTTTCTGTCTTTAATTGTGTTATTTATAGGAAAATTAAAAACCTAATATTCGTTATCTAAGGAAATCAAAATTTTTTAGGAAAAATAATAAAAAAACCTGAGCTTAATAAGGTTTAGGCAAAAATTGCCCGAAGATGCATGCTTTGTCTATGCTTGCTTGGCTAATTCTTACTTATTTCTTCTGATGGCAACATCAATCCACGAGTACTGGATATCATGGACCAAGTGGAAGGAGGTTTATCGCCAATACTTGTGATCTTAGCTGAGATCCTAATTGGATTGGATCAATTCAAGTTAGAATGTTCGAGGAGGTTGGTCAAAAGTCCCTTGTTGCTATAGGTAATTACCTAAATCGCCCTTTCGAGTTTTCAATTTAGGTCTTTTATTTTTATTGCTTTAATTTTTTCCTAGTCTGCCCTTATGGGTTTTCAGAACTAGTGAGCTGTCTTAACTTTTACCTAAGTTGCCCATGCAAGTTTTTCCCCTTTTTTTATTGGTTCTAATTTTTGCCTAGACCGCCCTTGCGAGTTTTTAGAACTAGCGAACCACCCTAACTTTTGCTTAGACCGCCCTTATGGGTTTTCAACCTAACGGGCATCATTTTTTTTAACTTTTTTTCTTGGGCTTACAGATTTGGCTTTAAGAGCGCCTCTTCTTGCTTGACACTCCATCCATGGGTTTTTCCAAATATTTGCCACAACATCATTGTACTAGGAAACTCCTCCATCGCACTTCTTCATATGCCAATTGGTTCGACTGGATTCGCTCTCAAGCTGCAGTTAATATCCATGGGTTGGTACCTTGGTGGAAGATCACTCATATCACCACTCGAACATATTTGATGTATGTTCCCCTTGCTGCACTTCATCAAGGTATCTGCTATGATCCTCACCATCTTAATCATCAGTATGGGGCCGAGCCTTGAGGTACTGAGTTTAATCCTGATTTAGACATGCCTCAACTGACTAAGGCCTTCTTAGATCGATTGAAGCAAAGCTGGCCTACACGTTACACTTATTGTCTGCCATAGATTTAACATTTGTTAATTATTTTAGAACAAATAATGTTAGGATGAATAATAATAAAAATAATAAGAGATGTTTCTTTTCCTTTTATAACTTGTCATCACCTTTCGTTATTGTGTTATTTATCTCACCATATTTGGTCAAATACTTAAAATAGTGCTCATAGAATAATGTTAATATTAACTCCGTTTTATTAAATTGGCGAACAACCAAACATAAAGCCAGCATACACAAGACCATTCCTGTCGCCAACCAGCCCTTTCGAATTTTCTAATTGATAATTTTCTCTTGTTTAGCCCTAATTATTTCCTAGTCCACCCTTTCGGGTTTTCGAAACTAGCGGACTACTATAACTTTTACCTAGGCCGCCCTTTCGGGTTTTCAACCTAGCTAGCTCTCCTTTTTTGATCTACACATAAAACCTCTTCAACCTGTCCATGTTCACCGACTCAATAAACTCGTTCTTATCCATGTTTGATATTTTGACTGCACTCTTGCTCATGACTTGTTTCACAACATATGGTCCTTCCCAACTAGGCCTAAATTTTCCTCTTGGATCAGAGACATTAGGCTTACACTGCTTCAACACTAAGTCACCAACTCTAAACTTTCTGACCTTAACCCTTCTATTATAGGCCCGAACTATCTTCTTTTGATACAGCTGATGATGATACAGTGCTTTCAACCTCCTCTCTTCTAATAAGGCTAATTGTGTGTATCTGCTTACTACCCACTGCATCTCAGGAAGTTCAGCTTCCAAGACCACTCTTAATGACTTGATCTCTATCTCAATTGGTAACACTGCTTCCATCCCATAAACCAAGGAAAACAGTTTCATTCCAGTCGGTGTTCGGACACTTGTTCTGTATCCCCATAAAGCAAAAGGAAGCATCTCTGATCAATCCCTGTATGTCCTGGTCATCTTGGATAGAATCTACTTAATTATCTTATTTGTCACTTCTACTGCACCATTAGCCTTCGGTCTACAAGGGGAGGATTGGTGATTATGAATTTGGTACTTTGAGAATAAGCTCCTAATTACTCCTTGAAAATATACCCCATTGTCTGATATCACACTGTGTGGGACCCCCTATCTGCATATGAGATTCTTTTCAATGAACCTAGCCATTTGCCTTGCCCCCAGCTTGTTGAAAGATTTAGCTTCGACCCATTTTGAAAAATAATCCACTCCTACTATGATAAAGCGGTGACCATTTGAAGCCGTCAGATGTATCTCTCCTATAATGTTAATCCCCCAAGTCACAAAGGGCCAGGGTGAAGATATAGAATGTAATTCTTCATGAGGCATGTGATTCAAATTGTCATACATCTGACATAGCTGGCACTTCTTCACAAACTCAATACAATCTCTCTTCATGGTCAACCAGTAGTAACCTTGTCTATTTATCTTCTTAACCAGATGTAGACCCTTAATTTTTTACCCTAATTTGATACGGTTCTAATTAAAGGATGCCAAAATAAATTTGATCTGACTTTAAATATTTAAACCTAGTTTATAATTTTTAAAGGAGTCAGTTCGGATTAAAGAGGCATAAATTCAATTGTAAAATCCTAAAATCAAGTGGAATTGGCCCAAATTAAAACTTTTCAGTCCATAAGTTAAAAAAGGCCAGAATAATTTGAGTGAGGCCAGCCGGGGAGACATAAGCATGCCTCATGTTGAACTGGCAGCCCAAATTGACATAAGGTTAGACTCATGTCGACCTGGGCAAGCTAGGTCAACATGAGCATGCTTCAACCTTGGCAGGCTAGGTCGACATAAGCATGCTTCATGTCAACCTTGGCAGCCCAAGTTCAACATGAGCATGCCTCATGTCAACCTAGGCAGCCCAAGGTCGACATGAGGTTGGTCTCATGTCGACCTAGGACAACCAGGTCAACATGGGTTCAATAACTTTTCTAATTCGACTAGAATTTGTTTAAGGACTGATTAATATTATATTAAGGATTCTGAGTGAAGTTAGGGCCTATAAATAATAACGTTTTAGAATTCAGAGGGGGGAACATTAAAGAGGGTCAGCAATGAATATTAAGAGAGATTTAAACCACAAAATAGAAGGACGGCAAGAAAGGGAGAATAACAACAGCAGCTTTTTGGAGAGCGAAGGAAACCACAAACAGAAAAATCAAAACAACCAAAGAAGAAGGCTGAATCCATACTGTCTTCACATTGTTCATCCAAAAATTAAGCTTTTTTGGTGGAGCCAACGATGAAGGTTTGATCTTTAATCATAAATTATTCATGCTCACAGTAGCTTCATTTCTTTGATTAATAAGAGCATGAATGCAGTAACATGATCCTTGAACATGTTGTAACTCGATCTTTGAACATGCAGTAAATTTATCATTGTTTCAATAACTTTAATCATTTGCTTTATTTAACACATTGATCAGTTGGTATTCATAACCCCACATGCACGTTTCATAAAAAACATAAAACTATCCAGTATCCATCGAGGATTTAAATTAATTGTTAGAATCTATTTTGTTTACTTTAAATCAAGAACCGTAAATTATTTTATTAAAGCTCAAAACCTTAAACTATTTTCATCCAAAAGCTTAAACCATTTCATTATTAAACTCCAAAATATTGATAATTTTTTCAAAACCGTAATTTATCTTTCCAAAACCAAAATTATATTTTTAAGGCAGTAAGTTAAACCCAAAAACCCTAATTCCAAATTCTGAATTTGAAAACCCTAGTTTCAAAAACCCTAATTTTAAAACCCTAATTCCAAACACTGAATTCCATAACCCTTGTTTCAAAAATCCTCAAAACCCTAATTCAAAACCCTAATTACAAAACCCTAATTTTAAAACCCTAAGTTCCAAAACCCTAAGTTCCAAAAAACCCTAAATTCTTTAAAACCCTAAACTTATATATTTGTTGCTTTATTTAATTTTAGATTTGATTATGTAGTTTATTATATTTTTTTGATGGCTGATTTATTTAATTTCAATATTTGATTTATTTAATTTATCATGGATGATTATTTTCTTTATTGTTACGATTATTATTTGTTTGTTTTAGTATTAAAGTTGTAAGAGGCATGTTTCCGCCTTGTGGGTATCTCATTAGTTAAATATTATGTAATTTAAATTGCTTTTATATTTTAGACCAATGTAAAGGACGTGTTTCCACCTTTTGGTGGGTGTTTTATTTAGTTTAGAGATAAATGATGTAAGGACATGTTTCCATCCTCATATGGGTGTCCATTTATTTGCTTTGTTTGGACCTTGCTTTGATTTTAATATAATGATGCTTTATTTTAATTATTGCATGTAGTATGGATAATATTATTATACTTAAGAATTTTATAACACTAAGACCTGCAAAGGAGACTGGTTCTAATAAACCGGGCGTTGTGGGCGTGCTGGGCCATTTCTTACCTTCCCCACACGTATCCAACTTTTCAAACCCATTAGGGGGTTGGGGATTCCTTAGGAATCTAGTCATCCACCCCTTTCTTTTTCCCGGCCCGTCCGGGTGGTGACTCCATTTTCTCCAGGCTTAGGCCCGTGTTCTCTAAGACCCCGAGCCTAAACAGTGCTGAAGTCGCAAGAACCATTTCACCGGGAGTGGGGGCAAAAATCACTGCTCACACCAGAGCTAACCCATTCATGTGTGGACCACAAATTCTCGCATGTACTTTAGACATGATATGCTCAGCTTCAGGCTTCCTCAAGCACCTCAAGTGCACCCCATCATGCCATCTTCGATACAACTCTCCCTTAAAGATGATGTATTGTAAGGACCATCGCGTTATGGCTCTTCTCTCTTCCCTTGTTGCCCCCAACGGGTATTCCTTATTCTCCAAAAACAATCTTATGGTGTCATACCATGAATCATGGTTTGTATTAGTTTCCATGATTGATTCATATTCATAACAAGGAGTTGATGAACTAGTCAAGATCAGAGGCTTAAAAAATAAGTTGACAGGATCTTTCCAAATCAAAGCCAATGTGGCTAGGGCATCAGCCATTTGGTTTTCTTCTCTTGGTAGGTGTATAAACCTACACTCCTTAAAATTTTTCTTCATCATGGTCAAGTAATAGTGGTATGGTTTTAGCTTCTCTTCTTTTAACTACCACTCTCCATTTACTTGGGATACTACTAGTAATGAATTACCAAAGACCTGCACCTTATCCACCTTCATAATCATCAGGGTTTCCAAACCAAAAATACATGCCTCATACTCCATTATATTATTGGTTTCCCTGAACTTCAACTTCTTAGCCAAAGGGATAAGCTCCCCTTCGGGTGATTATAGCATGACTCCTAAACATGCACCTTTTCTATTTACTACTCTATTGAAATACATCTTCCATTCTTGTACTTGTATGGCCTTTAAATGTTCATCGGGAAATTCTAAGACTATCTCTTCACTATCCGATAATGGTTGCTGAGCTAGAAATTTTGCTACTGCCCTACCTTTGATTGTTTTCCTGGTTACATACTCAATCTCAAATTCTTTCAAAATTATCAACCATAGACCATATTGCCCGATCAAAGAGGGTGTCTCCCTTAAGTACTTCACCGGATCCAACCTGAAAATTGCTTGCACACTATAAGATTGAAAGTAATGCTGCAACTTCTTAGAAGACCAAACCACATCTATACATGTCTTTTCAATGATACTATACTTGATTTCATAAGGTAGGAGTTTTCTACTTAAATAGTACACTGCATGCTCAACCCCTGACTCATCTACTTAGGCTAGCATAGCTCCTATTGACTCTTCCTCTATGTCTAAGTATAGTAATAAGGGTTTACCGGGATTAGGTGGTTTCAAAATAGGTAGATTCAACAAATACTCTTTTATACACTTAAAGGCCCTTTGAAACTCTTCATTCCACTTGACTGGCTGGTTCTTTTTAAGTAACTTGAAGACAGGTTTACAAATTGTGGTGAACTTTGCTATGAACCTACTAACATACTGTAACTTGCCAATGAACCCCCGAACTTCTCTCTCCATCTTAGGGGTTGGCATATCCCTGATTGCCTTAACCTTGTCAGGGTCAATCTCAATGTCATTTGGACCAATCACGTGTCCCAACAACTTGCCTGAAGTAACCCCAAATAAGCACTTCTTTGGATTTAGCCTTTGCTTATACTTTACTGCTCTCTCAAAGAATAACTCTAAGTTCTGGAAGTGCTGCTCCCTTGTATCTGACTTCACCATCATATCATCAACATACACCTCAACCTCTTTATGCATCATATCATGAAACAAAGTGGTATCCATCCTTTGGTAGGTTTCTCCGACATTCTTTAACCCAAATGACATCACCCTATAACAAAATATACCCCATGTAGTAATAAACGCAGTTTTGGCTTTATCCTCTTGGGCCATTAACACTTGATTGTATCTGAAAAATCCGTCTATAAATGAGTATAGTATGCTAGAGGCTGCACTATCAATAAGGACATCTATATGGGGTAAAGAAAAATCATCTTTAGGGGAAGCCTTGTTCAAGTCTCTATAGTCAACACAGGCCCTAATTCTTCCATCTTTCTTTGGCACGGGTACTATGTTGGTTAACCAATCTGGATAATCTATCACTTAAAGGAACTTTACTTGTATTTGTTTAGTGACCTCTTCTTTAACCAATTCCGCCTATTCTGGTCTTAACCGTCTAAATTTTTGTTTGACAGGTTTCATGTGAGTGTAAGTAGGAATCAATTGCTAGGCTATGTCTCGATATATTCCAAGTATGTCCTCATAAGACCAAGCAAAAACCTCTTCATATTTTTTAAATATTTTTTCAAATCTCTCTCTCTCATCAAGAGTAAGGTTGGATGCTATGCTAATATTTTTAGGATTATCGGTTGTTTTCAAATTTAATGATTGCGTATCAGCAGAGTTGATATTAAAAATGTTCATGTAACCACTATTTAAATATATGCAACCATCAGGAGAAACATCACACAAGTAAGCGAAATCAAACTTTATTGCATTCAATTTGGAAAAGAAAACATCATCATCCTCATACAAAGCAGATAAATTAAAATCAAAATCAATATCATTGTTCTCAAAATCTTAAGGCAAGACGTCTTCATACTTCTCTTCAACTAAAGCAGCAATTTTCTCAAGAGTCTTCTCGGCTTTCAGGATAGGTTCCTTCTTTCCTTTTAGATTAGGCTCCTTGTCAACTGGTAGGGTGAGCTCTTTCTTTACTTGTTCTACCAGTTCAACAACATCGGCAAAAATCTCAAAACCCGGGATCAATTTTCTTATGAACATGAATAACTCGGGCTTCCCTTAGAGTGGTCCCATGTTTGAAGCTTTGACAAAAATCTTTTCAAGTGATGGGAAGGTCATCTTCTCTTTCTTCCTTGGCTGAACATCTTTGCTAGCTTCTTCATACCCCAACCCTTTCTTGGAAGTTTAAGTCTTAAAATTTGGAAGCTCTAGTACACCTGTCTTTCCTTTTCCAAGACCAACACCGGGCAGGTAGTTCATATTCTTCATCATGTTTAGGACCTTGGAGTCTACTATTCTATTATCAGAAATTGTAGCTACTTGAAAACCATTAAGAGGCCTCTCAATCATAAAAGCATTTACCACTTCATGATCCTCAGCCTCAATGATCACCGTCTCATCCCCATTTGGGAACTTAATCTTTTGATAGAGCATAGAGGGAACTCCACCAAGAGAATGAAACCAGGGTCGCCCCAATAGTAGTGCAAAAGTAACAGGAATGTCCAAAACCATGAACTCCACCATAGATTCAATTGGACCGGCCTTCACAATAGCTTTAAAAGTCCATTCGGTGTGCCTCTTAGTATTGTCATAAGCCCTAATGGTCACTTCGGTTGGGCTCAAATCTCTTGTTGACATAACAAGCTTTGTTAAGATTTTAAGTGGACAAAAATTTATGGCGGATCCATCATAAACCATCACACATGGAGTCCTTTTTCATTTCACTTCTACCTTGATAAAGAGAGGGCGGATGTTGTCTCTTCCCTCTTCTGGCAAATTCGCATCCAAAAATGATACCATTCCCACTTCAACTTTGCTCTTCTTTTAAATATCTTCCCACTTCATCACCCTTTCAACTTTCATAAAATTAACCGACTCATCTAGCATTATGAAAGTGGAAATTGGCATGCTAGCCAAAGCCTTGGCCATAGTTTCTCGATGCTTCATGGATGTGGCTAATAGATCCTAAATACTTACACTTGCTTGGGTCAATGGAAGTGTGGATGAATCGACATCAAATAGAGGAATTCAGTTTTTCTTTTCAACAATAACATGATAAGAGCATCCCTTTCACAAAAACCTAAAGATCCCCTCCTATCCTATCCTGCCACTTTAGCACCTTTTGATCTTTGAGAAGATCATTACAAGCCCTCTCCTAGAATGTTTTTGTAGATTCTGAAAATTCCATGGTGGATCAGGACGAGAATGAATCCAGGAATCCAGGACATACTCATCCTAGAGCTTCTGCTCTCCTCTGGGGAGGGATTTTCAGTGTCATCTTCATCTTCTTTGTGTCCAATTTCAATTTCCTTCCCCTTATCAGCTTCTACTTCCTTTGGCGGTGGCCTTGCATAAGGCTTACCAGAGCGAGTGTTCATTACTTTATCTTCCTCGGGCTCATACCAGGTCCATTCTTCCTTCTTAGGCTCATAATCATCCTCGCTGTCAGTTGAGTCCCAAAACTCACCCACCATACAAACAGCTACTTCCTTTTCAATCAAAGTTGGCTTCACTTTGCTAAACATCACTTCCTCTTTGACCATCTCTCTATCTACATTTTGGAAAGAAGACATGACAAAATCCTCACTTAAACCACCCTCAATCATGAAAGTTATCGGTGGTGGCATCCTATTGAACCTTGGCAATTGATTATCCTTCGTGTTTGGCTTGTTAGGTTCGGATAACTTCCCACTATCCATCAAATTCTGAATTTCATGTCTCAACCTTATGCACTTATCCGTCTCATGCCCTTGCATCTGGTGAAACTGGCAAAATGCCTTTGTATCAAAATTAGGTGGCAAAAGGACTTGGCAATGGACGAGGAGTTAATGACTGCAATAGTCCCTTCTTTTGTAGCGTATTGAAAACCAAGGATAGGGGCTTTCCCAAATTTGAAAACTGCCTTCTACCCCCCCTTGGCCAATTGCATTGACATCAACTGCCTTTTGTGTGCCTTGATTTCTAGACTGGTAGTTTCCTTTTTCATTTTTTCTTGCAAAAAATTGGTTCTTCTCCCTCTCTCATTCTTCAATTTGCAAACCAGCTTAAAGACGATCCTTGAAATCTCAAATAAGAGTGTAGGACGTCCTCTCATACAGACTAGGCATCACTCCTCTTACAATCATCCTAATCTAATCTAATTCATCGGGTCTCTTCTTGAGCAAAGCCACCTTGTTCCTCCATTTCTTCACATAGTCGATAAAGTTTTTAGTCAATCTTTGTCGAATGGATTCAACTTCCATTAAAGTAACCTCCAATTCAGCATTATACACATATTGTTGAATGAAGGCTTTGTATAGTAAATCTCAGCTCTTTTGAGTACTATCCTCTAAGGTGTTAAACCAATTCTGCACAATCGAATCCAATGAAAGTATGAAGTACCTTAGAGTTTAAGCCTTAGTAGCTTGGACAAACTACATGGCAATGATGTATTGCTTAATATGCAAATGAGGATTGCCAGTTCTATCAAATTTAGCAAATGATGGCATCTTGAACTTATAAGGGACCTCATCATCTTTTTCAAATAGTTTATCGATCTTGGACATCTCTTTGGTTTTCAGCTTCTTCTCAAACCTCCTCTCCAGATCAGCAATCATCTTTTTAACATCAGAAGTCTCGGTCTTTTCAACAGTTGTCTTCTCAATAACCTTTGGCTCCTTCTTTTTATCTTCAGGATCTTTGAAGTATTGGGCCCAGTATTCATCACCATCCATAACCATCTTGTCATCATCGAAGACTACTTCACTAATTTTAGCATTTCCCTTGTCTTTCTTGGTGCTTGCGGATGCTTCAACAGAGTGCCTAAACATTGCAGCCATTTGACTTTTCATGATCTCAGCTAGGGTCCCCTTTAGTTATTCCATCTTGAATTCAAGGGCATCATCAAACATCTTTTAAATCTGCTCAGGTTCCATTGCTTTTGGTGACAAGCTAACTGAGTTGTTGTTGGATTCTTTGTCACCAGCGTAGGTCAGATTGTTGTAAGCTTTTGAACTATTGTAATCTAGGGATGTGAGCTAGAGAGGATCAATGATATGAGATGGAAATGTATGTATACATGTATGCATAAACAATAAACAAAGATAGTTAGGACGTCCCTTCCAACCTTATAACTTCCACACACGAATGGCGAGTCTCTTTTCCTAGGTATATAGTTAACAAAATAACATCATGGGGTATCTTATTTTTGAATAATTTCCTTAGACGTTTCAACCAATAGTTGTATTTTCAAACATGAAAATCAGTTCATGATAATTCTCGTTAATTAGGCTTTAATCCATCCAATCAACTAAAGCAGCTTTTATGCTATATTGGATTAAAACTAAATTAAGTGGTTTATTATAAATAGATTTCTCACTTGAAAAAGTAACTAATGATTCATGCCAAAAATAAGCCCATGATTAATAGTTCTTAGCATAAGCTAGGCTCACAATTGATTTTTGATATTTTATAATTGAACTAAATATTTTTTAAGTTCATTAAAAAGGTCATAATGAAGTGAAAATAATTTTGTTTCTAAGCCCATTGTAAGAGATTTTAGAAAAATTGGATTTTGGACTTTGTATTTGGGTCATGAGAAAAGAATTTTTGACTTATTTTGGAAAAGTTTTATGTCCAAAGACCATTTCAAAAATTTTGAAAATAGTTTTGGTCTTTTGGATTTAAAGAAAAATTTTATTTTGAGCTTACAATATAGGTAGGTCATATTAGAAAAAGAGCAAACCAAATAAGCCATGGTTTATACTAAGATAAATTAATCATACTTAAACAATAAACATTTAGGGTAAAAAACCTAAGGAAAATAACTAGGTCAATTATATGAGCTTTAGTTTTTAGGTTAAAAGGCTTAGGTTCCCATAGCAGGTATATACCAAAAGGTACAAGGTTATGAGTGGTTATGCCATGCTCGATCTTCATACATTGAGTAAAAGTATGGTATCCCTTACATAACACAATACGGATAACACGGGCATTCTAACTTGTTGTCCCAAGATGGCAACCAAGAGGGGGGGTGAATTGGTTTCCTCAAGAAATAATGACAATTAAAAAACTCAACAAAATAGAAATGCGGAATTAAGAGATGGTTGAGTAATGGAAGAAAGAAAGAACACACAAGATTTATAGTGGTTCGGATTTACTTCAATCCTACATCCACTTCCTTAACAACTTGTTAAGGTTCCACTAATCTTTGAAGTTTTTACAAGCTCACTTCCAACTTTGGTGTTTTCACAAGTTCACACCTAACTTCACAAGTGTTTTCTAAGGCTTACACTCAAGAACCTTTAAAGCAGTTTTTAAGGCTCATTGTCACAACCCAAACAAGAGTTTTACAAGGATTACTCTCACAACCCATGTGTTTTTCCAAGCTCACACTCAAACTTATACAATGGTGTTTTCAATGCTTACACCTAACATTCATTACAATTCAAATGTAAGTTTAAGTAAAAGAAAAGTTGTTGCTTGGCTATCAAATTCTATTTTGCTTCACTTGTCTGCTTGCTTTTCTTGTAGAAGCACTGTATTTATAGCCAATGTGGTCTTACTAGCCGTTATTGATAGTGAGAATAAAGTCTTGGCAGTTTAGACCTTCTTTACTTAAACTGTCCGAAGTATTTAGCGGTCGTCCTTCATACAAGGATGGTCGCGCTCATGCCTCACGCGGTCGTCCTTGGACAAGGGACGGTCGCTGCATTTAAAAAGCTTCAACGGTCGAATTTTAGTGCTCTACAGCAGGAATCTTGCCCATGCTGTGATTGTCGGGACGGTCGCGCCTAGCAAAGATGCGATCGCCCTTTTTGAATATTGAAGTGGGTTTATAATGGTCATGTCACGTGTCATTCTCTGACAGGGCAGAAGAGATGTCCGCCAAAATTTGAATGTCGCGGTCGCCCTAGGTAGCATCTCGCGGTCGAGTTGAGATTCTCATGTCGAACTTCTGGACGCACCTGAGGACGCGAACACTATTGTCTCTTTAAGCAAATTCTTCTTGAATTGGTAGAGCGGTCGCGACTCTGAATGGGCGGTCGCTAAAGTGGTAAGCAAGGCCGAGTCATTCGCCGTTCTTGTCACCGCGAACCTTACTGTGATTAGAATGATTTGAGTTCCTTAGGTAGCGGTCGTCCATAAATTGGGACGGTCGCTCGTCTTTATGCATGGTCGCGATGGAGGTCGGGCTTCTGACCTCGAAACCTACTGTGATAAGGTTTCATCCTTTAATTTAATGGTGCGGTCGTATTCAGGTTTGGTGCGACCGTTAGAAGTGTTCTGTTCAGCTTTATTTGAAGTAACCTAAGCCTGCAACAAGATGCTCCAAACACATGTTAAATGGATCATTCATTTGAGTTGTCAAGGATCAAAATTGAGATCATTTGTCTAACAATCTCCCCCATTTTGACTTTGACAATTCAAATGAATGATAAGAAAAATAATAAGTCTAAAATGCTCCCCCTTAACATATGCATGAATCATGGTTAAGCAATCATTGGTGCATTGATATTATTTGAGTATCTTGGTGCATTGAGTTATGTTTAAACAATCATTCCAAGTTTCAAGTTGTTTACAATTTCTCCCCCATTGTCATAGGCAAAATGATTAATCAGAAAGCAGGAAGTTTATTGAAAAGTAACTAAACATCTTGTTTATTTAAAATATGGAGAAAAGTACAAAGACAAAACAAATAAAGCATCAAACATATCAAGACATAAAATGAAAATGCAAACTATTAAGACTAAACAGTTAAGCTATTCAGAATCATCATCCTCATCTATCTCTTCTTCTACTAAAGGAGCTTTTTCTTTATCTTGAGGAGCAAAAGAGGTAGAGCTAGTACTAATGTACTCTTCTTCTTCAGGAAGGCTTTGGGTATGATCACTTATATCCCAATCTTCAAGATTGCATTGAGGCAAGTCCAGTTTGCCTTGCATATCATATAGATCATGATGCATGTGAGATATAAGGTCAATTCTCTTGTTCAAGTGCTGGAATCTCTTGGAGACACTTTTCTTGAACCTAGAGAGTTTCCTGGAGAGAGATTTGATAGCATGGAGGATGAGTTGTGTAGAGGATGAGGTAGTTTCTTGAGCAGCTTTTGATGAAGTAGTTTTTGGAGGTAATTCCACAGCAACTTCCACAGAGTCTCCCTCTTCCTCTATTGTATACCTTGGCCTTTTCTTTTGTCTATCCACAACTCCTTTCTTGCCAAAATAGTATACATATGTGCCTTCAATCTTCCTTACACATCCAGCATGTTCTAGATAATCAATTGTGATGGCACTAGAGGCAAGATTGAAAGGGTTTCTCAATGTAGCTAGGTTCAGATCATTTAGAAGGTTCAGGTGCCTAGCTATTTGAGTAATTTGTGAGGATAAGAAGAAAGTTCCAGTTCTTGTAACTGCACTTGGTTGTGTTCATTTGGATGTTGTGGGTGAAAGCATATAAAAAGATGAGGTCTCTTTTGGTTACCTTTTCATTCCCATCTGCTCTTTGATGGATGGTGTAGGTGATAATCCTATGGAGCATCCAATGGGTGAGGGATTTGATGTGTCTAGCTTTTGATTCTTTTTCAAAAGAAGTTTCCACAGAAATTTCTTACCATAATGTAGAGAGAGTTTGGTTTGAAAAGATTTGATCATTGTAAGAAGTTATACCATCAGCAGGAAAGTCCCAAATATTGCCAAAGTCTTCTAAGGTTAAGGCTTGGTAGTGATCAAACAGTTTAAACCTAACCCCATACCATCCCAGTGCAGAGTTAGCACTCTTTTCTATTTGGAAAGACATAAGAAATTCCTTACTTAGACTGGAATAACCTACCTCTTCAGGAAATACAAACTTTCTCCATCCAAGGACATCTAGTAATCTCTCAATCTCGTCCTTGATATTTAGGGCAGAAATCATCCCACCAAAAGGAGATTTGGTTCCCTCAACCTTCTTTCTTTTCAGCATAGCATATCTAACATCTTCCTCAGAAGTTTGGTAGTGAGGTTTGTGAATTTTCTCACCTCTTTTAGATTGTGGAGAAGATGGAGGATCAACTATAGGTTCTCTTATTGTGATTCCTGGAGCTCTCTTTGCTTTTCCTTTTATTTTGGAGGTTGTCTTCTTTTTGGGAGCCATTAGAATAGAAAGAAAAAGAAGAAAACTGGAAAACAGAAGGTGTATGAGAAACAGATGATTTTGAGAAGATTTTCGAGATTCAGAGGGAAGTATATATGCTTTAATAACCAAAATATCCAAGAAACTGATGTAACATACTCTTAAATAGAAGAAATTAAGAAAATAGCCATTTATGACTGTTGAAAGTTAAGAGTTGCGACCTGTCATACAGCCAACGATTACAAAATTTCGAGCAGAGTGTACAGAGTGCGGTCGCAGATTTAGAAGAGTGCAATCGCTAAATGCGGTCTAGCGACCATTAGCACGATCAGTACGCTCGCGGGGGAAGAAACTATCTGTAACGGTCGAAACTGTTCAAATTATTGCGCCTGCGCACAAATTTTCTCTACCGCGCACAGAGATTTTTGTTTGAATGAATCTGGCAGACGAGATAGCGATCGCTATGGACACTGGAGCGAATGCAACTGACTTAGAAATGAAAGATTCAAGGAAAGATGAAAGATTTTTCTAATGTTTAGAGAAATAAAATAAATAAATGCACATAGAAACTTCATTGATAGGCAATTAATTCAAAGTGGTTCCATCAATCATTCCTAAATTAAGTTTAATGAAGTTAAGTCTATCTTCATTCAAGGGTTTTGTAAAGATATCAGCAAGTTGATTTTGTGTATCTATAAATTCTAGGATTATATTCTGATTTTGTACATTTTCTCTCAAGAAATGATGTCTAATATCTATATGTTTGGATCTAGAATGTTGGATAGGATTTTTAGACAAATTGATAGCACTAGTGTTGTCACATTTAATGGAGATATTGTTAAATACTTTACCATAGTCAAGCAATTGTTGTTTCATCCATAATACTTGTGTGCAACAAAAACATGCTGCAACATATTCGGCTTCCGTTGTGGATAAAGCAACCGATGCTTGTTTCTTACTATGCCAAGAAACTAGACAATTACCAAGAAAGTGACATGCTCCTGTAGTGCTTTTCCTATCTAAGATACTACCAGCATAATTTGCATCTGAAAAGCCTATGATATGAAATGATGTGTTTTTAGGATACCAAAGTCCTAAATGCATTGTACCATTCAAATATTTCAAAATTCTCTTAGTGGCATTCAAGTGTGATTCTTTAGGACTAGTTTGAAATCTAGCACAAAGACATACACTATACATTATATCAGGCATAGAAGCGGTTAAGTAAAGTAGTGATCCGATGATACCTCGATATATCTTCTCATCTACTGCTTTACCATTTTCATCTTTACCTAATTTCAAGGATGTGCTCATAGGAGTTTTGCTAGTTTTGCAGCCATCCATTCCAAATTTCTTGATGAGTTCTTTTGTATATTTGGATTGGTTGATGAAGATCCCATCTTCACATTGCTTGACTTGCAGTCCAAGGAAGAACTTGAGTTCACCCATCATGCTCATTTCAAATTCCCTAGTCATACAAGAAGCAAATTCTTTGCATAAGGCTTCATTAGTAGCTCCAAATATTATGTCATCCACATAAACTTGTACAATTAAAATGTTATGCTTGTCTTTTTTAATAAAGAGAGTTGTGTCTACTTTTCCTTTTGAAAAACCATTTTCAAGTAAATATGCACTAAGTTTATCATACCAAGCTCTTGGTGCTTGTTTCAATCCATATAAAGCTTTGGTAAGTTTGAAAACATGATCAGGAAATTTGTAGTTTTCAAAACCAGGAGGTTGTTCTACATAAACTTCTTCGCTTATAAGTCCGTTTAGAAACACACTTTTAACATCCATTTGAAAAAGCTTAAAGTTCATGTGACATGCAAAAGTAAGTAATATTCTAATAGCTTTTAATCTGGCTACGGGGGCAAAGGTTTCATCATAGTCAATACCTTCTTCTTGATTATAGCCTTTGGCTACCAATCTTGCTTTATTTCTAACAATGTGACCATTCTCATCAAGCTTATTCCTATAGACCCATTTGCATCCTATTATAGAGTGATCTGTAGGTCTAGGAGTAAGTTTCCAAACATTATTTCTTTCAAATTTATTAAGTTCATCTTGCATTGCAGTTATCCAATTTTCATCATTTAAAGCCTCCTCAATAGTCTTTGGCTCAATTTGAGAAACAAAAGAAAAATTAACATCTACATGATTAATTTTAGATCTAGTAATTACTCCCTTAGATGTTTCTCCAATGATGAGTTCCTTAGGATGGTCTTTCTTGTATTGCCAATCCTTAGGTAGATCTTGAGTCTTTTCTTCAAGTTCATGCTAATTGATCTTTGGAGCATCAATAGATTCAAGAGGTTCAAGAGTACCTGCAGGGTCATTGAAAGTAATACCTTTCTTCTGATCACGATTAGATGATTCATCAAATACAACATGCATTGATTCTTCTATAACTAGAGTTTTCATGTTAAATACCCTATATGCTTTGCTATATGATGAATATCCTAGGAATATGCCTTCATCTGATTTGGATGAAAATTTTCCAAGATTATCCTTGGTATTCAATATGAAGCATTTGCATCCGAATACTCTAAAATATCCAATTCTGGGTATTCTTCCATTCCATAGCTCATAAGAAGTTTTATTAGTTAAATGCCTTTTGTAAACACGATTTGCAATGTAACAAGCTGTATTAACGGCTTCTGCCCAAAAATAAGATGGTAAATCATATTCATTGAGCATTGTTCTAGCCATTTCAATTAAAGTTCTATTTTTCCTTTCAACTACACCATTTTGCTGTGGAGTTCTAGGAGCAGAAAAATTATGTGAAATGCCAAGTTCATTGCAAAAGCCTTCAAAATTTTCATTCTCAAATTCTTTGCCATGATCACTTCTAATAGATGTGATCACATATCCTTTTTCATTTTGAACTCTTTTTGCAAACGTTTTGAAGTAATTAAAGGCTTCATTCTTTTGAGCTAAGAAATTAACCCATGTGAATCTAGAGTAATCATCAACAAGAACAAATGCATATGATTTGCCTCCTAAGCTTGTAACTCTATTTGGTCCAAACAAATCCAAATGAATGAGCTCTAAAGGTCTAGAGGTGCTTATAACACTCTTTGATTTAAATGAGCTTTTATGTTGCTTACCATGTTGACAAGGTTCACAAATCCTATCTTTATCATATTTTATCTTAGGTAAGCCATCAACTAAGTTTTCATTGCAGATATATTTTAATTGATCCATACCAGCATGTCCTAGTCTTCTATGCCATAACCATGCATCATTATTAGTGGACATTAAACATTTAAATGTATGATTTGAATGAATGTTGATATTATAAGTGTTGTTTGTTCTAGTACCCTTAAATATGATAATATCATTTAAAATCGTGATTTTGCATTCCTTGGAATCAAAATTGACAAAGTATGCTTTATCACAAAGTTGACTAACACTTAACAAGTTATGTTTCAAACCATCAACAAGCCATACATCTTCTATTAAATCCTTACCAATAGAACCAATGGAGCCAACACCAAGAATTTTACCTTTAGCATTGTTTCCAAAAGTTACATTACCTCCATGTTTGTAGGTAATACTTATAAAGAGCTTTGCATTTCCAGTCATATGCCTTGAGCATCCACTATCCACAAGCCATGTGCTTTCGTTGATAGTAGATTTTAGGCATACCTCATTGGAGTCATCTTCAATAGCCATGAGACACAGATTTGCAATTCCTTCTTCTTCTTCTTCTTCACTTGAGGAAGAGTCATCCCATGTGGCTTTGAGAGACTTTTTCTTTTCTTTATCCCATTTCTTTTTGTTCTTTAATTTGAAGCAATCCGATTAAATGTGACCAGTTTTTCCACATTCATAGCATTTTACCTCATTTTTCTTTTCTTTATCTTTGAAGGAGAATTTTGGAGGTGTACCTTTGTTTGCTTGTAATCTTTTCTTCCTTTTCCATTCATTGATTCTTTTTGAGAACATTGCCATTTCATCTTCATCATCAGTACCTTCATTGCTTGAGCTCTCAACTTCTTTGATTGCTTTGAGTGCAATTGGTTTTCTCTTTTCTTTTTCACCTTGATCTTCTTCTTTCTCACTGTGTAGCTCAAATGTGAGTAGTTTACCAACTAGCTCGTCGGTTCTTAATGTGCTGAGATCATGAGCTTCTTCTATGGATGATACTTTTGATTCAAAGTTTTTTCTAGCTCTTAGGGCTCTCAAGATTTTACTGTTTACATCACCTTGATCATATACCTTGCCATACTTCTTTAGTTCATTGACAATAGCAAGCAAGCGATTTGTCATGTCGGTGACATTTTCATTTGGTTTCATCTTGAATAGCTCATACTCATGGACATGCATTTGTTTCTTGGTAAATCTCACTTGAGTCGTACCTTCATGGTAGTTTTCGAGTGTTTTCCAAATGCAATGTGCACAATTTAAATGTTGAACTCTTCCACCTTCTTCTCTTGAAATGGAATTCATCAAGATGGAAGCGGCTCTATTGTTCTTGAATCGATCTTTGACATTGCTAGCTGACCATTGTGCTTTGGGAAGTGGAACTTGAATACTGTCAACTTCATAAGTGGGAGGTTTCCACTCATTTTCCAAGAAATCCCATAGTTCAATCCCTTCACTGTCTAGAAAAAAATACATTTTGTGTTTCCAGTATGAATAATCAGTTCCTTCAAAGTAGGGTCTAAGAATAGTGTTAAGATTTCCATGAGAGTTTGATGAAGAAGAAGTTGCCATAGTGGATCAAATTTCACAATTAAGTTTAAGAAATCTCAGGCTCTGATACCAATTGTTGTCCCAAGATGGCAACCAAGAGAAGGGGTGAATTGGTTTCCTCAAGAAATAATGACAATTAAAAAACTCAACAAAATAGAAATGTGGAATTAAGAGATGGTTGAGTAATGGAAGAAAGATAGAACACACAAGATTTATAGTGGTTCGGATTTACTTCAATCCTACATCCACTTCCTTAACAACTTGTTAAGGTTCCACTAATCTTTGAAGTTTTTACAAGCTCACTTCCAACTTTGGTGTTTTCACAAGTTCACACCTAACTTCACAAGTGTTTTCTAAGGCTTACACTCAAGAACCTTTAAAGGAGTTTTTAAGGCTCACTGTCACAACCCAAACAAGAGTTTTACAAGGATTACTCTCACAACCCAAGTGTTTTTCCAAGCTCACACTCAAACTTATACAATGGTGTTTTCAATGCTTACACCTAACATTCATTACAATTCAAATGTAAGTTTAAGTAAAAGAAAAGTTGTTGCTTGGCTATCAAATTCTATTTTGCTTCACTTGTCTTCTTGCTTTTCTTGTAGAAGCACTGTATTTATAGCCAATGTGGTCTTACTAGCCGTTATTGATAGTGAGAATAAAGTCTTGGCAGTTTAGACCTTCTTTACTTAAAATGTCCAAAGCATTTAGCGGTCGTCCTTCATACAAGGATGGTCGCGCTCATGCCTCACTCGGTCGTCCTTGGACAAGAAACGGTCGCTGCATTTAAAAAGCTTCAATGGTCAAATTTTAGTGCTCTGTAGCAGTAATCTTGCCCATGCTGTGATTGTCGGGACGGTCGCGCCTAGCAAAGGTGCGGTCGCCCTTTTTGAATATTGAAGTGAGTTTATAACGGTCATGTCACGTGTCATTCTCTGACAGGGCAGAAGAGATGTCCGCCAAAATTTGAATGTCCCGGTCACCTTAGGTAGCATCTCGCGGTCGAGTTGAGATTCTCGCGTCGAACTTCTGGACGCACCTGAGGACGCGAGCACTATTGTCTCTTTAAGCAAATTCTTCTTGAATTGGTAGAGTGGTCGCTACTCTGAATGGGCAGTCGCTAAAGTGGTAAGCGAGGCCGAGTCATTCGCCGTTCTTGTCACCGCGAACCTTACTGTGATTAGAATGATTTGAGTTCCTTAGGTAGCGGTCGTCCATAAATTGGGACGGTCGCTCGTCTTTATGTGCGGTCGCGACGGAGGTCGGGCTTCTGACCGCGAAACCTACTGTGATAAGGTTTCATCCTTTAATTGAATGGTGCGGTCGTATTCAGGTTTGGTGCGATCGCTAGAAGTGTTCTGTTCAGCTTTATTTGAAGTAACCTAAGCCTGCAACAAGATTCTCCAAACACATGTTAAATGGATCATTCATTTGAGTTGTCAAGGATCAAAATTGAGATCATTTGTCTAACATAACTCATGCACACAATGCAATCTAAATGATGCAATGGACAATATCATAATAACAAAGAATAAAATAATACAAAGATCAACAGAATCAACTTATTTTATCCCCAGTGAAGTCTCACTGCGAGCGGAGATTTTCACCCCCGCTCCCGTGTGGAATGGTTCTTGCGACTTCGGCACTGTTTGGCTCGGGCACTTAAAGAACATGGGTATAAATTTGGAGAAAATGAAGTTGCCACCCGGACGGACCAGGAAAAAGAAAGGGGTGGATGACTCAATTTCTTAGGAATCCCCAACCCCCTATTAGGTTCAAAAAGTTTGGTACACGTGGAAAAAGTGAGAAATGGCCCAACACCCCCACAGCACCCGGTTCATTGGAACCGGCCTCCTTTTGAGGTCTTAATATTATAAAATTCTTAAATATAATGATATTATCCATACTACATGTAATCATAAGAATAAAAAAATACTTTATTAAAAAATCATAGCAATGTTCCAATAAAATAAATAAATGGACACCCATCCGAGGATGGAAACATGCCTTACATCGTTCATGTCTAAAACTAAATAGGACACCCACCAAAGGGTGGAAACGTATCTTTTGCATTAATCCCAAAAACTAAAAATAATAAAATTACATAAAGATTAATTAATAAGGTACCACAAAGTAGAAACATACCCCTTGCATTATAAATATCAAGATAAACAAATAATAATAATAATAAAAGTATCCATCCATGATAAATTAAACAAATCAAACATCAAAATCAAATAAATCAATCATTAAAACATATAATAAACATGCATCTAACTTTAAATAAAGTAATAAAAAAATAATTTTAGGTTTTACGTCTTAAATTAAGGTTTCTTGAATGAAATTAGTGTTTAGAGGATTTATGTTTGAAAATTAGGGTTTTAGGGTTTTGTATTTAGAAAATAGGGTTTGATTTATAGAACTAATATTATTATTATGTACGAAAAGATTGTGGCTACTGTGAAGATTTTGAAAAATATAATTAATTAGAGTTTTATGGTTTTAAGTGAATTAGGGTTTAGATTTTATGGTGAATCTATGCTATAGCAGTGATACCGCAAGTGCACGGGTCGCTCAAGTAATAAAATAGTGAGTGAAATATCATTCCACTAGGGACAAGGTCAAACATTAGTTCAAATTTCAATTGATGTTTAGCGAATCAATAGTTTGTGTGATTGATTAAAATAAAAGATGAATTACTTAATAAACTAAAGTGAAGAAAAAATGAATATTGTGCAATAAAAGTTGATGATGAAAATACTATCCAGATATTAAATACCCCTAGCCATAAAAGGCAGTTATGAATTTTAATTCAATTAAATCAAATAATAGAGCTAAATTGGCATTCCCCTAAATTAGATTAGAACCTCTCTCAAGTGAATTAATCCCTAATCACTAAGTAGAATACTAGGAATCTCTTCTCAAGCATAATTAAATAGATCTTGCAATAAGAATAAGGAACTTTAAACCAAAGGATCTTGTAAGTCTATCTCTAGCACTCCAATCAACCCTCAATCCTAATGAGGATTCTGTTCATATCAAGCTTTCTCAAGTCAATAATATGAAAATTACAACCAATTAATAAGCATGCTATTATCAATTGGAAATAAGAAATTAAGAATCAAAAGAATAAAACAACTCAATCAAAAGATTTACTTTAATAAGAATTATTCATCCATACAATAAAGCTAGGGTTTATTAATATCTAGATAGATAAAATATTTAGCGCATCTTCATAACCAGAAAACCAAAACAGAGGAAATAAGTAAAAGATTTCAAATAATCCATAATGAACGATTTGTGTTTTTTCACTTCAATCTTCGAATCTTGGATTAAATCTTGCATGAATTAGATCTTCATCTTCACTCTTGGCTGCCAAAAAAACTCCCTTTTTCTCAGGAGGTCAGTCCTGAAGGTAAAACTGGATCCCTAATTCGCTCTTGGGCTCAGATTTTATAGCCCAGAGATTTTTGCCTGACACGCACGTGTCTGTGGGCATGTCAATAGTGTTGTTTTGATCTTTAATGATATGGGCAGTGACATGCCCATGTCCTTGGGTGTGTTGTTGCTACTGCAATGCTGAGTTAGGGACACAATCAGGGACAAGCCCATGTTATTGGACGTGTCACAACTTCTGTAAGTCAGGAGTAATGGCACATTCAGTGATACGCCCATTTCTCTGGGAGTGTCGAAGCTTCTGTAAGGTAGTTGAATGACACGGCCACTAACACGCCCATGTCACTAGGCGTGTCACTTGAAGAATTTGCCCAAAATAGCTTCTTTCCTTGTCTTTCCTCCATGATTCTGACCTAAATAACCTTAAGGTCCCAACGTGTCAAAAGTTTATGGAATCAACCCTAATAAACACTTGTATAAACAAATTAAACTCAATTCGGCAATAGATATATTAAGAAATAGGGACAAAAATATCATCAATTATACACTTATCAAATTCCCCCACACTTGAGTTTTTGCTTGTCCTCAAGCAAAAAAAATCACTATAATAGGCAAAAATGAAAGACCCTCTATATCCAAAGAAAAAAAATTTTAAAATAATTGAATTAGAAAACCCAACATTCTCAACCAAAAACTAAATATCAAACATGATAGTCGAATTAAGAAGTTTCAAAACAAATATCTAACATATCTAAAATCTAAAAATTCAGAGTTAAAAGATTGAGCATAAAATTTCAAGAACTCAAAAGTCATGAACGAAGTAAGAAAGTGTAAATTTTCTCTTAAGTTCTTTGACCCCTTCGTAAAATGCATTGGGTGAAACATTAAATTTTTTATTTTTATTTTTTTCAAAAGGAGCCTGACTTGTTTGAATTGATGCTAACTTTTTGACACGAAGGTAAACATTTGTGATGCCGACCCCTGGTTACTCAGTTAGAATCACCATTCAAATGGCTACTAGCACTATTCATTATTCCAACTCATTTGTTTCAATTTAAGAGTTAAAATCAGTAGAACAGGGATAAATTTTCAAAGCTCTTGAAAAATTATTTTAATTTATTTAATTTTTTTAGTAAAGTGGTCAAGTACTTAAGATAATAAGAATGTCATACTACGTTCGACTCAAGTATCTAAAGAATTGGGATATGCTAAAAAATGTAACTAAGGTTTTAAACTTCAGATGTACAACTCTCATCAATCAACTACCTAATTCAAACTATCACATTTAGTCTTTAGCAATCAATTAAGAAAACTGAGTCAACTTCAACAAGAAATTGTGGTTCGTTTAATGAAAAGAGGAATCATTTCACTTCATATTGTAATAGCGATCTAGTTTACTTGAACCCAAAAATAAAATTAAAGAAACGAAATGAGACAAATGCAACAAATGGAAAAAAATGAAAACAAAAGCTCAATCTATAAAATATGCCTATCCCCCACACTTAAGACGCACATTGTCCCCAATGTGTGTAAAATAATAAAAAGAACAAAAGAGAGAGAATTGCCCTGACATGTTCTGAATCAACATATATGAATAGGTATCCAAAAGCGTTGCGATATCGAAAGAGCTACAGGACAAAAAAATGGACATAGAGAATGGTGAAGGTTCAAAGACATATATAAAAATAATAATAATAATAATAAAATTCAAACATGAAAATATTAAAAATGAAACATACAGTCATTCATTAGAAAAATAAAAAGAAACATAAAAGAAACGAAAATAATTACACAAAATGAGTTAGTCGGTCATGGGCTCTACACTAGAATCATTACTAGCACTGGTGTCATCACCGCTGGCACTAGCATCATCGCTATCATCGTTGTCCTAAACATGAACATGGGGGACTAAAGGCTAGTACGGTGGTGGCGGTGGCTATGAAGGGCTAAATCCCTGATGTCTCCAAAACTCGAGCATAGACTGCTCGAGCCATTGCCTCCTTAGTTTCTCATATCCAGTTGCGCTCGGAAGGATGAGTAGTGCTGCTCTATGGAATGCTAGATCTGATCCTACTGAGTCGATATTTTATTCTAGTTTAGCTCGATGTTGCTAATTTTTCCTTCTATCCTGCATATCTGGCGTTCAAACTCAGTTGGTTTTCGGTCATCGTCCCACTCAACATTCACAGAATGATGCCAGTCTCTGAAGGTAGGAGCTGGAGTAAAAGACGGGCTAGCTGAGAAAGAAGGTCCAGCAATGGTGGATGGGCTGGGGACTTCTGTCAGTGGAGGTGGAGGTATGTCGAAAGTGGGAGCAGAAGGAACTGGCTCAAAACCCGTAAATGGCACTGTCTCAAAATCTGAGGGTAGCGCCTGCAGCTCCACCACCTTCTTCCGGTTTAACCGTTTTAAAGTATCCATGCCCAAAAGTTTGGGAAGCCCATCCAAATTCATCGGGAGATATCCATCCAACACCCCCAAACTGCAAGAAAGTCTCGTGACATACATGCCACCATGCAAGTTACCCGGTGCCCCTTTCTTGGATTGCTCATAGAAAAAATGCATGATAGCATAAGCTACGTTGCACCGGATCTTATGGACCATGCAATTCAAGAAGAAAAGCTCCCTCAGGCCAACAACTCCCATACTGCTAAGTCGAGCCACAATGGTGTGAACCAACAGATTATGCACTACTCGACAAGGGAAGGACTCAAAATTTGATGCCTTGGATACCTTTAGTTGATACTTGGTGGCATTCGATGCAAACGTGCTCCAAACCCTGGGAGGAATGACATCGTACTCTGCAAAGTCTACCTCAGAGTTAAGATACTCTCCAGTCTACACCTCCTCCACAGTAAAGAAACCCAAATGCATGCTAAGTTCATTGATGCCCATGTGGAATCACTGACCACCCAACCAGAACTTCATCATCGACTCGATGATGGAGATCTTATTTTTATCAAATTGAAAAGTGCAGAAGAACTCTAGGGTTAACACTCTGTAGGAAGGTTCATTGATAGAAAAGAGTTGTTCCCATCCCGCCTGGTTGATCAATTCTCGGACCTTAGTCAGTATGTTGGCTCGCTCCTTGGCACCCCTAATCCAAAATCCTAGGCGGTGACCCATCCTTGTTCCCTGATAATTTAAACCATCTTTGCTCCTCTGCAGTTGAGAATAGAAGGCACTTGTGGCCAGCAATGAATTTTGAGATGGGAGTGGTAGCAGGTCGGCTTGAGCTACCTTCACCTCTAACCCATTTAGTTGGTAATTTAGATGGCACTTATTTGCAAGGACCCATGATCTGCAAAACAAACAAGAATAGCCTCAAAACAAAGAACACCAAACAAGCTAAGAAGAACAACACAATAGGCCAACCTAACGAAACCAACAATAGTAATGCATTATCAAATAACAAAAACAATGACATTAAACCAACGAGAGAGAAATGAACGAATTCTCAACAAGGGAAACTTTTTTAAATCCATGCAATAATCAATCTCCATACCAAGCATTCCCCCAATTCAATAGCATCGGCCCAAATCAATATCGCCATAGCCCAACACAATAAAACAAAGGATCTCAACTCATTATGCATAAACAATCAAAAACATTGTGCCAATATACACAACTCGATTCTAACCATAGAATCTTCAAAAACACAATGAGTAAATCACAAAAATCCATAAAACTCAAAAAAAATTGAAATCCCTAGAAACTAGCTATGGCAAATAAACAAATCCATAATAAAATAGAATAAAGTCTCTAGAATCCAGCTAAACAAAACAAATCCAATAATCAATAAATTTTAAAGAATATCCAAACAAATCACAAGAATCTCCAAAAAAAATTACAAGAAATCGCAAAAAGCAAAATAAAATTTTAAAAGTTAAGAGTGTGTACCTGAATAGCGTGAAGAATGCGAGAAAATCAAAGGAAAAATGAGTAAAACCCCTCCAAATCATGAAATGGGAGTCAAAATCCCTTATATGATGAATGGGTATGTGATTTCGATGGTGAGGGTGTGAAAATTTGAGAGAAAATCATAAAAGAGGAGAAGAGGAGAGAAAAAATTATGTTTGATTCAAAATCGACATGACTTAAAAAACCATGGACACGCCCATTGATACGGTCGTGTCTATAGGCATGTCATTACTACTGTTTTTTGAACATAATGACATGCTCACTGACACAGGCGTGTCAGTGGGCGTGTTGTAGCTATTATGAAGTTCAAATTTATCCAAAATGACATGACCAATGACACAGGCATGTCGATGGGCGTGTTGTAGCTACTGTGATGCCATCTAAGTGACACATCCAGTGACTCGGGTGTGTCACTGGTCGTGTCATAGCTACTATCTCTTAAAATTAATGACACGGCCACTCACACGGGCGTGTCCCTAAATAAGCTCAAGTTACCCCTCAAAAGAAATTTTCCCTCTACAAATTCAAATGAATTCAAGGAAAACACACCACCAACCAATGATAGAAGAATCATAAATCAACAAAACAACTAAAAACATGAAAATTAAAGAAACAAATATCAAAACAAATAAAATAGTGGGTTTGCCCATTACCCATAAATACAGTTTAAGCCTTTGCTCATTACCCTTAAAATTTCCTTTCTCTAGGTGAGTAATTTCAATTATCCCATAGGGAAAAACTTCTTTGACTATAAATGGACCAGGCAATCTTGATTTCAACTGGCCTAGAAAAAGTTAAAGTCTCGAATTGTACTATAATACTTGGTCGCCAACTTGAAACTCTTTTCGTTCCTTAATGTGAGCATCATGACATCTCTTAGTCCGCTCCTTATATATCCTTACATTGTCATAAGCTTGTAATCTCCATTCATCCAGTTCATTGATCTGTAATTTCCTCTTGTCACCTGCACTAGCTAGATCAAGGTTAATCTGTTTTATAGCCCAATAAGCATTATGTTCAATCTCCACAAATAAGTGACAAGCCTTTCTATATACTAGCTTAAATGGCGTAGTACCCAATGGAGTTTTGAATACAGTCCTAAAGGCCCATAGAGCATTGTCTAATTTCTCAGACCAGTCCTTTCGGGATCTCTCTACAGTTTTTTCAAGGATCCTTTTTATTTCTCTATTTGTGTTCTCAACTTGGCCACTAGTTTGGGGATGGTAAGGAGTAGAAAACCTATGTGTAACACTTAGCCTTTTAAAAACTTTCTCAAGCTGAGCGTTATAAAAGTGAGAACCCCTATAACTTATGATCGCTTTTGGTGTACAAATTGAGAAAATAACTTTTTCAAAAACCTCATTACTACCCTAACATCATTCGTTGCTAAAGCTTGGGCTTTAGGTCATTTGGAAACATAGTCAATAGCTACAAGAATATATTTGTTACCAAAAGAACTAGGAAACGGTCCCATATAGTCGATCCCCCATACATCAAAGACTTCACACACTAGAATTCCATTTTAGGGCATCTCATCATGAGAGAAGATGTTTCCAGTTCTTTAACAACAATCACAACATTTCAGAAAATTAGCTATCCCTAAACAGCGTGGGCCAATAAAATCTTGATTCTAGCACTTTTTGAGCAGTCCTATTGGCTCTCATATGACCACCAGCTGGTCCAGCATGACAATGATGAAGAATATTCATCATTTTAGGCCATGCCACACAACGCAGGATCATGTGGTCCTTACATAACCTAAACAAGAAAGGATCCTCCCAGAAGTAATATTTCAAGTCAGAAAAGAATGTCTTCTTCTCTTGATAAGTCATATCTTTAGGGAGTTCCCTAGCAGCCAAGTAATTAGCAAAATCTACAAACCAAGGTACATCAAAAGTTGAAACACTTACCTCACTTACCATGGCATAAAGCTGCTCATCAGGGAAATGATTATCAATGTTCCCTTCTTCGAACTTCTCCAAGGTTGGATTCTTTAAGCGCGAAAGGTGATCTGCTACCAGATTTTCAGCTCCCTTTTTGTCTTAAATCTTCAAATCAAATTCCAGCAATAACAAAACCTAACAAATTAGCCTAAACTTTGTATTTGTTTTGACAAATAAATACCTCAAAGCCAAGTGATCAGTATACACAATCACTTCGGACAAAATCAGATATGATCTAAACTTGTCAAAAGCAAAAACTAAAGCTAGAAGTTCTTTCTTTGTAGTTGTGTAATTGGCCCGGGCTGCATTTAGCGTCTTGCTTACATAATAAATGGACTGAAAATGCTTCTCTTTGAATTGACCCAAAACTGCCCCCACTGCAATATCACTTGCATCACACATCAGCTCGAATGGTAAATTCCAATCGGGAGCTACCATGATTGGAGCATGGGTCAATTTCTCCTTAAGAGTTGTGAAAGATCTTAAACATTCTTCGTTAAACACAAAATCAACATCCTTCTCAAGGAGTCTTGTTAGAGGACGAGCTATCTTAGAAAAGTTGAATATAAACCTCCAATAGAAGCCTGCATGTCCCAAAAAGCTTTTGATAGCCTAGACTGATGTGGGGGTGGCAGTTTTTCAATGGGTTCCACCTTAGCCCGGTCCACCTCAATACCCTTGCTTGAAATCTTGTGTCCCAACATGATTCCTTTTTGAACCATGAAATGATATTTTTTCCAATCAAGTATCAGGTTTGTTTCCTCACATCTTATCAAGACCCTCTCAAGATTTTCCAAACAACCTTTGAATGAGCTACCATAAACTGAGAAATCATTCATAAACACATCCATAATATCCTCAATGAGCTCATCGAAGATTGCCACCATGCACCGTTGAAAAGTTGTAGGTGTTGCACAATCCAAATAGCATCCTTCGATATACGAATGTCCCATATAGGCAGGTGAATGTAGTTTTATCTTGGTCTTCCAGAGTAATAGAAATTTGGAAGTAGCCTGAAAGCCATCCAAAAAGCAGTAATACTCATGCCCGGATAATCTCTCTAACATTTGATCAATGAAGGGCAAAGGAAAATGGTCCTTCTTAGTTGTATCATTCAACTTCCGGTAGTCGATGTAAACACTGCAACCGGTAACTATTCTTATTGGAATTAGCTCATTATTTTCATTAGGAACCACCGTTGTCCCTCCTTTCTTTGGTACTACTTGAACCGGGCTCACCCAAGAGCTATCCAAAATTGAATATATAATTCCAGCATCAAGTAGCTTGATTACTTTAGCTTTAACCACTTCTTTCATCTTAGAGTTTAGTCTCTGTTGTGGTTGCACCACTAGCTTGAATTCATCCTCCATCAGTATTTTATGAGTGCAATAGGATGGACTAATACTCTTAATGTCTGCTATCTTCCAAGCTATAACCTGCTTATGTTTTTGTAATAGCTCAATGAGTTTACCTTCTGCTCAGAAGATAGGTAGGAACTCAAAATAATTGGTAATTTATTCTCCTCTCATAGGAATCCATACTCAAGATGATCCGGAAGGATCTTGAGTTCTAAATTGGGTGGATCAATCACAGATGGTCGTGGCTTCTGTTCTTTTGGCATTTCAATGGTTTCATATGCCCGACTCTTAACTATTTGCTTGCTTCAAGATAAGCAAGCTACTCCAGTACTTCCTGATCCTCAACATTATCCTGTAATAAACACAACTCAAGGGGATCCTTGGAAACAATGTTAGTAACATAATGTAATGTTTCATGCTCAATGATATCATTCCATGAATCCACCTCATTGAGTGTAAGTGGGTGCTTCATGGCATAATATATATTAAAAACAACTTTCCCACTCTAAGGTCAATATGCCATCATGGACATCGATAAGGGCACGGGTTGTATTTAAAATTTCCTACCAAGGATATGCAAAACATCTGCATCCTCATCTACATCAATGACAATAAAATCATTGGGAAAAATGAAATCCCCGACTTTAATCAACACATCCTCTATAATGCCACAAGGGTGAATTACTGACTTATCAGCAAGTTGAATGGTCATGAGTGTTGGTTTAGGTTCTCCGACACCTAACTCTTTAAACATCTTTTAAGGCATAACACTCATGCTAGCCCCCAAGTCAGCCAATGCACTTTGAACTTGAAGATTTCCTATCAAATATGGAATAGTAAAACTACATGATCTTTTAATTTCTTAGGCAACCTCTTCTGTAAAATTGTTGAACTCTTTTCCAACAATTGCACCAAAGATACTTCCTTAAGTTTTCTTTTGTTAGAAAGGATATCTTTCAAAAATTTAGCATATTTGGCCATCTACGATAAAGTTTCAGCAAATGGAATATTAATGTGTAGTTGTTTAAAGAGTTGAAGGAACTTACCAAACTGAGCATCCATCTTGTCCTTATTCAACCTTGCTGGATATGGCACTCGAGGTCGTTATTCCTTCACTGCTGAACTGGGTTCTTGAGGTTGATTTCCTTTCTCATTTCCCACTACAGCCTTTTCACCCGAAGCGACAGTAGGGTTATCTTCTTGTTCTTTCTGTGTCCCAACCTCTTTTGCTTGTGACTCAGCTTCTTTTTCAACCACACCACCCTTAATTTCCTTTTCTCTCCTTAGAGTAATTGCCTTCAGCTGCTCCTTCAGGTTTGCCTCAGTATTGCTAGGTAAACTCCCTTGTGGTCATTCACTAAGTAACTTGGCAATTTGTCCCACCTAATTTTCCAAATTGTGAATGGAAGCTTGCTGATTTCTAAAGGTAGTTTTTGTTGATTGAAATCTGGTTTCCGAAGCTACTATAAACTTCTCAATCATTTCCTCCAAATTGCTCTTTCTTGGAGGGGCAGCTTGTTGATGTTGAGGCTGTTGAAATCCAGGAAGAGGCCTTGGATTATTCTGATTATTCCAGGAGAAATTAGGATGATTTCTCCACCCTAGATTATATGTGTTGCTGTAGGGTTTATTCTGCTGTTGCCCAGGCATGTTTCCGACATAATCCACCTACTCTTGTCTAACAAATATATTGCCACTTTGTTTGTAATATCCTCATTTGTGGTCTAGAAGTTTTGATTATGTTGTTGTTATTGTTGTTGTTGTTGTTGGTTTAAATTGAGAAAAGGAAAGTATATGTATATGTGTTTTGGGAAGAAATAGGGTTTAGAGACAAGTTTATATGTTGTGTATATGGTGATATATATAACATATAAAATGGTCAAAGAGAGAGAGAGTCAATGCAAGAGGAGATTTTTTTTATATGGCATGTGATATTACTTAATTGGGTTTATAAGAGACAAAAGCTAAGTTAAGTGATGAGGGGTATATGAGTAATTGCTTGAAATGAAATGCATGGTGGAGATTAAAAGAAGAAAAGGTGTTTGACTTGTGCATTTTTCTTCTTTCTTTCTTGAAGTGGCCGGCTCTCCAAATAGCAAAGAGAAAGGGAGGTGTTCTTGAGGCAAGAAGTAAATTGAAGAAGGAATCAAGGGTGTTGGTTAGAGATTTGTGGAAATTCTTCATTTAAGGTAAGTAATTTCTTGTTTTCTTTTATTAATTTTGAAGTTGTGGCTAAGGTGTATTGTGAATTGTTGAGTTGATGTTTTGGTGTGTTTGATATGTGTTTACAAGTGTTAAAATTGATGGTTAGTTAAAAGATTGATTTGAGGTTGGTTTGGTTGTGAAGGTTGTAAGTTTAAATGGACTTTGATAGTGGAAGTTCAAGTGTAAAGTTGGTTTTAGAGTTTGAGATGGTATGTGTCTAAATGATTTGGTTGATGTGTTTTAATAAGGAATATTGTGTTAAACATGTAGAATTTGTGTTTAGAACATTGATTTCATTCATTTGAAACATGTTATATGGTGTTTGATGAGTTTGAGTGCAATTGGAGGAGAGTTGTGCATATTAGGGTTTGTGTTTTGGGAGACACGGCCAAAAGCAATGTGAGACACGGCCAAGCCAAGGGATTTTGGGCGTGTTGGATTAGTTTTTGGGTGACATGGCCGTGTTCCCAAGCCGTGTTAGCTACTGTGAGTTTTGGTTTAAGAGACACGGCCACAAGCTTGGCCGTGTCCCTTGCCCGTGTTGCTTACTGTCCAAGTGGGTTGAGTGACACGGCCACAAGCTTGGCCGTGTCCCTCAAGTGGCTGCCCGTGTCCCTCAATTGTATGGGTTGGGGTTTTTATTCTTTGTTCTAATTGCATTGTTTTGGTTCTCCAAGGGTAGGTTGGTCCCTAAACACTTTAAACACACTTGAATCAATGAATGATATAATCAAATGCATGTGTAAGGTCCTAAAACTATGAATCATATCAATTGTTCTTTGCCCTAATTGCATTGTTGAGATTGAACAATGTTATGTTATGCATTGTGAATGGTTATGTGTTTCATGAATTATGTATATTGAAATGTTATATCAAAGATGCTATGATGATTCAAATAAGAGGTGAAATGTGATGTAAAGCCATTGTGATTGGCTATGATGATGATATTGAAAGAAAGAAGGCATGTTTGCCTAAATGTGATGAGAATTTGAGAATGGAAATGGTAACTATATAATAAATGAATTGTTTGTTTAATATGTTATTCAGTTTAAGAGTTCTGGATTTGGGTGGCATGCCTAAGAAATGATGAAAGGTAACAGTCTTGTCGGGTTGAGGATCTCCTCATATGTGTTGAGTTGATGGTCCAAGAGACTGGGTCTGTTACACTATGAGAATTGTGAATATGAGATATATGATTTGTAACAGTCTTGCCGGGTTGAGGATCTCCTCATATGTGTTGAGTTGATGGTCCAAGAGACTGGGTCTGTTACACTATCCATGGATAGAGATACATGTATATATATTGCCTACGGGCGTAATTATTGTGATTATGAACCAAAGCAGTAACTCTGAACTCTGAATATCGTATTAAATACTTGTTGGGCCCATAGGTGTCAAGGTTATATGAATGTCCTAAATAATGTTATGAGTTAATGAAATGAGATGTTGTATATTGAGTATGATTGATAAATGTTGAAATGTGGTATGCTCATATGACTATGATTTGTAAAATGCATAATTATGTGGTTAACTTTATATTTATGATGTTGATCTTATCAATAACATATGTGGCATTGCATTACATTAAAGCATACCATTAGCATGTTTTATCTTACTAAGCCCTTGGCTTAGCGCGATAGTGTTTAATCGTGCAGGTGATAGAGTTGAACCTGAAGGTTCTTCGAGACTGAGTGAGAGTAGACGTTGAAGTGTTGATTTGGAACTTAAAGATCAGAAGAGACTTGCCAATCATGTATATTTCTTTTATATTTTGTAAAGTATTGGTTTTAATGTAAATATATGTATAACTATAAACATGGATTTGAAAGAGTTTATACATGTAAATATTTTATAAAATTCCGCTGCGTATTAATTAAATGTAAATATATCTATTTGGTTTTGTATTACAACTTGATTACTTATTTTTCTATAATCTATACAACTGAAAGATTATGGTATTGTTTAAAATGTTTTGGATGTAAAGAAAATCCGTAGCATCCCTATGTTTAGTGCATGTATACTACATTGTGGTATTTGTAGTGTGCATATATTGAATGTGGGGGTGTTACATTGTTAATCTTGACTTTGATGCCCACCCCCACACCATTCATAAGACATCACTTGTATTGATTTTCCTGAAGATGAAGCTAAAGAATCAATCTTTTTATTCATTGCTTCCAACTGTGCTGTAAAGAAACCATGGGATCCAATTGATGTGCACCAGTGACCCTTAATTCTCCTTATTTTCTTGGAGTTTGCCATTGATAATTGTTAAGGGCCATATCTTCAATCAAATCCCTTGCTTGTTCAGGTGTCTTATATGGTACCTCCGACAGCTGCATTGATGGACTGCTTACTTATATAATTCAATCCATTGTAGAAAGTTTGAATTTGTAGCCACAGTGAAAGCCCATGATGAGGACACCTTGTCAATAAATCTTTAAACCTTTCCCAAGCATCATAAAGAGTCTCACCATCTAGTTGGAGAAAAGATGAAATATCATTCCTCAACTTGGTAGTCTTGGATGGTGGAAAATATTTTTCTAAGAATTTTTCTACCAATTGACCTCATGTGGTGAAAGTGTTTAGGGAGAAAGATTTCAGCCATTTCTTCGGTCGATCTCTAAGCGTGAATGGGAACAACCTCAACCTATTGCATCTTCGAAGACCTTCTATATCTTGAATATGTCACATATTTCTAGAAAAGTCTCAATATGTGCATTAGGATCTTCATCTGGGAACCTATCAAACTGACAGGTCTACTGCACCATTTTAATTACATTTGTCTTTATCTCAAATTTATTTACAGTAACTATCGATCTCTGTATGCTCGAATCAGCCCCATTAAGAGTGGGCCTAGCAAATTCCTACATTATCCTTGGTTCATTTCCCACAATCACTTCGAGTTCTTCTTCTGAGCTAAGATATTCAAAGTTTGGTTCCGTTTCTACCAGAACTGCTTCCCCTTCTTCCTTTCGCTTTCTCCTCAATGTTTTCTCTAACTCTGGATCTAATTTAAGTAATTGGGAAGAGCTAGCTCGGGTCATAAATGGGAAGAAGTACCTAGAATGACAATCAACAAGCAAGAACTAATGTTAAAACAAATAAAATAAAAACTAAATCAACAGTCTTGATTATATTACTAATTTTGAAAACTGTTGTCCCTGACAATGGCGCCAAAAACTTAATGGAAAATCTATGCTATCATAGTATTACCGCAAGTGCACGGGTCGCTTAAGTAATAAAATAGTGAGTAAGATATCATTCCACTGGGGACAAGGTCAAATATTAGTGCAAATTTTAATTGTTGTTTAGCGAATCAATAGTTTGTGTGATGATTAAAATAAAAGATGAATTACTTAATAAACTAAAGTGAAGAAAAATTGAACATTGTGCAATAAAAGTTGATGATGAAAATACTATTTAGATATTGAATCCCCCTAGCCATAAAAAGCATTTATGAATTTCAATTCAATTAAATCAAATAATAGAGTTGAATTGGCATTCCCCTAAATTAGATTAAAACCTCTCTCAAGTAAATTAATCCCTAATCACTAAGTAGAATGTTAGGAATCTCTTCTCACGCATAATTAAATAGGTCTTGCAATAAGAACAAGGAACTTTAAACCAAGGGTCTTGTAAGTCTATCTCTAGCACTCCAATCAACCCTCAATCTTAATGAGCATTCTGTTCATATCAAGCTTTCTCAAGTCAATAATATGAAAATTGTGACCAATCAATAAGCATGTTATTATCAATTAGAAATAAGAAATTAAGAATTAAAAGGATAAAACAACTCAATCAAATGATTTAATTTAATAAGAATTATTCAATCCATACAATAAAGCTAGGGTTCATCAATATCTAGATAGATAAAATGTTTAGCTCATCTTCATAACAAGAAAACCAAAACAGAGGAAATAAGTAAAAGAATTCAAACAATCCATAATGAACGATTTATGTTTCTTCACTTCAATCCTCGAATCTTGGATTAAATCTCGTATGAATTGGATCTTCACCTTCACTCTTGGCTGCCAAAAAATGCTCTTTTTCTCAGGAGGTCAGCTCTGAAAATAAAATTGGATCCCTAATTTGGTCTTTAGCCCAAATTTTTGCCTGACATGCCTATGGACATGCTCGTGTCTGTAGGCGTGTCAACAGTGTTGTTTTGATCTTTAATGACATGGGTAGTGACAGGCTCATGTCCTTGGGCTTGTTATTGCTACTGCAATGCTGAGTTAGGGACATGGTCAGGGACACGCCCGTGTCATTGGACATTTCACAACTTCTGTAAGTCAGGAATAATGGCACGTTCAGTGACACGCCCATGTCTCTGGGCATGTCGAAGGTTCTGTAAGGTAGTTGAATGACACAGCCACTGACACGCCCATGTCACTGGGCATGTCACTTGAAGAATTTGCCCAAATAGCTTCTTTCCTTGTCTTTCATCCGTGATTTCGGCCTAAATAACCTTAAGGTCCCAACATGTCAAAAGTTTTTGTTATCAACCCTAATAAACACTTGAATAAATAAATTAAACTCAATTTGACAATAGATATATTAAGAAATAGGGACAAAAATATCATTAATTATACACTTATCATAAATCAATCATCAAAAAATATAATAACATGTATCTAACTTTAAATAAAGCAATAAATAAATAAGTTAGGTTTTACATCTTAAATTAAGGTTTCTTAAATGAAATTAGTGTTTAGAGGGTTTATGTTTAAAAATTAGGATTTTAGGGTTTTGTATTTAGAAAATAGGGTTTGATTTATAGAACTACTATTATTATTATGTATGAAAAGATTGTGGCTACTGTGAAGATTTTGGAAAATATAATTAATTAGAGTTTTATGGTTTTAAGTGAATTAGGGTTTGGATTTTTATGAAAATAAGATCAAAATTGTGAAATTGGAAGATATAACTACTCTGATAATATTTGTTAAAAAAAACTAAATGAAGATACCGTGATGAAGATGATGATAAAAATTATATTAACATACCTATGTTTGAAGGCTCCACCAAAATTGTTGGATGAAATTTTGATGGAGCAATACCAAGACAGTCACTGCTTGTTGTCTTGATTATGGATTGTCTCTTGCTGCAAAAGTTTGAGTCTCTTGTTAAAATATTGCCAAAATTTAAGAGTCCAAGCTTCTACCAAAATTTCCCAAGTCTCAAGTCACCGAATAATTTTTCCAAAAGTCCTAAAGTCTCTGCGGAAAGATAAGTCTCCCAAAAATCAAAAGTCCTTTTTTTTGTCTTTAGTTGTGTTATTTATAGAAAAATTAAAAATCTAATACTGATTGTTTAAGTAAATAAAAATTTTTTAGGAAAAATAATAAAAAATCGAGCTTAATAAGGTTTAGGCAAAAGTTACCTGAAGGTGCGGGCTGCGAGAAATTGGGCCTGTTGCATGCAGGTGCTAGGCGTTGGGGCTAGCTGCAGGCATTGCTATGAGGATTGGCGCGTGAGCTGCGAGCGACGTGGGTGAGCTGGCGAGCGAGGCTGCATGCTAGGCGTAATTCGCCCAGGCCGATCGGCGTGCCACGTAGCTGCAGCTCTTTGTTCGCCGATTGGTCCAATTTTTATTTTTTATTTTTATTTTTTAAAAAATAAACATTATATTTTAAATAATAAATATTAAATATTATATTATTAAAATAAATAATAAATACCACAAAAATTATTTTGAACTTGTTATAAAATATTGGATTGGACTTGGTCAAAAAATAAGAGTCTGCAGGCCCTATGTTTGGAGCTTTGACAAAAACCTCTTCAAGTGGAGGAAAACTCATCTTCTCATTCTTTTTTAGTAGAACACCTTCATTAGCTTCATAATATCCCAACCCTTTTCTTTAAGTTTGAGTCTTGAAATTTGAAAGCTTTGTCACACCTGTCTTTCCTTTCCTAAGGCCAGTTTCAGGTAGATAATTCATTTTCTTCATCATAGTCAAAATCTTGAATCCCACTATATTGTTATTAGACATAAAAACCACTTGAAATCCATTAAGAGGCCTCTCGATCATTAGAGTAGTCACCACTTCATTATCTTTAGCCTCGATAACCACTGTTTCATTCCCATTTGGAAACTTGAACTTCTGATGGAGTGTAGAAGGATTTCTACCAAGAGGATGAAACTAGGATCATCCCAACAGTAGTGCAAAAGAGACGGGTATATCCAAGACCACAAACTCTACCATAGATTCAATAGGGCTAGCCTTCACAATAGCTTTGAAGGTTCCATCTGCATGCCTTTTAGTATTATCATAAGCCCTAATCATCACTTCAGTTGTGCTTAGATCCCTTGTTGACATAGCTAGCTTTGGCAGGATCTTGAGTGGGCACACATTTATGGTAGATCCATCATCAACCATTACACATGGAGTCCTTTTTTCTTTGACCTTTACCCTAATAAAAAGTGAGAGAATGTGATCTCTCCCCTCTTCTGGTAGATCAGCATTCAAAAATGACATCATTCCCACATCAACCTTGTTCTTCATCTGAGCATCGTCTATCTTTACTTCCCTAGCTTTGTTCATCCCTAAAAGTGGATCAGTTCATCCGGTGTCGCAGATGTGGAAATCTGTATGCTCATCATAGCTTTGGCCATAGTTTCTCGATGCTTTTTGGATGTAGCTAGTAAATCTCAGATACTACTACTTGCTTGAGTTCTTTTCAACTGCTTAAGAACATCACCCAAGAGAATTAAGTAATGAACACTCACTCTGGTAAGCATTATACAAGGCCACCACCAAAAGAAATGGAAGTCCACTCCTCTTTCTTTGGTTCAGAATCATCATCACTATCGATTGATTCCCAAAACTCACTTACAACATAGATGGTTACTTCTTTCTCAACCACAACTTGCTCCATCTTGCTATGTACCTCTTCTTTAGTTGCTTGACCATCTACATCTTGGAAAGAAGATAGAATAAATTTCTCATTCAAACCTTCTTCGATCATGAAAGTAATCGGTAATGGTACTCTGTTGAACCTTGGAAGCAGATTGTCCTTCGTACTAGGCTTGTTAGGATCGGGAATTTTTTCACTGTCAATTAAATTTTAGATCTCATGCCTCAATCCCAAACATTTATCCACCTCGTGCCCTTGCATTTGATGGAATTAGCAAAATCCCTTAATATCAAAGTTAGGTGGTAGAGGATTTGGCAAAGAACGGGGAGTCAACAATTGTAATAACACTCTCTTTTGTAGCTTATTGAAAACCCAAGACAATGGTTTTCCCAACTCTGAAAACTGCCTCCTACCTCCTTAGCTAGTTGCATTTACATTGAATACCTATTGCGTACTTTAATTTCCATACTGATAGGTCCCTTTCTCATTCCTTCCTGTAGAAAAATGATTCCTCTTTCTTTCCCATTCTTCTATTTGTAAACATGCTTGAAGAAGGTCTTTGAAATCCCTAATAAGAGTATGGGACATCCTTTCATGAAGATTAGGCAGCACCCCTCTTATGATCATCCTAATCTGGTCTGACTCATCTAGCCTATTCTTGAGCAATACAACCTTGTTTCTCATCTCTTCACATAATCAACAAAATTCTCATTTTGTTTCTGCCTGATCAACTCAACTTCCATCAAAGTAACTTCCAATTCAACATTGTATCTGTATTGTTGGATGAAGGCTTTGTATAATAAATCCTAATTCTTTTAAGTGTTGTCTTCTACGGTGTTGAACCAATTCTACACAACAGGATCCAACGATAGCATAAAGTACCTTAGAGTTTGAGCTTTGGCAGCTCGGGCAGACTGCATAATAGTGAGGTATTGCTTGACATGTAGTGAGGATTTCCAGTTCCATCGAACTTAGCAAAGAAAGGAATATTGAATTTTTAAGGGACTTCCTTATCTTGTTCAAATAGCTTGTCTACTTCTGACATCTCTTTTGTTTTCAGCTTCTTTTTAAACTTCTTCTCTAAATCAGCAATCATATTTTTCACATATGAAGTTTTGATCTTTTCCACAGTTGATTTTTCCATAGCCTTTGGCTCTTTCTTCTTATCTTGAGAATCGTGGAAGTATTGAACCCAATCATCATCATCATCAAAGGCTACCTCACAATAACTTAGCATTTCCCTTGTCTTTCAGCTTCTTAGTACTAGCAGATGCTTAAATAGTATTTTTCAATAATGCAACCAGTTGGCTTTTCATGGTCTCACCTAGGACCCCTTTAGTTCTTTCATCTTAGAGTTGAGTGCATCATCTACCATCTTCTTAACTTACTCAAGATCCATCTAACTGAGTCATTGCTGAATTATACGTCATTGGCATAGGTCAAATTGTTGTAGGCTTGTGAATTATTGTACTCCAGGGCTGTGAGCCAAAAAGGATCAATGACTTGTAATGCAATGCATGAATGCATGTGTGCATTTATGCACAGATAGCAGACAAATAAAGATAATTAGGACATTCCTTTCAATCTTATATCTTCCATATATGAATGGCGAGTCTCTTTTTCTAGGTATATGGTTAACAAAATATCAACATGGGATATCTTATTTTTAAAAAATTCACTCAGACGGTTTGACCAATAATTGTATTTTCAAACTTAGAAATCAGTCTCGATAATTCTCATTAATTAAGCCTTAATCCATTGGATCAACTGGAAATAGTTTTTATGATATATTGTGTGTAACACCCCGATACCCCATATAAGTACTATACATATACCGGGTATACATACAGTAAGTATAATAAGTATAAGGATGTCACTTTTCGTTACAATTTAAAAACCTTTAACAGAGTTTAAACCACAATACATTAATTTAAAGAGCATTTACAAAATCATTATACTTTTAATGATCTTACCTATATATAAGAATCTTATCTTTATCAAAACTTCATTTATACATATAAATACACTCTTGTCAGAAATACATCATAATTAAAAATTATACATGTATGCATCACCCTCTAGTTGGTCTCGATAAACTCTTACTCTTCTCGTGGCATAACGAAAGACTTCATATCTTCCACCTAGTCACCTGCGCGATTACACATCCGCGCTAAGCCCGAGAGCTTAGTAGTACAAATAAATAATATAAACATACATTATAGAAGTTCTAATATATAATGATATATCAAATTCCATGTACCATTTGTAACACCCTGATACTCCATATAAGTACCATACATATACCTAGTATACATACAATACATATATGTAGTATCAGAATGTCACGTAAATTTTCAGTTTATTTACCTTTAACCGAATTCATAAAATTTTACATTACTTTGAAACACATTTATAAAATCTTTGCTCTTATTAAAAATGCAACATAATTAAAATCATATATGTATGCATCACCTTCTAGTTGGTCTCGAGACACCCTTACTCTTCTCGTGGCACCACAGCTAAACTTCCAAATTAACCTCATAAATACCTGCGCGATTAAACATCCGCGCTAAGCCCGAGAGCTTAGTAGTACTAAATAAAACAATAATAAAATAAACTTTGCCAAAAGAATCATACCTTAAATTTTTAGCATTTAGTTTTATTGTTTTCTTACCACGTATTCCTTTCTCAATGCATTCTTCAGAAGTTCTCACTATCTTTGCAAAGTTGATATATAATTACATGGAACATTCATAACACAATTCTTGCCCTTTCTATTTCATATATATATATATAACATACATCATTTTAACAAAACACCATTCAATGATCTATCCAAATTTTCATAATAGCAATTCTCACAAATTCCACCTTCATATACATTTTACACATCATACAACATGTTCATAAGCCCATATCTCAACAAAGTCCCTCAAAACACATTCCTCTTCAATACATCAATGCACATATTACAAAATCATACTTCATAACATCATTTTATTCACAATTCATCAAGCATGAATCACATTGACAACAAAGACAGACTTGGGCCCAAACAACATACTAATATGCCATTCAATTTTCAGAGTAATGCTTTGGTTTAATTATCACATTTATCATTATCATAGACCCAACTAGGCTTCAAGGATTAGGTTCAACCAAGCTTCAAGGGGAGCAAAGCATGCTAAGCTTCAACCCAACTTGGCTTCAAGAACCAATCCAACCTAGCTTCAAGGGTGGTAACATCTCAATTAGGCTTCAAGGATTTAATCCAACCTAACTTCAAGAGATTGTTACACTTCTTAGGCATGCCACCAACAACAAACTCTGAAAATGGAATAACACATTAGTCACACAACTCATTTATCAATTTTATTCTCAATTGAATTATCATAACCAATAACAATGGTTCACATTTTATTTGAATCATCATAGCCAATCACAATGGCTTCATCACATCACATTAAAATCACCATAGCCAATAACAATGGCTCACATCTCATTTGAATCATCATAGCCAATAACAATGGCTTCATATTTCATTTGATTTCAACTCACATTTCATCTGTCATCTCAATATCACATATTTTATATTTCATGCTTCATCACAACATCACATCATTCATATAACACATTACAATTTACAAAGCATAGAACATAACATTATTCATATAGTACCATCAAATCATATTGATCAATTCATCACTCAAGTATACATGATCATTATATCTTCCACATTTCCTATACCATCATTGTTAGATACATCACCCTTTACATTATTCATGGATTTATAATCTTCTATATACTTTTGGTTGGATCATTATTGTTTTAAGTGTGTTTAGGTACCAAAAGACCCTTTTAAAGATCCAACAATATAAGAAGAATATATAACAATGTAAGAAGGACAAAGAATAAAACATTACTTAACACATTTGAGGGACACGGGCAGCACACTTGAGGGACACGGCCAAGCTTGTGGCCGTGTCTCTCAACACAATTTTGGCAGTAGCGAACACGGGCATGGGACACGGCCAAGCTTGTGGCCGTGTCTCTCATCACAATTTCAAACAGACTCAGACACGGGCAGAGGACACGGCCGTGTCTCTCAACAAAAGTCAGGCAGTAGCAAACACATTCAAGGGACACGGCCAAGCTTGTGGCCGTGTCTCTCCAAAATCCATCCAACACGGCCAAGTTGCCCTAACTTGGCCGTGTCTCTCATAATTTGGCCGTGTCCTTCAAGAACTCAAAGACCAAACCATTTCCAAAATTCATACCACAACCCTCTTAATCATCATCTTTGTTCATATTTATCAATTCCATATCACTTTAACATTTATATAACTTCATTATATCACCATAACAACCAATATATATACATCACTATAATCAATTACTCAAAATACCATTTCATTCATATCAAATCCTAACTCAACAATTCATCATCATCATCACAAATACCCCAAATTATCAACACTAAAATACCAATTCAACACAATTACATACTTCAATCTTTCATTTCCATCATCTTAAACACCAACCATACCTCAATCCAAAGAAACCCAAAACAAGAAGATAAAAACATATATATACATAATCAATAAAATCAACTCAAGAGAGAAGTACTTACTTGAATAGCTTGCCAAATCTTCAATATCCATTTGCAAGCCTCTTGATAACCTTAATCTTTGGTGTAATTAGAAGTAAAATCCCCTTTCTCTCTCTAGCTTCTCTCTCTCTCTCTCTCTCTCTCTCTCGTTTACTAAGAAGAAGGAGACGAAGGAGAAGAAGAAAGAACGTTCTCGTTCTTTCCTTCATCCTTATCATATATATATATATATATATATAATAATAATAATAATAATAATAATAATAATGCAATTAAATCTCCTCCACACAAACTTCTTTTTGCTTTCCTCTTTATTTTCCTTTTTGTCCTCATTATCATTATTATTATTATTAACTAATCATACAAATATATATATATACAACTCACTTTTCCTACACCATTTTATACCTCATATATATGTTACATTTTATAATTCCCATATCTTCTCTTCACTTCTTTTCTCTTACCCTTCAATACACACATTGAATCCAAATACAACAATAATCCCAACACTTTTAGGGTATATTTTAGGATATTACACCATTAGTTTCTTATCATGGTTTCCCTTTTTAGTTACACCTTTCATATATCTCTACTAATCTCATATATTATATATACATATATACATATCATTAACACCAACCACAATCCATCACTAATACTCACAATCATTATATCAAGATACATATTACATATCATACTTCATATCATTATTTTATTCACAATTCACCAATCATGAATCACATTTCCAACAAAGGCAAACATTATACAATTCACAATTCACCAATCATGAATCACATTTCCAACAAAGGCAAACATTATATCATTCATAATTCACCAATCATGAATCACATTAAACAAAGACAAGCATTATATCATTCATAATTCACCAATCATGAATCACATTAAACAAAGACAAGCATGGGCCCAAAATACACTAATATGCCATTCAATTTTCAGAGTTAATGCTTTGGTTTTGTTATCACATTTATCATTATCATAAACCCAACTAGGCTTCAAGGATTAGGTTCAACCAAGCTTCAAGGGGAACAAAGCATGCTAAGTATCAACCCAACTTGGCTTCAAGAACCAACCCAACCTAGCTTCAAGGGTTGTAACATCTCAATTAGGCTTCAAGGATCAAATCCAACCTAACTTCAAGAGATTGTTACCAATATTAGGCATGCCACCAACAACAAACTCTGAAAATGGAATAACACATTAGCCACACAATTCATTTAGCAATTTCATTCTCAATTGAATCATCATAGCCAATCACAATGGCTTCACATCACATTTGAGTTATCATAGCCAATCACAATGGCTTCACATCATATTTGAGTTATCATAGCCAATCACAATGGCTTCACATCACATTTGAGTTATCATAGCCAATCACAATGGCTTCACATCACATCATGTCTCAATTCATATTATAATATTTCATAGCATACCTAATCAATTACCCCATCATATCCTTCACATTTTACATATAGCATCATTGATATAACATTACAAAGTACATTATTCATATAACACATTACCATTCACAAGATTCACAATGTATAAAACATAACATTGTTCATATAGTATCATATGAATCATCATTACTCACATTGTGTCCCACATTATACACAATATAACATTATTCATAGATTTAGAGTCTTCCACATATATTTGTTTAGTTCATTCTTTGTATTAAATGTGTTTAGAGTGTTTATTTTTATGTTTAGGTGCAAGAAGACCTTTGAAGAATCAATACAATGTGAGAAAGGCAAAGAACAATCACAGTAGCCAACACCTTCAAGGGACACGGCCAAGCTTGTGGCCGTGTCTCTCAACCAAAAGCTCCAACACGGCCAAGACTCCCCTAACTTGGCCGTGTCTCCCTTAAATCCAAAGAAACCAAAATGAAAGAAATCAGGCAGTAGCAAACACAGTCAAGGGACACGGCCAAGCCAGTGGCCATGTCTCTCCAAAATTGATCCAACACGGCCAAATTTCCTTAGACTTGGCCGTGTCTCCCAAAAATATTTAGTCTTGCCCGTGTTTCTTCTTTAGTTTGGCCGTGTTTCTCATGAATGAAAACCCTAAACATGCCCAAGTCTCTTTTTATTGAATTAAAACACATTATACACAACATAACCTCATTCAAATGGATATAATCAATGTCATTAACACTTATTTTACATATTCATCACAATATTCACATTAACAATACATTTAATCACTTGCCATTTCAAAACCCTAAAATCAGCATCACTCTTATTCTTTCAATATCAACATCCACTTAACTTACCATCTTCAAACCAAAACCAACACCAATTCAATCTTTTTAACTTATACTCAATTTCAACACTTATAAACACATCTCAAACACACCAAATCATAATATCAACAAATCATAACTCACCTCAAACACACTTCAAAATAACAAAGGAAAACAAGAGAGTACTTACCAAAATTGAGGAAATTCCACAAATCTCCAACTTAATCCTTTGATTCTTCCTTCAATTTGATTTTAGAAATCAAAGCACCTCTCTTGCTCTCTTCTTCCTTTGGTAGCCGGCCACACCAAGCAAAGAAAAGAAAAATGAAGACAAGTCAAACTTTTCTTCTTCTTTAAATCTCCACCAAGCAATTCTAACAAAGCAATTACCTAAATGCCCGTCATCCATTTAACTTAACTTCTTTTCACTTATATGCCCATTTAAGTAATTTCACATATCACAAATAAAATATCTTCTTCCCTTGACTCCTCATTTTGACCAACATATATGTTATATATATTACCATATACCCAACATATACACTTTCTCTCTACACATTATTTTCCTTTTTAAAACAATACCTAAACATTCTCTTTTCAATTTCTTTTCTTATCAACATAACATATACACATAATTCAAACAAACAACAATTGTATCCAAACTTCTAGGGCACACATTGGGATATTACATTATGGATTAAAACTGAATTAAAAGGTTTATCATAAATAGATTTCTTATTTGAAAAAACAACTAATGATTCATGCCATAAATAAGCCCATGATTAATAATTCTTGGTATAAATTAGGCCCACAAGTGATATTTAGTATTCTATAATTGACCTAGATAGTTGTAAGCCCATTTAAGAAGAAGGTTAAAAAATTGTAATTTGAATGAAGTGAAAAATAATTTTGTTTCAAAGCTCATTGTAAAAAAATTGGTGTAAAACTGAATTTTGGGCTTTGCACTTGAGCCATGAGGTGAAAAAGAATTTTTGACCCATTTTAGAAGGGTTTTATGTCCAAAGACCATATTAAAAATTTTTAAAATAGTTTTGGTCTTTTGGGCTTAAAGGAAAAACTATTTTAAGCTTACAACATAACTAGGTCATATTAGAAAAAGAACAAATTAAATAGGCCATGGTTCAAACCAAGATATATCAATCATAGTCAAATAATAAGTATTTGGGTAAAAACCTAAGGAAAGTAACTAGGCCAATTACGTGAGCTTTAGTCTTTGGGTTGAAAAGTTTAGGCCCCCATAGCAAGTATATAAGCAAAGGTACGAGGCTATGAGTGGTTATGTCATACTCGATCTCTATACCTTGAGTGAAAGTATGGTATCCCTTACATAACACAAAACAGGCTACACGAGCATCCTAACTCACGCACACAATGCAATCTAAATTATGCAATGGATAATATCATAATAAGAAAGAATAAAATAATATAAAGACCAACGGAATCATTTTTCTTATCTCCAGTGGAGTAGCCACTGTGAGCGGGGATTTTAGCTCCTACTACCGGTGAAATGGTTCTTATGACTTTGGCACTATTAGGCTCAGTGTCTTAGAGAACACGGGCCTAAACCCAGAGAAAATAGAGTCATCACTCAGATGGGCCAAAAAAAAGAAAGGAGTGGATAACTTGATTCCTAAGGGATCCCCAACCACCTAATAAGTTCAAAAAGTTAGGTACGTATGGGAAAGGTGAGAATGATCCAGCACTCTCATAACATCTAGTTCATTGAAATCGGCCTTTCATGGGAATCGGCCTTTCATTGGAATCGGTCTCCTTTTTAGGTTTAAATATTATTAAATTCTTAAATATTATGACATCATCCATATTACACACAATTTAAAAGAAATAAACATTCATTATCTTATTAAAATAAAATAGACAAAATAGGCACCCATCCAAGGATGAAAATATGCCTTTACAATGTCCAATGTCTCAAAAGAAAACAAAACAAAATAAATAAAATAAAATAGGACACCCACCATAGGTGGAAACATGCCCCTTACAATGATACAAAAATAAAATAAAAGAAGCAAATTAAATAAATAAGGCACCCACAAAGTAGAAATATGCCTTTTACAACTTTAAAATCCAAGTAAACAAAAACAGTTAATCAAATAAATTAAACCATTCAAACATAATAATTAAAAGCAAAACATCCATTATAAACCAAATAAAATAAATCATCCATCACAATAGCATGTAATAACAAATTAAATAATTGAATCTAGAGTTTGATCTTAAATAAATTATTAAATGCACAGAAATTAGGGTCTACATCTTAAATTAGGGCTTATAGGATTTTAAATACAAAATTAGGATTTTGGATGGAAAACTAGTGTTTTGGTTTGGAAATAGGGAATTAGGGTTTTGGATTTTGGGTTTTGGAATATGTGAAGTTAAGGTGTTTAGATTATGGCTTTGGGAATTTTGATTTAGGGTTCTAGATTATGGCTATTTGAAAAAAAAAAGATTAGAGTTTTGGTTTTTGAAAAACATAATTTGGGTTTTGGAAATCAGGGTTTAGGGTTTTTAAGAATTAGGGTTTGGAAATTAGGGTTTAGAAATTTAAGATTAGGGTTTTAAAGATTGGGGTTAAGTATTAAGGTTTTTGGTTTTACATTTTAAGGTTTTGGTACAAAGTTTAAGATTTATATAAAATAAGTTAAAATCATGCCATTGGTGCTTATATATAGTCATAACCAAGATCACTTAGCTACTAGATTAAACAATCTTCAAACGTTTGCTGCCATTTAAATTAAATTAACACTTTTATTATTATTGTATTAAAACAACTTCCTAATATGCAAGCTATTCAATAATACTATAATGGATAAATAAGTCTACTGAATGCTTTAAATAAATTAGACTTCAAAAAACCAAACCTGCGTGTTGGTTCCTCTAAAATAAATAAGTTGAATCAAACTCGTGCTATTGCCTAATCAACTTTAATCTTGGTTGAACGAAGCAAAATTTGAGACAATATTTTTTGTCTCTTTATTTACTGTATTTTTAATATTCTGTATATTTTTTTGAATTACTATTCATCTGTTTGATAATTCTTCCTAACAATTCCTCATCCAAGCTTTTATATTTATAAGCATCAACTAGGGCAACCTAGCTAAGCAATCCGAATCTAAAATAAACACTCTTGCCACTTATCCCAGCCTTCCTAGGATTTTAACATAATTTGGCGAATACAAGGTTAAACCAAGTTGGGGGGCCTACCCATATCGAATTGGCCTCTTTTCCATATCGAATTGGCTTGGGCAAAATCAAATTGTCTTGATTTAAACCGAACCAAATTAATTAGACTTGATTTGGGCTTGTTATTGACATCAAATTTTATCTTGTATTCAGATTAATCTCAAATTTAATTTGGACTAAAATTAAGGGTCTACAATTGCCTAAGATAAAAAATAGAGCAGTTTGGCTAACAGATCCCTAGCAATGGTAACAAAAACTTATTGCTCAAATTAAAGGAAAAAGGCATAAGTGTATTGGAAAATTTTGGCACGTACATGCTGAATTTTCTTGTTTTGTATCTTAAAATTCTTTTTGGTGTGAAGCTCAGTCAAAACTCAATTGTTGAGCACAGGATTGTTGTGTGGAAGTGACATGCTCATGTTTAGAATTTTTGGACTGTCTCTTAATAACTTCTCCTACTCTCACCAACAGTAAGACTTGGATCTATGGGCATGGGCGTGTGTGTTGATTTAGCATACCCGTGCTTAAAAATTTGATACTATTCCTTTAAAACTTCTTTGTAGAAAACCTGCACTTGAGTAAAGAAATGGGTCAAGAATTCAAATAGACAATTATATTCACATATAGAAAGCTAACTTAATCAAGTAAAACCACTTAAAATCGAAAAATTTCTAAAACAAGGTATAAGAAAACTTGGGTTGCCTCCCAAGAGTGCTTATTTAAAGTCATTCACTTGAATTTTTCCATCAAAGTTTAACTCTGAAGATAACAGATCAATGCCTTTTCAATTGGTTCACCAATCAAATAAGGTTTCAATCTTTGCTCATTGACCATGAAAGTTTAATTTGAGTTGTTTTGAACTTCAACTGCCCTAGATAGGTGCACTTTTACCACCTTGAATGGCCCCAACAATCCATACTTAAGCTTTCTAGGAAACATGCTTATGTCTAGAGTTAAATAAAAGCATAAGCTGGCACTCATAAAAATTGCATTTGCAAATGTACTTGTCATGCAATGCCTAAGTTCGTTCCATATATAATTTGACATTTTCATACGAACTAAAGCAAAACTCCTTAAGTTAACTTAGTTGGGGTAGTCTTTTCATGCCTGCTGCCTCCATATCCATATTCACTTGTTGGATGGCCCAATAAGCTCGATGTTCTTACTCAATTGGAAGATGACAAGCCTTTCAAAACTAATCGGTATAGAGACATCCCAATGGGTGTTTTAAAAGTAGTCTGATAGGCCCATAATGCATCATCTAATTTTAGTGCCTAATCCTTCTTTGAATTACTCACTTTCTTCTCCAATATCTACTTGATTTCTCGGTTTGAAATCTCTAGTTGCCCACTTATTTGTGGATGGTAAGGAGTAGCTATCTTGTGATGAACTCTATACTTCTTTAGAAGTGCTTCAAAAATCCTATTACAAAAATATGAACTTCCATGTAATATCCATAGTTTTAGACAAGTTAAATAAGTACATGGAGGTTAGTTAAAGTGTTGGGAGAGGTATATGTATAGTATATACCTAATATATATATAGTCTATATATAGTATATACCTAATATATACTTATTATAAATGTTAAATACATATTATATACTTAATATATATATAATATACACATATTGTATACATGGTGTATATATAAAATATATATTACATAAACATGTACATAAAAAATAAATGACATATGCATATGCATAAAATATAAATGACATATACATATATATAATTATGGATGAGAAGTTGATAATAATAATAATAATAATAATAATAATAATAATAATAATAATAATAATAATAATAATAATAAAATAATAATAAAATAATAAAAGAAAAGAAAAGTCAAAAGAAGAAAGAAGAAAGAAATACATGGTTGATGTTAAAAGTAATTTAAGTAAATAATTAAATAATTAATTATATTAATATATATGGATAGTAAATGAAGAAAGAAACTAAAAAAGAGTCTTCATCTTCTTCTTCATCTAAGTTGGGCCGAAATCTTTAAGAGAGAGAGGGAGGATTTTTTATTCTTCAATCATTAAATTTTTACAAGAATTTTCAAGAAAACAAGTTGGTTTTGAAGGAAAATCAAGAAATCAAGTAAGTAGTTCTTCTAAAACTTATTGTTTTGAGATTTTAAGGTTATGTTTGAAATGTCTAGAGAGTGAAAGTATGTCTAAATGATTAAAATTAATAGTAATTGAGTTAATATAATGGATATGTAATGATTTATTGATCAAATTGTTGAGATGAGCATAAATGATGGAATTAGGGTTATGGAATGGATATATTAAAATTAGGATTTTGGTATGGGTACATATAATTATTGTAATGGGATAATTTCATGTTATTTTAATGTATATATTGTGATTTTATGATTAGAAAGTGAATATGAGTAGGTTTGGATAAAGTTAGTGTTTTGTAGTAAGTTATGTGAAATTAAGGTTTTGCAAGGAGGTTGATATAATTATTGAAATAAGTTATTTTGTTGTTATTTTGATATGTAAATAGTGAATTTTTGGATAAATTTTGAAAATAAGTTGGGTAGGATGAAGGTTGAATAAAGTAGTAAGTGGTGAAATTAGAGTTTTATTGTGATTTTAGTATAAATTGTATGTTTAATGATGATTTGATATAAATTGACTATGGAAATGGATTTAAATTAAAAAATGTTGCTTATTGTTGGGTTTATGTGTGTGTAGGCCAAATTGGTGGAAGTAGTGGAGTTTAGGGTTTTAGCTTGGGAAGGGATTTTGAAGTAGATTTGGAAGCAAATAAGGCTAGTACATATTTTAATTACTTGAGATTTTGTTAAATGTGATTTGGCATAATGTATATAGTTTCTTTAAAATGTGAATATTCACATAACCTATGCAATGTGGCATAGTTGTGTGATGAGTGTCATATTGGTCACTTGCTCAATGTAAATTTAATGTTTATACATGAAATGCATGAGGTATGTAAGATGAGCTATTGTAGAATGGCTATTGCAATTGTTATATACTTGGTGTATAAAATGTGGGATATGCTAAAACTAATTGGAAAAGATGAGAAATGAATAATGTGACAAGAATGAGAAAGAAAATATGAAAACTATGAAAGAAAGAGTAAATGTGATAAAAAAAAAAAAAGATGAGAATGTGAAAGGATAATATGTTATTATATGTTTATAACCTATACAATTACTTGTCCAGTATTATTGAGATTGATTATGCATACATTGATAGACCTAAGCAGAGCTAGGTCTTGACTTGAGTAGAGCTAAGTCATGAGATTGATTTTGGAAATGGACCCAAGCAAAGATGGGTCGTGAAAATGATGTTGTGATAACTGGACTTGAAAATTATGTAGGGGTTATTGGGCTCAATGTGTGTATGCGTGAAAACATATGTGTTTGTGAGATTGAATATATATATATATAATGAATGAATTGTAAAATATATGATGTTTATACCAATATTACAAATTATATTATGAGGAAAGTATTTAAATGTGTATATATATGTTATTTTTAAATATGTATCACTAAGCTCTATGCTTAGCGTAGTTGTATGAATCGCATAGTGGGAGGACTGCAGAGCACAGCAGTCCGGACTGAGGTGGTCTAGACTGAAGTGGAGATTAGAGTGTCTATTTTACCACCAGACCAACTGTGCCGGGATTGCATTCATGTATAGTTTTATTATAATGTACTTTGATTTTTGTACATTCTTAAGACTTAAGTACTTTAAATGAGTTTTGGAAAATATTGTATACATATATATATATATATATGTAAATGAGACCAATAATGTTTTAAATGTATATAATTTGTATGAATAATGCTTTGGGTATGAGATTTTGGAAAGAGTAATAATGGCGTAAAAGTTTTGATGAGAATTTTAATTTTGGGAGTATATATTTCTTTATAGGTTGGGGATTATTAAAATTACAGATAAAACTCTAGTGAATTTTTCTCAAAGATTTTCTATTGTAAGCTTATAGTTATTGTAATATAAAAATGAGGGGTTAGTACAGATCATTAGAATAGCATTCTTCTATTCTATATGTGTATTTTACGTATATGAAATATATGTATTGTACATATACAGGGTATAAGAATGTTACACTCTATCACTTATGATAGCTCTCGATACACCAAATCTTGAGAAGATGAATTTCTTTAGAAAGTGAGTCACCAATTTAGAATCATTGGTTAGACTTGCAATTGCTTATACCCCTTTTGAGATATAATTGATTACCATAAGGATATATTGGTTGCCTAGAGAGGATGGGAATGGTCCTATAAAATCGATATCCAAAACATCAAAAAATTTGACTTCTAGAATGTGTTGAAGAGGCATATCATCTCTTCTTGAGATATTTCCTACTCATTGGCATAAATTACAACTCTTAAAAAAAATTGTATGCATCCTTGTACATTTTTGGCTAAAAGAATCCCGATTGTTACACCTTTGCAATTGTTTTTAATGAGCTCAAATATCCTCCACATTTCCTTAAATGATAAATTCAAGTATGGGTTGAAATTCTTCTTCCGGAACACATCGATGGACCACCTCATCACTACAATACTTGAAAAGTAAAGGATCTTCCCACATATAATGCTTTACTTTGGAGAAAAACTTCTTCTTTTAATTTGAATAAAATTTGGAAGGAACAATCTCACTTACTAGATAATTGACTCAATCTAAATCTACTCTTGATTATTGATTGGGTTCTCCTAAATCAAGACTTGGTATCTCTCGAGTACTAAACTTACCTTATGTCTACTCTTGTGATGGCAAGCAAATTAAGCCAATTTATTAAGTTTTGTGAGTAACCTTTGTATCAACCTTTTAAGTGTTTACCTATCTCTAGGCATAAACTTAACCTAAGATTGTTATCTCCTTGAACTAATATTATACTTCCACTCTCGCTCCATCATACAATACCTTAGGATCAATTAATTATTGGCTAGATAAGTAAAACATTAAGATCAAAGATAATAAAATAATCAAGAGCAAACTTTAAACTGAATCAAATAAAATAATTACTCCATAGATAAATCAAATAGGAAAAGTTTAACCCTAATAAGGTTTTTAGTTACTCATGATTAAAATAAAAACTAAAAAGAATGAGAATAAAATAGAAAACATAATTAAAATCGAAATTAAAGGGAAACAAAAGAAAACAAATAGAAAAAATCAAACTTTGGAAAGAAAGAAGTCTTTTGAACTTGAATTGATCTTGCACAAAATTTTTTCTTCTCTTCAAAGCCAACTCTAACTTAAAATATGGAATTTTTAATCTAAAATCAAATATATGCATAATGGGAGCTAACTAGGGTATTTATAAGGGTAAAACAACATATAATACAATTAAGAAAAGATTAGGGTTGGTTTAGAGGTTTCCTGATCCAAAAAGGAGTCAAATTTTAAGAGTTCTCTTGTCTAGCCGACTCTTCAAATCCCACGGGTGTGGACGTCAGATGTCATAGTAGTGGATTTTAATTTGACTCTGGATCTTCTGCATAGTTTTCTCCAATTCACAGGCGGTGTCTAAACAAATCCCACAATCAAGGCCTTGTAATTGTTATGGTCATGGTATTGCATTCTCTACTCCTTTTTGCACTTTTTCTTTATTTTTGCACTATTTTTTAGTTAAAATTCATATCTTAACCTTCCAAGCTAACTTTAAAGATATTTTATTGTCCCAAGATGGTAACCAAGAGGGAGGGTGAATTGGTTGTTAAAGAAGTGATGGTAAATTCAAAATTAAAAGTAAGATAAGAAGAAATGTGTAGATAGAAATGAATGAACATAAGAGATTTATAGTGGTTTGAATTCCTCAATCCTACATCCATTTTCTCAACAACTTGTTAAATTTCTACTATCAATGAGTTTTTACAACTCAACTTTAACTTAGTATTTTTATAAGTTCACACCAAACTTTTACAAGGTTTAAGTAATTTCCTCATAATCCAACAAGAGTTTTTCCATGCTCACTCAAAAACCTAAGTATTTCAAATCCTACACTCAAACTTATACAATAGTGTTTAATGCTCACACTCAACACTCAAAGATTATAATAAGAAAATTTAATGAAAAGTAAATAAAGTTGTTCAACTTGGATATATAATATTTCTTTTACTTACAATTGATGTTTTTTATCCTATTTATAGCCATCTCGAGTCCAACTAGTAGTTATATTAAAGTTCTAGTGGAATTTAACATAATTTGAGTGAAAAAATTTTTAATTCTTAGTAAAAAGATGTATAGCAATTGCCATATTCCTTGTGTAGTCACACATTTTGAATTTTGTTAAATGGATCTTTTCAAATGTTGTTCAATAGGAGCATTGTGCCCATACGTTGCCAACCTTTCATGTTATAGTGGTCACACAATGCATTTGTGAGGTCACTCAACATTCAAATGACCATTTGAACAGTAATACTTCTTCCACATGTCTACATATTATTGATCCATAATGTTGGTGCTAAAATTTAAATTTTCTTAGTTTTATGCGGTCATACAAATCATATTTCTCATCATACAGCATTATCGCTGTATGTTCTGTGTCATTTAGGCATTCTACTTTAGGCTTGTATAGTTGCTCAACACATTGGAGTGGTCGCACGAAACCTTGGGCGACCAGTTTTCCACCGTACACTTTGACCGCTATCTTTTCTTTGAGATTTTCATTTTTCTATTTCATGTGTGTGGTCACTCTAAATTCTTGAGCAGTCGCATAATGTATAGCGGTCAAGTTTTCACCATGCGAGAGATCGTGATATCTTTTGTGCTTTGAGTGGCTCTTCTCTCCAACTGTTGTGTGGCCACACAAGTCTTTAAATAGAAACCTTCAAATAAACACTTGTTTAACTCATTAGTACTTATCAATTTGATTGTCAATGATCACAATAGAGTTTATTGTCCAATTAATTTGGCTAACAATTTCCCCCTTTTTGACTTAAACAATGTAAAATTTAAATATTCAAAGAATTATTTTCCTTTTTGCTCAAGTGTTCAATGTTTTTGGTTCTCCCCCTAAACATATACATAGTTTAATGTTTTTAGTTATCTTTTTTAGTTCTCCTCCTTGAAATATCCTATTATCCAAATAGTTGGCCTTTATTTTGATCTTAGGCAATTAAATTGAATAGGACTAATATTTGTACCAGGTTACATTTTGCAGGACTTTATTTTCGAAGAAATCTCAAGGAGCCCAACCAAACTAGGAGTCAGGCCGACCAAACTCAGGAGAAGTTACCCATACTGAGCTAAAGTCTGATTGCTCCATACCGAGCTGACGAGTGTTCCACGAACGAGGTGACAAAAGCATGAACTTTTCAAAATCGAGCTGAGTGGACTAGAGATGGTATGCCTAGATCGAGCCATCACTTCCAAGACCAAGCACGAGCTGATCAGACCAAACTCAAGCCAAAATATCTAGTAGAGTTCATGTTTAATGTCACTCCCATATTATAAATAGACAATCTATCACAACCGGACCACCGATCAGTCTGATTATACCGAGCACGAGCTAAATTCTTAAAACATCCAGCAGTGGTCATAGTCCATGGTACTCTGAAGACTTTATTATACCACGCCTGGCATGATCATACTTGATACTTTTCCAACGACTGATCCAGAGCTAAAAATCCAACAAAGTTCCAGTAGATTTCACAGTCACTGATACTCCCAAAATCTCAGCATACCACAGGCAGTCTGACCAGACTAAAGACATTCCAGACATACCATTAGAATAGGATTCAAACATTATAGCCATTACTTATCCACTCAATTAATGGATATAATGTGTACTAGCTATTGAAGAATATTTATTAGAAAAATGGCAAGCCCAACTAGAAAAATGCTTAGTTCGACAATGCATAGCCTTAGCCGACCGAACTAATGGCATTCCGACCATGAACTTGCTCTGAAATTTGATTTAAGTGGGAGACATGAATCAAATATGTTGGCTCTCATCTGAAACAGCTAGTTGAAGACTTGAAGACTATAAATACCTCAAGAAACCTTATTTTTCAAGATGATTGTGATTGTAATTGCTAAGAAAAATATCTTTCATTTTCTTTTATCAAAAATTTATTCTTGTATTCATTGAGTGTTGGGTGTGAGAACTAAATACCATTATGAGTTTGAGTGTGAGCTTTGAAACACTTAGATTTTAGAGTGATCCTGGAAAAACTCATGTTGGAGTTGTGAGAAAGATATTCAAACCTTGTAGAAGTTCATTTTGTGAGCTCGTAAAAACATCAAGCTATAGTTGAGCTTGTAAAAACTCAAGATTAGTGACTTTGTAATATGTTGTAAAGGAAGTGGATGTAGGATTGAGGTAATCCGAATAACTATAAATTCTTTATGTATGTTCTTCTCTACTCTACTCTTCTCTTGCTTTGTTTTGCTGTTAATTTTTAATTCTTAATTTGTTATCACTTTCTTCAAACAACTAATTCACCCTCCCCCCCCCCCCCCCCCCCCCCCCCCCCCCACTCTTGATTGCCATCTTAGGATAACAATTGGTATCTAAGCCTCAAAATTACAAGAAGCTTAATTGTGAAATTTGATACATCATGGTAACCATTCCTCCAACCAATACCTCAACCTCTTCATCTCATGAAAACCTCAATTCCTATCTTAAACCTTACTTTGATGGAACGAATTACTCTTGTTGGAAATATAAGATTTTTTATTCCTTGATAGTGAGGGAATTGAGCTTTGAAAATATGTGAAAAATGAATGGAAACCTCCTAATCATGAGGTTGATGGTGTTCAAAGGCCTCTTCCTAGAGAAAAATAGACCGATATTCAAGAAAGGGCTTTCTAAAAAAATAATAAGACAGCCTCCATCTTAGTGAACTCCTTGTCTAAAGAAGAAGGTGGAAGATTCCAACATCTTATTTGTGCATATAACATTAGGAAAACTCTTGAAAAGGGTGTCATACATTATTGAAAAAGTGATGAACTATATTGAATTAGGGCAATTATTCATGGATATGGAAATGTGTATGTACTATGTGTATGCCTTATATAGTATCTTATTCTAGAAAATTGTGTTAGTGCTATTGATATGATATGCCTACGAGCTAGACGTTGGGCGTCACTATAATATGATGTACCTTCGAGCTAGACACTGAGTGTCACTCGTGATTGTTATTTGCCTTCAGGGCTAGACACAGAGATGTCAATAGGGGATGGATACAATATTTAGATCTCTAGTGTCGTGATAGACCATAACAATGTCCCTTAAACTTGAATATTGTATAGGGTTACTTGGCCCAATGCATGTGATTTTGATAAGTAGTGGTTTTATATGAATAATGTTATTTTAGTGCATAATGCACTTCATATTTGAAAAGAAATCATAGAGCATTGTTTTATAAAATATTTTTATTATCAAAATATATACCGTAAGGCAAAATGCTTAACGTGATTCATTCATCGCGCAGGTGATAGGGTATATCCAGAAGGTCTAGAGAGTTCTACTAGACCTAGTCAGGCCTAGATTTTGGTCGATTGCTCTTAAAGTTTTTGATAGTTGCCATAGACCAGAGCCAGCTGCATACATATAACTATTTTATTTTGAGGAACTTGTTATAAATATGCATATTGAGTTTGTATAAATGTAAATGATGTAAATCTAAAATATTTGGACTAAATGTGTAAATTTGGTATGTATTATATTTAAGGATATATATGTATATATACATATATGTAAGTTTGAGTATTTGGAGAAATTTTTGAGGAGTAGTGGAGAGTTGGATGAATGTGAATATTTAGGAGTGTATTTCTTTTTATAGGTTGAATAATTTGATTTTTGGGAATATCTGAATTATAGATAAAATTCTGGCAAATTTTTTTCAGAGATTTTTTTTTAAATCAGTTTATTTGGTAATTAAATTACTTATGTATATATGTTTAATTATTTACTAAAGTACATTTTAAGGTTTTAAATATTGTCTTATGATTATGGAAATTTGAAAAGTATGAAACTGTGATATTCTTATATTCTGTTTTCATATTTTACATATACTAGGTATATGTATGGTACGTATATAGGGTATAACGATGTTACACTCTTCTTATCCCTTTGAATAGCACCTTTACTGCTAAAGGTGTATTTATAGTGATCATTAACCTTGGCTATGCATTTTAGCATGTTTAAGATAGGCAATGTTGATGGAATTGGTGGCAGGGTCTAGAGGATCACTTAAGGTTGCTAGATTTTTAGGGGTAAGCAAATTTAGTATCTAGCTAATTGAGTGATGTGGGAAGATATAATGAAGGTTCTAGCCTTAAACTTTCCATGGTAAAGGAAAGCATCAATCAAGAAATGGGTGGTTGCACGGGTTGATCATAAATTAAGGCATACATGAAAAATAGGTCACGTTGAGTGACTTTTTCATTACCATCACTCCTTTGGTGGATAGTGTAAGTTATGAACCTCTGGAGAAGCCAATAAATAAGGGATTTGAAGTGCATATCTTTAGAGGACCTATTGTCATATTCATTTTCTATTGATATTTCACTCCCAAAATTTGAGTAACTTTTCAAAGGAAATTCCTTTTCAATGTTTGAAAAGGCATCATGAGTTTGAAAACCCCAAACTTCAACTAATTGATCTATAGAGAGTGCAAACTCTTTGTCAAAAAGATGAAAGTAAACCCCATAAAAATTGATGGGTGCATTATGGTTCTTTTCTAATCTCAAAGTCATGAGGAACTCTTTAGTTAGGGTAGGATATCCTAACTCATTTGAGAAAACCAATTGTCTCCACCCTAATGTATTTAAGAATCTATAAAGTTCTTTCTTTTTATTAAGGGTGAGAAGCATGCCTTCTGTAGGGATTTTGGTGGCCTCAAGTTTCTTTTTCTTTAGCATATAGGTTTTGGTTTTCTCCTCATCATTTTTGTATTTTGGTTTGTGGGGCTAGACACGACTATAGGTATGTCGTTTGGCTTGGGGTTGAGGTTCTATAAAGTCTATCCCTTTTCCTTTTTCAGTGGGTGTTAGTTTCTTCTAGGAGGATCTAGGTTTGGGAGCCACTGTTAAGCAAAGAAAACACAAAAAATAAGAAAGGAAGAAGAGAGAGAGTGTTGGTGAAGCATGAAATCTTCAAAAGTGTCTTCTATGAGCCAAAACCTTGAGAAAACTTTTAGAGAAGTGTTTGAGTGCTTGTAAAAGTGTTTTCTACTGAAAAATAGATGTATTTATAGATAAAATTTGAAAACTAGCCATTTTATGACCGTTATGGTGCAAAATAGATAGAATTGTGCAATTTTCACCATTACAAAAATTGGGTAGTTGGCCCTTGAGTGCAACCGCTCGAAATCTTATGTGGCCGCAATGTGTATATAGCAATTGTTAGAATCCATACATGCTCGCACTAGCCATATTATCAAATAACAATCGAGAAATTTTGAAATAGTTTGAATTGGGCGACAGCTCAAGGTGTTGTGCAATTGCACAAAAAGGCTTCTAGTGAACTAATCAAGCCATTGTGTTGTACGATCATTCCATAATTTTGAGCGGCCACTATATTTGTTAAAAGGGTTTTAATGATGGTTTAATTTTGTAATGATCAAAATAGATGTAGGAGATGAAATAGGTCATGAAAAAAAATGACTTTTTAAGCAACTTCGATCCTAACAATGAAATTCACAAACATATCAATTACTCAAATCAAGATTTATGCAATATAATTAATTTAAGTTATTTCCATCTATCATGCCTATATGTTGTTGTGAGTGGGGATTTTTGCCCCCACTCCCGGTGGAATGGTTCTTGCGACTTCGGCACTGTTTAGGCTCAGGGCCTTAGAGAACACGGACCTAGGTTCGGAGAAAATGGAGTTGCCACCCAGACAGGTTGGGAAAAAGAAAGGGGTGGATGACTCAATTCCTAAGGAATCCCCAACCCCCTAATGGGTTCGAAAAGTTGGGTACGTGTGGGGAAGGTGAGAAATGGCCTAGCGCCCCCACAACGCCTGGTTCATTGGAACCGGCCTCCTTTGCAGGCCTTAATATTATAAAATTCTTAAGTATAACCATATTATCCATATTACATGTAACAATTAAAATAAAGCATCATTAAATTAAAATCCAAGCAATGTCCAAGCAAAGCAAATAAATGGACATCCATCCAAAGATGGAAACATGTCCTTACATCATCCATGTCTAAACTAAATAGGACACCCGCCGAAAGGTAGAAACATGTCCTTTACATTGGTCCAAAATATAAAAGCAATTTAAATTACATAGAACTTAATTAATGAGGTACCCACAAAGTGGAAACATACCTCTTACAACATTTGAAAATCAAAATAAATCGATAAAAGTAAATAACCATTCATCATAAATAAATTATTCATCAAAGATATTAAACATCAATCAAAATATATAGTAAACATTCATCCATGATAATGGATTTGGCCTGGTGGAACCCAGAAGAGCGGACAAACTGGACTTCCTCTATGAATGCTGCACTGCCTTTTTAACATACTCGCTGAGTCATCGCCAGCCCTTTGTCTAGTGGCTGGTTTCTCGGAGAGAGAGTATATGAGTGGTTTCTTGGTCCCGAGCAGCGGAGAATCCGGATGCGTTGCCTGGAATATACTTTGAATATCACATCAATGTCGGAGGATGCATAGTGGTTGGCCCGGTATGGTTATAAAGTTGAAACATTTCTCTATCCACCGGGTGCATCCTATACTCAATTTATTCAAATAGGGCTCTTAAACTTTGACGTATCTCCCATTGGCGTATGGGAGATTTCTGAAGAAAATGAAGATAGAGATGAAGAGGAACATCATGGAGAGGGAGGAGAGTTTGTTCCACATCTCAGGGCTAGCACTTTTCAGGTAAGCTTTTACCACTTTTCCCTTGTAATCGCTTCTTTCTTAACTTGTTTTGACTTTTTTAATGATTGTTGTAGGTTGCTGGCTCATTTGATCATGAGGCTGGACCTTCTTTTACTGCTCCTTCATTTGCTCATTCTAGTCCACCAGATATGTCATGTCATCAGCAGGGTATTGATATGAATTACCTGGTAAGTTTTCTTGTTTCATGATAACTTATGCTATATGTATGCATGATTATGCATGCTCTTACTTTTTCCTTTCTGTCTCACAGCGGATGCTTGAAGAACAAAATAAAAAACTTCAAGAAGAGTTGGCTGCTAGTCGTCAGCAGGTTTCTTACTTTGAAAATTTGTACCATCAATCAGAGCAAAATTTTTTAGACTTTCAATTTCAGGGGATGAGAGATCCTGGTGCTTCTTCATCTAGAGGCCCCCAAATTGATGACCATGAGATTCTTTCATCTACTTCTGATGAGGATCGCGATAGATCAAAACTCCAAGGTAATAGGAATTCTGGTGCTCCTGCTTCGGGCAGACTTGGGATGAGTGATTTCCCTCCTCCTTCGATAGGCGATGATTTTTTCAGACCTTTATTTGATGACCTACCACCTCCTTCTTAGTGATGTATAAATATTGTATCAATTGAGGAAATATTGTATAATAAGTATGATAATATATAATGTCCATTTTACTGCAACTTTTTTTCTTCTTCTTTTTTTTTCTTACTTACTTTTTTTTATATATATATCATAATTATTGCGCCACAATTTCCCTTTTCACATTCACAGCCGCACCACTTAGCTAAAACCAAATGCAATACCGCAATTAAGAAATTTTGTTGCTAATTCTTTTTCCTTATGCATCACGGTCTCACTCTTTTTCCTTATCAATTTTGGAATAGCATGGCTTCTTCTATATAAATTACTCTTCACGCCATAATTTCATACAGAAACCAAGAGATTTTCCACTTCAACATAAAAACTCCTTTTATCAATTCTAATCTTCCTTCATCCTTCCACGATGACCGAACTCCATTTGAAGAAAATAAAAATTCTATTTAAGAATATGGATGCCATTCACTGGAAGCAAATGTCTTGGTCAAAGATTGATATTTTGAAGTGTTTTTAAAATGTTAAATTGGACCATTCCTTTTTACATACCATGGCTTCTTTTTGGAATGTAGATTCTAGGACATTTAAAATTAGTGGCTTTGAAATATGTCCCTTGATTGAAGAATTTGAGGTCATCCTTGGATATCCAAATAATTAACAAATGGCATTACCCATATTGATTTTCAAGACTCAACAAAATATACAGATGTTATTTCAAATTTCAAAGCCTGAAGTTCTACAATTGATGAGAGGTGAGAAAATTCTACTTGCTCCCTTAATTGATTTTTGTCTCTCTCATTTGGCTCCTACTAAGGCATGGGGACGTATGCTTTGTCTATGCTTGCTTGGCCAATTCTTGCTTGTTTCTTCTGATGGTGATATTGAACCATGAGTATTGGATATCATAAACCAAATGGAAGGAGGCTTGTCTCTGATACCCGTGATCTTAGCCGAGACTTTAGTTGGATTAGACCAACTTAAATCAGGATTGTCAAAGAGACTGACCGGGAGTCCATTGTTGCTTCAGGTGATTACCTAAAATGCCCTTTCGGGTTTTTAATTTAGGTTTTCTCTTTCTCTTTTTTTATTTTATTGCTCTAATTTTTTCCTAGTCCTCCCAAGCAAGTTTTTGGAACTAGCGAGCTGTCCTAATTTTTGCCTAAGCTGCCCTTGCAGGTTTTCAACTTAGCGGACCTCTTTTCCTTTTTCTTCTTTTTTATTATACATAAAACCTCTTCAATCTGTCAATGTTCACTAGCTCACTAAACTCGTTCCCGTCCATGTCTGATAACTTCACTGCACCCTTATTCATGACTTGTTTTACAACATATGGCCCTTCCCAACTAGGCCTAAACTTCCCTTTTGGATCAGATACATTAGGCTTACATTGTTTCAACACTAAATCCCCAACTTTGAGTTTTCTAATCTTAACTCTTCTATTATAAGCCCGAGCTATCTTCCTTTGATACAGTTGATGATGATATAGTGCTTTTAACCTTCTCTCTTCTAGTAAAGCTAACTGTGTGTATCTGCTCACTACCCATTCTGTTTTAGGCAGTTTAACTTCCAAGACCACTCTTAATGACTTGATCTCAATTTCAATTGGCAACACTGCTTCCATCCCATAAACAAAACAGAACGGTGTCATTCCAGTAGGTGTTCATACACTTGTTCTATATCCCCACAAAGCAAAGGGAAGCATCCCTTACCAATCCCTGTAAGTCCTGGTCATCTTGGACAGAATTTTCATAATTGTCTTGTTTGTTGCTTCTACCGCACCATTAGCCTTTGGTCTATAAGGAGAGGATCTATGATGATGGATTCTGTACTTCAAGAATAAGTCCTTAACTGCTCCTTGAAACTGTACCCCATTGTCTGATATCATACTATGCGGGACCTCGTATCTACAGATGAGGTTCTTTTCAATAAATCTAGCCATTTGACTTGTGCCCAGTTTGTTGAAGGATTCAGCTTCAACCCATTTTGAAAAATAATCCACCGCTACTACAATGAAATGGTGATCGTTTGAGGTTGTCGAATGTATCTCTCCTATAATGTCGATACCCCAAGTGGCAAAGGGCCAGGGTGAAGACATAGAATACAATTTTTCAGGAGGCATGTGATTCAAGTTACCATACATCTAACATTGTTGGCACTTCTTTACGAACTCAATACAATCTCAACCCATGGTCAACTAGTAGTAACCTTGTCGAATTATCTTCTTAACTAGGGCCAAACCACTTATGTGTGGATCGTAACTTCCCGCATGTATTTCTGACATGATATGCTCCACTTCAAGCTTCCTCAAGCATCTCAAATCCACCCCCATCAAGCCATCTTCGATATAACTCTCCATGGAAGGTGATGTATTGCAAAGACCACCACCTTATGGCTCTTCTTTCTTTCTTTGTTGCCCTCGATGGGTATTCCCTTTCCTCCAAAAATCGTCTTATAGTATCATACCACGCATCGTGGTCTGTATCAGTTTCCATGATTGTCTCATATTCATAGCAAGGAGTTGATGAACTGGTCAAAATCAGAGGCTTAAGGAATAAGCTGACAGGATTTTCCCATACCGAAGACAATGTAGCTAGGGCATCAGCCATCTAATTTTCTTCTCCTGATAGGTGTATAAACCTACATTCCTTAAAGTTCTTTTTCATCATGGTCAAGTAATGGTGGTATGGTTTTAATTTTTCTTTTTTCAACTCCCACTCTCCATTTACTTGGAATACTACTAGCAATGAATCACCAAAAACTTCCACCTTATCCACCTTCATAATCATTAGGATTTCTAAACTAAAGATACAAGCTTCGTACTCCACCATAGTATTGGTTGCCCTAAATTTTAATTTTTTGGCTAAAGGGATAAGTTTTCCTTCGGGCGATTCTAGTATGACTCCCAAACTTGCTCCTTTCCTATTTGCTGCTCCATAAAAATACATTTTCCACCCTTGTACTTCAATTACCTCTAAATGTTCATCCGAAAATTCCAAGATTATCTCTTCGCTATCTAGTAATGGTTGTTGGGCCAGGAATTCTGCCACTGCTCTACCTTTGATTGTTTTCCTGGTTACATACTCAATCTCAAATTCTTCTAATATTATTAACCATCGATCATATTTCCCAATCAAAGAGAGTGTCTCCCTTAAGTATTTCATTGGATCCAACCTGGAAATTGCTTGCACACTATACGATTGAAAGTAATGCCGCAACTTCTTAGAAGACCAAACCATGGCTATACAGGTCTTTTCAATGATACTATACTTAATTTCATAAGGTAGGAGCTTTTTACTTAAATAGTAAACTGCATGCTAAATACCTGACTCATCTACTTGGGCTAGCATGGCTCCTATTGACTCTTCTTCTACTGCTAAGTATAGTAATAAAGGTTTTCAAGGTTTAGATGGTTTTAAAATAGGTGGATTCAGCAAATACTCTTTTATTTGTTCAAAGGCCCTTTGACATTCTTCATTCCATAGGACTGGCTGATTCTTTTTAAGCAATTTGAAGATAGGCTCATAGATTGTTGTGAGCTTTGCTATGAATATGCTAATGTATTGTAATTTATCAATAAATCCCCAAACTTCTCTCTCCGTCTTAGGGGCTGGCATATCCCTGATTGCTTTAACTTTGTCAGGATCAATCTCAATACCATTCGGACCAATCACATGTCCCAACAATTTGCCTGAGGTAACCCCGAACACACATTTCTTTGGGTTTAATCTTAGCTTATATTTCAATGCTCTATCGAAGAATAATTCTAAGTTTTGGAAATGTTGTTCCCTTTTATCCGATTTCACCATCACATCATCAACATATACTTCAACTTCTTTGTGCATCATGTCATGAAATAGTGTGGTGGCCATCCTTTGGTAGGTTGCTCCAACATTCTTTAAGCCGAACGGCATCACCCTATAACAAAATATACACCATGTAGTAATGAAAGCAGTTTTGGCTTTATCCTCTTGGGCCATTAATACTTGGTTGTATCCGGAAAATCCATCTACAAACGAGTGTAGCATGCTAAAGGCTGCACTGTCAATGAGAACATCTATACGGGGTAAAGAAAAATCATCTTTAGGGGAAGCCTTGTTTAAATCTCTATAGTCCACACAGAACCTTATTCTTCCATCTTTCTTTGTCACGGGTACTATGTTGGCTAGCCAATCTGGATACTCTATCGTTTCAAGGAACGTTACTTGTATTTATTTAGTGACCTCTTCTTTAACCAATTCAGCCCACTCAGTTCTTAATCACCTAAGCTTTTGTTTGACAGGTTTAATGTGAGTGTAAGTAGGAATAAGATGTTCGGCTATGTCTCGATCTATACCAGGCATATCCTCATAAGACCAAGCAAATACTTCTTCATATTTTTTGAATATTTTTTCAAATCTCTCTCTCTCACCAGGAGTAAGGTCGGATGCTATACTAATGTTTTTAGGATTTTTATTGTTCCCAAATTTAATGATTGTGTGTTAACAGAATTAATATTAAAGATGCTCATGTAATTGCTAGTTGAATGTATGCAACCATCAGGAGAAACATCACACAAGTAAGCAAAATCAGACTTTATTACATTCATTTTGGAAAAGAAAACATCATCATCCTCATACAAAGTAGACAAATTAAAATCAAAATCAAAATCATTGTTGTCAAAATCATAAGGCAGGATGTCTTCAAACTTCTCTTCAACCAGGGCAGCAATCTCTTCCGGAGTCTTCTCGGCTTTCAGGACAGCTTTGTTCTTTTCTTCTGGATTGGATTCTTTGTTGGCTGGCAGGGTGAGCTCTTTCTTCACCTGCTCCACTAGCTCGGCAACATCTGCAAAAATTTTAAAACCTGGGATCAACTTTCCCATGAACATGATTGGCTTGGGCTTTCCTTGGAGTGGTCCCATGTTTAGAGCTTTGACAAAGATCTCTTCAAGTGGTGGGAAGCTCATCTCTCATTCTACTTTGGCTGGGCATTGTTGGCTTCATCATATCCCAACCCCTTCTTGGAAGTTTGAGTTCTAAAATTTGGCAGCTTTGTCAAATCGGCCTTACCCTTTCCAAGACCAACTCTGGGAAGGTAGTTCATGCTCTTTATTATATTCAAGACTTTGGAGTCTACTACTTCATCATTAGAAATTGCAGCTACTTGGAAACCATTGGGAGGCCTCTCAATCATTAGAGCATTAACAACCTCATTATCTTCGGCCTCGATGACTATTGTCTCATCTTCGTTAGGGAACTTGATCTTTTGATGAAGGGTGGAAGGAACTCCACCAAGAGGATGAAACCATCGACGTCCTAAGAGTAAGGAAAGGTAACAGGTATGTCCAAAATAACAAATTCAACAATAGATTCAATTGGACCAATCTTGACAGCAGCTTTGAAAGTTCCTTCGGCATGTCTCTTAGTGTTGTCATAAGCCCGAATGGTTACCTCGGTCGGGTTTAGATCCCTTGTTGACATGGCTAGCTTTGGCAATATTTTAAGTGGACAAACATTTATGGCGAACCCATCATCGACCATTACACATGGAGTCCTTTTCCCTTTGATTTCTATTTTGATAAAGAGAGGGTGGATGTGATCTCTCCCCTCTTCCGGTAAATCCGCATCTGAGAAAGAAACCGCTCCCATATTAACTTTGCTCTTCTCTTGAATATCTTCACATTTCATTACTCCTCCAATTTTTATGAAGTTGATCAGTTCCTCCAGTGTTATGGAGGTAGAAATTTGAATGCTGGCTAAGGCTTTGGCCATAGTTTCTCGATGCTTTTTAGAGGTAGCCAATAAATCCCAAATGCTAACACTTGCTTGGATTCTTTTCAATTGCTTGAGCATAGTATTTCTTCCTCTTTTTTATTCCCTACTTCAACTTCCTTTCCCTTATTAATTTCCACCTCCTTAGGCGATGGCCTTGCAAAAGGCTTACCGGATCTAGTGTTCATTACTTCATCTTCTTCGGGCTTGGACCAGGTCCATTCCTCCTTCTTGGATACAAGATTGTCCTCACTATCGCTTGAATCCCAAAACCCATTGACAATACAAATTGCTACTTCTTTACCCACCATATCTTGTTTAATTTCACCAAATATCTCTTCTTCTTTGATTGTTTCTCCACCCACATCTTGGAAAGAGGACATAACGAAACTTTCATGCAAACCTCCTCCAATCATGAAGGTTGCCGATGGTGGTACTCTATTGAACTTTGGTAATGGGTTGTCTTTGGTGTTTGGCTTGTTGGGCTCGGGTAGCTTCCCACTACCAATTAAATTTGGGATCTCATGTCTCAACCTCACACATCTATCTGTGTCATGCCCTTGCATTTGATGAAACTGACAAAATGCTTTAGTGTCGAAATTAGGCGGGAGAGGGTTAAGCAAAGGGCTAGGATTTAAGGTTTGTAACAGTCCCTTTCTTTGAAGCTTATTGAGAACCCAAGACATCGGTTTCCCCAATTATGAAAATTGCCTCCTTATTCCTTGGCTAGTAGCGTTTACACCGATCACCTTTTGCATGCTTTGGCAACCAGATTAATAGTTTCCTTTCTCGTTCCTTCTTATTAAAAAATGGTTCTTCTCTCTTTCCCATTCCTCAATTTGCAGACCAACTTGGAGAAGATCTTTGAAATCACGGATGAGTGTATGAGACATCCTTTCACGAAGACTAGGCAACACCCCTCTCATAATTATCCTTATTTGATCAGATTCATCGGACCTTTTCTTGAGCAAAGCGGCCTTATTTCTCCATCTTTTCACATAGTCCACAAAATTATCATTTGACCTTTGTCTAATAGACTCAACTTCCATTAATGTAACTTCCATCTCGACATTGTACCCATATTGCTGAATGAAGGCCTTGTATAGCAAATCCTAACTCTTTTGTGTTCCATCATCTAAGGTATTGAACCAATTTTGGATAACAGGATCCAATAAAAGTATGAAATACCTTAGAGTTTGAGCCTTAGTAGCTCGGGCAGATTGTATAGCAGTGATATAATACTTCACATGGAGATGAGGATTTCCGGTTCCATCAAACTTCGCAAAAGATGGCATCTTAAACTTGTACGGAACTTCTTCATCTAGCTCAAATAATTTGTCAACTTCGGACATTTCTTCAATTTTCAGTTTCTTCTCAAATTTTTTTTCTAAGTCTGCAATCATCTTTTCAACATCAGAAGTTTCGATTTTCTACTAGCTGATCTTTCAACAATTTTTGGTTCTTTCTTCTTGTCATGAGGATCTTGGTAGTATTGAGCCCAATCATCATCATCATCAATGATCACCTTTTCATCATCAAAAACCACTTCACCAACTTTAGTCTTCCCTTTGTCCTTTGGCTTCTTAGTGCTAGCAGATACAGTCAATTGGTTCTTCATGGTCTCAACTAGGGCCTCTTTTATTTCTTCCATCTTGGCATTGAGGGCATCATCCACCATTCTTTGAATTTGTTCAGGCTCCATTGCTTTTGGTGAGCAAGTGATTGAGTCATTGCTAGACTCTTCGCTTTCGGTGTAGGTCGGATTGTCGTAAGCTTTTGAACTGTAGTAATCCAAGGCTGTAAGCCAGAAATGATCAATGATATGAGATGCAAAGGTATGCATGTATGCATATATGCACAAACAATAAACAAACAAGGTTAAATAAGACGTTCTTTCCAACCTTATAACATCCACACACGAATGGCGAGTCTCTTTTCCTAGGTATATGGTTAACAAAATACCAACATGGGGTACCTTATTTTTGAATATTTCCCTCGGACGTTTCAACCAATAATATATTTTCAAAAATGAAAATCAGTTCATGATAATTCCCATTAATTAGGTTTTAATCCATTTAACCAACTAAAGTAGCTTTTATGCTATATTGAATTAAAACTAAATTAAGAGGTTTATTATGAATAGATTTCTCACTTGAAAAAGTAACTAATGATTCATGCCAAAAACAAGCCCATGGTTAATTTATTCTTAGTATAAACTAGGCTCACAATTGATTTTTGGTATTTCATAATTAACCTAAATATTTTTGCAAGCTCTTTGTAAGAAAAGGTTGGATGAAAATAATTTTATTTCTAAGCCCATTGTAAAAAGATTTTAGAAAAAATGGATTTTGGGCTTAGTATTTAGGTTATGAGCAAATAAATTTTTGATTTGTTTTTAGAAAAGTTTTATGTCAAAGACCATCTTGAAAAGTTTTGAAAATTACTTTGGTCTTTTGGACTTTAAAGAAAAATTTATTTTGAGCTTACAATGTACTTAGGTCATATTAGAAAAAGAACAAACCAAATAAGCCATGATTTAAGCTAAGATAAATTAACCATAGTCAAACAACAAGCATTTGGGGAAAAAACCTAAGGAAAGTAACTAGGCCAACTACATGAGCTTTAGTCTTTGGGTTAAAAGGCTTAGGTTCCCATAGCAGGTATATACCAAATGGTACGAGGCTATGAGTGGTTATGCCATGCTCGATCTCCATACCTTGAGTGAAAGTATGGTATCCCTTACAAAACATAGCACGGGTAACACGGGCATCCTAACTCACACACACGATGAAATCTAATATAATGCAATGGATAATATCAATATAAGAAAGAATAGAATAATATAAAGACCAACGAAATCAACTTCTCTTATCCCCAATGGAGTCACCACTGTGAGCGGGGATTTTCGCCCCCACTCCCTGTGGAATGATTCTTGCGACTTCGGCACTGTTTAGGCTCAGGGCCTTAGAGAACACGGACCTAGGTCCGAAGAAAATGGAGTCGCCACCCGGACGGGCCTGAAAAAAAAAGGGGTGGATGACTCAATTCCTAAGGAATCCGCAACCCCCTAATGGGTTCAGAAAGTTAGGTGCGTGTGGGGAAGGTGAGAAATGGCCCAGCACCCCCACAACGCCCGGTTCATTGGAACCGGCCTCCTTTGCAGGCCTTAATATTATAAAATTCTTAAGTATAATCATATTATCCATATTACATATAACAATTAAAATAAAGCATCATTATATTAAAATCCAAGCAATGTCCAAGCAAAGCAAATAAATGGACACCCATCCGAAGATGGAAACATGTCCTTACATCATCTATGTCTACACTAAATAGGACACCCACCGAAAGGTAGAAACATGTCCTCTACATTGGTCCAAAATATAAAAGCAATTTAAATTACATAGAACTTAATTAATGAGGTACCCACAAAGTGGAAACATACCTCTTACAACATTTGGAAATCAAAATAAATTGATAAAAGTAAATAACCATTCATCATAAATAAATTATTCATCAAAGATATTAAACATCAATCAAAATATATAGTAAATATTCATCCATGATAAATTAAATAAATCAAGCATCAAAGCATATAATGAACTACATAATCAAATCTAAAAATAAAGCAAGTAAAAATACAAATTAGGGTTTACTATTTCTATTTAAAGTTCTTTAATTAACATTTAGGGTTTTGAAATTCTAAGATATTAGGGTTTATAATTCTTAGCTACTGGATTGTGTTTTTAAGTTTGTTGGATCATGGCTTTAAGGTTTAGTTTTGCTAAATTAGGTTTTAAGGATTAGGGTTTAGGAAAACTAGGGTTCACCGTATTGGTTTTGAGAGAATTAGGATTTTTGACATTTTAGAAGACATATTTGGTTTTAGAATTTAAGAAAACAGTTTAGAGTCTTAAAAAATAATTATGATTTTTAGAAATTGTAAAGTAGGTTAGGGTTTGGATATTTAAGAAAACATTTGGAAATTTTGAAAAAAAGTTAGAGGAAAACAGTTTAGGGTTTTTTAAAGTTTTTAAAAATAGGAGAAACGATTTAATGTTGTTAAGGTTTTTGAAAACAGAAGAAACGAATTAGGGTTTTTGGAGATAGAAGCAATAAATTAGTGTTTTTGAGGTTTCTGAAAACAGAAGAAATAAATTAGGGTTCTTAAGGTTTTTGAAAACAGAAGAAATAAATTAGGGTTCTTAAGGTTTTTGAAAACAGAAGAAATAAATTAGGGTTCTTAAGGTTTTTGGAAACAGAAGAAATAATTTAGATTATTGAAACGAAGATCAAGTTACTACATATTTAAAGATCAAAGTTTTATGTGTATATTCTTATGAATCAAAGAAACAAAGCTACTGTGATCATGAGTAATTTATGATGAAGGATCAAACCTGCGTAGTTTGTTTCACCAAAAAGTTGCTTTCTGGATGAACAAAGACAAAGGCAGTGTAGCTACCTTTGATGAATTATTAATGGCTTGCTTGTTGCTAATCTTCTCTGGCTAGGGTTTTCTATAATCCAAGTTTTGATCACCTAATCAAAGTCCCACCATCCGATCTAAAGTCCAAGTCCCTTTTTTCTGTCTTTTAAAGTGTTATTTATAGAAAAATATATATGATTAAGTGTAATTATTTAAGGAAACTAAAATTAATTAGGAAAAGAAACCGAAACCAAATAGAATTTGGTTTCGGAAAAAAAATTGCATTGGAAAACTTTCGCTGGCAAAAACTGCGAGCGTTGGCCAAAACTGTGAGGATTGGTGCGAAATTGCGAGAGCTGGGCAGCCAGCCAATTCACCGCAGAAATTTCCTACGGCGAAATGGCCGCAGGAAATTCCTGCGGGCGAATTGGCCTTGGCCAATTGGATTCTGTCGCCGATTTTTATTTTTATTATTATATTTTTATTAACTTCGCCATTTTTATTTTTATTAAAAATTATAAATAATAAATACTAAAATAAATATTATTTAATTAAAATACCACAAAAATTATTTTGGACTATATAAAAAATAACGGACCGGACTGGGTCAAAAATTAAGGATCTACAGTTGTTTTATGAAGTTTAGTCTTTCTTCATTCAAGGGTTTTGTAAAAATATCGACAAGTTGATTTTAAGCGTCATGCATTCTAAGACAACATTTTGGTTTTGAACATTGTCTTTTAAGAAGTGGTGCCTAATATCTATGTGTTTTGACCTAGAATGTTGAATGGGATTTTTAGATAGATTAATGGTACTTATGTTATCACACTTAATGAGAATGTGATCAAATATTTTACCATAATCTAGCAATTATTGTTTCAATCATAGGACCTATGTGCAACAAAAGTAAGCCGCAACATATTTGGCTTTCTCGGTAGATAGAGCAACCGACACTTGTTTCTTGCTAAACCAGGAAACTAGGTAATCACTAAGAAAATGGCATACACCGATCATGCTTTTCCTATCTAATAGGCTATCGGCAAAATTCACATCTGAATAATCTAAAATATTTTAAAATTCTTTCAGTAGTATTTAAATGTGATTTTTTAGGACATGATTAAAATCTAGCACAAAAAAATACTATATATTATATCATGTCTAGAGGTGGTAAGGTAAAGAAGTGATCCAAAAATATCTCAATATTTCTTCTCATCAACTTTCTTACCAATTTCATCTTTATCCAACTTTAAGGATGTACTCATTGGAATTTTAATTGCCTTCTAACCATCCATGCCAAACTCTTTGAGAAGTTTCTTTGTGTATTTGGATTGGTTAATGAAGATATCATCCTTGCATTTCTTAATTTGTAGACAAAGAAAGAATTTGAGTTCACCTATCATGCTCATTTCAAATTCCCTAGGCATACAAGAGGCAAATTCTTGGCACAATGTCATTAATATAAATTTATACAATTAAGATGTTATGCAATTTCATTTTAACAAATAGTATTGTATCAACTTTGCCTTTTGAAAAACCATTTTCTAATAAATATGCACTAAGTCTATCATACTAAGCTCTTAGAACTTATTTCAATCCATATAATACCTTAGTTAATTTAAAAATATGATTTGGAAGTCTATAGTCTTCAAAACTAGGAGGTTGTTCTATATAAACTTCTTCATTGATAAAGCCATTTAGAAATACACTTTTGACATCAATTTGAAAAGGTTTGAAATTTATGTGACATGCAAAAGCAATTAAAATTATAATTGCTTCTAATCTAGCTATGGGAGCAAATGTCTCATCATAGCCAATGCCTTCCTTTTGGTTATAACCTTTGGCTATCAATCTAGCTTTATTTATAGTGATGAGACCATTTTCATAAAGTTTATTTCTATATACCCATTTGCAACCAATAATTGGATGATTCTTGGGTCTAGGAATAAGTTTTCATACTTTGTTCCTTTCAAATTGGTTGAGTCCATCTTCCATGGCAATCACCCAACATTCATCACAGAGAGCCTCCTTAATAGTCATTTTCTTAATTTGAGAAACAAAAGCAACATTAGCATATAAATACTTAAGTTTTGATCTAGTAGTTACTCCCTTTGAAGCATCACCAATGACAAATTCTTTAGGATGATCCTTCCTATATTGCTATTTTTTGGGAAGTTCTTGAGTCTCTTTTGTCTTGGAGTCTTCTTGTTCCACTATTTATTCTAGCTCATCATTGTTTTCCTTTGGAACATAATTTATCTCAAGCTCTTCAAATGTATCTATAAAATCTTTAGGAACACTACCTTTCCCATGATCAAGCTTGGAGAATTTATCAAAGATAACATGCATTGATTCTTCAACTACTATAGTTATTTGATTAAATAGTCTATATTCTTTACTAATTGATGAGTACCTTAAGAACACTCCTTCATCCAATTTGGATGAGAATTTTCCATGGTTGTCCTTGGTATTCTATATAAAGCATTTGCATCCAAATATTCTAAGGTATGAAATTTTGGGTTTTCTTCCATTCCATAGCTCATATGAGGTTTTATTCATTAAAGGTCTCTTGAAAACTAGATTTAAAGTATAACATGCGGTATTAACGGCTTTTACCCAAAAATCAGAAGGTAAATTATATTCATTAAGCATTGTTCTAGCCTTTTATTCCAATGTTCTATTTTTTCTTTCAACAACACCATTATGTTGTGATGTTTTAGGTACTAAAAATGATGTGAAATGTCAAGTTCATTGCACAAATTTTTAAAGTTCTCATTTTCAAATTTTTTTTCCATGATCACTTCTAATGGATGTGATAACATAGCCTTTTTTTCATTTTGAACTCTTTTTGCAAAAATTTTGAAATGGTTAAAAGTTTCATTCTTATGAGCTAAGAAATTAACCTAAGTAAACCTAGAGTAGTCATCAATAAGTACAAATACATATAACTTACCTCCTAAACTAGTAACTTTATTTAGACCAAACAAATCTAAATGTATTAACTATAGTGGACTATAAGTACCTATAATATTTTTAGTTTTAAAAGAACTCTTATGTTGTTTTCCAAATTGACAAGGTTTATATATTTTATCTTCATTGAATTTCATTTTAGGAAGTCCATCTACAAGCTCTTCTTTGCTTAGACACTGAAGTTGGTCCAAATTTGCATGTCCCAATCTTCTATGCCAAAGCCAAGTATTATTGTTAAAAGTAACTAAACATTTAAAAACATTATTAGAGTGCAGGTCAATTTTATAAGTGTTGTCAATTCTACCTCCTTTGAATACAAGTTCACCATTAGGAGAGGTAATTTTGCATCCTTTAGAGTTAAAAATGACATTGTATCCCTTATCACACAATTGACTAATACTAAGTAAATTGTGTTTCAAGCCATCAACTAACCATACATCATCAATCAAATTCTTACCAAGCATACTAATGGAACCAATACTTATAATTTTACCTTTAGTATTGTTTCCAAATGTCGCATTGTCTCCTTGCTTGTAAATAAGAGTTGTGAAGAGTTTTGCATTACTGGTCATGTGCCTTAAGCATTCACTATTCACAAGCCAAATATTGTCATTGGTAGTAGATTTTAGGCATACCTACAAGATAATAATGTTCATCTCCTTTTAGGTACCCAAATGAAATTAGGTCCTTGAGAGCTAGTTATTAAAGGATTCTCTAATTTGAGATGATCCTTCCTAATATAGCAAAATGTACTTTTATGACCAATTTTTATACAATACTAACATTGATACAAGAGTTTATGTCTTTACATTCTTCTTCTATTAAACTTTAATGGATTATGTGGACAATCACAAATATGTGTGGAATGAAATTATTTTTATGCATATTGGTGCTTGTGTTCATGCTTTGCGTAATATATGCATAATTTTTTCTTGGCAACTTAGTTCTATAGCCTAGTGAATCTTGAGTAGTCTTTTTGGGACTTTTAGGCTTATAGTATGCATTGATATTCTTTACAACTTCAGCGCTAGAGGTTTGAGTTATATAGGCTTTAACAAATGTTGGTGCATTAGATGTGGTGGGAGTTGAGCTATTAAATCCTAAACCATATTTGGAGGAAGGTAACATTTGGACACTAATCAATGTATCTAAGGTCTCTTTTCCTTTGTGAAATTTTGAAATAGAGTTTTTTAATTCATTTATTTCTTCTTCCAAAATTTTATTTTTCATAGTAATTTTATCTAAGCTAGATGAATTTTTAGATACTTCATTCAAAGAATTCATTAATTGTTCATTTGAGGGCTTCAATTCCAAAGTGAAATTTTATAAAGAAACAAAGTCTTTCTCTAACTTAGAGTATTTTTCTTTATAAAATTTCATTTTTTTTTAAAAATATTTTTGGACTTTCAGGTTTATATGCTCAACTAAATCATCATCATCTAAAGCATTATCAACATTGTCATAATATAAATTAATGTCTAAAGATTGAGTGCCTACCTCATTGGAGTGTTCATCATCTCTCATAGCCATGAGATAAAGATTTGCAATTCCTTTCTCTTCTTCATCTTCTTCTTCACTTGAAGAGTCATCATCCCATGTAGCTTTGAGAGACCTCTTCTTCCTTGTCTCATTTGTTCTTGTTTTTGAGTTTGGGGCATTGCATTTTAATGTGAACCAGTTTGCCACATTCATAGCATTTCACTTCATTCTTTTTCTCTTTGTCTTTGAAAGAGGGTTTAGAGTATGTACCTTTGTTAGCTTGAAATCTCCTCCTTTTCCATGCACTTACGCCTTTTGACATCATGGTCATTTCTTCATCTTCATCACTATAATCTTCACTTGAGCTCTCTTCTCCTTGAGTGGCTTTGAGAGTTGTGAATTTCTTCTTGTCCTTCTCACTTTTATCATCTTCTTTCTCAGTAGGCAATTCAAAGGTGAGAAGTTTTCCAACTAACTCATTAGTTCTTAGTGTGTTAAGATCATGAGCTTCTTTAAGTGAAGAGACTTTTGTCTCAAAGTTCTTCTTAGCTTTAAGTGCTCTCAATATTTTACTATTGACATCAACTAGATCATACGCTTTTTCATATTTCTTAAAGTCATTGACAATAGCAAGTGATCGATTTATCATTTCGGTGATATTTTTGCTGGGCTTCATCTTAAAGAGTTCATATTTACGCACAAGCATTTGAGTCTTGGTGAACCTCACTTGAGTAGTATCCTCATGATAGTTCTCAAGAGTTTTCAAAATATTATATGCACAAGTGAGATATTGAACTCTTTCACCTTCTTCTCTAGATATGGAATTCACCAAGATGGAGGCTACTCTATTATTTTTGTAAAGAACTCTTCTTGAGCATCGGTCCATTGTGTTCTCGGAAGAGGTACTTGAGCACCATCAACTTCTTGAGTTTGAGGTTTTCACTTATTTTGCATACATTTCCATAGCTCAATTTCCTCACTATCAAGGAACAAATACATCTTATGTTTCTAATAAGAATAATAGATTCCATCGAAGTAAGATCTAACATAGGAATTAAGATTTCCATGAGAAGAAGCCATGGAAGTAGAATAAGAAGTTGAAGTAGTAGGACTAATGGCTGCCATTGAGGATCAAATTTCACAATTAAGCTTATTAAAATTTTGAGGCTTTGATACCAATTGTTGTCTTAAGATGGCAACCAATGGGGGATGAATTGGTTATTTTAAAGAAGTGATAGTAAATCCAAAATTAAAAGTAATATAAGAATAAATGTGTAGAGAGGAATGAATGAACATAAGAGATTTATAGTGGTTCGGATTCCTCAATCCTACATATACTTCCTCAACAACTTATTAAGTTTCTACTGTCAATGAGTTTTTACAAGCTCAACTCTAACTTAGTATTTTCACAAACTCATACCAAACTTTTACAAGATTTGAGTAATTTCCTCACATTCTAACAAGAGTTTTCTCAACCTCACTCTAAAACCTAAGTGTTTCAAAGATCACACTCAAACTTATATAATGGTGTTTAATGCTTACACCCAACACTCAAAGATTACAATAAGAAAATTTAATGCAAAGTAAATAAATTTGTTCAACTTGGTTATATGATGTTTTCTTTTACTTACAACTGATGTTTCCTATCCTATTTATATCCATCTTTAGTCTAATTAGCCGTTATACTAAAGTTCTAGTGGAATTTAACATAATTTGAGTGAAAAAAAATTTAATTCTTAGTAAAAAGATGTATAGCGGTCACTCTATTCCTTGTGCGGTCGCACATTTTAAATAATCTTTTCAACGGTTGTTTGACAAGAGCATTGTGCCTATATGTTGCCAGCCTTTCATGTTATAGCAATCGCACAATGTATTTTTGCAATCGCTCAACATTCAAATGATCGTTTGAACAGCAATACTTCTTCCACGTGTCTACATATTATTGATCTATGATGTTGGTGCTAAAATTTAAATTTTCTTGGTATTGTGCGTTCACACAAATCAGATTTCTCACCGCACAGCATCACTTTTATATGTTCTGTGTTGTTTAGACATTTTATTTTAGGTTTGTGAAGTCGCTCAACACATTGACTGCTATCTATTCTGTGAGCTTTTCCTTTTTCTCTTTCACTTGTGCGGTTGCACTAAATTCTTCTGTGGTCGCACGATGTATGGCTATCAGGTTTTCACCATGCCAGAGACTATGATCTTTTCTGTGCTTCGAGTGCCTCTTCCCTCTAACTGTTGTGTGGTCACACAGGTATATTATGCGGTCGCACGAGTCCTTAAATAGAAACCTACAAAGAAACACTTATTTAACTCATTAATACTTATCAATTTAATTGTCAATTATCAAAATAGAGTTTATTTATATGGGTTGACTTAATGCGAGCAACAAAATAAATAATGAAATAGATAAATTGTGAAAAACAAAAGATTAAATGGAAAATAAAAGAGTGAGCAAAAATTTAACATGGTTCGGCGTAAGCCTACATCCACGGGCGAAGAAGAGCAAAATTCACTAAAAATTGAAAAGTTACAAGAAATAAAAGGGAGCACTCAATCTCTTAACTCAATTACACCTAAAAGCCTCTCAGAGTTCCACAGAATTACAAATCACACTGTGAGCATAAAGCAAAAATCACAAGATGGCAAAAAAAAATTGCTTCACACAAATAGCTACATCTTGAGACTATATATAGGAGTGTTTGACTTGAATAGGGAGAATAAAAATCCTATCTAAGAAGGATTTTCAATTACTTGGTAAACAAGAATTAGAAGCCTTATTAAACAAATCTTCATAAATAATATTAAATTAGAAAAATAAACTTCTAATAAAAAATCAATTCCAATAAAGAAATTCATCTTCTAAAATAAGAGAAATTAGGAATAATATAATTTCTTAAATAATTCAAAGTCACCACAATAATTCTCCACCTTGACTTTGAATTTTCTTATACCAAAATTAAAATATTGCTCCACCTTCTCCGAAACAAGCTAGCAACTTAATTTTCATAAATACCAACCAATCCTAAACAATGCTTGAACTCACTTAATAAAAGAAGCTTAATCACAAAACCAGTAGCAACTTTACTTGGATAATTATTTCTTATTAAAATAGCTCTACCATCAATCGGTTTGTAAGAAGAAAACCAATTCCTATTGACACATATGTGGAATGAGCAACTAGAATCCAAAAACTATTCTCCACTTATTTTGGCACCTTCTTCAGTCACAGCGTAGACATCACTATAAAGATCATCTTGTGCAACACTGACTTTAGCATAATTATTTTCTTGAGTCTTTTCTTCATTTTTATTTTATAGTTTAAGACAATATACTTTAATGTGCCATTTTTTTACAGTAATTACAGGTCAAATTGTTGTGTTTATTTCTAACAACTAAAATTTTTCATGTACTATTTTTATCAAAGCAAAGCTCCTTATCAACAAGGTCTTTAGCAAACAATGCTTTCTTAACCTCCTTAACAGTCAAAGTTTTTCTACAATGAATTAGAGTTTCTCTAATATTTCTAAAAGATGGAGGTAATGACCTTAATAACATAAGTGTTTTGTCTTCCTCATCTTACTTAATGTCTAAATTTTCTAAATCCATGATAATAGAATTAAATTCATCAATATGGGATTTCAAAGATGTACCTTCCACCATATTAAAAATGTGTATATGATGCTTCACAACTAATTTGCTGGTGAGATTTTTCTTTATATACAAAGACTTCAATTTTTCTCATAAGTCTTTGGTAGTTTTCTCATGAATGACATCACACAAAACCTCATTAGGCAAACATAATTGAATAGCAGCTACCGCATTCTCCTCCAAATCTTACTTCTGCTCCTCAGTTAATTTTTCAGGCAATTTATCTTTGACCAGTATTACCTTGTACCATCCGCTCTGCGTCAAAATCGCTTTCATCATCACTTGCCGAAGGGCAAAGTTAATATTGCAAACATATTTCTCAATTTCAAATTTTGTCATCGCCATAATTAATTCAAAAATAAATATTAATCAACGAACTAAGCATTGATACTACTTGTTAAGTATAAAAGGCCTTAAATATATTTATATGAATTGACTTGATGCGAACAACAAAATAAATAATAAAATATATAAATTAAAAAAAATAAAAGAGCAAATGGAAAATAAAAGAGCGAGCAAAAATTTAACTTTGTTTAGCGTAAACCTACATCCATGGGCGAAGAAGAATAAAATTCACTAAAAAATGAAAAGGTACAAGAAACAAAAGAGAACACTCAAACCTTTAACCTAATTACATCCAAAAACCTCTCACAATCTTAAAGAATTACAAATCACACTGTAAGCATAAAGTAAAAGTCATAAGATAGCCATAAAAATTGCTTCATACAAATAGCTATATCTTGAGACTATATATAAGAGTGTTTGACTTGAATAGAAAGAATATAAATCCTATTTAAAAAGGATTTCTAATTACTTGGTAAAAAAAAATTAAAAGTCTTATCAAATTAGAAAAATAAACTTCCAATAAAAAATCATTTCCATTAAAGAAATTCATCTTCTAAAATAAAAGTAATTAGAAATAATAAAACTTCTTAAATAATTCAAAGTCATCTAACGTATTCTTCCACAGTAGTTAATTAATAGTTTATATGAAATTCCACCCCTTCCTATTGAAACTTCATGTTTCAAAATTTATTACCATTATTATTGTTACTAATTCACTATAATCAGTACCCATTGCTTATGGGTGCATATTTTACCTTGTGTTGTTATAGTTATAAATTTATTAAATACTTCAAGTCAAAATGGAAAACAAACTAAATACTAATAGATCTAACCAGTTAGGAATCGGATAATGTAAACACCAAAATTTTTAGTAGTAGAGAATAGTAATCAAGAAGTAGTGAACAGTGAACAAAGACAATGTGACATCCAGAAACAGGCAGGCCATAGGTCAGTTTAAACATGGTGGTAACTTTCAACTTTTGCTCATATCAGACCTCAATGTACACTATCTGGTGATATATCCCAATCAGAGTTTGGCCATACCACGATATTAGAAATATTAATTAATAGTAAATTCAATAAAATAAGATCAGTGTAAAAATTAATGGCAAAAGGCAGTAGGTTAATAATTCGAAAACATCTGTCAGATTGGCATCAATTCATCAGAATTTCAAATAATTGGCTACACAAACGACATTAGGATTTCCATTCACCACGTCAGTAGAACAATTTTCACCGAATTAGTCGAAATAAGAAACTATTCGACAAGAGTCAACTGTGGCAGTCCAAACCTATAAGTCAGAGTACGTTTCAAATTTATAATTCCTCACTTTGGCATTTCCTACTTAAGTTCTTTTTAGTTGAACCTTTTTTCCTATCATTACTTCATTTTCATTAGATAATTATTGTTATTTATTTTATCATTATTATTTATTTTTTATCATCGTTAATTTTTATTTATTCCAGTCCATACAATGTAGCCCATGTCCCAATCTAAAGTTAGATTCCAATACCTCTACAATCAATGTTTATTAAATTTCTTATAGTACATATATTTGTGGCTTACAGGATTAATTCCAATGTATGTGTTCTTCCCCTTTCCTCTCCGTTAAACCCAAAATTTATTTTTTGCTTGTTAATTATGTAATACTTGATATCTTTAAACCTTACTTGGGCATTTGATTGTATTAGTTACTATTGTGATTGCAATCTCAGCAGCTAGCTGATTAAATAATGATTTAATTGCATTGAGGATTCTTATTTGAATTTTTCATCAACCGAATTCTCTTTTAACTAACTGCCAGCTTAATGTCTTTTTTTTCCTTCATTATTCTTAAATAAGCTACATTAACATGCTTTGAACTTTTCCTTCTAAAATTTAATTTACATGTCTAAAATTCTTCAAACTAAACAAATTCATATTTAGCCCGTATCATCATTAATTCTCTCGTCTTAGATGAATTATATGACTTATAGATACATACCCGCGTCCGCCTCTAATATCCAAATTCCATATTAATATACATAGCACCCCATGCTAATCAACTTTTATAACCTATATTTGGCTGCTAAACACACATTCAAAGAAGAGATGGTCCATTGACTCCACTTAAGCATTATAGAGGCAATAATTATCATTAAGTACTATCCTCCTTCTTACAAGCTTAATCCTAATAGCCAACCACAAAATAAAACTTTACTTTGGGATACACCCTGACCCCCAAACTAATTTCCACCATACAACAAGTTGCCCTTTCCTCCCAACTACTTTCCAAGCACTTTAAACAATGTATACTCCAGATTTTTCTCAAAGCCCAAGTGATAGAATCCTCTCTGTCATCATAAACTCTATACCTTCTAACCTCATCCCAAGCCCTCATTATCACATCATCAAAAGGGTCTAGCAAGCACCAATTCCCATCCATCCAAAGATCTCTAACTTGTGCTTTCTTTGTACATCAACATCCATTATGTTAATGCTAGGGAATTTTTCAATTAAGTTGCATCCATTCATCTATGGGTCAAACTAAACGGAGAAAGACCCCTTCCCCAGCTTGTACCAGAAAAACCCCTTGAACTGCTCCCTCAATTTCACAAGATGCTTCCATGCCCAACTGGCATCCGAGGGTTCAAGGACACCCCAGTAACTATGTTTCACCTCCCTCCAAGATGTTATGACTTGATGCTAATACTCATGTCTTTTTCCTTTTACTTTTTATTGAATTTTAATAATAAAAACCGAGAAAAACAAAAATCCAAAAATACCCAAGTTTTAATTGGCCTCACAATAAACACGTTCAATTTTAAATATTCTAGCTATAGTTCAGAAGATTTCTAATACGAAAAATAGCACCATAAGCTAACTGAAAAAGAATATCACCTGTTAATAAGTGAAAAATAGTTTGATTATCAACCTGACGTATAATATTCCATCAGTTTTTGCACCAAGCTTTCGTGAGGCCCCCTAAAACACTTTATAATTATGCATAAAAGGCATTATAATTACTCAAATAAGCTAAAAATCACCAAAAAAAATTGCCATCCACATCTCGAAAAATATTTCTTGCAATAACTTCTTTGAAACTTCTTCAAAAAGGTGTGTTAGTATTGATAATTACCGCTCTCAAAATTTTTTGGGATTTTAATTAATATAATTTTTTATGATTATAAAATAATATATAAAATTACAAGTGAATTTTCAAAGTAAAACAGAACATATATTAAAAATACGTCTTATTACATTTCTGTACAATTCACCTACCATAGCTCTTATATTACTTGGCTTCAAAGCCAAGCACAATTTTTGTCCCCAGATAAAATTATCCTCTCTTTTTGATAATTTAAATTATTAAACCGACAAATATGAATAAGAAAACAATTAAAAAACGAAGTGAAAAAATAACATTTGCAATTTCTAAATTTCTCCATTTTAGTATTGCAAGCATATTAAAACATCATTGATAATATAATAATATTTTATTTATTTGAAATTGATATGCACATTTTTTTACATTTATTACACTTTAATAAGCTAATTAATTTATTAAATTTCTATTATATCCATATTAATTAGTATAATTTATCAAAAACATTTTATGGATATATATCATATATAAAGTAGGCGCACAATAATATAATTGGATAATATAATTGGATAAAATCTAACTAAAATACTTTTTTTAATTTTTATAAAATAAAAGGTGTGTTTTTCAATTTATGACAGATGATGAGATTATTTGTGACGCTGACTTGGCCACAAGTCGGATTTCGGACTTAATTAGTGAAGAAATTTGTGGTGGATCATCCGAATCTTTAGAAAATTTAATATTTTCCAAGAGCAAACCCGGCCATGCCAAAGTGTTTCAAGCGCAAACCCGGCCATGACAAAGTGGTGCGTACTTTTTTCAACAATATCCAACATCACTTTCAAGTCAAACCAAACAAACAAATACCAAAACTTCATTTTCACATCTACCAGACTACTACCACTTATTAAAATTAGCTTTTCTTCAAAGCTAAGCACTGAAAAGCATTGTCATCATCATAGCTATCATAATGACCCATTACTCATTCTCACAAAAACACAAGTAAAAAATAAAAACAAACATCATTACCAGATCCATAAATGTTAACAAAAGCGCTGTGTACTCTTTCAAGCCAATTTCATCCCCTTCCACTCTCTCTGTTTCTCTCTTTCCCATTTTCTATCGCCATGCTTCTTCTTTATCTATTCTTTCTTTTAATTTCTCATATCCACCCTGCAATCTCTGCACATTGCACCACCATTGCATCCTCTAAATCCTTTGAAAAATGTATGTCACTTCCTACCCAACAAGCCTCAGTTGCATGGACATTTCATACCCACAATTCCACTCTAGATATTGTTTTCTTTGGAACATTTATTTCGCCGTCTGGTTGGGTAGGATTTGGTGTGAATCCATCTTCCTCTGAAATGACAGGTACCCGTGCCTTGATTGCATTTCCAGACCCAAATTCAGGCCAATTAGTCCTGTTGCCTTATATTTTAGACCCAACAGTAAAACTACAAAGATCGCCACTTCTCTCTCGCCCTCTTGATATTCACCTTATTTCCTCCTCTGCCACCTTATACGGTGGCAAATTGGCCACAATACACAATGGAGCTCCAATTCAAATATACATGACAACCAAATTATCACCAAATAAAACCAAAATCCACTTTGTCTGGAACCGTGGATTATATGTCCAAGGTTATTCTCCAACAATCCACCCAACAACTTCTAACGATTTATCTTCATTTGCAACAATTGATGTTTTATCAGGTTCCACTGCTGCTTATAAAGATGACACAAAAACATTGAAAATAATACATGGGTTTCTAAACGCTATAGCGTGGGGTGTGTTACTGCCAACTGGGGCAATGATTGCAAGATATTTAAGACATATACAAGCAATTGGACCAACTTGGTTTTATGTTCATTCAGGAGTACAACTTTCTGGGTTTTTCTTAGGAACCGTTGGGTTTGCTATTGGGATAAGGCTTGGAGAATTGTCACAAGGGGTTGTTTATAGTCTTCATAGAAAATTGGGTTTTGCTGCTTTTTGCTTAGGAGCTTTGCAAACTCTTGCATTATTTTTTAGGCCTAAGACTACAAATAAGTATAGAAAGTATTGGAAATCTTACCATCATTTTGTTGGGTATGCTTGTGTTGTTTTAGGAGTTGTGAATGTTTTTCAAGGATTTGACGTGATGGGAGAGAATAGGTCTTACGCAGAACTTGCATATTGTTTGTGTCTTTCGACATTAGTAGGTGTTTCTATAGCTCTGGAAGTGAATTCTTGGGTTATTTTTTGTAGAAAATCCAAGGAAGAAAAGCTGAGAAGAGAAGGATTGATTGGTGGCTCTGATAAAGGAAGTGGAATTCACTATTGAGAAAAATTTATAATTGTTGAAAATTTGTGTTTGAAATTGTTCTTTTTGTAGACTAAAAGAAAGGGGTTATTGTTAATTACTGTGAACTATTTATTTTATTTTTGCACTATTTTCTTTGTTATTTCTTTGAATGAAAGTAATCAAATTCTGCAAAATGTAAAGATTTCAAATTAGAATAGAACGCAAACAAGGAATGTAAAGATACTACTTTTGTCTCATAAGCTAACTCCAAAACCATTTGTTTGGATATGCGAATTTAGCAGTTAACATAAGCCAATTATATCCAGAAAATGCAATGGGAAATAAGGGTTTTCTAATTAGTGGCGAATAGACTTTTTTTGTATATATATATATTTTTATATATATAAGGGACTTCAAGCCAAACACTAAATAAGAAATTGGCGAGAAAGAATGAAAAAATGTAGCAAGCTTAGCCAATGTTCAAGTGGGTTTTTTAATTTTGAAGGGTGGCCTAAAATCCTTCCAACAGTATAGGCTTCTTTGAGTCACAAGCCCATGCCCTTCTTCTTACAGTCCAACAAGCGAAGGACTTTAAATTCACAAAATGTATCTTTGAGTCAGACTGTTCTATTCTTATATAAGAAATTAACTCTCCTGATTCATGGCCTCTGGAAATTGAAAACTATATACATAATATTAGAAGCTTAAGAGGCTCCTTTATAACATGCTCTTTTATTTTTGCCAAAAGATTTTATAATTTCATCGTAGATTGGTTACCAAATGCGGTTTATCACAAGAGGAAATTACGCTATATACAATGTTTCCTCATCTGTTTTCCAATCATACGGATAGATGGTTTTTTTTTTCATTATTACGATTTCCGCTTTTTATTTAAATTTAACTTTTAAAACGGTGATTTTTCTTTTTTTATTTTTGTAATTTTTTATTTTTATTTTTTTATTTATTTTTATTTTTATTTTTATTTAAAAAAAATTTTAATATCATATTTTTAATACATACATAAAAAAATAAACATATACACAACATGTATAAAGTACACACTCAACGTATCTATAATACATCTACATAATATTTTTAATATATATTTAATTATATTTTTTTAATTTTTTATTCTCACAATATTTTACAACTTTTATATAAAATGCACACAATTTAGATAACAATTGTAATACCATTATATCATATATATGTATAATACATACACTTGATATATATAATATACGCATATACAATATGATAATGTCACAGTTTTAAGTCTTATCAAATTTTTATAAATTCAAAAAAATATTTTATAAATTAAATATATTTTAATAAATAAATAAATAATATTCATTAATAATTTAAATACTGAAATATATAATTTAACGAAAAATATCTAAAAAAACTCATCAGAGTTTTATCTATAATTCGGATAAATTTCAAAACAACAAGCATACAATTTGCATAAAAATTTTACACTTTCAAAATATTAATAATTTTATTCATTCTCCAAACTCGCTACTTTATTATTATAGAATTAAAATCTCAACACTTTAAACTTTATCTATTAAAATCAAATATTAACGTAGATATATATACATTTTCATATTAAATCTTTATAAATCAACACAAGTGTTATAAGTTAATTTATATAAATCAAAATGCTTAAATCATAAATATACATATATGCAAATGGCATCGTTGGTCTTACAACAGTCTAGATCACCACGCACTTACCACAGTCTGAGTTTTAATGATTGGCATACTCTTATTTGCGTAATTTATACAACCGCGCTAAGTTTTACAGCTTAGTGGTATATATTTATAAATAATAAACATTATACATATACATTCTTACTTCTTACTTTATACATGGTGTGTATATATATATATATATATATTTCTTTATTTTGCAATCTCAACTATCAAATCTAGTACTATGAACAATCTCATGACCTAATTATGTTTAGGTCAACTTCGTCTCTAGACCCAGTTCTACTTAGGTCTATCAATACTGATATTTTTTAATCACATATCATAATTCATCTTACCATCCAAACGTCATATTTCATTATTCACAACACAATATATATACACAAGCAAGAGCCCAAACAAACTAATATATTATTCAAATCTCAAAGTTACCATTTTGGTCCAAATTGTCACCAAGTATCTAGCTCCGAAGGCAAATCATGTATCAATGATGCTTAGTGTCTAGCCCTGAAAGCAAAATCATATATCAATGACGCATAGCGTTTAACTTCGAATGCAAATAATGAGAATAACCTCATAAGCATATCACTAAACATAGAAGTCTAAAAATTTAATAACATATTAGGCACACAAATAATTCGTATTTTTTATAATCAACTTTTTTCTCATTGTCTTATAATCAACTAGGTACGTTGCCTCATTTTCTCATTTTTCTCATTCATATCAATGTCAATTCATATTAATTTATTATATCTCATCATATTATCACAATGTTATTTCACATACCTTTAAACATCATTAATTTTCATATTTTAAATATTTACAACACATTTCATCATCTTTCTAGTCACAACCACAAGTGACTAGTAAATCATATTTTTAGTACATTTATCGTATTTTTAATAACTATTGCGATCATGTCAACTATGATCACCATCACATGCCTCATAAATTATCACATTAAATATTCATTTATTTAACATTCTTCTTCATCATCCTCATGTCATAATACATAATTATATTTCAATTCATTTTATCATTTTATATTCATGTAATATTTATATATTTCTCTAAAATCATGTAATATTTTCATGTCTCCAACATTTGTAAAGTTCATCATCCTATTAATATAAAAATATTAATTCATAATCAACTAGGTACGTTGCCTCATTTGTACGTTTATTCTTTAAAGTGAATCAAATGGTATCTTTTTTTTCACTCCCTACTCATTTTTCATTAATTCTTATTCTTCTAATTTCTTTTTCACAATTTCTCATATTTTTCAAGTAGCCATAATTTTTCATGATCACTTTACATTTATCATGTTTTGGTTATTATTCTCATATTTATCATTATTTCACTATCACATTACATAATTACGAGTCACACTCATATTATGACTCATTCCACACACATTTTATCACACTTTTCTCTTAGTCATATTACTACATCTAGGTTCCTTTTTATAATTTTTACATATTCTTCTTCTTTCCATATAACATTGTTTATTTTTCTTAAATTAATTTTTTTTTATTTTTAGCATGTCTCGCATCCACTACATTATACATATAACTATTGAAATGACTATTCTACAATAGCTCAATTTACAAATTTTATGCATTTCATGTATAAACTTTAATTTTATATTTAGCAAATATCCAATATAACACTATCATATAACTATATCATATTGCATAGACTATGTGATTTCTACATTTTCAAATACTTCACATAAATGAAACCAAACCATACATAACAAATTTCAAGTAGATAAATATATGTACTAACCTTAGTTTGTCAAATACTAAGCTAGTTTCACTTTCCAATTCAAATTTTCACCAATGCCCTTCAATTCTTTAAATTTTGTAATTTTCTTTTACTCAAGCTTGTTACTTTAATCTTTCTTCAAAAGTACCCAAAATTCTTTAGAATTTTTGTAAAATTTGATGGATTGCAGAAAAGAAAAATTTTCTTTCTTTGGCTATGGTTGGCAACGTGTGATGAGAAGAAGAAGAAAAAGAAGAAGAAGAAATGAACTTTTTATTTTTCAATCTTTCTTTCTCATCCACATGAATATATATATATTTAATCAAGCAATTATTAATTTATTAAGACATTTCTTCCTATCAAAATTATTTTAATGTTAATTTTAATTTTTTTTTCTATTTTACTTTCTTTCTTTTCTCTAAACCTTATATATTTAATATAATATATATAATAATATAATTTATTAATTATTAGAATCCCATAATTTTTCACTATCACCAAAAATTACTTTAATTTGAATTATTTAATTAAATAATTAAATATCTCACTATCTTTAATTTCCACCAATTACTTTATTTCCTTCTTTAGCTTTCTTTCCCTATATTATTATTATTATTATTATTATTATTATTATTATTATTATTATTATTATCATCATCATCATCATCATCATCATCATCATCATCATCATCACATTGTTCAACACTATTTTATACTTTATATATATGTATTATATATTTCATGTATATTTATATGTTTTATACATGTCATTTATATTTCAAACAATCAATATGCATATATCTCTTAGATTTCTCTCTTCTTTTGACTTTTTTTTCTTTTATTATTTTTATTTATTTATTTACTAATTTATCATTTTCCCATCACTAATTATACATATATGTTTATATTTCAATTATATGCATATGTATATGTATATGTATATATGTCATATATATGTTACTTATGTATTACATATACAATTTATATATCTGTTTATATAATATATTTATATTATGTATATATATAGTATATTTAATATTTATATATATTATGTGTACCCTATGTACACATTAAGTATATTATATATATATAATATAATATAATATAATATATACAAATATCCAACATACAATATATATATTATATATATACTATATATACACTAGGTATACATTAAGTATATGCAATACATATACCTTCAAATGCTTGTTTAATTTCTTCAAGATCACCGATATTACAATAAATATACAATATGTACATAACATCTAGAAAACATCTATAACATGTACAAAACATACACATAATATCTATCAAATATTTATATAATATCTGCATAAAGAAATTGTGTGTTTTTTTATTTTTTTTCATGTATATAATATGTAAAATTTATTTAAAAATAAATTTAACTATTTTATTACTATATTTTTGTATGTTTTACTTTTTTTTAGCATTATTTATTTTTATAATTAAAATTAAAATTTTTTTCTTTATAAAAAATTATGATTTTTTTGTATGATGAAAAATAATTTAAAATATTAAGTTTATTATTTTATTAGAATATTTTTATTTGGTAGTGATGTTTGAAAAAAAAATGAAAATTAAAGTAAAATATTTATTTTAGTGAGGGAAGAAGTATTTTTGAAAGAAAAAAACTCTTGCTTTAATGAGGAAAAAAGTCTTTTAAAATTTTACTTCAATTTTTTATAAAAATGTAAATGTTTTTAATTTTTATAATATTTTAGGAATAAAGTTATTTTTTTAGATAGTTATGTAAATGTTACTTATCACAAATAACTTAGGCCTAACTAGGATAGTAATTATCCCCATTATCTTGTATTATTGATGAATGATCTATCCTCCTCTGTGTTTTATTTCTGAACAAAAATATATATATAGGCTTGTTAATTTTGTTTAGATAGATTAAACCCTTTTAAGATTTAATTACGAGAAAATTATATTTTATAACACATTTTTTAACTTTTTTTTAAATATATTATGTTTTTTGTATATTTTTTATATACCAAATATATACTCAATGTATATCTTTGAAAATTAAGTATACCTTTTGTAATATCCCGAATCCCAAATTGGTAAGAAACAGACATAGAGGATATGATTTAGGCTTAGAACAAAGAAGTTTAGAACATGACCTATAACTTGAGCTCGAATTTCATCCAAGTTAATGACAAAATTAGAGAGTCTCAAAGAAGACTTAATTATTCATTTGTGTCTTAGCTAGATGTATAACTTGAAATTACTCAATTTGGAGTTGTACAGAATAAGATATGATGGATTTAATAGACAATGTGCAAGCTGCCTCAGGACAGCATAGTAGGCTTGACGTCGAAGGACCGTAAAAAATCAGATATAGCTCGGATCGACCTGAAATTTTGACACAATGTAACCCCGGATGTCTAGTTTCAGTGGGCATAAGAATTACTTAATTTGGAGTTGTGAGTAAAAAGATATTAATAAAGAAAGACAGCAAGGTCAGGAAGGGATATCAAAAGGACCTAAGTGAAAATTTCTCAAAAGTTAGGGGCAACTATGTAAAATTAAAAATTAAGAGTCGGAAGTTCTTAATAGTGCCCATATCCGACCCCGAAAAAATATTCTTGAGATTAATCGGGTCATAACCGTGGGTTTCAATTTTTTTCGAAAACGCACGGTTTAAAAGTTACAATCAATTAATCGCTGGAGGGTATTTTGATATTTTCACACCCTAGACTATAAAATTACAGCACAAGAAAGTTGAGGGGGTCAAAATATGAATAAAAGAAAGCCTAATAGCTTGCCAAATAAATAGATAAAAGAAGAAGGCAAGTGAACCAATTAAAAGTGGTCATTTTTGCTATAAGATGTACCAATTGGAAGTCAACATCTATACCAATATATTTTCACCACTTATGGCTGCCATTTGGATCAAAATAAGCTAAGGAAAGAAAATAAAAGCCCTCTCTTACATGGTGAACTCGTCCAAACCATAAGAGAATGAAGATGGAGGTGATTTTTTCAAAGTTTAAGGCTTTTAGTTGAAGATTTTGGTGACAAATAAGATTATAAGGTAAGAGAAACCTATCTATAGTTTTAATTTCATGGATTAATGGTTAATTTAAGAGATTGAAATTAGGGTTCATGTAGCGAGATTTGGAGAAAATTCAAGAAATAATTATTTGAAGGATTTGATGAAAGAAATAATGGTTTTAAGTTTAGAGGAGATTAGATTGAGAAAAAATTAGCAAGAAATGAATTGGTAGCTTATGTTTTCAAACCATAGGATGTATGTTTAAAGTGTGTATGCTGGAATTCTTGTAGGAAATCAAGAAAAGCATAAGGAAAAAGAAGAAAAAGATCAAAGATGAGCTAAGGAAAGCAAAGGGGAAAAAGGTTTGGTACTTTAACCTTCTTGAATTAGTGATCTCTATTGCCTTTGCATTTGGATATGTAATTGCTATAATTGTTCATGTGCTTGAGTTGTGGTGGTTATGTGGTTGAGATTGATGATGATATAGAAGTGTTTGTTGTGTATTGATTGATTTTGGGGTTGAGGTTATAAGGGAGGTAAATATGGGAGTGCTATATTGTGTTGTTTTGTTGCAGCCAGCCATGTGTCCTGCATTTTTCTGGAATTTCAACCGAAATTTAGACTAGCAAAATGATAGAACTAGAACTTGAAAAAGAAGACTTAATTGTTCTCCATTAAGTCAGTAAACCATAGGCTTTGGAACCAACTCATTTTCATGTGTGGAATGAAAGTTATGATCAAAATGATACCAGGCGTACAAACTGAAAAACTGAGATTCCTCAGTCAGTAACCTGTGACTTGGGACTACGTTCAGGTGACCTTAATGACACATTTAGAAGCTGCAAAAGAAGACTTAAATGTACCCTTATGTGTTAGGAAACCATAGAATTTGGAATTTCCTAAATCCCATTTGTAGATAAAAAGATATGATCAAAAGAGTATAACTCATATACACTGGAATTGTGAAACCGGACAGACTGAGATTTGTGCCTTGAGTGCAGGTGACCTTAATGACAAATTTAGAAGCTTTGAAATAATACTTAAATGTACCCTTATGTGTTAGGAAACCATAGAATTTGGAATTTCCTAAATCCCACTTGTAGATAAAAAGATATGATCAAAAGAGTATAACTCATGCACACTGGAATTGTGAAACCGGACAGACTGAGATTTGTGCCTTGAGTCCAGGTTTTGGTCCATTTACCTCAGGAATTAGATGTTTTGATAGAACATATAAATGAACCCTTGTATGTTGGTGAATCATAGGAGTTGGATTCATCTCGATTGGACTTAAAATGTAGAAGTTACACACGAATGAGCGAACCATGCGCAGGCAGACCCTAGCAGACTGCAAGGCTGAATTAGAAATTGTGCCAAAAATCACGTGTTGCCTTTTTTAAGTTGAAAGTTTTACTGAATATAGCCTTATGTGTCTAGTTTAATTTAAGATAAGAATCGTCTCAATCCGAGTTACGTAGGTAAAGTTATAAATGAAATAGTACACATTGCACAGACTTGAGTAACCAATTGACCAGGGAAAAGTTCAAGGAGTCATCAAGAATTATGTGTAACAAATTTAAATCTAGAAATTTAATCATATGAGTCTAGTTCGAGTGAAAACAAGAATTTTTACATTCGGATTAGTAGAACAAAAGTTATTGGAGAAATAAGATAACAAGGTACATAAGAAACTAAATGCTAGAATTCACTGTTCATTTGGTAAGAAATAAATGAGGTATAATTGAGATAAAATATTCGTGTCGAATGAAATAAATTATCAAAAATATGCTCTTGAAAGCTTGACCAATTAAGAACAAGGTAGCATTTTTCGTTTTTTGAAAATCACATCCCAATTGTGTTTTATTTAGATTTTAAAGACCAATGAAGAATTTTTGCAGTATTGTAAAACCCGGTGTGGCCTAAAAAGTGCAATCTGGCCCAAAGGCCCGGAATAAAAACTTTGAACTATAAATTAGTTCTATTGAGCTGATTTAGGATAAAAAATAGTCAGATTCTTAATCACTGGTGCCATGTCTGTAATATTGTGTGGTTTTTATCTAATTTCTACTTAACGGTTAAAGTACCCACTAAACTATAAGCTTAGCGAGTTTAGTTTTCTAAACTCGTAGGTTATGGAGTCCAAGCTGACAAATGGGAAGCTACAAAGGAGCACCAGAGTGCGCAACAGGAGACGAAGTGAGGAGCAAAGCAAAGTTTAGTTTGGCATGTACTGTTAAGGACTTTCAAAATGTAATTATAACAATTAAAGAAATGTGTAAATTATTATTATTTGTGATAAAAAAAAATTATTTAGTACATGTTCTGTATACCATGTTGCATATACTGTAGCACACTTGGCTCGGCTGGAAATAGTCGGGTTAAGGGGTGTTACACCTTTAGTATATTAAATGTATGTCCAAAATATATCTCTAAAAAGAGATATTTTTAAAATTAAAAATTAAAAAAGAGTATTTTTAAAATTAAAAAAAAGTGGGTATTTTAGAAAATATTTTTATTTTTTAGGATATTTTTGAGAAAATTATACTTTATATCACATTTTTTAACTTTTTTTTCAAAAAATACCTTACTTAGTATACTTTTGATACTCTGAATGTATACTCAATATATACCTTTAAAAACATAATGTATTTTTAATATACTAAATGTATATAAATAATATACCTCTAAAAAAGAATATTTTTAAAATTAAAAGTTGACAAAAAGGATATTTTTAAAATTAAAATTAAAAAGATAATATTTTTAAAAACATATTTATTTTTTAGGATATTTTTGAAAAAATTCCCCCCTTAATTTGTTGTCAAGTTAGGTCAAAATCATTTACTCTTAATGATGCATAAATTCAACTTAATTAATTGGATGTTGTATTGTACTTTATATAATATAAATTTATATAATAACTAGTTGCATGTCTATATAATGTGTGAATATAATTTTTTTATCGTATTATAAAAATTTTATTATATGTATAATATTTTATATTTATATTAATAATTTATTAAATATATAATATTTTATTTTCGTATGTTAATAATTTTAGTAAATAAATTTTAGATTTAATATAATTAGCGATCATTAGTATAATTATAAGAAATAAAATTGAAATATGATATAACTTTTTATTTTTATATATTAATAGTTTCATATAATAAATTTTGAGATACAAATAATATATAAAGAGGTAAATAACTATAACATATAAAATTTTTATATTGTATAAATACATTACATGATAATCTATTTTTCATTTACATTTCAATTTTAGTCAATAAATTTTTAATATATAAAATATTTTATTATCATATATTAATAATTTATCAAATATATAATCTTTTATTTTCATATATATTAATAGTATCAGTTAAAAATTTATTATTAATTATTAATTTATTAATAACTTATTAAATATATAATTTTTTATCTTTATATATTAATAATTTCAGTTAAAATATTTATTAATAACTTATTAAATTTATTAAATATATGACATTTAATATTTATATATCAATATTTTCAGTTATTAAAAAATTTATTAATAACTTATTAAATATATAATTTTTATCTTCATATATTAATAATTTCAGTTAAAATATTTATTAATAATTTATTAAATTTATTAAATATATGATATTTAATCTTTATATATTAATATTTTTAGTTATTATATTTATATTTATAATTTATTAAATATATTACCTTTATCTTTATAAATTAATAATATAAGTTAAAATATTATTAATAATTTATTAAATATATAATCTCTTATATTCATATATTGATAAGTTATTTTACTAAATGTAATAAATATTATTTTTTATATTATATGTATTTATATTTTGTGGCACTATATAATACTTTCATTTTTATTGAATATCAAATATCATATATTTTGTTGTTTAATTTTTTAAATTTCTAAAACATATAAATTAATTATTATATAAATAAATTATTTAATTTATAATTAATTTATTATGAATGTTAGGAGTTACATATTTTTTAACTTTTTAAATTTTTAAAAAATATAAATATATGATTAAATTATATTAATATATAATTAATTTATAGAAAATTAAAAGTCACAAACATAATTTATTAATTATTAAATTCTAAATTTTATATAATTAAATTGTTAAAATTAATTAAAAATAATTTTAAAAAAAAAAGAGAAATAACAATTTTATAAAAGTGATGATGTAGAAGCCTCACAGTAATTCTTATTCCTTAGTTTTTATAAATAGATGTAGATATAGATATTAACAAATATTTAGATAATATTCACTCATTAATTGACTTAATAAGATGAGAAATTTTTAAAATGATAGGTCCATGTACCACGTGATTAACATTAAACGAAAATAAGATTAAATTTTTATTGAATCAAGTGGAGTTAATGCAAGAGAATATATTTAATCACGTTCATTGTCTTAAAATTCACGATCAAACTAATTAATTGAACCTACTAATCAAAAATCAATTTCAATAACTAGCCCAGTATAATTAATCAATTATTTATTTATTTTCAATTTAATCTATCACTAGTAATTAAAATACAAATTTGTTATCGAGATTAAGGTTTTTTTATCTATAAGTTTAAGGTTAATTATGGTGAATGATTTTTAGTTTGTTATCATAAATCTATTAATTAACATAACAATTTCATTTTGATAATTATTTAATCATGTGTTAATTAAATTATATTTTGTTTAGAAAATAAGTTTGAATTGAATAGTTAGTTAATCTATTTTTTAATCTCCAAGAATATGAATTTTCTCATAATAAGCTCAATATTATTATTATTATTTATTATTTATTTTTTTATTGCCATAAATTATTATTTAATCATGTCTACGTAGATCTAATGTGGCAGGCTCGGATGATTTCACCAAAACACACCATTGCAATATTAAAAAACACTGTCGTTTTTAAAAAATTGAAACTAAAGTTTATAAATGTTTAAACGATCTAATGGTCCCATTTGCATATAGTCGACACCATGAACGGCTGCAATTCCTCAAATTAAAACTAGATCTTTTTGCAATGCTCACTGTTTTAAAAACAAAACATCAACTCCTTGCTCAATCAAAATTGGATCAAATACCAAACCTTAAAGAAAGAAATCAAATTCACCGGTTCAAGAACAGCTCCATCTTTAGAGAAAGAAATCAAGAAAATGAATAAACGAAGAAAGAAACGATCTCTTTTTTTCCTTCTTCTTCTTGATCTCCTTAAGATGAGTATTACTGGAGCAACCTTTTCTAGTTTTGCTTCTTATTATCTCTTTTTTTTTACCACTTTTTCCCTTTTTTTTTCTTTGGTTTCCGGCTTGTGTTGGTCTATGTATTATAAAGTGTCTATGTTGGATTTTAATATTGCTTCAAAGAGAGAGAGTGAAATGGGGTAAGCAAAAGCCAACGACATTGGTGCCGGCACTGAAATTATAATAATATTATTATAATATTGTGTGGGTGGGAATAAATTTTTTAGAGCCTGGCAAGGTTACAAGGAGAACGGCTTTGTTAGGAATAAAGTCAAAAGATTGGGTTTTGAGACCGATGGATTGGGCGATTGAGATGAGAAAACAGACAGGGGCAGTGTAGTTGGGATTGGGATGGGCAATGTTGAATCTAAGGTATTGTTGGAAACGGATGATTGGAGTCTCTTATTGTTGATTATGGAAAGATGGTGATGGTGATGGTGATGTTGCAGATATGGAAAGGTGGAGATATGAATGCGAGCAAGTGCAAAGAGATATGAATAAAGTTTGGCTTTTGATCAAGTTTTGATTGAGCGAATTTTTTATTTTTGTTTTTAAAACGATGAGTTTTGGTGAAAGTTAAAGGAAAAAATATGGTAAAATGGGGCCTTTTTTGCTTTTTCAATTAAATAATTCGAATTTATCTTAAGAAAACCTATATTCTTAAGGATTAAAAAATAGGTTAACCCTTTAATATTTTATTTATTTTTTCTTAAAATTATTAAAAAATTTTAAAAATTTTATAGGCATGAGTATGATACTAAGTTTCTATTATTTAGAGACCACTAAAATTTATTTTCATAATAAATTCCTGTACATTCTCAAGTTTGGATTTCACCCAAGTTAGTCTTATTAAGGGTGAATTAACATTTAAACTAGTCCCTATGTGGAATTTCAATTTTAATTTTTTTAATTTTTCAAATTTTTAATCACAAAATTCATAGTATTTTACCAAATCAAGAGATTTTTAAAAATTAAATCATGTTTGTGAATTTAGAACAAAACTAATTCTACAAATTATAAATTGACTTAATTAATTCAAGCATACTAGATGGATTCATTTTTCTAAAGTTAATAAAGTTTTGAAGAGAATAAAAGTTGGCAGCGTCTATAGTTCAGATAAAATCCCCATTGAGATTTAAAAATATCTTAAAAATATAGAAGTTGCATGGTTGACTACTCTATTTAATAAAATTTTGAGTATAAAAAAATATCATATAAATGGAGACAAAGTAGTTTAATATCTATATTTAAGAATTAGAGCGATATCTAAAGTTGTTTGAATTATAAATGTATAAAGCTTATGAGTTAGAAAATGAAATTGTGAGAGAAAGCTATGAAACAAGATTTACGTTTGAACATTTATATCTCCCTAAACCAATTTGAATTTATGTTAAATCGATCAACTATGAAAACAATAGTTCTTATTAGAGATTTAATGAAAAATTATAGGGAGATGAAAAAGAATTTAAATATGGTTTCATTAACTTAAAGAAAACTTACGATAGAGTTTCTAGAGAGGTATTATGATAGATTCTAGAACGCAAGAGAGTAACAATTAAATATTTCCAAGTTTTAAAAGATATGTTTGATGGAGTTATCACTAGTGTAATGTAAATTTTTCTGTTTTTATTGGGTTACACCAAAGTTCAACTTTAAGCCTCTATCTCTTTATCTTAATTATGGATAAGGTTACAAGATATATATAGGATGACATGTCATAGCATATGATATTCACAGGTAACATTGTGTTAATAAATAAAACTCAAGCAAAAATAAGTAAAAAGTTAGAGTTGTGGAGAAGTACGTTAAACAATTTAGTAGAATTAAAACTAAGTATATGCATTATAAGTTTGCTAATATAAATGGAGAAAGGGGCGAAATTATTTTGGATGAGTGGCAGCACCTTATAGCAATTGTTTTAAGTATCTTAGCTCGATTCTTCAAAAGGATAGAGATTGCAAAAAAAATATTAGTCGTATAATTAGAATAGGTTAGATAAAGTGAAGAAGTGTCACAAGAGTTTTATATGACCAAAATATGTCAATTAGATTGAAAGATAAATTTTATTACACTGCAATACGATCTATTATGTTATATGGTAGTGAATGTTAGGTATTAAAACGACAATAAATGAGTAAGTTGTATGTTATTAAAATGAGAATACTAAGATGAATATATAGACATAGGGGAAGACATGTTGAAGAGAAGGGGGGCAACTCTCTTTTTTAAAATTTGTATATATATAATATTTTTTAAGAATTTTTAAATTATTTATTAATTTTTTAAAAAAAATTTAAATTGCCCCCTCTTTTTTTAAATTTTTACAAAAAGTAAAAAAATTACAATAAATTATTTATTTTATATGCAATAGTTTTTTAAAAAAAATTGACAAAATATTGGTAATATACAAATGAAAAAAAATAAAGGGATAAATTTTTCAACTAAATTAATTTGAACACATTTAATGAATTAAAGAACTCATTTATTTTAATTATAAATTATATTCATTATTTAATTTTTTTCTCTTTATTTTATTTTTGTTATGAACAATCTTATAAATTTAAAATTATATATATATATATATTAATATTTTTTATTAATTAATTTTTTAATAATAAAAATATATTATTAATAAATTTATAAAATACTATTAAAACAAAATGAGAGATAAATAGTTACTGAAAAGCTAAAATTCACAAAAAAAAATTTGCCCCTTTTTATTTCAAAGCCTAGCTTCGCCCCTATGTATAGACATGCCAAAAATGGCTAGAATCCGTAAGGAGTGCATTAGAAAAAAAAAATGAAAGTAACACATATTAAAAAATAAAATAAGAGAATATATATTGAGGTGGTTTGATCATATAAAATGAAGAACTAGTAATGTATATGTCAAAAAGATTAAATAAATTAAGATAAATATAACCAAAAGAGATAGATGTAAATCTAAATTAACTTAAATAAAAGTGATTAAGTATAATCTTACGGCTTTACATCTCTCCGAAAATATGGCTCATAATTGCTCTGAGTTAAAAAAAATTTATATAGTCAACCTTAATTAATTTGGGATTAAAGTTTTATTAAGATGTTTACTTAATTAATTCAAGTACATGTATGAATATTTCTACTAATTATAAAAATTTTAAAATAATTAAGCAATATTTTCAAATGATTTTTTTCAATAACATGTAAAATAATGCAATTTAGAAAACACATATCACGCATGGGAGGATTTTATAAGCTTTTTCTCAGCACTCCATCCAAGTTATAATGTAAACCAACTTCCCATCTTATGATAAGCTTTATCTGTTAAGGTATTTCACTGCATTAATTATATTTCACTGCTATACAAATGGCGGAAAGAAACTACGTTAGCTGTTTACCATTCCCAATTCAATTACATTTATTAGGATTTTAAATTTTGTTAGCTTCTAAGCATACTCCAATTTGAGAATTTTCAATTTTAAATATTTAGAAATTTTGTTTTTCCATAAATCACGCATTTGCTTGTGCTGGGAACTAAGGACTGACACTTGGATAATAAATAGGATAGTCAGCCTGTAAAAGCCAATTTTGCTTTTTGACTTTGTAATTGCTATGTCAATAGAGGCAAAAGTCAAAAGGGTCAAGAAAGAGCTTTTCTTTTGAACTTTTGGATCTCTTCCCAAAAATAACAAATAAAAAATAAAAACACAAATCGAACAAATGAATGTAGCAGGCAAAATGGTCTGCCATTAACGTGCCCCCTTCATTAGAACATATAAATAAAGATTCCAATTCTCTTACATTATGCCCCTAAAAATAAGGGCATATGGTCCTGGTGGGCTTATAGATTAGGGACACTAAGACAGAGAGAGCCTTGAGGTATTATATTAATAAAGCACCATACTAATCTTATTTTTACTTATCATTCTAAATACGCCTAGTCACTAAAAAAACAAATTCTTCGATATAGAGTCAAGTTTAATCATGATGACTAGAAAAAATAATAATCAGACAAATTTTCATTTTAATTTTATTAGACAATATAATTATAACTGAATTTCAAATTAAGAATATATAATTTATTTTGAAAATGTTAAATATATTTGTAATTTTTCAAGCTGTTTGAATTTTTTTATCACTGATCTTTTTAAATATTAGTATAATATATTTGTCGTCTCTAAAAAATTTATTAATACACGTCACCAGCTCTAAAATTTAAATTTTACACTTAAAATTTTTAAAATTTATACTTTTATAACACTATAATTTTCAAGATCATTTTCACAAATTTTAAGTATAAATTAGGCTACATATGAAAAATGATCTCGAAAATTATAATATTACAAAAGTGTAAACTTCGGATATTTTAAATATAAAATTTAAAATTTAAAGATGATAATATGCATTAGCAAATTTTTTAGAAACATCGAATGTAATTTATTACTTCAAATACATGAGTTTGAACGTGATATTTTAAAATTATTATTTTTAAAAGATAAAAAGGCAGCTCTTAGAAACTATATTCAGTTATAAATTCATTGATCCTTTCAAATACATAAGCTTGAACATGATATTTTACAAAAAAGGCAGTACTTTGAAACTATATTCAGTTATCTTGAAATTTTTATTATCAATAAAACATGTAAAATTTACTGTAAGAGTAAATTTTAATAATTTCTACCCCTGATCAATACTTTTAACATAACTTTTTCCTCCACAATTCAAGCGATGCTGCTAACATCCATTAAAATAAAAATAAAATAAAATAGATATAATGATAAATTTCAAATTAAATGATTAACTATTTAAATTAATCCTTAAGGACTTTAAGAAACTATCTTTCTCAATAGGAATTTGAATCATATTGAAAAGAGTGGAATATTTCAATTGCATGGATTTTACTTTTCCATCCAATCAATCCTACATACACTCTCCAACTCCAATTGAGAATACACTAAACTAAGTATTTTTCTCAAAGCTGACAACCAACTTTAACCAAGGCTAACTCTCAAACACACTAAGGGTTCTACAAGGCCAATACTCAACTTTTACAATGATTAATACTAAACCCAAATCACATAAAATACAAAGATGAAAGAAGCCTACAAGAAATAAAAATGAGAGAGATGAACCTTCTTAAAAGTTGTGAGATTGTCTTTAGGTCCTTTGGAAGCTATATTTATAGCTTTCGAACTCTAAATGGCTATTACAAAGAGTATTGGCGAAGGTCCTTTTACAACTCCTATAAATCTCTCATCAAATGTAATGTCAGAATAATTATGATCATGACACAAAATGGCAGTCGCGAAACCCATGCCAAAAAACCGAGACATCACAATAATACTGGCAACCTTCAATTGACCATTCCACTTCTTTAATGGCTAGTGCAATGTGTCAATTGTTTACTAGTCTTTTAACTAGCGATTGAAATCTCACTTCAAATTTTATGAATGTCACACTCACTACAAGGTGTCACAACGACGAAGCGCCCTTCGTATGCTTCATTAGCAATTGTGAGCTTTTACCATAAACCTCATTGTATGATCCTTGATCCTTGGCTTCTGGCTTCAACATGATCACAAGGATGAATAAATTGTGGTTTAGACTAGTGAACCAAACCAGCAGTTCACAGTCCGAACCACAATTTACAAAGAATCGTGGTTATAGTTACTTACGCCTAGGTCAATAATGGTCGTGACAACAGAATCCCATATATTAGATTTTAAGACAATATTTGAATCGAGTGAGTTAAATAGGAGGATTGGCTACCCAAATAGAGATTTAGTGTAATTTCTATGAGCTTATTTTCATCCTTGGTTGATTACATGATTTAGTGTATATTTGACATATTCATAAGCATGCTTACAAGTAGAATGATCGTAATACCAGGTTTATATATTAACAACTGTCATTTATTGAATTGAGACACTAATTTCAATCTCTTTTTGTTTTATATTTTTTTTCTCCTGGAGTGCAGGTTAAGCTCGAGGAGATATTTTAATCAAGTCATTTCTACTTATCATTCTCTTACAGTAAAAATATTTTGTTATATTCAATTATACAATTATTTCATATTAAAATGTATTCTAGAGTTTTACATTGTTTTCTATTTTATGTTCATTGTCTGAGTAGCTAAGTTGCCCCATCTAATAATTATGCTGCTTTTGTTAAGCAATAACCTAATGTTTTATATAATTGATATTTGTGATTTTTTTGTTGAGCAGAAACATCCCCATTTCTGTCTTTCATTCTCTAACAATAAAAACATTTTATTATATTCAACTATAAAATTACTTTCATATTAATTTATATTTTATAACTCCACATTGTTTTTTTTTAATTTTATGTTCATTGTATGAATAGTTGATTTTCCCTATCTAATTGTTGTGATAACATGATGATAATGTTGAGATGATTAAGAAGGTAAATCTTGAATGGCAGTGATGTTATATTTATGCAGATTCTGTTTGATTAGCTCTGATTTTGTAACAAAAACGGTTGTCTATAATTTTGTAGATTAATGATTTATCAGGCTAACTATGTTTGAAAAACATGTGCTTTCTCATATCCTTAATTCAAGTCGTGACATAAAAATTATAGAAATAAAATCAACACAATGAATCAATTTCTTTATTTGGCACCAAAACAAAATCCCTTGGATTTATGATTCACATTATAATACTCTTTTAAAAGCAAATTACTAATTTGGCTTCCATTTTTAATAAATTTTCTAATTTTAACCAACACATTTTCTTGACAATGAACAATTCTTCATGCGCATGGAGGAGGAGCTGTCTATGCTCTTTTATTATTCTTTTTATAAACTCGAATTAGTCATAAAATACACCTAAATTTTAAGCTAAAAGTTTTAGGTAAACCAGTACAAATCTCAGATTATTAGGTGAGTTCAAATCTCAGAGCCAACATTTTTTTAGTGGGTGTTAAAAAATTCAAAATAGATGATAATATTCATGAAAAAAAAAAATTCGTGAGCACAATTTTTATTTTCTTAAAATTTAAGCTCCTAAAACTTATAGGCCATATGACTTCTTAAAAATTTAATTTTCTGAAACTTATATATCATTACAACTTTTGCCTAATTTTAAAGTAATAGAATAATATTAACAAAATTTTAGCACCATCAAAACTTAGCCAAATATACAAAGTTCAACAAATTTATTTCAACTTAAAAATAACTTCATCAACTGAACTGAAAAAAAGAAATTCATTCAAAACATATCAGATTACAAGATTTTAAATTAACTCATTTCCTAATTTTATTAATTTTTTGTTTAAGATAATTATCAAAGACTCTCCAGACCTCCAACATGTGTTCTTCAAGAACCTCATTTCAATTATCCTAAGTGAAAATTTAAGAAAAGATTGTAACAGATCAAGGAATTTTCTAAATCCATGGATTTCAATCTCATTTTTATCAACTAAACAGTTGAATTGTAATTTGCCCATCCAAACATGGCATGTATTATTTCTTAGACTTAAACAAATGCAAAAAAAAAAAATTCAGAAAATTCCAGTATGGCATGTACAAAAATTAAAAAGGAGTTCATTCAACAAATGTTCTGAGATGTTGCATATAACATATTTCTGATGGAAAAAGAATCATAATATGTGGTAAACTTATTAAAGGAGGCCCTGAATGGGTATCCCTTCAACGTTTCACACTAGTAAAAACCAAGAAGAACCTCAGGTACAATCTGCTGAAAAAAACAAACCCAAATAATGGGATTAAGGCAAAAACAAAAGCATACCTGGCAACATTTCCACATACTTCGCCAGATATCACAGGACATCAAACCTAGAAGGGAAAAAAAAAATTGGTCTATAACTTCTTTTTTTGTATCGCTGCCTCACCAGAGATGCATGATACGTTTCTGACTATATTCCGCAAGCAGATTTTACATCTCACCGGAATACCAAAAACCGAAAAAGCCTAAACTGTAACTCAAAAAACTCAAACCTTAACATTAAAATCCTTTATAGCTTCTAAACCTAAATTTAATTGTTCAAAAAAGGTGCTCCAGTTAGCTCCAGATAAACAATTTTTTCTTTTAACTGAAATGCATTGTGGGGATGTGGAGATTCACAGTTCACCTGCTTCACCAGATTTTATCCTCACCTACAATATCAATGATAACCAAAACGATCCTCCTAAGCAGCAATTCCTGAAGCAAATTAAAAGCAAATATCATTAGAACAAAAGGCCAATACACTATCCAAAGGCCTTTTGATACTAAATAAAAAATATTGTTCTCGTGAAATCAGTTGTTGACAAATAGACAGCATTGAAATAGTAACAGAAAAATACAAATTAATTCCAACCAAACGTGCAAGTGAGAATTTTAAATTACATGGAGAAAACCAATTCACAACATCAGAGATATTGGCGAATGCAAGTCAAGGAATTTGTTCATCTTTAACATTCCAACAGTACAAAGTACATATCCTGCATTCTGACTTCTCATCTAACTCGCATATATCTAAAAGTAACTTCACATCATGTTCAACTCTGAAGATGCAACAATCATGCCTTGCTTAGAAATTTTAAGAGCCTGTGCAGAAGGCAAAACTGCAATTTCAGAAGAACAAGTGCAGTATGAAAACTATGAAAGTGTGCTACTCTAGCAGAACAAGAATGTAAATGAGACTCGTAAGAACAAGAATGTATGATAGTTATTTTACAATTGTAACTTAAAACTGGTTAGAACTCAATCCAGGTACTAATATTTTGATTTTGTTTGTAACTGAGACTCGGAAACTTTCTATACCAATCTTTCTCCAGAGAGCAATCTTCTGCGTCCCAATAACACCTCCATGGATTCTTTTCTTTCAAAAAACAATTGACATCACTTCACCTCCCATTAAATACAACCTATGCTTTAAAAGAGTGATCACATCAGCTCGTGAAGAGATAATGGCATCTGATGGGCATCTAATGTGTCTGCAACAAAATATGATAAACTGAATCTCACTACACTCAGCACTAATAGTTTATATCCAAGCATTTAAAACTCTTGCAAACTACATTTTATAATTATATAAGCTCACAAAGAAGCACAGTGATGAAAAAGCCGCCATAAGTACAAAATAATGACCCAAACTAATGAAAGGCCGCAAGTGCTATGTTATTTATTTGTCTTGTTTCGTTGCTTGCTCATTAGAGGCATCCATCTCACAGCATCACTATGATATATAAGATAATGTCTGTACTACACAAGTGTGTGCTCTTAGACCATTGCCAGTGTCCAAGCGTTGTATCACAAACCTAGTGCAGATAGGTGCATGCTCTTGCTTTTGAATACCAGCAGAATGTAATTCAAAATCTTATTTCTCACGCAAAATATTTATCTTTTTGTTCAGGACCACAGCCATATTAAAATACCTGTATTAATTGTGGAATGAATACAAAGCACTGAATTTTTCAAGAATAAACTTTACTTAATGGAACACTGCAGTTAAAGGGACAGTCAAATACCAGAGAAGATTCCTCAAAACATGAAGTTCAAGTACAAATCCCAGATTCAGTATATTCTTTGTGTGTGTGTGTTCAGCGCAACCTAACATAATTAAAACCAAATCCATGTATTAACTTGGCTGATAGAAAGGTCCAACCTACCAAAAAGATATTTGCATAACATTTGTAAAATTCAGCAAGTCTATGATAAGATTCAAGAAACACAGCTTTTGTTCAATAAGGGAAGTTAACCTAATGTATGATTACGTATACAATTGACAGCATAGCCTAAAACATAAAAAACTGTAATAATTGAGATACGAATGAACTCCAATCATCATAAGCCTACACCAACGAAAAACGCTAAACTCAATGTCATTGAACCTTCCTCCATCCAGCACTGTTTGGACCAAACTTTCAAAAAGGCCAAAACTGAACTCTAAATATTTTTTTAAGCTGTTGATAAAATAATTTCCAAGGAAAAAAAATCAGAAAAATGTCCCACTGGTAGGATGGAGATTATTAAAAATTTCTACTAAAAAATAATAATGCAAGATGCAGAGTCTAACCAGTGCCAAGATTTATGAAGTGGGATACTTCTTCCTCTCTCTCCTATAAAAATAGTTTCATAGATAAAAGGCTCATTATTCTAAGGAGGCAATAATAGCATTCCCATGCGTTTATTTTTTTGTCAAGCATTCCATACATCTATTTTTATGTTACCATCACAGTATTACCCATATTTAAAGGTGAGAATGGAGACAAAGTAATTTGATACCTATTTTTAAGAATAAAGGAGATATTCAGAATTGCTCAAATTATAGAGGTATAAAGCTTATGAGCCACACTATGAAATTGTGGAAAAAAGTTATGGAATACCGTTTGCGGTTAGATACTTGTATCTCCTCAAATCAGTTTGGCTTTTATGCTTGGTCGTTCAACTTTGGAAGCTATTTTTCTTATAAGAGATTTGATGGAAAAGTATAGAGAGATGAAGAAAGATTTACATATGGTTTTTATTGACTTAGAAAAGGCGTATGATAGAGTCCCTACAAAAGTTTTATGGTGGGTCCTAGAGCGTAGGAGAGTATTTATACGATATATCCAAGTCTTGAAGGATATGTATGAGGGAGCTACCACCAGTGTCCGCACCATGGGAGGAGATACTAAGGAATTTTCCGTTTCTATTGGATTACACCAAGGTTCAGCTTTGAGCCCTTATTTTTCGCCTTGGTCATGGATGAGCTAACAAGACATATACAGGATGACATCCCTTGGTGTATGATGTTTACAGATGATATTGTATTAATAGATGAGACTCAAGCAAGGGTAAATCAAAAGTTGGAGTTATGGAGAAGCACTTTGGAATCTAAGGGTTTTAAGCTAAGTAGGACTAAGACTGAGTATATGCATTGTAGATTTAATAGCGAGAATAGAAAAAGGGGCAAAATTATTTTAGATGAAATAGCAGTGCCTCATAGTACTTATTTTAGATATCTTGGCTCTATTCTTCAAGAAGATGAGGGTTGTGAAGAAGATGTAAATCATAGGATTAAAGCTGGTTGGATGAAGTGGAGGGGTGCTACAGGAGTTCTATGTGATCGAAAGATGCCAATTAAATTAAAAGGAAAATTTTACCGCACTGTAATACGGCCTGCTATGATGTATGGTAGTGAGTGTTGGACAGTAAAAGGACAACACATGAGTAAAATGCATGTTGCAGAAATGAGAATGATAAGATGGATGTGTGGTCATACTAGGATGGATAGAATCCGCAATGAGTGCATTAGAGAAAAAGTGAGGGTAGCACCTATTGAGGATAAGATAAGAGAGCATAGATTGAGGTCGTTTGGCCATGTGAAACAAAGATCTAGCGATGCGCCAGTTAGAAAAACCAAACAAGTTAGAGTAGATATAGCTAAGAGAGGCAGAGGTAGGCCTAAACTGACTTGGTCAAAGGTGGTCCAAAATGATCTTATGATGTTACATCTATCAGAAGAGATAACCTTAAATCGTATTGAGTGGAAAAGAAGAATTCATATAGACGACCCCAATTGACTTGGGATTAAGGCTTTGTTGTTGTTGTTGTTGTTGTATAATGCAATGAAAGAAGAAAATAATGAAGGAAAAAATGTGACATATTTCAGTATTTCACTCTTATTTATTGACAAAAATTATGGGACAGAATGAAAATGTGAACTATTACAATGAGATGCCGGCAAAGCAAGGAATGCAACTTATGATAATGCTACGTTTCTTGTTTAAATGATAATGCTACGTTTAAAAACTGGTGACCAGGAAAAAAGTCAGCCTGATTACCAAAAATCAAAGCTTAGTTCCAGAGTTCAATAATGGCCAAACTTTTTTCTCCCATATAAACTATACAGACATATTCTAACATTTGCATCAAATTGTAGCCAGCTTAGGTTGATGTAAGCAGGATATTAATGTTCAAGATTGCTAACTTTGCAAATTTTTTAATTAAAAAAAATAAAAGGATCTGTTTTGGTGACACTGTAATAACATATTTCAATTAAAAAATAAGCAACGGCACACCAATGTGGATTACGAAGTTGAATACTAATAATTAGGCATATATTTATTGGCATGTTTTCAGCATTAAAACATCGCATCTGCAATTTGGGAGTACTGGCAGATGCCCTCCAAGCCAATTTAGATCAGCAGTAATGCATGGGCCAAAATCAACAATTGGACCTAAGGTTTGGAAAAAAGAATTGAAAAGGCAAAAACCTGCTATGCTAATTCATCCATTCTTCATTAGTCCAAAAAAAAAAAAAACAACCCTTGACACAAGGACATTACCATTGAAGTAAACATTTGGTGTCTACATCTCAACAATGACAAGCATGCAATGAGCACAAATAAATACACGGTTAACAATAAGAAATTTAATTCAATCCTTCGAGTTACATGTGAATATGAAAGAGAACAAGTTATGACCTGAGAATCATAGAACAATCTATGATCTAACTGGATATAACGGCACTCAGTATAGTTAAATGAAATATCACAAAAAGAAATTAGGAAAAACGCCAACATAGAATGAACAATTTAATACCAATTCCTTACAGAAGCTAATGTAGAAGACAGAAAGAACGTGCATTGAACTCAGAAACACACAACAATCCATGAATCAACTTAAGATTATGACCTTCAATGTAGTACAATAAAAAATCATAAGAATAAGTGAAGACAAGGAAAAGATATACAATAAAAAATCATAAGAATAAGTGAAGACAAGGAAAAGATATTGCGTAACCAATAGAAGAAAATTTAAGATGAGATCCAATCAATTCATCTAAATATGCCAAAAAATCTTCTTTTACTATCACCTATAATCTGGTCAAGAAGATTAAATCCCTGCTATGAGCCATAAGCCTAAAAAATCATACAGTAAATAGAAGAAAAACATGTTGAGTTATCAGCATTATTATATTCTAAAAGTTAGGAGTTATGTTCCCAGCTTTGAACCTGAGATTCAGAGGATAATTCACAAGATCCCTGATAACTTTCTTTAAGTGCAAAGAAATTCAATGTCTGGAGGGTTTATAATATAATTTTTTTCACTTTCATTTAGAACCATTTATTTGAGCCCACTCAACTTTTATTACAATTTTTGCACCAACCATGAGGTACTCATGAATGTGCAAGTGTTCTCCTGTGGTTTAATTTGTTGCTTAGAGGGAAATAGTGAATTTGGCGGCCCTAGATCTTTCCAAAGATTCAGCCCCAAACTGAATTGATTGGAGGAAAGGAAACAGATTTATATAACTAACTCCAACTAGTTTAAAATTGAAGCTTTGCTAAGTTGAGCTAGAGTGTTCATATGACCAAACTTTGACACGATTCTGTTTTTTTTAATGTAAACTAAACAAAAAAAATTATTTGTAAATAATATCACACTCAAATATCTTGATTAAAGCAATATTATCCATGCACAAATTGATTGTAAAACTAGATGTTGAAAAGAGACATCCATGTCCAAAAAATGCAGCCAGAGTATTGCAAACAAAATGAGGTATGAAATAACAGCTCCCAATTTCATATCAATTGAAACATCTATCCAAAATATTAAGGCCTTTCTGCAAAGACTAGTTATTCTGTACACATATTCCATTAAGAACACTATAAGGTAGAGATTAATTACTCATCTTAATAATGGAAACAACCATGATAAGTATACAAATGATTTAGTGAGAAATTGCCCTTGTAATTCCATTTAAGATTGTTCAGAAAACAGTGCAAACATTTGCAAGAAGACACAGAAAAGAAGTTGTACCTCTATTTGACTGTCTCTTATTAACACTATAGCCACCAACATAACCAGCAGAATTTTTTACTGAAACATCAGAAGTGGCATTGCCAAGGTTGTAGCCAAAGGAGCCAGATCCATCTCGCTCAGAGTTTGATGATCTCCAGGTGGGGTCCCCATAATCTGAACCTCCACCATAAAGGTCAGCAAAGGCTCCATCAAAGCTACCATTTGATGCAGCATATGATGATGTTGGTGCCAAATTGTTCCCATTGTTTCTTCCATATCCACCTGTGCTAAGACCAAAAGTATTTTGACCACCTCCATAGCCAAAATTCAGGCTGTTGCTAGAAACATTACTTCCACCACCTTGTGCTGAAACTGTCGAAGAACCCCAATTAACTCCATTGTTGCCAAAATTGTTCCCACCAATGCCTCCACTTGCAGATCCCATGTATGCATTGGAACTTGCAGAGCTAGAGTTACAGTTGAGTCCCCCATTTCCCCACAAGTTCCTAGTAACTGAGCTGAAAAAAGAACTATTTCCTCCATTACCTCCATCATATCCTATAGGACTAGCAAACTTATTTGTATTACTAACATAGTAAGGGCTCATTCCCCTTCCATAGTTGAGGTTGCTGCTAAAATTTGTGTTACCTCCATAACTAGGGCTCAATGCTGGCTCAAAATTCATACCCATTCCATAACCAGAACCAAATGGAGGAAACCCACTGCGGCCCCCAGCAACTGGAGTAAATCTACTATCCATCCTAAGTCCATTGCCTCCAACATTACTTGGAGTATAGCCCTGGGTGTAGCCACTAAGAAAACTATTAACCCTACTCAAACCATAGTTATATCCACCAAGTGGGCCGCGACTAGGACCAGGAGATAACTCTTTGGGAACTGCTCGTTTAACTTCAACCATTTTTCCATTCAATTCATGAAAAGTCTTCATCAAAACTTTGTCCACCGCCTCTTCTGAATCATATGTAATGAATCCAAATCCCCTTGGCCTCTGTGTGTTGTGATCATACATCACCACTACATCCATGATTGTCCCATACTGCTCAAAATACTTCCTAAAATCAGTTTCAGTAACTGTGGATGCCAAACCTCCAACAAATATCTTTCTTGTACGGCCTGGGCCAGGAGAGCCATGAATGCTACTACCACTGTTTCTGTTAAGAATGTTCTGATCATCCCTGGGAACAGCCTTTTTTGCCTCAACCTGAAGACAGACAACTCACTAATTGTGAAAAACTTAAGCTCGATAGCAAGAAATCTATCAGCATTTGAAACTCAATTTGAAGTGCATCGAGATTGCAAGTTATGAGCCATTAACAAAATCAATAAAAAAGAAATTTCTAAAAAAAAAAGTTAAAAGATAAGTGAAAAGGTAGGATTTTACTTTTAGATCAGTTTGAAATCTAGCTTAATGCAGAACCAGAACTAAACGAATTCCTGCAATTAGAGCATTGAAATCATGTCTCCTGTATGGAAATGATTTTCCCAATTTTGTTCACTACAATCCCCTACAGTTTTAATACATTATACATGATAATGTTGTTGCTTTAAGATTAACAAAACTAACCATCCTGCCATCAATGTTGTGCTTTTCCTTAATCACTCTCTCTGCAACAGCTGGATCAGCAAAAACAACAAAACCAAATCCACGGGCCCGCCCAGTGGTTCGATCCTTCATTATCACAGCTTCCACCACCTCCCCAAATGATTCAAAATACTCCTTGAGTCTATCTTCATTGGTGTCCCATGAAATTCCACCAATGAATAGCTTGCCATTATCAGATTGCATTTTTTTTAATAATCTACAAAAACAAAAAATAAAACCCATCCACATCAAGCCTACAGATAGACACTGCAAATCAGTCCAATGCAAAACTAATCTAATGTAAAAAAGCACCTTTAACTAAAAGAATTGCCACCCGCTTTGAATTCAATCCTGATAGATGTGTTTGGTGACACTGGATCCAAACAAATCAAATGTATATATTAGCTTTAAAATTATGAAATGAATAAGAGTAGATAAAAAATGCAACCAATAAATCTAAGCTAGGAAAAGAATACAACAGATAATTGATTGAACAATTAGAACAATACCTTATTGAACAATTATAAGAAACAAACAACTCGTACATTCTTTTTGATGTAAAACAAAAACTAATAGATCCTTGAACGATTAAACGATCAACCAACCAACTCGCAATGACTAAAACCTGATACCAAAAAGAAATGAAAAAAGAACAACCCAGAAACAGAATTCAATCATGGATTTAATAAAGTTTCAAAATTTGGTAAGATCCAAATACTAAATCTTATAAAACGCACCGATTAGAGAAAAACCCAGATGCCAAATCTTATCAAAAAACAAAGAATTAAGATCTGAGAGGAGGCACAATAAGAATTAAAACAGAGGGCATGCTCATCCTCCTCCACAATATGCCCCCTCTCCTTCTTTCAATTGGTGTTATAATAATTTTTTATGAGCTAATGCAAATTTAATTAACAAACAAATTGAAATTTATACAAATAATCTAGTCAGAGAAATGGGTTTTTTTTTTTTGGTTGGGTTTGAGAGAGATATATAAGGAGAGAAGAAGAGAACAGAAGGCCTTGTGGCGTATGGTGTGAGGAATATATAAGAAGAGACTGAAAATGGAAGGAGCAAATTTTGATATTTTATTTTTTTTTAAAAAAAAATTGCAATTAAAGGTTAAATTGGAACGTGAGTTTTTTGACCTTATGCAAATTTTTAAAATAATAATAATAAATAAAAAAAAAAAAGTTAGCTTGCTTGTCATCCTCACTGTTTATTAATATACATTTATTTGGTAAATGGTAAACTATACTATATATGTAAGTGCACAAATCTACATGCATGCATGAGATTAAAGTTCACTATTTATGGCATTAACATACCTCATTTTTCTTAACCATTTAATTTTTTTTTCATCTGTTCAAAACCTCTTAAATTTTGATTAATGGTTGTGATCTTCTGATTTTTTGACTTTATAATAAACCATTGATGAAACATATTTTAGGGAAAAATTCCAGCACCTTAAGAATGTGGCTAATAGTAGTATTCTTTCTCCAAATCCTTTTTGAAGTTTTGAATTCTTAGCTCTTCACTTCTAAATTGTTACTAATTCAATAATTTACAAATCCATCAATTTAGACTTAATTTTTATAAATAAATTTTTTAATAAATGGACTTGTCTTTCTGTTTAGACTTAATATTTATAAATAAATTTAATAATGATTGATTTGTGATAAAAAAAAATATATTTTAAATTGTATTTACTTATCTTGCAAATGTAAATAACAATATATTTCGTCTTATTAATATTACATATAATATAATCAAGAAATGAATAAGTAACTAGTAAATTTTTTTACTTCACACCATATGACTCTAATAATTAAATATTTGTTAATCATATTTTACTTGCTAAGTTAATTTTTTATATTTTTTAAATAAGTTAATTTTAATATTATTCTTTTGTTAATTTTTTATTTTTTTATTTTTTTTCTTTATGTTTTTAGCTAATATATTTTTTTTGCATATATTTTTATATGGTTTTACCTACCAGGATTTGACAAATTTTGCAAAGTGGTGTGAATTGTGCGGTGGTTTCTCATCTTTCAAGTATTTGCCACGTATTTTATACGTATAAGAAACTTATTAACCAATGCTTGAGCTTTGTTTATATCTCTTTTGTCTAGAGATATTTATGGGTTGGACTCTAATTTTATACAAGTTAACAGTGTATAAATTATATTTATTTATTTTAATAAATATAACTTATTGTTATAATTAATTTATTCCAATATCTCAATTTTTTAAATTATATTATAATTAATATAATTAATAAAATAAAATGTATAGCATGTCAAGGCATAGTCCAAAGGCAAGTATATATTTTTTGTAGTTAATAGATTTAGAATTGATTCCCCCTTTCTAATGTAATATTATATTAAAAAAAATAAAATAAATGTATCTTTCGAACATATAGTCAAATAGAATAAATATAATATGAATATAAAATAAATTAGTTGCAATATAAATTTGTGTTGATTTTAACCATCACAAGTAATCTTTTAACTTAATTTTATATGACAGAGTCATGTAAATTTTTATTATCTCTTGCTAATATTATTTTTTAATCAAAATGTATATGATTTTATCATATAAAATTAAATTAAAAAATCATCATGAATGATTAAAATCATCATAAAATTGTGTTGCAACTAATTTATTTTATATTCATAATATATTTACCCATTTAGTGGTATGTACGGATCAAGTTTGATAGAGTTGCAGTGATTTTTTAATCCAACTGAACCATACAAAAGAGTATCTCAAACTAATGTTGCCCAAATTAATTTAGTATTCGGTTGAATCGGTTTGGTTTTAAACATATTGGTATTAATATTAGAGTTTTATATTTGAATTTATTTTAATATTGTCAGATTGGGTCAAGTTTAGTCGAGTTAAGTGATAAAATAATATATATATATATAAGAGTCGGTCGGATCCATATTAAAATAAAAAAAAATTATCCAACCCAACCTACCAATCAAACCTAAAATTTTTTAAAATAAATATAAATCCAATTTCACCTTTATATATAATATGAACCAATCGAATGCAATCAAAATATATTCGGTTCGGTCAAATTCAATAGGGTCATAAAAATTTGCACACCAATCCAACTTGACCATATATTTAAAATATTATAATAATTTATAATATAATTTAAATGTTTTATTTATTAACTTTAAAAATATTACTATTTTATTAATTACAATATAATTTGAGGACTTGAAATATTGAAGATAAATTAATTATAATAATATTTTATATTTTATTAAAATAAATAGAAATGATAATTAAATTTATTTTGTTTTATGAATCTAGTCAATCAATTCAAACCGTTGGAGCCCTCTACCAATGTCTTTGGTCCATCATATCTATATTTAGATTAAATTCGATGGTATGGTAATGAAAATTTTATAGCCATTGTGATCTTATTCAACTAACTTCGAAAGAATAATTTACATAAAAAAAACCTCAAGATTAATGTTATATTAAATAGAATTAAATATTAGTATAATATCAATCAAATTAAAAAATTGAATTAATTTAACATTATATTGTAAGTTTTTGAAATTCATATTTAAAATCATATTAAATTGAATTGAATATTAATGTAATATCAATTATCAAAATAGAAGAATGTGCGTATAAGCCCTTATAGTTTTTGTGTAGGTATAAGTTAATAATTTTTAATTATACATAATTTTTTATAAAACAAGCTATTTAAGTCTGCTGATTAGATAGAGATTTTAATGAGATTTCTTTTTAGGTTAAATAGTTTATTTATTTAGATAAAAGGTTCAAATAAACCTTCAAATTTTTAAAAATGTACATATTGACCTTGAATTAATTTTAAATTCATAAAAAATTAGAATTTTTTACCTTTTCTCCATTTTCTTATTAATCAATTCTAAGCCATACAAAAAAAATTCTTTAGTTTTCTTTCATCTTCTTAACAATCAAATAATTATTTTCTCCACAAGAAGACTCTTATTATTCCCTCTCTTTTGTTTCATATTTTAATACTACACATAACACTAAATAATCATTAAAAAAAACTTATTGAATCTACTAAAGAACAAGAGTTAGAGTTAAAAATGAACAAACACAAGTTTTAAATAAATGAATTCTACAAAACCACAAAAAAAAAAAATTACAAAAATAAAATCAGATGTCATTTTTCAAGAGAGTAACTCTCTCGCTACCTGAAGATGAAATGAACTTTAATGTCCAATCTGAGTGTTGTTTCTTATCATCAAAGAAACACAATAAAATTATTTTACAAAAAGTTTATACTTCTGTGTTTTGTGAAAGAAAAATTATAAAGTTGTATTAGGATTTGGTTAAATATTAAGTCCAGTTGGGAAACTATTAGCATTGTATTGAAAATTACAATTTTTTAATTGAATGAGATTATAAGAATCGACAGAAATTTTAGCTGGCCATTTATAACTCTCGTGGGTATTATAGATCTAGAGATAAATAATATATTTTTATTTATTAAAATTTGTTTAATTAATTTAAATTTTATTTATTGAAGATAAAGTATTTTTTATTTTATTAAATAGTTATAGATAATGGGTGTTGATTTATTGTAAAATGAAAGGCTTAAATAGTAAGTTTTAAGGAATCTCATACCTATTTAAACTTAAAATTAATTTAAGAGGTAATGTATACTTTCGTGAAAATTTGAAGAATTTAATTATTTACATATTTTCGCTAAATAAACAAATTATTTAACAAAAAATAAGCCCCCCATTAAAGTTACCGTCTAACTAGGAGTTTAAGTAGTATGTTCTGTAAAAAAAAATTATGCATAATTGAGAAAAAAAAATTTTAATGCCCACTTATATTTGCGCGAAAACTGCAAGAGTCTATATGCATCTTTTCCCTACCAAATTTGAATACTTCATATTTCAGATTTGAATGGATACCAATTCTCAAATTTTTAAAAACTGAATTCTTGATTAAGTGATCACTTTAATTTTTAATTCTCAAATTTTTTAAAACTGAAATTTCTTAAATTTGATATTTTATATATCTAAATGGAGCCCTATATATATAAAAACCACATCCAAGCCATTTTATTTTATATCTAATCTTAATTAAGCTTAGGTATAATTTTATTTCCCATAATGTGGAAGTTGGTTATATATATGAATTCACAGTTTTTTTTTTATATATATTTAAAAATTTGTAGTAGTTTCTTTCATTTTTTAATTTCAAAGAAAATGTAAATTGATTTTTTAATTATACATAACAACTCAACATGTACAGTAACATAAATTTATATTCGTTTTTTTAAATTTTCTAACATAGCAAATGGTTTCTTTTTTAATTTTGTAAGAAAAATAAATTTAATAGTTGCACAAAATCAACATGATTGTGATAGTAAAATGTTAATATATATTTATATATATATTATTACTCTATTTTAAACAACACATTATCTACAACTCAAATAATTAGATTTATATGTTTATTATAATTAGTTATTTTAAAGGCAAACAAGTTAACAATTAAAACGAATTGGTAAGAACATTCTTTATTTTTGGCATATAAAGGTGTATATATCACTGGTTTGTACTGAACATGTCAATTTATTTTGTTAAATGGGAAATCGTTGAAATTTTACTACTTTTACAAGTTCACAAATCACATAATGTATAGTATATCATAAATATTGAACAGTAAAACTGACATGCATATTGGACTTGTTAATTTATTGTTTTTATTGTAGATCGCACTTAGATAAATAATAAATTATTTTTCTCTATATTTCTTATGAAATGCGTGCTTTAATAAATTAATCTCTATATAGCAACTTGCTTGGATGGCAGCCATCCATATATAATCTAATTGGCAAAATAGATTCGCGATTATTATTATTATTATTTCATTGCATCATAATTAAAAATATATATTAAATTTGACAAATAATATATATTATATATTTGAAAGTTATATTCCAAAAAGCGTATGTCTTGATTATAGCTATATATCCTAAAAATTAAAATATCAATATCTTATAAAAAAGAATATTTTCCATCCATAAAAATTTTCAATTTAAATAATTATATATAAATGATATATGCATGTTTAGTAGAATGTACGTAAAAGATAAATTTAAAAATTAATTCAAAATATCATTTTTAAAAAATATATAAAAATAAATAATTGTTTAACGTGAAAGATAATTTTTATGACAATCGTAAGCATAATCATATAAATATGAAATAACTAGTTTAGATTTGAGATAAAATTTTATTAATAAAAAAACCACTTTATCATAATTTAAAAAAAATTATCAGGCTTTTTTTTTGTAAATTTGAGAAGCTAAGCGACCAAAAGAAAACAAAGAAATAGATCAGTAAATTTGGGGGAGACAATGGGCAGTGAAGCACTAAAATTAGGGTAAATTAAATAAGGGAATGTAATTAGGAAATGAGAATATTTTATTTTAATTTGTTCGTGCTTCCCACGAAAGGAGCTTTGGTGTTTCCACTAGCTAGCTGTCTTTAAAGCTACAGCTAATTTCCTTTCAATCTTCCATTACTCTAACCAAACTTTTCATTACCTATCTTACCCCAGTCCCTACTTAATGCAACTAACTAAGGTTCATAACTAAACTACACCCTATATCTCAAAAAAAAAAAAAAAAACTAAACTACACCCTAAGTAAAGGACATTTTAATAATTTCCCACGTCTCTAATAGTAAATTTTGCCCTTTTTTTTTACAATTTATTATAACTATTCACCTCATATTTTATAAATATCAAATGGATTGGTATATTGGGATAGTGGGTAACATGGTGGGCCTCCAGCCTGCCACTAGTTGGGGAAGTGTATGATGACAATGGGGAGAGAGAAATAAATTTATCTCATGCATCGGATTTGTTTATTGCCATTAACTAATCTAAAACAGGGAATTCATCAACGGTATATGTTCCCTTGATTGCAATCACCCAATCATAGTCTTGCTTTAGGTTACTTTTTTTTTCTTTTATGTTTTTTAAAGAAGATGGCACGTTTAATTTGATGAATGTCTAATTGCTTAGGAACTTTTCAATTACATTATTTTTGGGCGAAGCAAAATTTTTGCATTTCTCCTATTAAAAAATTAAAAGTAAGGATATAGTTTTTTTTTTAGTTCTAAGAAACATAGGTTAGTGTAATTTACATTTTATTATAATAAAATATTAAATTTATGAGATACATGTAGGAAGTGAAATTAAAATCTTGAAATTGAACCATATTTCACTTTTTATTGAATAATTTCAAATTCGCAAATAAGTATTTGTGTCATTGCAACAAAAAACAACCTAATTAATAAAAATTTTATTAAAGACCCGAGTTAGATTCCTTAAGTTTCAAGCAGGGGCGAAATTAGGTGAGGTTGGGTGGAGTTGATGACTCTCTCTGCCGGCCGTCGGACGTATATTTTTAAGGGGTCATTTCTACCGGCCGGAGCAATAAAAGTGGAGTCTCAGCCCCTCAGTCTCTCTCTCCTCCTTTTGTCCTTCTCTCCCTGAGAGACTGGCTCCGCCACTGATTACAAGAAGATTTAAATGTATTTGAAAATGACAAGCAACTTATACACCTAAAAGAGTGATAAAAATCTATCTAAATAACAGATATTATTTAATGAAAGATAGATTAATTATTTTTTAATAATAAAAATTAAAATTTATAGTACATAAAACTATATATATGGGTGTGAAAAACCAGATAGAAATAATCAAACAAACAATAACAGGCAGAAGCAAATAATTTGTTAAAAAAAAAAACTGAGAAAGCAATGAAGATTTTTCTAAAGAATAAACACATGTTAGATAAATGATGAATTTGTCAATAGAAACTCTGATACATAAAAAGATAAATAAAAACAACCTCATAATCAAGATGCTAGAAGCCAGGATAAGGAAAGATCATGAACGATAGCTATAAATTATCTGCAAAGCGAGGCTCTAAAGAAAACTTGAGAAGCTGAAAAACAATCTTCTCTAAAGAACATAATCTAAATAGACCATACAATACCAATCAGAAATTTGGCTCAATAATACCAAAACCATATGATACCAATCAGAAATTTGGCTCAATAATAATAGAATGAACAAAGAGAAGGTTGTTTTGTTTTTGTCTTCCTTGATACTTCAAAACCATACAATACCAATCAGAAATTTGGCTCAATAATAATAGTTAGGGTTTTATGACAACCTAATTAACTCAGTATGTAAGAGCATGTCTAATGGATCCAATAGTTATGTGAATAATTTATTTAAATAATTTATTTATATAAAGTATTATTCTTATTAAAAAATTATTATTCTTATCAATAAATTATTATTTTTATAAAAAAATTTATTTTAAAAAATTATTATTTTTATAAAAAATTATTAAATTATTATTTTTTTCTATAAAATTTATTATTTTTATTAAAAATTATTAAAATTATTTATTTATATTTATAAAAATTATTTATATTTTTAAATAAAGGGCTGCCATTTTTTTGCTATCAAAGAAGAGACCGCCCCACTTTAATGAGATGTGAGACTTAGCCCCCGTAGTTCTAGTCTCAAGAAGGGACTAAGATCAAAAGAACACCCCCTAATAAAGGATATTATAAGGGTTGTGATCTCCGACTTAAATTTAAATTGTCTATTTTATAAATTCTATATTCAGAGCAAATATTAGATGACAAATCAAAAACATAGAAGTATTTAATTCTAGGTTATCAATTAATATGGATTTAGGTATACCTCTAAATTTATTTTCAATCATTCTTTAGTTGTCTAACTATTTACATGCGATCATGGAGTCTTGCAATATTTATTTGCATACAGTTTGTCTTGTAATTATTAATCATACTAATGTGGCAGCATATTCAATATTTTGGGATATTCAATTTATGGTGGGTTGAGTAGAATATGTGCATGTTTGTGTCCATTTGATCACGGTTTGAAATTGATTAGTATATAATTATGGGTGAATATTTGGTCGATCGATTTATTAATCGAATGAACCGATTTTTAACCGATTTTTCTAATCTTTTTTAGTCGAATCAACTAATTTTTAATTTAGATCAATTTGGTTAATTAACCGAATCAAATCTGTCGATTCGGTTAATTAATTAAATCGATCGATTTTTTATTCTATAATAAAAATTAATATAACTAAATAAAATTTATTAAAAAACAAAAAAACTTTATTTTGCAATAAAAAAATAAAAATTATATAATTAAAAAATTAAAAAGATTAATAAATAACTAAACAATAATTATATATATATTTTTAAATTTTAATTAATGGTTAACCGGACCAAATCAGTTAACCGTTAATTGAATCAAAAATCGAATTAACTCAAATTACGACTGAGCACGGATACTAGAGATACTTGAACTGATCCAAATATCTTAATCGAAATATTCAGGCTGAAAAAATATGTTGACTTTTTAACTTTCTCCAAACCAAATATAATCGAACTGATTTTTTATAATATGAAACGGTTCTGAATAATAAGCTATATCCAAATTAAGAACCATACCGAATCGAAAAACTAGAATAATAACCAATTTTTTTACATCATTCTAATTTAGTTTAATCAATATAAATGATATAGTATATGAAATAACCCTTAAAAATTATTATATTAAGAATGATTTAATTAATGTTAATCATATATACTTTGCTAAACATAATTAAAGTTGTTACATATTCAATAATTGTTATAAAAATAACATTTATTTATAGTTTAAAATGTTTTTATTTTGGCATAATCCTTGAAAATCAAAACATATAGATAAAATTATAATAAAACATGGATAAATATATGTATAGTTTATCCAAGTTAGAATTACAATTTAAATTTTCAATTTGTATCATAATACTTTTGTATTAGTATTGTACTACATGTAAACTTATATTTTTTTTATGAAAACTTATGAATTTTATTACTAATTTGAAAAATATTTAAAAATCTAAATATTCTGTGAATTAAATTTTTATCTTTTATAATATGCTATTACTATATAAAAATTTTAGTTGATAAAAATTTTATTTTAAAAATATTTTAATTTATAAAATTTAGTCCTGAAAGTATATAATACCGGAATCAAATTATCCCAAAAATTATGAAATAATATAATATGAAGATTTTTATATGTAAAATGATTTTAAATCTTACATTTTTAAAATTCTTGACTTTTGAAACTGTTATGGAGATTTTTAAAAAATTTAGATTGGATCGAATTGTACTCATCTCTAACCCAAATTATTTAACTGAATCGACCATGATTTATTACGATTGGTTAACTGAATTAAATATTCTGTCAGTTAATCAAATATTCAGTCTGTTAACAAAAAAAAAAATGCCCACCTCTATATATAATAGAGTTTAGATTTCAAACATCCATGCTCAAATTTATTATTATTCAGAAATATACTAATTATGATATTTAAACATTTTACTTCGAAATAAATATAAAGTATTTTACCATTAAGCCATTTTATTAATGTTTGTTACTTTTAGCAAGTGATGGAGATGATTTTTATTTTTGATTTCATTTTTTAGAGAAAGAAAATAAAAATACATTTGATAATATTATTAAATTTTAGATTTTTTTAACAAATAAAAAACTGTTTTGTAAAAATACAAAATCTATAAAATATTTTTTGAGAATATTAGTTTGAGAAAACATTTATATAATTAATTTTTTTCTTTATTACCGCCTTTCACTGTCATTCTTCATTGATTAAATGTCAGTTTTTTCTCTTTTCATTATAATTTATGCAAATTTTCTTCTCTTTGCTTTTTGCTTTTTTATTTTTTTCATGTATTTTTTGTTGTCTTTTATTTTATACAAATCGTTATCAAAAGACATTTATTTAATTTTTAATTTTTTAATATTTTTAATTTATTTAATTATTATCTATAATATCTAATTAATATTATGATATATTATTAGAATAAATAATATATTTTTTTAATAGGTGAATAAAATCATGTCAATAATTTTTTTTTATTTATATAACTGTAATGGAGTCATATATAGTAGCAAATTTCAAAGCTAATAATGGAACTAATCAAATAACTCTATAGCATTTAACATGACAATCTCTACTCTTTCAATTTGATAATGGAGTCTTTAGTTATTACCTTTAGGAGATTTTATTATAAACACATAAAATTTTCTGAATGTGCTGCCAATAAATATTTCTCATAGTTCAGTAGAAAAAGTACGAACATTTACATAAATATTTGTATATATATATATATTTTTACCATTTTTCATTAATAAATTTTAATTAAATAATGTCAAGGAATAGTCATATTGTAAATTTTCTTCTTCCCTCATATGGAGTTTGCTTTTGATGTGGGATTGTTTTAACATTGTGGCTAAGCTCAAGCCACTAGTTAAGCGATGAGTTGTTACATTCTTCAAACTTTTGGATGCGATCTCATAAATATACAAGAACAAATAAATTAAAAAAATAAATATTTAAATATTATATAAAATGAGACATCAGTGAAAAATTTTAAAAATATACATATAAAATAAAAATTAAATTCAAAAATTATTTTAAAAAAATAACATTATGGGTCAAGTACCTCTTATTCAATTTTTTTTTAAATTGTTATATTTTTATAAATCTCTTTAATTTAATTTATGCATTCAAAAAAATCTCTTTAACTTATATGTTTAATATATTTTTAGATTTTTTAGTTGAACAATATATAATAATTTATATATTTTTTTTATGTTATAATCGAGATTATCCGAAAGTGACATTTAGAATCAATAATAATGAAATAATAATAATAATATATAATGTGTATTAAAATATTTTTTTAAAAAATTCAAATGAATAAATAAAAAAAAGTATGACAAAAATTCACGCTTTTGCATAATTAAACTGCAAATAAGCATTAATTTATTAACAACCTACAAAAATTACGGAAGATGGGGACGTATTACAATTCAAATCAAATTAAGGAAATAAAATCAATTATTAAGTAAATCAAATGTATGCTAATAAAATCAAAAAAAAATTTCCATTATAAGAAAGTTAAAATAAAAAAGTAAATTATTATTTTATTTTTGAGATTTAATTTGATTAAGAAAATTTTTCCTTTTAAAAAATAAATTAAATGTTCATTTATATTTTTTAATAAATAACTATTTTTTCTTTTAACTAAATGAAAAAGGTCTCTCTCCATATATACATATATGGCTCTAAAATCTAATATAATATAACTTTTCTTTTTAATAAAAACTCGAATTAAATATTTTTTTGAATTTTTCACTTAATATAAAACCTATATTTTTATTATAGCCAAAAAAATTTATACACTATAAAAAACATAACCATCAATTTAACATATATACATATGTAAATTGTTTACTCAAGGCATAATTTTTTATGTTATTAGAATATGTAAAATAGTTTTTAAATTTTAAAAAATTAAGCTTCATTATTGAATTAAAAACAAAAAAAAATATATCATTTAATTTTGAATCTACTTAAAGAAATTAAAAAAATACTAATCAATTTTAATTTAATTTAATTTAATTTTACAATCAATATTAAAATTTTCCTTTAACTATTAAAAATTATTTTAACTGGTAGTGAATGGCTATTTTGTTAGTAAAACCAAATGCGAATAAATGAATATTTAATGTATTTTTAAAAAATAAATGAAATGAGTTTATTTAGATTAAATTTAATTCAATGGATTAAATAGTAGTTTAGAAAATAGGCCTAGAAAAGGGACATATTTTTATACTCCAATAAAAAATTTATTGGATAATTATCATTGAAGATTAAGGTAAATTTTATACTCTTGCTTTCTTTGATAATTTATTCCTATTTTACTAATAAAAAAAAAAGAAAAAGAAAAAGAAAGGCCAAATATCGGGGACCTACAGTCTTTTGTGTGAAACCAATTGTATAGAATCAAAACTCTTCACATGCGGCAGCTCATCAATTGCCATACTCCACTAGTAAACTTTACTTATCATTACGCTTTCCCTCCAAAATTCCAATTCAATTAAAATCAATTCTTTTCCCTCCATTCTTGTTTTTAAATTTTCTTCTCAATTCTCATTGCTATTTATTTCAATCTCGAATCCCATCTTTCCCACCATCACAACCACTATTTCTCCTTCCTCCAATTCCCAAAATTTGCCTCTCTTAATCTGTACATGGCTGCTTTCAGGCCATCAATTTCCTTGGCCTCCATGGATGGACACCAGAAGACTGCAGCTGGTGAGATTCATGTTATCCTAGGCCCCATGTTCGCCGGAAAAACCACTGCTCTCCTCCGTCGAATCAACTCCGAGGGCAACATGGCAGGTGGGTTCTTTTAACCTATGTTCAATTTATTTTTTGGCTTATAAGCTTATCAAAGTTAGTATCTTTATAAATTCCGTGTAGAAATGTGGCAATGATAAAATCAAGTAAGGACACAAGATATGCTAAAGATTCGGTGGTTACTCATGATGGATTGAAATTTCCTTGCTGGGCATTGCCTGATCTGACCTCCTTTCAACAGAGGTTTGGAGACGAAGCTTATCGTAAGGTGATTCTTTTTTCACTGTTTAAATTTTAACTTTTTAAGCACTTCTTGTACTATGGGTTCTTTAATGTTTCATTAATAGAAACACTTATTCATAATTACCAGCAGATTTCGCCCATTTTTTAATTTTCAAATTTAGTCATCTTGTTGTAGAATGAGAAATTGAATAGGATTTTGTTTACTTGTTCTATTTAATCACCGACGAATATCTGCTAGGCTTACAGTTCGTTTGTTTTTGATGTTTTTAATCGTATGTTTTATATTTAAAGGAGAGAAATTAGAAGAGGGTTAGAAGCGTTGCTCATTCTATGATCTGTTAGATCAACTATAATAAAATTGGGTACCAATTGAATGAGTTGTATAGCTTTGATAATTTTTTTTCACAATTAAGGTAGTTATTGTTTTTTCATTGCCTTGTGCTGTTCTTGTTGACAGCTTGATGTTATTGGTATTGATGAGGCTCAGTTTTTTCAAGACCTTTACGAATTCTGCTGCAAGGCTGCAGATCATGATGGGAAAACTGTAATTGTAGCAGGTCTTGATGGGGATTATTTAAGGTGCTGCTCAATATATCACTCTATTCAGTAATAAAATTTTGTGTTATTGATATGGTACAATATATTTCTGGATATTTTATGGAAGCCCATGATAAATTATTAGCATTGACTAATGAATTTTGACATGAAATATTGCAACTTGGTGCAATGGCTGTAACACTGCTAGTTGTTCTAATGCCTTTTGTAGGCACCAGCTTGCAAATTAATTTTCAAAACCTTTAGTTTTACTTCCAAGGGAGGACACCTGCTCAATTCCCTTCTTTTACTGCAATCCTTAACTTTGTTGTTTTCTGAAAATGCTTTTAATGTGCATTTTCAGCAATTTTATGTTTAACGAAGTGTGGATTAACTAAAGTTTCAATTACATTACAATCAATGGGATTTATGTAATTGTGTTAAATAAAGAGTGATTTTAGTTGTTGGATTGGTATGTTTTATTTTTCAATCAAGTCTTTTATTTTTTTTTATCTTGAGTCTTTGATGCCTGTCACTTGACTTTGATGTCTTCTTTCACCAATTACTTTTTACACAAACATGGGCATTCCCACTGATTAGAGAATAACTTTGATTGGCAGGAGAACCTTTGGTTCTGTGCTTGACATAATTCCTCTTGCTGATACTGTAACCAAATTAACAGCAAGGTGTGAACTTTGTGGCAAACGAGCCTTCTTTACCTTAAGAAAGACAGCAGATACCCAAACAGAACTGATTGGTGGTGCTGATGTCTATATGCCTGTTTGCAGGCAACACTATACCAATGGACAAGTAGTCAAAGAAGTTGCAAGAAGTGTCATAGAAACAAGTAAAGTTCAGTCTGACTCCAATGCTGAGATAGCTGCAGTTGTGTAGCTAAATTCCTCACTTCTTAACAGGCTAATTCTATCTTGAACTTGGTTTGTGTTTTACTAATTTTTTATAGTTTTCTGCCATGCCAAATATGAAATGTTTGTGGGTTTTGCAGCACAATTTCAATGTACTTTTGTCATATTATGTATGTTATATACAGAGTGGGCTTTTAGATGGAAGCACTGGACATTTGTTTATGCACTCAACATTTGTTTTATGCAATGTACTAGCTTTTCAATATAGTAACATTTGCAATGTATTTGTTTTATGAAAAATATAATTCACTTGCGTTCTGTTTTTTCATTAAAATGAATAGGGAATTACTAAAAATTGACCTATATTATCAGAAAATTATTATATACAAAACACAATTAAAAAATTATTGATTAAATAATTTACATTTCATAACTAATAAACTCAATTCACCTTTCTTATCTGGGAGTGGCAATGAGTTAGATATTTTTGGATATTTGATTCGTTTTAATATATTTATATAGGGTATAGGTAGTTTATAAATAAATTTGGATGAGTATGAGTAGTATTTTTATTATTTATAATGGGTTTGAATCAGGTTCGGATATATATCATTGAGTATTCATTATTTGAATCTGATTATATATTAATTATATTTTATTAAAATTTTTATATTTAAATGTGTAATTAAAAGGGTTTGAGTAGTAAACGAGCAGTATTAAATGAATTTGGGACGGATATATGTATAATTATAATTGGGTTTAAACGGATTTGAATATTTAAAAAAAATAAACGGGTTCTGATTTAAGTAGTATACTTTTTTCTTGTATTTTACTTATTGCCAACTCTATTCTTACCCTATTCAAATATAATATCTCACTCATTTTGGTTCATATTTATTTCATAACTAATGCATTAGAAAAAAGAAATCAATTCAAATATTAAAAATTATTTATTTTTAATACAATTTTCTCAATTATTTATTTAAATAAATATTTACTTATTTTTAATTAATTTTTTTTTTCAGTAAAAACATTAAGCAAAAATAAAATTATTTTTTTAACTAATATGGACTCTACTAAAATTATTTCTTGTTATACATTGGCAATTTCTCAAGTTACACAGTGGATATTAATTAAAAGAGGATAAGAAATATTTCTTATTTACTTTCATTTTTATTTAACATGTTTGTTGCTTTTTCCCCCCTCTTTCCACTCTGTCATTATCAAATTATTTATTTATTTATATTTTTAATATACTGGTCCTATTACAAGTTGGAAGCGGAAGAAGCGTTGTTTTGGGACTTCACGTTACTTTCACACGGACTTCTGATATTCACCCTCTACGGCTCCTATAAATAACTCTTTCCTCTATCGTAAGCCACCGCTTCTTTCTTTAAAAGTATAAGAACTTTCCGCAAATTTCTGGTAAAACTCTTAATTAAGTACCATCACGTAAATATCACTTTTGCTCTTCGATTTGATTGCAAATTGTATTCTTTAATTTGTTATTTCTGGGTAGCCAGTCATGTTTATGGAATCACTGTTATCAATTATACTTTCAATGTTTTTTGTACAATGAATTCGTTTCATCTTAGTTTATTTGGGTTTTAATAGACTTGATTTGGGTCTTTATTGATTTTGTTTCATCTTTATTTTTCATAGTTTTTCCAGGATCTCATATACTTGCGAGGGAATTGTAGGTTTCTGAAGATGCAAAAGCACATAAGCTTAAGTCCCAATTCTTTTAAACAAAATTTTGTTAAAAATCAACTATACAAACCCAAAACCCCAATAGAATCATCTGGGGATTCCCCTAAAACTCAATCGGAGCCTGAGGATGTGAAGCAATGGAAGGAAGAAAGGTGCACAATATGCATGGAACACCCACATAATGCTGTCATTGTACGTTGTTCTTCATATGACAAAGGTTGTCGTCCTTACATTTGCAACACAAGCCAGAGTCATTCAAATTGCCTCGGCCAATTTTGCAAGTCAACTAATCCATCTCCATCAACATTAATATTAAAACAAGGAATTCTTAGTGCAATGATGAACTTAGATAGAGTTGGGCAAACCAATATTTATGAGGGTGAGTCAAAGGATAAGCTTACTTGCCCTTTGTGTCGTGGAGAAATATATGGATGGTTTGTTGTAGAGCTTGCTAGAAAATTCATGAATTCCCAATCAAGGAGTTGTTCTTACGAAACTTGTAATTTTTCCGGTAATTATGAACAACTTAGGAAGCATGCAAGGTCTGACCACCCAACTGTCCGGCCATCAGCGGTGGACCCAGAACGGCAACGTAATTGGACAAGGCTGCAACAAGAAACTGAGCTTTCAGACATGGTTAGTATAATGCAGTGGGTAAATAGAGGAGAAGAGGAAGACGAAGAACTTGGCTTATCTCCTCCTGGATCTCCATACAGTAATTTAATTGTTTCATTCATGCAAAGTATAGTTACAAGTGATGATGATACAAATGATGCTCATAATGATAGACAAACAGAGATTAATATTGATATCAATAGACAGAACAACTTTAATAACAATCGTAACAACCATAGACGCAACTCTTTTAATAACCATCTCAATAATTATAGACAAAACAACAGATTTAGGGGAAGTCTCGCAGAAAGGATGCGCCAGAGGCGGATCAATATTATTAGAACCAACAGATGGAGTCAACGAACCAACAATATTTGGAGAAACAGATTGGACCACAGGCCTTATGATGTCCGTGTTGGGAAAATCGCTATTTTCCCGCCCCTCGGACCGTCTTTAAGCAGGAATAAATGAGAAAATAAAATAACAATTGAGAAATTAAAGAGAATAAAACACAATGATTTAACGTGGAAAACTCCCGAATGGAGAAAAACCACGGTCGTTGTCTAACGACAACCAAGAAAAATATTCACTATGCGGCAAATTGTTACAACCACAAATTACAAAATATTTTTCTAACCGACACCCACAAAACAACCCCCAAATATTTATACTCCAAGAGATTGATTCTCTAATTCCTAATATAAACTATTTGGTATTTAACCTATAGCTCTCCTTAAGCTATATTTTGTGTTTGCTTGGTGTATTTACAAATGGAGAGAATGAGCCTATTTATAGGCTTCAAATGCAAATAAATTGTCAAACTAAATTAGGTGAAAATTAGGCTAAATTAGGCACCTCCCATTTTCACCTCACATTTTTGACAATTTCTTCATTGTTAGGCACCTTGCATTTTTTACTTTCTTTATTTTTATTTTTCAATTTTGGTGTGCTACCACCAACAATCTCCACCTTGAAAAATAAAAACACAACATTGTCTGTTACCGACAATTATAATTCTTAACGTCAAGAATTAACATACTCCACCATAAAAGAGTATCGACACTTGGAATTATTTCGCCAACTCCAAGAATTTTTCATCGGCCATGTCGGATCCCGCTAATAGTTTATGGTGCAACCCTCCTGTTGACTTTCCGAGAGTTCATTAGCCATCGACATAATTTTTTCCACCATGCACCTTGCATCAACTGTCAACCAATGCAGCGCGCATTTCCGTGGACCAGCTACCAATAATCAGTCCTCTTCCATGGCATCTCAACGGGTAACAATCATGCCATGAGGACACACTTCTCTCAACTACAGAGACAACTCATCATCTCCTTCGCCACAGGAGATCACATTGGCAGCAACAACGTTAGAGCTTCTAGCCGAATCGGCTCCACCGTTCGGGCAATCCTTCCTCACGTGTCCAGTTTGACCACACCCCCAGCAGACAACCTTCCTCTTTCCGGAGCCTTTATTTTTTTTCCTGATACCGACAGATAAAGCTGAATTCTCATAAGATTTATTTTCCATTTCATTCAGTCTTCTCTCCTCAGTAATGAGCTTACTAACCACATCCGCATACACTACTTCCTTACTACCATATTTCAGAACAGGCTTCATGTGCTCATATGTTGAAGGAAGTGACAGGATGAGCCGGAGAGCTTTATCTTCATCTTCGGTTTTCACTCCAAGAGTTTCTAATTCAGAGATAATACCATTGAGGACACTCAGGTGATCGGACAGCTTTGTACCTTCCGCCATTTTCAACGTATGAAATTGCTCTTTCAAATATAACCTATTGGATATATTTTTTCCCTGATACAATTCTTCCAGTTTCTCCCACAGCTCCTTTGTCGTGGACAATCCAAGCACATTAGCAAGAACATTTTTTGCTAGACACATGCGAATTTGACTTGCCGTCTTGATATCCAGCTCCTCCCATTCTTCGTCACTAATCTTGGATTTTTCTGAGTCTCCACTGCCACCGCCTTTTTCTGAATTTCTTCCGCTGACTGGTTTACCCTGCAAAACCTTATGTAGTCCAGACTGTATCAACACGTCTTTGACTTGCACTTGCCACAGTGCAAAATTCATTCTCCCATCAAATTTCTCAATCTCGCATCTCATTGCCGACATGCTTACTTTGTGCTTAATAAAGGACCAGAAATAAATATTACACCAGGTAAATTCCCAGGTAAGAGGAGGAGTCACAAAGGTCTCACTTAAAATCCACTTGCCTTAGACTAAATTCGTGTCGTTTGACAGAATTTACCTCGACATGTAATTATTTATCTCACCACCAATACTCAAGCACACCAAAGCAAAACGGCTCCACCTTTTCCAAAGCTCCACCAGCTTAAAAACAAAAATAATTTTTAACAAAAATCTTTTCTGATGTGGAAGATCAGACTAAGCTGCAACCACAGAGCATACTAAGATTTTTGACAAAAAATTATAACACCTAAGCTCTGATACCACTTGTTGGGAAAATCGCTATTTTCCCGCCCCTCGGACCGTCTTTAAGCAGGAATAAATGAGAAAATAAAATAACAATTGAGAAATTAAAGAGAATAAAACACAATGATTTAACGTGGAAAACTCCCGAATGGAGAAAAACCACGGTCGTTGTCTAACGACAACCAAGAAAAATATTCACTATGCGGCAAATTGTTACAACCACAAATTACAAAATATTTTTCTAACCGACACCCACAAAACAACCCCCAAATATTTATACTCCAAGAGATTGATTCTCTAATTCCTAATATAAACTATTTGGTATTTAACCTATAGCTCTCCTTAAGCTATATTTTGTATTTGCTTGGTGTATTTACAAATGGAGAGAATGAGCCTATTTATAGGCTTCAAATGCAAATAAATTGTCAAACTAAATTAGGTGAAAATTAGGCTAAATTAGGCACCTCCCATTTTCACCTCACATTTTTGACAATTTCTTCATTGTTAGGCACCTTGCATTTTTTACTTTCTTTATTTTTATTTTTCAATTTTGGTGTGCTACCACCAACAGTCCGGAGAAACCATAGGAGTTGAAACAATAGGATCATAACTTTTAAATGACTATAGGTTTTCTATTTGAGTTTTATATATGTTGTTAATTTTCTAATGCCGAATGCCAAAACAAATGTATAATGAAATATTGTTAATTATGAGGAAATTACACTATTCAGGAGATTTTGTAAAATATTTTCATATTTTATCATGAATATTTTAATCATTTACAAAATTATATAGTAAATTTATAATAAACTCATAATAAATTTATGAAAATTATTATGTATATAATATACTCATAATAAATTTATAGTAAACTATTGGTAAATTTATAAAATAATTACAAATTCCAATAAATTTAAAAATATTTTAAAAATCTTTTAAATATTGTAATTTTTTTTATTTTTCTGGCAGATTTGTAGAAAGCCCATTATTTAATGAGATAATGAATTTATTTGCTAACTTCTTCTTGTATGTGCTATGAATTAACTAAGCATATGCAGAAGAATATCTCTTAGTCCATAATGTTTATGTGGATTATTTAATGTTAGGTTAGTGGAAAGTTAGAGCTTAGGAGGGGTATTTTAGAGGTCAAAGTTTTCAAGTTAAGTAGAACTAAGATAGGATACATGCATATTGCAAGTTGGTGATAAGGAGATTATTATCCTAAAATGTCTATTTTAAATGTCTACACTCACTCCTCCAAATAAAAGATTTTAGTTAGAGTTGGCAGTGGGCCAGAAAATTTTCATTCTTCATGGAAATTTGCCCCGAATAAAGTGAAAATTTTCCTTTTTTTCCTCGTACCGGTAAGGATAGGGAGAAAAATCTTTCCATTTTTCGGGATGGGACAAGAATGGGGAGAGTGTCAGGCTCCTGACTGAAAAATAGACAAAGAAAGAGAAGAAGAGAGAAAGATAAAAGAGACGAAGAACAGAAGAAGATGAAGACAAAGAAAGGGCAGCGAGAAGAGAAGAATAAGTAGAAACGATAGATAGAAAAGAGAGAGAGAGAGGTAGATTAAAAAGGGAATTGATTGTATTTTTCATATATTCGTTCCTATATGTTACATTAAGTTTCTTTTATAACACAAATCCTCTCTCCAATGCTAATGTGCTTTTACACCACAATTATATGGTATCAATAATTATCTAAACAACTATAAACTAACCAATTCTAATAACAGAATATAAGTACTCATCACAACCATTCAACAATTTCTAATTGTTACAGCTAACTCTTCTAGGATCTTGACATAGAGTACCCCTCATCCCGCGGAAATCGAATGTAATTATATATAAAAAATATATTATATATTTTTATATATTATATTATATTATATTTATATTATATATTATATATTATATTTATTATATTATATTATATATTAATCTATATAAATAAAAATAATATTTAATATTTAAACTCTAAAATTAAATAAATTAAAATTCTTTATATTGTTGAGGAGATTTTTCATTAAATTAAAAATATTCCTGTGAAGGCAAGAACTTGCCCTCCTTTATGTGGTAGGGTAGGGGCAAGGATGGGATTGGCCCCTATTCCGCCCCGTTGCCAAGCCTAATTTTAGTAAGAGTATGGAAGTCAAATGGATTAAATGAATAAATATTTGCCACATGACTCTTATATTTCTGTAAGATTTCAAAATGGTAATACACAATGAAAGTAGCGATTGAGTATAAATTAAGAGAAGTGAGATTAAGATAGTTTGAGCATGCTAGACAAAGACCAAAGGAAGTTTCAAAAAAAAGATTGAACACATTGTCATATAGAAGAAACAAAGGAAATGGTAGATTTAAACAAACTTAGACTTAAACTAACTTGGAGGAGATGAGTACAATATAAATTTAGAAACATTAAAATTATTAGAATACATAGTTGGAAATAGTTTAGAGTGGAAACAAAGAATTCATATAATCAATCTTAATTAATTTTAGTAATAAGGTCGAGTTGAGTTGAATGCTAAATGTGAACAAACTTATATTGGTAGAATACAATTTAATAAAATATATAATTATAGTTGAATTTTATAAGATGAGTTATACAATTTTTTATAAATTGATAGACTTGAGGTTTTCTTCGTCTTCTCATTATATTATTGCTATTTGTATTGATCAAGCTCATTTTTTTAAGATCTCAATGATTTTTGCTACAAGACTACTCATCATGGTGAGAAAACTGTAATGTAGCAGGTCCTGATTGAAATTATTTGAGGCATTATGCAATTTATGAACTTTAATACTCTCATTAGTGTTTCAAATAATCCCTCTATTTTAATAATGAGAATCTTGTGTATGCTAGGATAGTATTTTTTTTGGTTCATAGGGATAATAGATTGTCACTATTTAGTATTGACCGATGATATGGAATCATATGAAACATTACAATTTGTTGCAATGACTGTAAAACAGTTGGTTCTTTTTAAAGCTTTTTGCTGGTAGAAGCTTCAAAATTTAAAAGTTTTAGTTAGATTCTTTTATTTTGTTTCCAAGGGACATTTGCTTATTTCCTTTCCCTTTCTTCAAGCCTTCACAACTTGGTTTTCAAGAACATTTTTTATTAGGTTTTCACAATTCTTCAAATAATAAGGGTTTTTAGGTTTGAATAAGCGTGCATTATGATAAAAGATGATGAATTCCTTTTGTTATAGTTTCAATTAGTTCATATTAATGAGTTTTACTCTATTGGAGTGTGATAAGTAGTTAGTTTAGCTGTTGGAATGACATGTTGCATCTACTTGTTATAGTTATATTCAAGTTATTAATGTTTATCACTTGACTTTTGATGTCTTTCACCAAAGTACTCTTGCTATAGGCACTTTGCTTTATAGTCTCCTAATCGCTTACCCCAATAGTACTGGGATGCATGTTCCAATTTATGGTACTTCAGCAATCCCATAAGCACTATTACACATTCGAGTACATTAAAAGTGGATTCTCATTTAAGTTAACCTTCATGACAGAAGAAAAAGAGACTTACTTTTTTGGGACTAGAAGAAGAGACATTTTTTTTAATGATGTGTGAGTTATTGTAGTAAAGTATAAATATTATAAAAATAAATAAATACAAGTGTAAACCTTATATAGATATAAACCTTAATAATTATTAGTTCGGTTTCTCTTAATTGAAAAGTAATTTTACTATAATTATAATTAAAAATAATTAAAAAAAATACAGCGAGTTAAATAATTATAATTAAAAATAATTAAAAAGAATACAACGAGTTAAATGATTATTGAGAAATTGTCAAGAATTTCACACTAAATAAAACTCAATATTGAATGAGACTCTATATCTAATGCAACTAAGAAAATTGAAAAGTTATCTTCAAAAAAAAATAATAATAAAAGAAAGAAAATTGAAAAGTTTATAAATGATGATATTCGTAACATATAGATAACATATTTTGAGTTTCTGATAAAGAAAAAATTTCACTTATTCGCAAAAACAGTTCACTTTTTATCAAATATAGTCTCAGATAAGAGAAGGCTAGAAGCATAAAATTATTATACAAGTGATATTAAAGAGAGGAGTAATGACGGTGAGGAAATTCATCAAAAACAACTAAAAGAACAAATAAATCCAACATGAATACCAATAGAAAAAGGTACTCATTCGAGTTCAAATTTAAAGCCACTACTAGATGAAGTTACGCCACTTGCTCCAAGACATAGAAAAAATCCAAGAGGATCAAAAAGGGATACGTAAGCACATCAAATCTAGTCACACTAGTTCTTATGCAACATTCCATTATCATTTCTTTGTTGCTACACTTGATAAAAAGAGTAGCAATTTTTTGTTGTCCAAAACTGCTAGTAGATAGTGATTTATATGAATAAGCCAAAAAAAGAGTTCAATAAGTAGAGAAGCAAGGGGTATCTACATGTTTGAAGCATTCAACAATTAATAAGAAAATGAAACCAAGGCTTGCAACTAAACCTATTAAAGATGCATTTGGTATAATGGAGAGAGACATGGCTGACATTAAGATAATGAGAGGGTTATGTACGAATGGGTTCTTTTCAATGTGCTTCAAAATCTCCAATTCAATGAGATGATGTTTGCAATGAACTGAGCTCCTAAAGGCTATAAAACACCTTCTTTTGAAAAGACTATAACACTATTGTTAGATGGGTGTAAAAGGAACATGGAAAAAGAGGTAACTCCAATCAAAGGCACATGGTATACTCAAGGTGTTTCTATTGTATTAGATGGTTGGTCCACTCTTAATTAAGAATAAACCATTGATTGATATCATTACCACAAACAGATTTAATTACAGTTATTGGCAATTAGAGAGCTCCTCTAGCATCCTTGGGATATCCATCTATCTCACATATATCCCGAGGCTAATACGGTTGCAGGCATGTTAGCCAACTTAGCTTTTCAACAAAATCAACAGTTCATTTGGTGTGAAGAATGTCTTCCTAATTTACCTATTAACGTTATTGGTGATGTTGCAGGGGTTGCTTCTTATCTAGCAGTGCCTAGTTACTTTGTAGTTATTGTTACTCCCTTTATAAATAAATAAATATATATATATATATATATATCTCATGTTTTATATTTTTATATGATAATATATGGATCAAAAGAATAAGTTTATAATTGGATTGCTCCTTAAGCTTCTCTCGAAGCTTCTCTCTTCTACTCTCAAAGAGTAAGTTTTTCTCCGTCCGTCCTGGATCTAGGATTGCCGCTGATTTTACCAACTTTTTTTGGATTTTTTTTAATTTCTTGAGTTTGTTTTAATTTTTAATGTGTTTTTTCTTAGATCTGGCTTTTAAATGGCCTTCTTTTCTTTTTTTTTTTTCTACCTTTATGGTGGTTGTTTTTTATTTTCTAGATCTATATCTTTGGAAAGGAAACCAAGAAAATTTTTAGAGAATCCACAAGCTTTGGCCAACCTTTTATGGCATTTGTTGTTTTTCAATCCTATCCATGGTGTATCTGTTGCTCCAAGCAAATTTAAGAACCTTGAAAAAGTGGTGGCTCTGTTATTTTAGTGCCCAAATCACCTCCTTTTATTTTTTGGCAACCTACCAAGCCTTAGATTCAAATTTGCTATCTTTTTTGTGGCGCAGATTGATAGTTATTTATCACTTTTTTCTTCCCTCTAGTTTATTGCTTATCTTTTTATGATTTTCTTTCCATATGTTATAGATCACTTTGTATTTTTGTGGTATTTTAATGCAATGCAATTTCTATTCTAATAAAAAAAAAATGGATCAAAATTATATTTACATCATATACGGTAAGAAAGTAATGAATTTTTTTAAAATTTTTTAATAATATTAAAATATAAATATTAATTGTTTTTTAATAAAAATATTTTTGCCAAAATTTGGTATATTAAAGAATAAAGAGCAATCAATTGACGCCACGTGTATAAACAGGAGACCTGATCTTTGATAAGATTTGGCTTTTTACATGTACATAAACATCGCTACGACTCTCAATCCGTCGTTTTGGGGGGGTTTTTGCTGGTCTCTTTGTTTCACGGCGGAGGAAATTTTTGTTCCGTCGTCGTTTTACTTCGTAATTTCTCCTCTCTCTTCCTCGTTTATCTTTGTCTCTTCTTCTCCGTCGTCGTTTTGCTGATTTTTCATTTTTTTCTTCTTCTTTTCTCCGTTTTCCCGCGGCAAGGAAATGGCGGGAGGATTTGGTTTCTTTCTTTCTCAGTTAGGGTTTTCAAATTCGCATTTTTTAACCATAATTTTTAAATTTCGATAAGAATTTTATGGTTTATTACAGTTAAAACTTATTGAATTTTGAGCAATGTAAATATTTGTTCGGGAGATAACTGTTAGTGTTTAAATCAACAAAGTAGCGGTTGGATTTTTATGCAAGTGAGGAGAAAAGTGTTTTCATGCCAAATTTGTTATAATCAGTTTGATTCTTTTCCCTTTCTTTTTCTGGTAATTTTATATGAAATAAGATTTTTCAAAATCAAAGCCGTTGCTTTGAAGGAGCTAAGTTTGTCTTCTTTTTTGTCTGTCAGTTTATATCTTATAACTAGTAAATGGATCCCAATCCTGGACCCATTGATAGCTTTATACTGTATGATCAAGACAAGCATGTTTCTGCTGCTGTTTGGGAAGGCCAGGTGAGGATGACTTCCAATCTCACAAATCCTCCTATCTTTATATTCTCTAACTCATACACACACCCATATGGCTTTATTCTTGGACTAAGTTAACTATCTTGCCCTAAAAATGGTATAATATGTAACTTATGGATATAGGTGGATATTTACTTTTTAAACTATGAACTGTTTAGATAGGCATGTTGATATTTATGAATGGAATTGTAGAAATGTTAACTGTTTGATCACTAAAGCTGCTTGACTTGTTTTTTGGGTAACAAGAACTTTATGTGAAACTGTCTGTAGGAACGTGGTGCACTTAGATGCCATGAGCATACTTCTAAGTTGGGTGAATGGAAGCTTACTCCAAAACAAATAGAGTTGGTAGAGAGAACTGGATTTGGGTACTTAAGAAAGATTCCGGCTATTAGTCTTGATAATCCTCTCATCTCAGCACTAGTTGAGAGATGGAGAAGGGAAACAAATACATTTCACTTTACTGTTGGTGAAATGACTGTGACTCTTCAAGATGTTGCCTTATTGCTGGGATTGGCAATTGATGGGGAGCCTGTTATTGGAATAACACATACAACTTGCAGCTCAGTTTGTGAAAGGCTTCTAGGGAAGGCACCTGATTCAAACTATGCAAGTGGTGGGATGGTGAAGTTAAGTTGGTTGAAGGAGTTTTTTTCTCTATGTCCTGAAGATGCTTTGGCTGAGGAGGTTGAGCGCTGCACACGTGCTTATCTTCTATACCTTGTGGGAAGTACAATATTTTCCACAACCACTGGGAATAAAGTTCCTGTTATGTACCTTCCATTGTTTGAAAATTTTGAACAAGCTGGGAACTATGCCTGGGGTGCAGCAGCATTGGCCTTCTTGTATAGAGCGCTTGGCAATGCATGTGTTAAATCTCAAAGTACCATATGTGGCTGTTTAACCCTGCTACAGGTTATATGCGCTTTAACTGTGTTTGTTTATGTATTGCCTTGGAAATTTTGTGCTTCCTTTATTTTTTCAATTGGAGGGACTAAGATGGTCAGAGGACTTAGTTTCTTGGCAACTAATTGCATGTTGTGGTAATAACCTTAAATTAGAATGCTGACTTTGACTCATTCTTGCTCCTTTCCTTGGAAATCCTGTGCTGCCTTTATTTTTTCAATTGGATGGGGGTAGGATGGTGAGTGGACTTATTTTCTAGGCAATTAATCTCATGCTGTGGTAATAGCCTTCAATTGGAATGCTGACTTTGATTCATTCTCGCTTCTTTCAGTGTTGGAGTTACTTTCATCTGAACATTGGTCGGCCAAAGCTCAATCGCGATCCCATCCATGATCATTTTCCATTCGTGCTTAGGTGGAAGGGAAAACAAAGTGGGCCAACAACAAATCGTGACGTAGTTTTTTACCGCAAGGCATTAGATTCATTGAAACCAAGTGATGTAGGTTTTGAATGCAGCTTATTCAATTCTTGTTGTTCCTGTTGCTAATTTTTTGTTCGTCTTCTACTGGCTTCAGTAAGGTAATACAATTGGAATGCTATTGATATATAGGTGGAGTGGCTTCCATATAAATATATGGACAGTACGGTAATACCAGAAAAAATCAAAGGTACTTTGATTTTAGGAAGATCAAAGACAATGCTTATATGCTTTGACAAGGCAGAGAGACACCTTCCTGATCGCTGCCTAAGACAATATGGCATGCTTCAACCTATTCCTGAAGATGTGGTGCGATGGGTGAGAAAAAGTAGAGGAGTGGATGGTGGGGTGGACTTGTCTGCAAAAATGGAGATGGAACTTAATGAATGGTCAGACCGTCGACTCCATATTGTGGATGGTAATGATGGTGTAGATGAAAGTGAATACATGCAATGGTTCTTGAGAGTTACCCGTAAAGTTGTAGGGAGGCCTATCTCTCTTTCATCTGAGTTCCAAAGAACTGTAAGGCTATGCTCAAAGTCTTAAGCTTAATTCACGCTCTTCTAGCCACATTCTCTAATGGTTAAATTTTTTAACTGTTGCAGATATCTGGGTTAAGGGAAATTGCCTACTTGGCGGATTCGTTCTCAACAAAAGGGTTGGATGGACAACAATTTGAGTCAATTACAAGGATCAGGTTTATTGCACAGGATTGTTTGAGGGACCAGGTTGGAAGTCCAGTCAAACCATCAGCTGTCCCTCAAATAGAACTTGGGAAGAGGACTAGGGGAAAGGAGAGGGTAAGAAAACAGGGTACCATAAAATGCAGGAGAAAGGATGATCCCATGGAATACTATGAAGCTAGCGATGATGATCAATCTCAGTTTTATGGTGCAATTATTGAGGTTGATCAATTACAGTTACACCAAGCAGAGGATGAAGTTGGTCAGCTACAGTTACATCAGGAAGATGATGAAGTTGATCCGCAACAGTTGTGCCTTACAGCTGGTGAGGGAAATACAGCAGAGATGCATGTTGTGGTGAACAAGGTTGATGATGCACTACTCAGCAATTCTACCAGTGACCTTACTAACTCTCAGCCTTGTAATTCAATTAATGAGATCAAGAACAAACAAATCTGTGCAACAGCTAAAGAGATTGATGATTCTGAGACTTGTAATCAAACAAATGATGTGAATGGTTCACAGCTTTGTCAGACAACTGATAGGGCTAACGACTCTAACCCTTGTGACGCAACAAACGAAGTCAATGACCAACCATTGTGTGATGCAACAATTAATGAATCAAATGACACAGAGCTCCATGATGTAACTATAGAGGCAATTGACACAGAGATCCCTGATGCAACTGAAGAGGAAAAGGACTTGCTACTTCCTGATACAACTAACGAAAAGGAATTGAAGCCTACAGATGCAACTGAAGAGGGCAACGACTCACAACTTTCTCGTGCAACTAAAAAGGGGAATGATTCACAGCTCCCTGATGCAACTGAATTGGGGAAGGGCAGACTGCTTTCAGATGCAAAAACAGAGGGAAAGGACATGCAGCTTGCTGATGCTACTGACAAGGGGAAGAACTCTCATTCTCCTGATTCAACTGAACAGGAAAAGGGCTCTCTTTTTCCCAATTCAACTGAGCAGGGGAAGGGCTCGCTACTTTCGGACGCAACTGAAGAGGGGAAAGACTCAAAGCTTCTTGATGCAACTGAAGAGGGGAAGGACTCACCGCTTCCTGATGCTGCTAAAGAGGCCAATGGCTTGCAGCTTCCTGATGGAACTGATGAGGAAAATGACTCGAAGCACTCTCATTCAACTGGAAATGACTCAGTGGCCAAAAAGGCAATAAAGGATATTTCACAGTCATCTCTTGGAACTGTTGACGATGTGGCAATAAAGTCTGATAAAAGCGTTAGTGTAAAATGAAGGCATGATCATGTCAATTGTTTCAGGTACTCCTAGTTGTACCATTTTGCGCATAGTGATCAGATTTGGAGTATAACTCTTAGGGATAATTGTATGAGCTTTACTTTATGTACGTATTTGTCTTGTATTTCCTTGCAGAGTTCTTAGAATACAAAATTTTTCTTTTGTCATTACAGTTATCACAAGACTAACATCATAATTGTTCCAATGCTGGAGAGCGATCATCAGTAATAGAACAATTTCATCATATAACATTCTAGGTTTTTAATGTTTGGCATCATGTGGGTTATAGACAGTTCATTTTAATGTGGGGAAATTGGATGTCATATTTCATTTGAGACTGAAGGTTATTTTCCAAAGATGCTTAATAGTGTTTACATCTTATCCATTCAGTAAATTACTGGATGTCTTTACTCTTGGAATTTTTCAAGTTCCTTGCATGGATATATTAGTTAGATGTGAACTGGCTCTCATTGTATGGATGAACTGCTGTTGGAATTAAGTTCTGCTGATATAGACTGCTATTCAATTCTTCTAAATGTAGTTTCTCATCTATAGTAATTATGTTTTCATTGTTGTGGCAATGGCATTTTTTGATTGCTGAAGCATTTGCAGAAAAACTTTTTCTTCTGATTTGAGTTCTTGGTGCTTGATCTCCCTTGTGTGAACAATTGTTCTATTACTTGTTTGGGATAATGTTTTGGGAATTGAGTAATGAGTTGCATATTTGACCCTTTGGGCCAAGAACGCTAATTGTGCCTGTTTGATTCAGATACTGTAGTTTTCACTCCAAGGAATTGTCATGAGTGGGTGAATTATTGAGACTCATGGGTTTATTATGCTGCTCCTCCTCCCAACCCCTCACCCCCTTTTGGCTGAGAAATTTGGAAAATTGATTTGTTTGATTGTAAGTGAGAAAGATAACATGTGCTGGGAATGGAGGAAGCAATTAATAATTGGTTCACAGTTATTGCCATCAAATTCTCATGTTTTTATAGCAACCTTCCTTTCACTATGTTGCTTCAGTGGGTCCTCTATATCTCAAATGTTGCTTTATTTTTAGTTTATCAGATGATGTTTTTTACCCTTTTGGGTCTAAGCATGCTTCAAAATGGAACTAATGGCTTCTGTCAATGACTAATTAATGTTTCTATCTTCTTGGATGATCTATCATAAGATGACTTTAATTTAATATATTTATATGGCATTAGCACAAATGCAATTTGCATTTACTTTTCTTGATTATCATACATCTTTTATGCCTAAGATTTTTCTGCAATATTGATTTGGTCAACTAGCCGGGATGCCTGGCTTTTTCTTTGATTTTCTACTGCCAAAAAAGGTGATCCAGCGGAAGACTTTCAGCAGCCTACTAGCATATTTTCTTTGTGAAGAAAAATTCACAGAACTAATGCAGCCTGTAGCTTGTCCGAGTGGGTTCCTCTTCCTGCTTAGTGATCTACTTTCCATGCTATATGGGTTCATGCTTTGTTGTTTAATTGGCATTATTTCTTCTCTCTTTGAAGTACTCTGCAATTGGAGGCTCTTCTTCAAGGACAGAAGCTCTTTTTCAAGGTTCTGAATTCTAAAACTTGTAGACTCATATTCTTTCCTAGATGACTCATATTTCTGAGCTGCAATGTCATTTTGTAGCAAGAAATTCAATGTTCTATTGACTGGCTCTGCTCCATCACTATATGGGCTCTCAGCTAGATTTTGGCTCTTGGAGTTGGGACACCTTGAGCTTGAGAGGCTACCTGAATACTCTCCACAATGTGCATACCTAAATGATTCTGAACAGTCTTTGAAAGCTTGGTGTGTGTTCAGCTGTTGAACAAAGAGAGCCTGGACAATTAAACGTAAAGGCATCAACTCATTTTGAACTGCTTCAATGCAAGCCTCTTGTGACAGTTTTTGACAGTTGAGGTATCTGCGGACTGCCCCCTTTTCTTCTTGTGTTACATCTATGTGTGTCTGAAGAAACAAGTATAAAACTACTGTTAATGGGAATTTCGATTGTGCCAGAAATGATAAATTTTAATTTGTGAAGGCTTACTACCTGCAGGAAAGTGTTTGTTGCTCTATACAGTTGATCATGGCTCTGTCTCCAAGATATTGGTACTGTTTCAGCAAGTTCCATGAATCTCTTAGGCTGCATTTTTGGATCAGAAGCAATACGAGCCAGATATGTGTCCCATAATTCTGCAACAATTGTGTTGGTGGATGGAGGAGTATGGTTTGCCTCCATGTTAAATGACAAATATGTGGAGAATATGCTCTCCATAGTAGCTAACTCCATGGTTGAAGAAATGGAATCTATGCCACTTTTTGGAATGAGAAAATCATCCACTTGAGCCAAGTGCAACTGAGATGCAATCTGGTCTTGCAACTTTTCTCTGCTCTCACTTCTCAACCCAACTTCAAAAGACTTACAAAGCAATGCAAAGTAAAATCCTACTGGAATTACTCTCCTAGCCTTCTCTCTCACTGGCAGCAAATCAAGAATACCTTGTAGAATTATTGAAACTCTGTTATTGGCATCGATATCCCCTATCCTATTTCCAGAACTCACCCAGAATTGTCTTGTCTTCTTAGAAAGTACCATTTGTTTGCATAAAAAACTATGATTGGACTCACATATCTTTCTTTCATTCCTTGTCTCCTCAAGGATCCTATTATCCTTCTGAAGAATCCAAATGGTAGGGCAATGAGATCTTTCGTCCATAGATCATGGATCACAATCTCTTTAGCTGTTTCACAACTCCAAGCTTGCCCAGCCAATGCCTCTAATGTAACAACTGGTTTGCCCCTTTGCCTTTCTGGGTCAAGAATCTCCATACAAGCCATGAAAGCTAGAGACTTGATGCAGCGACCAATTATCAGCAACTCTTCAGACCATGGAAGTAGTGTTTGACATCTCTGGAGAACAATCAAGGTATCATCCCAACTTTGCAAAACAACTTGGTTCAAATAGAGTTCGAATTGCTCACAGAGATTGCCAGAGCAGTACTCTTCTGTTATTTCAAGAAACTCTGCTGCACACCTCAGAGCTGCTACATTGAAAGGATCAATCAATGTGGAAGAACCATATATAAACAAAGCAATCATCTCAAATGTTTCTGGTCCGCCAGGGAATTCTTGTGGCAGTTCAATCTCAGTCGTTTCGATCAATTGTTTCTTGAAATATCCACTTTTTAAAGACAGGGGATTCTACAAATTAAAAAAAGAAAAAAAAAAGAAAAGAATTTTAAAATAAGCTTAAGGCAGAGTGTGCATGAAATTCTGCTCCTTTTTTCCTCTTACCTTGTGAAGGTTGAATATTCTCTCTCCAACTCGGACGTGAACTGTAACAGGCAAACCGGTCTCTTGGCTCCTGAGAAAAGATACTAAACAGGTCAGTTAAGTAGGTAAAAGATACAGAAATCTTGTAGACAGAAATTTACATATCTTACCATGAAATAATCTTAATCTTAAGGAGGGCTGCAATGCTAGGTGAAGGGAAAGGACTTGAAGCAACTGAACTATCTTTAGAGCTTGCAGCTTCCATTAGAATAGTTCATGAAATTGTCACTCTTTTTTTTTTGGTTGCAGGAGGTGAAAGTAGAGAAAGCAAATCACAGGTGATTTTACTGCAAATGCAAACACATGCTTCTGGTTTCGTTTCTATCATTCAGTGGCCATAAATGCTCGAAACCCATCTCGAGAATCAAGAAACAAAAGAGTAGTGTCAGAGCTTTCTAGAATCCAGAAAAACCAGTGGGAATGGAATGTAATAGGATGAAAGTGCAAAAAGAGGTGGTTTGATCATCAGTAAGTCCTTAAACAAGAACTCATTCAATTTATTTATTTATATATTTTTTTTTGTGTGTATTTTATTAATTATAGTCAAAAGTCAAATATGCACACGAGTGAACAACTCAAAATCCAAAAATTAAGGCTTCAACAACGTTCCTGGAGTGGTGAGAGGTTGAAATCTAGTGCCATTTATTGGCCTCCTCGGCAACTACATTATGGTAAGAGTTTTTACCACTCTTCCCTTTCTTGAGAGCTTTGTTTACTAAGTTCTTGTCTGTTTTTTAGCTACTGTTTGAATTGTTTTCAGGAAAAATATTATGTTAACAACAATTATCGGAAGCCACTAATATTTTTCTAAGATGAATATTTCTCTTTTCAGTTATATGTAAAACTCTGTTATGTTTAGAAAAGTAGGATACAATTTCGACAATTATGGGGAAATTTATTGGGAAGTAGAAATAATTGAAAGTGAATAAAGAAATGGGGATGAAGTGGGGGTTAAGTTTTGTTTGCTTTGGAGCTTAAAATGCGAACTCCCAAGACGGGCACGGCTTCTTAAAGTTAGAAATTTTTGATGGTTGAAAAAAGTGTTTTTGCTTACTGCCTCCCAATGTCTAATCTCAATCCCAATAATTACTCTTGACCTTTTAATGTATAATATGCATACAAATAGCTTTGAGAAATCTAATTGATTCCATAACATGTTAAATTGAATGTATCTCACGATTTTTATTTATGTGGTGGTTTAATTTAATTTCAATAATTTTAAAATTTGAAAAGCTTAATTTGTTTTACCACTTTTATATTTTAAAATTGTCAATCGAATTGAACATCATAAATATTTTTTCTCTATTCCGAATTAATAGATATTTTTTTATTTTATAAAAATTAACGAAAATTAGATATTTTAGTTAAAAATGTGTTTTCCTATTATATTCCTTATTTCAATATAAACTATATTTATAATTTTTTAATTTTTTTAAAAAATAGCATTAAATATGGATATAATAGAAATTCAACACATTAACTTATTAATTAGGACAAATGGAGTATATATTGTGTATATACAAAATTGTCTTAGCATTTATTTTTCAGATTTACTAGATTTTATAATGTAATTAATTAGAAATAATGTCTATAAAAAGAATTTGATGTAATTACTAAGAATTTCAAAATTGTTAACGGTTTTATTATTATTTGAAATTAAATTTGTTTTAAATTCGAGTATAATATAAATAAATAATACATTAAAAATTTAAAATTAACAAATTGTTTAAATTACTAAACAAAATATCTTGAAAGAGGGAGAGAGAGCGGGGTGGGTAGGGCACCAAATTCTCAGAAAGAATGATGCCTACACCTGGGATTCTTTGATTTCAAGCCATTATTTCCTTTAATCCCGTAGAGTTTAGCAGATTGAGGAGTTGATTATTCAATCCCAGTTAACTATAAACCATAGTATATTAGTATTATTAACAAAAATTTCAACGTCAATTAACTAACCACATTAATTTGCCTCCCAAAATAAATAAATAAAAATGATTTTTAATAATATATCATTCAATATTAAAATTAAAATTATTTAACCATTTTAAATTATGCACATATCTCACTCTTTTTTTGAGGAAAAAATTATAATCAATTTTATTGATCAAACTCTGAACGAATTACATCTTGAATAAAAATAGGAATAACATCTTTCCATTCAATAAAATCGGTTAGTGTGGTAGCAGCTTTAGCTATAGAATGGGCCACAGCATTGGCAGTCCCTTTGACAAAAGCTACTTCACAATTCGGTGGGCTTTTAAGCAGATATCAACAATCTTCAATGATGGTACCAAAATAGGACTCATCCTTATTCTTTGGCAAACCTTGCACAATGACTAAGGCGTCTGTTTCAATATGGACATTTCTTGCCTCCAGGTTTTTAAGCCAACTCAGCACCTCCCTCAATCTAATGGCTTTAGCAAGTCTGGGGTTTATAATACCAGGAGATGTGCCACTTAAAACCGCATGAACCACTCCGTCTTCATCACGAATCACAGTTCCATGGCTCGTTGACCTCATATTTGCAAATATAGCAGCATCAGTGTTGCATTTCCACCACCCTCTTCTAGGCTTCTGCCACATAGTAGTTCTGGCAATATTTGTGTCAGCATAAACACCACCAACTGCTTGAGCACTTTGTTACTGCTGCAAAAATTGATTTACAAATGATAATAGCCCATTAGTGCTTTGAAAAACACCATCCTAGACCACCTGATTCCTATATTTCCATATAGCCCAAAGTAAAACACAAAACTTTACTAGTTCTTCTGCACTTCCCTTGTTAAAAACAACAATCGCTCATTCAGTAAAGGAGTGTCTATATTAAACCAAATTGTTAATTGAGGATAAACTCCAACATTCAACAGCAAAAGGGCACTCAACAAACAAGTAAAAATTGATTCATCTGCCGCTCTGCAAACATCACAAATCGAATCAATTTCAACATTCTTCTATCTGAGATGATCCTTCGTTGGTATGCAATGCTTCAGAATCCTCCACACAAAATTCTTCTTCGAAGGAATACTTAGCTTCCATAACCTGGCCCAAATTGGATTCTGTTGCAACAACTGGTCTGACATGTTCATGAGAGTGCGGTGGGCACTTTTCACCGTATATATACCTCTCTTATCTTCCTGCTTTCTAGCACTTAATGGAATGCTCAAAATTAATTGCTGGTCTCTATAATTGAAAGTTTCAGAAATCAGTGCCCTATTCCAGCTCCTGCCATCATCAACAAGCAACTCATTAATTGTCAAAAGCTCCGTGTCTTCAAATCGGGCAGTAGTGATTCTTAGGTTTTGATCACCAGGCAACCATGGCTCTGTCCATATATTAATCTAATGGCCTCTTCCTACTCTTCACCTACACCCTTTGTTAAGCACCTCCCTTACAGACAACAGACTTCTCCATACAAAGCTAGGACGGTGCCCTATAGAAGTCTTAAAGAAACTAGTTCTAAGGAAATACCTTACCTTTAAGATCCTGGCTACCAACGAGGCTGGAGATGAGATGATTCTCCAGGCTTGCTTCCCAACTAGTGCCAAATTAAATTGGTGAGCACGCCTAAAACCCAGATCTCCAAACTCCTTTGGAACAATCATTCTCTCCCAACTTTGCCAGTGGATATTTAACCTTGCATTTGCTCCCCCACTCCACCAAAAGGCATTCATCATTCTTTTCAATTCTCCACACAAGTCTAGTGGCATTATGAAAACACTCATGGCGTAATTTGGCAAAGCTTGAGCTATTGTTTTAAGCAGTATTTCCCTTTTTGCCCTAGAAAGTGTGTTTCTTCTTCATCCCTTGATCCTATCCCACACTCTGTCTTTAACAAAATTGAATATCTCGCTCTTGTTCCTACCGACTGATGAAGGTAGGCCCAGGTAGTAACCCTGGTTTTCAGACATTGGAATCTCTAACAGATTGCAAATGGCTGCTCTCTTGTCTTGGCTTATGTTTTTACTATATTGAATGAAGGACTTTTGGAAATTTATCTTCTGGCCAGAAGCTTCCTCATAGATCCTTAAACATTCCTTGATTGTTCTTCCTTGTTCCACAGTGGCTCCAAAAAATAGATAATTGTCATTGGCAAAAAAGAGATGTGAAACCACTGGGGCTCCTTTAGCCACTTTACGACCTGTGATAGTCCCTTTCTTCAATTCCTGCTCCAACAATAAGGATAGACATTTAGCACAAAGTGTAAATAGATATGGTGACAACGGATCACCTTGTTGGAGGCCTCTTGTAGGCTGGATTGGGCCAAGTTCCTTGCCTGCTATTGCAATCCGATACCTTACCGAGCTTACACACATCATAATTAACTCAATCCATCTAGCATGAAAACCCATTCTTGACATAACATCCCTCATGAAGCTTCATTCTAACTTGTCATAGGCTTTGCTCATATCTATCTTCAAGGCAGCCACACCCTTTTTGCCCCTTCATCTTTTTCTTCAGATAATGGCATATTTCAAAGGCCACCATCACGTTGTCTGTAATCAATCATCAAGTGATTGGCTAAAACTTTTGGCACTATCTTATGCAGTACATTGCAAAGAGAAATTGGCCTGAGATTAGTAATGCTCTCCGGATGCTTCTTTTTAAGGATTGGACTATGAGGGTATCATTTAAGGTATCATGCATACATCCTTCATTTAGAATGCTAAGGCAAGCCTTCTCCACATCCTGACTGACAGTCCTCTAGAAACTTTGATAAAACGTCGGATTCATCCCATCTGGCCCAAGGGATTTGTCTAGGTGCATAGAGAAAACTGCCTCTTTGATTTCTTCTGGATCAAAATTTGCAAGTAGAATTTCATTATAAGTTGTTGTAACTCTTTTCCTTATAAAGTTCAGAGCTCTATCATTTTCGTCCATGCTTGCTGTGAAGAGATTACTAAAATTAAAGAATTAGTTCTTCCAAGCCATTGCCCCAACTTGTCTGCCCTCCATCGCAATCACATAATTGCCGAATCATGTTTTTTTTTCTCCTATCAGAGGCATAAGTGTGAAAGAATCATGTGTTCTTATCACCTTCCTTCAGCCAGAACAATTTAGACCTCTGTTTCCAGTAAACCTCTTCCTAAGACTTTGCTACCAACATCTCCCTATCCCCCATCTGAGACCCCTCTGCTATGTAGCCTTGAGATAAGCTTCTTACATTCCTTAATTCTAGACTTAAATGGTCGAGTTGAGGAATGACTCCAAGCTCTCAGAGAGTCGCCACAGACAACAATTTTATTCAAAATCGACTCTTTACCATCCTTGAAACAGCTTTCCTCTATCACTCTCTTATAGTCCTCTCTAAGCCATCTATTTTCGACACGAAACCTCTTAGCTTTAGGAACCCACTGCTTCTGAGTAAGGATGAGTAGCAGAGGAGAATGATCGGACATCACCGCTTCCAAATTAAACACTTTAGTATCCAAAAAAGTCTCAATCCAATCCTTCGTAGCTAGCAGTTGGTCAAGTCTCTCTTCCACAAAAATCCCACCCGCCAATCTTTTACTCCAAGTAAACTTATGACCCTCCATCCTAATATCTTGGAGGTTGCACTCATCAACTACAGATCGAAAGCCTTGCAAAAACCAATTGGGGTGACTCAATCCCCTCTCTTCTCAGATTGGTATGGCAAATCATTGAAATTGCCCAAACACGCCCATGGCCCATTTGTTCTAACATTTAGCATCCTCAGCAAATTCCATGAATTGCTCCTTTAATTTCACTCTGGGCAACCATAGAAACCAGTGATCTGCCATTCATCTTTACCCCCAATTTGAACTCTGACATTAATAAAATTCAAAGAGAAAATTATTAACAATATTGCCTCAACTTTGTTCCAAAGCATAGCCAAGCCTTTGCCATGCTTGATGGGCTCCACCGTGAACATACAATCAAAGCCTAATAGTCTTTTAACTTTTTTCAACTTACATCAAATAGCCATAGTCTTCATAAGGAAGACCATATCTGGCTTCTTAGTCACTATTAAGTCCTTAAGGACTTGAACTATCCATGGATTGCTAAGCCCATGGCAGTTCTAGTATAACACACTCATTAGGCCCAATAGATCCCATTCTCGAGGCCCACTGATATCATGTTTTTTGTCCCATTTTCTTCATTTGCTAGTGGGCCTACACCAAGCCCAACACTTTTCACACCAGCTAGATTTTTGCTTTTCATGCATCGTCATTTAACATTTAGCACCTCAACTCCTTCATTTTCTCCAATAAATTCAAAAATACGGGCCCTATCTGGATTCTTATTAATATTAGAATCATTGGATGAACCTCTTCTCAAATCCAATCCCTCCCTTTCTACAATCCTCCAGTTATCAACGCAATTAACATCAATGTTATTTGCAATTACTCCATCATCCACTCGTCCCTCCGAGTCCACCGCCATTTTCTTAGCATTTTCCTTATCAAAACACTCTTCTTCTTCCGAAGATTCTAACCTTAGCCATCGCTCTCTTGCCTGAACAATATGTTTTCGATTAGAGGCTTGAAGCTATGGCCCATACGCTTTCTCCACTTCCAAACCATGTAGATCAAACCTCCTCTTGCAAAATTTCTCTGAATGACCTAGGATCCCACAAAAGAAACAAAAGGTAGGTAATCTTTCATATTTAAAGAAAACCCAACTCCATTCACCTCTAGCCATTCTAATCTTCATCTTTCGTGTTAGAGGCCTTTCTATGTTATGACCACCCTTATCCGCATATAACTCCTCCAATCAATTGTGAAATTGTTCGGATTCGATGCAATGAATTTACCAATATAATCACTAATAACTTTACTTACATACTCAGACATGAAGCCAACAAGTAACTCATAAACATGAACCTAGAACTCAGCCTTTACTAATGGAACTGTTGTTGGATTATCACCAGCCTTCAATTGGCAAACCAAGAGCAGATGTTGATCAAATGTGCAAGGATCATCATCAATTGCTCTTTTCATGTCTAACTCATGGTAGAATTGAAAATAGAATAGGTTACTATTGATACTCTTAATACAAACTCCTTTAACCTGTCTCTATACTGCGGCCATCATGTTTTTCATCACCGTAAAATTTATGCCTCTGTCCATCACAAAACGACCCACCAATGACCATTAGGAAGACTGAGAGGCCTTCTTTCCTTCCTCTCTACCTATCTCTACCCCTCAATCCTCCTCTTCTTTCAGTGTCATATTCGCATACTGATTTTCTATCGAACTATCCATTCTCCAGTAGGCACAAAACCCCAAAAAACGAAAGGCATGGAATACCTAACCAGCCACCAGAGGGAACTGCCAAGGCTTACTTGTCAAAAGACAAGAGAAACGATACTATTCTTCTCAAAATAAAACATATACTAAAAAAAATTGCTTTCACATTGACATTTTTAATTAAGCAATTTAATTTATTTTATAAGAAATCAAGTTTTACGAAACATTAAATTTTGAGTACTACTATATTTGTTTGTTAACTAAAATTTTTAATTTCATTCGCATAGGGCCAAGAAAATCAATTTAATTTGGTTAGAAACATAGAGTCGTATTATGTGCATATCTCACTTAAAATGGTAAATTCAATTTTTTTAAAAAATTATATTTTTAATTTTTAATTTTATGAAAAATATCATTTAACAATAAGATTTTTTTGACCTATTTTAACAATAAGATTATGACCATATAACTATGTATCCTTAATGCCCATTTACATTGCACTACTAGGAATGATGTTGACCAATTTGACAAATGGAAATGGAAAAAAATTTGCCTACTTGTTTTACCCCTAAACATATGATCAATGATGAGAGTTGTTATCATTCTCAAAGTTTTGCTCTTATCCCATTAAAATTCTTGAACTTTATTTTATAAATATAAAATTTTTAAACTTTTAATTTTATTCCAATAAAATCTCTGGAACCATTTTCTGACTGCTATAGAATAATATGACAACTATATTTCATCATGTGACAAAAAAAATAAAAATATGAAATTAATTTCATTTCCACTAACAATATATTTTGGACTAACAATATAGAATTTAGAGGTTGATGAGACTATTTATAATTTTATAATGAGCTTTGAAATTGAATGTGAAAGTAAAATGTCTAAAAAAGATAAAGATTGATTAAGGGGGGAGGAGAGGGGGGGGGGTGTGAGATTGAGCTTTTCTACCAAGAAGCTAACAAATTTGTGGAGTTTTAATCAAAGAAATTGCTTTTCTCCAATAAACTCTCGTCTATTAATTTATTGTGTAAGTGTAAATTAATTAAAAAATTTTTTTTTGCCATATGGTAACACATGACTATCATATCACTATTTGATGGTCGCAAAATAGTCTCAAAGATTTTATTGGGAAAAAATTGAAAGTTTAAAAATTTTATTTTTATAAAATGAAGTTTAAAGATTTTAGTGGGATAAAGATGAAGTTTGAGAACCATAGGTATAATTGATGGTATCTATGATATTTTTGTTGTCATTAAGTTCAAATCATGTGAAATCCAGCTATAGTTCCATACACTTTCAATTATTTTTTTAGTTAATTATTTTAGTCATTAAAGTATGGTCCAAGTATGGTTTAATAACTTTTTAGTTGTAAGTGCAACAACTTTGTATGTCTATAAATTATGGTTTTCTTTGTAATAAAAATGAGTGAGTTGATTTAGAAACTTTTCTCTACTTCTTTGCTTCTAAACTTACAAGAAGCTAACAAATTTGTGGAGTTTTAATCAAAGAAATTGCTTTTCTCCAATAAACTCTCGTCTATTAATTTATTGTGTAAGTGTAAATTAATTTAAATTTTTTTTTTGCCATATGGTAACACATGACTATCATATCACTATTTGATGGTCGCAAAATAGTCTCAAAGATTTTATTGGGAAAAAATTGAAAGTTTAAAAATTTTATTTTTATAAAATGAAGTTTAAAGATTTTAGTGGGATAAAGATGAAGTTTGAGAACCATAGGTATAATTGATGGTATCTATGATATTTTTGTTGTCATTAAGTTCAAATCATGTGAAATCCAGCTATAGTTCCATACACTTTCAATTATTTTTTTAGTTAATTATTTTAGTCATTAAAGTATGGTCCAAGTATGGTTTAATAACTTTTTAGTTGTAAGTGCAACAACTTTGTATGTCTATAAATTATGGTTTTCTTTGTAATAAAAATGAGTGAGTTGATTTAGAAACTTTTCTCTACTTCTTTGCTTCTAAACTTACAATTAGTATCAGAGCATTATTGTTTTTGTAGGGGCTATGAGAATTGGGAGAAAACAATAAAGAAAATTCCACCAAAAAGACCCAATCCAAGAAAGTGCCTTCAAGCAATGTTGAAACACTTTCACCACTAGTTTTCAATCAGTTATGGGCTGTAAGAATGAAATTTTTGTTGAAGGGATTAGATTTGTGGGAGGTAATATAAAATGGTGCTAATCCTCTTCCTTCGAGAGCTAATCCAACAGTTACACAAATGAAGCACTATGCTGAAAAATCAACAAAGAAATTCAAGGTACTCTCTTATATATACTCTGTTGTATCAAAGTCTATATTGACACGTATTATGGCATGTAAGACAGGAAAAGAAGCTTAGAAAAAACTTAAAGAAGAGTTCCAAGGCAGTGAGAAAACAAGACCAATGCAAGTCTTGAATTTAAGAAGAGAGTTTAAAGTTTTGAAAATGAAAGAAACAGAAAATGTAAAGGAATTCTCTGATAAAGTTCTCAAGGTGGTAAATCAAATCAAAGTTCTTAGAGAATATCTTCCAGACAAGAGAGTTATAGAGAAGATTCTTGTGAGTCTATTTGAAAGGTTTGAAGCAAAAGTTTTCTCTCTTGAAGACTCACAAAAATCTTTCACAAATTTCATTAGCAGAGTTGGTGAATGCACTACAAGCTACTGAACAAAGAAGAAATTTAAGATTTGAAGAAAGCATTGAAGCTGGTCTTGTCATGAAAAAGGAAGAAAATTCTCAATTGAATTCAAAAGAGAAGAAATTTTATAATAGCTAGGAAAAAAAAGGAGATAACATCAAGAATGGAGAAAGAAAAGGAAAATTTCCTCCATGTCCAAATTATAAGAAAACCAATCACTTAGAGAAATTTTATTGGTATAAGCCTGGTGTCTAATGCAAACTTGTAAGAAGTTTGAGCACATTGAAAAAGTCTGCAAGTCAAAGCCTAGCTAAGAATATCATCAAGCTCAAGCTGCTAAAAATCAAGAGCAACATAAAGTTGAACTCTTTGTTGCAACATGTTTTGTAGCAAAAACCAGCAGTGATTCTTGGTTAATAGACAGTGGTTGCACTCATCACATGACCTCTGAAGTTTCCTTGTTTAAAAAACTTAATAGATCCTAGAATTCCAGAGTCAAGATTGGGAGTGGATAATTTTTTAAAAATGAAAGGCAAAGGAGAGATAGCAGTGAATATTCCAATAGGCACTAGACTCTTTTTAGAAGTTTTGTATGTGCCTGAGATAGACCAAAATATATTGAGTGTGGGTCAGATGCGTGAGAAGCAATACTTCTTGCTATTTAAAAATTTATCATGTACAATCATAGACCCAACTGGAAACGAGTTGATGATAGTAAAAATGAAAGATATAAGCTTTTCTTTGAAATGGAATAAGTTAAGTGCTCATGCATTTTCTAGTTCTGTTGATGAGTCGACACTTTAGCATATGAGATTTGGTCATTTTAATCTTCATGCACTTAAATAAATGTGTAATAAGTGTAAAACCCTTGGTTTTTGTATGATTTTAAGTCTAGGGGCAAAATGGTAATTTTGCACCTTAGGGGCAAAATAGTCATTTTATGCCCTTTGAATGTCTTTTTGATACTCGGGGCGACGTGACGGTCGTTTTGAGTATAATATTGTATTTTTGGCTTCGGGGGGTATTTTGGTCATTTTGGCGGTCTAAAAATTTTCGGATTTCGTTTTGCTGTTTTTGATGTCATTTTGGTGGCCGTGATGTCGTTGCGGTTATTTTAAGTATAATTTTGTTAGGGGTTGTGTTTCGGAAATTTTTTGAAAATTTATTAATTTTTAATTAAAATAAAGTAAATAAATTAAATAAAATTTGGGGTTAGTTGTAAATTTTTATAAGTTAGTTGGGTGATTTTTTTTGATTTTTTTAAAGAGTTTTAGGGTGTTTTTAAATTAAAAAATTAATTTAGGGGCATATTGGTAATTTGTCAATTAAAAATCGTATAAATAGGGGTGTTAGGGCACCCAATTGAGGGTTTAATTAATTGTGCCGCCGGAGAGAGAAAAAGAAAAAAAATCAAAATTTTCTTCAAAAACAGTGGCCCGTCGTTTCGTCAGTGCGCGCGCCAGGGTGCCCGTGTCGTTTGGCGAGGCGCTGGCGTCGTTCGGCGGAGAGGCGCGAGCCAGGGGCTTGTCGTTCAGCGTGCGAAGCTCCGTCGTTTGGCGTGCTGCGGGCTGGCTCGCCGATGTCGTTTTGGCCTCTGTTCCAGCAGCTCAAATTTTCGAATTTTTGGGTTTTTTGAGGTTTTTCTTGATTCCTTTTGCATTATTTCGACTTCCATTTGATTAGTTCATGTTCATATCATATTGGGTTGGTATTTTTCTTAATTAATTTGGTTAAATTCGAATTATTATTTAATTAAATTGATTTTTACAAAAAAAAGTTAGGTTTTGAATTTTTTTTATTGTTTTGAAGGATTTTGATATTGAATTAATTGATTTGGCTAATGTGTTGGGTTCCGAAAATTGATGAAGGTATTGAGTTAGGGTTTGATTAAATTGTATTGGGTGTTAAGATTTTCGAATTAATTGTTTCTTTGAGTTTTTGGATGAATTAATTTTCTGCTGAAGTTTGATTTTTGTGCTGTATGTTTCCCGATTTTTAATTAAATATTGGAACAAGAGAAAAATCTGAAATTTGGATATGTGTCTTGAAATTGAGTCTAGTTTATGAGAAAAATAATTGTTGGGATTTTGGAGCATCGAATATTTCTGAAAAATTCAAGTTTGCTACTGTTGTCTGACAAACTGTGCTGTTGATGCTATTGCATCAACAGTAACTTTCGAAATTCATATTAAAATGTATAAAAATGTTTTTGATTTGATTTTCATATATGTTGTAGTTCTGGAAGTCTAGTTTACAAGAAAAATATGTTGGGCTATATTTCTGTTTGTTATACGGTTGGAATAATTTGATCTTTCTACTGCTACCAGTATGGTAACTGGTTGTATGAATCCGATTTAAGAATTAAATTGAGGGACTTAGAGGTTTCTAAAAATTATGCAATTTTGATATGTTGTTTATGAGGATGTTGTGAATTCGAGAAAAATAATTTGGAGTCTGGTTCTAATTTTTAGGTTCCGAAATAAATTAAGAATTGACACTGCTGTTGGTTAAGGGTTTTCGGATGATGTCTGATTTGGAAATTAATTTGAAGGTCTTAGATGTCTTGTAAAATTATGAAATTTTTATAGGTTGTCCATCCTGATGTCTATTATATGAGAAAATTATTTGGATAATTTGGTGGTAACGTAATGTGAAGGATTTATGATGATTTTTGCTGTACTGATTTTTAGTGGTTCAAACAGAATCAGAATATTGTAAAATATTTTTGGGGTATCAAATAAATTTGGATTAGTCTGGAATTTTGTACACACATTATTTGGATGTTGGAGAAGCTACTGGAATGTTTCCAGAATTTTTGAGTGATGGAATTATTTTCTGGAAATTTTTGAGTTATTGAGACTACTTAAGAATTTTTTTTATCGGTTTTGGGTGTTGGTATGATTTATGATTTTTGCATAGGGACTGATGTGATATTATTTGATAAATGAGTTATAGAAATTGAGTTGAGGTTCTGGTTCTAATAAATTTTAGGTAATTAATTGATTATGTATTTTCGAGGTGCGATCGGTTTAACCTTTGGGTTGAACCATAATTTTGAGTTGAGTCGGGTTGGTTTCATCTTGGTTAATTGTTGGTTAAGTATTGGTCTTTTTGCATTCATAGCATGCATTGCATCCCTTATTATAGATGAGATAATGAGATTGATCATTGGAATATGTAATTATCTTTCCTTAGGCAATAATCCGGCTGAAGCTCGAGGTCAGTAAGTTGTGAGGATTGGGCTAAGCTTTCTTTGGATACCAGGTAAGTTCTATGGGTGTATGTGATTATTTGTGTTGTGATTATTTGTGTTGTGCTACTTGCTAACAACTTATATATATAAACCCTTCTTATATATATTATCCTTTCTATATATTCACTATACTATTCTTTCGAACCCAGCCTCGTATGCTTTAGGAGACAGAGAAACTTGCATGTGATTGTATTTATGTGATAATATTGAATGTGATATTACTTGTGCTGTGTGATGGTGTGTCATGAAGGGGAAGGAGGTTACTGAGGCTTAATGCCTATACTGTTCTGAGGCTTAATGCCTATACTGCTACTGAGGCTTATGCCTATACTGTTTACTGAGGCTACATGCCTAATTACTGATTACTGTACTATACTGAGAAGTTATAAGGGCGGATGTGACTGATATGATTACTGTACTGTTTACTGATTGGTGACCCCGACACACCATCTTGTTTGCTTAATTTGTGATTGTATTATATGTGCTGCTTATATAACTGTTAGATGTTTCTCTGCCTCTCATAGACTTACTGGGCGTCTATAAAGCGCTCACACCCTTACAGATTGTCTTGCAGGTTTACAGTGATTGCCTTCGTCTATCTTCTTTCTCTTCTTGGCGAAGTCGATCAGGTTTTCCGTTTGTGTCATTGGTCTTTCTGCTTAGAGATTTCCGGATATTGAACTTTTGGGCGGATTGAATCCGAATCCCTTATTGTGTAATAAGTAGAACTTGTCTGCATTAGATTTCCTGAATGATTATATTGTGACTTGATTATATTGATGGTTTGCATTTGATATAGGATTGAGGATTATTTTAAGTATTGAACTATTTTGCACTTAGACTGTTATGAATGTTTTAATAGGCTTATGTGGTCGGACTTCGGTTTGGCTGCATGCCGGTCATGGCCCCCGGGTTGGGTCGTGACAAAAGTGGCATCAGAGCCAGGTTAGATTCAGTCTCACTTATAATTTGTCTAGTTGTATCCGGAAATCATTAGGAAAAATTCTTTCTGTGTTTCTTTTGCTTCCGCGTTAACCGAAGAGCTTATGAAAGCTAAATATCCCTATCTGTTTGAGTCTTCAGGTATGTTTTAGATTTCGAGGTCGAAATCATTTTAAGGGGGTTAGACTGTAATATTCTTCAGTTTTAGTGTTAGAGTACTTGCATACCAGCATAACATCATACTCATACATCGAATGATATTGTTTGTGACTGATGATTGACAATTGTATGCAATGGATCTTATTGAAAAGGTGTATGTGTAATGATGTTGTACTCGATTGATTGGCACTGATATTGACTGGGTTGAGCGCTAAGCGCTATTCATTGATTTTGTTTTGGTTATCTAATAATTGATTTTTATTTAATGGACTCTAAATGGATCAAACCTGGAATGGTCATTAGTGCTTGGTATCTTGTGGTTATGGCCTGATCAACCATAACAACACATACTAAGTAGACGATACCATCCGGATTTGTGTATAGCTATTGTATGGCAGTTTTTGATGGATAATGATTGTGTTGGATTCAATTGCGTGGACGCAATTACTTTAAGGGGGTTAGATTGTAAAACCCTTGGTTTTTGTATGATTTTAAGTCTAGGGGCAAAATGGTAATTTTGCACCTTAGGGGCAAAATAGTCATTTTGTGCCCTTTGAATGTCTTTTTGATACTCGGGGCGACGTGACGGTCGTTTTGAGTATAATATTGTATTTTTGGCTTCGGGGGGTATTTTGGTCATTTTGGCGGTCTGAAAATTTTCGGATTTCGTTTTGCTGTTTTTGATGTCATTTTGGTGGCCGTGATGTCGTTGCGGTTATTTTAAGTATAATTTTGTTAGGGGTTGTGTTTCGGAAATTTTTTGAAAATTTATTAATTTTTAATTAAAATAAAGTAAATAAATTAAATAAAATTTGGGGTTAGTTGTAAATTTTTATAAGTTAGTTGGGTGATTTTTTTTGATTTTTTTAAAGAGTTTTAGGGTGTTTTTAAATTAAAAAATTAATTTAGGGGCATATTGGTAATTTGTCAATTAAAAATCGTATAAATAGGGGTGTTAGGGCACCCAATTGAGGGTTTAATTAATTGTGCCGCCGGAGAGAGAAAAAGAAAAAAAAATCAAAATTTTCTTCAAAAACAGTGGCCCGTCGTTTCGTCAGTGCGCGCGCCAGGGTGCCCGTGTCGTTTGGCGAGGCGCTGGCGTCGTTCGGCGGAGAGGCGCGAGCCAGGGGCTTGTCGTTCAGCGTGCGAAGCTCCGTCGTTTGGCGTGCTGCGGGCTGGCTCGCCGATGTCGTTTTGGCCTCTGTTCCAGCAGCTCAAATTTTCGAATTTTTGGGTTTTTTGAGGTTTTTCTTGATTCCTTTTGCATTATTTCGACTTCCATTTGATTAGTTCATGCTCATATCATATTGGGTTGGTATTTTTCTTAATTAATTTGGTTAAATTCGAATTATTATTTAATTAAATTGATTTTTACAAAAAAAAGTTAGGTTTTGAATTTTTTTTATTGTTTTGAAGGATTTTGATATTGAATTAATTGATTTGGCTAATGTGTTGGGTTCCGAAAATTGATGAAGGTATTGAGTTAGGGTTTGATTAAATTGTATTGGGTGTTAAGATTTTCGAATTAATTATTTCTTTGAGTTTTTGGATGAATTAATTTTCTGCTGAAGTTTGATTTTTGTGCTGTATGTTTCCCGATTTTTAATTAAATATTGGAACAAGAGAAAAATCTGAAATTTGGATATGTGTCTTGAAATTGAGTCTAGTTTATGAGAAAAATAATTGTTGGGATTTTGGAGCATCGAATATTTCTGAAAAATTCAAGTTTGCTACTGTTGTCTGACAAACTGTGCTGTTGATGCTATTGCATCAACAGTAACTTTCGAAATTCATATTAAAATGTATAAAAATGTTTTTGATTTGATTTTCATATATGTTGTAGTTCTGGAAGTCTAGTTTACAAGAAAAATATGTTGGGCTATATTTCTGTTTGTTATACAGTTGGAATAATTTGATCTTTCTACTGCTACCAGTATGGTAACTGGTTGTATGAATCCGATTTAAGAATTAAATTGAGGGACTTAGAGGTTTCTAAAAATTATGCAATTTTGATATGTTGTTTATGAGGATGTTGTGAATTCGAGAAAAATAATTTGGAGTCTGGTTCTAATTTTTAGGTTCCGAAATAAATTAAGAATTGACACTGCTGTTGGTTAAGGGTTTTCGGATGATGTCTGATTTGGAAATTAATTTGAAGGTCTTAGATGTCTTGTAAAATTATGAAATTTTTATAGGTTGTCCATCCTGATGTCTATTATATGAGAAAATTATTTGGATAATTTGGTGGTAACGTAATGTGAAGGATTTATGATGATTTTTGCTGTACTGATTTTTAGTGGTTCAAACAGAATCAGAATATTGTAAAATATTTTTGGGGTATCAAATAAATTTGGATTAGTCTGGAATTTTGTACACACATTATTTGGATGTTGGAGAAGCTACTGGAATGTTTCCAGAATTTTTGAGTGATGGAATTATTTTCTGGAAATTTTTGAGTTATTGAGACTACTTAAGAATTTTTTTATCGGTTTTGGGTGTTGGTATGATTTATGATTTTTGCATAGGGACTGATGTGATATTATTTGATAAATGAGTTATAGAAATTGAGTTGAGGTTCTGGTTCTAATAAATTTTAGGTAATTAATTGATTATGTATTTTCGAGGTGCGATCGGTTTAACCTTTGGGTTGAACCATAATTTTGAGTTGAGTCGGGTTGGTTTCATCTTGGTTAATTGTTGGTTAAGTATTGGTCTTTTTGCATTCATAGCATGCATTGCATCCCTTATTATAGATGAGATAATGAGATTGATCATTGGAATATGTAATTATCTTTCCTTAGGCAATAATCCGGCTGAAGCTCGAGGTCAGTAAGTTGTGAGGATTGGGCTAAGCTTTCTTTGGATACCAGGTAAGTTCTATGGATGTATGTGATTATTTGTGTTGTGATTATTTGTGTTGTGCTACTTGCTAACAACTTATATATATAAACCCTTCTTATATATATTATCCTTTCTATATATTCACTATAATATTCTTTCGAACCCAGCCTCGTATGCTTTAGGAGACAGAGAAACTTGCATGTGATTGTATTTATGTGATAATATTGAATGTGATATTACTTGTGCTGTGTGATGGTGTGTCATGAAGGGGAAGGAGGTTACTGAGGCTTAATGCCTATACTGTTCTGAGGCTTAATGCCTATACTGCTACTGAGGCTTATGCCTATACTGTTTACTGAGGCTACATGCCTAATTACTGATTACTGTACTGTACTGAGAAGTTATAAGGGCGGATGTGACTGATATGATTACTGTACTGTTTACTGATTGGTGACCCCGACACACCATCTTGTTTGCTTAATTTGTGATTGTATTATATGTGCTGCTTATATAACTGTTAGATGTTTCTCTGCCTCTCATAGACTTACTGGGCGTCTATAAAGCGCTCACACCCTTACAGATTGTCTTGCAGGTTTACAGTGATTGCCTTCGTCTATCTTCTTTCTCTTCTTGGCGAAGTCGATCAGGTTTTCCGTTTGTGTCATTGGTCTTTCTGCTTAGAGATTTCCGGATATTGAACTTTTGGGCGGATTGAATCCGAATCCCTTATTGTGTAATAAGTAGAACTTGTCTGCATTAGATTTCCTGAATGATTATATTGTGACTTGATTATATTGATGGTTTGCATTTGATATAGGATTGAGGATTATTTTAAGTATTGAACTATTTTGCACTTAGACTGTTATGAATGTTTTAATAGGCTTATGTGGTCGGACTTCGGTTTGGCTGCATGCCGGTCATGGCCCCCGGGTTGGGTCGTGACAATAAGTGTCCAGTTCAAAATATGTCTATTGTGCATACTATAGAAGGAGTTTGTAATGTATGTCAACCAGAAAGCAAGTTAGAAATGCATTTCCTATCAACCAATCATGGAGAGCAATTGAGAAATTACAGCTGTTCAGAGTGATATTTGTGGTCCAATGAGCACACCTTTACTAAATGAGAGTAGATATTTTGCTCTTTTTATTGATGATTTCTTAAGATTTTGTTGGGTGTATTTTCTGCAACAAAAATCATAATATTGGGCATGTTTTAGAAATTCAAGGCTATGACTGAAAATCAATGCAACTCCAAAATCAAAACACTCAAACTAACAATGGGATTGAGTACACCAAAAAAACTTTAAAAATCTGTGTGAAGAAGTAGGGATTCAACATGAATTCACAGTAAGCTACTCTACAGTAAAATGGGGTAAGTGAGAGAAGAAATAGGACTATAATGGTGATGTCTAAATGTTTGATATTTGAAAAAAAAAACTACCAAAGAAGTTCTAGGTAGAAACTATAAATACAATAATCTACCTTCTAAATAGACCTCCAATAAAGGCTTTAAAAGATAAAACTCCTTTTGAAGCCTGGTTTGGAGTAAAACCATCAGTGGAGCATTTAATATCTTTGGAAGTCTATGTTATGCTCACATTCCAACAGTTAAAAGAAATAATCTAGATCATAAGTCTCAAGTTGAAATCGTTCTTGGGTATGGCAATAATGTAAAAGGCTATAAAGTTTTCAACTTGGAGACATAAAAAAAAAGGTGATGATTTGTAGAGATGTAAAAGTGAATGAAGAAGCTTGCTGGAATTGAGAAAAAGGTGAAGTGGAACCTATGAACATTAGTCAAATTCAAGAAACTGATTCTTTGAATCAAGAGCCAATCAATGAGCAAGAACAAGGAGATTATGGGAATGATTTAGATTTAGATTTTTCTGTTTGAGAAACTAGATCCTTAGAAAAAATTTATGCAAGAAGCAACTCAGTATTCAAATTGGATGAATGTAATATAGGAGGAGCTAAAGATGATCAACAAAAATGAAACCTGGAAGTTAGTAGACAGGCTAAAGAACAAGAAGGTGATTGGAGTAAAGTGGGTTTATAGAACCAAACTCAATTCATATGATTCTATAAACAAACACAAGGAAAGATTAGTTGTGAAAGGCTATTCTCAACAATATGGAGTTGATTATACATATACCTTTGCTCTTGTGACAAGGTGTGATACAATAAGGCTTCTTATTGCCTTAGCAACCCAAAAATATTGAAAAATCTACCAACTTGATGTAAAATTAGCTTTTTCAAATGGTTATTTATAAGAGGATATCTCTGTAGAGCAACCACTAGGATTCATTAAGAACGGAGAAGAAGATAAAGTTTTCTTGCTCAAGAAATCTTTATACAGATTAAAATAGGCTCCTAGAACGTGGTACAACATAATGGATGATCATTTGCAGAAATTAGGCTTTACAAAAAGTCTTAGTGAAGCTACTTTATATGTTAAGGCTGGAAATGAAGAATTGTTGATTGTATCCTTGTATATAGATGATCTTTTGTTTACTGGCAATATCAATGATCTTGTGCAATAATTTAAGGAAGAGATGCAAGTAACATTTGAGATAATAGACCTTGAAGAAATGACTTTTTTCCTTGGTTTAGAGGTTCACCAAACAAGTTAAGGGATCTTTATTTATCAAGAAAAATATACAAGAGAAGTGCTTAAGAAGTTTGGAATGAAAAATTGCAGCAGCATCAATACTCCCACAACTCAAAATGAAAATTTGAGCAAAAATGATTGTTCAAATAAAGTGGATTTTGGAATTAATAGAAGTACAATTGGATGTTTATTGTATTTAGCTGCATTCAGACTTGACATTATGTTTGTAACAAGTCTTTTATCCAGATTCATGCGTGAACCAAATCAAAAACATTTCAAGGCTGCTAAAAGGATGCTTAGATATGTGAAGGGAACTATTGATTTGGGAATATGGTTTGAGACTACCAAAAAAGTGAAGCTTGTTGGCTATGCAGATAGTGACTGGGGAAGCTCAATTGATGAATTGAAAAGAACATCTAGTTTCATGTTTTCCATTGGTTCAGGTGCTATCAGTTGGAGTTCAAGAAAACAAGATGTTGTAGCTCAATCAATAACAGAAGTAGAGTACATCTCTGCTGCTGCTGTGAACGAAGCAATTTAGTTTAGGAAAATCATGGAAGATTTGAAGCAGAAATAAGAAGAAGCAATCATCATTCACTGTGATCATCAATCTGTTGTTACAATGGCCAAAAATCCAGTTTTTATAGTAGAATTAAACATATTAAGATCAAGTATCATTTTATAAGTGATGTAGAAAAAGATGAAGAAATTAAGATAGTTCATTGTGATTCCAAAATTCAACTTGCTGATCTCTTGACAAAGAGATTGTCTAAAGTCAGATTTGAAATATTAAGAAGAATCTTGGTGTTTCCAGCAAAAATGCCAGCGAGTGATGGTATCTTTGGTATTTTTGCTATTATTGAGTTCAAATCATGTGAAATCTAGCTGTAGTTCCACTCCTTCAATTATTGTTTTTGGTCAATAATTTTAGTCACTGAAGTATGGTCCAAGTATGGTTTGATAATTTTTTAGTTGTAAGTGCAGCAGCTTTGTATGTTTATAAATTATGGTTTTCTTTGTAATGAAAATGTGTAAGTTGTTTAGAAAATTTTCTCCACTTCGTTGCTTTTAAACTTACAGTACTTAACTCGAGTTGTTCAAGTTGTGGTTAATCTATGGAAAATGGGATTCATGCATTGAGGGAGTTGTCTTTGCTTAAGGTATTTGGTGGAAGTTTGAAGCTTAGCTGGTATGTAATTCATTTTTCTCCATGTGCTTACAATCATGGATTACAAAGAATTTATCGTAGTCTCACTATACTTGCTATGGTGTTCAATGAGACCTGCTACATTCGATAACCTGTTGGTGGCTTTAGTGTGCTTAGAATGAGTTGGTTTTTGAAGGCAAGTCCTCGCTGATTATGGAATTGATTCCTCGAATTCAAACCAATGTCAATCAAGCTCAAATAGCCATGCAAGCTTGTGAGATCAAGACTATGAGGAAATGAATCAAGAAGCTCGATCATTGGTTGGAACCTTCACCTACTGGTGGTATAAATTATATGGGGACATTCAAAGATAGCTCAGATTATGCTTACACTAGGAGCTTAATATGTGATCACCAAGGGAGTATTGTGGTTAATCACTGAATGGCTTTGTGATGAATATTGGGTTATGTACAATCACTGAGCAAGCTATGGGGAGTGTATCAGGATCTTGTGTTGGATTGGAGGTATGGTATCGGAAAAATCTCGTGGTGGAGAGTGATAGTCAGTGTGTGGTTATTCTTATTCTGGAAACCAACACCTAAAACTATGCAAACGCGTCTTTGGTTATCAATATTCAAAAGTTTATAGATTTAGAATGATACATGGAAATAAGGTACGCCTATCGCGAAACCAACTTTGCTACAGACTTGCTTGCATCAATATTTTCATAATGGATGTCACGTGCTAGAAGCGACACCTGCAGAATTAGAAGCTAGATTAATCAATATATTATAAAAGTCATCGTAGAATTTAGCTGATAGTTTTTAAGACTTTTCCCTTTTTCATTGTATAAAAAATAATACTCCATTTCAAATTAATAAACTCATTTTTCTTTTTTATTTATCTCAAATTATAATCTATTTATGACTCTAATAAGTTAATTAATATGTTAAATTTCTATAATATATTTGTTTAATATTACTTACTAAAAACATTTCATATTAAAATAAATATATAACAAAAAAAAATATATACAAATTTATATTTTCAATAAAAAATAATTAATTTTTTTAATATTAATAAAATAATAAGTGAGCCTATTAACTTGAGACGTAAATAGTAGTGCAATATTAATAGATATCTTGCAATATAAAAGATTAAGAGATAAAAATTTTTTTTATTGTAATTCACATTTTAAGAATTTTTTTATGTATGAAAAGAATTAATGACAAAAAATTTTAAGCTTTGAAGAATACATTAGGTAAAACTTGTGATAATACGAACCACTTTTTCAGTTTAGCTAAGAAAATCATCTAGTTCTGAATAATTTATTTATTCTGAAAAGAATTTTGATCCAAGTGGATCTGTTTGAAATTCTTCCATGTATGGTGTTGAAATTAAATTTATACATGTAGAGATCAAGAAAACATTATATTTAAACACTCAATCATTATAGAATAGACCCTTAAAAAGGCCTTAGTTATTCTCCCTGTAAAAAGGAATTGAAGTTTCAGGAATATTAAGCTTTACTCCCTCACGGGTAAACCGACTAAGAGTCGCCCCAGCTGATTATCGGTAAATTTCATCAAAGTCATTACTGGAAAAGAAGAAAAAAAATACAAAGATCCTTGAGAAATTTTTTTAAAAAAACTAAGTGCAGATATTTCTTAGTGGAATTGATTTACAATAAAATCCAATTAGCAGAACGGCTTAAACGATCTAAACAGATAACTACTACTACCATTTATTTAAATGATACATTGCCAGAGAGGAAATTTATAGAAGGGAGTATAAAGAGAGAGATGTGAGTGGTAGTAGTAGTTTTAGAATCACCTGTCAAAGAAATGTTAAAAGATCAGCTTCAAACTATGGTTCACCTGAAATGTTTTCAAGCCTCTGGCTCTGGCTTTGTTTCATCGTCATCAACTTCAGAAAAGAAGGGATCCTTGAGAAGTTCAGAAGCTGAAGGTCTTGCCTTTGACTCAGCTATGCACTTTTCAATAAAAGCCTTCACTTCAAGATCTGCAACCTTGTTCAAGGCTTGAGGCTTGACTCCAGTAGTTACCTTCTTGTATATTTTGGCCACACTGTCGCATTCGCCGTATGGTATCTCTGTTGTAACCATCTCTAGTAAGCACATTCCAAAAGAGTATATGTCTACCAACTCAGTGTAATCTTCTTCATACAGCTCTGGTGCCATATATTCTGGTGTTCCTATGATCGAATGCGCTGCGTGGCTCTTCCCTACTATTGTTGCAAAGCCAAGATCACCAATTTTTACCTATATGGAGAATTTATAGTGCTTCAAGTCTATAAATCATAAAAGGTCACAAAAAATTAATAATAAATACCAAGATCTTGCTCTGCATGGAAACTATATACTACGAATGGTTTCCTTTTTTTTTTTTCATCTTGGTCTTTTTTTTATCTTTTATCTTTTTCATTTTTCTAAAATTCATACATTATGAAATTCTTTATTTCTTTATGATTTTAAATTCCCAAACCAGAGACTATAACATTTTCCTCTAGTCAGTTCTCACGGACTGTTATCTAGGGTGTTGCTTTCTAGAAGTTGGCTAGAGGGGGCCTGCATAATGAATTCCAGAGTGTGCCATTTTTTCAATTAGATAACTATAATATCACTACTCCTTGTAAAGGTAATGAATCTCAGAATTTTTCAAATTAAATACTATAATATCACTACCCCAAACATCATCCCATCTCAAGCGACAGCATGGACACATTTCTTGAACCAGATATATTTTTTATCAGAACAAACAAATCTTAAAGGATAGTCCTTGAGATTCTGCTGGAAATTGAGATCTGATAACCACAAATATCAGTAAATGAATAGACTAGCTCGAACGGAGACTGAATGACCTCAATCAACTTAAAAAAGAAAAATGAATTGATAAAAAAGGAGCACCACCAATATCTGGGCAAGTTTTACTCGTAAAGTGGTAAAGGCATGTCAATTGTAATTACCTGACCAATGTTCCCATTGACAAAGATGTTACTGCAATTCAGATCTCTGTGAATAATGCACGGATCATGTGTATGAAGATACTCTAACCCCTCAAGTACCTGTTTTGACCACTTTTTCAAGGCCTTAATGGAGACATGGCGATGCTTCTTCCTGTAGTTTCTTAGATTTCCAGATGTGCACACTTCAGTAATAAAATTCAGTTTACTGTGCTCTTCATCTAGCCAAACTCTATAGCAAACAATGATATACTTGTTCTTTAATGATCTCAACAACTTAACCTCTGAATGGAGCCTACTGATAAGCACTGGATCTTCAATAAAATTCCTCAATCGCACCTGATTCCAGGCCACCTCTATACCTTCCTCTTGATCAAATGCCCTGTAAACCTTCTTCACAGCACCAGCACCAAGTAGATCATCATACCGCCCAAACCGTCCGGCAGGGTCAACTTCAACAAATGGCTCGCCATCTCTATCAGATGTATTGAGCCTTGCAGCCGGCATCTTCTAGTATAAAGATAATGAGAAACTCTATGATGAGTAAAGCTTGAAGTAATCGTGGTATCTTAGAAGGAACAATAAACAGAATAATGACTTGCTGGTGCATTAAACTCCCTGGAGGAAAATCACATATATGCATTGCATACATATCCTAAGTAAATCCTTCCATTTATAGTCCAAAACTCCATTTTTAAGGATCAAATCTATTATCTTATCTGATTGGGAAACCAAATGCAATAACCAACAGAAAAGATCTAGTGAGGGCAATTAATGATTTTCACTAACATGATAATAATGTAATTAATCAGGTGCATTAAATACAAAATCTAAAATCATGGCTCCAACTGAATAGATGTTTTCTATCTATAGGATTTAAAATGAGCAAGTACTAAGTACTAACCTTTATGTTCAACTGAAAAATAAAAAGAAAAACGAAGATCAGTTGATAACAATGATTATAGCCCGGAATTGCTTAGAACAGAACAAATAATCCATATAGCTAATCATAATTAAGTTAGGGATTAAAGCCGAGTTGACTTGAAGTAGGAAAAAGCCTAATTGTGATTGCCATAATAATCATCTCAACCAATAGCCAATATGCAGTGAGATTTTCACATTCAAAATTTAGAAATGATCTATATATGCCAACTTATGAGGCAAATTTTATTATCAGGTACATACAACAAACGAACTCTAAATTTCACAAAATTTAGCTTAAAATGAAGATTAATTGCAATAATCAACTGGTTTCAATTTAAACAAAACAGAGTAAGACTAAAATTAAGGCAGGCCCTAAATTCTTCAGTGTAAGTGAAAATAACTTATACGTATTATCAATAGAAATGAGGAAAGAACGAAAACCAAGGCTTCGTTTGGTTGTGTTTTTTTCCTACTTGCTTAAAAAATAAAATAAATTCAGAACTGGTAAAATATCATCAATAATCAGATTAATAAAATCAAATACCCCAAAAATTGAAAACTTCACTCGTCTTAAACTAAAGCTCCTAAACATAATCAGGACTAATTTGAAGTATCAAATGACACATAATTTTTTTCTGAAAAAAAAAAGAAACTATCAAATTGAAAATAAAACAGCAAGTTCCAGGTTCCGTTTTTAATTAAAACAATTGAAGCGTAAAACGCAAGGAAACAGAGTTTCGAAATTAAAGCAAACTGGAGGCAAAGTTATAGGTTGAAATCACAAAAAAAAATCCATAATTAGGGTTACAAGATTGAAATGTTGATTCATGTTTATAATAATCTAGAAAACAATTAAAAGTCATTTTCTATCTAAAATTTCTTCACATAATTAAACATGTATAGTTAGCAGATAGAGTTTATATCAGCAGTTACCTTGAGATATAACACGAAGTTGAAGAAGATTTTTCAGAAGCAGCAATTACAATAGATAGAGAGAGGAGAAGAAAAATGAAGAAATAGAGCGCTGGAGCGAGAGAAAGCTGGAGAAACTCTCCCAGAAGACGGGAATATTTATAACCAATACGGTTTACGCGGGTGTTCATTTTTTTCAAAACGATGCCGTTCCGTTATGAAGCTGAGTGAGACGGATACAGTCATTGCTGGATAGGTTTTTACTCGCGTGTTGATTAGTATACCATATGGTAACCCATTTGTACTAGATATAAATAAAAGTTAAACTCAAATTTGTTTAAAAAATAATTCCATATATATATATATAAAGTAATTTTTTAAAAATCTAAATTCATATAAAATATAAAACTATACCATTAATTTATTTTTATCAAATAAAAATAAATTAAATAATTCAAGCTTTAATTTATCTTGTAATTACAAGATATAAATTTTTGTTTTTTTTTCTTTTTTTTTTACAATTGGCAAGTTTTGATTCAATAACAAATCCAAATCTAACTCGTCTTTTAAATTCAATTTGCAAAATGTCTAAATTTTGTATGGCATTTAATATAATTCAAATTAATTAAATTTTACAGTTTATTATATTCAATCTTCTGACTCAAAGCGTATAAGTTATTTGATATGATATAATTTATTTAAAAAAAATCTTGGCAAAGTTGAATATACGTTTGAAGAAACCCAATTTATCAAAAACATATAAATTTATATGAAATAAATTGTGTTCGAATTTTGGATAAACTATTGAGTTAATTATACAAAAAGAAATCATATTGAAATCGAATTACTTCTAAGTTTAGTTTTAAAAATAAAGGGTTTTTTTTTATAGGATACATTTCGCATCTAGTCATGAATTAACTGTCAAAGAAGTAGGCACCAACCATTTTTTGTCAAAAATGGAGGTGCCTAATTAAGGGGATTGTCAAAAATGGAGGTGCCTAATTTAGGACATTGTCAAAAGTGGAGGTGCCTAAATTTGGGGAATTGTTAAAGTCAAAAATGGAGGTGCCTAATTTATTGACTAATTTCACCAACCCATGTTTTTGAAGCCTATATAAACCCATCCACTTCATTTGGAAGATACACCTTAAAAATTGAAGAAGTAAAGAGAAGAGAGTGTCTTTGAGAGAATTTTGTGAGGAAAAATTCTTGTTCATAATTGAGTGAGGGTTGTGAGTGTTTGTAAACACATTGTATTTTTCTCCTTAATATAAGTCTGCAGCAGCTCCGGAGACGTAGGCATAATTGGCCGAACTCCGTTATCAAATTCTGTGTTAATATTCCGCATTCATTTTTTGCTCTCCTACTAATCTGGTTTAAGGGAATAGAGTGGTAATCACCTCAATTTCCCAACAACTGGTATCAGAGCTTTGGGTGATAAATTCTGTCAATTTTTTGCAAGATTACTATTCACGTGAATAGTGAATTTCGTGAATAGTGAAATTCTGTCGGCAATTCTGATTTGTCGACAAAGGTGTCCTAGTACACAGTGGTTTGCAGAAACAGTCAGAAACGATCCAAAGGAGTCCAGATTCGAGTGGGAGCGATGGCTGCAGATGAAGGAAAAGTGAGAATTGAAAAATTCGAAGGTGCGGACTTTGGCTTCTGGAAGATGCAGATAGAAGATTATCTGTACCAGAAAAAGTTATATCAACCTCTCTCAGGAATAAAGCCAGAAGGCATGAAAGATGAAGAATGGAATCTTCTCGACAGACAAGCCCTTGGAGTTATTCGATTGACATTATCACGAAATGTTGCTTTCAACATCGCCAAAGAAAAGACCACAGCAGGTCTAATGGCGGCTCTCTCCAACATGTATGAAAAGCCATCAGCTTCAAACAAAGTTCATTTGATGAAGCGGTTATTCAATTTGCAAATGGCAGAAGGGGCATCAGTAGCCCAACATCTGAATGAATTCAACACAATCACAACCCAGTTGTGTTCAGTAGAAATTGAATTTGATGCTGAAATTCAGGCTTTAATTCTCTTATCATCTCTACCAGATAGTTGGAATGCTACCGTTACAGCGGTCAGCAGCTCATCGGGAAAAACCAAATTAAAATTCGATGATGTTCGGGATCTGGTGTTGAGTGAAGAAATTCGACGAAGAGAATTGGGTGAAGCATCTACCTCTTCAGCTTTACACACAGAATCTAGAGGGAGAACTTTAGAAAAAAGTTCAAATCGTGGCAGATCAAAATCTAGAAGAGACAAATCTAGATCGGGAAAGAAAGATTTCAAGTGTTATAACTGCGGCAAGAAGGGTCACTTTAAGAAAGATTGCCGAGCGCCAAAGAAAGATAGCGGTGCACAGGGATCTGCAAATGTGACCAAGGAAGCAGGTGATGCCATGATTCTAAGTGTCAACAGTCCAATTGAATCATGGATTTTAGATTCTGGGGCATCTTTTCACGCCACTCCGTGCCAAGAAATCATGGACAACTATGTCAGTGGTGATTTCGGGAAGGTTCATCTAGCTGATGATGAAACCTTAAAGATCGTAGGAAAAGGGGATGTCCGATTAAAGTTGTCAAACGGGAATACCTGGAAGCTGCAAGGAGTAAGACATATTCCTGGTCTTAAAAGGAATTTGCTCTCTGTAGGACAACTTGATGAAGATGGTTATGGTACAACCTTCAAAAGCGGTGAATGGAAGATTACCAAAGGAGCACTCGTCATTGCTCGTGGTAAGAAAACTGGCACTCTCTATGTAACCTCAAACTTAGAAAATGTTATTTCAGTAGCAGATGCAGATGAAAAATCAAACCTATGGCACCAAAGGCTTGGCCATATGAGCGAGAAAGGGCTGAAGACGCTTTTGTCAAAAGGAAAGTTGCCGGAACTGAAAAGTATCAATGTCGGCCTATGTGAAGATTGTATCTTTGGAAAATAAAAGAAGGTCAGTTTTTCAAAGATTTGCAAGACACCCAAGGCAGAAAAATTAGAGTTGGTCCATACCGATGTATGGGGACCGTCTCCAATTCCATCTCTTGCAGGCTCATTGTATTACGTCACATTCATTGACGATTCAACAAGAAAGGTATGGGTGTATTTTCTGAAGAAGAAATCAGAAGTCTTTGATACATTCAGAAAATGGAAGGCCATGGTAGAAAATGAAACTGGTTTGAAAGTCAAACGATTGAGGTCTGACAATGGAGGAGAGTACAGAGATAGAAGATTCAGAGAATTTTGCGCAAACAGCGGAATCAAGATGGAGAAAACAGTTCCCATGACACCGCAACAGAATGGCGTAGCTGAGCGCATGAACAGAACTCTGAATGAACGTGCCAGAAGCATGAGGATACATGCTGACTTGCCCAAGAATTTATGGGCTGAAGCTGTCAACACCGCTGCCTACCTAATCAACCGTGGGCCTTCAGTACCTCTGGATGGTGGAATACCAGAGGAAGCATGGAGCAAAAAAGAGGTAAACCTTTCACACTTAAGAGTGTTTGGTTGTATCTCTTACATACATATAGATTCTGCTGGAAGAAGTAAATTGGATGCCAAGTCAAACAAATGTGTCTTTGTTGGATATGGTGGTGATGAGTTCGGTTACCGATTTTGGGATTATGAAAATCACAAGATCATTAGAAGCCGGGATGTCATATTCAATGAGAATGTGATGTACAAAGACAGATTAAAAGCAAAATCAAATAGCTCCAAGATAGATGTTGAAAATAAGGAATTTGCTGAGTTCGAGGATATTTCTGGAAATGATGTTCAGAATAGTCCTGAAGTAGAGGAGCCAAGCACGCCGGAATTGAGGCGCTCCTCCAGAATTACAAGACCAATCCAACGTTACTCGCCTTCTTTGCATTACTTGTTGCTGACAGACAATGGTGAACCAGAGTGCTACGATGAAGCAATACAAGTAGAGGATTCAATCAAGTGGGAGTCTGCCATGAAAGATGAGATGGACTCACTCATGTCAAATCATACATGGGAATTAGCTGAACTACCACAAGGCAAGAAAGCACTCCACAACAAGTGGATTTATAGGATCAAAGAAGAGCATGATGGAAGTAAACGCTACAAAGCAAGATTGGTTGTAAAAGGTTTTCAACAAAAGGAAGGTATTGACTATACTGAAATTTTCTCTCCAGTCGTGAAGCTTACGACAATCAGACTGGTATTGAAAATTGTAGCCGCAGAAAATTTACATCTTGAACAATTAGATGTAAAGACAGCATTCCTTCATGGAGATTTGGAGGAAGAGATCTACATGAAGCAACCAGAAGGCTTCATTAAGGCAGACAAGAAAAATCTAGTGTGCAAGTTGAAGAAGAGTTTATATGGTCTGAAACAAGCTCCTAGACAGTGGTACAGAAAGTTTGATAGTTTTATGAGCAGCGGCGGTTTCACAAGATGCCAAGCAGATCATTGTTGCTACATCAAAAAGTTTGACAATAGCTTTATTATTTTATTGTTATACGTCGATGATATGCTCGTTGCAGGTTCAGACATGCAAGAGATTAAAAATTTAAAGCAGAAATTGTCAAAACAGTTTGCAATGAAAGATCTGGGTGCTGCAAAGCAGATTCTTGGAATGAGGATCAAGAGAGACATGAAGTCGGGGACTTTGATGTTATCACAGGCTGAGTACATAAACAAAGTACTAGCCAGATTCAACATGCAAGATGCTAAATCAGTGAGCACACCTTTAGGTGTTCATTTCAGACTCTCCAAAGAACAGTCACCGAAGACGGAGGAGGAACGTGCACACATGACGAAGGTGCCATATGCCTCAGCAATTAGGAGTTTGATGTATGCCATGGTTTGTACCAGACCAGATATTGCTCAAGCAGTGGGAGCTGTTAGCAGGTACATGAATAATCCAGGCAAGACACACTGGGAAGCAATCAAATGGATTCTCAGATATCTTCGAGGTACCACAGATAAGGCGCTTTGTTTTAAAAGTGGAGATACGACACTAGCAGGTTATGTGGATGCTGACTTAGCTGGAAATGTTGACGTTAGAAAGAGCACTACAGGGTATGTCTATACTCTAGGAGGTACCGCAGTGAGCTGGGTCTCTCAATTACAGAAGATAGTTGCTCTCTCCACAACTGAAGCAGAATATGTCGCTGTCACGGAAGCCAGCAAAGAAATGGTTTGGCTCCAAGGTTTCTTGGAGGAGTTGGGCAAGAAGCAAGAAAATAATGTCTTGTATTGTGACAGTCAGAGTGCCATACATCTAGCGAAGAATCCGTCTTTTCATGCCAGAACAAAGCACATACAGTTGCGGTATCACTTTATCAGGTCACTTCTGGAAGATGGGATTTTGAAACTTGAGAAGATTAGTGGAACTCAAAATCCGGCAGACATGTTGACGAAGACGGTGACTATTGATAAACTGAAGTTGTGCTCAGCTTCAGTTGGCCTACACTAGTATCAAGGTCGTAGAAGAGCTGTTGCATTGATCAAGGTGTGAAGACAGATTGAAATCAGTCTTCAAGTGGGAGATTGTCAAAGAAGTAGGCACCAACCATTTTTTGTCAAAAATGGAGGTGCCTAATTAAGGGGATTGTCAAAAATGGAGGTGCCTAATTTAGGACATTGTCAAAAGTGGAGGTGCCTAAATTTGGGGAATTGTTAAAGTCAAAAATGGAGGTGCCTAATTTATTGACTAATTTCACCAACCCATGTTTTTGAAGCCTATATAAACTCATCCACTTCATTTGGAAGATACACCTTAAAAATTGAAGAAGTAAAGAGAAGAGAGTGTCTTTGAGAGAATTTTGTGAGGAAAAATTCTTGTTCATAATTGAGTGAGGGTTGTGAGTGTTTGTAAACACATTGTATTTTTCTCCTTAATATAAGTCTGCAGCAGCTCCGGAGACGTAGGCATAATTGGCCGAACTCCGTTATCAAATTCTGTGTTAATATTCCGCATTCATTTTTTGCTCTCCTACTAATCTGGTTTAAGGGAATAGAGTGGTAATCACCTCAATTTCCCAACATTAACTAATTTAAATTAAAAATTAGCTAAACTCAATGGACTAACGATGATTTTATCAATCTGACCTCTAAGAGGGTGTTTCTCAAAACTTAAAAGCTGGTCAAAACTGCTTATAAGCTGTTTTTAGATTATAAGTTGTTTATTTAAGTGTTTCTGAAAACTTAAATAGTAGATTATAATCTGATTTTAATCAGTTTTTTAAAAGTTGGGTTTTGCTACTTTTTTTTTAAGCACTTATTTTTTAAGCAGTTTTGACCAAGTAAAAGACCATACTATCCCTACCTAATATTCAATATTCCAAATTTACCTACCTTATACAATTTAGTTCCCATCAAAGAAATTTTATTATTATTATTATTATTATTATTATTATTATTATTATTAAATTTTATTATTATTATTATTATTATTATTATTGCAAAATAAATTTTGAATTGACATTTAAAAAATTATTTTTATACAATAAATAAACTTATGGACAGTTTGGTCATTTTGACAGTTTCTACAATTAAAAACTGATTATAAGCTGATTTTACAGAAACACTTAACTGATTATAAACTGATTATCAGCTGATTATTAGCTAGTTTATAGAAACGCTTAACTGCTTATTTTTAATCTGATTATAATCTAAAAATCACTTATTCACAATAAGCTGAAAAGCTCCAGTTTTGAGAAACACCCTCTAAATGTTTAAGTTTTTGGTCAAGTTTAAGTGGGTTCGTATCGAGTCTTTGCAAGTTGCATTTAGATTTTAGATAAATTGTTAAGTTGATGATCATAAAAGATTGAAGTTAGTTTTATATAGAGTATGGAATTATTCAATCAAGTCAAAATTATTAATCTTTAGGATTTTATCTTAAATTTCTAGTTCGAAAAATTTTGCTTAGTAATGAAGTTTTGCATTTTAATTAATATCCAAATTGAACTTGAATTTATTATAAGTTGTATTTAGATTGGAAGCCTATATAGTAAGGTTGATTATTGTTGTAACCGAGGATTAATATTAATTCAAAATTAGTGTATTGTACAATGGTTTATGATAAATTTTTGGGAAATTATTTATCGTATTTATTAATTTATTAAAATTCACGAAATAGACTTGCACTGAATTAGTATATTTATAGAGTGTGAAATATTTTCATAACACTAATGCTATTTTTTCTAATTTCATTATTTCTGCATTATTTTTTAATTTTATTTCATTAATGTTACTATATTCGTTCTAGTAAAATTATTACCTTCAACTCACACACACTTTTAAAAAAATTATTAAATTCTCTAAATATTATATAAAATTATTATGAATGGATTAATATAACCTTCGTTAACTTATTAATATTAATATTATTATATTTTTATTTCATTAATTAATTTATTAGTAACAAGAATATAATGAGAAAAAAGACCAATTAATTTTTCTTGATTGCATATAGTGACCATTTTAGTATTTTTTATTTTTTATTTTTTTTTTATAAAAATGACAATTTCACTTAAATAGAAGTAGTACTTATTATTTATAGACGCTCAACGGTTAACTGCTAGTTCTTGACAATATACCTAGTATACAATTTTACATCCAAACTTAATACAATTTTACTTATAAATTGATCAAACTAACTTATAAGCTAAGCTAAACATCATTTATTTAAATAATTAAGTCGAGGCATTTATTTAAATAATTTTATAAGTTTATAAATATAACTTATAAGCTAAAAAAATAAGTTAAAGGGTATCATATTATTATTTTAGTGTTTATAAGCATTTGACTTATAAATTAATTTAACCAAAAAATTTATTACATTATCTCTATTTATTTTAACAAATATTCTTATTAATATAACTTTATATTTTTTAAAAATTATTTTAATAATAAATGTATTTATAATTTTTTTTACTATTAGATGTTTATTAACCAATTATAAATAATCATAATAAATCGTATCAGCTTAAAATTTTTTAAGGTTTTTAAGTTTATAACGGTGCTTATGAGCTAATTTTTATAAAATAGATCTATCGCCAAAAATCGCAACCTAATTAATAACTGCATCCGCATGCATAAAGGGACGACCAAATGCATGCCCTGATTGATTAATAATTAAATATAATTAGCATCAATGACCAAACCTCTTTAATTTCTCTATTTGGATTCGCAAGAGTGCAAGGGAAGATGAAACTCTTGTTAATTAGTTAATGATTAATAATAATCACAGCCTTGATTAAGAAATATGGCACATGAGCCTCACTGGCAATGTGAAGCTTGTGAATTCATCAAAAGATCATAACTGGTTAAATATAGATTTTTATGGGAACCAACTCATCTCTGATTCTGACTGATAAAAGGGATTTTACATTTTAGAATAGCATAAAACACATGATGCTTATGTTTCTGTTGATCAAACTTTGTTTTTCACTCACGAAAAGCTTAGCTATGGGGTAGTTTATGCAAGTCTCTTTCATTACAAAGAGTACTTGTTCAGCTGTTACTCGTGCCAAAATCAAAAACCTTGGGTCTGCTCAAGATTGCCTGCATCACCACTGCCCTTGCTCTTCAGGAAATATGATATTGATGTTGCTTTAACTGCCAGCATCTTCACCTAAACATAAACTCATTGCAAGCATTCACACAGAACATGCAACAAAAATATCTTGGCAGACGTGTGATGTGAATCGGTCTAATTGAATGGTCTCAAATTATTCAGAACCACAAATCAAGTCTAATGAGATCCTGCCCTATATACATGCATTACTGATAATTCATGGCTCATTATTTGATACCAAAGTATGCTACCCTCCTTTGAAAAATTTAAAAAAAAAAGTTCAAGAGAAAAAAAAAGCAGTGAATAATAAATACATAGTTCTACATGTCACAGTATCTTTTTTTTTTTTGCTAGTTTTTCTAGGTGAAAAATGAAATCCCCATGACTCGATCCAATTAGATCTATCAACTATCGAAGTACTCAGCCCCTAGACGCCCAAGTTAGGCCTATCAACTTTGTTTCCGAGTGCAAATAATGTCCACGTGGTGAGTTTAACTTTAAACTCAGCAGCAGCAGCATGACTTTTAATGCCATTAAACAACTAGATACAATAACGGAACATCTACTTTAATATGTTGCTAAATACTAGAAGAAAACTAGTGTCCCGAAGATGCCTTAAACAGGTAATTACAGAAAACACCAACCCAACTTGATATAAGATAGCAAAAATGTAAAATATGATCCATAGACCCACAAACCAAGAACAAAAAATGAATATGACCGACTAAGATCCTCGAACATTAACAGCCACAAGATGTGCTGTTGCCATCAAACAGAATAAAAAGCATAGCGAATCCTCAAACATGCTTATGAGAAAAATTTCATACAAAATATTTACAAATTCATTCTGCCTAGCAAAAGTTAAAATTCAGGGTTAACGTCTGACAAATAGGGCTCATTAACACAGCAAACTAATTCCAAAAATAATAATTTAAATGTTGATGAGAGAAAGAGAGAGAGAAAGATGTATACAAAAATTGTAATCATCATTTCGATACTCACTTCAAATATTAGAAACCCTATGTGATCCAATATGTTCATTAAACTCACCAACCATATAAACACTGGCAAATGAACACAATGAAATTATAGTTAGTATACAATCTTGAAAACAAAATGCTTAGTTGATTGCTAACATAGGCCATAATGAAACCGCATCTTGCTAATATGAAAAACAGTATCATGAAAAATACATTTTTACCAAGGAGGATTAGAACCCTCTGTTACAGATGGTGACCTCGAACTCATGCTTCCAAACCTCGAGGCACTCCTTATGCTCTTTGGAGTACCAACACCAGGGCTTGCCCCTCTATAACTAGCACGAAGGGATTCATCGACAGAAGATGACGACTTAGAAATTGCATTCCTCATAAACTTCTGTGCAGCGGGAGAAAGAGTACGTACATTTGGACTTGCGCTCCCCCCTCTTCTTGGAGAAGGCAATGGAGGCTTTTGAAACATCTTTGACCTCTCTCTTAACTTTCGTGCTGCCTCCCTAGATAACGAATGGGCCTTCACATCCCGTGCAGGTGGATGTGGGATTTTAAAATGTGGCCCATCACCACTTCCGCCAACATCAATCAGTGTGTCTTCAGGTTCCAGCCTCAATGGTGTCCCCTCAATCTCACCCCATGTCATAAATGGGGATTCATCAACTCCTGGAGCAGGTGAAGGTGTCTTAACAAAACTATACCCATTTTCTGCCATCTTCCCTGATTCCACATAAAACCCGTTTGGTGTCTTCCTCAAGTCCTCCAAATCATACTTCTTTGCCTTATCCCCATCTCTGTCTGACATAGGAAAAGGGGTAGCTCCTACTACTGGGGTATAAAGCACTTCGACAGTGCCATCATCTTTCGGTCTGGAATCCAACATTTTACCATGAAAACGTGTGTTTGACATATTAATTTCTTTTGTTAAAGCCTTCAATCTAACAGCGTGTTCCTCTTCAGTCAAAGGAGCCTCACCCCTATCTGCAGGGTGATACATCAACAAGTTCTTGGCTGTGTAATTCCATCCCTCCAATGTGCTTGGCGGCTGATCAGACGTTCCATAACCATCTGTAATCCTATCCCTCTTTGCATCCCCAATCAATTTAACATCCTCATTCTCGCCTTCTAATAAATGTCCATATCTCTCCTTTCGCTTTCTATTCACTTTCTCCAATATCTTTGAAAAACTATCATTATCCTCACCAGTGTATCTCCTAAAGAACTGATCTAAACTCAATGAATCATCAACAGCACCATCATTCTCACTAGACTCTCCGTTGCCAGACAATTCCCTATTTGCAACACTAGGTGTTTTATTATCAAATTCATCAAAAGGAGTGAAATTGCGCATAAAAGTAGAACCTGGAGTTTGCGTTCGGCCTCTTGTTTGCTTATTGTCATCGGCAATGGAGTTATTTACTCTTTTGTCACGCCGCTCGATGATCATTAACTGGGCATCTCGTATTTGAACAGGGTCGCCGGTTTTCACTGCCTCAAGCCAATCGAGACGGTCACGGAGTTTAGAGATGTCCGGGAAGTAGTCACGTTCGATGATTTTCTCGATGGCTTCAACATAGGTGTCCTCGTCGAGAACTGTGGGGCGTTTTCTAGGGTTTGCGGGTGTATTGATTGAGGACTTGTTGGAAATTTGGAGAGCATTTTCAGGATTTGAAGATGGAGATGGCGATGAGAGCTGGCGTGGTGAGTGTCCTGGAGACAAAAGCATGACGAATAAGGATTAAGATTAGGGTTAGGGTTTTGGATAGAAGGTGAGGTATGTTTCTTATGATAACAGGGGAATTTCAGAGTGTGTTAGGGTTAGGGCTCCGCTTACTGTGCTGGTGACGGCGGTGGTGATGGTGGTGGTGGTGGTGACGGTGAAGCGGTGCCGGTGGATGTGGAACAAAGGCGGGTATAAAATTGTATCCGCGTAAGATTGGTTGATGTAGCAGAATTGCCTAATCGAATTGTGTTTGGTAAATTCATATCCAACGGCTGTGATTAAATCCCATTATAAATAAGTAAATATACTTATTTACTTATTTATTCGTTGGAAACTGATTTTTTTTTTAAACATAGCATACTTCATCCAAGATTTGTTTGGATGACACGATTTTTTAAAATATACTATTAAGTATTATATAATATTATGTGATAAAGTATTATCTTTCGTGTTTGAATAAATAATATAATATAGTATAGTTTAATAAATTATTTTTATTTAATTTAATAATATGATTATAAAAATAATAAAATAATTATAATGTATTTTAATTAAAGTTAACATTAAATTTATTCTAAATTTATATATAATTATGTTAAATTTATTTTATTTATGGGTTCACAAATTAAATTCAGTTATTAGTGTACAGATAAATATTAAACTTTTACAAAATACAAATAAAACTATGACAAATCTATGAGGGCGTGGGTCCATTTGTAATATATATATATAAACTAACTATATAATATATATATTATATTATATTATAATAAATCTTTAAAATATATATATTAAATTAATAAATCTATCATATATATATTTATTATCTTTAATTATTTTTCAATTTATATTCTAAAATTGACATAAAAGAGATTTCTTCAAAAATATTTTAAAATTTTAAAATATTTTTTTCTATTCCAGAAATATTCTTTTTTAATTTTTAATTTTAAAAATACTTCATTTTCAGATGTATATTCTTATTATATATTTAGAATATAAAATATATATTTTATTTTTAAAAACATACATCAGGTATATATTTATTATATTAAAGGTATATTAAAAAATAGAGTATTTTAAAAAAAAGTTAAAAAGTATGCTACACAATGTAATTTTTTTTAATAAATTATTTTGTAATTTAATTATAAATTAAATTTAAAAATTTTGTGATTAGATTAATTATTTTACAAAAAATATTATATCATATAAATTTATTGAAAAATAATTAATTTAAACACTTTCTTTAAAATATCTCAAAAAATATAAATATTATTTAAACACTTTTTTAAAAATATCTCAAAAAAATATAAATATTATTTAAAAAATAATATATATTATGTAAATTTTTAAAGTAATATTTATATAAAAAAAAATAAAATGATTAAAAATCTAACATTTAAATATTTAATATAAAAATAAAATTGTATATAAAAATTAATACTAACTATTTATATTAATTTTTTAATATAAAAATAAAATTAAATATAAATTCATCTGCAGTTATTTTTTTCTTATAAATTTTGCCCTCCTACCCCCTCCTTCATTGTACTTTTAGTTTCGCAATTGAATCAAAGTATTACTCATTAATCTAAATTAATAAAATTATAATACAATTAATACAAAAATGAATAACAAATATGAAAAAATAATATTTCTAATTAATTAATATTAAAAAACATTTTTTGAATATTTGAAAGTATCTTTTAGAGAGGGCATATTTTTCTAATTAATGAATATCATAAAATATCTTTTACAATGAACATATTTTCTTATAATTATATGAAGATTAAAATAATATCATTTAAATTCATATATTTTATAATAGTATACAAAATAATTTGACATTAACAATCCACAACATTAGCCTAACATTAAATTCATACAATCCACAACATTATCCAAAACATCCTACTATTAATTTCACATAATTCATAATATTATCCAAAATAGTGTACCATTAAAATTACATCCATACAATGCATATTATTATCCAAAATAATTTTACCAATAAATTCATACAATCCATAACATTATCTAAAAGTCTACCATCAAATTTATACAACTCATCTCAATTGTCACCAAATACTCTTTATGCCATTAAAATGGGATATTTATTAAACAACTCAACAATTGATGATCTCAAAAAAGAGCTAGGTAAGCTCATTTTTCCTGTTTAGCTTCCAAATCTAAGCTTGATACAAATTCTCAAATCTCACTATCCATAACAGATGGTTTATTTCCTTTTCGATCATTTAAAGGAATTAACACGGTCGCTTAAACAAGTCAACCTATGACAATGTTTTAGTTGAAAAACCTACTTTTTTAATATGCCTACAAAATTACTAAAAAAGTACCAAATTTAAAAAATCACAGTACATAAAACATAAATTATAATTTTTGAAATAATAAATTTGGAGTTTACGAAGTTACCATAGTGAATTAAGCTCGTTCTTTTAATATAAAGGGCCAATTTTGTAAATGTATAAATTAACGATATGAAATTTAATTAATTTTTCATTTAATTTTAAATTTTAATAAGTAGACTTTTCTAATTTTAATTGCATATAAATTTATATAAATATAAACATTTAAAATAAAAAAAGTTTTAAATTAGACTTATAAAATAATGATTATTATAATCAACAATGTAAATCCATTAAATATTTGTCCTTAATTAATTTTGAAATTTTAAGTTTTGAATTTTAAATAAATGTTGGGCTCCACAATATCTAGATTGACTTTAAATTATTAAGAAAAGTTATTTTTGATAATATATACATTGAGTTAATTAAACTGACCGTCTTCAAATTTTTGTACTCATTCTAGTAAAATCGTTAAATTTTATTTTGTAAAAATACAATTTCAAACTTTTAATTTAATCCTAACAAAATTTTTGATGTCATTCTTCACTTATCGAAAAATAACATGATATCAAATAATAAAAAAAATTTAACTTTCAATTACAGTATCAATTTATAAATAAGAGTTTTCATAATTGAAATACTACAAATTTGTTAACATCCGAGTTACAAATCTCAATCTCATTCTCATTCAACAACCCTTCAATCAATACTTATATCCTTCAACATTTTTTCTTTCATATTCAATTTCATAGCTCGTTCCAAAATCATAAATACCCTTATCAACTTTTAATTTTAATATTATTAGTGCAAAATATATTGTTAATGAAATTTTTTTTTTAATTTTTGTGATGTGGTGACACATAGTTGTCATGCCATTCTCCGGTGGCCAGAAAATGACTTCAAAGATTTTATTTGGGTATTTCAAGACCCCGTAGCCGGAGAGAATTATGGTTTTCATCCTTGATTTCTCTATGGAGTCTCTTACTAATTTTTATCTAGGACTTCTTTCTAGGATCTACTTGTTCTTGGGTTCAAGAATGCAACTCTACTCTTAGCTATCATCTACTGGTTATCTTTCTTGGTCATTTCATCTTGTTATCTAACCCGAGGTCCTTCACTAGGAAAGTTACCCTATAAGTTCTAAGATTTTGATTGCTAAACTTCTTTATGTACTTTCTATGTTTTTCATTCTTCATGGTTCCCTCCTCATAATCAGTGGCGGATATACTATAGGATCGTGTGAGATCACACGAACCCTTTACCGGCAGCCAGAAGGAGGTACTAATATTGGCCATCGGTGAGAAAAAAACTTAGCCCCTCCATTGAAGGGGGGATGAGTTTAGGGCTGATTGCAGCGAGGGGTAGACAAACCCCTCACTGTAATTTTCTTTTTTTTATATAACTAAGCCCCTGGCGAAACGGTATGGTTTCGCTATGGGCTTAATTATTTTTTTTTAAATTGATCTTTAGCAAAACGGCACCGTTTTGCCAGATGTCGATTTAAAAAAAAAATTAAAACCACTTCTTCCCTCGCCCCCTTCCCAACCAAGACTGAGCCCAGCCCAACCCCCAGCCACCGCTACACTGTACCACCTTCACCAACCGCCGCCAATCCGACCAAAGCACCGAGCAGAGGTAATTTTTTTAGTTTTATTTTTTGTTATTTAAATTATTTTTTTGTATAATATATTATTTAATAATTATTTATTTTGTATTTTATTGAGTTATTTTTTGTAGTTTATTTATTTAATTATATTATTGTAATTTTTTAGTTTATTTGAAATATTGATTTATTAATAATAGGATTTTTGTAATTTGGGAATTGTTTGAAATGTGGATTTATTTAAAATTAGATATATAGTTTATTTATAAATTTTTAATTTTAATAAAAATTTGATTTTATTTGATTTTGTAATTGCAATTTCTGATTTTATTGGGTTTAATTAATTGAAAATTAGATAAATAGTTTATTTAATAATTTTTAAATTTTTGTTAAATTTTGATTTTATTTGATTTTATTATAGTAATTTGAGATTTTTTTAGAAACATTTAATATGGTTTAATTTATTAAAAATTATATATAGTTTATTTAATAATTATTGATTTTTTCTTATTTTGGTTTAATTTGATTTTATTATTGTAATTTAGGATTTTATTAGAAATTTAGAATATGGTTTAATTTATTAAAAAATTAGATATATAGTTTATTGAATAATAGAAAATAATCAACTCACTTCTTCATTAATTCAGAAGTAAATAGTGAGTGTTTGTGCTACGGAGACGATATTAGTCATTGTTAATGATATCAGAGATAACTTCTACTCATTATTAATTGATGATACTCGAGACAATTCAGTGAATAAGCAAATGGTTATGGTATTAAGATACGTAAACAAATTGGGAGAAGTAGAGAAGCGATTTATTGGAGTAGTATATGTGAATGATACATCTGCTTTGTCTTTAAAAAGTGCACTTGATGATTTCTTAGTGAAACATGGATTATCAATAAGTAGAGTTAGATGTCAAGGTTATGATAGGGCTTCTAATATGCGAGGTGAATTCAACAAGTTAAAGATCCTCATTTTGAATGAAAATCCCTCGACAAGGTACATTTATTACTTCGCTCATCAACTCCAATTAGTACTTGTTACAGCAGCAAGGAGCAATAAATTTGTGAGTAATTTTTTTGATTATGTTGCAATGATTACGAATATTATTGGAGTTTTATATAAAAGGAGTGATGCTTGCCGCCAAAAATAACATGATGAAGTAGTTCAACGTGTAGATAGTGGTGATATTCAAACTAGAAAAGACTTACATCAAAAAATAAATTTAGCTCGACCTGGTGACACGCATTGAAATTTTCATTATAAACAATTGTATGTCTTCTCTTTATGTGGTTACCTGTGAAAGAGGTTCTTGAGAATATTTTTAAGGATGGTTCTGATATGAGAAATCGAAAGGTAATTGTGGGCTTGCATGATAAAATGAGAAGTTATGAATTTATTTTAATTGCTTTCTTGATGAGAAAATTTTTAGGAATGACAAATAATCTATCTCAAGCCTTACAAAGAAATAATCAAAATATTGTTAATGCAATTCATTTGATTGCAACTGTTAAACAAGCATTGCAAAGATTCAGGGAGAATGGATGGGATAAATTATTAAAAGTTGTTAATAAATTTTGTATAGATCATGATGTCATAATATCTAATATGGAAGATAATATATGTTATCTAAATTCTAAGCGTGTTGGTACTCCAATTACTTATTACCACTACTTTCGAGTAAAAATATTTTGTCAAGTACTATTTTTTTTAATTAATAATATACTTAACTATTTATTATGCTATAAACTAATTTTATTTCATTCGATCATAGGTTATTGATTTCATTGCTCAAGAAATGAAAATTTGCTTTACAGAATTAAGTACAGAATTACTTTCATGCATTATTTTTCTTTCTCCTATAAACTTATTCTCCAACTACCAACTATCCAAATTACTTCATCTCGCTGAACTATATCCATATGATTTCTCTATCACCGATCGAATGATCTTGAAGATCAACTTGAGACTTACATTACTGATGTTAAAATATATATAGTTTTCTCTAACCTTAATGATATTGGAGCACTTACTCAAAAAATAGTTGAGACATGTTATGACATTATTTTTTTTTATATATCTATTTGTCAAGTTAGTTTTAGTCTTATTTATTACAGCTACTACTGTCGAGAGAGTGAGTTTTTTCAGCAATGAACATTATCAAGATGAATTTACGCAACAAGATGGGAGATAATTTTTTGACTTACTGCTTGGTTTGTTATGTGGAGAGAGATTTTTTTTACAAATTGAAAATAAGATTATTATGTAACATTTTCAAAAAATACAAACTCGTAGGATACAGTTATTAGTCAATCTAATAGCATAAATTAATTATTGAAATATTGACACTGTAATATTAAATGTGTAATTTTATTGTAAACTCATCTATATTTTTTTGTATAAATTTTAACCCCCCTCGGTAAATTTTCGGTTCCACCATTGCTCATGATAGAGGTTTTTATATACTATGGGGTTGTCTTTCAATATATAACTATCTTTACTATTGGCAAAAAAAGTATAACATTTCTATGTATAATATGATAGCAGTAATCTTACTTTGGCTCATTCCTTCTGAGAGTAAAATGATTAATTGAACCACAAGGTGAATTTTCATAAATATATTTTTGGTTTGATGTTGCTTTCTGTGATAAAAACGAGTGAATTGGTATTTGAGTTATTTGTAGAGACCATGAAGATGAAGTAGTTTGAAGGTTTCCCAGTTAAAAGAAATGCTCCTCAGCCTTGCATGGTGAAGCTGGCTTTCAACATGGCAATTAGACTAAGAATATCCAAAGCTCGTTTGTTGATTAATTCTAATTGGATTGTGGCTCAAGCAAATGTTGATAATATCAAAATTTTCTCTTAGTTTGCTCCAACATTAGCGAGTTGTTAAGATTAATATTATTATTAATATTACATTTAATATTATTATACAATAAATATTTTCATTTATAAGTATTATCATATTTACTCTTATATCAATTTGCTTTGAAATTTATATTTTACATAATTTTTTTTTACAATTATATTACTATTATTTGAAATTATTTGAAATTATTTTTTAGTATTATATATTTAAAAAAATTAATGATATATCACAATTTTTATATTTTGATAAAATACTACTTCGCTCAAACTTTACTCCCATGTAAATAAGTAAATAAACATACTCTTGAGCTGCCCTCACCATGTTGAGGGCTTTTCTCTCTTGTTTCTTTGATAACAAGCTTTCTTCTCTAATATTTTTATCTTTTTTTTTTTTTCTAAATTGATCTTTTCTTTCTATTTCTTTATTAGTTCTTTCAATGTTTCTTTACGTATTTAATTACTGTGATCATGGATGATAGCAATGTTATGGATGCGGATATTGTTGAAATTTATCAAAAATTAAATTTGGAAGATGAGGACGGTCAGATTGAGTACATTGACGAGAAAGTGGAGAATGGAGCCGAGGAACAGAATTTTGATTAGAATTTCTATTCGGTTGGACGACTTCTGACGAAAAAATCAATCAATTTTTAGATTTTTCATCAAATTATGGCAAGTGTTTGGAGGCCAGTGAAAGGAATGATGGTAAAGGAACTTGGAAAAAATGTTTTCCTGTTTCAATTTTTTCATCATTTGGATGTGGAACGAGTATTGAAGGGGGCTTCTTGGAATTATCAACAAATTCCATTGTTGCTTCATGAATTACAACCAAATGAAAAATCGAAGGAGGTAGAGCTTATAAGAATCGATACATGGTTCCAAGTACATAAACTTCCTCATGGTTTTATGTCATAAAAGTATGTTAATGATTTTGGTAATTACGTGGGAGAATTTTTAAGGTCGGACCTGAAGAATTATTCTCGTACATGGAGAGAGTATATGCGGATTCGAGTTCAGGTGGACATTCAAAAATCATTGAAGAGGAAGGTAAAGGTGAAGAAACCGAAGTATGAGTGGGAATGGGTAGATTTCAAATATGATAGACTGAATATGTTTTGTTATTTCTGTGGAATCATTGGTCATACTGACCATTTCTGTCATCTTCTCTATGATATGCCTAAAATGCCAAGGGAGAAGTTTTTATTTGGTCCATGGTTGAAGGATGAAACAAGGTGGATCACACAAGTTGGTGCAAAATGACTCTGATCAGAACATGATTTGCCGGATAGTAAGGCGGAGTTTATAGAGGAGAAAGGTCTGGTGAATGCAACGGAGGTGAACATGGGTGGTGGTGGTAGTTCGGTTGTGGGTAAGGATGAGGATGTGGTTAATGTTCAAAATTCAAAAGCAAAGGATAAGGGGAAGTTAGTTAGTGATAACAATGGCTATGCTTCTGAAGATTTGAATGATGAGATGATGTTATTTGAACAGAAGCGCAGGTGGGTGGAGGATAAGCTAATGGAATATGAGAATGGGATTGAGGAGGATTCAGTTCAAGATACTTATGGTAAGGATCCAAAAAAACCCACAAGATGTGGGTTCTGCTTTCCAGGCTATTAGCCAAATAATCTTTGATCTTTGACATTCAAATTGAATAATTCATTTAACATGTTTATAAGATACTTATTGCAAGAATATGTTGCTTAACATATAGCCAGAACAAGGTACTTTGTGCGATCATTACAGGATCAAGGACGATCGCCCACTATGATTTGAAGAACAAGTTGTCTCACAATAAGGTTCGTGGTCCAAATCTTGACCTTGTCCGTGATCGCAATCCACAATCTGCGACCTTCTAATAGTTGGGACGACGATAGATGAATTGACCAAATCTCCAATATTTCCAGTAGGGAACGCGGTGACAAGCACTGTTGAAGGAACAGTCTCTCTAAACACTATCGCGACCGTTACAACAATGTCGCAACCATCCATGCAATTTTCAGAGAAAATCACACAACAGGCAGTAGTTTTCGCGTCCTTGGGTGCTTTCAGAAGTTTAACACGAGATGCCCAATCCGACCATTATTCTACACCTAGTGAGACCGTAACTTTCATATTTTGGCAGAATTTTATGTTGTCCAATCAAAGAGTGCTACGTGGAATGACCGTTGTAAATCCACTTCTAGATTCAAAAAGGGTGACCGCACCTCTACCTTGGGCGACCCTCCCGACAACCATGACATGGGAAAGATTCCACCAGCATAGCACTTACATTCGACTGTTAGAATTTTTTTAATGTAGCAACTATTCCACATTGAAGGACGACAGCCCTGAGCATCTGGGCGACCATCCTTTGGCCGGGGACGATCGCTATCTGTTCAAAACTTCTATCAACATAAGGACTAGCCTACAAAGATTCATTTCACAAACTATAACATCTAGTTAGACCATATTGGCAATAAATACACCCAGAACTATCCTATTAAAGGGTAATCTTTCAATTATAATAGCCAAGTAACATACTTTCATTTTTATTAGAATTAACATTTGAATTGTATGAGTGTTGGGTATGAGCATTAAACACCAAATTATAAAGTTTGAGTGTGAGATTGAAAAAACTTAGGTCGTGAGAGTGAGCCTGAAAAAACTCTTGTAAGGGTTGTGAGGTGTGATCTCAAACCATTGTAAAGTTTGGTGTGAGCTTGTGAAAATACCAAGTTAGAGTTAAGCTTGTAAAAACTCAAAGTTAGTGAAACCTTAAATCTTTGTGTTAAGCTTGTAAAAACTCAAAGAAAGTAGATGTAAGATCAAGGTGAATTTGAACTACTATAAATCTTTGTGTTCATTATTCCATCTTCTACATTTCTTGATATTGAATTTTGAGTTCAAACCAACCAATTCACTCCCTCCTTTATTGGTTGCCATCAACACAAGCTTGCCCGAACCAATGAGTACATTAAGTTGGAACTGCCATGGATTGGGCTCATCTCAAGCGGTTCGGGCTTTAAAGGACTTGGTCAATAATAAGAGACTCAATTTTATTTTTTAAATGGAAACAAAAATAAAAAAAAGAAAAAAATATTTTGAATTAAAAGAGTTTTGGGCTGTCAGGATTGTTTTGTTGTTGATCCTATTGGGCTTAGTGGAGGCCTAGCTTTATTTTAGAAAGAAAATGGTATGGTTCAACTTCTTAGTTATTCAATACATCACATTGATGTCCACGTAAATATTGATGGTATGGATGCATGGAGATTGACGGGTTTTTATGGATACCCAGAAAGATATTTATGTAGTAATGGATGGACTTTAATACAATCTTTAGCAAGTAAATCTAATAGACCATGGTGTGTATTGGGTGATTTTAACGATATTTTATGGCCTTTGGAGAAACAAGGAGGTGGAAATCAACTTAAGTTTTTAATGGAGGGATTTAAATGTTCTCTAGATGCTTGCCATTTAACAAATATGGGTTACGAGGGACCTCTCTTTACTTGGAACAACGATAAGGAAGGTAATAATTTTATAAGAGAACGTTTAAAATGTGTTGTGGCTACTGAAACTTGAAGGGTTTTATTCTGAATGGCAAAGGTATAGATATTAGAAACAGAAGCATATGATCATCTACCTATTTTTTTTGTAATGGGGATTTAAATCGGTAGGTGGGTAGCAAAATGATTCCGGTTTGAGAATTCATGAAGTTTGGAAGTTGATTGCATACAGGAAGTCCAGGAAGGTTGGAGAAAAGAAAATGAGATGGAGCTCCTTGTTCCAATTGAAAGCTATATTAAATGTTTACAAGCTTGGGCCAAAAATATCATGTTGAGTTTCAAAAGCAATTAAGGGAGATTAAGCAGCATCTCAATTTCCTTCATAGGAAAAAACATGTTAGTGTTGCGATATTGAAAGAGACAGAGGCTCGGTACAGTAAATTACTCCTCCAGAATGAGTGTTACTGGAAGTAAAGAGCTAAACAACATTGGCTCGCAGGAGGAGATTTAAATTCAAGATATTTTCACAGAATGGCCTCCAATTGGTAATGAAAAATTTTTATAACGCAATCGAAGGATGATTTAAATAATTGGGTGTCATGGGAAAACAGTTTCCCTAACTTAAGTATGGAATTTTATAATAATCTATTTACATCTTCACAAGGTGATATGGATGGGATACTACAATTTGTTCAGAAAAAGGTATCGGAAGAACAGAATAATCTTTTGTAGCACCATTTACAACAGAAGAAATTAAAGAAGCTTTATTTTCAATGCATCCTGATAAATCCCAGGGCCCTAATGGACTTAATACGGGCTTCTTTCAATGTTATTGGTCTATTGTCGCGGAGGCGGTTACTAAGGCCTGTTTAGATTTTCTTAATCATGATGCTCAGTTACCAGGAAAGAACCGTACAAATGCAGTTTTGATTTTCTAAAAAACTGATCCTGAACAGGTACTTCCTACAGTTATTTCGGAATCGCAAAGTGCTTTTATTCCTAACCATTTAATAACGGATAATATAATTATTGCATATGAGACTTTTCATTCTTTGAAACGAGACTCGAGGCAATACAAGGTGGATTGTGTTAAAAAGGGATATGGAAAAAGCATATGATAGAATCGAATGGTTTATTTACAACACATCTTGTTGAAATTGGGATTTTCAAATGTTTAGGTTGAGAAGATTTTAAAAATAGTAACCTCTATTTCATATTATTTTGTTCATGGTACGAATGAGTATGGACCTGTTATTCCACATAGGGGTTTAAGACAAGGAGATCTCTTATCTACGTATCTTTTTATTTTATATGCAGAGGGTTTACCGACTAGGTTGTCTAAACTACATAATCAAGGGCGTATTCATGGTGCTCAAGTGGCAAGAGGTACAATTTCAATGTCCCATTTATTTTTCACCGATGATGCTCATTTCTTTACAAGAGCAAAGACTTCAGAGGTATTGGAGTTGAAAAATTCTATAAGAGAATATAAACAAGCTTCTGGTCAACAAGTTATGCGAAATCTGCTGTAATGTTTACTCCTAATATTTCCAATGTTATGTGATATGTTAGGAGTTCATGAAGTTGAAAATCATGGGACTTATCTTGGAATGCCGTCTATTATTGGACGCGATAAGAAATAGGTTTTTCAATATGTAGTCAAGAAAGTGGCTAAGAGGATTAAAGGGTGGAAGTCAAAATTGTTGTCAAGAGCAGGAAAAGACGTTCTTCTTAGAACTGTGACACAAGCTATGCCCAACTATTTGATGAGCTTATTTCTACTACCATTGGAGACATGTAAAGAGATTGAAATTTTAATGATTTCTTTTTTTTGGGATTTAGGTTCAAAAGGAAATAAGGGAGTGAAGTGGATGAGATGGTCTAGAATGGCTACGACAAAAGCTCAAGGAGGTCTTGGGTATCGAGATTTACATCAATTCAATATGGCCTTAGTGGCGAAGCAAGGTTTGAAATTGCTACACCAACCGAATTCATTAGCAGCAAAGATAATGAAGTTTAGATACTTTAAAGATACAGATTTTTTTCAAGTGAAACTGGATCATAATCCAAGCCAAATATGGCGAGCGATTTTGGCATCTCGTCAACTATTGCTACATGTTGGTGGTAGTATGACCATTAATATATGGCGGAATCCATGGTTAATGGATGCTAATCAACCTTATGTTCAAACTGAAGCTGCAGAAGGTTTACCGATGTTGGTTTCGAAATTAATGGAGGAAAACAGTTGGAATGTGTCGTTAATTCAAGAGATTTTCAACAAAAGGGATTGATCTCTAATTCTACAAATTCCTTTATCTGTAGCAAGGCGAAAGATAAATGGGTGTGGACTGGTAATAGGAATGGAAATTATGTGGTCAAGGAAGGGTATCGGTTGGTGATGGTGCAAGTGCAGGTGGATGATCAAATTTTAAACTTTCCTTGGGTAAGATTTTGGCAAGTGCAGGTGCCAAAGATGATACAAATCCTGGTTGGCATATTTTAAGGAGCAATCTGCCATTCAATGTAAACCTGAGAATTCAACATGTTGACGTGCCTGTGAATTGTGCAATCTGTGGCCTTCATCCCGAGACCAAGTTGCATGTCTTATATTTGTGTGAAGTTGCAAAACAGGTATGGTTACTTTCTTCTATAGGTTGGTCATCAATTGCCTCTCTTTCTTCATGGTTGGCTCATCTGTTAAATCATGTTAAACATGAGGAGATAGAGGAAGCTTTTATGATTTTATGGAGCCTTTGGATAAATAGAAATGATATTGTTTGGAATCAAAAAACACAAACAAGTCATTATATTGTTTCAAGAGCTAGATCAATTCTTAATGAATGGAGGGCAGCAAGGAAATGTACTGATATTTCGAAGCAGAAGGAGTTTATAGCCAAAGCAGATTCTCGTTTATGGGTAGCTCCTGTGGCTGGAGAACATAAATGTAATGTTGATGTCTCAGTTTTGGCCTCTAGTAATTTCAATTGTGGCATGATTATCAGAGATCATTATGGTAGTTACTGTGCTGGTAAGTTATTTATGCTTCCAGGTATAAATGATCCAACGAAGGGGGAAGTATTATGTTTTCGGGAAGCGTTAAGCTAGATCAAAGACATGAATTTCTTTCCTATGATTATAGAATCAGATTGTCTTATTTTGATACAAGCTTTATCTTCAAAACAAGACGGCAACTCTTATTTCACTATGTTAGTCGAAGATTGTAAAGCTCTTTTACTTGAGCTATCGAAAGTTTCTTTCTCTTTTGTAAGAAAATCAGCGAATTAAATTGTTCATAGTATTGCTAGAGCGGCTAATTCTATGTCTGGTTTTAGTTGGGGGTATGCCTTCCATTATTTTTGTATGAAGTGTTTAATCAAGATTTAAAAAACATACATTAAGGTGTAAGCTTCTACTAAAAAAAAAATTGACTCCCATGTGAATGGAACTCTCCCACTTTGTTATAAAGGGAATTTCTATTTGTAAGATAATCTCTTTTTCAATTAGCCTTCAATTTTTCAAACATTAAAATTACAAATAACTTCTTTTAATGTGGATTCTCTTTCTTCATTTCTACCAAATGTTTTCTAAGATAATTATCAAATTCTATAAAAATTAATTCTAGAAAAATATTTAAAATATATAATTTTATATAATACTTTCATATTCATATAAAGAAGAAAAACTGACTCGAAATAAATATAATTCATAGAGTTTATTTTGATCAAAGCATCACATATTTAATTTTGATCAAAGTATCACATATTTTAGGGACTTCAGCTTATCACATAAGAAAAAAAATGTGTTTAAGAAATATATTAAGAAATATATTAATTATTATAATTTTATTATAGAATGTGTTTAATTACTATTTTTTAGAAATGTGTATTGTGTTGTGGCGTGGTGTGATATCTTTTTGGGCTTTTTATATATATAAAAAGAGTATTTGTGTAGTGAATATATTAATTTTGATGTCATAATAAAATTGTTATGGGGTTATATTTATTTACTATTCTTGTATCCATGTGGCATTCCTTCAAAAATTACTGTGAATATTTTTTAATTAAAAATAAATATATAGAATTATCACCATTTTAACACAATTGAAAATGTCTATAATCTCCCCAACTTCATTGGGTGCCGATTCCTAATCCAACGGCTGATTGCAATATGAGAAAAACAATCCCCCAAACGCGAAAGGCCTCAATCAGAACCAAACAACAAAGAGCACAGATTCTTACACTGTTCCCCCACCACATTCAATCAATTTTCCTAACTCCTCTCCTTCTTCTTCGTCTTCTTCTTCCTCTCTTTCTCTCTCTCTCTCTCTCTCTCTCACTCTGTCCAGTCTCTGATGATGGATTAGACTTTTCCTTTTATTTATTTATTTATTTTGGTAACTTTAAAATCCTCAACTTGCCTAAACTTCACTCTCTCACTAACCTAAAACCACAGTCACGCGCCTGCTTGGATCTCGAGACCGGCGTGATCTACGGCTCTGATTCTGAGTCAAAATTCAATTGGTTTTACTTGGAAGCGAGAGCACCTGATCATCTCTGTACTGGAGTTTTTGCAACTCGAGTTCAAAAATGAAAATCTGGTCAGTTTTGGTACTTATGTAAATACGCATCGTCGGTTCCTTTAATAAATTAATAAATAAATTTTAATTTTAATTAATATAATTTTTTACTTAGATTTTTTAGTAATTTATGGTCCGATTGATGTCTATCTCTTGATTGATTTGAAATTTGAATTATTAATTATGGAAATTGGAATTCTGCTTGAGTTAGTATATGTTGTTTGGTTCCTGAGAAAAATTGTACCAAAGGGATAGAAAATTAAATTTTGAACTTAACTCTAGCTCTATTTTACCACAGTTTGAATAATTAGGTTTTTTTTTTTTTTAAGGAGAAATGGCTAATTTGATTTTGAATTCTCAAGTCTTTTGTTCAATTTTCTTGGAAGCAGAAAATTGCGCAAATAATTTTTTTGCAATTCTTAGTAATTCGGAAATTTTTGGTGGATTTTAATTTTCCTATAGTTTCTTCTTTAATAATTTGTTCTCATTTTGTTAATTAACATTAATAAAAAAAAAATAAAACTTCTTTCCTCTGTTCCTTTTTTGTTCTAGTAAAGGTAAGGTTCTGTTTGGCCGAATCTCTTCTTGCCCTTGAATGGTAAATTTGGCATGCATTGTAGCCAACCCACTGAATAGGCAACTCACTGAAATTACACATTATATTAAGTATCAGAAAGTGTTTTTTTAAAAGGTTTTTGTTTGCAGCATTTTAGCCAAAATTAACATGCATTAGCATATTCTCTTTTTCTTGTCGATTTTTAGGTGATGATTATGGGTTAGATTGAATGTTATTTTACTTGGATAAAGTGCAGCAAGACTTTTGGTTTACTTTCAGTTCGATTCTAAAGATGAATTTGTTCCATTTTTATCATTGAACTTGTAATTTGTATGCATTTTAAAGTTCCCATAATTTATTTGTAGCTTTTGATTTAATATCAAAGGCAATTAAAACTAACATCTAAACTGTCAATAACATGGTGTAAAGGCATGTGTAGTTAGCAATCTATGTCATCTGAAAGTTAAGGTGACTAATGGCGTGAGTTAGCCCATTTACTATGGATACCATCTAGTCTGAATGATTTATATGAAAACTGAAGTGTTGCCTTTTGCTTGATTGAACTTGAGAAGTAAACTTAATGTTGTATGGCTTGGGTAAAACTTTCCAAGATAAACTTATAAAAAAGTTATCTGATCAGTAAATTACTTGCTGTTGTTTGCAATGAAAATTCTTAGTTATTCCTGAAGTTTTAATCAATCGTGCAACTGATGAACTGATGCTGGGTAGATTGATGAGAATATATATAAACTCGTTTATATTTTATAGGTTCTCAAAATCATACAAATTTAAACCATTCTTTTTATCTAGTTTTAAAATATGCTAGTTACCTCTCCTGCTCTCTGATTTTTATCTGAAATTTGAGTCTATTATTGGTTGGCAAATCCCAGTTATCATTTTTTCTGGTTCATAATTTGAATTCGTCCATGCTTTCTCAGGTAACAACTAGCAGCATGTGGCATTCATTCATGTTTGTGGTCAATAGCACTAAAAGTATCTTGAGTTGATCTTTTGTCTGTTTGTCATAATTTCCAAAGTTCACATATGGTTTCTTCTGGGGAAGCTCCAGATGAATTGGAGAAGAGACAGAGCCCAGATAATGGAAGTCAAACCACACAACAAATTGATGATAGTCAAATTCATATTTCAGAAAATCAAGAAGAAGAAACCCCTGTTACCCCTGATAAATCTCAGCAGGATCCTGACGCTGGGACCCATATATCAGAGTTAGATAAAGAAGGAAGTATCTCCTCTATAACACCACGAAAAGTCTCACAGACAGGCAGTAGTTCCAGTACCTTCCGATCTGGTCAGGAAGGAAGAAGTCCTATGGTTCGTGAAAAAGTGTTAGAGGATGGATATCATTGGCGAAAATATGGGCAGAAACTTGTTAAAGGAAATGAATTCATTCGGAGCTATTACAAATGTACACATCCAAGCTGCCAAGTGAAAAAGCAGTTGGAACGTTCACATGATGGCCATATTGCAGATGTTGTTTATTTTGGTCAGCATGAACATGCTAAACCTGAACATAATGTCCCACTGGCTGTTGGCTTTGTGTTATCTGTTGTTGAAGGAAAGGCTGACAAGCATTTGTCAACTGGCACTGAAGGTATGGGGGAACACATTGATATATATAGTTTTAGCTCTTTAACTAATTTGGCTCTTTAACTATTTAACTATAGTTTTAGCTCTTTAACTAATAACATGCAGGAGATCATGCTTCCCATCCAATCAAGCCAACAAGTACCTCTCAAATTTCAAATGCTGCATCAAGTGATGATATGAAGGGTGTGCCATCAAAATCAAATAGGATAAGAGATGAGATTGATAATGATGATGATCCAATCTTAAAAAGACAGTACGTTAATGAAGTGATTGGTTCTCTTTTTCTTTACTATACCAGTTTAATTATGAGCTAACACTTCCACGTTGCTTGCCGATAAATTAAACAGGAAGAAAGGCAACGGCAATGTTGAACTTATTCCTGTAGATAAGCCAACTAGTGAACCACGTCTCGTTGTCCAAACTTTAAGTGAGGTTGATATTGTGAATGATGGGTACCGTTGGCGAAAATATGGACAGAAACTGGTTAAAGGCAATCTAAATCCAAGGTAAATATCAGTTATTTCTATGATGTACTCGATAAATCTTACTTTAGTATTTTTCACTTATGCAATAATACTCTTTAAGTATTTTTTTTTATGAATAAAGTCTTGATAATTTTCAAAATTCCTAGTTTTTTTTTCATTATATGGCTTTCTCCCTCATAAAAAACTGATTTTTATGAGAAATTTCATAAAAATAATTACTTTTGTTTAGGAAATTGATTTGGAAAAAGTACTAACATGCAGCATCTATATAGCCCAAAAAAAAATCTACTCCGCAGTTTAGGAATACTTTGTTTATGTTCTAAAAAATATCAAGGCTTGATAGATTAAAGAAAATAAAAAGTTATTACTAGGACTAGTAAAGTAGTTAATTTAGCACTTGAAAGTTTGGTTTATAGATTCACTTCTTTTCATTTGTTACAGATACAATTTCAAAGAAGTGTCCTTATATTAGCTACAGTTCACATCGAGAAGTCATCTGCAAAATTCAATGTAGAGCCTTAATTCTGTTGTTGAGCATTATGCTTACTTTTGCTCTATCCTTGCATTATGCAGGAGCTACTATAGGTGCTCAAGTCCAGGATGCCCAGTTAAGAAACATGTAGAGAGAGCGTCTCATGACTCAAAAGTGGTTATAACCAGTTACGAGGGACGACATGATCATGACATACCTCCTTCAAGGACAGTAACTCATAATGCAACTCCCATGAACATTGGTACAACTGCTATCCACAGTGGTGAGTCAGGTGCTAAATCTGGAGAAAGTGATGGGGCTGTTCATAATAGTTCAGGCCCTAGTAGAAACTCGAACGAGCAACAACCGAATAGCGAGTCAAGAAGTAGAGCTAAAGGAATTAGTGATGTTAGTGGTTCTGATACAGTCACCCATTCGAGTTCAGGTCACGCTGGTAAATCAAAAAAGTTGCAGAATGGCAAGTCAAGTGTTACAGAAGGAAGTAATAATAATACTGCTGTCACAGGCACAGTTGTCAATAGCAGTCCAGTTTCTGAACTTAGATCAAATGAGCAACATGGCGGTGAGTCGAGAACAGAATCGAAAGTGAATTGCAGTGCTTATAATGTTCATACTATTACTCCAAAAGGTCCAGATACTAATCCAAATGAGCAACACATACCAAATCCAGAGTCTGTCCGAAGCTAATAGAAACAGGGTAATTTTTGGAGATGGGGAAACTTATTCAGCTGTGTAAATTATTACAATAGGATCCAATAATCGTTACTTACAGATGTATAGGGTTGCATAGACATCTAATATATAACAAAACGTCATTCTTGACAGCTTCATTTGAACCGTTGCCGCCGCCTTCCAAAATTTAACATCTTATTCACTCTTGCATAGTTAAATTGGATCCTAATCTTGCAGAAATTCCAAACCATTTCCGGGTGATAAGACTTGGACATTGACAGATTACGCCATTTCTGCAACTTCGTGCTCATCATTCTCTTCACTCAACCATATCTCTGCGAGCGAGGCTGTCAAAAAATAGGGAATTTGAGTTATTTGAGTATTTGGGAAATTCTAACATCATCGGGTCTATGTATATACAGCTAATAATAAATTTTCAATAGAGTAGTAATAGAAAAATTAATTGCCAACAGATGATAATATAAAAAAAATGAATATTTACTTTTTATTGATTGAATGGATATACACACAACTTAGAGTGGAACTGTTAGACTTGAGAAAGGGTAAATTATGCTGGTCATCCCTTAGAGATGTCCAATTTCGTTCAATTCTCTGCGATGTCCAATTTCCATTGCCATCCTCCGCTGCGGAAAGCTAACGTGTCACATTGAATTTACTCACTTTTAGCGTTTACATGCCACCATATCATATATCACATTCAATTTATTATCTCATTTTAAGTGTCAATATGATACTATATTATATGTCATGTCAATTTTTTTAAATTTAAAGAAAAAATATGCAAATCCCTTCACCTCAAATATAAAAGCCCAATAATCATTCTTTATTTATATTTAATTTATTTATATTTTAACTATTAGTTTCTGAAATATTATAAACAATAAAATATTTTTTTAATAATTAAATAAAATTATTTAATTTAATTAAATTTATTAATTAAATAAAAAATTATTAATTAAATAATTTTAACTATTATTAAATAAAATTTATTAATTAAATTTTTTTTAACTATTATTAAATTAATTATATTAAATTAAACTATTATTTTAACTATCTTAAAATAAATACTTTTATTAATTAAGTTAAATAATTAATTAAATTATATAATTTCATTCATTTAATTAATAAAATTTATTAATTAAATTAAATTAAATTAAATTATTTAATTGAATAAAATAATATTTATTAATTAAATTAAATAAGTTTATTAATTAAATTAAATAATTTTGTTTAATTATTGAAGTTTATAATGTTTCAAAAACTAATATTTAAAATATAAATAAAACAATAATATAAACAATATACGATTGTAGCTCAAATAGTAAAAATGTTGGGTTTTTATATATGTAAGTATAGGGTGTTAACCTTATATCTATATATTTTTCCTTTGAATTTAAAAAATTTCCATTTATTACCTCACTTTAACAATTGATATGGTGCCATACTATAGGCCACATCAGCTTTCTATTAGGGTTTTAAATGGCCGATGGAAACGACGGTAATATAAAACTAGATAAATAGGAAGATAATGGAAAATTGCATTTAAAGGATGACCAATATGATTTACGTGCCAACATTTTGTTAACCCGCGTCGTCTACGGTACCTCTATTTCAGTTATATATATATATATATATATATATATTTGAAAGGAGACCACCCTCTTACATTTAATATTCAACAAATTAGTAATTTTATTAATCAATAAATTTTTAAGGAACCAACTTTGTTTTCACGACGTATATTTAATAATTTTACTACTTCAAATTAAAGCCTAATAAGGTTGTTGCTAAAAAAATCTTGAGTTTTTTTTGGATAAATAGGAGGGGTATCCAAAATTAGAACTTAGACCTTCGTGGCCAAGCCACCTGATGATGATCAGACTGCAAAATGCCCAAAACGTGAACCGGTGGGTGATGCAGCACAGTGATCTCCTCCACAGCAGAAACTGCTAGATTCGCCAGCTGATCCGCAAGCTGGTTGCCTTCCCGATAACAATGTCTCAATTGCACTTGTCAACATCAATGTAACAAAACTTTACATCTATGCACTAAATTGACAAACCGAGGGCATGTATCATGAGGATTGGTAACAAGCCTCAAACTTTCCAAAGAATCCATTTCAACCACAACCTGCTTAAAACCCAAATCTCAGGCAGCTTGTAACCCACCAATTAACGCCTGCAACTCTGCAACCATAGACGTGCAGAAGCCAAGCCGAAATAAAGTGCCCTGAAGCCACCTGCCATTACAGTCTCTGATGACTGCGCCACCACCACTTAAACTTGGATTCCCTTTTGAGGCACCATCAACATTGAGCTTCACCCATCCTACCGGCGGTGGCTGCCAAGAAATAAGGATTGTATGACGAAGCAACATCCCATGCGAAGTGGAACCCTCTTCTCTGGCCCGAATATTGGAATTAACCCAATAAGAGACTTGATGTTGCAGGCTCTCCAATGAAACATATTCATTATGGAAAACAAAAGCATTACGCCGCTTCCATATTAACCAAATACACATGCTAAAAACAATAGCAGGATCCACATCCATAAAATTGTGGAAGATAAAATCATTTACATGTAACAACCACTGACTTGCCAGTAACGCACAAAATTGCATCCAAGAATTAGGATTCAGTAGTGTAAGCCACAAATGGCATCCAAGAATTAGGATTCAGTAGTGCATCCAAGAATTAGGATTCAGTAGTGTAAAAAAATATTGAGTTATTGATTATATTTTTGTATTAAATATTGACAAAATTTATGATATAAAATTTGCCCAAAAGTATTTAGTTTCATTTTTCAATGTAATTTTAAAAAAAAATTATTTATTTTGAATTATAAGTTGCAATTTTTTAGAACAGTTTTTTATTTGAACAAAAATATCTTCATGTAAAGTTTTATATTTAAATATTATCCATATTAGATAGAAAATGTTTCATGATGTTTAGATTACGATCCAATTCTAAATTTAGATTTTTTTTAAAAAATAATCTTCAATATATATAATAATTTCGCGGAGCACGGATTAAATGGCTAATGTGATGTGAATATATCCTGATCATGCAAAAAAGCACCATTTTGTTTTTACTCAAACCAGGCAAAGCAAAAGTTTCATGGCATTGAAATGGGAAATAGTGATCTCAAAGAAAATGGCTATTTTCCATGTTTAGAAGTACACGGCTCAAGCCACCACCTTCCTCCTAAATTCCCTTAAGAGCAAAGGGTGAAAAAGAAAATATTGAAATACTAGAAGTTCTGCCTCAGCTGGCAGCTGATGTTCTGAAAAAAGAGGCAATTGGCACCCAGTTTTCACTTCCATGCGCAAGATGCCACCAAATCTCTGTTCATCCAACCAAGATATAAGGCCTCATCTCTCTCTTCAAGCCTATATTTGTCAGAATAGTTCTCTAGCAGTGTTTTGATGGTGGCATTCACCAAGGAGCTTAAAGGGTATGGAGTAAACCCTGCCATTCTGAACCGTGACCTCCACTTCCCAAGAAGCTCGTGTCGTTCCACCCTCTCAGTTCCTTCACATGCTATTATGTTAACAACATCTCTTGCCAGGCAGTGCTGCTCAACATTAATTCGCTCTTTATGCTCTCTTGGGAGAGTTACATCAATTGATTCAAACATAGCCGTATAATAGTTCAGTGTTTCAAGGAACCGGGGGAAGAATGCAGCGGTATTTGTGTTAGATTCCTGCTCAACAAGGGTCACCACCTTTGGGGACAGGCTCTTAACCAGTCTTAATAGCCAGTCCCGATGATTCTGAGTGCTAACACTTTCATCAGGCATGTGGTGAAGAACAAATGCAAAATTCACTGCTAGAGCTTCCCCAGGCTGAACACCTAAGTTCTCTACTTGAACCTCACAACCATACATTGCAGCAGCATGAAATTCAAATGGTACCTTAACTAACTCAGCAAGCTTAGCTAGCCTCTTGCCCACAATATTCAGTCCTCCTCCACGGGCATATGCTGATGTGGAATCATCAATACCTGTAATGCGGATGTGGGGTGGCCCACCAGGTCTAGCAGCAAAAGCCTGGATTAAAGTGACCCACTGACTACCCTGACCAATTTGGAAATCGATGATGTGAACCCTGTTTTCATCCTTCATGGCTTCTGCAATGGCCCCATTGGCAGACATATATCCAAACTTGAAATAAGGACACACCTCATAGAGAATGTGCATATAAGAGAGCAGATCAGCACTGGCTGGTTCTTTGCATTTCAAAGCTTTGTAGATGGAGCTCCCAGAGGAGGCCAGCCGGGCAACAAGCCCCTCCAACATGTATGCACCCAATCTTTGAATTGGTTCACCAGAAACTGACACTATCTGTCGCAATTCATCCATTAACCATTGCGCCAGTAACAGATCATTATCTGACACTGCTTTTGCACAGGCAATAAGAACATGCTTTAGGTCCCCTCTAGATATTGCCTCCATTGTTTGTCTTAAGCTATCCATATCTGGTGACTCAATGCTTCTCCCATTCTGAAATGTGCTTTCAATGCTGTCAATAATATCAGAATCAGGACCCAACATTGCTGTTTCTAATTCTCTTAACTTGCTCTTAAAGTCGACTTCTTCAGTTATGCATGAACCACTTAATGGAGAACCATAGTTATTGTCGGGAGAATGGTGTGGATCAGATGGATATGACTGAGACTCTTGCTGTGATGCAGGGCTTCCATTTGACGAGAAACTGACAGTTGATGGAGAGTTGTAAAGAGCATAACTGCCATTTGCTGAAGATGACTCTAGGGTGCAGTATTGTCCACGTAAATTTGGAATGGATAAATGATTGAATCCTTGGCTGCTACCACTGTAGCATAACTGGTAGTCTAAATTTTGGAACTGAGACATATAGTGGGCCTCAACTTCCTCCATTGGCTGATAGTACAATCTGCTTGACATGCCTCTGCCTCCAAATTGTTGTGATGCTTGCATTGAACTCCTAATCAGTTTACCCGGTTCCGCTTTTGCAATAGGGACAACCCAATTATTCTTTTCTAGCAGTGTTGCCTCAAACTTGACTGATAACCAAACTGCAAAAATGTGGAATGTAATCAGCGTGCTTTGGTTTTGACTGTAGCAGCATTTGGATGCTCACTGATAAGAAAAAAAAAAAAGGAAAAGCTAAATGGTCTTTACAGCAACAACAGAATTTGATTACATCAAAATAAGCAGCAGCACCAAGATCATTTATCTGAAATTCCAGATGAGACCCGCTCCGCAGAATGCTGTGGACCAACATAATCTGCAATAACAAGACCATCAACAATAAGTTACAAAAATTACAAGAGAAAATTATAGTCCAGAAAAATAATTCTGGGATAGCCAGCTTCCTTGGTATACAAATGAATAGAAACTTTTTCTAGTTCAGAAATTAGACCAATAATGTTAATTTATTAGAGAAAGAGTTGCATAAACCCCAAAGAAAAAAAATCACATTAGCTAAACTATAAGAGGGAATGGATAGAATAAGACAACATAATGTTTCAGATTAGGCAGGCGTTCCACCATCTAAAACCTTGAAAACAAGAATTATTCATTCGTTTTATTTGCAAAGAAAGTGCATAAACAGCACATTTTAGACACTACAATTATTTTTCATATACACTCTCATCATTCTGTTGTTTTAATTTGCCGCAATAAATATAATCAAAAGAGGGGAATTCAGCATATTAGCAGTTCATTAGCAAAGTAATAACACCAAAATAAGAGTATATCACTTAAAACAAACCCATTTTCATTCAAATGGGAAGTTCAAAAACTCATGCTACTTTACAGGTAAACACATAAACATAAAAATTGAATCATTTTATTTCCTCTTCGATTATTTTTCTTTTTTTATAAAAAAAATAGTATAAAATCATATTGGAATAAAAGAAAAAAAAATCAACTCATCTCAAAGAAAAATACTCATCACAAACACTAAAATCAAGGTTTTTTTTATTAGAGAGAGAGAGAGAAACAGAGTGATAATAACCAGATTAACAGACTAGTAATTGTACACAATTTCATTTCATTTCTTGAATTAAATAAACACCAAATATTACCCACACAGCCATAAACTAACTCAAAAAACTCAGCCAACTACAAAATGAGGCTACATTTCAATGAAACAAAACCCAACTTCAAAATTCAAATCATAAACAAGAATCGAGAAAAAGGGAAAAAGAGAGAGAGAAAGAGAGCAACAAACTCTGAAAAATCCTACCTTTAACAGATCCACCACCAACCCATTTTCGCATAATTGTGTAATCCATTGAAATTGATCTTCAATTTGGTAAAACCCAAATATAATTCTATCTAAAACAGAGAATTTCAAGACGAGGAGACAAGTTTAAAAAAAAAGTCATTTTTAAAAAAAAATTGAAAATAATTTAAGTTTCAACTTGTTTTCACGCCCACCTTGTTTTGAGGAATCTTCAATTTTCAATATTTCACTGCCACTAGAGCAGAGCCTCTGTAAGAGAGAAAGAAGAGCAGTGTCTGTCAAGCGAAGAACCAGAAGCAGAATATTAGTGATGTTATTATTTATTTATTTATTTGTTTTTGTTATTATTATTTAATTAAATAATAAATGAATTAGAAATAAACCTTTTTGGTAAAACAAACATTTCCACCACTAATTATGTACTAAACAAGCTGTCCAATGGAATCTTGTTCAGCTTAAATTGTCAGAAATGCCCTTTATTTTTTTCTCTTTTTTTAATAATTTTTTTTTTCTTTTTGAAAAAATTATTATTGAATAAACTCTACCTATATAATGCAAAGTACAAAGTAATTTTTTAAGCAAATAAAAAAATTTGAATTTATTATGAAATTTATGTTTTAATAAATAAATTATTAGGCCACTAATTTTTTTTCTTATAGAAAATTTGTGTCTTAATTAAGTAATGGTAGAAAATCAAATATTATTATCTTATTCATTACTCAATAAGGTTTTTATATTATTTTCTTTTATTTTTAGTTTGATTAATATTTTCTTTCAGGAAAATTTTTTTTTTGAAGCCTTATTTTTTGAGATATTTGGAACCTTCTTGTAAGGAAATAGTTGGTTAATGTTAGTTTTCAACAAGAGAAGAAAATAATAAACATTTATGTTTAGTTTATTTTTAAATTAGAAAGAAAATATATAAATATCCAAATTTTTAAAAATACATATATTTATTTTATTTTGTAAAAAAATTAATGATCATTTTTAAAAATCATATCTAAAATAAAATATCTTTTCATTAAAAACTCAAATTATAATTAACAAAATATAATAATAACAATACTCATATTCTAAAACAGATTTCATCTCATTCTTAGAGAGATTCAAACATAAACTTATAGAATTACCTAAATTCATAATTTGAATACTAATTAATTAATATGGTGAAACATATAAAAGCCTTTATTGTATCAAAATTAAAATATCGTTAATAATTTCTATTTCATTTATATAGATGATTTATTTTCTTTTTCTTTTGGGGGATTTTTAGGAAAGTGAAACAGTGATTGCTGCTCTTATTAATTTTCCTTTTACTTAGTTTTGATTTCCAAAATAAGAAAATTTTCTTTATTTTCTTAGACAATATTTAAAAAAATGATTTTTTGCCAAAAATCATTCTCTATTCAAAGTTTTTTTTTTTTGTCTTTTGAGAATAAATATTTTCTATTCAAAATTGATATATTTTTAGTTGAAAATTCCATAACTATTAGGTGTTAAACACTCTAATTAAGTTCATAATTACTAGTAGTCAACAGATAATAATTCTCAAAATATAGAACGTTAAATTTACAAACAAACTTATTGTTCGGAGAATATAAAAGTAACTTTTAATATCATTAATGACGAGCTTAACATAATAAATCACTGCCACATCTATTAAAGTTAAGCTTTTTTTTTTTGAAAGGTATTAAAGTTAAATTTTAAACTTTGTCATTTTTTATAACTAAACTTTAAATTTTGTTTTGTTAGAAGTCGTCTATATCGAAATTCAACGATTAGAGTTGTAAAATAATGATGAAAATAAAATATTTATTAAAAATTATATTTTCACATAATAATATTTTTGAACTGAATTTTCACATAATAAGTTGATATAAGTTCACTCACTAAAGTATTTTTTTTTATTTTTCTTATCTTATTTCATTTTATTGAAATATATGTTGTATTTATTTTATTTCTAGTTATTTTGTAAATACTAAGTTTCTAGTAGGTTAGTTTAGTAATTTGACTTTTATAAGTATAAATACTCTTCTGTGTATTCATAACGTTCAAGATGCAATACATAACATTTTTTCATATTTCTTCATTTACATATTCTCTGTGTTCATACTCGGAAACCCTATTTTTTCAGTAGATTTCATCTGTTTTACATAGTATCATAGCATTTTTTTCGCCTGTGATGAGTATTAATTAGCTTTATACTCGTTAATCAGTACTTGTAGTGTTCCTTTTTTATTTTTGTCAAATCTATTGGCGAATCGGTCTTCACTTCAATTCTAAGTGATAGATCAAAAGTTTTTCTGTTTTGTTTGTGCAAATTTTTCTTAGATTTGGAATTGTTTTGATTTGATTAATATTCCATGGATGTTACTGGAGAGGTTAAAAATAGAGGTCAGACACCTATTCAGAAAGGCCATAGTGATCGCGACGTCGGTGATCCGATGTATTTACAGACATCTGGTCATCCTGGTATGATTATGGTGAGCTCTACCCTAACTAATTCAAATTCTTTCACTTGGAGTCGTGCTGTGAGTATTGCTTTAAGGGCTAAGACTAAGTTAGGGTTTGTTAATACTTCTATTATCAAACCTGATAGTGTATCTGATGAGTATTGTGTATGGAAGAAGGTTGACTGGATGGCCGCTTCTTGGTTGTTAAACTCCATATCAAAGGATTTGGTTGAATCCTTTATGTACTTTGATACTGCTAATGAACTCTGGAATGAGTTAGCAAATCAGTTCAGTGAGCATAATGGTCCTATGTTGTATAAGATTCAACGAGAAATAAGCTCTATTTCTCAGGGTAGTCAGTCTATCACAATTTACTACACAAAGCTAACTAATCTTTGGGATGAGTTTACTTGCCTTTGCATATACCTGTGTATACTTTTGGTACAACACGGGAAAGTGCTGATTTGAATAATGTGATTAAGTTGATGCAATTCCTTATGGGCTTAAATGGGCAGTATGATCATGTTAAAAATCAGATCCTGCTTATAGAGCCCTTACCTTTGGTTAATAAGGCCTATTCTATGGTCTTAAGAGTAGAGAAACAAAGGGAAGTTTATAATATTTTCACTGATTCTCTAGAAATCACTGCTATGGTTGTTAGGAGTAATACTGGTTTTAAGGCAGATAATAGGGATACCTATGGGAGAGATTCTAATAAGAAAGGTTTTTATAATAAGAAGCCCGATAGATACTGCACACACTGCAATACTAAAGGTCATTATAAGGATAGCTATTTCAAGATAATTGGTTATCCTGACTGGTATACTGACCTTAGAAAGAAGCAAGGGTGGGGTCCAAATAAGTTTGTGACTAATGTTACTCACTCAGTGGATGAAGGAGCCTCTCATTCAGCTGATCAGCCTACTCAGGGTGATTGGTCAGTTAATCTAGCTGCTTTGGTTGAACGAGAAGTTCAAAGGTGTCTCAAAGCTAAGTCTGTGATGGACTCTGCTAGTGCCAATGCTTGCCTGATTTACAGTAATTTTACAAGTACAACTACAACTTTTACTTCTTCTGTTCTTAACATGTTTGATTGTGATGTTGGTGGTTTTTGGATAATAAACTCAGGTGTTACTAATCATATGAGTTTTGCATCTAAGTACATGACACATTTTGCATCATTGAATCCACCAATTGTTGTGCATTTACCAGATAAAACTAATACTTTAGTGCATACCACTGGTTCTATAGCCTTACATTCTAAACTTTTCATTCATAAAGTCTTACTTGTTCCTAGTTTTAAATACGATTTGCTTTCTGTCAATAGACTTATTCAAGATTTTAACATTAAAATTGCCTTTTAAAACTGAGGAAATCATTGTTGTGGGAAAGCTTCATGCTGGAATTTATATTTTAGATAAATCTAGTTTTCTTGTTCATGTCATTTCTTTTTACCAGAATAAAAATTCTACTATTTTGAGTGTTGTTGCTGCTTACACTTGTACAGATTCTTCTATTAATAAAACTTCAGTTTCTACTTTTGTGTCTCCTTCTATTTCTTTTGATTTGATTCGTAAAAGGTTAGGACATACTTCTAAATCTAAACTTGAACTTTTAGATATTCCAATTTTGTTTGACTCTCATTCTTCTTCAGCTTGTTCTATTTGTCCTTTGTCTAAACAACATAGTTTTCCATTTTCTAATAGTACAACTAAGTCTTCTAATGCTGTTGATCTTATTCATGTTGATCTACGGGGTCCATATTCTCAAGCTTTTCTTTTTACAGCTCACTATTTTCTCACTATTGTTGATGATTTTAGTAGAGCTACTTAAATTTTTCTTCTTCAACAACTTCAATATTTCATTTCTATGGCTCATACTCAATTTTCCTCAAAAATTAAATGTATAAGAACATATAATGGCACTGAATTTGTCAATACTTCTTGCCAAACCCTATTCTTACATCATGGTATTTTACATTAAAAAAAATACTCCATATATTCCTTAATAGAATGGTACTGTAAAAAGGAAATATAAGCATCTTTTAAAAACTGCTAGGGCCTTACTTTTTCAATCTAGCTTGCCAAAGAAATTTTGGAGAAAGTCTCTACTTGTTGATGCATATATCATAAATAGGCTTCAAACTTCTGTCCTTAATTGGAAAACTCATTATGAAATGTTGCATAACAAAAAACCTGATTACAGTTTTCTTAGGACTTTTAGTTGTTTATGTTATGCAACTAATACCAAACCTTATAAGGATAAATTTGATCCTAGAGCTTTTAAGTCTATCTTTGTGGGTTATGTGGTTGGGCAGAAAGCTTATAAATTATGTAAGTTGGATTCTCAATCCTTTTTTGTTTCTAGGGATGTTCAATTTTTTGAACATATTTTTCATTTTCAATCACAATTTTTCAATCATGCTTCTAGTACTGTTTTACCTCTAGTTTCTCCTTATGAACCTAGTTTTTCTTTTAGTCCTTGTGTTTTTTCCTCCTCACATACTGTTACAAACTCTTTTCCTTCTAATGTTACTAGTCATTCTCCTCCTCTATCTAGTAATTCTCATTCTTCTCTTTCTTCCTTACCTATTGTTTCTGCTTCCCCTTCTTCACTTATAATAGTTTCAGATCCTCCTATTATTTCCTCCAACAATGATACTGTTCTTGCCGCCCCACTTAGGAACATTACAAGGGTTAAAACTAAACCTAAATAGATTCAAGATTTTGTTCCACTTCTCTCAGTTATTTACCTTCTTCTAATACTTCTCCTATTACACCTATTGTATCTTCCTCATCCTCTATTACATATCCCCTTCAACCTATATCATCTACTGTTTTACCTTACTTAAATTCAACTCATATGCAATTTGTAGCTAATGTGTCTATTGTTAAAGAGCCTACCACATATAATCAAGCTAAGATAGATCCTCATTGGATTGAGACTATGAATAAAGAGTTGGCAGCTTTAGAGAAGAATAACACATGGGTTCTTACCTCTTTTGTAATACCTTGTACTTTTAAATAATAATGATACTGTTAAAGTTAAATAAATTATTACAGTGAAATATATATATGCAATAATAATAAGTTAAAATGTATTTAAATAATAATAATAATATAGAATAATAATAATAATAATAATAATAATAAATTTTAAAAGTGGAGAAATTAGGTATGTATTAAAAAAATAAAAAATAATAAAAAATAGGTAAAATGAGTATATTTAATATGGACCATTAATATTGATCCATTATGGTTTAATGGCCAATTAGTGGCCTGGCCATTAAGTTAATTTCTTTGCATTTAATTGAGATATGAAATCTTAAGAAGGAAAGAAAATTGAGAGAAAGAGAGGGAAAGCTGGAAAAATTAAAAGAAAAGACAAAGAATGAGAAGGAGAGATGAACGGAGAGACATGGAGAAAAGAGGGGAGAATAGAGATGAGCTTAGTATTTAAGGATTTGAGGTAGAAATGGAGAAAGAATTTCAAGACCTATAAATAGATAAGTATTCCAAACTAAAATTAAGGATCAGTTAAAGTTATTGTTGTTTATGCTTAAAATATTATAACAAATGAAGTTTAAATGTGATAAATTGGATTGAGCTAATTAATTAAATGCATAAACATTAGATGCTGAAATTTATATATTATTTGATATGTTTAAGATATCTGAATTTTTAGATTAATATAGAGAAGTTTAATGGTTTCAAAATTTTATCTGAAGTAATATTATATATTAGTAGTATATGAGTGAAATTTTATAATTTTTAGAGTAGTTTTACTATTCAAGAAAAATAGATAAATTTTAATTGTCAGGGAAGTGACTTCTGGATAGAATCTGAAGGTAATAAAATACTCAATTTTTAACTACAGTAAATGAATTTAAAAAAATCTGAAAAATTAAATACAAGTTTATATATATGTCCAAAAGATATGGTTAAAAGTATATAATTTTTTAAGAAATATTAGTATTACAAATAAAATCAAAAAGAGGTGATGCCTGAAAAATGATTATGGAACCAGAAATTGTAAGTTTGATAAAACCTAATTTAAAAATATAGTAAATAAATATAGAAAAATATGATATTTTATATATAAGTTTACGTACATGTCTATGTTATTTGGTTAAAATTAAATGAATTTTTATAAAGGTTTGGTATCTAGAAAAATTTAGAAAATGGATACTGTCAGAAAAAGTGTTAAAGAAACAAATTATATAAATTAGGAAAACCTAATATTTAAATATAATAAATGAAAGTAGAAAAATCTAAAATTTTATATATAAGTTCATATATGTGTCTAGTATATATGATTAAAATTTTAAGTGAATATTTAAAGATGAATAAAAAGTTAAAAATTGAGACTGCTATTGAAGTTTAGAAATCTAATAGATTTGTGAAAATTAAATAATAAATTAATGGTGTCTAATTATAAATATATATATGAATATGTATGAAATTAGTTAACTAATTTATAAATTACTATATTATTATTATTAAGGAATAATTTTATAAATTAAAGTATTTATTTATTTATTTAAATTATTATTATTATTAATATTATTATTAAAATTTATAGGCTTAATACATCAATTGCTCCTTGAATTTGGCAGTTTTAGCCATTTTGCCCTCTGCACTTATGCATTTGTCATATTGCCTCATATACTTATCTATTATGTTTCAATAAGTACTTATACAATCATATATTGATCATTTTACCCCTTAAACTTGTATATTTTGTGTTAAATAGATACTTACATGCAACTGTAGCGTAAATTTTATCTAGGTGTCTGTTAAATATGAAATAGACAAGTTTAATGGACAAAGTGACTAATATATAATTGTATAAATATCTATTGAAGCAAAATAGATAAGTACAAGGGGCAATCTGACAAATGTATAAGTATAAGAGGCAAAATGATCAAAGTTGTCAAGTTTAAGAGGCAATTGATGTATTAGGCCAAATTTATATAGTAATTAAGATTATTATTAATAATAATAAACTGAAATAAAGGTAATTGAAGAATATATTGATTAATTAATTATTGTTATTAAAGGATGAATTAAGATAAAAGATAATTAATTAGTATATACAATAGATATATAAATTAAAATAAAATATTAAGTATAATTAAAATAAATTAAGTATTTAACTCTAAAGATTATTAGTAGATTATAGAACAAATAATATATATATATATTGAGTTGATAAAACTATGAATTAGTAGATTGTTGCTAGTTAATAAATATTATCTTTAAGAATTTTTGTTAATATATAAATATATATAGTTGTTTAATAATTAATTAATTAGAATGAAAATAGTATATATATGTATATTAGCTTTAGAGTAAATATATCTATAGTTAAATTAAGACCAATTCTTGAATTATAAATTTTATTATAAAATAAATTGGTGATACTTTAGATATAAAGTTATAAATAAAAATATTATGAGATAAATAAATTAATTGAAAGATAATAAATAAATAGTTTGTTAAATTAAGATATATTAAATATAAATGTTAAATTATTATTTATAAGAGTTTTATTTGTAAAATAAATTAAGTTAATTAAAAATACTTATAAATTAAATTGAGTTAATTAATTATTAAATGATTAAATTAGGTTGTAAATAAAATATAAATTAGAATTTATAGAAAATTCTAAAACCAATTATTAATTAAGATTTGTATTGTTATAGTTATAATAATTAGGTTACTATTATTTAAATATGAACTATAAAATTGTTAAAATATAAATTATTTTAAGTAGCAATTAATTAGTAATATTATTAATGTTGTAGTAGCAAAAGTATTATAAATAAAAATTTATAAAAATTAGTAATTTTTAAAATTAGTATAATTATTAATATTATTATTTTGACATTACTATTAACCTTATGTGTGTGTGTGTGTGTGTGTGTGTGTGTGTGTGTATATACTAAATGTTTACCTAAATAGTTAAGCTATTATTATTACTAATATAATTGAATATTAATATATATTGACTATTATTGAACCATAGTAATTATTAAAATATAATTTCAAGTAGTAGTTAAATATTAAAATTTGTTATGATTATGATAATTAAATATTATTATTAAGTTTATTATTAAATTATTATAATTATTATATATAACAAATATTAATTTTAGTACCAATATTGTTAATATTTTTACTATAATTGTTTTATTATTAAAATTTAATACAACAAAATAAGAAAAATTAAACTACATAATATTATTCTATTTGAAGAATACATTTAGTAAAAATATGTATATATATTATTAAATATATTTTTACTATTATAATGATTGTAATAAGTTAATATTTTTGGAGAATTAAAATAAATAAATTATTAATTATAATTAAAGGATCATTATAAAATTATTCTCTTAGAATTATTCAGTATTAATTTAGTATATAATTTAGATATTAAATGAATAACTTATAAGTAAACTAAATAAATATTATTAAAAATTTAATAAAATATATTTTTTAGCATCATTAATATTATAATTAAATTATAAGAATAAATAAATTAAATAAATTATAGATTAAAATATTTTAATTACTTAATATTTTTGTTGAATTATGATAAGCTGAAAAATGTTATATGGGACAATTAGAAAAATATTATAAAAAATTTTATTAAAATTTAGAATTCGTTTTTATATACGTCTTATATCAAGCATACCATAATAGTTAATAATTTTAGAATAATTTTTAGTTAATAATTATTCTTATATCACTTTAGCAGTGGATACAACAGATGAAATAAAATTATAGAGGTGATTCAGTTGATTATATAAATTTAGCTTTTGGCTAAGGTAAGTGGGTAAATATGTAACATTGTATTTATAAAATATTATTTTTATATTTATAATTTTTTTAAAAGAATACAGAATTTAAAATGATAATTTATTTTTGAATGATATTTATTTTCTTATAAATTAAGAACAAATAATGGTAGTTTGAATTTTTATATATGTGTGTGATTGATTGATTAGATTGTGCTGGATAAATAATTCATATATACTCTTATTATAATCCTGAAAGATTGCACTTTGATGATGGATGCTTATATAAATTAAATATATTATAATTTACCCTTGGCGGGGTAATTGCTCTGCACATGTATATTAAAATTATTTCTCCCTGGACTTGTGAGATAAATCATTATGCGCCCTTAGATTGAAATTGGATCAGTATGAATTATATTTGAGTGTATATAAAATATGCATAAATTGAATTTTTTCTGATTTTTCTGAGAACTGAGAAATATTTAAAAGTTATGATTTCAATAATTAATTATTCGGCTGATTATTTATTAAATATATATAGTATTATTATTATTAAACCTTATTTATTATCGCTTGTTACATATTTACTTATTCACTGAGTAGTTTGACTCACCCCTTTTATTATTAACATTTTTAGATATTTTTAAAAATCAACTTGATAGATTTAAGTAGCATATAAACTCTTAAAATTAAAATTATTCTACATATAGAAAAAGTTGAGCCAACAAACTAGTATTTTCAGTTTAATTTTAGTTTGGAAATTTTTTAAATTTTTGTGGATTATCTTTTATGATGTAGATAATGAAATAAATATTATAAATGATTATATATTTGTGAGGAATAATAATATAAATAGGTTATAATATGATATTTATAACAAGTTAAGTCTACCATAGCTTTAGAGAATTGAGGTATGATATTTTTTCCCCTGGTAAGAAACTGATAGGCTGTAAATAGTTGTTTAAGGTCAAGTTTAACGCTAATGGCAATGTGGAGAGATACAAAACTAGATTAGTAGCTAAGGGTTACAACCAAATTGAGGGTGTTGATTTTCATGACAGTTTTTCTCCAGTAGCAAAATTAGTTATTGTCAGGCTGTTTTTAGCTATTACAGTTGCTAAAAACTGGTTTATCTATCAGCTTGATATTAATAATGCATTTCTTCATGGTTATCTAGATGAAGAAATCTTTATGACTTTGCATAAGGGTTATGTAGCTTTTGCTCCTAATATGGTTTGTAAACTGTAGAGATCTTTATATGGGCTTAGACAGACTTCTAGGCAGTGAAATTTAGATCTTACTTCTAAATTGAGGTCTATTGGTTTTGTGTTGTCTTTCAATGATCATTGCTTGTTTACCAGATTATCTGCTGGTCATTTCATTACTCTAATCACTTATGTTGATTATCTATGTTGATGGTCTACTTATTACTGGTACTAGTGAAGCTCAAATTTCTGATGTTAAGAAGTTTCTTGATGGTGTTTTCTTAATCAAAGATCTTGGTTCTGCCAAATATTTTGGGCTTAGAAATTTATAGAACTCCAACAGGTCTTTATGTCAACCAGAGAAAATATGTTCTAGATATATTAGAAGATACTGGTATGATTGCTTGTAAGCCATCCAAAATTCCTCTTCCTATTGGTATCAAGTTTTTTTTTATGATAATTCTCCTCTCAATTCTGATCCACATAAGTTCAAAAGGCTGGTTGGGCGTTTACTGTATTTAAATCTTACTAGACTAGATTTGTCTTACTCTATACAACAGCTAAGTCAACATATGGCTGCTCCTAAACAATGTCATTGGGATGTTACTCTACATTTAATTAGGTACTTAAAGTAGTCTTCTTTTACTAGTTTGTTCTTCCCATCTGCTAGTTCTCTTCGTTTGTCTGCATATTCAGATGTAGATTGGGGAACTTGTCCTATCAAGAAGGTCTCTTACTGGTTACTGTCTTTTTCTGGGGTTTGCTCCTATTTCTTGAAATACTAAGAAACAAGCTACCATTTTAAGGTCTTCTGCAGAAGCTGAGTATAGGAGTATGGCTTCAACTATTTGTGAAGTCCTTTTTGTTTCTTATTTGCTTTGAGACTTCAGACTTTTTGTCCAATTGCCAGTATCTTTTTTGTGTGTCAATCAAGCAGCTATGCACATTGCTGCCAATTCGATTTTTCATGAGAGAATAAAGCATTTGAATATAGATTGCCATTTGGTAAGAAACAAGGTTAATGAAGGATTTATTGTTATTGATTTTGTGTCTTCCAAGGGTCGGCTAGCAGATCTTTTCACCAAATTTCTCAGTGCCAGAGCTCATCACTTGTTGTCCAAGATGGGTTTGGTTCATCACCAACCTCCATCTTGAGAGGGGGGATATTGAAATATATGTTGTATATATTTTATTTATGGTTATTTTGTAAATACTAAGCTTCTAGTAGGTTAGTTTAGTAATTTGACTTTTGTATGTATAAATACTCTTCTCTATATTCAGAATGCAATACATAACATTTTTTTAGATTTCTTCATTCACATATCCTTCGTGTTCATACTCGAAAATCTTATTTTTTTAGTAGGTTTTATCTGCTTATACATTTATTTGAGATATATTTACATTTATTTTAAATTGAGTTAATATGATATATATAATACGCAGTTTTGTTAATGAAATATTATATTGTTTTAATATGATGTTAATGCTACAACCATCAAATTACGGTGAATGGCATATTATTAAAATAGAAAAATATAAATTTAATGATTATAAAAAAATAAAATAAAATAATCTTATTAAAATTAGGCATAAATGTAATTTACCTATCTTTGAATATAATAAGTGTGAAAGTAAGGAGGCAATTTATAATATTTCACGAATTTTTTGTACCATTACGTAGTCTAAATTTTATTAGATTTTAAAATTTTATTAGATATGTGTTAATTCAAAAATTAATAAAAGGAGAAAGTTACGAAAATATTGAGATTGAAATTGAACAATAATATAATACACTATGGGTCTCTATCTTGTAATGTAATGACAGCAAAGAATAGAGTGGTGGAGGCCAATATGGTAATTTCAAAACATATAATAAAAAAATGAAAATAAAAAATAAATAAAAATAGATTGAAAGAGATTAAAGAAAGGACTGATAAAGAGAGACATTGATGAGACGGAACTTACGTTAAAGGGCAATAAATGACGTGTCAAATAGTGCCTTCCACTTCACCTAACATTTACAAATTATTATCTATTCAATATATAATTCTTATTTAGATAAAATATATATATATTTGATAAATAAAAATTATTTAAAAATAATAATAATAAATATAACTAATAATATTAATTTAGTGTATGCGAACCTAGTCGATGTAAGTCTCTCCCTCTATATAATAATTTATTTTAAAATTATTTTTGAAAATAATATCAGCAATAATATATTAAATCAGATTATTATATTTTTTTGCTGGCCAAAATCACCTTATCTAAAAATCTTAAATTTTATAAATAATTTTAAAAAAATTAACGTTTGAATCACGTTAATAAGATATATTAACCCACTTCATCGTTTTTTTTATAGCTTTCAATTACATTAAATTACATATATATTATATCTTTACAGATCTTAATTTTAATTTATGTATTTATTTAATTTTTTATATTTTTTAATTAGTAACATAATTGCTCATATATACATTATTTTATTGATGTTTAAAATTATCATAAAATAGCATTAATAATTAACTAATGGTAATAATTTTTTTGAGTAAAAATAATAATAATAATATATCATTTATAAAAGAAGAAAGAATACAAAACGAAAGAGTCCCAATAAATTAGACTAGCAAAAACTAACGGTAATTTATAAAATTAAAATATTACAAAAATATATATATAATATCAAAATCCACGCGAAGAGCGATGATTACTATTTATTAGTTAAATAAAAAGCATATCTTAAAGTTTGTCTCATTATAATTATAATCTTATTGAAATAGATAATTATTATCATTATCTTAATCTTTCTAATTATATCTTTATACATTTCATTTCCATCTAATCCTTATCTAATAATAAGTTAATGAATAATGATATTATCGAATATTTTATAATAATATTATAAAAATTTTAATTTTTAATTCTAAATCAATTATACAGCCAGCTCTAAATCGAATTAAATCTCACAACATTTTAGTTTAAAATAAAATCTTTTATATTTTTCAAACATTATGGATAATTCAAACTCATTTACAATTTGAATTGATTCGATGGAACTATTTATTATCCTATATCTCACTATAGTATATAAATAAATAATGTAATCAAAAATAGTATGTTAGAGTTTAATTAATTTATGATGTTTGAGGCATTAATTAATTAATTTGTCAATTTTAATTAAGAGTCTACTCAATCACTCATGCTATTGATCATGCATTATATTATAAATTATGAAATTTTTTCTCATTTGTATTTTTTTTTTTTGAGTTTTGATATTGTCAAACAATAACATTTTATAAGAATTTTAATTTTGAGTGTTCCAATTCTAATTATAGAACTTGCCAAATATTCTTAATTGATTATAAAATTTAAATAGAAAATATTTATTTTCAATTATTCATCCAAAACATTAAAAAAATTAAAGTGATTTACTTAGGATATGTTAACATATATTCCAAAAAAAAAAAAAAAGAATATGTTGATCCATCGCACTATTGAGTGTAGAGATTTCCAACTTAAGAATATGATTTTCGAGAATCAATTGCCGAAAATAACTAATTTTCCTTTTTTTTTTAAAAAAAAAAAAAAAAAGGAATGATGATGCATCTTCAACGTGCGTTTACGTATGGGCCATTCTCCCTTATCATCATTTTTGTCTTTTTTCCAAGTTATGGATGATGTCTTGCACGCTCTACTAATTTTTATAAGAATAATGTATTTTTTTGGCCTTTAAATTTGATATACTTTATCTATTAAATTTTTATTTTTTTATGTTGTTGAGTATTTTAATTATATAAATTGGTGGCATTAAATTTTTTTATGACAGAAATTTTATAATTTATTTGTGCTGTCATATATAATTGCATGATATATTATTTTTTTTTATTAAAATGCACTATTTTATTTCAATACCACATAATTTTGATGGCAATTAAAATATAAGCATTTAACTTTTATTTAAAAATGGCTTATTATCACTAATTTATATAGTTGAAAGATTTAGTGTCACTAAATAAAATTTTAATAGTTTAATATGCAAAATACGTAAATTTTAAAGGCAAAAAATATGTTTTTTTCATTTTTATATAAATTAATTAATTAATAACAGTATACATTAAAAATTTAAAATTAAATTCATGCATATATATAAATAGATAATTTATTTGCTTGTGATAATGAATAATATAATTACCTCAAACATTGTTTATTATTTTTTATGAAATGCATATTACTTTTTTTATGAAATGTAAATAATTTCATTAAAATTAATTATGTTCATTTACAGTTGAAGATTAAAACTTTAATTCCTTGTTTTGTCTGATACATCATTTCTATTTATAATATTTAGTTCTTATTTTCCATACTAAAATAAATAATTTCTCACTGAGTAATTCAAATATTTTATTGCACGATCGAAAAAATATTATAAGAAATTCAAATTATTTTCTTATTTTAATACTTTTTAATTTTTATTTTTATATTTTTATTTTTAGATTAATATATTTTAATGTATACATGAATGAATATTTAATTTCCTTAAGAAAAAAAATTAAATTGAGTTTGATTATTCATGAAATATTTTCCAAAATTTTAATTTAGAATCTATATTGTTTTCTAATTTGTTTATTTATTTAAATTTTAAATTTCATTTTTTGACAGGAAAAATAAAAAATTAAATTATTAATGGTTGACGGGGTTACCTATATATCATAAATTAATATATTTAGATTAATTTTAGGATTAACAGTAATAATTAATTACTTAAGTAAGAAAGGTAAGATAAACACGCCTGCGAAAAGAATCATCATTACACGTTAATAATAATGAACACTCCATTGGTAAAGAATTGATTAATAATATTAAAATTCATTATGTTTGTAAAATCCAATCAAGTGGAAACGAAAATTAACTGTAAAATTAGATATAAAATTATGAATTTCAATTTCAATAATAAAATCTAAGTAAAAATAAAAAAAAATAGGAATCACGACAGCTACATGTAGAGGTATATAGATATTGTTTTACTTGTATGTCCCACAAGTTTATGCTTAATATTTACTTTATGTCTTTTTTTTTTAAAGAATTTACTCTGTCTTAATAACTAACAATAAAAACAATAATACTAATGAGTTAAATTTGACTCTAGTGTTTTTTTAATACAGTAAAATGATAAATTGGAATATAAAATTTAATGAATTAGGAATAAATCTAAAATCATTTTGCTTGGGATAAATTTAAAAATCTTATATTTTATATTGAAATACAATAATTTCTCGAGACTAATTATTTTTTTAATAAAATTAAAAATACTTCATTTATAAATATTATAGTTAATCCAAATTTAATCCAAATCCAAAAAAATTAAAATTATAAATTATTTATTAGTTTAAATTATTCAAATTCACATATTTTTCATATAATAATAAAATTTTCTTATTTGCTTAAATTTTTTTTATTAATTACATATAAAGAGAAAAAAATATCTATATTTGAACTCAAAATTTATGTGGCGCTAACAAATATTTTTTACTATCAAACTTCATCCTAGTAGTTAAATACTTATTTCATAATATAGGAGATGAGGGACTCAAGTTTCAATTTTTTTAATATATTTTTAAAGGTTTTTATTTAAAAAATAACAAAAATATTATTAAAAATAATTACATGACAAAAATATTCTAAAATTTTACCTTAAACACAAAGACATGCCACATGCGACACGCAATCATACTATAAATTAATTAGGACACCAAAAAAATTTCTAAATAACAAATTATTTTTCAAACATTTTATTTTTAAGAAAAAAAAAATAATGATGGGATTGACTTTTGCATGCAAAACAGGAAAATATCACTAGCATTTTGCCGACCAAATGTTTGGGCTTTTGGGAGGTTAATTTCATTGGTTTTCTAGCTTTTAATACGCAAATATAATAAGTGGGTTTCTTAATTTCTTGTTATGTTGTTCAAAAATAATGGATTTCTAGTGGGATAGTCATAATGAATCAACGCTAATTATGCGAATTTAGAAATAATTCACCTATATTTAAGTTGGATGTGAATTTATTTAATTAATAACTATTTATATCTTACAGAATGTGAATATATATATATATATATAAGTAATTGCTTAAAGCAGTTACTACATAAACCATAAAACTCTTTTTGGAAAAAAAAATAACATACACAGAAGAAAAGAAAAGACACATAATTCCCTTTAAAAAAAACTCTCTAAAAAATTAAATTTTTATTTAGAATAATTTTTGAATAGTAAAAATTTAGATTTTTTTTATAATTTATCTTTTTAGTAATATAAATACAATAATGAATATATTATTTGAATTGAATTATTTATTTAATGGGTGATAATTTTCCATCTAAAACAAAATTTGAAAAAATACAAGAAAAACTGAAAAAGTGAGAATTTTGGGGGAATGCACAAAACTTGGAATGGAGAAAAAAGAACCCAATTCTTGTAAAGATTTAGGGTTGTCATGTGGGTCCTTTAGGACACTTGTTTGTCTCTCTTTGGGCCTCCTCTTTTTTGGGAATTCTATTTTTGCTTTCTTCAATGTTTTTCATCCAATCTTCACTCATTCACCGCCGTGGCTGATGCAATTAATTAGTTTCTTCAAGTTTTTGTTTTTAGGGTTTGAGGAATACCTATTCCAATTCGAAGATGTTTTAAAGTTGAAGCACGACTTATTTTAAATATACTCAATGTCCAAACTAATAAAAATATTTCATAAAATTAAAAATGAATACTTATTTTTTTTATTAAAAAGTACAAATTTACATATATTTTTATTTTAATATAAAATATATGAGTTAAAAATCAAATTTAAATTTATTATGTAAAAATATATACTTATAGCTAAATTATATTTTAATACACAATGAAACGGACTAATTATATTATATATGTGAATATAATTAAAAATATATTAAAGAAAAATAAAAAAATATGGGTATAGTACTTTGCAAAGTGATAAAGGAGAGGATGGTTCTTTTATTATTATTATTATTTTTTTTTTTTTCAATATTTTGTGCTACTTCATGTGTATGTCTCATTGTTGTATAATTTCAGTTAGACAATTTTTAGAAAAATTAATGTCATTAAGATTTTAAAATAAAATAATAGTACCTATATATGTTATGTTGGGAATTATTACAAGACACGAAGTTGTCGTTATCAATATCTCATCTCCACACTCAATTAGGGACTTGGAAAGTTAATTCCGACAAACTTTTTATTGGAACTTATTTAAAGTTATTGTCGGATTATATTTTAATTCTTAAATTCACTACCGCTCTTCAAGCTTTTCCTAAACAAGTGTATATTTTTTTAATATTAACTTTAAAAAAATATTACTTATCAAAAAAAAACTTTAAAAAAATATTTTTAAGAATTTTTTAAGATTTATATATGCATTTATTTATTTTAATAATATCAATATTACAAATAAATTATAAAATTATATTTTTATTTTAAAATAACTTATATTATTATTATTATTATTATTATTATTAACGTATACCTATGTGACACGTATTTTTGATGGCCACTTGTACCCTTAGCTGCTGGTGTGTATATATAGTAAAACGTTTAAACTTCATGCGCTGTATACTTATTTCATATTGTGAAATTGAGGGTTAAACTGTTAATAAATTAACAAGTATAAGGAATTATTTGGTTATATGAAAAGTAAATGGGGGTAAAGTGATTAATCCTGTCAAATACGGAGGGCGAAAGATATATTAAGCTTTATATATATATATATATATATATATATATATTAATATATGTTATATATATATAAACATATATCATCATATAATATTTTGCATTCTATTATTTTTTTTAAATTATCTAATATATATTATATATATCAATATATATTAGTATATATTAATATATTAATTTTTAATTATAAATTAATTGATATATAGTGATAAAACATATATCAGCATATATCAACATATAAAATTTTATATTATGTTATTTATTTTCTAAATCATCTGATATAGATTGATATATATTATATATATTAATATTTATCAATATATATTAATTTATATATTATTTTTTTATTATATATCAATTGATATATTATATATATGTAACATATACGAATATATAACAACATATATTATTTATATATTGATATATATATATTACAAATTAATTAATATATGTTATTTTATATAAAATATATCAACATATATTAATTTATATATTAATTTTTTTATTATAAATTAATTAATATATATTGGTATGTATTTAGTTATATATTGCATATAAACAGATATATATACATAAAAATATGAATTATGTTATTTATTAATTTTTTATAGTATATGTTACAATTATTTTGAAGATTTAAATTAAATAAAAATATAAAAACGTGTATATAAAATATAATTTAAATTTAATTAATATAAATTATATTTTAATTTAATTAATTAATTATTTCCTATTATATAAAAATTTTAAAATATTAATAAAAAAACTAATAATGTCCACATTCATATGCTTGTTCATATTTTGCATGCTATGGTCTGCACTTCCGTTCTGTACATTTATATGTTTATCCACATTCATGACTTGTGGTCTACACTCTCATTTCTTACTTTTGCAAAGAAAAGTTAAAACCGTAAAATTGAAAATTTTTTTCCGAGCATCGTATATTTGAAAACACTTTTAATTTTTAGAATATTTTTGTAAAAAGCCCAACAATATACAAATATTTTACATTTTTTAATACTATTCCAATACTTCTATTATAATTTATATGATTTCAACTAATCTAAAATTTTCAATTTAATAATTTTTATTTAAATTTATTTGTTATCTTAAATTAAGTATTAGGAAAATTCAATCAAAAAACAAAAAAAATAAAAATTTAAAAATTATTAAATGTTACTTCCTCCATCCTATAAAGATATTAATATGATATTAATATGAAATACAAGGAATACACGATTGCACAAATGATTCGAAATGCTTTGTATGGAACCATCTATTTTCTTTTCTTTTTTTTCCCCAACTTCAAAGTAAGCGTCAAAGTAAACCATATTAATTGATTAATCTAGTAGTTTCAATGAATTTGATGCCCCGAATTACGAATTTATGGGATATTTGACCTTTAATTATGTAACACAGCTAATGAGATTTGCAAATGAAGGTGGAATTAATTATAGTTAATTACCTAAATTAATTAAGCATCTTATTAAGCTTTTTTTAGGAAGAATGAATCAATTTTTTTTAGTTATTCGTCTGTTATCCGAAATATTATTTGACTAATTCAAATTTGAGTAGTGTCGAGTTTCGAATAAGACGATTCTCTGAGCGAAAATTTTTCATTCATGAAATTCAACCTCAAGACATTATTTAAAGAATAATAAATTACTTACCACTTATATCAAGTCACATTGATAGAATGAAACATCTTATTAAGCATCACTTGAAAATTAAAATTAGATTATTTATTTATTTAAGTTAATTAGAAGAAGCTAAAATTATATATTATAATATATTCTTATATTGATTTCAAGGATCACTATGAAAATTAAATGAATAAATATGTTGGAATGAACGTCTCGACGCTCAATATATTGAATTTTAATCAATAGGATATATTTTATTTTATTTTATTTTTTATAATGTTATGGAATTTACTATTTTATGGATATGATTTTCTATTATGAAATTCAAATATGCATTGATATGGATAGAAAGCCATGCGCACTAAGACCTTAGTTCATAGTGATGGTGCTATCACCGTCCATTAAACATTGTGTGGTCGCCATCAGGTTGGTTCGATTTACGGCCAATAAATATATCATCATGTTCATCCCCACATAAATTATTTAAATCTCATTAATTTACATATATTTTTAATTTTATTTAAATACTTTTAAAATTTTTAAATTTATATATATTAATTAAATTATATATATATATATTTTTTTTTTGTCTCATAAAACATATAAATTTTTTTATTATAAAATATAATAAAAAATTTTTAAAAAAATTATATGTTTTATGAGACAAACTCTACTTATATAATATAAGAAGTGAGATCGAGATCGTCTAACAATGAAATTTAATTCTCTTAAGAATATATTTTGTGTTTGGCAAGAAATTTGATTATTGGAAAGGTCAATTCAACTTCACCTCTTTATTTGATTTCTTATATTGTAATATGATCTTTTTTTTTTTTGATAGAGTAATATGATCTTTAATTTTTCTAGTTATACTTCTTTTATAAATGAAGTGATGTGCTGACTCTCGAATATATACTTCCCTTCATAAAGCTATACATCTCAAATAAAACCGTATTAATGTTTGGCTCATAATTCCAATTCAAGACTTGTTTCTCGATCTATCAATTATTTTAGGCTCCATTATTGATTTTATTTTTAGATTAGATATGATCATGGACTGAATTTAAATTTAAAAAAATATTATATATATATAATTTTTAAATTTTTATATAGGCCAATATAGTTATTAACTTTTAACATATATAATAAATAGTATATAAAAAATACAAATAAAATAGAAAAAAATTTGCACCTAATTTATAATTTAAATAATGGATCAATTCTTATATTATTATTTATTAATATATATCATTAATATTATATTAAATAATGTTAATGCTATAATATCAATATATTTTTATTTTATATTTTCCTGTAACACTAATATTTTCTGTTATATTTAATCTTTGGTGATTATATGTTAATTCAATATTCTCACTTTATTTATATGTTAAATTAATACTCTTACTTTAGTTAGTATATTTATTCTCCTTATACTTTGTATTAATATAAAAATTTAATATAAAAATAAAAAAAATAAAAAAATATATCATTTAAAATATTATCGCGTGCAATATAGTACAAGTAATCTAATTTATCTAGTATATCCTAAAATTAATTAATAAATAAATATAGATGACTATGCTATTATTTTGGCAGTTTGTCGAAACCCTTTTGTCCTAAGCCATTATATGAGTGGTAAATGTTTGGGGGGTTTGTGTGTATATATACATATATGTTATCGAAATAGAAATTGCATTAAAATACCGCATAAATACAAACTAAAGGAAGATTTTTAACATCTAAAAATTAGATGTAAAAAACCTCCTTATCAAATTTAGAACATATGTAAAGAAACCCATAAAATATAAATAATAGATCAAAGTAAAGAAAAAAATAAATGCCAAATAACTATCAATTTGCGATATAAATAGGGTAGCAAACTTGAAAATACGTCTTGGTAGGTTGTCAAAAAACGAAAGGAGACGATTTGGACATTAGAATAACAAAACCACCACTTTTTTCAATATGCTTGGAGCAGTAGATACATCATGGATAGAGCTTTGCACTAATAGCTATATTAAATACCTTTAAAAAAAAAGCTATATTAAATAAGAATTGTCTTTATATGATTTTTAATAACCTTATAAAATAAGAAAATTGAAAGAAATCCCTTAATTGTTTTACATGAAATTGTCTGAAAATAAATTCCGAGAAGATATAATAGAAATTAGTATGATAAAATATGATGATAATATGATTAAGTAGTCAAACTAAGCAAAAACATTCAATAAAAAAAATTTCTTTCCCAATTTATTTTTTTCTTACAACACGACAATTCATTTTTAATTATTGAATTTTTTAAATAAAATATTAATCTACGTTTAAATTCGAATTGAAATTTTAATTCAATTGAGGGGTAAGCCTATTAGTGGCTTAGCTAAAGCTATATGAGAGAGATTTATTGACCCCAAATAATTATAGAAAAAAATAAAAAAATTGCTTTATAAATTTTATTATTTTTTTAAATTGACGCTATTGAATTTTTTAATTGACCCTACTAAATTTTAATAACTAATCTTACTATATTATTTTAATGGATAGCACTAAATAAAAACAATATTAATTATTCTTATTTCTACAAATTAAGAAATCCACTAAATTGGATTAAACTTCAATTTTTCCAACTTGTTGTACCCATGTGACATCTTACATCTTTTACTTCCCCTTTTCATATAATCATGGCACCCCTCATATTTCACTTTTCTTTTGTTTTTTTTTAATAGAATCACAACACATGTTTACTTTAATAATTTTCTCTATTAGAGGGGTTTTCTCTTTCCCATTCTCTCTTTAATTTTATGTATTTTTCTCTTCTTTAACATAATTCTCAACTTTTCAGTATTGAATTAATACATATTTTGATCTCACTGAGTAAAAATTCTGGCTACGCCAATGGATAGGATTGAAAAATGCCATCTATCATAAAAAAGCTGGCCAAAGCTTATAAATTCTCATAAGCTTCTTTGGGTTCCCTTTTAAAAATATATGGATCTAGGAATAAAAAATCAACCACCATGAAGGTAGAGGAACAAAAGTCACCTAAAGGCCAGATATAAAAAAAAACACATAAAAAATTAGAACAAAACTAAAAATAATAAAAAGAAGAAACTCAAAAATAAATAATAAAACTTGGGCCTTTTTCAGGATAGACGGAGAAAAACTCACTCTTGAGAATAGATGAGAGAAGATTCGGCAAATGTATGGTATTACTATCATATAATTCACCTGGTAATTAATTCATGTGTTTTAAAGGAATTCTCACTTATTTTTTATATTTTTTCTTTAGATGATAATAGTTCTTCTAATTATTGATAATTACATATTGTATGGTATTAGGTGCATCCTAGCTCTAAAAGAAAATTAATTTGGGGAAGGTTTTGAAGGCCATTTTTAAAGTGGTCTACACTTGAAATTGACAAAAACAAAGAGAAAATTGCATGATATGCCAATTTTTTTTAAAAATATCTTTTTTTAAAAAAAAATTGAAAATATTTTCTAAATTTAAGTGAAAATAAGTTGTACATATACATCTTTATTATATGTATAACTAATAATATTTTTAAAAATATTTTATTTTTTAGGTTTTTTTCTACAAACTCAAAAAATAATTGGGCAATTGGAACTTGAGGCCCAATACATGAAGCTGCCCTTTGCATTCTCCATGGCGCCCAAACCCACCAACATCCCCAAACCATTAAAGAATATATATATGTATAAACCATTGGTCTGCCTCGAGTTAAGGACTAATCCTCTGAGAGTCTAAAGATCGAATTGGGGCTTTTGACTTTTTAAGATTGTTTGTTTCCTGAAGAAGAAGAAGAAGAACAATGGGTGCTTATACATGGCACAAAGTAGCTGCTATTTCTGGTATTCTTACTTCTCCCTCAAATCATATTTGCTATTTATTTTTTTTGCAATTTTTAATATAATCTCTATTGAATTTAACATGTATTACAGGAGTTGCAGCACTTGGATTAGGCACATACGGTGCCCATATCTATAAGCCCCAGAATCCCGCTTACAAGGAGGTATCTTTTTGTTTTTCCCCTTTTCTTTTTAAATGATAATTCTTTCATTCACTTTTTCCTTCACCAAAATTTTTGTTTGGCTTTTGAGAAAATTTATAACTTAATGTGTTTGTTTTGTTGTTGTAACTGGCAAATTAAATTATATTGTGTAGGTATGGCACACAGCATCTTTGTACCATCTGGTTCACACTGCAGCTCTTCTTGCTGCCCCCATCACCAAAAATCCTAAGATTGTAAGTTTCCCACTCCCATTTCTCTATCTTTATTGATTTTGTATGTACTCATCAAACCTCAGATGTTTATAGTTATATATTTATAATATGAAGTGTTTCTGTGTAAAAGAATGTTTCTTTGAACTTTGTTCTTTTTGTCTTTTGCCTCAGTTTGGGGGGCTTCTGACAACTGGGATTCTTACCTTCTCTGGGACGTACGTGAACATTTTTTGCTCTATCATTTGTTTGTTGTTAAAATTGGTTTTGTTGCTATTGTGGGAAAATTAATCGCTACAGTCATTATTCCATTCTTTGAAAGCGGCTAATTATGCTAATGAAATGTGAAGTGGTTTGAATTACAGCATTTCTTTGATTTTCTATGTCAGATAGCAGAATTTTAATAAATGTTTGTATTCCAAACATTAAAAATGTAGAATTACAAATGAATTCTATAAAATTTATGGAATCATTTGAACTTAGTGGCATTTCTTGGATTCCTAAATTGATCCTTTACCATTTTTGTCGTTAACTGATTATAGTTTTGAGTTATCTAAGTCTACCTGAGGGCTCTGTATCTTGAAAATTAATTTAATATAAAAATGGCAAAGGATCAATGTATGAAAGAAATGTTTCAATTTAGGTAAGTCAAGTGAGGGATCTGTAACTTGAATGCTTTGAGTACAGCATTTGGTTTTCTTGGAATTGACAAAGTTGCAGTTACCTTACTCCCTCTCTTCTTCAGGACAATTATGCCATAATATATCACCCTAGTTAGTTGTTACAAATCTTCATAGATTAACAATTTTCATAAGTCATAATGCACTTGTTATAAGCCTCAGGAGAATAAGGAATTGTTTCGAAGACATTGAGTTGTGATTGCAGCATTTCTCATTCTTGTTAAGTAATGAGATAATAATGAATACTATAGGTATTAAATTTAGAAACTGAGGCACTAAAATTGACACTAAAATTGAATAGGAATTTGTAATACAGTAAGATCTTAAGGCATTACTCCATGATATGGCTAGACAATTTGATTGTCCGATTATGTTTTCTTTACTTCTTGACTTTGATAGAAGTTCTAGCATTCTTATACCTTGTCTTAACTTGTCTATGCATCTCATTCATCTCATGCAAAGTGTTACTTAAATAATTACAGTGCATGTTCTTACTATTTTTTAAACAAATGAAAGCCAAACTTGGTTAGTGATAAACCTTCAAGCATATTGATGTCAAGCTGAAATAAGTTACCAACCTGATTATTATGTCCGATCATGCAAGGTATACATGTTTTTCCATTATTGCGCATTCTATTTTCCTTTTTAAGTATATCTTGGAGTAATAATCTGATTTATTTCATTTTTTTTCTTTGTTTTGGTGAGACAGTCATTGGGATTATGTTTGTTTCCAATTTGTTATCTTTTGCACAATATACAAGAATGATTTCATATTTGTTTTTGATTTTATGAAACTCTTACTTTCCACTAGCTGTTCTTTGAAAGGCTGTGAACCTTGTATCTCTTAACACGATTCAAATGTAGCAACATATACTGCCTAGTTATTTTATATGCCAATCGGCATTGCTTTGGCCTGCTGGAAATATATTTTCAGATGGTTTGTCTAGTAAGACACCGTGTTTCTCCAAGCATCACTGTGCTTTTCTGCATCACGGGTTTTGTTAGTTGCAGTGAGTTTGGTGAGAAAAGGGTAAACTGAATGCCTTGATTGAAGGAGCTTCAGTATAATCTATTATTTTTTTTTTCATGATTCTGCCCAGGTTTTTTTCTTTTTGTATTTGCAATATATAAAATTGAATGCATAAAATGGAAGCAGTTTGTCCGGAATTGTGTAGGTGTTATACTGTGGCATTTCTCGAGGACAGAAAGTATGCTACCTTGGCTCCATTTGGTGGGTTTGCATTTGTTGCTGGTTGGGCAAGCTTGCTTTTCTGAGGATAGGACTCATCTTTCCGTTCTGCATTACTTGTATCATTCATCTTTGTTGTGGTCATCTTTACTCTCTTTTGATACGATATGTACATTGGTATTTGAAATTGTATTACATATAAACTCATTTTCCGTTCTGATGGATTCACCATGTCTCAAAGCAAGTGAAGCTTACTAATTAACGTTAAGACTGTAGTCTAAATCAAATTGCAACAAGGGAGAGCTTTTGTTCAACTTGCGGAGAGATTGGATTAGTTGGTTAAAATTTTTCCAGATTCATTTCCGGTCGGAGTTCTCATCTTGTATATGAAGTTTTACATTTCGTTGCTGCAATTTTGCAGAAATATTCATGATTCTGCTATTTGTTGAATACAAATCTGTTTTTCAGAAATTGATTGATAAATGGATAAAAAAAGAAAATGAGGATTGCAAACATGTGAATCCTGCAATTCATTCAACTCATATTTCACATTATTTTACGTGAATTTCTGAGGGTTTTTTTTTTGATAAAATACATTCATGCTGCTGGTACTGCAAATGAAGAACCCTAACAATTTTCAAGCAACCTAAAATAACAAAAAAAAAGTAAACAGTAGAAAAATGCTGAGCCTTGATGTTTCTTCTTCTCTTTGCCTTTTGAATTAGGGAATAAACTCGTAGTGGCAGGAGTTGTGACCTACAAACAAAGTTTTCAAGTCCAAAGTCATTATATAAACTATTACTAGTATTTAAAAGATTAAATTGAATAAAATACTAAAACACTAAATTATTTAACTTAAAAAAAGATTAATATTAACTAAGCATAATTTACCAGTGCCCACATGGGCATCTTTTTGCTTTATTTATATCTTGTCTTGTCTTTATTTTTGCGTGATTAGAGGAAAGTTTGGCAGGCACTACTAAATATCTCAAGTCATATAACAAAACTATACACTTTCCAGGCACATGCAACATTGATAACAAAAATAATAGTAGCGGTGGGGATAAAGACTTGTTAAGTAGAGCTTACTGGGATCAAAATCAGTGGTAATGGCAGCTCCTTTGAAAAAGCAAGAACCACCTTTGTGCTTGAATTTCTGGTAGTAGTTATTAAAAGCAAAAGAAGCATGATCTTTCACAGTATTTGGAAAATAGCAAGGCTTGTTAAGTTGAATCATACTACAATTAGCACCACCATGCCCACATGCCCAATCCAATGCCATTTGCAATTCATCATCTGGGGTCTGATCATCTGCTATGCACCATTGCTCCCATTCCCCATCTAAAATACATTATACAATTAAGACATCAAACATAAATCAGAAAAAATGTGCCCTAAAAATGTAGGGTAAGCCCTTTAAAGCTGAGTACCTGATCTTAGAGGGACTATTGACATTCCAAGAAGAGTAACAAGCATTATCATTAGCCAGAGGATTGTCATCTTACCCTGAAAGAAAAAAGAGGAAAAAAGAAAGGTCACAAGGGCACAATAACCTATCTATTAGGACTTGTTGCCCATTTCCAATATTTATATATAATTGAGAATATTTTAAAAGAATAATATTATTAAAATTAAAAACTAGATGTTCAGAATGGCAAAAGGAAGTCACATGCAGGATGATTTAGGTTAATGCGCTCCACATAAGCTGCAAGGGAAAGATTTATGCTTCTTTGAACTTTATATGGGGATGTCTCTACATTTTTAATAGCTTTCCTTTGTTACAAAATTCTTAACCTAATAGCTTTCCTTTGTTACAAAATTCTTAATCCATAAAAATAGTTTGCGAGTTCTACGTTTCGTTGTTTTAATACTTTTACTATTGAAGTATGTGAAGATTTTCTCCTGAAAAACAACTCTAGTGACTTCTCATCCATCCTCAACATCATAATGGAACTCAAATAACGACAAATGAACTCTTTATACAGAATCAGCAGCAAACATATATATATTGATCAAACTTGTGCTAGAACAGATTTAAGAAGTGTACAAGATCAGTAGATCCAATCTGAGCAACTTCACAGTTGCCACTTATTATTCTTTATCTGAAAATTATTTATGTTACAATTTATTTACAACGAAGAAAGATTCAGTTACAACAAATCAGACAAAAAAGACCTTGATTACGTAGACTGACAAATACAACAATACATTCTATTCTACAAATCAAAGAGAGTGAATGTAAATTTACAGGATCTTTAAACTAAGAACAAGCTATCAGTGCATAAACCAATCCTTGAGTTTTACATAAATGGCGTCTCCCTTTACGCTCCGAAGCTGTGCGGCATTCTTTGTTTACCAACAGCTCCCTTTTAGTCTGATCCTCCTCAGGAAGACAAGTTATGAAGACATACCGCATGGGCCATACACGACCCTAGTTAGATGAATCATTCATTCTGTCACCCTTGATAATTTGTGCACATATTTTATGCATGAGTCAGAATTGATCGTCAATGGATCAGTTCTAACACTTTAATCATCTGCCTACTCTATGAACAATGAATCCAGTAAAATAAAAATAAGAGGGGCTGAGAGAGAATAAATCACAGTCAAATGGCTTGGCAACCAGTGACGACAAACAGGCCACTAGCATTTGCTTGTACTTCCCAGATCCATGCATACTTGAACATAGTCATCATCAATCTTGGATTCCTGAAAAAAAAATTCCGTTACACATCCATGATTGAATGAGAAGCTAGCTCTTTGATAACGCATTCACAGAATATGGACAAAAATTCAGCAATTGCTGCAGGCATTAGTAACATCATCTCAAACATATGTTGAATATGACTAGAAAGTATAAAATATTAAATAACAGTGGAAAATATCGATGGAAATATTTATGCCAGTTTCATCCATGAGAAATTCTACTTGTCCAAATCAATGAAAGAAAAATTCTTTGAAAGAAAAGAAAGAAAATGCGAAGAAAAAGGAAAAAAAAAATAGATTTTATGAATGCAGGAGATCACTTCAAAGAGAACAGATGCAGGCATATGGATGAAAAAGTAAAACATATGTGCAGTCCACTTCAAAAAAATTGAGTAATTCTAGAAATTACCAGAGCTGGAAAGATGTAGGAATTTGTTGGAGATCATTCCATCAGCGACATTACAGATGCAAGCTTTGTTATTAGTCAGCCAACCAAATAACCCAGGGTCAACGTAAAATTCAGCACAGATTAACTAGCTGGCAGAAATATAGATGAGTGACATCTGCCATCTAAATTAACTCTGTCAACCAGACTCAAAAAAACGAGCCACTGCATTGTAAAGTTGCTCTTCTTCAAATGGCTTTGACACATAATCATCCATCCCACACTTCATGCATTCTTCATTTGTTGCCTGAATCACATCAGCTGTCATTGCCAGTATTGGGGTGTGCCAGTATGCTACATTTCCAGACATCTCCACTAATGCTTCCCCAGATGCAATTTGCTCATTGAACTGCCTCTCACTAGACCGAATTTGCCGAGTAGCCTCAAAGCTGCACAGTTACAAAGGCAAAATTAACTTCACAATTTCTTATCACAAGAGTGAATGACAAGAAACATCATCCAAGAGGGTAAATATTCAAAAGCATTTACAATTTTTAAGGACAAATAGATTACCCATCCATTTCTGGCATATGGCGATCCATAAAACATGCATCAAATGTGTGTGGTGGTTTTAGAAGTTCCACAGCCTCCTTGCCACGCTCCACACAAGTAACTATCGCTCCATATTTCTTCAGAGCTCCTTCTGCCACTCTTCTGTTCACTTTATTATCATCTACCACCAAAATTCTCTTCCCTCTAAGTAGATTCTGAAGAGTTGATGGTTTCTTCCTCCTCACCTGACTCTTCTTGCCACCTCCAATGGCTTCTTGGATGCAAGCAATTAAGATATTTAACCGGAGAGGTTTCATAAGAACATTATCTATATAACCAGCTGATAAGAGTTCACGGCGTTCATCAAGGCTGACAGTTGTAGCCAACAGAAAAATCTTTGGAAGGTTTCCTAGGACTTCGGTCCCACCATTTTGCTTAGATTCTTTCAAAAGATGATGGAAAGCTATACCCATTTCCTCATGCCAAACATCTTTGTCGATAAGAACCATGGCCAAATCTGCTGGAACGCTGTTGTAAACAATTAACATATTAGCCATGTCAAACTGAATCAACATGTAACATAGTAAATATTTACTTATCATACTGCCTGATTCTAACCATAGAGATTTTTTTCCTCATAATTATATTTTCCGAAGTTTATTTTATGTTTCTTATTTTTTATATAATGAACAACTTTTTCCAGTAATAATCACGTGAATTTTGATGATAAAAGGATGTTTTATCACCAAAGAATATCACAGGCTGTATTTTGAATTCAAGTGAATGTGAACCTTCTGTACAACTTTACTAGTAAGTCAAATATACCTTGTGCTGGGACTTCCAGATAGATGAGAACATGCAGATTGCAGACTGGATGCTATATCCACAGATATTCCTAATCTCTGAAGATGATACCTAGTGACCTCAGCTCGGATACTTCTTTTATCAATTACCAATGCTCTCCACCCTCGGAACTCCAAAACAGTAGGATCACAAGGCTGCCATTTTGTGTTCAAAGAACTCAATTGTCCTTTTATAAAAGAAGCAGTGAAGGAGAAGGTACTTCCAGTGCCAGGTTCACTGACAAACCCAATCTCACCGCCCATGAGATCCACAAGACATTTGCTGATGCTCAATCCTATTCCAGTCCCACCATACGTTCGTGAAGTGGAACTATCAGCCTGCATAAAAGGTGTGAAAATGCGGCTCTGTGCTTCAATCGGTATTCCCACACCTGTATCCTCAACAGTAACTAGTAATCTAATCATTTCAGGTTCCTCAATTGTCTCTAACTTCTTAAAGTTTTCCCAACTTTTCCATCGGTCAACCACAGGACACCCACTTAATGTATTATGAATTTCATTTGACATGTTTTGAACTAAATGTAACCCTTGTTTCAGCATTGCATCCCTAACATCAGGTGGGCTTCTTACTTCGTCTGCCAGATGAACTGAGACAAATATATGCCCTTTCTCACGTGTGAACTGAAATTAATACATTTAAAATATTAGCCAATCAAATTTATGCAACTGACAAAATATTTATATATGAATGCAACATTGCATAGACCACAAGGTTCAAACAACATCCATCAAAATGGAAAATGAATGGAATTGTTGATCCAAATGCTATCCACCAGTAATAATGCACTAAATTACTTTTGCATTTCCAATGAGAAAAATATAACCATAATTATCTGCTGACCAACCTTTACAGAATTTCCAACAAGATTTGTAATTATCTGCCGGAACCGTCCAGGGTCACCAATAATAACTTCCGGGACTTGATTGGAGACATAAATGGCCAGCTTTCCCCGCCAAAACATCAATACCAAACAAGTTATGAAAGAATGATAATAAACAAAATGGAAGAAAGAGAGACCATCATGGAATTTACCTCAATCCCTTTTTCATTGGATTTGCCCGAAAAAAGTGACAGAACATTATCAAGGACCGAATGCAAATCAAAAGGAACAGCTTCCAGTTCTAGCCTGCCAGATTCTATTTTAGCCTGGTCAAGAACCTCATTTATTATTAAAATTAGATCTTTTCCACTAGCATGAGCAGTCTGGGCATAGTCCATTTGGTTCAAATCAAGCTCTGTATCCATCAGCATTTGCAGCATACCTAAAATATGATTGAATTGTTACTAATATAGCCATATTGGCAGACCAGACACTGTAAATAACATATCTTAATTACCTAAAACTCCATTCATTGGGGTCCTGATTTCATGCGAAACAGTTGCAAGAAACTGCAAGATAGAGAATAATTGTCTCAGGAATGCAGTAGAACTTTCAATTAGATAAAGGCAAATCTCACTATAAATAGACAAAGGCAAGTAGAAACTAAATTCTAGGTTGAATCCATCAAAAGCACTACAAAATCCACCTGAGATTTTGCCACATCTGCAGCTTCAGCACGAATTTTGAGCTCCATCATCTCATGGTAATCCTTCTCCACTTTTGCAATTCTGCTGATGGCAGCATGAAAGATATGGCCAACAAGAAGAGTAATAACTAGGACTCCAACTGATGCATTTATTGCTGTCCAAGGTAAACCAGGTTTTTGCTTGAACCTGTACCCAGAGGATAACAAATTAAACCTAGTAAGAGAAACACATTATCACAGCATGCTAATAACTAAACCTTATTAAATTTTCTGACAATTAACCTGCAATGCATTTCATGCTTCCGCAATGGATCTCCAAAGTCAAGGTTGCTAATATGCAATAGCCCAGTATCAGTAAAATCAGTGCCATACATAAGAATTGGAGAAGATGCATTGGTTGTGTCATAAACATTCACAACAATAGTTTGCTTGCTGGCAAGTTGGTGCAGAAGCTTCTCAACCAATGAAGGAATATCATAAGATGCACCAAGATACCTTTATAAGAAGGGAGCAGAAGATTAAAGTTAAGTTCATAAGATGCAGAACAGTGACAATAGGTAAAAAAATCAGCTCGTGGACAAGAAACAAGAATTTCTCAAGGCAACAGATTTACCCCACAGTAGCTTCAATTCGTTGTTCTGGTGTAGCTTCTGGAGGGAGGTCAGTATTGTAAACAGCAAAAGTGAGTACAACTCCCACATGATTGGATTTCAAAAGCTTAAAAGGAGATGTCAATACGCCCTTTCCAGATGCCCTTGCTCGCAAGATGTTCTCCCGGTCTTCCTATAATAGAAATTGATACTTGAATCATCAGCTTACAGAATGACATCAGCACATACACAGAAGAAATGTTCTCAAATATAAATAAAGCTACAGTTTCAATGAGCTCATATTCTTGATCTGAAATTCAGAATAACCCTAATTAGCAAATACATTGTATTTGTGCAATCATGAAGTAATTATAGTTGCATCAGAAATGAGTATAATTTTGCTCAAGTGCCAGCAAGAAGGGGGGGAAAATGTTTAACTTAGAAGGAAAAAGAAAGAATCCATCCGGGTATTAGCTAAATCTAAAGAACCCATCCTGGTATAGAGCTAAATCTATCTATAGTGGATCTTCAACAGGTAAATTAAATCAAGAGGTCAAAAGTCAACAAAATGGTCCAGATATTACTGCACCTCCCTTGGTAAAAGGACAACTTGCTGGTTCTAATAAACAGCAGCTCCATAATTCACAAATTATATTGTCAAAATTTTCTGGTAATTATAAAATCAGTGGGCATATTGTGTCTCTACACCCTTCCTGCAAAGAGGCAAAATGTGGAGAAAAAGGCTTTGTTCTACAGTGTTACCACCCACAGATGATACTTACATGTTCAAGTTATCAGACTAAAAAGAAGTCATCACTTGTTTGCATGAAGTTAGTGGGGACACAGAGACAACAGATACAAAAGAATGACTATTATGACCAAGTAGAAATGAAATTGTTGTTGAAAAGAAACTGAAGAAGCAAAGCAAGAATGCTGCGTGAAGTGCACCTTTCCAGACATCATGTCAATAGAAACAATATGAGAGACAGTTTCTTGAGAAAATATAACAGGAGCATATTCATCTTGAATGGGTGCAGGATCCAACTGATCTGGAATACAATCTTGCACTAGAGTCTGGTCCTCGATCTCCATTTTCTTTATAGCCCATCCATGCTGCTTCTCAAATTGCTCCCTCTCTGAATGTAGAACTTTCAAAGCATATGCGACACCACTAGTAAGTGGCCTCTCAAAAGCAGTTCTCTCAGTATATTCGCCAAATGTTTTCTGAGAAATAAAAGTGAGCTTAGAATAACATTGTTAAGTCAGAAAAAATAGCATATCAATATGGCAATTATCTGCTTCTTTCAGTATAAGCTATTTCAATTATCAAGCACTAGTGTCACTCTTCCCTCCTTCCCTCTAAATATTGTTTTCCAAATTTTATTTGAAAAAATATGTAAAGAAAAAGCCACCATCAGGAATTCTGTTTGACAAATATATTTCTGCAGTTCATTAAGGAGAAACCAAGTTAAAACAGAAATAATGTCATCAGCATATGAGCTGTATCAATGAGTTGGTGTCTAACAAGCTGTGTTATAGCTGAATGCTGAACTTAATTAAAACTAAAGCATCAAAGGGATTGCTACTCTTAGAGATGAAAATATCACCTGATCAATTGCGGAAGGATCTTTCCCATGGTGAAAGGTGGATACAAGAATAGCCAAAGCATGAACATGATTCATGCTCACATTAAACTGATCCTGCAACATCCTTGCTCGCTCATCACACATGTTGGAGAGAGTCTCTTCTCTTCTCAGGACGATTTTTGCATTCAAGTGCCAAAACAACCAAATAGAGGTAAGAATCCCAAGCAGCACAAAGATTATAAGAAGCTTCTTCCTCCACTTTCCAGCACCTTTAGGAGGACTCTGGGATAGCTGTTGCTGCTTGAGCTGTAGCAGTTGCTGTCGCTGCTGAGGCTCTGGCTCCTGTTGAACTAGCTTCAGCTTTTTCTTCCTCCAGAAAAGAATGGATAATATGCAGCTCACAACCATTGCAACAAGGACCCAACAACGTGCTTTTACCAAACCAAAAGACAAAATACTATAATGATCTTCTGCACAGTTCCTCACTTCCCTTGTTCGCAAGATGTTCTAGAAAAAGCCAAAACAAACCAAAAGCCAAATTAATTGTACAGCTCAACTCAAGGGTATAAGATTTTGTTTGTCTCCAATTAACTTTGTATAAAGTAATACTCTTTTGTTTGCATGTGAGTTTTATTGTGGCAAAAAGGCCACTCTTCAGATATTCAAACTATTGCAGAAAAGTGGAATTTTATTACATTAAATGCAAATAATAAATTAAAAACATATCAGAAGTCATGATAAAGTTTTTAGGAGTGCCTAACAAAGAATGCAAATGAGTCGAAATTTTCATCATTTTCATCTCCAAAGATGTAGCTCTAAATCGTGCCGAATGGAAAAAGAGATCTCATATAGCCGACCTCAATTAGCATAGGACTAAGGCTTTGTTGAGTTGAGCAAAAGTATTCTCAACATTTTATGTTATGTCCTGAGTACACCATTCTAAACTTTATAGTGTGATGATCTCATGCCAATTCCACCTCTAGTTGTGGCATTATCTCAGCTTTGCTTATTTAAGATTAATAGACATAGCCAAACACAATATTCAAAAATAGAGAAATGCCTTATCTTCTTCCTAGCTTCCTAAAGGAGCCAAGAATACAACATATGCAAAAAGCATGAATGATGACTACTATACCCTCATTCTCCAATAAGTAAACGGTCATTTGCTTTGTTAAAATTTTTCACTATCTTTATGTATGCATGTGTGCAGGGAATACTGCATGAATACTTGCATAGTTTACTCGATGTACAAAATGACATTAACAACTTGAAATCCAAAACTTGAAAGCTAGAGATTCATGTTCAATTGTTATCAGCAACCCAGAAGAAAGACAAATGATACCAATTCATCCCTCAATGACTGTTCAAGCTTCTTTGGGAAGTTCTCTTCTTCAGCTGGACATTGGTTATTAGGTTGTATATCTTCAGCAGCCCATCTGCCTTGCGGTTGATGTTCCTGCTTTTCCAAACACAGAACCTTCAAAGTACATGCAATGCCATTGGTCATTGCCATTTCAGGTCTCAGTTCTTTGGTACATTCAAGGGATGCTATCTGCGAGACACATGTTAGTAAGTATAGAAACAAAATGAAAACAACTTCATATCTACGCATTCTTCTTAAAATTTTTGTAGTGAGACAAATAGCATTGACCATTTTTCCACCAACTAGTATTTTGAATTTGTATACAATCCTCTAAAAGGGCACAGAATGTTAGAATCAAGCCAGCAGGAAGGACTTTCCAAGAAACAAAAGTCAAAACATGCTCTTACCAAATTTATAGCCCAACAGAAAAAAACTTTCACTCAATTTCTACTTATGGCCTATACTTCTGAATAGGGATGACAACAGATAGGGTGCCCGTGAAAATTTACCCATTCCCAAATCCGTTTGATTTTGAACTATTCGCACTAATCCTAAGACTGTTTATAGTCACCCCTCCATTACCGATACCCATCTGGAATCCGTTTAACACTATCCATACCCATTTTAAGTACAACAAATTCAAAATACAATAAAATTTAAATTATGTAATTTTAACCTTCTCAATCAAATAGCTACAAATAAAAATTTAATGCGAACACAATTTTATTAAAACAATATAATGCTCATACCCATCCAAATCTATTTATAAATTACTCATACTATATATAAATTGATCAAAGCGAGTCAGGCGCCTGAATATATCTGACCCATTGCCATCTCTACTTTTGAATAGGCAATTTATCTTGTACACTAGTTATTGCATGCAATCACGGTTAAGACTATTCAAATTCATTTAAACATACGAAACAAACACAGAAAAGAAAAGATTAACTACGTGTTAAGTGATTATCAATAAGACCATCATTTTGTTGACATATCCTTCTGTAATAACCATAATAAAAGCTGGTTTTACGTCGACCTTCTGCAATTGTACGTATTGTTAAGTAGGCTATAAAAAGTATTCAAATTTGGGAACCATTCTTCAGACTAACCAATGAATTTAAAATGGCCATTTAGTTACTTAACCCCAAGTGTTGCCCTAGCAGACAAGTGGGTTTACTATTCACATGACTGACTCTGATTCAAATCTTAAGATCATATCACATGGAGTCATTTTTCTTCCTTATGAATTCCTTGTCCCAGCATCAATATTCTGTCTTTGGCCAAATTAAAGAGATAGTACAATGCACAAAAGCTAAACCTGAATAACACCAACACGCACCCACCCCTCCAACACACCCCACAAAAGTAAAACAAAAATAAAAGATAGCCATTTAGTTTCCCTATCCCAGCTACAAGCTCTCTTGCTTCAGTTATACAAAAGTGAAAACTAAAATGCTCCTTATATCAATATCTTTACAATTCCAACAAAGCTACATCATAACATACCACACAATTTATAACAGTTGTTTATTTACAAAATCAATGATTTCCTAGATGCTCATCAGATTATTCAAATAAATATTACTTGAAATCTAAAACACCTTAACCTGATTTTTGCGCCAATAATAACAGGAAAATGATTAAACTAAAAGATTAAAAGAAACAAATACAGGCATAATTATAATTCCCCGACTTCAGTATCAAGCATATAGAAAGTGGCATGGCCCAACTCAATGTTGATTAACCAATAAAACCTTGGCCAATAATGAGAGTTCTAAAAAATTAATTCTAAGGATGCCTAGCTCCTTTTAAGCTTATTAAGAAAGCTGTAAGTTATGAGTTCTGACACTCGATTATTATTCAACAACAGAAAGGCTAATGGTCACTAGTTTTCCTATTTGCAGCTTAATTCTGCCCGTAATGTAGCCTATCCATTTCTAACAATTTTCCCGTTCAGAAGTGTCATTTAATGGCTACAAACCAAGTTCCTAAAAAGAGTTAAATTGCAGAGAATTGACCTATCGTTTCTCATTCTCCATCATTTTCTATATTTAGCCAACTTCTCAAGGAAAAACAATTAACTAGTAAACATGAACAGTTCTTATCAAAAGTTATTAAAGTTAGCTCACTAACCCTAAAAATTAGAAGTTGAAAGAAACAAAATCCCTGAATGATTGAAAACATCTAGTTTAAGAGAGAGGAGCAATATAACACCTGATCTGATTCAGAAAACAAAGAAACCAAACCCTGAAGCTGGCTCTTGCTGACATTGAAATGCTGAAGCAAGACTTGAGCTTTTTCTTCACAAGAATCTAAACTCTTGTCTTTCCTTCCTAATGTGCCACTTCCAAAGCTCGAGAGAAACCAAATACTGGCTATAGTGAGAACAGATAAAAGCCACAGAAACAGAAGCTTGCTCCTCCATTTCCTGATAGAATTAGGCCCATGCAAATGATCCTTTTGCTTCTTCAACTTGAAATTTGCTGGTAATGTGCCATTTAAGCTAGAGCGCTTGGAATTCATAGACATTTTAACCAAAGCCCACTTGTGTAACTTCACAAACAGTCTTGAAAACTTGACCAAAACCCCAGTTCCAGCAGCATAGCTCATGAAAATCACACTTCCAATAGAACCCCAGAATGATAAAATTTAATTTCAGAAGCAAATATTGCTAAGACCCCACAACATATAAATCATGAAAAGTTAATAACTTACAACTAAAACCCACTCAGAAACCACAAAGAATAATTCAAAAATAGGATGAATCCAGCTCTAATTATGCAACTCTAATTATGCACCAACGAAGAAAACAAAGTGGTCCACCCTCTCTCATCTCTTCTTAATATTCTACTTTATAGTTCAACATTAAAAATCCCTCCTCTTTCCATACTGAGAACTTAAATCCTATAAAAACCTTCTTAGAATGGCGCAAAAGGACTAACTAATCATGCCAAACTGCAAGCTGAATCAAACCCACAATTGTTATTTTGGAAACCTGTAAGAGAATCATTAATAAGGTAGAGAAAAACAATTGGCTCTTTTCTAAATCTAGTTTCTTTCTAACTCTTACGGCTTTGTGCAGCCAAAAGTGGAATCAAGATAAAAACTTCTCCAAATAATACCCATCACTAAGAAAAACTAAATCTGACCCAGTTGGCTTCTGTTTAAACCCAACTGGAATCAATAATCAGAGAGTAGAGAGTGAGTTGTTCTCTCTGTCTCTATCTCTCTCTCTTCCCTTTTCTTTCCTCAACACAGACTCTCTTTCTCTTTCTCTCTCTGTGGATTCAGTTCAGTTTGCTGTCCAGCATTTGAATTGAGGTTGGGGCACATCATTATCTCATCATCTATGTGGGGGAGAAGAACCAAAACCCAAGATCATAAATCACCCATAATACAATATTATATTATCAAATTCTAAAAAGCTTTTAATTTTTTTTTCTTAAAATTTTTTTTATTTCTTTAAAAAAAATCAACTCAATGATAATATTATTTTTTTTTAATATCATTCCTCATACATATATTTGTTAATAATTAAATATAATTCAAAAATCCAAATTTAACCATAAATACAGAACCGTATTGAATTTAGATGGGTTTCTTGGCCGGGCCTCTCTTTCTTTCTTTCTTTTTGTAAGAGCTATGAAAGCGACTCATCCATTTAGTGTTTAAAAGATTGGTGTATTTGTTTCTTTATTACTCTGCTTCTCTGCACCTCTACGGTCTCTTTTAACACACTATATCAGAAAACTAATTATTTTTCTATTTTATTTATTTCATTTTAATTGTAAAACAAATAAAAATTAGGGGTAAAAATGGAATTTCACTCAAGTTTCTCACAAAAGGAGTGTTTGGTTTAACTGTTTGATGCAGCTGATAGAGGTTTGAAATCCAAACAGCAACTGTTTGGTAAAATTTGATGTTTGGTAAAATTTTAAAACAGCAGCTGATAGCTGTTAGAAACTCCAAACAGCTGCTGTTTCAATAAGCTCCTACTCGGAGCTTTTTCATATCAGCTGATAGCTGATTCATATTAAGACTATATTAACCCTATTAAAATAAAATAAAAATTAATATTTATTAGATAATGATATGCTTATTGGTAATTTTACATTCAAACTGTAACAGCTATTGTATTTTTACCAAACACTAACCCGAATCAGTTATCAGCTATCCGCTATCAGCAACCGCTATCAGCTACTAGCTGCCATGAACAGCTAAATTAAACATGCCCAAAATTTCAGAAAATCAGTTGGGTTATTGATAAATAAAAGGTAGAGACATTACTATTTCAAACTATACGGCGAAAGATCGGTAGTTACTCGGGAGCAGGTGCTTAGTTAGGCTAACATGCGCTATGAGGTGAACATTCTTACTTTGCGCACTGTGTTTTTATTTTATTATTATCACAAATGAATATATATATATATATATAATTATGGGATTAATTAAAAAGCAAACACATTAATTTAATCACTTTAAACAATGCATGATTAGTTTGACTCTAATTCTGGATTTTTTATTATTTATTTTTTAGCAGTTATTAAAATTTGTCTGCTCCTTAATTGTTTTATTCACGCCAAGGGTCGAGCTACAGCTTGTTATATTTTGATAAATTAATTCATTTTTCATTTTATTAATTAAAATTTTAGATTTTAATTTTTTTATTTATTACACTTAAAAAAATAATTAAATTCGAACCCGAGAACTAAAATATGAGCAACAATACTCTTCATTACCAACCTAAGATTTTGTGATTTTCTCATTTCAAAATTTAATTATATAAAAATTAGTTTTTATAATTTACAAAATTTTTAGTATCAAATATCATTTTATTCAAAATTTTCATTAATAATATATTTATTGCTCTCTCAATTCCATTGCAATAATTGTTTTTTAAGAAAATTTTTATTCCACAAACATTATTTTATAAAATTAAGAAAATTTTAACTATATTTTTACAAATTTATCTTTGTTATTATTCTCATTACTGCATTAATATCTCATTAAATTTTATGAAAAATAAAAATATATTCATAAACCCACATTCTAAAAAAATATACATCTTGATCGATTAATAAAATAAGAAATTATATTCATAAATTTATATTCAACTCAATTCAATAAAATTTTGAAACTACTTAGAGATATTATAAACTATATTCTCATATAAATATAGGATCATAAATTTATTTTAAATAATTTTTAAAAAAAAAGAAAATATTTTAATAATATCAAAAGTATTTAAATAATTATCTTAACATTTATATAGAATAAAAATAATTTTTATTTTAAAATAAATGGAGTATTATAAACGTTTTGTCTTTATAAAGTTAATTTAAATATGATAATCGATTTTCTTTTGAAAAGTTTAAACGAATTATCCTAATTTTTAGAGTATAATTATTTCTTAAGTAAATAAATAATGTATTATTACAGTTTAATTTTTTATATGTCAATAATGATCTTGGTACACAGAAATTATATGATATAAAATAATATTCACACATATAAAAGTGACTTTTTTGTCATGTGTAAAGTAAATGCTGAGTTGGACTTTGGATTCTTAATTAAAATATGAACTCTTTGGGTTGTCATATCATTTTAAAAAAATTGAATTAAGATTATAATTTTATATGTAAAACAAAGGAAAAAATACTATTTATAAATTTTATAATTTAAACTTGAGGACCCTTTAAAATAATATAATATTTTTTAAAATTAGTAGTTTATTTATAATACTACACATACTGTATCGAACTCTACGATCAGCCTTTATATTTATTTAATTTATGACATTTTATTTTAAATAATTTTTAATTAAATTTTTTAGTGTTCGGATGATAATAGTACAACGGGACATAAAATATAATGATAACACTCAAAAAATTCATTGATCTTGATAGATATTATCTCACACTCATTCAATATATATAGGAATAAACCTCACAGACAAAAAATTTAAAATATTTTTTTCTTTTTCTTTCTTTTAAATTTATTTATTCTACAAGATTAACTAAATTAGATATAAGAGCTTTCTCACTAAAGCTCGATTATTTTTTTATTAATCTTGCAGGTGATACGATTAATAAAAGCAGAACTTAATCTTCCAAACTAGAATAAGAGTCCTCGAAATTCACTTTGTCATCAATTCATATATTGCATAATTTATAATAATTATATTTAAAAATAATAATTAATAAGCATAACAATTGAAAAATATTCTTTAATTTAATGATTTTTTTGAACTGTATATGTTTACAAAATTGTTAACAAGAATTCAATATTTGTACCAAGTGTAAAGTTGATCCATATTTTTTAAATTTATTAAAAGAACATAGGAGATGCAATAATAATTACGATCACTTAATAAATTATTTATTGCTTAAATATTTATTATTTAAAAATTATTTTTTTATATTTATCTTTTATTTTTATTTTATAAAAAAATTTTGGGCATAGTTTGGTAAATTATAATTAAATAATAAAATATTGAACTTGAAATTTATTTCATTGCATTAAATTGAATTGCAAAAATTCCAGCTTTATTGTTTTAGCTAATGGCATATGATTTGTTTCGACTGTGATTTTATCAATTACTATTCATAATAAAATTTATTTACAGATTTTAATGTATCGTTGACTGCTAATTCAAAAGAAAAATGATAGATGACCACCAACCAACCTCCAAATAAAAGAAGTACGACAAATATGCTAAGAACCTTTTAGTATATTTTTGGTTACAGATGAGCTGGGCTACTCTGAGTTAAAAAAAATTATTCAGATTTAAATTTAGATTATTTATTTATTAAATAAAATAAGCCTAAATTAATAAATACGTGATTCATTAATTTGGGAACCAGTTCATTTAAAAACTCATAAATTAGACTCATAAATTAATTTATTCTGCTAAATTAGAAATATATATAATTCAACTTATATATTAAAATACACATTTAAATATGTTAATTTGTTAACTGATTTAATTTATATAATTTATTACTATATAATATTTGATAAATAAATTAAATAATATAAAATAAATTTTAATATCACATAATAATTTAATTCAATAAATTTTATTTGAAATTTTTTTCATGCATTAAATATTATATTTTTAAAATATAAATATTGATAATTTTTTTAATAGTGGGTAAACTAATAATATTATAAAAATATGATAACTTAATATATATTTAATATTTAGTGCAATATAAGTAATATAAATAATTTAATAACTTAGTAATTTATAATAGAATTTAAAATTATAGTAATATAATATTTTATTTTTATTAATATGAAAATAATTATATTATTCATCCTTCATAAAGATATTATTAATTTTAGTGTTTATACTCTAAAAAGGTAGAAAAAATGAATAAAAATTATAAATTAAAATAAACTTGTTAAGTTCATTAAACTCAGTTAAATCAAGCTTTAATTTAAGTTCGAAATACATAATGCATGAGTAGAATCGACAAGAACTTGTACTCGGCTCAAACTAAGCTCGAGTTGGATTATTTTTTAAAAAATAGAACTTAAATTTTTTAAAATTCGACTCGACTGGACTTAATTACACCCTTAAACATATTTTTAAAATTTTTTAATTTTCATATGAATAAATTATTATTAATGGAGAAAGAGAAATGGATTAACGTCAATAAATTAAAAAAAAAAAAAGCAATCACAACTAAAAAAACAGATTATTTCATAATTCTTGAGATCTTATCTTTTATCATCCTCAAAACAAAAAGAAATATCTTCTTTATATATATATATATATATAATTAAAAGCAAAGAAAATGATAGGTAGCATTATAGACGAGTAAAAATGGGTTTAATCCAGCTAGTTTTTATAACTTAATTGTCTCCGTCATAATATGTAATATAATGTGTGTATATATATCAAAAATTGATGATAAGATAATGATTCTATATTTATCTTTGTTTTCGTCATTATTCTAATTCATTTTCTTAATCTAGTTAATTAAAATTGATGTTTTAACTTTTGATACAGTATACTATTTAATTAAATAAAAAATTCACGAAAAGAGAAAGTTTTGTATGTATTATTTGCAATACGTGTCAATGAATTATATCCAACTTCTTCTATGATATTGATAAAAAAAAAAAATCAAGGTGTAAGGGTTGTAAAGACAAGGCACAAATTAATAGTGTGATTGGTAGGTTACTGAAAAAAATAATTACTTTAAATATATTTTATAAAAATATATTACTGAAATTATATTTTATTAGAAAATATTATATTATCGACAATAAAATATTAAAAAAATATATTAAAAAATATTAAATTATTTGATTATAATTTAATTTTACAAAAAAAATATAAGTAATATCTAAACTATCATCATAACTTCTCTTTTTTATTTTATCATATCATAAAATAGAGATATAATTACTTTTTAATATGAGACCATTTAATTCTCTTTTCCAGTAAAATATTTTTCGTTACTCCCCTTATATAAAATATTTTATAAACTGATTTATAAAATTTAGTGGACCCAATATTTTATTTTATATTAATTACTTGTAAATAAATATAATATTATTGATCAAAATAGATTATGTAGTCAACTTTTACAATATTATAATGCAAATAAACATACTATAAGATTTTGTTTTACCAAAATTTCTTTTACTAAAATATACCCAATCCAAGCATATGAAATATGCAAAATACATTATGTTTGATAATTTTATATAGAGTGATGATGATAGTAACAATAATTGCTATATATATTGCAAAAAATATATGTATTATCAACATAAAAATTCTATCGGTAAATATAAACATTTTATCAGTAAAAAAGTTAATCGATTATTTATCAATTTAAATAATCAGTTTGCAATTATTTTGTTGACAAACAATTTACGAAGAGAAAAGAGAATTGACAGATAATTACCGATTACTAATTGTCTGCAGTTTTGATTTTGAAACTATTTTAAAATGTTGAGAGAACACAAATCTATCAGTAACTCCCAATAACCATTTTATCAATATTTTACTTTAATAATTTCTATTAAGTTAAAAATAAATATCGATAAACAGTTAGTGAACTATTTTAATATTATTTTTATAACTTAACTATTTTAATATTATTTTTAAAATTTATATTTTTGTCAATAATCCATCAATAGATTTAAAATTGATTTGATAATCCATCGATAAATCTATTAAAATTTAGAAAAATAGTCGATAATCTATTGGTGTATTATTTAAAAAATTTTCAAAAGCAATCGGTAATTCATAGATAAATTATTAAATTTATTTTTTAAAAAATTTTAATTTCTATCGATAACCCATCGATATTTTAGGAGAAATTTAAAAGAAATAATGTGCTGATAAACCCTTTTAATTTTAGCATGGGTACAACTTGATATTATTTTTTTTTTAAACTCAATTACACTCAAATATTTACAAAAATAATTATTTAAGCCCCTCATTAATTAAACTACTAACACCATTAACTGGCTTATTTTTCCAAAAAATGAAAAACAAGTGGGACCCAATAAAAACACAAAATATTCAATAATTTTTAGTCCATAAAAAATAAAAAAAAATATTCAATATTAATTTTGGATTTTTAGCCAAAAAAATAATAAAAAAGCAAAATATTTAATATTAATCCACAATGTTTAGCCTAAAAAAATAAAAACACAATATAATTTCTATATTAATTCTTGATTTTTAGCCAAAAAAATAAACACTTAAAATATTTAATATTATTCATAATTTTTAGCCAACAAAAAAATAAAAACACAAAATATACAATAATTTTTAGCCCACGGAAAATAAAAACACAATACATTCACTATTAATTCTGAATTTTTAGATAGAAAAATAAAAGCAAAAAATATTCAATATTAATTCATCATTTTTAGCCCATAAAAATAAAAACACAAAATACTCAATAATTTTTAGCCATAACAAAGTAGATACACATAATATTTAATATTAGTCTATAATTCTTAGCCCACAAAAACATAGAATATTCAACACTAAATAAAATGTAAAGAAAAACTAATCAGAAAAATGGAGTATCTCTATGCAAATAATTAAGAATCCTTTTTAATTCTTTTAGACCAAGTAATTAATAATACTTTTTAAATAAAATTTGTATTCATCATATTCAAGTTAAACATTTATATATATAATCTCAGTATATAACTTTTTGGTATAAGTAATTATATAGCCATCTTGTGAATTTTATTTTAGACTCATAATGTAATATGTAATTCTATAAGATTATGTAATGCTTTTTAGTATGATTGAGTTAAGGATTTTGAGTATTTCCTTTTATTTTTTTACCTTTTAGTTTACTAGTAAATTTTACTCTGCTTCGTCCGTGGACGTAGGACTACGTCAAACCATGTTAAATTCTTGCTTGCTCTTTTATTTTTCATTTATTTTTTTTATTTTTCTCGGTTTATATTTCATTATTTATTTTGTTGTTCACATCAAGTCAACCTATATAAATATTTTTGAGGTCTTTTATTGTTAACAAGTGGTATTACAGCATGGTTCAATAACTGAAATTAGTTATAGCTACAATAAAATTTGGTATTGAGAAGATAAGTCATTGAAAATTTAATAGAGAATGTGGAAAATTTTTTTGAATACTTAAAAAGTTTAATAGAGATGGTGGATAAAAAATTCTACTAATTTGTTTAAGGTTTAACAATTTGAAGATTTGAAAATCCTTCAATTTGAGGTAAGACTGAGATTGTTGAGATTGTTGATAATTACATAATTATGAGATTTTAAGTCAAGATGAAAACTGTTAAAATTGTGCCTCAAAATCCTAATGAGATTTGAAAGAAGAGCTTTTTCGTATTTTGCATGTGGAAAATATTCCTAATTGAATAGAGAATTATTTCTTACATAATTTAGAATTTAGAATTTAATGTTATTCCTAATTGAGTAAGATTTTATTGAGCTAGGATTAATGATGAGTAATACTATAAATATAAGTATTACAGGAGAAGTTCTTTTAGGGCCTTTTGTGTAATCATATTTTAGCTTTTATCTAATATTTGAGTAAGACTTAAGTACTAAAGAGAGCTTGTTAAGAGTAATTTGTTATTTTATTTTAGACTCACAGTATGACTTATAATTCTGTGAGATTGTGAAAGTATATTGAGCGGCTTTGAGGTAAGGGTTTGGCTGTTATTCTCTTTTTCAAAATTTGTATTTCTCTATAATTTATGATTAATGGATTTTTCTTTCATTTGTCCTTGGATATAGGCTTACGTCAAACTATGTTAAATTTGTTATTTTTTTCTATTTTATCGTTGCATCTTTTATTTTTTCAAATTATATTTTGAAACGAAACAAACAAGTAGTATCATAGCCTGGTTCATTGAGTTAATATTTATTTTGGATTAACTAAGGTGACGACAAGATTTAAAGTTGAGAAGTGTGATCACAATATTAACTTTGTCTTTTGTCAAGTCAAGATGAAAGTAATTTTAAAGCAAAAAGAATTGCGCAAAGTATTATTGGATAAAGATAAATTGCCTGAAAAATTAACTAAGAAGCATAAACAAGATTTGAAGGAGGTCTACGGTGGTTGTCATTCAGTTATGCTTGTCTAATAAAATTTTGTGTGAAGACATTCATGAGAAAACCGCTAAAATTTTATGAGAAAAATTGGAGAATTTGTTTGTGAAGAAAAATCTCATTAGCAAGTTAGTTGTGAGGCATCGAATGCATATGTTTAACATGATAGAAAACATATTTTTGAAATCTCATATTGATGAATTCAATTTTATTCACATAGAATTAGAAAGCTTAGATATGAAGGCTAAATAAATTGGTAGATTATATCTCTTGCAAGGTTTTACCGTTGTAGATTTAATTACATGTTTATCTTCTATATCAAGTTTAAATTACAGTAATTTTGTGATTAAATCTCTTTTATTAAATAAGTTTAAGCCTTATTTGGGCTTGGTTGATATTTATAGAAATTAAAATAATAGCTTGTTTTGAATAATATATAGCAAAATTTTAATTTTGCCATGAGAGAATTCAAAGTCAAGGTAGAGAATTGTTAAGATGACATTGAATTATTTAAAAAATTTTGTTATTCTCAATTACTCTTATTTTGAAAGTTAGATTTTTTTTATTGAAAATTAGTTTTTATTAGATGTTGATCTTTCTAATTTGATATTATTTTGGAAAACGTATTGGATAAAACTTTCAGTTTTGTTCAAGTAATTAGAGATCTTTCTTAAATAAAATATGTATTCTTCATATTCAACTAAAGCACTATTATATATAGTCTCAAATTATAGCTTTTTGGTATAGGCAAAATTGTAGCCATTTTGTATTTTTGCTTTGGATTCGCAATATAATTTGTAATTTTATGAGATTGTATAAGATTTTTGAGTATAATTGAATTAAAAATTTCGAGTGTTTTTTTTTTGTTTTTATACATTTAATTTATTAATAAATTTTGCTCTTCTTCGCCTGTAGACATAGACTTATGTTTAATCACGTTAAATTTTTACTTATAATTTTATTTTTAATTTTTAATTTTACTTAATTTATATTTTATTATTTATTTTATTACTCGCATCAAATTAATCTATATAAATATTTTTTAGATAAGGCTAGCTACATAATTCCACTCCTAGTCCAAAAACTATGTTAAATAATTTTGCAATTCTTATCCAACTCTTCCTCTAAAGTCCAAAGTAATCTAACTAGAAAGAAGATTGGCTAAACAATCATTATAAATACCTATAAAAACAAATATAAAAGTATTCAATTCAATCAGCACGACTTAAATTATTACATACGATTTAACAATGAATAGTTAATCAATCATGATGAGTAATATCGATAAACAAATTTCTTTAAAAAATTATTACTTTAATGAAAGTAGTATTTGGAATAATTGTAGATTTTCTTTCTTCCAGTCTTAGAACCTAATAAAATTCATAGTTTTTCATCATATTTTCATAATCTCAAAACTATGTATAAATTTTTTTTTATATTTAAATATTATTTTCAGGATGAAGCTAGAAGTTAAAAAGAAAAGGAAATAAAATTTTCTTTATAAAGTTCTAATATCAACATTATTAAAGAAAAAATATTAAATATTTTATTTACTTTCTTAAGAAATAGTTGAATAAAAAATTATATTATAGTATTAGAAGTATAAATAATAAAATAAAAATAAAAAATAAAAATTATAATCTTTTAATTTTTTTTATAATTTTTTTTATTGTGCTTTTAATTTTTTACTTAGATCTTTGATTTATAGAATGAGTTTAAATTAATTTAGTTTTTGTATTTAAAAGTATCAATTTTTTTAGAAAAAAAATATATTTAATTGTGAAAGAAATAATTTATTTTTTTTTTCATAAACTAAATGATAGGAGATAATTTAAAATTTTAAAGAGGTGTAAATAAGTAATTTTAATAATTTTTATAATTATATATATATAAATTATTTTTATTTTTATTTTTTCAAGAGAGAAGGTGAAGTTGCACCCTTCCTCTCAACCACTTATTATTTTATGTATAGTTGATTTTGTATGCATATGCTTATAACACGTGTGTGCATGTGATTGATGTCCCATTTTATCTCATATCATTTATATTTATAAGTCAAAGAAAGCACTCCTAGCTAGCTCAATAAATTTTTGTTCTCTTCTGTACACAAGTCTCTTTAGATTAGAAATGTAGGGCCACACCACTTTCAACTAATAATAATAATAATCATATAGAAAGCTTTGTAATTATTTCTCTTCTTGTGTGTATATCTTACCTTTTTCACATTCTAGCTAGGAAGGGAACTACCAAAAGTGCATATGAGAAGTGCCTTATTGCATGGGCCATATTAAGCAAAAAATATTTAATAAGCCTCAATAATTAAATCCCCATCTAGTTGGAATTTAGACCCACCACCCACTATGTAATGTGCATATATATATAGTCATCTTTCTCCATAGAAGATTTTCATTTGATGAATGTAATTAGCTAGCTAGTCTATAATAATTAGAATAACCCCCTTCATTTTTTACCATTTTTTCTCATTAAAGATGATTATGGGAAATCAAGAAAAGCATTAGCTACTTATCGAATATCTAAAAAGCTACTACATTGCAATTGACATTCTTAATTAATCATGGTAATTTAACAAAAGCAACAAAGTATATATACTCTAAATAAAGGGTATTTATATTGCAACCTTTCCTTAACTATCAACTAATTAATTAATTAACAATCCTTGTAAGAAACTTTAACTTCTATGTTCCTTTATTAAAAAAAATCACTTATATTTTCAGGATGAGAATAAATTATAGCCATGTTGGATTTAAGTTATATTTATTACATAATTTGACTCTTTTGACAAAATTTGTAAATTTATTATATTGTATATAATATAAGTGGTTAAAAAAACAAAAACTTAATTTTATCTCTTTAGGCTATGCTCGTTCACATTGTAAGTTTTTAGCTTTTTATTTTTTTAAAATAAAAAAATTATTTTTATTTTTATTTTTTATTTTTTAAAAATATTTTTTATATTTTTAAAAATTATATCATAATTTTTTACGATACTTATACAAATAAGCATTTTATTTACCTATTAGAAAAAAAATTATATTATTTATTCTAAAGATGTATCATAATATTAATTAAATATTATAGATAATTATTAAAATAAAATAAAATAAAATTATTATAAATAAAATTAAAAATAAAAAATAAAAAAATCTCATTTTATATTTAGAATTGCAAAAAATAAGAAATGACAAAAAATGTAAAACATAAAAAAATAATAGAGAGAATAAAATATTTTTTTGATAAATATCTCTTCACAAAACTAAAAGTTTAAAAATTATATATTATGGATTTCATATTTATCCAAACCTTTTTTTATCTAATAAAAAAATATAAAATTTATGCTATTAACGAATGCATTTTCATTTTTTTTAAAATTAAAAACCAAAAACAAAAATTATTATGTGCTTCTATTTCCTACATAGAACTAATTATTTATCACTTATTTTTTATTTTTTATATAAATAATATTTAAAAATTAAATAAAGAATATTATATTTATGGATAAAATATGAAATATTAAAAAAAGGCTATTTGAAAAAAAAAGAAATTAAAAGGAAAAATTACGTTCCCACCGATTTTTATAAAATTTTTACATATTTTAATAGGAAGTATTTTAATTATTTAATAAAAGTGTAAAATAGATTCATAATAAATTTATAAAAATTATCATGTATATATATATAATAAAATCATAATAAAAATAAAATAAACTTATAATAAATTACAAAAATTTAGTAAATTTATAAATTAATTATAAATTCTAATAAATATGAAAAATATTTTAAAAATGTTGTAAATTATATAATTTTATCTTTTTTTCTTACAGTTTTATAAAAAATCCAAATTAAAATTTCAATAAGTCATAAGTTTGATACCTAGCCGCACACAGCAGACAAATGCTAATTTTGTTTTAACTTTATTAAATAACTTGTGCTAATTTTTGAGGGTTATTTGTTTAAAAAAAAAAGAACTTTTTAAGGGTTAAGAAATTATAAAATAAGCCTTAAACCAAATAAGTGATAAGGATTATGCTTAATAATGGGTGATGAATAATTAAAGAGCATTATTAGCAATAAATTATAATTAAGAGGAATATGCTTTATTTAGCTTGCATTAATTATTAAATTAACAAAACGTGGTGACTTCTTCCATTAAAGTTAAACATTCTTATGCCAGCTTTATATACGCTACCTTTGCTACCTAACACATTTCAGAAAAGTAGAAAACTACATTAATTTAATTTGATAATTTTTTTACGTATATTTTCAATCAAAAGATTATTATTCAAATAAATAAAATAATAAGATATAGAGAAACCACATTCTTTTAATTTAAGATATTAAAAATTGTCTGCTTTGTTATATATAATATATTATTTAATATTATTGAATTATTAATTCATTATAAATTAACTGCCACATAATAGAAAAATTAAAAAATATATTATATTAAAATTTATTTAATATTAATTAATGACTAAAAATATATTTTATAAAAGTATGTTATTAAGATTATATTTTATTAGAGAATATTATATTATTGTATTTAAAAAATAAAATAAAATATTAAAAAATAGATTAAAAAATTTATTCAGTTATTTTATTATAATTTAAATTTACTGAAAAAAATTAAAAAATACTTAAATAAATATTATAATATTTTTTTTATTATATCTTAAAAGTAGAATATAATTATTTTTTGATATATGATTTATTAATCTTTTTTTACAGTTAAATATTTTTTTTTATTTTTTATATAAAATATTTTATTATTAAAATTTAATAAATTTAATTTTTGTTTTATATAAATTATTTATAAATAAATATATTATTGTTGGTTAAGCAAAAATATATAATCAATTTTTTTTGAAATTATATTGCACTATTAGTTAAATTCTAGAGTTATGTAATTTTTTCTTATTATGAATATGTTTTTTATTTTAACGTTGTGTTGGCGCGAAATGAAAAGGCCAAGAAGAATCAAAGATCGGCGTTTCGATTCTGAGATCCTCGGGAGTAGTGTGAGAGAGTGGGACCCCGTGACAGCTAGATCTGACAAATCACGTTTCACATCTAAACTTAACAACTAAAAAAATAATATAATAAAAAGGCCAGAGTAACACGTCAGCGACGTCACTAAAGTGGGACCCACGATTGTGTTCAGTTATAACCGCAAAGAGCCAAATGGGGACCCACAGACAAATCCATCACTGCGCCACAAATATTACCAACATGACTTTTTCTCCTCTATATTGCCCCCCCGCTATTCTTTCCAAAATTAATAATAATAATTCTTTTTTCTTTTATTAAAATAATTGAATGCCTTCTTTCTATTTTTTTTTCTAATTTTCTTAAAATTAGAGTATATAAATTGATTTAATGTTGTATTTAATAAAATTTTAAATTAATAATTTTTCATTCTAAAAAAATAACAATTTATTTCTTAAATATTTTGGTGTATAAAGAAATCAATATCTTTAGTTTGCATTATTATTAATAGTGTATATATTACGAATTAAAAGAGAGAGAGAGCAATTTTCATTTAATGATTTAAATAGAAAAGAAGAAAAAGCTGATTTTTAGGTATTAATTAATATAGCAAAGGCTTTAGTAGCAGAATGAATAAAGAAAAAAAATTGTCAATTTGGCATAGTGGAAATCCCTTTTCTTTTCTTTTTTTTTTTTCCTTTTATTATAAATACTATTTAATTATTGAAGTTGGTGTTTGAGTGTAAAATACAATGCAATGCAAGAAACTATACTTTTCTTTTTATCTGCACAATACCTCCATTACGTATGTGAATGGTTAAGAAATAAGAACAAAACAAGCCTCTAATCAATAATTTAATTATATAAAGAAGCTTTTACGACTAAAATAAAGAAATAAAGAATATTTCCCACTTCTCCATTTTTGTCACAAAACATATATAGGCAACACATGCTATCATTTTCATAATTAATACTCAACCCAATCATAATATATAATTAAAAAAAAATTAAAACTTATAATTTCTTAAAAATTGTATGAAAATGAATGATTAAAATCAAGGGAGATATAACTTCAAATTAAATGACTTATAGTAGATTTAATAATAAGGTGAGGGAATTGAAATTGTTTTAGTTTAATTACAAAAAATAAAATAATAATAATATTATAATAATACTAAATTTTTCCTTCAATTATACTTTGGATTTTATTATTTCAAAGTTAATAATTTCAATTTTTATGGTAATATTAATAAAAATATTAAATATTGAAGAATATAAAGTAAAGAATTTTTAAAATATAATAATAATAATTGATTTTTAAAAAGTTTCAAATGCACTCTAATATAAATGTCAGGGATTGTATAATCAAAATATTTGATTTTAATAAAAAGGCTAAAAGCTTAGAGTTATTAATAAAAAATTTATAATTAAATGGATTATTAATTTATGTCAAATATTAATTTGATATTATAGTTTTCTTTGAGTTAGATTTGGTTGAATAATAATAAAAAAAATAACGAGTAATGACTCAAATTTCAATTTCATTTGAATCATATATATATATATATATTATAGTTAAGGGATTATATAATATAAAAATATTAATTTGTGAATTGCGAGTCATGTGAGAATGTGGTGGAGAAAGAGACAAAAAAAGATTATAGATGAACCTAATAATTATAAATTTACTGTTATTTTTTTTTTATAAAAATTTAACTCCAATATTATATGTCATAATAATCTCAAAAATTATAAATTTATATCAATTTATTATATTGAACTCTTCTAACAAGTTGGCTTAATTTGAAACATTGTCTATTACTAAATTATTGATAAATTTTAGAAAAATAATAGTAATTTTTTACTGTAAATTAGTTTAATAATTGCATATATATATATATATGTATTTATTCTCACTTCATTAATATTTATTCATATAATTTTGAACCTTATCCCCCCCATGATAAAGTTAATCGCATGCTAGCCATCACTTTCCAAGATTTCTTACGCCTAATCTCCATACCAAAAGCAGGCCTTAATATATATCCTATAATTTAGCTAGCGTGATGGAACACGACCCAATATTCTTATAAAGTCACAGATTAATCCCCCTACGTTAGCATAGTTGGAGTTCCTCATAAATGCCCCTTCTATATTTAGCTTATTGGTACCATCCAACAGCTAGAGAAATCCATCCAATGAGCTTCTCAGCCTCCGTTGCCTTCTCTAGACCAGCTATCATATCAGCTTGCAGTGTTGCTTTGATTTGATTAATATTAGCCCACGAGATAACATTGCTGTGATCTGCAAATGTCTACCTTTAAAAAGAAGTTCGTTCCATTCATGCAAAGCCACCAACGAGTTGACAAAAATAAAAAAATCTCATGCAACTCCATTCTGATTATTATAGCAAGTCAGAGATAAATTCCTCCCAGTCCACAGTAATAGATCCATGATTTGGAATAAGCTATCTATCAATTGACCCTCTAGTTTGCACCAAAGATACTGAGCACAAAACATAATCTCCATAGCATGCCCACATCTTAGACAACTCCCATCATCCGTCAAGTTTCTTCAGACTCATTTCGAATTGGTCAAAATTCTCTCTTTAGCCATCAACCCCAAAAAAATATAAGTTCTGTGAGAGCCCCCTAACTCTTTAAATTTGGCTCTAATAATCCTTGTAAATATTATTTATTAATGACAAAAAAAAATCTATAAAAATATCAACATGTTTATTTATATAATAAGATGTATATCAACATGTTTATTTATATAATAAGATGTACAAAAATAAATTATATGCACATGCAGTTGGCCCATATAAAATTTTTACTTTATGTTTTTATTTTAAGACTGTTTAAAGGTAATTTTGAACGTTTAAAGGATGATTTAGAATCTACAAGACTCGAAAATCTTTTCAAATGATTTTAACTAAAAAATAATTAGAGAAAAAAATTATTTAAAATTAAAGTAGTAAAAATAAAAATATTAAATCATGTTCAAATTGATTAAATTGGCGGTTTAAATCGAATCAAACAGCTGATTTTAATTTTTTTTTTTCGAAATGGAAACTAAACTATTTTTCCATCGTTTAGATTTTAATTTATCAAATTATAATTTTACTCAATTTTAGATTAATTTTAACCAATCCAATTTTGGTTAATTATAACTCGAAAAAACCAAATCATGGGCAGCCTTGGTCGGAGTTTGGTACCGAGAAGAAGGTCCGAAAATGGGGTCACAAACTCACATCTCTTTTATACCTAACAAATTAATTTGTTTATTTCACTCACCCTTTACCTTTCACCTTCTTCTTTGATGTTGACTAAACTTCCATCATTTCTTTCTTGTGCATTATTCAACATGCAACTTGTACACTAATGTTTTTTTTTTTGTCTTCTTTTTTTCATTCTCAATTTCTTGAGAAAAATGTAACATTAGCTTACATATAAAAACCATTTTTTCAGTTTGTTCATTAAAAAGAAAGAAAGAAAGAAAATCCCATCATGTTTAACTTCTCATTTTATGAGATTATTTTAGTATTACACATATTTTTAAACCAAAGAAAACAATTGAATTATATTTAAATATTATATTCTTTTTGCTAAAATCTATTTTTAAAATGGATTATATAAGTCTATGTCACATTTAATTTGGACCCATTTTGATGTTTAAATTTTTGAAAAAGTATATAATAATATAACGGTGATTTCAGCTAGACATCCTATTTAGGAATGTCAAACCAATAATTTATTAAAGATAACTTAAGTGATTGAGTGGATATTTCTAATATAATGAAAATTAAAAATTTTAATTAATTTAATTATTGAGTATTTGATTTAAAATTGAAATTAAAATTTAATTGAGTTAAAAATTTATCCACATCACAAAGGGTTGTGATACCATTATCACAAATAGAATTGAAAATAAATAAAAAAAAAGCTACAAAAGGAAAAAGCTTGGGATATGATATGTACGAAGCCACAAAAATACAATTCTCTGGTAAAGATTACCAAGTTTCAAACATCCAAAGGATTTGATAAATATTCTATTTTGTCGTTCAATGGGTGCTCTTCATCTAATGAAATTATCAAACTAATAAATATTTATAGCAAAATAATTAAATAGTAAAATTCGAATGGTATTTTCTCATTGTTGGATTTTCTCTTGGAATTAATTAATAGGCCATATATAGAGCCCATTCCCATGCACCAAACAACAAATAAATAAGGTTAAGAGTCATCCACATATGCATTTTGGGTTTTTAATTATGTTATTTAGGATCCATCTAGGCCTTGGCATGGTTGAAGACACCTATTTTAATATTAAATATATTTATTATATTTTTTAATAAATAATAAAAATTTAATATATATTTTTAAAATGATTTGGGCTTGATAGTATTTCTGCTCATGTTGTTTTGTTTCTTTACTTTGGCTAAATAAAATGTTGAATTTCAAAAAAAAATTATTTATTTATTAAAAAGAGTAAATTAGTTTAAAATATGAAAAAATAAATTATATTTATCAGCCCTAAAAAATATACTAATACATTTTATCATATTTATAATTTTATTTGTACACTCGTCATCCTTTTAAATTTTATTTTTGTGATAAAAAAAGTTCTTATTCCATTTCCCGTCAACAACAAACTAAATAGTAAGCTTGACGTGATGTCACATCATCATTGTATTAGCATATTTAAATTGACATGATATTTCATATTGGATCACATACTGATATAATATCATATCAATTCTCTTAATATTATTGTATTAAAAATATGATAAATTATATTGTCGTCCCTTGAAAGTATATTAATTCATTTTGTCATTCCTCAAGTTTTAATTTATAATAAAATTTTGAAATAAATAAATATTATTATTTAAACATATTCAACTAAATAAATTATCATTATTAAAAAATATATATAAATACATAATTTATTCATGTTAAAATTAATTAATTTACAATACATATATTATTTCTATTAAATAAATAAAAAAATATTTATTTAAAAACAAAATTTATTTAAATTTTATAAAGCTTATTCATTATTTATCAAAATAAAAATTAATTAAAAACAATATAAAAACTAATATTATCAATGTAATTAAAGTATAATCATTAATTTTTTAAATATTTTTAACTAATATTATTAACACATAGCTTGTGTTAGTATTTGGATATTATCTATTTGCAGCTGACTTGTGAGAACCAATTCATATATATATTTGAACTAATAATAAAAATATTTGAAAAAAAATTAGATTAATTAATTTAATGTTTATTTAATATTATTTTATTTTTAACTAAGTTTATTTTTTATTTTGATAAATAATGAATATATTTTATAAAATTTAAATATTATTTTTTAAAATTTGAGGGATGAGGAAGTGTATTAATATATTATTAAGAGATAATAAAATGCATTAATATATTTTTGAGAAATGACTACTGTAATTTACCTTATCAACACAACAATATTAAAGGAAATGATGTGATACCATATCAATACATATTTCTATAAAAAAAAATGTTATGTTAATTGATATATGCTGATGCTGTGTTGACATAATATCATATATGTATGTATTATTAATTTGTCATTAATGATGATGATGATGAAAAATGAGTTGAAAATTTTTTTCTGTTACATAAATGAAAATTTGAGGGACTATTGAGCAGTGTTTTCAGAACCGGACCGGTTATTGAATCGGTTTTCCTACTGGTTCACGGTCTGATCGGGTTAAAACGGTTGAACCGGGTTTTTAATTTTTTTAATTTTAATATTTTATTAGGAAAATATATTTTTTAAGTGAAAAAAAATAAAATTTTATTTGAAAAAAATAATTTATTTAAAAAAAAATAAATTTTCAACCGGTTTTTGGTCAAAACCGGCTGGTTTTGACCGGTTCAATTTAAAAACTCGATTTTTAATCTATTTTGAAAAAATATAAAAATCGAACCGGACTGGCAGCCGGTTTCCGGTTTAACCGGTCCGACCGGCCGGTCCGGTCCGGTTTTAATAACACTGCTATTGAGTGTAAAAGCTATAAGAACGATAAAATACATTAATATATATTTTTTAAGAATATAAGTATAATTTATCCCAATTTGAAATAAATAAAAAAAAATGTATGTTTATTAATTTGAGATGAAACGGAGTAATTGAGAAAACATTATATATAATAATAATAATGTCGTAAGCATTTCATGTAAAAACTTAAAGCAACAATAGCACTACATCTGTTTCTAGCTGATTTTTAAATTCATAACCTTTTCAACATTGCAGGATCAAGTTATGATAAATGAACATGGATATTTTTTACTTTTACAATAATCATTGCAAATGTTATATTACAGACTAAAATCTCTATTTTATTAAAATATCTATTTTATCCACAACTTGATTCTGTAGCATTTTCTTAATTTTTATTTAATTAGGCTAAAGAAAGAACGAAAAAACAAAAAGGGGAAAAAACCTCTACAATTTCCTCATGCACAAACTACCCACCAACTAACCTTTAAGAACAGAAAGCATGTAACCTTCTCAAGAACATAAAAAGAATAATAATAATAATAATAAAAGAAACCTGATATTGAAGATATAAATCTTACAATGGTTTTCCTTTCATTTTTGCACCTGCAGCTAAAACTGAACAAAAATCACCCAAAATGGCTCTCTGGTTTCTCATCCGTCTTCCACTTTTAGTGATCGGAGAATCTGAATCTGCACACCCAATGAACCAAATAGACCTTCAACTAGCCATAGATGACATGAGAGCATCAGCTTACTATGGATTTGTAATTCTCCTCAAGATCCTCAACAGCACACCCAACTCCTTGCTCGATGGCGAAATAACTTTCTTAATGCCAAGTGATAGGGAACTGTCAAAAGTTGCTCTCAGGCTAGACTATTTAGAGGACTTCATTTAGAGTCATTCAATCCCAAGAGCTCTTCTGCTAAGTCACCTGTTACATTTTCCAGATGGAACTTATGTTCCTTCAAGCGTCGCCAACAGGTTGCTCAGGATTACAAACAATGGAAGATCAGGTTTGTATGTGAACAACGCAAGAGTTGTCACTCCAAATGTACGTCTTAATTCTCTGATCAGATGTCATGGAATCAGCACTGCCATGACATTTGATAGTGCCAATTCTTCTTTTGTAATGCGAGGCAATGATGCCACTGATCGAGGGCCTGTAGATTCTGCAAAACCCCACAGGAAGGCAACATCACCTATTCATGCATCCGGGAGTCCTGCACCCAACTGAACCTTTAATATACAGCATGCTTCAATTCCAGGAAATGATTTTTATCAAGTATAAGCATAAGTAAAATAATTGAGCAGCTCACTGTGTTTTATGCTGTTAACAGACAAATCAATAAGCATAAATTAAAAAAAAAAAAATTACAGCACAATCCTTGCACTTGATTTCAGATTAGGTAAAAAAGGGGGAAGCAGAAAAGAGAGGAATTCATGTCAACAGCACATTCTATATACAAACTGCTTACACTATGTTCAGATATTCATGCATGGACAAGAAGTGCAGCTGCACAGCCACAAACATCTGAACAATTCAGCTAAAACAAACAAAAACTGCAAATGGATAATACATTTCATGTAAAAAAAACAGGAAAAAAAAAGAATCACTTGCAGCTTAGTATTAGCTTTTCTAAATGCTAATTTCTACAAATAGTGCAGCTGCGGGTTAAAAATTCAACAATGAAATGAAACCAACATTTCATTCACACTTGTTCAGAAACAGAACGACATACTAAATCACATAGTTAATTTAATATGTATAACAAATATGAAAGTATTCTCTCAGGGATTCCTGAAATGATGGCGCTCATTTGCCTGCAATTCTGACTTAGGGGGGCCATTGTATCCATTGAGCAAGTCATGAATTTTGGAATAGGCCAACACCTGAGAAGCATCACCTGCACCACTGCCTTGCGATGCATGGGAATTCTCCTGCAGCTTAATCTTCTCAAATAGATACTGTTTCTCTGCTTCTGCTTCACTTAAACGAAGTTTGAGGTAGCTGCTAGCATATTCTTCCTCTGATTTGTCAGTCTTAGCAAGAGCAATCCTCTGCAGCCTCTCAGCTTCCCGTTTTGCTTCATTGGCTTTAAGCTGGAACATATCAGCCTCTGCCTGCTTAAGCCTCACAATTCTCTCTAGCTCCTCTATCTGTAGCTTCTTCTTTTGCCTGTCTAGCTTTAGTTCCGTCACTTCCTTGGCCTTCTCCTCCAGTTCACGATCACAAGCCTCAACAGCCATGCGAGCTTTCTTGAACATTCTCATCTTCTCATCAGCCACCATCTCCATCTTCCTTATGGCCTCTTGTACCACTTCAGCAATCCGGTTACAAGCCTCCTGTGGGGCTATTAGTCTGCAACCATCCCCATTTTCCAAGCTCTTTGGAGAGTCAACCTCAAGTTCTTAAAAAAAGAAGTTAGGAAAAATCAACACAAAGAATTTACTTATTTTAATCTCAATAAATTAGATTCTATTGAATTTTAGATTAGCAGCTATCCATTTAGGTACAACCTGTGCAGGTTGGATATGCATAAACCAGTACGTATGAGTTCTAGTAAGACCATATCCGAAGATGCAACCAAGCAGAGTTACATAAATAGAAAAGAACTATACAGCAAAAATTGCAGATAGAAATCAATCTTCTATGGTTTTAGATAATAGTTCAGGAACATAACATGACCAACGTCACCAACAAATTTGAATCAAGAATTTAATGACAGTGTGAACATTAGACTGCAATCATGCCAACTCAGAATCAAAGAACAGATATGAACCAGTTAAACTGGGCTCTCATAAAAATGAGATATTTACCATACCAAGTGAATCAGAAAACAAAAATGCCAATGTTTATCCATATCTTGTAAGAGATGCACTTACAAACCAATAAAGCCCCTTCTACACACTCAGAATACAGTGAATACCCTTCTACTTGTGAAACTTTATTTCTAGCTTCACAGTAGAGTAATTCTAACTCTCATATTTGCAACATCCAGCGAAGAGAAAAGACAGAAAAGGAGAAAATACTAGTGGATCACAAAAATGAAACAATATTTTGGTGAACACATTAGCGAATGTAAACCAAATATGGCGTAAAGGCGACATACATGAATAAAGTCTACCAGTTACTAAATATCAAATGGAAACAAGCAGTCCATGCACACACTAGAGCTCTTTTATGCGTGTTGGCCATAAGTTTTGCAAAGGCCGAAACTCATTTAACAATTTAATGCTTAGCAGAATATGTACCTTGGAAGAACATCAGAATTACTCTACAGGCTGTTAACTCAGCAAGTCCACCCTTCATTTTATCAATAAGTTCCTCACATTTCCAAAAGAGTTTCCTGCCTCTAGTGTCTTCACTTCCTCGGAAGATTCTACTGACAAAATCAAGTTCTCTCATTAGAGCATCTCGGTCCCAAGCTGGTGCACAATGCTGGAAAACATCTTTCACCCAACCTAGGAGTTCAGATGTTCGATTGCATGCACGACAACGAAAAAGCATTTCAGTTGGACCTGCTCCACTCTTAACAGATGGGCCCATGCAAATTTGTCCATCACGAATAGCACAATCTGTGTGAGTCCAATGAGAACACAAATCGCAACCAATCCAGCGACAAGTATTAACTTCAAAATCAAACTTGTTACAGATCACACACATGCACAAATTACAAAAACCATTTCTGTTGGTACATATTTCACAAGTACAGTCTTCAGCTGGAAGTTGACTTTGGCATGCTATATTTCTGCATTTCTTGAAAACAAAGACCTCAATTAGGGATGTTTGCGAAAGACTAATACTTGGACGCAAAAATGCTTGAATTCCAGTATTTATTGCAACGAGGATTTCAAGCTGCACACGGTGTGCTCTGATTAATGTCTTAGCTGTCAAATCAGGTCTACTTTGAACAAGCTTCTGCAAAATCAAAAATTCCTCCCTGTGCTGAGAACCACCATTTCCCTCGAGAATAACTCGGAGTCCATTCTTTAGTTCTTCTAGAAACTCATCAGGCAAACGATGCATCTTTTCAGAAATGATATCAACTCGTTCTCTTGCTATATCACGAAGAGATATCTTATCAGCACTAGAAACTCTACGAATGACAGACTGTTCAGGGCAATCATTTTCTGCTTTTCCATTCTCCATCTTCTTTGCCATGACAGCATCAGCAGTAGGCCAAGTTTCTCTAGAACTAGCACTCTCAGTAGGAGACTCACGAATATTATCTGAATTTGATCTGGGTTCTTGGGGTTCAGGAGAAAGGCGAGGATCTGAGGAAACTAGGGACAAAGATGTTTGTACTCCTCCTTGGCGGGGTTGCTGTCGCGGAGGCAACATTTTCGATGAAGGCTGGTGATGGATGTTAGAACCAGAGGATGTACCCATCAATGTGTATCTGCTCAATCTGTTATGGCAATATATGCAATTCAATAATCATTAATACTATCACTACCACCCAAATTGATTCCTCTAAAATGAAAAACTAATACAACAAGAGAAAGAGAGAATAATTTGTTCAAAAACATTGTCAATATCACATTAAATTGATTCCTCTCCTCAGTCAAGTTACGTTAAAATTGATTTCAAGTATTAATCAGTCTGTCTTTGCTTATGATAATTGTCAAAAATGCTTAGAAGAAAACAGTAAACATCATTAGATTTTATCCATAATTCAACTAAAATCCCAAGTTAAAACAGAACCAAATAAAGAGAGATAGAGACTAGATCAGTTATTCCACAGCAAAACAAAACTACATACAAAGACGAGAAAAAAAAAGATCACGTATTAGCAAAATCAATCAAAGTAAAAATAAATAAAAATTAAAAAGAAAAAGGAAGAAAAAAACACTTGACATATAAAAGGTCCCAAAGTTATAGTAGCAGTGGATCAGACTAACACAAAAGATCTGTTTGGTTACTGAGAAATTACAAGGAAAGAGAAAATAAAATTTTACTCGAATTTAGAGAGCGTTTCCAAAAATTAACAGAAAGTCAGCTAAGATCTAGCAAAGATCATGTAACGAAATTTAGCGTTATCTACACATTACTTCAAAACAAAATAAATAAATAAATAAAACATAAAAAAAACTCCACATTTCTTCAAATTTTCTCAGCAACCAAACACAAAAAAAAATTAAAAAAAAAAAAGCGGAGGAGAAAGAGCGACAGCTGACCTCAGAAAATAGAAGTGAAGAAGATAGATCGATGAAGAATAGGAAAGAAGAAAAAATGGAAAGATGTTATCAATTTTGGGAGTAAAGACACGATAATCTGACGATTTTGCCCCTGGGAGTTGAAACGAAAGAGAGTAGTAAAACCCAGAAACAACCTCGACTCCGCCAGGGACAAAGCTGGACAAAAACGATTGTAAGAAGTCAGCTGAATTTGTTTTTATTTAGCAGTATTTGTTTATTTCAAAGAAGAAACGACCGGTTCAGCCGGTGGCGTTTACTGGAGTTGACCGGCTAACCGCGTTAACGTGTCTTTATAGAATAATATGGCTATTGCAGTTAAGAGTCGAAAGCTATTATTTTTAATTTTTAATTATGGGAATAATAATTGTTTGACTTTAATAATTAGGTTTTTTTTTACATTTGAGTTTTTAATTTAAGCTAATAATAATTAATTAATTACAATTAAACTTATCAAGACCCCATAATTTTAGGATTTTGAGTTGGTGATTCTTAAAACAAAAACTGGTTATTTATATATTATTTATCTATTTAGATAAATAATGAAATGCTAATAAATAAATAAAAAATTGTAAATCATTATAAATATAATTATTATATTTATATCCATGTATTTGAATTAAGTGTTAAAATTTCTATTTTTTAATGGAAATTACTTTATTATAAATTAAGAGTTAAAAGCGTTAACAATAATAAAGATGAATGAATTAAAAATCTTCATTTTCAGTCAGAATCAAAAACCACATTTCTCCACCATTTTCCATGAACTCAGCTTTATGTTTCTCTTATATTCAGTAGAAAATTTTAAAATCAATTTAAGAACATATACTTATGTACAATCAAACAAAATACTTTCTCCTAAATAAAAGATATATACAAAAATCATATTTATCTAACAACAATAAAGAAAAAAAAAATTACAATAGATAAAGAAGATCAAATAGGAGCTAATATTGAGGAAATATCATAAAATAGAATATAAGTAGAAATGATTTAAAAAAAAAAAAACCTGCTTAGATGCCGTTTGCTTTTATGTTCACTGTTTTAGAATAACAATAATAATTTATTTACATTTCATCAAATTCAGATTATAAATTTGAGTCTGTGGAGCACAAAATTAGAATCTTCCAACCAACCATCATCACAATTGATTAACTTAACCTAATTAGAATTTAAAAGAGGTATGGAATGAACCAAAAAAAGATTATTAAAAAAATTATGAAGATAATTGAATACAGGAAAAAAAAAAAAAGTACTAACTTAAGACATTGCCTGTCCAAGTCGTTTTACAACCAAACCAAACTTCCTCTGCGTTATAAACTAGATCCTAAAATCATTTCCTGATTGTTATATGGTACTGCAAACATGCAAATGGGAAACAAAACTATACGTATGTTTTTTATCATCTTCATTTTTGACTGCCGGCTTCAGCTGGCTCTACCACCTCAGCTTCTAATGTCTCCAAGTTACGAAGTTGAGGAGATGCACAAGTTGGTTCCCCAGGAGTTGACCATTTCCCTGAAATAGCCATGCCCATCATCTCATATATCTTCCCACCAAGCTGTGCTGGATTATCAGGCTGCATGAATTGGAGAATAAGTTAGGACAACATCCAAAAAAAAGAGCCATGGCTAGGTCTTAGTTATCCAGGGTCATTTTTATTATTCCCCATTGTCTAAATTTTAGAAAAGCATTTTCATAATCCATGCTAAGCCCCAACAGGTTTCTTAATTAAATGATGTAACACTTACAGTGAACCCACTGGAGACTAAAGCTGCATCGTAAAGAAGATCAATAGCTTTCAGAGCATCATCATCATCTGGATTTTTCTTGCATGCTTCCTGCAAGCAATTAAAGGATTCAGAAGTTAGCATTCTCATTAGATTCATTAGACTGCACGTTATGTGTGTGTGAGGGAGAGAGAAAAAATACATTTAAGTTCTTAATTATCGCATGTTCAGGATTGATCTCAAACACCCTTCTGCCTCTCATGAATTCCAGGCCAGATGTGTCACCAACGGTTTGCGACTTCATCAGCCTAAAAGAAATCAGTTGGGTTCAATATGCAAGTGAAAAGTATTGTTAAATCATGTCAGCCATATGAGCAACTAGAGTTAAATTTACCTTTCCATGTTGGCAGACCAACCGAATTTCCCTGATACAAGGACACAGGGTGAGGAGCTCAGGCGATTTGAGATCTGTACACTCGCAACCTTGTCACCCAAACGCTTCTTAATCCAATCACAAGTTGGGCCAAACTCCTGCTTCATCTCCTTCTCTTTTTCTTCATTTTTATCACCTGAAAGAGTCAAACATTTAAATCATACTGTCCTTAATGGCAATGAATAATCTAATGTGAACGTGAGGGGGAAAAACTCTCTTTCATGTCCCATACAGGGTTCACATCACAATTTTTTATTTTTTTTTGAAAAAAATAATAGTGAACTAGAACTGGATATCATAACCAGTTAAATGAAGTAACTGAGGCAGTTGGGAAGGACAGGTAACCTATGCACCAATGGAAATTAAATTGTAAAAAATGTAGGTTCAGACAACTGACCTAAATCCAAATCTTCCTTGCTGATATCAACAAAATTCTTTTCCTTGTATGATTTCAGGTTCTGGATGGCAACCTCATCAATGGGATCAACTAAGAACAGCACCTACAGAAATAATACCACAAAGGCATTGCTGCATCATATACGAGGGTATAGCACAACATAATCAATTAAAAGTTCTTAGATTCTCCAACAAGGCATTCACATACTTCAAGATCCTTCTGAACAAGCCTCTCCAAGAAAGGTGTATTCCTGGCACTGTTCACACTATCAGAAGCAATGTAATAGATGTCCTTCTGATCAGGTTTCATGTTTTCTACATATTCATCCAAGCTTATCATCTCCTCCTCACTCTGTGAAGAGAAGAATCGAAGCAGAGGTGCAATGCGCTTGTGGTTTTCACGATCCTCAATGCAACCCAATTTCAAGTACTTGCCATAGTTATCCCAGAACTTCTCATAATCCTGCAATAAAAGGATGATAGCTTATTAGTGATAAAAAGAGGGAAGGAAACAAAAAAAAAATCCTCTCAGAATGTTTCAGACTGGGATATTGATGTTTCTCATTGGTTAAAGCCATTGACTAAACTTGGTGGAAAGATACGGACATACTTCTCTATTGTCACTCATTGATATTCCCAAAATCATGTCAAAGGCCTTCCGAACCAGGCGCTTCCGCATGATCCGCACCTTCAAGGACACAAAAAGAAAGCATTAGAACGATATTGTTAGACAAAAATTTTATAACCTTTGATACAAACAAATGAATGCTGAATATACGTACAATGCGACTTTCTTGAAGAATCTCACGTGAAACATTGAGAGGAAGGTCATTTGAATCCACAACACCTTTCACAAAGCTTAAATATCGAGGGAACTTATCAACCAAAAAAAAAAGGTGAGCACAAGCAAGCGCACATATGATCTTCTCTCTCTGTTACTTCTTTTTTTAAGAGAGGAAGAGAGAAGGAAAAAAAAAAGGCAGGGACAGGGGAGGGAGGAAAGAAAAGAAGGGAGGGGGGGGGGGATCACTGCACATTCTTCTTACCAGCTCTCCATCAAAATCATCTGAAATGAATACTCGTTTCACATAGAGTCTGATATTTTTAGTCTTGGGATTAACAATGTCATCCTTTCCTGTTGGCGCCATGGCTGGCACATAGAGTATAGACCTGAACTCCACCTCCCCCTATGAAACCATCATCAACAGCTCAGGAAACAATACACATCAATAGTTGATTAGGAAATATGTCAAAGGACAAGGCCTGCTTTTTTCCTAGGCTACCAACTTTAGAGGACCTGAATTTCTTCGGTTTTTACCATAAAAAAATTACCACCTTTTCTATAATAAATACAAAATATGATCCCAATTATTGGGACATCACTTTTAGTCATTGTAACCAATATATAAATTGACCAACCAAAGAATGATCAAACATGGAAGCTGCAAAAGTTATTACCTCTGTTGTGAAATGTGAGGATGCTAATGGCTCCAAGTATTCATTGAAAGTTTTCTTGTAAAATTCATTGTACTCCTCAGTAGATACTTCCTTGGGGCTGCGAAGCTGAGCACACCAAACAATGTCATACACTTTTGCTAAAAGAATAGCATTTAGGTTGCACCATCAACATCCAAATAGATCAATCTTTTAACTCACCCATATTGGTTGAGTCTCATTAGTGAGTTCCCAGTCCCAGTACTTCTCAACAATAGTTTTTGTTTTCTTCTTTTTCTGTTACAGCAAGGGCAAAAACAGGTGATCACAACTCATACCTTCACTGTTAAAGGACAATAAAATGATTAAGCAAGATATGCTAATACCTCAGTTGTATCATCTTCACCTTTTTTGTCCTCGGTTGGCTCATCAACCTCAACCTGTAACAAACCAGTAACATAAAAAATCAAGGATTAACATAATTTGTAGATTGATAATCACTCAGTAATATTGTTAAATGGCAAATACTTGAAAGATTGATAATCTAAAAATACAGCTTTAAGCACAGAATAGGAAGATATTGTGCAGTCAGGACTAGGTGAATGTAGAAGTCAGTCTTCAATGAAATGCATGTGTTGCATCTGCAGTTCACACTAGATATCAGTTACTTCTTTTCAAAAGAAAAATACCTCTTTAGTGTATCCTTTTTCCTGCCAGGTGTATATTGGGAATGAAACAAACTGGGAATAGTTTTTCACAAGCTTCTGAATCCGCTCAGGATTCGCAAAATCCTTGGCATCACTCTGAAAGTAGACAAAACATGAAACAAAGAAGGTAAGACTTGAAACTTAAGTGAGAGGGAAACAACATCAAGCAAAGAAGCAAGACCTTAAGATACAATGTAAGACGAGTTCCTCTTGGAATCAGCTTCTCTGGGTCTGTCTCTTCTCGAATGGTGTATGAGCTAGCATTGGCCTCACCTTCCCATACATATTGTTTATCTGATTTTGGGGCTTTTGTAGAGACGACAACCTTCAAATAGCAAGATGCATCAGTCAAAAGGAGTAGGAAGCCATTAAATTCAAGAGTGACATGATAGTGACCAATACACATTAAAAGGTAACAAAGTTGATTAACTTCATACTCGATCTGAAACCAGGAAAGCCGAATAAAACCCCACGCCAAATTGACCAATTAAATTGTTATCAGCACCAGCACCCTTGCTATCCTGTCAAAAAAAAATAAATCCTTTTAAGTCCATCCAACAACCCCAAACAAAAGAATAAATCAACAAAGAGTGTTCAAAGAAGTTTTGACCTTCAATGCCTTCAAAAATTTTGCAGTTCCACTTTCTGCAATAGTTCCTAGACAGTCGATCAATTCTTGTCGAGTCATACCAATGCCAGAATCACTACAATAAGGGACAGCACATTGGAATAGCTTAAAGGAAGCAAGAGTAATTGCCAAAAGAAAGGCACAAAGTTCATAAAGCTTACGTAATCGTAACAATCCCATTATCCTTATCAGTTTGAATGCGGATGTCGAGATCACCAACATCCTTCAAAAGCTCTGGCTCAGTGACACCAAGAAATCGCAGTTTGTCCAAGGCATCACTTGCATTGCTGTGTTTGTAAACATATATACTCAAAAACTTAGATGCTGGAGATAAGTTTCAACTCATTCAATGAAGAAACAGCAGGGAATGTTATGATTTTTCTTTCATGTAGCTTCAAGTTCAACAATAAAGCATCAGCGTCCACTAATACAAAGCAGAATGACATGTATAATATGCCACATTAACTACAGTTGTCATGAACAAAAGATTTGTGCATGACAAAAAAGTAAAAAAAAAATGGACAGGATCAAGGAGGTAAAACATGATCTCAGAACCACACAGACATCATATTTAGCATCAATATTCACTGCTGAAGGTAAAATATTCATGGTTCATACCATTCAGAATAGCAGAAAACAGAAATCTGGCACTCAACCTAATACCACAGCAAGGAAAGGCAAAATTTAGAAATTCAGGAAAACAGCACAAATAATATTTAATGCTCTTTGCAAACTCTTCATGACACAGAATCTTTTAAGAAATGGCATCCCTAGAGAATATAATTATTGATGCCTTTTTATTGAACTTGCTCACTAACAATGTAATATTAAAATGCAAATCAATTATCATTTTTTATATAGAGTGACGATAGCTCAACTGCTTGTACCATTTTGGCCGTAGGCAAATTGAAACAAAGATAAGATCTCCAAATCATAATTCAACATATCAAAAAATACTAATCTATGCATCCTCTACAAATTTTTCATGAATGGTTGGCAAGGCCCTCCACCCCCAATATTCCAAAAAGGAAAAAAAAATGTTCCATGAATGGTAAGGAGAGATGAAGATCAGAACATGCCTAATAAGCTCCCGAAGAAACACCTCTTTGTTGCTGTATAAACTATTAACAATAAGGTCCATGAGGCGACTAACCTGTCAACAGCAATGGATAAAACAAATAGCAAATCAAAACAATTTCATTCCTTGAGATGTAAAATGAATTAACCCTGAAGTTCAACAATCATCACACCTCAGCTTGATATTCATATTTTTCACCCACTGGTGGTGGAGGAGAAGATGCATCAGATTCTGCTGCAGTAGACTCATACCTATTGCCCAAAAACAAACCATTTTTCGAGTTTAGCTGAGTTGAAGAACCGGCTTGGTTAGGTATCAGTCTCCCAGAGGTTAACACAGAGTGCCATCTGGCTTTGTTATCCCCATCTATATTCTGCTTAACATCCAAAATCGACAAAGATAGTTAAGTTGATTTTTATACATAAGCAGAAGGGGCATTGTAAATAGCACGCTTTCGCCAAACCCAAAAAAAAATATCAAATTTGCAAATCCTGAGTTGCTCAGAGTTCATAAGAAAAGAAACTACCTATATTAATAAAAGAGAAAGCTTAAGAACCTACGATTATTGAGAAGTACAGAGAAAAATCGTTCAAAAAATGCAAGTCCAAATTAGTTCAATATATAACATATTATAAGTAAAACACTGGATCATCATATAATTGTAAAGAATAAAAATTTACCGAACCCGTTTGAGATCAATTAAACCTATAACTACCTATCAACAAGAACGCTTTAAAAATTTATCAGTATTATAATCCATACTTCATTTCAGAGAAAGGTGACAGTCAAAAAAGAACAAGTACTCATTAAGACCGCTACAAATTGAAAACAAAAAGCGAATTGTAGAAGCATTTTAAATTTTGATGGTGTACCGAATCGGCAAAGTGAGAAGAGCTGGATAGCGGGGCTGCAGCTGCGGTCCTCCGGTAACGTGAGCCACCAGAGCGTAGGATAGCAGACAAGGAGCGCCTAGAGAGACTGTGCATGATTGAGAAGCTTGAAAATGACAAGGAATTTCAGGGAAATGGCAAAAGGTAGGGAGAGAACAGTGAATTGAACTCTGTGAGTGGGCGAACGAGTTGTGATTGGGTTTTTAGTAGGGTTTTTGATATAGTGGTTTAGGAAGCTTCTGGAGAGAGGAAACTGGTCTATGTTCCTCCTTGCACGCTCAGTTGCATTTCGGGGTTGTTTTGGTCCTTTTGCTTTTTTTTACAGAACTTTTAGTTTTTCCTTTAATTTATATTTTTTAAAATATTTTAGAATTATTATTATTATTAAATTTTAAATATTAGTTTAGATAATTTTCAATATTAAAATAAAAAATATGAGTTAAAAAATCATACAATTAATTTAAATAAATTTTAATTAAAATATATTCAACGACATAAAATTATTATAAATTTTATTTTTTAAATAATTACTCTATCAAAAGGATAAATGTTCAATTTAGTATATATATTATAATAAGAAGTTTGAATCGGCCTTTATAATTTTTTTGGGCTAAATTAATATTTTTTTTAAATTTAGTTCAGGTTGCTCATATTTTTAACAAAATTATTAAATTAATTAGTAACAGAGTCCAACTTAGATTTTGGCTAAACATGAACGGTCAAATTTTAAATATTAATTTAGATAATTTTCAATATTAAAATAAAAAATATGAGTTAAAATTAAAAAAAATCATACAGTTAATTTAAATAAATTTAAATAAATTTTAATTAAAATATATTCAATGACATAAAATTAATTTAATTTTTAATTTTTTAAACAATTACTCAATAATGGTTGAAAAGATAAATGTTCAATTTAGCCCACATATTATAACAAGAAGTTTGAATTGGTCTTTATAATTTTTTGGACTAAATTAGTATTTTCTTTCAAATTTAGTCCAAATATAGACTTTGGTTAAATATCAAGTGCCAAAAATAAACTTTTAAAAAATATTGATATTCTATTTTTAAAAATTATTTATTAACTAATATTTTTAATATCACTAATTTATAATATTAATAAATATTTTTTATAATTTATAATAATTTAATAATTTATAATTTAATAAATAATTAAAATTTTAAAATAATTTATAATAATTAATATTATATAGGATTTTATAATTTTTTTATAATATTACTTATAATATTACAAAATTAATATTAAAAATTTTAATAAATAATTTGTATTAAGAAAATTATAATTTATAGTATTATATTTATTAATATAATTCTATTGATTAATGAGAAAATATTTATAAAAAAAAGAGTGAAAATCAAGTATAAACTTTTTTTAATGATAAAAGAATGAAATATTTGGATAAAAATCTTAAAAATTCAAACTCAATTAACTATTGATAAACAATTTATATAGGTAAAAAGTTATGAGCATAGAGTTTAAAATGGATGAATATGTATTTTTTGTAAAATAAAAAAATATGGGTAAAATTTTAATTTTAAAAAACTAATAATGTGGAGATACTAACTATCATGTCATCTAAAATACAAATTTAAAAGCTAAAATTTGATTCTAATTATTTTGTTACTAGTCGATATAATTGCATTAATAGATTAAATTACAATATTTTTTTATATAAATTAGTTATTAGTGTTTTTAATATTAATTTCATAATATTATAATTAATATTATATTAAAAAAATAATAAATCCTATATAAAATAAACTATTATAAACTATTTAATATTTCTAATTATTTATTAAATTATAGATTATTAAATTATTATAAATAATAAAATTATAAAAAATATTTATTAATATTATAAATTATTGATATTAAAAATATTATTGATAAATAATTTTTAAAAATATTATATTAATATTTTTGTAAAAGTTTAATTTGGCCTTTAATGTTTAAATAAAGTTTAAATTGAATTTTATCGTTAATTAATTTAACAATTTTATTAATAAAAGAGAGATTTGAACTAAATTTCAAAAAAAAGAATTCAATTTGATAAAAAAAAATCTAAAGACCAAATTTGACTTATCACTATACTACAAGGGTCAAATAGGATTTTTGTCCAAAATGGAAAACTTTACATAATTATTGACAGACAACTTTAGAACTCACTTTCATTTTATGTATATATATATACAAAATTTAGTTTCTTAAATTATATTATTGTGATGTATAAGTGCATTAAATCAAAATTAGGATATTTGCATGAATGATTTTATTCATACTTTAATTTGTATAGTATTTTTATTAATGTTTGTATCCAATTATTTGTATTTATATTAAATCTTTAAATATTATATATATATATATAAGTTGAGAATTTTAGAATCCTTTTCTTGCTGCTATCTTATCAATTTCCCAAATAAGTTCTATCCTACCTTTTTCTCTTATCCCAACTTTCTCGCTAAGCAAATAAAACTCAATTAATTGTCACTATTTCATTTGTTGTGATTACCGAATAAAATTTGATTTCACTGCCACCGTTTCATTTTCTCTCAATAATAAAAATATTCCATCGGTTCTCCCAAAGGATTACTACGATTGAAAAGCAGAGTGCTTTTGCAAGAGGTAAGAAATAGTCTTTGTGTTCTATTTTATAGACTTACTTCCACATTGGAATTTTTAATTTTTTTTATCATTGAAGTTCCATATAATCAATTTATATTTTTTGTAGACATCTATTTATATTGTACAAATTACAACCAAGAAATATGAAGGAAAGGAGCATTTACAAATCTTAATTTAGCAAGTCCTACTAATGCTATTCCTCCTTTAATCGAGCATGTTAACCGAGCTACATGACTAATCATTCTTTGGACGAGCTTTGAAGAAGACTGAACCTCGGCTCTATACACCCTAATTCTACCGAGCTTTCTCGACATCCTTTGATACAGTAGACATACAATCCTAATGTGACAGACACACCAACACAACTTTCCAAATATTCTCTGATATGTACAGGTTGTCCTCCACACACCATCTATATATAGGGACAGACCTCCACAGGTAAAGGGGCTCTCTCCTCCTCTCTTCTCTCCACTTACTCTCTTTATACAGACCAAGCTCTGACTTAGGCATCCGAGTCTCTCCCGACGGAGTCCAATCTAGCTCTTTCTTATCTTGCAGGTTAGAGACCAAGCACAGCCATCATCCGAGCCCGAGCTCAGGGAGTTAGGCGAACCCCCCTGAGGTAGCCCCGTCATCAGTGGTGCGACGAGCGTGGACTGACTATTCTTCGATATAAGCGATGGAACCTCAGGTATGTCCCACAGCTCTTGCAAGAAGCACTCTGACTGTGCTTTACTTTATCATTTTGTGCAATGAACATTTCATGTCTTTCACAATGAATGTGTTAGTGCATCCACACACCAAAGTTGTAACATACTCGCATTCTGAGTTCTCGAACTACTCCAACGAGCATAAAAATATAGCATAAATTATACAGCTCAACATACTTTGCAATTCGAGCTTCGAAGTGCCTCAGCTGCACATCACCATAAGCACCCTAGCTACACCTGATTATTCGCACTTTGATCGTGCAGAAAGAGCCATAGTCGCTCCAAGTTATTCACACTCTGACCGTGTATAAAGCACCTTAGCAGCGCTAAATTAATTACACTCTAACCATGCATAAAGTGCCTTAGTCGCGCACCTAGCTTATAGCACCTCAATTATGCATTTTATAGCTCCTTGATCGTGTACCAATTTCATTACATCTATAATAACGAATTTTATTAATGACTGGTATGTAATAGTGCTCTCGTGCACACCGAACTTTGGCCAATAACATATATGCTATACTACCCTCGTGCATATAGAGCTTGCCGCTTATAACACCTTCATACGCACTATTATTGTAGCCCCATGTCGAGGGCCAAGCCCTTGCATTCTGACCAAGTATCAATGCTCTTATTGTAAAAATTTATATTTATTTTTTGCACTTGTAAATTCAGGGGCCTATATAAATGCATTTTTCATAGTTATGTTTGAACCCCATTCTTTTATAAAAGTAAGCCTCTATCTTTGTACAAGATAATCATATGTATATAGCTAGGCAGTTTACCAGTCCTCTAGATGCACGCCTAAGAGACTAATTGACATAAATGTCAAGGCAATGAAGGGAGGCACCGACACCTCTGAGTTTCGAGCAATGTCATCAACATTTAAGCACTTGAACCCCTAAATGCCCAGCACTAGCACTCAGGCTCATTCAAGAGCCAAGCTTAGACACTCAAGCTCAACTGAGCCATGGTTAAGCTAATAGTATAGCTGAAGGATTTACATCGAAAAGAGAAGCCAAGAATCTGCTTAAAGCAATAGAGCTCATGCAGCTTCACCAGAGTCAATAATATGAATAGGACGAGAAAGCTCGATCAACTCCTACTTGAACCATAAAAGCAAAAAAGCACTTATAGCAGCCAAACTTCAAAGCAGGTCGTCTAACCGACCACTGTGGATAATAACTTGGGCAAGAAATTGTTTTACAACTTTCAATTCATTTTTATTTTTAATAGTTTTTTATCCACTTTTTAAGTGAAAATATTAAAAACTAAAAAATAAAAAATATATCTGAACATCAGCAAATAATTTTTTGACTCTACTTAAAGATATTCTTATTATACCAACTTACTTTAAATTTAATATATTTATTTATCCTCAATCACTTTTACATTTCTCTTTATATCAAAAAGCAATATATTATGATATTTTTAATTAAAATTAATAAATAATAATTTTTTACTTATTCTTTTGTATTCAAATTACTAATTTTAATTATTTTTCTTTTTAATTAAAACAATATAATTAAAAATTAATGTTATAATCATTCCTTTTGATCAATGAGTTTTCCAATTAATTTAAAAAATATATTAATATATTAAGCATAACTTATTATAAATATTTTTATAATATATGAATATGAAAATTTTAATATTATATGTATTTATATATATAATACTATTTGTATATAATAATTATATTAATACATAAATTATTTTTTCATTTAAAATAATATAAAATATCATAAATAACAACGTACTATATGTAAACTTATATGCTTGTTTAAACTAGTTCAAACTCACTTATTTTTTCTCTTTTCAACATATGCTCATTAATTTTTAGCATATTCCTTAATTTTTAATAATACACGCACACACTAAATGGTACACACACACTAAATGGTTGTTACTAGTATAGTATTGTGTCATGTATCTCTCTCATCTTATCATGTGTCTTAATTTTTTAAATTTTAAATTAAATTATTATTATAATAAAAAATATTTATTCAATTAGAGAATTCAAATAGAAATATGATATTTTATTTGATATTAATAATAATTATGTTTATTTGGAAAATTTAAATATAACTATGATATTCTATTTGATATTGATAATGGTTTGTTGTTTAAATATTACATAAAAAGACACAAAAAAATTATAACAATTAGTATTCTTTTCTCTCATAATAATATTCAATTTTAAAACTACAATATTATTCTTTTATTTCACATGCAAGTAATGTATCATATTTTTTTATTAATGATATTTTTTCTATATTTAGTTTGGTTTATTATTTATTTGTTTTTATTTGATTATTATATTCATAATATACTAATTGTGATTTTAAAATAATATATAGAGTTGCACGAATAAAAAATAATGATTTCATAATTTTGATATTAATGTATCTTTCGTACTCATATATATGATTTGAATTTTTTTCTTAGCAAAATTATTATTTAATTTTTGAAATTTAAGTTAATTAGTGCATCTTTACTTTTTGAAAATTAGTTAGTTCGTCTTCCTATTTTGATTTCGTCATTAGATTTAGTTTTTCATCCTTTTTTTTTTGTCATCAAATATTTGAAAATGTTTGATTTTATATTCTACTTTATACTATATATATGTAAAAAGATCTTGAAAATTTATGAACCGATTCAAATTATAAAGCAAAAAATATCTAGAATTAAAAAGTTTCGTTGATTTTTTACTTGTTTTAAATTAAACTGTACTCATTTTGTTTTTAATTTTGAATCTTAGATTATACCTGTATCAAAATCCGTTCTCAACCATCTTGAATCCTTTCGAAGCGAAAAACTGAAATAATAACTAATTTTTTATATTTTTTAATTTAATTTTATTATTATAGAGGATATAGTGCATGAAACAATTCTTAAAAATTAATATGATAAAAATAATTTAATTAATATTACTTATATATAATTTATGAAATATAATTAAAGTTATTACAGACTCAATAGCTAATATAAAATTAGTATTTAGTTATATTTATATATAAATATATATGTCTAATTCTTAAAAAATAAAAACATATGGATAAATCTGTTAAAAAATACATGCATAAATACATATAACCTATAAAAGTTGTTAAATTTAAAATTTTAATTTATATTGAAAGTTATATCATTATATTTTTCTATTAGTTTTTGACAATATGTAAAACTTACATATTTTTTATCTTTTAGGAAAACTAATGAATTTCATTAGTAGTTTAAAAAATATTTAAATATTTAAATCTATTATGAATTAAATTTTTATTTTTATAATATAATTTTACTATATAAAAATCTTAGATGATGAAATTTCATTTTAAAAAAAATTGGGTGATGGAATTTAGTATCAAAGTACCAAATTTCCTGAACCGAATTGCACCAAAAATTTTGGAATAAAACAACACAAAGATTTTTGTATATGGAACGATTCTGAATATTACTTTTTTAAAATTTTCAACATTTTGGACGGCTTTGAAGATTTTCAAATCTCCAGATTGGACCGAACTAAACTCGCCCCTATGTATATGATTATGTGCAATTACGTGTAATGGTAAACAAAGTCATCCTTTTTTATGTTTTCCATTCTTTTTAATTTATTAGATCAAAATTCAAAATATATAACTTCATGGATGAAATTAAAGTTATTGTATCTAATTTCAAGAATTAATGTTGATGACAGGTGGACCTCGATAAACTTAGGAGTTCGAGTTTGGATACAATGGTTCAACTCACCTACTTGCAAAACAAGAAAAAGGGATCAAACTCTAGTTGGAAGACTCTAATGCTTAAGTAAGCTTGTTTCGTCTGCAAATAAGAGAGCAAGAGAAGTGAAAAAAAAAGATCGTTTACCTGTGGAGGTTCGCCACTATCTATAGTTAAGGACTAGGGGACAAAATCTGAATGTGGGACTGGATCTTTATGAGATGTTAGCGTCGTACGACGGCTGTATCAGGGATCTGTTACCCGCATACTAGGAAATCGATTAGTCTCCAAGGGTTCAGTGTTAAGGTTTATCATATTTAAAGAGTCCGATCTTGGTGCTTGCTGGGCACCTGGCTTAGTCTATGATCCCCGATAATTAAGGGGTAATATCAAATGAAAATTAATTATTAAATATATAATGTGACAAAATAAAAGTCAAGATCGAAACTCTAAAACAGATCGCCACAATCCAGAGCACAAACAAGCATCAAATCAAACAAACAAACAGAGTCGTTTTACTTGGTTCACCTTTACACACAGTAAAGGCTACATCCAAGGCGAGGAGACAACCCCTCAGTCAATCCCTTAGAAACTTAGAATCGGCAGAAATTATTACAAGCCAAAGTCTCAGATCAACCCTCGCTCTCTCTCTCTCGGTTTACAAACTGTTAAGCTCACCTCTCTAATGAAATCACAGAGAAACAGACTCGCAAAACAGATCAAGAAATCAAAGCTCAGTACAGAGAAAAAAAAACCAGAGAAGGAAAAACAAAAGAATACTCTAGAACGCACTGACGGCCGAGAGAGAGAAAAATTACACAGCACACAACTAACAAAGGTATTTATATCAACCCTAGACCCGTGCACAGGAGAACCACACGAGGCAGCTCTTCAATACTGCACAAACACAAAACGCACCGTATGGAATAAGAAAGGCATTAATCATCACAGGTGACTTTGAGTCACTTAAGACTCACACAATCTCCACCTTGACTCCAAGTCTCCAAAAGGGAATGCCATCAGGAAATTTGCCTCTTCACGGGTAATCACCATTAGAAACATAATTTTTAAGCTTTCAAAACCCCAAGCATACCCAAGGCATCCTGAAATTTTGAAACAGAAACAGGTTTAGTCATAACATCAGCTGGATTAATATCAGTATGAATTTTTTCAACACTTACCTCACCTTTTGCAATTATATTTCTTATAAAATGCAACCTGACATCTATATGCTTTGTTCTTTCATGAAACATATTATTTCTGCTCAAATGTATGGCACTTTGAGAATCACAAAACACATAAACCTTACCATTCAGAAGACCCAATTCTGCAACTATACCTTTTAGCCAAATGGCTTCTTTAATTGCCTCAGTCAAGGCAATGTACTCAGCTTCAGTTGTAGATAAAGCTACAATATGCTGCAAGCTGCTTTTCCAACTTACAACATTATTAGCAAAGGTAAAACAGTAGCCAGACAAAGATCTTCTTTTATCAAGATCTGCTGCAAAATCAGAATCACAGAATCCAGCAATATCATACACATTACAGTCAGTCTTTTTAAACAGCAAACCAACATTACTTGACCCTTTAAGATACCTAGACAACCATTTAACAGCTGACCAGTGTTCTTTACAAGGGTTAGACATGAATCTACTAACCAGACTCACCCCATAGGCTAAATCAGGTCGTGTGCAGACCATAGCATACATAAGACTACCTACCACATTCTGATATGGAACACCTGACATGTAGCTTGATTCAGCCAAGTTCAAAGGTTTAATGGTTGAACACAACTTAAAATGAGCACCAATAGGAGTAGAAACAATTTTTCCCTTATTTAAATCAAAAGTTTCTAGGAATTTCAGTATATAGTCTTTTTGATTTAAAAACAGTGTGCCTTTATTTCTATTTCTCTCTATGTTCATGCCTAATATCTTTTTAGCAGGACCAAGATCCTTCATGTCAAATTCAGTATTAAGCATACCTTTTAATTTAACTATCTCATTCATATTTTTGCATGCAATTAACATGTCATCAACATAGAGAAGCAAGTATACATACACATTTTCAGACACAACAGAATAGTACACACAAGGATCAAAACTACTTCTTTTAAAATTATGACTAAGCATAAAATCATCAAATCTTCTATACCACTGCCTAGGGGACTGTTTAAGACCATATAAGGATTTTAATAGCAAACACACATGGTTTTCCTTACCTTTTTCAATAAAACCCTCAGGCTGTGACATATACAGCTCTTCCTCCAGATTACCATGGAGAAAGGCAGTTTTAACATCCAACTGTTCAAGCTCAAGGTCAAGCAAAGCAGTAATTGTTAATAGCAGTCTAATGGAAACATGTTTCACAACAGGACTAAATACCTCATTGTAATCAATACCTTCTCTTTGAGAGAAACCCTTAGCAACTAACCTGGCCTTGAATCTTTCCTTCTCAAGACCAGGAATAGGTGGTTTTCTCTTAAAGATCCACTTACATTTAATGATCTTTCTGTCAAATGGTTTAGGTACTAATTTCCAGGTTTGATTTTTCCTAAGGGAAGACATTTCTTCTTCCATTGCCCTTTTCCACTTATCCCAGTATATACTCTGCTTTGCACCTTTGTAATCAAGAGGTTCATCTTCTTCAACAGCAGCTGCAGTAACTAGAGCAAAGGAGGTTAGTTCAGAATTAACAACATTGTAAGAGTAATCCTCAAACCTGACTGGTCTTCTGGTCTGTCTCCTCTGTCTATCTCTTGCTAACTGGTAGTTATCCAGTTCAGGCTCAGGAACCTGTTCAGGTTGTTCCTCTTCTTGATCAGATTCATCTAATCTGTCATGTGCCTGTATATCCATCCCTGCACCTGCATTAATTACTTGAGGTGGATTTTGATCAGTTTGGACAAACCTATCTAGCTCCACCTCAATTTGAGACTTCTCTAATTGTACCTCAGATTTGAACTCCTGCATGTTAGTACTAGGAAACAGTAATTCATTGAATGTAACATTTCTACTAACAGCAACCTTATTCTCCTTTGGTAACCATACTTTATACCCCTTGATCCCACTGGGATAACCTAAAAATATACATTTCTTAGCTCTAGGATCAAGTTTGCTTTGAGTATCATGAATATAAGCTATACATCCAAATACTCTCAAGTGTGTGTAGGTTATAGGTTTATTACTCCAAGCCTCATTTGGACATTTCAAACTCAGAACAGATGTTGGAGATCTATTGATTAAGTAGCAGGCAGTATGTGCTGCTTCAGCCCAGAATTTGGTACTTAAGCTTGATTCAACAAGCATGCATCTGACCTTATTTAAAATGGTCCTATTGTACCTTTCAGCTACTCCATTTTGCTGTGGAGTATAGGTACATGTCCTATGTCTAAGGATCCCATTTGTTTTACAGAAGTCATTGAACTGTTGATTTACAAATTCAAGCCCATTGTCAGTCCTAAGTACTTTAATCTTTTTATCCTTTAAGTTTTCAACTAAAAGCTTCCACTCACAGAAAGTTTTAAACACTTCATGTTTATTCTTTAGGAAATAGATCCATACTTTCCTAGAAAAATCATCTATGAATGTTACAAAGTACTGTGAACCTGACAAAGACATGGGAACATAGGTAGAACCCCACAAATCACTGTGTACATATTCCAAACACTCTTTAGCTCTGTAGCTTGATGATGTGAAGCTGTGTTTGTGTGATTTACCTAAAATACAACCTTCACAGGAATCTGGTTTCACAAACTGTGTGATTTCCAGATTTCCCTTCCTACTTAGGTGTTCTAAGGCTTTAAACCCTATATGACCTAACCTTTTATGCCAAAGAACTGTGTCACTTGTTGCTGACACAGTAGCATTAATAGTGCCAGTAGCAACTCTGCCATCTAAGTGATATAATCTATTTACTCTATGACCAGTTAACATACATTTGTCCCCTTTGAATACTCTCAGAACCCCATCTTTTGCAGTATGATATAGACCTTTTTCTTCTAGGAACCCTAAGGAAATGAGATTTCTCCTAAGGTCTGGAATGTGCCTAACCTGACCTAGTTCTATTTGCCTCCCATCATCTAACAGTAGCCTCACAGTACCTATACCAATGACATTACAGGAAGAATTATTGCCCATTAGAACATTGGAACCAGTTAAACTATTATAACTGGAGAACCAATCCCTGTTAGGGGTCATATGATATGAACAAGCTGAATCTAGTATCCAGACTTCAGTATTTTTTGTACTAGTTATAGTTAGAGCTTCAATATCATCATCTTGAGATGATGTATTGACTGCTCCAACCTCACCACTACTCTGCCCTAACTTTTCTAACCTTTTCCTGCAAAATCTTCTAATGTGACCTTTCTTTTTACAATAATAACAAGTTCTCTCAAACTTAGAACTATTGTTGTTATTTTGACTAGTTACATTACTAGATTGAGTACTGTTATTAGTTTGGCTAGGCTTACCATTTCCAGTTTTGAACCTATCCTTTTTCTTTTTGATTTTCATTTTCTCTTTAATTACTAGACCTTCTGACTTACCATTCTTTTCAGTGTTTTTCATTTCCAATTCCCTAAGCTTCAAGGCATTCGTAATATCCTCAACTTCTATAGTAGTTCTACCATACTTTAAAGCATCTTTAACATTCTGAAAGTTTTCTGGTATAGAGTTAAGTAATATTATAGACTGGTTTTCATTACTTAACTCTTCACCATTGTCAGCTAGCTCTAGCACAAGTTTTTGAAAATTGTCACAGTTATCATCAACAGATTTTAAAGGGTCCATTTTAAAGCTAAACAACTGTTCTTTCAAATAGGCAGTTCTAGACACAGATTTAACCAAATATAAAGAGTTCAATTTATTCCAGAGTTCAGGAGCAGTCTGTATACCTCTAACCTTTCTGAGCACTGCATCAGAAAGGTTAAGTACTATTGTACTGTACGCAAGATCCATCATATCTTGCTTATCATCCGCACTGAGAGTCTCAGGCAATGATTCGATGCCACTAAGTGCTCTTTTGCACTTCTGTTGTACCAGGATCGCGGTCATTTTTTCTTTCCAGATGGTAAAATCGGCTTTACCATCGAATTTTTCTACGTTTATCTTGGCAAAAGACATGCTTCACAAACTTAGGGTTTTTCCAAGAGAGCCTCAGTTCACTTCCTTTTTGATCGATCTTTCCTGTTACAAAAAAAAACAAACAAAAACAGTACCAGATCTAAACAGAAAACAAAGAAAGAAACTCGATCTTTTAAGAAACAGGCACTCTTAACCAAACAGTAACCCTAAAACAGATAAACAAGAAATCAAAGAAAAAATTTAACAGAAAGAAAAGAGACCACCTGTTCGATCTTCTTCTGATGAAGGCTCTGATACCACTTGTGACAAAATAAAAGTCAAGATCGAAACTCTAAAACAGATCGCCACAATCCAGAGCACAAACAAGCATCAAATCAAACAAACAAACAGAGTCGTTTTACTTGGTTCACCTTTACACACAGTAAAGGCTACATCCAAGGCGAGGAGACAACCCCTCAGTCAATCCCTTAGAAACTTAGAATCGGCAGAAATTATTACAAGCCAAAGTCTCAGATCAACCCTCGCTCTCTCTCTCTCGGTTTACAAACTGTTAAGCTCACCTCTCTAATGAAATCACAGAGAAACAGACTCGCAAAACAGATCAAGAAATCAAAGCTCAGTACAGAGAAAAAAAAACCAGAGAAGGAAAAACAAAAGAATACTCTAGAACGCACTGACGGCCGAGAGAGAGAAAAATTACACAGCACACAACTAACAAAGGTATTTATATCAACCCTAGACCCGTGCACAGGAGAACCACACGAGGCAGCTCTTCAATACTGCACAAACACAAAACGCACCGTATGGAATAAGAAAGGCATTAATCATCACAGGTGACTTTGAGTCACTTAAGACTCACACATATAAATTATGCTTGACGATGAATATGTTAATTATTAACATTCGACTCCTTATACTTGTGTATTTTGGATTAGAAGCTTTATTAGATTTGAAAAGTATACACAATGGGGTCAAATATTATATATATATACACAATTAGAAATTTACGCTTGTTAGTTAATTCAATATATTAACATCCAAAAAAATCATAAAAAACTATTTTTTTTATCTTTATGAATACCTTGTCTTAAAGATCATTGTATCCACACTTGAATTCAATTTGCCAATTGGCTACCCGAGGGAAACCATCAGCTCTTACTCTATGTACACCTACTTTATATCAAAATACTGATAAAATATCAAAAACCCAAGTAATGAATTCCACCCTTAATTTTCTCCTTCTTTTTATAAATAGCCTGTTTTATTTTTGAAGCCAATAAGTTCAAACTTGATTTGCCTAAGCTACATTAATAAACACAACAATGTCATCAATAATGGATAGATCTATCCATCTTTTCTTCGAGGGATTTGCCCAATATAAGGTTATCCACGAGGCAAACAATACCTAATTTTACCTAATCCTGAATATCCTTATATCTTTTAAATGCTTCTAATAACTCCTTGCAACTTAATTTACCATACTTATTTACAAGTCTTAAGGTCCTACCGATAAGATCTTTGATGCTTGAATACTTGAACCTAGTCAACAAACTTGAATACAACCAAGATGGATCGACATATCTTGAAATTTAAATATGATGTTATCACTCCTCGGATTATGAATTATGTGGAGGAAGACAACGTAGACAAAATAATTCAACTTGTACAACAATAAAGCCCCCATCATTTATCACATGTATGAAGCGTGTATATAAAGACATAATATAGTTATAGAAATATGTTGCATACATATAAAGGTATACTATAGTCATTTCTTATATTGGTTCACATTTATTATAAACTGTCTCCCATATAACTTTGCTCCCTAAACATATAGGATTTAGTTATATGTGCCTCTATAGACGCATGGGGATAATAAGTTCTCTTTCTATGAATAGCTTGTTTTAGTTTCAAAGCCAATAAGTTCCAATTTGATTTGTCCCAAGTTACATTATTGAATGCAACAATGTCATTAATAATGGATAGAATCATTTTATCCACCTTTCCTTTGGGGGATTTACCTAATATAATGTTATCCACTAGGCAGACAATACTTAGTTTTACCTAATCCCAAATATCTTAATATCTTCTAAATGCTTCTAATAACTCCCCACAACTTAAATTTACCACACTTATTTACAATTCATAAGGTTCTGCTGATAAGATCTATATTGCTTGAATACTTTAGCCTAATCAACAGGCAAAATTCAGTGCAGTCAATATGGATTAGCACATCTTTAAATTTAAGTACGAGGTCATCGCTCCTGAAACTATGAACTAGGTAGAGGAAGACAACATTTATTAAGCCAAGCCATCCAATATTATTTTCCTCTAAGCATTGCAGATGTCTAATATTGTATCGACTAAATAATTCAACCTGTACAATATTAGAGCTCTCAATCATTCATCACATGTATGAAGCATGCATATAAAGGCATAATGTAATCATAGAAATTTGTTGCATATATATAAGAGCAAAATGTAGTCATAATTTATATTAATCTACATTTATTATAGACTTTCTCCCAAATAACCCTGCTTCTTAAACATAAAGGATTTGGTGTATGTGTCTCTACAAATGCATGGGAATAATAGAGTCATTTTCTTGCAATACATAGATAAAATGTTAAATACCATTACTATATTGTGATAAGACATTGTTTATTTGCTTGGAACATAATACCAATATGTTTTTTGCATTTTTTGTATCATGTTCTTCATAAAAAAATATTACTTTCTTTCTAATATTCTTTGCTACTTTCCCTGCATTTTTATACCTTTTTTTGGAGGTTGCGGGTCGCTTCTTCTTTTGCATATTCTGAATTGCCTGATAGAATTGCTAAAAGCTCATGAGCTATCAACATTTCCTTTTGGAACAATAGCTATTGGGAAATGACTCTTAGATGGGATACTTGTGACTTCTGATTCCATGCAGTTTGCTAAAAAAACACATATAAATTATTTCAATATTATAAATATCTTACATGACCATGTCTAGATAAGACATGGTTATATCCAAGTTATATGTATCTAATATATAGTACATGTTAATATTACACAACCATATCTATATAGACACAAGTATTAAATTTATATGGTTATCATGTTAATATTACACGACTATGTCTAGGTAAGACATGATTGTGTTTAAGTTATATGTCTCTAATATATAATATATGTTAATATTACATGACCATATCTATATAGACATGGTAATGTTAAATTTATATGGCTATCATGTCAATATTACGTGCCCATGTCTAGCTAGGTAAGACAGTTATATTTAAATTTTATGTCACTAATATATAATACATATTAATATTACACGACCATGTCTACATAAAATATTTCAATATTTTGTTTATATGAATGATTTACAAATCACATATTACTTCAACACGACAATGTGTATAATGGAAATCACTGTGTATAAACAAAACATATATAGTTGACATACATATATGAATCATTTATCACTATAACATGATCATGTATACGTAAAACATAATAGTGCTATATTTATATGTATCACATACAAAACAAATACCACAACAGCAAGACTATGAGATCCATTGTGTAAAACCTGTGAAACCAAATCCATCCCATATGAACCCACCAAACTATAACCATTTGTCCCAAAATGGCATTAGCAATGCATGAATAATATCAAATGCATTGTAAGTGAAAGAAAAACAAAATGAAATAACCATGTAACTTATAAATTTGAACTCTGGCAAGTAAGAAAGCAGTTGGAGTTCACAAAAGAGATATTGCTACTTGCGAAGCTACGCAAAATCTTTGTAGAGCTTGCTGTTTATGATGTTAAGTAAAAAAAAATGTAAATTTGTTAGGATTCACGTTTTCTTTGTGAGATAAACAGAAAGAGAGTGAGAAACTTATTTCAAATTTTGAAATGATACACTATAATGTGTAAGCAAGTTTTTTCTTCTTTTTAACTGAAAGAGTATAAATGTAAATGAGGTCTAAAGTGGGTTAATATAAATCTTAGAATTTTTCTTTTTTGTGAATTATCAAAAAATTAAAACACTACAATAAAAATATTATAAAATTATATAATATACTAAAAGAGCCCCTAAGATAAATAGTGAGTTTCCAAAATAACCAAAGGGCTTTTTTTTCCATTTTATCTCTTTCCATTCTCTCTCTCTCTCTCTCTCTCTCTATATATATATATATATAAATATAATAAACAATGTTTTTTTCCTCTTTTCTATTTAAAATTTTCAATTATAATCATCTTTATAAAGAGAAAAAAATAGAAGCAGAATATGAATAATTAGAACTGACCGTGAATCAGACTTTGGGCCTCAATTAGTAAAAAAAATGTGGGCGGATGAGCTGGGTATTTGAAAATTTTAGTATTTTTCAAGCCCAAGCCCGACCCATTGCCAAATCTATGAATAATTAGTGCAAAAAATTTAATTTACAAATTTGTTTATAGAAAATAGTCACATTTAAAAATTTTTGCAATTAATTTGGCCGCAATCTTTTATTTATAAAAAAATCATTTATTAAAAATTTAAAGTATGTGTAAAATGTTAATTGTAATTTCCATTAATTTAATTTTTTTTGAAGAGAAAGAACAAATTATAAATATACTTGAAAATAATATTAGTAAAGAAAAATATAAAAATAGTATAGAACAAATAAATATGCTAAAATTATAACTAAGTTAGTTCTACAAAGATGTATTTAAATAGGTAATATATATTAAAAAGAATAGTCAAATGACATAAAATTTTAAATCTAATTATAATTAAGAATATGTTCATTTTTTAAGATAATTAAATTTATATTATCAATTTAAAAGTTAAATAAAATAAAAAAAATAAAAATTTAAAAATCACTATTTTAAAATTATAACTCATTAAATTTATTAAAATTAAAATGAAAATAAAAAAATAAAAACATTAAAACACATGTATATGATTATTAAACTTTCAAGGGCGAACGCATAATTTAAAGTTAGTGGAGGCTAATTTAGTGTTGAACTTATATTTTTATTTTTTTAATAGCTATAACTCTTATAAAATATTTTTACATTCTAAAATAATGAATAATTAATAAGAAAAGTATAAAATAGAATAAATTAAAATTTTAAGAATTTTTATCGCCGACACTATTAATTGGGAGCAAATTGAGATGGAAATTTCATGAATAATGTAATAATAATTTTACAAATACATTCTTGAAAATAATTATATATTTTCTATTCATGTATATATAAAATAAAAATAAATAAATTCAATAATATAAAAATTTATAATTATTAAAATAAAAAATAAAAATGAGAATTTTCACAAATAACTCTTATTTCTTTTTAAATCACATACAAATAAAAGAGATAGTAAAGGAGAGAATTGACAAAAAAAAAAAAATACAAGAGTCTTTTATATAAAAGAAAAGTTAAAAAAAAATAGAGATAGTAGAAAGATAGAAAAAACAACAATTTGAAACAAATATATTTTTCAATAATAATAGTAATATATGTTAATTGAGCTTAATTAGCTAAAAAATTATATATGATGGTGTTTCTCAAAACTGGAGCTTTTCAGCTTATTGTGAATAAGTGATTTTTAGATTACAATCAGATTAAAAATAAGCAGTTAAGCGTTTCTATAAACTAGTTAATAATCAGCTGATAATCAATTTATAATCAGTTAAGTGTTCCTGTAAAATCAGCTTTTAATCAGTTTTTAATTGTAGAAACTGTCAAAATGACCAAACTATCCCTGAGTTTATTTATTGTATAAAAATAATTTTTTAAATGTCAATTCAAAATTTATTTTGTAATAATAATAATAATAAAATTTATTTAAGAAGAAACGTAAAAGAATTTTGATGGGAACTAAAGTGTATAGGGTAAGCAAATTTGAAATATTGAAGATTAGGTAGGGATATTATAATCTTTTACTTGATCAAAACTGCTTAAAAAATAAGTGCTTGAAAAAAGTAGCAAAACCCAACTTTTAAAAAACTGATTAAAATCAGATTATAATCTACTATTTAAGTTTTCAGAAACACTTAAATAAATAACTTATAATCTAAAAACTGCTTATAATCAATTTTGACCAGCTTTTAAGTATTGAGAAACACCATCTATATATAATTTCAAAGGTCTCAAGTCGAGCTCTAACCCGTTTCAAGGCTTAGGGAAAAGGGAAGGCTTGCAAGTCCCCTGCCCTTTTATCATTAATTTGTAAGACTTTTCCTCTCGATATATACAAAATTGGAGAAATTCTAAGCCCCCACTGGTCCCTGTATGAGTCCGCCACTGTATACTTTGTATATATTACTATTATACTCTTTTTATATTTTATTATTTATTTTTCTCAAAGCACACTAATAATGTTCATTCCGATAACAACGTGCGGCAATCAATTAGTTTGTTTAAATGCTAATAACGTAATTTTTCCTTTTTCTTTTTTCTATTTTTGATTGGAACGAACTTGCTAGCCGAAGAATCCATACTAAGTCCAAAGGTTCATTCTCAGTGCTCACCGATCATCAACAAACTAATAATTAATCCACTGTATGCCCTCTCGATTCTTGCATTTGGAAATATGGAAAATTCTAACTCATTTGAACTAACTCATTATCAACGCTGTGTTTGTTTGATTCTTTGATGGAACTGAAATCTAAATTTTTGAATAAGATTCTTTTTTTTTTCCTTTTTTTGCTTTAAAAATTCACACAATTTGATTTTTTCAATCCTTTTATAGTTTAATAATCCTGAATTTTTTGAATATGATATTTATTTTAAATATAGTTACTAATTTAATTAATAAATTTTATTTAATTATTATAAAAATTTAAAATAATTATTTAAAATTTTGTAGTTATATGATTCCGATTTCAAGATGAATTAAATAAATAATGGCTCCTATATAATATTAGTACTTAAATTTATAAATTAGATTATGATATTTAAACCCACAGAAATATGTAATTCAATAAAAAAAATATATTTTCTTTCACTGTGAATCTTATATATATGATGTTAACATAAAAACTTTGACGCGAATAAATTGAAAAAGAAAATAATATATAAAATATTAAGTTTAGCAAAATCTGAAAAATTCAATTTTTTTATGTTTTTATTTTTCTGACTTTTTATCCGCATCTTTTGAATGATAATACAGAAAACATTTTTTTAAAAATTTTTATGTAATTTTTTAGTATTATTCCTTTTTTATAAAAAAAATATTAATTTTTAAAATAAGTTCAAAAAATAAATGAAATTTATAATAAAAAGTAAAAACCACAAAAAATTTGAATATTCTTACCTTTAAATAATTTATTAAATCACCTTGATAGATAGATTAAGTATAAGATTGTTTGACTTCTTACTATTTTGTATCATTCGCCACCGAAAATAAATTAATGAAAAGAAATGGATTTGTATACGTTACGAGTGCAACAAATACACTAATTAAAAAGTTAAAAAGAGCATAGTTTTTATTTGATCATTAAAGGAGTAATTTGACGACAAGAACGATAATTTTCCACCTGAAAATTTCCATAAAAATGGAGCTGTCTGCTTAATTACAATTTATAATTAATAATTCTTCAGGAATCTACTTCAAGAAGATTTCTTCTTCTCTTTTAAAATTCCAATAGAATCTTTTTTCTCTGAACTCTCATGAATTTTTCTTCTTTATTAGTTTGAGAGTGGGACTGCCGTTAGTTTACTGACAGATGACATCTCCGTTCATATTTTTTTTAGTCTATTATTTGAATTTTATGTGTTTTTTTAGTTTTATATTTTTTTTATTCTCAAAATAATTTTCAGATCAATATATATTTGAAATTTAGTATTTGTGTCTTGTTTTTATAATTTTTCATTTTTTATAATAAAATTGAATACTATTTAAGTTTTTATTATGAAATTTTATCATTTCTTACTTGAAGATTATTTATTCTCTTCAAATAAAGATTATTTGTCCTTATCAAATGGAAATTTTTATTCTTTATAAATGAATGTGTCCTTCTCGTATGAAAAATAACAGATAATAAATGAAATAAATATTTCGCTAAAAATTAAATTGCCCGTGACATATTATAATTATCCACTGTTTATATCGAAAAAGTTTAAAAAAATTCAGTTCTAGTAACTTTATTAGTTATATACATCTTGCATATTTTAAAATTTTAAAATTTTATTTATACTTTTTTGATGTATTTTTTAATTTATTAATGTGAATTTATTTTATATTAAAAAAATTAATAATTCTTCACCCAAAAAGAAAATCTAATATTGAACCCAACAAACGAAGCAACCAAATGGGCAAAAAAGGACTGGACAAGAAGGCCGCACTAAACATGCAAAAACACCTTACATACTTCCAATTTATATAAATATTTATTAGAACCCAACATATATAACTAACTATTTAAATTTTTTTTTGCTAAATTTATATATAACCCTTTGAATTTTGCTTATTTAATTAATTTATACTATGAACTTTCAATTTAACCATATAACTCTTATAAATTATATTTTTTTAATTTATAAATATAAATTTATTGAGTTCATATTGAGAAGAGAAGTTCAAGGAAGCTTAAAGTTTAAATATTTAATATTAGATGAAAATAGATTTAGATGGAAAGGGATTTAAAGAGAAAAAATATGTTTATTAAAAAAAATATGACTTATAGTGACTCGACATTACTCAATAATTTATATTTATAAGTAAAAAAAATGTGAGTTTAGAGACAATATAGTTAAATTAAAAATTCAAAGCACAGATAGACTAAATAACTAAAATTGAAGGAGCTATATATGTACTTTTTTAAAAAAAAATCAAACTGCAGTAATATTAAAATCTGTCTTTAAAATTAAAAGAATACATCATTTTGTCATAAAAATAGAATAAGAATTTTATTAAAAGAATATAATTAATTAATTAATTGAATAATATGAATGAAATACAAATATATCAATTTGATGAAAATAAGAAATTTAATAACTTGATATAGTTCAATGAATTCATTCTAGTGTGTTTCTTGAATTAATGTGACTCTTTTGATCCCAAGAAACCCAATATAATGTTTATATTATTGAATAAATAGATAAGCTAATTAATTATGCCATGTTCTTGAATTGATTCAAAGAATTTGCCCAATAGAAATGGAGGGATTTGATTAATTTAATCCATTGATTAATAATTATTTGTAAGGCAATATCATGATTCTTGAACAAACATAGTTGCATTGTTACTCTTCCAGTTTTATACAACCAAAAAGGTTATCTATAAATATGAAAAATTTAAGTAATTAACATTCAAATATAATTATAAATATATGTGTATAATATGATGATATATATATATATAAAGATAATTAAGCAAAATTACAGGAAATTAATTATCCATTATATATATATAGAGGTGATGTCTAGAGATGAAGAGAGGTATCAACATCAGGAGGATTTTCAAAACTCCTTGAAGAGCTTCCAGAGTTAGGCCATAAACTTGTAGGGGTACCCTTGATAGCTCTAAAGTCTGGATTGGCTTGTGAGGAGTTAAGTCTAAGGGAGAGAAGAGAAGAATCTTGAAGGGCAGGTGCCCTATGAGGAAGGGTCATTTGATCAAGTTCAGGTTGGAAGGTCAACTTACTAGTCTGGTGCTGCTCATCAAAATGCACAGATGGAGAAGAAGAATTTCTACTACTATTACTTCTTTCAGAATCTGATGAAGAGAATAGCTTGAGAAGTTCTTTCTCTTGTCTTTTCTCTCTTATTCTCTGAAGTTCCCTAAACCTTTCTTGCAGAAGTGCTATGGAGGAGGAACTTGCCACGCTTGCTTCTCCATTTTGCCTCCCCATTTCCAGAGTTTATTATTGTTTGCCTATACTTGTATTTTTTTTAAGACTTGTGTTGGGTCTCTCTCTCTCTCTATATATATATTTATATAGAGAATAAAGGTTTCAGCTATTTAGTTTTATTTGTTTTCATTATTTCTACTTAATAGATTTAAATATTATGTAATATAATTTTAAAAATTAGTCAAATTAACCAATAAATTTAGTAAATTTTTAATTAATAATTTTTTTTTAGTATAAATTATTTTTTTAAAGTCGAACTGTCCATGATTACTAGAGTGTTAAAGCTCTCTTATTATATTTTAATAAAAATGTATATTCAGAAAATTTTTGATTATTTTAATAGATAATTTAATATAATATATGATATTATCATTAGACTAAAAATAAAAATAAAAAAGGGGTGATGCAATATGAGATGAGAATCGGGTAATGAGTAGGAAAAAACAAAAGGAAAGAAGACAGAGGGTAGTGTAGAGAGGGGTTGGGTTGGTGGATGTGAAGGCAAGGGGACCTTTTAAAGAGAGCAAAAGTTTGAGAAAGAAAGGCCAATTTTTAAGAATGGAAATTAGCATTTGGAAGTTTATTTTCAAGGGAATAAAATTGGTTAGGTAACACGGTGTCGGATTGTGTTTTAAAAGACTTAGGTATAAGCTGGTATGCATTTTGGAAGCTTATTATTACTTTTTTTTTTCTTTTTTTTTTTTTCTGTTTTTCAACTCTCTTTCTCACCCTATTCTTTTTGCCTTTGAACGGTGTTTAGTAATATGAGCGACTACTAAACGACAATTCTTTGGTAAACAAAACGACAATCTTTAGTAAAAAGAATTTTTGGATTAGACCCCACTTACCAGTCTTCTTCTTCTTCTTTTTATTTTTTTAACCACAAATTAGAAAAAAAAAATAGAAAATTTTGATATTTTGAAGGAAAAAAAGAAAAAAGCTCTACCCATAAGCCAAATGAATGAAGCCAGTCTGACCCATCAATCCTGCCTTGAGTTTGCAAATTGAGATCTTCAATAGATTCAACACTTTACCTTTCTTCACTTGTTCTTATTATTATTGTTGTTATGAAGTTTGATTACTATTTAAGTTATAATTATCATATGGAAAAAGGATTAACAATTGACAGCTTCATTACAAGACAAGTATGTTTTTGGATTTTCATGTTTGACATACCAATCATTGAATTGTTCAAGTACAACTTTGAGATGTCTTTGCTATAAACATTACTGCCCCCCACAAAGTTGATTTCCTTTCTCAGAGTTTAAAGATACTGTCAAATTTTTTAACTTGGCAGATGTAAAATTCTGTTTTCATCAAAATCCTCATTTCAGAATAATCTAAAACTTACCTAAATTTGCATCAAAACCTAAAATTTTCTTTGGCAAAATTGATCATCCTATTAATAGTCAACATGCTTGCTAGATTACAAAGCTTAAGAATCACGGCTCTTTTTTTTTTTTTCTTTTTTTGGGAAAGTTATGTTTGTTTTCAAATCAATATTTATGAAAACCAATCCTTTTTTATATGAAAAATAATAAAAAAATATTAGCTTTCAAATGCAGATGAAAACTAAATTCTGAACAAACACTGACACATTTTATTTATTTAATCTAAATGTGATTTATTAAAGTTTTAACTTGACAAGAACAAATTTAAATAATAAAAAAAGAAATTCACCAATTTTAAATATTATTTAAGGAAATAAAGTTAAATATCATATGTTAACTTACCCAACCTGAAATCTGCAATGTAAATCAAACTTAATCTGAAATCTTTCATTTTCTTTTTTAACTCAACCATTGATATTTAACTTAATCCACTCATACTCAGAATTCATTTGAGGAAAAACTAAAAATTAAAAAAGACATCAAAATAATCCAAATACAAAATGACCAAACCCAAATTCACCCATTGGATCCCTTTGCTACCCCTAAAATATTTTAGAGTGGAAAGAGACACTCAACCAATTCATGCATTGGTGGTCCTTTCCAAGCAACCAAAGAATTCTGCTCACAAAATCCGTCCATTTGTGTTAATGCACATGTTAGCTAGTGAAATGAATCCAAACTATCAGAGCTTTTGTGTCTTTAGCTCTTTGCCAATTTGCTATCAATGTTTAGGTAGCATTTTGTGTAGGGTGGTCCAAATGTGTTGCGTGTTATACAAATTGAGATCAATTAGTCTCTGGAGGGGACTTATGAATTTCAGCTAGGCGACATAAAACAGCATTAAATATCAAAATCATGCTTTCAGTGATCATTCCAGTCTATGAACAACAAATTATTAGACATGTCACATGCTTATCAAGAACCAGAATTCCACTGGTGCTCAAAAAAAAAAAGAAAAAAAAAAGTTTGCAGCCTTTTCTTCTGTAGAACATGTGATACCCTATTTGATATCTCTATCATTTTCAAGTAAGCAGCAACTCAATCGCTAGTCTTTCACTCTTACCATGTCATACTATTCCAAGAATTTAGATATTTCTTTCTGTTTAAGAAAATTGAAGCTACTTCTCTTCCAGGGCTTACCTGAACAGTGATCTTTTTCAGAAATTGAATACGCAAGTAATGCTTCTCAAGTTCTCATTATCTCCTAGCAAACATCTCTATTAGATTACATTTCACCCTCGTCCTCACCCTCAATCTGCTTTGTAACATTTCAGAAAACTATCTTTCACAATAACTACCAAGAAAAAAGATCCTGCAAAATCAAGTTCACTGTGTCTCTGTTCTTGCATTTAATCAAGTGTCACCTATCAACTATGCAATAGATATATCAAATATCTTTATGGTATATCTACCACAGGTTTTACAATGCAGATGTTGCCTTTCCATTCAGGCCATCAGTAAATAATGCCAAAAGATCAAATTTTGCTTTCAATTTGCTTCCTAGTGAAAACCGTGTTGTGGATCTGTGGTTTTACAATCGAATTGAGGTATGCCGAAGCAAAATGAGTTAATATTCCCTACTGTTAGTACCTTAGTATTGCAATCACAGCAACTCTTTAAAGGTAGAATCCATGCCATTGGCACTACATCCAGATGCAACACTAATTCCTGCCAAAGAGGGGAAAAAAAAAGCAATGAGGTTCTCCCTTTTCTTTTAACATTTTCCATTTCAAATTGATTTACAGCTACTACAACAATGTAGTTTGGCATGAGAAACAGAGATTAATAACACAAGACATATGCCCACAATGAATATAAGTCAAACAAACTAATTGATGAATTTGAAATTGTAGGTACCCATGGATAGAAAAATAGCAGCTAGGTCAGTAAAAAGCAAACAAAATATGATACGATTTTCATGATTCTTTTGTGTTCCTATATTTTTCCTAGACTGCTATATTAACTAGAGCACCTCTTAACCAGCTCTCATCTCAATCAAATTCAGAAACTGAGGTGCACAGACGGGGCAAACAGACGGGCAAATGCACCCGCTCACCTTTTACATCTCATGCACATAATCACACACCAAGTATTGCATGGTAACTCCATTGTTGGTGGATGTTCCACTGGGAGACTACTTCCAGCTCCTTCTTGTGAAACAACACACCCATTTACTATGCTGCAACAGCTATCAAAAGCTTGACGCATCAGTACAAGGCCAAGATAGTATAACATATGCTGTGTCAAAGTTTTACTCCACTGAAATTTCAAACTTCCAACTGAGACTAAATAGAGTCAATGGTTTTGTTTCTGGAGAATTGAGGCCAGTGTTATAAACACTAGAACCACATTTGAGTGTCATTAAGTTTTCTCCTCCCGTAATTTATCAGTAGAGGCAAACTATTCCAATAGTAAGATCAGCATGCAAATTTATCATGATTTGGTTAATATATTAATTAATGGTAGTGCTGGAAATGTTTTAAGGATACCAAAGGGGTATTGTACATCAATAGAACAGAATATTAGTAGTGCTAAAGGGAAAAGGCAGAGAAATGGGTATCAGTATTATGGGACAGCAGTACTAGGATAGTAACAAAGATACCAATTTAAATGTGAAGGTTGTAATAAAAATCGGAGTACGATAGGGTGACAAAATAACAATACTAGTACTGCCTAGAGGAAAAATCTGTTTGGCATTGCTGTTGCACATAACTGTAGTTATTGGCTAAAAATATAAAAATTTGAGCTCAAGGATTTTTTATTCATCCATAAAAAAATAAATAAATAAAAACTAGCTACATGATTAATTCAACAGCTATTTCCAAAAACTTTCAAAATTAACTTTTGCCCTCAAAAATCACATTGCAAAAATCTACTGTCTACCACTAAGGGGATTCTTTCTAACTCTTGTATCAAAAGCTGCTATTGAACAGAGAAAAGATCATAAGTTATGACAAAGAGACTTCGTAAGACAGAGGAAAGAAAGTCAAAAGAGTGCTTTAAGTCAACAATTTTACCACATTACAAAAGTTGATGCTTTAAGTCAACAGATGATGTAAAAAGAGTGCTAAAAATAGGGTTAAGCAGCATCAAAAGCTTACCGTTATTGGAGAATGAAACTGCAAAGTAATGCGTGCTCAAAAGTTATATACAGGAGGAGAAAAAGTATCATCTCAATCAATATGTTTCTATAGTGCATTTTACAAATGCAGTCATAAGTCTTCATTGGGACAGGACTTCTCACAAGTCTCAGCAATCATGAAGGGAAGCTCAATTCTTTCAACTGATTACTGATTTCAACAGTTTCTAATGATTTTCCAACTTTAGATAGTTCTCTAGCCAAGACAGAATATGTATGCAAACTGGGAGTAGAGTTTCTAGATTCCATGAGATGGAGAAACTCCATGCATAGATCTGATTCCCCTTCCTGCAACAACCCGTCAACCAAAACTGACCAAACAATCAGATCACTGTTCAATTGCTTTTCAAGCAAGCTCTTAAATATGCTTTGAGCTTCTTCCACCCGACTTACTTTGCAAAGTGCACAAATGAGTACTTTATAGACAAAAAGGTAATGCTTGAAGCCTTCAACTGCCATTGTGTTGAATATTTCCAAGGCAGAGTCCACTTCTAGATTCTTGCAGTGAGCAACTAAAAGTGAGCAGTAGATTTCCATGTCAGCAGACAGGCCTTTCTCTTTCATATGTTCTACCAGCTGACTTGCCTCACAAGATCTTCGTTCTCTGCACAAGCCACTGACTATAGTGTTGTACATATCAATGGTAGGTTCAATTTCATTCTCTGACAACTTTACTAAGAGATTACCAATTAATTCAGAAGTATTAATTCTCTGATCTAAGCTGCAACCATAAACTGTCTCATTTTGGGCCACACTCCTTTCTGTGAGGAATTGGCATTCTCTGTGCAATCCTTTTAATAGTACACTATAAGTTCTGTAGTTTGGTTTGCAACCAACATCAACCATTCGTCGAAGAAGCACAAAAGCATGATCTAGCCTACCAAGCAAAACAAAACCATCAATAAGTGAGGTAAAAGTGACAACGTCAGGAACCAGTCCTTTTATCTCCATTTCCTGAAGTAACCCCTCTGCAGCATCAGCCTTGCCTTCTTGACATAAACCATAAATAAGACAAGTATATGTTTGCACATTCACTGAACAATTATTCTTTTCCATTTCATGAAAGATCTTGAATGCCAGATTGGTCCCACCATTCCTACAAAGCCCATCGATCAAAGACGTGTAAGTAATGGTGTTTGGTAGCAATTCTTGCTGTGTCATCTTAGAAAAAAATTTCTCAGCCTCTGAATATTTATTATCTTTAGACAAACCACTTATAATGGCATTATAAGTTTCAACATTAGGAGAACAACCATTTTCTTCCATCCTCTCAAATAAGGAAAAGGCAACATCCATCTTCCCCTCCTTACAGTAACCATCAATCATGGCCGTATAATTCCACTGATTTGGGCTCAAGCCACATTCAATCATCTCAGAGAAAATACCAGTTGCAGAATCCAATTTCCCTCCCTTGCAAAAGCCTGAAATAAGTTCACAATAAGTCCTCTCATCAGGCTCACAACCACTCACCTTCATGATATCAAAAAATTTCATAGCGTTGTTCAGATATCCCCGCTTGAGGTTTTCAACAATGAGTGTATTATATGTTACCACAGTTGGAGATGGACCATCCTTGAGCATTTTACTAAAAAGAACCATTACCTTCTCAAAATCATCCATTGCAAAGAGCACTTTTATAATCTGATTGTATGTTTGTACATTTGCCAAGCTACCAAGTCCCTCCATCCAATAGAAAATCTTCAAAGCAATGAAAAACCTTTGTTCTATACATAATTCATTTATCAATGCATTATATGTAACTGTGCTTGGAACCAAACCTTCCCTCAGCATTTTGTGGAACAGCCCTATTGCCACTTCCATTTTCCTTGCACGAAGCAATCCACTAATAAGTGCCGTATAAGTGTGCGCATTTGGGCTACAACCTCTCTTCCTCATACTTCTCACAAGATTAATGGCCTCATCCACACGCCCAGCCTCACACAAAGCAGTAATTGGCACTGTGTATGTAAACACAGTTGGTTCAATCCCTTTCTCACTCATTTCCTTGAGCATATCCATTGCTTCACTAATCCTTCCTTCATTACACAAACCATTGATAAGAGTTGAATATGTGACTGAACTAGGATGACAATCATCCTTAACCATCCTTTTAAAAACCTCAAAAGCATTATCCAAATCACAATTCCTACAATACCCAAGAATCAATGAAGTATATGTAAACGCATCAGGGCGTAAATCAAACTGAAAAAGCTTATTTAAAACCAACGAAGCCTCTTGAAGCTTTCCTTTCTTACACAAAATATTAATCATAGTATTAAATGTAAGTAAACTGGGCTTAACACCACTACTCAAAATTTGAGTATACACATTTTGAGCTAAAGTAACCATGTTGAATTTGCCCAACTGAAGCAAAAGGGTGTTATAACTGTACAAACTAAATCCAAAAACACCATTAATACTAATTCCATTCAAATAATCAATTACCCTTTTAAGCTCTTCCACTTTTCTAGAAGCTTTGATCATCAAAATTCTAACATGATCAGCAGGAGCAAGTATTCGATCCCTGACAAGCCTATTTAGCATTGAAACAAAACAGTCCATATCATGTTTGTAAAAATGTCTCCTTGAAATCCAATAAAAGAACTGGAGGGCAGTGTTAGTATTTTTGTGGATTTTGATAATTTCAGAAACATGATGAGGCCTGAGAGAAGAAGCCAAGTGATTGAGCTCAGGGTTTCTGGGCCACTGAGGATCATCAGATAAAAGATCGAGGACTTTGGATGTTAAATTGGACAGATGGGTTTTGGCAGAAGGGTAGTTAGGTTTTGAAGACAAGAACAAAAAATGGAGACGTTTTTTCAGAAAAGATGGGGATTTGAAGAGGGGTTTGAGCATTTCAATCGAAGTGGTCGTAGTAGTGATTTGGGTTCATGAAGAACAAGAAAAGTGACAGGCAACTTTGGAATATAGAGTTGGATATCTGAGGGATAAGCAGAGGGACCGGACAAATGGTGAACGTGGTCATTGGAGGACCATTGCTGTAGAAAGAAGGAGAATTGGCCAACGCAATTGGCCTGTAAATTACTAGGACTGTGTTTGGCTTATGGCCTTACTTCTGCTACTTTCATAGTTTCATGTGCTTCAGCCTTCAGCAACCTGATCCAACTCATAAGTTAGAAAAAAAAAATAATAGGGAATACTAACACGTGGCAAATAAAAATAAACAAAATCAGTCTTACAATACAAAAAAAAAGCTTGATTAAATAGTGAATAGTGAAGGATTATCAACTCAACCAATTGCAAAACTTAGAAAATAAAACTTTGAATTACTTTTTTAATCAAAATTTCTGGAAAAAGATAACCATATCAAATCAAAATTACTAATCAATAACTAATCATCTTTCCTAGGCGTTTTATAAATTTTACCTGACTGACATGTATTAAAAATGCGCAATTGATTATTTGCCTATTACTTTGTGATATTATGCTGGCTGTGTTCTGTAAATGATGCCTTCTTACTCCACATATCAATTTACAAAGATATGCCTTCTTATGTGGTTGTGTTCTGTTAATTTACAAAGATGTAAATTAACATAATGAAATTCAACTCAAATTCACAATAGCTGCAGAAAAAACATATGAGATTTTATTTTTATCATACACAGTTTTTTAACAACAATCTAGAGAGCATAAAATCATTATTATTTAGAGAACCAACCACATATTGAAACAAGTAGAAATTGAGGCAATCTCAAAATTCTCTACATTATTTTTCTCGAACTGAGTCTCTATTTGAATTTTAGAATCTGATCATCATATAATATATTTGAGCCATTTGTTTTCTTATCAATCAGTATAATATAAATTTTAATTACAAAAGTTTTTAAATGTTGCCAATATAATTGTCAATGCCACCAAATGCCCCATCTCTTATTTTAGACATAAAACTGTCTACTGACTTTCTTTCTATGCCATTCTACCTTTCATTTTGTTCATACAAAGATTCACATTCCCCAAATTAATGGAATAAGCAAAAGACTCATCTATTATTGAAACTGGAGTTCAAATATATCATTTTTCTAGATATGGTATGGAATATATGTAGAATAATTAAGTTCAAATTTAGGTTTGAAAAATCCCTTTTTGTGCTTTGTATTTAGACCTAAAATTTCTTACATTAAGTGGTTATCTTTTTCCAGAAATTACCAATCAATAATTAACTATTACTATTATTTTCACATTCATAATAACTCTACTTGCATGTTGAGTTTTATACATACGAATACTCAGCTGGACTTCTTTTTCTTTTAAATGAAATCAATATCACCATTTGCAGGTGCATATAATTGTCAAATCAACTTTGCAAATAAGAAAAGAACATGTCACATATTGTTTCCCTTCTAAGAAATCCAACCATAAAGCGGCAGCTTATAAATAGAGTTATTCAGCTCTCACAATTTTAGTTACTTAGAAAAAAAAAAAACAGGTCATAGTTAAAAAGTGCTTTGCTCCATTTCAGACAAACAGGTTAACCCAACTAAACCAAGAGTTTTATTAACACCCCACACCATTCATCATAAGGCAGTAGATTAAACACCAAATTCAACCAAAACAGGTTATCTTAGAATGGAATTAACAACACACGCACACCAGCAGGTTCACCTGCATAACTAGAGAAACCAAAACCAACCAATAAAGCAATCAATTTTTTCCTTTTCTGGGTATAATCAATAAGACCCTTTTTCACAAACTGCAAATCCATTTAAAATAACAGAAAATCAAAAGACCAATTGCAGCTGGAACAAAAGTTTACTGTTTTCTACAACGAACAGAGCATTATTTAGATGTAAAACAAAACGGTAAAAATCAAAGAAAACCCAGTTGCAAAATTGGCCATTTTGTCAAAAATTGGAAATCCAAAAGCAAATACCTTATCAAATCAATCAAGAGAGGTTGCTGCAACAACTGACTCTGTGAGGCGAGGAAGGAGGCTAGGTGCTGGAGACCGGCGACGAGGCTACTGCCGACGAGGTGAGCTGTAAGAGTCGGGTGAGGAGAGAAGAGCAGGATGATGGCGAGCTATGATTTCTCACCCTATTTTTTTGGCCTTTGAACGGAGACTAGTAATATGAGCTACTGCTAAACGACAATCCCCGTAAATTTAATTTATATTAAAGTATTAATATTTATATATTCATATATAAATTATTAATAAATGTATATATTATAATTATTTATAATAATATGTTAGTATTGAAATATATTATTATTTTATTAATAATAATATATTAATAACATATATTATGTTAATAATTCATGTTATAAATTATTTTATTAATAAATATTATAAATTATAGTAATAATTATAGTTAACCGAAGAAGAAAATGTAGAATCATGGGGGCTTTAACATAAGGACCACACTATTATAATAATATAAATTTAAAATTTTAAAATAATAAATTAAAATTTAAGTACAATAATATTATAATTTTCAAAAAAAAAAAGTACAATAATATTACAATGGCATAAATTGATGAATTATAAATGAAATTAAGCTTGAGATACCTTTAAAATTGATGATCATTTTTTAACTTTTTTTTTCTTACAAAACCAGCCTTAAATTTAGTTCCATAAATACTTTAATTTTTATTATTTAAATATTTAGTATTTTTAATTTGTTTATAATTCTTGCATATAAAATTAAGAGACTTTTTACTAGATTTTATTTCTTTATATTATAATTTATATAGTAATTTTATTTTTCATAGTAATCTCATTTTTAACATTTGAAATTATAATGTATATTTAATCATATAAAAATATTTTATGTTAAAATATTTTATTTTTTGAAATTTTATATTTTTCATTTAATTTGAATAAATTATTATAATAACCATAATTTAATTTTTAAAAATTTTAAACTTTTTTAATGAAATTTTTTAATAATTAAAATTGTTAATTTTAAACAGTTTTATTAAAATGCCAACTTAAGATAAATTTGAGAAGTGTTATAATAGTTTATTCTATTAATTATTAGTTAATATTTCAGTTAGATATAAGAATAATTTTTTAAAATGTGTGTTAATCTAGTTAAAGATTATTTTAAAATATTCTTGAAAATTTCACATATATTACAAATAATAGGTTTAAATAGAAGGGAGAAATGTTTTTTTAAGCAAACGAAATTAGAGATTTTGTGATATATATATATATATTTGTATACGTTAATCCTTTTTTATTAATAAAATAATTTATGATATATATTATCAATATATTTGTATATAAATTATTAATAATTACTACTGTTAATAAAATTTAATAATTTATGCATATTATTAATATAATATAAATTTATTTAATAATTATAAAATATTATAATTATTTATAATAATATATTAATATTATAATATATTATTAATAATATAATAATATACATTATATTACTAATATATAAATTATTAAATTATATTAATAATGTGTATTATAAATTATTTTATTAATAAATGTTATAAATTATAAAATTATATAAATAATTATAGTTAAAATGAGAAGAAGTTGTTGATATGACACACATCATGTGTCACATAAGAATAGAAGAATTAACATAAGAACCATAATATTATAATAAAATAATTTTAAAAATTTTAAATTGATAAATTAAAGTTTAAAAATAACAATATTATAATAACATAAATTCATGGATTAGGAGTAATATGAAGTGGGTATCTTTGTATTCTCAATTTTTTTTTTGTTAAAATTGACTTAAATAAGTGCCAAATTCTAGATTATTTTTTATGCATGGCTTATTCAAGAAACTTATAATTACTAAATCAATGGGTTGCCAATATTATTAAGCCAATCGCATGCCCGCACGAAGCGCAAGTATTATTTTTTATTGTTATAAAATTTATATTATACATATAATTTTTTATATTAATGTACTCGTAATTTATTAAATATATGATATTTTATTTTCATATGTTAATAGTTTTAATTAATATATTTTAGATTTAATATAATTAATAATCATTAGTATAGTTGTAGGAAATAAAATTAAAATGTGATTTAATTTTTTATCTAGTTTCATATAATAAATTATGAGACACAAATAATATATATATATATATATAAAGAGGTAAATAATATAACATATAACATTTTTGTAATATACATATACATTATTAGATAATATACTTTTCATTCATTTTTCAATTTTGGTTAATAAATTTCTTATATATAAGATATTTTATCATCACATATTAACAATTTATCAAATATATGTTCTTTTGTTTTCACATATATTAATAGTTTCAATTAAAAATTTATTAAAATTTATTAATTTATTGATAATTTACTATATATATGACATTTTATTTTTATATATTAATAGTTTCAATTAAAATATTTATTAATAATTTATTAAATATATAAATTTTGATCTTTATATATTAATATTTTTACTTATTAAATTTATATTAATCTATTAAATACATAAATTAATAATTTAATTTAATAATAATATTATTAATAATTATCATATCGAAGAGAAGTAAGAGTTGGTGTGGACTCTAGTATATGTATATTTCAAATTGGTTGTCCTTAAGTAAAATGTTTCATCATCTTCTTCATTCGTATCAATTTTGTCTGCATAGAGTATAAACTTGCATATTTTATCCTTACAAATAACAACCACCCTTACTTTATCATTTTTTTCAAAACATATTTGAAATCTATATTTTATGCTCTATCTCCCAACAAACTCCTCAAACTTATTGTTATCTCTAAATAACATACTTTTGAAAAATATTGGATCCTTAACGTCTCTTTCAGAATTAAATTCAAGAAATGATTCTTTTTCTTCTTTTCCAGATTCTGGTCCACCATTTCATAAAAATATTTTTGAAGCTCTAAAAAAATTATTAGTGTCATTTTGCTTTTTAGTTGTAATTTTTCTTTAATTTAGTTTAATTTATAAAATTTTTGGATATAAATTTATGTTATGCAAAGTGATTGTTTTAAGAAAATTTTTTAAATATAATTTCATTATAATATTTTTATAGTATTTTTATTATATCATCAATTTGATCATAATAGTTTATAAGCAATATTAAATTTTGTAATTGAATTAAAATTTTAAATATATAGACTTATTTTTTTTATTTAAAGACTAGCATAATTCTATGATGTTAGCATTAATTTATTAGTAGATAGTTTTTTAGTAATATAATTTATAATACCATTATACCCTATATATATATAATATGTACACTCTGTATATGTAAATACATATATAGAATACTAAAGTATTACCCTCCTTATCATCAGAAATTTTTTTCTTAATTTTAACAAATTAGATTATCCAATATAAAATAAATTTATTATGTAAATAAATATATATATTAATAATTAAATGTTGAAATACAAATTTAAAAGAAATCTCTAAAAATAATTTATCAGATTTTTATTTGTAAATTGAACGTTTTTTCAAAAACAAACAAACCTAACCTACAAGAAATAACACTCTAAAAAATAGTACAAATTCTAAATCACTAGCATTTCTCCAAAAACCATTAATCATCTCAAAGTTTAATGTATACACATATATATGAATTTCAAATACTTAACAATACTTACCCAAATCATAAATTGACATCATTGACATATATTAATATATTATATAAACATAATAAGTTTACAAAAATAAAAGTTTACATGATATGTCGGCAAACTCTGATTTTATGGCAAAACTTTAACTTCTAGTACTAATCCACTAATCCAGATCTGGTCAAGTCTAACGGGGTTCTCTGCCTCTATTTGCCATTTGCGAATGAGCAAATAGCGCTAAGCTACCAGCTTAGTGGTGTATACATTGATAATAAAAGTAATTTTAGAATATTTTTAAAATAATGTTATATGTTTTCCTGTCAAACATAAAATATATTATGTATTAATACATGCATTACTCGTATAAATCCTCCAGGCATTACAATCACATGCATTGACCTTAAGTAACCCTACAAAGTATTCAAATTTCAAAGACATTATTTTGGTTTATTATGATACCGGAGATCGATCTATCATGTCAAAGTACCCAAAGGTGCGTCTCCCATTGACATTAATATGTCTAGAACCGAAGGAAATAAAGAATAAAGAAATTATCATAAGTGACACAACTGTATTTAGCCTCGAAGGCAAATAATATCTCATCTTATATCAATAGCATGTCCATCCGATAGCACCAAATACAATTCTCTGTAGCAAGATACTATATAAGGCAAACAAACATATCAAACATATGTACACTTTAGCACATTTTGTCCAATTCCTTATCTTTTTCATATTCATGTATAATTTTCAAATCTTCAATACAATTTATTCACACTACTCATAATCTTAGTTACATTGACAATGTGACCCTCTTTTTCCACATACCTTAAAAAAATTCACTCTTTTCACAAGTATTGCATAGCAATGCTAGTAGCCGTTTTATAATGGCTCATCTTGTGACATATTATGCAATTTATATATTTTCATTCAAAACAGTTCATTTCACACATGAAAATCAAAGTTCAACTAACATGATACATTCATCAATTCACAATGTTTTCATGCCAAAAAGTAATGCAATTGAAATAGTAATTATCAAAGCATGTACTAACTTCTAAATTTATCAAAATCAAGGTAAATCTCACTCTTCAATCTTCTCTTTACCAATTATCATTCTTCACTTTGATTTCATAAATTCACTTTATTCAATTTTAAACCAAATTACAAGTATAAAAATAGCATTAGAAACTTATTCTAACACTTTTTAACGATTCAAACACTAATTACGTCAATTCTATCCAAATTTCACCAAGAAACCTTAGTTGCCCTTATTACTTCTTCCAAACTACCGCCAAATTCAATTATTACAATTAACCAACTATAGAGTCACTCTATATATATCCACACAACTTCAAAATAACACATATTACAATTATTGAAACCACCCTTAAAATCTCAGTTTTTACATATCAACCCTGAAACCCTAATTTCACAAAAGTTTCATCATATCCAACTTCCAATCACTAAATCATCATATATCCACCTTATTAACTCCATTACTATCTTTTTTAACAATTTAAATTAATTCTATCACTAACCCATATATTTATATAATCTAAAAATAAGAAAATACAAGTTTAAGTTAAAAAACTTACTTAAATCTTTGCTTAAACTTCAAAATCCACTTGTTTTTCTTAATTTTTAATGAATTTTTGAGTATTTAGAGATGAAAAATATCCACTCCTTATAACTTAAGAAAATCAGCCATGAAGGTTAAAGGAAGAAGAAAATGAAGTTTTTTAACTTAAATGTCCACCCTTATCCCTTTTATAATTAAATAATTAAATATTTTATTTTCTTTAATTTCTCACCACAAATAATTTTTTTCCATCTTACTTTTGACCCCTTTTTCATTTCTTATTTTCTTTTCTTTTCTTTAACTTTTATTTTCCTTATTTACTTTTATTTATTATTATTATTATTATTATATTTAATTTTAATTTTTTACTTTTACCAAATTTATCTTTTAGTGACATTATATATATTGGGTATACACCATATATATATTAGGTATTCAATATATATTTTTTATTATGAGAGTTGGAATCCTGCATGACATGATGAAAGCTGATTGGATCATCTTCCATCATGTCTACAGTGTCCTCATGTTTCTGAAGATATACTACATAGTCATCCAGAATAGTATTTCTTCTTTCTCTAGTGGACCTTCTTGAGGAAGAACAACTTCTTCATCCTGATGGGGAAGTTGATCAATATTATCTTGTATTGGATCCGGAATTGCTTCTGGGATATTAACAATTCTAGGAACCTGAACAGTCCTAGGAGCAAAGATAGGAATCGACACTGAGTGTTCCTGACTCGATCCCTCCTCAAAGACAATGTTTCTAACCTTATTTCTCCCTCCAAACTCAACATCCTCAAAGAATGTTGCAATTTCCGTCTCAAAAATAGATTTGAAAGTAGGATTATAAAACTTAAAACCCCGAGATCGCTCAGAATAACCAACAAAGTAGCTACTAACAGTTTTGGAGTCCAATTTTGTCTCATTAGGCCTATAAGGCCTAGCCTCAGCAGGACATCCCCAAACATGAAGGTGCTTTAGACTGGGCTTGCGTCAAGTCCAAAGCTCATAAGGTGTCTTTACAGCTGTTTTAGTTGGTACTCTGTTAAGAAGATAGACTGCTGTTTTTAATGCTTCTCCCCACAGAGACTTAGGAAAAGAAGAATGACTGATCATACTTCTAACCATATCCATAAGAGTCCTGTTACGTCTCTCAGATACATCATTCATGCTGGGTGTACCAGGCATTGTGTATTGAGGGACTATACCACAGTCCTTCAGAAAAATAGCAAATGGCCCTGGACGTTGTTCACCTGAACCGTCATATCTGTCATAGTACTCACCTCCACGGTCAGATCTAACAGATTTAATCTTCTTTCCGAGTTAATTTTCAACTTCGGCCTTATAAGATTTGAAAACGTCCAGAGACTCAGATTTCTCATGAATGAGATATAGGTACCCATAACGTGAGTAATCGTCTATGAATGATATAAAGTATCTTTGACCATTCATAGTTGCTGTAGGGAATGGGCCACAGATGTCCGTATGTATCAACTCTAAGACGTTTGATGACCTATTGGCACCTAATCTCTTTTGTTTAGTCTGTTTACCTTTAATACGCTCAACACAGGAGTCCAAATATGTGAAATCAAGTGTATTTATGATACCGTTCGACACAAGACGCTCTATTCTAGATTTGGATATGTGACCCAAACGTCTGTGCCATAGAGCAGCTGAGTTATCCATATTCAGCTTTCTTTTGGTACCTATAGTACTAACTTGCAGGGTCTCATTATAAGAGGCATCGATATCTAACATATATAGATTATGAAGTGCATACAAGAAACCAGTACCTAAAATTTTTGAATCCATAGATAAAATAACTTTATTGTTTCCAAATGAACAAGTAAAACCAGATTTGTCCAAATGGGAAACAGAAATTAAATTCCGCCTAAAAGATGGAATAACAAAAGTATCTACTAGATCCAAAAAATTTTCAGTTCTTAAACGCAATCTAAAATGTCCTATCGCCTCTACTTCTACCGGTTCGCCAGTTCCCATATAAACGTATCTTTCACCGTCAGTTGGCTTTCGGTAATTTAGGCAACCCTGCATTGAAACACTTATGTGACTAGTAGCACCAGAATCTATCCACCAAGTGTTTCTAGGTACCGAAGTTAAATTAACTTCAGAACAGACTAAAACCAAATATTTTCCCTTATCAGCAGTCTTATTATCAATATTTTCATTCATAGGGACAAAGTTGGGATTATATGGCATGCTAGCTGAATTCAGAGAAAATAAATAATAAATAAATGACATAAGCTCACAATCCACAAAAAATTCAAACAAATCACAGAAGTAGAATTTAAATATTGGAAATAAGATACCGGACACAACATTAATATTCTCATCTTTGGACATAAAATATTAACTGTAATTGGTATCTAAACACAGTAATCAAATATTGACAATTCAGTCCTGTCAAATAATAAATCTTCCTTTGGGTCGATTTATTATCCACATGGATGAACACATAATAATTATTACATATTTATTACCGCAATGTATTCTCAATTCAGCCAGATAGCAACCTTTCTTTGGGCCGGTTTACTACCCGCAATGAATTTTAATACACTTGTCTAATATCCCAAATAAATTAATTTACACAATAGAGGTTACTTTGGTAACTTTTTGTATCAATTAATTTATTATTAAAAATATTAAACACAATCAGGATTAAAATACCAAAATTTAAACTCAATTAAAAATTTTAAATTATGATAAATGGTTGCAATATTTTAATTAATTAAATTTAAACTCAATCAAATATTGCAATAAAAATAAATTTTAATTAATTAATTAAAAAAAATTGGGCAAAAAAAATAATAAACAGAAAAATTTGGGCTAAAAATTAAATTATTAAAAATTTTGTGGGTAAAAACAGGAATTACAAAACTTTCTAGGTCAAAATCGAATTATCAAAAATTGGAGGACCTGTTTGCAATATTTAAATATATATATATATATATATTCCTATTATCCTTCCACCTTCCACTGCTTGGAGCGAAAGACAGTTGCCCAAAGTTCCCGAAACTTCTTCAAAACAGTTTTTTTTTTTCAAATTTTTAATTAATTAATTTACATAATTAATCAACAAAAAATTAATTAATTCCAGAAAAATCACAAACCTAAAATTTAAGTCCAAAAAATTTGATTTTTTCAGAATTAATTAAATAATCTCAGTAATTTAATTCAAAAAACAAATCAAACCAAAATTAATTTTAGATTACCAAATTCGATTCCAAATTAATTCTAGAAAATTATAATCACTGAATTAATTTTCTAGAATCAAAACAAAAATCAATTTAATCGAAAAATCTAGCAACTAGCACAGGGCTCTGATACCAATTGAAAGGGGGAGAAAACCTGATTCCCCTAAATGAAAGGGGAAGAAAATTTAATTCCTCTAAAACTTAAAATATGCATAGATCACTAGATTATTCAAATTAAATTGCAAAGGGTAGAATTGCGCACCTGACATCATCGTATGTTGATGCTGAAGACGATTCTGAGGTTTGTCGCCTTCCAGGGGATACACACTTTAGGTTATGCGGAAGCACTACTGAAGGAATGTAATGTTCTCTAAAAATTGTTATGTTCCCCTGGAGACCACGACCCCTTATTTATAATTGATGATGATGATTAATTTCTATTTTGGTCCTTCAACAAAATAGAAATTTTTAACGGTCTCTAAACTTATAATCCTATTACGAGTAGGACACCTCAATAGTCAACAATTCTAATTAGATCAAAATTTTAATTGACTATCTTAATTTGACTGCAATACATATTTAATATTTTAATATATTTAGCCCATACTTATGATTATTAGAGGATTAATTTTATCAATATAAAATTAATTCTAAGAGAAAGTTCCTAGGCAAATTAGTACAAAATAAGAATGAATTAGCAACATTCCTCTTGGGAATAAATTTATTCTCGAATCAAAAGAAAAAAAAAAGAATTTCAGTTGCTTCAAATCGTGAGAAAGGGCGCTTGTGATCGCTTCTATTGCTGGCTAGAAGTATGAAGGATTTGTGGTAGTAAATAGTTCCTCAAAACAGTTCACCGCAATCCTCTCAACTTCGTCACACCGCTCCCTCCACATGCCATCCCTATCTTTATGTTTTGTTATTGAAATTTTCTTTTTTCTTTCTGTTGCTTTAGCATGAAAAAACTTTGTGTTCCTATCCCCTTCTGCCAACCAAACTACCCAAGATATTTGCTTCCACATTACTTCTTCCCTTGTCAACAGTCCATCAACTTCCCTTTGAACAGCCTTTCTATCTCGAACTCCATTGTTACTATATTCACCCTCTTCACTTTGCTTCAGCTCCTTCAACAGCTTATTAAGATTTTCCTTCATGTGGCCAAAAGTGGATTTATTCCAAACTTGCAATTGTTCCGTAGCCATAGCTATCTTCTCATTCACGCTTCTATTCCGTCTCATACTGAAGCATTTTTCCAAGTTTTCCACAACATCCATGCAACTTGCATCCTTTAACCACATTGCTTCAAATCGGAAAATCCTTTTGCCCCTACTCTTATTTTCACTTGTTCCCTCCATCAACATTAGAAGCGATACATGATCTGATTTGGAAGGTGGTTAACAATAGATTTAGGGAATGCTAAATCCCACTCCAAATTGCCCAAAAATCTATCCAACCTCTCCCTAATTCTGCTGTCACCTTTTCGACCATTGTCCCAAGTATATTTTAAGCCACGGAATCATAAATCTTGTAACCCATAGTCTTCAATCACCTCTCTAAATAGCACAGTGGAAGAATTTCTCCAATTACTCCCTTCTATATATTGATAAATTTTTTTACTAAATGCAATAAATACTAATTTTTTTTTACTTTATGCATATATGTCTTTTGTAGCACCATATAATATTTTTTATTTATTTGACTTATATATATATGTGTGTGTAAGGTATGTCAAATATTATATATTTTATTGTTTAATTTATTAAATTTCTAAAACATATAAATTAATTATTTAATTTATAATTAGTTTATTATGAATGTTAAGAGTTATATATTTTTTAATCTTTTAATTTTTTTAAAAATATAAATATATTATCAAATTATATCAATGTGTAATTAATTTATAGAAGATTAAAAGACATAAATATAATTTATAAATTATTAAATTTTAAATTTTATATAAATTATTAAAATTAATTAAAAATAAAAATAAATAAGGATTAGCCATTTTTTAAATTTGATGACGTGAAAATCTTAATTTATTATTAATTTATTATAAATATTAAAAGTCATGTATTTTTTAATTTTTTAAATTTTTAAAAAATATTAATTAATTTATTAAAAATATCAAAAGTTATATAATTTATTATTTATTTTTTAATTTTTTAAAAATATATAAGTTAATCATTATTAGAAATATATTATTTAACTTATAATTAATTAATAAGAATATTAAGATTTATATATTTTTAACATTTCAAATATCTAAAAAAATATCAATCAATTAATATTATTAAATTATATTAATGTATAATTAATTCATAAAAAATTAAAAGTCAAAAATATAATTTAATTAATTAATATCATAAAATTATATTAATGTGTAATTATTTAATAGGAGAAGATTAAAAGATAAATATAATTTATTATTTATTAAATTTTAAATTTTATATAAATTATTAAAACTAAATAAAAAATTAATTAATTAAGAAAGAAAAAATCATATATTTTATTATTTAATTTTTAAAATTTTTAAAAATATATAAGTTAATTATTATTAGAAATGCATTATTTAATTTATAATTAATTTATTATGAATAATAAGAGTTATATATTATTTTAACTTTTTAAATCTCTAGAAAATATCAATAAATCAATATTATAAATTATATTAATATGTAATTAATTTATAAAAAATTAGAAATTAAAAATAAAATTTAGTTAATTAATATTATAAAATTATATTAATGTGTAATTATTTAATAGAAGAAGATTAAAAGATAAATGTAATTTATTAATTATTAAATTTTATATAAATTATTAAAATTAAATAAAAAATTAATTTACAAAAAAATACGAAGTAGTTATTTCTAAAAAACAATGAGGGAGGTGATAACCTAAAAATAATTTTATTTTTTGACTTTTATATGATAATATAGATATAGATAAAGAAAATTTTCTTGATTAAAAATTTATTAAAAATTTAACAATTTAATCATTAACTTATAAAATTATGCATTTCGTTCAAACTCTGACTTTGAAGTTAGATCATGTTAATTGTTAAAATTCTAAAATCAATTACATTTAAAATTCCTTTAAATATTAAATTCTTCAATATTTATTTTCCTTTAAATATAAATATTGATCTTAGTTTCTTACAGTACTGATATTGTCTCCGGTTGCTATTATCTATTGGCGTGGCGTCTCCGTATCCTTTTGCAGCCAATCCAAATTCCAAATGTTAAGGCAAATATCAAACCCATCTCTCCATTTCTCTCTTCTCAAAACTTCCAAAACCCACCAAGAAACCCAACAACTCCACGCTCTTTGCCTCAAAGCCAACACTTTCCTTCACCCAGCAATCTCTTCTCGCCTCCTCTCCCTTTATGCTGACCTCAAAATCAACAATCTTGAGTATGCTAAATCATCTTCCATAAAATTCAAGAACCCACTTTGGTTCTATACAATCTCGTTATCAAGTGCTACATTGAGAACCAATTATCCCATGATGCTATTTCTCTCTTTTCTCAATTGTTTCTTGAATTCAAACCTGATTCTTTTACTTTGCCTTGTGTGATTAAAGGTTGTGCACGTTTATGTGCCATTAAAGAAGGGAAACATATTCATGGGTTGCTTTGGAAACTTGGGTTTGGTTTGGATAAGTTTGTAACATGTATGCGGAGTGTGAAGAGATTGATAGTGCAAAAAAAGTTTTTGTTTCACTGGATGATAAAGATTTAGTGTCGTGGAATTCTTTGATTGATGGGTATGTTAAGTGTGGGCAGGTTGATTTTGCTATGAAGTTGTTTGAGGAAATGCCAGAGAGGGATTTGTTTTCTTGGACCATTTTGATTGATGGGTTCTCCAAGTGTGGGAAAGTCAATGTGGCTAGGGAGTTGTTTGATTTGAGCCTCCACCTGCTCTGACCGGCAGAAAGTATTTTTAAAAATACACGTCCGACGGCCGATAGAGGGGTCGTCAGCCCTCACCTTGCCCCACCTGGTTCCGCCCCTGAGTTTACTTAGTGGCTCCAGGATCTATGGAAACACAGTTATTGTTGAGTATGCAGCTAATAATTTGATCGAGGTGGCTCCTGAGGCTATTGGAAGTTATGTTGTTCTCTCTAACATGTATGCTGCCAGTGGCCTTTGGGACAGGGTTTCACAAGTGAGAGAAATTATGAAGAAGAGAGGGATTAGAAAGGACCCAGGATGTAGTTCAATAGAGCATGAAGGTAAGCTTCATGAGTTTGTTGCTAGTGATAAATCACATCCACGAGCAAAAGAGATATATTTCAAGTTGAGAGAGATGGAGGAATTGAAACTCAAGGGACATGTGCCTGAGACAAGCCAGGTTCTTTTATGCATTGATGAAGAGAAGGAGAAGGAAGCAGAACTGGAAAAACACAGTGAGAGGTTAGCTATTGCGTTTGGACTGATTAATATAGATTCCGGGAGTCCTATTCGCGTTATCAAGAACCTTCGAGTTTGTAATGACTGCCATGCTGTGACTAAACTTCTGTCTAAAATCTACAACCGTGAAATTATTTTGATAGATAATAGCCGTTTCCATCATTTTAAACAAGGAACGTGTTCCTGCAAGGATTTTTGGTGAATGCTGTGGAATTAGAGCCTTGTTTTGTTCTTCTCGGATTGGAAGTATCATGCAGTCCTTAGAGTCATTGATAAATGGACAATTTTTTCAATGATTTTAGTTAACTCCAGCTGTTTAACTTCGTCTATTTTGTTGTTTGCAGAGGAAGAGAAGAGACCAGTGGCAGCAATGGAATATTGTAGCATATGGTCTGAAAGACTGAAAAATTGATTCAACTTCATAGTCTTGCTTTTTTTGGGTAAAATTATTAAATTTATGGCGCACTAAAACCAAATACATGGGTTCAAGCACAAAGGAGTCTGATATTTTAGTTATACAGTACTTTCCAGATAATCAGTTTCCACTAAAAGAACATGAGTACTGTTGGGGTCCACAACAAGAGCATTTCCACAGAAGAATAAGGACTCAGTAATGTTACAACCTCAATGCATAAATGATTCTCTTCATTTTCCAGGAACAAAGTTAGTGGCATAAGCCCATGCATTGTTGGCCACTGGATCAGCAAGGTGATCAAAGAGGTTCTCAATTGGTCCCTTTCCAGTGACTATAGCCTGAACAAAGAATCCAAACATGGAAAACATTGCCAGACGACCATTCTTGATCTCTTTCACCTTCAACTCTGCAAATGCCTCGGGATCATCAGCCAGTCCAAGAGGGTCAAAGGCACCACCGGGGTAAATGGGGTCAAGTCCTTCACCCAGTGGTCCTCCACCAACTCTGTACCCTTCAACGAATCCCATGAGCACAACCTGGCAAGCCCAGATTGCAAGGATGCTTTGAGCATGTATGAGGTTGGGGTTGCCAAGGTAATCAAGGCCACCCTCAGAGAAGATTTGGGCTCCAGCCTTGAACCAAACTGCTTCACCGAACTTGACACCATTCCTTGAAAGGATTTCAGGGAAGACACAGCCAAGTGCACCAAGCATGGCCCATCTGCAGTGGATCACCTCAAGCTCACGGTTCTTGGCAAATGTCTCAGGATCTGCAGATAAACCAGCAGTGTCCCATCCATAGTCACCAGGAAATTCACCAGTCAGGTATGATGGAGTTTGCTCAGAGAATGGACCCAAGTACTTTGGGCGGTCTGGGCCATACCTGTTTCATCAACTACAATTATCAGTTCAGATTCTCAATTCATATGCTCAACTAGAAATATGTACAATTCAAATGTAAAAATATTCTCAATTCATATGCTCAACTAGAACCGGCTGTTAAAAGGTCTCGTGACGTGTTATTTCTTTTTTTCCTAGCCAGCAAGTTCTAGGGGACATTTAATTTGGCAGTGTTCGGCAGGATAAAAGAAAAAAAATTCCTGAATTTAAAGAGAATTTGTTAAACTCTTATTTTCTGAAACAGGCAAAACAATGAGGCATTTAGAGTCCCTCCTAGGATGTGAAGAGGATTTTAGAAAATGAAGCCCGAGAGAGCTACGGAAATCACTCGAGTTAGCCAAGCAAGCTTGATTTCTGATATTTAACTCTTCAGTGATGCTGCTTATTGGTTAGGTGCCTTCGGGTTTAATTGTCCTAGTTTTTTTTTGCTTCATTCATTTTGCTGTAGTGATAGTGTAGTCTTTATTATTTGTTTTCAGAACTCAGAATTAAACCAGTAATCTGTTTTCATCTACATATCACATAAACCTACGATGCTCTATGCTGCTATGTACACTAACTTTGATAAAAAGTTAGAAATATGAGAAACCTGAGATGGCAAACAAACTTCAAGAATGGATTGGGTCAGGTTAGAATGAATAAAACTACATTTCTTGCCGGTATTAATAATACAATACAAGGATTAGCCTGCTCCTTATGACAATTCAAAAACTTTCTTGCCAATGATTATTCTATATAATGACTGCTAATCTCAGGGAGAAGAATAATTTACCAGATGCTTTGTGGAGCACTCCTGACTGTTCTACGCATGTTAATGCGACCACCACCAAAGGAGCCGACTTTGCGAACAAGCTCATTTGATTGCTTCAAAGCTGTCTGTCCAGTAAATGCAGATTGTTGGATTGCAGAGGTTGCCATGACTATAATACTTTGTGAATCTTTTACTAAGCAGTTGCTTAAGCCTTAAAACTGTATGTTTGCCTGAGGAGGTGTCAAGGGAAGGAGAGGAGGATTATATTGAAAATCGAGAAGATGTTATGGATTAGGAAATCTACACATCAGCAGCATCTTATTGGTTATTGGTTGTTGGATTGGATGTGGATTTCCATGCTGATTTTTTATGGGAGATAAAGGTTATTATCATGCCATGTGGACTTCAAAGATCTTTGTTTTGCTGGATGCTTTCGTGGGAGAATACAAGCCGTATAAAAGGTTCTTGTTCTTGGCCGCTATTGGTAACTTGATTTTGTCTTGTAGTGAGAAAAATCTGCATGAAATTGCTTAAGCTACTAATTTAATTTTATTTGCTCTGTCAAAGGTTCAATAAAGTGAGAAAGGCTTAATGGCAATAAAACTTTGTTAAAATTTATTGTTATTTTTGAGTAAGTGTCTTCACAGAATTTGTTAATGGCACCCAACTATAGAAAATTTATGAAAATTTGATAAAATCATTGTTAAATTGAATTTGTTGCTAAATTTACACTGACAGAACTGGCTAAACATGACCTCATTTTACAAGATAAACGGACATTGACTTTTATTAAGCCTACTGATTAAACACAAAAACATGCTGAACAAGACTGTTGAGCCTCAACGAATTACAAGAACAAAGAGTTACCCAAAAAAAAAAAAAACCACTTCTAATTTCTATTAACGACGAAAAACCTAGGCTTTATCTGGGAAGAAATAATATGACGCAGAAAATAAAAAGATCATAGAAAGTGGAATGCCCATCAAAGAAACAAGTGAACAAGGTCTTCTCCTTGACAACCCTGAATTTGAACCATTTGATCTGGAAAACCAATTTGAGACTAAGACAAATGAATTCAACACCATTTCCAAAACCCCACGAAAGTGCAGAAATAATGAAACATAGAGCCCAGTGAACCAAATTCAATCTCTCACAAGAAGCAAAACGTGCTGCAAACTCAGAAATGAGTACCTGCATTGATATTACAGCCCCAGAAGCCAATAAAAACCAGTGATGATGAAGAACAGAAATGGCTATTTCTTTCCTCAGTATGCCCATGGCTTTGAACTGATTGAATATCTGGCATAGCATGAAGCTATTGAAGACTAGTGAATTCCAAATATCCTCATCTATGCTATATATATTACTTGAGTTGCTATTTCTTTCAATATGGCTTTGGTTAGAAGTAGCTTAGTTCTTTTAGCTGATGGATTGGCCATGAGCTCTTCACTTCTCAACTCCATTACCATCATTAGACCGCCTAGAAGACACATGGAAAATTTTACCCAAATTAATTGAATTGGTGTTGATGGAGAGTCCCACAAACATATTGCAGTAACAAGGTTTATCAGTAGCCCAGAAATGCAAGCAGTCAGCTGTAGTTGAATGAACTTCTGAATGTTATTGTAAGCACATCTACCAAATTTCACAACTTGAATCATTGAACATTCGTCTGAAATAACAAGGTCACAGCTCTCTCTGGCGATTTCTGTGCTGAGAATCTCCTTCCTGATTCCTACATCAGCTTTTTTTAAGGCTGGAGTATCACTTGCTTTTAATCATCCAAAGAATGCAACCACATGACCATTTTCTTCCAAACTTTTAACCACACAAAGCTTGTCCTCAGATAGACAACTTCCCATTACAATAGTCTCTTGTATTTTCTGCCTTCTTTCAGTGTTGACCAAGTTTCGAATTTACTCACCTTCAATCTCCTCATTTTCTGAAATTAGACGAGAGATTCCAAGTTTACAAGCTATGTCTCTTGCTGCTGACAGCTCATCTCGTGATTCCAATTTGATGCTTACTCCAGCGTGTTGTAGAGCTTCAACTGTTTCTTGATATGAGTATCTCAGACCAATCACTGCCAGCAAGCACGACCCCTCTTCACTAGATTATCGACTCTCTATTTGCTTACAAGCAAATGCAATGACCGTAAGACCTCCATTCTCCATTTCTTCATTCACTTGCTCTAAATTTCTTCTATGACCTTGTATGTCATGAATTTCCCCCTTGCTATCATGGTAATGCGAGCACAAGTTCAATATTGTCAATGCACCTCCATTCAAGTGCAAATGCAGAATTTTCTCAATATCTTCAGTTTTCTTCATCAAAACCAGACAAATGTTCTTGTTGGATCTCAAACTTCTATGATCTAGTACAGAGAAGCACTGGTCTAATGATTCCATATTAATATTCCATCTAGAATTTGCCCAAACAGCAAGCGAAACATTTATTGCACTAACAGACATATCAGGAACAAGAGTGCAGACACCAATGCCTTGGCAGAGAGCTTCAAGAACAGCTTGTTTAGTCTCAGAATCTACATCATTGCCCATATCTTCTTCACCAATAAAAAATTTGTCAACCTCGATCTGGTTACACATTATATCACCAGTTGCATTGATGCAGATGACAGTAACAAGGCCCATGGTGCAACAAGCTGATAAATTCTGAGGTTTTACACCAAATGATTCCACTTTTTCATTCCATTAAGAGAGGGAGACTGTAATTACAAAAGGCATTCCATGTTGCATTCCTATTACTATTGCTGTAAGAATACCTGTCAAAATGTGAACCCTTCCTTTAGGCCTCCAGAACATACTCTCAATCTCCATTAGAAAATCAATTGAGATTCTCCCTTTTAGTTCAGGTAAAATATTATCATTGTTGTGCAGTCTGTTGCTTAGCAACCCTATTAAGATAACAAAACCGATTAACAGAGAGACAAAAAGGGCAAGATTTTCTGTATAAGAGTTGATTATCTCAATTTGAGTTTGTAAAAGGGTACTCTCTTTAGAATCACCATCTGCTGTAGAAGCACCTCCTGATATCGCAAGCATGCGACCATGGCCTTGTATTACCTTTGATCCAGAGCAGAGAAATGGGTTTGTTCCATAATCAATTTTGGAATCCACTGATTGAGCTAAATCAAAGGCATCGCCTTTCACAAATAAACCATCAGCTGGAACAATATCCCCTTTCTTCAGACACACTAAATCACCCACAACAACACCAGATACAGTTATGATCCGAAGCTTTCCATTTCTCACCACTTCAACTTTCAATTTATTCTTCTCAAACTCCCTTTCCTGGAGGAAATTCGAAACTGAACGGAAAATTACAAGCAGTAATATGGCAATAAGTATAGCAACGCCATCATGCCACCCATGTTGAGGTCCTTGTTCAATCATCTCACAGCAAATAAAAATCCAGAAAGTATAAAGAGCAGAACAATAGTGGAGCTGTTTTGACCTTTCACGAAGTAGTTGGTGAAACCCTTTGCAAAAACTGGATTAGTGTTCAGTGATTGTGAGATTTGCCCTTCATCAATCCCAGCATCCAAATTAGAACACAGAACTGAGGCAACCTTTCCAACCCCACCAAAATGTTTGAGCAAGTCAAAGTCTTTTTCCTTCACAATTTGTAGAAATTGTTGCATATCTACCTTCCTCATTATGAGAATCAATGTCAATGGCATGTCAAGATTGAGAAGAGTATGTTCTGGGAAGTGTGCTAGAGGAGACAGGTGATGGTGGTAAAGGAACATAATTAGGTGCTGCAGAAGAGCCATGACAATCATGAGTTGATTTCTTCCGAGAGATGAAAATACTAACACGTATAACACACATAGTTTTACTCCAGAACCGGCCATATTTTGCAGAAGAAGAGGTGGTGTTGGTGATGGTGGCGGCGGCGGCTGTGAGTAGAATAGAAGTTCCATCACCATCACAATTATTACGGTACCTAGATTTTGTATCAGACATTGTTTTTTTTTTAGCAAAGGTTTTAAGAAACTAATTCTGCAGTATAAAAGAGAAGCCCTAAACAGAGGAAAATGTATTGATGATAAAAAAAAAGAGGAAAATGCACGAGGAGGAATGGAGATGAAAGAAACATGCAACTAAATATATAAACAGCCACTAAAGACAGAGTTGGGTAAAGAATATTCTCTATCTACGTAAAGAAAGAAAAGAACCCGAAAATTATCCAGTAGGAAAAGAAACTGCTTAACATTGGGCAAAAAGAGAAAAAAAAAGAAAGAAAAGAAACTGCTTACCACTTTCGTAGGAGAACAAAGAAATAAGGAAAATGCAATTTTCAAAAAACCAGAAAAAATTTATAAAAAAAAAAGAAATTATTATTATTATTATTAAATATAAACTAGAATTTTTCTTATATGCTCTAAAAAACTCAGCCATTTTTTTTAAAAGAAAATGAATTTTAACTGAAATTCCAACTAGAAATTTTTACAGTAACAAATTATTGCCTCTTATTAGTAGTATTATTAAAATTAATGCCATCATCCAAACAAATTTCATATTAGAAGTGGCAGTTTAGTTTTTCTGGTAGAAGAATCAGAAAATCTAAGGGTACGTGAACGAACACATCGAATTCAAATGCGGGGCCGACATAAAAAAAACCGCGCATCTTGGCGTAAAGTTGAATTCTCAAAGTCTAGTCCAATTACATCACAAGCATAGAAAAAAAAAAAAGAGCAACTGCCACCGCCCAACTGTACTATCAATTCACTTTATTATCAATTTCATGAGTAATTGAATGTTCTTGTATGATACTGTCGCACATTTAAACGTGAACCTGATCTTACATTTTAAAGGAGAGAACTTTAGTTACATTTTAATTAACAATAACTATATTTAATTATTCAATCCCTAATTTATCTTAGATTGTTTATTTTTTTACAGCGTTTTTGTTAAATTTTTTTTGTTAACAAATCGATCTTACATTGAATTTAGGTTCATTTTGTAAATTAATTTTGTTTGGAATTGTTTAGTTCATTTTGTTGGTACTCCATGCTGGTATTTCATTAAGCCATTTTTCGCTTTCTGTTATTGTTAATGTTCGACTGTGTGAAATCAGAACTGAGAGCAAATGGATTTGCATTTAGTTAATGACCAGAAATATTTTTCTTTCTTCCTTTTGTAGGTGTTGCATAACAGTGAGTCCTCAATGTGGAAATTTGCCCCTTCATTGGTTGTCGAAATGCTCAAAAACCAGGTGTGATGTTTTAAATTTCTGTATTGTTTTGTTAAATTTTATTCATTGTGGTTAATAATAATTGCTAACCTCTGCTTTGTTATGTTTTGCTTGCCATGTTTATGCCAAGATGCCAGAGAAGATTCCATTGAGATTGTAATTGAGAAGCCACTCATGTCACAGAGAATGTTGTTCAAAAAGTAATTTTTGAAACTGGTTTCTAACTCTTATTTTGCTTTTCTTTTGGAAGTGGAAATGGAATCACTTGCATCCACTCAATCAATCATAAGCAGAGAATTGAATAACTGTGATGTTGAGGAAGTCTAGATAAATGTGACTGCAAAGCATCAAAATCAAAGAAAATTCAGTTACAAAAGAGACTAATTCTTGCAAAAACAGAGTATTTAATGAATTATTCAATTTACCCGTATTGTTCAATTTGCTCTATTTCTTTAATTTTATAAAAAAGTTGATTTTGTGGTGTGAATCAAAGGGTATACTTGATTTCTTATTGTTGTTTCTGGCTACAGACGTGTATCCTTTTTTTTTTCTTTTCAATTTTAATTTTAGGCATATTTAGTTTCTTTTTCTTTAATTGTTGCAACACTGTTACGCTTACTTCCAAATATCAAGACCTTAAATTGAGTCTATAATGATTAAGAATTATTTAGCGTAGATTGTGTCATGTGTGTTTCCTTTACATCAATCTTTCTGTAGAATAATCGTTGCTATCAATTGCAAACGATATCATCATTGTACATTCCCTTTGCACATATGGATCATGGTGAGACTCTGTTTGATTTATTGAGTGGTTTAATTTATTTTTTTTTCTTTTGATGTACCTTTTATAGAGGAGAACTTATGTCTACTTTTACTGCTTCAGGTTGACTATACTACTATTTTTGTTTTTTGCCTGTTCATGTTCACAGATAATGGGCTAACTGCTGGAATGGGTTTGTAAGTCCTTTAACTTGCTCTTTCAGGGCATTGTTAGAATAGATATTGTTATAATAAGATCTCAAGAATCTGAACATTTTATATGTTTTCAAACTGTCAAAGTGTTAATATTTTCGATGATTTTTTTGGATATAACATTACTTGTGTTTTGAAGGTATCTGAAAAAAAAATATCCATTAATAGTTTATTTAGATTGCATATTCAGATCAGTTTGCTTGAGCTTTTCTGTTAAAAAAATATAACATTACTTTCCGTTGAAGGGGTTGATGCCTATTATGGTTTTGGATCAAGATATTATCCCAAGTTTCAATGTTGTGTACCCTTCACCCCAGTAACTGGTCTAAGAATATTAGTCCGTGATAGCCCATTTAGAGATCAAGTTTTTGACATTATAGTTTCTGCCCTTAAGGATATGATAGTGAAGGTATTGACAAATCACATAATAGCAGGTTACATTCATGGTTTTTATTCTGTGTTGTGATAACTACCAAATTCATATTTATTTCTCATAAATCCTCTCTCCCTCTATCTGTTAAATTCTCTGAACAGTTGTTCTCTCTATAAGTGATTGATATAAGGCACATTTTAGAGTTCAATTTTGAAGGAATTTCTGCATTTTGTTGCAGCGTTCAAGTAATTTTTATATTCAGATCATATAATTGCATTTTTTAAGTGTTCTATAATTCATTTTCTGTAAATGCAGAAATTAATTTACTGTTTAAAGTGTAGTATTCTTCATTATTAATATGGCATTTTGCCATTTGACAGTCTCAGGTTTCATCACTGCATATTACATTTCCCTCAGAAAAAGAGTGGCACGAACTTAAGGAAACAAGATTCCCGTAGAGGATCGGAATGCAGTACCACTAGGAAAATCATAATTATAAAAAGTAAGTGAAGCAGAAGCTGATTTGTTAGTTGTGTTGCTAAGTATGAAAATTGAAGAAATTAGTTTTTATTGTTTTTATTATTGTTCATATATTCTTGCAGAGGATCAAAAGGAAAATTTCCCTATGCATTATTTTTATTATTGTTCATATATTGCTAAGTATGAAAATTGAAGAAATTAGTTTTTGCTAAGTAAGGAATTAGTTTTTGCTTTGTTTCATATAATACATGTTTTTGGTTTTTTCTAAAAGTTATTTGGGTATTGCCAACTTTAAAACTTTTGAACTTTTTTCCTTTTTTTTTTAAAAAAAATTATCAATGTGGGTAAATTGAATAATTAATTAAAAACTCTGTTTTTGCAAGAAGTAGTCTCTTTAATTATTTGTCCCAAATTGTTTCAGGACATTTTAGGAAAGACAATTATAGAAATATTTTCAGCAGTAGGAGTTAAAAGAATCACAACATTTCAGGAGAGAAGTTCTTGAAAAAGGATTGCCTGCAGAGAGAGAAATCATATTCGAGGCTGAATTATTTGGATTGAAAACATTTTTGATATATTAGAGCCTGTATTTAGCAAGTCAGAGGAGATAATTGGTATAAATTATATGGGAATGGATGTATTTGATAAGGTAAATTAGTTCTTTTCTTGATTAGTAAAAGTCTTTCTTTATCTTCAAAGACAGAGACAAAAAGAGAAAAGATGGCAAACCTTCGAGGACAAATAGCAGCTCATAAAGTTAAAGAAATAGAACTGAAATAAAACAATCCATATAACAGGTTCATTTATTTACTGTCTTCATTTATTTTACATTTGTACAATTTTAAGTTGTAAGTGGTTTCCCTTGCTGCAGGAACTAAAGCACTACCCCCACTTTGACAGTGGAAGTATACAATGCTGCTATTGAATGATTAGATCAGAAGATAAGGGAAGAAAGTAAGGAAGCTACTTTGCTTAGGTTGATAAAACATGTCTTTAATAGTCAAATTTTGTAAAACTTCACTGTAATTAGCTAATTTTATACTAATTGAATTAGCTACTGTGCTTATTTGTATTCTCTTCATGTTATATATTCTAATTGAATTTTTATTTTCGTATTAACGATATTCAATTTAATTTTATACTTAAAACAACTACCTCAATCAATCTATATTATACAAGAGGTTTGTGAAAATATAAGCAGTGGTAATTGATTGGTAGTGATTGTCATAAGCAAAAAAATTATATTTAGAATAACATACAGATAATCAGAAATAATATAAATCGAAATATTAATATTTAATATGTAATTGAATTGTTACTGTCATATTATATAATTTTTTTAATATTTCTCTATTTAGAAATAAAAAAAACATACTTTTTTTATTTTAGAAAAATTCAAAATAGTTATTTTAGTTAAAAATATAAAATTTTAAGAATTTTTTTTCTTATATACTAATTTTAATATAAGATATAGTTATTAAATACTTTTAGTAAGTAATATTTATTGAATAATAAAAACTTAATACATCAACTAAATTAATAAAATAGCAAATGAATAATAATTTGAAACAATGAAAAAATAATTTCTCTATCAATCTAGAGCATAGGAATATGTATAAAAATTAAAATCAGACTTCCAATTGTATTCCTCAATTTTTGCTATTAGTCAAGGCCTAAATTTATCGGGTATTTAAATTCTGCAATATAAATTAAGAGCCAGGGGCTAAACTATTATAACATCGTGTGACCCACACGACCCTCTTTCACCGACAGCCAAAAGAGGAAGTGTTTATTCTGACCGCATATGGAGCTAAACTCAGCCATCATTGTGCGGGGCTGAGTTACAAACTTGTGTAGCGAGGGGTAGACGAACCCCTCGCTGTAAATATTTTTATTTTTTTTATAAATTAGTCAGTTTCATTATGGGTCATTTTTTTTTATAAAATGACCTCGTTTCGCCAGAGGTTCAAAAATAAAAAAAGGGGGCTGCGTAAAATGCAGTCCCTCTTCTCCTCTTTCCTCTCTCCTTATTCCCTCTACCTTTTCTCTCCCCAAGCCACCAACAGGCAACCCCACCACCAGCCGGCCCATTGACAGCTGTCGCCGGCCACCGCTCGATAAATTTTGACCATCTCTCAGTAAATTTTTAATTCCGCCACTGTTAAGAGCTATAATCAATTAGAATTAATTGCAAGAGTTGGGAAAAATAATTAAGGGCAATAATCAATATAAATTAAGAGCTATAATCATCGAGTAGTTAACTTCTGCAAAATAAATTAAGAGCTATAATCAATTAGAATTAATTGGGATAAATAATTAATAATCCTTCGACTGTAAATCTTCAATGTAAAACCGTAGACTTTGCTTGGTTGTGACTTCCCACATTCCATCTAATCAAGTTATACTTTTGGCTAAAGAAATTATATAAACATAAAAAATTAAATTTCAATAAAAAAATTTTAATTAATGAATCTACTTAAATACAACTATTACTAATCATAATTAAAATTTATTTGCCAGAAGACAAATCAATTTACCTGCCATAATATTAAAATTTAATATGCAATTATTCAATCATAAATTTCTACAAGGAATACAAAAAGACATTTCAATCATATATGAATAAAATCTTGCATAAAAATAATAAACACAATCTCATTTTCAAGTTAACATTTTTAAAGAAAATAAGAGGTACTAATATAATTTGCTTTTTTATAACTGTAAGTTAAACAATCATTTTCTTTAGTCAACAACAACTAATTTAAGTAGTAATTTTAAATATCTGGATCGACTTATTATTTATCATGTTTCATACTTATAAATCTATAATAAGATTAACCACATTTCAAGATAATAACTATTGATTTCGTGAGTTATTATTTTCGTCATGATTGTGTATTAAATAAAAATTTCTTGATGTCAATAGAATATATAATTCTATTTTCTCTTATAGCATATCAATTTAGGCATATCTCTTCTTCCTTATAATATATAAAAGCTCTTTAATATCTTTTATTTATTTATCTACGTATTAAAATTTCTTGGATATGTATATTCAATTGCTATTATGCTTAGATAGGCATATTAACAAATATAAAATAAATATGCTTATTTTTTCCATAAAAAAAACACATATATATGGATAGAGCTTTGGACACAAAACAACAAAATAAATTGATTAAAATTTAATGCTAAAAAATGAGCCATTAATAAAGCTTTTCAATTGTATGTATATGTTTTCTTGGATTTTTTATATTTTTTTTTATTGTTTGTTTTTACTTTTTGTCTTTAAATAATTTTTAAAATTAATATTCACTTTGAAATTAATATTTATAATAAATAAATAATATATGTACATATTTTTATTATAAATAGCTTTAATCATTAGTATAGCTATATTTTAATCATTTGTATGCGAAAGAGCAATTCTGTAATTAGCGCGCGCGCGTGTATATATATATTTAGAGAGTTTATTTTTAGACAAAGACAATATTATGTATGTGTCTGTGTTTGATCAATTCATAAAGTAATAATCTTTAGCAATTAAAATCTAATTATAGATTGTAGTAGAGACTTGAGGATTCTATTATTATTCTGACAAGAACATGAGCTGATCAGTTGTTTTGCTACAATATTTTGTTATATAAATCAGGTTTGAACTAGAAGATAACCAATGTTTTGTTTGATCAAATGATATTAAGCAATGAGACTTCAGTCCATTATATTAGGATAAGTCTGCAGTGTAAATTATGATTGTTAAGTTCATTGCTAATAATAAGAATGATCATTTGTGAAGCTTTATATATCATTTCAATGTGCACTAGCTAGCACATTCATTCATGCTCTGAAATGCAAGGTAGTGTTAATTGAATTAACATTATTACAATAACTATTGATTTTAGTAGTTCTTTGAACCTGCAATATCTGTTTAGCATATTAACTTTGAAAATCATAAAAGAAAAGAAAAGAACGAAAGAGCTTTATTCTCTGCAGTGTAGAAGTCTTTTCTAACCTCTCTATACCAAGATCTTCAACTTGAGAGTGGTCCTTATTATTCAATTGTTACTTGAAATGAACTATGTTTAATAGTTGTTAGCCTGAAAAAAAAAAACTAGTTACTTACAAGAATGTACCTTCTTTTTCTTATCTTCATGTTCTTTAATTATTTCTTCTTATGTTCTGATAAGCCCATAATAATTTTGTTAATAAAACTAATAAGATACAAGTATGTAGATGATCAATTCCTTTAACTCAATTTTCTTTTTGTTTTTTTTCCTTTGCAACACTTGAGGGAGGAAGAAGTACGAGTATATGCACTAATGCTAGAATATGTCTAAATATGCAAGCAAACTCACAATTAATTATAGATTGTGCAATGTTTAAAAGTTCATTAATTTTTATGAGCATACTTCATAGTTTATATTATGCGGTGCTTAATTAAAAGCTTATTTGGTATTCATCAAAGTAAAATATAGAATTTATTTATAGAAAACAGAATTATAATTATATTAAATTTCATAAGATTTGAATTTTAGTACACAAATGATAGATCTTTACTTAGTTAAAACTTTCAATTTGGAAGATTTTTGCTTTGCTCATTTGTTACTCTGTTTATGTATTTTTACTGATCCTGATTTTACTGCTAGAGAGATAAAACTAGAAAATTTATGTACATTGTTACAACCCTAGAATATTATTTTACTCTAAATTATGACATTTTGTTTGTCTTTATTTTTTTATATGTACAATTCAATTAATTATAAGATGTTAATAAATTTTCTTATGCCTTTTAAAAATATTTTTAGAAAAACATTTTTATCATAATAAAATATATAGTGACCATAATAAATAGTTAAAATATGTAAAATATTATATAAAATACAATGATAAAAAAAATTATAACCGCGCATCGGGAGCATGTACGTCTAGTTACTATTAATAGTCAACAATATGTAACAAATGGATTCATTGATGAATATACAACAGAAATCTCTCTTTTCATCTTTCTTCCCTTCTATTCTCTTACGAACAGCTTCCTTGATTCATTTCCATAGTTCACACTGGATTTGTCAGCCTGAGTCGTGAGATCAGAATCCTTCATAACTAAGGTGCATGACAAATTGCAACATTAAAATTCTACCTGCCATAACTAAAATTTCAATTCCTTTTGCATATCAGCAATAAAACCAACAGTGACAGAAAGATTGCTTGATCTGCCTCCTCCATGAACCTGCTCCTAGTTACATTTTCCACAATTACGTATCATATATTTTCTTACAGGAGACCCCCACAGATTACAGCTGCAGATAGAAAAAACATTCTGCTATATGTATACATCTAAAAAAAAAATTCACAAATTTCAAGAGTACTTACTCCATCGGAGCACCCTCTTCTGCTTTCATATCATCCTGTACACTACCTAACATTATAGCAGTCAGTATTAGCTTCCCTGCATCTGGAAAATCCTTGTGCTGCATCAAAATTGCTTCTACAGAAAAATCCAAATCCTTGGATGGTGAAACCTCTGAGTTCTCTTTTCTCAATGGCAATACTTCATCAAAACCTTCTTCTATAGTTTCTGCTTGAGGTCCATAGCACCTATTTGATGCCTGGAAAAGAACGGTGTCTCTCAGTTGCTGCAGGGTTTCTTCATCACTCCATCCTTCATCTACAGACGTTTGATGAAGTTTCCCCCAATCATCCTGATCAGCTGCATTCTTCCAACACTCCTCCAGAAGGTTTCTGTGGCTTCTACGAAATGAGAAGCTGGTCCATGCAAACACATCAAAAGCACGCAATGCTAGCTCTGGGCTTTCCACTCCAAGGCATTGCTCTATGAGCTCCTCTGGTCTAAACAGCTGCTGTCCATCATATGTCTCTGCTCCATTGGCCAGAAGGACTTCTATAATTTCTTCCTGCAAGCAGTAAATGGTTAGTTCAGCAGGAGCTTTTAAGAAAAAAAAAATAATTTTCATGCAGACTTGATGATTATTCACGGAAAATGCATATGAGCTTCTTGTATGTTGAAAACAGGGGTTTTATTTTATGAATAAACAGAGAGCGTTATTGCTTCAATCCGACTATGCTGCAATTCCAGCAAGACCTTGATTAAGAGTGAAAATATAGATTAAACAAAAAACCAATCAAGACCAAGATAAGAACATGGACTCTTGTCTTCTCACTTTTGAACACATGAGCGCACAAACAGTCATCCACAGAGAAAGGACCATCAAAATCCAGTATATTGCTGATGGATTCTAATGCATTAGATTAGATGCTACTTCAAAACCGCCAGCATATTTAAAATGAAGATACAAAATTAATGTTTAAATAATCTTTTTTCTCTGGAAGGGTTACATTGATTAATTTGCACATAACAGCCTCGTGAAATTACCAAATAGTAATTATTGAATTATATTACCTCATAAACTAGTTAGTAATTCATTTTAAACCTCAGAAACTAAATAGTGATTCACTTATCTTTGACTAGAAAAAAATAACACTACTAAATAGTTCATAGAATGAAATTGAGGAACCTAGTAATTTGATTTCAAAATAGAAGTCCTGACTTGTGAATTAGGTCAAATATGTCTCTTAAACAAACTACTTTTAAGGAAGTCATACAGGTGGGAGAGGAGAAGAAGAATGAAACCACACTATTAACTCAATGGTTTGAAGCAAACAGCATTATCAATGAACTCCAATAAAATCATGAGTTAGTAATGGCCTAAAAAGCCATGTGGACCCTATAGAAATATAAGCAACACGGTAATAACTTCAAGAGTGAATGGTTAACATACAACATGAAGGCAACAGTTAGTAAGAGGTGAGCAAGAACAAAGAAACTTGAACATAAAAACCTTGTTTATCAAAGTATAACCAATAGCCGGAGGAAAAACACAACAACATTTTTAAAACATAGCACACCTGCAATTTCAAAATCTTCAAATCTGCATCAATGCGCTTAACCTTTGTCTCAGAATCAGCATCTTTACCTGCTAATGTAGTTCCAGAAAGAAAAAATAAGCATAAAAGAAGATAACAAATAACTATGCCCTTCAGTCAAACCATTTTGTAACATATCAAATGAAAGCAACTGTTCCCAAAAAATATTCCCATAAATCTAATTCCATATATCTCTGCTTGTCAATGGTGGTTAGACCATCAATGATCCCAAGCCATGAAAAGGAGGAGCATCAAATAGTGTTGCATCTATATGACAGAGATCCAGAGATGTACCATTTGCAATGGCATTACTAAATAAGGTCAATTATACCTTAGCTAAAAGAGTGAAGAAACACAACAAAGACCTACAACTTGAAGCCGTAAAAAATGATTTAGTAAAAATATACCATTCAACATATATTCCTAGACCACGTGGAATACAGAAAGCCATAGAGCTGCCAATTAGATTGAGATAATGAGTTGACCAATGTTTGTCAATCAAGCACCTCCCTTTGCAATAATGTCAGTATCCCTTTCAGGGCAATGTTTAAAGATTGGAAGTGTTATATGGTTTTCAATATCTTCAGTATCCAGCATCAGCATCATAAAAACTAGAATTTAGCAAGGGGGAAAAAAAGAAAAAAAGGGTTAAGGTTTTGGTGACATTCTCAAGAATGGCACTCTTGTCCCTAATTGCAGGAGCTTGACAAGAGAAACAAACATATTTACTTGTACATAAAATTGCCAAGGAAATGTAAATGGCAAAAACCATTGAATGTTAATGATGTTACACCACGAAAGACGTACCACGCTTGCCGAGAGAGAGAATAATCCTTCCAATAGTCAGAAGAAACATTTACTACCACTATGTAAAGGAAAGTCAATGACATGGGACTAATCAGGGTTCAATTAACTCAACCATATGTTCTTCCTAAAAACAATGGCAAAAAATTGCAAACATGCAGTATTAGTCTTTGGGTTAGCTAATCTTATTGGTCAGTTCACAATTTTTTGAAATTGATTTTTTATTCTTAATTTATTAAAACTTTGAAGGGGAGCCTCAGCGCAACGGTAAGTATTGTCGCCGTGTGACTTGAGGTCACGGGTTCGAGTCGTGGAAACGGCTTCTTGCAATTGCAAGGGAAGGCCGCATACAAAGACCCAATAGGCCTGACCCTTCCCCGGACCCCGCTCATTGCGGGAACATTCGTGCACCGGGCTGCCTTTTTAATTTATTAAAACTTTAGAAATGAATTCTAGTTGGGCTTCCTCCATTTATAAAAGAAGCAAACCCCCTTCTTACTTTGACATTTTTTATGTAGGACCAATTTGTCACATTGAAAGAAGGCACAAGCCTCCTTACCAATTAAATCCAGCTGGTGTCCCACATCAATTTGCAAATATTGAAATTCAGATATCAATAAAACCATCACAGAAGGCATCCGCTCTGATAACTCTTTTTCTGCAAACTGCTATAACATAACTCTTGCATGAATCAGTTTGGTTTCTAGCCAATAACAATTAAATGACAGGACTGAAATCAAACCCAAAAAAGCCGCAAATTACTAACCACTGCACCAATACATTTGGCTGACCAAAATTCTCAGTTTGGTTTGTTTCATGGGTCTGTATTTTGTTTTAATCATTTCTACATGGAACTTCACCTTGATTGAGAGTATGATCAGGCATTTGCAAATACTTTTATTATTAGACATCAAGAAACCAACAATTTGTGGAAAAAGTCTCAAAAGCTAATGGCTTTATAAATGCCACAAGCAACCAAAGGAGTAGACCATACCTGCCATGGCAGCAATCTTTGAGAGATTCAAAAGACGTTTTCTGTCTGTTAGTGTTGTTATCAAGTTGGTGCGCTCAGGGTTTGCACCCTCTTCAACTTCTGAAATACAGCACTCATTTTGAGAAACAGCCAAAACATGAAGAGTTTCAGAAGCTGAGCAAAATTGATGAAGGAACAGCTCATGAAGCCAAAGCAGATTTTGATGGTGCTTTAGAAAAATAGATAACTCTTCCTGGAACTCTTCCCCAAGCCTTAGAAGCTTAGAAAATTGCCTCTTTGCATGCAGTTGCTTAAACACAAAATAACTGAAGCCTCCTTTAGGTCCCATGCTCTCTCGCTGAGGAAAAAGAAAGCAACAAGTGATATTAGGAAATAATGAAGTGAGAATTATATCCATTGACTGATCAAAAAGCCAACATAAAGCAACAAGAGATGAATAATGTCCATATAATTAGCACATGGCTCATAACCCATGACATACGCAGTGGTTGATAACAACACAAAGAGATATAAACATTCAACTAAAGAGAGAAACAAGGCAAAAATTTTTCTAGAAAATAAATGACACTCCACAGTACTAAAAGTTTCAAGAAAATTTAACTTTTTGCTCAGGCCAAACTACTTAAATGTGAATTTTTTTTCCCCTAAAGGCCTATTTGCCTTAAAACCTTTCAAGCAATTCAATCAACAATATAGCACATGCATAAATTCCCTATCGTATATCATTATTCACGAGCTACACACTCTAATAACTAAGCCTAAATCACAAACTAGTTGGTGTCAACTGGAGAACCGGTTCTTCCATTCCGCTTGGTTATGAGTTATTTCTTTAGAAAGATTTAGCCCACCCATCTAGATCTTTTCTTCTCTCAATTTTTCTTCAATAGGTGCAACTCCTACCTTCTCGCAAATATATTCATTTCTAATTTGGTACAGCCTCTCATTGCCAGATACCTCATTTCCACAATATTCATTGTTTGTATGCCTCGTTTCTTTACCATCCAATACTCACTGCAATACAACACTAGCTACACATTCTCCCATGAGTCCCATCAATTTCAAAAAAGAAATGAAATGAGCAACCCTCTTTTTTTATATTTTAAAAATATATATATATATATAAATATATTCATATCTGATAAAATAAACCTCGACAATGCATCTATATAATCACTAGAAAGGAGAGACAACTTGGAACCTTAAGGTTAAAGCCATTAGTTCTACATTTCAAAGAGGGCTGCTTTGGTCAAAGGATAAGAGTACTTGGCAGTTAAATATTTCTTGCAACTGTTTTAATTAGGAATTCTTATATTATTAAATTCGAGAAAGCAAAATAGAAACTATTCCCTCTAGTAGTTATTTCAAATTCATCTTCATTCAATTCACAGTTTCATTTACAATTATTCTACCCAATCAAACAAAATCCATATGGTTAAAAGTCACAACGCTAAGTAATGAAACGCTAATATCAGGCCCAGATGTTCACAATAAACTCCCCAGCTATCCCAGAGCAACCTAGCATAGTGAGTCAAATTCCATGAGATTACAATGTACAATAGGCATTTTAAAAATTTTCAAACAAATTTCATCCACATTCATGATTTCATTATGAATTTACCCAATAAAAGAAAACCCAAATAGTCAAAACACTAAATTTAAATGAAATACCAAGACCAAATATTTTCATTCTAAATCCCCAAATATCCAAAATGAAACCTAACAGAATTTGAGTCACATTCTGAGAGAGATTGTCTGGTGTCTGCATGTATTTTCTTCTTCTCTTTCTTCTTTTTTAAAGTACCACAGTTGTTTGGTGTCTGCATATATTTTCTTCTTCTCTTTCTTCTTTTTTCAAGTACCACTACAGTACCACAGGGACTGTTCACTTTAAAGTGGCAATCCAACAATTCAGTCCCTCATCTTCAATACTCAAGCTCTATAGATCCAGCCATGCCTCATTTAAACCCCCAAAATCCCTCAACCATCAACAATTTACCAGTTCAATAAGCTTCTTATGATCACGTAAATCCTAATTTCTTTACTCCCCTACATTTCAAGCAACTTATTTATTTAATTCCCACCACTCACTATCAATCCCAGTTAAATAAAATCCTAGCTCATTCTTGAAACTGCTCTTACTTCCCCCCTTAATCATATATCATAAAATCCATCAGTAGTTCATGTTTTTGCCACCATATAAACACTAGTGGCAGATTTCGCAAATTCATCCTATGTCAATCTACAAAGCTGGTTTACTAAAGAAAATGCAAACAGAGCAGCAGAAATCATCTATCATTCTTTTACTGATAAGTTTTGATAACCATTCACCAATTTCAAGTTTATCTTTATTTTTAATTATTTACATAATTAAGAACACAAGCAACTCTAATTTTCATGCGTTAGCATGCCAAGATTGATCACCATTCCCTTTTGGTCTCTTCATTGGCATGCTAATCTGGATGATTCCCTCACAAAGACCATACAGCACAGCAAAAATGTCTAAATTAAAATGAACTTTCAGTCTATCCAAGAGAAACGAAAAATATTTGACAAAATTATTGTAGTTGAAGCTTTTGGCACATTTGACAAAATCTATTTTGCCTGTAAAAAAAGGAGGAATCAATTAGAAGAGAACTTTTAAAGCATGCAAATGATACAGGAGACATCAATTAGAAGAGAAAATTTAATGCACGCACAGCACCCAATAACCAACTTTTTTGGGAATCTGTCCCTTTTTTAATGCATTATAAATTTAACACTGAAGGAGTAACAGAACACGGCACACTACTTTTTTGTGGCATTTTACATTCAGAAACAGATTAAAAAAATCACCATAAGATTTCTGAGCAGTGCAGAATCATTGAGATCACAGCATATACTCCACATGGTATTGTATCCTTCATGCCTTTTTGCAATGGATAGCAAACTTGAATAAAGCTTTTTAAAGATTTCCTCGTTCTGTTCATTAGTTCCTACATTCAAGACCTTAAAAACAGAAATGGTTCAGGGTCTATATCAATTTTGGCACCACGACAACAAAATTCTAGACAAGAAAATATTAACCTGATGCCCATCTTTTGCAAAATGTTTCAGTTTTTGATAGAGGGAGTCAAGAATGGAATCCCGCCTATTCCAATACTCATCTACTAGACCTTTATGTTCTTCTCCACACTCGAGTTTAGCTCTAATAGCATCGGCATATGCCTCGAGAAGAAGTTCAGCCATTACTTCTAAATGGCTATACAGGTATGATTTTATGGAATTACCGAGTCCATTTGTTTCATTTAGCAGCTGAAGCATGAAAGATGCAATTCTCCACAGCCCATTCCGCACCATAGGTCTACAGCACCAAGGTGTTAAGCCCTCAGGTGGTGGATACCACATGTGATGCTCATTTCTACAAAGTGTAGCAGCGCGAACTACACAAACAACTGCATTTGAGAGTTCACAAGCTCTCTGAATTTGAACCTCGAGTGCTTGTTGCTCACTTATTACATATTCTAAGTGCTTATCTAAGCAATAAAATACTTCTTCCAGATCAGAAACCTTACTATAAAATACTTCACCATTGTCTCTGTCCATAAGAAGAACAGTATTCCGACGGGCTATCTCACCAACTAACTGAATAAGATCCCAAAGAGCTCCTGAACTTTGAGTTTCTGAACTAGAATATGGGAAGCCAGCAACAGAATGGTTCTGGCTTATCACATTTTGCAGTTCTCTCAGTTGAATCATTCCAGCAAGCTTTTCACCATGTTCTAAGATAATCTGCAAAGACTGCCCTGCAAAAAGAAAACTCAAGTTAGGTTTGGCATGTTTCAACATTCATGTATTGTTTCTTTGTTGGTTAGTTTGTGTGTTATTGATTTCGTATACTAGAAAGCACCCCTTTCCCATCCCCAAAGTAAGATACTTTTACAATAGTCTCAACATGAGCCACAAACTAAATAAAATATGCATACAGAAGTATGTATGCATACATAACTGAAATATACAATTTATCGTACTTTGTTTAGAACATAGCTCCTCGTGACACTTCGATAAAGCAAGAAATTGAAGAAATTTCTCATGCTTTTGCTGCTTTTCCATTAGTTGGCTCGAAATTATGGTCAAAGCCACAATTTCAGCACCTCTAGTGGTTGTCCAGTGTTTAGCTAAGGTGTCAACGATAGATTTGCTTGTCCAGGTGAAAATGTTTGTTTCTCCATCCCTTTCAAATGCCCCCGAGTTTTGAAGCCATTCAAATGATGCATTAACCTGTCCTGTTAACAGAAAATCTTGAAAAAATTGACCAAGTAAAGCTTCTGATTCTTCATCTTGGGCACTTCGATGTGCAATTCCAGTCATAACAGCCCTCTGTCTACCACCAGCATTCCATGCTTCAGAACTAGCTCTTCTAGGAGCAACATTGTCTGCAAATGTGATGTTTCTTCTCTCTTCTTGTGCAGATCCTTCTTTTGAGCTCCCCTTACGCGACAAACTTCTCTCAGGTGGTTCAACTCCCCCAAGTAAAACAGCTTTTTCTGGTATTGCCCATATTCCTGCTTTCTCTGTTAATACAACCCATGCACCATCTTCACCATCATTAACAGAAGGAAGAACAGAAGCATCCAGAACTTTTTCAGCACCATAAGGTAGGTCAAACTGATAGAGACGGGTAGAGTTCCTATAATAATGGGTTACTGTTGCTGTCCCATCACCAGAAAGAATGATTGTTGAGCCTGATGGCCTGCCTCCCACCCTAAGTCTCATAGAGAATAAGAAATCCTCATCTTCAACTCTTGCTTTTGGGATTATTACTTGAATTGGAGCTTTTTTCTCCAAAACTCTTTCATGTATATTAGAGGATATGTTTACTCCAGATTTATATTGCATTGTCAGAAGAGAATACTGCGTATAGCTTGAACTGCTGACTCTGTCCTTACAGAATGTGGCAACAAGGACTGTTATCACTTTACCCTGATCATCCACCTGCACATCCAAAGGCCAGATACGTTTCTGACCTGCCAAATCCTTTTTAATTCCCAAATCTCCATCAGTACCAATAATTTCATGAGACCAGAGCTTTGACACATTTAAATCAGGATGAAATGTAATATTGAAGCACTGTATCTCATGATCAGTCAATAAAAGAAACTGCCTGTTAGAATCCTCCATGGAATGAAGCGGAAAATGCCAGATAAGTGACCTTGGATAGCCCTTGCTAGAAACAAATTGACCATTATCATTTCCTCTAAAGGATGTACTTCCTATGTTTTGACATAATTTACGTTGAATGCCTGTGGGGGTGCAACTATATTGCCATATTTCACCATTGGAACTACAGACCAGAGCAACACACACCTGCTGGACAGCAAGCACTGCAGTAGCAATCAAAGAGTTGAAAGAATTCAATCCAATTGAACTACTTCCATGCCCACTGTATTGTTGCTGCCTGTTTGGGATGGTCTTGCCATCAATAGGGGAAGAAGTCACCTCTGATTCATCAACAGAAAAAAGACTGGTAACAGGAGTAGATCCCTCTTCAGAGTAAATGTTAGGCCAGTATATGACATCTAGAGATTTTTTGTTACACATTACAATGCCAGAAGAAGTGCAACTCTGTACACCTTTATTTCTCCCTCTGCAGGATTTATCCCAGTTGACAACACAAAGCATCCAACTGCTACTGTCATCAGGACTCTTCCTAACATCTCTAATATTTGAAACATTTGAAGGAAGTTCAAGAAAAATACAATCTTTTGAAGCGACAGATGACAAGTAACTCCATAAGAAGAGTCTGTTTCCACAGAGAATCCAAGAAAGACATGAGTCCTTATCCATTCCACCAGAAATAACTGCATCACCTGCCAAATAGCATACAAGAGTTTAGTAACTTTCCAAAAGCATAGAATAGTAAAAACTTTGGTTCTAAGAGTACAAACCAGGAATATGCTTTCGCAGAAAGCTGAACTGTTCATCATGAACTACTTGGGGGAACTCTCCAACATATACAGGCTTAATTGCATCTACTTCATTCCCTTTCTCACTTTTGTATGCTGGTGGTATTCTAGAAGCAAATAACAAGAAATATTAAACTACCATTGTACTCCCTAGCAAAAGAAAAACTGAAAAAACATAACCCTATATCAGTGATGGGAGAAAGTGCAAGCTACATCAGCATTACGAGGCAAACAATAAAATGATGAGTTATTGAACAACCACACTTTGAGAAATGTATTTAGTGAGATCAGAAGCATTTAAGATCCTTTTTGTCTCCTTGACTTCTATCAAAGCCATTTTTTTTATTGTATATAAAATTAGATTCGTCATATGCTTCCTTTTTAGTCTTGTGAAGAATTTATCATGCCCAAGTGCAACTGAGATGCATGATTATCCACAATTACCTATTTACTCAGCAATTGCTTTAACCTACCACAAATTCACATTTTTTCAAGCAATACTAACACATTACCACAGAAGTAATAAAGAATCAAATAACACTTATCATTCTACAAAACCTAGAAAATTCATGAAATGTTCAATTTCAGTATAGCAAAAAAGAAAAAAAAAAACTTCAATAGACAATAATAAATTCCGCAGGACTTTCAGAAAGCCAAAAAGTTCGGTAGTAATCTAGCACTTAAACATGCATATAGCGCTGACAAGCGAGAACTTCAATCGATCATAATTAAAATGTAGCACTTGAAAAAGGTGCGTTCTAGGCCGAGAAAAAATACCGGGCAAGAACAGAAAGGCGATGAGCCCAAGGAGCAGGAGTACCAGTGGCAGGCCGGCTAGGGATCGAATTATCTGGAAGAGAATTACGGCTCTCCGGTAGAGGTGTGATCGGAGAATCAGGTGCTTTCTGAACTAGATTTCGTTCCTTTCGAGAGCTGAGATTCGTCCTTCTCGTTCCTGGAGAGAACATCACTATAAGCTTTTCCCAGACAGAGATGAGAGTGAGGTTTAAGGTTTATGCATCGGTGATAATGAGAATGTGTGTGTAAAGAGTGTTGAGTGGGAGAAATTTGAATTGTTTTTTTTTAATGGTTTTGGAAGAAAGTGAAATTGGAGGAGTGATGATCAAATATGATCGAGCTCATGGTTTTTACGTGATCCCATATTGCCATTGGAAGATACGTCGTCAACTTAACCTGATGGAGAAAATGCTTAGATTAACGTCTCTGATCCGCAGATATGATAATTGAGAATGGATAACGCACTAGACACTTAACACATGCTTTGGACTAACTCTAAAACATATAAAGTATTCTTTCCATTTCTTTTTAACTGTAGTATAAAAATAATATTCACAAATTTAAAAAAATATTTACTTATTATAAATTTTATAAAAATTTTATTATAATTTATTTAAATAATATTTTTTATCTTTTTATTATTTTTAAAATAAAATAAAATTTTGTTTTTTTATATGACATTTAAAATAAATTAAAGTGAGTAATATTATACATATAAATATATACAGTATTAAAAGTTTTATATTAAAATACTATAAAAAATATTTATAACAAAAAATATTTAATGTTATAACATGTTTTTTGAATTGATTCGTTAATTTATTGTTTAAAAAGCATGATAAGCCAAATTTGAAATTTTTATTAGAATAATTTTCTTGAAATTTAAATATGGAAAAATATTCAAAAGCAATCATGTTTTATTTATAATTTTTATTTAATAAAAATAAAAATTTATGGTTTTAATTGAAATAATTTTTATAATTTTTATTTTATTTGAAATAAAATAAAAAAATTTTTTCTTATACGACACTTGAAATAAATAAGAGTGAGTAATATTATACATATAAATATATACAGTATCAAAAGTTTTATATTAAAATACTATAAAAAATATTTATAACAAAAAATATTTAATGTTATAACTTATTTTTTGAATTGATTCGTTAATTTATTGTTTAAAAAGCATGATAAGTCAAATTTGAAATTTTTATTAGAATAATTTTCTTGAAATTTAAATATGGAAAAATATTCAAAAGTAATCATATTTTATTTATAATTTTTATTTAATATAAATAAAAATTTATGGTTTTAATTTTATTCAACTACTTACATTTAAATAAATTTCATTAAAATTGATAAAATTTATAAATAAATTTTAAACTTAGCAAAACTAAAAAAATTTTAAAACTAATAAATTTTAAGTTAATTTATCTATTTAAAATAATTCTTCTAATTAATTTTAAATATAAAATTTAAATGTTTTAATGAAATTCAAGAAAGGTTAAAAATACTTGCAATATTAATTCTCCTCCTTTCTTTCTTTTTCTGTTGTCTTATGTGCTACTTTCAAAGCTAAATATCTTTCTTTTTCTCTTTTTTTTTTCTTTTCTATATTTCTATACTGTATATTATTAGTCCTAGTTTTTTCTTATAAAATCTGAGGGTAAATCCCTTTATTTCTCCTTTTCCTTTGTTTGGAGTTTTTTGCTTTCTCTTGATGAGATTTTTGTGACTGGAAAAATCGTGATGGGAAAGATCTGCTTATCAATTATGTCATGCTTACGAAGACATAATTTTCAGTTTAACTAACCAAAATTTTCGATTCGATATGATTAATTTATCAGTCTTACTCATCAATAATGTAGTTTAGCGTTTGAAAAGAAGTTATTGTTAATTTTTGAGATTAAGTTCATAAGGTGATTGTAAACAATATTTCAAGTATACCACTGCAAAATTGATTCAAATCTTCTAAACTTTGTCTCTGTTGCCATGGAGTATTTAGCCATAACTTGGGTATTATTATGCAGGCTCTCCCCGCCATGTAACAATATAAGGAATCTCCTAGTCCTTGTCATAGTATCTTCTTGTTGGATTTTATAATTTATTTAAAGGTCATCATGTAACTACGAAACAGAAGAGAAATCTAAGGCCTACGTAGAAGGGAAACTAAGGCCTCTCAAGTCTGAATCAGAAACATTAGACAATCACTAAAAGCATTGAAAGTTCGTTATAATAATTAAATGGATAATAGAAAGGTAAGATGTGGGTAGTAAATGGCAGGACTCGCTTTGTTATTTATCTCATGAGCTCTTTGTTTATATTTGGCCAATGCCTAAATATCATATGCATAATTTACATTCGATCTTCTTCAGAATTTTGGCGCTTTGTTACCAACAAAATTAAATACGCTCCTCCGCTCAAGGCCCCAAACTACAGTCTGCATACGCAATGCATTTTGCTTTTATTAGTCTAGGTTAATAGTTCTTTTTATTGATGTCACTTCATCCTCTGGATTATATTTTAATTTGGGAACTGAATTTACTTTCTATTTTTAAAGTAAAATTATCAAATAAAATTATTTCTTTTTTTTTTTCATTTTTATTCATCAAGATTTATATCTTCAGATTATATCATAACTAACACTTTTTTATAGTAATTTCTTTTTAAATAATTTATTATTTATCGGATTAAAAACTGAATTTTTAAGAATAAAAAATCAATTTTAGTAATGCAAATATAAATCCACAAGAATCAGTTTATTATTATTATTATTATTATTTTGTTCTGCTTTAGATTGTACAAAATATAAAAACTCAACTCAACAAAGCTTTAATCATCCCAAGTGGATATTGGCATGATACATACAACTACAAGGTTAAGATCAGTTTAGAAGCAACCAATTTCATGCTATAAAATTTCTGTGGAAGATGTCCAACCAAGAGCAAATTTCTTCATAGCTGATCCATATTACAATGATTTCCTTGATATGACACTCATTATATTCTGCTCCCAACATTGAAACAGAAATATAACTACAAATCATCAGAAATAAATAAATATATATATATATATATATAAAAGCCCGTATACAAAAGAAAGTTCTCCATTGAAGAATTTTCAACGCTATCTTGCCAGGATTGAAGAACAAAAGTTGAGTTTACAATTCTGTTACCTAAAACAAAAACAAAACTACAAATACATACACATACAATCTTGTTTCAGGGTTCCAGCTTCAATGAAACAACTCGTGACTGTCTATTGCGTTTTGCTACCTTGACAAAGACTATAGAGAGGCAGGACGGAGCCCACCAAGGCCGGCGAACTTTTTGCTCTCCTTTTAGGCAAGCCACTGAAATGGTGTCAACAAAAGCAATTCGCTTAAATCACAATCTGGAAGGACTGGGATAAAAAGATGCATGTTCCAGGCACACTTTTTCAAAACTACATCAACTACGACCATTACTAAGTTCACATTACTTCTCAGGATGATCACAGAATTTCAATTTGCATAACAAAAATATTCGACTTTAATTTTGTTTCAATAAGTTAAATATTGCAAAACTTTGAAAAAAAAAATTCAAGTTTTTTATATGTCAACCAATTAAAATTCTTTGAATATAGTTTACAATTAAAAATAGACTATTTCTCAGCTAACATCAAAAATTTGGCAATATAATACGGATTATTTAATGCATTCAATACGACTTTATAGAAAGGTGAAAGGTGATTTAGCAATTACAAAGAAATTTCATGTATAAATAAAAATTGCACTATGAACAATGCTACAAATCTATAATGCTATTATCATGGTCTACCAAAGAAAGAAATATCTTTATTTGTCAGAGAAATATCGAAGGATACTACCCAAAATCTGGCTCAATGGCAATGCTTAGTGCATTTAGGCCTAGCATTGGCACAAGCCCTATCCGGGCTATCTTCGCTTGTTTTATTGTATTTATTATCTTAATAAGCAGTACTGATCTATTGCCTGTTTAAGTTTGTAAAAGGGCTAGCCTTTTCTGGCATCCTATAAAGCAGTTATATCATGAAACTCATTTCATTAGCAATTCATTAGATAAGTGTCATGAAACACAAGGTTAACTAGTTAAGGAGACAGCAAACAAGTCAATATTTTCATAGTTAAATAAGAGAGATGGATACATAGTTGAAAGGGAAATAAATATATAGATACATAGTGTGTGTGTGAGTGTGTTTGTGTGTGTATAGAGAGAGGACCTTTAATTCGTCTGAGCTCTTTACACAGTGTGATAAAGTCTCCCCATTTCATGTGGCACCTCCTTATAAACCGTAGAATCTGTTCAGTTGTGAACATAGACATGCCCTCTAAATACTCTCCATTGACACCATTTTCTTTGAAAATCTGGCGGTAGCTACCCAGATTTATCACTTCCAACCACAAACCAACATCCTAGTCAAATGAAAAGATGCATGGCAAGGAAAAAGTTAGTCTCTAGTTTCTACAATGGCATAAGGCATGCATCATTATTTAGACAAATTTGGAAAAATTTCAGTCAAGGTAATAAAATGAAATAACCTGCCAATTATCAATTACGATCACTGAAACTATGTTTCCAGATATCAAAGAAAGCATGGTTCTCATAAATTTTTTACATCTGGACAAATGATCAAAATCATACCAATGAGTTGGAAAATGAACAGCAGTCGTGCCATTTTACATTCTTCATGAGAAAAAGATCCTTAACATTCAATGATCATCTAATCCAAGATAACATCTATTCATGCAGGTTCACATCCTATCACTTTGCCACACTAGTATTTGAAAAAACATAATTTGGATGCTTCTAAAAAAGCTGCTATCAGATATGTCAGTTGTTTGGAAAATCCATCATATTTCCTCTTGATCCAAGATTATCTCCAGGTTCATCATGGAAAAATAATCCATCCTCAGGTTCATAATGGAAAAAAAAATACTCATCATATTCTATTTCATCTTAACAGAGAGTAGACATTGATCAAACTATTCTTTCTAACATACCTAGTCCATATCAATCATTACCAGTTCATGCACCAGTTCTTGCATTTTGCATTGTCTAGCACCAAGTCACAATATTCTCAATGGAGGATCTCTTTCAAGCTATCATTACATTCCCAAAGGCAGTCCCAAGTTATGCACTATGAAATTCTCTATGACATAAATAGTAGAAACCATATACTGCTCGTCAATTTGTGAATCTTCTCATGCTGAACCAAGTTTGAAGTTTGTATGCAAAACCATATAAATACAACATAAAGCTCTATCACTGTCTTTCAAATATAATCGTGCACACGGAGTATATCTTCATCTAAGATCCTAAGATTCGTTCTGCTCTCATGCATAATATTTTGCATTGAACTTGACTTTTAAATAGCACTATTAGCCACACAACAATTAAACGAAACGGCTAAACTTTTTTATTATGAACTCATAATCTAAACAATATTGCAACCAGTAACGCTAAATGCCTAAGCTCAGATTTGAAAGTAAAAGGACAAATTCTGGCATCAAAAGCAAAGAATAAGAGAGAGCTATGAGGACAATACCAACAGAGTCTCACCACACAAAAAAATACAGAAAGCTAATGCAAACTGAAAGTAAGAAAAATCAAAAATAAATAGGGACCAAAATGAAATAGGCAATAATTCATTGTTGGGCTGGTGCAATTGCAAGTGATAGATAAAACCATATACTGCCACACGATAAAACCCCTGAGAACCTATCAGCAGCATCTAGGGGATCATAAGAAACTATCTAACAAATCCCCACTTGTGATCAGTTAAATATGATTAAATGAATTCGCTCTTCTTCTTCTAAGTCTTTCAGTGGATTTTTTTTTTCATAGCAAAACTAAAAAAAAAAAGGTCACAATTCCAATTGAAATTCGAGAAGAAATTTAAAACCCAACAAAATCAGAAAGTTGAAACCGAATTTTTTATTAAAAAAAAATTAAATTAGACCTCACAGAATCATATATAAAATTAAATATCACAATCAAAACCTCAAACTCTAAAATTAATAAAAATTAAGTATTACAGTTGCAGCGCCTAAAGTTCTAACTAGTATTAACAAGATCTAACAGAAGATCCAATAAAATATTGTTAAAAATAAAAAAGAAGAAGAATAAATAGAGAAAGAAATCGATTACCTCAACAGTCCAAATAAAGAAATCAAGAGGCTCAGGTGGCCTTCCTTTGCTCATTTCCTCAGTAAATATCCCCAAAACTATTACCTAATCTTCAAACGCAAACAACAGAATCTATATTTCATCAAATTTTAGTCCAATTTTCACTCACAACCCAAAAAAAAATTCAAAGAAAAACCAATTGGAACTCTACAGTTTATATAATTGGAAAAGAGAGAAAAAAAAAAGAAATTGGAATCAGAAATCAACCCATACAAAGCAATAGATTCCAATACACTAAACTTTTTCCTTTATTGAAACTTTTAATAATATACTATATTTATAATAAAAATAATAAATAAAATGGGTTTTGTTATTTTCTAGAGAAGCAAAACAGAAAGTGAGAGAGAAATATGGATAGTTACCGCGCAGGAGAATGTGGAAATTAAGGAAGTGAATTTCGCTACATTTGATTTGAGATTTGGGAAATTAGAAAAAGAAAAGAGAAGAGAGAAAGGAAAGACAATGGATGTAATGAAATAACAGAGTGTATGTGTGTGTGTGCGTGTCGCTTTAATGGGACTGATCTGATTGGGTTGCTTTTCCACTAAAACACTTGCGACTCTCTCTGTGCTTTCTATTTGTGTTTTTGCGTTGCACTCCCCATTTTCCACGCGCCCTCCACCTGCTTTCTCTGACACTCGCTCTTTTTGGCTTTTTTTTTGGCCTTTTCTTTTGTATGTATAATGTATGTATTATTTCTATTTGACTAATGCTGTAAATTACATTGGATTATTTGAAAAATTCGTACTTTTTTACTTTAAATTTTTTAGAGGGACCTTTATTTTTTTTTTATAAATTACATATATGAAAAAAAATATTTAAAAAATTTATATCTATTATTTAAATAAAAATAATATACATACTATACTTTAATAATTGAAGAGTTTTTATATGTAGTTAAAATAAACTGAATTTTACAACTAAGAATATATTTTTTTTTATTATTATAAGAAAAATTTATAACCCTATCATTCATATTTTTTTCTATTGCTCTGGTATCTAGGCAATTTTTTTTTAATACAATGTGCTTTTTTTTAGAAATAAATATAAATCCATTAATTATGCTTGCATCAAATTATACAAAATCAATTATAGATGTGAAAACACAATTTCTTTAAATATGCGTGCTAATGCATTAGCACATTAGTTCGTTGACCTCTTAACATAGACAATGCCACAATTTGTTAACTACATAAGCAAAGATCTATAATCTTTCATTCCCTAATTCAAGTAAGAGTTCTCTAACATGATTCCCCTAAGTACTTGACTAAATCCAAAACATCAATTTCAAAAATTACATTTGTCTTCTGAAGTTCCTTTACCAAATTTGGGCTTGGGTTATGCATTCCCTAGTTTATTCTATTCATTGCTTCTATTATTGCCCTTGTACAATCATGAATTATGCAGCCATATCCCACCTTCCACTCATTTATAAACACCAATCCAACAGTGTTGCATTTTAAAAAAATTTCAGATAGGGCCATCCATTTAACCACACTAGAATCGTGTTCTACTTGCAAACTCTCTTGTGTGTTGCTAATCTATCGTTTTTTAGCATCTTGCCATTGTTTCATGAATTGCCGTTGTTTTTTAATATGCACCTTTTCTTGTAATGTATATTTGGAAATCGAATTTTGCAGCAAAGGACAAACGGTGGAAACTAAAGTATGCTTTATGAATTAAATAACCCGAGTTGTGTCTAAGACACTATCCTTAGGAATTATTTTGATAATTTATCAGGATGAAACAGGCCCACCTTGGCATAAATCCAAGGAAACATAATAGCAGGAGAATGACAATAAATTAAACCCGGCAGCAGGTGAAAGAGCAGCAGACAAAAAATATCAAATCAGTAATTTTTATGCATATGAAAACTGGCAGCATAAAGTATTTATAGAAAAAATTTATGAACGCTTAAACAATGTTGAAGAGAGGAAAAAGAGGAGATAAATATGCATAACATTAATATTAACGTTAAAAAGGAGTTTGTAATGCAACAATTTTTTAAAGCTAAAAACTAGTGTATTTTAGATTAGGTAAAATTATATTAAAAATAAAAATATATGAAAAATAAAACATGAGCTAAAACCGGACCTCGCATCTATCTCACACGCAGGGGAAAACCAGTAATTTCCACACGAAATGGACTTTTGGCCCACTCCTCATGCGCATGAGGCTCTCCTCTCTTTCAACCTATTACAAACCCATAAGAAGAAAGACGCTAGATAAAGAATATGAAAAATATGTATTTTTTTCAATGTGGAATCTTTTGAAATAGCTCACATATATGCATATGCATGTTCCAACAATCCTCCACATATTTCAAAAAAATTATTTTCTACTAAGTATAATTACGAGTGAAAATACTTTGAATCTGGTGTCTTTTGGACTATGAACTAGGCTTAGACTGAAAAAACATAATATACAGAGTTATAATAAAGTTTTAAAACTTTTATGAACTTGTAACTCTTTTTGTATATTAGAGTCCAATCAATCATAATACACTCCCACATTTCCTATTGTTAACATTTTTTTGCGCTAATACACCATGCGCACACCTGGTATTTCATAAATGCTCTAGAGATTATGCCACAATCTCATAAGAGCGGCTCCACTCCATATTTACATAGGTGATTTCATCAAATGTTTGTTGCATTACATACACCACCCATAAGGAATATGAAACCATTAAGAGTTCTTAACTCATCCTTTCACTTAATGCAATCTAGCACCACTCACATAATAGGAAAGGGCCACATTAATAGTGCTAGCAGAAATAACAAAAGACTTGTTATTACCCACATGAACATTTTCATGGGATCTCCATTCACAAAGGTTAGGTTATTGTCTCTGTTATTTTCTCAATTGGCTTAAGTCCCATTTCCCTGGATGTTTCATTTATTAATTACCTTCCCAATGGTTTAGTCAGAGGATCGACTAAATTCACTTCTGACTTTACATAATCAATGGATATAATTTCATCTTTTTACAACTGCTTAAATCACATCTTATCTCAATCAAATATGTTTGCATTTACCATTGAAAGCTTTGTTCTTTGAAATGGCTATTGCTGCTTGGCAATCACAATATAAAGACACAAATGGTGTTGGTTTTATTCCTAACGGAATATTCACTAAAAAAAATTCAACTACTCAGCCTTATTACCAACCAGTAACAGAATGATAAACTCTGACTCCATTTTGCAATAATAGTTTATCTTGCTAATTTCCAAGTAATAGCTCGACCTCCAATGGTGAACACATAACCACTGGTGGATTTTGTCTCATCTGAATCTAAAATCCAGTTAGCAACACTGTATCCTTCTAATATAGCGGAAAATCAACCATATGAGATACCACAATCCATGGCACCTCTCAAATATTTCATTAGTTTGACTAATGCATTCCAATGCTCATGATTTGGATTATGTGTGTTTTTGCTTAATCTACATACAACATATGCAATGTCAAATCGAGAAAAGTTCATTAAATGCATTAGACTTCCAATAATCTATGTATACTCAGATTGAGCAACATGATCACCTCTATTTTTCTTTAATTGAGTATTAGCATCATAAGGAGTACTCACTAGTGTGACATCATAATGTTCAAACTTCCTGAGAAGTTTCTTAATATAATGTTCTTGTAATAGCATTATACCATCACTTTTTCTTATGATTTTAATACCCAATATCACACTTGCTTTACCTAATTCTTTCATATCAAATTTAGAAGCAAGAAAACATTTGGTTTCAAGTACTAATTTCAGACTAGTACTAAAAATGAGAATATCATCCACATGCAAACATATAATCACACAATCATTATTGACAACCTTTACATAAACACATTTATCTACTTCTATAGAAGAAAAATCATCACTAAGCAAAACTTGATGAAATTTCTCATGCCACTGTTTAGGTACTTGTTTTAAGCCATATAATGATTTAAGAAATTTACAAACTTTATTTTCTTGACCAAGAACCACACAACTTTTAGGCTGTTCCATATGAATTTCTTCTTCCAAATCACTATTTTAAAAGGATCTTTTGACATCTATTTGATAAATAAAAAGTTTGAAAATAGAAGCCAAAATAATCAAAATAAGAATAGAAGATATTCTAGTCACGTGAGCAAAAATGTCAAAATAGTCTACATTTTATTTTTGTGAAAATTTTTTTGTAACAAATCTAACTTTCTCTTTTTCAATAGAACCATTAGTATTAAATTTCCTTTTAAAAATCCATTTGCAACCAATAGGTTTTGCTCCAGGATGTAAATCAACTAATTTTCAAGTATTATTTTGCAAAATAAAATTAAGTTATGCTTTAATGACGTCTTTCCAAAATGGTACATCAGAAGAAGAAATTGCATCATAAAAATTCAAAGGATCATTTTCCACAAGATAAGTATAAAAATAATTTCTAAAGGAATTTTCTTTCCTTGGTCTTTTACTTCTTCTTAAATCTTTATTTTCATACTCATTTTGAATAACAGGTGCATGAGAAATATTATTAACTTTTAAAGGAAAAATATGTCAAAAAATTCAGTATTCTTAGTTTCAATAATAGAATTATGTTCAAGCATATCACTGTTTAAAACCAAAAATCTATATGTAGCACTATATTTAGCATAACCAATGAACATGCAATCATAAGTTTTAGAGCCTATTTTTCTCTTTTTAGAATCAGGAAGCATTACCTTAGCAAGACACCCTCACACTTTTAAATATTTTAGATTAGGTGAATAACCCTTTCCACAACTCATATTGTATCTTACCAATTTTCTTTTATGGAATCCTATTTTGTAAGTGACATGCAGATAATATGGCTTCTCCCCAAAGGTTTTCAAGTGCATTAGAACTAATAAGCATATAGTTCATCATGTCCTTTAAGATTCTATTTTTTCTTTTAGCTACACCATTTTATTCAGGTGAATATGGAGGAGTTACTTTATGCTTTCTTTTTCATAGAAATCATTAAATAAGATATATTCACCGCCCCTATCAAATCTAACACTTTTAATCTTTTCATTTAGTTGGTTTTCTACTTCAACTTTATACAACAAAAACATATCAAAAGTTTCATCTTTATTTCGAAACAGATATACTTTAGTCTATCTTGAAAAGTCATCAATAAAGGTTACATAATATTTTTTACCTCCACTGGTCATTATTTGTTTTAGTCTCCTAAATTAGTATGAATTAACTTAATGGTTGGTGTTCAAATCATGTGTGAAGAGCATTGTTCTTCACACATGAGCTAATTTTTTTTATAAAGCCCCTAGTTAAAATAAAGGGCATATATATATATATATATATATATATATATATATAACGAATGAGGGGTTGTCTTCAACCCCTCACCATGCATGTCCCCATCTCTACAAACCCTAGTCCAGGGGTAGGGGGCTCCCTTGGACTGAAAACCTTGAAGAAAACTATAATTTATATATAGAATAGTACTTATAAATTTTAAAATATAATTATTTATAATAATATAATTATTGATAATATTAAATGCAATTGGAGTGGAGAGATGACAATCTGACTTTAATGCATTTCATACATATGCATGTGCTGCATGTGTACACTCAGGATGAGGACTACCTTTCTCAGTTATGTTACTCAAACCCAAACTATAAATCCGATATGAATCAAACCCATAAAAATTATAACTAAACTGCAAAATGATTATACGGTTTCAAATTATAATCGAAATTCAATTATAATTAAATTTTTTAAAATAAGAAAAATTAAAATTAACTATAAACTCCACTGGTATCAAACTCATTAAAATTACAATATATATATTTATATATAAACACCCTAAATTTTATTTATTTAGTTAATTTTTCCTTAACCGTATAACCCATGAATTCACATTTTTTTAATTTATAAATACAAACTATCTAAATCATGCTGAGTTATAATTTTTTAAACTTACAAACATATTTTTTCTCTTTAAATTTGTTCCCATTTAAATCCATTCGCATCTAAAATATGATCCTTAAAATATATTTCTTTCAAATAACATACATTATAAAAGAATAAATCAACTATATTTCAAGAAGAGAAATTCAAGAAAATATTAAACTAATAACAAAATTTTCAAAAGAGTACAAAAGTATTTAAAAAAAAAGAAGAAGAAAATCTGAAAAAAAAAACTTAGAGATTAGATTTTAAAAATTAAATTTTAGATGATAAGAGATTTAGATGAGAATAGCGACGAATCTAAAAAAAGGACAAATAGGGTCCATACATTAAACTTAAATATCAAAAATAAAATAACAGTATATTTATATATAAATATAGTAAAAGCTAAAAATTAAACAAATTAATAGTTTTATAATCTTATCTTTTAAAATATTATGACAAAAGATAAGAAGTGACAATATTATTTTTGTTGAATGATAAAAGAATTTTAGTTGTTTAATAAAATATTTTTTTAGACTGATTAGGTTTAATTAATAGGAGTTATTTAGGGTTGTATGCACTGTATTTTTAATAAGTTTAAATTAATTAGGTCTAGTTTTTCTTTATTTAATAGGTTTCAACTTTTTTTTAAATTGGAGTCTTTTTTTTAGTTGGGGTCCAATGATCAAAGGACCAACAACTTTATTTTACTATTGTTAAAATTAGTTGGGATCCATGGACTCCACTATTATGTATTTTGATCCGCCATTGGATGACAAATGATTTAGAGAGGGAGAAAAAAATGTTTATAAGTTAAAAAAATATTATTTAATGTAACTCGATATAACTCAGCGAATTTGTATTTCTAAATTAAGAAAAATATAAATTTATAGGAATATATGGTTAAATTAAAATTTTAAAAAATAAACTGACTAAACGAATAAAATTCAAGGATTACATATGTATTTAGCCTAAAAATTATAATTAGAATTGTAAATGATTATACGGTTTCAAATTATAACTCAAAATTCAATAAAACTGCAAAATGATTTTACGATTTGAAATTAAAATCAAAATCCAATTTATGTATGATTTAGTTAAAATTTCAATTTTTTAACTAAATTTTCTAACAAGAAAAATTAAATAGGTTTAATAAGTTTGTAGTCTTTAAACTTGGCAGAATTTTATTATTTTACCCATTTTACTTTCAATTTAACTATTTACACATTTAAAATTGATTATTTGCTTATCTATTTGGCTCTTAATTTGAAATAAACAAATATTTATTGGTATGTGTTTTGCAAACATGTTGACGTCAATGACGCGTCATGAAAAAGATGATGAAATTTTATGTTAAATAATACAAATTTTAAAATTATATTTTCAATAATAAAAATATTAAAATTAAAAATTAAAAAAATAATGAAATCCATATAAGTTTCTGTAACATCCTTATACTCTATATACATACAATACATATTTTCAGCATGTGTAAAATACGCATATACGGTACAAAAATGTTACAAACCGATTTAATATAAATTTTTCACATTTCCAATTTAAAGTTTCAAATTCTAAATATATAAAAATTAAATAGAATATAAATATTTTTTACTTGTTATAAGAACCCAAAATGAATAATATATATAAAAATCTATGAAAAAAATTCGTCAGAGTTTTGTCTGTAATTTGGACATCTCAAAATTTAGCAATTACTCAACCTGCAAAAAGAAAACACTCCCAAATAATTTTCAATCACCATCTCAACCATACTTCTTAATTTCACCAAGTTTCTCAAACATTTATATATATATATATATAATTTAAATCACACTTGCTTTCCCATTTCAAATATATTGACCCAAACATTCTTTATAATATATAATACATAAAATCCAAAACATAATATACTATGCATAAAACTAAAAAATGTACAATAACATAAAAATATATACATGCTGCTGGCAGTGTTTCTGATCTCTATAGCAACTCAACAAGCTCATTTACAAGTTTAGACCCGATCTGGTCTAGAAGAACTCTCTGGCTCAGCTGGGTCTACCCTATCATCTGCCCGATGGAAACAATCAAGCTAAGCCGAAGCCTAGTAGTACAAACTTTGATAATAATAATAAAACTCAGTGCAATACCAATACACAATGCATATAGATATCACATCATTCCACTTTCTTATATTTTTCAAATATTTCATAATTACAACTCATAACATTATACTGCTCAATTGTATCACAATTGATATTTCATATTAAAACAAACACAAGCATAGGCTCAAAAAGGATCTAATATGCTATTCAAATTTCAGAGTTACTGCATAATGACACCATGTGTCTAGCCCCGTAGGCAATATATCCATGGATAATGTAACAACCCCAGTCTCTTGAACCTCAACCCGGCTAGACCCTTAGGCCCCAGTATCTTGGTCCTCAATCCGGCTAGACTGCTACAGTTTTTGAGGCTTACGACCCAGTCTTTTCACCCTAAAAATATCATATTTATCAGCTGGCCTGCCTTAAGACCCAATCTTTTCACCATTCCAGCGTTTAGCAGTAGGCAATCATAGGTATGCCGCCAAACCCAGAACTCTGAAAATTTAATAACATACTATACACACAATTTATTTATTTTTCTCATTATTAATCTCTTTCTCTTTGTCAAATATTCAATCTAGGCACATTGCCTTATTTTCACTTTTTTTCTCACTTTTCTCATTTTTCACATCTTTCTCATTTTTCTCATTTTTATCAATATTACCTAATTACTTTGGGTATTTTCACATAATATGCATATTTTACATTTTACACAATTTAGCTATTATCAATGGCTTTTCACAATGCATTTAACACATATATGACATTACAAATGTCATAGCACATTATTCATACACAATCAATGAACCAAGTAGCTTAACACATTTTTCCAACCAAAATGTGTTAAGTCCAAATGTTATGCAAATATAAACATTATATTCAAAGTTTCTACATACCTCCACTAGCAACCCAAAGCAAGCTAAAAACAACCTTCAATCTAAACTTTTTAACTTGCCCTTCACCACTTGGATGAAGCAAATCAACCTCCCTCAATGCCTAAACTAAATGTGATAGCAAATAATCATTTAGTATCACATTTAATGACATTTTCAACATTAAACCATAATTACACATCACTCCTACAAATTTTAAAAAATTTAGCCTTTCCTTACTTCAGCATTGGAATTCCATTCTACTACAATGAAATTAGTGTTTTAAGTTTATTTATATTATTAAAAACATATTTTAATACATTTAAATAATTTATATTACAAAAATACACTCTTATACACAAAATCTCAGAAATGGCATAACCTTCCCCCCATTGAAGGTTTTCCATTCCAACACAATCCATTATTCATTCCAAGCTTATATTCATCACTTTTAACACTAAACAACATGCTTAAACAAATAAAATCACACAATTCAACCACTTTGAAAAATCACTTTTTCAAAACCCTAAATCTCCACTTTCATTCTCAAACTCCAATCCAACACCACCAAATCTAATATTTGACTTTAAAATACTTGTTTATGAATCAAAACAACACATTTAGAATCAATTTGAACAATTAAAGTTCATGTTTTTAAAACCCCAAAAACCCTAAATTCTCTCTTCATCATTCTTTAACCAAACTCCATCATCTCTTCAATCTAACCTTAGAATCATTGTTAACTACCCAAAATGACTTCATACACACCAATTTCAATAATTATAACATACTACATCAAAATTTCAGAACTCACATAATACAATCTTCCATGGAATTCAAAGAAAAGAGATAGAAACTTACTAATTTTAGTGGAAATCACCAAAAATTCACTTGAAACTTGTTAAATCTTTCAATTTATGGAGTATGGAAGAATTAAAATCTTGGTCTAGCTCCCATGGAAAATTCGGCCCTTGAAGAAGAAGAAAAAGAAGATAAGACTTTTAATATTTCTTTTCCTTTTCATCTTTTTTTTAAACCACATATATATATTAAAATAATTTAATATTTAATTATTTAATTATTTTTTTAATAAATTAAAAGTTCTAATTTCTCTCTTCCATTCAAAAATAATTTTTTTGAATTATTTTATTAATTTTGAATTTATAAGATTTAATTACCAAAATACCATTTTCTTTTAAAAAGTGTTGACTCTTAGATATGTTATGTATATTTTATATATATATCACATATATATTCCAGTTTTTCATTTAAAATTTTTTCATTTTTCATTTAAAACCATTAATTTAATTTATTCTTTTAAATTATAATTTATTTTATCAAATTTTCTAAAAATTAAAAATTTTCAAAAACTTTAGGATGTTACAGTTTCACTCATTACTGTCATCATCATCATCTTCTCCGGCTAAGCTCAGCATCATAGTAATTAATAGACACATAGAGAAGACAATCACCAACATTAATTATCTCCAACCAAGATTTTTAATTGAGGGTCAAAATTTTGAAGTCAAAAAATTGCATTCAGCGTATAAGTTTATTATTATTAAATTCAATATGAAATTGAACAAAAGTAATAATTTTAATATTTTAGTAGTGCAACAATTAATTTTTGCTAGAATTTATGTTTTTTTAATCTAACTCTTGTTGAAACAATATCGTTTTAATCATAGTTTATATTTTTTTAATCTAACACTACCTGAAACTATATTTTTTTCATTCAGGGTTAATTTTAAAATTCATAACTAAAACAACATTATTTCAGCTATGATTTATTTTTTTAACCGACGGAAAACATTAATCTATCTTTATTTTAACACACTTTGCTTTATTTAATGTTTCTGTATATAATTTTTGCTAGTGTGTGTAAACTTGAAGATTTGCAATGATTTTACTTAGCTCAATTCTTTCTTTTTCTCTTTCAGTGCATTAAAATTCTTGTGGGATAAAATTTTAAAACTTCAAATTTTTTTAAGTATATTTTTAAATAATTAAATATAATTTTTTATTCGATTAAAAATTATATTTAAAAATATATATAATTTTATTAATAAATTTGAAGTTATTAAAATTATTTAAATATAAAAACTTTAAATTATTCATGTATCAAGGCAAAAAATAAAATTTTATTCTCAATCCCACAATATACCAAAACTCTATTCTTTAATTGAATTAATGATAAAATATTTCACATCCTAATATATATATATATATTAGAGCAAATTGTTGGCTCTGATACCAGCAAATTGGAAGGACCGTTTACAGGGGATAAAATAACTTTAAAAAAATTAATAGAAACAATAAATAATTAAGCATAAACAACAAAGATATAAACAGATTAATTAAAACAATAAATAAGAAACAGAAATAAGAAACAGAATGTAAAAGACTATATTAAAATACTTTACAGAAATAATTTAAAAGCATATATTAAAAATATATAAAGAATAATATTAAAGACATATAAAGAATAATTATAATCTTTTCTTAAAGGGTACAGCGGCGTTGTTTCATACCCGGTGCAAAGGAGGACTTCAGACAAGTGCAAGTCTGACGTTGCTCCAATTTATATTTGGGTTTCCAGCCTTATATACCACTTTAAAGATTACAATTAAATCTTTAATTAAACTTGTATCTTAAGTCTAAAATATTTTAATCAAGTTTTATCAAAACACACTCTTAAGTCTATTTGTTTTAGTATTCCTAATTATACTATGTGTGGTATAGATATACAGATCCCGTATAAATATACAGCGTAGAATAAAGAGAGAGGAAAGACAAAAAAGGATAGAATATGGCAGTCATTTTTCAGTCTGTAAGTAGTGCAAATATATTTCTGATGTTTTAGTTCCAGATCAAGCTCAACTTGCTCGTTTTTTGCTTGCAAGAACTAGAACAGAGCATACTTATAGATGGATGAGAGAAATGAGATATAAAAATTTAAATTTATTTAAATAAATGAAAACAAAATACAATACAGAATAAAATAAAATAAAATACAATTTATAATTATAAAATATAACTACCTTATACAAGGAGATCAATAGGTGTTGAGTACAGAAATAGAAGAATAATAAGTGAAAGAAGAGAGGGAAGGAAGAAGCTAAAACTAGGCTGAGGGTTTCTTGAATGTCTTCTGTGTTGAGAGAGAAGTGTTTCGGATCCCCTTTTTTCTTCAGAATGAGCTTCATTATATAGACAGAGGCTTTAAAATTCCACTATTCTCGTCACATGCTTGGTCACTGTAGAGGAATAGTAACCTATCGTTACTATTTGCTTTTACTGTACCTTCACGCGTCCGGAACTGTAGATGAATAGTACCTTGTCTGGTACTGTTGACTTTACTGTGAGGAACTGTGGATGAACAGTTCTTCAGACTTTACTGTTGGATTCCCTCTGGTGAATACTGTAGATGAACAGTATCTTGTCAGTGGGCACCACCTTTATTGACTTTAACAATCTGAGTGGAGAAATAAGGTTTCTCCTGCCTTTAATCAGATGAGTCCGAATCAGATTCAGTTTCTGACTCAATTTTCTTTTTATTTTTCTTTGTTTTATTCTTTCTTTCTTTTTCTTTACTCTTTTCTTTTTTCTCCTTTTCTTTTCTTTTTTCTTTTTTCTTTTCTTTTTCTTTATCTTTGATCTTTTTCTCTTTCTCTTTTTCTTTTTCTTTTTTCTTTATTTTTTCTTTACTTTTTACCTTGATGGGGGACAATATACCATAGCAATCATCCTCATTACTAGGACAATAATCCGAGTCAGATGTCTCGGTGGAAGATGATGTCATGGATGATGTAGAGGAATCCGAAGAAGAGGAAGGAGATTTTCTTCTTCTGGATGAGGCTTTAGAAACTTTAGAATGGACTTTAGTTGAGGATCCAGCAGAGCGGGTTCTACTGGGCTTAATGGGCTCAGATGTTGAGGGAAGAGACCCAACCATCTGTTCCATTAAGGCTTTATAATCTTCTGCAGTTTTGGCAGCTGCAAAAAGGGCAATGTTCTGGGCTCTTTGAGCTCCAAAAGAGGCTTGTAGCCTTGGGTCAAGACCACCATAGTTTCTCTTAAGGAGCCATTCTTTAACTGTTTCAATAGTGGTAGAATTGCGAAAGGCAGACCACCACTTGACTTTAGATTTTCTCAATATAACAAGGATACTGGTACCTGACTGAAATGAATAGTCAAAATACCATTGATATACCCAAGGTATATTGAAATTTAAGCAAAAAAGAAGTAGAGGAGGAAAATTCCTCTCAAAAGGTGTAGGATTTAAGTGGGCTTTAAAATGTTGGTAAGCTAATAGTACATCTTGTGGAAGAGTTCTTTCATCATTTCCACAATAATGCCACCAATCAACGAACCAGGATGGGAGATTATTGATCTTTAAGTTGGTTTCATTATAGATGAGCCAGGAATGGGTTTTACCCGGGTTTTGGAAAAATAGGGCTTTGGTCTAGGCTTCTATATAATCCCAATAATTATATGAAGAGCAACAGGATAAAGAAGGAAGGGTTTTAAATTGCACAGGAATGTGCAAAGGTCTTCCCCATTCAGAAGGATGGAGAATTTTCTTTATTTTGAAAGAAGAATAGGCTATGACAGCCTTATCTTGCTGACTATAATTATGCTTTAGGTATAAAGAACCTGAATCCACAAGAATATGGAGATAATATTCTTGGGGTTTTGAAAATTCTTTTGGTTTGAAAAACCATCCTTTAGGATATACAGACTCAATTATAGACCATGGGTTCTGCTGAGCAGTTCCAAAATCAGTAACTAATTCTGTAAACAAAAAATTTTTATTATACCAAAATGACTTTTGCTTTAAAGGAAAATTTGCTGAAACAATTTGAGTTGAAGGTTTTGAAATATCCAACTCAATTTTAGAAATATTCTGAGATAGGGTTTTTTGAGAAGAAGATTCTCCTATCTCAATTTGGTTTTTTTAAATAAGGTATTAAGGAATCTTTACCTGGAACCCCTGGAGGAGGTTCGTGTCCCATCTTTAAGAGAGCTTTAATCACTTCAGGTGATTGGGCCAGCTGAGAGACCCAATGTTCTATTTTTGCTTTATCTTCTTCTTGGACAGCATCAGCCCAAGACTTTATGGGTTTAGGGTTCAATATACTATCTGAATGATCAGATAGAGCTTTAGGAGAGTCATCTTTAAGGGTTTCCTTTTCTTTATTGGCTGTTTTTTTTTTCTCCCCATGATTCCTGAGAAGGAATTCACGAGTAAGGAAATCAGGTAAACTATTATTTTCTCCTTTAATAAACTCAATATCAAAATCAAAAATACTTAAAATAGCTTGCCATCTAGCAAAAATCTGTTTTGAGGCAAGGTTTTTAACATCTTTTTGCAAAACATCTTTTACACTTTTACAATCAATTCTCAATAGAAATTTTTGATTTAATAAATCAGATTGAAATTTTGAAATACATAAAACGATACTCAAAATCTCTTTCTTTATAGTTGAATAGTTTAATTGGGTTGGGCTCCAATGTCCTGAATAGAATTGGACTATGGCTTCTCTACCCTCTTTAACCTGTTTTAAAATCCCACCAAAACCTATATCTGATGCATCAGTCTCTACTATTTTGGAGGCTAAGGGATCAGCTATATGTAGGCAAGGAATAGATTTAACTAGGTCTTTAACTTGTCTAACTATGCCAGAATGGACCTCAGTCCATGGACCTGGGTTTTTCTTTAGTCTATCATGCAGATGTTTAATAGTTCTATTTAGGTTGGGAAAGAATTCTATAACATAATTCAGACAACCTAAAAATCTTTGCAACTGTGCCTTATTTATTATTTGGTCAGGAAACTTATCCCCAAAGGCTAAGTTTCTTTCTATAGGTTCTATGATTCCATGTTCTATATAATGTCCTAAGAACCTAATCTTAGTTTGAAACAGAGACATCTTCGTTTTACTTAATACTAAACCATTATGTTTTATTACCATAAAAAATATTTTTAAATGTTTAAAATGTTCATCTATAGTTGTAGAGTATATTAAAACATCATCAATATAAACAATACAAAATTTAGTGTAAGGGTTAAAAATATCATTCATCACTCTCTGAAACTCAGAGGCTGCATTCTTTAAACCAAAAGGCATAACATTCCATTCATACTGTCCAAATGGAACAGTGAATGCAGTCTTATACCTATCTTTAGGGTTAATCTGAATTTGCCAAAAACCAGATTTCATATCAAATTTACTAAAAATATTTGCTTTATATAATCTTCCTAATAAATCTGGTTTCTAAATCCTTTATTTTCTAAACCAGACCAAGGGCTTCTAGATTTAGTTATTAATCCTTTATTTTCTAAATCATTTATTTCTTTTTACAGAATTCAATTAAATCAGGCGCCATCTGAATGGGCCTAGCTTTAGTTGTAATAGACTTTTCATCAAAGCCTATTTCATAAGGTAAATCAACCATGTGTTGCTTTCTGTTCGAAAATGCATTTGGAATATCAGCACACAAATCTTTTTCTATTTGAGATTTTAATTTATTAATTTTATCTTGTGTAAATTTATTATTTAACTGTTCATTTATTTTTTGTAAATGATAATTATTTTTTAAATTTCAAAGTTGTTCAGACTTTGCTTTTATAAGAGCATTTATTTGTAATTTATTTATTGAATGAGCCTTTAAAAGATTTAAATTCCTCTTTTTAGGTTTTTCTAAAAATGAAAAAATTATCTTTTGTTTTCTTACTTTAAAACTTATACTATCATCATTTACTGAATAAGGTGTTATCAAATTCATAAATGGTGTTCCTAAGATTACGATATGATGAATGTTGGTTAAGATAAATATATTCTTTATTTCTAAATTTCTATCTATAATTGATGCTTCTGCTTTACAAAGTATATTTAGTTTAGATTTATTTGCTGCTGATAAACTTTCATTAGTTTGTTGCCAAAATATTTTTGGTACTAAACTAGGTTTAATGCAGTTTAAATCAGCTCCTGTATCAAACCATGCTATAGTTTCTATATTATAATTATCTGAAAATTTTAATCTTATTTTTATTAAATATTTTCTAGATGTTATTTCATGCAACATAAAAATTAAATTATCAGGGATTTTATCTTTACTAATTAAACTAATTTCATTATCAGTTTCTTTATCATTTATCTGTTCAATATCTTCTTCAGCTTCTTCATCAGAAGAAGAAGTTGAGTTCATTAAAGATTTTATTATCTGTGAATCTTGTTCTTGCTTATTCTTTAATTCTTTTAATTCTAATTTAATTTCTTTAATTTCTTTTTGTAAATCATTTATGGTTGGTTTATTTTTTACTGTTTTATTCTTGTTTAATATTGCAGTTAAATCATATGTTTGTTTACTAGTACTAGGTAACATAGAGTTTTTAGGTTTATCATTTTCTAATATCTTATTTAACATTTTTTTTCTTGAATTTTAGGGTCACTTATAAATTTTATTGCTTCTAATATAGATTCTTGTTCTTTAGTTAATACATTTAATGATTTACTACTATATTCAGAACTTGATTATGATCCTATGTCATCTATTTGGTTTAATTCTTCAGAGTCTGAATAATCTTCAGAATCTGAATAATCTAAATATAATTCATAAATTTTATTTAATACAGATTCTTCTAAATTTAATTCTTGTAATTTTTTATCAAATTTACAAAATCTTGATGTGTGGCCTTTTCTTCCACATTTATAACATGTTAAATCTTTATATGATGTAAATTTTTTATCTTTTTGTTTATATGGTTTTCTACTAGGTTTTCTATATTTGTAAGGTTTATAAAGTTTCTGTTTTTTATAATAATCATCTTTATCTAATTTTTTCTTATAACTCTTTTTGTGATATTTTTTATAAGGTTTCTTATATTTTCTTGTAGTAGAACATTGTCCATTACAATCTTTATGTTTCTGTGTTATGCTATAATCAAATTGTTTACAGAAAGAACCTAGTTCTTGTTTAGTTTTTCTCATTTCATATTTTAACGATTTTTGAAGCTTTATGTCTTGACAAAGTTTTAATCCTTCCTTTTGAACTATACTAAACAGTTGTCCATAGGTCAATAGGTCATAAGGAATAGGGTTTCCAAATTCTTGTTTTATATGGTTCCTAACCTTTTCTCCTAAGAAGAAGGGTAATCCTGCTAAGAATTTTTCTTTTCAGAAAGCCTGGTTAGAATCTTCTCTTAGCATTATCCTAGTAAGAAAAGTTGTTTTATAAAATTGAAAATCACCAAGTTTCTTGCATCTAAGATTACTTAGTAATTTTGCATTTTTATCCTTTAATTGAGTAGGATCACCTATAAAATGGAGTGATATAGTCAAGATTAGTGATGCCACAGCATCTTGAATAGTATCACCAAGCTCATCTAATATAGGTATTCCATCTTCATAAGTTTTTACGGCATTTAAAATTTCTAAATGTTGTTCATCAGTGAGATGATTATCCCACCAACCTTTAAGTTGTCCTGTGAAGCCAGCTATAAGGAGTTCAGCTATAGTTCTATCTGAAGTTCCTGTTTGAGTTCTATAAGCATTGGCAGCCATTGTCATCTGTTGAAGAAGACTCAGAATATTATATTCTGATAGGCTATCAATGTTCCATTCATAAACCGAAGAGGCATTATACTTATATTGTGATAAGACATTTGGTCTATCTGTTATTTCTAAGTCCGGGGCAGACATTCTAGGTACTATAGATTGATTATATGTTATACGATTTATCTGTGGCTCTAGGGCTTTACTAAAGGTTTCAATATCTTCAGATTCAGGTTGAGAATCCTCAACTGATTCTGATTCTTGTTCTTGGGTGACTATACTTATAGTTTTAGAAGCTTTAGATTGAGGTGTTTCTTGAACTACCTGTTTTGACCCAGAAGAAAAGTCAATTTTACTTAATTGTTCTTTAATTGCTTTAACAAAATCAGAATCTTTAGATTTTACTTCTTTTTATCCTGTTTTAGAAACTTCAAAAGGTTTAAAAACATGAGATTTAAGTTTTTTATATTTTATGTCTTTTTCAATTTTTACTATCTTACTTTCTTTAATAGTATCTTCTATTCTGTTTAATTGTTGTCCTATACTCAATAGGTGTGCATTACTAAAATTATTCTGTTCTAATATTTTCCTATTTGGGTCATCTTCAGAAACTATTTTAAATGGTGCTATATTTATTTCTTTATCTCCATGTAAAAATACACTTGATGTTTTAGGTGGATGTTCACTTTGTATGATTTTATCTTTTATTTTCCATTCTGTATTTTTATTCCTAATAGTTACTGGATTATTAATTTTTCTGCTTTAAGTTTACCTCTATAAATTCTTTTAAACCAATCAAAGAATTTCATATTCACTTCATAATTTCTTATAAAGTCAATATATTCTTCTTTAACTGATTCAAAATCTTTTACCTTTTTTATTATATTTTCTAATTTATCTTTATTTTTAATTGCTGTTAATTCTTTATTTAATTTATCATAACTAAAAACAAATTCTTTATTTATTACATTTAATTCTCTATCTATGCTTTCTACATTTCCTGTCATGAAGGAAGCTGTAGGTGACATGGGTGGAGAAGGTGAGTGTTCTATATTCTGAGGTTGATTATAATTAGGGTTTGGTTCCAAAGAGTTCATTGTTCCTGTTGGATTATAATATAAGTGTGGAACTGTAGTACTATAATCTACACCTTTTAGTTTATTACTAGACTCAGGTATATCTGATGTAGAATACCTAGGCTTTACTACTATTTGCAATACATGTTTAGGTTCATTTTCTTTATATGAAGCATATATTACAGAAGGTAACTGTGAGGCTCTACCTATGTCTACTGTTGATACAGAGGAGGAAGAGTCTGAATACCTACTGCTTACACTATGTCTACTGAATTTTAATTTTACCTTACCGTCTTCATACTGTTCAATTTTACTGAGTTCTATATTGGGTTTAACTGTAGTTTTTGGTTCTGGGAGAGGAACAGCATCCTCTAAGACCCATTCATCAGGGAGACTAATATCTTTCCACTGAATAGTCCTAGGAATTACTGTATTAGCTTTACTTAAATCTGTTTGTAAAAATTTAGTTTCTCCTAATTTAGGTTGCATTATATATTTTGTAGCAAAAGCAGACATCATAGCTTTATAATTTATTTTATACATTAATGCTGCAAGAATAGATCCTTCAAGCATTTTATAATTATGCGTTTTAATTTCTAATACTACACTTTTTAATATATTTGGATCATTTAATAAAATTGTTATATCTGGGAAGCAGTCAAATGAGATTGGACCACTACTTAGACTGGTTTCTATAGTTCCTAAAAGTGAGTCATTAAAATTTACAAACCTAGCATCTCTGACCATAGCCAGAATACTAGTATTTAATCCTTCTCTAGTTAAAGGTTTTATACCTATTTGTACTAATCCTATATGTATATACTTGTATTTTTTACTTTTATGATGCTTTATTGATTCTGCGGAAAGTAAAGTTATTTTCTCAAAAGGTTTACTCAACTGTACATCTCTTTCTTCAGCTTTAATTATATAATCATTTTTAAATATATTTAATTTTGGTATTTTATAAATCTGTTCTTTATCTATCTTTGGTATTACCCAATTATCAATTGCTTTATTAAAATCTTCTAAAATTACTTCATTTCTGTTAACTATCCTTTTAACTTCTGATGACTCAGAACTATCTGATTTAGTTGTACTAGCAGATTTACATAGAAATGATTCCATTTTTAAATTTTTAAAAAATAGATTTTTAAAGTTTATTAATGTTGGTTTTGGTAGCGACCACTGACTTACTGCCCTAAACGCCTATCCATCGGCTGACACGGGTCTTACTGCATATCCAATACCTAGACAACACTAAGTCCACTTCTAGATCTAAAAGTCAAAAATTTAACTATGTAAACAGTTCTATATCTATCTACTATCACCCCTAAAAGAAGATGGCTCTGATACCAGCAAATTGCTCTAATATATATATATATATATATATTAGGATGGTAGCTGTTTGAGTTCTGAGTCATCAGAAGTTAAAAGGATAGTTAATATATATAGTTGTTAAGTGTGGACCAGGAGTCCATGGATGACCGAGGACCCCTCTGGTTCTACAGCTAAGGTACACAAAGGTGTTACTCTAGTCTCTAGCTGAATATACATACATATATAATAATGTATCTTAATTTCAATTTTTCAATCATCAAAAATAAAAAATTAAAAATCATATATACATTTAATGTTTACCTACTGTTCAAGTTAAAAAAAATTAAAAATTATATTTTTAATATATCTACTATTCTTGAATAATATGAGCTTTTGAATATTCGAGCAATCCACACGGCTTTGTCAATGCTCCAGAGGAGTTTCTTGGTGATGAAAATGGAGTCACTATCAATTCGTTTGCCTTTAGTATTTTGGAATTGATAAGCTTTGCAATGATTGCAGAATCTATTTTAGATTTAGGTGCTAGCTTTGCTGTAACTCTGTTCATTAGCCGGTGAAGATTGAAAGTTCGTAAAATAACTACTAAATACTTTTGTTTTTCTTCCTAAGATTTAAAGATTTTTATTTTTATTTTATTTTTTTAGGGAATAGGGGGGCCATGTACTTTGGTTTTCTACTTTCTTTCTGTTTTTATTTTCTCTTAAGTTCAACCTTTGCACCAAGTTTAGATCTAGGGCTGTCATTGGCTGAAAGGTCGGCGATAGCCCTGGATCCGTAGTTTTTTTAACTTTTCCATTTAGTTTTAGTATTTTTTTCTTTGTTTCTTTTTTGTTTTTGTACTAGTTCTGGCCCTTGGGTGCCTACATTTTGGTTATCATCGATGAGCTATTGGACTGCAGAGACTCTCTCGTGGCAGAGTATGAAAACAAGTCATACCGATGATTCTTTTGTTCTCAGATGTAGATCAGCTCTCCTCTTAGGTTTCTCAAGCTGCAATTCAACTCTTTCTTCCCTTGTTTGTTTCTTGGTCATTGTTCATAGATCCAGACCGTCTTGGAGTGCTTCTAGCATTTTTTCTCCAGCTCATCATCTTTGCCTCAATTGAGCCAGCTCTTCACCAAATTCAGGTTTGGCTTTATAGGTCATTTATTCTCTCAATTTCTGTGTTTTACGATCTGAGGATGATAGATTTTATGGTGGGTTATTATATATTATTTTTGAATTTTTGTCCAGATCATCTATGTAGGCCTCTATCTTTTTTTTGGCCGTTATTTGGGAAGAATTTCACCTATTTATTTTAGGCTTATTATCTTTGGGGGTTTGTTGTTCTTCTATTTGTTGATTATGCCTTGGTGTAGCAAGGCTGTTTGTACTGTTTGTTTGGTTTAATGAATTTCTCTTTGTTGATAAAAAAATTAGACTAAATAATTATGAAGTTCTTGAGGTTTTACATATTATACTAGTTAGTTCTTATATTTCTAACATCTAATTTTTATATCTCTGTATTTTTAAAAATTAAATTGTTTAGTCTTTTTGTTAATATTTTCATCTTAAAATTATTAGTCAACTATTTTAATAAAATAACTTATTTGCTCTTCCTTTTATATATATCTATCTTTGTTATTTATTAAGTTTATTTTATTTTTAATTTTATTTTATATATAGATCATTTGCAAAATAATAAAAGACATTATTCATATTATTTAAAATTATTTTTTAGTAATATCTATAAAATTAAAATAAATAATATATATTTATTGTCTGCCAAACAATAAAAGATATTATTCGTATTATTTAAAATTATTTTTTAATAATATTTATAAAATTAAAATAAATTATTTGTAAAAAATATAAATAAAATTAAAAATAAGCATGATTTAATAAATATAAAAGAAAAATATATATAAAGAAAGGACAGATAAATCATTTTATAATATTAAAATAGTTTACTAATATTTTTAGGATGAAAATATTAACAGAATGACTAAACAGTTTAATATTTTCTTTCTGTTTTTATTTTCTCTGAAGTTCAACCTTTGCACCAAGTTTAGATTTAGGGCTGTCATCGGCTGAAAGGCCGGCGATAGCCCTAAATCCATAATTTTTTTAACTTTTCCGTTTAGTTTTAGTATTTTTTTCTTGGTTTCTTTTTTGTTTTTTTACTAGTTCTGGCCCTTGGGTGCCTACATTTTGGTTATCATCAATGAGTTATTGGACTGCAGAGACTCTCTCGTGGCAGAGCATGAAAACAAGTCATACCGATGATTTTTTTGTTCTCAGATGTAGATCAGGTCTCCTCTTAGGTTTCTCAAGCCGCAATTCAACTCTTTCTTCCCTTGTTTGTTTCTTGGTCAATGTTCATAGATCCAGACCGTCTTGGAGTGCTTCTAGCATTTTTTCTCCGGCTCATCATCTTTGCCTCATTTGAGCCAACTCTTTACCAAATTCAGGTTTGGCCTTATAGGTCATTTATTCTCTCAATTTCTGTGTTTTACGATCTGAGGATGATAGATTTTATGGTGGGTTATTATATATTATTTTTGGATTTTTGTCCAGATCATCTATGTAGGCCTCTCTCTTTTTTTTGGCCGTTATTTGGGAAGAATTTTACCTATTTATTTTAGGCTTATTATCTTTAGGGGTTTGTTGTTCTTCTATTTGTTGATTATGCCTTGGTGTAGCAAGGCTGTTTGTACTGTTTGTTTGGTTTAATGAATTTCTCTTCGTTGATAAAAAATTAGACTAAATAATTATGAAGTTTTTGAGGTTTTACATATTATACTAGTCAGTCCTTATATTTTTAACATCTAATTTTTATATTTCTGTATTTTTAAAAATTAAACTGTTTAATTTTTTTATTAATATTTTCATCTTAAAATAATTAGTCAACTACTTTAATAAAATAATTTATTTGCTCTTCCTTTATATATATCTATCTTTGTTATTTATTAAGTTTATTTTATTTTTAATTTTATTTTATATATAGATCATTTGCAAAATAATAAAAGACATTATTCATATTATTTAAAATTATTTTTTAGTAATATCTATAAAATTAAAATAAATAATATATATGTATTGTCTGTCAAATAATAAAAGATATTATAAGTTTTATTTAAAATTATTTTTTAATAATATTTATAAAATTAAAATAAATTATTTATAAAAATATAAATAAAATTAAAAATAAGCATGACTTAATAAATAAAAAGAAAAAAATATATAAAGGAAGGACAGATAATTATTTTATAATATTAAAATAGTTGACTAATATTTTTAGGATGAAAATATTAACAGAAAGACTAAACAGTTTAATTTTTAAAAACAGAGTGATGCAAAAATTAGATTTTAAAATTACAGGGACTGACTAGTGTAATATGTAAAATCTCATAAACTTTTATAATTATTTATCCATAAATTAAACCTAAATATTTACATATATGTATTTATTTTTGGATCTTAGATTCACTTTAGTTAATTTTTGACTCTTATGATGAGAGAACCGTAGTTAAATTCCTATATAAATATATCTTTTATATATATATATATATATATATATATTATGCCATACATCAATCAAGTTTCTAAAACAAGAAACAATGAATATTTTCAGTTTATATTATTTCAAAGCTGTATGTAATTGAAATTCGATGGTTAATTTATATAATTAATTAGTTTTGAGATTGGATGGAATACATTGTAATATAAATTAAAAAAAATACATTACATGTCATTTTTTTAACTTTTTTCAAAAATATTTTCTATTTGAAGTGATATATTTTTAAAAATTAAAATTTGAATGTTTCTTAAGGAAAAAAATGAACATATATGTTTTTTTCAAAAATGATTTTATTTTATTTTTTTGGTGTTTTTAAAGAAAGTGCCAAAAATTAATGAGGACTTTCATCCTGATTAACATTAGAGAACATTGGACGCTCCCTATTGTTTCCTTGAAAGTTGAATTTCCTGAGGAATGCTTGCTTTTTGATAAGGACCTAAAGAAACAAAAGCATCTATTTTCACCAGGATAAGGGACCACGGTTCCATATAATTTAAACCACCAGCTATGAAATAGTCCAACCTATTATGAGGAAACCGGATACACATGACATTGTAACTTAGATTGTTTAAGAACAACTTCACGAACCATCTGCTCATTTAAGGACCCTTGGGTTAATTCCAAGCCAAGGTTGAGAGGAGGAATAGTAGGAGTAAATCCAAATTGAACTCTTCAAATACAGGGAATATAAACCTCAAAGGATGTAGAACAGGCAGTGACATCATGAGATTTGAAGGCATAGGAGCCCTCAAGGAAAAGGATTCAAAGAGAAATAAAGATGTAAAACAGACGAAACTGCATCTCAGCTAAACTGTAAGTTGGAAAGTTTTTTAGTCAAGATGGCATGGACACGAAGCAATCAAAAGGAGTAAAAAGGGTAAGAGACCTATACAGTGGAGACGAAAAAAGAACTCAAAAAGAGTTGAGGCAAGCATATCACAAGGGCACTCCATTAATTGATCATAAATGTTTCCCTAAGGGTCAAAGGAAAAGGAAGAAGATCGAAGCTCATGAAAATAAGTCAATAGTCACAATTGAACTAGAAAGGACAACGACTATAATACCCACATAAATCAATCTATTCGAATTTAAACCTATTTAATTTTTAACTATTTATATCTGTCACAAATTCATTTATAATTATCTCTCTAATACATGTACCTATATCAAAATTTATTTAATATTATCCATATACTATGTGAATTACTTGTTAAAGTATATAAATTAAAAATACAATAAAATATAAATTATAAATTATAATTTTAGAATAAAATAATTATAAATAAAAATATAATATTAATATAATTTTATTAAAATAATTTCACATCATAAATTATATAATTAAAATACAATATAATAAATAAATATTTAATATTTAATAACAAATACAACTAATAAAAAATTTATTACATAAACAGATTCAGATAGCAGGTATCCTCGTACCCTATCCAAACATGTTAAACATAATAAAAATACTATCCATAACCACTGAAGTTTATTTATAAACTATGTACATTCTATTTAAACGGATTAAGATATGTCAAACACCTAAAAATATCCGTCCCGCTGCCATCCTTAAATTGAACAAACCATAAACATCCATGAAACTTGGTTGTCTTGTGGCATTTACAAATAGAAGAATAAATGGAACCCAATAAGATGAACCCTAAAGTGAAATAATGATCCAAAGCCAAGGCCCAAGCCAAGTCAAATTTCCATTCTATCATAAGCTGATGGAAAATAAGGGGAAAGATGTTTTAGGCCAAGCATCGTTACCTTTAGGCCAAGCATTAGCGTAAGAAGTTGGAGAGTCCAAGGAAAGGCAGAGGGAGAATTGATGACTAGAAGATCAATGTTAGGAAGAGTAAGAACCTAGAGTCAGAAGGCGAGTGTCATCATCTTGAACCTCTATGATGAAGAAATCATGAGAATCCCTAAAGAAAAACGTATTTTCTATGATGAAGAAATTAGGAGAATCCCTAAAGAAAAACTTATCTTCAAATTAGAAAAAAGAAACACTTGAATAATAAAGAGAAGAGACCTCACCTAACACTCCGTTTGGAAACATTTCCAGCAAACAAAAGTTGGGAGAGGAGCTACTGGAAAGACCATCGAAAAGTCCAATTTGCAGATCCTGAAGAATAACACAAATATATGCACTAGAAGAGCAAGACGGAGAAAAGAATGAGAATTATACCTCAAAAGTTGACGAGCGAATGACGACAAAAGGGGAGAAAGCAGCCATCAACACTAGGAAGCAATAGTCGTTGTGTCAAAGAGAAGGAATGGTTTTTTACCCCCACAAAAGACACCTAATCAATTGGCGAAAGTGGCAGGCATGCTTTATGGTGATGTCTAACAAATTACCAATGGGAGTGACTCGAGACAGTTCAAAATACAAGCGATGCTGTAAGAAAAATAATAAGATTAAGAGAATCATTGGACTATTCTTTCAATAACATTAGATGCTAAAAGACGATAAAAGACTAAGATAAATGGTAATTGATATCTAAGGAGAAAAGGCTGAAGAATTATACCTGAAGAATGGGATTGAAAAGTTCAATCATACTGTCTAGTTCCATACATCAGATGGTACACGAGAGGCAATTGTTTGTAGTGTTTTTGATAAAAAATATAAGAAAAATTAAAAATAATTTTAAAATTAGCATATTTATAAAATATTTATCAAAATATTAAATTTTATAAAATATTTATCAAAATGTCATATTTTTATTAGTTTACGAAAAGTTTACAATGAGTTTATAATTAGTTTAAAATAAGTTTATAATTAGTTTATAAATTTTACAAAATTTATAATAAGTTTATAATAAAATAACTAAAATATTCCTGATAAAAAAATAAAAAATTTTAAAAAATACACTGGAGGTTATCATTTTTCTTTGTTTGTACTCCAATAAACTAATGGGTTAGGCCTAAGACAAACTTGGCTCGGGGCATTAAGGTGAGAAAAATGGCCATAATCTGAGGAATGAAATAAGGTGCTTGGGGAAAAGAAGTGACGTGGATGAAGTGAAGGAGAACATAGGAGAATCGCGGAAAAAATGGCTGGAGAAAATGAAAAAGTGGCTAAGTGAGGAGAAAAATGAGGAAACCATTGCTAGTTAAGAGCTATATATTCGGTAAAAGAAGATGTACAGAGGATCAACAAACTCAATCCAAATCTAGCACACCAGAACAAGATTTTATCCTTCAAAGATCTCAAAAATCCTATTAGTTACATAGCTAATCTTCAGTTTTTGAATAATTCTTGTAATTACTTTTAGTTTTCTTAATAGAGTTTTGCAAATCATTTTCTGTACAACTTTTAGAATGAATTCCTTATCTAAATTCAATTCATAATACTGTTCTCCAAAAGCTTTTCTGTAAGAATCAAGCAAACTGTAAAAGTGAGCTTGAGGCTCTGACCTTTTTTTATTGGTCCTTTTGAAGCTTTTGTACAACCGCTGTCAGAAGTTATTTTGACAATTTGGTTAAAGAACTGGCAAATCCCCAGCACGCTCGTATTCTTTAAAAGTCAAATTTTCACCAGACAAACAATATGTATGCATAATAATTACGTATATAATAATACAATTTATAAAATCTGCATTTCTAATTACAACAACAATAACTAAGCCTTAGTTCCAAATAAGCCTTAGTTTCAAATAAGTTGTGATCGGCTGTATGGATCCTCGATAAAATAACTCAAAAGACACCAAAAAAGATATTCAAGCCTTAGGCCCCTTTCAAGACACGAATTTTACGTCTCCATTCAAGTCTGTCATTAATCAAATCCGCATCAAGATCTAAGGCACGTAAGTCTCTTGCTATCACCTCATTCCACACAGTTCTGGGTCTTTCACGACCTCTAGCCCCCTCAATCAATAAATTCTCACACTTACAAACCGCAGCATTAGAAAATTTTCTTAAAACATGTCCATACCAATTATCACAGCCCTGCTCAAAACTAACTCTAAATATTTTGTTGTCTAATATAAACTATTTAGATAATAATGACCTAATGTGAGGTTTTTTACCCTTTTTTTTTTCCTTGTGACGTGCTAGTTTCTAGGTTGACTAGTTGTAACAGTTATTTAAAAGTCAATGACTTTCCTGTTTTTAATAAAAACCAATTATCTCAAAATCTGTTTTTGAAAACCATAATCTTATCCTCATCATAGCCCTTCAAAATCCTTCTGACGTCTTTTGGAGATAGACTCTTTTATCTTAAAGTTTGTTAAATTTGTACAGTCTTTAATTTCCTGCTCCTTTTCTCTTGTTAGTAGAAATTGTAACAAGCCAGCTGATTGGCTATGTAAATCATAGACTTCATTCGGATTGGGTTGTTTCTCATCCGAGAGAGCTGGATCAATTTTTGTATTTTGATATTTCTTAATATAATTTCTTATCTCAGGATAAAAAAAATATTGATTTAAAAGCTAATGTGTAATTATAAATCACAAAAGAATATTGATTTAAAAGCTGACAATTATTCTTTTACCAAATAATTCTTTATAAACTATTGATGATTAATAATTCTAACACTGTTTTCCATATTCTAAACCAAACAAATACTAAAAAATATCTCTCTTTGAATGTGTAGTCAAACTGAGAGTTATCCATTTAAGTAAATCCATCTTTTTAAAGGCCAAAACAATCACAAAATTGCTGCTCAGACACGCACCAACTTCATTACATTAACAGACGCGGCAACTACCAAAGGAGCGAGTGAAAGTTGAAAAGAAATGGCCCCATTCATAAATTTCAATGGACAGACAATATTATACAAGCAATAAAAACCATAATTAGGAGATGATGCATGTTATAACAAGCAAATCACATCAAACTCAACTACCAGCTGCCATACATTAACTAATTTAGTTTGTCCATTTTTAGAAGTGAAAGTCCCTGAATATTTGCCATCAAGTTCCAGTCTTTGAACATGATAAAAGCACAAGTACAATCCCTTGTCTGTAATAAAAATCAACCACACTTACATCTGTTCAATTATAAACTGTAAAGTAGCTTACTAACGACTACATGCTGTTCTGGATTACTCGAGAATATTATCAATACAATGTAATATCAGGCCTATACAATACAAATGTCAACATAATCACAAGTTTGGCAAACCATACACAGAAAGGAATGGAAATTAACCTCTTGAAGACATACCTCAAAATTTCCAGTTTGCAAGGTAAAACAAGAACCAAAGCACCTTATGAAACTTCATATTGGGAGAAATCAAGTGACAAAATATTAAGCAGTAAATCACGGCATGAGGATAGGATGAACAGACCATATTTTTAATTTGCTATTCCTATCAGAGATTCCAAGTTTAGTTCCAACATACAAAAAAATGGAGATAACAAATCCCGTTGCATCTCCTAATATATTTCCCCCAGCAGACAAACATTTTCCTTTCATGGACAGCAAGCTCAATTGAGAAAAACAACCTTCCTTGACCCGATAATAAGAGCGCTGCATTGTAACAAGAACTGTAGCTCAGTTCTAGCCCCAACTCAGACCGATTAACAAAGCAGAAACTTGCAGGGCAATACGTAAAACAGTATGGTAAATGAGCAATGTGCAATAGACCTCAGAAGCCACCACCGTTGGAAGATACGTGTTGTGAATAGTCTATAATGTAAAGGGTAGTATAGTCTTTTTGTTGTTTTTCTTAGGTTTCTCTATCTTGTCTATATATATGTGTAATTCCTCTTCTTTGAATATAAGAAATAGAGAGAATTTCTCTCCCAAATCACAACATGGTATCAGAGCAAAGGTGAGAGGGCTGTATATTTTTCCGGTTGGGGGCTGTTTTTCCGGCAGAAGTGCATTTTCCGGCAGCTGAACCCTAGTTTTTAGGGGCTGCCATTTCTGTTTTGAGGTGTTGCAGGTGTCCAGTAGCGACACAGCCTCCCTCAGCCCCTTGCCAGGCCGCCGACCAGCCTTCGCCAGAAACCCGGTCGCCGGATCTCCAGCGCGTGAAGCCCACGCGCCGCCAGAAGCTTCTGTTCCCTTCTCCACGCGCCGGCGCGTGTGGGCGCGTGCGGCGTCCCTGGTCACCTCCTCCGGCCAGTTTTTTCTCCGACAGCCTCCTTTTTGTACTGCGACCCCACCTATCTGGTTAGTTCCCTGATCCGTTCTGCTGCCCAGTGGCATTTTTCTTGGCTGCCTCTGTTTTTTTTCTTGCTGCTGCTGTTTCTTTGCTGCTGCTACTTCCTTTTTTGGGTGATCATTGTTCTATTGAGATGTCTAAGTCAGAAAGTCATGATAATGCTAATCCATCGTTGCAAATCAGTCCTTTCAAGTTGAAAGGTGCGGTAAATTATCTAGTTTGGTCTAAGACATGCTATTTATCCATCAGTGTAAGAGGGTATACGGGCTACCTTACCGGTACTAAAACTCGTCCGGCTGAAACTGATTCTAAATTCAGTTCATGGGAATCTGAAAATGCCCTTGTTATGTCATGGCTATTGAACTCAATGGAACCTAGACTTGCTAATGGTTATTTGATGCTTGACACGGCCCAGATGATATGGGAATCTTGTAGAAAGTCTTATTCTGGCATAGGAAATGCAGCCTTGGTGTTTGAACTTTGTCTAAAATTGGAAGGCTTGAAACAAGGAGAATTATCTGTGGATGATTACTATGCTGCTCTAAATGAGGTGTGGAGACAGCTGGATTATTATGATGAGTTTCATGCTAAATGTCCAGATGATGCGGTTCAATATCACAAGAAAATTGAGAATGGGCGTATATTCAAGTTTCTGGCAGGTTTGAATCCAGAATATGATCCTGTCCGAGTTCAGGTATTGGGGAAGACCCCGATGCTATCCTTAGAGGAAACTCATGCTTACATCCAACAGGAAGAATGTAGGAGAAGAACTATGATGAAATCTCCAGTAATTGAAAAAGCTGGACTAGTAGCATCACAAGCTACTCGTACCACTATTACTCATGAGGAGGATACTCGGTTTTGTGATCATTGTAACACTCCTGGTCATACCAAGGAGAAATGTTGGAAATTGATTGGGCGACCGCGTGGTGGTGGCCGTGGAAGAGGCCGTGGTCGTGGTGGAGGAAAATCAGGACCACCTCGCTATGTAGCAAATCAAGTTGAGGTGAATACATTTTCAGACCCTACTCCTACACCTACTACCGATGCTCTCTCTACAGATTGCCTATCCGTTGAAGAGTTGCAAGCCTTGAGAAGCCTCCTTCGACAGGGTACACCATCCTCATCCAATGCTACATCTCATTTTTCAAAGTCAGGTATGGCACTTCTCGTCAATTCTATGAATGATTCTTGGATTATAGACTCAGGAGCAAACAAACATATGACAGGCTCTTTAGACAAATTCATTGATTACTCACCATGCACTAATATGGAATATGTTCGTATTGCAAATGGCTCTTCTGCGCCAATTTCTGGTACAGGTTTTGTAAAGTGTACACCCAATCTTGATTTGAAATCTGTTCTTCACATTCCTAGCTTCCCAGTTAATCTTTTATCTGTACTTGCTCTTACCAATGATCTTCAATGTAGAGCTGTTTTTTATCCAACCCATTGTTTTTTGCAGGATCTGAAGTCAGGGGAAACGATTGGTCATGGTAGAGTGCATGATGGCTTGTACCTCCTTGAGAAGAAATCCCAAGCCTTGTTAGGGAAGAGTAGTGATGTGAGTCAAGAAGTGATTATGTGGCATAGACGGTTAGGACATCCATCTTTTGTAGCTCTTAAACGGTTGTATCCGAACCTATTCAGTCAGTGTTCTGTTGAAACTTTATTTTGTGATGCTTGTGAACTAGCTAAACATACGAGGAATACTTATGTTTCTCATGATAATAAAAGTTCTATTCCTTTTATGACTATTCATTCTGATGTATGGGGACCTAGTTCTATTGTTTCATTATCTGGTTATCGTTGGTTTGTTACCTTTATTGATGACTGCACTAGACTCACTTGGGTGTATCTGTTGAAATCAAAGAATGAAGTTTTTTCTTGTTTCCAGTCTTTCTATAACATGATTTGTACACAATTTGATGCTAAGGTGAAAATCTTACGATCTGATAATGGGACTGAGTATATGGATGGTATGTTTCAATCATATCTAGATGCTAAGGGAATTATCCATCAAACTAGTTGTGTGAACACTAGTGCACAAAATGGGGTAGCTGAAAGGAAAAATAGACATATATTAGAAGTTGCTAGATCCCTTTTATTTACAATGAATGTCCCTAAACATTTTTGGGGGGATGCCGTGCTTTCAGCTGCATACCTAATTAACCGGATGCCCCTTAGAACTCTTAACTTTAAGAGTCCGATAGAAGTTTTACAGGGTCATACATCCTATACTGTTCCACCTAAGGTGTTTGGTTGTGTGTGTTTTGTTCACCATAGGTATGGGAATAAACTTGATCCTAGAGCTTTAAAATGTGTGTTTGTGGGTTATTCTGGAACGCAAAAGGGCTACAGGTGTTATCATCCTCCATCTCGAAGGTATTTTGTCAGTATGGATGTGACCTTTCGGGAAGTTGAACCTTTTTTTCCTCCTACTCCTCTTCAGGGGGAGATTAGAGTAGAAGAGGAGTCTACCTTTCCAACTCCCTTGATTTCTGTACCTGAGTCTATTAGAAACTTAGTCACTATTGATAGTGAGCAAGAAAAGATTGATCTCGAGGAAAGGAGGAAGGGTAGACTAGATAGGCCAGATTTACAAAGGTACACTAGAAAGGAGAAAGCCAAAGCTGTTATGCATGATACTGGTGATCAACCATTACCCCTGCCATCAGTTCCTGAGTCAGCGGAAACACCACTCAATGTAAGTGATTCTAATTCTGACTTAGTTATTGATCCTAACCTTATGGTTGACGATTTAAATGTTCCTATTGCTTTAAGAAAAGGTGTGAGGTCTTGTACTCAACATCCAATCTCAAATTTTGTGTCATATGATCATTTGTCTCCATCCTATAGAGCCTTTGTCTTGTCTGTTTCTTCTGTTTCTATTCCACAGAATTGGCAGGAAGCATTTCAAGACTCAAAGTGGAAGGAAGCAATGGTGGAAGAGATGAGGGCTTTGATGAAAAACGGGACATGGGAACTTGTTGACACAGTGAGGGACAAGAGACCGGTTGGATGCAAATGGGTGTTTACTGTGAAACATAAGGCCGATGGTACAGTGGAAAGGTACAAGGCAAGACTTGTGGCGAAAGGGTATACTCAAACATATGGAGTTGATTACCAAGAAACATTTGCTCCTGTTGCGAAGATGAATACAGTAAGAATTCTCTTGTCATGTGTTGTCAACCTGAATTGGGATTTACATCAATTTGATGTAAAAAATGCATTTCTGCATGGAGACTTAGTAGAAGAGGTGTATATGGATATACCTCCTGGTTTTGAGGGTCAGAAGACTATAGGAAAAGTTTGTAAGTTAAAGAAGGCCCTATATGGTTTAAAGCAATCTCCAAGAGCGTGGTTTGACAAACTTAGTAAAGCCATGGTTTCCTTTGGCTACTTACAAAGTGATGCTGATCATACTTTGTTCATTAGACATCACAATGGTAAGATCACGCTGCTAGTTGTTTATGTTGATGATATGGTGGTAACAGGAGATGATGCTGAGGAAGTTCTTCGCTTAAAGAAATTGCTAGCAAGAAAATTTGAGATTAAAGATCTTGGAAATCTGCGATACTTTCTTGGAATAGAAGTGGCTCGATCCGAAAGAGGAATATTCATATCCCAAAGAAAGTATGTCTTGGATCTCTTGGAAGAAACTGGTATGTTGGGGTGTAAACCTATTGACTCTCCTGTTGAAGCAAATTGCAAACTCCAAGCAGGTGTAGGGGACTCAGTTGACATTGGTCAATATCAAAGACTTGTAGGTAGATTAATCTACCTATCACATACTAGGCCTGACATTGCGTTTGCAGTTAGTCAAGTTAGCCAGTATATGCATGATCCCCGTGACTGCCATTTGGAAGCTGTTTTTCGTATCCTACGGTATCTGAAATCTGCTCCTGGAAAAGGTTTGCTTTTCTCAAAACATGAGCACCTTGAGATAGAAGCATATACGGATGCAGATTGGGCAGGGTCACTTGATGACCGTAGATCAACTTCAGGCTACTGTACTTTTGTTGGAGGCAACTTGGTCACCTGGAGGAGTAAAAAACAGAGCGTTGTTGCTCGCTCAAGTGCTGAAGCAGAATTTAGAGCTATGGCACAAGGTGTGTGTGAAGTACTGTGGCTAAGGAAGCTAATGGAGGAGTTAAAAATCTCCAAATATGGAACCTCTACCTTGTTCTGTGATAACAAGGCCGCTATTAGTATTGCTCAAAATCCTGTTCAACATGACAGGACAAAACATATTGAGATTGATCGGCACTTTATCAAAGAGAAACTTATTCAAGGCCTATTGAAGCTTACTCATGTGACTTCAAATAACCAAGTTGCAGATATTCTTACCAAGGGGCTAAACTCTAGACTCTTCCAAAGATTAGTGTGCAAGTTGGGAATGTGTGATATCTATATACCAACTTGAGGGGGAGTGTTGTGAATAGTCTATAATGTAAAGGGTAGTATAGTCTTTTTGTTGTTTTTCTTAGGTTTCTCTATCTTGTCTATATATATGTGTAATTCCTCTTCTTTGAATATAAGAAATAGAGAGAATTTCTCTCCCAAATCACAACAATACGCTTCCTGATCTCTGAGTGCTTGTAGGGCCATTACTGGTTTTACTAATAATCCCTTTTCCAAAATACTCAGCTATCACGGAAAACCCATCCTTTGAACTCTTTACTTGATGGAAAAATTGATCTTGATCTTTGGAGTTCTGCTCCAGACTTCTTTTCATTTCAAGAACAGACCTGTACTCAGGAGCACATTCAGGGCATTCCTTTTCATTATCACCAAGGCAACGCTGGTGGAAAGAATGCATGCACATGAAGTGTACAGCAGGAAGATCTAGGGTGAAAGTACAGGCAGTGCACTTGCTGAGCTGAAAGATCCTTGCATTAGTCCTAAGATCCTGAATTTCCTTTTTCATAGCCAATGTGTCCTCCTGCACAGTTAAAAAATGTTGAATTATTCCTTATTACCATTGCAATAAACACTTGAGATATTGAAAACGCCAAAAATGAATTCCATCTGAAATGTGAAGCAAGAAATTTAGAAGATGTTTGTTCTGTTCATTGACATTAGGAATCATGAACTTGCAGTTAGCAATCGCATAATGATTGTTTTTTATATGCCAACTGATTTATGCAACGGTCCCCAAGAACTGATCTGAGGCCAGAAAAGCCTAAAAGTTGTGTCCCTCTGAGGAATATTCATTAAAAGACATGGATTCGAAATATAGGGTGTAAAAAGTAAGTGGTCAGAGAAAGTGCATTATGACCTTGTACTTATCGATTGCTCTCCGATCCTCTTCAATCAACTTGGACTCTTGTTCAAGTTTTCAAGCTATATAATCCTTGATGACAGAGAGTGTGAGGCATGGATTTCTAGACAAGGTTTGAAGAACAATAATTAGAGGTAAGATATCATCTCTTTCAATATAAGTCAAGACATCCTTCACTTCTTTGGAGCAATCTTCTCCTAGTTCACCAAAATATTTCAGCAGATCAGCCCAAAGAGTTGGATCACCTCCCTTGCCTGAATCTCCCAGCCTTTTGCAGCATGCGATTAATCCCTTGTGATCATGGTCCTGCATGTAGCAAGCTATCACCTCTTTATAAAGTTTCATCTTCTCATAAAGATACAAAACCCCTTCTCTAAATGCATTCATCTCGCAAAGAATTATAGCAAGACCAACATCATAAAGTGGATGCTCCAGTTCAGATGGCCAAGCACTCTTAAGCAAACATAGTCCTTTTTCACGCCTTTCTATGCGATCTTTTTCCTTAACTTTATTTTCAGGATCAACAGTTAATTTCCCATTGGATTCTGCTTTTGATTTCTTAGGCACTCCTGATTTTGCTTTTAGAGAAACATCTACACCAATGGTTGCTTGTGATATCGATAGACAGTTCAAATCATTTGACAGGTACAGTTCCAAGAGTGTATTGTGAATTTCTACCTGAGCAGGAGAATCCTTTACCTTGTCAGCATATTTTTCAAGAAAATCCATAAGAGACTGTGGGTGATGGATGAAAATGTTGAGAAAATCAACAGGAGACGGCAATATAGATAAGTGTGCAGTACTTGAAGATCCTTTCTTTGCTGACTCCCCATCCTCAGTACAAAGCCTCATAAGTATCTGAATTGTCTCAGCTGGCTTGTGCTCTACAAGAATTTTACCATATTCTTTCACGGTAAAACCAGCTTGACTTGGTTCAAGGCTTGAAATATACCGCAAGGCCTCATCATATCTACCAAGGTCTTCAAGTAAGATTTTTAAATACAATTCATGCCTGCCAGCCTTCTTAGCAACATACATTGCATGTTCATGGTAATTGGCAGCTTGACAAACCCTTATTGCAGTCTCCACATCAAACTTATGTTCTCCAACACCATCCTCACTTTTAATAAATACATTCAGCTTGTCAACATCTTTCAATTTGGTATAGCAGTTTAAGAGAAGAGTGGTGTGATCTTTAGAAGCAAGACCCTTCTCATGCAAATTTTCCAAGTAATTTGTTAGGTTGTATATCCTTTGTGCATCCAGAAACTTCTGTATCACATATGAAGGTTCAAGGTGACCAATAGTGCTGATATACTGGGCCATTGCCTCATCATAGTCTTGTTTGCAATACAGGTGATCTCCATATTTCCTTAGCACTTCTGCAGTGGCAGCAGCATCAGCTTGCTGACTTTGAACAAGATTAATAGCCACAGTATAAAGGTTTCTCTTGAAAAGCATATCTAATTTGCTTTCCATATCTTTCTCCCCAATACACAATGCTGATTTGTCATTCATTATAAGTATTATGTTACCCCACTCACAAAGCATGTGCGAAACTTCATTAACCACGAGACTGTGGGCTATTAAACGATTCTTCAACTCATAAACATTGAAAGTATCCTTGCCACTTCTTTGATCTGAAATGACACATAGAAGGTAACCACGAAACCACCCTAGGAATTTCTTCTCTCCCTCGAATGCCCAACAAGGACCACGCCCATCAACCTCATAAAAATACACAGCTTCAGGTCGACCAATTATTAACTCCTGATAATAGAACAAGCAGATAAAGGTGAATTAAACATTTATTAAGCAATATAAGATATGAAAAATGAAGGATTGCCAGGTTACTCACTGAGCGATCACTCATTGTTACGCTGACATTGCTTCCTATCTGATCTAACATTTGACGTCTGGGTGGCTGATTATGCAAGCTGAACAAACTCACAGAATTTGGAGTTACAGCAAATAACTGAAGGGCTTGTCCGTCCACTCTGAATCCAAGACCTGTAATGGATAAATGACTCTTGTCTGAAACATTATCCACCTGGAGCTTGAAGCGTGTGATACGTTCCATTGCAATGTCCCCTTTAATGCAGTAAATACAACCATTGTCTAAGCCAATAGCTATGAGTAGTATCGAAGGAGCTTCCTCTAGTACTAAAAATGATGTGATCTGCAGTGCTTAACAATTTCCATATTTATTTAAGATAAATAGAACTTCAAAGTCAAGTAATTTAGCATGTTGATTTTTTAATAATGCAAGTATCATTTGAGTCCTTGAGCGGACACAGGGCAATCAATTGAGCACAGCATAATAATTATAAGAAATTGAAAAAAGAAAGCAAACTACCTTGGCTTGAGGAAACTGATTAGTGAATATTCGCAGTATTCCTATACAATCAGGTACAGTTGAGCTCGTGCCTCTGGTTGCATCTTATCAAGGTCAAAAACCTTGAGGCACAGAGCAGATTGCTGTGGAGATAATTGCTCATCCTCCCCAACAGTAACAAGGAAGTTGCGTTGCTGATACATTCAACAAAAAAAAAAATCAAAACATTATTTCAATTTTCAACCATGATCTAGCTTCAAAAGATGATTGATCACAGCGATAAAGTTGAGAATCAATTTATCAATAATATTATAGGCTTAAAATATTTTTTCTTTAATTTTTTTTTTCACGGTTCATTTATGAAACTGAAACTTGAGAATTGAGTAATGAGAAGATTAAGTTCGATTTTGTTAGCAAAGAGAGCATAAAAATGAAGTCTATCCTAAAGCAAAGCTCTTGAATTCAAAGGTTTCTATATTTTATCTACATTTTCTCATTAATCAACAGCTAAACATTCTAAAACATCAATAAAACCAAAAACTAAATATTAACTTATGCATCTTCTCAGAATCCAAACATTGCATAAAAAAATAAAAATGATAATGATAATTAGTGTATAAAAGAATACTTTAAGTTGCTGGAGAAAGAGGACGGAGGAGGAGCTAGCTGGAAAGGAGAAATTGAAGTTGAGGCCTCGATCGAGTAAGCTAACGGTGCCGTCATCGGAGCCTATCAGCACCTTACCTCTGCCGCTGGAACAGCAGTCGATCTTTCCACTAACATCGTCAGGAATCTTAAACTTTCCCCCATACTTTTCCTCGAAGAATTCGAATTTCCTCCACTGATACATTACTTTTGCCTTCAATTGATTTCAAAAGAAAATAGAAATTAGAGTTTTAGACAGAGATGGATCAGAATTATAAAGCGACAGAAATCAACATTTTCTCTCTGCAAACAAGAGAAGAAATTTACCAGATCGTACGTAGTTGGGAAGAAGCGGCGCCTATTAGCAAAACGACAATGCGTTTTGATATGAATTAAACGATGTCGGTTAATGCATAATAATAGACTTGGGCTAGATTCAAGTCCCAGTAATTAAAATATTTAATCTCTTTAAAAATATTTTTGACATCTATTTTCTCAACTTTTAATATTTAATATGTAAAAAATATGCAAAAATTGAGAGAAAATTCAAACGAATCAAACCCAAAAATAAAGCACAAATCTAAAACACGTGCAACATTAACATGGCAATCTAGTTAGTGAGTTGGAGGAATTAGAACACGGATTTATGAGAGAATAACTTTGCCAATAGAAGCAAACATGAGAATAAGGTTGAGAGAGTATGAAGAAAATGGCAGAAATTGTGAGAAAATAGGAGTACTTTGGTATCAAGCTATAAAGATGGTAAAAAGACATTTCGAAAAATCATCAACAAAATCTTATAAAAACTCAAGAAAAAAAAAAAAAAGCAATCCAACCAACTGGTCCAAAATAAATTTGAATTCATTTGAATTTTAGTATTTCAAGGAATCTTATTATAGGCAATCACTTTCTCAATTTTCCTTCGTCTGGTTTTTTTATTGTCAATATTCCAAAAATTTTTATTTTCCTCTCCAAATTCCTCGTCAATTTCAATTTGTAATTTAATTCTTGTAGAATTCAAGTAAACTAATAAAGGGAAATTACATAGATTTTATTCTTTTTCTAGTCCTTTCAAAAATTTCAAACATTTATTTATTGAAAGTCATTTAGAGCAATTTGGTTAAGAAACTTATTATCTCTAACATGCACGTATCCATTAAAGGTTAAAAATTTGTCATTCCTCAAATAAACATGTATATTTAGTATTACACCTCGCTCTTAGGAATGTGATGGTCTTAGGCTCTTGGGAGGTTTAAAGCCGTCAGATATCCCTTAGAATCCTGTGTTATTTGAGTAGAAGTCTAGCATCAACAGTCTAGCATACACAATTACACATTCTGAACATCAACCTGTATCACATTTTAGTACCAAACCAAACCAACAAGTTCACCATACCTATGTATGTATGTATATATGTATATGTGCATGTAATAAATATTACATGTAACAGAGGGATAACTCTATATTACATCACATAGTTTTACATTATATTACATATATATCAACTATTGTTTACATGGAAGGTCCTAAAATATATAAGACCCATATTTTAGCTTCTGGTGAAGGAGAAATCGAGAAGCCTTCTATCTCTGCACAGCAAAACATGCAACATCACAAATAACCTAGTGAATCAGACTTAGTGAGTAAAATCAGACTTAGTGAGTAACCAATGCAATGTAATAAGAAATGGATAATATGAGTCACCAGAAATTAAATGATAACAATGGAATCCTCAAGGTCAGATGTTCAAGGTCACTTGTAATTAAACAACATAGATGGCAAATAAAAGACCATCAAGTCACATTAGCAAGCATAGATAACAAAATGGCTCATAGCCTTAAGTAGGATAAGAAATTATCCCTTATTACGTAGCTTTATGTGAACATAGCCTAATAGTCTAACCATCACTAAGGTTGGGTCTTGCCAAATAAACTTGACACACAACTTGAATCACTAATATAAGCATAAAAATACCAAGGTAGGTGATAATCATCATTTGGTAATACTAATTAATCAGCAGAATTGTATCACAACAAAGTTCAACAAGCTTATACATATGGATATATATAAGATGGTATATGCAGTCATGCTTTACTCACCTTAACTTAACTTTAATTCAAACTACTACTTTGCTTCAGAGGGTTCCCCTTACTTCTTGACCTATATTAGATTTATAATTTAACTATTAATTAATTTAAATTTTATAGGTGTTAATTAATTAAATTGCATATTTTTGTTCAGTAGGGTTTGTGGGCACTATGAAGGGTCACAGTTAGAATAAATCTTAAATAAATTTATTAAGGATACAATAAATATCACAACAATGGTTGCAACCTTAACTTTTGGAGGTGAAAGAAAGGGTAGTGACCGCGATTTTATGGGATGATTGTGATTTCGTTAACATGAATTTATTTGGGACATAGTATGTTTTGCGATGTGAGTCACGAACCTGAGTCTTGGGAGTAAAAGAGGGTTAGCAACCATGACTTAGCTTGGTGATTATGATTTACGGCAGAATAAAACACTCTTTCATTTACATTATACCAACTTGTGTTATCTTATCAATACTTAAATCAAGCATATGTTTTACTTAGTTTTCACATCGTATCATATTCATAGTTTCTTAGTTCTACATGATTTTGATCATATGCATCAATCAATCAAGATTCATAGAATTCCAATCTTCTTTCCAAGAAGCTTCAACAACAACAACTCATCTGATATTTCATTGTATATTAATTACTATTTTAACTCCTTACTGAATATGTATTCTCATACATACATATATATACACACATATATAATTATGTTGTTCAACTCCTTTCTCTTAAGAAAACCCTAAGTCACTTGATAAATATACATCATGTTCCATGTTTTCCATATGTACAGCTTATTCATATAAGTGTTTTTCATTGTTTTGATATGTTAAATCATTTATTCAAATTCCTTTGTCCATATGAAACTAAGATTTGATAGAGTTGCAAGCATTTAGATATTAGTTACCTTGAAACTAAGCTCTTCTTCCCTTTAAGAGTTTCACTTTAGTCTAGCTTTAACCTTATTTTAGTTAGCTTCTAATTTATTTCATGTATATTTATTTGTAGAAAGCTTTTTGGAAGTTTGGCTAGACAAAATTCGGGCTTAAAGCTTCAAAGAAGGAAAGTATGGTTTTCTCTTTGATGAAGATGAAGATGATGTCTTTATAGAGAAAGGGGGCATGATTTAACCATCTCTCAAAGTAGTCACATTAAACTAATGCATATAGTTGGTAGTTCCCATTTGGTGATTTTGTAGTTTTTTATTGTTATGTCATATTTCTTCTTAATCCTCATTCTTATATATTATTAGATATTCAACTTATTTAACTTTTTATATGTTTTAATCAAGCCTTTTTAGTGTTTATATTTTTATCTTCCATTGTTTATTAGTCCTTTAGCTATTAGAGTTTTATTTACTTATGATTCTCATTGAGTTAAGATTTCAATAATATTTTAGTCGATAACCAAATATTTTACCCACAAACTCATAATTAAGGGTATTTCATCCTCTCCTCCTAATAAAAAATTTGCCCTCAAACTTTAAGGAGGAACATACCTTAAAGTGGAACAAATGAGGGGCATTATTAATGCATATCAGCTTTGATTTTCCATATATATTCTTTGATTTAGTTATGCCAAAGGACCTTCACCATCAAAATATCTTTGTTCTGAAGCTGTCTAATTTGATGGTCTACAATCATGATAAGAATTTCTTTATAGGTTAAGCAGTTTAAGCATCACTCTTTTTTCTTCACAATTTATTAAGTTTAGGAGCAGCGGTGGAGGAGGTGCTACACTCATCCCTACTATCTGGACAGACTATTCATTAGAGGTCATCATCTCCCCAAGCCGTCATTACTGTCAGCTAGAGGCAGTAGATCTTGTCTACATTTAAGGCGACATATTGAACCATAAAAGAAAGAAATTTACTAGCATTAGCACGATATTACATTGAAGTACACAAGAGAAAACATGACTTAACAGTTCATCATTCCTATGCTCCATGATGTCCCTGCACATATCATATCAGACATCTATCTATAACAAACAAATTGGGCTCTAATTCCATTCTATTACACTTCGCTCTCAAGAATGTAATGGTTCTAGGGTCTAAGGAGGCTAAGAACACCAGACACCATGTATACCCTATCTTATCTAAGAGGAAACCTAGAGTCAACAGTCTAGCATACACAGTCGCACATATCCTGAACATCAACTTGTATTACATTTTAGTAACTAGCCGAACCAACAAGTTCATCGCACTTATACACACAAACACACATACACACACACATATATATATTACATGCAACAGAGGATAACTCTTTATTACATCATAGAGCTCTAGATTATATTACATATATTAACTATTATTTAAATAGAAGGTCTTAAAACCTACAAGTCCTAGATTTCAACTTCTAGTGGAGGAGAAACCAAGGAGCCTTCTATCTATGTGTTGAAAAACCTAGAAAATCACAAATAATTAACCAAGTGACTCATACTTTGTGAGTAAGCAATGCAATCATAAATGGATAAATAAGTGACTAGGAATTGAATGATAATAGTGTGATCCTCGAGGTAAGATGTTCAAGGTCATTTATAAATAAACAACATAGATGGCAAATAAAGGATCATCAAGTAATACTAGCAGGCACACATAACATAAAGGTTTGTAATCTTAAGTAAGGCAGTAACTTCTCCCTTATTACAGAGCTTCATGTGCACATAACTTAGTAGTTTAATCAGCACTAATGTTAGGTCCTGCCAAATAAACTTGATATACATCATGGATCATTAACATAAGCATAAAATACCAAAGTAGGTGATAATCATCATTTAATAATACTAATCAATAGATTCATATTACATCAAAGTTCAACCAACTTATTCAGCCCCACTCAACAGGCACAAGATGTGGGTAATTGAAGTCCAAGGAATATGAAGATAATGAAAAGTAATACACGTAGATGTATATAAGATGGTATATTTATGCATGCTTTATGCACCCTGACTTAACTTTAACTTAAACCACTGCTTTGCTTTCGGAGGGTTTCCTTTACTCTTCTTGATGTACATTAGGTTTATAATTTAACTATTAGTTAATTTAGATTTTATTGGTGCTAATTAATCAACTTGTACATTTTTGTATAGTGAGGTTTGCGGATACTACGAAGGGTCGTGTTTAGAAAAAATTTTAAATAAAATGATTAAGGACACAATAAATATCACAGTGAGGGTCGCGACCGTGACATTTAAACATGAAAGAGAGGTAGTGACCGTAATTTTTTAAGGCGACTATGATTTGTTACTATGAATTTATTTGAACATAGTTGTTTTCATGATGTGAGTCACAGTCGCAAGTCTTGGGCATGAAAGAGGGTTAGCAACCGTGACTTAACTTGGTAGTTGTGTTTTAAGGGTAAAACAAGACACTCTTTCATTTTATATTATACCAACCTTTGTTATCTTCTCAACACTTAAATCAAGCATATATTTTGTTTAGTCTTCACTTCATATCAAACTCATAGTTTCATAGTTCTACATAATTGTGATCATGTGTATCAATCAATCAAGATTCATAGAATTCCAATATTTTTTCCAAGTACACATTATCTCCATATTAAAATTGAACATCTTATGTTTTAATTCTTCTAAGCTTCAGTAACAACTCATCTGATATTTCAATAGTATATTAGCTGTTATTTTAACTCATTACTAAATATATTTGTTAGCACGTGATTTTTATAAGATTATTTTCACAACCTAAATCTGATGATAAGAATTAAATTTATCTTCGAATTTAGAATAATTCCTTTTGGGTAAGCCTTTAGAATTGAAAGAATAGACTTATTAGAGTAAAAATGGACCTATAGTAATAAATATAGGTAAGGAATGCAAAAGCCCATTCAAAATCTACCTAACGTAGATGAAAATGACCCAAAAACCTATATGAATGACTCGATTTTGTGACATGGCCCGACATATGGATAGCATGACCTGAACGTGACCTAAGGTTTGGGAAGCCCAAAGTCATTACGATCAAGCAAGTCTAGTGGAGGTTTTAAGGGGTTAGGAGTTTGTTTATATGATCAAAATTAATTAAGAAATTCTTTAACCTAGTGTTTTCGTTATCATAGTAGGTTAACTACAATTAATTTTAATCTCATAAAATTAACTTCAACCAATTTCGAGTGACCAATTTTATAAGTCTGTAACTTGTTTAATTTCACTCTGATTTGAGCAAATAATATGTCGGTTTAAAGCTCTGTATGTCTACTTTCAATTGATATAAAAATATCAAACTACGGTAGCAAAAATACAGAGTTTTTTTTTTAGTTTAAACATGCCAATATGATCATAACTAAAAACTTGTAATTAATCAACATATTAGCAAAAATTAATCAATTACATAAAAATTATTGATAAAACTGATGAAACATAAGCCAATGGCTATAATACTAATGTTAGAATATGCCCAGATACAATAAAAAGGAATAGATATTACCTCTGAAAATAATCGCAAAAACTTTAATTAAAGTTTATGCTACTGATTGTAAGAGGTATCATCATATATGGGAAAAACTCTTTGTTCTCAGTCTAAGAGCTAAACAATCCCATAATTTCCCTTTCACTCAAAAATAGAGGATTTCTTGTAGAAGAAAACTATAGAGAGCCTTAAAAAAAGTGTAGAGAGAAAATTCACATTTTTTTTCTTGTCTAATGAGATGTTTTATTACAATTAAAACTTAAATCCTTTTATTCTTTTGATAAATAGGATTTTAATATAAATCAAATTCCTATTATAAATAGAATTTTTAATCTTATTACACTATAAATATTTATCTAATTATAATACATAATTAATATTTGAATATTTTAGTTCACGGATTTTGCCCAAATATTTATAAATTTTGATACATTCAATTTGATTCGATTACATAAATAAAGCTTAAAATAATTAAACCGACAGAATTATATAAATAATTAAAAAAATCGAGTTAATCAAATTCCTCGATTTGGTTAAATTTATAAAAAAAATCAATTCGGATTGCTTCATAGTTATACAATTATGAATCTCATCCAACTAAATACTTGCTCTAGCTCATCCTAGAAAAAATAAATAAATAAATAAATAACAAGACAAGTTTTGCGGCAACTGTTATGGTACTTGTCTTAGCCAATGATCATATTGTACATTTGACCATTATATGTTCATCCATAAAAATATTAATTATTTTTTGGATGAGAACAATAACGACTATTCATATATTATCATATTTAATAAAGCTGGCTGATTAATCATAGCAAAAGCTGTCCAAATCACGTTCCTTTATTAATTGTGATATTTTTGTTTTTATGCTTATGCTTGTTTTAGTACATTCAATGAAATAATTAAGTATTTTCACTTAAGCTTATTATATTATATGAAACCACCTCAACCATGCATGAGTAATAATACATATATATGCTTTAAATTGTTATGCAAATGTATAAATTTATTAATTTCTATTAAAACAAACAATTTGATAATAAAACAAACGGGGAATAATGAATACTTTTTAACTCATAAAAAATAATTTAATTTAATTAATTTATTAAAAAATTAACTTGTTGAATAAAAAAGTTATATATGAACCTGTATTCGTCAATTTATAAATATACATAGAGATTAGAGTTTGAACTCTTAAACTACGATTGCAAGTTACTAAATTTAGATACAATGAAAACTTTTTTATGTTAATATTGGTAGAATCCTTTGATATAGTGTGAATTTTTTTTTCAATGTTAATTTGGTTTGAATTTTTTAATATAAATTTTTTTAAAATTATTTATATTAAAAAATTCAATAAATATAAGGATGGGTATGAATAATTTATGAAAAAATCGATTTTTAAAAATTCATATTAAAATTATGCATTGATCATAGTGCTAATCTACTCTAAACTCAAAGCATATGAATTAGCTATCATACCCGAGTGAATTTTTGGCCTGCAACTATTGTACCCACGTGAATTAGCAAAAAAGATGGGCTTAAATGACTTCGACAGCCACCTACTTGTCCAGTGATAATTGAATTTATTAAAAAAAAAAAATACTAATTTCACTTAGGAGAAAATATTATAATATAAAGAAAATATAAAAATTCTATATTGATTAAAAATAAATAAATATATATATATGTATGTTATGCTAATATGGATTTGAGAAAATCCAAATAAATTTAGGATTTATAACTTAAATACATATAATTATTTATTTTTATATGTCAATTTTAAATTTAAATAATTTTTTACATGATTTCATACAAAATAATTTTTTCACATGAAAATTTTTAAAAAAATTTAACAAATGCAACATAGCGTGGACCTAAGTTCTTTGAGATGAGAGTACCCATAGCTCTAACAAATTTTATTTTAATTAGAAAAAAAAATATTATCATTGTTTGATATCTTAAATTTTTTTTTATTCAGTTTAGTGTTAAAATTATAAATTTTAGTTAAAATATGATTGCTTCGACCGTTTTAATTCCAAGTTTTAATCCTAAGTGTTAGGCCAGATGATAAAAATAGGATCCATTTTCAGTTGAAAACCACCATAGTCAGATTAATAAAAAATATTTGACAAAACTACCCTTAATAATAATAAATGCACTCAAAATCCCCAATTTAAAAACATTTGCCCCAACTACACAATATGATATGCCCTACTGTTCACTGACTTAGAAACCTTCATTATCACCTCCACATTCCCTGACGCGACAGCCTTCATTGAATACACTAGTAAAATTCTCTACAAGTAAAAGCAAGAACCTTGACATTAGAGCATTTCTTCTCTTCAAAACGAAATCCACTATTGATGAAACCCAATTAGACATAATCGCTAATTAATTTTTGCTATCAACTAACTTATCACCTGTTGTACGACTCATCCTCTTCGAATCAAACTCATGAAACAACCTCCCAACTGATTCAAACCTGATTTTAACAACAGCATTGGATTTATCCAACATGTTTTGCCCAATTCGCTCCCACTATCTTGAAACATTATCGAGCATATTCACATTATTTTCATATAGCGTCACCATATCATCACGGGCCAAAATGCAATCAAGGGTTTCATTCAGTGGCGAAGCCACGTGAATGGAGAAGGGGGAAACTGCCCCCCTTCATTTAAAAGAAAAAATATATATATATTAAAATTTTTAAAATTTTTTATTTGTCTCTCATAAAATTTCAAATTATCTTTCTATCAAAAAGAAAAAAAATTATATAAATTCTAAAATTTTTAACAAAATTAATTAAATCTTTAACCAAATTAATTTAATTTCATCCAATTAATTAAAAAATTAAAAATAAATTGAAAGCATAATAACAAAAGAAAACTGAGAAAAAAAAATATAAAATTAAGATCTTTATTTTTTATTATTTTTGTATTTAATTCTTTTAAAAATTTTATTTTATTATTTATATTTTTAATATTCTTTAATAATTTTTGAATCAATTATATTTATTAAAAAATTACTTTTTATATTTTTTTGATTATTTTTTTTTGTTAAACAATCAAAATATCTTATTAATAGATTAACAAATTTATTAAATAATTATTATATAAAAAAAATTTAAAAAAAAAATTGTCCATCTTATAATACAATCTTGGCTTCGCCCCTGATTTCATCAATCCAAAATCCCAAATTATCTCTAGAAGAATCAAAACATCCAGAGATTTCAGCATTGAAATCCATAATCAATTTAGAAAGCAAATAAGAGGGCATAGCAGCAAGAATTGAAACAACAACAGCAGTGACATCGGGATCAGAAAAATGAAGATAATTACGAACACCAGTACATAGAGAATCCCAGATATCAGTAGTGAGATTGGTGGACCGAATTAATTTGGAAGAGAGCTTTTCACAAACAGCAGAGGCAGGAGCAGCAACAATCTCTTTGACAATAGTCTTGGCGATGACGAAAATGTCAATACCAGCAGCAGACTGCTGAAAAGCTTGGAGAAGAGCATCATTGGAGCGAAGGTCCGCTTGAATCTGAGCGAAGAGTATGTCCATCTTGGTCGTATATGCAGAGACCAAGATTTTAAACGTTTTAATTCAATGGGTATGTTATGGTGATATTGGGTATGTACAATATGACATAAATTTGTGAAATTTTTTTGTTAGAAATGGAGATAGTAAGGACTAAGAGAGGGAAGGGAAGATGATGAAAGTTTGTAGTTCTTAAGCTTTATTTTCAGTTGGAGGAGTTTACAACAGTTGACGATGGAGTAGGGCAAATGTTTTTAAATTGGAGATTTTGGGTGCATTTGTTATTATTATTAAGGGTAGTTTTGTCAAATACTTTTATTAATCTGACTATGATAGTTTCTGGCTGAAGATGGGTCTCATATTTATCATTTGGCATGATACTTAGGATTAAAACTGTAATTATATTTTAACTAAAATATATAGTTAAAATACTAAATTAAAAAAAATTAAGACGCCAAAATAACAAAAATTAAAAATTTGAGACACCAATAATATATTTTTTCATTTTAATTCTCCATTCAAAATTAATAGGGATTTCTATATAAAAAATATTTTAAATAATAAAAAATATTTTAAAAGATATAATTTGTTATTTCAAAGATATCCACTAATACCTTTTTTTTTCCTTTCAAAAAGTTCGACCCTCGGAAATATGTTTTTGAGGATCGAACCCCTGCCCTCCCGTAGAAATAACAACAGGTGGCCCGCTAGATTAACTCCAGCGAGTTTTATATCCACTAATACCCTATTTTTATAAATATATATGGTATATAAGTAACATATTTTATATCAGATATATAATATAAATCATATCATCACCACTTTTAAAGTAAATGTGGCTCGCTTTTATATTTTAGTGTATACTTTATACTTTTTATATTTTATACACACATCACATTTATTCATTTTTCAATGGCTTATCATACCATTATCAATACAAACCAAGCATTATTACTTCAAACAATACCATACACATATATTTACATTAATCAAGTAACACATCACATTCAAATAATGAAATATATTATGCTTAAAATAAATGAAATCTACCACATTCAATGATAAAGTATGTACTAATCTTTTTTAAATGCACTCCAAGCTAAAAACACTACCTCTCACTACTTGTTCCAAATGCTATTCACCACTAAGTTGATGAAACAACTTCCTACTTAACATCTATTCAAAATGTGAATGTATAACATATATTAGGACCACATTTTAAGGTGTTTAAAGCTTAAAACACAAATTAAAAACACATTCCCTCAATTTTTCATTTTCTATACCCAAGAGCGCAATCTTTAGAGAGTTTGTATGAGAAACTTGGAACAAAAGAAGGAGAAAAAGCTATCTATAAATTGGCTAAGATAAGAGAAAAGAAATGTCGTGATTTAAACCAAGTTAAGTGCATTAAAAATAAAGAGAATAAGGTTCTAGTTCAAGAAGAGAATATTAAGGAACGACGGAGAAGCTATTTTGAGGAACTTCTAAATGGTAATCATAGTGATAACATTGAGGGTTTAGACGTTAGGCCGGAGAAAAATGTGAAATACACTAGACGGATTAGATTTTCGGAAGTTAAAGAAGCTTTGAAGAAGATGAAAGTTGGTAAAGCCTGTGGACCAGATGAGATACCTATTGAGGTTTGGAAATGTTTGGGAGATACAGGAGTTACATGGTTGATATTTTTGTTCAATAAGATCTTAAGTTCAAAGAAAATGTCTAACGAATGGAGACAAAATAATTTGATACCTATTTTTAAGAATAAATGAGATATTCAGAATTGCTCAAATTATAGAGGTATAAAGCTTATGAGCCACACTATGAAATTATGGGAAAGAGTTGTGGAATACCGTTTGCGGTTAGATACTTGTATCTTCTCAAATCAGTTTGGCTTTATGCCTGGTCGTTCAACTATGGAAGCAATTTTTCTTATAAGAGATTTGATGGAAAAGTATAGAGAGATGAAGAAGGATTTACATATGATTTTTATTGACTTGGAAAAGGCATATGATAGAGTCCCTAGAAAAGTTTTATGGTGGGTCCTAGAGCGTAGGGGAGTATCTATAAAATATATCCAAGTCTTGAAGGATATGTATGAGGGAGCTATCACCAGTGTCCGCACCGTGGGAGGGGATACTAAAGATTTTTCCGTTTCTATTGGATTACACCAAGGTTCAACTTTGAGCCCTTATCTTTTCGCCTTGGTCATGGATGAGCTAACAAGACATATACAGGATGACATCCCTTGGTGTATGATGTTTGTAGATGATATTGTATTAATAGATGAGACTCAAGCATGGATAAATCAAAAGTTGGAGTTATGGAGAAGCACTTTAGAATTTAAGAGTTTTAAGCTAAGTAGGACTAAGACTGAGTATATGCATTGTAGATTTAATAGCGAGAATAGAGAAAGAGGCAAAATTATTTTAGACGGAATTGCAGTGCCTCATAGTACTTATTTTAGATACTTTGGCTCTATTCTTCAAGAAGATAGGGGTTGTGAAGAAGATGTAAATCATAGGATTAAAGCTGGTTGGATGAAGTGGAGGGGTGCTACAGGAGTTCTATGTGATCGAAAGATGCCAATTAAATTAAAAGGAAAATTTTACCACACTGTAATACGGTCTGCTATGATGTATGGTAGTGAGTGTTGGGCAGTAAAAGGACAACACATGAGTAAAATGCATGTTGCGGAAATGAGAATGATAAGATGGATGTGTGGTCATACTAGGATAGATAGAATCCGCAATGAGTGCATTAGAGAAAAAGTGGGGGTAGCACCTATTGAGGATAAGATAAGAGAGCATAGATTGAGGTGGTTTGGCCATGTGAAACGAAGACCTAGCGATGCGCTCATTAGAAAAACCGAACAAGTTAGAGTAGATATAGCTAAGAGAGGCAGAGGTAGGCCTAAACTGACTTGGTCAAAGGTGGTCCAAAATGATCTTATGATGTTACATCTATCAGAAGAGATAACCTTAAATCGTATTGAGTGGAAAAGAAGAATCCATATAGACGACCCCAATTGACTTGAGATTAAGGATTTGTTGTTGTTGTTGTTGTTGTAAGCCTTAAAGCTCTCCAACCTTAGAAATCAACTTCAACCAATTCCAAAGTGAGTTTTAAGCTTACATATATCTAAAACATCTCATTTTAATACATTTCAAGCATTAAAACTCAATTTAGAACCACTCTCCTCAAAACCCTAAATTATGTCATAATTCACTTCAATTTTGGTTCTTCACTTTAACCAATTCTAAATGGCAATTTGAACTCATTTCCATCATTAAAACTATTAAAAAACACAATTTAAATCATGAAACTAAATAAACATATATACTTTAACCAACTTCTTCCAAAATCCTAAATTCCTTACTACTTCTTTTAAACTCTAACCAAACCCATTCTTTTCTTTAATCTAACTTTAAAATTATTATTTACTCATCAAAATAACATCATCCATAATCATTCCAAAAATTATAATATACCCTTTCATAAATCCAATTCAAACATATTCATAAATTTTCATAAAATTGAAAAATTAGGTAAGAAAGCTTACTAATTAATGAAGAAACCACCAAATCTCACTTCAATCCTTTAAAATCCTTTAAAATTATGGTTTTTTGTGCAAAAATAATCTTTGGTCATGGTAAAAGTTAAGCTTAAGAGAGAAGAGAAGAAGAAAATGATGATAAATAGTTTTTTTTTTAAAACTTATTTCCTTTTTTTTTCTTTTCTTTCCACTCATATATATTATACTATTTTAATTAATTAATTAATTTTAAATATTAAGTTCTTATCCTCCATCTATTATTAATTTATTTTTCATTTTTTTTACTTTTTGGGTAAACTATTTTACCCTTCTTTTACTATTTAACCATTTATTTTTTCTAACTCATGTTTGACTTTATATGTAATATATATTTTTATTATATTTCACACACATATATAATATTTTCTCACTTTCAATACTTCATTTAACTCTCCAACTTATTAATTTAATTTAATTTAATTTTTTGTAAATTAGCCGATGTTACAACTCTCTTCCCCTTAAGTAATTTCGTCCTCAAAATTACATGGCATCAGCTCTAAAATAGTTGAGGATACTGGCTCCGTATTATTTGCTCACTCTCTCATGTTGCTTTCTTAGTGGAATGATTCCTCCAAAAGACTTTAACCAATGATACCTTCTTATTTCTCAGCTCCTTCATCTCATGTGCCAAGATCGCCACTGGTTCCTCTTCGTTGATTGGATCTAGATTCACCTCAATAGACTCCACTGATAAAATATAAGATGGATCCGATTTATATCTCCAAAGCATAGAGACATGGAAGACATGAATATTTTCTAGTTCAAGTGGCAAAGCTAGTCTGTAAGCCACTGGTTCTATTCTTTTCAGTACTTCATATGGTCCAATGAATAGATGACTCAACTTCTCTTTTTGACCAAATCTCAGAATCTTCTTCTAAGGAGACACCCTTAGAAATACTTTATCCCCCATACTGAACTCAATGTCTTTCCTTTTTAGATATGAATAAGACTTCTTTCGGTTTGAAGCTGCTTTCAATCTATCCCGGATTACTTTAACCTTTTTCTCTGTTTCCTTGATCAAATTAGGACCTACTATCTTTTCTTCTCTAACCTCATCCCAACACAATGTTGTTCTGCATTTTCTGTCATACAAGACTTCATATGATGACATCCCAATATTGAACTGAAAACTATTGTTATATGCAAAGTCAAACAAAGCTCAGTGCCTGTCCTAGCTCACTAAAAACTCAATTATACAACTCATCAACATATCCTCTAATACTTGTATCACCCTCTTAGACTATCCATTTGTCTGCGGATGGAATGCAATACTAAAATACAACTGATTGCCCAATGCATCCTACAAACTCCTCCAAAATCTAGAGGTGAATCTAGAATTTTGGTCTAACACTAGTGAAATTGGGATTCTATGCAATCTTACTACCTCACTGATATATAGCTCAGCTAACCTATTCAGGGAGTAGTTCATCTTGACCGAAAGAAAGTGTGTTGGCTTTGTCAATCTGTTCCTAATCACCCAAATTACATCATATTTCTTCTAGGTTAAAGAAAGTCCTGACATAAAATCCATAATCACTCGCTCTCACTTTCACTCAGGTACTGATAAAGGGCTAAAACAATCCTAAATGAACCTGATGTTTAGCCTTCACTCTTTGACGGGTGAGACATCTGAAAATAAAATCTGCTATGTCCCTCTTCATACCAAACCACCAATAATGCATCTTTAAATTCTGATACATTTTGGTACTTCCAGGGTGTATAGCATAGGTCGACTAATGTGCTCCCTCCAAAATTCTCTTTCTCAAATCCATATCCTCATGAACACATAATTTGTCTCTGTACCACACACGACCATCATCTCTCAGAAGAAAATCTCTACTCTCCCCCTTTTGGCAATCATCCACAATCTTTTAAAGTTTCACATATGACTTCTGTGCTTCTTTAATCTGATCAATTAGTAATGGCCTCGCCTGCAATTGAGCCATAATAGCACCATCATCACAAACCTCAAAATTAGCATGCAATACTCTCAACTCAATAAGCTACACAAGAGCATAGGCAGTTAACCCTGCCATTGTCTTCCAACTCAAGGCATCTACAACTACATTTGCCTTGCCAGGGTGATAATCAATCAGACAGTCATAATCCTTTATCAATTCTAACAATCACCTTTGCCGAAGATTCAACTCTTTTTGGACACCCAAATACTTTAAACTCTTATGATCAGTGTAAGTAAAACACTTCTCTCCATACAAGAGGTGTCTCCAAACCTTCAATACAAATACAATGATTGCCAACTCTAAATCATGAGTCAGATAGTTTAACTCATGAGACTTCAATTATCTTGAAGCATATGCAATAACTCAACTTTATTTTATCAACATACAACCCAAACCATTATGTGATACATCATTATATATCACATATAGTTTACCTTCTACAGTTAGAGTAAGAACTGGAGCTTGAGTCAACATGTCTCTCAACTGCTTAAAGCTTGTTTGACATCGATCAGTCCACACAAATTTCACATCTTTTCGAAGTAATCTAGTGAATGGCAAAGCTATCATGGAAAATCTCTTCACAAACCGAGGTAATAACCGGCCAATCCCAGAAAACTTCTAATCTCAGTTGCATTTTTTGATGGACTCCAATTCAATATTGCTTCAACTTTACTCAGATTAACTTTTATACCCTATGCTGAAATAACATGTCTGAGAAAAGTCACTTAATCTAACCAGAATTCCCACTTGTATAACTTGGCATACGATTATTTTTCCCTCAAGGTCTATAACACAATCCATAAATGTCTATCATGCTCTCCCTTACTACGTGAGTATACCAAGATATCATCAATGAATACCACCACAAACTGATCTAAGTAGGGCTTAAACACTCAATTCATCAAATTCATAAATGCAGCTGGTGCATTCGTCAACCCAAAAGGTATTACCAAGAACTCATAATGGCCATATCTTGTACGAAATGTAGTCTTAGGCACATCTGCATCCCTTACCCTTAACTGATGGTACCATAATCTCGAATCAATCTTGAGAAATACTGCAACCCCCTTTAACTGATTAAAGAGATCATTAATGCGAAGCAATGGATATTTATTCTTGATGGTCACTTTATTCAACTATCGATAATTAATGCACAACCTCAAAATATCATCTTTCTTCTTTATAAAATACATCGGTTCCCTACAGTGATACACTGGGGCAGATAAACCTTTTATCAAGTAGCTTCTGCAACTGCATCTTACTCCTTTAATTCAATAGGTGTCATCCGATAAAGAGTAACGGAGATTGGAGCGGTACCAAACATTAAATCGATGCTAAACTCCACCACTAGGATAGTAGTGCCATAAAAACTCCACCATATTCCACACCCAGACTGGCGAAACCTCCTCAACAGCTGGTCTAGCTGGCATCGATGGCTCCTCAGACTGTACTTACTCCAGGAGCAACACTCTCTATACTCCCTTCTCCAGACTCATGTGTTCGATACGCCATGGCTGTCTATGTCTGTAAATATAAAAAAAAACTACCACATTAGGGACCAAATAAAGGTTAGTGTAAATACATGTATGACATATTAAAATCACATTTAATATTTTATTTTCTCTCTCCAAAAACTCACCTAGGTTGAGAATCTCAAACCTAAGCACTGATACCAAAGTAAATATAACACACTTATACCTTATATAAATATAATACACACACCCGGTATATATAAAATACGTATAAAGAATATAAAAATGTCATAGTATAGTCTTTCTAAAAATTTCATAATTTCATGATAACCGTTTAAATCACTTAAAATATATTTTAATAAATAAATAAGAGTAGTCACTAGTGATTTGAAGAGTAAAAAGATATATTAAAAAGAAAAAAACTAGAAAAAATTTATCAAAGTTTTATCTGTATTTCGGATAATCCCAAATTTTAAATATCACAACCTGCAATTAAAATATGCTCTCAATTATTTATTCAACACATATATTTCTCCAAAACAACTAAGCGGCTCAATCCACCAATATTTCACCAAAAACACATCCATATATATATATAGATGTCCTATTTTTTTTCAACATTTTACACGAAAGAAAAATCTTATAATTTACACCATATATATGGTTATATATAAAATATACATACTCAAATGCATTTCAAAAAGTTTAAAGTATATAAATGATATGCAAGTAGCATTGATCTGCGGCAGCTCAAAGATCTTCACACACAACCAACTATAACCTAGACATGGGGTGGTTTAGCAGCACTCTCCGAATCTTCCGGATCTGCCCTGTCACCTGCACAATGAATTTCACTCGCGCTAAGCATTTCGCCTAGTAGTACATGCTTTGATATAAATAAATTACATTTCATATGTAATGCCATAAATGCACTATACTATAAATGTCAAACAACATATACAGATTGATATCAACATATCAATCATCCATATACATTATGTCCAAAAATCCTTATATATTGGTCTAGTTTCACAAACATTATCATGGGTTACTTTATTCATCTATGGCACCACCATATCTCACCCTAAGACGTAATGAGTCTATGATACCAGCGTGTCTCATCCAAAGGTGCAAATAAAATTTAACAACAATAATCAAGAACTAAATCCTATATAAGGTGACATGCAACATATTTCCTCATATTCCACATTTCTTATTCATTTTCATATTGACTCATAAATCACATCATCGCCACTTTTAAAGCAAATGTGACTCACTTTTACATTTTAGTGTACACTTTTCATTTTTTACATTCTGCACACACCTTATATTTAGTCATTCTCCAATGGCTTAACATGTCATTATCAATGCAAACCAAACATTGTTACTTCAAATAATGTCATACACATATATTCACATTAATCAAGTAACACATCACATTCAAATAATGAAATATATTATGCTTCAAATCAATGAAATCGACCACATTCAATATCAAAATATGTACTAACGTTTTTCAAATACACTCCAAGCTAAAAGCATTACCTCTCACTATTTGTTCTAAATGCTCTTCACCACTAAATTGATGAAATAACTTCCTACTTAACACCTATTCAAAATGTGAATATATATCATACATTAGGACCACATTTTAAGGTGTTTAAAGCTTAAAACACAAATTAAAACACATTCCCTCAATTTTTCCCTTTTCTAAGCCCTAAAGCTCTCCAACCTTAGAAATTAACTTCAACCAATTTCAAAGTGACTTTTATGCTTAAATATATTTAAAACATCACATTTTAATACATTTTAGGCATTAAAACTCAACTTAGAACTACTCCCCTCAAAACCCTAAATTATGCCCTAATTCACTTCAATTTTGGTTCTTCACTCTAACCAATTCTAAATGACAATTTGAACTCATTTTCATCTTTAAAACCATTAAAAACACAATTTAAAACATGAAACCAAATAAACATGCATGCTTTAACTAACTTCTTCCAAAACCCTAAATTCCTTATTACTTCTTTTAAACTCTAACCAAACCAATTTTTTTCTTTAATCTAACTTTAAAATCATTATTTACACATCAAAATAATTTCATCCATAATCATTCCAACAATTATAATATACCCTTTCATAAACCCAATTCAAACATATTTATAAATTTTCATAAAATTAAAAAATTAGGTAAGAAAGCTTACCAACTAATGAAGAAACCATCAAATCTCTCTTCAATCCTTTAAAATCCTTTAAAAATTTGGTGCTTGAAGCAAAAATCATTTTTGGCCATGGTGAAAGCCATGCTTGAGAGAGAAGAGAAGAAGATGATGATGATAAATAACTTTTTTTTAACTTTTTTCTTTTTTTTTTCTTTTCTCTCCACTTATATATATTATATTATTTTAATTAATTAATTTTAAATATTAATTTCTTATCCTCCATCCATTATTAATTTATTTTTTACTTTTTAGGTAAATTACCATTTTATCTTTTTTTACTATTCAACCATTCACTTTTTCTAACTTATGTTTGACTTTATATGTAATGTATATTTTTATTATATTTCACACACACATATATATAATATTTTCTCACTTCAAACACCTCATTTAACTCTTCAACTTATTAATTTAATTTAATTTTTTTGTAAATTAGCAGATGTTACACAATTTCCATGGTTGCCTATCACAATGAAAATCTTATGCTACAACTACAGGGGTTTGGGAGCTCGCTCCGCAGTTGGTAATTTGTGACATCTCACTAGATCACAAATTCCCAATATCCTTTTCCTTATGGAGGTTTGAATTTCAAAGGAAAATGTGAATTTTATTAAGCGTAATTTTGGTTTTAAAAATGGTCTTACGGTGTGTGGGATGAATGGAGGAGGGGGACTAAGTTGTTTGTAGGATGAAACAGTTTCTTTACAACAACTATCCTTTTCATACCATCATATGGATTTTTCAATCATTCAAAACACAGGTGTGCTTGAGTGGCGTTTTACAGCTTTTATGGTTGGCCAGATGGAGAAATAAAGGACTTTTATGGGACTTAATTCATAACTTCTTTGGTAAATCCTTTCTTCCTTGGTTAATTGGAGGAGATTTTAATGAAATTTTGAAAGATGAGGAAAAGGTTGGGGGTAAAAGAGACCTGAAGGGTATATTGATGCTTTTCAGCAAGTTGTAATGGAATGTAATTTGACTGATCTGGGATTTGTTAGTTATCCTTTCACATGGGATAATGGTAGACAAGGTAATCAGTTTATTGAAGAAATGATAGATAGATTTTTAGCTTCATATTATTGGGTTCAAAATTTTAAAAATTCTAAAGTTTCACATGTGCTGCATTCGGGATCAGATCATCTCCCAATTGTTATGGACTTAAAGGGGGATCAATGTATTTCTTGGGGCAAAAAATGATTTAGGTTTGAATCTATGTGGACTAGGGAACTAGCATGCTGGGATATTATTAAGGACTGTTGGAATTTGATGCAGGGAGATAGCTGAAACTCAAAGGTTGCTTAGTGCACCAAGGAATTGCAACATTGGGGCAAAAATTTCTTTAGAAATATTACTAAATAGCAACAACGATTGGTTTCTCGTCTAGATATAATGACAGATGAGTTGGTTGGTGATGTGGTCCAGGAACGTGGTGAGCTAAAGAAAATAATAAAGGAGTTGGATTTTAGAGAAGAACTTATATGGAGCCAACGGAGTAAAACACTATGATTGAAAGAGGGAGATAAGAACACAAAAGTTTTCTTTGCGGTAGCTTCAAGATGCAGGAAAAATAATTCCATTAACACTCTCTTTGATAAATACAATAAGGAACTTATTGGGTCAGATTTAGAAAATCATATTGTGAGCTCTTACAGTGAGTTATTCAACTCTAATGAGCAGTATGTATCAGATGAGGACTTTTCCTTTTATTACAAGGAAAGTGACTAGTGAAATGAATGAAATTCATTGTCAGCCTTATACTTTAAAAGAAGCGGTTAGAGCAATCAAGCAAATGCATCCTCAGAAGTCTCCAGAACCAGATGATCTTCCTCCCCTCTTTTACCAAAGGTATTGGCCCATTGTTGGTAACGATGTCACTTATTGTGTTTTATCTATTTTTACATGGTGAGGATATGCCAAATGGTTTTAATCATGCTTTTATATGCCTCATTCCCAAGGCTTAGATTCCTAGATCCATTACTGAGTATAGACCAATTAGTTTATGCAATGTAATTTGTAAGATTGCTACCAAACTTATAGCTAACCGATTGAAACATATTTTGATTGAGGTGGTAGATGAGTTTCAAAGTGCTTTTGTCCCGGGTAGAATTATAACTGATAATGCTTTGGTGGCTTTTGAGTTTGTTAGCATATGAAGATTAGGGGGGCATCTAGGAAAAAAAATAATATCTCTTAAGTTGGATATGGCCAATGCTTACAATCGAGTATAATGGAATTTTTTAAGATCAATTATGTTAAAGTTGGGGTTTGAGCCAAATTGGATATCTTTGGTTATGCGCTTTGTTACCACTGCTAGTTATTCCATCCTTATTATTGGATCTCGCTCAAGGAAGTTTTTGCCTTCAAGGGGTATTTGCCAAGGAGATCTATTATCTTCCTACTTATTCTTGTTATGTACTAAAGGGTTGACAAGTCTTATTAGAGATGCTATGAAGTCTGGGGGTTTGCAGGGAGTATGAGTATGTTGGGGAGCCCCGTCAGTTTCTCACCTGTTGTTTGCGGATGACTGTATTATTTTCTCTTAGGCATCTAGAAGTAATATGAATACCATTTTTTAAGTTCTATAGAGGTATGAATGTTTATCTGGGCAGAAGGTCAATTTACATAAGTCAGAGATCAATTTTAGTTCTAATACTGATGAAGAAACAAGAAGAAGTTTGGCATCACTGATTAAGGTCAGAATAGTGGACAATCATGCATTATATCTGGGCATGCCGACTGTGGTGGGGAGATAAAAAAAAATTAGTGTTTAATTGTTTGAAGGATAAATTAGTGTTTAATTGTTGGAAAGAAAAATTTTTGAGTTGGGCTGGAAAAGAATTGTTAATTAAGGTCGTAGCGCAAGCAATTCCATCATTTGTTTTGCAAATCTTTCTACAGCCTTCATCTTTATGTCATGATTTTAGATCTATGAATGCACAGTATTGGTAGGGTCAGAAAAAGGATGAGAGGAAATTACTGCTATGTAGTTGGTTGCAGTTGTGTAAACCGAAGGAACTAGGGGGTATTGGATTTAGAGACTTTGAGAGTTTTAATAGAGTACTTCTTGCTAAACAAGGATGGCGCATTCTTACTTTTCCTGATTCTTTAGTGGCAAAGGTGTTAAAATCTAGATACTTTCCGAAATTCAATTTTATGGCGGCCACCCTGGGTTCGGTACCTAGCTATACTTGGCGGAGTATTATGGCTGATAGAGAGGTTCTTGAGAAAGAGGTTCGCTGGCAGGTAGGGATGGTACAATGGTGAGGATTTGGGGTGACAAATGGATACCTGAACTGAATACATTTAAAATTATTACTCCTTCCAGACTTATATCTCGGGATGTTATGGTCTCTGATCTTATTAACCATGATACAGGTTATTGGAAGTGGAGCTTAATAAATCAAGTTTTCTTCCCAGTTGATGTTGATAGGATTCTTAAAATTCCTCTTCATTCTCTGCAAGGGGAGGATTTTCTGGTCTGGCATTATAGTAAGAATGGGAATTACTTGGTGAAATCTAGGTATCGAATTGCATTTGATACTTTGTATTTGAATGAAGGTGTTGGGTCTTCATCAACACAGAGGGAAAGGTTCTGGCGCAAATGTGGAAGATTCCAGTTCAACCAAAAATACAAAATTTCTTATGGTGCTATGTTTTGAAATTAAGTCGTCGGATTAACACTATTTCTCCTAATTGCAGCTGGTGTTTTCACTCTGAAAGTATTGTTCATCTTTTTAGAGACTGTGATGGTAAAGGAAATATGGGCCTCATTCTCTATATTATCAGTCTTGTCAGTTCCGGGGCACAATTTTCGTTTGTGGTTTATGGCTTTGTTGGAGAATTTTTCAACGACTTTCGCTTTTAAGGTGGTTCTAATTTGTTACTCCATCTGGTTTTTCAGAAACAAATGCAGGTTTGAAGGTGCGATATTCAATGTACAACCAGTTATCTCTTTTGCCAATCATCTGTCTGCAGATGTTATGGCAATGATGCAGCTGGATGTTGGTCTGAAAAATCAGGGGAGCAATAATGTGGTGAATAAAAAGTGGCAAGCTCCTCCACCAGATACCATCAAAATTAATACAGATGCTGGCATCTTAGATGTTGGAAAATTGGGTCAGGGAATTATTTGTAGGAATAGTGATGGTCTTGTGATGGCTTGTGCTTCAAAAATAATCCAAGACTAGGACTCATCAACTGCAAACACTGCTGCAATTGTTTTCAGCCTACAAACGACAATGGATCTTGGTTTCAGATCAATAATAGTTGAATCTGACTGCAAATATGTGATAGACAGGTTAGAAGATGGATCGGGTTTGAGGAATGGCCTGGGATCACTGTTGTAGAATTGCCTTTCTCTTCAAGGAAATTTCTATTCTTGCTCCCGGTCATGGACTCACAGAGATGCAAACCAACCTGCTCATTTCTTAGCCAAAAATTGTAGTAATTACTCAGATTTCTCAGTTTGGATTGAAGAAGCTCCTAGAGGTCTTTCTTCATTCATTATTGCAGACTCTGTTTCTTAAATTCATTGCAATGATTTTATCAAAAAGAATAAAAAAATAAAATTTGTCCATTCTCTTATAAAGCTCTCTCCTCTAGTGAAGAATGAATTAATTTGGGTTGAAGATTATCCCCCTTCACTTTCTGATTTGCTTGTTTTTTATGCTTATTTTTTGTGCTTCTGTGAATGTATTGTTTAGCACGTGTTTTTTTTTTTTTAAATAAACAAGATATATGAATTTAAATACAAAGTTTCAGCATAATATCCGTTCTATGTTTTATCAGAAAATAAGAAGTGATATGTGTATGGCAAAATGAAAATACAAAGTACTAATTATCCCGATTAATCTCGATAAATTGCACAAGATGACGTGTACAAATGTTTGATTTAAGTTGAAATTTTTTCTTTTTCCCTGATATATGAAGCGAATGACTATAGAAAGGTCATGTGTTCCAGGGGCGGACTTGTTCAAGAGTAAGTGAGGCCTGTTTTTTTTTTTTTTTTTTTTTTGTATCACACCTATATATGTGTATGATATTGTAGCTATAAATTTATTTAGCCCTCACAGTAAACCCTCGCTGCAAAAATTTTCAACCTATCTTGTCAACCTCTGTGTCTCTCTCTGTATATACATATATACATATATATATATATATATGGCAGGAGCTAAGAAGCACAATACACATTAACATAATTTTTTTTTTGTCAAATCAAAATAAATAATTTTGTCAAAGTAGATATATTATGATGAAGAACTTATTATTATAATAAGTTCATGGATTTGGAAGCTTTAGATGGATCATCTGGAATGATCATCAGGTCAATATATATGAAATGATCCTTAAATTTCCAATTTATCCAAGTTTAGAATAATATCAGAGAGGCCAAATTATTCAAATGAACGGGAATAATTATTAAATTATGGGACAAGTTTATAAAATTATTAAAATGTGATTTTTTTAAATATTATCATATTATAAAAATTAAAGGACACTTTTAATTTTATCCTTTTATATTTTTTTAATTATTTTTACACCAAACCTAAAATACTACTATATTAATTAAAAAATATATAACACCAAACCTAACACTATATTAATTTTAATTTTTTATTTAAATCAGTGATATTTTATATAAAAATTTGATTTTTTGATAATTAAGTAAAAATTTTAATTTTTTAATTAATATAGAAATATTTTAGCTCTGGTGTTATATCTGAAGTCTAATTAATATAGTGTTATTTTTAAGTTTGATGCTATATATAGTGATTTTTAATTAATATTAAAAAATTTATTAGTTAGATATCAAATCGCGAGTTGCGGTTTGGTGATATAATATTAAAAAAAATTTTGCATCAAATCTCAGTTGCAGTTTGATAATATAATATTTTAAAAAAAATTTGCATCAAATCACAATTGAAAGTTGCTGTTTGGTACAAAAATAACTAAAAAAATATGAAAGAGTCAATCGAAAGTGTGATTTTTGGTTTCACCTTTGACTTCCATAATATGATAATATTTTAGAGAAATTTTATATTTTCGTAATTTTACACGGGACTTATCTTATAATTTAGTAATTATTCCCAGATAAAAGAGCAGTGGCTGATCTTATTGATGAACAAGGAAGATGGGAATTTAATATTCTGAATTCTCTTTTTTCTAGCTATGAAGTGGAAGCTATATCCAAAATTCCTATTGCAGCGGTTGATTCCGCAGAAAACTTACTGTTAAATCAGTGAATAAATTTCTTTGTATGGCTGAAGATCTTTCTCATAATTATCCTTCTGATATTTCACTCACACACAATTTCTCTTGGTATAAATTTTGGAAGCTTGACATTCCTCCAAAATTCAAAATTTTATATGGAGGGCTTGTGTCAACGCTCTTCCACTTCTCTCAAATATTTTCAGAAAAGAAATCTCTGCAAGGACAAGATTTGTACCTTACGTTATTTTGCAAAGGAAACAAATCTCCATCTTTTCTTTCAATGTGATCATTCTAGAGTCTCTTGGCTACAATCTAATATTGGCTTGAATCCTAATGCTTTTACTGCTTCTTCATTTATTGACTAGTGGGCAGGATTATCAAATAACCTCAGAGGTAACAATAAGGAAGAGGTGCTGGCTAAATCGGCTTGCTTATGTTGGAGTATCTGGAAATCCAGAAATAAATTTTATTTTAGAGGAGTCCAACCTGATCCAATCTTTACAGTACATAGAGCTAACTCTATTTATTTTGATTACACTAAGGCACAACAAGATGAAAATCTCTCTTCTGTTATCTCTGCTGTTACAAGATATACTGACAGTAACATATCTTCACTCTCTTGGTAGCCTCCCCCTCCTAGATGGTTGAAAATAAATACTGATGCTTCTTTTTGTTTAAACTCCTCTTTGGCTGGTGCATCTTTTGTTATAAGAGAAAATTTATGGTTCATTGAAGGATGAAGTTGCTTGTTTGATTCAATCTTTTTCTCATCTACGGAATGAAGCCCAGTCTCTGCTAATGGCAGTTCAATGGGCGAGAAGGTTACAACTGGATTCAGTCATTTTTGAATCAGACAACTTGCAACTTGTCCAGGCTTTGAATGCTAAAGCTGATTTCACTTGTCCAATTGAAATTGATGCCATTGTATTGAATATCAAAAATCTTACCAGATCTTTTAGCAGAAGCAATTTTGTTTTTGTTCACAGAAGTGGTAACAAAGTTTCAGATTGGCTAACTAATTCTGTATCCAAAAATTGTCTTAGGGTTGATTGGTTGTGTAATCTCCCTTCACAGTCAGCTGCCCTGTTAATTGTTGATGTAAACCATTTATCTCTTCAATGAAAGGCTACATTATGTTCGAAAAAAAATGAAGAACTTACTATTATAGCTGAGAATAGGAAATAAAATTTGTTTTTATTATTATTATTGATCCAATATATTTTTTCTCCTTTGCAGTTTAGTCTTCTTCTTTTTTTTTTTGCCAACTTTCTCTCTTGATATTAGTTTTTAGTGGTTTGAAAGATCAAAAATTTTTCTCTCCTCTACACTTCTAAGTTTCTCAATTTTATTTTGCTTATTTTTTAATTTAAGATTTATATATTTTTATATTATTTGAATTTATATTCTTATATTATTAGGTTTATTATTTAAATTTAGTTTATATGATGTATTTTAATTTATTTTGTTTGAATATATTATTTGAATTTATTATCTAATGATTTTTTTACTCAATATTATATTTTTCTTAATGGTAGCATAATACATTTGTTTTTTTTAAATAAGTAAAATAAATATAAAAAGGATGAGACTGTAAATTGTTTTGCATACATTGTTTGAATTTATATATGCCCGCTAAAACTTCCATTTAGATATTGAATTGCGAAATACTAATAATAATGTATAGTTATAAATTTAAAACTTTTAATAAATTTAATTTATATTATAAAAATCTCAAAAATTAATATTTTTGATTGTTATATTACCGAGTTAATGACACTTGAGCATCAACTTGACTGTTATATTATGTTTATGCACTTAAATGATAAATTTTAAAATATTACAAGTATTAGTGAGCTATCCAAAAAATTGGTTCAGTTTAAGAAGTATTGCATTTATCCATTATTATAATTGTTAATTAAATTAGTTTTGATCTTACCTGTCAAAACAACAACCGTTGAAAAAAATTTTCTGTAATAAAACTTGTTAAAAATTTATTATGCAATCGGCTTTAAAATGATTTGATGAATGATTATTTAGTTATTTATATTAAAAAAGACATAATGGATTTTATTGATATTAAAAATATTATTTAAAGATTTCACAACACGGCGCTCTCAAAAAATATTATTGTAAGAAAAATAATTAATGTAATTATTTTTTTTTATTTTAAATAAATATTACTAATTTTATTATTTATAAGCTGGTCTACTTACTTCAATTGCTGCATCCGCTCCTAGTGTGTTTAGATAAAGAAAAGGAGATTCTAAGTAATGAAGTACTTCAAGCTCAAGTAGTTATAAAGTACTTACTATTCAATTTTTCATATCAATAAATGTATTTTAAACATTAGAGAATATTAAATTTTAAATCATGAATTTGAAAAAAAGTGAACATAGAAAAAGAAAATTCTCCCACTATAAGTTCACTAAAATTTTCTTATTTCTTATGTCTTTTAATTTTATAATATGAAATTGTTTTAAAATTTTTAATTCATATCTACTCTTTTTAGAAACTATTATATAGGTTGATCGGAAATCCAATAAATTTTTAAAAATTTTTAAAAAATAAAAAATTTATTAATGAGATCTTTTTACAAGAACTTACAGAATAAATTTATTTTTTTTATAATAAGTTTTTTCCTCATGCAATAATAATAATAAATATCTATTTTATAGAATATAAAATTTTAACAAAAATCATTTTTATTTATCAATATATTTTCTCTTTTTCTTTCTGTACATTATATATCAAATATAGTTGGCCAAAAAAAAAATATATATATATATATATATCATCAAACCACAAAAACTTGTGTACAATGAATTCATTATATATTCATGTACTAAATTACATATTAGAAAATATCTATATTTGAAGAGGCTGTCAGTATTATTAAATTAAGAACATATAAACAATAATCTAATTTAAAAAAAAAACTAGGATATTAGAAAAAATAAATTATTATAATTATGAGACTCATTTAAATAAACAATAAATCATCAATTAGAACAGTCAAATTTTAGTTAAGAAAACTAAAGCGATAGATTCAAAATGCATATATAGAAAATAGACAGATGCATTTTCTTCACAAAAGATTTTATTAAAAATGAAGAGAAAAATCATTAATTAGATTTGTAATTATCCATTAATCTAGTGAATAAATAATAATGAGAGTGCTAAAACAGTAAAACGAGATATAAAACAAAAAAGAAGAAGAAGAGAAAAAAAGGCTAAAGTTAAGGGAAATGGCCGCTTCAAAGGAGAAATCTTATTCTAAAGCTATCGGTACATGATAGAATCTGAAGTGGATTCCCTCTATCTATCTATTTACTCTGTCTCTACTTGACCATAACCGTCTTTTCCTTTTTTATTGCCCATCGAACTGGTCACTACTCTGTTTGGTTCTTAACCGATTCCCTTTTTTCTTTCTACCCTTTTTACCATCACTACCCTTTCCTTTCCCTAGAATTTACCTTTTCACCATTTAATATTCCTTTTTTTTTAAATATATATATATATAGCCACCAATCACGGAAACATCTTGCCAGATAGGATAGACCCTGGGATTGTTTGGAGCCCACTTATCCATTAAATAAAATAGGATTTTTTTAATAAAAAATTATAAAAATCCTCTCAATTTAAAATTTTATTTATTCTTAAATTATTTGTTGTTGACAATTTTAAAGTTTAATTATTTAAATTTTTTTAGTATAATAGTTTAAATTAAATTTCGAAATTTTAATATAAAATTTTACACATTTCAATTTTTTGGATTAACATCTAAGTGTTTTTTTTAATTTTAAAATTGTTATGATATTATCAGTTTTTATCTGTGAAAATTATTAATTTTAAAAAAATAAAAAATTAAAGTTTAAATAAAAAATAATTAAATTGTGGTCGTAATTTTGTACTCGATCCGTGTATATCAACCGCTTGCGCTTGGAACCATATTGTAACTTCAGAAAAATAGCCACGTGCGGAACATGCAATTTTTCACTTTTAAATTTTGTGGAAAATCACGGCCGCTAATCTTGTACACGTGGGACCACAGTGGAATTGGATGATTACCATTCATAGAGAAAGAGAGAGAAGGAACAAAATCTTGATTATGTAATCCAACGGTTGAAATTTTAATCGGAAACATAATTATCAAGTTATTTATGGCAGGCGATATCCTTACCGCTCAAAATGGTTACAACACACATATTTTCCTATAAAAATTGACTACACTGCCCTTTTAATATCATGCATATCTTGAAATAATTTTTTAAAAAAAATAAATTAACGCTTCATATTTATTATTTTTATAAATAATTTTATATTTTAAAAAATAAAATACTATTTATTAGTTTTTCATTTTTGTAACTCTGTATAGAAGAAGGAATTTTCAGTATATATTGATTTTTATGAACATAATTTTTTATTTCAACATTACACTTTCAAAAAATTATTTTTATTTTTAAATATTTAATTAAAATAAGTGGTGGTGATACCCATTTTTTTAACAGAATTTTCTTCTAACTGGAAAAACAATGATAGTATAAATAATTTTCTCATAATAATAAAATTTTAAAATATATTTATTTATATTGATTACTTTAAATTTGTTATTTATATTATAAAAAATATTATTGTTAAAGTTGTTTCGATTTACGGCCATAAATTTTAAATTATTTGTTATTTTCTAAAAAAATTTTAACTAAAAATTTATTTTTTATTTTTGTGTTAAAAATATTGAAATTTGCATTTGAAAAAGTTTAATATAATAAAAAATTTAAAACAGCAAGGAGAATAATTAAGGTTTTTTAATTTTGACAAATTAAAAGTAAATTTATCAGATCAAAAAATTTGTTATGAAATATTAATATTTATATTAATTTTTTTTTAAAAACATGTATAAAAAGAATAAGAAGACATTATAATTAACTATAAAGATAAAAAAATAATAATAAAAATGCTAGAAATTTTGTTGGGAGTGGAGCTGTTGATGTTTTTTATTAGTTTCATTAGTTGCTCAAAAAAAGCTAAGCCACATAGATATTTCCAATAATTAAAAAAAGAACATTTGAAAATTAATTATTAATAATAAAAATAAAAAGAAAGGGTAATAATGTAATTTAAGGATTGGTTGAATGCAGTTTAGGAAACGCATAGCAAGTTGGCGCAATTTTCTCTACGAGTTCAACCTGTAAAAATTTAAATTTTTATTATTATCAAGCAAAATTAAACTAAAATAAATTTCAAATTTTAAAAAAGTTCAAAGGGAAATAAAAAGAGTTGCAGACTGAGATAGTAAGAACTTGAAAAAAAAAAATACAGAAGTAGAAGAAGAGAGATTAATTGATTAAATTTAAAGTTTTTGAATGGAAATATAAATATTTATATTTATAAAAAAGATAGAAAAAGTTGTCATGTGCTTTTTTTTTTTATAGAGCATATATAGAGAGAGAGAGTTGATTTGAACTAAAGACAAGGCGCCCTTTAAAGCTAATCCTTTCTATCATTTTTTGGATTAATTTTTTTTTTATTTTAATAATGGTGTCGTTTTTGCGGAGAATGAAGAACAGAAGAAGATAAAAAGTAGCAAAAGGAAGAAACACTGAGAAAAAGACAGACACACAACAAGAAGAGAGAAACAGAGAATGATTGTATATGGAAGCTGAATAATTTCTTTCTTTTTTTCTTCTTCTTCTCTTCTTTCAGTCCCATATGTGGTTTGATTCTGTGGGTAGGTCTTCTACTTTTTGCTTGCAAACGGTTTCAATTTCTTTCTTTTTGGTGGTAAATTGTTTTTAAGTTCGATTTTGGATGTGGGGTTTTCCCCAAATGCGAAAATTTTGAGTTTTTTAAGCGTACAGAAATGACTTTACATGTGTGTGTGTGTGTGACTGTTCTGCTTCTGGTTCTTGGATTACGAATTGTAGTTTAATTAATTTTTGCGTTTGAACTTGCTCTAACTCCATTTTTAGTTCTTTTTTTTTTCTCTTTAATTTTGTACAGTCCGTTTTTTAAAAAAATTGATAGTTAATTTTGTGATGAAATTATGATTATTTTCTTCTTCCTCCTCTTTTTTATCGGTCAATTTTTTTTTCCTGAATTTGGACTTCGTTTGTTGAAAATAATTTTGCAAAACAATGATTGGGTGTTCAAGATTTGTTTTTAAATTGTGGGTTTTGCTTAAATGTTGAAGCTTTGACTTTTGTGTTTCCTTGTGGCAAACAATGAGGTTTTTCTTCTCTTTAAAGAAGATGAAGAAGGGCTTTTTGTTTTTTTTTTCTTTAATTTTTTCTTTTTCCTCGAATAGTTTTTATCTGTTGAGTTTAAGACTATGGAAACTGTCTGCTTTCTGCTGTTATTTGGTTGGAGGAAGTCTTTTTCAATTTCGGTAGGCTTTTATTGTGAAGAACAAATTTATGTTTTTGTTTATAATTTTTTTAAGGAACTAATTATTTGATGTGTTTCAGTTTTCTGTTGAATGGCTTTATGTATGTGTAAATTATATCATCTTTTATGCTATATGAAGAAACAGATTTATGTATTTCCTGTTTATGCTTCTCTTTTTTAAGTGATTAATTTTCCAGCTTTTCTCTGTCTCATATTCTGCTATAGTTTAGCTGTCAACTCGTCCTTTTTATGGCTTTAGTTTTGTTGGTTTTATAGGTGATTTCTTTATTTGCAAAATTACTAGCTTTTTTTATATGGTAAAAAAGTAAGAAATGGAAAATGGTATTCAAAATGTTTTTTGAATATTGATAATTTTATTCAAAATGTTTACAATTTTGACTATTTTATCTTCTTGTTCTGTTAGATCTGTTTCCGTTTAAGTTATGTTCAAATCCTTAATCTTGTACTTGCATTGTATTTGCAGGATTAAGAATCTGAAATGGATTTTACAGAGTCCACAAAAGTTGTATACAACAGAATTCAGAAGATAGAGCCAGAAAACGTGTCTAAGATCATTGGGTATCTTCTGTTACAAGATCATGGTGAACGAGAAATGATTCGATTAGCATTTAGCCCTGATAATTTAATTTGTTCATTGATTACCAAAGCTAAGTCTGATCTTGGGCTAAATAAATCAGCAGTTGCTGCTCCAATCTCACCTTCTCAGGTGAACCCAGCACCAGTTTCTGATATTCCTCTGCAATTCACTGCCTTTTCGCCAGCTTCTTTGCACCCAGTTTTTTCTCCTGCAGCTTCACATAGGGCTGCAAGTTCTTATTGGGATGCCCCAACGACTGGTGAGCAGCAACAGGTGCATGACTTAGACTTCAATACACAAGGGTACTCTGGCTCGGTTGCTGAAGATTATAGGCTTCATAACCAAATGCAGTTCTTGAGTTTAGATGATCAGTTAGAGTTCACTAATTCTGTGAATTCGGATTTCTCTAGCAGTTACTTCTATCCAGAACCTGCATTAGGTCCTAGAACTAATAGAAGGTCTCCAAGCTTGCCTGAATTTCCTTTTAAGGTTTGTCATTATTTCAATAAAAGGTTTTGCAAGCACGGAAATAACTGTAGGTATTTCCATGGTCATCCAATGCCAGAAAGCTTTTCGCAGATTTTCAGCCTGAAATCAAATGACATTTCGAATGAAGAGCACATGGTTTCACCTGGGTCTCTTGAAAAGCTTGAAATGGAGCTTACTGAGCTTTTGAAATCAAGACGAGGGATGCCTGTTTCAATTGCCTCTTTGCCAATGATGTATTATGAGAAATATGGGAGGACACTTGAGGCTGAAGGGTATCTTACAGAGAGCCAGAGACATGGTAAGGCTGGTTTTAGTCTCACGAAGCTTTTAGCTCGATTGACGTACAGCATTCGTGTCATTGACAGGTGCAACATATGAATATTCATTATTTTTCAGTCTTCCATTTAAATTGTCTAACTCAAAATATTAACCTCTGTTGTTTTTCATTCAATACACAGACCTCATGGACAGCATTCGGTGATTCTGGCAGAAGATGTTCCTAAGTACTTGGAGTATACTGGTGAAAGAAATGAACATGGTGGAATTGTTACTGTTTCTAGGCAGATATATCTTACCTTTCCAGCTGAAAGTACCTTTACGGAGCAAGATGTTTCCAACTACTTCAGGTGAGTATTTTTTTATTTGAATGGTTATTGTTTTCCTTTAAATTGTTTTTGGTTTTTATATTCTAATTTTTTTCCATTTTATTCATATAGCAAATTTGGGCCTGTTCAAGATGTTAGGATTCCATACCAACAGAAGAGAATGTTTGGATTCGTCACTTTTGTTTTTGTAGAGACTGTCAAGCAAATATTGGCAAAGGGTAATCCTCATTTTGTATGTGGTGCTCGTGTTCTGGTGAAACGTTATAGGGAAAAGTCAAGGCTTATTATTGATAGGTAAAATACTGTTCTAAATGTTTACTGGTTTAGTGTCAATTATCTTTTTTGCGTAGGGGATGGACCCTTGAACTTTTTATTTCATTATTCATCAATACCTAAAGTTTGTTAATTTAGTAATTGTTTTGATAATTTTGCTAACATGAAATAGCAAAGAGATTCTGCAATCTTTATGGCTTATACTATAACTAACCTCTTCTTTATTATCATCATGTTCATGTCATTTCCAGCTACCAATTCATCTCTAGATTTAGCTCTTTTAGTACATGCTGACATTACCTTTTCTCAAATTTTCATATAGGATATGTTTTTTCGCCATTAGTTTTTAGCGTCAGAATACTATTGAAGTTTTTGTAAGATCCTTAGATATTTTCTCCTTAAGGAATTTCATTATGTGAAACAGAATGATTATATTTTGAATAGGGTCCTCTGATACTTTGATTTTTGATAATTTTGATTCTGTATAAATGCTTTCTTGCAATCATCAACATCAATAATACATAAAAAGCTTCCAGCTGGCCTGTGTCCCTTTGTTGACAAAACCTAGTGCTTCTTTTCTTATTTCTATACTGATTCTGCTTTTAAAAATTAATAAAGAATCTCATTTGATTTTTGTGTTTTCTTCTCACTTTTAGAAACTGGAAGGAAAAATTTATGATTCAGGAACTGTTTTTTGGGAAATCTTATTTTTAAAGAATAGTCCTTTAAACTTTCTTCCCATATGGGAACTTGCAGAAGTTTTGATGAGGAAACATGTTCTGGAAGAATCTTGATTACTTGACATCAGAAGTTCAGAACTTTTTTTTTTCTTAGTTTGCTTTTTGTAGTTAAATGTTGCATTTGAATGTTTATTTTTCAAATCGGTATTTATGGTTTCAAGGAAATTTTGATGCAGGAAATATTCTGACAGAATACAACACTCAATGTATTATAGCCCGCAGTTCATAGATGGAGATTCTGAGCTTCATTCAAGTGAGCGAAAAACCTTGACATAAATGTCCTTTTTTCTTTTAATTTATATCAGTATTTTATGAAGCTAACACTTCTTTAATTTGTGGGTTTTTTTTTTTTGTCAGTGCCAAGAGTTTCTGATAATTCAAGATTACTGAGGAAGCAGCTAATCGAGGAACATGAGCAAGCACTTGAAATCGAGAGGAGGCGTTTCTCGGAGATGCATTTAGCATCTAAATCCCTAAACCATCACTCTTATTTTGGCTATTCAATGGATGAGTTGAAGCTATCAGAAGGTCTAATATCCAGCACCAGTATATCTCAATTTTATTTTATTTTTCCTTATTTTCCTGTTTACCAGTTTTCGACTATATGCTTATGCACTGATACAACTGCTTAGCTCCTGCAGAACAATCAGAGTTCCCATCGGCGGAGCGATTCAATTATTTGTTGGATGTTTTGAACAATGGTTCCTCTATTGAGGAAAAACTCAGGCACATAAGCACTAATTGCAAGGATCAAGATAGGTATTAAAATGGAAATTCCTTTGCTATTATATTTTGAACAAATTTAAGTATGTTTCTGATATGAAGTTGTAAAAAATTTCTGTTTGCAGCCAAGGACTAAACCTTCCAAAGAGCCCATTTGCATCTCCGATAGGGAGTGGCATTTCAACGGTTATATAGAGAGAATACAAAAACAGAAAGAGGTATTTATAAAGGTGTAGGGAACAGATAGACAGATGAACTGGATTCGAAACCAGGAATTTCTTTTTTATTTTTAAAAAAATTACCTCAACTTGATTGGTCAGCTTAATAGTCATCATACAAAATGAAGGGAAGAATTACTTCTCCATGTTAATCTTCTTTGGTGGAGGAGGAGATTGCAAAGAAGACAGAAGACAGCAAAAGCTAATATAATTTATAGGTTTCTAAGCTTTATTTTTTCTTCTCTTCTTAATTAATGTAATCACAGAAAAGAAAGCAAGCAAGCAAGCACAGAGAGCTTGTGTTGGTCTTTAGAAAAAAAAAATGATATAAAGTTTGGGTTATAGTTGAAGAAAAAAAGTAGTAATGTATATATATATATATATATATATATATATGCAGGGTTCAGAGAACAAGTTCAGCAAGTTATAGAGCTCTTTGTCAACACTGAGAAACAATATGCTAATAAATCTAATCTATACTATTAAGTTATAATTATAGCTTTTTCTTTACCTTATTGCTCTTTTTTTTTCTTTTAATCGTTATGGGTGATTGATATATTTAGTTGATTTATATTTCTTTTTAAATTTTAGTTGTTTATGTCGACTTTTCAAAGTAAGAAGTGGGAAGCATTACAAACCAAACTTAATCAAAATCATGGGTAACATGTTATATGATATTAATTGAAAATTATTTTAGTAAATCTTGTTTCATTTCAATAGAACATTGATTATCATCATATTATTTCATCAACATTCTCAAAATTTGCAAGAGTTTTTTTTTTATTTGTTTAGATTTAAATTTTTATAAACAACATAAATAATATTTACTAATTAAAAATGAGTTAATTCGTAAAAAAAATGGAAATATTTTTTAAAAATTCTCATCAAATTATATTGGACAGAACATGTGGGTGCAGTATATGATTTTTTTAAAAAAATTAAAAATAAATAGATAACAGAGACCCATGATTGGCGGATGAAAATGTGCACGATTATTATTATTATTATTATTATTATTATTATTATTATTATTATTATTATTATTATTATTATGTTTGGGTTTTTCCTGTATATATATAATAATCATTGCTTAATATTATAATTAAAATCAAGTTCACTCGTAGCCAATCAGATCATTGACTTTTTAATTAGACCACAATTGCATCGCATGTTCTTTTCTAAAAGTGGGGTCTTGATGTCAATTTAAAGGGTCTTTGATGAATGTGGTAAGGAAGTGTGGGACCAGATTATAATTTGTTATGGATTTGTGGACCCCATTTAACAACTACTGGTCCATTTAATTTTTTTTTCCTTTCTTGTATCTTTTATCTTTTATTAATTTTTATATGTCGAATTAGTTTCTTTTTATGTTTATTTATACAGTACAGCTAAGCTTGATGAGTATTTGGAGTGGGGCCATTTTGCTTTTTTTAAGGAAATCAAAATTAGAGAAGCAAATAAGTATTTCGTTTTATATTAATGATAATATCATTGTTTTTCAAATCGGACTAATCCAAGAATTAAAAGTTGGTTCAATTTAAAAATATTAAAAAATTAAATTTATAAAAGATTGTTAAAATTAATAAAATTAGTTGAATTAAATTAAATTAGATCAAATTTAATCCAATTGATTTTCTAAATTTTAAGTCTTTTTTAAAATAAAAATAAAAAAATAAATTAAATTTATATATATTAGATTTAACATTTGATATTTTTATATGAATAAAGTATGTTTTATTATTTTTAAACTTTTATTTTATATTTTTATAATTTTTAAATTTTTTTTATTAATTTTTATAAATAAAAAATTATAGTATTATTATATTATTAAATTTGAGTTAATCTTTTTTTTTTTTGAAAATGAAATTTGAGTTAATCTAGTTACACTAATTGAACCACAAATTAATTATCAATTCATGTAAAATTTTAAAAATATTGGTTAATATAAATAGAATATAATTAATTTATTGTTTCAAATTAATAGAAAACAGATATTATTTTATTAATTTTTAGTGGGTAGAATATTATAATAGATAAAATCAATAAAGCGAAATATAAATTTTACTTTATAAAAAATATCTACATGGTTGCACATCTAGTACTGTAATATAACGGCAATCTTATATACGATATTGATATGCCAATAATTTATTATTATTATTATTATTATTATTATTATTATTATTATTAACTCTAACAAATATTATGGCGATGAAAAGAGAAAAGAAGAACAATAAAATTGTCAGTAAAAATTATAATATAATTAACAATCTATCACATATAATTAAAACAAGTATTGCAGTTTTAATGTAAAATAGCTACTATAAGAATATAATTACTTATAAATATTTATTCAATTTAACTAATGACAAATTATTTATATTGAAATTAATAAATTAAAAAGTCATTATACATGATCGGAGCCTGTAAATCTATAACCATTCATTAAATGAGTTTATTTGCCACATGAAATTAGTAGCCCCACTTGAAGTTGATTTGTAACATGTCATACATATCTTATTAAATAAGTTTTTGCTACTACGTACGTACATACATACGTACATATATACATATACATACATACATACATATATTTATATAAATTCTCCAATTATATATATTCCTATACAAATATTAATTTTATTTTTTTTCAAATTTTCTAAAAATATGATTCATATAAAAAATTATCCATAAATATTCACAATATATATTAATAATCAATCTATATATATATATATATATGAATATATATATATATATATTTTTTTTCAAATTCCTCTATCATTTTATTCTGATTATATAGTTGAATATTTCATGTGTGTTTGAAGAGAAGTAAATAAACATTAAACTAAAATAGATCCTTTTTTTAAATATAAAAGATTAAGATAAAATAAAAACATATCTTTTTTAACATACAAATAATCAATAATAATGAATGGTGAAAATCCATTAACTTCAATGATATGATAATTTATTGAACATAATTACATCACGTACAGATTAAATGTTTAAATGGTTGAATGATGAAACTAAACAATTATCAAATCATTATATTCTAAAGATAATAAATTGGTCCCTAGGAGTTGTCCTCAATGTTCATGAGCATTAGTATATGGATTTTTCTTTTCTCAAGAAACAAAATCTAATAAAAAAGATAAAAAAATTTTTACTTTCAAAAATTAAAAGAGTTCAAAATATTTTGAATTCTGAAAATTAATCAAAAAGATTTTGAATTCATAGATTGATTTTTAAGAAAAATTTACTCTTGAATTTTTAAAAATTTAATAAAATTTAAATTAGAAAAACATTTCACTTAGAATAATAAAAGAATAAAAAGAATAATTGATAAAAATAAAAATACTTAAAATAAATTAGTAAAAATAATTAAAAAACATTTTGATAAATATTTTGAATAAAAAATAATTAAAAAATAAAATAGCTCGAAATCACTAAATTTTGAATTTTTTTTAAAGAGAAAACCCATTGTATTCATTCCAAAATCATGTCATTTTTTCAACTATATTCTAATTTTAAAGTTGTATCACAATTTGGTATATGAATGTTACGTTTTGTTATAAATCTTGTTAAGGCTACTCTACAAACAAAACCAGCGAATTAAAAATTAATATAGAAATGGGTCTAATTGTAATAGCTATCTTTTAGGGTACACTCTCAAATCTAAATTGATCAAAATTTAACCCAAAAACTAACATTAAAATGAAAGCCTATGTATCTATAAACTTTGTGAACTACAAGCTAGAATAGTTAACACTTGAGGGAGAAGCGTTAAGATTACCCCTACAAACAAAATAAATGAATTGAAAACTAATAAAGAAATAGGCTCTTCAACCTTAATAACTTGTATTTAGAGTTAACATTTTCAAATATATATTAAAAATAAATTAACTCAGAAACTAATAGTGAAATGGAAATTGCACATAGTTTCAGAGCAAATGACTTGTGCACCTAAAAATATGGAATACTATTCCTAGGTGACTCAAAAAGTGTCAACATAAACAAAAACAATCTTATCAAGTGTTAATTGGAGTAGTTGATACTTGAGAAGAGTGTCAAGACTATCTTATAAAACAAACAAATGAATCAAATGTGAAAAATTTTATATTTATAAAATACAAATAAAATGATCAAATTAATATAAAATGGGCTTTTCAATCTTAACAGCTAGAATTTTAGAGTCGACTCTCCCAAATCTATATTAAGAAGAATTTAACCAAAATCAATATTAAAAAGAAAATTTAAGATTCTAACTAATCTTGTCTGCTTACATGAGTTTCCTTATATGTATTACTGATGTAACTTAAAGTAAAATAAATGAATTGTGGCATAGAAAAATAAAGAAAAAATCACTATATCTATCTATCTATCCCCTATTTAGGTTACTTGTAATGTCTCTAATTTTTAAAAATTAAATAAAATAAATTAAAATTAAATTTGTTAAATTAAATAAATAATTTAAATGAAAAATGAAATGATATTAGGTTAAAAAGTGAAATGTATATGTGATATATATATATACAAAATATATATAATATATACAAAATTAACTTTTAAAAGTCAAAGGTCCAATAACATTTTTATAATTAAACTTTGAAAATTAAAAATTATTTAAATAATTAAAAATAAATTATTTTTGAATGGAAGATATATTTTTTGGGTTTTAATTAAATAATTAATTAATTAATTAATTAATTAATTAAAAATATAAATAAATATTATATATATAAGGTGGAAAATGAAAGTGGAAAGAGAAAGAAAATATTTTGATATTCTTCTTCTTCTTCTTCTTCTTTCTTTCTTGGCCGAACTCCATGGCTATTCAAGCTCAAGGATTTGCTTCTTCTAAGCTCCCAAAATTGAAAAAAAAAAATCAAGATTTTGATTGAAGATTTAGTATTTTCCACTTGAATTAGTAAGTTTTCAATTTTTTTTCTTAAAATTTCATGAAAGAATGAATATGTGTGATTTGGATTATTGAAGTGGTATGATTTAATTATCTATTTTGGTATGATTGATGTTATTTTAAGTGATTAACAATGATTTTAAGGTTGGATTGAAGAAATGATTGAGTTTGAGCAAAGATTGGTGAAGAGAGAGAATTTAGGGTTATGAAATTTTTAGGTTTGTGAAATCATATGATTTAATTGTTCAAATTGATTCTAAATGAGTTATCTTAATGCATAAACAAGTATTTTAATGTCAAATATTAAATTTGGATAAGTTTGGATAGAGTTTGAGAATAGAAGTGATGATTTAGGATTTTGAAAAGAGATTTTTCAAAGTATGTTGAATTGTTTGATTTTATTATTTAAAACATGTTATTTAATGATATTAATGATGGAAATAAGATTGAAATGATAATTGAATTGATTTGGAATGTAAAACCTTCAATGGTGAAGGTTATGTCATTTTAGAATTTTGGACATAAGTGTGTGTTTATGTAATGTAATTGGTTTAAACATGTTATAATATATTTTTAATAATATAAATAAACTTAAAACATCAACTTAAATGGCTTAATATGAATTTTCAAAGTTAAAGTGAGGTTAGTCTTAACTTTAAAATTTTAGTTTGAATGATGTTTAATTATTATTTAAGATTGAAAATGCCTTTAAATGTGATACTAAATGATTATTTATGATTACATTTGGCATAGGCATTGAGAAAAATTGATTTGTCCAATCCAAGTGTTGAAGGGCAAGTTGGAAGAGAAGTATAAACTTTGAATAAATTGATTATGTTTGCATGACATTTTGGAATTAATACATTTTAGTTAAAAAATGTGTTAAATTACTTAATTCATTGAATATGCATGAATAATGTGTTATAACATGTGTAATGTTATATATGAGTTAAATGCAATGTAAAAAATCATTGATAATGGCTAAATTGAGTAAAAAGTAAAATATGTATAATATTTAAAAATGACCCAAAGTGTTTGGGTAATGTGGTTTATTGTGTATGCATTAAAAATATTGTGAAAAGCTATTGGTAATGGCTAGATTGCATAAAATATAATTTATATGTGAATTATGCGAAAATGTCCAAAATATTTGGGTAATGTGGTTTAATATAAAATGTGATACATTATAATGATATATTGAGATATGATGAAATGTGATAAATTGTAATGAAATGATATTGTTATAAATGAAAAAAAAATGAGAAAAGAGGCAATGTGTCTAGTTGATAATAAGAAATGTGACAATGTGCCTAGCTTGATTATGAAAAAATAAAAAAAAATGATGATGGAAAATATAAAATAATTATGTTCCTAGTATGTTATTTAATTTTTAGAGTTTTGTGTTTGGCGGCATGTTTATGAGGTTATTCTCATTATTTGCCTTCGGGGCTAGCTTTTGAGCAATTATTTAATTTGCCTTCGGGGCTAAATATTTAGCGTCACTGTGATATAATCTGCTTTCCGGGCTAGCTTTTGAGAAATTATTATGATCTGCCTTCAGGGCTAGCTTTTGAGCAATTACTTAATCTGCCTTCGAGACTAGATACATGGTGTCAACTTGGACCAAATTAGTAACTCTAAAATTTGAATAGCATATTATATCCTTTGGGCCCATGCTTATGTTTGTTTATATGAATTGTAAAATGATTGAAAAATATGTTTAAGATGAAATGGTATGTCACATGGTGATATGATATATATAAGCATTATGCATTGACATTGCATATAAGTTTTATTGTTATCAAAGTTTGTACCGCTAGGCTTTTGGCTTAGCGTGATTATAATTCATCACGCATGTAATAAGGGAGATCTGGTAGAGCAGGAGAGTGCTTCTAGACTGAGTCAAGTCTAGATTTGAGATTTTGACTATAGAGTCGATTTTTGGACATCAAGATCAAAGACACTGCCAGCATGTATATGTTTTATATTGCATTTTAATATTATATATATTAAATTATAGTTGATGTATATATATCGTAAATTATAAAGAATAGGTTGAATAATTTTATAAAGTAGGCTTATATGTCTTTTGATATATATATATATATATATGTATGTATGTATATGTATAAATATTTTGAGAAATTTGGAGAAATTGAGGAGTATGAGTGAAATATACAAATGATTTTTTATTGGGAGTGTTTTTCGATGCAAGTTGTGTTTTGTTAATAACTTGGGGAAGTCCAAATTACAGAAAAAACTTTGGTAAATTTTTTTCAGAGATTTTTTTAATGAAAAATATTTATTTTGAAATCTATGATTTATAATAAATATTTTATTTGTTATTTAAATATACATTTTAAATTAATTAAGATTTTAAATTGAAAAAGTAAAATTTTTTATTAAATCGAATTGTGATATTTTTGTGCCGTATATATATATTTTATATATACTGGGTATGCATATTGTATGTATATATGGTATAAATGTGTTACATTGCTTGTTGAAAGCAAGACAGTTGCTTGATCATTTTTTAGTTGAAGGTGTTGCTAATATCATCTACCTGTTAAATTTGTCTCCAACAAAGGTAGTTCAAAACTAAGCACCATTTGAGGCTTGAAGTGGTATAAGATCTTGGCTAAGCCACTTGAAAATATTTGATTGTGTTGCCTATTTTTTGGTAGACTCACATAATAATAGTAAACTTGATGAAAAATCTATGAAATATATTTTTGTCAATTATCATACTCGATCAAAAGTATATAGGCTTTACAATCCTATGAGTGGCAGGGTGACTGCTAGCAGGAATATTGTACTTGATGAAGAACCAAGCTGGAGTTGGCATGAAACGTTAAATAATAATCAATTGAAAATGTTAATAGAAAATGAAGCTCCACCAACTATTTGCCAACATGAAATTCCACCAAATACACATAAGTCATCTTTATCAACTTCACCAATCGTTCCATCTCACCAAACTTTAAAGACAAAAGTTAATGTAAAGATGAAACTTCTTCAATAAAATTTTGGGTCATTGGTTGAAATTTATGAGCACAGACTTTATTCATTGCTGATCCAACAACTTTTGAAGAAGCAGTCCAGAAAGAAGAATGTTGCAATGCAATGAAAGAGGAGATTGCAACAATTCGGAAGAATGATACTTGAAAATTGGTAGCTCTTCATGGAGACAAGAAAGCAATTAGATTTAAATGGGTCTTCAGAATAAAATTTTAAGCGGATGGTAGTATGCAAAAAATATAAAGCATAGCTTGTGGTTAGTGGCGAAACTAGAAATTAAACAAAGAGGTATCAAATTTTTCAAAAAAAAAAAATTACAGGCGAAGTACAGCTAAAATTGAATATTTAATATTATAATAAAATTTTGATTTTGTCAAAAATTTCTATAAAACAAACTTTTCAATTAAAATTTTATATTATTTATTAAATTCTAAAAATTTATTAAATTTTTTACATATTTTTTTTATTCTAATTCTTAGATTTGTTAATATATTTACAATGTAACACCCTTATACCATATATACGTATAATACATACACCTAATTTATATAAAATATGCCTATACAGTATAAGAATGTCACAATTCAGTTTTAATAAAAATTTTCATATTCTCAAACAATAAAAAAAATCTATTTTTAATAAGTAAATAAAATATTCCTCATTAGTTTTAGATACCCAAAATAAGTATTTTATATAGAAATCACTGGAAAAAATTTGCCAGAGTTTTATATGTAATTCGGATATTTCAAAAATTTTAACATTTCTCAACCTGCAGAAAAACACACTCCCAATAATGGTAAATCCAACAATTTTCTAATTTTTCACAAAAACTCTTAAATGTGTATATATATATATAACATATATACAATCTCATATCACAAAACTATGTCCAAAACTCTTTATAGTTTATAATCTTTATAGTTTATAATATTCCCTAAATATATAAACATGATATAAATAATTATGTCATGTTTTATAAAATAAAATGTATGCATGACAACAACTGGCTTTGATCCTGTAGTAGCAAAACTCTCTTCAAATACTATCAATCTCAAACTCAGACCTAACCAGGTCTAGATGAACTCTCCGGATCTACCGGCGACCCTGTCACCAGTGTGATGAATTTCAATCGTGTTAAGCTAAAAGCCTAGCAGTACATACTTTGATAATAATGAAACTTTGAAAGAAAGACAATACATTATGTTGTATCATGACATTTCATAATGTAATACGCAATTCTACTTTACTTTATATTTATCAATCTTTTTAAACATCACATAAACACATACACAAGTATTAACCCCAATGAATCTAGTATATTATTTAAATCTCAGAGTTACTGTTTTGATTTATTTTGATACCTAGTGTATAGTCCGAAGGCAAGTGACGCCTAGCGTCTAGCCCGAAGATAAATTATAGTGACGTCTAACGTCTAGCCCGAAGGCAAATTATATATAAATGACGCCTATGAGATTATTCTCATCATTTATCTTCGGGACTAGAGGAATATTGGTATTTTTTAAAAATAAATAAGTAAATAAATAAAATAATAATAAAATAGATAGTGGAAGATGATGGAGAAATTTAAATATTTATTAAATATTAAAATAAATATTTTTAGTGAAAAGTGATAATTTATATTTTAAAAATAATTAATTAATTAATTAATTAATTAAAATATTATATATATATATGGCTAGAATTTGAAAGGAAAAGAAAAAAATCAAATATAAATGAATTTCTTTCTTTTTCTTCTTCTCTTGGATGTTTTTCCATGGGTGAGCAAGATTAAATTTTGCTTCGTCTAAACAACCAATTTTGTAAGGATTTTCAATGACCAAGTGAGTTTTGGTTATTTCCTCATAAATTAGCATTTGGTGGAAGCATTTTGTCCAACTTTAGTATTTAAGGGCAATTTGAAAGTGAAAGTTAAAGGGGTACTTTAGCTTGAATTTGAATGTTAATTGATGTATGTGCATACTTTTGATAGTTTGAATATATTTGCATTAATTTGACTTAATACATTTTAGATAAAAAAATGTGTTAAGGTATTTGGTTATTTGAATATGCATATGCATTATGATATTGAATGTAAAATGATATATATGTATTATGTACATTGTAAAAGCCCATTGTTAATGGCTAAAATGTAATATATGTGTGTTATGTGAAAATAACCCAAAAATACTTGGGTAAATTATTGTAATGTTACATGATATACATTATGATAAAGTGATGAAATATAATGAATTAACGTGATTTGGCATTGTGATGAATGAGAAAAAAGAAAAAAGGGGCAATGAGATAAGAAAAATTGATTATGAAAAATATATACCATTTATGTGTTTCTTAGTATATTATTTAATTTTTAGAGTTTTGTGTGGTGGCATACCTATGAGATTATTCTCATCATTTGCCTTTGGGGCTAAACGTTGGGCATCACTGATATATAATTTGTCTTCGGGCTAGAAGTTGGACATCACTATGATTTGTCTTCAAGCTAGACATTGAGCATCATTTGCATTCGGACTAGACACTGGGTGTCAAAATAAACCAGAACAGTAACTCTGAGATTTGAATAATGTACTAGGTTAAATGGGCTCAATGCTTGTATATGTATTTATGTAATGTTAAAAAGATTGATAAATGTGAAGTAAAGTGGAATTGCATATTAAATTATGAAATGTCATGATACAATATAATGTATTGTCTTTCTTTCAAAGTTTCATTATTATCAAAGTATGTACCGCTAGGCTTTTAGCTTAGCTCGATTGAAATTCATCGGGCAGGTGACAGAGTCACCAGTGGATTTGGAGAGTTCATCTAGACTTGGTTAGGTCTACGCTTGAGGTTGATAGTGTTTGAAGTGAGTTTTGCTGTCACAGAATCAGAGCCAGTTGCTGTCATATACATATTTTATTTTATAAAATATGACATAATTATATATATTATGTTTACATATTTGGGGAATGTTATAAACTATAAAGAGTTTTGGACATAGTTTAGTAATATGAGATTATATATATGTTATATATATATATATGTACACATTTGAGCATTTTTGTGAAAAATTAGAGAATTATTGGATTTACTATTTTTAGGAGTGTGTTTTTCTACAGGTTGAGAAATGTTGAAATTTTTGGATATCTGAATTACAGATAAAATTTTGACGAATTTTTTTATCTAAAATACTTATTATGAGTACCTAAAACTAATGAAAAATATTTTATTTACTTATTAAAAATAGATTTTTTTAATATTTGGGATTATAAATTTTTTTATTAAAACTGAATTGTGGTATTCTTATACTGTATAGGCGTATTTTATATAAACTGAATATATTTATTATACACATATATGATATAAGTGTATTATATTTATTTTAATTAATTTAAATTAATTTTATTCCTAAAACGGATGTTACATACATGATTTTAATAAAAGTTAAAAATTAATATCTAAAAAATTATTAATATATAATTATATATAATTCAAAAGGATATATTAAAAGTATATACTTTTATTAAAGGTTATAATTTTACATGTGTAATTTTAATTTTATATAATTTTAAAGTATATAATTTTATATATTATATAATTTTAATTTTAATTTAAAATTATATATATACTTTTAGGATATATTAAAAGGATATAAAATTAATAATTATAAAAATATATATATTTATATATATAACAGGTGGGTGAAGAGGGTCCATTGACCCCATGGCCCCCCCTAAATCCACCCTAGCTTATAGCAAAGGGGTTGCTCACAGCAACAAGGTATATTATAACGACGCATTTTCTCTAATAGTATGATTTGAGACGGTGAGAACCACTCTAGCATTAACTGCATAACTATACTAGCCAGTATTTCGGTTTGGCATTAAATTTGCATTTTGAATGGTGACTTATAAGAAGAGACATATGTCATTCAACTTGATAGATTCATATTTGAAGATAAAAAAAGAAAAAAGTGTACACATTATGAAAAGCATTCTACGGAGTTGAACCAGGCTCCGTGGCCATGGTACAACAAAATAGGCTTTTATTTTCTTGATAATAGCTTTGAAAAAAGTAAGAATGAATCTAATCTTTATATGAAGTAAGGTAAAAATAATATTCTTATTATTTGCTTTTATGTAAATGATATGATTTATATGAATTTTTCTTATTCTCTCATTAATGAATTCAAAGCTTGTATGAAGGAAAATTTTAAAATGTCAAACTTAGAAATGTTGCACTATTTTGGTTAGAAGTGAAACAAGTTGAAGATGGCATCTTTGTATAACAAAGAAAATAGCTTAGAAGATTTAACATCTACATCAAATTAATATTTAATATCACATTATTTAACAATCATATTATAAAAGAATTTCAAATTTTAATGAAATTATTTACCCGCTTATATAATTGAATAAATCTAACACAAAACAAAAACATGTTTATGAGATAAATAAAACATTTGGTACCAATTTTACTTTTAATGTTCAATTATTATTATCTAATACTAAAAAAATTTTATGTTTACTGGGACAACAAAAAATTATTTAAAGAAAAAATGACAAAAATAATAAACATTAGAATTCGTTTTAGATAATTGCAGAATAAGCATCTAATTTCATTTTACAAAATTCAACACAATAAAATAAAGTGAAATATAGCTAATTGTGTCAATTAGTAATAAATCATAAAATAATTGCAAGTAAGGGACTTCATTTTCAATCAACTGAAAAAGAAAAAGAATACTACATTAATTTTTCATTTCATATTATGAAATCTATGTTATATCTATGTAAAAATAAGGATAAAAAAAGATGAATTTTAGGCTGCCAAGTAACCACTAAAAAAAATATAAATTTTAAGTTTTTATAATTTATTATTATAAAAATTAAAATTAAAGTCAAGAAATTTAAAAGCAGAGATTAAAAACGGCAATAAATAAATAAAAAATTAATTATTAATGAGTAAAAATTTTAAAAGTTAAGAACTTTCGATTATATTTAAATATACTCATATATAATAAAAAAAAGTATCAGATTTTATCTTGGACGATTCCACGGAAAACTTTGACCAATTGCTTGTATCACCCATTGTAAAGTGTAATTACTGTAGTGAAAAATCATTACTTTTCATAGTCTAAAACCTTAAAAACCTTATAAGTGTACTCTAACTCACAAAGAGAAAATTTCTTATAGAAAAAGAAAACTATAGGGTACTTAAAGAGAGAAAACTATAAAGACAAAAGTTGCAATCTTTTTTTTTAGAGATATTTTTGCCAAACTTTAACTATGATTTTTTTCATCATTTAAATAGGATTTTATTAAGAATCTTAATTATATTGTGAATAATATTCCTAATTTCATTCATGCTCTGCAAATATTTATTCAAATAAAATACTTAATTGTTATTTAAATATTTTAGGCTTATGACTCTTATCCACTTGTCATGGCCGAAGCGATTAAAAAAATCAACAAATTATAAATATATATATATATATATATATCTAAATAGAAATTTTTCAACTCAAAAATTACATATGCAATTGTAGTTAGTTTGGATTGAAATAAAATATATAGAATTTTTTTTTTGCTCTGTTGTTTTTATGATAGCAATGGTTTAATATGCTCTTATTAGAGTAGTGCAGATAACCTCTTTTTTAGTGAGATAAATGAGAGATTTATATATTATGGATATGTGGTAGAAATTAATTCGACATACTTTATTAATATTATTAAGGTTTATATATATATATATATATTATGTAATAATAAGTAATTATCTCTCTTACAATTTAATTTATTATCTCTAATCTATGATGAACTCATTATGAAATATATAATAGAATGATATTTTCAATTCTTTGATTATTTATGGTTTAAATGCATTTTAATACACGACTTTTAGAGTGTTTTGCATATTTATTATAACTTTTAGTTTTTGACAAATAAATACATGGCATTTGAATGATTGACAATTCGATATGTAACACCCCTATACCCAATACACGTACATCACATATACCCACATCTGTAATATACGTATACCGGATACAGGAATGTCACTGTCTATTTTAAAGCAAACCAATCTTTCAATTTAACAATATAAGAAAGACTTAAAATATTTAAGTTATATTATAAAACATAATAGATAAAATATTTATTTATTAAGCAGCGGAAAATGTAGCGGTATATACATATATATACATAAATATCAATATTTACAAAATATAAAGTTTATACATGTTTGGCAGTTCATCTCTGATCTTGAAGTTCAACAATCAACTCTTCACAAGGGATCACAAGCCTAGACTTGACTCGGTCTAGCTGAACTCTCCGGTTCAACCGGATTTACCCTGTCACCTGCCCGATGAACCACAATTGCGCTAAGCCATAGGCTTAATGATACAAAAAATAATAACAATATGCTTCAATGTAGTGCCAATGTCACACTTTTAAATATTAAAAACAATACACAAGAATATCATATTCCATAACATTACATTACATTACATTATTCAATTGTTTCATCATTCATGATTCACATTTAAACAAAGATAAGCATGGGCCCAAAAGAAACTAATATGTCATTCAAATTCCAGAGTTACTGTTTTGGTCCAATAATCACATTTATCAAGCCCGTAGGCAAATCATTATAACAATGAGAAACATCTCATATGTAACATCCCAACTAGGCTTCAAGGACTATGCCCAACCAAGCTTCAAGGGGAGCTAAGCATCAACCCAACTTGGCTTCAAGGACAAAGCCCATCCCAGCATCAAGGGATTGTTACTTTTTGGCATGCCACCAATAACAAAACTCTGAAAATTGAATAACATATTAGGCACACAATTCTTTTATTATTTCATTATCAATTCCATTCTCATTTTCTCCTAATCATCTAGGCACAATGCCTTAATATTTCATTTACATCATTATAACCAACAACAATGGCTTCACATCTCATCATTAAGGTATACATAACCAATTGCATTTTACATATATTTTGAATGATCATTTTATCTTTCACATTATGCAAATCATAACATTAATCAATTGTATCAATAATGTAATAGATTACTTAACATATTTACAACCAAATGTGTTAAGTTCCAAAGTCATGTAAATGTATGCAACCATGTAAGGTTTGTACTTACCTCAAGAGCAACTCACACCAATTTAACCACTTCATCTTCCAAGAATCCTTCAACACTTGGATTAGGGAAACTCAATCTCTTCAAAACCTAATCCAAAAGTGATTATACACACTCACTTAGAGATACACATGTGATAACAAGGATAAGAACCAACTAGGGCAAACTATACACATGACACGCTCAACAACACGGGCGTGTCTCTAACCGTGTCCTAAACTCACAACACAGAAGTTTTGACACGCTTAGTTACATGAGCGTGTCACTGGTTGTGTCAATCCTCCCTCAACACAACGGCTATAACACGCTCAGTGACATGGGCGTGTCATTGGACGTGTCAATCCATCAACATCACAGTAGCTATGACATGCTTAGTGACATAGGCGTGTCACTGGACGTGTCAATACTACTCCAACACAGAAGTTGTGACATGCTCAGTGACATGAGCGTTTCACTGGTCGTGTCACCCATCTAGAAAATAGAACCATTGACACGCCCAAAGACTTGGCCGTGCTTATGGGCATGCCAGGCCAAAAATCCTGATTCCGACACCAACAACACTACATCTAACAAACATCATACTTTATCCTTTTCCACTCCAAACAATCTTACCCAAATCCATCAATAAACTATACTAAACTTGCATAAACACCAAAATAACTCAAAACAAGCATCAAACACCAATCAAAACCATCATCACAACTCAACACATATACAATATACAATACTTGCTTTCCATCACCAAACTTAACCTTTCCTTCAAACCAATCCCAAAATCAAAGCCAATTAGACCAAACAACCTCAAGCATAACAAAATCAACTATACACATATCATTAACAAACATACACCAAGCTCAATACACAAACTCAAAAGAAAACCAAAGAATCAAGTTGGAAACTTACCAAAAGTGATGAAAACCCTTAGAATTCCAACTTGATCTCTTGAAATACCCTTCAATCTTGAGTTAGGAAGAACAAAATCTCTCTTTCCCTCTTGTTAATGAGGTATTATATTTTTCTATGGACTATATATATTGAGTGTAAATAAAAAAAATATGATGACAATTTATTTCATGATATGGTGAATTTATGTTCTTAAAATTATTATGCAATAGTATGAATTTAAATAGTAAGTATATATGAAAAACTTATTTGTTCCCCTTTGTTATATAATTATCTTCTCAATGAGTAGTTGGACTCACCCCTTATTATAATCATTTCAGATACCGTTGGAGAATAGACCTGTAGATAACCTCTGCTCTTACTTCGATCAGTGTATAGTAAAAGTCGAGCCAACATAAGTATCGTTTGGATTTGTTTAAAAAGTATTTATATTTTCATGTTGAACAATAATTAATATGTATTTTAAGTGTTAGAAATTATTGGATATTATTATTGTATGTGTAAGAAGTATACTAAGGAAATAAATTGTGAGTGATATTTTTATAAAAAATTAATAGTATAGTAATTTATGAGATAAGTTCATCCTATGACTTAAGAGAATGGGGTGTCGGCTAAGCATAAGGAAGAGGAAGAAGAAAAAGATAATTGAAAGAGCAAAGTCAAACTTTCAACCTCTCTTAGCCACACAACCTCCCTTTTAATATCCACCAAGCAATTATAATAATAAAATAATCATAAATATCACCGTCCATTTAATAATTCAATTTAAATTAATCCAAATATAATTTAATATCTCTTTTGACCAACTAATTAGTTGATTTGTATATGTTGTATATATCTCTATATATACAACATATACACACATCTCTTTTCCTCTCTTACCACTTATACAAAAATATACTCTTTATATCATTAAATCCAATTTCAACAATAACCATTCCAAAAATTTTAGGGTATAGTTTGGGATATTACAATTCTCCCCCTCTATAAATAAATTTCATCCTTGAAATTACCTGATCTCAAGTCTGAAATAATTGAGGATACTGATCTCGCATCGCTTGCTCACTCTCCCAAGTTGCCTCTTCCTTTGCATGATTTTTCCAAAGAACCTTCATAAGTGGTACTTTCTTATTTCTCAACTTTTTTACTTCATGTGCCAAAATAGCCATTGGTTCTTCCTCAAAAGTTAGATCCGGATTCACCTCAATAGATTCAATTGACAGAACATGAGACGAGTCTGATCTGTACCTCCTCAGCATAGATACATGAAAGACATTGTGAATTCTATCCAACTCAGGCGGCAAAGTAAGTCGATAAGCAACTGGTCCAACTCTCTCCAATACCTCATAAGGTCCAATAAAATGAGGACTTAGTTTTTCTTTACGGCCAAATCTCAAAATTCTCTTCCAAGGTGACACTTTCAGAAATACTTTATCTCCTACATTAAACTCTATATCACTTCTCTTCAAATCTGAATATGATTTCTGTCGGTCTGAAGCTGCTTTCAACCGATCCCGAATTATCTTCACTTTCTCTTCCGTTTCCTTAATCAAATCGAGACCAACCAACTTAACTTCTCCAACTTCATCCCAACACAGAGGCATTCTGCATCTTCTACCATACAATGCCTCATAAGGTGACATTCTAATACTGGACTGATAACCATTGTTGTAAGCAAATTCCATCAATGGCAAAAATTTGTCCCAATTTCCAGAGAAATCAATGACACCGCTTCTCAACATATCCTCTAAAATCTGTATCACTCTCTCTGACTGCCCATCTGTCTGAGGATGAAAAGCAGTGCTAAAATACAATCGAGAACCCAAAGCATTATGCAAACTCTTTCAAAATCTTGAAGTGAACTGGGGATCTTGATCAGATACCAAAGAAATTAGGACTCCATGTAACTTCACTATCTCACTGATATACAGCTCAGCCAACTTCTCTAGAGAATAGTCCATTCTAATTGGAAGAAAATGAGCTGTCTTTGTCAACCGATCAATAATTACCCAAATTGCATCATGCTTCTTCTGAGTCATCGGCAAACCAGTCACAAAATCCATTTTTACACGTTCCCATTTCCATTCTGGCACTGATAAAGGTTGGAGCAACCCTATAGGAACTTGGTGCTCGACCATCACTCTCTGACAAGTAAGACATTTAGATACAAACTCCGCTATGTCCCTCTTCATACCTGACCACCAATAATGTTGCTTCAAATCATGATACATCTTAGTACTCCCAGGGTGCATAGCAAAAGCCGACTGATGTGCTTCCTCCAAAATTATCCTTCTCAATCTTGTATCATCAGGAACACACAATCTATCTTTGAACCATAAACTGCCATCACCTCTCACATGGAAATCTCGGCTCTCCCCCCTTTTGGCAATCCGACACAACTTTTTTAATTTTCTCATCAGCCAACTGAGCCTCTTTAATCTGATCCAACAACACCGGTCTCAATTGCAAATGAGCTAACAAAGCACCATTATCACATGATTCAAAACTAACATGCAACGCTCTCAACTCAACAAGCAACAAGAGCGAATATGCAGTCAAACCTACTAAAGACTTCTAGCTCAAGGCATCTACAACAATATTTACCTTGCCAGGATGATAATCAATCAAACAGTCGTAATCTTTAATCGACTCTAACCATCGTCTCTGTCGAAGATTCAGCTCTCTCTGAACACCCAAATATTTCAAACTCTTGTGATCTATACAGATGAAACACTTCTCCCCATACAAGTAATGTCGCCAAATCTTCAATGCAAAAACTATGGCTGCCAACTCCAAATTATGCATCGGATAATTAAGCTCATGCGGCTTCAACTGCCGAGAAGCATAAGCTATGACTCTCCTTTCTTGCATCAAAAAATAACCTAAACCACTATGTGAAGCATCACTGTAAATCACATATGGTTTATCTTCCACATGCAAGGTAAGAACAGGAGCTTGAGTCAACATCTCCTCCAACTGCTCAAAGCTTGCTTGACACTGATCTGTCCACACGAATCTAACTCCCTTCCGAAGTAATTTGGTGAGTGGAGTAGCTATCAAAGAAAAACCCTTCACAAACCGTCGATAATAGCCTGCCAAACCCAGAAAACTTTTAACTTCAGTCACTGACTTCAGTGGACTCCAATTCAAAATGGCCTCAACTTTACTTGGATCAACTCTTATACCATCTGCTGACACCACATGACCGAGAAAAGTCACTTGATCAAGCCAAAACTCACACTTAGACAGCTTAGCATACAACTGCTTCTCCCTCAAGGTCTACAATATAATCCGCCAGTGCTTATCATGATCCTCCTCATTATGCGAATACACCAAAATATCATCAATAATGACTACCATAAGCTGATCTAAATAGGGTCTAAACACTCTATTCATCAAATCCATGAAAGCTGCTGGTGCATTCATCAACCCAAAAGACATCACCAAGAACTCATAATGCCCATACCTTGTGCGAAAAGCTGTCTTAGATATATCTTCAGCTCTGACTCTCAACTGATGGTACCCTGATCTCAGATCAATCTTAGAAAACACTGCTGCTCCCTTCAACTGATCGAAGAGATCATCTATCCTAGGCAAAGGATACTTATTCTTGATAGTCACCTTATTCAACTGCCTATAATCAATGCACAATCTCAAAGTATCATCCTTCTTCTTCACAAACAAAATAGGAGCTCCCCACGGGGACACACTAGGATGAACAAACCCTTTATCCAACAACTCCTGTAACTGCACCTTTAACTCTCTCAACTCTGCAGGTGTCATTCGATAAAGAGTAATAGAGATAGGAGTGGTACCAGGCAATAAATCGATACCAAACTCAATCTCTCTCTCGGGGGGTAATCCTGGCAACTCCTTAGGAAAAATATCTGAAAATTCAGCAACTGTGGTATACTATAAAGTTGAGAAACCACTACTCTGGTATCTACAACGTGAGCAAGATAAGCATCACACCCTTTTCGAATCAACTTCCTAGCTGCAACAGCTGAAATAAACAAGGATGCAATATGTCTCTGCTCACTAGATACCATCACACTTCTACCATCACTGGTTCTTAAAGTAACACACTTCTTTTGATAGTCTACCACAGCCCCATGTTTAGACAACCAGTCCATGCCTAAAATTAGATCATTCTCCTTAAAAGGCATTTCAATCAAATCACCAAGAAACTCCTCATCTTGTACCACAACTGAACTATCACGATGCACCTTGCCAACTATCACACTATGCCCTAAAGGATTTGTCACCAAGACATCAAATCCTAGGGACTCTGAATGCAATTTAGTCACAGGAAAAATAGATGCATTTATATATGAATGCATAGTTCCTGGATCAATTAGAGCAAGAACTGAAATGCCAAATAAAGAAAATGTACCCACAATAACTGCTGAAGCATTCGGCTGTCTCTGCATCACATACACTCGCTGATATGACCCAGCCTCATCTGACCTACTGCTCCCGGATGTAGAGCCTCCTCTCTGACTAATCCCGGGTCGACCACCTCTACTAAAACCTCTACCCCCTCGACCTCCTCTGCTGACACTAGGTCGAGAAGCTGCAGTATCAGTCTATCTATCTTCCAATAGCTCAGGACAATCTTTGATGAAATGATTTGGTGACCCACATCTAAAACATACTCCTGGTCCACCCATCTTCCAACAAGCACCCCCATGTGCCCTACCATAATGAACATATGTAGGTGGAATAGATCTCTGAACCACTGGAGTCGGAGCACTAGCTACGAAAATTGTAGGTCTCAATCTCTGCCTCTAATATTGAAATGACCTACCAGACTGCCTCTGGCTCTTACTTATCCTCGGAACAAAACTTCCTCTACCTCTCTTCATAGATGAAGACCCTGCCTTAAATCGAGGTCTCCTAACTCTAGTCTCCTCCTCAGTAGCAGCTGATGCGATACCCTGTGCTCTCTCAACACTTCTAGCTGTTGCAACCAACTGAGAAAAATTTTGGTACCGGGAAACAGTAACAATACACATAATAGAGGGCCTCAATCCCTCCTCAAATCTCCTACACCGGTCAATCTCATCTGAAATAATTTCACCGGCATAATGACTCAACCGGATATACTCAATCTCATACTCTATCACTGTCAGGTTCTCTTGTCTTAGACTCAAAAACTCCATCTTCTTAACATCCTTATACTCCCTCAGAATATACTTCTGCTCAAACTCCTACAGAAAATCACCATAAAACAAGGTTGGTGGATCATCCATAGCATGTGGAACCGTCTTCCACCAATCATAAGCATCTTTCTGCATAAGGGATCTAGCATAATCAAATTTCTCTTCAGAAGTAGCCTACAGTTGGATAAGCACCCTCTGAACTCTATCCAACCACTGCTCAGCTACTGCAGGATCTGTAGTACCAAAGAAATCCTCAGCTCCAAACTTTTTCAATTTATCATACTGCCTTACTGGCACTTGCGGGTGTGGTTGCGGTGGCGGCTGCTACACTGGAGCTTGCCTCAACAATTCTACCACATGTTTTAACTAAACCGGTGGAATCTCATAAGCAGCTGGTCTCTATGGCACAGGAGCAGGTGCCTCTCTAGCTCTCTCAATCCTAGCTCCATCTCTGCTCTCCTCAGGAGCTACACTCTCAGCACTACCTTCTATGGACTGACGTGACTGAGACGCCATCACTATCTATATCTGCAAACATAGCAAAATATACCCCATCAAAAATCAGAAACTGCCAGTGCCAAAGCATGTATCTTATTCAAAAATCATATTTTAAAATCAAAATTTTCTTTTTCTTACAATTCACCTAGGTTGAGAATCTCAAACCTAGTCTTTGATACCAAAACAGTTGTAACACCCCCTAAACCCAATATACGTACATCACATACACCCACATCTATAATATACATATACCAGATACAAGAATATTACTGTCTATTTTAAAGCAAACCAATCTTTCAATTTAACAATATAAGAAAGACTTAAAACATTTAAGTTATATTATAAAATATAATAGATAAAATATTTATTTATTAAGCAGCGGAAAATGTAGCGGTATATACATATATATACATAAATATCAATATTTACAAAATATAAAGTTTATACATATTTGGCAGTTCATCTCTGATCTTGAAGTTCAACAATCAACTCTTCACAAGGGATCACAAGCCTAGACTTGTCTCGGTCTAGCTGAACTCTCCGGTTCAACTGGATTTACCCTGTCACCTGCCCGATGAACCACAATTGCGCTAAGCCATAGGCTTAATGATACAAAAAATAATAACAATATGCTTCAATGTAATGCCAATGCCATACTTTTAAATATTAAAAACAATACACAAGAATATCATATTCCATAACATTACATTACATTATATTATTCAATTGTTTCATCATTCATGATTCACATTTAAACAAAGATAAGCATGGGCCCAAAAGAAACTAATATGTCATTCAAATTCCAGAGTTACTGTTTTGGTCCAATAATCACATTTATTAAGCCCGTAGGCAAATCATTATCACAATGAGAAACATTTCATATGTAACAGCCCAACTAGGCTTCAAGGACTAAGCCCAACCAAGCTTCAAGGGGAGCTAAGCATCAACCCAACTTGGCTTCAAGGACCAAGCCCAACCCAGCTTCAAGGGATTGTTACTTTTTAGCATGCTACCAATAACAAAACTCTGAAAATTGAATAACATATTAGGCACACAATTCTTTTATTATTTCATTATCAATTCCATTCTCATTTTCTCCTAATCATCTAGGCACAATGCCTCAATATTTCATTTACATCATTATAGCCAACAACAATGGCTTCACATCTCATCATTAGAGTATACATAACCAATTGCATTGTACATATATTTTGAATGATCATTTTATCTTTCAAATTATGCAAATCATAGCATTAATCAATTGTATCAACAATGTAATAGATTACTTAACACATTTACAACCAAATGTGTTGTGTCACAAAGTCATGTAAATGTATGCAACCATGTAAGGTTTGTACTTACCTCAAGAGCAACTCACAGCAATCTAACCACTTCCTCCTCCAAGAATCCTTCAACACTTGGATTAGGGCAACTCAATCTCTTCAAAACCTAATCCAAAAGTGATTATACACACTCACTTAGAGATACACATGAGATAACAATGATAAGAACTAACTAGAGCAAACTCTACACATGACACGCTCAACAACACGAGCGTGTCCCTGACCGTGTCTTAAACTCACAACACATAAGCTTTGACACTCTCAGTGACATGAGCGTGTCACTGGCCGTGTCAATCCTCCCTCAACACAGTGGCTATGATACGCTCAGTGATATGGGCGTGTCATTGGACGTGTCAATCCATCAACATCACAATAGCTATGACACGCTCAGTGACATGGGTGTGTCACTGGACGTGTCAATCCACCAACATCACAGTAGCTATGACACGCTCAGTGACATGGGCGTGTCACTGGACGTGTCAATACTACTCCGACACAGAAGCTGTGACACGCTCAGTGACATGGGCGTGTCACTGGTCGTGTCACCCATCCAGAAAACAGAACCATTGACATGCCCAAAGACTTGGCCGTGCTCATGGGTGTGTCAGGCTAAAAATTCTGATTCCGACACCAACAACACTATATCCAACAAACATCATACTTTACCCTTTTCCACTCCAAACAATCTTACCCAAATCCATCAATAAACTATACTAAACTTGCATAAACACCAAAACAACTCAAAACAAGCATCAAACACCAATCAAAACCATCATCACAACTTAACACATATACAATACACAATACTTGCTTTCCATTACCAAACTTAACATTTCCTTCAAACCAATTCTAAAATCAAAGCCAATTAGACCAAACAACCTCAAGCATAACAAAATCAACCATACACATATCATCAACAACCATACACCAAGCTCAATACACAAACTCAAAAGAAAACCAAAGAATCAAGTTGAAAACTTATCAAAAGTGATGAAAACCCTTAGATTTTCAACTTGATCTTTTGAAACACCCTTCAATCTTGAGTTAGGAAGAACAAAATCTCTCTTTCCCTCTTGTTAATGGTGATGGTCGGCTAAGCACAATGAAGAAGAAGAAGAAAAAGATAATTGAAAGAGCAAAGTCAAACTTTCAACCTCTCTTAGCCACACAACCTCCCTTTTAATATCCACCAAGCAATTATATTAATAAAATAATCATAAATGTCATCATCCACTTAATAATTTAATTTCAATTAATCCAAATATAATTAAATATCTCTTTTGACCAACTAATTAGTTGACTTGTATATGTTGTATATATCTCTATATAGACAACATATACACACTTCTCTTTTCATCTCTTACCACTTGAACAAAAATATACTCTTTATATCATTAAATCCAATTTCAACAATAATCATTCCAAAAATTTTAGGGTATAGTTTGGGATATTACATGATACATCCATTAGATACACTTTAACAAATACTAATGTGGCAAACAATTTATTTGTATGAGTCGGCTAATTAAAATATGTGGCATTCCACGTCAAAATAACCTTTAGCAAATTTATCATGACCTTTTTATTTTTTGACAAATAAATACATAATCTTTGAAGTGCTGACAATTTGATATATTTAGTTTCACCATAATGAATATTTATATGAAAAATAACTCATTAATATAAATTATCCAAAAAAAAATATGGCATTTCATTTCAGAAAAATACTATTTTATAATATTATTTTCTTCTCTAAATATCTATGATATAAACTCTAATTTTTGAATTAAATCATTTAATTTCTCTTTACCTTTAACTCATCTTCTTTTATAATCAATGAAAAAAATTCTAGTTGGTGTTGATTTATTTTTATAAAATTGCACACTTATTATTTGCGACAAGGAGTACAAAATGCTCTTATATTTATTTTAATAGAATTTATATAGTGTGCATTATATTTTTATATGGTGGATATCATATTTATAGTCAGTTTATATTAATGTGGTTATTGACAACTTAGCTCCATTTTTAAACATTATATTATTTGAAGACAATTTCTAATCTTAATAATTAAAATTCATTTTCATTGATTACAAAGGAATATAAGTTGGAGATATAGAGAAATGAAATAATTTAATTTAAAAATTAAGGTTTACACTATAAATATAAATATTGAAGGAAAAAGTCACAAAATAATATTTTCTTTTCACACGGAATGCAATATTTTTTTTTTATTTGGATGGCTTGTACTAATGATTTATTTGCAATATAAACATTCTTTATGGTGAAACGAACATATATTTCAAATTGTCAATAACTTAAAGATCACGTATTTATTTGTCAAAAAATAAAAAGTCCATGATAAATATGCAAAAAGTTATTTTGACATGAAATGTAATGTATTTTAATTGGTTGACTCATATAAATGAATCGTTAGCCAAATCAGTATCTGTTAAAGTGTATTTAACGGATGTATCAAATTGCTAATAATTTAAAGATCATGTATTTATTTGTTAAAAAATAAAATTATGATAAATAGCAAAACATGCTAAAGGTCATGTATTAAAATACATTTAAGCCATTATTTATTTATGTATATTTTATTTGATTTTTTAGTTTATTAATTTAATTTATTGACTATTGTATAACAATAAAAATTATCAATGTCAAAAAATTGGTGGTGAGATCAAATTAAAAAAAAAAATTATTCCCCTTATTTTTTTTTTCAAAATTTTCTTTTTTAACATAGGTTTTTGTTACAAAAGTGTTTTTTTCAAAAAAAATTTTACCAGCAAATCCAACCCCCAGCGTTCCACAAATAATAATATTATAAAATATTTTAAATTATAAATAAATTATATATATAAGGATTTTACATATTTTTATTTAACTTATTTGACTTTAGGATTCAATTATAAATATTATTTAATTTAATATATATTTATATATGGGTCTCAACAGGGTAGCCCACCCATCCAATAGAGAGAAAATTCTCCTTGTCCCCGCTTAGATAGATATTGGACAAAAAAATATATAGAAATCTCTGCAAATCCCCGCCGAGAATTCTGTGCTTTATAAAGTAACTTTGATTGGATCTTTTTGGCCCTGAAGAAAATGGAAGTCTTCTACAAGATCCATTATAATTCACAAGTGGCCCAAATTAGATTACTCTGACTCCTTGGACTTGTGAGTATCCAAGAAACAGCTCTACCAATTTTGAGTGCATCAGAATTCAGATCTGATACATGCTGATGCATCCAATTCTTAACTGTCAGATAAGGCAATGGAATTTATTGTTTTAAATTGCAAATATCATTATTTTTCAGATTTCAGTTATGAAAAAAGGAAGCCATTTGTTCAACTAAATATTAAATAATTAAACTTATGGTCATTCTAGAAGTGAACGTTAAAATTAAAAGCGGTGACAAAGCCAATTGCTAATTTGCAATGCAACTTGGAGCAGAGGATGAACTATAATCAAAAGCTAGCAAGCACCATCAAGAATTTCAGACCAATGGTCGCCACCTTTCATGTCCTCCTCACCACCGCCAGCCAATCCTGTGTTCAAACTTGGCCAACAACAAAGCACATGACAAGGTTACATCAATTTTGAGATTGCATATGATCAGAGATACGTACTGCTAATATCAGTGAACCAGTAAATTGCAGACATAAGCAGAAACTCAGGAGGCTAGCAGTTTAATTGCACTGAGCCTTTGCAATTCTTTGATATTGAATTGTTTGTGGCTCATAATACAAATATTACATTTTTGTTGCGTTCGCTATCAGTTGTAACTATCAATAAATGTTACAACAACCTCATTGATCATAAGCATAATCCTTTCAACAAGCAGTCACCTGGACTCAGAATTCCAGACACATACGTTCCTCAGTAAACATCAAATTATCTAAAATCATATGGAGTTAATGTTGCATTCGGCCTTGAGCCAAGTGTGAAAATATTGTACAGTCAACCTAAAAATTTTCTATAAGAATCATAAATTGAACTCCAAACAAATTTTTGCTTTCCCTGCTTGACCATGTTTAGCTATGGCTTTCATTCTGTTGCGGCATGAAGCAGCTCATCTGGAGTTGCAGCTGGGTCCAGATCCCAACACTTCTCTGGCAAATTACTTGCCGCTCCTTCAAGTGACCAAGATGGCACCCTGTGAGAAAAGCGTAACATTTCTCTCCTTGGAATCCATCTGATAGCATCCTTGTTTGTGTTCCTCTGATATACTGTCTTGAAACCTGCCAATTTTATGAGAGGAGTGACACAGACTCCAAGGTCTTCAGAGTAATCATCAAGCACCTCCACCATCTCATACTGATGCCTCACATAATCTGGGGTTGATCTGCTCCATTCTAGTGACCAGTTCCGATAAACAGCCCAAATATCTCCGCTTCTGGGGTATATCCTAACACAACCTCCCCTGCCAGCTTTCTCCCCTTTCAAAACATGAGAGAAAATGTTCACTTGATCAACAACATCAGTATTCCATGCTCTGAAGTGCCCACAAGATTTTGTGAACCCAGAATCTATCCAATTCACTAACCCAAATTCGCTATCAGTTTTAGAGTTCAAATAAGTAATGAGAATTTTAAAGGGCTTAACTGAGATGACCTGGCGGATCAAACAGTACAAGCGAGGCATGCCGTCATCTTCATCATATAAAGCCCATATTTGCTTTGGCTTGAAACATTCCTCTGATCTATCTTTGTCAAAATCATGGAAATCAGGGTCAGGAACTGTTATTGAGACTGGCTCAGTTTTAATTGGCTTTATTTGACTGCCAGGAACATCTGAATTATCAGATTTAGGAGCTGCTCCCACCTCTGCAGATTGATCTTGTGTGTTCTCTTTGATTACTGCAGCTGAAGCAGCAATGGCAGCAGACCTCATCTGTTCTAATTTCTTACGGATGTCAGTCCTTGCCTTATCAATCAACAACTTCCTAGCATCAAAAGCAGGAGCAATTGAGATACGTCTCGCTGGAAGTTCATTTGGATTAGAAAGCTTGGGGTTATGCTCAACACTGGCATTTCCATTAGCCAATCCCACTTCTGAAGGAGACTTCAATCCCTTATCTTCAAACCCATTCCTAACATTGTCCGGGACAAGAACCTTCCTTTTCTTATCAGGTCTCCCAGCTTTCAAAACTGAATATTCAGCGTAACTAGCAGAGACACTTGAATTCGTGTTACACATAGCAGTCTTCGCAGAACATTTTCCATTGACTGTTGATTTAGAATTAGCTCCTGCCCCAGCAGAATTTCCATTAATCTGATACACAGCATCTGTGGATATAGTAGATGATCCATTATGACCAACAACACCAGCAGAATTCCCAGAGAATGAGCTCCACTGAAATGACACGTTGGAAACATATTCGTAACTGTGGCCAGTGTGTAATCCTGAGACCCCATTTCCTGAAAATACAGTAGCAGTTGTTGGGACATACGTCACTCCATCATACCCATGGCTTCCATACCCACTACCAGAAACATATGACCAAGGACAGTAAGGAAAAGAACCATTGACCGGTGCTGTCCCTGTTTCCACAGCAATGAAGGTACCTCGGCAGTTCTTACATGAAAGTGTCTTATTCACATACTTCCTTAGATACTCATACTGAACTTTACAAGAAGTGCAAACAGTCCAAAAGCTATCCAGCCCATGCGAAGTTGATGAATTGGAACAACTGTTATATCCTGTGACCCCAGCTGTATGAACTGAAGATAAGTTTGTCTGAACAACACAAGGTGCCATCTGTTTATTTCTTTTGAGATCATAAGAGTTCCTCTTAAGATTATCCAACAACATGGTCAATGCTTCAGACACAAGTTTAAACGCCCCATCAGCTCCCACAGTTTTATTCTTGTCAGGGTGAAGCAGCACAGCCATCTTCCTGTACTGCTTTTTCACTGCAACTCTGTCTGCAGACGGCTTCAGTCCAAGAACTGAATAATAATCAACTTCGCCATTGCATTTCACCTCAGATGCGATATAAACTTCAAATGTGGCAACCATCTGAGATATACCCTCTAGTCCAGGACATAGATTTTTTGCCTTTAAAGCATAATTCTTTGCAGCGGTAAAGTCTTTTTCAGCAAATCGCTTCTCAGCAATCTCTTTTGCCCTAAGGGCCTCCTCTACATTGGCTTCCATGTAGAAATTCCTCGCTTAGAAAGCCAAAAATCTCAATGAAAAAACTACGACAAGTTCAGCATGCACAACATCACAAGGCATCCAATTTTCACGCATAACCGCATTTTCTTATCTGCGAGTAGTTTCAGGAAGTTTAGCTCTTCATAAACATTCGAATTGAGATCTTGATTTACCAAAATCAAATATTTCAATGAGATGAATTTACTGTAGCGGCCAAAAAATTATCTTGATATTTCAATTTTAGTCTCAGAAAATTTTAATATCAACTGTGAGCTCCCACTGATTAGTGAGAAATGGGAAAAGGGGGAAATAGGTGAATTAAAAATCCAAAATGCCTCATTCTTCGCGCGTACAAAAATTAGAAAGTATAATATAAATCAACAGAATCAAACTGTTACGCAGTGATTATCAGAGTTTATCATCCCTTCAATCTCCCCCATTTTCCTTAATTTTCCCACTAACCAACCAAACCCAAGTTCAAATTTTATTTCTTTAAAAAGAAAAACGACAGCTACAAATCAAAATCTCAGATCATCATAAAACACCAAAAAAGAACAAAATTCAGCTCCAAATCCCACATCAAACCTAAAATTACACTGAATTAAAATGTAAAAAGAAATGCACATAGATCTAAGCTTAATAAACCCTAGATTTTAAATAATTAATTTCAAATCCTCAACTAAAAATTAAACCCATATACACAACCACAGTGTACACTATTACAGTAACAATTAAATTACACAAATACAAAAATAAACCCAGAAACGAGAGAGTGAAAGAGAAATGAACTCACTGAGATTTGAACAGTGAAATGGGAAAGACCCAGATCGCCACGTGTACTTGGAAGCTCGAGAAAATCTAGATAGTGACTTGATTTCGTGAATCTCAGTGTACTGTGAACTCACATACACACACAAACCCACAAAAACACAAACTTCTATTTTTTGCTCCTTATTTTATAGATGATAACAAAGTGGAAATTAGAGAGTACAAAAAAATGATAAAAAGTGGATTTAGGGTTTTTTAAGAGGATGATTGTTGATTTGGGTCTTGGGTTCACATGTGGGTCATAGTTCGGGTACGATTTTGGACGAATCGGCGGCGACAATTTTGGGAAGAATCCCGACGTTCGCCGATCAGAAACGAGGAGAAAATTAATAAATAAAAATAATTTTTGATAATTTTTCAGTGCTAGTAAACGGTGTTAATACTATTTAATGGTGGGGGTTCTATACTGCGCTGGGGGTGCGTATTCTACATTCATTTTTTTTTAATTTTGGACTTTATTATAATTGTAATTGTTGTTATTAATTAATAATATTATTATTTTGATGGGAAGTTTTTGGTGGAGATAAGAAATAAAAGGTTTTTATTTTTTTATTTTTACAAAAAAATAAAAAAACAAAACAAGTGGCTGGTTGGTAAATGGTGGTTTTAGTTTTATTTTTCTACTTTCATGATATTACTATTAAATTTTTAAATTTTATCAAGTACATTTATATTAATATATTTTCATATATTATTATTAATTTATAAAGGGCATATTTTATCACCATTGCCTTTTTTTTTCTATTTTCCGTTTTTTAAAAATTAATGACTTCTTTTTTTCAATTTATCAAATTATTTATGTTTTTCTATATATATTTTTTAAAAAATTATTACAACAATATCACAGCTAAAGTTATTCATAAATTTGTGTCGAATAAATTAAGTTTTAAAAATTGAAATATTTTTGAATTCAAATCCAAACCATTTTTAAGCGTATAAGCTAGCGAGTAGTGACCATTGAAACATGAAGATGGTAGTGATAGTGATAGCAATAGTAAAAATGATGGTGGCAACCTCATAAGAAGTAGAGTGGCGGCGGCGACGATATCAACGTAACAGCGGCAGAAGTGATGATTGTGGGCGCCGATCAGCGGCGGAACCACCATAGGGTCGTGTGGGGTCACACGACTCCTCCTCATCGGCAGCCAGATGTGGAGGACCATGGTTCGCCGGCCTCTGCGCTGAAACTCAGCCCCCGCTGAATTTCAGAGAAAATTGCAGCGAGGGGTAGACGAACCCCTCGCTGCAATTTCATTTTTTTTTATATAAATTAGTCCCTGGCGAAACGGCGTCGTTTCGCCAGGGACTAATTTTTTTATATATAAACCCCTGGCGAAACGGCGCCGTTTTGCCAGGGGTTTATTAAAAAAAAATAAACCGGCCCAAGCGAAACGACGCCGTTTCGCTTGGGCCAGTTAAAAAAAAATAAAGGGCTGCGTTTTCCTTCTTCTTCTTCTTCTTCTTCATGTCTTTGCCCCCTCTCTTCCCTGTCTCATATCCTCAACCCACTGCCAGCAGCACCACGCCACCACAGCCACCAGCCGCAGCACCGCCGACCGCCGCACCACAGCCACCCACCTCACCGACCCCCTCAGTAACATTCTGATTCCGCCACTGGCGCCGATTATAATGTATCAACGATGGAGGACAATAAGAAATATTATAAATGTGAACTGCTGTAGTGCTAATCGAAGAGGTGGTGGTGGTGGTGATAGCCGCGGCCGAAGGTGGATGATACTAGTGGTGGCGATATTATAGTAATATGTGAGAGCTAGAAGATATTATTTGTTATAAAAAAAAACTAATTTCTTAAGTCGTCATTTTAAATTATATTTATTATTTATTAAATGGTTTTTGCAATTTTATTTTTAAAAATTGAAATAATCTTAAATAAGTAGTATATGTGTTATCCCAAAATATATAAAAAACAATAACATGTCTAAAAGAATTAACAAAAAATAAAAATAAAAAGCACATCTATAGCCAATATATTTTTGGTAAAAACAATAAATTATATAATGACATATAAATTTACTTTTTTTTATGTTATTTAATATACAAAATAATTTTTATTTTATTTAAATATGTAAATTAATTAAATTAAATTAAATTGTATTACATATTGAATATAATTTTTGTTATTGTTTAATTGATTTTTATATGAAATTATTTGTATGTATATGTATTCTGAATTATATATTTTCTATATTCATTATAACTACATAACTATATATATAAAACCACTAGTATATTTACAAAATAATTTATTCATTAGTTTTATTAAACATATCACTGTTATTTGATTCAATAAATTTACTATTAGCTACATTATTCATTATTTCTTTTATTTGATGAAGTTTCAAAATTTTATGCATATATATATATTCAAGTGAATTTACAGTCTTCTTCAAGGTAGCAATTAATATAATAATTAAAAAGATAAGAGAGAATTTTTGAAGCATCATTTTCGTATTTAAAGAAATGATTGTGTTTGTTTTTTTAGGGGAACACTTTCATTAAATTTTGAAATTTGAATTTTTTTTAAGAAGATCAATAATTTAATGGTAAAAACAATACATGCCTTACATTATTATATGTGTTGAAATTGCATAATAATAATAATAATAATAATAATAATAATAATAATAATAATAATAATAATCCATTTTTTCTTGTGTGTGTGTGTGTGTGTTGTAAGTTTGATCACAATATATTCTCAAAAAACAAAGAAAGTAAAAAATAATGTAAAGACTCATAGAGGTCTGAAAAATTACATAATTGCATATTATGATTATGCATGAGAACCAGTGATAAAAGCAAGCACGATTTTTATTTATTTTTTCAGGAAACTGTACGAGAAAACCTTTTTTCTACCTTATATTAATTATTGTGTTTATTTAATAATTATATTATTCACATGTTTAATAATATCCTAATAACTAATAAGAACCAAATTTATATGACATTGTAGTTTCTCAAAAAAAAAATTATTTTATAAATAATGCAAATCCTACCCAAAAATAGCCTAATTCATATATTTTTTTTAAAATGGATCATTTAATTAAATAATACTTATTGTTTGTTTCATAGAAAAACATCTTTACTTTTACAAAATATTTCTCAACAAACTCATTTTTTGCTTTTCTATGGTAATTTTGAAATTAGTTGAAAAATATTAAAAATTTCAAGTTAAAAGATTCTAAAAAATATGTAAACTTACGAAAACACTATTTTTAATTTTTTATTAAAAAATAAATAAATATGAAAAAATGATAAATTATTATGCAACCATTGATCGGTTATAGTCATTGGTGATGCTAATGGTGAGCATTAATAGATCTGTTTCTTTTTTTTTTCTTTTCTAAATTTTGGAGAAAGAAGAATTCCAGCCTACCATTATATTGTATGCAATATGAATAGATTAATGAAAAAAACACCATCACATATATTTATTTATTGTTTTTTGTTTTAAATAGTGCAACCCACCAAAAATTGAAAATATTATTATTAAAATAAAATGAAATTATTACATAAATATTTTATGATGGTGTAAAGTATTTTTGACACTTTCAAGCCAACTCACAAAAACATGTTATGTTTTATTATTAAAAAAATTAAAAAAATCTTGAATAATAAACCACATAAACCACAATATTATTTTATACTGTTATCTTTATATTAAATGTGATGTGTGTATCTTATTATAAGATGCGTATGACTTAATTTTTGTTATGAGATTTTTAATTTTTTAGTAAAAAAATAATCTTTTTATTAAAAAATAACATAAGAATTATATTAAAAAATAATTATCTCAACCATTAATTGAATATATAATATAACAACAACAACAACAACAATAACAATAATAAAATAAGAAGGTAATGAAATTTTAGAATCTAACTTTTATTTTTATTACAACAGGCAAAAAGTACAAATGAGCCGAAAAGGTTTATTATACAAAAATACATGAACATGCTCCTGAAGGACAGGGTTTGATCCACTTTTCCCTATGCATTTTCAACGTAAAATTGATATTCTTCTTGCTCGTTTCATTTTATTCTAGAAATAAGTCAATTGGCCTTTGGTAAACATTTTTCAAAGTTCAAATTGACTTAACTGGCTTAAAAAAAAGAGCATAAAATTCACTTTAGGATAATTTGAAATTTTAGTTGTTGTCTACTATCAGGAACCTAAGTCATGGAAAGTTTCTTCCTTCATGTAATTCAAGTCCTAATGTAAGGATTTGGGTAATGGCAGAGAGAAAAGTAAAAGAAGAAGAAAGAAGAAGTCAAAGACAAGAGAAAGCAAAATAGAGAAATTTTGGAGAGGAAATTGCATTAAATTTTCATTCATAATAATGTGAATCAACTATTAGAGGCAAAGGGTATAACAAACCAGGGTAAGTTGCATTCTCATTTCTCACTTTTGCATCTATGGCATACCTCACAAAGCACAACCCATTCATAGACTTCAAATTTCATTCTTCTCCATAAAAAAATGTGCTTTCAATCTGTTGTAAATTCCTCTTATTCCATAATGGCCACCTAAAGCAGAGCTATGTGTAGCTTCAATCATCTTCTACTTAAGTTCCTTATCACAACCTACCATAATCCTACCCTTGTATTTCAACAACCCATTATTTTACGAGAATGGAAGGTTAGCCTCAACATTGATCATTAAAGCCCTGATTAATTGTGACACTTCTGGCTTGATTCATAATTGTTTATCACTTCTTGTAACCATAAGGAATTACAACTGAAGAAGTAGCATAATAGTCAACCAGTTCAACCTCACTCCATTTCCTTTATGAGAGAGCATCAACTATCTTGTTAGTCCAGCTCTAATAACTTTGTCAAGCCCTTACACTGAACAAAAGTATTTATTCTTTATTGTAGAAGGTATGTAATACTTTAATGATTAGTCTTGATTAAAAAGTGTGAATTTTCCAAGTAGCCTCCACTTATCTATAACAAACAAAATGGCAAGAAGCTCCTTTATTGGTTTCTTGGGTTTGAGAAATCTAATAGAGCTAGCATAAGTGCTAAGCTATAGCCTTCTTCAATTCTCAAATGCTTATTTAACAACTTTACTCCACACAAACCCATTTTTATTCAATAACTCAGTAGGTGGTTTATTAATTAACTTGTACCCTTTTACAAATTTTCTACTATACCATGTTAGCTATAGGAAGCCTCTTAGTCCTTTTAAAGTTGAGGGTTGTAGCCATTTCAGCATGGCTTCCATTTTTCCTTTATCGATACCAACTACATATTCTAGAAAAAACATGTCCCAAATACTTGATCTCCTTCTAAGAAAAATTGCACTTAGAGAGATTGACAAAAGGCTAGTCTTGTTCCACTTTTAAGATCTTCTAGTAAGGGGCTATACATTAATAAATCATCAAAGAATACCAAAATGAACCTTTTTGAGGTGGGCCTTAAAGATACTATTCATCAATGATTGGAACGAGGTTGGCACATTTGTGAGCCAAAAGACATGAATAGGAACTCATAGTGACTTTTACGAGTTTTGAATGCAATCTAAAAGACATGAATATGAACTCATCAGTAGGCCTTACACAAATTTCGTGATAATCTCGATCTTAAATCCAACTTCGAGAAGTACTATGCATGCTTCAACTCATCAAAAAGATCATCGATAAGGGGAATGGGAAAATTATCCTTTATAGTCAGCTGATTCAACTGCTTATATTCCTCAAAGAACCTCCAAGATTCATCCTTCTTCTTAACCAGGGGTATCGGTGGTGCAAAAGCACTTGTGTTGGGTTGTATGATGCCTTGTTCAACATCTCTCAAATTGACCTTTCAATCTCAATTTTCTGGAAATGATGATATTGATATGGCCTTACATTAATAGGAGGGGAGCTCTAAAGGTAATTGAAGGGTCATGGGTTCTCTCTATAGGAAGAGCAGTCAGTTCATTGAAAATGGTCGAGAAGCATTGAATGAGCTCTAAAATGCCCATAATAGTTGAGTCCAGCTAAGGCTTTATGACTTTCAGCTTTGTCACGCGACTCACAATTGATATGTTGTCATTTTCATCATTCAAAATGCAACAAATTGTGAATATTCGAGCCAAGTCTTAATGAGGGTTCTTTTGAATCAATTAAAGAATGCTTTTGCTCATCATTTCCTTTAAGCTTCCATTGTTTTAAACCCTATAAGCTTAATATCCTCTCCATTCTTCTTAAAAGTCACTGACATCTTTAAGAAATCAAACAGTATTGAACTATGATGCTTCATCTAGTCAACTTTTATCACCATATCATCCCCCCTCCCCCATTTAAGAACTCTAAAATCAAATTCAAACTCATGTTTATTCAATTACCATTTGAATCCTTTACATTCAAAAAAATTGACCATGTTCTGGCCATTTGCCACCATTACCAACAAACTTTTAGCCTTAGTAGTATTCACCCCTATTTCTTTTATTATGGAGACATCCACAAAGATAATGGTGCTTTAATTGTCAACCAGAACTACCACCTCTCTTTCATTCATGACACTTTTGATCTTTAGAGAATTAGTAGCCTTTGTGCCCTTCGTGGCGTGCAGTTATCCTCAACTTCTATCTTAGCCATTAATTCTTCTTTAGTTATCCCTTCCTCTTCTTCCAGCCCTATTAAAATGCTAAGTTATTTGGTCTTACACACATGATCCACATGATAGCAATCTCCACATTTAAAATAATGGCTAGGGTTTTGCTTTGGGTTGGTATTACTATTTAAGGTTGTCAGGTGGTTAAGTGTTCTTAGCTTTAGGTTTCTTAGCCTAGATTCAATCCTAACCTCTATTTACTAATTCATTTTGCAACTAGGTTATTGGTATGAAATATTGTATTGTGAGTCATGGTAAGGGATTCCAATTTGGGTTTTAGTATTGAGTTTTTTTTTAATGAAACATTGCTTGAATAGATTCTTCGTGTAATTTAACCTGTCGATCACATGTCTTTTGTGAAGTGACAATTCTAGTTACAGTAATGTTGATTATTTAGTCGGTGCCAGGGACATTCAAAATTTCAGCGCTGATGAAACTTCCATCAAATATTCTACGTTTTCCTAGATACTTAGGTTCAAATACCCACGGATTAGCTGTTTGCTTACTGGCTTCATATAATTCAAAAAACACTAATTTTCTCGAAGCCTCTTGTTTATATATCTTATCAAAGGGTGCTATTCGATAATATCTATCTAACAGATCTCCCAATAAGTGAAGTTGGATATCACAATGGTTAAAGTGAAAGTAGATAAAGCAAACTGACCAATTAAGAAATACAATGGGCTACAAATATGACAGGTTAATAAGAGTGCTGATAAGTATATCATGTCAGAATGTGTACACTACACACGCCATATTCATCTCTCATACTCTCAAATGAAATGTCAAATAAGTATTAAAAATTTAAATTAGAGTGTTAAAATGGTTAAAATAAATATTTAGGGAACAAACCACAAATAATGCCAAATATAGGGGGCTCCGTGTGTATTAAGCCATTTTTTTTTATTTTCACTTAGGGTAGAAGCTAGGATTTCAAGAGAAGAAAGAAAAAATTAATTTTGGGAGTACTAGCTTCATCTCTGATTGTCCCTCTCTATTTTTGTTTTAGCATTTATTGTACCTTCATACAATTATCACTTTATAATTTTATTAATCTATTAACAAATCATTTTCATTAGTAAAAAAAAATAAATTAATTAAAAATATATATTTCTGTGTGTGTACGGACTTCAAAACTTTTATGATGACATATCAAAAATAAAATAGAAAAAAAGTATTGAATTTTGAATATAATTTTTTAAGAAATAATTGAAGCAAACAATCATCATACTATATTAAAAGTTAAAATAATAAAATGAAAACAATGAGAATAAACTAAAAAAAATAAGAACAAAATTTTAAAAATGAAGATTCTAATTTTTTTTTTGTTTTTCTCAATTTTTCTATTTTTTAATTACTTTTTTAACTTCTTCTTTCACTTTTCCTAATATTCTTTTTCTCCATTTTTTTTTCACTTGAAGGATATCAATTTTTTGTCATTTTTTAAAAAAAGGATAAGGAATAATTTAAAATTTTAAAGGTGAATATATATATATATATATATTCAAAAGAGAAGGGAGTAATTATCCAATTGTTTATTTAAAAGAGAAGGGAGTAATTATCCAATTGTTTATAACATGTTTCCATTCTATAATTAAGGATGTATTTATTTAAGTTGTAAATTTTTAGTTTTTTTTATAAAAATTATTTTTAATTTTTATTTTATATTTTTTTCAAAACTTGTTTTATGATTGTAAAAATTATATCATAATTATTAAAATTTTAATTATTAAAAATAAATAAATAAATAAATTTACATAAAAAAATAACAAAAACTAATTTCTACAAGAAAAATAAAGAGTTTTATTAATATAAAATACATTATATTAAATAAAAAAATTATTAATATAAAATGTCTTTTTAAAATTAAAATCCTGAAAAATAATTTTTGTTTAATAAAAAAATCTAAAATTTAATGACATTATTAAATACATTTTTTTCTAGAAAAAATTAAACAAAAAAATAGATCTCTTAATGAATCAAACATAGTCTAAAAGTAATTTTAAAATAATAATAATAATAATAATAATAGTAGTAGTAGTAGTATTAATAGGAATAGTAATAGTAGTAGTAGTAATTTTTTTTTAACGTTAAGGGTAAAATGAAATTAGGTTCTCACATTTTCATATATTATTTGTCAATTTAACTTTTTACATTTCTGTAAAAATCAATTTAGTTCCCCAGCTGTTTGCATTAAGAAATGACAAATAATCAAATTAGCTATTCAATTAATTAAATAGGTAAGTAAATTTAATTAAAATTTAATAGTGAGTTGATGATTTAATATAATGAGTTTAAAATCAATATAAAATTTTCTTTTATAATTAATAAAAATTTAAAATATATGAATAAATTTTGAAATTTATTTATTATAAAAGAAAATGTCATAAGAGCCCACATGGCTGATAGAGAAGGAGAAGGAAAAATACATTTATGTGTTTATCAACTTGCCCAGATACAAACAATAATAATTCACACTGATATGTAAATATGAGAAATTATTAAATCAAGTTGCTACTACTACTATTATTATATTTAAATATAACATTGAATGTTGAATTTATGAGCATTTAAAAATAGAAAATAATGTTGAATGTTGAACTTATCAATAATTTTTACTTTGGGTATTTGTTTTGTTAAATATGTAGTTATTCATATATTTTTTAATTTTTCCATATATGGTAAAAATATTCTCACCTTAAGGGGGGAAAATTATGTTTCCATGAAATGTAATATTAAAAAAATAATAGTACCGTTATTTATAATAGAAAAATATTAATTACAATCATTTTAAAAATTAATTATTCAACATTTTTTTATTAACTAGAAAATATTTATTATAGATTCATTTTTTAAAAAATATATTATAATTAATATTTTTTAACCAATAAGAGATAAATTATTAAACAGTCACTTTTTAAAGTGATTACATTCCTCTTTAGAATAATACTTGGATAAATATAATTTTAAATATATTATTCTTTACAAAAATAAAAACTACATAATAAGTTTTTTTTTTGTAATTTTCTTCTTGACTAAATATTATAAAAATTGTTATTTTAAATTTGTAAAATAATTTTAAGCAACCAAAATCAGATTTACAATTTTTCCAAAATAGAACTGAAAATAAAAGTATAGGGGCCGTTTATATCTGGAAAATAAGGTCTATTTTTTAGAACTTAATATTTTCATCTAAAAAGTTAAAAAATATTTTTTATATTTATTATCTAATTATTGAGTTATAAAAACATAGTTTTAGTTTTTTTTTTTAATATAAAGCACGAAATTCTAAAAAAATCAATATTTATTTTCCACTTCTACTGAAATTGTTTTTATTTTTATTTTTTATATTTCAATTTTTTATAATTTGAAATATTTTTTTATTTCAATTCATCTATTTATTTGTTTATGTAATATTTTGATATTTGAGAATATTTTTATGTTGATTTTAGAATAATTTAAAAAAAATTATTTTGTTTAATAAAATATTAAAATTTTAAAATAAAAAGATCTTCGATAGTTTAACAAGCAATTAAGTAAAAAATAATTCAAAAATCAAAATAATTTTTTAAAAAGTATGCATATTAACAGTGCAACATGAAAAACTTTGTATAAAAAATTTAAAAATAAAACATTTTAAAATATTATCTTTTAAAAAAATAATCACTTCATAATTTTTAAATTGTAAAAATATCCACTTACAAAATTATACATCTAATATATTATATATATGATATATTATTGAATTAAATTTAAAAAATGAATATTTCTAAAATTTCCTAAAAAAACTAGAGATTCAATCAAAACTAACTTTTGAACTATGTCTGGGGTAGAAGAATCCACGTTGATTAAAGGGTCTTATATAGCAAAAGGTGTATGGTTAGCATTTTATTAGACCACTGACTCAATCCCATTTGCACTTTTAAGAGCAGTTTCTATTTTTGTAACAAATTTACTTCACTTTTTTTTCAGTCGACATTTATATCATATTTCTTTATAACTTATTATTAAAAATGCATTCAGATTTTTATGATGTGCCAAATAAAATATCTTTATGGATCTAAGCTTATATGTGGATACAAATTGCCATTATGTTAAAAAAAATAATTAATAAATCATATCATTTTAAAAATGTAATAATTTTGAATTATAGAAATATCCATATATGAAATAATTTAATAAAATTTTTAATTTATTTAGTATTACTCTCAACTGCAAGTGCATGTATTATATTAGATTCTCAACTACAAACAGTGGAGTAACCAATAATCAATCGAGGGGGTCAAAATTTTAAGAATTAAAAAAAATATGGTTGAAATAATATCGATTAGGCCAGGACGTAAAAAAATATTAATTCTGACTAAAAAGATATTATTTGAGCCAAAGTTAGGTTAAAAAAAATTAAAATAGAGAAGTTGTCCTCCTCTTCAACCCTCTTCTCATCTTTCATCTGCAAGTTTATAGATTCTTTAAATTTTTATAGATGTGTGATCGACGATATATTAATAAAATAAAAGTAGAAAATTTAAAATAATTTAATATTTTTTATAAAAATAAAACGTAATATATTTATTAAATAAATTTAAACCAATGAATTTTTATTTTTAAAATAAAACTATTTTTATATAAATATATTTCTCTACATAATATGATAAAGAATTGGTGTAAATAATTACAATTTAAATTTAAATGTAAATTAAAATGAGATTTTGATATGTCTGTAAGAATAAATTCACGTACCTGTTTGAAGTTTGTGATATGTATATGATAATAATTCTTAAAACAATAAAATACTAAAATGAAGAAAAATGTGGACATAATGAAGAATTGAATTGAACTTTGAACGGCTTTAAAAACCAGCAGAAAAAAGAGAACAAGCTGGGTTTTGTGATACGGGCCACTCTTGTTAACACATTACTAATTAGCCCACTCTTCTTAATACATTAACCATCAGCCCACTTTTTATAACAAATTAACCATTAGCCCACTCTTTTTAACACATTAATCATCGGCCATTAAGGGTAACAAGGGGAGAGTCCATAGACCCCTCAAGACTCCCTGGTTTCGCCCTTGACTACAAGCGCATATACAAATTAGTTTTAATTGATAGCACAAAGCATACTTGGCTATAAACAGATAAATAGTATTTTTCATCTAAATCTGAAGCTAATTCAGATTTGTTAACTAGATATTTTTCATGCATGATCAATAATATAGCCTTTTATAGCCTCAAAATGACGTCTTTTTTAATTTATTTGATTAATTAATCATAAACAAGCCCAAAATTTAGATTTTATATCAGGATCATAAATTCATTTAGTAGATATACATGTATGTAAATAAGAAAAAAAAAGAGAGAGAGGTTAGCAACTTATAATTTTATTGATAAAGCTTTCAATACGAAGGGAATTAGAAGATTTGATCATGATCCCTTAGCTTACAAGTTATCTTTTTATAGTATTACAAAGCAAATAAGAACATTGTAGAAGATTTAAGTTATTTTCAGTTAGTATAGTGAGGTAGTTGGTTGATGAGCTAGAGTTTGTTAGTAAGGTGTCAGTACACGTGAAGTTAGTTAGATCAACTGTATATAAACATAACAAGTTGTAGCTAGATGGAATGAATAATAACATAATTATTTTCTCATTCCTCTAATATATTTAGTTATACATTCTCTTCTCTCTTCTTCATCTTCTACATGGTATCAGGGAATCCACGGCGACGATCATGGACTAGGATTATTCCTTCCCTTCCATTCTTTTCTTTCACTATTGTGTAAGTAGAAGTACTTCATCTTGGAGTTGGAGATGACAGAATCAAGTTCAGGAGCTACAATTCACAATACAGTGAATTCAGATGGAACGATTGTTGTGCAGAATTTGGATTTCACAAATTTCTCTTTGGTTACAACGCCATTAATAGGTACAAATTACTTAACATGGAGTACTTCCATTCAAATTTCTCTAGGTACAAAGGATAAATTAGGTTACATTGATGGAATTGTCACAAAACCTAATGAAAATACAACCGAATATGCAAAGTGGAGAAAGGTTGATTATATGGTTAGATCATGGTGTTGTCTTTGGCCTTTTTTTAAATCCCACATCGTTAGATGTGAGATATAGGGAGGGGCTTGTTGGTTATAAATAAGATTCCTCCCCTCTTTGTTATAATCATTCCAAAAATTATTAAGCATTCTTATTTTAAGACTTAATAATTTTATCTCTTCTTTTTTTTTGTATTTCTTCTTTGAAAGTAATATTATTTTGGTGGTGTCCTAGAACGTAGGTAAAATTGGCCAAACCTTGTTAAATTTAGTATTCTCTTTATTAATTATTTAATAGCTATTTTTAGTATAGTTGTGGTGGTATTTTGTGTTAGTAATTATATGTCTAGAAAAAATTTGTTTAAGAAAAGACTTGGTATTTAAGAGTGTCCATTGTGACCCACCTCTTTTTCCTGAAAATTTTTCTAGTATAATTATTGATGTAATTGTTCACACACTGAAAATTTTCTACAACAATTGGTATCAGAGCCAAAGTTTCTGAGTATGCTCTGTGGTTGTAGCCTAGTTTAATCTTTCACATAAAAAAAATTTTCGATTATTTGTATTCCGCATTTGTTAGCTATTAAATAATTTTTTGAAGCAGAATGGCAGACGACTCAGGCAAATTATCCACTTCAAAGGAGACAACATCCACTTCATCAATTTGGTCAAGGACTGCTGTGTCAAATGCTAGATTTACATTGGAGATTTTTGATGGTACGGGTCATTTTGATATGTGGCAAAGTGAGGTTCTAGATGCTCTCTTTCAGCAAGGTCTAGACATTGCCATTGAAGAAGAGAAACTAGAAGACATTGATGAAAAAATTGAAAAGTCATCAATTATGTGGCTTATGGTACAATTCGATCGTACCTTTCTAGAGAACAGAAGTATGCGTTCTCTAAGAAAATTTTCGCAAGTAAATTGTAGAAGGCATCGGAGGAAATTTTTTTGAAGAAAAGCAGTCAGAACAAGCTTCATATGAAGAAGAGATTGTTTCGCTTCATTTATGTTCCAGGTACCATTATGAATGAACACATCACCAATTTTAATCAGTTGATAGCTGATTTGATGAATTTGGATGTGACTTTCAAAGATGAAGATTTGACTTTGATGCTGTTGGGGATCTTTTCTAGAGAAGTTTGAATTTCTTGAAATAACTCTACTTCATGGAAAGGCTGAAGTGACTCTCTCTGAAGTAACTATTGCACTATACAGTTACGAACTACGAAAGAAATACAAGAAAGAGAGTTCAAGTAGAACAGCAGAAGCATTGATTGTGAGAGGTCGCTCTCAAAGTAGGAAGAGAGAAAAGAAAGGGAGATCATAATTCAGACCAACTAAAGATGAATGTGCCTTTTGCCGGGAGAAAGGGTATTGAAATATAAATTATCCCATGCTGAGTAATAAAAGCAAATCTGATAAAAGGAAAGCTGTCGTGAATTTAAATGTAGCTGAGTGTGATGATGAAGACTCAGACTTTTCATTAGCTATTGTGTAATCAATAAGCTCTTCTAGTGTATGGCTACTTGATTCTAGTTGTAGTCATCATATGTGTCCCAATCAAGATTGGTTCTTTGACTTCAAAGAACTAAAAGGAGCAACTGTTTACACAGCAAAAGACGGTCCATGTATGATTAAAGAAATTGGTTCAATCCAATTGAGGAATCATGATGGATTAATCACAATACCGTCAAATATCCGATATGTACCGAGTTTGAAGAAGAATCTCATCTCTGTCCTAGAATCAAAGGGCTTCATTATAAATGCAGCAGATGGAGTAATGAAAATCATCTCCCGTGCACTGGTGATAATAAAAGAATTAAGAAAGGCTAATAACTTGTATTACTATCAGGGTAATGTAATTATTGGAACAACAACAGTAGCTTCCAGTAATGATCAAGAGTTAGAAGCAACTAGATTATGGCATATGCGCTTGGGACATGTTGGCGATAAATCCTTGAAACTATTGTCAGATCAAGGATTATTGAAAGGAGTGCAACCCCAAAAGTTAGATTTATATGAGCATTATGTCAAAGGCAAGCAGAATAGAGTAAAGTTTGGCACTGCAATCTATGATACCAAGGGTATTTTGGACTATGTTCACTCAGATGTGTGGGGTACTTCCAAGACAGCTTCAATGGGAGGAAAGCACTACTTTGTAACATTTATTGATTACTTCTCTCAGAAAGTATGGATGTATACTATGAAGACAAAGGATGAAGTGTTGAGAGTTTTTCTCATATGAAAAAAGATGGTGAAAACTTAGACAGACAAAAAAGTCAAATGTCTCCACACAGATAATGGTGGAGAGTATAAAAGTGATCCATTTTTGAAATTCTGCCAAGATGAAGGCATTGTTAGACACTTCATAATTAGAGATACACCACAACAGAATAGGGTGGCATAACGCATGAACCGAACATTGATGGAGAAAGTTTAGTGTATGTTGTCCAATGCTGGATTAGGCAGATAATTTTGGGCTGAGGCTGTTACATATGCATGCCATCTCATTAATTGCTTACCATCAGCTGCTATTGATGGTAAAATACCTTTAGAGATATGGTCTGAAAAACCTATTACTGATTATGATTCCTTACTTGTATTTGGTTCCACTGCATACTACCATGTTAAGAAATCAAAATTATATCCGAAGGCAAAGAAAGTGCTCTTTATAGGGATCACCACTAGTGTGAAGAGACTTCGCCTTTGGTGTCCAGAAATAAAGAAGATAGTCTTTAGCACAGATGTTACCTTTGATGAGTCTACCGTATTAAAAAAGATAACAAATGAAATTGTTTAGCAAACAGATGATACTCTACAACAGGTGGAGTTTGAAAGAAGAATTGTTGACCTAACAAAAAAAAAACAGATGAAGATATTCCTATGGTAGAGGTGGAGTCAGATGAAGAAGGGGTTCCAACCTAAGAACTCCCACAGCAACAAGAATCTATTGTAACAAATAGGCCACGATGAGAGATTCGCAAACCTACTCGATTTGATGATATGGTGACTATGCATCCCTAATTGCAAATGATGACATTCCTAGCACTTATAATGAAGTTGTCCAAAGTTTAGAAAAGGAAAAGTGGAGGAAGGCCATGGATGATGAAATGTAGTCCCTTGGAAAGAATCAGACATGGAAGCTAGCTAATCTTCCAAAGAAAAAGAAGGCAATTTGATGCAAATGGGTATATACAAAAAAGGAAGAATTTCCTGACAAGAATGATATTCGCTACAAGACAAGGCTGGTAGCTAAAGGCTATGCTCAAATGGAGGGAATTAATTATAATGAAGTATTTTCTCCAGTTGTAAAACATTCCTACATTAGAATTTTATTGATTTTGGTAACACAATTGGATTTGAAACTCGTTCAACTTGATGTAAAAACTGCATTTCTACATGGAGACTTAGAAGAGAAAATCTATATGACTCAGCCAGAAGGGTTCAAGGTTGCTGGAGAAGAAAAATGGGTATGTAAATTGTAAAAATCATTGTACGGATTGAAACAATCTCTGAGACAGTGGTACAAACGATTTGATACGACCATTGTATGTATTTGCGCAAGCTACAAGATGGATCTTTCATATATCTTCTCCTGTATGTTGATTATATGCTGATAGCTTCAAAGAATCTAGAAGAAATTGAGAAGTTGAAGACTCAGCTGAATCAGGAGTTTGAAATGAAAGACTCAGGAGAAGCAAAGAAAATTTTAGGCATGAAGATATGCAGAGATAGGAAGAGAGGGAAGCTTTGTTTGAATAAGAAACATTATCTGAAGAAGGTACTACAGCGTTTTGGACTGAATGAAAAGTCAAAATCTGTAACTACACCGCTTGCACCTCATATGAAGCTCAACTCATCTTCATCTCTTAAAATGAAATGGAACGTTAGTACATGTCTAAGGTTCCACATGCAAATGTTGTTGGTAGCTTGATGTATGTTATGATGTGTACAAGGCCAGACATTTCACAAGTAGTTGAAGTTGTAAGCATGTACATATATGATCCTGGTACAGAGCACTGGTAAACTGTGAAATGGATTCTGAAGGTATATTCTGAACACCATAGATGTTGGATTGATATTTGAGCAGGATGAGAAAGATGGTCAATGTGCAGTTGGATATTGTGATTCCGATTATGCTGGTGATTTGGATAAACGTCGATCAACTACTAGTTATGTGTTTACACTTGCTAAGGGGCCAGTTAGTTGGAAGTCTATGCTACAGTCAACAGTTGCCTTGTCCACTACGAAAGCAGAGTACATGGCAGTATTAGAGGCTGTTAAAGAAGTAATTTGACTTCAAGGGTTGCTTGGTAAACTAAGAGTTAGACAAAAGCAAATTTAAGTACTTTGTGATAGCCAAAGTGCTATTCATTTAGCAAAGAACCAAGTTTATCATGCAAGGATGAAGCACATTAATATTCGGTATTACTTTATACGTGAGATTCTGGAGAAAAGTAAAATATTACTTCAGAAAATTCAGACCACTGATAATTTCGTAGACATGTTGACAAAGGTGGTAATAGCTGTCAAGTTTAACCATTGTTTAAACTTGATCAATGTTTTGAGAAATTGAAGATGAGCACTACACAACGCATTTGAAGATACCACTGAAATAGTTTTTTTATGAAAGAAGATTTGAAGATTGTAAATGAAAAAAAAATAACCAAGGTGGAGATTTGTTGTCTTTGGCCTTTTTTTTAAATCCCACATCGTTAGATGTGGGATATGGGGAGAGGCTTATTGGTTATAAATAAGACCCCTCCTCCCTTTGTTATAATCATCCCAAAAATTATTAAGCATTCTTATTTTAAGGCTTAATAATTTTATCTCTTCTCTCTTTTTTGTATTTCTTCTTTGAAAGTAATATTATTTTGGTCGTGACCGGGGACGTAAGCAAAATTGGCCGAACCTCTTTAAATTTGGAGTTCTCTTTATTAATTATTTAATAGCTATTTTTGGTATAGTTGTGGTGATATTTTATGCTAGTGATTATATGTCTAGGAAAATTTTGTCTAAGGAGATATTTAAAAATGTCCATTGTGACCCACCTTTTTTTTCTGAAAATTTTTCTGGTATAATTATTGGTGCAATTATTCGCATACTATGCATATTATTGGTGAAAAATTAATCCAATTTTCACAATTTTCACAACACATGAATTCTTGCAGGGGGAGTCTTGGGGGGCAATGGACCCCCTCCCCTCCTTCCTTTTGTTTTATATACATATATATATATATATTTAAATAATATATACACATATATATAAGTTATTATATAATTATATGTAAATGTATGTAATTATAAATATATAATTATAATTATGTAAATTATATATTTATATATATATAAATTATTAAATAATTATATATAATTATATATAATTAAAATTATATAAATTATATATTTATATATATATATAAATTATTGAAATTTTTATATATAAATATATATAATTTATATATATGTTATTGACTTTTTTGTATTATGTATATTTTTTTAATTAGTGAATATTTAGAATTTTGTGATTAGGTATTTATATTAATACTAAAATTTTATAATTTAATTATGAATTAAATAAAACTAATGTTCTCATTTAAAATAGTAATTTAAAATTTTAATTTAATAAAATTATTTAAATAAATTAATAGATTCGAGAATTAAAATAAAAAGATATATAAAAATTTAATAAAAATATAAATTTTAGTATAATATTAAATATTAAATTTTTATTTTTTATTCTTCTGCATTTTTTTTTTAAATTTTGTCCCTTCTTCATTCAAGCTTTGATTTCACCACTGGATTCTTGGATCTTTAACGAAGGATCTAGTATAAAATTTTCTTTACTGTCCTACTACTAAGGTTCTCAATTGGCTGAAAGATTTGGAGTTGCTAATGGACTAAGGGTTTATCAATTGTAGAGGCAAATTGGTTCTATTGACCAAGGAAATAATGGATTAGCTGTCTATGTGAATAGGATCTCAAAGCTTTGGGATGATTTGAACAGGCTTAAGCCATTGACTTACTATGAATGTGAAAAATGTACGTGTGAAGTAAATAAAAGATTGGCAGATGCAGATGGTGAAAACAAGTTAACACAATTCTTGATGGGATTGAATGAGTCATTTGAGATGGTGAAGAATCAGATTCTAATGTTGGATCCACTTCCGTCCGACAATAAGGCATACTCAATGTTACAAACTGTAGAGGCACAAAGACAAATCCAAAGAAGTTTTGTAGAACCTCTAGAGACTAATGTGATGGCTGTGAGAACTACTGATTCCTATGGTAATAGTGCTGGAAAGAAAGGAAATAGGAAGAAAGAAGATAGATACTGTGATAGTTGGAAGGTTGCTGGTCACACTAGAGACACATGCTGTAAATTGTATGGATATCCAGAGTGGTACAAGGAACTTCGCAATAAAAGAGGACAAAGCTTTGGTAATCACAAGTCAATTATGCTGGAGATAGTCCAATAGATGTTGAAGCTGAAAACAAGCAACAACAATGGATGACTGAGTTTATAAGGCAGGAAATGGCTCGAATTATGAAAGGTAAACAACTAGAGGTGGTTAATTTTGCTCAGACCATTGAATTTGCAGGTATAGGAGATGTTCTTGACTCTGCTATGCATTCAGATAAGCCTATTCATTGGATAATTGATAATGATGCTTCCAACCATATTTGTGCTAACAAAGTCTATTTTCAAGTCTGATAACCTTGTCTTCTCCCACCTCAGTTTGCTTACCTGATGGCTCATTGAAAGAAGTTACATAGATGGGTCAAATTTCTTTATCAAATACTCTACCCTTATAGGATGTTTTATTTTTGCCTTCCTTTAATCATAATCTCCTTTCAGTGCAAAAATTATGCAAAAACAGTTCCATTTTCTTCACTTTCTTTGCTGATAGATGTCTCTTGCAGGACCTGAAAAATAAAAAGGTTCTTGCTATTGGAAGAGCATCTGGCAATCGTTACTACTTGACTGATGAGTCTTTTGTTGTTGATAGCTTTACTTTATGTGCCTCCTTGAATAATTTTGCAAACTTAGATTTTGCTACTTCATCTTCTTCATTAGTTGGAAAGTCAATTTATACATATTCTGACTTTCTTAATACAGAAGCTTATTTCACTCCTGCTCCTGTGGCTGTTAACAATACTAATAATGAGAGTGATTCTCTTTGGCATTCCAGACTTAGTCACCCAAGTGATTTAGTGTTAACTCATTTACCCTTACTTCTGCATCAGTTAATCTTCATGAATCATGTAAAATGCGTCCATTAGCAAAACAAATCAGAGTTTCCTTTCCCATAAGCACTATTCATAGCACCAGAGTATTTGAACTTGTACACAGAGATGTTTGGGGCCTTTATAGAACAACTTCTTAATCTGAAGCACGGTATCTTCTCACTTTGGTGGACGATTTCAGCAGATCCACTTAGGTATATCTTCTACAACATAAAAGTTAGGTGGTTTTTGTTTTGAAATTATTTTTAACTATGGTAAGCAACCAATCTCAACTGACTATTAAAATGGTGAGATCAGATAATGGAAGGGAGATTGTTAATTCAACTCTACAGACTCTTTTCTTAGATCTTGTTATCCTTCATCAGAGGAGTTTTCCGCATACCCCACAGCAAAATGGGGTTGTGGAAAGGAAGCATGGACACCTGCTGCAAGTTGCTAAAGCCTTGCTATTTCAATTTGGTCTTTCAAGTAAGTTTTGGGGGGAGGCTTTACTTCATGCAACCTTTATAATCAACAGGCTTCCCGCCAAAATTCTTTCTTGGAAGACTCCTTTTGAGCTACTGTTTAATAAGGTTCTTGGTTATTCATTGCTAAGGACCTTTGGTAGCTTATGTTTTACTACTGAAACACAACCACACAAAAACAAGTTCAGTCCTAGGGCCATCAAGTGCATCTTCCTGGGTTATAATTTTGGAATGAAGGCCTTTAAGCTTTTTGACCTTGACAATAACACCATATTGATAAGCAGAGATGTGGTTTTTCAAGAAAATGAGTATCCTTATCTCAATAAATCAACTTCAGATCAGTCTAGCCCATCACTTCCAAAACCAATTGATCCTTTTCACACTGACCTCTTAGACTTAACCAACTGTACTTGCCTCATCTGCTTTACCCATACCTACCATACCTAATATTCCTTTTAATATAGATCAGTCAGTAGATCAAACTGAAACAAGATCTAATGATGTTGAACCTACTGCCATACCTTCTTCTTCTACTACCTCTGATCTCCCATTACCTTCTTCTATTCATTTTAAATAAAACACAAGACCTAAAAAGCATTCAACATGGCTTACTGACTTTGTTTCCAACACTTCTACCGATCCATCTATTTCCTATTCTTCTTCTACTCATAATGCTTGCTTAGTCTCAGCTTATCCATTCATCTAGCCAACCTGCTTCTCTGGCACTCATTTGGCCTTCATGTCCAGTCTTGATCATGCATATGAGCCGAGAACTTATGGTGAGGCAAAGTCATCTGCTTAATGGCTGCAAGCTATGGAGGCAGAGCTATCTGCACTTGAAAGCAGCAATACTTGGGTCTTAACTGATTTGCCTAAGGATAAACACCTAGGTGGTTCAAAATGGGTTTACAAGATCAAGCTTAAGCCTGATGGTTCAGCAAAAAGGTTTAAAGCAAGGCTTGTGGCAAAAGGGTATAATCAAGTTGAAGGAAGAGATTATACTGACTGCTTTTCACCAGTTGCTAAAAATGTAACTGTGAGAGTATTTCTTGCTTTGGCTGCTTCTAAGTCCTGGACACTATATCAGCTAGATGTGAATAATGCATTCTTGCATGGGTTTACACAAGAAGATATCTATAAGTGGCCTCCTGAACGGTATTCTACAGCTAGGCTCGGCCTGGCATGCAAACTTCAAAAATCTCTGTATGGACTCAAACAAGCATCCAAACAATGGGATGCTGAGTTTACTAATCACTTGCACAGTTTGAGCTTTGTTCAATCTCAGGCAGATTATTGCTTATTTACACATCCTTCTGGTGAGAATTTTATGGCTCTCATGGTATATGTTGATGATGTACTTCTTACAAGTACTTCACTCAATTTGATTCATAAGGTGAGAGAGACTCTTTACATGCCAAGTTCACTGTTAAAGATATTAGCATTGCAAAATATGTTTTAGGCCTTGAAATAACAAGGTCAGAAGCTGAAATTTATGTGAGCCAAAGAAAATATATCTTGGATTTGCTTAAAGATACGGGTTTAATAAGAGCAAAGCCTGTTAGCACTCCTTTACCAAAAGGTTCTTTCAATTCTGTTTCACAAGGACAACCTTTAACCGATCCCACTTTATACAGAAAATTGGTTGGCAGATTGTTGTATTTGGGATTCAGTAGGCCTGACATTACTTTTTCAGTGCAACAGTTAAGTCAACATGTGCACAAGCCTCTTGATATTCATTGGTCTGCTGCTATTCATGTTCTGAAATACTTAAAGGGCAGTCCATACCTTGGTTTATTTTATCCCAGCTACAGTACACTAATTTTGAAGGCATATAGTGATGTAGATTGGGCTTTATATAAAGACACTCGAAAATCAATCAGTGGCTATTGTGTATTCTTGGGTAATTCATTGGTTTCATGGAAATCAAAGAAATAGGCCACTGTTAATAAGTCTTCTGCAGAGGCTAAGTACAGGAGTTTGGCTTCGACTTGCTGCGAGTTACAATGGTTGCTGTATCTTTTGCAAGATCTTCAAGTTCCTGTGACTTTGCACCTTGCTCTTTACTATGATAATCAGTCTGCAATTGATCTTACACAAAGTCCTATCTTTCATGAAAGAACAAAGTATTTGGAGATTGATTATCATCTTGTGAGAGACAAGTATAAATCTAGACTTATTCTGCCATAGCATGTCTCAACCAAAGCTCAACTTACAGACATTCTCACAAAAATGCATTCTGATCCACTTTTTAATAGCATGTTATCTAAGCTGGGCTTGTTTCTGCCATCAAAAGCCTCAACTTGAGGGGGGGATGTAGAAGATTTAAGTTATTTTTAGTTAGTATAGTGAGGTAGTTAGTTGATGTGCTGAAGTTTGTTAGTACGGTGTCAGTACACATGAAGTTAGTTAGATTAGCTGTTTATAAACATACATAAGTTGTAGTTAGATGGAATGAATAATAACAGAATTACTTTCTCATTCCTCTGATCTGTTTGGTTATACATCATTCTCTTTTCTCTTCTCATCTTCTACAAACATTGTTGAAATTATAAGCAATGACCTCAATATATACTCAGAAAAAGTAAAGATATCATCTCTTAAAAGAAGCTAAAAGGGGACAAGTTCATTTTCCTGTAGTCTGAGTCATCTTAGTCATAATAAGCACGAACTATTGGATTATTCTCATAGCATATCATATCCACTTCTTTTTGTAAATTGAAGCTTCAACATCCATTATCTCCTTATCCTTATCTCCTTGTGATAATTGAGCTAGAAGCACCAACGAAAGGACAAGCTTCTTTATTCTTTTTTGATAAGTCTGAGTTGAAACCACCAAAGTCTGTCTAATAGAATGAGCCATTATCTTTAAAATATATGCCACTGAGCTGGAAAGGTAGCTTTGTACAAAATTCTTCAAATTTTCTAAGATTAGAAGACCAATTTTTAGTATGACCTATTGAAGTGAAGATGATAGGATTCTTTACTATTGGTGGACAATTATTTAGATCACAAAGAAATAATTTCAGCTACTTTATCAATTTTTGATTTTTGAAAAGTGGAACTAATGATGTGTTGATGCGTCCTAATTAACCCTAGCAAGTGCACTAGTCATATCAGTAATATAGATTCGTGAATCCAAATATCGTCCTACGAAAATCAAAGTTTAAAAGCCAATTATTATATTATTTTATTATTATTTGAGAAATAATAATTGAATTAAAAGAATGAAAGTGAATTATAAAACTAAATTAAAGTTGTGGAAATTTAATAGCTTTAATAAAAAAACTCAATTAATAAAACATGTTAGAGTCCACAATTCCTCTAAATTGTTTATATCAAAATTGATTAAGAAAATTAAGTTAAAATTGACAGGCTATCTTTAAGCCTAACTAACCTTATTCAGAAACATAGCTTTTCAAATTAACATCAAACTCTTATTTAGACACTTTAGTATTAATTTATATATGATCAAATCCAGTTATTCGACTTTATTCGGGAACAAGACTTGATGTCACAGGCTAATATCAGATTATCTATTCGAATAAATCCTCAATCAAACTTGTAATACAAAATTTCCTATATAAATCAAGCATTCAAATTCTATTCAATAAAAACCCTAACTTCTTAATTCGATACATCATCAAGGAATTCAATCAACGAAATATTGAATACAAGTATTAAGAACAAGAAATTTGCATAAATAAACTCAAATTTAATTAATCAAAGTCAATATTCATCAAAGCTTAGGGTCCATGTTTCCCTTAACACAAAGAAAGCTACTCCATAATCAAAACTAAGAATCAAAAACTAAATTTAAAAGTAAACATAATAAAATAAATCAAATTCCGAGTTTATGCCTTTGTCTTGAGCTTTATTTTGCTATCCAATGGAGTTTTTGCTTTCAAGAAAAAAGAAGAAGAGGCTTTTAACATAAAACACTCTACTCAATTTAAAAATGTGTTCTCTTTTTTATAGTACAAAGATAAATCCTACTTTTTCTAGGATAAAATAAGAAAAAATTTTATATTTAGAGTTCTAAATAAAATATGAAAGAAATAAAAATAAATCCCAGTGAATTAAGAAGGAAACTAAAATTTCAAAATTTGCTATAATTTTCATGTATGAGTAAGTGCATGATCATGCACCTTTTTTATCCTTCAAAACTATGCATTAGAAAACTTTATTAGTAATATACATGACCATCTGTATGCCCATGTATCTGCCCATTTGCATATCTAATTTTTTTGTGTTTTCACTGAATTTTTATTATATTTTCCAAAATTCACTTACAAAACACATAATAAGACTAAATAATCAAAATCAAATGAAAAATAAGATAAAACCAATGAAAACTAATGCAAATATTGTCTTAATTGTGTACAAAATATGCATTTTCTCATGTGTACTAATGGTATGCTTGATTTTAAGACTAGATTACTTTGCTTATTGGGTACCAATAATAAGACCTATGAAAAATAAATATTGCAATAAAAGCTTGGTCTTGATGTGGGCTTCTTCCTTAAGTTATTTCGGTGGGTTATTTGCGGTATCTCTTTCTTCCACCAATGTATCGATTTATACCTAGTTAAGAATTTTTATTGAAGAATATTAGTATTTTTTTCAAGATGGAGGAAATTTTTTTATTTCCATTATAGGGAGTTCCAAAGCATGATAATATAAGGTAGAGAAACACCATAAAAACCAAAGTTCTTCCTTAGTTTGTGGATGCTGTGGAGAGAAATGATAAACTAAGAATCATGGATGATCTTGATAAAATAAATTAAGTTCTTTATCCAATCGAAAATGATCTTGGATAAGAGATAAATACTAGAACATATGATTTCTTGCAAAATGCTGAATTTGAGTTGTATTCTCAGGAATACGTTTTAGTGGGAATTTCAAAAGTAAGGAGTGAATTAGAAATCTTAGTATTCATCATGATTAGAGGGATAGATGAAGTGCTGTGATGAGATTAATAGGTTTTAACGGTCGAGGTAAAAGATCATGAATCAAATTCTTTTGACCTTTGATATGCTGGATTGAGAAATCATATATTAAGAACTATTTCTACAGCCTTAAAAGCTGTGAAGGAGGAAGAGTTTTCTATTTAAACTCTAGAGCTTTTGGAAAAAGAGATATTGTCCATAATGATAAGAAAATGATAACCAATTAAATAGAAATCAAATTTCTTAATATCATATTTAACTGCTAGGATTTCCTTATAAGTTGAATGATAATGTTTCTCATTGTCCTTAAATTGACCATTGACATGGCCATAGTCGTGAGTTTGATCACCTATTTTCTCTAGGAAGATAACTTCACAGAATTCATTACTGGCATTAGTCTGTAAAATCCTCTGACTTATAGATGGAATATGAAGATGAATGGGATGGAAGTGACTTGCTTGGTTGTTGAGGCAACTTTTGTTTGTTCTGCTAAACAATGAAGAGGATTTTTCTTCAAGAGTTTGAAAAGTTGACCGATTGGTTAACAATGACAGGAAATAATTTTTATATATAATTAATTATACCAAGAAACTATTAAACTTGGTTAATAGTAAAGTCTAAATTATGGTATGATTAATTAATTAGATAAATCAAAAGGACGCTATCATTTTGAGGCTATAGAAGAATGTGTCGTTGACTATGCGTGAGAGACATCAGGTTAATAAATATGAATTAACTCTAGGTTTAGATAGAAATACTATTTATATGTTTATAATCAAGTATGCCCTGTGCTATAAGTTGAAACTGATTATGTACATATACTTGCAATTGAGAGTATGATCCTAAACATGAGCTTGCAGTTAAGAGTGATCTTACACATCAAATAGGCAAAATTAAAAAAAAAAATAAAAGTTAGTTATTGAGTATTCCAATCGACATTAAAATATCAAAATTATTATTATTTTTTTATAATAGATATCATTTACAATGTAAATTGCAAGTGCCAACTAAATAATCACAAATATTACAGCCCCAATTAGACATGAATTTAATTCAAATAAATTTAAATTTAATCATAAATAAATTCAAATTTTATCTACAAAAATGGGATAAAACTTTATGTTTGCGATACCATATTTTTTTCACTTTATTATTACTATTATGCTATCCTTATAAAAAAATTAATATAATATTAAAAATAATAGATAATTAAAAAGCTAAAAAGTCCAATTTTAATTCTAAATTTATTTTATTATATTATAAACTTCATATTTAAATTTTGATTAAAGTTTATTAAATTGTTTAATTTTATAAATTAAAAAAACTGAGTTATTCGTTTAATTACTAATAATTTTTTAAATATATAATATAAAATTGAAAAATCTAATTAATTATTGTAAAATTTTAAAATTAAAATTAATAATATATTATAATAAATTTCATATTTCCTTTGCATTAATATGAATACATTATTATTATTATTTTGTTGGAGAATGAAATTATAAACTTTTAAGGGTAAAAACATGGATAGTTGTGGATAAATAAATAATAAATTGTTTAAAAATAAAGGAAGAGGCAAGAGACAAGAAAGAAGAGGACAAGAAGAATATAGACTAAGAGATATGAGCGTAGTATTAAACTGATGGGGAACTCCTCTATTTATAGAGTAGAAACCCTAATACATGTATGGACTGTGGGACCCAATAGACATTCATTTATTTATAACACTCCCCCTTGAATGTCTTAAAAATATTCATAAAAATATTACTAACTACATGAATACGCGATAACATACTGCCTCATTAAAAACCTTTACAAGGAAAAACCCAATAGGATAAAAACCTTGAAAGGGAAAAAGAGTGTAGTGCGTATTCTACTCCCCCTCATGAAGACATTACTTGAGATCTTTGAGTCCGCGCATTCCGATTTTGTACACCAATTTCTCAAAACTTGTTGTAAGAAGTGACTTTGTGAATAAATCGGCAAGATTGTCACTTGAGCGAATTTGTTGAACATCAATATCACCATTCTTTTGAAGATCGTGAGTGAAGAAGAATTTTGGTGAAATATGCTTTGTTCTATCCCCTTTAATAAATCCTTCCTTTAACTGGTGTATACATGCAGCATTATCTTCATATAAAACTGTTGGGAGTTCTTTTTGAGGATATTGACCACATGTACCTCGAACATATTGAATTACTGATCTCAACCAAACACATTCTCGACTTGCTTTATGGATGGCCAAAATCACTGCATGGTTAGAAGAAGTAGCAGCAATAGTCTGTTTTGTAGATCGCCATGATATAGCTGTACCTCCACATGTAAATAAGTAACTTGTTTGAGATCTACCATTACGTGGATATGATAAATATCCTGCATCTGCATAACCAATCAAAACTGACTTTGATGTGTTAGCATAAAATAAACCTAAGTCCATTGCACCACGAAGATATCGAAGAATATGTTTAACTCCATTCCAATGTCTTCATATTGGTGAAGAACTATATCTTGCTAATAAGTTTACTGCAAATGCTATATCAGGTCGAGTATGACTAGCAAGATATGTCAATGCTCCTATTGCACTAAGATATGGTACTTCTGGACCAAGAAGTTCTTCATCATCTTCTCGAGGTCGAAAATGATCTTTTTTCTCATCAAGCGACCTTACAACCATTGGAGAATTTAATGAATGTGCTTTGTCCATATAAAACCGCTTTAACACCTTGGCTATATATGTGGATTGATGGACTAAAATACCATCTGCAATATGCTCAATTTGCAAGCCAAGACAAAACTTTGTCTTTCCGAGATCTTTCATTTCAAATTCTTTTTTCAATAAATCCACAGTTTTAGATATCTCTTCTGAAGTTCCAATGATATTTAGATCATCAACATAGACAGCAACAATGGTAAATCCGGATCCAAATCTTTTGATAAAAACACATGGACATATAGCATCATTTTTATAGCCCTCTTTCATTAAATATTCACTAAGACGATTATACCATATTCGCCCAGATTGTTTTAATCCATAGAGAACTTTATTCAACTTAATGGAATAAACTTCTCGAGAATTTAACTTGTGTGCTTCAGGCAACTTAAATCCTTCAAGAACTTTCATATAGATATCTTTGTCAAGTGAGCCATACAGATAGGCAGTCACAACATCCATTAAATGCATTTCAAGACTTTCATAAATTGCCAAACTTATTAAATATCTTAGTGTAATTACATCCACCACAGGAGAATATGTATTCTCATAGTCAATGCCAGGTTTTTGTGAAAAACCTTGGGCAACAAGTCTTGCTTTGTATCTCACAATTTCATTAGTTTCATTTCGCTTTCGTACAAAAACCCATTTATATCCCACTGGCTTGATATTCATTGGCGTTTGGACAACAGGTCCAAAAACTTTACGCTTTTCAAGGGATTTCAATTCAGCCTCAATTGCATCTTTCCATTTTGGCCAATCAATTCTGCGTCTACGTTCATCAATAGACTTAGGTTCAAAATTCTCGTCTTCTTTTACAATATCCAGCGCTATATTGTATGCAAATATTTCATCGACGTTTACTTGGCTTCGATTCCATTTTTTACTAGACAAGACATAATTTATTGAGATCTCATCATTTTCAATATTTTCAGGTACCTGAGTTTCTTTTGGAAACTTTTCCACAATGTTAAGTGTCTTCTCAAAAAATTGCTCTTCAAGAGCATTTTCTCCAGAAATTTGGTCATTTTGAACATTCGCTCCTTTTCTTTTTCTAGGATTTTTATCCTTGGAACCGATTGGTCTACCACGTTTTTGGCGTGTAATAGACTCACTAGCTTGGGCAACTTGTCCTTCAAGGACTACAATTCTAACAGGAGCATTTTCAGCTGGAACATAAGATTTAGTTACTCTTTTTGGATCAGTAAATGAATCTGGCAATTGATTTGCTACATTTTATAAATGAATTATCTTTTGAACTTCTAATTCACATTGCCCAGTGCGAGGATCCATATGAGATAAAGATAATTCTTTCCAACTAATCTGTTTTTCCAACTGTTTATTTTCTCCCCCTAATGCTGGGAAAACTGATTCATCAAAATGACAATCAGCAAATCTAGCCGTAAATAAATCTCCAGTTAAAGGCTCTAAATATTTAATTATTGATGGAGATTCATACCCAACATATATCCCTAACCTCCTTTGAGGGCCCATCTTTGTGCGTTGTGGTGGAGTAATTGGAACATAAACCGCACATCCAAAAATTCGAAGATGGAAAAGATTTGGTTCCTGACCCAAAACCAATTGTAAAGGGGAGAATTTATGATAATTTGTTAGCCTGATGCGAATAAGTGATGCTGCATGTAATATAGCATGTCCCCAAGCAGAAACAGGAAGTTTTGTTTTCATCATTAATGACCTTGCAATTAATTGCAACCTTTTAATGAATGATTCTGCCATACCATTTTGAGTGTGAACATAAGCAACAGGATGTTCAACTTTAATTCCAATTAACATGCAGTAATCATTAAAGGCTTGAGATGTAAATTCACCAGCATTATCCAAACGAATTGTTTTAATAGAATAATCTGGAAATTGAGCTCTTAAACGAATTATTTGAGCAAGCAATCTCGAAAATGCCAAATTTCGAGTTGATAATAAGTAAACATGTGACAATCTTGAGGATGCATCAATTAAGACCATAAAATATCTAAATGGTCCACAAGGTGGATGAATTGGTCCACAAACATCTCCATGTATGCGTTCTAAAAACGCTGGTAATTCAATTTGAATTTTACTAGGCAATGGCCTAATAATCAACTTCCCTTGAGAACAAGCTGGACAAAAAAATTCATTTGATTGAAGAATCTTTTGGTTCTTCAATGGATGTCCACATGAAGATTCTATAATTTTTCGCATCATTATTGATCCAGGATGACCTAATCGATCATGCCAAATAATAAATGCACTTGGATTTGGAAACTTCTGGTTTACAACCATATTAATTTCAATTGTGCGAATATAAATATAGTATAAACTAGAGGAAACTGCAGGTAGTTCCTCTAATACACATTTTTTGTTTGATATGGTACTTGTAATACAAAGAAATTCTTTAGTATCCATATCTTTTGTCTCAATATGATATCCATTTAGGCGAATATCTTTAAAACTTAATAAATTTCTGTGAGACAATGGGGAATATAATGCACTATTAATATTAATAATCGTTCCCCTTGGAAGTATTATACTTGCTCTTCCAGAGCCTTTAATAATTCTTTTCCTTCCAGATATAGTATGAACAAATTCTTCTCCCATTTTCAATTGAGAAAAGTATTTTCTATCTTTAAGAATCGTGTGCATTGATGCACTATCAGCAATACACAAATCTCGATTTTCTTTTTCCACTAAAGTTTGTGTAGCATCCATAATGTCTTCATAAAAATATAAGAAGCAAATTAATATAATACTTAAAAGAATATAAAATGTCACAAGTTTAAAATAAAAACATAATAAAGTAAAATCAATGAATTATAGAGTATAGGGGTGTTACACTCAGATTCCATCCAATGTTTATCCATTATAATCCGACATCATAAATTATAGTTTATCAATTAATGATGTTGATAGAAGTTTTTATATGTAAACTCATTCAAACTATGTGTTCTTTTAAAACCAAATTAATTTATTATGAAATTAATAATCTAATATTATATATAGGCAAAACTTCTATATATACCATTGCAATTTGCATGCAAAGAAAATAATATTATATATATAGTTTCTATTAATTATAATAGTACATTAAAAACTGCACATTTTGTTTTCTCAAATGTTAACCAAAAATATATTTTTTTAAGAACAAAATAGCATATAACCATAAATCAGAGACTTGAAGTTTAGCTTTAGAATACAACGAAAAAAAAAAACAATTATTATAAACTTTTGACTAAGAATCATTCATTGCGCAGGTCATAAATTATACATATATACACACACACATAAACGCACCTATCAATGTCAATAAATTCAATATATCACGGCAACAAAATAAGTACACACCTCAAAAAAAAAATACATGGTGAACAGCAAATCTAAGTAGTTAAAGATAAGACCCTAAATAGCAGCATAGCAATATGATAAAGGCTTCAATATTCAATTAAGCACCTATATGTATAAAATTAGTGAAAGTAAGAAGCAATAAGCCATAAATAAACAAGAAAAAAGGAGAATAAAAACAACGGAATAAGTAAAAGTCAAAGATTATATCAGTATTCCATCCTTTGATTTCAATCATAAAAAGAAGACATATATAATTATATTTTTAATTCAAATTGACAATTCGGCTTTACAGGTGGAAGCACTTGACTTAAAATTCTGATTCTAATTTTAATTTCACAAACACAAATTTAAGGGCACAAACCTGGCTTACATCGAAGAAACCTTAAACCAAAGCAATCGTGCTGATAACGTGTTTAAAAATAAAGGAAAATGCAAGAGACAACAGAGAAGAGGACAAGAAGAATATAGACTAAAAGATATGAGCGTAGTATTAAATTGATGAGGAACTTTTCTATTTATAGAGTAAAAATTTTAATACATATATAGATTGTGGGACCCAATAGACATTCATTTATTTATAACGTAAATTTATTTGTTTTTTTTGAGAATAAATAATAAATTTATTTATAAAACCTTTAAAATTGTTTAAACATCGAAGCCGTCGGCTGTAGAGCATAAAGCCCAAGAGAATAACAGAGCAGCGAGCAAAAACCCGACCTTGAAAATCTCCTGCGTCTTGAAAGATAAATAATTTTTGTTAGACATTGAAGCTTTGTAGGAGAGAGATGGACAAAATGAAGATAGAAGAGGTGCAATCTACAGTCAAAAAACAAAGAGTCGCCACTCACACTCATATCAAAGGCCTTGGCCTTGAGGTACTTCGCTTTTAGGGTTTTAAGTTTTGTTACTTGTTTCGCTCTCTCTTTTTAGGGTTTATATTTGAATTGGTTAGATTTTACTCACTTATGCTTTAATAGAATGATAGGCAATTGGTCGGCCAAGATGGTTTTTGACATGTATTAGGTCATTGAATTCATTGTTTCATATGCTCAATTCTATTTGGTTGGCTGAAAATCTTTTGTGAGTCATTTTGGTTCTGTTCTTTTCCAGCCCAGTGGAAGAGCTATAGCCTTGGCTTCTGGTTTTGTGGGTCAGATGGAAGCAAGAGAAGCAGCTGGTCTTGTAGTTGATATGATAAGACAAAAGAAGATGGCTGGCCGTGCTCTTCTACTTGCTGGGCCTCCCGGTACTGGGAAGACTGCTTTGGCCCTTGGAATGTCCCAGGAACTTGGGAGCAAGGTATTGTTCATATTTTTGTTTCTTTCATAAGCTTTGAATATTTCACTACTTTCTTGTGTTTCCGAAAAAAATTATTCATTTATTTCAGATATTGGATATTTATGGATATTTGTGGTTTTGATATTATATTGTTGTTGTTTAGTGTATAATTATTACACATTTGTTTATTCTTCAGGTCCCTTTCTGTCCAATGATTGGATCAGAAGTATACTCATCAGAAGTGAAGAAAACTGAAGTCTTAATGGAGAATTTTCGAAGGGCTATTGGCCTACGTATCAAGGAAAATAAAGAGGTTTATGAGGGAGAGGCAAGTTAACTTCCTTCTCAAAAGATCATAATTGTCATCATTATTTTTTATCTATGAAAATTTTAAGTTGCCCCCAGTTCTTGATTTTTTGATTGTACTGTTTCAGGTGACAGAACTTTCGCCAGAAGAAACTGAAAGCGTTACAGGTGGCTATGGTAAAAGCATCAGCCACGTAATTATTGGGCTCAAAACTGTCAAAGGAACCAAGCAACTAAAGTTGGACCCCACCATATATGATGCCTTAATCAAGGAGAAGGTATTGTGTTTTAATATTTTATTTTTGGATACTCAATTTTATGCTGCTTATTATAAGAAATATTTGTGAATTTAGCATGTGATTATTGTTGCTTTCCATTCTCCAATTGGTTCAAGTACACTTATGTCATTCATTTCTTTACTTGGGTTTTCTTGTGCTCTGCTATTTTCATGTTATTTACTGTTTTATTCTTAATTTAATATCTTGGAAAATCTGTCATACAATTTGCAGGTAGCTGTTGGAGATGTTATATACATTGAAGCAAATAGTGGAGCAGTCAAAAGGGTGGGTAGAAGCGATGCTTTTGCTACAGAATTTGACCTTGAAGCTGAAGAATACGTCCCCCTTCCTAAGGGAGAGGTTCACAAAAAGAAAGAGATAGTTCAGGTATGCCTTTTATGAACTTTTCTTGAAAAGAGAAGTTCTCCATATCTCTTTCTAGCGCATGGTATTTGTGATGATTGACATTTGGAAGTTATCTTGCTTCATTGGTTTAGCCTATTTAGGTGTTTTGTTATTTTTTGGAATTATGTTCTCAAAATATTAGTGTGAAACTTGTGCAAATCTGCAATATTTTTAGTAGCTTGAAGGTTTCAATTCATCCAATTAACGTATCTAGTGATTTCATGCCATTTTATTTGTTCAAACTTGTATGCTCTACGCATTTTGACTTCTTTGTTTTAAAGCCTGTTTTCTTTCACTGTTTTCTTTTTTCAGATTAAGCTGTGCTTTATACCAATTATGATTATTATGTTGCTCTGACCTTTTTAATTTTCTTATCATCAGGATGTAACATTACATGATCTAGATGCTGCAAATGCAAGACCTCAGGGTGGGCAAGATATTTTGTCGTTAATGGGTCAAATGATGAAACCCAGAAAAACAGAAATCACTGATAAGCTGCGACAAGAAATCAACAAGGTACTACCGTTTTGTATATATCAGAGACATTTGTTTATGCAAAGTATTTTCTGTGGGAAAAATCATAAATAAAGTTTGCTACTCCATTAATCCTCTGACTTATTTCGTCAAATATTGTGACACTGCCTATTGACCTATTTTTTTGGCAAATGATTTTACAACACTAATTTCTAAAACTTCTAATTTTTATCAGAGTCCTTGTAGTATTATCTTGATTTTTTTTTATCACCAAGGAATATGATCTCAATATTTTCTTACAATTATCCAATTCAATTGCATCAAAGTTGGCTTGCTTTACTGTATTCCCAATATTAAGGTTTCTGAAGTTCTCATTATAAGAGGAGCTTTGGTGTTGCTAAAATTGTTATATTTGTGGCAGGTTGTTAATCGATATATTGATGAAGGTGTTGCTGAGCTTGTCCCTGGTGTTCTCTTCATCGATGAGGTTTGTTTTTCACTATGATGCCATTTTCATATCATATCAATTCCCAATTTCTTTTGTGTTTCTCAAATCCTGATTTACAGGTACATATGCTGGATATGGAGTGCTTTTCATATTTGAATCGTGCTTTGGAAAGCTCACTATCTCCAATAGTAGTATTTGCCACAAATAGAGGAATATGTAATGTAAGGTATGAATAATATATATGCATGCTTTGATTTCTTCATGCACATTTGGAGCTATTTAGGCGAGACCAAGCTTATTCACATTTAATTATTTTCTCCTACATTAGAGGGGCTCCCCAATTTTGTCACTTGTTTCTGTTAATTCTGAGGATAGGATAGTTACATGCATTTATTGTGTATGACCAACATGATAATTTCTTCTGTTCGGAGAAAATAATAATCATTCAGATTAATTTGGCGAATGATATGGAAGAGCACTAAACCATGGCATGTAAAATAGTGCTAGATGATATTTTTCATTTATTTCTCCCTGCTGTTTTTGATATTTATTTTCCCTTTATTTTCCAATGGGAAAAGAAGTTTGTAATGTAACCAAAAATTTGTAGCATGAACGGATATCTGGTTCAGTAATGTTTATGAAGATGTAATGTATGTGTTTTGTAGTCTGTGCCTCATTTTTTTTTTTTTTTGAAATGGCCTATTGTCTGTGCATGTCTCTGCTATATTACAATGCCATAATTTCTGAAATGGACGTGTTGCTGGTTGTAGAGGGACAGATATGAACAGTCCCCATGGCATACCTGTTGACTTGTTAGACCGATTGGTGATTATCCGAACACAAATTTATGGCCCTGCTGAAATGATACAGGTTGAGGCCTATTGTGCTTCTATTGTCTACCAATTTCTTCATAAATTCCTTATTTTTCCAAATTCCACCAAATGATGAACTCTTGCTGTTGGTCAGATTTTAGCAATTCGTGCACAGGTAGAGGAACTGATTGTAGATGAGGAAAGTTTGGCATTTCTTGGAGAGATTGGTCAACGCTCATCCTTAAGGTTGGAGATGATATCTTTTAGTTGTTATATGCTGCAAAAAAGTTCCATTTTCCTCCTTAAATACCATTTTCCTCAAATATACTCAGATTTTTTTTTCCTTTGGTTCTGTTATAAGGCATGCAGTTCAGCTGTTATCACCTGCCAGCATTGTAGCAAAAATGAACGGCCGAGACAACATTTGCAAGGTAATTATAGTATATCAATAAATTAGCAGCACTTCCTCAAGGATGCTATTTATCATAAAATTTATGCAATTTGTTCTTTTTTTTTCGTTATTTTAACTTGTTGGGATAATATATAGGCGGATCTTGAGGAAGTGAGCGCATTATATCTAGATGCCAAGTCTTCAGCAAAGGTACTTCAAGAGCAGCAGGAAAAGTACATTTCGTGATGGTACAACCTGCTTTTTATTGGACATTTGGGAGAGCCTTTACATTGGAAGCAGCGTTTTAGTGTTTGATCAAGCTACCTTGGCGCAGGCAATCCCCCTAATTGGTATTTGGTAGGTTTTGGTTCAAGGCATAGCTCTAGTTTTGTGGTTGATGCAGGAAGTTTTGGAGCAAATGAATTTACATTTTAATTGAACAATTCAAGAGGTGGATAAGATTACTAGATTTATTCTAGTTTTAGAACTATCAATCTAGGGAGTTCATTGGTGCATTTCTGTGTATGTGTGGATAAGATGTAAATTGAACAAATGATTAGGACTTTGTCTTCCATATATATTTTTAAATTATTCCTTGTCAAGGGGAGTAAAATGATGATGATTAGTAGGAGATTGAATTAAAAAAAAGAAATTCACATATATATAGAGGTATTATATTTTGTTGGTTTTAGGTCGGATTTGCACATAACAGGTCGATAAAATTCATGAACTCAGCTAGCTTGATTAAATATTAATTATATAATATTTATTATTATATATGGATAATATTTAATATTTAAATAATGAGACTTTGGATAGGATGTGGATATTCAATATTAGTTTGATTTTAATTAGAAAATCAAACTACTATATCTATAAGGATATAGTGATAGAATAAAAGATATTTTATTCAATCTAAAAAGTCTGTTAGAAAAAATACATTCTTTCTTTTTGAATTTTTTCTTTCTCTTTTAACTCTCAATAATCCTAATCTCTACTGTGTGTGAGATCTTGAGGCAACAAATATGAAGATAGTTGGCTTTTAGATTGAAAAAGTAGATTTTTTTTTTTATTATTGTGATTGTCTTTCAAGACTGAAAGTAAGTACAAAAACTGAAAATACAAATACAAGGTTAATCTTTCGCAAGTAGATTTGAATTTCTACTCATTTGGAAATATTTTTTCAACATTGGTAGCAGGATCTTAGTTGTTTGTGCTTCAATTTTTATGAATAATTAGGTTGATTAGTTTAAAAATAATTTTTAGTGAATTAGTTGTGAACTTTGATAATCAACTCGTATGTGCAAGTTTATGCATAAAAAACACTGCCTTGTTGCTATTATATATGTGATTTTATGATCTTATATGAATGTAGGCATGTAAAATTTTAATTTGGTATATTATTTGCAAAATTTGGAGTTAAATTGAGAGAGTCATGACCTCTCAAAGTTAGCTCCTAGAATGTGAAATTTTAGCAATTTATGAAATTTTTTTATGCTCCACTCCCTAATGGCTACTATATGTACCACCCGCTATCGTAGATTGTCAATTAATTTAAAATAACCATCTAGCTATATTTTGAGACCCTTAAAACCCCCTACCAAAAAAATTCTGCCGTCGAAATATGTTTGGATATTGGAGAATGAAATGCACTCTCTTATGCCCGAGAGTGGGCTTCGCCAGCTGGTAGTCATGTGTGTGGTACGTGATCTAGGTTGTTGTTGGTAGAGTGCAGGTAGCCCTATTAAAGGTTGCCATGTGGCGGTTCAATATTGGTCAGATTTTATTTTTTTTACGTAAAATTTATTTTGACTTAGATTTTCGCCGTTTTTACTAATATGACTCAAAATAATTTTTTAAATTTAATGCTAATTTTAAAATAATTTTTTAGACTATTGAAAAAATATTTTTTAATTAAAATATTATTTTTAATATAAAAAATTTAATTTTAATTGATAAAAAAATCTTTTTTGCCTAAAAAATTCAAAACAAACATATAAAATTATATTTATTTTTTGAAAAACTATTTTGAGTATTTTTTTATTTAATCTTAAATTGTTTTTATGCCACAAATATTTTAATTGTCGAATTGGCATTAAAAATACATTTGTAACGCATATTATTATACAATGTGTATAATATTATTATATATATTTGTTATATATAATTTTCTCTTAATTTTTTTCTGTAATGAATTATAGAAAATTATTAAGAGAGTATAAACTTTCATTGCTGGCATAAAAAGCTGAGCATAAAATTTTTTTTAAGAGACGAAAATAAAGGTCTTCAAAAATTAGATACTAAAAATTGAGATATGTTCAAGAGACTACATATTATGACATTTTTTTTTAGGTATATGACATTTTGTATGCCTACACTAATTGTCATTCAATTATTGAATTAGATGATTTAAAAATTGAATGATCTCTGCATTTAACTTTAAAAATTCGATTGTGCATATATAACTCTATCAAGTTATTTATTGCTAAATCATTTACTTGTTGAATGTGGTATTAGCTTCAAGCATAAAGATGATTATTAAATATTTTCTCAAAAATATGTGTTGGGGGATTAAATAGACTTAGACTTAAAAGAAATTTAAATATGATACTAAACAGTGAGAGTATGAATACCAAATACGGCCATAACTTAAGATGCAATAACATGCCATAAAACTTATTTGCAGAAGTCGAGAAAGTCATTTCCTGCAAGATATGAATATATGGAATATGCATGAAATTAATAATTATGAATTTATTTTTAGTTTATTTTATTATGCCTAAAATAATTAGTGGATAATTTTTTTACCATAATTATTATAAGTACATAGTTTGTGAACTATTTACTTTATCTTAATGGAATATGCAATTTTTATTATTAATTATTTTGTATAATTAATATATTGCATGACATTAATTATATTATTAATTATTTTGTATGATTAATATAATACATGACATTATCAAATTTTAAATTATTCAAAATACAATTATAACACTTGGTTTGAATAATTTTACCTGAATATTTTTGCATATATATTTTATGTCGATATTAATTTTACATAAGATCAAGATGATGATTGAAAATGTAGTGGCCTTTTAACTCGAAATTATATATATATTATTATCAATGTATAATTGGTTGAGAAAATATTGGCATGTAAACTAGCGTATTAATAATATGTATATATAATGTCTCATGAAATTATGTATTTACTTAATATTGTTTTTGCTGCTTTGATTTTTGTTATTAAATTTAACAAAGTGTTATATTACATGGTACAACTATGTGTTGGACATGCTGGATCTTTTTAAACCCTTAATATTATTATGAAAAATCTACTTAAGGGTAATTTGATCTAGCATAGGCGAGATCATAAAACCCATGTTGTTTGGAAGGATAGAATCCTTAAGCTCATATCATATTGCTTTTTTAATGAAATTATTAACCCTTAAGAAATTTAATGAAATTTCTTTTTGACAAAATTTTCGTCTCTTACTACTGAGTTTGATGCTTACAAGCATCAAGAACATTTGATAAAGAGATATCTAACAGAGAAGTCAAACAAGTTTAGTGAGTTATATAATGATGATCATATATTGACTTAAGAGCTAAAGATCCAAGCGATTATTCATTCCGTGCCTAAAAGTTGGGAGCATATAAAAGTGCACCTAACACACTCTTGTTAATAAAGGGCTTTGCATACAATTATCTAAAGATAGTAGCTAATCAGTTAGTTTAATACAATTATACAACCAGTATATATGAACAAGTCCAGCTCAAATAGAGTTTTCGACAGAAAATGTGAGTATAGCAAGTTAAAAACAAGGATGCAGATGATTAGGTTAAAAAACATGGAAGTCTAAGATAATCAACACGAAAGACTATACCACACCTAACGAGGTATAGCAAGACAACTCACATGTGAGTGAATCCTCGTTTCTAATTCAATTTTATTAACTGAAGAATATCCTGTGGATTAATAATCAGGGAGCAACAAACTATGTAATGAAGGACTTTGAAGCCTTCATACAATTCCGTCGATAAATCCAACTGAGATACGATTGACCTTTATAAGGATGAACATAGTGTTGAAAGAAATGCCATCTACAAATGTGTTTTATGTGGCAGTCAAACTTTGTTGATCCATTATGTACTTTACGTTTTACAAATTTTATAGAATTTGACTTCTAGGTTTGGTTTGACTTTTACATATTTTCTTAAAGTTTCCATGATTATTAAGTACATTTGTATTTTGGGTAAATATTTTTTTTTGAGATTCTGAATGTATTTTTGAGGAATTTTTCTTGTTATGGATATTGTAAGCAATGTGGTTTTCAATATCAATTTTTCTTTTATTTTCAACTTCACAAAATTATAAGAATGATGTGAATGTGCTAGACTTAGCCCTGTTAAAGGCCAACAAAGATTGGATCGATTAGTAAAGACTAATCTCTTGTTAAATACTGATTAAGTGAAATTGTCTACTTGTGAATTATGTCTACCTAGAAAAACTACAAGAAAACCTTTCAAAAAAGGCATAAGAGCTCATATTCCATTGCAATTTTTTTATTCAGACATCCGTGATACAATGAATGTGAGGGAAAAATACTTATTATTTTATTATCTTTATTGATGACTATACTCGGTATGGTTATATTTATTTGATAACACATTAATCTGAAGCCTTCAAGATCTGTTTCAACGCAGTTAGAAAATCAGTTAGACAAGGAAGTAAAAACACTTTGAATTGACAGAGGTAATAAATATTTGTCTGATTAGTTCAAGCAAATATATGATGAAAAATGAATAGATTAATAGCTGACTATTCCATGAGCTTCACAACAAAATGATGTTTTGGAATGAGAAATAAAATTCTTCTTTGAACGATTAGGCCGCTTATGGCTCAAACTATTCATCGCCTATTGAGGTGATGCATTACTGAAAGTCATATTTATACTTAATCTAGTACCCTCCAAGCAATTTACTTTCACTCCATATAAGTTATGGGGACACATTACTTGTGAACATGATACCTTTCACAAACATAAAAAATTATACCCAGGAGGTAAAAAAAAAGTATCTTTATGAGATATTTTAAACTAACGAAGGGATATGTTTTCATGGGCAAGTAAAATAGTGGGGGAATAACTTAGGTTGAGTCACATATGTTATATTCTTATATAATGAATATTTTGAGCAAGGAAAATTAAATCAAGAGCTCTCCTTATATAAGACATTGGATTAAACTTCACAAGGACCACTTCATCCGAGTGAGAGAAATTTGGTAGGTTAGTCTTTACCAACTGATCTGAATGAGAGTGATCTTAGTTGAAGTGGGAGTACCAATGTGGTGGGTTAGTCTACACTAAGTGGTTCAAAATAAAGAGTGATCCTAGTCCGAGTGGAAGTACTAATGCCAATTATAGTGGGAGCACTATGGATCTTGATTTAATACACATATCAATATAACTTGATGAGACTGCTCCTCAAAATTTTTTATTTGAGATGAAACAACTATGAAATAATACCTAATTGACGATTTAAAATTGAAGGCAATGGGGAAATATTCATGGTTGTGGTTTTATCTCAAGACAAAGATGAGCCAAAGAATATCTAAGAAGTTCTCTCGTATCTTACTAAGGACTAAATGAATAAATGCAATGGAAGAAGAATTAGGTTCTTTGAGATCAAACCAACTATGAGAATTGGTAGATCTTTCAAAAGGATTCCAAGCCATTGAGAATAAATTGATTCTCAAAATCAAGCAAAAGTTGATAATAAATTTTTCGAGAGGCATATGGCTCTTCTCATTTCAAAAGAGGTATACACAACAGAAAAGAACAAACTATAGAGCTATGTTTTCTTCTGTTATCACTTTTATATATATGAGGTTGATTATAGCAAATTGCGACAAACCTTGATCTTGAATTGCATCAAACAAATGCAATATGACTGCTTTTTTCTCAATGAAGAATTACATGGAGAAATCTACGTGGAATAACCAATAAGCTTCATCAAATAAGGCCAAGAAAAAGTTTGAAGGTTGAAATGTCAATCTATGACCTTAAACAGTTTTCAAAATAGTGGTACATTTACTTTCATAATGCTTACCATAACGGATGAGGACTATTACGTCTGCATCAAACAATAAAAAGCAGAGTTTATCATAATGTCGTTATATGTTGATGACATTCTAATTTTTGAAAATAATAAGGTGTTTTTAAACCACATTAAAGAGTGGTTAACAACTAATTTTAAGATAAAAGAAATGAGTGGTCACAAACACTCTTGGAGTAAAGACTTCAAGATTAGTGGAGGAAATTGTTGTCTCTTTCAAAAGAGACATACATTTTGAAAGTACTTGAATGATTAACTTATGGATACCCCAGTTGCCAAAGGCAAAGGCTTGAGTCATAAAGTATGCTCCAAATCTTTAAGAAGATATAGAGCATGTGAAAAATATCTCTTATATAAGTACTGTTGGCTTTTCATTTGTATATAATAGCGTGTACAAGACTTTGCATTTGTTTTTCTTATGGGTTGGTAAGCAAATATGAATACATTCAGCACGAAAAGCAACTAGAAACATATTGTATAAAATTATATTTTTTGTTTGAGACATGGTTACACATAATATAGTGAACGTGAAATACATTTTCTATGCATGATATGATTATAGGTTCCTTTACCTAACCAATTCCTAGAGATGTATTCATTAGACATACACGGACTCTTGGATTGCATAGATGTTAATGTATTTATACTATTTATCTCTCTGAGGCTATATTCACTTGATTATTTCTTTTATTAATACTGAACATGATGCTTTTTTTGTGTTTATATAAGTTTAAATGTTTAGTACATTTAATGTTATTAAGAGCATGTCAGACATAATACAAATTAACCTTCTCATATGGTTAATTTTCTTCTATTTGTCTATGTAGCAAGTGAAGATGAGATTGGTTTCAAATATTTTATCTAGGTGATAATGAGATCGTGCTTGAAACAAGATGATCGTCTCATTTACATAATGAGATTTATTATTTACTTTCTTTTTGGGCTGGTCACATATGATTATGTCCAATTCTATCTAAGTCGCTAGATGTTAGTTCTGAATTAAACTGAGTAGATATGTGAACTCCAGTTAGGCATTGAGTGTGTCTAACTGTCATCTGCATGGTATTTTTTTTAATTTAAAAATTGTATTTTTTCGATAGACATGCGCCATATTGTAATGAGAAGAACAATATGGCATGTGTTTCGTACCACGTGTGAAATTTCGATCAGAGGGTGGACAAAGTATATAATTTCAACTTTTATCAATGTAAGACACTTGGGAATTATGCTTCTTAAAAGTTACCCTTATGATTTTTGGTTGGTTCTTGATATATAGTTAGATGTTTGCTATTTTAGGGTATTAATAGAGAGTTATGAATGATTCGACCTAATAGGACATTTCTAGAAAAACAAGTTTAATTATGATTAAGAAAACTAAACTAAAAGGAAGACTACTGGATTGTTACTTTTTTTTGTATCCACAGGTCGACCAATTATATTTGAAATCTTATATAATTGTGGGTGCAAATTGTCTTGAGATTTTATGAGGACAGTGGAAAGTGATAAGTAGTATGGGGTAAACTATATTTTATCTACTCCAAAGTTATTTCTGCAACAAGACGCTATATATCCCTAACAGATGTATAGCTTAGAGCTCTCAAAGTATGCCGATCGCACGGTCTATTAGCCTAGTACGAACCATCTTAAAACAATTATCTCTTTTAAGCATGTATCTCGTCATGTGCGAGTGAGAGATATTAATTTTGGGTCGGGTCCACGATGGATAGATAGAACCCGTGAACCTAACTTGATTAAATATTAATTATATAATATTTATTATTATATATGTATATTATTTAATATTTAAATAAGGAGACTTTGGGTAAGATATGAATATCCAATTCTAGTTTGATTTTAATTAGAAAATTAAACTAATGTATCTATAAGGATAAAGTGATAGGATAAAAGAGATTTTATTCAATCTAAAAAGTATGTTAAAAAAATATACATTCTTTCTCTTTGAATTTTTCTCCCTCTTTTTTAACTCTCAACAGTCCTAATATCTACTGTGTATGTGAGATCTTGAGGCAATAACTATGAAAATAGTTGGCTTTTAGACTGTAGTAAAGTAAGTATTTTTCATCGTGGTGATTGCCCTTTAAGACTAGTAATATAAGTATAAGGTTAATTTTTTGCGGGTATCATCAGAAGTAAGATTCGAATCTCTACGCATTTAGAGATATTTTTTCCAGCATATTTCATTTCTAATGGCTTCTTTATGCCATCTTTTTGAGAATTTCAAAATTTTACAGTTAAATCTGGTGGAAAGATCATTAACTATATTATATAATCCGTAGTTAGAAATCAAGCCAGACGCAGGTCAATTTGATGAATTTCAAAAATAAAATAAAATAAAAGATCAAACGACATTTTCAAGGGACACGCTGACTCATTTGGTAGGGAGGGTATTACGCGACGGCCTGCCATTTTCTGAACACGAAAAACCGACTGCAATTAAAAATATTTTAATTTTTTTAAAGTTATATAATATTTAAATAAAAAATGACATAACATAATTTCCACTTTTATTTCTCGTAGATTTGATGGGGCCTAAGCCCTAAAATAGTATCTTAGGCTTAATTAGGAAAAATTAAAAAAAGGGATTTGAATATTTGCTTCCGACCAAAATAAACTTGTGTGAATTCCATTGTAGGATCCACTGGTCACTTGATGCCATTACGTCAACAACCTTTGACTCGTACAGTTCAAATGATAAATGCCTATGAAATTAAATATTTTTATAATCAATTTAATAAGAAAAAAAATTATGAATTCAGAAAATATTAGGGAGTTTGAAATGTAAACTTATAAAAATTAAATTAAATAAAAGACTATTTACTCAAATTAGCTCTTATGAAATCAGAAAATGCATTTAACTGGGATAGCATTAATGAATATCCTTTTTCCATTAGTTTTTTTTTTTTTTTAACTACACTTTGATTCATATGCTAAATGGTAATTAAGCATTTAAGATAATTTCAATGTTAATAAACTTTTGTGATATAAAATTTTTTAAAAGAAAAGAGAATGTTAAGATTTAAATTTTAATATTCACATTGACAAGTTCATATTTATAATTTTGAAAATAATTTTAGTATTATTATTACATACATTAATTTTATACTTTAAAATAAATACTTAGTTGAATATCAACAATATCCATTGTATTGTGTTGATATGAACTCATTATTGTAACTCACTCTCTTAAAATTGGGTAATTTATTTATATTATATTAAATTAAAATATGAAATTATAAATTAAATAACTAATTAAACAATTAATGACAAATCCTTAGTAAATTTATGAACAGATTAGTATTATAGTCCGAGTCTCAGCTATAGACTTATTATTATTATTATTATTTTGCCATCACCGTAACTCAATAGATTCACAATATCTGCCTCAAGTCCAAGTAAAAATTAAAAAATACAATAAAAAATAAAAAAGTAAGCAAATCATACGTTGACAGGCTTGCACAGGAACATGAGAGATGATGCGGTCGCATCACCACCGCCGATTCTCCCAAGCCTTTCATAATAATCTACACAAAACAAAGAAAGCGAGAGTTGCACCTCGTCCCGAGTCCAACCGGTTAAAACTCGTTCCGAGTTGCCGAGTCTGAAACGACGACTACCGAGTCGACTCAGTACAGGACGGACACAAACCATGTAGAGCTTCTTGCAGCCACCGAGAGCAGCAACGACGGGACGAACTCCAGAAGGAGGAGGAGAAGAGACGTGGCGGAAACAGAGGTCTTCCCAGAGAGAGTCATTGCGAGCAATGGTGCACCAAAGGCGGCAAACACAGGCGGCGACACCGAGAGAGCGGCCATCGAGTCGTTTGAGGACTTCGATGAGGATATCGATGTGGTCATTTAACGAGAAGTTGAGTCGTTTATGATTGTGTGGGTGCATTGTGATGGTGGTGGTGGGGGAGAATTATTGTATTTTGTTGTCTGAGATATGAAGAGTATTAAGGAGGGAGACACGGAAGAGTGTTAGAGACAAAAAAAAAGTACCAGTTTGGGTTATATACAAGACAGTTAATTTTATAGTGTTAGTTTTTCAACCATACCTAAGGGTGATGTTTTTTTTTTCTTTTCTCTTCTTAATTTTTGCATCTCAAAATGTCAATATTAATATATAAAGTAAGTAATGCATGTTAAAAGATTGAAGAAATAGAAAAGAGATGAGAGAAAACTGCTGTATTATTGATTCGGAGAAACCAGTTTTATATAGCCTTATATAACAGCATAAGCTGTATATCAGTAGGAAATAAATTAAAAAAACAAAAGCAAATAAGAATATCCTTTAAAATAGGGATTTATTCAACTGAAACAGAATCAAATCTTAACAATTTCTCCCTTGAACTGGATGCTTAAGGCTATCGGTTTATAACTGACTTAAAACATATTCCTAAAAGCTCTCATAACTTCAAGAAAACATCCAGCTTGAGTGGCTTAGTTATCACATCAGCCAATTGTTCTAGTGTAGCACAATGAATCAACTCTACTGCACCTTCTTTAGTGAGCTCCCACAAGAAATGAAAATGCACATATATATGCTTACTGCATCCGTGTATTACTAGGTTCTTTGAAAACTTGATTGCCGAACTATTATCACAACAAATAACAATTGTTCTGTCTTGACATGATTCCAGCTTTTTTGAAACTCTTTTCAACCATACAGCTTGGCAAGCACAAGAAGCAGCCGTAATAAATTCAACTTCTGTAGTTGATAGACTTACCATCGGCTGTTTTTTTTAGGATCAAGACACTGCTCCTGAACTTAATATAAACACATAATCTGAAGTGCTTTTTCTGTCTTTCAAATCTCCTACATAATCACTGTCACTGTAAGCAATAAGTTCCTCATTTCCTCCCTTCCTATAGAAAATTTCAAAGTCAGTTGTTCCCTTCAAATATCTCAGCACCCTTTTTGCCGTCTGTAAATGAAGATGAGTGGGATCCTCCATATACCTACTAATCAAACTTACCACAAACATCATATCCGGCCGAGTTGCTGTGAGATATATAAGACTATCAACAATTTGTTTATAGTAAGTCTTGTCAACTTTGACACCATCCTCATCTTTCACAAGTTTAAAACCTGAAACAATAGGATTATGAACAAAATTGTTGTTATCCATTCCAAATTTTTGCAAAATGTCCAAAGCATACTTCTTTTGACTAATGAAAATTCCACTTGAGCTTTGTGAAATTTTTAGGCCAAGAAAATAGCTCATTTTCCTGAGATCTGTCATGTTAAACTCATGCTTCATGGAGTTTTTAAAATCTACAAACATCTCATCATTAAAATCTACGATTGCACCAGGCACGCAGAGCTTGTTTAAGCTCGTAAAGTGCCTTTTTAAGCTTATAAACCTTATGATCTTCTCCTTTCTGCACATACCCATAAGGGTGTTCCACAAAAACATTTTCATTCAACTCACCATGTAAAAATGCAGATTTCACGTCCAGCTGGTAAATAGGCTAACCTTTTTGAGATGCAAGAGCTATTACCTAATGAATTGTCTCCATTCGTGCCACAGGTGCAAATACTTTATTGTAGTCTACACCTTACTGTTGGGCATACCCTTTCACGACAAGCCTGGCCTTGTATTTTTTCAATTCTCCATTTTCATCAAATTTAGTCTTATAAACCCATTTAATGCCAATTGTTTTTGCTCCTTTTGGCAAATTCATTAATTCCCACGTGCCATTCTTCTTTATTGATGTCATTTCTACATCCATAGCTTGTTTCCAATTTTCATTTTTTTATGGTATCTTTAAAATGAATAGGATTAGTACTAGCACTTGCAAACATAACCACAACTTCATCTTCAGAAAGCCCTCCACCTGTTTCATAATCTCTCATCTAGGTTGGTGGGACCCTTGTTCTTCCTTGACTAGAGTAAGAAGATTGATCATTCACCTCTACATCACTAGGATCAGATTCACTTTCGTCTGCAACAGCTGTAATAGGATGAGTTTCTGCATCATCTTTGAACTCTTCTTCATGATCATCCCACTCCAAATCACACCCACCGACTTCATGTTTTTTATCCCATTCCCAACTCTTGTCTTCTTCAAACACGACATTACGGCTTATGATGATCCGTTTTGAAATTGGATCATAAAGATGATGAGCCTTTGATGCTTCATTTACTCCCAATGAAACACAACACAAGCTCTTTTTATCCAGCTCAGTTCTTTTATTATCTGTAATATGAACATGAAAAATACAGCCAAAAACTCTAAAATACTCAACTGAGGGTTTGACTCCACTCCATGTTTCCTTCGGTGTTTGATTCTTCACTGCCATGGTTGGACTTCGATTCAAAACATGTGCTGTCCAATTAATAGCTTCAGGCCAAAAAGTTTTTGAAACTTTCTTTTCTGAAATCATATCTTGAACCATGTTCATAATGGTCCTATTATTCCGCTCTGTGACTCCATTTTGTTGCGGCGAATATGCAGCTGTCAGTTGTCTTTTTATACCATTTTCATCACAAAAATTTGCGAATTCTTGTGATGTAAATTCCACTCCTCTATATGTGCGTAAGACTTTAAGAAACCGATTTTTTTCTTTTCAATATTAGCCTTAAATCATTTAAAAACAACTAGAGCTTCTGACTTTTCATTTAAAAAAATAAACCCATAATTTTTCTACTGAAATCATCAATAAAAGTGAGCAAATACCTCTTGTTGCTGTTCGAAATCGGCTTGATTGGTCCATAAATATCAGCATGGACTAATTCCAAAATTTATGAAGCTCTCCAATTGCTCCTCTTTAGAAATGGATCTCTTTGTTGTTTACCCACTAGACAATCTTTGCATAGCTTCAAGGGAGGTATTGATATGTGGTAAACCATGCACCATTTCCTTTTATTGAAGAAGTCGTAAGCCTTGAAAGCTTAGGTGTCCATATAGACAATGCCAAAGTTGAGTAGTATCATCTGTAATTGTGTTGAAACAAGCAGATGCTATAGGTTGGGATATAACATCCAGTTTGAACATTTGATTAGAAGACATTGTTGTGTCCATAATCAAGCCTTTATCTGAATGGTACACCTTGCACTTGTTACACTGAAACAAAATGGCAAGACCTTTTTCTTGTAGTTGCCCAATGCTTAGCAAATTATTCTTCAATTCAGGTACATAGAAGATACTTGTGATGGTATGCGCTAATCCACGTATTAACGGGCTTATATTGCCTTTGCCTTTAATGATCAAGTTGAAATTATTGCCCAGCTTAACAGAATCTCTGAAAATTTCATCAAAGTCAAAGAAATATTCCTTCTTTCCACACATATAATTGCTGCAATCGGAGTCAAGAAACCATGTATCTTCTTCATTGGCCTTATTTGTATCTGCATACGCCATTAATAACATCTCTTCTTGTGCCTTAGCAAAATTAGCCTCCTTCTGTGAACACTCCCATTAAAAATTTTCAAGCTTGTGATAGCGAAATCATTCTACTGTTGATTTATTAAAATGTTGTTTGCCTCTTCCTCTTCTACGGCCACATCGCCCATTACCGCGACTTCTTCCTCCTTATTGATCTCCATGAGAAGTTTTTAAGGCATGCTTTTCTTCGGTTTGAAAACTCATACATTGTTCGTGCACAAGCAAGCTATTTTGCAGCTTATCCATGGTTAACATGCTTGTGTCCTTGGATTCTTCAATGGAACAAACAACATAATTAAACTTTGGAGTCATGGACCTTAGAATTTTCTCAACAATAGCAACATATCCCTTGTCCTCACCATTTTCTTTCATTTTATTAGCAATGGAAGGAGTTGGGGCAATGTACTCATTCATAGTTTCTCCTGTTTTTATATGGAAAATTTCAAACTCTTTGCAAAGAGCTTGCAACTGTGCTCTTTTAATTCGAGTTGTACCCTGATATTTCTGCTTCAATGAATCCCATATATCCTTTGCTGTATCTTTTTTTAGAATCGCCTCTAAAACAGAGCGGTCGACTGCTTGAAATAGAAAATTCTTTGCCTTTAAGTCTTTCAACCGTTGGTCTTCAAGGGTCTTCTTTTGTGCATCTGTTATACCTTCTGCTATAGCAGAAACTTCATTCTCCACCAAACTCCAATACTCCTTTGAGTGTAGAAAGTTTTCCATGAGCATTGACCAATGATCATAGTGTCCATCAAATTTTGGAATGACTGGTTGAACAAAAGAAGAGGATTATGTTGTCACGTTGAAAGAAACAAAAAGAATTATGAGAAGATTGCTGCTTCTAACCTCGTGACAAGGCTCTGATACCAAATGTTAAAGAAAGAAAAAATAGAAAAGAGATGAGAGAAAACTGTTGTATTATTAATTTGCAGAAACTAACTTTATATAGCCTTACATAACAGCATAAGTGGAAATCAACAGGAAATAAATTAACAAAATAAAAGCAAATAAGAATATCCCTTGAAGGTAGAGATTTATTCAACTGAAACAGAATCAAATCCTAATAATGCAATATTAGCTACTTCCAGCTAAAATTGTTTATCTTCAACTCATATATACAGCTGTTAAAAAATTAATAAAATTTTAAAATATTATAAAAAAATATTTTAAATGAATTAAAATATTTTTTTATTAATTTATTAATATTAAAATTATTATATTCTCACTCTATTAATTAACTCATTAATAATAAAAATATAATTGAAAAAAAACTAATTAATTTTTCTTGACAATTTTAATGAGATAAATTTTAATTGAAAAACCTAATTAACAAGAGCATAAAATGATAATTTTAGTGATACAATTTTTTTAAATCTAAAAAAAATGATATAATGATTGGCAGTTCTATATGTAATTAATAAAAAAAAATGCTATGTTGATTAAGCAAGTAATAATTTAACAACAGTCTAACATTTGTCTTAAAATCTTAAAAGTTTTAAGTGTTTAGATTTAAATAATTATTTCCTTTTAGACATTAATAATTAAATATATGATATTAATAATAAATTTATATTCAAATTTTGTTGTTCTAAAAATAATTATAAATCACATATTGTTATTCTTAATTAATCAGTATGATGATACTCATACTTTATGTAAAATTGGAGTTCGGATGAGCCTTTAGAAACAACTTATTTAAATATTGAAAGAGGATTTTGAATTTGGAAAGTTTATTTAAATAAAATGTGCATTTATTAATGGTTAGATTAAAATTAAGTGTGAATAAAAAATAAAATAATTCGCTCTTGATTTTAATAATTTAATTGTCGAATAGAAATATTTTATTAGATATAAAAAAACATTTTAATTTTTTTTACCTTCAAAAAGATTTTCACGTATAAATAACTAGAAGTGAAAATGCTAATTATTATTAATTAAAAAATAATTTTTATTTTTGTTTTTGTTGGTTTGAAATCAACCAAATGATCCTTTTTGTAATGTGTGAATTGAACATAGAGATTCTTTAAGAAGAAAAAAAAAAATGATGGTATTTGACTTGAAAGGAGAGAGACGTAAGTGTAATAGTTGAAAAATAAGAGAGAGAGCATCAAGGATTAGAAGAAGGAGCCATAGATAAAAATCCAAGAAATAAAAACTGTAACCGATGCTTATTATTTTTCATTTTTAAATGCTTTTGGACATTCTTTTGGAGTTAAGAGGTTTTTGTTGTTTGTTGTTTTTGTTGTTGTCTCCATGTTTCGAGACTTTGGTTCTGTTCTGTGCCGTTACTATGTAAAATTTTTTCACTAACTTCCTCATTCTCACTCACACGCATATACAGATTTTGCAGGTTTGTACTTGGTAAGAAGTAACTATCTTAATATATATATATATATATAATCATTTAACATCTTTTAGTATCCTAGATTCAGATGTTACAAACTAATCTGAATTCGCACTGTATAGACCTAAAGAGGGTAATAAATCAATTAATTTTAATATTTATATTTAATAATATACTAATTAGTTTATAGCTATCTCACAGTACTAGAATAAGAAAATTTAAAAATTTAATATTGTTTTTAAATTTCCAATGTGCAGAGTGTTTACTAAAATCAATTCAAGGTACTAGAGTGTAGTGGACCGTTTGATTAGGGACTAAGAAGGAAAGGACGTCCAAAGGCAAGGCTTTGTCACTTTTTTTTTATTTTATCTTTTACTCATTTTATAGGCTTTGTATTTTGCGTATATATACTAATATATACTAACTCATGGGAGGACATTAATTAATATTTATATTAACAATCTGTATATATCTTTGTTCTTAATATATAAAATAAAAAATAAGAAATTTCTAGCTTCAAAATTTCATTAAAAAGAAAGAAAATATTAAGAAGCACTTCACAACATCAATTGATCCCAAAATTAAAAAAAATATTTTATTATAATTAATGTACCAAGAAATTAGATACAAAGTAATAATATGTTTTATGGTTCATAATAATAATAATAATAATAGGAGATGTTTAAAATCATATAAAGTGAAGTGAGGGAATAGGGTATTTGGTTGTCCTATGGGGTTGGAATTTGGCCGAGAAAGGAAACCCCCAACTCCACTGAGACAAAAAGCACATAATATATATTTATCATTAATTAATTATAAAGTGTTGAAATTGACATTAGATCGATTTCTATAAAGCTTTTCCTGTGGTATAGAAAGAGATTGAGAGAGCAATTGCATCCCCACATATAATTTTGAGATATCCTTCCTAATTTTTTTGTTTTGTTTTGTGTTGGATTTATTTGCTTTATATATATATATTTTTTATTATTCCCTTTTCTTTCTTTCTTTGTTTAGAAATTTGATAATTGCAAAATTACAATTCTAGCATTAATAAGAAAAATAATGATAATAATAAATAATAATAACAATAATTTTTTTTCTTCACATTTTTCACTCATTCATTCAACGACTATCTTTTGTATTTTGTTGTTTGTAAAATATGTGCCACTTGCAAAATATTGGTCAACTTTATATGTACAAAACCTCTTACCATTTCTAATAATTATTATGTAAAATCTTTACACATATTTAATTATATTATATAATACTAATATTCATGACCACGTGCATTGTATAGAATACTACCATGCAGTTACTACACAGACAGTCATAAATGCAATTGTGGAGATTAGTTTGAATGATAAATAAAATTATATTTTTTATTTAATTAAAATTTATTTTTGAGGATATTATAAAATCAATATAACGACTTATCTTTAAATTCATTTTAGAAAAAAATTAATTTAAATTATCGTGTAAATTTTAAAAAACAGATCGATTAGCTAAAAAACAAACATAGTGAATTCATATATAAAAGGATGGACCATCTCATTTGACTAAGTATTCACTAGAAAATCTAAGCTTAATTGGATCTTTGGAACTTGAGTCTCTGCTGCCAGAAAATGATTATTTTAATTACGGTGATTTTAGCATCTAATACATAGTTATTAATTAATAACTTATTTAAAGTTGTTATTTTGCGAACCCAATTTTTCAACCAACCATTGCTATAAATCCAAATACCAAAACTTTCTGTTGGGACTCATATGCATGTCTTCGTATTATATGTAAGATTATTGCATATTAATATATTATATTATTACTTCATTAAGGTTATTGGCATGACTTATCATATATACTTTATATGTAGAGAGATAATAATAATAAGTTAAGAGTTGTTCAATTAATTAATTTATAAAAGTATCCCTATAATGTAATTTGGTAATTGCCCATATGGAATTTTTAAGTGTATTTGCTCATAATAGGGCATAACCTTCTGTTTTTTTAAGGAGATGTTGCTTATGATGTTCACTGTACCAATTACCTTTATTTATAAATCAGAAAAATTTATTTCTTGTTCTTTGTTTTTTTCAAATAATGATTTATAACTAAAAAATGATTTAGACTTGAGTTTTGGAGGGCATTTATTGAAGAGATTCGGCAAAAACATTTATTTAATTTCTAAGACAATTATATATATTGATTAAAAAGAATCTAGATTTTAAACCAGCTGCAATTTTACTTTTTCAATAATAAAAAAAAGTAATAGCCTGCAAATATAAATAAATTGCCGAATGACATAAAATTTTGTGTTTTCTATTATTAATTTTATTTTCTATCAATTTTATTTTTTTTCATAAATTAATTTTCGTTTTTTGTGAATTTCAACAATTTTAATATTAAAATCTTAATAAAAAAGGTCTCAAAATGAATTATATATATATAGAAGGTTGTTTTTTATTTTTATATCGAAAATTCGTAAGAGAAAATAAATATAATGATTAAAAAATTTAAAAATTTTGACTATTGGAATAGTGAATTATAATAATATAATTTTATTTGGATAATCCCTGGAAATAGCATTTTTTTTTACCTTAGTGACAATGTGACTAATTATTTTTTAAAATAACCATATATTCAGGCTCAAAAAAAAAACCATATATTTTTATATGGCAGTAAAAAAAAAAATTAGGTCAAAGAGGACACCATTTTAATCCAAGCACAATAAAACAATCAAATATTCAAAATAAAGTGAGAAAAGCAAGGAAACAAGTAGATAAAAGGTGAACAGAATAGGACCTTGAAATCCAAACAATTTAATTACAGACACACATTTGGAGCTGCTTTGCTTAGCTTCAAGTGAGTGATGACACTCTTCTTATATTTGTTTCAGAAATTTAGCAACAAATGGTTGTATGTATTCCATATTATTTCAGTTCTTTTTAGGCTCTTGGGATTTGTTATTTATTTCTTGGTTTTTAGGATGCTTTTTGTAAAGAAACTTCTGATATCAACCCACAAAGTCAATTTTGACATATTACCCCAGTAGTTAAAATGCAAGATTAATTTCACTCGTGATTCTCAAAAAATTATTAATATCCATTCTCATTCTTTATTATTAATTTATTTCTCTGTGGTCCACGAAATTTTTATTTTATGTACGTATATAAAGTAAAAATTTAAAAAATTAAGACGCCATAAATTAATAATAACAATGAATATAAGTAAGTTTTTCGAGAACGGCGGGTAAAATTAACTTTTACAATGCATGTTTACTCTTCTCTAAAAAATGAATAGCATTTCCAATAATTGGATTTTTGACCTTATAATTTTAGTTTAGGGAAAGTTTAATTACATCACAAAATGTCTATTTTTTTTTTCAATAACCGAAATATGTTGATTTGCTGCTCTAAAATCACTAAAGTTGAGGACATAACAAGATTTTTTTTTTGGTTATTGAATACCAAAACAATTTTTTAAATAAAAACAAATAGATTATAAAAATTTAAACACCAACAATATATTTTTTTTCTAATATTAATTTTACAACTACAAATGTAAGTTTTAATTATTTCGATTTTATCACTGATTCAATTGTTGTTAAGAACACATATATAATTACCATAAATGAAAACTTTTGACATGATCTATTAACAAATTATAAATTATTTTTAGACTTGAGACATCTATTTATTTAATCAAATTGCGAATCTCAATTTATAAAAAAGATATGATAAATTAAATAACTCAAATATTTATAAAATTTGATTTTCCTCAAATTCAAATTTCACTTAACGATGAAGTTGTTTGCCATTTGCCAATGTGAATTACTTTTTCATATATATATTTTTTTCATATTTTGGACTAACTGAATCTTATGATACTTGAAAAATGATTACACAACATTGGTAAATGTTGGACTCAAATTATTGTGGAGTACTTTGTATGTACTTTTTGCCCTTTGAATCAACCAATGAATGAGATTACTAAATATAAGAAATTTACATTCATTAGAAAAAACAATAAGATTATTTATGAATAAAAAAAATCTAAATTAAAATAAAATTTAAAATTTAAAATTTAAAAAGTAAAATAGAAAAATCAACTTTTTTTACTATAAAAAATAAAAAAACATAAAATCCGTATAATTTTAAAAAAAATTAACTAGAGAACTCGAGCTAAACCCTCTAGATATGCTACTGTATTAAAATTTAATAAAAAAAAATTTACTGTTCTTGTAGTTATTTTACTGTCTATGCGGTGTTATTTAGGTCGACTCAAAAAGCAAAATTTATAGAAAACAAAAACTAAAAAGATGTAAATTTGAAAATAGAGCACTGAAATACCATATTCGTGTAAATTACCCAAGAATTATTATGATATTGTTGGTTAGTTGGTCCTTGACAGCGATCGAGCTTTCAAAAAAGGATATTCAGTATCCCATTGTTTAAAAAAGCTATCATCAACTTTATGGATATTTCTTAGATGATGAAAGTGACAAGAAATAAGTACATTTTCTTGCACAAGCTAATCATCTTATTCTGTTTTTCGCTTTTAGCTTAACTGATTTGCATCTTTTATTATAATTCTTATTTGTTGTCCACACAATATTTGTATTAGCCCACCTCTGTTTTTTCTAATGGAAAATTACAACTTCATACTAATATCTGATCAAATTTTTCTGGAAAAAAAAATTTCCTTAAACAATCATTTGAATTGTAAATAAAGAAGAACTATATCAATACAGCTTGCTTGAAAGCAGATAATTATTGCTGTAGAGCTTCAAGAAACAGGCAGCTGTACAATATAGCTTAATATAATATACTATCTTGAGTGCTTGATTAAACAAAAGATGAGAAAATGAATCGAGTAATGTAACTGACCATGGCAATACGGAGAAATGATTGATAATGTTACTGAAAAGATTAGACAATGTTATTGAAAAGATTGAGCAAATGAATCCCTTGAGATTTCCAATCACATTTGGAATCTCCTTTTCTAATGATCTTTGGTACTTGACCTTGAAAATGGTTGTGACTTAAATTTCTCCTTTTTGAAGTAATCAAGCAATGGGATGTAAATGATGGAGGAACTGGAAGTGGTCGTTTTAGTTAAATGCTTAATATATCGAGTCCATTGAAAAAAAAAATTGAGTTTGTTCAAAACCAGTTAGTAAGTTGTGAGAAAGGTTCTTATATTGTAAAGAATTTGAACTCAAGTTACCAATTCATGAAGGTATTGGCCATGGATGTTGTTAGAGGAAAAATCAAGAAACGGCAACTGTTTCTGGTTTTGTTAAAATAAAAAAAGAACTGGGGAAGTCATTAAATTTGTGCTAATTAAGCAAGCAAAAATAAATTGTAAATAATGAAACCAGTTCCCCATAGTTTGTTAAGCGGAAAGAAAATGTTTAGATCTATTGAGCTATACAAATATTCGAGTGAAGGTCAAGAATACCAAGACTTTTGAGATTAGAGAATTGTTAAGAGACCTTCTATGTGTTTGATGAAAGGTCTAAGCGGTATAATTGGACAGATCGTTAATTTGGGAAAGAAAACTTGACCAATAAGTTGATTGTGAACCATATCAATGTATTCAAGTTCAGCAAGGTTGCCAAGTGAGGAAGGATGTTGCCCCATGAAATCGCATTGCATAAAAACAAACTGTTAACTGTTTTTAAGCTTTTTCAAGCTTATCTCATTCTATGAATTGTTTTTTTTAATATTGGTGATGGGAAAGGAGGAATGAACTTCGAACTTACCGTTAGACTGTGCTTGGATAACCTAATATGTAAACTTCATTGGCAAAAAGTATTACTTATCTTTTCAAAAACAATTTCATTGGATATTCTTAGTACTTAATCTTAAAAGATAATTCTAATCTATACATATATAGAGCTTCCGCATTAATAAAATTTGCTTTTCCTTCTCTAAGAAGTTTTGTCCTTTCCTTTCTTTGCTTTACCCATTGGTGGCTTTAGATCTAGGCTCGGGGCGGCCGGCGACAGCCCCGATACCTTCTATCTTTCTTAGTTTTTATTTGGATTTTAGTGTTTCTAGCATATCTGATTAGTAAAACCATAAATCTAACTTTATCCTTTTCTTTACTCTTCTCTTTCTTTTTATCAGCCACTGATATTGAAACCTCAAAATTTCGACGACGATCTCCTTTGATGGTTATTCACAGCCCCATTGAAGATCTACCACGGTGGCTCTGGCTCTGGCTCTGCTATCCTTTTGTTAGCTCTTTCATGGCTCTTACCATGCGGGCTATAAGTAGCCCTTTATTCTAGATGGTCTTAAGCTTCTATGGATCGATTCTGCAAGAGCGTTTTTCCTGTTTGATTGTGTTTCAGTTTCTGTTTGAGGAGGATGACTACTTAATATCTTTTGTAGCTTCTATGTTACAACTGTTTTCTTGTGCTCGTTTTGAGCTTTTTCCTCATGTGCCCTGTTTTAAGATGTTAGATCATGCTCTTCCTTTCAACTTATTTCACACCTGAGGATGTTAATGACGTATGGACTACTAAAGTTTCTTATCCAGTTGTAAGCTTACGTTCGTCTGCAAGCAATTTTAGGAAGCTGGTCATGGTTATAGATTTTAGCCTTATCCATATTGTTATTTGGCCATGATTTATAGGGTTGCTCTGTTTTATTTCTGATAGAAGACAGAAAAAGGAAAAATAATTTAGAGGAATAGTTTTTCTTATATTTCATTCTTCTGTAATGTAAAATTTATACTGTATACATGTATTAGTTTAGGAAACAAAATATTCTGCTCTATTGATTTTAGGCTTAATTTTCTCCTAAACTATTGGTATTTGACTTTCCATATTGTATCACTCCCCCTCAAGTTGATCAGTGAGATTTCCAATGTTCAACTTGCCCAATACTTCATGAAAGGATTGAGTTGTAACTCCCTTCGTCAAAATATCGGCTAACTGGTGTTCAGACCTCACAAATGGAAGCTCGATGATACCTCCTTCAAGTTTCTCCTTGATGAATTGTCTATCAACCTCTACATGCTTTGTCCTGTCATGCTGGACAGGATTACCAGAAATGCTGATGGCTGCCTTGTTATCACACTTTAGTTTGGCTGGGCCTTGAGGTGGAAAACCCAATTCATCAAGAATTTTTTTTAGCCACAATACCTCTTTTACTCCTCTGGCAATTCCTCTGAACTCAGCTTCAGCACTTGAAAGAGCAACCACCTTTTGTTTCTTGCTACGCCAAGTTACCAGATTTCCACCAACCAGAGTGAAGTAACTAGAAGTAGATTTTCTATCATTTGGATTTCCCGCCCAATCAGCATCAGTGTAGGCTTCTATTTCCAAGTATCCATTGTCTCTGAACAAAATTCCATGTCCAGGAGTTCCCTTGAGATACCTCACAATCCTCGTCACAGCTTCCATGTGCTCCTTCTGTGGAGAGTGCATAAACTGGCTAACCACCCCGACTGCATATGCTATATCTGGTCTAGTATGAGATAAGTAAATTAATTTCCCAACTAGCCGCTGATACAGTTCTTTGACTGCAGGCTCTCCTCCTTCCTTCAACACAAGGCCATGATTAACTTGTATAGGAGTGTCAATTGGTTTGCAGTCAATCATCCCTGTTTCAGCAAGAAGATCTAAGACATATTTCCTTTGAGAAATGAAAATCCCCATCTTTGATCTTAGGACTTCAATTCCAAGGAAATATTTAAGACCTCCCAAATCTTTCATTTCAAATTCAGCAAACAGACTATCTCGAAGCTTTGTCATTTCTTCCTTGTCACTACCTGTGATGATCATATCATCCACATAGATGATTAGGCATGTGATTAGTTCTCCTCTTCTCTTTAAAAACAAGGTGTGATCAGAATTACTCTGTCGATAGCCATATCTTTTCATTGCTTCGGTGAACCTTCCAAACCATGCCCGTGGAGATTGTTTTAATCCATATAATGCCTTCTGAAGTAGGCAAACTTCATTTTCTTTAAAGTTTTCAGAAAAGCCTGGGGGAATTTCCATATATACCTCTTCCTTCAAATCCCCATGTAAGAATGCATTTTTCACATCAAACTGGTGCATAGGCCATCTTTTGTTTGCAGCAATGGAAAAAAGAACCCGAATTGTGTCTATCTTTGCAACTGGAGAAAAGGTTTCTGAGTAATCTATGCCATAGGTTTGAGTGTAGCCTTTTGCAACCAGTCTGGCCTTGTATCTTTCAACTGTCCCATCAGCCTTATGTTTAATAGTGAACACCCATCTGCACCCTACAGGTTTCTTCCCATTTGGTAGTTCACATGTTACCCATGTTCCATTCTTTTCCAGAGCTTTCATTTCTTCTTTCATTGCTTCCCACCATTCCTTTTTTTGCTTTGCCTCCTCTACTGATCTTGGAATTATCTCATGAATGGTAAGCGAGAAAGTTTTTACAGCTTCACTGGTCCTCCCCCTCACTAGATTTTTCAAGGGGTATCTAGAACCTCTAGCAACTCTTTCAGGAGAGTACCTTCTTGGTGGAATCCCACGAGTACTTCTTGGAGGCAGATGGTATCTTTCTTCTTGGATCTCCTGTTCAGAGTTAGTATCAATCAAATCATTATTACTAAAAGAGTGTGATTCCTCAGTTACCTCTAGTTGGACATCATCAGAAGGAGAGACATTGGGTAGAGATGGCACTTCTTGTGGTACTGAGTGTGTGTCACCTTCTGATTCTTGTCTGATAGATTCATTTGCAAGCTTAGTTGATTCTAGAATAGCACTGTCTAAGATAGCAATGTTGTTCAACCATGCTAGTGGATCACTATTTTTCTCCCCCTGACCACTAGAATGGGCAATATAGTAATATTCAGTCTCGACAAAGTTACAGTCCATAGTCACATAGGTCTTGCGTGTACTTGGACTATAACACCTGTACCCCTTCTGATGAAGTGCATATCCCATAAAAACACACTTGATTGCACAAGGGTCTAGTTTAGTTTTATCCCCTTTTTGAATGTGAACGAAAACAGAGCACCCAAAAATCCGTGGAGGCAAAGATAAAGCTTGGGGAATGTCCACTTGACTACCAAGGACTTGTAAGGGTGTTTTATAATCCAAAATCTTTGTAGGTAACCGGTTCAGAAGGTAGGCTGAAGTAGCAAGGGCTTCTGGCCAAAAGTGTTTTGGAACACGTGACTCGATAAGCATTGCTCGTGTCATTTCCAGAAGGGTTCTATTCCGGCGTTCAGCAACACCATTTTGTTGTGGTGTATAGGGACATGTAGTTTGGTGGATTAGGCCATTTTCAAGGAAGAAGTTTTTCATGGCTCTGTTGACATATTCGGTGCCATTGTCAGAACGGAGAATTTTAATTTTCCGGTGGAATTGAGTTTGAATCATGTGAAAGAATGCAACAAATTTTTCAAACACCTCAGATTTATGCTTTAAAAAATACACCCAAGTCATGCGAGAAAAATCGTCCACAAATAACACAAAATATTGAAAACCAGTAGAGCATGGAGCAGGACCCCAAATATCAGAGTGAATTAAACTAAATGCCTTATCAAGTCTAGTATTGTTTAATGGAAATGAAACACGGTGACTTTTCGCAAGTATGCAAGTCTCACAATTCAAACAAGAGTCCCTATTTTTAAACAAAGTAGGAAATAAGAATCGTAAATAACTTGCCGACGGATGTCCCAATCTTCTATGCCATAGCCAAATTTGTCTATCCTCAGTTCCATGAGCAAGTAACACAGCCCCTTTTTTTATCACGTCATCGACATAATACAGTCCTTCAAACTCAGTACCACGCCCAATGATCTCCTTCGTATGAATGTCCTGCAAAAAACAAAATTGAGGATACATGAGAACCACACAATTCAGTTCTTTAGTAATATGACTGATTGATAAAAGTTTATGCGAGAGTGAGGGAACATAAAGACAATGCTCCAATTCCATTTTAGAATTGAATTTAATTTTTTCAGCATTTTCTACTTTTGACAGCATGCCATTTGCACTTTGTATGAAGTTTTTTTTCGGAATTTCTGAGGTAATAAGATCTGAAGCATCGTAAGTGATGGTATGTGAGGCACCTGAGTCAAGAATCCATTTATTTTCTTTTTTCGGATTGGGCTGGATCTGAGCAGAATTTAATTGGGCTGGCTCCACTTGTTCTTCCTTTTTGGTCCGGTTTATTGGCTTTAGTAGTGGGCCGAACAGCATATACCCTTCTTCTCTTTTGAAATATGGCCTAGTGGGTAGTTTATTTCCCACATCCCCATCTCTTCCATTACTTGAGAGAATTTTAGGATTCTTACCAAAGCTTCTAGCGCCGCCACTCGCCATAGCAGTGATCCCCGCTTGGCTTGTTCCTCCGCCACTATTCTCACTGCTCTCAGTTTTGCCGGTAGCCTCTTGGTTGCCCAAAGCTGTATTTGCTTTACCTGTGCCTTTCTTTTTCGTTCGGTTCCCATTCTCCCACCAATCAGGATAACCAATTAGTTCAAAACAACCCTCCTTGGTATGCTTTTTCATACCACAATGAGAGCATTGAAGCTTTGAGCGATCTTCTTGTGATGAGCTTCTACGATCTGAGGAATCTGATCTATTCTTTTGCTGTCCAGACATTCTGCTTCGATTCACTGGTTTTGCGATCATCCCGAACTTATGCCACCCGAGGATGTATCATCGTCGCCGGAGGTAGCAGGTTTCAGTACCTGGATCCTTGCGGCCTCTCGACGAACCGAGGCATACGCAGCCTCTACTGAGGGTTTAGGCTCCTGTTTCAAGAGATCCTTCCTGACCGATTTGAACCTCTCATCGATTGCCGTCAAAAACTGGTATAATCGTTGCTCATTAACATATTTATTGAATTCTGTTATATCTTCTGGACATCTCATGGGGTTTGGCTGTCTACGATCAATTGTTTGCCAATACCCCTGTAGTGTGCTCCACAGCCCTTCAAGAGTCCCATTGCCTTGTCTGATGATACTTGCCTTCTTGTGTAAATCGTATGTTTGTAACGAATCTACTCCACTGCCGTATGTTGTAGCTAAACCTTCCCACAAGGTTTTGGCAGTAGGGTAGTTTATCACACTGTTTACCAGACTGGAATCAATATTTTGAATGATCCAGGTAAACACAATTTGGTCCTCTTGATCCCATAATTGAAAGGTAGGATCTGTGTTTGGAGGAGGATTAGAGGACAAGTATTTTGTTTTTCCCTTTCCTCCTATTGCTGCTCGCATCAACCGAGCCCAGATAGCATAATTATCTCCTGTTAATTTTGTGGCTATTGTCAAATCTGTTTGAAAAGTTTGTTTTAACAGATTCGCAAATTGGAGGGCTATATCGTCTGGTAACATTGATTTAGTATTACCAGTCGTGTTGGAATTATTTTCAGAATCACTTTCTGACATTTTTTGGTTTGGCTTTGCAGGATCAATTCAAGGAGGGATTTTGGTAGATGATGATTGCTGGTTCTCTCCTTCTAGATTGAAGAACCTGCTCTGATATCATGATAGAAGATAGAAAAAGGAAAAATAATTTAGAGGAATAGTTTTTCTTATATTTCATTCTTCTGTAATGTAAAATTTATACTGTATACATGTATTAGTTTAGGAAACACAATATTCTGCTCTATTGATTTTAGGCTTAATTTTCTCCTAAACTATTGGTATTTGACTTTCCATATTGTATCAATTTCTAACGTTTTTATGTATACAAAGAAGATTATATGTCTTCTTAATTTCTATGTTTATGAGTGTTTGTTAGCCTCTTGTAATTTGCTGGTTTTTTAATGATATTTATCATTTCATGATAAAAAAAGCTTCCACATTGCTTTGCCAATTATGAGTTCTCCTCACTATGATTTATTCTCAAATGTATGAAATTATCTTCCCTACGGATTTATTCTCAAATAGATGTAAATATATATTAAATGATGAGAGGAAAGTGGAAAGTGAATTTTTGAAAGGTCTAAACATCATTTCAAAGCTTGTAAATAAGGTAAAGAGGGTGGTATGTGGCTATCGAGAATGTTATTGAAAAGGTCAAGTAAATAAAGCGCTTTAAGATTTTTACTGATGTCTTGAAATTTGTGGTAGGAGAAATCAAATGGCAAGAAATCATATTTGTTATTATGAAATTGACAAGAAATCAAACATTCGAGCAAAAAAAAAAAATCAACCATCCAATAATAATTATCATAATAATAGTAATAATAATAGTAGTAGTAGTGGTGGTAATAGAAGAGAATCATTTGTAAGGAAAATAAATTTCGGATAAATTACACAAACAAGTAGTAATAATAATTGAGAATAAAATGGGTAGAAACATCATCAGTAATCATTAAAAATAAAAAAAACTAAGATTTTTTAAAAAATAATAAAATAAAGTAGGTAAAAAGCACAATCACAAGAAAAAAAACAATAAGATTCAAGTTGTAAAAAAGAGGATTACTGAAAACTGTTAACACTCCAGACTGGGGGCGACCACTGAGCTATAGGCTTTTATGGTACTTATACAGTTATTTGTCCAAAAACGGCTTTGCAAACAACTTCTATTGGTTGTTTGGTTTCCGAGAAAACAGTCATCAATATCCCCTATTTGGAAATTAAAGAAGGATAGAAACAATTTTGTCTCTTATTTGAGTTTTTACTATTGAATCAGGTTGTGCGTGTTCTACCTTCATATAAAACCTGAAAAACTTCGCGTTTCAAAGATAAATCTAAATCTTCTGGGATCTTTTTGGTCACTGCAATAGAGTTTGTGAGAAAAAGCAGAGCAATCTCCTTCAACTCGAATATCAACTTTAGAGATTCAGCTATGTCCCTGGTAATTCAATTTCACACTTCAATTCATATTTTAGCTGTTTGTTTCTCGAGAAAATTAAGCCCAGAAAGAGGACCTTTTGTTTCTTAATTTTGCGTTGCTGTTTAATAAGCTATCAAGGGCTTAATTGACATAACTGGTTAATGTTTGAATGTAGAATTATAGGAACAAATATAACTGATTGAATCAAACTATGGTCTATGTTCATATTTCTAAAGAGGTAAACTATAAGAAACTAGGAGGAAAATATTTACCCAAATATTAATAAGAAACTCTATAAAAATATGTGGTAGGAAAATTTAAAACAAAGGCGAGTTAGCCAAGTTAGTTCTTTTGGTGATTTTCCTGATAGCTTGCTATTTGATAGATGCTGACATTCTAAAGCTTTCAAATTGCCCAAAGATGATGGAATAAAGCCCTATAATATCACCAATGATATTTGGAATTTCTCCTTTAAACTTCTGCAGGAGAAATCAATGGCAGTGAAAAATATTTGTAATCTTCACATTTTAAAGGAATTTTAACGTTCAATTACTAAACAATAAACCCTTTACTGTATTTTTTAAGTACTTATAATTGATGACAATCACTAATTTTTAAGTACAACACGGAAGAAAAGAACCATAAAAGAGATAATTGCAAGAAGATAAAACATAAACTAACATTTTAAATTCTATTGCCTCTGTCTAATTCTCTTCTTTTTTCTTCTCAAAGTCCTCGCAAACCAGTCTTGTTTTCTTTTGCAAAATTCATTCCCAGCGGCCACTCCAATCACCAATCCACTTCCATAACCCATTAAAACTATCATCCAATTAAATTTAAATAGAGACCCTGACTCTTCTTCATTTTCATCTTCTCTGGAAGTGGAGTCAGTTGGTGGCGATACTTCAATATTTGCACATTTATTCTTCAATGGAACTCCACACAATCCTAAGTTCCCTTCATATGATTTGCTTTCAAATGTGTCAAATTGATTTCCTTGTGGAATAGGGCCTGACATATGGTTAAAAGACACATTGAAAAATGAAAAAGAAGTGAGTTTTGTTAACTTAGAAGGTATCCTTCCTGAGAGTTGATTTCCTGAAAGGTCCAAACATTCCAATTCCTTCATGTTTTCCATAGATGATGGTATATGACCCGTCAGAATGTTGTTGGAAAAATTGAGCAGATGAATCCCTGTAAGATTTGTAATACCATCCGGAATGACTCCTTCAAATTTATTAAATGACAAGTCGATGACCATCCAGAATGACTCCTTCAAATTTATTAAATGACAAGTCGATGGCTACAAAAGCAGATGGAATCTTTAGATATTCTAATTCTGACCCTTTGTTATTCATTATTATTGAGTAAGAATAGCTGTTATATGCGAATGTTGGAAGATAATAAGCCACCCCGCCGTCTGTACCCATATATGCCATGTGGCTTGCATCTACAATCTTCATAGCATTCCATATTTTCGAAGTACGCAATTGGTAAATTCCCATTCAATTTGTTCTGAGATAGATCAATGATTTGAAGCTCAGGAAAATTAGTAGTTCCAATTTTGCCTAGTACACCATAAAAGCCATTGGATTGTAAAATCAAGCCTCTCAACTGTGGAAGATTTCCTAACCAAGAAGGGAAACTATCATTGAATTGATTTTCACCCAAGTTGAGGAACTCTAACATTGATCAATTGGCCAACCGTCTTGGTACTCGTCCTTGTAGTCGATTGTGACCTAAATTAATAAGCCTCAAATTGCATTCATTTCTTCATGTTGAAGGAAATGAAAGTGATCCCTCTAGCATTTTAGACTCAAGATTTAAAATGCGTAGATTAGCCCATTGCCAAACAAGCTGAGCTTCCGCAAAACCAGTTAAGAAGTTATGAGAAAGATTCATATGCTGCAATGAATTTGTACTTATATTCCAAATCCACCAAGGTATCGGGCTATGTATGTTGTTTGAGGAAAGGTCTAGAAATTACAACTCATTTTGGTTGCGCAAGAAAATCGGGAACTCGCTAATGTTGCAAGAAGCCAATCCTAACATAGTAAAACTGGGAATATTGTTAGCTCGTGTTGTTTGAGGAGAGTCCCCATAAGCTGTTGAATGATAATATTAATCTCCGTATGCTTTTGAGCTGAATTAAGATATTTAGGTACTGGCCCATCTAAATTATTTGAATACAAGTTGAGATTTTTAAGATTCTTGAGGGTAGAGAGAGCGCTTGGAATGGAGCCTTTCAATTTATTTGATGCAAGCTCCAGAACTTGTATTTCAGAATTATTGTTAATTTGAGATGGAATTTCACCTGATAACTGATTGAAGCTCAAATATAAATCACTAATTTTGGTTTCGTAAATCAGGCAAGATGGGATTTGACCATTCAAATGATTATGGTCTAAGTATAACAAATAAAGAGTGATGTTTATAAGCCAAGATGGGATTTGTCCAGTAAGTTGATTGTAGCCCAAATCTAGAACAGAAAGTTGAGTAAGGTTCGAGAATGAATATGGGACGTCACCATTCAAGTTTACATGAAAAAGATATAAATCAGTGAGTTTGGACAGCTTACCTATCCAAGACAAGGAAGAATTGTTTGTGACACTAAATTTATTATCCGAAAGGTCAAGATAAGTGAGCTTTGTAAGATTACTGAGCGAGGAAGGGAGTTGCCCTATGAAATTCCAGTGAGCGATGGATAGTTCTTCCAAATTGGTAAGGTTTCCGATTGAGGAAGGTAACTTTCCAATAAAAGTGGTTGACTCGAGCTTCAGTGATTGAAGGAGACTCCCCAATTGGAAAGGGGGTAAATAACCTTTGAGATATGAGTTTTGTACTAAATCGAGTATCTTTATATTTGGAAGCTGAAAAATGTCAACTGGGAATTGACCTCTCAATCCACAATTATAAAGATGGAGAGACTCTAAAAAGGAAAATTTTGACAAGAGGTCAGCTACCTCCGAAGAAATGTTCACATATGAGAGATCAAGCTCCTTCAGATAGGTCAAGTGTTGAACTACACCTCTGAAATTTATTGGCTCATGGAGCTTCAAATCATAGTTATAGGATAGATCAAGGGAAACCAATGCAGATAGATTAGAGATTTGTGGTGGGATTCGGCTTGAAAAGCTTGAAGAGGAGAGGTTGAGATTGGTTAGCATTGAGAGACGACATATTTCAGATGGGATTTGAGAAAAGTTGAAATCGTTGCCGGCGAGGTTAAGCCTTTGGAGGTGAAAAAGGCTAAAGAGGCTACTACTGGAGTTGATGGAACCAAAGAGACAACTATTAATAAGGTCAAGGCTAATCACATGATTAGTTTGCTCATCACACTCCACACCATCCCAAGAGCAGCAATCACCTCTTTTTCCTTGTTGGAGTTTCCATGATTCCAATTTTGAATAGCCTAAAGGATTGGCATGGCAACTATTAGTATTGATAATTAGGCTTTCCTTGAACTGCAGCAAGACGGAGCGCTCATCATCACGACATTGTAGTAGCATAGAAAAAGAAGAAAAGCAGCGAGCTAATGGTGTAATGTAAAAGAACAAAAGCAAGGGAAGCTTAAAACAATATTCCATATTTTTCTTTCTCAACAACTCAGTTTTTTCCATGGAAAGTGTTTATGTGAGAATCAAAGTGGGTGGCTCCAATTTATAGCTACAATTGATACCCAACCAACCAATCACGTTTGCTCATTATAAAATTACCATAAACAAGAAAAAAATGCTTTAGTAATTATAGAAAGTAAACATGTTAATCAATATACCAGTAATCCATAATTTAAATTGTCAAGTGATATATCAACTAAAAAGAAATCAATTGATATCTTAGTGATTATATTTCAGAAGAAAAAAAGTAATTGTTCTATTTCATATAATTATGTACTTTGGAAAAATAATTATTTTAACCTTAAATTCATTCAATTTTATATATTGAACTTATATTTCAATTCTCAATTGTGTTACTAAACTACAACATTTCCATTCTAAAATTATTGGAGATTTTTAATAACAAAAAAAAAAGAAAATTAGGATTAATTCTATAAAAATTTATCAATAGCAATTTAAAAATATATAAATATTAAAATGTCTTTATGATATAAATCTAATAACAATTATCTCATTTAATTAATTTGTCAAAAGAAGAGGTCAACTGAGAGGAAGCTTCAAGAGACTGTCGTAACTTATTTTTTTTTATTAAACGGGATTTTGCTAGAGAAGTTTGAAAAAAGGATCGGTTGAGATTAATTAACCTTAACTTTTTCATTGAAATCGCTATACTAAATCCTTTTTATAATTGCCTCTTGAGTCTTGACGCGTTTGAAGATGAAAATTCAGGCTTTATTTAATTAGAGTGGAAAATTTTAAGAAAATAAGGTCAGATAAATATTCTCTATTGCTTGAAAGTTTTATGAGTCTGGAAAGGAAGGAGACTAGGACTTCATATGGGAGTAAAAATAAGAAACGAAAGCAACGTAATGAGAAAAAATTGTTTGAGAGTTTAACTAGAAAAGAATTTGCAGGTGTTATTAAAAATTATATAAATTTAATATAATTTATTGAACAATGTCACCATAAATTAAGTATAAAAGAGATTTCTTGTATCATCCATAAATCGATATTTCTTGTATCATCCACAAATTGTACTTGCAATTTATACCTAAACGTATAAATTTATGAAAATATTTGCCAGAATGAATGTATAATATTGTATGCATATATGATAATTGAAGTCTAAACGGTTGCTTAATACAAAAATAATACCTTGAAATAACAAATTTTACATGCAACACTTGTTGCACCAATATTTATAAGTTCTTTAACACCCTTCCCCTTTAATCACTTATTACATCCCTAGTTTACGCTTTATAAGTTTAATTTTACTTTAGTTCCATTAGTTATCATGTTTCCTAATGACAAGGTGGACCTCAATGGACTTAGAAACTCGAGTTCAAGTATTAAGATTCGGCTCGCCTATCTGCAAAACAAAGGAAAGGGACCAGCCTCAAGTGAAAAAATTTTGATGTCTAAATTAGTGCAATTGGTCTGTAGATAAAAAAAGCAAGAAAGTGAAAAAAAGATTCTTTACTTGTGAGGGTTCACCCCTGTTTATAATTGAGGAGTAGGATAAGATTTGAGTATGACAACGAATCTTTACGAAGTGTTAGTGTCATTCGGCGGTTGAGTCAAAGATTTGTTTCCTGGACACTAAAGGCTCGATCGAACCCCAAGTGTTCAATATTGGGGTTTAACCTCTTCTAAGAGTTTGTTCTTGGTGCTGGCAGGGCACGAGGCTCGGTCAATGGGCCGGTAACAAGGGGGGTATTATCACATCCCACCATTCGAAACCATAATCACTTGTAAGTCTTTTCCATTTCAATTACATCTGTTAGTCTCAATTTGCTTATCCAAATCATTTCCATTATATCTTCTTCTATTAATTCAATTCAACTATCCCAAGTTCAAGTCCTGTTTATGCTCTTGTGTTAAATTGTTGCTCAGCCGGTATAGGTAGGTTGTACTAGCCATTTCAAGCTTTATTATCTCAATATCAACAATCACAAGCTCTTGTATTACTAAGGTTCATAGTTATTGAGCACAAGGTCTTAATTATATTAACTTCAACTATGTTCTTCCATTTACTTAACTATTATCAGCTTTCATACTTATGTTTGGGTTTTGTTTTTTTCAATTCTCTCTCAACAACACATCTTGCATGTCCCAAAATCCCAAAATCCAAAAGGAGTAGAAGAAAAGGGTGAAGAAGAAGAACTACTTACTTTGGTAGCTGCTAGATTCTCCATAGCCTTTGTAAAATATTGGTTATCATGTGTTGGTTTCCTTGAGTTTCTTTCTTGAAATGATAATGGCTCAACAACAAAGGAAAATCAGAGATGGCTTTAGGGAAAATTTGGTAATTAGTGGCCCAAAAAGTAGCAGCTATCTTCGTTATTCATCTTTAAATTTTATGGAATAAGGAGTTGGCAGAAATTTAGAGTGTTTATGATTGGATTGTGTCATAATTTTTTTGTATTTTCTACTTTCCACCCCAATACTTTCTTATTTCTTTCAATTATACTTTTACATATCGTCAATTGGCCTATTACTCACCAACGTTCTTTTATTTAAGTCCACTTTTGACTCTCGAAGATCTAATTCTTTCCTACCAAGCCTTCCCTTTCACTAAACCATCTACCCAACTCCAATTATACACATATAATTATTCACATAGTTCCCATCCTAGCATAATTCATTCAATCCAATTAAGGTAATTCATTCTCCATCAAAGTCAAGATTCAAAACTTCATAGTTTAATCTGATTAGGGTTTTATTCAATTCCAATCTTATGATTTCCTCTATGTGTTGTGAACTAGGGTATTACATATACGTGTATATTATATATATATATATATATATATATATATATAGAAGGAAATGGTAAAAATATTTGAATTTTATCGATTTCCAACCGAAATTGGCCCTTAGGCCAGGTTTAAGCATAAGCATTCACTCTTGACCCCATTGGATATAATTAAAATAACAATGGCATCCTGTGTTTAATTTATAATATTAAAAGCATAGGATAAAATTGAAAAAAAATACATAAATTTAGGATAAATTAAAACACTAGCCCCTTTGTGAACCGAAATTTTTTTTTTTAAAAGTTTTCTATTTTCTTTGCTTAACCCTGCCACTAATGTAATGTTAAAACTCTACGAATATCAACTATACCCTTCACGAGCTATGTTGTTTTGGGCTATGAATCTAGTATTATACATTTTGAGAAAACACCTTGAACTTTTAGCAAAATTTTCACTTACTATATCGTACCTTCGATTTTTCATCCATAAAAAATATTTGAGAACTTAAAATACATATAATTTAAATTAACAACTGAAACTATTTAAGAAAAAGTATTAATATTTTGTAACTAATATTGTATTCTAATAAAATCTTATTTTTATATATACATATAATTTAAATTAACAGCTAAAAATGTATAATTTTAAAATAGAAGGAACTTGGAAGGGAACCGTAACATAAATATTATAAAATAACAGTGGCTTTACAATGCTACTTGCAAAAGATTTGTAAAGATAAGTGAAAAAAAAAACACGGACTCTCCTTTTTCCTAGTTATTTCTTCAAATGCATCAACTTTCATTTGCAACATTTAAATTCACTTCAACATATATAAATATATATATACACACACACACACACACACACACAATAAGAAAAATAATTTGGCTGACTGCGCACTGCATAAGTTATGAGCTAAATGGTTCTTTCTAAACTAATCTTCTTCGTCCAGACACTAACAAACAAAGTACATATGCCATTTTTCAATCTCTTAATTTTAAGGGTGAACTTATCTCATAACTTTTTATATTATTAATTTATTATAAAATATCACTCATAAATTATTAACTTAATATTCTTCATAGACACACATTAACATCATTCAATATATATTAATATTTTTAAATACATCTTATTTATTATTCAACACGAAAATTTAAATAATTCTTAAATAAGTCCAACGATATTTATGTTGGTCCGACCTTTTTCATGCGATGAATAGAGTAAAAGTAGATGTGTCTTACTGGTATATTCTCGAACAGTATCTGAAATATTTATATAAATAAGAGGGGAGTTCAACTACTCAGTAAGAAGATAATTATATAACAAAGGGGAACATATAAAGTTTTACTTATATACTTATTATTAAAATTTTATACTACCGCATAATAATTTAATTCTTAAAGAAACATAAATTCTCAATATCATGTCATAAAACGCAATCATATAATTTCATACACTCAATATATATAGTTCATAAATAACATAATACTTTAAGTGTAAGTAAATATATATTTACTCACAACCTAAGGGTAAAATATAGCATCTTGGGCGTAGTGATGACGTATGACAGCACCAAGAGCAAATATTTATGGTCATACACATGTGCAGAGCTGTCCCCAAAGGGCGACCACCTGGTATACGCCCCAAATGCTATATGTATATCAAGCGTTGTCCCAAAAATAATATCATAATCATAATCCGTCAAGTCCTTTAATACTCGATCATCACATGTGTCTCTATTAGAAAACATATAATGAATGTATTTAGAGCATTTATTTAACTGTATCAATAAATAATTATAATACCATAATTCAAACATCAATATACCATTGTTTATTTTCATTTTAAATATATTCATAAATAATATTTTATCTTTCTAAATTCTTTTATAAAATTAATTTTATCATAAAATAATTTTAATAAATCATATATACATATAATAATAAAATACCAATGTTATATAATTACCCACTCATATTAATCAATAGCTCAAATTATTTAATTGACTAGATCACCTCTATGTTCTATAACTACAGTTGAATTCATACCTAAAGTAATATAAAAATAATAATTTACTAAAATATTATCTATGATTAGTATTACTATGAGGTAATGACATGAAAAGGAAATGTGAAAATGAATCCTAAAATTCTAATAAATTTTCGGCGGAGTTTCGACATAACTCGGTCATTCCTAAAATTTTAAATTAATACTCCAATGGGTATTACACAACTTATCAAGTCAATCACTTATCAAATATTTAATAATATTTTTAACAACTTAATATAATTTAAGTGTCTAAATTTATTAAGTATTTATAATATTTTTTATACAATTAAATTATATTGTTTTAGTTTCTTTAATTTAATAAATTATAATATTTATTTTATTAATTAATTTAATTACATATTAAATAGTATTTAATTTATCTCTTTGATACTACCGTAGTTTAATATTCTAAGTTTTAAAATAAATTATACTAATAATATTAATAATAGCAACAACAATATATATATATATATTATAATAATATCATTTACTTAAATTTTTAATATTTATTAAAATTTTCTTATTTCATTATACTTTAAAATAATACTAATAATAATATTGATGCTAATGATGACAATTGTAGTATTTATGATATTTACTTAAATGATAGCATTGTTTAATTTATATATAAATACGTATATGTGTATATATATATATTTGTAAGATAGTAATTAATTACTTTTAATTTAATCATAATATTTCATATTAAGTTTGATAGTAACAATATTAGTAATAATATCAATATATAATTTATTTATTTTTTAATTCTTTATTTATATTTTATCTTTCTAATAATCCCTTATAATTAACTTATAATAATTTTTTATAGTAAATTCATAACATTATTTATGTAATTAAAAATAGTTAGTTACCCACATATTATTTCAAATTTAATACTAAATAATTTTAGTAATAATATCTATATTAATTATTGAGATAATTTTATACTAAACTTAAAATTAATATAATATATTTATAGTGATTATTCTATAATAATAAGAATATTATCAACCATACTAAAATTAATAATTTTTAGTAATAGTTAAAATAAATTTGTTGATATATTTAGTTACCAATATAATATAATATTAGTATTTAATTCCTAATTAATATTAATTATTTCTTAAACAAAGATAGTTATAACTATAATCATTATAATAAAAATAGAATATTAAATATTATAAATTTTCATCAGTAATTTATTCTATAATTTATTAATAAATATTTATAACTTAAATATTTAATTAATTTAATCATACTCTATTTTAAATTTGAATTTTCATTCTATTTATAATCTCTTAACTAATCTTGTGATTAAATAATTAATATCTATAATTAAATCTTTAAATTGGTAGTTTATTTATTTAAATCAATTTATCACATAAATAATTATAAATAAATAATTTACTATCAAATAAAAATTTTAGTCAAACTCAGTAAATAACTAATAAATCTTAAGTTAGTATTTAAAGGTATACTATGTAATTTAATTTTAATTATTTTATCATCAATTATCTATTTATTTATTTTTATTGATTTTCTCGTAATATAATCAAATTAAAATTTTATTTCTTCAACGTAACCTCATAATATTAACTAATTATATATTTACTTAATTAATTTATAATACTAACTAATATATATATTAATCACTAATTAACAACCTAATTATATATATTTATATTATTTTAATTTTTAATTTTAAATTATAATAAATATATTTTCTAAATATTTATCCATAATTAACAAACGAGGTACCAAATTAAAGCTTATGAAAAGAAGAATCTAAAGATACTCGTATCGAACGAAAAAAAAAAGAGAAAAATTGGTTGAAAATTTGATCGAAAGTTCACATTAACAATACGATTAAAAAGTGCGTACGGCCTGCTCCGATGACCATTGACGACGAGTCAGATAGCGATCGACGCATCTCCAAGCGGCGGTCCTGGAGGTCCGATGTGTGTCCCAAAGCGAGTGCGATCGGCGGTAGATCGATCTAAAACCAACACTGTCATTGTTCCTCCTTCCCCTCTCTTTGATTCTGTCTTTTTTTCTCTCTTTCTCTCCCGATTTCTTTTTTTTTTTCTATTTCTCTTTTCTTTTATTAATATATAATTTTTTTTCCAAGTAGGTGGCACGTTTAAATTTATTATTATTATTATTATTAATTTAATTATTTTTTTAGCTTAATTTATTTTTTATTACTAAATATCTTATTATTATTATTATTATTATTATTATTATTACAACATCGGCCAAATGTATATACAGCTCATGAACTTTACTCATTTAGTTAATTTGCCTCATTTACTCATTATTAATTCAATGTAACTTTATAGCTCCATGAACTCATATTTTTCTTAATTTATAAACACATTTTTTCTCTCTCTAAATCAATTTCCATCTAAAATCGAATGTCTAAAACTAATTGATGCGTTGAGTTTAGTATTTATTAAAATAATATTACTTGATGTGTTAAGTTTAATATTTACTTATAATTGTTTAATTTATTTTAGAAAACATGAAAGGAAACCTAATGATTTGATTTGGATTAGATTTTAGATTAGAAATGATTTATAGAGAAAAAAAATATTATATTTTTATAAGTTAAGAAACATGTGACTCAATATGACTATCAACATGACTCAGCGAGTTTTCGTTTAAAAGTTAAGAAAAATACGAGTTCAGAGGAATTATATGATTAAATTGAAAGTTCAAGAGACAAATTAACTAAACGAGTAAAATTGATGAGGCTACATATATATTTGGCTAAGTACATAAAAAAACAATTATCTCATAATCTCAAATAGGTTGGTATATGTCTAGGAAAAGTAAAAAAATCATCAAGATAAAAAAATGCACTTTAATAAAAAAAAATGCACTTTAATAATCACTTATTACTAGTTCCATTTGTTATCTGCATGTCAGTTATTTCAATTATAATTCATTAGTTGTTAATAATGTTGTGATTTTGAAATTGAATGATGTTATTCTTTTAATCCAGATTCCTTTAATAAAATTTAATAGATATATCATATCATATTATAATATAATATTTAAAGGAATTAAAAGCACATTAATATTTTTAATTTATTATCTAAAGCAATGTAATTTGAAACTTGAAACTTAGATTTTGTTGGTTTATTTGGGTCAGATCCACCCTATGACAGGTGGTAGAGGCGGAGATAGGGGTGGCAGGAGCCAGACCTCAACTCCCACCCAACAAAAAAAAATAAATTAAATGTGTATAAACTATATATTTAGATATAAATTATATTGTCTAGTTGATAAAATAATATTTTGCATATAAATTAGTATTTATTCTTGTTATATTTTTATTTTAATCAATTGAATTTGATAAGTTATTTTTTTTTTGTGAAAGCTAGAATAATTGTGATTTAAAGTTTGGCTTTACAAAATATGAATTTGGGATGCAATTTGATCAAAATATGATGAAAAGATAAAGGAATAAGAGATGTAAAAAAAAAGTAGGCACAGTAGCTCAAAACAGAAGGAGAAACATATTCAAGACCATGAGAATCAATTCCCAAGACTATAGAGACCAAATTAGCTCTGCCAAAGAAGAAAGAAGCAAAAAAGAACTTCAGATGCATTTCAAAGTCCATGGCAGTGCGAATCAAAAGCATGGTCTTGCATCCTAACTTGACACTGTTTGAAAGGATATTTTTGCGGGACTTAACCTAGTGCAATTATTTACGGTTGTAACACCCTTATACCTTAAATATATATAATACATATACCTTGTATATATAAAATATATATTTAGGATGCAGAGGTACTATAATAAATTAAATACATACAAAAATTCTTACTTTAATATTAAAATAATTTATAAATTTAAAAAAAAATTCTCTGGAATAAAATATTATATAAGGCGAACATGCATTCCACATATATTATCACTTTATCAGTCTTTTTATCATTTTTCATATCTTTTCACATTTACCTCATGACCATCATATACTATGATCACCACCACACTTTTAAATATCCATAACCACTTCCCATATTCATTTCCAACATTTCCATTACAATACACAATATAAATTAAGTCCACATTTTAAAACATATTTCATCATACATTATATGAAACATCTTCATTCATCACCTTTTTAATCATATTACACATATTATTTAATTACTTTCACAAATATGACAAAAATGAATACATTTATATATAATGTCACTTTAAAGAAACACAAAGTCCCTCAATGTGTACCAAAATAGACAATGTCAAGTATGTAAATTTATTTTAAAAGTTAACAAAGTATGTACTAACCTTGGAAATGCCAAATTCAATGTTAATTTCACCATCCAAGCCTTACTTCTCTAATATCTTTCTTGTCTTTAATTCTAAAATTTCACCTTACTCAATCCTAAATCAAATTATAAGTGCAAATATATTATTAGCATCTTATTCTTACCCATTTTATGCAACCAAACATCAATTATATCATTTCTACCCAAATTCTACAAAAAAAAAACCCTAATTTTCTCCCTTTCTACCTTTTTCAAACATCACCATAACCAAAATATTTGCAACATCCAATTATAGAATCATTGCTTATACATCAAAACAATTCATTTTAATAATTATTGAAACCTTCAACAAAGATTCTAAATTCACAGAATCTTCTCATAAACCCTAGTTCCACCATAACCAACTCATTTTCAATATCCAACTATAAATTCATAACATCCACATCAAAATAGTTTCAAAATAACCCGCTACAACAATTATAGACTTCTCCATCTCAAATCTAAAAGTCACATATTTATAAAAACCATAAAAACTAAGCTTAAAACAAAGATTACTTACCTATTACTTAATTATTCTTTAAAACTACCTAGAATCCTTAGTAATTCTTGTGAAATTTGGAGTAGTTGAAGAAACAAATCCTCCCTTTCTCTTTAATGGAAAAATCGGCCAAGGTTGAAGGAAGAAGAAGAAGTAATTTGACTTTTAATTCTCTTCCTTAACCATACACACACACACATATATATTAATTAACTAATTAATTAATAATTATTAAAGTCTAGATATTTATCTTCTTCCAATCATAAATATTTTCATGTTCATTTTTAAATATTATAATTATACTATATTTAATTTTTAATTTTTAACTTTTTTTTTACTTTTCGACTTTTACCAAATCTGTCTTTTATGAAAGTGTATATATTAGGTATATATCATATATATATTAGGTATCGAATATATATCTTATGCATATCTCATGTATACATTAGATATATACCATGTATATCCTTCATACAACACTTTAATTACCCTCCATGTATCTTATTTAATTATTTTTAATGAAACTATGGGTGTTACAATTGTTGTAAAGTTCAAAAGGCATGCTTGTGCATTTATTATGGCGATTATTTGTGCAAAATTCTCTAAGATTTTTCCTTAAATTCATTCTTAAATAGATTAGAAGTCCCTAATTTTGCCTTCATTTTATTCCAATAAGTGCAGAAGTCCTTAAGACCCCTATATAAATAAGCCTCCAGCCCTGTTCTCAATATCTTTTGCTTTTTTCTAGTTTTATATCTTCTTTTGAGGATTCCTTGGAGAAGAGGAAGAAGGAGGTTTAGTTGTGAAGGGATTTAAGTAAAATTCAAGAGCTCAATTTGATTCAAGTTTTATCTTTGTGATTGCTTTTATTTCTACCTTTCTTTACTTTTCAAGTTAATTTAGATTTATGTTGCAACTCAATTATGTATATTCTTTAGTTATTTTATTTTCAAGTTTGAGTAGCTAAAACTAATTTAGGGTTAGACAGTTCTTTTGATTTTTTTTATAGTGTACTTAATGCATATTTAATTCAATAATTACTCTCTTTCATTATTTTATTATCATTGAGCTTAAAGCTATAATTATTTGATCACTAATTATTAGATCTAAGATATTTATGACAATCTGAGAGTAAAAACATAATATTAGTTCAAGAAGATAATAATGTTAAGTAGTTTTTGCTTAGAGATAAGAAGAATACTTAGGAGGTTGTTTAAAGATCTTCATCAAATTTAAAAAATTGAATTAATTTTTAGAGTGAACATAAAAACTAATATCAATATTTATTTTAGATCTTGAGAGAGACTATAACTTAATTTAAGAAGATTCAACCAATAATTAAAGAAAAATAAAATCGAGTTAATACCTTAGAAAAATCATAAGTAATTAATTGAAGAGTCTGACCCTAATCTTTAATTATAAGAGTTAAATTTATATAGTTCTAGTTTAATTAATTTAGTTTTCTTAAAGTTCATATTAATTGGTTTTTCAAATAATAAAATTTAATTATTTGATATTTGAAATTAACCATTCGTCGGGGGATTGACACTCTACTTATAATATCCATAAACTTGTATCCACTAATAATAATAATAATAAAAGAAAAGTAAAAGAAAAGGTGGATGGTGGGTGTTGGATAGTGGAGATGATGATGATGATGCCAATAATAATAATAATAATGGGATAAGAATGAAAGAAAGAAGAAAATTCTTTCTTCTTCTTTCCTTCATCTTATCCGAACCTCTAAAAAAAAAAAACTCTTAGTTAATTACTTAATTTCTACCTAAAATCAAAGAATTTAAGTGGATTTTGAAGGAAATTGAAGATTCAAGTAAGTATAATATTTTTAAGTTAAATTTCTAGAATTTTAGTTTATGTAAATTTAGAAATTAGGGAGAAATTTTATTTATGTTGAGAAAGAATATGTATATGAATTGAATATGATGATTATATGTTGAATTTATGATTAATTAATTGAATATGATGATTATATGTTTAATTTATGATTAATTAGTTGAATTGAGCTAGACTTAAGAAATTATAGTTCATGAAATTTTTAGATTTAGATTTTTGATAAAGGTTGGTTAGATTTAGATTAATTATGAGTTAATTAGAGTATTTTAAGTATAAATATGTGTTTAATTGAAGAATTAAATATTTAGTTGTTTAAGAATATTTGTTCAATTTAATTCAAGTGGTGGAGTTTAGGATTCTTTGGAATTAAAGCTTGGAATGTAAAATTAAATTAGTTTTGGAGCTCATTGAGGTTTGTATTTACTTTGAAAATATTTAATTTAAGTTATAATATTTTGACAAAATAAATTTGATATTATTTTGAAATTATTACTTGAATATATATATGAAATTTATATTAAATTTTATGAATTATAATATAAATATTTTTGGTATTATATTTAAATTATTATTTGATTATTTATGAAATTCAAAAGATAATTTTATGAATTTTAATAAAAAAAATGTAAAGGGATGTTTAATTCGATTAATTAAACTGAAAATTATTATATTCTGGAATTTTGTAGTTTATAAGAAAGATTAAAGTATTTTAAAAATTACTTGATTATTAAATGTATTTAATTATATAAATGTTAAATTTGAATTCAAACATTAAATTATTTATTAAAGGAATTATGGAAATTTTGTATATATATATATATATCTCTCTCTCTCTCTATATATATATATATATATTTATTATGTGATTTTGATGAATTATATATATATGTATATATATTGTTTATGTGACTTTGATGAATTATGAAAAATTATGGAAATGTTATGGAATATATATATATATTAATTAAAATTGATGGAAATATTATTATGTTTTAAATGACATACATGTGTTATTGATCTGTAATATTAGATTTGGTACTGTCTAGTTGACATGCTGACAATTATGGATACGTTATGACGTTATTACTATATTTAGGCCTACGGGCGAGATACTACAGTATCGCGATACTATGTCATCAAGACACTAAAGTATCAGGAGACTCGTGATTATCGTATTTATATGCCTTTGGACGAGACACTTGAGTATCGCGATACTTTATCTATAGTGCAGAGATCTGCGGATCGTGACAAGCCTATTCAATGTTATCAAAATTTGGACAATTATGTATGTGCATAATTTAAGTATATAGAGATATGAATTGTTGAAAATATGAAATTGTTTAAAATATGATTATTTTATTTATGAAAAGTATTATATTTAAATTGATATGAATTGAGTTTATTTATTTTCAAAGTAAATATCACTAAGTTGTATAACTTAGTACGATTAAATTTTATCGTATAGATGACATACTTATAAATAGAAAAAACTCTAATAAGCCTGAGAAAGTATAGATTTAAGAGTGATTAAAAAGCTTAAAGCCCTTACCACAAAGCCGTTTCTACTAGTGCTGCATATTATGTATAGTTTTACTTCCAATAAATTCTAGTTTTGTAATTATAAAAATTTAATATTTGATAAACTAATTAAAATTTTGTAAATGTTCTGTTTTTATAAAAGTTATATAAATATTATTTTGTCTAATACTATTTTGTTGATTTTGTGTTAATTGAGATTGGTTAAATTGGAGGAGTTATGAAGTTTATAAAAATTAAATTTTAGAAATGTATTTTTCAGCAGGATTTAATTTTGAAGATTTGACAATAATATTTTTATAAAAGAAACTATGACAAATTTTCCTTAAATTTTTATATAATTTATATGAAACAATATTGTAATTAATATTATTTATTTGTTATAAAAAATATAATATAATATTCAAATTCTTGAATTAATCTTCAATTTTTATTTAACCAAAATTTTTTGTGAAAATTTATACAGGTTTAATTACTGTAGTACTTTTATATTCTATGTATGTATTTATATATATATATATGTATATAGGGTATAAGGATGTTATACTACTGTAACACCCTAATTTAAGAAAAAAAATGTTAATTCATCATAAAATTATAACAAATAAATAATTTAGATAAGCATGTGAATTGCTAAAAATAGCCGAAAGAAACATGTAAATTTTGAGTAGGGTGTATGCTGCATGAAAATACATGGAGTGTGGTGTAGTAATACATGAGAAACATAGGATTAATATATCGTTAAAGGTCAACTAACTAAGAAAACAAATGGTTGGGAGGGAGGCTATGGTTCTTTGGTACGGTTGGGAAGGAAATTAAAAAAATATATATTGATTAATAATGGCATGAGATGATAGAACCTGTTAAAATAGAAAAACACCATCAGCTGTTATTTGATTTTATCTGTAACACCATCAGTTATTTGATTTTATCTGTATTTATCACTTTGTTATTTTTGATGTTGTACATACTTATATTCATAGAACTTTAGCTACATTACATGGGGTATAAATACCCTTAAGCTTGTATCTATTAATGTATAAGAGAAATATAACAAAAACTACATATACAACAGTATTCCACAGCAGCTCTCCGATTTTACTTGGAATCAGAGCTTCAATCATGTATTCACCTTAGCCTATTGTATTTGGTATTCCTTCATATTTTAAAACCTCAAATCATTCTTTTTCTGTTAAGTTAACCTCTAAAAACTACTTGGCATGGAAGGCACAATTTATTCCTCTTCTTAATTACCACAAACTTCAAGGCTTCATCGATGGAACCTGTCCGGCCCCTTCCAAAACTAAAGCTTCTACTTTAGATTCTAATCAACAAGAATTGAATCCAGAATATGAAAAATGGTTTCTTAAGGACCAGATGTTACATTCCTGGCTCCTGTCATGTCTAACAGAAGAAATATTTTCTTATGTCATTGGTCTTTCATTCTCCTTTGATGTTTGGACTGCTCTTGCAAATTGCTTCGTCTTTATCTCACAAAATCGGCAACTTCAGATTCACATCGAACTTCAAAAACTTAAAAAGAATGATCTCACTGTTTCTCAGTATTTGCTAAAAACAAAGGCATTAGTAGATGAGTTACAAGCTGCGGGTAGACCTCTTTCATCTACCGAATTCAATGCTATAATTTATCGTACTATTGGCCCTGATTTTCATAACATCATTACAACACTTAATCTTAGATATAATCCAGTCTCCTTCTCCGAGTTGCATGGCCAGTTAACAACTCATGAAATTCTCCTCAAAGGTAATCTTGAACCTACTGCCAATTTAGTTCTTAAAGATAATGCTTCATTATTGTCCACTTCTGCTACTAATACCAATTGCAGAGGCAACAACAATTCATCTTCTATTTCACCTCTATCAAATACATACAATCCAAGAAATCGAGGGCCTTGTCGGATTTGTGGTCTTCGAAATCACTCAGCAGCAACTTACAGGTGCTGGGACACTTCATATCGCAATTCTAATTTTGCCACCAACTACAATCCACAAAACCAAGCTATTTTCCCTTCTCCAACAGCAAACTACTCAAACACTAATTATTCTCAACCATCTCAACCCATAACTTGGTTTCCTGACACTGCCGCAAACTACACATCACCCCAGGTCTCCAAAAATCTAAGCGCCATCAATGAATATCTAGGTACTGATCAACTCCATGTAGCCAATGGGCAAGGACTTCCTATTACACAAACCAGTAATGCCTTTATTTCTTCTCTTTCCTCTTCTCTTTGCTTAAAAAATAATCTTTGTGTTCCTTCAACAGTTAAAAACTTATTGTCTGCTCAAAGATTCACCACTGATAACTCTTGCTTTTTTGAATTTTGGCAAAATTATTTTTTTATCAAGGACCAACGAACTAGACAAGTTCTGATGCAAGGGCCAAGTGAGAACGGGATTTATAAGTTGCCTTCTTTCTCCGAATTAGCAATGCCAGCTGCTATTCCTAGCTATTCCTAGTCTTGATGATTGACATCTGCGTTTGGGACATCCAAATGTCCATAAATTAGCATCTTTGATCAATCAGCAACATCTTTCTACTTCTTCAAAGCATTTAAGTCCATGTTCAAGTTGTTTATCAGGAAAGTTATCTAGAATTTCATTAGCATCTGTTGAACACAAAAGCTTGAAACCATTTGATATTATCTTTTTTGGATGCCTGGGGACCAGCCCCTATCCAGTCATGTCTTGGTCATTGTTATTTTGTTTTGTTTGTTGAAGATTTTACTCGCTTTACCTGGACTTATTTTTTATGGAATAAAAGTAAAGTTTATTCAATGTTTTTAAATTTTGAGAAAATGGTTGAACGTCAATTTGGTGCGAAAATAAAAGCCTTCCATTCGGATTGGGGAGGTGACTATCAAAAAATTAATAAATATTTTAATCAAGTTGGTATTCGTCATCTTGCTTGCCCTTACACGCATGAACAAAATGGAATAATTGAATATAAAATTCATCACTTGGTTGATAATTGCTTAACAATATTGGCCCATGCTAAAGTACCTCTAAAAAACTAGAATTTTGCCATTGAACATTGTGCCATGACTATCAACGTCCTACCTTCACAAGTACTTAACCAAAAATCACCTTATAAATTGTTATACAACAAAAATCCCAATTATCTCTCATTCAAACCTTTTGGTTGTGCTATCTTTCCCTACTTGCGCCCCTGTAACCATCACAAATTTGCTTTTCGTACCATGTATTGTGTTTATTTGTATCTGGGTCAGTCCATCTCATTATACATATAGATGTTTGGACAAAACTATTGGTCGCATATATTTGTCTAGGCATTTTTTGAAATACTTCAATCTATTTTTAAGACCTTTGAAATACTTCAAATGGGTACCTCTGAATATGTTCAAATGTTTTTGTCAAGGGCCTCTTCAATTGTCTCTCAAATGAGGACATATTGATGTGGAACAAAAAAACTTTGACTTTCATGGAGCAGTTTGACCGAAAACTATTATAGTGATTGTTTGGTAATTACTGTCAAAAGCTGATATTGCAAACTAGGTGTTCTAAGGGCCTAGTCCAATGTGAAATTAGGCCTCCGAAAACGCGTTTTACTTTTATTGCAACTTAGGGCATATTTTTATTTTCTTATTTAGAACCCTTGGATCAAGGTGTCAATTGGGTATTTTATCTGTCTCGTTAAATAATACTACCTCCATATCATTTACATAGAAAAAGTAAGATGGACACGAAAATTAAGAAAATTTTACTTTTTCCATCTCTATTTACTTAAATACCTCTAAAAAAATATCCCTCAAATTAAACTTTTAAAGCAATGGTATAAATGGTATTTTGTCTCATTCCACTCCCCAAAATTTACCTAAAATGGCATATTTTCTATATAAAAGATACACCAAAAAAGGAAATTTTTCCTATCTAAATGAAACGGAGGGAGTATCTTTCTATACTTGTAATTCTTTTATTTTGACAATCTGTTACATTTTGAAAACTTTTCTTATTTGGAATTAGGGTTTTCTGTAACCCTAAAGCTTTATAATATAATATTTGAAGAAGTGGAAGACAGTTTTCAGAGTTGAATAATAATTCATTTGAGAAGTTTTTCTCTCATTTTGTGTTTATTACCTGAGCATTCTTAGACTAAAGAGGAATAACACCTTTATTTATTACTTCCACTACATCACATACGGTGAGAAAATTACTGATGAAATTGTGGTTTTAAAATTATTGAGGAGTTTAACTCCTAAATTTGATCATATGGTTGCTGCAATAGAGGAGTCTAAAGATTTATCTACTTATACCTTTGATGATTTAATGAGTTCTTTGCAAGCTCATGAGGACAGGTTGAATAAATCCTACCCGAAAAATGATGAAAAGGCGTTCCAAGTAAAAGGAGAGTCTTCTCACACCAAATATGGTGACAAACCTTCCACTAGAGGGAATTCTTGCGGTGGTTATCGTGGTAGAGGTCGTGGTGGAAATTGAGGACGAGGAGGACGATTTGGAGAACAAAGGCAGTTCAAGAAGAATCAGAGTCAGATTAAATGTTATTAGCATGAGAAATTGGGTCACAAAGAGGTTGATTGTTGGGCCAAGCAAAGAGATGAACGAAAGCACGCCCATGTTGCAGAAGAAGAAGAGAGTATGTTATTTATGGCTCACTCTTTTGGTAAACATGTTAATGATGTTGTTTGGTTTTTGGATAGTGGGTATTCTAATCACATGTTAAGATCAAAGTTATTATTCAGAAAACTTAATGAGGCAAAGAAATCAATTGTTCGACTGGGTGATGATAAGGTGATTAAGGTTGAAGGTAAAGGTACAATTGCCATCAAAACAAGCCATGGTAATACTAAACTTTTAATTGATGTGCAATTTGTTCCTGGTTTGGCATATTATTTTGTTAAGTGTTGGGAAATTAATGGATAATGGGTATAAAATCTTGTTTGATAATGACTCTTGTAGTGTTGAAGATAAGAAGTCAGGTCATGTCATAGTTAATGTTCAAATGGCACAAAACAAAATGTTTCCACTTGAAGCTTTTTAAGTAATTGATACTGCCTTAGTTGTTAGTAAAATTGATGAGTCTAAATTAAGAGATTTGCATTATGGGCATCTCAATGAGAATGGATTGAAGTTGTTGAGTTAAAAAAATATGGTTAATGGGTTACCTAAAATTAAATCTTTTGAGTTTTATGAAGCTTGTGTTTTGGGAAAACAAAGTAGGAAACCTTTTCCTGTAGGAAAATCATGGAGAGCTGGTAGTTATCTTGAATTGATGCATGCAGATTTGTGTGGACCCATGAATACCTAATCATTTGCTGGAAGTCGGTATTTTTATTACTTATTGATGATTACAGCCGTATGAATTGAGTTTATTTCTTAAGGTCTAAATCCGACGCTCTTGTCATGTTTATAAAATTTAAAGCCTTGGTAGAAAATCAGATTGGCAGCCACATCAAGTGTCTTCGAACTGATCGGGGAGGTGAATTTATTTCCACTGAATTTAATCTTTTTCTATGAAGATTGTGGCATTCGTAGGGAGGTCACTACACCATATACACTAGAGCAAAATGGTGTTGTTGAACGGAAGAATCGAATTGTGGTGGAAATGGCTAGAAGCTTGCTAAAAGGCAAAGGTCTTTCAAATTCTTTTTGGGCTAAAGCTGTTGCAACAGCAGTATACCTCCTGAATTTCTCCAACAAGGGTTGTTATGAACAAAACACCATATGAAACATGGAACGGAAGAAAACCACATGTAAGTCACTTAAAAGTTTTTGGTTATATAGCCTATGCTTTAATTAATTTAATTAATTCTCAATCTCGTAATAAGCTTGATGAGAAAACTTCAAAATGTATTTTTGTTGGCTAAAGTCCTCAATCAAAAGCATATAGGCTATATAATCCATTGAGTGGCAATATTGTTATTAGCAAAAACGTGGTTTTTAATGAGGATGCAAAATGGGATTGGAGAGGTGTTCAAAAGCATGATCAGGTTCCAGTTATAGAAGATATTGTTATTGATTTTTCTCCTTCAAATTCAGCAAGCTCCTCTCCTGCAGGCAGCAACTCTCAAGTCCAGTCAGCTCTAGTTCCTCCTCATCTGATGAAACTCCTCCAAGGAAAATCAAGTCCTTGAGGGACATTTATGCATCTTGTTCTTTTGCATTGTATGTTTCAGATCCAATTTTTTTTTAGGAAGCTGCACAAATACAAGAATGGTGCAATGCTATGGATGCAAAGATGGCCGCAATTCAAAAAAATCAGACATGGGAATTGGTGGATTTACCTAAAGAGACGCATGCTATCGGGCTTAAATGGGTGTTCAGAACTAAGTACCAAGTTGATGGAAGCAAACAAAAGCATAAAGCTCGACTTACAGCAAACGGGTATGCTCAACAACAAGGCATTGATTTTGAAGAAACATTCTCACCAGTTTCTCGCTTTGAAACAGTAAGAATGCTGCTTGCTTTAGCTGCTCATTTATCTCTTCCTATATTTAGTTGCTTTAGATATTTAGATCCACTGCCCCATCTAAATTATTTGAATATAAGTTGAGAGTTTCAAGATTCTTGAGGGTAGAGAGAGTGCCTGGAATGGAGCCTTGCAATTTATTTGATGCAAGCTTCAGAACTTGTATTTCAGAATTATTGTTAATTTGAGTTGGAATTTCACCTGATAACTGATTGGAGCTCAAATATAGATTACTAATTTTGGTTTGGTAAATCAGGTAAGATGGAATTTGACCATTTAAATGATTGTGGTCTAAGAATAACACGTCAAGACAAATGAGGTTTATAAGCCAAGATGGGATTTGACCTCAAAGTTGAGTCGAGCTTCAGTGATCGAAGGAGACTCCCCAGTTGGAAAGGGGGTAAATGACCTTTGGGATCTGGGTTTAGTACTAAATCAAGTATCTTTATATTTGGAAGCTGAAAAATGCCTACTGGGAATTGACCTCTCAATCCACAATTATAAAGACAGAGAGATTCTAAAGATGAAAAATTTGCCAAGAGGTCAGGTACCTCCGAAGAGATGTTCACATATGAGAGATCAAGCTCCTTCAAATTGGTCAAGTGTTGAACTAGACCTCTCAAATTTAATGGCTTATGGAGCTTCAAATGATAGTTTTCGGATAGATCAAAGGAAACAAGTGCAGATAGATTAGAGATTTGTGGTGGGATTCGGCCTGAAAAGCTTGAAGAGGAGAGGTTGAGATTGGTTAGCATTGAGAGATGACCTATTTCAGATGGGATTTGAGAAAAGTTGAAATCATTGAAGGCGAGGTTAAGCCTTTGGAGGTGAAAAAGGCTAAAGAGACTACTACGGGAGTTGATGGAACCAAAGAGACAACTATTACCAAGGTCAAGGCTAATCTCATGATTAGTTTCCTCATCACACTCCACACCATCCCAATAGCAGCAATCACCTCTTTCTCCTTTGTGGAGTTTCCACGATTCCAATTTTGATTACCCAAAATGATTGGCATGGCAACTATTAGTATCGATAATTAGGCTTTCCTTGAACTGCAGCAAGGAGGAGCGCTCATCATCACGACATATTAGTTGCATAGAAAAAGAAGAAAAGCAGTGAGTTAATGGCATAATGTAGAAGAACAACAGCAGGGGAAGCTTCAAACAATATTCCATATTTCTCTTTCTCAACAACCCAGTTTTTTCTATGGAAAGTGTTTATGCGAGAATCAAAGTGGGTGGCTCCAATTTATAGCTAACCAATCACGTTTGTTCATTATTACTTTTAAAATGACCATAAATAAGAGTAAAAAAAAATGCTTTGTTAATTATTGAAAATAAACATGTTAATCTAAATACCAGTAATCCATAATTTAAATTGTCAAGTGATATATCAACTAAAAAGAAATCAATTGATATCTCAGTCATTATATTTCAGAAGAAAAAAAAGCTATTTTTGTATTTCATATAAATATATATTTTGGAAAATTAATTATTTTTGAACTTTAAACTCATTCAATTTTATCTATTGAACTTATATTTTAATTCTCAATTGTGTTATTTAACGACAACATTTCCATTCTAAAATTATTGGAGATTTTTAATAACAAAAAAAAGAAAAAGAAAATTAGGATTAAATTTATAAATTTATTGTAAACTCTTTCTAAACTAATAAAAATCTGTTATTTTAAAAATATTTTATAAATTCTGATATTTTAATAAATATTTTATAAATATAATAAATTTAAAATTATTTTTAATTTTTCTTATATTTTTATCAAAAACCCCCTATTTTTTAACCAATATTCGGTGCAGCCTTTTCAGCATAGAGGAATTATTTTATTTTCATCTTGCATTACAAGTGTTTGTCTTCTTTTGGTGGAAATTTGGTTTAAATATTGAAAAGGTATGTTATTTTGTCTTTTTATTCCCATTAATTTTTAATAGAATTATGATTTGGGTTTTTTTTTTTTTTAACAAGTTGACTTGGTTTATTTTGTATCTGAAATTGTGAAGAAAACAATGAATTTTTGAAATAACATGGCAAGTGATTAAAGTGGAAAAAAAAAAAGTTCAATGTCATATTGACCAACTCTAGTCTAATTTTGTTTGAGATTAAATTGATGATCAAGTCTAAGCATGATGTTATTTTTTTTAATCGTGACTTTATTTTTTGGTTGATTCTTATTTTTTTATTAATATTATATTGCAAAAATAAATACTGATCAAGTGATCATGGAGATAATAATCAAAATTCAGAAAAATTTGACGGCGATTTATTAGGAAAAACTATTGATAATGAAGATAAAGCTTATAATATATACAATGAACATGCTTTGAGAGTTGGTTTTAGTGTACGAAAATGAAAATATAGATATGATCAATGTAAAAATTTTCAACGTGAGTATTTTTGTTGAAAAGAAGATTTTAAATTATATGACGATGATCCTTGTGAAACACAAAAACCAGCAAGATTAGATACAATGACAGATTGTAAGGCATTTATTAGATTCACTTTGAGAGATGAAAAATGAATTGTCACACATCTTAATCCAGAATACAACCATAGACTTGCATTACCATCTGAGAAACATTTGCTCAAATCAGGATGACAAATAGTAAAAGTTAAAGTAGGATAAATAAATACAATGATAGATACTAGTATGAAAACAAAAAAATGTCTTCTCTTATTTACATAAAGAAATAGGCAATATTGAGAATGTTGAATTTATAAAGCGTGATTGTTACAATTATGTCAATAGTAAAAAGTTAACACTTATCGAGGGGAGTGATGCTCAAAGTTTAATGGACTATTTTAGACATAAGAAGACACAAGACCTGATATTTTTTTATTTAGTGCAAGTGGACAATGAAAATCGCATGACTAATTTTTTTGGAGAGATGGTAATATGAGAAGTTATTATGATTATTTTGGTGATGTATTGGTTTTTAACGCCGCATATCGTACTAATAAGTACAATCTAATTTGTGCTCTTTTTGTTAGTGTTAATCATCATTGGCACAATATAATTTTTGGTTGTGCATTTTTATCAGATGAAACTGCTTTTTCTTTTACATTGTTGTTTAGGTCATTTTTTGGAATCTATGAGAAATCAAGCACCTAAAATAATTATGACAAATCAAGATCAAGCAATGTCAAATGCTATAGAAGAAGTTTTTCTTGATATCTGTCATCATCTATGCATGTGACATATTACTAATAAAGTTTCATCTTATTTAGGAGCACTCAATATAGTGTCTGAATTTAGACATTTATTTTACAAGTTTTTCCAGAGATTATGAGTTTGAATCTGAATTTGAAAGTACTTGGCAATAATTAGTTGAATGTTTTATATAAAATTCGAAGAAAGTGGTCTTCAGCATTCAGTAGAGATACTTTCTCCGCTGAGATAAGATCTTCTTAAAGGAGTGAAAGTACAAATAATGTTTTGGAGGGCATGAGTACTGCTACAACAAGTCTGACAAAGTTTGTATTGGCTTCTGATAATATTGTGAATGGTATATGCTCTAATGAGTTAGAAGCATATTTTCGTTGTAGCCAAGGTGATCCTCAAGTACCAGTAAGAAAAAGTAAAATTTTAATTCATGCTTCTAAAATTTACACCGATCGAATTTATAATTTTTTCGAGAAGCAATTTCTTGATTGTCTTGTAATGACATGGGTGAAAATTTCTTCAAATGAAAATATTCAAACATATGAAATTGCTAAAGAGGGCAATGGAAGAGTTCGTATTGTGCACTATAATGCTTCTAATAATGATATTTGTTGCAGTTGTAAGTTGTTTGAAACAAAAGGAATATTGTGTTACCATGCTCTGCTAGTTTTAAATATAAAGTGTTTGACTGTGATACAAAGCAATATATTTTAAAACGTCGGACAAAAGAAGCCAAAAGAGGAATGATGGATTATGAAAAAAAATACTTCTTTAAAGGTAAATTCAGATGTAGCAGAGTTGGTATGAAGGAATAGTATGAAGCGCATAGTATGTAGCCACGTAGATAAAAGTCAACTTAATACTAATACTCGCCAACTATGCCAAAACAAATTGCTAGAGGTTGAGGAAGTGATTGAAAGTGAAATTGCAAAATTGAAGTTAGGTGAAAATAAAAGTAGTGTTATTAAGAAGGTTCAATTCGATGAGAATCCACATGTCAAACAACATATTAAGTAACTTCTAATATGAAGAACGATAATGAAATTTATCAGGTATAATAAAAGTTGTAATTGGTTCACAATTTTTTTCTGAGTTTCAATATTGATTTTGTTAAGTTTTTCATTAGCACTTTCTTATGAGCATGCCAATAAGTAATTTGAATACTCAACCATTTTTTAGTACATATACAAGTAACTACCAGCATCAGTTAATGGTTTCTCCAACATTACTCAACCAATAAATAATCGATCCAAGTCAAGTAATAAATTTTATACTTTTCAAAATTACACTTAATTTGTAACAGATTAATTTTATTTATTTTATTTAGTATAATGATTTGATATATACAGAATGTATCGACTACTTTTACAATAAATTCTTCTCCAAACCAAATATTTTTCTATTATCAGGTATATTTTTTTATCTTGAAATGATTAATTTTAAATTCCAAATAAATTATCAATGTGAAATCTTAAAATATATGTATATATATATATATATTTAGCAGCAATAGGCATACTCAAATGGAGAAGACCGTACAAATCGTGCACGAGAAGATTATATTTTGTATTTCATTTTTTCTGAGCAAAAAGATAAATTATATTTTGTTTTATATTTTAGCGAAAAGATAATTATGGTTTCAGCAAAAGTTATTTGCTGATTTATTTTAAATTATTATTTTTTAAGCATTCAAGCATGAAATCATCTACTGTTATAGCAATGACTTGCAAAGAAGCACTACCATGGTTAAAGAACTTGCAGTTGTGGAACGTCATTTTGAAGAATGATGATCTGAGACTAGCTCATGCAATTAATAAACTCTTAGAACAAAGAAATGCAATCTCCAACTAGTATACGCCAACATAAGAGCCCCCAGTATGGAGTTATGCAATCTCCAACTAGTATACGCCAAAATAAGAGCCCAAAGTCTAGAGTTAATTAATTCAAATTTACACTATTCATAGAAGCCAATGGCTCAAATCTTTGTGTACTCATGATATAATAAACAATAATAAACAAGGAGACAAAATCATAGTCTAACATCACAGTCACAACAACAATGTCAAAAGGAGATAAAAAGGACAAAATCATAAGAGATAAAAAGGGAGACAAAATCCTATTTTCCTATGGCCAATATCATAGCCCAATAACAATGTCAAAGCACCTGCAAATGCAGGCCAAGTTTTTGGCTTTTTTTTCTGTTATAACAAACAATCCTGGTCTTAGAGCCACTCACTTGCTTAGCCACCAACAAAAGCATTTTCTCCATCAAATCACATAGAAGCCGACCATTACATTAGCCTCTGCAATTGCATTCAAAAGCAACATATTCAAGTAAAATCCTAAATTACCATTACTACCAATACATTTTAACCCATTACAAACAGCAAAAACAGAGGAATTACCCTCTGCACTTGCATTGAAAATCTATTTAGAACCTTTAAACTAACCATTTCCATTCTGCATCAAAGATAAAACCAAGGAAAGCAGAAATGACAAGCAGAAAAATCACCAATTTTATCGTTATGTATTAATAACCAACAATTCTTCAAATAACAACTCATATTGTATTAAACAATGCATTTCATCTTATGGGACCAACTATTATGAAAAATGCAGAGATGAGTGCAAATATGCAGATATTTAAAGTTTACACCAAGTTCTGATCAAATCACACCAAGTACTGATCTTTGCTGTTCCACAAAGCTTTTTTATCTATCCTTCTTAAGCATAGCCTCAATTGCTTCTCTTCTACCAAAATACCCAATATCAAGAATACAATCCATTGTTACAACTCTACGTTGCGAACCTTTATAATCCAAGAAACTAATGCTTTTGGGTATTTCTATATTGGATTCGATCTCATCTACTAATGGGAATTTGATCAATTTTATTAGAGTACACAATACTTCTATTGATTTCCATGAAGCCATTGAAACCAAAGCATGAATCAAAGGACCCAATAAAACTTGACCCACAAAAACATCTTTACTGAATTGAATCAAAGCTGCAACAACAAAAGCACACTGCTCTCTAATTCTCTTAGAGCAATCATTGGGATAGAAAATAATTTTCTTAAGAAACAAAAGAATTTTAGACTTAAGAATCAAATTTTGCAGTTCCCTATTAAACCCTTGTGAAATCCTATTCTCAAACTGAGTTAATAAACTCACCAAATTGTCGTTATACTCATTTTACCTCGGCTCTTTTAACGCAGTCGCCGAATTCTCGATGGTTGCACGATCAATCCAAAATCGAATTTGAGGCTCGATTGACCCAGCGACTCGAGAGATGGAGTGAGAGGAGACATGACGAGTTAAGAAATTCCTAAAACTTCTTGCTTTATGGATGGTCTTCCATTAAGGGAGAAATAAAAGAGAAACATGGTCTGATTAAAGAGAAACAGGGAGGAAAAGACGTATTAAATGGTCTGAAAATTATTAAGTGGCTGGGCCAAGGCTGGGAAAATATTAAACGGGACTGCCACCTCATCCGTCCCACCCAATAATTCCTCTAAAAATTATAAAAATTTAATATAAATTGATTGAATAATGTCACCATAGAAAAAAGTATAAAAGAGATATTTCTTGTATCATCCATAAATTGTACTTGCAATTTATACCTAAACGTATAAATTTATAAAAATATTTGCCAAAATTAAAATATAAATAATTGTAAACATATATATGATAATTGAATTCTAATCGTTGCTTAGTACAAAAATAATATTTTAGAATAACGAATTTTATATACAACACTCGCTGCAATATTTATTTCCATCAATCAATTTTTTTTTCCACACCTTTTGCTAAAACAAATTGTATTCAGTTTCTACATAAAAAAAATGCTAGCCAATACAACACAGGTGTACCCCTTTATGAAGATATAGTTTAAGTACATTAAATTTTATCAAACGTATGCATTATGATTTAGAATAAAAGGCAATATATCATTTTTATTTTTACTTTAGGTGATTCGTATATCTCATCAATAGTTTTCATTTTATGTACATGTTATATATATTTGTACTGAAATATATTAAATTATTATTAATAAAAAATGCTAACTTCTTTTAATATTATGTATTCGTTCTGCTTATGTTGTATAAATTTTACATATGTATATTATATATTTAACAAATTAATCATATAATTTTTTAATTTAAAATAATAAATTTATAAATTTAAATTATATGAAAATTATTAAATAGCAGATTGTCAATATATTAGGTCTTTGAATTAATATCTATATTACATACATAGATAACATAAAGAGAGAGAAAAATCACTAGTATTTTTAAAATTTTGACATGTTTTTTCATAAAAATTAAGAAAAAAAAAACCAATTTACTACATTATTTTTGAAAATAATTTTCTTTTTAAGGGTAGTTATGTAAATATTTCAAAATTCAACCCAATCTATTCCAAGAGCACCCTTAATCAATTTCAAAAGTAAAAAAAAAAAAAACTATTTTCAAATGGGGAAATTTCATAGTAAATCCTAATGTTTTTTAAATCGAACCAATTATATGGGAACCAAAAGTTGGTCAATTTAAAAATATTAAAAAATCAATTTTATTAAAAACCATCAAAACAAGCTAAATTGGACCAAACTCATTCTCTAAATTTTAAGTTGTTTTTAATAAAAAAAAATTAGAGCAAAAAATATTAAATTAATTTTTTATGTATATTAGATTTAATATGCAATATTTTTTAATTGATAAAGTATATTTTTAAATTTTTAAATTTTTCTATGATTTTTAGATTTTTTTATTAATATATAAATAAAAAATTTATAACAGTACTATATCATTAAACTTGAGTCAACCCAGTTGAATAATAAACTAATCATCAATTCAGTTCGATATCCAGTGCAATTTTAAAAACTTTAGTAAATCCCATTATGCTATGTGATTTTCAGTTTCACAGTTGTTTTTCTTTTCTTTGAATTTGTATCAACCTTGCTTACTTCTTTTTCATTTATACTGTTTACATTTTTTTATTTTTTTATTATTTTATGCTTTTTTACTGTTTGTATTTTTTTATTCATGAATATTTTTAATGTTTTTATATTTTCAATATATATATAAAATACACAAACATATACACACAATATATATAGTATACGTACAATATATGTAACACCCTTATACCCTATATACAAACAATACATATTTTCAGCATATGTAAATATGCATATACGGTATAAAAATGTCACAGACCTATTTAATAAAATTTTTCACATTTCTGTTTTAAGATTTCAAATACTAATATATAAATTAAATAGTATAAAAATATTATTTGCTTTTTATAGGAATCCAAAATAAATATTTTATATGAAAATTTTTGAGAAAAATTCGTCAGAATTTTGTTTGTAATTTGGACGTTCCCAAAATTCAGCAAAACACAATATGCATAAAGCAAATACTCCCAATAAAAATCAATTCACCAATACTTCTCAATTTCTCCATATTTTCTCAAAATACTTATATATAGATATATAAATTAACAACACATATAAAATCTCATCTGAACAAATTATTCAAAACAATCTTTACAATTTATATTATATACTTCCAAAAACATATCATAATATATATAATATCAAAATACATTATAATATCAAATATCTACATGCTGGCAACTGTCTCTGATATTGATGTACTAAAAAATAACTCTTCAAGCTCAATAAATATAAACCTAGACCCGACCAAGTCTAGTAGAACTCTCCGGCTCTACCAAATCATCCATGACACCTACGCGACGAATTACAATCGCGCTAAGTCGAAGCCTAGTGGTACAAACTTTGATAACAATATAGTCCAAATGTAATGTCAATGCACAACACACACACACACATATATGTATATATATATCACAACTCATAACATTATATATCGTTATATTGCTCAATTGTATCACAATTCATAATTCACATTAAAGCAAAGACAAGCATGGGCCCAAAAGGATCTAATATGCTATTCAAATTTCAGAGTTACTACTTTGGTCCATAATGACATCATGTATCTAGCCCCGTAGGCAATATATCTATGGATAATGTAACAGCCTCAATCTCTTGGACTTCAACCTTGCTAGACCCTTAGGTCCCAGTATCTTGATCATCAACCCGACTAGACTGTTACAGTTTTTGAGGCTTACGACCCAGTCTTTTCATCCCAAAAATATCATATTTATCAGCTGGCCTGGCTTACTACCCAGTCTTTTCACCATTCCAGCGTTTAGCCCGTGAGCAATCATAGGCATGCCGTCAAACCCAGAACTCTGAAAATTGAATAACATACTAGGGACACAATTTATTCATATTTCTCATTATCAAATTCTTTCATAATTCCTTTATCAAAACTTTTCTCATTTTCTCATGATCAAACTAGGCACATTGCCTTATTATATCATCTTTTTCTCATTTTTTTATTTATTCATTATTCTCATTATTAATCTCTTTTTCATTGTCAAATATTCAACCTAGGTACATTAAATAACATAATTTAAGCAATAAAATCAAACAATTAATCATTCTTTAAAAATTCACTTTTTCAAAACCCTAAATCAATACTACCATCTTCAAACTCTATTCAAACTTAATTAAATTCATCATTTGATTTTAAAATCCTTATTTATGCATCAAAACAACACATTTGGAACCAATTTACATAATTAAAACTCATGATTTCAAAAACTCAAATGTTCTATAACCTTAAATTCTCTCTCTTCACCAAACTCAACTTAAATTCAACCATTTCTTAAATCTAACCTTAAAATCATTATTAATCACTTAAAATAACTTCATCCATATCCAAATAGATAATTAAATCTTAGAACTTCAAAAACTCAAAACACACATATTCAAACTTTCATGGAAATTTAAAAAAAAAAGTGAGTAAACTTACTAATTAAAGAGAAAAATCTTAAAAATCCACTTGAAACTTTGTAAATATTTAAATTAAATGAGTTTGGAAGAAGCAAATCCCCTTTTTAAAGCCATGAAAGTCGTCCTTGAAGGAAAGAAGAAGAAGAAGATAAAAAAAAAAGTAATTTTCTCTTTCATCTCACTCACATTTTTAATCTTATATATATTATTATGTTAATATATTTTTAATTAATTAAAACCCCAAAATATTATCTTCCATCCAAAATTATTTATTTTTTAATTATTTTATTAATTTTAAATTTTTAAAATTTAATTACCAAAATACTTTTTTACTTTGACTTTTCTTTTAAAAAGTGTTGACTTTTATATGTTGTATATATTTTACATATATATCACATATAATTCTACTTTTTCATTTAAAACCCCTTTATTTTTCATTTAAAATTATTAATTTAATTTATCCATTTAAATTATAATTTATTTTATCAAAGTTTTAAAAATTAAAATTTTTTTAAAAATTTGAGATATTACACATATGCACAAGTAATGTGTATCTTATATACACATCAAATATACTTTATATGTATATTAAATATTAAGTATGTAATGGATTAATCCAACATATACAATTAATATACTATATGTATATGTTATATATACTCTAGATATATATATATATATTGAGTATATAAAAAATTTTATATCTCTAACATTACGAATGTGACAATATATCCATAATTTATATATACAATAAACATAGACATATACACAATGTATATAATATAATTAAACAATATATATTGTAATTCAACATATTTAGATTATATATACAACATAAAAAGGCATATATATGATATACATATAGTATATATATGGTATACACAAAATAAATTAAGATATACACATAATATATACATGATAAACTTTTTTTCTTTATTTTTTAATGTGTTATGTACACATAATATACACAAACATATATATAGTATATACATAATATATATACAATAAATTTAATATTTTTTAAACTTTATTTTTATGGTATAATATGTAAAATTTATTTTAAAATAAATTTAATGATATTTATTAAAATATTTTTATATATTTTACTTTTTTATATAAATTTTGTATGAAATCAAAATTAAAATTTTTCCTTTATAAAAAAATTAATATATTTTATATGTTGAAAATATAATTTGAAATACTAATTTTTATTATTTTTATTTGAATATTATTTTTTTAATAGTAAAGTTTAAAAAAAGAAGAAATTAAAGTAAATATTGTTTGAATTGACGGAGGAATTATTTTTGTAAAAAATTATTGTTTGAAGTGAGAAATGAGGTATTTTTACAAATGAAAAATTGATTAAAGTATTTTTGAAATCTTTTTTGAATATGTAGCATCTTTGTTTGAACTATTTTTTAGATGGTTACATAAAATAAAAAAAACTTTTCAAACACCCTAATAAAAACAATGAGATTAAATCTAGCAAATTTTACATAATTATCCTTAAAAAGAAAGTTGTTTTAAAAAATATTGTAGCAATTTTTTTACTTATAAAAAAAGTGCATCAAACTTTAAGAAATACCTATAATTATTTTCTCCTTCATGATATATTTATTTATTATATAGATATTGTGTAAATGTTGATTAAAAGAATTCATATATATGCATTCTACTATATGATTAAATTCTTATAATTTAAATTCATAATTTTACTATTTTAAATTAAAAAATTATATAATTCAACAGTTAAAAAAATTCAATACATATAAAAAAAATATACACCACATCAATAAAATAGTAAAAAAAAATTATATTTCTTACTAATTATAATTCAATATATATCGGCTTTAAAAAAAATCAACATATATAAGCATTAATGCACAACATATTCATCATTAAAAAGATTATATGATTTAAAAATTAAAATACAATATAGGCAAGAAAAAAAAATCAACACAACATCTATAAAACATTAAAAGAAAAATATACTTCTTGTCATTTAAAATTCAATATATATTAGTATAAATATACAATATATTCATTATGTTGAAAAATAATATATGATTCAAAACTAAAAATACATCATATATAATAATATAAAAAAAACCCAACTATACAGCATCTACAAAAACAGTAAAAGAAGATTATGCTCTTAATAACTATAATTCAACATATATCAATATAAATATATATCACGGTAAAAATATTGTATGATTTAAAAGTTAAAATTTTCAATTTTACTACGTTTTTTTTTCATAACTTTTTACTTTTTTATCTTTTGTTTTTTAAAAAATACAACACTTTCTTCTCTCACTTCTTTTTCCTTTCTTTCTATTATGTGTTTGGTTCTTTTTCACCGATGCTTTGCTCAAAACCTATTCTTCTTCGATTTTTCTTCTTTCATATCCTGAAGTTTATATCATCAAAACTGGATATATAATTAATTAATTAATTAATTAACAAGCCCCCTTTGTCCCTCTCTCGCTTGATTAGTTTCATGAAGGAAAAGTAGGGTTTTTCATTTATGAAGTCAGGAAGGTAAGATTGTTGTGGTTGCTGGAACCATAACTGATGACATTCGCATTTTATGAAGTCCCTGGCTCTAAAGGTTGCTGCATCGAGGTTCACAGAGACAGCAAGTGCAAGGATTGAAACAAAAATTATGCAAATTATCGATAAAAGTAAAACAAAAAATAAAATGTTATTTTTCAACATTCTTTCATTTTCTTGGAGGAAGGAAGAATTTATGTTTTAACCAGTATATTACCAAATCTTCTAAACTCTTGTTAAGAGTCTAATATTCCTATTTTCCTATTTTTTAATTTTTGTTTGTAAATATTTTTAAATTTTGTTTGTTTGAATTTATGTTTTGGGTTTGAACGATAATAATTAAGATTTTTTTTGTTCAATAACCTAAATGTATATCACATGTTCGATAAAATACTTCAAAAAGATAATTTTTGCAATTTTTTAGCTTCTTAATCATATACTTTTTTTTTATTTTCATAATATAAGAAACTATATATTATATATAATTATATATATCAAAAATAATAGTAATATATATCGATATATATTATATATGATAAGATATATATAGGTATATGTTGCAAAAAAAATAACAATGTACGTTAAATATATATGAATATATGTCGGTATATGTCTCGATATATATAAATAGAATAACGATATATATTACATATATATATATTAATATATATTGGTATATATTATATATACTTTAATTATAGAATAACAATATACGTCGATATATATTAAATATATTGTAATTAAAGAATAACAATATATATAGATATATATTAGTATATGTTATATATAATTAAATATATTTATTGATTTTAAAGAGAATAATATTATATAATTATTTTATATGTTTAGTTACATGTTAATATATATTACATATAATTAAATATATATTTTAAATTTAAAAAATAACAATATATATAGATATGCATTACATATAACAAGATATATAAGTGTTTATATATAGTTATATATAATATATAATAATATATAACTAATTTTATTTTAAATCAATACTTATTTATCCATTATATTTATTTAATTAATTTATATAAAAATATATTGAGATAATAAATTAATTAGTATGTAATATATCATATATAATTACATATAACTAAATATATATGTATATATATATATATGCAGTAATATATAATATATATCTATATATAAAAAATAATAAATCTAATTAAAAAATAAATTTAAGTCAAATTAAAAAAGTAAAGTCAATATTATTTGCTTTTAATTTTAGGTGATGAAACAGTTAACACTAACCAAGCAATGAAGAAAACAGTGAACACAACTCCTGCGCGCGGGGCCACAGTTGTTCCGTATTTTTGTAAATAAAATTTATTATCAGCATAAAATTGAAATTTTCTTCTAAGCACCGTAAATTTTAAAATTGTTTTAGTGTTTTAGTTATTTTTGTAAATATGCCAATCTAATGAGTATCCACCAAGCTCAAATTTTATAAGAAAAAATAGCATCTTTCACCGTATTTTTAATTTTTTATCAGAAATATTTTTATCATTTTATTATAAATATATAATAAATTTATTATAAATTGTATAAAATTTATAAATTTATTATAAATTTATGATAAATGCATTATACACTGATTGTAAACTTTTTATAAATTAATAAAAATTTGATATTTTAATAAATATTTTATAAATATAGTCGATTTAAAATTATTTTTAATTATTTTTATATTTTTATCCAAAGCCCATTTTACAATGGCCAGGCCCGCTCTAATTTAGCTATACCCAAATTAACTCTTCATTTTCTACTCACACTTCTGCATAGCGTAAAATCCTTCTAAAAGATGTCGAATTTGCGATATTCTCATTGACAATGAGTCGCTTCATCAAATTCCTATGTTTTTAAACAAGTTTTCTGCAATGGAGGTTAGTGGCCTTCCTTTATCTTACTTCTTAACTGTTCAATTTCTTTAATTCAATCAAAACCAGTTTGTTTGGCCAACGTGAAGCATGATAAACTTTACCTTTCGTCGATTTTCTACTTTGCTCGATTATAGGAAACCCTTATTTCCTGGGAATTTGGGGAGGAGGAATTGGAATCCAATTCCAATACCCAATAGAACACTACCTGAACCTAAAGGCCAAGATCTTGATTTTGTTAATGTTGCACATAGCCATCTAATTCATTCTGATTGGGATAAGCTTAATTCATTATCGACACATTTGACGCCGTTTAGAGTTAAGCACATTCTGCTGAAGATCCAAAAAGACCATGTTCTTTCTCTGGAATTTTTCAATTGGGTCAAAACCCAAAACCCCCTCTCCCATACCATTGAAACCCATTCGATAATTCTGCACATTCTTACCAAAAACCGAAAATTCAAATCTGCCGAGCTGATTTTGAAAAGTGTTCTTATGTTGCCTCCTATAGATTTGCCTGATAAGTTGTTTGAAGCAATCCTTTATTCATATAGAATGTGTGATTCTTCACCTCGAGTCTTTGATTCACTGTTCAAGGCCTATGCACATTTGAGAAAGTTTAGGAACGCTACAGATACATTTTTGCATATGAAGGATTATGGAATTTTTCCCACTGTTGAGTCTTGCAATGCTTATTTGAGCTCCTTGCTTGACTTACATAGGGTGGATATTGCTTTATCATTTTATAAAGAAATGCGCCGGTGTAGGATATCACCAAATGTATACACTCTTAACATGGTCATGCATGCTTTTTGCAAATTAGAAAAACTTGAAAAGGCAGTTGAAGTATTTGAGGAAATGGATACTTTGGGAATTAGTCCTAATGATGCATCTTACAATACCTTGATTGCAGGGTATTGTCATAAGGGTCTTTTGAACTCAGCTATGAAGATTAAAAACTTGATGAAGGAGAAAGGGGTGGAGGCAAATGTTGTTACTTTTAACACTCTTATTTATGGGTTTTGCAAAGGAGGGAAACTACTGGAAGCTAATAAAGCTTTTAGTGAGATGAAAGTCCTCAATGTGTCTCCTAATACCATAACTTACAATACTTTGATAAATGGATACTGCCAAATAGGAAATAGTGAGATGGGTAGTAGGCTTTACGAGGAGATGTTAAAGAATGGGGTTAAAGCTGATATATTGACATTTAATGCCTTGATTTTTGGTCTTTGCAAAGAGGGTAAGACCAAGAAGGCTGCATATATGGTTAAAGAACTTGATAAAAAGAACTTAGTTCCCAACAACTCTACCTTTGCTGCCCTTATTATTGGGCACTGTATGAGAAATAACTCTGACCGTGCTTTTCAGCTGTATAAAAGTATGGTGGGGAGTGGTTGTCGTCCGAATGAACAAACTTTCAACGTGTTGCTTTCTGCCTTCTTCAAGAATGATGATTTTGAAGGAGCATTTACAGTCTTGATGGAAATGTTTGAAAGATTTATGGCTCCCAGTTCAGATGTTTTATTGCAAGTTTACCATGGACTTTGCCAATATGGAAAATATCCTTTGGCAAAAAAGTTATATTGCGAGTTGGAAGCTAGACATATCATACCAGAAGGTTTTGGCAAAGCTAAACCTATCGAACGATGACCATAGAAGGATAATGAGGTATTTGAACATATTGTATAAAGTTGTGCTTTATAGGGTTTAACTTTTTGGTTTACATTTGCAAGTACATCTCTTAATCTATGAGTGAAACCAAAATCGCCTAAAATATCTTATTCATGATGTTAAATTCTTAAGAAACTTTCATTAGCATAAATTGATACAGTATAACTTAAATCAAATGTACGCGAGTTTAACTTTTTGATGCATGCCAAGAGAGGTAGCATAAGATAAGTGCTAAACTTCTATTTGTAGGTAGGGACAGTCCTTCCCTACTTTGTTATTTTTTATCATCTTAACCATTTATTTGCTAATGCATGGATATTTTCAGTTTGGAGTATTTTTAAAGTCATTAGTATTGTCTGTTTGATGTTTTGCTGAATGCTTCCTACTGTATTTATATGCAAGTAATTGTATTTGTTAAATTATGTATATTCTTCATATTTTGTATTTTACATTTGTATTAGGGTTAAGCTTTACAATATTATTGTTAAGTGTTTTTCTAGAGTATGCATATAAACTCTTTTTAATTTGCTGTACATTTTGGAATTAGATGAACGAGATTACACAGATTATTTTCTTCATCTCCATCTTCTCTGTAACCAAATCCTAATTTTCTGGACTCATAATATTTCAACCACTTAAGTTATAAGATGTTATCATTAGCATATTCACTTAAAATTCCTACTTGCTACTCTTGTTTCGATTATGCTTCTTAGTTTCAAACGGAGGCTATATGACCTTTTTTTTGGTGATTGAATTAGGGCTGTACAATAAGCCCGTGGACCGAAAAACCCGGCCCGGCTCGAAGGGTTTCGGGCCGGGTTGGGTCGGCCCTATACTAGGGTCGGGCCACGGGTTTCAAAGTCCAACCCGAGTTATGCTCGGGGCGGGCCTCGGGTTGGGATAAAAATTCTCGGGCCGGCCCGAGATATTAATTTTTTTATTTTTTATTTTTTTTTAATTTATATTTTGGTAATTTATTTTTTTAAAAAAAATTAAAATATTATATATAAATATTGATATAATAATTTATATATTATTAGATATAATTTAGTATAATAAATTTTTAAAGTAATATTTATAAATAAATTTTTATTAAAATTTTAAAAAAAATTTTAAAAAATTCATTATTTTTTTAATTTTAAAAAAATCGGGCCAGCCTGACTCGGCCCGAAGTGGCCTGGCCAGACTGGGCTTCGGGCCGGGCCACGGGCTGCAAAGTGCAACCCGAAAAAAAGTTGGGCCGGGCTTCGGGCTGGGGTCAAACCCGGCCCGTGTACACCCCTAGATTGAATCCATATTACGTAAGCATATGTAAGATATTAGGTTTAAGCTTCTTTATAGTATCAAAATTTATTCAAATAAAGCTTTAACAAGAAAATGTGATCTCAATTAATATTAAACAAATCAACCTTGGGGCACTGGGTCCTCTCGACTTATTCAAATCCATTTCAAGAATTCAATTCCAGAACAAACTAAATATATAACTTTTCGCATTTTATTAATAACCAGAGAAAATACATTAATCAATCATGGAAATTAGATTTGAGAGAAAAAGTGAAATTTCAACATAATCCTGCTACTTTAAATGTAAAAACTCTCGTTTGATTCATAAAATTAACATGAAATAGCAAGTCCATCCCATTAAAAGAGGTAATTGAGTCTTACGTGCCACTGTAATTGACAATGTCATCATTTATTTTCAGGCCTAACTTGTGTCTTTTTCACAATAATTTAGCTAAACTGAATGTGCACTGCGCTTCTAGTTTCCATGTTTCGCAGCTCCACTATCAAGTAATAAAAATATTCTTTCTTTAGAAACTAACAAATGAAATTAACATGAAAATAACAGTGGAAGCATATATGATAAAATTGCATATGCCCCAGAGGGAAATGGTTGCGTAGTGGTACTGGGCGGTGCCAGCAGCTGGCGAACATAAATGGATAAATTGGTAAATGGGGTTGAATGTTTTAAATAGGTGACGTGGGTAAAACTGCCCATATGAATATTAAATGGACAAATGAGTTATTTCGAACCCTGCCCATATCCACCAATTTGCCACCTCTAGACCCAACTAAAAAAAGGTTTGTCTGATTTGTGCCCAGCAATATCAACACGGACACGTAATGGAAACGTCAAAAAGCTCAAAGGTGGGCAAATGAAATTGAAGTCGTACCTTCTAGCATATTTTTTACAGCCAGATATATAAAAAAAATCAGAACAAAACCAGAATCTGGCAATTCCAGCTATAATATCACCTACTTAATGATTGGTGCTGCTTCATAAACATTGTTAACATGCATTAACAAGTGTACAACACATTTTAAATCTTATTCATCCCCAGAGTTGAAGTCACCATATGCTACAATGCTCCTTTCAACATAGTTACATTTAGACTCTCTAAAGTGAATGGCATCATAGGTTCTATACCCACTAATCATATGACCGTCATGATTCATCTTCAACAGCCTCAGCAGCAGATATTTCCGAGTCCAATTTATTTATCAATTGCTCACTTATATGTTGTGGCACAGATATCATGCCAGAAATAATGCTTGGATCAATGCCTGCACCTCCACGTTTTGTCAACCCACAAATGTGCCCTTTCCTGTTGATAGAAATAGAAACAGCAGAGATCATCTGGGATTCCTCTTCCGAAGTAGCATCTACAATATAGTGCTTCCCCACCTATATCAAAAAAAAGCCAAAGTACAAGATGAAATAGAATGAAGCTCTTCAAAACATATAAGAAACAGTTAGCTACATCACCTTTGTTAATGCAACTATGGCAGGAACCTCAAATGTGTCAAATTGAAGAAATTCTTCATCACTTATGTCGACCTCTGGTTGCTCATCACCTGATGCAACAGATGCAACATGGACTCTTGGGATACCTGTATTACTCAATGCAGCCTTTGGGGACAAAAATTAGTACATCCCCAACAAGTGTAAGCCAGCAAAACTACCTATCCTATATTAGTTTTTTGGAAATGCAACGGTATCAGACTGTTCGCAACAAAGAAATACCAGCACCACATAATAATTGTTAGAAACTTGTACATATATGAGATACAAATTTTGAAAATTTTGAAGTCCTAATAGTTTATCCCTTTCTAATTAGTCATTCTAAGTTGTCATATGAAATCTTTCTTTATTGTAGTTAATCAATGTCACGTTATTTGGCATTATCATTTATTTTTTATTTAATTTGTCAATATGAACTGCATATAAATCTACTTTGACATCCAAATACAGCATTGCACTCACTCGAGACGTTTTAAAAGTTGTAAAACTTCAGTTATTAAAAAAATGATTAAGAATAATCAGGTCTAGTCCATTATCATCTAATCATTTTGTGCTGAAACTTTAATGAATTGCAAGCACTTGAAAAATAAAAACATAATTAAAAAAAGAATTCCTTGATTGCAGGAACTGATAAGGACAAAGATTACCAAGCCAATATCAATATTTTTTCCTTAAAGTAATACCATTATAGCATAATTGAAACTAAATGCTTTACCAACAATAATTCTAATATGCCTAAAAAGTATTCAGCATTTTATTTTTAGTAATTTATTTATTCATAACAAAATTTCCAATCTTAAAAATGTAAAAGATATGATCAACATGGTACACTTTATCTTAATAGCCACTATATGATATCATTTAATTAGACTAGTAAAAAACCTTAGGTATTATAACGACATGATAAAAGATGGGACTAGAGAAAATTTCTCCATAGAGTGTTTTAAACCACAGTACAGTTTTGAACTTTCCCATCATGTGACCCACCCTCCCCCTGCCCAACCCCAAAGATTCCTAGAATATGATGTGTAGATGTAACTTAATTGCAGCACCTAGAGCATCTAGAAGATTTCCATCTGAACTGATGACAAGGCCATCAATATACAGATCCCAACATATTTTTCCTTCTACAACTACTAAAGATGATAGATCAATCCCAGCCCCTGAGACAATTCCAACCACTTCATATTAAGTTAAGCAGCAAGAACCTAGATAAGTGTAACATTATTAGAGGATGAGTTAAACAGAAAAAAAAAGAAAAAAAAAATAACTATCAGGCAACAGGTTTATGGTCACTGGTATTGTTCTCCTAATAATACAAACCTGATCCACTTTTACCACCTAAAAGACACCGCTGACTAGCAACTGAGAGTTCTGCTGAAAGATCCTCGCCTCCTCTCCCCTGACCGATATGTGAAAACAGGAATAAATTAAGAAAAATAATTAGACTGGCAAAAGAATAAGCAGACCATATGCAATTAGTTCTTAATTAGGATGAGCATTCAGTTACAAGGACTGCGAAGACTACAACATGAGAAAAAAAAGCTAGTGAATTTTCAACATATATAATAAAGCAAACAATAGCATTTTGCAAGTATCAAACTAAAACAAACAGGAAATATTCATGAATATTAATTCACAAGAAAATATGTTACTTCAGAAAATTCCTAGATAGGCATGACCATGTGCATGGAGAAATTCAATATCAAGGTGCAATTCCTCTCAAGGGCTACAAATGTTATCTGAGGTATTTATCAGAAATATATCCATCAGCGGTCACAATCTTGATCCCAGATGATTATTAAGAATGGCAATATCAAGCTGGTATGTATTAAGAAGGTGGAGATGTTAGAAAGCAAAAGAGAGAATTATACAACCTCAAATGTTGGATCCGCAACTGGACTGCAGTCAACAAATATATAACCTTTCCCTTGTCAGGCTGCAAAGCACTTGGCTTTCCAAGCTCAGCCTCCAATTAAATGAATGAGAACTGTATTTAAGCCTTGAATGAAAAACAGTAAACTACTGACATATCATTGTAAAACCTCAGAGAAAGAAGAATGTTTGGTATTCAATAAAATACCTTCACACTAGCAATCACCTCTGTTACACCTATCCTAACTTGTGCTGAGCCATTTGCCTGTAATGAAACCCATAAAACACAGCATTAAAAGTGTGGTTAAAAGGAAAAAATGAATAAACAAAAATGAATAAGATTCTACCAAGTCCAATTTAAAATCAAGACATATAAATACAAGAATTTGCTACCTGAGGAATGACTCCAGTTTCAACAAAGATGGGTCGGTAGGCATCTCTTTTCCGACCATCAGAGCGGAGATTTTGATTAATGCCGCCCTGTATAAAATGCTTTTCTCCAACTGAAAGTCCTACCATTTCTTAGCATGAGCAACTAAAACAAATAAATAAATAAAGGCAGTCAATCGTAAGGGATCAAGTTAAAATCAAAGGAAAATGGCTAAAATTCATACACAGGAAGGAAACTCCGGGTGGAGATCACAGATTTATTGCATAGGACCTTCCCCATGAACCCAAAAAGGAAACAACTAAAAGCACAAGCAATATTGAGTAAATTATAATCGCAAAAGAAGTCAGCAAGATTGAGACAATTGATTCTACTTAGTTTAACTATCTTTGATTTTTTGCTTAAGTTCCTCACAGCAAGAGTTAAGCAAACATACTTGAACAAATCCGCAAACAGGTGGTACGCATTAACAAATTCCCAAAAAGAATTTATTGAACCGTAAAGAAAGATAGTTGCTTCTATAACACATTAAAAAAAAAACATCAGAAAAAGGGTTGCTTACACATAAAAACCTCCAAAATCAAAATCAGAAACTTAAAATGTATCACAAATGGGATAGAGAGAGAGAGAGAGAAAGTTCTAGGCTCGAGTACTCACTTAGAAAGAAAATCTAGTAAGGGTGTACTTGGGCTGGATTGGCCCGAGTTTATACCTAGTCCACAGTCCGATTCGAGTTTTATTCAGATTGGAGAATACTGCCTATGGTCTGACCCCTAGGTCCAATCAGACCGTGCCAGTTTGGGCTAGGCTGGGCCAATGGATTTTCTATATATATATACAGTTATACACCCTTTTTTAAATACTTTTATTACATAGTTCATTTAAAATAAACTTGTGAATGAGGAAGTAGGATTCACAACAATACTTAATTTTTATCCCTTTACAATCACCATTAAAATTGTAAAAGATAAGGCTACAGATTGTCTAAAAAAAAATAGGAAGAGACGCAACATCATTTTTTCAAATCAATACCCAATTTTCAACAACGTCAGGTCTTAATGCTAAAAAGCTGAAAATTTTGACACCATAAAATAACATCTACAAACCCAATTTGCAATTATTTAAAATATACTTAAAACATTTGCACTTCAATCTTGAATTAACAAGGGATCCTGCAGATCAAATAAAACAACTCAAATAATCAGGTCGATTGTCAAGAAAATTTATCCTCTTGAGACCAGAAAATAAGCATTCCAACTTCCATTAAACCCAAATATATCAACAACAAAAGTCACATATATCAAAAAATAAATTAATAAAATATATAATATTCTCCCTTCACAGAAAGTATCAAAAAGACAAAGCATGAACATACTTTCAAATAATCAAAGCTGTACTGGGGAGTCAGAGTCGAAAAGAAAATTCCTAACTTCTTTCTCTCATTCAAAACCGTGCATGAGATTTTCACCTCGCACGGCTCATAAATGATAAAAAAAAGAAAAAAAAACCTAGAAAATGCATTTGCATTTCTATAGTTATTCAAGAGCACAAGATTCCAAAAATAATTACATGATCAAAAGAGAAAAGAACAATAAATCATAAATAAATAAACAACTGGTTGTTTCATATTTAAACAAACAAGAAATGAAATGAAAAAATAAAATTAAATTAAAACTTACCTGAAAGAGAACAGCGACCACAAACACTGAACACCGACGAAGTCGAGAGGGGAAGGTCTGCTTGTGCTGTTGGTCTGGTCGAGCTTGGGATAGTGAGGGTGAGTGAGAGGAGAGACCGAGAGAGAGAGTGGGTGTTGTCTGCTGGGTGGAGGAGAGGAGAGGAGAGGGCGAGAGAATAAACGTTAGCGGGTCTACGAGCTTTTTAATACACTCAATGCCCGACCCGAGATCTTCTCGGGTCTGGCTTTATTATCAATGAAGCCTGATTATATATACTTTTCAGGCCCTCCAACCCGGTCTTAACCTCTCGGGTTAGGTCGTATTTTTCGAGTTGGCAAGCCCTCTAAATAACTTTAAAATCTAGCTTGAGTACGAATAAATGGAGTGATGAATATAGTGCTGCAGGCAGAGGTTATCAAGCTCTAAAAGGGACCACAAGATTAAGGGCTAGCAGGGTTATAAGGAAAGAAGAAAACGTCACCATTTTTATCAAAACTTTTAATTAGACACCAATGAAAAGTTTTAAGGATAAATCAAGTAGTATCCAAATGACCCGAAACTAATTTGTATGATACAAATTTAGAATAAATGATAATTTTAGCTCCTCAAGCAATAACTGAGAAGAGCCGAATCAAGTTTGACAGCCTCATGAATCTATTGGCTGTATAAACTCAAGTTCAAACTATGCTCAAACTTTAATTTTTGAGCTCGTTAATACGTTCAACAAGCTCAAGCTATATACAACAACGAATAGAGCACAAGCTAGTGTTGAGCTTAACTTGATTTCGAGCTCATTAAAATTAAAAAATTAAATACATGTGTAGCCTCTTGAACTTGTAGTATTTAATAATTTATGTCTTAAATTTTTATTTTAACCACTTAATTCATGTATTTATCTATTTGTTTACTAGTAGATACTTATATTAACAAATATTTATCACTTTGTCTCTTGTATTTATATATTTTATATCAAATAGATATGTTAGTAAATCAACATAATTCAACAAATTTATATTTATAAGTTAAGAAAAATATGAATTTATAAGGTTACGTGGCTAAATTGAAAGTTCAATAGGCAAACTGGCTAAACATTATAAATTCAATGGGTTATATATATATTTGTCTTACTAAAAATATGTTACAATTTAGAAATACATAATGATGCATGCCATATTATATCCAAAAGTTAATGATTCAATATTAAACAAGTATGATCTTAAATAAAAAATACAACCAACAACGATAACAATAAACAATAATAAATAATGTCTAAGATAATTCATATTTGGAATGAAGTCTTAAAATCAATCAAGCAAACTAACAAGTTTCCAAAAGGAAGTAAATTTTAATAGATCTAGCTTGAGCAACTACACCCAATACACAATATGAGTTTAATTAATGCAACTCCTATATAAATAAATTTAAAAAGATCAAATAATAATTTTTAACATGCACTTTTAATTTTGATATATAAACTCACAAAAGTTATGAGGATATTAAAATATTATCTTGTAAATGAATAACGAGATCAAGGTATAATGAACTCTTTAATGCATTTTTTGTAATGTTGGATCAAGCCTTACTAAATAGCAGTATTAGAGGTTTCCAAATAGCTAAAGATGCCCCCAAATTGATACATCTGCTATATGCGAACGAACTTTGCTGTGTGGAAAAGTTGACATATAGGAGGTAAATGCTCTTAACATATCATTCTTAAATATAGTTTTGCCTCTGGACAACTTGTAAATCTCCATAAATCAAGCATTGCCTTTAGTAGAGACACCCTAGCCATATTAGAGATTCTATATGTAACTTGTTAGAAGTCAAGGAGATGTTGGAAGATGAGAAAACCTAGGCGTTCCCTCATGTTAGGGCAAATCCAAGATTGAGGAATTGGCTTTTTTAAGGGAAAAAATCATTTCCAAAAGTCAATCTGGGAAACATAGATTTTTATCTCTACCAGGTAGAGAGATTATTCTCGTCAAGGCTACTCTCACAGCCATTCCCACTCGCATCTTGTCATACTTTCCCCTACCTAAGACCTTTTACAGAAAAATAGATAATATCTTATTTTTATTTTGGTGGAATCAATTACACAAGGAAGGGGCCTGGTTTGGAAAAAGTGGGGATCTTTAGCTAACTCCAAGTTTAGAAGAGGTTTGGGGTTCAAAACAATTTGAGACATTTAATATTTTTTTGCTTGCAAAATAATGTTGGAAGTTAGTTGTTCAATCCAACAGTGCAGGGGGAACTCTAATGAAAACTAAATATTTTCCAAACCTAAACTGCTCTTTCTTGGAAGCAAAAGTGGTAGAGTTTTGCTAAAGGTGAGGGATTTTATTAGCAAATGAGTAAGGTGGCAGGTTAGGAATGGGAAACATATAAACATATGGAAAGATCCTTGGATTATTTTCAAAATAACTTCTCCCAAACCTCAAGGTCTACTTAATCTAAAGTCTTTGACCTCATTTCTAATAGTGGCTTTTGGAATGGAGCTCTATTTTCTTCTATCTTTTCTAATAGGAAAATCAAAGCTATAAAAAAGATTCCTTTGGGACCCTTAGATAATGATGATAAACTCCTTGGGCGTTATGATAATAAATGCAAAATATCTATCAAATATGTTTATCTATTTTTGGGTGATAATGTTTTTTTATTATTATTATAATACAGGAAGCTCCCAACTAGATGAAGGTTTTTGAAAATCTATTTGGCATTTACAGGTACAACCTAAAATTAAATATTTTTGTGTAGAGACTATGTTCTATTGCTCTCCCTATTATCTAAATTTAGGAAAAAGAAACTTAAATATATTTGAGTTTTTGTCCTGTTTGTCAGTTGAACCAAAGTCAACTACTGATATGTTTGCTTAAATGCAACCATGCATGCAAGATCTTCTTGTTTTTTACTGGACATAGAATTAAATTCTTCGACTTTAAATTTTAGTTTCAACCCTAGATCTAGGGCGGCCACAGGCATTTTTTTTAGGCAGTAGCCATAGACCTATCATCTCCTCTCTCTTTTTTAGTAGAATTAGTTCTTTTAATTTCTTTCTTTCTTTTGATTATATTTGAGAATTTTCGGCAACCACAACTCATAGATAAAATCACCCTAATTTCTTCCTTTGACCCAAGAATGTCACCCTCTAAATCTACATATCTTCAATTTTCATCTGATAGTTGTTTTAAAGTTCTCTTCCCCCTCCTTAGCAGTTTTATTTATGCTCAAGGAAGAAGTTTTGTCAGAATCTCTTATTATATCCCCTCTCTATTGTGGATTCAATGGTAGATTTCTTCTTCCTTTTTCGCTCCAAGGTAGGTTCTCTGATCCTTTTTTTCCCTCAACAAATTCAAGATATGAGGATGTATGGGGTAGTGAAGCTTTTTATTTGTTCCTTATTCTATTGATCTACCGATTTTGGTGGTCAAAAATCTTCAATGCTTTGCATCTTTTTCTTTGTTCTTGGCCTTTTTCACCTAATGTTTTTGTGGTTGTTGTTGAAGGGTTATTTCTTGTAGGAATCTGTGTGCTTACAACTAATGAGAATGTTGAGGATCTGCTGGGTTTCTTTTGCTTGCTGGGTGCTATTAGTTTCTTTTGTTTCTCAGTTGCCATTGTTGTTTCTTGTTTCTTCTATTTTGTATTAACCAACTTCAATTGGGTTTTTTCTAACCTTAATTAATTTGGTTTATGTATTTCTGGTTTGAATCTAATGAAATCCTTTCTTTTGATAAAAAAAAATTATGGTGGTATGATCTTATCTCAATTTTAAAATTCCCTGATAAACAATCTATGTTGGCCAAAATTATTTATTTATATTGGTGTATTTGGAAAGTGAAGAATGAATTTTATTTTCAAGGTGTAGATCCTCAGCCTTTTTATATAGTGCATAAGGTTCATACATTATTTTTAATTCTTTTGTAGAGGCTCAAGAGGTAGAAAGTTTTCAATCGGCACAAATTTTCCCTTCCCAAATTTAGTAGCTAATGCAGTGAATGATCTTTTTGAATTCCGTTAGGAGATTGAATCTATCATTTTGAATATTAAGAAGTTGTCGTCTACTCCTAAGGGTATAGTTTTTGTTATATTAGCAAATCTGGTAATGGTGCTGCAAATTGGGTAGCATCTTATATTCATAAATCAAAACTTAGAGTTGATTGGGTAGTTAATCCCCCAAAAAATTTAACAACTTGTTTTTGTATGATGTTTCTTCTTAATATATCTATGTTATTTAGTGAAAAAAAATAATACTAATAACAATAATTAAAATATAAATTCAAAATTATTTTTAAAAATATAATATATGAAAAAAATAAAATTCTTATAAGTATAACTACTTTATAAAAAAAACTAATAATATAAATAAGTATCCTAAATATATGTCTTATGAATATGATTATTTTATACAATGGCTAATAATATGAATAAGTATCATGAGTAAAATTACTTTACACAAGGTATTGTACTAATAATATGAATTAAAACATAACTTTAAGAGATAGAAGTAGAACCAATAATAAAATTAATAAATATAATATACTAATTTATGAATATATATATATATATATATTTCTTGTTACTACTTAATAATTATGATCATTTTATAATATATAGTAAATTTTTTATAAAAATATTAGTAAAAGTTTAGTTATTTAAACTTAATAATCAAAATATATATAGTCTTATTTTACTCTTGAGATATAAAAAATGCAATATTGATAAATATCAATTAAAACATAAGTTTAATAAATAGTACTACTATATTAATAATGTTAATAAAAATAATTACGGTAAAAATTCAAAGCTATGTAGTTATTATATATAATATTTGATATAATTTCAAAAACATATTTTTTTTATGTTGTTCAATTTTATTATTATATATAATACATGAAATAATTTCATATAAAATTTATTAATTGAATTATTTTGTGATATAATTTTTTTACATTATTTAATTTATTTATAATGTATGATAATAAATTAAATAAATTGATCAATTAATAAATTAATATATTTAAATATATTATTTTAAAAAATTTATACTAATAATTAATCAATAAATTTTACTCCACGATGCATGGTAAAGGAGAATGCAAATAAGTTATGTCAGTTTTTGACAAAAATATAAGAAAAATTAAAAATAATTTTAAATTTATCATATTTATAAAATATTTACTAAAATATCAGAATTTATAAAATATTTATCAAAATACCGTATTTTTATTAGTTTACAAAGAGTTTATAATGAGTTTACAATGAGTTTATAAATTTTACACAGTTTATAATGAGTTTATTATAAGTTTATAATAAAATAACTAAAATATTCATAATAAAAAAGTAAAAATTTTTAAAAATATGATAAAAGGTGTCATTTTTAAAATTTTTTAACAATATGATGAAAGGTGTCATTTTTTTTAATTTATATTCGAGTCAAATGACGAGTCTGTAAACGAGCTAATTATTGAGCTTACTAATAATTAGTATGAGAGCCTAATAAACAAGTTGACTTTTAAACTTATAAACAAAGGCCAAATGTTTAAATTATTGCCTGAAATATTATTATTATCTCTAAACTAAATATATCCTATTCTATTAAAAAAAATCTAAATAATTATAAAGTTTTTAAAATTTTATATATTATACTAGTCAGTATTTATATTTTTAACATCTAATTTTTATATCCTCCTATTTTTAAAAATTAAATTGTTTAGTACTTCTGTTAATATTCTCATTCTAAAAATATTAGTCAATTACTTTAATATTATAAAATAATTTATTTATTTTTTCTTTATATATATTTTTCTTTGTTATTTATTAAGTCATGCTTATTTTTAATTTTATTTATATTTCTTATACATAATTTATTTTAATTTTATAAATATTATTAAAAATAATTTTAAATAATAAGAATAATATCTTTTATTATTTTACAGAAAATCTATATATATCATTTATTTTAATTTTATAGGTATTATTAAAAAAATAATTTAAATAATATAAATAATTTCTTTTATTATTTTGCAGACGATCTATATATAAAATAAAATTAAAAATAAAATAAACTTAATAAATAACAAAGATAAATATATATAAAGGAAGAGAAAATAAGTTATTTTATAATATTAAAGTAGTTAACTAATGATTTTAGAATAAAAATATTAACAAAAAAACTAAATATTTTAATTTTTAAAAATATAAGAATATAAAATTTAGATATTAAAAATACAAATATTAACTAGTGTAATATGCAAAATCATAGAGACTTTGTAGTTATTTAGCTTAAAAAAGAGTCATTTAGACTCTTATTATTAGTAAAAATTAATTACCATTAAAAATATTGAGCTGGCAGTATGAGACCTATTTATTCCCTTTATATTTTCACATAACAAAAATATATATTTTAAAAATAATAATTTTTACAGATTATAGTTTAATAATTTAATAGCAATTATATTTAAGAATTTTTATGTAAAATTGCAATTCTATTGTCTGCTAAATGCTCATTTTTATTCGTTCTTTATTGATTATGTTGGTTATAAAATTTTAAATTTTAAATTTAATTTTTTATACTTTTTCTTTTTAATTTATATAATTACTATACAAAATTAAAACGTATTAATAAATGTTAAATTTATTATTTAAAAATATAAAAAATATTTTATAAGAGTTATGACTAATAAAAACTCTAAAAGTATAAATTAAATTAGGGATGGATATCGATTGGTTCGATTAATTAACCGATCGAATTAAACTGAATTTTTTAAAAAAATTTAATCGAACCGACCGAATTTTTATTTTGGTCATTCGGTTAATTAACCGAACCAAATTAGTTAATTCAGTTAATTAATCAAACTAATTAATTTTTTTAATTTTATAATAAAAAAATTATTTAGAATAAAAAAATAATATAATTAAATAACTAAATAAATTTCATTAAAAAATACTTTTATTTTTCAATAAAAATTTATATTTATAGTAAAAAAAATTTAATATAATTAAAGAATTAAACAAAAAATAATAACTAAATAAATTTTTTAAAAATAAATTGGGTTCAGTTAACGGTTAACTGAACCGAATCAATTAACTATTAATCGAACTAAAAATTAAATTTATGTAATTTATTCGACCTAACCAATTGAATTATTTTAAATTTGATTAACCGAACTAAATTTTCGATCGGTTAATCAAATTTTGTCCACCCTTAAATTTAATAAAAATATGTCTTGACTGACTTAAATCATGAGTTCACCTCTTATTTCAATCATTATTAATTTCAACTTTGATTATTAAACTTTTATTATTAATATTAGAAAAATAATTAAAAAATATTTTTTTCTAGAGGACATATATAAAGAATCAAACTTGATTGGCATTAAAATATTTCCCATAAAAGAAGCTTCATCTAACTAATTCAAGATTTTGTCATTGAATCATTAGTTAATAATAATATAAACTAAATTTTATTTGAATGAAAATAATCATTTAAGACAAATGAATAAATATTTAGATTTGATATATCTTGAATATATATACTTTTTTAATGGATATCTTGAATATACTTTGTTTTTAAAGTTTGATGTCTTTGATATTTTAACTTCAAAATGTATTATTCAAAGAAATATTTGATATCTAACTATATTTATATTTGATTTAAATGGCTGGTAGCATGGTTTATTATCACATAATATAATATTATATAATATAGTATTAAAATAAATATTTTTTATGTTTAAAAAGATAATATGGTATAACATGATTAGCTAAAATAATAAAATGATAAGAATATCTTCAAACTAAAATTGATATTAATTTTAATTAAAATTTAAATAAAATAATATTAAATTTATTTTTATAGTCAATAATTAATTTTAATTAAAAATATAAAAACCATATAGAATAATATTAAATTTATTTTTTATAATCAATAATTTATTTTTATAAATAAATAATTATAATTATTAACTATAATTATTTTATAGTTGATAATTAATTTTATTATTATTCTATATTATTTTATAGAAAATGAATGGGATGAGAAGAAAAAAAATATTATAAAGTAAAAAAATTATATTTAAAAGTTTGAGTGCGTAGGTATTTTTTAAAGAAAAAATATTTAAACCATAATAAATCTCCAATTCAATGATTTAAAAAATTTGACAAAAGCAAAATAGATTTTTAAACTATCAACAAACCATGAGATATTAGGGGTGTACAAATTTATCGAGCCTGATCAAATTTGATCAAATTGAATATATTTTAATCGGATTCAATTAGTTTATATTGTATATACGGTGAAATCGAATTAAGATATAAAAAATTTTAGATTCGATCGAATGATCAGATTAAAATTTATTTTTTTTATTCAATCCGAATCTAACCAATATATATATTATATAATTTTTTATAAATTATAATATATATTACATAATCCGATCAGAATCAATTCGATTATAAATTTTTTATATATAATATTATATATATTAGATATATTTATAATATATATTATATATATTATAATTCAATTTAACCTGCTAAAATAAAAAATTTTCAAATCGTTCGAAAATATATACAAGTTGAATTAAATTCAGATTAATTTATATATATATATATATATATGAGTTTAATCGAATTAAAATTTACTCTCTTACGGATGCACACTCCTGTGAGATACCATGCCATGAAATTAAAAGTCAAAACATATAAAATTAAAATTAAACCATCCCATTCGACATCAACCATTGATAACCATGAACATGGTTCAAACAAGGGGTTAGAAACATATAGCTGGAGCCGAGCAGACAGCAATTTGAATCAGAAAATAGAAAACATGAATTTGTGGTAATTAATTGTACAACCACAGATTTCAATTCCATATATCTTTCCCTGCTAACGAAAAGCCCTACCTACACAGGGTTAATTTCCCATTAATTTTAATCCAAAAAAAAGTACAAAAGAAAGTAACAGCTCGAATAGAAACCTCTGAAACCTGCATTAATTAAAAAAAATAATTAAAAGAAAAAAAAGAAGACAGCTCAACCTGTATAATGACCAATGTATAATAGAATTCAAACAGGTCCTTAACCAGTCTTCTCTTCTGATTAGCCTATTAGGGTAAAACCTAAAAATGTCCCAAAAACAGCGTTTCTAACGCCCATCCACATCTCCTCGTTTCTCATTTCTCAAAGTCGCTAACATTTTTGAAAAATACTCTCACCTGTTAATAATTCAATAATAATTAATCAATTAATTTTGTATTGTTACTGTTGTCCATCTGTCACCATCCTTCAAATAACCCTCCTACACCCTACTCTCTATCAGCATCTATCCCCTACAAACACTCTCACTATCTCTACTGTGCTCCAAAATCCCATACGTGCAATGTTCCGTCACTTGTTGATGCTGCCACGTGTCTATCATTCGCTACCAATGCGTTGACATCTCCTATTCTTTCTTCAAAACTATTCAAATAATCTCCTCCCACTTCTATTTCCCACACCCTAATTACACCCCCTGCCCACATTAGCGCATAACCTCCGTTTATGCAACCCATTGCCCTTACTCCTCTCTGTAACCTCGCATTAAACCTGCATATTTCTTCTAAATTGTCCACCCTGCGCACTCTAGCTATTCCTCGGCTATTTACTTCAATGTACGCCTCATTCCACACATCGAAACAGCTCACTATATTAACTCTCCTGTACTCCTCCTCATTCAATATAACCCCTTGGTTTCTCAGATCAAATGCCATTCTTCTTAAGCTCGTGCATGCTACTGCCGTTTCCTGACTCGTTATTCTCACTCGCCCTACTGACTCTGTTAACTCGGTCAGTGTGTGCCATCCTCTCACTGAGTCTGGATCGGTTAGTAACCCGCCAACGAATGTTAGCTCTTCTGTGTTCCCGTCCCATATGTGAAAGGCTCGCCCTGGGACACCAGCGTGGAGGCCCACCCACCATTGCCCACGCCCTGTAAAGTCTATTAATGCCCCATCTGTCACCACGTCACCGAAGTGGAGCCTACGTGGATATTCATTGCTGTTTATGATTGCCACGTGGATGTCCCCGTCCAACGTGGCAAATACTAGGCGCGTGTCGCTGATTATGATGCCTGAGACAGAGCGGGAGAAAGGGCCCAACCGACCTCGGTGGTGGGGTCGGAAAGTGCGAGCGTGCTGGCGCGTCTGGAGATCGAATATGCGAACGGCACCGTCTGAGAAGCCACAGGCGAGATAATTGTCAGAAAGAGCTAGGCAGCGACAAATGAGGGCATCAGGATCGTTAGGATCATCGACATCAGCAGGTTCGAATTGGAGATTAAAATGAGAGGATACTCCGGTGCGAAAATTCCTAGCCGTCCGATGGCAGTAAATGAATTCCTCACGCCACGTGCCGTGGAGGAGTTGGGTACGGCCCCAAATACGGTGGGTGAGACGGTGCCAGAGGAGATCCGATCGCCATACAGCATGCCACGTAGTACAGACCTGAAAAGAAAAACACAAGCCACGTAGACATTTAAGCAAAGGACGACCATGCATGCACGTAATATATCATGCAGCGGGTCAGCGTACTAAAACAATATATTTTGTCCTTACTGCGTATCATAAACAAAGTGATGTACTTTCATTTTGTATTCAAAGTCATATAAATCATATAAAGGTTGTTAGCTAAAGCAAATTCAAAATATACCAAAATCAGATTTCTATTTTTTCTTCAAACATTCAAAAAGATTAAAAATTTATTAAAAATATTCAACTTATATTAAATCAAGATTTTGAGTTAAGAGAGACTACTCGAATACTATTGCTATTAATTAAAAGTGGATAGATTAAATAGTAAACTACTTTAAAAAAAAAAAGAACAAGTTAGTCATGTGAATGTTTAGCAAATCGAAGGAGAAGGGTAAAAAGAGACAAGCAATAATAAGCAGTGAATAGATGTTAATTTGAATAGCGGATCAGAGTTGAAGCAGTCTAGAAAGAGAAAGAAAAAGAGAAAGAGAGAGGGAAGTGTGTTTTGGGGGTTCAGATGTCAGAATCAGAGAAGCAGTCAGAATTCTAATTGAAGGAGAGAAGAGATGGGGAAGTATTAATTTTCAAATGGGGTTGTCTTGTAGCAAAGACAAAGACAAAGACATGTACACAGTGGTGCAAAAAAAGAGCCTTTCCTACATATCCTACTATCAGGGAAAGACTGTGACACCTCTCCCTCTTTATTGTTATTGCAACAAGATTTTGTTATTATTAAAATCCGAAATAGCCTGAAGATAAAGTACACCAAGTACAATGCCCACATCCATACAGAAATCTTTCCACACACAGAGAGAGATAAAACAGACAAATTTTTAGTAATGATATATATCATTTTGACAGCTACACTTTTAAATATAAAAAAGACCATATACAGACAAAGACTTATTATCTGTGGTCCAACTAATTGATATATCTATCTTTTTCTTTATTTTGTTTTATTTATATCATGTAATAAAAGCTTATACTAAAATGTATAAAAAATAGGATTACAAGATGAAGCGTGCTTTCCCACGATGTTTCTCTCTCTCTCTCTCTCTCTTTCATTTCCAAGAAAGGGTTGGCCAAAGACCTGTACCTTTAACAGAAGCGAATCCATATCTTCTATTTCTTTGACTCTCTTCTCAACATCCACTTCTCTCCTACCAAAGTTCACCACTTCATCTTTTTCTATTTCTATTTTTATAATATATATATATATATTTCAGTTTTAGTCTTATGTAATAAATCCATTAAAAAATATATCATTTTTAATTTTAAAAAATAATATCGCTGATCAGTCGAAACTCATTAATTATTAAGTTTTCTCTATTAATTAATCTTGACAATAAAGAAAAAAGAAATAATTAAAAAAAGGATTATTATTATTAAGATATTATATAAAGAGAAGAAAGAACCTCGAGAGTCAAGAGAAAAAACAAAAAAGAAGTCACAAACTGTCTCTGGCCTGGGCTTAAGCCAGCGAGAAGAACTTTTCTCTGAAATGACAAGGAGACATCAGTTTATAAAACAAGCATTGGGCTCCATGTGCCTTTTGGTATTGCACATGCTGGCTTTTGACTGATGCCATTACAACTATCAATTTGCTACCATCTATTCTAATCTCTCTTTATTTTATATTTTTTAAAAGCCTAATCGACAGCAACACTAATGTTTAAATTATTATAAATCTATTTATACTCATTATTTAATAAAACTATTCTAAATAGTATTTATTTTTTTACCTGTCTATTATATAAAAAAAATTATAGAAAGTAGTACTTTTCATGCAACCCAGCTAGCCAATTTATTGTAAAAAAAAAACTAATATAGACAAATAAAAATGAATTTATATTTATTTTTTAAAACGTTAAATAATAAAATTAATATATTTAATAATGAAATTCTTTTAATACAAAATAAATGGCATGATTATCACATTTTAATATTCTTCTTTATGAAAATTATATATTAAAAGTGAAGCAAGAAAATAATATTAACAATATTGATAATTTCTTTTTCTAAAAAATATAATATATATATACAAGACAGATATTAATTATAAATTTTTAATATATTAACAGTGTTATAATTCATATAATAAATATTGGATTTCCAGTTATCTATTCGCTGGATGCTTAAAAAAATGTAATTAATAAAAAATGAGGAAGAAAAAAGACAAAATATACTGAGAAATGTTAAATAGAAAGTGACAAAAAATGAAGTTGCATGTTAGATAATAATTAATAAAAGCTTTAGAGAGTTAGACCCATTCCTTGAATAATGCAATAGGAAATGAACACACAACACAGGCAAGCCAAGCTATAAAGAAGTGGGCTAATAAAAAATTTCTTGTCAATTATTTTTATTTTAATTTATTTTTAAAAGTAGTATAACAAAGTATCTGAATAGATTTTCTACACAATTAAGAAGAGTTTAGTCAAAAAGGCAGTGGTGAAGAAGGGGATTCTAAGAGCTTAAAAGAGAATCATGCCAAGAAAGGGAAAGGCAAAGAAAGGGAAACCCAAAAAATCCCTTTTCTTCTACGTCTCAAAAAGCCGTTTCTTTCATTCCAAAAAGAAATAATTACACTATGTGGAAAAGAGTTCATAAATTTTAGTTATAAATGGACCCATCATGCATATATTTATATTTATAAAAGAATGTTATTGCTTTCTCATATACATCCAAAACCCATTACCATGTCTGTATATTTTTTCAGTTTCCTCAGCTTGTATTAAATTGAAAATCAACCAAAAAATCTCAAATTTTTGATTTTTTTGTTTATAATTAAAAATCATTATATATTGCTCTTACTTTGACTAGAACAAGATTTTTAGGTTTTTTTATTTTTGTCCATCTTTGGAAATAATTCTAATATATAGCATATTTCTCTTCTTAACTGAATAATTAACAAGATTATATCATAGTCCAGATTAACTAAACAAATTTTTTTTTAAAAAATTCCCAATCAAATTTGGGTATTTTTATAATTAAATGCAGAACAGACCTGAAACACATTGGCTAGAGCCTGAGCAGCAACGTGGCGGCCAAAAATGCGAGAAGCATCAATGGCGACCTGAGCAGCAAGAGCTTCTACAAAAGGCTCAGGCCAGACCTCGTTAACCGCACGTGGACGAGACCTTGATGGACCTTCATATTCACCTCCTCTTCTTCCATAAGCATCACCGCTGCCATTGCCATTACCAGATGATGATGAAGATGAAGAAGAAGACATTAACAAAATCAATCAATTTAACAAGATATAATAATATTGATTATATATATATATATATATATAGCGAGTAGTAAAAGAGATTATGCTGAAGAAGAAAGCATGAAAGAAGATATGGGCTGCAAAGGAACAAGGACAGAAAGGTCTAGATAAAGATGCAGGGTGAGGGTCCCAAACAAAGTGTTTGAATATATATAACACGCCCTCCATTTCATTTTAAAAGATTTTTAAGAGTTTTAATTTTATTTTAAAATACTTAATATTTAATAATATTAAAATAAAATTTTAATATTATTTGTTAATTTATTTTCTATATTTAATGTTATTGTTAATTTTAATAGAATGTAGATATTAAAATAATAATAATTAAGAATAAATTAGTAATTTTATTTAATTTTTAATATTAATAATTTTTTTTAGGATATAAGCCTATGTTTTGTTGGAAGTAAATGGAAGTAAAAAGGAAGAAAGTAAATTTAATTTTTTTTATTTTTTTTATTTGGTGTAAAAAATAATAGGGTAAAGAGAAGCAAAGGAGAGTAGATTTATAGTGTTTTTGTTTGTACAAAAATTTTAAAAAAATTGACTAAATAATTTTGTTTGACTCAAAATATAATATTTATTTGCAAATAATATATATAAAATAAAATATCGAGTCCACTAAATTTTACCAATCAGTTGATAAAATATTTTATTTAGGGAAGAAAAGAAAAAATATTTTACCGAAAAAGTTTATTGAGGAGTCCACATATCAAAAGATAATTATACCCTTAATTTAAAATATGATAAAATAAAAAAATATATATTTAGGGCTGTAATCGAACTGAGCTAAGTCGAGCTTTAAAAAATTTAAGTTTGGCTAGTTATAAAATAGTCGAGTTTGAACTTGAACTCGAATTGAGTCCAAATCGAACCCGAACTTATATCGAGCCAGCTTATATATTATGTATCTCAAATTTAAATTTGAGCTTAATTTAAATAAATTTATCAAGTAATTGGATGTAGTTGGATGTTTAACAAGTAGTTGAATATTATTAAACAATAATCATACCATTATCTCTTAAATTTATGAAAAATAATCTCAAATAATTATTACTCTGACATTTATTATTATCAATAAGATTTATAAAAATAAAATTTTACGTGGTCATTATAAAAAAATAATATTTTAATATAAGGAATGGACATTTTAAATGAAATTTTAGAGTTACTGGGCTTTTGGGAAGTTGGAGAGGTGTTTTGCCCTCACCCTGCAAAGTCGGCGGGCGTAAGGTTCTGTTTCTTTGGGTTCGTAAAAGAAACTAATGGGTATTTTATTTAGCTATGGTGTTTTCAGGTCTTTTTTTTTTAAACGTACGTTTTCTTTTGACCAAAACCTACAATTTTTGTACTTGTTTTTTTATTTTTATTTTTATTTTTTCTATACTACTGCTTTTGAAGGCAGATACTAATTATATTTGGGGAGTTATGCATGGATTTGATTCTTTTTATAGTGTAATTTATGGTTTGGTGGATATGTTATAGTAACATGAGTATCCACCTCAATCCATGGGGATTTATAGACCTAAAAATTCCCCATTTTGGTTGTGGGGGACCTCTCAAGCTATAGTCACACCTGAACCTCTAGGTTCACTATAAGCTCACTGGAGACGGGCAGTTTCACATTTCTAATGGGATCTTAGTCCCCGTGCTACAAAAAAAACAAAAAAAAAATATTAATTTTATCAATGTAATGTCCTTTTTCTCTTTTTCCCATTTCCAAATTTATTAACATATTATATGAGTAGTCATAAGGTTGAAAGTAGAGAACTTTTGAACCATTTACTATTAATAGCAAGGAGCGATGAAATTTAAAAATTAAAAACGAAATGATCATCGGAATAAAATGACGAAAAAGGATAAAAACCGAGTCAAAAATTGTGTAAAATGCCACCGAAAATCAAGAAATTTACCGTTAAAAGACTAAGAAATTTGCTGTTGGTATGGAGGATAATGGCCCCTCCCCTAATTCCACCCCTCCTAGTTAACAACTAAAGCAAATATGTCACCCCAATGTTTTTGTTGGCTAATATCCACTAATTGGTTAGCAATGATGTCCTAAAAATTAAGGGATTTAAATTTGAACCCATGTTTATATTTATTCATAATGGATTATAAAGATTTAAATATCATATAATCATATCATACTTAACTCCAATATAGATTGAAAGGAACTCAAACTATCCAAATATATTTTAACATGCTTTACTTTGAATTGAATTTAGTTTAATTTGGAACAATAAGAAGAGAGGACATTAATTCATAAAACGGATGCTTAAAGTTGTTATATAGAGAAAAAATTATAAGAACTTTTGGAAACCCAAATCCAATAAGTAAAAAAAAAAAAGAAGAGATAATCGGCATTGATTTTAGTCGACAAAGATAGAGAGTTGCAAAGGGTTAATAATGGTGCCAAAGAAGAGGCAGCAGGCAAATAAGCAACTTGACTTCTTTAGTTGATAAATATATATATATATATATATAAAAACTGAAAATATATATAAAGATAGTATTTTGACAAGAACGTGATAAAACAAAATCAAAGCTTGAAGATTGTTTGTCCCGCTCTGCCCCCACTCACCACTGCACATATATGATTTTTTATAATATTACAAGTAATCCACATTTTGTTCTTCAGAATCTATGCAAAAAGGTTTTTATTTCTTTATTTTTAGATTAAGGCTATGAAATTTGCAGTCATGATTTATTGATTTTTGTGCTCTAACCAAACCAAAGGGACTTTTTAAATAATTCCAAGACTTGTCATTTCATAGAATAGAATTTAATTTGATTTTCATATTATAATTATTGACATTTAATAAATATTATCAATTTATTATTATTGTTATAGTGACATATATAAATTAAATAATTTTAATTTAAAACAATTAACTCCAATATTTATTATAGGGTTAATTAATATATGATAATACCATAAATTAATTTGAATATACAATCAGTACACTTGATCTTATTTTGTAAGAAAAACTTGAATATGTTTAATCTATCATTAAAAATCAATAATCAATTAATTGTCTCAAGTTCTAAAAAATAAGGTAAATATTCTCATTTCCCCCATATTTATTTTCTTTTTAGCTTAATTTTTTCACAATGACCTAATCTGAATAAGAGAATATTACATTTTACAGAATATAAATATTATTTTATTTCTAAAATAATAAAAAAATTTACATATTTTAACAAAAAAAAAACTGAAAGAAAATAAACAAATAATATTTCGGTAGTCCACAAACTAATCAAAGCGAGACACAATTTATAGTTGCACGCGAAGACCATGATGGAACCAAACGACCTTTATTTTTTCAAACAACTACCTGAATCGCTCCATTGAAATTGCTAGAATTTAGGTCAACTGGTCAAGGTCAAATCTAATTATTAGATTAAGCTTCATATTAAATTATTGTTTTTTCAGAAAACGAATCAGTTAATATCTTTCAAAGTTTTTATTAAGGAATTTAATATTAGTATATCTTTGCTACAATAAATTAAAAATTTACTAATATTAATTTATCCTCACAATAATATTTCACCATTTGTTTACTTTAACATCACTATAAGCTTTACATTTTTAATATTTAATCTTAATTATAACTCAATAGTATAAACAATTATGTTAGTTATATAAATGTATTGATTTATGTAAATTTGTAGCATAATTATTGTCAATTTATATTACTTTAATGAATATTTAGAATTAAAAGTAAAATAATAATTTTTATTGTCAAAAATAAAATACTGTAATTTTTTTATTTTAAATCTTACATTTTATATTTTATTAAAAAATTGGCATATAACTAATAAGTGATTGGTATGGGTGATTTTTTATTTTTATTTTTAAAAATTTATAAGTTTATGAATGAAATTATTATTTTTTAGAAGTATTTTATTTTTTAATTGATTGATTTAGTGTGAACAGAATTAGAGATCTAATGGGTTGAAGGATGTCTGTAGTAAAAAGAATCACATGCAATAAATTTAATTTTTTTATATAATTTATAAAATTTTTGTTGCTAAAAATATGATTAAACCTTTTTGCTATTTTGGGTTAAAACGTGAATTTGACAGTACTCTAAAGAAATCATTAGTACCATTGTAGAATGTTCTAATGTTTAGTTATTTATTTATTTACTTATAATGATAACCATTGTTGCTGAAACACTGTGATGACATTCTATTTTTTTTTTCAAAAAAAACAACAAAAATTATTTATAAATAGAGAATGGTCGATGTCACTTCTCCTACAATATGTGATGTTACTTATTATCATAAAAATCATTGTTATCCCCTTTTAATTTTGAATTAACTAAATTAATTATTAAATGTGTTAGATGCGTTTATTAAAAATTAAGTCTATATGAAATTAATTTATTATTGTTTTCAACTTATCATAGATTCTAAACGATTAATTAAATATTTATATAGACATTATATATAATATATTTTCATTATTTTATTCATTGATTTTTATATAATAAACTTCATTCATAATTATTTTATGTGGATAGCTAAAAATTATAAAAATTTAATATTAAAATTTAATAAATGATAAAAATTTATTATATTAAATACTTTAAAAATATAAACTAAAATTTAAAATATCCAAATTGGCTTAAAACACGAGTAATTAATTAATTAAAGAAAGTAGGCAACAAAAGAGCGTGCAATGTACGTGATGAAACTGAGAGTGACACATAGCTGTCCTTTTTTACTGAATTTGGGAATGGATTAAGTCGATGGCATGATGTTAATGTCTTAATTAATGCCAATTACCCATTAAAATATTATATACTCCACGCATTTCATTTTAATTGTCCTATTATAATTTTTTATTTTTTAAGTGTTATTTTTTAAATTTTTAAAAAATATTTTAATTAAATTTTTTATTTAATAAATGAGAATAAATAAAATAAAAAATATAAAAAATATTTAAATAAATTAAAATAAATTTTTTATTAAATTTATAATAACTAATTATTTTTTTAGCTATAAATACTGTTTTTATATAGCATTTAAAATAAAAGGGATGAAACTAAAAATATATAAAATAAAAATTTTAACTATATGATTATACAATATAATAAGATATTATAAAAATAATAATGCAGTTGAATGAATATATAAAAAGTGATAAACTAACATTTATGCTGTTTCAGATAAAAAAATTATAATTTTTGAGTTAAAATAAAAGTAATTGTGGATATGTTTAAGGTAAATAAATTTTTTAAAAATAATAATAAAAAAATATAGATATCACTATTAAATGATAGGAGATTAAATTTATATTTAAATTTTAAATTTATAATAATAACTAATTATATTAGATAAATTATTAATAAACAAAATAAAATAAAATATTAATTAAAAATCAATTAAATTAAGACTGAATTTTGACAGGGTAGCTGGCAAGCAAAGCAAAAAGAAATCTGGCTAGTATCTGATAAAAAAAAATCAGGCTAGTCTAGTTTCCTAAAATCTGATAGAATCTATCAGCCAATGACAGATCCTAACCCCTAGCTAAGCTAGCCTTGATATCACTGTATTAACCTTGTGATCTCCACCCTCTTTTTTTTTTTTTTTATGTTCTTAAAAAATATAATATTAATTAAAAATAAACTAATATTAGTAGACTCCGAACACTCTTAAAATCATTTCATTTTGCTGTTAGACTATTATTAATATATGGTATATAATTAATAATGGCACTTCTCATTTAATATATATTAAAAAAATAAATTTTTTAATTAATAAAATTTTTATTATCTATTCATATTATCTTTTATTTATATTAAATAACTATTAATTATTAAAATAATTAAAATAATTATTAATTAAATTAAAATAATTATAATTTAAAAAATATAAATAATTAAATGTAATATTATTGATTATAAAATATTTAAATAAAGATATAATAATTAAATTATGATGTAATTATAATCTAAATAAAGTAATAAGATTATATTTTAAAATAAATAAAAATAAAAATATTTTTATTATTTTGAGATTAAAAAATTATTATTATTATTATTATTTATGAAGCATATATAAAAACACAAAATATAGGTATCATATAGATGATATAAATATATTAATATGATAATTTTTAAAAAATATAATATAATATAGATAATATATATATATGTATATGTATATATTAAAAATATACTGAGAAATAAATATATTTAAAATTAATCTATTTATATATAAATATGGCTTATCCAAACAAAATATTCAATTTTTGTGATAAAAATTTATAATTTAGTTGAAGTTATTTAACTCATAATTTATCAATAAATCATAAAAATTAAATTTTATGATAAAAATATATTCTAAAATATTCTAAAATCTCATAAAATATGTTCACATTATGTCTTATACGTGTCATAATGTTGAAAAATAAAAAAATATTAAAAAAATAAGATATGTATAGCCGTCTCCAACTCCTATTGAGTACATATTAAATGCATGTTAATATGAAAAAGTGTCTGACATAAACACTTTAAATAGTGTGTCGATGCTTCATAATTTTTTAATTTATTTATTATCCTATTACTTGTAGATTTATCATAAATCATACTACGAGTTTTAATTACTAAAAAAATTATAGATTAACGAATCAAATTTTAAAAATTTAGCATTTTAAAATCACTCATGTCTAAGGGTGAGTATATATATCTCAATTTGGTTTTTCACTTCTATTAAACTGAAAATCTTACAAATAAAAATTTTTCAAAGCTATTTGACCTTTTTTAAGTTGAATTTAACTATTTGTTATCTGCTCATCATGATTCTCGTACCATTCATACTTGATATTTAAATCAAATTAAGTTATATCGTTCTGAATTAAAAATGTCAAAGCATATATAATTATGTATAATTAAATTATTATTTAATTTTAAATGTACTGAAGGATCAATATAATTTTAAAAGATAGTTATTTATTTTTAAACGCATCAGAAAAAAAATTCGCGCAATGTTAAGAGTATTATTAAAAATTACAAAAAAATTGATGTAAGTTATATGGATTTTAATATTAAATTTTATAATTTTAGCATATTTTTATTTTCTTATAAAGGAAAAAATACTAATTATAAATAATGCCACAGTAGTAACCTCTTAAATTATATCTATCTAATATTAAATATTTTTAATCATTTATTAAAAATATAAAAGCCTTAAAAAATTAGAAAATGACATAAAAGAAATTATTTATAATGTGTAGAATCGAAAATTTTTAGCATCATATTAACAGGGTAATTCTCTACATTAATAATAAACACTTTAATTCATAGAGCTAAATAAATTGTAAATGGTATTATTGCAACATTTCTAGCATCATAAATATTATTTTTCTAATGAAGTAAAATGAAGAAAATATATATTATAAATATGGTAGGTTACCTCGAAAGATCTATCATTTTGGCCATTTTCCAAAATCGGTGGTGATAAGTATTTTCTTTAACAACTGATTTAAAATTATTAATAAGTGTTCGTTAACAGTTCATTCAGTTTTATTATCCCATAAATCAAAATAAGTATTATAATATTTTTATGTGAGAATCAAAACTAACATAGTTTACATAATTATATTATGTAATAAGAGTACTTTCTCATCCAATATTATCATTTTAATATTGTTATTTATACAATTAGTGTTATTGAAACGGGGCACATTCCATAAAAAAATTATTTTAGGCCAAATTACAAAATAAATAAATAATGTTTACGCTTTTTTTACTTTTATTATAAACTTTTAATTTTGACAAATTAGATACCAAAATTTTTTATTTTTTCATTTTTATCATATAAGCGGTTGGAGGTGATGAAACTAGATTAATTATTGACATGTCAATTATTTTATATTTTTATTTTAAAAATAAATAAATGGGTGTTAATTTCATACTTTGTAAAAATAACGCTTGTTCATTTTTTTTTGAAAAAAATTTTAAAAGTAATAAGACGAATGAGCTTTACTTTAAAGTAGCATCCGTCCTTTTTCTACATAGTAAAACCAACAGAGCAACTATGATTCTTTGTTTTTTTCCCCTGAGCAATTGAATTTTGATAGTAGTTTGATCATTTTCTTGAAGTAAAACTTTGACAACAGAGTAACTCTATTTTTAGTGAATATTTATTAAAGCAATGATACGTGAATATCCTATTCACCCAAGTGTTTTTACTAAAAAACCAAAATTTAGATTGTCCATTATTGTAGTGTGTGTCAATAATTTACACATTATTAGAACTTTCAATGAGTTTGAAGAAGTAATATATTTAAAGAAAGAATTTAAAATGAAAGATCTTAAAAAGATAAAATTTTATTTTAGTCTACAAGTCAAATATTTATCAAATATAATTTTTGTGCATCAATTTACTTATATAAAGTAAGTTTTAAAATTATTTAATATGAATAAAGCTCATTCATCGAGTTCTCCAGTTATTATTTGATATCTTTATATAAAAGAAAGTTCTATTTCGTCATAAATACAATAATGGAGAGATTATCGATCATAAAATATCACATCTTAGTATAATTAGTGTATTAATGTATCTTTCTACGACTAGATATAGTTTTCTCACCCAATTTATTAGCAAGATATAGTTTTGTATCAACACAAAAATATTGAAATGGTGTTAAAAGCATACTTTGTAATTTTTGTAGAACTACTAATTTTGAATTATTTTATTCGAAGCAATTCAACTCCAAATCAATTGGATTTGTATATATTAACCATTTATTTGATCCACACAAAGGACGATCACAAACATGATATTTGTTTATATATTGTGATATTGCTTTATCTCAGCGCTCAGCAAAGTAAACCATTGTTGTCACTCAAAAATTATTGCAGTTTGTAAAGAAAGTTGTGAAAGTATGTGGTTAAGACTATTTTTTTTTAAAATAATCTCTTATCAACTGAAAAGAGTTCAATAATTTTTTGTGAAAATAATACTGCATGTATTGCTCAAATGAAAAGATGTTGCATCAAAGATGATACAACCAAATATATATAACCAAAGTTCTTTATGCATAAACTCCAAAAGAAATGTGAAATAGATATTTATCAAATTCGCTTGTGTGATAATTTGAAAATTTTATTGACAAAAGCTTTGTCTACGATAAGGTAATACTCTTATACCCTATATACATACAATATGTATATTCCGTCTACATACAATACATATATAAAATATAAAAGTGTTACAGTAATTAACTATAAAAATACTCTTATTTGATAATATAACAATACAACATTGTAAATATATATACTGCAATTGGATAAATATAGTTAAAAATATATTTTGATTAATTTATTAAAGAAAAATTTTAAGAAAAATTTATCAGAATTTTATCCGTAATTTCATAAAAATCTAGGTTAACAAAATTTAACATGCAATAAAAATTAGGCTTAAAAGTATTTTAATATATAATATGTTTTACATATTTATCATAATCTTTATTTTTTGGCAAATAAATTCATAATCTTTAAATTATTAGTAATTCGATACATCTGTTAAATGAACTTTAACAGATGTTAATTTGGCTAACAGTTTATTTATATGAGTCAGCTAATTAAAATATATAGCATTCCACATCAAAATTACTTTTTGTTATTTGTCATGACCTTTTTTATTTTTTGGCAAATAAATACATAATCTTTAAGTTATTAATAATTTAATATATCTATTAGCTTCACCATAATGAATGTTTATATGAAAAATAATTTACTAATATGAGTCACCCAAAATAAAAAAAAAGTGTGGTATTTCATGTCAGAAAAATTTTATTTTATCATATCATTTCCTTTATAATCAATGAAAATGGATTCTTGTTGGTATTATTTTATTTTTATGAAAATGCACACTTATTTTTTGTGGCAAGGAGTGTAAAATGCTCATATATTTAATTTAATGGAATTTAATAGTGGACATCATATTTTTATATAGTGGACATCATATTTATAGTCAATTTAAATTAATGTGGGTGTCTTCATTTGTGAACATTAAATTATTTGAAGATAATTTCCAATCTTAATAACTAAAATCCATTTTCATTTATTATAAAGGAATATGAGTTGGAAATATAGAGAAATGAAATAATTTAATTTAAAAAATTAAGGTTTATATTATAAACATTTAAGGAAGAAGTCACAAAATAATATTTTTCTGACGTAGAATGCAACACTTTTTTATTTAAGTGATTCATACTAATGAGTTATTTGCAATATAAACTTTCATTACGGTGAAACTAACAGATATATCAAATTGTCAATAATTTAAAAATCATATATTTATTTACTAAAAAATAAAAAAGGTTATAATAAATATACAAAAAGTAATTTTGATACGGAATGCCACACATTTTAATTAGCTAACTCATATAAATGAACCATTAGCCAAATCAGTATCCGTTAAAGTACATTTAACGGATATATCAAATTGCTAATAATTTAAAAGTTAAGTATTTATTTAATAAAAAAATTATGATAAATATACAAAATATGTATTAAATGCATATAAGCCTAAAAATTATACTCCCTAAATATATATTAATCCATAATTCATCATTTTCTCCAAACTTCTCAAGAGTTTACAAAATTGATATTCTTTATAAATTTAAGTACTTAACAAACATAGTTAATATATATTATATATATTTTTATATCATTCTTCAAAATCTCACTTAACTCAAACGTTTAACATAAAGTGTCTATTATATACAAAAACCAAAGTGCATTAAAAATAAATTATATATATATGCAGCACCGATTAACTTGGTCTTATGGCACAACCCTACCTTTACTGTCAATCTCTAAGACTAGTCCCGCTCAGATCTATCGGGATTTCTTTGCATTGCACTTCTATCACCTGTCTGATACAATCAATTGTGCTAAACTCACAAGCTTAATGGTACATACTTTATTAGTATTAGACATTTATAAATTAATGCATGCCTTTATGATACGCAACACATCGTGCTACCGACATAAACAACACTTATTATCACATTCTTTACCTTACAAAATATTTAAACCCCATTATTACCATGTAAAATTCATTTCTCATATATTAACTCATAATATAAATATCAATATCTCACAAATACACACATTTAGCCCAACAAGTTCCTATATAATATTCAAGTTTCAGAATAATTGATTTGGCCTATCGCGACACCGGAGATCTAAGTGTCATATCATACCTCCAGAAGGCACGTTCCCCTAATAACACCAGCGTATCTCACCCGAAGGAATATTAAATATCATGATATATCATTGGCATACCAATTCGATGTTGCTAAAATTAATATTCTAGAATAAATAATCATATGAAGCAAACAAATGCACATCATCCAACCACACTCTCATATTTTCATCACATTTATCATCATGTTTTTTCATTTTTACACATGATTGAATCATTTCATGATCACCTCACATTTAATTTCAGTTATCAATTTCCACTTTTTTATTACTCTCATCTCATTTATCATTTCTTAATCATATTGCATAACCATGAATCACATTTGTAATGTGACTCATTTTCACATTTTATCACATTTTACAAACATATATATATTGCACATCACATTACATATTATTAACATACCACATGCAAATCATGTCCAAGTACTATTTTACAATGGTCAAATGCCCAATACAACACTCATAACACAACTATGCAATATTGCAACGATTTTGCGAATAACCACATTTCAAAGTACTAATATACAATATGCCAAATTATATTCAATGAAAACAAAAGTCATCAAAATATATACTAACCTTGAAAAACTCCAAAACTAACTTAAATTCTCTCTCTAAGCCCAACTTTCACACACATAAACCAAACAACAGGCAAAATTATTTAATTAAAATCACTTTCATGTTTAATTTATATCAAACTATCATTAATTACTCAAATTCTATCAAACTTCCAACAAAGCTCTAATTTTCTCTTTACCACCTTTCTCAAACTTCACTCAACACAAGTCATTTCCACCATCCAACTATAAAATCATCATTTATGTATTAAAATAACATCCAAACAATCAATTCCAATAATTATAAATACTTCCATCAAAAACTTAAATTTCACATATTCACCCATAAACTCTAACTTCACCAATCATGCTCACCTTAATCAATTAATTATTAAATCATCCCATTTTCATTATTTTAGCTTCATAGTCATCTATTCTAATAATTAAAACTAATTTTCTCTCACTAACCAAATTATACAAAATCTTAAAAACTAGAGAAAATAAGTTTAAATTAAAGAAAACTTACTTGAATCTTGATAAACCTTCAAAATCTACTTGACTTCTTTAGGTTTTTAGTGAAATTTTGAGTGTTTAAAGAAAAGTCTCTCTCTCTCTCTCTCTCTCTATCTCGTGAAGGTTCAAACATAGGTGTTGGAAGAGGAAGATGAAGACTCCTTTTTAATTTCCATCCCCTTTCCATTCATATATATTAATTAATTAATTACTTTATTAATTTAATATATAATATATATTTTCTTTTTTTCCCATCCATATATTATTATTTTCTTACTTTGACTTTTCCATTTTTTTATTATTAGTAACTCTTCCAACTATACTATATATTTATGCATATGCGTATACGTTATATATATTTTATATATACATCATGTATATCCTTATATACTCTTGTTTATATCATGTAAATATCATATATACATTATGTATATATTTGTATATATTATTTTTATATCTAGTATCTCTCTCTTTCAATATATTAACTATCCCTCCATACTAACTAATCTTATGTCTATTAAAAGTATGGATGCTATAGATAACATTAAAAAAACTAATTTACAATATTAACATGCATTAACTAAGAGATATTCATTAATATAAGGCAGAGGCGGACCCAAAATTGCATGTTGAGAGGGGCCAAAGCCATACATTAATACAAAAAATTTAATAGATTTTCACAATCAAAACTCTTTTCAATTTCATTAAGAATTTCGGTCAACAAAATAAAATATATTAGTATTTTTGGCAAAACAAATTCTAAATTATTATTATTTTTTGCTACTCATTTAGTTACATAAATAATATAAAATTCAAATTTATATCATAATTACCATCCCATCTCCTTCCAATTTAGATTTTTCAGTTAGCCTTGCAAAATCATCATAATTAATTAATAACTCATGCTTAAATAATTAATTAAAACCTATATACATGAAAAATCCAAAGAAAATTCAACTGGAAGGGAAAAAATATTCAAGAACGTAACATTGAAATTTTAGGATTTCAAATAGAAATTTTAATAATCTAATAAATTTTAGCAAAATTATTTACGTTAAGATATTGATTTAACTTTACTAGAACTCAGTTTTATAAATAAAATTGAGAAAATCTAAATTTGAATCAAATAGAAACTCAAGATTTTTAAAAGAAAAATCAAAATAAATTAAAACAATCCACTTATTAATAAAAACAACCCAATTTGAAATGCCTAGAAATTTTATTTTATTCAAGAATTATCTTCAAACTTGATAGAAAAAAATCTAAGGAGAATGAAAGAAATGGATAATAAAAGGAATGATAAGAAAATCTATTTACCTAAAAAAACATATAATATATATTATATAGAAAAATTAAAAAATTTTGGAGGACCTACCCATATATGAGGGAGATGAAATATGCACTGCATTAAAAATATTGCTACTTCGTTTCCTTTGTTAAGTTTTTTTTTTTTCTAGTAAATTTTTACATAAAAAAAATTTAATTAGACATATTCTTAATAAACAAACATCCAAGAGGGAGGATATTTCTTCATCTTCCTAACACCTCTTTCATGATCATATTCATGAAATTGTAATATTTCATTTAAAATTATATTTAGTAGTGAAACATGTGACTTTTAGTCTTCATCTCTTTAATTCTAAGGCTAAATTTTATATTTACAAATAGAGAAGATTGTAAACTTGTTATAACATAACAAAAGTGAGTAATATAAAAAACTCTTCCTCTCTCTATTTTTCAAATTATTTAGCTTATGCTCTTTTTTTTTCTTGTGTTCATCTAGAATTTTTATCCTTAATTTTACAACAAATACAACACCTTTAAAAATTCATATATATTTTGATAATTAATAAAATACAATTCACATATAAAGGTAAATATTTATAAATTATAATTTACCAATAAAAATTATATACATTATTTATTTTTTAGATAAAATAATAATAATAAAATAAATTCAAGATCATCTACAAATATATTAACATTAGGCATTTGAAATTGTATATGACGTTCTCTCTCTATTTGTTTATTTATAGATGTGTTAATTTTTTTATTTTTAATAGATTTTTAGAATTTCTTTTAGCATTATATGAACCCTAGCTTTGTTGTTTCTTTTTTGCTTTCTTCTCCACTACATATCTAGATCTAACTTTCTATGATTTGAAAGAAAGGTAAGAAGTTTTTTATCTTCTCTTGCATTGAGTTCACCTCCACCAAGTACCAACGGACTCAACATGGCAAACCACCCCCACCTCCCACCATGACTGTATTAGAAGTGTTAATATTATTGGTGTTAATTGTGCAAATATTGCTAAAAGTAAGAAAAGAAAAGAGAAACAATGAAAAATGTTTTTATGTAATTTTGATTTTTCATTATCTGTTTTAATAAGTTACAAACCAAGTTATTTATATAAGCAGAAAACAAATTACAACCTTAAAATTTCTACGTTCATAAATAATTTATGTTTTATACCTTTTATATTTTAGTTAAATTAAAAATAGTAATTGTGAAAGAGTGGATGAGGAATTTCTTTATTCTCTAACACTCGTTCTTGAAGAAATTCTTCTTAACACAAAGTTTATCTCTTAGGAATTTGAAACTTTTCTTTTGGACGTGCTTTGGTGAATATATCAGCTAGTTGTTCTTCTAAGCTGCAATGGACTAGATTGATTTGTCCTTTATGTTCAACTTTTCAAACGAAATGATATTTAACTTTGATATGTTTAGTCTTTCTATGATGAATTAGATTCTTTTTAATAACTATTGCTGACTTACCATCATAAAATATCTTGGTAGGTTGCTTCTGAATTGCACCCATTTCAGAAAAAATTCTTCTTAGCCTGATTTGCAACGACACATACTACTATGTACTTATCTTCAGCTGTTGATTGAGCCATGATATCTTGTTTTTTATCAAGCTAAGAAAACACACTATTTCCAAGCGATAATACATAGCCCGAAGTACTCTTGATATCATCTAAAGATATAACCTAATCACTGTTTAAATATCCAATCAACTTTGAGTTGACAATAGGATTGTACCAAATTTCATAGTTTGAAGTTCCTCTTAGATAACAAAGAATTGTTTTAATTGCTTTCAGATGTATTTTGGTTGGCTTCTACATGAATTTAGATAATATACTTATAATATACATTATATATGGCCTTGTGTGTTTTAAGTACAGTAAGCTACCAATCATACTTCTATACAGCTTTGCATTAGCATCTTTAGAGTCATCTTCTTTGTTAAAATTTTCATTTTGAGCAAAGGTTATTGAAATAGGCTTCCAACTTTCCATTTTAAACTTTTTTAACATGTTGACAAATTTCTTTTGACATATGAAGATTGCCTCATCTATTTTATTGATCTCCATGCCAAGAAAGTAATTCATCATGCCAAGACAAGTTATCTTGAACTGCTCTATCGTATCCTGCTTGAATTTTTTTTTTATCATAGATGGATTGTTTCTTATAATAATAAGGTCATCCATATAAAGTGAGAGGATAAGAATATTTGATCCTTTTGACTTTATGTGCAAAGTAGCTTCATTCGGACTCCTTCCTAATCCTTGTTGAATGAAGTACATATTAATTAGATTATACCATGTTTGCAGAGACTGCTTAAGACTGTGTAATACCTTTTTCAACCTTAAAATTCTGTTTTCTTTTCCCTTTATCATGAGCCCTAGGGGTTGTTTATCACAAATTTCTTCTTGAAGAAATCCATTGAGAAAGGCAAATTTTACATCAAGTTGATAAATCTTCCATCTTCTTTGTGCTACCAGAGCAAGAATAAATTAGATTGTCTCTCATCTTGATACTAGGGCAAAAGTCTCGTTGTAATCCATGTTGAATTGCTGTGAATATCTTTTAGCTACCACTCTGGCTTTGTGCTTTTAAATTGAACTATCTAGATTAAGCTTTGTCTTGAATATTCATTTCACGCCAATAACAACTTTGTTTGGTTATTTGCCTTATAATTCCCACATCTGGTTCTTTTTTATCCTTTAAATTTCTTCCTTCGTAGATGTTCTCCATTCTTCATGTTGATATGCTTCTTTATAGCAATTTGGAGCATGAATTGCAAAGCAACAAAACTCACATTGCTCAATATCAAGATTAAGAACTTTTTGAGTCTTTATATAACTCTGACAATCTCCAAAGATTCTTAGATGGTGAGTCAGATAAACTATCATACTTAGACCTAGGAGAATTGGTATCATATGAGCTACTACTAGACTCCTCTTAGGAATGTTGACTTGGTTGATCGACTTGTGTTAGTGCTAGTGGGGAAGCTTCTTCTTGTTGGAATGGTTGGGTTGTGACATACCTTCTATCAATATCATTATGCTCCCAATTCCAAGAAGCATTTTCATTAAACACAACATCTCTATTAACTTGAACTTTACAGCTGTGTGGGTTGTACACTCTATATTCTTTTAATTGAGAGATATAGCTAAGGAAGATTCCTTTCTCTACTTTACCATTAAGCTTTTGTCTTTTTTGCTGGTACATAGATGTAACAAATATAACCAAATACTTTTAAGTGACTTACAGATGGTTTATGTCCTGACCATGCTTCAATATGTGTACATCCTTCAATTACCTTCGTAGATAGCCAATTTTAGGGATTAACAGATGTATATATTGGTTCAACCCAAAAATTGTTAGGTAAACCTCTATCCTTCAGCATCAATCTTGCCATATCCATCACAATTTTGTTCTTCCTCTCTAATATGTTATTTTATTGTGGAGTAAATGGGAAAGTAAGTTGATGATGTATATCTTTCTCATCGTAAAACTTGTTAAATTGTGAGGAAGTATAGTCCTTCCCATTATCACTTTTGAGATTCTTAAGTTGGTAAGAACTTTTTTTTTTCCATAAAACTCTTAAACTTGTAAAAAGTTTTAAAGACCTTAAACTAATTTTTCATGAAATAGACCTAGTCATCCAAGAGTGATCATCAATAAATAAGATGAAATACCTGTTATTGTCAAGTGAAGGGGATTCTCATAGGACCACATACATCAATATGTACTAACTCAAGTTATGCTTATCCCATTGGAAATGATTGCCTTGCCATTTTTGCTAGTTGATAACCATTACATATGCCACTTGTATTTGAAATGACAGGAAGACCTTTTACCATATTTTTTTTGTGAAAGTAGTTTCAAACTCAGAAAGTTACTATCTCCAAAGTGCTTGTGCCATAACCATACTACCTCATCTATCTGAGCACGCGTTGATTTTTCCATTGCAGCAATATGCCATTGTATAAGAAAACATTTTTATTGCATTTTCATGCAAGTAATTGAGTTTCCTTTTGGATCATATATTGAATAAGAGCCACCCTCAAACTAAAGAGAATACCCATTCTACATTATCCGAGGAACACTAAGTAAATTCTGATCTAAACTAGGGACGTATAGAATACCTTTGATCAATCTTGTGCCTTTCTTTATCTATATAGCAATAGTACCTTTGTCTTCAAATTTTACTATAGGTCAATTGCTAATTCTGATAGGAACTTTGATTGATGTATCTATTTCTCTAAAGGCTTAATACATCAATTGCTCCTTAAACTTAGCAGTTTTGGTCATTTTGCCTCATATATTTATACATTTGATATATTACCCCCTCTACTTGTTTATTTTATTCTATTGAATACTTATATAATCACATATTAGTCACGTTGTCTCTTGCACTTGTATATTTTATATCAAATTGACACTTACATGCACCTGTAGCACAATCTTTGTCTAAGTGCCTATAAAATAAACAAATACAATGAGTAAAGTGGCTAATATATAATTATATAAGTATCTATTTGAACAAAATAGACAAATAGATGAGGTAATATGGTAAATATAAAAATACAAGGAGTAAAATGACCAAATCTGTCATGTTCAGCGGGTTGCAGATGTATTAGGCCTTTCGCTAATTACATGAGAATACTTGGTCATATGATTAGTGTATCCACTATCAATAAGCCAATCATCCTTCTGATTTGAAATGCTTTGACAAGCGTGAAACAATCGATCTTCTTCATCCATTATCTCTGACACTCTTGCTTGATGTCTTTTAAATTTGCATTCGTGCTCCATGTGACCAAATCTCTTGCAAAAACTACACTGTGACTTTCCTTTATGCCAACAATTTCTTTCTTCATGATTTTTTTACATATTTTACAATAAGGTAATCTAACTTTCTTGTTTTCTTCTTTGTTGCTTCCCAGATTGTACTTCCTCGGACCTCCTCTTATTTTATTTGATCTTGAGGATGATGGTCTATGCTTTGTCTAAAAGGCTCATTCTAAAGATGCTTCATGCCTTTTAGACATCCTATTTTCATGAACTTGAAGAGAACCAATGAATTCTATTATGATTAACTTCAATAGATCTTTTGATTTTTCTATGACATTTACCACCATCTCAAACTTTTCTGGCAAATTGACTAACATTTTTTCCGCTACTCGTTGATCATTAATTCTATCACCATATGCTTTTAGTTGATTCACAAGCTCTATTACTCTTGAACAATAATCTTTAATGGTTTCTCCATCTCTCATTTTTAAATTCTCAAACTCTCGTCTTAATTATTGAAGCTTGACTATTCTTATCTTTTTTATTCCTTCAAACTCATTCTTCAAGATATCTCATGTTTCTTTTGCTAAAATGGCATTCATTATATGTAAAAATATTGTATCTGAGGCGACAAGATGGATTTTGGCTAATGTTTCTACATCCTTTTGTGGCCAATCTATGGTCTTTGAAGTTGATGGGCCATATTACCCTCAGCTTGTGGTATACTATTTTATACTACTTCCCATAGGCCAAATGCATGTAAGATAGCCTTCATTTTAATACTCCAATATCCATAGTTTTCTCCATTAAAAAGTAGAACAACTTGTTGATGGTTTGTAATTGCAAAAGCCATTTTTTAAAATTATCTTTTGTGGAATTTGTATTGTAACCTTCTTTATCGTTGTGGCTTCGATACCACTCATTGGTACTAGTGGCACTAATTGTGCAAATAGTGCTAAAAGTAAGAAAAGAAAAGGAAAAAGAATGAAAAATATTTTATGTAATCTTGATTTTTTATTATTTGTTTTAATGAGTTACAAACAAAGTTATTTATAAAAGTAGAGAACAAATTACAACCATAAAATTTCCACATTCATAAATTATTTGTGTTTTATACCTTTTATATTTTAGTTAATTAAAAATAGTAATACTTCAACTGCCACATCGTTAGAAAATCCTTTCTTTATCTTTATTCTTGGTGCCAAAAGTTAAGTAAAGGGATCAGCTGTCAGCATGAAATTCAATAAATTTTTATTGCTAAATCACTTCTACTGCCGAATGCAGTCTCTAGAGGCAAACCTCAAACGTGGGTTTATTTCTTTTGATTTTTTTTTATTTAACTCAATCATCTATCTATATATATATTATAGACTTATATGATGATAAATTGAAAAACTCACTGTATTTTATATGGTTTAGTTTTATTTTTGTACTGATACAAGAGCAGATAAATTTACAGAAGTGAGGTTCTATTTTATTATTGATTTAATAATGCACGCTAAATGTTTGATGCATTGCTCAGATGGCCTTGGTAGGATGTGGACTTATGGCTCTACTTGGTCATAAATACTAAATGCATGCAATTGTTAAAGTTTGATACATTATACACACAATTATAGACTAGTTACAATATAATAACAATTACTTGTTCTGATGTTAAAAATAAAAAATATCAATAAAGAACATATAAAAACTATTATCTACACATTAATACTTTATTATATATTAGTATATTATTGGTCTATTATTAATATATTTTATAATACATATTTGTTTTTTTTTTAATTTTGTGTTGTTTCTATTTATAAGAAATTTTTTGAACAGTGTGGTTTTTTACTTTGTCTTATGAAAATGAAACTCAATATTATATACTTAATTATGTAGTTTGTATATAGTAAACCCAATATACATTAAATATGAATTCCTTGTAACTTTTTGATATTTGATGTTATTTGATTAATCTTACTTAATTATATTCTATTTTTATCCAAAAAGTGTGAGTTATGTTATTATATCTATTATTTGCTATGTTTCTGCATATTAAACTTAGTATATACCGAATATATATACTAAGCATTGTATAATAAACTCAATATATCATAAGCATAACTTGTTAGCTTTTAATATTTGATATTATTTGATAAAAATAAAAATAAAAATTGAATGATACATTTACTGAATAAGATTTTATTATACTTAATAATATTTTTATTTGGCATATGATAAACTTATAATAATCTAATAACAAACTTTATATATATTGTATGGAATTATTGATACAAAATATAATTTATGTTATATTTGAATTATTATTAAAAAAAATATTTTATTTTGTAATACAATTTCAAACTTATATCATTCAAATATTAAATAAATAAAAAATAAATAAAAAAATCATCAATTTTGCAGTTTATATATAATAAACTCAATATATAATAAGTATAAACTCTCCATATATACTTTTTAGTATTTAATGTTATTTGATAAAAAAAAATCTAGTATATTTAATAGAATTTTTTTTGACGCCAATAGATTTATAACATTAAGGTTTTTTTTTTTTTTGGTATTTTCCTAAAAAGCCCTAAAATGCGCCTAACATCCACTCTTTTTTAAGAGATACTTACAAAATTACCTTAAAAATATGCTTCATTTTAAAAAAATACTACACCTACAAAAAAAAAGTTTTCAAAAGTACTAAAACTAATATTTTTTTTTCAAAAATACCTCACTCCTCACTAAAATAATATTTTATATATATATATATATATATTCTCTTATTCTTGCAATATTTTACTACAATATTCATCTTTTTTTAAAAATTTACTATTAAATAAGTATATTCTAATAAAATAATAAAAATTAATATTTTTAAATTATATTTTCAACATATAAAATGCATTAATTTTTTATAAAGGAGAAAATTTTAATTTTCATTATAAATAAAAAATAACACTCATAAAATAAAAGGTAAAATATATTAAAAAATATTAATAAAAAATTATTAAATTTATTTTAAAATAAATTTTACTTATTATAATATACAAAAAGTTTAAATAAATATTAATTTTATTGTATAGATGTTGCATATATATTGTGTGTATGTTATATGTATTGTAGATATTGTATAGATATTATGTATATATTATATTTTTTGTTATGTATGTTGTGTGGAGATTGTGTGTATGTTGTCGGTACATAAAATAAAAAAATAAATTTAAAAAATATAAAATAAATTATATAAATATTGTGTAAATGATATGCGTATGTTTTGTATATGGTATATATTATTGTTTCTTATGTGTATATTACATATATTGTATATATATTTATTTGTATATTGGAAATATGATAACAAAAAAAGTATTTATAAATAAAAAAGCATAAAAAAACCACAATTTTTGGCTTAAAAAAAGGGGTAAAAATTGTGTATTGAGTAAAAAAAAATCAACTACCGTATACAGTGAACATGAAATGTTTTTTTTTTTTTTATATATATCTTAGATGGTGTAATTTTGTCCTCTTTGTTTTTGGTAGACAAAAGAGATCTCAAACAAGAACTAAGAAGCAACCCAACGAGACCAAGTAATACCCATAAAATCTTGTTTTTTTTTGCCTTCGCGTAATTTTGCTCTCTTTTTTTTTTGTAGACAAAAGAGATCTCAAACAAGAACTAAGAAACAACCCAACGAAACCAAGTAATACCCATAAAATCTAGCATCAAGATTTGCTCGAGTCCAGGGGGAGGCGAAGTCAGTCGATGAAGTCCAAGAGGGATACTCCCAGCATACTTTGCTAGAAAATCAACAGCCATATTAGCTTCCTTATATATATGCTTAATAGACACCAACTGGCTTCTCTCTAATAATTCATTGATGGCTGAAATTAATGGAGCATTCACATTAGTTAGCACATCTTCTTTAATCATTTTCATCACTGCATTCAAGCTCAACATCCTTGAAACCCAAATCCTAAGCCAAAGATAAACCTTGGAAAATAGCCCACAATTCCGCTTCTGTGATGGAGCATAAGCCAATGTTCATCCCAAACACACCTAGCCAGCGACTAGATATGTCACGAAGTAAGCCTCCTGCACTTGCTTTCCCAGAGGTCAAAGAAAAGGCACCATTCGTATTAATTTTTGTTGGCTCATCCAACCCATTAAAATAATGGATTTGCTAAGTTGCAATATTTGACTAGATAAAATAAAAAAAATGAAGAAAAATATTTACCACATTTTTTTTTGTTATTGTAGCCATAATTTGAATAGTAAAAGTTAGCACAAATTAGGATGTTCACACATATTTGAAGGCCTATAAATAGTCTTCTTCCATTCACTTTAAAATATACAAGAAAGAAGAAATAAAAGAGGAAAAAATATTTCAAGTAGTTTGTGAGATAAATATTAGAGAATTATTCTCTAGTTTCTTGGTGTGATCATCCAAAGAGTGAAAATTTTGCTAGAGAGATATTTAGATATTTTCTCCAATATTGGTGATCTCATGTAGTCAAGCGTGGATTACTTGAGAAGTTGTTATACTTGATTTCTTTGAATTAGTGATTTTATTTCGGAGTTTGTTCCGTAGTTTTTTCCTTTATATTGGAGGGTTTTCCATGTTAAATCTTGTGTATCTTATTCTTGTTGTTATTCTTTGTTTCTTACTATTGTGCATTGATTTACACAATTAATTATTGACCAAAAATTTCAACAAGTGATATCAGAGCTTAGTTCTTTGGGTATAAAATTAATTGTGTAAATTAGAATGGATGAATTCACAGGCACCATAATTAAATTATCGGCTTCAAATTATTTAATTTGGAAGTCGAAAATGGAGGACTTTTTTTATTGTAAGGACCTTTATGATCGTATAAAATTAGTATCTAATAAGCCAAGTAAAAAATCAGATGATGATTAGGAGAAGATGCACAGAAAAACTGTCAGTACTATTCAACAGTGAGTAGATAATAATGTCTATCATCATATAAGTAAAGAAGTTGATGCGCAGAAATTATGAAAAGATTTAGAAATCATGTATGAGAGAAAAAGTGCTCAGAATAAAGTTTTTTCCATTAGAAAGCTTGTGAATTTGAAGCTAAGAGATAGACGATCAATTGCAGAACACTTGAGTGAGTTTCAAAAATTAATAAAATAGCTGAGCATCATGAAGATAGCCCTAGATGATGAATTGCGGGCATTATTGCTCTTGAGTTTCTTGCCAGATAGTTAGGAGACCTTAGTGGTGTCTCTCAGTAACTCTACCTCAAATGGTGTTTTGTCTTTATCATCAGTAAATGACAGTCTCTGCAATGAGGAGACTAGAAGAAAGGATATGAGCATTGATACTTCACAGGCTTTTATTATAACCACAGAGAGCAGAGGTAGAAGTAAAAGCAGAGATCCTAAAAGGCGTTATAAATCCAAAGGCAAGTCACAATCGAAGGTGAAATTCAGCTGTTATCATTGTGGCAAGAAGGGGCATATAAAAAGAAACTGCAAAATTTAAAAAAGAGAATAAAATGATAAGAAAAATTAAAAGAAGGAAAATGATCAAAATACCACTGCAACCGTTGCTGATGATAATGAAGAGATGATTATACTTTCTATTATTAAGGAGCATGGCAAGATTACTAATACTGATATGGTGTGGTTTGTTGATTCAGAAGTATAATACTATGCTACACCAAGGAGAGATGTCTTTACTATGTACAAAGCAGGTAATTTTGGCAGAGTAAAGATGGATAATACCAGCTAGGCAAATATAGTGGGTATTGGTGATGTTTGTGTTCAGAAAAATGTTGGTTACATGTTGACTTTGAAGAATGTGCGACATGTACCAGATTTAGACCTGAATTTGATTTCTACTCATGTCTTGGATCTAGATGATTATTACAACACCTTTGGTGACAAAAAGTGAAAACTCATCAAAGGCTCAATTGTGGTTGCTAAACGTAGATTGTGTTATACACTCTACAAGACTCAAGTGACGACAGTCAAAGGTGCACTGAATGCAGTTAAAGATGATATTTTTCCAGGCTTGTGGCACAAAAGGATGTCTCATATGAGTGAGAAAGGGTTGCAAATTTTAGCAAAAAATCTCTCGTTCCCTTTGCTAAAGATATGAGTCTAAACCCTTGTGATGATTGTTTGTATGGCACACAACATAGAGTCTCTTTTAATAGTTCATCTGAAAGGAAAAATAATATACTTGAATTAGTTTACTCTGATGTATGTGGTTCTATTGATGTGAAAACTTTAGGAGGTAGTAGATATTTTGTTACTTTTATTGATGATGCTTCACGAAAGGTTTGGGTGTTTGTCCTGAAATCAAAAGACCAGGTTCTTCAGCGTTTTAAACATTTTCATTCAATGGTGGAAAGAGAGAAGGGAACATCCTTGAAATGTCTTCGCAGTGACAATGGAGGTGAATACACTTCCAAAGAGTTTGCAAATCACTGCTTAGAGCATAGAATCAAACATGAGAAGACAGTTCCTGGTACTCCACAACATAATGCTATAGCTGAAAGGACAAACAGAACTATCTTGGGGAAAGTTAGATCCATACTGAAAATTGCTAAACTCCCTAAGCCATTTTTGGGTGAAGTACTCTACACCACCTGCTACTTGATGAATCGCTCTCCATCACCTCCTTTAAAGTTTGATGAACCTAAGAGAGTGTGGTCTGGAAAAGATGTTGCTTACTCTCACTTGAAGGTATTTGGATGCAAGACTTTTGTCCATATACCTAAGGAGCAGAGACAAAAAGTTGATGATAGAGTTATTCCATGTATTTTTCTGGGTTATGGAGATGCAGAGTTTGGATACAAGTTATGGGATCCAGTGAAGAATAAAGTCATCAGATCCAGAGATGTAATCTTCTATGAACATAAGACTTTGTTTGACTCTAAGCCAGCAGAGAAAATTACAAGTTCTGATAATATTTCTCTTCCTGTATTAATTTCTCCTTCAATCACAATTGCCATAGATGAAGGAGAGTTACTTGAAGAACATGGGATTGATGATATGTCAGTACCAGTTGATGTTAATAATGATATCGAACAGGGGGAACAACCCCTTCATCCTTAGATTGTAGAAAAATTTCATGTCAGAAGGTCAACTAGAGCACATCATCCATCTATCAGATATCCCAGTTCCGAGTATAAAATAGTTACTAAAGAGGGGGAGCCAGACAGCTTCCAGAAAGTTTAGAATCATAAAGAGAAGACTCAGTGGATGAAAGCAATATAGGAGGAGATGAGTTCTTTAAAAAAGAACAATACTTATGAGCTTGTTGAACTTTCAGAAGGTAGAAAAGCCTTGAAGAATAAATGGGTGTATAAACTTAAGATGGATGGAGAGAAGCTAGTAAAATACAAAGCTCGTTTGGTAGTAAAGGGCTTCAATCAGAAGAAATGAGTTGATTTCGATGAGATATTTTCTCCTGTTGTAAAGATGAGCTCCATTCGAGTGATTCTTGGTTTGGTTGCTAGCTTGGATCTTAAGCTTGAGCAGTTAGTTGTGAAAACTGCATTTCTTCATGGTGATTTGGAGGAAAAAATCTACATGGAGCAACTAGAAGAATTTAAAGTAAGAGAGAAAGAACACATGGTTTGTAGATTGAAGAAGAGTCTGTATAGGTTGAAACAGGCTCTGAGACAATGGTATAAGAAATTTGACTCTTTTATGGTAAGTCATGACTATACTAGAATAGAAGCAAATCATTGTGTGTACTTCAAGACATTTTCATATGATAAATGTAACACCCCTATACCCCATATACACACACTACGTACCACCACATCTGTAATATACATATATCGGATATAGAAATGTTACGGTCTATTTTAAACCAAACCAATCTTTCAAATTATATAATATAGGAAAGTTAAAACATTTAATTTTTATTATAAAACAAAATAGTTAAAACATTTATTTATTAAGCAGCGGAAAATGTAGCGGTATTTATATATATAAATACATCAAAATCAATAGTTACAAAACATAAAGTTTATACATGTTTGGCAGTTCGTCTCTGATCTTTAAGCCCACAATCAACACTTCAAAATCTAGACTCAAATCGGTCTAGCTGAACTCTCTGGTTCTACCCTGTCACCTGCGTGATGAACCATAATCGCGCTAAGCCAACGGCTTATTGGTACAAACCACAATAACAATATGTTTCAATGCAATATCAATGTCACACATTTCAACAATAAAGACAATGTTCATAAATGATATATCAATATTTTTCATAACACAACATTCCATTATTTTATTCAATTGTTTCAACATTCATGAATCACATTGAAACAAAGACAAGCATGGGCCCAAAAGACATTAATATGTTATTCAAAGTTCAGAGTTACTACTTTGGTCCATAATCACAATCATCAATATATATTTATCCATGGATAATCCAACTAGATTTGAGCTTACGACCCAATCTTTTCACTCAATCTAGCTTCAAGAATTTATTTTTGAGGCTTACGACCCAGTATTTTCACCCCAAAAACATCACATTTCACATTTTTCAGCTCGACTCGACTTACGACCCGGTCTTTTCACCTATCCAGCGATTCATAGGCATGCCGCCAAATCCAGAACTCTGAAAATTGAATAACATATTAAGCACACAATTATTTCATTTATCTCTTTATCAATCTCTTCTCAATTCATTTCATTTCTCATTTCATATTCCATAATCAAATAGGCAACCATGCCCCAATAATTTCATTTGCACTATCATAGCCAACAACAATGGCCTCACATTACATCATATCTCAATTCACATTAAAACAATTCATCATTAAAGTATTCATAACCAAATGCATTGAACATATATTTTGAACAATCATTATATCTTTCACATTATGCAAATCATAGCATTAAGCAAATGTATCAACAATACAATAGATTACTTAACACATTTACAGCCAAATGTGTTAAGTCTCAATGTCATGTAAATGTATGCAATAATGTAGGGTTTGTACTTACCTCAAGAACAACTCAAACCAATCTATACACTTCCTCTTCCAATAATCCTCAAGACTTAGGTTAGGACAACTCAACCTCTTCACAACCTAATCCAAAAGGAATAATACACACTCACTTAGAGATACACATGAGATAATAAGACTAAGGACTAACTAGGGCAAACTCTATACATGACACGCTTAACAACACGGGCGTGTCCCTGACCGTGCCCTAAACTCACAACACAGAAGTTTTGACATGCTCAGAACCACGGGCGTGTCACTGAACGTGTAATACATTCTGTCTCACAGAAATATTGACACGTCCAAAAATACGGGCGTGCTCATGGCCGTGTCAATTCTTCACCAACACAGTAGCTATGACACACTCAGTGACATGGGCGTGTCACTGCTCGTGTCACCCATCCAAGAATACAGAACTATTGACACGCCCAAAGACCTGGCAGTGCTCATGGGCGTGTCAGGCCAAAAATGCAAATTCCGGCAATAACAACAACATATCCAACAAACCTCTTACTTCCACCATTATCCACTTCAAACAAACTTAACTAAACACAGCCAAAAACCATAACAAACTTGCAAAAACACCAAAACAACTGAAAACATACATCAAACACAAATCATAATCATCACTACAAACCCAAAACACAACCACAACACTTTCTCTTCCAACAAACTTACTCTTTCCTTCAATCCAACCCCAAAAATCCAAAATCAATTGAACCAAACACTCTTAAACACACCACAATCAAACAAACACATATCAACCACAATCTCAACTCACAAACTCAAAGAAAATCAAAGAATCAAGTGGAAAACTTACCAAAGATGAAGAAACTCTTAAATTTCCAACTTGATCACTTGAAAACTTCCTTCAATCTTGAGTTTGGAAGATCAAATCTCTCTTTTGCTCTCTTGCTATGGAGGGTCAGCCAAACAAAGAAAAGAAAAGGAAAGAAAATGAGCCGCGAAGAAGAAAGAAGGAAAGAAGAAAACAAAGAAAGCAAAGTCAACTCTCTCAACAACTCTCTTCCTCAAAACCCTCTCCACCAAGCAATATACAATAAAATAATCCAAAATATCTCCATCCACTTCCACTCACTCTTATTCAAATTAATTAATTCCTTTGACCCTTCATACATTGACTTGTATATGTTGTATATATCCCAATATATACAACATATACACTCTACTCAAAACCTCTTCTCTTACCACTAAAATAAATACACTAAATCCAAATACAATAATAAATACTCCAAAACTTTTAGGGTATACTTTGGGATATTACAGTAAATTTGTCATTCTTTTGCTCTATATGGATGATATGTTGATAGCAGGATAAGATGCTACAATAATTATTGATTTGAAAAAGGAGTTATTTGGCTCCTTTGATATGAAGGATTTGGGACCAGCACGATAAATTTTAGGTATGCAGATTACTCGTGACAGGAAAGCTAAGAAGTTATGGCTATCACAAGAGAAATATGTTGAGTAGGTTCTAAGCAGATTTAATATGAAGAATGTTAAGCCAGTTAGTACATCTCTTGCTAATCACTTTACACTCAGTAAGAAATCGTTTCCTTCTACATAAAAGGAAAAAGAAGAAATGACAGCTATTCCTTACTCCTCTGCGGTTGAAAGTTTAATATATGCTATGGTTAGCACCCGACCAGATATTGCTCATGTTGTTCGTTTGGTCAGTAGATTTCTTTCGAATCCTGGTAAAGATCATTGGGAGGCTGTCAAATGGATTCTCAGATATCTGAGAGGTACTTCTAAGATGCGTTTATGCTTTGAAGGCTCAAAACTGACTCTAGAAGGATATACAGATGCGGATATGGAAGGCGGCCTTGATGGCAGAAAGTCGACTTCAGAGTATGTATTTACTTTTGCAAGGGAAGCTGTATCATGACAATCCAAATTACAAAAGTGTGTTGTTCTATCCACAACTGAGGCAGAGTATATAGCTATGACTGAAGCAAGTAAAGAGATGCTTTGGTTAAAAAAGTTTCTAGAAGGGTTGGGGTTGAAGCAAAGTGAGTATGTGATGAATTGTAATAGTCAAAGTGCCCTAGATTTGAGTAAGAATGTCACATACCATGGTCGGACGAAGCATATTGATGTGAGATACCACTGGATTCGTAAAGTGGTGAATAATCAAAAGACATTTTTTGAAAAAGATTCACACTGATAAAAATTCAGCTGACATGTTGACTAAAGTGGTGACTCGTGACAAGCATAAGCTCTGCACCAAGATGATGAGACTGAATGATAATTAAGAAACAGATGTGTAAACATCTCCCCATGGATTGGAGGGGGAGTTTGTTGGCTCATCCAACCCATGAAAATAATAGATTTGGTGAGTTGCAATATTTGACTAGATGAAATAAGAAAAAAAAATGAAGAAAAATATTTACCATATTTTTTTTATTATTGTAGCCATAATTTGAAGAGTAAAAGTTAGGCACAAATTAGGATGTTCACATATATTTGAATGCCTATAAATAGCCTTCTTTCATTCACTTCAAAATATACAAGAGAGAAGAAATAAGAGAGAGAAAAAAATTTCAAGTAGTTTGTGAGATAAATATTAGAGAATTATTGTTTAGTTTCTTGGTGTGATCATCCAAAGAGTGAAAATTTTGCTAGAGAGATATTTAAATATTTTCTCCAATATTGGTGATTTTAAGTAGTCAAGTGTGGATTACTTGAGAAGTTGTACTTGATTTCTTTGAATTAGTGATTTTATTTCGAAGCTTATCCCGTGATTTTTTCTTTTTGTATTAGAGAATTTTTTACGTTAAATCTTGTGTCTCTTATTCTTGTGGTTATTCTTTGTTTCTTACTATTGTGCATTGATTAACATAATTAATTATTGACTAAAAATCTCAATAATTTTCACCACCCTTCCTGCAGGTGGAGACCAACTAATGAATTGCTCTGTTTGTTGAGCCTGGGTATTGTTCAAGGATTGGAGCGAATGCATTTTTGTGCACTCCTCTGCCATAGCTAGAATGTCAGAGTATCCTGGAGCAGGCTAGTCTTCTGCCATTAAAAATTGAAGCATTCCTCTCATTCCATAATTTCTAGATTGTTAGACCGAAAACCACTATCTAGTTTACATCCTCTGACGAGAAATGTGTTTGTCTTAGATTTGACTCCATCCAATTGTGAAGATCCTTTGAAAAGAAACAAGAATGATTTGCTTGTGGCACAAGGTTATTCCGTACTATTCAGGTAAAAGGGCAGTCCATAATAGCATGGAGACCATTTTCTTCCATGAAATCACAACGGTTGCAACTGGCATTATTTTAGAAATTGAGTTTCCCCATGAATAAGGTCCTGATTTCTTGGTTTTTTTGCCTTATTAAGTAAGATTTAAGTAAGAAGGAAAGATAACCCCTCTTTTATGGCAATAATTCTATTTATGTAGCAAACTATAGTCAACATATTTAATGTAGTTGGTCATGTAGTTGTTGACAGATTGTAATTGTCATATTTAAATATCTTTCCTCTCTTGTTAAATATATGTTGAAATGAAAATAAAAGGCAACAGAGAACATACTCTGATTGTCTCTATTTTTTCATCAAGTTTCCTTTATTTTCTCTTTCATTTTTCTTACATTTTCCTTTCAATTTACTTGTTGTCCTTCTTGATTTATTTTGTTTGAATCAGTCACCAGATTTACAGCAGACCAACAGTGGTATCAAAGCCATATTCTTTAAGGGCTGTGGACATGTGATTTATTGTTGCTTCATTGAACCTTGCTGTGATGGCTTCAAATGTGAACCTACCAAGTCCACCTAAGTTTGCAGGAGAGAATTATGACCATTGGACAGTAATGATGGAAGCTTATTTGCTTGCCTATGATTTGTGGAGTTTTATGAAAGAGGAGTATGTGAAAGTACCGCTGCCTCAAAATCCCACCTTGGCACAAATCAAGCAAGAGTCTGAAAAGTCTATGAAAAATTTTAAGGCTTTGTCTTTTCTTCATTCTGCTGTATCTGAAAGTATATTTCCAAGGCTGGTTGCTTTTAAAACAACTAAGAAGTCCTAAGATTATTTAAAGGAAGAGTTTACAGGAAGTGCAAAAGTGAGGGGTGAAATTGCTAACTCTTAAAAGAGAGTTTGAGTTGATAAGGATACAGGAAAGTGAAAGCATTAAAGATTATGCTGCAAGAGTAATGAATCCGGTTAATCAAATCAGACTTCTAGGAGGAGAGTTCAAAGATCAGAGAGTTGTTGAAAAAATAATGAACAGCCTTCCTGAGAAATTTGAGTCAAAGTTGTCAGTGATTAAAGAAACTTGTGATCTTGAAAAGCTCTCTGTTGCTGAGCTCATAAGCAAGTTGCAAGCATAAGAGCAACGTGTGACTATGAGGAATGATGGGATCATTGAAAAGGCTTTCCAAGCTAGGCAAAAAGACAAGTTTGGAACCTCAATTTCAAAAGATGAAGGCCAATCTTCTGGCAGCAAAGGGAAGCAGCCTCAAGGTTCAAAGGAATCATCTAAAAAGAATAAGTATCCTCCATGTAGTATTTGTGGCAAAGCAAACCACCCAGAAAGCAAATGCTGGAAGTATGTGCTGTGTAAAATATGCAAGAAATATGGCCATACAGAAAAGGTTTGTTGGAAGAAGAAAAATCAAGCTTCTCAGCAAAGAAATGAGCAACAATAACAACCACATGCACAGCAACAGCAAGCCAATTTTGCAGAAAAGCATGCGCAACAAGAGAGTCACTTGTTCATGATGACTAAGGCCCTTCATGCGAGTAACAACACCATATGGTACATAGACAGTGGATGTACCAACCATATGACCAAGGATCAAACCATCTTTTCAAGCCTTGATAGAAGCTGCAAGATCAAGGTGACTCTCGGCAATGGCGAGGTTGTGGTGGCTCAAGGAAAGGGGTCAATTCCAATTCAAACTAAGCAAGGAATTAAGCTTATTATTGATGTTCTATTCATTCATGATTTGGCTCATAACCTACTTAATATTGCTCAAATGCAAGATAAAGGTTATTCAATTCTTTTCAAGCATGGTTACTACTCTATATATGACCCTACAAATGTTCAAATAGCAAAGATCAGGAAACATGAAAATAGCTATGTGCTTAGCTTGAATTATGCTACTCACCATGCTCTTGTTATTAAAAATGATGATACTTGGCTATGACATAAAATATTTGGCCATTATAATGTTGATTCATTGAAATTTATGCAAAGAAATGCCATGGTTGTTGATATGCCTACTATAGCTGGTGGTGATGAAGTGTGTAGATCATGTTAACTTGGCAAAATGCATAGGGCAAGTTTTCCTTCTACAGGTGTGAAAAGAGCCACAAGAAAGCTTGAACTTGTACACACAGATGTGTGTGGCCCTATGAGTGTTGCTTCTTTGAGCAGTAACAAATACTTCATCTTATTTATAGATGATTTCACTAGAGTGACATGGGTGTATTTCTTAACAAGCAAAGCACAAGTGCTATCAATTTTTAAAAAATTCAAAGCAGTGGTAGAGAATCAAAGTGATTGTGTTGTAGTGTGCTTGAGATCCGACAATGGCAGCAAGTACGCTTCAACTGAGTTTAAGAAATTCTGTGATGATTGTGGCATTCAACATCAGTTTATAGTCAGTTACACTCCTGAACAGAATGGTGTTTATGAAAGGAAAAATAGGACTGTAATGGAGATGGCCAGATGCATGATGTTAGAGAAAAATTTGCCTAAAAGTTTCTGGGTTGAAGCAGTATACACTGCTGTGTATTTGCTGAACAGACTTCCGACTAGATTTGTTAATGGCATGACTCCTATTCAGGCATGGAGTGGTTCAAAGCCATTTGCAAAGCATTTAAAGATATTTGGCTCAGTTTGTTACTCACATATGCCAAATGCAAAAAGAGGAAAGCTACATTACAAGGTTTATGTGGGTATTTTTTTAGGATATGCAGCCCAAGCTAAGGGCTATAGAGTCTTCAATGTATGTACTGGAAAAGTGATTGTGAGTAAGGATGTGGTGATTGATGAAATAGTAATATGGGATTGGGATAAGAAGCAAGTTAAAGCAAAAAAGAGCATTGAAGGTGCAACTGATGTGACTTTAAATTCCCAAAGTATTGTTATTGAAAATAGTCAAATTGATGAAGAAAATGGTGATGATCCTACTACAGATGCGCCTACTGTCAAGACTAAGTCATTAGCAAAAGTGTATGAAAGGTGCAATTTAGCCATGCTAGAGCCAACTTGCTATGAGGAAGCAACAAAAAATGAGGAATGGAAAGTTGCAATGAAGGAGGAGATAGAGATGATAATAAAAAACGACACCTGGGAGCTTGTACAAAGACCTGCAGATAGACATGTCATAGGTGTAAAGTGGGTGTATGGGACTAAATTTAATCCTGATGGATTTATTTTCAAACTCAAAGCAAGGTTGGTGGTGAAGGGTTATGCACAGCTTCCTAGGGTTGATTTTGGAGATACCTTTACACCAGTAGCAAGACACGACACTATCAGATTGTTGGTGGCCTTAGCAGCAATAATGAATTGGAAGCTTTATCACCTAGATGTAAAATCTGCTTTTTTAAATGGTATTTTGCAGGAGGAGATCTTCATTGAACAACCACAAGGCTTTGAGGATGATTGCAATGCAGATGTGGTGTACAAATTGAAAAAAGCCTTATATGGCCTCAAACAGGCTCCAAAGGCTTGGTATAAAATGATTGACTCACATTTGATTAATCAAGGGTTTGTGAGAAGTGAAACTGAAGCTACTCTTTATGTTAAGAATTATGAAGGATATGAGCAACTCATTGTATCAATTTATGTAGATGATTTGCTCATAACAGGTGAAAATTTTCAACTGGTGCAGCAGTTCAAGCAATTGATGTTGAGTGAGTTTTCCATGTCTAATCTTGGAGAAATGTGTTACTTTCTAGGTATGAAAGTAAAGCAAACTAATGATTATGTTTTTCTTTCACAAAAGAACTATGCATGGGATGTATTGAAAGAATTTTAGATGGAAAAATGTAAGGAAGTTGCAGTTCTATTGGTGGTGAATAAAAAATTGAGCAAGGATGATAAGACTGAGAAGGCTGATGCAACCATGTACAAGAGGTTGATTGGCAATTTGTTGTATCTAACTGCCACACAACCTGATATTATGTTTTCTATAAGCTTGTTGTCTAGGTTTATGCATTCACCAACTCAGAAGCATCTTTGTGCAGCAAAAAGAGTGCTCAGGTATTTGAAGGGGACCCAGACTTTGGAGTCTTTTTTTCTAAAGAAAATGCTAATGAATTGGTGGGGTATTTAGATAGTGATTGGGGTGGCAGTATTGATGATTCAAAAAGCACCTCTGGCTTTGTTTTTTTCTTTGGTTCAGGAGTCCTTACATAGAGCTCAAGGAAACAAGAGGTTGTGGCACAATCAGCTGCAGAGGCTGTGTATATCTCAGCTGCAACTGCTGCCAACCATGCCATCTGGTTGAGAAAAATTCTCAATAACCTTGATATGGTTCAATCAGTGCCTACCAAGATCTATGTTGATAACAAATCAGCTATAACTATTGCTAATAATCCCATGCAACATAGTAGAACAAAAGGACATCAAAGTAAAGTTTCATTTCTTGCGTGAAGCCGAGAAGAATCAAGAAATTCATTTGGTGCATTGCAAATCAGCTGATCAACTTGCAGATATCCTAACTAAGGCATTACCTTACCTAAAGCTAAGCTTGGTGTGTTCAAGGGAAAACTCAAGGAGGAGTGTTAGAAATTGAGTTTCCCCATGAATAAGGTCTTGATTTCTTGGTTTTTTGCCTTATTAAGTAAGATTTAAGTAAGAAGGAAAGATAACCCCTATTTTATGGCAAAATTCGGTTTATGTAGCAAACTATAGTCAACATATTTAATGTAGTTGGTTATGTAGTTGTTGACAGATTGTAATTGTCATATTTAAATATCTTTCCTCTCTTGTTAAATATATGTTGAAATGAAAATAAAAGGCAGCAGAGAACATACTCTGATTGTCTCTGTTTTTTCATCTTCCTTTGTTTTCTCTTTCATTTTTCTTTCATTTTCCTCTCAATTTACTTCTTGTCCTTCTTGATTTATTTTGTTTGAATCAATCACCAAATTTACAACAGACCAACACATCAGAGGTCATGTGTCTCCTAAATCTGACTCCATTAGTAAGCAAACGATCATTATAAAGGAGCCACAGTGTGAATTTTACTCGTTCTGAGTCCTCTCCACTTCCAAATTGTATCCCAGAGAGAGCTCCTCTCATTCCATTCACCTTCGCTAAGCCATATGTACGCTGATTTAATTGTAAAGTTTCCATCCTTAGAGAGGCCCCAGTATGGCTTGTCAAGACCATTAGCTTGGTTGGGCAATTTGACTGCAGTAATGGCTAGAATAGCTTGAGTGGGAAGTAGATGGGCAAAGGACTCCCATCTCTAACCTCACTCGAGTCCAGGTAGTTGCAAACACGAGCCTCTGGTGCTTCTACATCCACAGTACCAACAACCACCTGCAACAAAAAACATTTATCAAATACCCAGTGGTTAAGCCAAAAATATATTTTCTTACCATTACCAACCATGCATCGAATGCGTCTTCGTAGGTTGTTCCAGATCCCAACAATGGCCTTATAAATATGGGAAGCATTTGACGATGTTAAATTGTTAACACCCAAAGCATTTTGGAGACCATATTTCCCCATAAATACTCACACCTATAGCTGATCAAAACCTGTAAAAATATCCCAACCAAGCTTCATAAGCAGGGCAGAGTTCATGACTTTCATATTCCTCAAACCAGAGCCACCATTTTCCTTCGGTTGACAGATAGTTCTCCAATTCGCCAAACTGGGCTTGTAGTTATTTCATGTTCCTCCCCAAAAAAATTTACGACAGTGGGCGTCAATCTTATAGCAAATAAACAATGAGAGCTTTGTTGTTTGCATTGTATAGACTGGAATGGCTTGCAAGACTGACTGAGAGAGGCAAACTGTGCCAACAAGGGAAAGGCTAGAAGCATTCCAACTTGACAACCTTCTCTAAACTTTTTCCAAAATAGCTGCATAAGTACCCTTACGAACTCTAGAGTGGAGTAGTGGGACTCCCAAATACCTACCTAAATCCTTAGTAATCTTAAAGCCAAGTAAGGAGCCAATTAAAACACTTTCTCTATGAGTAACATTATTAGAAAAGCATATCTGTGTTTTGGCTGCATTGACCTTTTGACTAGAGCTTCTAGAAAAATTTTCAAACACCTTTAATATAACATTAACTTGGTCTTGCGAAGCATGGCTAAGCAAAATAAGATCGTCAGCAAAGAAAATATGAGAGAGCTTGACTCCTTTACGACCCAATTTATTTGGTTTCCATATGCCCTTCTCAACTACGCGATTAATCGCATGGATTAATTTTTCAATGCAAAGAACAAAAATATATGGTGACAAGGGATCAACTTGACGAATTCCTCAAGATGGGCAAAATTCTCGAGTTAAGCTCCCATTCCAGAGAACTTGCATCGAAGATGTAGTAATACAATTCATAATAACTGTAATCAAGTGTAATGGGCGGCCCACCTTTATCAAAGTGTCATGAATAAAACTCTATTTCAACATATCATAAGCTTTCTCAAGGTCCACCTTAATAGCCATAAATTCAAGGTCCACCTTAATAGCCATAAAACCTACCCTGCCCTTTTTTCAATCTCATCGAGTGAACTACCTCATGCCCAATAACTATATTTTATGTGATATGCCTTCCGTAGGTCCTATCACTTTCGGGAGAATAAATTTTAGTTTATTCTCCATAACCTTAGTGATAGTTTTATAAGCCACATTGCAAAGGCTAATTGGGCGAAACATCTTGAGAGATTCAGGATTTGCTTGTTTAGGAATCAAGACTAAAAAGTCTTGTTAATATTTGGATTCTCTTTTAATGCACTGCTATATGATTAACAATTAAACTTTGATATAAACACAACTTGAATATTCTGCTACGTATATCAGCATTTGCAAAATTGCAATCACCCCCCAATTTAGAATTTTGAGATTTAGTCAATCATTTTTGTGCATTCCTTTATGATTAGTTGTTGAGACTCATAGTCAAATATAAGTGATTAGTTGCCAGTAAAAGATCCACGTCCATAATTTCCACTTTCAATGTTAGAGTTTAAAATAAAAACATGTCAAATTTACAGACCATCTCCACTCTGCCATTGACAGCTCAAAAGCTAAACACAAGCACTCATCAAGATATGCCCATGTATCATCCATGGGCAATAAAGTACTAAAATCAAGCTAAGACAGTCCAGAATATAACCATCATTAATCTTAATTATTTTACTCACCCTCGTGCAATGGAATAATATTATGCATTTATGATAAGTTGCATCTTAAATAAATCATTGTCCTTTTAAAATGCTTTCCACCACCTAGAAATCAATTCCTATGAGCTATGTGCTATTCTCAAATCTCACTACTAAGATCTCCCCAACGAACATTGTGTTTTGCAGCAAGATAGTGTGCTCCAACTGGCCCTCTGCTACCATAGGGGTAAAGTTCTGGAACAATTTTCTTTTCCTCTAGTTCCTTTAACACTGGTGTAAATAGTGCCCAAGCAGCATCAAGCTCATCACTTCTGATAAACAACCTTCGTTCTCCTTCTATTGCATCTAAAAGAAGCCTCATATGCATCTGGTATTTCTCTTGGATACCTTCATATTCAATCGTACGTGTTAATTCTCTTGAAATTAAGAAACTGAAGTGCAATAATAATGATTGGTAAGAGTTTTACAACCATTAGAGAAAAAAAAACTACAAATGCAAATTTTGTTTGTTACTCACTAGGCCAAATGCTACCTTTGCAGCAAAAAATTATATCTCGTTGGGAAAAACTAACAAGGATAGGCCTTGGTTCAATGTTACAATGGTAAGTCTGCTTAATTATGATTAGAAGTTCAAACCAATGCAAGGGAAAGACAGTATAAATCTAGCCTTCTCTAAATGCTTCATTTCAACAAGGGATCCTAAAAGATGTAAAACATACACCCCATTTCAAGTGCCAAGCAAGTCATTTGAGAGTTAAGGGTGATAAAAAATTAGATTATTTGAATGAAAATACTCAACCATCTCCATGTTATTACCTTACCTTGCTCGGAATAGCAAATTCAGGTCACTGCGATCCAATCTCATTCTAAGGCCAGGAACTTTGTTGTTGATCTTTAAATATATAGCTTCATCAGGTTGTACGCGGAGTACAAGTTCATTTGTGGCCTTATCTAAATCAGTTCCAAAATTCCGCTTGTACAAATTACCTGGGACGTGTCTGAGCTGAACTCTGATCTCAGCTCTGAATTTCCATCAGAAAATAGTTAGATCAAGGGATCACTTGTATATATGTGAGGACATGAGGAATGTTTAAATTTCTACATACCGCTTAGTATGAAGAGCTTTGCCTGCTTTCATAAGGAAAGGTACTCCATCCCATCTAGCATTATTGATGAATAGAGCTGCTGCAGCAAATGTTGGCACAAGACTCCCCTTTGGCACAGTTGGATCATCTGTATAAGCAGGATACGATTTACCACCCTTGCTGTGACCCTTGTATTGGCCAACAATTACATCTTCAAGTTGCAGTGGTTTCATTGACCTCAAAACTTTTACCTGAATCAGCTATCCTCATTAAGGCTCCACATCATAATCAACTCAAAATTATTGCAGGAAAGAACTCTTGATACTGAATACCTTTTCATTCCTAATATTGCAGGAAAGAACTCTTGATACTGAATACCTTTTCATTCCTAATATCCTCAGCATCTAAGCTAACAGGTGTCTCCATTGCAAACAATGCTAGTATTTGTAGCAGATGGTTTTGCATTATGTCTCGTATGATTCCATAGTTATCAAAGTATCTAATCAAATAAATTAACAAAGTTCAAGAAATTCAACCCTCAAAAACCTAGTACAAAAATGTTAATTCACCTTCTAACATACATCACTCACCCTCCACGTCCTTCTGTGCCAAAATCTTCAGAAAACATTAGTTGCACATTACGGATGTAGTTCCTTGACCATAAAGGCTCAAAAATGAGATTTGAGAAACGAAGCACTGATAAATTCTCAACAAGCTCTTTCCCCAAGTAATGATCAATCCTGATAAATTTTAAACATAAACAGACTTCTCCCTCTGATAATTATAATTTTTTTGTAATGAATGGCAACTAAGTGAAATTAACCTGAATATTTGATCTTCCTTCAGATATTGCTTCAAACATCTGGTTAGCTCCCTAGATGATTCTGAGTCATGACCACATGGCTTCTCAACAATCACCCTGATCCAGCCTTTCATTGAAGAAGCTCTAAGGCCAGCACATCTCACCACATCCGAAAATATGTTTGGAGGGATTGATAACTAAAATAACCTATTCGACAATTTTCCATCCTACGAAATAAAATTTCATTTATTAATCAATTTTTACCTCAGAAAAAATTTATAGAAAACATTCATTAAGCCATTTTATCAGAGCATTGATAATGAGGAGAAAAATTCCATCCACCACAATCTTTTGAGGAAATGTCATCATATAAGAAAATACTTTTCTTTGGGCATGGATTTGGATTCTTCCATGTTGCAAACATTTTTGCATATTCTCAAGTCCCAAATGACAAATATTGAGAATGAACAATTGGATTTTTTTTTGAAATTTCAAAACTGAGTATTGTTTATTAGATATTAAATTCTTAATTATCATAACCAACCTAATGTCATGTTTACTCTATCACGAGAGTGGTTCACAAATAAATACACAACAATACAGCTGATGTAATCAGAGGGTAATAGGATGAGTTGATCACATGTCCTGAGTACCCTAGTTGATGGTTCAGTTTACACATGTTCGGCCCTTCCCCAGACCCCACGCATAGAGGAAGCGTTAATGCACCGGGCTACCCTTTTTTTTCTATTATATCTGCCACTAAATCTATCAATAACCAATAATAGTTGCTAGATTTAGTAGAAAAGACAGATGAGAAACACATGATATAAAATAAATAGTGATCAAGCTCTTACAGTAGTTATAACACATCACCTCTTTCTCTTTCAGCTTTTTGTACAATTCCAAAAAATGTTCCTCAGAGTCATACTGACCCGCCTGATAAAAGCATCTTTTCAAGAACTGATCCATTTTGTCTTCACAATTTTCCCTGTAAATAATCTTATGTGTTAATAATTAGAATCAAAAGAAAGTTCAAATGATAAAGTAGTGCTAGTGGAGAATAGTTTAGCGATGTAGATAACCTCTTGTCTATTCTGCAAGTCAAAGTTGTGCTAATCATGTTCCTTAGTTCTTCATCAGTTAACTTGGTTCGAGCAAAACCAAATACTGTAAAGTTCTTCAAAAAAAAAGAGGAAACTAGAGCTAGTCAGCAGCCATGTATTTGCGGAATTGATTACTAGTCAGAAACTCAAGTACACACTAAATACAAAACTTTGTCAAAATGTGAAATGAATAAAGAAACAAAATTTAGAACCTTAGGTAGCCAATCTTCATAAAAAAGAGCAAAAAGTGCAGGAAAAATCTTCTTCTTAGCAAGGTCTCCTGAAGCTCCAACAACAGTAATACTGAGAGTAGACTCAGCTTCTGAGATGGAAATGGACGTACTGTCTTTTCTTTGAGGTTCACCATGATCTTTGGCTAGAGAATTTCCCCCAAAACCTACTCCAAAATCTCACCTAAAGCATTAATATTAAGTAATGGAAAAAAAAGGGAAGATGCACAAAATTGATCAGGTGCAACACTTGAGGCAGCCTTGAAAGAGAATAGCCAAGTAACCACTAATTTGAAAAGTTGTCACTGCAAAACAGTAAGACTGTAACCACTGCACATTCTTTGGTGATGATTACACTAAGTTGATCAAGTGTCTCAGTGTCCCGTTTATAATTTTCTCTTAATCTCCTGGTAACAATTATTTTTAAATGGTTTAGGCCCCTTGACTCCATTCAATTTCATAATCCCTCTCTTCAAACACACTTAAAATGTGTTTATTTTTGACACATTTGACATTTTTGACACATTTGAGCACCAAATAAGCAATCCGACAACTGAATTAGAATTAGGTAAAAACCAAACAATTGAATCAAATAGAATGCTCGTTATGGGGGAACCCAAGAGTTAATTTGCTTATAGTCTACAATTAATAGAGAGAAAAGTGAAGGGAATAACTGGGAATTTATCTTCAATTTTGTCATGGCATCTTTATATAAGCTACTCCAAACCCAGAATTAACTAACAACCAAACAAGGAATGAACCATCTGAAATACAGTCTATGTTTTAAAATTGACAAAAATTCAGAAATTATTCTATAACTAAAAATTGGATAACTAAGAAGAAGAGTTCAAGCCAAAAATAAAAATAAAAATAAAAATAAAAATAAAAATAAAAAGAGAGATGGACAATAAAAGTGATGGATAAAGAACTCACCATCCTGCAAAGAGACAGCATTTAGAGGATGCCCATTGGAAGATTTGAGTCGAAAATGCTTTTTGGCATGCGTTCTTGAATGAATCTGAGATACCCATATGGAGAAATCAGGTTTTCTTGGCACATAAATGAATCTACTGAACAGTTTTGCCTGATTCTTGAAAGACAAGGAGGGAGAGAATTTGGTGGAGGAAGATGAGCAAGGGCTCAAACGTGTTGCCATTCTGTTTATATATTGGATTTAAGACTCAAAAGGAACATTTAGATTAAGTAATAATATATCAAAGAAAAATTGAAATTGAAAACTATACATAAAGATTTGAAGAAGAAAATATCTGAATTTCATACATTATTCATATATGTCAAAAGTACTCTTCAAATGCTAAGATATCTTGTGTATGAGGTCAAGAATTTTTTTAAATACTTTATTTTCAAGCATTTTAGTTTTGAGCAACTTTTATAAGTTAGCTACTTGGCTTCCTCGTATACCCCCAAACAACACATATTTTACCTCTAATTTTTGGATAAAATTCATTTTTTTTTTCAAAAATATTCCATAATTTTCATATATCTAAATGTATATGTCTAAAAATATGTCATGGGATATTTTTGAGATTAAAAATTAAAAAATAAATGCTCAAAAAATATATTTTTAAAAATAAATTTATTTTTTGATATTTTTAAAGAAATTCGAGTTGGCCTGGCTTCGGGATGTAGGATGAGCATTGAGGCCTAAGAGGCTTCATATTCAATTAAAACATCGCAAATGTAGGAATTTTTTTTTTATAAAGTATGGAAATTTTTTAATAAAATTAGGCACTATAAAATTTCTGATAAAAAAAAATTATTAGCCAGAGATGGAGCGAAAATAAAGTAGCAGGGGCCAACTAACCAGGATATACAGTCATAATATATTTTTTAATTTTTTAAAAAAATTACTAATAATAATTAATATATAATTAACAATAAATGATTATAATTCATAAATTAATAATAAATATAACTTTTTGCTTTAATAATTTTAAACAATTCAAATTAAAGTTTGACATCTCCTATTAATAACTAAATTAAAAAAAAATAAAACTAAACTATAATTAATCCTAAACTCTAATTAAAAAAATATAAATAATAGTATTTCACTTTAAGTGATTGAAAAAATTAAAAAAAATTCAAATAATTATAAATAAAAAAAAATAAATAAATTACAGTCATTCTGAAACTTATATCAAGCCTTAAATAAAAAAAATAAAAAAAAAAAACTAAGTTGATGAAAAAAGTTTAAAAAATAAAAGAAAATTTGAAGGAAAAAAAAAACTCATCTGGACTTACATATGCTATAAAATTATGGTATCAAATTTCAGCAATGATTGATGAAATTACTTAATTTCTAATTTGTGGGATAGATAATAGAGTAAAAAAATAGTAAACTTATCCAATAATTTTTTTATAAAAAAAATTTAATTTTGAGCTAATATATATTTAAAATTTATATCAATTAAAATTTTATACTTAAACCAAATTTATATAGAAAGAATTTATTCAATAAGAGAAGCTAATTTTTAAAATTATTTACATTTATACAAAAATTTAAAAAAAAAAAAGCAACACAGCTCCGTCCATGAGTTTAGCACTCAATATTTATAATAGGTATATCTCTGCAGTATATACTAATATTTAATATTAAGTCTAATATGTGAATAAAAATACTAAATAATTGTAATTTATAGGTGGTGTCATAATGTCTTTTAAATTTAAATTTAATTTTGCGTGCATTAATTTTAAAAAAAGAAATATTCAAATTTGAATGCTTAACTTTCAATCTCTTATATTATTAAGAAATTAATATATAATATATGAATTAATTATTAGCACGGACACCATATTATACAAAGTTATATTTGCTTGTTTAATCCCCAAGTAACTCAAGTAATAGATGTGAAAAAAAATTGAAATAAATTTATTATTATTAAAATCCATTTGTTCTCAACAAAAAATTAACACTTTATATCTATTTCTCTCTCTCTCTCTCTAAAATGTCTTTTTTCTTATTAAACGGGTTATGATAATTAACCATCATAACTCCTAATCAATTTTTGGAGATATTTTTGTGTAAAATATTGTTAAAAGGGATTCAATTGACAATATTTTTACATATGAGAAATTAAAAAATATGGGGTTGGCTACTAGTCATATTATTTGGCCCAACCTTATATCAATCTTGATTGGGCTTTTGATAAAAATACAAGAAAAATTAAAAATAATTTTAAATTTATCATATTTATAAAATATTTATCAAAATACTATATTTTTATTAGTTTACAAAGAGTTTACAATGAGTTTATCATGAGTTTATAGTGAGTTTATAAATTTTACACATTTTATAGTGAGTTTATTATGAGTTTATAATAAAATGACTAAAATACTCCTGATAAAAAAATAAAAATTTTTAAAAATATAGTGAAGGATTTCATTTTCACATCTTGATTGTTGGAGTGTATTTCTGCTCCCATCGAATGCTAAGCTAGACCATTGGCAACAACTAAACTTATCCTTTGTTAAATAATAAAGGAGGAAAAAAATTAAAAACAGTTTTCCTAGAATAATTTTGGATATTTACTCATCTTCTGTTAATAATAAACTAATTAATGCACTTAATTATTTTTATATTCAATTTTTACTATTTTTTTCTCAATAATATAGCAATAATACTAAAGAGAGATCAAGACTTAGATCAAGAAAATCATAGACAAACATCAAGAAATTGAGAATATTAAAAATCGACAATGGTGCCACATTCAGCGGCGAAACTATCATGGGGTCGTGTGACCCTACACGACCCTTCCTAACCGAATGCCAAAAGGGGTACTGATATTGATCGCCGGTGAGAAAAAACTCACCCCCTTAATTGAAGGGGTTAACTTCGGGCAATTGCAGTGAGAGATAGATAAACCTCTCGCTGTAATTTTTTTTTTTTTATAAGTAAGCCTCTGGTTAAACGACAAGGGTTAGATAAAAAAAAAATTAAATCGATCCAGCAAAATCGTGTCGTTTTGCTGGAGCAAGTTAAAAAAAAAAAAAGGGGGGGGGGAATTGTGTCGTTCCGCTGAAACGAGTTAAAAAAAAAAAGAAGAAAAAAAAAGAAAAGGGGGAGGCTCCCCCTTACCCTCTCCCCCTTTCCAACCAATCCCCATGCCAACCCCCAACCATTGCAACACCTCCACCAGCTACCGCTAGTAGCCATCGCACGCCGTCGATCCGACCAGAGCAAAGATATTATTTTAATTTTATTTTTTCTTATTTAAATTAGTTTTTTTATAATATATTATTTAATAATTATTTATTTTGTATTTTGTTGAATTATTTTCTGTGGTTTATTTATTTAATTATATTGTTGTACTTTGTTATTTTATTTAAAATATTAATTTATTAATAATAGGATTTTTGTAATTTGAGGTTTCTTTGAAATGTTGATTTATTTAAAATTAGATATATAGTGTATTTAATAATTTGTTAATTTTTTTAATTTTGATTTTATTATAGTAATTTGAGATTTTTTTTAGAAATATATAATATGGTTTAATTTATTAAAAATTATATATAGTTTATTTAATAATTATTGATTTTTTCTTATTTTGGTTTTATTTGGTTTTATTATTTTAATTTAGGATTTTATTAGAAATTTAAAATATGGTTTAATTTATTAAAAATTAGATATATAGTTTATTTAATAATTATTGATTTTTTTTTAATTTTTGATTTTATTATTGTAATTTGAAATTTTTTTAGAAATATATAATATGGTTTAATTTATTAAAAATTATATATAGTTTAGTTAACAATTGTTGATTTTTTAATATTTTTTTTATGAACTCGTTTGTATTTTTTCTTAATAATTATATAATTATATATATTTAATTTTATTATAAACTCGTATGTATTTTTTTATATATATTTTAACCCCTTAATAAATTTTTGATTTCGTCACATCAACCCCCGACTCTATGTAATTTGTTACAAGTGTATGATATGATAGCCAAAACTGATGTAGTGGCACATAAGATGCAATGTTAACTTCTCTTTAATGGTATTGATAGAAAAATGAAATGAGAAATTTTATTATGTTGAAAATGGCAACTCGAATAATTTTATTATTAAACATTGAATTTAATAAATGACAAAGTGTATTAATATATTCTTGAAAGATGATGAAAAAAAAATCATTTGATTGTTAAAAAGAACTAAAAAGGAACAAAAAAAAAAGAAGAGGAAATTAAATGATGATGCTAGTTGGACAAATAATGCAGTAATTATATGTGAATCTCATGGAATGAAAATGTTAGAAGAATTTCGATTTAAAAATGGTTCTAATTAGTTTCCAAAGATACAATTTTGATTTAGAATTTTAAACTTTCACTAAAATATCTTGTTAGGGAAGATGAAGCTATTATGAAATATCTAACTTATTTATTTTTATTATTTATATATAAAGAAGGGGCCAAGGAGGAATAAATCCTGAATTTATTACCAGATCATCAGATACTTACTTTTAGACAATGTGTTGCTTCCTCTGTATGTATATCTAATTTATTTAATAAGTACTTTAATTTACTAAAAATAATAATAGTTCAAAATATTATTAAATCAATATTTCTATAGAATTACAGCTCATTTTAAAGAAGGAGAGCCTTTTCGAATTCATATTGCCAGCATAAAACATGTAGGTATTTGATTATCTTTCTTGAATTCTTAATTTTGGCTAAAAAAGTATGTTGTGACCTAGTATCCGGCAACTTAATTTAGAAAAAATGACATTATTTATCATATTTTTTTTTAAAAAAAATTTATTAAAAATATTTTAATTATTTTATTGTAAAAAAATACAAAAAATACTCTAAATTATTTGAAATATTTCACATTAAATCTTAAACTTTTTATCTCAATTATAATATTTAATTATTAAAAATGGTCTAAATTAGACCATCAAATAACATAGTAAAGAAATTCATTAAATTTAGGTAACATAGTTTTATGTGATCCAATTTTTTATATTCCTCAGTAGATGTGCCAATGTGTGATAAAAAGTTAGATATATATTTATTTTTATAAATAATATATATCGGTAGATAATAAATTAATATATTATACTTATAAGGAACAAAAAATAATTATATATAGAAATTATAATGCTATTATTAAATGATGATTACTTAAGAAATAAAATAAAATAAAGTATAAGATTAAAATTAAAAGAGAATATATTTCTTGGGATAATTATATATTTAAATAATATAATTATATAAATGGTGATGAATATCTTAAAAATTTTAATTTAAAATAATAAGGAGAAAAATAAATTAAAATTATAGTAAGATTTTTTGTATAATAGTAATATATTAATTTAATTATAACAAGATTTTTGGTAAGCAATATCAATAATTGCTTTTATGAAAATAAATTAAATTTTAACGGAATATTTACAAAACTAACTAAAAAAGTAAATCTCTTTTTAAAAATACTACAAAAAAAATATTTATATTTTCATAAAAACTCGGCTCAAATTCTCAAAAATACCACAGTCCTCATTCTAACAATTTTTTTTTTCAAAAATACATATTCTCTTATTTCAGATAATATTTTACTATAAAAATTTATTTTTTTTCAAACTTTATTATTAAATAAATATATTTCATTAAAATGATAAAATTAATATTTTAAAATATATTTTCAACTAATAAAATGTATTATTTTTTATAAAAAAATTTAATTTTAATTATAAATAACAAATAACACTCAAAATTTTTTAAAAAAAGTAAAAATTTATATGGATATATTAATAAAAATTTTTAAATTTATTTTTAAATAAAATTTATATATTATAAACATAAAAAATTAATTTTATCATGTCGATATTGCTTGCATATTGTGAATATTTTATATAAATATTGTTGATACTGTAGATGTAATGTAGATATTATATTTGTGGTGTATGTTGTGTGTATGCTAAGTATATTATATATATATGTTGTTTATATATAAAATTTTAAAAAATAAAGTTAAAAAAATAAATAAATTATATAAATATTATATAGATGATATGTGTATATTTAGTATATATGTATATATGTTACTGTTTATTTATGTGTATATTATATATTATATTTTTTGCATGTATATTAATAATATGAAAACAAAAAAAAATATTTAAGACTAAAAAATATAGATAATATAAAATATAAAAAGCAAAAAGCAAAAAAAACTAATTTTTAACATAAAAAAAAGAAGAAGCAAGATTCGTAAATTTAAAACAAAAAGTTAAACCGCGTAAATGAAAAAATGCATCGACTTGGTGTATTTTCTTCAATTTTAATTTCTTTATAGTAAGTATGTGGATCCCATAAAATCATGTCATCTAAATTTAATGGACTTCTTCACTGTAGTTATAGTCTAATTTGAACCATTTTTAATAATTAAAAATTAGAATTAAGATAAAAAAAATTTAGAGTCCAATGTAAGATTTTCTAAATAGTTTAAAGTCTTTTTTGTATATGTTCCTATTATAAACTATATAAATTTATAAACACATAATAAACTAATTATAAACCAATGGCAATATGATATTTTGATAAATAATTTATAAAACTTGGTATTTTAGTAAATGATTTATAAATATGGTAAATTTAATTTTTTAATTTTCTTATATTTTTATCAAAAGCCCCTCAACTTATTCTTGGCAACTCTCCTCTTGAATTGGGCATTCTGTTTTTTTTGAAGAAAAAAACAATAATTGGGCATTCTGTTCACAAAAGGATTTTTGACAAAAAAAAATATAAAAATAATTAAAAATAATTTTAAATTTATTATATTTATAAATTATTTATTAAAATATGAGGGTTTATAAATATTTATTAAAATACTATATTTTCTTTTGTTTACAATAAGTTTATCTTAAATTTATTATAAATTTATAAATTTTATATAATTTATAATATAATAACTAAAATACTTTTAATGAAAAAATAAAAATTTTAAAAATATAATTGAAAATGTCATTTTTTCTTTCCAAAATGGAGCAGTTGGTTTGGCCCAAAGAACAAGCCGAAAAACGAGAAATAGAACAACCCATAGGATAATCCCTCCCCCCCCCCCCCCCCCCCCCCTTCTTCTAAAAAATAAAGTGCACTGCCCCACAAACTCCCATTTAAAAAAATAAAGTTAGGTAAATTGTTACTTGGAATTTTTTTTTTAAATTTAGGTAATTGTTCAACTTTTTCTAAAATATATTACTATAATGTATTTGAATACGATCTGAAAGTTGGTAATTTTGAGACTAGGTTCTCCCTGAGAATGCCAATGAAAGCTGAGATTATTTTGGAATAATTGATTTCTTATAAAATCATCAATGACTCTCAAACAAACGCATATTGCCATTATTGAAAATTTGAAATCTAACAATTCTTATTTATCACAACTCAATCGTTTTCAACTCATAGTGTTATAAATCTCAGGTGCACATGATCGTTATTGACTTTTTACACCAAGTTAATTCAAACTCATTGAACCAACAAGTATAACAGGTTACGAGCACTATATAATTCAAGTGCTCATTGTCATAATATACTCCATGCTTGTAATTGTGTGTTATGTACTACCTCATATAAAAATTACTCACTATTATATAAGTAAAAAATATATAAAATATTATGCTAAAAATAAATATTAAATTAAAAAAAAAAGCTAAAAAAATTACATACGATCCTATTTAAAATTCAGATAATTAATAACACTATACCAATATCTCATCTTATATAATAAATTTAAAGAAATCTCTTAAACTAACTATATAGCATTTATGGCTCATAATTGACAAAATAAGTGTTTGAAACTCCTTCAATTATTTGAATTGAGAGTCATGACTTAATACTTATTTGAAAATTTTTATGATCTTAAATTTATTTAAGTATCACTTTGCTTTTGTATTTTATTATGTATATCACATATATATATTTATCATTTTAAATTAAATTATTTTAGTCCTTAAAAATTTTAAAATATAATTATACCTTAATTTATAATTTCCAATTTATTATAATATTCAATAATATATATTATTTTTAATAATTAGTATCACAAAATATTAGTAAACTTTAGAATGCTACCATAATATTATAACACTTTTATCCCGTTAAAAAATTTTTTATTCATTAATTCAAAGAAACAACTTTAGACGATCTTTAATCAAGAAAATTTTTCAAATAATTCATGAATAATTTGGTTCGTTCTAAAACCATTGTTAAACATAAAATAAAGAGATATTAATTGTATGATTTTTCCAATTAGGTTTCATGGCCTTCTAAACTCATGCATAACAGTATACTCTACTCCAACTTTTTTGCCAAAGGTTGCATACGTTAAAAGTTATTTACAAATAACTGCCACATTCAGTGGTGGAGCCAGCTGCTCTGGGAGGGAGGCTGAAGAGGTGAAGGGGGGCTGAGGCACAGAGCCTCCACCTTCGTTGCTCCGACCGCTAAAAAAGCCCCCTTATAAATACACGTCCGGCGGCCGACAGAGGATCGTCAGCCCCCACACGACCCCACCTGCCTCCGCTCCTGGCCGCGTTATATAGTTTTTATTCACAATTGAGGACTTGCTTTGAAATATTGTATTTTTGGCCGGTTGATTTGGAGTTCTACGTTATTAATTTAATTTTTATTCTTTTTATATTTGATAAATTTTATACGTTTTTAATATTAATTAATTACTTAAAATATGTGTATGAATTATACAATATAATATAAATTCCATATAGCTAGTAATTTAAATATCAATCTTGTTAGGGCAAAAGGTTAGAAGTTTATATAATATAATTAAAAACATTATAAAACTAATTATAGCACAAGTAAAATTTATTAGAATATCAAATAACTAACGCTGAACATCAGTCAATTTAGTTAATTAATCGACCGATTAATTAAATTAATTTTTTTAAAAAATTTTAATCAAATCGATTAAATTTCTATTTCGATCGGTTTGATTAATTAACTTAATCAAATCGGTCGGTTTGGTTATTTAACTAAAACGGTCGGTTTTGTTATTTAACTAAACCGATCATTTTTTAATTTTATAATAAAAATTTTATTTAAAATAAAAAATTAATATAATTAAATAATTAAATAAAACTTATTAAAAAATTAAAAAATAACTTTATTTTATTTTGCAATAAAAATTATATTTATAATAAAAAATTAATATAATTAAAAAGTAAATAATAAATAATAAATAAATTTTTTTTTAAAAAAATGGTTCCATTAATAATTAACCGACCAAACCAAACTGGTTAATCATTAATCAAATTGAAACTAAATTTTTATAATTTTTTAGATCGAGCCGACTAAATTATTTTAAATTCGGTTAACTAAATTAAATTTTCGATTGGTTAACTAAAAATTTAGTTAAATAATCAAATTTTATCCACCTTTATAAATACCTTCGCAGCTAAACACTATAAGCAATATTTTAAAATTTGAACAATATATTTTACTCTCTCTATATATAAAATTTTTAACTGAAAATATACTATATTTATATATTTTATTATTTTTATACTAAATATCAAATATTAAATCTAACAACACTAGTATATATTATTATAATTGATTTTTTGTTATATCCCATTTAGGCAAAAAAAATTTCTTATTTTTTTTAAAAAAAAAAGTTCTTGTAAGACTAATTGATGAAATCCTCCAAGAAAATTACAAAAAAAAAAATAAATGATCTCCGAAATCTGAAGGCAAGTACCCTGTAGTATCTATGGCAGATACAAACAGTACTACTGCAATTAGTTACAGGAAGCGGTCAGTTGAAATTAAGCCTGATGGGACTCGGTAGTCGGTAAAGTTAACACGGTTCACTAAAAATATGTAATGGCGACCAATGGCAATGACCAAGTCATTTTCAAAACCAAGACTTGCGTATTGAGTCTGTTGACCCAAAGCAACTTTAACAACTTACTTTTGTATATTATTATCTTTATTTACATACCTAACTAATCATATGTTAATATTTCAAAATATTATTAAAATATATCTATTAATATTTTATTTAATACTTTCTTCATTTTATTTATTTTCAGTGTGATTTTAAGTACAGTATAAAAATAATATATATATATTAAAAAATAATTAATCTTTATAAATTTTATAAAAAATTTATTATAATTTATATAAATATTTTTTATATTTTTAAATATTTATTCTCTTTTATTAATTAATAAAAATAATATTAAAATTTTTTAATTAAAATTTTTAATTCTTTTTAAAAATAATACCTAAAAAATATATAACACTTAAAAATAAATGAAAAAAATATAATAATATTAATATTATTGTTCTCAAATCCAAAAATATGATTTCAAATTTGAATAGAAAAATAATTTTTAAAATTATAGAACACATGATGATAATATATTTAAAAAAATCTAAAAAGAAATTCTGACTAACCAATCGGCATGTCCAATACTACATGTCTAATCGTAGACTCACGTAGTGAGTGAACGAAATTTTATTTATCAACAAATAATATGTAATAAAAATATTAAAAACTTTTTTTATTTATAGAAGAAGCAAACATAGCAAACAGTATTTAATTTAGAAAATAAAACTCTAAAAGTATCTTCAAGAAAAAAACAAATTCAAATTAGGAAAAACAGTATATCATGCCAGTGAAATAAAAAATAAGATTGAATATCTAATTAGTAAAAAAAATCTATAGCTTAATTGGTCTCACAATTAATATTTTAAAAATTAATTCATTAAAACAAATAATTTATGGCATAATATTATATTTCCTTGAAAAAATATAAAATAAATACTTAAATAAAAATATTTATGAAAATAATTAGATTCAAAACCATGATCTTAATATTATCTAAAAACATTATTCAATAAAATTTTCAAATTAAAATTTAAAAATTAGGATGATGATTAATAAAAATGATTCATAAAATTAAGAAATAAATAAAAAAAGAAAATAAAGGTAAAAAATGTAAAAATTATTAAGTTATAGGGTAAAAAATTTCAAAATTTTTTAAAATAAAATATGGTAAGAATAATAAATTTCTAAAAATAATATTCAAAGAATAAAATATGTAAAATTTTTTAAAATAAAAATGCAAAGAATAATAAATTAAGGGTAAATATATAAAGAATTCATAAAATTAGAGGAATTAAATGCATTAAGTTAAGAGGCTGAATAAAAAAAAAATTGAAGGACAGATATGAAAAGAAAACAATTTATAGGCGAAAAAAAATATAAAAATTGGGCTGGCCCCACTAGTACCGTGAAAATTGGGCTTCCACTACCAGGAATGGATATGAATAAAAAGATGAGAGAGGGTGATGGAAAAAAGAGATGTGAGAAAGAGAGAAATGGAAACTGGAAAGATGACAAGGTTTTTCTGGAATTAAAATTTAATTTTATTGTTTAACATAATAAAAAAATATGATGGAAGAATCAATTTATTTGACGAAAATAAAATATAGAGACTATTAAATTAATTTGGCAAAAATAATGATAACATCATTAATTAACTCAAATTTTAAAACTAAATAACATAATTTATGTAAAAATTTCAAATGATAATGATTGTATCAATGGATGATATAAGAAGGTTGAAATCCTTTCTCTCTTAATCAAAAGGTTTGAAATTCGAGTTTTAAATATAAAGTATTTTCTGAGAAGAAGTTTTGCCATTTTAACTAGTGCAGTTTCTAAAAGAAGAAAAATCAAGAGTTTCAAGGTTGTATTTTTATGGAGATCATGACATATCTAGTGAATTAATAATAATAATAATAATAATAATAATACTAGGGTGTAAAAAAAATAAGAAATTTCCAACTCTTACAATATTTTTTTACCCATTTATTTATAGCAACAAAATTTATAGGTACAAAATTAATTAAAGGCTAAGTTCATTTGCTTTTGTTCCAATGAAAGCTGAGAACTTTATGCATAAAGCCTACCAAAATGAAGAAATTTACTAAGGAGTAATCCACATACCTACTATCAATAATGCTAAAATAAAGGATTTTAGCATCCAAAATGAAATAAGCAAATTCAATGGGGCAATTAAAAGCCATCTCAAGACTCGAGCAGTTCCAATTAATTGTCTAATTGAAGCTATCTCAAGTGAATAATTGCTGCTTAAATGTCAAGAAACTATAAAACTTATTAGTCTTCGTTTAATCATGACATTCACTAAACCACCTCCACAAGGCTAATTATTTTCAACTCATTAATTTAAAGCAGTTCTAATTCAGCTATCAACATCAATCCGAAGGCTACTTCTATGAAAATGATTTGACTCATGGACGATAAGTTTATGACCAGTGGCCCTAAAAAAAACCCAACACTTCTAATTATATACAATACCAGTTTTAGAATACTATCTCACTAATATCATAGATTATTAAATCACACCGTCAATTAAGATTGTGCATGAATTCTAAAAATTTTTGAGCCAGTTTGAACAATTGGACTAAAAAAAATCTAGAATTAAAATATTTTATTAATTTTTAACTTTCTTCCAATTGAATTGTACCGTTTTTATAACATGAAAAAATTCTAAATATTAAACTATAGACGGATCAAAGATCAAATTATACTAAATAAAATTGTGAGTAAAGGATTTTGACCCTAATACTTAGTAATTACGTCTTCGGCATTATTAGATCCAAATCCAGTTTAAAAATCACTCGGCACTAGAAACCGAGACTAAACAACAATTTGACGGTTCAAAACTAGGATTTTTTTAATTAAAAAAATCATAAATATCACTTTAAAACATCTTAAAAATATTAAATAATATTAGAATAAAAAATAATGAAAAGTTGGATAAAAAATAACCAAAACAAACTTGAAAGCGACGCAAAAAGAGCCATTTTAATAAAACTGGCAAATTGCTAGATGGAATTGGCAATTTGCCAGTTACCGATTGGTAGACTGCCCGTTACCGACTAGTAGACCGCGAGTACCAAACTAGCAGGCTGCAAGTTCCAAAGAAATGGACAATTTGACCGTATTTAGTAAATTAATGAAAAAATTAATTACTAAAAATATAATTTATAAAAATATATTATATGAATTGTATTTTACTGAAAAAGATTATATAATTATATTTTAAAAATACAATAAAATGTTAAAAAAGTTTATTAAAAAAATATTAATTTATTTAATTACAATCTAACTTTACAGAGAAAGTTTAAATAATACTTAAACTACTCTTATAACATGTTTTTTTTATCATATTTTAAATTAAAGTTATCATTATCTTTTGATACGTTGACCATTCAATCTACTTTTTTAGTGAAATATTTTTTCTACTCCCCTAAATAAAATATTTTATCAACTGGTTAGTAAAATTTAGTGGACCCAATATTTTATTTTACATAGATTATTTATAAATAAAAATAATATTTTTGGTCAAACAGAATTATTTAGTCAACCTTCTAAAAATTTTATGCAACCAAATATACTATTAGCCCGATTTCGAGGTTTTCCAAATTTTTGATGAGAATTCAGTGTTGGAGGCAATGTTAGTGTCAAGACTCATGTCAATTTTAATGTTTATATCCTTTAGGTCCTGATCAGGTTAATGGCTCAAAAGATGCTCCAAAAGTCCAAATTTTATATCCAATAAGTTCTAAATCCAACAAAGGTGCAAGCCTAGATTCAACTGTGGATAAGCATCGGGCAGTTTGGATAATTTTTTAATAAAGTTTTAAACCAAATCAATTTAGGCGATTTAAAAGAGTATTAACCTAAATCAAATCAATAAAAAAGAATAAACTAAATCAAATCACACCATTTTGAGCTGGACGGTTTGAACATATTTAAAGTTATCACAACAACTGAATGGGCAGGTTCGAGTTAAAAAATTTTCTATCCTAAATCAAATCGCTTAGAAAAGCGATTTGGAGAATTTTAACTTAACTCAAACCATTTTCAAGTGGTTCAATGGCCCAAACCAAGCGATTTGAAAGGTTGGCAGGTTGGCGGACTGGTTGGCTGGTTAGATGCTCGTCCCTAGGTTCAACGATGCACGGAAGTCATAGATCTATATCCACAGTCCATGATTCGAAAGGAGAAAGTGTTCAAAGATTCTAATAATATCCATATCCATCATCCATAATCCATTTTAGCATGTTATGATTAATCCAAATGAATTTTAGTTGATTAAAATTACCAAATTAAGATTTAAATCCATTTTAAGTCATTTATCAATTTTAATCATCTTAACAAACAAATTCCAATCACTTAGAAATGTAAAAAGGACGTGAAAAATAAGGTTTAGAGAATACAAATTTATGAGTAGGCTCCTCCAAACTAAAATCTTCAAGAGACTTAGAAAAATTTTCAAGAAATCTCCAAAATCTTCAATTTTGGTTATGGGTCTAGACTTTTCTAGTTAGTTTGATGGAATTTCTTCCCTGATCTATGTGGTTTTCGGTGTTTGGAAATGTTTGAATATGTTTTTAGAGAATTTAGAGCGTTTGAGTTGCGAATTGGGCAGAGTTCCCCTAAGAAAATTGCTAAAAGTCCTTCCAAATGGCCTAAGGAGTCCCTAATATATATAGAAAAAAGGACTTTCGGGTTGCTAGTTATGAACTGGTGGGTTGCCAGTTCGTAATCGGCAATCCGCTAGTTACTAACTAGCAACCCTTCAGTTCACTTAAAAATGTGATTTTTAAGGTACGCAGGTCCATTTTTTTTTAAAAAATTTTTTGACTTTCTAAAAGTTTTTCTGGATTCCGAATCTTCTGGAATACTTAAAAATAAGTTTTAAAATTGTTTTAAATGTGTTTAGCAGTATTTTAAAAAAAAGTGCCAAAAATTGAGTTCAAAAGAGAAATTGACAAAATGTCAGTTTATAACTGAAACTTGTTAGTTAGCAATTGACAACTTGCCAGTTGCTAATTACCAACCCGTCACCTTCATCAAAATGCCCAAAAATGGATTTAAAAAGAAATTGACAAAATATCAATTCATAATTGATAAATTGCTAGTTAACAACAGAATTCGCCAGTTACTAATTGATCCATCAGTTTCCTTAAAACGCCTAAAAATGAGTTTAAATATGTTGTAAAAATATTTTAAATATTTTCAAAGAATATTCAAAACCCATATTTCCGTCGAAATTCAAGCAAGCGTGAAATTTGAGAGTCTACAAAAATATTATTAGTTACATAATAATAATATAATATCACATGACATCATACGTTATTACATCATGTATTATTAAATAATGCTGCTATTCATTTAAAAAAAAAATCAATAGAAGAAAAGAAAAAGGCCGCGGGATGACAAAAAGGCCACAGTCCCAAAACCAATAGTTTTAAGGGTAGTTGACTGACTTATTCAATTCCTAGACTACCCAAAACTAGTAAACATTTTTTGATGATAAGCAAGGGCAATTCTGCCAAGAAAATAAAATCAAAACCCTGTAATTTAAGTCTACAAGTACTCACCATCTCCCTCAAGTGCGTGGTGAAGTAATCTCACAATTTCTCTCATTTTAGTTAGTTCTAAATCTGATTCTCCCAAAAGCTGCTTTGTAATTGATTTTGTGATGGAACCGCGAAATCTTTGCAAATTAAGCAATACCCATCACTACTCTCTCCATCTACTTGCTAAGTTCTTAAGCTCTGTTTTCTTCTTCTTTGTTTTGATACTCTGTTCTTCTCTATTTCCGTTCTTATTCAACTTCATACAGTTCTGTAGCTCTAACATTGGGAAGAATTGCGTATTCCTTCTCTGCAATGGAATTCTAGTTTTTATTGTCAAGAATTCTGGTCTAATGGGTAATTCTCATCAAGAAATTAATCTCATAAACAGTGGAAATCCAAAGAAAACAGAGGTGAAAACAGGGGAGAAGGTTGTCATAGATGTTAAAGAAGAGCAAGAAATGGAATCCAAATCCAAGTGTTTGATAAATGCTCCCTTGATCACAGAAGATACAGAAGATGAGACAACTGCTACAACTGATGTAGATCAAGAAGAAGAAGAAGAAGAAGAAGAAGAAATTGGGTTGCTAAGTGCAGAAGAATTGAACAAGAAATGTGAAGATTTTATAAGGAAGATGAAAGAAGAAATCAAATTTGAAGCTCAAGACCTTATAATGATTTAATATTAAGCAAATGGGGGAGAAAAAAAAAAGACTTACTAAGATCTTTATGATTTTGTATGTTCAAAATTTTCTTAAATTTTGGAGAGTAAAATTTTGATTTTCTGTATAAATTAAATCTCGTGTAATGGAAATTAACTAATTTCTGCAGAAATATATACGCATGATGCGTTGCAAAATTTGGGAAAGTTATATGCCTAAAATTAAAAGAATTTTCCAGTAAACTTTCTGCCTTTTTTTTCCCTTGAAACTTAAAGGGAATCATTGAAAGGATAATTATCATTATGTCCTAGTAAAGGGTCTTTCACTTGCGTCTAACGTCGACCTGGCCCCATATTGATTGGAGCGGCAGGTTTTATTATCGTTACAAGTTCCATTCTCTGTCTCACATGGCTATTAATGCATAAATAGACCCAACTTTAGCCTCCTTACATGCGTATTTTTCAACTAAAACAACATCAAAATTTTATCTTCCGCATAAATTTTTTAAAAGAAATTCTATCATATTTAAAATTTAATTTTTTAGCATATATAAATAATAATTTAAATTTTTAGCGAGCAATATCATAATAAAATTGTAAATACATGTACACCAGTGTCAAAATCAAAAGATACTTATCATACTATTTAGTCTTATGAATTTACTTAAACAATTGATAAGTGCATCCCATTCAAAACTACAGTCATAATTGATATTTGACACTATCATGAATCTACTTCAAAATAAGGCACAATACAACTGCAATATTTTATATTTATTTATTTTAATCATTTTATTTTATATATTTAAATATTTATTAAATTATTTTATACATTTATCTATTTTATTTCAATCAATACTTACATAATCACATATTAATTATTTATTACTTATATATTTTATATTAAATAGATATTTACATGCACATATGATATTATTTTTTTTAGATATATGTTGAATATAGAATAAATAAATATAAAAAATAAAGTGATTAATATAAAATAAAATAAATAAGTATAAAAGATTAATATAATAAATACATAAATATAGAAATATATGGGCTGTAGAAATATTACAGTATTAGGCCTAAAAACAAAAATTGATAATACCAATTGCATTCCAATGCCTTATTAGCAATAATTCATCCTCAAAAAATTAATTAATAAATAATATTAGTAATTGCATTCCAATGCCATATTAGTAATTGATAATAAATACTATGCATTATTATCTGAATTAATAAATATATTTTTCATTTCACAAAATAAAAAATTAATTATTTTAATTATAAAATAAATAAATAAATAAACATTTTATATTATACTCATATTTTTAATATAAGATATATTTATCAAATATTTCTAATAAATAATTTTAAATATAAATATAATAAAAATTTAATATATTAATTAATTTACCAGTGAATTATAATTTAAGTTAAATAAAAAAATATTTATCAATTTAAAACGGATGTTATATCATTAACACATCAATTAGGATACATAAAGGTTTAGGGCCTGTTTGGTTTAGCTGTTCATAGCAGCCGGTAGCTGATAGCTGGTGGCGGATAGCTGGTAGCTGATTCGGGTTAGTGTTTGGTAAAAATACAATAGCTGTTTCAGTTTGAATGTAAAATTACCAATAAGCATATCATTATTTAATAAATATTAATTTTTATTTTATTTTAATAGGGTTAATATAGCCTTAATATGAATCAGCTATCAGCTGCTATTTTAAAATTTTACCAAACATCAAATTTTACCAAACAATTATTATTTGGGGTTCAAATCTCTATCAGCTGCATCAAACAGCTAAACCAAACACCCCTTAATAAAAGAAATTAGTCATAAATTTTGAATTTTCTGCCCTAGCAGTCGAAATGGAAAGAAGCTACCAGGCAATGACTTACTTGACTTGAGGTCTTTGGGTGAAGGGGCCAATAAAGAAAGTGAAATTATCAAATCAATTTCAGTCTCTGTGTTCACACCACAAATTCCAATAATAATATTCCATGAAATAAATATTTTAGAATAAAAAAAAATAAAAAAAAGGGAATGAAAGCTGGGACCTGTGGATTGGCAAAAGATATATGTACCTCGTAAAATCCACGTGTCACCTTTAAGATTCCATCTTTGATAAGGTGATGTTTGTCCTGCCGTGCAGTGCGTGTGAACTTTGGATCTTTATGATCATTACCGTAATGTAATCATCTTATTAAGAAATATATAATCATGGTTCTAACCACTGGCTTACGAGTTGTATAATATTTTTTATTATTTTCTTTACGATCGTGTTTTAACAACCGTATTATAAAGTTGTTTAATTTTTCTTACCCATAAGGTTAATAACTTATTCATAATATATCAAAATGGGTTTCTATTTTGGGATTTTCAACTTTATTTTATTTTTAAATATATATATTAAAGCGTATTACGATATAATTGAAATTTTTGACTATTCCTTTTTATAAATTTTAAATTTTTGTGTTTAATTAAATTAAATAATTATATTATTTTAATATAATTAAATTTAAATTTATTGTCATAGTTTAAAAATATCATAACAAAAATAATATATTTACTATAGATAATTAATTTTATAATTAACTAATTAAATTAAATTATATATACAAAAAATTAATTTTTATAGTTAATATAAATTTTTAGCTATAAGTTTATTTATTGTGATTTAAATTTGTATTTATATGTGAGATTTGTTGCAGTGTGATTTTTATAATGATTCATTAATGAATACTATTGAAAAACTAAGAAAATAATGAAACAAACTCACTGCTTAAGCAATTATGATCTATTTGAATTTCAGTAGCTAAATTAAAAGAAAAAGAAAAAATTAAACAAAGATGAATGAGATGACAGTGAAACTGACAGTCCACTTGCTTAGGCTATAAAGCCAAGCACACGCAAAATAATTATTAAATTGAAAATGTAAATAAAGATGGCAGACATGAAATAATCGTGTATGGCCCCACGTTTAGATTTGGTCTACTGTCTCTGAGTCTGATAAAACCAAATACAACCCAAGAATTATTCAAATATTTAGCCTGTCTCTTGGAGACTTGACCATAAGATGGGCACTTTCACGATAGAAATTTGCACACAGATTTATATTGTCAATAAATTAGTCGCCCAGGCGCACGTATTTTTATTGGGAAAAGGTATAAAAATGAACTTAAATTATTCATAATATTTCACATTAAATTCTAAATTTTTTTTCTTAATTGTATACCTTATAAAAAATGACTCATTTATTTCTGATTAGTTTTGTAAGTCCCACTTATTTTATTTTTAGTATATAAAAAAATAACATAAATAAATTTATAATAAAAAACACAACCTTTTTTTTTTCGCTCTTCTCGTTAGACTCTCGTCATCCTCATTTTGTTCTGTCCTCCATTGAAGCTCGATAAGATTATCTCATAATTTTTTTTCTCATACTTCTTTTTGCAAAAGCTCTTTCCTTTAATGGTGATGGTACTAATAATAAAAAATATAGTATTTTTGGGTATTTTTAAAATCTTGGCTGAATTTTGAAGAAACTTATCTCTGTTTTCCATTTATTGCAAAAAGCTTTCTTTTTCTTCTTCTTCCTACTTTGCTTTCTTAGCTCGTAGTAAATGCTTCTGGTGGTGGCGGTGGCGATATTGGTTGGACGGCTTAATCTTTAAATTTCTTGTTATGATATATATAGAGCTTTTTCTTTAATTCATTTTTGAGCTTTTTGCTGTGAGTTTTTTGTTATATAGGCTAATAATACTTATATAAGATTAATTAATTAATTAATATGATGTTTAATTTCTATAGATTGGATTACTAATTCTCTGTTTTTGTGGCTTTTACTTCTACCGAATATTGATTCTTGAAGCTTCATCTCCATTTTTGTACCTTTTCCCTGTTTAGTATTTATAAATTAATAAATATTTTTTTAATGAAAAATTACATCTTCTTCTTCTTCTTCTTCCCTCTCTAACTCTCAAAAAGCAAAAATGGCACAGACCAATGAAATCAAATACTGAAACTCTCAAAACTTATCATTGCCTTTCCTTCAACAAGAAATATAATATAGAAACCCAAGAAACTATAGAAATCAAACACAACAAAATTAACTAAATCAAACACCAAAACCAACAAAATTTAATTTCCCAATTTTCTAATAACATTGTTACACTCCCATTGGTCTGTGCCATTATTATAAATGAATAAGCTTAGTATGAGCAAGTCAAGTAACAAGTTGTCCATGGTGGATGGATGTTAAACACAAAAATGAGTAATGTGTAGACAAGAATTTTAAGATTTGAAAATGATAATGAAAATGAAACGTGTCTAAGAAGGATTATAAAAACCGGCAAATAATTAAACCTGCAAAAAATTATATTTATTTGTTGTTGAATCAAATTTAAATTTGATGTACTTATTATAAGAAGAAGAAGAAGAAGAAGAAGAAGAAAGAGAGTGTAACAAGAGAGAGAGAGAGAGGGAGAAAAGTTAACATTTTTATTAAATTTTTTATTAATTTATTAATACTAAAAAGTGTATTTTTATGTTGTTAAATAATAAATTAACAGGACCCATAATACAAAATAGATGACAGTTTATTATTCTGTTGTATGACGATATAAAATGAGTCTTTTTTTATAAGCAAATAATTTAATTGAAATAAAAAAAAAATAGGGTGCATTATGAGATATCAGAATAGTTTAAGGCTATTTATATATACATATATTTTATTTTTATTCAATATATATTAATTTTAAAAATTAAATAATTTTAGGTAAATAAAATAAAAATTAAATTATAAAATTATAAAATAAAATTTAAATAGTAACAAATTAAAAATAAATTTAACAAAAAATAAATAATATAAATTAAAAAATAAAACCTAATCAAATAATAAATCTAAACAAAAATCAAAATAAAATAATTAATATAATAAAATTAAAACAAAACCTAATAAAAAATTAAATGATAAAAATTAAAAATCTTAATATAAATTAAAATAAAATTATAGATTACCCAAATTCAAATAAAAAATTATTAATGTAAAAAAAATTCAAAAAGAAGCTAAAAATTTCTATAAAAAAAGCTAAAAATATCATAAAAAATCAAATAACAAAAAAAATTATCTAAAATATTATAAAAAATACAAAAAAAATTCATACAATAACCAAACAAGGATAATCTTCTCCATCATAATTGCATACATAATAATTAAATAAAAATAAATAATAAATATAATATATTATCTATACATCAATTGAATAATAGTAAAATAGTTAAATAATATTATTGTAGTTTTAAAATTGAATAATATTATAGAAGAAAAGGATAATAATTTTTTTTGTGTTTATATTGAAATAACTAATTATTATTAATATCAAATAAGATATCATAATTCTATTTAAATTCTATAAATAAATATAAATATTTTTAATATTAAATATGATATTATAATCATATTTAAACTCTTCAAATATAAATTATTATCAAATATAATATTTTATTTATATTTAAATTCTCTAAATAAATATAAAATAAATATTTATTATATATTAAATAATAAATATTATTATTATAATATATAGATATAGATATAAATGTTATTAGATAATAACTAATTGTTATTAATATCAAATAAAATATCATAATTTTATTTGAATTCTCCAAATAAATATTTATAATAATTAACTATATATTACAATAAATAATAAATTTAATATTTTCAAAATTTTTTTAATTATTTATGCCAAAATATACTATCACAGTTCAATTATAATATCAAATTTCTAATATATGCGTTAAATAATATTTTCAAATTTCTTGTAATTATCTATTCTAAAATATACTGTCACAATTTAATTATGATATCAAATTCCAAATATATACGTTTTAGCTAATTTGAAACTATAACAACATCAAGCTAATTTCAAATAAATATTTATTATAATAAAAATAATTCAATTTAAAATTTTAAAAAAATTAGAATAAATGGATCCTAATTCTATTTGAATTATCTAAATAAATATTTATTATAATAAATAATAAATAATTTTAAATTTTAAAAAATTAGGATACATGGAAACATGAATATTTAAACTCTCCAAATAAATATTTATTGTAATAAATAATATTTAATTTAAAATTTAAAACTAAAATTTAAAAAAATTATAATACATGAAAACATGGGTACATAGCATAATATTGTACCATCAATATTTATTATAGTAAATAATATTTAATTTAAAATTTAAAACTAAAATTTTAAAAAAATTATAATACATAAAAATATGGATACGTAACATAATATTATACCAACAATAGTTATTTTAGTATTATTTATAGATCTATAGATTAGTTTGCTTCTCTTATCTTGTTGTTGATTGAGTATAAAAGTGTACATTAAAAAAAAAAAAACTCGTTTAAGAAAAAAAATTTTAATCGTAACATGTGCATGGATCGTTTAATAATTTGGCATACTAAAAGGAATTTATTGTTAACGAGACCTTATTGACTGACAGAGGCTTATTTTCTGCGAGTGTGCGGTGACGAAATGAAATCTAAGAGAAATGCACAACTTCATGTAATATAAAGTGGAGAAAAGACAGTGAGTTGCAACTTCACAATGCTCATCATCATACATGTCTTGACCAACAGCAGGCAGCTTGTCACAGTACAACTCCAAAGTTCAGCCTAAATATTAAGATCATATTCGAAAATTTTGTAAATTTACTATAATTATTCTCAAAATATAACATTCCCAGTTAATTCCCCATGAAAACACTAGCAGAATAAACAATTATATAGCGAGCCTGATAAATTTTCATTCTGATTCAGAATACAGAAAGATGAACAATTCATTCCGATTCAAAAAGAACATATCTTTCCTTCTATTCCTTTCCCAATCTTTCTTGAAAGGGGGTAAAAAATTCACCTTACATCTTACACCAGTAAGAGATGAAGATTTCCTAAATTTTTCTAAGCATTGGGTAACTATGCAAATTAAATACAGCAAAAGGGCAAAATAAATGACCATCTATGAATTCTAGGACAGTATGTGGAGAAAAACCAAAAAATTTGTATTTCACCACCCTCATTTTGTTTGCCAATATTTTAACTGCAAAATTATTAACAGATATATTACTTTGCTTTTCTTTTTGTATCTTTGACACATCTGTATTTCTTCTTCCAATTATCAATGAACCTTTGTAATGAGCAGGGTTCCAACTGAGTACTTGCTTCAATTTGCCACACCAGCCAAGCTAAGATTCACTAATATTGTTATTGACCATATTCAAAGAGAAATCTTCTGTTGCAGGCATACTTCTTACATGATCAAGAATCTCAGTAAGTTCTCTATGAATGTAAGTAAAGCGTTCCTTGGATGCCAATGATTCTGTCAACAGAGTTGCAGCAAGAGTATTAAAGGCTTGAGCACACTCATCACTGTTGCTTTCAGCATTTTGATAACCGATAGACAACAAAGAATGATCTCGTCGCCAACGAAGAGGGAAGTACTTTTCTGGGATCTGAAAGTAATTCTTGACTGAAAGCACTCTCAGAGAGTGCCGGCACAATATTCCAGAATGTTCAAATTCCTTGCATGAACAATGTATTTGTTCCTCTTGTGGTGACCAAAATACAAGATATTCCCCTTCCATTTTCTTGTAATGACGCACAAGGTATGGCCCATCTGCCATTTCTTGTGTCCCATACTGCATGGACAAAATAATTTCATGCTGTAACACATTGAAGGCATAAGGTGTGAGAACACTTCGTGCATGTTCTTCAATAGGCATGCATGTCTTGATTTGCATATACTGCAAATCATCTCTGTTGTGATTTCCAAAGTTGGCAGCAATAACAACCTGAAAGATCCACAGAGTTCGAAATGCAGATAACCCAACTAGCATAAAATAACAACACATGGAATTAAGTGACCAGCATACCTGCTCAAAGAATACTTGCAAACATGCTTGTCCACTCAGAACTCTTTTTAAAAATGCATCTATATATTGTGAAAACTCAACTGTCATAGTACGAGCCAAAAAGTAACCTCTGATATATGAAATTGACCAGGATCCTCGATATGAAAAGAGTAGGCCTATATGCTTATCTGAAGTGAGATCAAACCTAGTAACCAAAAGATTCCACTGATGCTCGAAATCTTCCACTCTTTCAAGGTGACACAATATATCAAACTCGGCTTTAAAATTTTCATATTGTGATCCAAGAGCCAAAGAGAACCAGCTGGATAATTTGGACAGAATGTGCCATATCCATATAATATGTTTAGTATTTGCCAGCTCCCTTGCAATAGCATCCCTAAGACCTGCATCTGTATCTGTTATAATTGTCTCTGGACGTCTTCCTCGCATGAAGCGAATAAAACTCTGTTCAAAACAATAAAATAATAAAAAGGCATGAAGACAGGCACAAATTGTTCACAAAATTCTGTCCACGAACCTGTAAAGCCCAAGCGAAGGAATGAGAACTTTCATCTTGCAATAAAGCACATCCAAATAAAATTGGCTTCCCATAACCATCCATACCAAACAACATTCCAAGGAGTAATCCATATGTAATAGAGCGGTATACAGTGTCAAAAATAACTACATCACCGTATACTGTATATGCACGAACAGAGTACCCATATGACCATGCGATATTTTCAATCTTTTTACTTTCATCTGTTGTATAATCATAAGCAAAATCTGCATCCCTCTCTGCCATAGCCTTGCAAGCCTCAAGGAGCTCAAATGTATCAGTCTCTCTCTTTTCAGTGAGCAAGGCATCATTTTCTTGGACAGTCTTCTTACAAGTCCGAACAAAATTTCTGACATCCTTCTCTATGAAGGGCAATTGTCCAGGTTGAACACCCTTTTCTAATTCCAACACCTTTACTATTCGATTAACAGGAAAACCTGCTTTAGATAGCAAAAGAATGCGCTCTTGATCAGTCTCCTGTATTTTCCGATATGCAGGTAGCAACCGCACTTGGTCATCTTCCAACAGTTCATGATTATGAACATTGCTAAACTGTGAGACACACCATTGAGTGACACCATTAACAATTTCCTTAGTAAGATATAATTTAGCATCACATCCACAACGAACTGATTTCCGGTCCCGGGGATGCTCCACATTGGCCTTTTTTCTTGGTTGATTAAATCCAGAGCGGTAACAAACAAAATCTCGTCTATAAATCCCTAAATTTTGGCTTTCAGTTGAGCGAGCCTTCCTGATTGAAAACCCATTCTTCCGAGCAAAATTGCTATAGTACTCAAAAGCATCCTCATCGCTTTTGAAAATTTGACCTACATATGGTGTGAAGGCAACTTCTGTTGATGCTGATGTTGATGGTGTCTCATTCTTTACAAGTTGGGAGCTCACTGATGTCTGATCATCTCCTTCATACTTGATATAGCATTTCCAATCTCCACATGGGCACTGCTGGCGTCGAATCCATATGTTATTTGATGGCTTCATAGCCTTTGGAAAAAAAAAAGTTCTAATTTTGAGATCCTTTGCACTTTTGCTTTCAGTCAAGCTGCAGCAAGAGAAAAGGAAAAGTTGAATTCTGAAATCATGAAGGTGACAAAGAAAACTTGGAAAAAAAAAAAAGGAAAAGACCTCCAGTTGAGCTAAAGTAAGTTGAACCGGCAAGGATTGGAAAGGAAAAGGAATAAAATAGCAAAAACAACCAATGAATCTTCATTCATTTTTGGGCACTTCGGAGGACTTAAACTTCTTACATGGAAATCTATCTCCAGAATTTTTTGTGCTTCTTCTTCTGGATATCAATATAAAGAAGTAAAATTAAACTTGCCTTTTCTTACTCAAAATTTCTAGCAACTAAACATAAAGTGAAATTTGGAGAAATTGGTGAGAAGGGGGGAAAGTTTGCTGCCATAAATATCCTGCACAGATGCAGTTTATTTTCAGAATAATCACTATCAGGAGAAAAATGAAAAAGAAAAAAACGAAAAAGCAATGGTTAAACCCATAAAACAACATAACACATATAATTAAGTACTCGTTCAACAATGCTGCTAAAAGACATGGAGAAAGAAAATGGAGCTGCAAAGGAAAAACAGAGCATTCTCAATTCATATATGTCATATTCAAAATTGCAAACGATGTGAATTTAATTGGTGGACAACTAGCCACACCCAACAAATTCCAAAAAAAAAAAAAGAAAAAGAAAAAGAAACACCCAGTTCATAATTAACAAAGCTTGAAGCACACAAAGATAATTATATAAAACTTTAAAATTAGCAAATTAACAATTCAAATTGACGCAGCAAAACTTAACCAGTAGAAAAAAACTTAAATTTAGCAAAGAATTGATTACGTAACAAAAATTAAAAGCACAAAGTGAAAATTGGAGTAATTAAAACAGAACCAGTTCCATCCCAGAAAGTGAAATCAATAGAAACTGAATAAAACCCTAAATCATGATTTAGGGAAGGGAAATTCCTAAAAAGCTAAACAATAACAAAATTGGCACATAACAATAAATTAAAAAAAAAAAGAACAAAAATTGCAAAAAAAAAAACCCTTAATAGTGGTTCAAAATTCTCATGCATTAATAATGTGGGAACGCCAAAAAAAGCCGGAAAACAATGGGTTTCTAAGTTAGCAACTACTGAAGAAAAAATTAGGGAAGTAATTAGTGAAAATTAAAACTTTAATTAGGACTCATTGAACAAAATAAGAGAATTAAGAATTGAAAACAATAATACTGACAATAAATTACGTACCAGAAATAGAAATGAGAGGAAAAAAAAGGAATTTAGAAGAACAGTGAGCCCCCTCTGAATTGGAAAGCTGTGAATTTTTTTCTTCTGAGAATCTCTCTCTCTCTCTCTAAGCTCGTGTTCTTCGTTTGTGCTTTGGGTTTCTATTGAGAGTGAAAATCAAATGGAGGCCCAATTCAGTTACGGGTAACGTCCGGTTTATAGGTCCAGTAACTTTATCTCAATCTGCCACGTAACCCTTTCAAATATTTTTAGATGGGATCCACACCTGACGTGGCGAGGGCTGACATTCCAAAAAGGTTAAAAAATTAAAGCTTAAATTGGCTCATATCTGGGTTTCAGCCTCCCACCTGAAAAAAAAAATTATTTATAAAAAAATATATTAATTAGTATATTATAATAAAATTTTCATATATTATTATGAAATATATATAATTACTATTAGCGACGGAATCAGCAAATTATGAAGGGAGGATAAAAATTTTACATCATACCGTCGCTCGTTGCTGGTGATGATGGTTCAACGACAGGTAGCTTGCTGGTGATGGGCTGATGAGTATTGTCTCTCTCCAGTCTGATCATTTTCTCTATTTCCCTCTCTTTTCTACTCATTGTTATCATTGCCCATTGTGAAATTGTAAGAGCGAGGGAGGAGGGGCTAAGATTTCACAATAGCATTGGTGACCATATATCCATCCCTTTTGACCATCGATAGAGTGGAATTGAATAACTCCTTGTAACCCTCTATAGTTTTGCCATTGATTACTATTTTATATGTACATATATTATTATTATATATATACAGTTATTATTTTATATGTATATATATTATTATGTATTATTCTTAAAAAACCAAAATTGGGTTATGATTTGTTGTGTTCATAAAAAATAAATATTATGTCAATTTTTAATTCATCCTATTAAATTCAAAATTAACTTTGGAGCTAATTTAGTATCTCAATCTTTATAATTGAGTCAGTCAGATTTAATTTTTATTAAAACAAATATTTTTTAATAAAAAATGAAATTACTATCAATTTTTTTCTTAACTTTTCCAATTACCAAATATTTTTTCAACTTTCTCATCCAATACAATTTTTTTTTCAATTTTCTTATATTTTTCACAAATTTCCCAAATCATAATCACTTATATATATATATATATTGTTTTGATTATTTAGTGATAGGTGATAATTATCTTGTAGTTGTAGGGTTGTCGAGTTTTGCTTTTTTTATCAAGTTTTTTCAAATATATATAAAATAAATTTAATAATCTAAAATATAAAAAATTAGTTTTTTTTTTAAAAACAAAATCTCTTTGACCTGAAAATTTAAAAAAAAAATAATAACTAACTTGACCAAAAACTAGTTAAAAATTTTTTTTTTGAAAGGAAAACTAGTTTAAATTTAATTGAATGCAATTTGAAAAAAAAAAATGGGAGTCCATTTAAATTTGGAAGAATGTGTAAATATACCAGTGTATAATTTAGCCCTGTTTCTTTTTCTTAGCTCAAACAAGTTCAGGTTTTTTAAAAATCTAACTTTTTAAACTTTTCAATTAATGGCAAAATTAACACAGTTATATTATAGGAAAAATATACATATATGCCTATACACTTATCGTGTGGGTACAACTTGATCTTTTTTTTTTTTTCGCTGAATTATACATAAATTTTTACAAAAATAACAATTTTGACCCTTAAGCAAATACAAAATTTAATATGGTTAAATATTGAGAATGTGTGAACCCCATGTCCAATAAAAAAATATTTTTTGATATAAAATAATTAAATATTATTAGAAAAAAACCATAATGTCTTACTACAAAAAAAAATTATATATTTATTCATAATTATGAAATTTTGTTGACTCTTATTATTATATAATTGTTTAAAAAATTTGAGAAAAATAAAAGAATATAAACATATGAGATTTTCATTTATTTTTCTTTTGTTGAAGAAATTTTAAAATTTTCACCGTAGTCAACTTTGACAAAACTCAAGCTATACCACAATCAACTTTTACAAAACTCAAACTATCTTCTCAAAAATTCTAAAATCCACGTATTAAATTCATGCAAGACGTAAAGCGAGCAAAATAAAACTTTGGCTAAAGATCATCAGTCTTTTATATTTTAGACTTCTTTATCGATGCTTTTAACTTTACTGTCAGTGATAGCTGTTGTCATCGTAAGTTAGCAGAAAAATAGATTTTTCAAAGAAAAAATTCAAATTTTACCACCTAAAATAGATGATATTTAATTACTTATAAATTTTATATGGTGACTAGAGTTATAAAAAAAACTATAAATCTCTCTATACGCTATATCATTCTTTATCTCTTATTCATTTTCTGCTAGCAATTTCAAATAAGAAATAAAATTTTTTCATAACTGTACTACATATTTGTTTTTATATTTTATTTTTCTTTTTGAATTAAAAAATATAAGTAGTGAGAAATATAAAAATTTTATCTTTATTATATATATGTGCATGAATTTAACTAACAATGAGATGAGAGAGTTAAATTGACAAAAAAAAAAATAGTATCAAGTTATATTAAAATATTATTTTTTCAAAAATGTATGCATAATTGGGTAAAAAAAATAAATATCAAATTATACCTGTGCGATAAGTTTAAGGACACATATAATCTTCTCCCTATAATATAGCAACATTAAATTCTTTATTAAGTGAGGGGTTTAAAAAGTCAAATTTAAAAAAAAAAAATTAAGCTTATTTGAGCCAAGAAAAAAATTGTATTTGTATGATAAATTGGAAGGCATATATGTACTTGCTTCCTTTAAATTTTGATCTAAATTTGTGAATTTGTGAGATTTCTTCAATTTCAAAATTGAAAACTTCAAAAAGGTTTATTGCATTTACAAATGACACACACGTGGCAATGATCTTTCTTCATCTTCTAATTTTTTGATTTTCGCTAATCTTCAAGCGAATGATATTGATAACATTAAATCCAAAAGCAAAAGTATTTCTCAATTTCTCCTGTTAGAGAAAAAAAAAAACAATTTACTTGAAGACATTGCTATAATTCAAACTGAGGCCAATGGCCAGATGAACAATTACCATCACTAAAATGCTTGAATAGACTTAAAGATTGGAAAGAACAGCAACTTGCTATTTCTGTTCTCTTAATAACAGTAGCATTGAAAAACAAGAGAACACCTTTAGAAGCTAACCAGCTGAGGCAACTGTGATTTCTCTTGTATGTGTTCAGCTTCTTTCTTCGCTATGCTTTTCTGGCCTTTGCCTTGTCCCTGCAGCAAACAAGTTAAGAGAAATAGGAGAAGATAATTCAAGGTATTTTGAGGTTTACAACTAATATTAATAAAACCCTCCAATTTGAAGGAAACACGTTTTATTTTAGGGACCCATACCAATATGCCATCATTATATGTTCAATAAAGAGGACCGCCTGTTAGTGCCCAAAGAACAAACTGTGGGAAGGACAGAACATTATTATTGGAAACTTAGCCTTGAACCGCTTGCACAAAAGCTTTAGACTAAATGTGGGCTAATCCCTCTTCCATCAACCAATGATTTATCCTGATCGTCATTCATCAGTGCAGTTGATATCATATCACATCATCCTAAGCTTCTCAAAGCAATCAAAATTGGTTTTATGGCTTTTCATCTATTTTCATTAGGATCAGCTTACTCCATAGCAGCTTCATTCCCCCGTTTGATTTGTCATCATTCAATATAGAAGATCACTGTACAACACACGCTGTGAGTGTTGTGCAATCCTCCAAAGAACAAGAGAGAGACAATGCCCAAGAAATTGAACAATTTCTCATTGAAAGACATTTGAAGAAATAACATTACAAGAGAGGAGAAGATTTAAGGGAAGTGCAAGTGTCTGACTAAACTTATTAATTATGTTTCTTCCTTTCTAGAAGTCCTGTACAAAATCCTGCTATAAAACTTTTACCAGCTTGTTGAACTCTAAAAGAATAAGCCACTAAATGAAGCAGAAAGCTATAACTTCTTGAAGTGCATAACTTCTTGAAGTGATTGCTGCTTCATTCCCAAGATATTCAGACATAATCATTTTACTGAGATGGCAAGGCACCGACTTTGTGAAGCTGGCAGCAGAACTTGTTTGTCACTTGTTCTCCTCTACTAATTAAATCATTCAGTTTAACAAAGGTCAATCTAGTTAGCCAATGGAAATTCTATTAAAATAATGAAAGATGACCTTTCTGCTTCTCTAAGATACTGTACAGTTCCACTCATAATCTTCACAATCTTCTGACTGATGTATAGGCCAAGGCCTTCTCTTGAAACAGCCGGCCTATGGTGAAACATCTCTCGGATTAAATCTTCAGGAATCCCTGGAGCTGGATGAGAGATACTGCCACATTAAACCCACAATCAAATTAACAAATTTGGGCTCATTTCTTTTCTTATGTATTTCCTGGGAACATTAAAACAAAACCTATCATTTTCTCTTTTATCACTTGCATTAGAAGGCATAGATTCAACATTTTGAACAACATAATTCAACGAATAATTTCAATAAATGGGAAAGCATTGTATTTGACGTCAGAAACAAAAAATGAGTTCAATATTTATATATGTGCCAAGGATATGATTAATTCAGATGGAAAAAATTATGGGAAGAAATATCATGTGGTTTATGTGTAAACTTGGTCATGAACACAGTTCCCCTATCATTCATAACATGTGCCCAGAATATCCAAATGTCCATTCATTTTAGTATTTTAAGATGGATAGCAATACAACCTGTTGCTTTCATCATTGCTTCTCACAGTTGATGCAAATAAATATGAAGTTTAAAAATGCATAAGCGGCCTTCATATATGCAGTTTAAAAATGCATAAGCAGCCATTATATACGAAATCTAAAAACGCAAAAACAGCCATTATATATGAAGTCTAAAAATGCATAAGTAGCCATTACTAAAAGATTTAGGATTCTCAAGATCGGGATCTCAATTATTTGTGTAACAGATCCTTGAAAGTATTATTGCAATAAAGTTATAATCATATGCATCATGATCTCAATTGACAGTGGAACCAACTCTGAACACCAAAATCCAAGGCCTATTGAATCCTAAACGTACCCACATACACAGACTGAAATTTTATCACTCCAATTCTAAAAACAACCAAATAAGTAAAGCACAATAAAATAATTTAAATGATACTCAACTGAAATTCAAGATGAACAATGTGAATCTTCATCCCTATACGTTCCTTTCTTGGAATTACCCTGAATGCAATTGATGATCCCTCAAATGCAGGGGTAAAGAGGAGTACATTAGTAAAAAAATCTGAGAGTACTTGCTGAAGCCTCAAGTGATCTCCATACAAGTACATGGATGACAAATCTGCTGGTAAATCACAGATAATCTCCACTTGTCGCTGCTGGCTTGGTGTCATAGCTTGTTTTATGACTACTTCAAGAGTTTCTCCAAGGTTAAATTTACTAGAGTTCAATTCCATATAGCTGGCAATTGGGTGTCATGGATTTCAGAAGTTATCCAAAGAACAAGCACAAAAATATATCAGAAGAGTAGATATTAGAATTAATTTGCAAATCTAATTTTAAGCTCATATCTTGCGCAGATAAAATTCAAACTTTAAGAATTCATACCATTCCTCAATACTCTCAATATCAGTATCATTGATTATCTTGTTTAACTGTTCTTGACTCAAAATGCTAGTCTTCAGAAGCTGTTTCTGTTCTTTACTCAAGTCTGAAGTCCCCATTAGATTTTGCATTAGCATAATTCCATTTAGAGGTTTTTTCACTTCTTGGCGAATGTATTCCAATTTATTAAGGCCACTGGCTGCAGCCTGTTCTGATATTCTCTGCACTTGCAGAGCATATTGAAGTTCTGGGCTAGCCACATGCAAAAAGAACAGAATCCCAGTGATCTTTCCCTCTGCATCAGTTCTTTTTGTTGCAGATAGTAATGCTTCAACATATTTACCCTGCTGATCAAAGAATCCAAATAAAAATTTATCTGCATCTTGACCTGCAATCACCAAATGCAGCAATATCCTGAGTTTGATTAAGGTATCATTATCTTTAACATGACAACCAAAACTGTCGACTGAGAAAACTTCCCCAAGAAGAGCTCGGCCAACAGCTTCCTCCCTCTTCAAACCGGACAAATTTTGCATTGCATAATTCCACTCCAAGCATCGACCATTCTCATCAGTCATAAAAATTGGAGGAATAAGGGCACACGGGTTGTGCATGATTCCGACATAATCGCCTTGCATTCGAGTATATTTCTCCATAACCATTTTTTGCCGTGTAAGATCTTGGCCAATAAAGCAAACTCCCACGACATTTTCCCTAACATCTCGACTACAACATGCATTAGCTACCAAAAATAAAGGACCGCTGTTTTCCTGAGAACCAAAGGTCTTAAGTTTGATTTCAATGCTCTTCTCTTCTATACCTGCCATGCACCACTACAGTATCAGATCCAGAAGAATTCATGGCAGATTAAAAGAACAAGGAAACAATAGAGAAGATGTCCTAGTGAGTGAGGATTATAATGAGGAGTCAGTGCAAAAAACGTTTAGCTCTTTCCTTTCTCCTTCTCCTTTCATTTGGCAGGTTGCGTGAGAGAGAGAGGAAAGAGAGAAGGATAGGCGGAGTTCAACCATGAAGTTACTTGAAACCATGAAAAATTTGGATAAGTGGATAGTTTATTAACAAACATTACCTCTCTAGTTTCTTTTAAACAGCTGAACATGTTACATATATTTCTGATAGTTACACAGTTACACTTCCAGTTAAGAGGCAAAAGCTTCTGTTAATCAGTTGCGCAAATTTCTAACTTAAGTTCAATGGAAGGTGAAATAACCTCGATAAAATAATTTAGCAGTTATGCAATAAGAAAAATAGGTTTATAAGTAGAACCTGAATCAATACATTCATGTGAAGTTTATTAATCCCATGGTGGAAAGCACAAAAATGAAAAAATAAGCACTCTTCATAATTTATGCATAAATGCACTTCAAACAATGACAACCATTTACCTGCATTTTCTTTTAATCTTCGACTTTTGACTACAACTACTGGTAAAAGCGATTCAATAAAAATAAGCTTTTAGCAAAATATGAAAATCTAAGCAATAAATTCTGGTGTGTCATATGTAAAAAATTGCAAACATTCAGTCCATATGTATCCCTTATCTATATAAAACCTAAAATGTCCAGGATAAATTATAGAATCACCTTGCAAAGCTGCCGATATCACGCTTGTAATTACATTGATGGAACCACCCTCGACAATGTCAACTATGGGCTTGCCAATAGCTTGGTCAACAGACAGGCCAGTAAGTTCAGCTGTTTTGGAATTCCACCCGTTTATATTACCCAATATGTCTACAGCCATGATGGGTACAGCAGCGGTCTCAAAAACACGAACCATTTCATTTGCTACGATGCGCAATTCATCCACTCTTTGAATTCTGTCATCAACTGATGTAACATTCACAATCATTTTGGAATCATCTGCAGCCTCATTCTGCAAGGATCCTTTCAATATCAGCTGTAAAGAATGGATGGCGTCCATTTCAACATCTGCCCAGGGTAGACTTCTCCATTTGACTACCTCGAGAAAAGCCTTGAATGATGATCTGGGTTGCATCTTTCTACCGTCATCCTTGTCTTCACGATCATGTTTTGCACCACCCCACTTGATCTCTTTAGCAGTGTGGGACCTAAACCAGAAAAGGAAGTCTTTGGAAGTAATCTTACTAGCAGCCATCCCACAAATTGCATCCCCAAGATTTGATGCACCTGGATAGCCAGCTTCCATAAGGCTGTCAGTGCTTAAGCCTGTACTTTCATTATGGTACTCAAGAAGCCATTCAGCTATATCTCTAATCTGTGCCTCTGTAGGGGTAACACCTAGCAAACAAAATTTATTCCTATAGTAAAGTGCAGCACCGTCACAATTAACTAGATCCATCACATTAGGTGATTGAGTGATAATTGCTACAGGATCTTCCCTTAGGAGCATGTCACAGAGTAAAGTTTGAGTTTGAAAAATATGCTTTTCCCTCATTTGAGCTGCCAATTTTACTTCCTTGTTGATTTGAACACCAAAGACTTGGATCAAGAACTCACAAGCATACCTCAAAGGAAAAGGAACAAACATGGGACTTGTGTGATGGCAAACCACCAGACCCCACAATTTTGTTCCCTTCTGCTGATCACTGTCCATCTCATCACCATCCTCATTAATTGTCACTGCCATTACAAGAGATGCAATTGTGCCCATATTTTCCATATATTGTGCATGACAACCATGAGGGGATCTCAAGGTGGATCCACAAAGACTTAATGGCTGGGCCAAGCTCTGGTCTTGAATTACTTTTACTGGGGGAGCCAAACAATCACATATCATCCGAACCCTGTTTTTCATGAAGAGGAATCTTGAAGCTTGTGGTATATCAGTAGCTGGGTAATGCAAGCCAAGATAAGGTTCCAAGTCAGGCCTACAACACTCTGCAATAACTTCGCCGTGTTCATCTTCATGAAATCTATAAACCATCACCCGATCATAACCTGTCAAATCACTAACTTCCTTAACTAAAACATCATTTAGTAATGACAAATTCCCACTGGGTAAGGACTGCAATTTTGAGATGGCTTTGGCAGCAAGTTTATATGATCTTAATGCCCCTGAAGCTGTGGTTGGCACATCAGCTGGATTAACTGGCTCTAAATCTATAACCAACCCCACATCAATTCTATGCATGATTGCATAAAAGGGTTTGCCGGAGGTTTTACAATGAACCAGTATGGGATTAAGAAGATTAACATCTTGAAAACTGGCTGCTTTCTGCAAGGCAGCTGCACCTGAAGACCGAAAAAGTGTCCGTATATCTGTTCCAAAAGTCAGAGCTTCTTGCTGCTCAATGCTTGGAACAGCACGTGGTGACAAGTCCAACATGTCCGGGGCATTTTCACTATAGGCAAGAACCTTCAAACTTTTCTCATCAACAGCAATCATACAACCACATGGTTGAATAAGTTTCCCTCTCTGAATCTTTTGGAGGTAAGCAGATACAGTTTGAGAAGGAATGTTGCTAGTTGAGCTTGAGAGATTGAAGTCAATTGATGAAGAGTAATCAAAATGAGATTCTTCAAAGTCCACGTGTAACTTTGCATCAATTGATGTCTGTGCAACCACTCGAGCACTTGGCCTTGATCGAGCAGAACTGCTTCTTGCACTATTGGTATTATTGTTTGTTGATTTTGATGACATCTCTCAACCCTTGTTCTTCTTCAACAATTCTCCTGTTTTTCTAATAGCTTCTTTTGATTAATCCAACCTACATAAATGCACAAGCACCAAACTTAAACCCTTCTCAAATTAATCCCCAAATTTGTACTTAAAAAGGACAAAAATCTCTTCAAAATAAACCAAATTGAACTTCTAAACCACCACCAACTTATCTACTCCTGATCCAAGAATTATCATGGAAGTTATAGAAGAGAACCTAACAATTCTCAGGAAGCCACAAAAAAAATGTTTGACAGAGAAAAAAAGGTAATAATAGAATTCACATAGTCTTCTGGTTATATTCCCAACCAAAAAAGCCATCAAACAAAAGACGAAGTGACATAGCAAATTGGATTCTCCAGGTATATTTCTAATAAAGTGAATTCACCACATTCAAAAAAACTAAAAACCCAGCTCAGAAAAGTGCAAATTCACAAGTGGATAACTTAAAAATTCCTCAACTGCCAATTACACAAAATTACTTACAGTGCCAAAAATTCCTTCAACTTATCCAAAAATTTTGTCTAATTTCCATAAATTCACTACAATTTATTATCAAATAAACAGGACCAACATAGTTTCAAATATATATATATATATATAATTAATTAATTAAAGATATAACAATAAGATAGAGAAAGAGAGAGTAATGTCAGCCAGACAACAAAACCTGCAGCCATGGCTGAGCTTGCACGTGGGTGAAACCGACCGGCCACCCAAATCCAAATTTTTGGGGATTAACCGTATATCAAAGATTCTACAAAATGAATTTTTCTTTAACATGACACAGTCTCTATCTTCTTCTTCTTCATTTATTTAATATAGTTCTCAATGACTGTTGAGGCATTTGCTCTGTTTTGCCTGTTGTCTTCCGATTTTTGAGGAAAAACAAAGTACTACGGAACTTGGAAATGAGAATTAAATTCTGTACATATCCATATACGAATAATCCATTACTGTTTTGTTTTTTGACCTTTGACTTCTGATCTCATCGTTGATCAATGCATCAACAATGAGGAATCAGAACCACAATCCATAATATATATTAAATTCATATTTTTTATAATATATATTAAATTCATATTTTTTTACTTCAAAATTTTGCTTGATTCCAGATTATATATCATAAATTAGTAAAAGAATTTGTATTTGCAATCTTGAATATATAATCAATGTATAACTATTTTAAAAGAATTTCTATTTAATTCATACAGTCACTTATACGCGATAATTTCAGTTCATATATTATTCACTCATACAAATGTTTATATATAGTCATATATTTAATTAATGTGTAAATATTTTTTAATATCCTATATTCTTTTTTAAAATGTAAAATAAATTTTTATTAAAATTATATAATTTTAAAATATAAAAATTATATAAAACTAATGAAGTTACTTTTTTGACGCATACAATACATACGTTAATATGCTACGGACATTCACAAGGCAGAGGGCCTGAGGAGCAATGGACACTTCTCTTCTCCTCCCGCTCATATTACATATGTATATATATATATTTATTTATTTATATTTATATAAATTATTATATATAAAAATTATTGAATTTTTTATATATAAATAAATATAAATATATATTATTGCTTTTTTATACATTTAAAATTTTATAATTAGATATTTAGATTATTGCTAGAGTTTTATAATTTGATTATGAATAAAAGTAATATTCTCATTTGAAATAGTATTTTTATAAAATTTAATTTAATAAAATTATTTAAATAAATTAATAGATTCAAGAATTAAAATAAAATAATATATAAAAAATTTAATAAATAATATAAAAAATTTAAATTTAAATTTTATTATAATATTAAATATTTAATTTTATTTTTAATTTTTCTGTAATTTTATTTTGATTTAAAAAATTTGTCTCCCTTCATTCTATTTCTGATTCCTCTATTAGTTGCGGATAATTTAACTTTTAACAGAACACTCATTTAATATATTTAATATGTTATACGAAAAAAACATCCTCAAATAAACAACCCATATTAAAGAAGATTCAGCAACATTTTCTTAGTATTTGAAAAAATAATAAATAGTCGCTCTTTTAATAGCAGTAATAAAATATATAGTAGCCGTGAATTGTACCGTTCAAGCAGTTTAACTGTAGATGATGTTTAATGGATTACAATATTAATAAAGTGATCTAACGATAGTTTACTATAATAATAAATTAATAATATCTTTAATAAAGAATTCAATATTTTATGATCACAATAAATATATTGATATAAATATTATGATAGTCGAGATTTGATGAAAAATAAAAAAATTATAGTCTAATATCATGCAATTAAAGAAAAAGTTATAGATATTTTCAGAAAGCCACTTAAAACTTATATATTTTTCAAGAATAAGAAAATGTTTGAAAAGTTAAATTAAATTTAAGGGAGAAGCTTGACACAGTATAAAAAAAGGGCAGTCAAAAACTTGTTGTCAAATGGCAATGAATTAGCAATGTTTACCATCAAATTAAAGTAGTGGTGAAATCAGAACTTTAAAAAAGGGTGTAAAATTTATAAAAAAAATTATTTATAAATTTATCTTCTATTTTATTTTTATATTAATAAAACTAATTTAAATAATTGATATTAATATTTATATTCAATTTTAATTTTATATTAAATAATTAAATTTTAAAATTTTTATTATTTTTGTTTTAATATTTAAATTTTACCTTGGAATTTACAAATAAAATTATACTATATATATTAGTTTTTAAATAATATTTATGATTAGTTTAATTATTTTATAAAATATATTTTTTCATATAAATTTATTTAAAAATATTTAGTTTAAATATTTTTTTAAAACCCTCTGCGCCCCTATGGTTCCGCCCCTAAATCAAAGATCAATGTCCGTAATCACTGACTTTGTTTGCCTTTAAATATGAGCATTGGCCATTTGATGTTAGATGACAAGAGACTAATAAAATAGAATAAGGAGTGCTGGCGGTGAGCGAGAAAAATTGAGAATGTTATAGCTTCAATAAGTTTACGCTTAATGTTTAATGTGTTTGGGAGTGTAAAATTTTTATCTTTAAATTTTATAATTTGTGTTTTTTTATTAATAAAAATTTAAATGTTTATTATCGAATTTGCTCTATTTTTAAGCAATTAAAATCAATTGAATTGCCAACGATAGTTGGTGCTATAATTCAATGGCATAACTAACAGCGAGTGGTAATCGCTATTTCTGTGGGTGTGGGAAAGGCATTTGAAGTCGCTGCTTCTCTGCCCAGACTGTATGGTCTTGAACCAGGGGAAATGATTTTCTCTGTTAATAATTTATTGCATGAATTTTAGCCCATTTATCCTATGACAGAGCAACAAAAAATTGAGTTAAAAATTGAAGCTCCAATGAGTAGATTTTTTTTTGTTCTCCAAGCTTAGTTGAAAGTAAAGGGTAATTTAATTCTTATTGCTGTAATATAGAAAAAGTAAGCTAAATATTTGTTTATTGGCCAAAAAAAAAAAGAAAAGCTAAATAGTTGTTTCTATATCCCATTCTTTCTTCTGACTTTGTTTTTATTTTATGTATTTGTGGTTTGATTTTCACTTTTTTAAAAAATTTAAATTAAGATGGACGGAAATATTTTTTTATTTTTAATATTCTCTTTTAATAAATATCTTGGGATTTTTAGACTTTTTGATATATTCTTTGCTTTTTTTTTTGTTTTATTCTAACTTATCAAGGTGATAAATAAACATAGTGCAAATGCAAAAAAAAAAAAAATTAAAATTTTGTTCATTGCCATAATTATTAAGTATTCCATCAAAACCATAAGGTATAGTTGGTGGCTAAAAGTATACATTGCTCCCACTTAGATTTGAAATTCAAGTTTAGGTGTTTCTTTCCTCCACGTGTAATTAATAAAAAACTATTCCATCAAAACTATTATCAAAATTTTGTCCAAAACTCATCAATATGTAATATATAAAATATAACAATATTATAGAATCACGCCTTATTATAGAGAATGCTATAATCAACTTTGTCTTGAGCATTCTAAATCTAGTACTTACAGTAAGTCCACAAGCACCACCTAATTGGATTTTTTTATATAATTACCACCTAATTGGACTTTTTACCAAGTTAAAGTTGGTTTCTACTTAATTATTTGTCTTGGTTGTCCAAAATAACTTTGGCTTTTCTTTGCTAATGTGAAGTCTATTAGGACTTCTATTTGGTGTTTTTAGTTCTTGCATGCAAAATATAACTTTTTGAAAAGCAAATAAGAAAACAAGAAAGGAAATGGAAGAGCACTTTCTTATTCTTAAACTTGAAAGCTATTCTCTTTGCAACCTCTCCTTTCTTATGCTTTGTAATTGGAGTTATATGTGGAGAATACTTTGTAATTCAAGGATTTTAAAAAAATCATTACTAAATTTCATGATAAATTTATTGATTTGCGATGATCGATAACCAGTGACAGAAGCCATAAGATTATAGTAGTTACCAGCGTCCTTTAGCGACAAAAAAAAACTCGTTGCTGAATGCTCTTTTTTTAAATTTTATCAATTTAAAAAATAAAAAAAAATACTGTTAAAAAGCTCAAAACAATTTGATGGGGGAGCTATCCATCAATGAAGTATTGATTCGTGATAAAAAATAATTTACTTTTTGTTCCTAACTTTGAGAGATACCAAATTATTTTGTCTATTATGTGAAATTCATTGATTTCGTAAGATATGAAAACGAAGAAAGATTTCAAAAATATCTACTTTGAACTAAGAAATTTTTTTTTTACTAACTTTGAGCTAAGAAAATTAAATTCAAATCTAAATACAAAATAATCTTAAAAATGGAGAAAAATCAAAATATTAAAATATAATATTAATTATAGCTAAAAAAACTCCTTATTAAGTGAGATCAACTTTAGATCTAAAGAGAAAACTCTCAGCTAAAAATTTATTCAAAGCAACAAAAAAACTAAAAGTGAAAGCAAAAGAAGCGGTTAGAGAAGCCTCAGTCTATTTCAGCTCTTAAACTTACAAATTTAAGTTTAGAGAGAAGAAAGAAAGAGACAGAGGAGACAATAAAGATACTCATCAACTTAATTATGGGTAAATGTATAACTCAGGTACTTCATATATTTCAAAAAAGGAAATTACACTCTATTCCACACTTTTTAACTTTTTTTTTTTTAAATATCCTACGTTTTTTTATATATATTTGATATATTGAATGCATACCCAATATATATCTTTGAAAATAAAATATATCTTTAATATACCAAATGTATAATTAAGGATATAACCCAAAAAAGATGTATTTTTGAAATTAAAAGTTAAAAAAATAATATTTTTAAAATTAAAATTGAAAATAAGATATTTTTAAAATACTTTTATTTTTTAGGATATTTTTGAAAATAAAAAAAATATATCAAGTATATGATCTTTATGTTGATTTTTTATTATAAAAGAAATAATTTTAAATTTTAAAAAGAAAAAATATTTAAATTTTCATTATATCTTCTACTAAAACTCAAATACTTGATTTTGAAATTATTAAAACTATAAATATTCAAAATAATCAAGGATTTACTTTTCATGTAAATACAAATTAATTAAAAATTAGCATAAAATCTGTCATAAAAACTTAGTGTAAAAAGACAAATTAATGATAAAATTAATTGATAATCATTAATAATGATAAATGAAATTATGAAATGGTAAGTGAATGTTAATATCCTATTGGCTAAAATATGGATTTTGGGGTGAATATTAGGATGTTATTGGTTAGGATACGAGACTTAAAACTTTCACATTGAAAGTGCATAGTTTCAATTTATGTTGACTTTGGGCTCTCCATTTATGAGTATTTTATGTTTATTGTTCTTTGTCCATGACTGTGATGATTGAGAGGAGAGGGAGGCAGTTAGGGCATTCACATTGAAAGGAGGAGTAAGAGGAGGACAACTATATATCTCTCTTCCACATCAGCTTTTGTGGGCCCAACACACAACTCCTCCTCAACTTCTCCATTTCTCTTATATCAAAAAGACTTAATTAAAAATAATTAAATTTAATTAAAAATAAAATTAAAAACTAAAAGTTCTCCAAAAGAATAAAGTAGGTCCAACCATTGCCACATGTCACTTCTCTATTAGCCAAATACCTTCAATTTTAGTTGTCCTCCACAGAGAACTACTTCTCCTTCTTAGTCTCTTTTTCCGTGCAGGAGGACTACTCCTCCACCTAGTCCTCCTTCCAATACTACACTTTTCCAAGGACTACTACTACTTCTCCTCTTACTTCTCCTTCCAATGTGAAAGGCCTTATGGGTCATGCAATATTGATAACAAGCATATTGTGTATATTTATTGCTCAATATATATATATATAGATAGATATTTCTTGTCTTGTTATTATAAGATTTTTATTGGTTTCGAGGTTTATTTGAATAGTTGTTGGCTAATAGAAGAAATGGACCATTTAAGTGTAAGATGTTTAAAAGAGCTGAAAAGTGTACAAAGAATAAGCCTTGGGTAAGACTTGTTATGTTTGACGGAGAAGAACTAAAATATCAAGCATAAGTTTTGGGCAAGGCTTATAAATAACTAGACCTGATGTTTGAAGATAACTAATACAACTGGGGAATCCTACTTTTTAGAATATTTATTTGCTGCGATTTTTGGAAGAATGTTAAGGATATCTTTTAGACTTTTATTCCTATTTAGAGAAAAAGATTATTATTATTTAGGATTTTTAATACTTTTATCTTTTTTCTAAATTAGATTTTAAATAGATTTTTTTTAGAGGAAAGTAATATATACCAGCAAAAACGAAAGGACCTTTAACAGGGGACAAAATAATTTTAAAAGGATTTAATAAAAACAATAAACAATTAAGCATAAACAGTATAGATATAAACAGATTAATAAACAGAATGTAAAAGAATATATTAAAATAAATTACAGAAATAATTTAAAAGCATATATTAAAAACATATAAAGAATAACTATAACCTCTTTTAAATGGTACGGCGACGTTGTTTCATACCTGGTGCAAAGGAGGACTTCAGACAAGTGCAAGTCTGACGTTGCTCCAATTTATATTTAGGTTTTCAGCCTTATATACCACTTTAAAGATTATAATTAAATCTTTAAATAATTTTGTATCTTAAGTCTAAAATATTTTAAGTTTATCAAAACACACTCTTAAGTCTATTTGTTTTAGTATGCCTAATTATACTATATGTGGTATAAGTATACGGATCCCGTATAAATATACAACGTTGAATAGAGAGAGAGGAAGACAGAAAAGGATAGAATATAGAGGTCCTTTTCAGTCTATAAGTAGTGCATATAATTTCTGATGTTCTAATTCCAGATCAAGCTCAACTTGCTCGTTTATTGCTTGCAAGAATTGGAACAGAGCATATTTAAGAATGGAGATGAAAGATGAGATATAAAATTTAACTTTATTTAAATAAATGAAAATACAATACAATACAGAATAAAATTTTAAAATTAAAATATAAGTTATAAACTATAATTACCTTATACAAGGAGATCAATAGGTGTGGAGTACAGAACTGGAAGAAATATAAGTGAGAGAGGAAAGGGAAGAAGGAAGCTAAAACTAAGGCTTAAGGTTCTTTAATGTCTTCTATGTGAGAGAGAAGTATTTCGGATCCCCTTTGCCTTCAGAAAGAGCTTCATTATATAGACAGAGGCTTTAAAATTCCACTGTTCTTGTCACATGCTTTGGGCACTGTAGAGGAATAGTAACCTGTCGTTACTATTTGCTTTTACTGTACCTTCACGCTTCTGGAACTGTAGATAAATAGTACCTTGTCGGAGGTACTGTTTGCTTTACTGTTGGGAACTGTGGATGAACAGTTCTTCTGACTTTACTGTTGGAATCCCTCTGGTAAATACTGTAGATGAACAGTATCTTATCAGTGGGCACCGCCTTTATTGACTTTAGTAACTTGAGTAGAGAAATTAGGTTTCTCCTGTCTTTAATCAGATGAATCTGAATCAGATTCAACTTCTGACTCAACTTTCTTTTTATTTTTCTTTGATTTTTCTTTCTTTTCTTTTCTTTACTTTTTCTTTTTTCTTTTTCTTTATTCTTTTCTTTTTCTTTTCTTTATTCTTTTTTCTTTTCTCTTTTCTTTATTCTTTTCTTTTTCTTTATTCTTTTCTTTTTCTTTTCTTTTTACTTTTTCTTTACTTTTTATTTTAATGGGAGACAATATACCATAGCAATCATCCTCATTACTGGGACAATAATCCTAGTCAGATGTGTCGGTGGAAGATGATGTCATGGATGATGAGGAGGAATCCGAAGAAGAGGAAAGAGATTTTTTTCTTCTGGATGAAGCTTTAGAGACTTTAGTTTGGGCTTTATTTGAAGATCCAGAAGAGCAGGTTCTACTGGGCTTAACGGGCTCAGAGGTTGAAGGAAGAGTTTCAACCATCTGTTCCATTAAGGCTCTATATTCTTCTGCAGTCTTTGCAGCTGCAAGAAGGGCAATATTTTGGGCTCTTTGAGCTCCAAAAGAGACTGATAGTCTTGGGTCAAGACCATTGTGATTTCTCTTTAGGAGCCATGCTTTAACAGTTTCTTCAGTGGTAGAATTGCGAAAGACAGTCCACCACTTGACTTTAGATTTTCTTAATATAACAGGGATATTAGTACCTGACTGAAATGAGGAGTCAAAATACCATTGATATACCCAAGGTACATTGAAGTTTAGGCAGAAAAGAAGTAGAGGAGGAAAATTCCTCTCATATGGTGTAGGATTTAGGTGAACTTTAAAATACCGGTAAGCTAATAGTACATCCTGTGGAAGAGTTCTTTCATCATTTCCACAATAATGCCACTAATCAACAAACCAGGAGGGAAGGTTATTGATCTTTATATTGGATTCACAATAGATGAGCCAGGAATGAGTTTTTCCAGGGTTTTGGAAAAATAGAGCTTTAGTCCAGGCATCAATGTAATCCCAATAGTTATATGAAGGATAATGGGCTATAGGAAGGGCTTTAAACTGCACAGAGATGTGCAAGGGTTTTCCCCATTCAGAAGGATAGAGAATTTTCTTTATTTTAAATGAGGAATAAGCTATTACAGCCTTATCCTGTTGGTTATAATTGTGTTTAAAAAACAGAGATCTAGAATCCACAATAATATTAAGATAATACTCTTGGGTTTTAAGAAAATCTTTTGGTTTTAAAAACCATCCTTTAGGATAAACAGAATCAATAACAGACCATGGGTTTTGTGGGATAGACCCAAAGTTAGTAATTAATTCTGTAAAATAAAAATTTTTATTATACCAAAAAGTTTTTTGCTTTAATGGAAAATTTGATGAAACAATTTGAGTTGAATTTTTTGAAACATCAAACTTGATTTTAGAAACATTTTGAGATAGGGTTTTTTGAGAAGAAGATTCTCCTATCTCGATTTGGTTTTTTAAATAAGGGATTAAAGAATCTTTACCTGGAACCCCTGGAGGAGGTTTGTGTCCCATCTTTAACAAGACTTTAATTACCTTAGGAGATTGGGCCAGCTGGGAGACCCATTGTTCAATATTGGCTTTATCTTCTTCTTGGACAGCATCAGCCCAAGACTTTATGGGTTGAGGTTGTAGAATACTATCTGAATGATCAGGTAGAGCTTTAGGAGAATCAACCTCTAGGGTTTCTTTAGCTTTATTGGTTGTTTTCTTTTTTCTCCCCATGATTCCTGAGAAGGAATTCACGAGTAAGGAAATCAGGTAAACTATTGTTTTCTCCTTTAATAAATTCAATATCAAAATCAAATATACTCAATATAGCTTGCCATCTAGCAAAAATTTGTTTTGAGGCAAGATTTTTAACATCCTTTTGCAAAACATCTTTTGCACTTTTACAATCAATTCTTAATAAAAATTTTTGGTTCAATAAATCAGATTGAAATTTTGAAATGCATAAAACAATACTCAAAATTTCTTTCTTTATAGTAGAATAGTTTAATTGGGTTGGACTCCAATGTCCTGAATAAAACTGGACTATGGTTTCTCTACCCTCTTTAACCTGTTTTAAAATTCCACCAAAACCTATATCTGATGCATCAGTCTCTACTATTTTGGAGGCTAAGGGATCAGCTATATGCAGGCAAGGAATAGTTTTAACTAAGTCTTTAACTTGTCTAACTATACCATAATGGACCTCAGTCCATGGACCTGGGTTTTTCTTTAACCTATCATGCAAAGGTTTAATAGTTCTATTTAGGTTAAGAAAGAATTCTATAACATAATTCAGACAACCTAAAAATCTTTGTAGTTGAGCTTTATTAACTATCTGATCAGGAAACTTATCTCCGAAAGCTAAGTTTCTTTCTATGGGTTCTATAATTCCCTGTTCTATATAATGTCCTAAGAACCTAATCTTAGTTTGAAACAGAGACATCTTTGTTTTACTTAATACTAAACCATTATATTTTATTACCATAAAAAATGTTTTTAAGTGTTTAAAATGTTCTTCTATAGTTGTTGAATATATTAATACATCATCAATATATACAATGCAAAATTTAGTATAAGAGTTAAAAATATCATTCATTACTCTCTGAAATTCAGAGGGTGCATTCTTTAATCCAAAAGGCATAACATTCTATTCATACTGTCCAAATGGAACAGTGAATGTAGTTTTATACCTATCTTTAGGGTTAATCTGGATTTGTCAAAATTTTGATTTCATATCAAATTTACTAAAAATATTTGCTTTATATAATCTTCCTAATAAATCTTTTTTATTTGGAATAGGATACCTAATCCATTTTAAGACTTTATTTAAAGGTTTATAATTTATTACTAATTTAGGTGCTCCTCTTTCTATTTTAGAGGCCTTGTTTACATAGAATGCAGCACAAGACCAATGGCTTCTAGATTTAGTTATTAATCCTTTATTTTCTAAATCATTTATTTCTTTTTTACAAAATTCAATTAAATCAGGCGCCATTTGAATGGGCCGAGCTTTAGTTGTAATAGACTTTTCATCAAAGCCTACTTCATATGGTAAATCAACCATATGTTGCTTTCTATTCCAAAATGCATTAGGAATATCAGCACATAAATCTTTTTCTATTTGAGATTTTAATTTATTAATTTTATCTTGTGTAAACTTATTATTTAACTGTTCATTTATTTTATGTAAATGATAATTATTCTTTAAATTACAAAGTTGTTAAGACTTTGCTTTTATTAGTGCATTTATCAGTAATTCATTTATTGAATGTGCTTTTAAAATATTTAAATTTCTCTTTTTAGGTTTTTCCAAAAATGGAAAAATTATCTTTTGATTTCTAACTTTAAAACTTATACTATCATCATTTACTGAATAAGGTGTTATCAAATTCATAAATGGCGTTCCTAAGATTACCATATGATGAATGTTGGTTAAAATAAATATATTCTTTATTTCTAAATTTTTATCTATTATTGATGCTTCTGCTTTACCAAGTATATTTAATTTAGATTTATTTGCTGCGGATAAACTTTCCTTAGTTTCTTGTCAAAATCCTTTTGGTACTAAACTAGGTTTAATGTAGTTTAAATCAGCTCCTGTATCAAATAATGTTATAGTTTCTATGTTATAATTATCTGAAAATTTTAATTTTATTTTTATTAAATATTTTCTAGATGTTATTTCATGTAACATAAAAATTAAGTTATCAGGAATTTTATCTTTACTGATTAAGCTAATTTCATTATCAGTTTCTTTACCAATTATTTATTCAATATCTTCTTCAGCTTCTTCATCAGAAGAAGGAGTTGAGTTTAATAAAGATTTTATTATTTGTGAATCATGTTCTTGTCTATTTTTTAATTCTTTTAGTTCTAATTTAATTTCTTTTTGTAAATCATTTATAGTTGGTTTGTTTTTTATTATTTTATTTTTATTTAATATCGTGGTTAAGTCATATGTTTGTTTACTAGTACTAGGTAACATAGAGTTTTTAGGTTTATCATCTTCTAATATTTTATTTAACATTTTTTCTTGGATTTTTGGATCACTAATATATTTTATTGCTTCTAATATAGATTCATGTTCTTTAGTTAAAACATTTAATGATTTACTACTATATTCAGAACTTAATTCTGTTCCTATATCATCTATCTGATTTATTTCTTCAGAATCTGAATATTCCTCAGAATCTGAATAATCTAAATATAATTCATAAATTTTATTTAATACAGATTCTTCTAAATTTAATTCTTGTAATTTTTTATCAAATTTACAAAATCTTGATGTGCGGCATTTTCTTCCACATTTATAACATATTAAATCTTTATATGATGTAAATTTTTTATCTTTTTGTTTATATGGTTTTCTACTAGGTTTTCTATATTTGTAAGGCTTATAAGGTTTCTGTTTTTTATAATAATCATCTTTATCAAGTTTTTTCTTATAACTCTTTTTGTGATATTTTTACAAGATTTTTTATATTTTTTTGTAGTAGAACACTGTCCATTACAATCTTTATGTTTTTGTGTTATACTATAATCAAATTGTTTACAGAAAGAACCTAATTCTTGTTTAGTCTTTCTCATTTCATATATTTAATGATTTTTGAAGTTTTATATCTTGACAAAGTTTTAATCCTTCTTTTTGAACTATACTAAATAGTTGTCCATAAGTCAATAGGTCATAAGGAATAGGGTTTCCAAATTTATGTTTTATATGGTTCCTAACATTTTCTCCTAAGAAGAAAGGTAATCCTGCTAAGAATTTTTCTTTCCAGAAAGCTTGGTTAGAATCTTCTCTGAGCATTATCCTAGTTATGAAAGTTGTTTTATAAAACTGAAAATCACTAAGTTTCTTACATCTAAGGTTACTTAGTAATTCTGCATTTTTATCTTTTAAATGAGTAGGATCACCTATAAAATGAAGTGATATAGTCAAGATTAGTGTTGCCACTGCATCTTGAATAGTATTACCAAGCTCATCTAATATATGTATTTCATCCTCATAAGTTTTTATAGCATTTAGAATTTCTAAATGTTGTTCATCAGTGAAATGATTATCCCACCAACTTTTAAGTTGTCCTGTAAAGCCAGCTATAAGAAGTTCAGCTATAGTTCTATCTGAAGTTCCTGTTTGAGTTCTATCAGCATTAGCAGCCATTGTCATCTGTTGCAGAAGACTCAGAATATTGTATTCTGATAGGCTATCAATATTCCATTCATATACTGAAGAGACATTATATTTATATTGTGATAGGATATTTGGTCTATCTGTTATACCTAAGTCTGGGGCAGACAATCTAGGTACTATAGATTGATTATATGTTATACGATTTATTTGTGGTTCTAAGGCTTTACTAAAGGTTTCAATATCTTCAGATTCAGGTTGAGAATCCTCAACTGATTCTGATTCTTGATCTTGGGTGACTATACTAATAGTTTTAGAAGCTTTAGATTGAGGTGTTTCTTGAACTACCTGTTTTGACCCAGAAGAAGAATCAATTTTACTTAGTTGTTCTTTAATTGCTTTAACAAAGTCAGAATCTTTAGATTTTACTTCTTTTTGTCCTGTTTTAGAAACTTTAAAAGGTTTAAAAACATGGGACTTAAGTTTTTTATCCTTTACTTCTTTTTCAACTTTTACTATCTTACTTTCTTTAATAGTATCTTCTATTCTGTTTAATTGTTGTCCTATACTTAATAGATGTGCATTACTGAAATTATTTTGTTCTAATATTTTTCTATTAGGGTCATCTTCAGATACTATTTTAAATGGTGCTATATTTATTTCTTTATCTCCATGCAGGAATACACTTGATGCTTTAGGTGGATGTACACTTTGTATTATTTTATCTTTTATTTTCCATTCTGTATCTTTATTCCTAATGGTTACTGGGTTTATTAATTTTTCTGCTTTAAGTTTTCCTCTATAAATTCTTTTAAACCAATCAAAGAATTTCATATTAACTTCATAACGTTTTATAAAGTCAATATATTCTTCTTTAACTGATTCAAAATCTTTTACCTTTTTTATTACATTTTCTAGTTTATCTTTATTTTTAATTGCTGTCAATTCTTTATTTAATTTATTATAATAAAAAATGAATTCTTTATTAATTACATTTAATTCTCTATCTATGTTAGCTACATTTTCTGTCATAAAAGAAGCTGTAGGTGACATAGGTGGAGAAGGTGAATGTTCTATATTATGAGGTTGATTATAATTGGGGTTTGGTTCCAAAGGGTTCATTGTTCCTATTGGATTATAATATAAGTGTGGTACTGTTGTACTATAATCTACACCTTTTATTTTATTACTAGATTCAGGTATATCTGATGTAGAATACCTAGGCTTTACTATAGTTTGCAATACAGGTTTAGGTTCATTTTCTTTATATGAGGCGTATATTACAGAAGGTAACTGTGAGGCTCTACCTATGTCTACTGTTGAAACAGAGGAGGAAGAGTCTGAACACCTACTGCTTATACTATGTCTACTGAATTTTAATTTAACTTTACCGTCTTCATACTGTTCAATTTTACCGAGTTCTATATTGGGCTTAACTATAGTCTTTGGTTCAGGAAGAGGAACAACATCCTCTAAGACCCATTCATCAGGGAGACTAATATCTTTCCACTGAATAGTCCTAGGAATTACTGTATTAGCTTTACTTAAATCTGTTTGTAAAAATTTAGTTTCTCCTAATTTAGGTTGCATTATATACTTTGTAGCAAAGGCAGATACCATTGCTTTATACTTTATTTTATACATTAATGCTACAGGAATAGATCCTTCAAGCATTTTATAATTATGTGTTTAATTTCTAATACTACACTTTTTAATATATTTGGATCATTTAATGAAATTGTTATATCTGGAAAACAGTCAAATGAGATAGGTCCACTACTCAGACTAGTTTCTATAGTTCCTAACAGTGAGTCATTAAAATTTACAAACCTACCATCTTTGACCACAACCAAAATACTAGTATTTAATCTTTCTCTAGTTAAAGGCTTTATCCCTATCTGTACGAGTCCTATATGAATATACTTGTATTTTTTACTTTTATGGTGCTTTATAGATTCTGCAGAAAGTAAGGTTATCTTTTCAAAGGGCTTACTTAACTGTACATCCCTTTCTTCAGCTTTAATAATGTAATCATTTTTAAATATGTTTAATTTTGGTATTTTATAAATCTGTTCTTTATCTATATTTGGTATTACCCAATTATCAATTGCTTTATTAAAGTCTTCTAAAATTATTTCATTTCTGTTAACAATCCTTTTAACTTATGATGACTCAGAACTATCTGATTTAGTTGTACTAGCAGATTTACATAGAAATGGTTCCATTTTTAAATTTTTGAAAAATAGATTTTAAAGTTTATTAATGTTGGTTTTGGTAGCGACCACTGACTTACTGCCCTAAACGCCTGTCCATCGGCTAACACGGGTCTTACTGCATATCCAATACCTAGACAACACTAAGTCTATTTCTAGATCTATAAGTCAAAAATTTAACTATGTAAACAGTTCTATATCTATCTACTACCACCCCTAAAAGAAGATGGCAGCGACCCTAAACACTCTTTAGCTACTGTTATATAGTTTTCTTTATTCAATTCATGTGTAACTAAATTCTAATCGGTTGGAGGGTAATTGAGATTTCAATATTCAAAAGATTGTAAGATCTAAATAATTTTTCTTTTCTCTATAATTTTTCAGTATTTATATATTTTATGTGGTTTATTAATATTATTATTTTACTACTTGTTTAACAAGGCCTATTATTCATTTAGTTTAACGATATATCACTATCAAAATATATGAATCCATAATTATTCTTATTATTTTGATATTTAGGAGCAATTAAGTGTAATATTAAGAAAATATATAAAGTAACTTAAATAAATCACGCAGTTGAATTTATTAATTAAAATTAAGTCTTTCTAATCTTTAAGGCTTTTAGTAAATTAAATTCCAAGGACATTTCTTTAGGATTGTTTCCTAGCACGAGTTAATCAATGAGCGTCTCTCAATTAATTTATAAGCTAAAGAAAAATTGGTTGATGCGAGCGTTTACAACGAGATCTGATTTGTTAAAATTTAAAAAGAACTATCTTTATATCAATGATTAGTCTAAGAATTGAAATCAAAATTATCTCTTCAACTGAATTTACTCTTATTGATATTTTCTTTATTTTATTTGTTGCATTGAATTTTAGAATTTTAGTTTTATTTTATTTTTTATTTTAGTTCGAATTCACGAAGAAAAACCCTTTTTTAATTTTTAATCTAGTTTTTCTTTGATTTCAAAAAAGAAATTTAAATAAGTAATCAATTTTTTATAGATTCAACCCTATTTACCGCTATCAAAATTTAATTTAATTGAGATAAAATTTTATTTGTGATGACTTTGACACCTATCAAATATAGATAGAAAGTATTATTTTTTTAAATGGTAAAGACTATAGTATTAATTGAAGAAATGTTTTTTGCTTTTTGTGGAAAATTTAGGATTTTTCTATGACAATTCCAATGCCGTTTTCCATACAAATTTTATTCCAACTTTTTTTCTCATAGTGGGTTGATAATGGAGATTTCTAAAGATAGAGGCTACAAATATTGATATAATACTAGACGAGAAAGAGGAGGAAGTGATCGTTGAAAAAGAGGTTGTGAATGAATATAGCTTTGCTGGACGCGTGGTAACAAGCCAGAATATCAATGCTAATGCACTGAAGATTGTGGGTGCCAACAAACTTTGACCAAGGAAATTAAAGTGTACAAGTGCAGCAATTGAAGAAATTTTGTTGGGAGGCGCCGAAATTTTTGATTAAAATAAAAAAAAGACAAAATAAAATTCTCCTCCTCATACGCTTTTTCCCTTGCTTATAAATAGGCAAGGGATGTTAAGCATATTGTGTATCCCAAAGAGAGAGGCAGTGAGGAAAAATTGAGAGTATTAAAGAAAATAATTAGAGAGTTATATTTTAATTCCTATTATTTTATTCTAATAAAATTCTTTTATCCTTGTCCGTGGTTTTTACCTTAATTCGTTTAAGGTTTTTCCACGTAAATTCTGTGTCTCTTATATCTTTATTTTTCTCAAAATTTTAGCTGTGTTCTTGCTTTATTTGGTCCATTTTTACAACAAGTGGTATCAGAGCTGTGGTATTTTTAAAAACAAAATATACCACGAGGAAGAGAAAATTATGTGGAGTTTTTTGGTGTGATTCATTTTAAAAAACGGGCGTAAAAATGCGAATTAAATTACTGTTCATAAACAGTAAATCACTATTCTCATGTTTTTTAATAGTAACTGTATATTACTGTAGCAGAACTGTAGCGGATCACTGTAGTGGAGATACTGTTTACGTGAAATAGTGAGAGCTAATTTTTGGAGATAAAAGCGATGGCGGAAAAATTTGAGATTGAAAAGTTCAACGGGAGAAATTTCTCACAGTGAAAATTAAAGATAAAAGCTATCTTGAGAAAAGATGGTTGTCTAGCGGCAATCAGTGAAAGGCCGCATGGATTTACAGATGATACTAAATGGAACGAGATGGATGGCAATGTTATTGCAAACCTTCATCTAGCACTTGCAGATGAGATCTTGTCCAGCTTAGCAGAAAAGAAAACGGCAAAGGAGATATGGGATCACCTCATCAAACTGTATGAGGCCAAGTCATTACATAACAAAATTTTCCTTAAGAGGAAACTTTACACCTTGAGGATGTCAGAATCTACTTCAGTGACGGAGCACCTTAATGTCTTGAATACTCTATTTTCTCAGCTTACATCTTTCGATCATAAAATAGAGTCACAAGAACGTTCAAAACTTCTACTCCAAAGTCTACCTGATTCGTATGATCAACTCGTCATCAACTTGACAAATAATGTTCAGCCTGATTCTCTGGTCTTTGATGATATAGCATCTGCTATCTTGGAAGAAGAGAATCGGTGGAAGAACAAGGAGGACAAGCAGGCAGGTTCACAATAAGTGGAAGCTTTGACGGTGATGAGAGGAAGTTCGACAGAACGTGGCCCAAGTGGGAGTCACAATAATGGGAGATCAAAATCAAGGAGTAAGAAGAATTTTAAATGCTACCATTGTGGCAAGAAAGGTCACCTGAAGAAGGATTGTTGGAGTCTGAAGAATTCCAATTCTCAAGGGAACATGGTAAGCACTTCAGAAGATGGAAACGTGTTGTGTTGTGAAGCAGCAATATCAACGGAGAGCAGGAAGAAATTTGCGGTTGTGTGGCTTTTTGACTCAGGAGCAACTTATCATATGACCTCTCGAAGAGAATGGTTCCATCATTATGAACCTATCTTAGGAGGATCTGTGTATAGTTGTGAAGATAATGCCTTAAAGATCATAGGCATTGGATCCATCAAATTGAAGATGTATGATGGTACAGTTCGCACTATTCAAGGAGTGCGACATGTGGAAGGTCTGAAGAAGAATTTTTTATCTGTGGGAGAGTTCGATGATCTTGATTGTACTATCAAAGTTCGGAAAGGAATCATGAGGATTAGCCGAGGAGCGCTTGTAATTATGAAAGGAGAAAAGATTGCTGCAAAGTTATATATACTTTTGGGAAAGAATGTGCAAGAAGCAGAAGCATCTATTGCTTCAAACAGTTCGAGTGAAAAGATCTGGAATGGTGTGGCATCAAAAGCTTGGACATATGTCTGAACAAGGTATGAAAATTCTTGCTGAGAAAAAGTTACTTCCAGGCCTTACAAAGGTGTCATTACCCTTTTGTGAGCATTGCACAACTAGCAAGCAGCATCGATTAAAGTTTAGCATATCCAATTCTAGAAGCACGAATATTCTTGAATTGGTCCACTCTGATGTATGGCAAGCACCAGTTTCGTCACTAGGAGGAGCGAAGTACTTTGTGTCCTTCATCGATGATTACTCCAGAAGATGTTGGGTGTATCCTATCAAGAGCAAGGGAGATGTGTTTGCAACTTTCAAAATATACAAAGCGCTGGTTGAACTTGATTCAGGCAGTAAGATCAAGTGTTTAAGGTCAGATAATGGAGGAGAATATACTGGGAATGAATTTGATAGCTTTTGTAAACAAGAAGGCATCAAAAGGCAGTTCACTATGGCGTACACTCCACAATAAAATGGAGTAGCAGAACGGATGAACAAAACTCTGTTAGACAGAACAAGAGCAATGTTGGGAGCTGCAGGTCTTGATAAGGCATTTTGGGCAGAAGCAGTCAACACCGCCTGTTATGTGATTAACCGGTCTCCATCTATAGCAATTGATCTAAAGACTCCAATGGAGATGTGGACAAGGAAGCCACTGGATTATTCAAACCTCCATATATTTGGAAGTCCTGTGTATGTGATGTACAATGCCCAAGAAACTACGAAGTTGGATCCAAAATCCAAGAAGTGTTTGTTCTTGGGATATGCTGATGGTGTAAAGGGGTATCGCCTGTGGGAGCCCACTGCCCACAAGGTTATAGTCATCAGGGATGTTATCTTTTTAGAAGATAAATTGAAAAAAGAAGGTGATAGCACTTTGAAAGAAAATTCAGAGACTACAATGGTACAGGTAGAAAAGAAGTCCACAGAAGAAGATTCTTCTGAAGCAGAACCAGAGCACGAGGAGGAGGAAGAGCAAACTGAGTCTGAAGAGTCCGAGCTTGGAAAGGGAAAGCGTACAAAACGTACACCAGTCTGGCAAGAGGATTATGTTATGGGCATTAATGTTGCTTATTGTCTTCTAACTGAGAAAGGAGAACCATCAACTCTCCAGGAAGCAATGAGTAATTTAGATGTGTCTCAGTGGATGGTAGCAATGCAAGAGGAAATTGAAGCCCTGCATAAGAATAAGACTTGGGAGCTTATGCCATTACCGTAAGGAAGAAAAGCTATTGGCAATAAATGGGTCTATAAGATCAAAAGAAATAGTGATGATCAAGTGGAGCGGTATCATGCAATATTGGTGGTAAAAGGGTATGCTCAGAAAGAAGGGATTGACTTCAATGAAATATTTTCTCCTGTAGTTCGGTTGTCAACAGTTCGTGTAGTCTTGGCAATGTGTGCTACACTTGATTTACATTTAGAACAGCTAGATGTGAAAACAGCTTTTCTTCATGGAGATCTTGAGGAAGAAATCTATATGCTCCAGCCAGAAGGTTTTGAAGAAAAAGGAAAGCGGAACTTGGTTTGTAGGTTGAACAAATCTCTATACGGTCTAAAACAGGCGCTGAGGTGTTGATATAAGAGATTTGATTCCTTCATCATGAGCCTTGGATACAACAGACTTAATGCAGACCCTTGTGCATACTTCAAGAGGTTTGATAAAAGTGATTTCATTATTTTGCTGTTGTATGTAGATGACATGTTGGTAGCAGGCCCCAATAAAGATCATATTCAAGAATTGAAGGCACAGTTGGCTAGGAAATTTGAAATGAAGGACTTAGGACCAGCAAACAAGATTCTAGGGATGCAAATTCACCGAGACAAAAACAATAGGAAGATTTGGCTTTCTCAGAAGAATTACTTAAAGAAGGTCTTACGACACTTTAATATGCAAGACTGTAAGTCAATTTCTACCCCACTTCCTATTAGTTGCAAATTATCCTCCAGTATGTGTCCTAGCAATCAAGAAGGATGGATGGAAATGTCTCGAGTACCGTATGCATCAGCAGTAGGGAGTTTGATGTTCGCAATAATTTGTACACGACCAGACATTGCACATGCAATGGGAGTTGTAAGTCGGTACATGGCGAATCCTGGTAGAGAGCATTGGAGTACTGTAAAGAGGATCCTAAGATATATTAAAGAAACCTTAGATGTTGCATTATGTTATGGAGGATCAGATTTTATTGTCAGAGGATATGTTGACTTAGATTATGCAGGTGATCTTGATAAAAGTAAGTCTACCACAGGGTATGTGTTCATTCTTACTGGTGGAGCAGTAAGTTGGGTATCAAAACTGCAGTCAGTTGTGGCAACTTCAACAACAGAAGCAGAATATGTTGTAGCTACGCAAGCTTGTAAGGAAGCAGTTTGGTTGAAACTAATCATGGAGGAACTCGGGCATGAACAAGAGAAAATTTCTCTATTTTGTGACAGTCAGAGTGCCTTGCATCTTGCAAGGAATCCAGCTTTTCATTCTAAATCAAAACACATACGAGTCCAGTATCACTTCGTTCTTGAGAAAGTGGAAGAGGGCATTGTGGATATGCAGAAAATTCATACGAAAGATAACCTAGCAGATTTTTTGACAAAAGCAGTTAACACTGACAAGTTTATTTGGTGTCGATCCTCTAGTGGCCTGATGGAAGCATAAGCAGCATGGAAAGACAAGGAAGAAAGAATGGTGTGAAGATATGATTGACCCTCAATCAAATCTTCAAGTGGGAGATTGTGGGCGCCAACAAACTTTGACCAAGGAAATCAAAGTGTATAGGTGCAGCAATTGAAGAAATTTTGTTGGGAGGCGCCGAAATTTTTTATTAAAATAAAAAAAAGACAAAATGAAATTCTCCTCCTCATACGCGTTTTCCCTTGCTTATAAATAGGCAAGGGATGTTAAGCATATTGTGTATCCCAAAGAGAGAGGTGGTGAGGAAAAATTGAGAGTATTAAAGAAAATAATTAGAGAGTTATATTGTAATTCCTATTATTTTCTTCTAATAAAATTCTTCTATCATTGTCCGTGGTTTTTACCTTAATTCGTTTAAGGTTTTTCCACGTAAATTTTGTGTCTCTTCTATCTTTATTTTTTTCAAAATTTTAGCTGTGTTCTTGCGTTATTTGGTCCGTTTTTACAACAAAGATGATGATGCCTAGAGTTTGGATGCCGTGGCACGGGGTGTACATTGAATAATTAGGGTTGAATCTCTTTCTCTTCCAGTTTTTTACAAATTTGATTTAAAAAAAAGTTTTATATAGTGGTCCTTGGACATTTAGGAATCATCTTGTTGTCATTTATCATCTGAAGGAGGGGGAGGACATGATGCAAATAGAGCTTAATTTTCTTGATAAATGGATGCAAGTAATTTATCTCCCTAATGGTTTCTTCTTTGAAAAAGTGGCGCAACAATTAATTGGGAAATTTTCTTTGGATGTATTTGGAGTATTCTATAAAAGGCAATCCTTCCAGAGGTAAGCAGTTGATACGTATCAGGGTTAAATTGGATACTAGGATACCTTCAAAACGATTCAAGAAATTGTCTTGGAACATTTAGATTCTTCAAGTGTTTATATTAAAAATTTGAGCAGCAGACTGATGTGGTTGAAAAGGCATGGGGCAACTAGCTCTGGGCAGTTAATGAAAGTCCGACACCATTGAGGAATGAACAGTGGATTTGAGATTAGGATGGAACATTGCTATCAAAGCTTATTGCATGTTTTGTTTCCTTAAATTTTGCTAATTCTAAATTAACAGCTCTAGTTAGGACTCCTATCTTATTTAAAGCCGTGCCTAATTATCAAGATGGAACAATTTCTAGAAGTAGCAAAGAGTTAAGAATCAGGATATTATTGTGTAGGGGTTGGTAAAAAAAAAAGGCAAAGATGAAAATTCTACTATGAATGGGCCCTTTGACATTGAAATATAAGAGGTTGGATTGGAAATTACTGATACAAAAAAAAGGTCAGCGCATTTTTTTATGTATAAATAAGAAAGGGACAAGAGACATGTGATGGTTTTGTGTTTTCATCCATATAATACCATAATACCATCAATTCACATACGACGGTGGGACCTATAGGGCAGGGCCTGCCAAGACCAATTATTGTTTTAATTTGGAATTCTCAAGGCTTGGGCAATACCTGTGCAGTTCGCACTAATTATTGATTAATGACAAGTTTTTTTCATCACTAAAACACTGGTCACTAATTATTTTATTACGGCCGCGTCCGTCACAAAAGATTGTGATAGCTTTGTGATAAAAAAATTCATCACAAATTTGTGACGAAAAGCTTTTTATCACTAAATAAAATAATAAGAAATCCATCACAAATTGTGACAGATTAGTGATGAAAATATCCATTATAATATGATGATAGATTTTCCATCACTAATTTGAATAAATTTATGATAGATTTTTCGTCAGAAATTCGTCACTAATTTATGATAAAAAATTTTCATTACTAATGAATGTCAAATTTGGGATGAAATTTGCGTCACAAATTCGTCGTTAGTTTGTGACATAAATTTTTCGTCATAAACTAGTGACGAATTGGTTACGCATATTCTATTACTAATTTTGTGACAAATATGTATTTTGTTCACAAATCCGTCACTTATTTTGTGACGGATTTATTATTCTATAATTAATTTTGTAACGGATTTGTAATTTGTCACTGTTTTTTGATAAATTTGTGATGAATTTTTTCATCGCAAATCCATCACAAAAATTTATGTTATTAATAAATATATGTTTATTTTATTTCATTTTATTATATTATTTAACTATACAATTAAAAATAATACAAGAAAAATTAAACAAATTAAGTAAAAAGCATAAAAAAACAAACATAAAATAAAATAAAAGTTAAAAGATAATAGTATATCAAATAAAATTTTATAATAGCGTACATAAGTGTACCTAAATAAAACTACTTAAAGTGCATAGTAGTGTAAACGAAATGCATATAAATAAAATTACAGATCATCTGATATATCATCATCATCAGAATGAGCATGAGAACCTGAAGCTCCATCATACTTTTTGCCCATATGCATTTGCACTAACATCCACCTCCATTGTCGCTGCAACTCTTTGAAATGTTGACGGTCTTGTTCACGATCTTGTCTGAGACGATCAATCTCATCCTCCATCTTCCGTTCTTCTGCCATTTGTTGTTCCATGTGTGCCAAATTTTCCTTCTGCACTTTTTGCATCTATTCCTTTAATAAATCATTTAGTTCTTCTCTTGCTGCAGAGTTTTAGTTTATATGCGAGGTGGCAGAACTAGGTAAAGAGTCTGGAAAGAAAGCAGATGCCTCTGAACCAAGCCCATAAATGTGACGCTTCTTATATGCTCCTACTACTTCCAAATACATGCGATTCACATCAACATCAGTTTGTGAATCCACAACTTGTGAAGACATAGCAGCAACATTGATAACCTCCAGCTGATCCTACTAAAATAATAAAATCTTAATAGTAATAATTTGATAACTATAATAAAATTGTAACAAGTTAAATGAAAACTTATTTTCAAATTCTTGGATTTGATGTCCATAAAGCTTTCGTCTTTCCTTGTATGCAAGTTTTTAAAAATTTTCTAAGAATTAGGAGTATGATGCAACTCATCAGCCTATAATATGATTACACAAGATAGAAATTATAATGTATTTAATATAATATTTAATATAGTTATTTAATTTAAAATAGTTAATCAGACAACCATTTTAAGTGTATCCTCCATAGTTGACCTCAAACCACCTGTATGTTTGGCCACACCAGTACTTGGGCCAGTTGGCTCGCTCATATGGTTCTAAGTAGTTTATATGATTTAATTTTCCATTCTGAAGGTTGTCAACGGGTCTGCCAACTATCCCAAACCTCATCAGGAACACACTTAGGCTTCTTATTGTCCTTTCTCCAACAATATAAAGTCTTATTATAAAGTTTGGCCGCAATTTCCTTTCAAGTCGCTCAAAAGACACCATCATCTTCACTAGGCCATTGGTAGTGCTTCTATAACATAAAAATATTTTCAATGAATATTATAACATTTTCTTGTACCAAATATATATATATATATATACACATATTACCTTAAATTCTTGCCAATAAAAGTCATAAATTTCAGGAGAGATTTTCTTCCATGTATAACCGGTGGGATCCTGTCGCTCCTTAAAAGTTTTAATAATATAGGAAGAGACATCATATCCATTCTGTATAAACTTGAAAAATGACAAGAATATATAAAATTAATGCATATGATTATATACATGGAAAATGTAATTATTTTCTATGAAACTTACTTCCCCGACACTATTCTAATTGTATTCTTGGTAGAAGCAGATGCTTTAATAGCTGATTCTACAGAAGGCTCTGTTTGTGGTAATGTAGTAGCTGACACATTTTGTTCAATGGATGGTATTGGAGCACGGACAATGTGCTGAGATGAATCGCTCCTGTCTCTTATATCTAAACAAGAAAATACTTCATATAATATCATATAATCTAATAGTCATAAATCACAGAAATCAACAAATAAATTACATAAAAGCAATTAATATAACAATAAGTGTTTTTTTGTTAGTTTAATTGTTAACATTATACATAATTATTTACTAAGCATCAAGTATCATCATCATCATCATCATCATCTTTTTTCTCTTCCTCTTCATCATCATCATCATCATCATCATCGTCATCATCATCATCATCTTCTTCTTCTTCTTGTACCTCTATGAAATTGTCACAAAAAATAAAATAAAAAATTATAAAATTTATACATATATACTTACATGCGGGTATATATACACATATACACATAATAATAATAATAATAATAATAATAATAATAATAATAATAATAATAATAATAATATAGAATTTAAGAATAGATAGCTGAGGGCAATTAATTTTTATTTTAGAGAAAGCTTCATGTTAAGTTTGCACAGTTGGAAATCAATAGAACTATAATGGTAACATGGCATCACACCTAGGTCATATGCGATAATGTTTTTAGTTTGTAATTGTTAATTATTTGGTGAAAAATTTATGCAAAATATATTTTATTTACACAATTTTATTCAATTAAGTGATTATTATTTTCAAAAAAATTTACATACTCGTCTCATTTCATATTGTCTCAAATTTTTTCATGTGACTATTGATAATTTATTTTATTTTATTTTAAATGTATATGTTATTAATATATATTATTTAATAATATATATATAAATATATTTATTCTATATTCTTCTTAGTTATGTTGACTATAAAGAGTATGGATTTCTTCAAGTAACTCGTTATAATCCTTTTTTTTTAATAATAAATGTTATAGTCCACGATAAATTCAAATAAAATGATAACTGAATTTAAAAAAATTAGTTCATATATAATTTATTATAATTTTTTGTGAAATGCAAATATACATATTAATTAATGTAAAAAATGTAAAATATAATTAATTTACTTTTTAATGAATTAAAAAATTATTTTTTTACTTAACAAAATTAATTAATCATGAAAAATATAATTGTGACGGTTTAGTTATTGAAAAAGAATTTGTCACAAATTAGTGACAAAATTGTGATGAATTTTGAAGTCGTAACAACTTTGTGACGCACTACCATTCCGTCACTAATCCATCACCATTTTATAACTAATTATAGTGATGGATTAGGGATCCATCACAAAGTAGTGATGGATTTCCAAATCCGTCACAAATTCATCAAAAAAAGTAATAATAAATGTTTATTCCGTCACAAAATTAGTGACGAAATTTTTGTAAGGGAAAATTACGTCACAACTTTGGTGATAGAAAAATAATCCGTCACAAAACATAGTGACATATAGTTTGTTGGTCACAAATCCATCACATGAATTAGTGACAGACTTATTTTTGTCACTAAAATAAAAAATTCTCTTTTTTTAAATTTAGTGATGAAAAAATCCGCACTAAAATATTTCGTCACAAATTCATCACAATTTTTTTGGCGGGCAATTGGTGCCTTTGGCGCCTTTATTTTGTGACAGAATACTTTTCATCATAAAATTCTTCACAAATCCATCATAAATCCATCACCAAGTTTTTTGGAGTCAAAAATTGTGACACAAATTTTTTCTTCACTAATATCCATTACTAAAATTAATTTTTGTCACTAATTTGTTATAAATTTGTGACTGATTTTTCTGTCACAAAAAATTTCATCACTAATTTCTCATTTTCTTGTAGTGTCGAGTGTTGAAGGAGTTTGTCTCTAGTAATAAGCGTGATTTAATTTTCCAAATTGAGACTTTGGTTAGTGTTCAAAAGTTAGAAGAAATAAAACAACATTTGGGCAATAAGGATCAGTTTGAGGTTAACAGATTTGGTAGAGGTGGACGTTTGGCCCTTTTGTGGGAGCATAAAAAATCTTGTTTAAATTACTAATTTCTCATCCAATTTCATAGATGCAATAATCTCTACTCCTTTTATGTTTCAATAAAGGATCACATGGTTCTATGGTTACCATGAAAGGGTAAGGTGAAGAGAGTCATAGGACCCTATTGAGATATCTCCATTCCGTGTCAACTTTGCTTTGGCTTTGTTTTGGAGATTTCAATGACATGCTCTCTACTATAGATATAATTGGAGGCAATATTTAGCATTTTTCTTAACTTGCTTGCTTTCGTGATTGTTTTGAGGATTATCATTTGATTGATTTGCCTATTTTTTATTTTGATTACACATGTGCTAGAATAAGGGGAAATGATAATTGTGTGTACGAAAGACTTGATAGAGCTCTTATTACACAATCCTAGATTGATTTGTTTCCTGTTCATAAATTAAATAATCTAGTTGCTGGTGTTTCTAATCACTCCCCTATTTTCCTTGTAGTTGGTTTAAATATTCATGTGAGTAGCCTAAGAAAGTTTACAGTTGAAAATGCTTGGTTGCTAAAGGAGAGCATTTATGATGTTGTTTCTGATTGTTGGAATAATAGTTCAAATTTGAAGTGCTTGGTTGAATCCATGCTTGTGAACTAACTCTTAGGGAATGGAGCCAAAACCAATCAAGTAATTTCAAACCTAAAATAAATAAGTTAAAAGAAAAATTAATGGACGATATGCGCAATAATATGTTTATTCAATTACTAGCAAATTTTGTGAAGATCTTAATTTGCTTTTAAAGAAAGAAGAGGTTTAATAGATGCAGAGGACAATTTTTTTTTGCCTAAACATGGAGATTCAAATTCTAAATTCTTTCATGCCTAAGCTAATACTAGAAAAATAATTAATAGTATTTTGACTTTGCAGAGTGATAATGACAATATGTGCATGGTTATTTTTAGAATCTTTTCTCCAAGTATACTTGCGATGGATTAGATATTTTCTTTAATATGCACAAAAGGGTTAGTCAAGAAGATAATAATGTGCTTATGGCACCATTTTGGATGGTGAATTCAAGGATGCTATTTTCCAAATGGATCCTGATAAAGCTCGAGAACCTAATGGCGTGAACCTAGCTTGATACCAAAAGTGTTAGCATATTATGGAAGATGATTTTGTTAGGAGTTGTAAGGATTGGTTAGATCAGGAACACTTTCTTGAAGGGCTTAATAAGTCTAATGTGATGCTAATCTCTAGAAAAGATAATCCCACTACTATATGCGACTTGAGGCCAATTTCCTTTATGCAATGTGATTAACAAAACTTTGGCTAAAGTTCTGGCAAATAGATTGAAGAAATTGCTACCTAAAATTATTTGTAACTCTTAATCAACTTTTATGCCTGGTAGACTTATAACTAATAATGTGTTTGTAGCTTTTGAAATTATCCATCACATGAAGAGGAATACTAGGGCAGATAGAGGAGAATGCGCTTTAAAAATTGATATAAGCAAAGCCTATGATAAAGTTGATTGAAATTTCTTAAAAGATATGCTTCTGCTCTTGGGTTTTTTTGAAAAATAGGCTCAGCTGGTTATGCTTTGTGTCATTATAGTGAAGTATATCGTCCCCTTCCAAGGTTCTGATAATGGTCCCATTATGCCTAAAAGAGATCTCAGACAGGGTAATCCTTTGTCACGTTATCTTTTCAATTTTTGTACAGAAGGCCTGTTTGAATTATTTAGGAGAGCTAAAAATAGGGGAGATATTCATGAGTCTAAAATCAATAGACATGTTTCTTTGCCTTAGTATTACTCACTTTTTATATATGATAGTTTCTTTTCTCTTTAGAGTTAATGAAAGAAAATGTCATGTAATCAAGCACATTCTGACTTTTTATAAGCATGTTTAGGTAAGGCTATTAAGTATCAAAAGTCAGGCACATTTTTTTTATTTCTAATATGGTAGGAGATTGCAGAGATATTGTGAAAAGTATTTTACACGTCTCTTCTCCACTTTATCATGGGATGGCCTCCTTCTTTGATAGGGAAGAAGAAGAAACAAATTTTTGTTTATCTCAAAGAGAAGCTGCATCAAAGAATTAGCAGTTAGAAGAACAAACTATTATCTAGAGCAAGTAAGAAAATTTCCATAAAAACGGTTGCTCAAGCTTTCCCTATTTAATATATGAGCGTCTTCTAAATTCCATTGTCTCATTGCGATGAGTTATAAGAAATGTTAAATTCATTTTCGTGAGGTTCGAAAAATAATAATGAGAGAGAGTTGCATTGGTTATCTTGGGAGAGATTGTGTGTGCCAAAGAAGATAAGTGGCTTGGGTTTTAGACATTTCCACTATTTCAATTTAGTTATAATGGGCAAGCAATGGGTGGAGAATCATTTCCAACCCGAAATTTCTTCCTTCATAGAATTTCAAAGCAAAATAATTTCCTAAGATGGATTTTTTGTCGGCAAAAGAAGGTTCTAATCCTAGTTTTATTTTGGAAGAGTATCTTATAAGCACAAACATTACTAAATTGTGTTTGGGGATAAATGACAAAAAAAGTACAATTATAATTTTTAATTTTGATCAGACGAGTATAATTAATTTTAAGAAATAAGATAAAATAGTTCATTAATAAACTATAAATTTCATAAAGATGCAATTATAATTTTTAATTTTGATCAGATGAGTATAATTAATTTTAAAAATAAGATAAAATAGTTCATTAATAAACTATAAATTTCATAAAACACTTGATTTTTTTTTAGTCATTGCGCCTTTATATTATCATAAAAACTTGGGATTGTTCATTTTCATCTAACAATTGTTTGGAATTTAATTATTATAGCAAAAACACTCAACAAGTACTTTGAAAATTCTATCACGTGAATAGATTCTTTAGCATAACGCCAATAAATTATATGAACAAGTCAATTAGGTTTACTAGTGCTAAGTACCATTCTTCTAATAATCAAGTAAGTATGAAAAAAAAAACCAAGGGTAGTTGACTGACTTTTTCAATTCTCTCAGGTCCCCAAATTTCTAATTGAAACAATTATAGACCATATTCATAATAGAAGAATTTATCCTATGCACGAAATTTCAGTTTCAATTTTCAATAATATGCCCCATACTCCTTTTTTCAATTCTATAGTGTCCGCCGGATTTATTTTTCAACTTTGTAAAATTTCGATGAGATTTTTTTTTAATTTTATTTATATTTTTTTATTAAGAATTTTTTTTCTTACACACAACATTTAACATCTATAATATCCGTATAATATTGACTAAATATATACAAAATATCTATTAAATATATATAATATCTACTAAATATTTATATAATTTATTTAATATTTTTAAAATTTATATTCACATAACATATACATAATATCCACATAATATCTAAATAACATACATATACTATATATAAAAATTACATAATATATACACAATATCTATCAAATATCTACAAAATCTATATAACTTATATAAAATATGCTTGCAACATCTACACAACATCTAAATAATAAAATTAATACTTTTTTAATTTTTTATGTGAATATTGTATAAAATTTATTTAAAAATAAATTTAATAATTTTTATTAATATATTGTTATATATTTTTGCTTTTTATATATTTTTGTGAGTGTTTATTTATTATTTATAATTAAAATTTTAAATTTTTTTATAAAAAAATAATATATTTATATGCTGAATTATAATTTAAAATATTAATTTTTATTATTTTATTAAAAGACAGTGAAATTTGAAAAAAAAAGATAAAAATTAAAGTAAAATATTATTTTTAGTGATCGAAGAAGCATTTTTCAAAAAGCAAACTTATTTTAGTATATGATGATGTATTTTTGAAAACTTACTGTATTTTTTTTCTAAAACTGTAAATATTTTTATCTTTTTTATAAAATTTTTTTATAAATTTTTTTTATTTTAGATAGTTTTGTATAATGATCTTTTATAATATTAGTAATGTTTTGAAAATCAATCTCATTGATCAATTCAACAAATTGAATAAGAAAATGGTTCATGGCTGAATATAATTAGTTTAATTAATCATATTTAGAGATGCTCATTATTTGGTTAATTGAATCCCAAGGAGAAAATACTAAAGGTTTTGATTTATAAAAATTTAAAATAAAAATCAAATTATAAATAAATAGTTAACTGCATAAAATGAATTATTAACTGATATTTTTAATTTTTAACAATTACATTATATATAAAAAAATTAAAATTTAAAAAATTTCATACATATATATAGCAAAATAAAGAAATTCAAATATAACTCATTGATATAACACATAATTAAAATTAAAAAAATACATATTTTAAATCTGAATATAATCTATTAAAATAATTTAATATATTTATAAAATTTATAATTCATTATATATAATTATATATATAATTTATAATTTATATATATATATATATTATAATTTACAATATATATATAAACCGTTTGGTTCGATATTTTATTAATAAAAATTTAAATAAAAAATTAAAAGTATTAAAGTTGAAAAATTTAACCTAAACCAACCATTCAAACTAACCATAAATTTCAATTTGATTTAATCGGCTTTGATCCAATTTTTAATTCAATTGATTTTTTTATCAACCCTAATCATATTTGACTAATATTTAATTAAAATTTTATTTAATTCAAGAAGTGTAATATATTCTAACCCATATAAATGTGAAATTAATTTTATTAAATTGAAATGGCCATATAATTTTATGAATATATAATCTATTATATTTCAACAACATATTCGATGACTGAATAATTTATATTTAATCAAATCAAATTGATTAAACTAGTTAAATCAATTTATTAACTTGTTAAAGGAGTCATCTATTAGTTTAATTTCAAATATATTACTGCAAGAACCGAATGTTTATCATTTGGATTAGATTTCCTTTATTTATTATATATTAATTTTTTGATAATCTAGTTAATCATATTAAATAAATTGAACCCGTCAATTAATTTATTAATTAGTTAAGCTCAGCCATTTAACTACTCTTTTCTTCAAACTACAGGATAAAAATTGGATTTATCACTCAAATTCTAATTGTCTAGTAAAAAATTATGATTTCCCTTTTCTTTTTCTGAGAAAGAACACTATGATTTCTTGGAAGTTATAGGATTGAATAAAATCCAATTAATGCTACTTGAACTTCAATGCAAAGAAACTGCCAAAAGAAAAACTCTGACAACAAAACAAAAAAATTCAACAATAATTAGTAGTCATCTTAGACCACTTGTAAACAGTAAAAACAGCTAGATGGCCTAAACAATTACCTTCAATTCAAAGGTTAATGATGGGTGGTTGACTGACTGGGTCAATACCAAAAGTACCCACAACTTATCGAATATCTCTGTCAAACAAATAAGGACAGTTCTGCCAATAAATTTTTGTATAAGTAGTTTATAATTTACGAATCCCAGAAAAATCATCTTAGAAAATCCTTATTTTGTTTTCAGAAATCTCAGAAAACAACTTTTGTTTTCAAAGAGAATGGAAGCAATGATGAATCAAAATAACCAAACCCAATTAACCAAATGCTACAATTCAGATTATAAGAAGGTAGCCACTATGTTCTTTGACAAAGTGTTTTTCGTTTGTGTTTTATTACTTTATTCTTCAATGCTTCCTTTAATTTTCAACTTAATGCAATTCTTTAATTCCAATATTGGCAAAGATTGCATGTTCCTTCTTTGCAATGGAATTCTAGTTTTTATTGTCAAGAACTCTGGCCTAATGGGCAGTTCTCATCAAGAATTTTATGTCATAAACAATGGTGGACTTCCAAAGAAAGCAGAGATGAAAACAGAGGGAGAAATGGTCATGGACGTTAAAGAAGTACAAGAAATAATAGAATCCAAGTCTTTGGTAATGGCAGAAGTACAAGATTTAGTTGGTGAAAAAGGTAATGAGACTTTTGTCTTTCCTGAAAAAGAAGAAGTAGAAAATGAATTGTTGAGTGTTGAAGATTTGAACAAAAAATGTGATGATTTTATAAGAAAGATGAAAGCAGAAATCAAATTAGAAGCTCAACAACTTGTCTTGGTTTCTTAGTAATGGCCGTAATGGGTAGAATTTTTTTTTTCCTGAAATCTTTAATGGCTAGAAAGATGAAGCAGAAATCAAATTAAATATATATATATATATATTCTGATTTTCGAGAATGATGAGTTACATTTCTTGTTGTCTGTGAAAGAATATCTTAAGAAAATTTATTTATTTATTTTATTTTCATATCCACTTTCAAGTGGGTGTTGAAATTACCTTACTAAATAATTATAAATTTTAGTTTTATGATCCCAACAAAAATTAATTTCAATGTTTAACTATCATAAAATAAAATTATGAAACGCTCATCCTTTTTGTCTTGTAATGAAGATAAAGGTAATGAAGACACTTTATCATTAAACCATCAATTTTAAATAATATTCAAATAAAGTAAAATAAATAAATTTAAAAATAAATTAGATAAAAGAAATGTGAAAATTGACTAATTACTTAAGATAATAATGATTATGAGTAAATGTTTCATTTAAATTATTTTAATTTAATTTTATTCTATATAAGTATTTTCTAATAAGATTTTATCTGAATTAACTAATTTTCAACTAAATTTTCATTTAAAATAAATAGTACTATTATTAGGAGAATCAAAAAATTAAAAATTCTTATCTTGTCTATTGATGAAATAAATACAGCAGTACTCCTAAACCATAAATTTAGTTACATTGTAAGTCTAATTTCAAAACCATATATATCTCACCTCAATTTTTTATGCTGTAGTTGGTTAATCAAATTCATTGAGATTTTGTTTTTGGAAGATAAAATTTCATATATAAATCAAGTTCTCAATCAATTTTCAAACAAATTTACATTAATTTTTGAAATGTAAAATTTCAAACAATTAAGGACAAATTTGCAATGAGTTGAGGCTTGAGAGAACTAATATTCAAATCATGGGGTACAAGTCAAGAAGATAAGAGCAGTTGATTGCTTGGGTTGAGGTCACTTGGTACAAGACAAGAAATTGATCAATGATAAAATTATTCATAGCACATCCTTCCAATTAATAGATCCATATTTTCAATTTGATGTCTTAAGAAAAGTTGACCCTTCTACCACTTGATCACAAAGCCTTATCCCCAGCTCTACCTGTTTGAGGGTTTTGTTACCCGCATGTGGACAGGTTCTTTGTTCTTTCACCTATGAGGCATGGACACGTACACAGAATATGAATATAATACGATATAAATATGTCAACATAATAATTCTTAAAAAAAGGAAGACAACACTGGTGAAATATATTTATAAATACATATATATATATATATATAAAGTTATAAAAACACAACTAGAGATAAATATATATTTATTTTATATATAAATATAATTACACCAAATAAAAAAGTCATTTTTTTGTGACAAAAAGAAAAACTTTATTATTAAGATTGATTGTAATTTTTTAGCTAGTAATTTTGCTAATATTATGTAAATAAAATTTTATATCAAAAAATATCTTAAAATATATTCCCGCTATATTATGTGCATGATCTTCTCGAGTATATGCATTTATATAGAAAAAGTATCAAACGACACTTTACTCTATTTTAAGTATTGGTACTTCATAGTCTTCCATCAATGGGTTGTATGGTACATGAGATTTCACCTGATCTAATACATGAGATTTCAACTAATCTATCCTCCATTACCAATTTTTTATTTTAGAATTTTATTATTTTGTTGATGCCATATGGAAACTCGGTGTATTTTTGAAAGTGGCACTTAGAATTTGTTTAATATTATAGTTTGAATTACATTAATTTATATTAAAAATAAAAATATCAAAATGAATCATGACATACTAACATAATATGGGAATTAAATAAAAATAATGAGTTATAGTTAATTGTTAGCTAGTTCATGTCAAATAGGTCAACACGTTTTATAACATAAATTAAAACATGTTGTGCAATGAATTGACTCACCAATTTATTACATCTCATTTAACTAAAATGACATAATTACAATAAAATTCAAAATTATGTTGTCTTATTATTTTTCTTGAAAGAGTAAAAAATAAATTTTATATCTATTTTTTCAAAATATTATCTTACAAAATTTATTTTGGCAACTACACCATCTCTTCCACTTTTGTTTCTATTTATTAGTAAATTCTAATACTAAAATTTAAAACAAATCCACATTGACTTATATTTTTTATTTTTTATATATTTTGAAAAATATTTCTTTAATATACTTACATTTTGAAATCATTTGATCATAATTTTATTTTATAAACAATGTTTAAATTGATTATGTAAAAATATAATATTATTTTATGTTATAAAGGTTATATATATTAAATAGGCCATATTTAATTTTATTACTTGCATTCAACCTATTTATTTAAATAAAATATTATACATATTATATTCGTAAAATTCATTTAAATTTCATCTCATATTAGAATTGATGTATTTTAAATGAAATAGATTATGTTCATATTGATCTTAAACATATTAGAGGAAATTACATCGTATACTATATTTTAAGTTTTATTTTTAATTTTACTATTCTTAATTTCTTTATTCAATTTTAACTATTTATTTTTTCATTTTTACCTATTTTATAATTTTTTTTTCAAATATACGGTACTCTTCTTTTTCTTCTTCTCCTTACACTCTTTCTAAGCTTTTCTTAGTCATAGCATTTGGGTACATAACTTTTATATATTGAAAATATACTGATCAATCACGGACTTGGGTTTTGGGTTGGGATCTATCCACTAGGCAACTATTACTTTTTCTTTTTAAATACTAAAGAACAATTCAATTCATGCAGGGTCTTCCACGTTTTTTTTTTTTGAGTATTTTGAGTTTTGATTCTTTATATCTATTAGATCCAATAAGAGTTAGACAATAAATTTTCAATGAGAAACTTAATTTTATTTGTGTTTTTTTTACGATTTTAAATATATGTGAGTATACGTGGATATATATAGATATATATTATATATATTTTAACGGAAAATACAACATATATATATATATATGGATAGATGTTGGTATATATTATATTTACTTTAACCAAAAAATAATGATATATGTAGATGTATGTCAATATATATTGGTAATATATTTGGGTATATATGAGTATATATTGTTATATATTATATATATTTTAATTAAAAAATGATATTTTTGTAAATATAAATTTTGTATTTTTGACAATATGTGTGGATACATGGTGATATATACTTCATATATTTTCATTAAAAAATAATATTTGTAGGTATATGAGGGTATATATTATATATATAAATATATATTGATATATGTAGATATATATTACATATATATATGTATATATTAGTATATGTCAGTATATATTACATATACTTTAACTAAAGAATAACAATATATATGTATATGTCAGTATATGTAGATATATGTTGGTGTATAATTATTTTATACTTAAATATAATAAGATATAACAGCTATATAGTGATAATTTTTTTCAAAGACAATAGGTATATATAGGTTATGCTACGTATATCTTTATCTACTAAGATATTACAGCTGAATTTTAATATTTTTTTTAAAGATAATAAATATATGTAGTTATAATTATCCTATACCAACAAATATAAAAATATAAGAGTTGTATGCCGATATTCTTTTTATAAGATAATAGATATATATATGTATATGTTATATATACTTTCATATGCTAAAATACTAACATATATATATATATATATTTTTGTAATGCAATCCAATAACTAATATGTGAATTGTATTATATATTAAAAAATTATTTTAAAAATATTTTTATAGTATATATTAAAATTATTTTTAAAAATATAAATTAAATAAAATATATTAATATAAATAAAAATTTAAATTTTATTTTCAAAATAAGAGTACATATGGACATATATGGTTATTTGTTATATATAAGTATAAAATTAATATAAATATTTTAAATTTAATATTTTAAAATTTTATTTAAAAAAAGAAAATAACCAAAAAAAAATGTCATTGTATTATACTCCTTCTGTTTCATATGCATTAATGATGGACCTACACCGACCGAATAGTGGCCAAACAGTGCCCAATCATCTTTAACTTATTTTTATAAAAAAAATTTATAATTTAATATTTTTGAAAATTAAAAAATATGATAGTATTTTTAAAAACCATTCTTTTTTTTAGGATAGTTTCATAAATGTCCCAACGTGTTAACATAGTGGATCAACACGGTAGAAAAAAGGCCTATCAATCTATTTTAATACTTCTAATTTAAAAAATTGACTAGTGATTATTAAAATATATTTTTAAAATAATGCAATATAATTATACAAATTTCAAAATTACTTTTTCTGTCATCTAACAACTAAATAATGTTTATGTAATTGCTTTTATTGCCGCTCACCTACACATAAATGCCTAAACATGGGTGTGGACTGAGCTAATGCTAAATTCATGATTTGAATTGATGGTCTTTCATTTATTTTTCCTTAAGCACATTGATTTATCCTAAAAATTTTATTCAATTAGAGTTTTATAAGAAATTAAATGATACTCAGCAGCAAAGGCATTTGAAACTGAAACAATCAAGTCCCAACTAAAGCTCTTCATTGTGCATTTTCTGGCCTAATATTCTACCCGAGAAAAAAAAAAATTCTTCTCTACGTATAAATTGTCGGCCACTTATAGTTCTCCTCTGCAGCTGATATCACTTGATTGCACCTTCAAATGTGCAATTCTGATAGAGACTAGAAATCGTAGAATTCCACCATACTCGATCCGAATCAGCCATGAGCTTAAGAGTAGTTCTCGGATTGCATATCCTGCACTTTCTTCTCCCTTTTTAGAGCAGCCAAAATACTTCATAAAAAGAACATGCAATTAAAAATTAACATCAACCTAGTTTATCCTCTCCATGTAATAATTTCCAGCTTCTATAAGATGTTTATTCACCTCCTTAGGCAAACTGAACCTGTTGCATTAAACATTAATGCAGCAAAAATACATTTTCACACATGCCTAAACCAAAAAGGGAAGGACTTCCTTTAGTATATTTCACACATGAGAACACAAACAGTATCTACAAATGCATAATATATGCACATTGTGTCATGCATGCTTTACTAGTATATGCATATGACATTAGCATTTGCTTCAATGAGTATAGAACAAGAGATGCAAAAGAAATAGTATGAAAGCAGAATAGAGACTATATTGACCAAAATTTAGTTAAGAATCGTGGTGAATTAATCGTGTGAAAATCTGTAAAAAATTTACAATCATGCATCTATGCTAATCCTTCCAATTGCTCAACAAAATCAATCTCGACCTCACAACAATAGTGAGATAACTTCAAATGCCAAAATGCAATCTTCAGATTGTAGAACTAGTGCCTGCAGAGTGATACATAGCAGCAAATTTTAAGCACAACTGTCGGTCCCTATCATCCCCCCAGCCTCCCCAGCCCTTGAATCCAGCTTTATACCCTGGCTGATGCTCATAAGCATGAACATTCCACTTTGAGTTGATGTTTGCCACCTTGTCAATATCTTCTATTGCAACATTTACTGCGCCATTATCAATACAAACATTTTTCTCCCCATGGCCCTGATGCAAACCACACTTCCCAAAGTGAACAGCACTGCTCCTTGGCCCACGTAGTGTGTAAACAGGGCCACCAAATGAGGGGTATACCGTTGCCCACATTGTTATATCCCAATTGTAATCATCGAAGAAACAAAATTCTCTTGCTTTCATATGAATTTTTCTCCAGACAGTTCGGTTAAAGGAATAACCCACATTTCCCATTCTCTCAGCAATTAAACTTTCCCACTTTTCTCCTCTTGAATTCACATCAGAAGGTGCTAAATTTGCAGCATAGCAGTCTGGACATTTCACAGGCTTCAATTCTGTCAGTATCTGCAAGTTGCGATATGCATTAGGAAAAATGAAGTGATCTTCCTCAATGAAAAGAATATGACCTGACTGCCGCTTTGTCTCCTTCAGTCCATCCCATACTGTATTCATCATCCACCACCAGTGATGCTTCAACGACACAATTTTTGGTGACCGGTGGTTTCCATATTGATCAGGATTGCCTACACAATGTTTCTTTGTTGCATCATCCTTATCCTTGCAATCTTTAGGCGAAACACCAGGAAAGATATCAGGAAAAACATGAGGTGAAAAAGGTGCAAATATCTGTTTCACTTGGCAAAATTTGATACTTTCTACAATCTTATTCATTTCTTTAAAGTACCCATCATGGCTAACAATAAGTAAAGTCTCACTTATCCCCTCTACCTTTGACAAACTCTGCACAGCTGCCTGGAGATATTTGGGCCTATTATGAACATATAGAACAATGGTTATATGATCGTTGGCTAAATTTGGATATAGATCTACATTCCTAGGGGGAAACTGGTTAAGCTTCTCCAATTGCGTTGACAATTCAGTCTGTTTGGGGAGATCGAGTATTGCTCCATAATATGAATAATTATAACTTGGTCTCAGGTCCTTGTATGTGTCCTTTGAAGACCATGCCACAAAATTTGAACCTGAATTTGTTCCAAGTAGAACAATCAGTAGTAAAACTGCCAATACAGTAACTAGAGCTAGAGATGCAAATTGGCGAACAGCTGCAGCTTTAATGCGATGTCTCTTGCCATTGACAGCCATCAGAACTACAAAGCATCAGACACTTCAACGGCTTGGTAAAGTAGAAACATCAAAGCTTGAAACTCAGTACAGTAGTAGATAGAATAGGCTAAAAGAGCAATTGCCAGAAACCTTAAGAACTGTCTTCAAGGCTGAGATTGAAGAACTCGCAGAACCTTATTCTCTAAATCCATGAAGTGGAATAAAATCTCTCCTGCTGCTGGCTGAATCAATATAAAGAAAAGGTCTTAGCAGTGTTTAAGCCGGAGGCTGATCAGTGATTCATTCCTGAGTCAACAGATTTGAGCAGTCATTTCAATTACATGATGACATCATGGGGGTTCATAATTACAATTCATTTTTAAATTTAAAAGAATATAAGAAAAATATTTAAAAATTTGCAAAGATAAAGATTAGTCTAAAATGAATAAAAATGGGAGACAAAACCAACCAGCAAAATAATTTAAATAAACATAGATTGGAGAATGATGGGTTCCAAGCATAAAGAAAGAAAAATGTTCATATTTGTTGCAGACTTGCAGTGAGAACAGCAAAGTATATATGGTACTTCCCATGTAGTCTAACCAAAAAAGAAAGGGTGAAGTGACGCTGGACAGGCTTTTCAACCATAAGTATAATACCTTGCCTAGTCAATTTTTTTTGTTTAAACATAATATAACCATCTATAAATGGACATATTTTCTGTTTAAACTTAATATCAATCTATAAATGGGCAGGTTTTCGGTTCAAGCTTGATAGCCATCTATAAACGGACAGGTTTTCTGTTTAAACATAATAGCCATCTATAAATGGACAGAGATAAAGTTCAAAATTCTTTGTTCCCAAATTCAAAGACAAATATACAAAAATATGGGCACGCTAATATAATAATTTACCAAAAATGTAGATAAAGAAAAAAAATAACTTGTAGTAGTTTAATGTAAATGCAGAAATTCGTTACTACACAACTGAATTATCCAGATAAAAAAAAAGCTAAATTGAAAACTTCAATATGTTAACTAGAAAAAAAATATCAGATAGAGAAAAATTATTTATCCCAGAGGCATTAATTGATACAGAGTGTTCATTCTTTGAAGCAGAGTAAACCAAGATCAACGTAAATCGCGAAGAATTATGTATTTAGACCAATAGATTATGCTTTGTTTGCCTTGATTCGGATTATGAAATGACCCATTAAGCAATGAAAAATCAATAACGAGTTCAGGCATATATCCCTTTACAAATTCTAATAAATTACGAACACGTTGGAGAAGTTCTAATAAATTAGACCCATAGATTGAATGAGAGACTACCTTGACCGTGTCGCCACCGCTGGAGATTCAGTTAGCCGGCTACCCACCGGAGCTGACGTAAATAGATGGCGGCGGCAGTGGAGTTGCAAGTGAGATTAGAAGGTAAAGAGTAGAGAAAAGAACCCTTGCTTGATGTTAATCAAAAACCATTGGGTTTTAGCTATCAAAAAGCAAAACCCATATGTAAAAAACAACAAATTCACAAGATTTACAAGCCAAAAAAAAAACTCTTTACGGATTACAAAACCTGGGTTTTATTTGTTTGCTTTGGCGAGATTAAAATGTCCAAAATTATGAAAGACTTTTGTTGGGATTTTGATTGGAAAAAAACTTTTTGTTTGCCAGTAGATGAAGCCGGAGTTTTCAAGTATCAACCTTCTAATAAGGAAACGGAAACTTCAAGGCAAGTTTGTTGAATGGAAGCTTGAAAAAAAAAATGAAAAGTATAACTCATAATTTGTGAATAAAAGCTTGAAAAATCAAAGGGAGCGTATACTTGCTGAAAATTATATCAGTTTTCTAGAAAAATTTTCTATAAAAAAATAAAAAATAGAATTAAATATTTTCCTCATCTTTTCCAAATTTTATAGCACGATTTCCCGATTTCCTTATTCTTTTTTTCTTTTATTTTAAATTATAACTTATATATTATTTTAATAAATTAATTAATATATTAAATTTAAATTATATATAATTAATATTATTTTTTAAAAAATATATTTCATATTAAAAATAAAAATGTTAAAAATAATTTTATATTTTTAATAAAAATAATTAATTTTTTTAAAATTTAAAAAAAATAAAAAAATGGCGTGTATTAATCGAGGGAGAAGTAGAAAGTAAATATATCGAAAGCAAAGAAGTTAAATCATGAATGCTTGAAGCTGTGTTGGGGGTGCGTGGGACGGGGGGCACTTGTTTGTTAAGCTCCTCATTGGCTAAAAAAAGCCTATATAAATTACAATCATGTATATATTTTATTAGTTTACTAAATAAAGTTTTTTTTATTTAATTAAATATCAATTAAAAAATAATCTTTATTAATTTTAAACTTTATATTATTTTTAATTATGTTATGTTACAAAATAACAGAACATTTGTTCTAACTATCAGCAAATAACTTGTCCATCCATGAATGGCTGGTTATAACTAATATGTTAAATTATCACTTCAATCAAATCAGGTTTAAATCTCTTTGGTTCTTTTTTTTTTTTAAAAAATAATCTTATTTCTTTTCTTTTTCTGGTTTTTTAATGAGAACTCTATTTTGAAGAATTATGTTAAAAATATATTGAAAAAAATTAACACATTGATTAAATATAAGTACATAAAAATGATTAATATAAAATAGTTTTTCAAATTTTAAGAGCTTATATTTTATGATTGACACTTGCAAATTTATATTAAAAAATTTAATATAATATTATATTATATCTGATTCTTAATAAGAGTTTACCATTTCATCACTTCTTAGTTATTCAATTCATGAAATATTAAGTTTCTGCTATGTTACCAGCAACCTAGAAATAAATCTTTTGAAATTATATTTATGCAATATTTTCAAATTTTAATTTTTGCAATTTAATGCATAAATTATTTTTAAATTTTATATAGACCAAAATTTTTTTTAATTTCTTCATTAAGATTAAAGTCAAAGTTATATTTATCTTGACTTCTTACTCTTTAGCAACAATTTCAATCAGTGATACTTGCATTTTTATTAACTTGAGACACACTTAATCTTGCTTCAACCAGTCATTTCTGTGAATTAAATGCTCCTGTTGCCAGCAAAAACGGAAGTAATTTTCTGGAAGTTGAAAATAGTTCTTTAGGCACTCACATAGTATCTGCTCACAGCTCGCTAACCCTGAATGTTCAAATTCTTTCTCATCTTCTGCACTCCTAATTTTCTGCACTACAAGACACGTAGTCGACCATTGAAGTCTGAATGTTCAAATTCTTTGAAGAAAACAATGAATTTATACATTTTTACAGCATCCAAATTACAAAATACAGTAATCAAATCAAAATTTTCTCTCGTGTTTCAGAAAATGCTACCAGTCTGCAATTTCCAGTGGTTCATACTGCATGGACAGCACAATTTCATATTCTTAACAAATCAAAGGAACAAGAGCTTAAGCAGACTTCATGCATTTATTATTTTTTTCAACTAAAAAAGAGAGGGCACCAGCATACCATCACAAAGAACGCTTGCAAACCTGTTTGTCCACTCAAATTTCTTTTTGATGATGCATCCAATTACGAGTCAGAAAGCAACCTCTGATATTTTGGAAGTTGACCTGAATCCTTGATATGGATTTGAAAAGGAGCAGAGCAATATGCTGATCTGAAACAAGTTCAAATCCAGCAACTAAAAGATTCCATTGATGTTCAACATTTCTTTGCTTTCAACATCCTGCGAGATATCAAATTCAGCTTCATACAGTGATCCAAGAAACATAGAGAACCATCCAATGCTATAATACAGAATGCTCCAAATACAAACAGGTTGTGTTTAGAAACTCTTTCACAATCTGTATATTAGTCTGCGTATCTCCTGCTCTATATACGGAACAAAATTTTTCTAAAAGAAGAAAACCAAAAGAAACATTGATCCCAAGAATTTGTCACAAACCTGTATAGTCCGTGCGAATGGAGGACCTTCATCTTGCAGCAAAAGACATCCTTATTAGATTGATCGCCTTCCATGATTATCCATGCCAATCCACAGTTATTGGAGAAAGCCATAGGTAATATAACAATACGTGATGCTGATAGCAGCCATCTACTTCATATGCACGGACATTTCATTGTTATCATATTCCTTTCTCACCTGTGTTTGATTTATAAGCAGTACTGGTATCCTTCTCGGCTATAGCTTTGCAGGCCTCGAGAAGACCCAGTGGATCACTCTCTCTTCTCAGAAAGCAAAGCGTTCTTTTCTTGATCAGTCACAAGTCCAGACAAAGTAATTAAAATATCTTCTCTATTAATGGGCATCCTTCAACCCCCTTTCTGAAGTTGAAAAGCTTTCACTATATGATTAAGAGGAAAACCTTCTTTGTATATCAAGAAATCCACCCTTGATCAGCCTTCTATATTTAGTTATTTACAAATATGCTGATAGCAGATTATGGACACTTGAATCTTCCAACAAATCATGATTATGGACACTGCTTAACTCGAAGACATGAATGCCACTCTCAGCAACTTCCCCTTTGGCCATAACCCCCAGCCCAGTATTGCTGTGCTCCAATCCTTTTTGAGTCTATCACAAAGTCATTCAAAATCAAAAGCAGGTCAATAAATCCCTAACTTTTGGCTCTCAGTTAATAATGTTTTCCTAATTGAAAAGTGACTCTTCCAGGCAAAATTGTTCTATCACTCAAAACAATCATCAAAACATATGAACGTTGGCCCACATGGGAGTGAAAACAACTTCTCTGTCAATGTTGATGACTTAGTTACACTCTTCGCAAGAAGATAACTCAATGACATATGATCATCTCCTTCATACTCACATAACACTTGCAATCTCCACATGGGCATTGCTGAAGCCAAATCCATGTATTTATCTGTTGGCTTCACAGCCAATGGCAGTATAAGACATTTCAACTCAGACCTTCATGCTGTTTCGGATTGCTGTGAAAAGGAGGCAGGACAAGCACAAAAAGAAGGAAAAAAAAGGTTTAAACAGATCTTGAATATATTAAAAAATATATTTAAAGAAAAACCTCCAATTGAGTGGAAGTATTTTGTGCATCTTATTATCTCAACTAAAAATCCAAAAAAGTTTAAAAATTGAAATTTAAATCTTAAGAAAAAAAAATGGTATAAATTCACAGTTCATGGAGATTTTCTAATTTATTATAGTAAGCTGATTTAAATTTTACCACCTTATCTAAGAAAGCTTAAGGTTACAACCATATCTAGAACGCCAATACCCCCTCCCAGGAACAGGCTTAAGTGAGACCAGCAGTAAGCAAATTCCACTGTATCAAATGGAACTGTACACAGTAAAATGAGAGAGAGAGAGGGAAAAAAGGGAACATAAAGCAACATGCTCATTTGTAGCGGACAAGGGTATGACAGAAAAAGGAATATATAGAAAATGTAATAATAATGGATCTTCTTAAGAATTGTCACTTTTCCAAAAAAGGTGGTCAGCTAGCAGGAAAAAGGGAACACAATTTTGAATAGCAGAAGTATCACTTTCGGTCTCAGTGGAGGATGAGGATCTGACAGAGATTTCTGGTTCCATACCAACCAATTAATGGAGATAAAAAGGCTCTGGAAGAGGTTACCTAGATTCAGAATGCTTTTTTTCATGCATAACCAACCTCAGTCCCAAATGGGGCTTTTGTCAGGTATAATCCATAGACAGTAAACAAATTCATTCCTTTTCTTCTTTCTCAATATATTGAGCAACAAAAAGAAAATATTTTTTGTAAATATGGTAACAAAAACAAATGAATAAAAAAAATGCAGGCCACATATTGGTTTTATGTTTGCAATCATAAAAATTGTTAGAAAAACCATAAAAGAACAACCGAATAAAATATCAAGCATATTATCTGGTACAACATTCAATACTAGTTGTAGTGATTGCAAAGTAAGAAACAACAATTTTAAAAGAAAAGAAAAGGATTTTTTTTTTGAGAAAATGCAAAAAAATCCAGACGATGTAAACTTAAATTATCACTAGGTAGCTATTACTATACATAACACACCAAATTGCCATAAAAACAAAACAGATCAAGTTCACGTTAAAGTGTTTACAATATAGGAAATTGGATTACATTTAAAATTTAGAAAAGTTAACAATTTAGATTGAGATATGAAAGCAATATCAATAGAGAAAGCATAATTTTAGCTGAGGATTGACACCAAAAATCCCAAAGCTGAAAGTGAAAAATAAAGTGAAATTAATGTTAGATATTAAACTTGACTTTAACATTATTCAAAAGTTACAAGTTAATAAGTTGAAGTTTAGTTTATTTTGTTTAATAGTTTAATAAGTGTTTAGTCGATGAACGTATGACTTGAAGTAAAATGAACAGTTATTTGTGGTCATAAAGCAAGTTTCAAATTGTCTGGTATAAATATCTATGTATGCCAAGCAAATGTATCCAAGTGATTTGAGTGAGCTCAATGAAGAGTTGTCGATCCTTCTTCCTCGTGTTAGTTTAGTGCTCACCTTAGTTTATAATAGTTAATGGAACCAGTTTCAAAGTAGAGCATGGGAAAAATAGAGACCAATAAAACCATGATTTTTTTTTGTGCAAGCGAAGGGAAGTAGGAAAAGAAATTCACACACTAAACAATTGCAGAAAAGGTGCATTGCCACATAACAATAAAATAAAATAAGAATTGCAAAGGAATGCTCAAGACTCACTTCCCAGCCTTGGGAAGTATGGCAATGCAAATACCACCTGCAAAGAATTGATTTTCAAGTTACGTAACAGTGAAAAGGAAATTAGGGAAGAAATTACTACTATAAAACTTAAAATTAACAGTAATAAAAAAGATTATCAACACTTCAAAACAAGCTTATGATAAAACAAATTAAGCCAAACCATAAATGTGAAAATGTAACAAGAGTAGTAACAAACCAATTAGAGATTTAGACCTTGAAAATTTCACATCCTCTAGTCTTTGTTTGCGTTCTGGGTCCCTCAGCATCTATGCAAAAATTATATGATAGAATATTTTTGAATAGTCAATTGAAGCCCAATCCAATTTGTAACGCATCAGGGTCTCAGGTCCAGGTTGATATTCTTTGCCTGTAGCTTCAGGAACCAAGCTGATAAGTCCTCAGTCAATTACCAGTAATCCCCACATGAACAATTACCATCTGCAAAATGATGAAACCTATTTGAATCTCTTAACACTATTTGGTGGTCAACAACTTTTGATATGTATTTAAAGGCAGAGTGGCAGTCACCACAAATCCTGAGGTTCTTCATTATCCTAATTGGCAACCCTGAACTGTGAGTGAGAACAAAAACAACTGCAAGTTTCTCACTGTGATAATTCAGAAGTTCTTCCTTATTCTCTGTTTCAAGATCATACAGTGCAAAATTTGTCTCAGGTACATATCCTGCATCCTTAATTTTTCTGTTAAGTTCCTTGAGCTTTTTGTAAATTAAATCTCTTTCTCGGTCCCAGCCACAAAAACATGGACCCCATCCTTCATGGTTACCCAACTACATCCAGCTTCTTTCTTTACTGCTGCCTCTCTCATTGCCCGCCCAGCCTTTGCCATGTCCTCCCACTTCCTCGCTGAAGCATACATGTTAGAGACAAGAACATAGTTCACAGCATTTTGAGGTTCCATATCCATAAGCATTTCAGCGGCCCTTTTACCTAACTCGGTATTGAGACCATTTCCTCGGCAGCAGGCACCTAAAACTGTCCTCCAAATAAGAACATTAGGTTTCACTGACATTGTACTAATAAAGTTCTCTATCCTATCAAGTTCACCTGCCCGTCCAAGGAGATCCACCATACATGAATAATGCTTTATCCGAGGAATCAATCCATGTACTTCAGTCATGGATTTGCAATACTTGAACCCTTCATCAACCAGACCAATATGACTACAAGCCGAAAGAACCCCAACAAAGGTGACATGATCTGGTACTTGATTGTCAAGCTTCATTTGTGTAAAAAGCTTCAAAGCTTCATTCCCACATCCATGACGTGCATAACCCGAGATCATTGAATTCCAAGAGTACACAATCCTCACAAGCATCAACTCAAAAAATATTGAAGCATAATCTATTCTTCCACACTTTGAATACATATCAACAAGCGCACTCCCAACTACAACATCAGATTCTAAACAAGCTCTTATTGCACAGACATGGACTTCCATGCCACGATCTAATGTTGCAACAGAGGCACAAGCACTAAGAACAGTGGCAAAGGTGAAACAGTCCAATCTTTGACCCCTCTGCATCATAAACCAGACCAGATCCATGGCCTTGGGCAAGAATTCATTATGTATGTATCCAGAAATCATGGAATTCCAACTAACTTCATCTCTTCTTTTAGACATTCTAAAGAAGATTTTCTCACAATGATCCATATCTCCACACCTGCCAAATGTCACAAGATTTGCATGTGACTAGCCAAAATGGGAGGTTTGGCTAGGAATTCTCCAGAATGTTGTATGTAAATATTCTCTAGAATGTTCTATAGTGTTCCATAGAGTTTTAGAGTTGTGTATGTGTAGATTTTTCTAGAATATGGTAGATAATGTCTTAGGAAGATGCTGTAAAATATTCAAAATGTCTTAGGAAGATGCCATAGAATATTCAAAGAAATATGCTGTGAATTGTGTAGAACTTTACTATAGGCTGTTGAATCAAATTGATTACCACCGTCCATTGAGAGGGTGGAGTAGTATAAATAGGGGTAGGATTCATTTGTTGTAATCATCCAAGAAATCCAAGTTCTTTAAGTAAGAAGAGCTATCAAGCATTCTCTCAATTCTCTCTTCTTCTCTTGTGTTTGAGTTGCTTTCTTTATTACTTAGCTTCCGCATTTAACTTGTCTAAGTTAGGCAAGCATTTCGAGGGAAGACTGACTAGCATTCTTTCAAGTGCTGGGCAAAGTTTGCTAGTACCGCACGAGTTTGAGTTTGTGAGAAAGAAATCCCGTGACAGTTGGTATCAGAACCTCGGTTGAGAAAACTTCAACACAAGAGAATGGTAGAAGCTATCAATCCTTCTGTTGCTACTAGCACCACCCAAGGAGGGAAGGGCCACAAGGATAAGTCAAGGGACATCATCCCTACCATGGAGGAAAGGTTGGCAAGGTTTAATGCTACCATGTCCGAGATAAGGGACAAAGTCGAGGATATAGACCAACGCATCGAGGGCCAAGAGTCTATTGGGGTGGACGAGCTTCGCGAGGAGATGCAAGGTGCCTTAAACACGGCTTTGGACATAGTGTCCAAGAAGATGCAATCCTTGGAAGCCACCGTTGCTGCGAAGGATGATAAGGTGAATGCTTGCAAGGTAAGGATTACCAATCTTGAAGAAGTTGTGGAGAAACTCCAAACTCAACTTAGTGTGTGCATGGCTGCCGTAGCCAATGGAGGTGGAGCTACGCATGCCACTCCTACCCACAAGGTGGATATTTCCCGCCCACAAGCCTATAGTGGGGCGATGAATGCAAGGGAAATCAACAACTTCCTTATGCGATAGGAATCTTCGATGATGCTCAACGGGTGAAGATCATCACTCCCTACTTAAGGGACATCGCCATGGTGTGGTGGCAAAGGAAGTGTGATGATATGAAGAAGGATTTTTGCATCATCGATACTTGGGAAGACTTTAAAGGGGAACTCAAGAAGCAGTTCTACCCCGAAGATGCACAAAACGAAGCAAGGGCTAAGTTTCGTCGCCTTCAACATAAGGAAGGCCACATAAGGAAGTATGTGAAGGAATTCTCTGAGTTGCTGCTGGAGATTCCGAACTTGGGGCAAGAAGATGCTCTCTTTTGCTTCATGAATGGCCTAACTAGATGGGCCAAGCTTGAACTCCAAAGGAGAGGAGTCCAAGATCTAGCTACCGCAATGGCCGCTGCCGAGTCATTGATGGAATTCAAGAGGAAAGATTCGAAAAAGGAGTAAGGCAAGAAGTCCACTTACAATGGAAAAGGTGGGGGAGATAGGGATAAATCTCCCAAGAAGGGCCAAGCCTCCAGGGAAAAAGGCAAGGGAAAGAAGGAGGACAAGGATGATGCTTTCAAGTCCAAGATCGCTTGCTTCTCATGCAATGGGCCTCATCGGGCTTTTGAGTGCCCTAAGCGTGAGAAGATTGCTGCCTTATTCATGGAGGAGGAGAAGCAAGAAGAACAAAGACTTGCTTCAATGCACCTACTTAGTGCAATCCAAGCCAAAGTGGAAGAGCAATCACGAGGTCGAATGTATGTGGAGACCGAGAATGGGGGCAAGACCGTCCAAGCCTTGGTGGATACTAGTGCCGACACGGTCTATATGGCCAAAGATCTAGCGGACAAGATTGGCTTATCCTACACCAAGGAGAAGGGCTTCGTCAAGGGGGTCAATGCTAAGAGTCTCCTAATTGATGGTGTAGCATGAGACACCAATATCAAAATCGGCCAATGAAGAGGTAAGGTCGATATTACTATTGCTCTCATTGATGATAATAAGTTCTATTTAGGTATAGACTTTCTAGACATGGTGAAGGCTTTCTTGGTTTCCTATGCCGACACCATGTGCATCATTGAGAAGGGACAACCATGTGTTACTCCCGTTAAGAGGAAGACTAGTAAGGAGAGAATGATATCCGCAATCCAACTCTCCAAGGGGCTGAAAAGGAAGGGGCCAACTTATCTTGTCACCCTTAAGGTAGATGAAGGCCCCATGGATGGAGGAAAAAATGCACCAAAGGCAATTCAAGACGTGCTTGAAGAGTTCAAGGACGTCATGCCCACCGAACTACTAAAGAAGCTTCCTCCAAGAAGAGAAGTGGATCATGCCATTGAGTTGAAGGTTGGAGCAAAGCCACCCGCTTTTGCTCCTTATCGTATGACACCACCCGAGTTAGAAGAGCAAAAGAGGCAATTGAAGGAATTGCTTGATGTCGGTTACATCCGTCCCTCTAAAGCTCCTTATGGTGCGCCGGTTTTATTCCAAAAAAAGTATGATGGGTCACTTCGACTTTGCATTGACTACCGAGCACTCAACAATATCACCATCAAGAACAAATATCTCATCCCACTCATTACAGATTTATTTGATCAACTTGGCGATGCAAGGTATTTTACCAAGTTGGATTTACAATCGGGTACTATCAAGTTCGTATAGCCGAAGGAGATGAGCCAAAGACGACATATGTCACACGGTATGGGTCATATGTATTCCTTGTAATGCCCTTTGGCCTCACCAATGCGCCGGCCACATTTTGCATACTCATGAATAAGGTACTTGCTCCTTTTCTTGATCGGTTTGTAGTTGTGTACCTTGACGATATTGTGATTTATAGCAAAACATTGGAGGAGCATGTGGAGCATTTGAGGCAAGTGTTCCGCACTTTGAAAGAAAATAAGCTCTATGTGAAGGAGAAATGTTCTTTCGCCCAAGAAGAAGGTACATTCTTGGGTCATGTCATCAGTAGAGGTAAGCTAAGGATGGACAAGTCCAAAGTGCAAGCCATCCAAGATTGGAAGCCGCCAACCAAAGTCACCAAGTTAAGATCATTTCTTGGCTTGGTGAATTACTATAGAAGATTCATCAAGGGATATTCTTCTATAGCCGCTCCATTGACGGATTTGCTAAAGAAGGAGCTAAGTTGGGAGTGGACTTTGCGATGTCAACATGCCTTTGATGAGTTGAAGAAGGCAATTGTGGAGGAGCCGGTGTTAGCGCTCCCCAACTATCTCCAACCATTCGAGGTACACACTGATGCTTCCGATTTCGCAACAGGTGGTGTGTTGATGCAAGATGAACATCCTATTGCCTTTGAGAGTAGGAAGCTCAATAATACCGAGAGACGGTACATGGTGCAAGAAAAGGAGATGACTGCAATAGTGCATTGTTTGCGCACATGGCGATACTACTTACTTGGGAGCAAGTTTGTGATCAAGACAGACAATGTTGCCGCTAGCTATTTCGAAACACAAAAGCAGCTTTCTCCAAAGCAAGCTACATGGCAAGACTTCCTAGCATAGTTTGACTACACATTGGAGTACAAGCCCGGTAAAGCCAACTTAGTTGCGGATGCTTTGAGTCGAAAAGAAGAGCTCGCCGACATTAGCAGTCCACAAAGCACTTTGAAGACACGAATCAAGAAGGGACTAGAGCATAATTCCATGGCCCAATCCATCATCGCTCTTGTCAAAGAGGGGAAGACAAGACATTTTTGGGTAGAAGATGGCTTGGTATACACTAAAGGAAGAAGTCTCTACGTTCCATCACATGGCAACTTAAGAAGGGAGGCCTTGAAAGAATGTCATGAAAGCAAATGGGCTGGCCATCCGGGGATACATCGGACTCTCGCATTGGTGGAAGATGCTTATTATTGGCCTCACTTGAAGGATGATGTTGAGGCATATGTGAAAACTTGTCTTGTATGCCAACAAGATAAGGTGGAGCAACAATTACCCGTAGGTCTGCTCGAGCCACTTCCCATCCCCGAAAGGCCTTGAAAAAGTGTTTCTATGGATTTTATCATGGGGTTACCCACATCCAAAGGATGCAATTGGGTGTTAGTAGTAGTGGATCGGTTCTCCAAATATGCTACTTTCATCCGAACGCCGAAGGAGTGCACCGCCGAACAAGCTGCACACTTATTCTTAAAGAATGTTGTAAAATATTGGGGCGTACCCAAGACTATTATGAGTGATAGGGATACTCGCTTTACTGAGAGATTTTGGACCAAGTTGTTCAAGCTATTGGGTACTGACCTCAAGTTCTCAACTAGTTTTCACCCTCAAACGGATGGCAAACGGAGAGGGTGAACGCCTTGTTGGAGTTATACTTGAGACACTATGTGAGTGCCAACCAACGAGATGCTTGATGTTGCCCAATTCTCCTATAATCTTTAAAGGAGTGAATCCACAGGGCATAGTCCATTCGAGATAGTCATGGGCCAACAAACCTTAACTCCGAATTTCATTGCCACAGGCTATACTGGTGTTAGTCCTTCAGCCTATAAATTTGCCAAAGGTTGGAATGACAATGCCAATGTCGCTATAACCTATTTGGAGAAAGCATCCAAGAGGATGAAGAAATGAGCCGACAAGAAGAGGCAACCAAGAGAGTTCCAAGTAGGAGACCTTGTGTTTGTCAACATGCATAATCATTAAAGGTTGATGGGGCTACATCGCAGACTCATTAGAAGGTATGAGAGACCATTCCCCATCATCAAGAAAGTGGGGAAGCAAGCCTACAAGGTGGAGTTGCCTCCTAAAATCAAGTTCCATCTCGTATTCCATGTGAGCTTGTTGAAGCCATATAAGGAAGATGTGGAAGATCTAAGCCGTGGAATATCGCAAAGGGCGCCAATGGATATGCGCATCCAACATGACAAGGAAGTGGAGAAAATTTTGGCCTATAGGATGAAACGTCATTTCAATCAACCGCCCACACATGAACTCCTTGTCAAGTGGAAGGGATTACCCGAATGTGAAACCAGTTGGGAGCCCATCCAACACTTGTGGCAATTCAATGATCAAATTGAAGCCTATGAAGGCTTGAAGGCAACAAGGCCGTCGCAAGATTAGGTGGGGGAGAATGTCACAAGACTTGCATGTGACTAGCCAAAATGGGAGGTTTGGCTAGGAATTCTCCAGAATGTTGTATGTAAATATTCTCTAGAATGTTCTATAGTGTTCCATAGAGTTCTAGAGTTGTGTGTGTGTAGATTTCTCTAGAATATGGTAGATAATATCTTAGAAAGATGCCATAGAATATTCAAAGGAATATACTAGGAATTGTGTAGGACTTTACTATAGGCCGTTGGATCAAATTGATAACCACCGTCCATTGCGGGGGTGTAGTAGTATAAATAGGGGTAGGATTCATTTGTTGTAACCATCCAAGAAATCCAAGTTCTTTGAGTAAGAAGAGCTTTCAAACATTCTCTCAATTCTCTCTTCTTCTCATGTGTTTTTTGTTTTCTTTATTATTTAGCTTTCGCATTTAACTTGTCTAAGTTAGGCAAGCATTTCGAGGGAAGGTTGACTAGCATTCTTTCAAGTGTTAGGCAAAGTTTGCTAGTGTCACACGGGTTTAAGCTTGTGAAAAAAAAAATCCCGTGACACAAAGCAAGCAAGAAGTGCATTCTCAATAGCACTGTCATCTGCAATGTGGTATTTCAACAACAGTGCATGTATCTCCTGGCTCAATCCAATCTCAGAAAGAGATAATATAGCTGCAAGAATGCTTATGAAGGTCACTCTGTTAGGACTCCATCCAATCCTCATCATCTGGATAAAAAATTCTACAGCTTCAGAAATCGATACCTCTGAATGAGCCAATGCCCCAATCACTGTATTCCATGATACTTGATCATACTCCCCCCATTAAGGAGAAAACTTTCTGACATTCAGCAAGATATCCACTTTCAGCATATAATGCAAGAAGGGCATTTGAAACTGAAACGTCCATATCAAGACCCAATTTAATCCCTTCACCATGTATTTGTTGGCCTAGTATTATACACCCTAAGCTTGCACATGAACTCAAAGTACTTATCAACGTAAAATTGGAAGGTCTCAATCCAGTTCTCCTCATTGCTTGGTAGTACTTGACTGCATCTTCGAAACAGTCATTCTGATCCAGACCAGAAATGATGGAATTCCATGAGACTGAATCCCTATCAACCATAAAACTAAAAAATGATCCAGCATCATTAATAGCACCACATTTAGCATACACATTAATAAGTCCATTCCCAATACCAACTTTGACATTATTTAATCCAGTCCGGACTGCATATCCATGAACTTCCTTGCCCTTTTTTCTCCCTTCCTCTGACAATGTAAATTCAGCAAATGCACTTAATAAAATCACATATGAATCAAGATTTATATCAACCAAGTTTCTCATCTTCATGAATACTTCAGCAGCTTCTTCTCCACGTTTCTGCCTCACTAATCCAACCATCAAACCATTCATAGAAACTGCATTTCTCATACTCATCTGCTCAAAAATCTTCTTAGCAAAATTAAGCAATCCAAACCTTGCAAATCCACTAACTAAAGCACTACCCACATAAAGATCCGAGAGAAATCCTGATTTCGTAACCTTTGTAAGCATCTGATCCAACAAATATAAACCAGAATCAATAGCAGAACCAGCTGCAGTTATTAAGCTCCCAAATGTATACTCATTAGGTCTAAAATTGAACCCAGAACTTTCTTGTTGCATGATTGAGAATATATCAAATGCACAAGCTGCTAATCCTCTTTGTAAATAAACTGATTTAATAGAATTATATGATATTGAATTCCTAACCTTTATCTCATCAAAAACACAGCAAGCACATTCAATAGAGCCCAGAGTATTCCCATACATTGATATCAACACGTTTGACAAAATCACATCACTTGCATAGGGAGACGTCAAAATCAACCCATGAATTTGCATCCCAAGTTTAAGCTCCAGGCAAGCTTCAAGAGCACCACCAAAAGCAAAACGATCAGGCAAACACCCTTCAAAAATCATTTCTTTAAAGATCCCACATGCCTCCTCAGGCATGCCATTGTGGGTATACCCTGAAATCAAACATGCCCACGTAACACAATTCCTCTCAGGCATTTCATCAAACAACTTACGAGCTGCTGATACTAAATCACCACTTCTCACATAGACATTGATAAGGGTATTACATAAAAACAAATCACAATCAAACCCATATTTGTTATAATGCTGCGGGGGCGGTAATAGTAGAGGACAAGGTGAAACAGCAGAAGTAGTAAAAGAAGGATTTGAAATACAAAGAAATCGTTTGTTAGCGTTGGATGTGAAGAAGAAGAAGCGAAACATATTATTGCTGAGACTTCAGATTGCTATGCTAATCTCTGTTCTTCATTTGCAATTTTCAACTTCCGTTTGCTCTCTTTTCGTCGTCTCTGAAAAAGAAAAGAATGGTGACAGAGAAATAACTATTGGGCTGGATGAATAAGGCCCATTTTTATTTTTTTTAAAATTTTTACATATTTTATAAAAAAAATTTAATCATTTTAATAAAATTGTATAATCATCTCATAATAAAATTTATATATATTATATGAATATAATAAATTTATAAATGATAAAAATTTTAATAAATTTAAAAATACTAATATTTTTTTAATTTTTTAGTTTTTATTTGAACGAGTTATAACATAGTTTAGTGATTTATAGTATTATATGATTAAGTATAATATGATATTGAAAATATTTAAAAATATAGTATGGTATAGTATAGTTAAGTAAAAATATTTTTATTTTATTTGATGATATTTTTAAAATTTTAATATGTTATAAAGATAAAAAAAATATTTATTAGTATATATTTAGTATTGAGAAAATTTATTTTGAATATTTTTTAGAGATAAAATTAGATTTGATATATTTATGGCCTCTTTAACTTAGTATGATTTGTAAGTTAGCTCCCTACAGTTTTTAAATCCTAAAATTACCATGAAAAACTATATTATAAAGAATGAAAATCAAAACAAATAAATATTAAACTATATCATACTACGACAAACAATGAAACAAATAAGGTCTTAAGCTTTGTAGGCTTAGATAGGTTTAGATCAAAGTTGTGTTTTTTGAAAATTATATAATAGGTCATTTTTTATTTTTTAAAATACTTTATAATTTTTAGAGAATTTAAAATTTTTTAATTTAACTGAAAATATGCCGTGTAATTTCACCAATTATATAATTATATAATTTTAAAATTATTTTACATTTTAAAATTTAAAAAATGTATGATTTCATCAATTACATATATATTAAGTTCACTAAATGAAAATTCTGGTTCTACTATTTCATATGTGATAATCATTATGAAAATAAGTTAATTACTTCTAAAATAAGTAAAATATAGGATGAAAAAGGAGAAGACAACTATATTCTACTGTCTTTCAAATAGTAGATATTTAATTTGTTTTTCAATTTATAAACTTATATGAAGTAATAATGTTAATAGTTGAAAATCTTTTGTTTTTATTTTTGGGTTTTAGAATGAATAACAATATTATATATACTCTTTCTCGTTACATTTTCTATTTCACAAAAATTAAAAAATAATTATTTTTATTCAAAATATAAATTTATATATTTTGTATTATATTCTTATTTTAATATGAGATATATTCATTAATTTTTTTCTAGTATTACAATAGAGAGGAGAAATCAAATCTAAATCTATCTAAAAAAATGCATTTGTGTTTGACAATGTTTCGGCATGCATTCATTAAATATTTTTAATAATCAATATTAAATATAAATATAATAAATATTTAACATATGTATCTAATCTATATATAATACTAAATCTAAAGTCACTAGTATAATACTTTGTCATTTGTCACATCCTCAAATTTTTTTAAATATTAAATTAAAATTAATTAATTTTAGATAATTTTCAAATTAAATTAGATTTTTTTAAATAAATTTAAAATTAAATTAAATTCATTTAGATAAAGCTATAATTAATTTAAATTCCTTTAGATAAATTTATAATTAATTTAAAATCCTTTAAATAATTTCAAATTAAATCAAATTCTTTAATAGTGTAGATATTTATTATTAATCTAAAATTAAATTATCTATATAAACATAGATATAAATAAATATATATATATCTATATAGTCAAAATGACGATGATACTAACATTCTAGCTATTTGCCTTAAATCATTACAGCCAAGATAAAAATTTGCTAAGCAGCAGAGAGAAAGTTGTAATCGATTGAGTTTCTTTTATATATTAATAAATGATACATTACCTTATTTGAATATAATAGTGTTGTAATCGAGTCGAATCGAGTCGAGTTGGGCTTTGAAAAATTTAAACTCGTCTAATTATAAAATAGTCGAGTTTAAATTCAAACTCGAATTGTGTCCGGACTTGATTTATTTATCTATAAGCTCCTATATCATGTATTTCGAACTTAAATTTGAGCTTGATTTAAATAAGTCTAACAAGCTCATTTAAATTATTTCTGTTTTTATTTTTTATTTATTTTTTCTATATTTTCATATAAAAATATACTAAATTTTTTTATGAAAGATGAATAATAAGATTATATATTAACAAAAATAAAATATTTTATTACTATAATTTTATATTTTAATATAAATTATTAAGTTATTTTATATTTTATATTATTTAATTTATTTATTACATATATCTTATATTAATAAATTATATAAATTAACTTAGTCAAAAAATTAATACATTCATGTATATAATTTAATATATATAAATTAAATTATATATATATTTAATTCAATATAATAAATGAACTAGTTTACGATCTTAATTCACGAGTTTTTTAAATAAGTCAGCTCACAAGATAACGAACTGAGTATTTCTTAACTTGAGCTTGACTCATTTTAATAAATAAGGAGTTTGAGCTCGAGCCTGAATAAATTTTTACCGAGTTAATACTCAAGACGAACTGAAATAACTTGACTCATTTATAGCCCCCAGGTATATATTCTATTTGTCCATTTCCTTGTTTGGGAACTATTTTCTTTGTTTGTCGTTTTTTTTTTTTGTATATGATTAAGATTTTTTTTTATCAGTAGACATATGATTAAAATGCTTAAATCAAGTTAAAGTTGACATTTAAATTTTCAGTTATGCAATGCAGTTTCAGTTTTAGTTTAGTCATGCACCGATTAGTATTAGAATAATCCATTTAAGATTACAGACACATTCTATTCTGTTCAATAACCCACCATTTTAATTGATAATTGTTAGAAACGTCCCTGCACTATGAATAGTGCATTATAAATGAATTGACTAATCTTTCAGACTAGCTGGGGTAGACTACATGAATCAGTTTTAAAAAATGTTTATTTTTCTGGGCAAGTACTGTGCGAATTGGCCATTAATAAATAGAAATATCATGGGCATATGACAATTGTCAACCATATTAGCTTAACTCCATGAATATCTATATTACTTTAGCAAGCTATTTAATACGTACAGTGATAAAACCATGTTAGAATTAATTTTAAATTGTTAAAATTAATCCTCTAATTAATCATAAGTGTAGGCTAAATATATTTAAATATTAAATATATATTGCAGTCAAATTAAAATAGTCAAATTAAAGTTATGATCAAATAAGGATTGTTGACTATTGAGGTGTCCTACTCGTAATAGGATTATAAGTGTAGAAACCGATAAGAATTTCTGTTTTGTTGAATGACCAAAATAGAAATCATCATCATCAGTTATAAATAAGGGGTCTTGGTCTCCAGGGGAACATAACAATTTTGAGAGAACATTACGTTCCTTCAGTAGTGCTTCCGCTAAACTTAAAGTGTGTATCTCCTGGAAGGCGACAAACTCCAAAATCGTCTTCAGCTTCAACATACGATGATGTCAGGTATGCAATTTACCCATTTGCAATTTAATTTGAATAATCTAGTGATCTATGCATGTTTTATGTTTTAGGGGAATCAGGTTTTCTCCCCCTTTCAATTGGTATCAGAGCCCTATGCTAGGTTGCTAGATTTTTCGATTAAATTGCGGTATTGATTATTGTTTTAATTCTAGAAAATTAATTCGGTGATTGTAATTTTCGAGAATTAATTTGAAATCGAAATTATTAATTTGAAATCAATTTTAGTTTGATTTGTTTTTGGATTAAATTACTGTTATTATTTAATTGATTCTGGAAAAATCAATTTCTGAACTTGAATTTGTGCTTGTGATTTTTTCTGGAATTAATTAATTTTTGGGTTAATTAATTAATTTAAAAAAATCAGTCGTGAACAATATTTCGTGAACAGTGTTTTGTGAACAGTGTTTCGTGAACAGTGTCGTTGAGTTAAGGATTTTAATTAATTGATTAAATCTTTATGAAATTTTGATTTAATTTTCAATTAAATAGTAAATAAAAAAAATTCATTTAATTTTAAATTTTCAATTTAAAATTTAATTCAATTGAGTTTAAATTTTGGTATTTTAGTCCTGATTGTGTCTAATATTTTTAATAATAAATTAATTGAAACAATAAGTCACCAAAGTGGCCTCTATTGTTTTAATTAATTTATTTGAGATATTAGACAGGTGTATTAAAATTCGTTGCGGGTAGTATGCCGGCCCAAAGGAAGGCTGCTATCTGGCTGAGTTTTGAATACACGTATTGCAATAAATATGTGACAATTATTTGGTTTTATCCATGTGGATAATATATCGGCCCAAAGGAAGGTTATTATCTGACGGGACTAATTGTCAATATTTTGATTGCTGCGTGAGATACCAATTACAGTTAATATTTTATGTCCAAAGATGAGAATATTAACGTTGTGCCTGGTATCTTGTTTCCATTATTTAAACTCAAAATCAAGTTTATAATTTGTGGATCGTGAGCGTACAATTTTTTATTTTTCTTTTTCTCTGAATTTAGCTAATATGCTATATAAACTCCTAGTGTACCTTTTCTTTAGAGGTTAAACTTAGATTTAGAAATTCAAACATGTTGATTTATCTGGGACGCATGTATTTGGACCTAGCATTTAGGAAGGATGAACCTATTTCTCCTACTGAAGAGAGCAAAGATGCTCAGAGGGTTCAGTATGAGAAGTGGGAGATTTTTTATCTTGCTTGGGTCCAGTGATCATGCATCAAAGAATCCCAGAAATATTTGAGGAGCCACTCTGCTAAAGCTATAATGCTATGAACTACCTTGCCCAACTGGAAAGCGACTATGTCAAGTGTGATGAAGTCGAAGTGGGGACATTTTCAGCAATCTAATTTTCGTTAGGTATACTCACAATGGTAGTATTAGGGAGCATATTCTAAGCATGTCCTAAATAGCCAAGAGGCTAAAGGCTCTGGATTTGGTTTTACCAAATGACCTTTTAATCTATCTAGTTGATGGCTAATAAAGGGGAGAATGCTCGTTTGGTTGCTTCAGCAGATAAGGACAAAGGTGAAAAGAAGAATAAGACTGCTAATAGAAGGACTGTCCCAATTACACCACGCGACGTATAAAGAAGGGTAGTACCTTGTTTGGTTTATTATGAGGTTAATTCAACTTTAGTATCTAGAAACACTTATTGAATGGATTACAGTGCTACTATTCATATAAATGTTTCATTGTAGAGTTACTTGAACTACTGAAAACCAATTGACGGTGATAGATACGTCTATATAATAAATGGCAAACTGGTAGAAATAGAGACATAAAAATATTTTAGATTGTGTTTAAGAACTGGATATTATTTGAATCTTATAGATACTTTTGTTATACTATCTTTTAGATAGAATTTGGCCTCTGTTTCTTATTTGGACAAATTTATTTTTTTACTTGTTCATTTAGAAACAGATAATTTACTTTATCTATAGATTCAAATATTTGATACTAGTTTCTTAAATGTTTATAATAATCTATATACGTTAAATGTCAATGCTTCTTATAATAAAACTCTGCATGTGAGTACTAGAGATATCAAAGGAAAGCTGGATATGGATAACTCAGCTGAACTTTGACACAGATGTTTGGATTACACATCCAAATCTAGAATAGAACATCTTGTGTCAAATGGTATCCTAGATACATTTGATTACACAGATTTGGATTTCTATGTTAAGAATACTAAGTTAAAATAGACCAAACATAGAGATTAGGTGCTATTAAGTCTTCAGTCATCTTAGAGTTGATATATATGGATATCTGTGGTTTATTCTCTATAGCATCATGAATGACCAAAGATAATTCATATCATTCATAAGATGATTACTCACGTTAAAGGTACCTATATCTCATTCATGAAAAATCTAAGTCTGTGGACGCTTTATTTTAATCTTATAAGGCTGAAGTTGAAAATCAACTCGGAAAGAAGATTAAATCTATTACATCTGACTGTGGTTGTGAGTACTGTGGCAGATTTAATAGCTCAGGTGCGTAGCGTTCTGGACCAATTGTTATTTTCCTACAGAAATGTGGTATAGTCCATCAGTACACAATGATTGGTATAACCAGTATGAATGGTGATGCTGAGAGACATTACAAAACTCTTTTGGATTTGATGAGGAGTATGATTAGTCATTCATCCTTATCAGAGTTTTTTCTAAGAAAAAGCATTAAATATAGCAGTCTATCTTTCTAATTAAGTACCAATCAAAGCAGTCTAAGTACTTTCATACTTACGGGTATCCAGCTAAGGCTAGGCCTTATAGGCCTAATAAGGGTAAAATTGGACTCCAAATATGTTAACTGCTACTTTATTGGTTATTCTGAGTGATCATAGGGTCTAAATTTTATATTCCTACTACCATATTAGTGTATTAAGATGTGTATTATGACATTCTTTAGGATGTTGAGCTTGAGGGGGGAAATAAGGTTATAAACATTGTCTTTGAGGAGAGATCAAGTTAGGAAATTTTGATTCTCATCATTGTTTTCTGGAGTGGTAGTGTCACTCTTATTCTAGAAGCAATTCTAGATCCAATAAAAGACAATATTAAAGAACTTCCCATCAGTTTGAAGATCCGTTCTTCATTAGGATCAAGCTCATCAACCTTAAGAATTTGAGCCAGAACATGTGCCTTTAAATAGGTCCATTAGAGAGAAGAGAAGTGCTATTCTAGATGTTTATGTAGTATTTCTATAGGATTCTAACTCTCATAAGTGGATTGAGGCAATGAGTGAAGAGTTTAAGTTTATGCAAGACAATAAAGTTTGGAATCTTATCCCATTACCTGAAGGAAAGAAACCTATTGGTTTTAAATGAATATTTAAGACCAAAAGGAATTCTAAAGGTAATATGGAGAGATATAAAGCATGTCTTGCAGTTAAAGGCTTTACTCAGAAGGAATGGATTGACTATAAAGAGATATTCTCTTTGGTTTTATTGAAGGACTCTTTTAGGACAATCATGGCTCTCGTTGCACAATTGTTCTTGAGTTTCATCAAATGGATATTGAGATTGTGTTTATCTATGGAGACATTGATAAAACAATCTATTTGGTGCCGTCAGATTGCTTTGAATAAGGAAACTCAAAGCTACTGATATGCAAATTAAGAAAATCCATTTATAGGCTCAAGCAAGCATCTCGTTTGTGGTACTTTAGTTCCATCAAGTAGTTGTCTCATTTGGTATTGAGACTAATGCTATTGAGGATTGTGTATATCACTGTGTGTTTCACTAATTCAGTGGGAGTAGGTTTATTTTCCTGGTTTTATGTGTGGATAGCATAATTTTTGTTACCAGCTGTAAGGTCTTGTTGCATGAAAGGTTTAGATAAAGTTTCTCTTGTATTAGGGATCCAGATACTTCGAGATCAATCTCGATGTATTCTTGGATTATTACAAAAGAGCTACATTTAGAATATGCTCAAGAGGTTTGGTATGCAAGAATATAAACCAATTTATACCCATGATCATCATAGGTGATAAGTTTAGTCTCATACAGTGTTTTAAGGATGAACTTGAGGTTCAGTAGATGTAGCAGTTTCCTATGCATCGGCAGTTGGGATTCTGGTGTATACTCAAATTTATACTTATCTGAATATTGTGTTTATAATTGGCATGTTAGGTTGATATCCAATGATCCAAAAATGGATCATTGGAAGGCAGCCAATAAGGTTTTAAGATATATTCAGAGAATAAAGAAACGTATGCTCACATATAGAAAGTCAGATTAGTATGAGATCATTTGGTATACTGATTCTGACTTTATCGAATGTCTTGAGTAGCAAAAGATCCACATTAGACTACATTCCATGGTTTTGGAATTTGTAGTATGCTATGAGACATTTGATCATGAATTTTTTTTTTTACTTTGCTGAATGTCACAGGGCTGCACATTATGGCTAGCATTGAAAATGCTAATAAAGTTTTAAGTGTGACATTAATTCAGCAGTTTGATTCTCCAATGACAGTAGGAGCTATTTGGTATTTAGTTTCTGGCTGTAAATGGAGAAAATACAGAGTGGACAGATATCCATAGAGCATGTTAGAACGAACTCCATAATTATAGATCATCTTACTAAGGCATTGATACCGAAAGTCTTTCATGAGCACACTGCTCATGCGGGTGTCATATTGTTTGAGGATGTTTAGTTTCAGTGGGAGTTTTGTTCATTATGTTTTGAATGCTCTATTTGGTTTTGGATATGTTAATTCAGTTTATGCAGAAAATGAAGCATTCACTTTTATTTATTACACTCTGTGTTATTTTTGTGGTTGATCTCAATTAAGTGTGACCAGTTGGAAACAGGCATGATTAAATCATATTACATGTAGTTTCCGTGCTACACTCCTATTATTGATCTATGTCATTTGAGAGTATTGGTAATGTGATTGATGGTGGTTTGAGTCACGATTAATGTGGCGACTGGCCCTTCAGTCCTTTATCGATATAATCAGTGGACGAGATTGTTTGAGGCACCTTCAGTATGACTGCTTTTATGAGCTCATTAAGGTATATACATTTATATTTAATATATGTTAGCCCAAGTGAGAGATTGTTAGAATTAATTTTAAATTGTTAAAATTAATCCTCTAATTAATCATAAGTGTGGGCTAAATATATTTAAATATTAAATATGTATTGCAGTCAAATTAAAATAGTCAAATTAAAGTTATGATCAAATAAGGATTGTTGACTATTGAGGTGTCCTACTCGTAATAGGATTATAAGTGTAGAGACCAATAAGAATTTCTGTTTTGTTGAAGGACCAAAATAGAAATCATCATCATCAGTTATAAATAAGGTGTCGTGGTCTCCAGGGGAACATAACAATTTTGAGAGAACATTACGTTCCTTCAGTAGTGCTTCCGCTAAACTTAAAGTGTGTATCTCCTGGAAAGCGACAAACTCCAAAATCGTCTTCAGCTTCAACATACGATGATGTCAGGTATGCAATTTACCCCTTTGCAATTTAATTTGAATAATCTAGTGATCTATGCATGTTTTATGTTTTAGGGGAATCAGGTTTTCTCCCCCTTTCAAACCAGCTATTTGAAAAGAGAAAAATAAAAACAGAAGATAGAGGGCTAGAGGGCTTGGCCTCCACCTCTACTGTTTCGGCCGACGAAAACTCCCTTTAAAAATACACGTTCGGCCACCGACTAAAGAGGATTGTCAACCCCACCTGACCTCATTTGATTTCGCCCCCTAAACACTTACCAATATTTACAACAACCCATTTACGTTCAGGGAAGTTAATGCACCTTACATCACTCTGTACGACTTTTATGACCAACTAGAATATGCTGAAAGTTAAGATATTCAAATATTAAAGATGATCACATTACTAAGCTTTGATTAATCATTCAAATCCAATAATTTCTTTTAGAAACATAATAAAGCTTTAGCCTCTAGCAATCTTTATAAAAAAAAATATCCTAAAAAATAAAAATATTTTTAAAAATATTCATTTTTTTAAAAATAAAATATTCTTTTTTTGAGATTAAAAAAATATCAAAACAAGATTTTGCCTTAGAGACTCATAAAATGAAGGTACAATTTGCAATGTCTTATGAAAAACTAACCTCTGTTTTTATACCTACCCAAATTACTCAAATTAAAATTTTTAAAATGTAGATAATTAATTAATATATTTATTTGTAGAATTCAAATAAAATTAGAACATCATATTTAATATTAATAATAATTAATCAAAATAAAATTTTAAGATATTAAATTTATTATTTATTAGATTAGTTATTATAGATATTTATTTATAGAGTTTAAATATGTTTAAAATATGTTATTTGATATCGATAATAATTAATTAAATTAAAAAATATATTTTTTTAAAATATTAAATTTACTATTTATTTGAATAGATAATTAATTAATTATTATAGAATATTTTATTTGATATTGATAATTATTAGTCAAATTAAAATTTTTAAAATGTTAAATTATTTATTTTTAGAACATGTAATTGATTAATTGTTATAAATAATTAAATTATTTTAGATATCATATTCTCTACAAAAAAAAAAAGCACCATCCCTTTAATAGGTTTTATTTTTAATATGAATTACCTTTATAAAGCTATTATTGGCTTGCTCTATTACTCTCTATTTTTCCTAATCATAAAGTGGTCACACTAGCACGACTTCAATCTTTTTTTAGATGAAATCGGACGTCTGGGTTCATTAATCCTTCAATAAGCTTTTATTATTTGTATTTATGGATTTTTATTCTTATTTTTTTTTCTATTTTCAATTTAGTTTTAGTAAACATTATAATTATTTTTTTGAAAACTTTTGTAGGCAATTGTGTATTTGCAATTTTGGATTGTTGATTTTGTTTTTAATAAGAACTATTATTTTTATGATGATGCCCTACTTTTATTTGATAAAAATTCTTAATGAAATCTAAGATTAATATTGAATTAAATATACAATAATTTAGATTAAATATAAATATATATCATAAATATATTATAGTGTATATTTATATTTATGGCATATTTTTCATGTATTATTTAAGAAAGTATGAGAAATATCAATAAATTATGTTTATTTTAATTCTCCTATAAAAATATTATCATGTTTATTTTATTTATAGTAAATATAATTGAAGAAACTATTAAGAAAATACTTAGTAATAAATTTAAATTGATTATTAAATAAGAAAAAAAAATTATAATCACCATTTTTTCATGATTATTTATTTAGAATTATTATAAAATATGAAAATTTAGTGTATATATATTGAGTAAAAACATGAGCAACATCGTGCGGGATACTTTTCTAGAATTAACTATTTTGTTTTTTGATAAATAGTATTAACTAATTTAATGAGATGTTGATTTAATTGAATCGGAAATTATTATCAAATCAATTCTACCTTCAAATTAATCAATATCTAATTTTAAAATATTTTTGAATTTAAACACCCCCCCCATTGGGAACCACATGCAATTAAAAAAGATTTTTTTTTTAAAAAAAATCTTTGTAAGGGGGAGAAATGGTCCACTAGGTCATGTAATTTGGTATGGATAAGGTCAGTGTCCAGAAGTGCAAATATCATTGGCTCCTCATTTCTTTCTGAAAAAATTGATTTACATTTAGTATATGAGAAATTGAAGAATGGACTAACATAACTTATAATCTCCCTAAAAATGGCAGCCAAACTGGCTTTCTCTTCTTTTCTCAGCACCCAAACACCTTTCTTGCCCAATGAACCTTGTCACCTCTAAATTCCACTCTTAGTTCATCAAAGAAAAGGGTTCATAATTTCAAAATCCATGCAACTGGTAAGTGAAGCTTCTTTTACATCCCATTCCCACTTATTATTTATTTTTATTGGTAAATATACTATGGATTTGGAGCTTGTAGGTGGAGGGGATGGATAACTTAAGCCAAAAGGGAAGAAGAAATTTATAACCAGAGAAGAACCTGAACAGTTAAGTATTGTTACACTGTTCTAGTGGTTTAAATTTTTTGACAGGTTCCTTCCTTTAAGAAAAAATTTCTGATAATTTGGCAAAATTGCAGGTATTGGCAAACAGCAGGGGAAAGGAAAGGAGAGAATCCTATGAAGACACCTCTTCCTTATATCATCATATTTGACATGTCAACTCCATTTGTGATCTTAGCCATTGCTTTTGCTAATGGTTGGATTAAGGTACCTGCCAGATGATTTTGTTTACAGATGCTGCTAAAATGACACTGTTGGATATTAATTCAGTTTATTTTAGTTCTAAGATATAAGCATGTATTAGCTGCTGTAATTATAATGCTCATATTGTGCATTCCCCAAGCAAAATACAATTCAGTGGCAATAAGGCTTTTTTTTGTATGATTGAGGAAGAGTCTGATATCTGTATCAATGGGCTTGAACCTACTTTCCTGGAGCATTACAATTTTAGATACCATTAGAAAAAGCAGTTTGGGTTTAGCTGTATTGAAGTTTTTATAATTAGAACATTTGAATTCACTTACAAATAAGCTCTAATGACCTCTACTCAATATCTTCAACTTGATGTTTTTCTGAACAATCGTTCAGATACTAATATCAAACAGATCCATGGACAGATTTTATATAACAGAGAAAGAAGCAATCAACATTAAGAAAATTTATTGATCCAATTGTCCACAAATTAATTCCCTTTTGTCTGAAGTTATTAAATTTTCTTTATCTTAAAGCCTGTCATGGGAGTGGGAGCTTATAGATGCAAGAAAGAAGAAAGTATATCATGTTCAAAATAAATAGGAACTGAATGAGGAACTGCAGCAACTACAACTTCCAGCAATCACTCATTTTCCAAATTTACTCTTTTCAAGAACTTCAATCTTGACAATGTCTATTGTGTCAAATAAATCCCACTTTCTAATATCTATAACATTAAAATTACATGGTAATAATTTTCATCGCCGAGAGGGCTTGTATAGTACTACTGTTACATACTTCTGACAAAAACGATGGGTTGAACCAAGTGCAACAGGCTGTCCTCGATTGTTCTGAATATAAAGATGGTTCAGTACAGCATGCCGCGGCCTTGGCAGTGACTGGTGACTTTCCACTGCAGAAGATCCATTGTTCAGTAATGTTAATTGAAGTTGTGCAGGTATTTCAGGAGGCTGCTTACTAAAATCAATATCATCTAAGCTCTCGTTATTGTAGCTTGTCAATGGGGATGGAGGAGTTTCAAACTCAGACAGGCTTTCTGGAACTTCAGGAACATCCTCCTGTATAAAATATAGCAACAAATACAACAAAGAAGCTTCAAAGGAGAGTAGAAATAATGTTAAAAGACATCAGCAGTTTGTCATGTACTGTGCACATAATTCATAACGCAATGAGTATGATATGATGAAGCGTTTTCAATGTTTATCTCCTCAGCAACACAAAATCGCAAGTAGATTCCTACTAACATCAACTGCAATTAATCCAGCCAAGGCAACTGTATCCAGCATACACCATGTGAAATGTGTGCGAACAAAAAGGTTACTGGCAGAGAATTGGACAGTTTACATAATTCTGATTTATGGTGTAGCTGAAAAAGAAATTAAACAGTTGAATATTCCCACTGACCTCTGACCCAAAAAGAAAATAATAATAATAATAATAATAATAAATAAATAAAACTATGAAAGGTTGGTATAATATGCTAATCCAGCGCAATATAAGTTAAAACACCATCAGTAATTCAAGATATCTTGTTTAATATGACTAAATCCAGCTAGAGTAAACTGATGAAGCAATATGATGTTATTAGCAAGGAAAATTGAGTAGCAAATTCATACCATTTTAGAGAAACATTATTATTATGGACATATGAGGAGTAGAATACAATGGACTGAAACCATTAGTTAGCTTATTTGATATTTCATTGATTTCACTTTTTTTTTCCTCCGTGCACGGTACTTGGCTTTCCAGAATTCAAACTTCTTAGCAGTTCCATAAAAAGGTAGAAATTCTATTTCAATACTCTTTGGCTTTCTAGTAAACTGAAACTCAAGATTAGAAATATAAGGCAAGTGATCAACATTCATATATTTTTATTAATTTCACGTTTTATTTTTATTTTTGATCATAATATTTGAGCTCTGGATCCAGCCCAACACCAACCAATTTAACATTCATATATTTTTAAGTTTTGTTTATTCATCATACTCTCAATTATGGAAAATGTTTTAACAAGGCATTATTGGCTAAACAAGGTTAGCGACTGCTGACAAATCCAAGTTCTCTAATTGCTCGCCTGCTTAAGGCTCGATACTTCCCACGCTCATCCTTTCTAGAAGCCAAAATTGGATCCTCACCAAGTTACACTTGGAGAAGCATTTTAAGGGGGCGAGAGGTGCTCCTTTCAGGGATCAGATGCGAGTAGGCAATGGCAAATCCATCAAACTTTGGACAGACAAATGGATACCACAACCATCAACTTTTACACTTATAACCCGGTGTCATAATATCCCGGATGATGCTACAGCAGACTGCCTAATTGATGATGATAGCAACACATGGAAGTTGAATTTGATCAATAACACCTTCCTATCTGTAGATGTGGAGAGGAATCTATCAATCCCTCTTAGCGAATTAAATAGGAAAAATGCAGTTGTTTGGCATTTTCATTCTACGGGCGACTATGTAGTAAAAAATGGATACAGAATTGCTCTCCAGCGAATTCGAGAGTCTAATAAGGCTTCCTCTTCATCTTCTATGGCAAGTTTCTGAAAATCCCTTTGGAGCCTCAAAATGCATCCCAGGGTCATTAATTTTGTTTGGCAAACTTGCTTAGTTATTCTCCCAACTAAATCCCTCCTTCACTGCCGGCTGAGTAATGTGTCAAAAGCATATATGTTTTGTGGCAAAGAGGAAACTATTATTCATTTGTTCTTGCACTGTGGACCTATATCAAGAATTTGGGAGTTGTTCTCCCTCACTAAGGTATGTAGTTTTGACGTTTTTCTTTTAGAAATCGGTTCCTACATCTCTGGAAGTATTCTACTATCGACGAAATTAAGCTATCATGCATTATTTGCTACTACATTTGATTCCTATGAAACAAAACTTTTCATGAACACACAAATTTCTCCATCACGAATCTGAAAAATGTAGTTGACACTATGAGGCTGGAAATTCCCTCTTTTGTTTCACATTTTGGCCGAAACATTGAGTCTGTTCTGCATTCAGCTTGCAAACCACGCCATTGGTCCCCCCTGCTGTCAACTTTGTGAAGTTGAATACAGATGCAGGTGTTATTTTATCGTCAGTAACTGGTTTGGGTGTGGTCTTTTGAAACCGTAAGGGTACAATCCTAGCTTGTGCTTCAAAAGCTATCCCAGCAACTTAGTCTCCTCCCCTCGCTGAAACAAAGGCAATCGCTTTTGGTTTACAGCTAGCTATTGATCTAGGAGTCAAAAACTTAATTGTGGAATCGGATTGCAAGTTTGTTGTGGATGCTTTGCGATCAGATTCCCCATATCGAAATGAACCGGGCTTAGTCTTAGATGAATGTGCTGCACTATATAACACCATAGGTGGCTGCTCATGGTGCTACATCCCTCGTCAATTTAATCGAGTGGCGCATACTCTTGCAAAACAAAGCTAGCCAGGTGTGACAGAAAGAGTTTGGACTGACGAGTGCCCTCCTTCTATTGCTGGTTTAATTTCTTTAGATGCCCTTACTTGTAATGATCCTGCTAGTACTAATGTAACAACGGCAGGTCCCGAACTTTGTCCAATCTTGGCAAACCTTTATCATACTTGATGTACTTTGTTTCCTTCTCTTAATGAAATTCCTTTTAATAAAAAAAATTCAGAAAAATGTAAATCCCTTTATGGATTGGCCTCTGCAAAAATTTTCAAGATCCATATCCCATTTACCTTATAATTTTCTGTGGGAAAAAGGGGATAAGTAAATAAGCATTAACTGGTTTGAGAAAAAGTTGGAACTTACTACAAAATAGGAGTTACTGTTGTGAAAACTAGCCCTTAGCAGTTATCCTCTATGATCTATATAGTCGCAAACCAAATGCAGAGTTTCTTTTTTTTTTTTTGAGCACATAGTATATTGGGAATGACTTTTGCCGTATTTTTGTGTCTATACCTTTTTTTTTCGATATCAGAGTATCCACCGTCGGACACGGTGACTAATTCCTCGCTGATTGCAGGCACCTCAAAGAGTGGGACAGCTGGCCCGAGGATTTAAGTTTGCTCCATGCCCAACGTCAATAATCGAACCCTTGACCTTTGAATAAGAATGGATGAGTCCTTGCAACTCAACCACACCCCTCGGGCCTTTTTTAAGCCAACTATGCAGTGTCTTTGAAAAAAAAAAGAAGGTATTTTGGGCATTCCATGTGTTTCCTTTCTTTGTCTGTACATCTTTCAATATTTTTCCAAGAAAAGTACTCTTTATTTGTCACAAAGAGGATATGAATAGAGAAAATCAAATGCATTTATGGGGATTATTGTGCACAAGCCATGCGATCAGCCACTATTGCTATTTCAGAGTTCAAGACCAAAACACATTTCCAATCTATGATGCAATTACAACAGTTAGATAGAATACTATCAACGAATATCATATTTTTTCTTCTTTTCCTATTCTTGATTTGTATTTATGCAGAAGATTCAGCAAAAGGAATGATCTATTATCCATAGTCCATCATTTAGGGGTAGAAAAGGTTAATGAATTAGCAGATGCAAAGTTACCTGTACATCCAAAATATTGTAGGCAGTCCCTGAATCATCACATTCCCACGGCAAATCCAAAGCATAACTCAATTGTTCATCAATAATGAAACGGTAGTGAAAGACGCCTGAAGGGAGCATCTTCATGATGACAAAATCTTTACCTGATCTATGCAAAGGCTCTCTGAGAAAAAGGACATATAATTTTCCATTTAAAACAGTACGAGAAGAAGTATTATCTGAAGGTCAAACCTAAAATGAAAGAAAGTACAACAATAATTTCCACAACCTTTTATTCCAATTATCCCATGATCCAGTGACAGCTACTCTCTTGCCATCATGACTCCATGTTATCATCACAGGGCTCAGTTTCTCACTGAATGCATCCCTAGAATCTGTCGTACTCTGTGCCAATGCATAATTATGGACATGCATAATTTCACCAGGTCTTGCTACAGGAGCCATGGGAACCTGGACATAGAAATTCAGGTAAATTGAGAACTTCACAAGGCCAAAAAAAAGTTAAAAAAACAAGCATATCTATTTCTGTACATGCCTAATTATGCATACCAAGAGCATTGTATTTCAACTGTAACTTACTCAAAATTCAATTCATTCAAGTCTCAGTCTCAAATTAGTTGGAGTAAGATCCTAATTTCCTTTATGGAGTCCCTTACACGAACTATTTTCCATTTTTTAAGCTCTATTTAGGAAAACTTCTAACAGCACGTAAATTTAACTACAAAGAAACTCTTTCCTCAAAAGAAAAAGGAAAAAACTATATAGAAACTCAAATTTTTCTTAATTTTCCTTTGTGCATAATCAAATGGGGACGCAATCTCTCATCAAAATTAAGAATTTTCATACACTTATATAACCTCCAATTATCTCTTTAAAAACTGGGTTGTATCATCTTTCTTGTGTTTTGTCTCCAAAAATAAACGGAAATGTAACAAGGCTTGCACGTATCTTGTATGGTTGCAAACAATCACACTACAAGTAATTGCTTCACATGTCTTTGCACTCCATGATTAAGACCAGAGTTCAAAAGAATCAAAACAAAAAATATATTTATCTAAGAAAGATAAAAAAAAAAGAGCAACCCGGTACACAAAATCTCTCGTTATATGAAAAATTCAGGAAACAATTAAATCCATTAAATCTTTATACGCGGCCTTCCTTATAATTGCAAAAAACTATTTCCACTACTCAAACCCATGACCTTATATTTGCACTAAAGCTACCCTCCTTGTCTAAGAAAGATAACTAGGACATTAACCTGATAAAAACAATTACAAAATCACACACAAGTAGCGTTTTGCCCTTCTGCAAAACCACTCTCAGAACTTCAAAACATGTGACAATCTATAATATCAACAAACTAACAATTAAATCTACTTGATAGGGGAAAGATTTAACATACAGGCATAAAATTTGAAGAAAAATTCAACAAGCAAAAAACAAAAGAAAAAAAATCCATGTATAGAAATTTTCAGAAAGAAAATTAATTTAGATTACAAAAAAAAATTTAATTTACCCCAAGGTCCAACAACCAACACAAAAATAATAAATATAGCACATATATAGAGAAGAAAAATCAAACCTGCGGAGTGAAAGTAAGAGGTAGTTGCGAGTATCTCCTAGAAGTATGAGCCATGGGCTCTGTCTCTGGATATACAACCTTTCCTTGTGAACCAGACTCCATACCCTCGCCCTCCTCCTCATAACCCTCCCCTGAAGTCCCTTCTCCATTATTTTTGCCACTAGCATTGCCCATGCCTTATAAAATTGGAACAAGATAATCAAAACCCAGATAAAATCTTAACCTCAATTACAAAAAAAATCAAATCTTTCTTGTAAAATTACCAAGAAGTTTTTTTGACAAAGAACAAAAAATTTACATGCCCATGATAAAACAAGAAAAGAAAAAAGGAAAGAGATCAAGAAAGAAACAAACCCAAGTGATAGTAAGGAGTGAAAGTTGCTGGGTGGGGTTTGGTGACTACTTACTTACCCATCACTGCAAAAGAATTGCACAAACAAAAGAAAGGAAGCAACACATAATTAACTCAAGAGAAAGAGAAAACATTATTTATTTATAGACTTCTTGATTAATTGTTTGATTGGTGGGTTATTTTTTTTTTATCTTTTTTTACATATACACAAACATATAAATATAAACATATAAATATATAAATGTATATGTTTGTGTATATATAAATATATAATGGAAAGTGCAATTTGTCTTCTCCCTCTCTCCTTCTCTCTGTAAAGTGATTTTTAATCTCCAGTGAGTTTGGAAGATACTTCAGTGGACTAATGATATTTTGATTAGCTTAAAAATACTTCTCCTTGGAGAAGATACTTCTCCTTGCATTACTGCATCACTGTTTTAGGAGCTCTTCTCTTTCTTTATTTTACTTTACAGTTTATACAGTTAGCCAATAGAAAGTTCCCACGTTGATATGCTTGCCAATAAAGATTAGAATAAACTACTAATTATGTGAAAACCATTAATTTGATTATACCACAAGATATTATGCCAGTAAAAATTTTACTTTAAACAGTAAATTACTTAAAATTGAAAATCTAATTAAATATTAAAAATTTCAAATTTTAAGTATTATTGTACGAATTAATATTCTATTTCAAACTTAATTAGACTAATTTTTCTTTTTTTATTGATAATTATTATTTTATTGGTATTAGGAAAAATATATTTTTATTGCATTAAATTTTTAAATTTTTGTTAGGTGGCAGCGAACCTCTTAACCATATAAATTGATGTCGAATTCTTTTTTTAATATCAATTAAAAGTGTGCCCACACTCTGTCGTCAAAATCACGTGTTTAAAAAAATCACATGATAAAGGTTTGAAATTGAAAATAAATTTAAAATGACAAAATTGTCAATCTATAATAATAAAATAAAAAATACGTCCCTACTCCTTCAATTGTATTAATACATATTCTTTTTTAGCTTCTCTTCCTCTTTTCTTTTCCTTCTCTTCCTCTTTGTCTATTGTTTATTGTTTTCCTCTTATTTGACAATTTATTTGCTCTAAACTCAAGTTCTTCTTGCACTCTAAAAAAGACTTTGCCTTTTAATTTCTCGATAACTTATTGCATGCCATTTTTAGACCAAAAAAAAAAAAAACTAGTAGAGTGTACTGCGGACTTGCAGTTGCTGAAAGAAAGAGCCAAGAAAATTTATAGATTTTGAAAGTTTCTATCTTTTTATGTATAATATATGGATGCAAATCAAAATCTGAAGAATTCTTTTATTTTATTTGTTTAATTAACTTATTATATTTTCAAAATTGATGGGTTTTAAGTTTTAGATTTAGATCATCAATGAAAGATGAGATCTTTTCAATTAATTTTGTTTGTTTTCTTTTTTTTATTATTGTTTGTAATTCGAACTTGAAATTATTCAATAAGAACCTTAATTTGTGATGCTAGAGAGGCAATTTTTTTCTAAATTCATGAATCCAAATAATTATAATTTTTGTTCAAATTCATAAATCCAAACACAATATTCTTTTTTTCTTGAATTTAACAACAAAAGAATATTCAAATTCAAAGTTCATGTTTTGTCATATTTATTTTTTTCTCACTTTGTAATTCATCTATGTATATTTCATGAATCTCTCGTCAAATGCAAGCTTTTCTATTGAAAAATATTCATTTTTTTTTATTTGTTGAATTGTTAAAGAGTTAAACTCACCGTTTTGACTAAAGATGTTAAATGCATTATTTTGATTGATGTGGTATGAACACTAATTTATGCAAATTTAACGATAAATGAAGATCACATGTTTAATGTCTGTTAGAAAAGGACTCTATATCACTAATATATATAATTGAACAGCTCAATATCACCAAATATAAATTTATGAATCTAATAAAAAAAATAACATAAAATTTATGGGCAAAAAAAATACTCTTTTCCTTGATATTAATGACATATAAAGCTATTATGGTGCGAACATTAGCAAGTAGCTTTGCATATGGATCAAATTTTATTTTTAATTATTGTAAGGAGAAAATATAAAAATGCCCATAAAGTTTGTATGAAAGTACGAATTGATATTTTTCTTTTGCTTATTTATATACTTAAAATTTTAAAAAGCTAATAAATTAACTTATTTTTTAATGAAAAAGCTAACTACCATTAAATATGTGTTTAGTTTTCTATTAAAATATATAAATATATCCTTTAAGTTTGTGCAAAAATTTTGATTAACTGAATATTTTTTATCTTAATTATGTACTAAAATAATATTTTTACCTATTTATAAATAAAACAAATATATTTAAGAGCATTTCATACTAAATAATATTTTGATTAAAATTAAATTTTAATACTTCTTGTAATGAACTTTTAAAATCATTAATGCACATTATATCTACACATATTGAATCAGATGTGTTAGGTCATTAGGAAGATATATTTAATAGATTTTCTAAAAAATATTAAAAAATAAAAATATTTTAAAAATATTTATTTTTCAAAAAAATTGCTTTAATTTTTAGTTTCAAAATTAAATTTTCATATTTTTAAAATAAAAAATAATTTGAATTAATTAATTATAGAGTATATTTTTAAAACTAATTAAAATTTGATATTTTAAAATAAAAAAAATCAATTGGAAATTAGTAGTAAATTTTTTAAAAAATAGATATTTTCAAAAAAAAAATTATATATTTTTAAAAAAATTTCTTACATATATTCTTATAATGAAGTAACACATCTAATGCAATGTGTGTGTATATATAATATGAATTAATAATTTTAAAGATTCATTAGAATGAGTATTAAATAATAATTTTAATCAAAATATTATTTAGTATAAAATACTTCTAAATATATTTGCTTTATTTATAAATATATAAAAATATCATTTTAATGCATGATTAAGCAAAAAAAATTTAGTGTCAATTCATATTTTTGTATAAACTTAAAGGGTATATTAAATTTAGTGTCAATCCATATTTTTGTATAAACTTAAAGTGTCAATCCATATTTTTATATAAACTAAATATGTAATTAATGACAGTTAGTTTTTTTTATTAAAAAATGAGTTAATTTATAAGCTTTTTAAATTTTTAAATGTATAAATGAGATCAAATAAATTTTAAGGGTTAATCTATAAATTCGTGCAAACTTTAAATATATTTTTGCATTTTCTCCCATTATTATATATTTATTATAATTTAATCTATAATTAAACTTTATATTTTCAAGTAAAAGAAATTTACATAAATATGACATGAGCAAGAAAAATTTATGATAAAATAAAATTATTATTACTGATAAAATTATATGTGATTAAAATAATTAATGATAAAATAAATATTATTATTACCAGTAAATTTATTTATTTATTTTTATAAATATAAGCTGAATGTTTAAATTTTGAATTTAAAAATTTTAATTAAACTAAAATAATCTTTTAGCAAATAATTTACACGAACCTTTTTTGCATAATTTTTAATTAAGATTTAGTTTATAAAAAATAACTTAAATTATTTTTGAACAATTTATTCTAGATTGAACTAATACCAATGATTGAATATCTACCTTAAGTGCAGCGCAATAAATCATTAATTTCAACTTTATCTCTTCTCTCATTTTAGAATTTCGGCATATATATATATATATATATATATATATGGATGTATAATGTATGTATTTTACCTGTTTGACCAATAAAAGAATATCTTTCACAATATGTTTGGATAGATGATTAAGCAAAAGATAAATTAACAAACTAAAGTTAATTATATTATACATATTTAAATATTATAAATAAAATTTTGAAAAAAAATCTCTTTAATTTTTCCCAATAAATAATGAATTCTTACACTTTATATTAAAAGTTTATTAAATGAAGAAAAATTAGCAACAAGTTTGTACAAAAATAAGAATCCATCTGAATATGAAATTTTATACAATAATAGATATATAATCACATACAAACTTATATTAAAATAAATATGAATAATTACAAAAAATATAAATATTTAGAAAATTATATAAAAAAAAAGTTGTGCTAAGATATTCTTACTAAAATTCTTATGTTTTTCCTGGTTTAAAGATTAATATTTTAAAATGGGTAGTTTAAATTATAATGATGTCATATCTTCAAAACCTATTTTATACAATCTTAAAAATTTATTATGAAGATTCCATTGATAAAATAGTTAGAAGAATTCAAATATGTACATATATTGTCAAGCCAAAATCTAATCATAATAAATTCACAACCATAAAATACTTTATCTGGAATTCCCTTATTAAAAAAAAAATTAATTAGAGCTTAAAAGAGGCTAAGTTAAAAATTAATTAGAGCTTAAAAGAGGCTAAGTTATGAAAAGTGATATTAAACATGAAAAAGGAAAAATAATTAAATTAGTTCTTTTATTTATATAATAATAATGATCATGGAATATATTAAAATCCTATTTTTTTTATACATTTGATGAAATTTTGGTTTTATACGCATATAACTATTTATATATCATTCTGAATTTTACTTTGTAAAATAAAAAAGATCCGTATCTAGAATAGAATCTTGCATGATATTACAGGTATTTTTATTTTTTTTTGAATTTTATAATAATTTTAAATAAATAAATATTTATTTATAATTATAAATAAAGAAAACAATAATACATATATTGATAAATTTACACAAATAATCTATAGTTATAAAATTATAATATATAGAGAGACTTACAATTTCATAATATAATCATCATAATAGTTCATATAAATAATAAAAATTATTTGTTAAACTAAATAAACCAATACCTTTAATAATAAATAAAAAATATTTATAACATTCGACTAAATAAAAAAATAATAATGCAGATTAATTTTCTATCTAATAATATTAAATTTTAATATAAATAAATTAAAGGATAATAACTAATTATTATCAATATCAAATAGGATATTTTAAAATTTTTATTTGACACTTAATATAGGATATTTTTAATTTAATATCTAAAATTAATAATTTATCTTATAATTATTTTTTCAAGTATTTAACTAACATCATTTGACTCAAAAATAATAACCAAACATAAAACATAAATACAAAAAATATACACCATAGAGTAAACGAAATATATTTTTTAATTCTATCATTGAGTCACAGTAGTTTTATGTGCATATATACGTACACTTAATAGATATATTAAGTAAGTTAATTGAGTTAATAAAAATAAACAGGAGAGTAAATGAAATATAAATATAAAAAAGTTATCATTGATTAGGTTTCATTAGAGTTTTTACTATAGGTCTAGTTAATGAAGCATTAAGTTCTAATTCTTAAATCATAGATATCCAATATCACTCAACTTCTCTCTCAAGTAAGGAGAATATAATTGAGCAATGATTAAATTAATATTTTTATGTCAAATAATCAAAATCTAATTCAATTTAATCAAGATATTAATTCTGGATCGCTAAACAATTAATTTATCTCTAAACTTAATCACTCAAGGTTGATAATTTCACATCAAAAATCACATTCAACTTTCACATTTTATATGATTCTTTAAATTTAACAATTGATAGCCAAATAATTACTAATCAATTAAAACAAAATCATCAAATCGAGGATAAAAGAAAATTAATCTATTTATATTAATAGATTATAATCAAACTTATAGTTCAAATATCCAAATCCATCTAATCCCACTAAAGAATTAGTTGCTCATAACTAAATTAAACATAAATAAAATAAAAATTAAGAAACAAAACACAAAGTTCATCATTCTAATATTCAAAATAAGAAAATAACAAAGCATTAAATAAAATATAAACTTAAAAAATATAAACTAAATAGAGAGTTCAAACGAGGTTGAAGAAGAATCTGACAGAGACGACCAAGTCATCCTTTAGCGTAATCTCCTTCTTTCTTTAATCTCCAATTGAGCTAAAATTAATTTACTCTAGATGAAATATGAAGAAATGTAGTCTGACACTCTAGAATGGCTATCTCTATGTACTATTCAAGTCCTCTTTGAGTATCCAACAAATAGCTCCTTCAAATTAGATTCCTACTCATACTCAACTTCTATTTTAAAATTCAAATTTAAAATTAAAACTCAATTTTCTATTAGATATCCTCCTTATCTCCAATTGACTCATTCAAGAAAGTTTTATATCCAGAAGAGTAGATAGTATTAGACCTTTGAATCACCTCATTCGGACTTTAGATGCCCTAATTATGACCTATTTACTCCCAGTAGTATATACTGAACTTCTGCTTCTAAAATTAAAATTAAATTTCGACTTTTTAGTTAGAGGCACAAATGTACTCGGAATTTAATAAACCAGACCTCTTTGAAAATTTTGAGACGTCGTATATTAACTTCATAAAGAGCATATTTTCAAATTTACACTTTACGACCACCGAAATTATACTTGAAACTCTGAAGGCCCAATTCTGCCAAAAATTTCAGTTTATTCACAATTATAAAAAATTAATTTAAATTAAGTTTAATTTAGGAATAATGAAATAAAACACATAAATAAGTTTAGAATAGATTAATTCAAGTCAATTACATGCATAAATCTAATAAAAAATATAAGTTCAATTTACACTTACGGGCTCTATATGAGTTTCTAGATGTATAGCTACTAATCAAAATCTAACATTCTTTTTTTTTTATGGAAGGCACTATCACATAACATAAAATATTTGTATTTAAAGACAACAAAATTTCTTCGTATCAACAGAATTTAGCAAGGAAAAAAACATGTTGATAACCACCGACACTTTGATGAGAAAATATATGTGGACATCAGGCGGTACCTAATTGTTGTGGGAATCGAAATAAAAATGAATTAGTCTCATTGCTAATGTTTAGTTGGATAAAAAAAAGAAGTAATGAGAATCCTATTGTTATAGGAAAATGAATGAATTATTTTCTATCGTTTTCTTGTTAATAAGTTTTAACTGACATGGAATCAAAATTTTAAAAATATTTTTTTAGAATAAAATGGATTCAAAATTTATTTTTTACTTTTAAAATAAAATAAATATAATTAATTTTATTTTTTTAATTACGAATATCTCAGAATTTTTTTAAATGAAATAAATTTATTTTTTTCTTTTTTTAATATAATTAAATCGATTTTTTAAAATAAAATATAATCAATTTAATCTTCTTTTCTTATTTTTCTGATTATAATAACTCTAAATTTTTTTTAAATAAAATAAATTTAATTTTTCTTAACAAAATTAAATTATGATTTTCGATTTTTAAAATAAAATGTACTAAATTTGATTTTTTTTATTTTTTTAATTATACTATCTCTGAATTTTTAAATAAAATAATTTTGACTTTTTATATAGTTAAATCAATTTTTTGATTTTTAAGACAATTTAAAAAATTGAAATATGATATATTTTTAATTATTTGTCATACTATTTGATTTGTCAAGATAAAAAACACTTAAATATATATATTTCTATGTATATATATAATAGTCATTTCGATTTTAATTCTATTTTATTCTGATTTCAATTCTAAAATTAGAACCATTATCTAAATTTATAATTTGATCATTAAAATAGCTACAGAAATGACAATAAATTAACGAAGAAAAATTTGGTGACAAAAAAATGTTATCATAAAGAATGGCTTGATGAAAAGGCATAAATTATAGCGACAACATTATTAGACTTTAGCAACAAAATTAATTTTTTTGTTAATTTAATTACTTGTTTAATTTTAAAAGTGAAATAATTATGTCGCAAAATGTAAAGACTTAAACTTATAGCGTGTGTATTGTGATGAATTTAAAATAAACATTTTAAAAACTAATTAAATAATTGATAGTGTTATTCTAAAAAAAATAATTGATAGTGTAATTAACTATAGATTTAGCAATGGATATGAAAAATAAAAAATTGAATAAAAATTAACGAGGGATTATAAATTTCTCATTATTTTTTTGATTATTTTATTAAATCAAATAAATAGTCAGGAATATTGATGTTATTAAAGACCCACTCCACAACCATAAATTTCAATACTCTCGAAAAACAGTAGCCTTCTTTTTTTTTTTTTTCCCTCTGTGTTTTTATAGGTTTTTTTTCTATTTTAATTTGAGAGTGAGGCTGCCGTCATTTTTTTAATGAGTGGTAGCCTCGTTAGTATTTCTTCTCCTTTTTATTTTTTTTATTTTTTGTTTAGTTTTGTATATTCTTATTTATATTTTTGTTCTTCAAATAATTTTCAAATCATTCTAGATTTGAAACTTCGAGTTTATTTTATTTTCGTATTTTGTTATCTTTTAGAATAAAACTGAATAAAATTTAAATTTTTATTATAAAATTTTATCTTTCCATGTTTGAAGGTTATATATCCTCTTCAAATTAAGGTTTATTTTTCTTTAATGAAAGTTATTTGTCTTTCTCAAATAGAAGTGTTTTTCTCTCATGAAAGGTCACCATGACGATTCAATATGTTGATAGGTAGAATGAGTTTTATATTAAAAGTCATATTACTCGCAGTATGTTACCATTATTTACAGTTTATATAAAAAAAGTTTAAGAATATCCGGTAATTTCATTAGTCATGTATATCTTATATATTTTAAAATTATACCTTAAAGATGTACTTTTTAATTCATTAATAAAAATTTATTTTGCATTAAAAAAATCAATAGTTAGTGAAAAATTACTAAGAATTCAGTAACAAATTAGAAAATATTAAAATATTTTAACGAAGATGTTATATTTGGTAAATTTAGAGTAAATATAAAAAAATTAAAATCAATAGATTTACCAGAGGGATTTTGATTCCCTTGGTAATTTTTGAACATATATTAATTTAAACAAAATACATAAAATTTATCTAGGGATTCATTTTCCTCCATAAAATTTTGTTAAATTATTTGACGATATGTCAAAATTATGAAGGAATTGTTTTCCTTTGGTAATTTTTGAACATATATAAAGTAATTTTAAAAAACTATAGATTAATATATTTATATATTAATTTAGAAAATGTGTATATCAATTTGGAGGCATAAATTAGTAATAAAATAAAAGCTAAATTAAAATATAACTTGCATAATTGGCGGGTATTTCATAAGTTATTAATATTCACAAGTTGAAAGTAAAAACATCTGGGCTATTTCTGCAGGCAATACCTAAATTTCCCCCTGAATTTTAGTAAAAAGTTTAATTTGGTCCTTGCATTTTGATTTTCTTTGATTAGTCCTTTAACTTTAATTTTTACTCAATTTGCTTCTTTAAATTTAGTTCTTAGCCAATTTGCTCCCTTAACTTGTCAATTTGCTGTTTAACTTAAATATATAAGCATAAGCAGGTATACCTAATAAAACATGCACAGTGTTGTTTGATAATGATATGTAAATATAATATAAGAAATTCGAATGAATTGATATATAAATTTTAACCATGTTACTTTCTCTTTCAAAATCAGAAAGTAAATTATAAGGCAATATAATTTAATAAACAATTAAAAAACAAATTAATCTAATATTTTCACTTTTTATTTTTGTTTTTTAAATATCTATCTCACAAGCTCATGAAATATATAAAAATAGTAATATAAAAAATTTATATTTTTAAAAATATACTCTAAACCTAACAATAGAAATAATATAAATATAGATTTCATGTATATGTAAAAATATACTTTTTCTGTTAAATTGTATCCACATCTAATAATTACATTAAATGTAATGAGTTTACAATTAATTAGAAAGACAACCCAATAAAAAAATCTAAGTTATTTTGTGTTGTAAAATTCATCTTATTATAAGCTCAATATACTACTTAATATATAAATATAAGACTGTATATTTAGATGGCTTGAACATTTTATTCTTATATTGAAGTGCACGTAAGAGATGATTGAAGAGTGTAAGTTAACTAAAAACTAAAGTTAAGCGTTGTCAATCAAAATATGAAAACTAAATTGAATCTTTTAATAAAATTTAGTGGGTATTTTGGAAGCCTCTTACAAAAACAATGTTACATAAACTAAAAAGAATGAAAAGTATCACAAGTTCTTATATGAAACATATATATATATATATATAGATAAATCAGTGGAGGATTTTCACCTAATAATTTTGAAGAATGCCTAAACCTAAAAGAATTGGTATATTAAATTACATGACAAATTGATAGAAAAATTAAAAAATATTAGATAATAACAGAAAAAAATATATTTTGAGTTTTTTAGCCATTTCAAGTTAACTTGAATATAAATATTAATGCCAACTATTTATATTAATTTTTTTATATAAAAATAAAATTAAATATAAATTCATCTGTAATTTTTTTAACTTAAAAATTTTATCCCCATTTGATTTAAATTTTAGTTCCGCCACTATATAGATTTGTCGCATATATTTAATAATAAGTAGCATTAGAATTTTAGCTTGTAAAATTTTATTATCTCCTAAATTTTTTTTGAAGAACGATGTTATAAAAATATTAAAAGATTATTTGATAATTCAAATATAAATTAGTTCTTAATTAAAATTTTTATAAAACTATATATGACTTTTTTTTAGATCATTAAGTTGTTACAAATAAATATAATTTGGAACAATAGTACAAGAAACATTATTTATGAGTCTATTATAAAAAATATCCAAATTTAATTGATATTTCAAAAATTGTCGGATAACCAAGATTTTAGAATAATTGGAATTTCAGAACATATCAATTACCAGTGATTTTAAAACATTTCAAATATTGGCCGAATGATGTTCCATAAAGCTAAATTAGGAGATGAAAGTACATAATTCATCAAACGAGGTAGAAAAGCATATCTCTACCCACCGCAAGAGTAAAAGCTAAAACTATAAAATTATGTGGCTAAAATAATTAGATATAATATCAACTTGTATTATTATAAATAACATAATAAAAAGTTAGCCATATAATTTTTTTATATAGCTAAAAATATATTTATTTTGTCATATAAATAATTTTAGTGTAATTAAAAGATTAAATATTTTTTTATAAAATAAAAAACTTATAATAAATAATTGATTATATTAGATACGCTAGATTAATTAATTGTATTAGATACGCTAGATTAATATTTGTAACTATATATATATTAATTATGATATTAATAAATTTGTGACTAAAAAAATTGATGAGCTTACCGCGGTTGCAAGATCGTGACAAATATATAACATATTAACCACCGATCAAATAAATTCATAGCTAAAATACTAATTTCTTGCTATGATCAATATATTTGTGACTAATAATGTATTAATTTTAGCTACAAAATTATAAAATTATAAAATCATAACTAAATAATAAAAATAATTTGCTATAGATATAATAAATTTGTAACAATAATGTATAGAAATAAATTATCATTAGTCACTAATTTATTTATGTGGCTATAATTAAAATTTTATAATCATTGTTGCTATAAACTTTAAATCATAGTGACTAATTGGATTAACTAACTATATTATTTAAGTATAACTAAAGTGCGTAGTATTAACTACAAAACATTTCAAATTAAATTTAGCCATACATGTTATATTTTATAACAAATCAATTTTTAAAAATTTTGATTTGTCACACGTCAATCATTTTATATAGCAATAAATTATTATTAGTTATAAATTTTTTTATACGGCTATTTTAACTACTATTGCTATAAACTTTAAATTTTTATGGCTAATTAAATTAAATAGCTATATTATTTTAATATGGCTAAAATATTCTTGTTAAATTTAAATTTATTATCACGATTTTAAAATATTATAACAATAATAAAATATTTACTATAGATTAGGGACGGAGCTACATAGATATTGGAAGGGCCTTGGCCCCTCCCAACTTTTTATTTATTTACATATATTAAATGTAATAATCTCACTATTTAAAAAATAAAAATATTTTAAAATATTATTTAAATATATATATAAAAAATAAAAGAAATAAAAAATATATAAAAGAAATAAAAAAAAAAGAAAAAGAGAGAGCATTTAGAAAATACATATATATAATTAAAATAATAATTATAATTAATTTAAAATAATATTAATTAGAAATTAATATAAAAGAAATTAGTGAAATTTAAAAAGTTAATGAATTTAAAATGTGTAATTTTAATTAGTTGATAAATAAATTGTATTTAAGAGAAAATAAATAAAAGTAAATAAATAAATGGATAATACTCACAATTATATTAAATAATTAACTTAATTATTATATTTTGAAGTATTAAATTTAAATTAATTAAAAATTATTTGATGATTTGAGTTAAAAATATTATTTATTAGTTAACTATTTAATTAGAACTATTTATTTTACTAATTGATTTAGATTAATAAATCAATAATCTAAAATTTACTTTTAGTTATTATTTACCAATTTGTACAATTAATTAATTATATTTAAATATATATATATATATATGTATGGAATTGGTTAATTAATTAGAAGAAAATAAATTAGTAGTTGGTTAATTGAGTTATATATACTACTACCATTAAATTATTATTAATATACGGAAGATCTAATAAATACTAGAAAATAACTAAAAGACAATACGTCATTCCTTATCTTGACATTGAATTAGAAAACTCAATTTTTTTATTTATCAAGCACAATTAATAATATATATAACTATTTTTTTTTGTGTAATTTGAGGTATGTAGCCAATGAGACTGAGTGGTGGCTCCCAAAATTTTCGAGTGATGGTCTATTATCTATTGATGTGATACTAATATTAAAATATTTATGTAGATACTATTAAATCTTGTGTTGCTTTGTTTTAGTGGATTGCATTTGCATATGAATTAATAATATATAGAAGCACATATATGTTTTGTTTATAGATAGAAAAACTATCTATTATTGATGCATTTTTTAAAAGGAAGAATGCTAAAATGTAAAATTCAAATGAGTAGTTAAATACTTATATAAATTCTGATTCTTTTTGTGATTTAAAAGAATGTTGTGTTCTATTTTAATATGTTAAATATATTTAAACTTATTTGTCTAAACTAGTTAGCACCCCTTACTAATTTATCATGGCTCTGTCCTGTGATAAATAATTAATTTTATAACTAATTAATTTAACTAAATTATATATAGCTTCGAAAATTTGATTTTTATGGCTAATATTAACTTTTAGTTACAATTTTATCTATTATACTAAAATAGCTAACGTTGACACAATATTATATGCTATGTGTTGTTGTCTCAATCTTATCACTGTCCTAATTTTTTAATATTTTAAATTAAATTTATTATTTATTATATAATAGATATTTATTTATAGAGTTTAAATAGAATTTAGATATTATATTTGATATTGATTTATATTTATTTGAAGAGTTCAAATAAAATTATAATATTTTATTTGATATTGATAATAATTATACTTATTTTACGAGTTCAAATATGATTATGATATCTTATTTGACATTGATAATAATTATATTTATTTAGAGTTTAAATAGGATTGTAATTTTTTATTTGCTATTAAAAATAATTACTTATATATATAATAATAAAACTATAATTATTATGATATTATCTTCTTCTTTCATTCAACTTCAAAACTACAATACTATTATTCAACTGACGTGTAGGTAATTAATATATCATATTTTTTATATTTTATATTTTTATTTTTGTTATTGATTTGATATTTCATTTGATCTATTATTTATTTATTTTTATTTGATTATTATATTTGTAATTATGATGGATAAGGTTATTAATTTTCTTTTCATCGTCATTCCTTGCTTTTTTTTTTTTCTCGCTTTTCTTTTATTATTGGTTGCTATTCAATGCAGGTTTTTTAGTATTTATTGTTATGTAATTATTTCTTAAATAATTTGTCATATTATTTGATTTTGAGTTTTTTTTTGTTATTAGATTTTTTCTATTTTTTTTTTACTTTTTTTGTTATTTGTTTGTTATGTAGTTTTTTGGATTGATTTTGTATTGTTTGGTTGTTGTATTTAATGTATGTTATGGTTTTTAAATTTTTCTTAATTTAATTTTTTATTAGGATTTTATTTATTTTTTTGTTTTTATTTTTAAATTTATGTTATTTATTTTTTATGTTAGGTTTATTTGATTTTTTGTTTGATTTATTTTTTTAATTGTTATTGTTTAAATTTTGTTTAGATTAAATTTTGTATAACTAATTTTAATTTATCTAACATGGTGGTTTGAAGAAGACCTCTACCATTGTGACAAGCCATGATAGAAGTATAAAATGACTATATTCCATTTTTTATATAATTTAGACAATTTTCAATAATTAATCTAATTTTTAACAAAACTAATTCTTACCTTGAAACATATATTAATTGACCTATAAAATCATTTTTTCATTTAACAGTGTAAAAATCAATATAATATATAGATATTGAATAAAAATATACAATGCATCGAACGCTGAATCTTTTTCTATTATTATACTAAAATAACTAATGCTGACATAATATTATGTCATGTGTTATTATCTCAATCTTATCATTGTCTTAATTTCTTAATAATTCAAATTAATTTTATTATTTATTATATAATAGATATTTATTTGATATTTATTTATAGAGTTTAAAAATAATTATAATATTATGTTATTTTATATTTAATTAAAATAATTGCATTTACTTGAAAAAATTAAATAGAATTATGATATCATGTTTAATATTAATAATAATTAGCTATATATATATTACTACGCTATTATCTTCTTTTTCATCAATACCATTTAACTTCAAAATTGTTTAACTGATGTACAATTAATATATCATATTTTTACTTTTATTTTAAATATTTTTATATTTTATCTGATCTATTATTTATTTATTTCTTTTATTTTCATTTGATCATTATATTTATAATTATGATTGATAAGATTATCATTTTTTCTCTCATCATCATCATCGTTTCTTGCTCTTTTTCTTGTCTTCCTCCATCTCATATTTTTTTTGTTATTTAATTTTGAGGGTTAATTTTGTATTGTTTAGTTGTTGTATTTAATTTATGTTAGGATATTTTAATTTTTTTAATTTAAATTGTTGTTAGGGTTTTGTTCTAATTTAATTGTGTCAATTGTTTTATTTTATTTTATGTTTAGGTTTATTATTTTATTAGGTTTTATTTTTTAATTTATCTTAGTTTTATTTAATTTTTTATTAGATTTATTTTTTTAAAATTTTATTTAGATTAAATTTTGTAATTTAATTTTTATAACTAACTTTAATTTATCTAACATGGTAGAATTGATTCTTACCTTAAAATATATATTAATTGACCTACAAAATTTGTTTTTTATTTAAAGTGTGAAAAATAGTATAATATATAGATATTGAATAAAAACATGCACAGCATCGCTCGAACTTTTTCTAGTTATTTATTATGTTAGTATATAAATAAATCTAAATAAAAATAATTAAATTAAAAAAAGGCAAAACCAACTTAAACAAAGATTGAAATCTTATACAGTATTATAATTCTATATGATCAATAATTAAAAATATAAAATATTTAGGAATTAATATATAGCTTTTTAGAAAAAAAAATATAATTAAGTTATTTTTAAATAAGAAAGTTCATAAATCAATAATTTTATATTAATTATAAAAATTATATATATATAATTTTAAAAAAATTAATTATTTTCAATATAAATTTTTTAACTGTAATTTTCAATATTAATTATTTTAAAAAATAATTAAACTAATGCCTGCACAACATGTGGACACTAACTAGCAAATACCTATTATCAAGTGAGGAATTGCTTGGAGATATTTTCCTTCACTGATTTTTCTTTGCATGTGCATTGTAGGTGATTTGTTATTTTTATTAATTGATGAATTACGAATGTACATATATATATTTATAATATATTAAAATTAAAATTAAAAATATAAATATAAATATAATAGTTGTTGTTGTTGTTATTTTAAAATTAATTATGAATAAAATTGAAAAAGTGATACTTTTTTTGAAGTCCAAAGTGCACTTTTTATTAATAGAAATCAAATCTAAATATATCAGCGAATGAAAATTGGTAAAGTGATATTTTTTAAGTTTTGAGAAAGTGATACTTTTTTTTAAAGTTCAAAAATGCACTTTTTATTAATAGAAATCAAATCTTAATATATCAATGAGGAACAAGGGACAAGCTTCATCCTATGCAGTAGGCACAATCAAAGAACTAGAAGCTTTAGCTAAACTATGAACTACTTGGTTTGCAGAGCATTTTGCAAAGATTATTTTGCTATCACTCATATCTCATAGAAGAATTTTACAATTTTCAACAACTACTCCTAATTTTTTTAGATCCACCATAGAAGAAACCATGCTCTGGACTAAATGTAAGCAATTTGATTCAAAGAGAACTCTTCTCCAACCTGCATTTTTAAGCCAACTTAGGCTTTCCCTCAAACTCATAGCTTCCGCCAATATTAGAGAGAGGGAACCAACCCAAGATTGAGGAAAAGCGTCTCTGAACATGTCAGCATCATTTCTGACGACCAACCCCTACCAAATTTTACATTTTGGTGAAATAAAGCAGTATAAAATTGCACTTGAACTATTCCTTCTCTGATTTTTCCCATCTTTGTTGAACATTGCTTCAGCTTGCAGAAGGGCAAACTTTTTGTGCTTGGCACCATTGTTGGAGATTGGAATTAGCCATAAATAGCAGATTTTGCGCCGACATAGACTTATGCTTCCACACAATGCTATTCATTTTAGTCCATATAGCCCACAAATCACACCTGCAGAGTGTTTCTCATCTTCAGAATTCAAAGCATTCCAAACAAAATCTAGTCATCAATAGAAGATATAATATGAAACAGAGAGCTTTGACTTTCATGAAGCAGGTTGACCGAAAACTGCTATAATGACAATTTGGTAATTACTGCTAAAAGCTGATATTGCAAACTGGGCGTTCTAAGGGCCGAGTCCAATGAAAAATGTGCCAGCGAGTTACAATAACTGCTTTTCAGGCACATTTTATCATGCCTTTTGTTTATTATTTTTGCTATGTCAAGATACCAAGTTCATAACCACACAAACTAATGATTGGACATGAGAAAAGAGCATAAACAATAGTCTCTTCATCTGCATTACACACTGGGCACAATGAATCTACTTCTACATGCATACTACTCAACTAATCTTTAAATGGAAATCACCCTTTAAAGACCTACCAAAGAAATAACTTTTAGGAGGAATTTTTACGCTCCAAATCACTCTCATCAGGGCAAAAGGAATGACTGTCTTACTAGCAATATATCCTCAATTAACTTCCAATTTTTTATCCCAGCTCCACAACCACACATCGATAATTGGTTTATAGCTAATAGGAATACTTAAGATAAGCTTTGCATCTCTTGAGTTAAAATGTCTATTATTTTGTTCTCATTTGTTCTTATCCATTTTCTTACTCCATCTCTTCAAAGGTTATACTCAGGGACACAGTGAAGATTTTTAGGCAGATTAGAAGTTATTTATGGATTGGAATCATCAGGGAGCTAGGGGTCTTTTACAAGTAGTATATTGGTATCCTCACACACTCTTCTCCTCAAACCTATCTTGAGACTTGCCATAATACTCCTCCATACGAAGCTGGAGTTGTAACCTATAGTTGCATCCGGAAATGAAGACCTTAGAAAGTATCTTACCTTTAAAACTTTTTCCACCAAGGTATAAGGCCTAGTAACTAATCTCGACCCCTGCTTATTTAACAAAGCTAGATTGAACTCTCTCAACTTTCTAAACCCAAGTGCACCTTCTTTTTTTTATTTAAACACATTCTCCCCCAACTAAGCCATTTTATTCCATCGCCACCCAATTTAGAGCTCCACTAAAATGCAATGAACATTTTCTCTAGATCTCCATATAGGTCAGTTGGTAGTGAAGATATGCTCAAAATGCAAGATAGGATGGCCTGCAAAACAACTTTTAACAGTACTTATTTGCCAATTTTAAATAAGGACCTATTTTTCCAACTCTTGATCTTATTCAAAGCTTTATCTTTATATATGAGAAGAATTTCTTCTTTTTCTTGCCAATGAGTGAGGTGAGTCACATGTATTTCCCTTGGTCTTCAGCTAACAAACTCCCATAATATTTTGGAACAACACTAACCTAGTTCTCATTCCAAAGAATGCTAACCTAGAAAGACTTACTAATTTTAGGCCAATAGTACTCTTCAATAAAATTTACAAAATTGTCTCAAACATGCTAGCTAATAATTAAAAAGAGTTTTATTTGAGATAATATCATATATTCAAAGTGTTTTCATTTATGGTAGACTTATAACACAAAATGCTCTAATTGCTTTTGAAACTCATCATTACTTGAAGCAAAAGACTCAAGGTAAAGATGGGTGGGCAGCTTTAAAGTTGAACATTAGCAAAGCCTATGATTGAATTGAGTAGAATTTTTGGAATGATGATGGAAAAGTTAGGTTTTGAATAGCAACGAATCAGGCTTATTATGATGTGTATGTCCTCAATCCAGCTTTCTACTCATGTAAATGGTTTTGAATTGGGTCCTATAATTCCAAGCAGGGGACTAATTCAGGATGATCCATTATCACCTCATTTATTTCTCATTTGTACAGAAGGCTTGTCAACCTTGTTGAGAAGGGCTGAAGCAAGGGAAGATGTTCATGGGTGTAGGGTGGCACAGGAAGCACTAGTAGTATCCCACTTATTTTTAACAAATGGCAGCTTTCTCTTCTTCAAAATCAAGCCTTGAGAGTGCTAGCTCTATAGTGTAGAATATATTAAGGATTTAAAAGAAGGCCTTAGGCCAACAAGTAAACTTTTAAAGAAAAAGCTAATGTTTGTTAAGGAAGTTTCTAATGTTAAGGACTTATATGCCAATTATGTGCCAAAGGCATGATAAAAGCCTGGGTTCATTATGTCCTGCAACACCCTTATACTCTATAAACGTATAATATATACACTCCCAGTATATAAGATATGCATATACGGTATAAAAATATCACAATTCGATTTAATAAAAATTTCTATATTCCCTTATTACTCAAAATATTTGTATAAAAACATATATATACATATAAAAATACACAAAATTCTCACATTACTCAATTATTTAAACATCATTTGTAATTTACAATATATATACATATACTCTCAAAACATAATATAATATACATAATGTCAAAATATACTATAAAATAAAATATGTACATGCTGGCAAAGTGATACTGATCTTGTTGTAGCATAAAGACTTTAAGCTCCAATAACACAAGCCTAGACCCGATCTGGTCTAGTAGAACTCTCCGAATCTGTCGGATTACCCCTGTCACCTGTGCAATGAGTTACAATCGTGCTAAGCCGAAGCCTAGTGGTATAAACTTTAATAATAATAAAATTCAAAAATAATGCCAGTGCAGAATGTTCATATGCTATGTCATCACATGATATTCAAGATCACTTTTGGATATATGCTTTCATTACTTGATATTTCACACCAACACATATACAAACATGAGCTCAAAATAACTAATACATCATTCAAATCTCAAAGTTACCATTTTAGTCCATAATGACACCATGTGTCTAGCCCCGAAGGTAAAATATCAATGTCACAGCCCAACTAGGCTTGGGCTTACGACCCGATTTTTTCACCCAGCACAGCTTCAAGGACTTGTTTTTGATGCTTATGACCCAGTCTTTTCACCTCAAAAATATTTTCACAGTGACGCCAAGCGTCTAGCCTTATAGGCAAATATAGGCATATCGCCAAACACAAAACTCTGAAAATTAAATAACATATTAGGCATACAATTATTTTATATTTTATTATCAATTTCTTTCTCATTTTCTCATGATCAAGCTAGGCACATTGCCTTATTTATCTCATTTATATCAACATCATCATATAATCATAATGTATCTCATTTTATATAATTTATCCATCACCAATGGCTTTACATAATATCTTTAATGTATGCACAATAAACCACATTACCCAAATATTTTGGGTCATTTTTATATTTTGTACATAGTTTACATTTCTTTCAATTTAGCCATTAACAATAGCTTTTCACATAGCTTAATAATACATACATTGCAATTCACATATCTTAGCACCATATTCATGAATACTTAATCTATCAAGTAGCTTAACACATTTTTCAATCAAAATGTGGTAGGCCAAATGCAATGCAATCACATTCTATTTATCAAGAGTTTGTACATACCTTAGAAAACACTCCAAAACAGGCTTTAAAACTTCCTCTAATCTTCTCTTCCAAGTTGCCCTTCAATACTAGGGTTGGACAAACTACTCTCTCTCTATGTGATCATAAACAACCATTTAATATCATATTCTAAGGCATTCACAACATCAAATAATTTAAATAGGAATTACAAATGAAAAACAAAAAAAATAATTATTCTCAAGTGACACACCCAACAATACGGGCGTGTTACTGACCATATCACTAACTTACTCATACAGAAGCATTGACATGTCCAATGACATGGGCATGTCACTGCCAGTGTCATTCATTCTGCCTCACAGAAAATTTGACACGCCCAACAATGCGGGTGTGTTAATGGTTGTGCCAATTATATTACCTTACAAAAGCTACGACACGCTCAGGGACATGGCCGTGTTACTGATCGTGCCATCAATGTTGAACTCAGCACCCGTTGACACGCCCAACGATATGGTCGTGTCAGGCAAAAGTCTTACATTTCGAACTCTCAACCATATGAACACAATCATTCCAAACTCAAACACTACAACACCCTTAATCATCATCTTAGTTTATATCCATAATTCACCCATAAATTCAACACTTATATAACTCCAACATATCATAATTATCATCTTATTCAATCAATCATCACTTTCTCTCATAACACATTTAAAGAAGAAGAAAGAAAATAAATCCCTTCTCTTTCCATCTAACCTTAAAAATCATCATTAGCTACTCACAACATCTTCATACATATCCAAATAAACCATTAAAATATGCTAATACACAATCTCCAAAATCAATATGTCATTCTTCCATAGAATTCCAAAGAAACTTGCAAAATGATAAAGGAATTTACTAATTGATGAAGAATTCTCAAAATCTTTACTTGAATCCTTGAAATCCCTTGTAAAATTGGTGTATGGAAGAAGAACAAACTCTTCCTTACTCTCTCTCTCTCTAACTCATGGCAAAAAGGAGCAAAAGAAGAAGAAGAAGAAAATATCTTCTCTATCCGTCCTTATCTATAGATATATATTATAATAAGCCACTATTTGATTCTTTATACTATATATATATGTAATGTATATCTTAGGTATATGTATATATCATATTTACATCAAATATATTTCAAATATACATTTTACTTTTTTACTTAATATTCTTTCATTTTTCATTCAAATTATTTATTTAATTTATCCAAATTTAATTTACTTTATTTAATATTAAAAAATTAGGGGTATTATAATTCTCTCTCCCTTAAAAAAATTTCGCCTGCAAAATTATCTGCTATCAACTCTGGAACAACTGAGAATACTACTCCACATCAGTTGTTCACTCTCCCATGTTGTCTCCTTAGTGTTATGATTCTTCCAAAGAATATTCACAGGTGGTACTTTCTTATTTCTCAACTCTTTCACATCTTGTGCCAAAATTACTACTGGTTCTTCTTCATAACTCAGATCTGAACTCACCTCAATGGACTCCGCTGACAAAATATGTGATGGGTCTGACTTGTACCTCCAAAGCATAGAGACATGAAAAATATTATGAATTCGATCCAACTCAGGCGATAAAGCTAGCCTGTAAGCCACTGGAATAATTCTCTCCAGAATCTCATATGGTCTGATGAAACGAAGACTCAACTTTCCTTTGCGACCGAATCTCAAAATCTTTTTTCATGGAGACACTTTTAGAAATACTTTATCTCCCACATTGAACTCCATATCATTCCTTTTCAAATTTTATAGGATTTTCTGTTTATATGAAGTAACTTTCAAATGACTCCGCATCAATTTTACTTTCTCTTCTGTTTCTTTAATCAAATCAGGATCGACCAATTTACCTTTACTAACTTCATCCCAATACGATGGTGTCCTGCATCTTCTACCATACAAGATCTCATAAGGTATCATCCCAATACTGGACTGATGACTGTTGTTATACTCAAACTTAATCAATGGCAAGAATTTGTCCTAACTTCCACTGAAATCAATAATACAACTTCTTAACATATCATCTAAATTTGTATCACTCTTTCTGACTGACCATCTGTCTGAGGATGGAAAGCAGTACTAAAAAGCAATCAAGAACCCAATGCATTATGCATACTCCTCTAAAATTTTGATGTAAACCAGGGATCTCAGTCTGACACCAAAGAAACTGGGACTCCATGCAACCTCACTATTTTACTGATATACAGTTCAATCAACCTCTCAAGTGAGTAATCCATCCAAACTAAAAGAAAATGAGCTGTATTCATCATTCGATCAATGATCATCCAGATTACATCATGCTTCTTTTAGGGTAAAGGCAATCTAGTCACAAAATTCATCGTCACTCGCTCCCATTTTCACTCTGGTACTGATAATGCCTGAAGCAATCATAAAGAAACTTGGTGTTCAGCCTTCACTCTCTGGTAAGTGAGACATCTGCATACAAACTCTGCTATGTCCCTCTTCATACCTAACAACTAATAATGCTGCTTCAAATCCTAATACATCTTGGTACTCCTAGGGTGCATAGCATAAACTGACTGATGTGCTTCCTCCAAAATCACCCTCTTCAATCCTACATCATAAGGAATATACAACCTATCTTTGTACCATAGACTGTCATTATTTGTCACATGAAAGCCTCGACTCTCCCCCTTTTGGCAATCCAGTATAATTTTCTGGATCTTCTCATCTGCCAACTAGGCTTCCCTAACCTCATCCAATAACACTTGCCTCAATTGCAACTGAACCATCAAAGCACCATCATCACAAGACTCAAATTTGACATGCATCTTCCTCAACTTAACAAGCAACAAGAGAAAATAAGCAGTCAAACCTGCCAAAGACTTCTGACTCAAGGCATCAGCAACAACATTTACCTTGCCAGAATGATAATCAATCAAACAATCATAATCTTTAATCAACTCTAATCATCGTCTCTGTCGAAGATTTAGCTCTTTCTGAACACCCAAATACTTCAAACTCTTATGGTCAGTATAAATGTAACACTTCTGCCCATATAAGTTATGTAGCCAAATCTTCAATGCAAAAACTATGGCTGCTAACTCCAAATTATGAGTCGGGTAATTCAGCTCATGTGACTTCAACTGTCGAGAGGCATAAGCAATGACTCTACCTTCCTGCATCAGAACACAACCTAAACCACTATGTGAAGCATCACTGTAAATCACATAAGGTTTATCTTCCACAGACAAAGTAAAAACAGGAGCCTGAGTCAACATGTCCCTCAGCTGCTCAAAACTCGCCTAACACCGATCTGTCCACATAAATCTAACTCTCTTTCGAAGTAATTTAGTGAGTGGAGTAGCTATTATAGAAAACCCTTCACAAACCGATAATAATAGTCTGCCAAACCTAGAAAACTTTTAACCTTTGTCACAGTCTTAGGTGGACTCCAATTCAAGATAGCCTCAACTTTACTCGGATTAACCCTAATACCCTCTGTTGATACCACATGACCGAGAAAAGTTACCTGATCAAGCCAGAACTCACATTTAGATAGCTTAGCATATAATTGTTTCTCTCTTAGAGTCTGTAATACAATCCATAAATGTCTGTCATGATCCTCCTTATTATGCGAATACACTAGAATATCATCAATAAAGACCATCACAAACTGATCTAGATAGGGTTTGAATACCCTTTTTATCAAATCCATAAATGCTGCTGGTACATTCGTCAATCCAAAAAGGCATAATCCCTATACCTCGTGAGAAAAGTTGTCTTATGTACATCCACATCTATGACTCTCAACTGATGGTATCCTATTCTCAAATCAATCTTAGAGAATACTGCTGCTCCCTTCAACTGGTCAAAAAGATCATCTATCTGAGGTAATGGATACTTGTTCTTGATGGTCACTTTATTCAACTGTCGGTAATCAATACACAATCTCAAGGTGCCATCATTCTTCTGCACAAATAAAACAGGCACTCCCCATGGGGACACACTAGGGCGGATGAACCTTTTATCCAACAACTCCTACAACTGCACCTTTAACTCTCTCAACTCAGCAGGTGTCATACTATAAAGAGTAATAGAGATGGAATGGTACTAGGCAATAAATCGATACCAAACTCAACCTCTCTCTCAGGGGGTATCCCTAAAAACTCCTCATGAAAAATATCTAGAAAATCTCTAATTGTAGGTATACTATCAAGCTGGAATCCTACTACTCTGGTATCTACCACGTGAGTAAAATAAGCCTTACATCCTTTCCGAATCATCTTCCTAGCTGAAACAACTGAAATAAACATGGATAAAAGATGTCTATGCTCACTAGATACCATCACATCTCTACCATCACGTGTTCTCAGAGTAACACATTTCTGCTGATAGTCTACCATAACCCCATGTATGGATAATCAATCCATGCCTAAAATCAGATCATACTCTCTGAAAAGCATCTCAATAAGGTCATTGAGAAATTTCTCATCCTGGACAACAACTAGACTATCTCGGTACACCCTACTAACTATAATACTATACCTTAAAGGATTTGTCACCAAAATATCAAATCCTAGGGACTCTGAATACAAATCACTCACAGAAAAGATGGATGCACTAATGTATGAATGAGTTGACCCAGGGTCTATCAATGCAATAATTGAAGTACCGAATAAAGAAAAAGTACCAGCAATAACGGCTGAAGCATCTAGCTTCCTCTGCATCACATAGATCCGTTGCGATAGCCCTGCCTCATCTGGCCTACCTCCAGCTATAAAATCCCCTCTCTGACCAGACCCAGATCTACCACCCCTACCAAAACCTCTGCTACCATGACTCCCTCTAACAATAGGTCTAGAAGTTGCAGTATATTTCTGTCTATCATCTGGTGGCTCTAGATAATTTCTAATAAAATGATCCGGTGATCCACATCTGCAACACACTGCTGATGCACTTATCTTTTAGCAGACACCTCCATGTGTTTTACCATAATGAACACAGGTAGGTGGAACAGACCTCTGAGTCACTGGGATCGGAGCACTAGCCACTGAAACTGTAGGTCTCTGTCTTTATCTCTACTACTGTACTGACTTGCCAGACTGTCCTATCTCCTACTGAATCTTTAAAAATATCTCTCTCAGCCTCTCTTCACCGATGAAGATCCTGCCTCACTCTGGGATCTCTTAGCTTTGGTCTCCTTAACCCTAGCAGCTATTGCAAGATCCTGTGCTCTCTCAACACTCTCGGGCAGCTGCAACCAACTAAAAAAAAAATTCTGGTACCCAGAGCCTACTATAATGCACATGATAGAGGGTCTCAGCCCCTCTTCAAACCTTCAACACCGGTCAATCTCATAAGAAATGATCCCACCAGCATACTGACTCAACCTAATAAACTCTATCTCATACTCTGACATTGTCCCGGTATCTTGCCTCAAACTCAAGAACTCTATCTTATTCGTATCCTTATACTCCCTCGGAGTATACTTCTGTTCGAACTTTCACAGAAAATCATCATAGGTCAGGACTGGTGGATCATCTAGAGCATGTAGAACCATCTTTCACCAATCATATGCATCCCTCTATAGAAGAGATCTAGCATAATCAAACTTCTCCTCTGGTGCAGCCTACAACTGGATGAACACTTTTTAGGCCCTGTCTAGTCACTACTCTGCTACAGCAGGGTCTGTAGTACCAACAAAGTCATCAGCTTCAAACTTCCTAAGCTTATCATACTTTCTCATCGACAACTGTAGCTGCGGTTGCGGCGGCTGTTGAACTGGAGCCTGCCTCAATAGCTCCACCATATGTCATACCTAGCCCGACGAAATCTTAGCAACTGTTGATCTCTCTGGCGCAGGAGCAGGTGCCTCACTAGTAATCTCGACTCTAGCTCCATCTCTACCTCACCAGGAGTCACACTCTCTGCACTACCCTCTGCAGACTGATGCGTCCGAGAAGTCATAACCATATATTTCTGCAAATACAACATAAATTGTCATAACAGAAATTAGAAATGCCAATGCCAATGCATGTATCATAATTAAAAATCATATTTAAAAATCCCTATTTTCTTTCTCTCACAACCCACCTAGGTTGAGAACCTCAAACCTAGACTCTGATACCAAAATAAATGTAACACTCTTATACCTTATAAACGTATAATACACACACACTCCCAGTATGTAAGATATGCATATACAGTATAAAAATGTCACAATCCGGTTTAATAAAAATTTTCATATTCCCTTATTACTCAAAATATTTATATAAAATCATATATATACATACGAAAATACACAAAATTCTCACATTACTTAATTATTTAAACATCCTTTGTAATTTATAATGTATATAAATATACTTCTAAAATATAATATAATATAATATACATAATATCAAAATATACTATAAAATAAAATATGTACATGCTGGCAAAATGACACTAATCTTATTGTAGCACAAACACTTCAAGCTCCAATAACACAAGCCTAGACCCGATCTAGTCTAGTAGAATTCTCCGGCTCTATCGGATCACCCCTGTCACCTGTGCGATGAGTTACAATTAGGCTAAGCCGAAGCCTAGTGGTACAAACTTTGATAACAATAAAATTCAAAATAATGCCAATGCAAAATGTTCATATGCTATGTCATCACATGATATTAAAGACCACTTTTGGATATATGCTTTCATTACTTGATATTTCACAGCAACACATACACAAGCATGGGCCCAAAATAACTAATACATCATTCAAATCTCATAGTTACTATTTTAGTCCATAATAACACCATGTATCTAGCCTCGAAGGTAAAATATCAATATAACAGTCCAACTAGGCCTGGGCTTATGACCCGTTCTTTTCACCCAGCCCAGCTTCAATGAGTTGTTTCTGAGGCTTATGACACGGTCTTTTCACCTCAAAAATATTTTTACAGTAACGCCAAGCGTCTAACCCCATAAACAAATATAAGCATGCCGCCAAACACAGAACTCTGAAAATTGAATAACATATTAGGCAAATAATTATTTCATATTTTCATTATCAATCTCTTTCTCATTTTTACATGATCAAACTAGGCATATTGCCTCATTTATCTCATTTATATCAACATCATCATATAATCATAATGTATCTCATTTTATACAATCTAACAATCACCAATGGCTTTATATTTTGTTGCTTACAGAATAAATTCTGCTGATCAAGAATGTTCCCATACTAGGATTGAGCATTTTTGTATTCAAAAATCAAATGTTGGTCCTTTTACCCTCCCAAAGATCTCATCTTTTCTTTTCACATGTCTATGTCTTTTTTAAAATCTCTAACAATCTGTCCTTCCCATTTCAGTAATGCTTCCCCATACAATGCAATCCTTCCCTCGACTAGCATACCCAACTAGCTTTCTTTGACAATCTCATTGCATTGCCCATCAAGAATCCAAGCATTTTCAAACATAAACTTTCAATTGCTTACTTTGAATTGTTTAGTTAGGACTTGTAAGAACAAAGACGAGTGGTCAGAACATGGGCCTTCTAAATTAAAAAAAAAAACCCAATGCTTTCAAATCAATCACTCCAATCAGCAATAGCTAACACTCTATCAATCCTCTCCTCTACCTAGTTTTTTGTACCACTACCCCTTTCCCATATGAATGGGTACCTAATAGTTTCTAGATCATGGAACTCAGGGTCTTCTATTCCATTATAGAGATGATTTAGATGTGGCATAACTCTTTTCTCTAGAGGAAAGAAGATTATTGAAATCACCCATTATGAACCAAGGTAAAGTAGACCTATTCTTCAACTCCCTCAACAAATCCCATGAATCTCGGTGCCTCTGTCTCTAAATAATCATAAAAACCAGCAAACCTCCAGTTCTTCCCATTCTCTAACCAAATTTCAATGTCAATATGATTGCTAGAGAAACTGATTAGCTTGGTTGGGGTTTGTTTCATCCATAGAAGAGCTAGACTAACACTTTGTGTACTTTTATATCCACTTTTATCAACTACAAAACACCCACATCAAATCCAATAGCTTTTTAAACGAGTTCAATCTATTTCTTGTCTACCATCATTTCACAAAAGAAAACAAAAGTGGGCTTCTTTGAAAGGACTAGGTCCTTCAAGTATTGGATTATTTTTGAGTTCCCAAGTCCATAAAAATGCCAAATTAAGGAGCTCATTATGTCAGACAAATCTGGGCCTTGCAAAATCCACTATAACTAAGTGTTTAAACCATTATTTCCAATAATGAATCACTACAAAAAAGGAGGCCCTTGGCAGCCAAATTAAAAAGGTTGTTTATAAAATAACCTCTAAGAAAATAGTAAGAAGAAAATAAAATATAGAGAAAGAGGCACTTAAAAACATTGCTGCTAAGTTAAGGCAAAATTTTTAGAGGGTTTTCTAATCTAATCGCGTGCAAAGGAGAGGAAAAAATTTTTAGAGGGCAAAATTTTTATTCACTCTAAACTACTAGTTATTTATTTGCATTTTTTCTATTCTACTGTTAGGTTTTTTAAAATCCCTAGAGCGCCGACATTTATCATCTCTGATTCACTCTTTGGATATTTTGGTTGTGAATTAGTTGTGAAGTGTGAATTGTTTGGGATTTCTCTCTCTCTACTCTTTTAGGTTTTCTTTGCTTATTTCATCAATGGCATCTGTGAGGTTTGTTTTTACATTTTTGTTATTTTCATTATTAGCATTGTTTGATTTTTATGGTTAGTTCTTATATGCATTGTTTTTGTATTTAATTGCTATATGCAACTCATTTGGCAAGGGGAAAAAAGAAATTTTGATTATTATCATCAATACAGTGGCCACGTAGGTTGGATGAAAACAATATGTATATAATTTTATTGATGGATGCGATGGCAAATAAATTAGAAGGAGGAGTAGCATAGCATTGACCATAACTTGGCAAAGAAGGAGATGGATTGATAAGTGGGTTTCGATGAAAAATTGGATTATATAGGACTTTGTTGCATTTATTGGATTATTACTTCCATTGGAGCTAAAATTGATTTCTTGGTGGGAAGGTGATGAATTTATGAAAATTATCAAAATAATCTGGAAGTTTTTCCCTTTGCATCCATTCTGCAAGACTCTATTGCAGCAGGTACAGAGATAGTGGATGAAGTTTTAAAACTTGTTGGTGTTGGAGAAGATGAATCTCTAGCCTTAAGTTGCTTCTAAAATTGATTGAGCTGCACTGTTATTAAAAAAAGAAGAAAATTTTGAATCAATGGCCAAACCCACCATATAACCAATGATTAAACACAAGAATCTATAAAAAAAAATGAATCTTTGGTTGTAGTTGAATGATAAGAAAATAAATTGAATTTTCTTAACACAAATAAAAGAAAAATCAGAATGAATTAATACCTTTATTGGGCTTGTTGGTGCAAAGCTTTGGACCTTCTTCAACTTTGCTCATTTTGATATTAAAGATTTTAAAGAGAGAGAAAAGAAAACAGATATAAAAGATGATATATGAAAAAGTAATAATAGAAAAGTGAAAAGTATAGATAGAAAGTTGAAGATTATCTCATAAACCTATCACCCAATTCAATAGTTATAGAATTATGTATGTAAGTTTGTTTATGCTATTTTTTTTTATGTTTTGTTTATGTGCAATTGAATTGCTTCTTTTTGTGCTTTTTTTTTATCATCATATACTCTATTTGTGAGCTTTTTATACTTTATTTTTATGTTTCATAAGATATGACATACGATTTACTATCTATTTTAATATCACTTGTCTTTTTAGATAAACATTTTAGATATAATAAGCAACTAATTCTTTAGCAAGTATTAGGCTAACAAATTGTTTATAGAGCAATTAAATTTTTTTTTTTGTATTGTAAGGCTATGTCATGACCTTAGAAGGATAAAACCAGCCTTTGGGCTTGAAGAATGAGCTGCTTATGGGCTTGTCCAATGAAGTCACAACAGAAGAGAAGAATCTAAATGCAGTAGTTGACAAAGTTGATGATGACAACCACTGCCAATTGGAGTAAGGAGAGAAATGCACATATGGAGCAAAGAGAGAATTATGCATGTTAATTTTGTTAGTTTCTGAGAATAGTATGAGTTGTATTATCAACACTAGCTATAGACCCTTAATTATGGCCCTAAGCTAGTTGATCCCAATTAAAAAAGGCCAAGCCAAATTCGGTCCTATTTTAAAAGTTTAAATCTAGTTTATTGCTTTGATTTAAGTCGGTCAAATTTTAAAAGGCCTAAAATAAGCTGGTTTAACTTTTAAAGCCCTCCGATCCAATCTCAAAATCCCAAAGCAATCCGGTCCGACCCAAAATTGGTATAACCAATTCGCTACCAGGCTCCAGACCATGCTTGTGGCAAAATTACATGGCCAATTCATCACAAGACCTTTCCTGGGGCGAATTGGCCTTGCCAATTCAACTCAAGACCTTCGGACAAGGCCCACGATGAATTGGATAGCCCAATTCACCATGAGTCTTTAGTTAGGCAAAATTATGTCTTTAATCAAGCAGTTTAACTGAGAATGAGCCAAAAATGTTATTAAATCCTAAGAAGACTAGGATAAGTGGGAGGAGTGTTTGTCTCAAATTGGGATGGCTAAGCTAGATCGCCCTAGTTGATGCTTATAAATACAAAAGCTTAAAACAAATCAAAGGGGCAATAGGAAGCAACAATCAAACAATAAGCATTTAATGATCAGAAATCCTAACAATATTGAGGATTGAGTGAGCAGAGATACAAACCATCAAACCATCAAACCAAGAAGGCAGTGGACTACTGTTTTCATTCAGTTCAACCGAGATTTAACCATTGGTGAAAATATAGAGCTTGGATCAATACAAAATATCGATGGAACCAACAATGAAGGTTTGCAATCCCTTACTTAGTTTGTTTTGAATTCATAGTAACTCATATATTCTTGTTTCATTATTTTATTTCATTCCTATACCTTATGAGATGTCTAGTAAATTATTTAAGAATTCACGCCCATAAAACCTACTTTGATTGTCCAATAAACAATTTTATCCAAGGTAGTGTGCTTAACCTATTTTTAATATTATAGTAACCTTGATTCAATATCACAGTAGCAATAGCCAATGGTTTCACACAGTATTAATTTGAATTAAACATATTACAGTGATCTAAAATTTATAAACATAGTCACAGTAGCTTGATTTTCTCAACAGTAGCATTATTTTAGTAACCAAAACCCTAATTTTTATTTATAAACTAATAAAATCAGTTTTCAAACCCTAAAACTAATAACACTAATTTTCAAACTGTGAAACCCTAAAACCCTAATAAACTTGATTTAAAAACCCTAAACCAACCTGTTTTGATTTAAAAACCCTAATTTAGAAAAATCCTAATTTCTACAAATATAAAACCTTAATTTAGATAGAAATTCTAATTTTTCAACAAAATTTATTTTAAAAATTGTCTATCTTTTGGGGGCGCTGCCCCCTTGACCCCCGCCCACTAACCGGCTAGCGGGACTGCTGTTCGCGATCCCTCATTAATGGGGTTAATATTTATTTGTGGATTGTATTCTTTGTTATTTATATTTATTTTCTTTTTAATTAAGCCTTAATTTTATTACTTTTATGTGATGATTATTTATTTATGAGTTTACATTTATTTTGTTTGGATTTAAAGAGAATTGTAAAAGACATGTTTCTATCTAGTGTGGGTGCCTTGTTTATTTAGTTTATGTAATTTACTTTATTTTAAGATTATTGAGACTATTGTAAGGGACACATTTTCACCTATGGTGGGTGTCCTATTTTATTTATTTTACTTTCTTTGTGGACATTAAACATTATTGTAAGGGCATATTTTCATTTTGTATGGGTGCCCATTTTGTTGGTTTGGATTTTCTTGATTTAATGAATATTTCTTTATTTTCAATGAATGTAGTATGGATAATAATATAATGCTTAAGAATTTAATAATATTTATACCTAAAAAGGAGGTCGGCTCCAATAAACAGGGTGTTATGGGGGGTGCTGAGTCATTTCTCACATTCCTATATGTATCCAACTTTTTGAATCCATTAGGGGGTTAGAGATTCCTTAGAAATCGAGTCATCCACCCCTTTCTTTTTTCTGGCCTGTCCGAGTGGAGACTCCATTTTCTCTGAATTTAGGCCCGTATTCTCTAAGGCCCTGAGCCTAACAGTGCTGAAAGTCACAAGAACCATTCCACATGGGAATGAGGGCAAAAATCTCCGCTCACAGTGGTTGCTCCATTGGGGATAAGAGAAGTTGATTCCATTGGTCTTTATATTATTTTATTCTTTTTTTATTATGATATTATCCATTGCATCATATTTTATTGCATTGTGTGCGTGAATTAGGATGCCCATATTATTCGAGTTGTGTTATATGAGGGATACCATACTTTTACTCAAGATATTGAGATCGAATATGATATAACCACTCATACCCTCATATCATTTGGTATATATTTGCTATGGGAGCCTAAGTTTTTCAATCCCAAAGACTAAAGCCTATGTAGTTGACCTAGTTTTTTTTCTTAGGTTTTTACCCAAATGCTTGTTGTTTGACTATGATTGATGTATCTTTGTTTGAACCATGACCTATTTGGTTTGTTCTTTTCCTAATATGACCTAATTATATTGTAAGCTCAAAGTAATTTTAAAAACCTAAAATAATTTTACTCTTTAAAAGCCAAAATAATTTTATTCTCTCAAGCCAAAAGACTACAAATATTTTCAAACTCTTTTTCAAAGATGGTCTTTAGACGTGAAACCCTTTTTGGATAGGCCAAAATCCTTTTCTACCTCATGGCCTAAATATAAAGCCTAAAATTCATTTTTAAACAAACTTTTTTACTATGGGCTTTGAAACAAAACTATTTTTGCACTTCATTCGAATTCAAAACCTTTTCAATGGGCTTTTTAACATATACCTTTTCTTAAGTGGGCTTACAACTAATTAGGTCAATTATAGAATATCAAAATCAATTATGGGCCTAGTTTATACCAAGCTTTGTTAATCATGGGCTTATTTATAGCATGAATCAATATAGCATAAAGGTTATCTTTTGTTGGACCAATGGATTAAAGCTTAATTAAATGGAAATTATAATGGACTGACTTCTAAGTTTGAAAATACAACTATTGATTAAAACGTCCGAGAGAATTGTTCAAAAATAACATACCCCATGTTGGTATCTTGTTAGTCATATATTTAGAAAAAGAGACTCGCCATTCATGTGTGGAAGTTATAATGTTTGAAGTTTTGTTCCTACTATGTTGATTTGGTTTAGTTTGTTAGTTTGTTTATTACTTGTGCATCTATGCATACATCCATACATTGCATTTCATATCATTGATCCTTTTTGGCTCACAGCCTTAGAGTATAGCAGTTTAAGAGTCTACGATAATCCGACCTACTCCAATGACGTAGAATCCAACAATGACTCAGTTAGCTTCTTACCAAGAGCAATGGAACCTGAACAGATTCAGAAGATGATAGACAATACAGTCAACACCACAATGAAAAAGCTAAAAGGGGTCCTGGCTGAGACCATAAAAAACCAAATGGCTGTATTGTTGGGAAACATTGCTGAAGTATCTGCTCATACCAAGAAGCAGAATGACAAAGAAAAGGCCAAGGTTGGTGAAGTAGCCTTCGATGATGACAAGATGGTTATGGACGATGATGAATACTGGGCTCAATATTTTTAGGATCCTCAAGATAAGAAGGAGTTAAAAGTTGTGGAGAAATCAACTGTTGATAAGACCGAGACTTCTAATGTGGAGAAGATGATTGCAGACTTAGAGAAGAAGTTTGAGAAGAAGCTGAAAATTGAAGAGATGTCTAAGGTGGATAAGTTGTTTGAACAATATGAGGAAGTTCTTTATAAATTCAAGATTCCTTCTTTTGCTAAGTTCGATGGAACTGAAAATCCCCATCTTCATGTGAAGTAATGCATCACTGCTATGTAGTCAGCCTGAGCTACTAAGGCTCAAACTCTAAGATACTTCATGCTTTCGCTTTATCCGGTTGTGCAGAATTAGTTCAACACCTTAGAGGACAGTACTCAAAAGAGCTAGGATTTATTGTATAAGACCTTCATCCAACAATATGGATACAATGCTGAGTTGGAGGTTAATTTAATGGAAGTTGAGTCGATCAGGCAGAAACAGAATGAGAATTTTGTTAATTATGTGAAGAGGTGAAGAAACAAGGCTGCATTGCTCAAGATGAGGCCCGATGAGTCTAACCCAATTAGAATAATAATGAGAGGTTTCCTGCCTAATCTTCATGAGCGGATGTCCCATACCCTTATTAGGAATTTCAAAGTTCTTCTCCAAGATGACTTACAAATAGAAGAATGAGAAAGAGAGAAGAATCATTTTTCTAAAAGAAAAAGTTATTAGTTTGGTAGTCAGGGTACACAGAAGTAGATAGATGTCAATGAAATAGTTGGTTAAGCAAATGGAAGATAGTTTTCAGAGTTGAGAAACCTCTGTCTTAGGTTTTCAACAAGTTGTAGAAGAAAGGGCTACTATAACCATTGGCTCCTGGACTGCTACACGATCCTCTGCCACCAAACTTTGATGTCAAGGTCTTCTGTCAATTCCATCAAATGCAAGGGCATGATACTGATAAATGTGCTTACTTAAGATATGAGACCTAAGATTTGATTAACAGTGGCAAGTTGTCCAAGCTTGATAAACCCAATACTAAAAGCAATCTATTGCCTAAGTTTGAAAAAGTGTCACCGCCTGCAACCTTCATGATAGAAGGAGGATTGATGGAAAGTTATGTCTTATCGTCCTTTCAAGATGTAAATGGAGGAATTGTGGATAATTATCATTGATGATCTTTGCCCTTGACATGACCAAGTAGAGAAAGTTCTTTCAACTTCAAATCAATAAAACTTCCCTTGGCTTGTTTATTTTTTATTTATTTTTTTGGTATTTTCTGAAAGAATTATGTCTTTTTTAAAAAAATTAAGATTGTTTGAATAAATTATTTTCATTAAATTTTTGTTGGTCTTTATATATTTTGGTGCTCAACTAATGACGAATCTACCGTAATATTCGTAAATTAGTGTATCTATGCATCATGATCCAGATGATTTTACTAGGTGAGGGAGTTACTTTATATCATTGAGTTGTGTATGCTTACTTAGAGAGAGCTCCTATATAATTACCTTTGTCTAGGTCCTAGTCGACCTTAGAATATGTTTTGATAAACTTTCAAGGTAAAATTGAACTCTTCCCGTTTAAGGGAGAAATGATCTAGGCATTGTTTGGTAAGCCAATAACTAGTATCCATCCTATTAATATCAAACCCTAATTCTCCCTTTGAGCCTTCATAAAATTTTTTAGCTTAATTTTTCATTGGCTTGTAAATCTAACAACCTACCCTAAGTTGTTGTGATACTTATGACAAGTCTGATGATCACTGATGTAAAGGGGCAAAAAGATCAAGGAAGGGGATGCAAAGTCAAGACCATAAAGATAGTTAAAGTTTACCTGAACTAGACCTAATATCTTAGATCCACTTCATCATTGAGATGACATCAAAGCAGCAAAAGATTCATCCTCATTGAAGCAGACTTCCTCTACTCAACTCATCCATATTCAAGAGCATAAGACGGTGCAAATAAGTCAAGTCTATCAGAACTAGGACTCTAAAGCTAAAAAAATATACAAAATAGAAAAGAAAAAGAATAAAAAGGAAAAAAAAGGCGATTTAGAAAATCAACCAAGTTCTTTTTAAAAAAACAAGCAGAAGACTTCAACTTAGTTTACGAGGACAGATTGACTTGAATAAGTCTTAAGATAAAGACTATCTTTCATTTTACCTAACGTAGCTCCAAGTCAGCAATATTGAAGTTTTTAGACCTGATGTTCCAAAAGTTAAAAGGATGAAAAGAAAGAGAAAGAAAAAGGGTGGTCTAAAGATAAAGATAGTACTAATTGGATCCAGATTTATGCTAAGAGGATGGTAGGACATTCAAGCTTTGTATTTTCATGAAGTCGGAAGGTAAAATTGGTGCCCAGAGTTTAAGAATACCTCCAACAACATACAGTTCCAATAAGAAGATTGTAGTGTGAGGGTTTGTTAGCAGTATCATTTAAGCTCCAATCTAAAAATGACTTTCATTTAATCTATATTCCTTATAGACCCCATTACAAGCCTATTAAAGACTTGTTAATCTCTCTTGGTAGGTAGAGTCTATTAGTGGAGATAATTTGGATAAATATGCATATGAGATAGACAATATTTAAATGCAATGAGACTTTTGGCCAAGTAATGTGTATATGTCTATCTGAAGTGCAACAGTTCTTGCTCAAATAGAAATAATTCTCGATTTTAGTATGGTAACTAGAGTTGTCAAGTTATAGATATGTTAATTTGAAAAAATCAAGTCCTAAGGTATAATAACACTAATCTTACAAAGCCAAAATGTGATTTAAATTAAAAAATGGTACTTTTTTGTTACATGAGCTTTCAAGCTTCGGTAAGTGTGTTGCATTGTTAAAACTTAAAGGTCATATTAGGCAAATGAAGATCATTTGCAAAGTCATAAACAAGTTACCAATCGATATGTTGAATCATAGGTTGAAACGGCATCTCCTATGCTTCTAACTACCCTGTTGGGGCCTTTACTACTCATGCTTTGTATATGGGGAAGATAAAGCTATAGTTATGAAGTCTTCAATTATTTTGAACAAACATCTAGAAAGAACCAATGAGAGTGCTTTGGTTGATCACCTTGGCCTGTGAGTCAGTAGAACCACTGTAAGTATCAACCATGCATATCATGCATCCATGAGCATATCATACTATATTTTGTGTCTTGTATTGGCTATTGTTTGTCAAAGTGAACAACAGTCACAGTGGAGTAAACAATCAGAAGCAAATATAGAATCGAGGGGGCATGAAAAGGCCATTGCAAAAATAAAGAGAAGATGCATGCTTGTACAAAGAATCAAACAAAATATAGACATTAGTCAAAGCCTACATTGATTTGAGCCTACACAGGGGGAAAAACTTATCCTTATCAATTTTTGAGTTTATATATAAAACATTTCTAGACTCAACCTTTAATGTTTTTCCATGCAAGGGGGAAAGCGAGGGCATGGCGGCTAAACATGGCAGAATAGCTGAATTTTCTGCAAAAGTACAAAATGAAGAATCCATTTAAAAATGGAACAAGAAGAAAATTAGAACTTTCAAATGAATGAAGATACAAAAGATAAAATATTAGGACAAAGGTCCAAGACAAAAGATCAGTCCAGCTAGAAGAGCTGAATCAATCCATTGAAGGATGAAACAAATGGCTAGAAGAAAGCCAGAACTCTTAACTGGTAGAAGGTCAGTCAACTAGAAGAGCTGAAATTGATTAGTTAGAAGAAAGCCCAAACTCTCAGATGGCAGAAGGTCAGCAAAATCCATTGAAGAAAGGAGCAATAGCTAGAAGAAAGCTAGAACTCTCAGGTAATAGAAAGTCAGCACAATCCATTAAAGAGTAGAAAATCGCTTAAAGAAAGCCAAAATTCTTAGAAGATCAAGCTAGAAGAGCTGAAGTTGATCTGGTTTTTATTGAATCTTTGAAAAAATCCAGTCATCGGGTTGAGTACCCAATTTGAATCTAATTTCGGGTCGAGCACCCTATCCTGTCTTGGGTCGAGAACCCTAATCCAGTTTTGAGTTGAGAACCCTAATCCAGTTTTGGGTCGAGCACCCTAATCCAGTCTTGGGTCGAGAATCCTAATCCAATTTCGGGTTGAACACCCTAATCCAATCTTGGGTCAAAATCCTAATTCAGTCTCGGGTTGACAACCCTAATCTAGTTTTGAATCAAGCACCCAAATCCAGCTTCGGGTCGAGCAGCCTAATCTAATCTTGGATCGAGAATCCTAATCCAGTCTTGGGTCGAGAACCCTAAACCAGTTTCAAGTCAAGCACCCCAAACTAACTTAGGTTTAGATTCAAATTATTTCTGAGTTCAGAACTCAATCCGGGTCAATAACCTAAACTAACTTGGGTCCAGAACCTAAATTATTTTTTAGTTCAAAACTCAAATTGGATCCAGAACCTAAGCCAACTCGGGTCCAGAACCCATTTAAAAATCATGTTGCTTTTCGCTCCCTTTTGCTAAAGTCTCAGATCACTTAAATATGGGGCAAACTGTAGATCCTTAATTTTGGCCCTAAGCTAGTCGATCCCAATTAAAGAAGGCCAAACCAAATTTGATTCGATTTTAAAACCTTAAACCTAGTTTATAGCTTTGATTTAGGTCAGCCTGATTTTAAAAAGCCTAAAATAAGTTGGTTCAACCTTTAAAGCCCTTCGATCCAATCTTAAAATCCCAAAGCAATCTGATCCGACCTAAAATTGGCTTAGCCAATTTGCTACCAGTCTCCAAACCATGTTCTGGGATGAATTAACATGGACAATTATCCCAGGACCTTGCCTGGGGCAAATTGGCCTTGCCAATTCATCCCAGAACATGCCAGGGGTGAATTGGCATGGCTAATTCATCCCAGGACCTTGTACAGGGCAAATTGGCCTTGCCAATTCATCCTAGGACCTTGGGGAAAGGCTCATGATGAATTGGATAGCCCAATTTGCCATGAGTCCATAGTTAGGAAAAATTATGTCTTTAATCAGGCAGTTTAACTGAGAATGAGCCGAAAATGTTATTAAATCCTAAGAAGACTATGATAAGTGGGAGGAGTGTTTGTCTTGGATTGGGATGGCTCAGCTAGGCCCCCTAGTTGATGCTTATAAATACAAAAGCTTAAAACAAATCAAGAGGGCGACAGGAAGCAATAATCAAACAGTAAGCATTTAATGATCATAAATCCTAGCAATATTGAGGATTGAGTGAGCAGAGACACAAAACATCAAACCATCAAACCAAGAAGGCAGTGGACAACTGTCTTCATTCAATTCAACCGAGATTTAACCATTGGTGCAAATATAGAGCTTGGATCAATACAAAATATCGGTGGAACCAACCATGAAGGTTTGCAATCCCTTACTCAGTTTGTTTTGAATTCATAGTAACTCATATATTCTTGTTTCGTTATTTTATTTCATTCCTATACTTTATGAGATGTCTAGTAAATTATTTAAGAATCCACACCCATAAAACCTACTTTGATTGTCCAGTAAACTGTTTTTATCTAAGGTAGTGTGCTTAACCTATTTTCAATATCATAGTAACCTTGATTCAATATTACAGTGACAATAGCCAATGGTTTCACGCAATATTAATTGGAATTAAACATATTCTAGTGATCTAAAATTTGTAAATATAGTAACATTAGCTTGATTTTCTCAACAGTAGTATTATTTTAGTAACAAAAATCCCAATTTTCATTTCTAAACCAATAAAACGAGTTTTCAAACCCTAAAACCAATAAAATCAGTTTTCAAACCTTGAAACCCTAAAATCCTAATAAACTTGATTTAGAAACCCTAAACCAACCTGTTTTGATTTAAAAACCCTAATTTAGGAAAACTTTAATTTCTATAAATATAAAATTCTAGTTTAAATAAAAATTTTAATTTCACAACAAAATTTATTTTGAAAATCATTTATCTTTCGGAGGCACTGCTCTCTTGACCCTCACCCGCTAACTGGCTAGTGGGACCACCTTTCTCGATTCCTCGTTAATGGAGTCAAATTTTATTTGTGGATTATATTCGTTGTTATTTATATTTATTTCCTTTTTAATTAAGCATTAATTTTATTACTCTTTATATGATGATTATTTATGTGTTTATGAGTTTACATTTATTTTGTTTGAATTTAAAGAGAATTGTAAAAGACATATTTCTATTTAGTGTGGATACCTTATTTATTTAGTTTATGTAATTTACTTTATTTTAAGGTTATTGAGACTATTGTAAAGGATATGTTTTCACCTATGGTGGGTGTCATATTTTATTTATTTTACTTTCTTTGTGGACATTAGACATTATTATAAGGACATATTTTTATTTTATACAGACGTCCATTTTGTTGGTCTGAATTTTCTTAATTTAATGAATATTTCTTTATTTCCAATGAATGTAGTATAGATAATATTATAATACTTAAATATTTAATAATATTTAGATCTAAAAATAATATCAGTTTCAATGAACTGAGCGTTATGGAAATGCTGAATCATTTCTCATCTTTTCTACGAGTATCCAACTTTCTAAACCCATTAGAGAGTTAAAAATTTTTTAGCAATCAAGTTATCCACTCTTTTTTATTTCGGCCCGTCTAGATGATGAGTCTATTTTTTTTTCTGGTTTAGATATTTATTCTCTAAGATTATTAGCCTAATAATATCAAATTTATAAGAATCATTTCATACCTGAGTGATGGTAAAAAATTTCGCTCACTTTCGCCGAATAAATAACATAATAGGAGAGACAATGATTGGAAATGATTGGTTTTTCATTAAATGTGTGCTGAATTACAGAGCCAATTAATCAATGAATGAAAATTACAAAGTTTCCTACTATTCCTCTAATTCTGTCTTTTCTCGTTCCTTTCTTCTTTTCTTCTCTTCCTCTCATTTCTTCCTCTCATTTCTTCTTCTATTGTTCTTCTTCTTCAGTTCTTCCATTCCTTCTTGTTCATCTTCTAGGTCCCTGACAAATTGGTATCAGAGCACTGTTAGATCCAAAAGGCTTGACAAGATGAGTAATCTAATAGAAACACAAACAATGACAGATTCCGATCTGGTGGCCTGGCTTCAAGAGATTATCTGCCGCTATGATTTTAATACAATAAGACTCAGTTATATCCAAAGGAAGCTTGAAGAGGAATTCAACACAAGTTTAATATACAGAAGAGAATTTATTAAGGAGCAGATTGTGAGTTTCCTCAATACTCTAGATGATGGAGCTGAAGATACTCCAGATGATGATAAAAATGATGAAGGAGCTGAAGATACTCTAGATGATGATAAAAATTAAGAAGGAGCTGAAGATTTTACCCAAGATGTCAACGAAGTTTTTGAAAAATTGATTCCTATCTGTAAGTCTGAAATTGCTTCTTCTTTCCCCACATCTTCCCATTTAACTCTCTTCCCATTCCAAATTCTTTCAATTCTCTCTCTTCTTCCATCTTCTCTAAATTCTCTTTTCTCTCTCTAAAATCCACAAACATATCTTATTCTCTTTTCCTCTCTGTTTTCAACATTTCCATGGCCGACGTACGAACTGCCGCTAAGAAAAACTCCAAGACATTTATTTGCTTTTGTGTTTAGCTGTGGAAGAATTTTTTGCTTCAAAAAGCTGTGATGCAGGTGCAAAAATGGAGAAGACAGAGAAAAAATGTTGATGTTTTGCTTTTGAGAATTATTGCTCTGAAGGTGTTTGAGAAAATAAAAAATAGAGAAATGCAAAAATTCAATAATGTACTCAAGGAGAATTTAAAGCTTGGAATGGCTTATATGGACGAGTTTGACAGAGATGGTGATGGTATGATTGAGAATGATGGCTTTCCTGATCAAACATATGATACATGCAGGTCTGTATCTAGTGTGAGTGCATACAGTAGGGAGCTATGGGTAGCAGCATTACAGGTTGCATCAGCCTTGGCACGAGAAGTTGGAGACAGAGGTTCTGAGGATTATTTTTGGGCTGATCAATTGGCTGAGCCATATGCACGAGCATGTGGACTTTTCCCAATTGTTGACGAAGGCAAGGAAGAAAGCTTTGAGGTTGGTGACATAGTGTTTATTAAATTTCAACCTTATGGACAAAACTATGTTGCTCTGAGAAAGAGTATAAAACTATCCGCCAAATTTTTTGGGCCTTTTAAAGTGACAGCAAAGGTGGGAATGGTAGCCTATAAATTGGAGTTGCCAAACTCAAGTGCAATTCACCCAGTGTTTCATGTCAGTTTGCTAAGGAAATACATTGGCCATGAGAACTAGTGTTATGCTAGGTTGCCTAAACTCCATAAGAATGGAGAATTACAAGTTGAGCCTAGTTGTGTTTTGGGTCAGAGGAGTATTATATGGAAGAAAAGGAAGACAGAGCAGATTCTAGTGCAATGGGCTAATATGAAGTTAGAAGATGCTACTTGGGAAGATACTGAATTCATTAAACCTCAACTTCCTAATTTTTTCCTCGAGGACAAGGAAATTTTCGAACCCAGGGGTAATGTCATGACCTTAGAAGGAGAGAACCAGTCTTTGGGCCTGAAGAATGAGTTGCTTATGGGCTTGTCCAATGAAGTCACAGCAGAAGGGAAGAATCTAAATGCAGTAGTTGACAAAGTTGATGATGACAGCCACTGCCAGTTGGAGAAAGGAGAGAAATGCACAGATGGAGCAAAGAGAGAATTATGCACGTTAATTTTGTTAGTTTGTTAGAATAGTATGAGCTTTATTATCAGCACTAGCCAAGTAAATAGCAGAATAGGAGAGAGAGAGAATGATTGGTTTATCATTATATATGTACTGAATTACAGAGCCAATTAATCAATGAATGAAAATTACAAAGTTTCCTACTATTTCTTTAATTCTCTGTCTTTTCTCGTTCCTTTCTTCTTCTCTTCCTCTCATTTCTTCTTCTATTGTTCTTCTTCTTCAGTTCTTCCATTCCTTCTTGTTCATCTTCTAGGTCCCTGACAGGCTAAAAGAATTGGATTCTTATGATTGTTTCATTAGAAACCCGTGAGGAGCTAGCTAGAAGATGCAGATGTGAATGTGCATTTCTCTCCTAATAATTTGTTGTTTGTTGTATTTCTCTAACAATCTATCATTTATTTTCTGTTATTTTTTTCAGACATATTGGAATTGGCGTAAACTGTTAAAGTTAGGCAAAGGTTTGACTTTATTTATCTCTTCTTCTATTTCTTTTTCAGTATAGTTTGCTTCTTCTTTATTAAACTGAACGATAAATTAGATTTTTATCTTGTTGTTTATATAATTAACTAGCCTTTGTGGGAATTTTTATGAAGCTACTAGATAATAATGATGAAGATAAAGTACATAAGTTTGAAACACTTAAGATTTTTAATCTCTATTTTTCCTTGAAATATTTGTACGGCGTAGGCCAATATATCTTTTGAAGTCTAAACTCTAAATTCCTAATTAATCAAAGACCAATTAATTGAAGCATCTTTAGTGTACAAGTTAGTCAAATGTTGGGGCCCATAGCATTGATATATGAATTTGAATTTAGAATATTATATTATTCTAATTGCATTAGTATATAAAAATATTATATATAAGTACAATTAATAATATTAATATATATAGTTTTTCACACCCTTCTTTTTCATTAGTAACAAGTTTTTCACATTATATGATTTTCACATTATCACCTAGCTATTAGTTTCTTTTAAAAATTAGTTTGTATACGGATGGATGAGGTTTCTGATTATGTCAAAACTTTTATCCATATTATATTGGTAATGAACTTTCAATCTATATAAAAGGCCACACCATGACTATAATAAACTCGAAGTAGAAAGTCAAAAAAAAAAAAATAAATAAAGTCAAATTGGAAAATAAATACATAACCTCAATACTTACCACAATTATTTTCTTATTTTTTTTAGGAATATAGACACTTCTCAAGTAAAAAAAAAAATAGCTATGGAACAAGAACAAAGGCCAAGACTGATTCTTTTCACACCACAATGTTTATAGATTAAAAGCACTAATGGCCCCAATGGTTGTTATAGTTGCCTTATTGAGAAGTTAATATTTTATCTTGTTGTTTATATAATTAATTAGTTTACATTAATTATTTGTGACTTGTTTGTTGTTTGATAAACATAGCCCTCCATTAATTATCATGATAAATTCATGGTTATTTCTTTATTGGATGACTAAATTTATACTTAATTCTTTGTAATCATCCAGGAAGTAGACTCATATTTTACCAGTCTTTTTTCGTATTTTTTGGAATTTGTTGAATTTTTTTGAACGAACTTAGAGTTAGTGCTAAGTATAAACAAGGGGTTAAGAATTTTATTGATTTTGCATTTCTTAATGCATCGCATAATAGGAAAATATTATGTCCTTGTGTTAACTATGTCAATCGCTAGCTACACACATATGAGGAAGTGAAGGAGCATTTAATATGTGATGGGTTCTTAAGGGGGTATACTCGGTGGATTTGTCATTGGGAGCTTTCTATTAATCGTTCTACATCTTCAACCTCTTTAAAGGCATCACATTCTCATAGAGTGGAATATGTTCATCAACAAAATTAAATTCAATCAAACTTATAGAGGTCAAATGACATGGTTGGGTTATTACAGGATGCTTTAGGTGTAGCCAGCTAAAATAAATAATGCAGAGGTATTAGATAATGAAGAGGTCAATGTGCACAATGAAGGGACTAATATAAAACAACCTAGAGTAGCCAACCTAGAAGAGAGTAGCGAATTCTTTAAGTTGCTAAAAGATGTCAATCATCAGTTATATCCAGAATGTAAAATTTTTTCCAAATTATCTTTTCTCTTAAACTTATACCATTTAAAATGTTTGAATGGATGGACAAGAAAATCATTTACTATGCTTCTTGAGTTATTTCTTGATGTTCTTCCTAAAGGGGTATCATTACGCAAATCTTATTATAAGGCCAAAAAGATAATACTAGCTTTGGGTTCGAGCTATTTAAAGATTCATTCATATCAGAATGATTGTATGTTATTTAGAGGGGATCGATCAAATGATGAATATTGCCATATTTGTGGCTCTTCAAGGTGGAAAGGAGATCAAGGAGACTTGAATAATAATTCAATAGGCAATTCTATTGCAAGAGGCAGAAAACCAGTTAAAATCTTGCGATATTTTCCTTTAATTCCTAGACTACAGAGGTTGTTTATCTCAAAGAAAACATCTCATGATATGAGATGGCATAATGAGGGTCGTACAAAAAATGGTATGCTTAAACATCCCGCTGATGGAGAAGCATGGAAAGCATTTGATGCTCAATTTCTTGATTTTTCTTCTGATTCACGCAATGTCAGGCTCAGACTTGCAAGTGATGGTTTCAATCCATTCAGAAACTTGAGCACTAATTATAGCACTTGCATGTTATGCTTATAACATACAATATGTCTCCATGGACTTGCATGAAGCAATCATCATTTATTTTATCAATGATAATTCCAGGTGCAAAGAGCCCTGGAAATGACATTGATGTTTATTTGCAACCTGTAATAAATGAATTAAAATAGTTATGGGATGGTATAGAAACTTATGATGCTTCAGCTGAATAAAACTTTCTTATTCGTGCTGCATTAATGTGGACTATAAATGACTTTCATGCTTATGCCTATTTTTCTAGTTGGAGTACTAAGGGAGAATTTGCATGTCCTTGCTGCGCTGAGTTTACAAACTCAAGATGGTTAAATAACGGTGGAAAATACTGTTATATGGGTCATTGTCAATGGTTACCAAATGAGCACCCATTTCGTGTGCAGAAGCACTGCTTTGATGGCACTGTAGAGCATAATAGGGCTCCCACAATTGCTAAGGGTAGTGATATCTTAAGAAAACTAGATGATGTTCACTTTATTTTAGGTAAACATTCAAAATCTAAACAACAAAAGGCAAAAAGACAAAAGGAAACTATAAATGAGCATGAGGATTTGAATGAAGAGATGACAACAGATGGGAGTAGACCAAGGAAAAATCCTATGGATTGGTGGAAGAAGAGAAGCATATTTTTCATACTCCCTTATTGGGAATAAAATCTATTACGTCACAATCTTGATGTGATGCATATAGAAAAAAAAATATATGTGATAATCTCATTGGCACTTTATTAAATTTGAATCACAAGTCAAAAGACAATGAGAAAGCTCAACTTGATTCGGTAAAATTAGGTATTAGATCTGAATTGCATCCTATTATAGATGGTAGTGGTAGAAAAAGACTGCCAGTAATATGCTTTTCTTTACTCACAAAAGAGAAAGATATATTTTGTCAATTGTTGAAAAATGTGAAAATGCCAGATGGATATGCATCAAATATTTCTAGGTGTGTAAACTTGAGGGAGAGTAAAATCAGTGGTTTAAAAAGTCATGATTGCCATATTCTGATTGAGAATATTTCCTCTAGCATTAAGAGCTTGTAGTCCATCTAAAGAAGTTACTTATATTATGATTGAGTTAGCTTCTTTTTTAAGGCTATATGCTCGAAAATGTTAGATCTTACTGAACTTGACAAGCTTCAAGAATGTATCTTAACCCTTTATAACATGGAGATGACATTTCTTCCATCTTTTTTCACCATAATGGTGCATTTGATGATCCATCTGGTTAAGGAAATAAAACTTGGAGGACCGGTGCATTATAAATGGATGTACCCAATGGAGAGGTATCACTATTCAATAGCATATTTTTGTGAAAGTTTTCCACTAATTGCATTGATATACCTAGGTTGAAAAGTACATCATGGTTTTGTGATTATAGGTCTTTTGTCCGTTACAAATCATCTGTTAAAAATAAGGCTCACCCATAAGGGTCCATTGCAGAATGGTATATAGCTAATGAGTGCTTAAAATTTTGTTCAAGATACCATGATGGGGTTGAGACAAAATTTAATAGGCCCTTATACAATCCCGAGCCATCTTTGAATGAACAAATGAAGTATATATTTTCAAGTGCTGGTTAGAGTATAGGGAAGGTTGAAAATGTTATTCTAAGTGGTCAATCATTAGTTCAGGCACATCGTTATGTGCTACGCCATTGTGATGAGATCGAACAATTCGTCAGTAAGTATTTTTCAAAGTTGATATTGAACTTGAACTATGACTCTTAGAAGTAATTTTTTATTTAGTCTAAACTTTATATTTTTAGAGAATTCCTCAGTTGAAAGGAGAAGGCGGCGTCGACATACTCGTTTAGATCAAAATGAGTTAGATAATTTAATAAATGAAAAGTTTAGTGAATGGTTTCAAAATAAGGTAAAGTGTGTACATTGTGTTAGGGATTATCATTTTCTTTTATCATTTTCCTTATTTCTTTTTTTTATATATATATAATTTAATAGGTTTTATGTGCAACTTGTGATCCAGACATTTCAGAACATATTGTAGCCTTGCGAGGGGTCCCAGCAAAGTTGCAAAAAGAGTTTTTGGTTTTGTTATAAATGGAATGAGATTTTATACTGTAAGCCGTGAAGAAAAAAGCTTGACTCAATACAGTGGTGTAGTTAATACATCTGAAGTAGGAGGAGTCAATTATTATGGAAGATTAAGTGATATTATTGAATTTAATTACTATGGTAGTTTTAAAGTTATGATATTTAGACGTGATTGGGTTAATTTTTATAGTAGCATGGGCATCAAGCAAGATGGTTTTGGGTTTACTCTTGTTAACTTTTCTAGGTTGATACACACATGTGATAAAGTAGATGATGATCCATTTATATTTTCCTTTCAAGTTGAACAAGTATTTTAAGTGAAAGATCCAAGTAATACAATCTGACATGTGACTATAAGGGTTAAAACTAGAGATCTATTTGATGTAGGAAATGGAGAAGTATTAGATGATTTTAATTGCATTATTCTGAGTAATAATCAATGTTTAGATAGGCATATGCCAAGTTAGGTTAGAGCTGATATAGAAGATGAAGATTATTTATGACTTTTTTTGTATGTTTCTAATATAATAAACATCATTTTTTCAAGAGTTGAAATAATATTGTACTATATAGATTTGATGATCATGTATTTTTTTATGTGAATACTTTGTTTTATTATAAAATTGCTTTTGTTATATTGTTTTATTACAATTGTTTTTGTTTCATTTAGGATTACTTTCTTTAGTGAAGTAAATTTCAACATCTTGTGGTAAGATTCAATAAATTTAAACTTCATTCAAATTTTATAATAATTGTAATATGTCTTTTGATTTTGTTGATTCAATTCTAATGAATATAACATGCAATATTTATAATGTCTCAACGATCAAGAAATTTACGTAGTCTGAGGATAATGAGCAATAATTCTGAATCAAGATAAGATTCGATCTAGCAAGAATTGAATTCCCAGAATGAAACTCATCCCACTTTAGATTTTGAATGTCACAATAATTTATCATCTTCACAATCACAAGGTAATGAAGGAATCCATCAAGTTAATGATTTGGTAATATTTATTTTTAAATTTAATTCAATTTTTTTCTTATTTTATTTATTCTATGTTTAACTAATTATATGCTTATTAGATAACAATGGAAGGCGATTTAAGAAGCGTGGAAGAACTATAATAGCAGCGGTATGGAACATGGATAAAAATGAAAAGATATTTGTGGAAGTAGATGAACATGAAGTCCCATGCTCAAAAGAAGGTGCTACACTTGGATTCTTTCTTGGGACGATTGTAGTAAATGGAAAATATGCTCCTTTAAATATTCCTAGATGAGATGATAAAAATTTCAAGTCATTTCATAGTGACATTTTAAATATTGTTCAGGTATGCATATATTTTAGATTTTTAAAGAGTTAGAGTTAAGTTACATAAACTATGCTGAGGCAAAATGTATGTTTTGAGTGCATTTATTTGTAAAATGTATCCTAGATGGCACTTGACACCAACAAATATAAACGATGCTGAGGTATAATCACTAAACTATAGCTTGTTCAATTAAAAGTTCTTACATTATAATTTTTTTAATATTACCATACATTATAACTTTTAATGTTTTACTTTTGCACTTTTAACAGGTTGGTGTGCCAAATGATCGTCAAAATGCACTTTCTCTCAACATGAACTCTTCTGATTTAAGCTATAACCCTCAAGAAAATAATTAGTTATTTTTTTATTTACTTTTTTACTTTTAGGTTATTATGATCATTAAGACATTTTGAATCTATGACAACTAAAGTTGATAGAATGTTTCAAATGACAAGTTTTTAATTATAATTTCTAATATTGCAATTTTATTATTATTTTTCTTTTAGTAATATAATATGTTTTAAGTAAATATGATTGAGTAGATATGATCAGAAGAAAATAATATAAATTAATAAAAAAAAATTGTAGAACTACCATTATATATGTAGGTAATATTTAAAATGAAATAAAATAATAGCGCATTTAACCACCCTTATTATATAAAATTTTGGTGTCAAATCTTGGTGGGAAAATATTTAGGGCATTGTAGAGGCGGTTTTAACCACCCTCTTACTATACAAAATTTTGGCACCAAATTTTGGTGGAAAAATATTAGGGGCAGTGTAGAGGCGGTTTTAACCGTCCCTAATAATTAAAATTTTATCTTGCCTTATTTTTTTGAGGAGCTAAAAAATGCCCCTACAACATCTGTAGCGGCGGTTATATATGCCTTTAGATAATTGCCGCTGCATGTTAATATACCCCAACAGATCATAGAACCATCCTTAAACATTAGAGACGGTGTGAAAAATGGCAATTTAGAGGCGGTTGTTGTAACTGCCCCTACAGGGCATTTTAGCTGCCTCCATAGGTATGCATTGTTGTAATGTATGTTCGGACAATATACAGTATGGGCCCTCGTATCCCAAAATTCTCTTCACCCTTTTTTTGACACTGATTATTATCAAGAGGCAATAACTAATAATCTTTTTGAGTGATATTGTTTATGTTCTAGCTTATGACTATTTTTTCTGTTCACTGGTTCATCAACCCCATTTGCTTCTCTATCTACTGCAATTCCTCTCATATTCTCATCATTCCTTCCTTTTGCCTCTCTGAATTCTTTCCTTGTGGAATCAAGTTTTTTTTATATAGATACCTTTCACAGGCTGCCAAATTGACGCTATCACATTTTTCATTGCCAGAAAATTGACGTCTGTTGATGAGAAAATGACCAACAAATACTTAGTGTTGAGAATTTTCCTCTTTAGTAGCTACAACATTTTCTCCCATCAATAGCCCTACTTTTTGTTTCTTCAATGATAATTTTTCACATCGGTTAGTCAAATTCGTTGCTGTATTTGGAAGGTAGAAGACAGTCAACTTAGATTTTGTGATTCAAACGTTGGTAAAATTGGACAAGGGGACAGTAAAAGGCTAAACTTATCACAAGGATAAGAAAAATCCTATGCTTTTTGATAAATTTATTTTTAATAGTAATTAAGTATATAAAATTTTTGAGAAAGTGATTCTTAATTATAAAAGAAAGAAGTATTTCTAGTACAATAAAAATAATTAAAAATATATTAAATATGTTTATTAAAAATATATTAAATTGTTTATATTGTTTATCTCCTATGTAATATTTTGAAAAAAAAATTCAGTACTCTTCAATATTAAAATTGCAAATTAACTTGTAAAAAATCCATTAATCTTTTTGAAAATTTAGTTTCTACATATTCTATATTTATTTTTAAAAGCATTATAAAAAGAAGAATATATTAAAATGTATTCTAATGAATATTGGAAGCTTGGTATTAAATATAAATATAATGTGTTGAACTTATTTATTTAGTTTTTATTTGTGAGCATTTTTTATTTTTTTGAGTTGCAAACTACAATTAGGCATGTCAATGATGGAATTTAGGAGGTAAGCATCGGTCGGATTTAGTCAAATTTATGATATATTTTAATCCGAATCGAATCTAATTAAATATTAAAAAATTCAAACTGATTTTAACCAAAATTATATATATTTTTAATCGACTCATATATTTTTGTGTTTAGTCTGGATAAATAGGATTGTATTATATATAAAATTTAGGGCTGGGGTTTAATCGGATCGGTTTATATAATATATATAATGAAAAAATATGTATAATATATGTTTTTCGGTCGAGTTTGAGTTCAAATTAAAAAGATAAATCTTAACATCACCACTCGATCTAACTCGAACTTTTTTTAAAGCATAAGTTCGATTTAATCGAATATACACTATAAACTGATTGAATTTGACCAAAATTTATTTGGTTTGGTCAGATTTAAAAAAATTACACACTCCTAATGGAATCAAAATTTAGATAAGGGGAGACCAAAATTTTCCAAAAGAAAATCGAACGAATTATATTTAATTTTATTTTCATATTAGATATTTAAATGTTGAAATTTTTATTATTTTTATTTTAATATTTAAATATTATTTTAAAAAATTATACAATATTTATTATTTTTTAACTAATATTTATACATTTTTTGAAATATTTTAAAAAAATATTTAAATAATTATTTTTAATAAATTTAAGTGATAGAATATTTTTTACAAAATAATTAACTTAATCACAAAATTCATAAATTCAATTCATAATCAAATTACAAAATAATTAACCTAATTATAAAATCTAAATTTTCAATTCATATTATAATCAAATTCTAAAATAATTAATCTAATCATCAAAATCCAAAATCTTAATTCATAATCAAATTTTAAAATAATTAACCTAATCGTCAAAACTTTAAATCTCAATTTATAATCAAAATTTATAATAATTATTTTAATAATCAAAATAATAAATTAAAATGTATAAATTAAACTTTAAATTAAATAATAATTATTAAAATAATAAATTAAAAATTAATTTTAAAATTTTAAAGTAATTAACATTCAAAAATTAATTTAAAAAATTATATGTAAATAGGGCTTCTTGCTCAATCATCAAAATAGCTGCAGCATCTTTTTATCAGCTCCTTCAGATCTTGAGCCATATGCCCACTCCACAGGCCGCAATTCCCTTCTACGCCTCTCTACTTGACTTCTATTCCTCCACTAAAAACCTCAAATCTCTGCTTCAAATCCACGCCCAAATTATCATTAACGACGTTTACCACAATGACTTCATTCGCGCAAAACTCGTCTCTGCCTATGCCTCCTGCACCCAAATGCGAGAAGCCACTCTTCTCTTCTCCTTCACCAATCGCCAAAACTCTTTCCTTTTCAACTGCCTCATCAGAGCTTACGCTTCTCTTAACCTTTTCTCCCACTCTGTTGCATTTTTTCGTCGCATGCTCTGCGCCCATAAGCCCATTGATCGACATACCTTGCCTAGCGTGCTAAAATCTTGTGCTGGGTTATCCGCCTTTAAGCTTGGGCAGCAAGTCCATGGTATGGTATTGATAAATGGGTTTTCTTTTGATTTAGCGAATTCGAATGCTTTGGTGAGTATGTATGCCAAGTGCGGGGATTTACGGGGTGCAAGGAAAGTGTTTGATGGAATGCCCATGAGAAATGATGTTTCATGGTCATCGATGATGGCGGGGTATGGGATGCATGGGGAAATTCGTGAGGTATTGGCCTTGTTTGAAAGAATGGTGGAAGAGGGAAAGGAGGTAGACGCTGTGTGTTTTACCATTGTTCTGAGTGCATGTAGTCACGGAGGGATGGTGGAGGAGGGGAAAGAATATTTTGGGGTGATGGAAGGAAGGTTTGGTGTGAAGCCTAGTTTGGAACATTATACTTGCATGTTGGATATGCTGGGGAGGGCGGGAAGGGTGGAGGAGGCTGAGGAGTTGGTGATGAGAATGGAGATAAAACCTGATAGAGCATTGTGGGCCGCTTTGTTGGGTGCTTGTAGGATTCACAAGAAGGTGGATGTGGCTGAGAGGGTTTCAGAGAAAATTCTTGGGAGAAGATTGAATGCAGCATCAGTTATAAAGTGATTGCTGCAAATTGGTGTGTGTTTATGTGTGTGTGTGTATTGGAAAAGATAGAAGTTCCATAGACTAACCACAATGAAATTTTCTCCAATGAGTTCTTTCTTATTGCCTTACTATTGACCATGTTAGTTCAGTAAGGAGGATAAGCTATTAGTTGTTATTGAAAATAGGTCAAGATGCAGTGATGAGTTTTCATTGGTCCCATGCAGGCATGTAGAATCTATTTGGAGGATGAATAAAGATCAATTAAGGTAGCTATTAAAATTGGCATATGGTTCTTTTATACAAATACTTACGATCGTAGTTGTAAATATTGCATCATGCAAATTTGATGGTAATTAACATTTTCTGTTATTTGTTGTCAAAGTTCCTTAACAATATCATTCAATAAATCATGTTAGCGTTTCATAAACTGTAATTTATTATGATTGTTCTGTATCCAGCATCTTTTTGTGGTTCCATCTTCAAATTCCAGCATTGAAGCTAACAGTTCACATCTTCTTTGTCTCTTTAACAACTGCTTTGCTTGAAGGACTGGAAACTTTTCAGTGTTGAATTTTTCTTCAAAATTGGTCGATCATTGATGTCAATACTTGTTTCTTTGTCAGTTTATTGTCATCAGGTACAAGGCTGAACAATATTTCTAGTATATCATGAGAGAACAAATATCATAGGCATTTAAGTATTTGTTGTCATTAAAACTGCGAAGCATATTTACTTGGGAGCAAGACTAATTTCATCTATTAGTAGTCATTGGTTTAGTTGTTCATGTGTGTATGCCTATTTAATATTTATTTAGCACTGAGGTCAAGACTATTTTTCTGAAAAAAAAAAACCATTTTAGATGCGGTTGAGAGAAACAGTTTTTGTTATCTTTTATTGTTCTAAAACTTTTAGGATTAAAATGTGTGAAATTCATTTTAAAACAAATTTTAATGACCTCTAGTTTAATGTTTTCTAAAAAATATTTTTCTTGAAGGCAGCTCAAATAACAATGTCAAACAGACCTTTACTTGATCTATGTCATTCTCCTTCCCATGATTGCATTGTATCTCTAATGCATAACCCATTTATTAGTTCCTGCATATGGTTCCTTTTTCTCAATATTGTTTTTTGCCTTCTGGTTTTCCTTTGTTTCCCCATTCCTTGCATTCCCATTAATCATTGTTTTCCAATATGCTGAATTTTTGACTTGTAGCTTATCGTGCATTACCGTGGTTATTGTTAATTTCTGCTTATTATTATGAATGGAGGAGGTTGGCGATTATAATAGAGTATTAAGATCACGAACACACACAATACTCATTGGTTTATTGGGTACTATCATAATTAAAATATCTAGCATTAGATATTTAGATAATAGTTCCGCACCATATATTAGCTCAATTACAAACATGCACAATATATATTGGTATATTGGGTAGTATCATAATTAATATATCTAACATTAGACCTAGGTGATAGCCCTCGCCACATATTAACTCCATTGGCGAAGCCACTCTTTAAAGAAGGGGGGCAACTGCCCTCTTTCATTTTTGGAGAAAAAAAATTATACATACATTTTTTTTTATTAAAGTTTTTAAAATTTTTATTTACCCCATTCAAAATCTTTACTTGCCTCCTTTAAACTCATTGAAAATTAATGTAAGGTTAAAAATTTTATTTTTTAATATATTTTTATTTTTTTACTTTTTTATTTTAATTTTATTATTTATACTTTTAACATTTTATCATGTGAAAAACAACTATAATTTTTTTTCTTCTTTATCTATGAAAGAAATTTTTATATATTAATCTAAAAAATTTATAAAAAGATTATCATTTATATTATTTTTAATATATATAACATTTATTATTTTTGCCCCCCTTCTATCAAATCCCTGGATTTGCCCCTGATTAGCTCATATATTTTTCATTTCCAATACATGTGGGATTACCTTAATAGTTATGAGCTGACTTAGAGATTGTACTGTGCCAATTTAGATTTTTAGATCTTGCAACTGTAATTGATTGGAACTTCTTTTGCTTACAAGGGCTATAAAGTGGAACATGGAGCTTTATGTTGACTTCTGGATGGGCATGGAAAAAATGGTGACATGATGAGCAGGATTGGAAGAAATATATTGTCCTTAGTGATACGGACTTTCCCTCGGTAGAAGACTTCTTCCAAATGGCATAACTACATTGTCCTTGGCTAAGATAGTTGCAGATGGAAGAATTAGGAGGTTGAATGTGATTTAGTACCAAGAAAGAATTTTCATACATGTAAAGAGGCTTCAATTGTCCTTGTCCTCAAGTGATGAACAAAGAGGTCAAGCATCAAGAAAAGAAGATTACTCTTGCAAACCACAACAATTGTTCTAAGAGGGTAATGAAGGCCATATAAGTTCTCTCTCTCTCTCTCTCTCTCTTTTTTTGTTTTTTTTGTGCAGTGTATCAGAAAACTTATGTTTATGCTATCTTATATTTTATTTTTGTTTTAATGTGAAGAAAACAAAAATCAGACAGTGTGAAGGGCTTGTCATAGATGATCTTGAAGATTCCAGGGCAGTGTTGGCTTTTGTCAACGAGAAGTGAATCATGTCTGACAATTGACCATAGATTTGAAGCCTATTGTATCAAGTCAAATTTATTTTCCTTCTCATGTAAACCCAATTTTATAACAAATTATTGCAACGAACTACAAGAAAAATTCTTCTCAGAAATTACAAGCTTTCAGCAGTTTAAAGATTTTTGTTGGCATGTAAAGCAATGTTTTCATATGTTTACTGAGTTTGTTTCGGCTATTACAGCTAGAGTAATTTTTAAAGGAGATTATGAGTTTGACAATTGAAACCCATTATATATTCTCGTATTTATTAACTGGTCTTCACGTAATGGTTTTCTTCTGATAGATAACTTGCGGCATGGAAGATAAGAGCAAGTGTAATGGTGGAGTGTTTATCCTAGCTTTTTGGATCTTGCTACTCAAAACCATGGAATTAATTGCATTACCAAAGATCTCTTTTCACAAGTACATAAGAGACCAGTTCATTATTCTGGCAACTGCATATTCTTGCACAAGAGGCAACTTCAGGATGCAGCCTATAAAGACTTCATCTGGTCTTGGTACCATTTTCGTTTACCACTTTTTAAGTCTGATCACAGGAAAAGAATCATAAAAGTTCTTCCAAAAAACAAAGGTTCATAACAGGGGAAAAAGATGATGTGAATGCCATCAGGATTATGACCAATGAATTGGTAGTGTAGAAAACAGCCATAAGAGCCAGATAAACAAAAATTACTAATTGTGCAATAACATAGCCAAGCAACTAGATGGCAATTACAAGTCCTTCCCTTAACAATAAGTGATGATCAATTAAAATAAAAAATAAAATAAAGTATAAGACTAAAATTGAAACATAAAAATTCAAAATACAGTTCTTGGACAATGTAATTGTATATTTCTTTTGATAATATAACATAATTGATAAGTAGTATTTAAAATCAAAATTAAAAGCTATAATTTATAATTAAAAATTATATTGATAAAGCGGAAGTTAAAAACAAATGAAAATTTGTTAGCTCCTTCTTCTGCAGTTAGTTAGCTTAGCTTTCCAGAAGGTTGCTGTAAATCCAACAACTTCACGTGCTTACAACTATGCATATAACAACCCTTTGAAACAAGCTCAATTGCGATAAGAAATAGCTTCTCTTATATTTTTCGTTTCCATGCATGAATTCGATCAAAACTCCTCCATGAAGATTAGGGCTATATGTTTTGCATCATATATTAATTTTATATATCATTTTGTGACTTTTCAAAATTAAAAATTACAATGACAGAATTCCAAAAAAAAATTGTTTAAGATAATTTATATAATTAGACCAAGCAATTTATATAATTCAAATGGTATTAACGTTAATTTTAGGAATGTAGGACTTAAAAAAAATAAATACCTATTCATATTTGGTTCTGCCTATCAAATTGCAAGGACTTTTAAATATTCGTTTGATGGAATTTAAAAGGAAATGGAGAATTGCTTGAGTGATAAAATGACAAAGGAAAATAATAGAAATAAAGCGAAATTGTACTTCTCAATAGCTCTTCAAAGTGATTTTTTTTTTCAAAAAAAAAATTGCTCTCAATTTGAAAAAAAAAAAACTGAGATAAATGAAAGAAACATTAATGGAAATGGTACTACCCCATATTAACTGGATTCATAAACCGAGCTTGATATCCTCTCAGTGCTAAGGCCTATTAACAGATAAGGATATTGAGGCTCAAATCATAATGATAAGGATGATTTTTCAAATATTCAACAAATAAAATCCAAGAAGATATGTATGTTTAGTATTAGGTTTTATTATTCTATAAATTGAGTTTTACAGGTTTTGAAAAATATGGAAATAACAAAAATATATTCTGCTATTCAATAAAATTTCACATTGTTCCTCCTTTTCTATCTTTGTTTTATAATTTTCTTCTTGGTATCAAAGCTTGATGGACCCAAGCAAGTTCTTAAACTGCAGGAATCTAAACCCATCAAATTTCAAATTTGATCGATATTTTCATCTTCTTCGTCACTACCATCTACAACATCCATGGCAGAATCCACTTAAAAGTTATAGTCATCATCGTCTATTTTAGCAGAAGGTTTTTTTTTCCCCTTTGTTTTGCAGTTTTCAATTCTATTTTGCAGTTTAAACATTTTTATCAGTCTCTTAGCTGTTTTGTCAATCATCAATGGTTAATATCCTATTCTACAATCTATCCAGGTTCACTAAATCCAAATTCTAAATTAGTCTTATCTCAAATGATTTGCTTCTTCAAACACAAACCTCAATTTCACACAACACAGTTTTTCATTGTGCAGAGAACAAACACTCCCCCAATCTCACACAACACAGTTTCGTTGTGTTGAGAACAAACAAAAATTTCAATCTCACACAATACAGTTTCGTTGTGTTGAGAACAAACAAAAATTTTAATCTCACACAACACAATTCTGTTGTGTAGAGAACAAACAATTTCAGAAAACCATACAAATAGCAAACGTCTGATCGATTTCAAGAAAATCATGGACTTGTCAGTGGATTGAATTTTTTTTTCAACCTATTTCAGAAACAAGGATTACAAGAGCAAGAGTTTATCAACAAACTGTGCCTCTAACCCCGGCTCAGTTTGCGGGAGGATATTAACAGATAAGGATATTGAGGCTCAAATCATAATGATAAGGGTGACTTTTCAAATATTCAACAAATAAAATCCAAGAAGATATGTGTGTTTAGTATTAGGTTTTATTATTCTATAAATTGAATAGTTTACAGGTTTTGAAAAATATGGAAATAACAAAAACATATTCTGCTATTCAATAAAATTTCGCATTGTTCCTTCTTTTCTATCTTTGTTTCATAATTTTCTTCTAGGCCAAATTCTCAAAGAATGTTGGTCCTCGGTATCGGACATCCAGAACCTAACTAAGCTCTCTATGTCCAAAAGGCAAATTCATGACGGCTATATGACATTGATACTTTTTAAAGATCCACTGATATATTCATATTTTGTCTTACACTCCTCAACTATAAATAGGAGTAAATTCTCAAACATAAATGATATTTTTTTAATATTTTTAGCTCGTTTATTTGCAGACAAACCGAATACTAACATAAGCATTAGAATTTTTCAACTAGAGCCCAATTCATTCTCTTGTCTTGCAGATGAGAAAGTTAGAAGCAAAATTCGAATCCGAACTAGGAATCCCTGAGAGTCCACCTCATCATCAAAAAAGAAGATTGAATTTTAGTTCTTTCTTTTCCATTCCCTTCCACAATTATATTCACAATTTGTTTTTGGAAGTAGTAGTGTTAGATTGGATTGTATGTCATAACTATTTCAATGGAAAAGTTAATTAGTTTCGTCAAGAAAAAGTATATTTCTTGACACTAATTAATGATGTGCAGGAGAACACTAAATTAAAGGATATTTCCTCCTACAGGCGGATATGCAGTGACCTTCAAAGTACAAATCCGAATACAATGAATACTAATTTATAATAACCCACCAACAAAGAAAAAAAAATGGCTTGACATTTGTGAAACAAATAGTATTTAGCAAAATTACCTAGCTAAGTGGCTGTAAAATATGTAAAAAGTATAATATTTAGTTTAATTAGACCAACGAAATCATGTGTTTTTAATTGTATGATTCTACAATTTGAAACATGTGAAGCTACTTTTTGCGAATAGCGTTTTATAGCAAAAATTATGTACATAAGTATTTTCTCCATATAAAAGATGATTATTATCATCTTCACTTTAGAGATGGCCATCATCTCCATATAAAGTTATTCACGTAAATTTTTTAGAATGATTTTTCATATTTTTGAGTTCTCACGACCCAACCCGGGGGCCATGCTCCAAAAATCAATTTTTCTCTCCTTTTTTCAAAACACCCGAAAATAGAAGACCTCTAACAATACCCCCATCAGATTTTAGGCCTATTTATAGGAAAACAACTCTTCAAAATTATGGTTCAACCCAATGGTTAAACCGATCGCACCTCAAAAATATAAAATCAATTAATTACCTAAAATTTATTAGAACCAGAACCTCAACTCAATTTCTATAACTCATTTATCAAATAATATCACATCAGTCCCTATGCAAAAATCATAAATCATACCAACACCCAAAACCGATAAAAATTCTTAAGTAGTCTCTATAACTCAAAAATTTCCAGAATGTGATTTTTTTTCAGTGAAAACAAATATATATTTTACATGCAGGGGCGGAGGCAGGTGGGGTCGTGTGGGGGCTGACGACCCCCCCTGCCGGCCGCCGGACATGCAAATCGTCGGACCCTTCAACTCCCTCAGCCCCTCAGCCCCAGCCACCCTCAGCCCCCCCCTTCAGCCCCTACCAGCTCAGATCCCTCAACTTTCAGCCCCCCCTCTCACATATCCTGGCTCCGCCACTGTTTACATGCATAGTTTAGACAAACTAAATAACGTGTTTTATATTACAAAACTTATGCATTTATGAAAATAAAATAAAATAAAATGTGATTTGCAATGGTCTACATATATACTTTGAGAGGAGAGGAGGGGAAATCCATTCATTTCATTAATTTTAGCTGAAAATTGATGTTCATGTACGCACGAGTTCACTACTTTTTGCTTGCTTTTTATTATAAGTTTATTATTATTATCACAGTTTTTATTAATGAAAGTGCTATAAAGTGATCTATATATTTATATATATTAATATGCATTATAAATAAAAGAAAATTTGAGTGAGCTCCAGATTTAATGTAAGATTTATTAATTTATCAAATTTTAGAAATACAGAGAAACATTCATCAAAACTTAGATATGGTCCCCTCCTAAATTTCTATTTCTTATGAACTATCGAAATTCACAGTTCAAACATTCCGTATCATCAGCTGTCGGATTTCTTCATTTCATTTTCTTCTTTTCAAGACATTAACGTTAAAAATTGTTTCTATTTAATTTTTGTTTATTGTTTATTATACACAAAATGGAATTCATCCTATTAGGGTTTCATGTGATCATTCCTTAATTTCTGTTTCTATCACTTGCAATTAGCCGACAACTGGCTACTTCTTTTCTATTTTCTTTTTTCTTCATTTCACATCAAATTTTCTCAAGATTTACTTTGTTTCCTGTTTATATATAAATATGTATATTTGTGAAGTACTGTTCAATTTTTGGGAATTTACACAACTTTTTTATTTATTTATTCATCAACATGAATTAATATTACTAAAATTACATGCCAATTTTTCTCTTGAATATATACTTTTACATCCAAATTCAAATTTTAATCATAAAATTGGTGCAGAACATACAATTATAATTTTCATGAAATGGTTTGATAGAAGATTGCTCTAATAATAGTTTGGTAACTATGGTTAAAAAATCAAAATTACAATTTAACTATCTTTTGAACTTAATCCAAATGAAAATTGAGCTAACAATCCAAACACGCTATTTTACAGTGGTTCATTGTTGATAGTTAAATTTCAATGTTTAGATTTTTGAAAAGGGACTTTCTTTTTATGATAAATTTTCATATATTTTTCTTTCATTAATTAATTTTGATAAGAATATTAGATCAAAATTTTGTTTATAGCATTTTGTATGTATTGTTAGATATTTTTTTATATGTATTTTTTATTTTTTGGCAGCTCGTTACCTTTTTGTATTAGTTTCCTTATAGGAAATTTTGAATACCATAAGTAAGCTTTTACTTTATGACAATATGAAAATTCTATTATAGGCCCTATCTATGTGCATTCATTCAACAATAAATTATTGATTTTTATTGGTTGAAAGTATATATACCTGATTCACGATAGAATTTCTCATGACAACAAGTTTTTTGAATCTAATGAAATTTTAATAAAGAATTTTTCTCCCTTTATTTATTTTATAGGAATTCATAAATTAAGCATATTAATAAAAAATTAATTTTATTGTTCTTATCATCTGCTACATCAAAAATTCATTTGAGGTGATTGATCATTTACAATTTATCATCATCATACCTATTTTTTATAGTTTTACACTTTAAGTTCAAATTTACAATTATTTCAAATGATCACATATCCAAACGGTAAAAATCTCAAGATTTTACTGAAAGGTATATTTGGTTATTTACTTAGCTAAATTTAAAAAAAAAAGTCATAAAAGAGATTTCGTTAAAGTTGAATTATGAAATAACAAAGCTTTTATTATGCATAGGTTGCGTTTTGAACTGTTAGAGACTGTGCAGTACATCACCAAATTAATTATGGGAATCATATGATTGACATTAAGATTAAAAAAAAATTTTCCCTCCTAAAGAGAAATTAACCCTTAAAATTTCTTCGTGGAAACTGTACTTTAACTTGTTTTAGAGTTTTATAATACTATAACATAAAATTAATATCATCTTAAGCACATTTTTTAGTTATCTTTATTCAAATTTTGAACATATATATATATAATGTTTTACTATATATATATATATTTTTTGAATAGTAATTAACTCAAATTCCAATGAACAATAGAACGAAATAAGTATATATACATAACGAAGAAATCACTACCCACCGGTGGCGGTGGACCTGGACCGGAATTTGGTGAGGGTGGGGGTTAGCATTTGCAGTATTCGGAGACGGTATACCGATGGCCCATATGTTTAAAGCAATGCTAAAAGCATCATTAGAGGCGCACCCGATAAGCAGAAAAGCATATATTATATACTTCTCAATATTGACATTTTCCCCCTTTTTTTTAACTACATGTATTAAAAGAATAAACTAACACAAAATCTCATTTTATATATGAAATTGCAAAATTTTCAGGTACAATCTTACATAATTTTAATTACTGCTCAAACAAATGTAATAAATTTAACAGTGACATATGACATCTTCCTTTCAAAGTGAGATCATTGTTAATAAAAAATATAAAAATATTATATGAATAAAAATTAAAAGTGTTTATATATTAATTATATTTATAATAAATATATAATTAAAATAATTATTTTTTAAATATAATTAATATATAAAATATTTTCAATTTGAATAATTTAATTTATTTAGCGTTATTTTAAAAATTATTATATTTCATCTGTTGAGGATAAATTGAAGCCCTTGGATTCTATGATTTGGACTTGATACTGATAAAATATTCCACTTTTTTTTGTTGCTTTAAAAAAATAATAATGAAAAAACTAGTCTAACAAGCTTTATAGCTAAGCTTTTATGTATAATCACCAGTCACAGTAAATCTGACATGAGTTTTTTGTTACCTAATAAAGTGATACAGTGGACCATTGAATACTAATGCATGCAGGAGACAGGGTAAAAAAAATAATTAAAAGTCATAGTTTTGAGTTTCATAAGAGTCTTCATTAAAGATGTAAAGTAGGGTATAAAGAATCACTAAAAATTTATTAATATTTTATATATATTTCAATGTTTTGGGTTTTGTGAGTTGAATTAATCAATTTCACTTTTTTTTTTATTTCTTTTCTAATATGGAGGATGGGGGCAAAGTGCCATGTGGTGAGCTCAGATGTACTCACATGGCTCTTCTCTAATATCCAGGCTTTCTGTGAGAGCTGTGAGTATGAGGAAGTAAATGAATTGGGTTTCTCAAGAGAATCAATTGCAGAGAAAGACCATGGCTTATTGGCGTTATAAAACAAAAACCCAGTTTTTTAGGAGCAAAAGGCTGCTTGGAAATTTGTGTGTGATGTAAGAATTAATTCATTTTAGTTTGTCTATAGCTAAACTAGGGCACAAGTGACAAGCCTGCACAAGAAGAAAATTTTAAATAATTTTTCTTTTTTAAAAAAAATCTTGTAATATTCTTACTTTTACATATGGTGCCCTTTTCTCAGTTCTAATTACTATCTGCTGCTTCTCCAATTTACCAGCTAGCACACAACACAATTTATCATTTAAGCTTCTTCTTGTTCATTCTTTTCTTTGGTGTATCATCCTTTTTTTTTTGTTATCAACAAATTTTCTTCAAATCCCACATGTAAAACCTTCCATTTTTTTGCATAGTTTCAGCAACAGATCTTTTTAAGATTAAAACCATATGCATATTTCAATAGTAAACAGAAAAAGCTTCTTCTTCTTCACTCCCTTTTCTAGCAAATAATTACTGATAAAGAAGGGTCAGGTCCTTAACAAGTACAGAGTTACTCAAGTTTAAGAGTACAAATGCCTTCTCTTTCTGGTTTCTTGAGAAACCCATTATCATGGATGCCTTTTCTTGGTCTACTTCTAGCTGGTTTTTTGGGTTATAGCTTTTTCTCCTCCATTTTTCTTACATCAGTATTAACATTATCTGCTACTTTTATCTCAAACTTCTCAAACAAAAAACTGGCAGAAAAATCAGTTAAAGCTGTTTCGCCTAATCAAGAATATTCACCTTCGCATTGCTTGAAAGACCATATCATTACTAAAGCAATAGTAGAAGAAAATGAAGAAAAGAAAGTGGAAGATTACATCAGCCAGATTGATGAGTGTTTAACGCTATCAAAAACTCAGAATGAAGAAGTTCAAGAACAGGAAATGGAAGATCCAGTCGATCAGATTGACGAATATTTAACTAGATCACCGCTAGTTATCCTACCAGAAAGCGACGGCTGCCTTGGCCGTTCATCAACTAGTGAAGATTTTGAAGTGGATTGGCCTTTTCAAGATCACAACATGTTTCGGAGCCCAGATTGCTCTGATGGGTCTATTTCTGATGAAGAAAGTCTTATTGAAATTGCACTTCCAAGCGGGCATTACATTGCTGATCATAATAAACAAGATCATCAAGATATTATCAGTAATAAGACGTTTAAGCTGCACAAGAAATTGCCAAATTTCTCTTCAACAGGGCCGTTGTTCAAACATGGTGGAGGGCTAATGGAGCTTTTGGCAGAACTAAATGAGATGAATGAAGAGGAAAATTTGATTGAAATTGATATATCAATTGGCTCCATTAAGTATCCAAGGTTTGAAATTGAAGCTTAATTAAGCACTAATAGTTAATTAATATTTTATACTAATTATAATTTAAGGTTTTTTTTTATCCTATTGTGGACTTGGAAATATGATTAATTAGCTAGAGAATTTTAATTACATTTTATATATACTCTGTATTTTTTTTTCTTTTTTTCTTGTGTTATATGCATAAATTTCAGCTTCTGATCTTAAGTTTTGTTCTTAATTTTGATCTTTTGGTAAGCTTTGGATATTCTCTAAAGCTAATTGTACTAAATAAAGCTAATTCTCTAAAGCCTTTGTTTTTCTCTTAATGCTCAATAAAGTATGTTCAATTGATGGAATTCCACTTTCGTATATATTATGTCTTTTTTTTTTTCAATGATTTTCTTCTTATTCTTATGCCTCATAATAGCTTGGATTGAAAAAAAAAATTCATATGATCGATTAACTAACTCGAAATTAAAATTGAATTAAATTGAATTGAGTTTCTTTTTATTGTTCCCATTTAATTGGTATTTTTAAAATTATGCATTTGATCAAACGTTTGTATGATTATAATCATTTTTTGTTTTAAAAGGTTAAGATTACAACAAGACCGTTGAAATATCTTAATTAATAGATATTTTATCATAATAATTCACATTTAACTCATAACAATTAATTTATATTTATATTTTATTATAAATTCTTTAATAATGATTATAAGGTTCATATTTTCATGTTTATAACTATTATTATAAATTAAATTAAATGTGTATATGTTTATTTTCTTATCTTTAAATTGTATTCTTTTAAGTTAATTATATAGCATATTGAGAAAAAAAATTAATTTTAAGAAATTTTGATTAAAAATCTAAAATATTATAAAGAAATCCTTATTCATTAATTAATAGTATCTAATAAATCATAAAATGCATATTCTTATATATTTCAATTATGTTCATTCAACCATCAATTTCTAAAGTGAAAACCGTACACTAAAACATTTCAAATTTATCAATTTAATTAATCATTTTCTCCCTTAAATCGAATTTTCAATAAATAGTTCAATTTTCTTTCCCAACTTGATACTCATTTTCTTCAGTATTATTGATCTCAAAATACCACCTTATGTTCCAAAATTTTTCAGTTCTTTTTCTCCTTATTTTTGGAGATATGTTTTCTAAACCTAAATTATGTTTTTCTCATCCCTTTAAATAGTATTTACTCTTTTTCAATTTAAATATCATTTTAAAAAATTTTACTCATATTAAAAAATTAATTAGAGTTATCAATTTACTTTTAATTAATAATTTTTCTATCCAATATTTACACTCTATTTAACTTTCTCACTTATTAATAAAAATATCAAATATTAAATATTAAATATAGAGAACAAATTAATAAATAATGTTATGATTTTGCCTTAAAATGATTGAAAGTCAAATATTTTAAAATAAAATTATAACTCTAAAAACGGAGGAAATAATTTATCAATAATCATAATCATATTGTATATAGAATTTTTAATCTCATTCATACTCTATATATACAGGAGCGAAGTCAGACTTTTTAGTGAAGCGGGACAAAATAAAAATATAATATATTTTTTAAAAAATTTAAAGAGAGACGATTAAATATTTTAAAAATTTTAATAATACATATATATATATATATATAAATTTTAAAACAAAAAGAGGGCAGTTGCCCCCTTTTAATTCATGTGTCTTGGCTGTTGCATATATATTTATCCAAATAAAAAACTTAATTAATAGTTAAATAATTTTAAACCTAAAAATCTTACCCATTGGTTATCGGCGTGCTCGACTCAAAAATCAACATATATATTCATACATGTATGTATGTAAATATATATTCAAAATAGGCATATCTTAGATGCTTAGAAACTAGCTAGATTAAGAAATTTGATCCTACATGCCAACGCAAATAAGCACATGTTAACTCGTCAAGTACTTATTCACATTCCTTAATGGTACCACTGAATCTTTTCAATATAATCCAAAACTGAAGGGAACACAGACTCCAATCAGAAGTTACGCAGTTAACATATTGTTCATTGCATATCTTCATATCTTCAATTTGATAGACCTTATTTTATCTCAGCTTTTAAAAGGTATTAGACACTCAAAAGGCTTCCAAGAGTCAAGTTGAATAATAAACTGGTAAAGCAAAATGAAAAGCTCTTCACCAAATTGTAGGAAGCGGCTCAGCAAATAAGCTCCTGTCGTTTTATGTTTGTGTGCATCTCCGCTTGTACCAGGCAAAAACCTGCTAAAAATCGTATTCTAAGAAATTTAGCTTAAAAGCAGCCACTTTGAAAAAGAGCGTCAGATTTCTCTCTGACCTTGATTTTCATGGACTTTGGCTTTGCCTATCAGTTGTTCATCTAGATTCAGAAAGATAGCTAAGAGGACAACTTGCTGTGGAAAAGTATTCAATTTCAATTCGCATTCCATCACAAAAGGCTTCATGTATTATGTTAAAAACCATATCATTCATTTGTCAATGCTTAATGTACATCAATTAATGAGATTTTTGTTAGTCTTATCATAACTGTAAAGCTAAAACTGAGAAAAAAAGCCACATATCGAGTAAATATACACCAGTAAATTGAAGGCAGAAGGAAAAACGATTCCAAGTGCGCATACGTTTCTCCTATATCATAACATACGTTTCTCTTGTAAGATCCTCTAGATTGGCTCCTAGTGGTCTAGATTGGTTCCTAATTGTTAAGCATCCAGCCAAAGCCAGTTCTTTCTCCTTGAGATTGCTCTGCCAATGAATCGAGAAATTGAAGCTGTCTTTTTATCCATGGGGGATCATCCTGTCTAATCCAAAGAGATTCACCAGTGTCCGTGTGCTTAAAATCTGGTGCTCGTGAGTTTTTCTTATTTTCCCTGTTATCCCACCATTCACGCGGTTGTTGAAAAAGACTTCCCACAAGTGATAGTCATTTCTGTTCCTTTCCATGCCAGTCTCAGCCACACCTTGTGCCTTCCTCTGTTTGGCTATTTCTACGTCAAGCAATTCGAGTTGTCTTTTGACCCATGGTGGGTCATCTGGCCTCAGCCAAAGATTTTCACCAGTAAACTTATGCTTAAAATCTGGCGATAATGGATATTTTTTATATTTCCTCTTATCCCACCATTCATGTGGCTTACAGAAAAACATTTACCAGTTTGTGGAATTTTCCATGTCAGTTTCACCTAATGTTTCAATAGACATATAAACAGATAAGAAGGAAAGGAAGGGAACAACAGAAAATGAAAAAAAAAAAAAAGAATTTGAGCCCCTATTACTAATAATGTCAAAGAAACTATCATGATAAAACAGAAAGCTAGATCCTCATAGGCTCAGCCTGGGGAAATTTGGCATAGTCTAGATGGATATGCTCATATAGTTAAATAATTAAGTAAGAAATTTTCTCATCATTTTAAGTTGAGAATTGTAAGAATGTGCCAACAACTTTTTACAGGAACTATTTTTGAGCTAAGGATGTGATCATATTCACACAAGCAATGAAGTCTGGAATTGCAAAATGATTACATTGATCATCTCATCATCTTTTGGATATTTCATCTCTAATCAGAGACACAAATCATATATTGGCAATCAACTCAGAGTTATCCCATACACTAATTAAGCTGCAAAGAATTTCTTAACTTGAAATCGCAGCAATAGCTTCACCAGAAGTCAGGAGGGAGGAACACAGATATTTTAAAAATATATTTCAAAAAAATAGTGAAAATGTAATACCTCCTCCTCATTCTGGTTCCTCTGATTCTTTGCTTGCCTTTAACTGTGATTCCTCTGATTTTTGGAAGGATTTTGACTGTGACTCGTCAGATTTTTGGAAAGCAGAGCCTTGATGATGTTGTGCAACCTAAATCAATTCTCTAACAATTATCTGCACAAACACATGAAATCATTATGTAAGGAGTCAGCACAAATAGAAAAGTAAATGAGAAAGTGTTTTTCAGTTTGTATGCATCTCCTCCCCCTGTACACTCAATAAAAATGATAGAACTTCATTATTGTCTGAATAACCTCATCTTCACACAAACATATCAACAAAATTTTCAAGCAATATGATAAACAAATAGGAATTTAAAATTAAAAAAAAATAAAAAACAGAGGATTGGCAACTTTTGAGGAAATTAAATGAATTCAGTTAATAAAAAAAAAGTAGCACAGTGTACGAATGCTCCCGCAATAAGCAGGATTCAAAAAAGAATCGAACTCATTAGATCTTTGTACGCGGCCTTTAAGAGACCCTTTTTACTACTCGAATCCGTGACCTCATGTCATACAGCGACACACTTACTGCTGCACCAAGACTCCCCTTCAAATGAATTAAGGTAATATACCTTGTAAAATGATCTAAGGTTTCCATTCTCATCAGCCTTATTGTAAGACCCCAAAAGGCCTGAAACATAAATAGTATCGTTTTGCTTCAGATGTTGAATACCCATTTTTGCCATATCATTCCACATATCCACTAGTATCCTGTCTCACCAATTCCAAAACTCTTAGTTCATCATTCAACTATTCAAGTCACAAAAACTCTTTTAACTTCAGTTGAAACTAACCTGAAAGTGCGATTTGGAACTCTGGGGTTTGTAACGTTGATAAAGGTATAGACCCCAAAGTAATCGGCTTTCGTCTTGAAAATCTCTACTAGCCGAACTACTGATCCGATAAAGCTGGCAGAATTGTCAAACTGAGATTGCCAAAATATGGTGGTTGGCCGCTGGTGTCGGAGAACATGTCGATAAACGGCGCTGCCGGCTTCTTCAGCTTCATCTTTGTCGGTGGAGAAAGCAGGTGATCTAGGGTTTGGAGCAAAATAGGATGAAATGGAAGCGAGTCTTAGAAGTGAAAAACGGGGAATGTTTCGAATTAGAAATCCGATTCGACACGCTTTGTTCGTGCATTCAGATTGTAATTGCAGATTTGGGGATTTTTCGGGCGGGAAATGAATTGGCACTTTGGCAGGGTTCTGACTTCTGACAAAATCAAAGTGACTCAGCAATAAGAGAGAATCCACAGTCCAACACAGTACAGGTGCCTATGGCCGCATCAACTTGAAAAATGCTAAATTTTCTAGGGCTTTTACAAATATGTGATTGGTTGATAAAATGTTTATATGTGATGATTATATGTCATTATAAGAGATTTTCTGCTCAATTTTTCAAAAACAAAATTTTTTAATTATTATAAAATGTTCCCACATGTTGATATAATATTATTTTATAACAATTAAAAAATTTTAGTTAAAATCAGCGATGCATGATATAATTTTTTACCATCATATATTCTCTATTATGTTTTTCTATAATAGCGTTTCATTCAAATTTTAAAATTAAAAATAAAATTATAATTGAAATAAAATAAAATTATAATTGAAATAATTATTTATTTATTTATTTGATTTATTTTAAAATTAAAATTTAAATACTTATCTTTTATTATTATTTAAGAAATTTAAAAATATTATAATTAGAAAAAATAAAAAATAAATTTATTATATTTTATTTTAAAAATTAAAAAAAATTAATCTTTGATTTTATTAAAAAAATATATATTTAAAAATTCAGAGATATTGTAATTAGAAAAAATAATAAAAAAATATTAAATTGATTATATGTTATTTTGAAATTTTAATTAATTTTATTAATAAAAAATTAATTTTATTTTATTAATTTTATTATAAAAATAAAAATATATATTTTTTAAATTTTTTTATTATTATCAAAAATTAAATTTGATTAATAGGACAGTAACAGAGAATCATCCATTTTTCTTTATAAGTTAAAGTAATTTTTATTACTTGATCTATTTTATCCAATCAAATAATATCAACAAAAATAACTTATTTTTATTTTTTTCCCCAACCAAACATCTCTTATATTCAATCCCCCAATGCTATAATGCATTCAACTAATAAAATCAAACAAAATGCAACTATTAAACCCGCAACTCAAGTCTCTCTTATTATTTACTTCAATTTTTTTCATATTTCATCTTATTTTAAAATTTTATCAAATGAAAATGTATTATTTTTTTCATACAAATAAGATAAAAAATAATAATAATTTCTAATAATTATTCAAATTTGATATATAAATATAAGCAGTGGCGAAACTAGAAGCATGATAAATAGAAAGTAATTTTTTTAGGTAAAAATAAAAATTACAATCGAATTAAAAATAATATTTAATATTGCAATAAAATTTAAATTTTTATTTTTATTTTTTTATATATTATTTTATTTTAATTATTAGATGTATTAATTTATTTAAGTAATTTTATTAATTTAAATCTTACAAAAATACTATTTTAAATGAGAATATTACTTTTATCTAATTCATAATCAAATTATAAAATTTTAACAATAATCTAAATATCTAATTATAAAATTTTAAATATACAAAAAAACAATAATATATATTTATTTTTATATATAAAATCTAATAATTTATATATAAAAATATATATAATTTAAATAATTATAAATATATATAATCATATAATAATTTATATATAAATTATAAATATAAATATATATAATTACATAATACTTTATATATACAATTTATATAAAATATATATACACATTTGTAAAAGGAGTGGGAGGAGGGGACCCTGCCTCCGCTTATATGAGTGAAAGAAAGATATAAAAGAGTGAAATATTATTGAATTAAGCATTAAGGTGAAAAATGACAACATCCCTTAGGCTTCCTAAATCAAAATCAAGCATCCAAAACGTTTATACAAATTTGAAAAATTGTGTACTGAAATATACATATAAACAAAGGACAGATAAGTCATTAATAGAGTTAAACAGCTAAAAAGTCTAAGAGGAGTCTTTTTAGTTTATATAAGCTTCTGCATGTAGAAGACAAAATAACTTTAAAATTAACCTGTTTCAATCCATACTTCTCATGGAATTTGCTTTTCTTTTTTTTCCTTGGAGCCTTCTACTCCCAAATTTAATCATACATTACATAAATAAATAAATAAATCTAACCATATATTATTCCTCTCCCACTTACCACCACTACCATAAAGTGCCTCTTGTAATTTTTTTTTTTCAAAAAAAAAATCTGTTATATAAACAATGGTTTTGATGATCATTAAGAATATATGTAGTTTTTTTTTCATTTGTTATAAAAATGTAGTTATTGACTTAGTTAAAATTTTAAAACTCCAAAGTTGACTCCAATTTTCAGATATTGTCAATACTTTTTTCTTGTTGAACTGATCAATACTTTACTTTTTACAAACTATATACTAAATAATTGATTGTATAACGAATTAATAATTGTAGACTTCATAAAAGTAATAATTTTGTTAGGAATATTATATTTATTGTTCTGTTCATTTGTAAAGATAATGATATCTCTTTTATACCCAAACTATAGCCAAGATGTTATTTAATAACATAATTATTAAATATTTAAAATTAAAATCTTTCAGTATTAACTATTTTAAATTATTTAGTTATATTATTTTACGAATTTTAATTTAACTAAAAACTACAAAAAATAATAAATTAACATTTTTTTAACTTAAAGTTTACCTAAGGGATTAGATTTTTATTTTTTTTTTATAATTATAAAATTATATTACTTTTATATCATTCAATATTTCAATTTCTAATGTTTAATTTCATATTTACTAAATACCACTTAAATAAATATTTTATATTTATATTTTTTAGATAGTACTGTGATAAATTTATTTTATTTACTAGTTAATATAAGGATAATCGTTGTCCATTAAAAGTTACAAACGATTCTTCATTTTAACACTAACAATTTCTGCTTTTAAACAAAATATTTAAATTATTTTTATTTACATTATCTGAATACCGGAAAATAAATATTAAAATAAATTTAAAAATACATAATTAAATAGAAGAGGTTATATTTGAATTATTTTTTTGGTCGAGACCAATAGTCAAATACAATGATTAATTTTTTTACTAATTTATAAGCATCTTAAATGATAGTATAATTAATTAGAAAATTTAAAACTGCTTCACATTTAATATTAAAATATTAAAAATTTAAAATTATTTTATATTTAATGTTGAAAATTAAATCTTTAATTTTTAGTTAAGAATGAATAAATTCTTACCATTCAACTACAACTCCAAAATTATATTTAAATTATTTTATTGACCTGCTAAGACAAATCAATCACAAGTGAAACATGTTGTGTTTTAATAGGAAAATAAAAATATGAATATCTAATTATCTAAAAAAATATGAATATCTAATAAGTAAATTTTCATAAGGACCAGCATTGTCAATGATCCAGATAAAGCCACGTTTACCGACAGTGAGATATGCATATGATCCAACGGTACTGCACAACCTACAAAAACTACGCTTGCGCCAAGCCGCAGCAGCCGCCTAAAGAATCTCTAATAAGCTCATCTCAGCACGTGTCTATTCTTCAACCGTCCAAATTCCTTGGGCCTACTTTTAATCCAACCCTCCTCAATCCTCCACGTCTGTAGACTCTTATCGACAAATAAACGGCCTATAATAATACACGTGTCATAGCCCATATGTTATTAGCTCTCTAATCCAACGGACCTCAACACTTCCTCCTCCCCTTCTTTCTCCACACCGCCCCTCTCCTTCTCTGTCTCTGTCTCTCCTTCTCCAATTTGCCGGCGATTGTCTTCTTTTCCCAATTTACCCCCTCGGCCTCTCTAATTACGATTTATATCCACTTAACCCCGTGATAATAGCTTGAGATTTTAGAGATCTAATTTAGGGTTTTTAAAAAAAAAATTTAATGGCGGATTCCGACAATGAATCTGGAGGGCACAACAATAACGCGAACAGTGAGCTGTCGGCGCGGGAACAAGACAGGTTTTTGCCAATCGCTAACGTTAGCAGAATAATGAAGAAAGCTCTGCCGGCGAACGCGAAGGTCTCGAAAGACGCGAAAGAGACGGTGCAGGAGTGTGTCTCCGAATTCATTAGCTTTACTACCGGCGAGGCATCCGATAAGTGTCAGCGAGAAAAGCGGAAGACGATCAACGGCGACGATCTGCTTTGGGCCATGACGACTTTAGGGTTTGAGGAGTACGTGGAGCCATTGAAGATTTATTTACAGAAGTATAGGGAATTGGAAGGTGAAAAGAGTTCTCTGGGAAGACAAGGAGAGAAAGATGGTGCTGGTGGGTCCGGTGGTGGTGGTGCAGCTGCTGGCGGTGGTGGGTCTGGTGGTGGTGTTAGTTCTGGTGGTGGAGGAGGAGGGTTTAATGGTAGTGGTGGTGGTAGCATTGGTGGGATGTATGATGGGATGATGATGATGGGACGTCATCAAGGACACATGTACGGCGCCGGTGGGTATCATCATCAAATGGGTATTGGAAAAGGTGGCTCCGGCAATTCAAGGTAGGTTGGTATTGAACTTGGAGGGAGTTGTTTTTCAGTTTAGTAAGTAAATTATATATATTTTTACTTGTTATTATCAAGGGATTAACTTGATTAATTAAATAGGTTTATATTAATTAATCAAAATGGGAGGGTGGTGTTGAAGGTGGTTCATGTGTAATTTGGGGAGAGGCATAGGCATAATTAATAAATATAATGCATTGTACAAGTTTATGTTCGTAACAATCTAATGATAGAGAGTACTAATTGAGTAGGAGGGAAATGTTGAATTCTCTCAAAAAAAAAAAAAACTATTTGTATCATAATTTTTTTCCCAATATATTTCTTGCCATTGTTGTAGTTTATTCAATGTTTTTAAGATAAAAATTGGTAGCTTTGAATGGGTAATTGTTTGTTGAGTTTATATAATGAATTAAATCCATGTGACACGCTTTGAGTTGAGTTCGCTTCAGACAGTTGCTAAAAGAAAGAAAGAAAGGAAATTAGAAGAGTCTTTGTTTGCTTTGGACATGTTTCTTTTTGAGGAATTTATGTTCTGAGCTTGCCATTTGTCACCTAACTATGTATGTTTTATTTTTTTAATTTTTAATTTTTAAAACTATGAACTTATTAGTAGGAGTGCTAAATAGTGGTAAAATTATACTAAATTTTTTTTTTGTCAATATTTTCTAGATTTCAACAATGTACTTGTCTGGAAATTCTATTTTGAAAAAAGTGAATATGCCTCTGCTTCTATCATTTCCTATTTCAATGTCTCAAATTTGGGTTATTAAAAACAAAAAGAAGGGTTAGATTTTCTCTCTCTTCTAGCTACATTTGTATATGCTTCTCATCATCAAGTATTAATGAGGCTATGTTAGCTTTTGTCAACATTGGCTATAAATAGAGTGGTTCTTTCACTTTAGCTTCTTTCACCTCCATTTTTATAAACATGTGTTATTGAATTAATATAAAATTATGGCTATTTAGTCTGTATACTGATTCTATCCATTTATCATCTTTCATTAAAATTTCTTTTTTAGTTAAATATTTTCCAAAAAAGTATTTTAATTGCGAAAACATATGTATTTGATAATATATGGGTATGCGGATCATTTACCCGGTGAATCAGAGCGGATTCAAATTAAATATATTTAGAAAATTAAATTTATTATCTAATATTATCTAAATATGTGGATTCGAATTACTGACCACTTGATTTCACTACATTCAAACGTTCATTTCAAATTTTAAATTTGTTTTGAATTAAGTTGCAAATCAAACAAAAAGCTCAATTCAATTTAGAGCTTTTGATAAATATAAAAGAAAATTTTAAAAAAAGTTAAATTTTTAATATTTATAAATTATTTATTAAAATATTAAATTTTTATGAATTTATAATGAATTTATTGTAAGTGTATAAATTTTATATAATTTATTATGTATTTATAATAAAAATTGAAAGGTGAAAAAAAAAATATGGAGAGATGTTATTTTCCGTCAATTTAATTAATCTGCACAGCTTTCAAAAAAAAGTCGATCTGCACATAGCCTTCTAATTTGATGGATACATATTAAAGAAATGCAATTGTCTTGTTAAGTCACATCTTGACCAATGAGAAAGAAAGGTCTTTAAATCTCGGAATATGTTATTATTTATTCATTTTCACTTTAAAGTATCATGTGGAAATAGGGCATACATATATTAAGATAGTAGTTAATAATTATAAATTTTATTAAAAATTTATAATTTATTTAATTATTTTTTTCAATTATTTTTTAAATATTAAAAACTCCTTTGGTTCATAAATATGTTACTTTACAATGGCAAAATTTATTTATAAATAATTGTTATTTTATAAAAATTAATATTATTTTATAATTTTTATTTTAAATTTATTTTTCTATAATACTAAAAAAATAAATTTAAAACTTTAATTTTTTAAAATTTGTATAATTTTCAATGAGTAATAAATTAAATGAGTAATAAATTAAAGAAGAATGATAATTTAATAAAATAATGATATAAAATAGATTAGTATATAATTTTTTTTAATTTTGTACAAAAGTTTTAAAATAATTTATATTTATAGACGAAAAAATATTAAGATTATAACATATAATAAGTAAGAGTAAAATTTAAAATTTTATAATTAATTGTTATATTTTAATTTATAAAAATAATATTTGAAGTGTAACAGAAGTTTTCCACTAAAACACTTGAAGACTGAAGTTTTGTTGAAAAAATAGTAAAAGGGTCCACATGGGCACCACATTTTGCACCACTGAACAAGCAAAGCACCAATATTGACTTAAAGCGTGTGGTCTCGACTCTCGTGGGAGACTTGAGAAGCAGAAATCTGACCACTGATACCCCTAACCCGAATGAATTTTGGTCATATCTGATTTAGCGATTTCATGCAGCTGGTAGCTGATAGCTGGTAGCTGGTAACTATTGCGGATAGCTGTTAGCTGATGAATAATGAGCGTTTGGTAAAAATATAGTAAGCTATTGTTGTTATTGTGTAAAATGACCAATAAAAATATAATTTTAAATAAACTCAAATTTTGAAAATTTGAATAATAAATATATTTATAATAAATTTAAAAAATATAATCTACCAGCTACAATAAAAATAGATTGATGCCTTTTTTTTGTAAAATTTATTGGTAATTTTTTTATCGAAAAAAATATTAGTAACTTTTTTTTGGTAAAATATATTGCAATCCACATATATTCGATTAATTAATATATATATAAAAGATTGACGTATAAATTATTGATTTGACATATATCGTTATACTTTAATAATCACACGTTATAAGTTTAAATTAAAGATTACAAATATTAATATTATCTAATAATTCAGGGTTAATATTGTCAAATAAAAAAACTATCAGCAGCTGTTTAGAAAAAGCTAGGAGGAGGAGCTTTTTTAAACAACTGCTGTTTGAACCTTCAAACAGCTAACAGCTGCTGATAAAAAAGTTAATCAAACACCTATTTTTTAGCTGATTGACTTGAAACAGCTATCAGCTGCCTCAATCAGCTAAACCAAACACCCCCTTTATGTCATTTTAATCTAAGTTTCGCCATTAATTATGGGCATATGTTTGAGATTTTTTTATTATTATTTAATTACTTTTTTATATTTAATATTGAAAAATTATATAAATATCATCTATTATTTTAATTTCAATACGAAGAAATTAATTTGCAAATAAAACGAGTTGGGTCTTAAAAATTTGACTTTTTTACATTAAGATTCAGTTCATGAACAGATACAAGGACTTGACTTCAGAGTTTCATTGGTACTATCATAGTAAGCTAAGTTACAGGGGTTCGTTGTAATTTTAACTTTTAAACTGGATTTGTGCAACAATTTTTCTTTTTTTATTTTTGAAATTTCTTCAAAAGTACGTTAAAAAATCAAATGATTTAAAAAAATAAGTTTTTCTTTCAAAAATATCTTTTTTTTTAATTTTTAATTTCAAAAATACTTAAAATTACACAAGTATATATATTATGCTAAAAGTATACTCCACTTTCAATAATATATATTTAGCATGTTAAAAGTATATTCAATTAGTAGGATATTTGAAAAAAAAAATGATATAGTGTAATTTTAAAAAAAAAAATAATATGAAAATGCTACCATTGTTTACACTTTGTATATAACAATGCATAATGAGAAAAAAAAATCCCAAAACCTCAATATCCCAATACAACTGAAGGACCCTAAAAACAAAATAAGAAAAGCAAAACCAATTGCAGAGTACATATAGTTTTAGTTTCAAACAGAAGGATACAATTCATAATAATGGTCTTGCCTTGCAACACCTCAAACCAGTAGCAACATATGACAGAAGATACGACATTAATCCTGAATTTTCACAAACTGAGAGCAATGAGAAGGATAGAGAAGAGCCATTTTGACAGCAGATTGCATATTGGTGCCAATTAGCCATTTTGACAGCGGGCTACACAATGGTAACACAGAAAGAAATGGGTTTATCGTCAACAAATTGCACAGAGCGCACCAGCAGTGAGTGAAGTAACTATCACAACTTATTAAGAACACAAAAATTATCAGGAGTATGCAGCAGCAACCATCAAACACCATGCCAATAAAATTTAATAAAACAAAAATGTCTATCATAAAAAAAACAAAATAAAATATGTTATTATTATTAATAATAAACCTTTATTTATTAATCTCATATATTGAAGTAAGAAATAGTACTGGAGTTAATTTTATTTTATTTGCCTAATTTCTTATTTCTATTGCTAATCAATTTCTTCATATGCCCTTGGTAATTTTATTGATGATGCTAAGCAATGATTGGATCATGATCTTTTAGGGGTTTTTAACCCTAAAAGCAATAGTTATGAATTTTAATTTCATTTATGATGGGTTCCTATATTCTTTTGAGTTTGGCTATACTATTTTTATATAAAAAAAAATAGTTATGAATTTTAATTTCATTTATAATTAAATTAATAATGATTGTTACATATTTGATAATTTTTCCAATTTTAAATGATTGTCGATTTTTTTTTAAAAAAAAGTTTATTCCAAAATAATTATCTTTTCAAGAGTTTAAAGAAGGTTTTTTATTTTTTGAAATTTTTTATCTTCTCAATAAATTATTTATTCATTTATATCAAAATCAAAAAGAGAACATTTTAAATTTTTTATTAAATTAAAATAATTTTTATCTTAAAATAAAAATAATTTAATAATTTTCTTAATCAATATATTAAAACCTTGAAAGACAAGAATTGATAATGCCGGGGAATGCGATTGAAAATAAATAAAAATTAAAAAAAAATTGACTTTTTAGAAAGAAATTGATTGAGGGATATAATAATAACAATGGAGATTGTCGGTGGAGTACATAAGCTAGGTCTCCATCGAAGGTCGCTGTCCACGTGGCCCAATCTGATAAGCCAACTTAAATGCCAGTTTGGCTCTAATTGGATTTTGTACGTTGCTAATGCTACCGACACTGCTGGCTCCCACTTCTTAACGACTTTCATATTCCACCATTACAAAATTCGACAATTTAATTAACTAAATAATAATCTATACGTATCCATTATATACTATTTGTTTATTGTAATATTTTTTTGATTAGAAGAAGAAGATTTCATTAAAAACTAAAGTAAAAGTAGAATAGAAGCAAACATAAGAAAGCACATGGAACAAACGAAGATCAAACACAGATCACGAAAACCAGAGGGAAAGGGTAACCAAACTAAAAAAGAAAAACAGAATAAACAAACCCCGCATAACAATAAACCGAACACCAATTCTCAAATTCCCTTTAAAGAAGAGTACAAAGAACTCAGCATTAGTGAATTCTCCAAAATATGACCGTAAAGTGCAAAAGATAGGCCGAGATTTGATAAGAAAAGCAGAGCCAATATCAAGTTTATCCTCCATAATAGGAAGATCAACTTAGAGATGAAAGATTGAGTACCTCTGCTATCCCATGCATCCTCAAATCTTAAAATTGATGAGGGAAAGGAAGGACCAGAGGTTCTATAATATCCATGGTTTTAGTTAAATTAAATAAGTATTTGATGATTAATTAAAGTATGAGTTAAGGTATATATGGATATGTACTTGATGTATACACAAAAAATATATAATATATATAAAATATATAACTAATATATACTTATTGTATATGTTAAATACATATTATATACCTAATACATATAAGATATAAACATGTTGTACACATTATGTGTAATATTCCCATTTTTTTATGTACATTGGTGTGAGTAATATGGATGATTTTTATTGGTAGAGAGAAATATAAGAGATATGTATATTGATTGTTTGAGATATACATGAGATATATAAGATATATACATATATATATATATAATATACTATATATATAAATGAGCTATAAAATGGTGTTGGAAAAGATGATGATGATGATGATGATAATAATTATTATTATTAAGAGAAGAAAAAAAGTTAAAGAAGGAAGAAAAAAAATTGGTGGAATTAATTAATTAATTGTATAAGAGATGAGGATGAGAATTAAAAGGGACATTTTTCTTTTTCTTCTTCCTCTTTTGAACATGAGTTTTGAAAGAGAGTAAAAGGAGTGCAAGATTCTTCTATAAATCAAATACTATAAGAAATTCAAGACTATTTAAAGAGGTTTTGAAGATTTATGGATGAAATCAAGTAAGTAAATATCTTAAAGCTTTTAATTTTGAGTTTTTGAGTTTATGTATGAAATTTTTAGTGAGAGAAAGTGTTTCTAAATTGTTAAATTTATAAAAACTAATGTTAAAATGATGAATATGTGGAGAATTGTTAGTTGGTTGATTAAAATGGATAAAATTGATAAATTTAGGGTTATGGAAAGTTGATATGTAAGTTAGGGTTTTGGTATGGATAATAATAACTATTGAAATAGATTAATTAAATATTATTTTAATGTATATGTTATGAATCTATGATTAGAATTTTGATATGGATGAGTTTGGATGAATTTAATATTATGGGAAGAATATGTAATATTAAAGTTTTCAATATGGGTGTTTGTTAATTAATGAAATGAGATGAAATAAGGGTGTTTTATTGTAAATGTTATGATTTTATGGCGGGTAATGTGATATAAATGGATTTTGGGAAAATTAGAGTTTATGGTTAAAGTATGTGAATTTGAAATTATTTGAAAGAGGTTTTTATAATTGTGAAAATGAGTAATTTTGTAATTATTTTAGTAAGGAAGTAATAATTTTATAGTTAAAGGTTAAATATGGATTAAGTGGATAAAGTGTGAATAAAGTAGAAAATGGTAAATATAAGATTTGTTGAGAATGTTATAGGAAACAATGATGTCCTGTGTAATATAGGTGATGAGTGTTACTTTGGGCTATAAAAAGATAATTGTACTTGAAATGAATAAAAAGTATTCATGTTATGTAGTATGATGAAGTATAAGAACATGTTGGTGAACATGGGATATATAGTGAATATAATTTAAAATATATGTAATGTGAGTTAAATTATATGCAATGTGAGGAAGAATTGTGAATAATATGGAAAATTGACATAAGGGATAAAGATATAGAAATGGATATGGTAATTTGGCAACATGGTGATAAAATGTTGTAATTATGTATAAAAAGTATGTGTGTTATTATGATCGTGATATAAGGAGTAATGTAATAAATAATTATGTTATACATGTATATGGTGTGAAAAAAAATATAAAAATTGAGTATATATGTGTGCAATTGAGAAGAGATGGAACATGGTGAATTATGTAAAAATATGAGAAAATGGATAAAGTGAGTGATAATATTTGTTGTAATGTGTTTGTGATTAGATAAAATATGTGAAATGAGTCACATTGTAAAATGTGACTCATGATTATTGTGAAATGAATGTTAAATGGTAAAGAGAATATGAAGTATGTTTGAATGTGTTGAATAGAAATGGTTATGAAAGGTTATTGTTGGCACTGTAGAGTCAATTGTCAACAGTATATCATGATTTTTGTTGTATCTACGGAAAAGACATGCTTGTGTTAAATATCTTTATACTGAGGAGACGGTCTTCAGGCAATGATAAACATTTTGTTTTCGGTGTTGAGAAAGGGCGGCTTACGGGTGATTTAAGTGACATTTGCCCTTGGTGTCTATAGATGCGGCCTATAAGTAATGATATGACACTAGCTTCGGTGTCTATAGGGACGGCCTTCGAGTGATTGATATGACACTTATCCCGGTATCGAGATGAATTAAATTTGTATTGAGCAAAAAATTAGTTGAGCCCAACGTGTGTGTATGTGTATGTATGAGCTATAGATGTATTATGTTTTATGGTTTATGAAACTATGAGCATCTTGAGAAAATATGTGATGTGTTTTGCAGTGGTCTTTATGTCACTACAAAAATATTCGGCATTTGCGACGGAAATCTGCGACGGACATGTTTCCGTCGCAAATTTGCTACGGATCTGCGACGGATTTGCGACGGAAGGACAAGTCAGAGGAATTTTGAGAAATTAGTCGCAAATCCGTTGCAAATCCGTCGCAGATCTGCGACGAAAATCATTCCGTCGCAAATAATCGTCGCAAAAGTTGGCGCGCAAACTTGGCGCGAGAGAGAAAACACTAAAAAACCAATTTGCAACGGAGATCTGCTACCGTCTATTGCCGTCGCAAATTTCACTATAAAAATATTCGGAATTTTGCGACGAAAATCTGCGACGGACATGTTTTCGTCGCAAAGTTGCTACGGATCTGTGACGGATTTGTGACGGAAGGACGAGTCAGAGGAATTTTGAGAAATTGGTCGCAAATTCGTTGCAAATCCGTCGCAGATCGGCGACGAAAATCATTCCGTCGCAAATATATCGTCGCAATTCACTACAAAAATATTCGGCATTTGCGATGGATATCTGCGACGGACTTGTTTCCGTCGCAAATTTGGTACGGATCTGCGACGGAAGGACAAGTTAGAGGAATTTTGAGAAATTGGTTGCAAATCTGTTGCAAATCCGTAGTAAATCTGCGACGAAAATCATTACGTCGCAAATAATCGTCGCAAAAGTTGGCTGTGTAATAGATATTTTATTTTTAGAAATATATATGTAAATATATTTTTAGTATATTAAAAATATATCAAGTATTTAAAAAAAAAGGCTGTGTAATATAATTTTTTTAAGGTACTTTTGATGAAATCCCTTATAAAGTTGGGTTTGAATGCAATATAAATTAAGAATTCTGATTTATTAATTTTAATAATTTTCTAATATTAATTTATCTAAAAAAATAATTTTCTAATATAATTGAGATTTAAAAAAAATCTCATAAAAGACTTAAATATTGTATATCAAATACTATTGGAGTCTCTGATAAAAAAAAATACTATCGGAGTGGAGTCTGTCCAACAAGAACTAAAAGTAATAAATAAATAAGAAAAAAAGAAATGTTTATTTTTTTTCCCTCCAAAAGGAAAAAAAATCCACTACTATTCATATTTTCGCTCCTTCAAATTCAAAATTTTTAAATCTCTCTCTCTCCTTCTATAATAATTTACTGCTGGAAATGAGAATCTCCGAAATCTCATCGCCGGATCTCTGGCAATCCAATACAGAACCCCAATCCAATCACCATCACCATAGCCTCATTTCTCAAATCGAATCACTAATCAAACAAACAGAGAGCTTCTCTCCTTCCAATCCCTTGCCAGAAACCATGTCTTCCGAACTCCGCCAAATCCTTTCTCAACTGACTCAATTTGCTCCTTTCCCTAACTCGCTCAAGCTCCATATCTGGACAAAAATCTCGCGGTAACGTAAACAAAATCAGGCTTGCTCTATCAGAGATGCAAGCAGCTCCATCCCAAGCAGAGTTGCTCTATAAGAATTACAAGGTCATAAAGGAGAAATTGAAGACTCGAACAAAGGACACTGTTATGGAGAAGTATGGTAATGCTGCTAATGAAGAAGAACTCCCAAGAGAGCTTTTGCTGGGTTAAAGTGAACGACAAGTTGAATATGATCGCGCTGGACGGATAATAAAGGGGCAGGTAAAATTGACTAACACTTTAACCAGTGTTTTCACTTGGATGATATGGTTCTCTTAGAAAAATGGTGCCATTAGAGTATAACATGGAATTGAGAATCATTTCCATTTGGGATGAGATTCTTGAGAGTACTGTATCTTTTTCTTCTAAAATTTGGTCTGGTGTAATGAAAATAGGAACATAAAATGTTACATTTCCTACCGTAGGGGTAAGCTTCTTTGGGTAACTACCTTCTTTGGGTAACTTGAATGGAATGACATATGTTTATATGGGATTGGAATGTGGAACTTTTTTTCAGACAAAAAGAATAATAAAGCATATATGAATATAGTCATAACTATCTTGAAATAAGCTAAATTTTAATTCCTGTACCATGTGTTTGGCTAGTCCAGTATTCCTACATTGGATATGCCTTTTATGGTTTTTGCTTATTGGAATGCTGATCTTAAGGTTGGAGGTTGGATCAGCATGGAACATTTGTTCCAAAATACAATTTGCTAGGATGGCTGCATTTTCTGGTAAATCAGGTCCACTTTTCCTTAACTGATATAAATAATTGAGCTATCATCTACATCTAGTCACAATTTTGTGTTTCTTTAGAACAATTGTAGTGGATCTTATGATTTGGTGCATGAAAATTCCGAAGCCAATCCTGGACACAGAAAAAAGAGTTGAATATATTTGTCTTCTCTCTTTTCCCCCCTTTGACATGCCTAGAACTTTGTTAATTGGTTCATCATGTTTACAGGAGGCTGTACTTCCCAAAAGCAAGTATGAAGAAGATGTTTTCATCAACAACCACACATGTGTGTGGGGTTCATGGTGGAAGGATCATCAATGGGGCTACAAGTGCTGCAAGCAGACAATTCGGAACAGCTATTGCACAGGGGCTGCTGGAATCAAGGCTGCTGAGGCAGTAACAGATCTCATGAAGGCTAATATTGCTCGCAAAGAGACCACTGAAGGTTTGTGTATTAACTTTGGTGGCTTCTTTTTGAAGTTCATTACCAATGTTAAAGTTTTTTATTAATCTTGTGTGTTTATAAACCTGCAACAGAGTCGCCAGCACCATTGGAGGAAAAAAGGGTTGCTACTTGGGGAACTGAATACTTCAATGTGAAGCTTCAATTGAATGAATACTTCAATGTGTGGTTAATAAATCATGTGAACACGTTTGGATTTTAGTCAGTTCTTGTTGCCAATCACTTCTGTTTATGCTACAAATGATGAGTATTTGTTGTATGTTTTGATGTTCTTTAAGTTTTGCAGCTTTGTTTGATGTGTTTTATTTGCGAAATCTACAGGATTGTGAAGGTTAAATTCCATGGAGGGACTTGGGGGTGAGGGTGCCTCAGGGGCATCGCCTGTAGCCCAATGGGGACATGATGCTTGGATGATGCTCATATTATTTGTTTCCATTTCAGAATCTGAATATTGGTGGATTAAATTGAATATTGTTGCACAAAACTACCAAGCTAGCATGATTCAGTAAACACTGTTTGTGTGTTGCTCTATTCTTCTTGCTTGTTATCCCAACCCCTTCCAAATAAAATAAAATAAAGAAGAAGAAGAAGAAAAATCTCTAGTAAACATAGGCCTTTCTTGTTCTTGTTTGTATTATGTAATAGGAACCACCTTAAATGCTTGCTAGTACCGGTAGAAGTTTCACCCTTTCAATGTTATGGACTCAGTAAAGGAATTTCAGTTTATTTTTCTATAATTTAGCTCACGAAGACTGGTTTTACTTAGAATCTTGATTAAGGTACCCAGAGAGCAAGAAACTTGTTACTGTGATCCTCCTTGACTTCCTTATGAGTTGTGATTGAAGAACTTTTTTCTTTACATATAGTCATTCTTCACAAATTCTACTGTTATTCCTTTTAATTTAATTCATATTGTTCTACTTTGCCCCCCTAGCTCAGGCTCGGCATAAAAAGGTTGGGGAGAAACCTTTTCTTTCTTTTTCTATCTTTGTACAGGTAAGAAACTGATATTTATCAGCTTGTTGATTTTGTTCATTTATTTGTAAATTGATGTCTGACATCTTGTGGTAGTACATATGCATGAAAATAATTATTTTTCTCTTTCAGAAGTGTTATGTGCATTATATGTTCTGTTGCAGATTGTGAGATTGAGCATTCAAACTGGGGTCCCATCTGAATATACCCGTATGATTTTGCATCGAACTGATAGAGTGGAGAAAGCACCAGAAGCAATTCTGATGCAGGAGGTATGCTTCTGCCTAACTTCTAACTTTACACAATTTGTATCAAGAATTTAAAATTTCCTCATCTTTCTCCCGAGTTTGTTTCACATTGCAAATCCACAAAGGTGATAATATATATAAGAAATATGTAATGGTTCTAGAACACCTCTTATTTATTTCCAGATCACCATCTATCCTAGAAGTTATTAATTTTCAAGTGATGAAAAATATCTACATGTGATGGAGCTCAGTTATTTAGTTTCCTGAAAGAATCGCATAAACCAGGTATTCAACAAAATCAATCCACTTAAGCAAGTGAACTCAGAAGCGCAGAAGATCATTTTCCTGGGGAGTCTAGGTGTGGGCTTCGGCAACTTGGCTGCAACAGCAGCAAACATTCCTCCAGGGACTGAGGAAATAAAGTCACCTGAGGCGACAGACATGCTAGTTAAGGTAGCCTCAAATTGTTGCAGCAGGGTGCTTGATAGGTGCTGTTGCATGTGCTTCATTCAGAATTGTTCATATATGAATAACCAATGCTCAATTACTCTCTCACAACTCTGTATTGCTCTCTCTTGCTTTGAATGCCTGAACTGCTGTTATGAGCTTTGTGAATGTAGTTAATTATAATGATGTAAATTGTTGCTGAAAATATAAATTAAGATGCTTGAATTATAATCTACCATTTAAAACTGTTAAATCGTTCTTTCATTCAATATCTAAAAGACTTTTATGGCTTCGGTGCACTCTGCAACACACATTGAATTCAGAAGCTGTGAACTGGTCGCTGCTTCTTTTGTTGATTCATATTCATTCATAAATGGTGTTTCTTAGTCTCTAAGGAGGTTAACTATTAATCCCTCTATGGCCAATATAGTTTGCCATGAAGACTACAATTAAGATATGAGTTTTCTAATTTTCTCATGGAGCATAGAGGCGAGGAGACAAAATTGAGTGGATTCATGCATATATTGTTGGAAATAATGATGAAGATATGTGGAGAAGACTTGCCTTGCGTAGCTTATCTTAACTTAACTGATATACGAGTAACTTTTTTGCATCTTCTGGAATTCTTACTCCAATATATAATGTTGAGTCGGTCAATGTTTGTTGTATTCATAGGGTATTGAAATTCTTTCTTGGATTTTCTTTTCCAGCGATTCAGACAATAGTTGATGTGAATAAATTAGCAAAGTCAATGCAAAGAGAGCTGGAAAACCTGCACCCGACGACAAACAACTTGTGTATATACAAAATTCCTGAGCAGTTACACGAGTTGAATGAAAAAGCCTACACACCACGGTTAGTATTACTTTGTTAACGTGTATCATATTATTCTTTTCATTTACTCTTTTTAATATTATTTGCAGGTTAATAATGATGATGCAAGTCATGATTCAATGGAAAATGATAATTGAAGATCTATATTGTTATTTTCAAGATAGAGTATTTATAGTAGTGTTCTTAACACTTGTATAGTTAAATTGTAAAATATTTTATTCTATTGAAGATTAATAAAAGAATTATTTTTATCAATGTAATTAGTGTTTTTTTAGATTGTGTTTAAATGTTCCAAATGTATTTATAAAGTTCTCATAAAATTAATTGATAATACAAATAGTTCCAATAAAAATCAATATTAAATTACTATGGATTTGCTACGAATCTGCGACGGATATTTGAAATCTATGACGGAATCTGCGACAGATACTGCGACGACAATCTGCGACGGAATATGTGACGGCAATCTGCGACGGAATCTGCAACGAATTTGCGATGGAAATCTATGACGGAATCTGCGACGGAAATCTGCGACGGAATCTGCGACGGAATCTGCGACGGCTGCCCTTTACCCGCGAAAATTTAAGCGCGAGATTTGCAACCGCCGAGTGGTTGCAAATCCGTCGCAATCTGCGACGGCCTGTCGCAAATTGAAAATTGCGACGCCTTTTTTACTAACGGATCGTATCCGTCGCAGATCGGTCGCAGATCGGTCGCAAAACTTGATTTGCGACGGATCTGCGACGGATTCTGTCCGTCGCAGATAGCGTGTTTTTTTGTAGTGTGTGATGATAAGTACTTTTTATTTAATTATTTATTATTCTTAAGATATATACCATTAAGCAAATTGTTTTGCGTGATTATATGTATCGCACAAGTGACATGACTGCAGAGTAGAGCGGTCTAGTGTGAGCTGAGATTGTAGTATCTAGATTACCACAAGACCAACCATGCTAGAATTGCTTTCATGTATAGTTTTTCTTTATTACTAGGTATATTGGTTCTTGTGTATCTTAACTAAGATTTAAGTACTTTGAACTATTATAGAAAATATTGTGTTTATACATATGAAATAAGAATAGGGGTGTTTAAATGTATATGAGTTTTGTAGATAATGTTTTGATTTTAAAATCCTGATATATTTATAAATGATGTGAATAATTTTAGGAGTTTAAATTCTTAGTGCAGATTGTATTTATTATTATTTTTTAAAATATTGATATTACAGATAAAATTTTGGCAAAATCTTTTCAAAATTTTCTATTAAATATATTATTTCTAATTTATAAAGTGTGTAGAGTTATTAGTAATATTTTTCTTTAAATATTATAGATACTTTGAGGTTGACATTCTTATATTCTATATAGTACTTTACATATATGGATATATGTATTGTACTTACATAGTGATTTCTATAATGGAGCCAAAGACGGAGAAAAAAACCCTCTATGGATAGAGCCACACCCAACCAAAGATTTTGCCGGAGCTCTTACGGGGGCTTCTTCTTAAAACTCTAAAAAAGATGAGGTGAAGGAAATAAAGACTGGGAGTCATCTTCCAAAAGAATTTTAAAGAACAAAAACCTGGTAAATAGATAGATTTAGGTCAAAATATGAGAACTTTAAGCTCCCTAACCCAGATCTAAGAGATAAACACCAACAATAAGCTCCGAAGAGCCTAAAATTGCAAGAACCAATGGTGTGTTCGACTGGGAGTATTGGTTACAGATTACTCCCAACAATACATAAAAATACAGATGAAAAAGAGAGCAAAAAAAGGAAACTGAGATATAGACAAAAAATGGACAAAAGATTTAGGGATACTGCTAGCAAAAGTTTTGCCATTTGCCTTAGATCTAGGCCTATAACTGATGTCAACGGTGAAACTCTATTACAAAGAGCTATGCTTCACAGAGGAAGAGTATTTTTATTTGTTTATTGTAATATTGACCTATTGTTTCGATTAAAAAATTAATATATCGCATTTGATACGTAATATTTTTTATAAATTTAATTTTAGTTTGTTATTTTTCTTTTTATATTAATCTATTGTTTTTTTTAAAAAATTAATATCACATATTTGATACATAATATTTTTTATGAATTTAATTTTAGTTTATTATTTTTCTTTTTATATGTTTTTTAATATTATTAGATTTTATATAAATTTAGATTATTAAATATTACTTCAAAATTTTTACTATTCAAAGTTTATTTTATTGATTTAATATAATAATTCTTTACCATCAAATTTAGATCTGAATTTTATAATTTATTAACTTAATTTTATTTTCATGAATATTAAATTTTTTTTATTAATTTATTAATTATCAATATTTTTAAATCAAATATTTAAAATATTCAATATAATATATATATATATATATATATATTATAACTATGTGTTCAAAAATTGTAATAATCACATGCAATGCAATGTGTGAAACTTAATAATAATTAAAAAGCAATCAAACATAAAGTGCTAATCATACGAGAAATCAAGTTGAAAAAAAAAACAAAAACAATTTAAGACTTGTTTGTTTAAGTTGTAAATTTTTAGTTTATTGTTTTTTAATATTAAAAACTATTTTTTATTTTTATTTTATATTTTTTAAAAAACTTTCTTTATGTTTTTTAAAAAATATATTATAATTTTTTATTATATATACATAAACACACATTTTATTCACATATTAGAAAAATTATATTATTTATTCTAATAATTCATCATAATATTAATTAGATATTATAGATAATTATTAAAATAAAATAATTAAAAATAAAGAAAATAATTTTTTTAAAAAAGACAAATCTCTCATTTTATAATTAGATTTGCAAAAAAAATAAAATGAGCTAAAAAACATATACAGAAAATGAAAAAATAATAGGAGAAAAATTTTTTATTGATATAAATCTCTTATCAAAACCAAAATCCTAAAATTTATATTTTATGGATTTCATATTTATAAAATTGTTTCTTATCAAATAAAAAAAATATAAAATTCAGTGATATACTAAATGCGCTTTTGATTTTTTTTTTTTTAAGTTGAAACCATAAATTAAAAACTATATATACTAAATGCACCCTAAATTTTTAGAAGAAATCATATAGAATATCACTTATTTTATTTTTTAAAAAATTTTAAAATGTATCTATTTGCACCCAATTCAAAATATGGATCTAATAAAAAAAAGTCCAAAAGTCAGTCAGTAAATTAGTTAGGACATCGAATCTGATCACACAAATATCAATCAATAAGTTTATCATACAAATTGTTAGGAACAACTAATTTAAAATTATTAACTAGAATCTAGACACTAAAAAATGACATAAAAAATATTTAGACACTAAAATAGAAAAAAAAAATCAAAAAGTTTGAATGCTAATTGTATACCATTTCTTTTTAGTTTCAATTTAGTTGGCGGTCATACTAATTCAATTCAGGCCAATTTTAATGATGTTAAAATTTATATTCGAATTTGTCTAATTTGGTATCATGCATTTCCTATAAAGTTAATTCCACATATTTATCCAAGTAAAATAATTTTTTTAAAAAATATAATATGTTTTCTTTTAGAAATTAACAAACTTGAACATGAAAAATAATAAGCTAACTTATTATTTTATTTACTTGTCCATTTTTTCTATGTATAAGTCTTATTTAATAGCTATTGTAATGTATAGTTGATGTGGTATATTGTATTATTAATTATATATCTACAAAAATTCTAACTAAAGAAAGATTTAGTATTTAAGTATATCCATTGTGACCCACCTCTCTTTTTTGAGAATTTTTTCTAGTATAATTATTGATATAATTATTCACATTATATATATATTATTGGTAGAAAACAATCTAATTTCCACATTTTCTTAATTATTCATAATAAATATTTTTTTATCTTGATTAATTGGTCAATAATATGAGAATAACATGACAAATGTCATATTAAAATAAAAATATTATATTTCGATAATAAATATCATAATCAACAAAGAAAAATATTACATTTAAATATATGCGCAAACAATATCAAATATATAAAACTAATAATTATATCCAGAAAGTGGATATAATTATTTGGAATTAGGAATAATAACAAAATAAAAATAATTTTTGAATATAAAAATAATAATAACAATAAAATAAAATAAATATATTTAAAGAGTTATAATCAGTAAGTGGGGATAATTATATAAAAAAAGCAAATCAAGAGGTAATTTGTAAAAGTAATAACATAAAAATCGATAATAATAATAACAACAATAACAATGATAACAAAATAAATAAATCAAACTACTAGGACTTTGATTTTGTTAAGCGGATACGTAGGTATTCGAAATCAAATTTCGAATTCAAGTTTACCTTAATAAAAATAATTTTCCCTCAAGAAATAATAAACATATATTAATTAGCGAGTAGAAAAATAAAAAAAATATATAAAATATTTAATAAAAAATATAAAAATAGAATAATTATATCGAGGGAGTGGGCATAATTTAAAAAATAATAATCATAAACTTAACAAATATTGAGCCATAAAATTTTTATATTCAGGTAGTGAATATAAGGATTAAATAATTAACTAATAAATAAAATAAGTGTTCACAAAAGTAATAAAATTATTAAAATAATAAAATTAAATAACAAATTCATTAAAAAAATTTGTGTTCTGATAGTGGATACAATAATCAAAATACAAGAATAATTAAAAAATATAATAATAATTGAGATTTATATTTAGGCAATGAATATAATCTCTCATGCGAGTATAAAAAATAGATAATAAAATATCACAATAATTATAGTATCAAATTTGGGCATTGTAGGGTGCTTTTCTTTTCTTATGCGTAATCAACCCTCGAACCTTATATCTGAAAATACAGACCGTTAATAAGTGTCCAATCAAATCTTATAATTGATTGGTGTTGACTCCTAACACATATATAAAATAATAATAAATAAACATAAGTTGATAAAAAATCAAATCTTATATCCCACCGGCTCCTCGACGCCGCACATGCGACAATTAGTGACTCCACTGGAAAAATTAGCTACATACTAAATAGATGGGTTAAGCTATATACATTATTGTGATGTTTATATTTTATTTATTGATAGTGTTTTAAAATCTATTTAATATCATTTTTTATATTCTTAGAATATTTAATTACATCTATAATATTATTCACGTGTCTGAACCGATAAGTCTCTTATCACATACTCACTTAAAGGTTAGAAAGTGACTTATTATCTTAATAGGCTTAGTGTGAGGGTAAAGTAGGGTTGTCTCCACGAAAAACCAGGTAGGGCCTCTGAAAATCCTCACTGAGACTGCCTTTTAGCCATGTATTTACTGAGAGAACCTGCTAGTCCATATTGTGGACGATAATGAGATTATCCACAGTCTAGAAATCTTAAAATTCGGTGAAAATAAGGTGAATCTATATCTTAGGAATAAAACTCAACCACACACTTAGATAAATCTGCCTCAATTTCTTCCTAACCTTTATAGGTTCATTAGATAGACAATTATTATCCATATTTTATAAATTCCTTACGTGGGCCTTGAAATCTTAAACTTAGTATAAATTTTATTAGTACTAATCTTTTTCTATGCATTCATGCATGTATATGACATATCATTCATGTAAAATTATGTATCATAATGAATAGAAAAATATTTTTCTAATTTAAAATAAATATAACATCAGAAACGTCAACATAGACCGACTTTTAAAAAATAAATTTGACTTAACTCACCGTTATGGAACTCATTAAAAGACTGAATTTATGGAAAACCAAGCCCAAGAAGAAAGGCGGGATATCGACCAGATAAAGAATAGGTTGGAAGAAGTTTTAGAAATAAAAAAATCAATTGGCACAACTCATGGAATTACTCAAAGGCAAGAATACTATAGAAACTGTGCCTAATGCCTCAGGATCTAAAACTCCGATAGCCCGTCCATTTATAGGTTTCATTGGAGATTCTGCATACCCTCCAGGTTTTAACCTACCATCTAGGTTAGTGGAAGTAGGACCAAGCAATAATGTTCATCCAAGTGAAAATATCTATGCTTCCTAATCATATCAAGGAGCACCACAAGGGCCACAAAATGGGTGGACCTCAAATCAATCCTAAATCTCCTATGGTTTCTGAAGAGCCCATAGTGATACCAGACTTGGATGATCCAAAGGTGCAGAGTAGTTTCAAAAGAGCCAGTCCTGAATCCATTTTGAAAAAGATAGAATGATTAGAGGAATGTTTAAAGATGATTGAAGGGGTTAATATATATGAGACTACTAATGCATCTCAATTGTGCTTGGTACTTGATGTGACTATACTAGTGAAATTCAAGACTCCAAATTTTGAAAAATATAATGGTATATCTTGTCCTCAAAGCTATTTATCAATGTTTTGTAATAAAATGGCAGCATATATCAGTAATGAGAAATTACTAATTCATTTTTTTCAAGAAAGTCTTACAGGATCAGCAATGAGATGGTACATGAGTTTAGATTGAATACACATTCGAAAATGGAAAGATTTAGCAGATGTTTTGATGAAATAATATAAATATAACATGCTTGATTTTTTTATTTCTAAAACTTCTTCCAACCTATTCTTTATTTCTAAAACTTCTTCCAACCTAGCAGGAATGATCTGAGAGCTATGAAAAAGAAAAGCAATGAAACTTTTAAAAAATACCCACAAAGATGGAGAAATAAAGCATCACGAGTCAGTCTCCCTCTTAGGGATAAGGAAATGATATCTAATTTCTTAGATACAATAGGACAACCATTTTATAACATGTTGATAGCTAATACAACTGTAAATTTTTCAGATTTAGTCCTAGTTGGGGAAAAGATTGAGCAAAACATAAAAAATGGAAAATTTTAGGAGTAAAATATTGAAGGAAATAACTCAAAACAATATTTTTTGGGCAAAAAGAAAGAAGGAGAAACCCACATGATATGATGATATCCACATCCTAAAGAAACCTACTATCATCATCTTCCACCACATTATGTGACTAATGTAAGGCCTGAAATGTATCAGTTTTCTTATCATGCTCCCCAATTCATGAATTCTTAAAATGCTCTTTATTCCACTCCACTTAGTGTTCCTATACTTGCTTAAGGAGTAAATAATAAAATAAATCAACTCAATCAAGGAGGGCAATAAAATAATCACCCTCGGGAAAGGAGAGAAATAATTGACCCTATCCCAATAACTTATGCAGAATTATTGCCCAACTTCTACAAAGATAGCAAGTGCGCTTGACACCATTAGAACCAATGAAACCATCGTACCTGAAATGGTATGACTCCAATGCAAAGTGTGAGTACCATGCAGGGGTACCTGGACATTCTATTGAAAATTGCACTGCATTTAAAAGAAAAGTTCAGAGTCTTTTAAATACAGGATGGTTGAAATTTAACCAAGAATCGAAAAACCCCTAATGTGAACAATAATCCTCTGTCAAATCATGAGGGGGGCAAGATTAATGCCATTATTGAAGATGAGGTTCGACAATATAAAAAGAAGGTAGAGAAAGTTCAAATACCTATGGATAAGCTTTTCTAAATTTTAATCAAAGCTGGATTAGTTTTTTAAAAACAATTGAGAGAGAAATCTCTGACTCAAGGAGAACTCTGACTACCATGGTGAGTTTTCGGATCGTACAATCAATGAATGTTCACAGTTTTGGATGAAAGTTCAAGAATTGATGAATGGTAAAATTATGGTTTTTGGAATAGAAAGAAGGAAAGGGGAAGATGTGAGTATGGTGTCTACTAATATTTCTATTCCAGCACCCATTGTGATATCATACTTGTCGGGAGAAATGAAAAGAAAAAAATCTGATATGTCTTTACAAATCCTAAAACTTGTAATCAAAGCATCATCTCCTTTTCAATATAAAGATTCAAAAGTAGTGCCTTGGAAGTATGGGTGTGAGGTAGTGAGCCAAAATTCTGGTGTATGCCAAGCAAGTAATGAAATTGAATCCGCAGTTAATATTTATGGTATAGGTAGTATGAAGAGAAGTGGGCGCTGTTATACGCCAAAAGAAGTAGAGAATCGCCGAAAAGAAGAACTAAAAAGGAGTAGGAAAGGAAAAGCTAAAGAAAGAGAATTGGTGAAATAGATCGAGGCTAGAGTGTTCCTGATGAGGATCTGATTGCTAGCATACAACACCAAGGACCTGTTACTCGATCAATGGCAAGAAAACTTCAAGGATTAGTTTCCAAACATCTATATGTTCTCAATACAATTGGAACGTTAAGACTTGAAGAAAATAAGAGCAAAGAAGCTGTTTGGTTGCATGTGTCCAAATTGCAATCTACCCAAGAGGCCAATTGACCCAAAGGAGTTAGAATACATATTGGCATCCATCATTATACCTTTGGGAGCTAAATACATACCATTCACGTTCCATTGGATGTCCATATATTAAGAGTGGCTGAAATTCACATTGGGAGTCAAAGATGCCTTTTAAAAGCTAGTGGGAGACAAGCTATATGGCTGCCCATGCCTTTTAAAAGCTAGTGGGAGACAAGCTATATGGCTGCCCAATTTGTTTTATGTAACCACATTATTATATTTGTATTTTTCCATCATTTCACTTGTTTTATGCTTTCTTTAAGTCTTTAAAAACATATGTAATGGCAGATTTTGAACTTAATGAATATTCTGAGTTTTCTCTCCATTTTTGAGAGCTTTGAGAGGTTTTTAGCCTTCTTTTGAGTTCTTGTTAGAACTTGCACGAATTCCTTGCAAAAATAACCAAGTTTGCTAGGTCTTAACTTATATTCAAGGTTTTTCCTTCACAAGTTGGGGTTGGGTCTTGAATCTTTGGTTTCCAGCCATATAGCTTCAGTTTTACATCACAAGTTGGTGTTGGGTTGAAGGTACTGGTTGGTGTTCTTATGTTTTGGAGATGATCCGTAGCTTGAGCTTCCTTAGGAATTAAATCCCAGCAAGGCAGGCTCACATCATTTGGTATCAGAGCTTAGGCTCTCCAAATCAGGTTTTTAGCATCATTCCTTCTTGTTTATGTCAAAAATATATATATTGTCTTCCTTGGAGTCATTTTTTTTGCCATTAGTTTAATTTCTACAAGCTATATGCCTTCTTGTTTCTTTGAGTCCTTCTACCTTAATGTTGTTGCTGGATTAAATTAAAAAAAAAAGAAAGAAAGAAAGAACGAAAAAAAAAAGAAGTAAATTCGTGGCCCTTGGATTAGAAATTAAAGATTTTTAAGCAATGGGTGGATTCTCACAGGCTTCCAGTTTTTTTCACAAGGGGGTGTGAAAATTTCTGGCTTCCAATTTTTTTTTCACAGGGGGTTGTGAAAATTTTTGCCTTCTCACAGGGGGTTGTGACAATTTCTGCCTTTCAAAAGTGAATGTGTATGTAAACATGTCCAAATCCTTTCAAATTTTACAGGCATGTTTTAGATATTCAGCTAAGCATACATATTAAATTTCATGTCAAAATTCGTTCGTTTGCTTGGTTGTCCATATATTACCGCTAGTTAGCCATTTTTGGGTCCATAATATAAACGTTTCATAAGAGACCTAAAAATTCGTTTTTCTTCTTCCATTTTGTCTCAATATATTGTCCTAAATCCAGTTTTGTCAAATTCTTCCCTTTGGTAATGTTTGTCTAAAATTTTAGTGTCTTTCGTCCTTAGGTTTCAAATATCATATATTCTGTTTTTTTTCAGCTTGTGTTACTCTTGTTCCATTCTTGAATGTGTTTTAAACCTTGCAATTTAGTTATTTAGTTGAGGAAATATTAAGTTCTTGCTAGAACTTGGAAGGGGCTGAAGTGAGTGGAAAAAGGCATAGAGTGGTGAGATTGTTAGAGGGTAAAAGCCAAAGTTTGAGTGAAATACAGATTGAGTGTTACCATATTAGAGTGAAACACGTGAGGGAGAGTGTGAGAGAATATTTCTAACATTTGTTTTGCAGCAATCAGTATGTCAACAAAACGAGATAGTGATCGAGAGAGCAACCGACCCCAAGAAGAGCCAGAAGCTTCTAATGTTCTTAAGGCATTGCAATCTCAATTTCAAAGGATGAATGTGTTGTTTGTTGATATTAGAGAACAGATGGAAAAACACTCAAAACAAATTGAAGAATTGCAGCAAGCAAGCTCTACAAATCAAAGGAATTTAGGAAGGGATGAACGAGATAATTTTCATAGGGAGCAAAACACAAATAGGGGGCAGAATAGAGGTAGGCGTGCTGGACTAAATGATTTGCCAGTTTTCAATGAATTGGAGGATGTAGATGAAGATAATCTTGATGATGATGATGGGCAGCAATCTGTTGCACTTGATGATGTTATTAGACCAAGATATATGAGAGGTAATATGGGTGGTAGAGGTGGTGGCAGAAATATTAGGCAAGAAACTGTGGAAAATGCAAGAGGGAGAGGGAGAGTAGACAGCAATGTTAATGGAATTAAAATGAAAATTCCATCATTCCAAGGCAAAGCAAATCCAGATGCATACTTGGAATGGGAGAGAAAGACTGAACTCATCTTTGATTGCCACAACTATAGTGAGCAAAAGAAGGTGACACTTGCTGTGGTAGAGTTTACTGATTATGCATTAGTTTGGTGGGATCAATTACTCACTAAACGAAGAAGAAATGGCATGAGAGGAGTGCAGACTTGGGATGAGCTGAAACAAGTCATGAGAGATAGATTTGTACCACAACACTACTATAGGGAGTTACATCAACGATTACAAGGGCTGGTACAAGGCAATAAAAGTGTGGAAGAATATTTTCAAGAGATGGAAATGGCTATGATACGAGCTAATATAGAAGAAGAAAGGGAAGCAACTATGGCACGGTTTCTACATGGGCTGAAAGATGAAATTGCCGACATAGTGGAGCTGCATCATTATGTGGAGCTTGATGACATGTTAAATATGGCAATCAAGGTAGAAAAACAACTCAAGAAGAAGAAAACAACCAGATCTGGAATGGGAATGAATTCTGCCAATAATGTTCCTTGGAAGCCAAATTGGAAGAAAGGGGAATCTAGTGAGAATAAATTTGTTTCAAAGGAGAAGAAAGAGGGGAACAAGGCTGGAGAAAAACCCATTGTGATTGATAAGGGTAAGGCCCCAATGAACTCCAATGGAAGAACAAGAGACATCCAATGTTTCCGATGTTTAGGGAAAGGGCATTATGCTAGAGAATGTCCAAATAAAAGGGTGATGGTGGTGAGGCCGAGTGGCGATATTGAATCTGAAGATGATGAAGTTGTAGATGAAGATTCAGATGTTAACATTCTACCTTTGGATGAAGATAGTGATGTAGAGCATGCTGTGCATGGAAGTGCTCTTGTTGTTATGCGTGCTTTAAATATACAGGTGAAGGAAGATGAAGGTGATGAACTGCAAAGAGAAAATATTTTTCATACTAGATGTTTAGTCAAAGAAAAAGTTTGTAGTATGATCATAGATGGTGGGAGTTGTGTTAATGTGGCTAGCACTCTACTAGTAGAGAAACTTGCATTTCCTACTACAAAACATCCTAATCCATACAGATTGCAGTGGTTGAATGATAGTGGAGAAGTTAAGGTGACCAAGCAAGTATTATTGTCATTTACCATTGGGAGGTATAAGGATGAAGTGTTGTGTGATGTAGTTCCCATGCATGCTAGTCATATCCTACTTGGGAGGCCATGGCAATATGATAGAAAAGCAACACATGATGGGTTTAAGAATAGGTATTCATTTGATTTTGAAGGCCGAAAGGTGACTCTTGCACCTTTAACACCTATGGAGGCTTTTGAAGACCAAAAGAGAGTACAAGCTGCCATGCAAGAGAAAATGCAAAGAGAGGTTGAAAAGAGGGAGAGAGAAAAGAAAGATCAAGAGGAAAAACAAAGAATAAAAGCTGAGAGAGAAAAAGAAAAAGAGAAAAAGAAGAAATTACATAATAAAAATGAGAGTGGAGAGAAGAAAGTAAGTTTAGTTGCTAGGGGGAAAGATGTGAGGCAAGCATACTCTTCTGATAGTATGATGCTCCTTCTGATATGTAAGGGAGTTTTTCTTAATGTAACTGACCTTGATCCATCTATTCCTAGTGTTGCTTTGACTTTGTTGCAGGAATTTGAAGATGTCTTTCCAAATGAGGTACCGAGTGGATTGCCACCCATTAGAGGAATAGAACATCAAATTGATTTCATTCCTGGAGCAGTAATTCCAAATCGTCCAGCATATAGGACAAATCCTCAAGAGGTCAAGGAGTTGCAAAAACAGGTGGATGAGCTGCTTGCGAAAGGTCATGTTAGGGAGAGCATGAGTCCATGTGCTGTGCCGGTACTTCTAGTACCTAAAAAGGATGGATCAATGCGAATGTGTGTGGATTGTCGTGCTATCAATAAAATCACTGTAAAGTATAGACATCCAATTCCTAGACTTGATGATATGCTTGATGAATTGCATGGTGCATGTATATTTTCAAAAATTGATCTTAAAAGTGGTTATCATCAAATAAGAATGAGATTAGGAGATGAATGGAAAACAGCTTTTAAGACTCAATATGGTTTGTATGAATGGTTAGTCATGCCTTTTGGACTAAGCAATGCACCTAGTACTTTCATGAGATTAATGAATCATGTCTTGCGTGCTTTTCTTGGAAAGTTTGTTGTTGTGTATTTTGATGATATTTTAGTGTATAGTCAAAGTTTAAATGATCATTTAATGCATTTAAGATGTGTGCTTGAAGTTCTTAGAAAAGAGAAATTGTATGCAAATTTAAAGAAATGTACATTCTGTATGGAAAAAGTCATTTTCTTAGGATTTGTAGTGAGTGGGAAAGGAATTGAGGTTGATGATGATAAGGTAAAAGCCATCAAAGAGTGGCCTACACCAAAATCTGTGACTGATGTTAGGAGTTTTCATGGTCTTGCTAGTTTTTATAGGAGATTTGTTAGAGACTTTAGTACAATTGCAGCCCCATTAAATGAAATTGTGAAGAAAAATGTAGGGTTCAAATGGAATAAGGAACAGGAGCATGCATTTAGATTACTAAAAGAAAAATTATGTTCTGCACCATTACTTGCATTACCTGATTTTTCTAAGACTTTTGAAGTTGAATGTGATGCTTCCGGAGTGGGTATAGGTGCTGTTTTGATGCAGGAAAGAAGACCAATTGCATACTTTAGTGAGAAGCTAAGTGGAGCTCCTTTGAATTACTCTACTTATGACAAGGAGATGTATGCATTAGTGAGGGCGTTGGAGACGTGGCAGCATTATCTTTGGCCAAAGGAGTTTGTTATTCATAGTGATCATGAATCACTAAAATACTTGAAAGGACAAAGCAAGCTGAACAAACGCCATGCCAAATGGAGTGAATTTATTGAAGCATTTCCATATGTGATTCAATATAAGCAAGGAAAAGAAAATGTTGTTGCTGATGCCTTATCTAGGAGGTATGCCCTAATCTCTATGCTTGATGCTAGACTTCTAGGATTTGAGCATATGAAAGAATTGTATAAGCATGACTCTGAATTTGCACAAATATATGCCTCTTGTGAAAATGCTGCCTTTGAAAAATTTTATAGGCATGATGGTTTCTTATTTAGAGAGAAACGACTTTGTGTTCCAAATAGCTCTATAAGAGGATTGCTTGTAAGAGAGTCACATGGGGGAGGTTTAATGGGACATTTTGGGGTGGCTAAAACATTAGAAATTCTGCATGAACATTTTTATTGGCCACATATGAGGAAAGATGTAGAGAAATTTTGTGCTAAATGCGTGACATGTATGAAAGCAAAATCCAAAGTAAGACCACATGGTTTGTATATGCCTTTAAGTGTACCTAGTGAACCTTGGGTAGACTTATCTATGGATTTTATTTTGGGGCTACCTAGGACAAAAAAAGGTCATGATAGTTTATTTGTTGTGGTTGATCGATTTTCTAAAATGGCACATTTCATTCCATGTCATAAAACTGATGATGCATGCCATATATCTGATTTGTTCTTTAGAGAAGTAGTGAGATTGCATGGTATTCCTAGGACCATAGTAAGTGATCGAGATGTAAAATTTTTGAGTCATTTTTGGAAAGTCCTATGGGGAAAGTTAGGTACAAAGCTTTGTTTCTCTACTACATGCCATCCGCAAACAGATGGGCAGACGGAAGTTGTTAATAGGACTGTGGGCACTCTTCTTCGTACCATGATTAAACAAAATTTGAAGACATGGGAGGAATGCATACCATTTATTGAATTTGCATATAATAGATCAATGCATTCATCCACTGGATTTTCACCCTTTGAGCTTGTCTATGGTTTTAATCCACTTACTCCATTAGATTTGTTGCCTCTTCCTACTAATGAGCTTACTAGTTTTGATGGTAAAAAGAAAGCTGAATTGGTGAAGCAAATGCATCAAAGGGCCAAGCAACAAATGGAGAAGATTAATGAGAATAGAGCAACCAAAGTAAACAAAGGAAGGAAAAAGATGGTGTTCCAGCCTGGTGATCTGGTATGGGTTCATTTGCGAAAAGAAAGGTTTCCTACACAAAGGAAATCAAAATTGCAGCCGAGAAGTGATGGACCATTTGAAGTACTCGAAAGGATTAATGATAATGCCTACAAGATTAATCTACCAGGTGAGTATGGTGTAAGTGCAACTTTTAATGTTTCCGATCTTGCTCCTTACTATGCAGATGATGAAGATTCGAGGACGAATTCTTTTGAAGAGGGAGAGGATGATGAGGATCTGATTGCTAGCATACAACACCAAGGACCTGTTACTCGATCAATGGCAAGAAAACTTCAAGGATTAGTTTCCAAACATCTATATGTTCTCAATACAATTGGAACGTTAAGACTTGAAGAAAATAAGAGCAAAGAAGCTGTTTGGTTGCATGTGTCCAAATTGCAATCTACCCAAGAGGCCAATTGACCCAAAGGAGTTAGAATACATATTGGCATCCATCATTATACCTTTGGGAGCTAAATACATACCATTCACGTTCCATTGGATGTCCATATATTAAGAGTGGCTGAAATTCACATTGGGAGTCAAAGATGCCTTTTAAAAGCTAGTGGGAGACAAGCTATATGGCTGCCCAATTTGTTTTATGTAACCACATTATTATATTTGTATTTTTCCATCATTTCACTTGTTTTATGCTTTCTTTAAGTCTTTAAAAACATATGTAATGGCAGATTTTGAACTTAATGAATATTCTGAGTTTTCTCTCCATTTTTGAGAGCTTTGAGAGGTTTTTAGCCTTCTTTTGAGTTCTTGTTAGAACTTGCACGAATTCCTTGCAAAAATAACCAAGTTTGCTAGGTCTTAACTTATATTCAAGGTTTTTCCTTCACAAGTTGGGGTTGGGTCTTGAATCTTTGGTTTCCAGCCATATAGCTTCAGTTTTACATCACAAGTTGGTGTTGGGTTGAAGGTACTGGTTGGTGTTCTTATGTTTTGGAGATGATCCGTAGCTTGAGCTTCCTTAGGAATTAAATCCCAGCAAGGCAGGCTCACATCAGTTCCAAGACGTGGTCACTAAAAAAGATCCACAATTAGAAGTTAAAAAGCTGATATCTAAGCATGAGGCATGTGAATTCTTGAAGTTGGTTAAACAAAGTGAATACAAAGTGATTGAACAGTTAAATAAAACTTCAGCTAGACTCTCACCACTATCTTTGATTTTAAATTCAAAATCTCATCGAAATGCATTACTCATGGTTCTAAATCAAATACATATTTGCCACGGTATCTCTGTAGATAACTTAAACAACATAGTTGATAGTGTAATGACAGCTAATTATATTTTCTTCACTAATGATGAAATACCTGGAGAATGAACTGGGCATACAAAAGCTTTACATATATTAGTCCAATGTAAATGATACTCAGTTGCAAAGATTCTAGTGGACAATGGCTCATTTCTGAATATCCTACCCAAAATAACCCTCTCAATGCTACCAATTAATGAGATATACATATAGCCTAGCTCTATGATAGTTCAAGCCTTTGATGGGGGTTAGAAGAGATGTTTTAGGGGATATCGAAATACCTATCCATGTGGGTTTAGTCACATTTAATATCACATTTCAAGTGATGAAATTGGTACCAGTTTACAGTATGTTATTGGGACAGCCATGGATATACTCGGCATGAGCAGTACCATCATCATTACATCATAAAGTCAAATTCATCATTAAAGGAAATATGATTAAAATTTTGGGAGAAAAAAATCTTTTAATCACTAAACTTGTTTCAACCCCATATGTTAAAGCAACAGAAGAAGTTTTTGAAAGTTCTTTCCAATCCTTTGAAATAACAAATACTTCATATGATGGAGAAGGATTGGTCATGCCAAAACCTCGATTATCAGCTGCGGCTATGATGGTGGCAAGAGAAATATTAAGGGTAAGCTATTCTCTAGGAAAAGAGTTAGGAAGACATGAACGAAGAATTAATATCTTTTTGCTTCCTCCCAATATTGATAATAGAGCTGGATTAGGATATAAGATTACTAGAAAAGACAGAAAAAGAATTTAGAAAGAGAAAAAAGATCGTCGACTGACAAGATTGACAAATCAATAAGTTTTGATGGAGAAAATAATATTCTCACCACTAAGGCAAACCTTTAGAAGTGTTGATTTTTTCCATGAAGAAACAGAGATGGCAAGATATCCACAAGATGTGGAGGCAATATCTGAAAATTTATTAGTGGCAATTGTGAATGAAAATGAGCCACAGGATGAAGTAGCTTTATGGGTCACACTCTTGTTACCAGGACAAGATCTAAAAAATTGGAAAGCTTATAAATTGTCATCTCAATCAAAGTAATCTAAATAATTATTTTTCTATGATTTTTCCCAATATCTTAGAAAAATGTTAGCACTGGCAATTTTTTTTAAATATTTCAAAATAATTTTTAATAAAATAAAGTGAATGTTTCATCTTCATTATTGAACTCTCCTTACTACTTTCATTTATTTACTTTCTGCTTAATTTCTATAACTTGATTTTTTTTCTCTATATTTATTTTACCCAGAAATGCCAATGATGAATTAAATTTTGATGAAATTAAGTCTGAATATGATTTTGATAACCCTATCTTTGAAATCATATCTGATGAAGGAGATGAAGAGTATTTTCCACATGAAATAACCAGGATGATGAAACATGATGGAAAAAATTATATAATCTTCAGAAGAAGTAGTAGAAACAATAAACCTAAGAACCGAAGAAAATAAGAAGAAAATAAGGATTAGTGCATCATTGACTCTAGAACTCAAAGAAAGGATGATTAAATTGCTAAGAGAGTTTATTGATATTTTTGCATGGTCATATCAGGATAAGCCGGGGTTAAGTACGGGCATAATTGTGCATTGTTTACCATTAAGGCCAGAATGTAAACCCATAAAATAAATATTAAGAAAATAAAACATGATATTTTGTTGAAAATAAAAGAAGAAGTAAAAAAGTAGTTTGAGATAGGTTTCTTAGAAGTAGACAAGTATCTAGAATGGGTGTATAACACCCTTATACTCTATATACTTACAATACATATTTTCAGCATATGTAAAATACGCATATACAGTATAAAAATGTCACAAATCGATTTAATAAAAAAATTTACACATTTTTGTTTTAAAATTTCAAATACTAAAAATATAAAATTAGATAGTAAATAAATATTCTTTACTTACTATATTAACCCGAAATAACATTTTATAAGAAAATCTCTGGAAAAAAAATTTGCCAGAGTTTTATATGTAATTTGGATATTTCCAAAATTCAACAAAACACAATCTGCATAAAATAAACACTCCAAATAAAATTAATTCACCAATACTTCTCAATTTCTTCATATTTTTTCAAAATACTTATATATAGGTATATATATCAACATTACATTTAAAATCTCATCTTAAACAAAATTATTCAAATCATTCTTTACAATTTACAATATATACTTCAAAAACATATCATAACATACATAATATCAAAATATACTATAATATAAAAAATGTACATGCTGGTAACTGGCTCTAATCTTGATGTACCCAAAAATAACACTTCAAACTCAATAAATATAACCCTAGACCCAGCCAGGTCTAGTAGAACTCTCCGGCTCTACCAAAACGTCCATGACACCTGCGCGATGAATTACAATTGCGCTAAGCCGAAGCTTAGTGGTACAAACTTTGATAATAATAATAAAACTCAATGCAATGCCAATGCACAATGCATATAGATGTCACATCATTCTACTTTCTTATTATTTTTTTCAAATATTTCATAATCACAACTTATAGCACTATATTGCTCAATTATATCACAATTCATAATTCACATTAAAGCAAAGATAAGCATGAGCCCAAAAAGAATCTAATATGCTATTCAAATTTCAGAGTTACTGCTTTGGTCCATAATGATACCATGTGTCTAGCCCCGCAGGCAATATATCTATGGATAATGTAACAGCCCCAGTCTCTTGAACCTCAACTCGGCTAGACCCTTAGGCCCTAGTATCTTGGCCCTCAACCCGGCTAGACTGCTACAGTTTTTGAGGCTTACGACCCAATCTTTTCACCCCAAAAAATCATATTTATCAGCTGGTTTTGCTTACGACCCAGTCTTTTCACTATTCCAGCTTTTAGCCCGTAGGCAATCATAGGCATGCCGCCAAACCAAGAACTCTGAAAATTGAATAACATACTAGGCACACAATTTATTCATATTTCTCATTATCAAATTCTTTCATAATTTCTTTATCAAAACTTTTCTCATTTTCTCATGATCAAACTAGGCACATTGCCTTATTATATCATCTTTTTCTCATTTTTTTTTCATTTATTCATTTTTCTTATTATTAATTTCTTTCTCATTGTCACATATTCAATTTAGGCACATTGCCTTATTTTTCACATTTTTTTCTCATTTTTCACATCTTTCTCATTTTTCTCACTTTTCTCTTTTTTTTTCTCATTTTTATCAATATCAATTCATTTCATTATTCCACATATCTCATTTTCGCATTTCCAACACATTACCCAATTACTTTAGGTATTTCCACATAATATGCATATTTCATATTTTGCACAATTTAGCCATTATCAATGACTTTTCACAATGCATTTAACACACATATGACATTACAAATGTCATAGCACATTATTCATACACAATCAATGAACCAAGTAGCTTAACACATTTTTCAACCAAAACGTGTTAAGTCCAAATGTTATACAAATATAAACATTATATTCAAAGTTTGTACATACCTCCACTAGCAACCCAAAGCAAGCTTAACACAACCTCCAATCCTATCCTTCCAACTTGCCCTTCACCACTTGGATGAAGCAAATCAACCTCTCTCAATGCCTAAACCAAATATGATAGCAAATAATCATTTAGTATCACATTTAATGACATTTTCAATATTAAACCATAATTAAACCCCATCCAAGCAAAAATCCAAAATTTAAGACTAACCTCACTTTAACTTTGGATTCTCATACCAGGCCATTCATTATAATATATTAAGTTTATTTATATCATTAGAAGCATATTTTAATATATTTGAACCATTTACATTATAAAAATACACTCTCATATACAAAACCATAAAATGGCATAAACTTCCTCCATTGAAGGTTTTCCATTCCAACACAATCCATTAATAATTTCAAGCTTATATTCATCACTTTTAACACTAAACAACATGCTTAAACAAATAAAATCAAATAATTCAACCACTTTGAAAAATTACTTTTCCAAAACCCTAAATCTCCACTTCCATTCTCAAGCTCTAACCAAACACAACCAAATCTAATATTTGATTTTAAAATACTTGTTTATGAATCAAAATAACACATTTGGAACCAATTTGCACGATTAAAGCTTATGTTTCCACAAACTCAAAAGTTTTATAACCCTAAATTCTCTATCTTCACCAAACTCAACTTAAATTCAATCATTTCTTCAATCTAACCTTAAAATCATTAATAACCAATCAAAACAACTTCATTCATATCCAATTAAGCAATTAAATCATGCTACTATAAAATTCTAAAATTTACATAACATACTTTTCCATAGAATTTGAAAATTTGGAAAGAAAGCTTACCAATTGATGAAGAAACTTCTAAAACTCCACTTGAATCCTTAAAATCTCTTCATTTCTTAGTGCTTGGAAGAAGAAAAACTTCTCTTACTCTCCCATGGTGATTTCGGCCAAGAAGATGAAGAAGAAAAAGAAGACTTTATTTTTTTATTTCTCTTTCCTTTCACCCTTTAATTTTAAACCATATATATATTAAAATAATTTAATATTTATTTATTTATTTAATTATTTAATAAATTAAAAGTTTTAAATTCCCTCTTCCATTCAAAAATAATTTATTTTTGAATTATTTTATTAATTTTAAATTTCTAAGATTTAATTACCAAAATACCCTTTTTACTTTGACTTTTTTTTAAAAAAGTGTTGACTTTTATATGTTATGTATATTTTACATATATATCATATATATGTTCCACTTTTTCATTTAAAACCCCTTCATTTTTCATTTAAAACTAATAATTTAATTTATCCATTTAAATTATAATTTATTTTATCAAATTTCTAAAAATAAGAACTTTTTAAAAATTTTGGATATTACACATATGCACAAGTAATGTGTATCTTATATACACTTCAAATGTACCTTATATGTGTATTAAATATTAAGTATGTAATTTATTAATCCAACATATATAATTAATATACCATATGTATATGTTATATATACTCTAGATATATATTATTGAGTATATATAATTTATATCTCCAAATACTTATTTATTTTATCCAAAATCACGGATGTTACAGGGTGACTAACATTATTTCTATCTCTAAGAAAGATGGATTGGTTATGATGTGTATTGATTATCGGGATCTTAATTGAGCAAGTCCAAAAGATGATTTTCATCTGCCATACATTGATGTGCTAGTAGATAGTACAACTCGATTCCATATGTTTTCATTAATGGATAGATTCTTTGGATACAACCAAATTAAAATGAATTCTAATGACAAGGAAAAAATAGCTTTTATCACTCTCTGAAAAATATTTTGTTATAAAATGATTCCTTTTGGACTGAAGAATGCGATGCAACTTACCGAGAGTAATGGTTATCATATTTCATAATATGATGCATAAATAAATAGAAGTATATGTCTATGATATGACAATAAAATTTCAACATGATGAAGACCATATTGTAGTTTTGGGAAGATTGTTTAAGCAATTAAGGAGATATCAGCTTCACTTAAATCCTATAAAGTGCATATTTGGAATTTCATCGGAAAAATTATTAGGGTTTATAGTCAGTAGGAGGAGAATTGAGATTGATCCTGATAAAATTATGGCTATAGTTGAAATTCTAGCCCTTAAAATTGAAAAGGAAGTCTAAAGCTTTTTGGAAATGCTTAATTATATATCTTTATTCATATCACAATTGACAGCTACCTATGAGCTTATCTTCAAGCTTTTGAGGAAAAATAATTCGAGAAGATGGAATGAGGAATGTAAAATATCCTTTGATAAGATCAAGCATTATTTGTAAAACCTTCTAATTCTGTAACTGCCTATTCTCGGTCATCCTTTTCTTTTGTACTGGGCAGTCTTTGAGAGTTTGATGGATGGTGTTCTCAGGCAACAATATGACTCAGGAAGGAAGGAGCAAGTCATATATTATATAAGTAAAAAGTTCACCAATTATGAAGTAAAATATTCTATGTTGAAAAGAACTTATGATGTATTAGCATGAGCTGCTCATCGATTAAAGCACTACGTGCTATTTTACACCACCTTTTTAATATCTCGAATAGATCTTATTAAGTACATTTTTGAAAAGCCAGTTTTGACTGGGAGAGTTGCTTGATGACAGTTTTTATTGACTGAGTATAAAATTATATATATCACCTAAGGTGATAAAAAGGAGTATTATAGCTGATTTTTTGGCAGATCGAGCTATTAAAGGCTATCAACCAATAAGTTATGAGTTCTCCGATGAAGGAATCATGTTGGTAGAAGAAGAATAAGGATAAAAAAAAATAGGATTATAAAATTTGATGGAGCTTCAACCAATAACTTATGATGTATTAGCATGAGCTGCTCATCGATTAAAGCACTACGTGCTATTTTACACCACCTTTTTAATATCTCGAATAGATCTTATTAAGTACATTTTTGAAAAGCCAGTTTTGACTGGGAGAGTTGCTTGATGACAGTTTTTAATGACTGAGTATAAAATTATATATATCACCTAAGGTGATAAAAAGGAGTATTATAGCTAATTTTTTGGCAGATCGAGCTATTAAAGGCTATCAACCAATAAGTTATGAGTTCTCCGATGAAGGAATCATGTTGGTAGAAGAAGAATAAGGATAAAAAAAATAGGATTATAAAATTTGATGGAGCTTCAAATGCCTTAGGGAGTGGGACATGAGTGATTCTAATATCTTCAGAAGAAAAATATTTTCCTTTGATAGCCAAATTATGTTTTGGATGCACTAATAATGTGGCTGAATATAAGGCATGTGCTTTAGGAATACAAGCCGCTATCGACATGAATATAAAAAAGTTGAAAGTGTATGGCGATTCAACATTGATAATTAACCAGTTGATAGGAGAATAGGAAACTAGAGATCCGAAATTGGTGCCTTATCAAGAATATATTCTTGATTCAGTTCAAAACTTCAAATTCATAAGTTTCGATCACGTCTCCCGAATTGAGAACCAAATTGCAGATGTATTAGCCACATTAGCTGCAATATTTTGACTAGATGCTTGTGAAACAATGTCTCCCATCAAGATTGAAACCAGAAGGATCTATACTTACTATACAAACCTTGAAGAAGAACGTAATGGCAGGTCATGATTTTATGATATTAAGCAGTATCTCGAAAATAAGACGTACCCTCTAGAAGCCTCAGACACTGATAAAAGAATCATTCGACGACTAACAATGAATTTCTTTTTGAGTGGTGATGTACTATACAAAAGAAATTATGATATAATATTGATTAGATGTGTGGATGAAAGAGAAACTCAAAGATTGATAGAAGAAATTCATGAAGGATTCTATGGTACACATTTGAGTGGGCATGTGTTGGCTCGTAAAATTATAAGTATGGATTACTTCTGGCTAAAAATGGAATCAGATTTCATTAACTATGTCCAAAAATATCATAAGTGTCAGATATATGCTAACGATATCAATCTCCTCCAGCACCCTTGCATGTTATGATTTTCCCAAGGCCCTTTTCAATACGGAAACTAGATGTGATTGGTCCAATAGAACCTAAAACTTGTAATGGCCATCGATTAATTTTGGTAGCAATTAATTATTTTACCAAATGGGTAGAGACAACCTCTTATGCCAATGTGATAAGGAGTGTGATCTTAAAATTTATCAAACAGAATATCATATATCAATATGGTATTCCTGAGCGCATCATCATTGACAATGCAAAAAATTTCAAAAATAAAGATATGATAGAGATGTACTTAAATTTTAAAATTAAGCACCATAATTTCTCCCCATATCGTCCAAAGATGAATAGTGCAGTTGAAGCAGCCAATAAGAATATCAAAAAGATAATTCAGAAAATGACAATAACGTACAAAGATTGGCATGAGATGCTTCATTATGGTTTTCATGGTTATAGGACCACAGTCGTGACATCTACTAGGGCAACACCATTTTCTTTAGTATATGTGATGGAGGCAGTATTGCCTACTGAAATTGAGATTTCTTCTCTCAGAGTTATTACAGAAGCCAAGCTTGATGATATTGAATGGGCACAGTGTTGTTATGATCAGTTAAACTTTATAAAAAAAAAGGTTAATAGCCTTGTGTCATGGTCAGTTGTATTGGAAATGACTTATCAAGGCCTATGTAAAGAAGATGAAGACAAGGGAGTTTCAAGAAAGAGATTTGATGCTCAAAAAGATTATTCTTAGGTATCAAAACCCTTGGAGAAAATGGACTTCTAAATATGAAGGTCCATACGCCATAAAAAAAGCATTTTCTAGAGGAGCTCTCATTTTAAATATTATGGATGGAGAAAATTTTTTGAATCCGGTAAACTCAGATGCAGTGAAAATGTATTATGCTTAAAGTTGCAAGGAGAAGAAGAAAAAAATGCGAAGAGTATAGTTAGGGATTATTTAAAGTCAATTCAGATTTATGATCATCAGAATTGTATGATTTATTGGCTTTTCTTAATAATTTTTTTCTTTTTTCTACATATTTGTAGCTTTCAAAAAATAAATAACCATAAAAAAATAACTACAAAAAATTTGGCAAACCTAACTAAATATGTCCAATTTATGCCTTAAAATCACATATTTTATTAAAAATTTATTTTTGAAATACTTAAAAAGGAAAGCACAACGCTAAAAGATGGTAAAAATAAAGCTTACCATATTCATATGTGAGACAAAAAAATTATAAACTTGGAATAAAAAGGACGCACCTTGATGGAAAAAAAGTGCTAACAAGATATTTATAGAGGCAATGATAGACGATGTTGTTCTAAGATCAATAGTTGTTGCTTGAGTAGAACTCGAGAAGATATTTTAAGGATCCCATAACTAAAGTTAAGTACCAAATTTATTCCAGATTTAGAAATTATTGTAGTTTCGATGTTATATTTTTCTTTCAAAAAAAATTATTAATGCAAAAGGACGATTTTAAAAGTAAATTAACAATTTGTTTGAGCATTTAGATACAACTAAGCAAAAATGACATATAAATTTTAGGTATTTTTTTAAAAAAAAAAGAGAGAGAGATTTTCAAATTCCCAAATAAAATAAAAAGAGTATGCATATAATAATCGTTTTTCAAATAATTCTAGAGTCAAGCTCTAAATTTTCTAATGTCAAATATTAAATATACCTAGGGTCAAGCCTTGGGTTCTCTTTTTATTTTTCAAAAATTTCTAAACTCAAATTTTACGTACTCCTAGGGTCGAGCCTTAGGTTTCCTTTACATTTTCTAAAAAAAAAGAAAAAAGAGTCCATAATGTCAAGCATTAGGCATTCCTATGGTCAAGCCTTGATCTCCTTTCTCTTTCTGTAATTTCATAAAGTCAAGCTTTAAGTACTCCTAGAGTTATGCTTTACGTACTCCTAGGATCAAGCTTTAGATACTCCTAGGATCAAGCCTTAGATTTTCTTTTTCTTTCTTCAAAAGTTCTTAGTGTCAAGTATTAAGTGCTTCTAAAGTCAAGCCGTAGGTTTTTCTTTTATTTTCTTTAAAAAATCGCTAATATTGAGCATTAATCACCTCTAGGGTCAAGCCTTAGGTCCCCTTTTTATTTTTTAAAAAGTTTCTAATGTCGAGTATTAGATACTTCTAAGGTCAAACTTTAGGTTTTATTGCTATTTTTTTTAAAAGTCCCTAGTGTCGAACATTAGTTACTCTTACGATTAAGTCTTAGATTCTTTTCCTTTATTTTATATATATATAAAAAATCTTAAAGTTAAGTTTTTGGTGCTTTTGAGGTTGAGCCTTAGGCTCTTATTTGAATGTCGAAATTCTTAAAATCAAGCTTTAGGTACTCCAGAGATCGAGCTTTAAATTTCCTTCATGTTTTCAAAAAGTTCCTAAAGTCAAACCTAGATTCTCTTAAAATCGAGCCTTAAGTTTTATTTTTTACATAAGTTTTTAATATCAAGAATCAAATAAGCTTAGTGTCAAGTCTTAGAACTTTTTACCTCGATTTCTTAAAGTCGAGTGTAGGTCTGCCTAGAATTAAGTCATAAGTTCTAATAAAAAAAATTGATAAGGCCAAATTTCAGAAAAAAAAATATTACTACTAACCTTTTGTATAGCTTTAACTCGTTAAGGTATACAAAAGGGGGGTAGCTGTAGTAAACCATTTTTTATTTAATAAATAATATTTTTGTAATATTTTAAAAAAATTGACAAAAAAAAACAGAGAGAAAATCAAAATATTTCCTGGTAGAGAAAACTGGAAAAAACTTAAATTTTGCTTATGTGATCTAGTCAGAGTGGGAGGTTTAACTTTGTAAATATTATATAAAATAATCCATAAGAATATATCTAGAATATACCATAGAATATCCAGAGAATATGTCATGAAATATCTCTATAATATGCCGTAGAATATTTAAGAAATATATCATGGAATAATCTAGAGAATATACTAATTTAATCTAGACCACTTACGACCACTTACGTTTTACTAATTTAATCTAGACCAAAACGACCACTTACGTTTATTGAGAAAGTGGAGTAGTATATACAGGGGTGAGATGAGAGTGAAATGTGGAGGAAGAAGAGAGAGTAAAGAGAGTGAGGGAAGGAAAGAGGAGTAGAGAGAGTGAAAGAGAGAGAATAGATTTGAAGAAGAAATTTTCAGGTAGAGAAAATTATAGAGAAATTAAGTTTTATTAAATATAAGAAGTGTACTTAGTAAAAATTGCAAATCAAAGAAATGAATAGCAAAAAATCATTAATTTACCAAATGAAGCTTACACAATCAAGTAAAGATCTAATTAAGAGCCTTGATATTTCTATTGCAATTTTTAATATTATTTTTTATTGAGATTTTGGATATGTATATGTATATATAAACTTGTCCATTTTTTCATGTATTAAGTTTTATTTAATAGCTTTTGTGATGTATAGTTGATGTAATATATTATGCTATTAATCATATGTCTAGAAAAATTATAACTAAGGAAAGATTTAGTATTTAAACGTCTCAATTATGACTCACCTTTCTTTTTAAAATTTTTTTTCTGGTATAATTATTGAAACAATTATTCACATTATATATATTATTGGTGAAAAATAATCTAATTTTTATATTTTTTAAATTATTCATAATAAATATATTTTTATCTTGATTAATTGGTCAATAATATGAGAATAACATAACAAATGTCATATTAAAATAAAAATATTATATTTCAATAGTGAATATTATAATCAATAAAAAAAATATTATATTTAGATATATGCATGAACAATACCAAATATATAAAACTAATAATTATATTCAGGAAGTGGATATAATTATTGGGAATAACAACAAAATAAAAATAATTTTTGAATATAAAAAAGTAATAATAATAAAATAAATAATAAATATATTTAAAGAGTTATATTTAGAAAGTGGATATAATTATTAAAATAATATAAAAAATAGCAAATCAAGAGGTAATTTGTAAAAGTAATAACATAAAAATAGATAATAATAATAACAACAATAACAATGACATCAAAATAAATAAATCGAACTACGAAAACTTTGATTCCGTTAAGTGAATATATAGACATTTAAAATTAAGTTTCGAATTCAAGTCCATCTCAATAAAAATAATTTTCTCTTAAGAAATAATAAACATGTATTAATTATTAATGAAATTTCTTCTTATTCTGAACACACCAAGAAAAAAAAAACTCTTTCATAGCAAAATGAAAAATATTAAAAATGAATCAAATCTCCCTTTTGCTGATGGACTCCAGGTAATCCGTCCAAGGTCAAGATTTAAATATTTAAATATCCAAAGAAAGTTAAACTTATACTTAATTACTAAATCATTAGTTCCAAATTACATACTATTTTAAATATATTTGATAATATTTTCAATTCATTTTAATGTACCCTTCTTTAGTTAATGTAGACATATTACCTACTTCTAGGCATAGAGAGAAAAAAAAAACTATAAAGTGGGCAAAAATTTATATATAATTCTTACAAGACAAGAATCAATCATAATAAACAACTTTTATAAAACTGCACCTCGCTCACTCAAACTGGTTTGTACTATTTAATGGTCTTAAAATTTAAATTTAGTGCTCATTATTCATAAATAAACAATATATATTGTAATAAATAAAAGAAAATTAACAGATTTATTAGTAAAATTTTGAAACAAATATCATTGTTCCCTTTTTTTAATAATAATTTGAATTAATAAAAGTCAAACACAATAATAATATCATTTACTAATATCATGTGGTTGGTTTTTTGGAGAGTATATTAAATTTATTTATTCAATAATTAATCAAGGGAAAGAAAAATCTTAGGAAAAGAAATATCTTAAGGAAAATATGGAAAAGAATAAAAGACTATTGTGTGAGGTGACACAGAAAGCCATTTAATTAATTATTATAATGGATTGCAAATATTCCTTCTAATGTATATACATATATATTTTAATTTATCTTAAATTATAATTTACTTATTATTTTAATAAATAAATTAAAATATTAAATTATACTCCTATTTTATGTTACTTATTAAAAATATTTAATAGATATATCTCATAAAAAATATATAATAATATAATATAAAAAATATATGTAAATATATATATTCTTAATAAAATAATTAATTTTTTTAAAAAAATTATAAAATAGAAAATATGTTTTTTAATTTAGTGCGGAAAAGTGATTTTTAATAAAATTTAAATAAATAAAAAACTATATATATGTATTATTATTTGCCAATTAGTGAATCTCTAGATGCTAATGATTAATCTTATGACAATGAAATTATGCATAACAGCTAACAGAGATGACATTTATATATAAACTTTGGCTATGGGTCTACAGGTTGTCTTTTCTCTTTGCCCTTTTAATTTCTCATGTGGGAAAACAAATTATATCTTATATGTCTGCGTTACTTCTCATAATTATATAAAGCATTGTCCTGCTGCCCAATTTTTTTTTTATTTTTAATTAGAAAATCGAATTTAAATTAATTTTGAATTTTTAATAGTATTATTTATTATAAATTAAAAATACAGTTAAGTTATATTAAATTAGTATAAATTCTTTTAAATATATATTAAATTAATAATTATATTAAATATTATAAATAAAATTTATACCAACAGATGTTATATATAAATAAAAATATATTTATATTGAATATTACAAATAAAATAAAATGAAAGTGAAGAGATTATATATATATATATATATTAAGAATTGAAATTAGCACAAAGCAGTAGAAACTTTTTTAAAAGTTCAAACTAAAAAATATATTAATTATTACAGTAAAAATTAATTTCCTTAGTACTTTTTTTTAATTCGTTGAAATTATTTTTCTAATAACTTTCAATTTCTTTTTATAAAATATGTGACTTCCTATATATTGACTTATACCTATAATTTAAATTTTGACCAGATAAATGCAACTAATAAATTTTGTATATGATTATTTTTTTATTTATCAAATATCACATTATTAATAAGAGTATTTATAAAACCAAAATCGTTCTTATTGAATTACATTCAATAAATAAAATTTTCTCTAAAAATAAAGTGATCGCGTGCCTTATTACTAAAAGAATTCAAATGATTTTATAGTCTAGAAGGTTATTTTGATTGATTTTAGTCATATTTTATTGATTAAAGTTGTAATTTAGAATCAAATGGCTGTTATAGTGCTCAAAATAAACATAAACGTTGCTGGACAAAGGACCCACCTTTATGTGGGGTCTTTTATTTCCACCTAATGCCAATCTGGCATTTCTCGAAAACAATTGGCCCAAAATTCCACTCCTTTCAGCTTAAGAACACTCACTTCATTCATTCTCTCTCCCCATCCCTCTCTCTCTACTCTTCTTCTCATTGATTTCTCTCTCCACCGCTACAATGCCGCAAGCGCCGCCGCTCACCTTCACTCTCATTCTCACCCTCTCTCTCTTTCTTCTTGCCTCCACCACCTGTTATGCACATAACATTACACGTATACTGGCTAAGCATCCAGCATTTTCCACTTTCAACCACTATCTCACCGTCACTCATCTCGCCGCAGAAATCAACCGCCGCCAGACCATAACTGTTCTTGCTCTCGACAATGCTGCTATGTCATCTTTATTAGCCAAACAGCTCTCCGTTTATACTTTACGGAACGTTCTATCTCTTCATGTTCTTGTCGACTACTTCGGTGCCAAGAAGCTCCACCAGATTACTGATGGAACTACTTTAACTTCTTCCATGTTCCAAGCTACTGGTTCAGCTACTGGCACTTCAGGTTATGTCAATATTACAGATCTAAAAGGCGGTAAAGTCGCGTTTGGCTCTGAAGACAATAATGGAAAACTTGATGCTCTTTACGTCAAGTCTTTGGAAGAGATTCCATACAACATTTCAATTTTGCAAATCAGTCAGGTCTGTGCTTTATTTGTGTTTATATAATAATTCTGAATTCTAATTTTAGATTAATTAATATTCATAATATTAATATGAAAATAAACTGTGAAATTCAAATTTATAAATATCTAAAATTCGTTTATAATATAATTATGTTTAGTTTTTTTTTTTTAAAAAATTCTATAATAATCATGTAAAAAGTATGCTAAATCATGAACAGGCTTTGGATTCGACTGAAGCTGAGGCACCAACAGCGGCGCCGATACTTAATCTAACGTCGATCATGTCCAGACAAGGCTGCAAAGAATTCTCCGACTTGTTGATAGCTTCAGGAGCACAGAAGACATTTGATGAAAATCTTGACGGAGGGTTAACGGTGTTCTGCCCCACCGACACAATACTTAACGGTTTTATGCCAAAGTATAAAAACTTAACAGCACCTCAAAAAATGTCGTTACTGTTATATCACGGAATCCCTGTGTACCAATCCTTGCAGATGTTGAAAGACAGCAACGGAATCATGAACACGCTGGCTACGGATGGAGCCAAAAAATTCGATTTCACCGTGCAAAATGACGGAGAGGTTATAACGTTGGAAACGAAGGTTATCACGGCAAAGATAACGGGGACAATAAAGGATGAAGAGCCGTTAGTGGTTTATAAAGTTGATAAGGTATTGTTGCCTAAGGAATTGTTTAAGGCGGAGGAAATATCTCCAGCGCCAGCGCCTAAAGCTGTCAAGAAGAAGAAGAAGAAAGCAGCGGCGGCCCCGGCAGACGAGGAGGAAGCGGATTCACCAGACGCTGATGCACCGGCAGATGATTCGGAGGATTCGACGGCGGCTGATGATGATAATGGAATCAGCAAAGTGGAGGGTGGGAGATTAGTTATGGTGTTATTGAGTTTGTGCTTAGCCATAATAATGTTTTGATCTAGTTACACGTGTCATTTATTTATTTGATTGATATGATGAAAGTCTATGGATAGTGCACGGGGTTTCATACATTTGGAATTTTTCATTTTGTCAAATAATAGGGTAATAATGGGTCCCACGCTTGTATTGTATAATGGGTCTTTTCGGTTTTGGTTTTGGCTGCTTTATTAATTTATTTGAATTTCCTTTGGTTGATCTGTACATGCATGTTAGCCCCAATTTTCTATTCATTTCCTATTTTAATTTATATATCACTTGTAATATTTGATTAGTTTTTTTTTTAACATCTTTATTTAAATATCCGCTACCTTAATTCTTAATATTAGATAACACTTCACAAACAAATTCAGCTAGGAAAGATAATATTGTTTTTATTTAAATAGCTTCTAGTTATCTCTTCTGTACTTATCCTTTTCTGTACAAGTTGTATATATTGATACTCTCAATAGAATGAAATTATCAATTCTCAAAATCATTATATGGTATCAGAGCTTTTCTTGTCTTGCGACAGAATTTCTATATCGTCTCTTCTTCCGCCATGGAAGACGATACTTCTTCTCAGACTCCTTCAGTCCTTAATTCTCCTGCACACATCAGTCTTCAAAATTCCAAACAACTAATCTCCATAAACACCACAGCCCAGGTTCCTATTAAACTCACCAGTGACAATTATATGTCCTGGTATACTCAATGGGATTCTTTGTTGGTTGGTTATGATTTTATGAGGTTTATTGAGCAACCTCTTTCTGCTGAACAACTTAATGATCCGTATTGGAATCGTCAAGATCAGCTTTTGAGAGGAGCTCTTGTTGCTTCATTATCGGTCGATATTGTACCGTATGTTGTGGGTGAGAAGACGTCGTATGATGTGTGGAACACCTTGGCTAACACCTATGCCAAGCCATCACAGGCTCGTGTTATGAGCTTGCGAGAGTCCTTACTTACTATGCAGAAGGGTGTTCTTACGGTCAATGAATACCTGCAGAAAATCTAGGCAATTGTTTCAGTATTGGCGAAAGCAGATATTGTGATTTCAATGCCCGAAGTTGTGTTGTATGTACTGCATGGATTGCCGGCTGAATATAAAGAAGTGGCCGCAGCGTTGAGGGCTAGGGACACACCGATCACATTCGAAGAACTGCATGATAAGTTAACTGATTATGAATTGCAAATAGAACGCAATTCGGTGAAGGCTGTTGGACCAACAGTTGTGAATTATGTCAGCAAGGGAGGGACTGGTTCAGTTTCGACTCCCACTGTTGGAGAAGCTACTCCAAAATCTAGCCGATCCACATCAATAATTCTGTGTCAAATTTGTGACAAGGAAGGTCACATAGCGAAGAGGTGTTGGAAACTCAAGAAGTTGCTGTCAAAATTGAAACCACAGGTTAATCAACTAAGCACAGGTGCTTCAAATAGATCGTGGATTCTGGATTCCGGAGCAAACCAGCATGTCACTCAAGATATCAACAATCTATCAATGCATTCTGAATATGATGGAGGTGAAGATGTTGTTCTGAGTGACGGTAATCGATATTCAATTTCTCATACTGGTAGTGTTTATTTTCCAACACCGTCAAAAATTTTGAAACTGGATCCTGTGCTTTGTGTTCCTGGACTAGATAGAAACCTGATTTCTGTATATCAGTTTTGTCTCACCAATAATGTTGAAATTTCGTTTAATCCTTTTATGTTTACTGTGAAGGATATGCGCACAGGGGCTCTGCTAGTGGACGGAAAGCCGAGTGATGGTATTTACGAATGGCCAAAGTCATTGTCTCGTTGTGTACAGCCTTCTGTTCTACAAACGTCGGTCACCTCTCAGCCTTTGTGGCACAAGCGCTTTGGTCATCCCAGTTCTCGTGTTTTACGATTAATGCTAGGTTCTCTTAGTGAGTCATCTGTGTCTATCAATGATTCTAAATTTCATTGTGAGTCTTGCAAATGTAATAAGATGCATAAGGTTCCTTTTAATGACTCCTCTATACAGAGTTCTTCCCCATTGGAACTTATTTATTCAGACGTTTGGGGTCCAGCCCCTGTTGAGTCGATTGACGGTTTCAAATATTACATTATCTTTGTCGATCATTTCACGAAATATGTGTGGTTGTTTCCTGCTTATCGTAAATCTGATGTTTCAGTTGTTTTTCCTCAGTTTCACAAGTTAGTTGAGAAGTATTTTGGCAGGAAAATCGTTTCCCTGTATTCTGATAATGGTGGAGAGTTTCTCCATCTTAAATCCTATTTACAGTCTAATGGTATTTCACACTTTCTTACTCCACCATATACTCCTGAACATAATGCCATAGCCGAAAGACGTCATCGCCATATTGTTGAAACTGGATTAACCTTACTTCATAATGCTAAATTACCTTTAAAATTCTGGTCATATGCGTTTGAGACAGCCACATATTTAATAAATCGAATGCCTACAAAGATTTTAAATGATAACTCCCCTTTCTTTTGTCTGCATAATCGGCAACCCAACTACAGAAAATTACGTGTGTTTGGGTGTCTGTGTTACCCGTGGATTCGTCCATATAATAGCAATAAACTTCAACAGAGGTCTCTTCCATGCATATTTCTTGGCTACACTCAAAATCAAAGTGCCTTCAAGTGCTTTGATCCCAAAACGTCCAAATTATTTATCTCCAGACATGTGGACTTTGTCGAAAATAATTTTCCTTTCAGCTGTTTAGAATCTCATCTTGATCGTCCTATGGAGTCTAACGTTGATTGTTGGTCACCTGTACATTTTATTGTTCCAACTTCTACTGCTGTACAGGATCGTCATATACCATCTGAGGTTCATCAGTCTCCAGCAGCTGCTTCAAATGTGCAGACTCCTTTAATAGTAGACAGTTCAAGGATGGAGGAATCAGGTACGGGTTTCAATAGTGATGTTAATAATTTGGCTGATACTGTGGCTGAGAATACTGCAGATTTACAACCCGAAAGAAACAGTGTTGTTCCTGTATCACGGTCTACACATACTATGGTTACTAGGAGCAAAAATAATATAGTCAAACCTGTTCAACGGCTATGTCTTTCCACTGTTGCAAAAGTCAAATCACTGGTTCCAAAAACAGTTTCCCAAGCTTTGAAGGAACCTAAATGGCGACAAGCAATGGAGGAGGAATATCAGGCTCTAATTAATCAACACACATGGGTTCTTATTCCTTCGACAGCAGCCTCAAACATAGTCAGTTGCAAATGGTTATTCCGGATTAAAACTGATTCAGCAGGTGTTCCGGTGAGATATAAAGCCCGGCTTGTTGCGAGAGGTTTCACCCAGAGGCCCGGGATTGATTTTGATCAAACGTTTTCTCCTGTAGCAAAACATTCCACTATTCGGGTTGTGTTAGCGATTGCGATAATGAAAGGTTGGAAGTTGCGACAGGTTGATGTCAATAACGCGTTTTTACATGGAAAATTGACGGAAGTGGTATACATGGATCAACCGGCAGGCTTTGTTGATGATAAGTTTCCTAATTATGTCTGCAATTTGGAGAAATCCTTGTACGGATTAAAGCAAGCGCCACGAATGTGGTTTTATGAACTGAAGTCATTCATGGTTTCAGTTGGGTTTCTGCAGTCAAGTTCAGATGCTTGTCTCTTTGTTAAATCTAAGGGAAAACATTTGCTTTATGTGGTTATATATGTTGATGACATTATAATAACTGGCAACAGTGATTTGTTAGTGTCTCAATTTATTATAATGCTTGGGAAACGTTTCTCTATAAAGGATTTAGGAGACCTGAACTATTTTCTAGGTGTAGAAGTAGTTCGAACTGCAGATGGTTTGTTTTTGTCTCAACAAAACTACATAAGGGAATTATTAGAGAAAGTTAAAATGGAAACTGCTAACCCAGTGAATTCCCCACTCTCTCCATCTCTGGTGTTACATCTGGACGACTCTGCTCATATAACAGATGTTACGGTATATCGATTGTTGATTGGTGGTCTTCAATATCTCCTGCTTACAAGACCAGACATCTCTTATGTAGTTAATAAATTAGCTCAATTCTCAGCACGGCCTACCGAGAATCATTGGGCGGCGGCCAAGAGATTGTTGAGATATTTGATTGGGACATTTGACCATGGTCTATTTTTGCATAAAGACAACAAACCCGTTCTCCACGCATTCTCCGATGCGGACTGGGCAGGTAATAAAGATGATCGAACATCGACAAGTGCTCAAATAATATACTTAGGGAAGAATCCGGTTGCGTGGGCTTCTAAAAAGCAACGAACGGTGGCTCGATCCTCTACTGAAGTGGAGTACCGTTCTCTTGCCAGTGCTTCTGCCGATGTATTTTGGATTACAAATTTACTAAAGGAGTTGCAGCAACCTATTTCTGAAACTCCGGTGATATACTGTGATAACTTGGGGGTAACATATGTTGCTGCAAACCCGGTGTTTCATTTAAGAATGAAACATGTTGCTATTGACTACCATTTCGTCCGAACTCAAGTTCAACAGGGTGCGCTAAGAGTCTCTCATATTTCCTCCAAAGAACAGTTAGCTGATCTTCTGACCTAGGCGTTATCAACAAGAGATTTCGTTCGTTTGCGTTCCAAGATTGGCATTGCCCAACGGTCTGCCATCTTGAGGGAGGGTATTAGATAACACTTTACAAACAAATTCAGTTAGGAAAGATAATATTGTTTTTATTTAAATAGCTTCTAGTTATCTCTTCTGTACTTATCCTTTTCTGTACAAGTTGCATATATTGATACTCTCAGTAGAATGAAATTATCAATTCTCAAAATCATTATACTTAATACTATTTTTTAGCTCATATTTAAAAAATAGCATTTTTGTAAAAAAAATTAATTTAATTTAATTAAAAAATAAATTGAATTATTATGTAAATATATCATTATGGTTGTGATTTTTGTTGGAGATTAAGAATTTTAGTTTGAATTTGAATGATTAAAAAGTTTATGGACTCCAATTTGGGTAAATTTATATATTATATTATATTTATTTTATTTTTATTACAATAGGCTCTATGAATTTTTGGATACTTGCTGATTGTTACACACCTGAGGACTATATTAATCTTATTAAAAAAATTTCTACTAAATCTAGTCCGTTATATACAGTGGCGGATGTACTATTTTATTAGTGAGATCTATAAGCCCTACTTTTAATACAAATAAAATAAAAAAATTTCACCCTTTATTATTTTTAAATTTTTTTTAATATTTTACTTATTTTAGTCATTTTATAAAATTATATAATACATTCAAAATAAAGCTATAATAAACTTATAAAAATTGTTACGTGTATAATAAATTTATAATAAATTATATAAATACGATAAATTGATAAATTAATCATAAATTCTTATAAATTTAAATATATTTTAAAAATATGATAAATTTAAAAAATTTTATTTTTTGTGGTATTTTTTTTTATCAAAAACTCAATGAAATAGAGTTGGTATACCTTTGATATTAGACCTCAACTGAAGAAAATATTGGAATCGAATTAAATTGGGCCTTAAATAAAAAAAATTAAACTCTAATTAAATAAAAAAAATTAAACTCTAACTAAAGAAAAAAAATGGATTCAATTAATTTTAGATTTATTGAGAACACAGTCCATACAAACTTCAATAACACCATACAAAGCTTAAATAATACCTAACTAATTAATTCTAATTAGTCTAGAAAAAAATTATCAAATAGTCAAAATTCTTTTATCATCAACAAAAACAACATTGTCACTTTTCATTTTCTACTGTAATTGCTTTACAAGATAAAAGTAAAAGACCATTAATATATTTGGTTTTTAGTTTTTACTATGTTTATGTATAAATATATTGTTATTTTGTTTTCAATATTTAAATTCATTATATGATTTATATTTAATGTGAAAAAATTAATATATCAAAGCACAATTTTTTTTTTCTTTAAGAAAATTGGTATTATTGAATTAAACCATCAAATATACAGAAGTTAATGCCATATTTAAATGATTGATAATATAATTTATTAATATATGACACCATATGGTATGATATTCAAATTACTATTTGTCATGAGTGGATAAATGATAAGATATAATATGATTAAATAAATTATTTATTTATTTATTTTGATAGTATGGTATGATTACAAAACATAATAAAATATTAGAATACTCTCGAATTAAAATTCATATTTAATTCAATTCAAATTCATATAAAATCATGTCAAATTCAAATTTTCTTAGATTCAAAAATTAAATTCAATTATTGGTATAAAAATAAATCTTAAAATCTTACAAAATGCAAATTAAATTATTATCCTTTAATTTAAAATTAATAAAATTATAATAAAATTCCACAAATCACTAAAAAATTTCAAAATCAAAGCCTCTAAAATTCCACAAATTATCCAACCAGCTAGTTCAATTTACCCAACATAAATTTCCCACAACCAAAAGAGACCCATAAGCGAAAATTAGGGGGGACAAAGTGACTGAATACTACAAGCTTATTTATATTTAGCCAATAATAAATGATATTTAAAGGTCAATTTTATAAATTTAATAAAGATAGTTTTAGAAGAAAATTTTATAAAATCACAGGAAACTACTGATTTAGTAGTTTGAAAAACTAATGAAAAATCATAGTTTTTAAACTATAAAATTACCATGGTATATTATACCATGAATATAGAAATAATAACAAAAAAAAAAATAGTGAACCATACCATACCATATGTAACCATGGCCTAACACCATCCAAACAAAGGGTAAAGGTACAAGAAAAGCAAGGCAAGATTTTCACACATGAAATCCATCTTGAGAAAAAGAAGCTCTAACTAGTGTGTGAGCAATTGAACTCGTATTCCATTGAATCCAGATATGAGAATTACCAGCAAAAAGAGACTTATAATCATTCACAAGGAGCCTAAAATAAGACAAATCCTCTAATGAAAACTTGAGAGCATGAAAAATATGTTGTGAATCAGTTTCAATAATCTCATTAATAGAGAATGAAGAAGCAGTCCATGATACAATCTCTCTAAGAGCAAAAGTTTCTATAGTGTGAGTTTCCAACAATCTTGAAAAACTTCCCATGATTGCAACCTAAAACTCTCCATGATTAAACCTATAAACCACTGCAAAACCCGACTTAACCTACTGTGCAAATAGTGCCCCATCATAATTGCATTTCCATATTCCGACCAATGGTTTTCGCTAAACACTAGCTGATTATTGCAGAAAATTATTGATGAGCACCTTTCGAGCTATGGTTTCCATTCCGTAATCACTCACGTTATTTTTCAGTACAGTATCTAATGTTAGAGCCTTTATTGCCATTCTTACAACTTTCTAGGTTTTGTATTTTAAAATTTAATTCATGGGGGAGCCAAGGATCTATCCTTACACGAATTCGTGGGCCATTATTCACTCTCTATGTTATATAACCTCCTTCGAATGTAATATACTCTTCCATATGTAGCTTGGGTTATTACCATCCAAAGCTATAAGAAAGTCTGACGCGAATAATATTTAGCAATGAAAATCCAACCCAGAAGAGTAGATAGATTTGTGACTAAACGCCATGGCTGCTTACCAAGCATAGCTACATTACAGTTTGGAGAGCAAGTTCGTATCCTTAATTAACTTCTTTCCTTTTATCTGCAAGAGAAGAGTCATGCAAAGCTACCCATCCATCATTACACATCCTCCTACTAAACATCGTCGTTGGTTGCTTCACCCCTATTACCAGCCATAGCCCCTATTCTTGCTTCAATGTGTCTTTCTTACGATGCTTTAACAAATGGCATAATTTCTCTGGGTGCCCTAGCTTACCACATGAAAGGCAGAATAGCCATGATTGAAGCAACATTTTGATCTAACATAAGCAATTTCATTACTAAATGATTGTTTTAATCAACTAGGAAATAGAGCAATTTCAATAGGATGGATTGTTTTGCCTTCTAATCAACAATTTACTTTAACAAAAGTAACTAGAATAGCCATGCAGTTGGACCAAGTCCTCCTTAGAACCCATCTTAAATTTTTCCTGCACTAGTATAATCAATAGATAAGAATGCTAATTATTTTTATCAAAAGCTTAAGTTATTAGTAGAAATGCACGCTTTTATTTTATCTAAATTAAATATGAATTCACCAGTCTTCTTCAACCTTGAATTTGATGCATGATAATGATTAGACTCATCAAGCTTTGATACTAAATGATGTGGTTGGACTAAATCATTCTTAGGAGGTTAACAATCCAAGTAATTTCTTTGTACTAATAATTTCTACTAAAAGTGTACATATTTTCTTTATTTAGATCAAACACAGAATCACAAATCTCTTTCGACTTTGTGTATCATCTAATCAAATATGATTCGCACTACTTAAACTATTGGTCATATAAAAAAAGTTTATAATTACAATTTCAGTCAAACTCAAAGTGATTTACTTAACATAAAATAATTTAAGTTTCGGTTGCCTTTTTTATTTAGGCTATATATATATAATTTTTATAATTAATTAATATTCCCTATGTTTCACTGAAATCGTTGTCTTTAACTCATAGACTCCTATAAAAAAAGTCATTAAATTCTCTAGATATTATGCAAAATTATTTTAAATAGATTAAAATACCCTCTATTAATTTATTAATACAGTACTCTCACTTTATTTATTAAATAATTAATAATAAGAGTATAGTAAAAAAATTAATTAATTTTTTATTGTATAAAGTGATAATTTAAAAGGGATAATTTTTTTATTTTTATAACAGTGATAATTTTAGCGTGACGGAAGGAATATATGTTATAAAACATAAGTTAAATATAATAAAAACAAAACAAGAATTTGAAGAAAATAGAGTAGATATGAGTGAAATATATTTTTTTTCTTTTTATCTACTCTATATATTTTCTTCAATTTCTTATTTTGTTCTTGTTATATTTAACTTTTGTTTTATAATACGTCATTAGTATGGTTACAACTATAATCACAATTATGCATCGCTACATCCACTTTTAGGAAATAGAGCAATTTCAATAGGATGAATTTTATGATTTTTCATCAATAACTCGTTATTTTAATCAACTATAAATAAGCATGCAATCAATCCTAAATAACTTTTTAAAACAATTTTCACAATATTGATTGTTGTTGCAAATCATATTTGAATCATGAAATATCAGAAATATTTTATCTTATAATTCATTATCAATAATATTTTTTGCACATAATTTTAATTGTGAATTAATTTTAAAATTATAAAATTATATTCACTTATAATTTTAATATCTTTAAACAATAAATGATTCAAGTCATAATGAATGTTCGACAATATTATTGTTTGTTGATAGTTATATAACTCTACTTTTTTTTTAAATAATTCAAGTGGATTTTTCATGATCAGATTTTCAACTTTTAACCTTTCATATAAATGACAGTGAAGAAAAATCATTAATTTTGTTTCATAACTAAAATTATATTTCGAAACTTCTTAAATAATTATCTTCAAGGCTCATAATGTGTTGTAAAACAGAAGTTACATATAATAAGAAGAAATTGAAGAAAATGGAATAGATAAGAAGAAAAAAAATTCCTTCTACCTATTATATATATATATATATATATTTAATTTTTTAACTTATTCTTCCTATATTTAAATTTTGTTCTATTATAATATATGATTTATCTTACGTAATGCTTCTAAATAATATAATAAATAAAAGCTTAATATATACCCAACTTCTTCAATTTGGCACAATTTATCATTTAGCCCCTTATAATTTTCTAGAAATTATATTATCCCTTCAACTTGTTAGTTTTAATAACAAACAGATTTTTCGTTGGTGATGTGGTAATATATGTGCAGTATACATTCTCATAGCGCGTGAATGCTATTAAATATGTTGTATTATTATGAAAATAACAATAATACCCTTACCTTTTTTTTTTATTTTGTCATAGCTTTAATTATAAAAGAATATAATATTAAAAATTAATTATATTTAAATTTATTAAAAACCAATTATAACTAGCATCACCATCACCTCCGATCACCGTTGATCCAACCTCCGGCCACACACATCACCGGCAAGCCCAATAACAATCTTTACACTAAAAAATTCTCACTTCTAAATAGTATTTCACTATCTAAACTTTCCACCATTACTTTACAAATAACAACTTTCAAATTTCAATTAAAATTTCAATTTCAAATTATGATTTAAACAGATCTAAAAAAAATATTTCAAATGGGAGCTTCTCAATCTTGTTTCTGCTACATTCTTCGGTTTAGTACTTTTCTTCCTTATCATCTTCACTCCTCTCGGTGAATCTTTTACCAACTATCAATAAATTCTCTTCTCTATTCGCTAGACCCACGACCACATCACCACCTCGTCGAACTTATTGAACTCATTTGGAAAAATCGTGAAACGATCAACCGACCATTGAATTATCAGTTAATTAAATTAATTAAACATAACTCAAATTAAGAACAGAGAAGAAATGCCGGAGCAAGGATTTAACCGAGCTGGTGGCACACCGGAGTTAAAAGCTTAGAGCGACTACTCTCATGGTGATACCTTGGGGAATGAAGTAGCGATTGTGACAGAGAAAGGGTAGTGTGGCTGTTGCTCGAAATCTTATTGTATGCTTGGATTTATTAAAATAAAAAACTAACAAAGCTAATGGATTTGAGTTCCCACTGCATCTTCTGGGTGTTATTATAGATACAAAGAAAAAAAAAACTAAAAGAAAAGGAAACTTTATGTATTATTGCAAAAAAAAATAATAATCAAGATCATAAATTATTTTTTTCACCTTAATAGTCAAAAATTTTTATTATTTTTTCCATGGCTACTTGCAACAGAGAGAATGAGGGAGATGTCTGTTTGTTCATTTGTTTTGCAGATGGAAAGAAACTGTGAAAGAGAGAGAGGGAGAGTAAATGTGGAAAATATTATTTTATTAATTTATAATTAAATTATCATTATTGTTATTATAGAAGACAAAATAAGTGGCCTACAGAAGTTGACATATGGTATCTAATGTGTGAATTATTATGTTTTGTATGTGATTGCATTTCACGTTGCATATTCATCTAATAAGGGTTAAATAGCTAAGAAAAAAAAAAGTTAGAGTGTCATATTGATTAAAGTGAAAATAGATGGGGTAAATTAAAAAATATGCCAAGTTGGAGTAGCTAGATATGTATTAAGCCAATAAATAAATGAATGATATATACAGGGCCGTCTTAAATATTTAAGGAGTCCTGTTCTTAGAGAAAAACAGAATAAATTAGATCATATTCCTAAAAAAAAAAATTGTAAAACCTACTATTAAAACCTACTAATAGTAGGCATAAAACCTACTATTAAAAAAAAAAATTGGGGCCCTGTGCAAGCTGGGGGCCCTGTGCAGTAGCCCACTTTGCACAGGGCCTTCACCGGCCCTGAATATATATATATATATATATATATATGAGATGTGTTTATAGATGGCAATTAAGCTGAGTTATCTGCATGGATCCAACATGACACGATACGATTATATATGAGCTAATAGATAGTGTTGGATAATTACTTTTCAAATTTTGATACAGTCTAAAATGATAAGATTAATTTTTCGGGCTTGCACGATACAATGTGAAAAGATCACACGTACGATGAATCTGCCGGCACAACCAAATTGGCATGTATAGTTTTATGGTTAAAAATAATGATAAATTGTATTCATTATATGATAATCAAATAAATCAACTAATAGTCTATGATGTTTAAAATTTTTGATGTAACTTATTTTTTAAATTTGTAATATTTTGATAAATATAAATAATATTTTACTTTTCTGTGAATGTAATCATTTTTATGCCAAACTACATAAATTATATCTTATTTTTATTTTTTTTATCAATTTTTATATATAATTTTAATTTTTATCAATTAATAATTTTTATTTTTTTAGCAAGTTTTATATATAATTTATTTATTAAGTCCAATATTTGCTATGATACGGCAAGACCCAACATGATTATATATATGTCAATGAATTGTGTCGAGTAATTAATTTTTAAATTTCGACATGACCCAGCATGACATAATTAATTTTTTGGGCCAACACGATATAATACAATTAATTTTTTGAGTCGATACGACTCGAAAAGGTCATAAGTTCGATAGATCTGCCGACATAGATGTGTGTATTTGGTTTATAGTTAATTAGAAACTTCTTTTAATCAAAACTTTTTACTTATTAAACCCCGTATAATAGCTCTTTTAGGTCTTCCTCTTACCATAAAATATTATTACTCACATAACTTTCTCATGTGCGCAAACAAAAACTTCATGCAAAATAATCACAAACTTTATATTACAACTAATTTATTGTAGGTAAACCATGCTTTATTCCCCATTCTCAATTTTATATGTATATTAGATATAACTTGCAAAATTATAACATGTTTTGATATTTTGATGACTTAACAATATTGATAAATTAACACACACATGTATATTGTCAATTAATGATTTAATTAAATATATATATATATATATATATTCAACTCATGAAGACATTTGGACTAATTCAATGAGTTAATTTATAATTCATTATTTCATTTATTTTATTTTATTTTATTAATATAAAGTTATTAACTAATAGTAAAACATTAGGCAAAAAAAGAATCGATTAATTAATTATAAATATTAAGTTAGTATGTCTCACGTACCATCTCAAGACAAATCAAAGAAGAATAGGAAAGCTAAAACCTTTCCAAGCTAGTAGGATAGAGATTAATGCAATTAAAATAAAAATCGTTCTATAAATATCCTTTTCTATTACAAGTTCTCATAACAAGTTAGGGTTGTTCTAGGGCTTTTTACTATTCTAAAATTCTATTTGTTTCTTGTTTCTTGAAATTTGAATATTCACGTTAACTATGTCTTCAAAGAAGATCACGCTTAGGACCTCCGACGATGCCCATTGTCACCTGCCGTACTCTGGCGAAGGTGATTGAGTACTTAAAAAAGCACTATGAGTTGGTGAATGAAGACAAGGACAATAACGATGATGGTCAGGAGTCACGCGATATCAAAAATTGGGACTGTAATTATGTTAAGGAAGTTCAGAGTGATCAGCAACTTTTGTTTGATTTGATTTTGGCTGCAAATTATTTGGATATTAAGAGTCTTTTGGATTTGCTATGCAAGGCTGTGGCTGATATGATTAGAGGAAAGAGTCCTGAAGAAATTCGCAGGATTTTTCACATCAAGAATGACTATACTCCTGAGGAAGAAGCTGAGGTTCTCAGAGAGGTTCAATGGGCATTTGAATAGTTTTAGTCTAAATACAGAGTTGAATTGGTGTATTTTTTTTTTCTTTTTGGCATTTGTTATCTTTTGGTGCTATTAGGAGATTAATTAGTATTATATTAAAAGATTAGGAGTTTGATTAATATTGCTTGGTTTTGTTATATGATGAATGAAATTTAAAATTTTAACTTTCTTTTTTTAAAAAAAAAATCATAATTTGATTATCATGAATTTTTTCATAAATAATAAATTTGAACATTTAAAACCACCATTGGGTTAGATTGATATTCATATGGGTCTGTGATTGAAAATCATTTATTAATCTTATTGGATTCAATTATGCATATTTATTAATCTCTTGGATTTGTATCAATTAAGCTTAAACCCTTTGCTCAAAAATTAATACGCTCCTATAAGAAGCGTGAAGACTAAATCTTCACTCCCTTTTATTTTCTTGTAATTTTTGCAAATAAATTTGTGATTTGGTTAATAGATCTCCAAGATCTGGCCTTTTTCTTTTGTTTCTTTTGCCCTCCGACTTCATGGTGGCTTGACCTAATCCAGAGGCCTTATCGCTAAGGGGTTTTCTTTTTGGCTGACACAAATTCTGTTTAAGGAGAAGGGTAATTATCTATGAAAGATTGGGCTTCACCTCTTCCGGTGGTATTTCTTACTTTTCTTGATGAAGAGGTTAGGGTGTTCAGAAAGCATATTGAAGGTCTAAGGGACACAGGAGATATCTTGTTTATGTCCTTTCCTTCTTTGAGTTTTGAAGTTCCGTTGCTGGTTTTAGGCTTTCACCGTCAATTAGAGCCTTATTTGACAATTTGCCTTATTTCTTTGTGTATGCTCTTGTGTTGCTTTGAGATGGCATCCTCTTTTGTTCTAGATTTGTTGGAGTATTTTTCCACCTTGACTTTCCATATCTTTGTAATTTTTGTTTTCTAGTAATGAACTCTTCTATCATTAGTTCATTATAATAATAAAAAAGAAGACTACTAGTAATTATTTATACATTAAAAATTTTATTTCCATGCCTGGATGTGGGTCTAAGTTTGTGAAAAATTTTAGAAGTCCAACAGGCTGAGATTCTGCAAAATTTTGCAGTTTTCAAATCCCGGCTTCACCATGAGATGATAAAGGTTTCTGTAATTGAGTTGGCAAGACAGAAGAATAATACTCCAAATTAATAACCTAATATAAAACCAAATTAATAACCTAATTAACACTATATATAGCGAGAGAGAGAGAGCTAAAATTAATTCAAGAGGCCTCAACACCAAACTCTCCCCACCGATTATTGTGCTTGGCAGCAAGATAGTGAACACCAATTGGACCAGCGCTACCATATGGGTAGAGCTCTGGAGCAATCTTTTTCTCTTCTAATTCCTTTAGTAATGGTGTGAATACTCACCAGGCTGCATCAAGTTCATCACTTCTTATAAACAACCTTCGCTCGCCTTCTATGGCATCTAAGAGCAGCCTTTCATATACATCTGGAATTTCTCTTGTATACCTTGATCAAAGCAACTTAGTATTAGAGGACTACTTAATTTTGGTTGATTTTCATTACTATATATTATTGTAATGCACATAAATTTATATGGAGCAACAATGAGTAGTACTTAATTTAATTTTTCTTACCTTGATCTGTATAGTAAATTAAGGTCACTGAGATCCAATCTCATTCCAAGGCCTGGAACCTTGTTGTTGATCTTGAAATAAATAACTTCATCAGGTTGCACTTGAAGCACAAGCTCATTTGTGGCCTTATCTAAATCAGTTCCAAAATTTCGGTTGTACAAGTTACCAGGAACATGTCTGAACTGAACCCTGATCTCCATTCTGAATGCGAATCGCAAAAATTTCAGGTCAATAAAATAAAGATTTTTTTTTTTAATCTTTGAAAAGCTGACAAGATTTACTCTCCGTTTAGAATGAAGGGCCTTGCCTGCTATAATCAGGAAAGGAACTCCATCCCATCGAGCATTATCAATGAAGAGTGCTGCAGCTGGAAAAGTTGGTGTGAGGTTGTCATTTGGTACTGTTGGATCATCAGTATATGCAGAATACGATACATTTCCTTTGCATCGTCCACCTTTATATTGCCCAACAACTGCATCTTCTAGCTGAACAGGTCTAGTTGATCTCAAAACCTTCGCCTAATTCAGGGCCAGATTAATGATCAAAGATAAATTTGTTTGCCAGTTTTTGGACAATTCTGAAGATCAATTTTCTATACCTTTTCATTCCTGATGTCTTCTGCATCCAAGCTGACAGGTGTTTCCATTGCAAATAGTGCTAATATTTGTAGCAGATGATTTTGCATAGTATCTTGGATGATTCCATAGTTATCAAAGTATCTAGAAACCATTGAAAAAATAACTTGAAGAGATTGCCTCAATCAGGCACAAATGAATTTGTAGGGAAAGTAAGTTGAACTAACCTGCCTCTTTTATCTGCTCCAGAATCTTCAGAAAATATCAATTGCACATTGCGAATGTAGTTCCGGTACCATAAAGACTCAAAAATAAGGTTAGAGAAGCGAAGCACCAACAGATTCTCCACAAGTTCTTCCCCCATGTGATGGTCGATTCTGTGAAAGGATTTAGCAATGGTCAAAGGCTTGTGTGCAAGCATTCCAGCAGTAAAAATGTAAGATCTGAACTGCTCATCGCATAGCTCCTGTAATGAGTCCGAAAATAGATCTCTCACATTCAAAGAACAAACAAAAATGCCAAAAAGGCATGTTTACCTGAATATTTGGTCCTTACTCAGATATTTCTTCAAGCACATTGTCATTTCCCTCGACGAGTCTAAGTCCCAACCAAAAGGTTTCTCAACAATGACCCTAGTCCACCCAATGTCTGCAGAAGATCGTCGTTTAGCAAATCTCTCCACATCCACAGACATACTTGAAGGTATTGCCAAATAAATTTGACAGTCTTCCTGACAGAAACCAGGATTCAATAAATTATTTCTGGTAGAGACATTATCCATAGCTATTTTATGGCCTTTTTCAGTAGATTGTATGTGTGCATTAATTTGGTACCTCTTTCTCTTTGAGCTTTTGTTTTAACTCCAAGAAATGCTCTTCAGAAATCTATTGATCTGAATGGTAAAAACATTTCTTAAGAAACTGATTTATCTTTTCTTCGCAGTTTTCCCTGAAATTATTGAATTGTGTCAATAAGTGCAAAACTAAATATTCTTGGAAATATTGGAAATTATTTGCAGAAAGGTTCGAACACCTTTTGTCTACTCTACAAGTGAGAGTTCTGCTAATCATGTTCCTCATCTCCTCATCTGTCATTATACTACTTGCATAGCCAAAAATCATACAGTTCTGTGCAGAAGCAATTACAGAGATGAAAATTCAATTTTGTGTCAGCAGTTGCTTAGATACTTTGATGATACACATATATATTTTGCCTCTGGGAGGCCATTTTCGTAGAAAAGAGAAAAGAGTGCTGGGAAAATCTTGTTCCTGGCAAGGTCCCCTGAAGCTCCAACAACAATAATACAAAGGCAAGTAGACTTTGTTTTATCTGTTTTTAGTAGTTGAAGATCTGTCTCTTTAGCTGAAGTATCAACATGTTCCAGAGCCAGAGAACTTGAAATTGCACCTACTTCATAAAACCATCTCAAAAATTCTGAAGAAGGAAGAAAATAGCCAAATGCTTGAAAATTAATAAAAAAAAAAGAAGGAAGTAATTGCTCTGGCATTGCACATTTGATGGTTTGAGCTGATGCAACTTGCTTTGATGGATTCTTGAATTCTTCTGAGAATTCCAAGAAGCAAAACAAATTCTTGAAGATCTTGCCTTATGATTAACTGCAGATATTGTGGAAAATTTGCATGAGGAAGAAAAAGAAGAATTCAAACGTATAGCCATGCAAATTTTGGCTGGTAGAGATCAGTATTGTTCTTGAAAGCAAATAACTGAAGCAATCATAAACTTCAGAACTTGCAGATATTCTTGGATGTTTAATTTATGATGACTAATTTAAAAACTGGTTTGTATGTGTCTAAATAAATGAAATCCAACCGAGAAAAATGTCTTACTTTATTATTTTTGATTAATGATGTTGTTTTTATGTCTATGGACACCAACAAAAAACCTTAATTAATACTACCAAACCTTTTGTATTAGGGGGAACTCAAACAACTTTTCCACATCTGTCTGCAGAGTGTAGATGGATGTTGGGCTTCTGACTTTCAGATAACATGCTATAACAATAAGTTCTACAACTAAACTTTTTCCTATCTTTTTTCCCTTAATAATTAAATTTATTTTATTTATAAAAAAATAATTATATTTATTTTGAATTTTATATATAATTTTTTATTTTTAATAATGATTTTTCCCTAATTTAAAATTTTAATTTTAATTCTACAACAGAATATAATTAAAAAAAATCATTATTTAAAGACTAAAAACACCAAATTAATCTATAAAATTATTATATTATATTGTCAATATTGAATCTTTAAATTTCGTTTCAGATTAACATTTTGAAATTGTAAATTTAATTGATTCAGTTATAAAGTTAATTATTAATTTTTTTAAATTGAGAAAGTTGAATATATTAATTTTTATTGAAATTAAAGATTAAATTAATATAGTATGATATAATAAGTTTTAAATTAGTTAGTTTTGTTTCTCTTCTTTTAAATTAGTTAGTTTTGTTTCTTTTCTTTAAATAAATATGAAACTATTTAGTATTATTGTTTTCAATTTAGTTTTGGAGTAAAATTATGATTAAAATTTTAAATTGAGATAAAAATATTAACTATAAAAATATAAAAATAAAAATAAAATTTTCTATTAATTTTTTAGATATATATTTTTTTACCCTCCAATTTCCATTCCCACCCTTCAACATCTGACTTTCGGATGGCTAAACTTTTTCCCCTACCAATTGATGGCCTATTAGAAGCGTTCATTACTTAGAAAAACTCACAGGTTTGGAATGAATCCATCATAATTAGACACTTTACTCAAATTTTTCCCTTGAAAAAAATTGACTCTTGAAAAAAAAATTAATTTATAATTTTTTCTAAAAATTAAATTAAAGTTTTATTTCCAAAATAAGCAAATAATTGGAAATCCTCAAATCGTAAGTATGTTAATTCTTTTTAATTATTTTTTTTGAGGGGAATTCTTTTTAATTATTGAACAATGATATTTATTGAACATTAACTATCAATACAAAGAATTTTGAACATTAAAATTAAGAAATGAAAAAGTTCTTTCTTTGGAAGAAAACCCAAATAACAGTATCGATTTAAAAATAATAAAATCCTAATTAACCTTCAATTCATTAACAAATAGTTTCTGATATAGTGAATTATTCTTCAGAGTATTTTTATTTAAAATTGATTTTAATTGTTTATGTATATGTCAAGACCTGTACTCAATATGAATTGGACTTTTAAGAAATTTTGGATAAAAAATGAACGGAAGTAGGCTCAAAGAGCCCAATTCAACAAACTAATGTAAGCAACAATGAAGAGCAGCTGATATGTGATATGGCGTATGAAGCCGCATGTTCAATTCTGTTGTGAGTTTTTTAAGTTGTTATTATTTACATATATGTAGTAGTCGGTTAAAGGAATAAATAGTGATTTCTATCATAAAAATAGAGGATGTAACGTTACAAATCAATTAATGAATACAACATAATTTCGCTTTATTTTCTGATCTATCTTTTTCTCTTTCCCTCTCAAAATTCTCACTAATTCTATATTTTCTCTCAGATCTTCTTTTTCTTCTTCTTCTTCCTAATTTATGTTGTAATTCTTCTCTTCCTCCGCTCTTTTTCTTCTTCTTCTTCTTCTTATTTCCTTCTCTGTTAATCACATAGGTACATAACTGATGGGGAACCCCCAAGATTCTCCATATTGAAGCAGAATTTGTATCCGAACCAGTTTACTTCAAAGATTCATAACTGGAGTTTCCAGAGCCTAAATCTAGTGATTCAAAAGTCTAAATTCATCTACACTTTTAGAGCTACAATGTTTATGAAGAGCCCAAGCCCGGATTCAAATTGTATCAGATCAAAAAATGACTTCAAAATTTCTGCACAAATTTTATAATTATTTTGTTTTTTTATTTTGTTAAAATTTGTTTTTCTTTTCTAACTATGATTAGGGTTAAGTGCTATAAGGTATAAATGTTGAAAAATACCAACCATTTGGTATTATTTTGACTATGTAAAATAAAAATAATAATAATAAATGGTTGTTGGCCTAATTAAGTTAGGCCAACAACCTCATGGGAAGGCCTATATATATGGCCTTCCCCTTCTTCTTCAAAACACACAAAAATTAAGAGAAAAAAAAAACATTAGTGAATTGTGAGAGAGAAAGAATTATTTGGGGAGTGACAAAATAGTGAAGTAGTTTAATTTTAGGAGTGTTTGGGAAACACTTGAATGCCATTATTTTGGGTTTATCTCAATTGTAATAATTGTACCTCTAGAAATATTTCTAGAGAAGTCTCTCTTGTAAGCCTACTATTTTTAATAGTGGAAGAATATTTTTCGGAGTTTGTCCCGTGGACGTAGCCCAAAGTAAAAGGGTGAACCACGTTAAATTCGGTGTGTTATTTTGTCTCAATTTTATAACTATTATCAAGGGTAGTTGTTTTGTTATATTGTGCTATTAATTATCCGAGTGAAATTCTGTCTAAGGAGACTGAGTTTTAAGCGGGACCGCCTGTGACCCCTCCAGCCTTTCCTGGAAATTTTCTTGGTATTTATTTTTAGTACAATATTTCATACACTATTTACTTGTATAATAGTAAGTAATTTGCGTGCTATTTACTTCCGCTGCACAACAAGTGGTATCAGAGCTGTGGTTCAAGCACACAGTATTGGAGTTAACCTCTTTGTATTAAAGAGATGGAGACAAAGATAAACAAGATGATCAGCCTAAATGGCTCGAATTACCACATATGGAGAAACAACATGAAGGATCTCCTATTTGTGACGAAAATGCATTTGCCTGTATTCACCACATCAAAACCTGATGATAAATCAGATGAAGACTGGAAGTTCGAGCATGAGCAAGTGTGTGGTTTTATCCGACAGTTTGTCGAAGACAATGTGTATAATCACATTTGTAAAGAGACTCATGCTAAATCCCTATGGGAGAAGCTTGAAAAGTTATATGCTTCTAAAACAGGGAACAACAAGTTGCTCTATTTGACCAAACTGGTCAAAATTAGTTACCGAGAAGGTACATCTTTGGCGGATCACTTGAATGAATTTCAAGGTTTTGTGGACCAGTTGTCAGGAATGGGCATAAAATTTGATGATGAGGTACTCAGTCTTTTACTACTTTCCTCTTTGCCAGAGTCTTGGGAGACTTTGAAGATTTCCATCACTAATTCAGCAGTCGATGGTATTGTTAGTTTGGAATCCGTCAAGAGTTCAATTATGAATGAAGAGATGAGAAGGAGATCTCAAAATTCAGTATCTACATCTCAACCAGATGTTCTGGTTACTGATTCTAGAGGGAGGAGCAAGTTCAGGAGTTCAAATACCAGAGATAAAAGTCGAGGAAAATCAAACAAATATGCAAATGTTGAATGCCATCACTGTAAAAAGAAGGGACATATCAAGAAATTCTGTCGAAAGTTCAAACAGGAGAAGAACAAAGGCAAAGAGATTAAGCGAGATGATAGCAGTGATGATGAACGAGAAACCATGGCTGCCACCATTGAAGAATTTCATGTTATTTCTTATGATAATGATGTGAATATTGCATCCAGTGAATTGGACTGGGTAGGTGATAGTGGTGCCACCATTCATGCCACATCACATAAAGAATTTTTCTCAACATATAAACAAGGAGATTTTGGTGTTGTCAAAATGGGAGACAAGGGTATAGCCAAGATCATCGGCAGAGGTGATATTTGTTTAAAGACAGAAAATGGGATGAGATTATTTTTGAAAGATGTCAGACATGTTCCCAACCTTCGGCTAAACCTGATTTCCATTGGTATGCTTGATGATGAAGGTTTCAGTAGTACTTTCAAGGATGGTCAATGGAAACTTACTAAAGGCTCCTTGGTATATGGAAAAGGTAAAAAGTGCTCCAAGCTATATGTGATGCAAGTAAAGCTCTCCGGTGATTCTGTGAATGCAGTGGAGAAAGAAAATATGACTGAATTATGGCATAGAAGACTCAGTCATATGGGCGAGAAAGGGATGGCACAATTGGTAAAGAAGAATGTATTATCTGGAGTTGATAAAGTGGATTTGAAGAAATGTGCTGACTGTCTGGCTGGAAAACAAAACAGAGTTGCTTTCAAAGGTTCCACTCCTTCCAGAATGAAGAATGTATTGGATCTGATTCACTCAGATCTGTGTGGACCAATGTCAAAGTCACTTGGTGGTGCTCAATACTTTGTGACTTTCATTGATGATCATTCAAGGAAAATGTGGGTATATACTTTGAAGTCAAAACACCAAGTAATAGACGTGTTCAAGCAATTTCATGCCTTAGTTGAAAGGGAGACTGGGAAGAAGTTAAAATGCATTCGGACAGACAATGGTGGAGAATACATGGGATCATTTGATACCTACTGCAAGGAGCATGGTATCCGACATCAAACAACACCTCCAAAAACGCCGCAATTGAACGGTTTAGCGGAGAGGATGAACAGGACTTTGATGGAGAGAGTTAGATGTTTACTATCACATTCAAAGTTGCCTAAGATTTTTTGGGGTGAAGCTCTATACTCAGTAGTACATGTACTCAATTTTTCACCCTGTGTTCCTCTTCAATATAATACACCAGAAAAGGTATGGTCAAGAAAGGATGTTTCCTATAATCATTTAAAGGTGTTTGGTTGCAAAGCTTTTGTGCACATTCCTAAGGATGAGAGGTCAAAGCTTGATGTCAAGACACGTGAATGTGTATTTATTGGTTATGGTCAAGATCATGATCAGCTTGGCTATAGATTTTATGATCCAGTTCAGAAAAAGCTTCTTAGAAGTCGTGATGCCATATTTGTTGAAGATCAAACCATTGAAGACATTAACAAAGTGAAAAGGGATATTCCCGAATCCAATGGTGATTCAACAAACTTAAAGCTAGTTCCTCCACAGGCGGTGCCAAGACAAGTTGGAAATGAAATCCAAAATCGTCAGCCAGAAAATGCTGACATCGATGCTCCTACAGAGGTCCAATCGGATGATGATGAGGACCAGATTGAAAATCAGCCACCACCACCAGTAGAAGTTCCTCAGGTTCCATTGAGAAGATCTATTAGAACTCGACAACCTTCTACTAGATACTCGGATGATCAGTACGTGTTACTCACTGATGGGGGAGAACCTGAGGATTACCAAGAAGCTATGGCAGATGAGAAGAGGAAGAAATGGATTGAAGCCATGCAAGATGAGATAAAATCTTTGCATGATAATAAAACTTTTGAGCTTGTGAAGTTGCCAACAGGCAAGAGGGCTTTGAAGAATAAATGGGTGTTCAGGATAAAGCATGATGAACACAGTTCCCAGCCATGATTCAAAGCCAGATTAGTTGTTAAGGGATTCAGCCAAAGGAAAGGGATTGACTTTGATGAGATTTTTTCACCAGTGGTGAAGATGACATCCATTCGTACAGTACTGGGATTAGCTGCAAGTCTCAACTTGGAGATTGAGCAGATGGATGTAAAGACTGCCTTCCTTCATGGTGACTTAGAGGAAGAGATATACATGGAACAACCAGAGGGTTTCAAAGAAAAAGGAAAAGAGGATTATGTTTGCAAGTTAAAGAAAAGCTTGTATGGCTTAAAGCAGGCACCAAGACAGTGGTACAAGAAGTTTGAGTCAGTTATGGGGGAGCAAGGCTACAAAAAGACCTCTTCAGATCACTGTGTATTTGTGAAGAAATTCTCTGATGATGATTTTATAATTCTCTTACTCTATGTGGATGACATGTAAATCGTTGGCCAGAACATTTCCAAAATTAACAATCTGAAGAAGCAGTTAAGCAAGTCTTTTGCTATGAAAGACTTAGGGCCAGCAGCACAAATTCTTGGCATGAAGATAATCAGAGATAGAGGCACCAAGAAATTGTGGTTGTCACAGGAGAAGTATATTAAGAAAGTACTTCAAAGGTTTAATATGGACAAGGCTAAAGCGGTTAGTTGTCCTCTTGCTAACCACTTTAAATTAACTTCAAAACAATGTCCTTCCACAGATAAAGAGAAAGAAGAGATGGATAGAGTTCCATATGCTTCAGCAGTTGGCAGTTTGATGTATGCCATGGTATGTACACGGCCAGATATTGCTCACTCAGTGGGAGTAGTAAGTCGGTTCCTTTCTAATCCTGGCAAGGAACATTGGGCTGCTGTGAAATGGATTCTCAGATATCTCTGTGGTACTTCCAAAATATGTTTATGTTTTGGTGATGGTAAACCTGTGTTAATTGGCTACACAGATGCAGATATGGCAGGCGATGTTGACTCAAGAAAGTCTACATCAGGTTATTTTATTTCATTTGCAGGGGGAGCCGTGTCATGGCAATCAAGGTTGCAAAAGTGTGTTGCCCTCTCAACAACTGAAGCAGAATTTATTGCTGCAACTGAAGCTTGCAAAGAGCTCTTGTGGATGAAAAAGTTCTTAGATGAACTTGGATTTCAGCAGGATAGATATTCACTTTATTGTGATAGTCAGAGCGCTATCCACCTTGGGAAGAATTCCTCCTTTCACTCAAGATCAAAGCATATTGATGTGAGATACCACTGGATCAGAGATGTGTTGGAGAAAAAGCTTTTACAGCTTGAAAAGATTCATACTGAAGAAAATGGTGCAGACATGTTAACAAAGATTCTACCAAGGGAAAAGTTTGAGTTTTGTCGATCATCTACAGGAATGACAGTTAATTTATATGATTGGTAGGGGGAGATTTGTTGAAAAATACCAACCATTTGGTATTATTTTGACTATGTAAAATAAAAAATAATAATAATAAATGGTTGTTGGCCTAATTAAGTTAGGCCAACAACCTCATGGGAAGGCCTATATATATGGCCTTCCCCTTCTTCTTCAAAACACACAAAAATTAAGAGAAAAAAAAAACATTAGTGAATTGTGAGAGAGAAAGAATTATTTGGGGAGTGACAAAATAGTGAAGTAGTTTAATTTTAGGAGTGTTTGGGAAACACTTGAATGCCATTATTTTGGGTTTATCTCAATTGTAATAATTGTACCTCTAGAAATATTTCTAGAGAAGTCTCTCTTGTAAGCCTACTATTTTTAATAGTGGAAGAATATTTTTCGGAGTTTGTCCCGTGGACGTAGCCCAAAGTAAAAGGGTGAACCACGTTAAATTCGGTGTGTTATTTTGTCTCAATTTTATAACTATTATCAAGGGTAGTTGTTTTGTTATATTGTGCTATTAATTATCCGAGTGAAATTCTGTCTAAGGAGACTGGGTTTTAAGCGGGACCGCCTGTGACCCCTCCAGCCTTTCCTGGGAATTTTCTTGGTATTTATTTTTAGTACAATATTTCATACACTATTTACTTGTATAATAGTAAGTAATTTGCGTGCTATTTACTTCCGCTGCACAACAATAAATACCTCTTATTAGATATTGTAATTGAGCTAGAGTTGATTTTAATTAATAAAATTTTAGCTTTACCATTTTTGTCAAGGGAAATTCAGCCGATTCTTGTTGCATCAAGGATTGAGTAAACTTATCAAGGTGTATACTTTATGGTGTTTAATCTTTCTTATTTCTGTCATTTGATCTAAGTTTCTATTTCTATGTCAAGTAGGAGTTTAGTAGGAAAACCATCATCTAGGGTTCTTGATATACTGAATTTGTATATTAGAGTTTCAGATTCATTATAATCTTGGAATTTCGCATTGTTATAATCTCTTGAAGTAAAAATTGTAGCTCTGAAAGTATAGATGAATTTGGGCTTTTGAATAACTATATTTGGGCTATGGAAACTTGAGTTATGGCTCTTTGAAATAAACTGATTCGGACACAAATCCTGCTCCAATCTGGATTCTAATTTAGTTTTCAAGTGTGAAATTGAACAGTTGTTTGGGTGCCCAAACCAAATCAGATTTTTACAAACAATACCATTATGGAAAGCTTGAGTCGTCCTTTAAAAACTTCATGAATATTATTTTCTCATTCTAGAACTCTAACGCCAACAAAATCTCAATCAAAATATAAAAGGTCAAACCTATCCAAATATGAAAGTTGCATATTATGCTTCTTTTATGATCTTTCACTTCCAATGCTTTCATAATTAATATTCCAACCTATAAATATATCTCCTTATTTAGATTTGAATTTCCAAAAGTTATTATACTTGTAAATCCTCCTAGATCTTCCTTGATTATCCAGCCATGCTCGTATTATTAATCGGAATCCAGATTATAGCGTGACTTGTGTCCGAACCAGCTTACTTCAAAAAGCCATAACTCGAGTTTTCAGAGCCTAAATCTAGTGATTAAAAAGCTCAAATTCATCTACACTTTTAGAGATATAATTTTTATAAAGAGCCCAAGCCCAAATTCGAATTGTATTAGATCAAAAAATAGCTTCAAAGTTTCTGCATGAATTTTATAATTATTTTGTTTTAGTATTTTGTTATAATTTATTTTACTTTTCTAACTAGGATTAGGGTTAAGTGTTGTAAGCTATAAATGCCTCTTATTAGAGATTGTAATTCAGCTAGAGTTAATTTTAATTAATAAAATTTTGACTTTGTCATTTTTTGATCTGATATAATTTGAATATGGGTTTAGACTCTTTATAAAAATTGTAGCTTTGAAAGTGTAGATGAATTTGAGCTTTTAAATCATTAGATTTAGGCTATGGAAACTTGAGTTAAGGCTCTTTAAATTAAACTGGTTTGGACACAAATCATGCTCTAATTTGGATTCCGATTTAGTTTCCAAGTATGAAATTGAACAGTTGTTTTGAGACCCAAACCAAATCAGATTTTTACAAACAAGACCATTCTTAAAAGCTTGAGTCGCCCTCTAAAAACATTTTGAATATTACTTTCTCATTCTAGAACTATAAACCAACAAAATCTCAATCAAAAAATAGAAGGTCAAATCTGTCCAAATATGAAAATTGCATATTATGCTTTTTTTTATGATCTTTCACTTCCATTGCTTCCATAATTAATATTTCAGCCCATAAATATATCTTATTATTTATATTTGAATTTCCAAAAGTTATTATACTTGTAAATCCTCCTAGATCTTCTTTGATTATCTAGCATGCTCGTATCAATAACAACTTAGCATTAGAGCAGTTAAATCCTGAAGGCTAAATAGATTTGTAATCAAGTGGAGATTCAAATGGCAGCAGATTCAGCTTTTGTATTTTGGCTTCAGAAAATCATCAGATGTTATTTTAATACAATGACAGTTAGTTGTATTCAAAGAAAGCTAGAAGAAGAAACAGTTAGTTGTATTCAAAGAAAGCTAGAAGAAGAAGTTAACAACAATTTATTGAGTACACTTGTAAAGGAACATATTTTGAAATTCTTTGACACTCTAGATTATGATAATAATCAAGAAGAAAGAGAAAAAGAAGAATTTATATAAGATGCCAAAAACATTTCAGAAAACCCAATCCCTAATTGCAAATCAGTAATTGCTTCTTCTTTCGCACTCTATTCATGTTCTTCTTTCAACTTTAATTCTCTTCCAATTTCAAATAATTTTAGTTCTCTCCCCTCTCTTTTCTTCTCTAAACCCTCTTTAAGGAGAAGGTTACTTTGGAGGATATCCCCTTAAAGCTCAATTTTCCTCTTTCTTCTTTGAGGACAAGGAACGATTCAAAGCGGAAGGTACTGTCAAGACCTGCAATCAGTATGAATTGGACTTTTAAGGGATTTTAGATCAAGAATGAATGGACGTATGCTCAAATAGCCTGATTAAACAAACTAATGTAAGCAACAATGACGAGCAGCTGGTATGTGATATTGAGTATATGCAGCCACATTTTCAATTATGTTGTGAGTTTGTTAAGCTGTTATTATTCACAGCTGTAATAGCTAGTTAAAGGAATAAATCATGATTTCTATTATAAAAATAGAGGATGTAATGTTACAAATCAATTAATGAATACAACATAATTTCTCTCTATTTTCTGATCTATTTTCCTCTATTTTCTAATCCGTCTTCTTCTTTGTTTATTACATAGGTACATGACAATAAATTTAATGTGTATTAAGCAAATTTATCCTTTTGTTACGTTTTTCTTTTTCTTTTTTTTTTCTTCTTTTTGGTTGAATTGCAATAATAACATAAGAAAGTATAGTAGATACAAGCTCTATTTAAGAAAATTAATTTTGATGATTCCTGTATTTACTCTCAGTTCACGCGGAGAGTAATAAATTTCATATTTTTCTAATAAGAAACTAATTTATGAACTCCTTTATTTTGATGCAGAAGAAAGTGATTTTGATAGTGAAGCCTATAGAAACTAGCTAGATAATAAATTAACTGCTAGATGATTTTGGACTAGACTTTAGTCTAACAAATGATTTAGACCCATTGTTAATTTAAGACCTTAACAAAATAGGTTTAGGTAATTTGTGATAGACTTGAAGGGTAAGTTGCCATCCATACCTGACAAGTGACACTTAAACCAGGCTCAGTTGCATTTAAAGAGAGTGTTAAAAAATACAAATAAATCTCACTTTGAAAAAATATATGAAAATATAGTAACATATAAATTGTGTAAATTAGACCTTAACACAAACAAATTAGTTTTGTATAAGATAAGAATTCAATCCCATTTACATTGCCAGTGATCTTCATGAATGCTTTATATTGCCGATTTGGAATGCTCTTTTCATCTCATTCTATGCAATTTGTTTATTCTTTTTTACAGTCTCCAATGGTGTTCTCGATTCCACTTTCCGAATTCACTTTATGGTTTATATGCAATGAAAATATGTTTCTGTTATTCTCAATATATATATATATATGTGTGTGTGTGTGTGTGTGTGTGTGTGTGTGTTTCTCTTAACTCTATGTTTTTATTATCAATTTCACTATTTATAAAAGTCAAATTGGGTAGAATTAGCTCTTGTTCAAATTTAGTTTAAACTGTCTGTGTCTGTGTTTTTGGTACATCTTGTTGCTTTTATTTTCAACAAGTAGAAACTTGCATTGCTTAGTTTTTTTGTGTGCTCAGAATATTGCCTGTTTTTTAATTGGAAATAAAATAGTCCTATTTTAGTGTTAATTAATAAAATAAATTTATTTAATTCTTGTGTTCTTTTGTTGCTCTTCAATATATTTTGTGTATATTAATTATTAATCTGCCTTTCCCTAATTAATTTAGGACTTATTCATATGATTTCTTAGTGTTTAATTTTTTTATGCATATTTATCATTAAATGTTGCGGTGATATTATTACTATTGTTAATTTTATTTTATTGTTATTATTAATTTTTTTAAGATATTATTATTGTTATTTATTTATTTATTTATTTGCTTGTTTTATTTATTTTGATGTAAAAGACATATTTTTACTCTTTTGTGGATGATTTATTTAATAGATTTTTTGATATTATAAGGATATGTTTCTAAGTGTGAGTCCCATTTATTATTTTGTACTTTGAACTATTTGTTTTATTAATGAATATATATACATTTTATTTATAATGTTTGTTATTTGGATAATAGCAAAATAATTAAAAATAATAAAATATTTACACCTAAAAAGGAGATCGATTTTAGTAAATATATTTATAGTATTGGGACATTCCTTACATTCTTCGTGCATATCCAAATTTTCAAATTTAATATGAGGTTATGAATTTTTTAAGAATCAAGTCTATGGGTTATGAATTTCTTAAAAATTGAGTTTATTACCTTTTTAATTTTTTTCATGGCCTATTCAGATATGGCCAATCAAATTCTCCAACCTAGACTTATATTCTCTGAGAATTTAAAATTGCAAGATCTCATTCCACTGCAAGTATAATGCGAAAATTGTTGCTCACAGTTCCATTAGTAGCCCCAATACAATAATGATATTACATTTCTTATTGAACATTGTCAATAATACATATATGTATATATTCTTAAATTTTAAATATAAAAATGAAAATATTTTTTACTTTAAAATACGGATAAAATTGATTGCTATTGAATATTTTTGAAGAAACTTGTGATCGATCATACTGTTTGAGAAATTTGTCCTCCAATTATATCATAACTCTTTAAACACTGTGAAAATGATGACTAATTGTCTTTCCAGACCTATAAAAGAAAAAGCCAATTTCATGATTAGTACCATTATGTCCTAACAAATAAAGTACTTTTGCTATTTGTTCTTCAACACTTGTATTCAGTCTAAGACCAAATTCTGAAACTAAAATATCACGCAGTCTCATGGAAGCTTATGGACCCATTCTTAAAAAATTGCTCTATTATTCATAATTGGTTGAGATCTTTTTCATTAGTTCCGATATCACTACTTCTTATTATAATCTCATAAGCCTTTGTAGTCAAATGATCCAAACATTGCAATACAAAAAAAAAAAGCACTTTTTTTTTTAATAGTTTGAATCATTTGTAATTATATTGCTATAAGAATAAATAGTAGTTAAATAACATTCAAAAATATTATTAAGTATGTTGAACTTATAAAAAAAAGATGGACAACACAATATGAAAAATATACAATTGATATATACTAACTTATATTAAATAATAACCTATATATTATATGCAAATTTTTATAAATATATAATTTAATTAATGTATATGATGAATATATTCAATCGCACATAAAAAAAAAAAAATTAGTCATAGCCAAAGTCAAAAGAGTGGATTATATATTCTTTGAAACAATATATATATACACACACACACACACGCGCTGAATAGTTGCACCTTTTTTTTATATATATTTTACACTCGACTAATTTTATTTGTTTATTAACTGATAAATAATGTCTCTATTTATTCATTATTAGTTAATAATAAAACTGTGTATTTACTCACTGATTACTGACAAAATAAAAATACATAAGCATCTATTACGCCAACTTAGCTATGCATGAGGGCACCAAACATCTTTAATTAGTTACGCTTTTGAAAATTCATTGAATATATATATTTTTGCCATTATTTTGCCTTTTTAATTATCTAATTAATTTTTCAATTCATGTCACTTTAATAGTTGATATATACCCAAAAAAAAATTACTAACAAAGTAATTGTTGAATTTTTAATGTAAATTTTTAATGGTGGAGTTTTAGTTTGGATGTATGGGGTAGTTTTACTCTACCATCTCATGTTTTTCCCCATTTTATTATTAATAATAAATTTACACTTTATCAAAAGAAAATTCTAAAAAATTAACTGTTGAAATTGGATAATTTGTCCATTTCTACACTAATCACTTCATATATATATATATGTATTCAATTGATATGTGATTTTTCTCATTTATTATATATTTTTAACAGTAACTAATATGTTTGGAACAGTAGAATCAGTTATGTTGACTGTGATGGGAGAAGGAATTTCTGTCTAGCTCTAAATATTATTGCTCAAAATCAAAGAAAATTTGTGTCCATAGTAATGGCTAAAAGAATTTCTGTAAACGAGAGACCACACCACGCAATTTCTCGATCTTCATTTCAGCTTTCTTATCATAAAACCACCTGTTCATGCACCTTTTTTTTTATTCTTTTTATACACATATTGAAATATGGCTGTGAGATTTGGGAGACACTTAGTTGCAATAGTTAGATTAATATTGAAATATGTTTACAAAGCCACAATAATTAATTTGTCTGTCATTATCATAAATAACCATAAAAATATTTGATACAGGATGCAAATAAGTGCGAATATATTAGAGGCGATATATATGAATAGTTGCACCCTTTATATATATTTTTACAATAGTCTATCTCTATTTGTCGATTAACTGATAAAAAAGTTTGCTGCGGGTGAATCAGAATTTAAATAAAAAAGGTTAAAATTTTAAAATAAAAAAATTTATATTCAATAAATAATTTTATTGAAAATAAATTCAAAATAAAATTATTTTTCATTTAATATTACAATAGTGCAATAACTAATTTTTACTGTTACTTTAAAAATAATATAGAGATAACAATTATATCATATGGGTCTGTATCTTTTAAAAATATTGTATAATAATTTTATTTTTAATTTTTACAGAAATATCTTGCCTTGTAAATTTCATAAGTTGGTAAATTTGAATTATAAAATCTATATAAAATGTATTTTAATAAATAAAGAAAAACCATTAATGTTATGAAAAATATATAAAGAATACTAATTAATTCAATAATAATATAATTTTGATTTGATAAACATATATAATAATTAGCTCAGTAAAAAATGGAAATTACATAAAATTTTATTTTTAATGCATTTTAGTTTTTTTTTATAATTTTACGACATACACTAAATATATCAAACATATATCAAAAATATATTAAAAATAAATCATATTTTTATAAAATTTAATTGTATAATATACTTATAAATTTTTTATTTATGTAAAATATTTGTAATTTATTAACGTTGTTTTCGAAAAAAAATTGAGAAAATTACACCATTTACCACTTTTTGAATCTCATTTTCATTTTTATTGCTATTTTTTTTTAATTTTTTTTATATTTACTTGTTATTAATTTTTACTTAATGAAAAATCTTCATACTTAAAAAAATATAGTCTCTCTTTCTACATATCCCTCTTCATCTTCCTTTTTCTTTTTTCTTTACACCATAAAAGACACACTTCTGTTGAAGATTTAAAGATGTCGTCAGTGATGTTTGGTTCTTATATTCTCCTCCTAGGAAGCAGCTTGTTAGATTCAAAAGCCATAAAATGCTTTCTTGTGTTACAAGAAGCTAGAAATTAAGACAGCAATAAAATATTCTGTCTTTGTACTAGATTGAGTAATATTGAAAATCGTTTGCTAGGCTAAGAAAAATCTATAAGCTTAAATCTCAATTGGCCTTCCTTCAATTTCCATTATGATTTTAATCTTAATTTAAAGATCCAAAACTGTAAATAACTGTTTTCTTTAGTTTCTTAAATTTCATCATTTGTTTATTTTTTTTTAGATTCTTCATAAAGATTGAATCTTTTGGCAAATTCCTCAACTGTAGGTTGTAGCACTATCATCAAAGCTTCCGAACCCTGTGATGATGAGCAGTAACGGAATTAATGAGAGAAAGGGAGAGCAAATTTTTTATGCCAAAATAAATTACAGATAAATTAAAGATAAAATTAATTTAATATTATAGTAATATAAAATTTAATTTGTGTTATTAAATTGGCATTAAATAAAAAGTGTTCAAATTTAAATATTTTTTTAATAAATTTATGTGATAATTCAAAATTAACTTGCAAAATATTTAACCTAAAAACTTAAATACAAATTCCTAAATTTTCGATTTATAATCAAATTATAAAATAATTAACCTAAATACTTAATTTAATCACAAATCCTCAAATTCTTAATTTATAATAAAATTACAAATTAATTAACTAAAATATCTAACCTAATCACAAATCCCTAAATTCTCAATTTATAATCAAATTGCAAACTAACTAACCTAAATATCTAATCTAACCTAATCACAAATTCCTAAATTTTCAATTTATAATCAAATGCAAACTAATTAACCTAAAAACTAATAACACCAAAATAATAACTTAAAAATAATAAATTTAACAATAACATCATTAAAATAATAAATTAAACAATAATAAATTAAATAATAACATCATAAAAAATAAATTAAAAATAAATTTATGCATTACTGTTATTTTACTATTTTATTATTAATTGTTTATTTGCAAAGAGTGAAAGAGAAATGCTGTCAAAGGCATAATATATTAAAAAAAAAAAAAGGAAAAGAAGGTGGTCCCCACTTTTTTACAACCCTATCTCAATCCACTTCCTTTTAACTGTGATTCTCTCTCTTGCTTCTGTTTAAAACAAATAAGGATTTTAAAGCTCCCTTCATCTTCATGTCCATCCGCAACTGCAAGCCATGGGGGACCGAACTACACAGACGGCAAGAAGCTCCCTCCCATAAGAGCTTTTTGCCATCAGCTAGGGGTCCATGGACCCTTCAGGATCCTATAGTTCCGCCCCTGATGATGAGCAATGGAACTAGAGGGGTAATTCACAAGCGGCTCCAAATGGTTGTTTAAGAATATTAATTTATTTATGAAAATTGTTGTTTTTTGTTTATTTGTTTTGATTTGTTTTTGTGCCTGAAATGTTTTGATTGAAGATTTTTTTTTCTTCAAATGTAATGCTCATGTTTAATAAAATATTTCAAAAAAAATTTAAGTAAAATATGCAGTTATTAAATTTCATATATGTAGTTATATGAGAATTTATTAAGAAGTTTAAAGTTGAAAATTTAGGCACCCTAATGGTTAATTTTTTTAACACATGCCTTTTTTGTTAATAATAATTTGTGAATATTAAAATTCTGATATAAATGGTAATATGAACTGCAAAAAACAATGAGGCTTTGATTTAGAGATAAGACCAAAATTGAGATATTGGGAAATTTTAGATTTCACTCCTACACATATTGAAATTTAATTTTTAATTTAATCGCTTTTCTATTTTAATAGAATACCAACATATCGAAAATCAATATTAAATTCAGTGTTTTTATTAACACAAATTGAAATTTAAAACAAACTTAAATTTACAGAATAAGTTTAGTTATTGTAATAATATGTAAAATAAGAAAAAATTGGGTGATGTAGTCTTATTAATTTTTGAGGAAGAAAAGACTACCGACAATCAAAGCCTTCACCATTTAGTTGTCAAGTGGTTTAGAAAATAAAGAAATGGATAGAGGATAAAAATCAGTGTTGGACCTACGGGGGATCCAGGGGGACTCTGGACCACCTTCCCCCTCACCGGTGGCCAGAATCACTAATAGAGGTAGGGGGTGTGGCAGCCGGTAATTACAAAGAAAAGAGGGAGTAGGGAGGGAGACTGGTTGCAGAAAAGAGAGAGAAGAGGAGGGTGTTGCTGGTGATGGAGAGAGGTTGAAGACGAAGAGAAGAGATTTTTTTTACAAAATTGCCCCTAGCTGAAACGGCGTCGTTTCAACCAGGGGTATATATATATATATATATATATATATAAATCTTATGATTGAAACGACGTCGTTTCAGCCAGGGTAATTTTGTAAAAGATAGAGAGTAAGAAGGGAGGATGGTTGTAGAAAAGAGAGGGAAGAGGAGGGTGTTGCAGGTGATGGTGAGAGGTTGAAGACAGAGAAGAGATTTTTTTTTATAAAATTGCCCTTGGCTGAAACGGCATCATTTCAACCAGGGGCAAATATATATATATATATATATATTTATATTTATATAATCGCCCTTAGTTGAAATGAACCATTTCAGTCGGAGACGTATAAAAAAAATAAAGTTGTGTTTTATTGTGCAGCGAGCAAACGAGGGAGAGAGAGTGAGTGAGAGAGCAACGTGCAAAAGGCAGGAATGGTGACAATGAGCAACAGGAATGGCGAGGGAGCTCCGACCAACCACCGTTCGCCACTAATAGTTATAGCATGTTATCTGAAATGGCGAGTCTCCCCCCCTTAAGCATTTCCTGCGTCCGCCGCTAATGACAATTATGTTTGCAGTTTGACACTGACAAAATCGGTCCCTACTTCAATTATCTTAACTTGTCAAGTCTTACCATGTGTTACATAAGATTGTCTTTGTTTTTTTTTTTAATTTTAATTTTGACGTATATAACAATATATGGTACATATATATGTATATATTGATATATATTACATATATTTTAATTAAAAAATAATAATATATATAAATATATATGTGCCGATATATGTTACATGTATTTTAATAAAAATAATAACAATATATATAAGTATATATCAGTATATGTGGATATATATGAGTATATATTGGTATATGTTATATATATAAATATATATATATATATGTTAAATTTCATAAAGGATAAGAGTATAAAAACGATATATATTTAATTATATATCAATATATGTTATATATAACAACATACACGTGTTAAATTTTAAAAGAATAATACTATAAAAAATGATATATATTTAGTTATATGCCAGTATATATCACATATAATAACATGTACATGTTAAATTTTAAAAGATAAAGAGTATAAAATATTTATATATTTAGTTATATATTATTATATGTTATATATAATAACATATACTTATTAAATTTTAAAAGAATAAAAGTAAAAAATTATTATATATTTAGTTATCTGTATGAATATGTTACATATAATAATATATTTATTAAAATTTAAAAAAATATGAGTATAAAAGTGATTTATATATACACATAATAACAATATATATATATGTTAAATTTGGAAAGAATTATGATATAAACTCGCTATATATTTAGTTAGATATTTGTATATATAATATACAAAAATATATATGTGCTGAATATCAAAACAAATACGTATAAATTTATTTATATGTACCTATATGTTAAATATAATATATATCTATATATATTAAATTTAAAAAATTCACGATATACAGTTGTTATATATTCATTTATATGTAACATATAACACCATAAAACTAAATGTATATTAAATTTTTTATTTTACAAAAAATAAATATAAATAAATTTTATTTATTTTTAATATTTTAAATATAATTTTTTTACTTAAACATCTCAAATCTAACTAAATTTATATTTATCACTTATTCCACTGTTATAATTAATTAATTAATTAATTAATAATATATGTGTCCATTTATATTTAATATTTATTCCACTATTTTATTTAATTAATTAGTTAAATTATTAATTTGTATTATATGTGTCTAGTGCTTGCCAAGAAAAACCCTTTGTTACTTCATTTGCAGGTTTGTAACAGTAGGCGAACATTAACACAATCAGTTAGCTTCCATATTTTTGCAAACTAAAACAATTGTTCAAGGTAAAATTAAAAATTTTTACTATATGCCGTTTATTTGAAAACGTATTTAGTTTTTATGTTACTTTTGTAAATATTCTAAAAAAATTAAGATTTTATGCAAAGTTTTAAAAGAGCTTAAGCCCAAATTAGTAGCCAACAAAGTCCACTCAGCAAAGCAATTTAATCAAAATCGTCTTTCTGTCTTTTTTGTAAACTTTTTTATTTTTATTTTTTTGTTTTATCCCGCTTCCAAAATGCCATGATTTGTCACTATAAAAATTAAAATAAAATATTACCTTGTTCATTTTCTTCGTGTAATGGGTTTTCTCTGTAGATTGCAACTGCAAGCAAGGGAGGGGCATAACCTTATCTCACAGGGGCGGAGTTAATGGAAAAGAATCGAGATAATTTTTTTTCTATTTGAATAAATTTATGAGGAGTGATTACGTAAAATTTAACAAATTAATATCTTAAAATCTGCCCTAAGATATATAAAATTAATCACACATAAATACAATAATTTTTAACATGAAAAATCTCTTCAATGTAAAAAATAAAAATCACGAGATCTCTTTTGGTCTAAGTAAAAGAGTTTTACTATCAAACTTAATGTTTAGAAACTACAAGCTACTACAATAACCCTCAAGTGAAGTATTAACACAAAATCAATCAAATAATAAGAAATAAATAAGAAAATAGAGAAAAATTACCCAGAATAGCTATTGTTCATGCAAATAGATGAGCTCCAGTTGCTCAAATCTGATATCCACCATCTAGATTAAAGAACAACACATTATGAATGAGCTCATTAAATTGCAACCAAATTCGACCATAAATGACAGTCCAATCATCAGATAAAGCCAAATTGATTGCTGCTACAGGAATGCACATAAGCAGTAAAGTTTGAACCACAAATGCTAGAAATTCAGTCTTTCAAAATTGATCTCCACTGTTCAAAATGAAAAATAATAAATCCTCTAACTGCTATCCAAATGTCAGTCTGATCGGAGCACGGATGACCCTCCAAACTCTAAAAAACTGAGACTGCCCTGTTGTGAATTTTCTAATAAAAAATTTTTCCTCTCTTCTTTTTTTTTTGGCGGCTAGTATAAAAATGATACTCACATGAAACATAAGGATTTTATATATGCTAAAACATTAATGACCCTAATGGGCTCAAACATGGGGCTTTTCACATAGGAGAGAACTCAAAAAATCCAATAATTCTACTCCTTCTCGACTATGTGGAGGAATTTGCCAAACTGGCAACCATACGACATGTCTCAAACTTTTCTTTTGGTAAAGCCTTTGTGCACATATCAGAACCATTATCATCAGTATGTATCTTCTCAAGTTCAAGCTGGCTAGAATCTAAAACATCACGAATTCAATGATATCTCATATCTATGTTTTTAGATCTACTATGGAAAGTAGAATTATTACCAAACTTCTTCATCCAAAGTAATTCTTTACCTGCTTCAGTTGTTGCAATAAACTCAGCTTCTTAGTAGATAATACAATATATTTCTACAACCTAGATTGTCATACCACAGCTCCCCCTATAAAAGTGATCAGATACCTAAGTAGACTTTCTTGAATCCATATCCCCTACCAAATCAGAATCTGTATAATCACTAAGAATAGGCTTTCCAATCCCAAAACACAACTTTAAACTAGAAGTGCCACTGAGATATCTCAAAATCTACTTCACAATATTTTAATGCTCTTTTCCTGGATTAGATAGAAATCTACTAACAGTACCAACTATATGAGCTATGTTTGGCCTAGTACAAACTATAGCATACATCAAGATACTTGCTGCAGATGCATAATGAATTTTCTACATGTATTCTTTCTTTTACTCACTAGAAAGGGATTGTTTGATACTCAATTTGAAAGACATGGCTAAAGGTATACTTACAGGTTAAATTTTAGTCATATTAAATCACCGAAGTACCTTCTCAATATACTTTTCTTGAGATAGCAATAACATCTTGCATTTTCTATCACGAATGATCCTAAAACCAAGAATATGCTTTGATGGCTCTAAATCATTCATTGCAAAAGGCTTGCTCAATTCTTTCTTTAAGCTATCAATTTTATAAGAACTAGAACCCACAATGAGAATATCCATAATATATAGCAATATGATGATAAAATCACTATAAGAAAATCTCTGAACGAAAGCTCAATAATTAGAAGTAGTCTTCTTATAGCTTTGTTGAAGTATGATTGACTCAAACTTCTTATACCATTGCCTAGGTGTTTGTTTAAGCTTATACAAACTCTTTTTTAGTTTGCAAATATATTTTTCTTTTTCTTTCACCATAAAACCTTCAGGTTATTCCATGTAGATTTCTTCCTTTAAGTCACCATGAAGGAAGGTTGTTTTAACATCTATTTGCTCAACCCCTAAATCAAGAGTAACAGTTAATCCCAAAATAACACGAATTGATGACATCTTTACCACTGATGAGAAAATCTTCTCAAAGTCAACTTCTTCTTTTTTTTTACTGAAGCCCTTAACAACTAATCTAGCTTTGTATCAAAGAGATGAGAAATTTTCTTCTTGCTTTACTCTATAGATCCACCCATTCTTCAATGCTTTTCTATCCTTAGGAAGCTTTACCAATTGAAAAGTGTGATTATCAACAAAAGATTGTATTTCATCTTTTATAGTTGCAATCCATTTTGCCTTTTGCTCACTCTCCAAAGCCTCTTCATTACATTCAGGTTCTTCATTATCTGTCAAGAGTATATAATCATTAGGTGAATTTTTAAAAGAATGCATTCAATCTCTGGTAGACCTCCTAAGTGAAACTTCAGATTCCTCAATATGTGCCTCTTGTTGATCATTAACTGCTTCATATTCAGGAGCACCAACCTCATCTGCATTCTAATTATCATTTTGCACATCACCATGATTCTAAACATCAACTGCATCAAGCATATGAGTTGTAGGAGATAAGTCTAAGTTAATCAAACTACTAATCTGAGACTTTGATTTCTCCACCTTGTCAATATTATCAATAGTCTAATCTTCTAAAAAATACTAAGTTAATCAAACTACTAATTTGAGACTTTGATTTCTCCACCTTGTCAATATCATCAATAGTCTAATCTTCTAAAAATACTACATCACAACTTCTGATGAGTTTTTTCTGAATTGGATTATAGCATTTGTAACCAAGCTCATCTTGCCATAGCCAATGAAGATACACTGTCTAGTCTTGACATCTGACTTAGACTTCTCATCTTTGGGAACATGCATAAAATATTTGCAACCAAACACTCGTAGGTGGTCATCGAAAACATCCCTTCCATACCATAATCTATATGGAATATCATTTTCCAATATAATCATGGAAGCTAGATTGATAACTTGTGCAACAGTGTACAAAGCTTTATCCTAAAAAGAGTTAGGTAATTTAGCCTCTGAAAGCACACATCTGACCCTCTCCATCAATATTCCATTCATCTTTTCTGCCAAACCATTCAGCTTAGGAGTCTTGGATGGCGTCTTCTAATATCTGACACCCTGTTCTCTGCAATATGCATTAAAAGGCCCACAATATTCACCACCATTATTAGCCGAATACATTTCAACTTCTTTCTATTTTCTCTCTCAGCAAAAGCTTGAAATTATTTAAATACACTAAGAACTTAATCTTTTGACTTTAAAGTATGAACCCAAAGACTCCTTGAATGAACATCAATAAAGGTCATAAAGTAAAGTGTACCACCAAATGACCTTTCCTTCAAAGAACCACATACATCTGAATTTATCAGCTCAAGCAAATCATTTTTCCTAGAAGGAGAATGATGTTTGAAAATCCTTTTCTATTTTCCAGCCAAATAATGAACACACTTGTCTAACTTTGTACCTTTTAATCCTGAAAGCAAATTTCTTTTAACAAGACAATCGAGTCCCTTCTCACTAATATGACTCAGCCTCTTGTGTCATAATTTCAAAGAGCTATCACTTTTAACTATATTAACGAGATCTCTAGAGTTTGAAGCATGCAATTAATATAAGCCTGAAGCCTTCTTTCCTCTACCCACAACCAAAGAACCTTTGCTGATTTTACATTTTTCATCATCAAAAGTGCTGCAAAAGCCATCTTCATCAAGTTTACTAATGGATATCAAATACAACCTAATGCCCGAGACATGTCTAACATTCTTCAGCTATAATGTTGTTCCATTTTGGGTCTCTAAACAAATAGTCCTAATATCTATCGCATTTGACACTCCATCATTACCCATTTTTAGAACTCCAAAATCACCTAGAGTATAAGATGCGAAAAATTCATTCTTTGATGTAATATGAAAGCACACACCACTATCGAAAATCCAAATTGTGTCATCATAGGCTACATTGATCATATTTTTTTAATAAACTATAGCCAAATCATAATATGAAGTGGTAGTGACAACACGATTAATATTATTGTCATTGTCCTTCTTTTCTGGCTTCTCTTTGTTTGCCTTATTATCTTTCTTCCACTTGTAATAATATTTCTTGATATGCCTTAATTTACCGATATGATTAAATCTTGACTAATATTTCAATTTATTTTATTGTTATTTTGAATTATTTTCAATTGAATTTGTTTTGATGATAGTTAGGATTTTCCTCATTTTAGCATGGAAGATCAAGATACAAGATATAAGATTTTAACTGAAAATTATACGAAAATTGAAGAAAAATAAGCAAATAAGAATGCCACACCTGTGGCTATTAATCACCATGACCGGAGAATTTGAATTCAATCTTCCAAAATAAAAAGAAACAAGAGTCCAGAAGACAAATCAAACCCACGACTGTGGCATTTATATGAGCCATGACCATAGGAATGAAAATGCCACTGCCTAAGGGAGGGAACAAAACAAGATGAAATTCTAGAATCATTTACAAACCCGTGGGAATCAAAAAGCCATGACCGTGGAATAGAAATGCCTACTCTCTAAGAAGAAAAGAAGAGAGTCACAGAAGGCAGATTAAAGACACGGCATTGATAACCAAAAACCCATGCCCGTGGGGGATAAAAAGGAAGCAGAAAGTTGGCATAATAGTACATACCCACTAAGCCACGACCATGGCATTAAAAGCCATGCCCATGAAAGCAAAAACGTGGTTAATAACCAGATTTAAGGAGCAAAACAATCCATGTTTTAGGGGAATGAGTAAAAACAATTTTTCCACCATCAAAAGCAAGCCTCTAAACCTCTATATAAGCAATTGTTCTCAAAGGATTGGAATCCATTCTATGATCCATAAATTAATCCATCCATCAATTTCATTTTAGAGTTAGAGTTTCTTTGGAAGGAATGAGTGAAGTTTGGTCCCAAAAAGATATTCAAGTTCCAAGTGGAGTTCTACCTCAACTCAAAGAAGAATTAGAGTTTTATGTTTCTTGTTCTTTAATTTTCAATGCTTTTAATTATTGTCTTTGATTATTTTCTTGTTTTTAATTTCAAGTATGAGTAGCTAAACTTTTATTTAGAGTTGGCCCCTTATATTAATATTACTATGGGATCATTAATGTTTATTTGATTTATTCAAGTTTATATTTTGATTAATGTATTATCTTTGATTTTAATGCTTTAATTACTTGGCCAATAATTAATTAAATTAAGATATTGTGTGATGGAGTGATAGTGGAAGCATAACATTAGTTCGAGAAGGTAATAATCTTAAGTTAAGTTTTCACTTAGAAATAAGGTAAATACCTAAGAGGTTGATATAAGATTCTCATAAGGCTTAATGAATTGGTTTAATTTCCTATAACCATGAAAGTAGATGTAAGATTAAATTCAATATTAGTTTTAGTGCTTGAGAAAGATTAAAATTTAAATTAGAAGAATCCAACCATTAATCTAGAAAGAGCTTAAATTAAATCAATACTTTAAAAAACATATAGTAAATTAATTAAGATGGCATTCTCTAGTTAATTATCATTAAAATTTAATTTGAACAATTCATTCTTAATTAATCCATTCCTGAATTCTAAATCAATTTTTTTATCCAAATAATAGCAAGTTTAACTGTTTAGTACTTAGAATCACCTTCCTCATGGGAACGCTACTCTACTTATCATTATATTACTTGTGAACGACTTGCACACTTATAGCCTAAAGAAATAAGGTGAAAGGCAGCTAATATTTACCACAGTAATAACATTTAAAGTTCTTGTACCTTGATTTTAATTTACTTCTGCTCTTGCCTCTATTATGATCTTGACTCTTACTTTTACTTCTCCCTCTGTTTTCAGTAACTAAGATTTTTTACTGTGAACTAAATGTCCCCTGAGTTCTTCTTCTCATCTCTTCACCACTTTCAGGAGCAGAATTAGTCAAAGATACATGAAAGTTTTTCTATAAGTCAAGAAGTATATTCAATAACCAAAGTCCAATAACTTCTTAATCAAATTTGGCACATATACCAGACAATTAATTAAAGATACCTTGAAATTTATTCACATGATCAAGTATGGAACTACCTTCTCTATATTGTAAGAGTATAGCTTGTTTAAGCAAAAATAACTTATTAGTACCAGTCTTTAAAGCATATAAAATTTTAAGCTTTTCTCATAAGGCTTTTGCATTTATTTTATTAGTAATATGATTCAACACATTATCTTCTATCTATTATTGAATAAAACTACATACTTGTAAATGCACAGATTCCCAATCTTCATTGGATTTAGACTCAGTTTTTTAAGAAGCAAATATAGGTAAATGCAATCTTTTCACAACAAGAAGGTCCTTCATTTTTTCTTTCCATTTGTAATAATTTATGCCATCTAAATAAATTATTTTACTCATATTTACCTTCACCATTCAAACAAGCAAGCAACCACAATCAACCAATAAAATAGTGAACTAGCTTTGATACCACTTTGATGGAAAAGAACCAAGATAAGTTTTTATCTACTTGAATGAATATATAATGAGTGACTAAGTAAAATTCATCAAACTAATATCTTAAAATATGCCCTAAGACGTACAAAAATTAATCACATATAAACACAATAATTTTTATTGTGAAAATTTTATTCAATATGAAGGATAAAAATCACGGGATTTCTTTGGGTCAAGTAAAAGAGTTTCACTATAAAAATTAATATTTATAGCAACTACAAGATACTACAATAACCCTCAAGTGACATATCAACACCAAATCAACCAAATAACAAGAAATAAACAAGAGAATAGAGAACAATCACCCAAAATAGCTACTATTTGTGCAAATGGATGAACTCTGATTGTTCAAATATGATCTCCACTATCTAGATTAAAGAACAATATATTTTGAATGTGCTCACCAAATTGCAGCCAAATCCTGCGAAATAACGGAGCAATTAATACACATAAATTTTATAACGGAGTTCGGCCAATTGTATCTATGTCTCTAGACTTGCTACATATTATTTTATTGAAGGAAGAAGATATACAAAGTATTTACAACACTCACAACTCATAACCTATACCCAATTAGTCCCGAGAATTTTTCTTTATAAAATTATTTTACAAGTTTTTTCTCTTAAGCTTTTTTCTCAAACTCCCTCTAATTCTCTAATTTTTAGGATATTTTCTAAATGATAGCTAAAGGGTTTATATAAGCTTTAAAAATGGGTAGTGAAAGTTTGTCCATTTTTTTATAAAAATTTATCTCCATTTTTGATAAAAATTCACCTCCATTTTTGACAAAAAAAAATGCACCTCCATTTTTGACAAAAAAAAATGGTTAGTGAAATTTCTTTAACAATATTTCACTTGAAGACTGATTTGATCTGTCTTCACATCTTGATTTGTGTAGCAGGTCTTTCCAGTCTTGCTACTCTTATAGGCCAACTAAAGTTGAATATAACTTTAGTTTGTCGATAGTAACCATCTTTGTCAACATATTTTATGGATTCTTGCTTCCTTAGATCTTCTCCAATACTAACACCTCATTCTCTAACAGAGTTCTGATGAAGTCTAATATGCTTGATTCTATAATAAAATGCTGAATTTTTTACCAAATGTATTGTACTCTGACTATCATTGTATAAAACATTCTTCTCCGGCTTGAATTCTAACTCAGTTAACAAAACTTGAAGCTATATAATCTCTTTACTGGTTTTAGTCACTGCTACATATTCAGCCTTTATAGTTGATAGAGTGACAATCTTTTATAATCTTGACATCCAACTAATAGTTGTATTTTCAACAATGAATATATAACCAGTGGTGCTTCTTCAGTAATCGATTTCTCCTCCAAAGTTTGCATCTACGTAGCCTTGTACTTTTAACTCTCATTTATCAAAGTACAAACACTTTTTTTTTTATAGTTCCTCGTAGATATCTCAAAATTCATTTTACTGCTTTCCAATGAGTTTTTTCTGCATTTGACACAAGCCTGCTGACAACTCCCACTGCATGGCCAATGTCTGGTCTTGTACAAACTATTGTGTACATCAAGCTTCAAATGTTTGAGGCACAAGAAACCTTAGCCATGAGTTCTTTCTCTTCCTCAGTCTGAGAGAATTGATCCTTAGATAGATAAAAGTGACTGGCCATGACTGCAGTGACTGGCCATGTCTGCAGTGACTGCCTTGGCATCACCCATATTGAATCTTTGCAAAATACGGTTGATGTACTATGCCTGAGATATCTATAAGAGTCCTTTTTGCTTATCTCTTGTGATTTTCATTCCAAGAACATTCTTTATTGGACCTAAGTCTTTCATGTCAAACTCCTTTGACAATTGTTGCTTCAACATTCTTATATCATCCAAATCTGAACCTGCTACTAACATGTTATCGACATAAGTAAGTAAAATAATATAACTGGATCTATATCTCTTGAAGTATCAATAATGGTCGATGTCGTATATCTGGAATCCTTCATTATGCATGAAGCCATCAAAATTTTTATAATACTATCTTGGGGCTTGTTTCAGGCCATACAAGCTCTTCTTAAGTCTGCATACCATATTTTCCATTCTTTTTTTTTTTTGAAAAATCTTCTGGCTAGTGCATGTATATCTTGTCATCCAACTCTCCATGAAGAAATCCAGTCTTTACATCAAACTATTTAAGATAAAGATCTTCAATGAAAATAATACTCAACACTGATATGATAGTATTGAGCTTCACAACGGGAGCAAAAATATTGGTATAGTCAATTCCTTCCTTCTACTAGAATCCTTTAACAACTAGTCAGATTTTCTATCTCTTATAACCACCGTGCTCCTCTTTCACCTTGTACACCCATTTGTTGTGAGGTACCTTCTTCCCCATGGGTAACTCAGCTAGTTCCCATGTCTAGTTAGATATCAGAGACTTCATCTCGTCTTTCATGGCAAGCTCCCACTTACTAGCATCTCTAGTCTAACAAGCTTTATCATAGCATTCAGGCTCTCCTCCATTAGTCAACGATAAATAGTTTATGTATCTCTTGTTAGGCACATGAGGCCGAGAAGACCTTCTCAATATAAGAACTGGAGTAGGAGGTTATAGTGTGTTAGATTGTTGCATACTACTTTGCCCAACGAGTTCTTATCGCTGAGGACTTGTTATAATTGGATCCTTCACAGGACTATCTGGGATATCATCTATATCTGCAAATACTGGCTCGCTTTGCTTTGTGTCGTTGGCATAGGTTTTATGCATGCCTCTGTATACTTTTCCATTGAAAATTACATATCGACTATGAATCACCTTATTATTTTTTCCATCCCAAATTTGATAGCCAAACACATCCTCACCATAGCCGATGATGATGCATTTCTTAGATTTGAGATCAAGGTCATTTCTAGTTTGATCACTAATATACACATATACTGCACAACCGAAAACTATTAGATGTGATAGTTTTATCTCTTTTCTGCTCCATACCTCCTCTGATTTTCTATGCTTCGATGGGCCTTGGTTGATCAAGTAAGTTGTTTATGTTGACTAATTCTACCTTGAATTGCTTCAGTAGATCTGACTGTATATGAATGCTTCTAGCTTTTTCTATCAACATTCGATTTATACTCTCAGCTACACCATTGTGTTGAGGCGTACCCGACATGGTTCTCTTCATTATGATTTCATGCTTATAGAAGAACTTCTTGAATCTAGTGTCTTCATATTCACCTCCATTATCAGTTCTGAGCCTTTTAATGTTCAAATCTATCTCATAAACCCATACTTTTCAAGAGTGTTCATCGATGAAAGTCACAAAGTAGTGTTTCCCACCAATGGATGAAGTTGTTATTAGTCCCTAAACATTAGAGTAAATGAGATCTAACCTTTCCTTCTTTCTTTGGGGTTCTGTCACTTATCTAAAAGTTGAACCTCTTCTACTTTCCAAGTATGCAATCTTCATACATGTCTATCTAATTGACCGTAGAAATGAAAGTTTTCCCTTTGAGTGCATGATTTTCATCCCTTTCACACTCATGTGGCTAAGTCTCTAGTGTCATAAATTAGAATTTTTGTTTCATGCTGCAACTGTAATTGAATAGCATGCCCCTACTATCATGTAAAGAGTACCACTCTTTTTTCCCAAGCAATAGTCATTGAGCCCTTTGAGATCTTCCAATCATCACCATAAAAGATCGTAGTATAGCCTTCACTAGCTAACTTTCCTACTGAGATTAAGTTCTTTCTCAGGTTGGGAATATGCATGATATCCTTCAGCTCCCAAATAGACCTGTTCAACTTAATCTTTATTACAACGTTACCAATAATAGCACAAAGTTGATCATCACCAAGATATATCTTTTAAAGGCTTTCAAGGACATACCTCTTGAAGAATTTCTTTTTTGAGGTGGCATGGAATGATGCTCTAAAGTCTAACACCCAAGACTCCTCATTGCTCTCCAAAGAGTATATCAATGCATCATCTTTTCTTGAGGTAGAAGTAATATTTGTCTCTGCCTTCACCTCTAGGTCATTTGATGCACTCTTGCACTGATTTTTATAGTGTTTGATCTTTCCACAGTTTCAACACTCGACAGTCTTTGAGCTATAAAAATTATTGAGATTCTTAGATTTAGACATCTTGTCCTTTGATCTACCTCGATGATTGGATTTGTTGTGCCCATTTTCTCTGTTTGAATTTCTTCCTCTTGACTCTATGTGCAAAACTGAATAAGTTGATGATTAACCTAACTCTCTCTATCGGATCTCTTTACTAAGAATCAGATCACTAACATTATCAAATTTTAACTTATTGCTTCCTGATGAGCTACTCACAACCATGATAGTAGTATTCTAACTTTCTGGTAGAGAAGATAAAAGTATTAATGATCGTACTTCTTCATCAAATTTAATTTCAACTGAACTCAACTAGGTTGTGACTGTATTAAGTTCATTTAGATATTGAGACACCGATGCGTCTTTCATAATCCGTAAATTAGATAACGGCCCCATCAAGTGAACTTTATTAAAGGCGCTTCTTATACATACTTGAGAGGGTCGCCATAAGACTCGTCATGGTCTTTTCTTTTTCTATGTTGAAATCAACATTGCGGGATAGCGTCAATCAGATAACTCTGAGAGCTTGTCTATTTAGATGTTTTCAATCTTCTTCCTTCATATTATCTGGCTTCTTTTCTAAGAGAGGTCGATAAAGCTTTTTCTGATACAGATAATCTTCGATCTGCATTTTTCAAAAGCCAAAGCCTACACTATCGAATTTTTTAATTTTTACTTTTCCTTCATCTATGGCTATCACTCCCACTCGAATATAACTTTCTCTAAATCTTTCTGACAATTCTTGTGAATCACCGTGTATTAGAACACCTCCGTCGTCAGACAAATGTAAAATTTTACTATTCATAAAATTTACTATTTATATGAATAGTAATCTCGTAAAAAATTGACAGAATTTACAACCAGCAATTCTGATACCAATTGTTAGGAAGTTTATGAAAATTTTCTTATAAATCAGATTAGTAAGAATGCGAAATAACTACGAAAATATTACACACAAATTTGATAACGAAGTTCGGCCAATTATGCCTACTTATCTAGATATGCTACATATTATTTTATTGAAGAAAGAAAATATACAAAGAATATGCTACTTATCTGCTGACACTCATAACTCACACCCAATTAGACCCAAAAAAAAATTTTTTCACAAAATTATTTTACAAACTTTTTCTTTTGAACTTTTCTCTCAAACTCTCTCTAATTTTTTAATTTTTAGAATATTTTTCAAATGAGAGTTAAAGTGTTTATATAGGCTTTAAAAATGAGTTGGTGGAAGTTTGTAAATGATTATACCCCTCTAGTTATGACAAAAAATATACCTCTATTTTTTATTAAAAAATGTACATTTATTTTTGCCAAAATTCACCTCTATTTTTGACAAAAAAAATGATTTATGAAATTTTCTAAGCAGAGATGAATATTTTATTTATTAAACCACAAAGCAAATGTGATTATTATAAACAAAGCAGACAGTTGATATCTTCTGCGAGGCAAAATAGCGAGTTTTATGCTTACCACCCATGTAGGCTTGGAAGTCTTCCAAATTTAAGCTGGATGTATTTAAAAAGAAAAAATCAAAATTCATCACTAACTGACAAGATGGGAAATTTAGGCCGAGAGAAGTGGATGTTTAGGGAATTAAATTGGTCATTAACTTTTTTTTTATTATTTAGACTGGTGTTCAATTTTTTTTTATTAGCAAATTTGGCGTTTTCCATTTTTGGGCTAGTAAATTTAGTGATCTTGCTTTCCTTTTCCTAATGTTGCATATTCAAATTTTTAGGGAAAGCTAATGAGATTGGTTTTCAATTGATATGGGATTCCTATATATATATATATATATATATGTATATATATTGTAAATTTGAATAAATATTCCCTGCTATGACTTATAAAAAAAATAATGAAGCAATATTTAAAATGACATGACCATCTTTAAGAATAATGAAGCAATACTTATCCACTATATTATTTTGTTTTTTTCTTTTGTTTTCTTCAGGTTTTTATGATTATGTTTGATTTTTTCTCTTGGATGTGGCCTTTAGATGGTTTTATTTTATCCTCCATCTTTATGGTGATAATTTTTTTTTGTTGCTAAATCTAATTATTTGAAAGGGAAACTGAAAAAATTTTCAGAGGATTTACATGCTTTAATGTCTTTTATGGCATATGGTGTTCGTAAGTCCTACTCAAAGTAGAGAAGTAACTTCCAGCAAATCTAGGGTCTTGAAGAGATGGGAGCTTTGTTCTTATGGTATTCAGATCATCCCCATCCTTTCTCTGACACCCTCTGAGGTTATTAAGAAAGTTTTTCCTTTTGTGCCACCAATTAATTGTTATTTGGCACGGTTTCTTTCTCTATTTATTTGGCTATTTTTACATGATTTTTTGTTAGATGTCGTAAATCTAATTTGGGAGATTTGTTACATTTTGTTTATAGATGTTAAAATCCGCATCTAGGTTGTATTTTTTTGCTTATTTAATGCATCTTTTATTCCGACAAAAAAAAATTGACATACTCATAAATGAAAATGATTTGACTGGTTCTCTCTCTCTCTATATATATGGTATTGGAGAACAAAAAATATATCAATGTCTTTGACTATGGTAAATATTGAAAGTGGCTATATAAATTTAGCAGCACGGATTGAAAAAGACATAACATATTCTTTTTTTTTTTTAACATACCTAAAAATATAATGAAATAGAATTTTGACATGTTGAATCAATTTCTTAAATTTTTTAAATTTTACAAATACAAAAGAAAAAATATATATATATTTGCCATTTTTTTATTTTATTTGGGATGGAGCTAAAGTTGGTTATTAATATCTTTATACTCTTATCTTCGGTAAAACAAGGAAGCAAAACACAAAAACAAGCGTAGCTTGTGTGAGCCAAAAAAACCCACTATATAGTCATAGCAGCTATGGAAGTTCCACTAGTTCTTCACCTCAATGGGGGAAAAGGAGAAATCAGCTACTACAAAAACTCTTCATATCAAGTAATTAATATCTTCTTCTCCAAAACATGAATAATTTTCTAATCCATTTGATATTTTTTTTTCTTTCCAAGAAACTAATTCATTTCCATCTTTTTGATGCAGAAGAAAGTGATTTTGACAGTTAAGCCTATTTTAGAAGAGTGCATAGCAGAGCTATGTAAAACAAGCTTGCCAAATTGTCTGACAATGGTAGAAATGGGATGCTATTCAGGACCCAATACGTTATTGCCACTCTGGGAAATCATAGAAACAATCGACTCCACTTGTATATTGAATAAGAAACCACCCAATTTGCTGGTTTTCTTAAATGATCTTCCAGGGAAAGATTTTAACACAATTTTCAGGTCATTGCTGTTAGGAAAAATTACATAGATTTTCTTATAAATTAGATTTGAGAGAATGAAAAATAACAATAAAAATATTACACATACAAAATTGATAGCGGAGTTCGGCCAATTGTGCCTACGTCTCCGGATCTGCTGCAGATCTTTTTACTAAAAGGAGAAAAATTACATGAAGTGTTTACAACACTCACAACTCACAACCCATGCCCAATTACACCTAAGAATTTTTCTTCACAAAAAAAAAAAATTCTTTTACAAGCTTTTCTCTCAAACTCTCTTAAACTCTCTAATTTTTGGGATGATGTTCCAAATAAGATATAAGGGATTTATATAGGCTTCAAAAATTAGATTGGTGAAATTTAATAATGGTTAGGCACCTCCATTTTTTACAAAATTAGGCACCTCCATTTTTGACAAAAAAATTAGACACCTCCATTTTCAACACCATTGAACATGTCTCATTTTCCACCATAGCCTTCCATCTCCTGAAAGTCTCAAACACTTCAGATTTATGCTTTAAAAAGTAAACTCATACTTTCTAAGAGTGATCATCGATGAAAGTCACGAAATAGTATTTTTCACCAATGGATGAAGTTGTCGTTGGTCCCCAAACATCAGAGTGAATGAGCTCTAGTCTTTCTTTCTTTGGTGTTCAACCACTTGTTTGAAAGCTGACCCTGACCCTCTTCTGCTTTCCAAGTATGCAACTTTCGCACATGTCTATGTCAACTGACTGTAGACCTGGAAGTTTTCCCTTTGAGTGCATAATTTTCATCCCTTTCTCACTCATGTGGCCAAGTCTCTTGTGCCACAAATTAGAATTTTCATTTTCTGCTGCAACTGCAATTGAACAGCATGCTCCTACTGTCATGTAAAGAGTACTTCTCTTTTTACCCCGAGCAATAGTCATTGCCCCCTTTGAAATCTTCCAATCATCACCATGAAAGATTGTAGTGTAGCCTTCACTAGCCAACTACCCTACTGAGATTAATTTCTTTCTCAGGTCGAGAATATGTCTAACATCCTTCAGCTCCCAAATAGACTCATTCAACTTAATCTTCACTACACCTTTACCAATAATATCACAAGGTTGATCATCACCAAGATATACCTTTCCAAGATTTCCAGGGACATACTTCTCGAACAATTCCTTTTGCGAAGTGGCATGGAATGATGCTCCAGAGTCTAATACCCAAGACTCCTCTTTGCTCTCCAAAGAGCATATCAACGCATCATCTGTTCCTGAGGTGGAAGCAATATTTGCCTCTATCTTCGGCTCCTGGTCCTTCGATGTACTCTTGCACTAATTTTTATAGTGTCCAGTCTTCCCACAGTTCCAACACTCAACAGTCTTTTGAGCTTTGTGAATTATTGGGATTTCTATATTTGGACCTTCTGCTCTTTAATCTACCACAATATTTGTCACGCCCATTTTCTCTGGTTGAATTTCTTCCTCTTGACTCTGTATGCAAAACTGAAGAGGTTGATGATTCACCCGACTCTCTCCGTCGGATCTCTTCACTGAGAACCAGATCACGAACATCATCAAATTTCAACTTATTGCTTCCCAATGAGCTACTCACAGCTGTGACAGTAGCATTTCAACTTTCTGGTAGAGAAGATAAAAGTATTAATGCTCGTATTTCTTCATCAAATTCAATCCCAACTGAACTCAATTGGGTTGTGACTGTATTGAATTCATTTATATGTTGAGCTACCGATGCGCCTTCTGTCATCCGCAAATTAAATAACTGCCTCATCAAGTGAACTTTGTTAGAGGCTGATGGCTTTTCATACATACTGGAGAGAGCCTTCATAAGTCCTGCCGTGGTCTTTTCTTTTGCTATGTTGAAAGCAACATTACGGAATAACGTCAATCGGATAACTCCGAGAGCTTATCTATCTAGAAGTTTCCAATCTTCTTCCTTCATATCATCCGGCTTTTTATCAGAAAGAGGTTGATAAAGATTTTTTTGATACAAATAATCTTCGATCTGCATCTTCCAAAAACCAAAGTCTGTACCATCGAATTTTTTAATTTTCACTTTTCCTTCATCTGCAGCCATCACTCCCACTCGAATCTAATTTTCTCTAGATCTTTTCTGACAATTCTTGCAAACCACTCACAGAAAATTGACAGAATTCACAACCAGCAGCTCTGATACCAGTTGTTGGGAAAACTTACACAGATTTTCTTATAAATTATATTTGAGAGAATGAGAAATAACAACAAAAATAATACACACACAAAATTGATAACGGAGTTCGGCCAATTATGCCTACGTCTCCGGACATGCTGCAGATCTTTTTACTAAAAGGAGAAAAATTACATGAAGTGTTTACAACACTCACAACTCACAACCCATACCCAATTATACCTAAGAATTTTTCTTCACAAAAAAAAATTCTTTTACAAGCTTTTTTCTCAAACTCTCTTAAACTCTCAAACTCTCTAATTTTTGGGATGATGTTCCAAATGAGATATAAGGGGTTTATATAGGCTTCAAAAATTGGATTGGTGAAATTTAATAATGGTTAGGCACCTCCATTTTTGACAAAATTAGGCATCTCCATTTTTTTGATAAAATTATGCACCTCTATTTTTTACTTTGCAATTTACTCAACAATTGCTTCCTAGTTTTCATAAGAAACTTGAGAAAGAAAAAAGAAGCAAGTTTGGGCCTTGTTCTATATCTGCAATGCCTGGCAGTTTCTATGGAAGGCTCTTTCCATTTCATTCCTTGCACTTTGTTCATTCTTCTTACAGTCTCCATTGGTGTTCTCAGGTCCTGCTTTAGCATTAACTATATTGAATAATCCTTGACTCTTTTTACCTTTTTATATTGAAGAGATTTCATGAAATGATATCACTATCATCACACATATATAAAACCTATACAATTCCAAATTTTCTTTGAAACGCTATTGCAAATAACAATTACCGGTATTAATATATTTGTTTACAATATTAACATTCTATTGTATGTACACACCACTACTCACTATATTAAGTTTCAAAAACTCATATGTATATTGTAAACTTGTTTCGGTTGAAGTTGTTGGTATCTGATATTGGAAAATGATCAGGCACCTGAAGGACTTGTAAATGAAAGTGGGATTCCATTGAACAAAGGCAATATATGTGTAGCAAAAACAAGCTCACCAAGTGTGCAAAAATTATATAGAGATCAATATGAAAGGGATTTTGTAACATTTTTAAGGTCCCGTTCGGTAGAAATGATTCCTGGAGGACGTATGGTCCTTACCCTCCTTGGGAAAAGTGACCAAAATCATTATTGCAAATATGGTTCTGAAATTTGGCAGTTAATTGGCAGGTCCCTCCATGACATGGTTCTTGAGGTATCTTTCTGTTTTCTGATTTTTTTGCTTGTTAATTTCTCACTCTTTAAATTTATAGAGTCTTAAATTATTTCCTTTGTCCTGAATTAATAGATATACTTTTTATTTCAAAAGAAAAATTATCTATTTTTGTTTAAAATATAAATTTACATATATTTTTCTTATTATACTTTTACTTTAGTATATGATGCAAATATTTTTAATAAATAACATTAAATATGAGTAACATATTAACTAATTTGTTAAAATAATAAGCGAATTATAATTTAGAATAAATAAAAAAAAAGTTATTATCAATTTAAAACAGAGAGAGTATTTCTCATGGAGAATTAAATCCATCCAACTTATTGATAAATTTGATGCAGAGACTAATTGAAGAATCAACATTAGATTTTTTTCAACATTCCATTATATGCATCTTTTCTAGGCGAAATAAGGAGGTTGATTGAAATGGAAAATTCATTCAGCATTGTTCGGCTAGAAGAATTCGAACTATGTTGGTATTCTAACATCGAAGATGGCAACAACAATATTATTTTTGATAAATGGGAGAGGGGAATATATGTAGCAAACTACATGAGAGCAATTGTAGAATCCATGCTATCAAGTCATTTTGGAGATGAAATTATGGACGATTTATTTCATAGGTTATCCCTCAAGTTAGCGGACTGCTTAGAAATGGGCACCGGTTTGTATAACAATCTGGTCATTTCCGTTAAAGTGAAATAGAATATCTTTTAATATATAAATTTCCAAGTTTATGTGTGTATAAAACATCCCCTGCTAAATTACAATGATTATATTAATAGATAGTTATGGTATAATTTACTTTTATTTTTAGCTTATATTAAAAAAATTATAACATAGATCGATGCGTGTTCCTAGATCCTAGCTTCACCGCTAATATCGAGCTTAAATTAAATATCATGCATATGTTTTATATATATACTGTGTTCAAGATAGATAATTATTATAAAATTTATATTTATACACACTTTATGATAAATGTTGAAATTCACTTGAAAAAATCAATTCATTTTTGTCAAGTTTAATTAATATTTTTTTTGCCAATAAAGGTTAATTTCATTGCCAATTTGGGAAAAAAAATTGTACAAGATGCATGTAACCTATACATTTCGAGCAAAAACATATAAAAACTATTCAGCATGCCAATTGATAATTATTTTTGTTAGGATTATTTTCCAGCATACCCTTAAGGAGAAGAATTTAGATTTAATTATTTATATGAACAGAGTATATATATATATATATATCTGGACAATTAAAATAAAATAAAATAAATTTTTTTATTAAAAATTTTTTATTTAATTTTAATTGCTTCGGATATATACACAGCCGGCTCTTGTAAAATTTTATCATTGAAATTTTATTTATTTGGAATAAGTCGTTAAAATTTTGTTTGAAAAAGAAATCATATTAAAATTCATGGGCCATATGAACGCGAGCAGACCAGAATTCGACCAAGCACATGTGCAAACTGTCAAATTCTATTTTCCCTGTCTACCCACATGTGATTGCTCATAAAAAGACAACTAACGAACCACATTATACTGAAAATCGCCAAGGATACAGAGAATTTTTTAAAATAAAGTACCTTGAGCCAGGGGTGTTCTCATATGGGATGAGCCAAATTTACCCCAATCTGAAATTAGATCCGAACTCAATTCGAGCTGCAAAAATGAGCCCGTGGTCTAGTTTTAAACTCGATCAGGCCAGGCTAGTTCGGGCTGACCAGGCCAGCTGAGCTAGATATTTTTTTTGAGTTTTTTATGTTGTAATTTTTTTAATCTCTATTTAATTTAAATTTTTCTAGTATTTTTATTACAATTTTTTTAATCTAATATTGAATGAGAAAATAACATTTTCAACGATATTTTAACTTTTATATAAAATATATAAATAAATAAAATTAATTAAATTAATATAAATCAATAAATTAGCATACTTTAAATTTTTAAAATCAAATAAAATTATAAAAATCTCAAGCATCATTCAATCATGCTATTAAAATAATATCAATCATCAATCAACATGCAATTAAAATAATCTCAAATATCTAATACTAAATTAATACCAAATTTAATTAAAATAAAAAAAGGCAATGCAATATACAAATTTAATATCAAATTACTTAACCATACAAGTTTCAAATCAAAAAATTAGATCTCAACATAATGAAATAGAATTTCAAATTAGTTGATTGATCTCCACATTCTTATTTTTTATGCATGTTGATTTTTGGATTAGACTTATAGAAACTCCTCTGCATAATTTGTAAAAATAAAGAAGTTAACAATACTAAATTAATGAAAAAATTAACAATACTGTAAAAAATTATAAAAATTGATGAAATAAATGACATACTATTAGTAATTTGCTCTGCTTCTTTGAACTGATCAAAATTTCGATCTTCAAATTTAGAAGCATGTTTGAATTAGTAGGATTTAAATAGGATTTGAATGGGAAGCAATTATACTATGAGTAGGATTTGAATTAGAAGCATGCGTATCAATAGATTTATTGACACTTGGTTTGTTAATATCCATTTGCAATTCTAGCAAATAGATACAAAAAAAAATTAATTCAAATAACCAATTAACAAGTTACACAATATAATATATAAAATAAATCATTCAAAAAATACTAACTCAAATAATGTAATTATATATTTATAATATAATTATAAAACATGTTTAAATAATTATTATTTTGGTTTAAACAGTACCAATTAACAATATTTTGGTTCAAATTCAATCAACCAATTAAGTCAATAATTAATATTGTACTAATTATTATCAAGCAGAAATTTAGAATAAATTTAATTAAAATTTTCAAAAAACAAACAAACAATCCATATTTATAAATATATGTTTATAAAATCATACAAACAATCTAATTATAAATATATATTTATAATATATAAATCTAATTATATATTTATAATCTAATTATAAAACATGTTTAAATAATTATTATTTTGGTTTAAACAGTACCAATTATCAATATTTTGGTTCAAATTTAATCAACAAATTAAGTCAACAATTAATATTCTACTAATTATTATCAAACAATAATTTAGAATAAATTTAATTAAAATTTTTAAAAATCAAACACACAATCCATAGACTCTTGAAAATAAACAAACAATCCATATATAAATCATTCACAAAAAAAAATTAATTTAAATGCATTAACAGTCAAACAATTAAAAAATAAATATGAACATGTACCTAATGCTTGTTGCTGCTGAGAAGATGACGAGCTGAGAGAGGACAAGTTGCCGCCTGCTGCTGATGCTGGGAGGAAGAGTTGTTGCTGCTGTTGGGCGCGACTATGAGTGGACGACCTGCTGGGCATTACTGCTACTGCTGGAATGAGCGTTGGCTGTTGCTGGGCGCGACTGCGAGAGGATGACTTGGTTGCTGTTGGACGCAACTGGAACTGGCTGTTATTGCTACTGTTGGGACGAGCACCGATTGCTGGTGGAGTGGTGGGACGAGTAGTCTCTGCTGCGAGCGAGTTAAAGAGAAGATGGCAGAGGGACTGAGGGAGGGTTGGCTAGTGGCTGCGGCGCAAAGAAAAGAGGGCAGAGGGAGAGGAGTATTATGTTTTTTTAGGGTTTTATTTAAGTATAGTTTATATAGTATATAGCTAGCCTATAGGATTTTTTTTTAAAAAAAAATTTAAATTTTTAGGGACAGGTCGGGCCGGCCTGAGAATTTTGAAGCATAATTCGAAGCCCGTCCCGACCCGAGTTCAGGCAGCAAAATTTAACCCAACGCCTAACCCTAAATGATTTTCGGACATGCCCAACTAGCCCAAACTCTTTGGGCTAGGTTAAATTTTTCGGGCCACGGATTTTTTGATTACCTCTGCCTTAAGGGGGGAGAAAAATTTTGAGAAAATGGAAATTAAATTAAATTTAATCTTTTATTAATTTGGTTTAGTGATTTTTTAAATTTGATTCAGTTTGCTTTTTTAATTTTAACATAATTCGTTCTATTTATTTTGGTTTAATTTATGTTTATATATATCAATGATTATATAAATATTTTATTAAAAAATTTTAGAATTAATTGAATTATCTAACTGATTCAATTTGAATCAATTAACCTTGTAAAAATTGTGATTTTGAATCAATTTGGTTGCTTTCAATTTCATAAATCAATTTGATTTGGTCTTTAAAATATAAGTTTTGTTTTTTTTAATAAAATAAGTTTAATTTATTTGGTTATTCAATAATTAGTTAAATTTGAATCCAACGAACCATATAGATTTATATAAAGTATGAAATAAATAATATAAATACATAAATTTTAACATATGAAAATAATAATAATCTAAAATAATAAATTTTAAATTTAAATAATTAAATAACTTAATTTATTATTTCCTTGCCGTTATTGCAATTTGCCTTCATCCGTCGTTTTCTCTGTTTATGCCTCTACCTTCTTATTTCTCTTACTTTATCATTTTATTTTATCATTTTAGTGGCAGGACTAAAATTCAACTGAGGAAGGTTAAAATTTTAAAAATAAAAAAATTATATTAAAAAAAATATATTCAATATATAAGCTCACTGCAAATAAATTTAAAATAAAATTAAATAAAAATAACTTTCTAACATTACAATTATACAACAACAAAATTTTTGCACTTAGTTTGACAGTAATTAAAAGGTAACAATTATATCTTATAAATCTATATCTAATTTTTAGTATTTTTATATTATGATCGGTAAATTATATATTAATGGTTTAAAATGATATTATCTGGGTTTAATTTTAATAAATCCATCTCTACAAAATTAATATAATATTCTACTTTCTTTTTTTTATAATTAGCAACAGAAGTTTCACAACATCAATAATAATTTTTTAAAATATAAATTCATAATCACCAAATTTATAAACTTAAATAAAATTCATACATAGTATCATAAAAAATTAATAATTTAGGAATAAATTTTAAACTTAAATATTTTCATTCTTCAATTGAGAAAATTATAAATAAATAAAAAATTATGAATAAAAAATTCTCCTTTATTTATTTATAATAAAACTACGAGAATCAAATTATAATAAATAAAAAGTATACTATAAGAATGTGCCAGGTTATTGATTAAAAATTCAATAAATAACTCTTATTTTTTTTTGTCGACAATACATAATACTAAAAGATTACCAATAAAAAAATTTTTTTTGTCAATAACTTTGCTAGTAATAATCTTACTGACAGATATTTCCATTCCTTCGGTATTACCGCGGGAAGATAAATTTGTCAATAATGTCGATGGAAGTTTTGTCGGTAAAAGGCTAATACAAGTTATTATTTGATACCGACCAAAGTGAAATGGTTGATGGTATTTTCCATCAGCGATCTTGAGGGGAAAATATGGGGTATTACCGAGATAAACTTCTCCCATTATAGTATTAATGGGTATAGTTATCAGAACCACCAATAAAAAATTCACCTGTCAATAATGTAGACGAATGATTCGGTCAGCATATCAGAGGGTAAAGTTTTAAAAACTACTAGCAGAAGAGACTTATGCCGGTAGTTCTGAGAAATTTCTCTCGTTATTTAGTGGAAAAATATGATATATTATCTGCTAGTAAATTAAAATTATTTTTTAAAAATTTTACAATTTTTTGGTTTTAGAGTTTAGATTTATATATATATATAAATTAATATTAATAATGTAAATTTAAACACCCATAATAATAAAAAAATATTAATTATTTTGATAAATAAAATATTTAGCATTTTGCAATGTACATAAATAGTGAAAATGATAAACTAAAATTCCTAGAAAGAAAGAGGTAGAGGCGCAGGCGTAGGCAGACACTGCGTAGGATCGATTCTGCCTCTAGACATAAAGTTGTTCATAAATTCATGCAATTATTATTTGACCAACTTCTAGACTTGATCTTGCAGTTGCTGTTAAAATGTCCAATCATATTATGCTAAGTCTATGATTTTCTACTATAAAACAGATGAATAAGAGGATGAAGAAGAAGAATTTGTGTTGACATATTACTATACACTAATAGTAATATATTAGAAAAATATATTTAATATTTATATTTTTTAATAAAAAATATATATTAGATGGAATTGATTTTTAATATGGGCTTTCGCCCAAATTCACAGTTTATTAATTTACAAATAAAATTTATTGTATTTCAATATTACAAATAAAAAATCAATACATAAATAACCTAATTTAGGAATAAATAATTATTTAAATAATAAATTTAACAAAAAAAATAGGACTAAGTAATTATTCAAATAATAAATTTAACAAAAAATTATTTTTACTATGGAAATTTAAATAAAACATTCAATAAAATAAACCTAATCTTACATAAAATAATAAAATTTAAACCTCAACCCTAAGAAATTACAGAAAAAAATATTTAGAAATTACAAAAAAAATTTACAAAAAAAAAATTATAGATTCATAGTAATTTAAAAAAAATATATATACACAAAATATACAAATTCTGCCAAAATATACACAAAATCAATTCGCAACAAAAAAGAATAATTCACAAACACAAACATATACAAAAAAATTCACTTCAACTTTTCACCCAAGAAAAATCGGCCAAATAAACATACCCACATTCTAGCCAACATACCAATTTATATCAAATAAATAAATAAATTACATGCAACAAAGATAAATGCCTACCAATAAGTAGAGTATAATTTAAAACCCCCATGCACAACAAAATACCACTCCAAACTCTGCAAGAACAATAGGAAAAAAATAAATATAAATAATAGGAAAAAAAAAAGGTAAAGAAATCGGTATGTTAAAATAGATTGAGTGAAATGACAAAAAAAAAGAAGATAAATTTCAATGGAGAAACATAGAAAAAAAAAAGCAAAAGAGGAGGAAGAGGAATAATAATAGAGAGAGAGAGAGAGAGAGAGATGGTGAGAAAAGAAAAGATGATCTTTTTTTAGAAATGGTATTTTTGTTCAAGATGGTGCATTTATGGATATTAGAGTCTAAAAATATTAATTCCTTAATAAATGGTATTTTAGAGGTGAAATCCCTAAAAGGAAAATGAAGAAACCATATTACCCTAAAAATGGTTAAGAATATAGAGAATTTTTTTATAATAAAGTACATTAAGGGGAGAGAAAAATTTGAGAAAACGGAAACTAAATTTAATTTAATATTTAATTTATTTGGTTTAGATTTTTTTCATTTGATTCAGTTTGCTTTTAATTTTAATATAATTCGATCTATTTAATTTGGTTTATTTTATGTTAATATATATATATATATATATTTCAATGATTATATATATTTTTTATTAAAAAAATTTTCACATTTCACTGAATTATGTAACTAAAATATGTCGATTCAATTTAACCTTGTAAAAATGTGATTTTAAATCAAGTTGGTAACTTTCATAAATCCATTTGATTTGGTTATTCAAAAATTGTAATGATGTCTTTTATTTATAATTAAATTTAAAGGATGGAAAATTTATGTAGTATATTGGTGTAAATACAACAATTACAAAGAAGCATAAAAATTATGGTAACAAGGAAATGAAAAGAAGATAATCAAATATAGTATGTGGTGACAAAATTTAAGAGGGTGTTTCTCAAAACTGGAGCTTTTCAGCTTATTGTGAATAAGTGATTTTTAGATTATAATCAGATTAAAAATAATCAGTTAAGCGTTTCTGTAAACTAGTTAATAATCAGCTGATAATCAGTTTATAATCAGTTAAGTGTTTCTGTAAAATCAGCTTATAATCAGTTTTTAATTGCAGAAACTATCAAAATGACCAAACTGTCCCTGAATTTATTTATTGTATAAAAATAATTTTTTAAATGTCGATTCAAAATTTATTTTACAATAATAATAATAATAATAATAATAATAATAATAATAAAATTTATTTAAGAAGAAACGTAAAAGAATTTTGATGGGAACTAAAGTATATACGGTGGGCAAATTTGAAATATTGAAGATTAGGTAGGGATAGTATGGTCTTTTACTTGGTCAAAACTGCTTAAAAATAAGTGCTTAAAAAAAAGTAGCAAAACCCAACTTTTAAAAAACTGATTAAAATCAGATTAAAATCTACTATTTAAGTTTTCAGAAACACTTAAATAAACAACTTATAATCTAAAAACTGCTTATAATCAGTTTTGACCAGCTTTTAAGTTTTGAGAAACACCCTCTAAATCATGATAAAAAGTGTCCTTTAAATAATTTGACCTCCAAAATAAGAAATTCAGTTCCCTCCAAATGCTAATATTAAATCATGTATAGTAGAAATACATTCTTTTATTTTTCAATGTTATCAAAATACTATTAATTAATGAGTTTGCTTATTTCAAATATTTTAAATTATTATATTATATATTTTAATTAATAAAAAATAAAGAAAACAAATAAATACAATAAATATAATAAAAATAAAAATTTGTTAAAAAATGAAAACGCGGGAAAGAAAGGTAAAAAAAAAACAAATTTGAATACTCAATTATACTTATTGCCTTTTAATATTAAATTGTACATAGATAAAATGGTAATACACTCATATGTGTAGTAAAATATACAAGGTTCAATTTTTTTTTTTTTTTTGTGATTGTATAATTTTTGTCTTTAAAAAAACTATGTCATCACATGCTTTTTTTTATTTATTTATAAAAAATCTAATATCTAATATTGTATAAGTAAAATTTATTACACTTACAAATTATTTTTATATCTATAATATATAGTAGCTAGTAATATCTAAGAATTGACTTCAATTATAAAAAGTATGGGTACAAAAATATTCAAATAGTATATTAAAATTATATAAAACTTAATTATAATAGTATATTAAAAGTTAAATATTTGTTTATCATATATTGATTTTCAAATAAAATATGGATATAAACAAACTGTATGTTTATGATTACATTTATTTATTTCATTTGAACAATATATTTTTCATATATAATAAGTATTTTATTGTATTTTATTAATATACTAATTATATATCATTGATTGTATTATATGTATAATTAAATTTATATTATATGTATAAATTTATATAATTAACTGCATAATAAGATTAATTTAAAGTAATTGACTATAATTTAAGTATAAATTCATATAATTGGTTACTTGATAAGTTTAATTTAATATAATTAACTATGTTATAAATATAAATTCATAAAATTAACTACATAATAAAATTAATTTAATGCAGTTGACTATTTTAAAAATATAAATTAAACTTGTTACGTAGTCCATTACATGAATTTATACCTATGACTTAGTAAATTACTTTAAATTAAAACTTATTATATAGTTATTTATATGAATTTATACGTATACTATAGTCAATTATATTAAATTAATTTTATTATGTAGCCAATTATATAAATTTATACATATAATATAGTCAATTACTTTACATTAAACTTATTATATAGTAAATTAAATAAATTTATACTTGTAAAATATGTATAATACTCAAAATTAAACTTACTATATAGTTAATTACTTAAAATTAATTTTTTTTAAATTTATTTTAAAATCATCATTTGAATCAGTAGATTTTATGAATTACTCTATCTTTTTAATTTAAAATCATCATTTCGATTAGTAGATTTTATTTCATGTCAAAACAAGTAAAATTTTATAAATTTATAAAATAAAAAATATATATTTTTTAATTTTATAATTATTGATAAATTCCATCAATTTTAAAATTCTCAACTCGATTGATGTTGTAATGTAAAAAAGATTTTAGCTTGGGAATTTTTTACTTTTTTCACAAGATATTTTTTTAAAAAATACTATATCAGAATATACTTAATGCATCGATTGACTAATTGCTATAGCGGAAGGTAAATGAACAAATGATAAAAGCATTATTCCCTGTTTAACCTAAAAATTTTCAAAAAAATAACAACAAAGAAAGAAAAACTTCTCTGTAGGTTATTATTCAATTCTGAAAACTGATTATATTTTCTCAAACATTAGAATCTATAGTATTAGGATTACAGAAAACTCTAATTTCAAATAAAAAAAATTTTAAAAAGACAACAAACTGTCAAAATAATAGCAATTGCAAATATAGAAATATAATATTTACGAGATAAATAAAATGTCCAAACGATGTCTTGATATAAGATTTCTAAATAAAAAAATAAAAAATATCATAATAGTAAAATATATTTTTAGAGGTCTAAACGATAAAATTTGACCCATTTTCTATTAGGCTAGATTTTTAGAACACTCAATTTATAATGCCAACTTTTGAGAGTAATTATAAAACTGTTACTATGATATTTTTTTTTGTCAAACTGCTTAAAAAAGGTCAAAACTTTTTTTTTTTCACATCATTAACGAAGAAAATGAAATATTAAGTATTGTAGCTAGACAAATGTATAAATACATAATGATAAGAAACATTAAAAAAAATATATGAACTTATTTTAATATGCTATTATAAAATTATTTATTTTAAATAATAATAATTAATTATATTTAAAAAAAGAGAAATATTTTGAAAAATAAAATTATTATAGTAGTTATCTACTAAAAAATTAGAGTAATAAATAAAAGAGATAATAAAGATTTAAAATTTAATTTTCAAACTTGAAACGTTGAAAAAGAAATTAAAAGTAATTTTAAATGTCAAAAAAGTAATTATCGGCTATTCTGACCACATATTATTTGGCCATTTAGCATTATTTAGTTAACTATAATAAATAAGATAAATAGTAAAAGGCAATATCCTGTTCAAAAAGGAAGAAAAAAAGTGCAAAATATGAACAGGAAGAAAAAAGTGCAAAATATGAATTTGATGTGCATAATCACCTCATATTTTTCTTTTTGTCTCAAAATATATAGCAATTGGAAATATATAAATAGGATCATGATATTTAGGCTTAGTAGCATATATGCATCTTATATTTTTTCATTTCAAAATATATGTCTAGTTTATAAAATGGAGTAAATATACACAAAAATTAAAAGGAAATTAGATAAAATACTACTTTTTTCTTCAAAATTTCATTTTTACTATTTTTAATTTATAAAAATATTTTTTATTATTTTTTTATTTTTTTATAATATATACTAAAAATATACTCAATATATACCAAAAATATATTCAGCGTATATAAAAAAAATACAATATTAGTACCCATATATTAACATGTGTGTGCTTGTGATCCTAATATTTTCTTATAATTGTCAACTTTCTCTGCTCATCAGGCCCGGCTAAGTGGGGGGAGCAACCTGAGCAACAGCTCAGGGCCCCCCCTTGAGCCGGGCCTACATAAAGCAAGAAACTCTGAATACTGTAATGCCATTTACCTTTTTCCCTGGTTTACAACATTTTCTTTTGAGATTACTGTTGAAAATCAAGATGGTCATTTCTTTTGAGATTTCATTTTCATATTTGCGTTACTGTTGATATCATTACTCTGTTTTTTTAGGATCATTGAGTGAATATTATTACTCTGTTTTTTTAGGCTCATTTCTGTATTCTTAGCATCTTAATTACACTTAAAAGAGAATAGCAATTTCTGCATAATTTTCGACACTGTTTTTTAGGGGCCCATATTTTAATTTCTGCTCGGGGCCCCTAAAATATCCGAGACGGCTCTGCTACTCATAATAGTTATAAAAAATAACATGGTAATAGAGCAAATTTGTGTTGGATGTTTGATCCTAACCACTGCGTTTCTTTCTTGGTTTTTTGAGTTAGGTGTCTAGTCTTAATCGGTCCTGTATTTAAAGGAAATTATTTAAATTTCTTTCCTAATCTTTCGAGCTTGATGCATAGTTTCAACTGGCATAGTTTCTAGTCCAAATAATAAAATATTGGATGCGCATTTCGTGTTAAGGCTAATTCCACGTGGATTGAGACTGGAAAAACATAAATACTAATATGTGGCAGGGGATTATTATCTAAATATTTTAATTATGATAACACGAAATAAATAAATAAATAAATATATATATATATAAGTATGTATATATGTATTTGTGATCCTAATACTACTCTTTTCTAATTTTCATCCATTTATAATAACAAAAAAAAATTGACAAAGGACTTTGCTGCATATAATATTTTTTATATATCCAAATTTTAAAATACAACTTGCTATCAATTAAATTTTAAAAGTTTCTTATCAACATTCTAATTACTCATATTAATCATTTCTAGAGTCGGACAGCCTTACCTAGAGGGATCAGGAGTTCGGTTGCATTTTCTTTTTCTTGATTAGTCTATATATATATATATATATATATATATAACATGATTCCAGATTTAGAAAATACATAAAATATAACTAATTCATATTTCATAATATGAGTTTTATATATTTATTAGGCCACATAACTTAAAGTTGAATTTATCTAATATAATTTTAGATAAATAAAATAAAAATATATTAATTTATATTTCACAATAGGAGTTTTGCATATTTACCGACTCATACGGAGAGTTTCCTGTACCGAAAATACTACTTTTCAAAATTTATAATGCATTAAAATTAATGTAGTTCGAAAGCTGTTATTAATAAAAATTTTATAATGTATTAAAGGCCTTGAAAGTGCAAGTGTGATTCCATTGAACAAAGGCAACATTTGCATAACCAAAGCTCATCAAATGTGCATAATAGTGATCAATTTGAAAGGGATTTTACAAAAATTTTTAAGGTCGATCACATGGCTGTGAGATTTGGGAGACAATTAGTTGCACTAGTTAGATTAATAATGAAATAATTAGCCTATCATTATTATAAATAACAATAAAAATCTTTGATGCGGGACTCAAGTAATTGCCAATAGATTAGAGAGAATATATGAATAGTTGCACCCTTTAGACATATCTTTACACTTTTCTAGCTCTTTTTGTTGATTAACTATAATAACAAAGTTTGTATCTATTCATTATTAGTTAATAACAAATGAACTGTCTGTTTTGAGTAATATATTAAAATTATAGAGTTTATACTTGAGCAGATATTTCAAATTTAATTGTTTGAGTGCGTTAAAATTTGATGGAAAGATGTTTATATTCTTATCTCTTAAAAGGATAATTTTTTTTTAATATTCTTAAAAGGATAATTTAAAAAAAGAAAAAGTTAGAGATTTTATCTTTTATATTTATATTCCATTGATTTGCGTGAGATTTTTTTTTCAATATTTTATTTATAAACTTAGTTGGCAAATGAGTTTGGGCCACGCCCAAACTTTTTGACTCATGGCTAGTACTTCAGTTCACAGAGTTGCAAGGGGTTCTTCTACCTCTAAATGACGACCTTTAAATGACGGTAACTAGCGGTGGACAAAATAACCGTAAAAATCGAAATGATTGAGAAACCGATCCAAAAATTAGTTAATCGACTGGTCGATTCGGTGTTTGATTCTAAGTTATAGTAAAACCGAAACTGTTTGATCGGCCAACGGTTTTATTGCTCAGAAAACCGAATCGACCGACCAACCTTAACTGCTCATCTTCTATTTCATGCGTTGCCGTTTTTGTATTTAAGGAAAGAAATATATTTTGAACCCTAAAGTCCTAAACCGAGCGTCTCAGCATCCATCTTCATTTTGTTTTCCCATTTTGTTTTCTAATCCTAACGCCGCCCTCCCCTGTGTACTTCCCTTTCGCATCGCCACCAGCAGCTTCTTCCCCTCGCTGGTTTGTGTTCTTCATTATTATATGTTGTGTTATAGTATTTTGTATTGGGTTTAATTTTGGAAGTTGATAGATTTATTGCTCCGAAATCAAAATGTTTCTAAGTTCCGTGTTGTTACTTCTTTCTTGAGTTAATTTCTGTTATGTTTTTGTGTCATGTTTGACTATTTTTCAGTTTGGTTTTGTGTGGTTTCGGTTTTCAATTTGTTTCCATTTTGAAAATTTTCCATGTTCTCGGTTAAGCTCTCTTGTATGTTTGGAAAATGTTTGATTTCGGTTAGCTCCTGTATTCGGTTTTGGCGTTTCATTTTCTTAGTTTCTCGATTTCTTTAATTTGTCATATTTTGTATTTTTCTTTTCTGATTATGTTTAATTATTTTGTGCAGATTATTAGCTTGGAAGAAATTGTTGGATTTCAAAGCTAGTTATTTGGAAGATGTGGTTTTAGTCTTTGCTGTGGCTTATTCGAAAATTGTTGGATTTTAATCGAAACACTGTTGTTGATTTGTAATATTTGAAGCTCAATTTGTATGCTTTTACTTTTAGTGAGTTTGGGTTTAATTTATGTGTTTGAATTGAAATTAATGAGTTTGGATTTGATTTGTTTTTGAATTGAAATTGATAATGATGTTTGGATTTGAATTGAAACAATGAAATTGATGGTATTTTGATCTCTGCAGCAGAATAAATCAGGTTCAATGATTTTTGGTCTGAACCGAAACCAACCGAATTTTTTTTGGTTTTATTTTTTTGCGGTTTCTAATTTTGTTCAGTCGGTTTTCGATTACTAAAATCAACAATCGATTTTTGGTCAGTTTAGTCTGATCGGTTCGGTTCGGTCGGCCGAACCGAGTTTACCCACCCCTAACTGCCACTATAACCCCACACCACACAATTTCTCGATGTTTAGTTATGTCCGCATATTTCAGCTTCCTTATCACAAAACCAACTGTTCATGATATATAAATATATACACACGCACGTACAAACAAACAAGAATTAATCCTAAAAATTAATCCAATAATATTAGTAACTTAATAATTATATAGGGGGTCCCTTCTACCTTTAAATCACTGTCACTATAACCCCACACCACACAATTTCTCGATGTTTAGTTATGTCCGCATATTTCAGCTTCCTTATCACAAAACCAATTGTTCATGATATATAAATATATACACACGCACGTACAAATAAACAAGAATTAATCCTAAAAAATAATCCAATAATATTAGTAACTTAATAATTATATAAGAGTAAATTTTGTTAGTAATTGATGGGAAAAACATGCTCTCATAAACAAAGGCGGACGCAGGACTTGTTTCCCCTCGCTTTATTATCCTTGCTTGATATATCTATATTTTGAAGTCAATTTTGGTATTGGGTTTAATTTTCCTTTTTTTTTTCCAAGTAGTTCTCATAATTGGTGTACATCTATTTTTGCTAGTTTCAAGTTTGACTAATTTCAAATCTAATTCACACAAATTATCTTAAATTGATTATGTGTCAAGCAGGTGTAGAACCAGATAAGGTCAGATGGAGACTGACGACTTTCTCTGACCGACCGTCAGACGTGCATTTTACCTATGTTTTTATTTTAGCTAGGAGTGCAAAAGTTTGTAAGGTTGATGATGGGAAATATATCTTTATGTTGAATAAATAAAAAATATATAAAAGAATTAGTTATATATACGTTTCAATACTTATTTATAAGCCTGTATACGTATGAATTCATAAATTTATATGGTATCACAGTTTCGTATCCATTGAGCTGAAATCTTGAAATTTATATTCAAGCCTTCATTATCGTGATTCGTCAGTAGCTTTCATTATCGCGATTCGTGAGTATGGACCAAAGCCAAAGAAAATATGTAGCTGGTCCTTTTTATTAATAAATGAATGGGTGTTAGACAGCGACAGATGCAGAAATTAATTAAGAGAAACTCATTTTTTACGGAAAAAAAATTATAGATAAATTTATTTTAAAATTAAATATTTAATATTATAATATTATATTATATTTTATTAAATTAATTATATTTAATAAATAATAATTAAATTTTATGATTTTATATATTATGAAAATATTATAAAATAAAATATATTTTATATTTAAAAAAATTCAAATTTACCTAAATTTAATTACAAAAAAATTAATTTAATAAAATCACAAATCATTTTAATCATTTTAAATATATAATTTATACTTAATTTACCTTAAAATAAACTACATTCTATACTTTTAAAAAAAAATTTCAATTTTACCTAAACCTAATCACAATCACAAACACAAATTAATTCAATAAAATCACTAATAATTTTAGATAAATAATTTATACTTAATTTTTTTCAAAATAAACTACATTCTATATTTTTTAAAAAATCTACAAATTTACCTAAACCTAATTAAAAACACAAATTAATTCAACAAAATCACAATTCATTTTAAATTTTTAATCATTTTAGATAAATTAATATAATTTCTACTTAATACTTAATTTACACTTAATTCTATATATAAAAAAATCTTCAAATTTATTTACCTAAAATACCTATCTAACCACATTCACAAAATAGCACAAAAAGAATAAAAAAAACCTCAGTGGCCGATGTTGGGTGGTCGATGGCTCGGTGGTCACAGATCGGTGGCTTGGTCAGGCAGGCAAGCTCTCTCTCCCTGCTCATCTCTCTTCTCTCGCTCACTGAACGATCCTTCAAGCGTTTATTTTTTAAAATAATTCATTAACGATGCCGTTTTAGATATAAATTATTTTTTTAAATAATCTTTGATTGAAATGATACCGTTTCAATCAGAAATATTTTTATAAAAAATAGCTTCTCGCCTTTCTATCTCTTCTCTGTTCTTCCCTCGGCACCTCTGCAGACTGCACCTCACCATTGCTGGAGAGAAGAGAGAAGGGGAGGCGCTCCCACAGCCAATTGGCGTTAGACTTAAAACGAGTCAATTAATTAATTTAATTTTATATATATTAATAAATGGACATGCAAATTTCAAAACCAATATATATTCTAGTGTTATGTTAAATATTTAAATTTGAATACATATATAATTTTATTATTTTTTAAAAAATGTATTATTTAAAATTGCTATTTTTTATTTTTTTATTTTTTTTTCTATGTTTCTTTTTTTAATCAATTTTCTTCTCTTTCTTTTTTTAATTTATTTTTTCTAATACAAAATGCAGTTGTAAACTTTTTTTTAGTCAATTTTCTGTTTTTTTTCTGTGTGGTTTTAAAGAAATATAAAAGATTTTTGTATAAATTTCTAAATTTTATTTTTATTTTATTATTTTTCATTTTAAACTCTATGAATTTCTATGTTAGATTTATTTTATATATATACAGTTGCGATTTGTCCATGAAATACTCAATCAATCAATTTGCTTTCTGATGGTGTTGGAGATTAAAATTTTTAAAATTTCAAAATTTTTTTAATATTTTTTTCATAAATTTATATAATTAATGAGTGAAATTAAAATATATTAATAAGTGTTAAATTTATTATTTTATAATTAAAAAAAATATTTTACAAGAGTAATAGCTAGTAAAAGTTTTAAAAAGGTAAGTTCAATAAATAAGATGTCATTGACTTTAAACTCTGCGTCTGCCGTGCTTTAAGCTAATGATTTGTGTGCGTATATGGGATGGAGCTAAAGTTGGTTATAAATACCTTAAACAAAGAAGCAAAAACACAAAAACAAGAGCAGCTGTGTTGTGAGCCAGAAAAGCCGCTATAATCATATAGCAGCTAGCTATGGAAGTTCCACTTGCTCTTCACATGAATGGGGGAAAAGGACAAATCAGCTACTACAAGAATTCTTCATATCAAGTAATTAATATCTCCTTCTCCATAACATTAATCATATAATAATCAATTTACTATTTTTTTTTCTTTCGAGAAAACTAATTCGTTTCCATCTTTTTGATTCAGAAGAAAGTGATTTTTGCAGTCAAGCCTATATTGGAAGAAAGCATAGCAGAGCTATGTAAAACAAGCTTGCCAAATTGTCTGACAATGGTAGAAATGGGATGCTCTTCCGGACCCAATGCGTTATTGCCACTCTGGGAAATCATAGAAACAATCGACGCTGCTTGTAGTATATTGAATAAGGAACCACCCAATTTACAGGTTTTCTTAAATGATCTTCCAGGGAATGATTTTAACACAATTTTCAGGTCATTGCTTCCCAGTTTTCATGAGAAACTTGAGAAAGAAAAAGGTAGCAAGTTTGGACCCTGTTTTATAGCTGCAATGCCTGGCAGTTTCTATGGAAGGCTTTTTCCATTTCATTCCCTGCACTTTGTTCATTCGTCTTATAGTCTTCATTGGTGTTCTCAGGTTTTGCTTTAGCATTAATTCACTTTATTGATTAATCTTATTATTTAAGATAGTAAAAGTTTAATTTAACTTTCTGAAATTATCATATTTTTGAATCCTTGATTCTTTTAACCTTTTTATATTTGAAAATGATCAGGTGCCTGAAGGGCTTGTAAGTGAAAGTGGGATTCCATTGAACAAAGGCAACATATGCATAGGAAAAACAAGCTCACCACATGTTCAAAAATCATATAGAGATCAATTTGAAAGGGATTTTACAACATTTTTAAGGTCTCGTTCTGTAGAGATGATTCCTGGAGGACGTATGGTGCTTACCCTCCTTGGGAAAAGTGACAAAAATGTTCATTGCAAATATGGTTCTGAAATTTTGCAGTTAATTGGCAAGTCCCTCCATCACATGGTTCGGGAGGTATCTTTTTCTTTCTTTTTTTGTTGTTTGTTTGCTCATCTGTTTCTAATTATATTTTTTTCGTTTTTCACTCTTTTTTAATTTATAAAGTTTCAAATTATTTCTCTATTATCAATAATAAAAATTTTCAACATTTGTTATTTAAGAATCATTAAAAGCCATAATTTTTATAATTATTATGCAATCCCTGACATTATTTTGCATGTTTTTTTATTTCTTGCCAGAGATATATTTGAGCTTCAAATTTTATCCAAATTAGATATATGTAAGTAGTCCGTATAAGCCTGCAAGTGTACCTAGAAGTTATTATTGACAAAGAGAATAGAGGAGAAAGAACTATCACCCTCTTATTTGTGAAAAAAATTTTTATGGTTACAGACTAACAATAAATATATATCCTCATGAATAATAAAATCAACATGGATTCCCAGCTCTTTATATATAAATACTAAAAAAAATTATTGATGGAAATTTAATTTAAATTATGATATAAAAATTAAATTTAACCCCTTAAAAAAATTTTCAATTAAGAATTATATCCTTTCCATTGATTGATGAATTTGATGCAGGTATTAATTGAAGAATCAAAATTAGACTGTTTCAACGTTCCATTCTATGCTCCTTCTCTAAGAGAAATAAGGAGGTTGATTGAAAGGGAAGGTTCATTCACCATTGTTCGACTAGAAGAATTCGAGCTTTGTTGGGATTCTCACATCGAAGATGGCAACAACAATATGATTTTTGATAAATGGGAGAGGGGAAAATATGTAGCAAACTACATGAGAGCCGTTACAGAATCCATGCTATCAAGTCATTTTGGAGATGAAATTATAGACAATTTATTTCACAGGTTATCCTTGGAGTTAGCCGATTGCCTGGAAATGGGCACCGGTTTGTATAACAATTTGGTCATTTCCGTTAAAATAAAAGAGTGTACAATATAGGGCACACTGCTAAATTTGTAGTTTGCTACATATTTTCCAAGTTTATGAGTGTACAATATATCACCTGCTAAATTTGAATAATTTCGAGATTAAATTAAATATCATGCATATGTTAGTTATATATATTGTGTTTGAGATTGTTAATTATTATAAAATTTATCTTTGTAATGTACACACTTGATTTATAATAAATGTTGAAATTTACTTGAAAAAAAATTGGTTCATTTTTGTTAAGTTCGATTAATAATCATTTTTGTTAGGATTATTTTCCACCATAACCATAAGGAGAAGAATTGGATTTGATAGAAATTTAATCTACTAGTATTATTTTTTTTTCTATTTTTTTATAAAAAATATATAAAAATTAATATTTTTACTAAAGATGAATAATATAATTTTATATTAACAAAAATAAAATATTATATTACTATAAATTTATATTTTATTATAAATTACTAATTGTTTTATATTTTATATTATTTAATTTATTTATCATATTTTATATATTAATAAATTATATATATTAAATTAGTCAAAAAATTAATATATCTATATATATAATTTAATATATAAATTAAATTATATATATTTTTAATTTAATATAATTAATAAAAAATGTAACTTACGAGTTTAATTTATGAATTTTTAAATGAGTTAATTTATAATTTATTGAGTTAAATATTTTTTAACTTAAATTTAAATTATTTAATAAATAAATAATTTTAATTAAAAATTTTATCGAGCTAAAATTTAAATTAAACTCGAATAGATTAATATTTTCAGGGTTGATATATGCCCTCTATGATACCATTTTCCTGTGGTTATATTAGACAGGTATATTTTTACTGGGCTGATCCCAAATATGGACAAATCAATTACAATCATTGCAGATGCAGATGCAAAGACAAGTGCTTAAGAATGTACATGGAGTGGCAATTCAAACACGTCTGCTCTTTTATCATATCCACATTATTTGCTGAGCTGATCAAACAGGAATTACTGTTTTTCAATTATTGTTCCCTGCAAGCTCATTATTGTTTAATGGAGTTCTGCAATTGTTTGTTCTGGTTGATATTGTCATCAGCTTATCCAACTTTATTGCAATCGTCTCCAAACTCTCTAATCAACTTGGCCAAGCATATCTTCTTCCCAGATTTTAAATTAGACGATCCGAGAATTATACATGAAGTTAAGCTTATTGGCAGTGCCAAATTTTCGAATAAAAATGGAGCTATTCAAATTCCAGATGAATCTACAAGTACAGATTTGAGACATAAGTTGGGAGAGCTATTTTCTCTTTTCCAATTCGTCTTCCCGATCCAATCACTAATACGCCTAATTCGTTTAAGACCTCTTTTTCTTTCCAATTTAGCAATTCTACTAGTTCCCATGTCAATTCCACAAATAATTCTTCCACTGGCGGTGGCAGTGGCAGTGGCCTTACTTTGATTATAGTTCCTGATAATTCTTCAATGCTTAATGATGCTTGTGAGGACAACTACAAAGCAATTGCTGTTGAGTTCGACACTTTGTCAGAACCCAGAATTTGGCGACCCAAATGACAATCATGTTGGAATCAATCTTGGAACCATAATTTCTAGCATTACAATTAATGTTTCTGATGTTGGTATTTCTCTTAAAGACGGTTCCATTCACCAAGCTTGGATTGCGTATAATGGCCCTCGCCATTGGATATCATACGACTTGGGTCCAAACCCATTTTCTCAGGTTCTTTAGATCTCACTCCTTTTCTCAATGAATAGATGTTTGTAGGATTTTCAGCTTCTACAGGTAATTTGACAATTCACAACATATTTTCAAGGAATTTCACCTCCACAAGCCAAGCCTCGCTTCGTATGCCGTCTACTGAAACATGTCAAAAGTAATATTAGTCGTCAATTGGGGATATTCAAAATACGGAGTCGCAAAACTCAGAAACAGAGCCTCCAAATAGTTTCTTGATATTCATTGCTGTGATGGTGTTTGCTTTTGTTGTATTCGCCAGTCTTTTTTATGGGAAACTCAGAAATGATCAATCAAAGGCTGTGTACTACTTGCCAGACATAAAGCTTAGGCCGAGGCCTCCTAATAAACCACGGCGCTTCACTTTTGCTGGAGTTTCAATTGCTACTAGGTGCTTCCATGAATTGGAAATTCTTGGTAGCGATTCTAGAGGAATTTACTATAGAGGGAAGCTTTATAATGACTGCCAAATGGCTATTAAACGTTTTCAACTCATTTTTTGAACTCACAATTTGGATTGGATAGACGGAGATTACTCAAAGAAATTAGTGCCATTAGCAGAGTTCGTCATCCCAATTTAGTCCCAGTTAGAGGATGGTGTCAAGACAAAAGCGAAACTATGGTTTTTTATGATTTCTATTCAAATGGAAGCTTAGATAAATGGCTTTTCGGAATGGGTGTGCTACCATGGACTCGAAGGTTGAAGGTAGTTATAGATGTAGCTGAAGGGCTTAGTTTTCTTCACTCAAAGCAACTCGCACACAAGAACATGAAAACCAGTAGTGTCTTTCTTGATGTTAGCTTTCGTGAAGCTTTAGGAGACTTCAGTTTCGTGTTTTCTTCAACAGAGACAAGGCGCTTCGAAGCAGCAGTGAGCCAAAAGGCTGATGTGTTCGAATTTGGGATTTTTGTGTTAGAAGTGGTGTCAGGAAGAGCTAGTTCGGAGAGTGAAGGGAGCAAAGAAGAGAGGGATTTGGTAGATTTTTGCTTGGAGAATGCACGAAATAGATGAGAAAGTAAGAGTAGTGGATAGAAGGATGGGATCAACAGTGAACTTGGAACAAGCAATTGTTGTTTTTAGCTATTTATCTATCATGAAAATTCATTAATCAATTTTAGGGTCAAAATAGGAGGTGCCTAATTTAGGAATTGGAAGTAAAAAATAGGATGTGCCTAACTTAGGTAAATAGAAGTAAAAAATGGAAGTGCTTAATTTTCACCAACCATTTTTGAAGCCTATATAAACCCTTAGCTCTCATTTGGAAATGTATCCCAAAATTAAGTCTTCTCTCTTTCCTTTGTAATTCTTTTTTGATATTAGTAGAATTATTTTGGTTGTGTTTGAGGACGTAAGCAAAATTGGCCGAACCTCGTTAAAGTTTTGGTGTTCTCTTTATTAATTACTTAATAGCTATTTTAGTATAGTTGTGGTGGTATTTTATGCTAGTGATTATATGTCTAGAAAAATTCTGTCTAAGGAAAGACTTGGTATTTAAGAGTGTCCATTGTGACCCACCACTCTTTTCCGGAAATTTTTCTGGTATAATTGTTGGTGCAATTGTTCTGATAAGTTGCGAATCCAACATGTTTATTACTTTGTTTTTGTGCTTAATTGATGTTATTCACATTGAAAAGAAGAGCTTTTACTTGGTTTTTATTATTCTGGACAGGAACAGTGGATTTGCAATAAAGAGGCTTATTTGGAGCTGGATTGCAAGTATTGGAGCAAGGGACATGAAGCTGAATTTTCTTTATGACAGATTGTCAGATTGGCAGCAGAGGCCTTAGCCTTGCCCAAGGCTAACGGCTAGGCAGACCTGAACGGGCTGATTTAATTAAGTGACGGGCCCACGCGTTTTAGTGGTATTTGAGGACTTCTAAACCGACTTGTAATAAGTTTTAAGTAGTTTTTAGTGGGCCTTTTTGATATATTATGTTTTGGCCCCACTTTTAGGAGTATATAAGTTAAAATTAGGTTTTTAAATAGACACTTTTGGAGGAGGCAAGAGGAGATACGAATTTCAGTTTTCTTTGACGGAATTTTCATTAATTTTACAATGTTTTCTTCCATGGCCATGTGTGGCTAAACTCTTTATTTCAGTCAAGGATTAATTCAAGGTTGAAGTTCTTAAGATTGTGAGGTTTGATTATGCCTAATTATTCTTTTTGATTCTTTTGCATTCATACTCTTACTGTGGCTTATTTGGAAAATCCATCCTTAATGTATTTTTATTAGTTGATTGATCTGGCCAATTGATTAATTGATAGGATACATATAGCTAATCAATGAGATTAAATCCGTAATTGTTTATTCGAATTGATACAAGTGGCAATTGATATAATTTGATTGGGTAGAACCTTTTGGGTTATATTAAGTAATTGTATGATCTAATCTAAATGAATCTCGCTAGTAGGTTTGTTGGTTAGGGTAAGGTCTTTCTAGTGTTCATTGCAATCAATAAATTAAATCCTGTCGCTAGTATTAGGGTTGTTTATTGGTTAGGGGTTATTCATAGCGCTATGTCTTGCTTAACCTATTCAGAACGGAAAGATTGGTCGGAGACGCTAGCTTGAAGGCTATAACTTGTCTGTGAATATGAATTAAAAAGATTATTTTTAGCCCGTGATCAATCCGTGAGAACTTCATACCGCGAATCGTCCTTGACTGAGTTCACTTCCATTGTTTCAAGTTTTTAATTATTTTTGCTGTCCTAATTTCGTTCTTGATCACTTCTTTAACTTAATTTCGTTTTATTTTTCATAAATATAATTCCCCTGTTTTTATTTTATTTTTCTTAAATTACAGCAGGTCAGATTTTGGTTAGCCTTGGGCAAGGCTAGTCCCTAGGGTTCGACCCTTCTCACCTTATTTACAAGTTTTCTTTTGTAGGAAGAGCAAGTTTATTATTTTTGGTTGTGTTTGAGGACGTAAGCAAAATTGGCCGAACCTCGTTAAAGTTTTGGTGTTCTCTTTATTAATTACTTAATAGCTATTTTAGTATAGTTGTGGTGGTATTTTATGCTAGTGATTATATGTCTAGAAAAATTCTGTCTAAGGAAAGACTTGGTATTTAAGAGTGTCCATTGTGACCCACCTCTCTTTTCCGAAAATTTTTCTGGTATAATTGTTGGTGCAATTGTTCACACACTATATATATTATTGGTGGGAAATTAATCCAATTTCCACAACAATTGGTATCAGAGCCAAGGTTTTCTGAGTATGCTCTGTGGTTGCAGCCTAGTCTGATCTTCCACATCAGAAAAGATTTTCTTGGATCATTTGTATTCCGCATTTGTTAGCTATTAAATAATTTTTTGAAGTAGAAATGACAGATGACTCAGGCAAATCATCCACTCCAAAGAAGACAACATCCACTTCGTTAATTTGGTCAAGGACTGCTGTGTCAAATGCTAGATTTGCAGTGGAGATTTTTTATAGTACGGGTCAATGTAGCAAAGTGAGGTTCTAGACGCTCTCTTTCAGCAAGGTCTAGACATTGCCATTGAAGAAGAGAAACCAGAAGACATTGATGAAAAAAATTGAAAAGTCATCAATCGTGTGGCTTGTGGTACAATTCGATCGTGTCTTTCTAGAGAACAGAAGTATGCGTTCTCTAAGGAAGTTTCCGCAAGTAAATTGTGGAAGGCATTGGAGGAAATTTTTTTGAAGAAAAGCAGTCAGAACAAGCTTCATTTGAAGAAGAGATTGTTTCACTTCACTTATGTTCATGGTACCACTATGAATGAGTACATCACCAATTTTAATCAGCTGGTAGCTGATTTGATGAATTTGGATGTGACTTTCAAAGATGAAGATTTGGCTTTGATGCTGTTAGGGTCCCTTCCAGAGGAGTTTGAGTTTCTTAAAACAACTCTACTCCATGGGAAGGCTGAAGTGACTCTCTCTGAAGTAACTGCTGCACTATACAATTACGAACTACTGAAAAAGGACAAGAAAGAGAGTTCAAGTGGAACAGCGGAAGCATTGATAGTGAGAGGTCGCTCTCAAAGCAGGAAGAGAGAAAAGAAGGGGAGATCAAAATTCAGACCAACTAAAGATGAATGTGCCTTTTGCCGGGAGAAAGAGCATTGGAAGATAAATTGTCCCAAGCTAAGAAATAAAAGCAAATCTGATAAAGGAAAAGCTGTCGTGAATTCAAATGTAGCTGAGTGTGATGATGAAGACTCAGACCTTTCATTAGTTATTGTGTCATCAACAAGTTCTTCTAGTGTATGGCTACTTGATTATGGTTGTAGTTATCATATGTGTCCCAATCGGGATTGGTTCTTTGACTTTAGAGAACTAGAAGGAGCAACTGTTTACACAACAAATGACTGTCCATGTATGATTAAAGGAATTGGTTCAATCCAATTGAGAAATCATGATGGATCAACTAGAATACTGTCAAATGTTCGATATGTACCGAGTTTGAAGAAGAATCTCATATCTGTGGGAGTCCTAGAATCAAAGCGCTTCATTGTAAATGCAGCAGATGGAGTAATGAAAATCATCTCCGGTGCACTAGTGATAATGAAGGGATTAAGAAAGGACAATAACTTGTATTACTATCAGGGTAATACTATTATTGGGACAGCAGCAGTAGCTTCCAGTAATGATCAAGAGTTGGAAGCAACCAGATTATGGCATATGCGCTTGGGACATGCTGGTGATAAATCCTTAAAACTGTTGTCAGATCAAGGATTATTGAAAGGAGTGCAACCCCAAAAGTTAGATTTCTGTGAGCATTGTGTCAAAGGCAAGCAGACTAGAGTAAATTTTAGTACTGCAATCCATGATACCAAGGGTATTTTGGACTATGTTCACTCAGATGTGTGGGGTCCTTCCAAGATAGCTTCAATGGGAGGAAAGCACTACTTTGTAACATTTATTGATGACTTCTCTCGGAGAGTATGAGTGTATACTATGAAGACAAAGGATGAAGTGTTGAGAGTTTTCCTCATATGGAAAAAGATGGTGGAAACTCAGACGGGCAGAAAAGTCAAATGTCTCCGCACAGATAATGGTGGAAAGTATAAAAGTGATCCATTTTTTAAATTCTTCCAAGATGAAGGCATTGTTAGACACTTCACAGTTAGAGATACACCACAACAGAATGGGGTGGCAGAACGCATGAACCGGACATTGGTGGAGAAAGTTCGGTGTATGTTGTCCAATGTTGGGTTGGGCAGACAATTTTGGGCTGAGGCTGTTACATATGCATGTCATCTCATTAATCGCTTACCATCAGCTGCTATTGGTGGTAAAACACCTTTGGAGATGTGGTCTGGAAAACCTACTACTGATTATGATTCCTTACGTGTATTTGGTTCCACTGCATACTACCATGTTAAGGAATCAAAGTTAGATCCGAGGGCAAAGAAAGCGCTCTTTATGGGGATCACCACTGGTGTGAAGGGACTTCGCCTTTGGTGTCCAGAAACAATGAAGATAATCTTTAGCAGAGATATTACCTTTGATGAGTCTACCATGTTGAGAAAGGTAACAAATAAAATTATTCAACAAACAGATGGTACTTCGCAGCAAGTGGAGTTTGAAAGAAGATTTGTTAACCAAGAAACAAAAAAAACAGATGAAAATACTCCTATGGTAGAGGTGGAGTCAGATGAAGAAGGGGTTCCAACCCAAGAACATCCACAGCAACAAGAATCTATTGCAACAAATAGGCCACGATGAGAGATTCGCAAACCTGCTGGATTTGATGATATGGTGGCTTATGCATCCCTAATTGCAAATGATGGCATTCCTAGCACTTATAATGAAGCTATCCAAAGTTCAGAAAAAGAAAAGTGGAGGAATGCCATGGATGATGAAATGCAGTCTCTTAGAAAGAATCAGAAATGGAAGCTAGCTAATCTTCCAAAGGGAAAGAAGGCAATTGGATGCAAATGGGTATATACAAAGAAAGAAGGATTTCCTGACAAGAATGATATCACTACAAGGCAAGATTGGTAGCTAAAGGGTATACTCAGATGGAGGGAATTGATTATAATGAAGAATTTTCTCCAGTTGTAAAACATTCCTCCATTAGAATTTTATTGGCCTTGGTGGCACAATTGGATTTGGAACTCGTTCAACTTGATGTAAAAACTGCATTTCTACATGGAGACTTAGAAGAGGAAATCTATATAACTCAGCCAGAAGGGTTCAAGGTTGCTGGAGAAGAAAAACTGGTATGCAAATTGGAAAAATCGTTGTATGGATTGAAACAATCTCCGAGGCAGTGGTATAAACGATTTGACAATTTTATGATGAGGCAGAAGTACACAAGGAGCAAATACGACCATTGTGTGTATTTGCGCAAGCTACAAGAGGGATCTTTCATATATCTTCTCCTGTATGTTGATGATATGATGATAGCTTCAAAGAATCTAGAAGAAATTGAGAAGTTGAAGACTCAGCTGAATCAGGAGTTTGAAATGAAAGACTTGGGAGAAGCAAAAAAAATTTTAGGCATGTAGATATGTAGAGATAGGAAGAGAGGGAAGCTTTGTTTGAATTAGAAACATTATTTGAAGAAGGTACTACAGCGTTTTGGATTGAATGAAAAGTTAAAACCTGTACGTACACCGCTTGCACCTCATATGAAGCTCAGCTCATCTTCATCTTCTAAAAATGAAGCGGAACAGGAGTTGTTGCGCTTAAATTAACACTATCACAAAGCGGCACTCGCAAGTATACAAGGCTATTGTAGTGACGGTGATCGCCCCAAGGTCGTCTCACAAGGAAGGACTTGCATGTAATAGTTCGATTAAAATGAAATAATAAACTCGATTGTGTGATTGGATTGGTGAATTGTAATTAACCTTAGAAATGAAAATGAGTGATTTAATGCAAGATAAATTCAATTATGGAAATGATGCCTAGGGTTGTAGGTCCATTTAATCAAATGTTTAATCATCCAATTATCCATTAATATAACCTTGTACCTTAATTTGTTCCTTAAGATTAATTAGCCAATTATCAATTCACTAGTTTTCACATTTATGATTTAACAACCACCAATTATTTTACATTAGCAAATTAATAAACCATAGAACTTATATTTCTAATTCATTCTTAGGGTAGTCAATTGCATAGTTCCGATATCAAACTTCTCCTCCCTGTCCGTCATTCAATATTAAGTAATCAATAGGTGGTCAATCTATCAATTTACCTTTAATTTCAATGCAGTCAACATATAACAAGGTATATCAATGGAATCATCAAATCAAATCATTTAATCAAATATACTACAACCCAAAGCATGAGTAAATTAGCTCATCATATTCTTTGAACAAATGCTCATTTCAATATTAACCAAATCAAAATTATTCATTGCAATATTAATGTTCTTAATACAACAACAACAAATAAGAAATGGATTAAAAGAAAGAGTTGGAAAACCCCCTTTTGAAGATGCTAAAAATTGGACTCCTTGTCTCTTTCGCAGCTCCCTCTTGGTGTGTGATGATGAACTTCCAGCTCTCTTGAACAAATGGCTCTCTTCTTGAAGGAATGGATGATACTCTCTCAAGTTCTCAACTCTCCAATCAAGCCTTTTAAAACCCTAATCCTCAAGAACTAGCAACTCACTTCAAATCCAACAATTGTCTTTACTCTTGATGTGTGAAAGGAAATGATGAATATGAGAATGGTGTCTTGCTCTCTCCAGCAAGAACCAAGGAAGAAGATGATAATGGTCTAGAGAATGTCCACTAAATTTATTCAATCCATTTTCTAATTCCCCATGCTCTTCCACTTTGAATTGTTAAAGACAACCATCATTCTTTGTCTCCCACTTACCAATTTCTTTATATGTTTCTTCCAACAATCCTTCCCTCTTTTCACTCCTTTTTGTTCTTTTTGTCACCCACTAAAACACAACATCTTACACCTCGTGCAAGCCATCTAAATGATCCTGGGTGACACGGCCAAGCCATATGGAGCTTGGCCGTGTCTAGTGTCTTTCTTTCTTGGGACACGGCCAAGGACACGGCCGTGTCATGTGACACGGCCAGTGTCTTGGCCGTGTCCCTTGATGGTGTCCGTCTCTGCTTCTTTCTTTTCTTTCTTTGCTCTTTTGTTCCTTTGATGAGACACGGCCAGTGACTTGGCCATGTCTCATAACCGTGTTCGCTTCTGGACTTGTTTCCTTGAGGGACACGGCCAAGCCATGTGGAGCTTGGCCGTGTCACTTGCTTTTCTTCAATTTGTCCACCAAAGTTTTATTAAATAGCTCTGTCAAATGTACTTCAACCTAAATCAACAACTTCAAACAAACTTAAGTGCAAATTAACATGAAAATTAACTTAAAATCAACAAAAACATCATAGAAAATATATACAAAATTAATCTAAACAATTACCCCACACTTAATCATTTGCTTGTCCCCAAGCAAAGTTAAAATCAAAACAAATAAAACAAGATAAATATTGTCAAGTTCAAGAGTTATAAGGATGCATTAAGACTCCCATCTTATTATATCCGCAATCATAATCGAATCAAGAATAATCGGTACTCAAGCAACATAATGGTTAATCTATGCATACCAAAAATTGTCACCCCCTCACAAAACCTCTTAAGTGTTTAACTGGGTAGTGTTTAAGATCTCAACATTCAATGAAAGATTAGGACTATAGGCTTGCTTATCAATCAAATCTCCACCACCTAATCACAATCAAACATCAATCATAAGGTCTTTTATTTGGTTGTAACGGGGCTAAGGAAAAGGTATGACATTTGGGAGAGTGAGTTAGTTCATTTAGGTCAAGAGTACTTCAAGAGTGAAGCAATGTAGCATGATCAACAATCCCACAATTCATCTCAATCACTTAGCACTAAGCATTTATGTGCTTTTAAGGAACTCCATTTGTTTAATCAGCAAAGATGATTTCCAAACTCATTACAACCCTTCCGACAAGAACAACAACTATTATTTTGATTTTCATTATTCATTTCTCTCTCTCTTTTTATATATATATATATAATAGGGTATCCAACTAAAGAATACAACAATTTGTAATTTAAAGCCCATTGAATTCAACCCCACACTTTATTCAGCACAACACTCCATTAATGCTCTTGATCTAATGAACGGGTAGAGTTAAAATGTAATGGTTCAAACTGACGGTGTTGTGAAAAAGAAAGAAGGGAAAAATGAAATAAGCTCAAAGTTGGCGAACTAAGGTTAGATGTAAGGTTGGTCTTTTTAAGCCAAAATGGGTTACCCTAAATTGCCTTAATCATATTGATGCCTAATTGAAATCTTTATGTAGTCTCAAAATGCATGTCAAAGCAAGTTCTAGTAATTTATCAATCAAAGATGTTCACACATAAAAAGAATGATAAGTTGATGGCTCAATTCCTCACTAGTTTAATGGCAATGCAAAGAATAACCATCAAAATTGACAATAAGTACTAACTCTAATCAATTTTCAAATTCATGCTTCAAAAATTCAAAAGTCATCTATCAACAATCTTATAACAATTGAACTTATTAATATCCATCAAAATCAATTATAAAACAAAACACAAAACAAAAACACTTACGAAAATAGACAATGTATATTCATGAACAAAAGGTTTAGCACACACCCCACACTTTAAGTTTTACATTGTCCTCAATGGAAACAACGATATTAAAGAAAAAGGTTAAGGTACAACCTGTTTTTCCATCGATCCTTTGTGACGCAAGTGCTACCTTTTCATCCACAAACAACCATTGTTCAAGAACCAAATACAATATATAAAATAAACACAATATAAAGAGTTAAAATTAAAAATAATAACAACAAAAATATGCAATAACTACAAATAAGAAAGTAACAAGTGTTTTCAAAAGGTTGAAGCTGATTGGATCTACGGTGATGGAGGATGGGACGATGATGCAGCTGAAACACATTCAAGAAAAATAAAAACCGATAAAAGCACCCATTCCATTTTATTTAAACTCACACGAAATTAAAATTGCAAAATATAAAATTGTAATTATGAAAAGAAATGCAAACCGATGGGTTGCCTCCCATTTAGTGCTTCTTTAATGTCGTATAGCTGGACATTGTTGCATCATTCATCAATGAACACCATGCTTTCCACTGTTTTTGCAACATCGATTTCTTCAAAGTAGGGCTTCACCCTTTGTCCATTGACCTTGAACGTCTCGTTGGTTTTTAAATTAAGCAACTCAACAACTCCATATGGGAATGTTTGAGTAACTTGAAAGGGTCCACTCCAACGTGACTTCAATTTTCCGGGAAACAACCGCATTCTTGAATTGAAGAGAAGGACTTTCATTCCTGGTTTAAGAGTCCTTCGAAGAATCATCCTGTCATGAATAGCTTTGGTCTTTTCCTTGAAGATCCTCGAACTCTCATAGGCTTCATTCCGAAGCTCATCAAGCTCGGAAATTTGAAGCATTCTTTGCTCCTTTGCTTCACCTAAGTCCATATTCATGGTCTTTATTGCCCAATAAGCCTTGTGCTCCAATTTTACCGGAAGGTGGCATGCCTTGCCAAAGACCAACCTATAGGGACTCATTCCCAATTGGGTTTTAAAAGCAGTCTTATAAGCCCACAATGCTTCCGAGAGTCGGATTGACCAATCCTTCCGAGTTGTGCTCACTGTCTTTTCTAAAATCCCCTTGATCTGCTTGTTTAAGATCTCAGCTTGCTGGGACGTTTGGGGATGGTATGGAGTTGCCACTTTGTGTCGGATGCCCATCTTGGTCATCAACTTTTCAAACAATTTGTTGCAAAAATGGCTTCCTCCATCACTTACTATTGCCTTGGGGGTTCCAAACCTGCTCAAAATATTCTCCTTCACAAATTTTAACACAATTTTAGCATCATTAGTCCTAGTGGGGATAGCCTCAACCCAATTGGACACATAATCCACTGCTAGAAGAATATATTCAAAACCAAAGGATTTAGGAAGTGGCCCCATGAAATCAATTCCCCATACATCAAAAATGTCAACCACAATAAAAGTATTAAGGGGCATTTCATTCCGTTTGCTAATGTTTTCTACTTTTTGGCATTTATCACATCTTATGCAAAAATGATAAGCATCCTTAAAAAGAGTAGGCCAATACAGACCGCTTTGAAGAATTTTCTCAGCGGTCTTTTTTCCTCCGAAATGTCCCCCGCAATACATATTGTGGCAAAATTGTAGCACTTGCTTTTGTTCCTCTTCCAGCACACATCTTCTTATCACTTCATCCCTGCAAATTCTAAACAAGTAAGGCTCATCCCAAAAATAATACTTACATGTATGCATGAATCTTTTCTTTGTCTGGAAGCTCAAATCCTTTCTCACTACACCACAAAGAAAGATAATTAGCAATATCAGCATACCATGGTGCTTGAGTTAAGGAAAACAAGTGTTCATCCGAAAATTTTTCGAAAGCATTTTCACAAGCAATTTCAGCATCATTATCACAAGAGTTTAGTCTAGAAAGATGGTCAGCCACTACATTCTCGCTTCCTTTCCTATCTTTGATTTCAACATCTAATTCTTGTAACATCAAAACCCACCTAATGAGCCTAGGTTTAGCTTGTGGTTTGGTCAATAGGTATTTCAAGGCTGTATGATCAGAAAATACTATGACCTTAGAACCTATCAAGTAAGATCTAAATTTGTCTAGCGCAAACACCACAGCTAACATTTCTCTCTCAGTGGTCGTGTAATTTACTTGTGCATCGTTTAAAGATAAACTTGCATAATAAATTACACACATCAACTTATTCACTCTTTGGCCCAACACAGCTCCAATGGCAAAATTCGATGCATTGCACATAATTTCAAATGGCAAATCCCAATTTGGGGCAACAATTATAGGGGCAGAAGTTAGTTTTTCTTTCAAAATTTTAAAAGCTTCTAAGCACTTTTCATCAAAAACAAATGGGACATCTTTTCCTAACAAATGACACAAAGGGCGTGAAATTTTGGAAAAATCTTTTATAAACCTTCTATAAAATCCTGCATGTCCCAAAAAACTTCTAATTCCCTTAACTGATGTGGGTGGAGGTAGGTTCACAATTAATTCAACCTTAGCCTAGTCTACCTCAACCCCTTCATGGGAAATAACATGTCTTAAAATAATTTCATGATCAGCCATAAAGTGACTTTTTCCCCAACTCAATGTAAGATTACATTCAATACACCTTTCAAGTACTAGAGTCAACTTTTCCAAACAATCATCAAAGGAATTAACAAAAACAGAAAAGTCATCCATGAATACTTCAATGCACTTGTCTAACATATCAGAAAATATGGAAAGCATACACCTTTGAAATGTTCCCGGTGCATTGCAAAGTCCGAATGGCATCCTTAGAAATGCAAATGTCCCAAAGGGACAAGTAAATGTAGTCTTTGGTTGATCTTCCGGTGCTATCGGGACTTGATAGTAACCTGAAAGACCATCAAGAAAACAGTAAAAAGCATGTCCAGATAATCTATCAAGCATTTGATCAATAAATGGCAAAGGAAAGTGATCTTTCTTGGTGACTTTATTTAATTTCCTATAATCTATGCACATCCGCCACCCAGTTTGTGTTCGTGTTGGTACCAACTCTCCTTTATCATTCTGGACCACTGTCAGCCCTGTTTTCTTAGGCACAACATGAATGGGACTAACCCATTCACTATCAGCAATAGGGTAAATTGCCCCTTCATCCAGTAGTTTAAGGACCTCCTTCTTAACAACCTCGCTCATGTTAGGGTTTAGCCTCCTTTGAGACTCTCTCACCGGTTTAGCCCCTTCCTCTAATATGATTTTATGCATGCACATAGAGGGACTAATACCCTTAATGTCACTCAATCCCCAACCTATAGCTTTCTTAAATTTTTTCAACATTGTTACAAGCTTATCTTCTTCCTCACTGACAAGGGTAGCAGAAATTATCACTGGTTGAGAGTTATTCTCTCCAAGAAAAATATATTTTAAATGCTTGGGGAGTTCCTTAAGTTCAACCCCTTGTAGCTGAACTTGCTCTTCTTCAACTTCAAATTCCTCCTCAACACTCTCATCGTCCAAAATAGAATTGTCTTCTTTGTTCTCCTCATTGGAAATCTCTGCTTCTTCCTGCAATTTTTGGGCCCTTTCTAGCTTGTGTTCGCCATTATCCTGCAAGAAAACTTCTTCAACAGCACTATCAGTAAAATCAATGAAAGTGCAATCTTAATATAAAGCACTAGTGGGAATGGGGGAAGTGTTAAAAATTAAAAATTCTACAGTTTGTCCCAAAACGGTCATGTCAGTTTTCCATTTTTAACATCAATTGAAGTGTTAGTTGTGGCCATAAAAGGCCTCCCTAACAAAATTGCATGCTTGGCGTCCCTTGGGATTTCTCCCCCCATGTCTAAGACAATGAAATCAACGGGTACAATCAAACCTCCTACCTTCACTAGAACATCTTCTACGATTCCCTTAGGGTATCTAAGAGTTCTATCTGCTAGTTGCAAAACCATTTTGGTCAGTTTGAGTTCTCCAAGCTCTAGATTCAAATAAATTGAGTATGGCATCAAATTAATACTAGCTCCGAGATCACACATGCCAATGGTCTCTTTCCCATTCCCCATAGAGATTCTCACTATAAAGCTCCCATGATCCTTTAGTTTTGGAGGTAACTTATGCTGTAAAACAGCACTTGTTACTTCCGAAACTATCACCTTTTCATCCAACTCATACCTTATTTTCTTAGTGTTTAGCTCTTTTAAGAATTTGGCATAAGATGGCATATTCTTTATTACCTCTAGTAAGGGTAGATTGATACTTACCTTCGAAAGCATGTTATAAATTTCAGAAAATTGCTTATCATGCTTTTCATTTTTTAACCTGCTGGGAAACGGAATTGGTGGTCTGTACGGATTTGGAGACTTGTGCAGCTTTGGTGCAGCGGATGCCTCCTCTTTATCCTCTTTAAGCTCATTTGGTTCAGCTTTTTCTTCTTGCATTTTCTTGCCATTATCTTGCATTGTACCTGCATCAAAGGAAGTATCAATGTTATTATCACCGATTTTATTATCAAGTACCTTACCGCTTCTCAAAACGGTGATTGCTTTGGCCTGCTCCGGTTGGCTTAGAAATTTCCCTTTTTGATTGGCTTGAAGTTGATTAACCAATTGACCCACTTGAGTTTCAACCTTCTTAAGAGATGCTTCTAAAGAGTCAAACCGCTTATTGTTCAATTCTTGATTTTGAGTGCTTACTTGAATGAAAGCATTCAAATTGTCTTCAAATGAAGGTTTCTTGACCTGCTCTTGATTTGAGGGTTGCCCTTAAAATTGGGGACCTCTTTGATATGGTTGGTAAGGCTGTTGAGGTGGAGCATGTTATTGATTTTTTCATGAAAAATTGGGGTGATTCCTCCAACCGGGGTTATAAGAATTTGAATATGGGTCATTCCTACCCCTTTGTTGGAACCCTTCAAAAGCAAAAGCTTGTTCTTGTTCCTCTTGAAATGTATCAAAATTTGAGGGGCACACATTTGCTTGATGGCCTACAAGACCGCATGATGCGCATGACTCTTGGCTTGGTCCCGACAAGTTCCCTTTAGCATTCAACAATTTCACTTGTTTTGTCAGTTCTGCAATTTGCCTAGCCATTTTCGAGTTTGCACTTATCTCGTGTGCTCCTCTTCTTCTTTCTCCAATACTCTTTTGTTGGGAATTTGCCCCCAACATTTCGAATAATTCAATTGTTTCTGCAGCTGTTCTTTCACCCATTGCTCCCCCTGCTGCATTATCCACTGTGTTTTGACATTGTTGAGTTAGCCCATCATAGAAGAATTGATTGAGCAACTGTTGTGGATAGTAGTGGTGAGGGCACTGAAATAATAATGATTTGAAGCGGTCCCACGCCTCATGAAACGGTTCTCCGTCAAATTGGGTGAAAGTTGCAATACTCCCCCTAAGCTCCTTGGTCTTTTGGTGTGAATAAAGCTTTCCCATAAATTTGTTGTAAACCTCTGTCCATGTGGTTAAAGAATTCTCCGGTAGGGTCATCAACCACGCTTTTGCTCTGTCTTTCAAACTATATGGGAAACATCTCAATTTGAGTTCATCTTTTGTTAGTGTTTGCAAAGGGAATGTATGCAATGTTGAGTAAAAATCCTGAATGAAGTTGAGAGGATCTTCATTCGGTAGTCCATGGAAGGATGGCAGCATACTATAGTGAGTATTTCTGAGTTCATAATTTCTCGCTGCGTTGCTTAACCGGATACACGATGTGGTCACTCCGATGATTGGTCGAGCAAACTCCTTCATAGGTGGTTCTTGTGCATCACCCATCTCTGTTTCTATGTTCTCCTCAAACTGCTCGTCAGTATTTTCCCTTTCTTGCTCAATAGGATTCGGTCCCTCGGGTCTTGGAAGTCTATGGATGTTGTCTATAAATGGAACAAGTTCGTTTCCTTGAGACATTCATCCGTGCATAAAGTACCTAAGCAATTCAAAAAGAACACTTTAAAAGATTTAACAAATAAATTAAAAAAAATCAAACTATTAACAAAAATTGCCTTCCCCGGCAGCGGCGCCAAAAACTTATTGCGCTTAAATTAACACTATCACAAAGCGGCACTCGCAAGTATACGAGGCTATTGTTGTGACGATGATCGCCCCAAGGTCGTCTCACAAGGAAGGACTTGCATGTAATAGTTCAATTAACATGAAATAATAAACTCGATAGTGTGATTGGATTGCTGAATTGTAATTAACCTTAGAAATGAAAATGAGTGATTTAATGCAAGATAAATTCAATTATGGAAATGATGCCTAGGGTTGTAGGTCCATTTAATCAAATGTTTAATCATCCAATTATCTATTAATATAACCTTGTACCTTAATTTATTCCTTAAGATTAATTAGCCAATTATCAATTCACTAGTTTTCACATTTATGAATTAACAATCACCAATTATTTTACATTAGCAAATTAATAAACCCTAGAACTTATATTTCTAATTCATTCTTAGGGTAGTCAATTGCATAGTTCCGATATCAAACTTCTTCCCTCGGTCCGTCATTCAATATTAAGTAATCAATAGGTGGTCAATCTATCAATTTACCTTTAATTTCAATGCAGTCAACATATAACAAGGTATATCAATGGAATCATCAAATCAAATCATTTAATCAAATATACTACAACCCAAAGCATGAGTAAATTAGCTCATCATATTCTTTGAACAAATGCCCATTTCAATATTAACCAAATCAAAATTATTCATTGCAATATTAATGTCATTAATACAACAACAACAAATAACAAATGGATTAAAAGAAAGAGTTGGAAAAACCCCTTTTGAAGATGCTAAAAATCGGACTCCTTGTCTCTTTCGTAGCTCCCTCTTGGTGTGTGATGATGAACTTCTAGCTCTCTTGAACAAATGGCTCTCTTCTTGAAGGAATGGATGATAGCTCTCTTAAGTTCTCAACTCTCCAATCAAGCCTTTTAAAACCCTAATCCTCAAGAACTAGCAACTCACTTCAAATCCAACAATTGTCTTTAATCTTGATGTGTGAAAGGAAATGATGAATATGAGAATGGTGTCTTGCTCTCTCCAGCAAGAACCAAGGAAGAAGATGATAATGGTCTAGAGAATGTCCACTAAATTTATTCAATCCATTTTCTAATTCCCCATGCTCTTCCACTTTGAATTGTTAAAGACAACCATCATTCTTTGTCTCCCACTTACCAATTTCTTTATATGTTTCTTCCAACAATCCTTCCCTCTTTTCACTCCTTTTTGTTCTTTTTGTCACCCACTAAAACACAACATCTTACACCTCGTGCAAGCCATCTAAATAATCCTGGGTGACACGACCAAGCCATATGGAGCTTGGCCGTGTCTAGTGTCTTTCTTTCTTGGGACACGGCCAAGGACACGGCCGTGTCATGTGACACGGCCAGTGTCTTGGCCGTGTCCCTTGATGGTGTCCGTCTCTGCTTCTTTCTTTTCTTTCTTTGCTCTTTTGTTCCTTTGATGAGACACGGCCAGTGACTTGGCCGTGTCTCATAACCGTGTTCGCTTCTGGACTTGTTTCCTTGAGGGACACGGCCAAGCCATGTGGAGCTTGGCCGTGTCACTTGCTTTTCTTCAATTTGTCCACCAAATTTTTATTAAATAGCTCCATCAAATGTACTTCTACCTAAATCAACAACTTCAAACAAACTTAAGTGCAAATTAACATGAAAATTAACTTAAAATCAACAAAAACATCATAGAAAATATATACAAAATTAATCTAAACAGGAGTACATGTCAAAGGTTTTGTATGCAAATGTTGTTGGTAGCTTGATGTATGCTATGGTGTGTATAAGGCCAGACATTTCACAAGCAGTTGAAATTGTGAGCAGGTACATGCATAATCCTGGCAAGGAGCATTGGCAAGATGTGAAATGGATTCTACGGTATATTCTGAACACCGTAGATGTTGGATTGATATTTGAGCGGGATGAGAAAGATGGTCAATGTGTAGTTGGATATTGTGATTCCGATTATGCTGGTGATTTGGATAAACGTCGATCAATTACTGGTTATGTGTTTACACTTGCTAAGGGGCCGGTTAGTTGGAAGTCTATGTTACAGTCAACAGTTGCCTTGTCCACTACGGAAGCAGAGTACATGGCAGTATCAGAGGCTGTTAAAGAAGCAATTTGGCTTCAAGGGTTACTTGGTAAATTGGGAGTTAGACAAAAGCACATTAAAGTGCATTGCGATAGCCAAAGTGTTATTTATTTAGCAAAGAATCTAGTTTACCATGCAAGGATGAAGCATATCAATATTCGGTATCACTTTGTACATAAAATTATGGAGAAAGGTGAAATATTACTTCAGAAAATTCAGACCACTGATAATCCCGCAGATATGTTAACAAAGGTGGTGACAGCTATCAAGTTCAATCATTGTTTGGACTTGATCAATATTTTAAATAATTGAAAATGAGCGCTTCACAGCGCAATTGGAGACACTACTAAAATAGTTTATGTTGAGAGAAGATTCGTAGATTGTAAATAAAAAAATAGCCAAGGTGGAGAATTGCTGTTTTTGGCTATTTATCTATTATGAAAATTTATTAACCAATTTTAGGGTCAAAATATGAGGTGCCTAATTTATGAATTGGAAGTCAAAAATAGGATGTGCCTAACTTAGGTAAATAGAAGTCAAAAATGGAGGTGCCTAATTTTCACCAACCATTTTTGAAGCCTATATAAACCCTAGCTCTCATTTGAAAATGTATCCCAAAATTAAGTCTTCTCTCTTTCCTTTGTAATTCTTCTTTGATATTAGTAGAATTATTTTGGTGGTGTCCGAGGACGTAGGCAAAATTGGCCTAACCTCGTTAAAGTTTTGGTGTTCTCTTTATTAATTACTTAATAGCTATTTTGGTATAGTTGTGGTGGTATTTTGTGCTAGTGATTATATGTCTAGAAAAATTCTATCTAAGGAAAGACTTGGTATTTAAGTGTGTCCATTGTGACCCACCTCTCTTTCGTGGGAATTTTTCTGGTATAATTGTTGGTGCAATTGTTCACACACTATACATATTATTGGTGGAAAATTAATCCAATTTCCACAACAAAACAATAAGAGTAATAGAGATTGGATTGCTTCGCACATTAAATGAAAGTAAAGGTAGGCCTGCAATGGAGGAAGTGGTGGAGTTTTTGAGCTTGGAAAGGCCAATTCCTGAGCTACATGCAAGTAGACCCGTTGCTCTGTTTCCATACAATAGCACCACTGGTCTTTGTAATAACTATTCTTGCTCTCCTTTCAAGTGAAGACGTGGATGCTTCATCTTCTACAAGTAAGAATAGAATAAGCTTTTGATTCTCTTGATAATACTAATTCGTAGTTAAATTATTTAGATTGCCTGTGGATCAATTGTATATCAATCATATGTAATATATGCAAAATTGGATTACTTGTGCCTATTTGTACAAACTACAAACTACCAAGTACTTGTTTTTTCTTTTTGCTCTGAACCAAATAAAACGGAAAGTAATTTTTTTTATTTTAAGTTTGGGAAAATTACACATTTCACCAAATTTTATCAAATATTTTCTCAACTACAATATTTTTATCATTGACAATATGACTTTTTTTTTCTTACTTTCTTACCAGATTTGTATAATTTTTTTAAGAATTACTATCATTTCATTCTCTTATCTTCTTATAAACCCTCTCAACTATGGAATAATTAAACGCAGAAAGAACTATAGATTTAAACAAACTCTTCAATCAAACCAAGACTAGATTTCTTCTTTAGCGATATTTTCTCACTTCCCAAACAAAATGTAAAATCAAAATCTCAATTTTAGGGACTGGAGTCTTCTTCAGTTTTCGGTAAAATTCAGTCAAGCATGAAGTTCTATTGGATTGGATCATAATATTGTTGTGAAAATTAGATTAATTTTTTTACCAATAATATGTATAGTATGAGAACAATTGCACCAATAATTATATTAGAAAAATTTTCAAAAAAGAGAGGATGGTCACAATGGACACTCTTAAATACCAAGTCTTTTCTTAGATAAAATTTTTCTAAACATATAATCACTAGCACAAAATACTACCAACTATACCTATTAGTTAAATTTAGGGTTATAGACTTATTATGTGAAATTAAGATTTCAAATATGGATGTTGATAATTATTTTTAATGAGATGAATTAGTGTTGTTTTAATGTAAATATTATAATTTCAAAGTTGAAAATGTGATATGAATAGGTTTTTGGTGAAGTTAATATTAATAGTTACATTATATGAAATTTAGATTTTTGAAAATGGTGACAACGGATTTATGCTATCGCATTGTTACCGTAAGTACACGGGTCGTTCAAGTAATAAAATAGTGAGTAATATATTATTTCACTGGGACAAGATCAAATATTAGTACAAATTTTAACTGTTATTTAGTGAATCAATAGTTTGTGTAATGATTAAAATAAAAGATAAATTACTCAATAAACTAAAGTGAAGAAAAATTAAATATTGTGCAACAAAAGTTGGTGATGAAAATACTATCCAGATATTGAATCCCCCTAGCCATAAGAAGTATTTATGAATATCAATTTAATTAAATCAAATAATAGAGCTGAATTGACATTCCCCTAAATTAGATTAAAATCTCTCTCAAGTAAATTAATCTTTAATCACTAAGTAGAATGCTAGGAATCTCTTTTCAAGCATAATTAAATAGATATTGCAATAAGAACACGAAACTTTAAACCAAAGGGTCTTGTAATTCTATCTCTAGTGCTCCAATCAACCCTCAATCCTAATGAGCATTCTGTTCATATCAAGCTTTCTCAAGTCAATAATATGAAAATTGCAACCAATCAATAAGCATGCTATTATCAATTGAAAATAAGAAATTAAGAATCAAAAGGATAAAATAACTCAATCAAATGATTTAATTTAATAAGAACTATTCAATCCACACAATAAAACTAGGGTTCATCAATATTTAGATAGATAAAATATTTAGCTCATGTTCATAACAAAAAAACCAAAACAGAGAAAATAAGTAAACGAATTCAAACAATCCATGATGAATAATTTATGTTTCTTCACTTCAATCCTCGGATCTTGGATTAAATCTCACAGGAATTGGGTCTTCACTCTCACTCTTGGCTGCAAAAAATTCTTTTTTTCTTGGGAGGTCGGCTCTGAATAATAAACTCCCTCTTTAATTCGCTCTTTATCTTAGATTTTATAGCCTAGATATTTTTGCCTGACACACCCATAGACACACCCGTGTCTGTGGCCATGTCAACGGTGCTATTTCGAACGTTAATGACATAGGCAGTGACATGTCCATGTCCTTAGACGTGTTGTTGCTACTGCAATGTTGAGTTAGGGACACGGTCATAGACACGTCTGTGTCATTAGACGTGTCACAGCTTCTGTAAGTCAGGAATAATGGCACGTTCAGTGACACATCCATGTCTCTGGGTGTGTCGAAGCTTCTATAAAGTAGTTGAATGACACTGCCACGGACACGCCCATGTCACTAGACGTATCACTTGAAGAATCTGCCCAAAATAGCTTCTTCCCTTGTCTTTCAACCATGATTCCGGCCTAAATAACTTTAAGGTCCCAATGTGTCAAAAGTTCCTAGAATCAACATTAATAAACACTTGAATAAACAAATTAAACTCAATTTGACAATAAATATATTAAGAAATAGGGACAAAAATATCATCAATTATACACTTATCAGAAAGAGATTTCCATAATTAAGGAAGAAAATTGTTTTAATGTTATTTTGATGTATAATTGATTATTATATTGCTGAATGTTGAAAATGAGTTTGATATGTTGAAGTTTGAATAAGGTAGTAATGGTGAAATAGTATTTTAGTGAAATATTATGTAGAATATATGTAAATGGTGTATGAATGATTAAAATATATTAAAATAAATTGCTAATGCTATATTGGAACTTGTAATATGGTTTAGGGTTGAGCAAAGAAAAATTACAAAATTTAAAAATTTGAAGCATTGGTGAAAATTTGAATTGGAAAGTGAAATTGGCTTGGTATTTGACAAATTAAGGTTAGTACATATATTTATCTACTTGAAACTTGTTATGTATGGTTTGGTGTTATTTATGTGAAGTATTTGAAAATGTAAGAAATCACATAGTCTATGCAGTATGGCATAGTTATGTTATAGTATTATATTGGGTATTTACTAAATGTAAAATTAATGTTTATACATGAAATGCATAAGATTCGTAAATTGAGCTATTGTATAATAGTCATTTCAATAGTTATATATATAATGTAGTGGATGTGGGACATGATAAAAAAAATAAAATTAAGAAATTAAGAAAAATAAACAATATTATATGAAAAGAGAAAGAAGATGTAAAAATTATGAAAGAAACCTAAATGTCGTAGTATGACTAAGATGTGTATACTAAAAAGTATGATAAAATGTGTGTGGAATGTGTCATAATGTGAGTGTGACTCATAATTATATATTATGATAGTGAAGTAATGATGAATATGTGAATAATAACTAAAATATGATAAATGCAAAGTGATCATGAAAAATTATGACCACTTGAAAAATATGAGAAATTATGAAAAAGGAATGAGAAAGATAAAAATTAATGGAAAATGAATAGGGGAGTGAAAAAAAAGATAACATTTAGTTCACTTTAAAGAATAAACAATATTCTTTAAAGTGACATTATTATGAATTAATGTTTATATATTAATAGGATGATGAACTTTATAAATGCTTGAGATATGGGAATATTACATGATTTTAGAGAAATATATAAATATTACATGAATATAAAATGATAAAATGAATTGAAATGTAATTATGTATTATGATATGAGAAAGATGAAGAAGAATATTAAATAGATGAATATATAATGTGATAATTTATGAGGCATGTGATGGTGATTATCGTTGACATGATCACAAGAGTTATGAAAAATGCTATAAATGTACTAAAAATGTGATTTACTAGTCACATTATGGTTGTGGCCAGAAAGATGATGAAATATGTTATACACATTTGAAATATAAAAATTAATGATGTTTAAATGGTAATGTGAAATGAGATATATTGTGATGAAATGATGAGATATGATTAATTAAAATGAGTTGATATTGATATGAATGAGAAAAATGAGAAAATGAGACAATGTGATGAGAAAAAGTGACCATAAAAAATATGCATTCTTTGTGTTCCTAGTATGTTATTTAATTTTCAGAGTTCTATATTTGGCGGTATGCCTATGAGATTATCCTCATTATTTTTCTTCAGGACTAGATGCTAAGCGTCACTGATATATGATTTGCCTTCGGGGCTAGATACTGGGTGTTAATATAGACCAAAATAGTAACTCTGAGATTTAAATAATATATTAGTTTGTTTGGGCTCATGCTTGTATATGTGTATTGTGTTTTAGATAATGGAATATGACGTTTGAATGGTAAGATGAATTATGATATATGATTAAAAATATCAGTGTTGATAGACCTGAGCAGAGCTGGGTCTAGAGATGGAGTTGACCTAAGTATAATTAGGGTCATGAGATTGTTCGTATTTGTACCAGATTGGATAGTTGAGATTGAAAAAAAAATAAAGAAGTATAGATATATATATACACCATGTATAAAATAAGAAGTAAGAATATATATGTATAATGTTTATTATTTATAGATAAGTATCACTAAGCTATAAAGCTTAGCACGGTTGTATAAATCACACAGGTAAGAGCATGCCGATCAGTGGAACTCAGACTGTAGTAGATGCATGGTGATCTAGACTATCGCAAGATCAACGATGCCATTTGTATACGTATATATTTATGATTTAAGCATTTTTGGTTTATGTAAATTAACTTATAACACTTGTATTGATTTATAAAGATTTAAGATTACATTGTGTATATATCTACATCAGTATTTGATTTTAATAGATAAAGTTTAAAGTGTTGATATTTTAATTCTATAGTACTAAAGTAGCGAGTTTGGAAAATGAATGAAATTATTAATATTTTGGAAGTGTAAAATTTTTATGCAAGTTGTGTGCTTGTTATTTTGAAATTTATCCGAAATACAGATAAAATTCTGAAAAGTTTTCTAGAGATTTTTTTATTAAATTATGTATTTTTAGTCTTTAAATTATTAATAAATATTATTTATTTATTTATTAAAGTATATATATTTAAGTTGCAAAATATTTTCTTGAATTTATAAAAATTTGATAAGATTGAAAACTATGATATGCTTATACTGTATATGCATATATTACATATATCAGGTGTATGTATTATATATATATGGTATAATGGTATTACATTTCATATGCAAATACTGTTGGTAACTTAATGTATGCTATAGTATGTACAAGATAATATATTTTATAACCAGTTGAATTTGTGAGTAGGTATATGCATTATCCTAGTAAAGAGCATTAGCAAGCTGTGAAATAGATTCTATGGTATATTCTAAACATCATAAATATTAGATTGATATTTGAGTGGGATAAAAAAGATGATCAATGTGTAGTTGGATACTATAATTCTGACTATGTGTAGATTCTTAATTTTAGTCCTAAGCCGATCCAGTCCGTCTAAATAATTATAGGTTTATTTTAATAGCTTAAACCTATTCTAGGCTTTCAATTAAATTGGTATGATTTTTATAAATGCTAAAATAGCCCTGGATAAATCTTAAAATAAAAGAAAAATGGATTCGAGCTAAAACCCGAGATGAGATGGCCCGAATATGCCCACTTTGCCAGAGGCCCGCCCTGCCTCCGAAGTTTTATTTCGAATGTTAGGCTAATTACATCCAGATTTGGTTTGTGTCCAATTCGAATTCGAATTCTAATAATTACAGCTTTAAAAGAGGGAAACCCTAACAACAACGCGGACGACAACAAATTAGCAACAATTAAAAAGAGAAACAACAAACAAAACCTAGAAACTTGAGTGTGTAGGGAGAAGAAGCATTGAACCATCAAACCAGAAGGTAGGGATACGTCTATCTTCATCTTGTCCAACCAAGATTTTGCTACTGGTACAAATATAAATTTTGAACAACGTGAAATATTGCTAGAACCAACAATGGAGGTTTGTAATCCTTTATCCAATTTGCTTTAAACCTACAGTAACCCATTCATCCTTGTTTTATTATTTTAATTCATTCTTGCATTTTTTATTTCAATAGGTATGACTCAGTATTATCCACTTAGTTAAATATCATTCATATTGATTTTAATTGATTCCTGTGATTCCTGTGATGGTATGTTTATTGTCCACTACGCTATTTAATTGAATTCCAAAACAACTTATTTAAACCAAAGTTTAAATGTCACAACGATTAAATAATCCTTAAAACCTTAATGATCCAGTAGCTCGTCTATTAAAACCTCAAAATCCTAAAAACTAGTTTTCAAACTTTAAAACCCTAGCCATATTAATCATATTTTCTCAAACCCTAATTCAAAAACCTTAAACCCTAGATTTAAACCCTAATTTAAAACCCTAGTGAGACCACCGTATGCGTCGCGCCCTATATTTTGTTAAGGAAGTTAATGTTTGCTTATGGAGTGTACCTTTTTTGTAATTTTATTATATTTAAGTCCTAATTTATTATTGTTTAATGATAATGTGTATTATTATGATTTATTTGCTTATGGATTGTAATTTTTTATTATTTGGGATTTTGAGATTGTAAAAGGCATGTTTTCACTTATGGGTGCCTTGTTTGTCTAATTTATTTATTTTTGGTATTTAAATTATTTAAGAACTTTGGAACAGTTGTAAGGGACACGTTTTCACCTTTTGGTGGATGTCCCATTTTATTTATTTATCTTGTTTATCCTTTGGACATTGGACATTATTGTAAGGGCATATTTCTATTTTGTGCGGGTGCCCATTTTGTTTATTTGGATTTTCTTGATTTAATGAATATTTTTTTGTTCTCAATGTATGTAATATGGATAATATCATAATGCTTAAGAATTTAATATTTAGACCTGAAAAGGAGGTCTGTTCTAATCAAACGATCGTTATAGGGGTGTTGGGTCACTTCTCACATTCCCCATTCGTACCTAACTTTTCAAACCTAATAAATGATTGGAGATTCTTTAGGAATCGAGTAATCTATCCCTTTCTATTCTCTCGGCCCCTTCAGGTGGTGACTCCATTTTCTCCAGGTTTAGGCCTATGTTCTCTAAGGTTCTGAGCCTAACAGTGCCGAAGTCGCAACGACCATTCCACCAAGAGTGGGTGCAAAAATATCTGCTCACACTATGCTAGTAATTTGGATAAACATTGATCAATTACTTATTATGTGTTATAGTTGCTAAGGGGATGATTAGTTGAAAATCTATATTACAGTCAACAATTGACTTGTCAACTATAGAAGCAGAGCACATGGCAAGATAAGAGGCTGTTAAAAAAGGAATTTGGTTTCAAAGGTTGCTTGGTGAAGTCAGAATTAGGCAAAAGGACATCAAAGTGTACAATGATTTTCAAAGTGCTATTCATTTAGCAAAGAGCCAAGTTTATCATGCAATAACGAATCACATCAATATTTGGTATCACTTTATACGTGAGATTCTGAAGGAATGTGAAATACTACTTCAGAACATTTGGATCACTGACAATGTCGCAAACATAATGACAATAATGGTGACAGTTGTCAAGTTTAACCATTATTTGGACTTGATCAATATTTTAAGAAATTGAAGATGAGCGCTCACTGTGCATTTGAATGCACTATTGATAATAGTTCTTTCAAGAGAAAATTTAAAAAAAATTAGCCAAGGTGAAGATTTGTGAGTCTTGGCTTATGTTTGTTGTTTTTTTTTATCTCACATCGTTTTTGAGTGGATTTGAAGAGGAGCCTTAAGCCTATAAAAGGGCCCCTCCTTTAGTTAGAATCATTCCAAAAATAATTATTCTCCTCTACAAAGCCTTATTTTTCCTCTTCTCTCTCTCTCTCTCTCTCTCTCTCTCTCTCTCTTTGTACTTTTTCTTTAAAATTAGTAAAGTTATTTTGGTAGTGTCCGAGAATATAGGCAAAATTGGTTGAATCTCATTAAATTATGATATTTTCTTTATTATTTATTTAATAGCTATTGTGAGATATAATTATACTGATATATTATACTATTAATTATATATCTAAGAAAATTCTAGCTAATGAAAGACTTGATATTTAAGCGTGTTCATTGTGACCCACCTCTCTTTTTTGAAATTTTTTATGGTATGATTATTGGTACAATTGTTCACACAATATATATATTATTGGTAAAAATCATCCAATTTTCACAACACCAAGTACTTATTATTTCTTTGTGTTGTGTACTAAACAAAATGGAAAGTAAGGGTGAACACGGGTCAGGTTCTGTCGGGTTGAGAGCATATTTTGGCCCGACTAAACTAGATCAAAGAATAAAAAATCAAATCGATATCCCCCAAATTTCTTAAATTTTTTATCGACTTGAGTTGATTTTGGATTTAGTCAAGTCGGGTCAGTTTTGAGCAGATTGACCTTTAATATTAAATATTTATATTTGAATTGATTTTGGTATTATCGAGTCGGGTCAGATTCAATCGAGTTATGTGGTAAAATATAATAAAAAATATATATTTTTATATATAAATATTAAAAAGTCAGTCGGGTTTTTTTATTTTCTAAACCAAACCGACCCATAATGTATTTTTAAATCGAACAAATCTGGTTCAACCTGATCGATTTGGTCGGATTATCGATTTTAAAAATTTTGCTCTGCCCTAATAGAAAGTAATTTTCTTTTAAGTTTGGGAAAATTACACATTTCACCAAAATTTACCAAATATTTTCTTAAATACAAGGGGTATTTTTATCATTGACAGATATGTCTTTTTTTAACTTTCTTACCATATTTATATAATTTATTTAACAATTTCCATCAATTCATTCTCTTCTCTTCTTCTAAAGCCTCTCAACTACAAAATAATTGAACTTAGAAAGAACTATTGATTTAAACAAACTCTTTAATCAAACCAAGGCCATATTTCTTCTTTATCAATATTTTCTCACTTCTCGAATAGAACATAAAATCAAAATATCAATTTTAGGGGCTAGAGTCTTCTTTAGTTTTTGGTAAAATTCGTTCCAGTATGAAGTTCTATTGGATTGGATCATAATATCATAAGCAGGTATCAATCGAGAACTTCAGCTGGATGAAACAATTTTTAATGATGACCTAAAGATTAGGGTCGAGGCGGTTGTAAGGGACTTTGATAATGTGTTTTGTTGTAGTTTTCCAAAGTCTTTGAATTCTCTCTTTTTACATTAAAAAAAATTTTTGGATGCAGAGATTGATTTTGAGAGAATGAAGTAGGAGACGAAGTAAGGGATACTTTAAAAGATAAGGCCATTGAGAAAGAGAGAGAGAGAAAGAGAGATTATTGATTATCTAAAAATCTTAGCAATTGAATTGATATATTATATGCTAAACTTCATTGTTATATGAAGTGCAACAGAAGAAAAAGTGAAAAGAAATTTGAGAATTGAGAAACATGTTTTTCATGTTTGAGCTGAGGAGAGAGAGAGAGTTGCTGGAAAAGAGAGGAGTGAGAGTTGCCATGGGAGTTAATTAATAAATTTACATGTTGCTTGGTTGCTTGCGAATAGGGACCTTGAAGGAAGAATTGGTATTTGTTTTATTATATAAGTTTTATAAATAAAGGTTTTTATTTAATAAACCCATTGTATGCTAACTATAAACTCTATATATACTAGGTGTAAATTCTATATATGCTAAGTGTAAACTCTATATATTTGTATAACACATTGATATTTGTTTTTATTTTTTGTGATATGTAATTATTAGGTATATATTTGTATTACATGAAAAAATTTATTAATTATGTAGTTTGTGTAAAATAAACCCAATCTATACTAAATATAAACTCAATATATACTAAGTGTAAACAAAATATATACTAAGTATTAACTCATTGTAGCTTCTTGGTATTTGATATTATTTGATAAAAAAAAAAAACTGGTGTTTTTGGGAAAAAAAAATTGAAACTAATATTTTTATCACATTGATGGATTTTTCTGACATATTTGTACAAAACCCTTTAAGTTTAGATAACCATGGCCCATGGAGCTCTTGTTCGTGTAGGAATGTAATCAGCTATTCGATTTAATTAGAGTTTAATTTCTAAAAAAATATCAATGAAATTCATTTGTTAATAAAAACAAATTAATTTTTAAAAATAAAATAAAGTTTTATGATTCTTACAAACAATTTTGACTTTTTAAACTCAATCAAAAACTTATGAGCATATCAATTAAAAAGTAAATTAAATTTTTTAAAAATTTGAATATCTAAAATGATTAAAAAATTAGTTTTCTAAAGCATTGGAAAGTAAAAGGCATACATGAAGCTTGAGTATTAGATAGAGAAAACAAACATCAAATTACTGTCTAAGTGAATATACATTTAGTCACCAGACTATACTTTAAGTTGCATGAGCAAAATTTTAGTCACAATGTGAGTTGAGGTACATGGTTAGGACTCTTTTGTGACTTGTTTATTATTGACCCATATTTCTTTGTTATTCTAGAAAAGGTTCAAGTTGGTGAAAGAACATATTTGTCGTTGCATGATGCATTCTTATTTAAGGGGGAACTAATATAATTATATATTCCATATTGTAGTTTGTGCATTAAGATTATCTAGGAACTACATGGAGAAGGGCATGTTAATCGTGATAGAACCTTATAATTGGTCTAGGCTTCTTACTTTTGGCCTACCATGCGACGAGAGGTGGAAAAATATATACATATTAAGATATCAAATTTGCCAAGTCTCTAAGGGTACAACTACTAACGTTAGCCTGTACATGCCATTGTTAGTACCTACTCAGACAATTGGTTGGATGTCAGTATATATTTTGTGTTGAGATTGCCTTGTACATAACATGGTAATGATTCCAACTTTGTTGTTATTGATAGTTTTTCTAAGATCATTCATTTTATTCCATGCAAATGAACGATTGATGTTGTAAACTAGGCCCAATTGTATTTTCGAAAGGTGTACTGTATTCTTGGCATGCCTACCTCCATTTATCTAATAAAGATACTCCATTCATTAGCTACTTTTGATGTAACTTATGAAAAATAGTGAATACACAACTAATAGTGAGCAAAATTTGTTAACATTTACATGGATAATTCAGTTTGATATTATGTGGTTTTACTGAATTTGAGGTATTTTTATATAGGTTATAACTTAAAAAGGGAACAAAAGCCATATTAAAGAAAGTTGCAAAAAGTTGCTAAAAAGAGCTTCGGGTATAATCCTTGAACAATGCTTATACCCAAGGAGGTCTGGCACTTGAAGATTACATGGGCCAGGTGGAAGTCCTAATTTTCTTAGCACACTTTAGATACGATTTCTAAGATGATTTTCATAGATATTAGAATTTATTTATTTTGCTATTAAATAGACATTTAATTAGAAATTTTAATAGCTATTAATTATTATTTTTTTATTTTTATTTTTATTTTTATTTTCCTAATGAGGGTAAGAAATTTGAAGGGTACAAAAACCAAGTTTTTGGCAACCTTGGGGGGACACTCTCTCTTTTCTCTGATATGTTATTCACGTTAAAATTAAAAATTCGTAATTATTCTTAAGTTTTTGATACTTATGGCAATTAGGCGTAGCACTAAGAAGATGCAAAATATAATTTAAATAAATTCTATAGTAGAATTTATTTATTAGAATTAGATCCTTTTAAATCTTAAAGTTGTTAATTGGTTAAATTTTAAAGGGCGTTCTTGTAAGGTTATTTAATAATAATAGTTAGTTATAGAGCATTTCTTAATTAATTTATCATTTGAGGAAGGATTGGCTAATGCAAGCTTCTCGGTTAGCTAGAATTAATTTACTGAAAAATTAAAGAAAATTATTTTTGCATCAATGATCAAATCTAAGAATTGAAACCAAGATTATTCCCTTTGACTGAAATCATCAATAGTGTTATTGACCAAATTTAATTTATTGATGTTCATTTATTTAATTTTAATTTCAGCTCTAAGTTTATTTTAACTTTTTATTATAAAATCCCCCATTTATTTTATTAAAAATTTCACTTTAGGTTTTCAAAGAAATTAACTTAGGTAATTAATTCTTTGAGGATTCGACCCTATTAAGTATTTTTATAATTTTATTTTGTCCAAGAATAGATTTTATTTTTGGTGGATTTGATACCCATCAAATTTTAGCACCATTGCCGAGAATTGATATTAACTTATTTTATTTCTTTTGATGACCAAGTCTGATCGTGAAGAAGAACTCTTATATGATCCAAAGATTGAAAATACCATTAAAAGACAAGAAGAAGACAAGACAACAAAAGCAAGTTGCTGCAACTTCATCTCCAGCTAATCACGTAATAGTTACAAATTCATATTCAGATTCATCATCTTCTTCTAGTGAATTTGAAGAACAAAGATAGATGGCTAATGAACAATAAACTTTGAGAGAATTGGCAGCCCTTCTAGTCGACCAGTAGCCTCTTTTCATCACTTATCCATCTCTGAACGCTTCTTTTGAGCTAAAGTTGGGTTTAATTCATTTGTTACCAAAGTTTCATGGGCTGAAAAGTGAAGATCCCCACAAGCATTTGAAGGAATTCCATATTGTATGTTCAAGTATAAGGCCATAAGGATATCTAAGGAATAAGTCAAATTAAGAGCCTTCCCTTTTTCCTTAGACAACCAAACCAAAGATTGGCCTTTTGAATTACCATCTAGATCAATCACCACATGGACTAACATGATAACAACCTTTTTGGATAATTTCTTTCCTGCTTCAATGGCAGCAAATATAAGGAGAGAAATATGTGGGGTCAAGAAAAAAGATTCAGAGAACCTTCACTAGTATTGGGAGAGATTTAAGGGATTGTGTGCAAGCTGCCCACAACATAGAATTTCAGAGCAAGCTCTCCTTCAATATTTTTTATGAAGGGCTGTTACCCACAAAAGGAGCATGTTGGATGCCGCTGGCAGATGTGCCATAGTCAATAAAACTCCTCAAGCTACTAGAGACCTCATCAGCATCATGGCAACCACTTCTCAGCAGTTTGGGAGCAAGGAGACCCTGAGGAGGGTTAATGGGGAAAGTATTTCTTCACTTGAGTAAAAAAAAAATTTAATCAACTAACAAATTTGGTGTAAATTTTGGCTGTAGGAAATGTACAACTAGCAAAAGTTTGTGGAATTTGCATGCATTCAGGTCATCCTACTCTAGCCACAGTCGCGCTACGTGCGACTTATCTCACTACCACCGGCCTAACACCATCACACGACCCTGTCTCCATCTCTTATCGTTGAGCAAGCCACCTCGAGCGAGAACCAACAAATCAATTGTGCCCACCGTCCCAGCCACTGCTTCATGATCAAAATAGTTAGCATTTATTCTCTCTATTCGGAACCCAGCAACCACCATTTAAAAAAAAGGAGAGAGCACCCACAGAACCCAACCATCATCATTTGTCATGAGGACTAAGGCTGGTGCAAGGCAAGGCATAACGTCTTCGAGCTCTTCACCAAAATATCCTCGATTACTTGATGAGGACTCCGATGAGGAGTTTGTTCACCAGTAATCAACTGCTAGCCAAAACAGGACTTCACATGACCCATTTGAACCACCCACTAATTAACCAAGAAGCCATTCACGTGTCAAAAAGGGGGAAGTTCTTAAGAGAAACTTCAGCAGCAGTTCACAATCTAAATTTAGAGTTTAACAGTCCTAGTTAGCAGTAGAGGTATAAACAAGTCAATGAGTTATCCATCCTTCCTGGTAAATGTGTTCATTTCCCTACTTTGGGTTCCTTGCATATTATGTCTGATTGTGTTAATTTACTTAGAGGTATTGGTTGGAAATTATTTCTCTTGATGGATAATCCCATTTATGCAGAATTGGTCAAAGAATTCTTTACATTTTGATAAAATTGACCAATTTGATTTAAGTACTCCTAATATGGTTGGTTAAATTTCATTTAATGGGACAACGATTTAGTTTATCTTTAGATGAATTCAATAGGAATCTGGGATTTAATGTCAATGCCACTGTTTGTGATTTTTTTTGATGATTTCTCTACTGTTGATGTGTATTTTGATTTTTATGAAAACTCTCTTGCACATATGACCCTAGTAAATTAAGTGATATATGTTTTAAGGATCCTAGCATAAAATATATACATTGACTTTTGGCATATGTATTTTCAGGTAGAAAAGATGTCCCTAGTCCAATGTCTAAAACTGAGTTATTTTTTGTGGTGCATGGATAAGAAAAGAAAAGTGAATTTGGGTTTTTTGTTGGCAAGTCAATCGTCTAATGTCATTTCTTCCAAGAGACCATTGATTTTAGGTATTGTTATCACTCAACTAGTTGTTAATACACATTTAATTGATGTCGAAAATATTAATTTGCATTTGACTTGTACGCCGTCCCCTTTTGACTTTTAATACTTTGGATGACATGGGGCTATTACAGAAAGAGAATGGTACCTTTTTTTATCCCTCCAGGTCCTATTATGCCACGTGATCAATGGGTTTTCTACAAATATTCACAGGCTAAAATCTATGCATCTGCATCTCCTCCTTCCTCAGTGAATGAGGCATTGTTGTGAACAATTTTGTAAGCTTGATCGCATAGAGGCTCGTCTAGATGGCATAAAGGACAACCATAAACAGGTTGCAAATCAAGTCATGGAGATTGACCAAAGCATTACTAGCTTATCCATGGACTTGAACCTCTAATATCCTCGCCATCAGAGCAACAGCCTGCCCCTCCTTACCAATACCAGGGGAGTCCTCTATTTTTCATTTATTTTTGGTTTACTATTTTGCTAAATTGAGGACACTGTAGATTTTAAGTGTGGGGGAGATTTGATGAGATTTGAACTTATTATTGTGCTAAAATTTGCTTCTGAAATGGCCAATTTGTTCATTGGATTGATTGCTTTTCAAGTTGCTACATCTTGTCCCATATTTTTATTTAGAATTAGCTAATGCCTTATGTTTTTGGGAAAATTTTTTGCTTAATTTTGCTAACACTGATATTTCTCTTGAACTTTGTTGTTGTTTCTTGCATTTTATTATTTCTTAGCTAAAATCCCGTTTCATATGTTAATTGATTTGGATATGACATTTTGAATCTCAAACTATTTTAGTAGGCTTAAGATTGATTGTTCTATCTTGATTCTTATTAATTCACCTGTTGTGAGCTATTTTAATCAATATCTATTATTAGTATAAAATATTTTAAGGACTTTTGCTCTATGATGTTCTTGTTTAACCAACTTAATTAGTTGGGAGCATATAGCTAGGCTCATTTAATATGTCTTGAGTTATTGTGCTTGAAATGAAAAAGAAAAAAATTTTGAGAACTAAACAAATAAATAAAAAGAGCCCAAAAAGTTTGAAAAATAAATAATTTACTCATCTAATCAAAAGACTATGAGTAGAGCTAGCAGCCACTTGATTTCGTGATCAGTTAAGTAACCGGGTGCCGACATCACAAATATTTACCTTCAAGTCAAAAGGTTGGTGACTTGTCCTGCAAGCATAAAGGTGCTCAAAAGTAACAATAATAAGGTTGTTGACACTAATTTTTATATGACTCGACTGATTAAATGATGTCTTCTATATATAACAAACTTTCCACTTGATAATTAATTGTTATCAAAGTAGGATAAAATTCTTGATATTTTATATTGATAATTCTATTGATTGAGTTGCTCATACTTGTGAATTAATGAAAAGCTTATTCTATGATTTCTTAATCTTTTAGTTGTCATTATGTTTGAGGTTATTTAAATATTATAGTTTAAATTGAGAATTGATGAACGTGGAGTAGTGCTTTTAAATTGTATAGTGCTTGAGGGCAATCACAGTTCAAGTATGGAAGAATTTGATAGTGAGCAGAATTTGCTAACATTTGCATGGATAATTCAATATGATATTATGTGATTTTACTGAATTTGAGACATTTTTGCATAGGTTATAACTTAAAGAGGGAGCAAAAGCTAAGTTGAAGAAAGTTGCAAGAAGTTGCTGAAAAAAAACTGAAAAGAGCCTCGAGTGTAACCCTTAGGCAAGGCATATGCCCAAGAGGGTCTGATACTTGAAGATTACATGGGCCAGCTGAGAGTCCTGATTTGCTTGGGACACTTAAGATATGATTTTGAGTAGATTTTTAGAGATATTATGATTTATTTATTTTCTTATTAAATAGACATTAATTAGGAATTTTAATAGCTGTTATTTATTTATTTATTTTTATTTGTATTTTTATTTTCCTAATGAGAGTAGGAAATTTGAAAAAAGTTAAGTTTTTGGCAACCCTAGGGGGGACACTCTCTCTTTTCTCTGATCTGTTATTAACATTTTTCAGCAACAATTGGAATATATTTATAGTTTCTTTTTCTAAAGAGCAAGTGTAACTAAACTTTATTCAGTTGAAGAGGTAATCAAGATTTTTAATTCACCAAAACTTATGAGATCTAATTAACTCTTCACTTATTTTCTTTAATTTTAGTAATTGTGCATGTTTTGTAGCTCAATATTATTATTATTATGCTAGTTAAATAATAGAGATCATTATTTGATTAGCCGAATTATATATCGCCAATCAAAAATAACAATTTGTAATTATTATTAATCTTTTGATACTTGTGGCAATTAGGTGCAGCACTAAGAAGATGCACAATCTAATTTAAATAAATTTCATAGTAGAATTTATTGATTAGATTTATTAGGTCATTCTAAATCATAAAACTATTAGTGAGTTAAATCCTATAGGGCGTCCATGTATGGTTATTCAATAATAAGAGTTAATTATAGAATGTCTCTTGACTAATTTATCATCTAAGAAATGATTGGCTAATGCGAACGTCTCAGATAGCTTGAACTAATTTACTAAAAATTTTTAAAAAAAAATCTTTTTTGCTTCAATAATCAGATCTAAGAATTGAAACCAAAATTATTTTCTTTGACTGAAATCATCAACATTATTATTTTTCAAATTTAATTTACTGTTGTTCATTTATTTAATTTTAATTTCAGTTCTAAGTTTATTTTAACTTTCAATTATAAAATCCCCCATTTATTTTATTAAAAATTTCACTTTAGATTTTCAAAGTAAATTAACTTAAGTAATCAAATCTCTAAGGATTCGACCATATTCACCGCTTTTATAATTTTATTTTGTCCAAGAATATATTTTTATTTTTGATGGATTCGACACACATTAACAACTAAACTTCAATGGCACCTATCACTTGTAGACTAACGACTAGACTAAGATGGTTAATAGATCATTGGGAAATCTATTGCAAAGTTTGGTTGGTAAGCATATGAAAAGTTGAGATCAGAAGTTATGCCAAGCTGAGTTAGTCCACAACCATGTTGTTAACAAAAGTTTGGGTTTTAGCCCATTTCAGATTATGTATTGTGTTGTGCCTGGCGGCCATTGATGATAAAACCAAAGTCCATGGCAAGGCAGCAGATTTCAAGCAGTGCATGCTAACTTACTTCAAGTCAAAGCCAAGTATAAATAGGCTATATACTATGAGCACATCCATATCGAGTTTAGGAGATTTTGTATGGGCTATCTTTACTAAAAAATGCTTCTCAACTTGAGAGTATAACAAGCTCTCTGTTAAAAAGATTGGCCATGGAGATCATTGAGAAATAATCCTAAGGCCTACCACATCAAATTGATAAATCCTATCCGTACTACTGATGTCTTTAATGTCAAATATTTAATTCCTTTTCAAAGAGACTCCTTTGATGATGATGTCACTATGACAATTTGAAGTGAATTTTTTCTACCTTGAGGGGAATTATATGGAACGAACAATCCTAGTTTTTATAGAGCAATTTAACAAAAAAAAAAAACTACTATAATGACGATTTGGTAATTATGGTTGAAAATCAAAATTGCAATTTGAGCACTTTTTGGGTTTAGCCCAATCGAAAATGGGCCAATGAGTCAAAATTACTATTTTGCAGTGTGAACCGTCGTTTTTTGGTCAAATTATAACTTTTAAGTCTCCGAAAATGTATTTTTCTATTTATGGTAGCTTTTAGCAAATATTTATTTCCTTATTTATTTTGGTAAGAATATCGGATCGATAAGCCCTTTTTGGCATTTTATTTATCTCGTTAAATATTTTCTTTCTTTATATGTATTTTCTTTTATTTTGACAGTCTGTTACTTTTTTAGCAAATTTTCTTATTTATAATTAAGGTTTTTGTAACTGGAAGCCTTAGAAATTATAACCTTTCAGAAGGTGATGGTAATTTTTAAAATTCAATAAAATTTCAATACAAAATTTCTCTTTTTTTGTCTATTTATTTAGAAATTTTTAAACTTAATAAGTTAATGGTAATTATACCAACTTATTCTTAACTTTCGTGGCGTCAGTTTTTCTTTTGCTTTATCTTAGATAAGGATATAATAATAATAATAATAATAATAATAATAATAATAATAATAATAATAATAATAATAATAATTTAAAAATAAAGGGTCCTTTTCATCTTTTACATCAGGAATTATGTCTTTAAAATTAGTCAACTTGTATCCAAAATCGATTTTTTAAAACAATATCTACGATCTTATAAGATTTAGATTTATTATCATATTTGTGCCAACAATGGGTACTTTTCATGCTTGCAAATATTGAAAAAATAAATCGACTTAAAATTTCTTTTCATGAGGGAGGATGAAGAAGGGCAGTATCTTTCTCTTTCAAGCTTTTTGTCTAGCTTTCCTACAGAGCGTAAAATCTGCACCAACTAACAATGAAATTTCTCCCCATAAAATTATGTTTCATATGCCTATTACATCTAGCTAATGAGCATGCATTGAACATTCATATATTCCCCATCAAATAGTAGAACTAACAGCAAAAAATTTTATAGCAAAATCCTTTTACTATTAAGAATTAATATGTAAGAACAATATGAAATGTTGCTATTAAAAATCTAATATATAGAAATACGGAAAGTTTTGATATATATGTAAGGGGTGGGGAAATTCTCACTCATCAATTCTTAAATTAACTCCTCTTCCCTATTTTATTTCATAAATTGACTGAATTATCTTTATAATTTCTTTTTTTAAATCAAATAATTTCTTTAAATGTAAATGATTATAATTTTTTAATTTCAATTGCCAAAAGTACACTTAATAAATTGAATTGAATCTTACACAAATATTAACACTCTTTTCATAATATAAATTGGTCTACAATTCTTACATCTAATGAATAACAAATAAAGAACTTAATTTTATATTAAAAATAGTCTAAATAAAAATTAAAACTAATTAGCTCGTCCCTAAATGATTCTTATGTTAAAATGTCATCAAATTACAAAATAATAATAATAATAAATGAAAGTTTCAATGTCAGAAGATGCATCTATTGAATAATTCTAGTATAATTTCTCCTTTGTTTTCTACTTTTCTTTTTCTTCCCTCTATTCACCAAAAAAATTAATTACCATATAAAATTGAATTATAGTGAGAAATTATATTTTATCATAATCAGTATTGATACTCAAAGAATTATTGTTAAACATTGTCATGTTCTCCAAACTATCATCAACATTGACACAATCATTCATTAGGAAATCTTCTGCATTTTGATATTGATCCATGTTGATAACGAGGGAAGAAAGGGCAAACTTGTAGTAGCACCTTGCAATAGCACCTTAGTTTATCAACGGCAAAATTAGAATTAACAAAAGGAAAGATGTTTGATAAGGTTTCTTTATAATTAATGAAAGGATATTTTATGAAATCGAAAAATAAAACTCTATTTATTTTATTTTAAAAAAATTATCAGGATAATATAGTCAACTTCTGAAATAAAATAGAAAAGAGGAGTGAATTTAAGAATTGAGGAGTGAGAATATCCATACCCAATATGAACTATGTGTTTCTTATGCTTTTATTTTTTTATTTTTTATTTATTGGATAAAAAAAGAGATTATTTACTCATGAAATTTGAAATTTACACACATTATATTTTTTTATATTAAATAACTATAAAAATTATATAAACTTTTTTTAAAAAAAATATTGTTGTTGCTAACATTTGACAGAAAATTAATTTTTGATAACATTTGACAGCAAATTAATTTTTGTAGCAAAAAACTTATAATTTCAACTTTTTGATATATTATGGTCCAACAACTTATATCTGCTCCATAAACTTATTTCAACATTTTTTTATATTTTTAGTCAGTAGCAAAAATGCTCATTGCTAATTTTAATATTCTAATATTTATCATAATGGCTACTAGTTTTGGATTATCTCGGAATAAATCTTCCCGGCAATAATTTATATGTTGATGAAGACGTCTTAAACATCAAGATAATTGCGCTTTTTTTTTAATTAACTATCACATAAAAAATGTCTTTAAAAATGGGTGAAGAAGATGGCAAATATATTATTTGATAGGATAAGAGTTGTTTGTTGTATGGGCCTCTCAAGTATAATTTTGTATTAATAATTAATGAGTGATGTTATTGTTAGAGCTTACTTTATCATAGCCATAGGAGTAAAATTGTCTGAAATAATGAAGTGATCAATTTGCCATCATTAAAACATAATCTTATCTTCACTCTAGCTGTAGACTTAATTTTTATGCCTGATTGTCTTGGATCTTTAATAAATTCCCCTCTGACTTTGAGTACAGAAATTATTCATATTTCTTTCTTTTCTTCAGATTTGCTAAAATTATTGGCCAGAGAATTAGAAATTATGATGAAGTGTTAGTTGCAGAATTAAAAATGTTATGCATTATTAAATAATATTATCAGTCATCCAAATAAAATCTATTTAAAAAAAAAATCTTTTGTTTCAGACAAAATCTGATTCTTGAAATAGACATCAAATAAAATACGTTTTTTAAAAATCACTCAGCTCCATGAACAAATCATTGTCTTATATGTCCAATATTGTTTTGTTTAATAAAAAATATTTACACCTTTTGTTTCTCTGTTTTTTTAACATTGTTATGTCATTTGACGAGCATGATATTTAAACTATCATAATCGATGAATATTGGTTTAATCCACGTCATGCATGACATTTCCGAATTGTAATTGGAATTTATCTATATATATAACATTATACAAAAGAAGAAATAAACAGAGAGCAATCAAGTAGCAAGCAAAGATCTCGAGAAGGAAGCTATGGAAACTCCACCGATTCTTCACATGAATGGAGGACAAGGAAATATTAGTTACTACAAAAACTCATTATATCAAGTGATCTCTCTGTCTGTCAAATATGAATATGGTAATAATAAGTTCATTATTTTTTCTGACGAGAAACTAATTTTTGTACTTCCAATCCTTCTATGCAGAAGAAATTAATTTGCATTGCCAAGCCTATATTAAAACAGAGCATAACACATTTATGTGAAACAAGCATGCCAGAATGTCTGAAAATGGCAGAAATGGGATGCTCTTCTGGACCCAATGCGTTATTGCCACTATGGGAAGTCATAGAAACAATCGACTCCATTTGTAGTAGATTGAATAAAAAACCACCCATTTTGCAGGTTTTCTTAAATGATCTTCCAGGGAATGATTTCAACACAATTTTCAGGTCATTGACACCCAATTTTCTTGAGAAACTTGATAAAGAAAAGGGTAGCAAATTTAAGGATTGTTTCATAGCTGCAATGCCTGGAAATTTCTATGGAAGACTCTTTCCTCCACAATCTCTGCATTTTGTTCACTCTTCTTCAAGTCTTCATTGGTTATCTCAAGTACCTGATGGACTTGTAAGTGAATTTGGGATTCCATTAAACAAAGGTACTATTTGCATAGCCAAAACCAGTCCTCCAAGTGTCCAGAAAGCATATATCGATCAATTTGAAAAGGATTTCACAACATTTTTAAAGTCTCGATCAGATGAGATTGTTTCTGGAGGTCATATTGTATTCATCATCCTGGCTCAAAGTGACACCAATCCTTACTGCAAATATGGTTGTGAAATGTGGCAAGTATTTGGGATGTCTCTCAATGAGATGGTTGAAGAGGTATCTCTATAATTAATAATCTTTATTTTTTTTAAAAAAAATTCCTACATCTATCTATGTCTCCTGGTATACAGAAGTTAGGAGGTTAGGAATTTAAAGCCCAATGTACAAGAAATTATATGTTATATGTTACAATGGTGATTCCACTTAAACATTCTGCTTAATTGAAATGATAAACTAATTAAATAATAATATATGATAATATTTTTTCAAAAAATATGCTTTAAAATTTATCCGAGTGAAACTTTTAATTTTTCAATAATAAAATGTAGAAGATATGTTATTATCGAATTGGTTTGTTATATATTAGATATCTAGTTAGAATCACTGTGATATTACATAATTTTCCCAATGTAAAGTTTCAAATGTAATACTTCAAATTAAAATAAATTTGATAATTACGCAGGGACGGATTCAAGAATCATTACTGGACTCGTGGAATATTCCATTCTATGCTCCTTCTATAGAAGAAATAAAGTGTTTGATTGAAAAGGAAGGTTCCTTCACCATTGCAAGACTAGAAGAATTTGAACTAAGTTGGGATGCTAATATTGAAGATGGAAACAAAGAAATGGTGCTTGATAAATGGGAGAGAGGGAAATTCGTAGCAACATATGTTAGAGCTGCTTTGGAATCCATGCTAGCAACTCAGTTCGGACATGAGATCATTGATAATTTATTTCATAAAGTGTCTTTGAAAATGGCTGATTACTTGGAAAAGGGGATTGGTTTGTTGAACAATTTGGTCATTTCTTTGATAAGGAAATGAAAATTCTCAGTTTTTTCGTTGATTTCAATTTGGCTTTAATTTCTATCTTTGATGATATTTAACTTTCATTCAAGTTGATCAATAAAACTTCATTGCTTCAAAATTCAAATAACCAATATTTTTATTATTTTTTATTCATTTTGAACGGGACCAACATTTTAATTTGCAATGGTTCCAAACATATTTTCAATTTAATTTTCTGGACAGTAAAATAAATAAAAATTAGAATAAATACATCAATGATTCGAAATAAAAGAATAAGTCGGCCATTCTTGTTATAAAATTTCACTTTTTATAATTTTTTTTTTGTTTTTATGTCTAGCCTAATATTTATATTTGATTAATTATGAAAATTATACAAAAATAAAATATATAAATTATAATGATACGATTAACTTAGACATTTTTTATCTATTTATAATCTAGAATAATATGTAATTATTAATATTATCACAAATTATTTAGAAAGAATACCATATTAATAGATAAAAAGGTAAGATTTACTGAAAAAATAGAAAATAATCTATGCTTTTTGTTGTGGAAATTGGATTAATTTTTCACCAATAATATGTATAGTGTGTGAACAATTACACCAGCAATTATACCAGAAAAATTTCCAGGAAAGAGAGGTGAGTCACAATGGACACTCTTAAATACCAAGTCTTTCCTTAGACAAAATTTTTCTAGATATATAATCACTAGCACAAAATACCACTACAGCAAAAATAGCTATTAAATAATTAATAAAAAAACACTAAACTTTAACGAGGTTCGGCCAATTTTGCCTACGTCTTCGGACACCACCAAAATAATTCTACTAATATCAAAGAAGAATTACAAAAGAAAGAGAGAAGACTTAATTTTGTGATACATTTCCAAATGAGAGCTAAGGGGTTTATATAGGCTTCAAAAATGGTTGGTAAAAATTAGGCACCTTCATTTTTTACTTCCATTTACCTAAGTTAGGCACATCCTATTTTTGACTTCCAATTCCTAAATTAGGCACCTCCTATTTTGACCCTAAAATTGGTTAATCAATTTTCATGATAGATAAATAGCCAAAAACAATAATTCTCCACCTTGACTAATTTTCTATTTACAGTCTACAAATCTTCTCTTAAAAGAAACTATTTTCAGTAGTGTCTCCAATTGCGCTCTAAAGCGATCATCTTCAATTCAATATCTACGGTGTTTAGAATATACCGTAGAATTCATTTCAAAGCTTGCCAATGTTTCTTGCCAGGATCATGCATGTACCTACTCATAACTCCAAATGCTTGTGAAATGTCTGGCCTTGTACACACCATAGCATACATCAAGCTACCAACAACATTTGCATATGGAACTTTTGACATGTACTCCCGTTTAGCTTCATTTTTAGGAGATGAAGATGAGTTAAGTTTCATATGAGGTGCAAGCGGTATACTTACAGGTTTTGACTTTCCATTCAGTCCAAAACGTTGTAGTACCTTCTTCAAATAATATTTCTGAATCAAACAAAGCTTCCCTCTCTTCCTATCGCTGCATATCTCCATGCCTAAAATTTTCTTTGCTTCTCCGAAGTCTTTCATTTCAAACTCCTGATTTAGCTGAGTCTTCAACTTCTCAATTTCTTCTAGATTCTTTGAAGCTATCAGCATATCATCAACATACAGGAGAAGATATATGAAAGATTCATCTTGTAGCTTGCACAAATACACACAATGGTCGTATTTGCTTCTTATATATTTCTGCCTCATCATAAAATTGTCAAATCATTTGTACCACTGCCTCGGAGATTGTTTCAATCCGTACAATGATTTTTCCAATTTACATACATGTTTTTCTTCTCTAGCAACCTTGAACCCTTCTGGCCGAGTCATATAGATTTTTTCTTCTAAGTCTCCATGTAGAAATGCAGTTTTTATATCAAGTTGAACTAGTTCCAAATCCAATTGTGCTACCAAGGCCAATAAAATTCTAATGGAGGAATGTTTTACAACTGGAGAAACTACTTCATTATAATCAATTCCCTCCATCTGAGCATAGCTTTTAGCTACCAATCTTGCCTTGTAGTAAACATCATTTTGTCAGAAAATCCTTCTTTCTTTGTATATACCCATTTGCATCCAATTGCCTTCTTTCCCTTTGGAAGATTAGCTAGCTTCCATGTCTGATTCTTTCCAAGAGACTGTATTTCATCATCCATAGCCTTCCTCCACTTTTCCTTTTCTAAACTTTGGACAGCTTCATTATAAGTATTAGGAATGCCATGATTTGCAATTAAGGATGCATAAGCCACCATATCATCAAATCGAGCAGGTTTGCGAATCTCTCGTCGTGGCATATTTGTTGCAATAGATTCTTGTTGCTGTGGGGGTTATTGGGCTGGAACCCCTTCTTCATCTGACTCCACTTCTACCATAGGAGTATTTTCATTTATTTTAATTGTTGCTGGGTCAACAATTTTTTTTTCAAACTCCACCTGCTGCGGAGTACCATCTGTTTGCTGAACAATTTCATTTGTTACCTTTTTCAACATGGTAAATTCATCAAAGGTAACATCTCTGCTAAATACTATCTTCTTTATTTTTGGACACCAAAGGCGAAGTCCCTTCACACCAGTGGTGATCCCCATAAAGACCGCTTTCTTTACCCTTGGATCTAACTTTGATTCCTTAACATGGTAGTATGCAGTGGAACCAAACACACGTAAGGAATCATAATCAATAGCAGATTTTCTAGACCATATCTCCAAAGCTGTTTTACCACCAATAACAGCTGATGGTCAGCGATAAACGAGATGGCATGCATATGTAACAACCCAGCATTGGACAACATACACCGAACTTTCTCCACCAATATTCGGTTGATGTGTTCTGCTACCCCATTCTGTTGTGGTATATCTCTAACTGTGAAGTGTCTAACAATGCCTTCATCTTCACAGAATTTTAAAAATGTATCACTTTTATACTCTCCACTATTATCTGTGCGGAGACATTTGACTTTTCTGCCTGTCTGAGTTTTCACCATCTTTTTTCATATGAGGAAAACTCTCAATACTTCATCCTTTCTCTTCATAGTATACACCCATACTCTACGAGAGAAGTCATCAATAAATGTTACAAAGTAGTGCTTTCCTCCTATTGAAGCTGTCTTAGAAGGACCCCACACATCTGAGTGAACATAGTCTAAAATACTATTGGTATCATGGATTGCAATACTAAACTTCACTCTAGTCTGCTTGCCTTTGACACAATGATCACAGAAATCTAACTTTTGGGGTTGCACTCCTTTCAGTAATCCTTGATCTGACAACAGTTTCAAGAATTTATCACCAGCATGTCCCAAGCGCATATGCCATAATCTGGTTGCTTCCAACTCTTGATCATTACTGGAAGCTACTGCTGCTGTCCCAATAATTGCATTACCCTTATAGTAATACAAGTTATTGGTCTTTCTTAATCCTTTCATTATCACCAGTGCACCGGAGATGATTTTCATTAATGCATCTGCTGCATTTACAATGAAGCCCTTTGATTCTAGGACTCCCACAGAGATGAGATTCTTCTTCAAACTTGGTACATATTGGACATTTGACAGTATTCTAATTAATCCATCATGATTCCTCAATTGTATTGAACCAATTCCTTTAATTATACATGGATCGTCGTTTGTTGTGTAAACAGTTGCTCCTTCTAGTTCTCTAAAGTCAAAGAATCAATCCCGATTGGGACACATATGATGACTACAATCAAAATCAAGTAGCCATACACTAGAAGAGCTTGTTGATGACACAACAGCTAATAAAAGATCTGAGTCTCCATCATCACACTCAGCTACATTTGAATTCACGACAGCTTTTCCTTTATCAGATTTGCTTTTATTACTCAGCTTGGGACATTTTATCTTCCAATGCCTTTTCTCTAGGAAAAAGGCACATTCATCTTTAGCTGGTCTGGATTTTGATCTCCCCTTCTTTTCTCTCTTTCTGCTTTAAGAGCGACCTCTCACTATCAATGCTTCCGCTGTTCCACTTGAACTCTCTTTCTTATCCTTTTTTCGTAGTTCGTAACTATATAGTGCAGCAGTTACTTCAGAGAGAGTCACTTTAGCCTTCCCATGGAGTAGAGTTATTTCAAGAAATTCAAACTCCTCTAGAAGGGACCCCAACAGCATCAAAGTCAAATCTTCATCTTTGAAAGTCACATCCAAATTCATCAAATCAGCTACCAGCTGATTAAAATTGGTGATGTGCTCATTCATAGTGGTACCAGAAATATAAGTGAAGCGAAACAATCTCTTCTTCATAGGAAGCTTGTTCTGACTGCTTTTCTTCAAAAAAAATTTCTCCAATGCCTTCTACAATTTACTTGTGAAAACTTCCTTAGAGAACGCATACTTCTGTTCTCTATAAAGGCACGATCGAATTGTACCACAAACCACACGATCGATGGCTTTCCAATTTTTTTCATCAATGTCTTCTGGTTTCTCTTCTTCAATGGCAATGTCTAGACCTTGTTAAAAGAAAGCGTCTAGAATCTCACTTTTCCATATACCAAAATGACTCATACCATCAAAAATTTTCACTGCAAATCTAGCATTTGACACAGCAGTCCTTGACCAAATTGATGAAGTGGATATTGTCTCCTTTGGAGTGGATGATTTGCCAGAGTCGTCTGTCATTTCTGCTTCAAAAAATTATTTAATAGCTAACAAATGCGGAATACAAATAATCCAAAAAAAATTTTTCTGATGTGGAAGATCAGACTAGGCTGCAACCAGAGAGCATACTAAGAAAATCTTGGCTCTGATACCAATTGTTGTATAAATTAGATTAATTTTTTACCAATAATATGTATAGTGTGTGAACAATTGCACCAACAATTATACTAGAAAAATTTTCAGGAAAGAGAGGTAGGTCACAATGGACACTCTTAAATATCAAGTCTTTCCTTAGACAAAATTTTTCTAGACATATAATCACTAACACAAAATACCACCACAGCTATACCAAAAATAACTATTAAATAATTAATAAAGAGAACACCAAACTTTATCGAGGTTCGGCCAATTTTGCCTACGTCCTCGGATACCACCAAAATAATTCTACTAATATCAAAGAAGAATTACAAAGGAAAGAGAGAAGACTTAATTTTGGGATACATTTCCAAATGAGAGCTAAGGGGTTTATATAAGCTTTAAAAATGGTTGGTGAAAATTAGACACCTCCATTTTTAACTTCCATTTACCTAAGTTAAACACATCATATTTTTGACTTCCAATTCCTAAATTAGGCACCTCCTATTTTGACCCTAAAATTGGTTAATCAATTTTCATGATAGATAAATAGCCAAAAACAACACTTTTGTGATGAAAGATATTGTAATACCTTGTAAAAACAAAATAAATAATAATAATAATAAATGATGTAAAAAAGAAATTAAATTTATTAAAGCATCATTAAAGTAATAATTAAAAAGAGGTGGATGTAACAACAAAAATAATATTAATAAATTATAATTAATTACAAACAAGAAAAATAATTAAAGATTAGTGATAATAATAATAAATAACAAACAAAAGTAATAATAGTAATAATAATAATAAATAAACAATAATTAAAGTTGATTTTTTTATTATAATACACTAATAATTTTACATATTTTCGGACACTATTAATTGAGTTAGGTATTAAATTTTAATATTTCAAAATTATTGGTGTATATGAATTATTTAAAGAGATTAATTATTGTATAATTAAGATAAGAGTAAACTGAAATAGAAAAGAGAGAGAGCCTTATAGAGGGGAGAGAAAGAACATAGGAAAGAAGAGAGAGAAAGAAGCAGAAAAAGAGAAGGAAGAGGGAGAAAAACAATAGTGTGATTTTTAGCTTGATTTATAGCCGACTGATATACACCGAATTACCAAAACTGCCGCTCGACGACAAGTCGACCACCACCGAATCACCATAGATGGCCACGGAAAACTCTCATGCGCCATCCAATCTTGACGCCGATGAGAATTTTCAATCAATTTTTCAGTCGTTTTCCAATCTTTTTTTTTTCGGTGATTTTGGAACAGTTGAGAATATTTCCTTAAGAGCTTCGATTTGATATCTTATTTGCTAATTTTGAATGATTTTAGAGAAATATATATATATATTAATACTTGAAATTTAAATATAATAATAATTAATTAATTATAATTAATTAAGATTTATGAAATAAGATGAAATTTAAAAATAATAATTATAATTAATTGATTAATTATTTGTAACTAGAATGAAAATTAGAATAAATAAAATAAAATAAATGAATAAATAATAAAAATAAATGGAAATAAGTATACATATATATTAAATTTAGAAAAAAATTATTAATGATTAAAACAAATTAAATATTTGAATTATAAATATTGGTAGTAATTTACAGAATAAATTAACTATATTTAAATATAAGTATATGAATAAATATATGCATGAAACTAATAAATTAATTGTAAGGTAATAAATTAATAGTTGGTTAATGAAGTTATATTAAATTTTATTGTTAAATTATTATTTATATAAGGATTATTATTTATAAATTAAGTTAAGTTAATTAAATTATTTATAAATTAAATTGAGTTAATTAATTATTAAATTATGAAATTAAGTGATGAATATAATATGATTAAAATTCATTGAAATTTATAAAACTAATTAGTTAATTAAAATTTGTATTGTTATGATTATGATAATTAAGTTATTATTATTATTATTATTATTATTATTATTATTATTATTATTATTATTATAACTTGAAATAAGAGTAATTGAACAATATATATATATATATACACACACACACACTTAAAAATTTATTTAAACAAGTTAATTAGATATAATTAAATATAAAAATGATTAAATTAAAAGATTAATGTGTTGTATATAAAAAAAATAGATAAATAAAATTAATTACTTAATTAAAATTTGTATTATTATAACTATAATAATTAAGTTATTATTATCTTTATTTAAGAATAAATAATAATAATAATTATTAAAATATAATTAATGTCAAGTAGTGATTAATTATTAATATTGTTATTATTGTAGTAATAAAGTATTATTATTAAATTTATCAATAAATTTATTATAATTATTATTATTAGTTATTGTCAATTTTAATATTATTAATATCATTATTATTAAAATTTACTATGATAAAATAAGAAAATTTAAGTATATAATAATTTTATTAATTTAATAAATTCTTCATTATAGAAAATTGTTATTATAGTTGTTAATAGAAGTTTATTTTAGAAACTAAGATAAATAAGTTATATATATGTATATATGTTAATTTATTTTAATTGTAGACAAATATAGAATTTTTATTTTTTAAAATTTTAAAGATTAAATAAATATTATTTAAATACAATCGAATGAATTAGTTAATAATATAAATATTATCATTAATATTTTTTAAACAATTAAAATAAATAAACAAAATTAATATAATTTAATTGTATATTAATATATTATAAATACTTGGTAAATTTTAGATATTCAAATTATATTAACTCTTTGAAAATATTGTTAGAGAATTAAGATAGGCATTTGGCTTAACAATTGAGAAAATATTTATTTGAGTATTATTTTTAGAATTTGGAGAAAAATTGAATTACACCGAAACTCTAATGAAATTTCTTTAGAATTTAAGAATCGTTTTTATGCATTTTTTCCATAACATACATTCATAGTAGCTAATAAAATTTATGTTATACTTTAAGTTAAATATTATTTTAAAAATGAATTCAACTGCAATTATTGAATATAGAAGAGATCATGTTAGCTAAATAAGTACAATATTTAATTCAAATGAGTGAATAAATTTATAACATTATATATCTAAAGTGTTACATATATATATGATTTTAAAAGAAAATTTTACTAAATTCAGAATAACATTTTATTTTTTAATGATATTTTTTTCTTATAAATTAAGAACAAATAATGGTAATTGAGTTTTTCATATATATGAATAATTAATTATACTATGGCTGGATAAATATTTTATACACTTTTGCTATGATCCTATATTATCACACATTAATGAAAGATGTTTATAAAATTAAAAGTGACAATGATTTACCGTTTTGAGAGTTTTGCTCTGCAAATATATATTGAAATTATTTTTCATTGAGCTTGCGAGATAACTAATCATGTACTTTTTTTTTATTGAAGATGAATCAATAGAGAATTATATTTTAGTGTATATAATTTGAACTGAATTATTTATATTATTATGAGAACTAAAAAATATTTAAAAGTTATATTTGAGATTTTAAGTATTACTTGTCCAGCTAATTAATGATGATATATGCAAATACTTATATATATATTATTTAATTCATATTTGTTCTTTTTTATTACGTATTTATCTATTCAGTGAGTAATTGAATTTACTCTTTTAATATATAAAATATTTTTAGATACAGTTGGAGAATAATTCAGTAGAATTTTTCTCATTTTTATTCATTCCATCAGTATATAAAAGAGATTGGATCAATATATTAATATTTATCATTTAATTTTACTAAGGATTATTTATGTTATTATAATGAATAATATCAATTTGTACTTAAAAATAAAATTATTTATTTGTATGATATAAATAGCCATTCACCCATAGCCATATGTATAAAAATAATATTAAGTATTTGAATTATGAATTATGATTGTACAACGAGTTCTATATTATGATTTTCTTAAGTATTTATAAGAGATTTGGTCAGATTATTGGTTTAGTACACTCCTAATATTAGAAAAGTGGGGAATGACAATAATAGGATCATTTTTTTAAAATTTCTTATTTCAATAAAAATGTAAATTCTTTCGTTTTTTATTAATGGAAAGTTCTTTTATTATTATTTTTTTCACCATGCATATGCATCAGAAATATCCAACTTTTTTAATTATTTAATATTTATATACTTATTAAATAATTAAATTATATATATGTAAGACATATAAACTAATTTTTTTAGTGTACTGAGTGTAATATGCATTTCAACTAACATGAATATAAAATTTATTTTTTATAAGTTTAAAGAAAAACTTATATATTTGTAAATGTTGAATGTATTAAATCTTATTTGAGCGAATCAACTCCATAATTTCAGGTCATCTCATTTTTTATTATTGTTATTATTAATTTAACTCGATAATTATATTATTTAGTATTATTAGATTCCCATGCATGCAACACGTGGCTCGATTATTATTAATTAAGACCATAGGCATTTAAACCGTATTTTTAGGAGCGGATCCACGTGAGAGCCAGCGGAGTAAACTATACATAGGCATACATACATACATACATACATACATACATACATATATATATATATAGAAAGAATTCCCACACAAATAAAGATGATTCATATTCTCACTTATAAATCGAATCATAAATTTTAATTTAAAAAATTAATTAAAATTATAGGTTTCTTGCAAAAATAATCTAAAATTAAGTTATATTTTCAATTTTTGCAAAAATAATCTAAAATTAAGTTATATTTTCAATTTTACTGCATTACTTTTTTTTTAATTTTACGGTAAAATAATTTTTAAATTATTAAAATATAATAACAAAATAGGATCATATTTTTTCTTCAATAAAAATTGAACGCCTATTTTAAACATAGTTTTCAAATTACAAAAGTACAACAAAATGGAACCACATTTTTTCTTCAATAGGAATTGGACACATTAATTTTTTTCTTCAATAAATGCTCCTTACAAAAGGCCACTGATTTTTAAAAAATTGTGACCATTTGTTTTTATTGTTTTTTATCTTTAAATTTTAAATTAAATATTTTAAAATATTAAATTAAAATATTTATGCTAAATTTTCTATTTATATGTAATAAATACCCATATATATTATATTTTGATAACAAAATTTACATTTTTATTTATATTAATATATTTTATTTAATTTATATTTTTTAAAATAATTTTGACATATATAATAAAAATTATTTAAAAATATTTTTTTAATATATAACATAATTCACATATTAGTTACTATATTGCATTACAAAAGAAAGTATATATATTTCTGTTATTATTTTAGTATATAAAGATATATGTATTATATATCTACACATATCAATTTTTTTAGAGAAAAAATATCAATATGTAGTTATATTTTAATATTTATAGGTATATGACAACTATAACTACATATATCGATTGTCTTTCAAAAATAATTAATATCAGAAAGCAGCTGTAATATCTTAATATATAAAGGTATATATAATATATATTTATATATACCTATTGTTATAGAGAAAGAATATTAGTATGTAGTTGTTATAACTTATTATATTTAGATATATACTAATTATAACGACATATATCTATTATTTTTTAAAATAAATGTCAATATATAACTGTAATATCTTAGTATATGAAGTTATATATATCATATACCTACATATCTTAAAAAAATAATATTAATATACAGCTGTTATATATTATTTTATTTAGATATATACTGACTATAACTACATATATCAATTATTTTTTAAAAAAATTATTAATATTTAACTGTAATATCTTAGTATATAAAGATATATCCAGCAAATATCTACATATAGCGATTGTCTTGAAAAAAAGAATATCATTATACAGTTATTATATCTTAGTATATACATGTATATGCTAAATATAACTACATAAATATTTTTTCTTTAAAAAAATAGTATCAATATGCAATTGTAATATCTAGTATATAAAGATATATATAGTATATACTAATATTACAGTATATATTATATATAACTACACAATAAAAAATAGTTTTCAAAAAATATAAAAAATTAAAAAAATTGTATAAAAAATAAAAAATACTATAGTTTGTGGATATTTTAAAAATAAAAAAGAAAAAAAAGAAAAAAGAAAGAAAATTATAAAAAGAAAAAAACAAATAGATAAAATAAAATAAAAAAATTAAAAAAACAAACGTTTAAAAAAAGAAAGAAAAATTAAAAGTAGGAGACCACATAGTTAAATTGTTAAAAAAATAAGGAATCACATGCTCAAACTATACACTAGCGCGGTGATTCCTTGTGGATCGCTTAGTTGGAGTGCAAGCCAATTATAAAAGACATATGGTTGTTTTTTAATTATAAATCCCACTTAGACCTTTTAACTCGGTCGTTGAGTAAATTTCGTTCCTCAACCTCACGAGCCACTTGAATCCTTTTATTATGGCCCCAACATTACAACTTATTGCAAGCCCTAATTCATTATTTAATTAAAGATTAAACTGTTATTTTATTCCATCTCTTTGTTTTAATTTCTTTTATCCTTATTATAAATTTTTTAACAATAATAAATTTTTGATACTTTTTTACAATCATGTACTTAGGAATCATAATTAAAAAATAAGATATATACATTAAATATATAAATATGCCAAATAATTTAAATATTAATTTTTCATAATTTTGAAATAAAAAGACTGAAATATATTTTAATTTTTTATAAAAAATAATATTAAATTAAATATCTAAAACTAATATTAAATTAAATCTCTATCTACATTCATAATTTTTTTTTGTAAAAAATAAAGTTAAGTTAAATCTTTATCTCCATTCATATTTGATCGAAATTCCATTTAAAATAATTTTTTAATTAAATATATTTTATTGATAATAAAATGAATTATTTAATTTAAAAAATATGAAGTTAATCACCAACTTCATACATATTAAAATTTTTCTTGAATTTCATTATGTTATATTTTTTATACTAGACTTTGACTCAATTCAATTTGATTAATAGTAAAAATTTTAATTAATTTTATTTGCATTTCTTTAGGTAAGTGCTCAAATAAGTTAGAGATAATAAATTAGTATTTAAATATTAGCAAATGATATAAAAAAAAATTCAACCAAATGGCGCGTGAGGATAGGTTACAGCATTTACTCAATCACCGAGAATAAAAGTGTGGATAATCCCAAGGACTAAGCGGGATTTACAATTAAAATAATAATAATAACGTGTCTTTTTATCCAACTGTATAATCTACATGGAATTACAGTAGCGTATAATTTCTCCAAAAATTGTTATGGAGAGGAGAGAAGACGGGACCACATCATAAATCTGAAAAAAAAAATGAAAAATCTTGAAATGAAAAACAAAAAGTAAAAAGTGAAAAAAAGGAAATACAGGAAAATTGTGAACGCAACTTAAAAAATTGGTATACGATGTAATTTTCAATAAAATAAAAATATTATAATTTAAATTTATAATTAATTTTATTTATAAATAAAAATATGAATCTAGTTGATAACAGAGTTTCCCTATATATATGTACTTTTAACTCAATTAATATGCCTCTACCTTTTATATTTTATTTTTTAGTTAATTATTAATTTTCTTGAATTATTAACCAAAAATTTAAATTAAAATCTCCCCTTTCAAAAAGATGAATGAGTTTTTATGGCTAAAATAAATAAAAGGGATAATACTTAAATGCACTCTAAAAATACAACAAAAATTATATTTAAACACTTAAACTTTTTTAATTCATTTAATTCTTTTTTCCTAAAAATCTAATTTTTAAGCTCTTATCATCCTAATGAAAGTTTATTCAGCTGTTAACCAATGTTCGTGTAACTTGTGAGAATCATTATTTATAGATTTTGTTATTAAAAATATATGTTTCAATAATAAAAAATATGATTAAAAATTAAAATATCAATCTATTCATTTCCAAACAATTTGGCCGCCACTCTCATCTCCTAGCTTGTCTTTGAAAACTCCTTCACTTCCTCTCTTTAACAACATGGTTTATGCTCATGTTTTTTTTTGGATTTATCATGAAATTTCATGATTTTAATTTATGTCTTTTAAATTTTGTTTCTTTTTCTTTAATGTTGTTAATTGCAAGATCTCCGACGAGCCAACAAAGAGAGAAAGGGAGAGGGATTTGCTAAGAGGGTGTTTGGTTTAGCTTACAAAAAATAAGTATGGTAAACATCTTAACTTTATCTCCTGATCAGAAAACATAAAAAAGAAAATTAGAGAAATTTAAAACCTTTGTTTTAATTTGACTGATTTGAGAGCCAACCTAAAGATTATTTCATAATTAAATAAAAGATAGAGAGGTTAGATTAGCGATGGAGGCTCAGATCAGTAGGCCTTGAATCAGACAAGAAAGAAAGACCACGATTACGATGGCTGCAAGAAGCAAGCTTTTTATGAAAGAAGAAAAGAAAAGGCTTATTTCTATAGAAAACCTCTATATTGCAAGCATTCTTAGAAGCAGTAGCAGCAGAAGCAGAATCAAAAGCAAATGAAAGGCAAAAGGTGATGGCAACGATGATGGAGATTAGAAAGGCACATCTCAGGGAATATACTCACATATATACATGTATAAACACACAAACAAATGTGAGAGCTGTTGATTTCATAAAAAAAAGTTATTTTTATTTTATTATTTTATCAATATTTAATTTTATTATTTTATTATTATTTAATTTTACCAATAACAATGAGACGTGTAAAAAAAAAAGGACTTATATATGCAAGAATTAACGGCAAAATAAGTTGTCATGACGTTAAGGGTATATTCAGTTTTTTTTTTTATCGAAAAAGGGGCTAAATGGATAAAAAAAATTTAAATGTTTAAGAGTAATTTTTGCTATATTTTAAGGATGTATTTAAACATTATCTTTAAATAAAATAGTGAGAGATGATAATTTATGTTTTTTGAATAATCTAATAGGCCAACCGGTAAAGATTATGAATTAGTTGGAGATATACTAGAATCAAACTCATCAAATAAATTAAATCTAGAATATAAAAAAGGCTAGATAATTATATTAATTTTTTATATAATAATGTAATTAAATCTATAATAAAATTACTTTTTATTAAAAAAAATTTACCAACAACTTGAACCTCTATTAGTAATTTTGTCTAAAATTACCCATAGATAGAATCTCCGTCAATAATATTCATCTATAGTCATTATTTTTTTAACTAAATAGATTTAAAAAATTTGCTAATAGTTTACCGGCATAATTTTAAACACATATTATTTAAGGATTACAAACAAAATTTATTTTTTTTTTGAAATTAATAGTAAAATAATATACGGACTAAATGTGTGTTGGAAATTTATCTGACATTTTTTTTTCTCTCAACTTCGTATGAAATTTCATAACATTTTTGCAATGTATATCTTTTAAGTTTCTTATGTCTTAATCAAAAGTCACAATGCAGCTCTTAGAGTATGTTTCGCCACTATATATAATTCATAAGTAATAAGCTTACACATTCAACTTTGCAGTTATAAAATATATAAAATATGAAATTAAAAGCATCCAAAAGAATAAAATATTAATTTTAATAAATATCATGCATTATTAAATCATTTTATTCGCCGTCCAAACAAATCTAATTTTCTTACAAAAAATCTTTTGTTTCTATGCAAAAACAACTGATTCTTGAAACAGATGTCAAATAAGGAAACACCTTTTTGTTTTTTGAAAAATCACACAGCTCCTTGAAAAAATCAATATCTTATATATCCAATGTTTTGCCTAAAAGAATTTTACACCTATTTTTTTAAAAACATTTTTATGTCGCTCTGTGAGTATTATGTATATATATATCAATTTTCTCATTCGGAAGAAGAGAAAGAACTCGCAGCTAAAGTTTCTTATATCTCAGTCATTGAAAATTTGATGTATGTAATAATCTATATAAGATCAGATATTGCTATACAGTGAGAGTTGTGAATAGATTTATGTCAAATTCAGAAAAAACTTATTGAAAGACTATAAAATAGATTTTGAGATATCTACGGGCCACCATTAAAAAAATATTTGTATTTTGGTAAAAAAGATTTAAAAGTACAAGGCTGTATACATGGAGATTTTGGAGGTGAAGTCGATATATTTACTGTTGAAAATATAGCTGTTAGTTAGATGTCAAAGTTACAGAAAATTATCACTCTATCCACTATAGAGACCAAGTATGTGGTAGTGACTAAAGTCAATAAAGAGATGATATAACTTCAAAGTTTGTTAGTTGAGCTGAGATTCAAACAGGAGAAGAATATCTTATATAGTGATAGTCAGAGTGCGATACACTTGGCAAAGAATTCAACATTTCATTCTAGAACCAAGTATATTGGACTACGTTATCACTTCATCAGAACTCTATTGGAGGATGAGGTATTAATACAGGAGAAGATCCAAGGAAGCAAAAATCCATTAGATATGTTGACGAAGATGATGTCTATTGAAAAACTGAAATTGTGTTCAACTTCAGTTGGCTTGCAAGAGTAATAAAACTAGAAAGACATGCCGCACAAATCGAAGTGTGAAAACATATTGAAATCAGTCTTCAAGTGAGAGATTATTAAGAAAATTACACGATTTGAAGAGTAAAAAATGGAGATATATTTTTTGTCAAAAATAAAAGTTCATTTTTTTTATCAAAAATGGAGATGCCTAATTTTGTAAAAAATGGAGGTACCTAATTTTGTAAAGAATGGAGGTGTCTAACCATTATTAAAATTTTATCAACCCAATTTTTGAAGCGTATATAAATTTCTTATATCTCATTTGAAAGATCATCCCAAAAATTAGAGAGTTGGAGAGAAAAACTTTTAAAAATTAAGTTTGTAAAAGAATTTTGTAAAGAAAATTCTTGGGTAAAATTTTAGATATGAGTTGTGAGTTATGAGTACTGTAAACACTTTAAATATTTTCTCCCTTTAATAAAATAATTTACAACAGATTCGGAGATATAGGTAAAAATTAATCGAACTTTGTTATTAATTTTATGTATATATTATTTATTATTATTATTTTAATTCTCGCACATCTAATTTATAAAAAAAATCTGTATAATTTTTTTAACAGTAAATTCATAGAGTCATTCATTTTTCTCAATTGAATGAATTTTAGTGTTATTTCATGGGTATTGGAGGTTTTGTGGATTTCGTACGTTTTTTTATGGTATTACAAGATAACCCATTAGTAACTGCTACATTTGTCCAAAAAAAATTAGTAACTACTACATGAGTTAATGGCACAATGAAGTGTGATACTTTGTACCATTGTTTTAAAAAATAGCCACGTGTCATGATTAGGGGGGGAGTCAAGGGGCACGGGTCATTTGGCCCCCTTGGTTTCAATATATAAATATACATATATATACATATATGTGTATCTATATTTATTTTTTAATTAATTTTTAAATATTAATTATTTTAAAATTTTAAAATTAATTTTTAATTTATTATTTTAATAATTTTATTGAATATTATAACTATTTATAATTATTATTTAATTTATAAATTTTAATTTATTATTTTAATGGTCAGGTTAATTATTTTAGAATTTTATTATGAATTAGAGTTTAGAGTTTTAATGAGTAGATAAATTATTTTAGAATTTGATTATAATATGAAATGAAAATTTAAAATTTTATGATTAGGTTAATTATTTTGTAATTTGATTATGATTTGGGTTTATAGTTTTGTGATTAGTTTAATTATTTTGTAAAATATATTCTATCATATAAATTTATTTAAAAATAATTAGTTTAAATATTTTTTTAAAAATATCTCAAAAAATATAAAAATATTATTTAAGAAATAATATATGTTGTATAGTTTTGCTTGTAATTTTTATAGTAAAATTTAAATATTAAAATAAAAATAATAAAAATCCTAACATTTAATTATTTAATATGTAAATAAAATTAAATATAAATATTAATATCAATTATTTATATTAATTTTTTAATTTAAAAATAAAATAAAATATAAATTTATCTATATTTTTTTTTATTTAGAAATTTTGCCTCTCCCCCTACCAGAGTACCTTTTTTAAAGTTTTGATTTTACCATTAGTCATGATCAAAATGGCTTCTCATTCCAACTAGTAAATCCTAGTTGGAATACTGTTGCAGTATATAATTTCTCGTAATTCACATCACAACAAAGAAGGACGTACACATTAATAATATGTCCCTTTTTCTCTATATATAAGAAAGTTCAATCAATTTTGCAGGAAAGAGTAAAATGTCCCATTCACCACATATTTTTATAGTGTTTTTATTATGTATGTTAGTCGTGGTCAGATGAGAAACGTACTCACTACTCTATATATCATCCTCATTTGAGCAAGTTAAGTAATTGAGTGTTTTGTTTTAAAAGTGAGTGTTATTCAATAAACTAATAAGTATGAGTGTGTGTGTGTGACAAAATTCCCAACACCATACAGAGAACATGCGGAGGGGATTCAACTACACACTATCCTCCACATGAACGGAGGAGATGGAAACAAAAGCTATGCCAACAACTTCTTTTTTCAGGTATATGTATTAACATTCTCTTTGCATTTTATTAAAAAAAAGTTGTTTTATTTTATAACGCAAGCAGGTAATAATATGGAATAGAATCATAATCTTATATGTTTAATTAACAGGAGGAGGTAATGTTAAAGGCAAAGCCAATATTACAAGGAAGCATTATAGAGATATGCAGCAACAATCTGCCAGAGCGCATAACAATGGCAGACTTGGGTTGCTCTTCAGGACCTAACGCTTTTGTCCCATTATGGGAAGTCATTGAGGCCATTGATGAAACCTGTCATCGATTGAATCGAAAAGCCCCTATGTTGCAAGTATTCTTGAATGATCTTCCAGGGAGTGATTTCAATGCCATTTTCAAATCATTGCCAAAATTTTATAGGAAGCTTGAGGAAGATCAGAAATTTACTGGGCCTTGTTTGGTTGCTGCAATGCCGGGAACTTTCTATGGGAGACTGTTTCCACCACAATTTCTTCACTTTGTTCACTCTTCTTATAGCCTTCAGTGGTGCTTTGAGGTTGCTGTCTTTATCCTTAACTTTTTCTTTTTTTTTTTCTTTCTCCTTTTTTATGGCTAACAAAATTGAATATATATATATATATATATAACATTAATAATTCATATTTATAATTGGACAACATCAAAACAAAATTAATTACAATTTACAAATTATACAAAATTAATCAAAGTTTATAGACAGTGCAAATTAACCAAACTATAAAGGAAAAACCATCTTGTTTTTCCTCAACTTAGGTCACTTTTCAATTTTTTTTCCTAATTTAAAAGTTGCATCAATTTAACATATGAACTTTACTTTTTGTTATAAATATATCCAATCTTATTTAGTCAAGTGAGTTTACTCACATATTCATGATGATGTGATTTTAAATGGCATAAAAGAATTTGTGACATAAAAAAAAAAAAAAAAAACCTATTATGTTTATCCTCAACTTAGATTACTTTTTCAATTTTCATTCGATTTTTAATTTTAATTTCAAAATATTTATTAAATATTAAAAAAATTTTACAACTTAATTTTCTCTTTAGATTTTCAATTGCAAGATGAATTTAGTAACGAAATTACTCAAACATGCCTAATTACCTACAGTACTCAGATCATTGATCAATGATCTTTTTTATGTAATTAGATGCACTTAATACTTTGACATAGTTAAAAATAATTTTTTTATATTTAGGTTAATGAAAACATAATTTTTGTTTTAAAAATATTTTTATATTTTTAATAATAAGAAATTTTGTTATTTCCTTTTTCTATTACTAAAAACAATAAAAATTATATTTTAAGTAAAAAAGTATTATTTACATCTGAAAAATAACTTGACTTTAAAATTGCAAAAGTGACATAAGTTTAGAATAGTATAAAACAAAATTTTACAATTTTAGGATCTCAATTTTAACCGAGACATTTACCACTACGGGGAAAACTGTTTGGCATAATATTTTCCTCTTTAAATGCTAAAGAAAGGGAGAATTGATTATTTTTTGAGATATAATAATTAATTTTTGCTTATCATTTGTAAGATATGGTACTTTGTATGCTTTATGAAAATCACATCATCATATGTCAAAATATAAAGAATTGGAATTATGAACTTAAGTAATTCATTGTTACATAAAGAATTCAATTAAGAATAAGGTCCAAAAAAATATAATGATGTGAACAAATTAGGTATCTAATCCACACACACGCAAATATGTAATTCATACTTCGTTAATACTTTACCAAGTACCAAAAATTCCAATGAATAAGGGTAACATTTATATCTCAAAGACAAGTCATCCTGATGTTCACAAGGCATATATCTCAATCAGTTTGAGAAAGATATCATAACATTTTTGAGTTGTCGTTCAGAAGAAATGATACTTGGAGGTCGAATGGTTTTTACCATACATGGAAGAGAAGACGACACTACAGGTTCTTCCAATTCCAGTGGCTGGGATTTGCTTTGGCTTACGCTAAATGACATGGTTTTCGAGGTAATTAACTAATTATATACTCCATTCATTCCTTTTAAGTGTCCGTTTAAGAAATTCTTTTTCCTAAACAAATATAAATTTAAGAAAATAAGATACCTAAAAGAAAATAATATTGGGATGTTCGCATGTGTTCTCTGTTTTCTGACTTCTAATCTTTCACTTTTTTTTTATAGGAAAGAACTATTTTTTATCTTTATCAATATTAAATGGAAAAAACATATTTACTACATAAAAACTACCCAAATTAAGTACCAAACCCATTACATACCCAACCTACAGATAGCCTCACAAGTATATGAAAAAATCCCAGAACATAATTACAACTGAATAAAGAAGTAAATTCTAGCAAATAATACAATATGAGACTTGTTGCTGGTACAGAAAATACAATATAAAGAAGCAACTCAGAAGCATTTCATTCAATAGGCCGAAATTATGTGAAGATATATTGCACTGGACCAAATTTTCTTCAGATATATTGCAAAGGTGCGCAGATGGCGATTGATACATCTGCTATAATTTCAAAATTAATAAAGTTCCATCAATGTCCTAGGTGTTCTAATCTTCAACTTAAAAGAAAATAAGATATAATTATTCATTTTATTCTAATGTTATCCTTAGTTTATTCAGTTTTTAAAATATTTTAAATCTTACTTTCTCAAAATTTGGAATCAGTTGTCTTATTTTCTGAAAATGTGTTTTAGTAAAAACAATACTAGTAAATGATATTTTTAATATTGGTGAAATAACCAAAGTGGATACCTAAAAGGGATGGACGAAGTAAAATGAAAATAGTCTTTAGAATTGATATCATTTGAATTAATTTAAATAATAAAAAGGTTGGTATAGTTAACAAGTTTTTATTTTATGATATGTAAACAGGGAATAATTCAAGAATCAAAACTGGAGTCATTCAATCTTCCATTTTATGGAGCATCAGCAGAAGAAGTGAGAAAGGTGATCGAAGCAGAAGGATCATTTAATATAAATAGATTGGAGACATTTAATATTGGTTGGGATGCAATTATCGGTGATGATTGTGTAGATAAATACACAAAAGGCAAACATATGGCTAACCACATGAGAGCTACTCTTGAATCTGTTCTTACCACTCATTTTGGAGCTCAAATTATTGATCTTCTCTTTCTAAGATTTTCCATCAAAATTGGAGACTTCTTGGAAAATGCCAATGGTGCTTACACTAGCCACACCGTTTCTTTGACTAAGAAATAAACTGTTCTGTGAGATGGATTAATACTGATCTTAATTAGTGCAGGATGCAAATTATGCATTGAACTTTTATAGAATTTAACTTTTTTTTTTAAATTCAGTTTTTTAGTTCATGAACAACTCGAATTCTGTGTATAAATAAAGAATCTGTGTATAAATAAAGAATTCATTGCCATGAATTCAATGTTTTAAGAAAATATTAGTAATAGTCGAATTCCTCATATTGATACATTTTCCAATTCTATATATAAACAACTAAATAGTGAATTTATTTTATTTGCCAATGAATTCTAACACTTGCAATTGGGTTTATTTTTTCATATATTGTATACATTGATAATGTAAAATTCATTTAAAACTAAGAAAAATTACATTTAAAAATAATTAATGTTGATGAATTAAATTTAATATTTCATTTTTAATACAAAATAAATTTTCATTAATAAATTAAAAAGTAAATCTTTAAGGTACAAATAAAATTATATAATTTATAAAATATACATATCTAATAAATTTACTTGATCTCTCTAAACTTTTTTCAATATAAATTGTGTATAATGGTAACATGTCATGAGTAATATAACTTTTAGCGAGACACTAATTATATTTGTTATCTGTAAAAATATATTGAATTATTTTTCATATAAAAAGGATATTTCCATTTTGAAAATGATAAATAACGTCATTATAGAATTTCAAACCTCTATTCGAAAAGTAATAACCTTTAAATAAGGAAGGATAAAACTGCATAACAAAAAATTAAATTGAATTCAGTTTTATTTTAAAAGATAAAGAATATAAAAATAAAAATAAATACTAAATACTAAATTTTATATCTATATTGATTTAAAAATTATTTTGAATACACATTACAAATAAAAATGCACAAAATTAGAAAAAAAAAAAGAACAGCATAAAAGCTAAATAATAAATTAAAAAGAAACAGAAAAAGTTACACGAGGATGCTGCTTATCAATGAATTGACGACAACTCTGCTCTCAAATTAAGAAGAAAATGTCCTATGAGAACTCAAACAAAAATGAAGTGGTTAGTAAAAAATGGTGTTCTTATCTGAATAAAAAAAATATTATTCTCTCTCTATTTTTTGAAATTGTTTAATTTTTTAAGTTTTTGAATAAAAATACTTCAGGTTGTTTAGTTGTAGAATTTTCTAAAGAAAAATGAAAAATAAAATTTATTACTTAGTTAGAAATATTTTATTTTTAAAAAATTATAAAATTATTATTATTTTATTTATTAGCTAATAATTGATTTTTAAAAAATTAGTTTTTATTATTTTTAAATAAAAAACACGATCTTAAAGATATAAGAGTTGGTTTCTCACTTCGATTTCTATAAAATTCTTTTTAATTTTTTATAAAAAATAAAAAATTAGAAAATAAAAAAGAAACTAAACAATGAAAATAGAAAACATTCTCTACAATTAAACAAAGACATTAAAAACAAAACCTGAATGCATGTCTGGTCAAAACTTCGGACTCAAGCAAAATATCCTAGGATTAGCTCAGTCCAGCTCAAATGTATATATAATATTATATATATATATATGTGAATTATACGTATATATATTGGAAATGAAGAAAATTGTTTGCAACTGTTTTTCTTTTGAACAAGCTAGATCATATCTTGCACGTTATTGCGAAATTAATATTATTATATAGATAATGAAAAATAAAAAATAATGCATATTAAATAATAATATATAATATATGTAAAAAATGTAATTTTTTTTACATATTAAATATTCGAAATATATAACAATATACAAATGTTCGTTTGCACACAAAATGTGCAAAATATAATGACAACATATTTAACAATATATATTTAAAATTCATAAATAAAATATTAAACACAAAAAATAAAAATAATAAATAATAAAATAAAACAAAACAAAAGTTATTTTGATAAAAACAAAATAGTGTTTCACTTTTGAGATATCATATACAAAATATAGTGCATATGCAATCAGCAAAACAATACCCAATATAAGAAGAAAATAAATAATTAAATTTGTAATTTTTTAAATTGTAAATTTTGTTTTTATTATTAAACCAAAGTACTAATGATAAAACCGTATTTTTACTGCTATTTAAGATAATTTCTAATTTCATTTTTATCTATTTTCAAGTAAATTTGATTCATTTTTCTTTATTGAGATATAATTTATCTTATTTTAACTTGAAAAGATTCAAAATATAAGTTTTTAATTGAAATTTGAGTAAAGTAGAAAAAAAAAATATGCAATTGTCAGAAAAAAAATATATTTAAAGACACGCTTGTGGCACTCAAGGCCATGTTCATGAACTTCAATTTGAATCTTCCAAAGAAGAGAAAATGAGAAGTAGAAGTCTCCAAAGAAAAATCAATCCCACGACCATAATATTCAAAGGCTATGCCGGTGGAAATTATTCATACACTGCCTAAAGATGAAAAGAGAGATGGCCAAAGAATTCCAAAGTGAATTGAAGACCATAGTTGTGGCACTCAAAGATCATGCCCGTGGGAATGAAAGAGTTAGCTGGAAATATATTTTTGTAAAGATAACTTTTAAAATTTGACTTCTTTTTCAATTATGATTCTTCCAACCCTATTATAACTTTTTACTACTTACAAAAGAAGTCTCTTAAGCCCCCTATAAATACCCTAGTTGTTCCTCATAACAAGCCACATAATTTTAAAGAGCAAAATTCTAGATTTTTGAAGTCAAGGCTTTGAAGAGAAGAAGAGATTTTTCTTCAAGATTTATTCAAGACCAATAAGCTCCCTTCAATCCAAAGTTTGATCTTTCTTATTCATTTTTAGTTTCAATCATGTCTTCTACTTTTCTATTTACTTTTTAGTTTTTATTTCAATTATGAGTAACTAAATATCCTAATTAGAGTTAAACCTCTCTTATTGATTTTGCTATGGATTAATTGTTTCTTATTTAATTTAATTACAATTTATTATTAATTATTTTATTATCTTTGTACTTAATATTTTGATTATATGGCCAATAACTAATTGATCTAATATGTTATATAATGGAGTGAGAGTGGAAGAAAAATATTAGTTCAAGAAAATAATAATTTTAAATTAGTTTTCACTTAGAGATAAGGTAAACACTTAAAAGATTGATACTATATTCTCATAAATTTTAATGAATTAAATTAATCACTTATAATCACCGACTAATAATCAACGAAAAACTAAAACTAAATCAGTACCTTAAGAAATTTATAGTTTATCAATAGAGATAGTTTAACCCTAATGTAAAAAATATTAGATTTAAATTAAAAATTACTTTAGCTTTAATAATGGTTAATTTTAGTTTCTACTCTCACACCTTTTAACAATCCAAATAATAATTAATATAATTTTTAGTACTTAGAATACTCTTTCTCGTGAAAATAATTCACTCACCTCTATCCTATTTGTTAATGAACTTTACACTTGTTGTAGCTAGACTAAAGGACAGATAACTAAAAAGTTGAAACTTGAAATTCATACTATTTATTAAATAAATTATAATTTTTAAAAAACTTCATCTTATAAAACATAATTTTAATTTTTTTCAAGCATTAAGAATAAAAAATTTAACATTGAGATAATGTAAATCATAACATAATTTATTTCTAAATAAGCTCATATTATCATTGAGTTCAAATATAATTCTAGTTAAAAAGTGGTTAAAAAATCTATTAAAAATAAAATTAAATAATATAAAATTCCAAATCTAAATATAATTAATAATATGTTTATTTTAAATTATTTTGAAGATAAAAATAATTTAAAATTATAACTCACAAAATTTATTAGAAGTTAAAATAAAAAATAAAAAATTGAAAAGTATAATTGTAAAAAAGAAAAGAAAATAAAAAGAAAAGCAAAATCATAAAAGAAAATAAAAAAAAAGAAGGAAAAAATGTAAAAAGGAAAAGAGTTCACTAAAGAACAATAAAAATGACCACAGGTTTGTCCAAATGACATATAACTATTTGTTAATGGCTTTTATATTCTAAAAACAGTGTCATATGTATATATACACCCTAAAAAGGAATAAAAAAACAGTAAAAGGAACTTAAAAAAAAGGAAAAAGAAAAATAGGGTTAACATGGAAAAGAAAAAAAAAAGACCAATCTACTATCACAAGAAACAATAGTTCTTGTGGCAATTTTAGTGTATATATAATATATATGGTATATATTTGAAAGAAAGAATGTTAATATATATATATATATAGGTCCACTGGCCCGATTTGTTAGCCAGGTTAACATTAACAACTCAAAATAGCCCGACTCATTCAGGTTTAAGGTCGGACTGCAAACTATATATTCAAATACGAACTATACCTGGGCTAGGTTAGGGGTCCAACCTTGCCCAAATACACCCTTACATCTGTACCATAATCAAGAAATATATTATATTGTACTAATTTATTTTTGTTAGATTTATTCTTGAAATATTATGTATTTTGTGTTTTTGTGGCAGTATATTTATTTATGAATAACAAAATCTGTTTTAATGTTGTCTTTGATCTATTGTTTTCTTATTCTTTACTATTTTTCGATTCTGTACTTACAAACAAAAGTCAGAAAAAACACTAATCCAATACACAAGTATCAATTCATAACCATTTGCACTTCAAAGAATCTCATAAAATAATAGTGCTATTCATTCTGGATTAACCTCCAACTATGAGATCTAAAGTGATATTTAGAATAATAACAGGAAAAAAAATCACTGTAAGGATTCATCCATGAAGATGTTATGAGTTGTTAAAATCCCTTTTGTTGAAGTACAAGAAGTTGTCTTTACCAGAAGCAATGAATACAGAAGTAGAAGAAAACCCAACATATTTACCTTCTGACTTGGTTTTGCATATTTCAGCAACATATATATTTGAAGAGCTGGTGTTCTTTTTTATATGGTTGGTTTACATACTCCTCCATCCACTCATATCAAGAAACAAGAAATGGCAATAATTATTTATAATATATAATCAATATATATATATATATATATTTGTCTATAAGCTGGAGAATGGAGAGACTTTTACTAATTTACTGCCGCACAGTTCTTTACATTACAAACAACATTGGCTTTTTAAGTTACAAATAATTAAAATTCAATAATTTTCTTGAAAAGGCACACATAATTAAAATTCAATAATTTTATTGAAAAGACACATATACAAAATTAATGCAGATGACATCAATTATGTTGTAGAACACTTGAATGAGTTCTAAGAAATTATAGATCAGTTGTCAGTGTCATCTTTAATAATGAGGTGCTTACTCTAATAGTACTTGTTTCATTGCCAAAGTTTTGGAAGACTTTAAAGATTTCATTAACAAATTCTACTCCGAAAGGTGTTGTTATAATGAAATTAGTAAAAAATGACATCCTAAAGTTACTCACAAGGTGCTTCCTCTTTACAATTAGATATTCTTGCTACAACTATCAAGGAAAGAAGTCACAATAGTGACTCAAATAATGAAGATAAAAGTAGAGATGCTAGCCGTGGTAAATTAATAATTTTGCCAATGTTGAATAAAAGGGACATATTAAGAAATACTACCATAAATGTTAAAAAGAGAAATGGAAGAATAAAAGGAAAGATGATAGCGATAATGAGAGAATTAGCGCTATAACTAAACATGAATTTTTTTTTCTCATTTACAATGACAATACTGTCAACGTAGTTGATCATGAGACTAGTTTGGTGGTTGATATTGGTATCTCTATTCATGGTATAACCTAGATGGAGTTTTTTTTGCCACTTATACACCAGATAATTTTGGGACAGTTAAAATAGGTAATGATCATAGTATTAAAATTATTGGTGTTGGTAATATTCACTTGGAGACCAACAATGACTCTAAGTTGCTATTAAAAGATGTAAAACATGTTGCTGATATCATGCTTAATCTGATTTCTGCAAGAAAGCTTGATGATGAAGAATTGATAGAGCAAAATAAAATAAAATTTTAATATTTGTTTTCTTATTTAATTTTGGTAGGAATATCAGATTAATATATTATTTTAGTTTTTTGTCTGTCTCTAAAATATTTTATTTCATTTTGTGTATTTTTTTTATTATTTTTGGTAGTCTATTGCCTTTTAAATAAGTTTTTTTTATATGTAATTAAGGTTTGTGTAACCATAACTTTATCTAATGTAACCTTTTAGAAGATAAAGGGAGTTAGTTTTCAGATTTTTAATAACAACTCAGTAGAGAAGTTTTCTCTCATTTGTATCTATTAACTAGGTATTCTCAGACTAAATAGGAATAACACTATTTTATCCTTTATTTATTTACTTTCGCTATATCAGTTGGAATCAGAGTCGTGTTTGCTCTTGGATAACTATGGCACTGCAAAGACAATGACAACAATGTATAGAGGAGATTTATGAGCATGATCTCATGACCCACTTTGATCACCGACTTGAACAAATGATGAACTGATTAACAGAACGAATGATGCAACTCATGGAGGATTAGTTGAAAGCATGATTATTGCATGCTCTTGGTTTAGATGGTGAAAGAATCAAAATTTAGGTATTTGACTTGCATAAAAAATTACATGCAAATGATTATTTAGAGAATGATTTTGAAGAATTAGAATCAGTTTTTGATGAATATAATGATGATATAAAGGAAGTTGAAGAATCACAATTAGATTTTTATGACTATTGTGAGGAGATTGAGGAATATAATGTTTCATCAACATGTAATAAGCTCTTAGAGGAGCAAAAAATGATGTCATCAACAATTGATGAGGAAGAAGCAAAGGAATTGGTTGTAATTCTACAAACACCAAAATCAGTCAATTCAATAGTTATATATTTGCTTAAATATATGACCCGATTTGGAAATCATTTCAAAATTCTGTTTAAAATTTAGTAGCCATTCAAAGAGTTTAAGGAGTTGGTTAATGATAATTTGCCAGAAAATTCACCATCTCTAAGGAGTACTGGACATTAGTTATTGATCCTTCGGCATTACAAAACTCGAGGTCGAGTTTTTTCCAAGCAAGAAAAAATGATAGAAAAAGAAAATAAGATTTTAATATGTGTTTCCTTATTTAATTTTGATAGGAATATCATATCAAGACACCATTTTAGTATTTTGTCTGCCTCTAGAATATTTTATTTTCTTTTATGAATTTTCTTTTATTTTTAGTAGTTTATTACCTTTTAAATAAGTTTTCTTATATGTAATTAGAGTTTGTGTAACCTTAGCTCTATATAATGTAACCTTTTAGAAGGTGAAGGGAGTTAGCTTTCAGATTTTAATAACAACTCAGTGGAGAAATTTACTCTCATTTGTATTTGTCGGTAATGATAGAGCCAAAAAATAAAATAAAATTTTAATATTTATTTTCTTATTTAATTTTGGTAGGAGTATCATATCAATGCACCATTTTAGCATTTTATCTATTTCTAGAATATTTTATTCTCTTTTGTGTATTTTTTTTTATTTTTGGCAGTCTATTACCTTTTAAATAAGTTTTCTTATATGTAATCAGAGTTTGTATAACCTTAACTTTAAATAATATAATCTTTTAGAAAGTGAAGGTAGTTAGTTTTCAGATTTTAATAACAACTCAGTAGATAAGTTTTCTCTCATTTATGTTTATTACCTGGGTATTCTCAGATTAAATAGGAGCAAGACTCTTTATTTTTTGTTTATTTACTTCCGCTACATCAAGAATATTGCAATACCTTCCAAAATGGCAAATGGAAACTCGCCAAAAGTTCTCTCATTATGGCTCGAGGTAATAAAGTCTCTACGCTTTATTAATGCAAGCTAAAATCTCCAAGAGCATAGTTAATGCAGTAAAGAAAGATGATGTAGCTAAGATATAGTATAAAAGACTCGGTCAAATGAGCAAAAAAGGAATGTCAATGCTGGATAGAAATAAGAATATAACCAATTTGAGTAGTGTTCATGTAAACAAATGTGTTGATTACTTAGTAGGAAAGGAAAATAGAGTTGCTTTAAGAATTCTACCCATTATGAAAAGAAGCCAAAGATATTACAATTAATACACTTTGAAGTATGTATTCCTTTAAAGCATAAAGATCAAGTTGTAGAAATATTTAAATAATTTTAAGCTCTAGTTGAAAGAGAAACTAAAAAAATTAAAGTGTATCAGGTCAGACAATGAGGGTGAGTATATTATATCACTTCAAAAATATTGCAACGAGCAGGGCATTTGACACAAGTTAACACCACCAAAAACTTCCCAGTCCAATGGTGTAGTTGAGACAATGAACAAGACTCATAGAAAGAGTCAGATGTTTGCCATCACATGCAAAACTGTCAAAGTCATTTTGGGCTAAAGCATTGAATATCGTGGTTCATATTATGAATCTTTCTTCGTGTGTTCCTTTGAAGTTTGACATTCCAAAAAGAGTGTGATTTGGAAGGGATGTCTCTTATGATTACTTAAAAGTTTTTGGGTGTAATGCATTTGTACGTATACCGAAGGATGAGCGGTCATAGTTAGATGCTAAAACATGACAGTGTGTGTTTATTAGATATGGTCAAGATGTGTTTGGCTATTGATTCTATGATACATATCAGAAGAAACTTATTAAAAGCTGTGATGTAGTATTTATTGAAGATGAGACCATCAAAGATATTGAGAGGACAAAGAATAATGTTTTTAGATCTGAGGTCAGTTCAACAAATCTTGAGTTAGTTCTTACAAAAGCGATGCCAATACAGATTAGAGATGAAGATGACCATCAGAATACTACTGAGAATGATGGTCCCATTCAAAATCAACCAAATGAAGATTTTGATGAAGATGATTTTTAAAATCAATCACCAATATCAGATACAGCTCACGAACTAATAAGGAGATCTACTAGAGTTAGACAACCTTCCACAAGATACTCCAATGATCAGTACGTATTGCTTACTGATGGGAGAGAGCTAGAGAATTTTCAAGAAGCTATGATAGATGGACATAAGAAGAAATGGATTGAAGTTATGAAATATGAGTTGAAATCCTTGCATGAGAATAAAACTTTTGAGCTAGCGAAGTTTCTAACAAGTAAGAGAGCTTTGAAAAATAAATGAGTGTTTAGGATAAAGCATGAAGAACATAATTTCCTATCACATTTTTAAGCCAGATTAGTTGTTAAGAGATTCAGTTAAAGGAAATGGATTGACTTTTATGAGATCTTTTCATTAGTGGTGAAGATGATATCCATTCGTACCGTGCTGGGATTAGCTGTAAGTCTTGACTTAGAAATCATGCAAATGGATATTAAGGAAGAGATATACATTGAACATTAGAAATCATGCAAATGGATATTAAGGAAAAGATATACATGGAACAACCATAAGGTTTTAAAGAAAAAATAAAAGAGGACTATGTTTTGTAAGTTAAAAAAAAGATTAAACAGCTTGAAACAAACACCGAGACAGTGATACAAGAAAGTTGAGTTAGTTATAAGGGATCAAGATTGTAAAAAGACCATTTCATATCAATGTATGTTTGTAAAGAAACTCTCTGATGATTATTTCATTATTATGTTACTTTATATAGATGATATATTAATTATTGACTAAAATATTTTTAGAATCAACAATTTACAGAAGCAGTTGATCAAGTCTTTTGCTCTTAAAGACTTAAGACCAGCAAGAAAAATTCATGGCATTGAGATAATCAGAGATAGAAGCACCGAAAAATTATAATTATCATAGGAAAAATACATTGAGAAAGTACTTCAAAGGTTAAATATAAATAAGGCTAAAGCGGTTGGTTGTCCTCTTGCTAACTACTTTAGATTAAGTTCGAAACAGTGTCCTTCCACAGAAAAAGAGATGGAAGAGATGGATAAAGTTTCATATGCCTCAACAGTTGGAAATTTTATGTATGTCATAGTGTGTACACGGCCAGATATTACTTACTTAGTAGGAGTAGTGAGTTGATTTCTTTCAAATTCTGATAAGAATCATTGGGCTACAGTGAAATAGATTCTAGATATCTTTGTGGAACTTTCAAAATATGTTTATGCTTTGGATATGGTAAATCTATGTTAATTGGTTACGCAGATGCATAAATGACAGGCAATGTTGAATCAAGAAAGCCTACATCAAGTTATTTGATTTTATTTATATGGGATTTGTGTCATAGCAATCAAGGCTGCAAAATTATATTGCTCTTTTAATTACTGAAATAGAATTTATTGCTACAACTGAAGCATACAAAGAGCTCCTGTGAATAAAAAAGTTATTAGATGAATTTGGATTTTAGCATGACAGATATTCACTTTATTGTAATAGTCAAAGTATCATTCATCTTGGAAAGAATTTCTCTTTCTATTCCAGATCAAAGCATATCGATGTAAGATACCACTAGATTAAAGACATGTTGAAGATGAAACTTTTATAGTTTGAAAATATTCATATTGAAGAAAATAGTGCATACATATTGATAAAAATTCTTACAAGAGAAAAGTTTGAGTTATGTTGATCATCTGCAGAAAGATTGCTAACCGGAGGAGAATTAGTGGGCAGTACTAACTACATGGTACTGACTCACTTTTTTTACTAGACAATTGTAAAAAATATATATATTTTCTTCATTTGCACTACACATTTAGGCATAGAAGAAGGTTAGACCTTCAATTGTATATTACAATTTAAGAGAAGAAATATGTGATGGGTGATAGTGAGAAAGAGTGTGCAATTTGAGCGAGGGAGAGAAAATTTTATGTGAGTAATTTTGTGAGTGATAAAATAGAAAAAATTTATTTTTAGGTATTTGAAAAACACTAATCACTATTTTTAATTTATCTCAAATTATGAGTATTGTACTTTTATAATATTTTTTTAGAAAAGACTTTTTTTTTTATAATTCTACTATTTATTAATGAAAGAAATTATTCAGAGTTTGACTTATGAATGTAACCTAAATTAAAAGAGGTAAACCATGTTAATTATTGGTATCTATTTTTTATTGATTATTTTTATTTTACTCTTATTATTTAATTACTATTGATCTGTTTGCACCGAAAATTTGGATTTATTTCTCAATTTCCTCTTCAAAATTAAAATGTCCCAACTCTTTATGGTTGCCAATAAAAATTTGTAATATTTTCTTTTTATATTTCACACGATTATGCATTTCAAAAAGAGATGAGATACCTTTTAAAAAAAAAAGAGATGAGATGCGATATTGGTGCTGCCTCCGGACAGTGTAATCTTGTAATCTACTCATGCCTCTAATATATACCAATATGTTTATTTTTTTTTATTTATCGGCAAATTAAAATATTAATATCCATATTTATTTTTATGATATTATCAGGTTGCTAAGATGTATACACCCATATTTTATGTTTTAAAATTGATATAATATTAGAATTTTGCAGAACATGTTAAATATATGTATTTATATTTAGTTAGCTAGTGTTAGTTCAGCAAAGAGAATCTCAAACTGGCATTAGTCTTAATTTCACATTATCAAGGTTTCAATCTGAAAAATGACTGATTCTTTGACAATATAATACTAAGATTAACACCAATCTCAAAACATTTTTCATGTTATTAATTAATAATTCATTATCAATTAGAATAATTAAGCCTGCAACTAGACTTTCTTAATTATAATTATAACGGGATTGGTGTTAATCTTGGTATTATAAAATATTAAAATATATTTAACTTTAAATATTTTTATTATAGTTGGATATTGTATCTATATCTAAATATAAAAATCTACCTTATCCTCCGCAGATCGATTTTGAATGAGGCTGCTTAGACGAAGAAGTCGCACTATCAAAAAACTTCAAATATTTCATTTTTAATTGCCAAATCCTAAGAATTTGCTAAAGACTAATTAGAATTGGCTTTTTATTTTTTGTTCACAGTATTAAATATATTTATAGGTTACAATGAATATTAAAGAGGGGTATCTGAACAAGATTGAAACTGACTAACAAGCAAAGAATCAAAGAATCAGTGAAGAATATTTTCTCAGAGAGCTTCTACTGAAAGAATTAATTATGTTGTGTATATTATTGTGTTTCTTCCAACCTGTACAAAGAGTTTATATACACTTGAATTGGCCAATCAAAACTCATTACACAGATTGATGAGTTGGACCGCTAAATAAATATTATGTACATGTATATATTCAATATCCCCCCCTCAAGCTGGAGTTGGGGAGAAGCCAACCAACCCAAGCTTGGAAATAAATGTCTGGAATTGCGTGGGAGGCAAGGGTTTGGTGAACAAATCAGCTACTTGCATAGATGATGGAAGGTAAGGTGTGCTTATGAAGCCTGATAGTAATTGATTTCTGACCACATTACAATCAATGTCAATGTGTTTCGTTCGTTCATGGAATACAGGATTGGCAGCAATATGAATAGATGCTTTGTTATCATAGTGAAGAGGGATTGGTGTACTCACAGAAATGTTGAAGTCTTTGAGTAGATAGGTGAGCCATTGAATTTCACAAACTGTTGCAGCCATTGCTCTGTATTCAGATTCTGATGATGATCTGCTTATGGTGCTTTGCTTTTTAGATTTCCATGAAACCAGTGTTGTACCAAGAAAAATACAGTAGCCTGTTGTTGACTTTCTTGTATCAGCACAGGATGCCCAATCAGCATCAGAGAAAGCCCTCAACTTCATATCATTCTGAACAGGTAAAAATAATCCTCTGTGACTTGTACCTTTCAAATACTTGACTATTGTTAAGGAAGATTTAAGATGTTGCTGTGTGGGAACCTGCATAAATTGACTCAGTTGCTGGACAGCAAAACTGATGTCTGGCCTTGTTAAAGATAAGTATAGAAGTTTGCCAATAAGTCTTCTATATACATCTGGAGCAGTGAGTGGTGAATCCATGTTGTAAGTAAGTTTGATGCCTTGAATATATGGACTCTTGGTAGGTTTGGTGTCCTGCATTCCAGTATCTTTCAGAATATCAGTAATAAACTTGTGTTGTGAGATGAATAGTCCATCAGTGGATCTTGCAATTTCTAGTCCTAAGAAAAATTTTGCATTACCAAGATCTTTGATGGTAAACTGTTGATGAAGATAGTCTTTGAGTTGTTTGATCAACTTGATTGAAGGACCTGTGATGAGGCAGTCATCTACATATATCAATATAGTAATAAAAGTGTCATCATGTCCTTTAGTGAACAGACAGTGATCACTATTGGATTGCTGAAATCCTTGAGATTTAAGGCTGTTAGAAATCTCCTTGTTCCATTGCCTGCCAGCCTGTTTCAATCCATACAAAGATCTCTGTAGTTTACAAACTTGTCCCTTTTGAGCTTTATTGTAACCAGGAGGCACCTCCATGTAAATGGTCTCATCAATTGAGCCATGCAAGTAAGCATTATTGATGTCTAACTGCTGAATAGACCAGTTATATGCTGCTGCAATTGTGAGGAATACTCTTACAGTTACTAACTTAGCAACTGGAGAATATGTCTGGTTGTAATCCAATCCAAGCAACTGGTTATACCCCTTTGCTACTAATCTAGCTTTGAACCTGTCAACACTACCATCTGCATTGTACTTTACCCTGTAAATCCACTTACATCTCACAGGTGTTACATTAGCAGGTAAATCAGTAATGATCCATGTATTATTATGTTCTAAAGCTGTCAATTCTTTTGTCATGACATCTACCCAATTTTTGTCATTTTTAGCCTGATTATAGTTACTAGGTTCTTGGATTTTAGATACTTGTGCAACAAAGTTTAGGTGTGAGGGGGTAAAATTTATTGTGTGTTTTGGTTGTGAAGTGTTTATGACAAAATCATTCATCCAAGGAGGAGCAGTTTTGGTTCTAGTACTTCTTCTTACAGGTGGAATTTCTACAACCTGATCTAATTCAGGTGTAGGTGGTGATATGAGTGATGGTATGACAGATGTGGTTGGTTGTATATCATTAGAGAATAGAGTATCATCATTTTGATCAGTGGTTACTAAAGTATCAGTAGGATTTTTCTCAGGAAAGGAAGACACAAAAGTGGTGGTTTCAGATATGCAATTTGGTAAAGTAAATGTGGTTACTGACTCTGGTGTGATGTACTGATAAGGAAAAACAGATTCAATAAAGACCACATCTCTAGAATGTATTAATGACTTTGTAGTCATGTCATACAACTTGTATCCTTTATGTTGTTGGGAATAACCTAGAAACACACAAGGATGAGCTCTTTGATCAAATTTTAATTTGTGAGGCAATGTGTTAGTGGAGTAGGATAAACAACCCACGGTTTTGAAATGATCATACTTTGGTAGTTGGTGATGAAGCCTTTCAAAAGGTGTCTGCCAATTAAGATTTTCAGAGGGCAGCCTATTTATGATGTGTGTAGCAGTTAACAAAATCTCTGACCAGAACTTAGTAGGTAATTTTGATTGATGTAGTAAGGCTCTAGTTGTATTGAGGAGAGTTCTATGTTTTCTTTCTACTACCCCATTTTGTTGTGGAGTATAGACACAGGTTTTCTGATGTAATATCCCCTAATTTTGAAAGAACATTTGGCATTCAGAATTTATGAATTCTGATCCATTATCGGTTCTGATAATTTTGATGGTTTGGTTAAATTGTGTCTGGATGAATTTGAAGAAAGATTTCAAGGCAGATGGCACTTGAATCTTGGTGGTTAACATGTAAGTCCAACAGTATCTGCTATAATCATCAACTATTGTAAGCATATAGACAGCATTGGTTATGGATTTAACACTGTAAGGACCCCACAGATCAACATGTATTATTTCAAAAGGTTTAGAAGTAGATATATGACTAGTTGGAAAAGGAATCCTTAATTGTTTAGCAATAGGGCATACAGGACATAACATATCAGCAAAATACATTCTTGCATACCAGATACATGCTTTAATCTCTTATTTGATATATGTCCTAATCTAGCATGCCAAAGCAAAGCTAGATGTTTATTATGACTAGAACACTTAACTACATTATTGCATTTCATAGGCTTCACAAAAGATTCTTTGGTTAAGTAGTAGAGATCTTCAATTACCTTTCCCACTGCTAACATATCTTCAGTCTGTAAATCCTGGAATAAACAGTATTCAGGAAATGAGTGAATTGATAATTGACAGGATTTGGTGAGAAGACTCACAGAGATTAGGTTACAGCTGAAAGATGGCACATATAGTACATTATACAATGTTATCCTGTCATTGAGTCTTATGTTTCCAATGTGTGTAACAGTCTTGGTTGAATTATCTGGTAGCCTTATGGTTTTAGGTGGATTTAGTTTATGAACAAGGTTATAGAAAGAAAGTTTAGAGGTAATATGGTCTGTTGCACCAGAGTCTATTATCCAATTACTTTTGCAACTAAAATCAATACTAGTTATGACAGAATTAAGTAGTGTACCTGCAAAATTGACATTTTTAATGTCATTGTCCACTGGACTTTCAGCAACAGCTTTCCCCCTGATCAGCTTCTGTATCATTTCAGATAAGTCTTTGTCAACTGCTGCAGATTCTTTTGAGTTTGCATTATATTGTTGTTGTGACATATTCTCTACTTGAGCATTATTTGCACTTGCAGTTCCGGCAATTTTGTTTCCCTTTCTCTTCTGCAACTCAAAGAACCAATCAGGATATCCATGGATGGAGAAACAGGTATCAATGGTGTGGCCATTAGTCTTGCACTTTGTACAATATCTATCCCTTTTGTCCTCCCTTTACTCCTGTATCTGTTAGAGCTAGAGTAATTATAACCTGATGAACTATAGTTATTAGAATTGCTACTTCCATAGTTATTGTTTCTTCTTGCCAGCATTACATTAGAAGATTCACTAGATTCAAGTTTAGTAACCTGAACTTCTCTCTGTTTTTCAACACTCAAAACCATTGAGTATGCCTTGTTAATTGAAGGAAGAGGATCCATCAGCAACACTTGATTCTTCACATTATCATACTCATCACCAAGGCCCATAAGAAATTGCATAAGTCTCCTATTATTATCATAATCAATCACAGCATTATGATTGTCACAACAAGCAGGTAAAGGAGCCAAGCATAATAGTTCATCCCATCTTCTCTTAAGGTTGGTGTAGTAACTAGTCACTGACTCCCCTTCTTGTTTGTAACTAGCTATTTCTCTCTCTATTTTGTAAATCATAGGGCCATTACTTTCCCCAAACCTCTGTTTCAAATCATCCCACAGTATTTTTGCACTCTTACAAAATACAAAGGCCTCAGAAATATCCTTGGATAGTGCATTAATCAACCAGGAAGCTACCATACTATCAGCTTGTAGCCATTTCTCATAATTCTCCGAATCAGTTTCAGGAGGTTTCAAAGTTCCATCTATGAACCCTAATTTCTTCTTAGCTCTTAAAGCAATAGTTACAGACTTATTCCAAGACAAGTAATTATCAGGTCCAGTTAGCTTTGAACTTACCAGGCTAAAACCTGGAGACTCTGAGTTGTTGACATGATAGGGATCATTGTCGTGGTTCTTCGTTGTAATCGCAGCAAGGATCGTCGCGAGATCTTCAGCAGATAACATCTTCACAAAGAAATTTGATTATCAACACCAATCAAACAATTATTTGGAGATCTAGAATCAATTTTAATCTGCTCTGATACCATGAACAAGATTGAAACTGACTAACAAACAATGAATCAAAGAATCAAAGAATCAGTGAAGAATATTTTCTCAGAGAGCTTCTACTGAAAGAATTAATTCTGTTGTGTATATTATTGTGTTTCTTCCAACCTGTACAAAGAGTTTATATACACTTGAATTGGCCAATCAAAACTCATTACACAGATTGATGAGTTGGACCGCTAAATAAATATTATGTACATGTATATATTCAAATAAAAAAACTGGACTATAATTATATTTTTAAATAAAAAAACTGGACTATAATTATTAGAGAGAAATGAGAAATTAAACAAATTAAAAAATGGAAATAAAAAAGAAAACAAAAATGAGAATTGAATGTAAGCGGTCAAGTGGGTATACAGTCAACTAATAAATGTTATGAAATTTGAAATTATCGAGTGGTAGAGAATAATTTATATCAGAACACCTGCCGTGCAAGTTTCACATGATTTTATTATTTTTAAAAGGCATTTTCTTTTTAATCTCTCTAAATAATATGTAAAATGCTACTAATACAAAAGGATTGATCAAGCAATTCTTGTCTTATTTTACTTCCATTTTATAATTATATTATTCTCAATGATAGAATAATTATCTTATAACATTAAAACTTGGAAATTTAAATTTCGATAATTCTTTTTTTCTTAAAAAAAAATATAAGAAGCACAAAAAAAAACCCTACATTTTAAACACAAAAATCTATGAACTCTATAGTTTATTTTTATGAAAGATAAATGACTAAATGCATTTAAGAATTTATCTTTAGTTGTAAAGATAACAAAAAAAAAATGTGAATCAAATTGTAAATCCGATGCCAAAAATCACCAACTTCTGAATAAACCTAAAGACCCTTTAAATTTGTAATTTGAACTCGTTGAATATTTGCCATGGAGATTAGAAAATTGCATGCAAAATATGTGCCGCGCACTTTTAATTTAGACTAAATACATATTTAGACTTCTAAACTTTACTCATTTAGTCAGTTTATCTCTTAATTTTAAATTTAACCATATAATTTATTGAATCCATAATTTTTTTAACTTATAATTATAAATTTATTGGATCACACTGAATCATACTTATTTATTAACATATTTATTTGGTATAAGCTATATAAATATAAGAGATAAAATAATCAGTATATATTAATATAAGTGTCTACTAGTACAAAATAGATAAATATAAAAAATAAAATAATAAATACATAAATACATGGAGCTATAAATATATTATGTCTTTAATTTATTTATTGATTGTATGTCACACCCCATTCTCTTAAGCCATAGGGTGAACTTATCTCATAAATTACTATACTATTAATTTTTATAAAAATATCACTCACAATTTATTTCCTTAGTATACTGCTTACATATACAATAATAATATCCAATAATTTCTAACACTTAAAAATAATACATATTTAATTATTGTTCAACATAAAAATATAATTACTTTTTTAAACAAATCCAAACGATACTTATGTTGGCTCGACTTTTACTATACACTGATCGGAGTAAGAGTAGAGGTGATCTACAGGTCTATTCTCCAACGATATCTGAAATGATTATAATAAGGGGGGGTGAGTCAAACTACTCAGTGAGAAGATAATTATATAACAAAGGGGAACAAATAAGTTTTTCTTATATACTTACTAATTAAATTTATACTACTGCATAATAATTTTAAGAGCATAAATTCACCATATCATGTAATAAATTTGCATCATAATTTTTTTTATTTATTTACACTCAATATATATAGTCCATAGAAAAATATAATACCTTAGGCGTAAGTAAATATATATATATTTACTGACACTCTAAGGGTAAAACATGGCATCTTGGGCGCAGTGATGACGCATGGCAGCACCAAGAGCAAATAAACATGGTCATACACATGTGCAGAGCTGCCCCCAAAGGGCGACCACCTGATATACGCCCCAAAGCTATATGTATACCAAGCGCTGTCCCAAATACAGTATCATATCATAATCCGTCAATTCCTTTAACACCCCGTCATCACAGGTGTCTCTATTAGAAAACATATAATGAGTGTATATAAAACATTTATTTAACTGTATCAATAAATAATTTTTCATACCATAATTCAAACATTAACATATCATTATTTGTTCCCATTTTTATATATATATATATATTCATAAATATTATTTTACCTTTCTAAATTATTTTATAAAAATTTATTTTAACAAATAACAATTTTAATAAATCATATATACATAATAAAAATTACCGATGCTATATAATTACCCACTCACCTTATTCGATAGCTCAACTTATTTAATCGACCGGTCTCTCTCTATGTTCTATAATTGCAGTAGAATCCAAACCTAAAGTGATATAAAAATAAAAATTTACTAAAATATTATCTAGGATTTATCATTTCTATGAGTTAAATAACATGAAAAGAAAACGTGGAAATGATTCCTAAAATTCTAACGAATTTTCAGCAAAGTTTCGGTATAACTCGGCCATTTCTAAAATTTTAAAATTAATATTCCAATTAATATTACACAATTATTAACCCAATAACTTATCAAATATTTCAATAATATTTTTAATGACTTAACATAATTTACGTGTCTAAATTTATTAAGTATATATATATATATATTTACATCTATATTATATTATTTTAGTTTCTTTAATTTAATAGTTTAATAATATTTATTTTATTAATTAATTTATGTAATTATATTTTAAATAGTATCTACTTTAATTTTCTATTTTCTTTTGTACTATTTTCTTATAATATTCCATAAATTGTAAAATAATAATAATAATAACATTAATAATAACAATAGTTATATAAATTGTATTTCTTTATACATTATTTAATTAATTCATTTTATTATAATAATTATTTATTTATGTCTAATTTAATCATAATAACTTATATTAAATTTATTAATAATTATATTAATAACCATATATATAATTTACTTTTATCTTAATATTTTACTTTTATTTTCTAATAACTACTTATAATAAAATCAATAACTTTAACAATAAAAATAATATTAATATTATGTATATAGTTAAATAATTATTTAATTACTATTATTTCACATTTAATAATTTATATTAAATTTAATACTAAATAATATTAGTGATAATAATTATAATAATAATACTAGTTATTGAAATACATTTATATAAAAATTAAAATAATAGCTTTAATATTTAATAGTTATAATTGTGGTAAAAATAATGATAATAATAATATTTGTACTAAAATCAATAATTACTAATAAATATAATAATTTTAATAATAATTTACTACTACAGCAATAATATTAATATTTAATAACTAATTTAACATAAATTCATAAATTCTAAAATTTAACTTATTTTAATCCTAATTAATTTTTTTAAGTAAATATTCATATACACATACTTATTTCTATTTAAATTATGATTTATTAATTCAATAAATCAACAACTATATTAACAATTTATAATACATAAATATTAATTATTTTAAAAATCTAAAATAATTAATTATCAATTTATTGATTTATATATATATATATAATATAAGAAATTTTCTATAATTTATTGGTAATATTCACAACCTAAATATTTAATTAATTTAATCATACTATATTTTAAATTTAAATTTTCATTCTAATTACTTAATTTATTTAGTCATTAAGTAATTAATATCTAAGACTAATAATTTTTTTTAAACAAATAATTAATCTAAATTAAATAAAAATTCTACTAATTAATCAAATTAATAAAATTTAATCTAACTCATTAATTACTAATTAAATTTTAATTTATTAATTATAATTCTTAATTAATTATAATTATAATTATAATTCTAAATAAATTATATATATATATTTAATTTAAATTAAATTTTTTTTAATTTAATATATTTAGGTTACTATTCATCAAAATTCTAAATACATACCCTAAATTAGCAAATGAGGTGTCAAATTAAAGCTTATAAAATGAGGATTCCAAAAATACCCGGATCGCCGGAAAATAACGTCGGAAAGTGGCCGGAATAGTGATCGGAAAATTTCGCCGGCAAGAACTTTGACCGGCGCGTGACGGCGGCTCCGGCGTCGGTTGGGGGTGATTCCGTCGGCGTTTGGCTCGAAATTGGGCGGCACAGACGGTGGTCCGGCACGTGTCACTGTTTGAACGGCGGTCGGCGGTAGATCTGAAGAACTCTCTCTCTTTCTCTCTTTCCCGATTTTCTTTTTTTTTCTGTTTCTGTTTTCTGTTCGTTTCTTTCTTTCTTTCTTTCTTTTCTTTTCTTTCTTTCTTTCTTTCTTTTCTTTTCTTTTCTTTTCTTTTCTTTTAATTTATAAAAATTATTATTATTTTATTATTATTTTATTATATTTTTTTTATTTGCCCACCTACTTGTTAGTAGGTGGGCACGTTTTTTTTTTATTCTTATTATTATTTTATTTTTTTTTACAAAGACAAGATATTACATTCTTCCCCTCTAAATTAAAAATTCGTCCCCGAATTTTTTTTTTTACTCGCTAATGGGAGAAAACAAATGAGGATATTTAGAAATCATATCTTGTTCCCTTTCCCAAGTGGCTTCTTTCTTCGAATGATTATTCCATAAAACTTTCATTAAAGGAATAACCTTGTTTCTTAAGACTCTCTCTTCTCGAGCTAAAATTGCGACTGGTTCTTCTTCATAGGTCAAATCTTCTCGTAATTTCACTGGTTGTCTCTGGAGTACATGTGAAGGATCGCTTCTGTATTTTCTCAACATGGACACATGAAAGACATCATGTATTTGAGATAATTCTGGTGGTAGTACAATTCTATAAGCAACAGGGCCGATCCTTTCCACAATCTCATAAGGCCCAATAAACCGAGGACTTAACTTTCCCCGTTTACCAAATCGCACTACACCTTTCCATGGAGAGAATTTTAAAAACACTTTGTCACCCACATCATACTCGATATCCTTTCTCTTCAAATCTGCATAGCTCTTCTGTCTATCTTGTGCCACCTTTAATCTGTCTTTAATCAATTGAACTTTATCAGCAGTCATCTGAACTAATTCTGGACCCACCAATTCTCTTTCTCCAACTTCATCCCAGCATACTGGAGTTCTACATTTTCTTCCGTATAATGCTTCATAAGGCGCCATACCGATACTCGAGTGAAAACTGTTATTATAAGCAAACTCCATCAATGGCAAATGCTTATCCCAACTTCCTTTGAATTCCATGACACAGGCTCTAAGCATATCCTCCAAAGTCTGAATGGTGCGTTCCGATTGACCATCTGTTTGAGGATGAAAAGAAGTACTGAACTTTACCTTTGTACCCAAAGCATTCTGTAGGCTAGGCCAAAACCTAGAAGTAAATCGTGGATCCCTGTCTGATACTATAGATACTGGAGCACCATGTAATCTGATGATCTCCTTCACATAAATTTCTGCAAGCTTATCAAGGGAGAAATTCATTCTGATAGGCAAAAAGTGAGATGACTTTGTCAACCTGTCTACAACTACCCAAATAGCATCATGACCCTGCTGAGTATGGGGCAAGCCAGAAACAAAGTCCATAGTAATATGCTCCCACTTCCATTCGGGAATCGGAAGAGATTGCAGAAGACCTGAAGGATGTTGATGTTCCGCCTTAACTTGTTGACACACCAAGCTGTTAGTGTATGTGCCCTAGGCCATTTGTTTGGATCTTTATGTTATACATTCATTATTAATAAATGAGGTTTTATTATCATTATTGTTGTTTGCATGTTACACAATTTTGATATTTGTCCCTGGTTTATTATTGTTATAGAGATAAAAAAAAATAAATAATTCTTAACCAGTATGAACATTGATTTGATGATCATCAGATGGTTATGTGTATAGTGATACAAATCAATTTCATAAATACTTGTTAGAGAACAATGTATTGGATAGACCCATCATGAGATTACTACATGGGTTAGTGTCATAAGTAAATCTCATGATAGTTATGTAATAATTCTTTGACTTGAGATTGTCATAGTTTCCAATATAAGGACTATTATATTTTGACATGATCAAACATTATCCGTAACTGGATAGTAATAAAGGTTATGTTCATATATGATAGAAATTATGTAGAGGATAATGAACAATCAAGATAGAATTTGTCCCTCTCTTTGAGAGAGATATCTTTTGGGCCTCTCGATAAGTGAGACTGTGAAATGCATGGCCGTGCTCAAATGAATTGATAATGTGATCAATTTCATTTGTTTTTATCAGTCTACTTGGAGATCGAGTAATCATAAGTTTGGACAATATAAGTATGACGTTGACCATGACTTATGTTCAAGCTAGATATCGTGTGACAAAGGGATTAATGCATATACTATTATTAGGCAAATTGGACATTCCTTATATTAATTGGGTAGTTGTAACGCCTTGCTAGAGGCCAATTATGACTTGTTGATTTAATAGAGATTAAATTGACTGCCAATTAATATGGGCCTATCGGGTCACACACAAGAATGCGTTTTGGGCTGGATATAATATTAATAATATTAATATTAGATATTAATATTTATTATTATTATTATTTTCGTTTTTATATATATATTATTAGATAATATATTCAGAATCCTAATTAGATTTGGATTCTGAATTTGACTTACCTTATCCAATTATATTTATTATTAGATAATGTATTCAGAATCCTAATTAGACTTGGATTCTGAATTTGACTTTCCGTATCCAATTTTGAATTGGATTCTGGAGTGATTATATTCACTCCAGACGTTAAGTCTTCTCAGAGGTAACAATAAAAACAAAGAGGAACGAAAAAGGTAACCCTAATACGTTTTTAGAGAAAACGTTTTTCCAGCCTTCGCTGTTGCAGAGAGCTAGCACTCCAAACGGTAGCATTCGTGTGGATACGCGATAGAGGGTGTTTCGCGATCGAGGCATCTCTTCAAAACTGTGATTTCGAATCATCAACAGGTTAGTTCTTTGAACACTTTTGTCGAATTAAACGAACAGCATGCATCCTGGTGGGAAATTAGAGATCAAATATTTTTCCGCTGCGTGTTTTTGTTTGCAGTGATCTCCTTAATTTCCTAACAGTGCTATCAGAGCCACTTCTTGTTTTCGTTTAAGTCGAAAATGCCATGTTGATATGATTACATGAGATATATTGATTTCGTATGGCATGTTAACTATAAAACCTTAATTCGTTTTTCATATGATGAGAAAGGATTGGTTTTTGGTTTCGTTTCTGTAAAACCCTAATTCGTTTTTCATATGATGAGAAAGGATTGGTGTTTTTAATTTCGTTTTCATGAGATGATCACGTATATATGATTGGTTGATTAAAATGATTTTCATATGATGAAAACGATTAAGTTTATATGTGATATAAACATTTGGTAATGATTCTGTAATGGGTTGTACATATTCGAAATAAAACAGTAAGAAGGTTAATGAGATTAACGGTTCTGTTTTAGGGTTTCGCCAAAGAAAAATGTTAATGAGATCACTGCGCCCTATAGTTCGTTACCGCGACATTAAGAATGTCAATATATTTGTTTCTATTTAACATGTTGGTGATGAATATGTTATGTTTGTTTGATGTCTTGGCATGGTGCATAGCATGGCCTTATGACCTATGTGATTGGTTTATTCATATCTTTATTTTGGGTAAATACGGCCTGCGTGTCGTTTATTTTGTTGTAATTTATTTTAATAGTAGTTAGATTTTCTTTTATTGTAATATATGAAGATTCAAGCTACAATGTTTGTGATGGAGATTCATACCAAGGAGAAGATGGTTCCATGGTGATGGAAGCACAAGCTCAAGTTTTGAAGATATGTAATATTGCAAGTGTTGTAATAGATAGGTTTTTCACCTAGGGTTGCCTTTATGATCTTCATTTGGTCTCTTGAAGATCATATTTAGTTTGGCCATGCTATGTCACGTTTACATATTTTGTCATTTGGTATATGATGCTTATGTGATAAATTATATATATGCATATAGGATGCTAAAATATACTGATATGTAATGCAAGACATGATAATAATTTAGTTGAACCCTCATTAATAATTTAAGTCTAAATGCCATCCACGTTTTGAACACCTATCAAAACTAAGATTGTATTAAAGTAGGTATTGCCAAAGCAATATGCTTTAAACATTCCTAGCTAAGTAGGATGAGTAATAGTGCTACTCATATGTTTTAAAATTGGTTAGACTTAATTAGGCTATCAAAATGGTTTTGGGCCTAAGGCATTAGATGGAATTCAACATGCTATGATATATGATGTCAATATTCCATAATTACTAAGAGTTACATGAGATGTAATTGGTAAAGATGTTACCTACCTAAATAACTTGATTTTAAGCATCACGCCAAAGCTGAGTTTAGAATTAAGTGAAATACGGATCTTAGCCTACTAAAATATTTCTTTAGAGGGTTATATTTTTTAGTAGGAGTTTAAATAATTTTAACCTCATTATTAATTAAAATTTGACTTTGCATATTTATCAACAGATGGCTGCTAATAACAATTCCACCTTATCACTGCGATCTATCCTTGAGAAGGAAAAACTGAAAGAATGTGGGACTAATTTTGTTGACTGGTTTAGGAACCTGAGAATTGTTCTCAAACAAGAGAAAAAGTCCTACGTGCTTGATGAAGCTATCCCTGACCCACCTCCTGCCGATGCTTCTAATGCTGCTAAGAGTAAGCATAAGAAGCATGTAGATGATTCCAATGACATAGGATGTCTTATGTTGGCTACTATGTGTCCAGGACTTCAGAAGGATCTGGAACACTTAGAGGCTTATGAGATGAGTGTGCATCTCAAACAAGCTTTCCAACAACAGGCTAGGCAAGATAGGTTTAACACCGCTGTTGCATTATTTGACTGCAAAATGTCTGAAGGTGAATCTGTTAGTGCTCATGTTTTGAAGATGAAAGGCTATCTAGATCACCTTGCTAGACTTGGATATCCCCTGAGTTTAGAACTCTCCACGGATTTGATCCTACATTCATTGCCTAGCAGTTTCTCACAGTTTGTCATGAACTATAACATGAATGACATGGAGAAATCCATTCCTGAGCTACATGGTATGCTCAAAACTGCTGAGGGGAATATCAAAAAGCCTACCCAAATATTGAATGTCAATATTAAACAAATGAAAAAGAAAGCCAAAGATACTAAAGGCAAGGGTAAGGCAAAAGGTGCTAAAGGGTCCAAGGGACAAGCTAAACCAAAACATGTACCTAAGGCTAAAGTTCCTAAGGAAGGGACTTGTTTCCATTGCAACAAGCCTGGGCATTGGAAGAGAAATTGTCAACTCTATTTGGATGAGTTAAAGAAGTTGAAGGGTAGTGCGACTACATCTTCAGGTATTTATGTTATAGAAATTAATTTATCTATTCCTTCTTCCTGGGTATTAGATACCGGATGTGGATCTCATATTTGTACAAATATGCAGGGACTCAAAAGGAGTAGGATGCTGAAGAAGGGCGAAGTGGACCTACGTGTTGGCAATAGAGCAAGAGTTGCTGCTATAGCTGTAGGAACTTATGAGCTTGTTATGCCCAATGGGTTTTTGTTAATTTTGAACAATTGCTTTTATGTTCCTACTATGAGTAGGAATCTTATTTCAGTATCTGTTTGGATGATGAAGGTTATTCATTTTTTATTAAGAATAAGAAATGTTCTATTTTTGATAAAAATGATCTGCTTTATGGTATTGCAAATTCTTATAATGGCCTTTATATCCTTAATCTTGATGATTCTAATGGTAATTATATCTATAACATAACTTCTAAGAGAACTAAGCCAAATGAGTTAAACCCTACTTATTTATGGCATTGTCGCCTTAGCCATATAAATGAGAAACGCATTTCTAAGCTCCATCAAGATGGATTATTAGATTCATTTGATTTTGAATCATTTGAAACATGTGAGTCTTGTTTGCTTGGTAAGATGACAAAGGATCCTTTTACTGGTCATAGTGAAAGGGCTAATGATTTATTGGGCTTGATACATACAGATGTATGTGGTCCTTTTAGCATTAGTGCCAGAGGAGGATTTCGATACTTCATTACTTTTACTGATGATTTCAGTAGGTATGGCTATGTCTACCTAATGAAACATAAGCATGAGTCTTTTGAAATGTTTAGAACTTTTCAAAATGAAGTACAAAATCAACTTGGTAAAACAATTAAACTACTTCGATCAGATCGAGGTGGTGAATATTTGAGCCAAGAGTTTGATGATCATCTAAGGGATTGTGGAATTGTTTCACAACTGACTCCTCCAGGAACTCCACAGTGGAATGGAGTTTCTGAAAGGAGAAATCGAACTCTATTAGATATGGTTCGATCAATGATGAGTCAAGCGGATCTTCCTTTATCTTTTTGGGGTTATGCCTTGGAGACAGCTGCATTCATTCTGAACCGTGTACCATCTAAGGCGGTTGAAAAGACACCATATGAGATATGGACAGGTAAGACACCTAGTTTGTCTTTTCTTAAGATTTGGGGTTGTGAAGCTTATGTGAAAAGACCAGTTTCAGATAAGTTAGCTCCAAAGTCTATCAAATGTAATTTTGTGGGGTATCCTAAGGAAACTAAAGGATACTATTTCTATACTCCTTCAGAGAACAAAGTGTTTGTTGCTCGAAATGGGATCTTTTTGGAAAAGGAATTTCTTTCTAAGAGAACTAGTGGGAGTATAGTAGAACTTGAGGAAACTCAAGTACCACAAGAAATCATTGAGCCGTCTATAGAGCCTATTTCAGAACCACAAATAGTTGTGGAGTCTGAAGATGTAACACAAATCCCTCGCAGGTCTGATAGGACACGTCGTCATCCAGAGAGATATGGATTTCTTGTGACTGATGATAGTGAAGTAATGCTCATAGATCAAGATGAGCCTACTACCTATCAAGAAACTGTGTCAGGTCCAGATTCAGACAAATGGCTTGGAGCCATGAAATCTGAGATGCAATCTATGTTTGACAACCAGGTTTGGTCTTTAATTGATCCTCCAGAGGGTATTAAGACTATTGGTTGCAAATGGGTTTTCAAGAAGAAAACTGACATGGATGGGAATGTGCAGACCTATAAAGCAAGGCTTGTTGCAAAAGGTTTCAAGCAAACTCATGGTATAGACTATGATGAAACCTTTTCACCAGTTGCTATGCTTAAGTCTGTTAGAATTCTCATTGCCATTGCAGCATACTATGATTATGAGATATGGCAAATGGATGTCAAAACCGCTTTCCTTAATGGAAACTTGCTTGAGGATGTGTATATGACACAACCTGAGGGTTTTGTAAATCCTGAGAATTCTACAAAGGTTTGCAAGCTTCAAAGATCCATTTATGGATTGAAGCAAGCATCTCGAAGCTGGAATCTTCGTTTTGATGAAACAGTTAGGAACTTTGGTTTCATCAAGAATGAAGATGAACCTTGTGTTTACAAGATGGTTAGTGGGAGTGCAGTAGTGTTTTTAGTCTTATATGTGGATGACATATTACTCATTGGGAATGATATCCCTACCTTGCAAAATGTTAAGACTTGGTTAGGGAATTCTTTCTCAATGAAAGACTTAGGTGAGGCTGCCTATATCCTTGGTATAAAGATCTATAGAGATAGATCTAGAAGGATAATTGGCCTGAGTCAAAGTACAAACATAGATAAAGTGTTGAAGAGGTTCAACATGCAAGATTCCAAAAAGGGATTCTTGCCTATGTCTCATGGCATTCATCTCAGCAAGAGTCAATGTCCTATGACATCTGATGAGCGAGATCGAATGAATAAGATTCCTTATGCTTCTGCTATAGGATCTATTATGTATGCCATGTTATGTACTAGACCAGATGTCTCATATCCATTAAGCGCAACTAGTAGATTTCAAGCTGATCCTGGTGAAGGTCACTGGACAGCTGTCAAGAATATTCTTAAGTACCTTCGAAGGACTAAAGATGTATTCTTGGTTTATGGAGGTTTGGAAGATGAGCTAGTTGTAAATGGTTACACAGATGCTAGTTTCCAAACTGACATAGATGATTTTAGATCGCAGTCAGGTTTTGTATTCACATTGAATGGTGGAGCTGTTAGTTGGAAGAGTTCAAAACAAAGCACTGTGGCTGATTCTACAACAGAGGCTGAGTATATAGCAGCATCAGATGCAGCTAAGGAAGCAGTCTGGTTGAAGAAATTCATCACTGAGCTAGGAGTGGTGCCTAGCATTGCAAATCCTGTGGACATTTATTGTGACAACAATGGTGCCATAGCACAGGCAAAAGAGCCTAGATCTCATCAAAGATCTAAGCATATACTCAGGCGTTTTCACCTCATTCGAGACATTATCGATAGAGGAGATATCAAGATATGCAAAGTTGACACAAATGATAACATAGCAGATCCATTAACAAAGCCTCTCTCACGGGTCAAGCATGATCAGCACACTAGATCTATGGGTCTTAGAAATTTGTAGGCTTAGTGCAAGTGGGAGATTGTTAGTGTATGTGCCCTAGGCCATTTGTTTGGATCTTTATGTTATACATTCATTATTAATAAATGAGGTTTTATTATCATTATTGTTGTTTGCATGTTACACAATTTTGATATTTGTCCCTGGTTTATTATTGTTATAGAGATAAAAAAAAATAAATAATTCTTAACCAGTATGAACATTGATTTGATGATCATCAGATGGTTATGTGTATAGTGATACAAATCAATTTCATAAATACTTGTTAGAGAACAATGTATTGGATAGACCCATCATGAGATTACTACATGGGTTAGTGTCATAAGTAAATCTCATGATAGTTATGTAATAATTCTTTGACTTGAGATTGTCATAGTTTCCAATATAAGGACTATTATATTTTGACATGATCAAACATTATCCGTAACTGGATAGTAATAAAGGTTATGTTCATATATGATAGAAATTATGTAGAGGATAATGAACAATCAAGATAGAATTTGTCCCTCTCTTTGAGAGAGATATCTTTTGGGCCTCTTGATAAGTGAGACTGTGAAATGCATGGCCGTGCTCAAATGAATTGATAATGTGATCAATTTCATTTGTTTTTATCAGTCTACTTGGAGATCGAGTAATCATAAGTTTGGACAATATAAGTATGACGTTGACCATGACTTATGTTCAAGCTAGATATCGTGTGACAAAGGGATTAATGCATATACTATTATTAGGCAAATTGGACATTCCTTATATTAATTGGGTAGTTGTAACGCCTTGCTAGAGGCCAATTATGACTTGTGGATTTAATAGAGATTAAATTGACTGCCAATTAATATGGGCCTATCGGGTCACACACAAGAATGCGTTTTGGGCTGGATATAATATTAATAATATTAATATTAGATATTAATATTTATTATTATTATTATTTTCGTTTTTATATATATATTATTAGATAATATATTCAGAATCCTAATTAGATTTGGATTCTGAATTTGACTTACCTTATCCAATTATATTTATTATTAGATAATGTATTCAGAATCCTAATTAGACTTGGATTCTGAATTTGACTTTCCGTATCCAATTTTGAATTGGATTCTGGAGTGATTATATTCACTCCAGACGTTAAGTCTTCTCAGAGGTAACAATAAAAACAAAGAGGAACGAAAAAAGTAACCCTAATACGTTTTTAGAGAAAACGTTTTTCCAGCCTTCGCTGTTGCAGAGAGCTAGCACTCCAAACGGTAGCATTCGTGTGGATACGCGATAGAGGGTGTTTCGCGATCGAGGCATCTCTTCAAAACTGTGATTTCGAATCATCAACAGGTTAGTTCTTTGAACACTTTTGTCGAATTAAACGAACAGCATGGATCCTGGTGGGAAATCAGAGATCAAATATTTTTCCGCTGCGTGTTTTTGTTTGCAGTGATCTCCTTAATTTCCTAACACAAGCAATTCGCAACAAAGTTTGCTATATCCCTCTTCATACCCTTCCACCAGTAGTTTTCTTTAAGTGTTCTATACATCTTGGTACTACCCGGATGCATAGAATATGCAGAACAATGAGCTTCTTCCATTATTTCTCTTTTTAAAGTATCAACATTTGGTACACATAATCGGCTACTAAGTACTAAGATGTCATCTTCTTTGATAGAATAATTTGTATGAGTACCTGCCTTCACACCATCAATAATCTTCTTCATTTTCTCATCTTGAACTTGTGCTTCTTTAACTTTTTCAATCAAGATCGGTCTAACCTTAAAAGTTGCCAGTAGTGCTCCTGATTCATTCATCATTAAATCTACTCCCAATGATCGAAGGTCTAATAATAACGGAAGCCATACCATCTTGATGTGGAAAAGATTACCATAAGATTTTCGGCTTAAAGCATCAGCTACTACATTAGCCTTCCCAGGGTGATACTCAATAGTGCAATCATAATCCTTTAGCAGCTCAATCCATCGCCTCTGCCTTAAGTTTAACTCCTTCTGAGAAAGAAGATATTTTAAACTCTTATGATCAGTGAATATCTGGCACTTTTCTCCATAAAGATAATGCCTCCAAATTTTTAAGGCAAAAATCACTGCAGCGAGTTCCAGATCATGAGTGGGATAATTCATTTCATGTAGTCGGAGTTGTCTAGATGCATAAGCAATCACCTTCCCATGTTGCATCAGAACACATCCCAAACCTTTTCTTGAAGCATCACTATACACCATATAACCACCATCGCCTGAAGGAAGAGTAAGAACAGGAGCAGAAGTCAAACAGGCCTTCAGTTTTTCAAAACTCTGATGACATTCCTCTGTCCAGTTAAACTTCACATTCTTCCGTAGCAGCTTTGTCAATGGTGAAGCAAAAATGGAGAAGTTTTGAACAAAACGTCGATAATACCCTGCCAAGCCTAAGAAACTCCTCACTTCTGTAGGATTTGTGGGTGGCTCCCAGTTCATCACAGCTTCTATTTTCTTAGGATCTACATAAACTCCCTCTGCTGATATTACATGACCCAGAAATACCACCCTATCCAGCCAAAATTCACATTTACTAAGCTTGGCATACAATTGCTTGTTCTTCAAGATTTGCAATACAATCTTTAAGTGTTTCTCATGCTCCTCTCTACTTCGAGAATACACTAGGATATCATCAATAAATACAATTACAAACCTATCCAGATAAGGATGAAATACCCGATTCATAAGATCCATGAAAGCAGCTGGGGCATTGGTTAACCCGAATGGCATTACTAAAAATTCGTAATGTCCATAACGAGTTCTAAAAGCTGTCTTAGGTACATCTGACTCTTTTATTTTCAACTGGTGATATCCCGATCGTAAATCTATCTTGGAAAAGACTTTGGCACCTTGAAGCTGATCAAAAAGATCATCTATACGGGGTAAAGGATATTTATTTCGGATAGTGACCCGGTTTAACTGTCTATAGTCAATGCACAGCCGCATAGAGCCATCTTTCTTTTTCACAAATAACACAGGAGCTCCCCAGGGTGAAACACTGGGTCTAATAAATCCTTTATCCAATAATTCTTGCAATTGCACCTTTAATTCCTTTAACTCTGCAGGAGCCATTCTATAAGGAGCTTGAGAGATAGGAGCTATACCAGGCTGAACATCAATAGAAAATTCCACTTCTCTATCAGGGGGTAAACCTGGAAGCTCTTCAGGAAAAACTTCTGAAAAAATCACACACTATAGGGATATCTTCCAATTTAGACCCTTCTAAATGTGTATCAATCACATGTGCTAAATATGCTTGACAACCCTTCTTAATAAATTTTTGAGCCGTCATAGCAGAAATAACACAAGATGGAAGAAACTTTCGCTCACCGTAGAATGTAAGGTTAGGATGATCAGGTAGACTAAAAGTCACCTTCTTCTCATAACAATCAACTGTAGCATGGTGGCGAGATAGCCAATCCATCCCTAAAATAACATCAAATTCATGTATGGGCAAAGGAATAAGATCTGCTAACAACTCACAATCACCTAGCCTGACTGTTGAATTTTTATACACATGTTCACACTGCATAGATGTCCCCACTGGAAAACTCACTACTAATTTACATTCTAAAGAACTCAAATTCTTATTCGCGTATGTGGCAAATGCATGTGATACAAATGAATGAGTGGAGCCAGGATCAATAAGAATATGAGCATCTCTACTAAAAATAAGCAACATACCGATGACCACTTCTGGTGAAGCTACAGCTTCCTGCTGAGTGACAGCAAAGACTCGAGCTTGTGCAGGAGGTCTACTAGATGATGCACCTTGATTTGATATTGGGGCCCCACCTGGTCTATTCATGCCACTATTAGCTCCTCTGCCAGATGATCTCACAAAAGATTGTGTCCTACCACCCCTCTGATTAGTAGGTACAGAAGATCCCTGAACTGAAGTGTTAGGATGAACAAGTAAAGGACAATCTCTCATATAATGACCTGCATCTCCACATTGAAAACAAACTAAAGATTTTCTTCTACACTCTCCCAAATGATACTTATTACAGGTTGCACATTGAGGAAAAGATCGTCTGTTCTGTCCATCTCCCATGCCACTGCCCTGTCTAAAATTATAAGCACTACCCGAATTACTAACTGATTGGCCCACCATAGTACGACTAGCCTGAGACCTGTTACTCCACTGATCTGATCTCATTTGTACAGCCTTACCTGTACCACCATGACTAGATCTAGAATGAGAACCGCTTCCCCTCTTGAATTGTCCCTCATGACCCCCAATAAAAGGACCCTGTGATTGTTTTCTCTTCCTTTGTTCAAATTCAACTCCCTCTTTCACTAATTTTTCCACTTCTAAGGTTCTATCCACCAAAGTACGAAAATTCAAGCTCTGCCAATCGGGCACACTCCTACGAATTGTATAGTGCAACCCATTATAGAACCTACTGCATCTATCTTTGTCCTCTACAATCAAGTGAGAAACATAACGGTATAATTCTTCATATCTATCCACATATTGTGTTATGGTCATACCGCCTTGCTTAAGATTAAAGAACATATTTTCCTTCTCTCTTCTATAATTGTCGGTAATATATTCCTTTTGAAATTTAGCCACAAATATCTCCCAAGTCAAATTTGCACCAAAATCTCGGACTAGCCTGTTATACCAACTTTCAGCAACACTATCAAGAAAAGCATAAACATAATTTATTTTATCTTCATCTGATACACGACAAAGTGAGTATGCTTTCTCTAATTTCTTCAACCATCGGTCAGCCTTTTCAGAATCTAATGACCCATCAAATATCTCTGCTCCCAATTTCTGGCAGTGAGAAATAACATTCCAAAAACTTTGACGTTGATTATTCGCTGCCATAGCTGTATTCAATAATTGAGCAAAAACAGCTCCGAGACCAGGATCCATAAATGCAGGCATAGCTGGAGCAGCTACAGGTGGAATTGGAGGTGGAGGAGGTGGATTTACTCCAGATGATTCTTCTTGTGAAGTAACATCGATATTTTGTCTGCTACCCTCAGTCTCATTAGCATCAAAAGATTCCTCAGAATAAGAAGATGGATTAGGATTCCTATGAAGTCGGCCAACATCTTCTAATCTAACTACTCGAGTTCTCCGGCCAGTGTTTCTAGCACGGCCTATACCACCTCGCATTAGTGGCGGCATTATCCTACAAAAATAAATATATATATAAGTCAACTTCGTATTATTTATATTATCTTAAATTACAGTACATATATATTTTTATATTAGTGCACCATAAAAAAAATCTCTCTTATTCTTCAGCAAATTTTTTTTTTAATATTATTTATTTATTATTATTATTATTATTATTATTATTACATATATATATATTTTAAATTTGTAATTTTATCAGGTACACTATTAAATTAAATCTCTTAGCTTTATTTATCTAAATTCCTATAGGTCTTTTATTCAATGTCTACAGAATCCTAAACCTTTGCTCTGATACCATAAAAATGTCACACCCCATTCTCTTAAGCCATAGGGTGAACTTATCTCATAAATTACTATACTATTAATTTTTATAAAAATATCACTCACAATTTATTTCCTTAGTATACTGCTTACATATACAATAATAATATCCAATAATTTCTAACACTTAAAAATAATACATATTTAATTATTGTTCAACATAAAAATATAATTACTTTTTTAAACAAATCCAAACGATACTTATGTTGGCTCGACTTTTACTATACACTGATCGGAGTAAGAGTAGAGGTGATCTACAGGTCTATTCTCCAACGATATCTGAAATGATTATAATAAGGGGGGGTGAGTCAAACTACTCAGTGAGAAGATAATTATATAACAAAGGGGAACAAATAAGTTTTTCTTATATACTTACTAATTAAATTTATACTACTGCATAATAATTTTAAGAGCATAAATTCACCATATCATGTAATAAATTTGCATCATAATTTTTTTTATTTATTTACACTCAATATATATAGTCCATAGAAAAATATAATACCTTAGGCGTAAGTAAATATATATATATTTACTGACACTCTAAGGGTAAAACATGGCATCTTGGGCGCAGTGATGACGCATGGCAGCACCAAGAGCAAATAAACATGGTCATACACATGTGCAGAGCTGCCCCCAAAGGGCGACCACCTGATATACGCCCCAAAGGCTATATGTATACCAAGCGCTGTCCCAAATACAGTATCATATCATAATCCGTCAATTCCTTTAACACCCCGTCATCACAGGTGTCTCTATTAGAAAACATATAATGAGTGTATATAAAACATTTATTTAACTGTATCAATAAATAATTTTTCATACCATAATTCAAACATTAACATATCATTATTTGTTCCCATTTTTATATATATATATATATTCATAAATATTATTTTACCTTTCTAAATTATTTTATAAAAATTTATTTTAACAAATAACAATTTTAATAAATCATATATACATAATAAAAATTACCGATGCTATATAATTACCCACTCACCTTATTCGATAGCTCAACTTATTTAATCGACCGGTCTCTCTCTATGTTCTATAATTGCAGTAGAATCCAAACCTAAAGTGATATAAAAATAAAAATTTACTAAAATATTATCTAGGATTTATCATTTCTATGAGTTAAATAACATGAAAAGAAAACGTGGAAATGATTCCTAAAATTCTAACGAATTTTCAGCAAAGTTTCGGTATAACTCGGCAATTTCTAAAATTTTAAAATTAATATTCCAATTAATATTACACAATTATTAACCCAATAACTTATCAAATATTTCAATAATATTTTTAATGACTTAACATAATTTACGTGTCTAAATTTATTAAGTATTTATATATATATATATATATTTACATCTATATTATATTATTTTAGTTTCTTTAATTTAATAGTTTAATAATATTTATTTTATTAATTAATTTATGTAATTATATTTTAAATAGTATCTACTTTAATTTTCTATTTTCTTTTGTACTATTTTCTTATAATATTCCATAAATTGTAAAATAATAATAATAATAACATTAATAATAACAATAGTTATATAAATTGTATTTCTTTATACATTATTTAATTAATTCATTTTATTATAATAATTATTTATTTATGTCTAATTTAATCATAATAACTTATATTAAATTTATTAATAATTATATTAATAACCATATATATAATTTACTTTTATCTTAATAATTTACTTTTATTTTCTAATAACTACTTATAATAAAATCAATAACTTTAACAATAAAAATAAAAATAATATTATGTATATAGTTAAATAATTATTTAATTACTATTATTTCACATTTAATAATTTATATTAAATTTAATACTAAATAATATTAGTAATAATAATTATAATAATAATACTAGTTATTGAAATACATTTATATAAAAATTAAAATAATAGTTTTAATATTTAATAGTTATAATTGTGGTAAAAATAATGATAATAATAATATTTGTACTAAAATCAATAATTACTAATAAATATAATAATTTTAATAATAATTTACTACTACAGCAATAATATAAATATTTAATAACTAATTTAACATAAATTCATAAATTCTAAAATTTAACTTATTTTAAGTAAATATTCATATACACATACTTATTTCTATTTAAATTATGATTTATTAATTCAATAAATCAACAACTATATTAACAATTTATAATACATAAATATTAATTATTTTAAAAATCTAAAATAATTAATTATCAATTTATTGATTTATATATATATATATATAATATAAGAAATTTTCTATAATTTATTGGTAATATTCACAACCTAAATATTTAATTAATTTAATCATACTATATTTTAAATTTAAATTTTCATTCTAATTACTTAATTTATTTAGTCATTAAGTAATTAATATCTAAGACTAATAATTTTTTTAAACAAATAATTAATCTAAATTAAATAAAAATTCTACTAATTAATCAAATTAATAAAATTTAATCTAACTCATTAATTACTAATTAAATTTTAATTTATTAATTATAATTCTTAATTAATTATAATTATAATTATAATTCTAAATAAATTATATATATATATATATTTAATTTAATTTAAATTTTTTTTTAATTTAATATATTTAGGTTACTATTCATCAAAATTCTAAATACATACCCTAAATTAGCAAATGAGGTGTCAAATTAAAGCTTATAAAATGAGGATTTCAAAAATACCCGGATCGCCGGAAAATAACGTCGGAAAGTGGCCGGAATAGTGATCGGAAAATTTCGCCGGCAAGAACTTTGACCGGCGCGTGACGGCGGCTCCGGCGTCGGTTGGGGGTGATTCCGGCGGCGTTTGGCTCGAAATTGGGCGGCACAGACGGTGGTCCGGCGCGTGTCACTGTTTGAACGGCGGTCGGCGGTAGATCTGAAGAACTCTCTCTCTCTCTCTTTCCCGATTTTTTTTTTCTGTTTCTGTTTTCTGTTCGTTTCTTTCTTTCTTTCTTTCTTTTCTTTTCTTTCTTTCTTTCTTTCTTTTCTTTTCTTTTCTTTTCTTTTCTTTTAATTTATAAAAATTATTATTATTTTATTATATTTTTTTTTATTTGCCCACCTACTTGTTAGTAGGTGAGCACGTTTTTTTTTTTATTCTTATTATTATTTTATTTTTTTTTACAAAGACAAGATATTACATTGTACAACTTTATGTACTAGAAAAGAACTACTGTGATACCGTGGGCATTATTATTTTTTAAATTTTATAATAATTCTAAATAAATAATTATTTATTTGTAGTATCATTTGGTGGCTATTAATAAAAAATAAAATTAATACATATATTCATAAATCTAATAAAATAATATATAATTATCAAATCACAAAATACAGAGATATTTATAATTCTATAATTGCATCATAATAATTTATAAAAATAATATATATTATTCACTAAATCAAATGCAATAAAATCATCAATAACAAATAAAAAAAATTTTATAGCAAAAATAAAAAGAATGACAATCCAAAAGAGCAACCTCGACGATCTCAACAAAATTCATTAAAACCTGCAACTCTAGCAATTAAAAACTTTGCCAAAAGAAATATATACAAAATTAATCTAATACAACAAAACTAAATAGACAATAAAAAAATTAAATAGTGACCTACAAATGGTCCCCAAAATGAACAATATTGAATATCAAAATTAAAATGACTAAAAATTAAAATATTGTTAATAAATTTAAAAATATTTATAACAAAAAAAAATAATGGTGAATTTATTCAAATATTATTTCTCCATTAAATGAAAAATAATAAAAAAAATATACCAGAGAACATATGAGAGTACAAATGAAATGCAGATGTTAAGATTAAAATAGAAGAAAAAAATATTTATTTCTACTTTAAATATTTTAGTTTTCCTTCATTTAAATTTATAACATGAAGATTAATATTAACATTAACATTTTAAATTTAATAAATATAGAAAATATACTAATTTGAAACTTGAAGATTAACACGAAGAGTTTTAATTTTAAATAAGGGAATTTAATTTGTATAGAAAACATAAAAATTTTTAATTTAATAAATAAAGGAATTTAATTTGCATAGAAAACATGAAGATTAACTTAAAAATTTTTAATTTAATAAAAAATTTAGTTTGAAACTTGAAGATTAATATGAAGATTTTTAATTTGATAAATAAAGGAATTTAATTTGCACAAGAAACATGAAAAATATTAAAATGTAAATTTTTAATTTAATTTGAAACTAACAAAAGGAAGTTAATTTGAAACTTAAGAGTGAACATGGGTATTTTTAATTTAATATGTGAAGAAATTTAATTTGAAAGATAAAGATAAAAAAAATATTTCTAATTTAATATTTAAGAACAACACTAGAGCGAGATGCGTGCCAAGAAACTTTATCAGTGACTATTAATTTAATATATAGTAAATAAAGAAATTTAATTTGTATATAAAATATGAAGATAAAATGAAGATTTTAATTTGATAAAGGAATTTAATTTAAAACTCAAATATTAATATGAAGATTTTTAATTTGATGGATAAAGGAATTTAATTTTTATAAGAAGAATGAAGATTAATATGAAAATTTTTAATTTAATTTGAAACTATTGAAAATGAATATGAATATTTTTACTTTAATATTTGAAGGAATTTAATTTGAAACTTAAAGATTAATATAAATATTTTTAATTTAAAATTAATACTCAAAGAAATTTAATTTAAGAAAGTATGACAGATGATAATATTAGAGTGAGACACATAGTGAAAATTTGTATTGGTAACTATTGATTTAATATATGGTATAGAGCATTAAAAGATGATTGTACCCTTACCTAAAAAATTAATCTCTGTATTTTCTTTCCTTTTCTTTCGCCTTTCTCCTCTCTGTTTTTTTTTTTCTTATTTCCACACAACTCAATAAAATCAATAAAAATTTCAATGAACTATTTTACTTACCTATTTTATTTTCTTTGACATTATAGCCCCATTTAGAAACCTAGATTACTTCTAATTAATCTGGTAAATATTAAAAAAAATAAATAAAAAGGCATGGTTCGTCCATGAAAGTGTAAAGACAAAAAGAAGAAGAAGAAGAAGAAATTATACATATGATGGAGATGAAAAGTGAAATATAAAATAATGTGTATATATAAAAGGAATAGATATATATATATATTCTTTGGAGCTAGTTCAGTTGATGTCTTTGATCTCTGATATGTCACCGCATTTTAAGAAAGCAAGGGCTCTTTTGTCTTCAAATTTTCACTTTATTTCTCATGTTCATAGGGAGACAAATCAAGTTGCACATTTTTTAGCCTATTACAGTAGATTGAATGGTGTTTCTAGGTGGTTTTTATCTTTTAATTCTTTGCCAAATTACATTAAAGGGGTTGTATTGACTGATAGTACGAGTCTTCCATACATTAGATTTAATTAATAAAATCTGCGGTGGTACCCTCCACCTTTACCAATATATATATATATATATATATATATATTAAGTTGCAAAGATGGCCCCACCCCACTTTATTTGTTTATTTATTTCTTATTTTTAATCCTTTTTGGAATATTCTTAAGATGTAAAATTACCATTTTATTTAATTATTTAGTAAAAACTTTGTTAAGAATATATGATATGCTCTAACTTCAATTTTTCATGTAATAATTAAACACATTTTATTATAATTAATATGTGGCATTTGTAAATTCATGATATTATATTTAGTTTTGTTAACATTGGTTAAATTTTAAGACTTGTCATTATGTTAGACATCTTGATAATGATAGATAAGTCTTTTATAATTTAATTTGAATTACTCTTCTTCGTAGGATTATTAAATATGACTTTAATAATTCAATTAGATCAATATATATGATGATCTCTATAAAATATAGATTAGTTATTTTTATTAATAAAATCACATATATAAATGGTGAATATAGAGATATAGCCTTTGAACTAATTCAATGAAAAATTTTTAATTGTTAAAATTACCAATAAACTGTCAATAGTATTCTCTTGAATAGTGCAATGTAATAGTTTCCTTTAACCTAAGATCATTATATTAATTGACAAGTTATTTATTATACATTGATTCTGAATACCTATTATTTTAGAGTTATAATAAAAAGAATATTGAGTTTAATTAAATACTTATAGAATTAATAATTAATCAAGATGAGATCTGTCATTCATTTGTCATTTATAATTGATATGAAATATAGTAGATAATTTATTAAGATTTAAAAGGTTAATCATATTCTAAGATTGATCCGAAGCTATAAAGATAGAAGAAAATATTACATTATTCTTCTATATATTATTGATAGTAATGATTTACTTCATGCTATTTGACCGTTAATGAGAATTGCTAGACGTCAACTTTAATTAATAAATTAGTTTGATCAATTTTCTACTGATTTAGCATTGAACCTATGAGGTCGCACTACTAACGAGTGTTCTAAATCTTGCTAATTGGTTAATTATATTATTTAATAATTAAATTAGAGAATTTAACTATTTAAATAAATAATATTTTTAGTCTAAATAGAATATTATTATATTATCTGCTAATATTAAGAATATAATTAATATTTTTAGCTGTAAATTAATTTTTTTATTTAGAATAAAAAAATTAATTAATATTTTATAGATAAATTTGTTTATATATTAATTAATTATTTATATATTTAATATATAAATAATTAAAACATATATATATATATATATATAATATTTTATCAATTTCTACGGTCAATACGTGGCCATAATTGAACAATATTAAGTGCATTATAAGCGTGCACTTTGACAAGTATTTTGTACTTGTCATTACCAAGAGTTGGAAGTTACAACTCGTTGTAACAGTGGCGTAATAGTTTAGGTTAGACGTAGGCCACTTTTTTCATATATATATATATATATTATTGAGAAATAACTCAAGTTACTCTCAATCATACAAAAATAAAATATAAGATTAAGAAAGTTTTAGTCTTACAAATAAGTTTTATTCACTTTTGAGCTAAAATTTTTAAAAAAATTTCTAGCTTGAAGTTTTATTTATTTTGCTCGCGTATCATATTTGTTAAATGGTTAATAGCAAAATACAATTTCGGTGTGAATATGCATAAAAATTTCGTACTATTAGAGTTTTAATATTAAAAATTCGCTCTTAGATATGTTTTATAAATATTTTTTGACATATATATAAAAATTATTTAAACACAAATAAATTTATCTTGAATTGTTCTAGACTTTTGATGTATCTTATAAACAATGAACAATCCATCAAATTTTTATTCTATTTAATATATCTTTAATACTTCAATTTAATATATGATAAAAATTTATTTTAGTTTGTAAAATTATTCTCTATATGGTTCTGTAGACAATTTATTATTATTATTATTACTATTATTATTATTATTATAAACTTTTCAACACCCTTCTACACATTTTCTGTCCAATGAATTTTTTTTTGCACCAATGAAAAAAATTATTTGGATATAGTTATGTATCATTACATATCCTCTAAATATTCATTAATTGTCTCATAAAATATAATAATTTTCTTATATAAAATTAAGATATTACACAATAGATATTGAGATGAATAGTCTTGAAGTGTTTCAGGCATTGACTTCTTAGACTATCTATCTCTCTAAAGCTGAAACAATCATCACAGGCTAATTGAATTTGAAGAATGGATTCCCTAGCTTATCCTTTCTTTGGATGGATTCCCTAGCTTATCCTTTCTTTGGTTAATTTGCATGCTAAGTTAGTCGCTTTGTTGCTCACTCTTTGGCAAGAATGGCTAAACTATATATAAGACATTATGTGTGATATGAGTTTCCTAGAATTTAGTGTAGGTTATTGAGTTTGATTTGTTATCTTCTGTTGAAAATTTGAGTTTAGATCATAAGTTGGGTGTTTGGGAGAAATCTATTAATTATTAAATTTATTAATTATTAAATTTTAAATTTAAAAAATAATAAAATTAAAAAAATAAAAAATTTATATTAGGAATGCAAAAAATTAAATATTTTATATATAATTATATATATTAGGAACGTCAAAAATAATTATATACATTAATTATATAAATATATTATATAAATATTAGGAACTTATATATTTAATTTTTTAAAAAATTTTAAAATATATAAATTAATTATTATTATAAATAAAATATTTAATTTATTATTAATTTATATATTTTTAACCTTTAAAATTTATAAAAATATATAAAAATATATTATTAAATTATGTTAATGTGTAATTAATTTATATTTTATAAAAAATCATATATTTTGTTATTTATTTTTTTAATTATTAAAAATATAGAAATTAATCATTATTATTTAATTATTTTAATGTATAATTAATTTTTTAAAAAATAAAAGTTACAAATATAATTTATTTAATTAATATTATAAAATTATATTAATATGTAATCATTTATTAAAAGATTAATAGTCATAAATATAATAAATATTAAATTATATATTTTATATAAATAATTAAAACTAAATAAAAATTAATTAAAAATAAAATAATATTATTTTAAAAAATTAATGATGTGTTGTTCTTTCAACGCTTCTTCCATCCTTAACTTTTATATTTATAAAAAATATAGATTAAGCATGTACTAATTAATCACATGCCCATATTCAGCGGGGACAAATTGAGCAAATTTTTTTATTTAAGTCGTATTTTTTAAAAATATTTTATCATGTATTACAAAGTATTCTATTAAGTTTAAAATATTATTTTTATGATAATTTTAAATATTAATATAAATAAAATATATAAATTAATTAAGAAATATTAAATTTTAAATATATTTATTTGAATAAACTTTAATGGCACCTGGAAAATATAATGACAAAAAATTTAATAAAATGACTTCACATAAATAAAAGAGCTTCTTTAACATACAAATTATACACATTAGATTTGAGACATTCTTTTCTTAAAGAATCAAGTAACATTGATTTCTCCAGTTCAAAAAAAAAAGTAACATTAACTTCTAGCAATTAAGAAATGGATGTAACGGATGATAAGATGTCATGAAGATTTGAAATGCCTCATTTGCTTAATTAATTAAATATATTAATTTACTTAAAAAGATTCATTAAGAAAAATATATTATAAAGCTTTGGCTCATTAATTTAGACTTTCCTTCAAAATAAATCAAGTAATAAAAATATCAAACTATATGATATCATTTGATTAAAAAAAATAATCACACATTTATTGACTTAAAAAAAATAAAAGTCAAAGAAAAAACACTAAATTCATCACCACTTGAAAGAATCTCATAAAACAATAGTGCTATTCATTCTGGATTCACCTCCAACTATGAGATCTAAAGTGATATTTAGAATAATAACAGAAAAAAAAAAAAAGAAGAATTAATGTAAGGATTCATCCATGAAGATGTTATAAGTTGTTAAAATCCCTTTTGTTGAAGTACAAGAAGGTGTCTTTACCAGAAGCAGTGGCTACAGAAGTAGAAGAAAAACCAACATATTCACCTTCTGACTTGGTTTTGCATATTTCAGCAACATATTTGAAGAGCTGGTGTTCTTTGTTATATGGCTGGTTTACATACTCCTCCGTTGACATCCACTGAGATCAAGAAACAAGAAAAAATGACAATAATTATTAATAATAATCAACATATATATATATATATATATATATAAGCTAGAGAATCAAGAGACTTTTACTAATTTACTGACACGTAGTTCTTTACATTACAAACAACATTGGCTTTTCAAAATTACAGTAATTAAAATTCAATAATTTTCTTGAAAAAGCACATCTTTTTTATTTAAGATTGAAATGGCACACCTCTTAAAAGGCTATTATTTACTGATAATTTAATATTATTTACCATTTCACTATTTTCTCTTCCCCATTCAACAAACACTAATCTTTAAAACAATAGAAACAGAAAGTAACAAGTATACAAACAACTAGAAAAACGATTATACAGATATCCTTCTTCTCGTAGACTAAACAAATACAATAATCTTTTAATTCATTTCTTTTATATGCCGATATCCGAGGTTCAGAAATAGACTTAGAAAAGAATAGTCCTATCACTTGGTATGCACAAAAGTTAAATTGAAATTTTATTTTTCTCATTCAGTTAAATTGAAATTTTATTTTTCTAATTCTATTTAAAATTTAATTATACAAAAGTCAAGTCTTACAACATTAACCACAATCCCTTAAGATTTTCGAAGCTGAGGAATTCAATTGAAATAATTTACAATGTCATTATCAAATTTTTCAAAAAATATTTTGGACTTTCAGCCAAAGCATCCATGGTTGTGATGGTATTATTGACCGCGGCCATCATGATGGGCAAATGTGATTTTGCATTAGCCTTGAATTAATAATAATAACTGTTATTACTGGTTATCCAAGATCTCATGGAAAGCAAACTTCTTTTCCATGCGTGGTTCCATTTGGTTCTGTACTAAGAATTTAACCAAGTATATCATGGCACATCAGCCTTGACATAACACTAGAACTATATTAAGGTTGATCCCTTGTGACCAAAAATGACAAGGATTCAAATCATGGAAACAACCTCTCCAAAAAAAAGGGTTCAAACTATGGCCAGAAAGTGGAAAGCTTGGCATACTAAGGACACTAAGCTAAGCCCGTTACACTGAGATATCAAACTAAGGAAGTAAGCACAACAGGCATTGCAAATATTATCATTAATAAGACTATCGTAGATTATCATTTTATTTTATTGCCTCGGTATAGCAGACAGGATTATGGTTTTCACATTACGCATCTACAAAAAGGAACAGGAGAAAAACCTGAGCCGCCTCAATCTCTGAATCTTGCTTTTGAATGTCGAATGAGCGTGGTTGTAGCATGCAAATGAAAAACAAATCTGATTTGACAAAGAATGACTGATGGCTTTGCCTGTTTACAAACAATAAAAGAAGTGATTAGGAACAGATCAGACTTAAAGGGGACACGGAAAATAAATAAAGTTGAGAAATAAGAAAATGATGACCTAATGCTTTCATCTGAAAAATGCTCCAATCAATTCTTAAATTACTTCCTATAACAGGAGGATATATATAATTTTTATAGATGCATGAAATACTAGTTAATACAAAAACTTTTTGCAAGTGTGAGAAAAGGAAAAGTTCTTACCTGAATGCCAAAACTTCCACAAATTCTGTCTCAATCTGATAAAAGATAAAACCATAGATTTTAATAATATTACCCCACATGTAAAAATATAGCATTAGCATATTAACAGTCTCATTGTCATTTTGGTATATGAACTGTGCATTACTTACACCTGTCTCTTCTTTAACTTCTCTGATTGCAGCTGTACAAACATCCTCACCCTGTAGATGGGACATTTGAAACCGTGATTAAAAAAAAGCAATAGAAGACATAACTACATGCATTATATGCAGAGCATTTACCTCATTAACTACACCGGTAGGTAATTTCCATACACCTGTCCCTTTAAATCCACCACTCTTCTCCTTGACAACAAGCACCTAACAAATAAAGGAATATAAATGCTATTAAACCCTAGTGGTAATTTCGTCCCTCGTTACAGCATGATAATAGCAAACAGTGCAGAACAAAATTCAGAACATAAAATCGCACCAATAAAAATTAGCTGTTTATTATCTAATTCTGCTGTTGTTTGAAAAAAAAAAAAGAAGAAGACTTAAGTCAAAGACAACAGCCCTCATTCTCTTGCATCATGCTACATTTCACAAAATATTTTTAAATAGATGGATTGAAATGATGGAAACCATTGACTACCTCTCTATTTCTATTCAATACAAAAGCCCCAATTCCCACTCGATGAGAAGCATTTTCTGGAAGAGTATCAGGAGTATTAGGTATCCAATATACCAGCATCAAGTAGTCTGATTCAGCATGGTGATACCTGAACCTTTCCTGCATAATTATAATTAGCAGAACAATAGTAGAAAAGGAAGATGAGAAAGTGATGAGCCAATATCAGTACTTTCCAAGTATTCATTTTACATATTTCTTTTTCCTTTTCATTTTAGCCAGAAATTCTATATCAAATTTCTAAAGCACACATGATATTAGCATTGTGAATGTAATATGTATACTGTTTGTACTTTACTAATACATCTCTTGTAAATGTATCCATTATGAACCTTATCTCATTGAGGCTAATACATACACAGGGAGAGCTCTGAATAAAAATTACTGAAAGACAATTCCTGGCTGAAATATCAACACTAATTTGTTAGGGGTGATACTGTGATAGTATACATTAGTAATTAAGATGCCTTTACCTGAACCACAGGTTCAACAAGACTTGCAAGTCCAATGGGTAATTTGATCCAAACACCCTTCTTTCCCTAAGAATTTATGGAAAATAATTAAGTAACATCAGATCAGACACAGAGCTTTCCACCATAATTAAGATGGGTTGGGAACAAAGATAATACAAAAAGGTACCTGTTGCCTCCATTTTGATATGGAAGCTCTAAGTAAAGGAGTAAAAACTTTAGAGTCCATAGGCTCTTTCATGTCTACTGTAACTCCATCATACTGATCCTCTACTGCATTGAGCAATCCAATCTGCTCAACTACTCTATTTTTAGCTTCCATCTGCACCTTATCAGTCAATGATGATGTTGAAGCTGACAAATTCTTGATCAAGATTGAACTACTGTTACCGCAACCTAAAGGAACAAGATGATGGAAGTGAATTAACCTTTATGAGCACCAAAGCAAATTAACTATATCTGAAATTGCAACCAAGGGGAAAAAATCCATTTTTTGATATTGTAACATCCTATCAGAACCTGTCAAGATGTTAACTTGATTTTAGATGCCCCAAAGTAGTTCTTATATGTTAACATATGGAATTGTGAAATTACTTAGCATTTTGCATTGTCATTAATAAAGGCCACCCAAAAATGCCTTCTAAGTTCAATGTACTTGTAGGATGTAAAAACCCAGAAAAAATTGATTGCATGTGAGTCAAAGAGAGTATTAGAATGTGCATTATGCATTCCCTTTAAATGCTTTCCACTTTCTCCCCCCAAATAAAGTTTTTCAAATCAAGTATTATTTGCCCCATTTTGTACTATTTGATCCAGAGGCTTAACACAGGCTTTGTATATCGAGGAAAATCAAAAGCAAGCTTTCCGTAACATATTGGTGGATTTTTTTTTCCTATTAGAATGGAAAGAGTTAGTATAAGAGTATCTTAATACAATGAGATTAGCAGAGTTTTCTTAATATATTCAATGAAATGTTTGAGCTAAAACTCAATCTCAGTCTCTGGACAGTCTTAAGAATATAAGACAAGTTATTTTAAATAAAATCTAACTAAATAAACTATTTTCCGTAAAGCTGTTGTCATCCAAACTAAAAAGTACAAGAGCTAATCAATTCAAGTTATCAAATAACCAAAACTTCCAATTGTTGAAAACAATTGAAACAGTAGTTATAAGTTTATGATATGTTCTAAGAAAAACAAAAGGATCTCACTTCTTATCATGTAGATCAAGAGGAAGGCCAGAAAAAGTGTGCCTGCATATAGCCCATCAATCCATTTCCATAAGATTTTTAAAGTTGCAGTGAGAACAGAAGAGTAAAAGAGTGAAATGAGATTTGGAATATGAGCATGTTTGAACATCCTAGGAGTGGGAATAAAATCCACTTCTTGAAATAGAATTTCATGTTCTTGCTCTGGTATATAAATGATCTTTTTTTTACTTCGTATAACAGCAACTTTTATTTATATGGTATATATTAATCTAATTAATAGAATTCTACATTTAATTATTAAAAGAATAAACCTGAAAATAGATGTTTAAGCTTTTAGAATTCTATTAAACTTGGATTCCAATTCCAAGGTGTACCAAATAAGTCCTATGTGTTTTGTAATTTTAAAACATTCCAGCCATAGCAATTTTGAGAGTTTCCATGCATTATAGTTTAACATACATAAATACACAAACACACACATGCATATCCATATACATAACAATAAATGCATATTTCTCTGTAAGTTCTTTTTTAATAATTTCAATATGATCAACATAATGCCAATTTCTCTAAAATCAATTCTGATGAAAGACCATAAGTGAGCCCTAAGTGAGCCATATGGTATGAAATTGACCACTATGGCTCTTTAACCTTAAATAAGAGAGGGGAAAAAAAGAAAAGAAAAGAGTGCATTGACAAGAAAGAAAGCACATTGACAAAAAATAAAAAAGATAAAAGTTTAAAAAGATAAAGCAAATTGATAAAGTTTTTATCTTTATTTTCCATTCAAAAAATAAGAGAATATACTTTAAAAAAAAAAGGTTTCTGTCAATTGATGGTCTGATTATGTGTTCAATTCAGAATAACAAAATCAAGCAGCCCCATTATATCCAAAAAGGCCAATCACTAGACTGATAAAAAAAATCCTAAAATACCATATCAACTAAATGATCAAACACATAACAAATAATAATCTGCAAAGTTCAACAAAAATAGGACCAAAAGCCATACCAGTTGAAAAGCCAAGCCATGAAGATGATAGAGAATGAAGACATGTCCTGGTGCGAAGCTGAATGAATGAAGAAGAATCTGATGGTATAGAGCTGTTGCCAGCAAGACGAAGCGATTTGATGTTTCTGAACCTCTGCATATGAAACCAATTGATGTGAAATTAAAAAAAGTTCTAAAAAATACTACTACGTTTGGTCAAGCAATTGCAAATTCGTTGGGTTTATTTTTTCAACTTGTTTACTTTTTCTTAGTAAACCCACTGCAAATTCCTTAGAAGCTTAGAGTCAAGATTTTGAATGGTTCTTTGACATCTTGACTAGTCCTATTTTCCATGAAAAGAAGTAGTCTTTTAAAATGTCAAGAAAGTGGGATTACCCAGAAAAATTAATGGACCCAAAACAAAATTGTATTGATAACTGAGATCATAAACCTAAACTAAGCCATCCAATTTAACCCTAATAAAAATTGAATCAATCACAAAAAGGGAGCAATTAAATCATATGAAATTGATTTTAAAGGAAAAAAGATACAAAATACAAAAGGATTTCTTAGCTAATTAGAATTAAAGTTTTTAATGGTCGTAATAAACCGAAGTTTTGGCTTCAAAATGATTGCAAAAGATAAAAAAAAGGAAGGAAGAAATCGAATGGGAAAAAATAGAAAAGTAGAGTGATAACTTGCAGTGCAGAGAGAGCCAAAATCGAGATTAATTGCAAATTGTTGAAGGAAATGGCATTAAGAGTCAAAAACTAAAATCCCATTGTTTTGACTGTAACCTCAGAATCATAAATTGATAATTGCCTAATAAATTAGGTATAGGGGCTTCTTAATTAAAAAAAAAAATTTAAGAAGCCCCTTCTCACCAACATCTGCATTCTAACCATCACCTGCTTAGTGCTCACCATCATCTTACCATTGCCGTCTTCTGGTATTTTCTTTAATTTTTATTTTTAAATTTTAATTTTAATTTTAATGTTATTTTAGTTTAATTTTTTGCCGTCTTCTGGCAAGTGCTATGCATATCCAAGGACCTTCAATCCAACCGAAGCAAAAGCGCACAATCCCAGGGGCCCAGGATGATTTTCTGAGCCCAGCCTATCATCAATAATTCCATTCCAAAGCCTCTGTATCCAGAACCCAAGCCTCACTAGTGAACTTTCCAGCACCCATATGGCCCAAGTCACTTGGATCCACTTCTCCACCGGATATGATTATATATTTTCCAATCCCAACCGTTGAAAATACACTTCTAGCCGTTGGTTTTCACCGGAGGTGGTAGAATGATAACTCCGGTGACAGGCCCAGTATCGCAACTAGATAGTAGGGTCCACTTATTAGTATCAGTATCGAAAGAGTAAAACTCATTCAACTCATTGTGCTCACCGTCTCTGCCGCCAAACACAAAACTAGTTTTACCAATAGCAGCCATTGTGACTCCGACTCGCGGCGGAGGAATATCTCCAGTGACCTGAGGGACAGACCACGTTTGAGTTTCCAGATCGAAGACGTGAAGCTTGTTATCAACAGGGACACGTGGCGCGAATTCACCACCAAAAGCATAGGCTTTGTGTCCTACTATGGTTATGGCATGTGAGCTTCTGGCTCCAGGACCAGTCCCCTTCTGGTCAAGCTAAAATTAACCAAAAAGAAAAAACAATAGAAACAACTTGCAGAAAATTAAATTGATAATAACAAGAATTGAATTCGAATTCCCAAAATTTCACTGATGAAATAAAAGGATCAGAGAGAACGAATCTTGACCCAATCGCCTCGCATCACCGCCATGAACAAGCTCTGTTGCATATCTAAAGCGTCTCTGTGGATTTCGAATTCCTCGGCGTTTTCGAAACTCTTTAATTTAAAGCCGCAGATTTAAAGAACAGTCTCTGTTGGATTTCATTGTCATGTATAAAAAGGTTAAATCTTTAACGAATGATATATGGCTTTATTTACGATATTGGTCATCATTTTTAGGGGGTGTTTAGTTTAACTGTTTGATGCAGTTGATAGAAGTTTAAACTCCAAACAACAGCTGATACGGGTAAAGTTTTATCAGCTGCATGATAGTCTAAACCTCTATAGCTGATTCATATTAAGACTATATTTTACTCGTATCCGAGTTAGTCTTTGATGTTTGGTAAAATTTTAAAACAGCAGTCGATAGCTGTTAGGAACCCCAAACAGCTGCTGTTTCAATAAGCTCCTACTCGAAACTTTTTCATATCAGCTGATAGCTGATTCATATTAAGACTATATTAACCCTATTAAAATAAAATAAAAATTAATATTTATTAGATAATGATATGCTTATTGGTAATTTTACATTCAAACTGCAACAGCTATTGTATTTTTACCAAACACTAATCCGAATCAGCTACCAGCTATCCGCCACCAGCTATCAGCAACCGCTATCAGCTACCAGCTGCTATGAACAGCTAAACCAAACAGGCCCTTAAATAGGAAATCCAGTCGTACCTCGGGATATGAGAACTTGTGGAGGGCAATGTGGGCTATAAAAATAACTTTTAAATCGAATATTAAATTTTAAGATTTCTTTTTTTTATTATTATTATGGAATGCGATAGAGGATGCTGACAAAGATTGACACAGTAAAGATATATCAACTCTTATATATATATATATATATATATTTCGTAAAAGTGGACGGCACCACCGGTAAATTTTATTAAATATCAAAAAAGGATGAAAATTCCATACAAAAGTTTACAAAACCCTCATAAATGGGCAAATGAAAGAAAAACTATAATCTAACATAAGGAATGTTTGAATTATCGGAAGTAACAATGCATCTAAGAAAGTAAGGCAGCGAATTGAAGTCCCGAAACAAGTATTGTTTGGAATGAAAGCAGCTGAAGTTGGCCATAAAATCAGCGGCTTGATTCCCTTCCCTATGAACGTGCATTATTTGAGCAAGTGTTGTCTTAGGTGAAAATTCCAGCCACCAAACCATCATTTCAGGGCGAATGGAGTGCTGCTCCTGTTGGCTGGATATCAGAAGTTTTCTATAGAAACCCCATATTGGATTTATTTGATTGCAATAGTAGAAGATGTGGTTTGTAGTTGCTGGCGCAAAGAGGCAGAACGGGCAACAGGACGCCATCTGAATTCCCATCTTCTGCAGTCTAGCTGGAAGAGGGAGGGCATTTTTAAATAGTCGCCAAGCAAAGATAGAGAGCTTCAAGGGAATGGCAAGGTCCCAAATTTTAGAAAAGGATAGAAGAACTAAATTCCTCAGACGAACAACGTCATATGCAGCCGCAAGAGTGAAAATCCGAGAATTCGAGTCCCGCCAAGCAAGACCATCATCTTGAACCGAGATAAGTTCATTAGCCACCTGAGAGATGTTGCAGATACGCTTCCAAATGCAAGAATCAGTCATTCGAAAGCTCATGTGCCCCTTTCTATGATATTTTTGAAACATAAGGTTAGACCAAAGAGAGATCTTTTGATTATAAGACCACCACAACTTCAAAGAATAAGTCACCTGCAAAGAATTCAAGGAACGAAGGCCTAAGCCTCCCTCATTAGTAGGATAGCAAAAATCAGCATATTTAACCCAGTGGTAGTGTTTTTGCCCATCTGTATCCCAAAAGAAGGCAGCAAAGCGTTTCTCTAAAGCCTGTATCACCGACTGAGGTATGGAGTTCAGGACATGTTTTAGGAGCATAAGACGACCTCTAAATGACAACATTTTTTTCAACCAACCTTCCAATTTTTGATCAACCTTCAGAAGAAGGTAAGCACAGTACTCAACCCTGTTAATACCCTAATAAATGGGGGCCCCAAGATATGTGAAAGGTAAGGCATGCCATTTGATAGATAAGCAAGTGCTAAATTTTTCAATGTAACTCGGATTAGCTTTCTTGGAGCAGAAGAAAGAGCTTTTATCAAAATTGATCAACTGACCTGATCCAGCTTGATAATCAGAAAGAAATCCATAAATTTTTTAGTGCTTCGCATGTCGCCATTTATGAACACAAGAAGATCATCAGCAAAGCCCAAATGACTTATGATCCTACAGCCTCTGGCCGTTTTGTATGGAAGAATCTTACCATTCAAAACCAAATTGTTCAAACCTCTGGAGAAACATTCTACAGCTATAAGAAAAAGATAAGGGAACAGAGGGTCACCTTGCTTAACACCCCGTGTAGGACTGAAAAAACCAAAGTTCTCCCCATTAACATTAACCGAGAGCTTCGTGGCCTGCAGATTTGAGATAATAAGAGAAATAATTTGACTGGAGAAACCAAATTTAAGCATTACCGCCTAAAGAAAATTCCATGAAACTCTATCAAATGCCTTAGCCATGTCAAGTTTTATGGCTAAAGTATGTCCCCTCGTCTTTCTATCTATGTCATGAATGAGTTCATTTGCAGTCAGAATTTGCTCATGGACTGATCTCCCCTTAATAAAGCCAGCCTACTCCTGAGATATAATATCATGTAAGATAGGAGACATACGGTTAGCAATAATACGGGTACAAACTTTACTAATGAAAGTAGCCAGACAAATTGGCCTATATTGACTGAACTGTGATGGATTGCCAACTTTAGGCAAAAGGATAATACTGGCTGCACTAAAAGATTGTGGTATGGGGAGCCCGAGAAAAAACTCTTGGACCGCATTGCATACATCCCATGACACAATATCCCGGCAATTGCGGAAGAAAGTACCATCATAACCATCAGGACCCGGAGCACTCTTTGCATCTAACTGCCAGACTGCCTGCCTAACTTCATCTGAAGAGGGTACCTTAATCAAATTATCATTCTGCTGTGGAGACACAAGAGCAGGAATGACATTCAGCAAATGTCCGAAATCATTATCCCCTGAACTGCTAAACATATCTTGAAAGAAAGAGATCGCAGCCTCACCAATACTTTTCTGATCAGTAAGCCAAACACCAGATTGATTCTTAATCATCGAAATTCGATGAAGCCGCCTTCGAACTTTAACATAATTATGAAAAAAACTCGTGTTGGCATCTCCCTCTTTTAACCATTTTATGCGAGATTTTTGCCTCCAAAAGACTTCCTCCAATTTATATTTTTGAATAAGCACCGCCTGCTTAGATTGCCATGCAAGAGGTTTAGCATCAGAAGAATCTGCCAAATATTCATTTTCGGCTAAAGCAGCCTACTCCTCCGCAGTCTTAACAGAATTAAAGATATTACCAAAGGTAGACTGGTTCCACTCTTTGATAGCTCGCCTTAACGATTTTAACTTCAAAAACAACCCACTCATACCGCCACTAAAAAAAGTAAGAGTTCCAATGAGCTTTAACCATGGGTAAGAAAGTGTCATTGAGCAACCACATGTGTTGAAACCGAAATGGCTTTGGTGATGTGGAATTGGATTGCTTACAAGTGAGAAGTAAAGGAGTATGGTCTGAGGTAGCTTTACCTAAATGCTTGACGAAAACATCAGTAAAATGATCAAGGAACTGCACATTCGCAAGCAACCTGTCAAGTCTTTCCCACACCCTACCATTAGAACGAACTCCAGTCCATGTATATTCGCAGCCATGAAAAGGAATCTCAACAAGACTACACTCATCAAGACAGATATTAAAATCCTGTATTCCAAGCAAACAAGGCTGAGAGGATCCCTTATATTCTGTTGGGCTACGAATAATATTGAAATCACCCCCCAAAAGCCAAGGACCCTTAAGAGATGACAGAATAGTAAGCATACTGTCCCAAAGTTCTTGCCTTCTTTCCCTAGAATGTCTCCCATACACAGCTGAAAAAGTAAATTGCCACGAGGAAGAGTGACAATAAGCTGAACAAGCGAGAAGCTGAGGTAAATCAACAAAATCTGAAAGATGATAATAGGTAGCATCCCAGAACACCCAAATCTTGTTATTATTAGAACAAAAAACATCAGAGAAGCCAAGACGACCAGAATAATATAAACTCTTAGCACTGCTTACCATAGGCTCAATAACTGTAAGTAAAGAGATTTTATTGTCAAGGCAAAGCTGTTTTAATCTAGTGAATGAAGATTCTATCCCACGAATATTCCAATGCAAACAATTCATTGAGAGATAGACAAAGATTGATTTAAAGAAGAAAGCACTTGCCTTGCAACTTTAGGTGGCCTACCACGTTTCTTCTTAGAAAACAGTTTCCTTTGAACAATTGTAAAATCAGCTGCACATCCCTCGTCATCTTTGGAAAACTGAACATATTTTAATTTCCTAGATAAGATTGAGCTTGATTCTCGTAATTCATCCCGCGTAACAATCCGAGATGGAGTTGGCAAATTAGAGTCAGAATTGTGTTGAACTATATCATCATCAGAAACATCAGGCTCCATATCAGAAGCACTTGAAGATGAATGCGAAGCCGCCACATTCACATCAGAAGCTAATTTATCTGGGCACAAATTAACAGGTTCACAAACACCCTGTTGTTGATCGATTTCCGAAGCAATACAACCTGATGGCACTACATCCGTACGAAATAAATCTGTGGCAGGACAAGTATTATTACGGGAGACGTCATTCGAAAAGTTAGAAGCTTGAGCCAGCAGAATAACCGTAGTGGGCAGTGTATCCTTAACTGGAGTAACTGTCTGCTCATTAGACTCCCCATTGGAAGATAAAACTTTAGGAATATTCTCAACGGAGTTATCAACTCTATTTATTGATATTTCAATTTAAAAAATAGTGTTATTTTTGGTGTAAAAGTTATTACGGTGAAGTTAGAATTGTTAATAAATTTCTGTGTAGGTAAAATTACAGCTAAAATTTTCTTATTAATCATATTTTAGTAATTAATTATTAATAAATAATAATTTAATTATTTCTTTTAATTAGATTAGATACATATGATAAATATTAATGTATGTATAATTATTAAAATTGAATTAAAATATTATGAATGAAAACACAATAAATTATTAAAATTTTAAAAATTAAAATAAGCTACATTTACCTATATAACATTTTTGTTAGATAACATTTACCTTTATGATATTAAAAGTTAATTAATCATATTAAAAAAGGTTCATTGTGTATATATTATATTATAGTAAAATATTTTATCAAAACTTAAACAACTATAATGCATAAAAATTGAAGATTATACTATGGATATATATATATATAGTATAATTTTGAAAATAATTATCATGTATGAACACTTTTCAATAACTTATTTAATATGATTTGTGAGAAAGAGATGTCATTGTGATATAATTTGTTGTTCACAAAAGCCTATAATACTAAGAAGAAATTTCGAATTGTATATGATGATTTGATTCATATAATACTAAGAGCATATTCATATGATTTATATTATATTTATTTTTTTCTCTTATTTTATATTATTTGTATTAATTATACTGTTTATTTTTTTAAGATAAATTTCACATTAAATTTTTTATTAAACTAAAAAATATTTATATTGAATTTCTACTTAATTGTAATATATACTAATACATGACTATAATATATTTACCTATATTTATCATATATCAACTTTATACTGACATAAAATAATATATAACTAAATATATATCATTTTATACTATTATTTTTTTTAATTTTAACTAGTATATATTGTTATATGTAACATATACCGACATATGATTAAATATATAATAATATTATACTTTTATTCTTATAAAATTTGATATGTATATGTTATTATATGTAACATATATCCACATATAACTAAATATATAATACTTTTATACTATTATTATTTTAAATTTTAACACATATATATTATTAGATATAATATATACATATAACTAAATATATAATAATTTTATACTATTATTATTTTAAAATGTAAAATGTATATATTATTTTATATAATATATACTAATATATAATTAAATATATATCACTTTTATACTCTTATTTTTAAATAAAAAAAATTAACTAGTATATATAATATATATCATTCTTTAGTTAAAATATATGTAATATTTACCTACAAAATATCATTATTCAATTAAAGTATATAACATATATATATATATTCTTTAGTTAAAGTATATATAATATATATGCATATTTACCCAAAAATATTATTTTTCAGTTAAATTATATATAATATATATATACATATATCAACATATATTATTTTTTAATTTAAGTATATGTAATATATACTTACATATACCTATAAATATTATTTTTTAGTTAATGTATATGTAACATTTATCTATTTATATATATCCACAAATATCATTCTTCAGTTAAAGTATAGGTGTAATATATACCTACATATATTCACATATATTATTTTTAATTAAAGTATATATAATAAATACCCAAATATACATATAAAATATCATTCTTCAATTAAAATTTATATAACATATACATATATATCCACATGTATCATTCTTTAGTTAAAGTATATGTAACATATACTTATATATACCTACAAATATCATTCTTCAGCTAAAATATATATAATGCATACCTACATATATCCAAATACATCATTCTTTAGTTACAGTATACATAATATATATCCACATATAGCTATAAAATATCATTCTTCAGTTAAATTATATATAACATATACTTACATATAACTAAATATATAATAATTTATAATCTTATTTTATTAATTTAAAACTTATTGTATATGTTGTTATATGTAATATATATCAATATATAATTAAATATACACTAATTTTATACTTTTATATTCTTTTAAAATTTTAATAAGTATATATTGTTATATAAAACATATAATGACATATAATTAAACATATATTATTTTTATATTGCTATTCGCTTAAATTTTAATAAATATATATTGTTATATATAATATATACCGATATATAACTAACCGTATATTGTTTTTATACTTTTATTCTTTTAAATTTTAAAAAATATATGATGTTAATTATTCTTGCTGGGAAAAAAATAGAAGAAAACTCAATATATAATAACATCAACATCAAAATTTAATTATAACAAAAATATAGGCTTGATCATGTTATTAAATTGTTTTTATATTATAAAAGACATAAACAAATTACTGTAGGAAAAATAAAAAGAAATAAGAAAAAACTCAAAATATTGAAAAAGATAATTCCAAACCCAATACTCCTTCCAGTATATATTAGGAATGTATAATAATCCAAATGACAATGCCAACTTATGCAAAACTTTAATATTTTGGTTTCCATATATATCAATATATGTCAATAAATATTTATATATATATGATGAAAATAAAAAATAATTTACTGACTATACGATGAAAAATTAAAAAAATTACAATAATTATTTTTTTAAATAATTTTATCAAATATATAAAAAATCCTAATTATTAGGTTCAACCCCAAAACACAAATTCAAACAATAAAATTAAAAAAATGTACAAATGAAAAACCAAAATAAAAAAAACCACATTTTAATTAATATTTGTCTTTAATAATTCGTTACAAGGTAACAAAATAAATGAAATACATTGGATATACATATATACAGTCTACAATTACCAAACACGCTTTATTAAGTATATATATGCAACTGAGATCAGATGGTACGTACTGCATGTACAAAATTCATCATCCAAATGGTGGATAAGCATGGCAACACTTCATTGCATATATCCATTTGTCATTTAACAAAAAAGGATTAAAAATAAACAAATCATTTGAAATATGGAATCAGATACAAATAAAAATTCCCACCAAATTCCACAAGGAATATAAAACTGGGTGTCAAATAGAAATAGTTTCATCATACCCCACACCTCACAACTATAAAAAAATAAAATAAAATCCGTTCGCAATCACAATCATACGTAATGTTTGTACCCAAATTAATTATCTAATGTTCACAATCACAAGTAATTATTTAATGTTCACAATCACAAGTAATGTTTGTAATGTTAGCAATAGTTTCATAATTTATTTACCCCCTCTTAAATTAATTAGCTCACTTTTTATTTCACAAATACTAAACAAAATTAGTTATTTTTATTAAAAATATAAATTTATATATATTTTTATCTATTATACTCTTTTTTTAATATGAAATATATTTAATAAGTGATATTAAATAAGAATATTATAAATATTTAATATGCTAACTAACTTATTAAAATAATACGTGGATTGTAATTTAAGATAAAAAAAAATGAGCTTATAAAAAAAATGTATTAAGAAACAATACAAAAGTATGATTGTATGTATTAGACAATGATTGGAAAATTGATTTTTGTTTTACCGACAATGTTTTATTTTTCTACAAGATGAATTTGGGGTGAATCTTATAATATTAATAAAAAATTCATGTGAATCTCACTAAAATATAATATTTATGACCTGAAAAATTCTAAATTAGACCTGGTTTATATGCTCATTCGTGGACTAGGCCAATCACAAATTGTGGTTTTTAAAAAAACTAATTAAAATTATTTTTTAAAATATTATAATTTAAATAAAAATTTATGATTGATATGATCTACGAGTGGGGATATAAAATTTTTCTATGTCCAACTACAATTTAAAAGATTATCCCTCCTAAAATTTTACTAGTGTGTAGGAGGTAATGCAAGTATTAGTTTCATGATCAATTACTGGTACAGTTAAATAATTTATTTTTTTTATATATAAATGAGCTTTTAGTTTTATAATACTAAAATAAATTGTCTATGGATAAAATTGAAATTACAATGCCAATCAGAACTAAATTTATTAAAAGAAAATTTCAATTTATTACCATGCATTTTGAGATAATCCTTTTAGGTAAAATAATTCAGGCAAATCTCATTAGAGCATAATATATTAATAAATAATACTCTAAAAAAGATAAAAGAAAAAAAAATATATATATATACTCCAAAAAAGTATGCATTTTATGAACTAAAACCTCGTATATATGATATAATATATTATACACGCATCCCTTGATTTTCTTAATACAAACATTAAAGTTTTTCAATTATTATAAATATATTATTGAAATATCCCTATATTAGTAAGCAATTTATTCTTCTAATAACAATGGCTAGTGAATTATTACATTTTTTGAAAGCATGTATCGATCATAAATCTCCAATTCTATCATCCATCAAACTATAACTCCACATGGTAAGATCAGTTGTAAAGGTTTTATAATATGGTGAAATCCATATTGTTGAAGTACAAGTAGGTCTCTTTACCAGAAGCTGTGGCTGCAGCTCTTGCAGAAAACCCAACATAGTCCCTCTCTATTTTAGTTTTGCATATTTCAGCAACATACTTGAAGAGTTGGTGTTGTTGGTTATATGGTTGATTCACATAATCCACAATTGGCATCCACTAAGAAAAATAATCAAAGATAAGAAACATACAAAATATTACCATTATATTTCTATTTCATTGACTCTAGCAGCTAATTTTCAAAGAAGAAAAGAGGAATAGCAATGGCTAATTAAGCCCTTTGCTGAACAAGCGTCTTGCAGGATTATTGTTTCAAAGTTGCAAGCAAGTAGGAATTGACATTAAACAATAACAAGTAATGTTATACCTGGGCTGCCTCAATTTCTGAATCTTGCTTTTGAATGTCGAAGGAATGTGCTATTAACAAGCAAACAAAAAATAAATCTGATTTGCTAAAGAATGACTGGTGGCTTTGCCTGTCGACAATAAACAATAACAACATATATAACATAAGAATGAGGTTGTAATTAAATACGCCATATAGCAATAATATATCAGCACTGTACTAAAGCTTTTATCTACATGGCATACTGCTATGGATTCTTATAGTTAGATGCATGCAAGTCTACCCCTGCATCCCATATATATATGGCAAAAGAAACTAGAGATTTCGTACCTGAATGCTAGAATTTCCACAAATTCTGTCTCAATCTGATGCAGAATAAGAGATTAAAGATCTTAGATTATCAATGGCTTCAAAGAATTCAAAGATATCCACCATATTATATCTATATTTATCACTTACTCCAGTTTCCTCTTTAACCTCCCGAATTGCAGCTTTATAGATATCCTCTCCCTGTCGTCCGAAGTTTTAGTTAATTATGGATAATAAAATACAAATAAGCTACTTTCCGAATATGCTAACCTCATTCACTACCCCAGTTGGTAGTTTCCATAACCCTGTACCTTTGAATCCACCACCCTTCTCTTGAACTACAAGTACCTGTAAAAAATGAAATGATCTCATTTTAAAGTTGTAGTTAGAAGTCATAGCTATTAAACCAAAATGTTACATTACAACATATAATTACAGGAATTATAAAACATTGAACAGACATTGAATCTTTGAATTAATACCTCTTTATTATCATTTACTACAAATGCTCCAATACCAACTCGATGAGTAGCATTTACTGGAAGAGTATCAGGAGTAGTAGTAGGTAACCATCGCGCCAACATTAAGTAATCTGGCTCAGCATGATGGTACCTAAATCCTTCCTGCATGATTACTTCAACATGATTACTCAATATCTTAAACTTTGATAAACAAATTGATAATTTGTAATCATTTATTTATAACTTTGATATTTACTCAATATCCAATGTTTAGCATTTGAGTTCTTAATTGTTGGTTTAAAGAGTTTATAAGCACAATGTTTTAAGCCATTATTTAAAATTTTACACTAACAGTTCAAAGTTATAATTCAAAAACCTATAAGCATTTTTGGTCTTTCAAACCATGCATCGGCATGTTAGCATTTTAACTATCAAATATCACTGATAAGCGACAACTAATTATAATTACTAAGTGGCCGTTTGGTTTGATTTTCTATCAGCAATATTTGAACATTTAGTATAAGATATTTGATGAACAAAAACTAAAACCCAATTGTTTGTATTTTTCAGCTGTTTGCTTTTCAAATTATAATTAAAAAAAACTGGCAGTTTAGATTACTATAATAATGTAGCGGATTACCGACGAAAATTTACCTAGAAAATTTTATTTGTTGATAATATCAAAAAAATAACGAGAGAAAATAATAACAAAATAACAAAAAAAATACCGACGAAAATTTTATTGATAATTATGGCGCCAGATAATGGCATATAAATATACCGATAAAATTTTTCGACTGAAAAAATAATTTCTCACTAATGTCGACAGAAATATTTTTTATTTTTATTTTACCAAAAGCTCCATTTTTTATTTTTTTTTTCATTTTTTTGTTAGTTTTGTAGAAAGCCCTAAAATTTTAGAATAAATAAAGATTTATTCTTAAATTGAATTATAAAATTTTAATTTATAAAAAAAATCAACCATTTAAATAATTTTCAATTCTAACTTTTAAAAAAACTTTCTATCATATTACGAGTGTTCCACTATAATGGATGCTAACATGGTAAATATGAATTATATGTATTGATATATGAGATTATTCATACACTATCTATCATTTTTTAAGGTTAAATAAATTTTATTTAATTATTAATAATAACATAAAAATGGGAAAAAAAACTATTGATTTGGTGTATATATATAGTTCTACATATCCAATTAATATGAAAATATCATTAAAAATACGTTAAAATTATTTTACATCAATTTTTATTTAATAAAAATATTCATATTAATATTTTTCCAAATATTTTTTTCATTTTTTATTTAAGGTTCAGAATTTAAATTTACAATCTTAAATAATTTTTAAAAATTTTAACATTTTTAAGACTAATTCATAATGCATGAAAAGTTTAATATTACTACAATTTTAACAATTATTGATATGAGAAATAAAAAAATAAAAACTAATACAATTATGGGAGCTATTTATTTTGTTTAAATAAAAAAAATTAAAAATGGGTATTAAATGTTGCTTAACAAGTGACCGTAGGGCAGTTGTTAAGGGGACCCATATTAAACTACCAAACATTCAGCTGATCTGACGCTACACCAAACAAACTATAAATAATATCACAGTGACTCAAAATTATATCAAAAGCTACTAACATTATCATCATTCACTCAAAAGAGTATGTGTTACTCTTATTTAGATGTTGAGCCCATACTCCATCACTAAATAAGTTTAAATGACTCATAATTCTCAAATTCCTTTTTGGATTTTTGGACTTCCATGAAAAAAATAAATAAATAAATTCTTACTCTACTAATTAAAATAAATAGTAACGTGAAGTAATTACCTGACATACAGAATGGACGAGATTAGAAAGTTCAATTGGCAATTTGATCCAAATACCCTTCTTCCCCTGATAATAATAATAAAACAAAAAAGGAAGAACAATAATGATCTAATCAAGTGTACATATAATGAATCATTAATGAAAGCAGATGATGAGTAAGTAGAGGAACCTGTTTCTGCCACTGTGATATGGAGGCTCTAAGTAAACGAATAAAATTGTCAGACTCCATATGTTCCTTATTACTCATTTCTACAACAACTCCATCATACAAATCATCAACTGCATTAAGCAATACAACCTGTTCAGGTTCATTTTCAGGGGCCCTCTCTTCCTTCATGGGCATCAAACTTGTTGAGAAGACGTGTTCTGAATGAATTTTTAACGTTGTAACTTGAAAAAATTAGAAATCAGGTCGTCTATAATGAAAAAATTCATGAAATGGTGTAAAAAAATTAGAAATAAAAGAAGTCCTGTAAACCGAAAGAATCTTTCCTGACAGAACATTTCCAGCGTATAACCAGCCAATTACATGCCGGTCTTCACAATTGGCATTTCATCTCTTATAAAATAAAAATGAAGAGCATTGATTCAAACTCCAAATTTGGGGTAGTCTTGACCATTGGAGCATCTTATCAAACATCCAAACGGCAATGCTCAAATTCAATAGTAACATCAATAGACTTAGAATCAAGCTAGATTACAGTTTCCCATTTTCATTTCTTTACCAATTCATACAAGAAAAGGTTCTTCGACAAGTGATATGAAATTGGAGCTAAAAGGACCCCCTTTATGTGATTTTTTAGTGTAGGTTACTCTATCATGACTCTTGAGTATGATAAATCATGATCCATATAATAATTTTTAATTAATTAATAATAGGGCAAATTACATTTGAAGTCCACAAATGCACTAATGCACGATGGATTCCTTAAATTATAAATTTTTGGTACGGAAATCAATCATGTAATTTTTCGTTTACAACTAACACAAATCTAATATAGCACAACGTGCAAAACTGATATGGCACCACATCAATTTTTTAATAAGGCGTTGTATGATATAACGCCATATTAACATCCTAGTGGGTGTTAGATTGCTTAAATTATATCCCTCAAATACACATCCCTATTGATGTTAAAAAGATTACCCTACTTATAACTATCTTTGGAGCTACATCAACTTTCCATTAGTCATTAAAATGGAAAATTAGATGAGGGACTTCTATATGAAAAATTCATAACTTTAAGGATGATAACGTTATAAACTAAAGAGAAATGACAAGTGTATTTTATGCAATACTAATATGTGTATGAAGGATAAAAAAGAACTTGAAAAGGAAAAGAATTGAAGACTAGATCGGCAAAAAAAAAATTGAAGAAATGCAAGACACGTCAAAATTTCATTTCCTTGTATAGAAATTACTGGGATTTTTAAAAATATTTAAAAAATAAAATTATTTTTTGAAGGATAATTATTTTTGGAAATATTCATTTTTTCCTTTCAAAAATATCCACTTTTGAACTTTTAATTTTAAAATATTTTTTTAAAGACACATCTAATATATTAAAAATATATACTGTAAAAATATGTATCTAGTCATGTACTAAGCATAGCGGATACAAAATTAAATATTAAGAGACCTAAATTTATTGCAAAATATTCTTAAAATATACTTAAACAACTAATTTTAATACATTAAAAAAAGAACATCACTCTCTTAAATTACAAAAAACTTCTATTAATTAAAGTAACTGTAAACCATTACTTTTTGCTAAAAAAGGATCCTGCAAGTGAGTCTACCATACCCGAAGAACAAAAGAAACACATGATAATTAAATTTAAAAGTTTAAAGTTGCAGTTGTAAGAAAATTCATCTACTTATAGGTTAAAAAATAAAAAATAAAATTAATAAAAATATTTTTTCTAGAGTTAGTTGTTGCCATATTATAAAAATTAGAGTACAAATTTTATTTTATTTTTATTGAAGAGATTATTTTTTTATTAATATTTTTAAAATTAAATATGTTGACTTAAAAAGAAATTACACTATAAATATTTTTTTGAAATTTTTTTTAACAACAGTCAATTATTTTGGTATACTAAAGTATATTAATTAATGTATGCTAAATTTATACATTTGAAAGTAAGTATAACTTTAATTTACTAAATACATATTAGATAAATATCTATAAAAGAGAATATTTTTAAAATTAAATGTTAAAAAATGATTATTTTTAAAGAAAAAAAGTTAGTATTTTCAAAATAATTTTACTATTTTTGAGTATTTTTGAAGAAATCTCAATAATTAATATTGTTGAAACTTTTTAATAATTACATAACTAAATATTTAAGATTATTAGACTCTTTCATAATCACAATCACAAATCTAAATACATAAAATTATTGAGTCAAATTTATAAATTTAAAGCTTGTGGAGCCCCAAAATTTATTTGCTTACAAAATAATATATTTATAAAAACAATAAATAAATATTTAAAAGGGAAAAAATGTTTATTTAATGAAAAACAATCTTTATGATACAATATTGTTTGTTGAGTTACCCTATAATGAATAGAAATGTGAGTAATTCCATTTATATTTATATATACAAAATATATGAATATAATCTAATTAATATAGAAATTAACTTTCTAACCTTAATTACTAGCTTTTAGAATTAACTATCATAAACTTATATTAAAAAAAATTTTAACATTAATTTAAAATGATATTAGAGCTGATACCCTTCCATAAATGGTTTAGATAATGATTATTAAAATATATGATTATATTTTTAGGTAGCTTGGACAATGATTATTGTATACATATTAAGTGTTAACTACTCCGTTCAAATGAAAATTTTAACTTATTTTATTTTATGATTAGAAATCAGTTTAAAAGGTAAATAAAATTATTTTGTAATTAATTGCCTTTTATTTTCTTATTAAAACATAATTCATATTATTTATTAAACATATTTACAATTATGAATTAGCAAATAATATTACTGTTGTAATATTGTATTATTTCATTTTTTTGGGCAACAGTTATTATTTATAGTACATATTATAAATATGAATTTTCAAATGACAAATATTATAAAACATTATAGACAAAAATCAAAATCAAACAAATTAAAAAAATTAATTGCGTCTGAGATTGATTTCCCCCCATTTCAAAGTAAATAATTTTCTAATATTAAAAAAATAAAATTAATATTATTTGAAAAAGTTCTAACATTATTCTAGCTTTACAATATATAAATCATAATTAATTAACATATAAATAGAACATTTGTATTGTATAATAAATTCTAAAAAAATAAAAGGAAATAGGAGAATTTAGTTGCCAAAACGTGTGTGTGTGTGTATATATATACATATCATGCCTGCAATTTCATAGTATCATAAAATCAATTATTAATTAAATTAATAGAGAGATTGATTTACCTTTTGGCTTTTGAAATGAGAACTCCAAGAGATCGATATCAATGAAAGACACCGCACAAACTAATTAGACGCTGCAAATTGGAATGCATAATATATATATATATATATATACAATGTAGCAATAACATTTCCATCTCTTGCAGCTGTGTATGATGTCTCCACAAAAGTAATTTCCTGGATATTGACATTTTTAGATTTTTCTTCCGAACGTTTTTCCTTGCTTTGCTTTTTAGTTGACCAAGCTAGAAAGATGTTTCAGTATGCAATTATTATATATAATGTTTAATTTGATATATATATTATTTTATTTTTAATAATTATTTATTAATGCACATATATACAATAAAATATATCATTAAGTCAATAAAATAATTGCTAATATAAAATCAATAATCTTCTTAATTAAAAATTTTAAATTGAAAACAAAACTTTTTACTATCAAATTTTACATAAAATTTTTTACCTTAAATATTGTCTATACAAATTCATGTAAATAAATGTTAATTAGATCAAACATATTTAATATGATAATGTATATAATCCGCAGTTATTAGCAGTTTTATAATTTTATAATAAATTAAAACTAATTACTTCCTCCGTATTATTTATATAGAGAAAATTTCTTTTTTTGGTATATTTTTTATATAGAAAATATTTCATTTTAGGTAAATTTTAAAAAATAAAATGAGACAAAATATTATTTATACCTTTGCCTTAAAAGTAAGTTTTGAGGGATATTTTTTTTTAGAAATATTTAAGTAAATAGAGATAAAAAAATAAAATTTTTTAATTTTTGTGTTCATTTTATTTTTTCTATGTAAATGATACGGAGATAGCGTATAATAATTATTTTATAATTTTAATTTTTTATTTTTCAGGTCTATTCACCAGAATGGATAAGCACACCAAACAACCATGCGTGTAAAGTTTTCCTTTGGCCTTGCCCACTGCATACAGCGCCCAAGATTTTCCTCCTGCTCTTCTTTGTACTTTCTCTCGATGCTTCATTGATGTGACGAGTAATAATTATATTTCATTGATTTATCGTCTCAATTTTAATAATTAAAAACACCGATAAATGAAAAAAAAAATTATATATCAATTAAATTGATTTCTTTGATAAATTCTCATAACCATATATGATCAAGTTTCTTTGCAAAATCGTGCATATAAATATAACAAAATAATAAATAATTAAATAATTAAAAACTATGAATCTACTTTTTACTATGCTTGGCCATACATTAGGTTTAATTTAAAAAATATTGAATTTTTAAAAAATTCAACCGACAAATTCATAATGTTTTTCATTAATTAAGATCCACAATCCAACTCATGATCAAATCTAATATATTTAATTAAAAGTGTATGAAGAACAAAATTTTAAAAAAGTAAAAAAAAACAAAATTTTAAAAGTGCATGAAGAACAAGATTTTAAGTTTCATATTAAAATTCACAATGTTTTATATAACAAAAAAAAATTATAATTTTTTAAATATAAATGAATTTAAAAATATTTAATAGTAAGAATTTTAAAAACAATATTTAATAAAAATCACTATTAGAATTATATATTTACTTAATTTAAAATTTTAAACAAGAATAAAAATAAAAATAAAAATAATGGCATTTTACCATTGATTTGGCTTATTAAATTAAGACATTGACTTGGCATATTATAACAAATTTATTAGAAATTTTTTAGGTGTAAATTGAATGTTGTAGTCCATGAGAATATAAAAAGAAAAAAAACATATGTAATTTTGATCGCTGTTGTAAACTGTCAAAAAAGTTATAATGCAGAAATTTTAGTGCTAAAATTCAACAATAGCGGTTTTTTCATATATTTTATTTAATTATTTTATATACCATATGCAATGACATTATTATTATCTTGTTTTTCTTTTTCTTTAATTCACTAAAAAGTAATTGATTATAATTTTAAAATGATTACGGCTTTTCCATATGTTTTATTTAATTATTTTATATACCATGCACTTACATTATTATTATAATTTTTTTAATCCACTGAAAAATTATTGATTATATAAATGATTACTAAATTTAAAGTTGCCAATAAGATTTTTTATTTTTTATCCAATCAACCAATATTTTTTCATCACTAAAGAATATGATATTGAAACAATTGCACTACAATTTATTTATGATCACTAATCATTATTATTTTGATATGTATATTTATTTTATAAAATATTTGAAATAAAACAAAGAAAATAATAATTTATTTTAATAATTGACTTAAAGTCATTATGTTAAAAAATAAATTGAACATTTGATCAAATGCTACGAAGAATTAAATTTTATTGGTGTAATTTTTACAATTTATAAAAATAAAGTGTTTGCATACAAGAAATATGATATAAATTATCTTAATAATTAAATAAAAAATTAATTTATATATTAGATGATCAAATTATATTTTTTTTCCTATAAACTATATAATGCATACCCTTTTTACATTGGATATTATTATCATATATCATTTTTTTTAACTGAAAATCATTATTATCTAAAGCATTCAAGCATAGAAGTTGAAAATTTAGAATATCAATTAGTTATAACTTCAAAATTTTCATATTAAAATAGGTAGAATGTAATTATGTTTTTAACAATTAAAAATTTGCTTATATGGTAAGGTTCTTTTTTGGAGGAATTTACTTAAACTTGTTTGATTTACATGGATACATAGAATAATTTTCATTTTCATGCATTTTTAATTAAATTCCTCCAAAAAAAAGGATTTAGAAATATATTGGTTGCAAAAGTAATAATGAAGGTAAGTTATTCTCCAAAAAAAAGATTTAGAAACGCATGAACAAAGAATTAATACCTTTGTGTTTTCTCACAATAATAAAAAAAAAAACTAGGGTTGGATTGAAGTATAAGATTACTAGGGAAGAAAAAAAAGAGAATTTAAAAAGAAAAAAGAGACCATCGGCTAGCAAGGCTAATGTATCAAGGAGCTTCAACAAAGAAAAAAACGTTTTCACCCATACAACAAACCTTCATACAATTCATAGTAATGCTTGCCTTTTCCATACAATTCATAAAATTCACATATAATGTAATGGTAATGGACAATACATGCCTTTTTAGTCGATGGTCAACTGATTGTGAAATCTTGACTAAAAAGGCATGTATTAAATTAAAACAATATCAATTTAATAACAATAAAGATTAGGAGCAAATATTAATAGATGACACGGCCAACTATATAATTGAATGAGTTGGCCAAGCCAACCATGTAGTTAATTCTTTGACAAAACTAACCATCAACAGGAATAGAAGATAATGTCTATCAATATATGAATGATAGTGATAAAAAATACATTAAAATTTAGCTTTGACTAAAACAAAAAAAATTTATTTCAAAACAAGTTTTTTACACTTTTTCTACTAAGGACACTAATTGGAGAACTTCGAAGGTAAAACCCTCCAGGAGAGACTATTTTAAAAGAAACTTTTTTTTCTCTCAATTTTTTCTCTCCCTATTTTTTCTTTTCCTCACACTAGGCACCACTACCTTACACACACACACACACAAATTGTTACATCAGAGAAGGATGTCCTTTTATAAACCTCCCTGCCAACTTGACCAATTGACTTAGCTTCATATTACATTTTTCATTCTATTACATATATAGTTCATTGCATTATGTCATGACCTTCATTCTATTACATAGTTCATTGCATTATGTCATATCCTAAAGGTCTTATAGTTTGCTGAAATCCTTATTATTGAAGTACAAGTAGGTCTCTTTACCAGAAGTTGTGGTTGCAGGTCTTGCAGAAAACCCAACATAGTCCCTCTCTTGACTTAGTTTTGCATATTTCAGCAACATACTTGAAGAGTTGGTGTTTTTGGTTATATGGTTGATTCACATAATCCTCAATTGACATCCACTGAGAAAAAGAAATTAAGATAAAGAACAAACAAAATTACCATTAGATTTTTAAATAAACTAAGAGAGGTGTTTGGCCTAGCTTATAAGCACCTATAAACTAATATGAACTTATAAACATCTAAAATTTTAAGTAATTATATATTTATTTTGAGTACTTATAAATATTGATAAATATCTAATATGTTTAATAAAAATAATTTATAAGTGTGTTTATTATTAAAATAACTAAAAAAGATCGAAAGTTATATTATCAAGAATATATATTGAAATAAATAGGGATAATATAGTAAATTATTTAGTCAAACTAATTTATAAGTCAGGTGTTTATAAGCTCCAAAATAATAAGTTGATCCTCCCTAACTTTTTTTTTTTAATTTATAAGTTAGACTTAGAAACTCTTAAAATTATCTAAATAAATATATCGACTTTAATTTAGAGCTTCAAAACTAGTCAAACTAGCTTATAAGCTAGACCAAACACCCTCTAAAACTCTTCCATTTAATACTGGGCTTATAAAATAATTAAGAATTCCTAACTTTTCTTAGTTTTATTTTGGGTTGTGATCAATTATTGAATCTAATTTAAGAGGAAAGTTATTAAACATATAAAGTTTGTGTTGTTACTTCCACAATGATCAAATATAAGTAACATAAAATGATTTGAAAGGGTAATCGTCCTTTCTATAAAAAAAATCGTATTTTTCATGGGTCAAGGAACTAATGAAGTATTCTATGAACAATAAGTTATTCAATATGATTGACATTAGGAGCGAGCAAAATTTAGTTAACCGACTGAATTTTCGGTTAACAGACCAAAAATTAAATTCAGTTAACCGAATTTAGAATAATTCGGTCAGTTCGGTTGAAAATTTTATATAAATTTAATTTTTGATTTGATTAATGGTTAACTGGTTTGATTCGATTGATTAACCATTAGCCAAACTATTTTTTAAAAAAAAAATTATTTAGTTATTATTTATTATTTATTGTTTAATTTTTTAATTATAGTAATTTTTTACTATAAATATAATTTTTTATTGCAAAATAAAGTTTTTTTTTAGTTTTTTTTTTTAAATTTTATTTAGTTATTTAATTATATTAATTTTTTGTTCTAAATAAAATTTTTATTATAAAATTTAAAAAAAATAGTCGGTTCAGTTAATTAACCGAACTAACTGATTTGGTTCTGTTAAAAAATTTTAAAAAAAATAATTCGGTCGATTAATTAATTAAACCAACCGATATTCATCCTTAATTGACATGCATGGTAAAAATAAGATTAAAAAAAATGGTACCTGGGCTGCCTCAACCTGTGATCTTGCTTTTGTATTGTAAAGGATTGCGGTTGTAACAAGAAAACAAAAAATAAATCTGATTTGCTAAAGAATGAGTAATGGCTTTGCCTGTGGATAATAATAAATAACAAAATGAGTATGGATAGATCAAAATTTAAAGGCTAGTTATATCATAATTCTAAATGTAAATGTTACTATGGATTTTGGAATACGTATTTTTTTTTTTTTATCATGGTTACAAAGAAAACTACTAATTAATATTCCATATAAAGCAGCAAAATTTAGAAATGCATTATGCGTTAGTTCCAATAACACAGATTTCGATTTCCACAAATTTTGCCTCTCTGACACAAAATAAGGAAAAGATCTTTTTAGATTTACACGTCGACCTCTATAGATAAAGTAAAACAACTCTAGGGTATAGTAAAAACACCAAGTTAAATCCATTTTTCTTATTGTCTAATTTATAACTTACTCCAGATTCTTCTTTAACCTCCCGAACTACAGCTTTGCATATATCCTCTCCCTACCAATGGAAAATTCTCAGTTTGTTATTGGAAAGCACATCATGAAACACAACAAAACTACACTCCTATTATTATGCTTACCTCATTAACTGTGCCAGTAGTTAGTTTCCATAATCCTGTACCTTTGAATCCACCATCCTTCTCTTGAACGACAAGAACCTACAAAATGAGCAATTCACTTCAAAGTTAGAAATGGAAGCTACCAAGCCACAAATGTTATACACATTACGTAGAGAATTTGAAAAAATAAAAAGCTTATAAAAGACATGCTATTACATTGAAAGCTGATATTAATTGACAAGAAATTTGAATATACCTATCTATTATCATTCACTACAAATACTACAATACCCATTCGATGAGTAGCATTCACTGGAAGAGTATCAGGAGTTCTAGGCAGCCATCTCACCAACATCAAGTAATCTAGTTCAACATGATGATATCTAAATCCTTTCTGCATTTGCTTATTAGATAACTCTAAAACAGGATGCTACCTACTTGGTCCCTCACCTAACCACTCTCTTCTATGTCATCTTGCCTCTTACACTGCTTGTCCCTCTTCTTTTTGGTCTTTGCCTCCTCTCTTGCCTCTCATCTTTGGTCTCTGCTCTCTCACTTCTATGCCTATATGCCTCTCTCTTGTTAACACTAAAACACATTTGAAATAAGAATTATGAAAATTTTATTACAACACAACTATCACTCTTTCAATACAAACAACACTCAACACTCAAGAGAAACTTTACTTCTTATTTTCTTTCTGATTTTTGATGATTATAACTCACAATGGGAGGGGGTATTTATACTAATTCAAAATCAAAACACACCTAACACACACCTAACATATATCATCAAAACCATTCATTTGTAACACCATTTTCAACAATCTAGTTGACTTGTAATTCATCATGTGAAAAACATTAGAAGGTTCTTTGAGGTGGACTTAAAATAAGTTTATATTTTCAACACTCCCCCCTAAACTTATTTTATAAGTCCAAGCAAACTCCTTATCCTTGCAAAGTCTTCATATTTCAGTAGCTTCGTAAAGATGTCAACAATTTGATCATGTGACTTGATGTACTCGATTTGTACATCCTTTCTTGCAATGCATTCTCTAATATAATGGAATCGAGTATCTATGTGCTTTGATCGATCATGAAACACTGGATTCTTTGCTACAGCAATTGCTGATTTGTTATCAACACCAATCTTTATTGGTTCTTCTTGTGCTAAGTTCAACTCCTTCAATAAGTTTCTCAGCCAAACTGCATGACAAACAGCTGAAATTGCGGCTACATACTCAGCTTCACAAGTTGAGAGTGTGACGATTGGTTGTTTCTTTGATAGCCAAGTGAAAGCAATATCTCCCATAAAGAATACAAATCCAATAGTACTTCTTCGATTATCTATGTCTCCACCCCAGTCGCTATCGCTATATCCAACAAGCTTGTAATCATTAGAAATTGAATAGTACAAGCCAAAATCAATTGTACCTTTCAGATAACGAAGAATTCTCTTGGCAGCTTTGAAATGAGTGTTTGTTGGAGACTCCATATAGCGACTAACAAATCCGACTGCATAGAGAATGTCAGGCCTCGTGTAAGTTAAGTATCACAAGCTTCCAACCAGACTTTTAAAGAGTGTTGGATCTACCCTTTCGCCTTCTTCATGCTTGGACAATTTGAGTCCATATTCCATTGGAGTGTTGATCGGCTTACAATCATCCATCTTGAATTTCTTAAGTATTTCTTGTGCATAACTATGCTGGGAGATGAATATACCTTCATCCTTCTGCTTGACTTCAATACCAAGGTAATATGCCATGAGTCCAATATCCGTCATCTCGAATTCTTTCATCATCACTTTCTTGAATTCACCAAACATGCCTGGGTTGTTTCCGGTGAAGATCAAATCATCAACATAGAGACATACGATCAAAATATCTCCATCTTTGATTTTAACATACAGGGCGTGCTCGTAGGGACATTTTCTGAAGCCATTCTCTTGAAAATACTTGTCGATTCGGCTGTTCCAAGCCCTTGGTGCTTGCTTTAGCCCATATAGAGCCTTTTTTAACTTTAACACCTTGTCTTCTTGGCTTTTGATTTCATAACCTAATGGTTGTTGTATGTAGACTTCCTCTTCAAGGACTCCATTTAGAAAAGCAGATTTTACATCCATTTGATGTATTTTCCATCTGTTTTGAGCTTCTAGAGAAATTATTAGTCTAATTATTTCTAGTCGTGCAACAGGAGCAAATACCTCATCATAATCAATTCCAGCTTTCTGACTGTAGCCTTTGGCAACTAGCCTCGCCTTGTGCCTTTCAACTTCTCCTTTGGCATTCTTCTTTGTTTTGAATACCCACTTTACACCAATTGCCTTGTGACCTTTGGGAAGTGGAACAAGCTCCCATGTTTCATTCTTCTCGATAGCCTTGATTTCTTCATCCATTGCATCTCTCCACTTCTTCTCTTTTGCAGCTTCTTTATAGCTTACTGGTTCATAATTAGCAAACATGCAAAATAGTGTAAGATTATCTACTTGTTTAGTTGCTTCGTAGAGATCTTGAAGGCTTCTTATACTTTGCACATCTCTTTCTTCAAGACTATCATTTAAAGATGATGAAGATGACTCATTTTCATGGGCAATTGATGTTGGGGAAGTAGGTGGTGTAGTGAGATCTTGCTGAGGCTCTTTTTGTCGCTCTGTTGGTGCCTGCTCATTTTCATCAAATGGAAAGAAATTGAAGTCGTCTGTGGGGGAGTTGAATTCCCATTCACGTTCTTCATCAAATATGACATCTCGGCTGATTACAATCTTCCTATTGTTTGGATTGTGCAACTTATAGCCTTTTGAACTTGCATCATAGCCGATGAAAATGAATTTTTCACTTTTATCATCAAGCTTGGTTCTTCTTTTATCCGGTATATGAACATGAGCTATGCTTCCAAAGACTCTTAGGTGTGAGATACCTGGCTTTCTTCCACTCCATGCTTCTTGTGGTGTTTTTCCCCATACACTTTTTGTTGGAGATCGATTAGATAGATAGACTGCTGTAGCCACTGCTTCAGCCCAAAACTCTTTTGGCAAATGCTTGCTTTTAAGCATACTTCGAACCATGTCAAGGATAGTTCTATTTTTCCTTTCTGCAACTCCATTTTGCTGGGGGGGATCTTGGGACTGTCAATGGTCTTCGAATTCCATTTGCTTCACTGAATTCTTGAAACTCCTTAGAAATGAATTCTCCTCCTTGATCAGATCTCATTGCTTTAATCTTTTGGTTACTTTCATTCTCCACAGCAACTTTAAATTTCTTGAATACTTCAAAAACCTCTGATTTCTGCTTCAAAAAATATACTCATGTTTTTCTTGAAAAATCATCAATAAAGAGAAGGAAATAGTTACTTTTGCCAAAGGAACTTGGACTGATTGGTCCACAAACATCTGCATGTATAAGCTCTAATGGCCTTTTGGCTCTTGAGTCTGAGAGCTTTGGAAAGCTTTTTCCGAATTGCTTCCCAAGTAAGCACCCTTCACAAAGTTGTTCGGGTTGATTGATGCTTGGTAGTCCTCTCACCATGTTCTTCTTGGATAGAAGCTCCAATCCTTCAAAATTGAGATGCCCAAATCGAAGATGCCATAGCCATGATGCGTCCTTGTAGCAAGCTTTCAAGCATTTTGCAACATCATTTTGTATATTAATCACGAACATTCTATTCTTTGTCATTTGTACTTTAGCGATTAGATTATTTCTGTCATCCTTGATAGATAGATTATCACCTTTCATGTGAATATCATAGCCTTTCTCCAACAGTTGCCCAAGACTTAATATATTACTCCTCATGTTAGGCACATAGTACACATTTGAAATAAATTGATTTCTCCCATCTTTTAAACGAATAAGAATGTTACCTCTCCCTTTTACTGCAACTTTGGAATCATCTCCAAATGAGACATTGCCACTTACAGATTCATCGAGTTCCATAAACATGCCTTTCTTTCCACACATGTGATTGCTTTCACCAGTGTCAAGATACCAAGAATTCTCTACTCCATCACCATTTTCCTTTGTTGCTAGGAAAAGAGTTGCCTTTTCTTCAATCTTTTCTTCTATGTAGTTGGACCTTTCTTCAACTTTGTTATTTGAACCTCTACATTCTGAAGCGTAATGGTCATACTTGTGACAACTGTAGCATTGAATTTGAGATTTGTCATTCCTCAAATTAGGATTTCCTCTTCCACGACCTCTTATAGAAGTTCCTCCTCTTTCATAGTTGGTGTTGTAATTCCAACCTCGTCCACGACCACGATTTTCTCCTCGTCCTCGAGCTCTACCTCTACCTCGGCCATGTTGATTGACTTGGCTTTCATTTTTCTCCTCCTTGAGTTGCATTTTGAGGAGTTGTTCGGCGATCCCATGTTTCTTTTTATGCTTTTCTTCATAGGCTTGTAATGAACCTAGAAGTTGCTCAATCTTCATTTCCTCCAAGTCTTTAGTCTCTTCTATTGTCACAACAATGTGCTCAAATTTCTGGTCTAGTGAGCGGAGTATCTTTTCCATGATTCTTACATCTTCTAATTTTTCACCATTTCCTTTTAATTGATTTGAAACAGCCAAAACTCGAGAGAAGTAATCAGAAACTGACTCTCCTCCTTTCATGTGTAAGGATTCAAACTCACCTCTTAAAGTTTGAAGACGCACCTTCTTCACTTTCTCTTCTCCTTTATAGGATGTTTGAAGCTTCTCCCATGCTTGTTTGGCAGATTTTGCATCAGAAATTTTCTCAAAGCCATCATCATCTAAGGCTTGATAGATTAGAAAGAGAGCCTTCTTGTCTTTCTTTCTTGAATCTTTTAAACTATCCTTCTCGGATTGGGATAGTGACGCCTCATTTTGTGGTTCAGTGTAGCCTTTCTCCACAATCTCTAAGACATCATGAGCACCCAAAAGAGCCTTCATCTTGATACTCCAGTTGTCATAATTGTCGTTGTTGAGTGTTGGAACTTGAAAGGAAGCTACTCCACTAGCCATATCTTCAAATAGAGTAGGAATTTAAAATTTTTAATTGCACCAATGAATTCAGAATGTTGAAAAATCTTAAGAGAGCTCTGGTCAAAATTCCAATTGTTGGTCAACGGTCAAATTCAACTGTCAACAGTCAACGGTCAATGGCTTGGTCAACAACTCTGGCGGCTTGGTCAACAGCTTAGCGGCTTGACTCGGCTCTGTCCGACTCAGTTTGACTCGGTCCAACGCAGTGAGTCGACTCAGTTTTTCTGGGCAGCAATTTTCTGGCGACGATTGGCGGCTCGTCTGAACTCCGATCAGGCTGATTCTAATGGCGTTGGATTCGTCTCGTCGAGAGCTTCGATTTGATATATTATATGACTATATGTAGCTCTGATACCACTTTGTTAATACTAAAACACATTTGAAATAAGAATTATGAAAATTTTATTACAACACAACTATCACTCTTTCAATACAAACAACACTCAACACTCAAGAGAAGCTTTACTTCTTATTTTCTTTCTGATTTTTGATGATTATAACTCACAATGGGAGGGAGTATTTATACTAATTCAAAATCAACACACACCTAACATATATAATCAAAACCATTCATTTGTAACACAATTTTCAACAATCTAGCCTAACTTTGACTTGTAATTCATCATGTGAAAAATATTAGAAGGTTCTTTGAGATAAGCTTAAAATAAGTTTATATTTTCAACATCTCTTACTCCCTCTCTCTTATTGGTCTCTCGATGTATCTCTACTGCTATTTGTTACTCTCTCGATCTCTATCTCTCACATTCTTTGTCTACCATAGTCCTACCGTCCTCTTCATGCCTCTCTATCTATCTATCAACCTCTCTCTCATAGTTTTGTAATTTTTTAAAATTTTTAAAATTTTCTTAGTTTTGTCAATTTTTTATTTGATAATTTTATGCTATTATTTTTGTTAAAATTTATATGATTATGTTGTTGAGTTGATATTAATATTTCTATGATAACGTGTATGTAATTAAGAAAAATGCTGATTGCAGTTACTTTAGAGTGATTATTGAACAATCTTTCTTCTATTGGTTAAAAAATATTAATTATAATATCTCTTTTCATAAATAAATTTATAATAAATATTTTTTAGCTAATAGGAGAGAAATTGTCCAACATCCATCTTCAAAGTGACTGCAATTAGTATTCCTTGTATAATTAATATGTGATTATTTTGTTATAAAAAATCAGAATTTTTTTAAAAGGAAATTATACGATTTGTTTTTTTAAGTTTTATTTTCATAAATACTATAGTTATTTTTTTAACTCTTTTTTTTTTATCTTTTTTTTTATTTTACAACTTTACTTCCTTTGGTTTTCTCTTTCTTTCTTTGCGTTTACCCTTTTTTTTTTCTTCCTCAATTTCTATTCTCTTTTTTACCACCACTGCCTCTCCATTTTCAATACTAAATCCTCTTCCACCATCAGGGGTTTTTATAATTTTGTAAACATTGTTTCCTTTGTCCTTTCTATTGGGAGTTTCTCCATCTCTGTGTTTGTTTTTTAATATTGTTTATTTCTTTTTCTATATAATTTTATATTTTGTTTAGAGATTTGATTTGTGTTTGTAAATATTTTGATTTATTTTGTTCTCCAATTGTAATGATTGAAGATTTTTTTAATTGTTCTTCAATCATGATGCACTTTACACACTAGATAAAATGTTTTAAAGTTTCTTCATGCTTTTTAATCTAGAATTCATCACATGCATTTATCAAATTATCAATATATATAACATATAAATAATATATAAAAGTTTGAATATACTTCTTTGTCTAAAATTTGTCCCATTTATAAGTTATATACAATATATATAACATATGAATGACATATAAAAGTTTATATATACTTCTTCATCTAGAATTTAATATATTAATTAAATTATATGCTATATATGAAAAGACTTATAAAAGTTTTATATGCTTCTTTATCTAGAATTTATCATATTTATTAAATTATATATAATATATATAACATATATAGTTCATATATGCTTCTTAATCTAGAATTCATCACATTTATCAAATTATATGTAACCTATATAACATATAAATGACATATGAAAATTTATGTATTGATTACATTTTGTATATATTATTTATATGTTAATTTTATGTTTTATATGTTGTTTATAAATTTTATATATGAAAAATATACAATGTATAAATTTAATGGAGGAAGGACAATTTTGTAATTAATGATTACATATTTTTGTAATTAATTGTTGCGCTTTTGTATTTTGTTTCCAATTTTTTTCTCAAAGCCACCATACTTTTGTAAAGAAGTTTAGTTTTTAGATTAGTTTTGTAAATTTCTAATCCCAGTGGCTTAGGTTGGTCAAAGCTCGAGTTCACCCCATGCCATGAGGCATGATCTAAACTTCTCATATCAAGCAAAAATCTGACTAAACTTGAGCCGTGCACAATCTTAACACAGTGATTGAAAACATAACTGAAATAGTTGAAATTTCTAGCCCTTAATATTTGAACTTTAAACAATATTGAACAGTATTTTATAAATTGGACCGGACTGGCCGGTAGGACTAGTTTAACTAGTTGGAGGTTGATCTGGTTTTAAAATATTTAAAATTTGGATTTATTAAAAAATCAGTTGGTTCAAATCGAACATGATCGAGTTGAATCGAATCGGTCTGAGTCAAACTGAACCATCTTCTGAATTTTAAGTATTTTAAAATAAAAATTAGAGGTAAAAAAATTGTAGATCCATTTTCTTTATGTATTAAATTAATATGTGATATTTTCAATTAATAAAGTATATTTTTGAACTTTTATTTTAAAATTTTTATGATTTTTATATTTTTTATTAATATCCATAAATAAAAAATTATAATATTTTTATATTATTCACCCCGGATCAACCCGGTTAAATTGGTTAAACTATGAATCAATCATTCATATGATTTAGTGTCCAGTTCGGTTTTAAAAACATTGATATTGGACTATTTTTTTACTAATTAATAGTCAATTTGCAGTAGTTGATACTGAACCAATACATGATCTAAAAGCCTAATACTTATAAATCATATGCCAGCAACATTGCAAAATACGTTAATGTGATGTATTTACCTGAACTACAGGATAAACCAGATGAGGAAGTTGAATTGGCAATTTGATCCAAACACCTCTCTTCCCCTAATGAAATACATACATAAGCTAATTATAATAATGATAATCAAGTGGGTATATATATGACAAATTAATAAATAGAGATGATACATAATTAAGGAAGTACCTGTTGCTTCCATTGTGAAATGGAAGCTCTAAGTAAAGGAATAAAACTGTTGGAGTCCATGTTCTTATCCATTTCTACTACAACTCCATCATATAAGTCGTCATCTGCATCAAGCAATCCAACATGTTCAGCTCCATTTTCAGGGACTATCTGCTCCTTCATCGACATCAGACTTGTTCTTATTAACTAAGAATGAAACTTTACTGCTGTAACCTGAAAGAATATGCCAAAGAGAATTAAATACAAAGAAATTCTATAAATGGGAAGGAATAATTATAAAGAAAAGAAGAATCATTCAAGTTTTAAGCATTTCTCTGAACCTAAACACTCTTATTTTAAAAACTCAACTGAACTTTAGTTGAGAAAGAGCCTATTACATTATAGATCAATTATGACTCATTTAAATATTTAAATATTTATAATATAATAGTTAAAAAATAATATAAAATGCCAAAAAAATAAAAATATTCTTTAATGTCAGAGATCAATTTGCTATGAAACATTAACCATCTTATGATCAATCACTAAAAATCTAAAATAGTGTCTAATTTTGCAAAACTTAAAAAAAATAAATTCTCAAAAGTAATGTAATTAATGACATGTTGAAGATAAATACTACTTTCTCCGTTTTATTTTAAATATCATGTAGAAATAATGCGTACAGATTAAAAAAATAATTAGCCATTATAAAAATTTTAAAATTTTTATTATAATTTACTTATATTCCATTTCTTATCTATCTCTGTAAGAGATCTTGACAATAACCAACAAATAGATCAAACAGAAAGCAAGGAAAAACCAACACAGCAAATTACTTGGTTCGGCTTTCACAAAGAAAGCCTACATTCAAGGAGGAGGAGAACCTCAGTTGATCAATCCACTAAGAACCGAACAAAAATAGAAGTCACAGATACAACCTCTCAATCAACTAATCACACAGTATAATTTTCACCTCACTGCAACTATCCCCACACAGATCTACCCTTCCCTCACCTTTATCAGTCACCAAACAAGAAGAAACACACCCTTGTTACAGAGAATTCTCAAAAGATGAAGAAGATCTAACAAAACCTAGCAGAGAAAGAAAACCGCCGAGTGAGAGAGAAAACAAACATATTAGCCAAAAACCGTGCAACCCTAGCCTTAACATTTGTATTTATATCATGCTACATGACCAACTTATAACCCTATTACAAAACGCTGTATTTTGCTTAGTAAACCAGCAACTTCAGTCGAGCCAAGGATTGCAGAGTCAAAACCCACAATCTCATTTCACTTATTCTCTTTCAGTAATTAATAAGTATAATATTAAATTTTTTTAATTAATAATCTCTTGAATTTTTAAAAATAACACTTGAAATAAAATAAAATAAAAATTTTTTGACACGATAATTGAAATAAAACGAAAAAAAATATTATACAGTAATATGGTATATTAACTAAGGGTAATAAAATGTGAATTATATAATTTTATTTAGAAATGTATAAATAGAATATTATTATGTAATGTAATAATTAAAATAATTAATTATTTTATAATTAAGAATATGATACTATTTTTTAAAATTATATTATTTAAGCCAATTAATTATATTGAAATTAGTATGATAAACGAAAGTATACACATTTATTGGGTCGGTAAAGTTTATTAATTTTAAGTTAAAAAATTATATTTGTAAAAGAAAAAAAGGTAAAGAGCAATATAAATAATTGAGAGTGAAAATGTCAAAAAAATATTTTGTTTATAACAAATTATTGAAAAAATCCATTTCAAAAGAAAAGTTTTTGAAAAAAATCATAAAAAAAATTTGTAACCACAAAAAGTAAAATAGATCACCAAAAAATATGATCGGTTTAATTAACAAATAACACATAATACATGAGAAAATATAATAAATAATATATGTTTTTAAATATATAATCATCATTACATCATTTATTATTTTCTTTACTAACCAAACAAAAAAAATTCAACAAATATAATGCAACTCTAATTTTATTATGCATGCATTAATTATTGTTTATCAGAAGTATATGTTTTTTTATAAATTATACACATGGGGAGGAAACATATTCGAAAAACTCAAATTTAAAATATAGATAAAAATATCACTTTTAACTACCAGATTACGCCTTAATGGTTTACCAGAAGTATGCGTTGATGATACTACTAATCATACATAAATTTTTAACTACAAACAATAGAAATGTTTCCTAATTAAAACTTCTAATTTTGTTTTATGCTTGCGCACGTGAAAATATGACACAATATGTAGCTGTACATAATTTTTTCACCCCAAATCAAATGTAAAAATACAAATTCTATAAAAATGATATGATTTTTTTTAAAAAAAACTATAGTTCGACGTAGCATCATATGCAATTCATATAACCATTCTTAATTGGATAATAAAATCAGAAATTTTAATGTAAAAAAATAAAAATTGAGAAATTTTATCGAGATAAATTAAAATTTAGAGATATTAATGATGTAAATAAAAAAAATTGAGAAAGGGTTACAATTAATTAGCCCATTAAAGCTCAAAAATTGGCAGAGGTCGCGTCTCAGGATGTATGAAGCTCAAAATACTAAATAGACTATGAAAATTTAATAACTAACAAGAAAATAGCAGAATTAACAGTTTTTTTTTTCTAATATTGCAGAAATAAAAGAGCTGATAAATAAAGAAAGATTAAGTTTTGCATGGCATACCTTTTGGGTTAAGAAATCTTCAAAAGTAGCAGCTACAAATTAACCAGTCGTCTACTTAATTAGCATATATAGGGAGAGAGAAAGTGAGAGGAAAATAGTTGAATAGAGATTGTTTAAGTTGCAGAAATAGGAGTCTTATTGTTAAGAATTTGACTCGCATTACTTATATGACCCATTTGGCAGGTCAACGTCTTCCTTCATTTTTCCTTCATTTTTCTTGGTTCTTTCATATATATATTGTATTACAATATTATTGATTAAACTGAATTATTCTTATTATTTGTTATCCTTTTCGTATCTTCCGATTAATTCTTCGTTTAAATAGTCCACTTGCGAGGTTATTCCATAGCAGCCGATAGCTTATAATTAATGCCTAACCAATGTAAAATTAATTATATAGTCTAACCACGAAAAGTTTTTTTAAAAAAAGAGAGAGAAAGGAAAAAAAATTAAAACTTTTACTTTTGATGGAAGTTTTTTTATTTGATTCTAATCTAGTTCTTTAAATTCAATCTCTAAATTTGTCTTACCTTAATTGATTTTCTACGTTACGTTATGTACACGTATAAAAAAAAAGTTTATAGTCCCCCTAAATGTATATAATCCCTAAAATATATTTTATTCAAACAATGTATATTGCAAAAAAATAAATCAATTATATTTCAAAAAGATAAATTCAATAAATATTGTAGGAGTAACAAAAGTCTTAAAATGGTTAAAAGTTAACTTTGCTTCTTTTTTTTTTATAATAGTAGATTAATATTTTATTAATAAAATATTAATCATATATAGAATGTGAACTATCTAAAAGAAGACCAACTATCCAATGATGAGTATATTCTAGAGTCATCTCAAAATATGAATAAAGACCCTAGAACTTTATATTATATATTAGAAAAAACAACCCAAAAAGGTAAAAATAATCTATCTGAACAATTATAAACGCTCAAAATTCATGTAGAAGATGAATCCACAATATTACGGACATGCTTGCAGGGAATAAACCAAAGTAACACATCCCCAAAAAAGAATAAATGGAATTGAATCTAGATGATCTTGGGCAATTGCAAACCAAATCCACATCAAGACACCATAGAATTCAAAGCGTTGCAACTTGAACTCCAACAATAGAAAGCCAAATTAGGTAGACTAAATGAAACTTCAACACGAGGGAACCAAAACTAGAACCAAGGGGACTTGCTGCCATCATGAGGAAAGGAAAGCAACCTAGCTAGTTAACTTTGCTTATGTGTCTGCCTTTGAATTAGTCAATAAGCAATACTTGTTGACCTATTATTTAGGAAATTTGTTATATGTAGATAGTGGCTAATAACAAGGAGTAGTGGTTATGTGGTTCATATTTTCTAATTTAAGTTTCTCTATTTAAAGATGTAATACTTATTTGTTAAATTCAAGTTGAGTTTATTTGTCTTTCAAAATAATTTTTGTTTTATCCTTTGTCTCTGCTAACTTTAACATTTGGTATCATAGTGAAACACTTAGATTGTGAGTGAAAGAGAAATTGAAGAAGAATCTTTGATTTGTAGTAGCAACGAATCATGGCATCTGATAAGGTGGTCAATAATTTCGTTCAACCAATTATACCATGCTTTGATGGTCACTATAACCATTGAAGCATGTTGACGGAGAATTTTTTGAGGTTAAAGCATTATTGGCCTCATGTTGAAAATGGCATTCAAGAACCAGAAGTTTGAGTTGTTCTCATAGATGCAAAACAAAAGAAACTTGATGAGTATAAGTTTACTAATTTGAAGGTGAAAAACTATTTGTTTTAAGCAATAGATTGTTCAATTTTGGAAACTATTCTTGACAAAAGCACTTCTAAAGGAATTTAGGATTCCATGAAAAAGTGATAAGTGCATATTGACTATACATTTTTCTATCAGTTTTTATATGAAATTAAGTTGAATTTATTTATTATAAGCTTAATTATGTATTCTAGTTGTATTATTTTTTAGCTAAGCTTAATTTTAATTAATTTGTTGTAGGACTCTTATAAGCAGAAATTTTAGGCAGATTAGACTTTCAGAGATTCAATGAAGATTTTGATGATGATAGAGCGTAAGATTGAAAAAGTTATCTTCATGAAGTTGATAGATGACATCTCGCGCTCTTTAGAGAGGTCCTGTTCGTCAAAATCTGAGTTCATTTGGGCCTCCAACTTTAAAGTCAAAATTGGACTTAAAATATAAAAGCAGAATTTTAGTCCAAACCACGGAGAATAATTGAGTCATAACTTGGGTGTCCAAAATCCAAATTAGGTGATTCAAAAGTTTAAAATCATCTACTCTTGAAGGGTTACAACTTTGCCGGAGGAGTCAATTTGAGATGAGGTTGATATCTAATAGAAATTTGGTTTGAAAATTCAAATTTGAATTGGAGAAGAAGTTGATTGGAAGTAGGAGTCTATTTTAGGAATGGAAAAAGAGAAAAAACAATAGGGGTAACTTAGAAGAAAAAAAACAGAGAGCTTACAATAGCCATAGAGAAAAAACTCTTCTACACTTTTTATTTTTCTCTAATTAATTAGCTTAATCCACCATTGGAGATCAAAGGAAGAAGAAGTTTGTACTAGAGGAGGACTCCATCATCTCTATAAGATTTTTCATTCTAGTTTGAACATTCAATGCGGTTTAGATTTTCAATTTTTACTCTTTGATTTCTTTGTTAATTCATTAGTTCAGTTTTAGTATTATGGATTTTATGAGATATTTCTTCATTGCTATTGTTTTTATTTTTAATTTAACTATGAAAAACTAATCTCCTTAGTGAGAATAGGTGGATTTAGAATTATGGATGATGAGTATTGATTAATTTAATTACTTATTTATTTTTTGAATTAAAGTTTTATTGATTTTGTTCTTAATTCTTGTGATTAACTAGCTACCAATTGCTTATTATATTGAAATCATATGATGAGTAAAAACTAGATATGATTTTAGATTAAGAAATTAATAACTTTAGAAATTTAATTTATAGATAAAAGAATCATCTAGGGACCAACTTAGTTTCTTTGAGCTTGATAGATTGTTGTAATTTATTATTCATAAAAATAGAACTTATAAATTAGATTAATCATTAATTTTCTTGCTTAAGAAAGAGAAAGATTAAAATTTAAGAAATTGATAACTTTGATTCAAGAAATATTTGAATTAGTTTAAAAAATTATTTTTGCTCATTTGAAATAATTCTAATGAAACCTAATCCTACTTGTTTATCTTAATTATTTAACGTAAAATTTTAATTTTAATTTGAAATTTGAATTAATAGATAATCATCTTAGTTTAATTTCATTTTAAATTTGAATTTAATTTTAAATTTTAAATTAAGGATTAAGTATTTAATTTTTAAAATATAAAATTAATTAATTAGTTTTCAAATAATAGTCAACTTGAATTTTGGTTAGTCAAATTACTCTTTCTTTATGGAAACGATCTTTATATTCACTTTACTACTTGTTACGATACGTGTACATGCGGCTAGAATTGATATACACACAAATTGTTCAACAAGTTTTTGGCATCATGATCGGGGAAGGAGAAATTAATTTGATAATAGTAAGTTCAAAAGACTATTAATTTGAAATTTTATTTTAATTATTTTTATTTATTTTTCTACAAAAATTATATACACAGTAATAGATAAGTTGTATTAGAAGAATTTAATTCTGAGATTTAAAAGCAGTATAGAGAAAATAACGAAGCAAGAAGAGAGAGACTTCGTTTAGAAAAAGAAAAAAGAGAACAAATCCATACACAAGAGTATCTAAAAGAAGAAAGTAGGGCTGAAGTGAAAGAAGCTAGTGGCGAATAAGTGAATATGGGTAACCCACAAGATCAAATTCAATCAAGAAATCTCACTTTGAGGGAACACGTCATGCCTAATGCTCAAATTGGATTAAGCATCACTCGATCTACGGTGAATGCTAATAATTTTGAACTTAAACCAGCTCTCATCAATTTGGCTCAACAACAGCTGTTCTATGAGTTAGACCAGGAAGATGTTATTACTCATTTGACAAATTTTCTAAAAATTTGTGATACAATCAAGATGAATGGAGTTAGTAATGATGCAATTAGGCTACACCTTTTTTTTTCTTTCTCATTGAAGGACAAGGCAAAAGCTTGATTATAAGGTCAAGCTGTTGGAATTTTCACTATCTATGATGATCTTTCTAAAAGATTTTTGGAAAAAAATATTTTTTTCTGGGAAAATTGCAAAATTCAGGAATGATAAAACTAGTTTTATGCAATTAGATGGTGAATCGCTTTATGAAGCATGAGAAATATTTAAAGACCTTCAAAGAAAATGTCTTCATCGTGAAATTCTAGATTGGCTGATTGTTCAAACCTTTTATAATGGAATAACAGGATTATTAAGGAGTACAATAGATCCAGCTGCTAGAAGTGTCCTTATGAACAAAAATACAGCTGAAGCATTGGAATTGCTTGAATCCATGGCGACAAATAATTACCATTGTTCTAGTGAGAGGTTTTTACCTAAGAAGGTTGCCAGAGTTCATGAAGTGGAAGGGATATCTCTCTTAGTAACTAAGGTAGATGCTCTAGCTAGAAAACTTGATCATGTGAATTTTGCTTCTATTGTGAGTTGTGAAAATTGTGGAGGAAGCCATCGGACTATGGAGTGTCAAGTTCAAGAGCAGATTCAGTTTGTGAAAAATTAAAACTTTGCATCACCATCTCCTTGCACAGATCATGTAAGAAGTGATATCGCATATCAATGTGCTTGCTCCTTTCATGTAGAACTAGGTTTTATTGCAAAGATATTATCACAATGAATTAATGTTGGACCTTGTTGCTGGTTATGAAGAATTTCAAGTATCCTTTGCAACCATATAGCTTGACATGAGCTCACAGTAGCAGCTACAAATTCAGCTTCAGTAGTTGACAAAGTCATTATCGGTTCTTTTTAGAAGACCTTGTGATAACTCTTGAATTTAAAATAAACACAAAACTAGAAGTGCTTCTCTTATAATCAACATCTCCAGTATAGTCACCATCTGAAAAGCCATACAAACTTGATTCTCCTCCTTTTTTATACAAAATCCCATAATTTGTCTCGTCTTTGAAATAGCGTAATATTCTCTTTGCAGCCAAGAGATGAACTTCAGTTAGATTCTCCATGCATCTACTAATTAAACTAACAACATACATGATATTTAGCCCAGTGGATTACATAAGGCTTCCAACAATTTGTTTGTAAAACATAACTAAATTAGTACAAAAATTATTAAGAAAAAAAGGAAGAATAAAACTTGAAATGAAACTCATATATTTAATTTTAAATATTATATTTTAAATGATAATGGATTTAGAAAGAGGAAAAAATATATTTATAAGTTAAGAAAAATGTTAAACAATATATTTCAGCGTGATTGAGTGAATTTATATTTATAAGTTAAGAAAAAATGTGAATTCATAAAGTTTTATAGTTAAATTAAAAGTTTAAAAAATAAACTGACTAAAGAAGTAAAATTCAAATATTATATACCTATCAACATATATTTAAGAATATATATAACATTTTGACAAAATACTTAATATTATTAAATTTTAGAGTTAAAATTAAATTACATCCAATATGGTATATCATCATGATTAATCTTACTTTTTTAAGTTTTTTTTTTAATTTTAAAATTACACTTAAAAATTTTATTTATAGAGTTTTTTTTTAATTTATTTTTGTTACAAAAGAGACTAACAGACAGGAGCTTAGGTGCACACATTTCTTGGGTAAGAAACCCTTACAAGATCATGGTAAATCCAACATCCAACACATTAACACCTGAAAATTTACGAGCCATGAATAAATAAATGAAAATAAAAAAAAATTAAAGTATTGATGAATTTTCTTTGATGTGGAATTATAGATGCATTTGTGTTAATTAGAATATATATAATATTATAATTAACTAAGATAAAATAAAATAAATTACCCGATAGTAATAGTCAGTTTTGAATATTTTTCTGTTCAAAATAAACGGCGAGTAAAATCACGTGATCAATCTGGGCAAATGTAAAGGTCATTCATTATATCAATAAAAAAAAATAATCTTCTTTCAAAAATTTAAATCGTAAAATAAATAAATTTTAGATTTTAGATTTATCAATTTATAATTTAAATAGATATAAAATTAAAAATTGCGTCAAAAAAAAGATATAAAATTCAAAATAATGAAAATTAAAATTTTGGATAACATGTAAAAAAAAACTATAAATTTACGATTGACGCATGTTGGAAAAATATTGCATTGTTATATATAAAAAGATAATTGCCTCAACTAATTAATTGAATTTCTCATTGATCCAATTATCATTTTAACATTTAATTAATCTTAAATTAACTGTCATATTCTGTTGTATTGTGCTTTTGTTTTTGTTGGGATGCAAAGGGATTTGTTTATAAAGTTAGGCTCCATGCAATTGGGTTTTGTTGCCTTGTAGGCGAAAAGCATATTGGGCCAGATACCCTATGTTCAGCCCGATTACAAGCTCTCAAGCCCATATAAGAAGCTTCCAAAAAAAACAAAAAATCATTGTTTTAAAGGTTGCAAATGCAAGTTAAATATTTTGATATTTATAATTAGAAAATGATAAAATCATCTTAAAAATTAATTTTTTAATAGTCTATTAAAAATCTATAATTAATTTCTAATAACATTTTAATTATTTATTATCAAATTAATAAAATCACAAATATATATTTATATAAATATAAAAAATTCCAATTTAGTATTTTAATTTTAGATAGTTTCATAAAATATATCGATCATTTTAGTATTATTTAAAAAATACAATCACAATAATTAAAGATTTTTAATTTCAGTTGATGAAACCCTAACCGAGCAATAGAGTAAATATAATATACAGATTACCAAAGCAATGGAATCAATATTGGAAATGAGAAAGAAAAACAAAAAGGAACCTAAGCTCTGATTAAACTATATACTTTTGATTTATGTGTATTTAATTTTAATATTTCGTCTAATATAAATTTATATTATAACATTTTATTCACATAAATATTTTCATTTTAAAATATTTTCGCTTTATTCAAACTATTCAAACTTAAGTCACATTACATTAGTTAATTTTGAGAATAGTTTTAATTACTTAAAACTGATTTAATTAACTCGATTAAAAATATTTATTAACAAATCAAACCATGAATACCTCTAATTATAATTAGAACTTTTAGTATCTATAATTGATTATTCAAACAAAAGTCATATGGTATTATTGACCGAATTTGAACTTAATATTGATTATTTACAAATTAATTTAATTACTAATTAGTTTGATTAAATATATCTACTCGAAATTCAATAAACTAAACCATAAATAAATATCCCTCAATATAATTATTTATAACACTTAATACTTCCAATACAAATAGTCCACCAAAAAGAATATATCACTTACTCGGAAACTTTCCGACAGACACACACACACACACGTATATATGTATATAAATGGTAGGAACTTTCTCAACAACAAAGGCTTTGAAGCATTATATTAGGACCATTCACCAACCAATTAAATAAAAGGAAGAATTGTCAACAGACTGTGATAGTAAATTACCAAGAAGAAGCAAAAAACAATTGAAAAAGTCTACAAGCACCTTAGCAGAAGGAAATAGAAAGAGAAGAAGACTTTCTAGTGCCACACAGGAAGTAAAGTAATGCTAATTTTCCAATATTTAGATTGAGCCACAATAGTCTAATCTTGTTGGAAGAAAAATGGCTAACTGATGATCGTCCAGAAGAGAAATTTGACTGCATAAATGTATTATATTATATGTATTATTTATTTCCACTATGAGGCTTAATGGAAAAAGAAAAATAATAATGATAAAACTAAACAATCAATAATGGGAAAATAAAAAAGTATAGAATATAAATATACATAATGCAATCAATGATGATCGTTAATGTGATTAGCATTAATGGATGTCATGTTGCACATGGGAAGAATATATAGGAAGGCAACCGGCATGCTAATAATTCCAAATATATTCCTTAGAAGCTTTAAGCCAAAAATTTCATTTCATTGTTTTCAAAAACAATGTTTAATTCAATATTAAAATTACGGTATTGTTATCTCAATGCCACATCTTGCTATGTCAAAGGACCATCTTACAGGATATTCTAAAAGGAATAAAAAAAAATCTTTTAAGGAGAAATTATCACATGAAATTAAAGTTTGCTTAGACCTACTTATAATTGTTCTGCTCTCAATCCTAACTAGTTATTTTCCAACCTAAGAGTAGTATCTCATTATCAGTTATATTTTTTTTACACGTAAGTGGTAAAAGAATATGAAGATCAACAAAATTATTTATATAATCTTGCTCTTTGATCATAGTTTGATGATCATAACATAAGCATCAGTCAACATCAACATATGGGATACAAGACTTTGTCAATATCATAATTCAGAATGCGTTGAACGAAAAACCAAAAGCGTTTCCTTTTTTTATTTTATTTCCTGCTTCCTCTCGTCTTCCCTAAAATTAAAGCAAAAAAGAATACAGTAGAGCAACAGGGAGAGCAATTTTGGAGGTGAAAATGGCAGATGGGGCTGTGAACTTCTTACTTGATAAACTAACTACAATTTTGCTGCAAAAAGCATCATTACTGGGAGATTCTTATGGCAAGATCGAAGAAATCAAGCTTGAGTTAGAGAGTATGAGATCATTCCTAAGAGATGCAGAACGAAGAAAAGAAATGAGCGAGTCAGTGGAAACATGGGTGAGACAAGTAAGAGAAGTTGCATATGAAGCAGAAGATATAATAGATGAGTTCATGCATCATAAATATCAAGATCAGCTTAACTATGGATTCAAGGGTATAGTCCTCGATGCGGTCAACTTCCCCATGAACATTACTGCAAGATATCAAATTTCTTCAAAGCTACAAAAGATCAAAGCTAAAGTTCATGAGGTTTCTGAGAGAAGTAAGCGCTATGGTTTTGATGAGGGAAGGATGAGAGATGTAGTTGCGGATAGGTGGCGCCAGTATGGAGAATCATCATCTTTCATGGATGAAGATGAGATAGTGGGGATGGAAGAGAATACAGAACAGTTACTCGGATGGTTAACCGAGGAGGAACCACGCAGGACTATTATTTCAATTGTAGGAATGGGTGGCCTGGGGAAGACAACTTTAGTCACAAGGGTCTACAACAATCACATAATTAAGAGGGACTTTGATTGTGGGGCATGGATATCTGTGTCACAAACATATGGAATTGAAGATGTACTAAGAAGTATGATCAAAGAAATTTTTGATACAACTCAAGTGCCAATACCAAACAATCTTGGTTCAATTTGTTACAGGCAACTTTTGAAGATTCTCATCGATCATTTACATCAGAAGAGGTATGTTATTGTCTTAGATGACGTGTGGAGCATAGATCTTTGGAGCAAAATACGAGGAGCATTTCCCAATAACAAATATGGAAGCAGAATTATCCTCACAACAAGGAATGAGAATGTAGCTGCCTCCGTTGGAATTGGAAGCCATGTCCATCGCCTTCAGCCTCTGCAAGAAAAAGATGCTTGGGCCCTCTTCTGCAAAAAGGCATTCTGGAAAGACCCAGAGCATAAGTGCCCCAACGAGCTTCAACGATTGGCTGAGGCCATTCTGAAGAAATGTGAAGGCTTGCCACTAGCAATTGTGGCAGTTGGAGGTCTCATGTGTTCAAGAAGCACAAGGATTGTGGAATGGAAGACTGTTTATGAAAGCCTCAATTGGCAACTCAGTAACAATCCGATGCTTGAAAAAGTGAAAGGCATCTTGTTGCTCAGTTTCAATGATTTACCATTCTACCTGAAGCATTGTTTTCTTTATTGCTGCATTTTCCGTGATGGTTACCCAATTAAGAGGAAGAAGCTAATTCGGCTCTGGGTAGCCGAAGGATTCATTAGAGAAAGAAAAGGTATGACAATGGAGGAAATAGCAGAAGAGTACCTTACTGAACTTATTCTTCGAAGCATGATTCAGGTCACAGAGACTAATGATACTGGGAGAGTGAAGATATGTAAAGTGCATGATGTCATGCGTGAATTGGCTTTGACAACATCTGAGAAAGAGAATTTCTGCACAGTATATGATGGGTATCAATCAAAGCTAGAAGGGAAAATCCATCGTCTATCAATTTTTAGTACAGGTGAAAACATTCAGTTAAGCAGTACAATATCGCGCCATCTTCGATCTTTCTTTGTGTTCCCAACAGATATGTGCTCTTCATTCTCTCTAAATTCTATTTCATCAAAATTCAAATTACTGAGGGTGCTAAATCTAGAAGGAGTTCCTATTGAAACCGTACCAACCACATTGGTAGATTTGTTCAATTTAAGATGCTTGAACTTAAGGAATACCAAAATTAAGGAGCTTCCCAAGTCAATTGAAAGATTAGGCAATCTACAGATATTGGATGTTTGGAAAACCAACGTGGAGAGGCTACCAAGTGGAATATCAAAACTATCTAAATTGCGACATCTATTTATATGCAGGAAACATGATCAAAGTTTTGAGGCAATTAATGTTCTCAGCGGGTTGCAGGTTCCAGCTGGAATATGGAATATCCGAAGGTTACAAACATTAGTATGCATTGAATCAGAGAGAGAGCTGCTCAAACAAGTTGGAAACTTGACTGATCTCAAAAGGTTGGAAATTACAAAACTGAGAGCTATTGATGGACCTAATTTATGCTCTTCAATTCAAAGGATGACAGGGTTGATCCGCTTAGGTGTGATGACAACTAACGTAGAAGAACAAATTCAGTTAGAAGCCTTAACTCTGCCTCCACTCTTTCTTCAGAAATTAAAACTGATTGGGAAATTGAATAGGTTGCCTCCCTGGCTTGGGTCCTTGGTTAATCTAACACATTTAAACTTGAGTTTTTCTTGCCTAGATGAAGATATACTTTCTTCTCTCCACTTACTTTCCAATCTAGTGCTCCTTGAACTCAAGAAGGCTTATGATGGGAAATTCTTGCACTTTAAGCCAGGATGGTTTCCTAGACTCAGCAAACTGGTACTTCTGCAACTTCCACAATTGAATAGCGTGGAACTAGATGAGGGTTCACTACCAAGCATCAAGGAGCTGTATCTAGTTCATTGTCAGGAGCTAAAGGTGTTGCCTCATGGCATCGAGCATCTTACTAGCCTCCAGAAGTTACATTTGGAGGAAATGACAGAACAATTTGTACAGAATTTAGAAAGTAATGCCAGTGAATATCAAGAAAAGATAAGGCACATACCATCAATTAATTTGTTTATCTAACAGGAGAAACCCGAGTGGTTGAAACACTTTGAGTATCTCCAATTGCTTGATTCTTGCTACAGATTATTTACTCTTGAAAATAGTAATGATAGTTGAATTTGCAAATGCTATGCCAGTCAAGAAATTAACTAGTTAAACCAGCCAATGCAACTAAAACCTGCAACAACAAGATCAGGAAATGCTCATTTTTTTATTTTGTCGGAGTTCTTTATAACCATGATTGTTTCTGGCTTATTTATGGAAAAATTATTTTTCAAGTCAGCATTATTTCCCTGCATGAGCAAGTATTTCTTGTAAGTTTCGTGGGCATTTCCATAAACACCTAAAAGGGCCCAAAACAACAGTCAAGCAAAATTGAAAAGTCAACCTTTCTTCCTATTTCCTAATCATATATTTTAAAATTTTTTAAGGCTATAACAATGTTTTAGTAAGGCATATACATATGTGCTTTGATATGGTAGTGAGGTCCGTAACTAGCCTTCCTCAAGCATATGGTCTCCCTAGCTCATTTTCTATCATATTTCTCTTGTTGATGATAAGCATTTCTTTTCCATACAATAGAATTTAAAAATAATCTACACGATAAAGGTGGTACGGTCTCTCCTTCGCATACACTCCCCACCTCACCTAGGAGTATTTGAACATAAAACTTCATGGATCATGAGAGATCCTAAGCTTTCATGACAGGTTGTTGCCTTGGAGATGAGAATGAATAATTTAAATATCACCACTTTACTTTTAGTGGACATTCTAGTAATTAAAATTTGAGGACATTATATAAAAAGTTATAAATTTCTGCCATGCTAAAATAAGTAGAGAAGGAACTCATTAAAGAGAAGGAACTCATTGATGATAAATAGACAAAGAAATCAATTTAGAGTGGTTCAATGAACCATATGAAAGTGTGGTGAATATGCTGTGATACATAAAATGATCAATATTAGACATGTTAAACATTAACTGTTACAGGCATTTCTTGCGTCCCAGAAAACGAAACTCTCATTAGCCTTTCGTCATCTAATAACTTCAAATATTGTCATGAATTTAGTTCCATGTATTTCTATCCAGCCATTTTACGTGGTAAGTTCCATGTATTTCTATCCAGCCATTTTACCTGGTAGCCACTTCCATCGAGTAGTGCATCATGAGAAAGATGGAGTAAAACCCACTTTAAGACGCGACTCTTCGGAACTTTTGAATCATTAATATTTGTTCAAACTCATCATAATGGATTATACTGCGAGATGGACCTGAAATATGAAGGGCAAGTAAAGAGTAATCAATGAGGCATTTAATCGAACATCTTCCCTGCATATTTTTAAGACTCTTTACACCAATGAATAATGCTTTTAATTCTTTATTATTGATTTTTTTTTAATTTTAACATTAATATCCAGTTGATAAAATATACATATTAATTAGTTATGGACAAAAAATAAAAAAAGAAAAAAGAAATTCTAACCTCTGCATCTATTGCACGGGGAATAGAATCACCAGAACTGTTCTATATTCAATCATATAGCATGTTCAGAATATCCTTCTCTTATACACTGAAAACTCTTTTTTATAATTTTCTGTTTGAATATCGAGAAAATTTACAGAAAACACAAAAAGAAAGGAAAAAGAGATCTTCAACCAAAATTCTTTAGTTTCTTTTACGCCAGTCAAGGAGCATTCATTGTAGGAGGTTCCATCGGAGAAATATTGTCCATGTAATTCGAGGATTGGCCAATTGCAGCTGTCAGTCTTGGTCAGGTGTGTGAAAGAGAGAGAATGAATGGGATTTTGCATAAAAGCATTAAAATTTCTCTAATAACTCATCATCATCTTTATCAATTTTTTTTTCTCACTTCATATTCATTACAAACAAAGTTTTACCACATTGATGCTGTTATAATTGAGGAGCTAAATTGGAAGTTGAGTTGTTGGAAGCAACTAAGGTGAGACATTTGGTTGATAATCGAAAATGAAATCGGAATAAAACATAATTAAAGTGGTTATTTATTTTTTTTTATTTTACTTTAAAATTGAAATTAAAATAATTATTTGTTTTTATTATTTAAAAATTTAAAGATATTGTGATTATAAAAAATTTTAAAATATATATTATTATATTATATTTTAAAATTGTAAAAATTAATTTTTAATTTTGTTAAAAAATAATTTTACTTATTTAAAAAATCAAAGATATTGTAATTTAAAAAAAAGATTAAATTGACTATATGTTATTTTTTAAAAAAATCTAATTTAATTTTATTAAAAAAATAAAATTTATTTTATAAATTTTATTCTAAAAATAAAAATATATTTTTTAACTTTAATTTTAGTTAAAAATTAAATCAGATTAACATATAATAATAGAGAATTACTCATTTTTTTTTTCTAAGATAATAGAATTTTTATTATCTCACTTATTTTGTCGAAAATAAAATAATAGCAATTGAATAATTTATTTTTATTTTTATTCTTAACCAAACACTTTTTAAAGGAGCTTATTTGTTTCTCATCTTTTTTAAGATTAGAATCAAATGATTTATCGGAGAAAAATCGAAATATGAAAAAGGATATAAAATCATCTTGCGCCTTCTCTATCATTAAAATTGCAAATTTTGATTTGATGACTGTTCGAAATTTTGGCAAAAGAACACGAAAAATTAGAATGGAAGATAAGAAACAAGAGAAGAATATAGTAAGAAGAAATTTGTTCACTTGAAAATTGCGAGTTTTCAATAGCCAATTTTTTGGCCTTTTTGGAGATTCTAATCATGACGATTGAAACACTTCAATCAAATGCGATGCAACTAAAAATAATAGAAAAGTATAATATACTCACTTTTAATTTTAACATAAAATATATAGGGTTAAATAATATTGAGATAAAATTTTAATATTTTTTCTATTTTAATATTTTTTTTATTTTATTCTATAATATTCTAAAATAATTATTTATTTTTATTTATATTATGTGTTTAATTTTTTTTCTTGTTTTATCTTTCAATAATTTCACCTTTTAAATTAAAAATTAATAATAATTTATATTATTTGTTATATAAAATAAGATAAAAAAATACATAAGTTATCAATATATTAATTGTAATTTTTTAAAATTTGCAAAAAAAAAATATGACAATTTTTCTGGACAAAAAAAGTATTATTTATTAATTTACCTTATATATTTAATATCATTATTAGTAATAATGGGTGCAAACCTTGAAAAGAAAAACTATATTAAATTAATATGTGTAAAATATTTTAAAAAGTTTATTTATATATAGGATAAAGATCTAATTTAGCCCTGAACTATAGTAAGAAATCCAACTTAACTCTTAATTTTTTTTTATACCAAATTGGTATTTTTTATTCAAATTTAGTTTAAATTGCTCTTTTTTTAACGAGACTGTAAATAATTAACGGTATGGATTAATATGGACTAAAATTAAATATTATAGGTCAAATTAATTTTTTTTTAAAAATATTAATATAATATTTTTTTAAAAAATTATTTATTAATTAATATTTGTAATATCAATAATTTATAATGTTAATAAATATTTTTTATATTTTCATAATTTATAATAATTTAATAATCTATAATCTAATATCAATAATTTATTATGTTAATAAATATTTTTTATATATTTTTATAATTTATAATAATTTAATAATATATAAATTAACAAATAATTAAAAATATTAAATAATTTATATTATAGGATTTTTATAATATTTTTAAATATAATATTATTTGTAATATTACAAAAAAATTAAAATATTAATAAATAATTTATAATTTTAATAATTTTAATTTTCAATATATTTCTTATTTTTATTTATTAATTAATTTTTAATATTAATATATATATACAGAATCTTTAACCTTAAAACTAATTAAATGCGCAACATACTCTTAAACAAGAAAAATCATAATCTTTTTTCTTTAAACAAGAAAATCATAATCTTAAAAATAAGATATCTTAACATTAATTACTGAGGAAATAGTCAATCGATAACATACATTAATTTGAATAATAATTAAATTATTTCGAATTAAAAAAAGATCAAAACTCCATAAATTAATAACCTATTTAAATACATACTAAATTTGTAACATGTGTATAATTTTTTTAAAGAAAATTAGTCCCCAAACCAAAGCCAATTTTTGCCCTAAGCATAGGCCTCAGTGACGCATATATTAAGAAAAAAATTTACACTTGCGTATATTTAGGGTGTATTTATTTTTATTGTAGATCTTTTGTTTTTATTTTTCAAAAATCAAAAATTATTTTTATTTTTTATTTTTTATTTTTCAAAAACCTATTTTATATTTTTAAAAATTATATATCAAAATTATTAAAATTTCAATTGTTAAAATAAAAAAATAATAATTTCTAAAAAAGAACATTAAAAACTAATTTTTGTAGTAAAAAAAAATTTATTGATATAAAATATTTTATATAAAAAGAAAGAGTTTTATTGATATATAATGTCTTTTCAAAATCAAAATTCTCTAAATTCTATTTTATAGATTAGGCTAAAATAATTTTATATTTAATTAAAAAAATCTAAAATTTAATCATATTGCATAATATGTTTTTTTCCCTAAAAAAAGCTGAGACAAAAATCATATCAAACGCACCCTAATAGCTTTCGTTTTAAGTTTTATGATGGCTTTTTTTTATTTATTTTTGAAGTTCTCATTTTTTTTTTACTATTTTTTATTTTTTCAAATATTTTTAATTGATTTTTTCTGTTTTCTTTTATTATTTTTTATGATTTTTTACCCTTTGCCTTTTATTTTTTTTCTCTGTTTTTTATTTATTTTTTCTGTTTTCTTTTATAGTTTTCATGATATTTTTGCTCATTGTTTTTTTTCTTCTTTGTTTTTCTTTAAAATTTTTTTTATTTTCTATTTTTTATTTTTTATTTCATTTGCTACTGTTTTTTTTGTTTGATTATTAATTTTTTTTATTATTGTTATAATTTTTATAGCCGAATATCATTTGTAATATAATAATGCTTTAAGTTGTATTAAAATTAATTGTAGAAATATTTATATTTATAGTATATGCATAATATATTTACAATATATATAATATATTTATGATATTATTAATAGCGACACAAATATTTTCATTTATAATTTAATATATTGACAATATTTATATAATATGTACACTATGATTAAAGATAATATTAAAAGTAATATATATATATAGTGGCAGACGCATAAACCTATTTAAGGGGGCTCAATTTTTATAAAAAAATTATGATAATCGGTTTGTGACTGATAGAAACTTTTTATCGGTGTTGCTTATCATCCTATCGCTTGTCGCCGTAACCGCACTTATAGTGGCAGAATCAGAAATTTATCGAGGAGTCTAAATTTTTAAGAAAAAAATAAATGACTTTACTATAATTTTAAATATTTAATATTATAATAGTTTAATAATTAATTTATATAATTATATTAACTACACTTAAAAAATGATAATTATGGTAATTATATCTTACAACTTTATATATTTTAAATATGTTGCATAATAATCTCATTTTTAATTTTAAAAAAAATATTTTTTCACATAATATACAAGTAGTTAATTATTTATGTATATATGAATTTTGATAAAAATTTTATGAATTAAAATAAAATTTATTTAAATTCACATATATATAAATTATATATACATAATTCACATATATATATATAATTCATTTAAATTATATAATTCATTTATATAATTCACGTATATATATAATTCATTTAAATTTAAATATATATTCAAATTCATTTAAATTTAAATATATAAATTCATATATAAATATATAAATAATATATATAAATATATAAATAAATATGTGTATATATACACATACATACATATATATACATATATATAATTCATTTAAATTATATATATAATTTATTTAAATTTAAATATATAAATAAATATATATAAATTTATAAATATATAAATAAATGTGTGTGTATTTTATATATAAAAAAATATGTATATATATATACACATACATATATATATACATATATATATATATATATATATGTATATGAATGAAGGGGTTCAAAGCCCTTTCTGAATCTCTCGTGCGTCCGTTTCTATATATATATATATACAACGTATATAATATATATTATTTTTATAATAGTATATATATTCTCATTTAAAATTTAATATATAAAATATATTTAAACTACATATATATTATATTTAAAAAATATATAAAAATTATATATATATATATATTTAATTAGAATTTAATATATTATAATATATTCAATATGTACATAATATACGCACTATTTGTAAAGCCCGAGAGATAGAACTTTTATAAAGACCACGCCGCACTGTATTTTTATAATTTCAAAAATTTTTAAAATTTATATTAAAGTATATTTTTGGAAAAACAAAATTTTTTTTAGTGTTATTTTGTAAAATTCCCTACGTTAAGCCAGTAACAAGAAAAAGATGGCTTGGTCATGGCTGCAAGATGTGACTAGTATATATAAATAATCATCATCAATTTTACAAATTGAAAATAATTCAATTCAGATTATATAATAGCGTTGTGATGGGTTAATCAATAAAAAAGAGTTGATTAATTAATACAATAAATTACTCTATAAAAATATAATAATGTGATATTAATTGAATTTTAGAATATATGAATAAATTTATATGAGAAAAATTTAGAAGATATTTATTTTTACTTGGTATAATATATCTCCCCAAACTTTTTTTTTTCTCATCTTATTTATCTCCTCAATTTTTTTTCATAGTTCCCCAAACTTAATTTTACATTTAATCCTTCCAACTTCATGAACTTTCTATATTTTTATATTTATTTTTCTTTAAATAACTTATCTTTAAAAAAATTTTATGCTTAACTTCTAGCCCAATAATTTTTATATTGTTTTTTTCTAGTTCATTCTTCTTTTCATATTGAGTTTCTAACTCCATGAATTCTTTTTTATTTTTTTTTTACTTTTAATTCCCCTCCTATATTTTACTTTTCTAAATTTTGATTTGAAAAGTTAAACGTATAATTTTTTAAATGAATACTAGACTCGTAGTTTTAAATTTAATTATTTTTATGCATATTTTCCTTTCAAATATTCATTATTATATTTCTTAAAAGAATATAGTATTAAATTATGAATTTAATTAAAATATTTAATATCATTTTGGTCGGTCACTTAAATTCTTGAATTATCTGTATATATATAGAGTAATTTTAAACAATCATACTTTAAATTTAAGTTTAGGTTATCTTACAGCGTAATTCCTTTAATATAATTTATAATTAAAAAATTATTAATTTTTTTAATTTTATTCAAATAAAATTCTTTTTGCTAATATTAACATTGATTGATGTGACATCACATTAATTTCCTAAAATAAGATGACAAATAACATGATAAATCAATTATATTTCATGTCATTTTAAGAGTTAAAATGGTGCTATATTATATGTTATATCAGCAACCTCTTAAATTTTACCTAAAAATAATTGAGGTGTAGGGGATCACTTTTTTATATATTGCTTCTAAGGTTACTTTTATTTATATTTTAATTATAATTTTTTTAAAAAAATTATAAACTACAATATAATTTTATTTAATAATTAAATAAAATTTATTAATTAAATTAACAAATATATGTATAAATTATTAAAAATTTAATAATTATATCAATAAAAATGAAAATTTAGATTATTTGAGAAGAATTTAGATTATGCAAATGTAAAAAAAAATAAAAAAAATTAGATTATTTATAAATAAAAAATTGTAATATAATAATTTTAAAAAAATTGAATCTTTTTTAATAATTTATCCATAAATTTGCTAATTTAATTAATAAATTTTATTTAATTATTGAACGAAATTATTTTATAATATGTAATGTTTTAGAAAATTATTGTTAAAATATAAATAAAATAACTTTGAAAGCAATATATTAATGTAGATTAAATGGTTAAGCTATTGATATATATATATATATAATCATCTTACCTAAACATGCCTTTTTATTAATTAATTTTTTTAAAAAATAATTCAATAAAAAATCGTAGTACATATATAATTTGTTTATTAATGTAGTACATATATAATTTAAATAACAAACTAACATTTTAATATCAATTTTATGCTAAAAATTAATTATTTTTATTTTCATAAATTTTCTTAATTCCTAATATTTTTTTAAAAAAAATTAACGTTAATAAACTTCATAATTCAAATACTAGATTATTAAATTATTAATCTAGTAATTAATAGCAAGCATTTTTATTTTTATTCTTCCCAAAATATAACAGTACATGCAACTTGAAAATATCTACTAATTTTTTTGAAATTTCTTTAAAATTTTACTCAAAAATATCATAAAAAATAAAATTATTTCAAAATTTATTTTTTTAAAAATATTTTTATTAACTTTTAACTTTTTAAACAGTGAGATACTTTTGAGCCATCTTTTGGCTTAATTTCAGATCTCGTAAACAGTGGGATACTTAAAGAAAAAATAAAAATAACTAAAAAAAAATAGTTGTGGTTCCCTACAGCCAATTAGCTAACTGGAAATAATAATTGAGACATTATCACAGTTACGAAATTGGAAATGCCAACACGCTACAAATACACGTAACCTAAACCAGTGAGCATTGAGAAAACTGGGAATGTCGTGGTGATTTAAGATTCTAATATTCAATTTTCTGTTTTTTGTCGTTGAAATCAAAAGCCCACTAACAAAGCCGGAAGGAAAATCCAAACTTTGCCGTAAGAATTTGGAACTGGAAACCAGGACACCCCAATAACGCCACTCCATTATTTGTTTCTTCACTAATTTAGATTCAACAGAACTTTTAAATAATTAATTATTTATTCAAAACCCATTAAAATAATAGGTCTATCAGTAGCAGTGTATAGCTCAATCAACATCTGTGTCTCTGATTCTTTATTGGCCTGGTAAGTATTATTTTATTCTCTTATATTCTTCTTTCCATCTAGTTTCTGTTTGGTTTAGGAGAAATTTGAGGAAAAGAGAATTTTTTAATCTTAATTTGTTGACTGATGTGATATTTCTGTTCATTCTTACCTGGATTTTGGGCGTGAATTTGGAAGATCAATTTATTTTGTTAAATATTTTGTTATTGAGTTTCTGGGTTTTGCTGATGTCTGCTGTGCCTGCGCTGTGATTGCTGGAGAAAGTTCTTGTTAATGTTCCTACTCTTCTTTCAAAAGGGTCGTGTTTTTGCTTGTTTTTAAAAGTCATATTTAGTTGAGTTATGTAAATTTCAGATTCGTTGTTTTGCCTGTCATTGGTCTAATTCTTGTCTATATTGATAATTTACAGGTGTCTATTGCTCGAATGGCGGCAATATTGGCTTCACACAGCTGTAATTGCTGTCATGTTGATATGATGAATCAAGAAAGGGCATTGAACAATCTCAGTTTTTCCAGCTTAATTGCAAATTCCTTTGCAAAGTTTGAAAGGCAAAGATGCAATCCAAAGTCAAGGCATCTGAGGTTTCAAGTGGAAATGCGACAAACTGAATCACCAGCCTCAAGTTTAGGTGCCAATGGCAACGGGCCAGCAGTTAAAATGGTACCTGCAAGTGAGGTGGTGAAGAGAAAAACACCTAATGGTAAAGAAGTAAAGATAGTGAATGGTACAAAGCAGGTCATTAATGGGGCTGGTGTAATTAAGAGAGATATTGGTGCTGCACTTGTTAACACATCAAGGTATAGGCGGAAAGAGAAACTTCCACCATTGGAGGATTTAAAGGTTCTGCCCTCTGATGAAGGTTTCAGTTGGGCAAATGAGAATTACAACAACTTTCAGAGGACAATTGATGTTTGGTCCTTCATTCTTTCTTTGCGTGTTCGTGTTCTGTTTGATAATGCAAAATGGGCATATTTGGGTGGATTCTCTGAAGATAAACGGGTGCTTTTTATCGTCCATGCTACTAAGGCTATTATAAGATGTTCCCTAAAAATGAAGAAAGACTGTTATAAGTTGTTGCTGTTATACATGTTACCATCATGTTGCTATTATACATGTCACAAGACAATTACAATATACTGCTATCCTACATGTTTACTGTATTTCAGCTATCATTTTGCTCCACTACATGTGATTTCGTTTTTGATTGAGATGGACATTTTTGTTTAGCTTTTGTTTCTATGCTCTTTTTTATTCAGAAAATACGAAGGCAAAAAACTGCTTCGTGGCTACGGGAGCAAGTCTTGCAGTTAGGTCCAACTTTTATCAAACTTGGACAGTTATCTTCAACAAGGTCAGATCTATTTCCCCGAGAATTTGTGGATGAGCTTGCCAAGTTGCAGGTATATCTTGATCTCAGTTTTTACCAACTTGAATCAGCTTTGGCATCTCATGTCATAATCATGTTTCTGTGTGAATATCATAGTAGTTCCATACTTTTTTATCTTTATTAGGTTTGCCTTTGTTATATGATTTTATGTGATTCTCATACTATATATTCCAGGATAGGGTCCCTGCCTTCTCATCACAGAAGGCAAGAAGCTTCATTGAGAATGAACTGGGAGCTTCTGTAGATATGCTTTTCAAGGAGTTTGAGGACAGGCCAATTGCTGCAGCTAGTCTTGGTCAGGTGTTTGATTTATGTTTAGTTGTAGTTTCTTTCGTCATATTAAATTCACCGTGACAAAGTTTCTTAATTTTAATTTTAATTTCATTTCATTGAATAATAATATGATATTGTACTTGTCAATGTGATATTAATGAAGCACCGAGAAGAAAAGGTCGTCCTAGTACACAAGGTTCTCCACTTTACTTAAAAAGAAAATCTGGGTCAGAAAACGAAATTTTCTTTGAAGGAAAGTGTCTGCTTTCTAGCTAAATTAAGAGGAAAACATGCATATCACCAATCTTACTTGCTTTTACTTGCTCTTTTGAAGGAGTTAATTAGGAATTGGTCGAGACCATTGAATTTTTTCCTTTTTTTGAGTGATTTTCTTTATTAAAACTAAGTTGCTTTTGCTGATTGGAATCAGTATTTTATCTTTAGGTGCATCGGGCTATTCTGCATAATGGAGAGAAAGTGGTAGTGAAAGTTCAGAGGCCTGGTCTCAAGAAGCTTTTTGACATTGATTTGCGTGAGTAACCAAGTTATATATTTTTCTCTAATTGACCTTGTAATTATAAAAATCACTCAACTCAATTCTGCCATAATCTCAAAAACAATTGGGGTTGGCTATATAGATTCTTTGTTTTCACTCTATGACAGTTTTGGGCCACATCATATGCAAAAAGAAAAAAGAAAAAAAAATTTGTTGTGGTTTCATCATGGAGTGTAAGTTTACCTATCAAAATTGGCAGTTTCAGTTGTCTCTAACTTTATGCTTCTTTCAACCAGGTAATTTAAAGCTAGTTGCAGAGTATTTTCAGAGAAGTGAAACTTTTGGTGGTCCAACTAGAGATTGGATTGGTATATATGAAGAATGTGCTAAGTAAGTCATTAGCATTTTTTATTTGTTGCTTTAGATTCTAAAGATCATATTGTGAAGCATTAATATTAACTTATAGTGCACAATCACAATTCATGTTTCTGGTAAAGTTCAATGGTTATGTTGTTCTCCTTATGGTGTCTGTCAATTTCATACTAAGTTTTGAGCTTCATCAAATATACTCTAGTAAAGCATTGCTTTTTTTTTTTTTTTTTTATGGAACATTATATTTCTCTATTCAATTCAGCACTTGTTTATCTTCAGGATTTTGTATCAAGAGATTGATTATATTAATGAAGGAAAAAATGCTGACAAATTCCGCCGAGATTTTCGGAATATAAAGTGGGTCCGAGTACCTGTATGTTTCTTGCTATTAGCCTTTTAAAATAAATTTTCCCTTTCACCTCATTGCCTGCAATCATGAATATGTATGAGTTACTGGAAGTTCTACAGTACGACTATTGCTTATTTGAAAACCCATTCTCCCTTTGGTAGCTGGTATTTTGGGATTACACTGCCACAAAGGTGCTGACATTGGAGTATGTACCAGGTTTCTATCTGAACCAATGTGTTTCTTTAACTTGTAGATGATATCCACTAACACTATAAAACAACGAAGTCTTGTATTTAGGAACTTCATCAGCAGTCTTGATATGTTGTCATGGTTAGATTTAGATTAATAACGCTTATATGCAGGTGTTAAGATAAATCAGATTGATGTGCTAGATTCACGAGGCTACAGTCGTTCTCGAATTGCATCACGGGCAATTGAGTCATACTTGATTCAGGTACACTAAAGCAAGCTGATAACTGTAAACTATATAATCTCATATATTTCTCATTTGCCACTTTTCTTTAGATTGTTATTTAATGATAGGATTGGCTGCCCTGAATAAATTGCTTGATGTACAAAATAATTCAGATTTTGAAAACTGGTTTCTTTCATGCTGATCCTCATCCTGGAAATCTTGCTGTTGATGTGGATGAAGCACTCATCTATTATGACTTTGGCATGATGGGAGAGATAAAGTCTTTTACTCGTGAGAGGTTGCTTGAACTTTTCTATTCAGTTTATGAGAAAGATGCAAAAAAGGTTCATATTCCAACTTTTTGATGCTGTTCTTTCTTTTTCATGGTATTAGATATTTAATAGGATATGAATATATGTATGTGTGTGTGTGTCATTAGCATGCTATGACCATACTTTGTTTCTCAATCTCGATTTTGTCACATACATAGTCTTACACCAACAGTTTCTTGAACATTTTGACAACAGGGAGGAGCAGGCGGAGATATTTGAGTTATAGCATGTCGATGAATTGAAAGTTAGATAACAGTAGGAAAATTAGTTTGTAGAGTCTGGATTCAGATAGTAGTTCCTAGGCAAAAACCAAAGATTTATAATGACAATGCATGTTTATCTTCATGCTAACCTGCCTCAGAAGTCACTTGACAAAAAAAAAAGTAGCAAGGTTAATATAATATATGATGGAACTACAGTGTCAATATTAAAATGGTCTCTGTTCTGTTTATGAGAGCTAAAATTACTGAGCAGTGACATATGATTTTCTGATATATGTCTCAAAAATCATCTTATTTTTCCTTTTCTTTGGACTAATTATTTTATCCATTTCAAAACCTACTAAAGTAGAGGCAAGTGTACAACAAACCCTTTAACATGGGAAGAAGCTATAAACCAAACCGGAAGCTGTAAAGAACAAGACCCTATATAATGACATTAATCAAAATGAAAAGCCTAGGAGTAAGAAAAAAAGAACCCTAAATCTAACTTTGCCCCCCAATGTCTCAAGGTCATTTCAAACATGGGTTTGATCATGTCTTTCTATCCCCAAAATGGGCTCACTAAACTTCCTAGTTATTTTACTCTATTCTCTTCTCAAATTTTGTTATCTTTCTCAATCATTCGATTCTTTCAAAAATACATGGCTGAATTCGTTACACAAGTCTTGGGTTAAATATAGTACATATAAAATTGAACCTGGTTAAGTGAAACGCAGTGTGTACTGGTTCCAGCGGTAAGTATGAAACTAAAGCTTCCATGTTTAAAACTTAGTGCAGAGAACTTGAGAAAGACAATATCTTAAGATTAAGAACCGTAAAGCAAATTCCAATTTCTGCAGACTTCTGTCAGCTCTTGTTTCTCTCTTTTTACTTATTTGCTGGTTATCGTTTAGTTCTGTGTTTGATCTATGGGAAAATCCTTTATACTAAGGTATCAAGGTTAATATAATATATGATGGAACTACAGTGTCAATATTAAAATGGTCTCTGTTCTGTTTATGAGAGCTAAAATTACTGAGCAGTGACATATGATTTTCTGATATATGTCTCAAAAATCATCTTATTTTTCCTTTTCTTTGGACTAATTATTTTATCCATTTCAAAACCTACTAAAGTAGAGGCAAGTGTACAACAAACCCTTTAACATGGGAAGAAGCTATAAACCAAACCGGAAGCTGTAAAGAACAAGACCCTATATAATGACATTAATCAAAATGAAAAGCCTAGGAGTAAGAAAAAAAGAACCCTAAATCTAACTTTGCCCCCCAATGTCTCAAGGTCATTTCAAACATGGGTTTGATCATGTCTTTCTATCCCCAAAATGGGCTCACTAAACTTCCTAGTTATTTTACTCTATTCTCTTCTCAAATTTTGTTATCTTTCTCAATCATTCGATTCTTTCAAAAATACATGGCTGAATTCGTTACACAAGTCTTGGGTTAAATATAGTACATATAAAATTGAACCTGGTTAAGTGAAACGCAGTGTGTACTGGTTCCAGCGGTAAGTATGAAACTAAAGCTTCCATGTTTAAAACTTAGTGCAGAGAACTTGAGAAAGACAATATCTTAAGATTAAGAACCGTAAAGCAAATTCCAATTTCTGCAGACTTCTGTCAGCTCTTGTTTCTCTCTTTTTACTTATTTGCTGGTTATTGTTTAGTTCTGTGTTTGATCTATGGGAAAATCCTTTATACTAAGGTATCATGTGCCTTGAAATTCTATTGTAAATAAAGTCTTCCTCTGTCCCACTGCAATATGTTATAGGTGCGTCAAGCCAATTTTAACTTCGTAACATGGTATATGTTGGTGATGAGCTTTGCGCACCATAAATTCTCCTTGCTAAGACTGAACTGATCCAACATTTCACTATTATGGACCAATATCTTGTCTTTTTTTCTTCCTCGTGCCTTTTGAACAGTTCACATTCATGAACATGCAATTGAAGTCATATAGAAGCTTAATGCCTCGATTTTCTTGTTCTTGCTTTATTACTCGAACTGATAACCATCTCTCATACAGGTTATGCAAAGCCTCATAGATCTTGAAGCACTTCAACCCACTGGAGATTTGTCATCAGTATGTGTCAAAATAAGAAATCAATCTTCAAGTAAAATGGTTGCTTAATGGCTTGTAAATGGTTTCCAAACAGTTGACTGTAATAATGTTTTTAGTATTTTTGTTTCGGTGTTTTCCTAGGTGAGGAGATCTGTACAGTTCTTTTTAGACAATTTATTGGGCCAGACACCTGATCAGCAGCAGACTTTGGCTGCAATTGGAGAGGTATGCATCAAGAAATCCTGAAAAATCACTTAGCCCCTATATAAGAATGTTAATGATAATCTAGTGCGTGATCCTCTATGCAAAACTGGGTTGGGAAATATGAAATAGGAAGGAATGAAAAGCATTTACTTACCTCTTTATTTGGAAGAAGGAATGGTTTTACATTTTTGCTTTGCATTTTTTAGTAGGAAAGAAATTATTAAAATTATTCCCACTATCTGGTTTTGTTGGGTTCAGGAAGAAAGAAGATCACTCTTCTTTTTTGGGTATCTATCAATAAAACCAAAGGAAATGACACTTCCTTATCCCCTTTCCCATCTCCATATTCCTTCCTTCCATCCTTCTCCTCAAACAACATTGTGATTTCACTTGTGTCATTTCCATAAACTGAAAAAACTTAACAGTTCAAGATAGAAAATGCATAACTTTATGAGTCAAAATCATTACATGTTACATTATTTAGAGGAATTATAAATGATAACTCATTTTCCTCTGGACACTTTTTATGATCCTTCAATGATTTATAATTAACAATCCAATGTGTTTTATTTTTCTATCCTTTTTATTATGCAGGATTTATTTGCAATAGCTCAGGATCAACCATTTCGGTTTCCATCGACCTTTACATTTGTCATGAGAGCATTTTCAACGCTTGAAGGTTTCTCTTTCTCTGCTCTCTGTACTACTCTCTACAGAAAAAGAAGAAAAAGAAACATTCCATGCCAAATTATAGTCACAAAATGTCACCTTTTAGCCAATTTTGAGTGACCAACTGGTTTATGTTTTTAAATATGTTGCTGAAATCTTCTTGTAAAAGTTCATTCTTGTATTTTATGAACCTTAGAAGTAATAACTACAATTACATCCATTTAATCTTTTTTTTCCTAATATTGCTTTCTTACAGGTATAGGCTACATTCTCGATCCAGAGTTTTCCTTTGTGAAGATTGCTGCTCCTTATGCACAGGTTTCATACGTTTTCCTGGCTCCTTCAAACTTGACAAGCTCCTACTTCTGTTCTCCTGGTTTCAATTCACTGATGTTTTGCCCACTTGCAGGAACTTTTAGATCTAAGAAACCAGAGACGTTCAGGAACAAAACTGGTGGAAGAAATGAGGAAACAAGCTAATAATGTATTTGCCTTTTACTCGTATGTATTTGACTGGAGAATATAAATGCCATTTATTGAGAGCATAGCTTGTTGCTTCAGGCCAGAAGTTCTACCATGTCCATGCCATACCGAATTCGGCGGATAGAAGAGTTTGTGGAACAACTTGAAGCAGGAGATTTAAAACTTCGAGTTCGGGTGCTTGAGGTAATTTTTTCAAGTAATATATCTGCAGAGGACATATTTTCAAGTAATTTTTTTTTAAAAAAAAAAGAGAAGTATACATGTGTGTGGTCGACTTGTATTAGAAAAAAAAAACAAAAAAAGAAAAGAGAAAAAAAATCTTGCTTTCAAAGTTTGGTTTGTTTTGCCACACTATTGAACTGCCTTTTTACCAGTCAGAAAGAGCAGCAAGGAAAGCAGCAATACTACAAATGGCAACTATGTACACAGTCTTGGGAGGTACATTGCTAAATCTTGGGGTAACCTTCACCAGCCAAGGCAGTCCAGTTATTGCAAATGGATCTTTCATTGGTGCAGGTAAGCTTTTTGTTCTTGTCAGAATCTTCATTTCATGGCACTAACTATTGTTTTAAGCTTCATATTATTCATGGAGATATTGTCCCTCAGACTCTAAAATTTGTGAAAACAGGAATTTTCTTGACACTGTTTATAAGGTCGATGCAAAGGGTGAAGAGGCTTGATAAATTTGAGAAGATGATATGATTTCTGACAAGAAAATTCAGAATGTGTCTTGCATACTGGACAGATCTTTGGTCTACAATTTTTAATCATTCGATTTTATAGTTACATAGTCTAAAAGTAAATGCATATATGCCTCGGACAATAGATTCCAAGTTCGATTCTTCTTTTAAAGAAAAAAAATTTAATAATTTTCAAGAAAAATAATTCTTTATACATGGATACAAGATATGCACGTATGCAGTGTATATGCAACAATAGTTAAAAGAGGAAAATCTCTCCTTGCTGTAAGATTTAGTTTTGTCATTTTCTTTGTTAAATTGGAAATTAGATTATAACAATTTAATTTACTTATGCCAGAAACATCTTAGTTTTTTTAAAGGCCATACGACGAAAATGGGGGAAAAACTATACTTAAAAATTTTAGCCAGTTCTTGTGATCATGAATTGATGGCGATTGTGTAATTTATTAATAGTTAATGTGCAAGAAAAGTTCAGTCAAAATTTCTTGATAAAAAAAGAAAATGGTGACAGTATCATTGAAATAGAATAAAAGAAATTAAATAACTTTTGGTGATGTGGTCTTTGAGCGAACAATTTATTTTCAATTTTTTAATAATATTATAGTAGCGTCTTTCATTCATTTTATTTTATGATTAAGTTGGTTTATTTTTTATTTATTTGTATAAAAAAATATGTGTATTGGAATTTATTAATAATTAGTGATTATTGAAATATCTAAATTATAGTCATGATAAATTTACGGGAGAAGGTACAAATAAGCCCATAAATTTTTTGTGTAAATAGACGTAAGCCCCTTAATTTTTTTTTTTTTTGCTAAAAAAATATGATTTTCTTTTAAAAACCAGCTATTTAGGCCCTCTGAAATAACAGAAGTATTAATACTGTTACTGAGTTGGCTTTAAAGAAACAACTGGTACAAAAAAAAAAAGGTAGATCTTACTTGTTTTTTAATTAAACATTATTATTATTATTATTATTATGTCTTCATTTCTGAAATTGCAACTTCAAAATGTTTTCATCTTTTTGCTGCCGGCACACACAAACAAAATGAATTCTGAAATTACTATTGATTATGAGATTCTTCTATCAATATTTATGACTTTATACAACTAGGAATAAATTACTATGCTTCGTTTCATTTGTTTGTTTTTGCTATTTTATCAGAATAAGTTAGCCTTATAGAGAAAGTTTATAGCCGGTAAAATTTGAATTCAAAAGTTATTAAAAACTTTGTTGCTAGTTCATCAATTATTGCAGATGCTTTTCTTATTTGGAATTTATCCAACCTCAAGTTCTTAGAGCATCTTTTTTTTCTTCTTAAAAAATTCTTGTACTATATGAATCATAAAACAATGGAGCAGCAATCCACCAACAAAACCCAGCAATCCAATATTCAATAAACACATCGAAATGGAAAATCGACCGTGCGTTACGTAAAACCCAAACAATGAAATTCAAGCAAAATAAAATAAAATAAAAAAATTACAATTCAAGAACAGAAACAGAAAATGTAACAAATGAAAACTCAGAAATTGAGAATGAACAAGCATGAATTTTTTTTTAAAAAAAAAAGACATGCCCACTGCTTTGAATATTGTCACCGGCGACAATAAGGAATGGCAACAGTTGAGAACGACAGAGAAAAATAAAATAGATAAACCTTCAGTGGCGATCTGCGACCCCAAAATAGAGAGAGAGAGAGAGAGAGGGTATATTAATTTCAAGAACAACTGAGAAAATAACAAAATCAACCCAGAAAATAACAAGACTTTCAAGATTTTAGTTTAGGCGATGATGCTTGTTGAGGTTTAATTTCTATATAAAGAGATAGAGAGACAAAAAGTAAAGCCTTCTGATTGGAATTTTTTGTGATCGAAGAAGCAAGGAACTAAACAAGAGAGGAAAAAATGTGAAATGAATTCTGTATACTGAAAAGGTACTGTTCACGAGTACTGTTTACAATATTTATAGACAGTTATATGATGGATTGTACTAGAAGCTACGAGTTGTAACTAACTACAGCTAAGCAACAGAATATTAACCAACTAACTATAAATTATTCTAACCATAATCTCGTCATCCCCCCTCAGGTTGGACTTTGATGATAGTCTGCCAAAGCCAACTTGGAAAATAAACTTGAAAACAAGGGAATGGCAGAGCTTTAGTAAAAAGGTTTGCTGGTTGTGAGGCTGAAGAGATATGAATTGAAGAAATAAAACCTTCCTTCATTTTACACCCAACAAGATGACAATTGATGTCCAAATGTTTGGTGCGCTCATGAAAAACGGGGTTTGAGGCTATATGAATTGTAGCCTTGTTATCACAGTGGAGTTGAATTGGTAAAGGTAACTTAATACCGAAATAACATAAAGAGTTGAGCAAGCCATTGTAATTCACAAACAGTTGAAGCCATAGACCGGTACTCTGCTTCAGCTGAACTCCGGCTTACCGTAGCTTGTTTCTTTGTCTTCCAAGACACTAGTGATGTGCCAAGAAAGATACAGAAACCAGTTGTTGATCTTCTCATTTCCACACACGAAGCCCAATCAGAGTCACAAAATGCAGAGAGGCGAAGAGAATTAGATGCTGGAAAGAACAAACCCAGAGAAGGATAACGAAGAACATGTTGGGCTGCTTTCAAATGAATCTCTTGTGGAGCATGGACATGTTGACTGAGTTGCTGAACACTAAAAAAGATATCAGGCCTAGTAAAGCCCAAATAAAGAAGACGACCCACTAAACTTCGGTACTGCTGTGGGTCTTCAAGCAGAGGAGATTCAACTGAAAAGAGTTGAGTGCCTTTAAAAAGAGGAGTAGATTTTGGTTTTGAACCCAGCAAGCCAGAATCCTTTAACAAATCAAGCACATACTTCCTCTGATTCACAAATAATCCCTCTGTCGTTCTAAACAACTCCAGCCCTAAAAAATATCCTAGTTTGCCCAAATCCTTAATTGTGAACTGTTTATTTAGTTTGCTTTTCAAATTCACGATTTCAATCTCCGAATTACCAGTAAGTAGCAAATCATCAACATATACAAGAAATGCTAGAAAAACCCCATTCTTAGAGAAAGTGAACAGGCAATTGTCATTCATTGACTGTTGAAAATCAAGCTTTTGAAGAAAAAAAGTCAACTCAGTATTCCATTGTCTCGACGCCTGTTTAAGGCCATACAAGGAGCGTTGAAGCTTACAGACTTGACCTGGAGCTACCCTAGCATAACTAGAAGGAGGTTTGCATGTACACTTCTTCATCAAGATAGCCATGGAGAAAACCGTTGTTACGTTGTTAACATTTACTTAATGAAGATGCTAATAATTTGCAATAGCTACAGAAAGAAAGACTCTGACGGTGACTACCTTGGCTACCGGAGAAAAACTGTCGATGTAATCAACCCTAGCCAACTGATGATAACCTTTCGCAATAAGCCGCGCCTTATATCGATGGATAGAACCATCAGGATTAAGCTTCAACTTAAAAACACAGCGACACCCAAGTGTAGTTTTGCCAGGAGGAAGGCTAGTAAGAGACCAAGTTTGATTTTTCTCAAGAGCTTCAAGCTCGGAAGCCATGTCATTTCTCCATTCAATTGATTTATTTGCTCAGAAAAGGAAGTTGGCTCAGACAGAGATGTGACGGCGGTAAGGAATACAGTATGAGTCTCTGAAAGAGCTGAACTATGGCAAAAAGGAAAAGCTTGAGGTATGTGTGGTGAAGATAAAGGAATTGAATTAATATGGGTAACAAAATCCTGTGGCCAGGATGGTTGTTTCTTTTGTCTGGAGCTAATACGGGATGACTGTTGTTATGGATTAATTGATGGTTGTGAAATAGCTGGTGGTAATATTTGAATAGGTAATGGTATTTAAGAGTTTTTATCTGATTGATTGGATCGTGTCTCAGTTTGAGTAGCTTGTGAAATAGCTGGAGTGATTTGGTTTTCTGTTTGATGAAGTTGTGTGTCTGATTGAACGGGTTGTATAAGCTGTGTGGGATTTGGTTTAGGTGAAGAAATAGGTTGAGAAGCAGTTAAAGAATTTTGTGTATGAGTCACAATGTATAGGTATTTGAGGCAAGAATGATTCTGACTGAGAAGAAACATTTCCAGAATATGGAAAGATGGCTTCATGAAACATAACATCTCTAGAAATCAAAATTTCTTGATCAACCATGTCATAAACCCTGTAGCCTTTTTGTCTAGGAGCATAACCCAAAAACTCACATTTAGCAGCTCTTGGAGAGAATTTATCTTTGAAGGGCTTAGTAAAAGCAGAGTAACAAATACATCCAAAAGTCTTGATGTTACTAATATCTGGCTTATGTTGAAAAAGAATCTCATAAGGATTCTGCCACTTGAGAATAGTTGTAGGCAACCTGTTTATTAGGTAAGTAGCATGAAGAATAGCTTCTGCCCAAAAATCAACAGGAAGAGAAGCTTGTAAAAGTAAAGCCCTGGCTACTTGAACTAGATGCCTGTGTTTGCGTTCAACTCTCCCATTTTGTTGTGGAGTGTAGATACAAGACTTTTGGTGTTGAATCCCAAAATCTTACAAAAGAACCTGCCAAGACTGACTCAAAAATTCTTTACCATTGTCTGTTCTGATATGTTTGACAGAAGCAGCAAATTGATTTTGAACCATTTTCAAAAAAGTTGCCATTAAACTAGTAACTTGAGTCTTTGACTGCATAAGAAAGGTCCAAGTAGACCTACTTTTGACTTCCATAATAGTTAGAAAATACCTTGCTCCTCCTAGACTTTCCTTCTGATAAGGCCCCCAGATGTCAACATGCAATACTTCAAATAGTATATAGAACTATTACTGTCACTAAGAGAAAAAGGAAGTCTGATTTGTTTAGATTAAGCACATACATCACAAGAAACAGAGGAAGAATTGACTTTATTATGCAAATTCAATTTGGCAAGTATAATAGGTGAGGGATGCCCAAGCCTCTGATGCCAATTATCAATAGAGCACGAGGCTAACAAATTATTTATAGAATTAAAAGAAATATTAGGTAACATGTATTGTTGAATTTTATTTGGATCAAAAGAATTTGCATCTAGAATATAGAGATTGCCAACTGCTTGTCCAACAACAACAAGCTTTTTAGTCTTGAGGTCCTGTAAGATGCATAAAGAGTTATAAAAAGTAAAGATAAGATCACTTTGGGCGGCCAACCTACTGACTGACAGTAAGTTGCAATGAAACTTAGGAACATGAAGCATGTCTTCTAGTGTCACATTCTTGCTAAGAACCACTGAACCTTTAATCTACTCGGATCACTTCTCCATTTGGCAAATGAATTGTATGTTTATGACTAATCTTGTCCAACTTATCAAATAAACTCTTGTCTACACAAATATGGTTGCTAGCACCAGAATCTAGAATACAATATTCAGAATTAGAGCAAGATTCAGAATTAGAAGTGGTACCTGCAAAGTCTTGCACAGAACCAGCAAAATTAATCTCTGGTATCATCTTGCCTTTTAGGAGCCTCAAAAATTATTGTAAAATATCTTTCATAGAAGCATCTGAGGTCTTTTCTGAGATCTGCTCATTATTTAGAAAATCATCATCTAGAGGTGTTTCAGCCATACTGACTTTAGCCTTAACAACTCCAAATTCTTCTCTCTTTTTCTTGAGATCCTTGTACCAGTCAAGGTATCCATGTAATTTGAAGCATGAATCTCTAGCATGACCTCTTCTGTTACAATAAGTACAAACTCTATCTCCATTCTGGACATTATCCTTTATCCTATAACTTGCTCTATCCATGAAATTCCTTTGAGAATTAGAGTTAGCAAGTAAAACAGTAGTATCAAAACCATGGAATACACTTTATCCAGATTAGGCAAAGGATCAAACATCAAGAATTGATTCTTAACTGAATCAAAAGTCACGTTTAAACCCGCAAGGAACTGTATAATCCTAGCTTTGTCATTCAATTTCATCATTTGATCAGTAAGATCACATTCACATTTGTTACAGGAACATTGTGGAACAGGTACAATGCTAGCCAATTCATCCCATAATTTGTTCAGTTTAGTGAAATACATTGATAAGGACATGTTACCTTAAACAGTAGAAGCAATATCTCTTCTAATTTGATATTCTTGTAGTCCACTGGCCTCTCCAAAACGTTTCCCTAATTTCTACCATAATTCTGTTGCAGAGTGAACATACAAGAAAACATCATGCAGATCCTTCGTCAAAGAGTTCAAGATCCAGGAAACTACCATTGCATTATGACAAAACTAGGTATCATACTCAAAATGTTTATATTCAAATATATGATGGATTGTACTAGAAGCTACAAGTTGTAACTAACTACAGCTAAGCAACAGAATATTAACCAACTAACTATAAATTATTCTAACCATAATCTCATCATTTTGAAAGAAAATCTGATATATTTTCACCACATCAAAATGAGAGGGCATTTAATTGATAAAATACAAATCAAAATCAACATCGTATTTATCCAGAAAAACAGCTTGAAAATTTTCTCATGGCATAAAATTATAGATAGTATGAGCCATAAATCCAATTACTGAAAAACAAAACTAGAATAAATAAATTAAGAGTTATGAACTTGGCATTTTCGGTGAGAATGAACACCGGCAGCAGAAAAAGAAGACGAAAATGTTTTGCTTGCAATTTCAGGAATAAAAACATATAATAATAATAATAATAATAATAATAATAATAATAATAATAATAATTAAAAGACCTATGCGTGCCTACCAAAAAATTTTATGTACTTATTTATAACTTCTCCCTAAATTGAAATAACTTTTTGTTTTTTATGAGCAAAGATCAATTGTCAAATTCATTGATCAACTCAAATGTGTATATGAAGTATCTATCAACATAGACAGGGTCAAACAGAAATTGGTTTTTTAAGGAAGTGGATAATTGCCAAGTCCAACAAAAAAAGATTAAAATGCCTGCCTGCCAACTTCATTAGAATTTGACCCACATAAGAATGCTATTTGACCATTAATGCACTTCTAACATAAATAAATCTCGAGATGTGAATCTGAATATCAATTAAAACGGAGAAAATTGTTAAAAAAAATGTATTTTGATTATATAATTTATCATTTAAGTCTTGATATTTTAAAAAAAAAACAATGACATATAATACTATATATAAATGGAATGAGTGTGAAACATAAATAAATGAAGTTAATATAGAATAACCCTTCTAATAACACTTAAATATATTTTTTATTTATTACTGGCTCAACCAAAAGTTAAATCGCATGAATAATAACTAGTTGTACTTATAAATCACTTCCCACATTCCTAATCGATGTGGTTAGGGTTAGGCATAATTTAATTAATCGAATAAAAATTTAGTTTAATTAATCGATCAGTAATTTAATTCAGTCGAAAATTTTAGATTATTTTAATTTTTAGTTCTGCTAATAGTTAACTGATTCGGCTCAGTTGATTAACTAATTAATCAAAAAATTTAAAAATAATTTTTATTTATTTTTTTATTTAAATCTTTAATTATATAAATTTTTATTATAAAATAAAGTTATATTTTATTTATTTTTTTTAATATATTTTATTTAATTATTTAATTATATTAATATTTTTATTAAAAATATAATTTTTTTATTATAAAATAAAAAAATTTATTTATTTAATTAATTAATCAAATTGATTAGTTTAATTTAATTTAATTAATTAAAATTAAAAAATAATCTGTTCGATTGAAATAATTAATTTAATTACAATGATTAGGAGTGTTTATCTATATTATATATATATATATATATAAGCTGAGCTTGACCCATCTATTTTGGTGCTGCCATGTCAGCGATATGGGTAAACAGAGGCTTCTCTTTCTTTCTCTGTAATTTTCTCCTCCTCCTCCTTTTTCAAAAGAAAAATATAACGCTCATCTCAAACCTCAAAACATCTCTTTCATTTAGTGCCTCATGCACTGAAGTGTCCAGTGGAGAATCATTTATTGTAAACGATTCAGTGCGTCATCTATCATCTCACTGTCGAGCTCTCTTCCGAGCTCATTTGTGGAATTTGTCTGCTGCCGGATTAGGTTGAAAAGATTCGTATTGCGAACTCCGCCAAGAGACTGACGGTCATTCTTTAATTGAGTGGTCATGCACTGAAGAATCGTTTCAATACCCTTTGAATCCGGCATAAACGAACAAGAACAAGAACAGCATCCGTATATCCGTGCGATGCGCTGGTATTGGTAATTAATAAATTTAATTCCTCCAATCACTGCTATAAAGAGTCTATTTGTTCCTCCCTGTGCCAACAAGTTCAGCCCATTTCATAACCCCATGTAGAATTCTAGATTGATTTTTTTTTTGTCAATTTTACATGTCACATTTTCATTTACTGAATTTTAGTTTCTGGATTTTTGTTTGTTGATTTTCAGTGAAACATATCGATATCTTGATCTACCTTTTGTGTTGAAGGTTCTTATTTCTATCTCCTATTTAATGAATTGTTTTTGTTGGTATTTGCTAATGAGTTGATAAAAATGATAACTGAGGAATTCATATTTTTATTATGTACAAGTGCTATTTTAGACATAACTATGTTTTTAATCAGAGGTTTGATAGTCGGTGCTTATTATGATTTCTGGCGATAAAAATATTGATCAGATACTTCTCTATGAGTTCATTCCATTACAGTCATTGAAATGTCATAATTCTAGGAGTACAAGATCACTCTCTCTTTCTGTCTTATGAACTTTTTATCAATTTAATCAAATTGGAGAATCACTAGCCATTATGGGAGATAACAGCATGGCTTTTAGCTTGCCACAAGTAAGAGTTCATAATGTATTTGCTACATTGTACTCCAATTCACTGCAATCTCAGTGGATCACTAACATTTTTGTTGCTTTTTGGAGTTTATGATTTTGATTTTCTGGGATTTAGAATTTTCTTTAAAAAGGTGTCCATTACATCAATATAATGCCAAAGGTGTTTTTTAATTTCCTAGAAAAGGTCTGAATTTAAATCTTGATAATTTGCTTTTCCCAATTTTACAAGGTGCATATAATTGTCAGGTTCAAATCTTGAAATTCATGCGCACTTATTATGTTTGATAAGTGTTTATAGCTTGAATGGCTGCTAAGATCGAGTTAGAATTAGGACACAGACGAGCTTAAACAAGTCTTAATAGTAAGGAAACTTTACAAAAGGTTTGATTGATATGCAACTTCAGTAATGAAAAGTTAATTTGCATGCATGAGCTTTGTCTATACAATTGTTTGGTGCACCTAATACAAGAGTTGAAGTATATATATATATATATATATGTGTGTGTGTGTGTGTGTGTTAATTAATATTACAACTAATATAATTAATCAAACTATTTTGGAATAATATAATAAACATATAACCAGCTTGCTAGCATGGTTTGCTTGAGAGAAAATCGCTTCAAATAGGACTTCTTTAGCTACTATTGATCGTCTCTGGAAAAATTAAAATTATGTGTTAACTAAAAAAAAAGTGATTGGTTTGAGTTTGATTGGAAGCACTTTCTTATTATTGATTGGACTTCATAGATGTCATTGCTGTTGAATGAGTGCTTTGGCTTTAAGTGGAACTACTTCATGATTATTTCACTTTTACAGGTTTCTTTTCATTTGCAGTTGCCATTTCAATTATTTAACAGTTGTTGTAGGTTCAGATGATGAATTCACATCAATTTTCTACTTTGTAGTTGCCTTCCATGAATGAAATCTTTTCATAGCCATTAACTGCTTATACCTATATACTTACATTGTAGAATGGTTATTTTTGGCACCAAACCACACTTTTGCTTACTATGTATTTATTTTTGTGTGGGTGGAGGTTTGTATACATAATTGTTTTGGTTTGTTCACGTCCATGTAGAGATGAACCATACCACTTATCATACAATTCATCAAATTATTCTTGAAGCGTTATGACCCATACTGCTACCTCTGGCTTGTGATAGAGTACTAATTCTCTTATTTTTAGGTAAATTACAACTTCAATGAATAAGAGGTCACTAACTCATCATATCTTATATAATCTATAATCTCTTTCTTAATATTGTTACAAATTATTTTTTATCTATGATCTAGATATTGGACAATTCTCTTTATCAAGGAGGAGAAAGTACCATGATCTTACCGGTTATTTTACATAATAAATAAACATTAAGTTTGAATTTTCAATTCAATTCAAAACTATAATATTTATATAAATTACAAAATCTCTTTTACATATGAATTTAGAATTAAATTGTCATGAATAAAATTAGAAAGAAACTATCAGTGTTATTTTTTTTTCAAACAAAGGTCAATTCTATTACTCAATTTTATAGAGACAACAACAACAACAACAACAACTAAGCCTTAATCCCAAACAAATTGGGGTCGACTGTATGGATTCTCAACAAAATAAGCTCAAAAGACACCAAAAAAAAAACTCCAGCCTTAGGCCCCTTCCAAGACACGGATTTTACGTCTCCATTCAAGTCTGTCATTAATCAAATCCGCATCAAGATCTAAGGCACGTAAGTCTCTTGCTATCACCTCCTTCCACACAGTTCTAGGTCTGCCACGACCTCTAGCCCCCTCAATCAACAAATTCTCACACTTACGAACCGCAGCATTAGGAGGTCTTCTTAAAACATGCCCATACCATCTAAGTCTTCCTTCCCTCACCTTATCTCCGACGTCCGCTACTTGGACTTTTTGTCGAATATGAACATTCTTAATTTTGTCCAGTCTGGTATGTCCACACATCCATCTTAGCATCCTCATTTCTGCCACACTCATCTTATGCAAATGTTGTCCCGTTGGTGCCCAACACTCACTACCATAGAGCATCGCAGGTCTAACAACCGTCCTATAGAATTTACCTTTCACTTTCAGAGGTATTTTCTTATCACATAAAACCCCAGTCGCACCCTTCCACTTCAACCACCCTACCTGTATTCTGTGAGCCACATCTTCATCTATACGGCCATCATTCTGGAACACCGAACCCAAATATTTGAAGTGGTTGGTTTTAGGAACCAAAACTCCATCCAACTTAACCTCATGTTCCTGCTTCTTCCTTAGACTGAACTCACAGTGCATATATTCCGTTTTACTCCTACTTAACTTAAAACCCTTGTCCTCGAGGGTTTTTCTCCACACTTCCAACTTACGGTTTACACCAGCACTAGTCTCATCAATTAAAATAATGTCATCAGCAAACAACATACACCAAGGAACATCGTCTTGTATGCTTCTGGTTAGCTCGTCCATAACCAGGGTAAATAAATATGGACTCATGGCCGAACCTTGATGCAATCCGGTAGTAATAGGGAAAGTCTCAGTGTCTCCACCAGGTGTTTTCACACTAGTGGATGCATTCTCATACATGTCCTTGATGATGTTGATATATTTGCCGTTGACTCCTTTCCTCTTCAAAACCCACCATAACACTTCTCTTGGTACTCTATCATAGGCTTTCTCCAAGTCAATAAATACCATGTGGAGATCTTTCTTCTTCTCTTGATACAATTCCATTAGTCTTCTTAGAAGAGAAATAGCCTCCATGGTAGATCTCCCTGGCATAAACCCAAACTGATTCTCCGAAACTCTTGTAAGCTTCCTCAATCTGTGTTCAATAATCCTTTCCCATAATTTCATAGTATGGCTCATAAGTTTGATACCCCGATAATTTGTACAGCATTGAATGTCTCCCTTATTTTTATATATGGGTACCATGATACTCTTCCTCCAGGCATTCGGCATCTTACGTCCTTTCACAATAGCATTAAAGAGTTTAGTTAACCAGGCAACTCCTACCTCTCCAAGGTTCTTCCAAACCTCTATAGGAATACCATCCGGGCCACAAGCTTTACCAACTTTCATATACTTCAAGGCTTCTCTTACTTCACTATGCAAGATCCTCCTAGACCAGCTGATATAATCATTTGTTGCATGAAGACCTTGAAAATCTTGTTCATGTTCAGGATTGAATAACTGCTCAAAATAAGCCTTCCACCTCTCCTTAATCTCAACATCTCTTGTCAACACCCGTTGATCTTCATCCTTTATACATTTGACTTGGCTTAAATCTCTGCTTTTCCTTTCTCTCATCCTTGCAATCTTATAAATGCCCATTTCTCCCTCTTTAGTACCTAACTTTTGATAAATCCCTTCTAAGGCTCTGCCACGAGCTACACTAACAGCCTTCTTTGCCTCTTTCTTAGCCCTCTTATATTCCTCAAAGGCCTCGCTATTAACCGCATTCGGTAACTTTTTATACCATTCCCTCTTAGCCTTAATAGCCTTTTGAACCTCCTCATCCCACCACCATGCATCGTGCGGTCGAGGCCCTGCCCCTTTAGAGATCCCCAGCAATTTACTACCTGCTTTCTTAATGCCACCTTCCATTTTTGTCCACAAGTTCTCTGCACTAGCCTCAAGGTTCCAAATTTCTTCCTTTAGTAACTCCTCCTTAAAGGTACCTTGAGCTAGGTCTTTCAATTTCCACCATCTTATCCTTGGTTCCAATATTTTCTTATCATTCCTCCAGCTACTTTTATTCTTAACATCTAAAACCACAATACGATGTTGCGCCGCCAATGCTTCACCCGGAATGACCTTGCAATCCTTACACTTACTTTTGTCCCGTCTTCGAGTAAGTATGAAGTCTATTTGACTTTGGGTTCGTCCACTCTTAAAGGTAATCAAGTGTGACCCCCTCTTTTCAAAACAGGTATTCGCCAGCACTAGATCATAAGCCACCGCAAAATCCAAAATGTTCTTTCCCTCCTCATTCCTGTTGCCAAAACCATAACCCCCATGGACCCTGTCATAACCATTACTGTCCTTACCAACATGCCCGTTAAGGTCCCCACCAATGAAGATTTGCTGATTATCTGGAATATCTTGCATGATATCATCCATATCTTCCCAGAACTGAACCTTGGATGCTCCGTCCAAACCTACTTGGGGAGCATAAGCACTAATAACATTAATAGTGTCATCTCCCAAAACAAGCCTCAAAGAGATAATCCTGTCTCCCTTTCTTTTCACTTCCACCACCTTGTCTTTAAGCGTAGGCTCAATAATAATGCCCACACCATTCCTATTGTTATCCAAGCCACAATACCACAGCTTATATCCTGAGTTACCAATCTCTTTTGCTTTATTTCCCTTCCACCTGGTTTCCTGCAAACAAGCAATACTAACCTTCCTTCTTTTCAAAGTATCCACAAGCTCTATAGACTTCCCAGTCAGAGTGCCAATATTCCAACTACCTAATCTTAATCGGCTCCCTTGGACTTGCTTCTTTAGCTGCATTCGTCCATAATGCGGTAGCCCTTTCCTGTCTGACACCACATCCGGGCGCTGATATGGCGGGACTAACTTCTTTATAGAGAATTATATTTTATTATAGATCTAATTTTAATTTCATAATAATGAGAGAAATTAGTTAATTTTATTAAAAATATAAATTACATAACATTTATTTATTATATATATTGTTTTAATATTAGATATAGTTATTAAATATTTTATTAAGTAATATTAAGTATAGATACATTTTTATATATTAATTAATTTATTAAAATTATAAATTGACTGTAATTTATAAATAAAAATATATATTTATTAATTTAGAAGGGGTTTTTTTAATAAAGAAAAATAAAGTTTTTTAGTCAAATTAGTTGAAACAAATTTAATTTTACTGCAGCTAGTTAATTTTTGTCAAAATATTTTTCGGCCGCTCACTATTGCTACAAATTGATATTAACAAATTAGTAATTTTCATTTAGAATTGAGTTCAAAGCTATTTGAGCAAATTGATTTTTAACTTTATTCTAAATTTGTAAAGTTGTTAACTTTTTACAAAATCATACTTGCAATGTAATACATTTATCCAATTGTAAATACATTTTTATTTGTATTGAAATTAAACATTTGCAAAAATTACTTTCTTAAAAAAATATTTATTAATAAATTAATACTAACACTATATAATTATATTATTATAATATTTAAATAATAAAAAAAGCTGGCATATTTAAAAGTCTAATCGAATGGTAAAATTCAATAATCCATATAAAATATTATGGTGAAGTAGAAAATACAATAACAAAACTATGAAAAGATTATCATGAAATTCTATTTAATATATTTTTTAAAAAAGTCGTTTTACATAACATAAATTTATAGTAAAAATTTTTATAAATTAAACTAAATTAATAAAAATTTATACTAACAATATATGATATTAATAAATTTGTTTATGGCTTTAAAAATAATTTTATAAAAAATTAAATATAATATAATATATAATAACTATAATAAATAATTAAAATATATAAAATATAACGATATATAAAAAAATTCACGCATCACGCAGGTCTACGCTTAGTTATTATTTAAAATTAAGTATAATGAATGAGAGACTCAATCTTTTACTCAGTGGCAGAGGCAAAGCGGTCCTAGGGCAACGACTCCTCCTCCCCTCCTCCCACTCATTATACATATATATATTTATATTTATATAAATTATATATAAAAAATATTATATAATTATATATAATTATAATTATTTAAATTATATATATTTTATATAAATTATTATATTTTTTATGTATAAATAAATATATATATATATATTATTGCTTTTTTATATTTAAAATTTTATGATTAGATATTTAGATTATTGCTAGAATTTTACAATTTAATTATAAATGGGGTAAAAGTAATATTTTCATTTAAAATAGTATTTTTATAAAATTTAATTTAATAAAATTATCTAAATAAATTAATAGATTTAAAAATTACAATAAAAAAATATGTAAAAAAATTAATAAAATTCTAGAATTTAAAAAATAATATAAAAAATAAAAATCTAAATTTTATTACAATACTAAATATTTAATTTTATTTTTAATTTACTTGCTATTTTATTTTTACTTGAAAATTTTGTCATCCTTCATTCTATTTTCATTTTCGCCACTGCTTTTACTTTGTATATTTATTCCTTGTTAATATATAGGAGTGATAATGATAGAGTATCAACGAAAATTCCTCTATCTGAATCCGAATTTATTTAACTTTTAAATTACTTAAACTCATTTAAATCTGATTATAGTTACACTTGTACCCGTTTCAAATCCGCTTAATATTGCTCGAACCCGTTTAATTACCTATTTAAATATAAAAATTTAAAATATTATAAAATTTAAAATATAAATCATAATTTTTTCAATTAAATAATTACAAATAAAAATTTAATATTAACACAATTTTATTAAAAATAACTTCAAACTAAATAATTTTATAATTAAAATAAAATATAATTAATATATAATTAAAATTTTAATAAATATATAATTAAGTTTGAGTAACGGGTACCTGATTGTTTATACCTGAATCCGATCTGAATTTAATACAGATATTAAAAATACTACTCATATCCATCCAAATCCGTTTATAAACTATCAATATCCTATATAAATGGATCAGAACGGATAGATAAGAATGAATCAGATAATTGAAAATATTCGACCCATTATCATCCTTATTAATATATATATATATATATTCAATTCCATTGATAAAGAAATCATGGCTCATGAAAAATAATTTCTAATTGTACAATATATAAGTCAAACCTATGGTGTACACTTAAATTCATAAAAAAAATTAGTTTTAATAAATTTTGAGTTGATATCAAAAGATATTCTTTTTATTGAAATAAACAAAAATAAATAAATATAATAAGTTTAATTTAATTAATGGAATTAAGATGGGTTTATGATAGTATTTGATACACTTGATGAATTGGCGAATGTAGGCACTTAGTTTTTATATATTTATTTTGAGCTTTCTTGATCCTATAATTAACTAAATTCAGTAATTAACTAATAATAAACAACAACAAGAAAAACAACTATTTCAAAAGTTTGGTAGGTCAAAGGAAAGAATTGGGTAGTAGAGCATGATGCGTAATTTTAGTTAAACTAAATAATAGTGCATTAACTCTTAATTAGTCATATGAATTTGAACCTCATCTAATTTCTTGATTAATTAGTCAACTTTGATTAGGTGGCATTAATGGAAGTGTAAGTAACTTTGAAGTCAACAAAATCTTCATATACGGAGCGGACTTTATTATTATTATTATTATTATTATTATTATTATTATTATTATTATTATTATTATTATTATTATTATTTTTAATTATCATGTGGAACAATAGATACAAGATCAAGTCAATTGAATCCATGCCAAGAAAATGGTAACCAATAAATAATAAGTTAGGTAGATTTCTTGAATTTATTGATTAAGTTAGCTAGTTTTACTGGAGATGATATATATTGATTCTTTAAAAAAGAATTTAAAAAATAAACAAGGTGTAAAATAATTAATAAAGGATTTTATACATTAACATATATTTTTTGGGTTGGTAAAGATAATTAATGTATGCAAAATTATTATAAAAAATCATCTAAAAATAAATTAAATAAGATAAAATAAAAAATTTAATTTATCATTTTAAATAATACTTCCTCGTACTAGTAAAATTATTATTTTTATAAAAAAATATTTCACTGAAATTATTATTTTATATAATTAAAGAAAATTAATTAGTTTAATTTTACTCATATAATGAGCTAATTAATAAAGTGAGAGTATAATAATTTTAATATTAACGAATTAATAAATGATATTTTAGTTCATTCAAAATAATTTTATATAATATTTAGAGAATTGAATAATTTTCTTAATATATGTGTATAAACTAAAGGAAATTATTTAACTTAAATATAGAGAGTAGTATTATCATATATCAATATAAATTTATTTGATATTATTTGCCTTCATTTCTTTCCATTGCACTTAGGAAACTTATGTTGAAAAATAATATCATTTAGCTATTTTTTTTTTCACTCTTATATTTCTCCTTCATCATTAATTGAACATTGTTCTTTGCATTTATAATGCAAATAATCAACTGTGTTTATATGATAAAAATTCATAATATAAGAAAATTATTTAAAATCCTCTACACATAAATTTAATAACTATTTAAATAATTATTAAATTTGTTCTAATTTTCAATGGAGTACTTCACAATAAATTTACAATATAATTATACATAATTTACTTCTCTCTACAATTTCTTTTCAATTTGAAAAAAAAAAGATAATTGCATTGGATATTTAAAAAATAATAATAATAAGTTGACTAATTAATTCCTTAGAACTAGCTGATTCTGCTAATTTCTCATTTAAATTGATTTTCATGTTTGCCGCCTGCTTGATAGCTGTCGCTATAAACATCAAACATGAATTATTGCTTGCTCCATTGACATTCCTATTATTGATATTTCTTTAAATAATTCATGTGCAAAAAATTAATTTTATTTATAGAATTTAATTTAATTAATGGCAGAATTCAAAAGTATGTTTGAAAATGAATTTAAAGTGATAGTGTTTATTTGAATTTTGTCATTTCGTATAATTAAGAGAAAAATATAATTATTTTATTTATTACTCTAATATATAAGTATAGATAATTTAAATATGAATATTGATGAGGCTTAAAATATCTTATATGAATATATAAGAAAAATTAAACCACTAGCGTATGAAGTTTTTAAAATATGTTATATGAATATATGGACAATTATCTTGCCTAATGAATTTCTCAACTTTTAAAATAATATTATATATTTTTTTTTCTTTTCGGCCATTAAAGTATTCATGTCTAATTTTTAAAATCTCTAAAATTGAAAAAATAATAAAAAGAAAAAATTTAAATTATTAAATAATAACAAAATAAATATTATAATTGATGTTTGGAATCGGGTTGGTACATACATTATAGTATTTAGATCCAAGTCAATTATTTATTAATGTATATAAAATAAACAATTATTTATATATTATAATTTATTAAAATTTTAAATTGGAAAGGTTAACCGTATAGAGGTAGGAAGTTATTAGATATTTTAATCAGGCCTAATATTCAGAAAAATCTCAAATTTTTTGAAAAATCTTAATTTAATCCTAAACTATAATTTATTACAATTAAATACTAAATTTTATATTTTTTTAATTTTATTTTATTTAACTAACTTGAGATGTATGTCACAACATAATATGGTACTTTAGATATCAAATAAAAAATGTGGTTTTATATATATTATTATATATATGACTTGTTTTTGTACATTAAATTACATTACAACTTATTTATATCTTTCAAATAAAAATTATTGAGTATAATTCAAAAACGTATAGTACATTGTGAGCAAAGAAATTACAGCCATTACATCTACACTAATTAGAAGGAGACTTATAATGGTTAAGAGTTTAAAAAATTATTATAGAGTAATATTTTAATACACACCTTAGATTGGTTAGATAAAATTAATTTAAAAATATAGAGTTTCGTATTTAATTGTAATAAATTATAATTTAGAATTAAACCAACACTTTTTAAAAAGTTTGAAATTTTTTTTGGATATTAAGCCTTTTAATTATTTAAAGATTAAGATTTTTCTGCAGATTATTTTTAATTAATTTTAACTTAATAAAAAAATAAAATAGTTCTTTTTTAAAATAAAATTCACAATGATAAATAAGGATATTTGACATTCTTAATTATGGAAAAAAAGTTATTAATTTAAGATTATTTCTCAATCAGTGATACCTGTTAAAAGTGTGTGTGTATATATATATATATATATATATATATATTCACGCAACAAGAAGCATGGTACTCTACTTCGTACATTATATATGAATAATCTTACAATAAAATTTTAAATGAAGATGTATTAGAGTTACTATTAGGGTGATCCTATATGAACTTAAAGATGAAAAATCATATGGATTAATATACGGTGAGAGTCTATTATCTAACTGTCTAGTATTATATATTTTAGTTAAATTAGTATTCAATATATCAATATATGCATATTATAATCTTAATATTCTCATATAATTGCCGATCTCTCTCAATTTATAATAATAATAAAAATTTAATATGATATCAGAACAATAGATTTATATTGAATATCAAGTCATAACTGCTATTTTATTTTTTTCTTTTTTAAGCTTAATGTTCAGTCTCAATTAGTCTAGTCCAAGCTGGCCTAGTGTCTAGTCCAAGTAATAATTAAAAGATTTGTGTTAGATGTTCAGTCTTAATTACTGTGTTTCTTTTCTTATTTCTCGAGTTAGATGTCCAGTCTCAATCGGTTCAGCCCAGCCAGTCTAGTATCTTGTCCAAATGACAATTGAAATTGAATATATATTCTTAATTGTCACTTAAGAAGGAGAGTTAAAGTAATTCTATATAAATTTGGAAGAAAAACTATATAGATTAACAAATGGTGAGGGGCCATCACCTTAGTATTTAGTACTATATATTTTAGTTATATTAGTATCTAATATATTAATGTGTATATTTTGATTTTAATACTCTCATCCAAGAATACAAGCAAGATCTCAACAACAGAAAGACACGGTCTAAATCCAGAGAGAGGCCTACAAGTACAAAAAAGGCACCAGACTTGAAGCACAACAAAATCTCAAACAACCTCATATTTTAGAGTAATTGAGAGGAAGAAAAGCCACAAAGGCCAAACTTGAAACTCTTGGATAAATAACTCAGATTGGTCAGAAACGACGAGCTGAAGGAAGAACTTGTCGGAGAGCAGGAGCGCCGACCAACGGATCAAGAGGGATAAAGAATAGATTACAGAAGTTTGTACACATCCACAGAAAGAAAGATATTCTTCTGAAGACCAAAAAAATCCCCATCAGAAGTTATGAGTCCTGACACTAACTCCGTTGAAAGAGATAACCTTCGCTAAAGCTCCACCACTAAAAAAAAGCCACTAGACTACCAAAACCTCTAAAGGGAGAAAACAAAATGGCATCTAAAACACATAAAAACTATAAAAACAAGAGAAAAACAAAAACAAAATAAGAAAACAAGAAAATCAAAAGTTGAAAATTGCTATATCTAAGAACAAAAAAAAAATAGAGATTTAATAAAAAAAAATCAAAAGTTGTATTTTTCATATTTTCCCTTAATTCAGTGAAATAAAATAATATTATTTAATTTCATATTTTTTCTTAATTCAGTAAAACAAAATAATAGTGTATTTAATAAATTATTAAAAAAATAATTATAAAGAATATATTTTATATAATTATATTATATAAATTATATTTTATTAAAAAAATTATATTATTATATTTAAAAAATATAATAAAATATTAAAAAAAATTAATTTATTTAATTATAATTTAATTTTATAAAAAAATTAAATATCTAAACTAGTCTTATAATATTTTTTTATTTTATTATATCTTAAATTAAAAATATGATTATTTTTTAATATGTGGACCTCTTAAATTACTTTTTAATAAAATATATTTTTTTATTTTTTATAAATAAAAAATTTTACTAATTAATAAAATTTTATGAGTCTAATATTTTATTTTATATAAATTATTTATAAATAAATATAATATTATTAATTAAACAAAAATATATAACCTAACTTTTCTAAAAAAAATTTGTGCAAAACAAAACCAGTGCAGTACTATCTCAACAACCAAACCCCAACAAATAAACAAAGCCTGCGACTGCTTGCTCCGTTTTCCATCTCTCCGTGTGACCTATTAAGATATCAGATTTCTTATATGACCTTCTCTCTATATATATTTTCACCTTATTACTGCAACTCATAACGCATACCCGTGTCTCTCTTTCTGTCTGCTTTTTTTTTTTTCTTCTTAATTTCAGGTAATATTTGATTTACTTTCTCTCTCGATTTCTTCAAAATTTTTCCTGGCATTTCGTTTTCTTCGCCTTTGCTTTTACTACTATACAATCCATTGTTATTTTTTATCTTATTAAATTCCTTACTTCTTGATCTATGCTTTTAGTGTTACATTCTGTTTCTTTCTCTTCTGCTTGGTTCCCGAGAAAAATTACTCCGGAACAAGATCGCAGTTTCGAATTTCTGCGCAAACGGATCTTGAAAATAACAAAAGAGCATTTTTAGTGGTCTATAGACTCACTTAATTTTGCTTTTATTGTTTAATTATATTTTGTTAATTCCGAAATAAATAAATTCAAGGCTTTTTAGTTTTGCTAGTTTTTTGTTCCGTTAATTGCTGGTTTGCCAAAAGCGCGAGCGAGGGAAAAGAAAAGTGAGGCTTAATCTATGGGCGAGTTTGTGAAGCACGTGAGCTATGATCTTTGTTCAATAGCAGATTAAACAGTACTGATAAAGCTTGTGTTCAAGAGATTATCTTTGTTATCTTATTATCCTTGATCTTTAAATTGGCTGATGTTGAGCTAAGAGCAATTGGTTAGTTTTGTGATTGTTATTTATTTGTATTTGTAGTAATCCATGGCCCCAGCTGCAGCAGCAGATATAAAGCCTAGAGGTACTGTGTTTTCTATATTTTGATAGAAGTATATTAAAATTTGTTTTGCTAATTTGATAAACTAGTATTCATTGACTTATGTCATGTTCTTGATCTGTCTGCAATTTTTTTAGGTGTTGGCAAATTATTTACTAATTAAGAGATCTATCAAGTTTATGAATCTAACTTGTTTCTGTTCAATTGCCTTGGTTTACATTATCTACAGATGTTTGCATTGTTGGTGTTGCCCGTACACCATTGGGTGGATTTCTTGGTACACTATCTTCTTTATCGGCCACCAAGCTGGGATCTATAGCCATTGAAGGTTAGAACACAAGTTGTATTGTGCTGTTTGATGTTAGATAATCTCTGTTTCTACTATATTTTCTGTTTATTTCTTCCCTGATTTTTTTTTCAACTTGTAGCTGCTCTTAAGAGGGCCAATGTTGATCCATCACTCGTACAAGAAGTTTTCTTTGGTAACGTTCTCAGTGCAAATTTAGGGCAGGCTCCTGCTAGACAGGCTGCATTAGGTGCAGGAATTCCTAATTCAGTAATCTGTACTACAGTTAACAAAGTTTGTGCTTCGGGGATGAAAGGTGCACCCATAATTGTGATATATTTGCTTGATTATTCTCATATTATTTTATATTTTGGAAAGATGATTAAAACATGTTGTTTCTGTGTTTCCTTTTTGGAACATTGCAGCAACTATGCTTGCATCCCAGAGTATCCAGTTAGGCATCAATGAGGTTGTTGTGGCTGGAGGCATGGAGAGCATGTCTAATGCTCCTAAATATCTGGCTGAAGCAAGGTAAGCGTCAGTTTTAATTATAAACTAATTATTATTTCAAAATCTACTTGTGTATCTTCTGACTCAATTATTACAAGCAGAAAGGGATCTCGACTTGGACATGATTCACTAGTTGATGGAATGTTGAAAGATGGGTTGTGGGATGTATATAATGATGTTGGTATGGGAAGTTGTGCTGAAATATGTGCAGATAATCATTCAATAACAAGGGAAGACCAGGTATCATTACTTTCATCTGCTCCATCAATCTCAATATTACTTGTGGCATTTTGGTTGTTTTCCTCATCCAAATGATATGTTCAGAATCAGCTTGAGAAGTAATTCATTTCATTTTCTGACAAATTCTATAATAAAAGTCTTTCAAATCAATTTATATTAGAATTCAAATGAATCCTACTATAAGATTTGATTGCATATAAATTTTTTTATTTGGTGTACTCTATTGTAATGCCTAGAATTTGAAGAACCCTGATTCTAGTAGGAAATTTTTTTATGCAATGTGCCAGCTTGTTTTGTGTGCCTGTGGAACATAAAATTTTCATGATTAAGTTTTTCCCTATTTTTAGAAAAAGCCAATAATTAAGACGTGCATTTAGAGGATAAGCTGGTAAATGATCATTCAATATGGTTTTCCATGTCCACAATAGAAATATAGATGCATTGGTGATTCTGTTTCTCTAGTATGTAAAAGAAAAGTAGGCTTAAAATGAAAGAGCTGAAATGATAAAACAAATTACTAACAACTCAAAGTTTGAGCTCTAATAAAACAAAATGGTTAAAAGGATCTTTATATCTTAGGATTGAGATTTGAGTTGAGTTGAATCCTATCTGTGGCCTCGACTTTTCAGAGGCCACTGGTCCTCTGGTATCAGGGACAGCCCATAAGGATCAATTATAGTTAGAGGATGCTCCACTGAAGTCATGTGCCAATACCAGTCATGTTGTTAATGCATCTCCTTCATAACAACAGTGAAACAACCGTTAGGCAGTAGGTCTTCCACTGTTGATTATTTTCTTTCTAGAAAAAATCCATGAAAACCAGTATTTTTCTCATCGATTTTTAAATTCCAATTTCATGGTGACCTCTTCTATTTTTTCTCAAGCATCTTGGAAATTATGGCAGGATAACTATGCTATTCGGAGCTTTGAGTGTGGTATTGCTGCACAAGATAGCGGCGCTTTTGCATGGGAAATTGTTCCGGTTAGACATTTTTTATGTAAATTCAGTATTACCTTTGCCTTTTTGTGAATAGCTTTTACCTCAATCTGGTACTTTGTAGGTTGAAGTTTCTGGCGGAAGGGGAAAACCTTCAACAATTGTTGATAAGGATGAAGGCATAGGGAAGGTACATATTATGTATTTATACTTCATTATCAATGACACACAAAGCATTCTTTGGTACTTGCATTCATCTATAGTTGTATCCAAGAATTATTTCATGATAATATGGATGAATGGTTAAAACATTATATGAATACCATTCCTAGATGCATGTCCATTTTTTCTCCTTTGATCAGATAAGCCTTCTGTTAGATGCAATATCAATTAATGCTATCCAACTTTCTCTGCTGTTACATTCTTCTAATTTGCTGACTATCATGCCAGTTTGATCCTGTAAAATTGAGGAAACTCCGACCAAGTTTCAAAGAGAATGGAGGCACAGTTACTGCTGGCAATGCCTCTAGCATAAGGTTATATTATTTTTTTAATTTCAATTTCATGGTCATCTATCTCTGTTTACTTATATTATTAAAAAAAAAACATATTTTTACTATCAACTCGGACATTGTAATTACTTCAGTATAGGTTTAGCCTTTCCTTCCATAAACATCTTAATGCGTTAATGTTGAAAGTTTACTTTCTTGTTATGATACATTACTATAATGGTAGCATGGAGCAATTGCAAAAACTATGTTTCCTGGCCTTCTTAAAAAAATGCCTTTTTTTAGAGCTATTTTATACTTTTTTAACTTGTATTTACCTTCCAAGCTCCAATGAGTTATAATTGTAATTATGAGTGGTTCATTGTTCATTTCATGTAAGCTGATGTTAAGTGAAATTTTAAGTTCAGAATAATATGTAATACAATTTCGAAATGTAAAAATATTTAAAAATCTGATCACTTATTGTATTTAGTGTAAATTTGAAATTAAAAATTGACTTATCATTTTAAGTGAGTTTTAGCTTTACTAAACAACTTAAAATTAATAGGTATTAAAAATTTTAATTAAAGGCTGGATGGTGTTTTATATCTGGTGTTCTTCATGCTGGTTATGCTACTTCTTCAAAGATAAGGTCAAGCTTTAATTGAATGTGAATTGCCCTCATTGACAGTGATGGTGCGGCTGCTCTGGTTCTAGTGAGTGGAGAGACAGCTCTTAAGCTTGGATTGCAAGTGATTGCGAAGATCACAGGATATGCTGATGCTGCTCAGGTCATACATTTATACATAATGCATATGAATCTACAAATCATACTAGAGTGTCTTCAAGTACATGAAGTGGGAAAATGCCTAAATATTTTGCAATTTAAATTCGTCTTTTAAGTTTCTGTAATCATATGATGCTGGACGATCATTTTCATCTTGCTGTGCAGGCACCAGAATTATTTACAACAGCTCCAGCCCTGGCGATACCTAAAGCTTTATCAAATGCTGGCTTGGATGCTTCTCAAGTCGATTACTATGAAATAAATGAAGCCTTTGCTGTAAGCTTTATGATTTATGCTTTATCTGATTTGTCAATCAATCTGAGGGTTAAAATCTTAATTCATGATGTTACATGCAGGTTGTATCTATTGCTAACCAGAAACTGCTTGGACTTATTCCAGTAAGTACTTCAACCTATATTGTCTCTACCTGCTTTTATGTGTGCAAGATGGTATGCATTTTCTTATATTTCCATATGAAAAATATGGATCAAATGTTCAGGATGAGTTGCATTTGTCATTTAGTTCTTTATCTCTCTTTGCCTTCCACACTCAGATACTAGTGGCACTAGAATTCGTTTTCTGTTGGTGAACTTCTTTTAAACTGTTAACAGGAAAAGGTTAATGTGCATGGTGGAGCTGTATCCTTGGGACATCCACTGGGTTGCAGTGGAGCTCGTATCTTGGTCACACTTTTGGGGGTATGTTTATTTTATTTTAATTCATTGCAATATTTTCTGAAGTGGTGCTCATTCTGTCAGCATGTTGGTCCTCGTGCGTATGAACATTCATTCACAAGTCCTTCCGTTTCTTATTAAATATATAATGATATGGTAGGTACTGAGGCAGAAAAATGGGAAATATGGAGTCGGTGGTGTTTGCAATGGTGGAGGAGGTGCATCCGCGCTTGTTGTAGAGCTTCTATAGGCCCTTAGATGTTACGTAAGTCAAATCTGATGTACATTATGATTAAGATTCATATCACCACATGATATATCGTTCATTAGACCTAATTACTCCAGAAAATTCTTCAGTGGAGTTATAAATACACCATTACAGTTGCTTCTTTCCACTATTGATATTAGATAGTAACAGTTCACTGGAGCATGAAGAGGAAAATATTTTACTTTGCTGCAGTTGCTCTACTTAGTGTTGGTCTCGTGAAGTCGATGAAATTTCTTTTGTGAAATTCACTTGAATATGGGGCTAGCTATTAACATAAGATTTCTAGTTTTAATATAACAAGATAATGAATAATAAGCCTCACTATGTGTGATACTTAATTCATCTTTTTTTACTGTTTGCTCTCTGCCCTTCAGGCTCAACACGAAGGTGGACCTCTTGCAGAAGATAAAATCTCCATAGCCATCAAATTTCAATGTTGTCAATTTTACCATGTTTTTTTTCTTTTCAATTTTTGGTTTCTTTTCTAATAAACTGGAAGTGTATTTAGTTTTTGAAAGAAAATATCGTTAGTGTTATTTTTAATCTTGTTATTATTAGTTTTTTATGCAAATCAATAGATCATTACATAATGCTTAAGATTAGGTTTGGTGCTAGTGATCAATTAAGCCATATTGGTTGTAATTGTAGGGATCATCAAAGGCTTAGGATCTGTTTGGTATTAGCTTCTACTTGCTTTTTTCAAGTTGCAAGTTAGTTTATTATTATTATTATCTATTCCTATAATTAAAGAAGAATGAAAAGCTACTGTAGATATACAGTATATTTAAAGAAAGAATGGAAAACTAATGTAGATATACAGTATATTTGAGACTATTATACCTATTTTACCCTTAACCTTTTATAACCTTTGGCTTTGTCATATCCTTCTTAATTTAAGTGTTTTATTTTAGTAAAACAATTTATTTCAAATTTATGTGATTTTGCAATTGCATCCTATTTTTTTATTTTTTTTTAAATTTGTTATAATTTAAAAAATAGTAGTGACTCCGTCTCAGAAGAAATAAATACAAGTTCTTGGACTTCCGGTTTTATATATTTCTAGGATAAATTGATAAATGTTTTTTGATATTGGATAATACTTAATTATAATTAAATCCTCATTTCTAACAATTTTTTTTTAATTGCTAATACTTTAGCCCTTTTATTATATAATAATTTAATATATTTTTCTTAATGAAAATGTTATATACTTTTATTCTCTAAAATCTTACTTGAAATAGTATTTTAGTACTATATAATTTTTAATTAATCTCTTACAATTAAGAGATGAGACACTAAAAACTATTTTAATTGAATTAAATTATTGTAAAGTTTGAGCTTAAGGGGTTTTTAATTTATATCTTTAACAGAAAAATACTAAATTTCATTTTAAAAATTGTAAAAATTATAATATAAAATAACTTTTTATATTATAATTTAGAGTTTGATAGTTGAATATTTGTTCCTATAATTTAATGAAGAAAATAAATTCACTATAGATGATCAATATAATTCACATTCTTCTTCCTGTTTTGTGCCTTATTGAAGATATGCATGTGAGGACCTTAGTTAAATATTAACAATACTCATTATTGCTACTACTTATTGGCTTATCTGGATATAAGATTTCATTCATTCATTTTTATATTATCTGAATATCTATCTTGCATTTTGTGTAAATTTTAATTATATTTTTTATTTAATTTATTCTTTTTTTTTAATTTATATATGTGATTTTTTTGTCAAATCTTTTTTATAATAAAATTATTATAAAAAAATTTATGTGCAAATTTATTATAGATTAATTAAAAATAAAAACAAATAATGTATATACGTGGATAAAGGAATTTTGAGGCTTCAAAAATTTCTAAATAGCTTTTAAATTTAATTTTTATTATATAGATAAAAATAAAAAAATATATGCTCATTGGATATTTCATTAAGGTAATTATTTGATCTGGACAATGGATCAATTTAAGCAAAAGTATTTATTTAAATAATTTTATGAGCTTATAATATGAATTTATAAAATATAAAAAAAAGTTAATGAGTATCAACTTATTATTTTGATGTTTATAAGCAACTGACTTATAAATTAATTTAATTAAATAATTTATTTCTATTTATTTTAGTAAATGTTTTTAGTAATATAACTTTATATTATTTTTAGTCATTTTTAATAATAAATGTGTTTATAAAATATTTTTTACTAAATATATTAGGTGCTTATTAACTTCTTATAAGTATTTAAATAATTTTAAATACTTATAAGCCCATAATTTTATAAGTAAAGCCAAATATCCTAAAAAAAAAGCATAAGAGATACTACATTCATCCCATTTAAAATATTGTCTTCAGCTTATATACACCTATTAAAAAAAATTATTAAACTCTCTTAATATTATATAAAATTATTTTAAATATGTGAAAATATCATCCATTAACTCATTAATATTAAAAATATTTTACGCTTATTTTATTAATTAACTCATTAATAACAATGATAAAATAAAAAAAAACTAATTAATTTTTGTAAAATAACGGTACTAAATGGCAAATTTTTTTAATAAAAGTAATAATTTAAATGGGACAAGGTGGTATTATATCATATTTAATAAAATAAATTTATGGTTTAATCATTTTAATATATCTGCTGCCAACTACAGTAATGATAATAAAAAATATATATTTTTCATCATATTTTTTTAAATTTTTAAATTTTTATTAATTATATTTTAATAATTTTATTATAAACTTATAATAAAATATTTATAAACTATGTAAAATTTATAAACTCATAATAAATTTATTATAAATAAACTCTTTTTAAACTAATAAAAATTTAATATTTTAATAAATATTTAATAAATATTGATATTTTAATAAATATTTTATAAATATAATAAATTTAAAATTATTTTAATTTTTTCATGTATTTTTATGAAAAGTCCAAAAAAAAATGGTGCTATTCGTCGTGGATAATCTTTTCTGCCGGTCTAGATAATCTAATATAATTTGAACCTTTTTTTTTGTTAGGCCATTAAATTTTTTTTACAAAACAATCATAAATATCATTAGAAGAAAATTTATTATATTAATATTTAACTAAAATTAATATTGACACCTTATTTTTGAACTCAATATTAACATCTTATTTAAATGTTGAATATTATAAATTTACATTAATATTTTAAATTCACTTACGAGTTTTAATAAAAATTATGTCACATATATTATTTTTTAACATTTAATATGTATTTAATTGAATTTCAGTTAAATTTTTGTTCGACTCAGTTGAATTTTAAACCCACGACCTTCCGTTTTTTTCAATTAAAAAAATCTGGCCAAATAAATTTTTTTTTTTGCTAAAAGTAAAGGCATCTTAACAGCTAAATATTATATTTATTTATATTTTTTAACAGAAAATAAATTTTTAAAAAATATATGTATATGATACACAGCACAACACAAGTAGGCAATGTATCATTTTGTTGGACTGCTGTAGTCCATCACGTAACAATTAATAGTAAAGATTTTAATTCTGAAATTGATGGTTTCAGTTTTCTATCTGCCAACTTGCAAGTTGCAACTTCTTCTTTCTTTTTTTTTCAGATTCTCCAATCCAATCTCATTGCTGTTGCTGTGCATCCAAAGTTTTCGAAATCCATTTTGAATTATAAACAAATAAATAATTACATAAATAAAATAATATAATATAAGATAAATTGTTGAAGTCCCCATATCGTGCTTACAAGTCATGTGTTTTCTTATATTAAAATAAAATTGATTTTATGAGTAATTTGAGTTCAATTCTTCAATAATAATTCAATATAAATGCCTATGAAACTATTTAAAAATTAATATTCAAATGATAATTCGCATAATTCAAAGTTAAATTTTATTACTTTTTAATTGAAAACTTATCTCATAATGTAACAAAATTACATATCTAAATTTTAAAACTGTCTTCTTATTATATATTACTGTTACGTTTTGCATATATGACTAGCAACATGATTTATTAATATATAATATAGTATAATTTGGTACTATATGGTATAACATTGTAAAATAATATTTTTTATATTTAAAAAGGTGATATAATATAATATTGTTAACTAAATTATTTTTATTTGGTTTGATAAAATGGTATGGTTGTAAGAATAATAAAATAATAAGAATTTTTTAAACTAAAATTGACATTAATTTTAATCAAAATTTATATAAAATAATATTAAATTTATTTTTACAGTCAGTAATTTATTTTTTATAAACAATTAATTTTAATTATTAACTATAATTATTTTGTGGTTGATAATTAATTTTATTATTATTATTTATTATTTTTCAAGAATGAATGGGATAAAAAGAAAAAAAGATTATTAAGTTAGAAATTTAAATTTGTAAGTTTAAGTACTGGTTAAGGTTATTTCTTAAAAAAATATATAAACTATAAAAAATTACCAATTTAGTAGTCATAATTTTTAAACTATGAAAAAACTATAAAAAAAAACCATACTATAGAATTGGAAGTTAAAACAAACATAAAATTGAACAATATTATACTATAGCAAACCATTGAAAACTACCATCCAAACAAGGGGTAAGAGATTATTTTTACACTACTTGTAAATTAATTAATATTTGAATGTTTAGAACTTAAAATATTTAACTAAAATTTGATATGAACTAATTAATAATAATTAATTAATTGTAACTTCTAAATTTAACATATTATAAACTTATTTATATATATATATAATTACTTCAAATAGTTGTGAAAAATAGAAATGGAGCATGGAGATATTAGAGAGAAAGTGTATTTTTGTCCATGTGAAAAAAAGACTAAATGATTTGCATTCTAATAATTAATATGATTTAAATTATAATTGAAGTTTAAAGTTTGATTTTAATTTTTTTGTCACATATTATATTGAGACATTAGTCTATTAATCTGAATTCAAATACTATCAGATTTAAAAAAAAAACAGCTCTTCCAACAAAATTTCTTCTATTCACACTGCTCGAATTCAATTTTTTTTTATTCTAATTCTCATTAGAAGAAGAAGAAGAAGAAGGAAAAGTGGAGAATAAAAGAAACAAGCGGTAATTGCCAAGCTGGAACAAAAAGTAAAAACAGCGTTTTAGCCGTTCAAAACTTGTGGGCCCTCACACTGCCTCCCTCTTATAATTTCATCTCCTTTGGCCCCAATTGACCCACTTCTCTCTCTCTCTCTCTTTCTCTCTTTCTATTTTCACCATTTCCACCATCACCTCCACCTCCACCTCCCTTCTCCACGTCCTCCTCCTCCTCCCCATAAGCGAAAGCCAAGGCGGCGATTCCATCATACTTTCTCTCTGCTCATCATGGCGGTACGGTCTTGTTTCGGTTTTAGCTTTTTTTTTTTTTCAATGATTGAGATTGGGCAAATATGAATAATTTTTTTCTTATTCCGTTTTTTATTAGGTTGAACTTTAATTCTGGTTTCATTTTGATTTATTTTTGTTATCTTTTTATATATTTTTTATGTTAATTTTTAATTTTTGTTATGATTTTGGGATTATTTCTTTGCAAGTAGGCTCTTAATTGGTCTTAATTGGTGGATTTGAATTTGCTACGGAGATATTAGATGGTTATTAATTGATTTGTTGTTGATTTATTTCTTTAATTAAATCTGCTTTTCTTTTGTTTTTCCTTCCATTTCCGAATATTCGATCGTTTTCCCCTTATGTTTCCATATCCTTAAATTTCATTGATTTATTTATTTTTAGCTTATTTATATCGTCATTTGTTGTTAAATTTAATTTAATGTGGCGATGCTAATGCTAATTGGATGTTCGTCCTTTTTTTTTTCTTTTTATTAATGTTGTAGAGCAATATCAACTGAAATCCATACTGGGAAGACCAGTAAACTATGTTCTGTTGATATTGAAAAGACTATGAGAATTAACAGATAGGCTAATTACATGGATACACATCTATATTTACGTAATAAGTTTTGATATTGTCAAAGACTGATAATTAGATAACGAGAAAATTTTTTTCTATTGTGGACATTTTCAACCTAGACGTCGTTTCTGAGAGACTAGGAGGGGTGTTCTAATAGGATTCTAGGAGAAACTTGCAGTCAAACGAGTAATTGGCATAGTCTCATAGAAGGGTGAAAAAAAAATTTAGTAGTTTGCATAAAATTCATTTGTATTGTACCCTGAGCATTTGATTAGTTTTATATCATCACTTTCTTGCCTTCTTCTTCTTCTTTTCCAATCTTCTTCATCTCTTCCGTGTTTGATATTCTATCTTGAACCTTTAGCTTTGACAGCCCAAATCACCAAAGCTCTCTCTGTTTTCTCCTTGTCTGAAAGCTTTTTTAGGTTATCCCTTCTATTGATATAGACTGGTTCGCTTTCTAATCATTCACAAATAATAGCTAATATGTAATGATTAAGCATTAGCAATCAAATCTTCCAGCATTGCGCAATTGCCTTGACAGGTGTTTTTCAAATGCCCTAAGTCTTTGCTGAAACCTTACCTAAATCTAAAAGAGGCCAAGTTTAGTATGTTTGTTCAGTTTTCTCCATTTAGACAAGATCGAGAATACTTTTGAACTCTTAACAAATGGCTGAAGCTACATTTTTTTCTGTTAGCCCTGATTCTTTGTTATCCTAGTTGAAAACCTAAATTTTATGGGGTGGAAGTTGATTCAAAAACATTTGAATAATTATAAAGAAGTGGACGACCATGATTAATCCATTTGAATTCCTTGAAAATTTTGCGTTCCAAATATTTTGCTTGACTGTGTGGGAGTTTAGTAAATGCACACAGGTTGTTTGATGCAGTGGTAAAAGGAACATGATTTCTTGGATACATTTATATCAGATTATTTATAAAAAAGTATAATTGATAAGAGTTTTTGCTTGGTATCAAATATGAGAGAGAAGAGGAGAGAGGCAACAGAAACGAGATGGAAATTCTCTCTTGTTTGCCCCATCTTTTGTTATATAGTTGGATTGGGAAATGCTTATTTGGCTACCATCAAAATTCTAGTGACCTCAACAAGAATCCGGCGATAATAATTTATTTGAACACCTTACAACCTGCACTGGAACCTCGAGATTAGTGGTAATAAGTGAATCAGCTATTATACATGGAGTTGGCATATACGATTATCAGAATGCCAGCTGTTTCTGTCTAAATCAAGGTTTTTTATTGTGACCCTGGGAAGAACATATTTCTGTTGTCTTCTGGATCATGAGAATTCTCCATGTTTCCACATTCATCCAGCATGATTTGCCATCATAATTCTATCTGTTTGTTAATGCCGTGTGATTTGCTTGAAGTTGATTTGCCATCATAGATTCCTTATAGTAGCAGTCATTACTTCTTGTTTGAATAGTAAACTCTGTGTTCAGTGCCAAGGTAACCCATAATATCAGTATTAGTTACAATTTAGATGCTAACTTAAGGTGCTGTATCTAAGACGAAAGGAGAAGTCAACTAATAAAGTTCACTTTATATGTAATCTATACTTTTTCTTTTTCTATATGTGATATCTACAGTTCTTTCAAATATCCGCATAGCATAAATTAGATGCTATCACTAGCTTGATTGGAGTGCATGACTGATATTTCTGTTGAATTTTTTTATTTCCAGGAAAAGGGTCAACCATTGCCAAAGTTTGGTGAGTGGGATGTCAATGACCCAGCATCAGCTGAGGGGTTCACAGTCATCTTCAACAAGGCTAGGAACGAGAAAAAAACAGGTGGAAAGCCTGATTCACCAGCAAGGGATAATAATTCTGCATTCAAGCCTGGCTCAAATACTCTTGGAAAGCCTCAGTCTGTAAGTTGGAACATTGCTTGACCCTCGAATTAGTCGCTTTTAGATACATGGCCAAAATGCAAGATTTTCTGTTTCACACTGCCAGTTCTATGCTTTGATGTATTGAAAGTAGGTTTCTGTTACCTAACATTGGATTTTAGTTTTTAACTCAAGTAATGATAGTCTTTTAAAGTCATGTTCAACACTTTTAATGTTTGTGACCTGAATTCTCTTTTATTATAATTACAATATTTGCGAGACTCAAAATATGCTGTCTATTGATCTATTGACCCTTCTTGGTTCAGTGATAAGTGGGAATTGCTTTTGCCATTTAAACTGTCTCAGCTGGGAACAATAAAGCCTTTCTCCCATTTTCTTTGATTGTCGTATGGCATATGCTGCTATGCATCAGCTCTATCTGATTTTATAGCTTTCTGATCTTCTCCGTGTTCTTTGATTGCCCATGATATCACTGCATTTCTTATGCTTGTGATAATTAGCAATCACTTTACATATCACTGCTTACCAAAAAAAAAGGATGAGAAAGCAAAAAGCAGGAAAATCATTTCATGATCTTACAATAATGTTCTCAGTGAGATTGAGGAGTCTCTGGATAAAAATCCAGATGAATGAGCAACAAAAAAAAAAGTTGTGATTTATTAGGAGATAATATATCTAATTCAAATTAAGATATTTGGTTGGTGTCTGATTGTTTCAAAATACATTATTGGTTTGCAGAAAAAATGGTTTTGCTGTATACAAGCTGCTCCTGCAGAATAAAGAGGTGGCTCTTGCCTTGTAAGAGCAGTGATGGGACTTGGCCCTAGCTAGCATATATAATCCAGAAGACTGGAGCTGTATTCAGAAGCTATGATGGGTCCTACTGGAATATGTTTGTTGTTGTGACTTAAGTTTTATGATGATGAAAAGTGGGGTAGGGGAAGAAATGTGATGAAAGAACAATGTGATTTTCTATTTATGTATACCGGTGGGTTATTATTGAATTTTTTTTTACCCATTTTCTGTATTCAATATTTATCACTGTTGTGAAATACTGTTTCTGTTTGTTTAGAGTGTATTGTCATGTGTATCCGTTTGCTTATACATAATGAAGCTCTTTTCATTTCTTAATGTGAGATAGTGTTGAACTTGGCTCCTGTTAAGAATTGAAACATTTCCTACACTTCTCTCTTGCATCGTAGATGAATTTCAGTATAGTTGACTTTCAACTTATATTGGTTGATTTTCTTTTTTATTATTTTTTATATATGATTGTTTTGTTTAGTATTTTTTTTATCGAGTACAGAGAAGGTTTTAGTCTGGACTTGAAGTATAGAGATATGTTAGGAATGGTTTTTGCTTGAGTGTATCGTATGAAATTACTTAATGGTCAAAACTTTGCGTGTGATGATTTTGCAATCCTTACATAGAGCTCAATTAGCATTTCTATTCCGAATGCGAAGTTAATTTCTATTTGAGCACTTTTAAAGGATACCAAACGAAAATCCCTTTTGTTTGCCACTATCAAATGTAATTTCTTAATAGATAATTAGATATGTACATGATTTGATAATAAATTTATTATTTATTATTTATATTTTTATTTTTATTAATGTTAACCTTTATTACGAGACAAAAAGAGTACATGATTTTTTGTTTAATGATATTATATTATTTTGAATAAGTTAACAATTTAATTGATAAAATTTTAAAAAAATATATAACTTATATTTGTTTTTGTAATTAGGCCTATATTCAATTACTATGACAACAGTCATTGTTCAAAATAATAATATTTTAAGTGTAAACTTTGGACGAGCTCCTCGCAAAGGGTAAACTTTGAAGAACATTGGCTCAGATTAGTGCAGTTAATTCAAACATTGACTTGTGCACTGCTCCTCTAAATTTTTCAATTGCTCCACTCCAGTAATTCCTAGGGGTGGACAAAATAACTATGAAAACCGAACCGACTAAAAATTGACCAAAAAATTAATTAACCAATTAGTCAGTTAGGTATTCGGTTCTAAGTTACAGCAAACCGAAACTGTTTGATCGGTCAATGGTTTTATTGCTCAGAAAACCGAACCGACCAAAAACCAACCAACCAACCAAAACTGCTCCTCTTCTATTTCATGCGCTGCCGTTTTTGTGTTTAAGGAAAGAAATATATTTTGAACCCTAAAGTCCTAAACCGAGCGTCCCAGCATCCATCCATCAGGTTCAATGATTTTTTATCTGAACCGAAACCGACCGAATTTTTTTGATTCGATTTTTTCGCGGTTTCTAATTTTGTTCTGTCGATTTTCGGTTACTAAAATCAACGATCAATTTTTGATCAGTTTGGTCTGATCGATTTGGTTCGGTCGGCCAAACCGAGTTTGTCCACCCCTAGTAATTCCTAACTATACTCTAATGACGTAATAATGATAAATTAATAAGTTTTGATTCAATAATATTAGAATTATTTTAAAAATTATAATGATTTAAAAATTATTGCATGAAATTATCAAAATTAAAAATATATGATGAAATACAAAAATAAAATAACAAAATTCAGATTTTTTTTTTTTAAATTAGGCGTCTTAATTACACAAAGTTTTATCCTAAATTAAGATTACAAAATAAAAAAAAATACCAAAATTAAGTTTCAAAATTAAATTAAGTTTTATCATTATTAGGCGTCTTAATAATGATAATTTGATATTTAGTTTGATTTAAATATTATTTTACTATTATTTAAAAATAAAAAATACCAAGCTTTTAAATTTGCATCAAATTATCAATTAAATCCTTATATGTTGACTAAAATCAAACATAAAACTTTGTAAATTTATAAATTACTTAGTTACCACAAACAAACTAATTGATTTAAATGTGTGTGGTATATATATATATTGGCCCGGAAGAAGTAATTATTTTAGCCATTTCATTCCAAAAGAAAATCAAAGAACTCAAGTTATTGTTATTGTAACAATATACTCAACTCAACTTAATAAAGCCTTTAACCCTAAGTTTATTGAACTTAACATCAAATTAATTAAAATCAACTATATTGATTCTCTTTTTTTTTCATTCCATTCAATTTAGGACCTCCTTTTTCAATATAGTAAAATCATTATAGACCACTCTTATCCAAATCAGTCTAATTATTACAACAATATGAACAACAAAATTAGTTTATACAAATTAAACGAACAATCTTCCTATGTATACGCCAATATCTGTCCTTTTCCATTTTTTGTAATTTTTCTGACACTAGCAAGTGATTTTTGAGAGGTTTGATTTTGATTTACATAACCAAGGGCTGGTAAGATAAAAAAAAATATAAACCCAAAACAAAGCTTTTAAATCAAAATCTTAATCGTTAATGCAATTGGGTAGGTCACATACTCATATCAGCAGGCATATGCATGAAACTTGCCATCTTTTTTATCTCGCCACTGTGCTAAAGAGATGGCCGCAAGATCTTTTGCTCCTCCAAAGCTAGCCTCTTGTGCAACTGCTGTTGATTCTCAGAGAACTCCATAAACAGATCTCTCAAACGTTTTGCAGCTTTGTATTCTTCAGACCCACAAGCAACAAGTTTTAAATCATTCCTAACACCAATGCTTCCATGCTCGAACTTGTTCTACAAAATGTAAATGCAAAAATCACCGTACCAAATAAAAACAGAATTCCAACCAGATAATGAGATTATAAAAATCAAGGTACAGTATAGAAGCCCATTTCCCCTAATAAAGAATCGTTACGTTTCTAAACAACTTGCCTGATATTTAGACATCAAGCTCCAATGTGGAAATGCATATGAATCATTCCCATACTTTTTTTCACTTATTACCCATGGCCTGCAATTAATGAAGTGAGTTGATTTTTCTGAAATACAAATCTAATAGCCTCAAACAAAATGGATAAAGAAGTAACATCATTAAAAACTTTTTGTAAAGCCATGAAATCTCTTTATTAGGCAGGCAACACAGTACAAATTTGATGTTAGATATCCAAGTTAAAACATCGTACAAAGTCATAATGATAGTGTTTTTATTTGTTTCAACCTTATCTTTATTCCTAATCCTATTTTTTCTAGTATTTTAAATCTGTCAAATATTCCTATTAGATTTAGATAATAAATTCTATAAATAAGTTCCTTCCTAAGTTTTGTGATACTTGTTATTCAATCAATAAAATTTCCTAGAGGTTTTCTTCTCTCAAAACACTTGTGCAGGTTGAGGTTATAAGGTTACGCTGCGTTAAGTGGTTTCAAAGCTAAGAATGGCTACCAGTAGCAAGGACAATGCATAATTCTTGCAACGGTGACCAGGGAACCAGAGCCTTTGACTCAAGGGACAAAAATATTTCAACACTTGGGAGCAACGTCTGTAGCAATTGACGAACAACAAATTTGAGCACATGCAAAGACATGTAAAAGAAATTGTAGACTGTCTTAGCATTCTAGGAATTAATGAGAATAGGGGAAGGACGGACAATAGAAGACTAGGAGATGGTTTAACTTGTAGTTAAAGTTGGAATATCAAAGTGAATAAAATAAAAGTAGCGGGGGCAAACTGACACAAATAAATTGTCAAGTATATCCATTGAGTTTTACAAGCATTCTTGTTAAGATAGCTTTTTGAATTTATCGAGCAGTTAATCAAAAACCTGCTATTGAGGGAGGTTGAAATTCTTGAAATAATATTTCTTTTTTATATTTTTCTAATAGATATATCCGTGATTCATTTCTTATTTATCATTATTACCTGACAAAGTGATAAGAGCCAAGATACAGAAGTATAATTATTAGCTTTTATCTTCAATGTTATTATTGGTGTTGTATGTACAACAACAACAACAAAGTCTTCATCTAAAGTTAATTGGGATCGGCTATATGAATTCTTCTTTTCCATTACATTCAATTGAGTGCTACATTTTTTGATAAATGTAGTACAATAAGATCATTTTGGACCACTTTTGTCCAAGTTAGCTTAGGTCTATCTCTGCCTCTCTTAACTATTTTAAGTTTAATTTGTTCTGTTTTTCTGACCAATGCATCACTAAGTCTTTGTTTCGCATGTCCAAACTATCTTATTCTATGCTCTCTAATCTTATCCTCTATAGGTATTATCCCCATTTTTTTTTCTAATGCACTAATTACGGATCTTATCCATCATAGTATGTCCACATATCCATCTTAACATCTAAATTTAACTAATTTCATGAGAAGTGGTACGCATGAAAAAGTCACAAACTATTGAACATCTAAATTCCAAGAAAGAAACTAATATCAATAACTTAAATAGCAGATAAATATTTCACCATTGATAGAAGCCTCAAAAGATCAAACTTGAGATGGATGTTATTATCTGACAAATATTGCAAATTTAGTCAAGCTTTGAATTTCCTTATAAGTTCCGGTCCCCAATTGTTTGACTCCATAAAAACAGAAGATCTTTAGCAACCACATTTCTTTATTCCATTTGCTAGTTTGGATATTTTAATTGAAAACAAAATATCTTAGATTAGAGAGAATTGCCTCATCTCAATTCCCAGTAAATTAAATTTGGGATGCAAATATAAATGGATGATTACTAATATTAGTAATACAACTGAGACAAATTTAGCCAGGTGAGAAGGATCAACAATGAAAGCTCTCATCCAAAACTAGTTAACATGAGGCATATAATGATTCAAAAAGCAATAATGCATCAACATAGGAAAGATTATGAAAATAGAGAAAAATAAATAAATAAATAAATCTTTAGAATGAAGATATATATCGCATTACCTACCTCCCTCTCCATGACACAATAATATGATTGGGACTATCCACAAATTCACATAATTTCGGAAGATTCTCCTCACAATCCAACACAAGAGCCCCATTCGTGTACATCTCTGATGATAAACTAGGGAAGACGTGCGCTCGAACTGAGATGGAAGTTTGTCTGTGTATGAATTCTACAATTGTTGAAGGGTGTATGTCCTTATCCAGATTACCAATCAAAATAACATGCTGTTTGTTAACCCCTCCAATATCAATTTCTTCTTTAATATACATCCTCTCTGACTCCACAAACAAAGGACGAAGAAAGAGAGAGTTGGAAGTGTTAGTCCACAAACTATGATCAGATAAACAAGTAATATATGTATTTGAAAACAAACTAAAGGGTGTGCAGGACAAAATGGAAAACATCTAAGTTGAAAATAGAAAAATTTTCATTGAGGTGCTATGAAGACACCAAGAAAGCCAAAGAGGAAGTGCTCTAAAGAAATATACAACATTCAGTATAAATTCCTGTTGAAACAAAGCTATTGCCCTTCATTCCTCCTAATTCGAATGGCAGAGGGAAAACCTAGGAAAAGCCTTATTAGTTGAAATTTTAGCATTCTGCTGGAAATATAATTTATATAGCAGTTAAAAGCTCTAGGCTCTAGCAAACCTTTAGAATAACAGCTATTGCTCAGAGACTGGCTGGCACACTTTATTTCCTATAAACAAGAAAACAGAACGTCATAAGAAGTTGCTAGGATAAATCATTTTGTGCTTAGACAAAGAAATTCTAAACATTCAATATGAGAAACACTTGCCTGGGTAAAATACTTTGATACTGTTGAATCAGGCTTCATACCAGGCAAGCTGGGAACATGTTCATGAAGAGGGCCGCAATTAGAAAGTAAATGAGATCTATCAGCAGTAATTTCAAGTTTGTCTCTAACTATCTTCAAAAACATGGCAACATTAGGGTCAAGTTGTTTATTGGACTGAACAACGCATATATTCTCAATTTTCTTGTCAGCCATATACCCAGCATTTGGACCATGTGTCCATGTAATAAAAAAGGTGCACATACATTGTTCTTCTCCATCAACAAAAGAATGATCTCTGCGATTCACCTGCTAAAATAGCCCCATTCACAAAAGCCAAATCAGAAAAATCATAATAACAGTCATATCAAAAGGGAAATATGAACGCTGTGTTTCTTTAATAAGCGCGCGCGCGCGCGCGAGTGTGTGTGTGTGTGTGTAGAGAGAGAGAGAGAGAGAGAGAGAGAGAGAGAGAGAGAGAGAGAGTATTTACATCCTCTATGACGGCATCGTGTAAGCGGTTGTCGGAGTCGGTGAAGGAGTGAGAAACGCAAACATCCATGTCCTTGGCGACATTTCCGCACTTCCAATCTTGTAACTGAACGGAGACTGGCCTGAAACGGTTCTGGAAATCATTAATCTCTTGTAGAGACTTGAAGTTTTGAGGTTCGAAAACGCTTTCGTCTTCATCGGTGAAGTTCCTGTACTTCACCGTCAGTTTCTCTCCGTCGAGTACTGTACGGACGGAGTACCATGCGTCGTCTATGGTGGAACGGTATTCGACGTCGTAACGGGACAGAGAAGGAGGTTCGCCGGATTTTATAGTCGGTTGTGACATGAGAGAGAGAGCCAAAAGGTCAGTGGCCAGAGAAAGATGAATGAGAACATGGAGCGTTTTGAATTTGCGCAGTAATATATATTTTACAACTTTTTATTTTTTGGTCGAAATTAGAACTTTTTATTTACATCAGTTTTATTTTTTTTTTATGAAACGTGGCAATAAAAAATTAATCTAATAGTGCGTTTGGTTTATTTCATCACAAAGGTGCATTTGATTAATCTATCAAAAAATACCTCTTATGCTTTTTCTTTTTCTTTTTTGAGGAATCTTATGCCTTTCTTAAAGCTTTGTTTAAGCACATTATTTTTTTAATTTTATTTTCCGTAGTTATTACATGTTAAATTAATAAATTTAGATTAAATAATTATAAAATTTACGTAATTTTATATATTACATTAATTAGTTTTTATATTTTTAATATTTAATTTTTATATTTTTAAAAATTAAGTTATTTAGTCATTTTATTAATATTTTCATCCTAAAATCATTAGCTAACTACTTTAATATTATAAAATAATTTATTTGCTCTTTCTTTATATATATTTATCTTTATTATTTATTAAGTTTATTTTATTTTAAATTTTATTTTATATATAGATCGTCTGTAAAATAATAAAAAATATTATTTATATTATTTAAAATTATTTTTTTAGTAATACCTATAAAATTAAAATAAATTATATATATAGATTATCTGCAAAATAATAAAAGATATTATTCGTATTATTTAAAATTATTTTTTAATAATATTTATAAAATTAAAATAAATTGTGTAAAAAATATAAATAAAATTAAAAATAAATATGACTTAATAAATAATAAAATATATATATATAAAGAGAGAGTAAATAAATTATTTTATAATATTAAAGTAATTGACTAATATTTTTAGGATGAAAATATTAATATAATGATTAAACAGTTTAATTTTTAAAAATAAAAAAATATAAATATTAAATATTAAAAATACAAAAATTAATTAGTATAATATATAAAATTTAGAAAACTTTATAATTATTTAGCTATAAATTTATAATATTATCTTCCTTCCTCAATAAGTTTTTTTTTCTTTCGCAGTCCAGTGTTCCTTTTCCCATTTCTTACTCTCAAATTAGGATTGTTGCATTGGCCAGGCAACATTGTTGAGAATTTTTTGAAAATTTATATATATATAAGATTTTTAAAAAAAGTTTGAATTATTTATAAATTTTTTTTAAATTTTAAATTACCCCCTCCTTTTTTTTAATTTTTACAAGAAATAAAAAAAATTATAATAAATTATTTATTCTATATGCAATAGTTCTTTTTTAAAAAATTGATAAAATATTTATAATATATAAATACAAAAATAAATAAATAAATAAATAAAATTTTCAATTAAATTAATTTGAATCCATTTAATAAATTAAAGTACTTATTTATTTTAATTATTTTTAAAAAATTATATTCATTATTTAATTTTTTTCTCTTTATTTTATTTTTATTATGAACAATCTTATAAATTTAAAATTTTATACACATATATATTAATATTTTTTATTAATAAATTTTTTAATAATAAAAATATATTATTAATAAATTTATAAAATACTGTTAAAATAAAAAAATAAATAAATACGAAGAAATTAAAATTTATAAAAAAAAAATTGGCCCATTTATTTCGAAGTTTAAGGTTTATTCTTGGTTTGCTTCCTTTTGTTTAGCGCTGTAAAGTCTTTACAAAGATCTCAGAAGATTTTCAATTTCTCTGTAGTTTGGCTATCTCTTGGAAATCAGCTTCGTTGCCGTTTGAAAGTTTTCCTTAGTCAGTTGGTGAAAAGGAAGATTTTATGACATTCTTGGAAGCCATATTTACTCTTCTCTTGTTTGATGTTCGAACTGAGTTGTGCTATCAACGGTCCCTAAAAGAGTATTTAGGTTCTCTGTTTCCCTCATTCATCACTGTGTTAAAATTTGAGGATGCATGGAATTTTTGGGTTGGCGAAATAGTTTTATCTAGTCTTGCTCTTATGTTACTGCTAGTGAATTTGTACAGGATTTTATTTCTCTGTTTATTTGTAGGCCTTAGTGGTGATGTTTTTCTAAGGCCATTATTCATCAGGGTAGAATCTTCGTGTTTTAAGTTCTAGCAAACTAAGAGGAAGATTAGATTTTTTCTTTGTTCTCTGTATTTCTGATTTCAGGCTCTATGTTCTTATCTGTTGTTTTAATGAAATTATCTTTTATTGCTAAAAAAAATTGAAATTAAAATCGGTTCATTAAATTAAAATATTAGTTTTTTGATAATTGAATATTAACATATACACGAGAATTTAAAAAAATTGTTAGTGTATCGATCTCTTTTTTCTCTCTCTTAATTTTTTCTAATAAATTAATTATAAATTAATTAATTAATTCATAATAATTACTAATTATATTCTTTTATAAATTAAAAAAATTAAAAAATAAAATATATGATTTTTTTATAAAATATAAATTAATTACACATTAATATAATTTACTAATATATTTTAAAAATTTTAAAAATAAAATAATAAAATATGTAATTTTTGATATTCCTAATATATATATATATACACACACACCGTCAAATTAAAAAAAAAAGGCCAACTCACATTTTTTCTTTTTTAATTAAGTTTTTATTTAATTGTAATTTTTTTAAAATTTAAAATTTAATAATTAATAAATTATATTTATGACTTTTAATCTTCTTCAAATTAATTACACATTAATATAATTTAATAATATATTTATATTTTTTAGAAAAAAATTAAAAAGTTTAAAAATATAAAACTCTAAATATTCATAATAAATTAATTATAATTAAATAATATATTTATAACAATAATTAATTTATATATTTTAAAAATTTTTAAAATTAAATAATAAAATATATAATATTTGATATTCCTAAATTCTTATCAATATTTAATATATATATATATATAAGTCAAGAAAAATTAAAATATTATATAATGCCACAAAATATATATATACATGATATGAAAAAAATAGTATTTATTGCATTAGTAAAAAAAAACTCATCAAAATATGAATATCAAATATCATGCATTTAATAATTATTAATAATATTTTTAACTTAAATTATTAAGTCACAAAAATAAAATTTATATGATAAACATGAGTAATAATGATAGATGAACAACAGTAAACACAATGAATACACTTTCTACTGCCATCCAGACAGAACCAGTTTTTCATACTTTCTCTCTGCTTATTCTTCCTTCCTGTTCGCAGTCCATTGCTAATAAGATAGATCACTTAGTAGAAATAGTTCATATTCCAGAAGACTCCAAGATAGATAGCTTTCAGTTGTCTGTACTTAATCCTTATGTTATTTTTCAGAAAACTAATTATATAAAAAAGATCTCTAATCTCATCTCTCCTAGAAGACTTCATGTGAAAGAATTCATACAGACTACTTGTCTGAACCAATGTTCTTTGTCTTCTACTTCTAAAGAACGGTATGTGACTATAGAGATTCCTGCATAATTTATTTTTACAGTGAAAAAAATATAGATACTCACATCTTCATCTTAGAGGCGTTCAAGTTGTTATCTCTTATCATGGAAGGGTCTTCCAGTTACTGTCAGATTATCTTTACTGAATTTCATATATGTTCACTTTGAACATGCAGTAATTGACACTATCCTAATAACACTTAATGTTGGAAGTGTTGTTCTAAATTTTTTTTCTAAACTATAATGTCCTTAAATGATGTTCATCTTTCCATTGCTTTGAAGATTTAAGTTTAGATCACTGGTGCTGACCAGATTGAAGGATCTTTGTCTGCTATAATTCATCATCAGATTATCTACAGATTGCAAGATCATGCAATCAACTTATCTGTTTCAGGAGTATCTACAAATACTCTTTATATTTATGCAGATGCAGACACTACTTCAATTATTGTACAGACACCTAGACAACTATCCAGAGAAGATCTCATGAAACTCATTCCATTGGAATGAGTTACTTTTTATGAGAAACAACAGAATTCTAGACCAATCCAGACTATGGATCCTATCTTTATCAAAAAGAAATATTGTACAGTCAAAACTGTCTTTCAACCACCCACAGAAAAGGATTCAGATGAAGCTAGTTCTAGTTCGATTCCTGTAATTTTTCATAATTGCATGGCAGTTTCTTCTATTGGAGGACAAACAAAAAATATTCCAGTCACAGCTTCACAACTAGAGGAGATATAGTTTAAGCTAAAAAAATTAGAGGTCATTTCATTTGGGATGTCCCAGGATTAGGAGCATGTGACCTTTGCTGCACTTGCTATGAAGATGGAGAGTTTTATACCCCTCCATCACAAACTAGAGAGATTATGAACCAAAGAAATTTTTCTCTTCTTCCTGTAAGACAGAAGCAGCATGATGTAAACGTCCTCCTCCTGATATAGATAGTTCTCCTTAGATTGGAATTTTCTAGAAATTCAAAAAAAAAAAGTATCCACTCCCTCACCCTATTTATGATAAGGCTCTCAAAGTCCTACAAAAAGGACTTCTTGATGTTTCAAAACCACCAAAAATACCTAAACCACAAAAATCTAAAAGATGTGCCCCACTAGTGCATCAATCCATTACCCAAATACCACAAGTTTGTATGATATTTTCTTCATCCACTCCACCTTCTCCCTCTCCAGAACACTTTTCACCACTTGAAAAATAAACTGATCCTCAAACAAAGATCGATACCTGACTTTTTATCCAACCAACCACAGTTCTGCCCTCTAGACAGCTAACAAGTCTCTCTTAAGGAGAAGAAGTTCTGAATTGGCAAACTCAAAATGCTCAAGTACAGAATAGCTATTTGAAAGCTATTGATTTCAATATTGATTAATTATTTGTTAAGATAGATAAGATCTTTTTAGTTCCGAAATCTATATTTACTGAAATTCAACATTATCATAGTTCTCTTACTATGAAATTAATCAATTAGATACAGAACTCAGAACTATAATTCAATAGCAAAATCTTGGACCCCTCTTTTCACAAAAAAAGGAAAGAAATACAAACACTAAAATCCAGACTTAAAATAATTGAAAGAGATTTGTTGTCAAAGCAAGTTCAATCCATTCCAGATCCCTTTTTTCTTAGCATCTCACCTATATACCAACATGTAACCTTTACCACACCAAACTTTGGGAACAATTCATGAACTATTTTCTCCAATGAAGCCTCATAAGATCTCAATTCCATCTTCTTTTATACCTCTAGTTACATTTGCTTCAAAGACTACTTCAACTTCACAAAAGACATATGTTGAAGTATCTCAAGCTCTTCCTCCAGAGCCTCCCCCTCCATGAATTTCTATGGCACTGAATACAACCTCTAATTTAGATTATTCAGAATTATCATATACAGCCTTATTTGAGATGATTATGACTCTGAATCTCAGCAAGCTAATATTTCTCAGCTTTTGATGGCTGAACCATCTGATCCACCTCTAACTGAACCAATTGTAGAAGATTATCCTCCAGAAGAAACTCTAAAGCATGATTTGAAATTTGAACACCATAGAACTTCCAAACAAATCAATGATCCATGGTTCACTTTTGATGATTTACCTTCAAAGAAATGGAGATCCAGGATCCTTGAATTCAATACTTGGCTTGACCTTCAGATGGCAAAGGAAGGTCCTTCACTTCCTCAACTGTTAAAGAATTTGCCTCTAGATTTACTAGAAGTCTCAGAGAATGGTTCACTTCGATGGATGAATATAACAAATTGTCATTTTTCACCAAGAGTATCTCTGATACTCTCTTGCAGATCTATACAACCTTTTTGGGTGGTCATACTATCATTTCTAAGAGATAGAAAGAAGAATTATTTGAAATGAAGTGTTGTTTTTTAAAAGTCAATGATATTGACCTTCATTATTAAAGAATGTCTGAGAAATTTTATATGTTAGGTGGATATGCAGATCCTACTATGAAGTAGGTTTATATCAATTCTCTCCCTGATAAACTTCAATCAAAAGTTAATTGGTTTATTCAACATACACCTAGACCACTCCAACAAGTCTTTTTGGGAGAAATTCATCAGTTCACTCATGCAGCTCTCACTAAACAATGTGAGCATCATAGAACTATGAAGAGATTTATGAAACATGATAAATGGCTTCAATATGCCTGTAAAACACCCACTTCTTTCAAGACTAAGTGCAAGAGAGATTGTGTCTGCCCCTCAAAAAAGAAATCTCATAGGCTTTCTTTTAAGGCAAGACAACCTCAACAATTCTTCAGAGGAAAGAGAAAAAAGTTCAAATTCTTTAAAAGGAGATCCCTTTACTTCAAAAGAAGAAGCCCAGATAGATGTTATGCATGTGGAGGAAAAGGGCATTTTGCTAAAAATTATCCTAAGAAGTCAATGAAGACAACAAAATTGATTCGACAGATTCATCAAGCTTCAATCTCTCTTCCAGACAATGTTGAGATTGAATCTGTTCTTTCATAATAAAGTGAAGTAAATCAAGAGACAATCATGACACTTCATATAGATGATGATGATTCACACTCAAAATATAGCTATTTAGATTTAGAAGAAGATAATTATCTTCCTCTCAATTATCATCTCCAGCAATAATAGTTGCCTTCTGCTTATGCTGCTAATCCCTCCTTATTAACTCCACTGGTGTAGATTTCATTACTTCCATCTAAGTATAATAGGGCTATTCCTCTTATAGCCTTTATAGATATTGGAGCTCATAAATCAATGATAAATCCTGTTGTGTTACCAAATTCTTATTGAAAGTCTCACACTGAACATTTCAGAACAGCAGATGAAAATATGTTTTCTACACATCTCATTATAAAGACTGTGTGATATGGACTCATGTCCTTGGCTCATCCCTTCCAGACAAAGATTTGTTGATAGATTTTAATGTTTATCAACAGGCTCAGAATTTGCAAATCCTTCATACTGGAATTCGTCACAAAAAGTTTTTTAAGCCTTATACTGAAATACAAAGTTCCTATATTTTTAAAGACATTAAAGCTTTATTACTTCCTTCTTGTGCAAACTCTCATACAGAGTTCATTCATCCTAAGCCTTTATGAAAAAATGAAGAGTTTCTTATTTCTCTTCCTTTTAAGAAGAATGAAGATATTAATCTTACAAAGGCTTCTAATCCTAGCATGTCACCTTCAGATCTTGTTCTTGCTAGACAAGAATGTGAATCTTTATTGCAACAAGGATTTATTGAATCAACCAAGTTCAATTGGGCTTGTCAAGCATTCTATGTAGAAAAATGATCAGAAGTTCTTAAAGAAAAAAAGAGACTTATCATCAATTATAAGCCTCTTAATTTGTTTCTTGCAAATGATAAATTTTCTTTACTAAAGATTTCTACTTTGATAGTTTTCAAAATTTGATTTGAAAACGAGATTTTGGCAATTGGGTATTAAGCCAGATGATAAGCCCAAAACAACATTCTGCATTCCTGTTGCTTAGTACCAATGGACAATAATACTATTTGGATTGAAGGTTGCCCCATCTCTGTTTCAAAAGGCCATGATCAGAATATTTCAGTCCATTCTCTATTCCACACTGATTTATGTTAATGATATCTTATTATTTTCTTCAACAGTAGAAGCTCATCATAAATTACTTCGGCAATTTATTTCTATCGTTAAGCAGTATGGTATTATGATATCTGAAGAGAAAAGCACTATAGGCTGAGATTCAATTGACTTCTAGCGTTTACATTTTGAAAATAGAGTTTACACTCCAGGTCTACAAATTGCAGAAGAATTACTCAAATTTCCTTATCAGAATTTGACTTTCAAACAGATACAACAGTTTTTTGGTATAATTAATTATATCAGAGACTTTTTTTTTTCTACAGTAGCACAACACATCAATCAGTTATCCAAAATGTTAAAAAAAATACATCATCTTGGTCAAAAGAATAAACAGCAATTGTTCAAATCATTAAGAAGGTTGCCTCTCAACCTACTCCACTTCACATTCCTTCTAATGGTTTTAGAATTTTACAAACAAATGTAAGTGATGAATATTGGGGTGTTGTGATCCTTGAAAAAATTGATGAAAAAACTCAATATTGTGGCCATGCTAGCAGAAAATTCAAAAAGAGTGAAAAACATTATCATTCTGTATACAAATGAGATTTTGGAGGTAAAATATGATATCAAGAAGTTTGAATTTTATCTTTTTAGTCATCATTTTCTCTAGAGGGTGTTGTGGATATTAAAAGTTAGAGCTCACTATAACCGTAGGAAATTCTTCCTACAAACAGAGGTACAGTGTATTATTATACCAGACAGCACATGCTTCCTTAAGCCTGCTTACTGCTAGTAGCAGCTATAGTAGGATTTCCAGCTTATATACCTCAAAAACCATATTTCTGATTTATTAAAACAGAATCAGTCTAAGCTGCAAATTTCATACGGAGCATACTCTATCCTCAGATGAACAATAGAATATTGTTTCACCAGATAGCCTCAAGCATCATCCATATATATACAACAATACTCAAGGCCTTAAACAGGACATCGCTCTTTTAACTTTCTCTGGTTAACATACTCATATCATTAATCTGGATCAATAAATACTATTCATAAATAAACATAATAATAAATTAGGAAGAATAGAGAGATGCTTAGAAAGACATGATTTTATTTAAAGAAAAGAATTAATCTAAAGTGGCTATATCCTCCTGAACCGATACAAGAGTCCTAAATATATAGGAAAAACTAATAAAACAATAAAAATGAGATCGTCATGGATGACCTCAGAACACAATAACTGAAAGAAATCATAAAGCACACGTGAAGAAATAGCACCTTCACAAATTATTACAGATAAGCATACTATTATAAACAGTACAAAGTGGATTACTATTTATCCACTATCTGACTTAAAGAGAATGAGATTGTGATAAATTCATATTCTGATAATCATTTTCATCTGACTCATAAAATGAGAGCACCATCAGATCTCTTTCATAAGCCATTAGATTAAAAGTGGTTGATTGAGTGGTGGAATTTGACTGAGCACTAGCTAAAGCATTTTCAATGTCTGCCTAAGTGGTTAGTGTACCATCAGCATTTCTTTGAACTCAGGGGCTAGCATCTGTAGTAGTGACAGTTGGAACTGTCGTGAGAGCTAATTCTACTGAGACTTGTTGATCTAACTGAGCTGGAAGAGATAAGGAGGAATCTTTTTAAGCCGGTGGAGTCTGTGAAGTGCTTGGTCCTACTCCTGGTGTTTCTTCAAAATCAGAGGGTCCATTATCAACAAAATATTCTCCTGTGAGCTGGAAAGAAATATCAGTGGTTGTCTCTGCATATGACTAGTCATGATTGGTCCAGTTTTTGTCTTTTACCATTAAAGTACAGATTGAAGATATTTTGACTTCCTGAAAATAGTTATTAAGACTACAGAGATTATGTCTTAATTCTATCTGCTTCTAGTAATTGAGATAAATCTGACCAGTAAGTGTTTTTCAATAGACTGCTTGATTTCTTGACTAAAATACACATGCACTAGGATATTGAAACAAAGGTTTATGAAAAATAAATTTTGCATGATAATTCCTTGCTTTTTTCTGGTTTTTCCTATAACTTTTTTCTATGAATGATATACAAAAACTGTTGTTGCCACCATGAAATCTGGTTGAACCATTTTTAAGAATTTATAGGATAGAGAAGCTGCATGTTCATCACGTGTAATGAAATTGAGCATATCCAGAACAGGAATCTCAGCTGCATGGTTGTACAGTGTTGTGATACACCATAAAAATCATAACTTAGAAGGAAAATGTGGATGACTGGGTGAAAGATAATAAACTAACATCTATGGATATACTGGATGAAAAATATTAGCTTCTGGATCAATATGGAAATGGTTTTGGATATGTTCAAGGTAAATAGTGACATGGGTACCGGCAAAGTTCTATGCATCTTCAGGTGTTTGAAAATTACATCTAGGTGAAAAAGTCAATATTAGGGTTAAGAATAAAGGGTGGTCTAATGGGTAAGTTTCCAGGTGCATATCATCTATACATAAGGATATAAGGAAAAGTGGTTATCATTGTTATCACATGAATAGATTTTGAAGGTCTGAATAACATATCAGGGATAATATTTTTCTGGCCTTTAATGTGCTCAACAGAATAGTTATATTTTGAAAAACATTCTTGAAACTTGAGAAGTTAATCAGTTGGGAGTGTCTTTTATTTAAATTCAAGAGCTCTGAAGAATGAGGTAATATCAATGATGATGAAAAAATATGACCAAGAAGATGAAATTTAAGAGAACATAATAAAAAATTACACTCATGCATCACATGGACATGCGATTAGTTGATACATTAAAAAAAATTAAATAATTCTTTAATTCCGCAATCTAACATATTGCAAATTTTGAATTTAAATTTTTATTTATTAAAATAAATTTTATATATAATTTTTTAAATTTTTTTAATAAAAATATTTATCACTAAATTATATCTTATCAACTTAAAAAGACTAAATATTGATAAAATAACCTATAAACTCAACTTTTATTATTTGCAGAGCAGGATGACATTCCAACTGATAGTTCAATCCAGACATTGAGAGAAAGGGAGAGATGGCTTTACATATGTCCATAATAAAATCTTAAAATTTCAAGTTTTAATGTTAAAATTATAAAATGCTAAATCACCTATTGTATAACATTTAAAAACAAATTGTTAAAACAATTCAAATTAATTTTCAATCAACTATTTAGTTTTCTATTATGAGAGAACAAAAAGAAAGAGTGAAAGACCAAAGAGAAAAGTTTCAGTCACTTTCATCCACCTACAACATATAATATAGTACAATACATATTGAATTATTTCACAATAGTACACTAATCAAATACACATGAATGTAAAGAAAATAAAAACAAATGGTTGTTCTTATTCATATTCACAACAAATACTATAATATTTGTTCATAAGTTTTAAATGAAAATGATTTCACAATAAAGCTGCTGAATAAACTTCCTACTTTCAAGTTAATGAAATATCTTTACCAAAAAGTCCTGTTATTCCCTTCCCCGGGTCATTTTGTTTCACAATAGACTCCCCAACCAATACCTACAGTACAACAAAACAGATTAAATTTTACATTATGTTTGGATCAAATAAATGTAAATTTTAATTTTATTTCTTAATAAAAAATCATTTGTAAATAAGTTCTCATGTTTAGTATTATAGAAATCATTTGCAAAGTGAACTTAGTCTTATTAGCCAAATTTTGATTCATCGGGCAACAAGTGTTCTCCAGCAGTGGTGTTAATACTGGATGAAATTGAAGGTTAGTCAAGCTGGTACAGTAGTGAGGGGCAATAAATCCTGGATAGCCCCAAAGCCTAATTCTTTTAAGTGTAATGTGGATGTGGCAGTATTGCCTTCTGGTAATTTTGGAGTTGGAATGTGTGTGCGTGATTGTAGGGGATGCTGTATGGCTAGAAAGATCGAAAGTTTAAGGGGTAATGGAGATCCTACTATAGGGGAGTTGCTGGGTTTTAGAGAAGCTTTGAGTTGGATTAAAACGTTGCAGTATAAGCCTATTACTGTTGAAACAGATTGCCAAGTGGTGGTACAAGCAATATAATCAAGAGCTTCTGGGGTTTGTCTTATTTTCAAAGTTTAATTTTAGATTGTAAGAATCTATTAAATGATTCTCCTTTGGTGAATTTTGCTTTTACATACAGATCAGCGAATCAGGTCGCACATACTTGTGCTAGAGCGGCTGATTCCATGTCTGATCTTCAATGGGGGGTATGCCCTCCTGATTTTTTGATTGTTGCTTTAATGGCTGATTTTAATAATACGCGCTAAGAGCACAATGCCAATATTTCAAAAAAAAAAATCTAGAGTTCATTTGCAAATTCTAACAAATTTGATGGAATACAGTTTAAATATGACCATAATCAAATTTAGAGAGAAAACTCTAAATGATACTTTCATTTAAACCAAATATGAAATGTATGGATTTGCAAATAGATTCCATAAAATTTAATGGAATTCACTTATTAACAAACAAGCTCTTAGCATACATAAGACATATCCATTAACAATGCTGTAACGTAATGTAGTTCATGGCTGATTATCATGTTCAAGTTTGATTCAAACTTATGATGATGCAATTTTAGTGAGATCTTTGAATGTGAAGGTGAGAATGCATAATACTGTTAGGTCAAGTCATATTTACTGAGATCTCTGAATATGTGGAGCTTACCGCTTTCACCCCAGCCTCTTGTACATAGGCAATATCTTCAGGAGTAAATAACCCAGATTCCCCAACTACCTGAAAGTCCAACAAAAATAATTTAGAAAGAGAAAAAGAATAACAGTAGTTCATGAGATCACATGAGCAACTCAAGGCATGTATTCCCCCTACACAAGTTGACATGTGTAGGAATAGGATATCTACTTTTTCTTTTTAGAATTACATATCAATCCAACTCATTGAAGAGCTGCTTACAATTATGTCTTTTTGTCGGATAAGTTGTCCTCGCTCTCCTTGAAGAAGCTTCCTTGTGTTACTGATATCAACCTCAAATGTTTCTGAGGGGCAAGCAGAAGTAAAGAGAAATTGGTGGTGGTTAGAATAATTTGCATATAGCACAGTTTTAATTATGTATAGCACTGTTTTAAAACCATTTCACAGATGTTGGAAAAGCTTACCAAGATTACGATTGTTGATACCAATCAGCTCAATTCCCTCTATTCCAAGAACACGATCCATTTCCCTCTCGTCATGCACCTATGGATAAACATCAGGAGCAACAATAATGTGGTCATATTACAAACATTGAGGAATACTTTATCCTTTTTATTTCAATGCAACTGAGGAAATTGTCATGGTGGGAGGAAGAAAAGATAGCCCAATCTCTCATCTTCATGGCACTAGCTATGCCAATACAAAAGGTGCACAAATTAAAGCATAGTAACAAACTCATACAAAACTTGCCCTTCTATTTTTGTTTAATAATGTAAAAAATAAAATCAGTTCTCAAAATAATGTATACAATCTAGAGTATTTTTCACCACAGTGCCAACTGGGAGCTATGGATCCTAGCCAATCAGAAGATAACAAGCAATACAAAATCACAGTTCTTAAAATAAAATTGCTGGTGGGATATGAGTTTTCGGCAACAAAATCAACAACCCAAGTGATTGCCTATTTAACCTGCCCAGGCTAATTTGATGAATGACAATTTTTCTGAATAAAACAAATGGTAACTGACAACTCTCTCATATCTAATTTTATTTATGGAACAGCAGAACTTGGGTTCAGTCTCTAAAATCTTAGAAATAAATTAAAACAGAAGTACTATTGAAGAAATAAGAGACGCAGTCTTTTGGATTTATCAAGGAACATTTTTAGTTTAAAGCTAAGTTACCTTTTCTGGTTATAGCTATCTTCTTTGTTCAAATATGCATGAAATTAACAGGATTTACAATTCAAAACAGGGACTACTGTGGAATGAAGATTTGCATGAGAGAGGTGCAAAGAAATCAGCATAAGGTAACAATTTGATACCCGCAAATTTGTCCTTGCAGAGGGAAAATTTGTTGTTGCAAAATTCATTACAGGAAATAATTTTCCTTCAATCACCATTCACCTCTAACCCCACAGCCAAGCTCACATTTATGAATGAGATGAAGGATAGGTTTGCTTTTCATATTAAATTGGTATAGAGTTTTAATTTCCCCATCATTTTAATCCAAAGCGAGAGTTACAATCAAAGTTTTCATTATTCACAATTCACAAACTGAAAAATAGTTAGAAAAGTTCTGCATAAAAGAACAAGTGAGTAATTTTACTCAAAAGCAACTGATTCTTGAAAACACATATATTTCATCAATGAAAGTGATTAAACAAAAAAATGAAAGAAACTTGATGATAATAAAAGAGGTGTCATGCAAACCTCGACAAGTGCTGCCAAACCAAGCTTTTTACATATTTTAGTCATGTATCTGATGTCAAGATCAGGCAAAACAGCAGCAATTAGAAGAATGGCATCAGCTCCTTTAGTTCGGGCATAGTATATCTGCCATGCATCTATAACAAATTCTTTGCACAGTAGTGGGCACTGCATCATTTGGTGGCAATAGAACCACATTTTAAAGTAGCCATCAATGTAGAGAGCATGTGGAACAGATCTCGTATGGCAACAACAATCATACCGTTACTCCTGCATTCCTTATAGCCTCCAGATTTTCGAAGCGCCCCTTAATTTACAAAAGCAAAAGGAAGTTACCAAATTGAATTTGCTGATATCTCTCCTTATCCACAATTTAAACAAAAAGAAAAGATAAATATAACGCCATGACAAAATGAGAATTTCCAAAAAGATGGTATATCTACCTTAAAGTATTTTTCATCAGTCAAAACACTAAGACACGCAGCACCACCTTTCTCATAAGCTCGGGCAATTCCAACCTATCATGAGAAACACTCAAAATTTATAATGGAATGATATAAAATTAATGAAAAGAAAAAACACTAACGACAACCACCCAGCTGCACCATTTCCAAGTTAAATGCGAACAAGTGGTTCATCTTCTGATAAGAAGTTTCAGTTATAGAAGGCTTTGTTGGAAAAAAGGCAGAATTAGAATTTTAAAAAATTACCACTTACAATATAACAATAATTGGGAACAATAATTTAGGACTATCCAGACTCCTACATACAAAGCCCAGCATGGATTAAAGTTAAAGATATGAAGAGCATTAATTCAAATACAGAGATTCAAACATTGTTATTGTTAGCATAAGCCAATCAACCCAGAAACCAGATTAAAAATTGGTCTGGGTTCAAGTTGTTGTGAAACACTCAAGAGAGTAAATCTAACCAATGAATTCAATACAAAATGCAACTAAGAAAAAGAAATATGGGCAATATTACTGGATCAAAGTTCTCTCGAAGGATTCATCTGCTTGGTGAAGCCTTCTTCACTTCAGCAATCAAACCAGGAAGTCCAGTTCTAAGATTGGCTTGCTTGAGAGCTCCAACAAAATCTCTGGTGGGAGAAGCATTCTCCAGATATTTCTTCAACGTAGAGAGAGGCACCCTCTCTTTTAACTGAATATAAATAAAAATAAAAATTGAAAAACGGAATCACCTTTAATAGCAAAACCAAATCTCCATCAAAGTATACTATAGCATACAAAAAGAATCAAAAGAATTACCTGGGAGACTTCCATATCCTTGTTCCATACAATCTCCTCAAGGATATTCCGAGGAGTATTGCCCTCATTCTGTATACGAAATTCAAAGGGTCCCACATAATGCAAAGGCGGACCCGTCGGTGGCCGCCGTCTAATTCTAATACCCTGGCTAGCAGCAACCTCGTTTTGAAGCATACCCACTTCCCACTCCTTAATTTTAAGAGCATCTGCAGCCTCCTCCCTCACGGCGGTGGACGACACCATAGCTGAGCCCTCTTTGGTCTCCGGCTACAAAATCCAACCATCCGCATATTATTATTATTATTATATCAAAAAGAAAAAAAAGATTCAATTTTTCAATGAGGGCATCACTCTAAAAGCTAACCTGTTGAGCTCTAATGGAGGAGGAGACAGAGAAACAATTCCCTCTATGGAGGTCCATTGACCGTCTGACTGACAAGTCAGGCTTGTGATACAGAGAAAGAGTGGGTCTGAATGAAATCCTATGTGAAACCAATCCTTCCATTATCTAACCGGAATGTTTCAGAGAAAACCCAACTTGGTGGTGCAGCTCTTTGGGAACACAACTATGGTGGGGGGGTGGGCGTGGTTTGCCGTCGGAAAGTTGGCTGTGACTTCGAGAAATACGCAACGGCTTGCCGTTTAGGTTTAAAACCACCGATGCTGTTATGATTTTACGTTGAATTGAGAAATTTTACATGGCAGGTTATGATTGCATTGTTATGGTAACATTTGCTAAAAACAGTGTAGTATTTATGATTATGAATTTACCAATTTTTTCAGGAAATTTATTTATGTTAAAAAATTGGAGATCTGTTTCTGCATATCATTCGTGAGCTGAGACAATTTTATTGTTTTTAATTTTTTATTAATTTAAACTAAATTAAATAATTTAATCCAAAAACATAGTCATAATATATCTTAATTCTTAATATCATTCAACCATCTCATTTCTAATGTGCATTACCAAATACCAAACTTTTCATTTTTTTATTAATTTAAATTAAATTAAATAATTTAATTCGATCACATATTGCTAATGTGTATTACCAAACTTAGCAATTTAATATATTAAATAATTTTCATAATGAATATCATATAGTATTTGCAATAAAATTCTCTTTCAACCCTAGAATTTTATCCGTGAAAAAAGGAAAGGAAAATTGATGAAAAGAAGGCAAAACCCCTCAACAAAGGTAGATTTATTAGACTGTAATAACATACTAAAAAATTAAAAACTTCTATGAATAATCCAAATGATAAAGGGACATTTCAACAACAAAATCTTGTGACTTTGTTCAATAAATCTTACATTAGAATCTTGCTCAAAATGTGATGGAGTGCTTATATTCACCATATTTCTTTCAAATAATAAAAAAAATTTTAAAAGGACGAAAAGACTTTAATGTCCTTGATGTCATCAAGTTTGTTTGTTCACTTGCACAATTAAACATAGGAGGTAGATAAACAAAATTCGGAACTTTGACAAGAGGTTGTGCCTTTGGAATGTAAATTTCCAAACATAATTTTCAAGTATAGCAAACTTTGTTGTATAATCAATCGAATTCAAATAGTAAACAAAATCTCACAAACATGTCCTATAAAGAAAGAAAGATCACTTGTCTTGACTGAAGTTTAGCTACAAGTTGTTTGTTGACCTCAACTTTATATCTTTTGGTTTCAACTCCTAAGAAAGAAGCACAATGGATATGCACTCAGCTAGAGATACGAAACTGAATAGAAGCACAACAGAAAGCTCATTTAAAAAGGTTTCTGAACCCATCAAAAATTTTAAGAGCTCTCAATTCACCACTTCTTATATCCGTCAATCTTCTTCGCAGTACCTGTCAAACCAAACATAAACCACTATAAATATACAAGTTAAATAAAAGAAAGAAAAGAAGTATGGCGCATATCAGAAAACATAAATACGAAACAGTGAATTATGGTACGCTTCTGCAATTCTCTAAAAGTAATGACATGCAATAGCACAGTGCTTTGACATTACATTTATCAGTCAAATAAGTACTTCTAGACTGAAAATTGAAGAAAGGTAAGAGTACTATAATCTTACATTTTGAGCACGAAATAATATTCTCCGCTCACTGTTACACAAGTCTACTGCTAACTGTTTCAGGAAAAATCTTCTGCTAAGTTGTTTTGGAGATGTTATATCCAAATCCATCGATCGACTTGCCTACGAAGATAGAATGTTTAAGAACCATTAGATCATCCGCCACAAAAGCTCAAGATAGTATATAAAGAAAACAATAAAAGCTACTTAAAGACATTTCATAATTTGAATTGCACAGAAAATAGATATGGCATACAAATTAAAGAAAACTAAGGTTAACATTTTTCACTAATAAAAAACAAAGGAACTTAATATATCTCTGCATCACTTCAAAACACCGAGTTTAAACTTACAGCTATACATTTTTAGGTACATGAGACGTCCATGTATGTACCAGAGTCCCAAACCCTGAAACCCTCCAGAATCCCCCACCCCAACCCTTTCCTTTATTTCCTAGTAAAAGAAACTAACACCTCGACAGAGCCCAGTGGCAATGCAGTAAGTATTCTAGGCAAGGCTCATGTTGCAATCACTATGCAAAAAAGTCCCTCACCTGCAAGAATTTGGTGTATTTTGATATGCTCATCTCACAACTATCCAATATGAATTGTAATGCCTGTTCCTCAATTTCTGGATATCTTACATCCTTCTTGACAGTTGTCTTATTTGATGCTGTAGATGCCATCTGAAGCGAAAACTTTAAGATATATAACCCGACTAGAAAATGATTTCATAATCAAGAGAATAAAACAACAAACCTCTTCAAATCGTCTGCCTCATACATGGAGGGCTGACTGGTAAACAAGCATACGCCATTAACTCCACTGGCCAACCAGTGATTCGCAAAGGGAAACACTGGGATCTGTTAATTGAACAGGAATGTAAAAATTAAGCTCAAAATTATTCAGCAGCTTTGAATATGATCAAATACAAGAAAAGGTGCCTAGCATTGATTCAGAACTCCTGTCTGGCATTTCAACTTCATTTGAAATAAAGTTTAGATGACCTCAGATAACATGATTCAACACTTAAATTTACATGTAATAGACTAATATTTAGAAAACAGTACAACTACAAGCTAGTGATAAACAAATACATCAAAAGTTGGTAAGAGGAGACTGAAGGTAATGCTATCTGTCTATCAATACTCACACTGACAATCCATGCTTCTTAAGAGCTTCTAACTTCTCCTTGTAACATTTGTCTGATTTCTTCAGAGACAATGACATTTGTCTACTGAATCACTAGGGTTGGTACCCTCCCTAGGAACAAATCCATATGATAGCAACAACTCTCCATTAGATTTCTTACCATATGATATGAAAACCTGCATCAAGCAACATTCTTATCAACTGTCAAGAATGTTATAGACTTATAGTTATATAATGGAGATGGGAACAGGGATATTATCACTGAGATTATCTAATAATTCAAGTGCAGTTAATATTGTTGAGATACAAACAAGATCTGTTAAGTCTTCCTGTTTTTAATATTTATATTTTATATATTTGCTAGAAGGTACTAAATGTTGGCCCATAGATCCATCCAAATCGAGTCATCTTAGGCAACATTCCACTTTTGACAGAAAACGGATTGGGAAGGGAAGACCAGTAGCTATAGCCTTTTCGCTTCTTTCTTGCCATTGTTTGCGGTGAATGAGGGCTAGACACATCTAAAGATGATATATCCAGCTATTTAAGTCCAGAATTTTCTTTTCTAGCAAAAATTTACTTACATAAGAAATTCTTAAAATTTGAATAGATCTAAAAGAAAAAAAAATAAAACATTTAACATTAATATTTCTACTTTGCTTTGCTCCCTTCTAATGCATCAAACGCTCAGAAGTATTTTTAAACAATCATTGGAGTCCAAAAACCAAGTTTTCCTGCACTGTTCCTAACAACCTATGAGGCTATGACTTCACTATTTAATGTAAATCTTGTTTACCTGCTCACCTGGCTGGTATTGTCGATCTGTTGTAAAGACAACTCCCTGTGATGATTTATCATAATCCAAAAAGGTCTCAACCTGGATCAGCCAAATGCAAAATTGCCTGTTAAAAATCAGATCTTATACTTAAGCAGCACAAATTTCTGAGGGTAAATTTGTTATAAATAGACTAATCAGCATACTGCACAACTATGATTCAGCATATCTGCCCAGGGAACCAAGGCAACTTTTCCATCCATTGAGGGTAAACGAACCTGTATAGAGGAGAAAAATCAAATCCAACCCAGGATTTTATTTTATTCTCACATTAGATTTGTTTTAATTAGTTAGCAACAATCCAAAATGCAATTAATTGGAAGAAGTCCAAAAATGGTTTTCATTACCTGCTAGCAATATATGAGGTATGCCTATACATTTTCCATAAAAATCAAAATAGTTCTTAGGTCTATTAGTTTGCAGTCCACTAGCAAATTGCATGAGCAATAAAAACAGCAAACAAGACCAATGGTTTAGCAATTAAGTGTAGCACAGGGAAGAGAAACAGAATCAAAAGGTTTAGAATTTCAATATCTCAATTTCCCAATTCTTTATTTATGCATCGTGTTGCTGATAACTTCATATGGAACAACAAACAACAAATTTTTTATATTCAATTGCCATCATGTGATAAGATTATAAAGACAATGTTGAACAGCTTCACTTACCAAACGTGAGAAAAGAATGCCAAATGACCACTTGAAGGTCTCTATATTGAATACCTGCAACTCGTATGTAATTCAAAGTCAAACAACAGTGATTCCACAGCAACTGTGCATGCAGAATTTGTGAAAAACTGTTATTCATGTTACAGAAATTCTTACATCTCATCAAATGTAAAAGGACTAGTCAATTATAACAATGAAGGTCATTTGGAAGCAGGGTTTCATATATTGGCTGATACTTTAAAAATTATCCTTGTAGATTATCCATGCAATATGTCACATTACAATACAGATGATTTAAAATCACATATTTTTTAAGCAAATTTTATAATAAATGATTTTTTTTACCATATATTTGTCATTCTAAATTATTAAATACACACAATTAAAATGATATTTGATTTAAGCGAACACTTAATATTTATTTGAGTCATTTTGCAAAATTTGAAAAGTTATTCACAATAGTGGTAATGGATTCAGTTTGATATGGTCCAATTCAATCCAATTCCATTATAAGGTTTCTGATTCCGAAACCATTCTTTAAAACCCTGTTTGGAAGAAGATCAAATAAAGCAAGCACAGTAATAAGTTGCAAATGGCATGCAGATCTTTCTTTTAAATTATGGCAAAGAAAATCAGAAAAGACCAAAATATCTTAAGAAAAAGTTCAAAAAAGTCTAGCATGCCGTAATATGAGACATGGAAGAATAGGGCTAGAAGCTTTTCATAAATTAATAGCAGGTCATAGTTATATAATGCAAATTCCACTTCGTTTTACTAGAGAAGCAATCTAAGTACCCCTTCCAGAAATAGGTCAGGATACTTGGAAAAGATACTAATCCTTAAATCATTGTATCTGCAAGGACATGAACAAATGTTCAAGAATGAATCACAGAATTCATACATTAATGGTACAAGTTATGTCAACAAAATCAGGGACATCAACTAATCAAAACAAAACTCAAAAATAGACTGTAAAGACACTTAAAAGAGAGCATATATACGTTCCAGTAACATTGGTAATCCTTTCAATAGCACGCTCTCTGATTTGTGAAGCTTCTAGTTCTGCACGTGTCCTGAAATGATACAGAGAGGCTATAGGGGAAGAAACTGAGACTAGACCCTTTCTTTATAAAAGGAAAACTCTTGAAAAACTCAGTATTTGAACAAAATCAACTTCTTACCAGTAAAAAAGTGAATAGGGTTGTCGAGGGAGTGCTGAAATATAATTACTCCATCTTGAAGATTGCTGAAGACTTGCTTCACTAATCAAATAAGTGGCAAGTAAAGGTCAATCTGGTACAGAGTTCTCTTTTAACACTTCACCAGCCTCTTGGCAGCTCCACTCCTAGAAATTTCTCAAAACCATAGCAATAATTGAATGAACATGCATTTAACAAAAATCAGTTAACATAAAGCATAAAAAACAATCCAATAAATCTCAAATCTCAAAAGCCCTATAACCAATTTATGAATGGAACTTACAGAATCAGCCGTAACAACAAGCGATGGAGGCACAAAGAGCAACTTTTCACCCTTCCTAATATTCTTCAAACCAACCAAACCTCTCTCCTACTTCTACTTTATCTATAGCCATTTTTTGCTGAGGTAAGCCAGAATCAGACAGCCATTTCTGAAGCGCCGCCGCGTTCTCCAAGGAATCGATGTCGCAACCCCAAGGCACCTTTTGGATCGCCGATGTCGCTTCCTTTGTGGTGCTTTCACTCGTTGAAATTAATAATGAGAAGCGAATTGTTGGACACTTTCTGTGTATAGAGACTGTAAGAGGCTTGTGAAGTGTGGAGAATGTGGGAAGGAGTGTGGTCTGGAAGATTCTAGAAACTTCGGCCATGGCTGTGAACAGAGCGTAGTCGTAAGTAAGAAAGTAAGCGCGCCAGACCTTATACTTTTGGAAGGCGAAGAAGAGAGACTCATTGGCCTTTACCTGATTTTGGACGTTTTGGAAAAGATTAATTAAATAAATTTAAAAGAAATATCGGTTTTCCTCGAAAAACAATGTCATACTTATCATCTTAAAATCATGGAAAATTATATTATGGGTCCAATACGTACAATATCAAATATAAATTTTGACATAAAATATAATATTTTAAAATATATTTTTAATTAATTTTTATTTTAATATTAAAATTTATAATTAGTTTGATTTATGATTAAAAATATAAAGCACGAACATTAAAAAATTTTAAAATTAATAATTTTAATTTATATCTTCCTCTTTTTTAAAATTTTTTAAAAGTAAAAAGACTCTATTTAGCTCTCGAAGTATTTGGATAAATTTGAATTAGTCCCTAATATTTTTTTTGACAATAATATCTATTTTCTATCTAAAGCAATTCAAATTGAATCATTTTTAATGGCTCAATTAATAATGGCTAAAAGAAGCTGACATGGTCAAAGTAGATCCTTTTGACGCCTTTAACTGGTTTGATTGGACAATATAATGTGGCAAAAAAAATTTCAATCTGTTTAGTTAGGATTCGAAGAAAATATTTGCACCATTATTTTCATAATTTGGTTCACTTTAATCCCAAAATTCTGAATTTGCACTCTAATTTTAACGCTCACCTTCTAATCCAGCCACGAAGTTTAGCCCACATATTATTCTTAATTTTGTTAAAAAAGGATGTGTTTGGATCTACCCACAACTGTTGGCAAGCCAAGATAAAGAGCATTATGAGCCACTCTTTTAAGCCAAACCTAAGGTAGAAGCCAAAGCATTCTGATCAACCTCCCTCACATTAGAACTGAAGAAAACTTCGGACTTAGCGAAATTAACTTTTTAGCTTGAAATAGCTTCTATTACCTCAAAACTTGCAAGATAGCTCAGACTTCATTTTGATTGGCTCTAAGAAATAAAAGATAATCACTCACAAATAGTAAATTAGGAACAACTGGGGCTCCTCTGCAATTATGAATGCCATGCAAACAATTAGAGTCAATAGCTTATTTCATCAACCCAAAAAGACCATTTGTACATAAAAGAAAGAGATAAGATTATAGAGAGTCACCTTGTCTAATTCTTCTAGTAGGATAAAACTTCTCTATAGGGCACCCATTCACCAGAATCAAATAAGAAATTGTGGTCACAAAATGCCTAACTAAATCCACCTAAAACTCTGCAAAACCTAAATGAAGCATAATAGCCCTGAGATAAGACCACTCCACTCAATTATAAACCTTGGCCATATCCAATTTCAATGACACAAATTTTCTATTAATCCCTCCACAATACCTCATATAATGAATAACTTCAAAAGTCATAATAATATTGTCAGTAATTAACCAACCAGGAACAAAAGCATTTTGAGTTTATCTACAATATTATCTAAAATGTCTTTCAGCCTTTAGCCAAAACCATATAGCAATCTTACATATCACATTGCATAAGCTAATATGCCCATATTATGTGATGGTTGTAGGATAATTTACCTTAGGAATCAAGCAGATATTAGTATGATTAAAATTCACAGGCATTTCATCACCTTGAAGACTCAATACAACCCTTACCACATCATTACTAATCACACTCCAGTAATTTTTTTTAAAAGAAAAAGAGGCAAACTATCCGGACTTGGTGATTTCAAAGGATGCATCATGTTAATAGTTTTTGCCACCTTCTCAATCGAGAGTTCATAACACTGATTACTTGTGACTGCACAAAATTAAGGTTCATCTACGTATACATCATAAAAATTTTAGAAGTAAAAAGATTAGCATAAAAATGTTGAATATGTTAAAATAACCTATCACAATGAATTTCTTAATTATTTGCATCAAATAAAACACAAATAAAATTATTTTTACACCTCTTCGAAGCTACAATATGAAAGCAACGGGTATTTTTATCACCTTCACATAGCCATTGGATTTTTGCTTACTGCTACAAAATTATTTCTTCTCTATAATTCAATTCAACAATTTTCTCCTCTATGGGTTTTTAGTATACTAAAGTTGAACGATCACCGAATACAGGAAAATGCTCTAGTTGGTCCATAAGCACCTTCCTCTCTTTTTGACAATTACTAAAATACCTATTACTCTATTCCTTTAATCCCAAGCAACACAAAGCCACTTTGGTATTCTAATCCACACTACGATTACTATCCCAATAATTTCTTATAACCTCCATGCACATCAAATCTCATGACCACAGAACTTCAAAGAAAAAAGGTTTCTTATACTTGTTAAATTATCGACGTTCACCATAACCATTAAGTGTTATAGGTAAATGATCAAATCCCCCATGATAGATATGATAAAGAGTAGAACCTGGATACAAATGTAATCAAGAGTAAGAAACCTACAACCTATCAAGTCTCTCCTCAATAAAATAATGACCTAATCGACCATTATCCCAAGTAAACGAATACCCTTTAAAACCAATACAATAGCCCACAATCACAACAAACATCTTTGAAATTATTGATGTCCAAATCATTTCTTTGAGTACCACCTACTTTTTTAAAAAGGAGAAAGACCTCATTAAAATCCCCAATCACAGCTTAGGGAAAAGTAGACTGGATATGAAGTTGTCAGAGCAAACTCCACAATCAGTGCTTTAGATGTGCCTTGGGCCAGCCATAAAAACAAGTGAGCCTCTAAAAGTTTTTTCCTAGGTTTAAAACTCAAAATCGATATGATGAAATGAGAATAATTTCAGGCAAAACACTAGTTGATCATCCCATAAGCAAGTAAGCCTTCCTCCAACAAAGTCATTCTTAAAAGCAACGTTATTCTTAAAACCTAGCCTCCTTCTAATATAGTCTATTTTGACATACAAAACTCTAGTCTCCATAAGAAAGATTACAATGGGAGTCTGGGACTTATTCATCCTAAATTATCAACTGCCAAGGGATGTCCAAAACCTTGGCAGTTGTAACTTAATATTCTCATTTTTGTGGGCAATTAGTCATCTCTAAACTAGTCACATCTGAAAATTCATTGTTAGGAGCCACCAACATACAACTTTTACTACACTTTTAACTAACAACAACCTCCATAGCTTTAATTCCATATCAACTACGTGGCCTCTTTTCAAAAAATAGATCCCAAGTCATCAATCAAAGTATCTAGTGATACATTATCTCTTGCCAACCTTTTCCACTCTCCTACCCTTCAAAGATAATCCACCCGATATAGAAGGATGCGGTTTAAGAATTTTATTTGATACCTAGACAAGTCCCACATATAATGCAACCAAACTTTCCTTCACCGTGACAACATTATCATTGATTAGGTCATTAGTCATAATAGAATTGCTAGGAGACGAATGAGCACTTATAGACCCCACACTCTGCATATATGTATTAACAATGCATGCATCCTCATTTAAATTGAATTGATTCTTGCAATTGTTGAACTGATTCCATGCTCCTCGTCCCCCTCAGGTGCATGAATTGATTCCTAAACATTTAGTAAGGATAGAATATCTTTTAATGACTTAAAATTGGACGAGAAGCCCCCAATATTCTGCAACACTAAATTGGCTCGCCTACTATCATGATAAAGAGTAGCCAGGAGCTTCGACTCCTTTTCCTTTTCAACAGAATTTCAAAGCTAAAAACCATATTGATTATATTTTTTGGAACCCCTTTTATCACATTTTGATGATGAATGAACCAAAAAGTCACACCCATGAAAAACGATAAGAACAGGGACATGTAGCATTAAAAGGTGAAGTAAGGTATTTGTATTGATACTGTGATTATATCATGACCATACATTTTGATTTTGGATAATCATTTAGTCATTATTGTTTTTTTAATAAAGAATTATATTAAGGTAAAAATATTAACTTTTTTGTTAGCAACCTAAAGAAGAAAAACTAAATTTAAGTTTATAGTTGATTCTTATTCACTATTAGATTAAATTTAAGTGTGATAAATAAATAAATAAAATAATAAATTTATATAGACATGAAATTCAATATCAATTAATTTAATTAAATTTGTTAGGAAGTTTCTAACAATTTAAATCTGTGAAATATTTTGTTCCTTTTTTATTTTATTATACATATATTTTTTATCTATATAATTTTTAATTTTATATAATTATTTTTTTATAAAATATATCATTTATTTTAATAATATTATTATATATAATTATAAATTATACTTAATTTCCTTCTCTCTTGACACCTCCTTATTTACTTTCCTATTTTTCTTTTCTTTTGAATCACAATTTTTTATCATCAATAATATTTTATCTTCATTATTAATTGCCAAAAGAATTCATCATTTTCTCATGTTTTAAATGTAAAATCTTATAAATTAAGTTATAATTCAAAATTTAATTAGATATGGGTATTTAACGATTAAGCAATCAAATATTTGGTTAATCGACCGAATATTTAATTTGATTAACTGACTATATTAAACAACAGTCAATTCGATTAAGGAAATTAGGCTAATTTAATTTTTGATTTGATTAACGGTTGACTAATTTGATTAGGTCGGTTAACCATTAACCAAAAATTTAAAAAAATAATAATAATTTTTGTTTAGTTCTTTATTAAATTTTATTTAGTTCTTTAATTATATTAATTGTTTATTACAAATATAAATTTTTATAACAAAATAATTTTATTTTTTATTTAGTTCTTTATTAATTTTTATTTTATTTATTTAATTATATTATTTTTTATTATAAAATAAAAATAATTTGGTTAAATTTGGAATTAACTGAAACTGATCGATTTGGTTCAATTAATTAACTGAACTAATTGAAACTGAAAATTGATCGGCTAGGATTTTATTTGGTTGATTAATTAACCAACCGACCAAATATCCATCTCTACTTTTAATGCATTATACAATTAATTAAAAAAATAAAATTATGGTGATAATTTATGTATATGTATATACACACTAAAAGTATTTTAGTGTTTAAATTAATTTGACTTAATTATAAAATTTAGAAAATGAATCTACTAAATTAATAAAATATTAAAAAATTAAAAGTTTATTATTGCTAATGGTTCAATTTTTTTATGTTATTATAATTTAATTTATTAACCCTAATAACTTTCTTTTATAGAATAGAAAATTTAATAAAGTAATTTTTATATTTCTCTGATTAATATATTCATATTAAAATTTCAATTAATATTATATTTTAAATTTTTATAATTTTTTGTTTATTTTATTAGTATTATATATTGATAGTATATCTAATTTATTTAAAAGTTTAGTGCTTGAAACATTTAGTTTAATGATAATATATTTGACCCTACATATATATTAAAAGTAAAACGTCCTTATATAACAATTATAAAAAGAAATAAATATAAAAAATTAAATTGATTGGTTGGATTATTTTTATTATTAACACAAATTTTTAATTTATTATTATAATATTATGAATCATGCACATTATTTATAATTTTTTATCATATATTGATAGCAAATAAATTTTGTTATTATTTGTGAGAATATTAAGCATGTTATTATACGATTATACTAATTTTGAGATATTTTTGTATAAGTTACATCTTAGGAAGAAAAAAGAAGCCAATTAGAGAAAAAATAATGAAAATTGTTAAAAAGGCCCTTCAGTATAAGTCTTGGATAAAACAACTACTCGAGACAAATCAGATTCTAGAAGGGTATATGTAATAGCTAAGAACTCTGATATATTTACGATGCTTGAGTTATAAATTTTGAGCAAATCTCTATAGATTTCGTGATTTATTTACTTCCATATTAAATATATAATATTAAAGAATTTTAATAACTATTAATTTCTATTATTTTTATTTTTATTTTTTTATAATTAAAGTTAGAATAGAAAACTTTTAGAGGAGGAATTTAAATAACTAAATGGGTAGCAGCCCTATACACTTTTAGTTCACATTTTGGCTAACTTATTTTAAATATATTTTTAGTTTTCTTCTCTCAAGAATATGTGTAACTAAACTTCAATCGGTTAAAGGGTAATCAAAATTTTCAATTCGCCAAGATTTATGATATCTAATCAAACTTTTTTCTTGTTTTCTTAATTTCAGTATTTATGTATTTTCTGTAGCTTAATTATATTATTATTTTACTAATTAAATAATAGGTCCGTTGCTTTATTAGTTAAATAATATATCACTATTTAAAACTTAGAATCTGTAATTATTCTTAAAATTTTGATACTTGTAGTTATTAAGTGTTATAAGATACGCAATTTAATTTAAATAAATCCCGTAGTAGAATTTATTGATTATAATTATGTCATTCTAGTTCGTAAAGCTATTAGTGAATTAAATTCTATGGGCGTCCCTATAGAATTACTCATTAACAAGAATTAATTAGAAAACATTTCATAAATGATTTAACACCTAAGGAAGAATTTGTCATTGTGAGCGTCTTCTTTGACTATAACAAATTTACAGAAAAAAAAACTAAGGAAGATTTATTTTTGTATCAATTATTAAATCCAATAATTGAAACTAAAATTATTCCCTTCAATTAAATTTTTTTTCATTATTATTTTCTCAATTTAGTTTTACCGCTCTTTAATTTATTAGTTTAATTTTTAGTTTTAATTTAATTTTAGTTCTCAATTTATAAACCCCCTTTTAATTTTTATATTTTTATTTTGATTTTTTAAAAAAATTTAAATAAATAGTCAATTTCATATGGACTTGACTATATTCATCACTACTATAATTTAATTTGTTTAGGAATAGACTTTTATTTTTAATGACTTCGACACTCATCATATATATATATATATAATATAATTTGTTCTACTTCTATTATATAAGAATTATATGTTATATGTATAATGATTAAAATCATTACTAATTATTCAAAATATCAAATAAATTTTATATTTTTATATTGTGAATAATTAAACCAATGAGAAAAAAAATATTTTGAATAAAAGGGAAAAAGAAATATTTAATAAAGGGAAAAGAAATATTTTACTTAATATTGATCTATAAGTAATGTTATAGTACTCTTTTTTTATTATTAATAAATAATATTAAATTTATAATTATTATTTTTAGTTAAAAAATATTTGCATTATTAAGTTTATTGTATCTTAATAAAATAGACATTTTTTTATATGAGAAGATGGGATCAACCCACAACTAACGTAAATAAACGGCCCCAGTAAGATTGTGAGACAACTATAGATGAGTTCCTGGAGGCGAAGAGGTATGAATACCTAATCCAAATTGATATGCATAGTGGGAGAGATAATTTGAAAGAAAATTTGCTTCCTTAAACACATGAGAAAATTGTATATGTATGAAGGAATCTCAAAGGCTTCTTATCTTTCTAACCTTAGCCAAGGTAGCTAGGTTTGGCTTCATCTCTCCATTAATCATCTATACTGCCACCTTATTATCACTTTCTATAAATAACCTGGCGATTCCCATTTCAAGAGCCATCTATAAACCATTAAAGATAACCCAAATCTTAGTTTGACAAATTGCACACTTGCCAATATTGGCCACAAACCCTTTAACTCACCTCCCATGCTCATCCTTTAGCAGAACCCTAACGTAGTCACAAGTCAAATCCTCACAAAGTGATGCATCAATATTTAGTTTGAAGCTCTCCTTGGGCGGCCATCCAGCTCCACGTTACTGAAATTGGGTCATCCCCAGCACTGCCAAATAAAATATCTTTAGACATAAGCTCCTAGGCTAACTTTAACTGTGTTGGGGCTTCAAGAATCACATGATTCAGTCCTTAATGGGTGTTCATAAAAATAACTTCATTTCTTCTTTTCCACATATGCCAAATGTCAAACCCAAATAAGACATTCCACCTCACTCCCTCATACACTTCCAACTGCACCTTTAAATTATTAAAGATCCAATCGTGTAGAAGAAAAGCAACACTAGCTCCGTAGGCAAAAGATGCATCCAAAATTGAAATGCTGGGAAACAATCTCTTAGCATATGAAGAGCAATTTCAGAAGTTGATTCACAGATCAGGCATATATATGAAGAGGCAAAATGTCTCCTTATACACTTCATATTTGTCATCACACCATTATTCAGGAGATGCCACATGAATACCCTAATCTTTTGAGGGCCATTCCAATGCCAAATCACTCCCCATGGAAAAATAGACATATTATCACCATCTTTCCTCAAAATCTCATAAGCTAACTTCACCGTAAACTTACCAAAGGAAGAAAATGGCTACAAAATCTGATCCTTTCCCATATTGTCATACGGTGGAAGAATGGTTGCAATTTTTCTCAAAGTCGCTTCTAGCAATAAAGAAGAGAGACGAACCCAATCCCATTTTTCATCGCTATCTACATATGAATTCACAGTAAAGGAAAGTTCCCAAAGAAGAATTGTCTGCACTTCTAAAGTTTCAAGACACTAATTCAATTCTAGAATTAACATATTAGTCTAAAACTTTACTTTACAGCCATTACCCAGAACCCAAAAGAAAGTGGTACGAACCATTAACCAGTAGATGCCCAAAAATCTCCAAAATGGAGATGCATTAGAAGGAGCCATAAGCAAATTTGAAACTTCTTCCCTGATTTTATATTTCGATATGACTAAGTGGACCCAAAGCTTTTCTTTCATGGTAACAAGAATCCAGCATGCCTTCATGGAAAATGCTTGATTGATCAGGGGAATATCTCTAATACCCAACCGATCATTTTCCTTAAGCTTGCTTACATGATCCCTAAAGAGGTTGATATCCTTGTGAATTCTAACTTGTTTGTATTTAGCTGTTGAGTATCTTTAAATAGAAATATACAAGCCTATCTAACTAAATAGTTACAAGAGATAAATACAGATTGTTACAAATATTTAAAAATCGTATAACCTATATCCTTATCAGGCCCCCTCAATTCGAGCTTTCTTTAGTAAAGGTCGAATTGTCAAACTGAACATAAGCGCTCGATGGCGAGCTTTGGGCAGTGGTTTTGTCAAAATGTCGGCTAGTTGATCCTGGAGCAAATAAATTTGACTTGAAGTTCTTTCTTTTGTACCTTGCCACGAACAAAATGAAAATCAACTTCCAAATGTTTGGCCCTTGCATGAAAAACTGGATTGACAGATAAATATGTCGCACCGATATTATCACACCACAAGTTTGAGTTTGTGTGGAAAAATATCTAATGTCACACAATAGTGCTTGAATCCAGGTTAATTCTGTGGTTGCAAGTCCTATTGCCTGATATTTTGCTTCAGTTGAAGACTTAGCCATTGTTTGCTGTTTCTTAGAGTTCCATGAAATAAGATTTCGGCCCATAAAAATTGCAAAGCCTTTTGTTGATTTTCTATTGTCAAGATTACTTGCCCAGTCGGCATTAGTGTATATATGCAATTTTGTGCTTGAGGATTTTGTGAGCAGTAACCCATGAGCAACGGTGTCCTTCAAGTACCTTAAAATTCGCTTGACATAATTCCAATTGGCTTTAGTTGGAGCATAAAGGAATTGAGAAACTTTATGAACCGAAAAACAGACCTCAGGTCGTGTAAGACTTAAATATTGCAATCCACCAACTATACTTCGATGCAAAGTGGGATCAGAAAATAAGATACCTTGCTCAGTTGTCTGTTTATCTTTCGAACCAGCTGGTGTTAAAATACCCCTGCAATATGCCATGTTTGCTTTATGTAGCATATCCCAGATATATTTTTGCTAAGTTAACAGTAATCCTTCAACCGTCCAAGTTGCTTCCATACTAAGAAAATATTCTAATCTCCCCAAATCCTTTAACATGAATTTGGTTTGAAGGGATTTAATAAGTTGACATATAACATTGGTATTTGTTCCTTTTAGAATGATGTCGTCAACATATACAAGAGCAAAAATAATGACATCATTCTTTTTAAGCTGAAATAATGATGGATCAGCAAGTGAAGCATAAAAACCATGAGCAATTAAAGCAGAATAGAGTCTTTTATACCATTGTCTTGGTTCTTGACGAAGTCCATACAATGATCTTCGCAAGTGACAAACATAATTAGGCTTGTTTATATCTTGAAAGCCAAGAGGTTGTTCAATATAAACTGCATTTTCTAAATCACCATGCAGAAAATGCATTAGACACATCTAACTGTTTAACCAACCACCCTTTCGAAACAGCTAGTGAAAGTATTATCCACATAGTAGTAGGCTTCACTACAGGGGAGAAAGTCTCAAAATAGTAGATCCCAGGTCTTTGATGAAAACCCTTAGCTACAAGCCTTGCTTTGTAGCGTCCGATGCTACCATCCGCTTTTTGCTTTATGCGAAATACCCACTTGCACCCTACAATATTCTATGTAGTACTGCGGAGTACTAATTCCCAAGTTCTAGTCTGAATGAGAGCATTTAATTCTTGAATCATTACCTCTCGCCAATGAGAGCTTTTAACTGCATAAGTATAGCAAGTTGGAATGGAGGAAGTAACCCTTGTAGCAATATGACCTTGAGGTGACCAAGAGACTTGCGGCTTTAAGGATCCAGTTTGTTGCCATGTTACCATGGGATGGAGCTTGGTTGGATGTGGGGTATCTGGTGGTGAAGGTTGGTTCGGCGTTGGATTGGAAGAAGAGGCAGAATCATTGTTTTGGTCATTTTGGTCAATTGGATTAATGTTTGAAGAAGGTTGATTTTGTGGATGAAACTGTATGGATTAATTTAATGAAATGGTGGGGATTGAGAAAGAGATATCTGGGCTTGATGTTGGGTCGGGTGTGTTTTGTGAAGTAGACAAGGCTAGTTGTTGAAACGGTACGCATCGGTTTGAGGTTCTGATTGTTGAAACAGTGAGCATCTATTTAGTGAAACGGTGGGGATTGAAGCTTGGTTGTCTGGGCTTGGTGTTGGGCCCGGTTGCTGAAGCTTGGCTGGGACAGTTTGGACGGTGCGTTTTGGCTGAGCACCAAGGATTCTAGGTTGGGAATGTTGTTGACAAATTGGCACTAGTGGTAAAGGGATTGATGTAGGCTGAATTTGTTCAATTGATCTCGTGCTACTATCATCAAGTTTCTGAAAAGGGAACACCTGCTCAAAAAATAAAACATGATGTGAGACAAAGATTCGACCTGAAGAAATATCAAGGCATGTATACCCTTTATGGACTTTACTGTATCCTAAGAAGACACAACGAGATAATTTTGGTGCTAATTTATGAGGTGAATATGGCTTTAACCATGGATAGCACAATGAGCCAAAGACTTTCAATTCATCATAGTTTGGTTTATCATGAAACAAAATTTCATAAGGAGTTTGGTTTTGAATTTTTGTTTATGGTAACCGATTAGACAGTTGTATCAAATGCATAGGTCCAATAAGAATATGGTACGGAGGCATGATGCATTAGAACACGACCTACCTCAACAATATGCCTATGTTTCCGTTCAGCACAACCATTTTGCTCAGGTGTATGAGGATAAGATACACGTTGAGTAATGCTATTGTCATTTAGATATTTAGTGAGAGACCAAAATTCACCCCCCCCCCCCCAATCAGACTGAAAGTTCTTAATTGATAAGCCAAAATATTTTTTAACTAATCCCCGAAATTGAACAAATATAGAAAAGACATCAGATTTGTTTTTCAGAAAATATAGCCAACTGTATTTGCTAAAATGATCATAAAATAACACATAATATTGATAGCCATCAACGAAAACAATATGAGAGGGTCCCCAAACATCAGAACAAATTAGCTCAAGAGGTTGCTTTGCAAGAAAATTTGATTCATAAAAGGGCAATTTATGTGATTTGCTCACATTACAAGCATGACAAACATGAAACGATTTATTCAAATCAAATGAAAGTTTATTAGTCCGAAGAACATGATTGACAACTTTAAGGTTGGCATGGCCTAAACGTTCATGCCATAAAGAGACTGTCGCCGGAAATGCTTTAGGTGAAAAAGACCGAACTGGCTTTATGGGAAATAGATACAATCCATCCTTACTCGGGCCTTGGTAGAGTACCTGTCTCGTGGGGATATCCTTCACAAAATAAGTATCAGGAAAGAATTCAACAGAAGTACTATTTTGTGAAGTAAAAGCATAAACTGATAATAGATTATTAGTGACAGCATAAAGAATGTCATTAAAAACAATGAATGACCATTTACAGAATTGTTAAAAGACCCACGAGAGAGTATAGGAAGTGTTTTACCATAAGCTATTGTGAGGCCATGATTGTTAGTCATGGAACAGGACGAGCGATGTTCTCTTGATTAGCAACTAGATGATAGTTAGCACCAGAATCAACTGTTCATGTTTGAAAAGGTTTGATTTCATTTTTGGCAACATGAGCTTGAGGAGATGGGCGAGGGGAGGGGCATTGACGAGCAGTGTGTCCGTTTCCATTACAATTGTAACACAGCAAGGTGTTTGAACCATTTGATTGAGTATTACGACTAGAACTGTATGATTGGGAGTTTCCACGTCTTTGATAGGAAGACTGTCATCCTTCACGATAGCCCCATCCTCGTTGAGAACGTCCTCCAGTACCAGGTCCAGTGTTAACATAGTGAGCAGTAGGCGGTATAGAATTGAAAGCAAGAGAATCCATCCGTAATTAAGTCTCTTCACTTAACAAAAGAGCATATAGCTCATCAAACGTAACAGGGGTGTTGCATGCTTCAATAACACGCGTGAAGGGTTGATATTCAGTTCCAAGCCCTTCAATAACGTCACAAACAAGTGTTTCATCCGGGATTGCACTCTGCAGGGCACTGAGCTTATCAGAGATTGAACGTGCCTTACACATGTAAGTGTCAATGTTGTCTTGTCCACGAGATATGTGTTTCAGCTGTTTACGAAGCTGTTGTACCTGCGTCTTTGATCTGGTGGAGTAAATTATGGCTAGCTTGTTCCAGGCTTCTTTTGCCGTTGAGCACTACATAATTGATTCAGAGACCGAACAATTGATCCAACTCCGAACAATTTGATCTTGGCAGAACCAGTCTAAGTATTCTGGGTTAGGCTCAACAGATGGAAGATTTGGAGAGGGAGCAGAATTCGTTACATCAATATGTGAGGCTAACTGATAGCCATAAAGCAGTGGCAAAATCTGTGCTTTCCATAATAAATAATTAGTAGAAGTCAGTTTGATTGATAGAAATTGGGTGACATTGGGAATCTGAAAAGCAGGCAGAGGGGTAGAGAAAGAAGACATAGACGATGAAGAAGCAAAGGATGATGAAGAAGAAGATGCGGAGGATGAAGAAAGCAAGCTCTGTTCTGTAGACATGTTTCAGCGTGAAGAAGAAGAGGAGTTAGAGATCGACTAGGGCTCTAATACCATAAAGAGGTTAATATCCTTGTGAATTCTAACTTGTTTGTATTCAGCTGTTAAGTATCTTTAAATAGAAATATACAAGCCTATCTAAGTGAGTAGTTACAAGAGATAAGTACATATTGTTATAAATATTTAAAAACTGTATAACCTATATCCTTATCAATCCCAGGTCAGCAAGGGCAGACCCTTATTATTCGCAGTACCGGACCAAACAAAATTATGGTAATTCTCTTTAACCCCTTATACGTGGCCAACGGAATCTTCATGGTTTGCATGGCATAGATGGAGTAGCTGAAAGCACAAACTAGGCAAGAGTGACATGACCAGCTAATGAAATTCTTGCAAAAATCCAATTTGCCATTTTATACTTCATCTTCTCTACAATATAATTTTATGTTTTCTTTGTTACCCTAGAGTGAAGTATTGGTACACCTAGATATTTTCCCAAATTCTTGGCTTCTTTATAACCCAATTAAGAGCTTAAATTTCTTCTTAAGTTGGAAGATACATTATTAGAAAGGAAAATTGTTGTCTTTTGAGCATTTATCTTCTGACTGGAGCAAGCACAAAAATTGTGTAGAACACGATTAATTACTTTAATTTAAGCAACTTCAGCCCGTGTAAAGAGAACCAAATCATCTATAAAAAAAAAGGATGTGAAAGAGCTAGGCCACCCCTTGAGGGAGTGACAGGTTTCAACTTGCCTTCGCCAATAGCCTTCTAAATCCCATGAACTAAGCTCTCAATGCAAAGAGTAAAAAGATAAGGAGACAATAGACTGTCTTGCTTAAGCCCTCTAATAGACAAGAAGGAGTCAGTTAGCTCCCCATTCAACAAAATCTGCATTGAAATTTTATAACACACTTCATAATGACTGAGATTATATTATTAGGGATCCAAGCCACACATAAGGTATCTTATAGAAAATTCCAATTAATCCTGTCATATACTTTTTCAAGATCAATTTTAATTGTCATCAACCTAATTTCTACTAACTTCGTTCTCATAGATCGAATCACCTCCTTTGCTATCACTATATTTTCAATAATATATTTTTCAAGAATAAAAATAGTTTGAGCGGGGCCAATGCCAGTTTTGACATGACTAGTCAAAGTCCATATTAATATATTCATATTAAAATCTCAACCAATATTATATTTTAGATTTTTAGATTTTATTTATTTATTGTATGAGTATTATATATTGATAGTAGATCTAATTTATTCAAAAGTTTAGTGTTTGAAATATTTAGTTTAATGATAATATATTTGACCTATATATATATTTATAGTAAAACGTCCTTATATAATAATTATGAAAAGAAATAAACAGAAAAAATTAAATTGATTGTTTTGGATTATTTTTATTATTAACACAAATTTTTAATTTATTATTATTATATTATGAATCATATATATTTATTTATAAATATTTATAATTTTTTCATCATATATAGATAATATATATATAATTTGTTCTACTTCTATTATATATTTTATATAATGATTAAAATCATTACTAATTGTTCAAAATATCGGATATATTTTACATTTTTATATTGTGAGTAATTAAATTAATGAGAGAAGAAATATTTTAACTAAAAAGGGAAAAAGAAACATTTTGCTTAATATTAATCTACAACAAGTGTTATAGTAAGATTTTATTTTTTTATTATTACTAAATAATATTAAATTTATAATTAGTATTTTTAGTTAAAAAAATATTTGCATTATTATATTAATTTGCTAGATCTTAATAAAATAGACATTTTATATATAGATATTTTGTATATAAACTAGAATAATACCTGCACAATGATGCATGTATTTTTAATTAATATATATACATATAATAATAAGTTTAAGCAAAAAAATGAAAAATAGATAATCATATATATTTTTTCTTGTTTAATAATTAATTTAAAGATTATAAAATTAACATTCTATAATCATAAATATTATTTACAGAATTAGCAATTATGAAATTTAGTATATTACATATATGAATTATTATAATTTTAATATTTCAAAGTATTTTAACAAAACAAATTAATATGAAAACAAATTATTCAAAAATTATATTATTAACTTTTTATGAAAAGAAAATGTGCACACATATTGAAACATACATAAAACATGCTCATGCATGCATGATTTTGAAATAAAAATAAAAATTATTTATCTTTTACAAGCTAACTTTTTGAATATTTTATGAGATGTATTGAAAATTTTTAGTGTATATTGATTGCATATAGTGCACTTCTTATTCTCTATATGGTGATGTAAATATAAATGAGAAAAAAATATAGGCTTAATATATAATTCAGCACTTGTATTTAACAAAAAGGTTCTATTTACCCTCCTATACTTCACAGATATCCTAAAACACACATATATATATATTAAAAGTGGTATTATTACATACCCAAGTCAAATAATTATCAGCTCACAAAAGAGCGTGTATTACACGCACCTCATCTTTCTAAATTTGATATTTCCTTTGAAAAATCTTAAATTCCCAAACTAACCAAAATCTCCAATTTTAATGGATTTCATGGCTTCCAAAATGTAATATGCTTAAATTGAAAGATCCAAAAGTAAATGTTGGATCCAAAAAATCTCCAACTCATATAACAATTAAATTTTCATCATTATTCATTAATCAGAATTCTTCCCACTACACATGTATCATAAAGATGGTGCATCCCTTTCAACTCTGAAATTAAATCTTCATCATTATTCACTAATTTCTTTTCAAACACCATAACTTGTTCTCCTGCTGATTTTAGTCTAAATTCATTCACTAATTCATCATCAAGCCTTTCTTGTTTATCTATGTATGAGAAGAGTTGCTAGTGTTTTAGTGGGTGCATCAGTATTAACACTAATTGTTGATTGCTCTGTTGCAACTTCCTCTGTTTCACGTCCATGAATAAATCTCACAATTGTTAAACAAATGCCATGGTTCAGTGCCATGCTCTAAGCATATGATAACGCTTCTCGATCATCAGGTCCACCAAGGAAAAACATAATAATTTGGTGCATAGTGAGATTTGGTTCTCCAGCAGCTCCAAAAAATCTCCCAAAATTGTTATATGATGATACAAAAAAAAAAATCCACACTTTGCAATGATACAGACTTCAAATGAGTCGCTGAAACTTATAGGACACGAGTAGCCTATGAAGAGGAAAAGATGTTAGATTCGAATCTATTCGAATACAAGGTAAGTCCATCCCCTATCAATATCAAAGAGTGAGTTGGAATTTTAGCAGGTTGAATGTGACCTTTTATCCAACAAAATACTACCCAGTAACCCAGGCCAATCAACATCATTATACAGAAATGAATAGGCATAAGCAATATCATTTAGTTTGGATGAAGTGTAACTAAGGATTGAAATGGATTACCGAGATTTATTTTTCTTTTTGCTGCTTGACATTTTTGAATGGCCGAGTTTGGTTTTTGGGGAATTCTTGAATGTTTTGATTCTTGTTTGTGCCGAGAAAAACAATAAAGTAAATTAAATCTTGTATTGTTTGTGGGATCTTGAATCAAAATTTATGGGTAACATATACCAGGTTCATGTAAGGCTGAAACAAAGTGTTTGCTTTACATTTTCTCAGTAGGAATTCATGAATTGAGAAAGGAAAATTTGAATGTTCTTTAATATTTTGACTTCTTTTATTGATTGGATTTCTTATAAAATATAAAGATTAATAAGCAAATGAAAGAATTTGAATCATTTTTTCATTTTGTGATTTCATATTTTCTGAGTTGATATGCATATGTTCAAGAGATTGTTCACTTGTCATTTGTCTTGAGAAATGAACTGATTGAGTTTTGAAAACTATTTCATTACTTTGTCTCTTGGTATCTTCTTCCTGGTCGCACTTTTTTGTTTAGCTCATGAACAAGCCATCAATGTTTAATTATTTGGGGAGGAAGGAACTAAAAGAAAGGCCAATATTTCCGTTTTGTTTTTGAAATTATATTGTTGCTCTATATTATAGAATGAATACATGAATTCAGAAAATGAAATAAGATTCTTAAGTTTTGCCGCACCCTTTTTGTGTGAAATTCTATTTTAGGTTCATTCTTCACTGGCAGTTAAATTGGAGATTCCAAGATAAACTACGGAGTATCTTTTTATGCATTCTTTTTCTTTTATTCCTTACTGAATTTATTTATGAAAAATAAACATTAATGGCTTGCTTCGGCTTAATTTTATCACAATGCAAATATCTGAAATGGAAGCCATCTTAAAAATTGGCATAGCCATCATGTTTCTTATTCATTATTGAATCTGTTGGTGATGGTGCATTTAATGATTGATTTATTAATTCTGTTTTTACTGATGTTACTAAACAAATCATTGAAATTTCAGAGACAGAAATGTAATTTACATTTCCAGGAACTTGTTGAAATGGCTTATTCGGACCTTTTCTCTTGTTTTTTATAATAATTGTTATAATTAGGTTGTGTAATAAACACCTCATGCCCCGCTCACACACACACGCGCGCGCACTTTGCACTCTCTCTCGAGAGCTGACAGAACGGTTATTAATGTCATTTTAAGATAATAGAGATGTGTTTTAGAGCATCTCCGGTACAAATCATCAAAATATTATAACTTTTACATTAAAATAATATAAAAATTAAATTTTTTCTCCAATTTATATACTATTTTCTACACTAAAATAATATATTCTTTAAAATTTTTTTTATCTCTTTTTTATATATTTTATAAATTATCCATATAACTTTTTATTTATTAATTACTCTACATAATTTTTTATTTTCATATTGATCCAGTAATATGTTTTAGTATTTAAATATTAAGTAAAAATTAATATATTAATAATTTTAAATTTATTAATTAATAAAATAATAAATAATATCTACAATAAACACCTTAAAAGAAAAAAATAGACGGTTTATTGAAGTATTAAAAAAGACAAATTTAAATAAATAAAAATAAATAGATATCCAGATGTAAAATTTGGCCTTCAAAAAAAAAGAAAGAATAAAACAAAATTTTATTAAAATATTTAAATTCCATCATTAATTCAAATACACGCGAGTTTTTTCTATATGAACAAGCAAGAATTATACAAAAAAAAATCAACAATAAGTATCTATCTTTGGTTCAAACTCTTTTGTCCAATATTTTGATGCTATTGGAGGATCTAGAACCGGTCTACCAGAATATTAAATTGAAGGTACAACTTATTTAATATTCTCTATTATATATAATTTTATAATTTGTTTTGTTATGTTATAGGCTTTATGTCTTATTTAATATTTATTGTTATATATTATTTTTATAATTTTTTGTGTAATGTTTGTTTTTATGTCTTTAAATTTATATGTAATTTGTATCATGTTAGTATGTAAGTTTAATTTATTTTTATGTCATTTTAATTAATTTTTGTTATAAATTTTAATTTTGATGTTTTATATTATAATTAATTTTTGGCATTATTTACATATTAATTATGCTTCATAAAAAATTAATAATAATATAGTAATATTTTAATATAAAAAATATTTAATTTTGTTGAATTAATAAGAAATAAATGAAAAATTAAAAAAAATAAATACAAAAGCTAAATTATAAAAATTTGAAAGTGAGTGGACTTAAAAAAAATAGTGTATGAATAGTACAACACCAAATTTGGTGTTGTACTATTCACTTCCCCTATTTTAACACTATTTTAGTGTTGGATTGAAGAGAAAATTAAGTACCATTTTAGCATTTTACATTAAAAATGGTATTTGATTGAAGATAGTCTTAGGACATTCACAAATATAGAGAGCTAATAGAATCTTTTGTATAAGTACATGTATTTTTTTTGTATATCAAGCAAAAAATATATTAGTTACAATAACAGAGAAATTAAATACTTGAAAGTTAGAGAAATATAAGGAGGAAGGGGGGGGGGGGGGGGGGGAGAATTTGTAAATTTTTTTTAAAATATAATATATAAAAAAATCAACTAAAATATTGCAGGCAAGATATATTTTTTTTCAATTTTTTTTTACAAAATCATCCAATATATAATATGTCAATTCAACAAAAAAAAAATAGAACTCCTTTAAATATAATTATTTTAAAAATTAATTTATATTATTATCAATATTTAATTTTTTTATATAATATATAATAACTAATTATTATATCATAATGTTAGTTAAACTCTATAAATAATAATAAATTTAATATTTTATAAATTAATTTATATTATTAAATAATTAAGTAATTATTAGATAAAATTAGACAATATTCTATTAATTATTTAAAAATTTAATTATGTTATTATTAAATAAAATATTTTAATTTTATTTGAATTCTCTAAATATATATTTATAACAATTTATTTATTTATTTATTTTAATAAATAATAATTTAACTTAATATTTAAAAAATATTAATATTTTATCATATGATATAATATTATTTTAGTATTAACTATTTTAATATTATAGATGAATATATAGATATCATTTTATTGTTATATTTTGTATAGAAATATTAAAAAGTTTGATATAAATTAAATATTACATAGCATGTGCAATAGATAAGTTGAAGAATGATTGCTCTGAGAGAAGTGGAATAATAAAAAATTTATCCCTTTTTAACTAAAAATACTAATTATAAATTTAATATTATTTAGTATTTTTTGCTTGCTACTGCAAAAGGGATTTCAGTCCTGTGCTTAGTCCTTCTCTCCACGAATTTAGAATTTCAGTCATGCGCTTGGTTCTTCTCTCCACAAAACTATTAACCAGTCTCGTATTAGCACTCTTTAAATAATAATAATAAATATTTTAATTTTTATTAAAATTTATTAAAATTACTTTTTAAAATAATTAATAAAAAACTCTATATATTTTAAAATTATTATATAAATTTTAATAAAAATAAAATAAATTTCAATAAAAATATTCTCTCTCCATTTTAATTTTAAATATCATGTAAAAAAAATTTTTAATTTTATTTTAATTATCACTTTTATAAATTTAAATTAATATTAATTATAAAATTTTAAATTTACACTTAAATATTAAATATTTTTAATATTAATAATTAATAATAAAAAATAATTATAAAATAATTAAATAAAATATTATAAAATTTATAATAGGTAATGATTTTTTTGGACTGAAATAATAGGTAATGATTATTCTCATATTTTTATTCCTAAAATTTGATAAAAAAATATTTATTCCTAAAATGATATTTTGGAGTGATACGGAGTAATATTTATTTTATTGTTTCTTAATTCTTGCCATGTTATGACATTTTCCAAAATTTAAATATATTTTTTAGTTATTAACGTAATAATATATTAATTTCGTTGTTGCGGGGAATCCAGGTTGTAAAATCTAAATGGCTCTTCTTACAAGATGTTGGCTCCCTACTACGGCATCATCTCCTGCAACTTCTCTTTTCATCCTTGGAAAAATCGAAGAACCAGAACTTCAATTCAAGCCTTTCAAAACCCTGTATCCAGTTTCTTACCAATATTTCCTAAAACAAAAACTTTTAGCTCACCCAATTTTCAAAAACCCCACTTTGTTAGAACCTCATTTTACAAAAAATGTGTTCTTCAAATTTGTCATAGTGTTATGGGTTCAAAGGATTCAGATAAAGAACCAGTTTTGGAGAATCAAACTAATAATGGGAAAGAAGGGAGGGATTGGGCCACCTCTATTTTGCTTTTTGTTTTGTGGGGTGCTGTCATGTACTACGTTTTCAATCTCGCTCCTAACCAGTCTCCGGTAATTGATTACTATTTTTTTTAATTTTTTTTATTAATTTCCAATGGATTATGTTCGTTTTTCTTCTTTTTTTTTTTTAATTTCTTTTAGTCTTGAAAGTTAATAAAGCTTAAATTTTTTTCTTTCTTTTGCAGTCAACAGATGTGTATTTTTTGAAAAAACTACTTTATCTTACGGGAGATGATGCGTTTGAAATGAATAAAGTACTTGTTTCTTTATGGTACATAATGGGCTTGTGGCCTTTAGTTTATGGCATGCTTCTAATTCCTACAGGTAGAAGGTGAGTTCCTTGTACTTGCTTGTTTAGTAATTTCTGCTAATTTAAGTTCTCAGAAAGTTCTAATTAGAAAGTTTAGTCAATAAGATGTTTTTAATTCCTATGCATGCAGCTCAGGAAGTAAAATTCCAGTTTGGCCATTCCTTGTACTTTCATTCCTTGGTGGTGCTTATGCACTTATTCCCTATTTTGTTCTTTGGAGACCACAACCACCACCAGTTGAAGAAAGTAAGCTTCGCAGATGGCTTCTTAATTTTACTGAGTCAAAGTGGACTGCCAGGGTAAATTTTGTTGACCTCTCTCCTTTATTGATCCAACGTTCTTTTGAGTAAAATATGCAAGAGGTTAATAGGGTGCTATTAACAGATGGAGAGATAAAGGACTCCTCCTCAAATCATGGAGAGATGAGGATGGGAAGGTTCAAGTCCTGGAGTGATAAGGATTTCTCCCCAAATATTCAGTGCAAGTCTAAATTCAAGAGGAGATATGATTAGTGACTAGAAATCCGAGAGTGATAAGTTTATCACATAGGTTAGTTTGATTAGGTTACGTAACTTAGCCTATATATTAGAGGGCATTTATGTTTTGTAATGTGACAACAATCTTGATTAATAAAACGTATCAATTCTTTCATTATTGTACTGTTCTATATTTCTACTTTTTCTTCTTGGTATCAGAGCAATAAGGGACTCCTCCTCAAATCATGGAGAGATAAGGATGGGAAGGTTCAAGTCCTGGAGTGATAAGGATTTCTCCCCAAATATTCAGTGCAAGTCTAAATTCAAGAGGAGATATGATTAGTGACTAGAAATCCAAGAGTGATAAGTTTATCACATGGGTTAGTTTGATTAGGTTACGTAACTTAGCCTATATATTAGAGGGCATTTATGTTTTGTAATGTGACAACAATCTTGATTAATAAAACGTATCAATTCTTTCATTATTGTACTGTTCTATATTTCTACTTTTTCTTCTTGGTATCAGAGCAATAAGGGACTCCTCCTCAAATCATGGAGAGATAAGGATGGGAAGGTTCAAGTCCTGGAGTGATAAGGATTTCTCCCCAAATATTCAGTACAAGTCTAAATTCAAGAGGAGATATGATTAGTGACTAGAAATCCGAGAGTGATAAGTTTATCACATAGGTTAGTTTGATTAGGTTACGTAACTTAGCCTATATATTAGAGGGCATTTATGTTTTGTAATGTGACAACAATTCTTTCATTATTGTACTGTTCTATATTTCTACTTTTTCTTCTGGTGCTACTTGGCGACTTTTTAAAATACTCTGTGTTGCCAATATGATGCACATATGTTGCGTACAGTTTAATCATGCATGAAATTGATTATTGACTGAGCTCTACGTGTGAATTCTTATATCGTCTATGCACATAGCGAATCATGTTTGTTTGATCACAACAAAAAAAATGCATATGGTGCATCAAACCTTGATGGTTTTTACTTCGTATAACATGGTCAAAGCCTTCATGGTGCTTGATACTTCAGATTGTTTCTTTAAATAGGGGACATGACAAGAGAACATACAAGTGAATGTGGACTTCGATTGAGGCAGTGGATGAGTATTGATTAAGTACATTACTACAGTAATGACTTCTAGTCTGTGTCTTCTCAAATTAAGGGAAATATGCTTAGAACAGTTGAAAATGAGATCCTTTTATCTGTCAATTTTTTTGGCTGAAAAATAGCCGTGATTCCTGAAAGAAGGAAAAGTAGTGTTATTTTCCTATAAGGGATAAATTAGCTTCTTCTTCTTCTTTTCTACTCCACCAAGTGATGCTTTCTTTGAGTAATGTTAATGCATAGTTGGGATCTGGATTGATTTCTTGATTTTATGTTTGTATGAAAAGGACACAAGTTAACTCCATTATACATCAGATATCACTTGCTGCAGGTCTAGGCCTATTCTTTTACGCAGGTATAGCAAATGGTGATGTCTGGAAGGAGTTCTACCAGTACTTCAGGGGAAGCAAATTTGTAAGTGCTTGTTAAATGTCTTGTGTTCATTTCTGCATGCATACATGTTATCAGCAAAGGCTAAAAGGACAGTTTAAGATCTGAAACTCAGTCCTTCTGTGAATTTAACATACCATACTGTTAGTTGGTTCTCTTGTAGAAACTTGACGTTTATACTTACCAGGTTTGCAATTCGGATTGCAGATTCACATTATGAGCCTTGATTTCACTTTGCTATCCGCATTTGCTCCTTTCTGGGTGTACAATGATATGACTGCCAGGAAATGGTGAGATTTTGGAAGCATTAACACCTTTCTTCCTCAAGTCTTTGCCAGTTTGAAACCTTCCTGAGAGAGAGCTCAAATGGACTATCGCTTGTATAACTGTTCTGTTTTGACAGGTATGACAAAGGTTCTTGGCTTCTTCCCATATCAATAGTGCCATTTCTGGGTCCTGCATTATACCTGGTCGTACGCCCATCACTATCAGAAATGCCTGTTTCACTCTGTTCAACTTCATCAAAACAGGAGTAATATTTGGCTTCTTATTTTTCCACTCACTTGACAAGGAAGCAATTTTTTGTAAAACGAACAAGATAAAATAATGTGATTTCAATTATTTTTTTTTTGAAATAGTGATTTCAATTATTAAATAATAACATTATTTTCCTTAGTCAAAGCATATCTACTTTCCTTTTTATGCGCTTCAGTCAGATGAACTCATCATTCCATTTATTTTCTGATAATTTTATTGTTTCCTCTGTTTGATGGTTGAATAAAGCCATTATGCTTCTCTTACTCAAATTTTGTTTCAAGGCAAATAAAAATAAAAGAAAAGAAGAAAAAAGTCAATGAAACAAAGAAAGAAAAAAAAGATGAGCTACCAAATGAAACGGACCAATATCAAATATAAAACAAGTACACAAGGGGGCTCTCATTATGGCAACATGCCTGTACTATGGGAGAGTTGCATACAGGGCTGAGAATTTTTCTTATTGCATATAGGCCGGAATTTAACACCAAAAACCCCACGAACACTCCTCGTGGAAGATTCTTTATTAACACGGCTCACTATAAAACATTTAGCATTACAATAATCCTAATAATTTATGTTAAACTTTTAATGTTCAAGAAGCAAATTACTCCCTCCCACATGACCTAAGGTCACTGGCACCGTAATGAACATTCAGCTAGGAGAGCGTTTCTATGGAATTCCTGAGAAAACTTTCTTTGCTCAAGTAGCAGATGTTTAAAGCTATCAGAACATAACACAAGAAGGAAAACACATTAACTATCATTTCACTCGTAGAGCTTTTGAAGCTCATCTTTATATTTGGACTTCAGCTGTTCCCTCTTTATCTTTAGAGCAGCCGTAACTAAGCCGGATTCTGGTGTCCATGGATCTGGCAACAGCTTGATCTTTTCAGGGATTTCAAACTTGACCAATTTGGCTGCTTTTCCTACCTGCAGAGATAGAAATCTTGAGATACATTTCACAGAATCTAGTCCTTTCAAGTCATGCCTGCACCGCAAATTACTAGCTATACAAGAATTTCCCAACATTTCATGCCAAAAGTGGAAAAGATAAAGAATATGCTCATAAGGATAAATAAAAAAGATATAAAAGGACCTGAACATGTCAGACAATGAAAACAAAATGGATGCTCCCATCCATCAATTCAGATTAGGCAACATTAAGAAAAAGCATTATGCCACTTATAAAGAAAGTAAAATTGAAGACATAATTTCAGGGGCAACACAGAGAGCAATGTGTAACAGGGGATGCTCACCAAGTGAATTGGGAGTTGTCATGCAGTACAAACGAGATCGAATAGATTAGCATCAGCGTTTTAATCCCATTACAGGGATCAATCTATTGATCTATATAACCTGGGTTTGATGATGACACTTTTTTAATTGCAACATCAATTTATCTAAATACAAGTTTCTGGTTACTGTCATTATACCACAATTTCCAATGCAATGCAAGCATACATTATATAAAAAGTAATTTAAAATGCACATAATAAGCTAAATAATAAATAAAATAGATCGCAAAAATAGCTAAATATCCACAAATTGATTACCTATCATGAAAAAAATTATTAGCCAAACAATTGGTAAATAATTTAATTTCACTATCCCAAGATCAAAATATCTTTTAAGGTATTAGATCAAAATAAGAAAATAATATGAATGCAATATGAACTCATGAAAATAATGAGTTTATATTTACCCTAAGACCATATCAATATTGTTGTTCAATCAAAAGTAAAAGACTTTAGGAAACTACCAAACTTGACTAGAATTATCTCCAAAATAGATTTGGAGGCTTGGAAACACAAGGATACAACTTGGATCTTGATGAATTTACACTCAAATTCGTACCTCACACTCACAAGGTGGAAACTATGCATTTGTCCCTTTCTAGCTCTAGTTTCTCTTTAAGAATTGTTGGTAGTAATTATTCATGTTAGAGAATATAAAAAAATCCCACATTAGAAGTTACATAGTGACATACAAGTGTAGATTAGGTCTTAACATAAACCAATTGGTTTTATGTAAGATGAGGATCCAACCCCATTCATATGGCCACTGATGTGTATTTAGCCTAATACTTCCAAGACCCATATAGTTTCTACAGATTAAAAGAATAAAGTTAAGGGGTATTTATAAGCTTAGGGGTCGAGTGTTAGGACTCCTTGAGATAGCTATTTGATCATCTAAACAAACAGATATGAGGTTGATAACTAGGGACGATGATAAAGATCGGTTTTTATCCTTATCTGCTAAATCTGCACGTGCTGTCAAAAGGCATCAGCACAGTGGTTATGAACATCCGTGCGGCATTCCAAGACATCCATGCGAATGTTTCCTGCTGAGGGATCCAGACTTTTGTAAATCAAAGACCCAATTTCTTCTATTCCTACCTCTTTCCAAACAGTCTAAGGAGCCCAAAAACATATAAGACTGATTTATTTAAGTCCAATTTACCACTTTTTTATATAATTAAATCTAATCTAATATCAATTTGGTCCAATCTTATTGCTCAAACTCATATCTCTAAGCCCAATTCACTCTTTTATTATTTAATGGATTGTTTCATGCTCAAAAAACCTTTTCAAAGAAAAACTCTTAGCCATTTGGTGTTATTCCTTTGAGAAATCACCCCTCTCGAGACAATTTTTTGTTATCACCATCCGTGTTTTCATAAAACTGAAATATGTAAAGCTGCAATGCTTACACAATGTCATAAAAATTAAAAGTAATCTAACCAATGTGCAAATCCTCGGCAGCTCTGCAAGTGTATTTGTGTATACAAATGCAGTGCTAAAAGACAATACAGTTTTCATTTAACCTTATTACAGAAAAGCAAAAGAGACCAACCTTGGACAACGATTGTCGAACCTCGATAATAGTTTCAGCTTTGTTACAGAGTTCTGAGAAGTTCTGGTACTCAATGCCAACTTCCTGGGCCCATTTTTCAAGGGCTTGATGTGATGGAACAACTAGAGCTACACAATAGTTCTTGAAGGAATCTGCATATACCATGATATTATCTATATAGCTGCTTGGCATTAAAGCTGCCTCAACCTGCAATTTCAGTATCAACAATTATAATAAGCAAATCCAGCATGTTTTCTTTTTCCCAAAAACATTCAACAAAGAATTATTAGAAAACCTTTCCAAGGGAGATATACTCTCCATGTTGAAGTTTTACAATATCCTTCTTCCTATCAATAATTTCAAGGCATCCGTCAGGATGAAAACGTCCAATGTCCCCAGTATAGAACCAGCGCATGCCCCTTTCATCAACCTGCATCAATAGGGACTCACTGAGTGCTGCTTTTCAGGACCATGAGATCAGGCCTCCAATATTCAAATTTCAGCATGTCCTAAGTATACTATGCACATCACAAACAAGCAGAATATGTGTATTCTGCACAAATAAAAGTATACCTTGTAGACTTCATTAGTTTTTTCTTCATTGTTATAGTAACCAGCAGTTACAGAGAATCCCCCAACTACGATCTCTCCTCGAGGCATTGGCTTGTCAGATGTCCTATACCCACCTTCTTCCCAAGAAACAAGCTGCAAAACCAAAATGATGAAATTCTCTTGAACCAGTTTTCTACAAGATAAATGGTATTTATTGTACCTTACAACCAGTACCATAAACTTTCAACAAACTGTAAAACATCATGTCTTGCACAATGAACTTGGCAAAACATTATAATTTCTGCAAAATTCAGCTTTTGATTTTATGGTTCACTGGAAATTTTTGCCATATGAGCTAGTATAAATTGAAATATGGTGCAATAAGGTTCGAATAACCATCTTTATATACAAGTCTGATTCCAATTGTGAAATTAAATTTTCACTGTATAGAAGTGTACACACTTTGATATAGGCACAAGGAAGAGGAGGTCCAACACGGCCCACAGATGGGTCATCACACTCAGAAAAGGCAGCTCCAGCACATGTTTCTGTCAAGCCATAACCCTGACCTACAGGAGCCCTGAAGAGGAATGTTACAGAAAATAAAGCTAAATTTTCAATACTAATAATAAGAAACATTAAATAATATTAAAGATAATGGCAATTCGCATGAATAAAGCCATTGTGAATAGTAATGGATGTATTAATCATGGAACTGAACTTCTTGTAGTGGAAGGCCAACAGTCACAAATGAGTCATACATACTACTCAAATCTTGAAGTAGTTTATCAATCTCATGGTCAAGTAAATTTATTATCACAGTTCGATTGGTGTAACATGTAACTAGTGTCAATGTACATGTTTCACGTCCCCATTCAGTCTCAGTAACGAATAGTGGACCCAAAAGCACCGCAATTAGTTGCTTCCAGGCATTCAGAAGACTAGAATTGTGTAAATCAAACTCTAAAACAGAATTCATTCTGTTCTACAAATCGACTCATCAACACATAGCAATGAACTCTAAGCTCTTAAAATTTAGCATATGATAATATTCAACTAACAATATCATATCTTCTGTTAAGGACATTGAAAGCAGATAAAAACAACCATAAAAGCAAGTAAAACTTATGAGCAAGTTAACAGGTGAAATTGCAGACAATGCCAAGTATCCATTTTGGAATAAACATTAAAAAATAGTCCTTCTGGCCAATTTGATTTCCCTAATACAGAATGAGGTACAGTGTTTTTACAAATAGACCAAATTTATACGTCACTTAAATAGTTTATTATTGACCACACATATAATTACAGAGAACTTTTTAAACACAAACTGTCACAGCAAACTATGATAAGCATAAAAGAGTAACAAGCATATGAAATTACCAAATTGTAAAACACCCTAAACAAAAACAACAATGTGATTTCTCCCTTCACATCATTTATATGAATATTAACTTTTATCAATATGCATGTTATTGTATATTTAGATCATCATCATGACCCAGAAGGTAGAAGCCAAACTATTTAGCACTGTAATCAATATAAATAACAAAAATAAGATAGTCCTCAAATATGTTGGTATCTCTAAACAAGAGAACAATTACCCCAAGCATATGTTGATGAACCGCTGTGAATCCCTAGATAAAGGAGCTCCACCACATAGTATAAATCGGATATTTCCTCCAACTACGGCACGAATTGATTTGAAAATAATAATATCCCACAGCATTTTCTCCAGTCCCCAAGCACCAAACCAGCTTCCTTCTATGGCAGCCAATCGTCTCTCATAAGCAATGTTGAAAAGCTTCTTTACAAACCCTCCTTTCTCCTCAACCTGGAGTCAAACCATGATAATCAGGGCAGAAAAGAACCCACTAGTTACCAACAGAATTAATAATCAGAGGAAACAAGAGCTCAATTATTTATGTGACATCTTCAACCAACAATATACACCAATTACTAGATTGTAAAATATTATAGGAGATATATAATAGTATTGATATGATTGAAACCTTCTTTAGAACTCCGTCTCGAAGGCGATCTAGTACAGCAGGAACCGATGCCATGAGAGTGGGCTTTAATGCAGAAGCATCACCTTTTGTTCCTTTTTTAATTTTACTGGACATGTCTGTTAAAGTCAATGCAGAACCATAGCCAATTGCAACACCTGCAGTTGACATCATAACCTGGAAAACCACAAAAATACAATAATTATCTTTCAAAATGGGTGCATATAATAAGAATGAAGGGTTTGAAGGTACCTCAGCAGCCAATTCAAGGACATGTGCCAGGGGCAAGTACGCCATATAAACATCATCATTACTCAAATTTGGTATCACGGTCATAACAGCTGCAGCAGTGGCTATAATGTTGCCATGAGTAATCATAACTCCCTGTTGTGTTAAACATGACACAGTGTCAGAGTAAATTAAAGCATGCAAAATTTATAAAACGAACTCTAGTTTCAATCTTGTAGAAAAAACTGGTAATTGCTTGCATAGTATTTGTCTCGGTATTGAGACATAGACATATCAATTAAGCCTTCAAATTTTGAAGTCTTAAACTTAAATTCAATGTTATTAACAGCTTTGTGGGAAGATTGATTGAAGTGTAAATTCAATAAGGACATATGTAACCTGAGAGAGATAGAGATCTTTCAATTTATCTTCATACTAGTAAGGTTAGTTGGCAAGGTTTACAACGCAAGCATTTGCCTTCTGTTATAATGCAAAGTAAATAACTAATGCGAAACTTAAGAAGCTATAGACTAGGACAAGATAAACCTTTGGTAGGCCTGTGCTGCCACTTGTATACATGATGAATGCAATTCCATGTTTTGAAGGCATTCTTGGTGGTAGAGGATCGCTTTTGCCCAGTTTCTCAACTTCAGAAAAAGATGAAACTTTCCAGTTGCTCATACTTCCAGAGATGCTAGAATCATTTGAAGCTGCTTCATCGTCTTCAAAGTAAATCACATTCTTGAGGGTTGGTAGTCTTGCGCTTATAGAAGCCAACTTTTTCAACTGCTTGGAATCACAAATCAGGGTTGATACTTGTGTCTGTCATGCCAACATTTTGAAAATATGAGCGAATACTATCAATTATCTAAAACAGATCAAAATTTAAATGCTGAAAATCAGCCTTGATGCTAACGTAATCTCATAAACTAAGAAATCCATACCTCATTGAGTGAATGGATCAGGGCATCCTCACCAAGAGAAGCATAAATAGTAACAACAGTAATATTCTGCCGCATGCATCCCTGATCGCCAGAAACAACTAAGAATCAGTTATGCAGCCATGATATTTAGGCAGAAACAAGAAAAGGGGAAAAAAGAAAGGAGGTAAGAAAACATAAATACCTGGAAGGAAATGAACCACTCAGCTCGAGTTTCAGAAAAAATGGCAGCATGAGCATCCTCATTATGACCTAGTCTAATAAGCCCAGAAGCAAAATTGCAAGCACGATCAAAAACTTGTTCGTAGGTTTCCCATTCATATTCCCCCAAATGAAGTTTCTCAAACTTCCTACCATCCTCAGTAGTGATAAATTCCCTGCTAATTAGCTTCCTTGTTCCAAGAAGTCTCTCTCTAGAACGCTTTTTGCAAGATTGCTCAAACGAAGCTGCTATAGTAGTTGCTTCTTCCCAAGGAACTTCAACCAATTGAGGTATTTGGGCATTGCGAATTGCATAGCCCTCCTCACCACCAACTTCCACAGGAACTCCTCTCTGCTTTCCCTTTTTCTTCCCCATGAACACAATGGAGAGCAAAACAGGTACAAGAATACCCACAACAGCAGCACCAATTAAACCAAATGTTCCATAACCTTTCCCTATTGATGACAAGTAATCAATGTAGCCTAACTTTTGGCTAAGTGATGAACTCAAAAACCCTCCCTTAGAATCATCCATAATATAAGTTGTCTAAAATTGATCTATAGCAAATACCAAAATATTGCCTACAATTGAGAACAATAATTGCCTGCAACACAATCCATCTTTCAGCTATGATGAATTAAAAGAGAGAAATAATGGCAAATTCATGATTGATATGCTTACTTATGCTAGCAATAACCATATAGAACAAAAAAGAAATCATGGGTAAAAAAACTTGCAAAAAATTTCTTATCGTATCTCCAAATCCCTTCAAAAGAAAACAAAAATAGAAAATCTACAAGCACGAGACTATAAATAAACTAAAACCTTAAAAAAAATTAATATTATTAAATTAACCTAAAAAAAAGTATGTTTACTTTTCTGAATGTATCAAATCTCTCCCCTTCACAAAATTTCCAAAACAAAGACATACCAAATTGGAAATAATATATATATATATTTACATCAAGATCAAGTACATAATTCACCACCCTCCAACAAGGAACAGTGTAAAGCAGAGATCTTTTCAAGAACCCATCAAAATAGTAGGATAGATAAAGACAATAGCAACAAACGGAACCAAAAAAAACAACTAAACTGGAGTCTTATAGCTAAGTCGAAGTGAAGATAAAATCAAAGCACGAAAGCTTCAAAGCCTTACCTCACGATGTCAGAGCCCAAAAGCAGCAGCAGCGTATTGAATAACGAGAGAGGTTGTAAGAAGGAAAGAAGTTCGAGAACAGCCTATTTGCGCCAGTCCTTATTCGATTATAGCTCTAAATATTTATTCTGATAGTGCGGTCCGGTGCTCTTTTTTTTTTTTTTTTTCTAATCTTCCGTTTGTAACATGATATTTTCTTGGGAAAATTCTTGCTTTGGACCACTCTAATCTCTCCATATCTTAAATTAATTTAATAAACGTCTACAAGAACTGCCACTGTCGAAAGATATTAATAATAGCCGACGAAAAAAATTAATAAAACAGTTTAATATAAATTTGTATTTTAAAAAACCTTACCATGTATGACGAAAAATTATTTGGTAGTGTGTCTCTACTTCACAAAAAATAAGGTTAATTATTTAAATTTAAGAATTTTTTTCCTCCTTAATAATTAATATATATATATATTAAAAAAAGCTAAATTATTTAGAGTTAGATAAGACATTACTTGAATTAAAATTGAATTAAGAGGATTTTGACTACGAGGCAAATGAAAAGAATATTTTTTAATTTACCTAAATTCTCTTACACATTCTTCTTTTATCTTTATTCCCAAATTATAATTTATTTACTATTTTAATAAATTAAATAATACATTAAAACTTTATTATATTTATATTTAATATTATTTATTAAAAAATTTGATTGAATATGATTTATATTAAAATAAAAATATAATAAAAGTTATTTATAAAAATAGGAAATATATCCACTAATTTGAAATAGAAGACGTAATTAATATGAATAGTAATTTTTAAATTAAAAATTAATATATGGAAATTATCATGGATCGGTCGGGACTCATTTGCCAAGTTTATGACGCCACGTGGCATAGGAAGAAAGATGTAGAGTAGTAGTGAGAAAGCATTCAAGTCACGTGCGTCATAGGTGACATTGTATAAAGACATGCGGGGGCACGCATCTCGAACATAGAACAAAAATGAATTACTCAAACATAGAACAAAAATGAATTAATTACTCAAACATAGAACGATGTCGTTTTCTAATGGTATGAAAGGTTCTACAAAAAAACAGTAAATGTATAGAGCTTAATGAATGGGAATAGTGCAGGTGGGGGTGTGTGGTATTTTCCAAGCAAGAAGATTAGAAGATAGAGAGCAGAAAAGGAGCAGTGGCAGTGGCAGCCACCACCTTTCTGACAGATGAAAGAGTAGCCGGTATGGAGGAGGAGAGAGAGGCTGAAATTTTCTTTTTTCTGCTTACTGCAACACTGCATGTCTCTGTGAGAATGACAAGGACAAGTTTTACTTTCTGTTTATAACGACACATGGACAGTGGCGGAGTCAGAATTTTTATAGTGCAGGGTCTCAAAACCATCACCGCCCACCAGTCCATCACCATCGTTATAGACATAACTTTTATGTTCACGGTGATATGCCACCAGTATAATCTTTTATTAGATTGATAAAAGCCTACACAGAGAAATTTATGATCTTTTATATTTTTTTGTTAGGGAGAAATTAAGAAAACAAAAATAAAAAAAAAATGAAAGATTAGAGAAAAGAATGAGAACATAAGGGAATCACATGATATTAAGGGGAGAGACAAAGGAAAAATAGTATGATGAATAAATTATAAAAAATAAAATAAAATTTTAATCTAATATGGAGTGCTTTTTAATTGATTAGGTGTAAAATGGACGTTAAATTATTATTAATTGTAAAAAATTGTTGAAATATTGTAACTATGGCTATATATTGTAGTATTAAATAAAATAAATAATGCATTAAAAAAACATAAAATAAATATTATTATTATTATTATAAATAAAAAATGTGGAATTCGTTGTTACCAGGTGAAAAGGTTAAATATATTTGTATTTCAAATTAAAGATAACAATGTCATGTTATGAACGTATAAAAGTGGAGGAGAGGTGAAATTACTCTGTACTATGTTTAAGATTTTGATATTTGATATTTTATCTTCTAGTTAACCAACATAGTTAATAATTTAATGCTTATTTATTTTGATTGTTGATAATTAACTAATAAATTTTTCGATACCAACAATTAGATCAACATAAAGAAAATAAAATACTAGTAGCTGCTGGTGTTTTTTTTTTTTTTTCCTCGCAAGATAATAGCTGCTTGAATATAAACTAAATATTTTTCTGTAAAAATTACTATAAGTGAAAATATTCTTTCTAACTTAATATTGTTGATTAGTTGTCCTCAAGTGGGACCTAATAATTATAAAAAAAAAAAGGAAAAACACATGTTAATTTGAATTGTCAAAGTTAGGCAATATGTCATTTGCTTAGTTTGGTTTTTGCCTAACATTAGGCTTGTTTGTTTGGAATATACGGCTAACATTTCTCTATAAATAGAGAAATGAGCCAAGCATTGCAAGATATAGAAGAGGAAGAGAGATTAAGAGAGTAGCAGATTATAATTTAATCTGTTCAAATAATTTTAGGAATTGGGTCCTAAAATTAGGGAAAGCAAAAATAGTGAGTATTATAATTTTTTGGGGTGTGTTTTGTAAACACTGTGAGTGCCACTATTTTTGTAATAATCTCTTTGTGTACCTACTATTTTAAATAGTGGAAGAATTATTCGGAGTTTGTCCCGTGATTTTTCCCTCTAATTTTTAGGGGGTTTTCCACGTAAATTACTGTGTCCATTTTTATCTGCATTTATATTTATGGTGTTTTTACCGTGGTTATTTTTCTGGAGGTGTCAACAGGTCAAGTTCCAGACAATAATTATTGAAGTCATTCTGCTACGAAAGTGCAGATAATATTCCGTGCACGTAACTTCTGTCTAGAAGGCCGGATTTTAAGTGGGACCGTTTGTGACCCCTCCGCCCAACTGGGATTTTACGTGGAATGGTAATACTGTCTAAGGAGATCATTGTGGTCCTTCCTGGGTATTGCCGAATCGGTTTATTTTAATAATTATTGGGTTTACTCAGGATTGGAGCATAAATCCCTACAACTGGTATCAGAGCCTTTGGTGGTAAATTCTGTCAGGTTACTATTCACGTGAATAGTAAAAATTTGTCAAATACAGAATTCGACATGGCTAACGATGGGGCAATGATCAAATTGACGGATTCGAATTTTTCGATGTGGAAATCCAGAATGGAGGATTACCTCAATTGCAAAGATCTGTACGATCCAATTGAAGGTGACAAAGCAAAGCCAAAAGAAATGAAAGAAAAGCAGTGGGAGAAATTAAAGAAGCAGACACTGGGTACGATACGCCAGTGGATAGATGCTAGCCTATACAACCATGTGAAAAATGAAAAAGATCCCAAAGTTCTCTGGGAGAAACTAGAGAGTATGTACGAGGCTACGAATGCTCAAGGAAAAGTGTTCATGATCCGCAAAGTCATGAACTTGAAGCTGTCAGATGGACGATCAGTTACACAAAACCTAAACGATTTTGAAGGACTTGTAACTGAGTTAGCAGTTAGCGGTATGTCCTTGGATGACGAGATGCAAGCATGCCTGCTGTTGGGATCTCTACCGGATAGTTGGGATACTCTTGTGGTATCATTAAGCAACTCAGCTCCAGATGGCGTGGTGACGATGTCTATGGTGAAGAATAGACTACTCAAAGAAGAACTTCGTAGAAGAGATGTTGCCAGTACCAGTTCACAAGCCCTTGTCACAGAAAATAGGGGCCGGAGCAAGAGTAGAGGTCGAGGGAATGGAAAGTTCAGAGATAGATCCAAGTCCAAGGAGAAAAGAAAGTGTTACCATTGTGGAAAGGAGGGTCATCTCAAAAGAAATTGTCGTTTTCTCAAACAGGAGAATGCAAACCGAAGTCAGGATAATGACAAAAACACCTCTGCTATAGTCTCAGCAGAAGATGGTGAGGTGACTTTAGTTTCTCACGATGCAGATTGTTGTCATGTTGGAGATGCAGATACCGAGTGGATAGTAGATTCCGGTGCTTCATATCACTGTGTTCCAAAAAAGGATTACTTCTCCACTTATCAAGAAGGAGACTTTGGCACTATTAGAATGGGAAACAAAAGTGTCTCACAAATGGTGGGGATCGGTGATGTCTGCATAAAGACAAGTGTCGGGTGCACATTAATACTTAAAAATGTGAGACACATTCCTGATCTTCGGTTGAACCTATTATCTGTTGGTGTACTGGACAAAGAAGGTTATCAACAACATACAGGTGACGGTAACTGGAAACTCACCAAAGGGTCTTTGGTGGTGGCGAAAGGAAAGCTATGTTGCTCGCTATACAAAACGCACGCAGAGATATGTGCGGGTCAACTGAATACAGTTGGAGATGATGCTTCACCAAATTTGTGGCATAGGCGGCTGGCGCATGTTAGTGAGAAAGGATTGAATATGTTGGCTAATAAGTCCCTCATTCCCTTAGCCAAAGGTAAAATAAATCCTTGTGATTATTGTTTATTTGGGAAGCAACATCGTGTTTCATTTCAGAAAAGCTCTAGACGAAGAGATAGCAAGTTAGTGTTGGTACACTCTGACGTGTGTGGTCCCATGGAGGTAGAATCTCTTGGAGGAAGAAGATATTTTCTTACATTCATTGACGATTTCTCACGGAAGACATGGGTATATTTGTTGCACACAAAAGATGAAGTATTCAAGCACTTTCAGCAATTCCATGTGATGGTGGAAAGAGAGACTGGAGTTGCACTGAAGTGTTTGCGCACAGACAATGGTGGTGAATATATCTCTAAGGAGTTTAGAGATTACTGTAGTCAGCACGGTATCAGACATGAAAAAACAGTTCCTGGTACGCCTCAACACAACGGCATTGCTGAACGGATGAATCGCACTATTGTTGAAAGAGTTAGATCCATGCTCAAAATGGCTAACTTACCTAAGTCATTTTGGGGAGAAGCTGTCAATACTGCTGTCTACCTAATCAACAGACTACCTTCAGCACCTTTGGAGTTTGATGTACCAGAGAAGGTCTGGATAGGTAAGGATATCTCATACTCTCACTTGAGAGTATTTGGCTGCAAGGCATTCATGCATGTTCCGAAGGAGCAAAGTTCGAAGCTTGATGATAAGTCAGTTCCTTGCACTTTTGTTGGTTATGGAAATGAAGAGTTAGGCTACAGGTTATGGGATCCGGTGAAAAAGAAAGTTGTCCGGAGCAGAGACGTAGTATTCCACGAGAATGAGATCGTGACGGATACAACTGGGGAAAAATCTATAAATGACATTGTTGTAGATAGTACACCAGAGAGCATTCCTACAGATGATGCCACAGGAGGAGGAATGCCAGAATCAGAACAAGAAGAAATAGAAGAGCCAGTCACAGGGGATCAAGAGACAATTGTAGATGATGACAATGATGTAGAGGGTGTTGAGCAGGGGGAGCCAGAGAACCCCATTCCACCAGAAGAAGTTGAATCACAGTTAAGAAGGTCAACCAGAGAACGCCAACCATCTACAAAGTATTCTAGTTCTGATTATATTTTGATTACTGATGAGGGGGAGCCGGAGAGCTTCCAAGATGTGCAGTCTTGCAAAGATAAAGATTGCTGGATAAAGGCCATGCAAGAAGAGATGAATTCCTTGAAGAAGAATGACACGTACGAGCTGGTGAAACTTCCAAAAGGAAAGAGAACACTCAAGAACAAATGGATGTACAAGTTGAAGAAAGATGATGGCAACCTAGTGAGATACAAAGCTCGATTGGTTGTCAAAGGCTTTACTCAAAAGAAAGGTATTGACTTTGATGAGATTTTTTCACCAGTTGTGAAAATGAGTTCTATTCGAGTTGTGCTAGGTTTAGCAGCCAACTTGAACCTTGAGTTGGAGCAGCTTGATGTAAAGACCGCATTCTTGCATGGAGATCTAGAAGAAGAAATCTATATGGAACAACCAGAAGGTTTCAAGGTTAAAGGAAGGGAGGACATGGTTTGTCGCTTGAAAAAGAGCTTGTATGGGTTGAAACAAGCACCACGACAATGGTATAAAAAGTTTGATTCTTTCATGGTGAATCAAGGATACAAAAGGACAGAGGCAGATCCTTGTGTATATGTCCAGAAATTTCCTGATGGTAAATTTATCATTCTTCTCTTATATGTTGATGATATGCTAATCGTTGGACCAGATGCAGACATTATTAGCAGGTTAAAATATGATTTGTCAAAGGCATTTGACATGAAGGATTTGGGTTCGGCAAGGCGAATTCTTGGAATGGAGATTATCCGAGATCGAAAGTCCTGTAGGTTGTGGTTATCACAGGAGAAATATATTGAACGAGTTCTAGAAATGTTCAATATGAAGAATGCTAAATCAGTTAGCACTCCGCTTGCCACTCACTTCAAGTTGAGGAAGAAATTCTACCCATCAACAGAGAAAGAAAAAGAAGAAATGTCAAATGTTCCATATTCTTCAGCGGTCGAAAGTTTGATGTACGCAATGGTGTGTACGAGACCAGATATCGCTCATGCAGTTGGAGTTGTGAGTCGATTTCTGTCAAATCCCTAGAAGACACATTGGGAAGCAGTAAAATGGATCTTCAGATACCTGAGAAGAACTTCAAAGTTATGTTTAACTTTTGAAGGTGGAAAGTCTGCACTTGTTGGGTATACAGATGCAGACATGGAGGGGTGACCTTGATGAAAGAAAATCTACATCAGGTTACTTATTTACTTTCTCAGGGGGAGCTATCTCATGGCAGTCGAGGTTACAAAAGTGTGTTTCCTTATCAACGACCGAAGCAGAGTACGTTGCAGCAGCGGAAGCAGGAAAGGAAATGCTTTGGTTAAAGTGATTCTTTCGAGAATTGGATGTGCAGCAGGAAGAATACATAGTATATTGCGATAGTCAAAGTGCATTAGACTTAAGCAAAAATACTATGTATCATACGCGGACGAAGCACATTGATGTAAGATATCATTGGCTCAGACTCGCCATTGAAGAAAAGGCATTCCATTTGCAGAAGATTCATACAGATAAGAATACTGCAGATATGTTAACAAAGGTTGTTACAAAGGAAAAATTCGAGCTATGTGTCAAAGCAGCAAGAATGATAGAGAGCACAAATAATTTTCACTTGAAGTCCAAGGGGGAGATTTGTTGATTAGTTGTCCTCAAGTGGGACCTAATAATTATAAAAAAAAAAAAGGAAAAACACATGTTGGTTTGAATTGTCAAAGTTAAGCAATATGTCATTTGCTTAGTTTGGTTTTTGCCTAACATTAGGCTTGTTTGTTTGGAATATACGGCTAACATTTCTCTATAAATAGAGAAATGAGCCAAGCATTGCAAGATATAGAAGAGGAAGAGAGATTAAGAGAGTAGCAGATTATAATTTAATCTGTTCAAATAATTTTAGGAATTGGGTCCTAAAATTAGGGAAAGCAAAAATAGTGAGTATTATAATTTTTTGGGGTGTGTTTTGTAAACACTGTGAGTGCCACTATTTTTGGAATAATCTCTTTGTGTACCTACTATTTTAAATAGTGGAAGAATTATTCGGAGTTTGTCCCGTGATTTTTCCCTCTAATTTTTAGGGGGTTTTCCACGTAAATTACTGTGTCCATTTTTATCTGGCATTTATATTTATGGTGTTTTTACCGTGGTTATTTTTCTGGAGGTGTCAACAGGTCAAATTCCAGACAATAATTATTGAAGTCATTCTGCTACGAAAGTGCAGATAATATACCGTGCACGTAACTTCTGTCTAGAAGGCCGGATTTTAAGTGGGACCGTTTGTGACCCCTCCGCCCAACTGGGATTTTACGTGGAATGGTAATACTGTCTAAGGAGATCATTGTGGTCCTTCCTGGGTATTGCCGAATCGGTTTATTTCAATAATTATTGGGTTTACTCAGGATTGGAGCATAAATCCCTACAAATATGCAGTGCGGAGCCAGGCCGAGCAGGGTCTCTAGCCCCCCCAGACCCTGCATGGCTCCGCCACTGCACATGAACCCCATCATACTCCATTTTAAATTTGTACATTGTGAACTGAAATTTAAAAAAAAAAAAAAGCTAATGTCGTTAGAAAAACCAAAGAAAACAGAGAAAATTGAAAAGCCAGGGCTCAAAGCCAAACAGAAAGAAAACAAATTAATTCCTAACCAAGAGAAATAAGGAATAAGATGATTGTCACTCCCAAACATAACGGCCAAGAAAAAATAAAGAGAACGTCTACAACATAATCAAGGGTTAGACCCTAGAAGAAAAACTCTAATATATTATTTGTTTTGATGGATTTGGAGAGAAAAAAAGTAAAAGAAATAGTATTTATTTTAATTTTTATTATTTAAATGTTTAATTGAGAAGAAAAAAATAGTTTTTTTAAAAAATAATTTTGTTTAAATGAACAAAAGAATTTTTTATCTAAACGATGAGAAATGAGAGAAAATTATAAAATTATATCTTATAGATATATTTCTTTATTTAAATTATGGAAGAGAAATCGCATTTACCTTATTATTCAATTAAGATTACTAAACACATTAAAAGAAATTAAATTTCTTTTCTTTTCTCTTCTACTTATTTCTTTTATCAGAGTAAATTTAATTTTTGTACAAATTAGCAACCAAACATGGCATAAAAAGATCAAGCTATTACAAGAAAAATACAACTTTATACATCAAAAGTCCCAAAAAAAAACCTTAGATAAAATCATCAAGAAAATTGGGAGAATATAAGGATTGAGTATCCATAAAAGAGACCATTTTAAGAAAATCTCAGGTAGAGCAGTGGAGTTAAGCTTAAAACAAGAGGCCAGCGCACCAATGAACCACCACCTCTGAGAGAACTAGAAGGAGAGACCTATGCTCCAGAGACTAATAGATATGTGGGAAAGAGTTTCAAACACATCTAAAGACTTTAAGCAAGCTTTAAAGCGCAAAAAAATATCCAAGCCCCAAAACAATCTTGACTTTAAAATAACCTCAACTACTAACATGCATCCAGCTACAAAATCATGGCCTTTTAGATTTGAAAAATATGAAAGGAAAGGCTCTTAAACACCGACCCAAAGAAAGAAAACAAACAAAAAAAAACTAAAAGAAAAAGAGAGAGAGAGAATAAAGAAGGATCTATGGTAAGAAAAGAAGAACTAGTCTCTATAAAAGAGAATGTCAAAACTTCCTGAAGAAGTAGAGAGAAAAAAGATGATAATATGATTATACCAGGTGCCACAACACTACCATTAGAATTATATCAGCAAATCATCCAACATGCACAATTATATCATATAACCTATAGAAAAATAGTAGAAAATATAGAAATATCTATATCTATCTCCAATTGTTTCAATTATCATATAATTATGGTTGACCCCTACGCATAAATTGGCATTTAACATAGAAGACAATCACATCATAGACATTTATATTTTATCAACATTCACACTAAAATATAAAACTACCAAACAACATAAAAACAAAATAAATAATTCATAATTCAACTGTAAATTCCACCAAAAGCACATCACATTTGCAACTACATATTATGACATCATCGTCATTATCCCAAACATTATCCATGAAGAAATAATCACAAAATAAGCTATTTTTAATTTCTTCTTGACCCTCTTACAATCCAGAGCATTGACATCCTTCAAACTCTTCAACTCCAACCATAAAACACCAATTTCATCTTTAAATTCGGAGCATTCTCAATGGACTTTAAATATCAATTTTCAGCCAACAATATCTTGCGCTCCACTTTTATTTCATTAATCACTTCTCTACCTCTACCTTCAATTTCTTCATCGTGCAAATCAAAAACCCGCAATCTCCCACCTAACATGAAACAAAAAAGAAATAAATTTTTATGTAGGGTAGTCATCTAAACCGCAAAATAGTGGATCAAATAACATTTCGACCCTAAATAATACTTACTCTGTAGTTAGGGCAACCATATAACCTTTTTCCTAGAAATTTATCACACCATGAAGTCCACCTTGGAGTCTTCACCTTTATCCCTCAGAAAATGCAATCACAGAACCTACGTGGACCTTCATAATCCATCTCTTTGTTTATTCTCCTCAAAGATCTTGAACCATTTGACGTTGATGATGTTGAAGAAGCCATAAGCTGCAATGAAGTAAATCAGTTGCGTTTTGTTTCTTGATTTGTAGGGATTTAGATTTAGGGATTTATAGAAATTGAGATTTGCTTTCTGATGAAAGAGAACGAACATCATTGTTAATGATAAATTAACTATTTAAAAAAATTTCGTTCGATGTCAAGTCAACACAAAATAATGAGAAGTTATTAATATTAAAGCCACCGTCTGGTGAAGGGTGTAAAAAGTTATTTTTTCTAATTTTTGGGCTTAAACGAGCCCAAAAAAAGAATTAGGGATAAATTGTACACTGAAGACAAGTTAGAGGGTGTTTTTGTACCTTCTCCCATTCAAAAACACTTATGACTACCAACAAAATTATTGCAATTTAATAAATTGACAAACACTACAACAATCGAGGCAGTTATCAATGGAAATTTACATCGGTAACTTAATTTTTTTGTCAGTAAAAAGAATTATTGAGATATTACTGGTAAAAAAAATCTATTGTCTAAAATTTTGCCAATAATTAAATTATCAATGGAAAATATGATGGCATCAGCATTATTGAGAGAATAGATAATTGTCGGTATTTCTGACAAAAGTTCAGTCAGTAAATTTCACCTAAGAAAAATAATAGTTGTCGATATTACCAATAAACATATAATGTCTTGGTACTTTTGGTCAATGAAGGTAAGAAAAATATTTTTAAGGATCCCAGCGAAGTGCTTTTTTAGCGTTAATGCTAATAAATAGTAAATCAGTTAGTAATACTAGCAAACATTATTGTCGGTAAACTGTAGGCAAAGTACTCGATAATTACCGACATAATATAAATTTGTCGGTAATGCCAATCGACTCTCAATTGGTAAATCTAACAGGGTCTGGTCGGATACTTACTGATAGAAACGTTCTTTGCTCGGTAATACCGATAACTTTTTTTTTGTCGGTACTCAGTCGAGAAAAATTTTAATTTACAGACAAAAAGTTGATTTGTTAGTAAATTAAATTTTATTTTTAATAATAAATATTAAAATTAATAAAATTTATTTTGCTTTATTTTTTAATTGTAATTTATATTGAAAGCATAATTAAATAATATTAATTTATATAATAAAATTAGAATTTATTAATTAATAAAATGCAATTGAGAATTATATTAATAATGTAATAAAGAAAACAATAAAATACATTCATCCAAATAAATATTAAAAATGTACTATTTTAGAAATACAAGTAAGTAAAGAAAAAAAATAAAAAAAAAACCTACACAAGAGGTGGAGGCAGATCAAATCAGCCTCTCATAAAATTGTTCATAAACTCCTACAGTTACTATTGGATCAACCTATGTACTTGGTCCTGCAACTCTTGCTTATATCTCCACCCACTCTTGGCTGCTACCCAATCCTGCTCAGGTAAGTCAGTCTTCAGTTGTTCAATCTGTTACCATAAGGTAGACAAATTGAAAGACGGCGAGGACGAAGTTGTGCTGACATACTGAGACTCAAGTCCATAAATTTTATTCTTTTTCTCTCTTCCAATAGTGGATAAAAGTAATGAGAACTCATCAATCAAGATATCAGATAGAGGCGCTTGTTCTTGGGGCGCAATGAAACAATCTTGCAACATCAACGAATTAATTTAAGTTTTATTTTTAATTTAATATACTTAACTAATATAAAATCAAAAATTATATTTACTAACATTTATATCCTAAGACCGTTGATCAACAAATGATTACCCGTCATGACCTTTCATTTATGTGTAGAGGAAGAGCTCATAGTTCGTCGACAGTTGGCCCAAATTAGCAGTTAAAATTTGATATAAGTTAAGAAAAATAATTTAGTTTAGATATGTAATGAAAATAGTAATACAAGTATTAAAAAAACTATAGTCATACTTAAAAATGTCCATGTATTATCGTAATGCAATATGATGCCTGTAATATATGTGGATAGATCTGCACCATCCACAACGCTAGGCCGTCTATTCTAAGAGCCAACAACAGAATGTGCTTAGCCCTTGGGTGAAGTCCATCGGGCATGAAGGTGAGCCTATAATTTTATCTTAAATGAAGGAAAGTTACTTCTCCTTATCATTTATTTTGTTCAACATATCACTGTAATAAATAGTAGCCTTCTTGATAAAAGCAATTTGAACCAGGATATCAATAGCCTGGTCCTACAAAAAATATTTCTGTAAATAAAATAAAATAAATAATTAATATGATAAACTTATAAATTAAATTAATATTTATTAAATAATTAGCTATAAAATTTTTATTTGCTTACCTTAAATTCCTCAAGCCAAATTTCTTCAAGTCTTTCAATATAGCCTTCCAGATAACTCCAGTAGGATCTATCCTCTCCTGCATGATCTTCCTAATAGATTATGAGCATGTCACAGATGGCTTAAGTATATGACAAACAAAATTAAAATTAAATACAAAATTTATTAAAAATATATATAGAAAATAAAAATAAATTAATTTAAATAATAAAAAATATATAATTACATACTCTGACTTGCAGATAATGACACGGTCTCAACCCCCCAATCCACTTGTGGTTAATGCTACTATGCTAGCATCACCGGTGGTTGTCTAAGTAGGAATTGGGTCATCAACATGAGGCAGATCCTCTACGACCATAAAATCATCAAAAGGGTATGCCAAATGGTCATCCTCAGGAGTACCTCACAGCTGTGGAGCTGTCTTAAATTCGATATTCCTATCATTATCACAAGCATCTCTCATAGAGATAGATCTACCACTGGTCGATCATCTACCTGTTAGGTCCTAGGCTATCTAATTGTAAATACACAAGTCGCAAATAAGTAATACAACAATGAGTAGCGTGTCGATCCACGAGGAAGGTGATTAATTCAAGTACTAGACCACTAAATTAGATATTATTTGGAAAAATCTAAAAAGTAAATCAAGTTAATTCTACCTCTAAATTAATTAAACTAAACTAATTTAATTTAATTTCTTATAATTAAAATCACATAATTATATTTTATCAAAATGGTTTCTGATGGTTTTTCTAATTTCATTAACCCAATTTTATTCTCTTCCATTACTAATTTAATTTTTTCAAATTATGTTCTACTATTTTTCAGGACTTAGAAAAATTATTGAAATTAAACCATATGTTTGTTCTCATGATCACATGAGTTAATTCAAATTTTTAGACTGTGTAAATTATTCCCTAAGTATTACCTTATCTCTAAGGGTAATTTCTTAAAGTTATTATTCTCTTAAACTAATATTGTACTTCCACTTTTATTCTACTACACAATATCTTAAATTATACAATTAGTGACTAGTTAATCACATATAATAAGCTTAAGAATAATAAAATAATCAAATGAAATATTTCAATTAAGTATTAATAAAGCATATCATAAATAAACCAAATTAAATCCATCTCACCCTATTGAGGGTTTTATTTCATTATATTAAAAATTAAAAATAAAACTAAATTTAAATATGAATTGTACTTAAATATGATAAATAACTAAACCAACAATTAATTAAAAGAAATAGTATAAGAAGTTAAATAAAAACTTAATTTATGAATAGAGTGGAGCTCCTATTTATAGATCGTACATTTTCATGACTATCTTTCTGAAAGACAGCTTTTATTTCATGATTATTTCCAACTGATTCAGGCATTCATGACCTAACTTTTATTTTATACACCGATAATGAATCAATATTGTCACGTCTTGTGTTTGGGTAAGAGACATAATATACTTAGTGCACTTGATTGGAGAGAATAAATGATTCATATTTGATATATGTTCATTTTTTGTGTACATCAGCTAAATTATATTGTGAATGAACTTTTATCCCATTTATTAGGTGCACCCGTCACACTTAAATATCAAAAAAAAAAATGATTAATTTTAATATTTGATATATACTCAAAAAATATTTAGTTAAAAGTGGTACCATTTTCTACAAAAATTATAAAAAATTATCTCGCATGAATGTTAAATTAATACCGATATATTTTGTTATTTCTAAACTATACAATATTGAATAATTCAATAAGTTCTCATTTGTAACAAACAATGAAAAACTCACTAAATATGTACCAAGGTTGATTTATATTATGTATTTTTTAAAATTTTAATTTAAAAAATAATTACATTTCAATTTAATTTTATATAAAAATTTCGATATAATTCCTCCTAAGATAATAGCTATCAAACTAATTTTTAACATTCCAGTAATGAAAAAAAATACTTCTAATAGCCCTACCCTTATATCTCTAAAACTAAAGTAATATTTCACACACCACATCCACTTCTGTAAATATATTATTCCTAATAAATAAAAAAATAAACATCTAAAATAATTCACATACAATATTAAAGCAATTATTATAACAAATACTTCATACCATAATCACTTAAAATATTAAAGTAATTATTAAATTTATTATATATGTTATAAATTTTCATAAGCTTAAATAAATACTTTTTGAAATTTCATTATTTATTATATTGGTATTTTTATAATTAATAGGCTTGTATAATTTACAATATTTATTTTTTTATTAAGCGTATTAGCTATGTCATGAATTTTCATATGCGTAAATATATACTTTTGAAATATAATAATGTATAAAGTTTGTAATTTTTAATTAATAGATTTATATAGTTATTTATGGTTGGTTAAATTTTTAGGATTATGGAAATATGTACGTTTCATATTTTATAGGCTTAAATATATTGATGTAGGACCAACTCTCTATTACATATTAAATGGGCTGTGGCCTGAATTATATGTATTTATTTAACTTTTTATTTATTAAATTTAATATATTTATAATAGAGATTTGGCCCAAATTTAAAGTTTATTAATTTAAAATTTTAAAGTTTATCAATTTGCAAATAATATTTATTGTATTAGTCTACAAATGAATTATAATTTATTAACTTAATTTTTTAATCATTAAATGGTTCATATTTTTTATATGAGATTTGGTCCATATTTAAAGTTTATTAATTTACAAATAATATTTATTGTATTAATTTACAAATGAATTATAGTATATCAATTTAATTTTTATTTATTAAATGGTTCATATTTTTAATGTGAGATTTGACCCAAATTTAAAGTTTATTAATGGACAAATAATAGTTATTGTAAAATTTTAAAAATATATTAAATTTATACAGACAAAATTACAAATAATTTATATCGAAAAATTATGAAAAATTAGAAAAAAAAATTATACATAAAAATATTTAAAAATTACAAAAAAAAATATTATAATATAATACACATAATATATTTTATATATACATATAATATACATAACATATACATTACGTATACACATAAAATCCATTACATATACAAAAATATAACATGATATACACATAATATATATTATCTATACACATAAAACCTGTAATATACATTACATATATGCATACTATGCATTACATATATACATAATATATATTATGTATACACATAATATATACAACATATACCCAGAATATACACATGTCTCATTATTTACCCACATGATATGCACAACATATACACAAAATATATACATTTTACATTACATATACACTGTCTATACACAATATACAAATTTCACATTACATATAGACATAAATGTATACTGCATATACGCAAAATACACACAGTCACAAACGATACACACATAATATACACATTTCAATTAATAAACAAAAAAACTAAAATAAATAATAAAATACATACCAATTTCAGTATTGAGAATAAAATGCAAATGAAGAGGTGAAAACCCCCAATTAATCCTGTAAAAAAAACACTTCAAAGTAAAATAGAAAAAAAGAAAAAAATAAGCATTAATAAACAAAAAAAATGAAAATACAAATTTGCAAATGACTTACTAGTCGCAATAGTTAGTTGATGTCGCCGATCACGATTAAAGAGAACAAAGAGGAAAGAGGGAGAACAAAGGGAGAGAGAAAGAGAGGTAGATAGGCAGGGAAGGGAAGAAAAAAAAGTTTTTATACTTGGATTATATGTATCGAGAGCCACTTAATTTGCTTGTTGGCTTACCAAGATAAATGTTCAGCCTTTCGGCAAATTTATCATATTCACCTGGACATATATATTTTTTCTCGGTAAATAAAAAAAAATTTATATTAGAATTTTTCATTGATTGAGAAAACGAACTTGACTCCCAGTAATAGAATTTAATAATATTTAAGCTCAATTAGAGGAAAAAACAACAATATATTGAAGAATAATCGTAATTATTACATATGGTGAATATTACAATAAAATTTCCTTTGATTCTCTCTTTCTCAGTCTCTCTTTTAATTTTTAATACAATAACATCACTCTCTCTTTCCCTCTTAATCTCGCTTTTGTTCAACTCTTCTCTGTTTTTTTTTTCTTCTTCTTCAAGCATTTACTTGCAATACGAGGACTTGAGCTCATTTGATGAAAGGATCCGCTCTTCTATGATTCGAATATTTAACAAAATTTTCTTGATGGATAATCAAATTCAGCATAATCAAAATAGAAATTCATTATTTTTTAGGATTTTAATATTTTTTTATAAGAAATAATATCTCCATTCTAAAATAAAAATATATTTTGGTACGAATATAATTATAATAATACGTTAAAAATATAAAAGTTGTTGGGAATGTGAATCCCACATCGGTAAGGAATGAGCAGCTCCAGTCACTTATAAGACTGGGCAATCCTCTTCTTGTCAACTCGGATTTTCAGGATGAGTTAGGCCCAGCTCTAATATAGTATAAGAGCAATTAATGTCCAAACGGGCTAGATCCTAAGCCAAACCCCCACATGACCGAAACTGATAAAGAGATGCCAGTCGGTTCGCCTAAACGGGTATCACTCCTCGTAATATTTACTTTTAAATTATAACTATGCTTATTTTATAGCAAAAGTTTAGGTTACATTTATTAGATTCAGGAGTTATATTATTCAATAAAATAGTAGTAATTAGAATAGTCTCATATAATATAAAACAATTTATTATATGATTATATCTATAGAAAAAAGTTATTTTTTTAAATGAGAGAATTTAAATTTAAATTTTTATTTTAACTAAAATATGAAGCGAATTCCTTTCTTTTTACATAACGAATAAATATGATTGTACTTATATAATTAAATAAGAAAATTATATTTTATTTCTTCAACAATTTAATTAATATAATTATTCTGAAGGACGAAAATGACTTGAAAATTTATTTTTATTACCTAAGCAACATTTTTATATTTATTTATTAAACAAGGAAATTTATTGAAATACATTTAATTTAATTATTATATTCCAGCCATTTGATTATGTCAAAGTGCAACAAAAAGCTAAAATTAATAAGGATATCAAATAAATTGATAAAAAATAAAATTGAAAAGCCATTAAAATATTTTTAAAATAATTAATCCTAATAATAATAATAATTTTGTTATATTATATAAAATTTATTTTCTTTTTTTTAAATCAATGATTTAAAGGGACAAAGAAGAGAAGTGCGTGTTTGTTGCCGATAACAGTAAACGTGACAAACAAAAGAATAATTCTCCATTTGGCAAACGGAGTCCCTTGAAAAAGTGTTTTAAGTTGTTTCTTCACCGCTTGGTAATGTGCCTAATGGCACTGTATAAAATGTCTAAATGGCACCTTTTTTAAGACATTTAATGCAACCTTGTGATAAAATTTTTATAAACAATAAAGAATTTTATGTGTTTTATTTTTGGCTAAAAAAAATGGAAATAAATTTCTTAATATAAAAATATAGGTCATATAGATATAACTTTGAATCAATTTATATTCGTATTGAGATTAAAATTTTAAAACATTGGTTAAATGTAATTTTATTAATCCATCCACTCTAAAGGTATATTTTTGGATTAATTCTCATCAATTAATAGTATATATATATATGTATTTAAAATAAGTTTAAGAAAATAGTTTTCAGTTTGAGCTACATATTTAGATATTATCTTATAAATGATGACAATGAGAATCCAAGAAATCTATAAAATAAGGTCCAATTAATATTATTTAGTTTTTCATTTAATATATTGACAGTGATAGATGTAAAAATTTTAGTTGAGAAAAACATTGAAAATCATTAAAATAATGTATTTTTAAAAAAAAATTGGTTTAACTATTTTTTATTTAACATTTTTTTTCTTGAAATATTTTAGTTGTCACAAACTCAATTTGGACATAATAAAAAAAAATCAAGGTATTAAATAAGAATACACATAATGATGGGAACTAAACTTGGGAATTTTTGTTTCTATGTCTTAATTTTAACCAATCCCACTAAGAATCCTTTAATTGTATTGTCCATCTAATCTCACAAATATAAAAATAAATAAATAAAATCTTAAGCTTCGTGTAAGTTTCAAATTGAATCCATATGAAATAATAATGAAATTTACATGAGTTCTTCATGTGAGTTTCATAGAAAATTCATTCATTCACATATCCTCTCCTTGACAAGGTAAATTCATTCATTTGAAAAGAAAAACCCAAAATTTAGTAATTTATAAACAATATTTTCAGTTTTTATTATTTACATAAATAAAAACAAATAAATAAATTATTGACTCACTCGTTGGTCCACTTATTCTTTAAATACAAGTTTTATTATTATTATTAATTACATATATAAAGGAGAATATTTAAATAAATTATTGACTCACTCACTGGTCCACAAATTCTCGAAGTACAGTTTTTTTTATTTATTATTAATTATATATAAAGTAAAAAATATTTAAAGTGATTAAGTACAATTTCAGCACATGCTGAAAAAATAAAAATAAAAATGTAGAAATGTAAAAATAAAAAAATAAACAAAAAAGCCCTTGCAATCTAGCGCGCGCACACACACATATAACACTGCCTTTTTAGCTCCCTCCCATTTCTTTACATTTTCTTATTTCTTAAAAAAAAAAAATTTATTTATTTATTTTTTCTTCTTCTTCTTCTCTTTTCTTTGCTCTATTTCTCACAGATAAAAAAAAAAAAAAAACACAAATCACTCTTCACAGCCCAATCAATCAATGAATCAGTCTTCGCCTTCGACCATATACTCTATTAATTTTCTCTAAAGCTTCTATTTGTTTATATATGTATATATAATTATATGCCCACACGCGCACGCGCACGCACAGAAATATAATTATATATATTTTTATATTTTACAAGAAAGGGGAGTTTTTTTAGTTTTTTTTTTTCAAAATTTTTTGGTGATTTGGGTTAGTGAAGATGAGCGGTGGTGGAGTTAGGGTTTCAATCCCGAGCAACGTGAGGAAAACGATCCAGAATATAAAGGAGATCACCAAAAATCATACTGAAGAAGAGATTTATGCAATGCTTAAGGACTGCTCTATGGATCCCAATGAAACCGCTCAAAAACTTCTCAATCAGGGTAAATTTTTCTTTTTCTTTTTTTAAATTTATTTGTTTTATTTTTGAAGTAAATTAATTGTTCCTTATTATTATTATTATTATTATTATTATTAGGTTATGAGCGTTTTTAAGCTCAGTGCATGTTTTCCATTTTGATGATTTTGTTATGATCAATGATTTTGACTTGTGGATTTGTATTTAGTTTGAGGTTTGAATGAATTTGCTTGATTCGAAGTGTGGAATGAATTGGGCTGTTGATTTCCTGTAAACGGGTCTATTGTTTTTATGCGCTTTATTTCTATGCTGGATTTGCCTGAAAGGGTGATTATGTTTGTGATGCTTTTCTATGTCTGAAAGGAAAACTTTTTCTCATTTGCCGTTCGCTTTCATTGCTTTTTGGTAATATTGATTTATTCAAATCGCTTTTGAAGTTGTCCGAGCTCAGAAACTAGGAATTCTACTCAAGAAATTGGGGCTTTTCTTCTTCTTCTTCTTCTGATTTTACTGAAATGTGTGCTGTTTAGAAGAAAAAACTTCCTTCTTGAATTTACTTTTACTTTTTGGAAGTTCAAATGAGTTGCTAATGGGCTCTATTAATTGCTCGTAAGCGGAGGAATATATATGTATGTATATTATATATATATATATAGACACACACACACACACACACACACATAAGTAGTTATTTAGATTGTTGATATGCTAGTATATTTTTCCCATTTCTGAATATAACAGATACATCTGTGATTTCACAGATACATTTCATGAAGTTAAAAGGAAGCACAGAAGAAAAGAGGTAATATGTTTCATTTTCCTCTCAAACCTATGTTGGTTAAGTTGCGCTTCATATGTTCCTTGTTTCTATATTTGAGATATCTGCAAATACAATGATTATTGACCATGCTATTCTACTTAATACTTATTTTCTACATAGTTTGTCTAGTGGCTGGACTAAGATGATGGCCATTTTTCCTCTGTATATCTGTGAGCTTAACTATGCATGCTTGTAACATTGACTTGACAATTGGCATTGTAATCGCTATGATGTGTTTATTTAATTCAATATCAGTGCGCATATATTGTAGATTATTAATGTTGGTATTGCTTAAATTAGGTGTATAAATCAAAATGCTATGCAATGTCAACAACCTTGGAGGTGTAATGGAACGAGGTTATTCAAATTCTATAGGTTCACATCAGATGATTTTGGCAATTAACGGATGAAGGATAAGGAGATATGTTAAGATGCTAAGGGTTAATAATATGGGGGTGAGGATGAGGGAATATAGAATTGGGTGACCTGAGTTTGGGCTTTAGAATGATGTGGATATGTGAGAATTGACTTATTTCTTTTAATCAAGCAGCATTTTATTGTTTCAATTGGGCGGTCAAAACAATAGTGCATGTATAATACAAAGGGTGGTCAAAACACTAGTGCATGTATAATACAAAAGGTACTTGTTATTTTTGTTGGATCATACTGGGTTCTAATATTATAAATTCTTATTTGTTTTAAATTTGTGCAGACTCTGCACAATAGAGAGTCTGGAGATTCTTGTTGGAAGGCTGGCACACAGAGGCGAGGGAGTAGGGGCGGTTGGGTGAACTTTTCAACCCGTTACACATCACATGGTAAATGAATACTTTTAAGAAGGAGGTTGTTGAGGACTATAATTGCTAGCTAGTCATTCAGTCGCTAGTGCTAATTCCACTTTCTGAGGTTCTTCTTGAACCCCAGTCCCTCTAACCAATTTGGGTTCATGATGGGAACAATACCATGTTATGGTGTTAATATTTGATGGTATTAATTCTGCTGCCAATGTCTATTAATAATTTTCGAGCTGATTATTTACTATGGAATTGGTTCAGATGCTGGTGGTGGGAGGAATTCTGGCCCTGCAAGGGACAATGGAATCAACCAAGCTGCAGAGGAGGGAGATGGCACTTCGTTGCCAGCTTCTCAAGAGAAAAGCAAGGAAACAAGTCCATCAGCAAGGTGACTGCAATTGGCAAATCTGAATTGCTTCTATGCTTTGGTTCACTGGTTATTATGATTTGTTGTTATTACTTTTTTAATTATGCTTCACAGCTCTGCTGGTGTGGTGGCCAATGGTCCTACTGATGTTCCTTCTGGAAGTGACACCTCTGTGCAAGCTTCCAATTTACCTTCAGGAAGTGGCATGAGTCAAAATGAAGTGATTTCACCACCTATTGCTGTTAATAAGTTTGGAAGTATGACGCCCCCAGTTGATACTGACAAAACCCCAACCATTGCATTTGGAACTGGAGACACACATGGGGAGCCCATTCCAAACTCTAGTGACTCCGTATCTGTGGCCCCAGCATCTTCATCAACTGTCTGTTTCTCATCTTTGGATCGTGTACTTGTTCCATCTAATGATTCATGGCTCCCTGGTACAGTGGGTACCATTAAACGCGAAGTGGGGAGCCATCGGGCTGTTGGTGAATCAAATGTAGTAATTCTTGCTGAGAAATCAGGTCAGGACTTGTACAAAATTTTATTTCAGTTTGACCTTTTCTTTCTAAAAAAACTTGTTGTAACTCATAGCTCGTCATTGGCTGACCACAGCTTCTGGGATTGGTACTACTTCTCTACAAGGGAAGATGCTGAGTAGATCTCAGGTTGGGAAGGGTCAGCCTGGCGAGCCTTCCCAATATTCCTCTGCATCAATCTCTGGTGGCTCTTCCAGTAGTCGGCCTCCTTCTAACTACAGTAACAGATCACAGCAAGTAATTGGCCCGCAAAAAGGTATTTTTCTAGAATCGGTCATGAATTAAACATTTTCAGATTATTGTTTTATCATGGTGGCATTGCTGTTGTAGCATCTGTTGAGAAAAACAAGCGTCTTGATATGTTGATTAAATTAAATTCTTTTTAGGGTAAGTTTTAACATGATTTGTTCATTAACAAATTTCAGAACTGTCAAAAAGGAGTTTCGAAATGCTTTTTGTAGAAACATCGTAATACGGTACTTTAGAATTGTAGTTTCAACCTGTATAATTGTGAAAATGATGTACATGAGCAACATAGCATATACCCATAAAATGTTAAGATTTTCAGATCAATATGATGCATTAGTCATTTTTTGACCTGGAAGCGTTAGCCTCAAGGGTGCTCTGTTTCAGCTTATTCACCTGGAAACATCTTACTGTTGAGAATGTACTTCTAATGGGATTTTGTTTAATTTTAAGGTGAATTGTGGAAGGGAAACCACAGCAAACTAGATAGATTTATTTCAAATTGAGCTTCATCTTTTCTATTTCCGCTCCTTATTCTTTGTTTATTTCATTTGTCTGTTCTGTTGCTAGTTTAGGCATGTCCACTTATACACACATTTGTCTTTTTTTTTTAAAAATGTAAAAGCTGAGTTGCATTGTTGTTTGATATTTCTCAATAAGTATAATACAATTTTCAATTTATTATTGAATATTAGAGAAATTTTTATTTAGGGGGGTAAGGTTGTTGTCAACAACTAGCTGCAAGTGTAAATGGCCTGTCTAAATGGTTTTGTATTTTTCCCTTTCTCTTTTGTGATAGTCTGGACTACCTATTTTCGAAGTGACTTAATCACTTTGATTATTAACTTCCAGCTCATTTTTTGCAGTTCAATACATTCAATCGCATACTTGTATATGTGCTTCTCAGTTCCTAACACTAACATTTTCTGTTGAGAAAATTTTTCTGTGAAAGTAATAAAGCCTACATGTATTACACATAAATGTGACTTGGAGGCAAAAGTAAAGAATTTCAAATATTCAATGTTTGTCAGCCTTTTGTTCATGTATATGATTGTTGCTTGGGATCTAAATATTTAATGGGTCCCCTATCCTCAACAGTGGGTTCTACTAAGGAGTGGAAACCAAAGCTAGCGAACCCTAATTTGCTTCGGAGGCTGGGAGCAGTTGGTTCATCTGATGTACCTAATGTTCATGTTGAAGCCAGCATTCAATCACAGCATCAATCCAATGTCCTTAACTCAGAAGAAGCTGCCTCGAAGCTGCAAAAGAAGCTGGAGGAATTGCATCTTCCACAGCGTCAACATGTTATTATTCCAAACCATATTCATGTCCCTGAATCTGAAAGAATAAAATTGAGTTTTGGAAGTTTTGATGCCAGTTTTGGAGTATCAACAAGCTATATTAGTTGTCCAGAGAGTGACAAGAGTTCTACACCTTTGTCTGAAACTTCTCAGGGTATTGAAGAAACTGAGGAGGAACAGGCTACAAGGTATGTTGAGTATTTTCTAGATTTAAATGTAATGTGAGAATGCTGGTCTGCCTGTGTCCTGACATTTTGTCTCCATTATCCGGTTTGTTTTACTTTTATGTCAGTTACAAGAAATTAATTTATTGCTGAGCATCATAATCTGGTTTTTTTCATCGGTTTCTATGCTTCCCAGTTGATAAGGAATATATGTTCTTGATTCATTTTAATAGAAGCTAATAATCTTATAGGAAAGTAATAGTACAAACATGCTGATGTATTTCGGTGGATCTCTGAATCTCATTATTTGCTGGGCATTTAGTTATTATTTTGCCATTTAGTAATATCAATACATAGATAGTTTTTAGCCAGGTCCAACTTTTTGCAGGTGTTAGAAGAATAAGTTCTTGGGTTCTTGCCTCAATTTATGGAATTTGCAATCAATATAGATTTGATTTATGAAGAGTGATTTTTATTTGTATACACTGTATTATGATACATTGGTCATGTTTTTGGATTCAGCAATCAAGATACACTGGCAAATGCTGAGGAGGGAACTTATCCTGATCATCCACAGTCACCTTCACAAGTGCCTGGAAATTTATCTAGTGAAGGTGATGTGTCATCTAGTGCAGTCCCGGAGTATAATGAGTCAAAGCAGGAGACTGCAACATCTGGGGGACAGCAATACTCAGTGGTACAAAGTTCTCCAAGCTACAGTTTTGGTATTGTGCCTCCATTGCTGGGTTGTCAGACTGCACCATTTGAAAGCTCTAAATCACAAGCACGCGATGTTTCTTGCCTTCCTAGTTTCATAGTAAGCCTTATCCTTCAAAACCTTGTTTAATCTAGTATTTCAGTTGTGTATTGTTGCATTCAAGATTTTTTTTATGCATTTTTGTCTGGTAAGCAATAGATTTTACATGCTGCTCTACATGTATAGTCATACATTATGATCCCAAATTTTGATGTTATTATAAACTTGTCATGCTTACACGGACAATTTACAGAGTAGTTTTTGCAATATTTGCGTGAGTTCTGTTTTGGCCTTAAAACTAATTACTTATGCTTATTTGATGGTTGGTTGTCTAGGTTCAACAACCATTTGATCCTACAAGTTATTATGCCCAATTCTATCGATCTGGTGCTGACAGTGATGGTCGTGTTTCACCCTTTCCTGCGCCTGCAGTTGCTGCAAAATACAATGGGAATGTAGCAGTGTTGCCTCCGCATACGTCTCAGCCTTCCCAAGAGGTTTCAATAGATAAGCTTTCTCTTTAATGATTCAATTTAAACAAAACGGACATGATCTTTTTGTTGATGATTGTCTTCATCCAAAAATAATTGTTGGTTGAAGAAATGATGCTCTTTGTTGACCAATGTTTTAAAAATTCCTTGGGTATAGTTTGAGTATTTCATGATCATGCTGCTCTTTGATGTATTTCAGTCTTTTTTTTTTTTCGTTTTTTGGTATGCTTAACAATGATTTTCATATTGCAAAATTTAGCCAGCCACTGAGATTGTTGAAAACCTCCTAGGGTTAATACAAATAAGATGCAACTATTGTAGCTATTTTACTGTCTGTTCATGGTAACATCATTGAAGGTTTTGCTTTGTATATTGGACTTCTTAACATTTGGACTCTTGCCATTTGTGGTTCACATCCTATATTTTTGCTATATTTTAACTTTTCTGTATTTTTTTGAGATCTTTTTTGTAATACTTAAGCATTTAAAAAGACAAAGATAAGTTTATCATGGTGAGCACCACACCTAAAATTATTGATCTTCATAGAACTATGTCAACTCAACTATGGTGTTTCCTTGCAAAGATTCACATCAATAGCTTAAGGTCTATAATTCTAAACAGTGATTGGTATTATGTTTCCATGTGGTTTTTTGTTTCATCTTTTTGTCAGTCCAGAGCTAAGAGCCAGATAGTCATGAATTTTTACTATTATACATATATGCTGAATAAGCAGGCTATGTAATTTGTGACCTTCTAATGTTCTGGATGCTTCAGTTCAGCAAGTCATGTTTGCTTTGTTAAAACTCTTGAACTACGTTTTTTTAGTGTTGTTTGTTCCGGGGGGTTGGTTGTTTAGATAATAAGGATTATTCACATATCCACTATTTGGTGCCTTGTATTTTAAATGCCTTATTTTGTTTTTGTGTTTTCCTATATTCAAATTTTTATGCGTCTTTTTGTAGGGTGGGAATTCTTTAGTTCTGTCAACTGCAGGTCCAATTCCATTGGTGACTCAAGCTGCTGGGCTCATGCAAAGTTCCATAGCTGTGACTCAGCAACCTCTCCCTGTCTTCCGTCCACCAACTGGGTTGCACATACCCCATTATTCCCCAAACTGCATTCCTTATGGTCATTATATCTCTCCATTCTATTTTCCACCTCCAGGCATCCACCAGTTTTTAAGTAATGGTGCATTTCCCCAGCAACCTCAAGCTGGTAGCGTATATCCAGCTCCACCAGCTGCTGCTGCCATGGGGGTCAAATATTCACTTCCTCAATACAAACCTGGAACTAATACGGGAAACTCAACTCATATTGGGATGCCAAGTGGCTATGGTCCATATGGCTCCTCTCAAGCTGGTTATAATCCCAGTTCTGCAGCAACAGGAGGAAACTCTCCCGTGAATGATGATCTTGGTGCATCCCAGTTCAGGGAAAGTAATGTTTACATCACTGGACAGCAGGTATAATTCTAATTATAGTTGGTATGTTTCTTCATGGGTGATTGATCTTCTTGTATTTGAAAATGACTCTTCAAGATGGTTTATTAAGGTTTATAAGTATGATGCAAAATTAGAAATGTTAAGGCGGTGACGGTTAAGGATTATTTTGTTTATTTTTATTTTTTGCTTGAAATTTTATTAATTAGTCTCCTCCTTTTTATATTGTTTATGTGGCTTTCATTTCAGATAATTATTGAACTGCCATTGATTTATTTTAGTTTTCTTCTATATAGAAACATTCACGTTTTACAACAAAATGGTTGTACTCATTTTGGTGAATCACAAAATAAGTTTAAGGTGTGATCATTTGAGGTGGTGATAATAGGTGTCTGAGGTGATGTTAATTGTGATGTTGTTAATAGTGGATATTGGTAGTTTTGAAATTAGTGGTGTTATGAAATAATAGGTGTTTGGTTCTTTAATTGGAATCGCAGTTGCAAGTATGCTTGCATACTGCTGGCTGTGGCATTGTTGTTGTAGCCGTGGAGTTGGTGAAGGTGATTTTTGTGGTCTAGCAGCTATGGCTGGCTGCCTGCTCATTGTGATCTGCAGTAGTGTTATTCTCATGATTAATTTATGTAATGCCTATCATGTTTCATTGTACTATTAGATGCATGATGTTCGTGCCTAGTTCCTTAACATGTTGGTGGAAACCTGCATATTCAGTGTGTGGTTGTTGGTGGTTGGGTGAATTCATTAGGTCATAGAATGTGTGCTCTGCGTTGTTAAACCAGACCATGATGAAATGAAATTTAACTGCTACAGAATGAAATTTATTTGTCATTGATGGTGGATTTTGCAGAGTGAGGGTTCAGCTGTGTGGATTGCTGCTCCTAGCCGAGATATATCTAGCTTGCCTGCAAGTTCCTTCTATAGCCTTCCTCCTCAAGGTCAGCATGTTACTTTCAGTCCAACACAGGCTGGCCATGGTACCTTTGCCAGTATCTATCAGCCTGCACAAGCAGTAACAGCAGCAGCTGTTCATCCACTTCCACAACAGTCTCAGGCCATGGCTGGTGCTCTTGATATGGTAGGACCTGCAGCCAGTGTTTACCAGCAGCCTCAGCATCAACAGATCAACTGGCCTAGTAACTACTGAAAGATGGATATGATATTTCTTTTTATACACCGGGAAAACAAGTCCAATCTTGGGATAATTTTTGGCAACTCCAACAAGTTTGGATGATGTTGGGAATCAGAAAGGCAATACAGCATTGGCTGGATCTGAGAGTGCAAATCTAGAGAAGCCTAGAGAAATTTCCCAATGGTATATTCTAATTGCTTGGATTGAGAGCATAAAAAAGTGCATTCTCCTGGAACTGATATTGACCATTTTTAAGTTAGTCGAGGTAGGAATGTGAAGTTTTCTCTTTGTCGTTGCTGCCATATGGTGTTATAGTTTTCATTTCGTAGTCTTGAGCCTTTTGCTCTCTGTTTTCTCTCTGAAAAAAAAGTCTCTGAACTTGGGCTTTTCTACTGTTGAGTGGTGAGAATCTTTTACATTCTTTTTGACTTGGAGGTTTTAGGGTTCTGGAAAGTAAGATATAGGTTGGTGGCAAAATTTTCCAATTCCTTTTCTTTTATTGTCTTCTCGCTACCTGTAAAGTGAGTTTTGAGAGCTAAGAAAAGGATGTACCTAACTGTTGTAACTGGTAGAAGCAAAAGCTAACATTTCAATTGTTTATGCTGACCGATAATATTATCATAAATGCATGCTGGAGAATAGGTGTTTCTGGGTAAAGTTTTCTAGGAAATATTGTATTATTTTATCATAGAAAATTTTTAATTTTTGGAGGGGTACTTCCAATCAAAGGTGGAGTGAGTTCTTGCTGTAATTAAGTTTAAACTCTTGCATGGAAAGGCTGCTAAGTGTATTGAAAACCTGCAATAAGGAGCCTTTGCCTTATTATTTGGCATACTGATACCCTACCTTCATTACATATATATTTTGTTAATTTTAATGAGGAACATTGTCTTGAATTTCGGCAATTTCGAGGATGATGAGAATACCCCAACAAAAGCTAGAGTACAAGAACTGTTGGACGCTTTGGTTTCGGTTTCTACTTGGTAACCTTACATTGATGTTGTCTTTCACCAGAATTTTTTGCTCCAGGTTGACATTCCATTCAGTTATAAATATATTTTCTATGCTTCTTGAACTCATCGATGATCCAAATCCATAAATGGAGACTGTATTCTATTGATGTTAGTGACTCAACTGCTAGAATTCAAACATGTTTATTAGCAAGTTGCTTAAAGTCCCTTTCGGTCGCAGAGATTCCCAGCTGAAGCCACCACTTACTTCTTCAGGTGGTGATGGGGAGGTTTCCTCATATGCCTTGCGAATAGTGCATGCCGGTGGGACTGTGGAATGTTACTATATGGCAATTCCTGCTTTTAAGATTCTAGACAAGTACCCATGCCATGTTCTTGCCAAGCCTGATGTTTTTACAAGACCCTGGGATTCCGTTGTCCGACCTGAGAAATTCCTTGTTCCTGGCCAGAAATTCTTTCTTGTTCCTGTTCATACTGTTAAGAAACTCCGACAAGAAACCAAGAAACCAACCAAAGATAACAGGTCCGTTAATGATGATAATAAAAATGGCGTCAGAAAGCATGTCAGGTTCACTGGCTCTGATGTCAAGTGCAAAGTCTCAGCCAAGAAAAATAAAAGTAAAAAGAAAATAAAAGATGAAGCTATAAACAAGTCGAATTCTGGGTCTGATGGAAGAAAGACTCTGCGACGGGCACTGTCATTGCCACCACCAACACCTCCACCAAGACGACTTCGGATAGCCTCTGAAGCATGGCAGCCATCTTTGCAATCAATCAATGAGAGTCGAGGGGGTTAAATTATATACTTTCCATTTTTCAAGCATTCTCTCGCGTGAAAGTTGATTTTCTTTCCTGCTTTAGACAAGAAATTTCCGCCAACCTGCAATAGCAGGCAGGAGAAATAAATTAAAGAAAGAAATTGTCTGAATAGTCAGTCAAATGCTAATTTATCATCCATCATTGAATTAGAAAATTCATTAGAGATGGAAATAATTACTACTATTATTGTTAACTATATACATGATGATGCTGATGATCTTAGTATGTTAATAAGTCAAATACAGCTAAATGTTCTGTCGATTTTATGATATTTAATTATTGTTTGTGTTTGAAAATTTTTAGTTAATTTCACTAACCATTAAATTTTACAGCATCTATCTTTCATTAAAATTCTTAAACTTCAATTTATCACAATAAAATATCTCAATTTTTATTTATTTTTATCAAAATCTTTGCTACCATTTTTTGACAAGAGATAATGCTTATGTGGAGTCTCTTAGTGTAATACACCCGAAAATTTTAAAGCAAAAACAAACTTTTACAATTTAAATTCCTTATCTATTATACCAATGGCTAATCATAATTATATGAAATTAATTTAAAAAGACAAATTTATAGTTGTGAGAACCATTTTTATTTGTTGTTGCCGTACAATTGCCTTCTTGTCATTAAAAAAAAAACCTGTTAGACGCTAAAATGTGGACCAACATAAACTACGATAATGTTAGGTTTTATGTTCCTGATAAATTCATTTTATTTAATCTCTATCAGAATTTATTTTATAAATATAATTAAATTAATTTAAAAAATAATCGGTGAGAATTATATTTATTAAATCTTATCTGTTTTAAACACAACTGTGGCATCATTGTCCGAAATTTATAATAATTTTTGGAAACTATTTTGGAAATTATCTGCCCCTTAAAAAATTATTAATTTCTTGTGGAAAGCTTTTTCTATATAATTGTAACAATTATCAGATGAGATGATGGTCAAAGTAGGCTTCTTATGCTACTTAATCCGGCAAAATCGCAAAAAGTTATTGGCAAGTTGGAACTCTCATACGACTGAAGTTATGACCATTAGTTTTGGGCTAAAAGTTGTGTGTGACATTAGCTTCTCAAAAATTGAAATTGAAAATGACTACAAAGTAGTTATTGATAAGCTCAATGACAAAGTGCACTAAAGGAATGAACTTGGTGTGATCTTGAATAATTGTCATACCCTTAGCAAAAACTTTTCCATTAATACTTAGTCTTTTGTGCATGGGACTGGTAACATATCAACTCATGTTAATTCCTTTTTCTTTTTGGATGATAAATTTATACTGGTTGAAAGAGCTTCCTGACTTTCTTAAGTATGCTCTTTCTATTGATGTAATTAGCTTGGTTTGAGCACTAAAATCTTTTTGATCAGTAATAAAAATATTTCATTAAACTAAAAAAAATAACATAAAAGGAAAGACTTTTAAAACTTATCTAGTACCCTGAAACAAACTAGATGGAAAAGTCTTTCTATTTGAGATACAATATATTTGGATATAAAAACAAACAAAAAGTTCACAAAGAAACATATGAGGATATAAAGGTGCCATATATTCATAGCATGGCGGCATTGTTAAACAATGACTCATAATTAAAATTAATTTTATATTAGGAGTTTCAACTAAGCGTAGGATTATTAGTTTTGTAATAGAGTTTGAGTAGGAAAGGGGGTTAGAATGGAAAAAAGACTTATATGTATTTCTAGGGTAAATAAACACTAAATATAGAGCACTCTAGATGGTGAATACAATACATTGTGAGAAAAAGAAAGTCTCAATTGTACTCTGTCCCCAAGAAATAAATCGAGAAGCCTCTCATAGATATAAAAAAATTATCACACCGCGTAAATTTTTGTGTCTTGTGTGATTACTTTTCTTATTTTTCTTTTTTTTTTGTTCATAGATTGATCCTTAATTTGCACATTCTAAAATATAAAATTTTCTAACAAATTGGTATCAAGGCTTCTAGTTAGGATAAGTGAGTTTGGAACACATGCTAAGTTCAATAAGTTTAATAGACAAAGGAAAATTTTCTCTATAGCAGATGAGAATGAATGATCTGTTGACTCAGATGAAGATTCACAATGCATTTAGGGGAGTGAAAACAGTAAACACAGATAAAGAGGATTGATAAGATATGGAATCAGTCGCTTTCAGTACTATCCGGGTGTGTTTGACGGATTTAGTAGTGTATGATGTAATCAACAAGAAGACAACCAAAGATTTATGAACAAAGTTTATAGTTCATTCATGTCCAAAAATATCACCAATAAATTATTCATGAAGCGTATCTATTTTGGTTTATAATGGAAGAAATTGGAGAACTTATAGCCCAGTTCAATCAAAAGGTTAGTAATCTATTGCATGTGGACTTTAAATTAGATGGCAAGGATAAGACATTGATGCTCTTATGTTCATTGCCACTATCTTTCAATCAATTTAACATGACATTGTTATATGGGAAGGAGAAGCTAAATTATGAGGAAGTGTGACAAATCTAATGTCTCAGATTTTAATGCAGATGGAAAATTTGCAAGCTAAGAGTTTGTCAGTCAGTTTAAAACATAGAAGGGGCAATAGAAGGAACAAAGAGCAGAAGAGAGGAAAATCTAAAGGAAAGTCTAAGTCAAGAGTGTCAAAGGAAGAATGTTTCAAATGTTATCATAAGGGCCATTGAAAGAAAGATTGTCCTTCATTGAAAAATTAGGGAGTTGATAAGAAAGAAGCAACTTAAAGTTTGGCTAATGTTGCTACTAATACTTCAGAAGGAGAAGATTTCTTAGTAGCCTCGATGACAAGTAATGATTACAGTGAGACACATGGGTTTTAGATTTAACATGCTCATCACATTACATTGTGTACAAAGATTGGTTCTATAATTACAAGGCATGTGATGTTGACAGTGTAACCTTGGACGACAATCATGCTTGTAAGGTCGTGGGGATTGAAAGTGTTAGAATTAAAATATTTGATGGCATAATTAAATATTAGAGAATGTCAAATATTTTCCTAAATTAAAGAAGAATCTAATTTCTTTAGGATTTTTAGAGAATAAATTGTATAAATTTTTAGTAGCTCCAAGTAGTGGAGTTCTTAAGGTATCCATAAGGGGCTGTGATTATAATAAAGGGAAAGCAGTGGGAAATAATTTATATAGACTAGAAGGCAGTATAGTTGTGAATAATAATTCTGCATGTTTATTAACAGAAGATAGTTTAGGTGCATCAAAACTCTGACATATTTGATTAAGACATATAAGCGAGCATGATTTGCAAGAACTTCATAAAAGAAAACTTTTAAATGGGATAACACGATGTGAAATAGGATTCTTTGACTTTTATGTGTATTTAAACAAAACAGAGATCAATTCCAAACTTCCTCATAAAAAAGCAAGCAAGTATTGGAATATGTTTGCTCAAATGTTTGGGGTCTAGCACAAGTTAAAGCAAAAGGTGGAGCCAAGTTTTATAACATTCATTGATGACTTATTCTAAAAAGTTTGGATATATTTCTTGATGGAGAAAGGCAAAACATTATTAAGGTTTAAGGAGTGAAAAGCCAGTATTAAGAAATAGACAGAATAAAGCATAAAGTACTTAAGGTCTACCAATGGGCACGAGTACACATCTAAAAGAGTTTCATAGATTTTTACAAGAAAAAAGAGATTGAGGGACATTTCACAATTCCTAAGACACCTTAGCAGAATGAGTAGTAGAAAGGATGAACAAGATATTATTAGAAAGAGCCAAAATAATGAGATTACAAATAGTGTCACCCAAATTTTAGGAAGAAGCAGTGAATACTGCTTGTTCATCATGAACATGTCATCTCCAAGGAAGTTAGAAGGGAAGTTCGCACAACAACTTAGGCAAGTAAAGACGCCGACTACTCTATACTCAAGATATTTAAATGTCTAGCCTACGCATTAATCCTCGGTGATGAGAGATTGAAATTGCATCCAAAGTTAAGAAAATATATCCTTGTCAGATATGGAAAAGAAGTAAAAGGATATAAACTTTAAGATCCCAAGGCGAAGAAGGTGATAGCTAGTAGAGATATAGTTTTGATTAGCAAGCTATAAAAAATAAGCAGGAATCATCTCAAGATAAAGCTGTAGATTCAACCTCCAAGGTAGAGGTGGAGCTTAGGTTGCACAGTCCTTCAAAATTGGTTTAGAGAACAATTGAATTCGAGAGCAATGATGATGATACAAAGAGTATAGAAGTGCAACATAATCAACATAAGCATAGTATTGCTATAGATAGACCTAGACATAATTAGACCTCCAATTAGGTATCATGAAGATTGTAATATCCCAAAGTATACCCTAAAAATTTTGGAATATTCTATTGTTATATTTGGATTAAATGTAAATATTTAAATGGAAAGAGAAAAGAGGTAAGGGAAGAGTGTATATGTTGTATATATATAGTGATATATACAACATATACAAGTCAAAGAAATGGAAGTCAAAAGAAGATTAATTAAGTATTTTTAATTAATTAAATTAATTAATTGGAAATTGAGTTAGTGGAAGTGGAAGAAGATATTTGGATTATTTTATTGTTTATTGCTTGGTGGAGAGGATTTTGAGGAAGAGAGTTGTTGAGAGAGTTGACTTTGCTTTCTTTGTTTTCTTCTTTCCTTCTTTCTTCTTCGTGGCTCATCTTCTTTCCTTTTCTTTTCTTTGTTTGGCCGGCCCTCCATAACAAGAGAGCAAGAGAGAGATTTGATCTTCCAAACTCAAGATTGAAGGAAGTTTTCAAGTGATCAAGTTGGAAATTTAAGAGTTTTCTTCATCCTTGGTAAGTTCTCCACTTGATTCTTTGATTTTTTTTGAGTTTGTGAGTTGAGGTTATGGTTGATATGTGTTTGTTTGATTGTGGTGTGTTTAAGAGTGTTTGGTTCAATTGATTTTGATTTTGGGGTTGGATTGAAGAGAAGGAGTTAGGTTTGGTGTTGAAAGAGTAAGTTTGTTAGAAGAGAAAGTGTTGTGGTTGTGTTTTGGGTTTGTGGTGATGATTATGATTTGTGTTTGATGTATGTTTTGAGTTGTTTTGGTGTTTTTACAAGTTTGTTATGGTTTTTGGGGGTGTTTAGTTAAGTTGGTTTGGAGTGGAGAATGGTGGTAGTAAGTGGTTTGTTGGATGTAGAGTTGTTGTTGCCGGAATCTGGATTTTTTGGCCTGACACGCCCAGGAGCACGGCCAAGTTGTTAGGCGTGTCGATGATTCTGTGTTCTTGGATGGGTGGTACGAGCAGTAACACGCCCATGTCACTGAGCGTGTCATAGCTACTGTGTTGGTGAAGAATTGACACGGCCATGAGCACGCCCATGTTGTTGGACTTGTCAATGTTTCTGTGAGACAGAATGTATTACACGTCCAGTGACACGCCCGTGGTTCTGAGCGTGTCAAAGCTTCTGTGTTGTGAGTTTAGGGCACGATCAGGGACACGCCCGTGTTGTTGAGCGTGTTATGTGTAGAGTTTGCTCTAGTTGGTTCTTAGCCTTATTATATCATGTGTATCTCTAAGTGAGTGTGTATGATCACTTTTGGTTTAGATTTTGAAGAGAGTTGAGTTGCCCTAATCCAAGCGTTGGAGGATTCTTGGAAGAGGAAGTGTTTAGATTGGTGTGAGTTGTTCTTGAGGTAAGTACAAACCCTACATTATTGCATACATTTACATGACTTTGAGACTTAACACATTTGGTTGTGAATGTGTTAAGTAATTTATTACATTGTTAATACATTTGATTAATGTTATGATTTGCTTAATGTGAAAGATATGATGATTATTCAAAATGTATGTCCAATGCAATTGATTATGTATACTTTAATGATGAGATGCGAAGCCATTGTTATTGGCTATATTGATGCAAATGAAATAATTGGGGCATGATTGACTAGTTTGATTATGAGAAATGAATTATGAAAGAGATTGATAATGAGATAAATGAATTAATTGTGTGCCTAATATGTTATTCAATTTTCAGAGTTCTGGGTTTGGCGGCATACCTATGAATCGCTGGGCAGGTGAAAAGACCGGGTCGTAAGCCGAGCCCAGCTGAAAAATGTGAAATATGATATTTTTGAGGTAAAAAGACCGGGTCGTAAGCCTCAAAAATAGTAACAGTCTAGCCGGGTTGAGGACCAAGATACTGGGGCCTTAGGGTCTAGCCGGGTTGAGGTCCAAGAGACTGGGTCTGTTACACTATCCATGAATAGATATATATGTATCGCCTACGGGCTTGATGAATGTGATTATGGACCAAAACAGTAACTCTGAACTTTGAATAACATATTATTTCCTTTTTGGGTCCATACTTGTCTTTGTTTCAATGTGAATCATAAATGGTAAAACAATTGAATAAGATAATGAAATGTAATGTTATGAAATATAGTATTTTTGAATATAATTTCTATTGCTTGAAAGTATGACATTGACATTGCATTAAAGCATATTGTTATTGTGGTTTGTACCACTAAGCCGTTGGCTTAGTGAGATTGTGGTTCATCGCGCAGGTGACAGGGTAGAACCGAAGAGTTCAGCTAGACCGAGTCGAGTCTAGACTTTGAAGTGTTGATTGTGGGCTTAAAGATCAGAGATAAACTGCCAAACATGTATAAATTTTATATTTTGTAAACATGGATTTTGATGTATTTATATATGTAAATACCACTATATTTTCCGCTGCAAAATGAACAAATGTTTTATCTAGTATAGTTTATAATACAATTTGAATGTTTTAAGTTTTCTTATAATATTGTTAAATTGAAAGATTCGTTTGCTTATTATAAACCGTGGCACTCCTATATTCGGTATACGTATATTACAGGTGTAGTAGTAGTATGTAGTGTGCGTATACGGAGTATAGGGGTGTTACAAAGATGTCAATTAAACTTCTTTTGTTTTACTAATAAGTGAAAGAGAATCAAGTTCTTTTTAGGAATGTGTCAATTCTAGAAAATGAGAGATGGTTAAAAGCTATAACTGAAGAAATAGAGTCATTGCATAATAATCAAACATAAGAGTTAACAAAACTTTCTAAGAGGAAGAAGGCAATTAGATGTAAGTAGGTCTATAGGAAGAAAGAAGAAGCTTCAAAGAAATAAGGTATAAGATACAATGCATGATTAATTGCAAAGAGATACTCACAGAAGAAGGAAATTTTTTACAGCAAAGTATTTAACTGATAGTTAGACATACAACTATCAGAGCATTGTTGAGATTAATAACTCAATTAAACTTAGAGTTGGGGCAATTAGATGTTAAGATAATTTCCCTTCATGGTGAATTGAAGAAGCAAAATTACATACAATGAGAAGCGTTTGAGGAGCAAGGAGTGAGCATTTAGTATGAAAGCTCAAGAAATCCTTCTATAGGTTGATGTAGTCCCGAAGACAATGGTACAAGAGGTTCAATTCTCACATAATAAGTATTGACTTTACTCATTGTGAGTATGATTGTTGTTTATATCTTAAGCCTTTGAAGAATAAATATTCTTCTTGTTGATTTATGTTGATGACATATTAATTACTGTAAGAGACATGAAAGACGTTTGTGACCTTAAATCCTCATTAAGTCAATAATATGACATGAAGAACTTAGGTATTGTGAAGAAAAGTTTTGGCATGAAGATTAATAAGGATAGAAAACAAAGGAAGCTATAGCTCTCACAGAAGAAATACATTGAAAAAGTAATAGAGAGATTTGGTATGGACAAAGCAAAACCAATTACTACTTTTGCTAATTATTTCAAATTGTTTAGCCAACAATGCCCTATAACAGAGAAAGAACTGTAGTACATGACAAAGATTTTATATACTAGTGCAGCAGAAAATTTAATATATGCAATGGTATATACATAACCAATCTTAACATAGGTGGTTAGTATGGTCAGCAGATTTGTGGTTAATTAAGGCGAGGGACATTGATAGGCTACAAAATGGATTCTTCAAAACTTGTGAGATACCTTTGATTATGAGATTTGCTATAATACAGTAAATGATTTGATATCTACTATTGGATTTGTTGATTCAGACTATACTGAAGATAGAGATGATTGATTTTTGACTTCATGCAACATTTTCACACTTACAAATTATCCAATTAGTTAGAGATCAACTTTATAAAATGTGATTATTTTATTTACCATAGAGGCAGAATACGTGGCAATAATAGAAGTACCAAAGAAATCATTATGGCTAAAAGGGTTGTCTTATAATTAAACTTCAAGCATCAAGCTTTTGGTATATATTGTGATAATTAAAGTGTTATAGAGTTATCCAAAAATTAAGTATATCATATTAGAATAAAATATATTGCTGTAAGATATTATAAGATCAAACAATTAATTTTTTAGGTGAAATTTTATTTATGAAGGTACACACAAAGGAAACTGACTAAAAAACACTGCCGAAAACCGATTAAGGATGATTTAAGCACTAGATAAGCAGAGCAAAAATTTAACTAAACCACCATAAAAGTGGAGGACACAAATATTATAAAAAGTCAGATCTAGAAGATATATTTGACCAATTCATAAATTTATTTAAAATATACTATAGAAAAATTAGTGATGATGAAGAAATAAAGTTTTAGATAGTTGTCGTAAGCCGGAAGGCAAACAATAATCCTAAATCTGTATCTGAAAGTGAGAAATGGATATGTTAGATGAGAGACGAAAAGAAGGCAACCAGAATAAATGAGCGAGTTATGTTTTGCATTACCCCCACGCCGAAGCAAAGAAAATTTTGATTATAAAAAAATGTCTTTTTTTTTTTAATTTTTATTTTTAACTAATATTCTAAAAACATTATCAGTTAAAAAATAATTATTTTATGATAAAATTTAACCCAAATTTTCGTAAAATAATTACGTTATTTAACCGAAATTCTAAGAGCATTGGATTACTTACATATTAAATTTTATTTTTATATTAAAATTAAATATATGACTAATTTTAAAATGTACATTTAAATATTTATTAAAAAAATAATTTTTCATAATTTTATATTATATCTGAACAAGATAAAATTCGGCCATTTAAAGAATTTTCAAACTTAAATGTTTTAGAAACCTCACCTTATTGTATTTTGTACATAAATAAACAAAATTTAGGTACTAAAACATATATGCCATATACAAAATTATAGTGATAATCAAGATTGCTAGGACTTTATTTCTTTACATCAATAAATTCGAACAATTAAAGAGTGAATTATTAAAATTTATCATAATTTAATTTATAGTTTAAATTTTATGTTTTAAAATTAATATTTTTAGTTTTTAAATTTTATAACAATTAAATTTTTAGTTATTTTAAAAAAAAATCTAATTTTTTAGTTACTATATTTTAATTTTTGACATTTTAATTTATTATAATTCTTTGATTCTCATATTCAAAAAAAATTCTTTGATTCTCAAAATTTCAAAACATAATATAATTTTAATCAGTAAATCATTATATTATAGAATAATTTAGACGTATATTTTTCATTAAAACTAATTTAAGAGCTAAAAATACTTATCTTAAAATTTATACAGACAAATATTGGTTATAATTAAATTTAAGGTTATTATATAATAATTTGTCTAAAAATAAAATACAAGTAAAAAATAATTATTTAAAATATATGTACTTACAGAAACACTTCAAAAAAAAATAATGTTATCAATCAACACAGATAAGTAAATTTAACATAAATAGTATAATAAATTTAGATTGAAAATTTCTTCCCGAATAATATTAAGAAAGAAAATTTTAGGCAAATACAATAATTCTATTTTTAAAAGAAATTAAATTTAAAAAAAAAAAAGAAATCTTAAGTGTGAATAGTAAGATAAAAAAATTAAAAATGAAAAAGAAAAATTGCAAATGTATTTGACCCTTTTTTTCATCAGTCTCTTTTTAGTGGGTTTCAGAGAGGAAAGAAACCGCAATTGTCAGGAAAAAAGAAATAAGAAAGAAAGAAAGAAATGGGACAAGAAGAGGTTGAAGAAGATTCTTGTTCTACAGTTTCCACTGTTACTACAGTTAGAGACGAAGAAGAAGAGGCTTGGAATCTCAGAAAGCAAACCCTAATTCTTGAAGTTTCTGATAGGCTTATTAATGGAGATCTGCTTACCCAAATTCAAGCTGCTAGAGATTTACGCAAGCTCGTCAGAAAATCTTCCGCTAAGACTCGTTCTAAATTTGCCGCCGATGGTGTTATCCAGCCTCTCGTTTTCATGCTTCTTTCTTCTAATCTCGACGCCCGTCACGCCTCTCTTCTTGCTCTCCTCAATCTCGCTGTCCGAAATGAACGGTATATTTTCTTGATTTCCAGCTTCCTCTTTTATATGGGTACTTAATTAGATTTTTAGATAATCGAAGAAAATCGATTTTGAGGGGGGTTTGATATTGATTCAATTTGTTTTTGGCTAGGTTTTTCTTTAGTGGGATTGGGTTGGATTGTTTAACAGAACTACAGAAGAAGAAGAAATGGACGGTTACCAATTTGAAATTTTACTTAAGGGTCTCTCAGTACTATCCTGGATAATCTGCTTTTGTTGCTTTGAGTCTTGAAAGTTCTTGAATTAGGGTTTTATGATGGGAATATTAAGTTAAACCTCTTTTTTCCAGATGGAAAAAATTTCTGATTTAGCAATTTATAATCTGCAAATCGATATTTTGGAATGTTGGAAGATGAGGTTTTGGAGAGGGTTTATGTTGATTCCTTCAACTTTGCTAGAGACTGTTAATGCCATAATGAATTTTTATGATGTATGTTATCATCGGTTTGAGACCAAAGATTTACCATCATTTCAATGAGAGAATGCAGGTCTGATTTCGCATTCTTTCTTATCAGTAGAATAAATCGTGTTATGTTCTCTTTTTGGCATTTCAAACGACTACCATTTTCAGTAAAATAGAAAAATTAAGTGGTTATTTGATAGGTGGTCACAAATGGTGATTCTCATGTATTGTGTGAGTTATTCTTGTGTTTTACTCACTTACCATTTTTTTTCATACAATTGATTTATTGTTGTCTTTACTATTTGCCCGTTATTGTTCTAACTATACCTTCTGTAAGGTAATGCATTTTATCTGATTCAATCCTTTTATTTATTTCTTATTTATCAGAAACAAGGTCAAGATAGTGACAGCTGGTGCCATACCCCCACTTGTGGAGCTTCTCAAGTTGCAAAACGGTAATTTAAGGGAGTTAGCTGCTGCTGCAATTTTAACACTCTCAGCAGCTGAACCAAACAAGCCAACCATTGCAGCTTCTGGAGCTGCACCTCTGCTGGTTCAGATTCTGAACTCTGGGAGTGTTCAAGGAAAAGTTGATGCCGTGACCGCACTACATAACCTCTCAACCTGCACCAAGAATTCCCATCCAATTGTTGATGCTAAAGCAGTTTTTCCTCTCATTAAACTCCTCAAAGAATGCAAGAAATATTCGAAATTTGCTGAGAAAGTAACAGTTCTACTTGAAATCATTTCCCACTCTGAAGAAGGGCGAACTGCAATCACAGATTCAGATGGTGGGATTTTAACTCTAGTAGAGACAGTTGAAGATGGATCACTTGTTAGCACAGAACACGCAGTTGGAGCTTTACTCTCGTTGTGCCAGAGCAGCCGAGATAAGTACCGGGAACTCATTCTTAAAGAAGGAGCAATACCAGGACTTCTACGACTAACTGTAGAGGGATCCTCTGAAGCTCAAGAAAGAGCTCGAACACTCTTAGACTTGCTCAGAGATACACCTCAAAAAAAGAAATTAGCATCATCAGTATTGGAGAGAATCGTTTGTGACATTGCTGCAAGAGTTGATGGCTCTGATAAAGCTGCTGAAACTGCCAGGAGGCTATTGCAGGACATGGTTCAAAGAAGTATGGAGATGAGCATGGATCGGGTCCAGCATATTGTTGCATCATGTACATCTTCCTAGATTTCATCCACAATCCACATTTTGGCTTGAAAAGGACATTTACAAGTAACTTGGATTATAATTTTAATCTGAATCTTTGTTTTGTTTGGCCAGTTAAAACACTTGTACCCATTCTATGTCAACAAACAAAGATGAATTAACAAACTAATATACTGAATTAGATTTCACTTTAGAGTCTGTTCTCTCTTCATTTTCTTCTTTTTTTTTTTGGGCGAGGGTGATATTAAATGTGATCTCAACAGTGTGTTGTATATACCTTTTGATCATGTATACTGAAGTCAAGTTTCTTTACTCGAAAAGAAATAGTGTTATTACGAAAACAATTTTAATGTTGAGAGAAAATTTTCTTCAATTGCAAACAGTTCACTGCTTTCTTTTCCCATTATCTTTAAATATAAATTAATTTATATTTAAGATAATTATTATATTGTATTTTCAACTTAACCTTATTGAAACTTTATAATCACTTATAAAATATTAGAGTTAAATGAATTCATTATTTAAAAACTATTATCATATAAATTATAATGAATTTATGATGTGTATTTTTAAATTATGACGTGAATTTTGCTAGCATTTCTTAAAATATTTTTTATCGATGATTAAATTATTATTTATTGTTTTATATTTACATATATAGATTGAGTAATTGTTTATTGAATTTAAAATAGTTTTACATATAATTGTATTGATTTTTGTTCAAATTAAAAAATTAGAATTGTGAAATTTCAAGGTATGTATGTATGTATGTATTAAATTTGGATTTGAACGGCACGCCATTTTGGAGTATAGAATATTTTAAAATGAAAGTTGAAATGTGGCCATTCCAACGTGAATATTATGTACAATTTTGCAAAATAAATTACTTCTTTCATTTCATTTTAAGTATCAATTGAAGAATAATTATACAAATTAAATCAAGATAATTATTAATTATTATAAATTTTATAAAAAAATTTATAGTATTTTATTTAATTATTCTTTTATAATTATTTTCTTTTTATTAATTACTAACTTTATCTTATAAGAGTAAATTTAAAATTTTATAATTAATACTATCTTAAATAATTTTTTTTTCTTAAAGTGGAACTAAAAGAGTATTTAAATTCTTCATCTATAAAAAATATATAATTTTTATAAAACAAATTATTTAAAGGCTAAATAATTATGAAGTCTCTGAGATTTTGTATATTATACTAGTCAGTCTCTGTATTTTCAACATTTAACTTTTATATCTCTGTATTTTTAAAAATTAAACTGTTTAGTTATTCTGTCAATATTTTCATCCTAAAATTATTTGTCAACGACTTTGATATTATAAAATGACTTTTTTGTTATTTCTTTGTATATATTAATCTTTGTTATTTATTAAGTTCATTTCATTTTAATTTTATTTTATATATAGATCGTCTGTAAAATAATAAAAAATAATATTTATATTATTTGAAATTATTTTTAGTAATATCTATAAAATTAAAATAAATGATATATATGAATTTTCTATAAAATAATAAAAAATATTATTTATATTATTTAAAATTTTTTTTAATAATATTTATAAAATTAAAATAAATTATATGCAAAAAAATATAAATAAAATTAAAAACAAGCATGACTTAACAAATAACAAAGAAAAATATATATAAAGGAATAAAAATAAATCATTTTATAATATCAAAGTCGTTGACTAATGTGAAATACACTAGATAGATTAGATTTTTAGAAGTTAAGTAAGCGTTGAAGGGGATGAAAGTTGGTAAAACATGTGAACTAGACAAAATACTTATTGAGGTTTGAAAATATTTAGGAGATATAGGAGTTGTATGGTTGATAACTTTATTCAATAAAATCCTAAGTACAAAGAAAATGTCTGATGAATAGAGACAAAATAATTTAATACCTATTTTTAAGAATAAATGAGATATTCATAATTGCTCAAATTATAGAGGTATAAAACTTATGAGTCATGCTATAAAACTATGAGAGAGGGTTGTGAAACACTGTTTGCGTTTAGATATTTGTAATTTTCCAAATCAGTTTGGCTTTATACTTAGTCGATCAACTATGGATGCTATCTTTCTTATTAGAAATTTGATAAAAAAAAAGTATAGAGAGATGAAAAATGACTTACATATGATTTTTATTTACTTGAAAAAGACATAAGATAGAGTTTCTAAAAAAAATTTTATGGTGGGTCTTAGAGCATAGGAAAATATCTATACGATATATCCAAGTCTTAAAAAATATATATGATGGAGCCATCACCAGTGTTCGCACTGTAGGAAGGGATACTAAGAGTTTTTTTTTTATTTCTATTGGATTATATCAAGATTCAACTTTGAGCCCTTATCTTTTTCCTTTGGTCGTGGATGACCTAACAAGACACATATAAGATGACATTCTTTGGTGTCTGATGTTTGCAGATGATATTGTATTAATAGATGAGACTCAAGCAAGAGTAAATCAAAAGTTAGAGTTACAGAGAAACACTTTAAAATCTAAGAATTTTCAGCTAAGTAGAACTAAGACTGGGTATATGCATTGTATATTTAATAACGAGATCAGAGAAAGAGGCAAAATTATTTTAGACAGAATAACAGTACCTGATAGTACTCATTTTAAATGTCTTGGCTCTATTCTTTCAAGAAGATGAGGGTTGTGAAGAAGATGTAAGTCATAGGATCAGAGCTAATTGGATGAAGTGAAGGGGTACTACAAGAGTTCTATGTGATCAAAAGATGCCAATTAAATTGAAGGAAATATTCTACTGCACTACAATACGGCATACAATGATGTATGGTAATGAATGTTGGGTGTAAAAGGACAACACGTGAATAAGATGCATATTGTGAAAATGAGAATGATAAAATAGATGTGTGGACACACTATGATTGATAAAATTCGTAATGAGTGCATCAGAGAAAAAGTGAGGGTAACGCCTACTAAGGATAATATAAGAGAGCTTAGATTAAGATAATTTGGTCATGTGAAATGAAAATCTATTGATGCGCCGATCAGAAAATTGAACAAGTTAGAGTAAAAATAGCAAAAAGAGACATTAGTAGACCTAAACTGACTTTATCAAAGGTATTCCAAAATGATCTTATTATGTTACATATATCAGAAGTGGTAGTCCTAAATTGCACTGAGTAGAAAAGAAGAATCCATATAGCTAACCCCAATTGACTTAGGATTAAGGCTTTGTTGAGTTGAGTTAGAGTAGAAAGTCATTGACTAATATTTTTAGGATGAAAATATTGATAGAAGGACTAAATAATTTAATTTTTAAAAAATATAAAATGCAAAAATTAGATATTAAAAATATAAAAACTGACTTATAATATGTAAAATTTATGGAACTTTATAATTATTTAGCCTTATTTAAACTCCCTAATTTAGGGGGAATACCAACACCGTTATAATTAAAACGTAGCTTATGTTTTAAAAAAAAAAAGTTTAAGGGGATCCACTAATACACACCAAAAAGAAATGAGAAATTCACCTTTTTCTTAGTCAACTCAAATAAATTTTTAAGAAATAAAATAAATATTTAAAATCAAGCAAGCTCTTTAAATAAAGTATATATGCATAGAGATGAATCCCACTTGTCAGTTGCACATACACTTAAAAGAGCTTGTTGAAGAACTGAAGAAATGGAAGTGATCATACAGTAACATCAACAAAACAATTTATGATTTTTGAAGAGAACAAATGATAATTAGAGCTAAGAACACTCATCTAAGCACCGGAGTAGCAACTAGAAATGTGCAGTGGTTAGGTTGGTCAGATTTTAGCGATCGGCCGACCCGATTACTATTAATAGATCAGAAAAATCTATATTTAAAAATCAACCATTATAGGTCGGTTCAGTCGAATTTATCGAATTTTATCAGATCCGGTCAAATTTATTAATAAATATACAAGCTAAAATCAATTATGTAACATCCAAAATTTTAAGAATTTAATAAATTAAATTAAATAAATAATTTAAGTTGAAAATTGAAGGTTTAGAAGTGAAAAGACAAAGTGTATATGTGATAAATATATGAAATATATACAACATATACAAAAGTCAATATTTTTAAATAGAAAAGTTAAAAAGTCAAAAGTCAAATGGCAAAATGGTAATTATACTTTGTAAAATTAAAATTATTTAAATAAATTATTTTTGAATGAATGAGGTAAATTGTGGTTTTTTTAAAATTAAATAAATAATTAATTAATTAAAAATATAATAAAATAATATATATATATATAGTCATATTTTTAAAGTGGAAAGAGAGAGAAATTCAAAATTTTCAATATCTTCTTCTTATTCCTCTAGGAGCCAAACCTCCATAGCCATCCAAGAGAGCTTTTTTCTTCTTCCAAGCTTCATCAATTGAAAGGATTTCAAGGATTCAAACGGAATTTTGGTGATTTTCTCTTGAAATAGTAAGTTTTCAACTTATTTCTTTGAATTTTCATGAAGTTTTGGATATGTTGAGTTTGAGATTTTGTCTTGGTATGATTTAATTGCTTGATTGGATATGTGTGAAGTTATTTTAATTAGTTATTAATGATTTTTAAGTTGGATTGAATAAGTGATTAAATTTTAGTAGGGTTTGGAGGAAGAATTGAATTTAGGATTATGAAAAATTTGAATTTGTGGAATTATATATTTTAATTATGCAAATGGATTCCAAATGTATTATTTTGATGCATAAACAATAATTTTAAAGTCAAATGATGAATTTAACCAGTTTGGTTAGAGTTTAGATAAGGTAGTGTTGAATTTAAGATTTTGGAAGGAAAATTTTCAAAGATTGGATATTTATTTGATTTTAATGTGTAAATCATGTTATTTAATGATATAAGTGATGGAAATAAGCTTGGATTAACAATTGGAATGAGTTAGAATGAAGAACCTTAATTGATGAAGGTTATGACATTTTAGGATTTTAACAAAGTATATGTGTTTATTTAGTTTGAATGATTAAAATATGTTATAATATATTTTTAATTATATAAATAAACTTAAAGCATAAATTAAAATGGAATAATATGGAATTTCTATGTTAAAGTAAGGTTTGGTATAATTTTAGAATTTTGGTTGGAATGAGGTTTAATTAGGGTTCTATGTTTTAAATGCCTTAAAATGTGATTTTAAATGATAGTATGTATTCACATTTTGAATAGGCATTAAGAGGAAGTGAATTGCCCAACTCTAGTGTTGAATGCTAGTTGGAAGTGAAGGTTGGTGCGAGATTTTTAGTTTAGATTGGAGTGATATTTGAGGTATGTACAAGCTTTTGATAAATGAGATATGTTTGTATTACATTTAACCTAACAAATTTTGGAAAAAAAATATGTTAAGCTACTTGGTAGCATGAACATTCATGAACATTGTGTTATAACATGTGAATTGTTATGTATGCATTATGTGTATTATGAAAAGTCATTATTAATGACTAAAAAAATAAAATGTGAATTATGTGCATTATATGAAAATGACCCAAAAATATTTGGGTAATGTGATTTTAATATGAGATGACATATATTGTGTTGAAATGAGAGATGTGATGAATTAAAGTGAATTGCCATTGATAAGAATGAGAAAAATAAGGAAATGAGCCAATATGAAGAGAAAAATGAGAAAATGAGACAATGTGATAAGAAAATTGATTATGGAATCATGTATTATCTGTGTGCCTAATATATTATTCAATTTTCAGAATTCTATATTTGGCGTCATACCTATGAGGTTATCCTCATTATTTGCCTTCAGGGCTAAACGCTATGCGTCATTGATATATGATTTGCCTTCAGGACTAGACACTAGACGTTACTGATATATGATTTGCCTTCGGGCTAGATGTTGGGCATTACTATGATTTGCCTTCGGTGTTAGATACTAAGTGTCAATATGAACCAAAACAGTAACTCTGAGATTTGAATGATATATTAGTTTGTTTGGGCCCATTTTTATGTATATGTTAATGTGAATTATAAAATGATTAAAGATTATATTTTAAATGAAATTATATGCTACTTTGTGAAACAACATATAAAGGCATTATGCATTGGCATTATATTAAAGTTTTATTATTATCAAAATATGTACCGCTAAGTTTTTAACTTAGCTCGATTGTAATTCATCACACAAGTGACATGGGCAATTCGATAAATTTGGAGGGTTCTTCTAGACCTAGTAGAGTCTAGCTTTGTGGTGATTTTGCTGCTTTAAGATCAAGCCAGTTGCCATCATGTATATATTTTTATATTATAGTACATTTTGTTATTTTGTATATTATGATTATGTTTTGAGTACTTTTTAAATTATAAAATAATATTTTGGACAATTTATATAATGTGGGTTGTGTATAGGTGTTTTGACATATATATGTATATGTATAAATATTTTAAGAAAATGTAGAGAAATTGAGAAGTTGGGATGAAAGATGTGATTTATTGTTTATTGAGAGTGTGTTTTTGAAGGTTGTATGACTGTTAAAGTTTTGGAATGTCTAAATTATAGATAAAACTATAGCAAATTTTTTCTAGAGATTTTTATATAAAATGATTATTTTATAACCTATAATTAACAAAAAAAATATTTTAATTACTATTTAAATTTATATTTTAAAGTGTTTGTGATTTTAAATTAAAAATATGAAAATTTTTATTAAATTAAATTGTGGCATTCTTATATTTTATATGTTTATTTTACATATATTGAGTGTATGTATTATACGTTTATAGAATATAAACATGTTATAAATTAACTCAATTAGTTTAAACAAACATATAAACCAGATTGGTTAGGTTTGAACAATTTTGATCATCCCTGACATCAACTTCGATGGCGAGGAAGCGAAGCCCCAAAACGACGACATTGTTCGTATTATTCATCTTTCTAATCGCATTTGGAGTATTAGTTCCAGTCTTCGCTTCTCTTCCTTCTCTTTTCTATTCTCGTTGTAAGATAGAAGATGACATGTTCTTGAAAGATGGCAAAGCCTTTTCGAGTCATTGGTGGTGACTTGCAAAGTTGCACTATTTTTGATATCTTCTAGAGGTATGAATGAGCATCTTATGATAAGCTTAATTATGAAGTATATAATTGTTATTTGTATTTTTATATTTAAAGCTTTTAGCCAAAAGAAAATTCATCAATTTGGGTCTTTAATTAATTATATATGTTTTTTTTTATTGTAATTTGGGGAAATTGATGGGTTTATTTTTCTATTGTATATATACTTAAAAGATTATGAAGCATGGATACAAACATGAAACATGAAAATAATATGATATTGACAAATTAATATGATAATTTTTAAAAAATAGATACACGACATAGATATATATGTATATGTTTATGTTTCAAGTTATAAAAATACAATAAGAGATAAATATATATTTTTAAAAAATATATACATATTAGTTTATTTAGATACAAATATAATTGTATAAGCAAAAAAAATAAATATTTTGTGACAAAAAGAGAAAGCTTTATAATTAAGATTAACTATAATTATCTAAATAATAATTTAAGTAAATAAAATTTTATGATAAAATTTATCTTAAAATATTCTAAAGTGTCTTAAAATATATCACCGTATTCTATACATATTCTTTTCACATTTAAAAAAATAAAAATTAATAAAAAAAATAAGATACATATAGAATAATATGTAACACATGTTGAATATATATTAAACATGTGTCTATATCGAAAAAATATCAAATATAGACATTTCATCCTATTTCAATTGTCAGTGCTTCATAGGTAAAAGAACTTATTTGACTTTAAATATCAATTTTATTTCTTAAAAATTTGTTTGAGTTGTTAAAGTAAAGAATTTCCTATTTCTTATTTGGTGTGCATTGGTGGGTTGTTTTTTTTGAAACATAAGCTAGGTAAGCTTAATTATAACGGTGTTAATACTTTTGTTAAATAAGAGATATAAATAGTTTATTTTATAAAAAATACCTATAATTCATTTAAAAAATTTAAGTACTAATTTATATTTGCATAAAAATTATATAATATGTATAAGGTTATGATCAAGTCAAGTCGAGCCGAGTTTTAAAAAACTCAAACTCTATTCGTTAAAAAATAATAGAACTCAAGCTTGGTTCAAACTAATATTTATTCAGCAATTTAACTAAGTTTAAGGAGTTCAAAAAATTTGTTTCAATTTTTATTTTTTATTTATTTTTTTACATTTTTAAAATAAAAATATTAAAATTTACAATATCTTTATAAAAGATGAATAATCTAATTATTTTCCTATTAATAAAAGTAAAATATTATATTATTATAATTTTATATACTATTATAAATTACGAAGTTATTAAATTATTTACATTATTTATATTTTACACTAAATATTTAATATATATTAAGTTACTATATTTTTATAATATTGTTAGTTTCATCCACTATTAATTTAAAAATATATTATTTAATATATAAAAAATTTCAAATAAAGTTTATTCAATTGAATTACTATATAATATCAAAATTATTTATTTTATATTATTTAATTTATTTAACAAATATAATATATAGTAATAAATTATATAAATTAAATTAGTTAAAAAAATTAATATATTTAAATATATAATTTGATATACAATTTAAATTATATATATATATATTTAATTCAGTTTAATAAATAGTTAGCTTTCAAACTTAACTAACGAGCTTTAATTTCTAAATAAACTAGTTTGTATAATATATGTGGTTTCAATTAAATTAAATAAGTATTTAGCGATTAATTAATGTGTTAGTAGTGGTGTGCTTAATCTATACATAAGAGGTATATATAATATATACAAAGTATACACATAACATATATCTATTGTATATGTTGAATGCATATTTTACACCTAATATATACAAAATTTACACCTATTGTACACATAGTATACACATAAAGTATACATTGTCTATGCATTAGTCATTTAATATATATATATATATATATAATATAAATAACATATATATATATATGAAAAATATATATGTCATATAAATATACATAGAATATACAATACATATAAATAAATTATAAAATGGTGTTAAAAAAATTGATAATGATAATAATAATAATAATAATAATAATAATAATAGAAGAAAAAAAAGTCAAAGAAGGAAGAAATGTGATTGGTGAAAAATTATTTAATTATTTTATATATATTAAGAGATGAGAATGGAAAGATCATTATTCATCTTCTTATTCTTTTTTATTTTTCAACGAGAGAGAGAGAGAGAGAGAGAGAGAGAGAGAGAGAGAGAGAGAGAGAGAGAGAGAGAGAGAGAGAGAGAGAGAGAGAGAGAGAGAGAGAGAGAAGAGCACAAATCCTTTTCAAATGCTAAATTTTACAAGAGATTTCAAGATGGTTTAAAGTGGTTTTGGAGGATTATTAAAGAAAACAAGTAAGTACATCTCTTTAAGCTTTTATTTTTGAGCCTTTAAGTTTATATATGGAATGTCTAGAGAGAAAGTATAATTTAATTATTCAAATTGATAATAATCAAGTTAAAGTGATGGGTGAGTGATGATTTGATGAGTAATTAGTGAAGATGAGCTTAAATTATTAAAGTATGGTTGTGTAGTGAAGATGTATAAAATAGGGTTTGTGGATTGGATGATTATAATTGTTTCCATTGAATAATTAAATATTATTTTAATGTATATGGTATGATTCTTTTGTTAGAATTTTAATATGGATGAGTTTGGGTAAGTTTACGGTTATGGAAAGAATGTGTAAAATTAGGATTTTCAATATGGGTGATTTTAATTATTGAAATGAAATGAATTAGGGTTATTATAATGTAAATGTTATGAATTTATGAGTGGAAAAGTGAAATGAATGAATTTTAGTAAAGTTGATGTTTATGGTTATAATATGTGAAATTAGGGTTTTGGAAGGAGGATATTATAATTATTGTAATAAGATGAAATAGTGTTGTTTTAATGTAAATAATATGATTTTAATAATTGAAATGTAATTTGGATAAGTTTTGGTGAAGCACATATTAATGGTTGAATTATGTGAAAATTAGATTTTTGAAAGAGGTTTCCATAATTATGAAGGTGAAACATTTTGATGTTATATTAATGTATAAGTAATATTTTTAAAGTTAAATGTTGAAAATGAGATTTGTAGGTTGAAGTATAAACAAAGTGGTAGATGGTGGAATTGGAGTATTAATGAGATTTTAATGAAAATTGAATAAATAATGATAAGTTAATAATTGATGATCATGTAAGTGACATTAAATGAGTAATGTTGTTTATTATTGAGTTATGCATGTGTAGGTTAAAGAGATAAAGAACATGAAATTGAGAGTTTGGCTTGGGGAAAGAGAAAGAAAATTAGTATATATGGATTTAAATGATTGAGATTCTATAAAATGTGATTTTGGAATAATGTCTATGGTTGTTTTACAATGTGGGTATTCATATAATCTATGCAAGGTGACATAGTTATATGATGTGTATCACATTAGTCATTTGTCCAATATGGAGTTAATGTTTATATATATGGTAAGTGAAATATATTAATGTTATATAGTAGAATGTACTCAATGGATAAGTTTATAAAAAGTGATAATGTGTGGAGTCACCTTGTGAATGTGACTCATGGTTATGTATTATAAATGTGCATTAATGTTTAATGGTTGTGAAATGTGGAGAATGAGACACATTATGATGTGACTTATGGCTATGCATGCTATAATGTGAAAATATAGGAATAATTAATAAAGTGAATAATAATGTGGAATGCAATGTGTTTGTGATGAAATAAAAAAGTGTGAAATGAGTCACATTTATAATGTGACTCATGATTGTTGTGAAGTAAATGTTAAATGGTAATGTGAATGTGAGGTATATTTGAATGTGTGAAATGGAAATGGTTATAAAAGATTTATGTTGGCACTGTAGAGTCAGTTAAACAATGGTATGTCATGATGGTTGTTGTGCCTACGGGCAAGACATATTTGTGTCCAATATTTTAGTGCTGAGGAGACGGCTTTCGGGTGATAATAGATACTCTGTCTCCGGTGTCGAGAGAGGATGGTCTACGGGTGATTTAAGTGACACTTGCCCTCGGTGTCGATAGAGGTGGCCTACGGATGATGATATGATACTAGCCTCGATGTCCATGGGGACGGCTTTCGGGTGATTGTTGTAACATCTGCCCTAATATCGAGATGAGTTAAATGGATTTTATGCAAAAGCTGGTTGGGCCCAATGTGTGGGTATGTATAAGAATGTGCACATGTATAAGCTGCAGAGGTATTTTGTTTTATAATTTATGAAACCATGAGTATCTTGAGGAAATATGTGATGCATTGTATAATGATCTTTATATGTTGAGTATTTTTTATTTAATTATTTCTTGTTATTAAGATATGTATCACTAAGCAAAATTTGCTTAGCATTGTTGGCTGTATCGCGCAGGTGACAAAACTACAAAGTAGAATAATCCAGAGTTAGTTTGTGATTGAAGCATCAATATTGTCATGAGACCAACAGTGTCAGGGTTAACATAAATATATTATTTATAATATTGTATATTTTAGCAAATACATTATATGTATTCTAAACATATACTGGGAAATAATATGTATATATGTATGTAGATATTAAAATATGGAGTTTTGGCTAAAGTGTTGAGATTTTAATTCGATATTAATAAAGTGGTGATTTTGGAGAATGAATGAAATTATTAATATTTTGAAAGTGTAAAATTTTTATGTAGATTGTGTATTCATTGTTTTAGAAATTATTGAAATTATAGACAAAACTCTGGCGAAATTTTTTTAAAAAAATTTTCTTTTATAAATTAATCTAATTATATTCTACCTATAAATAAGTTTAAAGAAAGTGATTATACGATAAATATATTTTCCTTTAATTAATAAAAATATTTTAAGATTAATTATAAAGGTTTCTACAGTAATTTATCATGACATTCTTTATTCTATATATGTACGATATGTATATAGGTATATATAATGTACATATATAAAATATAAAAGTGTTACAGTTCGTGAGATAATATTTTTTTTTTTCAAATTGAGCTTAGTTCATTGAATAACGAGCAATTCAAACTTAGATTTGAAAACTTTTATAGCTTAATTTTACAGATGGTCCCTAAATTTATAGTGTTATAAAATAGCAGTCCTCAAACTTTAAATCATCCCAATAAAATTCATGAACTTATATTTTTTTATTAAAGTCTCAAATTTCATTTTATGGTGAGAGACTGCACATGTGAACTCCACATGGCGTCTATATGAAGTCCACATATTTAATTTAAAATAAATAATTGTAAATCATTTTTTCATTAAGTCTATGGACTATTTGTAAAATTAAACTCATAATATAATTTTATAGAATTTTTAGAAATGTATAAATTAATTTATATGTAACAAATATTTTAATAAAATTTTAATATAATTTCAAGAAATAAGTAAAAAATAAAATATTAAGTATACTGATAAAAAAAATAAAAATTAGACATATTAATATTATTTACTATTATATTTTTTTGAAGATTCTATTGTAATATTAAATAATATAAGTTATATTAATAAATAATAATAGAATAATTAAATTCATTATTCAACTATTTAATTAAACTTAGTTAATAATTTATTTATTATTTAATTAAAAATTTAATTATAGAATTAGATTATTTATTATTTGTTTGATTATTGAATTAGATATATATTCGTTACATGAGGTTTTATATATTTTATATTCTTTATGTAAAGAATATAATATTAATTAAAATATAAATATATATTAATTAGATATATATATATATATATATTAATATAATATTAATATAAAATATAATATCTAATTTAATAATAAAAAATAATAAATATTTCATTACATGAGGTTTTATATATTTTATATTTTTTATGTAAAGAATATAAAAGGGCAGTCCAGTATATAAACACTCCCACAATATATGAAATTCGAAGAAAGACCAGATTCATTGAATATTTGCACGTGATATTTTCTTGCAATTCAATAATAAATATTATATCTAATTCAATAATAATAAAATAATAAATGTTTCGTTACATAAGGTTTTATATATTTTATATTCTTTATATAAAGAATATAAAAAAGGTAGTCCAGTACATAGACACTTTCATTATGAGCAGAATTCAAAGAAGAGTCGGACCCATTGAATCTTTGTACATGGCCTTTGCTTGCAATTACAAGAGATCGTTTTCACGACTCGAACCCGTAACCTTAGGTCACGCAGCGACAACGCTTACTGTTGTGTCAAGACTCCCTTTCATGTAAAGAATATAATATTAATTAAAATATAAAATATATATTAATTAGATATATATATTAATATAAAATATAATATCTAATTCAATAATCATACAAATAATAAATAATCTAATTCTATAATTAAATTTTTAATTAAATAATAAATTATTAAATATTTAACTAAATTTAATTAAATAGTTGAATAATAAATTTAATTCTTCTATTATTATTTATTAATATAACTTATATTATTTAATATTATAATAGATCCCTCAAAAAATATAATAGTAAATAATATTAATATGTCTAATTTTTATATTTTTTAACTAATATATTTAATATTTTATTTTTTACTTATTTCTTGAAATTATATTAAAATATTTGTTATATATAGATTAATTTATACATACCTAAAGTTTATATAAAATTAGATTAAGAGATTAATTTCATAAATAATTTCTAAATTTAATAAAAATATAACTTATATTTATTTATTTTAAATTAAATATATAAATTTTATATAGAGTTTATATATAAAGTCCCTCGCCATAAAATAAAATTAAAAACTTTAATACAACAACAACAACAAAAAAGCCTTAATCATAAGTCAATTGGGATCGGTTATATGGATTATTCTTTTCCACTCAATACGATTTAAGATTATTTCTTTTGATAGATGTAACATCATAAGATCATTTTGGACCACCTTTGACCAAGTCAGTTTAGGTCTATCTCTGCCTTTTTTAGTTATATCTACTCTAATTTGTTCAATTTTTCTAACTGGCACATCGTTAGGTCTTCGTTTCACATGACCAAACTACCTTAATATATACTCTCTTATCATATCCTCAATAGGTTCTACCCCGCTCTTTATTAAAATTAAAAACTTTAATAGAGAATATAAATTTAAAAATTTTATTATGACCATTTAAAATTTTAGGTCTATTATTTTGGAACATTATAAACTTAGGTAACGTGAAATTAGGCCAACTTTTATTAAATGGAGACTCAATTCGTGCTCTATCAGCTTTTAAACCTTTTTACAACAAAAATAAATTATTATTAAACAAAGAGAGCAGTGTTCTTTTTCGGTTTCCCTATAATAATATATTTGCAGATCTAATGGTTATTTGACATTTATGCCATTGTCGGTGTCACTTCTGTATTCTCATTCCACGTGGCAAAATCACACAGCACCTCCGGCCCACTGTATCGACTATCTGACGATTATTTTTTCTTTTTGTAGAAAAATGAAATCACAGATCTTTGACTCGTACAAGAGACGCACTTGCTTGCTCTTCCCACAGTTCATTCTCACCATTTCAGTGACTTAGTCCTTAGCTCTGCGGCAGAGAGTAGAGACAGATATCAGATATGAATGTGCTAGCTGGTTCTTCTTGATCTTCACACATGTCAAGTTGAAAATGTAAGTATTTTGATAGATCTTTGGATTCATGATTTTTTGTTTTTCTTGGTTCTTTTGAAGATTCATATACCCACTTCCTTTCTAGATCTCTCCAATTTTTTTTAATGATTTTTGCTTTCTTTTTGCGTTTTTCTTCATCTGTGTTCGTTTCGATTTTTGCAGTTTTTGGTAGATTTTAGTTAAATTTAGAAGCTTTACAGTGTAGAGAGAAAGAAGAAGAGGGGAGAGATGTTGGGTAGGTCTACTTTATCAAGAAGAGGAAGTTTCAGACCAGAAAACCTTGGCCAAAATGCATTGGCCATGATTGGTAATCTCTGCTTCACATTATTTGTTATTGGAGTCTTAATTTTCACCATTATTGCTGCTACATATGAGCCTGAGGACCCGCTTTTTCATCCATCAACGAAAATTGATACTTTTCTCACGTCAAATTCAAATGCCACGTTTAAATCTGATGAAACTGTGGTGAAAACTGGGGAGGATTTTATGGCCTCTAACCAGACTGCATTTGCCACTTTTATTAACATTACTGATGTACAAGCCCCGAATGATGGCGGTGAGGGTGCTTCTGAATTGACTGCAGAGACTTGTGTTGGTCCTATAGATTGTAGGGACCCAGAAGTGTTTCATCTGATGATGAGAAAGGCAATAGAGCACTTCAAGGATATACATTTTTATCGGTTTGGGAAATCAGTTCCTGCCGATAATGGTAGTAGTTGTGACATGGCATGGCGGTTTAGACCTAAGGAAGGAAAGACTGCTGCGTTTTACAAGGATTATAGGCGGTTTGTGATAGCTAGGTCAGAAAATTGCACACTTAGTGTTGTAGGGATTGGGGATTACCATACAGGTGTAAACGCAAGGAAGAAAAAAAGAAAGAATCAGGAACCTGGGTTTGAAAAGACTCCTGCTAAACAAGAAGCGGCAGCAACATTGCCTGTTTTTGGGGAAACAGTGAATGATTCGCTTCCTGTGGTTGAATCGGAGAAGTCATTTAGTCATGGTAAGTATTTGATTTACAATGATGGTGGTGATAGATGCAAGAGAATGAATCACTATTTGTGGAGTTTCTTGTGTGCATTAGGTGAAGCACAGTATCTAAATCGAACACTAGTTATGGATTTGACTCTTTGTTTGAATTCAATGTATAGTTCTTCAAATCAAGATGAGGAAGGGAAGGATTTCCGATTTTATTTTGATTTTGAGCATTTGAAGGAAGCAGCATCAGTGTTAGACCAGACTCAATTTTGGGAGGATTGGGGTAAATGGCACAAAAACGATAATTTGAAGCTTTATCTGGTGGAGGATGTTAGAGTCACACCTATGAAGCTTGCAGACGTGAAAGATACCCTGATTATGAGGAAGTTTGGATCTGTTGAACCAGATAATTACTGGTATAGAGTATGTGAAGGAGAGACAGAGTCAGTCATTCAACGGCCATGGCATCTGATATGGAAATCAAGAAGATTGATGGATATTGTATCTACAATTGCCTCAAGATTGAATTGGGATTACGATGCGGTTCACATTGAGAGAGGGGATAAAGCAAGGAACAGGGAGCTCTGGCCTAATCTTGCTGCAGATACTTCTCCTGATGCACTGCTCTCAACCTTGGCTGACAAGACAGAAGATGGAAGGAACATCTACATCACAACAAATGAACCAGACACATCCTTCTTTGACCCTTTGAAGGACAAGTATACAACCCATTTTCTCAACGATTACAAGGATCTTTGGGACGAGAGCAGTGATTGGTACTCAGAAACAACCAAACTTAACAAAGGTGTTCCAGTTGAATTTGATGGTTATATGAGGGTGTCTGTTGATACAGAAGTGTTCCTAAGGGGGAAAAAGCAGATTGAGACTTTCAATGAACTTACTAACGATTGCAAAGATGGCATTAACACTTGCAATGCTGCTGCTAGCTAATTCTTATACGTGAGGTTTGAAGCTGTTCTATTGATGTGATGAATAAAAGCTCGTGTACCCCAAGCTGTTCTATTGATGTGATGAATATAAGCTCGTGTACTCTTACCCCTTCTTTTTGTTGCTTTTGAGGAAGTGTTAGCATTGTTTGTTAGTTTTGGTAGCTTTTATCATGAGTTTTGTACTTTTAGAACTATATATAATATATCATCAGTGTTTTATACTTGGGATTCTGGCTACATTTCCATTCTCTGTGTAAGCTAATCATGTCTTACCTTGTTAAAAATAAAATTTGCTTCAAGTTATTTTCTCCCTCAGCATTCAAGTTGTTTCATTGAAGTGTGATTTATTTCTCTGAGAGTGACTGTTTCTTTGTGCGCATATTGACTTTCTACTGTATAAAACTTTTTGATGAGCGTTGTTAGGTTCTGCACCAATACAAATTGTTGAATGTTTTATGTTCTGGTTTTCCCTGAAGATTGAAGTAAACCAGCAGGCTGGTAGGTATAAAAATAGTTGCATCTTTTCGACAAAATTTAAATTCACTGCACGGTACTTGTCTTCCCTGGTGACTTTCCAACTACGGTGGTGGCTGTTTCACACTAATTTTGAACTCCATGATGAATTTCAATTTGAAATTCTAAAACAAAACTAGGCTTTCCTTGTGATTGTAGAATGGTTTGATCAAACAAAAATTATGATTAAAATGTTCATTAGTTTTATCAGTATTTAATATTCATAAATGAGATAAGATTGGAATGCCTGTGGAATTGGAGTTTGAAATTCAAGAGTTCTTAAAACGCACTAATTTGTTGATCCTCTTATATAAAAACAAGAGAAAAGTTACAAAAATCATCATGAACTATTTGGGGTATTTCATGTTAGACTTAATTTTTTTTTTAATCCATTTGTAATCCTAAACTTTTAAAAATAGAATAAATTGAATCCTGATTCCCAACTTAACGGAAGTTAAAAAGGCCGTTAATTTTGAATGATGTGTTATGTTGTGAGACCCATTATTAAAAAAATTTTAAACAAAAAGACTAAATAAAACCCTAAATGATTTTCATATTTCAAATTGGATTTCAAAGTTTTTATTTTAAAAATATGTAAATGTGATATTATTATTAATATTTTTAAACTAATATAAATATTTAAATTATCAACCATAATATTTAATAATAAGAAAATATAAAGATAAAATAATTAAAATTTATCAAAATTTATTTATATAATAATTTATTTATTTATTTTATAATATTTATTTATTTATTTTATTCACATAAAGTCATTAATATATAAAAAATTTAAAAATTTATAGAAATTATAAATAGATTGGTAAGTCAATATTAAAGATTTTGTGTGAATAAATTAAATAAAAAATAACATTATAAAATAAATAAATGAATAATTAGATAAATAAATTTGATGTATTTTACTTATTTTCTCTTTTAATTTTTTTATTTTTTATTATTAAATATTATAGTTGATGATCTAAATATTTATAATATTTTAAAAATATTAATAATAATATCACACAAATATTTTTATAATAATTCACTGTAAAAACTGTGAGATCCAATTTTTCTTTTTTTGAATCGAGAATAATTTTATTAACTCGAGGAATCGAGATCCAACATACAATCGGGTACATCCACCCAGACCTTAAAACGACCATGACGGACAGACTCCCGTGCTAACACGTGTGCTGTGCGATTCTCCGATCGCCTAATCCAACCAATACTAATATTTGGACATGCCAAAAGGACATCCTTACAGTCCGAAACAATTAAACCAAACTCTGAATAATCAACATCACAAGACTTACTAGCAAAAAATAAGGACTGATTATCAGTAAAAATACAACCAGCCTGAAAAAAATAATCCTTCGCATAGTTCAAACACTGTCGAAGTGCCAAAGCCTCAGCAATAGCAGGTGATCCACGGCCCTCACAATAACCACAAATAGCAATAGAATAACTACCATCAGCATCCTCAAATACAACTCCAAAACCAAATAAATCTTCCTGTTCAAACACGGCACAATCCACAAAAGCAACCCATTCGGAATCCACAGTAGCACTCCTAGCCGAAACAGGAGCATGAGACAAGGTTTGGCCCACCAATACCTTAGGCCTTGCCACCACCTGATTAAAAAAATCCATAAAATAAGAATTTGAAGCGTGATGAATATTAAGTGGAGACAAACTTTTGTTAAACCATAATTTGTCATTTCTTGCATGCCAAATTTTCCATGCATGAACTGTTATAAGTGAGGCTTTATCACAACCAAGAGAGCCAAACACATCCATAAAAAGCTTCTGGAATGAATGAACGACATTAGTAAAAATAAGTCCAGCCAACCTCCACACTTCCTTAGACAGAGGACACTCCACAAATAAATGAGAAATAGACTCATTGCTATTACAAAATAGACAGCTCATTGGTACCCCCACCCCTCTTCTTATCAAGTTATCTCGAGTTGGAAGTACACCCCGAAAAGCACGCCAAAGAAAATCACGAACTTTCGGAGGCACATTAAGCGACCAAATTCTCTTCCACCAAACCTCATGACCCGTTGGAGCAACATTACCCAAAAGATTAAACACAGAAAAATAAGCCGTTTTGACTGTATAAACGCCCTTTTTATCAAAATGCCAAATAAGCCTATCCGGTTTAGGAACCAAAGGCAAAGGAATAGTAAGAATAGCTTTCAAATCACCAACACTAAAAATATTCATAAGCTTCTCCACATCCCATCTTAACTCACCCTCCACAAACAAATCACACACCCGCATAGACTCATCAATAAACATCGGCTCCTCCAAAGGGAAAAAACTAGCATCACGAGGGATCCAAGGACTATTAACAATAGACACACTGCGGCCATCACCAATCCGCCAACGAACACCCCTAGTCAACACCGCTTGAGAGGATAAAATACTCTTCCAAACGAAGCTATAGTTAGAACCTAACTGAGCTGATAAAAAATCCCCCCTTGGGAAATATTTAGCTTTGAGAACATTATACAGAAGAGTATCCGTGTTAACTAGAAGCCGCCACCCTTGTTTCCCCAATAAAGCAGTGTTAAAACTATAGAGATCCCAAAAACCCATACCACCCCCCATTTTATGACCACACATGCGGTCCCAGGATAATCAATTCACCCCTTTATCGTCCTCTCTGCCCCCTCTCCACCAAAATTTATTCATCATAACCTGCAACTGATGACAAACAGCTACAGGCAAACGAAAGACATTCGTACAATAGGTGGAGATAGCCTGAAGAACAGATTTAATAAGCACCTCTCTACCCGCACTGGAAAGAAAATGATTATTCCAACTATTAATTCTTTTCCAGATCCTATCTTTCAAGAAGGAAAAAATCTGTTTCTTACTTCTACCAATCAAAGAAGGAAGACCCAAATAAGATCCATTCCCCAAAGGAAGATGAACACTCAACAAAGCAGAAATATCATTACGAGTCCCCTCATCCACACTAGGACTAAACATAATCCCAGATTTATTGAAATTAATGGACTGACCCGACGCCTTTTCATAAACTTCCAAAATATGTTTAATCTGCAAAGCTTCACCCACAGAACCACCAAAAAATAATAACGAGTCATCAGCAAAGAATAAGTGAGAAATACGCGGACAACCAATTTTAGCCCTACACCCACTCACAAGCCCCAACACTCGCTATCCTGGATAAGCAGAGACAACCCTTCAGCAACAATAAGAAACAAATAAGGAGAAATAGGATCTCCCTGCCTAAGTCCCCTTCCAGGAATAACTGGCCCTACTTCCACCCCATTCACAGCAATAAAGTATGACATATTAGAAAAACACATCTGCATCCAACTAATCCACACATCAGAAAAGCCTAAAGCAGATAGCATAGCAAACAAATAGTTCCAATCAACTCTGTCGTAAGCCTTAGCAACATCAATCTTCAAAGCACATGAACCCCCATTACCACCCATTCTCAACTTCAACCCATGAATAGTTTCAAAGGCAACAAGAAAATTATTCGTAATCAATCTACCCGGAATAAAAGCAGACTGATTATGAGAAATAATTTTATGCAATACATCCTTTAACCGATTAGCCAAAGCCTTAGAGAGAATTTTATACACCATATTACACAGAGCAATTGGACGAAAATCCTTCACATGAACTGGATTATCACATTTAGGAATTAAAACAATTAAAGCACTGGAAACATCAGAGGGAATCGTACCTTGCATCAACCAGGAACGACAAACATCACAAATATCAGCACCAATAATGTTCCAATGTTTCTGAAGGAAAGCAGGATTCAAACCGTCCAACCCAGGAGCTTTATTAAGATCCATCTGAAACAAGGCCTTCCAAAATTCCTCATTAGAAAAAGCTGTCATTAACTTATCATTATCTTCTAACCCAAGTTTCGGCTGAACCAGCTCAAGCACGTCGCCAAAATCTGTGACCTCCCTAGTAAATAAGTCTGTATAATAACCCAAAATAACATCTTGAATAACACCCGCATCAGTAGTCAAATTACCATCAGATGTCGTAATTTGAGTAATGCGATTCCGTTTCCTGCGGCCTTTGATACTAGTATGGAAGAACTTTGTATTACGGTCACCATCACGGAACCAAAACATCTTAGCCTGCTGGCGCAAGTGCACCTCCTCCTCAGCTAAAATCAGATTCCAAGCTTCTTTCAAACGTCGAACCTTACCAGTATCAAGAGAATCAAGGTTATCCTCAAGGCGTTTTTTAATACTATCTTTCATAACCCATCGCAGCTTATTCCTATTTCTGCCCAAATGTTGAACACGCCGAACAACCAGGTCCCTCCTATCAACGAAATCCAGACTCCCTCCTTCTCGCCAAGCATTAGAAACTACAGTACCCAGTTCAGCATCCTCTAACCAGGAATTGTCAAAGCGAAAACGCCTGCTAAACACCCCCACTTGCCCCGGATCAGTTTCCACTAACAACGGATTATGATCTGAAACTGGAACCACCAAATTGAAGAAATAGCATCGTGGAAACGCCTACTCCAAGAGGGATTAACACAGGCCTGATCTAAACGCTCCTTTACACAATTAACCGAACCCTCTCTGTAAGTATATGACAAAAAAGAACCTATTGAGGGGATATCAGACAGATTCACATCAGCAAGAGCTTCCCTAAAGCCAGAAATCCAATGAGTAGGCCGTGGAGCTCCACCAACTTTCTCAGTAGGAGCAGCAATATCATTATAATCCCCACAACATAACCATGGTAGAGAGTTCCTACTCGCCAACTCCCGCAAAATATTCCAAGAGGTACGTCTTCATGATATTGACTCGGGGCACCCATAAAAACCCGTAAATCTCCATTGATCATGCCCTTCCCCAACAACACAATCCACAAAATTAGAATAAAAAGCAATAACAGAAAGCTTAATATCATTATCCCACATCAAAGATAAACCACCACCAATGCCTAAACTATCAACTGAAAAACAACTACTAAAATGTAAAAGAGATTTTATGTGCTCCATACGTACACCATGCACCTTTGTTTCCATGAGGAAAAAAATAGAAGGCCTATAACTATGCACAAGGTCCTTCATAGCATTAACTGCCCGAGGGTTCCCCGCACCTCGGTAGTTCCAACATATAATCTTCATGGCTGTCGGTCGACCCGCCTAGCAGGTTCGACCGTTTGTTTAGAAGAGCTCAGCCTTGAATCCTTGTTCAATGAAACAGTACTAGCAGTTTTGACCCTCTGACGCTTCTTCCCATCAGAAGGCTTGTGCAACGGATCCTCCTCATCAAGATTACCCTGATTCTTCACCGAATCAGTGTCCATAGAACCACTCACCGAATCACAACCATCATTCTTAGGAGCCGTTCCAAGAAAGGAATTAAGAAACACCTGTGAAGGCAGCAGACCTGCCTGTGCCGAAACTTGACCATATCCAGAGCCAGAAGAAGGAGCTAACAAACCTGGAGAATCTAACCGAAGCCAAGAGCTACCAGTTTTCTGAGAGCGACGTCGGACTGCCTTTAACTCGGGTCCCCAACGAGGAACCAATTCCTCTTTTTTATGAATAAGCAATAGATCGCAAAAAGAGTCAGTAGACCTAATTTGCCACAGAGAAAACAGAAGACTTGGAACCTCTCATACGCAAACCGAGCATAAAACATAACACCATCAGGACCCACCAATTTTTTACGGCGCTTCAGCGGGAGTCTAACATCCATCCTAACCCGAACCCTAATACAGGAAGTCCTCTCATCACCAGTCACAAAGGACATATCACAATTTAAATATTTACCAATATAATTGCCCAAAAACATAGCCACAGATTCAGAGAAGAAACCTGCTCTCAGATCATGTATTTGCACCCACTCCTCAACGAATAATAATGGAACCTGCATTGGATCATCCCCCGGTTGAAGAACATGAAGGACCAAGAGATGATTATTAAAAAGTCATGGAGTCCCTTGAACCACCCGATCAAGATCGACTAAATTAAAGAATCTGAATAGGTATCTCTTCACACCCAATTCTGAAATATTCACACCCCCTAAAGGGTGCCAAACATCCGCAAAAACCTTCCTCATAGTATTAAAATCTACAAATATTTTAGTGTTATATTTAATTTTTTTGTTTAAAATTCTTTGAATAATATTTTTGTTTAAACTGTGAGATCCCACAAAATGTCATGGCATCTAAATTAATGTACATCTCAATTTGTTCTGTTTTTTAAAGTTAAAATTCACAAATAGATCAAAAAAATCTTTAAAATCCAATGTAAAATACTCTAAATAATTCAGGATTATTTTTGTACATTTTTCCTAAAAAAACAAAGGTTGTCTTACGAACCCTTCTATAGTAGCCTTTTAACAAAACACAATAGTGTGACAGATCTATTGTGGCAATTCACAACTTGGACTAAACTAAGAGCATCAAATTCAAAGATGACTGCTCAACCATAATCATCTGATCCAGCTTAATGTTTCATGGCAGGTAATGGTTCCGTCAAAAATTGGGTCCAGAGATCCCCCATTACATTAACATCGCTCTTTCCTGCAATCAAGGCTTCTTTGCTGCTCCTGATTCCGCAACCAAAGCCTAGCTTCTTACCATGCACAGAGCCACAGACGGCAGCATCAATGTTACAATTTGCAGTATCTTTTGGGCGGGGGAGTCAACCTGCCTGCTGCTGTATCGGTCTGCACGCTGCAAGCTACAATTCACCTTATCTGTGCTGCTTTTACTGGCTTAGAAATGTTCTAACATAATCAACCACCTGGTGTGTGTTAATTTAGAAGCCAGCACATTGAATAGTGCAAAATGCAAAAAGGAGCTATGATTATTAACATTTCATGGCAAAAATCTTCACAGCAAAAGCGGTTGACCTAATAACCTTGTAGTAGTACAGTTCACAATTGTAGTGAGAAACACCTAAAAGACCATACCCTACTATCAACCAAAAAGAGCCCAATATAAATAAAAGATAAATAAATAAAAATTAACAATTGCAGGATGCTACAAAAACGGAAGGTGATTTCAAGTTCATTTCCCTCTAGACTTGCCCTTTTTGACAGGAAAAAGAGTCACTTTTTTGCCAGAATTGATAGTTCTTGTCTCTGCTTGTCTTAGCACTGGTATAGCAACCTGGTACTGATTTTCATTTGCCTGGTCATCTGTAAATGGTTTCACCTCAAATGCTCCCCTTGTGAAACCTCTAGCAACCTGATGAATTAAAGCACTATTTATCATTGGTAAAAAAAAGTACAGCCAGATTATCATTTTAGCTTCAAGCAACATATATTGGAAGACAGACAATAGTTGAGGCGCAAAAAGTAGGAGTCCATCACAAGTTTATCAAGATGGGAAAATTATATTCCATTCTCCTATGGCAGAGGAACCCAAACACGACCTAATTCCCAATCCTGTTAGCTACCACACTAGGATGGGTCCTTAGATCAACACTAGCATTTTTTCATCTATGTGGAGTATACACCTTGTTAAAAAAGTGATTCAAAATTAAAATAAAGATGAGCCAAAATTAGTTCATAAGATTATGTTAGTAGTTAATAGAATATTGCAAAATAATATATGCAGATTTTTCTCTATATAATCTTGATTTTGTTATATGTAAAGCCTATAAAAGGCTTGATCGTTTTGTTTTATAAAACAAGAAATAAATGCAATGCTTTCTTAAATTCCAACTCTCTTTCTTATATTTTTCTTAAACTCCTATTAAAAAAACCAACAGTGACATAAGAGCTTTTTGATCTGAGGGACCTGAGATGAAGAAAATGAAGAAGAAAAAATGAAGAGAGGGCCTATGAAATTTTTATAATAATACTCATAACTTACCCATGCCCATAACCATAGCCATAGTAATATCTTTCACTATAGTCATATCCATATTCATGACTATAATTACAACAACTATATCCATAACCATAAACCACGACCATACCCATATCCATAATCACAATAAAAAATCATAACCATAAGCACATTCAAAAGACCTTTCAAGTCTTTAAACTGAAAATGATAAAGACCGGTATGTCTATAAACTGCAATAAAATACAAAATAATGAAAAACCGACATATCTATAAACTGCAATGCAAAAATGATGAAGTGACTTGCATGTCTATAAACTGCAATGAATTATAATGAAGATATGCAATTAATGTAATTTTGAATCAAGGGAGCATGTTAAAAAAGTAATTCAAAATTAAAATAAAGATGAGTCAAAATTAGTTCCTAAGATTATGTTAGTAGTTAATAGAATATTTGCAAAATAATATATGCAGATTTTTCTCTATATCATCTTGATCTTTTTTTATGTAAAGCAAAGGCTTGATTGTTTTGTTTTATAAAACAAGAAATAAATGCAATGTTTTCTTAAATTCCAACTCTCTTTCTTATATTTTTCTTAAGCTCTATTAAAAAACCAACACACCTACATTAATAGAATTGGCAAATATTTCTGAAAAATTTTAACTGTTTGATAGGTACTTCAAGAAGTTCATCTTACAAGCAAGAATGGTAATGCAGTTTCCATGTTATGAACAAGCTATGTAAAATGAGAAAAATATTAAACAAAATACTATGGTATCTTTAAAATAAACTGGGTGGATAGACCATTTTTGTTTATTTCCTTATGTCCGGCCACTGCCATGGGTTACAAAGATTCATGGGCTCATTTCTTAGGTACCTGGAATGAAATAATTATTTCTTTACTTATGAAATTTATATTTCATAAGTCTGAAAAATATTTACGATATATAATAAATTATTATATGTTCAAAATTTCAATTAATGATAATAAATTTGCTATCTCATGGAATAAATATTTCACATCTAATTTGGAACCAAAGCTAAGAATAGCTAGCATCTGTTATCTGAATCAATGATGTTTAAAGCAACACACCAAGTTTACCATTGCTTCCCTTGAAATGCCGAGTTGCTGCACGCAACTCCAGATATTCCAATATTTCGGATATACTGAAAGAAATTTCAGGTGAAGAAAGATGATTTTCTATTATCCCAAGTGCATGAAGTTTTTTAATATGAAAACAGAGAAATACACAGATAAGGCATACCTTCAAAAGAATCCACACTTTGAGGGAACTACTCAAGATTGCAAGTCTTGTCCTTTTCCCAGAAGTTAAGTAGTTGCACATGTGATGGTCAACCCTCAATAAAAATCTTGGCCAGGACTTGGGGTTTTCAGGGTCTGCCTTTTGGTCAATCATTGCCTTTTGGAAGAAAAAAGGATGGTATTAAATAATATCGAAAATCACTCAATAAATTGTTTTATTCCTAATATTAATACAATCGTCAAACTCTTTGCTGGTTTTAATTTTACATTTTTGAGCAATTTTCTTTTTCTCCAAAAATCAAGAACCAGTCCGCAGGTAGTTGAGCCTACACCAACTCTCCCAAACCCCAATCCAGTTTCAAACCTGGACAAGCTCCAATCATGGACCCATGGAACTGAATTTTTTTTTATCAATTGCTTTTCATGGGTTGAAACTAGGCCAATCTGAGGATGGGCTAGTTGCCACTTACTATGCCAATATATAATGATGTGGTTGATGAGGAAAATATATTTGATAATACAGACTCTACTTACAAGCAGTCGGCAAATTTCTTGTTCAATCTTCGAAAAGGAAGTCCCCAGAGCTTCAACTCTCCCAGTAGCATGACAGCAAGTGCAAGGTTCACTAATCATGAAACTGACACTAGGCCGAACCTGTTCAACATTGCACATTATTTAAAAGTTACAGTCAGTTGTACCAGTCTAGCAATAACCAAACTTTTCGCTAATCAATAGAAATGTATTTAGCCCTCTTGCAATGGCAATTTCCGTGTTCCTTCGAACATTATTCCTTTCAAGTTCTCAAAAGATATCACTTTCATTTCAAGTCATTTTAGTCAATCACAAATAGATGGGATAACGCTCTGTTGAGAGTTTTTTTTTTTTCGTTTAACTCTTGAAAAAAAGGGAAAATTAGAACTAAAGAAAAGATAACCACAATAAGGCAGCATACCCTCTTTCTAGTTATTTCCATGAGTCCATGCTTTGACAATTCAGAAACCTTCACTGTTGATCGGTCTCTCTCAACAGCTGTCTTTATTTCTTCATAAACTAATCTCTTATTTGCTGAAAATATAACCGCAAGAAAATGATGAGTAAGTTGGTATTCACTTCAAATGATAACCATAGCAAGCAAAATACATCATAGCAAGCAAAATACATCTCACATAACACAAGGAAATAAGATTTTGTTTTGGATAAAAAATAGTAGTAGTGGACTGGAAATTTAAGTTTGAAATAAACCTCATGCTACTGATCCTAAAACAATCCACAAATTGATATTCTCATTTAGGCCAACCTCCTCCATATTTTCCAGTGTCCTAAGGTATTACAGATGCAAGCAACCTGATCCACACCCATATACATGTCTGCATGTGCACATACACACAGGAGAGAGAGAGAGAAAACTTTAAACTTACAGTCATCCGCCATATCTATAAAGTCCACAACAATAATACCGCCAATGTCTCGCAGCCGTAACTCCCTTGCAATCTGAAACACAATTATCTATTAAAATGCGAGCCATTGAAAACTTCTGTGGACTTGAAAACAAAATCAGATTGCTCCAGATACAATTTACTGCAATTTAACCGCTATTTTACCTGGACCCTCACACGAGTATATGTTATGGTATATGTGTAGGTAACAGACAGTCGGACCCACCTATTTTTCAAAATAACTTCCCACTAATATTAAGTGTCGAAGGGTCACACTGTCTGAAAGTCTCTGTATGAGGCCTCTCATGCACATACAAATATGATTAGTTTACCTTACCTTCGACTCCCTCCAATGGTAAATGAATGAAAAATTTGTTTCTTTCACTTTACGTTTAATTTCTAAATTATTCATCTTGATATTCAATTGTATATTTGAATAGAGTGGTTCTTCATGAGTTACTGTTGCTGAGCCTTGTCATTGACTGCAGTCTTATCCTTTTGAAAAAGACCCTCAGATAAAAGGGAGTGGAAAGGAGTTAGGTGACTAGACTTACAAGGCTTCCTTCACTCCGAGTCATTGTGAGATATTAAAGAACTTTGGTAAAAAGTGGGCATGGGGGCCTACAGGCTTAGACTATGCCATTGATTATGTCTAATTTTATTGGGTCAAAATGCTATTTTCTGGAAGGGCAAGACCGCATGTATAAGCCAAGGGCCCAAAGTAGCAACACCAAGAAGGAGGAACCACAATCAAGCAGAAACAAAATTGGCAATGATCAGTTCGTTTTAATATTTGAATAATAGGAAAGATAGCCATTGCTGAGAAACTCCTATTGGCATTGACAGCAATTGCAGCACTTGCCAATACTCAACTCAACAAAGCCTTAATCTCAAGTCAATTGGAGTCGGCTATATGGATTCTTCTTTTCCACTCAGTACGATTTAGGATTATCTCTTCTGATAGATGTAACATCATAAGATCATTTTGGACCACCTTTAACCAAGTCAGTTTAGGCCTACTTTTGCCTCTTTTAGCTATATCTACTCTAACTTGTTCGATTTTTCTAACCGACGTATCGCTAGGTCTTCGTTTCACATGGCCAATCATCTCAATCTATGTGCTCTTATTTTATTCTCAATAGGTGCTACCTCCACTTTTTCTCTAATGCACTCATTGCAGATTCTATTCATCCTAATATGACCACACATCCATCTTATCATTCTTATTTCCGCAATATGCATTTTACTCATGTGTTATTCTTTTACTGTCCAGCACTTACTACCATACATCATCGTAAACCGTATTGCAGTGCAGTAGAACTTTCCTTTTAATTTAATTGGCATCTTTCGATCGCATAGAACTCTGTAGCATCCCTCCAATTCATTCAACCAACTTTAATCTTATGACTCTGCCTATACATGAGTTTTTTATGTATAGCCGGTCCTAAGCCCGGGTAAAGGAGGAGGGTTGCGGTAGGTGACAGCCAGCGTAAAACTTTTATCACATCTCATGATATGGATTCTAATTGCAGCACTTGCCAATAAAGGACAAATTTATTTCAAAAGGAAAGACAAAGAAATGGACATCTTTATAGATTCTTCATTAAAATAAGAACTTCAAGATCCATGACCCAGTGTTTGTGGCACAAATAAATTATTGCAAATAAAGAAATCAGCAGTAGCACATCACACTGACTACACAGCCAGTTCATTCAAAATGAAGTGCAAGTTCAGTGTCAGCATACTTGTTTTGCAGCTACAAGATTTACATCCAGAATAGCTTTTTCTTGTGAAGTCCCCTGACCAAACATTACATGCCCCCCATTCACATCAATGGAGACTAATGCCTCGGTTTGTTCAATCACTAGGGAACCTCCCTTAAGTAATGGAACCCTGCAAGGGAAGAGATATAATTAACATTAATCTAAAAGGTACTATGAACTCACTGAAAATAGTCAACCTTTTAATAAGAAATATTCTCTCCGTTCACAAATCATAGTCCTTATTTCCTCTTTGGACATCCAAAAAAATCAGCCCACTTCTTAAGTTAAATTTATTATTGTGCTTCAAAGTATACCCTTTAGTATACTTATAATTAATCACATTATTCTAAAATAAATTAAAGTCATTAATAATCATAATAAAGGATAAATAGTAAAAGAAATACAAATTCTTAATCTTTGTGTGAAAACAAAAGTGGGTTATTATACGTGGACGGAGGGAATATGTCAAAAGTTATCACTATTCCATTTCAGAGTTTCAAGGGTAATTCATTATTTGAAATGACTATCAACAGATTGAATGAGAATAACCATGAGGACTTTTTCAATTTGAAGGATCCCATAAGTCATGGGAGCTTCATAAGAATGAAAACATGTAAGATACAGAAAATTACCCCATTGGCATTTTTTATTTAGCGTCAGCAGTGACATTTGATTGCACCAAAACATCAAACATCAGAAGGTAACTTTTAACACATCAATTTAATCATTTTGCACTAAGAGTCCCCATCTTCATAGTCATTGCATTTGTATTTTTGTAAGAATTTATGAAACTTGGGTTAATTAGAAACAAGAAAAAAAGAGATGAAGTTTATATTCCTCCTCGTAAACACAGTCCAAGTCTGAATCATGAATTTTACTTGTCTAGGAGAGATTGGCCTCTTCACAATTATTACTCTTCTTTTAATAGTAGGAAATTTAATAAATAATTTATATTTTAAATAGGGTAATTTAGAAAATTTGTACTTTGATAGGACTATTTAGCAATTTCCTAGTTTAATATTCTCTTTAAGGTTGTAGCCTCCATAGGCATATTTGATTTTTGGTTAAATTAAACTTATTAGAATGTGAGAACTTAGAGTCTACATCAAGTGACATCAAATGCGCAACATAGTGACTTATGGCAACACAAGTGATACCAATGAATCCTCACCTTTTGCCAAGGATACTATTGATCTCTTCTTCGATTTTGAATTCATCAAAAAGAGGAATTCTTTTGTCATACAATTCCACTCTATCACAAAGATTAGGAGCTATTTCCTGAAGGTAGTTTGTAACCTGACAAAGAAGTGAGTTCCAAAAAGACAAAAGGGATCAAAAGTGATTTTCTTTATATATCATGCCAAAGATGCAAGTAGATATGAATATAAATCAAAAGAAAATGACAAAATTATAGCACTCAGAGAAAATTAAGATGATAGAAGTATTGCTGAAGTCTTAATTTACTTCAGCAATGAAGCGAACCACATAAACACTATTTTCATCAAATATATAAGAAGTTCATTGACAACTAGAATTGTTTAGACCAACCTTACCATCATTTCTAAGCTTCGTCATGTATAGATGTCAGAAATTAACCGAGAAATAATAAATGAAATGAAGATAAACAAGAAGTAAGTTTAAATCTATAAGCACAAAAATTTAATTCTTTTGTAAAGTTAACAGTAAACATGTATCCCCTTTTAATATATTTCACCAGTATATTTCCAAACCAAATGTACTGAAGATCATCTGTCTAGCGTGGTTATATGTAGTGCCAAATAATTAATCCACCCTCATCCTCATTTCAGAAAACAACTGCATAAAAACATGCAATTCTGCATGATATGCTGTCATACAAACAGGCACACACCTATGCATATCTGGTTATATTTTTATAGACCCTAATAACTTTAATTTACGGCAGATAGCATACCTCATGATATGTCCTTGGGGAGTCAACCACCATTTTCTTAACCTGAAGAAAATTATAAGGATAGAATCAGGACAGGACTTGAAATTATATATTACTATGAGAAATTTAGACGCAATGACAAAAACACCAGGATGCACAAGTGCAATTGAGGGAGTTGAATAAACAGGGAAGTTACCTTCTCACTAAAGTAATCCTGGACAACTGAGAGCGTTTGACCCATTGCTGTGTGCAATATAACAGGAATAGCCCCTTCTACGCCTTCATCTGCAGCAAGAGCAGCAGACTTTGCATGTTCCATTATATTTTTCCAAGTTGAAAGTAAGCCTTCCAAGTCCTTCTGCAGTTCTTCTAAAGAATGACCAGCAGCAACAGTCCTTACAGTTAGACCAAAACCAGGGGGTTGCAAAGTTTTGGCTATAACTTTCATCCGTGTTCGCTCAACACCTGAAATTTTTTTTGATATTCCAATTCTATCACATCGAGTGCTCAATACCTGCAATTCATAAAAAATACTTCAGAGAAACACTATGGTGGGTGTAAAATATGACAGATTTGGGAGTAAAATTAACAAATGACAGATTTCATAAAGGGGATGCATGGAACATGGCAGAACATACCCAGAATCTGCTTCTCAGTTTTGGGTAAGCAGTCAAAGTAGGGCCTTTTGTACCCAATCCTTCCTTGACAACTTGTACAATAATTTTGGTGCCCTTACGAACTGCGGTCCACTTGTTTTCATTAGCCAGTAAATTGTCAGATTCCTTCATATCATGAGGATCAGACATTAGAGTCTCATTAGACCCTTCTGTTTCAAATTGAAGAAACTTGTTCGTAGCTCCACTTTCAAGGTGCTCAGAATTAGCTTCTGTTTCACCATGATCAACTATACTGCCATTAACATTTTCCCTCACCTCTGAAATATCAAAATCTTCATCAAGTTCATGCTCCTCTTGGTCATCATGAGTCATTGGCACCAAATTTTCCTGGGATATGAATTCTGCAATATCATCAATGTCTTCAACATCATGTGATGTATGTTCATGTTCAGCAGCTGGAAGCTCTTCAAGGGCTTCAAGCCCAAAACAATTGATTTTTCCTTTCTTTGTCCTCTGCCGAAATGGGGGGAATATGAATGGCTCCCTGCTTTGCCTTATGTCCATAAGAGAAGGTCTTGAATGCCCAATATTTACAAATGCACCACCCATGTGGGGAACAAATCTTGTAACCACCCCAAGATACACACTATCACACTGTACATTTGTTTTAACAGGTTCCAGAAGCAATTCAACCAATTTCCCATCTTCCAATACAGCAATCCTTTGCACGGTACATATTGAAGAATTAATCAATATGGTAGTACAAACAGAATCATCCTTCAAAATCAGATTATTCCCATCTGCGGGAAACAACTTATCTTTATCTTGGTGATGCTGATTATTAACATCCAACTTTATCGCACCGTTTTCTGCAATTCCATTACCTGAAGTATCAGACAAGATCTTATCTTTTGAGACAAGAAAGATGATGGTTGGATGGAGTAACCAGGGTTCCTCAACAGGTTGGTCTCTTTCAGAGAAAACCAAGTTAAGGCCTTCAGGTTTAGCCATATTGGTGTGCTTATTATCAAAGTTCAAATTTTCTTCAACTTTCATATTGTTCAGGAATGCTTTTGACTCTTTCAAATCAATTGCAAAATGGTTCGCGATCTCATGTTCATCTGTCAAAGTACTGGAACCATTTGAGTGTTCAGAAACAATTCAAGTAAGGAAGTTTCAAACAAGCCTGCTAAGAAGGGGATATTACCTCTGGCTTGAGCAGAAACTAGAGGTTGAACTGGTAAATATGTCTCCTCAATCCATGAACCCCATACATGAGGCGGTGATCTTTCAGTATTAAACTTCAACCATGAATCCCTCACTGTGATTTTTCTTTCTTGTTTGACAGTCAGAGGTATTGACAAAGAAAATGCAGGTCCAGGTCTCCAAATGACGTCACCTGAAGGCCATGTTTCTTCTTTGATGAAATAATTGTACTTAAAGTTGATACCTGAAGGTATCTGGAAAGCAGAAAAAGGTATTAGGGTGATTCTGCAGTGAATACATACTAAACAGTGGATAAGTATATCATATAAAAATATGTGAAAAGGTAGGAATGTAAGCACAAATTCTTATCTTTTTTCTGAGAAGTTCTTGGTCCATTAAATCCTTCTAATGACAAATTTTGAAACATGGATTGGTGGATCACACACTTTTTTTTCCAGGTGATAAAAAAAACTTCATAGTCCATGAAGTGATTAATCTTTGAACAGAAAGAGACAAATACTCATAGACCTAAGATCAATGAGCGCAATTGCAACTGCCTTACAGACAGTAAACCAATATTTGAGAAAAATACATTATAAGTGCAACCAGATATGTAAAAAGGCACTATCCCTTTATCCAACTCTGAGTAATGTTATGCTTGAAAATGTATATGAGAAAGAGAGAATCTTTTTGGTTCACCAGAAAAAAGAAGAGAGCAAACAAGCACATAATGCAGTACATATTACAATGAGAAAATTTACTGCATTTTAAGTGCCTTAAATCTTATTATCGCGATACATCCATATCCAAACTGTATATCAAATACTCAAAAACCTGAAACTGTTTAGTACTTCTCACAATGAATCAAAATTTTTATAATAAAATTTAATTGGCCTCTAAAATATATTTGATACTTCTTTAAATTATCCTATCTAAATTTTCTAGAATTTATGATTAACACGGCTGTGTAAAATTACCTTGACTTCAGTTTTCCACAAGTTCGCATGCTCAATAGGACACATTTGGAGAGCCATTTCTGGCTGCCAACCACCTAAAGAAATAGGATCACCAGTAACATAGAGAAGCTGACCAGCTTCCAAATCAGCTTCTACTGTCCAGACCACCTTGCATAATCCTCTAGTAATAGTGTTTGAATGGCCTGAGAAATCAGAATGTACTAGATCCATCAGCCACTCTAAACTATAGGAAAGTACTTCCTGAACGGATTATACCAAACAACAACCTATAAAGAAAATTATCCCCATTCATTAGAAAAAAAGAGAAATAATGAATTAGGGAAATGTTTTCTCTTTGAAGTAGAAGTTATGTGAGTTAAGGGGACTTTAATAGAAATCGATTGTATATGTTTCGGCGTGTTCATGTCACTTCTCCGGTAATTCATTTTCTTAAAATAATCACATTGTAATCGACTAAACATCAAATGCGCATTCATAATTTAATCAACGGAGAATCAGGTATTTTATGGAATCACCTTTCTTCATAGACATTACAGGGCTCATGATGAGAGAACTACAAGTCCCTACAAATCTGAAAACATTCCCAAGAGGTATGTGACGGCATATGTGCCTGTTTCAAATGAACAAAAACCCCAGAGTCTCATTGATTTTAGCATTGTATAATAGAAAATAACAAGCAATATGGTCAATCCCATAAATGCAATAACCATTAGTAGTTAAAAGAAAATGCACAAAGTGAAGATCCCAATTTCAATTACAGTGAAAAAGAGAGAAAAATCGAATATAGAGAACTTACGGTGATAAGAACCTCTCAGAACCAAAAACGCAAGAGGGACTACGCGGAGAGAGGACATGAAAATGGGGCCGGAGCCGAGCCTCGGAGACGTCCATGAAGCAGCTCGTGGTGAGGTGGAGGTCAGTAGTATAGAGATTATGAAGCAGAGAAGGCATTTGAGAAGTAAATTAGGAGGCAGCAGAGGGGCAATTTTGTCATTTAAGTTTTTAGATGGGAGAATAGGCAAAACGAAAGGAGAGAAAGCAGCTCTGCAACTGCAACCTTCTTTAGTTTACATTCGAAGAAGAAGAAGAAGGGATAAAATTAGGATGACGTTTTCAGTTTGGCGCCTTATGCCGCACTTGTCTTCTAATTTACACACGAGTGTGATGTGGTTTTTTTTTTTTTTTAACTTTCAGTTGTATTATTGGGTCCTCCTGCTCAACGTTTTGATTTGCTTTACCTTTTCTATATTATGATTATAATTTTAAATTTTACAAAACGTTATTTGAAAATTAAATATTATAATTTCGTATAATTAAATATTACAACCATTTGAGATTATTATTGAATTATTATTAAGAAAATTGATAAGTTGAAAATTTTATTTAATTTTATTCATATGTAAATATTAAAAAGTTTAAGATTTATTTTAATTTTTAATATTGTATTTTTTATATGATAATTATAAACTAAAAATAAAATAACAATAAAAGAAAATAAATGAATAAGTAGGAGTGATAATGTTGCTGATAAATTCTATTAGTCAAATGATCTCAATTTTAATCATTGACAACTCAAATTGAATAACTTATTTAATATGTGTTTTAAGAACCTTGTTGCAAAATTAGAGTGTTTCAAATAAGTCAACACAGAGCATATTTAGCGGTCGCACAAAGCATAGAGACTACCGGCCCATTGAATTGAAGGATGAAACCATATCATAGTAGGGTTCACAGTCACAAACTCGACCTCAGTAGCGGCCGCACATCAACATGAGCGACCGTCCAACAAACCAGGACGACCGCAACATGAGAAACCCAAATCATCCAAATTCCAATAAGGTTCGCGGTGGCAAGAACGGTGCAGAACACGGTCTCGCTTACTGTTGTAGCGACCGTCCTTCAGACTCTGCGACCGCTCTGCTGATTCAAGAGAAAACTACTCAAACTGACAGTATTCTGTTAAGAAAATAAGAGATTCTGGATTTTAATAGCCAAGCAACATATTTTCTTTTATTACTACAATTAACATTTGAATTGTAATGAGTGTTGGGTGTAAGCATTAAAAACACCATTGTAAAAGTTTGAGTGTGAGCTTGAAAACACTTAGGTTGTGAGAGTGAGCCTGGACAAAACTCTTGTAAAAGTTATGAGAGTGAGCCCGAAAAAACTCTTGTAAGTGGTTTGAGTGTTAGCCTTAGGAAAACACTTGTCAAGTTGGGTGTGAACTTGTAAAAACACCAAAGTTGGAAGTGAGCTTGTAAAACTTTAAGTATAGTGGAATACCCAATTGAGGTTGGGGAGTGGATGTAGGATTGTTGAATTCGAACCACTATAAATCTCTTGTGTTCTTTCTTCTACTCACTACTCAACCATTTATCTCTTCTACATTTCTTGTTTGTTGAGTTTTTAATTTGCCATCATTCCTCAAGAAAACCAATTCATCCCCCCCCCTTGGTTGCCATCTTGGGACAACAATTGGTATCAGAGCTTGAAATTTCTTAAACTTAATTGTGAAATTTGATCCACTATGGCAACTACTTCTTCATCAAACTCAACCTCTCATGGAAATCTTAATACTATCTTTAGACCCTATTTTGATGGAATGAATTATTCCTATTGGAAACATAAAATGTATTTATTTCTAGATAGTGAAGGGATTGAGCTATAGAATTTTATGGAAAGTGAGTGGAAACCTCCAACTCATGAAGTTGATGGTATTCAAGTTCCTCTTTACAAAGCACAATGGTCAATTATCAATATTAAAGATCGATTCAAGAACAATAGAGCCGCTTCCATCTTAATGAACTCCATTTCAAGAGAAGAAGGTGGAAGAGTTCAACACTTAACTTGTGCACATTGCATTTGGAAGACACTTGAAAACTATTATGAAGGTACGACTCAAGTGAGATTCACCAAGAAACAAATGCATGTTCATGAGTATGAGCTATTCAACATGAAACCAAATGAAAACATCACTGACATGATGAATCGCTTGCTTGCTATTGTTAATGAGCTAAAGAAGTATGGCAAGATATACGATCAAGGTGATGTAAACAGCAAAATCTTGAGAGCTCTAAGAGCTAGAAAGAACTTTGAATCAAAAGTATCATCCATTGAAGAAGCTCATGATCTTAGCACATTGAGAACCTACGAGCTTGTGGAAAAACTACTCACATTTAAGCTACATAGTGAAAAAGAAGAAGATCAAGGTGAGAAAGAAAAGAGAAAACTAATTGCTCTCAAAGAAATCAAAGAAGTTGAGAGCTCAAGCTTTGAAGGTACTGATGATGCAGATGAAATGGCAATGTTCTCAAAAAGAATAAGTGAATGGAAAAGAAAGAAAAGATTACAAGCTAACAAAGGTACACTTCCTAAATCCTCCTTTAAAGATAAAGAAAAGAAAAATGAGGTAAAGTGCTATGAATGTGGTAAATCTGGTCACATCAAATCGGATTGCTTCAAAGTAAAGAACAAAAGGAAATGGGACAAAGAAAAGAAAAAGTCTCTCAAAGCCACATGGGATGACTCTTCTTCAAGTGAAGATGAAGAAGAAGAAGGAATTGCAAACCTATGTCTCATGGCTATTGAAGATGACTCCAATGAGGTAAGTACTCATTACTTGAATCTAATAGCACATGATGATATTGATGACTTAGATGATAGTGATTTGATTGAGCACATAAACTTTAAAATAGAAAAATATTTTTCCAAGATGATGGGAAAAGAGTTCTAAGTTAGAAAAAGATTTTATATGCTTAAAGAACTCTACCCTATAATTGAAAACCTCAAATGAACACTTGATGAATTCAATAAAAGAGTTAAATAAAACTCACATGATTTAGAAAAAGTTATTAAAGAGAATGAAATTTTAAAGCATGAACTAAAAGAACTAAAAGAATCAATTTCAAGATTTCATAAAGGAAAAGAAGCCTTAGACACATTAATTGGTAACTAAAGATCACCTTCCTTAAAATATGGAACAGGATTCAATGGCTTAACCAACACTACACTTAGCACACTAACATTTGTAAAAGCCTCTACAACTCAAATCTCTAATCTTAATGTTGTAAAGAACAAAGATTCTCACACCAAGTCTAAGAGTTTCAAAAAAAACTATTCATGGCTCACTAAGAAATAGAGCTAAGTTCACAAAGAGTAATCATGCATTTATATACACTAAACATGCACAAAAAGCAATCACATACTTGTAGTTGTATACATAATACATGGAATATGAGTAAGAAAGTGCAAAGATATAAAACATTGTGGCAATGCACATATTGTATGAAATTTGGACATAAAAGCATTTTTTTGTCATATTAGAAAGGCTCATCTCAAGTTAGAATACGCATCTATTGCTAACCATCAAGGACCCAACTTCATTTGGGTACCTAAGAAAAGATAACTACTATTGTCTTGTAGGTATGCCTAAAATCTACTATCAACGAAAGCACATGGCTTGTGGATAGTGGGTGCTCAAGGCATATGACCGGAAATGCAAAGCTTTTTACAAGTATTACATACAAACTTGGAGGTAATGTAACTTTTGAAAATAATGCTAAAGGTAAAATTATTGGTGTTGGCTCCATTGGAATACTTGGTAAAGACTTGATAGAAGATGTATGGCTTATTGATGATTTAAAACATAATTTGCTAAGTATTAGTCAATTATGTGATAGAAAACACATTTTAAATTTTGATTCCAAAGGATGTAAGATCACTAATTCAAATGGTGTTATTATATTTAAAGGAACTAGGATAAACAACACATATAAAATTGACATTCATTTCAATAATGCATTTAAATATTTAATCTCTACTAATAATGATGCATGGTTATGGCATAGAAGACTAGGACATGCAAGTATGAATCAATTAAAATGCATTTGTAATGAAAACCTAGTTGATGGTCTTCCTAAAAAAAATATGACAAAGATAGAACTTGTGAATCTTGTCAACTTGGTAAGCAACATAAGAGCTCATTTAAATCAAAGAATATTGTAAGTACCTCTAGACCTTTAGAACTCATTCATTTGGATTTGTTTGGACCAAATAGAGTTATAAGGCTAGGTGGCAAGCTATATGTATTTGTTCTTATTGACGATTACTCTAGATTCACATGGGTTAATTTTTTAGCTCAAAAGAATGAAGCTTTTAATTACTTCAAAACGTTTGCAAAAAGAATTCAAAATGAAAAAGGATATGTGATCACATCTATTAGAAGTGATCATGACAAAGAATTTAAAAATGACAATTTTGAAAATTTTTGTAATGAACTTGGCATTTCACATAATTTTTCAGCTTCTAAAACTCCACAACAAAATGGTGTGGTTGAAAGAAAAAATAGAACCTTGGTTAAAATGGCTAGAACAATACTCAATGAATATGAATTACCATCTTATTTTTGGGTAGAAGCTATTAATACTGCTTGTTACATTGCAAATCGTGTTTACAAAAGACCTTTAATTAATAAAACTTCTTATGAGCTATGAATGGAAGAATTTTTAGAATTTCATATTTTAGAGTATTTGGATGCAAATACTTCATATTAAACACCAAAAAAAATCTTGAAAAATTTTCATCTAAATCAAATGAAGGCATATTCCTAGGATACTCATTATCTAGCAAAGCATATAGAATATTTAATAAGAAAACTCTAATAGTAAAAGAATCAATGCATGTTGTCTTTGTTGAATAATCTAAACTTGATCAAAGGAAAGGTAGAACTTTTGATGACCTTGTAGGTACTCTTGAACCACAAGAAACTGTTGATGCTCCAAGGATCAATCAGAAATGAACTTAAAGAAAAGACTCAAGATCTACCTAAGGATTGACAATACAAGAAAGAACGTCCTAAGGAACTCATCATTGGTGAAACATTTAAGGGAGTAATTACTAGATTTAAAATTAATCATATAGATGTTAATTTTGCTTTTGTTTCTCAAATTGAGCCAAAGACCATCGAGGAGGCTCTAAATGATGAGAGTTGGGTGATTGCAATGCAAGATGAACTTAATCAATTTGAAAGAAATAATGTATGGGAACTCATTCCTAGACCTAAAGATCATTCAATCATAGGATGCAAATGGGTCTATAGAAATAAGCTTGATGAAAGTGGTCACATCACTAGGAATAAAGCAAGATTGGTAGCCAAAGGCTATAATCAAGAAGAAGGTATTGATTATGATAAAACATTTGCCCCTGTAGCTAGATTATAAGCTATTAGAATTTTACTTGCTTTTGCATGTCACATGAATTTTAAACTCTTTCAAATGGATGTTAAAAGTGCATTTCTAAATGGATTTATAAACGAAGAAGTTTATGTTGAACAACCTCCTGGTTTTGAAAACTATAATTTTTCAAATCATGTTTTCAAACTCACTAAAGCTTTATATGGATTGAAACAAGCACCAAAAGCATATTATGATAGACTTAGTGCATATTTACTTGAAAATAGATTTTCAAAAGGAAAAGTGGATACAACTCTTTTTGTTAAAAAGGACAAATATAACATTTTAATTGTATAAATTTATGTGGATGACATAATATTTGGAGCTACTAATGAAACCTTGTGCAAAGAATTTGCTTGTTGTATAACTAGAGAATTTGAAACAAGCATGATGGGTGAACTCAAGTTCTTCCTTGGACTGCAAATTAAGCAATGCAAAGATGGAATCTTCATTAACTAATCCAAATATACAACGGAACTCATCAAGAAATTTGGAATGGATGGCCGCAAGTCTAGCAAGACTCCTATGAGCACATTCTTGAAATTGGGTAAAGATGAAAATGGTAAAGCAGTAGATGAAAAGAAATATTGAGGTATTATCGGATCACTACTTTATTTAACCACTTCTAGGCCTGATATAACGTATTGTGTATGTCTTTGTGCTATATTTCAAACTTGTCCTAAAGAATCACACTTGAATGCTCCTAAAAGAAATTTAAAATACTTAAACGGTACATTGCATTTAGGTCTTTGGTATCCTAGAAACACATCATTTCATATCTTAGATTTTTTGGATGCGGATTATGCTGGTAGTATCTTGGATAGAAAAACACAACAGGAGCATGTCACTTTCTTGGCAATTGTCTAGTTTCTTGGCATAGTAAGAAACAAGTATCGATAGCCTTGTCTACGGCGGAAGCCGAATATATTACAGCATGTTTCTATTGCACACAAGTATTATGGATGAAGCAACAATTGCTTGACTATGGTAAAATGTTTAATAATATTTTTATTAAATGTGATAACACTAGTGCTATCAACTTGTCCAAAAATTCCATCCAACACTCTAGATCTAAACATATAGACATTAGACATTATTTTTTGAGAACCCAAAATATTGTTTTAGAGTTTATAGATACACATAATCAACTTGCTGATATCTTTACAAAACCTTTGAATGAAGATAGACTTAACTTCATTAAGCATAATTTAGGTATGATTAATGGAACATCCATGAATGAATAAAATATTGCCTATTAACAAAAATTTCTTAAACATCTCTAAGCATCAACTTTGATCACTAGAAGAATCCATCAGCACTAGCTTTACCAGCAATGTCCCCTTTGATAAGGAAAATCCTCCTTTAGAAGAAGAAGAGCTAGATGAGGATGAAGATTCTGATTAGTTTACTTTTTTCTGTTTTTGTTTCTATTCTGTTGTTTTTCTTTTTTTCTCTCTTACATTGTCTTTGTACTGCCCCATATCTAATAACATTATGTTTATTACACATTATGTTCATAATCTTACCATTATCTTTAATATTTCTCTTACATTTTGTATTTTGTCTATGACAAAGGGGGAGAGAATATGTAAATATTCTTATACAAAAGGGGAGAGAAATATACAAAGGGAAAGAGATATACAAATGAAATTATAAATGGGAATGTTATTTTACTAATGTGCCAAGTTATATTATTATACACTCCAAAATAAACATGATACATGCATATGTTTAGGGGGAGCTTTATAGTAATGCTCAATACATTAGAAGTTTAAATTAGGGGAGATTGCTCATATTGTTAGCCAATTTAATTTACATTTCTCTCAATTTATATCATCATTTCATTTGATTGTCAAAGTCAAAATGGGGGAGATTGTTAGCCAAATGATCTCAATTTTGATCCTTGACAACTCAACTTGAATGAATTATTTAATATGTGTTTTAAGAACCTTGTTGCAGGATTAGAGTGTTTCAAATAAGTCAACACAGGGCACATTTAATAGTCGTACAAAGCATAAAGACGACCGCCCCATTGAATTGAAAGATGAAACCATATCATAGTAGGGTTCGCGGTCACAAACTCGACCTCAGTAGCGACCGTACATCAACATGAGCGACCGTCCAACAAACCAGGACGACCGCAACATGAGAAACTCAAATCATCCAAATTTTAGTAAGGTTCGCGGTGACAAGAACGGTGAAGAATACGGTCTTGCTTACTGTTGTAGCGACCGTCCTTCAGACTCCGCGACTGCTCTGTTGATTGAAGAGAAAACTATTCAAACTGACAGTAGGATTCGCGTTCTTAGGTGCGCCCAAAAGTTTGATGCGAGTCTTTCAATTCGACCGCTAATTGACACCTAGGGCGACCTCAAAATTCATGTTTAGGCGGAAGTTTATTTTGCCTAGTTAAAGAATGTCACGTGTAATAACCGTTATAAACCCACTTCAGTATTCAAAAAGGGCGACCGCACCTGGCTTATGCGCGACCATCCCGATAACCACATCATGGACAAGATTCCAGCAACAGAACACTTAAATTCGACCGTTGAAGCAAATTTGAATGCAGCGACCGTCCCTTATCCAAGGGCGACTGCATACGTCATTGACGCGACCATCCTAGTATCAGGGACGACCGCTAACTGCTTCGAACAGTATATTAAAACAAGGTCTAAACTGCCAAGACTTATTTCTCACTATCTATAACGACTAGTTAGACCACATTAGCTATAAATATATTAGTATTTTGTCAAGAAAATAAGAGATTCTGGATTTTAATAGCCAAGCAACATATTTTCTTTTATTACTACAATTAACATTTGAATTGTAATGAGTGTTGGGTGTAAGCATTAAAAACATCACTGTAAAAGTTTGAGTGTGAGCTTGGAAATATGTAGGTTGTGAGAGTGAACCTGGGAAAAACTCTTGTAAAGGTTGTGAGCGTGAGCTTGGAAAAACTCTTGTAAGTGGTTTGAGTGTTAGCCTTAGGAAAACACTTGTCAAGTTGGGTGTGAACTTATAAAAACATCAAAGTTAGAAGTGAGCTTGTAAAACTTCAAGTATTGTGGAATACCCAATTGAGGTTGGAGAGTGAATGTAGGATTGTTGAATCCGAACCACTATAAATCTCTTGTGTTTTTTATTCTCCTCACTACTCAACCATTTATCTCTTCTACATTTCTTGTTTGTTGAGTTTTTAATTTGCCATCATTTCTCAAGAAAACCAATTCACCCCCCTCCCACTTGGTTGCCATCTTGGGACAAAAAATTCTAATTATTTTAATTTTTTATATTTTCTTGCAATTTTTTATTGAGTATTTTGATTGATATACATATATATGTATTAACAGAAATCAATTTAAATTTTTTATTTAAACAGTAATTATTATTTATACTACATATTTATATATTTTATTTTTATTTAAAATAAAAAATAATTGAAAATACTTTTTAATCTATAATTACATGGAAGTACATACGGCTAAAAATAGAGCTGTAATCGAGTTGAGCCGAGCCGAGCTTTAGAAGCTCAAGCTCGACTCGTTATAAAATAGTCGAGTTCGAACTTGAACTCTAATTGAGTTTGAGTCGAGTCTGAGCTTGTATCGAGATAGCTCATAAATTATGTATCTTGAGTTTGATTTAAATAAGTTTAACAAACTCAATGAACTGATTTTAGTTTTTATTTTTTATTCATCTTTTCTATATTTTCATAAAAAAAATATTAAAATTAATATTTTTATGAAAGATAAATAATATGATTATATATTAACAAAAATAAAATATTATATTTTACTATAAATTATTAATATATTTTATATTATATATTATTTAATTTATTTATTATATATACAATATATTAATAAATTATATAAGTTAAATTAGTTAAAAAATTAATACATTCACATATATATTTTAATATATATAAATTAACTCTCGAACTTTTTAAATAAGCTAGCTCACGAGCTAACGAGCCGAGTATTTCTTAGCTTGAGTTTGACTCATTTAATAAATGAGTTGTTCAAACTCGAACCCGAATTATCGTTTACTAAATTAAAATTTAAATCAAACTCAAATAGCTTGGCTCATTTACAGCTATGTCCGAATACATATAATTAGAAAAGTTATCATAACATAAAATAACAAAATTAGTTGTGATTGTCTACTATGATCAATTTCCATTTTTTGAAACTGTATCAAATGAAATTTTTTATTGTTTATATTAATATTAATGTTAGTACTGCTATTTTTTAAATGATTCATATAATTTTTTTTAGATTTTATTGTTTGAAATTTTTAAAGTTTTTTTTATTGTTTGAATTTTTTTATTTTTCTAATACATAAATATTGAAAAAATAAAAAATAGCAGTATAGAATAAATAAATAATAAGATCAATAATTTTTATGATACATTTTACTGTTTTAGTTTTAATATTTTCTCATAGCTTTTTAAATATTTTGATTGAAATATAAATTAACGAAAAAACATTTTAAAAACTCTATTAAAATAATTATTATTTATGTAAAATGCATAATACATAAAATAATTTTTAAATAATACTTTCTATTTTTATATAAAATAAAAATTAGTTAAAAATAATTTTAATATATAATTACATGGAAGCACAAATTTACAGCTGAACATATATAATTGGGAAACTAACTACAACATAAAATTAAAAAATTAACCATAATTATCTACTATGGTTGTGTTTTTTCAAGATTGTCTTAATTGACTTTTTTTTATTATTTGTATTTTTGAAAAGTATGTATTAAAAAAATGAATATTTTTAATATTATATTTAATCTTTTTTAGTATTTTTGAAGAAATTTCAGCCTTAGAATACAGAATTTACAATATTTAACAAAAATTATAAATAATAATAACTAAATACAATTATTAGTAATTATTAGTTATAAGCCAACACAATGTGCGGATATGATTTTATATCATCACTAATATATATATATATATATATATATATATTATTAAAATTAAATATATAATTTACTGTAAATATAAACATTTAAACTACCTTTTATGCTATCTATTTTTTATTATTTATGTTTATTAATAAATTTAATCAATAAATTTAACATATATAAGACTTTTTATATTTATATTTAATAATTTATTAAATATATAATATTAATCTTCACACATTAATAATTTCAGTTAATAAATTATTAACAATTGATAATTTATTAAATACATAACATTTAATTTTCATAAATTAATATTTACAATTAATAAATTTTTTTATTAATAATTTATTTTTTTTATGCAATATGCCATGTGATCTAACTACACCCTTTCATTACTAAATTATATTTTTTTTTAAAAAAAAAAAGAGAAAGAGGACAGAATTAACGTTCAAATTTAAAAATATATGTTGAGGCCTCCCAGACCTAGTTCTACTAAATATCGTCATTATCAAACTTGCTTAGACACTTCTTGGAGCGAGAATACACCATTTCACAGTATTTATTACAAATGTTAGGCACAATAAGGCTTGGACCAGAATTACATGTCCCTTCTTAGTTGTAAGTTGCCTAAGTATTGTTTCAGGTTTTGTCTTCCCTTTGGTTGGTTCGCCAGTTTTCTGTCAAGGAAATGTATGGAAATGTTGTTCACCTCAGCTTCTGCAACTTGTAACCTGATAATACCAGCAAAAAGGATCTCCAACTCCTAAAACATTTAGATTGTAGCCCCTCCACTTCACACGAAGCAAATGAAGAAAACAAACATATCCATGACGAAAAGCATCCTCAAGAACACTGGCTCCTTCACATACCAGTCCACCGAACTCTTGGTTTGGTTCTACCTTATAGCATCACGCGTATCTACTGCGACAGGCATACACAAGCTAAAGTATTTCCTGCTGTCTTCTTGCACATCCCAGTAGCTTATTTTGAAAATTACTTGTGTGCTAAAATTTCACTTTAGTTTCTTTCAACTAAAATTTCCCTTTAGTTTCTTTCAACTTCTCACCCTCTGCACTTTCACTCTTCAGCTTCAAGACTTCATTTCATATATTACTAATTTAAGTTATTAAATTTTAAGATAAATAATTATAACATGTGATATTTTAATATTACATGTATCAATTATGCAACAATTTATAATTTTTTTTTCCTATATATATATATATACACGTGTGTGTGTGCAGAACATGGGTTAAATTGATAGAGAAATTAAACAAAATCTTAAGATATAAACTCAAATTCTACATGAAATTTGACTAGTTGAATTTATAATCTTCAGTCAAAAGTATTATTTATGCAAGTGTATAGACAACTAGCCCCAAAGGGATATAATGCAATCAAATCATATTTAAAAACAGAATCAGTAAACCTGACTCTCTCTCTCTATCTGATACCTTCTCTCATTCTGCATCTCCCAAACTCCTTTAAATTTTCATTGCTTTTCTGTGAGGAGCCAAAAATTAATGCAACACCAAGCAAATTGGGTCTGCCAATTCTGAAACCTGGTTTCAGATTTTTTTTCCAGCCTTTCTGCATTTATAGGTTATGTATCCAATGCAAATCCATAAGAAAAATACAGACAACACACACACATGCATACATCAAACATCACATAAAAGGGATTTCTAAGCTTTGCTTTTAGGAAGGATTTCTGGGATCAAGTGGTAACAACAACAACAACTAAGCCTTAGTCCCAAACAAGTTGGGATCGGCTGTATGGATCCTCAACAAAATAAGCTCAAAAGACACCAAAAAAGATACTCCAGCCTTAGGCCCCTTCCAAGACAAGGATTTTACGTCTCCATTCAAGTCTGTCATTAATCAAATCCGCATTAAGATCTAAGGCACGTAAGTCTCTTGCTATCACCTCATTCCACATAGTTCTAGATCTTCCACGACCTCTAGCCCCCTGAATCATATTCATCCTTCTTGTCTAAATCTTCCTGAGGAGCTGTCTCAAACAAATGAATTTTATGGCAAGCTGCTCCCATACCTTCATGCCACGCCATAGTTTGAAAAATCTTGCCAAATGCCTGCCAGATTTGCCTTTTGGCTCAAGTATTAGCCCGATGTTACAGGATTACACAGACCAGTCATGAAATTACCTCCATTAATCTCAAGTCTCAACCTTCTAATAGAGTGATTCTTTAATATGCAACTCCTCAATTCAATAAAGCCTTAATATCAAACTACTTGATGCAAGTTACATGGATGTGGCGCTCGCAGGATTATCAAAGGTCTTCATCTAATAAAATGATCCTCTAACTAATGCATACAACTCTCATACCCGGACATATCCTAGAAGTAAGTGCATATATTAAAAATAGACCGAGCTTCAATCACAACCCTCCCCCAATGTTCAATGAAAAATAAAAAATAATGCATCCAATATCAAACAAAAGAAAGGGTTTTTATCATTTGTATTTCCTAGCAGCAGGGGATATTTCTTAAGAATTTCACATCTTCAATAGTAAAGAAACTGATGTATTCTGGTTTTCCCCTCTCCTCTCTATCTTTGCAACCCTGTGCAAGGACCCCAAGTCCCTGTGAATTCTTTCATTCAGTACTAGTAGCTAAATGAGTTCATACATTCACCATATTTTATCACAATTGAACAGAAAAAGAAAGAAAAAAAAATGGATTTGAGACCAAGGTTGGATGCATAAAACATCATAAACTTTGCATATGTACAATAAAATTTTTGGTCTCCCAAGGACCCATTAACAGATTGCGCTTAATCTCGCGCAAAATACAAGTATACAACACCGTGCTATGGCTCATACACACAAGTAAAAGGACCTCTGGCTGATAACACTCGAGTACCTGTAAACTACATGCTGTACATGAACGTTTCCTGAGAGTAGCAGACTTTTCCGTATATGCTCACCAAAAGCAAGATGAAGTATCCTCTTCAGGCATCACAGGAGACCTGCAAAGAGGACACGTAACATTCCAATAATCCAACCATTTCTCCAAGCACACATTATGAAAAAGATGGCCGCAAGACAAGTAGTTAATCTCTGATTCTGGCTCAAATTTAGTCAAGCAAACTGAGCAGTCATGTTCAGGCATTTTATAGTTGCACACCACATCAAACCGTGTTGTTGGAGTCCTGCTCCGGAACTCCTGAATATAAGTTTCTGCTGGAGTCAAACAAAATTCAAATGGTTCTGTAGGTTCTTCAGTGTAATCTGATGATGGGGTTGTAGATGGTGATGATGATGATGATAATCGGATGCCAACGATGTGGAGGATTGACCGGACTATCCCCTTGAATATGGAGATTGATAAGGCAGTGTTTACCAAAAGCACACATAGAACTCCTTCTGATGGAGCTGGAAGACTTGACAGACCCATTTTTTTATCAAATAAGTTTTTAAGTAAAAGATTTAATTTTGATGAAACGTTAATCGCGGAGGAAAGATGCAATAACCAGATCTCCTCTTGATGTGTGATCTGACATGCATGAAAAAGGGGAGTTAGAATCCCATAAATAGAAGCTAGCTCCAGAAATAAGAAACATTCTATTAAAACAGAGAACTTGCATAATAAATTATTATAACAGGTAAGAAAAACTGATTGATCAATCACCTTGTGAGGATCAATATTGTTTTTTAATATGATCAAGGATGAATGTTAAAATCCTGCAAGTAGGCCAAAATCCTGACCTGCATAAAACCCAAAAACACAATCAGGAAATGAGATTCTCGAAATACAGAAAGGAATAATATCACTCAATAACTATGCAAACAAGGGTTAGTTTCAATGTTGATAAAACAGTATCAATTGGGTTAGAGACTATATAGCATACAAGACAGCGTTCAAGAGACAGCAAGAAGTGACAAAATTTCCTAAAAGAAGCTGTCCCTGTGAAGGAATTGGGTCGAATTGGGTTTAGGCCTACAGAATAGTCTTCCAAATACTAATAATCCCTCAATCCAACAGATGAAAACCTGAAAAATATAAAGAAACAGAAACAGCTTGTCGCATCTGATTTAATATTGACAAACCAAAATCCAAGATTCATCATATTCATATATATGAATAAAGAGGAGCCTTTCACTGATCAATGAAGGAAAAAAAAAGGTACAGTTTCCACTATGAAGATCTAACCTCGTATGACAGTGGTCTAAAATTAAAGATCAAAATGATAAAGAAAAGTCAAGAACAAGAACAAAAGAAAGACAAGTTCAAACTCAAATAATATAATTTCAAATGAAATCAGTGAAACAAAATAAAACCCATTAAAAAAAATGCATAGACAATGGTATGAGATCTATAATTTTTCACAAAGATATGATCTTGCTTTATCTCAATAGCATAAAATTCTATCATTTTAAAGACAACCCAGAAAAGAAAAGGGAAGAAAGAAAGAAGGGAAGAAAAAAAGAAAACAAAATTTCGAGAATGGAATTGCAAGTGATAGAGGCTTACACTATAGAAGCTTCGATATAGAAGGTTTATAAATACAAATATATATAAGGTAACCAAACACAGAAGCTTAGAATTAGATTCATGGGATTATCAAACAAAATGGTATCTATTCTTTTGATGGGCTTTAGCTCAATAAAGTCATATGTAAGCTCTAGAGAAGATATGATAATGGCTGCTTTGCCTCTCACACATTCGACTGCTTCTGTTTATATATGAAAGGCAACGCACCAAAGGCCAAACTTCACCATCACCAGCAAACTGAACCCATGTTCCCTTAACCATAGTTAATTTTCCGTGTTTTCCGGACTCTTATCTCATACAAAGTCCTAACCATGGTTACTTTATATCATCTCCTCCCTTGCAGCCTTGCTTAAGCCTTTCTTTCTCACTTTTTTTTTCTTTTTAAGCTTAATTAATAATTAATTAATATGTTATTCCTTTTTATTTTGTCTCTCAACCAATACTATTAGTTAATTAATTAATGGCCAAATTAGGTTTGCTTTATCTTTTTTTTAAACATTAAAAGTTTTAAAAGTAAAAAAACGAGAATTTAATTATCTAACTCAATTCGTTAATGATGTGATTGGTATTTTTTTTAATAAGAAATGAAAGCTAACAAAAGCTCAACAATAAATAGTTCTAGGAATGTAATTTTCATTGTATTATTTCTAACAAAATTCAAAGCTGAATGGAGGGCAAGACACATGCTAAATAAACTGATTTTTTTTACTGAAAGCCATATTAGCTAAACAATCTGCAACAATATTGACTTTATGAAAAATATGCATAATATGAGCATCCCAAAATCTATTCAACATCTCTTTGATTCGAATAATTAGAGCATTGTGAGCTGGAGTGGGTGTTTTGCATCCCAACAACACCTGCACTACACTTGTATTGTCAACTTGCACCATAAACTTATGCCAACCCTTGTCCCAAGCAATAGAAATTCCATGAAAAACTCTCCACAATTTTATGCATGATATGGTGAACACAACGAGTAGAAAACCCACCCAACCATCGACCTCTAAAGTCCTGAGCCACCCCACCTGTTGTAGCCAAGTTCCAGCTTCTACGAAAGGCCCCAATCTTCATTAGGGGGATGCCAATTAATCAAAGCACTTTCATATGAGAAGAGACCATGATTCAATACTTTGTAGCATTCCACACCCCATGATGGTTATGAAAAACCTGGGATAACGAGGCTAGCTTGGGTTGCGATGGAAGATGAGCCTGTTGAAATACAAACTGATTGCGCCAACTCCATATTTTCCAATAAATATAGCCAAATCTAATACTCCAAGATAAACCATCCTGCACCTGATTTTTGTTAGACAAATTGAGCAGGAACCAATCATCAATGGCATCAGTAAAGAACTGATCTTGCATCTGTATTGGAACTAGTCTACGCCAAATGCCTGAAACATTCGAACAATCACGCAAAACATGGAGAAGGGACTCACTGTAACACTGACAGATTTCACAAACCGAAGAAGCAGCACGGTGCATAATAAAATGCAATTCGTTAGTTAATAATTTGTGGCTGAGAACTAGCCAAAGAAATACTCTAACCCATTGAGGACCATCCCAATTCCAGCAAAGATTCCATTCGTCATTAGCTTGAATATTAGTTGAATCCGCCAACAAATTATAAGTTGAATTAATAGTAAAGATATCTGAAGGGTTATCATTCCAAATTGGAGAATCGACAGCATCTATAAGAGGTAATGCATACTCAATTAGAGTATTACGACCAACAGATAGGATTAGCTCCTTAATATAATCAAGTTTCCACCTCGTACTAGGATCAAACATATCATTTACTGAACAAGAAGTAGAGAGAGCCCACAACTCTGCCTGACTGACAGTTGATTCAGATATGGAGTTGCTAAGCGAGCCTGAGCCCAATCAATTATCATGCCAAAAAAAAATTGCTCTGCCATTACCTGGAGACCAGCTCGAATTAGCTTTGATTTCGCCATAAAATGGAAGCATTCCCTATATTAAGGGCCATCTGCCCAAGCCCGCACCATCCACTCCACATAGTATGATATTGTTCGCTTTGGGCCAAGCTCGCACGATTTTATTTTTGGGTTACTTCCCAAAAGGCCTCATACTATGGAGTGGGTATGGATGCTTATATACTACTCAATTGTCTCTTGGCTTTTCCAATGTGGGACTTTGGATTGACACCCCAACAATCCTCCCCTCAAGCCAAGGACCACACATCACGGACAACACATCACATGGCCGCCGTTATTCACCCACGGGACACGCCGCCTGACCACCACAATATCAGGAAGACTTTCGACACAAAGCAGAAGACGGATCACCTGCGGGCTCCATTACCGGGATCTGATACTAATTGTTGGACCCCTGAGCCTGCACCATCCACTCCACATAGTATGATATTGTTCGCTTTGGGCCAAGTCCGCACGATTTTATTTTTGGGTTACTCCTCAAAAGGCCTCATACTATGGAGTTGGTATGGATGCTTATATACTACTCAATTGTCTCTTGGCTTTTCCAATGTGGGACTTTGGATTGACACCCCCAACAGAACCTTCGCCCATAATGTAGAAGGATCACAATGTAAGCGCCAAATAATCTTGATCGGATACACATCATTGCAAAGCTTCAGCTTTTTAATGCCTAGCCCACACATGTGAGGAGGTTTGCATACCTTATTCCAACCAACCAAGTGAACCTTTCTATTGTGACCATAAGAGCCTCACAGAAAGTCCTTACAGAGCCTCTCAATCTGATCACAAACTGTAGAGGGAATAACTACAGTCTGCATAACATAAGCAGTAATGGAAAGAAGCACAAAATTTATAAGAGTAAGCCTATCAGCCAGTGACAAAGTGTTTGCTTTCCATGGAGCAAGTCTGTTCTTCACTTTATCAATTAGGTAATTATAATATGTTACCCCATACCTTCCATGAATAATGGGAACTCCCGAAAAGGATTTGATCTCATTAGTAAAACGAAACCTATAAGCATTTATGATATCATTAATCAAGTTTCTATCCACATTGTTAGAGACACAAAAAACGGTCTTCTCCTTATTTACGACTTCACCTGAACATTTGCAAAAATCATCAAGAACTCTAGAGATAACCTCAATTTGATTGACACTCGCTTTAGCAAATAGGATAAGATCATCGGTAAAAAAAAATAAATGAGAAAGTTTCGGACCATAAGCATTCAACTGACTTGGCTTCCACCTCCCTTCCTCCACAACCTTAATAATGCCTTCAGATAATCTTTCCATATAGATAACAAACAAATATGGCGAAAGTGGATCTCCCTCATGAACACCACTAGAGGCAGAGAAGTCTTTTGTCAGCTCACCATTCTAAATAAGATGAGTGCTATTTTTGCCCAGTAATTAGAGAGAATAGAACAAAGGTCCAATGGAAAATCTACGTCGAGAAGACTATCGAAAACAAAATCCCTTCTCAACTTATTATAGGTTTTTTCAAGATCAATTTTTACCATTAGTATGCCTTTCTTGTTCTTTGTAATCCGTATATAGTGAGCAGCAACCTCTTGAATAATTGTTATATTGTCAGAAATTTGCCTTCCAAAAATGAAGCTTGTTTGTTGTTGACCAATTAAATAAGATAAACAAGGCTTAATTGATTGGTGTTTGATTATGAAATACATAATAATAAATAATAGTTTTTTTTCAATCTCTTATGATTCTCACTGAGAATAGAAGACTTATGTGATCAAACTCCACCCAATCTCAATTATTAAAAGATTATTGTTATTATTTTAATTATGTAATCAATTATTTATAGAATTAATAAATATTTATTTTTCATATGATTTTAAAAATATTTATTTATATTTTTTTGAACCGATTATTTATATTTTTTTTTGAAACATGTGCTTTTAAAAAAATTAATTAGTATATTGATCAATAATATTTTATAATTTCTAGTTTATTCTTTTATATGAAATTATTCAATAAATCCACAGATTTTTTTAATTATATATGTGCTATTAAATTCATAAACTTCCAATTTATGAATATTCAACATTTATTTAAAGATAAGGTAAAATAAAATAAGTTCATTAGTAGTAATTTAAAAAATTAAAATTGCATTGATTTCTAAAATTTACTAATTTCCATTTACTAACTTCTAAATTATAGTTATTTCAATTTCACATCATTTCATAATATTAATATTAGAGTATTATATTATGACATCTTATATTTTAAAATTCATATTCTATTTTTCACATTCAAATAAACAAAATAATAATAATAATTGGATATCAAAACACATTATAATAATAAGTGTATATTTCCTTGTAGGTTAAATTTGAAATTAATTCCTCTTCCCCTTTATCAATATTAAATATAAAAAATAAAAGAATAGTTATCTATGAACGAGTATTATATTAATATGTTAATATTATACTCGATAAAGTGTATATATCATATGAATTATAAGTTAAATACTAGAGAATTTTAATAAAAAAAATATAATAAATTAAAAAATTACATTTAATATTAGAAATCATATTTAGCTATTTAAATTTAAATTTTAACAAAAAAAATGTATATTAATATTATAAAATCATATTCTTACCTTTCAAATGGAAAATTTTAATTTCATGATAAATATTTTTAGTTTGAATAACTCATAAACAGGGCCGGTGAAGGCCCTGTGCAAAGTGGGCTACTGCACAGGGCCCCCAGCTTGCACAGGGCCCCAATTTTTTTTCTTTTTTTTTAATAGTAGGTTTTATGCCTACTATTAGTAGGTTTTAATAGTAGGTTTTACAATTTTTTTTTAGGAATAGGGTCTAATTTATTCTGTTTTTCTCTAAGAACAGGGCCCCTTAAATATTTAAGACGGCCATGCTCATAAAGGCCTTCAAAATGATAATTAATTAATTTTTATGGTATTAATATGGTTTAATAATATATTTTGAGTATAGTTCTTTTAAAAAATCAAAATTTGACCAACGATCAAATATTATTAATTTGTTTCAAATTGAAGATATTTTCTTTCTATTTTTCAGATTTTGAGCACTAAAAATTTTGATTTAACAGATAATATTTTAACAAATTCATTATAATAAAAAAATAAAAATATATATTATTAATCCACAAATCATCAACGATTACCTTTTTTGACCACTATCAACATGTTACCTGTAGTTGTTGTGGTCACCACTAATCAGCTGCAATAACTCTAATTAATTATTTTTTATATATTTAATTATGAATTAAAAATACAAAATGTTTGGAAATTTGTAAGAGTTAACAAATTAAATGAATAATTTTTAATATTATACAAACTAATAATAGAGAATAAATTTTTTTTTTCAAATTTGTCCTTAAAAAATAATTAAAAAAATTAATTTGGGCAACACAAAAAGGCGGCTAACTTTAAGAGTCAATTATTGAAGGAATGAAGAAAATAAAACCTTTATTTAAGCGTCAATTTGGTATTGAATTGGATCATTTTTAAAGTCTTCTTCAAATTCCTCATGTACTAATTTTCTTTTTTCTTAATTTTCTTTTTTATTTTTTATTGTTAAACGCAATTCTCAAAAAATAAATTTTCAAACTTAGTTTTAAAGAGAGTTTAATAAGTTTACTTTCCATCCTATTAATATAGAAAATCACAACATATTCTCTAATTCGAACATAAATAATAAATTCTTTTATTTATATATGATATTGATATTTTTTATTTATAACACTATTATTTTTTATCATTAAAAATTACTACAATTATTGTTTAAATAAAAGTTTTAAATTTCAAAAGGAATATGCATATCCATATATATATATATATATTAATAAACTTTAGTTTTAATAAATATGAATTTGCACTCATTATCGAAATATAAAAGGGTAAGATAAGTTTTAACTACTATAGGTAATAAAAAAAGATATGTAAAATTCAAGAATTAATATGATTGATAAAAGTATTTGTAGAAAATAAATTTAAAACGATTTGTAAAAATTTGTCTGTAAATTCATAATTTTTTTATTATTAAATAAAAATAATGATGTTTACTGAATAATTTAAAAAAAAATAGAAAGAAAGTATAAATAAGTATCTTAAATTATTATCGATGTATATATAAGCTTCTAAAATTTTTTTTGGCTCAAATAAGTATAAATTTTTTATAAAGGTGTCTTTTAAACCCCTCTAATAATAAAAAAAAGAAAAAATATTATTCTTTTATTATGTAAATACTGATGTAATATTTATTATTAGATAAAAAAAATAATTTAAGGTGGGTTTACAATTACAAATATAATATGCAGAATTTTTTAATGTTAAAACTAAAAGTGTAAATTTGTGATAAGAAATTATACCTTTGACTCAAAAGACCTCTCTAGAAAATTTTCATCATTGAAGAGCTAAAGTTAGTTAGCTTTTCTGCTTGTGCCGAGTTTATAAGTTGCAGCAAAAAACACAGGTTTAACATAATCACAAGTGACTAAAAAAAGGTAGTCTAACCTTAAGACCACATCAATGAGTAAGAGGAAAAATTAGTGATATCATTTTAAATCATAGTGGTTAACATGATAAACATGAACTAGCATAGAGTTTCCATAAAAGACAAATGTGCATAAAAGAAGGCAATAACGGAAATACATTGAAGTTCACATTTCCAAGAGCACAAGTCTCAAGTTCCTCCAAACTTGTAAGTTTTACAATATTTGGAGGCATGGGTTATGTGAGCGGAGATTTTCGCCCCCATACTCATATCAAATAATTCTTACAATTTCGGTACTGTTAGACTCAGAACCTTAGAAAATACGGGCCTAAATTCAGAAAAAATGGAGTCTTCGTCTGGACGAACTAGAAAAATATAAAGGAGTGAATTACTCGATTCCTAAAGAATTTTCAACCTCTTAATGAGTTAAAGAAGTTGGACACGTGTAGGAAAGGTGAGAATGACCCAACACCCCCACAACGTCCGATTCTTTAGAACTGACCTCATTTTTCAGATCTAAATATTATAAAATTCTTAATTATTATGATATAATCTATACTACATACAATAATTAAAACAAAAGCATCATTGTATTAAAATTAAAGTAATATTCAAATAAAATAAATAAATAAAAACCCAACGAGGATAAAAATATGTTCTTACATCGTTCAATATCTAACACTAAATAGGACACTCACCAAAAGGTAGAAATGTATCTTTTACATTAATATCAAAATATAAAAAATAATTTAAATTACATAAAACTTAACTAATGAGGTACCCACAAAGTGAAAATATACCTTTTACATTATTGATACATAAATAAACAAATAATAATAGTAAAGAAAATATCCATCCATTCATTCATCATCAAATAAATAAATAAATCATCAAAAATCAAGTAAATCATTCATAAAAATATATAACAAATCACATAATCAAATCTAAAATTAAATAAAATAATAAATGTATAAATTTAGGGTTTTAGAATTTTAATGACCAAATTAGAATTTTTACGATTTAGAAAAATATGATTAGGGTTTTTAGGGTTTTGAAAAACAAGGCTAGGATTTTTAGGGTTTTGGAAAACAATATTAAAAAACTGGTTTTAGAACTTTTATTATTTTAAAGATTGATTTTAGGGTTTAGTTTTAAGAACTGTTTTAGGGTTTAATATTGAAAGTAAGCTACTGTCATATTTAAGGTTTTAAAGAAAATTTGTTTTAAAATGTAGGGTATTAGAGAATTGATTTTTTGGACTATGAAGACTTTAAAACTAGTTTAACAATTTGTTTTGGAAATCAAATAAACAGTTTAATGTGGTTTGATTAATCAACACAAAAACCAACACATCCGAATGAATTATATTTTAACCCTATGGATTATAGATTCATGGAAACTGAATATAAATGGAATAGTAGGACGTGGACATGGTTACTACATGAAATAACTAAACAAACTAATGACTATTTTGATTAATGAAACGATTAAAGTAAACAATGAAACTAAAAACGAAAAGTAAAAGAATGAAACAAAATATTTAAAGTACTGTAGTTTTAAAAATGATTAAATGAAAGATTGTAAACCTCCGTTGTATGTTTCACCAATATTAAAGTTTGTAAATCTTGGTTGAAATAAGATAAAGACAGACGTATCACATTGTCTTCTGATTTGATAATTTTTGGTGTTTCTCTTCACTGCTTTTTCAAGCTGCTAATAACGAATGTTGTTTCTATTTTCTTTGTTGCCGTCTGTCTGCTACTATTTAAAATCTATATTTATAAGTGATGATTAGGTCAAACTCTGTAAACATGTATCAGTTTCCTACTTAGGCACGATTTTCGTCTGATGCATATCGAAGTATCTGAGAATATTGACTTAAAATCATTCCAATTCTTGATAAAATATGACCATATCGAACTGAGTTCAAAGCAAAACCAAGGCCATGTCGAAGTAGGGAAGGCCCAATTCAATATGGACCTTCCCATGTCGGTTTGGGAATTTCTCAAATCGATATGGGAGTCCATGTCGATTTGGGAATTTCCCAAATTGATATGGGAGTCCAATATCGACTTGGGAAAGTCCCAAATCGATATGGGACATCCCATATCGATTTGGGATATGGGATGTCCCATATCGATTTGGGAAGCCCAATTAGACATGGGTACACCCCATGCCAAATTAGAGCCGACCAAACCTTCAAAACAGGCTCATTTAGGTTTTCAAAGATTGAACCATCATATTTTAGGCCTTAAAAATTGAACCAATCAAATTTAAAAACTTAAAATAGGTTTAAGCCATTAAGAATGAACCGATAAATACTTAGGCCATTTTTATTGAGACCGAACTAGCTTAGAGCCAAAATCAAGGGTCTACAGTTTGCCCCCTGCTTGAACGATCTTGAAATTATTCAGAGAGTGAAAAATAATGAGTTTGAGTTGATTTTAGGCACGGATGGATTCTGGACCTGAGGCTGGGTTAGTTTGGATTCTAGATCAGATTTGGTTTGGATTCTAGACCCATATTAATTTATATTCTGGACCCGGTATGAGTTCTAGACGCAAAAATAATTTTGAATTATGGACCTGAGTTGATTTGCATTCTGGATCTAAGGTGGGTTCTGAACTTAAAAATAATTTTGGATGCTAGACCCGAGCTGGTTTGAATTCTGGACCCGGTTTGATTTCTAAAATAAAAAATAATTTTGGATTATGGACCCGAGTTGATTTGAGTTCTGAACCCGAGGTTAGTTCTGAACTCAAAAATAATTTTGGATTTTAAACCAGAGCTGATTTGTGTTTTGGACCTGGTTTGGTTAGAGTTTTAGATCCGAGATGAGTTCTGGACTTAAAAATAATTTTAAATTTTGGAACCGAGCTTGTTTGGGTTCTGAATCCGATTTGATTTAGGTTCTCGACTCGAGGTGAGTTCTGGTCTCAAAAATAATTTTGAATTCTGGACCCAGATTGATTTAGATTTTAGACACGAGGTGACTTTTGGACTCAAAAATTAATTTTAGATTCTGGACCCGGAAGTGATTTCGATTATGAAAATGAGGTGAGTTCTGAACTTAAAAATATTTTAAATTCTGGACCCGAGTTGACTTGAGTTCTGAACCCGGTTTGATTTGGATTTTGGACCCAAGATGAGTTTTGGATTAAAAATTGATTTTGGATTCAAGACCCGAATTGATTTGAGTTATGGACCCAAGATGTGTTCTGGACTCAAAATGAATTCTGGATTTGAGATGAGTTCTAGACTCAAAATAATTTTGGGTTCTAGACACGAGTTAATTTGAATTCTAAACCCGGTTTAGCTTGAATTCTGGACCCGAGATACTTGCAAAAATTAATTGTTGTAAGTAAAGTATTTGAAAAAAAAATAGCTATTTTTTATTTTATCTGGATACCTATGTACTTTTGTCCCTGCATGAAAAATATTTTATGAGTATAAAAATATTTTTTAAATACATAAAATAATATAGACCTATTATAAATATATTATTGTGTGCTCGTGTGATGTGTTATGATGGAAAAAGAAAATTATTGAAAAAAAAAATGAATTCAGAACATGAATTATTGATAGAAATTAAAAGCATCCGTAAGAGACAAGAGACATGACTATGACTTTGTCTTTAAAAATATATTCTCGCAAATATGTTTCAACTTTTGACTTTTTTTTAATTGAAAATTGAAAATTGGAGACTTATCCTTCAGATTCACCATTTATAAATTGAGAGTTTCATTTATTTCAACCAAAACATTCACCAAATCTTATAAATTCAAGCTCCTTGTCTTTTAAAATTTTTTCAAGCTTTTCAAAGAAATAACAACGAAATGGTATTACCTCAACATGCATCTAGAATTAGACCACGTATGGACCTTGAAATACGAGCTTATCTCAGAAACTGCGGATTGGATCGAATTTCAATTTTAGCGGGGATGTACCTCCACAGAAGTTCACAAGAAAAAATACAGGTATTTATTAAAAATCTTTATTAGTTATTTTTTTTAATGATTTTTATGCATTTTTATATATTTTCGTGTATTTTTATAAATTATTTATTTTTTATTGCTAATTTATTATTTATAGTAAGAAAAATAAATGAGTTAACTAATTCTAAAAAATACTTGGTTTAGGCATGAAGAAAATAATTTTAAGCATTGGGTAAAATATTAGTGCATAAAAAACTAAAAAATAGAAATTTATGTAGAAAAAAATGCATATACAAAATAATGCTAACAAGAATAAAAACATGATGTGAAAAAATGCAAAAAATAAGAAAAAATAAATGAAGTGAGACAATAAAATTATTGGAATGCTAAAAATAATTTTTATGTATTATATATATATTTTTATATATATACTTTTTATAAGAGTAATTATTAGGAGTGATATATTCACCTGACTAGATTTACCTTTATTGTGGCAGTTTGATAGATGTGTGATTCACGGCGGCGGAAATATTTATAAAACTCGTGAATGGTATACCGAGTACCACCTCCAGTTTGGCGGATGATCAATGAATGTGACTTTGAAGACTTTGAGCTGCAACTGCCTCCTAGAGGGTATCAAATTGACAAAAGCATAATACAAAGATTTGTTGAGCGGTGGATAGACACCACTCACACTTTTCATTTGCCTGTTGGAGAAATGACCATTGGTCCCCGTAGATTTTACTGCTATAACATGCTTGAGATATGAAGGGATCCCTGTCCCTTTGACCAATAATATATTGACTAAGAGTGAAATTCGTAGATTAATTAGTCTACGTCCCAGGTACAGGAGAGCATACAAAATAAAATATGAATACATCCGAAAATATTGGATGAAGCAGACTCGACCAGTGCATGGCAGACGGCCAGAGAGATATACCAGTGGATTTTTGCTATACTTGCTTACAACAACAATTTTATACAGCACTGAGTACACAATTCACCTGTCAATGTTGCGTGCTCTAGCAGATTTTGATCTTGTCCCTTTTATGCTTGGAGAGAGGCTGGCCTTGCTTGTCTTTATCATGGTTTTGACAGAATTGGCAGGAACAAGATATCATTTACAGGCATGATGGCCATTGTCGAGGTATGGTTCTCCTTTTTTGCTTAATTGGAACAATAGTTTATGATTAAAATTAATCTCTTTTGAATTTGACAGGTGTGGGCCTACGAACATAATCTTGTGAGAGCACCTCATATTTTTGGCAGATGGGTAGGGTATCCAAGATTGATCTTTTGGTTATCACGTCGCAAAGAAGTGGTTGGTTGCCATCATGTGCATTTCTGGGGTTATCAGTTGAGCCGGTTGACCTGAGATCAGGTAAAAGACACAATTAGTAATATCATAGAATTTAATAAAAATGAATTACTGGTATCTTGGTGTTTCAAGTGAATGTCGCTTGGAGGAGAGCATATGAAAGGGCTAATTGGACTGCCAACATGAATAATGCATTGCCCTTGCAGAATTTCTATCGAATTATTGCTGGACCGATTTTGAGTGGCTGGTTTCTAGGTGAGAGGGTACACAATTGGGTCCTCAGCCCTAGTTAGAGGTGGGTGCCAGCCAATGTGCTAGTAAATGTGTTAATTTGCAGATATATGAATGACAACTCCTGGAGACGTGCCCGAGATAGATTTGATATTGATTTTCTTTTTCTACGACCGAACTTGTCATATAGTGAATTTGTACGGGATCAACTTTTGCATTTCGAAGTCTCCTTTGATGATGTTGAAAGTTCTGAGGAAGAAAGGAATGAAGAGGGAGAAGGAGAGGAGGAGGGTGATGAAGAGATGGATAAGGAAGAGGATGATGGATATGAGAGTGGTAATGAGGAGAACGATGATAGTGAGGGGGGTAATGAGGATGAAAAGATGAAGGGGAAGATGAATAGCATAATGATACAAGAGATTTTGCTGCCCATAATGATACCATGGTTATTTCTTTTCCAAGTTGATCATACATATTTTAACGTGCTTGACTGGCATGTCATTAACATTTTTGAATTTTTACAGATGGTTGAGCACTCAAATGTTGCCGGGCAAGGTGAAGTTGAGCCAAGTAGTGCAACTTCACTTCAATCGGTTCCTTATACTGAGCCGTCTTCTGGGCCTCAAGGCTTCAATTTAAGCTATCTGGTTCGTGACCCCTGTTTCATATCCATATATGCTGAATGTATGTATGAAAATGTATGAATCTAATTTTTTCTTTTTTTTGGCTCACAGCAAATGCTTGAGGAGCATAATCGAAAGCTGCAAGAATAACTGGCTGTTAGCCGTTGGTGTGCTGATTTCTTTGAATGGAACTTTCGGGAGTTTAGATTTCAGGGTTATAGAGATCTCGAGGCATCTTCATAGAGAAGGTCCTGGACCGATGACCACGATGCGCGACCTGCTTTTATGGGCACTGATGCCGATTTTCAGGGTGATCAAAATTTAGATGCTTCTTCAGGGGAAAATTGGATAGACAATGTACCCCTGCCTCCAACAGGTGATGACTTCTTTGGAGATTTATTTAATTATAGACCGCCACCTCCATCTCAGTAATCAATTTGTACCAAAGCTTTATATGAAAATCAATGTGTATAAATAAATAAAGACATGCATTAAATCTCTTGTAAATAATGGACTAAATTAATATACATATTAAAATATGATACTTTGACTTTTCAATTTTTTTTTATGATCTGGACGTTTTTTTTATTATGATTCTTTGACTTTTCTTTTTGCTTTTTTACATATATACACAGAAGCATATATGTGACCATGTCGAATTTTTTTAACATGAATTCGACATGGATTTAAAAAATTAATGAAAACCAAAACCCACATAGATTATGTTTAACAATGTCCTTCTTCGCAGTGAAATCCCGTTTCAACATGACTTAAAATTTACACCGATTCCAACATAGACTTGTCTCTGCCTTAACCAGTTTGGTCTTCTCCTATATAAACAAATCACTTTCTTCTCTTCTATATCCAAAGCAATAAATCAAAGCAATTTCATCCTCAATGAACTCAAATATTTAATAGCCATTGCCATATTCTCACCATGACTCAGATCAACTTAAAGAAGATGAAAAATTTATTTAAAAGCATCTAGATAACATACTGGGAAGAAATATTATGGTCTTAACTCAATGTTTTGAAGTATTTTTAAAATATCAATTTAGACCAATCATTCTTACATGCTATAACTTCTTTTTAGGACGTAAAAACTAAGACTTTTAAGATCAATAATTTTGAGATATGTCCTATGATTGAAGAATTTGAAGTTGTTCTTGGATATCTGAGCAACCAACCAATGGCATTAACCATATTGGGTTCCAAAACTCAACAAAAGATGCAGATACTTTTTTAACTTTCAAAACCTAAAGTTCTGCAATTAACCAGAGATGAGAAAATCATGCTTGGTCCTTTGATTGACTTTTACACTTCTCATATAGCTTCTACAAAAGCTTGGGGACGCATGTTCTGTTTATGCTTGCTCTTCTAATTCTTGCTTGTTTCTACTGATGGTGATATTGATCTGCGAGTACTGGACATCGTGGATCAAATGGAAAGAGGCTTGTCACTGGTACCTATGATCTTGGTTGAAACCTTGGTTGGATTGGACCAATTCAAATCAGAATCTTCGAGGAGATTGGCTGGGAGTCCGCTGCTGTTTCAGGTAATTACCTAAACTGCCCCTTCAGCTTGTCAATTTTAGGTCTCTCTTTTTTTTATATTGATTTTAACTTTTGCCTAGACCGCCCTTATGAATTTTTGGATCTAGTAAGCCACCCTCATTTTTGCCTAGGCCGCTTTTCCAAATTTTCAACCTAACGAGCTGCTTCTTTTTCTTTTCTTTTTATTTTTATTTTTTATTGGTTCTAACTTTTGCCTAGATTACCCTTACGTGTTTTTTGATCTAGCAAACCATCCTAATTTTTGCCTAGGCCACCCTTTCGAGTTTTCAACCTAACGGGCTGCTTTTTTTTTCTTTTTTTTTAATTTATGAGTATGACTGTCTTTTTACAAATCTGGTTATAGGAGCATCTCTACTTGCTTAACACTCCATCTATAGACTTTACCAAATATCTGTCACAACATCACTCTGCCAGAAAATTGCTTTGCCCTGCCTCTTCATATACTGACTGGATAGACTTGATTGGTTCACTAGCAGTGATTAACATCCGTTGGTTGGTACCTTGGTGAAAGATTATCCATGTTACCATTCGGACGTATCTGATATATGTCCCACTTGTCGCTCTTCTTCGAGGCACCTGCTAATATCCTTATCGACTTAACTGTCAGTATGAAGCTGAGCCTCGAGGTTCTGAGTTTACTCCTAACTTGAACATGCCACATTTGACTGAAGCCTTCTTGGATCGACTGAAGCAAAGCTGGCATGCACGCTACACTTATCATCTATCATAGATTTTACATTTGTCAATTTCTAAGATAAAATAATGTTAGGATGAACAATAATGGTAATAAAAAGATGTTTTCTTTCCTTTTATTATTTGTCATTATGTTTTGCTATTGTGGTATTTATTTTAACCTAATGATCAAATAGTCCAAAATAATGCACATAGAACAATTTTAACATAAACTCTGTTTTATTGAATTGGGAAACAATCAAAATATTAAGCCAACATGCGCAAGATCACTCATGTCGCCAATCAGCCCTTTCAAATTTTCTAATTGACAATTTTCTCTCATTTAGCCCTAACTGTTGCCTAGCCTGCCCTTTCAGATTTTTGAAACTAGCGGACTGCTCTAAATTTTACCTAGGCCTCCCTTTTCGAGTTTTCAAACTAGCGAGTTCTTTTTTTATTATTTTATTTTTATTTTCAAATATAGAATCTTTTCAACCTATCAATATTTACTGGCTCACTAAACTCATTCTCATACATGTCTGATAGCTTGACTGCTCCTTTTCCATGACTTGTTTCACAATGTACAACCCCTTCCAACTAGGTCTAAACTTTCCTCTTAGATCAGAAACGTTGAGCTTGCACTGCTTCAACATTAAATCCCCGGCTTTAAGCTTTCTGAACTTAACTCTTCTATTGTAGGCTCGGGAAATTTCCCTTTTATACAACTAGTGATGATACAATGCCTTTAATCTTCTTTCTTCTAGTAAGGCCAATTGTGTATATCTACTTGCTACCCATTCTACCTCAGGCAACTCAGTTTCTAGGACTACCCTTAGTGATTTGATTTCAATTTCAATCTGTAACACTACTTCCATCCCATAAACCAAGAAAAATGGAGTCATTATAGTCGAAGTTCGCACACTTGTCTTGTACCCCCATAAAGCAAAAGAAATCATTTTTGACTAATCCCTGTATGTCTTGGTCATTTTGGACAGAATCTGCTTAATCATTTTGTTTGTTGCTTCCGCTGAACCATTAGACTTTGGTTTATAAGGTGAAGACAGGTGATGACAAATCTGGTACTTTGAGAATAAATCCTTAACTTCTCCTTAAAACTGTACCCATTATCCGATATCACACTGTGCGAGAATCCATACCTGCATATAAAATTCTTTTCAATAAACCTAGCCATTTTCCTTGCCCCCAGCTTGTTAAAAGACTCAGCCTCAACCCATTTCAAAAAGTAATCCACTGCTACTATAATAAATCGATGACTGTTAGAAGCTGTCGGATATATCTCCCCAATAATGTCGATTTTCCAAGTTGCAAAAGGCCAAGGAGAAGACATAGAATGCAATTCTTCGGGAGGCAAGTGGTTCAAATTTCTGTGCATTTGGCATTGTTGACACTTTCTCACAAAATCAATACAGTCTTTTTCCATTATCAACCAATAGTAACCTTATTGAATTATCTTCTTAACCAGGGCCAATCCATTCATATGAGGTCTACAACGTTCCACATGTATCTCGGACATGATTTTCTTGATTTCGGACTTTCTCAAGCATCTTAAGTGCACACCATCGAGCCATCTTCGATACAACTCCCTGTGAAAAGTGATATACTGCAAGGACCATCGCCTTATAGCTCTTCTCTCTTCCTTTGTTACATCTTGTGGATATTTTCTACTTTTTAAAAATCGTCTTATGGTATCATACCATGCATCATGGTCCATCTCAGTCTTCATGACAGTTTCATAGTCATAACATGGAGTTGATGAACTGGTCAAAATCAGAGGCTTAAGAAATAACTTAATAGGATCTTCCCACACCGAAGCTAGGGTGGCTAAGGCATCGGCCATTTGGTTTTCTTTCCTTGGCAAGTGTATAAATCCACACTCTTTGAAATTTTTCTTCATCACAGTCAAGTAATCGTGGTATGGTTTCAATTTTTCTTCCTTCAACTTCCAATCACCATTTACTTGGGATGCTACTAATAAAGAGCCACCAAAGACCTAAATCTTATCCACCTTAATGATCATTAGGGCTTCTAGGCCAAAAATACAAGCTTCGTATTTCACCATATTATTGGTTGCCTTAAATTTCAACTTCTTAGCTAGAGGAATGAGCTCCCCTTTGGGTGATTACAAAATTACCCCTAGGCCTGCTCCCTTTCTATTTACTGCCTTATCAAAGTACATCTTCCATTCTTGTACTTCTATGGCCTCCAAGTGTTCATCGGGAAATTCTAAAATCACTTTCTCATTATCCGACAATGGTTGTTGGGCCAAGAATTCTGCTACTGCTATGCCTTTAATGGTTTTTCTAGTTATATATTCAATTTCGAACACTTTTAAAATGATTAATCATCTATCATATTTCCCAATCAACGAAGGTGTTTCTCTCAAATATTTCACTGGATTCATTCTGAAAATCACTTGCACACTATAAGATTGAAAGTAATGCCGCAATTTCTTAAATGACCAAACCACAGTTATGCATGTATTTTCAATGATACTATAATTAATTTCATAAGGTAGGAGCATTCTGCTCAAATACTAAATTGCATACTCAATGCCTATTTCATCGGCTTATGCTAACATTACTCCTATTGACTCTTCTTCTACTGCTAAGTATAATAATAATGGTCTGCCGGGTTTAGGTGGCTTCAAAACAGATAAATTCAACAAATATTCCTTAATACGCTCAAAAGTCTTTTGACATTCATCTTTTCATTTGACTGATTGATTCTTCTTAAGCAGTTTAAAGATGGGTTCACAGATTGTGGTAAGCTTTGCTATGAACCTGCTAATGTACTGCAACCTGCCAATAAACCTTCGAACTTTCTTTTTTGTCTTAGGGGCTGGCATATCACAGATTGCCTTACCCTTGCCAGGGTTAATCTCAATGCCATTTGGACTATTCATATGTCCAAATAACTTACCTGAAGTAACCCTAAACACACATTTCTTTGGGTTCAACCTTAGCTTATACTTCCCTGCCCTCTCAAAGAATAACTCTAGGTTTTAGAAATGTTTCTCCCTTATATCTAACTTCACCATCATATTATCCACATAGACTTCAACTTCCTTGTGCATCATGTCATAAAATAAAGTGGTTGTTATTCTTTGGTAGGTTGCTCCAGCATTCTTTAACCCAAACGACATCATCCTATAGAAAAATATATCTCATGTAGTAATAAAGGCAGTTTTAGCTTTGTCCTCTCAGGCTATTAACACCTGGTTGTATTCGCAAAATTTATCTACGAACAAGTGTAGCACGTCAAAGGCTGCACTATCAACAAGAACATCTATATGGGGTAAATGAAAGTCATCTCTTTAGGGGATGCTTTGTTCAAGTCTCTATAATCCACATAAATCCTAATCCTTCCATTTTTCTTTGGCACGAGAACTATATTAGCTAACCAATCAAGATAGTCTATCAACTTAAGGAACTTGACATGTATTTGCTTGGTGACTTCTTCTTTGACTAGTTCTGCTCATTTTGGCCTTAACCGTCTAAGCTTTTATCTGACAGGTTTCATATGAGTATAGGTTGGAATCAGGTACTCAACTATGTCTCAATCAATTCCAGGCATATCTTCATAAGACCAAGCAAATACTTCTTTATATTTTTTAAATATTTTTTCAAATCTATCTCTCTCTCTCCAGGAATAAGGTCGGATGCTATGCTAATATTTTTAGAATTGTCAGTTGTTTCCAAATTTAATGATTGTGTGTCAACAGAGTTAATATTAAAAATGCTCATGTAATCATTATTTGAATGTATGTAACCACCAGGAAAAACATCACACAAGTAAGCAAAATCAGACTTTATTGCATTCATTTTGAAAAAGAAAATATCTTCATCCTCATACAAAGCAAACAAATTAAAATCAAAATAAAAAACAAACTCATTGTTCTCAACATCATAAACTAAAACATCCTTAAATTTTTCTTCGACTAAGGCAGCAATTTCCTCTGTAGTCTTCTGAAATTTCAAGACGACTTTCTTCTTCTCTTCTGGACTAGGCTCCTTATCAGTTGGCAAGATGAGCTCTTTCTTAATTTGTTCCACCAGTTCAACTATATTAGCAATGATTTCAAAGCTTGAGATCAGCTTTCTTATGAACATGGCTGGCTCGGGTTTTTCTTGGAGTGGTCTCAAATCTAGAGCTTGACAAAGACTTCTTCGAGTGGTGGGAAGTTCATCTTCTTATTTTTCTTTGGTTGAACAGCCTTGTTAGCTTCATTATATCCCAACCCTTTCTTGAAAGTCTGAGTCTTGAAATCTGAAAGCTCCATTACACCTGTCTTGCCCTTCCTAAGACCAACACCAAGTAGGTAGTTCATGTTCTTCATCATTGTTAGGACTTTAGAATCTACTATTTCATCATCAGAAATCACAGCTACTCGAAACCCATTGAGAGGCCTCTTAATCATTAGGGCATTCACAACTTCATTATCTTCAATCTCAATAACCACAGTTTCATCCCCTTTTGGAAACTTGATCTTTTGATGAAGGGTGGAAGAAACTCCACCAAGATGATGAAACCATGGTCGTCCCAATAGTAGTGCAAAAGTAATAAGTATGTCTAAAATCACAAACTCTACCATGGACTCAATTGGAGCAGCCTTCACAATAGCTTTGAAGGTCCCTTCAACATGCCTTTTAGTATTGTCACAAGCCCTAATCATTACTTCTGTTCGGCTTAGATCCCTTGTTGACATAGCAAGCTTGGGCAGGATCTTGAGTAGACACACATTGATGGTAGATCCATCATACACCATCACATATGGAGTCTGTTTCCCCTTAACCTCAATTTTGATAAAAAGCGGGTAGACATGGTCCCTTCCCTCTTCTAGTAAATCATCATCGAAAAATGATACCATCCCTACATCAATCTTGTTTTTCTTTTGATCTCACTCACATTTCATCACCCTTTCAGTCTTAACAAAATTAGCAAGCTCTTCTGGTGTTATAGAAGTAGAAATCGTCATACTAGCCATAGCCTTGGCCATTGTCTCTCGATGCTTCTTTGATGTAGCTAGCAAATCCCATATACTGATACTAGCTTGTGTTCTCTTCAATTACTTAAGAACGGCAACATCCTCTTCTTCTTTATTTCCAGTTTCAACTTTCTTTCCCTTATCAGCTTCTACTTTCTTTAATGGTGGCCTTGCATAAGGCTTACCAGATCTAGTGTTCATTACCTCATCTTCTTCGGGTTCGGACCGGGTTCATTCTTCCTTCTTGGGCTCGAAATCATCCTCACTATTAGTCGAGTCTCAAAACTCATTCACCATACAAATAGCTACTTCTTTTTCAACTATAGCTGGCTCTAACTTGTTAGGTATTGCTTCTTCTTTGGTCATCCTTCTATCTACATCTTGGAAAGAAGACATGACAAACTTTTCACTCAAACCACTCCCAATCATGAAAGTTGCCGATGGTTGAGCCCTGTTGAATCTGGGCAACAAATTATCCTTCGTGCTTGGCTTGTTATGTTTGGGTAACTTTCCACTATCAATCAAGTTCTGAATTTCATGCCTCAATCTCAAGCATTTATTCATCTCATGCCCTTGCATATGGTGAAATTGACAAAATATCTTTGCATCAAAATTATATGTCAAAGGACTTGGCAACGGACGAGGAGTCAATGACTGCAACAATCCCTTCTTTTGTAGCTTATTGTAAGGGCTTTCCCAATTTTGAAAATTGCCTCTTGCCCCCTTGGCCAGTTGCATTGACATCAACTGCCTTTTGTGTGCCTTGATTTCTAGACTGGTAGTTTCCTTTTTCATTTCTTCTTGCAGAAAACTTGTTCTTCTCCCTTTTCAATCTTCAATTTGTAAACCAGCTTGAAGAAGATCCTTAAAATCTCATATGAGAGTGTGGACATTCTTTCATGCAGACTAGGCAGCACTCCCCTCACAATCATTTTAATCTGATTATGATCATCGGGCCTCTTCTTGAGTAAAGCCGCCTTGTTCCTTCATCTCTTTACATAGTCGACAAAGTTTTCATTCGATCTTTGCCTAATCGATTCGACTTCCATCAAGGAGACCTCCAATTCAACAATGTACCCATATTATTGGATGAAAGCCTTGTATAACAAATTCCAATTTTTCTTAGTGCTATCCTCTAAGGTATTGAACCAATTCTACACAACTAGGTCCAATGACAGCATAAAGTACCTTAGAGTTTGAGCCTTAGTAGCTCAGATAGACAACGTAGCTGTGATATACTGCTTCACATGAAGATGAGGGTTGCCAGTTCCATTAAACTTGGCAAAAGATGACATCTTGAACTTATACGGGACCTCATCATCTTGTTCAAAAAGTTTATCTATTTCGGACATTTCTTCCATTTTCAGCTTCTTCTCAAAATTCTTCTCTAAGTCTGCAATCATCTTTTCCATGTCAGAAGTATCGATATTTTCAACAGTTGGCTTCTTCACAACCTTTGGCTCTTTCTTCTTGTCTTGAGGATCTTAAAAGTACTGAGCCCAGCATTCATCATCATTTGTAATCATTTTATCATCATCAAAGGCTACTTCACCTACCTTAGCCTTACCCTTGTCATTCTACTTTTTGGTACTGGCAGATGCTTCAACAACATTCTCAAACATCGCAGCCAGTTGACTTTTTATGGTTTCAGTCAGGACCCCCTTTATTTCTTCCATCTTGGTATTAAGTGCATCATCCACCAATTTCTGAACTTGCTCGGGATTCATTGCTCTTGGCGAAAAGGTGACTGAGTTGTTGCTGGATTCTACGTCGCTGGCATAGGTTAGGTTGTCATAGGCTCTTAAACTACTATACTCCAGGGTTGTGAGCCAGAAAGGATCAATGATATGAGATGCAAATACATGTATGCATGGATGCACAATTAATAAATAAACAAACAAACAATGAGAGTAAGGATGTTCCACACGAAATGACGAGTCTTTTTTCTTAGGTATATGGCCAACAAAATACCAACATGGGGCATTTTATTTTTGAATATTTCTCTTGGATGGTTTAATCAATAGTTGAATTTTTAAATTTAGAAATTAGCCTATGATAACTCCCATTAATTAAGCTTTAATCCTTTGGATCAACAAAGAATAATTTTTATGCTATATTGGATTAAAACTAAATTAAAAGTTTTATCATAAATGAATTTCTTATTTTGAAAAAATAACTATTGATTCATGCTTCAAAACAAACCCATAATAAATAGGTCTTAGTGCAAACTAGGCCCACAATTAATTTTAAGCATTTCATAATTGATCTAGCTATTTATAAGCACATTGAAAAATTTGTTTAAAAAGATTTTTATTTCAAAGCCCATAAAAAGATTTATAGGAAAATAGATTCTGGGCTTTGACTTTGGGCCATGAGGTAAAAGAAAATTTTGGCCTATTTTGAAAAAAGACTGTCTTGAAAAGTTGTAAAAATCTTTTGGTCTTTTGGATTTAAAAGAATAAATTTATTTTGGGCTTATAATGTAACTAGGTCATATTAGAAAAATAATAAACCAAATAAGCCATGGTCCAGACCAAGGTATATTAACTATAGTCAAAGAGCAATCATTTGGGTAACAACTTAAGGAAAGTAACTAGGCTAATTATATGAGTTTTAGTCTTTGGGTTAAAAAGCTTAGGTTCCCATAGTAAATATATGTCCAAAGGTACAAGGCTATGAGTTTTTATGCCATGTTCGATCTCCATACTTTAAGTGAAAGTATGATATCCCTTACATAACATAACACAAGTTACACGGACGTCTTAACTCACGCACATAATGCAATCTAATATGATGCAATGGATAATATTATATTAAAGAAGAATAAAATAATATAAAGACCTACGGAATCAACTTCTTTTATACCTAGTAGAGTCACCACTGTGAGTAGAGATTTTCGTCTCCACTCCCATGTGGAATGGTTCTTGCGACTTCGGCACTGTTAGGCTTAAGACATTAGAGAACACGGACCTAAACTCGGAGAAAATTGAGTCGCCATCCAGACGGACTGGAAAAATAGAAAGGGGTGGATGACTTGATTCCTAAGAAATCTCTAACCCCCTAATATGTTCGGAAAGTTGGGTGCGTGTAAGGAAAGTGAGAATAACCCAGCACCCCTACAACGTTCGGATATTTAAAATCGGCCTCATTTTCAGGTCTAAATATTATAGAATTCTTAATTATTATGATATAATTCATACTACATACAATAATTAAAACAAAAACATCATTGTATTAAAATCAAAGTAATGTTCAAACAAAATAAATAAATGGACACCCATCCAAGAATAGAAATATGTCCTTACATCATCCAATATCTAAAACTAAATAGGATACTCAACAAAAGGTGGAAACGTGTCCTTTATATTAATCCCAAAATATAAAAAATAATTTAAATTACATGAAGCTTAACTAATGAGATATCCACAAAGTGAAAACATACCTTTTATATTATTGATACCTAAATAAACAAATAATAATAGTAAAGAAAATATCTATCCATTCATTCATCATAAATTAAATAAATCAATCATCAAAATTCAGGTAAATCATTCATAAAAATATATAACAAATCACATAATTAAATCTAAAATTAAATAAAACAATAAATGTATAAATTTAGGATTTTAGAGTTTTAATAACCAAATTAGAATTTTTACGGTTTAGAAAAACATGATTAGGGTTTTTAGGATTTTGAAAAACAAGATTAAAAAACTGGTTTTAGAACTTTTATTATTTTAAAGATTGATTTTAGGGTTTAGTTTTAAGAACTATTTTAGGGTTTAATATTGAAAGTAAGCTACTGTCATTTTTAAGGTTTTAAAGAAAATCTATTTTAAAACGTAGGGTATTGGAGAATTGATTTTTCGGACTGCGAAAACTTTAAAACTAGTTTAACAATTTGTTTTGGAAATCAAATAAATAGTTTAATGTGGTTTGATTAATTAACACAGAAACCAACACATCCGAATAAATTATATTTCTATGGATTATTGATTCATGGATACTGGATATAAATGGAATAGCAGAACGTGGACATGGTTACTGTATAAAATAACTAAACAAGCTACTGACTACTGTGATCAATGAAACCAAAAACTAAAAGTAAAACAATGAAACATAATATTTAAAGTACTGTGATTTTAAAAATGATTAAATAAAAGATAGAAAACCTCCGTTGTAGATTTCAACAATATTAAAGTTTATAAATCTTGGTTGAAACAAGATGAAGACAGATGTATAGCACTGCCTTCTGGTTTGATAGTTTTTGGTGTTTCTCTTCACTGCTTCTTCAAGCTGCTAATAACGAATGTTGTTTCTATTTTCTTTGTTGTCGTTCGTTTGCTGTTGTTTAAAACCTATATTAGTAAGTGATGATTAGGTCAAACTCTGTAAACCCGTATCAATTTCCTACTTAGGCACGATTTTCGTCTGATACAAATCGAATTATCTGAGAATATCGACTTAAAATCATTCGAATTCTTGATAAAATATGACCATATCGAACTTAGTTCAAAGCAAAACCAAGGCCATACCGAAGTAGGGAAGGCCCAATTCGATATGGACCTTCCCATGTCGATTTGGGAATTTCTCATATCGATATGGGAGTCCATGTCGATTTGGGAATTTCCCAAATCGATATGGGACCTTCCCATATCTATTTGGGGCTAGCCAAATCGATATGGACTGTCCCATATCGAATTGGGGCATTCCAATTCGATATAGGCTGTCCTATATCGATTTGGAAAGTCCAATTCGACATGAGTACACCCCATGCCAAATTAGAGCCGACCAAACTTTCAAAACAGGCTCATTTAGATTTTTAAAGATTGAACCATCATATTTTAGGCCTTAAGAATCGAACCAATCAAACTTAAAAGCTCAAAATAGGTTTAAGTTATTAAGAGTGGACCGATAAATACTTAGGCCATTTTTATTAAGACCGAATTAATTTAGAGTCAAAATCAAGGATCTACATGTTCATTAGGCAAAACTTCACTGCAGTGTTCCAGTTCAATTAAACATTAAAATTAAGAAAAGATTATGTCGTAAAACACACATATATCATTAATATGAACTTATAAATATTGAGCTTGACCACCTCTGTCTAAGTAATAAATTCATTCAAGCTAACAAGTACAAGAAGGAAAAAGCCATAAATATGAACATAAAAACTTACCGATCTATTAAATGCTTTTGAAGATTAGTCTGAAATGTTGGATTTAATCTATAGCTGGTTTCTTTTTTCTTGCCATTTTTTACAATATGAACAACTATAGCAGTGGCTAAAGGTTTTCCCATAAAGCTAATTATTTCTTGTAATCTGTGTAATCAGGTTTGAATCACAAAAAGATGGAAACTTTAAACAAAAGCAAGTTAACTGTCAACAGTTTCAGTAAAAATTCTAAGCTGAATCAAGCGATCAATGGAAACTCTATGCTTGGAGCAGTGGCGTAGCCAGCAAGTTGTCGGCGCCCGGGCTCTACTACTGCTCTCCACCATTAACGGCAGCCCGGGCTCTTCTACTGCTCTCCACCATCATGCGTGGAATTGGTTGAATTACAGGTAGAAATTTTCCTCAGCCAGGCCTGGGCGGCTGCCCGGGCGTGCCCAGGCCTAGCTACGCCCCTGGCTTGGAGGATCCATCAGCAAGAACCCACTCGTCGAGCATCTTGGCTGTTACTGGACCATCTATAAACAACATTCCAAGAACATACTTCTTCGCTATAGGAGGCAGTGACCTGAGAACGGCTTGGCAGATGAAGGGATTGGCGTAAAGCTTGTCGAGCTTTATGGCGGAAAGAGAAGCCACCATGTCCATGAAATTCTTAGTAATGATTCTCACTTGAGGCATTTTGAATTTTTCCAGGAAATTTCAATTCCTGTTTTATCTGAAACGTGGATTTTTTTTTATCTAATAATAATTTTTTCTAGGAAATAGTACGGACGTGGGTTTATAATTACATAGCATCTCTCATATTAGAGGTGCCAATAAATCAGTGAGACTCATCTTCTATTAAAAATTATTTTTTTATCTAATAATAAATATCAAGTCAGTACTTACGTAATAGCAGAATAACGTTTTTTTTTTCGGTTATTGAAGGGGCTTAAAAGACAGCTTTATAAAAAATTTGTGTTTATTTGAATAAAAAACTTTTTTAGAAACTTATATATACTTCAGTGATAATTTAAGGTGCTTATCTGTACCTTTCATAAAAAAAATTATGCATAATAACCTATTATTGAAAAAGAAAAGACAGGAGGCTGAACAAATAGAAGATGAAAAAGCGCAATTGACTCTTTTCTCTTTATAGTGTAGTTGATGATGAAAATATTGGCAGAAAGTTTTGTTGGGTAGCTTCTTAGTTCTGAGAATCTTGGCATTTTTATTTTATTTTTTTGCTTCTGTCAATATCACTTCTTCACACGCTCATAGTTTTGAAATTTCAATCTTATTCATGTTCATGAACTTATCACAGTCCGTTTGGATCATTTGCTTTTTTAAGCCTAATTCATATACTTAATATCTTCTCCACCATTTCATTGCTACTAATTCAATTTCTCTATATAAATAACTTTGCTTTTATTTAATTTATTAAATATTTATTTAAATATAGTTAGAAATAGAGTTGTGCAAAATCTTTATACCGACCAAAATCTCCAGCAACGAAGCTTCCACAATGGGTTTGGTTGATTTGTGATTCTTACTTAGTTGATGGCGGGTGAAGATTTACAAAATTTTAAAATTTTCTCCGTTGATAGATTTATAAAATTTTCGAATTTTCTCGATTAGTCTGATTAGACTCTAAATTTTCGTATGAATTCGTAATTGAATGTCTATTACAACATATATATAATATGCTAACAATGTCACTTTATTCTTTAAAAAAAAAAACGACGCAGATTTTGATGCATATATGAGCATATTAAACTTCAACTATGATAACATCTGTTGCACATTTCACTCCATATCTCTCTTTTTTTAAAAAAATTTCTCTTTTATTCTCTCAGTTTTCACTAATTTTTCTCTAGATTTCATTTTCTTCCATCAACTATTTCTATTTCTCCACTAATTTTTTCTAATTAGTCCATTGATTTAATAATTTTTTGCGAGTTTTCGAGTTTGTTGAAGAGGTTTGGTGAGTTTTCGAATTTCAAATTTGAAACTCCTCTATGCTTTTGTAACTTTACTGTGATTTTTAGTTTGAGTTTTTTATTAATTATTTTTTGTCTGGGATTTTAAGTTCAATAGTTTGATTAAAAATAAATAAGAGAGTTTTGTATTTTATTTTCTTTGGATTGGGTTTGGGATTGTGTTTTTTTTTAATTAAATAGATATTTGAGTTTGATTATGTAGTTCTATTTTCAATAAATAAAAAAATTGAGTTTTATTTATTAATAATATTTTTACTTGGGATGATTTAATATTAAATTTTGAAATCAAAATTAAAATTATGTGAAATTATAAATGGAATGATTATTTTTACAAATTATTTATGTAAATAGGAAATTGTTATCTCGCCTAAATAAATAGAAAATTTAAAAATTATATTGATATTAGAATATACATACACATATATTGCCAACAAAAATGCTGAAAAAAAAGTAGTGGCCAACCAAAAAAATAAATCGAAACCTTTTTGATTTGGACTGACAAATTAATTTAGTGATTAGTGGCGGTATTTGTTATAGAGAATGAACAGTGGGTTTTTTTGGATTTAAATTTTTTTAAAAAATATATATATATATATATATATAATACATGATGCAAAAATAAAGCGATTTAATTAAACGAGACAAACTTTATTTAGAATACAATTAATGTGGATTTTTAAACTATATGCATTGTGTGTGGTTGTTACATAAGCAAAGTAATAATTAAAAAAATTATTTCCAATATGAAAAACGTGAGCCTACCTTGTTTTTCACAAGTAGTAAATTATAAAATCACTTTTGAGATATGATAAAAAAAAATATTCCTACATTTTTTGTTCATTTCAAAAGTGAGGTAAACGTTATTTTTGTTCCTTTAAAATGTATATATATACACTTGAATTTCTTTATTATATTTTTGTTATTTAATTCTTTAAAAACCTAAAAGAAAAAATGAAATTTAAATCTCTTAACTATTTTTTAATTTCTTAGAATTTAAAAACTTAAAAAACTTTAAAAAAAATAGAAGTAAAATTGTAGAAATCAAATCATAAGATATTTTTTTCAGAAAAAAATATAATAAATGAAAAATCATTGAATTTGTCAAAAAAGCCTCATGTATATATATAATTTTCTAAAATAATGAATGTTAATAATCAAAATTGAAGAAAGTAGAATACTTCCCAATTAATTAGAAAATTAAATTTATCTTGATTATATTGTATTTTTTTATTACAATTTCACTACATTTATATGATGTGGCATTTGTTTTCTTATTTATTTATATTTTAATTTTATATAATTTTAAGTGCATGCATAATTTTCTAAAATAATGAATACTAACAAACAAAATTGAAGAAAGCAAAAAATTCCAAAGGAAAAGACAAATAGGTTTTATTATGTTTGAGTTATGCATAAATATATCTTTCAAGAACATTGCCAAGCGGCTAGTTGTCACTGAAATGACACGTAACGTTTTTGCATTTACAGAAAAAGGCCAAGGGGCCACCATTTAAGAGCACGTGTCAGTTTCTTAATCTACTACATAAGTAATTAAAAATTCAATTTTTATAGTATATGAGAATAAAATGGGGACCTTTTTGGGAATATAAATTTATTTGATGTGTCATTGAAATTGGACACGTGTTATCATCTAACTGAAGAACTTTTAAAACAATGTAATGCGGGTCACCCACGATAAAAATTGTATTACAATAAGCCAATTGAATATTAATATGTGACAATATTATAATATAATAAGTCAATTAAATATAAAATATTATTACACATTAATATTTAATTAACTTATTATAATACAACAATTTTATCGTATAATTATTCAGATCGAACAGCGTTACTCTCCAAGTAGCATTGCAATATTGAATTTTTTGCACAAATGGCCATTGTTTTTTAATTTGCTTAAAAACCACATTTATGGTGTTGTCTTGTCAATAATAATAATTTTTTTTTACGAAAAAATTCTCAGCCGTTAATTTTTAAGTGTACACTGAATAAATTTTCACTTCTATATAATAATTCGTAAACTATATAATAATTCATAAACTATATAAAAGAATTAATCAGCCTAAGTTATTTATAATTAATAAACTCAAATTAAAATAATAAATAATTTTTGGAGAGATTTAAATTCTTAATCACATAATCTTGAGACTCGCTACTTACCATTTTATTTAAAATTTTTCCCCTAATAATAATAATTTTTTTAAACAATAATTCATCGATTTGGATCAAACATTCTAATATTAAAACTACCAATACACAGATATAGTTTTATTATTTTTATAATTTTATCCGACTCGCTTTTAAAATACGATGAATGCAAAAAAAAGTGAAATAAGTCAAAATTTTTGCTTTGCACTAGTTTAATTTATTATTTTTATAATTTTATTCGACTCGTTCTTATGTGATATTTTTTTTATAAATCTCCTAGTTATAATATGAATAGTGTATTTTTAATTTTATTTTTTTAAAAAAAATTTAATGTGAAATATAAAATACAATTCATATTTTATATATTATTTATTGTAATATTTTGAGAAATAGTTTATATATATATATATATATATATTGATAAATTGAACCGAATAATGTTTGAATTTGATTTTTTAAAAATTTTAAAGTTTTAATATTATTGAATAAAAAATCATAAAAATCATATATAATATCAATTCACATATCAAATCAGACTAACTCTCCTCTTATATTAATAAATAATTCATTTCTTTACTCTAAATCTGATTAAAAATCCTTAATTACTTCCTCAATTAATAAGATGGAATTATAAGTTTAAATTTTCATATTTCAAATTATATTAATATTAAATACATATTATCTTAATTTATGACTTGAATTTAAAATTTAAACGAAAATAATAACAGCCGTTGCCACCAAAGTCAAGTTATTGCATTGCTTTGTATAATTACTTGAATTCATATTATTATTTATACATGAAAGATACACACACACACACATATATATATATATAGAGAGAGAGAGAGAACGGGTATTTGACTGCCTACTCATAATATATTGTAGCTTTATTATTATTATTGCGGTAATTTATACCTAAAAAATAGTTATAAACTAATGATGAACTAGTTTCTGATTTGCCTTGCTGTCCCTAGAGCCGTCTCGGACATTTTAGGGGCCCCGAGCAGAAATTAAGATATGGACCCCTAAATTTATATATACAAAATTTAACACCTTTGAATGCAGTTTTAATTTCCACAAAAATTTCCAAAAACCAGAACTTGTAGAATATTATGTAGGCCCAGCTCAAGGGGGGGCCCTGAGCGGTTGCTCAGGTTGCTCCCCCCTTGAGCCGGGCCTGGCTGTCCCTAATCCATTTAAGATATTTTTATAAGCATAACTCTTATGTATAAATATAATAATATATTATATAATACCATATATAGTATAATTTTTAGGATTAGGTCACAAACTAAAATACTATTATAAAAAAGCACAATTCTTTTTTTTTGTACAAATAAAAAATCATTTCTTATAATTGATCTAATTGACAACTAATTAAAAGATCATCCTTTCTACTCATTAAAGACAAAGATCTTTATGGTCAAATAGTAGGGAATTATTATAACTCCTGTAAAGAGGAGTTTGATTTTATAATTACTTCTAGCTTAATGGACTGCTTGAAGGGCAACGAACCATCATGGAGCAAGGAAGAAGACGATAGAATGAGGAAAAAAAAGTCCGAATGAGGGATGATGAAGAGGCTAATACTCCTTCGATCTGGGCTGTATCTTTTAGGGACAAACTTATGGAGGACGCAGAGAAAGTCAAGGAGAGCTTACTCTAGGATATGGATGACTTAAATATTGGGGATGGAGATGTTAAAGTCACAGAAGAGGAAGGAATGCCAGCTCTAACACTATCACAAAGGGTGAGGGAGGCATTCTATAAACCTTGGAAATCGTTTGTAATTATCAAGTTACTGGGGCGTACGATTGGTTATAAAGCGTTGTGTGACAGGTTGCAGATTTTATGAAGGAACTTTGGGCACTTTAGTGTTATTGATGTAGATTATGGCTTCTTTTCTAGTGCAATTTATGTTAGATGAGGATGTGGAAAAGGTTAACTCAAGGATCTTGGATGATCCTAGGCCATTACTTGACAGTTCGAACGTGGTTTGCTAATTTTGATAGTGAAATGGATGAAATTCATTTTGATGTTGCTTGGATCAGGCTTCCTAGACTATCTCTTCACCTTTACCAAAAGAAGATCCTCAAGATGATAAGGGAGTTAGTTGGGAAAGTTTTCCAAATTGATTACAACACGGAATCAGTTTCTAGAGGAAAATTTGCAAGAATAGATGTGGAGCTGGATTTAAACATGCCACTGCTCTCGAAGCTCAAAATTGAATATATGCTTTAATTGTGGTAAATATGGCAATGTTGCCAACCTCTGTCCTAATCAGTCCTTGCCAGAAGCATCATCGTCGGAGATGAAGCACATAGGGCAGGCCAGTCGAGAGGAGGAGGAAATGGAACATGTTGGAATTCAATTTAATGTCACTAATGGTGCTAGTACTAGTACCATTAGGAGAATAATTAAAGCAGTCGGTGGAGGTGAAAAAAAAATATTAAGAAGTCGTATGATGGTGCCTTGTTTAAAACTAAAGGTCCACTAAAGAAGTATCCCATACACATAGTCTGCCTCATTTATATGCCCCTCTCAAGGAAACATGCTTAAATGTGATGTCATCAACCCCTCATTTGGAGTCCTGCAAATCTACAACATTCCCAAATTCTATCTTTGATCTAGCTCCCAGCAAGTCATTGTTACCTTCTAATAACCACAAAGCTATTTCCATAATAGATTGTCAAGTGATCTTCAATAAGCCACTTGATCCAGGTGATTCTTCTAATTCTACAGACAAGAATGGGACTGAGACTAGCATGGAGATTACTAAAGAAGTTGAGAAGAACTCCATGATGATCTCGGATGATTTTTTTCCTGATGGAAATCACACAGGTGATATGATGGACATGATTCACGGGGATGGTGTTCATCTAGATGCAGCCTAATATGGTATTTCGAGCTATGTTATGTTTATTTTCTATTAATATCTTAATTATGGATATTTCTTTCGTAACAAGGAACTGCCAGGGAGTGGCTTCTAAAGGTTTTATATGTGTTTTTCGCATTCTGTATAAAATTTATCATCCTTCTATGATAGCTATTCTTGGAATCTTAAGCAGCTCAAGCTTCAATATTTTTTCATAAATTTTTTCGATGGTTTCACAGATGCATAGCTCTACCGATCTACTCTTCTTTCAGCCTCTTCCATGTTCTCCTATGGCCAGTATTGGGGGTTTTGTCTACAGTGGTTTTTACTGGTCTTATATCCAAGAGTTTTGTTGAAGATTTAGTTTATTTGCTGTGTTGTTGTGTTCTGTTTCGTTGCTCCATTAGTTGTTTCTGTTTGTATTTTATCCCATTTGAGTTGTTTACCCAACTCAAAATGGGTTTTATGTATTTCTTGTTCTTGTTTAATGATATTTACTTTCTTCTGATAAAAAAAAAACTTTAAAATTTTTTAATTAAAATTTCACATTTTAATCATAAAAAGCTTTTTTTTTTATTTAGTTCATTTTTATTTTCACTCTTAAAAATTGATGACTTAGCATTTGAATTTTCAATTATCATAGGAAGTTTGAAAAAAAAATTATTTATCATTTTAATAAATTACTTATCATATAATTTTTTTATAATACTCTTATTTAATATTATTTATTAAATATATTACATAGAAATATAATAATATAATAAAAATATATATAAATTTATATTTTTAATAAAAATAATTATTATTTTTTAATATTTATAAAATAAAAAAAAATATTTTTCTAGAACGGAAGGAATATATTTTAATTATATATTTTTATATGTTTTATATGAAATATATTATAGAAGTTATATATGAAATACATACAATATATTCAGTGGTGGAACGACTATAGGGTCATGTGGGGTCACACGACCCTCCCTCACCGGCAGCCAAAAGGAGAAAATTCAGGCGGTGGCGTGGAGGTGTGGGAAACTCAGCCCTCGTTGAAGGGGGCTGAGTTTCTGAAGAGTTGCAGCGAGGGGAAGACGAACCCCTCGCTGCAAAAATATTTATTTTTTTTTATAAATTAGTCTCTGGCAAAACAGCTCCATTTCTCCAGGGGTTAATTTATAAAAAAAAAACCGGCCCAAGCGAAACGTTGGACCGGTTCAAAAATAAAAAAGGGCTGCGTTTTAACGTAGCCCTTCTTCTCTTCCCTTCTCCTTCTTCCCTCTTCCCATTTCCTTCCCAAAATAACCCAGCAGCAAGCCAGCCACCACACCGCCGACCACTGCCACCCACCACGACCACCGATCACTGCTCGGTAAATTTTTACCCCCTCTCGGTAAATTTCTGAGTCCGCCACTGAATATATTAAACTTATTAAGAAACGGCAGCATTATAATTTATAGTCTTTTGTAAATAATAGTGTTGGTCCGTATTTTTTAAAAATTTTTCAAAACCTCCATAGAAAGGAAAATAATTTTTATTTTTCAGTTAGTTTTGTAAATTTTGCAATTTTAAAATCAGATTCAATTTTAAGAATTTTAATATTTTAGGCCCTCAGCCCAAGTTTTAAGCCATCGTGCTAGCCCAATTCACCTAGAGAGTAAGACGTCGCTCTGGCAAAAGCAATGAATAATGAAATTGAAGAAAATAAAGAGGTTTAAATATAAATATGGATGTTCTTAGGGTTTAAAGTATAATTACTGTGTACTTTATGGGTTTAATATAATTAGTTGTTATAAATAAATTAACTAATCCATTATCAAAATTAATTAAATAATTTCCGAGAGGGTTTTGCAATTTGCAGTAAAACCCTAATTCCAGTTTCCATTTGAGAGACAGAGAAGAGCAACGTTACCCTTGCTAACCCTAATCATTCATTCAGCATTCAACAAGTAAACGATGGCCGAGGAAACTCATATGTTAGAATCGTTAAAACGACCCTTTAAGAAGAGGAAATCAGGGCACAAGATTGGCAAGCAGTTGAAAAAGAAGAAGCAAAAACAGTATCATGGTTTTAAAGAGAGAGTTAAAATAGACCCCAAAATGAAGAAATTTCTTCAAAAGAAGGCACGTGATTACAATTCTGATGATGATGAGGAGGAGGAGAAGGAGATTACCCATGCCATTGGAGATGAATCTGATGATGATGGTAAAGATGATTTTGGCATTGAAGTTGATGGGTCTGAAAATGAAGAAGAAGATGATGAAATTCAGCCTGGAATTACGAAATTCAGCGAGGGCTGTAGAGCATTTAGGATTGCTTTTAAGAGTATCATGAAGAAGAGTGTATCCGATGATTCACTGGTGAGCTAGCTACATTAGCTTTTGGGATTTTTTTTTTTGGTTGAATAGATGGGAAATGTTGAAATTTTGGTGGATTTGCAGGGGCCAGTGTTATCAGGACACAAGAAGCTTGTAGCGGAGAAGCTTGCTGAGGAGGCAGTAGAAAAGAAGGTCAGGGGAGAGGCCAAGAAGGACAAACTATTGGTATTTCAAATTTCACTCACCTTTCTTTCTTTGTGTGTGTCTGTGTATTTATGCTCTTACTTATTCCATTGACATAATAGATGGGAGAGAAGGGGCATGTGAAACCTGCTAATTATTTAGACTCGCATGAAAAGTTTCTTATAGGTGTTGCTACAAAAGGAGGTAACAAATTCTTTTGATGTATATAACTTTAGCTCTGTGTTTCAACTTAATATTAGGTGCTATTTGTCATACTGACACATGTAACTTTATCGGTTAATGATGCTGGTGTTGCAGTGGTCAAATTATTTAATGCTGTAAGTTAATTTCTAAAAGTTTTGTTATGTTCCATTCCTTTCAGAATGAATACTTGTTTGGTTTTGTCTCTATTTTGCTATCTTCCTTTCACATGACTCTGAAAGCTTTTCTTGTTTGATGTCCTCTATAGGTTAACAAGGCACAAAATGCACAAAAGGGATTGGATCCTTCAAGAACAAAAGATGCAAAGGGTATGCTTATCAACCTGGCAACTACAATATGGAATACTCTAATTCTTTAGGTTTTGTATGTTAAAGTTTAAGAATTTTTAATTTATCTTTTAAAGTTTACATTGCACTCAAACTGATGCATATTTGTTGCATTCACGTGTGATGATTTTCCATATTTCTAAATATAAACACTACGTGAATTACTCAAGTTTCTATTTCTCTGCAATCCTTTATACTGAGCCTTAGTCTCTATTTCTTTGCAAGCCTGTATCACTGAGCCATATAACATAATGCCAATACTATAAATTGTTGGTTGCTCTTTTACTTAGTCAAAATCCATAATTATATTGATTTTAAAGCATTTAGAATTGAAGTTCGCAGCTTTTCTCTGTAACATCTAGCTGTTTTTTTTGCCTTATTTATATTTGAAGGGCTCAGGCCCTACTGTTAGCTCAACCATATGTTAGCACATAAAGTGGGGAGATTTGGCTGGTGTTATCTTATCAAGTTATATTGTTCTGTGGAATCTAATACAGTTCATGCTTTTTACTTTGTTTGAAAGCACCAAGCAGTATGAGATTCCATGCATCTTTTGCCATGTGGGCCAAATTTTGATGATTATTTTTTAATTTCGTGGAAAATGCTTTCGTGATCCTTGCAATTTTTGAGCTCAGCATGTAAATTTTGATGTCTTATGCCTAATAGTGTGATTGTTGTATGCTTTATGCATGCTTTTCATCATTGCTTTTAGCCTCTACAATTCTAACTAAACTTATCTGAAACCTAAGTGATAAAGAAGCGGAGGAAAGAAGCCTTCTTTTCTGAGTTAGGCAAGTCACCACTGTCTGTTAAGGTGAGTTATCTGCCTATCTCTGTTCTTCCTTAGTTCATCTCTACTTGTTACCAGAGAACCTATTTCTGCATTCATGACTTCTATTCTGCCAAATCCTATACATTCTAATCTGAATACTTCGTTTTAAATGATCATCCTTGTTTCCCTTCCCTCCTTCCCACTTTGATAGGCCACTTTCAAACAGACATAAAAAGAGTTGAGTTTTTTTGGTTGATGCCATTGATTTTTACTACTTTCTCATAAAATATGCTCGTTAGACTTTATAAATTTGAAGACCCTTAGTGTTGGAATTCAAAAAAATTGCTCCAAGAAGCTGAAATTTTAATTGTAGGTGATGATAATCATGCCGATTAATGATGTCTCTTTGTCAATTAACTATTATTAAAAAAAAAAAAAGTAGACTGTTTTGGGACTGATAGAACAGGTAAAAAGACACTGTTTTGGGAATGATAGAACAGGTAAAAAGAACCTATCGAAGTAGGACAGAGGGAGTATTTCTTTGGATAAGATGAGTTGTGTGCCAAGGTAATTTGTATACAGTGGGACCATTGTTTCTGATCAATTAACTGAGCTTAAGATTATGCAAATTGGTTATAGGCAAATTCTTGCCTGCACATTATATATACCTAATCAATGTGACAATGAAATGGCAAAAACTGTTCCTCGAAATTTACTAGTACACATTTTTTAATGAGCTAAAATTACTTTTATTTTATACCTATATTTTTCCCATGTGTAATTCTCACATTTTCCAGGCAGATACACTTAGCCTAGGCAAGTCTTTTCCTCAGGTATTAAGCCGCCGCCAAGCATATCTGGTTTGTTCATGTTTTTCATTGAGTTTGATAATGTCTTTAGAACATGCAGGTCGATAGTGAAGGACCATCATGGGCTCCATTGCGTGATAACTACATGCTAACAAATTCCAAGCTGAAGGACTGGGATAAAAAGATGCCGGTAAAACTGTTTTTCTTGAAAAACTTTCCTTCATTTAAAAATGCAAACAACACAACTACTGTTATTTTTTTTGTTCTGGCAAATTTCTCTCTAAATGTGCATACACATACAATGGCTGCATCTTGCACAAGGTGCATACTGGTTTTCTTGTTCTTATAAAGAAATGGCTGTGATATGATGCAGGATACAGTTATATCAGATGATATGGGAAAGATGTTTGAAGGTAGTGGTTCTGATGATGATTGATATTGTTGATGGGAAAATTCCATGTCAACTTGGCAAAATTGATATATAGATGGTACTAGTGCAAAGGAAAGGCCACCTTTTTGTTGGACTGAGGGGGGAGGGAGGGAGAGCTAATTTTGCACATTGCATCTTAATGCCTTAATTTTTTTAATCATTTATGCGTTTTTTGTGGACTCCAATTTGTCATTAAGATATAAATGAATCCCTAAGCCAATTTATATCAAATTCAACAATCAAAAAATTCTATTAATCGCATATCATAATTCATCGAAGACCCAAAAAAATTAGTAAATAAAAAGACTAAAAAGAATAAAAAATATTACCTAAATCGTAGAAATTAGAAGTAGGTTAGAGAGAGGTGAAAAGTATTTTTTCTGACACAAGTCTGGTTTTTTATTTCTGTCCAACATGCTTTTTCCTTTATAAACATGTATTCATCCTCATAGCATCTTTGCTTGAGACATTTCCTTTATAAACCCCATTATCTGAAAATTATAGAAGAAAAGAAACTTTTTTATTTATTTATGCCATGAACTATCAGTTGGATTTGTGATTGTAAACAAGTGGGAATTGTAGTGAGTAGACGTAATAAAGTCAAAAAAGAATAACCTGTGATTTGTGAGCAGTAGTAAAGGTTCTGAATTTATGACCAATCACTTTCCATGGAAGAAGAAAATCTTCCCTTAAAAAGTGTTTGAAACGAGAGATTACTGGCAACCATTAATATACCCTACTCCGGAGGCTTGTAACATGTGAACAATAAATGAAAAAGTCCTTTCAGTTTCAACAGCGTCACAAATTCCCCATAATAGAGAATTGTAAAGACTCTTTTCGAGTGGATTCTTTCACCAAATTGGCCAATAAACCAAATCCAGGCTTCTGGTTTATTTTAACTCCAACTCCATAGAATAAAATTTGCCTACAGTTTAACAAAGAATAAGGAATATCCAGCACTAGTTTAGTTGATAACCCACTTCCTTTATTCCAATAAATAATAATAATGCGAACATGCATAAAGCTGGAAGCCCTGTCACAGTTTACATTAAATGGTAGTAATTCGAAAGACAAGTAAAATATTTATTCTGTATTCAAATAAGTTTCTGCAGTCAATAGCAAATGGAAACAAATAAACAAATAAAATAACCTAAACACAAAAACACATCCTGTATTTTATCACTAGAAACTACCCTATTACCAGCATACATAATAATCCTTTGCTACATCTCTCCACGAGAAAAAATAAAAAAGAAAAAGGAAAATTACAACTGCAAGTTTCTCTTTTCGTGTGCCTTTATAACTGTTTGGGCCAGACAAATCCTCGCTAATATATACATATCCAATAGAAAGGAAGGGTATAAAAAGAAGGAAAAAAGAAGAAAAATTACAGGTGCTCTAGATCTTTCGGTTGATCAAGCAACGTCACTCGCGATTCCCTGAACTTTTATGCAAGTCACCAGAGCAAGAAGCTAGGAGATTAATAATCCACATTATGAACATTGAGCATTTCTATGGCTGCACAATTAAACGTTTTCCTTTCCCTAGAGAAGTGAAGTTCTTAGGAGAAGTGCAAATGAATGATAATTCATAGTTTTTAGGCAAGGCAATCTATGTTGGCCTCAATTGGAAGATGTCGAAAAACATGCATACTGCATTGACAGAAACCTTTGCATCTGATCTTTTATTGGTGAAGCACTCAGCTTTTTCTCATCCGCATTTTTTCTCCTTATGAACCCTGTGCTACAATCATACAGCTTGTCATTGCACAAGAAAATCATGCATTAATTTCAGCCAGCACTTAGGTAATAATAATTGATTCTCTCGAAATAAACCTCGGTTCCTTTCCTTATTGTATTTTCATTTTTCTCGATATAAGCATGTCTAAAAAATTGTGGTCTCAGCAGCTTCTGGTTTGACTCAGTGGATCATAATCATATGCATCACCAGCTTTAATGAATCTCCCTTTCACGCGTCTTCTCACATCAGCCCTTGCTTTGCGAGAGGCATACCTCACTCTTTTCTCAAACCTATAACAGAATTAGCCATGCCATTAAACATTCAAGTTGCATGAGTGGCTGAAAAATATCCACGGAAATCTGAAAATTAAACAAGAGTTACAACTATATGCAATCATTTTAGCTATAGTTCAGAATTTAGGAGGAGCTATAATGTTTATGTAGAATTGCTAAATGAAAAGGTAAACATACAGACATGCATATCTATATTACTGTGAGTAATTAATCCATAATGTTCCCTCCAACCAACAGACACTTCAGCGAGAGCTGAGTGATTAAATCCTTGATTGAAAGAATCGGTATGAAACTCCAAAACATGAAAAAAAAAACACAACCATATCACTCAAAAAGTGACAGACAAAAAAAAATTGACTTTATGCATGAACTACAAACACTTTTACGTTATATTTGGACTGATGGATTTAAACATTGAATTTGGATTTGAACAAAATACATCATTTCATTAGTTAACATTCAAAGATTTGGATTTGAGCAAAATCTAGAAAAAAGCTTAAAGGTTTTAAACATGATAACTTTCAAGTAAATTCAAAACATGTGTTATTTAAAATACACTCCAAAGGCAACATTATGTAAAAGGCACAGACATGATCATCTACACCCAAGTGTGTCAAGTTATCTAATTGTTGTCAATTATAAGTTATTCATTTACCAAAATCTGTTATTTCAAATAAAATCCATATCAATTTAATATTTCAAATCCAAAACAAGAATCCAAACACAAGATTAACTGTGTAAAATTATCAAATTGTTGTCGATTATAAGATATAATTGACCAAACTACACATTCAAATGGAATATTTCATCACCCTAAAATGAAATATCAGAAAATGGAAATAAAAAAACATATTCTCTCAACTTCATAATTTCATGAACAAATTAAAGGTAACAAATTTAAGTCAATGATATTTTAATGGTTATTGTACATTAGAATACAGAGGCAGAACAAACCATAAGCACAAAGTGGCCAATGTAGTAATTACAGGTGAAAATGATTGTCATAGTGAAAATCCAAAATGCAATTCTGATTTTATCATACGCAATGCACTTACTTGCGTGCCTTCTTTTTTTCCTTGTAACGCATGACAGCATTATTCCGATTTGCTGATGAGAAGGAACTCTCAGGGCAGGGGGAACACCATGGAGGTTCTCCCATGAGAAGCATCGAGGATGCCCCACAATCTTGATAATCTCCAGCACTACTCTCTCCAGTAAGGCCAGAAAATGAGAGGCTTGAATGGCCTCGCCTTGATGTAAAACAAAGGATAGGTTCTGTTTTGGCACTCATCATGGAATCAGCAGATACAGCATTGCTGCATGCTGGCTGAGCAGTGTTGACCAGTCCAACAGATGATCCCTGGGGAAATCTAAAGATAAGTATGTTCAAGCGTGAACTAAACGCTTATTGTTATCAATGTTTCAGAAAATAAAGTCAAACAAACAATTCTGAATTCTAATAAGAAAATTATTAAACACAGAGATAAGAAAAAGAAAAAAAAAATTTCGCAAGCCAGTCTGGACAGCGGTTTAAGAAATATATATCCAATGTTTGTGGAGAATTCAAAATTTTTACATAAAATCGTTCAAAATGCACTGCCAACTATACATGCATAACAAAAATATATAATATCAACAAGTATTACTAACAGTCACATCAGGTGATATCTGCATTACTTAGATGGAAAAAGAAAAAAAGAGCACATAAACACAATCATAGTTTCACGGTAAGAGTTGTGACATGTACAGTATCCCATTCCCAAAGGCCCAATCCAACACCAAAAAGTTAACAGGATGCAATATCCGCATTTAGTCAATGGCCATGAACGAATAGAAAAAATATAACCAATGACCACTGCAATCCTATCCCTAAATTAGTATAATCAGAACAGTGGATGTATCAAATTAAAGAGAAAACATTTTCCTCCTCAACAAATGCACATGTTATCCTCAAAATGAACATAGAGAAAGCTAATACCCTAAGGTGAAGGCTAACACACATGCATTTGGCAATGGCATACCATTGCAGCTGGTGACATTGGTATAGAAGGTTTCATGCATAGCTTTTTCCAGTTTCCTTTTTATTTTTGCAGAACCCTTGCTTTTGTGTTGGAGAATGACTAAATGACAAAAATACTAAATTTTGGTAGTTTTGCAATCATATAATTCTTTTATCTTATAACTTAGGGTCATGTAAACTTAACTAGTGTTATCGACTAGGGCCATAAAAATTTTATTTTGGCAACAATCCATCAGATTTAGTGGCAATATATGCCCTAGGAAGGGGAATTCATGACCCATCAGTTTGTTCTCAGCAAAATACAAGTCCATAGCTTCTTCTCAGTGTCCAAGTTAGCAAATTAAATGTAATTTTTTTTAGTAGCTGCACTGCTACATTAATTGAAGTTTGTAACCTAAATCGATAATAATTAAAAGACTTGATATGATTATAGGAAGTGCTTAAGTTTATGATTTTTTTTTGAGCAATCAGCCTTTGGGAAGTTGTTCCTATCTTTTCTCTAGTCAAAAATTGAGATGTAGTACAAAAATCAAACAATTTAACAGTGAAGGTAATTGCACAAGTAATCAGCAATAGAGAAACTATCCTACCTCCAGTCATATCTCAACAAAAAAAGCAAAATTTGCACACTGATGAGATATGCTAACCTAGAAATGTTGATATTCTTTCTTCACTCGTTATCTAATCACGGTTTAATTCTTTTACCAGATCAAGGCAGATAAATCATACATTAACATGCCTTTTGAACCATAAAATAAGAACAAGAAGCTATAAACATTAAAACGTTGTGTCAAGTAAGTTATGAGCAGCATAAAACAACACTGGACAAGAAGAGAGAACCTCAGCCGCAACTGCACCCTGACAGTTGGAATCAGCAGCAGACATATGTTTTGTCCCAAAAAGGCTGTCAATCCCACCATTCTCAAAAAGCTCTTCTGAATTATTAAAGGTGACACCAAAGAGTTCTTCATAGTTTTCAATATTCAAATCCACTTCATCCATATTGAAGTCCTCATAAAGATCATCATCTTCAAAGAGTGCAGAACCTTTAGTTCCAGGACACCATAACTGGATTCAATAATGTGAAGTTAGGAAAGGTCTTTGAGAAATATAAGGATAAAATTTAGACATATAAATATACAAGTGATAATTATGCTTTGAATTTTTAATGAAACACTTTAATTTGCTCGTTAAGTTCAAATAAACTAATGTAATTGCTGCAAGTATCGTTCAAATGGCATGCAAAATCTATCATAGGATTACTCCCAAAAATGAAAGAAATCTTGACAAATAAACTAAACTGGAGAAACACTTTACAGTTGTTAATGGAAATTCGTAAATTTCCAAAGGAGAAAGAGATCCTAAATAATTTTCTCAGCACATAAAAGTGGGTGAAAAAAAATTAACAATGAAGTTATTGAGGAAATTCAAAAGGCTAGACTTTTGAAGAAGTGAGGCAGATCAATCAATCTTACATGGCGATGGAGATTTTCTTAAAAGGAACTTCAAAATTTTACAGTTAGAACATTGCCCCTTCAAAGCCAGGGATCTAAAATGGCAAGGTCTTTAACAAAGGGATTTCATAGCAAACCAGACATTTGAATCACATTGCTGATGAAGACTGTCAAGAAACCAAAGTGCTGGATGCCTGAGATTCCTAAAAATAATTTAATTACACGTGCAGGATAATGAATACTCTGAAGCATCATATATACCTTAGGCAAAAGTGCTTTTGCAGACTCCAAGGGCTGATCTATATTGTTTGGCATAGAGATCAATTCAGCCATTGAAGAAGTCCCAACATAAACATTTGATTTAGCTATTTGACGCGACTCATCAACAGCAACAGCACTGGATACATTTTGACTAATGACATTATCTTGAGGTCCCCATGCAGTAATGGGACTATTTTCAGCAATGCTCATCAACCCCAACTCCTTCTCACAAGTAGATTCGCTACCACTAGCAGGGAATTCTAAAACAAATGACCAAATTGAAGATAGCTCAGCAGATGATGGACAGCCAGAATAACAATTGATTGTTTGCCTTTTATGTGTGGAAATTGAAGTAGAGTTTCCATGAACCACCCAATCACAATTTTGACAAAGAGAGATCCTTTCTTCAGCACATCTAATTGATGCTGGTTGTGAATGGCATCTTTCACATAAAAGGGTTCTTGAATGCCTTTTAGACAAAGCATTTGCAGAGTGAACATTCCTATCACATGATAAACACAAAGAGGCAGCATCTGATCGGCAGTAGACCATGGATCTTTGCTTCCCACAAAAATCACAAATATAACCCATCTTCTTTAAACTCAAAACTGATTAACTCTAAACCAAATTTAGATGTCAGCCAACAAGAACCAGCTTCTTCGAGGCAGCAGCAAATTCACTTCAAGGGTTTTTCACAACCTTCAAAAAATACCATACCAAGAAAAGTTTAATCTTTCTGCCGTAAATATATATAATTACAAAGTTAAGCTTGCAATTCAACGACCTAACTTAATCTACTTTATTTCTGTTACCCTACATACTAGATAATAAGAGGAATAAACACACAGAGAGAAAGAGAAAAGGGTAGCTCCATAATAAACTAAGCTCCTTCAAGATGACTTTTACAGTTTTACCAATAAAACATTTGCTGCCTCAACAAAATAAAAAAAAAAATAGAACCGAAAAATTTCTAACTACAAAAAACAAACAGAGAACAAGAATGTAAGCTATTTGGGGAATTTTTTGCTTAAATATAAAACAGTATTCGAATATGTATATGTGTGCACATATATGTATTTTTTTTTGCAAAAAATAAAGGAAAATCAACAAAAGCCCAACAAATACAACAATTACAAGGCACTATTTATTTTTTAAAATAATAATAATAATTAAAAAAAGAAAATTCCATTGATGAAGGAATATGATGTCAGAATTATGCAATCACAAAAATAAAAAAAAATAATTTTGAAATTAATCAGAAACAAATCACAAAAATAAAAAAATAATTTTGAAATTAATCAGAAACAAACACTAGAAGATCGAAAATTAAAAAAAAAAAAACAAATCAGAGAATTAACAAGAAGCTCCACGTAAAAAGGAAAAAAAAGATAATGAAAATTCAATTGGAGAAAATGATCCATATCTTACTTTAACTACACCCACAACTAAGAAAACACAGACAGAGAAGCAGAAACAGAGTCAGAGTCAGAGAAAAAGAATTACCAGAAAAAGGAACAAGATCTGTAAAAAAAGAGCTTTTTAATTGTGGAAAGAAACAGAAGAAAAAACAAAATCAAAATTAAAATATAATAAATTATTAAAAAAATTTTAAAAAAATCACAAAATAAAAGAAGAAATAATCCTAGAACAAACAAACACATAAAGAGAAAGAGAGATTATCTGGAATCTGTTTCTTCTTACCTTTTTTGCTTTCTTTCTTTCTTTGCTTTTCTTCAGTCTAATACAGAATATGAAAACAAAAAATAATATTATAATTATTAAAAGAGAAGAAGAAGAAGAAGAAGAAGAAATTAAGCTTCATACAGAGAGAGAGAGAGAGAGAGAGAGAGTGTGTAGAGGAAACGTGACATAAGCTAAGAAAAAGAAAAAGTGCAGAGAGAGAGAGAAAAAAGGCAAGTTTCTTCAAGTTGTGGGTGGGGGAGAGTGGGCCCAGGTGGGGCCCTGTTTTTCATTTTCATTAGTTAAATGAAAAGTTACGCCTTTTCTTTTTTTTTTTTTAAATTGGTCCCCACTATTTTTTTTAAAAAGGTCTTTTTTTATAATATACTTTGGTGTGCTTTGTTGTTCCAAAAGTGCAACTTAAATTAATATTTTATATAATTTTTTAATAATTAATAATATGGTTTTGGATACACTCTTGCGTGGACAAATACCATCCTGATTGCCTGTTTTCCACACCTACCCAACACATGTATTTGTTTTTTTTTTGCTTTTTCTTTTTTTAAACATTGGCTAATTATTTAGTGATTTTTTTATATTTTTAATTTAAAATGTAAAACCCATTTAAATGAAAGAAACAAAATTCATAAATTTTAAACTAAAATTTAGCGATTAAATGAAATTAATCACAGCATTAAAATTTAATAAAAATAATAACAAGTAATTATATTATTAAAAAAGCATAATGACTTCCCAAGTCATAATAAAATCCCTAAAATTATCAAAGAGAAAAAAAATAAAAAATTATTTATTTGATGATCACTTTTTAGACACTATAAATTAATTAAAATTAAATAATAATTTAAGAAAATGTGAGAAAATTTATTTTTCTAAGTAATCTAATAATAAATTTTTAACTTCAACTACAACACTTGAAATTAAAAATACTATTTATTATTTATTCAAAACACAGCTTAATACCATGAAATGGAGCGCATCACTTAAATGCCCAAAAGACTTTATATCGATCACCATCAAATGTCTAGCTTAGGTGTGAGAAGCTTTTGTGAGAAGAAAATACTTTACAATTGAATAGTTAGAGTTTAGCTCAATTAGTTTTTTAGTTTGTTTATGGAAGCTCCTACCACCACATGATAAGTTCTTGTATATATAGCAACATATAACAAACTTCAATTATGAATATACCAAAAATCATTTTTCTTTACTTCTTTGAATTACTCTATTTTCGTTCATGGTATCAAAGCTATAGACAACAATAATCGATATACTTGTTTTTTACTTTCTTGTTGATTTCTTGAGATTTCTAAAAACTTGAACTAAGATGATTAATAGTGAAACTCAAGTTGAAAGTACTGCAACTAAGTCAAGAAGTTAGTCCTATATTAATCCACTTCACCTTCATCCATCTAACAATTCAGGCATGATTTTGGTATCAACTCCACTAAATGGCAACAAATATCTCACTTGGAGTTGATCTATGAAGATTGCACTTAAGGCTAAGATTAACTCCGTTTTATAGAAGGAAATGCAATTGTGCCAAAGGAGGACATTAGAGATTTTGAGTTGTGGAGCGAAGCTGATTCTATAGTCACATCTTATATCTTAAATGCTATGACTAAATAGATATCAGAAGCCTTCATCTACACATCAAAAACAAAGGAATTATAGAATTATCTAGAAGAAAAATATAGAGAGTATAATGGTCCTTAGTTGTATCAATCGTAGAAAGAAATTATATCAGCCAAAAAGGTAATTTGGGTGTGAATGCTTATTTTACCAAACTTAGAAGATTATGCGATGAGTTAAATGTTCCGAGTCCAGCTCCATATTTTATGTGAGAGAAATGTGAGTGTGAGGTTGCGAAGTCAACGGAGGATATCACATCTCTTAATAGATTAATGTAGTTTTCAATAGGACTTAATAAAAGTTTTTATAATACAAAGAATCCAAAATTGTTGTCAGATCCATTACCATATGTTATTAGGACTCACTCATTGATACTCAGGGTAGAGAGACAAAGAATGGCTCATATGATTGGAGATGAAATTGTTTGCCAGGTCCATATATAGAGATATGCAAAATAAGAATCGGAGTACTTATAGAAGAAGGGACTATAGTAGAAATGATGATAAGTTTTGTGACTATTATAAATGATAAGGCCATCTTAAGAAAACATGTTTCAAGTTGAATGGAATACCACATTGGTATAATGAGATGACGCTTATAAGGTAAATGGAGCAACAAAATGGAATATTTCATTAAGAATGTTTTAAGCCTAAGGCACATGTTTATATGACATAAGAAGTTGCACCAAAGAAGGATATCATTGAGACTTAGAAGTGAAATTCACAATAAAACATTGTTGAATTAATAAGACAGGAAGTATCAAGGTGCATTAAAGGAGGCCAAGTGAAAATAGAAGCCTATACAAACTTTGCACAAATTGAAGACTTTGTAGGTAATGTAGCTTTTGTTATTGTTAATAGTTGGATTGTCAATAGTAAAGCCACAAATCATATATGTGTAGGACCAAAGAGTGTTTAGTAAGACACAACAAACCTCTAAACCAATTCGTGTACATTTACCAAATGGAACCATTATTGATGTCAATCATATAGGCATAATTAATTTTCTTGGCAAATTGCAATTGACTGGTGTTTTGTATATACCTATTTTCATCACAACCTTATCCCTGTAACCCAATTGACCAACCAAAACTCCACTAACCTGATCTTCACTCACAACTCTTGCATTTTATGGACCTGAAGAGTAACAAAAACATAATTATTAGGAAAATTAAAGTCAACCTATACTTCTGTGATGCTACCTCATTTGACATTAGTTGTAATAACACAAGTTTCATTTCATATCTTATACATAACTCAAAAAATCAAGCATCCACTGCTTTTGTGAAGATGTGGCACAATAGATTAGGTCATATTATCCTTCATTATACTCTCTCATTTAATACATGTCCCTTGGCCAAATAAACTTGACAACCATTTCCAATTAGCCAAAACATATCACATAAACTATTTTCTCTTATCCATGTGGATATGTTGGATCTAATTACACAATCCTCTATAGATGGAGTACATTATTTTCTTACAATTGTTGATGATTGCAGTAGAGGGGCTTGGACATATCTTATGAATAACAAATCTCAAACAGTACCTTTGCCATTGAGTTTTTCAAGATGATAGAGAACTAATTCAATACTAAGATTAAACCATAAGGACAAACAATGAGAGTGAATTTTGGAGTCATAGTTGTCGACAATTGTTATTATCTAAAGGCACTTTGCATCAAAGAACTTGTATTTGGACTCCTCAATAGAATGGAGTTGTAGAATGCAAGTATAGGCATATAATATAAGTGGCTAAAGACTTGTTGTTCACTGCTAGTCTTCCTTTGAAGTTTTAGGGAGAAGCTTTTCACCATGCTACATTTATAATCAATAGACTTCCCATAGTCATCTTACAATGGAAAATATGCTTTAAATTACTCTTTTCCAAACCATCCAACTATGATCTTCTTAAAATCTTTGGTTCTCTAACCTTTGCTAGAAATAATCTACCAAATAAAATAAAGTTTGCCCTTAATACAGCTACAACATCAAGATGATCACTCTATTTCCTATTTTAGACATTCAAGATGATCACTCTATACAGCTACAACATCACCAACCACACAGTTAATTACAAAATAACAATTCCAATTGTAACTCATATACTCATTTACAACAGAACCATATCACAAATCATTCCCCATAACACAACCAAAAAGATAATTCATCAAACAAAAATACCTCGTCCTAAACCAAACCTAATGTACAAATACCTCATCCTAAACCAAATCTATCTCTATCAAAACCAATGACAATATCTCAACTAGACATTACTACTGTTGATCATAATCCAACCGTTTTCCCTTTATCACTACGTGTAAGGAAAAGCACCAAAACCTTTTGACCTCCCACTTGGTTGGCAAACTTGAAAACTAATCTCACTTATCAACATTTTGAACCCATGATGGCTACTCTTACTAGCACTTTTTAATCTGCACACCTATGTTTTTAGCTAAATTGTCTATTTTTCAAGAATTTAAGACATATATAAATGCTACAAAACATCCAGAATGGGTAGTAATTATGGAACAAAAGCTAAAGGTCTTAGAAACTAATGAGACTTTGGTGCTTACAAGCCTACCAGCCAATAAGAGACCGATAGGCTCAAAATAGGTTTATAAATTAAAAATTAAGCCTGATGGAAGTGTGGACATGTACAAGGCTCATTTTGTGGCTAAAGGATATAACCAAATAGAGGAAATTGATTTTATCGAGAACTTTCTCCAGTTGCTAAAACTGTTATTGTAAGGATTTTCTTAACAATTTTAACAGTTAGATCTAGGCCTCTCCATCAACTTGATGCCAATAATGCTTTTCTCCATGGTTATGTTAATAAAGGGTTATACATAATTCCTATAGAAGGATATTTTAAAGCCAAGCAAGGTCAAGCTTGCATGTTGGTCAAGTCTCTTTATGGTCTTAGGCAAGAATCCAAATAATAGAATGTAGAGTTTTCATCAAAATTTCAGGCTTATGGCTTCAAGAAATTAGCTCATGATCATTGCTTATTCATTTTTTCCCATAGCTTTATCTTTATAGCTCTCTTAGTATATGTTGATGATGTATTGCTCACAAGCCACTATGTGTAAACCATTTCCAAGATCAAAGCTTACTTACACAATGTCTTCACCATCAAAGATCTTAGCCCAACCAAGTATTTTCTAGGCATTAAAACCACTCGATCCACTGAAGGCATCTTCATCAATCAACGTAAATACATTCTTAACTTAATTAAAGATGGTGGTTATGAAAATTCAAAAGCAACCTTAACCCTTATTGTTAGAAGTGCACTACTCCCAACAAATAATGACTCCTTATTAGTTGATCCTATGGCTTATAAATGATTAGTGGGACATTCACTATACAATGGTTTCACTAGATTAGATGTTTAATTTTTTCTGGTAGCTCAACCAATTTATATAATTGCCTTGAGATGCTTTTATTACTTCTGCTTTACATGTTTTACAATATCTCAAAGGCAACCCTAGTAGAGGGCTTTTTTTATCCTAGCACAAATTCTTTCCAACTCTAAGCTATAACTATGCAATTAGGCTGGTTGTAAGGATACAAGAAGTCATATGCTTCTATGTTTTTCTGTCACCATATGACATTCTATGCCTAAGTGTTTGGTGCGTTCATGAAAATAGGGATTAGCTGAAATATGTAGGGTTGCTTGATTGTAGCACTATAGAGGAATGAGAGGTTGAATTGAGAAGCCAAAATCATGAAGGAGATACGATACCCACAAAAGCTCACAAATAGTACTTATAAAGCTTTGATACTTTGCTTTAGTAGAGTAACGAGAGATTGTGGTTTGTTTCTTAGTTTTTCATCCAGATTATCATACATCCGCTTATGCCATTGAACCTCCCTATTTTGCTTGAGCCATCTGAGAATGGTGGCTCTAGGAGCTTTTAGGGGAGTATATTGCTCAGCGAAGGTGGTCTCTACAAGATATGCTCATTGTGCCCAGTGTGAGGATCGGTGCTTAGAGTTACAATGGCAGTCCCTCCAACTTTCGTCCAGCCTGTAACTTTTAGGGGCCTCAAGTTTGGCAATGTCTTTAGCAGGCGCAAGAGTTTCCATGGCGGGTTTACTTTTGAGGTCCTCCTAAAGGCATTGGTTATCGTCCATTTATATGTAGTTATGAGCTTGGTCCATTAGCAATGTGAAATGGGGTCTCTTCTTACTTAAAGAATCTGAGAACTCATTGCACATTGTATTTCTTGTGAGTGCCTTTATTACCAATTCTTGGTTGACATTTGGGATAGCAACCACTATTTTTTTGAACATGTCAATGTAATCGCAGTGCATTTCACCTAGTTTCTAAATAACATTCAACAAGTCGGCCGAAGTACTCTCAGGGTCAATGGGCGCAACAAATTTGTTTATAAACAATTATGATAGTTGCTACAAACTGTGGATCAATTTTGGTTCAAGGTTTTTATAACATGTTTGGGCATTTCCTATGAGAGTCTTTAGGAATAATTTGCACAAGGAGGACTTTGATGTATGAGGATTATAGCCACAATACAAATGAATGCAAGCATCTACAAAAGAAAATAGAGGAACTCATTCAACCAATTTATGGTAGGAATCTCCCCAAGAGTCACAATCACCAAAATCCCAAGCCATTAAACAGAGGTGCCAAAAAAGCTCCAGCCAAGGTTATCCATGTCATTACAGGAAGTGAACATATGGACATGACAAAATGATCCAGGAAAAGAAAGGCAAAGGAGATCCTCTTTATAGCTGCCATCCCATCTAGGAGTATGGTCATAATCTTCAACCCATAAGAATCCCAATAGGTACCAGCCCCATGCTCGAACTCCTTAGTGGTTGAGGCCATGATCCAAGATTATATGGTGCAGTGGATACTGGTAGCACCATCAACTTGCTCACCCTTGAGGCGTATAAAAAGTTTGGCCTATCCGCCAATGCCATCAAACCAGTCTTTGCCCTCCTAACTGGACTGTTAGGCCATAGTATCCCAATCATTTGCTTGGCTCTCCTAAAAGTTCATCTTGGAGACAAACCAATAATTAAGGATTGCCAAGTTTGTTTTATAATTGTGGACATGCATTTTACTTACAATGCCATCTTTGGCAAACCTCTCTTAGCAGGAATAAATGCCTTCATCTCTATGAGAAGCCTCACTATAAAAGTCCCTTCTAGAAGTGGAGTGGCAACTTTAAGGGTCAACCAACAGGTGGCAAGGGAATCATATGCCATCATCTTGAAAAGTGCAAACCTAGTGTTGCCTATTGATTCCATGGATTTGCCAACCAATCAAGATATGGGGGCCGAGCCAGTCGATGTCTTGGAAACATTACAAATTGGAGAAGACCAAAGCATACAAATCACAATCTATTCTAGCCCAAAAAAGAGCTCACCTTGATAATGTACTCTCCTAGTGCCATGATATCTTTGCTTAGACACCAAATGATGTAAAAGGGATCTCCCCAGATCTCATGACTTATAAACTCCATTTGGCCTTAAAGCTTTCCCAGTGAAACAAAAAATAGAGAAATCATAGTCCAGATAAGCAGATGGCGACAGAGCAAGAGGTCCATAAGCTTCTCCATGCATGTTTCATGAGGGGAATTCTATTTTCGGACTGGTTGTCAAATGTGATATTGGTAAAGAAGTCCAGTGTCAAGTCTGTTGGTGGCATTTAACTCCTAAGTAGTTTGCTCAGTAAGTCCCGGTGACTGGATGACAACAAATGCTGCTTGTGTTATAGGTACGATGCCTTCTAGGGTCCAAAACACCGGGTTCACTAGTAAAGGGGTTTGAATTGTAGCTACAGGGTGAGAACCCAAGGCGAGGTTAGTCAAGAGGTCTTGGGTTTGATGTGAGTTCTACTGTGGGGGTAGGTTATAGGGCGTGGGAGGGTGTTGGAGTGTTTGTTAGTCTTGGATTGTTTGAGTGTCCGTTTGTAAGTCAAAAAACAAATTCAAAGTTCTATCGTCCATGCCGAGAAATAGCTAGTCCACATTTACCGTACCAATGATAATAAGTGGACTCCGAGTTTATTCCTGGGTTCAACCATTTCGAGCTAGGGTCTTAGGTCAGGGTTCCTTCAAGATAAACAAAGAGAGAACTCGAGCTTCAGTGGAAAAACTCCAATACCTAAGTACGGTGCTTGCTCACAGGACTAATAAGGGAGTTCAAGATCGGGCTCGATCTCTTATCTATAGGGAGTTAGGGGGGAGGGGGGCAATGATAATATCATCCTTAAAGACTCTAGTTATACACGTGTTACATGGTGATTACATTGAGAATTTCTCCTATTGTAGCTGGGTCTGACTTGATAAGTTAGTCATGGTGGCTTAGTGTAGTGAGACAAGTTCCTAAGAAGCGACTCGGCACTGTAAGCCAAGTTAAGAGATGTAGTACCATTATGTACCAATAATTTAAGTATTTATCTTAAATTCAAATGAACCCTCTTTAAAATTTTTTTGAAAGTACCAAATAAGAACTGAGATTGAATGCAATGTGTTAATTAGCTAAATCAGACCTAATACAGAAAAAACATATTTATAACATATAAAGAGAGGGATAGTGTATCGGGAGGTTATCAAACACTCGAAATCCAAAAACAGGTTTGTGAAGCGGAAAGCTAGAAAGGTTAAGGACACGTACCGCATAGGCATTTTGCCAGGTATACCATTAGCATTTCAACAACTCCGCGTACTCCAAAAGCCACAAATTAGACTCGTCCAGTATTGCTAAAAATCATACTTACCTCACAATTTCAAAGTTCTCATTTGAATACAATTTAACATAAAAGTTAGGACTTGTTTTAATGGTCCATCCATTACAGATGCTACACATATATAATATATATATAATAAATCAAGATAGTTAATACAGTACAACAACAACAACAACAACTAAGCCTTAATCCCAAACAAATTGGGGTCGGCTGTATGGATTCTCAACAAAATAAGCTCAAAAGACACCAAAAAAAAAAACTCCAGCCTTAGGCCCCTTCCAAGACACGGATTTTACGTCTCCATTCAAGTCTGTCATTAATCAAATCCGCATCAAGATCTAAGGCACGTAAGTCTCTTGCTATCACCTCCTTCCACACAGTTCTAGGTCTGCCATGACCTCTAGCCCCCTCAATCAACAAATTCTCACACTTACGAACCGCAGCATTAGGAGGTCTTCTTAAAACATGCCCATACCATCTAAGTCTTCCTTCCCTCACCTTATCTCCGACGTCCGCTACTTGGACTTTTTGTCGAATATGAACATTCTTAATTTTGTCCAGTCTGGTATGTCCACACATCCATCTTAGCATCCTCATTTCTGCCACACTCATCTTATGCAAATGTTGTCCCGTTGGTGCCCAACACTCACTACCATAGAGCATCGCAGGTCTAACAACCGTCCTATAGAATTTACCTTTCACTTTCAGAGGTATTTTCTTATCACATAAAACCCCAGTCGCACCCTTCCACTTCAACCACCCTACCTGTATTCTGTGAGCCACATCTTCATCTATACGGCCATCATTCTGGAACACCGAACCCAAATATTTGAAGTGGTTGGTTTTAGGAACCAAAACTCCATCCAACTTAACCTCATGTTCCTGCTTCTTCCTTAGACTGAACTCACAGTGCATATATTCCGTTTTACTCCTACTTAACTTAAAACCCTTGTCCTCGAGGGTTTTTCTCCACACTTCCAACTTACGGTTTACACCAGCACTAGTCTCATCAATTAAAATAATGTCATCAGCAAACAACATACACCAAGGAACATCGTCTTGTATGCTTCTGGTTAGCTCGTCCATAACCAGGGTAAATAAATATGGACTCATGGCCGAACCTTGATGCAATCCGGTAGTAATAGGGAAAGTCTCAGTGTCTCCACCAGGTGTTTTCACACTAGTGGATGCATTCTCATACATGTCCTTGATGATGTTGATATATTTGCCGTTGACTCCTTTCCTCTTCAAAACCCACCATAACACTTCTCTTGGTACTCTATCATAGGCTTTCTCCAAGTCAATAAATACCATGTGGAGATCTTTCTTCTTCTCTTGATACAATTCCATTAGTCTTCTTAGAAGAGAAATAGCCTCCATGGTAGATCTCCCTGGCATAAACCCAAACTGATTCTCCGAAACTCTTGTAAGTTTCCTCAATCTGTGTTCAATAATCCTTTCCCATAATTTCATAGTATGGCTCATAAGTTTGATACCCCGATAATTTGTACAACATTGAATGTCTCCCTTATTTTTATATATGGGTACCATGATACTCTTCCTCCAGGCATTCGGCATCTTACGTCCTTTCACAATAGCATTAAAGAGTTTAGTTAACCAGGCAACTCCTACCTCTCCAAGGTTCTTCCAAACCTCTATAGGAATACCATCCGGGCCACAAGCTTTACCAACTTTCATATACTTCAAGGCTTCTCTTACTTCACTATGCAAGATCCTCCTAGACCAGCTGATATAATCATTTGTTGCATGAAGACCTTGAAAATCTTGTTCATGTTCAGGGTTGAATAACTGCTCAAAATAAGCCTTCCACCTCTCCTTAATCTCAACATCTCTTGTCAACACCCGTTGATCTTCATCCTTTATACATTTGACTTGGCTTAAATCTCTGCTTTTCCTTTCTCTTATCCTTGCAATCTTATAAATGTCCATTTCTCCCTCTTTAGTACCTAACTAATAATAATTTCACGATAATAAATAAATAAATACTGGAAAGTGGTCCTAATGCTTGCACATTTAATACCAGTATGTTGACAGCAACCCTGCATCAGCATTCTACATCTAATAAAAGCATAAAATGTGTTGCACACCATCTGAACATTGTAATCATAGTCTTCCTTTTCCCACCACATTTCTTCAGCTATTCTATTCTACGCTTCAATAAACTCTTTGCAATTACGGCTAGGACTTTGCTGATATTCTTCATTAAAGTCTCTTCAGGATCAAGTAATGATAAAGAAATCAATAAATGGTCAGTACATTCAAATGAAAAAAAAAAATTCTGAAACAAACCATAATTTGATGGCTAAATAGATTTAGGGTTAAACAGCGTAGGGAAGTTTCTCATAAACTATAAAAATTGACACATTCAAATTGTATTAATGAGTATATGAGGGCATAAATATTACAATGATTAATAGTAGCAATCAACGAAAAGTTCACTGTAGAATTCATAGAGTAACACGAGTTTGATCTATCAAATTGAGGAGATAGTTATCTGTGTTATGAATCTACAAAAATAAGCTTCACACCTAAATATAGCGTAAAGGCAATTAGATCTCTTCCCTCAAAGGAACTGAAGCACCGTTCAAGTGCTCAAGGACTTGACCACCTGGGAAATACACCTGCATAGTTGTATAATTCTTGAATAACCAGCTCTAACACCATCAACTGCAGCTTTTATTTTAGCTGATAGTGATTCGGGCAATGAAGTGTATGTCGCAGCAATCGAAGCTTGTAGCCCATATGGAATGATGTCCGAAGGATAGATCCCACTGTTTTCAGAAACCCAACTGTAAGACAATCTATCATCTGACAAACCATAAAACTGCAAATGCAATTCATCTGAGATATGAATATTATAAATTAAATGATGATAGTATGTGCAACAAGTTGTGACTCCAGGCTACAGGTTAAAGGTCTAAAATCATCAACTTGGAATACTATTTATCTGAGATATGAATATTATAAAATAAATAATGATAGTATGTGCAACAAGTTGTGACTTCAGGCTACAGGTTAAAGGTCTAAAATCATCAACTCGGAATCCTATTTATCTGAGATATGAATATTATAAAAATAGAGAAATGCTAATTGCATTCACTTTGAAGAGTGATTATATGTGCAACAAGTTGTGACTTCAGGCTACAGGTTAAAGGTCTAAAATCATCAGCAGTATTTATTGGCTCAAGCAATTTTCTCCATTCCCAAGGAAGGGGATAACATACCAGTCACTAATATTATCATAATTTGTTGCAATTAAGGAATTAAACAAACCCAAGACAATACAACTGTATGACTGCACTATACATCAACACATAAGTATGACGGTATTTTAGTCTCTCAATACCATAAATATGGTACCATAAATGTTAAATGAAAATAGCTTCCAGCTTAAGCATAGTGAATTTAAAATTCCGCAAATCCCCCAGCCTAAGTAGCACCAGAACTAGTCTGCAGGCTACTAAGGATATGGCATGAGTTTGCAATACATTTAGTAATGATACAAAGTACAAGTCATGCCAGCTTTACCATTTCAAACATGTCATGTCAAGAGTCACCATCACCTTCCAACCACTGTTAAAATTAAGGAAACAAAGCTGCAAATCAAGCTGCTGTACTGCAGATGAGAAAACCAAAGTCAAAGTTAGTTATGACCCTCTACGGTACAAATTTCTACTACAGTATAGGAACCGGCGCTCTAAAAGTCAAACACATTGAATATTAGAAAATGAATATTAGGATGATGCCAAGTGAATTGCTCAAAAGGGGCAGACTGAAGCCGATCATTCAATGGCCATGACCAAAAGGGAGCAAGAAATAATATAGCCAATTCAGTGGTCTCAACTGATCAATTACAGGGTGAACATTGAAAAGGAAATTGTAGATAGGTGTGAGCAGTACGCAATTATTATTAAAGAACTAAACTAAGCTGTTGGCATTCAGTTAATTTTGGCAGTATAGAGTTCTATTTGTTTAGCCTTTGGTCATTTTATTAGAAAAATTATGTTATTTAAAAAGTTAGAACCAAAAAATTGAATTAACTGGTGTTTTAATAGATATTAATTTTTCATATTATTATTAGTCATCAAATATTCTTATTAAATCCTAACACTGAACAACATATAAAATTAATCCTGAATCTCTAGAAACGGATTCTTGGTCTCTTTTTCTCTCAACCTAAACTGTCATTGTGGCCCTTGCCGTTGACAATTCTTCTCATTTTTTTCTATTGAAATTTGAAATTTAACTATCCAAGATCCTTTCTCATAGCTATTTTGATTTCCTTGACTATGTCAATGTCAGAGCCCCAAAACCAGAGACAAATAAAAAGGGAAAAAATGATAAAAAACAATTATTAGTTACCAGAGGAAGATTGGAAGCTTGTCCAGACTAGGTTTCTAAGTTCTACTTGTGCTAATTGTACTTCTCCAACCACATCAAGCAGATTATGTAGTAGTGCACTGGTCATCTGCAATCAAAATGGCATTAGAATGAAAAAAGCTACTGACTGTGTCAAAGAATCCCAATTTAATTCAGTCAATTCTGCCCTTCTAAAACACTATGAAATTGTAAGACACAGTGAAAGAGAGAGAAAAAAAGCTGTAGTCCATGTATTCTCAAGTAAATCTAACCACCAAAGCCAGAATAGAAAAGCATAAGAAAACTACTGTCAATTGCTTGCAGCATGTTTTAAGGCATATGTAGGCGAGCTAAGAGAACAACCTATAGCAAACCTATTCTGGCATTAATTGAACTGGAATATTATCTTTTAAGTGATTGATACATGTTTGTATTTGAAGAGTCCAGAGCAAAATATGGACAAACGTGTTACAGATGCCTTTGTAGGCAAAAACTACTTCATATACAAGAAGGCAGCAGTAAAAGAAATTAATTAGGAAATAATTGATTTTATTTTGGTTCCGAGAATTTTCTCATTAGTTTAAAATAAAAACTTCCTAAGTTGTCGTATTTTTTATTTTTCCAATTTAGAATACTTCCTAAGCTGTCATAATTTTATTTTCCTATTTAGAATAGGAAAATTTCCTGAGTTGTCATAATTTTTATTTTCCTGTTTAGAACAGGGAAACTAGGATCTATATCTTATTTCCTAATTTGCAAAACCTCTATTTAAGAGGAAAGTTGTACATGAATAAAATAAAAAAAATTTCCAACAATCTAGGTAGGCAGCTCTAGTTCCAAGGTGCGCAACTCCCTTAAACGAGTTGCATTATTCACATCACCATAGGAAAAAGTAGGAATCGAAATAAGGGTATAAAACCCTTACCTTGGATCTGATTTTTGTGTTATTCGTCTAGAAACTCAATCCCAAACACAGGACCTTAACAAAACATCCCTAAGGGAACAGCCTAGCAGTAAAGACATGAGATCTCCATCAAGAGGTCTCTAGTTTGAATCATGAGTTTGGTAGAAGGATTCATGGAAAAGGGAGAGCTACCCTCGTTGTGTAGCTTATCATTTAAATACTGACGGAAAAAAAGGGGCAAAAAAAGGGGCAAGTGCAAAAATAAAAGAGCAAGACTTACTTGTGTTTCTTGTGCAAAACTTTTGGGTCCATCATGCTTCTTTGTGTTCTTAGCATTTAGCACATAAGCAAATGCAACACAGGCATCCATATTAGGGAAGTTCTAGTGAACAAGAAACACTAAGTTTAGGATTTGCATGGTGAATAAAGCAATCACATATATATAGATAAATGATTGATGACATTACCTTAGCAATAACGATGTTATTTAATATGTTCAAAACACATATGATAGTGGTAGGACTATCATTTATTCCAAATCTGTATCTCATCATGATGAAAAAATACCATTAAAGTAATATATTTTAATTAATACGAACTTTACACCTCAACTGGGGATAGCATACCAATAAAGAGAAACAAAAATCAACAAAGAAGCAACCTTTGGCAGAGTAAGTTTTGGTAGTTGAGAACAATATTTTGTTCACCATTCCTGCTCCTGAAATCATCAACTTCCCATAACTGATGAATAAAAAATTAGACGTCACTGTCAGTAATCTAGGAGTAGAACATTATCTTCTATATGATAAGAATCATAATAGAAGTAGAAAGACCTGCAAATCTTCATGTATAAACCTGCAAGAGGTCTTCTTCTTCAGGTGATCATCTAGCAGTGCTATAGTCTCAGAATAGCTTGGCTCTACTTTTATTTTGAAGTAACTGCGGAAAGATTTGGTTAGCATCTTTATTTCCTATCTAAAGCTTCAAACTCATGCTTCATTATGACCACCTTTTCCCTGTAAACCTGCAAAATAGTAAAGCATGCACTTCATGATGAAACTTGAAAATGAACTTGTTATTCTTACCAAAATCTTTGAGAACATTCCACAACCAGAATGCATACGAGTAAAGCCTATTAGCAAATACGGATACATATGTCAAATGTTTAAATATCAAGATGGAAAACTTTATTATTTATTGTGAAGAAAATAAAGTTGAGTCAATATGCATAAGTGCAGCATGTATAATGGCAGACATTCAATATTTACATGCTACACATTGACGTATCTGACTTCTACCCAAACCTATGCAATAAGGAGAAAGCAATGTTGTTAAAGCATATGCTTTTGTTTCCAATGATAATTCAGCAAACAGGTTCTCTCATTGACTCCGTGTAGCAACCATGCAAAGATTGCTTTTTGATCCATCATATAAAAATGCACCATCACAATCTGCAACCAAATCCCCTCTTGACAGGTGATAATGAATTGAGAGAACACTGCCAGGTAAGAAGTGAAAACAACAGAGAAAACCTTGGAAAACAACTCCCTGCCTTCTGATGTGAGGGAAAAATTGGGACACTTGGGATTTGAGGAAAAAAACCAGCGAGCTCCTTAAGTCCTTAAATCCTTCAATCCTTTCAGTAAATATTATAGACATAAAGAGGCAAAGAGCATTGTATCATATGGGCTGACTAATGTGGTTTTAAACAAGGATTAATCTACTCTTATGTAGTACCATACACAAATTTTTGTCAAACAATTTTTTTGTCTTACAGTTCCTGGAACCTCAAATTACACAATTTAAGAAAATGCTCCTTATTTGCAGCATAATTTTATTTTATTGGCAAATGACTAAGAGTGCATGTCATTGGAACTGAAAGGCCAATAAGACACATTAACATCTTTAAAAAAAATGATATATATACCTCATGTTTGCTACCCAAATTAATTGTGCATGAATTGCTAACAGTATCATCATTTGCAGTATCCATATCACCAGGCAAAAGTAAACATCTTCGATGCAACTTCAGCATTTGAGACTTCTGAATTGCAGAACTTGATTGTTGTGCGCTTTTCCGCATACGAGAATAAGGGCAGATGACAGAATATACATATTCGAGGAATGTAAAACACAAAAAGTAAAAGAGGGATACCAGCAGTTTTTCACGCTTGACAGACATTAATTGCAGCCTTGCCTTTTCATATAGTAACTTATAAAGCAACATTTTCATTTCTGCTACTCTGTAATATTAACTCACCAATCAGAATTTCTGAATGGAATTACTCCGCAAACAATTACATATGGACTAAAGTCTTCCATATACATGACATAGTAATAATGACAACACGAGTAACCACCTTTTATGCCAAACTTCACTGGACTGATCAAATATTTTCTGTGGAAGAAATACAAGGACAGTGGCAGAAGGCACATGGTTAGGCTTCAATTTTTTATTCGTGTCAGAAGAAGCAATAAGAACCACAAAAATGCACAAAGGAGATAGTGATCCTTTTCACCCATTGAATCAGACCTGAGATTGTATTTGAAAACAGAGCATCTCATATATCTTAGACTTCTGCAGGTGAGCCACAATATCATGCAGCACACCAATCTACACAACAAAAATAAAAGTACATTAAAAGAAGAGAAAAGTAAAGCAACAAAAAAATGTCATAAAGGAAGAGCGGAGTACATCTTACTGATCTTATATTTAGGTTATCTATTAATGGAAGGAGCAACTGCTGTGTATCAGTTGAGAATTTTGGCAATATCTGAAAGACATAGAAGTCAGAATAAATCAGAAGAACAAAAGGCAAAAGTCTATAAATAACCATTTAATGTTGTCCATTTGCATTGTAGCATGTTGCAGTTTCAAAAGATGGTTTATATGTCAAGTTATGCTCCATACATCTGTCTCATTAAGATTGACTCATTTTCAAGAATTGCTGGAATATTTTATTAAATAATTTGACATGCTTGTCATTCATAGTTTTTGGCATACACCAAGAAAATCAAAAGGCATAATTCTTGTTCTAGGGCTAAAGTCATAACATAGGTTTACCTTTATGAGAATTAAAATAGCAGACCACAGGGGGAATTGTCACATTAAACATACAAGATGACATAATGAAGATAGCCATAATTTACTCAAGTCTACTTGCGCTATGGGCAAACATGCATATGAAAGTTATGTGACAAAAAGAACTAGTAACATGTACACATACATCACTCCAGTGCTTCGCTGCTGTACTAGAACCCTCAATTTTATGAATGTTTGGGCTCTTATTAATCCTCCTAATTTTATCAGCACGATCTGACTCAGGAATTGATTCTTCAGTTCTTTTCCTTACAGAAGATTTTTCAATATACCGTGCAGGAATTTGACTTTGCAAAACTTGGAGTTCCAGATGGCTGTCATCATCACCAGGTCCACTGGAATTGAAGTTGGGAGACAATATTTCCTTCCTAGCCAAGGATTGCACATTCTCATCATCTGACTCATCATGCAGCTCTTTCCTAGAAGGGCTCTGAGTTGTCTCTTTCTTAAAGGGATTCTAACTTAACCATGAACCAAACTTAGAATGTCAAACTTCAAAAGCGTGCAAAGAAGGCTGCACAATTGTTAACGTTAAAAAACAGCCTAAGAACTTTATCCACTAAATAAGAGAGAAAGAGAGATGTAACCTGTATAAATGATGGCTCATGTTTATTGCTTATATGAACGTGGAAGGATGCTGAAGCAGGACTAGAAGCTTCATTCCATTCCTTAGGACGTTCCTCGTCAGAATGGATTGGGTCAGTTGCAAATGGGATCTTCTGATCTGGGTTCCCTGAGAGAAACTTAAGGGCATTCCTCTCCCTTAAAGGAGTTCCAAAATTCAGTACGATTTCTGATGCATGTTGCAGGTCAGAAGGGTAACTTTGCGTATCATGCACCTTTTCCACTTGATTAAAGTCATTCATATGATTAATATCTATAGGAGATGAGCTAGATTGTGCTCTGCCTTCAGCAAACCAGGATTCTGATTCATCAATCACTGCACTGGAATGGCTATTGCTGGTAACATTACTTATTGATGTCTTAACTTGTCCTAATCCACTGCTAACAAGATTATCATTCCAAATGTTGCGAGAGAAAGCACCCTGATGTTCAGTTGATGAGGATGACTTCTGATCCAACATCTTTGCTGGATGAGAAAGAAACTTATCAAGTGGACTGGTTTTCACATCTTTTTTCAGATCAACTGATGGGGAATCAGATCCAAGAACAACCGCCATCCGTTGGTCAAACTTCTCCGGCATCAAAATATCTTGCTGCGCTTTCTTCTGCCGCGAAGTCAACTTAGAAGGTGAAATGACTTCTGTTATCAACTGAGTATATCCCTCCTTTGAAAGAATATGGGTAGAAATGGGAATCAGAGATTCTCCATCTTCTGCATGACTTACCACTCCCTCATTTTTGCTCGACTTATCATCATTGTTTTGGTTGCCGATACCAGCACTATACATGTCGTATGTTCTCTCATGATACCTGTTCACTTGATCAACACTAAACATGTGCGTCTCTAAGTTAGTAACCAAAGCATCTAAACGTTTACCCTCAATATCCCTGCAGTTTTCTTCAGCTACAGCATTGAAAGGAGAAGTCCTAGAAGAAAGGAACTTTGTTAATCTCAGTTTTGATCTTTCAATTCCATCTTTCAAAGCAGATGCAAGGGGAGAAGGCTCAAAAATTTTGAACTTGGAACTACTTTTTTCAACGGGCAAAAGATTCTCAATGCTCCTTGTGTTTTCCTTGCCAAAACAAGAACCTGACTGTTTTGGGGAAGGAGTCACATATGATAATTGAACACAGGACTTAGCAATGCCCAAAAATTCTTGCTGTTGTTTAGCAGACATCGAGGATATAGACACAATTAGTGGAGATCTGTGTTCTTGACCACAATTCTGAGAAATACCACAATTACCCTTTCTATTGTTAGAAGTTTGTTCTGAGCAGCATTTGTTTGAAATTTGTCTAGACTCATGTTGTGAAAATGCATTCAACTGAAGAACTTCACCATGCATGCTCTCTGGGGAACCCCCACTAACATCAGGGAATTCAACATTCACCATGCTCATCCCAATCACATCCTTACCATAGTCATCATTCACCACCAACTGAAATAAAAATTCTTGTGCATAAGTTTAATTTCCAAAGATGGTATAGATTGCTCATATATGTTCAGAAAAATTATAGAATCGTCGAATGCTTCAAGCAAAGTGGCAATAAATAGAAGATGTGGAACTGCGTCAGAAAAGCTAAAAATCACAGCTAAAACTCAAAAGGTGCCAAGGGAAACAGCTATAAAAGTTGTCATCACTTATAGCAGATGATGATTACATCAGAACATATAACTGTGCATATAACAGGTAGTAGGAGAAATGAAAAGAAAACATATGGCAGAATAGATGCATGCAAAACATACCATATAAATTAGAATGAAAATTTATTGCCGGCAACAACTGAACAAAACATAAGAAATCAGAGAATGCTTACTTTGCTCAGCTGATTCGGAGTTTGCATTTGCTGAGAAGCATATGCATCAGCTGCCACACCTTTAATTCTGTGAGACGAACAACTATTAGTAATCTGTTCAACTAGAGTGGTCAATGAAACACCATTCACTGCATCCAATTTCAAGGAAGCTGCAGATACTCACTCAGTATATATGTCCAGCTCACCAACATTGCGTGCTTCTTTATCTCTGTATTCCTTTTGATGTTCATGGCCACTCCAATTTTCATCGCTCGTGGAAACCTCAGTGCTCTTCAATGATTGTTTAGAGGTAGAATCAGAAACAGAGAAATCATGAAAATGTTTGCCGCCTGCTGCTATGAGTGCTTCCAGTGTAGGAGAAAGTTTACCATAATCATAATTTCGTGAATTTTCTCCAATAAGACTCATGTCATTTGAATCTTTACCACCACTAACGTTCTCAACAGGAAGAGAAACCTGTGGGATTGACTTCTTTACTTTTGTTAGTACCATAAAACTTCCAGAATCAGAAAGAGTATTAGCAAGGGAAGGTGTTTTCTCTTCAAAAGTGTTTCCTCCTGAATCTGACCTTACAAGACTACGGTAATGCATTGAGAATGCCGTTGAATCCATTGTAACATCATGGTTATCATCTGATGCAACAGAATCAGATAGCTGCCCCTGTCTAATAAAACTAGCTGATACAGGCCCAAAAAAGTTGTCTGAAAAAAAAGCAACAGAAGAAGTTAATCCTGTTTATTAGAAAGCCAATTCAAATATAAAGGAAACATTTAAGGAAAAACTCAGCGAAATTTCTAACGAAATACACACCATCATCATTCGAAGTAGCAGACCCAATAATGCTACTTCTGGGAGACGGAGATTCAATAGGTCTCAAAAACGACTTCCTCACATTGACAACATCGTTGTCGTCGTCGTCGTCGTCGTCTCCACTAGGCGACGACATTACTTTAGAATCATCACTATCTGCAAAGTCCCTGAAAAACCCTAACACCTCCTTCTCAGCCTCCGAGACATCGTCGGAGGTTCGATTCTTCGTAGAGGAGTCAGAAGGGGTCTCATAGTCCTCGTCTCGGTTGAAAATGTGGACCGAGGTGATTTCACGGTCGGCAAAGCTCACGCGCCGTGAACGCTTCTTTTTGAGTGCGGTGGTTTCCTCGTCGGTCTCGGTGTTGCAGTGATCTTCAACAATTCGAGGATTTGAGGCCATGCCTTTGAGTTGGATTGACATAATTTGGAGAAATCTACGGTTTGGTTTTGAAATGCATTTTGGGGAGTAGAGTGAAGTGGATTTTTTGTGCGGTAACGTACGGTTAATGTAGAAATTTGAATGCAGGAGTACGGATAAACGGGAGTGGAGCGGATATCCTGTTACCCATGGGACCCGGCTCGAATAAAATGAATTACCTGTTACTCATCCTTATCATAAAAATTTTCATTTACAACTCATATAAATCTATTAAAAAATTATTAAAATTTTTAAATATTATATAAAATTATTTTAAATAGATTAAAATATATTTTATTAATTCATTAATATTATAATATTTTATTAATTGTGTTATGAGAGGAATAATTTTTTTTATAAAAATATCGATTTCAACGTAACAAATAGATTATTATTTATAACTTATCCAACTCGATTAAATTTTAAATTTAAATTAATTAAAATTATCTATATAAATTATTTTTTCAATATTATCATATATATTATAATACTAATAATGTAATAGAATGAGATATTAAAAATTAAAATTGTTAATATTTTTAATTTTCAATTTAAATATATTTAAAAATCTATAAAAAGAAAATTTTAAAAAATTAGTTATGCATCAATTAGAAATTTTAAATAATTGCAATTGTGAAGTAAAATTTTCAAATTTAAATTATATTATTCAATAATTAAAATTTTCAATTTTAAATTATATTATTCAATAATTGATATATATATATATTATTATATTTGGTACATAACCACTGGAGTTAGTCCAGTGGCCACCTGATGTTACTATCTACGGAGAGGTCAGGGGTTCGATCATTCAAAAATAATTTCTGAGGGTCGAGCTTTTTAATTAAAAAAAATATATTTGGTTGAGAGAGAACAAGAACAAAGCCTATAACCCAAGCTCTATTTGCCGTCCTAAATAAGCCTAAAACAAAAGCACAGGAACTAGTTATCACAGAGGCATCTGTATTTAGCTTCAAGTAGCCAGAAGGTGGGCATGTCCAGGTAATGTAAATTTGGTTGACGAACTGAGGAGCCACCAAAGTCATGACCCATGGCAAATTCTACCATATTAGCTTAGCTTATAGTCTCGTGCAATAGGCTCTATATTGTCTGATGATGACCATTAAACACAAATTCATTCTGTCTTTTCCATAAAAGCCAGCATGCAACCCCAAAAATCACATTCCATTGAACACCTCTGTGATTCTTAAGGCTCAGTCAAAGATTAGAAGTAGTCCATTGTTAGAAGGTGTAAGAATCTTCATAAAACCAGTTTTCCAACAAAACTGGTAGTAGAAATGTCCATAATTGCTTTGTTGGATAACAGTCTCTCAAACAATGAATTAAAGTTTCTGGTTCCACTTCACAAGTTGGGCACAAAGAGCAGGTAGTAAGATGCCTACAAAATCTTTCGGAGTTAGTCATCACTCCATTATTAAGTGCTTGCTAAAAAAATTCGAATTTTTTAAGGACCTGGCCATCTCCAAATTAACCTCCATGTAGAGGGTTGACATTCGCCCAAGTCTGTTAGGAGAGAACGGTAAGTCGATTTAATAGTGAACGCTTCAGAAGAAGAGCCATTTCAAAAAATTATGTCATCCTCCAAACCAGCAAAGGGGGAAGTATCGCCGCAATTTTTAATAGGACAGAGTTAGGGAAGCAAGTAGAAAATAGACTCTAGTTCTAATATCTATCATTTTCAGCCATGTCCACTACAAAGAGAGAGATAAGTTGCAAAGGCACTGGTCGAGTAACATAATCCTGTAGCTTCCTATTTAAATCAGGATCCCAGCTATCATTCCAAAAAAGCACTGATTTACCATTACCCAACGCCCATATAAATTGATTCCTTATGGAGCTCCAAGATGAACACATGAATCTCCAAAAGGAAAAAACTATTATGTGCAAGAGGAAGTGTTTCTAGGACACTAGAACTCATCTTGTATTTAGCGTGGAGCACTTGGACCCAAAGCTTGTCTTTTTGTTTGACAAATCCCCAATAAGCCTTCGCTGCAAATGCTTGATTTAGTAAAACCACATCACGAAGCTCTAAACTACCATTATCCTTAGGCTTGCATACTGTCGAACAAGCCACAAGGGAATGGTATTCACTCTCAAGATCACCCTAAACAAATCTTCGAGTTACCTGCTCAAACTCCCTGCACGTTAGAATAAAAAGTTTGGATGTCTGCATGGCGTAAATTGGAGCTATGGAGAGGACTGACCATGCAAGAGTGATCCTTCCTGCTAGCAAGAGCTGTAAGAAATTCTAGTTGACAATTCTAGACTTCACTTTCTCAACTACATAGCTTTATGTACTCTTAGTTACCCAGGAGTAAAGCAGTGGAACTCCGAGATATTTCCCTAGATCTTTAGTCTCTTTAAAGCCCAAGTAATTGTCGATATTTTATTGTACCCTTGCATCCACATTCTTAGAAAAATAAACACTAGTTTTCTGTATGCTAACTTTCTGCCCAAAGCTAATGCAAAAAGCACTTAAAACCTCGTTTATCACCTTAGCTTAAGAAATATTGGCTCTAGCAAAAAGGACAAGATCATCAGCAAAAAAAAAAGATGACTTATAGTTGGGCACCCTTTGGCTAGCTGAATTGGTTTTCATCTGCCATCACCAATCACTCTTTGGATGCCGTGAGCTAGCCTTTCCATGCAGAGCACAAAAAGATAAGGAGAAAAGGGACACTCCTACCTTAACCCATGAAAAGGGATAAAAGGCTTAGTGGCTTCCCCATTCCAGAGAACCTGAAAAGAATTAGTGGACACACAAGCCATAATCAAAGAAATTAAGGTAGGAGGAATGTGAATCTCAGAAAGGGTGTCACGAAGAAACCTTCAACTAATTCTATCGTAGGCTTTTTCTATGTCAACTTTAATTGCCATGTATCTCACCCCTTCAACTTTACTTCTCATAGAATGAATGACCTCTTGAGCAATGAAGATGTTTTTCTGTTGTATGTTTACCAGGCACAAAATTAGTCTGGGTTGGTCTCACAATGTTAGGCATAAGATGCTTGAGTCTATTCACAATTACCTTTGTCACCATCTTATAGACCACAGTGCAAAGAGAGAAGTCTAAACTAACCAATTATTTTAGGTACTTCCACCTTTGGAATAAGACATATGAGAGTTCGATTCATTTCACTAGTCAATTGGCCACTCTCAAACACGGTAAGAATAGCCCTTGCACAGATCCAAACCAACTAAGCTCCATTGAGACTGGTAGAACCCAGCTTGAAAACCATCCATACTTGGGCTTTTCCAAGGTTTCATATCAAAAAGGGCAGTCTTAACTTCATCATTCGCCATTGGCCTAGCAAGAGATTGTAAAGTACCGTCATCAATGCTAGGAAAACAGCTTTGGATTTCATAAGGGGTTTCGGTAGATGCCTTAGCTTTGAAGAAATAATTGATATTTTAAATTAACTTTGTAGTTTAAAATTTTTTTGGCATTCGTATTATTGAACATTATATATATTTTTTTTAAAAAATAACCAAACATTATCTTAATATATGTATTTATATGTATTTTGTGTTACGAGGGTAATTTTTTATTTTTATTTATCTTTATATAAATAAATATATATATAAGTTATAAGGTGTAATTTACTAAGATTTTATAGAAAAAATTGCATGAAATACTATTTTTTTAAAAATTTATTTTTACCGTGTTTTCTCTTTCAATTTACAAAAATACTATTTTTTTAAAATTTATTTTCACATTTTTACGACGTATATCAAAAATATATTCAACATATACTAAAAATATATTCATTATATATCTAATATATGCCGTATTTTTATAAATTTTTAGTATATGCATAGTATTTTATAAATTTTTTTGTTATACAATATTTTTATAAATTTTCTTAATTTATTTAAAGTTCTGTTTTAAAGAAAAAAAATTGAAGAATATAATACATTGAAATAGGGCAAAAAAAAATGTAATCAAAGCAAAGAAATAAAGATCTAATAAGAATGAGATTCATGGCAACATGATAAAGAGAGAATGAAATGTTCTATCTTGTTCCCACTCATAAAATGAATATTTTTGCTTTTCGAATTTCTTATCCTCCCCATATCATTAAGATTTTTCTAATTTTTTAATTGCTAAAAATCCCTTAATTTTTTATTATTTTAAAGCTTTAAAAAATTAATATCTTACATTACTAACAATAAAAAAAATACAAAATTTAAGTATTATAATAATAAAAGTACAATATACATTACTATCAATAAAAAAGTTATAAGAATTTTAAGTCTTATAATAAAGTACAAAAAAGAATTTTACAATTTTATCATTGCGGCCTTTTGTAGAGTTTAGAGAACAACTTTTAAGATTTACAGTTAAAAAAAATTATGTTGTAAATAAAAGAAGAGAGAAGATAGATATATAATGAGAAATTAGAGAAATCTCTTTATTATCAATTGTCTCTAATGAATCATCTATAATAGAATATTTATAGTGGTATAAATAGAAATTAAATGAGAAAAAAGATTACAATTAAATTCTAATTTGAATAGGATAATACTAATCATAATCTTAATAGGATAAGATTAATCTAATAAGTAGTCATCCACATATTATTTAACATTTTTTCTTGGATGACTATCCTTATAAATATGTCTCGTTAAAACATTGCTAAGAAAAATCCAGTAGGATAAAAACTTAGCTAAGAAAAAATAGTACAATATTCATAGGTAACTTCCCTTCAAAAATACAACTGACTAAGATATATTTTTAACTGAACGCATACCAATATTGTGTACATATTTTTTAAAAATTGATGTCGGTAATGCCTTTGTAAACAAATCTGCTGGATTATCACTTGAAAGAACTTTATAAATATCTACTTTTCCTTCCTTCATAAGCTCATGAGTATAAAAGAACTTGAGTGATATATGTTTAGTTCTATTACCTTTTATATAACCTTTCTTGATTTGTACAATACATATTGCATTATCTTCATGTAATATTATGGATTGGTTGATTTCTATAGGTAATTCACATGTTCTTCTAATATGTTCAGTTAATCTTCTCAACCATACACATTCACGATTAGATTCATGAATGATTTGATGAAGTAACATTGATTATTTGCTTTACAGATCACCATGAAATAACAGTATTATTATATGTGAAGATATAACTTGTTTGAGACCGAGCTTTATGAGGATTAAAAAGATATCCAGCATCAGCATATTCTGCCAATTCAGACTTTATTCATTTCGAAAAAAATAAACTCATTTCGGATGTGCCACGTAGGTAGTGTAGAACATGTTTCACTCCATTCTAATATCTTTTAGTAGAAGCTGAATTAAACCTTACAAGCAAGTTAACTGCAAAAGCAATTTCTGGTATTGTTTTGTTAGCAATATATAAAAGTATTCCTATTGCACTGAAATATGGTATTTCAGGATAAAGAATCTCTTCATTATTTTTTCAGGGGCTGAAGAGATCGCCTTTTATATCAAGGGAATAAACAATCATTGAAGTGCTTAATGAATAAGATTTATCCATATAAAATTATTTCAAGTTTGATAATATTTGAAGGATAAGAATTTTATTTGATAAATACTCAACTTGAAATTCAAGATAAAATTATATTCTTCCAAGATCTTTCATTTTAAATTTCCTTACTAATAATCTGCAATAATTGAGATATCTTTTGAAGTTTTCACTATATTTAAATCATTAACATAAACTGCAATAATAATAAATTCTGTATTTATCTTTCAGATAAAAATACATGGACAAATGAAATTATTTTCATATCCATTTTCTCTAAGTATTCAAATAGGCACCACATCCACCTAGTTTATATCAGAATCTTTAAACTCAATATAGTATATTTATCAAGATATTATATGCTTTAGGCATCTTGAATCCTTTAAGGATTTTCATATATATGTCATTATCTAATAAACTATATAAGTAAACAGTCACAACATCCATCAAATATATGTCAAGTCTTTCAAAGGCTATTAAACTAATAAAAAAAATCTAAAGATAATAACATACATAATAAGAGAATATGTCTCATCATAATTTATACAAGAACTTTGTGAGAATTCTTATATCACAAGTTGTGCCTTGTATATCATAATTTTATTTAACTCATTTCTCTTAAGAGTTATATGAATAAATTATTATAATATAATATCGAGCCCTTCATGAGCTGCAAAACTAATTTTAAGAGTAATTGCATTCATAATAGAGGAAATGCACTTTTTTTATAATCTCATATGATTTTTTCTTTTACATATAATATCTATGGGTATGACATCTTCAGGTGTCAGGACTACTGGTCCAAATATTGTATGTTTAGCAAATACATCTAGCTCGCCCTTAATTACTTACCATTTTGGCCAATCACTTTGATGTTGATAATTTTAAATATTTTTAGGCTCAAACATATTTTAATAATTTCAATAGCAACATATGCAAACATATTATTAACAATAATTTCATCTCTTTTTCACATATTTCTATATTTTAATGAAACCTCATAATTTTCGGTATCGAAATCACTTATGGGGTTACTTCTTTAGAAATATATGGTTATTGACTTATGATATTTTTGACCTCTTAAGGAGTGTCATTTTGAAATTATTCATTTTTTCTTATCTCAAAAATTAATATTTTGAACTAAGTAGTCTACGACGCTGCATGCGTATATTATATCTTTTAGCTGCCACACTAATAAGATGTACACTAATAAGATGTCCTATAGAGATAATCAATCGAGTAAGAGTATTAGCAGCTGAAATATGTGATTTGAACACCTACTGAGTATTTATAAATATTTATAGTAACTGATTTACAACATTATGTAAACGAATTAGTTTTTGAACTTTCAGTTCACATTGATTTGTGCATGTATTAAGATTGGATAAAGTTAGTATATTTCAATTAATCTATTGTGCTTTTGACCTTTTACTTTTATCTTTCCCTAGTAAAGTGAAAACTAACTCACTAAAAATCTTGCTCTAAAAAATTTATCAGTAAAGGTCTATAATATCTAATGTAGATAATCAAAACCTATATAGATATTAAAAATAATATTGATAATCCATTTTATTTCTTTAAGATGATGCAATAAGAATATATACACTGCAACAAGAAATTTTAATATCACAAATTCTAAATAAGACATATTAATTCAAATAAACACAAGTTACAAAATAAAAAACTTGTAATATGTAAACAATCAAATATAAATTAAAGATGCAATATAAACAATAATATGTATCCAAACGTATATTGAAAGTTTTGATTTTATAAGCACAAGAATAATAATTAATCGTAAAATCTTAATAATAATTCAACTAAACCATATCGAGTATGAACATATATGTAATAAAATATTCAATGGTAATATAATTATAAAATAATTTTCAAGTGAACTCATATGCAATATTAGGAGTTGACAATAGACAAACATATGACCATTTAGTTGAAGCATTAATTAAAATCATAAAGTATCTAAATAGTTTACAAGATTGATGGATATGGTCACAAATATCCTCATGTATTTTTGTAGAAATTTAGGAGACTCTAAATATAATTTAGTTGATGAAGGTCTCATAATTAATTTACATTGAGTATAAGAAGCACAAAAGTAATCTTCAAGCAAAATTGTTTTATATTTTTTTCTTAGTGGATGTCCATTTGTATTCTCAATAATATGTCACATTAAATTTGAACATGAATGACCAAGATGATCACGCCAAAGTATAAAAATTTTGAGATCTGTGCACTTCCAGTGCATATAGTGTAACTTAGTCATCTTTTATTTTTTATAAAGTATAATCTAGTTAAAAAATTTAAAAATTTTTAAATATGAACTTCTGGTTCAAATTCATAGAGTTAACACATAAAAATTCAATATCTCTTTCACTTTGTTTTAATAGAATATCCATTGTAACGTATTCTTTAAAACTTAATAGATTTCTTTAGGATCTATTTGAATACAATGCATCATTGAAATATTATTTTGCTCAAATTCAGAATATAAGGTGAACTCTTTTGGAGTCTTCAACTATATTTGCAGAACCAGATATCATGTTAACATTAATTTCTGTTAATGTTAACTATAATAAATATTTTTTAATCATGAAAAATTATGAGAATTGTACCAATATATATCTTTTTAGTGCTTTTGATTTTAAAATTGGCAGAAATTTTTTTTTCACTATGACTTTTTTATCAAGATCTCGTCCATGATATTGAAAATATATCACATTCACTTCATGGAATAATGTCAAAATAGTTAGACGAGTTTGATTTTTTTTATTAAAAGCTAAAAATTTTATTTAACTACAAGCAAATAAAAAAAATTAGTTCAAAATATTTTGTAATTCTTTGCTCTCATTATAACTACTGCAAGAGCATATTTGAGGCATAAAAAATTTAATATTCATCAAAAAGACTGTAATAATTAATAATGAGATAATCAATTTTTAATTTCTCATTTGAGTAATCAAAAGAAAAATTATTACTTATAAGCGATCCTGTGAGGATACTTGATTTTCTTTTTATAGTATCTCTAAGATTCACAATATCAAGGTAAATCTCATTATTAAATATCCATAACGGATAATTTCTTCAGAAAATATCAAGGGTATAAATTTAAATATTATGAGATTTAATATTATAAATATACCAAATTTAAATATAAATTATAAATTAAATATATTGCAAAGCTATCAAATAAACTAAAAATTATAATTAGAGTTTAAATATCAAAATTCTAAAATTGTAGATCACCATATCAAGTTATAGTAAATACAAATATTATTTTTTCTCAAAATTTAATTCTTTCAACATGGATACATATTCATATTGCATATAACATAAAAATATATATAAACACATATATAGAAATATAAAAGAAAATTAGAATAATTACCTTAAACTTGAATATTTAGAATAAACAAATTGGCTAGAGTTTCGTGCTGATAACGTGTTATAAATAACAGAAGAGAGAAGATAGATAGAGAATGAGAAATCAGAGAAATCTCTTTATTTTCAATTGTCTCTAATAAACCATCTATAATGGAGTATTTATAGTGGTATAAGTAGAAATTAGATGAGAAGAAAGATTATAATTAAATTATAATTTAAATAGGATAACACCGATCATAATATTAATATGATAAAATTAATCTAATAAGTAGCCATTCATATATTATTTAACACTTTAAAATTTTTTTTGAGGAAAAAAACTTTTAAGATTTAGGAACTAGAATAATTAGTTATAATTTTTCTAAGAAACAATTAGTTGTAATTTTAATTTGTTAAAAAAAAGTTATAATTTTAAAACATTAAAATTTAAACCATTTCAAAATAAGGCTATACCCGAGCCAGATTTGACTCTTATCCACAACCCTTATTCGGAACAAAAAATGAAACCCAAAGTTAAAGTAGCTCCGGCTACTCGAGCCACTCGAGCCAACTTGCCAGGTTCTAGCGTCTCAAAATATTTTACATATATTTTTTAATTATTAATATTATAATAATTATTAAATTTTCTTCTATTTTACATATTATTTTTAAATTATTAATGCTATAATTTTTATTATATATAAAATTATATAAAAAACAATATAATTATTATAAATATTAATATAATCAATTAATAATTTATTTTTTAAATATCTCGAGTCGGGCTGAATCAGCCTAAGATATTTATTCTTGGGCCCAAAATTCATCCTTAAATAGCATCAAACTCACCCATTAAGTCTAGCCCATTTTTTTTAAGCCCTGTCCAATTTCATCGGGCCGGTCCATCCAGGTAACGAAACCATATGAACAGCCCTAATATCAAATTCAAAGGAATCTAATGATTTGTTAATTTTTTCTGTTTTTTTCCTCTTTATTTAATCTTTCTGTTTTGTTCGTCTTTATTTCCCTTGTTAATAATTTACGGAGGTAGTGGTCAAGTAACGTGTTAGAATTTACGTTAACTGTGTCTTTTATAAATATTTTAATTTTTTCAGTCATTTTCTCAGAAGCAATATATATATATATATATATATATGTGTGTGTGTGTGTGTGTGTGTGTGTGTGTGTGTGTGTGTGTGTGTATAAGAAAGATCAAAGTGACAAGGTTGCCATGCTTAGATCTCAAGTTCAAATCCTAAATGCTCTCCCCAAATATAAGTAACAGAAAAAAAAAGGGTTTTGAGCTTGTAAGTTCCTATCCTAGCACATGTAAATCGAATTAAAAATTCACTCCCCTCCTGCACACAAGATCAAGAGCACATTAAGCATTGAGCCGTCTTCATAAATTTTTAAAGCAAAGATGATATGAATCCATAGATTTTTTTTTTTAAATCAAATGCACCAAATCACGGGTAACATCTCCACTTCTAGAGCTCACAAACACCTAAGATTCAACTATACAACGCACGCCATGGCTCCTTACTGTCTTCCGACTTATCTGCTGGATTCCACTTGATTTTCTCCCTCAAGCAGCTGGAGCAAGTAGTGTTTGCCAAAACCTCTCCTATCTCATAGAGTATCTGGAAAAATACCATCAAGAATCAACAAACAAATATATATAACTTTGTGCTATTTTAATGTTGCAATTACAAAGTGTGAGTTTTACTTTCACAATTAACATTTGTCATGCGCTCTTAAAATTATAATTGAGATTCTCTCACTTGGTGATCATGTTACCTAGGATTTTTGAAGAATGAATACCTGGAGTTCTTCTTCTGCAGCTTTATCTCGGCTTCGATTTCTTTGCCCAGTAAGAAATGAAGTTGGCAATTTCAAGACGCGAACCAACTCAACTGAAGAAAGCAGGCTAGCGGTTCATAATGAACCTGCAGCAATGATTGTAGCTTTTGGGTTCTAGAAGCGATGGCCCGAGTTATATCTGTTTCTGGACCTATTTGCAAACTATAAAGTGAAACATTAGCATCATTTGTTGTCAAGGGTCTATTCTCCCATTTAAGCTTTGATGATGTGCCAATAAATGGAATCAAAATGGTCAGTAGGCCTGATGATGCTCCTTCTACCATTTGAGTCAAAACTTCACTTGCAGCGCATGCTTAAATTGGTGGCTCATACTTCCCCAAAAGTAACATTGACACCTGTTAAATAAATTCTTAAAAGTGAGAAACCACAAATGTAAAAATTATTTCAAGGTGTCTGAGACTTCACGTTTTAAATATCGGAATTATGATATTTGAAGTAGTGCAGATTGACTTAATATCTCGAGCAGCAATATAGCTGATAAAAAAATACTGCCTTAACGAATAATCTGTGTACTTAACCCCAACTAACTGACGTCTTGATTCTTGACTTCTACAACTTTTTTAATTCAAAGATAAATTATATAATTCAATAATGGTCTCCAAGTTCTAAGGCATTGCACAGTTTTAGAATTGCAGAATCACACTTTTAATTCAATCATTCTTTCTGTATACTCAGTAAAGACTGACCAACAGTATAATGGCAAAGCACAAGTTCTGATGGCAAGCAAAATGAAGCATGACAGATACTGTTGTACTACAGTAAAAATATGTAGGAAATTCTTCCGAGCCCGTGAACAGAAGCTGCACTAAAATGATCCTATAGGTAATGATCTTAACAGATGCTTCTGTTCTCCTATTATTTGGATAATCCCTCAGCTCTGCAGGCTATAAGAAATTAAATATTATCTCAACAAATCAAAATTGTTTCTTCAACAAAGATAAAATTCATTAAAACGAGTAAACAAGTTCATTCTGAATCATGACAGATATACTAAAGCTGAAGCAACATGGTTCACTAACTCAAGATTTTTTCATTTATTAGCAAAGTGCCAATCCAATGCCGGTGCTAGTGCTACAAATGCACCATTCTTCCCTAAACTAGATGCAACAGCTTAAAGAAAAATGCTGAGCTTTGAGCACGGGATAGTTTGCCTCTAATCTAATACCAGCTATCCAGCTGATTAGCACTGAAGATACATCACTCTTAACACCTTGTTTGATATAAACGAATTTGAATTTCAGAATTTCTTTTATAAATGATAAAATTTGATTAAGAATTGTTGAATTCCATATATAATTAGTCCATGGTAATAAAATAAATACTTGCATTCATACCAAACATAAGATAATGGAATTTCAAATGAACTCCACAAAATCTTTGACAATTATTTTATACCAAACAAGGCCTAAGTGCTAGAAAGCAAATAGGAGGAGAGTGCTCAATGGTTATAACTGGGGAATTTGGTTTAATGGAAATGTAGTTGTCTTTAGAGTTGAAAGTTTTTCAGTTCAGAATTACCAAAAACAATTAAATCAAGTAATAATTGTGGACGGGAGATTGTAAAATTGCACCATCAACAAAACATCAAAATAAAACAGGAAAAATCTTGTCCATGAATACACATTAGGTATGGGCATTGATTGTAAAGAACTGCTAAATAAGCTAAAGAAAATAGTAAAATACCTGTACCTGATAATTGCCATCGCTGTCGATGAAATGAATTAAATTTCCTTTAGCTTTAACATCTTGAATCCCATATCTGGCCAATGATAGCTCGAATGACTCCTCTCTGTTCCGAGAAAAAAGAAAAAAAAAACAAGGAAAAGACAGCAGAATCAAACATATTTCTTATCTGATAATGCTCCAAAAATGGGAAAGTCCCTCTGTTTGTGTTAGTTGGTGAGAGAGAGAACGAAAGATCTGAACTTACAATCTTTGAAAAGAAGAGTTAGGGCTTGGGTGAAGAGCACTAGCAATGGCAGCAGCGATTCCATCTAAGTCTTTGAATAAGATTATTGTTTTTGGCGCAACCTTCATGATTCTTCCTCGCCTTCTCCGACTGCGATTTGATGCAACTTGTCTCTGATACAATGGAAGGGGCAAAATATGTATTAAAAATGTGTAAAAATTATTGTGTTAAGTTAAATGGCAGAAAATATTTATTAAGTATTTATTGTAATTTAAAGATTGTTAAATAAATAATCGAATAATTGGTAAAGCGAGAGTGGACACCAAGAATTCAAGTTTTAACCTTGTTATTTTGTTAACTTCAAATATTTATAAAATGGGTTTAATTAAAATGCCTTTAACAAAACTTTCTAAGTAGGTTATAACTCAGCGCATTACCGCATAAATTATTTTTTTAATATTTTTATTTTAATATGTTATGTTAATTTTTTATATTTTTATTTCAAAAGTATTATTTATAATTAAAATTTTTTTTACTATTAATATAAATATTAGGTACAGAGACATATAATGAATATATATATATATAGCTATAAGTGAATACAAGTCGAATTTAGTCGAGTTAAATTAAAATTTTAATCCGAATAAACTAATTAAATATATAATAATACTTAATCGAATTTGATTATAAAAATTTAATATTTCGACAGAACTAATTGTTTTCAAGTTTGAGCAAATTAGGGAGGGTTAATTTGGAATGGGCCAATGAATTCAGGGGTGGAACTACATATAGTTTGAGGAGGCAAATTTTTTTAATATATATATATATGTATATATATTGATATATAATTTAATTTTTAACCATAGGCCCCTCTCACTTTCCACCAAAACTAATATGGCCCCCCTCACTTTCTTGTTTTGGGTCCGCCCTTGAATAAATTGGTCTTTTTATACGTGGTGTAGTTTTTACTTACAATTGGAGAAAAAAAAATTGATTTTTTAGGATATTTAAAGGTAAAACAAAATCAAATAATAAAAACTTGAATTAGTTAATTAATTGGTGGAGTCCATAAATAAATTTTTTATATAAATACATTTTTTAATTAGAAAATTGAGTTCAAACTTCAAACTTCAAAAATTTCACATACAGTTAGCATTAATGGCATTAAATTAACAAACAAGGCATTAAATTAGCAAAAAAATTGTATTAATGACATTAAATCAGAAAACTATTAATGATATTAAATTAGCAAACATTCAATATTAATGACATAAAATTAGCAAATAGTCAATTGTTAATCGGTCAGATTCGGTTTACAATGGTAATTAGATTAGCATACGGAATTGAGACAATTCCAACTTGCAAAATACAACAAATTTAACTTAAATCGAACCGATTCTAAGCAAACCAACCATTCAAAAATCGACTAAAACCAATTGAGTTGGTTTGGTACTATCGGTTTTTAAATTTTTGCTACCTTAAGACCTTATCAATATTGAAAAGGAAGATTAATCCTTATATTACACATGCTTTACATTACAGATGTAGGTTATTTTACTTATATTAAACTTTTTTTTATTATTAAAAAATATATATTTTTATATTATTTTAAACGTAATAATTTTCAAATGCAAATTTTCAGAGGGAAGCTCACCGGACCTTTGTACAAGATCTAGATCTAGGGCTACCGTCGGTTCTAGTCCTCCCTCTCTCCTTTTCTCATCCTTTATTTTTTTGTTTTATTTTTCCTACCATCCCTTTTTTTTCTTACTGGGAGTTACATGCAACCTAAACTCCCAACTGTAAACACCAGTGAATCCATCGATTTTGAGCTCTTCAAAGCCTTTTATTAGTGTTTTTATTTCAATTTTGGGTCTTGGAGCTGCATAATCGTATCTTTCGACCAAATGATAGATTTTTCTAAGCTTTTTGTTCTTTAATCATCTTCTGGTGGTTGGCCTTCATATCTCATCCCACCCTCCTCCTCCTTGCTTATTTTTCAAGGAGAAGCTTTTTCTGGAGCTCTGGCTAAACCCACTTTATGACGCGATTCTGATCTTGATGGGTATTCTCTTCTTTGGCCCTATTTAAAGACCTTTGATCATCTCTTTCCCTCAACGAAATCCATATATGAGGATGCATGAGGTAGTAGAGATGTTTATGCTCTTTATAATATGTTGTTCCAATGGATTTGATGGATAATCTATGTGTTAGCTTTGTTGTTTCTATTTGTTCTTGGCCTTGCTATAGTTGTTTTCGGTTGTTCTCTGGAGAATGCGTTCAAGCTAAGTTTTGTGCCTTTCTACAAGGAGTTTATTGGAGATGGTTTTGCTCTGAGTATTGCTGCTGTAATGGTTGCCTGTGTCACTTTTTCTTGTACTGTTGTTTTTCTATTTTTGGCTCAATTGCCTTTGTATCTTCGCTGGCTCTTTGTTGCTTTTTTTTTGGATTACAATAGGAGGTTTACAGGTCAAGAAGATCTTGGAATAACTCTAGCATAGCTGACACCAACACTTGATCGTGTAGAAGCCAATCTTTTAAACCTGTAGGAACCTCTAATAGCTCATGGTACTCAACTAGAAAATTCAAAGCATATGATGCAAGCCAGTCTGCTGCATTATTAGCCTCGCGATAGATATACGACAATTGCTTTGTCCAATCCAGCTTAAGCAAAGAATAAATGTTAGTGATAAGAGCTGAATTAGCACTACACTGTAAACCTGGATTACACACCATCTGCATTGCACTATGACTATCACTCTCTACCATCAACTGCCTGGCTCTTTGTTGTTCTCAATTAGTTTTTGTGTTTTTTCCCTACTTCTGTACATTCATTTTCTGTCAATGAAATCCTTTTTTCTGATAAAAAAACTGCAATTTATTCAAAATATTCATAATACATATTGTTAATATTGCACAAACCATATAAAAAATTGTTAATACTCCGTCCACAAATTTATCATAATTTTAGAGAGAGATCACATGATCTAAATCAATTAATTTATTAGAGTAGTCTATGAAAATACGAAACTAAACTTGTACTATGATTGTAACACTAAGCAAAGTAATGATACTTGGTTATATGGTTTTATATTTAATTTATACAGAGGGTTCAAGTTAAGGAATTTTAGAAAAGTGATTTTGAATTATTTATGAATTTGATTTAAATCGTTTACTTTAGACAATAAAAGTAAAAATAAAAAATAAAATTTAAAAAGTATATTAAATTTTTTATTCACCAAAATGTTTTATTTAGGAAATTTTAAATTCTTCATTCCAAAAAAAATAAATTCTTCAGTAAAATATAAAATTTTATGAAAATTCTAATTTTAATAAATTATAGAATCTTATGAACTATTTTTATTAATGTAAAAATAACTTTAATTTTCGAAAGAAGTTTTGAATTGTATGAATTTGTACCCTAATTTGAAAGAAATTTAAACTAAAACGACCAGAGTTACCGGACGATACTAATGCCTGATTACTAATTTCACAATAAAAATAAAATAAGAACATAAATAACATTTCATATAATATAACATTTTTTTATTTCTCTTCATTTTTTACTATTTAAAAAAAAATTTATTTTGACAATTTAAAAAAAATAATTTTTATAAACAATAATTTTTTCCTTAATTAAATATTCAAATAATAAAAATTAATACTCTATTTAAATGAATAATAATATAATTTATTAATATATAATATTATATAATATAGGACTGTAAATACTGTTTATTATACTTGAAGAAATAATATATTTAATTAAAGTATTTTTATTTAGTTTGATTATATAATATATTTATATAAATAATAAAATAATCAAAATATTTTAAGTTAAAATTAATATTAGTTTCAATATTAAAATTTATATAAATTTATATTAAATTTATTTTTTTACACAATAATTAATTTTAATTTTTATAATTTTAATTTTTTTTAATTTTTTTATAGTTATTAAATATTAAAATCAATAAAATATTTATCAAATTATTCCCTAAACCCCAATCAGAGAGTTGTAAAGGCATGGAACAAGTAGAGAGGTGGTAGAAATGGCGAGACGCTGGCGGCAAAACCCCAATCAGATCTCAAAATTATCAGTGCGAGGGATCGCCAACGCCAATCAAACCCCTTCTCTGAGTTATCATTGAGAGACTAGAAATTGCACTCTTTCTCCAAACAAAAAAAGGTGAACAAAGATGCAGAAAACGGCGCAATCATGGTTCACGGGAGGTCCAAGCAGCTCTGCCACCTTCAACGATCAACAGCAACCAAAATCCTCCTCTTTACTCGCTGATTGGAACTCTTATGCTGCTTCTCAGGACTCTGATTCTTCAGCTTTAGGGTTCGATCTCGAAGCTGCCGTTCGTACCACCAGTGACAAGGTCACTGGCACTTTCAACACGTAAACTTAAATCCCCAACCCAATACTTCAAGTTGTCTTATTGCTCGGTTATGTCTTCAATTTTGTATCTTTTGCTTCATTTTGATCATTCACCGCACTGGACATAACCCAATTTCGGATTTTGAGATTTATTTAGATCTCTAACTGGCGAGAACTATTCCTTTAAAAAAAATTGGATTAATTCATGTAATAGAATTCGATCATTAATGGAGCGATTGTGGGTTTTAGCAGAAGTTTTTAGATTGCTTCTAGTTATTTAGATATCATTATACGATGTTGCATTAGATTTAGTTGCTTGTATGTACTAGTAGCTGCAAAAAATGTGAAACATTGTGCCTTTTTATGTTAGTTTGTTCAATTGTCAGCTTGAGATCATGGGTTTTATGTCTACACAGACGTCCTTTTTAGGTGGCTGTATCAGGATTTTGGTGCATGCCTGTGGCTTACATCAGAAGCTGCTGATAATAACATTGTTTTTCTCTTCAATGGTTCCAATATCCTTGACATTGCATTACTATAATTTAGCTACCATGCAATCTGTTTTTTTTAATCATTGATTCATTGTAATTACCCTGTACAGTTAGAGTTGATTCATTATTAGGATATGGAGCTTGTAACATTTGATTTGCCATTTGCCTTAAGTTTCATGCATTACCAATTTGGTCTATGATCTACATCGTAGAGGTTTTTCTTTTTCTTTTGAGGCTAAAAAGTGAAACTTGAGGAGAGGAAATGTCTTTTCCACAATCAGTCAAATTAGAGACAGTCTGACGAAGTCTGGTTCTTATTTTATGGATAGATTTATTTTTTTTTTTGGGTTAGAAGCTTACTTGTGTTGTAACCATCCATGAATGTTTCATTTGAACCAACTTCTGTTCAGTGTTTCAAAAGGAGTAAGGGATTTGCCTGGAAACTTTCAGTCTGCTACTAGCAATGTTCCTTCTGGAAGATCTCTAATGTACTTTGGCATGCTTCTTGCTGCTGGCGTGTTCTTTGTTTTTATTGCATTTACAATGTTCCTACCAATCATGGTGTTGATGCCTCAGAAATTTGCAATCTGCTTTACTATTGGCTGTGCCTTCATAGTTGGTTCATTCTTTGCACTTAAAGGCCCGAAGAATCAGCTTGCACACATGTCTTCTAAAGAGGTATATTACTCTTTTCTCTCACTGGTGCTTATGCTAATTAATCTCCTAAAGAAACAATAAAGTTACTATTGCTTATGCCTGGAATAAAGTTATTGTAATTTTCTTGTAAATGATATTTATTTGTCTTATTATTAACAGAGGCTTCCTTTTACATTGGGATTCATCGGCTCCATGGTGGGAACTATATATGTCTCTATGGTCCTTCATAGTTACATTCTATCTGTGCTCTTCTCTATTATACAGGTATTCGTACCTTTCAACTCCTGTTTGTTACTTTGAATTCTTTATTCATGTGCTTTATGTCTTACTCATGAGAAATAGGGAACTAAAATAGACAAGTTGGTAATAGTGTCTTGATCTGGTACCTGAGTGTAATAATTGTCTTGGTTGATGTGTTATGTGCACTACTAATAGTATGTTTGGGTAGAGGGGAAAGTAATGGGTGGAAAAAATAGAAAAAGGAAAATGATTTCCTTGTTTAGGAAATGAAAAGGAAAGTGAAGGAGAAGGAGAGTAGGAGGAAAATAACTGATTATTATAATTTATCCCTTGTGGCACACTGAATGCAGTCTCTCCAAAGGAGAGGAAAGTGGTGAAATTTACTCGATTGACCTTTGTAAATAATATCCTACCTGAAAAAGTAAAGTGAAAATTGTAATTTGAAAAACTTCCCTTTCATTATTTTCCTTCCATTTTCTTCCCATACATACAAAGAGGGAAAAAATCCTTGTCTATTTGCTTCCTTTCCCTGTGTCTTTTTACCTCAATTTCTTTTTCGCATGTTCAGCTCTTCCAAACATAGTGTCAATTAGGAGTGTTCACAAACTGCGTGAATTGTCCAAGCCAATCCTACCATAACCTGTGGTTTTGAATAAGTGATGATTTAATTTGGTTTTGAATAATTTTACAAACCGAAAGATTGGTTTCGTTATAGTTTTACTTTTCAAAACTGCCAAACCAAACCAAACCGTCATATCTATTATATTATAATATATTTATTTAGTAGATTTTATAAAGGGCAGCTCGGTGCACAAACACTCCCGCTATGCGCGGAGTCCGAGGAAGGGTCTGACCCATTGAGTCTTTGTACGAGGCTTTCCCTTGCAATTGCAAGAGACCGTTTCTACAACTCGAACCCGTGACCTCAGGTCACACGGCGACAACGCTTACCGTTGCGCCAAGGCTCCCCTTCATTTAGTAGATTTTATAGTATAATAAATTAAAAATAACTTTTTTATGAGAAGATTATGATGTATCATTAATAATTTTATTTTGATATAAAAATTAAATAATTATATATATTTAAAATTCAGGTGTAATATAGAAAATAATATATTATAATTTTAAGACTGATAAACTGTCAAAACTGAAATGAACCTTATAAAAAAAAAAACTTAACCATGTGCACCCCCTAGCGTCAATTTTGTGTCTTCTGCACTGTATACTCACCCCAGACTCTGATGTTTCTGAAATTGTTGGGTGTCATTTGTAATGGCAAGTATTTTCAATGCTCCTGTTTTCCAATTTTCTATTTATTGAAGAATTTTCTATGTTAGGTGTCATCCACATCTTGATTGGTCAAACATGCACTTTTTCGAAATGAAGAAATCATATATGTAAACAGTATGTGAAGAATCCATATGTTGGCAGGTGGTAGCTAGCAGATTGTTAGCTTCCTCAATACTAAAGTTAAGTGTACAAGTGGTAGTTAGGAGGTCTATTTATTTTTAGATAGGTTAGAATCTGTGTATAAATACCCATTTTAAATGACTTGTTGAAATATAACAAAATAGAAGTTTTACTCTGAAAATCTTCACCATATCTGTTTATTTTATTGGTGCTGTTGTCTGCAAAAAGTACCTCATACAGTCATATTATCCTCCAAATTAGGGAGCCTAAAAATCAGCAATATTATTAAGTACATGGTTTCATCCACAATCTTCATATCGTTTTGTTTTTATTTTTCTTCATCTTGTTTTTCTGCATTATAGATACACAGAAACTAACATGTTCTTTGTTAGGTGCTTGCTCTATCATACTATGCCATTTCTTACTTTCCTGGAGGATCTATCGGGCTCAAGTTTCTTTCTTCAACTTTCACATCTTCTATACTGAAATGTTTTGGAAGGTGACCTGAATGTATAATTATTTCTCAAATAGTTTTATTTGATACAGTATTGTAAGATATAGAAATGTTGAAGACCGTTCATGATATGGAGAGCTTCATTATTTTTGTGAAATTCAACTTGTGTCTTCCAATACGCTTGTAGAAATATTGCAATGCGAGATGAGAATATTTAATTGTATACCCTCCCTCCTTTTGGTTGAATGAGAAAAAAATATTAAAATTTCACTTTTTTATTTTATTTTATTTCTTACATGTGTTTTCATAATAGAAATTACGAAGAGGACTTTTTATTGGTTAGATAAGAAGAACAGGGATAATAATGTGAACATATGATACAAGCAAGGTAACTCTATCCCATGTTTCTTGGTTGAGTTTTAACTTTTAGGAGGTTTTTTGATGTTCATTAATAGCTTAGCTTGTGTACTGCACATTTGGCTCTTAGCATGTCGCGCCAGAACAGCATCTGGCCCAACATTATCTAATGATGCTTATAATTAATACATAAGATTGTTCATGGTTAAGTGAGATATTAATTATCTGTTTGCATGCTTGAATAACTATCATACATACAAGTCTGGCTGGCTTCATGAAAATATCTTGTTTGGCTAACCTGTGATATATGAGCCTATTAACCTGAACCAGGTTATACATTAACATGGAACTATGTAAGAACTTGCTTGCGAATACTGTTCGTGGCGGATTGCAGAAAAACAATTTTTTTCCATTTATATGGGAAAAGTATGATGTGTAAAAAAAAAACTTGGGTAGTTGTATACAGGACCAGTCAGAAATGGTTTGTGAGTCTATTGAATGGAGTATTTCTGGCAGAAAAAAAAATGATAACGCTGGTAACTGATGTTAAAATGTCTATATAACAACTGCGCAATTTACAGCTACAAAGTGAGTGTTAACCATGTTTCCCAATGGATCTAGCAAATATAATGAATGCAATATGTATCAACAAAAGGGTTCAGACCAGGCAATGAGAATGACAATATTGATGTTCATTCTCATTGGAGCCATTTACTTTTGCATAAAATAAGCTTCATTCTATCTTCCACGCATAAAGAAAAAGGTAAAATTCAGGCGTTGGCGGGTTGCTTCTTGTGGAAAAATACTTGCTGCGGTCGCTGGTATCACTGTTGGAGGCACCGGGGCTGCCGATATCATCATCGCCCTCCGGTGCTCCTGGTTTAAATATGAACAGCCCATGACCTGTCGTAGAGTTATTAAACAACCAATCATGAACATCCCAGAAAATTTGCACCGGTTGTTTGTTTACCATTACAGTTTGATTCCCTCTGAATTTCCATTGCAAATTCTTAACATGAATCACCACAAGTCCATCTATGCTAATCCACATTTCAGGGTCTTTAGGCCCTGATGTTGAGCTCTCTACGACAATGTCATGTTCTTGTTTCCTTACATCAAATTTAGCTCTTGTAGAAAAAGATTTCTTGGCAAATACATTTTCCTTCTTGTAAAATAGAACAGCTTCTGAAAGAGCAGGTTTTGCTTTTGTTCGTTTATAAGCTTTCTTCTTATTATCTCCCAATAACAATACAATCTCTCCATCTGACACTAAAGCAACAAAAAACTCACTACAAGGCTCAGGGCTACCGGAAAATCTAGCCGAACGAAGATCCCAATAAACATCTACTTGAGAACCTTCGAGCTCGAACGATTTGCTCCCTTTTTTGCTCCAGAAAAACCATGGTTTAAGGTCAATTTTGCAATTGTAATAAATGTTACCACTATCTGGGTTATTGAAGATGAGATTAAGAGAGTGATTCATATGGTTATTGCACCATAAAACTGTGACATTACACCAAATTCTTGAAATATATGTCTGGTAAACACAGGTAACAGTGCTTTGAGGTGCTTTGTTTGGTATAGGATCATCTGATATTTTCTCTGCTAAATTTTTTGAAGATTGAGCTCCTACTGAAAAGGCTCTCAATGGATGTTGAAAAGACATTGACATCTCCCAAAATTTTCTGTCAAAACCAACATCCAATCTAATCACATGTTCTTGAATTTTGTTGGTTTCACAATATCCTGATTTTTTTTTTCTTGATCAACACAAGAACTCCAAAAAAAAAAAAGAAAAAAACTTTGATCTTACCTCTTCAGAGAGAAGAGTTTTTTAAAGGATCAGACTGACGAAAATGTGATGCTAAACAATCATTTGAAAACATTGTTTTTGTTAAATCAAAAGTGTTTATTATTGCAGTAACAGAAACAGAAACATAATAAAGGAATTGCAGGAAAATGGCTCCAAAAAGATTTTCTTTTTCTTCTGTGTTTTGATAGTCTGAAGAAAGAAAATTGAAGGAATAATGGGAGATGAAAAAGTTAGTTTGGTGAATTGAGAAAATGTCTCGAAGGTAGAGGTGCAATAAGAAGAGGTAGACGAAACACAAGGGGAGGTCAATAAACTCTCTTTTGTCTTTGCTGCAAACTTTACTATATATAGACTCTTCTTTTTTATCATTTTATTTTTATTTTTATTTTATTTCAATAATCACGAGTTGACCCTTAACAACTGAAAAATATCTTTGACCGTGCATTTTGTAGAAAATATGCACCTAATCATTCGCTTATAAATTAATTTGGATAATCCATGAGAGAAAAAAAAATCTTTTTTTCTTATTAATTATTTTGTAAGATTATTATTTGATTAATTACTTTAATATGAAACGTTTGATATTTTATAATATGAAACATTTAATTATCTGAATCTTACATATTTGACTAATTGCAAATGTATTTTACATATGTTCTGATTCGAATTACAAATATTTTTTTTTCGAAACCAAGTCACTACATTTCAATAGAAATATGATATAAAACACAGAACTGATTGAAAAAACTACAAGTCTTAACATTAAAGAAACATGCAAATCTTCATATGCTTAAGAGCTTAATCATACCAAAATTCCAATGCCAATTTGCTTTGAGCTGTGCCTCTGTTTCACTTTTATGCTCATCATCATCTTCTATTTCCAACTCTGGATCAAACTGCTTCCTACACGTTGGATTTTAATGCTGTTCCCATATTATCAGATGCAGCAGCAGCAGCAGCCTGAAGCGCCTCTACATACAACACCTTCGTTAAATTCATAAAACGACGTCGAAAGGTTGGTATCCAAGTCATGGATGCTACAACGCCACAGTATGCATATTGAATCTCAAGTTTAACAATCACTGTTTTGATTATGTTCACGAATTAAGGCTAACAGAGAACACTAAACACCATTCTAATGAATCAAGTTGAATAGAAAAAATGTCTGTGCTTCTGTGCAGCTGCTATGAACAATTTGAAAACGTACCTTCTAATTATGCCTTGCAACTGCGCTTTTTTCACATTGTCGGTGGATGGAAATCCAGTCTCATCCCAGTCCTCAGGATTTTCATTTTTGCATCTAATAATTAGCATTCTTAGGCAATTTTCTTCATTTTCATCTGATTGAAGTTTCTTTATTTGCTCTTTCATAATCAACAATGGTTAGATCAACCACCGAAACAATTTATCCCTGGGTTCTTGTTAGATCTACACCATCAGCTGCACTATCCGATTATGATGATCATGATATGAATTAGAAAACAAAAGGCTTATAGAAGATAAGTATAAGAAAAGACCTACAGATCACCACCAAACCAGTGAGTCCGACTTTGCAGAAGCCCGATGACAGTGTAATAGGAACCAAGCTGGAAGTTTGATGCTCAACCACTTACAATCACCCTTCATAATGCACGCCTCAATGTCTTTGATACTTATCAGGCCACCATGAATTAGTACTCTACCGTTCTCCTCACACGACTTAAATAACTGATCCCATACCTGTAACATTTAAGCTTAAACTATGCAGTTCACAGCAACTTTATTTTGAATCTTTTATTATAAGTTGTGTTGAGAACTTTATACATGCACCGGTTTATATTGTTGGATTGCCAATTTCAGCGTTTTTTATCTTTGTGAGGATAGTTTTGTTTCCGGTGAATTCTCTCTTCTGCCTGAAAGACTACTGGTTTTCTCATCTTTTTTGAGGGGCATGTTTTTTCTATACTGAGGCCTGGCTATCACACATGCGACTGAAAGTCATAAGTCAAAACCCATGGACATGTAAAAGTGCTAATTAGTCATAAATTTTTGCTAATTGAAGGGTTCTAAATTTCATCACTCCCCCTTTCTGTTTGATCAATGATCTCCAGACATTGTATTCATTTGTATGTGCACGTGTACAGAGAAAAGGCAATCAACTCTGGTAACGTACCTGGGCAGGGATGATCCTTCACTCAAGTAGAGTAAATCATTTACATATTCATCAAATAGTGCAACCACGGCCACAACATAGGCAAGTCCCATCTGGAGTGAATCTTCCTGGAAATTTATGGATCTTGGTTCAGATGAAATTTAAAACCAACACAAAGATAACCTATCAACATATCAATATCCACGAATATTGTAATCGAAACACAGTAAATGGAATGGAAATGTGACTTTTAGCAGACCTGATGGACTATTACCACACTATAAAGTCCAAGAAAGAAGCTGGATATAATTGCACCTAAAACAACTCCTACAACAGCCAAAGGCCACAAGATAATGCGAGACGAGAAAATGGAACACAAACAGTTTCCAAGAATGGCCCTTCTCTACCAATCAAATCTTCTAATAACCTTTTCCATCCTCGGAACAGCATGTATGGGCTTTTCCGCAAAGCCAAAACTGTAATCAGAAGCATATCTACAGGAACGGCAATCAGGATCACCAACAAACAACTTGGCAATTTTGATAACCTATAGAGAACAAAATTGAATCATATCGACATTGATATTTAATATTTGCCCCTCTTTATTGGTTGAATAAATAGCAGACGAATAAAAGGAAATTTCTTACTTTACATCCATTGGCTTTTCACCCTCTGGGACTTTCTCAGATAATTCATCCATGTAAGAGAAGTAAGAATGGAAGCACAAATCAGTGAAATCCCGTACAACTGTACAGCTCCCTTGGATAGTGGAGATGCAACCATCCTGATAATAGAAAGTTCTCTTAGAATCCAAATTACAGTCAAGTCACACTATATGATGAATCTGAATTAATAACAACAATGTAAATAAGAAACTTTGGAAACAGAGCACAGGGGTAGTAAGGAATTTTTTTTAGAACATTAACTTATGATATTTAAACAAATTAAAGTTTGTTACTTTGGCGGGTTCAACAGGGGGCCATCAATTCAACTCATCAAACAAGTAGAGGGCATAAAGAAAAACTTACAGCAAAACAGTGGAATAATTTTTCTCTAACATTTTCTCCAACAGCTTCAAAAGTAGCAATAAGAGGAGCAAAGAATCCATATCCAATTCCACCCAAAAAACTTGCAGCAATTCCAAAAACTGGTCAAAGGAACAAAGTCAATGGCAATAATAACACCACCACAACCTTGAGAACAAGCCCAAGTCTTTTAGTTCTACAATTTCAAACAAAGCAGGAAAAACTAGAGATTCAAAGTGAAAGAAAAAAAAAAAAGAAAAAAAAAAACCACATTGTAGGATGAAATTCAAAATGATTCAAGAGAAGCATACCTTGCCACACAATATAAAGTCCATAGAAAATGAGCAATCCATAGCCCAATTATAACAGCTGAATTACCAATCCCTATAATCCCCACCACCAATGGACAAATTATAACACCTTTTAAAAAAAATTTAATTTATTATTGATATAATCCCTACCAACATTACCATTTCAAGAGAAATTTAAAAGTTTGTTTAACATAGAAATTGAAATTATTAAGGGTGTTTCTCAAAACTTAAAAGCTGGTCAAAACTGATTATAAGCAGTTTTTAAATTATAAGTTGTTTATTTAAGTGTTTCTGAAAACTTAAATAGTAGATTATAATATGATTTTAATCAGTTTTTTAAAAGTTGAGTTTTACTACTTTTTTAAACACTTATTTTTTAAGCAGTTTTGACCAAGTAAAAGACCATACTATCCCTACCTAATCTTCAATATTCCAAATTTGCCCACCCTATACACTTTATTATTATTATTATTATTATTATTGCAAAATAAATTTTGAATTGACATTTAAAAAATTATTTTTATACAATAAATAAACTCAGGGACAGTTTGGTCATTTTGACAGTTTCTGCAATTAAAAACTGATTATAAGCTGATTTTACAGAAATACTTAACTGATTATAAACTGATTATCAGCTGATTATTAACTAGTTTACAGAAACGCTTAACTGCTTATTTTTAATCTGATTATAATCTAAAAATCACTTATTCACAGTAAGCTGAAAAACTCCAGTTTTGAGAAACATCCTCTAAAACAAAATTTCAGATGGAATTGAAATTCTAATTTTTTTTTTGCTCAAAATATGAAATTTACTTTCAATAATTCTAATAAAATATTTTTCAATCACAAATCAAGAGACAGAATATTAAATCAGCTCTACTGGAATAATTAAATAACTGAGAGTTTACACAATTACCTTTAAAATATATTTAAATTAAACATAAAAAGAATCCAATCACTATATATACATATATATACCTTTGAGAAAGCTAAGGATGAGGAGCAAGAAGAAGAAGGGCAAAAAGTATAAAAAGCTCCATAGCTTGGCAAGCAAACTTACAGGAGCTCTCATGGAATCTAAATTAGAGAAATAATAATTAATAATAATTGAATGTAAAATGGGGACGAAATCATAGGGCTGTTCATGCAGCCCGTGGCCCGTAAAACCCGGCCCGGCCCGAACCCATACTAGGGTCGGGCCACGGGCTTCAAAATCCAACCCGAGCTATGCTCAGGTCGGGCCACGTGCTTCAAAATCCAACCCGAGCTATGCTCCGGTCGGGCCTCGGGTTGGGATAAAAAATGATACCAAAACAATTGTAACACCCATATACCCTGTATACGTACACAATATGCTTATACGATCGTAATATACGTATACTGAATATAGAAATGTCACGGTTTACAAAACACACAAACCATCCTTTTAAATAATAATAACAATTTTAAAACATTTAAGTAAATTTATAAAACACAATAGACCAAAATGTTTATACAAGACGCAACAGAAAATGTAACATATTTACAAATACATATACATCAAAACTCAAGTTTTATAAAATAGAAAATATATACATGTTTGGCAATGTGTCTTTGATCTTTAAGCTCCACTATCAACACCTCAAGATCTAGACTATACTCGGCCTAGGGGAACTCTCCAGTTCTTCCCTGTCACCTGCTTGATGAATCACACTCGCGCTAAGCCAACGGCTTAGTGGTACAAACTACAATAATGCTATGCTTCAATGCAATGCCAGCATCACACAATCAAGTTTCTTATGTATTATAAGTATCACATAACATTATATTTATCTCCATAGTGCATATAAAAACAAAGATAAACATATATCTCATTATTCATTTATTTCACCATTCAAGGATCACATTTAAACAAACACAAGCATGGGCCCAAAAAGAATCTAATATGTTATTCAAAATTCAGAGTTACTGCTTTGGTCCATAATCATAATCATCAATACATTTATCCATGGATATCAACTAGATTTGAGCTTACGACCCAGTCATTTCACTCAATCTAGTTTCAATAATTTGGTTTTGAGTTAAGATAAGAAGTTAAGTTGGTGTTGGTATTGGAAGTGTTTGAGTTGAGTTTGTATTAGGGTTTTGAGTTGGTGATTGTTCTAGATGTTGAGTTTGATAAATTATTTTTGTTGATCTTCAAGTTGTTTGTGTTTTATGAAGTTAGAAGTTTAGAACACATGATTTTGGTTGGAGGCAGTAGCATCTGGGATGCCACGCCCGTGGCCCTTAGATGCCATGGCCGTGGGGTGTTGAACAATTTGGGGCAGAATTGTTTTCTAACCCACGCCCGTGGGGGTTGGGGTGGCCACGGCCGTGGGCTTTAGTTACTGATGTTGAGTTGTAATTTGTGCTCTAAAGGTCTAAGATGAGGTTAATAAGTGATAAATTGTATTGGAATTCATGTATTGTATCATTTTTGGACTAGGTTTTGGAAGAAGGTGATTTGCCCTAATTTAAGAAGTGAAGAATTCTTGGAAAAAGAAGAGTATAGAGTTGTGTGAGTGTTCTTGAGGTAAGTACAAACTACATTATTGCATACATTCATATGATGTTGAGACTTATCACACATTTGATTGTAAATGTGTTAAGAAATTTAATGCATTGTTGATGCATATTAATAATGTTATGTTTGGTATAATATGAATGTTGTGATGAGCATGTAAAATGTATGTTAATGCAATTGGTTGGGTACACTTGAATAATGAATTGAGGTATAATGAAATGTAAAACCAATGTGGTTGGTTATATGATGATGAAATGAAACATGAGATATGAAATGTGAAAGATGTGATGTTATAATGAGATATGAAATGTGAATTGAGATATGATGAAATGTGAAGCCATAGTTGTTGGCTATGACAATGCAAATGAAATAATTGAGGCATAGTTGCCTAGTTGATTGTGGAATATGAAATGAGAAATGAAATGAAAAGAGTTTGATAAAGAAATAAATGAAATGATTGTGTGCCTAATATGTTAATTCAATTTTCAGAGTTCTGGGTTTGGCGGCATGCCTATGAATCACTGGATAGGTGAAATGACCGGGATTAATTTTTTTTAATTTTTTTTAAATTTATATTTTGATAATTTGTTTTTTTAAAATATTATATATAAAAAATGATATAATAATTTATATATTATTAGATATAATTTAGTATAATAAATTTTTAAAGTAATTTTTATAGGTAATTTTTATTAAAATTTAAAAAAAATCATTTTTTTTTAATTTTAAAAAAATCGGGCCAGCCCGGCCGGGCTTTGGGCCAGGCCACGGGCTGCAAACTGCAGCCTGAAAAAAACTGGGGCCGGGCTTCGGGCCGAGGTCAAACCCGACCCGTGTACACCCCTACGAAATCATAAAAAAAAGCCCTTTTTTTAAAATTAATCTTTTTCTTAACCGCTATAACTTTATGATGAGGTGATGGGTTACATGGCAGGAGATGGTGGTTACCACCGATACACGTGGCAGACGATGGAGGATTGAAAAGAGTGAAAGGCCCGTGAAACGGAGAGCTGAGACTAAGAGCCTTTCCGGTTAACTCACGCTTTTGGCGGGAACCAACCGCCTACCAAAACTATCTTTGGACTTCAAATTAAGCTTTAAACTGCACTAACTAAGCGCACAGCGGCCCAATAATTTGGGCTGCCTAAAAAATTTACGCGTTCAACTTTTTTTATAATTTTTTTACTTTATTGGAATTATTTTAGTTAATTTATAATATAAAAAAAATTGCACACCGTACGCATTTTAAATTGTGCTTTGTCAACTTTACAACTAAAATTTACGCGTTTCATATGTTTTATAATTTTTTTTTACTCTTATTGAAGGTATTTTAGTAAATTTATAATAGAAAAAAAATTGCACCCCTTACGCACTTTTAATTGTGCCTTTTCAACTTTTATTTTCAAAAACACAATTTTGCTTCTTTTTTTTTTACTTTTTTACGGAAATGATGGTCTTTTTTATTTTTTTTTCTATTTTTTTATTTGAAATAATTTTTTATTATCATATTTTTAATATATATAAAAAATAAATATATATACAATATATACATAATATATACATAATATATATAAAATACATACTCGATAATACAAACTACATCTGCATAATGATTTAAATATTTATTTAATTTTTTATTTTCACAACATCCATTTAATATTCAATAATTTTTATATAAAATACACACAACTTAGATGACAAATATATAATATATACACATTTATAATATCTACGAAACATACATAGAATATCTATATGACAAAATTATGTGTATTTTTTATGTTTGTAATATGTAAAATTTGTTTAAAAATAAATTTAATTTTTTGTATATTTTATTTTTTTGTAAGTGTTATTTTTTTATTTAAAATTAAATTTTTTTCTTTATAAAAAATATAATTTTTATAAGCTTAAAAATAATTTAAAATATTAATTTTTATTATTTTATTAGAATATTTTTATTTAATAGTAAAATTTATAAAAAAAGGGTAAAAATTGAAATAAAATATTAATTGTAGAGAGGGAAGAAATATTTTTGAAAAAAAACTCTTATTTTAGTGAATAGTGATGTATTTTTAAAATTTTGCTCAAATTTTTTTTATAAAAGTTTAGATATTTTTAATTTTTATATTATTTTTAAAATAAAAATTATTTTTTATATAGTTATATAAATGTCCCTATAATAATCTCATAATAAATTATGTAAACTTATAAATTTATAATAAACTAATAATAAACTCATAATAAACTATGTAAACTCATAATCAGCCTCTTTTGCAAAACATTAGTCTCCTGGAAGTTGTTTAGTTCAAAAATAAATCAGCCTCTTTATTTTTTCTTTTCGATTCCCCATAAAATGCACTTATTTTTTAGTTGAACATTTAAAAGATTGGTGATTTTCACCACACCCTTCATAACCTACAGTTAAAAGATTAACATATTAACATATTCTAACTTCTTAGCTAAGGCATCAACAATAGCTGTAAGTAGTGAAATTTTATCTACTTCATGTACACCAGCTATCTTCTTAGGTAAAGTTCTTTCACTAGACCAATTGTAATTATTTGCTGCCATAGACTCAAACAATTCCAATGCTTCAGCTTTATTTTTGTTCATTAGAGCACATCTAGCAGATGCATCTATTGTACTCCTTAATGGTCCTGTTATCCCATTATAGAATGTTTAAATAATTAGTCATTCTGAAATTTCATAATGAGAGCACTTCCTTTGAAGATCTTTAAATCTTTCCCATGTTTCATAAAGCGTTTTACTATCAGACTGCATAAAACTAGTTATCTCATTTCTGAATTTTTCAGTTTTTCAGGAAAAAAATATTTTACCAAAAATTCTTTAAAAAAATCATCACAAGTGGTGAAAGTTCATGCAACTTGTCATTGCAACTAAGCTTTTGCCTTATCCTTCAATGAGAAAGAAAAAAGACGTAGCCTAATTGCATCATCACTGACTCTATTCATCTTGATTGTGTTATAAATTTTTAAAAAATTTACCAAATGAGCAATAGCATTTTCCTGGTATAACCCATAGAAAAGCTGTTGCTAAGCCATGTTGATGAGAGTTGGTTTAAGCTCAAAATTGTTAGCATTTACTGCAGGGCGAGTAATGTTTGATCCGATCTGAGCATTAGGCATAACATATTCTCTCAAAGTGAGATTTCTTAGTTTAAATTAATCTTATGGATCCACCATATTTACTTCTTCGTCACTAGCTTCTCCCACGTCAACCCTACTTTCTTCTTCTAGAGACTCTTGTGCATAAATTTATTCCCTTTCTTCTCTTTCTAAGAGAAGTCTCGCCCTTCTTTCTCTATTATTTTCTCCGCACCACTTTTTAATTTCAGGATTAAAATTTTTTTAATAATACTTGTTTATTACTGAGTATATAATTTTTGCAGAAAATAATTAAAATAACTTTCAAATTAATAGCCTCTTCAAACCTACTGTTATCAAATTAATATCTTCTTCCCTGACAACGGCGTAAAAAACTTGTTGAACGATTAGTATGTGCTATAGCTCAGTATCATAAGTGCACGGATCGTGACAAGTGGTAAAGTAATAATAAAGATCATTTTCAAAGAGAATGAGTAAATTGATTAACTATAATTCAATTTGACTATTATCTGAAAATAAAAAGATTAAGTTGATATTTTAAAAATTATTAATTAACAATCTCTAATTTAAAATTTTAAAATTAAATTCAAATTCAAAATTAAATTAAACAAAGATAATTATCTATTAATTCAAACTTCAAATTTAAACTCAAATTTTTAAATTCAAATAATTAAGACAAATAAGTAGGATTAGGTTTCATTAGAATTATTTCAAATAGGCAAAAATAATTTTTTGAACTAATTCAAACCTACATTGAATCAAAGTTACCAATTATTTAAATTTTAATCTTTCTTTTTCTTAAACAAAAAAAAATAATGATTGATGGAATCTATAAGTTTTATTTTTATGAACATTAAACTACAATAATCTATCAAACTCAAAATAACTAAATTGATCTCTAGATAATTCTTTTATCTTTAAATAAAGTTCCTAAAGTTGTTGATTTCTTAATATAAAATTATACCTATCTTTCACTCATTATATGATTTCAATTGAACTTGTAATTGATGACCAATCAATCATAATTATTAAGATCAAAATCAATAAAACTTTAATTCAAAAGAAGAATGAATCAATTTATTAAATATTTACTATCTATAAATCTAAATTTACCTAATCTCACTAAGGAGAGTAGTTACTCATAGTTAAATTAAACATAAAAACATAGCAATTAAGAAACCAAACATTAAATCCATAATTCTAATATTCAATTCAATAAAAAACAAAAGTATTAAAAAAAAATATAAACTTGAAAATCTAAACTGAATATAGTGTTCAAACTAGATGGATGAAGCTGTAGAAAAGATGAAGTCTTCCTCTAACACAATCTTTTCCTTTTTTTCATCTCCAATCTTGTATGAAGGTTTTTAGAGAAAGAGAAAAATGAGATAGAGATGAATTGCTTCCAGGATGCTCATGATGGTTACCGTTCGCGTTCCTAATCACCTTACTAATATAAACTCCTACCCCCCTCAACTTTTGTAGAAATTCAAATTTAAACTTTCAAGCCAATTTTATATCAGATAAAAGCCTTATCTTGAATTGACTCCTCTATCAAAGTTGTATCCCTTCAAGAGTATATGACTTTAGGCTCTTGAATCATCTCAATTGGACTTTGAACGCCTAAGTTATCACCTAATTACTCTCAACAGCTTGGACTGAAATTCTGCTTCTGTATTTTAAGCTCAATTTCGACTTTATAGTCGGAGGCCTAAATAAACTCGAATTTTGACGACCAGACCTTTATGAAAAGCTTGAGATGTCATCTATCAACTTAATGAAGATAACGTTTTCAATCTTATACTTTATCATTATTAAAATCTTCATTGAAGTTCTGAAGGTTTAGTCTACCTAAAATTTCAGTTTGTACAAACCTACAAGAAATTAATTCAAACTAAGCTTAATTTAAAAATAATGAAATTAAAACATATAAATAAGCTTAAAATAAATTAATTCAACTCAATTTTATGCTAAAATCGATAGAAAAATATATATTCGAATTGCACTTATAAAAAAGAGTATCTTTTATTAATAGTTTGAGATCATAGCGCTAAATAATTAATATTGTTAGAGTTTTTTTTTAAAATAATTACTATATATTTAAATATTTAAAATTATTGAGTTTTTTTATAATCAATCACATAATTGGATATAGATTTAAAATTTAGGGGCCTAATACATTAATTGCCCCCTGAACTTGACAATTTTAGTTATTTTGTCCTATGTATTTATGCATTTGCCATATTACCTTCTATACTTGTCTATTTTATTTTGATAGACACTTATATAATCATATATTGGTGATTTTGCCTCTTGAACTTATCTATTTCATATTCAACAAACACCTAGATAAATATAATGTTACAGATGTATATAAATATCTATTTAATACAAAATATATAAGTACAATTGGCAAAGTGATTAATATATGATTGTATAAGTGTCTATCGAAACAAAATAGATAAGTATAAGGAGCAATATAGTAAATGCTTAAGTACACAGAGCAAAATGATCAAAACTGTCAAATTTGAGGATAATTAATATATTAAGCTAAATTTGGGGGAGCGAAAACTAATTTACTTTAAAAAAATTTACGATATATAATATATATATATATTATATAGAAATTAAAATATTTAGGGGGGCCAAGGCTCCTCCCACAAGACACGTAGTTTCGCCACCATGTGTGATATCAAATTCGTAAAAGAGAGTGTTATTTAACTAGAGAAGGCCATCAAAGAACTTGGACATTGCGGAAGTGGTATAATTTAAAAGGCGATGGTTCCACAGGGGCAAGGCAAGTGTGTTGGACTTGGATAACCAACTAAATAGTATGAAAGCCGATGGTTTGATGAGATAGTGTGGTCAGCCCATGATTGCCATTTGCGTTTGGAAGAGGATAATTACTTCCAACGAGAACAAATTGGTGGAAGTAGAAGTGAAAAACAATATCAAGCCCGCGAGTTCTCTACAATAGTAATTTTTGCAAATAGGAATGAAAGGAACGGAAACGAAGTACTAATTCTCTATAGAAATATTCTTTTAGGACAAATGTTCAAATAAACTCTTCAAGTATTATCAATGTCTTGACTTAGTCTTTAAATTTTTTTAACCAAATAAATATATATATTATAAAAAACGAGTCATTTAGATACAAAACAAAATAAAAAAATGAAAAATTAATATATAATAAAAAAATTTAAATAAGAAAAAAATTATTTTTATTAAAATTAAAAATATATAGAAATTATAAATATTATTTTTTTATTTTGAGAATGAGACCAAAGAATATAATTATATTTTACTTATCAGCGTTTAACAATTTTTTTAAAAAAATCAAAATTCAATAAATATAAGATCATGAATTAAAAATTATGAAAATTAATTTTTTATCATACAGAAATTAATAATTCAATAAAAAATCATTATATATGATTTTGATTTTTAAAAAATAATGTAGAGTATAAAATAATTATATTTATAATCTGTCAAAATTATTAATTTTTTTAAAAAATATATTTTTTATTTTTTAATTATTTAAAAAATATAAAATAAATAAAATTAATTTTACAGTGCTACCTCAGTATTTTAATGATAAGTTAACTTTTTTCAAAGTCAAGAATCTATATAGCCTCTTCTTTAACTTAAAAAAAATAAATTAATAAAAAATATTTTAGTTGATTTAAACTAATTTTATTTAAAAAATTTAATAATTTTTTAAAGAGACATGAATAGCGCGAAAACGACGATATTGTAGTGAGAGGAAGGGGGGGGTATTAGGGTTGTTCATACAGTTCGCGGCCCGACCAACCCGGCTCGGCCCGAACTTATACTAGGGTCGGGCCACGGGCTTTAAAATTCAACCCGAGCTATGCTAGGGTCGGGCCTCGGATTGGAATTAAAAATCTCGGGCCGGCCCTACCCAGCCCGAGATATTAATTTTTTTTATATATTTTTAATTTTTTTAAATTTATATTTTGATAATTTATTTTTTTAAAATATTATATATAAAAAATGATAAAATAATTTATATATTATTAGATATAATTTAGTATAATAAATTTTTAAAATAATATTTATAGGTAAATTTTATTAAAATTTTTTTAAAAAAATTATTTTTTAAATTTTAAAAAAATTGGGCCGGCCCGAACCCAGCCAAACCCGACCAGACCTGAAGTGGCCCGGCCCGACCGGGCTTTGGGCCGAGCCACGGGCTACACACTGCAGTCAGAAAAAAACTCGGGCCAAATTTCGGGCATGGGTCAAACCCGGCCCAACCCGATCCGTGTACATCCCTAGGGGGTATAAACTAACGTTTGGATTTCGATTGGTGAAGCATAGTGGTCATGAGTATAGGAAAACTATAAATGGTCAAGAAATTAGGTGTCGTTTCCTCTTTTAACAAGTTGAAACGCGTGTAAATAATTTCAGAATAATGGCGACATTCATCATCATACTAAATTACTAGGGGTGTTCTCGGGCCGGGTTTACCTTCAGCCCGAGGCCCGACCCGAACTTTATTCGGGCTGTAAAAATGAGCCCGTAGCCCGGCCCTAAACCCGGTCGGGCCGGGCCAACTCGGGCTGGCCGGGTCAACGGGCTGAACTTTTTGTTTACCCTTTTTTTTTATAGTATTTTTTGGGCCAATTTTACGAGTGTTTTTTTTTTAGTATGTCCACTGATGAAAAAGATTCCTTCCCTCTGCACAAGAAAAAACAATTAGTAAATATGGAATACTGGAGAACATTGTATCTTTCCATCTCAGACGAAAAATTACAAAAGAACCCAAATGCAATTAATAAATATTATATTTTGCATTTAAATACTCGGGAGTACCAGAACAATTCAGTGTCGTTTTTGAAGTTTCTCACCTTACTGTCAGCTATCATTTTAAATAGATGATTTCTCTCCTTTGGGAAACGTCCCCAAGACTCCAGATAAAACAATGGACCAGTGGTTGCTGAAAGATTTGATATAACCTGAATTGTACAGGGAAAAGAGAGCAGACGAATTTAATAGAGTAAAAATCTAATGTGAAACTGCATTAGAAAAAAAATTGATCAAAGGATTCATCTTAGAAGGATAAGATTATAAGTAACTACGTATTATTACTCCCTTGTTTGCCGACCAAGGCTACTGCTGCTGCTTGCTGGGACGAGCGCTGGGCCACTGTCTGCTCTGCTGCTGGATGATCGATGGTGATTCGTGAAAGAGAAGAGCGCAGAGGGAGGAGCGCTCTGGCTGCGCAAAGAAAAGAGGGCAGAGGCGTGTTTTGATTTTTAGGTTTTCATTAAAGTAAGTATATATACTGTATATTTAAAAATATGAAAAATTTTCGGGCCGGGTCGGGCCGGTCCGAAAATTTTGAAATATAATCCGAGGCCCGACCCGACCCGACTTCGGGCTTTAAAATTTAACCCGAAGCCCGACCCTAACTAATTTTCGGGCAGGCCCAACCAGACCCGATTTGCTTGGGTCGGGCCGAATTTTTCGGGCCACGGGTTTTTTGAACACTCCTATAAATTACTAATAAGTTTTGGGTAACGCAAGGTCATCTTCAGATTGTTTCATGTCAAGAGCATTAAATATTTTAGAAAATCAAATTCACTAAACTACCCTTCTTTTATTTAAAGGAATATTATAATTTTTACTAGTCCTATAATGTTCTAACAATTTAAAATTATTTAATTTTTAAGATAATTACATTATCATCCACTATTTAATTCTAACATTTTGTTCCTTTTAAATGCTAAAATAATTTTCATTTTTTCAAATCATATATTAGAATAAAATCTTTAACCTAAAATAATAAATTTAATTTTTGATATTAGTGGAGAATTTCATTTCAATTGAGGGGGCAATTAAGTTATTTCATGTGTTTAAAAACTCCATTGCTCTGTAACCTCTGTTCAGTGTTTTTTTCTTTTTGCCAATGCTACCGACTACTCTGTTGCCTTATTTGAATTGCTCTTCATATCATAGACGCTGCTGCTTTTTAAGGGAAGAGATACAGAGCCAACCTTTTTTCGGCGAATGCAAACTTAAATGATCTTCGCCTTAATTGGGTCAATATCTAGCCATTTATTACCTTTCAATGCTTTAATTATTTTACTTAATTTATAATTATATGCCTTGTTCAAATTTGTATGTGAGACTATGAATTGGGAAATAGAGCACAGAGACTGAGATTGAGAAATGAGGCATTTCTACATAACAAATCCAAATGTTGTGATTCTTTTTTCTACAGCTTCATTTTTTTTTTCTTAAAAAGTTCGAACTTTGGAAATACGTTTTTATAAGGTTCGAACCCTTGACCTCTTCTATTGAGAGTAACAACAGGTGGCCAGTTGAGCAACCCAACTAATTCTACAGCTTCATTTATATTAGCTTCTATGGTGGTTCTACCTGAGATAATTTCCAAAGAATTATCTTGGTTTTCTTTCTCATGGACAACTACTGATATTGGGATGACTTCTTCTTCTTCAATTAGTCCTGTAAGTTTCTTTTTGATCAACCTCTTATGGCTCTTCATTGTTGCTTTTCTTTACAAGGCAAATTAATCAATTTTTGTTCTTTGTTTCATTGAATTAAGACTCTCCAATTCCTGATTAAATAAGACCTACACATGAAACCATAGAATACTGAGGATGACGAGAATTGCAACTTGTACAATTAATTATGTGCAAATGTTATAATTTCAGGATGAGAAGAAACAAAATTTCTGGATGGATTCTGACACAAGTTTTAAAGATAATTCTATTAAGAATAGGGTCAAGAATAGAGGTAGTATAAAACTATGGAAGCTTGAAACTGGTCTTGCCAAAGCTAGAGCTTTTATAAAGCAAACTGCAAACAACCCCAATTGCACATCAGCCATTAAACAAGATGGGAATTATGTTCTTGAAGGTGATATATATATAGGAATGCTTGTTTATTTCACAGGTAATTTTATTTTACAGTTGGTTGTGGTGGAATATAAATTAGCTTGATCAATCACAAGATTACATATGCCTTAATTGGCTATCATGTAGCATTTTTAAACTCAAGTATTTTGCATCATGCTTCTGTGCTACTGTGGTAGGAGTTACCAATTAATGGAAACGATGTTCAAAATCTTTATCTATGAAAAAGGAGAGCCACCCATATTTCATCTGGGTCCTTGCAAGTGCATTTACTCTTCAGAAGGGATTTTCCTTAGCTTCATGGAAACTAATACCCAGTTCAGGACTCTAAATCCCGATGAAGCTCATGTTTATTATCTACCCTTTAGTGTTGTGATGATCATTAGCTATTTATTAGACCCAATTATACGCGACAAAGGAGTTCTTGAGCACGTTGTCATCGATTATGACAATATTACATCTCACAAGTATCCATACTGGAATAGAAGCCTTGGAGCTGATCATTTCATGCTCTCTTGTCATGATTGGGTAAAAAACAAACTGAAAACATTATTCAAGATTGCTTTCTGTGGCAAATTTCTTTCTTTCTTAATGTTTTGTTTGTAACAGGGGCCACGGGCAACAAGGTACGTGCCAGAACTTTATTATAATTCTATCAGAGTACTCTGCAATGCCAATACATCTGAACACTTAAATCCAAAGAAGGATGTTTCATTTCCTGAAATCAACTTAAGAAATGGTGAAATAAAAGGTAGTACTTGTGGTTTGCCGGCTTCTAATCGAACAATACTAGCATTTTTGGCAGGCCGATTACATGGTAAAATGAGGCCCGCACTTCTTCAATATTAGAAAGGCAATGACAAAGATGTACAAGTTTATGAAACATTACCAAAGGGAACTTCATGCAAGAAATGGTGAAGAAGAGGAAATATTGCATTTGCCCAAGTGGGCATGAAGTTGCTAGTCCAAGAATTGTTGAGGCAATTTATGCAGAATGTGTTCCAGTGATTTTATCTCAAAATTATGTCCTTCCGTTCAGTGATGTTCTTGATTGGAATTCGTTTTCAGTTCGAATATCAGTCAGTGAAATACCAGAAATGAAGAAAATTTTGATGAGAATAGATGATGATAGATATTTGAGGATTAAGAAGAGAGTGAAGCAAAGTTCAACAACATTTTCTGATAAATAACCCTCCTAAGAGATTTGATGTTTTTAATATGATAATTCATTCAATTTGGCTACGCAGACTTAACATACAAATTAATGGTTGACCAACCTTTGAACAGGTAAGAGTATTTTTTCTTTCTCCAAGACTTGTATAATTATTTTTCTAGATTTTAGTAGATATATATGTGTGTGTGTGTATATATATATGTGCTGGCAAATTTGAAACTACAGTACTTTAATTGTTGGGAAAGATCCAATTTGGATCCTAAATTTTACATAAAAGTTCAATATGGGTAAGAAAAATGTTACTCAAGGTAAGTAATTTTGTTTTATGATTGTTATTTTAGCACAAAATATCGATTAAAACTCGGCAGTCGCAAATCTTTTTTTACCATTAAATTATTGTCATGCAAATTTTAGCACTTCAGGATTGATCATTCTATTCCTGTCGAACCATTTGCAATGTAAATATGGATTTATAATTTGATTTTCATAATTAAATCCATTATGTATAGTAGCGGGAACCAAGGTTTAGATGAGGAAAGATAAAATTTGCAAAAAAAAATTGCTGTGAAATGTTATTTTAATAAATTATATAATATATATATATTATTTTTTAAAATATTTTTTATATAATTTTGAGATATTTTAGAAAAGTATTTAAATTAATTTTTTAATAAATTTATGTGATAAAATATATTAAATAAAATATTTTAATTTTTAGACATAATATAAATTTATGGTGGTTAAATTTTATAAAAAGTTTTGACCATAAGATTTTATTTAGATGATTGATATGATATGGTAATATATGGTTCAATATAATATTATATGTTATGATATTAAAAATAATATTTATTATATTTATAAAATTTAGTATGATATTATATAATTAAATTATATGATTAAGTAAAAATATTTTTATTTAATTTAATAATATTTTTAAAAATTTAATATGTTGTAAAAATGAAAATTTTTTATTAATATATATTTAGTGTTTAAAAATTTTATTTTAAATATTTTTAAAAAATAAGTTTATATAATTATAAAAAATTACTAAATCAATAATTTAAAACTGATAATTTTTAAAATATGAGATCATCATAAAAAATTATATTATAAAAAATAAAAATAAAAATAAATAAAAATTACATCATACACAAACAAATCATGAACTTTCTGTTTGTTTTAATGAAAGGATTGGCTGTTTTTCAGTAAAAATATGTTTTAAAGAAGTGTGCAAAAAAATAGTGGGAAATGTCAACAAAATGGACACGTGACCCATTTACAGAGGATGAATAGACCAAAGGGCACTTAGCAGTAGAGGCCTCTTTTTTTTTTTTTTTTTTTTCCTGTTGTTTTTGCGGTTCTCAGGCCTTGATTATATTCTCCCGCTCCGCAATAAGGCATATTATATATATTATTGATTATTTACATCGTATATATTTTTTATTTATAATTGATGAATAGAGTTTTATGATTAAATGTTTAAATTAATATTAAAAATTTATAATTTAATTATAAATTGAGTAAAATTAATTTTTATTTAAAATAATATTTTTATAAAATTTAATTAAATAAAATTTTTTAAATAAATTAAAATATTAAAATATAATAAATTTTAATAAATTTTAATAAATAGTATAAAATAATAAAAAAATTAAATTTTACCATAATATTAAATATTTAATTTTATATTCAATTTATTTATAATTTTAAAAAAAATTTATACTCGTCATTCAATTTCTAATTCTGCCACACACACACACGATATATATATATATATATGTATGTGGTTCTATATACGGCGGACCAAATTCACCAACTTAGGGGGTTCGTTTGGTATAAATTTTAGTTTTGATTTTTATACTGAAATTTGATTTTTAAAAAAAGGGTAATAAAGGGTTGAACCGATTTCTATAAACTTTTTTGCCTTTTTTATAACATGTTTTCACTTTCAAAATACTAAGGAACAAAAAAAAAAATCATAAATTTTTTAATTTTTATATTTTCTTATTAAAATAAAAATGTAAAATTAAAACTAACCACCATTCTGAGCGAGCGTAACTTATAATAAACATTTGTCAAGCCTTATATTATTATTTTATCCTTTTAATTAATAAAGTAATTAATTCTTTTAGGGCAAAAATATTAAAAAATATTTAAATTTGATCGTATTCTCACTTTTATTAATTTTTTTGATAAATTAGTATAAAAATTTATTTTTATTTTTATTTCATCTTTTCATTAATTGAACTTATTTTTATTGGATATCTCACTGACATGATAGTATATTTTATTTTTTTATTCTAAAAATAAAGTAATGAATGTTATAAAAAAAGTAATGTCGATTCATTTATTTTTTAAAAAAAATTAAAAATTTTAAAAAATAAATAAGTGTTAAAAAAAGTAACGCCCACTAAAAAATAATAGACGTTAAAAAAAATTAATGGGTATTAAAAAAAATAATGAGTATTGAAAAAGAGTATTGCGCGTTAAAAAAACAACGACATTAAAAAAATTTAAAAAAAAAACCTCTTTGTTCTCTTATTTCTTAAAATGGAGCAGTTGAGGTTCTATGAAGAGTATGCTTTTTTGGGGAGATTAGCCGGAAATTTCTTGATTAAATTTATAAGTGAATGCCAAATGGTTTTAAGATGCAAAATTTTTACGAATTAGTTGATCTTGTATATACGAATTAAGTAGTACCTTAAGCACATCTAGTTAGCACTCTATGATTCTCCAATTGTGTAGAAAATATATACAAAACCATGCCAATATCAACAAGTGTGTGTTGACACTTGATTAATATTCGATTGTTTGTTTAGTGAATGGAGGCTACAAAAGAGAAGAGTTTAAAGTTGCTTTGCTAAAATAATGTGTCACCACAGTTTAAAATTGGCTACTTCTACATGTTTGTTTACAGTAGCCATAGAACGAAGATCAGCCATGAATCAACTTCTAAAAAAATTAGCAAAATGCCTGAATATATGCTTGCTGATTTGAGTTGAGCTCTGATGGATGTAATTCCTTTGTTTTATATTTCTTCATCAACTGGGTTATTCCAAGTTATTAGTTCATTGTTTTGTTGAATTTTTATTTGATTTTATTCCAATGCGATCAATTATATTATATGAAACAACAAAGCAAGACAAGAGCTTGATCATTCATTCGCCTTGGTGTCATAGCCCATTCTATTCAGGAATGAAAGTGTATACAAAAATTACAAGATTACTGTAGCAGCCTAGCCTCCTCTTACCAGTACATTTCCCTTTTTTAAAATGGTGAAATCTACTAGTATCTCGGACAATGATTTCTCTATCCTTTTATCTCAGATATGTATTTGATAGATATGTGGCAGTCATAGCACATTCGCAAGTTCTTCGTTATTCTTATTGGCACACCTGATGGAGTGTTCATTAGAGCAAAAGCTATGGCCAACTTTTCCCTATGATGGAGTAAACTGTACTCTTTCTCCTCATTATCCATATCATGCAAGTTTATATCTTTCCAAAACTCTTCCGTTGATTTTCTCGGTGATGATGGTGATAGATTTGGTGTTTTATTATGATAAATTGAAGGAGAAGAACTTGTAGAAGAAGAGTTACGATGATAAATTTAACAAGATTTACTTTTTTTTTTTGCCTATTATATTTTTTTAATGCCCATTGCCCTTTTTTAACTCCCATTGTTTTTTTAACAGGCATTACTTTTTTTAACGTCCATCCATTTTATGAGTTTTTAATTTTTTTAAAAATAAATGAACATGTATTATAATTTATTTTTTAGAATAAAAAAATAAAAATATACTGGCACATCAGTAAAATATTCGGTAAAAGCAAGTCCAACCAGTAAAAAAAATAAAATTTAATAAAAATGTAAATTTGTGTACATTTGTAAAAAAAAAATTATGATAGCATACAAATGGGATAAAATTTAAGTATTTTTAATATTTTCCCCCTTCTTTTATAGTGATTCTTTCATAGATGCTTTTATTTGTCTAACATCCTTTTGAGCTCAAGCTAATCGGCCCACCTAACACAACGAGAGACTCTTATTTTGATCGGGTATAATACATTCAGCTGTTAAAATTATTTTTTTTTTCCATTATTATTCTTTTAAGAGATTTCTATTGGCTAGGTATATATATATATATATATATTCGATTTAGCTAAAAAAATTTCCTAACACATAAGATAAATACCTCCTTCCACTTCTTCCACATAAGCTCAATATGGAAAAGATATTTTTAAAGAAAATTATAAAAAATATTATTTTTTCTTTGAAATATTATTTTTTATTGTTATTTTTTTACAATTTAATACTTTTGAATTTATAAAAAATACTTTTTAACATTTTTATGTTTATCAAATATATAAAAAAAATATTAAACATATACTCAAGATATACTAAAAATAAACCATAAAATTTTTTATTTGTATAATATTTTTTATTTACATAGTATATTTGTATTTTTTTTCTTTTAAAACTATTTTTATAATTTTCTTTTATTTTTATCTATCATAAAAAAATTATAAAATTACCAAGTGCATAGATCGGTTGGTAAATAATTATTTTAGTTTAACTAAATATCTCGACTTCAAATACCTATGAATGTAACTGTGTTAAAATTCAGTAGGGAAAGTTTTATCAAAATATTAATTTACAAAAAAAATTGCAAAATGTTTTTCCTTCAACCTCTTCATGTTACTAAAAATTACGAGGAAAACAAAAATTCATATTAATTAATAATGACGAATTGAAGGTCTCAATCAATTATTAATCACCCTTTAATGTCAAAACAAAGGTTAGCTGTAAGGGCAAATACGTGAACCATTCATCATGTATTTCTTAATATAAATGACAAAGAGTTCTCCTTGAATTTTGGCCACTCACCAACATATTTATCTCATATATATATATATATAGTTTCTTTCTCAAGTGTTACCAGATGATATATACAAAATTTGAGTTTATATATAAACATTATTCAATGCTAATATACATATTTAATAACAATTTTTAGTAATGGTTTTGGAATTATGTTTCAGTCTAACCCTACTACAAAGTGTTCACACTTTGCAGGAAGATTATTCGGATAATATTATGCATATAAATAAATGAGTGAACGTGTAATCATGCAAAAAGAAGCAATTTCTTTTTAAAGGAGGGGTGAAGCCTCTTAAATATATACAAAATCTTGGGCAATTGCCCTCCTTTTAATTTTTAAAAATATGTTATTAATTTTAAATAGAAATATTATATGCTTGAACTCTTTATTATTAATAATTTGATCAAATTACTTTTTATTATATAATAAAGTATAAAAATGTGTTAAAAAAATGTCAAGATGTTTAGTTGATTTAATATTGAGGAAATTACACCATATACTACTTTTTATTTGAAAATTTAATACTGTTATTTTTTTTTTCATTTTTAATCTTTTATTTTATTTTTTATTTTTAACCTTTTGTTTTATTATTTTTACCTTTTTTTTTTAATTTTTTGCTTTTCAAAAATACGACTTTTTTCTTACACTTCTTGTCTATAGGGCTGTAAATGAGCTAAGCTACTCGAGCTCGGTTTGAGTCTTAGCTCGGTAAAAGCTCGTTCAGGCTCGAGCTCTTTTAAAAACAAGCCGAACTCAAGCTGCTCATTTACTAAATGAGTCAAGCTCAACCTCAGAGATATTCGGCTCGTTAGGCTCTCGAGCTGGCTTATTTAAAAAACTCGCGAGCTAAGCTCGTGAGCTAGCTCATTTATTAAGTTATATTAAAAATATATATATATTATATATATATATATTAGTATATTATATTTATTAATTTTACTATTAGTCTTATATTTTTAAGAATTTATATCCCAAATTATAATAATTATTAATATATGTAGTTAATATTATATAATTAATATAAGAAAAATTGAATTGTATATATAATATAATTGATACTTAAGATTAATTATATATATTGCATATAAGATAAAATGATTAATGTTATAAAGTTGATTATAGTTAATATAACAACATCAATATAAAATGATGTTATATATATATACTATACATAGTACAATAAACTTTATAATATATATACTACTTAATATATGCTATATTATTTTCTATAATATTTGATAAAAATAAAGTATATATATGTAAAAATAATATATATATATACCATATATATTATATATGATACATGTATATGCTATATTATATATATATATAATATATATATATATATACACCATATATATTATAATATAAATAGTACATCTAGTGTAAAGCATATATATGTATTATATTTTATTTTTACCATATATATATATATTAAGTACTATATATTATATGTACTATATATATTAAGCACTATATATTATATGTATATAGTAAAAACAATAATATACAATATAGAGAGTAGTGCTAAATGATATATTATATGTATACAGTAAAAATAATAATATACAATATATAGAGCAATGCTAAATGGTAGTATATAATGTATACATATATATATTATAATATAAATGCTACTTAATATATAATATACTATTTTCACTATAATATATATGGTAAAAATAAAATAAAATAAAAATATATATTGTTAACAATAATAAGATAGAGATTAAAAGAGAAATAATATATATAATTTAACTAATTATTTTAAATTTAATATTTTTAGTATAAAACAAAATTTTTGGTCCAAAAACAAGAAACCCTAAAAAAGGTCTTGTTTACACTCTCTGTCTCGCTCTCACCATCGCAGTCACCTCTCTATCTCACTCTCACAATCTCTCTCTGTCTCGCTATCTGTCTCTGTCTCGCTCTCTGTTGCTATCTCACCATCTCCATCGTAGCCGCCTCAACCAACAACCTTAACCATCTCTATCGCAGCTCTTACCATCTCGATCTCGAGTCTCACCATCTCACTCTCTTTTTCGTTCTCAGTCTCTATCTCTATCTCTGTCACGCAAGGGATTAACACAATAGGCCGACGAAGGAGCTCTGACCATCATCTCGCTCTCTGTTTCGCTCACTGCCTTGCTCTATGTCTCTATCTCGCTAGGCATTCACATAGCAGGACGACGAGGGAGCTCCGACCACCATCTCGCTCTCTGTTTCACTCACTGCCTCGCTCACTGTCTCGTTCTCTGTCTCGATCTTTGTCTCTGCCTCGCAAGCCATTCACACAATAGGCCAACGAGGGAGGTTCGACCACCATCTCGCTCTCTGTTTCGCTCACTGCCTCACTCTCTATCTTTGTCTTTGTCTCGATCTCTGTCTCTGTCTTGCAAGCCATTCACACAGCAGGCCGACAAGGGAGCTCCGGCCACCGACAAGACCATGGCAACCTCTCACTCTCAGGTTGTTCAGTTATTTTTTTTAATTTCAATATAATGTAATGCTTAGATGTTCAATATAATGTGACTCGTGATGCTTAGATGCTTAGATGTTCAATATAATGTGACATGGTCAATGTCTAGGCAGTTTGAATCTTTCCACCCAACTAGTGCTGACTCCATGATTAACTACTTATTTTTTTCCTCAAAATTTAATCAAGAAAGAAAACAATGATGAAGTCAAATTAAAGTTAATTTCCAAGATCATATATAACATTCTAGCAAGAACTAGAGATGAACAACCAACATCATTTGAACTTAACTTTTCTAATACAGTTAATCATTTGAACTTATCATATATCTAGCTATGTTAACGAGCTCGAGCTCGAGCTCAAGCCTATAACACATTTTAATTCTTATTAAAATTGAGCTTGAGCTTGAGCTCGAGCTTGGCTTGTTTATCGTATTAATGAGCCAAACACGAGTTGAGCCGAGCCGAGCTCGAGCTTGGCAATATTAGTATAAACTGAGCTCGAGCTTGGCTCGAACCCAGCTCGAGCACGAGCTCAAATTTTATATGTTAAGTCGAGCCTGAGCATGTCAAAACTCGGCTCGGCTCGGCTCGTTTACAATCCCACTTATCTGTTTATTTTTTTCGCCGATGATTTGGTAAAAAATTCTTCGGTCATCGGCATTATTATATTATCAATTTGTCACACACACACACACACACACACACATATATATATATATATATATGATTATTGGTACTGAATCTTCCAGTAAATATATGCCGAAAGCTGAAATCACCGAAATTGTTCTTTTCCCCTTAGTCATTCCTTCTCAATGATCAATTCACATGGTGGCTTTCTTTCTTTCTACATCACTAAAAGCAAATAAGAAAACAACGGCTCAGATATTTCACAGATTTGATATATTATAAGTGGGAAGATGTGAACAATGTGAGATGTGAAGTGTTATTTGATAATGTCAGTTTTATCCATTTCAAATTGTGGCATCAATTTTCCTCCAATAAAACTATGGTTGCATTATGCCACAAAACCAGAGTTAATCTTCTTGTCTATACATATTCTACTTAATATGATGGCTGGTTATGGAACTGTTGTAGATAGAAATTGCCTCGAGCTGCCTAGTCTAACAAAGCATGACACGATTATATATGAATTAATAGTTTGTGCTTGACCTTTATTTTTAAATTTCAGCACGGCCTAACATGACACGATTAATTTTTTAGTTCGGTAAGCCACGACATGATTAATTTTTGGGCTGACATAGCACGACGTTAAATGTCACGTGCACGATGGATCTATCGGTTTGACTCAATTGTCATATATAATTTTATAGCTGAAATAAATAATAAATTATATTAATTATATGCATTATACGATAATCAAATAAATTAACCAGTACAAGATATAAAATAAAACTATTTTTTTTTTAATTTTAGTAACACATATATATGGCAATTGGATTGAGTTGCCTGGCCCAATACGGCACGACACGATTATATATGAGTCAGTAAGTCGTGTTGGGCCATTACTTTTTAAATTTCAACACTGCCAAGCATGACATGATTAATTTTTTGCACCGATGTGGCACAATTAATTTTTTAGGCCGACATGGCAAGACATAAAAGGTCACATGCATGATGGATTTGTCAGCCCGGCCTAATCGCCATGTATAATTTTATGGCTGAAATTAATAATAAATTATATTCATTATATGATAATCAAATAAATCAACCAACATAAGATATAACGCAAACTAATTTTTCTAATGTTGGTAACACATCAAAAACTTGACTTGCAAATATAAATAAAAAAATATACATAATATCATTTTAATACAAATTGCATTGGAAAGTTATTTCAGTGCAGGTCGAAGAGTGCAAGATGATAAGAGGGCTTATTTATCTGCTAAATCATTTGAAGTGTGTATAGTTTTAAAAGATTGGTTTGATGCGGAGCATAAACAATAAAATCTCCTCTATTCAAACATGTCCTCTTCCGATGAAGATGAAATTATAGTCTAGATTGTTTAAAATTTTTGATGTAACTTATTTTTAAAATTTTTGATATTTTAATAAATAAATAAATAATATTTTTTTCCCAGTAGATGTAGACTTTTTATGCCAAACAAAGTAAATTTTATCTTATTTTTATTTTTTATCAATTTTTTATATAATTGTATTTTTATCAAGCTTTATATATAGTTTATTTTTAAGAAATAGTTGTAAATTTTGCAGAAAAAGAATCGGGCTATTCCAATATTTAACACGTTACGGCACAACACAATTAATTTTTTGGTCCGATACGACACAACACAATGAATTTTTTAGGCTGGCACGATATAGCATAAAAAAATCACAGGCACGATGGCTAGCTCAACCCAATTTCCATATGTAAATATTGTGGGTGCATTTTCATATTTTTATATTTGTTCTTCTAATATAATATACTCCATATGTTCGAAAAATACTTTTAAAAAATAATTTTTAAATTTTTTAACTTTCCATAAAATTTGCAGATTATATCAACTTATATATAGATATATATTATATTAAATAACTAAAGAATATCAGTATATAAAGGTATATATTGCAAAAAATAACATTATATATTACATATATATAAGTATATGTCTGTATATATATATATATATATATATAGTATTTACTAATCAAATAGAAAAAATTTCTCATGAAAAATTATGAAACTTATTTTAGTTTAAATATTTTATAACTTGAGAATTTAAAATTTTGTTAATGTTAATCAATTGATTTATAATATCAAAATTGAATGCTAAAAAATAATTTAAAAATATTAAATAGATTTTTTTGTGAAATAAACAAATTTTACTTCTATATAAAAAAAGTGTACAAACATTTTTTAGCGGATAACTTTGAAGACTTGAAAAAAGTGGGCAGTCATATTTTGTAAAAATACGAAGCCTTAAAATTTTAAGGCTTGATCTTATTAACAATACCATGAAGATATATACAAGTTATGAACTTGGTGGGCAAGAAAACTTGAAAGTCAAGCAAACTTGGAGACCAACTTGCTCTTAAAGAATCGTACCTTATTAAGAACTAAATATTTACAAATATACACTTTCCTTAATTAAATTAAAATCAAGACTAATATTTTCTACCAAAATTAATGCCTAAAATCAAGGCTCGATAAATACAATCTCCAACTCCTCCCCTCAAGTTGGAGCATGAGAATTCAAAATGCCCAACTTGGACTAAAGAAAATCAAATTGTTGTTTCCTTAAAGCCTTGGTAAAAAATGTCTGCAAGCTACAACGAAGTATAAAACATATTCAGTTGCGATAGTATCATTTTGTATCACATCACAAACAAAGTAGCAATCTACTTCAATATGCTTTGTCCTTTCATAAAAAATCGGATTAGTAGTAATATGCAAAGTTGCCTAACTAGCACAATGTAGACGCTTAGGATCAGAGTGCAATATGCCAAGATCATAAACAAAGTAGCAATCTACTTCAATTCACATGTTGTTGTAGCCATATTCCTGAACTCTGCTTCAGTCGAAGATTGAGATATTATCTGCTGTTTCTTAGTCTTTCAAGAGATTGGGAAATTGCCCAAAAGAATAAAATAACCCATTAAAGATCAAAAGACAAAAAGCAGGGTAAAAAATATTCATGATACATTTATCGAGGTAAAATCACATCATCACAAATAAAAATACAAATCATGCCAATACTACTCAAAAACACTTCTAATCATCATCAAACATCATAGTATAGTCAATTGACTGTATTAAAATCACTCTAGTGGTAAAATAGGTATAACACACTTTTTGAGATAAAATCGGGTCTAAGAAAAGTCTCATTTTTCATCGAAAATGTCAAATTTTCATTTTAAATATCTTAAAACATGTTAAAAATAATATTATATTGATTGCTTCTCAAATTCGATCTAAAAATCCACTCGACTCTCAAACCGAGGTAAAATCTGTCCAAAATTCTAAAACCAAATTTTTCTTCAAAAATTTTAAAAATCATTTTAATTACTTTAAAAATGCTTTAGGTATTGTATAATTAATTTTAGAATTGATTAATTTAAGAAATGGATTAAGAAATCACATTAGACCTTTACAAAACTCAACTTTTTGACCTCCGACGAAGACCAGTGTTTGGATCGATTTATGGTTTGAGTTCTAGCAGATTTGAAGTGTTCAAATCTTTTTCATTGCTATCCTCAAAATTCAAATTTTGGATTTGTTCAAGAAGGGTCTAAAAGTCTCAATATTTAGTCCAGTATAAGTCCATATTAGCAAAAATTCAAAGATTTATCCAATATATATAGTCCCAAGACCAGAGTTTCAATTGATCATTCAAGGAAAAAAAAGGGCAAAACACATTAAGAGTTACTGCCCTCTTCAATGTCTCACCTAAAAAATTCAGCAAAGAGAGGATTAGAGGATTAAAAATCACCAAATCATCAAGTCAACACCTAAAGATTATTTTATCTTGATTTTTAGTTGGTTAAGTCAAACCAAGAGTATAAAGAAAAAGGGGAGAAATGTGAAAAATAAGATAAAAATGAGATTAATATTGCAAACCATTGAGTAGGCTCCTTCAAAAATCAAATCTTCAAGAGAAAATGTAAAAAACCCTTCAAAGTCCCAAAAATTTTTAATTTTTGGTTTATGGACTTGGATTTTTCATGGGATTTCTTCCCTAAAATTCTGATATGAAGCATTTAGGATGTGTTTGAAAATGTTTAGAAGTGATTTTGAAAATTTTGGAGAAATCACAAAGAAAATCAGGCAGAGATTTTCCTTAAAAATAAAAGTCCTTGGAAGTGAGTTTAAGGTCCCTCTATTTATAAAGAAGCCCTTGGGATGGAACTGGTGGATTTGCCAGCTCCATCCACCAATTATTACAGTAGCCACTAGCGGATCCTCCAGTTACTACAATAACAATTGGCAGGTGATGAATAGTGATGATTAGCAGGCGACTTTTTGACTTTTTCTCCATTTTTTGTGATTTTTGACCCTTCAAGGATTTTTCATGTCCTGAATCTTCTGAAATGCTTAAAAAAGTCATTTGAAGTTATTTTAGATGATTTTTAAAGAAATTTTGATAAAAAAATAATTCCCAAAAAACCTAAAAAGGAAATTTTCAGCTTCTCGTGCCCGATTTTAAAATTTTTGGCCTTCTAACCACGTCTTGAATCCCTCAAGAAATTCAAAAAGTGTCAGTTGCTACTATTTAAAACTGACACTTTATTAGTTTTTTCTATTAAAAACTGACACCTCAACAGTCAATGCTAAATTAGTCATTTTGGGACCCACTTCTCTTGTATTATTTTTTTTATATTTTCCAAGAGATATTCAATACTTGAGTCTTTATCAAAATTCAAACCTGGTGTAAAAATCAAGTGTCTACAACCACTCTTAAAGCCATTTCACAATGCTCTTCCTTCGGTTATTGCATGAATTATGCAAGTATATGCACACGATAAGGCTGAGTAATTGTCAAGTAAATAAGCCGGCTTACTAGTCATCTATACTTACTAGGATAATGAAAAATCACAATTTTCAGTAAGTGCTAATCTATGATTTTATTCAAGAGGTGTGTCGGGTAGTTTAGCTCTTAATATACCAATCTCAGAGATGATATCGGCTAGTTTAGCCAGTCAAAGCTAAAATGGTCATTTTGGGATCCTCTTTTCTCTTATTATTTTTTATATTTTAGCTCTTAGTATACCAATCTCAGAGATGATATCTAGTGCATATTTACGTTGACATAGAAATATACTATTCGAGTTTCGAGCTATCTCAATTCCTATGAATATTTCAATTTTTCTAGGTCTTTTATATGAAAACACCTAGATAGATAATCTTTGAAATTTTGGATAGTCATTCCATCATTCCTAGATACAATCAAATCATTAACATAGACAAGAATATTAACTTATATGTGTCCATCATTATAAGTAAACAAAGAGCAATCAGAATATGGCTATTTAAATCCATAAGTCTTCAGCACCTCATCTAACTTGGCAAACCAACATTTGGGTGCCTGCTGTAAATCATACAATGATTTAAGAAATCTGCAAACTTTACCAAGGGTTGAGGAAGCAAAACAGGTGGCATTTTCATATATACCTTCTCATCTAACTCGCCATGTAGGAAGAAGGTGTTATGCACATCCATCTAGTTCAACTCCCAATTCCTTGCAACTGCAACAACAAGGAATGTTCTCACAGTGACCATTTTTACTGTTGGGGGGGTGAAAGTTTCATTATAAATCAATCCCTCTAACCTGATTATTTCTAAGACTTACTAAACGTGCTTTGCATCTATCAATGCTTCCATCATAGTTACATTTGATCTTGTAAACACATTTGCTCCCAATTGCTTTCTATATAGGAGGCAAGTATTTTACTACCCATGTTTCATTATCCTCAAGAGCTTGTATCTCCTTCAACATTGCCTCTCTCCAATGTTCATCTTTTATTGACTCGGTATAACTATTTGTTTCATAACCTGTAGTGACTTCTACCAGAAAAAATCGGTGTTGCATAGAAAATTTATCATAATTCACATGTGCACTATAGTATAGGATGTACCTGAGAACTTTGATTGGAACGATGAATCTGTTAAGAGGCTTACTTGAATAATATGTGTCACATATTTGTTCAAACAAATAGAAGGTTGTTAAACCCCTTTTCCCTTGCCAAGCTGTTCTTCAGTTACCATAGATCCTCCCATATTAATATCTCTCTATCTCCTATTTCATTGTTCTCATCACCATAAGTTATCTTACCACTACTGGGCTTAATATTTACTTCATGCTCCTCACCTAAAATTGAAACTTGTTGCTCTTTCACATTGTCTAGCATGTATGATTCTTCATTTTTTGCAAAATGATCCACAACCTCATTTCCAATTGAATGAGAATCTAGTATATTATTTGCATGTGGGAATTCCATTTCAATGAATCTAGTATATTATTCCATGTGAGAATTCAACTTCAATTAGCAAATTTATCTTTATCCCGTACTTGTCACGAGCATAGCACAAATACCTCAAAGTTTGAATATGTTTATAAGTGGGCACCAATCTATATAAGACCTCATATGATGTTTTACCATCCAATAGTATTAGATAAACATCTATCAGATTAGGTTTGTTATCAAAGGATTAGCTCTACTTTGTATTTGATTAGTTTGTGCATATCTGTATAACAAATCATATCCCTATTGTACTATATATACACAGCAAATCAATGAGAATAATATAGAGAATTCTTTTCCATAAATGTTTACATGGTATCAGAGCTCTTAGGGCATTTTTAGATCTGTTTTTTTTCCTCTCTGTCTATTCTTTTTGTCTTTTCGTCGAAATCATGGTGTCTCCCCCACCTTCTCCCTCTAGCCGTTCCACAGGGTTAGACATAATCACTCAAACTTCAGCCAATCCTATTAATCACCCCTCTTTCTCCGTCTCTAATATTCGCAATTATGTAAGCGAGACTCTTTCATTTACCAATTTTATACTTTGGAGATCTCTGATTGTTCCTGTGCTCCAAGGATATAATGTTTATGGCCACGTCGATGGTTCTATATGACCACCTGCAGAAATGATAGATTTTGATGGTGTTCCCGCTCCTAATCCATAATTTCTCTCCTGGAAACAAATGGATTCACTTGTTTTGTCTTGGATTTAGGCAACTGTTAATTCAGATGTTCTACGCAGTCTCATCAAGCCAAAGTTAGTCTTACTACAAAATAGGCTTGGGATGCCATCGAAACTCTGTTTAAAGACCAGGCTCATGCAAAAGTTCTTCAACTAAAAGCAGAATTTTACAGTATAGTCAAGGATAATCTTTCCATTGACGAGTACCTTCAGAAGCTTAAGACAATCTATGATTCTCTTTGCACAATTGGTCACGAAATAAGTGAAGATGACTTTGTTATGCAGATTTTAGAAGGATTGCCCTCTGAATATGAAAATGTAGTTATCAGTTTGAGCAGTAAGAAACCACTTCCTTCGTTTGTCGAAACACGCACTGCACTTTATTTGCAAGAGCTCAGGTTGCAGAGCCGCTCCAAAAGACAATCAACTTCCTCTACTCCTAATACTGGTTCTCAAACAGCCCTTATCGCTTCTGATCGCTCAAGCCATAGTCCTTCTCGAGGAAGAGGTGGTCGTGGATTCAACTCAACTCAGAATCGCAATTCTTATTCTGAAGTTTTTTTTTTCATAATTTAAATTCTAATTGTGGTCGAGGCAGACGTGGCAAAGGTAGTTATTATCAAAATCGGCATTCTTACAATCCTTCTTACATGATGTTTTACCATCCAATAGTACATACAGGCAATCTCCGACATATTTTTAAAAGTATAAAACTAAAATTTTGTAAAAGTGAATTTTTTTTAAGCATAGTATTTTTGAAAAGTGAATTTATTTATAAGGTATTTGTGTAATTATTGGTTTAATATTACTAAATTTAAATCATATTACAAAAATTGTAAAAAAAAAAGAAAAAGGAAATTCTTCCCTATCTTCAACTACAATTTTATTAAATTTATTTTAATTCTCGCCATTTCATTCATTTTCCACTTTCAAATTAATGAAGTTAAAATAGATAAAATTTACAAATAATTGATATAATTTCTTTTAACATTTGATATTTTTTTGCAGAAAGTAATATATATGTATATCTATATATATATTTCCTCAAATCCAATAAAATAAACAAATAAATGTTATGGATTGCACGAACATTGTTCGACTTTTCCCAAGTATGAAAACAAGAATCAAGAGGAATAAGTCCGCTTGACTTGAAGTCAATGCATATAGTTCATTGTTCATTTAACTGGTTCCACGTATTAATTTAATTTGTACTAAAGAACCATCTGGAAAACTAAGAAAAGAGACTAATTCTTTAAAAATCTTCACACGTTCATTGCATCGAAGTCAAAGTCTTTTAAAAATCTAATATAGGCTCTAACAACTTTGTGTTGAATATTCTCCATCAAATTAATTAATAATTTCTACCACAAGCATGAATCTTTTACAAAATTAAGTATAAAGAAAATATTCTTTTACTTGACTTTTTCTACGTTTTCCATTGTGTTAATTTTTTTATTTTCATTTTTTTAATAGGATGAATTGCTAATTTTATATTAAAAACTTGGGTGTTCACATTTGCTATTTTTTTTATGTCGCAATTATTTTTCTAATTTAAAAATATAAAGTTGAACTTAATTTAAATTTGCGTCAAAATCTTATTAATTAAGATGAGTTCAAATTAACCCCAATAATTAATATCTAAATTCAAAAGTTCTAAAATATCTTCTTCTTTTGCGAGTCTCCAATTAAAGTTTTATTTTTTCAAAATTATGATGAAATTGTTGTGTGGAATAAAAATTAAAAAAATGCAGATATTATATTGATTTTTCTGCATGAGAATTATTTATATTACATATTTTAAAAAATGACTTCAATATCTATAATTTTTTTCATGTTTCATCTATTAGTTGTGTAAAATTTAAATTTTATAATTCATAATCAAATTATTATAAATAAGTTTTTCATAAATGTTATTTTTAATAATAAAAAATATATAAGAAAAATAAAACTTTAAGATTTTTGTTATTAGCCAATTGAGTCACAACTAAGAGTCAGCTAGAAAATTCTTAATTTAATTGATAAATTTTTTAGTATTATTTAATTAAAATCATTTTTATTTATAAATTTAGTTTCAAAAAGTAAAAATTAAAAAATTAAAAAAGCGAAACACTGTATTATTTTGTCACTCTAAAATGGATTTTTTTTTCTTCAATATATGTTAGTGGAAATCGCTTGGGAACCTCTCATGACTACGTCAATTGTCAAAGCCATTAAAGCTCGTCACCATATCAAAGGCATCTATTTTTCGACGTCATATATATATATAAACATAATTTTTAAATTAATTTTAAATATTTAAATTAATTTTAATAATAAAATAAACTATGTTTTAAGTACAACAACTCAATATTCATTTCAAATTAATCACAATAAGGTTATCTAATTTTTAATAGTGTAAAGAATATTTTTTTTATTTAGAATAGAAGATATATTTTTATTATTTAAAATATATATTATTTTCTTTTATTTTTATAAAGAATATAGTTGAATAATTTAAAGAAAATTAATATTAAATTTGAATTTTTATCCAGAGAGAGAGGAATAAAAGAGAGACAATGTTACATCACTTTTACTATCATGTAATATATAAAACGATAGTTTTTAATTAATTTAATAGAAACATTTAATTACGTAGACTATTTAAAAAATAATAATTTAATGATTAAATAAAATTTCAGGGATTTAATAGTAATTTGATATTAAAATCAAGAACAGTGTAACGAGCCTCTATAAGTAGTAGAAATTGCCTTTCATATCTATCACTTACAAACTTGAAAAACTAGACTATCAATAGCCAAAAACCCCCCACAACACCAAAACCAGAGAGCATCGCAATTCTTGAAGAAAATGACGGTACAATAAATTTGTCTTTGATTGAAATAAAGAGAATAATTACATAGTTTTCTTGATGAAATTGAAATGAATTTGTTTGGTTGGATTTCTTTTTACAGCAAAAGATGGTGATCAAAGTTTCCATGATTGGACCAAAGTCCCGTACTAAAGCCATGAAAATTGCAGCTGGATTTCCAGGTAAATTCAAACAAAATTCAATCTGAATTTAGGAAAAATAATCAATTTAACAATGGGTTTTGCTTAATATCTGTACAGGAGTTGATTCAGCTGCCTTAAGTGGAGAAGATAAAAGCCAGATAATGATAACAGGGGATCGAGTTGATGCTGTACAGCTAACAATTCTGTTAAGAAAGAACGTAGGATATGCAGAGGTTATAAGCGTGGAAGAGAAGAAAGAAGAAAAGGAAGCAGATACATCAAAACTTGCGCAACAATGGCCTTTTGTGGGTGGTGAGACTCACATCTACGAACCTCCCCCCTATTACCAATACTCTTACTCTGAACCCTACTCTTGTTCCATCTTGTAATTTTACCAAAAAAAACATAGCAAAACAGGGAAACAGAGTGTAACAGTGTAATACAGTGAAGAAACGATAAACTCTTTCAAGAACCTGAATTTGAAGACTTCATAATTAAATCTGCAGAGATTTTCTGGAGGAACAACTTCGAAGTTCTTCAAGGAAGAAAATAAATTTGTCATGCTATTTGGGAATTGTATTTGCTGTGTGAATTCTTAGGTGTATTTTATATTTCTATGTATTAATTGCACTTACTAATAAAAAAGAACACTGATAACGAATTTCCCATTTCCTATATCATGTTTTCATTCGTTACATCCCTGAATTGGATTAAGGCTAATAATGATTCAATTCCTATTAGTTTGTAAATTGGTTGAATAATTAATATGATGCATTTATTATTATTTTCTTTGCCATTTTAATGTCTTTTGTAGTATAATAATTTTTCTTAAAACAGACGAAGTCTATTCACAATATCACAATTATAAATATTCAATTAAATATTTATATTTATGAGCGCTACATCATTCTATTTCTCTCCTTCAAACAAGTGAAGTTTCCTTTTCACAACATACTGTTTTCTTTTCCTTTCTTTTTTTTTATTTATATTAATACATAAAGATAAGAAGACAGAGTTTTATAAATCCAAAATAATAATAATAATAATAATAATTTTGCTAGAAGAAACTATTTATAGTATATTTGATTTAATTATTATTAATTAATAGTTAGTCTTGAATGTTGGTACTGGCAAAAATGTTGAAAGTTTATACATTCTTACAAAAACTAATCTTAAAAAGCTAATTATTAAAATTGAATAGTCTAATTATATATAAGTCCCTTTAATATTTTATATTTAATCTATGTAGTATTGTATTATACTTAATAACACCCGTTACATGTCAAGTGTTAAGGATATAATTTATATTATTATAAACAATATAATTTTATATAATGTTGTTATATGTTAGATTATTTTTTTATTGTGATATATATGTTAAACAATAATAAATATTCTTCAAATCTTCCAATTAAGACTGCTTGCAATTTAAGTTTGAGTCCGCCAGCTATGGATAATATAAGCTGATTTACCTCTCTTGTGTAGTTTGCGGGCTATTATATAAAAGATAAAGTTTATCCGGTGTGCACACAAAAGATAGCTGCTAATGGTTCTTCCGTTAAATAAAAAAATAATAATAAATATTCTAAATTTTTATTGTGGTGCATTCTATTCTTATCTGAATTTATTACATAATTTGTATAGTTTTCTTATCAATTATTTTCAAAAGGATTGATTGTAACAAATATAAATTTCCATAAAAATGCAACACATTCCAATAAAAATTACAATAAGTATTATAATTTAATTTATTAAAAATAAAAATACCAACTAAGACAATTATAAATTCATTTCTTAATATATTATTAGAATGCATATAAATAATGCAGTAATGCATATAACTAATATTATAACCAATATTAAAATAATGTATATCTACTAAAAATATCAATATGTAGATTGAAAGCCTTAATTTTAAAATAATAAAAATTAAATATATTAATTATATAAATTTATAGTTATTATAATAATTTTATCTTAATAATCTAAATTTTATAGTAGAAGACAAAAAAAAAATATTAAACCCGGTTATCTTTTTTCTATAAACCACTAACCATTCAACCTAAAAGAAATATTCCAAAAAACTCAATTCCACTCATATCTACATAACTCTTGTGTATGATATTTAAACCACCATCACCTAAAGATTTTTCACCACTTCAAAAACAGACCAACTCACAAGCCAAAATCAATTTCCGACCTTACATTCAACATACCACAATCCTCCCTATTAGTCAAACCCCAGACACCGCCCAAGTTGAAGAAGTTCTCAACTAGCATTCTTTGAATGTCCAGACTTAAAATTAGTATCTCTAGATGATTGATACAAAGATTGATCTTTTTCTTCTAAATCGGATGCTCATGCAGCAACTCTTAGCTCAATGTCTATTGAGATTCAACAATTGTATCACAATCTTTCCACCAGAGTCTCTCAGTTAGACACTGATTTAAGATTTATGATTCAAAGAAGAAAATCTGGACCTCTCTTTTATGAGAAAGACATAGAGATACAAAGACTCAAATCTCAAATCCACCATATTGAAAGAGATCTTCAATTTAAACAAACCCCACTACAAACCTCTCAAGATTATTTTAATCATTTCTCAAGTTTCTCATATGTTCCGCATCCATCCAATGTTTCGCCTTTTGGATCATTTGTTGATTTATTTCTTCCAGCAAAATCTCAGCGTTCTTATGTTCCTTCTTTTCCTATTCCTCTTGCTACAAAAAAGACTTTTGCAGAGGCCACAACTACTGCTTCTTCTTACACTTCAAAACCAAAAGAAGTTCCTAAAACTTCTTTCCAACAAATGGCTTTCCATGTCATCTCTGATGATTCAGATACTTCTGAGTCTGAAGAATTTTCTGATAATTCTGAAGATGTAGCAGCTGATATTACTCAGCTTCTTATGGCAGATCCTCCTAGAAATGCTGATCCACCTTCTCCCCATATAGATGAACAAGATGAACAGTCAGGAGTTGAAGGAATGGACCAACAACCGGAGTACATCAACATCAGTACCAGAGGTTCAAGTTCAAGCAATGGACCTTAGTTTACTTTTAATGATGTTCCACCTTCTAAATGGAGAGGTAGACTTTTGGATTTCAATGCTTGGATTGATGTTCAGATGATAAAATATGATCTTACTCTACAACAGGCATTAGCAGAATTTGTTGTTCGTACAACTGACTCAATTTGAGAATGGTTCATTAATCTTAGTGAATGTGAACGTCTTCAATTCACTAATACTCAATCAATTAGTGCTGCTATCAACATTCTTCATAATGTTTTCCTTGGAGATTATGGTCTTATTGCTCATGCTGAGAAACAAGACTTTTACTCTATGAAGTGTTGTTCTTTAAAAGAAAAAGATATAAAAAAGCATTATGACAGGATGACAAAGAATGCTTCTGATCACAACATGAAGTTTACTTATGTTGCTTCTTCACCTGATGAATTACAACCAGAAATTCAAAGAATGGTGCAACAAGCTGGACAAGAGATATCTCAATTATCTCTTAATGAAATCCACCAGATCACCATTACTGCCTTACGAAAACTTTGTGAGCAACAAGAATTTTTTCAGAAATAAAATAATGATAGAACTCTTCTGAGATCATCTTGGAAAAGGCCTGAATTGAAGATAAAATGTCATGACAAGAAATGTTCTTATTTTTCTAAAAAGAAGTCTCATGTTCATAAGCATTTTCCACCTAAGTCTTTTCCTGCCAGAAGATTTAGAAAAAGAAAAAGGTTTCATTTTTTCAAGAAGAAATCTCCTTTTTCAAGGAAGAAAAGAGCTTCTGATAAATACTATATTTATGGCCATTTTGCTAAGAATTGTCCTAAACAGGCCTCTAAGTCTGTTAAGTTTCTTCAGCAAGTTCAACAATCAACAATGGTTTCTTTATCTGATGATACTGATATTGAATCCATTCTTTCGGAACAAAATGAACCCACAAATAAAACTTTGTTTGCTCTTGAAGTTTCTGATAATAATTATGGATCAAACATACCTGAAGAAGAAGATGATCCTTATAGTCCAATCCTTCATGTTGATCATACAACCTTACCATCAATTTTCCTAGTTGATAAAAATTTACCAATACCCTTGGTAAATACTTCTATTTTACCTTCCAAATATGATAAGCCAATCCCTTTGATAGCCTTCACGGATACTGGAGCTCATAAGTCCATGATGAATCCATCTATCTTGCGTGATTCATATTGGAAGTCTCATACAGAATATTTCAGAGCAGTTGATGGACAAGTATTTTCTACACAGTTGATTACCCACCAAAAACTTAGAATTTAATTTTTCCCAGACTATGTCATATGGACCCAAGTTCTTGGCTCCTCTCTTCTAGATAAAGATCTTCTCATTGGTTTTAATATTTATTTTCAAGCCAAAGATCTCCAGATCCTTCTCACTAGCCTTAAACATAAGAAATTGTTTAAAATATATACCAATATTGCTAAGCTCTATTCATTTGCAGAAATTTTTTTTGTTTATGATACTAAGAAATCATTGCTTCTTTCTTCTTGTGCAGACTCTCACCTGAAATTTAAGCACTCTCACCCCCTTGTGGAAAAAATCTTATTTCTTCATTTCCTTTACTTTCAAAAAGAATGAAGACATAAACCCTACAAAAACCTCAAATCCTGAAATGTCTCCTTCAGACCTTACATTGGTAAGACAAGAATGTGCTCAGTTATTACAACAAGGACTCATTGAGCCCACAAAGTCGAATTGGGCTTGCTAGAAATTTTATGTGAAAAAAAGGGCAAAGCAGATACGAGGAAAGAAAATGCTTGTGATCAATTATAAGCCTTTTAACTTGTTATTGGCAGATGATAAGTTCCCTCTACCCAAAATTTCTATTATCATGATTCACTTGAAGAATGCTAAGATCTTCTCTTAGTTTGATCTTAAAGCGGGATTTTGACAATTGGATATTCAACCAGAAGACATACCCAAGAAACTTTCTATATCCTTGATGCACAGTATCAATGGACAGTCATACCTTTTGGGTTTAAGGTTTCCCATCACTGTTTTTAAAAAATTATGATCAGAATATTCCAGCCCATTTTTATTCAGCTCTCATCTACATTGATGATATTCTTCTTTTCTCCTCCATAGAAGAAGCTCATCATCAACTGTTAAAAGATTTTGCTTTGATTGTCCAAAAATATGGGATAATACTGCTGAAAAGAAAAGCTTATTAGGCCAGACCACTATTGACTTTTTAGGTCTCCATTTTGAAAATGAATCCTATTCACCAAGCCCACATATAGCCTAAGAACTCCTTAAGTTTCCAGACTCAAGCCTTGCTCGAAAATAAATTTAACAGTTTCTCGGTATAATTAATTATATCAGAGACTTCTTTTCAGCCAGAGCCCAGCCTATTAGCCACTTATCTAAACTTGTCAAAAAGAATCCACCACCTTGGACAGACACTCAAACCCAAGCAGTCCAAACCATCAAAGACTTAGCCCAGAAACCTATCCTTCTTCATATCACTTCTACTAGACTCATAATTTTGTAGACAAATGCTAGTGATGAATTTTGGAGTGCTATTTTTTTTGAAGAAATTAATGAAAAAAGATATTATTGTGGACATGCAAGTGAACAATTTAAAGACAGTAAAAAATACTATCATTCCACTTACAAGGAAATCTTAGTTGTTAAGTATGAAATAAAGAAATTTAAGTTTCATCTTATAGGCTACCATTTCCTCATCCTTCTTGATAACACATCTTTCCCCAGAGCACTTCAGTTTAAACAGAAAATCCTACCTCTTTAGTAATTATTAAGATTGCAAGAATGGTTTGCTCTATATAATTTTTCAGTACAACACATAAAAGGTAAGACTAATCTCATCCTTGATCTTTTGTCCAGACCAGCCAAACCTATTATCCTCATCACTCTCACTCAGTCTCCTCCTCTTATCATAATGAACACTGGACCTTATAGTCTCAACCACCTATTTCTCCCAGTAACAGAGACAGACATCTTAATTACCAATTTTTACAGTTTTCTCTTGGTTTTCATCCTAAAGACCCTAATTCAATTCAACACTTTGTCAGAACTCACCTTTTGATTTATCTTTTCAAGGTTCATGATTATTTTCATATTAATCGGGAGCTTAATCTTTTTTACCCTGAGTTCCCATGGTTTTTAGTGTACCATTTGTCTCCTTCTAATCCAAAGATCATTTTAGAATTATGGTTGTTATGGTATTATTCAACACTGTATCACCATGCTATTGAAATTTCTCTCGTGAAAATGATCAGTTTCCTCCAGAATGAAGATTTACGATGGTTTGATTCCATTCCCAATTGCATCAAAAAGTTCAAAAAGATTACAAGCTATTATAAAGTTTGGGATAAGCTAGAAGATGATATCAACAATTTTCATTCAATCTTCATTTTTCATCGTCCTTATTTTCAATATCCTAGAATAGGTGTTCTTTGGTCCCAGGACCTTGTTTTTGAATGAAAATCTTTTGTTTGCCAACTTTTCAGAAAGAAAGTCTCCAAACATATCTTAAAATGGTACTTTGCCAGTTCAATAATTAACCATTGAATGTTAGAACTCCATTGATCTGTACATTCCTCGTTCCAGACCTTAACTGGGCCGCAATAGTTGAAAACTTATCTCCTTAAGCTAGATAAAGACTTGCAACTTCTCTCAATGCCAAAGACTTGCAACTTCTCTCAATGCCCAGCTCAGATTTGCAGAAACTACCATTGGTCTTCCTTTCCAGCTCACTGGTAAGTACTTTGTTGACTATGATATTGATTTTAGTGGACCTCTTAATCAATCACCAGATGTGCCTTCTAGCTCTACATCCACTCCACCAGCAAATGTGCCTTCCTGCTCAGCTCAACCAGATGTCCAAAGGAATCTTGATGGTATAGATATGACTCAATAAGATATTGATGAGACTATTGCCAGCTCCCCCCCCCCCTCCCCAACAGATAAGATATGGACATTATGTCACGACAGTACATTGATGCATGTATGACTCAAGATGATAATCTACTAGTTCCAGCATCTTATGACTCGGACTCCTCAAATTGTCAAAATATGAACTTGTCACCTTCCCACTTTATATAGTGGTTACAGTAGTTCCACTATCAGATGTTTGTGCTATAATAATTGAAGGACTCTTACTATTCCTTAACATGTTATCTTTTATTATTATTTGTATTAAGTGCTTTGTGATATAAGCATTTATGTAAGCTTTTTTGTTTGTTTTTCAGCTCCATCTATATAAGGAGCTCGGTTTGTATGTTTTGGGATAGAGAGAGTTTTCCTTTCTTCTATCCCTCATGTGTTTAATAAAACTATGAAGTATTAAATTTTGTTCTTCTCTTTCCTCTATACTTTCTTACATATTTTCTGTTAGTCATAATCCCTTGATATAAAGAATTACTTTTGAGAGTTTCAAAACAACATAGACAGATCAAAAGGGTGCCGTTCTGTTAAATGCCCAAGGAGAGACTGTGTGAGTGAGCTATGCATAAAATGTTTTCTGTGTTATTAAGGTTATGCAGACCTTTGTCTATGTTCATAAAGTCAGTATGCTCTATTCTTTACTCTGATCCTGTGTATGATATACATTGTACCATATATTTGCAGAGATTTGAATATCATAACCCTCTGTGAGCTCTATTTTATTATTAGTTTAAAACATCATTTAGGTTTAGAAGATGACTTATCTAAAAATCTAAGATGTCCAATAATAAAAATTTTCAAATGGAACCGCTAATTTGAAAATGTTATCCAAACTATATAATAACTTGTATGAGTAGAAGGCCTTTGATTTTTATTTTTTGAGTCTTACAAGTAATAAACAAATATAATTAAGCTATAATTGAATAATATTGAGAGTATGCTGTAGCTAAGCAGTTGGAATTTTTGACTTTTATAAAAATTATTAGTTGTACCCAATTTCATTTCTTAATATCATTTAAATAAATTAGTAAATTTTGAATTAAGTAAAGCTCGACTCATTTCTATTTGTGTGTAGATTGTTCATAATTTTTATTGAGTTAATTTGAATAATTATATATGTATAAATTTAAAATTATTTATGTAAAAAAATTATCAACAAGTTTCAATAAATATATTTTAATTAAGCTTTTAATAAAAATTATTTGGTATTGTAATTTAAATGAATTAATAAAAAATATTTAAGCATTGTTTTGAAGTGGCAAAATTTATTTATATTTTGATGATATATTGAGTTCAAATTGGGTAATTAGGAGTCAAGTCTGAATTAGCTACAAATTGGAAAATGAAGGATGTTGAGTTGAGGGAGTGAAATTGAGTTTAAATTGTACTTGCGAGTCAAAGTGGATTTAGTCATCACTCCTGAAATTGTATGATCCATATTTTAACTCAACATATTATTAATTAGGCTTACAGTCATCTCATCATTCCAACTCTTTCCTTCTTCTTTTTTTTTTCCTTATTTTTCTTATTTTGGAAGTCATTATTCTCAATTCTGTTCATGCAATCAATTCCATTTTTATCCTATGATTACCTCTCTCTCTCTCTCCATAATTAGATATATTAATTATATTGTTTTTAATAAATTAAATAAAAATATGAATAAATCCATACAAAGCATAACATGGATGCCACAGGTTAAATGTAAATATTTTATAACTTCTATGTCGCACTTGACTTGAATATAAACCCGTGTTAGAGTTGCCCCCAAATATGGATAATTATCCAAACTCGATTTCTGAACTATTCTATATAATTTTTTTTAAATCAGACTGAATATCATATTAAATTGATGATTAGTTTATAATTCATCCGGATTTAATAATATAGTAATTTTGTAATTTTGTATATATATTAATAAAAACCTAAAAATCATAGAAAAATTAAAATTAAAAATTAAAAAATAATAAAAATGTATTTTACCAATTCAAAAATATCATATTAGTTTACCAATTCAAAAATATCACATTTTAAATCTAATATATATAAAAAAAATAATCTAATTTTTTCCTCTTATTTGTTAAAAATGACATAAAATCTAGTGAATTAGTTTAGTTCGATTCACCTGAGTTTGACTAATTTTTTATAAAATCAAATTTTTACTGTTTTTAAATCGGATATACCTTTGATTTTGATTTAATTGGTTCAATTGGCCGGTCCAATCCAATTTTAAAAATATTGATCCTAAATATAATAATAAAATTAAAATTTTCATAATCCAAAATTTTATCTTAAATATTTGAGTTTTACTCCAATTTAATTCCATAAAATAAAGTCTTATTATTAATTAATATAGGCATAATTGGAACACGCATAGGTATTAAGGTAATTTCATGTAAATTTAAGATAAAATATATATATATATATATATAGTTTAATATATAGCAATGGACTATCACTTAAGTATTTAGTGTTAAATATTTTATAGATTAGAAGATTCCAATATAGAATAAGAAACGATTAAGGTGAGCAACAATCTTTAATGTTTAGTCCAATTGATTGGGAATGAAATTTTAGGAATATTTAAAAACACCATTCATCATGCAGGGATGTGAATATTTTCCTTAATAATTTAATCATATGAAATTTCTGCCTTTTATTTTATAAATGCATATCAATATTGTTTGGTCCACTTAGATTGAAATATGTGGAGATGAATAACCAACGTCTTAGACTTAGAGATTAGATGAATACTCCATGTCAATACAAAATTAAAGCAAGTTTTGATAAGCTTTGAAGCTATGGCTCTCATTGACTCATGACCAAGAGTTTTTTTTTAATTGGTTCATTAAGATATTAAATGGTTCATTAAGATATTACGTTTTTTTTTTCATATAATAATAGTATCATTTTATTATGGATTGGTGATAAGAATTATTTTAAAAAATAAAACTATAATTAAAAAAAGATGAGTATTGACCATATTCCTAAGCCACTCGTATATTGCTAATCAATATTAAAAAAAAAATTATTATTCCATCATTCTGAAATTGATAGCTATATATTTTTTATTTATTCTAAATTATAGTTTATTTATTATTTCAATCAGTTAGATATTGTGTTAACTCTCTGTTATATCATAATTTAATTTAATATTATTCAATAAAAATATTTAATAAATATGTATATCATATTAAAATAATGATATAATACTAAAAATATATTAATTTATATTTTCATTAAAAATAATTATTTTTTTATTTTTTTTATGAAATAAAAAGTGTACCTATCAATTCAAAAAGAGGGAAAGTTTTTTTTTTTTCACTAGAAGATTAATTTTCTTTTTAATTAGTCATATTTTATTTTGGGGACTAATTGATAAAAAAATAAAATATGAAGCACAACAAACATCCTGGCTTCTGCTTTCATATGCTGGCGCAAATATAATTAATATGACTATCACTTATTTAAATAGGAGTTTTCTTTATTTCCATACCAAAAATATATTGGATGTTAATATTATTATTTGAGAAATTTTAAACATATATATTATAAATATTAATTAAAATTAATTAAAATTTTATTTTTAAAATTAATTTTATGTGTATTAATTATAAAATTTAAAATATTTAAATAAAACTTTAAAACTGAAAAAAATGATAGCTATTCAACACTGAAAGTTCTCATTTCTACATAAACTAGCTGGCAGAGTAGGACTTAAGTCCATTTGTCTGAATAAAATAGCCAGAGGATTGGATCGGTTATAAAAATATGAATTACTATGGTATTTTTCCTTATAATTGATCCTAATTATCACTTTTATTTTTATTATTTTAGATATACCAGTTTTAATCCTTAAATTAATGAAAAAAAATGTAATTAAAATTTAGAGATTAAAGTATTTTTGTATTAATAAATTAAAAATTTTAAGAAGATAAATTTTTTAGAATTTTAAAAAAAAATTTAAGTGTTAGATAAATTAAAAATTAAAATTAAAATTTATTTTTAAAAATGATAAAATATTTCACGAAAGAAAGAGGCAAAGAGCCAGAAAAAGAGGCAGAGTCCACCGGTTCATGTTTGCGGTCCCCAATTGAAAGTGGTTCATAAAATAATAATAAAAAGATTAAATTTTTAATTATTAGTACATATTACTTTAAATCTATTTTTTAAGGAAAAAAAAGAGCTGGTGATTACTATTGAAAAAAAAAAAGGTAAGAAGGAAATTAAATAAGGTGGCAATGAAAACTGATCTAAAATATATTTTTTTTTAGTGGTAAGGTGATATTATGTATATTTTAAATTTCATATATTAAAAATATATTATTTATACAATTGAAGTGTAATTTAGTGATAAATAAATAAATATATAACTTAAAAATAGACCAAAATTTAAATCTTTTATTTGATAAAAAAAAATACATTATATCATATGTTCATAACTAGAAATTCCATAAAAATTGACCAGTAGAATAAAAGCAATTTAACTAATCAATTGACCCAACTTTGTTAATTTTCTACCAGACATCATTCTCAATGGTTTAGAATTTATTATTTTTCTCCTTTCATTAAATATTAAGAAAAAATAAGGTATGGAATATCAACTTCAACTTTAAAGTTCTTTTTTTTCTTTTTTGTGGGGATTTGATGATTCTAAAGTTAATATTGAAAAGAAATGACATAAAAAAAAAGTAATAATATTAAAAAAAAAGTAGCTTTTTTTTTTGTAAATAAAAAAAAGTAGCTTTTGAATGATATTATATATGACTTGGTTGAGCAAAAAACGTGCAGTTAGAACATCAAAATCACCATAGAAGAAATTACAATAAAAAAAATTGTTTTTTTTTTCTTATGTTAGATAAATTGTTTTTGCAAAATATCACTATATATATCAATTCCAATTAGAATATCTAATCACAATCACGGTTGCATTATATAATATCCTCAACACCAAACACACAAGGACTATTTAGTGTTTACCACATATATGGTTCCCAAATTTAGGAAACGACATCGTATTCCTGCACAGCCTCTGCCACTGAAAATTTGAAAAATATGAGTTGAAACTTATAGATATATTTCCTCATCATTATTAAGTTTTTAAATAAATAGAAAAGAATTATTTTCACTATTTAAAAATACAAAATATCTTCGTCTTAAAACTATATGTAGCATTCCAAAAAATTTGGTGCAAAAAAAAAATAATTTTTTTTCATTAAGAAAAAGGATGCTAATATTTAAAAACTCTAATAAAATTGAAAAATATACCTATTGATAACTTGTGTTTGATTTATAAAAGTTCTTTGTTATATATACAGATTTTTGTTTGTTTCATATCGCAAATAAAAAAAAGGAAATATTATTTTTTGATATGGATTGACAAAGAGTTAAATTACATAATTAATAAACAATTTGGTATTAAAGAATATAAGATACATAATTATACACGTAAGCAATTGCAATTATTTATATCAAGTTATGGCAAATTTTTGGTTTTAACAAACGTGAATTACTGGTTATATATTGAAAGTCAACAAGTCCTCTGAGTCACTGTTTAACTAAGAGGGTGTTTGGTTTAATTAATTAAAATTTACTTATAAATTAATTTATGTTTATAAATAATTAAAATTTTAAATAGTTATATATTTATTTTAAATATTTATAAGTGGCTAATAAATTTCTAATATATTTAGTAAAAAATAATTTATAAGCATATTTATTGATAAAATATAAAAAAATATAAAATTATATTATCAAAATCATTCAATAAAATTAAATAAGGATAATATAGTAATTTATTTAATCAAATTAACTTATAAATCATATACTTATAAGTATTAAGATGACAAATTATTCCTTTTTTAATTTATTTTTTTAATAATAAGTCGAGTTTATAAGTTTATAACTATCTAAACAAATAAATCAACTTAAATTTAAGCCTTCTAAATTAATTTAACCAGTTTATAAATTAAGTCAAATATTCTTTAAAATAAATAAATTGTTTGATATAATCACGTATTACTGAGGTTTGGAGTGAAAATATTAAAATAAAAATAATATTAATATAATCATCTTTTTATTTATAAAAATTATTTTCACTTCGATTTCAATTCAAAAATATTATATTTATAAAATTTTATTATTTATTTAATGTTAATAATATAATTTATTTTGATATAAATGGGTATTATACCTTCCATCTTAAAAAAATAAAAAATATATATTTATTATAATTAATTAATAAATAACATACAAACTATTAATTATTAGCTTTTCCAGTACATATTTGTTGACTTGGTTTCTTAAAAGAGTTGAAGTCCATAAAACTGTACAAGAATTTGTTCCGCACAGTAGCCAATTCTGATTCTGAATCTCCAAACGCGGCAAGGCCTTTATCTAAATCAGTTTTGAAACCGTGTCCTTTCATTTGATGGAACACCACCCACTTGAGACACTTATCTTTCATTCGATGGCACTTGGCCCACTTATCAACATATAAAATATAAAGAAATTTAAAAAAAATAGAAAACATGTTTACTTCTATTTTACTTACTAATTTTTTGTTTTTCATTTTTATATAATATTTAAATAAATTTCTTTTTTAAATACTTTTATAAAAACTATAATTAAATAAATAATTTATAATATGTAAAAAAATTAGATTTTTCAATTTAAAAATAAAATATAATTAAATAATAATTTTAAATAAAATAAAATTTTAAATTATTATCAAATTAATCTAAAAATATTTTCAAATTTTAAAATATAACATAAACAAATAAAATAGATAAATTCTAATAAAAAATCTCAAATTTAAAAGCTATTTTAATAATTATTATAATTATTCTAAAACTGAATTGCATATATTTTTCTTAGATTTTTACAAATTAACTTTTTATGGTAAAGTCCAACGAGACTATAAGAATATTAAAATTCTTTTTATTAAATTTCAACGTAGCTATATATATAAAAAAATTAAATTTAAAATTTATATTCAAATTAAAATAATTAATTATCAATTAATGTACATGCTAAATAATGGCTTTTCTAATAATTTTCATGTATGACTATACCATAATATAACCATTTGAATGTTTGCTTGTGCTATATTAAGATAAGTTGTTTTATCAATTTTTAAATTGTCTTATTTTTTAATAAATTTATGTGTGCACCAAAATATAGGATTACTAGATTGCATATCTTTATTTAGAATGATAAAAAAAAAAAATCACAAACTCACTTTAGCAGATCAAATATCAATTCCCTAACGAGAATTTACATGTTTTGTTTTTTTTAACGAAAGAATTTACAGTTGAATAATTATAATATAAAAAATATTAATTCTTGGGTCAGGGAGGTGTGTAAAAATTTTTCGGCATTGAAATCATATATCCAGAAACTTTATAATATAAAAAATATTAAAATTAAGAAAAAAAAAATAAGAATGGATTAAATATCTTTTGTGGAGTCTTCAATGATTTTTATCAAATTAAAAAATAAGTGATTTTACCTTGAAGCCTTTAAGAAAAATCGAGGTAAATGAATATAAGAAAGGAAGAAAGATTATAGGGCATAATAAATAAAAATAAAAATGAACAATTTATACGAATGAAAGTGTAAAACAAAATCCCAATTTTTTATTTTTATTTTATGTATTTGTTCTTTATAAAATAACTAAAAATAATTTTTTAAAACTAATCTTATAGCTAATAAATATAGAAAATTATTTCTGATTTTTTAAATAAAAAATATTTCCAACTAAATAACAAATTATATTTTCTAATTTTTAGAAAATTTTACATAAAACAAGACTTATTTTTTACAACTAAAGAATCCCTAATCTATTACATTTCTTTTTTTTTCTTTTTTTTTTTGAAATAGAATTCTTAAAATTTTAGTTTTTAATATAATTTATTTATAATTAAAAAAATTATAAAAAATATTCATTGCAATTTAACGAGTGTTCATTGTAAAAAATTATGAAATTATAAAAATGAAAATTTTGTTTATTCCTTCATAATATTTTTGAGGGAAACCAATTGGTCCCCACTATACTCACCCAGCCCTTGTCTCCTAGATAAGAACAATAGTCAAGAACGAGTTATCAAGGGACACAGGATCGGTGCACCAAACCATTAAAGATATATGTAATGCAAATGAGCTCTTTACCGGTAGAGGATATACTATTAACACAGCTATTGTACAATATTAATACATCTATAATCTTCGTTATCATATTTAAAAATTATGAATTACTCTTTAATTATAAATAAAAATGAATTTTCACATACAAATATTTTTTTTAATTTTTAAAATTTTTTTATGTGCGAATAAATTGAGTTGACTTAAATATTATAAAATCTTCAATGGAGTTCAACCTCTCTCTTTATTTTATAGGTAGGTAAACTGAATTGTTGAACCCAAATCCAAACTCTAGATATTGAACCAAGGTTTACCTTATCATCACCTATGTTTAAAAAAAAAGTTATTTTTGAAAACAAGTTTTTAATAATTTATAAATTTCAATATAAATTTCTTGTTAAATTTTATTTTTATTATATGCAATTAATAGGTCCAACTCGAATCCAATTGTCCCCAGTTGATCTAAACCAATATTTATGTGGATTGGTGGAAATTATGTTTCATTCGGTAGGCTTTGGATTGAAAAAATACACCTCTTAGTAGTTATCATCGGGTGAATAAATACTCTAAACTTCAACCAAATCAATCCGTGCACATCTTTAATTATATTTTTTATCTTAAAAAAATAAAAAATAAAAGATTATTATTTTTAATTATAATAAATAAAGTAACATATAACTATTAATAATTAGCTTTGCAGTGCAAAATATATGTAGTTGACTTGGCTTCTTCAAGTCCATCCAAGAATTTTCCCAATGCGGTAAGGGCCCCTTATTTAATCAGTTTTGGAACCGCGTCCTTTCACGTACCCCACAAATTGGAGGCACTTATCAAATTATAAAATATCATGAAAAAAAACATATTTAGGGAGTTTGAATGCAAATTTAATTGTGAATGGAACACGTGCCCCACACGTTTGGCACTTATCAAAATATAAAATATAAAGAAGGAGAAATTTAGGAAGTTTGAATGCAAATTTAATTGTGAAAAATATTTTTATGTTTATGTTTATTTTTATTTTCCAATTTTTTATATTTTCTAGTTTTTTAGATTTTATTTTTTTCTAATTATTCTCCAAATGGAAAAGCTGAAAAACTGAAAAACATGTTTACTTAATTTTATTTTTTAATTTATGTTTTTCATTTTTATATAATATTTTAATAATTTTTTAAATACTTTTATACAAAAATATAAATAAATAAATAAATTTATAATATGCATATTATATTTTTTTAAAATGAAATAAAAATTTTAAATTATTATTAAATTAACATAAAAATATTTTAAAATTTTAAAATATAAAATAGATAAATTAAAAATGAAAAGAATATCTCAAATATAAGAACTATTTTAACAAACAAAATTATTATAATTATTCTAGAACCAATCTGCAGTGACTTTTCTAACATTATTCATAAGATTATATTATAATATAACTATTTGAATGCTTTTTTGTACTACACCGTTACTAATTGTATAGTCAATTTCTAACCCTTCTTTACCGTATAGAGTAAAAAGAATGTAACTTTTTGTTTTATTTTCTTTAATAAAATTATATAATATGCAGTAAGCTATTAAATTACCGGATTACATATCTTATTTAAAATGACAAAAATAAAAAAACTCACTGTAGCATACCCAATCTCTAATAAAAATTACTGTTGAACAATTATAATATAAAAAAAAATATTAATTTTTGTGCCAAATAGGTGTTGTGACTTTTTTGCCATTGAAATCATATGTATCAAGAATATTATAATATTAAAAAAATTAAAATTAAGAAAAGAAAGATAAGAACGGATTAAACTTTGATGAAGTCTTCAACAATTTTTATTAAATTGAAAAATAGGCGGTTTTACCTTGAAACCGTTAAAAAAATCGAACTAAATGAATACAATAATAGAAGGAAGGCTATAAGGTAGAATAAATAAAAATAAAAAAAAATTATGCAAATTAAATTGCAAAACAAATGCCAATATTATTTAATTTTTTGTATTTTTCTTTATAAAATAAATAAAAATAAAATTTCAAAACTCGACAATTAACTAATAAAGATAGAAAATTATTTCTATTTTTTAAATGAAAAATATTTTCTATAAAATAAAACTTATTTTTTGCAACTAAGCAATCCCTAATCTATTACATTTCTGATTTTCTTTTTATTTTGAAATACAAATCTTAAAATTTTATTTTTTAAATTATACATAACATATTTAGAATTAAAAAAATATAAAAAAATGATTAATAGTAATTTAATAAATGTTCACAAATTATTTTTTGTCAATGTTTAAAAGAATGTTATTTTAAAAACAATTTTTTAAAAAGTTATAATTCTCAATATAAATTTCTTGTAAGTTTTACTTTTACTATACTTAAATAGTATAAAAAATTAAAAACTTAATTTCCAAGAAATTAAGAGGAGGACACGGGAAATGAAACGCGAGACATATTCGTCGAACTTACACGGTAACATCTCATGAGACAAAAGGCAGCTCTGCTCATTAGGTGTGAACAGGCTCTGCTCTTTCCGTGTTTCTTCCTTAACAGCGTGACCAAGTGAAAAAGCCTCTATAAATATCAACAATTGCCTCACTACTTCGAAACCAAAGTATAAAAAGCAAAAGAAAAACACAGCATCCATAGCCAAAAACCACACAGCATCAAAACCAGAGCATCGATATTCTTGAAGTTGAAGTCAAGAAGACAAAAAAAATGAAGGTAAAAATTAGAATTTATTTTTGAAACAGAGAAAAATAGTTTTTGAGTTTGATAATTTCTTTGATAAAAATTGACATTGATCGTGTCTGTTTCAAATTCTTTGCAGCAAAAGATTGTAATCAAGGTTTCTCTTAATGGGCAAAAATCTTGCTCTAAAGCCATGAAAATTTCAGCTGGATTTCCGGGTAAATACAAAATAAATTCAATAGAAGTTCACAAAATTAATCAATTTCAGTTCAGTTTCTTGATGGGTTTTTACTTAATATCTATACAGGAGTTGATTCAGTTGCTTTAGGAGGAAAAGATAAGAGCCAAGTAGAGGTAACAGGGGATGGAGTTGATGCTGTAGAACTCACAACTCTGTTAAGAAAAAACGTTGGTCATGCAGAGATTGTAAGCGTGAGCGCTGTAGAACAGAAGAAGGAGGAGAAGAAAGAGGATCCACTGACAGTTCAGCCAGTTGTATGGCCTGCGTATATGGGTGGTGTTACTCACACTGTTTATGACAACAACTACCGTCAACACCCTGACCCAAACTCTTGTTCTATCATGTAACTTCACAATGAAAAAACAGAGTAAAACAGAATAGGATCAATACCCGCTTTGCAATACCTGAATTTGCAGACTCTAAAATCAAATATGCGCATAGTTTCTCAAAGAAAACATATTTTCAGGTGTTATGGGTAAGGGAACAAATGAGCTATGCTTTGTAATTTAGAAATTAATTCATGGTTTTTAGATATGCTCTCTCTGTATTTTTTTTTTGTCTGCAACTGTCGTGTAGATTTCTCTGTACCTGATAATTTTTTGCTCATGGTTGTTACGGGCTTGTCAACATTATTTTGTAGAAATTATAATAATTTTCCAAATATTAAAATAATAATTTATAAAAAATAATTTTAAGATTAATAAAGTATATATTAGTTATTTATTTCAATAATAATTTACTGAAAAATGTCTAAATATTCAGATGAATAAAATCAATTACATATTAACTAGTTATTTTATAAACAAGAGATTCAAGATTCAACATCCAACAATTACAATTTTATTAACATAACAATTTATGGAGATGTTGATATGACATGCTCATATTAGCAACATATCAACTGGTCATAAAACATTATTGTTAATGATAGAAGATCTGACAATGTATAATTGAGGGATGACTGATCAATAATTATATAATTTTTTTATTATTATTTTTACAATAATTTTTTATTAATTGAATATATATATTCAATTTAAATAAAAAAATTTTATGAAAGGACTATTAATATAAAAAAAAAAGTGCATTAGTGAATTTTCGAAGAAGAAGAAGAAGTGAAAATTATTCTAAATTTTTTTATGTTCTTTAATTACAATACTTTGGATACTAATTACAGTTATTTTTGTAAAATTTAACTTTTACTATTATTTTATATTGGTTTGACTTTATTGATATTTTATTTAATTGCAGTTAATTTGAAAATTACTTGTAAATAAAATAAGTTTATTAATTGATTTTATTAGTGAAACAAAGTTCCTCTCCAATTAAAATGCTCAATTAAATATTTGCATTAATGACATTAAATCACGATCATATGCTTCCCTTGAAATTAAGGTTTTGTTTTTTTTTTTTTCTTTTAAACAACTAATTATTTTTGTTTTAAAATTTCTATTTATAATGTAAAAAAAACAATTTCTAAAAATTTAAATAAATTATCAGATTAGTTGTTTAATAATCACTTTTTTAATGTAAAATATTTAAATTTTGAATATTTTTTGCAAGATTTTATTTAGTAATAAAAATGTGATCATTGATCAATATAGACGTTTTGAAGATATGCGACCTCTCAGTGAAGGATACATCATGGGGCAGTGAGTTTGCAATTATCCACGAAAATTGTTTGGCATATATATATGAGAAGATAATAGTTTTATCTCTACAATAATTATTAATTTTATCTTAACTATTAAAATTATTGTGTTAATTTTATATTAACTAAATGTGCATGTGTGGTTTTGTTCATCTAAATTTTGATCAAGATTGACTTCTAGATATAACTTTTTATTTAGAGAAATCATTATGATAAAATTTATTCACTAACAAATAATTTTTTAATATTGAATATATTTTAGTTATTCATAAGATTTGAATATATGCTAATAATAAACAATTTCATTATAATTTAAAATTTAACAATTCGATAATGTTCCTCCATTAATAAAACTTTTATTATTAGAGATTGACTTAACTTACCATATATTTAGAACTCATACTATAGCATTGCCCATCCAACCTAATTAACTCAGCCCGGTGGTCCAGTCCAATCCAATTAGGTCGAGCTGAGTTAAAAGGGACTCGGCCAAACCTTGAGTTCTATAATGGAATTTGAGGTCACCACTTGCTGAATCTTAAGTTCGAGGTAAATTATTCTGGGTTTAGTTCATTCCGGTATGAGATTCGATTTTTTTTTTTAAAAAGAATGACACATTTCATAATATTTTTAAAAATTTTTATTTTTTTATCAAGAGTATTTTAATCATTTTATTATAGGTATAAAATTTATAAACTCATGATAAACTATTAAAAATATGATATTTTGATAAATATTTTATAAATTCTAATATTTTAGTAAATATTTTATAAATATGATAAATTTAAAATTTTTTTTAAATTTTTTTTTATTTTTATCAAAAGTCCTTTTTTTTAATATACATATATTAGGATTGAAAAAGTTAATTTTTTAGTTTGATTTGTTATTTTAATTTTTATAAAAATAGTGTGTTTTGATATCAGTTTGAAAAATTTTTTTAGAACTATCTAGATAATTTATGCTGTTAACGGATTAGTTGTATGGTTGAGTCTGTTAGAAAAATAGATGCTGATGTGGAGTAGTTAGTTGTAGCATGTAACTATGTCTATACACAGCGGTTAGCAGAGTAGCTTGTTGGAACAAACTTTTCTTACTATACAGTAAAGACTTTCACATTGCTCTAAGCTTTCATTCTTTTTCCTGCTATTTTCTTTGATTGTTTCTGTAATACTTGATGGTATCAGAGCACCATGGTTGCGATCATGGAGTAATTGTTTCTTTCCTACTTATCAATTGTTAATTGCATTTTACCTTTGTTAATTTTTCATATTTCCTGTATTACGGAAAATTAAAACCTTAGATTACTTGAAAATGCGTGAAACATCTGAGCAAAGAACAAATAAAAGAAATTCAACAATGGAGGATACTGCTGTGATTCAGAACTTGGAATCATCTGCATTTTCTTTAGTAACATCACCACTTACAGGTGCAAACTATCTTATTTTGAGTACAGCTATACAAATTTCACTGGGAGCTAGGGATAACCTTGGATTTATCAATGGTACTACACTTTTATAAACCTACTGATGAGAATTCAACTGAATTTTTGGAATGGAGGAAGTCAGATTAGATGGTAAGATCTTGGATTCTTAACTCTTTAACAAAGGAATTAGTTGAGAATTTTCTCTATTGCCCTACTGCTGAAGTTCTTTGGGATCAACTGGAAGAAAGATTTGGGATTACCAATGGACCACGGGTTTATTAGCTCCAAAGAGAATAATTTGATCGAACAAGGAAATCTTGATTTAGCTAGTTATTTTAGCAAGATTTCGAAGTTGTGGGATGATTTAATAGATTGAGACCACTTCCTTTGAATGTGGTAAATGCACTAGTGGAGTAAATAAGAAAATGGGAGACTTGGATGCTTCTAATAGATTGATTCAATTCTTAATGGGGCTGAACGAGACTTATGAAATGGCTAAGAATCAAGTGCTTATGTAATATCCATTACCAAATGTGAATAAGGCATGTTCCATGACTTAAACCATAGAAGCTCAAAGACAGGTGTAGAGGACTTTCATAAATCCCTTTAAAACTACTGCGTTACTGGCTAGAAGCAATGGATCATATAGAAATAACTTTAGAAGAATGGAAGATAGATTTTGTTACTATTGCAAAGCTAGTGGCCACCTTCGTGCCTCTTGTTTCAAATTACATGGCTACCCAAAGTGGCATAGAGATTTGAGAAACAGAAGAGAGGGATTCTGACAAACAACAAGTTTATTATGCAGTAAACACACCTGTTGAAGTTGATTCTGGAGCAGATGCTAAACAATAACAATGGATGTCTGAGTTTATCAAGCAGGAGATGACTAAATTGATGAGACGAAATCCGACTTCCCCAACAGATGGACTTATCGACTTTGTTTAGGCTACTAATTTTGTTGATTTTATAGGTATAACTCACTTCCAAAGGCATTTCCATAGGCCATTGGATAGTGAATACAGGAGCTTCCATCCATATTTGTGAAAATCCATTCTTATTCACAAAATTGCATAACTTAGCTACTGTTAGTATAGTGTATCTTCCAGAAGGTGCAAAGAAGACAGTGACTCCGATAAGAGATGTCCAATTACATACTGACTCATCCTCTTTGACACCTTATACCAACCTACTTTTAGTCGCAATGTTACAATTGTTTTGTTGGAAATTTATATTTTTATTAAACTTCAAATGCAAATTTATAGAGATACAGCAGAACTGAAAAAGCTAAAAAATTGCTAACATAGCTTAAAAACCGTGATCACTACTGCCACTATTTGTTTAACAGAAATATAAACTAACTTGCTGAAAATCAGTTAAAGACTAGATCAAACTAAAGACCAGGACCACTACTGAACACAAATGACAATCAGATCCTGATACACTTGTCAACATTCTCCTCCTGGATCAGGAATTGCATACTCCCAGCTTCTCCCTGAGAAATTCAAATCTGCTAACATGAAGTGATTTTGTAAATATGTCTGCGATCTGATTTTCTGTTTTACAGTACACTAACATTACTTCATCATTCTTCTAGACTTCCCTCAAGTAATAAAACTTAATATTGAAATGCTTAGTCCTTCCATGGAACACTGGATTTTGAGATATAGCTATGGCAGCTTGATTATCTACAAATATCTCAGTGCTATCATCTTGCTTCAGCTGCAAATCCACCATAATCTTCCTAAGCCATAGTGCTTGATTAGCAGCAGCTGTTGCTGCTACGAATTCCGCTTCAGTTGTTGACTGTGCCACCATTTCTTATTTTCTTGAACACCAAGAAAAACACCCTGATCCAAAAGTAAAATAATAGCCAGATGTGCTTTTCATATCATCAATGGATCCTGCCCAATCACAGTCAGAATATCCATGAAGTTTGAAATTCTGACTTTTGCTGAACTTGATGCCATAGGTTAGAGTTCCTTTGAGATATCTAACCACACGTTTAGCAGCCAGCATGTGCAATGTGCTAGCACAATTTAAAAACCTGGATAAGACACTTACATGATACAAGATGTCAGGCCTTGTTGCTGTAAGATACATTAAGCATCCAATTAGACTTCTGTACACTCCTTCATCAACTTGTTCAGTTCCATCTTCTTTCTGCAACTTCTCATTTTTATTCATTGGAGTGTTCACACTTTTGCATTCATCCATTCTGAATCCTTTCAGAATTTCCTTCAAGTACTTCTTTTGGCATATAAAAACTTCATTCTGAGCTTGCTTGATCTCCATTCCAAGAAAATAATTTATTTCACCAAGGTCTGTCATGTCAAAGACCTTCATCATCTCCTCCTTGAATTCTTCAATCTTTACAACATTATTTCCTGTGACAAGCAAATCATCTACATAGAGAGAGATAATCACAATGTTAGAGCCAGCTTTCTTGACATACAGAGTTGATTCACTTAAGCTTTTTTCAAAGCCTAACTTCAGCAAATGATCATTTATTCTGCTGTACCAAGCTCTTGGAGCTTGTTTTAGCCCATAAAGAGCTTTCTTTAACAAGCAAACCTTCTCTTCATGTCCTGGCACACTGAAACCTTCTGGCTGCTCAACATAAATTTCTTCCTGCAAAGAACCATTCAAGAAAGCCGATTTTACATCCAGCTGAAAAATCTTCCAACTCTGTTGTGCTGCCAAAGCCAACATCATTCTGATTGTGTCCAACCTTGCTACTGGAGCAAAGGTCTCAGAGAAATCCACTCCCCAAACTTGTGCGTAACCTTTCACTACTAACCTTGCTTTGTGTTTGTTCACTGAGCCATCAGGATTAAGTTTTGTCCTGAAAACCAATTTTACCCCAATTACTTTTCTGTCTTGAGGCCTTTCTACTAACTCCCACGTCTGGTTCTTTTCAATCATGGCCAGCTCTTTCTTCATTGCCTCTATCCACTTTTGGTCTGATTTTGCTTCCTCATATCCTGCTGGTTCAAAAACAGCAACATTGCATCTTTGATAAATATCTGAGAGTGTTCTCGTTCCCTTGACAGGTTGATCATCTATTGATTCATCAAGAACAGGAGACATAATCTGGTTTTTGGTTTGAGATTCCTCATTCCACTCCCATTGTTCATGTTCAAGAAATTGAACATCTCTGCTGGTTACAATCTTCCCTGTCTGAGGTTGAAAAATTCTATAGGCCTTAGAAACTGAACTATAACCAACAAAGATTCCTTGTTCAGCCTTCTCATCAAGCTTGTCTCTCTTCATCTGTGGAACATGTGAAAAAATAGACAACCAAAAATTTTAAGATTGTTAGATTAGGTTTGACACCATGCCAAGCTTCAAATGAAGTCTTCTTTCCCACTGCTCTTGTAGGCAGCCTATTCAGCAGAAAAATAGCAGTATTTGCTGCTTCTGCCCAAAACTTCTTCGGAAGATTCTTCTCATGTAACAAGCACCTAGTCATCTCCATAATGGTTCTGTTCTTCCTCTCACTGACCCCATTTTGCTGTGGAGAATAAAGGACAGTGAGCTGGTGCTCAATTCCAGCCTCTTTGCAAAATAAATTGAATCTCTCTGATGTATATTCAGTGCCATTATCTGATCTAATGACCTAAATCCTGCAGCTACTTTGATTTTCAATCCAATTTTTGAACTTCATGAAAATTCCAGTAACTTCTGACTTAAACTTCATAAAATAAATCCAGCATCATCAATGAAAATTATGTAGTACCTGCTACCATTTAGCGAAGGAGTTGACTGGGGACCACATAAATCAGTATGGATCAGCTACAACTTCTCTGTAGCTCTCCATGTAGATGTTCTGAATGGAAGTCTAATTTGCTTCCCAAGCATACAAGCCTTGCAGCTTGTGAAATGCTCCTCCAGGTTTGGAAAACCTCTTACAATGTCATTTCTTTGCATGAACAGCAAAGCTTGATGATGAAAATGCCCCATCCGTTTGTGCCAGATGTCGGAAGTAGTGAGTTGACATGAAAATGCCACTTGCTCCTCCTCCAAAGGATTCAGAGAAAAACTTCTTTGCCGCATCTTAATTCTGAATAATTCTTGATCACTTGGATCAAAGATCAGACACATTTTATCTTCAAACAAAAGTTTGAATCCTTTCTCTAATAATTGTCCCACACCCAGCAAATTCTGATCAATTTTAGGAACATACAAAACGTTAGAGATAATTTTTAAACCTGTAAGACTTTCAATGGCTACCGTCCCCTCTCCTTTTACTGTGATATAGTCTCAATTTCCAATTCTGACCCTTGAACTTGCTGATTTGTCAAGCTTTTTGAACTGCTCCTCATCATTGGTCATATGGTTTGTACAACCACTGTCAACAAGCCAGTTTTTGCTTGATGTTTTTGATGCGAAACATGAAGCAACAAAGAGTTGTTCTGGCTCTTGTTGAGTTGCAACTTGAGCCTCACCCTGCTATGGCATCTCCTTCTCCTTGCAAATTATCTCTGCATGCCCAAGTTTCTTGCATCTCCTACATTTCATGTCAGGTTTTCTCCAACACTTGTAATGAGGATGATTTTTTTTGCCACAGTATTGACAAGGAGGATATTTTCCGCCTTTGTTGCTAGTGTTGGAACTGCTTTCAGTAGTTGCATTTTCTGTATTGACTGCTGCTCCTTTCTTTCCTCTCCACTTCTTGTTTTTGTCTCCGGAATTCTGCTGCCATTTGGCTTGCAAGGCTCCCTCCATAGTTCCATCTTGCCTCATCAATCTTCTTTGTTCCTGTGCTTGTAGTGCACTTACTAATTCTGCCAAACTGATCTTTGACAGATCTTTAGTATTTTCCAAAGAAGCAACTGTTGCCTCATATCTTTCAGGCAAGGATACAAGTATTTTTTGAACTATTCTATTGCCAGTAAGTTCAGCACCAAGTATCCTTACCTTATTTGCAATGCTAGATAGCCTTTCTACGTATACCTTGACGGTTTCTGATTCCTTCATATGCTGCATTTCAAATTCTTTGACCAGATTTAGCACCTTCATTCCCTTGATTCTTTCATCTCCTTGATACTCATTCTTGAGAAAATCCCAGATAGCTTTAGCTGAACCAAGTGACATGATTTTGCTAAAGATAGTAGAAGAAACTGCAGCAAATAGGCAGGCCTTTGCTTTGGATTTTCTGGTCTTTCTCTCCTTGTGTGTTTTGATCTGAGCCATAGTTGGGTTTCCTGGTAGAGGAGTTACCTCATAATCTTCCTCTACAACTTCCCACAAATCACACGCATCCAAATACGCTTCCATCCTCACTGCCCACACTTGGTAGTCTTCTCCATCAAACACTGGTGGAGCCATTGCTGAAAAAGAACTCTCACTTTCCATTATTTCGATGGTATTTTGCAGAAGCAGGATTGGTTGGTGTTTTGGGTAATCACTCAGTAAAAAAAACTCACAAGTCTCTTACAAGTCCCGTAAGAAAAGGTGGCTCTGATACCACTTTTACAATTGTTTTGTTGGAAAGTTATATTTTTATTGAACTTCAAATGCAAATTTATAGAGATACAGCAGAACTGAAAAAGCTAAAAAATTGCTAACATAGCTTAAAAACCGTGATCACTACTGCCACTATTTGTTTAACAAAAATATAAACTAACTTGCTGAAAATCAGCTAAAGACTAGATCAAACTAAAGACCAGGACCACTACTGAACACAAATGACAATCAGGTCCTGATACACTTGTCAACACACAATCTTTTATCTGTACAAAAACTTTGCAAAGCCCAACCAATTTATTTTACCTTCTTTACTAACCATTGTCTCTTGCAGGACTTGAGAAGTAAGAAGGTCCTTGCTATAGGAAAAGCTTCTAGAACCTTTATTACCTTACCTAAGAATCCTTTACTGATTTTACTTTGCTTGATTCAAAATTACCTAATTCAATTGTTCATGTTGATTCTAGTTCTTTATTTGCTTGTACTTCTTTAATAAGCTCTACAATGGAGTCTTCTACTACACAGCAAGAGCCTACCTAATCTTGTACTGTACATAGCTTAAAGAAAATCAATTCAATTGAAGCTCTTTGGCATTCCAGACTTGGTCACCCTAGTGACTTGGTCTTGCAACACTTGCGTTTTGTCTCTTCTTCTGCATCTGTAAATGATAGCTATACTATGTGTCTTTCAGTAAAGCAACCACGCAAAAAGTTTCCTGCTAGTGAAACACAATCTAATAATATTTTTGAGCTGCTGCACATGAATGTATGGGGTCAGTGCAAGGTTTCTTCTCTTACTGGGGCTCATTATTGCCTAAGTATGGTGGATGACTTTGGCAGGTCTACTTGGCTCTTCTTGCTGTAGCATAAAAGCCAAGTACCTTCTACTTCAACACTTTTTTAACATGGTGCATACTCAATTTCAAACGATCATTAAAGTTTTAAATCAAATAATGGGTTGTAGTTCATCAACTATCAGTTTCAAAAGAAACTTTATGATCTTGGTATAAAACGTCAGAGATCATGCCGTTATACTCCACAATAGAATGGTACTGTGGAAAGGAACCATAGGCATCTACTTCAGATTGCTAGAGCTCTTCTCTTTCAACATGGTTTGTCTACTTAATTTCGGGGAGAAGCTCTTCTATATGTTGCCTTTATCATTAATCATTTACCTACCAAGTTACTTTTCTGGAAAACACCTTTTAAGGTACTTTACAAGAGAACCAAATTATAGCTTATTAAAATGTTTTGGATCTTTGTGTTTTGCCATTGATACACATCCTCACAAAGATAAGTTCAGTCCAAAGGCCTATACGAGTTTCTTTTTAGTTTATAATTCTGGTGTTAAAGGTTATAAGTAGTTTGGACGCCAAATGCCTAATTACTAGTGGGGATGTTGTTTTTAAAGAGGCCACTTATCCATACCTCAAATCTCCACCCGCATAACCCTATACCTACACTTGTTTTTTCACTAGATACCTCCTCAGATATCACACTACCAAATACTAACCATAACCCACCTACTTCCTCAACTTCTACAACTTCTTCACCTATACCACTGTTTACTGATACTCAATCTTCCCTTTCTCCTAACTACTCCACTGACCATCCTCAACTCAAAAATAGTTTCAGGCAACGCAGTACATCTGCTTGGCTGATTGACTTTGTCTCTTAACTCCATTACATTATCTTCTCCACAAGTTAACACTACTCTTATAATGCCCTCTACTCTCTCAAATTCCTCTAACTCAATTTCTAATTCTCATTTAGCTTTAATGGCTGTTGTTGATAGTATCAAGGAACTAAGAAATTTTATTAAAAGCCAAGAGATTGTAACATTAGGTGGATGCTATGAATATATAGCTCTTTACCCTTAAAAAAATCAAACTTGGATTCTTACTGATCTACCGCTAGGAAAGAGGCCTATATTAGTTCAAAATGCATATATAAAACCAATTTGAATTTAGATGGTTCAGTTGAGAGAATCGAAGCAAGTTTGGTGGCAAAAGGGTATAATCAGGTTGAGGGAGAGGATTACATAGATTGCTCTCTCCAGTGGCCAAAAATGTCACAGTTAAGTTGGTTTTGGCCTTGGCAGCTTCAAAGTCTTGGTCCATCTATCAATTAGATATTAATAATGCATTCTTGCATGGATTCATTGATGAGGAAATTTTTATGCTTCCACTTGAGGGTTATTCTAAAGCTAAACCAGGATAGGTTTGCAAGTTGGTTAAGTCTCTTTAGGGCCTTAAACAAGCCTCACGCCAATGGAATACACAATTCACCTCTCATTTGCAAAAGTTTAGATTTGTTCAGTCTTAAGCTGATAACTGTCTCTTTACTTATGGTCATGGTAGTGAATTCATGGCTCTTGTGATTTATGTTGATGATGTCCTTGTGACAAGAACTTGTCTTCAATTAATTCAATAGATAAAGGCTTCTCTTTATTCAGGTTTCATTATTACATACTTGGGTCAAGCTAAGTATTTCTTAGGCCTCGAGATTACACAATTAGAACAAGGTCTTTATGTCAGCCAATGTAAGTATATTGGGGATTTAATTCAGGATGCTGGTTTGTTGGGTGCTAAAGTTGCAACAACACCTTTACTAAAATGTCTTATGCTCACAACTGATTAAGGGGAATTGTTACCTGATCCATCTTCATGCAGGTAACTAGTAGGACGTGCTTTATTTAAGCTTTACTAGACCTGAAATCATATACTTAGTTCACCAACTAAGTCAATTTGCTCAGACTTCTAGAACCCATCGCTGGACACCTGCTTTACATGTGCTTCACTATCTCAAGGGGTGTTCAGCTTTGGGACTTTTCTTCACTAGAAATAATCCTCTTACTTTGGAAGCCTATAGTGATGCAGATTGGGTATCTTACAAAGAAATTCACAAATCAGTTAGTGGTTTATGTGTATTCCTTGGTCATTCATTGATTTCTTTGAAATCTAAGAAGTAACCTATTATAGGCCCTTAATTTTGACTCTTAAATAAATATGATATCAATTAAAAAAGCCCATGAAATTTGGACTGGCCCAAATTGGCCCAAGTCATGGTGAATTGGCCACATCTCATGGCCAATTCACTTCCGGCCAAACACTTTAATTTTTGCTAAATCTAATTAATTTGGACTTATTCAGATAAACACAGAATTTTCAGATGAAATTCAACTTTCTAATTGGATTAATCTTAATATAACCTTAATCCTAGCAGTATAAAAATGGGGTAAATGGAAACAATTAATTAGAGAAAGAGAGAAGAGCAACTAAGAGTAAACAAAAGAGAGATGAGAAAAACAAAAAGAGTAAAAAAAGATAGTAGCAAAAAAAAAAACAATGAAAGAACACAGTGAACAATCTTAGAGTTACTTAGTTCAACCAAAACTTAATTGATCCAAACAAACCGTAATATTATCAAGTAAACTTCCACGTTAGTTTTTACGAAGAAATTGTGCTACTCAGACAAGGCTTGGTTTAATAAAATTTTTTGGTGGAACTAACAACGTCGGTATGATCTTTAATAACTAATATTTATTTAATTTAATAAATTATCAATCTTGTTTATTATATAACTTTGCAGATTTACTTTATTCTGATTTATTATTTGATTTTGCCATTTTCACAAATAAAAACCTAATGTTATGGATCGCTCAAATTTTATGAATTAAAACCCTAATTTCATGATTAATCCTAAATTCATTTGATTGAAATCCTAATTTCATTTGATTAAATCCTAAATTCATGATTGTTTGTATGATGATTAATTATATGTTTAGATTATCTATTCCATTACGAATGGTGGAATTATAATTACTCATTATTTAGATTTTACAGTATTTTTAAAAGGCATATTTCTATTTGTGAGTACCTTATTTATTTGAATTATTTATCATATCTAATTTATATTTTATGACAATTATAAGGGACACATTTTTGCTCTTTTGTGGATACCATATTTTATTTGTATTTTGAACTATCAGACATTGTAATGGCATATTTTCATCTTATATAAGTACCCATTTTATTATTTGATTTATGATATGGTGGTTATATTCATTTTATTTATTTTAATTGCCTATAATATGAGTAATATTATAATAATATAAAAATTTAATAATATTTAAACCTAAAAAGAAAGCTGTTTCTAATGAACCAAATGTTATAAGGTTACTGGGTCACTGCTCACCTTTCTCATGCGTATCCAACTTTTTAAATCCAGTAAGGTTAGTAATTCCCTAGGAATCGAGTCATCCACCCCTTCTAATTTCTCCCTGGTTCATATGGGTGGCAACTCATATTCTTCGAGTTTAGGTATATGCTCTAAGGCATAGAGTCTAACAGTACCGAAGTTGCACTACAAGAAAAACTGAATCAGACAACGGTTAAGGAAAAAACCATTGTATGAAAAAAACAGACAACAGTTTTTTTTCCCCAAAAAAGCGTTGTCTGATTAATTTTCAGACAACTGTTTTTGGTGTTTTTTTTAACCGTTGTCTATTAGGTTTCATTTTGGCCACACTAGACAACGGTTTTTTAGGGACCGTTGTGTAATATATGTTCAGACAACTATTTTTCTGGTCATACAAAACCGTTGTCTGATAAGATATTTCAGACAACGGTTTTTTTGAAAGTGTTGTATAATTCAGCGTTTCAGATAACGGTTAAAAAAAATCGTTGTCTGAAGCAAGCATACAGATAACGGTTTTTAGGACCATTGTGTAATATATGTTCAGACAAATATTTTTTTGATAAAAAAAAATCGTTGTCTGATAAGATGTTGTCAGACATTAGTAAAAAAAGCGTTGTCAGACATTAGTATATATTAGTATATATACAAGTATATATTAGTATATACAAGTATATATATTAGTATATATTAGTATATATACAAGTATATATTAGTATATACAAGTATATACAAGTATATATATTAGTATATACTAGTATATACAAGTATATACATTAGTATATATACAAGTATATATTAGTATATACATTAGTATATATTAGTATATACAAGTATATATAAGTATATATTAGTATATACAAGTATATATATTAGTATATACAAGTATATATTAGTATATATACAAGTATATACAAGTATATATATTAGTATATATACAAGTATATACATTAGTATATATTAGTATATATAAGATGTTGTCAACATTAGTAAAAAAATCGTTGTCAGACATTAGTATATATTAATATATATAAAAGTATATATTAGTATATACAAGTATATATATTAGTATATATTAGTATATATAAGTATATACATTAGTATATATTAGTATATATACAAGTATATATTAGTATATAAAAGTATATACAAGTATATATATTAGTATATACAAGTATATATAAGTATATACATTAGTATATATACAAGTATATACAAGTATATATTAGTATATACAAGTATATATAAGTATATATATTAGTATATACAAGTATATACATTAGTATATACAAGTATATATTAGTATATACAAGTATATACATTAGTATATATTAGTATATACAAGTATATATTAGTATATATTAGTATAAATAAGTATATACATTAGTATATATTAGTATATATACAAGTATATATTAGTATATACAAGTATATATATTAGTATATACAAGTATACATTAGTATATACAAGTATATACATTAGTATATATTAGTATATACAAGTATATATAAGTATATATTAGTATATACAAGTATATACATTAGTATATATTAGTATATACAAGTATATATATTAGTATATATAAGTATACATAAGTATATATACAAGTATATACAAGTATATACATTAGTATATATATAAGTATATATTAGTATATACAAGTATATACATTAGTATATATTAGTATATATACAAGTATATACATTAGTATATATACAAGTATATATTAGTATATATAAGTATATACATTAATATATATACAAGTATATACAAGTATATATTAGTATATACAAGTATATACATTAGTATACATTAGTATATATTAGTATATATACAAGTATATATTAGTATATACAAGTATATATATTAGTATATACAAGTATATATTAGTATATATACAAGTATATATAAGTATATACATTAGTATATATACAAGTATATACAAGTATATATTAGTATATACAAGTATATACATTAGTATATATTAGTATATATACAAGTATATATTAGTATACATTAGTATATACAAGTATATACATTAGTATATATTAGTATATATATAAGTATATTAGTATATACAAGTATATACATTAGTATATACAAGTATATACATGCATATACATTAGTATATATTAGTATATACAAGTATATACAAGTATATATAAGTATACATTAGTATATACAAGTATATATTAGTATATACAAGTATATACAAGTATATATATTAATATATACAAGTATATATATTAGTATTTACAAGTATATATTAGTATATACAAGTATATATAAGTATACATTAGTATATACAAGTATATATTAGTATATACAAGTATATATATTAGTATATACAAGTATATATTAGTATATACAAGTATATATAAGTATATATATTAGTATATATTAGTATATACAAGTATATATAAGTATATATATTAGTATATACAAGTATATATATTAGTATATAAAAGTATATATACAAGTATATATATTAGTATATATAAGTATATACATTATAATATATTAGTATATATACAAGTATAAATATTAGTATATACAAGTATATATATTAGTATATATTAGTATATATACAAGTATATATATTAGTATATACAAGTATATATATTAGTATATATTAGTATATATACAAGTATATATATTAGTATATATAAGTATATACAAGTATATATATTAGTATATATTAGTATATACAAGTATATACAAGTATATATAAGTATACATTAGTATATACAAGTATATATATTAGTATATATAAGTATATATTAGTATATACAAGTATATATAAGTATATATATTAGTATATATTAGTATATACAAGTATATATATTAGTATATACAAGTATATATAAGTATATATATTAGTATATACAAGTATATATACAAGTATATATATCAGTATATATAAGTATATACATTAGTATATATTAGTATATATACAAGTATAAATATTAGTATATACAAGTATATATATTAGTATATATACAAGTATATTTAGTATATACAAGTATATATATTAGTATATATTAGTATATATACAAGTATATTTAGTATATACAAGTATATATATTAGTATATACAAGTATAAATATTAGTATATATACGTATATACATTAGTATATATTAGTATATATACAAGTATATATATTAGTATATACAAGTATATATAAGTATATACATTAGTATATATTAGTATATATACAAGTATATTTAGTATATACAATTATATATTAGTATATACAAGTATATATATTAGTATATATATATATTAGTATATATACAAGTATATATAAGTATATATTAGTATATACAAATATATATATTAGTATATACAAGTATATATTAGTATATATATTAGTATATACAAGTATATATTAGTATATATAAGTATATACAAGTATATATTAGTATATACAAGTATATACATTAGTATATGTTAGTATATATATAAATATATATTAGTATATACAAGTATATATATTAGTATATACAAGTATATACAAGTATATATAAGTATATATATTAGTATATACAAGTATATATAAGTATATATATTAGTATATACAAGTATATATTAGTATATACAAGTATATACATTAGTATATATTAGTATATTTACAAGTATATATATTAGTATATATAAGTATATACATTAGTATATACAAGTATATATAAATATATACATTAATATATACAAGTATATACAAGTATATATATTAGTATTTATAAGTTATCTATATATGTGAATTTATAAAGTTAATTTAACAAAATTTTGAAAAATCCATTTTGTTTCAAAAGAGGGATGTCAAAACTTCAAAAAATTTTAACACTTAAATTCCCCCCTTTTTTTCCAAAAAAAAATTTCATTTACCCCCATTTTGCAAAAAACACAGCCTTTTTAACTCGCTTATGTACTGATTTGGGGATTTTTCGTTTATACTTTCAGGGTTGGCTTGTCTCTGGTTCACCGCAATCAACGCTTTGTGGGGTTGGAAATGGATGTGGGTTTAGGCAAGGGTCTAGCCGTGGAAGCCCAAATGGATCCTCCAGAGTCTCCTCACTGCCGGCCACATGGGATTTGCTTTATGCTGCTATAGGTGAAGTAGCAAGAATGAGAATGAACGAAGAAGGCTATGGCTTCAATAGTCATAACAGAGGCATCTTAGGTCCACCTCGAAATCCATCTCCAGTCTCTGTTCCGTTGAAAAACTCAAATCATGATATTGGTCTTTATCCGGAGCAGTCACTTTCTTACCAGATCTGGTATTCTTTTTAGTCTTGGCTTTTACATTAATTGTTTTTGCTTTTTACAGATCTGGGTATTCTTTTTAGTCTTGGCTTGATACTAATTAAGATTTTATTAATTTCTTAATTGCTTGCTCAACTGTTCTAGTACCAGCCAGATTCGTGCAGGCCTTGAACTTGAACTTGGAAGAAATGGGTAGTCAGCCACAGTTTCGGCCTCGCTTTAATAGGAATCTGAGCTCAGTCCATGGTATGTGATTTTAGTTTTGTACAATAGAGTGATTTTTTTTCTCTTGAACAGGTAATAATGTTTAGAGAGGGAGATCTGTTTGTCTTCACTATTATATTGTTTTTTGTGTAGAGAATGCAACGAAGCTTCATAATAAGTGTCACGTTCCCTATCAAAGGCTTAACCTCAGGCCACAAGCAGAAAGTGAAGCGAGATTACAAAAATTTCCTTATAATGGACTTTACTCATCTGAAGTTGGAAGGCTAAGCATCGCCGGTGGTGCTGAGGTTAGGTTCTTCAAGATCTCTCACAAATTTCTGATAAACAAGCATTGAAGTCTAACTGATTGTTATGGAAATAAGCAATATCGTTTCAACAGTATCAGCTTGGCCTTATGTTGTGCTCAACTTTTACAGATTGGCCCACTTCGTTGTTGGCCGGGAGGTTTATGCCTTTCTAGGTCAATTGGAGACATGGATGTTGGAGAGTTTATAGTTCCAATTCCATATGTCAAGCAAGTGAAGGTAAGCATATTCCTTTTGCTTACTTGCATTAGAGATTCATTAAATTGTCGACTACAATTTATCTGCTTCTTTCTGCCTTGAGTGCGATGCCCATGTAATTATGTTGGACATCGCTAGGTCTTTTACAGCATGATCTCTAACTTTCTCCAATCCATGTAAAAGCTCTCAAAAGCAGGAGGCAGGCTTATAATTGCTTCTGATGGCATCTGGGATGCCCTTTCCTCAGAAATGGCAGTAAAATCTTGCCGTGGATTGCCTGCTGAACTTGCTGCTAGACAAGTAGTAAAGGTGATTAAATTATTTTTTGTGCTTAGTCCTATTTCATTTAACAAGCCCTTTCTTCAAGTACACAATTTACAATAACCTGTCTGCTAATATATGAGCATATCATGCTGTGAAATATTTTGCGTAGTTGTATACTTGTGTTGTAATAGATGCTTAAAATTAATTCTTGATGCATTTGATTGTTCTAGGAAGCATTAAGGACAAGGGGACTAAAGGATGATACAACCTACATAGTTGTTGACATAATTCCTCCTATAATTTTCTTATTTGTTCGTATACTAGCAGCTATGTTCTTTTCCCTTTTTTTTAGGGCTTTAGATAAGTAAAAGGAAGATTTGAAGGGTAGAAGAAATTAAAATAAGGAAAATGAAGTATAGTAGCAACTTTTTTACTAGTAGTATAAACAAAAGGGTGGAGAAATTCTGAGAAGGAAAAGAAAAATTATACTTCATTTTTGGGGTACAATTAGTATAAACAAAAGGGTGGAGAAATTCTATGCAGAAAGGGGCCACGGACTGCGGCCTCTTTGTCATGAGGTACATGAAGGAAATCTGTTATGACAAGGAGCTTCAGTTTGCAGCTAAGGTGAGAATTTTAATTATTTTCATTTTTTATATAATAGTTTTGTATTTACCACATGTGACTAACCAAAATTTGATTCATTTTTCAGTGGCTACGCAGAGGCAACTTGGAGAATAGTGATGCCAACATCAACGAGATTAGGATTGACTTCGCCAAATATTTCATGAAGCATCATTCAAGTTGAAGTTAATAGTATAATAGTGTTGATTTTTTTTAGTTTGTTAATATGTTGAATGGTTGAATTTGTGGAGGTTTTTTGATTTCCAAATTTGCAATCCTTCATTGTAAAGTGTTGTCTTATATGTATAATGTACAGTTTAACAGACAATGATGGTGAAATGAAAATGAACATTGAAACTATTGTCTAATATTCAGTGTGCCACAGTAATTAATCGTTGTATTTAGCGTCATTCTACAACGGTTTTAGATTAATTAACCGTTGTATTTAGCGTCTTTCTATAACGGTTTTTGCCTTCATCAAACAACGGTCAAAAAGCATTGTCTAAACCTTCATCAGACAACGGTTAAAAACCGTTGTCTGATAAAACTAAAAACCGTTGTGGAAACCATCTTCAGACAACGGTTAAAAACCGTTGTCTGAAATGCTATCAGACATCGCCTCAATAGACAACGGTTTTTGTCTTCATCAGACAACGGTCAAAAAGCGTTGTCTAAACCTTCATCAGACAACGGTTAAAAACCGTTGTCTGAAAATTTAGAAACCGTTGTCTGACAATTTAGAAACCGTTGTGGAAACCATCAGACAACGGTTAAAAACCGTTGTCTGAAAAATTAGAGGCCGTTGTCTGAACCATCATCAGACAACGGCCAAAAACCGTTGTCTGAACCATCATCAGACAACGGCCAAAAACCGTTGTCTGAACCATCATCAGACAACGGCCAAAAACCGTTGTTTGATAAAATTAAAAACCGTTGTGCAAACCTACATCAGACAACGGTTTTAAAACCGTTGTCTGAAATGCTATCAGACATCGCTTCAATAGACAACGGTTTTTGTCTTCATCAGACAACGGCCAGAAAGCGTTGTCTGATTCAATTTTCCTTGTAGTGTTGCAAGAACTATTCTATCGGGAGTAGAGGCAAAAATTTTTGCTCACACCTACTGTCTCTCTTTCTTCAAGTGAAGCAGAATATTTGAGTCTTGCAGCTACTTCCTATGAGCTTCAATGGATTATTTATTTACTGCAAGATTTCCATATAAGTGTTCCTCTTCCCATTCATCTTTATTGTGACAACCAGGCTACCATTTACATGACTCAAAATCCAGTGTTTCATGAAAGAATGAAACACTTGAAACTTGATTTTCATTTAGTTAGGGAAAAGTTTAAAGCTGGCATTTTTATTCCTCAACTAGTCTCCACTTATCATTAATTTGCAGATGTTTTAACTAAATCAGTCCCTGCTCCAAAGTTCAAAGATATTTTTTCCAAGTTGGGCTTTGTTGCGCTATACTTAGCTTTAATCATGGAAGTGCGCAATATCACAGCGCAATATCACAATCAAGTAATATAATGATGACTAAGTATTATTCTCACAAGAAAGGTGAATTCTAAGTACCAAAACACTTAATTATTTGTTATTTGGAAAACAAGTTGATTTTAAATTTAAACTAGTTAAAACTAAATCTGAGGCTACTTTAAATTTAACTCTTATATTTAAAAACTAGGGTTAGACATCTTCAATTGATATTCTATGAAATTTCTATATTTTTAATCCAATTTTATTTTTTCTTTAATTATTGGTTAAGTTCTCTTAAATTAATTTCTTGTATCTTTTAAGATCTAAAACTAATATTGAGATTAATTCCTATGTCTGCTATTGTTATTATAAGAGTTAAATCAATTCATTAAGATTTATGAAAACTTTAAAATAACCTCTTAAGTATTCTTTTTATCTCTAAATAAAAAATATTTAAGATTGTTATCTCTTTAAATTATTATTATGTTTTCACTCTTACTCCATATGTAATATCTCAAATTAAATAATTATTGGTCATATAATCATTAGCATTAAACACAAAGATAACAAAATAAATAATTAAAGAGCAATAATATTGAATTAAATAAGTATTAAGCTCTCTATAAATACCAATTGAATAGTCTAATCCTAATTAGGATTTTTAGGTAGTCATAATTGAAAAATAATGAAAGCAAGAATTAAAGAAAGTAATTGACAACATTGAAAATAAAAGAACATGAACAATCAAACTCTAAATCTTCTTTGAATTGAATGAAACTATTCCTGGATCTTGAATCTATTCAATCAGCCAAGCCTTCTTCTCTCTTTCAAAAGAAATCTTCAAAGCTTGTAGAAAAAAATGAATGAATATTGGATGCCCAATCTTGGAAGAAGGCTTTGTTTTATATAGGAGTTTTGGAGATTCCTAAACTGATTAGGAATAGAATTAATGTAATTTTTGAGACTTTTAATCTATTTAGGAATAAATTTTAAGCAAACTTGGAGACTCTTTATATGTTTAGATGTGAATTTAGGATAAAATCTTGGAGAATCTCACTGTTTCAGCCGCTATAATATTCACATAAGCATGTAAAATGATCAACACGGGCGTGAATAATTGTACCACTAAAACTCTGCAAAATTTCCCTTAATATAGTGCCAAAATAGAATGCATGATTGTGCATTTTGATTTTGCATGACCGTGTACTTCAAAACGCCTCTAATCTTGCTTGATTCATCTCTTAAAATTTTAGACATATTCGTTTTCATTTTTATGGCTGTGCAAATTGAAAGCGCACATCCATGCAAATCAAAACAAATTTGGACTTTTGCATTGCTCTAAGCTTTCCTTACGTTTCCTGCTATTTTCTTTGATTGCTTCAATAATTTTTCAAATTCATTAATTAGATAAGAATTTCATATGAAATTGTATTAATTGCAATTTATATGGAACAATCTCTGTTTATGAAAAATTATTGTTGTGCATTTTACATAATTGTCATATATAGGCATATACACTAAATATATTTAATTAATAACCTCTAGATGTCTACTAATATAACAAGTATAATGAGGTATCATGCACATTATTCCTTTTATGTTTAAATTCTAAAAAATTATTAATTTTCAAATTCTTAATTTACTTTGTGTTGAAAAAAAATCCATATATGATAAAAGGGTTGATAATTATCTCTGACGAATTCCTAGAAAAAAGTTGAACTGTAACTTGCATCACTAGTCTTGAAGGGCAATCACTAAATAGAAAAACATCTTACATTCTACGGTCTAAGAGCCAGTTACTGCCACTTAGTTGCTCATTCATTTCACAGAGAAGAGTGTATGGAGAAGGAAGAGGAAAGTTAAAAGAAAGAGAGAGACAAAGAGAGAGAGAGTTCTTTTTTCCTCTTTAGAAAACTAACTGGATTTCAGATGATAGAATTTTTTTTAGGTTAACAAATATTATCTTTTATTTTAGACAATAATATTTTAATTAACCAAATCCTTAACTAAAGAGGATATTAAATCCCATTTGAACTCTGTTAAATATAATTAAATATCTTTCATATTTAATTAATATAATGAGTTTTATCTTTTGGTTTACCTACTCATAATTGGCATACCCGACCCAACACTAAAACTTTGTAAACCACAATTATTTAACTGCTTGATTAATTATTAGTCAATATAACATTGTACAATTTTTTTCATGAATAAATATTTTTTTAAAAAAAGGGCAAAACATGAGGTCTAGGTTGAAAGGCTCTACCAGCTGGCCTTGGTGGTTCGAGTAACCCAAGCCACTTAGACTAGTAGTCGAATTTCAGACCTTCTCTGCTGGCTTGAAGAAATCTCAAATTGGGTTGCAGGACAAGGCCAAATGCTGCCCTGCTCAGCATGTGCATAACCCTACAATATTAAAGCAATAAGAGAAGAAGCAGATGCAGTGAAACTAAAATGTTTATTGAGGAAGAAGTTAGCTAAATGGCCTCACTTATTTATTTATATATTAGCATAGAAAATGATGTCTTGGGCATGATTAATTAATATGGATGACAATAAATTGGGTATTTTTGGAGATCCAATATGTCCCGATCCATTTATATAGAATATGAGTAATTTATAAACGAGTTTGAGCGGATACGAGTAGTATTTTTATTATTCATAATGGGTTTGGATATAAATCCTAGGACACTCGTTATTTGAATATGATTATATATTAATTATATTTTATTAATATTTTAATTATATATTTATTATATTTTTTAAATATAAAATTATGTTTTATGAAGTTACTTTTAATAAAATTATGTTAATATTATATTTTTATTTATAATTACTTAATTAAAAAAATTATTTATATTTAAACTTTATGATATTTTTAAATTTTTATATTTGAATGTGTTCGGATAATAAATGAAAAATATTAAATAGATTTAAAATAAACGGATATAACCATTATTGAGTTTAAATGTGTTTGAATAATTTAAAAATTAAATGAATTTTGATTCAAGTAGAGTAATTTTTAAGGAAATCTTATCCCTTATCACCCATATTTAGTGTAAGTGTTGTTGTGGAAAAATGAAAAAAAAAAATAAAGAAGAGAAGAAAGATAAAGAAAGATGAGGCAAAATCCATCCTTCGCTACACGTAACTGAATGTCTACCAAGAGGATCCCTACGTATACTGCATTCTGTGAGAAGATCTTTTGGAAGGCGCTTATCTATTAACAAAGCCGTCCCTTTTTTTTTTTTTGATAAAAATTGTCATCATTCTATTTGCATTTAAAAATATAATTTATAAAATTTTATTATTTTTATTTACTGTTAATCATTTAATTTATTTTGATAAGTAAATATTATATCTTCCATCTTAAAAAATAATAAAATATTTATTGTAATTAACTAATATACATTTTATAGCACATAAAATATAGTTGACTTGGCTTTGAAAATATCTATTCTATAATTTAAACAGGATATAAAATCACTATAAATAAATAGTAAATTTTTTAATTTTTTAATTTTGTCTCTAAATTATTTTTTTTAGTTTTTTAGTTTATTATTGACTTGATTTATTTAAAAAAAATAAGCTATTTAAGATATATTCCTAAATCAATGAGCATGAATAATTTTTTCTTATTTTTGTTTTATTTTTTGTGCATTTTAAATATTTATTTTAGAGAAATAACTTTTAAATTATAATTTTATTGACTAATTACTTATGACATAAGTAATTAGTCCACAAAATTATTCAACTATTATTGAGACTTCGCTATATATAATGTCAATATTTTTTTTAAAAATAGAGATAAAATATGATAAAATTTTAAATTTTAAATAAAATTAAAAAATAAGCAAAATTTTGATTTTTTTAGGTCATTATGTTATATTTAGAAATCACATATTATAATTATTTCATAATAGATATAATGAATGTATATATGAATCATTTACACAATATCATAATGATTTTGGATCCTTAATCCCAATCCAAAAAGATGAAATTAATAATTAAACATCATTCATAATAAATTATTTTGACATGACATATTACTTCCATCCATCTTAAATTGTAATTTTTATATATAAAAAAATTTACCCTATTAAAATTATCATTTTATATGGTAAAAAAATTAATTAATTGAGTTCTAACTATGCCCATATTATTAACAATTTAATTAATAAAATAAAAATATAGTAATTTTTATATTAATGTGTTCATATATTTTATTTTAGTTCATTCAAAATAATTTTTTTATAATATTTAAAAATTTTAATAATTTTTTTAATATATGCATGTATGAGCTAAAGGTAATGATTTAAATGATATGAGGAATATAAAATTTCGAGAATATCATATTTAAAACAAACAACAAAAGAGATAAATTAATATGAATTTATTTTATTAATGTCTCATTCAAATATAATTATTCTAAAAATTAATTTATATTATTATCAATATTTAATTTATTTTTTATATAATATATAATAACTAATTATTATCAATATATATTATAATTCTATTTAAACTCTCCAAAAAATAATAAATTTAATATTTTAAAAATTAATTTATATTATTAAATAAATTATTAATTATTAGATAAAAATTGGATAAATATCCTATTAATTATTTAAAAGTTTAAATTATATTATTAGATAATAACTAATAATTATCAACATTAAATATGATATTTTAATCTTATTTGAATTATATAAATAAATATTTATAATATTTATTTATTTATTTATTCTAATAATTAATAATTTAATTTAATATTTTAAAAAATATTAATATTATGTCATGTGACATAATATTATGTCAATATTATTTATTTTAATAATAATAATAATAATAATAATAATAATAATAAGCTCTTTAATTCACTATTATTGAAAGGTAAATATTTCAATAAAAATGACACGTCAAAAAATAAGGGCATAAAAAATAAGAATAAAATAAGTATAAGAATATAAAATCGATCAATCTATTAATTTATCTTGATATTTAATTGCACTTTATATAATACCATAATTATATATGATATTGATACTCACTTCTTGTATATTTTATTTACTCTTTAATTTTACTCTTAACTATTAAAATATATTTTAAATATTTATCATATATAACTAAATGATTAAAATTATTTTATAAAAAAAAAAATATGTATATCTCCTTAATAAAGCGAATGCATCATTCTAGTAAAATATAAAGCAAAGAAAAAAACTATTTTGAGACTCTAAATCTATTATCTTTCTAAAAATTTATAATTCTTCCTAGTAAAAATTTATGAAATTACAAAAAAGAAAAAATTTGTTTATTCGTTCTTAATTTTTTTAATGGAACCCATGTTTAAAAAAAAATTATTTTGGAAAACAAATTTTTAATATTTTATGATTTTCAATATAAATTTCTTGCAAGTTTTACTTTTATTATATGAAAAAAACAATTTAATTTCCAAGAAATTTAGACATATTTGTCGTGGAACTTACGTATATGGCAACATCTCAACACCATATCAAAGGGCATTTTAGCTCGGCTCTATCCATTTAGTTTAAGATTAAAAATTAGACCACGTGTTCCTCTTTAGAATTTTCTATATAATCAATCTGAATTGTCATCAATCAAAAATCTAAGACTGTGTAGTTTAGTTTGTTGATTTTTAGTTTTTTATTTTTTTTAAAAAAAATATTAATAATTTTTTATTTAATAATTTTTTTAAAAAACATTTTTATATTATTAAAACTATATCATAATTAATAAAATTTTGATTATTACAATAGAGAAACAAAAAAATTAAAAATTAAAAAAGACAAAAGTTAAAAATTAATTTTTATAATAAAGAAAATAATATAAAATATCTTATATAAAAAATATTTTTATTAATATGAAATATTTTTTCAAAATTAAAAATTTTAAATTATATTTTATAAATTTTGTATTTAATAAGAAAATAATTTTTAATTAATAAAAAAAATTAAAATTTTATAATATTACGAATAAGTTTAAAATTTTTTCTTAACAAAACTAAAATAAAAAATAAAAATCATTTCCCACACAGTCTAAATTAATATGAATTAGTCGGTTGACCCTATTAAGTCAATGGCTTAATTACAAAAGAAAAAAGAATAAAAGAACAGAAAAAAACAAAAACCAAAGATAATGACTGGGCTGATTCTTTCTACGCCACAGACTAGTCAATCCAGCCAAGCATAAATAAAATAACTTAATATACATATATATGTGTAATTAATTAATTAATTATTATATATAATTAACCATCAAATAATTAATTATTAGTTAGTTTACTACTTTCTCTGTAAAATTTATTTAATATTTCAAAGTTTCAACATTTGTAATTTCAATTAGGAAAAAAATTAAAAATTATTTAAATAATAAGAATTTTTCATGTAATTAGGAAAGCTGTATATACTTATTATTGAAGTATGATTGACAATTGTCAAGATATTGATAATGTGATAATTAAAACATCAATTAATAATAAAATCATTCTTATGTAGATTGAAAAAAAAAATTGGAAGAGCAAAAAAAAAAAATCACATTTATTATCTTATTCAAATAAATAAATTCTTAATAATAAGATTAAGAATAATTCTGAATTGAAATTTTTAAGCTAAATTGGATTTATGACTTCACTTGCACTCAATCAATCATAATTTATAATTATAAAATAAAAATTAATTTGTTTAATATTAGAATCACTTCACAAAGCTAATTAATTACTAGTCAATGAATAAATTCCCACCGAACGAAATTTAAAAAAAAAAAAACACTTTAGAAGGTCAAATATGTAAAAAGAAATAGCCTCAACGAACTATTTTTTTTTTTTTTATATTGATGAGCAGAATCACTATACTTTATAAAACTTGAAAAAAACAATAAAAAATAAAAAGGAAAAAGAATAGGAAGAGAGAGAGAGAGAGAGAAAAGAAACGTCATTGAGTAGTATATTATGGAAAAAGACACTTTTGATCGTATTTTTTTAAAATTTTTATATGTTTCATTAAAAAAATTTTAATTATTTTATAAAAATATATAGTAAATACATAATAAATTTATTAATGTTATAATATATATATTAAATTCGTCATAAATTTTGTATGCATTAATAGAAATCTGATAAATTTATAAATTAATAAAAAAATTCTGATAAATTAAAATATACTATTGAATTTTATAATTTTCTATTAATTTTATAAAAAGTCTTATATTTAACTAGGGATATTTATAAAATTACCCATAAAAATATTTTTTTAAAAAAATATATTACAAAAAAAATTACACTTCCAAAAAAGTTAGACTAATTTTTTAAAAATATCTTATTTTTTGTTAAAATAATTTTTTTTTTCTAAAAATGTCTCTTTTTCTATACAAATAATATTTTACTTTAATTTTTATTTTTTAAAAACTTTTCTGTTAAATAAATATATTCCAATAAAATGATAAAAATTAATATTTTAAATTATATTTTTAACATATAAATAATAAATAGCACTTATAAAAATTATAAGCAATTAATAATAATATTATTTATTATTAGTAATATTATTTGTTAATATTTAGTAATAATAACTCATTTTTTTATTATTGTTGTTAATTTATTGTTATTATTTAACAATCAATATCATAAAAAAATGAATCAAGTGTTTAATTTCATAAAACAATATTAATTTTAATTATGAGTAAATTAAAAAAATGAAAAATAAAAATTAATTTAAATCGATGGGCATGTTTGAATTAAATTTAAACCGTAGATCTAAATCGATTATATTGTGTAGACCCGAATTGCAATTAAATAATTATGATTCAAGTTCAACTATGCCATGAATGGGAACCGATGAGTCTAGTTAATTGACACGTGTCCATAGTTAAGAATGTTCAAGAGGATCTATATATAAGACAAGGCAGCTCACACTAAAATTCATCAATTCCATTCTCCCCCTTCATTTCCTTCCCCCATTGCGCCACCATTAACATTCTTTTTAGCAAACAAACACCATGAAGGTTCGTAAATATTATTTTTATTAGCAATAGTAATATCATATACATATATAAAAACATGAATTGAAGTTGTTTCATTTTATGTTTTTTACACTCAAAGGCAATATATATATGCCTAACATATATATGCTATGTGAATAATAAATTCAGGTTTGATTAAGCTCGCGATTAATGTCTAAAAAAGAAAAAAAATTGCTTAATTTATTTTTATTATTGCAGCTAAAGATGGTGATCGAGGTATCCACGAATTGCGATAAATCTCGCTCCAAGGTCTTGAAAATCGTAGTCGGAAATCAGGGTAATGCTCGTATACAAATTATGGACTTTGAGTACTTAATATATGCATATTTTAGCTGAAGTTGTTTTCAAACGGAAAATTAAGGAATTCTGAGAAATTAAAATGATTTTTTTAAAAAAAATTAAGAGAAGAAGTCAGTTTTTGAGTTTCAACAGGCTCATTATCATCAGAATTTAAGTATATAAACACAAACTTATTAATTAATTTGCTGAATGCTGATGATATATTATTATATATGTTGCAGGGGTGGAATCTGCAGCTTTAGGAGAGAAAGATAAGAATAAACTAGAAGTGATAGGAGAAGGAGTAGATCCTGTAAAATTAACACGTTCATTAAGGAAGAAATTAGGGAAATGGCCTCGTTTTTTCATTTGTATTATGCCAGAGAATTTAATGGGCTATGCAAAGTTAATAAGCGTGAGCAATGTTGAAGAAAAGAAGAAAGAGAATAAAGATGAAGAGAAAGACGAGAAAACCAATATTGTTTATACACATGGGACAAGTAGTGTCCCTGTGTATATGTGTTATAGGGACCCTGATCCTTCCCCTTGCTCCATTATGTAACATATATATATATATATATATATATATATAGTCTCTCCATGTAGACGAAGCTGAAAATGGTAAGAGTAAAACTAATGTTAGAAAAATGATTAAAATAATCTTATAGTTCTCCGTCTATCTACAAATTATAGCCTATAATCATTTAGAGCGAAGAAAAAAAATTTATATATTCAACTCGAATTAAGTTGGGATTGATGTTTAATCGAGTTTAAGAGTTAAAATTTCTACATTAAAATGTATAATATATATTGCAATAATTGAAGAATTTAAATTTTGTTAGTACATATTTTATATTAAATTTTAAGTACACTAAAAAGTTCGTGAGAAAATGGCGTAAGGTTGAATGAATATAAAAATAACATGTGAGATTTTCTTGCACATGCCATTGCCCTGCACCCAAAGAAAAAACTAATAGAAGAAATGAAAAATAAAAGACTAGTCAAGTTTAAGCTTTAAACTTCCAGTCTTGACCCAAAAAGCTTTCATTTGATATTAAAAAAATAAATAACACTCATAAAAAAAATACAAAATTGATATATATATATATATATATTTTATTTTAGTTGTCCCATAGGATGGTAAGGCCCCCTGGTCTCATCCTACGGTCAGTTCTGAAAATAATTATTTAAATTTTATAAAACAATATGGCTAGGTTTTGATACTTAATATTAATAAATCTTTAAGTTTTTTTTAGTCAATTGAGGTCAATAAAATAAATAAAAAGTCATTAAAATAACCACAAACAAGGAAAAGAAAAGAAAATAGTGGAAAACGAAATTTAACCAATGAATTGGAAGGAGTTTGATAACTCCGACCTAGCCTGAGTTTCAATCAACGTGGAGGAACCTGTTGGTCTTGACAAGTCTATTGCTATATTCTATATTCTATAGACAACAATAAAACAGATGATAACAAAATATAGAGGTTTTTTTTTAAAAAAAAATCTTTATCTTAATTCTTATAATGGTTCATTTGAATTAAATGAAATAATTTACTTGAATTTACTTAATTAACTCCTTTTCTTTTTGGTAAATTTAATTTAATTAAAATTTATATTTAAAAATTCGCCATTCTAAAAAAATAATTTTAATATTATTTAATTAAAACTCATTGCTGTCAAATTATTTTTAAAATATACAGTTAATTTGAATTTATTTTTATTTTGATAAAATATTTTTAAGCGAGGGTTAATGGAGGTTTAATTAAGAATAATAAAATACTTGAGAAGAAAATGTGTATGGTAATTATATTATATATTTAAGATTAACCAATTGGATACATACACTTCATTCCATATTAAAATTCGACTTTCATTTTTTAAATAAATTTAATTATATAATGAAAAATATTTAATTTATTAATTTTATTGAAATATTTATCATCAATACCATATATAATTTCAATATTTTCACGAAAAAGAATGCAAAAACCTCATTGGCTAGAGAATAAAAATAAATAAATAAAATACTAATCAAACATTATAAATATGCATTGTAAAACAATTAAGAATTCTCTTATTTTCAATTTTTTGGGTCATATAAGGCGTATCTATAGGAATCAATGAAATTTCTATGCAATTACTCTGGACTTAAACTGGAAATTCCACAAAAGTCATAATTGATAACCAAAAAGTCACAAATAATTTGCAATATTTATCATTTTTCTAAAATACAATAATTAATAGACATTCTAATCGCGGAGAATATTTGTTTATTTATTTCAACTATTAAATTTAAAATTAATTTTTGAAATTTCCAACTTTAAAATATATGAAATTATTCACTCATAAAAATATAAAATCAAAATTTATAAATATCTAAATCATTTATTTTGAATTTGATTGATATTATATATGAAATTACATAATAATCCTTTTAAAATTTCGAAAGCTTTGGACCAATAATTCTCTATCCAAATAGTATATAAAATAAAGATTTCGTCAAAAATTTGTAAAAATTAAAATTATTTTCAAAAATATTAACTTCTTAATTTTTAATTTAAAAAAATATACGTCTAGTATATTTTTAAAATATTAAATATATACTTAACTTTCAAAGATATATATATATATATATATTATAAGAAACATGCAAATTACCAAAAGAAAAAAAATCTATTATGAAAAAAAAATCTATTGATATAAAAATTTCTTGATAGCTGGCTGATGAAAGAAACCAGTTCGTGATGATTTTGTCTGGTGACTTTGTCCGTGAGAAAATTCTTGAAAGATATGGAAGTCTATTGGTAAACATTGACTGCCTGTCGATGAACGCGTAAACTCCTTAAATGGTTCCATATTGCCGAAAGAATATATGATGATTTTTAGGGCTGGCGTTCTGTCAATTCACTTAACGTATTTTACCAATTGTTATGTTTTCTGACCGAACTTATTGAAATGAATTTTCGGTCGATTTGGTTAATTTTTGATTTAACCGATTTTTTTTTTTATAAAAGCCACTTTTGATATATTGTTTGCAATTATATGTATACTTTGCTACATAAACTATTGCAAATTAAAAGTAAATATTTTTTAAATTGAAAATTTAAATTTCAAGTAAATTTAAGAAAATAAATTAAAAAGGAAAATTTCCTTGCTTTAAGCAATTTCAAGTAAATTTGGCTGCAAATGTATAACTAAGAATGAAAATCCACGTATTATTAGTTAGAATGGGTGGCTAAGCTAGTGACAATATATTATAACTAAAAATCTAAATTTCCAACTAAGAGCAAGAAATGTGAAATAATAGCTAATGCTATTATTACTTACTGGATGACTAACGAGTTATTTTCAAAATTTAAATAAAGAGTAACTATAATCTTCCACGGTCTCCTAAAGCATGCAACAGTCGATGTAAAAGCTCAGTAGTTCCTTCCAGAAAATTTTAGTTTAGCATAGCAAGCATTGCCCACTGGCATAAGATCAAGAGACAGAATTTACACTATTGCCAATCTATCTATAAATTAAAAATTAGATGACTCTCTGTCATTTTCCTGCTCCCCCAAACTCCAGGCAAAGAAAGTTGACTTTCTTTGACTCTGCTAATCAATGTCTCAATACATCACTATACTACAGAATTAAAACTACAGAATACTCAATTATCAAAGTTAGTTTCCCAAATGATAGAGAGGAAACATCAAGAAATAACACACATGGAAACCAATTACAGAAAACTACTTCAGAAACAGATAATACGACCTACATTAGACATCAATTATAACAAAAAAAACACCCATCATATCGATAGCAGTAAGTGCAATGCTCAAATCAAAAGATGGCAATTTTACTAGCATTGAATTCAGAACTACTACTAGACTAGAGCTAATACACAGAGTAACTAACCTGAGTTTTTCCTAACCGAGATTCAAGGTCTACTTCATAATCCCTATGCTTCAAGGGGTTCCTTTGAACTGGGGGAGCTTTAGCCGCGCAAAAATGATACTATTAAATCATAATTCTGCAAACTCATAACTTGTATTCATTATTTAAAACAAAAACCCAATTGCAAACAAATGTCAAAAGCAATTCTTTTCAAGGTTATTGACTTACATTTGGATTTGAACTGCCCCTCAGCTTCCTAAAGAATAGCACACAAATAAACAAGAGCAAACGAGTATATATAAGTTAATAAAAAATATAAATAAAAAAAATAAAAGGGGAAATTTAAACTTTGGCAAAAAAAAATACAAACATCATCATTAGTCTTCATCCAGATCAACACCAGTCGATTGAGTAAAAACATTTGTTGATTCATGTTCAGATACTGCGGTAACCATTGCTAAAAAATATATAAAAAGAATTAAGAAGTTAAAAATTTAAAAAAATAAAGAAACAAACTAATTAAATTAAACACAAAATGACAAACATAATATAGAATGCAAAAACATTTTACCTTCTTCAAGCATTTCAATTTCCTCGGGTGTTTCCTCAACTGTCATCGGGTCTTGCAAAATTCGAAGCCAATCTCCACAACACATAAGCAACTCAACTAATTTAGGAGACAAAGAACTTCTATATGGATCGAACACCTGACCACATGTACTGAAAGCAGCCTCCGAAGTCACAGTAGAAATAGGGACAGCCAATATATCACGTGTCATCAGTGATAAAATTGAAAACCTAGGGAAATGAATTTTCCACCAACCCAAGACATCCAAGGTAGGAATATCTTCACAATCTTCAGTTAAATATTTATCCAATTCAGTCTTGTTGTGATCTCTACTTGCCTTTTGATTTTTATACCCCTTGAATAACATTGGCTCATCCCTATCATGGATAATATTACCTTGCTTTTGGCTCCCACTTGCAACACCAACACTAGAAGTACTATAACTTTGATAACCACTTATCTTATTTTTGTATTCATTAAAGAGTTCAAAAGTGGCTTCCTTCAACTTTTTATAAAAATTGATACCCGTTTGTGTACCGTACAATTCCTTCAAAACATACTCCATGTAATCAGATTTGTATCGAGGATCAAGAACAACAGCGATGTAAATTAACATATTATTTTCAGCTGGATTGCCCCAATATTTGTTATATTTATTTCTCATTTTAATAGCCATCGTGGAGAACTCCACATCATCATAACTGTCTTGTAGCTCTTTCAACAAAACATGAATCTCTGTCATATCATGAAAAAAAGAGTTGCAAGTAGAATATTTGGAGCCCGATACCCTCAAAGTCATTTTGTAAAATTTTTCTAAAAACTTGCAAAATCGCCTAACACATGCCCAATCATCTGAGTTAGGCCTACCATCTATCTCCACATATTTACCATCAATTTCATCATCTCTCATTAGATCATACTTGAATGATCTATCTTGCTCATCGTACCTTTCAAATACTCTCTCAAATTTTTCAGCCCTATTTAGCATGAGATATGTGGAATTTCACCTGGTGGGGACATCTAAGGCCAACAATGCCTTGCACTGAATCCCTTCTATCACAACACACTCCTTAAATTTGGCTAGTCTAGTTGGTGATGCTCTGATATATTTTACAGCACATCTCACCTTATCTATAGACTCAGAAATATCGCTCGACCTCTCCATAACTATCAAGTTGACAATATGAGCCACACACCTTATGTGCAAATATCTACCCTCTAATATTGTTGGACTCCATTTAGATATTTTCTTTTCAAACTTGATATTGCAGTATTATTTGAGGAAGCATTATCAACTGTCACGGTCATAAGTCTATCAATTCCCCAATCAAGCAATCATTTCTTCATACTTTGACTCAAATCATCACCCTTATGACTTGTAATTGGACAAAAATTAATTACTTTTTTGCACAAGCTCTAATTGTTATCAATAAAATGTGCAGTGAGATACATATAATTAATTCGTTGCACTGAAGTCCAAGTATCTGTGGTGAGACACACTCTGGAACAATCATTTTGCAACAACTTTTTCAACTTTTTTTTTTCTCTTCAGCAAACAATTCATACATATTTTTAGTCACAATTCTTCTAGAGGGAAAAACAAATTCTGGACAAAGTTGGCGGATAAATTTTCTAAACCTAGGATGCTCAACAAATCTCAAAGCTAATTCACACTTAATTACCAAATTAGCTAATGCCTTTCTATAAGCTAGTTGATCAAATTTTCAATTAACTAAGCATGCATCTCCAGTACCCCTTGATTGAACACTTAATTTCATTTGCTTTGCATCCGTTTCATTTATTGGATTATTTGTATATTTACCACATGATATTTTAATGCACTAGTCCCATTCTTTTTTGTATCACAAAAAAATTGTCTATCACAATACTTACATTGCATTTTAGTTTGACCATGCTCATCCTCAAACTTTTCACTGAAGTGCTACCAAACTTGCGATCTATTCCTTATTTTTTTTTCTTTTTGGAATGGGTAGGTGCAGCAGTGTGTGTCCCCATACTTGACTGAGGACCACATTCAACTTCCTCATCATGCTCACTCGCCATCTGCAAAACAATAAAAGAAAAAAAGAGCTTGATTATCAGCTCAAAAAATTATTAATGAATTGGGAAAATTACTTCAAATGTACTTCATTTATATTTCATAATATTTTATATATACATATTAGCAATTCATTTTTTTTCCACATTCTTTGATATAACTTATTAGCAATTCATTTTTTCTACAACAAGGTCTACCTACAACCAATTTGATTTAGTGGCCATCCTTATTAATTTCAAGATTCATTAAAGATAAAATAAACTTTAAAAATTAATGACAGCATAATAAAATAAACTTTAAAAATTAATGACAGCACAAGGCTAAGAGACTTAGGATTGGCATGTTCAAGAAGAAATGGGTAAGTTCGTCAATTTCATTCATTTATAATTCCAACTTTTGTATATTATAATGTTGAAATTTTTATTACAATTTTGAGTCTTTTGCAAGTATATTATTTGATTTATTGGACATAAGGCCATGAGGGGAATACATAGGAAATCACTAAAACTCCTTTCTTATGCTTTAATTTCCTTTCTTACTTCTATATAACCATTGCACTTTCACCATTTGTACTAGACTACCAGTTTTTGCCCATTTCAAGTTTGATGCATTCAAATAAAATTTCTTCTTTTTTCTTTAATAAAAATTAAAATAAATAAAAAAAGTCGTTAGTTTTTTTTAAATGGCATGAATTGCCAGCCATCAAAATGATGCATTCTTTTTTGATATTGCTTTAGATAGTTCCATTTTTATTCCTTTTGGATACTTGTTGAGTGTTCCATTTATCTTTTTTAGAATACTTGTTCATTGGAACAACTTTTGTCTGTACAACAGTTTGGTATTTACTTAAATCTCTTAGTAAAATGTTCATAGTTGTAAACTTTAATTAATTTCATTTTACATAATTCAATCGGATTTCCCATCCCAATAGAGACATTAATTTATGAGACATACACAGATCCACTCCAAAAATTTTTAAGTTTTTAAATTTAGAACAGTAGAGCTCAAACACAATAACCTCGCATATAAAAATAACAAATATGAAAATTTTATATATGATCAGCCGTTTCATTTTTTATATAATCAGCAGTGAAGCATGAGGCTAATCACTAGCATTCGACAATGAAACCAGTTTTAAACATACTTCACTAATCATTCAAGGAATTGATCTCAATCAGCCAAAGCATATAAGAATAAACATGCACAAATTGATTCATGAGTAAAGGGGCAAGCAATTCAATAATGAAATTCCCAAAATTAATACTAATAAATTACAAGAAGAAGAAGAGAATGAGAATAGAATGAACAAGTGTGATGAGAAAAGAAGAAGCAAATTATAAATATTGGTACCTTTATGGAAATTGAAATTGAAGAAGAAAATTTTGAGAAGAAATGAAGAATGATGGGCTTGAAGCTGTGAACGGCAGCGATGGCGTTGTTCTCGGAGAAAATGGACCACTGACATCGTCAGTGGCGGATCTACTATGGGGTCGTGTGTGGTCGTATGGTTTTAGAAATCCAGCCCCCACAAAAATCGATCGCCTAAGGAAGATTTTTAAAAAAAAGTGAGCTGCGTTTTTGCAGCCCCCTCTTCCCTCTCTCTCACAGAGGCTAAAAATCAGGTCTTCCCTCCCCCAAACCCAGCCAGCCACTACCAGCCCCCACCGCCGGCAACATCAGGCCACCGTCAGTGTACGCCGCCGACCCCCCTCAGTAAAATCCTGGTTCCGCCACTGGGCGTTGTGCACGAAGCTGAGGAAGAAGGGATTGGAGGCACGATGATCTGGGTAGTTTTAGGAGAGAAATTTTTTTTAGGGATTTTTAGGCTCTGTTCGATGTAAGCAAAAGAAAGACGGGAAGAGGCTGAAAAATGGGCTAAATGTCAAAATGCAGAGTTTTAATTTTCGATTAACGGTTAACCGACCGAAAGAAAAGGGTTAACCGTTAATCGAACTGAAATGAAAATTCATCAATATCACTAACCAAAACTGGCCGTATTTATATATATTCGATTAACCGAGCTGATAAACAGGTCGATTAATCGACCTTATGATCGGTTAACTGAATAACGCCCAGCCCTAATGATTTTTGTAAACATTGACACATACTTTTATATAACTGGTCTATATCAATCACTTGTGAATTCGATCAATAATAAAATAATATTTAAAAATAAAAAATAATTAAAATTAATTTTTTTTAATATTATGATTTAAATTATGTTTTGTGATTAGTCAAAATTATGGGGGTCGATGTCTATAACAACTAACGATCCCAAGCTTGTTTGGCAGTTTGGGTATTTTCTTCTAATGTTGTCTTATGGTGATACATCCAAAAACATTTATGAATTTCTAGTTCATTATTGGCCAATTAATTGATCTCTTTGTCTTATTGACAAAATAATGAATGCCATTTGGCCGTATAATTGTATGTAGTAGGGACACTATTTCAATCCATTCTTCATGCTAATACAGTAGTTTAGTGATTTAGATTTGATTAATTTACATTCGTCCTCTATGAAGAATTAACTAATTCACTTTATTGTCCCCGAAGTTTAAATTTTACATTGATCGTTCCTAAAGTTAAAAATTTTATAACAAAATCATCCTCGACCTAATACTGCCTTCATCTCCGTTAACGACATTAGTTCAGCTCTTAAAATAAATTCATTATAAATCTCATCCGTCGTCCTTAAATAATCTCTTAATTTCACCCGCCATCCTTAAATAATATCTTAATTTCACATGTCATCCTTAAAGAATTAATTTAAAATAACATATAATTCATATTGGTACAATAATTCTATCTTTGTAGTTCACACTTTAAAAATAAATGTTTAACCATCTAAGCAAATCACATATTAATTAGTTTAAGAAATCTTAAATAATTTTAAAATTTTAATTTTTTTTACATTTAAATGATAATTTTAAATATTTTTTTACATTTGAATAATAATAATAATTATTCTATTTTTATTTTTTGTAAAATAATATTTAATAATTATTATTATAATTCAACTATAAAAAATTAAATTATTTAATTTTAAAAATAGCATAGTTATTATTATAATATTTTTATTTTTTAAAAATTATTTGTAACAATAATTGTTATTAATTACAAAGTAATTTCATTTAATAATTAAATAAAACTTATTAATCAGTTTAACAAATCTATTAGTAAATTTTTTTAAAAAAAATAAAATTTTTAAAATTATCCAATTTTAAATAATTTTTTAAAAAATTAATTTTCTACATTTAAATAATAATAACAATTAATATTAAAAATAATTATAAAAAATATTACAGTAATAATTATACTATTTTTAAAATTAGAAAATTTTAAAAAATTTAATTTTTTACCGTTGAATTATAATAATAATTATTAAATATTAGTTTACAAAAATAAAAATAGAATAATTATTATTATTATTCAAATGTAAAAAAAAATATTTAAAATTATCATTTAAATGTAAAAAAAATTAATTTTTTAAAATTTTTTTAAGATTTTTTAAACTAATTAATATGTGATTTGCTTAGATAGTTAGACATTTGTTTTTAATGTGAGAAATCCAAAAATAGAAATATTGCACCAACATGGATTATATGTGATTTTAAATTAATTTTTTAAAGATGACATATAAAATTAAGAGAATATTTAAGGATAATCGGTGAAATTAAGAGTTTTTTTAAGGATGACTGGTGAAATTAATAGTGCGTTTGATAAATTACTGAAAAAATTAATTACTGTGAATGTATTTTACAGAGATGTATTATAAAGATTATATTTTATTTTACAGAGATGTATTACATGGATTATATTTTACTTGAAAAATTATATTACTGTGTTTAGAAGATGCAACAAAATGCTGAAAAAATGGATTAAAAAAATATTAACTTATTTGATTACAACCCAACTTAAGTAATACCTAAACTACCATTATAACATTTATTTTTTGTTTTATCATATGTTAAATTAAGGATATAATTATCTTTTGGCATGTGGATCCCTTAATCTATTTTTTCGATGAAATATTTTTCTTACCCCCTAAGTAAAATACTTTATTAACTGGTGGTAAGTTTAATGGGCCAAACATTTTATTTTACATAGATCATTTGCAAACAAACATAGCATTTTTAGTCAAATATGATTATTTAGTCAACTTTCATTATAAATTTTTGTGCAACCAAATGCATTATAAGAGAATTTTTCAGAAATGACAGATGAAATTTATAATGAATTTATTTTAAGAGCTGATGTGGCGCCGTTAATGGAGATAACTACAGTTTAGATCGATGACGACTTTGTTACAAAATTTTTAACTTCAGAGATGATCGATGTAAAATTTAAATTTCATGGATGATAAAGTGAGTTAATCAATTCTTCACAGATGACGAGTGTAAATTACTTTTTAAATTTTGATAATCTTTCAGCTTTTAAGTAATTCATGTGAAGAAACCATCTAGATACAGTATGATGACTAATAGAATGTATTATTTTTGTTTAATTCTTGAATTAAAGTTTTAAGTGTCCAATTTTTTATATGTAATTAATAAAAAAATAATTTATGTTAAGATAAAAAAAATAAAAAAGAAAATTACATTTTTTCTTTTAATATTTGGCTTGAACCAGAATCAAAACGTGCTGTCTTTCAATTTCGAATATTATTTAGTATTACCAAATCAAAAATTGTTCGCATGAAATAATATAAAGTTAGACAGTTAAGCACTTTAGAATATATTTATGAAACTTAAAAAAGAGCCAGATTGGTTCTTTATTTAGCATGAAAGATTGAATCGATGTCTCTATTCTATTATTATATAAAAAGGGAATAGGGGAAGGCCCTTACAAGAAACAGGGGAAGAAGCGGAGTGAATAACACATTATCTACTTACTAAAACTGGTAGCAATATAAACAAATGAGGTTACTTAATTCTACCACTCTTTGCTTCTTGTAACTTCTTTTTCTAATTCTAGTTCAAAGACCCACCTTTGCCTCCAAAAAGGTAAGCATTCAATCTTTCCACAAATTAATAATCATTTTTTAATTTATGCATGCACACCATTTCTCTGTTTCTTGTAATGGGGTAGGTGAAATTTCATTATCTTTGATTGGGTTTGTTTGCATATTGTAGTCATATGTAGTTTACTTGGGAGCTCATTCACATGGCCAACAACTTTCTTCTGTTGATCAAAATCTTGTAACAGAGTCTCACTATGATTTTCTTGGATCATTCGTGGGAAGGTAAATGGATCTTTTTAGTGCTACTAAGTCTTTTTTTTTTTTTCATTTATTTTCTTGCATATATATGATATTGATTTTTTTTTCTTTCATTTCCTCTTGGAACAGTCGAGACTCTGCACAAGATTCAATATTTTACTCGTACACAAGGCATATTAATGGTTTTGCTGCAACTATAGAAGATGAAGTAGCAGCACAAATAGCTAGTTAAAAACTGTTCCTGTTATCCCCTGTTTTTGCTCTGCTTCTTTTGTATACATATTTTCTTGAGTGCTAATTAATGTGTTAATAATTAATCCAATGCAGAACATCCAAAAGTAGTCTCAGTCTTCTTGAACCAAGCTAAAAAGTTGCACACAACTCATTCATGGAATTTCCTTGGACTTGAGCAAAACGGTGAAGTTCCTTCTAACTCAATTTGGAAGAAAGCAAGATTTGGTGAAGATACAATAATTGGAAACCTTGACTCTGGTAAGTAGTTTCCTCAATTTGGTGAAGATACAATAATTGGAAACCTTGACTCTGGTTTAGGCAAAGGAACAGCAAAAGGTGGATCACCTAAAGCTCGGGTAACAGCTTACATGGTCTGCTATCCCCCAATTGGTGGAAATGAATGCTTTGATGCTGATATCTGAGCAGCATTTGATACTGCAATTAGCGATGGAGTTGATGTACTTTCTGTATCATTAGGAGGGAAGCCTACAACTTTCTTTTATGACAGTGTTGCTATTGGTTCATTTCATGCTGTAAAACATGGAATTGTAGTGGTTTGCTCTGCTGCTAATTCTGCTCCTGTTGATGGTACTGTCTCCAATCTTGCACCTTGGCAGATAACAGTTGGAGCCAGCACCACGGATAGGGGATTCCCTAGTTATATTGTTCTTGGAAACAAAATTTCCTACATGGTTCGTTTCCCAAAATATGATTCTTGCAAGAATTTTGTTCTTCAAACTAGCCCAAATATGTTTCTTGCGAGAGTCTCGAATCTTGGAACTAAATAACCAATCAAAATGAGGTTCTTGCAAGAATCGTGAGTCTTGAAACTAACCGAAATAAATTTCTTGCTTGAAGCTAACCAAGATATGTCAATTTGATTTTGAAGGGAGAAAGTTTATCAACAAAAGCCTTGCCAAAGAACAAGTTCTTCCAAATTATAAGCGCTGCAAATGCTAGAGCAGCTAATGCATTAAAACAAGACTCTTAAGGATTGAACAATTTAGGCTATTAATATTCTGATTTCTATTCTGTTGCATCATCTGCAAAGATGTTTAACCTTTTCCATGTGTATTATGCAGTCTGCTGTGCAAAGCTGGTGCACTTGATCGGAAAAAGGCTAAGGGAAAGATCTTGGTTTGCCTTCGAGGAGTAAATGCTAGAGTTGAAAAGGGTGAGCAAGCTACTCTGGCTGGTGCTGTAGGGATGGTTCTTGCCAATGATAAAAATAGCGGAAACGAAATCCTTGCTGATCCTCATGTTCTTCCAGCTTCGCATATCAATTACACCAATGGGGTTGCCATCTTCAACTATATGACCTCCACCAAGTATGATAAAATCTCACTCTCCTATTCTTGCTTTAAACCTTAATTATTATACAATCCTTAATTGAAACTAAATTTACAGGTCTCCTATTGCTTACATTACACATCCAACAACACAAATAGGCATCAAGCCAGCTCCCTCATTGCAGCATTTTCATCGAAAGGACTGAACACCATTACTCCTGAGATACTCAAGGTAATTTCTTCTGAAAAGCACAAGTTCATGTAATGTTGACTGTTACAGATAGAAAATCTGAAATTCATATTAAAGGAATTTTAAAAATCTCTATTCAAAATTTCAACATAAAAGGTACCTAATTAATAATTTCTCTTATGTTATATTTAGCCTGATATCACAGCACCAGGAGTGAGTATTATAGCTGCCTACACAGGAGCAGAAGGACTAACAAATGAAGATTTCGATAAGAGGCGAGTTCTATTCAACTCAATATCAGGAACTTCAATGTCTTGTCCTCATGTTTCAGGCATTGCAGCCCTTCTTAAAACTCTGCATCCGAATTGGAGTCCTGCAGCAATTAAATCAGCAATCATGACAAGTGGTAAGTCTACTAAATAAACCTTTCAAATTATACAATTTCATGAAAAATAAGCGCAACTTGCAAGCAAACTAACCATTTCAAAATGCTTACTATTGCAGCAATTACAAATGATAATAACAAAGAACCAATTCTGAATGCATCATACTACAGGGCAACTCCATTTAGTTATGGAGCAGGACATACTAGACCAAACCAGGCAATGGATCCAGGATTGATTTATGACTTAACTATTAATGACCATTTGAAATTTCTTTGTGCTTTAGGGTATAAAAAACCCCAAATTTTATCATTTTCACAGACTCCATACAATTGCCCCAATAAGCCGATTAAGCTTGCCAATTTTAATTACCCTTCAATTACTATCCCTAAATTTACTGGGTCCATTACTGTATCTCGAACAGTAAAAAATGTTGGTGCTAGTTCAAGTATTTATAAAGTAAATATCAGAAAACCAAGTGGGTTTTCAATTTCTGTTGAACCAAAGTTGTTGAAGTTCAAGAAAATTGGTGAAGAGGAGAGCTTCAATGTTACCCTGAAAGCTGAAAAATCCTATAAAATAAAAGACTATGTATTTGGAGAATTGTTTGGTCAGATGGCAAGCACTATGTCAGGAGTCCCATTGTGGTTAAGTAGTAAAATATTATTCCTGCTTAAAGGCTGCAATATAGCCTTGAGAATTGTTTGATTATTCTAAGGTATTGTTGGTGTTAATTACTTTGGTAACAATAATTAATGAAAGAAGGAAATATTAGCAACTAAATTGCATTTTTTACTTTCTTTATTCTTTATTGTTTTTCTTATTTCTTCTTGTTCTCTTATTATGGCCTTTTCTTTTCTTTTTTCCAATTTCAATTGGCAAGTGCTGCAGATATCACTAATTTAATAATAATAAAAAAAGAATTGTATTCTAAAGGGAATTAATGAACGAAGTGAATAAAAGTTTTTCTAAGACCTAAACTCCTCAACTGTGTTACATATATATTTGCTGAATTTGGCTCAAGCTCGACTTAAATATTTTTTTAATTTTTAGATAATTTTTTTGGACTATTATAATTCTCTGGGGAGAGAGAATTGAACTTGAGTCTACCTAAAAAAATGCAAGTGCCGCTAGGCCATGCCTTAGCATGCTTCAGTTAATTTTAATATCATTAAGTCAAACAATTTAGAGATAATTTAATATCACTAAATCAAACGCATTATAATAATAGAGGAAAACATGGATTATGACTATATGTACTAAAAGCTATATAAAGAGTTTTAAGATATTACAATCCGTTGAAAATTTTACTAAGATTGAAAAAAAAGATTGATCTCCTTATACATAATTAAGGAACAAACCTTTCTTCTCATTAAAAAAAAAAAGAAAAAAGAAAAAGCCCAATATTATTGCGAAACTAAGAATAATGAGTACTTGAGGTGTTGTTTGTGGAGACAGCCAAAGGCTAATGAGATGCTGCAGGGCTTAAACTGGGACAAAGATGATCCAAATGTAGAATTAGTCCTTTTTGAAATTCTACATATGGATATGCCATGGCTTGCTCAGATTCTTCTGCTCTCCATCTGCTATTAATACAAATTTATTTTATTCTTTAGTAATACAATTTTTTTTTGTTGTATTTGAATTTTTTCAGAAAAAATTTAAAAAAAAATGAAGCAATGAAACCCACCTGAAATTCTGTACAAGATGGTGTACGAAGAATGCTACTTCAACCTTAGCTAGTTCAGATCCTGGGCAGCATCTTGATCCTCCACCAAAAGGTGTAAATTTCTTGCATGTTTGATCTTGACTCTGCATTATCAAAAGTAAAAATTTATTAGAATATGTAAACTTGTCATTGAGATTTAAAAGTTAAAAATAGGATTTTGATCTAAACAATTTATTTTTTGGCTAGTGTGTAATTTTTATGAGTAAACTTAACCAAAAAAAAATTAATGTTTATAATAATTAAAAAGGATGTTGCATTTCAACTATTGATGAGAATTCATGAGAAGAAAGAACTAATTAAAAGCATTTAGGTTGTCCTAATCAAATAGGTCCACTCCAACACAAGCCTAAAAATACTAGTAACAATTTAAAACTTTGAAAAAGAAAGAGAGAGGAATTAAAGGGTGATGGTCCATATATTTGTAGGACAACTAGCCCTAGATACTCTCAACTCAAGGTTGATGTAACTGTATTAAATTAATTACCTCCCATCTCCAAGGATAAAACTGGAGGGCACTTGCATGTAGAGATGAGTCTAAATGCACTGCAGTAAAAACAGGCAGCACTTTCCAACCAGAAGGAATTAAGTAACCTGAATAACATAGACAGAGTTTTAAAAAAAATAATTATATTACAAATCAACTTTAGATCGAAGGTTAAATTCAGACTACAAATCTCAATTAATAAAAAAATTATAAATTAACAAATTATATTTTTAAAAAAAATTTGGTTCATGATAAGGTCTAATAAAAACATATGTTAATATATTTTCAAGAATCAAGAGATTAATTTATTGAAACATATTATGTGAACTTGAAATGTAGCTAATTAATTAAATACTGCCACAAAGTGTGATGAAAATATAGATTGAAAAAAAAAATGAAAAAGTGCATGCATACATGATTAAGTGTAAAGCAGATATTAATTAATATATGTTTAAAATGGCTAATGACCTCTAAATTTGACATCTTTGAGAGCCTTTCGGTGCACAAATTTTACAATGTTTCCATATCTGAGTGCTTCATTGATGACCTACAACCAAAAAAATTAATTAATATATATAAGCAAAAAAAGAAAAAAAAGGAAAAATCATGCTTTGTATAATCATTGCAAATTAACATGGCTGAAAATAAAAAGTATGACAGCTGATCAGAAGGAAAAAAAAAAAGAAAAAAAAAGAAGAAATTAATTAAAAAGAGAAGAAGCCCACCAAATAAAAATAATAATAATTAAAAAAAGAAGAAAATTTCTCTTACATTTTGAGTGAATTCCATCTTTTTATAATCTTCCCAGTTCAAATACTCATCTTTCCCTTTCATGCTTCTTATTTTTTCATGCTCCAGCTGTGTAATTGTAATAAATTAAAAAGATTATTTTTTAATTATTGTAATTTCCTATAATTAAGATTATTAATTATTAATTAGTATATTAATTAATTTTAATTACCTTGAGTTGGTGTAATGCAGTGGGGGAGTGAGATAGAAAATGCACAAGCATGGCCATTAAAAGAGAAGTGGTTTCATATCCACCCAACAGAGAATCTAAAACAAAACTAACTTTTTCATCTTCAGATAAGGTATCAACACCTAGAAGTATCTCTAGAAAATCACTTCTCCTTTTTCTTCTTCCATCTTCATCATCATCATTTTTTCTTCTCCTTTCCTCTATAATTGCTTTGACAGTAGTTGATATCCTTCTTCTAGCCTGTAAAGATATCTCATTTAAAAAAATAAAAATAAAAAGTTGATCTCACATGCCCTTCTTTTTGCATCAATAAAGAAGGAAAAAAAAAAGAACCTCTCTAGCTGCCATTTAATAATTATTGAATCCTACTGTTAATAAATATATATTCTCTATTTTATAGTAAATAATTAGATATATATATAGCTAATTACTCCCGTCCACTAAAATTGTCTCTTTCAACTTATAACTATTAAGAAAATTATTAAATTCTCTAAATATTATACAAAATTATTTAAAATAGGTTAAAATAACCTCTATTAATTCATTTATATAATAATCTTACTTCATTAATTAAGTCATTAATAATAATGGCACATTTGAAAAAAAACTAATTAATTTTTTTTAATTTTATAAAGTGTCAATTTAAAAGAGATAAATTTTTTTTTTTTGCAAAAATGATGATTTCAGTTGGACGGAGGAATTAATACCTACCCAAGTTGTATTTGCATTATAAAATAGAAATTCTTTGAATAAATAATGATAAAGAAAATGCATTATGTAAAATTCTGATTTTCCACCAATTGCATGCTAGTTAACTAATTTTTATGTGTATATAGATACTTTTTTTTTCTTAATTTCTCTTAGAGAAGAAAACATACAATTAAGAGGGAAAGGAAAAAAAAAAAGAATTTTATGAGCACCTGAACAGCTCTAGCATATGGAGTTCCAGGAATATAGAGTGGGAGAGAAATAAGTCCTCTCATAAAAGTGAGAAAATCTTCAAGAATTCTTCTAGTCTCTGGCTCTTCTGGTGTTAAGCCTAACACTTGCTTTACTATTACATTGAATGTGAACTGTGACCATAAAAAATTAAAAAAAAAAAGAACGAGCGAAAAGTTGATTAAGAAATTTCACGAGGAGATTCTTGAATTTTTAACTAACAAAAAATAAAATTGTACCTTTCTGGCCTCTTCACAGAACATGACCTGTTGTTTATCTTTCCAAGAGTTAAGTATTTGAATGGCAGTTCTTTCAATATCATAGAGAAACTCAGGCTTTGATTTGGTAATGTTGACCAGAGACAAAGCTACATTTCTAAGTCTTTTATGAGCGTCACCAACAGCCACAAGCATAGAGACATTGCCAAGAATCCCATGGATTGGCCTGGGATAACTACATTGAAATAACTTCCCTTCATTTTGAAGAATAAAGTAGTTCAGTTCTTTGTCACATGACACCACTGTTGGAGAAAAAAACAAATGGGATTTGAACACTTTTCCATACCTGAAAAATCCCAAAACAACATTTCCCACTTTCAATTATACATCATATAATTAAACCGCAATTAGAGTTTATCTGTCAGTAGTTTAACAATAAATAAGTGCTTGTTTCTTGAAGGTCAAATACTTGTACAACAAAAAAAATTCATGAATAACTACAACTAGAAAAGATGAAAATCAGAATTTTCTTCTAGAATTGAAGGTTCAATTTAAGAAAAATATAAACGAGAGAAGCTGAATGGTACATATGTTTTGTTACCTAGAACAATGGTCTTGAAGAAATTTTCCAGTGGAATTAGAAGGGTGAGGCTTTAAAAAAGCAAGAGTTTCACCAAGAATTGGCCACCCAAATGAGCCTCTTGGAACATGCTTCCAGAACATAGGCAAGAAATGATTCAAGATGAGACTTAATAGAGCAACAACAACACTAACAACAACACCAACCCAAAACCCAGCAGCCATTAACAAAAACTTAAAATTTACAAGGTGGTAGTAATGGTTCTTTAGTGTTAAATTCTCTCTAGTTTGAGAGACTTGTTAATTTGGCTAGAGTTTTATAGGAACAGAAATTGGCCGCGAATTTCTATATATAGAGAGCGCCAGAGGGAGATGGTGGCAGAGAAAGAAAGAGAGGTTGCATGTTTATTTTCACATAACTAGAAGGACATTGAAGGAAAATAGGCTTTTTTTTTAACTTTTTTTTTTCCACCTTACAATTAATTACAGACTTACAGTCCCACCGTGCTAGTCTAGGACCTCGAACTTTACTACATATACTGGAGAGGTGCAGAAGACAGAGACTAATTAGCCATAGAAAGAAATTAAATTTTAATAAAGGATCAAATTTTTATTAATTGACCATTATCATATGTTTCTTTTATCATGTTGTATATAATTTGTAATAAAATCATACTATTATGATGATGCAAGATATTTATATAGGGTTTTTATCTGCTTCCGTGGACCAGACGACTTTAACTTTCATATAGTAATTTAACAAAAAATTATTTTAATGACAGTTTAATAATTATTATCAAAAATTAAATTAATAAATTTGGCATTATATGGCTAGTCTAATGAAAAATAAGTTAATGAATCGAAATCACTGCTTTTTAATTTTTTTTGTTTATGATAATTTTAAAAAAAAATTATTTATTTTTAACAAAAATCTTAAATTGAGACACCGTTTTAATATTTTATTTATCTCGTTGAATATTTTTTTTCAATATATCTAATTCTTTCTATTTTGACATTCTATTGCCTTTTTAAAAAGTTTATTTATTTATAATTAGAGTTTATGTAATTCTAACCTTATATATTATAACCTTTCAAATGGTAAAGATAATTTTCAAATTTTAATATAACTCAGTAGAAAAATTTTTCTATCATTTTGTCTATTTACTGGGCATTTTTTCGATTAAACAGGTTAGTAATATTGTTTTCCCTTGTTCCTAACTTCCACTACATCATCTACAAAAATTATGATATGATATTATAGTTTTCATTGTTTTATGAAATTAGGTCTAATTAATTAGATTTCCAAAATACATGCATTCTAATTCTTTCCATCACCGCCCAAATAGTCAACAAATACAAAACCAATCTATTCGACCCACAACTTAATATCACCTAATTTTGAAGAGAAGGTAGGGTGTTTGGTTATTAATTTTCATTCTATTTGCCCTTCTTCAATTTAATTTTCTTACTATATAATTTTTTTGAACTGTTCTCACTATGTAATTTATAGATTAGCTTTCTTTTGGGTATAAATAATATAAGGTTAAAAATTGTAAATTTAATTTAAAGTAAAAAAAAAAAGTATGTCATTTATTTCATTTTCATTCCACTTTCTATCTCCCCTTGATTTCACCCATTCCAAAACAAGAAAGGAAAATATCAAATAGCCGCCTCAAATTTTCTCAACTCTTACTTACATCCCCTTCCTTTCTCCATCCCATGAACCTTTTTTTTATAAAAAAAAAAAATCATTTTACTTCATGATATTTTTTATGCACTTTTGATGGTATTGGTGCAACTTTTTATTCATCTTTTATTTTTCCCTTTTTTAAGTAACTTTTAATGCATCTCTTAGATATTAGTAAAAAAAATCATCCATGCTTATTTTTTCAAATATTATATATATTAGTGAAAGAAGAATCGATAGAGTCCATTCTTTAAGATAAATGCAATTACCATTAAGTTTTGACTTAGCGTCATCATCCATATTATTATTATAGATTTTTTAAGAATAAAGAATATTTTTCTATGATGTATCTTAGAATAATTAAAAATGAAGGAAATATTTTCTATGTTTTCTCATTCAAAAATGACAAATACAGTACAAACTACAATATATATATATACAAAACCAAGATAATACCTTGATTTAAAAAACTTATCTAAACCTAATCATGAGTAGCTTTTATTTTGAACTAACAGATATATACAAATTTGTCACACTTGAATTTCAAACCACTAAACACAAATCCTCGTGAGTCTCCTTATCTCTCCAACAACCTTATCATTCCACCTTATTTCTCCAAACTCATATAAGCATTTTATTTTCTTTAATATCCCCCCGCAAACTATGCCGAGGTTGAAGGCATAGTTTGGTAGAAAAGAATGGGATAGTTGCCTTTGTTGCAGGTTTAGTAAAAATGTCTGCAATCTGCTTATCAGAGGATATATGTTTAGTAATTAAAAATCCTTGTGCAACACGCTCACGTACATAATGATAGTCCAATTTAATATGCTTGCTACGTGCATGGAAAACAGGATTGACAGTCATATATAATGCACTAATATTATCACAATATAAAACTGGAGTTGTAGGCAAAGTAATATGAAGATCAGAAAGCAAATATTATAGCCAAGTAAGCTCTGCTGCGGTATGAGTCATAGCACGGTACTCGGCTTCAGTACTAGAATGTGAGAATGTATGTTGTTTCTTTGCACACCAAGAAATTATATTTTTTCCAAGAAAAGTACAGTAACCTGTAGTAGAACGCCGAGTCACAAGACATCCTGCCCAATCTGCATCAGAATATGCAGACAATTCAAGTGTAGTATTAGATGAGAGTTGTAAACCATTATTAATAGTGCCCTTAACATAACGCAAAATACGTCGAACAAGCTTAAGATGAGCAACTGTTGGAGTATGTATAAATTGAGAAACAAAGTTGACACTAAAAGAGAGATCTGGTCGTGTCAGTGTAAGATACTGTAATGCTCCAACAATTCCACGATAATAGGCGGGATCTTCGAGCAAGGGTGAGTCAACATCAAATTTGGCTTTGACCTCCATAGGCGATGGCATGGGTTGACAATGTGTCATCTCAGCACGGTCGAGAATGGATGCTGCATAATGAGATTGGGAAAGATGTAGCCCGTCATGAGTTGAGGTGATTTCAACACCTAAGAAATGATGTACAGGTCCTAAATCCTTCATAGAAAATTCAGCACTTAATGTACGGACAAATTCTTGAACAAGCTTGGTGGAAGACCCTGTAAGTAACATATCATCTATATACACTAACAACACAAGCATACCATTAGTAGTATGTGAAATAAACAAGGATGGATCAGCAAGACTACAGAAAATGAAGGAAATATTTTCTATGTTTTCTCATTCAAAAATGACAAATACAGTACAAACTACAATATATATATACAAAACCAAGATAATACCTTGATTTAAAAAAACTTATCTAAACCTAATCATGTGTAGCTTTTATTTTGAACTAACAGATATATACAAACTTGTCACACTTGAATTTCAAACCACTAAACACAAATCCTCGTGAGTCTACTTATCTCTCCAACAACCTTATCACTCCACCTTATTTCTCCAAACTCACATAAGCATTTTATTTTCTTTAATAAGAATTAAAAATCAAGTCAATAAAATATAAAATATTTATAATATGGCCAAGAATTGGATAAAATTAAGCTCCTAAAAGGAAAAAAAATTATTGAGAGAGTAAAGAGAAATATTGTGCTTTCTTGCTAGTTGTAGTGAGCATAAAATTAAAATCACCGTGAGGGCGGGTTATTTATTTTTTTATAGGAGCCAAAAGGGCAAAAGAGTCAAAAGCCATATATACTTGGAAGACAAGGCATACATATATGGCCATTGAGGGGCACTTGCTGGCTGCTGCTAGGTTTTAGGGTATAGACAAGGCACACTAAAAAAATCACTGTTTTGACAATTTTGACCCTAGAATTTGGAAGATCATTTTATCGCCAACACTATGAAATTCTTTCAAAAAACACCATGAAGGGAATATGACAATTGGTAATGATAACTATATTTTATAATTATAATTATATTTATATATATTACCTATTTTTTGTAAATATTTTAATAATTATATTTATTTTAATTTCTTAATTATATTAGATTTATTTTTTATCCTTCCACGTCATGATGTTATAATGAGTGAATTTCAATATATTGATTTTATTGGGATTAATATAACTTCAATTTTACTTCATATGAATTGATCTTTATTTAAAAGTTACTCCATGAAGGTATAATTATATTCAAAATATTTATTTGTTTGGTATAAAAAATTTCCAGTTCAAACTATAAACTCAATGCGCCTTTTTTTTTCAATAAAGGAGTATTAATATATTGCAATGGTCCTCATACATTTTATACCTATTTAGAATATTTAGGATTCCTATTTGGTAATTTTTTTAGTTTCCAATTAGAGTTTGATTCCTATTTTTTTAAAAAAAAAACAGACTTACTAGTTATCACTAAATTAAAATAAGAAAAATACAAACGTTGCCGCTGGAACGAAAAAAAAAGAAGACATTGAACAGTAACCAATAATGAAATTATTTGGTCAAATTAATTATTAGGCATCTTCATCCTAGTATTCTTTAACTGTGTCCACTTGGCCAAACGAATATCTTTCTCCTTCAATTGTATAAGGAGATCAGGCATTCTCAAACAATAACAAAACTTGTTTTTATTCTTTTATATATAAATCATAAATCGGACAGAGAAATTTTATTAAGATTAATGACATGAACTTACCCACAAATTCATGCTTATGGAAGTAACCAGAACTGGCTATAACAATGCTTTTTATCAAATGTGATAAACTCCAAACTCTTCTTCTTTATATCAAACCTGGCCAGTGATCCAAAATCAAAAGAACTACAAATTATTTGGCCCTCTATGGTAAAGAAAAGTGGTCTAAATTTATTTGGAGCTGTAAACAGTTTAGTCTATGATAATTCTTCAATGATTATATAATCACGGACTTGATAGCTTACACAGAGGCATTCTCCTAGAACTACAAAATCTGGCCAACACTTATTCAAATCTGGACATAGAAATACTTGAAAATTTTCATCTTCTAGATTAAAAGCAATAATACAATTAGCCTTGAATGAAAGGATAATAAGAAGAAGAGCCTAGCCAATGAAGAGCTCCGTTAGCGAAAATCCCTGTTGCTGCAGTAAATGGGGAAAATTTAAAATTAAATTCTGGATATAACGTTCCTCCAAGAATTTGATTTGAGATTTAATATCTCCAATTCCTTTTTTCGTCCATAAAAACTCTTTATAATTACTATCTTGTAATCATCAATGGATTTATCGTAACCAAACCCAAAAACTAAACTACAATCTTTACGACGGCATAGGCTTGATTTAGGCAATGATTTAAATTCAGTTGTCAATGGATTCCATATAATATACTCATATTCATGATTCGAAAAACATATTAAACCATTGCAAGAGAATGAAAGGGGGAGAAAACCTTATTCTCCTAAAATATAAAATATGCGTAGATCACTAGATTATTCAAATTAAATTGCAAATGGCAGAATTGCGTACCTGACATCATCATATGTTGAAGCTGAAGACGATTTTGGGGTTTGTCGCCTTCCAGGAGATACACACTTTAAGTTTAGCGGAAGCACTACTAAAGGAACGTAATGTTCTTTCAAAATTGTTATGTTCCCCTAGAGACCACGACCCCTTATTTATAACTGATGATGATGATTTCTATTTTGGTCCTTCAACAAAACAGAAATTCTTATCGGTCTCTACACTTATAATCCTATTACGAGTAGGACACCTCAATAGTCAACAATCCTTATTTGATCATAACTTTAATTTGACTATTTTAATTTGACTGCAATAAATATTTAATATTTAAATATATTTAGCCCACACTTATGATTAATTAGAGGATTAATTTTAACAATTTAAAATTAATTCTAACAATCTCCCACTTGGGCTAACATATATTAAATATAAATGTATATACCTTAATGAGCTCATAAAAGCAGTCATACTGAAGGTGCCTCAAACAATCTCGTCCATTGATTATATCGATAAAGGACTGAAGGGCCAGTCGCCACATTCATCGTGACTCAAACCACCATCAATCACATTACCAATACTCTCAAATGACATAGATCAATAATAGGAGTGTAGCATGGAAACTACATGTAATATGATCTAATCATGCATGTTTCCAACTGGTCACACTTAATTGAGATCAACCACAAAAATAACACAGAGTGTAATAAACAAAAGTGAATACTTCATTTTCTAAAGAAACTGAATTAACATATCCAAAACCAAATAGAGCATTCAAAACATAATGAAAACATAATGAACAAAACTCCCACTGAAACTAAACATCCTCAAACAATATGACACCCACATGAGCAGTGTGCTCATGAAAGACTTTCGGTATCAATGCCTTAGTAAGAGGATTTATAATTATGGAGTTCGTTCTAACATGCTCTATGGATATCTGTCCACTCTGTATTTTCTTCATTTACAGCCAGAAACTAAATACCAAATAGCTCCTACTGTCATTGGAGAATCAAACTGCTGAATTAATGTCACACTTAAAACTTTATTAGCATTTTCAATGCTAACCGTAATGTGCAGCCCTGTGACATTCAGCAAAGTAAAAAAAAATTCATGATCAAATGTCTCATAGCATACTACAAATTCCAAAACCATGGAATGTAGTCTAATGTGGATCTTTTGCTACTCAAGACATTCGATAAAGTCAGAATCAGTATACCAAATGATCTCATACTAATCTGACTTTCTGTATGTGAGCATACGTTCCTTTATTCTCTGAATATATCTTAAAACCTTATTGGCTGCCTTCCAATGATCCATTTTTGGATCACTAAGATATCAACCTAACATGCCAATTATAAACACAATATTCAGATAAGTATAAATTTGAGTATACACCAGAATCCCAACTGCCAATGCATAGGAAACTGCTACATCTATTGAACCTCAAGTTCATCCTTAAAACACTGTATGAGACTAAACTTATCACCTATGATGATCATGGGTATAAATTGGTTTATATTCTTGCATACCAAACCTCTTGAGCATATTCTAAATGTAGCTCTTTTGTAATAATTCAAGAATATATCGAGAGTAATCTCGAAGTATCTGGATCCTTAATACAAAAGAAACTTTATCTAAACCTTTCATGCAACAAGACCTTACAGCTGGTAACAAAAAATTATGCTATCCACACATAAAACCAGGAAAATAAACCTACTCCCACTGAATTAGTGAAACACACAGTGATATACACAGTCCTCAATAGCATTTGTCTCAATACCAAATGAGACAACTACTTGATGGAACTAAAGTACCACAAACGAGATGCTTGCTTGAGCCTATAAATGGATTTTCTTAATTTGCATATCAGTAGCTTTGAGTTTCCTTATTCAAAGCAATCTGACTGCACCAAATAGATTGTTTTATCAATGTCTCCATAGATAAACACAATCTCAATATCCATTTGATGAAACTCAAGAACAATTGTCAACGAGAGCCATGATTGTCCTAAAAGAGTCCTTCAATAAAACCAAAGAGAAGATCTCTTTATAGTCAATCCATTCCTTCTGAGTAAAGCCTTTAACTGCAAGACATGCTTTATATCTCTCCATATTACCTTTAGAATTCCTTTTGGTCTTAAATATTCATTTAAAACCAATAGGTTTCTTTCCTTCAGGTAATGGGATAAGATTCCAAACTTTATTGTCTTGCATAAACTTAAACTCTTCACTCATTGCCTCAATCCACTTATGAGAGTTAGAATCCTATAGAAATACTACATAAACATCTAGAACAGCACTTCTCTTCTCTCTAATGGACCTATTTAAAGGCACATGTTCTGGCTCAAATTCTTAAGGTTGATGAGCTTGATCCTAATGAAGAACGGACCTTCAAACTGATGGGAAGTTCTTTAACATTGTCTTATATTGGATCTAGAATTGCTTCTAGAATAAGAGTGACACTACCACTCCAGAAAACAATGATGATAATCAAAATTTCCTAACTTGATCTCTCCTCAAAGACAATGTTTATAACCTTATTTCCCCCCTCAAGCTCAACATCCTAAAGAATCTCATAATATACATCTCAATACACTAATATGGTAGTAGGAATATAAAATTTAGACCCTATGATCACTCAGAATAACCAATAAAGTAGCAGTTAACATATTTGGAGTCCAATTTTACCCTTATTAGGCCTATAAGGCCTAGCCTTAGCTGGATATCCCTAAGTATGAAAGTACTTAGACTACTTTGATTGGTACTTAATTAGAAAGATAGACTGCTATATTTAGTGCTTTTTCTTAGAAAAGACTCTGATAAGGATGAATGACTAATCATACTCCTCATCAAATCCAAAAGAGTCTTGTAATGTCTCTCAGCATCACCATTCATACTGGTTATACCAATCATTGTGTACTGATGGACTATACCATATTTCTGTAGGAAAATAACAATTGGTCCAGAACGCTACGCACCTGAGCTATTAAATCTGCCACAGTACTCACAACCACAGTCAGATGTAATAGATTTAATCTTCTTTCCGAGTTGATTTCAACTTCAGCCTTATAAGATTAAAATAAAGCGTCCACAGACTTAGATTTTTCATGAATGAGATATAGGTACCTTTAACGTGAGTAATCATCTTATGAATGATATGAATTATCTTTGGTCATTCATGATGCTATAGAGAATAAACCACAGATATCCATATATATCAACTCTAAGATGACTGAAGACTTAATAGCACCTAATCTCTATGTTTGGTCTATTTTAACTTAGTATTCTTAACATAGAAATCCAAATCTGTGTAATCAAATGTATCTAGGATACCATTTGACATAAGATGTTCTATTCTAGATTTGGATGTGTAATCCAAACATCTGTGTCAAAGTTCAGCTGAGTTATCCATATCCAGCTTTCCTTTGATATCTCTAGTACTCACATGCAGAGTTTCATTATAAGAAGCATTGACATTTAACGTATATAGATTATCATAAACATTTAAGAAACTAGTATCAAATATTTGAATCTATAGATAAAGTAAATTATCTGTTTCTAAATGAACAAGTAAAAAAATAAATTTGTCCAAATAAGAAACAAAGACCAAATTCTATCTAAAAGATAGTATAACAAAAGTATCTATAAGATTCAAATAATATCCAGTTCTTAAACACAATCTAAAATGTTTTTATGTCTCTACTTCTACCAGTTTGCCATTTACTATATAGACGTATCTTTCACCGTCAATTGGTTTTCAGTAGTTCAAGTAATTCTACAATGAAACATTTATATGAATAGTAGCACTGTAATCCATTCAATAAGTGTTTCTAGATACTAAAGTTGAATTAACCTCATAATAAACCAAACAAGGTACTACCCTTCTTTATACGTCGCGTGGTGTAATTGGGACAGTCCTTCTATTAGCAGTCTTATTCTTCTTTTCACATTTGTCCTTATCTGCTGAAGCAACCAAACGAGCATTCTCCCCTTTATTAGCCATCAACTAGATAGATTAAAAGGTCATCTGGTAAAATCAAATCCAGAGCCTTTAGCCTCTTGGCTATTTAGGACATGCTCAGAATATGCTCCATAATACTACCATTGCCAGTATACCTAACGAAAATTAGATTGCTGAAAATGTCCCCACTTCGACTTCATCACACTTGACATAGTCGCTTTCCAGTTGGGCAAGGTAGTTCATAGCATTATAGCTTTAGCAGAGTGGCTCCTCAAATATTTTTGGGATTCTTTGATGCATGATCACTGGACCCAAGCAAGATAAAAAATCTCCCACTTCTCATACTGAACCCTCTGAGCATCTTTGCTCTCTTCAGTAGGAGAAATAGGTTCATCCTTCCTAAATGCTAAGTCCAAATACATGCGCCCCAGATAAATCAACATATTTGAATTTCTAAATCTAAGTTTAACCTCTAAAGAAAAGGTACACTAGGAGTTTATATAGCATATTAGCTAAATTCAGAGAAAAAGAAAAATAAAAAATTGTACGCTCACGATCCACAAATTATAAACTTGATTTTGAGTTTAAATAATGGAAACAAGATACCAGGCACAACGTTAATATTCTCATCTTTGGACATAAAATATTAACTGTAATTGGTATCTCACGCAGCAATCAAAATATTGACAATTAGTCCCGTCAGATAATAACCTTCCTTTGGGCCGATATATTATCCACATGGATAAAACCAAATAATTGTCACATATTTATTGCAACACGTGTATTCAAAACTCAGCCAGATAGCAGCCTTCCTTTGGGCTGGCATACTACCCGCAACGAATTTTAATACACCTGTCTAATATCCCAAATAAATTAATTAAAACAATAGAGGCCACTTTGGTGACTTATTGCTTCAATTAATTTATTATTAAAAATATTAGATACAATCAAGACTAAAATACCAAAATTTAAACTCAATTGAATTAAATTTTAAATTGAAATTTTAAAAATTAAATGAATTTTTTTTATTTACGATTTAATCGAAGATCAAATCAAAATTTCATAAAGATTTAATCAATTAATTAAAATCCTTAACTGTGTTCTTCTAAACCAAAACGAAGAACAACGATACTGTTCACGAAACACTGTTCACGAAACAGTTTCAAAACAGATTTTTTAATTAATTAATTACATAATTAATTAACCCAAAAATTAATTAATTTCAGAAAAAATCACAAGCACAAATTCAAGTTCAGAAATTGATTTTTCCAGAATCAATTAAATAATAACATTAATTTAATCCATAAACAAATCAAACCAAAATTGATTTCAGATTAATAATTTCGATTTCAAATTAATTCTCGAAAATTACAATCATCGAATTAATTTTCTAGAATTAAAACAATAATCAATACCGCAATTTAATCGAAAAATCTAGCAACCTAGCATAGGGCTCTGATACCAATTGAAAGGAGGAGAAAACCTTATTCCCCTAAAATATAAAATATGCGTAGATCACTAGATTATTCAAATTAAATTGCAAAGGGCAGAATTGCGTACCTGACATCATCATATGTTGAAGCTGAAGACGATTTTGGGGTTTGTCGCCTTCCAGGAGATACACACTTTAAGTTTAGCGGAAGCACTACTGAAGGAACGTAATGTTCTCTCAAAATTGTTATGTTCCCCTGGAGACCACGACCCCTTATTTATAACTGATGATGATGATTTCTATTTTGGTCCTTCAACAAAACAGAAATTCTTATCGGTCTCTACACTTATAATCCTATTACGAGTAGGACACCTCAATAGTCAACAATCCTTATTTGATCATAACTTTAATTTGACTATTTTAATTTGACTGCAATAAATATTTAATATTTAAATATATTTAGCCCACACTTATGATTAATTAGAGGATTAATTTTAACAATTTAAAATTAATTCTAACAGAGAAAACTCTATTCCAATATTACTGTGATGATACTGCAATGTTTTGTCAAGAAGTTGGAGAATCTCTATTGCTTGATCAGAAGAAAAATTCTCCGAAAGCTTTTGACAATAAATAAAACAATATTCAGATGGACTTGTTATTTCTCGTTGCCATGGCTGCTTTCTTTCTACAGAGTCCAAAACTCCCCAATTCCTTTTTTTTGACAGTGAGTTTAGATTTATTTTTACTATCTTTCAAGTAATTTTGGAATATTTAAAATTCTTGTTTGGTAATCTTATTAGTTCCTAATTAGGATTTGGTGGCTTAAAAATAGGTAAAGTATGCAATAGTTTAGGATATCTCATTATTAATAATTACAATTTTTTTTAAAAAAAATTATGATGAACTCCATGAATTATTTTCATTTAAGATGTTGAAATGTTCGTCGTCGCATTAGATGATATTGTAGCAAGCTCATTATTTGTCTCCTGTGAAGCACCGACACTTTACTCAGAATGGAGCATCAGCGTCGATTATGGTGGAAACACGGACACGCATCTTATACATGCCCGACACACTTCCTTGCGTGTTTTATTATTTTTTATTTTTTGGACACAAAAATAATACGGTTAGAACATGGCAGTAACATATTTTAGGATACTTTAAGATATTTTAAGATATATTTTAATATAAATTTTTATTTTCATAGTATTAGTAAGTTACTAATTAGATAATTCCAATCAATTTTAACTACGAAGCTTTTTTTTTATCACAATTTTTTTATTATAATTATATTTATATATAAATAAACTAATATATTTGTTTCGAGTATATATTTATCTCTTATTATATTTTCATAACTTAAAATATATATATATGTATAATTATTTTGAGTATATATTTATCTCTCTTCTCTCATTGTATTTTTATAATTTAAAACATATATATGTATAATTATTTTAAATATATGTTTATCACTCATTGTATTTTTATAATTTAAAATATATATATACACATATTGTATAAATGTGTTTCACCGGTGTCGTGTCCCTATTTTTTAAAAATTACAATATCAACTTATCCATATCATATCATATCCGTATCTCATGTCCGTGCTTCATAGTTTGTCTCCTTATTGATGATAATCAATAGAGAATGAAACAACCTTTTCATTGACGGAAATTAATTTATGATATGCATTTGAATGTTATTTTAATTATAAAAAACATATGGTAAAATTATTCATTAATCGTCAATGATGAAATTAGAATTATTACTCAATGGATTAATTTTATCATGTTTGATATGTATCTTATGATTTAAATAGAAACCTAAATAGGTATTATTATAAGTTTAAAAAAAATTATTCTCATATTTGTCCTATAAATCTTGTATTAGAATTATGCCTTAAAATCCTAATAAAATTTGAAAAAAGAATTTTTTTTTTCTATTTCGTATGTAGGAAATATTCTTTGTTTGATAAAAAAATTATTTTCTACATAAATTAGAATTTCTATTTTAATATTTTTCCAAGTTGAGTAAGAATTTTTATTAAATTAAGATTAGCAATGAATAATATTATTATAAATAGGAGTATTATAGAAAAGATTCTTTAAAATTTTTTGTGCAAACATGTATTTATCTTTTGCAAATATTTGTGTAAGCCTTATATATTTCAATTTTTTAGAGTGTTGAGTGCATGTGATAATTTGGATTTGAGAGTTATTATATTTTCTAAATTTTATATCTCTCTAATTCGATTAGTAAATTTTTTTTCTTTGCATATAGATATAGGCTATTGAACCACATTAAATTTGTTATTTTCTCTATTTTATTGTAACATATTTGATATTATCTCTAAATAACTTTTGAATCGATGTTAACATTTTATCCCATCCCATGATGCTCGAAGAAATTGCAATTTGGTATAATAACTTCTGAGAAAAAATATTTTCAAATAAGCAAATATAACACAATATAATGAATTTAGCCATAATGGGTGTGCATTATATTCTTTTAATTGCCCATATATTCTAAGATTAAAGTTAAATTTAAATTTCGAATAACTCCAAACACACATCTCATGCTATGACTTCCAATCTTCTTTTCTTTTCTTCAACTAATACAAAGTTTCATATCGTCCTTTGTCAATTGAAAAAAAAATTATCACAACATAATATTTCTTTGCTAATTAATATTTTTTCTCTGTATTTGTCTTTATGAGAATAGTGCTTTTTTTATGAAAATATTTATTCTCTAATTTTGGGGTTGATATTATCATTATATGAAATTAATATTCATGAAAATCTTAATAAAAATGAAGGATCGTATATTTATAGTTACATAATCAGACTTAATTAGTTGAAATGTAAAAAATTAAATTGTGGTATGATATAGCCGATGTGTGGAGTATATACACTTAGTGTTGTCATGTTGACCTAATAAATTTTTTAATATGGTTGTCTTTATATTTAGAAAAAAAAATCAAATTAAAATATGTCTTATGATTTGTAAAATTTTATATTTTATTTACCAGTCATATAATCTATTTTCGTAAATGAGAATTATATGATTTATATCTAATTTAATTAAAAAATATATAATTACTATATATGAATTCTTAGAATAAGATTTAAATGTCACAACACAATGGCCAAGTGGGGGCAAGGATGCTGCAGCTTTTTTTTGACCGAAAATAAAATTTGCAAAATGAAAAACCTTTTCCATGTTAAATAATAAATCACATTGGTCATACCAAAAATAAAAACATTGATATAAAATTTGGTATGTTTTAAATGATCTGAAAATAACATATGTATGCTCGTACATTTTACAGAAAAACATTGATATAAATTCGGTATTTAGAAAATCATCTGAAAATAACATATGCATAAGGTAAGGTATATTTTGTCTATAATTCAATAGATTTTTTTATGAATGGGATAATGCACGCCATATATACACATATTTTAAAAAAAATTAAAATATTTGAAAGCGAAATAAAAAAAAAATGTTTATGGAGCATAAAGAAGTGTTATAGTCTATTACGTCTTTATTCATTGACCAAAAAACAATTAAGATACATGCACATTGTAAACATTAACATTATATAGATTAATTGAAAAAATACACCAACTCAAAATTAAGCTCAAAATTTTATAAATTAATTACATTTTTTTTTTTGTAAAAATACACCAACTCAAAATTAACTATAAAAATACACCAACTCAAAATCTAGAGTCGAGCTTAATTAATTTATTTAACAAATTAACTAAGTTCTATATATGGTTGTACTTCCCTCACATGCACATAAGAAATTTTATGTTTGAATTTCATGATTTCAGCACATTACACATTATATATTATGTTTTTAATATGTTATATTATTAGAATTTGAATTTACATGATCTGTTGTTCATGATAAAAGATAATGGATTAGAATTCTCTAATTAGGGTTGTCATGTGATATAAGGCGTGCCCAATATAAATTTAAAATTATAAATAAATTATGTTACTTTTAAGAAGTATAGCATATAAATTATATATATACATATATATAGTTGACTTAATTAATTAATCATATTGCTCATTATCACTGCAAAAAAAAAAGGGATTTAGCGACAGGTTAGAGAAGAAATTTAGTGACAGTTTTAACCGTCGCTAAATACCTCTTTCAATGGTTAGAAAACTATTGCTAATAAGGGCGTCGCTAAATTAATTTACGACGATTTTAATCAACAGCCGAAATGACCATTACAAAATATTAATTTGCGGCGATTTATAACCGTCGTTAAATTTCACTTAGTTTAACCGTCACAATAATTAATTTAAATTTTATTTTAAAAAATTTATGACGGTTGACAAAACCTTCGCTATATTTCCTAATAATATTTTTATGACGGTTTAGTAATTGTTATTTTTATATAATTTATATTGTTTTTTTTATAACAGTTCATAACTGTTGTAATATTTATTTTTTTCTTTTAATTATCATTTTGCTACGATTTAGAATCGTGACTGTATTTATTTTATCTTTTCAAATTTAATTGAATTTATTTACCACTTTATGATTATTATTTTTTTTCAAGTAACTAATTGTTATATATATTCCTAAAACAAAACCTACATGAATGTGACAAAAAGCGCACACACAAAATATCAAGTACTTTATGATATTTTTATCAATAAAGCAAAATTTTATTGTCAAAATAATGAATACAAATTTTACCACCATATAGTGTATACATATATATACACAACTTTCCTCACATCAATCCAATACACCACACAAAGATCCTCTAATACCATCACCCACCAATAGTCTTCACCTTATAAATCGCAATATCCGATCAATAAGCTATCAATAACATGAAAGCACACACAACCAGCCATTACTCCTCATCAATTGCAAGTAGCTTGAAGCTCACATAGGCCAACCAGTACCAACATATCTCGCTAATCACTTATCAGTAACTATTCAACAAACACATATAAGCTCAGCAAATATATCAAGTATATAAAACCCATATTTACAAAGAAACTTCAATCAAAACTTCATTCATTAATCTTTGAAAATCCATTTAAGAATAAAAAGATTACCATAAATGCTCAGTGATCTTTTCATTCATGATCCGTTCTCCCTAAAAAGAATTAGTATTATTGTTATTGTTATAATAATAAAGAAGAAATTGTAAATATGCTTTCAATTAAATTTATATATAACTCATTATAAGATCATCATATATAATTTAAAACACATCAATACATTAATAGCCACTTGATTTGCAATCAAAGGACCAAGCGACAAAAACAATGCCATAAAAAAATAAGAACAAAGTAGAAATTAGAAAATGGTAATAAAGTGTAACTAAAATTCAAACGTTTAAAAACAGATATAATATCAATTCTAAACAAAGAAGCAAAACAAAATAAAGCTGCCACGTGCAATTGCTACTCATCAATCTGTCCAGAAAATACCCAATGTGACATTAATATGTAGTAATAATAATAATAATAATAATAATAATAATAATAATAATAATAAATATTATTCTTAATGAATAAAAGATATTGATTTCTTTACAGATTATAATTCTCCAAAATCTCTTATTTTTATCAAAAAAAAAAATCTCTCATTCTTCATCAAAAACCATATCAAATCTTGTAAAGAAAAAAAAATTCTCTATAAAAGCTCAGAGAAGTAGCCAAAGCCAATACTTGTAAGGAATCAGCAAATACCCATATCAGATCTTCATTAATCTTTCTAGCAATAGCCAAAACTTGTAAAGAAAAAGAAAATCAGCAATACCCATATCAGATTTTCATTGATCTTTCTCTATAAAATATCAGAGAAGTAGCCACAGCCAATACTTGTAAAGAAAAGATGAATCAGTATATGAAGAAAAAGAATAGGAAAGTAGAGAGAAAATTACATCTTCTTTCGAACTTCAACGAGCTTCTCTTTACAGTCACACTCTTGCCTGACCACCTTCTTCTCTACCTATACTAGCTACAACTTCTCAATATTGAATTCCTACAAAAACGTCAAATCGAATCTATGCCATTATAATCACAATAATGAACAAAAACAGATCAATTCAATGATCAAATACAGAAGGAAAAATTAAAAATCTTTCCAATGAAGAAAATTTGGGTTACTTCTTCAACAAAAATGGAGATCTCATTGGCTTTTTCTTCGACTTACTAGAAAAAAATTGATCATCTGTTGGATTTTCGTTAAGACATTTTTATCGTTCATTTTTGCTTACTGATTGATTAATTGATCATATAAGAGAAGAAGAAGTGTAGAGAGAACATCCTCTTCCGTTAAATTAGTTGACAGCGACGCAAAACACAGAGAAAAGGGTGATTCACGCATAAGGATATCTTAATTTTGTTAAACAAATTCTACACTCCATCACATAGAATTAATAAACACAAATATTATAAAGAAGAAAAATGTTACGGACAGATCCAAAATGCTAGCTTTAATTTCATGCTAGTTGATGAGTGTTGATGGTGTCGGAGCTTCCTTCGGTGGTAGCCACGCCTTTCGCCAGAAAATAAAGAGATGGGATGGAGAGCTTGTGTGTGAGAGAGAATATAGATCTAGGGTGAGGGAGGCAGGAAAAGCTCGAGTGAGAGAGATGAATGAGGGGGAAACTTGAACGCCAGAAATGAGAAATGAGATCGAGAGAATAAAATACAAGAAGGCACCAAAACTACGTAGTTTTATTTTAGCATTTAGCGACGGTTAAATGGTCATAAACAAGAAATCATCGTTGTCATTTTATTATTATAAATTAGCCATGATTTTGCGATGGTTAAAACCGTCGCAGAATTATATTAACACCTGAATTTATTTTGCGACGGTTCATAAACTATTGCAATAATAAAAATATAACGACGGTTCCGCAAAAAAAGGATTGCTGAGTATCTAATAGTTGTAGTGTATTAGAATTTTTCTTAGTTATTAATCAATTTTTTTAATAATTATAAAACAATTAAAAGGATTACTCAAGATATAACTTATTGTGAATTTAATTAATTATTTTTTAATATGAACAACTATAAATTAATAAATTTATTATTAACACAATAAAATTTTGAGAGTTGAAAAAAATTATAGGATTGAAATAGTTGAAAAAGATAAAAGTATGAAAAGATAAGAAGTCTAAATTAATTAATATTCTCAATAAAACGCTCACAAAGATTTGTACTAATTTCAGATGTTAGTGATGATTGGTAAAAAATTATATTCCTCCTCTTTATTAATTAAGGTTTAATTTTAAAATTAATATAAAAAATAATATATAAATATAAAAATTAAATATGTGAGATACTTTTAAAAAATAGTTTTAATTGGTAAATAAACTATTCAAGAACATTGTACTAACATTAAAAATAAACTAACAAGACGTAATCTGATGACAAAAAAATATATATTACTCCCATTTAAATATTGAATTCAAATTCCATAAATATTTCTCCTCTCCATAATTTATCAAAACAAAAACATTAAAAGTGAAAAAAAGTTTAGAAAAGAATAGGGGACAATTTTTCTCTTTTCTCTTTTTCCATCCCTTTTTCCTATGAGAATCCATAGTTCGGTTGCCCTAGATCTGGGGTTGCCGCCAGCCATTTGGTCCATAGTAGCTCTAGATCTTTCTCCGTTTTGTGGATTTTCTTCTCTGTTATGTGTTTTTTACAGTTTCTTCTCACAGATTCTTCTCAATAATCTGTGGATTGAAGTTTATTTCATCTAGATTTAATCCGTCTGTGGCTTCTTTTGCTGTGATACCAAGGATCCGATGGGTCTGGTATGGTTTTAAAGCAACAAGGACAGTAGAAGCGAATCAATCCCTCTCATTTTGGTTCTTCAAGAAAGCTCTGGAGACACCCTTGAAGTTGATATTTAGCTGGTCATCAAAACCGGTTCAAACATTTTCTTTGAAGAAGGTAGTTTTTTTATCTTCTCAGTTGCCGTTTAGAGTCTAAATCTGATGTTTATCCATGACTTCCTCCCACGATATTTATCCATTGCCCCTCCCAGGATTCTTTACAATCCTAGCTCCAAACACAATATTTCTAGTTATGTTTTTTCTTTGTCTGTTTTGTGTTAGAGATTTACTTGGCCAATCAATCTCTTATCTGGCTTGAGTTTGTATGTTTAGGAATTTCTTCCCTTTTACTGTAAGTTTTTTTCTAAGTTTAGTTCAGGCTTGTTCGGAGTCCTTTGTAGATGGGTTTCCTTCCGGCTTCTTTATTGTTTGTAATTTTTCATCTGGCTTTCCACGTCCAGATGGAGAGATTGCTGTAATATGGGTTTAATTCAATATTATCTTCCTATTGATTAAAAAAAAGGGTAAAAATGAAAAAGGATTTATACATTATTATATGTGCTGCTGCATGTGTTTATCAAGAAAGTATATATATGGATTGCATATATTTCAAAATGAAATGATTCATCCATTCTATCAAAATCTTTTCTAACAAATTAATCCACTGCATACATCTATTTATATGCCTGCAACATAATATTTATGCGATTATTTGCCATAAATATTATTTTTATAATATACTCTGTAATTCTGAATTAATAAACACATTTTTTTCATTTATATTAAATTATAATTAATTTATTATTTTAATAAGTTTATTAATGAGCTAAATTTCTATTATATTCATATTTATTATTATTCATTAAAACGAATTTAACAAACTTATATCATAATAAAATAAGAGTGTAATAGATAAACTACATATTTTTAACTAAAATAACTTTTTTCTCAATTTAATTTTCGTTCTTTTTTTTTAAAATTAATTTAAATATATTTTATTTTTCAACTTATTTTTATTTTATGCTTTGTAATTTTTTTTATTCTTTAATTATTTATGTGACAATTAAATTTGATTTATCACTCTTTATATATTTTTATTTTTTCTTCAAGTTAAAATAGAAATAATATGTGATATAAAGCTGACTTCTCTTACTTTCTCTAAATAATTCGAGTTAAAAAAAATTATATATATATATATATTAATAATGTAATTTTTATTGTTATTTAATGAAAGTTGAATTTGATTTTTTTCAAAAAAAAAAGAGATTTAATTAAAATAAAATTATTGTGTTAATAATTGATTTAAAAATCATTCTAAATTAAGGCTTTAGTCAGCTAATAATTGTTATTATAAAGTATTTAATTGATTTGCAGCCTTAAAATATAGAATAAAGGGTGTATAAATAAAACAAAAGAGAGGCAACGAAGGCGTGAAGTTGTCAATGTATCATTAAATCAAACCTGGAAATTGGTTGTTCCATGTCTGTGTGTGAGGCCATTGAATTGACATTAGCTTTCCAATTAATAATTTATGAGAGAAATGATTGAATTTTTTTTAAAAAAATTATAAAAAAAATATATAAAAAAAATTAAGAAAAGTGAATTTTGAAATGTCTGGGGCACTGCTCCACCGAGTCAAACCACTTTGTGCAATGTATTCTTATTGGGTTCCTCAAATATTATAATAATTATTATTATTATCATGACAAACATTCAATTTAATTCTTAAAATATTGTGAAGAGTTTAAATTAATTCTTAAATTTTTTTTATTAAATTATTTTTTTATCAAAATTATATTTTTTAACAGAATTATTAAATCCTTAACGATAAAAATTAATTTAAACTAAAATTAAAAATTATAGCTAAATTAATTTTTTTAAAAAAATATTAATATAATATATTTTTAAAAATTATTTATTAATTAATATTATTAATATCAAATATTTATAATATCAATAAATATTTTTATAATTTTATAATTTATAATAATTTAATAATTTATAATCTAACAAATAATTAAAAATATTAAATAATTTATATTATATAGAATTTTTATAATATTTTCAAACAAAATATTAATTATAATATTATTAAATTAATATTAAAAATAGCAATAAATAATTTATATTAAAAATATTATAATTTATAATATTAAAAATAATTTTTTAATATTATAATTAATAATATTAATAAATTTTAATCATTTTAATTTTTAACATTTTTAATATTTTTAATAATTATTTAATTTTTAATTTTTTAAATTATTTATTAATTAATATTTCAATATAAATAATTTTATACTTCATAATATTTTAATAACCTATAATTTAAAAAATAATTAAAAATTTAATAATTTATATATAATTTGAGAATCATAATTTTTAGTTTTTTAAAAAAATTCAAAAATGATATATATTTTTTTTAAAAAATTCAATCAAGAAGAAAGAGACAATGAAAAGCGTATTTTATGCTCCTATAGTGTATTAAATGATCTTGAATTAGATAAAAAAATATATATAATTTTGACCCCTACTATTTATGCAATATAATTAAAGGCATAACACTAAGATAGATAACTATTATAAATTATAAAATTATAAATTATTGATATTAAAAATAAATAATTTATAATATTTAAAAATAATTAATTATTAAAAATGTGAAATATATTAAAAATTAAAATTTATTAATATTATAAATTATAATATTTTGTAATATAAATTATTTATTAATATTTTTATTATTAATTTCGTAATATTATTATTAATATTATATTAAAAATATTATAAAAATCCTGTATAATATAAATTATCATAAATTATTTAATATTTTTAATTATTTATTAGATTATGAATTATTAAATTATTATAAATTATAAAAAAATATTTATTAATATTAAAATTTTTTACATTAAAAATATTAATTAATATATATTTTATTAATATATATTATATTAATATTTTTTAAAATATTCAATTTGTCCATAATCTTTAATTTTTTTCCCAATTAATTTGTTATCATTAATTATTTAACGGTTATGTTATAAAAAAAATAATTTAGACTAAATTTAAAAGAATAAATACTAATTTAATTTAAAAAAAATTTAAAAGTTAATTTAAACTCCTCGCTACAGTTATGAGGCTAAAGTAAAACTTTATCGATTATTATTATTATCATTATTATCTTAAAAATAATAATAACTATAATTATTATTTGTTTAGGGACCATTTTCCTTTCCCTCGTAAGCAAATAATCTTCAAATTATTCGTTTACTATTTTGTATATAATGTAATAGTGATGTCATCCATTTTTTTTTTTATATAATTATATAAATAAGTTTATTTCTAATAGTTAGAAATTATCTTAAGACTGAAGTGGTAAAAAATAGCGATACTGCTCCACTGACTTTGAACTATTCGTACTGGGCATTTTGAATAACCCACCTCTCTCGCAACCGAGCCTTTATCATGGTCTGAGTTAGCGGTTCCGAGTTTGAAGAGTTATGCTATCAACCATAATAGCATAAACCTCTGACACAGCCACAATACCATATTTATATAGCTCTAATTTTTACTGATTGTATGAGAGTTGGTCCCTCTTTATCTTCTATAAATAGTAATTAACCTCCATAAATAAAGAATTTTTATCTTCACCCTCTTAACTCTAACGATGATTTGAGCTCTGACTTAGACGTTAAAATTTTTCTATTAAAATTTAAATTTCTATTTATTTTGTATATTTTGCAAGCGATCAGACTTGAACCCAACCTCGAGTTGTACGGAGTAGACCCGAAATCCACCCGCTATCAAATAATTAATTATTATAAAATATTTTAGAATAATTTTAATAATATGTTGAATGTATGTATAGAATTTCAATTAATTTTTTTGTAATATATTTGGTTTGGTAAAGTCCAAAAGTAATGTTAATTAGCAGTGGCAATAGATTAAATTTTTTAATACCCAATTTATTTAAATTTCTTTATATAGAATATGAATAGTTTATATTTAAATAAATTTGAATTTAAATAGAAGAATTTTCACGAATGCCCCAGTAATTCCTTATACCTAGATGAACACATTGGATAGCTTAGCAACGTCTTTGTATTTATATTATAAGGAGATTAGTGGATTTAGCTTTAGGGATCCCCAAAGTTTTAATTTTGAGATGTTAGTAAAGCAAAAATGAAAAATTATTCATGACTGTATAAAATTTATAGCAAAATATTTTTGAAAGGGGACATTTTTTTAACATGACAATTAGGTATAATCTAAGTTTTACTTTGCAAAATATTCTATTATCCCATTTAATTTTGAAGAAGGATTGCAGATGGAGGACAATCGATGGAACACAAATTAATTTGAATTTATTTTATTTATAATCAAACTATTAAATCTATTTCTAACAGTTAAAAGTTGTTTCGAATAATGATAAATTATTTTGTTAATAAAAACAAATATGATGAAATATTTAGTTAGTTTTCCAATTATACTAAATAGGAGGAATTAAATAGTAGTATGTCATTTATATTTTTAACTTCTTTTTTTAGAAAAAAAAAAAAGAAATTTATATTAAGCAAGCAAATAAAATATTAAAAGGACAAAAAAAAGTATGCCATACTAGCACGAACGTGTATGCTCCAGTAGCATTGTGCAGGCTTTTGTAGCTTTAGTCGACACACTGTTTTCTTTTGGGTTTTTCCTTCATTTTATTGGTTTGTATAGAGGAGCAATTGGCAGATCTCTCTATCAGGGAGGAGAAGGAGGCCTGGAGGGAGGAGGAGGGCGAAGGTGTTTTAACAAACTGGTGTGAATACTGTATGGTGGGTAGTTTTCTAACTTTAAGTGTGGTTAATTTTACTTCAATGAAGAATATCCTCACTGATGTGGGGTATCTAATTGGGGGTGTTACAATTACCAAGATTGGAAATAAAAGATATCTATTTCGCTTCTATAATGAAGTCGATATAGAGAGAATTGTGGATCGATCACCGTAGACATTTAATCGACATTTACTCATATTTCATAGGATGGGTGCAGGTCAGGATCTAGAGAGTGTGGCATTGAATTGTGTGAATTTCTAGGTTCAGATCCATGGGATGCCACTGGGTTTTTTTTTCAGAAAGAATGGCGATTCAGTTTAGGGATTTCGTGGGAAAATTATATCTTATGATTTTCTTAGTTTACTTCAAAGGATTCCTTACATCAAGAACAACTCTAATCCTCATAAAATCATGGGAAACAATATGGTTTGGTGGTGTATGCATTAGTTAAGTATGAAAGATTAACGTTGTTTTGCTTCTTGTGTGGGAGATTGGAGCATGGTGACAATTGTTGTCCTCTTAGATTGCAAATGAGAAAAGAGCATGTTCAGTTACAATGGGATGACTCAATCAGAGTTAGACCTCATAGGAGTAGAGCTCCGTTAAGCAGTTGGTTGAGGGGTGTGGATGGAAAGTTTTTGGCAAGCAACGGGGAGAAAACCTTGGGTAGTAATCAGGAGAGGGCTAGGAATTTGAATTTGTGTGAGTTTAGAAGGGAAGTGTTGTGTGAAGCTGGGGTTAGAAAGGTGGCATGTGGGACCGAGGGAAAGGAGAATATGGAATGTGATGAGTTGGTCTACATAAATGGGCTCGATGAGTGAGTATGGAACAAGAGGCTCTTTTACTTAAGGAAGGAAAGAAAAGGCTGCTTACTGATAATATTTTAGAGCCGCTAATTTCTCCTAATACAAAAGGGGATTTATGTGGTTCTTTGAAGCCAGGTATGGTTATTAATTTATCGATTGAACCTATTGGACAAGCATAGCCATGAATCTCTTATGTTGGAACTATCGAGGCTTGGTAACCCTTACAGTCAGAGCTCTCAGAGAATTTTCTTTGATGAAGAAGCTAATGATTACGTTTTTTATTGAGACTTTAGTATATGGGTTGAAATTCTATTGACAGGTTAGGTAGGAGTGGTGGTATATCTGTTATGTGGAAAAATTCAGTTAATTTGTCAATTACTTCATATAGTAATAATACTACTAATATGGATATCCTGACTGAGAAAGGTATGAATTGGAGACTTATTGCATTCTATGGTTTTTCGAATAGAGGAAGGAGAAGTTGTTCATGGAATTTACTTCGGACTTTAGCTTCATATAGTGAGAAGCCTTGGTTTTGTGTGGGGAATTTTAATGATTTATTGGAGTCGAATGATAAGTTGGGTGAGGCTGAGCATCCTCTGTAGCATCTTTATATTTACTAAGATTGAATTAAATAAAAAAAATTAAATTAATAAAAAATTAAGATTAAGTAAATAATTTAGAAGATTAATTAAGATGTTGGAAGATGAGGAATACGAGAATGTATATATAAAATATGTGAGAAATATAAATAACATATAAAGTCAAAGTGAATAGTAAAGCCAAAAAGATAAAAAGATAAAAGGATAAAAAGTAAAAAATTAAAGTAATAATAATAAGAATTAATTAAGTAGTTCAAAAATTAAAATAATTCTTAATAGAAGAGGAAAATTGGGATTTTTAAAATAAATAAATAAATAATTAATTAAAATAATAACATAATTTAAATATATGGTTAAAAATGAAAAGAAAGAAAAATCAAAATGTAATTTTCATCTTCTTCTTCTTCCTCTCTCTCTCTCTCTCTCTCTCTCTTATGCTGAATTCTTCTATGGTGGTGGGGTGGATTTTTACTTCTTCCAAACCTCATATTCTTCAAGTTTTTCGAGAATTCTAGAGTGATTTTGAAGTTTCTTCAATCATATGTGAAATATGAAATTTTTGAAGAGGTTAGGATAATTGTTCTAATGGGTATGGAAGGTATTATATTTAAGAGGAGACAAAGATTTTATAGTTGGATAGTTGATTTGGTTAAGTTTAGATGAAATTTGGAAGGATTAATGACAAATTTAGGGTTTTGAAAGAACTTAGTTAAAGAAATGATGTTCATATGATTTCATTGTTTAAATCATATTATAATAAGCTTTTAATGATAGAAATGAACTTAAAATGATATTGGTAATGAGTGGAATGGATTTCTAGAATTAAAGAAAGTTATGGTTAAAATTCAAAAATTGGAGAAAATGATGTTTAATTGATATTTAATATCTTAAATGCCCTAGAATATGATTCTAAATGATTGTAAATATTCACATTTTGAATAGGCATTGAGCAGAAGTAAGTTATCCATACCAAGTGGTGGAGAACACTTGAGGGAAGTCAAGGGAAAGTGTTAATTATTAGCTTGGAAATAGCTCAACCCAATGTTTGTACATACTGTGATAGAAACTTATCGAAATGTATGAGTATTACATGTTACATTGCATATTGGTATTGGCACTATACTACTTTAATGTGTGAAGTCACATATAAAATGCCTAGTTATGTATTTAAAGATATTAATTACACAATGTATGATTAGTTAAACCATTTTAAGATGGTTAATTGCTTTTTTTTTTTTTGCCAAACGTATAAGATAACGAATGTAGGGAGAGCCCATACAATCAGATAATAAAATACATCTCAAAATACAATCATAGTTAATTGCTTTGTTAACTATGTTTGTAAAAAGAAGATGTTTATGCCAATTTTAGGACATAATTCGGCCACCATGAAAAAGTGGCAAAGCAATTGATATTTGTGATGAAATGTGTGGATATAATGTAAAATGATAGAATAAGAGACAAAAAGAATGAGTATGTGAGATAATGTAATAAAAAAGGGGACTATGGAAATGTGTATTATATGTGTATTACCTTATACAATATTATATTCTAAAGTTTTGCATTTGGTGGCATACTTATGATTTGTCTTCGGGCTAAACGTTGGGCATCACTGTTTGCTTAATTTGCCTTCGTGCTAGATGCTGGCATCACTGATATATAATTTGTCTATGGGCTAGATGCTAGGCATCTCTTATATTTCCTTCGAGCTAGACATTGGGTATAAAAAATAGTCAAGAACATTATCTCTGAAACTTGAATATTATATAAGGTCATTTGGGCCCAATGTATGTGAATTGTTATATGAAGATGTAAAATGAAAATGCAAATGATCCGATAAAAATGGAATTGCATGTTACATTATTGGATTTAAAAGAAAAGCATTATGAATTATCTTTCTTTAATTTGTACTGTTATCAAAGTATGTATCGCTAGGCAAAAAGTTTAACATGATTTGTTCATTGCGCAAGTGACAAGGTTAATACAGAGAACTGACCTGAGCAGGTATAGGATTTTAGATTTGCTTGAAGTTTGGTTAGATGGCCATGGAACAGAGCCAGTTGCATCCACCTAAAAGTTTATTTTCGTGAATTTGTTATTATGATGCACATTATGTTGAATACTTGTAAATGATGTAAATTATAAAAGTTTTTAAACTAAATGTTATGAATTGGTAAATATGATATGTTGATATATATAGGTGTTGGAACATTGTTTTGGAAATTTTGGGAGGATTGGTTGAATGAAATTATTTAGAAGTGTATTTTCTTTACAGGTTGAGTTTGTTGATTTTTACGAAATGTGCAAAATACAGACAAAACTCTAGTGAATTTTTTTCAGAAATTTTTTTAAATTTTGTATTTTATTACTTAAATTACTTTGTATCTAAACAATTATTTACTAAAGTATTTATTGTAAGGGTTAAACATTGTTTTTCTTATAATTATGGAAATTTTTATATGATGGGAACTGTGATATTCTTACATTCTATATACGTATTATATATGTGGGATATATGAATTCTACGTATATAGAATATAATGGAGTTACGTCCTCCTTATCTTATTTAAGGTTTTTGCTCTACTATTTTGGTTGCAAATTTACTTAGCATGCAATGCAGGGGGTATAGATTTTCTTGAGAGAAATGAAGAGGGACTAATAGGTGGGTAAGGGAGAGGATGGATAGGGGATTGGCAACAAGAACATGGATGTATTTATTTCCTAATAGTAAAGTGTACAATCTGGTTGCGTTGGTATTGGATCGTAGTCCTTTATTAGTACATATTGGTGTGACAGTGGTAGCAAAAAAGGAAAGGAGATTTCGATTCGAGAATAAATGGTTAATGGAACCATGTATATGTGATGTTGTGAGGAGAAGCTAGTTTTCTATGCCATCAAGATACATTCTCAAAGGGAAAAGTTTTGTGTAAATGATTCCTGCCCAATAGAGTGTTGGGCAGGATCTGTTAGTAAGGAAGCATAAGAAAGAGTTGAAGGAACTGTTAGAGGGGAATAGGGATAATAGAGATTTCAAAAATCAGGAGATATATGAATGATGGAGGAAAGAATTAAGTAATATTTTAAAGTAGGAAGAGGCTAAATGGAAGCATAGAGTAAAAGTGTTCTTGCTAGCCAATGCTGATAGAAATTCAAAATTTTATCATGTACAGGTAAAAGATAGGATGAAAATAAGTAGTGTAACCTAGTTAAAAAATGATGATGGTGAATGGATGTATCGGAAGATTGTATTCATAAGTTGGTGGTGGATTTTTTTACAAAGGTCTTAACGATGAAGGAGCAAAAGTAGATAGAGTTGTTAATTTGGTGCAAAATAGAATGACAGAGCAGGATAATATCTTGTTGATAGGGGAATTTAGCATAGAAGAGTTTTGAAAGTCTGTATTTCAAACCCTTTGTCTCCGTATTTATTTATTATCTTTGTTTAGTAGGGCTAAAAGTCTAGGTCATATACATGGGTGTAGGTTTGGGGTAAGGCATAAGGGTATTTCATTTGCTATTTGTGGATGACTCTTTTTTCTTTTTTTGGGCAAATGAGGGGGAGTGTAGGGCTGTGAAGGATATATTAGTTAATTATGAAAGGGCATCTAGGCAAGCTGTTAATTTTGAAAAACCAGGAGTGATGTTTAACCTAAATATAAGGGAGAATAAGATGAGGGTTTTAGGAGGTATTTTGGGTGTGTTTAATGGTTTTAGGGGAGGTAAGTATTTAGGTCTTCCTTCTTTGATTGGTAGGAAGAAGAAGGCAATGTTTAATTATTTGAAGGATAGATTATGGAATCATATCAACTCTTGGAGTAATAGGTTTTTATCTCATGCAAGAAAGGAAGTGCTTATTAAGGTTGTTTATCAAGCAATTCCTTCTTTTTAAATGAGTATTTTCAAGTTCTCAAAATATAATGTGTTTTGTTGACTTGAGGCTGAATTGAGCATAACAAAATATATTTGATCTGATTATAAATTTAAGCATATAACTGATAAACATAAAGTTTAATATGTGTATTTAATATTTTTAAAAGTCTAAATGCTAATTTAATAAATAAGTAAATCAAATGAATTGAGGAAGCCAATACATTTATATAAGTATCTTGCACATATTTAGAACTTACTTGATTGCATAGCTCTAATATAATATAATTTTGTGATATTTGAATCTTTAATTAAAAAATAAATTTTGGGACATATTAAGTTATTAAAATAGGGTATAGATGCCTAATGAGAACTAAAGCAAAAATGATAAATAATAAATTAAAAATAAACATAAATATACAATTTATATGTGGATGTGAATGTAGGTCGAGTATTGCCACCAAACCAACCAGTTATTATCAATGACTTAGAGGAGTTAAATTTACAAGTTCAAGGTGAGTTATAGTGTTTATCCCTTCCTTTGTTGCTATGAAATTTTTGACAAATTGTGAACTATTTGATATCATTGATAATTGTGTTCTTATGTTTGTGAATTGTGAAATCAATGTGGTCTCTTGGCCTATATGATCATACCAAGCCATTTAATTATCTAATATGATAGAATCCTAACTTGATGGGGCTGTACCATCAGGCTATGTGCATATAGAAATTTGTGATAAAATGGTAATAGTTAATACCCTCTGTATATGTGATGTGTAATATTAATAATATATTTTCTTTAGTACTATTTTTATGTGTTATTTGCCATAATATGTGATTTAATTTTGTGATATTGGTCCAATTATTGCGGATCTTTCTTGTGAATTGAATTTTATTGCTATGCATTTATTATGCAGCCACATTATATTATTATTATTCTTAAACCTTAAAATATTTTTGTTGTGTATCCTACCCTTGGAGCACTATAATTTTATTGAGTTGATGATTCATCTAATTGTCTGTGTGATTTCAGGTAGAGGTGATTCAGGTTCATCAACTTCTTGATTTTTTTTTTCTTTCAGCAAGAAGCCTGAGAATAATGTAATCAGTAATGATTGTTATATGTAATTAAAGTGTTAAATTTGAGCTATACTCTAGTTGCTCTGTAGTATTGTTATGAATGATTTAGTAAGGTGTAGAGATAAATTATAATGTAAATAATAAATGTGCAAAATATATAATATCAAAATAAATGTGCAATAATATGCCATAAAATTATGAGTAAATAACAAAATTTATTAAATAAAATTTTAATCCACTAGAGCAATTAATCAATATGTATGAATGCATTAATTAGTTAAATTCTACGTAGTGTCTGGTGGCCTTAGACCTATCTGGACCCTATGATCATCGCACTTCTGAAATTAGGGTGTGATAGAAATAAATAGTCACAGATGTTAATGCCTAAAATGCTTCAAGACTATATCTCAACTTTTATTCCATTAAAATCTATGGAGCCAACTAAAAGCTTATTTAATAACTAATACTTAAGCCAAGAGCGGAGACACTAAGCCACTTGAATTACAAGAAAAACCACCCACAAACTGGCCTTTCATGGTTTTGAAGAATTGCAGCGAAACTTGATTAATAAAGACTAGTCTCCTATCAAATATTAATCAAGTGGAATTGTCTACTTATGAATTATGTCTATCGGAAAAAAAAAACTATAAGAAAAACTTTCCAAAAGGGCACAAGAGCTTGTAATTCATTACAATTTATTCATTCGGACATCTATGATACAATGAATGTAAGGGCATAATGCTCATTATTTCATCATCTTTATTTATGATTGTTCTCAGTATAATCATTTCTATTTGATAACATATTAATTTGAAACTTTAAGTTGCTTCAAGATATGAAAAATCAATTACAGAAGGAAGTGAAAGAACTTCTAACCGACAGAGGTCCTGAATATTTGTCTAATCAGTTCAAGCAAATGTATGATGAAAAATGAATAGAGCAATAGCTAATTATTCCATGAACTTCACAATAAAATGGTGTTATTTTATAAGGAGAAACAAAACTTTTTTTGAATGATTATGTCACTTATTTATGGCTCAAACTACCCATTGCCTATTAAGGTGATGCATTATTGAGAGTCACATATGTACTTAATCTAGTGCCCTCCAAATCATTTACTTCCACCTTATATGATATGGATAGGTTGGCAAGCTGACTTGAGTGTCCCAAAATCCTGGGGACATGTTTCTTATAGTCATGATACCTCTCATAAACATAAGAAATTAGACCCAAGAGGTAAAAAAAGTATCTTTGGAGATATTCTAAACTATCCAAAGGATTTTTTTTTTCATGGGCAAGCACCTTATTTTTTGATGCGGATTTGATTAATGACAGACTTGAATGGAGACGTAAAATTCGTGTCTTGGAAGGGGCCTAAGGCTGGAGTATATTTTTTGGTGTCTTTTGAGCTTATTTTGTTGAGGATCCATACAGCCGACCCCAACTTGTTTGAGACTAAGGCTTAGATGTTGTTGTTGTTGTTGTTGTTTGTATGGGCAAGCACAATAGGAAGAGAACAACTTAGGTTAAATCATATATGTCACATTCTTACAAAATGAATTTTATAAGCAAGACAAATTAAATCAAAAGCACTCATTGTATGAGACTTTAGATCAAAGTTTACAAGGATCACTGTATCTGAGTGGCAGAAATTCGGTGGGTTAGCCTCCACCAACTAGTCCGAATGAGAGTGATCCTAGTCTGAGTGGGAGTACCAACCCTAACTTTAGTGGGAGCTAAATGGATCTTGATTTAATACACATATCAATATAACTTGATGAGATTGCTCCTCAAGATTTTGATTTGAGATAAGACAACTATGAAATAATACCTTATTGATGAATTAAAATCAAAGGCAATTGGGAAGTTTCATGGTTGTGATTTTGTCTTAAGATAAAGATAAGCCAAAAAATATCTAAGAGGCTCTCTCATGTCTTACTAAGAACTAAATGAATAAATGCAATAGAAGAAGAATTAGTTTCTTTGAAATCAAATCAACTATAAGAATTGGTAGATCATCTGAAAGGATTCCAAGCCATTGGGAATAAATGGGTTTTCAAAATCAAGCAAAAGCTGATGGAAAATTTTTTGAGAGGCACAAGGCTCCTCATTTCAAAAGGGTATACACAACAGAAAGAAATAAACTACAGAGATATATTTTCTCCTATTGTAACTTTTATATCTATGAGGTTGATTATAGCAAGTGGCAAACCTGGATCTTCAATTGAATCAAACGGATGTAATATGATTGTTTTTTTCTCAATAAAGAATTAGATGAAGAAATCTATATGGAATGACTACAAGCTTCATCAAATAAGGTCAAGCAAAAAGTTTGAAGGTTGAAACGCCAATCTATGGTCTTAAGCAGTATTTCAAAATAATGGTACATGTGCTTTCATAATGCTTACCATGATGGATGAGGAGTACATCAAATGACTAAAAGCAGAGTTTTCCACAATGTCATTTTATGTTTATGAAATACTAATTGTCGAAAACAAAGTGTTTCTAAACCACATTAAAGAGTGGTTATCGACTAATTTTAAGATAAAGACATAAGAAGTCGCATATGCTCTTGGAGTAAAAACTTCAAGATCGTTTGAGAAAATTGTTGCCTCTTTCAAAAGAGACATCCATTTAGAAAGTACTTGAACCATTCAATATGTGTAATCATAAACTCATGGATACCCTAGTTGCCAAAGGCAAAGGCTTGAGTCATAAACTATGCTCCAAATATTTAAGAGGATATAGAGCATGTGAAAAATATCCCTTATACAAGTATTGTTGAATTTTCATTTGTATACAATGGTGTGCACAAGACTTAGTATTTGTTTTTCCTTTGGGTTGACAAGCAAATATGAATAGATTCAGTACTTTAAAAAAATAGCTAGAAGCATATTGTACAAAATTATTTTTTGAGACATAGTTACACATAAGGTAGTGAACACGAAATATATTTTCTATGCATGATATGGTTGTGGGGCCTTTTACCCAACTAATTCTTAAAGATGTAATCATTAGGCATACAAGGTCTCTTGGATTGCATAGATCTTAATGTATTTATACTATTTATCTCTCCTAAACTATGTTCACTTGACTATTTTTCTTATTAATACTGAACATTGTATTTATTTTGTGTTTACATGAGTTTAAATGTTTGATGCATTTAATGTTATTAAGAGCATGGTAGATAGAATATAAATTAACATTCTCATATGGTTAATTTTCTCTTATTTAGGGGTGGGCATTTGATTAGTCAATTAATTAACCGATTGAATCAAAATTTAATTAATTTTTTTGATTATTTATTTTTTTTATTGAACCAACTGAATTTTAATTTTAATCGGCTTGGTTAATTAATCGAATCGAATCGATTAGTTCAGTTAATTTCGAATTTAACCGATTTTGTTACAAAATTTTAGCAGCCATTAAGAGATTGGCTTGATACATCCTGTATCACTTTTGAATGGATAAGGAACATTTTAGAACAAAATTTTATTATATAAAGCATAGATTTTAGGACCTGAACTCGATTTTTTATTTTTTTAAAAAAAATATGCAAGGACAAGAGGTTAACATTATCATCCGTAGCATCTTATAGCAAAGGAAAAGCAAGTTTCAATGCAATAGATTTTGTGGTGCTGTTGTGGCATCCTATAAAAATTATAAGATGGAGTTAATATAAATATAAAAATGACAAAGTGAATATACAAATAGTTAGTGTAAATTAAATATGAAAATAGTAAAAAAATATTAAAAATATGTAAACTTTATATTTAAATATGAAAATTTAAAAAATATGAATATATATATATATATATTTAGTTTGAAATATTATTATAAAATAAAAATCCACATACGTGTTTGTACTTAATTTTTCCATAAAAATATAATATCCAAATTACTGCTTTAAAGATTAATACTGTTTGATTTAAGAGTAACAGTGTAATAAAATTATTTAATGCATCTAATGTATTAATAAATAAAAAAAATATATAATTCAAAATGAATTTGATATATTTTATGAATGAAGGTGTATTGTACCGAATGCATGTTGAATAACTTTTCACAACGAATTAACTCCATTTATTAATACACACAATTCAAAAGGTAGCTATATACAAACATTTATCCGTGTAACACGTGGCGACGGGACCATGATGAAAACATTTCTTTTTCTTTCTTGGAATAACAGTTAACCGAATAGCAAATTTGAATTAAACGTTAATCGACCGAAAATTAAATATCTCTAAATTTATTAATTGAATCAATCAAAAATTTAAATAATTAATTAACTAAATTAAAAATACGATCAATTAACCATTTAATGATTAATTCTACTTCTATTTTTCTATATGACAAGTAAATACAAAACCAATTTCATGCATTTTATTTAGGTGATAATAAGCTCGTGATTAAGATAAGATTGCCGTCTCATTTACAAAATGAGATTTGTTATTTATTTTTAGGTTAATTACACGTAATTATATCTAATTCTGTCTAAGTTGCCTGATGAGAATTCTGAATTAAACTGAGTAGATATGTAAACTCCAGTTAGACATTAAGTGTGTGTAAACTGTCATTTGCATAGTATGTTAAATAAAAAAAATTTTATTTTTATAGACATGCACCCCATTATAATGGGAAGAACAATATAACATTTGTTTCGTATCATATGTGTGAAATTTCGACCACAGGGTGGACAAAAGCTTATGATCTTATCTTTTGACAATGTGAGACCCTTAAAAATTTTAGTTCTTAAAAAGTTGTCCTTGTGACTTTTGGCTGGTTCTTGAGATATGGTTAGATGTTTGCTATCTTAGGGTGTTATTAAAAGGTTATGAATAATTCGACCTAATGAGATATTTTTAGAAAATCGAGTTTAATCATGATCAATGGAACTAAACTGAAAAAAAGATCACTTGATACTCTTTGTATCCACAGATCGCCCAATTATATTAGTCAACTAATGTAATTATGGATGCAAAATTATCTTGAGATCGATCAGAGACATTAGAAATATGACAAGTGATCTAAGATGAAAACATACTTTATCTACTCCAAAGTCGTTTCTGCAAATGAAATGCTATATACCCCTAATAGATTTATAGTTTAGTGCTCTCGTATTATGCCGATCGCACAGTTTATTAGCCTAATACGAGCTATCTTAAAATAATTGTCTTTTTAAGCATGTGTCGTGTCATATGCGAGTGGAAGATATTTATTTTAGTTCGAGTCCGCCTATGACAGGTGAATAGAACTTATAAAATCAACTTGATTAAATATTATTATATAATATTTATTATTATATATGGATAATATTTAATATTTAAATAAGGAGACATTGGATAGGATATGGATATCCAATCCTAGTTTGATTTTAATTAGGAAATCAAACTACTATATCTATAAGGATATAGTGATAGATTTTATGAGATTATTATTCAATCTAAAAATCTGTTAAAAAAAGATATGTTTCTTTTTTCTCTTAGATTTTTCTTTCTTTCTCCTTTAACTCTTAAACCCTAATATCTACTCTGTATGTGAGAACTTGAGACAAAAACTGTGAAGATAGTTGGCTTTTATATTGTGAAAAGCAAGGATTTTTCCTTTATGGCAATTGCCCTTTAAGACTAGTAATACAAGCACAAAATTAATTTTCTGTGGTCATCGTTAGAGATAAGATCTGAATATCTACTTATTTGGATTTAATTTTCCATCAGTAATATTTAATTTACTTATTGCATATAATATATGGTAATTAATTATATAAATTAAATTAGTTAAAGAATTAATATATTTAAATACATAATTTAATATATGAATTAAATTATTTATATTTCTAATCCATTATAATAAATGAATTAACTTGTGTGTCTAACTCATGAGCTTTTTAAATAAGACAATTTGTCAGCCTAACGAGATAAGTATTTTTTGGTTTAGGCTTCATTTATTTAAAAAATGAGTAACTCGAGCTTGAATTAGCTTTTACCGAGCTGAAATCCAAGCCGAGAACGAGTAGCTTGGTTCATTTATAACTCTACTCGTTAACTATATTCTCTTCAAACCATCTATCATATGTGAGTGGATAAAAGAACTCTCATCATCGATCCACAAGCCACAGGTCTTGCCAAATATTAATGGAGTGCCCATTTTCTATTCGCCACCTCACTTTCAATTTGAGTAATGCTCGTGCTTACAAGATACTTTTCCAACTAAAACTAGGATTAGAACCCTCCTTTGTAGGCCAAAAAAAATTCCTTCTCAATAAATTATTTAGCTTTGAAAGTCCTTAAAAAGAAGAGAGTTCATGTTGGAAATTATTCTACCATAGCTAAATTGAAATAGTGAAAATGTTTGAAACCCAAACCCAATTTTAGCTTTAATTTTTTTCAAATAATTATTACTATTTTCATTTTTATTTTTTATTTTGATTATTATTTTTTTATCATACTTTTAATTGAGGTATAGTTTTTATTCATTTTTTATAAAGATTTTCACTTAATAGTTTTGAAAAAAATCTAAAAATTGAGGAAATTGAAATATTAAATTGTATGATAAATTGACGGAGAAATTAAAGATCCTTAAACAATTACAGAAATAGTGTAAGGAGTTATGCAAAAGTTAAATATTGGAGCATTACATCCACAATATGTGAAATTCAATTCAATACCTATAAGTTGCATGATTTTATTATTCCTATCTTATGGCCTATTGACTCGCAGGGTGATAATCAAACAGCTATACATATTGTTGCTAATTTATGGTTTCAGCAGCTTACCAAACACTTAAATATAGATTGTCATTTAGTTCCAAACAAGTTAGGGGAAAAAAATTATAACTATTGCTCACATTCCTTCTAAGTAACAGTTGGCTAATTTGTTGACAAAGTCTTTAGGTGCTAGAGCTCATCTTTAATTACTGTCTAAAATGGGATTGGTTCATTTATCCCACTGTCCATTACTATTATGTATATAAGATAGAAATTAGTAGCCTTGTAATTATATTGGGGTTAAGGACATGACTTGTATTCTATTTAAATTCCAACGAAATAATACAGATACATTATTTTTCTCTCTCTTCTTTTGTTTTTTCTATGTTTTTTCGGAAGTTGTTACTGTATATTTCACAGGTTTCTTATCATAAATTGAAATTTATAACACAATAATTTTAAGTTATTATATAACTACACACATTATTTTTATATATATTTTAAATAACTTTAAAACTAGAAATATATACTGAGGCACCATTTAGTAATTATTGTGTATTTTCTAAATAATAAATTCATATCGATTCTTCTCTTTTACATAGACTCTTAAGAAATTATTAAAATTAAGAAAATTTTTCAGTGTTGAGTTAATCAAAACGCAAATGTTTAAAAGAAAAAAAAATATTATAAGTTAATAATAATAGTAGTAAGAGAAGAAGAAGCCTCATGTTAGAGAAAAAATAAAATAAAAATAAAAAAAGAAGAACAAGAACAAGTCTCCAATTTGTTTTATAATTAATAATAATATAATTGATATGCATGGTCATGAGGCAAATCAATGTTCCATTCAGCAGCATGTATAGTATTAATTATGCAAGATGGAGGATATATGATTCTGAAATTCTGGTGAGTTGTTTCTGCAAATTTTTTTTTTTTCAATTTATACTGTCTGAAGTCTCAGGTGATCATAAAAAGAAATCTCTTTTTGACTGAGCCGAGCTAAGCATGCAAATACAAATAATGTCTCACTTTCTTCAAGAGAGCACGAGGCTGTGTCAGTTTAGACCAACCTCTTTGTTTTCTTTCTTTTTGACTTCTTTCCAGTTCAACTTTGTCGCCTATTTAACTCATCAACTTTTGTTTTCTATATTATTATATATTTTTTTTATTATTTTAAATTTATTTTTAATGAGATTTTTTAATTTATTTTTTAAATTATAATTAATTTATTATCTTAATAAATTAATTAATATATTAAATATATGCAATAGTTAATATTATTTATTAAATATATTCAATAAATATCTTTTATATTAAAATAAAAATGAGATAAAAAAAATATATTTATGTTTATAACAAAAATAATTATTTTTTTGAAAGAAAATATATAGTTTTTTTAAATCATCATAAGGTTAATATGTCTATATATCAAAAAGCATCTTTTTAAGACGGATATTATTAAATCTCTCCGAATTAATCACTTTTCCAATTCATTTTATGAATAGAATTGTTCACATAAATTTTAATGATTTTTTCCTCCTCCATTATTTTACACGAATCTCGTTTTCATTTTTTTTTTCTTCAAATAATTAGCTTTGATATTAATTATAGGGTGTAAAGACTCGAGAATCTAACGTTACTCTCTAAAAAAAATATTTATTTAAATCGAATATATATATACTCGATTAATAAAATTATTTAATTTTTTTATAATTATATTTTTAATAATTTTTTATTATTTGGATATATATACATATGATCTAAATAGAAATTTTTTTACACTCTAATCTAAAACCTTAAACATTAAATTTATAAATTTTTTTATATATTATTCATTAATTTCATCTCTTTTTAAAATAGAATTACTATCACATTTGAAATTCTGATAATTTTTAATAGCTCAAAATACGGTGTCCTATCAACTAGTATAATAATTTTGCAATTTAATTCAATTATTTGATGTTAATTTTTGAAAATAATCTAGAAAAAAACTTGAAAAATCAAAATAAATTATTAATTTGTATCGATTTTTATATTACTAAAATTAAAAATCTATTAAAATATTAATTTTTTAATGGAATTAATAAAGCTTATAATATATATATATATTGTTTATGTAGAGGTAGAAAAAAAAAAAAGCTGAGTACCTTTTGGTAGATAAAGAGATAGAGAGATGAGATAAATCAGTTACCTTTCCTTTACTTCATCATTCATACTGCGCAATTTGCACTTATCTTCTTGGAATCTTGTGGTGCTGGCTATTATTATGAATTATAATATACATATATATATATATAACAACATATATATATTAATTTATTGAAAAAAAAACATAAAACAACTAAAGTTATTAGGACGTAAGTGACTCAGTCAACTTGCACAGAGCAACTTCCAATAATATCTCTTTCTTTCAAATTTTTTACACAAATTGATATATATATATATATATATATGTGAAAATTGACCGAAAAATATGCCCCCGCAAATAAAAAATCAATATATATATATATACGCTGCTTGTCACCGCTGCATCTGCACCCCCTGAATTCTAATTCTAATTTCTTATACGTACGTCCTGTTTTTGCTTATTCATCACTCTTTTTTTTTTTATCAATCTTATTAACCACTCTAAATTATGTATCCTGCAACACCCGCATGCATATATTATACATATTCAAATTTCAAATTGTTTTTAATTAATTTTGATTAAATTTGGAATCTGCTTATTTCTCTGCATATTATAAGAATATCTAGTTTCAAAATTCTTGTTTCATTTATTCTCTATGTTTATCATTAAAATATATATGTCAAATGTAATTTTTAAAAAAATATGTATATAATAATTATATATGTATTTCAATAATTAAAGATTAGGAATTTGCTAAAGTTAGTACATGCTTTTATATACATCTACTCCATTGGCAAACATATTTTTTTTATTTTTTAATCAGAAAATTATAAATATTTTTGAATTAATTTATATATATATATATGAACAATTTTTTCTTATTTTTAGAATAAATTTTAAAAAAGCACTTTCGTTCTCAACCTATTATATGTAAATTAATTTGATATACGGTAAATCTGACTATTAACTGTAAATTTTAATTAATAAAAAATTATAGATTGATAGATTAAATTTTTAAAAATATTTAATATTTTTTAAAGGAAGAATGTATAAATAAATCTTTGATATTTGGGCAAAGGTACATATTAGCCCTAAAAAAAATTAGCTCAATTATACACTGAGTTTTCTGAAATTAAATTTTTTAAGCCCTTCATTAACAGCAGATTATGTAACTCCATTAAACTTATAATTTTTATTTTAATATAATAATCAAATAAATTTAAAAAAATAAAAAATTCCAAAAATTAAAAAAACATGAAGAACATGAATAAAAAATATGCAGTAAACAAAAAAAATCTGAAGAACAAAAACTCAAAAATAGAAGAAATATGATAAAATCATCAACACATAAACATTAATCCACAAAAAAAAAACACAATTTGAAAAAACAAAAAACATCGAAATCAAGTTATAGATTTAAAAGAATTCAAATTTAAAAGAACTTAGATTTAAAAGAATCCACATATGAAAACACTCAAATTCTAAAAATTTCAGAGTTTAAATCAAAAAGAAAAAAAATTCATATTTGTAAAATAAAAGACAGTTGAATCAAATCCAAATTGATTCATGAAATATGATTCATTGAACAAAAATAAAACTAAACCCAAAATTAATTTCACCAATAATCGATTATCAAAATCACACATAATCATTTAATCTCCCACACAATCATTTTATTTCCCACAAAATCAACTACATAATCTAATGTGGGTGCATAATACAAAGTAAATTTTTTTTAGAATTAAAAATCATTTTTTCAAATTCATAGATTTAGGATAATGGAATTTACAAAGTTTTAAAAGCCGTTTGTTTTGTTTATAGAAGAAGAAGAAAAAAAAATAAGAAGAAACCCAATATGGGTTCTTTCTTTTTCATTTTATTTTTTAAAATTTTATTACATTAAATATATATATTATAAGGAAAGTAATTAACTTTATTAGTGTTTAGAGTTAGAGAAGGGTCTAAAAAAATTATTTTAGAAAAATTTGTGTATAATTAAGTTAAATTTTTTTTAAGAACTAATGTGTATCTTTTTAAAAATATCATGGATTTATTTGTGTCTTCTCCCTCTTTTTAAATTCATATTAGATTAAGAGTAGGAATCTTTGTAAGTTGTATAGATATGTGTGAGAAATTACACGGTAGATTGGTGATTTTAACTATAATATTTAATTGAAATAATATACTAATTAGTTAATAGTATGTAATTATATTTTTTAAAAAATATATTTTAAAATTTTTTAAATAAATTTTACGATAAAATATAAAATTATACGTGATTAGCTAAATTATTTAATTAGTTTATTATTTTATCTTTAATCACTATTATTTATTCTGTTTAAATTATCACTTTTGTAGAAAAAAATATTTTACTATATTATTATTTTATAAAATTAATAAAAATTAATTAATTTTTTTAATTATATTTTTATTATTAATGAGTTAATTAATAAAATAAGTGTAATATTTTTAATATCAATAAGTTAATAAAAAATATTTTAAATTATTTAAAATAATTTTATATAATATTAAAAAAATTAATTATATTTTTAATGAATATATATGAAATGAAGGTGGCAATTTAAACTAGACATATGTAATATAATTTTGGGATATGTGCAAAAGCTTGCCGCTAATTTTGCTGGCAATTGGAGTAGGTGGGATTTAGGAATTAGGATGACCAGTACAGTTAGCAGATTTAGATTGGAACCCTAGCTATGGCTATGTGTTGACTCAAGGATGTTTTGTTTTGGCCTCTCTGTATGAATGCTAATTACTGCAAGGTGCGCATTCCTAGGACTGATTCATTTTTGGTATTTTTCTTACAACTTCTAATCAATTTGTTCTGCCAGTTCTTAAAGGTATCTTTCTGAATATTTGAAGAGCTTGGACTTAGCATAATTAATACTATCATTAATAATTGGCCCTAGTTCGTACCTAAACTTCAAATATTATTGTTAAAACGACTAAAGAAAAAAAATATATTAATAGTATCTCAGTTTATTTATTTTTATTATTTTTGTATATAATTTTTTTATTTATTTTTTATGTAAATTTTTATTATTAAAAATAATTTAATTTATTTGATTAATTATTTTTGATTGATTAACTATAACTAATACTTCTTTCTTTTTAAATTAATATTGTGTTAAAAATTAAAAAAATTGTCTTTCTAGTACCGTAAAAGGATTATTAGATTAATTTTTAAATTCCTTAGAAAGACACCTAATTAATGGTTTTTCTAATTAATGGACTTTGTTTTATTAAGCTAATTGTTAAAAACTGCTCTATAACAAATGTGAAAAATCTCTAATTTATTGAAAGCATGTTTAGTAGATTATTAAAAAAATTTATATAGGTATATATTATTATAATTATATTTTACTATAAAATATTATATCACTTTATTTAAAAAATATATAATTAAATATTAAAAATAAATTAAAAAATATTAACTTATTTAGTTACAGTCTAATTTTATTAAAAAAATTTATGTAATATTTAAATTATTATTATAACATCTTTTTTATTTATTTGGGTCATATATTAAATTAGATAATTAAAAATGAAATATAATTATCTTTTGACATAAAATTTTTTAATTTTTTCACAAAATATTTTTTTTACTCTCTATGTAAAATATTTTACCAAATAATTATAAAAATTTGGTGAAACTAACGTTTTATTTTATTTGAATTTCTATTAAAAAGTATTATATAATCAAATTTTCAAATCTTATAGTATAACCATACACTATAAAAATAAAAGCATGATTCAATTAATAAAAAAATAAATTGTTTAACTTTAACAAGTAATTTTTAAAATTAATTCTCTGTATTAAAGTAAATCTGACATGTGAATTTAGGATAATATTTCTAAATGATTAGAATTGACTTTTTCAAATTTAAATTAAAGAATTTAACAAGTAAAATTTCATTTTTTTTTTGGAGAGAAGTAAAATTTCATATAATGATTAAACTCGTGTAACTCTCATTTTTGTGATTAATAATGAGAGTAAAAGAGAATTAATATAACTTTTATACGTTAAAAGTGAAAACAAATTAATAAAATTAAATATGTTAAATTATTATTATATTAGTTAATCGTGGGGCTGGATGAAAGATAGAGAGGGGCTTGGGATTCCATTTTCTTCAATTCATAATGTACAAGGACCACAGCAAGCACGCCCGCTGCCCACCTTCACCAAAGAGATTTACCCATACATCTCTAATTCTTAGTGTTGTGAGTAAATGATAAAATTGAATTAAAATTAAAATTCTTAATATAAATATAATTCAATTCATAATTAGAGTAACTTTAAAATTAAAGTTACTCTAATTATGAATTGAAAAGATGAATTTAATAATAATATGTAGGGTCCAATCTCAATGGACATCCCTTATTATATCTAAGTTTTAAATGAAATTACTTTTACATTGTGCCAATAATTAAAACTATTTGAGGGTTTTGAATTGATGTGACTCCTATGTTAACTTATTAGAAAGCAAAATGACTTTTAGGCTAAAGTCATTGTCTAAGACATAATAGGAAGTTTCATTGCATTTTTTGTAAATAAAATAATTATATTGATGCGTCAAATGTTGAAAGCGATTCAAGCTTAATTAGTATATTTTTGTATGATCCTTAAATTATATTTCAATGTACCTTATTTGAAATTTCACAATACATTATCTTAACATGGCTGCTGGCAATGATGGGTTTAGATATTATTGGTCCACAATTGTGACCATATATATTTTTATAAGTATTTAATTTTTATTTATTCTAATAAATTAAATGAGTGAGTGTGTATATACATATTTTCATATTGTATGGCAACTTAAAGATGTGATTTGGCCAACTAATTTTATACAGTCTGGTGAATAAGAGCGTAGCGTGTGTTTTTATCATATAAGTATCGGATTTAAATCTCAGTATTTTTTTTTATGTGTATTTTATAAAAAAAAAAAAAAGAGAGATGTGGTTTGGCCAACTGGGTTTGGGTAAAATCTTAAACTTATTTATTTTTATTTTTTTTCGAGGTAAATTTTTTTTTTAAAAGTAAGAGTGAAGAAAGTAAGCAAAAAAGGAGGAAGAAATAGCACAAGGCAAAAAAAAATTCTGTGATTGCACGTGCAACCCATGTGGTCCCAGAAAATCACATAACATTACTATGCGGGGACAACTCAATGCAGACCCGTAATTTAAAGAAAAAAAATGCAGACCCGTGCGTGTGGTTTTTTTCTCTTTTTAAAAAAAATAAATTAAAAAATAATAAAAGGGTTTATATATATATATATTAAAAGATGAATAGGAGGGCTGTAGGGGTTGTTTTCTTTCCAAAAAGCAAAGGATAGGCATGAAAGAGATGAAATTAATTAGAAATGCATGTGGGTGGCACCATTTTTGTGGGTTTCTCTTCATTATTGCTTCTTCTGCATTATCATAACACTTTCCAAAATCCATAAAAAAAAATAACACTTTCCAAAATTTATTTTTTAAAAAAATTTAAATAATATTTCATATATATTACATATATTAAATTTACGTATAAAATCTAATTTAAATTCCTTATTTTAATATTTCAAAAATATAATATTTGTATGTAAAAATTTATTATAAATTTTAACCTTAATACATATCCTCGAAATAATTATTTGATAAATATTATTATTTGTAAATATATATATAGTTGTGAAAAATGGAAAGTGAAAAAAGATAATTCGGTGATCACTATTTGATTTTGAATTTTGTTTTCTTTAAAGTTTGTTAAAAATAATATGAATGATTGGTTCTATTGTTAATTTTGTTGGCATAATGATTATAAGCATATTATATTAGTAATTATTTCAATCTAGTAAGTTTCATGTCTTAATTTTGTCAACCATATCCCAATTATGGTGGAAAATTAGATTCTTTATATATCATTATTTAAATTTCTATAATAATAATAACTAATAATAACTCTTTTCTCTTTCAATGGTGAAATAAATAGTGATCATCAATTTGAAAAATGATCATATATAGGTCTATTGAGAAGAATTGTTCAAATTATTATTATTATTATTATTATTATTATTATTATAAGGTACTATTTTTAATTTTTGAGAATATTTTTATTTTTTAAAAATGTTTTTTATAAGAATTTCAAATATATATATATATATATATTTGTGATGGTATGTTACATATTGCATCCAGAAAAATGGAGACAATATAGGCAGTCGGGTTGGGCTAAAAGATCAAAAAATGAAAAATCTTAAAATGGGCTTTGTACGCAGTGTGTTTGTTTCATTTCATTTAATTCAAATTTTAGGAATTTACACCAAATACCTTGATTTGGTGTTCCAGTTTTTTTTTTTTTTTTTTTTTTTTGCAAATCTACGACACAAAATTTTTTCCCCATTTTTTCACTTTTTTAACGTTGTATTTTGATTTTTTTTTCTGTTTGGTTTATATTTATATTCTTTTATTCATAAACTTTTTTTTTATATTCTTAACCTACACAAATATATATATATATATATAAACATATATACAAAATATATAAAATAGTGACATATTAATAACATACATAAAAAATATACATATCATAACCATAATATTTACATAACTTATTTAATATTTTTCGAACTTTAATTTTTTTTAATTTTATACAAACACAATATACATATAATATCCACACAACATACATACAACATTCACATAATATATGCAATCAATACATTATATATAACATATACATAATATCTATAATATATATATAACATACACACAATATACATGCAACATTTATTCAACATTCACATATCAAAATTAACAATTTTTTTAAAATTTTTTATTTTTTTAATATGTAAAATTTGTTTAAAAATAAAATTAATAATTTTTATTAATATATTTTTATATATTTTATTTTTTTATTTTTGTGAGTGTTATTTCTTATTTATAATGAAAATTAATTTTTTTTTGTAAAAAATTAATATATTTTATATGTTGAAAATATAATTTAAAATATTAATTTTTATTATTTTATTGGAATATATTTATTAATAGTAAACTTTAAAAAAATGATGAAAAATTATAGTAAAATATTGATTGATATGAGAGATTAGGTATTTTTGAAAAAAAAATTTATTTTAGTGATGAATGTGATATTTAAAAATTTTGATTTTAGTATTTTTAAAAACTTTTGTTATAGTATTTTTTTTTTGAAAGAGTGAAACTTTTTTTTTCAGTGTAGTTTTGTAAACCCACTTTAAATTTCTTAGCAGGCTAAATTAACCGTTCTCAATCAGGCATTTAAAGCCCACAATGTTGAGTGCATTACATACTAATTCATTATCATAATACATAAATGAATCTATAGATAAATAAGATGAATTTAATAAATTTTAATTTAATCAACATAAAGTATTTAATTAAAATAAGAAATTTTTACATGTAAAGTAATAAATCAAACCTAATATTAATTTTAAAATTTTTTTCTCATAAGTTTACATTTATATTTTATCTATTTGAATTATTTATTTAAATACATTGGTGAGGATAAGAAAAAAGTTTACAATATAAATTCAATTTAATTTCAAGAGGAAGATGGACTAATAAAAGAAATAAGATGGACTAATATAATTTTCTTTTTCTTATTATTAGTTATTTAAGAGGAAGTTGTATCCGTTTCTTAAAATGAAGGACAATCGGTTTGCTCAAAAAAAATAAAAGGACAATCGGTTTAAAATATCTTAATTTTTTTTAACCTTCATATTTAAAAAAATAAATTATTATACCTTAAAATTTTAAATTTATTTATAAGGGTGTCAAATTTTATCATGATACGCAAATACGATATATTAAATACATAAAATTAATAAATTAGTATTAATTTTAAATAGGTTAGTATCATAAATGAGTTAACTTATTTATGATATGATTTTAAACGAATCGTATAGCAAATTGATATATGAACTCGCTTTAATCTGTTTAACTAAAATGATAAAATTTTATATAATTTAAAACTATATTATTTTATTATTTTTTACTCTAAAAAATATAAATAAGTATTATATATTTATTATATTATTAGTATAATTCTATTATTATATGATGTATTATTATTTATTTAGAAATTATTTTTAAATTTTTTAATTATTCTTATTAAAAATTTATTAATTTCATTTAATTACTAATTTTTAATTATTTATTAATTTAATTATTAATTAATTTAAATTTTACAATTTATAAATTTTAGAAATTATTTTCTTAAAACAGATATAAAAAATTAATTAATTTTATGATTTAAATAATCTAATATTTTATATCAAATAACTTTTTAATTTAGAATTTAAAATAGAATTTATAAAAAAAATAGAATAGAAAAATAAATAGAAAATAAAATAATTTTTTTAAAAAATTTATTATAAAATTTATATTAAACAACTATATGTTATCTCCTTAACCTTTTTTTTCTTACTAAATTCTAAAACTAAAATATAATATAAATTTATCATTTTTTTATATTAATTATGTTATATATTTTATTTTTTTTATATATTTTTAAGAAAATTTTAATACATTTATATTTTAAAATTATTTTAATCATAATTTTATTATGTTAATAAATTTTTAATGAATTATTTAAAAATATAAAATTATTATAAATTAAAAATATTATCTGGAATAAATAAGTCGTGTCGGGTTATATATATAACCCATTTAATTAAATGTATTATACGCATTGTATTCGTGTAATCTATTTTATTTTCGTATCGTATTCATATTGACACGATTAATGAATAGATCATATTTATGTTGACATTAATCGTGCCATTAGAGTAGATCAATCTGACATAAACACGATTCGTCAATTTATTTTGACATTCTTAATCTATACTAAATACACATATACTTGATCAATAAAATTATAAAAAAAATTTATTATTATTTTTATAATAATTATTTATTAATCGGTTACACATACATTCATTTAGTTTAAATAAAAATTTTCATAATCATAATTATAACCCTTGATCTGTATTGTTATTTTTATTATTTTTTTCTCCTTGTCGTATAAAAAGGTTTAATATTATTGAAACTGCATTTTTTTTTTAAAACAGAAAAACAATGCAACTCTTATTTGGATTAGGAGATAAATAAATAATATAAACTCATGTTATAACTCATGTTTTATCCTTTTCCTTAAAGAAAATATTTAGATTTATTTATTTATTTTTTATTGCAGCAATGATTTATTTTGCCTTTATAAAATTAGTGTGGGTAATTTCTTTTTTTATCGACTCATAAAATATTTTTATGTTTTCATTCTTAATAAGTTATATCAGACTTAATAATTTTCAAAATATATAATTATAAATTTATAATATATAAAATTTTACATGCCTTTGTAAATAATTATGGCATCGGCATGTAGGAAAGGTATATATGCTCCTAAAAATACTTACTTTGTTAAAAAAAGTTAAAAGAAAAAATGTAACGTATAATTCATACCAATCACAGAAAAGTAAGTATGAATTAAGGATAAGAGACAAAAGTAATTATGATTTAGACACAAATGAACAAAATGCATTAAATTGAGTGGTGATCTAATTTTACTTAATTAATACTATTTAAATTAAATTAAAGAAGGATTTTAGCCTACTTTTACATAATTGGGTAGGGCTGGACCACACTTTTTCTGACCTTGCCATTAATTTGAGCATTAATTAGGTTTAAGACAGTAAATAATTCAAGCAATTTAAATTCAGTTTAAATCTCGATACATAAAAATTTGTTCAAATTTAAATTCATTTAAAAATAAATCGAGTTTAAACTACTCATTTATTAAATAAATTAAACTTAAATTTATATATTCAACTCGTTAAACTCATGAACTGACTCATTTAAAAAACTCGAAATTTAATTTATTTATTAAGTTATATTAAAAATATATATTTTATATATATATTAATATATTATATTTATTAATTTTATTAATAGTTCAATTTTTTAATAATTTATATCTCAAATTATATTTATTAGTACTTTATTTATTGTATGATATGATAAACTATGTATTATGAGTATAATAATATTATATAATTACTAATTAATAGTTATTAATTTTTAATAAATTTTTAATAAATAAATATAAATAAATATATTAATATACTATTAAATTTATATAATTTTACTAACAATAAATATAAAAATATATTTATAAAAATATATTAAGTATTAATAGTTATGTAGGTATATTTATGATAAACAATATTAATATTCATATAAGAATAAGTTTGATAATATCTCTTATGATCTATTAAAAATAAAAATAATATAATATTATTAGCAATATTATTTATTATATTTATATTTTATTAGCAATACTATTAATTATACTATATTTTGATATTCAACATAGTCATATAAATTATTGCCATCAAATAATTTTTATAATAATATCAGTTTTTAATAAAAATGATGAGCTTACACATTTGAAAGGATTTATTATAATTAAAATATATGATTATATTATACTTTATTATTTTATTATTTCATTCATTTTTATATATTTTTTAAAATATTTTTTATTTATTTTTATCTTTTTTTATTACAATAATAAATATTAAATTTAAGATATGTATTATATACAAAAATTGATTTATATACATACATACACAAATATATATATATATATAATATGATAAAAATGTCCAAATAAATATATTATATAACATAATATGAAGACTAATTCTAATATGTTTTATAAAATATTTATTTTAAATTAAATCAATCAATTTTGCTAAATAATTTATTCTATATAGGTTTAATTTTCCTATTTATAGTTGATGGATGTTGTGGTCTATTCTTGATGAAATTGCTTGATTTTTAATTATTTTAATTTATATTTTTGTATTTTATTTTCAAAAAAATTAACTTTTTCTTTATATAATCATTGCATATTATAAATATCAAAATTTGATATTTAAAATTTTTATAGTTAATATAAAATTTAATGTTCAATAAGATATAATAAAGATTATAGAAATATAATATCATATCTCGTCTTAAATATTAAAATAATAAAAAAAAATTAGAGCAGATTTAATATATATATATATATATATGTGTGTGTTTAAGTATCTCATATAATTAATAATACAATATATAACTATGTATATTATAATTTAATTGAAATTAAAGCTAAATAAAATATTAGAATAGAAAAAAATTTAATAAAAGAAAAAAAATGAAAAGAAAAAAAATTTCAGGTTCTCTTTTTTTTTTTTTCTAACAGAAGACTGGCGGTTTATTTTTTGGACATTAGAGGACTCGTGGTTTGAGGTTCCAAGTTAAGATGAAAAAAAAATTGAATTAATCAAGAGAGAAAGGGAGGGAGGGAAAGAGAGAGAGAGAATCGACTCTCTCCAATCCAATCCATTTTCTGGCTGATTTCAGTGGTTATTTCAGGCAAGGTTGTTGGCGTTGGGTTTATCTCTTCACGACCTTGATGTCTATACCAACCATACTGTCTGAAGCTGGCCGGAGAGAGAGATCGAAGTCAGTGACTACCGAACCTTTACTTTTGATCAAACGACTGTGATTCACTGTAAAAGACCACCATTTTTGGACTCCTGACGTCGAGAAGAAGAAAATGATACCGACCATGCCTCCAAAAGCCACCGCTGGTGGTGCTCCGACGAGAGTAACACAGTTTCTTGTTTTTTTAGAGACTTATCAACACAGGTTCTTGTTTTCTTTAAAGTATTTTTTCGATTATTATAAAATTTCTTTAGATATTGAGCTTCAATTAATTTTCTTTCATAGTTTTTGTTAATCATTGAAGGTTTAATTTTTTAATTGTTATTTTGCTGTGATATGATTGTTAATCATATGTTATTTTAATTTTAAGGGGTTTGTTTTGGTGATCAAATTGATGAAAATTAGTATTAATAGGGTCCCTTGTTATAATTTCATTTATACTTAATAATTAAATAATGCTCCATATAATCAATTTGTGTTTTGACAGTATAAGCATTTTAAACTTCTTAACTAGTATGCATGTTGCACCAATCAAAATCAACTTTAATAACTTGTAATTGGAATGTTCAGCTTGTGGCCATCATTTATTTAAGTGCATGATCCTTATTTTTGAATATAGTTATGATATATAATATTTTTTTTTATTTTATTATATATTCATATATGTTAATGAGCTTGAGCTCGAGCATAAAATCTAGCTCGAGCTTGAGCTTCGCTCGTTTAATATATTAATGAGTTGAATATGAGTCAAGCCAAGCCGAGCTTAAGCTTGACAATATTTGTATAAACCGAATTCGAGCTTAAATTTTAAGTGTCGAGTCGAACCTGAACTTGTCAAAGTTCGGCTCGTTTACGACCCTAAGTGGATTCACATCAAACTACTCTTTTATTATTTAAATCATATTAATTTGAGTATTAAGTTAATATTTTTTCTACTTTATTTTTTCAGTATTTTATTATATTTTTTAAATACAGTAATCTATTTTTTTTTCAAGTAAAATACAATCTTTTTAATTTACCTCTATAAAATATATTCTAGTAATCAATTTTTCCAGTAATTTAACAAAAATGCTATAAGTAATAAGATAAAAATAAGAGTGCATATTAAAAACTTGAATATTAGCCATGTTAAATACTCTTTCTTAGTACTACAAAAAAAATCTCATTTATTCTTTTATATAATTAATGCTATATTTTGTTAGGAAGAAAGATACCTTAGCATTAAGTGTATCTTTTTTAGTATTAAGTACATCTTTCTTAAATAATAGATCTAAAATTATTTTTTAATATAATATTAAAAAAATATTATATTTGATTAATGATTCATAAATTTTAAATATTTGATAAAAATTTAGTAATTTTACCATTCAAAAGCATTATTATGTATTATTTTCAATTTTAAAATACTATAAAAATGAAAAATATTAATTAAAAAAATTTGTTTAACCTTCGTAAATTTTAAAAAATGTGAATATAGTAAATAATATTGTAATAATGTTTTATTATTTGTAAAAAATTATAAGTAAATATATTAGATAAAAATTAATTTGAGAAAAATAATTTCATTAGTAATAGTTATTTAAAAGATAAATGTTTGGCACACCGAAATATATGTTAGCATTAAGTGTACCCTTCTAGACAATCTAGGATCGATTTACCTTCCTAGTTGCAATACTCAAAAAAAAAAGTTTGAGGAATAATATAGTAAAAAAATAATATATCAACTATTAGTTGAAAGATAAAAGTTTGAAAATAAACTCTTAATTTGTTTAATTTGCTGAATAGGTTAACTTAGTAGTTGGAAAAAAAAACTGCAACTCGCTCTAACAGCTAAATACTATGAAATGGAAAATTTTTCAAGTTTGAATTTATCCATTTATCAACATGAATTTTCACTAATATAATAATAGTTGTGAGAGGGCCACAATGCTTGAACTCATTTGCAGAGAAAAAAATAATAAAAACAAAGGAATTAAAAATGCATGACGACACTAACTATAAGTAGAGCAATTAGGCATATGCTAAGTGCACCAAACAAAAGTTCACAGTAGAGAGATTCCAGAGTTTGTGTAATGGGGAGAAAGGTGCTAATTATGAATATATGGGCATCTGGGTTAGTGATTTTGCTTGTGATTATGAGTAGTAGTGTAAAGAGTGTAAAGAGTGTGGAAGGCATCTCATGCAGTGAAGCCATAGCTGAATTGCAGCCATGTCTTCCATTTTTGGTGGGCAGTAACCCATCACCCGATGTCCCTTGTTGTTTGGCTGTTGATACGTTAAACAAACAGGCTACCAATAAAGAGATACGCCAAGAGCTTTGCCAATGTTTCAAACAGGCTGCTCCTTCTATTGGTGTTATTCCTCAGAAAGCTAAGCAAATCCCTGCCTTGTGCCATGTCCAAGTTCCTGTCCCTATTGATCCTAACGTTGATTGTACCAAGTAACAAATTAATACTACTCTCCACCTCTAATTTTCGTTTCTTTTATCCCAATTGAATTTTTGTTATTTTGGATCTGATCATTGCCATTAAATTCGCAAATTCATGTCGAAAGACAACTTCAATACTTATTGAATGAAAACTCAATTGACTTTTTTTTTTCCTTGAAATTTCAAATATGGGTATCTGTTGCAAAATTTAATTATTAATTTATTGGTTTTGATTGTTCTTGTTTTGTGTTTTGCAGGCTTTCGTCCATTGGGGGAATTGCCTAAAGGAAGGAAGGAAGAAGGGACTGTACTGATGATATGTTGCATGTCTCAGTATTGAATAAATTGCTGCATAAATTAATTGGCTACTTCTATGCTAATTAATGTAGAGAATCTTGATTAGGCATGTATGGACAATGATTATATATTAATGAAATCATATTTGTGCATGTGTTTCCTCTCAACTTTTCTTAGATTTTCAATGCTGCTATTTTAGTAATTTTTCTCCATGCAATTTCACTAATTTCTGCACCAGATCCTTTATTAAGCGAAAATCACATTATACATTACTTTTTATTTTTTATTTTTCAAAAATATTTTGCAGTTTTTATATATCTCTGAAAGTGAGGAATATCTTTAATATACTAAATTTACACTAAATATATATCTCTATAAATGGAATATTTATGAAATTAAAAGTTAAAATAAAAAAGAAAAGTAGGTATATTTTAAATAATTTTATTTTCTAGAATATTTGTGAAAATGTCTCTTAAAGTAAATCAAAATGCTTTGAGGTAGGAGTTGTTCCAATTGAATATGATTTAAAAATTTGACCGATTCGATATGATATGAAAATTCGGCTATGTTCATAACACTTATGATTTTGTATTAGTTTGTGTTGGACTTGGATTATGGATCCAAATGTCCACTTATGGATGGATTCGAGCTGAATGCATTAAGGAGACATATAAATAAGAAAAAAAAAACTAGTATATGTTTCGCTCTAATGAATACCGAGCCAGAGGAAAAATTGTTAGAAAAATTACACCACCCACTATTTTTGATAATTTTTTTTATATTTTATTAAAGATATTTTAGTTATTTTATAAAAATATATAATAAATTTAAAATAAATTCATAATAAACCTACAAAAATTAAAATATATATAATAAATTCATAATAAATTATATAAATCTGATAAATTTATCTAATCATAAATTTTTATAAATTTAAACATATTTTAAAAATCTGATAAATTAAAATTTTTTTTTCAGTATTTTTGTCAAAAACCCAAAATCCATCTAATTAGACCCATTATGATGATTAACATGACAATAAAATGAACTTATAAATAGAGCAACTAGTCATGCTATCAATGCATCAAACAATAAATTAAGCAAATCACACATTTGTATACAAAAGAAAAGGCAAACAAGGCGATGTTGGAGTTTTGGGCATTTGGGTCAGTGCCTTTGCTTATTAGCAGTGCAAAAATTAAAGGATTTTTTTGGCGCCATGCATTTCTTTCTTGGTGGGCATTAACCCATCACCAATTGCCTGTTGCTGTTTAGGTTTACAATCAGTAGCCAATCAAACTAATAAATAATACCAGGAAAGCTTGCAAAGAGCTCTTTCAATGTTTGAAGAAAGCTGCTCCTGCTATTGGTGTTCAGCCTGAAAAAGCTAAGCAGCTTCCTTGCTTATGCCGTGTCCAATTTCCTATCCCTTTTGATTCCAGTATTGACTGTAACAACTAGTCTAGGGAGCCTGCGTCCGTATATTATATTTAGTCATGTAAGGAAAGGATTATATCAATAAAATCATACTTGCATTTCTTTTCAAATTTTCTAGATTGCAATCCAACGATGCATATATATAATCCAAAAAGAAAAAAAAAATACAAACACATGAATTATAATAGTTTTATAGAAGCATATCTAGCGTTGGTTATACATCAATACCTGAGTAAACATAACAAAAATTATTCTTAAAACATTTAACTTAAGCACACTGTATTCTACCTGGGTAGTAGACTCAAAATTCGATTCTCTTCTCATACTAAAATAAACATGTAACTTAAAAACTTATATTAGATGGTAAAACAATCGCAACGATTGCCATTGATGTTACTGTAGTTCTAGTGTTTCTGGGACACTTTTTTAACATTCGAGTCTAAATCAAATGCAAAAAATTGAGGGTCAGGGTGAGGCTGAATCCTAAAAAACAAATATACCAATTTGTAACTGAAAAATCAATATTATATCAAAGAGTAATTTTGATATATCAAAGAGTAATATTTGTAACAAATATTATATCAATTTGTCTCATGCTAGCGTACCTCTGGAAAAATCAAAATTTCAACGGGTAATTTTGTAACTGAAATGTAACTCGAAGTCAGTTTACGCAATTTGATATTTCAACAGTATCTGCTACTGCCATCTGCAAAAATTAAGCATTTATCTATAATATTTTCAAGCGCTGAGACTTAGCTACATCCAGAGACCCAAGGAAGTCAACACGTATCATTACAATATGGTTCTGATTCTCTTCCTTTCAGGATTTCAAGTCTACTGCACCTATACAAATTGTTGTTAGAATTAAATATAAAAGCTAAATATTTACCTAGATAAAATGTGATAAATAAAATAAAAAAATAAATAAGAATATATAAATTTATGTGGTTCGGTGTTAGTCTATGTTTACAAACAGATGGGAGAAGTAAATTCACTAATAATCAGAAAATAGTATAAAATAAAAGAGAATAATCACTCTAAATTCTTAATCTAAATAATTTCTTCTCACAAAGTTATAAAAAAGAAGAGAAATACTTATAAAGAAAAGACTTTTCTAGATAAATATTCTAGAAATACAATACTCACAAATGAGATAAAATTAAAAATAGTAATAAGTGTTTTTATCACTAAAAATAGTAATAAGTATTTTTCAAACTCTCAAAATAAAATCTCACTGTTTATCATTAAAAAAATATTTTGTATAAATGATTTTCTCTCTCTCTCAAAATTTCTCACAATCTTTCTTTTTTTTTCTTTTCAAAAAATGTCATATTTTAAACTGAAGGGGAAATATCATTTATAGGCCTTTCTAACCGCGTATTACGCGCAACAAAGCAATTTACAATTAAATTGCTTTGTTATTTGTAACGATGGAGCAAACTGTCCAATTTTTTTTTTTAAATTAAAAAGGTGGTGGTCTCACCATTTGAGTGGGACTCCCAAAAAATCTTCACCTCACGCTTAAATGAACGAGACTTTCATACTAGTAATCTTCTCACAAGCAATACGTTAAGGTATGTATTTCTATAATTTTGATTGCCAATAAACTGTTTACAACTCAATCATGACTTGAATTCATTTTATCAAATTAAAAGATTTCTCTCCACCTTTTCCAAATAGTCTCTTAGGATAAAATTAAGATTTAATTATATTGGTGGTGTCTAAACTTTTAAAATTAGATAATTGAGTTGTTGAACTTTTTAAAATAATTATTAAGTTGTTCAATCGATAAATTATTTACAATTTAATTATTCTCGCAGGTTACAACAAAAAAGTTAGTGAGTTGGATAAATATGTGGCATTATGGACCTCTTTTTTACATGTCTTATTTTTATTGGCTCTTAAATAAAAATATTAAAAAAATATAAATATATATTTTTAATAAATATTAAATAAATAAAAAATAAAACAATTTATAAGTTTTTTTTATAGGCAACTGGAAAACAACCGGTCAAAATACCTTGATTGTCAATATTTTATAGGTTCAATAACTTAATTGTAATTTTTTTTTGTTTAACAACTTAATTGTCAAATTTTAAAAAGTTCAAACACTAATAATATAATTATACCCAAAATTAACAATTACCATTATCAATCAAGTTCAAGCAATGCTTAGAATTGCTCAACATTGTCAAGCTCTTTTCACTTTTGTGTTCAAGTCTCATATGTCTTATTTTGGTGACATTTAAATTTGACATGGGAGAAAAAACTACAACTCAGCCCAAGATAATAGATCCTTGCAATACATATAATCTACCAATTTGATTAGCTTTCATTGCAACAAGAGCACTTTTCAGAACTTTCAAAACTCTACCTCAACTAAAAAATCTGTAGCCAAAATTATCAAAAGTAGATAAAGAGATGAAATTCTTCTTCAAATCAGGAACATATCGAACATTAGTCAATGTTTGAATTACGTCATCATGCATCCTAATTTTGACAGTACCAATACCAATAATCTCACAAGGATGGTTTTTACCTATAAACACAACTCCTTTGCGTATAGGCTTATATGAGAAAAAATAATATTTGTGGAGACATATATGGAACGAGCAAGCAGAATCTAAAATTCATTCTTATTTGGATTTGGTACCATTTTTAGTCACGACATATACATGACTGTCTTTTTGAACAATACTGGCTTCGACGAATTTCTCTTTCTGATTCTTTTTTTTTATTTTTGTTCTGAAACTTGAAACACTCAGCTTTAATGTGTCCCTTTTTCTTACAGTAATTACAAGTCAAATGAATATATTTTTTTTTTACTGAAATGACCTTCTTCTAACAATTAAAACTTTTGCTAAATCATCAGAATGGCTACTGGAGAGTTTTTTTTTATCAAATAGCTCTTTAGAAATATAAAGATATTTTCACCTCCTCTAGCTTTAGAGACTTGTTACTGTGAATCAATGTCTCTCTAAAGTTCTTATATGATGGAGCTAATAAACGAAGCAATATAAGAACCAAATTTTCATCTTCATACTTAATCTCCATATTTTCTAAGTCTAAAAGAATGAAAGAGAATTCATCAATGTGAGGCTTAATTGATGTACCTTCCGCCATAGAAAGAGTGCACAAATGGTGCTTGGCAATTAATTTAGTGGTGAGATTTTTTTATAATATGCAAAGACTTCAACTTGTCTGATAAATTTTTAGTTGTCTTTTGATCAAGGACTTCATGCAAATTTTCATTGAACAAGCTTTGATGAATTGCAAATAGGGCCTTCTCATCAATTTATATCTTTTTATTTCTATCCATCGTAACAGACATCTGACTCTTATCCAATAGTGCTTTATATAAACCATTTTGCATCAAGATTACTTTCATCTTGACTTACCATATTGCAAAACTCATATTGCTCTTAAATTTTTCAATATCAAATTTTGTTATCGTTATAACTAATCTCAAAGTTCTGATATCAGTTGTTGGGATTAAATACAAAAACTAAATATTTATCTGGATAAAATACGAAAATAAAATAGAGAAGAAAAACAGAAATACAAAAATTTATGTGGTTCAGCATTAGCCTATATGTACAGGCAAATGAGAGAAGCAAATCCATTAATAATCAGAAAGTGATACAATACAAGAGAGAATAATCACTCTAAACCCTTAATCCAAATAATCTCTTCTCACAAAGTTACAAAAGAGAAGATAAACACTTATAAAAGAAAAGACTTTTCTAAAAAAAATTTTTAGAAGCATAACATTCACAAATCAGATAAACTCAAAAATCTCTATAAGAATGTATCGAATTACTGATAGAAATTTACCAACAAAAAATTTTTTATTGGTAATTTCGACAGAATACCATAAGAAACTATTAAAAAATAAATTAAAAAAATACACCAATAGATTATCGACAGAATACTAACAGAAAAATTTACTGACAGATATTTTATCAATAATAATAGCACTAGCATATGACGCTAAAAATTACCGACAGAAATGTCAAACAGTCGGTAATACTTAGTGCGAATCATTGTCAACTTTTTAGTGATAAATTTACCGATATATTTATGTCGATAATATCGAGAGATTATATTTTCTGTTGATAATACCGAGAGATAAATATTTTTGTAGGTAATACCGAGAGAATATATTTTTTGTCGATAAAATTACCGAGTGAATATATTTTTTATCGGTAAAATTACTGAGAGAATATCTTTTCTATTGGTAATACTCAAAGATTATATATTTTGTCGGTAATTTTACCAACAGAAAACTAGTTCTCTTGATAAATGATGGACGAAAATCTTACTGCCATTAGGTGAACCATTTATCAAGAAAAAATATTTTCTGTTGGTAAAATTACCAACGGAAAATATTTTCTATTAGTAATACCGAGAAAATATATTTTCTGTCAATAAAATTACTATGAGAATAGATTTTCTGTCGGTAATTTTACTGATAGAAAAGTAGTTCTCTCTATAAATAAATAGTCGCAATCTAAATAGTTGGACAAACATTTTATCTTCATTAGGTGAGCTGTTTTCCAAGAGAAAGTATTTTCTGTCCGTTCTCTCAGAAATTTTACCAACAAAAAATATAATATCTCGGTATTACTAATAGAAAATATTTTTTGTCGGTAAAATTACCGATAAAAATATTTTCTACTGGTAATACCGAGAGAATATCTTTTTATTGGTAAAATTACCGAGAGAATATATTTTTCATTGGTAATATCGATAAAAAAAAGTAGTTCTCTTGGTAAATGAATAGTAGCAATCTAAATAGTTGGATGAAAATTTTACCGTCATTACGTGAGCTGTTTACTAAGAGAAAGTATTTTCTGTCGGTAAAATTATCTATAATTTTTTTTTCTCTCCTATTCAATTTCTGCCTACCCTTCTCCATTTTTTCTCTCCCTCTATCTGTCTCTGTCCCATTTTGTGTGTGTGTGTGTGTGTGTGTGTGTGTATGTGTTCTTTTTTTTGCTTGAAGAAGAAGAAGAAGAAGAAAGTATTTATTTTGATTTTTTTAATTTTTGTAATTTTTGTTAAATTTATGTTATTTATTTTTTGATTTGTTGTTATTTTTTTTATAAATTTGATATTTTATTTTGAATTTGTGAGTGTTGTAGTTTATGTTGATTATTTATATTTTGGTTGTGTATTATTTGATTTTTAAGGTATTTTTTATTTTTTAATAAATTTTAGGTAAATATTATTTTTTTAAAAATTTCAAAAAAACTAAATTTGTAAATTTATTTTAATTAATTAGAATATTATTTTAGGGATTTTTAAAATTTCATAATATATTTAGAAATATTTTTGTATTTAGAAATTTATTTATGATGTTAGATTTTTTTTAGGTTATTTTTATGATTTTTTTAAAAAAAAGGTAAAATTGATTTATTTTTATAAATTTCAGAATAAAAATTATAAAAAAATAATTTTTTAAAATTTTTTAATTAAATAGAATATGTTTTAGGGAATTTTAAAATTTTTTGTTCTATTTTTTAAAATTTTTTGGTAAATAGAATATTTTAGAGTGTTAGATTTTTTAGGGTATTTGTTTTAATTTTTTTAATTTTTTTTGGTAAATTTGATTTCAAAATTTTAATTATAAAAATAAACTAAAGAAAAATTTTATTTAATTAACCAAAATAATTCTTAGGAAATTTTAAAATTTTCATGACATTTTAAGAAATTTTTGGTATTTAAAAAATTTTTAGGGTGTTAAATTTTTTAAGGTATTTTTATGTTATGTCTTTAGTTAAAAATTATAATTTATAATTTTTTGAAATTTTAGGTTTAGTATAAAAAAAATACAATTTAGGATATATTTTGTGATTTTATAGATTTCTAGCTAATTATTTTTTAAGAATTAAAATTTATGGTTATTTTATTAATTTATATGAAATAAGTGTTTATATTTTTTTATGTTATTTTATGAATTTTTAGTTAATTAGTGTTAAGAATTAAAATTTTGTAGTTATTTTATTATTTTATAGAAAATTAATGTTATTTTATGGATTGTTCAACAACAGATCCAGGAGCAGGTACAGGTTCAGGTGTATGAGCATATTCAGAAGGGATACAGGAGCAAATACAGATTGAAATGTAGTGGTTTGCCCAATAATAACTTAATGAGTTTATGGTCAAATTTATAAATTTAAAATAAACTGAGCAAAAGAATTGCAAACTTCCGTTGTAGGTTCCATCGATATTTTTATGTTGATCCAAGCTTTATATTCGCACCACGGAATAGAATGAAGACAGTCATCCACTGTCTTCTTGGTTTGATGATTTGATGTTTTTCTTTCTCTGCTCCCTCAATTGCTAGGTTTTAATGCTTACTGTTTGATTATTCTTGCCTGTTCTTGATTGTTGCTTACGACTGCTTATTTTAAAATCTGTATTTATAATAAAATATTAGGTTAAGTCGAGTATTAATTTCTTATTTAATCACAACTTCTCTGAGGCATATCGAATTAAAACAATTTGAATTTGAGATGAATTGTGATCATGTCGAACTAAAACAAATTGAATTCGAGGCTAAAACCTGACCATATCGAACTAAAAATCCTTTAATCTAACATAAACTAGGGTCCATATCGAACTGGGCATGCCCTAGTTCGATATGGGCAAGGTCCATATCAAACTGGGCAATGCCTAGTTTGATTGCCTAGTTTGATATGGACCATCCATATCGAATTGGGCAGACTCAATTCAACATGGCATGATCCAATATCGAACCAAAAAGGTTTTTAGACTATTTTAGGTTTAAAACTCACTTTCGGACCGTTTCTAAGTTTTAAAAACTAAACCGGACTCATTTGCGCCTTATAAAAATTGGACCAATAAAAATAAAAGCTTACAAAGGTTTAAGCCATTAAGAATGGACTGATAAGTATTTAAGCCATCTTTAATTATGATCGAACTAGCTTATGGCCAAAATCAAGGGTCTACACTTTACCCCATGCTTGAACGATCTTGAATTTATTAAGAGAGTAAAAAGCAACATGAGTTTGAGCTAATTTTGAACACTGATGGGTTCTAGACCCGAGATTGATTTGGCTTGGGTTCTGGACCCAAGACTGGATTGGTTTAGATTTAGTATAGGTTCTAGACCCAGATTGAGTTCTGGATTCAAAAATGATTTGGGTTTTGTACCAAAGCTTATTTGGGTTTTGACTCTGATTGGTTTGGGTTTTAGACTCAAATTGAGTTCTGGACTTAAAAATTATTTAGGTTCTGGAACCAAGCTGGTTTAGGCTCTGAACTCGGATTGGTTTGGGTTCTCGACTCAAAATTAAATTAGGGTGCTAGATTGAAAACTGAATTAGGGTGCTCGATCCAAAACTGAATTATGGTGCTCAACCAAAAACTGGATTAGGGTGCTCGACCTGAAACTAGATTAGGGTTCTCGACCCAAGACTAGGTTAGAATTCTCGACCCAAAACTAAATTAGGGTGCTCGAACAGAAACTGGATTAAGGTGCTCGACCCGAGACCTAAGCTCTTCTAGCTTGATCATCCTTTTGTTGTTTGAGAATTTCGGCTTTCTTCTAGCTAATTGATTCCATTCTTTAATGGATTCTGCTAACCTTCTATCATTTGAGAGTTTTAGCTTTCTTCTAGCCACTTGTTCCATTATTCAATGGATTGACTTCAACTCTTCTAGTTGGATTGACCTTTTATTTTTTGCATCTTCATTCTTTTAGGTTCTTACTTTCTTCTTTTGTAAAAAATTCAGGTATTTTTTTAGCTAGCTCTCATATCCTCTCTTTGCCCAATGAGTGACAAAATATTAAAAGTGAGTCTAAAAATATTTTATACACGCATATAATCAAGAATTGAAAAGAGAAAATTTTGCCCTCTGTGTAGGCTCAAACCACTAATTTTGTTCCCATGTAGGCTCTGAATGATGTTTGTATTTTGTCTCATTCTTTGCATAAGCATGCATCTCCATTTATGTATAGTGATTGGATCGCTCTTAAGCAATAGGGATTTCTTGCCTCCCTGATTTCATATCTGCTTCTCAATGTTTGCTTCATAGAATATTGCCGTTTATTTTGACAAACAATAGGCAATACAAGATAAAAAAAAATACAGTGTGATATACTCATATATGCATGATATACATGGGCGATACTTACAATGGTTCTACTAACTCATAGACGAAAGGGATCAGCTGAAGTATTCCCATGGATTTCCTTCCAAATGCTCTTTCAGGTCATTGAAATAGCAGAAGACTTTACATTTATGGCTTTTATGGACACAAGAAACATCCATTTCAACACATTTTCTTCATGACCTTGCAAGCGATCCTTTCATTAGCCTACTTTAGCCCAATATGTCCTTTAATGTTCGATAGTGCAAAGTACCTCTCTAAGCAATTTTTATTAATTTTAAAAATTAAATGTTGACTTTGTCAAATTAGTGTCAATTTACGACTTGACTTTCCTAAATTAACATATCTATAACATCAAATCCTAGTTACCATACTAAATTCGAAAATCAATTCTATTTAAGTAAGAACTGTTGCACTTCAGATAGACACATACACATTACTTGGCCAAAAGTCTTGTTGAGTTTGGATATTATCTATCTCATATATATGTTTATTCAATCAATCCCTACTAATAGGCTCTACCTACCAAGAGGGATCAACAGGTCTTTACTAGGCTTGAAACGAGATATATAAGGAATACGAGTTAAATGAAAGCCATTTTTAGATTGAAACTAATGTGACACTGCTGACAAACCTTCACACTATAAACTTTCTACTGGAACTATATGTTGCTGAAAGCATTCCTAAATTTTAGGCACCATTTCCTTCTTCCAAGCATCTTATTACCTAGCTTCATGAATAGTGCTTGAATATTCTTCCATCATTTGGTAGAATTCTTAATCTTTTTCTTTTGCAAAAACTCAGCACCATCATTCTGTCTTTTCTTTTTGGAATATCCAGTCTAAGATTTTTAAGATTGCAGACTTGAAACCTAGAACTATGATAAGATGGTTATTCTCTTATTGAGTCTTTGGCTGGATTGGACCAAATCAAGTTAATTTTTCTCATAGACTAAGTGGAAGTCTATTACAACTTTAGGTAACGAGAAATTTGTTCGCTTTCTGAACTGCCCCTCTTTGGTTTCTATTTTTCTCCTTTTTTCTTTTTTCTTTTTTCTTTTTTCTCTTTTCTCTTTTCTCTTTTTCTTTTTTTTTTCTCTCTTTTTTTGTTTTTTTTTATTTTTTTATTTTTTTATATTGTTTTGTCCTAACTCTAAGAAAGTTATCTTATTTGCACCATCTTATGCTTTTGGTTATGAATGGGGTAGGATGATTTTGCTTCAACAAGGATGAATCCTTTGTTGCCTTGATATATATGAGATATTGAGTCCAATTCAGGTAAACTTCAAATATCCTTATGGTCTTGACTTTGCATCCTCTTCCTTGATCTTCTTGCCCCTTTACATCAGTGATCATCAGACTTGCTATAAGTATCACAATAACTCAGGGTAGGTTATTGGGTTTACAAGCCAATAAAAATAAGCTAAAAATTTTATGAAAGCTCAAAGGGACAACTATAGATTAGTATCAATAGGGCGGATACTAGTTGTTGGCTTACCAAATAATGACTAGATCATTTCTCCCTTAACTAAGCAAAGTTCAATTTCGCCTCAAAAGTTTGTCAAAGCATATTTTAAGATTGACTAGGACCTAGACACTCATAATTATGTAAGAGCCCTCTTTAAGTAAGTATACACAACCCATTGCTATAGAATAATTTTCTCACCTAGTAAAGTCATTCAAATTATAATGCATATATATACTAATTTATGAATATCAAACTAGATTCATCATTGATTGAGCACAAAAATGACAAAAACCAACATAAGCAAAAATTTGATGAAAGTAATTTACTCAAACAATCTTAATTTAAAAAACATAATTGTTCCAAAAATATTAAAGAAAACATAAATAAAATAAGTAGCACTCACACCTAAGAAAGTTTGTTGAATCTACTTGGACATGTCAGGGGCAATGGTCATTGCCTCTTCATCCATAATTCCTCCATCTACATCTTGCAAGGATGATAAGACATAACTTTTCATCAATCCTCCTATCATGAAGGTTGCTGGTGGTGGTACTCTTCCAAACTTAGACAATAGATTACTTTTTGTATTAGTTTATCGGGCTCGGGCAGCTTGCCACTGTCAATCAAATCTTGGATTTCATGCCTCAATCGAGCACATTTATCTATATCATACCCTTACATTTGATGGAATTGACAGAATACCTTGGTATCAAAGTTTGGCGGTAGAGAATCGTATAGCGGTCGAGGAGCTAATGACTACAATAGTCTTTTCTTCTATAACTTATTGAAAATCTAAGACAAAAGTTTCTCCAACTCTGAAAATTGTCTTCTATTTTCTTGGCCAGTAGTTGCATTGACACCCATTTCTTTTTGTGCATTATGACTGCAAGATTGGTAGTTTCCTCTCTCATTTCTCCTTCCAGAAAAGCGATTCTTCTCCCGTTTTCACTCTTCTATTTACAAACCAGCTTCGAGGAGATCCTTAAAATCTCGGATAAGAGTATGGGACATCCTCTCATGAAGGTTGGGCATAACACCTGTCACTAGAATTCTAATCTGGTCAGACTCATCGAGCCTCTTTTTAAGAAAAGTAGCCTTGCTTCTCCACCTCTTCACATATATAGTCAATAAAATTCTTATTCTGTTTTTGCCTGATTGACTCAACCTCCATCAAGGTCACTTCTAATTTCATATTATACCCATACTATTAAATAAAGGCTTTGTACAGCAGATCCCAATCTTTTTAGGTGTTCTCCTCTAAGGTATTAAACCAGTTTTGCACAACAGGATCTACTGAAAGTATGAAATACCTTAGAGTTTGAGCCTTAGTACCTTTGACAGATTGTATGACTGTGATAAACTGCTTTATATGAAGATGAAGATTTTCAGTTCCATCGAACTTGACAAATGAAGGCATTTTGAACTTGTATGAGAGTTTCTCATCTTGTTCAAACATCTTATCCACCTCTAACGTCTCTTCGATTTTCAGCTTTTTTTCAAACTTCTTCTCTGATTTTGCAATCATCTTCTCCACATTAGAAGTCTTGGTCTTTTTAACAGTTGATTTCTCCACAACCTTTAGCCCTTTCTTCTTATCTTAAGAATCTTAAAAGTATTGAGCCCAATATTCATCATCATCCATAACCATCTTGTCATCATCGAAGGCTACTTCACCAACCTTAGCCTTTCCTTTGTCATTCTACTTCTTGGTACTAGCAGATGCTTTAGCAGTATTGCCAAACATGACAGCCATTTGGCTTTTCATGGTCTCATCCAGGACCCCCTTTAGTTCTTTCATCTTGAAGTTGAGTGTGTCGTCTATCATCCTCTGAATCTGTTCAGGTTCCATTGCTTTTAGTAAGAAGCTAACTGAGTTGTAGCTAGATTCTACGTCGCTGGCGTAGGTCAGGTTGTCGTAGGCTCTTGAACTACTGTACTCCAGGACTGTGAGCCAGAAAAATCAATGATATGTGATGCGATGCATATATGCATAGATGCACAAATAATAAACAAACAAATAAACAAAAAGAATAGGAACAACCCTTTCAACCTTATATCATCCACACATGAATCGGTGAGTCTCTTTACCTATGTATATGGTCAACAAAATATCAATATGTGATATCTTATTTTCGAACAATTCACTCGGACGGTTTAACCAATAGTTGTATTTTCAAACTTAGAAGTTAGTCCATAATAATTCCTACTAATTAAGCCTTAATCCATTGATCCAACAAAAAGATAACTTTTATGCTATATTGGATTAAAACCAAATTAAATTGTTTATCATTAATAGATTTTTTATTTTGAAAAAACAACTAGTGATTCATACTTCAAACAAGCCCATGATCAATAAATCTTAGTGTAAACTAGACCCATAATTGATTTTAAATATTCTTTAACTAGCCTAGATAGTTGTAAGCCCATTTAAAAAAAGGGTTTGTTTAAAAAATGGTTTTGTTTCAAAGCCCATTGTAAAAGATATGTTTCAAAAATGAATTTTGGGCTTTGGTCTTGGGCCATTAGATGAAAAATGTTTTTTTTATTTCAAAAACCTTTTGAGAAAAGATTTATTTGAAAATAGATTTTGGGCTTTGATCTTGGGTCATGAGATAAAATAATTTTTGACTGATCTTAGGAAAGATTTTATGTATAAAAGACCATCTTAGAAAATTGATTTTGAAAATTTTAGGTCTTTTAGGCTTAAAAGAATTATTTTAGGCTTACAATAGGATTAGGTCACATTAGGAATGGAACAAATCAAATAAGTCATGGTTCAAACCAAGATATATCAATCATAGTCAAACAATAAGTATTTGAGTAAAATCTAAGGGAAGTAACTAAGCCAACTACATGGACTTTAGTCTTTGGTTGAAAAGCTTAAGCTTCCATAGCAAGTATATACCCAAAAGTTATAAGGCTATGAGTGGTTATGTCATACTCAATCTCTATACCTTGAGTGAAGGTATACATAACACAGCATGGATAATACAAGCGTTCTAACTTATACACATAATGCAATATAAAATGATGCAATGGATGATATCATAATAAGAAAGAATAAAATAATATAAAGACTAATGAAATTAACTTCTTTTATTCCCAGTGGAGTCACCACTGTGAGTGAGGATTTTGTTCCCACTCCTATATAGAATGGTTCTTGCGACTTCGGCACTGTTAGGCTCAGGGCCTTAGAGAACACGGGCCTAAACCCAGAGAAAATCGAGTCGCCACCCAAATGGGCCGGTAAAAAGAAAGGGGTAGATGACTCAATTTCTAAGGAATCCCCAACCCCCTAATGAATTCAAAAAGTTGGGTTTATGTGAGGAAGATGAGAATGACCCAGTACCCCCATAGAGCTTGGTTCATTGAAACCGGTCTCCTTTTTAGATCTAAATATTATAAAATTCTTAGTTATTACTATATTATCCATACTACATGCGAATATTAAAATAAAATATTATTGTATTAAAATTAAAATAATGTTTAAAATAAAATAATAAATGGACACCCATACAAGATGAAAATATGCCCGTACAACTATATCCAATGTCTAAAACAAAGTAAAATAAATAGGACAACCACCAAAAGATGGAAATGTGTCATTTACATTAATCCAAACTTTAAAAATAATTAAAATTACATTAAACTTAAATGATGAGGTATCCACAAAGTGGAAATATACCTGTTACAATTCAAATGAACAATTAATCAAATAAATTCAATCATTCAAGCATGATAATTAAAATAAAACATCCATCAAAAATATAATAAAACATCCATCAAAACATAAACATGTATTAATAATCAATTCTATATTTAAATATCATATTAAACCATTAATGTATAAACTAGGGTTTTAACTTATGAATTAGGGTTTTAAGATTAATGTTTAGGCTTTCATGTAAATACAATTAGGGTTTTTATAAAATTAGGATTTTAAGAAAATAAAGCTAGGGTTTAGGATTTTTAGAAAAGCAGGATTAGGGTTTCCAAGTTTTGAAAATTAGTTTTAGGGTTTTAGGAATTAAAAACTAGTTTTGGAGATTTTAAGGTTTAAAAACTGATTTTAGGGTTTTAACATTAAAAACTGGTTTTAGGATTTTGATATTGGAAACTGTTTTACAGTTTTGATATTGAAAATTGGCTACTGGATTATATGAAACATGCCTTTGTAAATCATTACTGGATGTTAAATGGATGGTTGTGCAAAGATGATTAAAAAGGGTTTATATGAGTATTATGAACTAAACTAATTTATTACCAATTAACATTAAAAAAAACATATTAGTATTGTTATTTTAAATTAAATGGTTTACTAAATACAAATTGGAACTTCTCAGATAAGGCTACTGGATGTTTATAAAGGTGAAATAACGAAACAAAGTAATAAAACAAGAACAAAGGAATTTCTGTAAATTTAAAATAAACTGAATAAAGGATTGCAAACCTCCGTTATAGGTTCCACCGATATTTTTATATTGATCCAAGTTTTATATTCGCACAACGAAATAGAATGAAGACAGTCGTCCACGGCCTTTTTGGTTTGATGATTTGATGTTTTTCTTTCTTTGCTCCCTCAATTGCTAGGGTTTAATTCTTACTGTTTGATTATTCTTACCCGTTCTTGATTGTTGCTCCCGGTTGCTTATTTTAAAACCTGTATTTATAAGAAAATATTAGGTTAAGTCAAGTATTAGTTTTTTAATTAATCACAGCTTCTCTGAGGCATATCAAATTAAAATAATTTAAATTCGAGATGAACCGTGATCATATCGAACTAAATCAAATTGAATTTGAGGCCGAAACCTGACCATATCGAACTAAAAATCCTTTAATCCGCCTGGACTAGGGTCCATATCAAACTAGGCATGCCCTAGTTCGATATGGATGTCCATATCGAACTAGGTTTGCCCTAGTTCGATACGTATGGATGCCTATATCGAATTGGGCAATGCCTAGTTCGATATGGACCATCCATATCGAATTGGACAGACCCAATTTGACATGGCATAATCTAATATCGAACTAAAATGGCTTTTAGACTATTTTTAGATTTTAAAACTCGCTTTCGGACTGTTTCAAAGTTTTAAAAACTAAACAGGACTTATTTGGGCCTTATAAAAATTGGATCAATCAAAATAAAAGCTTAAAATAGGTTTACGCCATTAAGAATGGATCGATAAGTACGAACTAGCTTAGAGCCAAAATCAAGGGTCTACAAAAACTCTATCAATTATTTATTCCATATTTGAAAAATGTCGCAAACATTTTATGTCAAATATTCAGAATATTATACTCCAATTTTGTGAATGCGATGAAATTGCACCCCTTTGAGTGTCATGGACAGAAGATAACCCATGGAGGCATTATTATGGTTGCGATAACTATGAGGTATATTTAAATTAAATTTTTTTTTTCAAATGATTTGAGTTTGGGTAATGTGCATTTACATAATTTTTGCTTAAATAATGGGGTCACTTGGGAAAACAGATTGGAGAAATAGAAAAGAGAGTTAGAGAAGATAAATACAGTGCTTGAATTTGATAGAATTTTCTTTTTGTGTAGTAATAGCTACTGTAGGGATGTCTCATCTTGTATTACCATGAAGAAACAATGATGATACTATATTTTTTTCTTTGTTTTCAGGTTTCTATGATTTTAAATGCTATTAATATACATTAATATGATTTGAAATGATATTGATATGGGTTTCTATCTTTATAGATTGTTATGGGTTGATATGGGTTAATATGAGTTCAAATTTAACATCCACAACCAATTCAAATCCTATTAAAATAGCAATAACACATCTAACATTAATAACTTTTCACAACATATAAGTAACAACAACCAATCCATGATTTGTTACATATTCAACATTAACAAACATCCATAACCTGTTACACATTAATATTAATCCAACATCAATATCAAAAATCGGTCTAACTTCAAGATCAACAATGCAGTTTTATATTTATATTTAAATGAATAATAAATAAGAATTACATTAAAATTCACACATGTTTCTATTCACAATATACATAATCACAATATTAACATAAATATCAAAATATTTATCATACAATCTTTGCCATATTATTTGAGTGATCTATTTTCTCTTCATCAATATTTTCTACATGGGAAAAGATCACAAATCTTGGTCTCTTTCTTTGCCACTTTTTGTTTAATTGGGTAGCCTTTTTTTAATCTTGCAACTCTTTAGGCTTGTTGTTGACATTACATCATGACTAGTAGATATTATTGCTTCTTCTTCTGACATACATGAGATTGTTTACATTTGGAATTGGATGATATGGAACTAGAACATGTAGCCATATATACCTAAAAAAATATGAAATCATAAATACCAATAACAACCCATAATAATATACAATTAAATAATTCTTAACTATCTCAAATAGTTGGATAATATATCGAAAAAAAAAATAATTCATATCAATCCATATCAACATACAAATATACAATTCTAGACTGTTTAGCACCATTTAGAATAAAAAATAATTTAATCCAATATAATCTCTTAACATTCATATTACCCATATCAATACATATCAACATATAAATAGATAATTCTAGACTGTTTAACATACCTAAATATCATTTAAAACATAAAATAATTCAATTCAATATAATCTCTTAAAACACAAATCACCCACATCAACCCATATCAATTTGTATTAATCGATATCAATTCATATAGACTCATATCAACATATAAATATATAATTTTAGACTATTTAACACATCTAAATACTATTTCGAACATAAAATAATTTAATCTAATATAATATCTTAACAAACATATTACTTATATCAATCCACATGAATCCGTATCAATTTATATCAACACACATATATGTAATTTCACACGGTTTAGCACACCTAAATGTTATTTAGAATAGAAAATAATTCAATTCAATATAATCTCTTAACACACATATCATCTATAGCAATACATATCAATTTATATCAATTTATATTAACCCATATCATTATATAAATATATAATTCTACACTGTTTACACATATATATACCATTTAGAGCAGAAAATAATTCAATACAATATAATCTCTTAACACACAAATCACACAAATCAACTCATATCAACTTATATCAATTCGTATCAATTCATATCAACCCATATCAACAAATAAATATATAATTCTAGACATTTTACATGTATAATACCATTTATAGCAGAAAATAATTCAAGCTAATATCATCTTTTAACACACAAATTACACATATCAACACATATCAACTCATATCAATTCATATCAATATATAAATACATAATTCTATATTGTTTACAACCTAAATACTATTTAGAGCAAAAAATGATTCAATCTAATATAATCTCTTAACACATAAATCACATACACCAACCCATATCAACTCATATTAATCCATATCAATTCATATCAACCCATATCAATATATAAATATATAATTTTAAACTGTTTAGCACACATAAATACCATTTAAAATAAAAAATAATTTAATCCAATATAATCTTTAATACACATATCACTCATATCAATTCATATAAATCCATATCAACCCCATGGCAATATACAAATATGTAATTCTAGACTATTTAGCACGCCTAAATACTATTTAGAATAGAAAATACTATAATCCAATATAATCTCTTAACACACATATCACTCATAACAACATATATCAACTCATATCAATCTATATCAATTCATATCAAGCCATATCAATATATAAATACATAATTCTGGACTATTTACACACCTAAATATCATTTAGAGTAGAAAATAATTCAATATAATATAATCTCTTAACACACAAATCAACTCATATCAATTCCTAGCAATTTATATTAATCCATATCAAGATATAAATATATAATTTTAGACTGTTTACATAGCTAAATACCATTTATAGCAGAAAATGATTTAATCTAATATAATCTCTTAACACACAAATATCACACATCAACACATATCAACTCATATTAATACATATCAACCTATATCAATATACAAATACACAATTTTAGATTGACTCATAACATGCATAAAATTAAAGTGTATCGACACATATCAAATCATATATATTTTTATACTAACCTCGATAAATAGAGTTAGATTAAGCTTTGATTAAAATTCTGGCAAGAATCAAAATTTTCAACAATAAGTTTTTACAGTAAAATTAATTAACCTAATGAAATCACTTTTTTCTCTTTTAAAATGACTAACACGAAAAATACCTCATTCTTTAAGCGAGTAGGGTTTTTTGTAGGAGAAAAAAAGGAGGAAAAAATGTTGTGAACTGGCTTAGGGCATGAAAGAGGAGGAAAAGAGGATAAAAAAAAAGAGAGAGAGAAAGAGAGAAAGATAAAGAAGGAGGAGTGAGACAGAGAGAGAGAAAGAAAATAACGAAAAAAAATGAAAATATGCTTCTTTTAGATTGATTAAAACTCTAACAATGATTAAAATTTTTTCATATCAATATTTACTATAAAATCAATTTTTAAATCGATTAACTCAATAAAATAATCTTTTTTTCTCTTTTGAAATGACTAACTCAAAGAAAATTATTCGTTGAGAGAGAGTTATGATTGTTTGTAGGAGGAAAAGAGGAGAAACAATTTTTTGTTAATAGATTTAGAGCATGAGAGATGAGGAAAATAAGATGAAAAAGAAAAAGAAAAAGAGAGAGAGAAAGGAGGCGTGAGAAAGAGAGAGAGAAAGAAGAGAAGGGAAAAAAAGATGCTTCTTTTATAGTAAATGACATTTTTATCATAATTTGTCTATTTAATATTAGTAGAGTCTAAAATTTATTAGTATTTTTTTAGGATATTTTCTTAATTAAAATAGGATTTTTAAGGGTTTTACACAGATTTTGTTTTGCCTTTTTCAATTCCAAATTTCATCAATCACCATCATAATATGAAATGCTAGCAATAGCAATCGGTGGGTAACACTATGTTTGGAATGAATAAATTTAGATTGTAGAATTCATTTCATGTAGAATTTATTTTATGTTTGGTATGAGATAACTTAAAATAGATAATTCAATTGAATTCTATATAATTTTGTTTGGAATAAATTTTGAATTAAAATTTTATTTATTTTTTTAAATATAACTTTGTTATAATAATATTATATTTAAAGCTTACGCTCAAATATTGTCAAAAGAAATTTTATATTTGGATTTATTATTATAAATTGATAATAATGTATTTTTTATTAGATAATTATTGTATCTGAATATTTTATTTTTTAATATTAAAAAAATATATTTTTTTAGTTTATATGAATTTAATTGATTGAAGCTATTATAATTTATTTATAATAATTTTTATTTAGAATAATATATTTTTTAACATAATTTTAGATGAAAATATTTTATTTAAAAATTTTTACTTATTGGACTATTATTTATATTTATAGGAATATTTTTGTTTTGATAATAAATTTCATAAAAAAATTTATATATATAATAAATAATTCTTTAAAATTTTAAATGAATATTAAAAATAAAATATTAATAAAATATTAATATAAAACTATAATTATTGATGAAGTTAAAAGAGAAAATATTCAAATTAGATATTTGATTTTAAAAAATTAAAAATCAATGACATAATTTTATTAAAATTAATTTTAAAATTTTAAAATAGAAAAAATAATAAATTTTATGAAATTAGCATAATAAAAAAATAAAAAAAAATTAGGAGAGTACAATAGAAAAAATGAATATAGATTTATTGAGGATAATTTTATAAAAAAATTAAGTTTATTAATTTATAAAATTTATTTGTAAACTTCACATATCTTATTAAAATTTAATTTATAATAATTAAATTTTATGAATTTAAATTTATAGAATTATAATAAATAAAATATTTTATTTCACACAAACAACTTTTTAGAATTTAAATAAGTTTCGCAAAATTTTACGGAATACCTCCGCTGCAAAGGGAGTGTAAGTATAAAAACAGTGGGCTACTACTAACAGATTTTTGGGTTGTTTTCTAATTTTTCAACTCCAATTTAAAGCTATTATTTATCAGTTAATGTTACCTGTGAAGACGGAGATGGCAAATATCAGAAATTTATGAATAGAAATGGGGTTGAAAGATCGCCTACAATGGCGCTTTCTAGTGGTGGTTATTCATAAACCCAAATTTCTCAATTTCGAACCGTTAATGCTTCTAAAAACTACCCAAGAAACCCACTTTGTTTCTTTTTCTTTTCTTTTTCGGGTTTCAGTCTTTATTTTTGAATCAGAAATATCAAACCTTGACTTCCATTCACTCATTCACTTTCTGGGAAATTTCCCTTCTTGTTGGAAAAGTCATGCTTCTCTGCACATTTTCTTTGGCCTGTGTTTTTCAAATTTAATTTTAGCAGTGTGTTTATTTTATTTGGCTATTTATAGTTTTGGGTATTAAGAATGAATCACCACTAATTCTTGTGGTTGGTGATGGAATTTTTGTTGCCTTTCTTTCTTAGAATCATTTCATGGATACCCATAACAGAGATGCTGATACATCCATCATTAGAATCCATTCCAATCTTGAGGTTTGTTCCTTCTTTTTATATTATTGAACAAAAATGAATCTGTACTTTGAATTTGTTATTTGTTTCGGTATTGATGTTTGATAAAATGTTCCTTTTTTTTTCCTTTTGTGGTTGCAATAGATGGCATCATTAGTGGATAAAGCTGTAGTTGATGAGTATGAGAATGAGAACCAAGAGAGCATAGATTCAATTGGCATTAAGAAACAAATTTCTACTAGTGATTTGACCAATCATTCTGATGTGCCAAGAAATAGTGTGCTGGGTAGCATAAAGATTGTGTTCTCCGCCAAAATCAATTTACTTGTTCCTTTTGGCCCTTTGGCAATCCTGGTTGATCAGATTTATGGGAGTCAAGTGAGTTAGCACTTTGTTTTGTTGTTTGCAGGATTCATTTGTGTTGTCTAAATATTGTACTTATGTTTGCTTGCTCACTTATTTGTTTGTGTTTCAGGGTTGGGTCTTTCTTTTCAGCTTGTTGGGCATTATTCCTTTGGCTGAGCGTCTGGGGTTTGCTACACAGTAAGGTTCATGCATTTTTTCTTTAATTTCTTTTAATTTATCGGAGGGAGAATTTTTGGGGTTTAAACCCTGAAGTTCTCAGTTATGAGGCTTGCATTCGTTCAATAGGCTACTAGCCTAATGGCAACTTCTTTTTAAATGGATGTTGCATCAGTTTCGATATATATCTTTCACCTTGTGGGGTAAGAGGAAAGAGGACCATATTATCTGTTCAGTAGATTTCTTTGTTCATTAACCTTTGGGAAAAAGAATAGTTCATGCAAGTTATATAAAATCTGGTGACAATCTAGTTTGTCATTGTATATCTAGAAGTATGAAGATAAAATGAATTGAAAACCTGGTCATCACCTAAATGAATGCAATTCTTTCATTAAAGCATTTCTGTGAATTGATGAGTACCTAATGCCTGCATTGGCTTACTTTTGATGTAGGCAGCTGACTTACTTTACTGGACCTACAGGTACTTTTCTTTGTGTAATATTAGCCTCATTATTCCCTTCTATATTAGGGATGTCGATGGATCATATTCATGTTATGTTGACTCACTTTGTTATGGATCATATTCCCTTCTACCGCATTATGGACGAATGCGGCTAAAGAAGCAAGTCCAAGGGAGTCGATTAAGATTAGGTAGTTGGAATATTGGCACTCTGACTGGGAAGTCTATAGAGCTTGTGGATACTTTGAAAAGAAGGAAGGTTAGTATTGCTTGTTTGCAGGAAACCAGGTGGAAGGGAAATAAAGTAAAAGAGATTGGTAACTCAGGATATAAGCTGTGGTATTGTGGCTTGGATAACAATAGGAATGATGTGGGCATTATTATTGAGCCTACGCTTAAAGACAAGGTGGTGGAAGTGAAGAGAAAGGGAGACAGGATTATCTCTTTGAGGCTTGTTTTGGGAGATGACACTATTAATGTTATTAGTGCTTATGCTCCCCAAGTAGGTTTGGACGGAGCATCCAAGGTTCAGTTCTGGGAAGATATGGATGGAATCATGCAAAGTATTCCGGATAATCAACAAATTTTCATTGGTGGGGACATTAACGGGCATGTTGGTAAGGACAGTAATGGTTATGACAGGGTCTATAAGGGTTATGGTTTTGGCAACAGGAATGAGGAGGGAAAGAGCATTTTGGATTTTGCGGTGGCTTATGATCTAGTGCTGGCAAATACCTGCTTTGAAAAGAGGGGGTCACACTTGATTACCTTTAAGATTGGACGAACCCAAAGTCAAATAGACTTCATACTTACTCGAAGACGGGACAAAAGTAAGTGTAAGGATTGCAAGGTCATTCCAGGTGAAGCATTGACGGCGCAACATCGTATTGTGGTTTTAGATGTTAAGAATAAAAGTAGCTGGAGGAATGATAAGAAAGTATTGGAACCAATGATAAGATGGTGGAAATCGAAAGACCTAGCTCAAGGTACCTTTAAGGAGGAGTTACTAAAGGAAGACATTTGCAACCTTGAGGCTAGTGCAGAGGACTTGTGGACAAAAATGGAAGGTGGCATTAAGAAAGCAGGTAGTAAATTGCTTGGGATCTCTAAAGGGGCAGGGCCTCGACCGCACGATGCATGGTGGTGGGATGAGGAGGTTCAAAAGGCTATTAAGGCTAAGAGGGAATGGTATAAAAAGTTACCGAATGCGGTTAATAGCGAGGCCTTTGAGGAATATAAGAGGGCTAAGAAAGAGGCAAAGAAGGCTGTTAGTGTAGCTTGTGGCAGAGCCTTAGAAGGGATTTATCAAAATTTAGGTACTAAATAGGGAGAAATGGGCATTTATAAGATTGCAAGGATGAGAGAAAGGAAAAGCAGAGATTTAAGCCAAGTCAAATGTATAAAGGACGAAGATCAACGGGTGTTGACAGGAGATGTTGAGATTAAGGAGAGGTGGAAGCCTTATTTTGAGCAGTTATTCAACCCTGAACATGAACAAGATTTTCAAGGTCTTCTTGCAACAAATGGTTATATCAGCTGGTCTAGGAGGATCTTGCATGGTGAAGTAAGAGAAGCCTTGAAGTATATGAAAGTTGGTAAAGCTTGTGGCCCGGATGGTATTCCTATAGAGGTTTGGAAGAACCTTGGAGAGGTTGGAGTTGTCTGGTTAACTAAACTCTTTAATGCTATTGTGAAAGGACGTAAGATGCCGAATGCCTGGAGGAAGAGTATCCTGGTACCCATATATAAAAATAAGGGAGACATTCAATGCTGTACAAATTATCGGGGTATCAAACTTATGAGCCATACTATGAAATTATGGGAAAGGATTATTGAACACAGATTGAGGAAGCTTACAAGAGTTTCGGAGAATCAGTTTGAGTTTATGCAAGAGAGATCTACCATGGAGGCTATTTCTCTTCTAAGAAGACTAATGGAATTATATCAAGAGAAGAAGAAAGATCTCCACATGGTATTTATTGACTTGGAGAAAGCCTATGATAGAGTACCAAGAGAAGTGTTATGGTGGGTTTTGAAGAGGAAAGAAGTCAGTGGCAAATATATCAACATCATCAAGGACATGTATGAGAATACATCCACTAGTGTGAAAACACCTGGTGGAAACACTGAGGCTTTCCCCATTACTACCGGATTGCATCAAGGTTCGGCCATGAGTCCTTACTTATTTACCCTGGTTATGGACGAGCTAACCAGAAGCATACAAGACGATGTTCCTTGGTGTATGTTGTTTGCTGATGACATTATTTTAATTGATGAGACTAGTGCTGGTGTAAACCGTAAGTTGGAAGTGTGGAGAAAAACCCTCGAGGACAAGGGTTTTAAGTTAAGTAGGAGTAAAACGGAATATATGCACTGTGAGTTCAGTCTAAGGAAGAAGCAGGAACATGAGGCTTAGTTGGATGGAGTTTTGGTTCCTAAAACCAAGCAGTTCAAATATTTGGGTTCGGTGTTCCAGAATGATGGCCGTATAGATGAAGATGTGGCTCACAGAATACAGGTAGGGTGGTTGAAGTGGAAGGGTGCGACTGGGGTTCTATGTGATAAGAAAATATCTTTGAAAGTGAAAGGTAAATTCTATAGGACGGTTGTTAGGCCTGCGATGCTCTATGGTAGTGAGTGTTGGGCACCAACGGGACAACATTTGCATAAGATGAGTGTGGCAGAAATGAGGATGCTAAGATGGATGTGTGGACATACCAGACAGGACAAAATTAAGAATGTTCATATTCGACAAAAAGTCCAAGTAGCGTATGTCGGAGATAAGGTGAGGGAAGGAAGACTTAGATGGTATGGACATGTTTTAAGAAGACCTCCTAATGCTGCGGTTCGTAAGTGTGAGAATTTGTTGATTGAGGGGGCTAGAGGTCGTGGAAGACCTAGAACTGTGTGGAATGAGGTGATAGCAAGAGACTTACGTGCCTTAGATCTTGATGCGGATTTGATTAAGGACAGACTTGAATGGAGACGTAAAATCCGTGTCTTGGAAGGGGCCTAAGGCTGGAGTATCTTTTTTGGTGTCTTTTGAGCGTATTTTGTTGAGGATCCATACAGCCGACCCCAACTTGTTTGGGACTAAGACTTAGTTGTTGTTGTTGTTGTTGTTGTTGACTCACTTTGTTGACACGATTATAGTTAATACGAATATAACTCATATATTTTATATAATATTTATAACCTAAAGTAATATTATATTTTTACATAATCAATTGAAATATTATTCATAAAATAAAATTGTGATTAAACTAATTTTAATATGTAAATGCATTAAATTTTTTTTAAAAAGTACACAAAAACTAAAAAATATAAGCAAAAGTGGAGAAGATGATGAGTGTGTTTTAGACTTTAGCATTAAAATTTAGTAATAAAAAGAAATAGTGGAGGGATGATGTGTCACTTCCAGTACAAGTTTTGCTAGATGATCTTTCGAAACATATGTATAAGACTTAGTTTTACTCTTTTAGGACAAACAATAATAAAACGATATAATTTTAGATTTTATTAAAATTATGTTATTTTGGTTAAACAAATTGTAATAGATTTGCATGTCAACCAACTGCATGACATGTTTTAAATAGTGTCAGAAATGAGTCAGTCTGTTTCTGACATGAAAGAGTCAATTCTAACCCATTAATTTTCCATATTTTGTGTGTCTTATTTATGTGTCACGGTCCATTTTGATACCCCTATTCTTTGAATGTGCATCTTTATTTTTTTTTTCCTAAATTATTGGTTATTTTAAATAAGAGGTGCAGCGCCATATTTTCGACAGTGTTTTAACTCTTTATTTTTTTCTTCACTCCCATTCCAACCCTGTCCTGGGTCTTCTAACATCCTAGTTTCAACAGCTGTTGTTCTTAGCATTTAGTCTTTGCTGCCTGACAGTAACCCATAACAGACTTTTATATTTTTTGGAAATTGACTGTAATTTTTAAGAGATTAGTACAAGCAGCTTTAGTAACACCTGTCAATTTAATCAAATGTTTTTACTAGTTTAAGTTTTCCCCCCTTTCTTGCTTGATAATATCCTAGTATGGATCTTGCAGTTAGAGGCGTCTTAAATGCTACTTTTGGAAATGCAACTGAACTGATAATATCACTTTATGCATTGAAAAATGGGATGATTCGTGTTGTTCAACAATCATTACTTGGATCAATCCTGTCAAACATGTTGCTGGTTCTTGGATGTTCATTCTTCTGTGGTGGACTAGTGGTAGTTGAGAGGGAACAAGTGTTTGATAAGGTATATTTTACCCCAAACATGCCAAACAAGAAGCACGGATTTTCTTTACTGTACCTTTTTTTTCCCCAGTCTTTTGGCCTTCAGTACTTTGTCACTGACGATGGTTCAAATTGTTCAAATCTCATTTCTAGGGAACTGCTACAGTCAATTCTAGTTTGCTGTTAATGGCAGTCATGGGCCTGCTATTCCCTGCTGTCCTCCACTCTACGCATACAGAATTGCATTTTGGAAAGTCTGAGTTGGCTCTTTCAAGGTTCAGTAGTTGCATCATGCTCTTTGCGTATGTAGCATTTCTCTATTTTCAGCTGAAGAGCCAGAAAAATCTCTATGTTCCTGTAAATGAGGTTAGTCTCTTCATGGTACTAAAGAAAATAAAAGCATATTGCGCTCTATGATGCATCACTTTACTTCTTTCTAATTCAATGCTGGATGAATGGTACTATGCTCTTTTCTTTTTAGCAAAATAGAATTCAGTCAAAGACTGATAGATAATGCAAATTTTAACCATTTGAACAGGCAAGGCAACTGTTCAAGTGCAGCTACAATCACTCCATAGATTATATATTTCTATTCAATAAACTAATCATTTAATGCTTCTTTAGATAATTGTTAATTTCTGAGCATATGGTTATTGGTAGAACAAAGCACAGGAGTAAAAATCCTCTTGATTTAATTCAAAATTCCATCTCATTAGCAAACAGTCAGATAGGACTTGTCACCAAACGGACTTCATTGGTTAGACGTATAAACAGAAAGATAATATAAATGATGCAGTTTCTCTTATTTTATCAGCTCATTCCTATTGTTATCTGCTTGGTGTGAAGCATGAAGAACTCTTGATGTCTTGCTGCAGTTTCAATCCATTTTCTTGAATATGATATTTTGATTCATTGCTTTGATGGCCTGAAACCAGGGGGGAAATCAAGCCTGGAACACTGACGAGGAAGAAGCTCCTGAGATCTCAAAATGGGAAGCAATCGCATGGCTATTTGTTTTAACAGTGTGGATTTCAGTTCTCTCAGAATATTTAGTTGATGCCATAGAGGTATTTCATTGTCAAAAATGTCATACTTTATTGGTGATTGATTTTCCTGTGCAATCCATTTTATATCTTTTACAAAAACAATAACAGATGCAATTTCTGAAGATGATGATACATTTTTATAGTTAAAGAAAACTGTATATTGTTTTTCTTACTTATTCCTTAGTTTCCTTCAATGGCTAGTGATAGGAGTTTGTTTAAACAGTAAAGCCTCTGCAGTGTGAGCCTTTTATTTGCCAAATATACATAATTTGCATCTGCCCTTATATTTTAGAAGATGCGAAGTTCTAATCTTTTGTTCATTAAGATTCATGTAGCAAAATAATATCTTCCATTCACTTATTTTCTGCATGTTCTTGCCTTGGGCATAATTTTTCAGGGAACGTCTACTGAATGGAAAATACCTATAGCATTTACAAGTGTTGTCCTGCTCCCTATTGTTGGGAATGCAGCAGAGCATGCAGGTGCTGTAATGTTCGCCATGAAAGACAAGCTTGTAAGCACGTCTTATCATGTTGATGTTATGAAACTATTATTGCACAGCTCACCTTCACCTTCCCTTCTCCATTTCTAATTTGATCAATCTGATATAGGATATCTCTTTGGGAGTGGCGATAGGCTCATCAACACAGATATCTATGTTTGGGGTGAGTACCCAGTGCTTGACGAATTGTACTCTTCAACCATTATATAATTCAATTCTAGCTATAAATGACAAGGAGAGACTCTTTTTTTAGTAATATGTTATATTACCTTGTAGGTTAAAAAGAATGGAGGATTAAAAGAACTAAGAAATATGATTAATGAGAAACAGCAGAAGAAAGGATATTATAATAATATCTTTTCATTGTTATTCTAATTGGGATCTTTATATTTTGCCAAGATATATTTTTATACAAGCCAAATATCTATTATAAATGTCAAGTGCGTTGACAAACAAATTTTATATGTCATATATGACAAGCATTATACATTTATAGGTCTTGTACTAACAATCTGAAATCTGCGGTTATTATTTTTTCCCTTCAATATATATATTTTTACTTCATTATTTCCATTTAAATTGCTATGCTCTATACTTAATAAAAGAAAACAATTGTAGAAATCAGTTTTAATGGTTCACATGTGCTATTATTTATGAATTAGCTAATTTCTCAAATGATAAAAAAATTTTCACTTTGGCTTGCTGAAATTGGAATGAAAATATTTCATTTTTCATTTCATTTTTCCAACTTTTGTTGCATAGATTAATTCTCATTTCTTCTTCTGTTTTAATTTTTGGTGTATCTATTAGCTTAACTTTTTCTATAGAGAATAATGGCTTTATTTAGTTCTCAATATGGTTGAAGTAAAATGTCTTATTTACACTCTCATCATAAAGACCAATATAGCAATGCCCTACCAATCATGCATGGGTAATCTGATTGGACAGCTGAAAGCATGTTTCTTTCATTTCACATTTGTAAGGAATTTACCCTCTGACTCCTTTATTTTGGTTGATGGCTGCAGATACCCTTCCTCGTGGTTGTTGGGTGGATTATGGGGCGTCCCATGGATTTGAATTTTCAACTTTTTGAGACAGCAACACTTTTTATAACAGTTCTGGTGGTAGCCTTTATGTTGCAGGTTTGCTGCTGGAAAAATAAGTCTTTTGTTATTTTGCCATTTGCATCAATGACCAATAATGGACTCCTGCAATTACTGTTTATATCTATACAAGCTTAAAAATTCATAATTTATTAGCTGTAAATGGATCAAGTTTTAAAATCTACATTCTTTGATCATGGAGTTCATATTGCAAATGCAAAAAAGCATGCGATGCATTTGATATGCACTCACAAAAAGGCCTGTTGATTTGTGCTGCAAGTTTATATTATACTGTGCTTGTTCTTTAGTTACATATTAATTTTGGTGGGATTGCAGGAGGGAACTTCTAATTACTTTAAAGGACTAATGCTTATCCTCTGCTACCTAATAGTTGCTGCAAGTTTCTTTGTACATACAAACCCTATTTCCCCAGGTATGGCAGACATTTCCAATCTCATGTAGTTTTTTGTGAGCTCGTTATTTCCAAACCAGTTTTCACCAACAACAACAACTAAGCCTTAGTCCCAAACAAGTTGGGGTCGGCTGTATGGATCCTCAACAAAATACGCTCAAAAGACACCAAAAAAGATATTCCAGCCTTAGGCCCCTTCCAAGACACAGATACACCAAACCAGTTTTCACCAAATTTAAATTTATCTATATTACTTCATGCATGCTCTTTTGACTTCAAAACTGTCCATTGGGGTCAAGGTTCACAAATTTGTGATAATCTTTACTCTTCTTGGCAACTGCTCATGTTACTTTTGCAGACCTGTTAACTGTCAACAGAAAATATTTGCTGTTAACACCAACTAGTTTGTGAGGCTTGATTATCTAGAATGCAGTTTGATAGATGGCATGTGGACATCTTGAGTATTTTAGAACTCTGAAATAACCTCATTCATGAACTCCACATTATCAGGAGAGCACATATAAACTTCCCCTGACTCTTGGTATCACACACATGCACACATGTACATGGGTTTAAATCACGATTCGTGTTTGTGGTGTAGTGTAGCCTTGTCAGTATTTGTGGCCTGGTCGCAGTTAACATTTTTCTGAATTTGTTTACAAACATGACTGTATGAGCCGTGTTAGTAAGTCGCATTCGCTGTGATTCAGTTACAATTGGGATTATACATCAGTAATGGCTAATATACATGAAGATGCATATCCACAATTCGCATCCTTCATCAGACTTTTTAATTTTCGATGTTGGCATAACGTCTGATACATGTATTTTGCAGCCTATCCACCAGAACCTACTACATAAAGAAAATGAAGTAATCAGGAGAACACGATTGAGCTTGAGGAAGTTGAAGCATTAAATGTGCGGTTTTGTTGATATGTTTTTGCCCAAAGCTGGAATTCAGTTTGTGTAAAATGGTTTCCAGGTTGAAATACTAATTAGTACACATTTGCTGTGTCAACTTCACATTGTATTTGATTTCACAGCTGCCAATGAATTTCACTGTTGGTGTGAGGAAGATGACTAGATATAGGCCTTAGCTTGCATCATGAAGTTTAGTGTAGAACTAATAGAGAAATTGTAAGAAATCTAAAAGATATTTTACAAAAAACAAAAAAGTTTTACTAACCCTTCTAATTTCTATTAGTCTTTGCCTTACACTTGCCATTATTGTATTTGCATATTGAGTATGTTGTAAATGAAGAATTTATATAACAAATTTACAAAAATTTTAAGGGATTTGGATTTGATTTTAGCTCATTCATTAACTAGTTGGAGCATGCTTTGCATTGAGACTAGAATTCATAAAATGTATTAAATTGGTGACTGATATCATTCATCAAAAACTCTTTTCTTTTTATAATAATCTTTTGTCTTGTAAAATTTGGTTGCTTTGATTTAACTATTATAAATAATATATTTTATAAATTTTATAACTCATTTTTTTATAAATTTTTTTATAATATTTTTGTAATTCAGGTTACTTTTTAGGTAATTAGTCATTTTCTGTCAAAATAGTTTTGTTTGAGGTTTCTGTTTTATGATGGGTTTTAATTGTCTTATTTCTTTATTATTATTATTTTTAATAACTGTAATCATCATAATAATATTTTGTTTTTAGACGTTTGATGCGTTGGGCATGGGCTGAAAGCAACAAAGGGGAATTATATAGCAAATTAACAAATAATAGGTTTCCACCATAGGAAGGATAAAGTAACAGTCAGAGACAATGAAAGATGGAAAAAAAATGCGAAAAAAACAAACAAGCCAATTTAATACTCAAACTTTCTTAACCATTGAGCTTGTAGTTTAATAGTCAAAAACTTATGTTTCTCTTATTTAAATTTTATATTTATAAATATTATGTTAATTAATTTTTTTTAAAAAAATTACTTTTTAAGTAAAAATATTCATAACATATGTTGAATTAAAAAATTATTTAAAAAATTTTTCATCACATATTAAATATTCAGTATTCACATACGACCTGCCTGCTATTACGTATGATAAAAACAAATACATATAATAAGTTTACCGGAAAAATTGAAAAGAAATAATAGAAAGAGTCATGAGCAAATTTAAACTAACTTAAAAAATTTATTCGAAATAATTTTATAATTTTACATCCAATTTGAAATTTTAGTTAATTTAAAATTAAAATTTAATTAAGTTGAGCCTATAATTTTCATAAATTTAAACTAAGCTAAAATTTTATTGCAGAATATATTCAATTATTATTCTCTGTATGCATAGAAAATTACGAGCGGGCCAATCAGAAGTAGCACTTTAAACTTCTTTGCAAATGGTTGCACCTTATGCCAACCGAGTATAACCATATAGTTGAACTTTAAGTCATTTAGATCAATTAGGCATAGTGAGAGGCGAAGCTAGACTTTTTAATAAAAAAAGATAAAATAAAAATATTATATATTTTTTAAAAAATTTAAAAAAAATAATTAAATATTTTAAAAATTTTAATAATATATATATTCAAAATAGAAGATAGCAACTGCCCCTTCTAACATAAGTAGCTGCACTCTTGCACGCAGCTACATCACATAATTTTCTCAAGTGACTAAGTCAATGGTTCAGGAGGATAATTGTCCTCCTTTATTTTTTAAAATAAATGATCATCTACTTACAATTTTAAAATATTAATATATTCATCTTAAAAAATAAAATAAAATTTGACCTTTTTTAGCAATAAATTAAAAAATAAATGAAGAGATAAAAAAAATGCCATTCATACATGAGAATTAAGAAATGAAATAGAAGAAAATAATTATAGTTAAGTTAATATTATTATGCGAATAAAATAATTAATTTAATTATTTTCTTGGATCTATTTTCTGTTTTAAAAAAATAAGCGTTTAAATCTATAATTTTTTCAATTATTTTTTATTTTCGAATTTCATATTAGTTTAATTTAAGCATATACGTGTTAAGCATATATGAATTATCATAATTTTAACAAAAATATAGGTTAAAAATCATAATGTCTGTTAAAGTGGGTGTTTTTTTTTTGTTAAAAAATTAAGTTTATAAATTTATATATTTTCAATTATTTTGATTTTCAGATCAAATTCTATATTAATTAATTATAAATATATACGTGTTGAGTTGAATATATTGAATTAATATAAATTTTTAAAATGGTTGTAATTTTAATAAAAATAATTATATTTAATACATGTTCGTGGGATGTACATATTTAATATAATTTCACCCCCTCCAATTGAAAAAATGTGACTTTTAAAATTAGAGTTGAGAAAATTCTGAATTTCTATTAAACATATAATAATTTAAATATACATGAACAAGTACTTTAGATTTTAAAAAAATGTTAGCGTAATACTGCCCCATTCAACATAATTTTTGGTTAGACGCAATGATCAACAGTGATGAACCTAGGCGGAATGGTGTGGGCGCTAACAATCCTATCCTCCCTTATCGTTAGGATTGTTACTATCATGCCGCCACTTATGATCAATATGAAGTTATAAACACAAAATAGAGCTTTATTTAATTTTTAATTTAATTAGTTAATCCTTTTTTTGCTTTACATCATTATTTTATGTGTTCTAGACTCAAGGAAGTTGCCAGGAAAAAAACACTAGCATTAATTATATAAAAGTAATTTATTAGTAATTATGGTTGGACCATCGCTTGGTCCAACTTTTAAATCTTTAATTTTAAAATTTAAAACTTTATTGTAATTTTTTTAAAAAATAATTTTTATAGAAAATAATATATATTCGTCAATTTGAAAGTAATGAAGAATTTGTAAAATTATACTGTCGCGGTCCCAAAGTGATAACTATTTTTTTTTATTTGTTTCAAATTATAATTCATTGTTCATTTAGTTAATATATATATTAAATATCTATAATCTCATATTTAATATTATTTATTAAAATTAAATATTTAATAAATATATATCTTTTATTAAAGTGACGATGTAATAAAATATATTTAAGTACGTATTTTTAATAAAATTAATTAATTTTTTGTAAAATAAAAAGTATAATTATTAATTCGAGATAGAGATAGTATTAGAAAGTAATGGTAAATTGTAATATTAAAGTGATATTATTTATAGTATAAATAATAATATAAGGATATTACAAAAATTTTAGAAGTTGAAAAAACAATAAATTTATAAATGTTAAGGAAAAAGAGAAGGGGATAAGATGAGTGTCATTTTCTTATTCAGTATAAATAGTAAGACTTATATTCTCATTTTACACACACACACACACAGGCAATAAAATTGACAATAACAATAATATGAAAGAGCAAAGCAAAGAATAGCTAATAATTTTCCAAGTAAATTATTAGTAATAGCATGGCAAGAAGCTTTGTAGAGGTAGGAGGTGAGGCTGTTTATAATAACCTCCCCGACTTTTTGCCACTTTTTGCAGTCATTTTTGTTATATCAATGATTATTTTTTCATGCATCCATGATACTAATGAAAATCAGAGGAATACTCAACCCAAAGGAAATGAAATTGAAGTCGCCGGTACCGTTGGTTGTTGTATTGGTGGTGATGGAGGTGGTTGTGGTGGCGGTTGTGGCGGCGGCTGTGGCGGTTGTGGCGGCGGTTAGAGGAACAAGCCATGCTCGACTGCCTGTGTATTGTAAATTAATTCATACTGTACAAAGCAATATTGTTATGTTTTACATATAGCAAATAAGCATCACAATTAATCGTTTGTTTTTTGGGCATTAATAATTATCAATGATGTTCTTTTTTCTTTAAATTTAGCTTCAATTAATGGAGGCTTTTAATTCGAGATTTTTCAATTCTTAAAATGATTTAATATACCTCTTATGAATAATTTTCATAATAATGAAGTTTGAACAACTTATTAATTATTAAAAAAATTTAAAGTTCAAATAAATGCATTAATTATTTGCTTACTAATCAAAATTAATTTAAATTGTTTCATCTGCTCCCTTAGACACATATATAAATATAATTATATTTTTCCTATTGTATTTCTTAAGATTAAAGAAAAAATATATTTTATCATGTAAAAATCATATATAATTTGAGAAAGATTGTGTTTGCAGAAAGATTTCTTGATTAGATTTCCAAAATTCCAAATTAACTTTTTTTAAATTAATTTCATTTAAATTGTTTTTACTATTTTTAATTATAGCGTAACTTTATAATTATTAATATTAGTCTATTAGACACATATAAAAACGGGAGAAAATAAAAGAAATATAGTAATGTAATGTACAAATGCAATATAAAAATAATATATGTCATAATTATTTATCTCTCAATATTGTTTGTATTTTTTATAAATTATTAACTAAAATTATTAACATATGAAAATAAAAAATTAGTTCAAATTTCAATGTTATTTTCTATAATTATATTAATAATTACTAATCATGTTAAATTTAAAATTTATTAATTAAAATTATTAATATATTAAAATAAAATATCATATATTTAATAAATTTATCAACTAAAATTATTAATATATGAATATAAAAAATTTGTTGCTTGAAATTATTAATTAATATGATTAATTAAAAATAAGTTGTTCAAAATTATACTCGCTTATCATGCAGACTCATAACTAATTAATATTAATTTTTTTTGAGAGCAATTAATATTAATTTTATCTTTGTATATAAAAAGAACTTAAAAGGGCATATTTGAGAGCATCTTCAACATTGAATAATAATGTGTGGTGTAATAAATTTAATATGATATGGTATATTATAATATTAGCAATGTATCATATTTAAAAAAATGATATGATAATATTAAGTTATTTGATGGTTTGGTTTGCCTTAAATAAATAAAATAACTAGATCCATTCTAATATTTTATATAATACATATTAAAATAAATTTATTTAAGTTGTAATAATAAAATTAATTAACTCCATCTAAAAACTAATAAAATTTTTAATAATTATATATTTTATTCAAAAATAAATAAAATAAATTAAATTTTATTATAAATTTAAGTATCATATCAATAAGAAAATAAAAAATATTAAAAAAATTTAATTAAATCAATAATTTACAAAATATTAATATAATTAATATATTAAAATCACAAAATATTATTCAATAAAATAAATATTATCTATAACATCATTCAAAATAAAAATATTTAACAGCAAAATTTTTTGAACCTAAAAGCTGAAAAATTAATTTTTAAAAAATAAAAAAGGAAACTAGAGATTTTTGAAAATATTTTTATTTTTAAATTTATTTTAATGAAAATCCCAAATTAAATTATACAAAAGAAAAAAAATCCATGTAACATATACAGGAGTAAAACAACCTAATGCACTACTAAATAAATAAGTCCAAAGCAATGGAATTAATTAAAGAATAAAGCTCAAAGAGAACATATAATAATATATTATCCTAACTCCTAAGATGGGTTGGGAAAAAACATATTAAAATAAGATTGGGTTTTTTTTTTAATTTGATTGAGGGTATTTTTGGTAATAAAAAAATAAAACCATCATAATACACTAAATCCATAGTTTTTTTTTTAAAAAAAAAGGTCCAAAATTGACATTGGCAAACTATCACTAAACCCTAATAAACCATCAAAATAAGTTAGAAATCTTTCAAAACATGGTTTAATTTAAACCCTACCATATTAACCCATACAAAATTACAATGAAAGTGCTCCCAAATAAAGTCTAAATGAATTACTACATTACATGTTTTATTTTGGATTTTTTACTCCAATAAATTGCCGAACACTGGGAACTGGGAAGGAAGTTTCTTATCAATGAACATGTCATTCTCAATATGCAAGATTTGACATTGTGAAGATAAGCTTAGAAACTTCGCATATCGTTTGTTTGTCATAAAAATCAAACCTTTTCAAATAATTTTCTGAAAAAGTTAAATTTCTTGATGAAACTCTATTCATGTTTCGGAATCGTTTTAATTTTGGGAGTTATATCAAGAACTCAGGACAAAATTTTATTGTGGTGATAAAATAATAATTTATTACAATTTAATTATTTATTTATTGTAATTAATTTTTATTCTTTTAATTTATATATAATACTAAAATATATAATATTAATATAATATTATGCTATATGATATAATATTAATATTTTTTAATATTAAATTAAATTATTTTATATTAAAATGAATAATTAATTAATTTTTATAGATATTTATTTAGAAAGTTTATTTATCTAATAATGTAAATTAATTTTTAAAAAATTAAATTTATTGTTATTTAAAAATTTTAAATAGAATTATAATATGTATAGCGATAATAATTAGTTATTATATATTATATAAATATTTTTATAAGTTATGTTTATTTTAATTTTTTATAAAATATTATGTTATTTATTTTGTAAAATATTTATTAATAAATTTAAATTAATTATTAAATAAAAAATATTTAAAATTATTATTTTTTTATATTTATTATTTAAAATTATTACAAGATTTTAAAATTATTATACGTGTATGTATTAGTTAAAAATATCTGCTCATGTACTATTCTAATTATTATAGTAAATTAAATTTTTAAACCTTTCACTCAGTCTGTATTCTGATCTAATGGTTGTCACTGTAGTCATGACACTCTGGCTTTGGTCAACAAAAATAATTATTTTTTTATGGAAAAAGAAAGCTATCAGATCAATTTCATTTCAATTTCCACCTCTTTAAAAAAATATATATTTTAAATTTTAACAAATTTTTATTCAAAATAATAAAAAAATTATATAAATATATATTTATTAATTCATTAATCAATAACTGTTTTTCCAATGAAACACTAAGAAATCAGTATTAGTATTACCTACAGACACAGCCACCAAATTACTAATTACCACTATAATTAAACAACAAAAAGTAAACTTTTATAAGTTCAAAAGTTCTAATTTTGTAAATTGGAAATTTTAATATTTTCAACGACTTAGAATGATTAGAGTTAAACAAAAAATATATATTTTTAAAAAAATAATATTCAGAAATCTTTATTTTTTCCTTTTCTTTCTTTTCTGACCATCATAATAAAAAATTAAGTTATTGGATACATATGATGACAGTTCATAAACATAATTATATATATATATATATATATATGGGTAAAGGGAGGTTCAAGAGAAGGGAGGCAGTTCCCCTTCTCTTTTCGAAAATATATATATATATATATAAATATATATATATATGGGTAAAAGGAGGTTCAAGAGAAGGGAGGCAGTTGCCCATTCTCTCTTCGAAAATTTATATATATATATATGTAATATTTTTAAAAAAAATTTAAATTATTTATTAATTTTTTTAAAAAAATTTTAAATTGCCCCTCTTTTTTTTAATTTTTACAAGAAGTAAAAAAATATAATAAATTATTTATTCTATATGCAATAGTTCTCTTTTAAAATATTGATAAAATATTAATAATATATAAATGAAAAAAAAAATAAAAAAATGGATAAATTTTTCAACTAAATTAATTTGAACACATTTAATTAATTAAATAACTCATTTATTTTAATTATTTTTTAAGAAATTATATTCATTATTTAATTATTTTTCCCTTTATTTTATTTTTATTATGAAAAATCTTATAAATTTAAAATTTTGTACACATATATATTAATATTTTTTTATTAATTATTTTTTTAATAATAAAAATATATTTTTAATAAATTAATAAATTTATAAAATACTATTAAAATAAAATGAGAGATAAATAATTACGAAAAAGTTAAAATTTACAAAAAAAAAAAATTTCGCCCTTTTTTATTTCAAAGTCTGGCTTCGCCCCTGTGTGTGTGGTAAACACTTGAAATTTACGCCTTGGAAAAGACGGCAACAAATTAAATAATTAGATTATTGAATTAAATTTTTTTTAAAGAACAGAATTAAGTAATCATCGATCGAAAATTTAAGAGAAAAAACATACAGAAAAAATTGAAAATGCAAATAACATCAAAAGTTAAAAACCAATTATGGCAGAGTTAATCCTATTCCTAGCCATGGTTTAATTACAATTTATTTACTCACATACACACAACTTCTTTTTTGTTTATTTTTAATTGAAGCGGCGTCTAATTAATTAATAGAACAAAATTAAGAATTTTAATGCTACCAATAACTATATCTTTACATGTGAAAGCTAGCTAGCTTTTTTTCCACCACAATTACATTTTTTTTTATATAATTTTACGTTTAATACTAAAAAGAATATTCCAGACAAGGGAATATGCTAATGTGCAGTACGTAGGAGACTATAAATACAATATATTGATCATTGAAAAAGAAATTAATATATATATATATATATACTTAAGCAAATTAAATTAAGGATGGCAAGAATAATCCTTGTTGGTGTGCAGGGAGGTGATGTTGTTTCTTATAATATTTCGGGCAACATTTGGTTTATTTTCCAACTTCTTGTATTGATCTCTGTCGTCGTTTCAATGATTATATTTTCATGCGCTGACTCCACTAAAAATGGTAATAAAAAGGAGGAGGCTACAGGTGAAGTTGATTGTGAGCCTATTTGCGAGCTTTGTTGTTGCATATTCAACGGTGGTTGTAACTAGTTGTGATCATTTAACTTCAATTAAATGACACCATCATCATCATCATCATTCAATCATGCAAGTATTGTGTCTTTTAGATTTCTTCATTTGTTAATAAATTGCTTATATATAGTATCATCTTAATAATACTCTCACTTTTTGGGAATGTTCATTCAAGTCTTATTTAACAATCTCGAGTTCATTCAATTGTCTTTCACTATCTGTTTTCAATATTGCCCTTGTTCTAAATATATATATATATATATATATATATATCAATGTGTTGATTTTAATTTGCTTTTTTTTTTTTTTTGTGTATACGTATAATTAAAAATTCTTCATATATTGAATTGAAGAATGGATATACATAGCCCATAGGTTAGCGTTAAACAAATTTAGAATGGTAACGGATAATGAAGGAATAATTATAATTTATAATTGGATTTGCAATGGATATAAATACCACTTTAATACGTGGACAAGAGATGTTGAACTTGCAATGGAGTTAGCAAACATTGATCTTTCTATGGTAACTCCTAAGCCTGCAGATTTAACCAATGCTAGTTCTGAATCTAAAAAACAGGTGCATTCAACTTCGTACATGCCAAATTAAATTGCATGTGCTATTTCGCTAGTAAAAGGTCAATTCTAGAACATTTTGCTTAGTGGCTTTCTAAAATCCACCATGGCTAAGGAATTCTAACATTGCATCTCAAATATACAAAGTATTTATCAATGCTCAGATTGGTACTTTTCTAAAACAACTGTATTCCATGAACTACATCGATATTGGAGGTGTTAGAAAGTAAATTCCGGTGATGGTCCATATTCAAAATAAGCTAATTCTTCCTAACGCATGCATTATCCATCAAGCCTTCAAAACTCTGCCTTTAGAGTTTAGGACAATAATGACGACCTATAATTCAAGAGAATAGCCTTGGAATGTGAATGATCTCACTGTCATATGCGTAACTGAGGAAGAGAAACTAAAAGTAAAGCATTCAGATACCACTTTGCTTGTGTCTAATCCTCAGCATAAGTAGAAAGGAAAAAAATCAAAGCATCATGCTCCTAGTAATGTTCAGCATCACCATAAAGAATCTGGTTAGTCAAGTAATGCGAGTGGACCAAAAGGTATCACTAAGAAACAAATGAAATGTTTTTATTTTATTTCATTTCATTTTATTTTTTTTAAGAACAAAGGTCATAAGAAAGTAGAGTGTCTTAGGTATAAAATTTGGTTAGAAAAGCATGAGCAAAAAGGTAACTCCTTGGCTCTAGTGTCATGTGAATCCAACCTTACTGATAATACATTTAGTTCTTGGTGGCTTGATAGTGGAGAAATTAAACATGTTGCTTTCACATTGTAAAAGTTCACAAACTAGAGGAGACCAAATAAAGAGCAATTAAAGTTCACAACTGTCAACAATGATGAAATAGATGTAAAGTTTGTGAGAGATATTTGTTAAAGGCCGGACTCTAATTTTGAGCTTTTTTTGAAAAAGTTTTATATGTACTATCTGTTAAGTGAAACTTAATATCTATATCTGTATTGGTGTAGACTCTTAAGTTTTTCACTGTAATGGTGTTGACCCAAGGCTAGAAAGATTTGCTAGACTAACTGTGGGTTTAGGCCCAAAATGTAATTTTTTATTTGTGTCATTGTATTTACTACATTTATTAAAAAGAGATGCGCCTGTGACATGATCGGCCGAATTAATTGATTTTGGAATGGTGTTTGGAATTTTTTATTATTATGGATCGAAAAGGATGATGACAAATGAATGACTGTCAACAAAATAATGAATTCGCTATTAGTCATAATAAATTCGTTATTATCTATGGCAAATTCATCATAGCTTATGGTAAATTTATTTGGAGTTATGACAAATTTGCCATATTGTCCCTTTTTTATTTTGGGTTAATTACTATGTTTTGTTTTATTTTAAAGTTGTTGGACTTTTGACCTTATCAATTTTTTATTTTAATTTTAGGCTGAGATCTATTTGAATTTAAAGTGTTGGGATCTATTGGAATTTCCCTTGGTTATGGACCAACTTCATAAATGATATAAGCAGGTTGAGTGGGATAGGTGGGTTGACCAAAGACCCATGTGTCAAAACTAGGAGGTGCAAAGAGGGTGGCTGCATAACTACTGGTCTGATTGGTACAGTATACCATTTTCGAGATGGCTCAACATCCTGTACAATAAAGATAATGAACAAAAAGATGTTGCCTAAAAAATGAGGGGTAAAAACCTAAGCAGACATATAATTACTATTAATAAAGTAGCTTAATATTTAAACCTGAAAATGAATTTGATAAGAGTTGCTATGGAGTTCTCTTTCACTAGAAAATACATTAAAACTGAATATATTTTCATATTGAAAATTGTGGATTAGTCACAACACTATTTAGAATTCTTGGTAAATATTTATACCTAAGAATAGAAATAATGTTGATTTTTTCACTATATATCAATATAATAAATGTAGGAAGAAAAAATTATTCTAAAAATTGAAGAACTTGGCATTAGTTTTATTTATGATACCTATACATTTATACTAGAAAATTTAATAACCAAAATCACATTTTCATTCCAAAAACCTGATAACCAAATCATAAATTTATAACAATAGCAATAACATAAAATTTAAATATAAAATCCTAAAAATTATTAAATATCATTATTTTTTAATTTGATCTATTCTTCTTTAATTTTAGCATTTGACTCAACTTCTCAATACTCCTCCTTGAGTCAAATAAATCAAATATTTTTTTAACATATAAATTTTAATGATTTATGCAAATTTCACGGTTATAGGGATATAGGCATGACATATTTGTTTTGGTTATAAGCATAAGCATGGCATAATTTTTTTTTTTTTGTCATAGGCATAGGTATAACATTTTTTTTTTGTCATTGGCATAGGCATATGTTATTAGAATCAATCTTCCTTCTCTTGTCGTTCATTCACATATGTTTTGGTTTAATTTTGTTAAGTTTTGAAACTTGTTGGTGTTCATTATTTTTGTGATCTTTGGACATAAAAAGGTCATTTAAAAGTTTTTCATCACATTTTCAATTTAAAGACTTGAAAGTCTTCATCAAATTTTTGCAGTTTAAAGACTTATTTATGTCACATTAATTATATTTTAATTTATGGACTTGATGGTCCCTTGAATTTGTTTATGATTATGATTATGAGCTTGGTTATGATTATAAGCTTGGTTGTGATTATAGTTATGGATATGGACATGGTTATGGTTATAAATATGAATATGAATATGGTTATGTGTATAAGTATGATAATGGGAAGGATTATAGAAACTTTATTTTTTTTCTTCATTATCTTCATCACAAGTCTCTTAAGAATGTAGCTCTGATATCACTTTGCTAGTTTTTCACTACATATCAATATAATAAATATAGGAGACAAAAAAATCTTAAAGCTTGAAGAACTTGGCATTAATTTTATTCATGGTATTTACACATTTATACTAGAAGTTTTAACAAACAAAATCACATTTGTATCCTAAAATTTAATAATCAAATCATAAAATCATAACAATAGCAATAACATAAAATTTAAATATAAAATCCTTAAAGATCTAAACTATCATCTATTTTAAATTTGATTTATTCTTCTTTGATTGTAGTATTTAACTTAACTTCTCAACAAATAACTACCTATTTAAAGTTTCACAGTGACTTCATTGTCTTTCACAATATCACTATTAGAAAGCATGGTGGAGAGGTAAATGTTGTTTTTTAACAACAAAAAATCAACATTTGTTTTAATTGATGGAAATAATTGCAATTTCCTTTATTATCAATCTTTGGGAAGCATTTCTCTTTCTTCGCATGAAGTGGATTATTTAACGTGTTTAAGTAATTGGTGGCATAATACACATATTGGTCCAAGAAAAAGTGAGTACCTATTATCAATAAAAGACCTAGTAACAGATTCTTATTTTGATATAGTGTGCTAGGTTTTGCATATCTCTTATAATGTTTCCAAAGGCCTATGGATGCTCTTTGTGTAGGATGGAATCAATGCTCCTTTATTAAGTTTAGACAAAAAAATTAGTAGATGATGCAAAGAATCTACTTCCACTACAAGTTCAATCATCTTCTTTAGATCTTAATACCTTAAATAATTTTTATCGGGTTAGAATGGTTTTAAGAGTGATGATTGATAGTGGCCATGCAAATCTTGATATGATTTTCTAAGGTGTAAGCAAATGGGTGAAAATCTACAACATGACTAGTAAAGTGTTAGCATGGATGTGGTATGGTGCTTTGAATTCTTTATCTAGGGCTAGACTTCTTTTTTTTTTTTTGATAATGATACATACTATTGTAGAGAATTGTAAAAGGGAATTAAAAAAAAAAAAGAAAAGAAAACTCTTAACTATGATCAATTTTGCTGAAGAGAGGATTCAATTTATAATATTGATAGATGTCCTTTATAATGAAGAGGATGATTCTGAATTTTTTATGTTGTTCACGTATAATATTTTGTTTCTCATAATCTGAAGACTTATGTTTTTTAAACGAGAGGAGCAAATGTGAGATAAGATTGACATTAGAGGATCCAACAGTAAGAATTCATGCATTCTTATTGGAGGAAGAGGAAGAAGAAGATGTGAACTTTTTCAATGGATTTACTTCTGATGTTTTAGGTGCCAAGATGAAAAGGTTACTTGGGGTTCCAGAATATCAAAATTTGCTAGGTGATGATTGTATAAGATTTCTACCATTGGTGATATTTAGCGAGAACTGCTTCTAAAAATAGGGTTTTTAATATTTGTTGTATTATATTAAACTAGTATTGGTAGTGTTAGAGTATTGGACAAATATGTGCCTTTTATGTAGAATTGGACAAATATGTGTCTTTTATGTTTCGTTAGCTGAGGAAAAAAAAACTGTGTAATTTTATATTATATGTCTTCGTGGTGGCATGACAATGCATATGCCTAAAAAATGTTCATTTTTATTGGAGGACAATGTAACACCCTACCCCTAAACACAATAAGTGAATATACATAGGAGAATGACAAAAGAATAAGTATGGGTGTTTAGCGTCCCTAAACAAAATTTTCAAAATAAGCTAAGAATGAATAATAGATAACTTTATTAAAAATATATAAAAGTATGTAAAATTGTATATATATGTATAAACACTAAGGCACAAGCCTACATTGGTCACTTCATAAGAATTCATTAAACTTATGGGAAAGTGGATCATCTATTTCATTTACATAATTATGAAATTTGAGTCAAGTGTGCTGAAGTATTTATAAGTATGTATATATATGTACATAAACAAAATAAAATGTAACAATGGATAAATGGTGATGGGTGTCGAAGCCACCAAAAATAATTTTTTATTCCTGAATAAATTAAATTATAAAAGTGGTGAATAAGATCAAACCTCAAGGAATTGTAACTTACTAAAATTCTTTTAGGACCAAGAAAAATAATTAAAATAAGAAATTAAATCTAGGAGATTTTTGAAGATACTAAAAATTAAAATCTAGAAAATCCTAAAAATAAATTATAAATTAACAAAATTAAAGACAATAAATAATAACTGGAATTCTCAATAAGAGAAGGCTCGGTTGAAAGAATAATTTAGTTTGATTCTTAAATTGGTCATAGACTAAAGGATCATTCTTTTTAATTATTCAATAAACTAGTTATAGTATTAGAAAAACTCACAATTACCAATCATTTCTTAATCATAAATTAATCAGGAAACATTCTCTAATTAACTATTGTCAATAACATATCATATAGAAACGTTTTTATAATATAATTATTAACAGCTTTAAAAAATAGAAGGGCCCGATTCTAACTAATAAACCTAATTGCGTAATTTATTTAATTAGATTATGATACTCTTAATTCCTACTTAAATCAAAACGTTAAGAACAATTATAGATTCAAGAGTTTTGAATAGTGTTATGTTATTGAACAAATTAAACAATAGGCCTTATTGATCAATTGGCAAAAACAACAATTTAAATAAGCTATAGAGAATATATAAATATTAAAAATTAAAGAAGAAAATAATTAAGTTGTTTAGATCTCACAATTTATAAATAAGAACTTCAATTATCCTTCAACTAAGATGTAAATTAGTTGCTCATTGTTTGAACAAAGAAAAACTTCAATTAATTCAAAGTAACCAGCAACAAAAAATGTTGAGCAAAAGTTATTAGGGTTATTGAATCCTCTAACTTAAATACTCATAGGTTTAAAAATTTTCTAAGCTAAATCTAATTAGGAAAACTAAAAATGAAAATAATAAAAGAAAATAAATAACATCCTAAATTAATTCTATATAATAGGAAAATAAAAAAAATCAAATATATCCCTCAATATCTCTCTATATTCATAGCTTCAAAACACTAAAATATATGGAATGCCAACTGTCAATTTTTATCTCTCAAAGAATTAGGTCAGATCATGCGCCAGCCTTGCCCAAAACTTATATCCAAGGCCTCGGTTAGAATATTTTTGCACTTTTTTACTATTCAGCTCACATTTTCTCCATTTGATCGCTTGCCCTTTTTTCAGCTATTTTCTCTACAAAAACACTTCAAAATCAATAGAGTGACCTAACAATAAGCCTAATTTTCTCTCAAAATATGAATAATATTTACTCTGTGTTATTAGTGTATGTGTTGTACTACTGTGAATAACATTGTATGTAGTAAAATGAGAATATGAGTATTGTCTCTACAGGAAAGGTGTGTTGTGAGTAACCTAAATTTAGTTCGACAATTATCCAAAACCAAATATAAACAAATTAATTAACCAATTAAACTAATTCAGTTAATTACTTTAAATTGAATTTTAAACAATTAATGATAAAAATGCAGGATTATGTTTCATTGGATGTTTTTCTAATGGGTTTGATTAATTTCAACAATTAAGTCAATTCTTAAATCCTAGATATCTAAGTGTCACAAAAATCATTCACTTCTCTCTCAAGCAAGTGAAATATGATTGGATAAAGCTTAATCCTCTATTCTCATGACAATTAAACAATGTCCAATCCAATTTTATCAAGATACTATCTCTATATCTCTAAGTAATTACTTATCTCTAAACTAATTACCTAAAGTTGTTGATTTCACATCCAAAATCATACTCAACTCTCGTTTATTATATGATTTAATAGATTTTAACAATTGGTGGCCAAACAATTGCTAATCAATCAATCCAAAATCAACAAATCATAGATTTAAGAAAAACATCTATATGTATATTGATAAATAATTAAAAACCCATTGCCAAAACATCCAAATCAACTAATGCCACAAGGAGATTAGTTACCCATAACAAAACTTAAACAAAAACCATAAATCCTAGTTACAACTTCCATAAATCTATGTAAAAATAGCTAAAAATAAGAATAATAAGAGAAAAAGGAAGAATAAACCCAAATAAATGGCCTTAATCTTTTAAAGATGACTCTTCAATCTTCAAAGCTGTCAAATCTGCATAAATTTTCATCCAAAGGCTTGATTCTCCTTTCTTTTTGGCTTGGATCTCAAAATTTGCAGAATAGTAAAAATGATGTTAGCCCCCTCATAAATGACTGAAAAGAAGTATGTATATCTTGTACCAGCTGTCCCTTGGATGTCCTTAGGGTTTTCTTGCATTTTTTAATTAAAAATTACAGTTTCAGCCAATTTAGATATGCATGGGCGTGCGGGTGCAATCAACACGCTCATATCAATTTTGACTTTACGAAACAGTGCAGAAATGATATGTGCGGGCATGTTGTTTAAATTTGACATGCCCGTGTTGTTGAAAATGCTACTAGACATCTATTTTATCTCTGGCATTTTCAGCATGAGCATGTCATTTTGCTCCCACTATTTTCAGCATGGGCATGTCGTTTGGAACTGATATGCTCGTGTTGTTCAAAATATTGCTGGATCTTTTCTTTGTTGTTGTAACTTTTAGTACGGGAGTGTCGTTTTTAAATAACATGCCCGTGCAGAAAAATTTGCTATTGTCTCTTAATTTTTTGACTCACAGTTTAACTCTTTTCAGCGTGGGCATGTCTAGGATAATCAGCATGCCCATGTTGACCAAAATACTTCTAAATTTCATCATTTTCTTCATTAAAAGCTCTCCTTTTTGAATCACAATCCTCCAAAAAATTAGATCTGCAAATACAAGTATTTTCCATCAAAACTTATCCAAAATTTACAAGGAATGATACAAAATTGGCATCTTTTCAATCCTAATTCAATGGTAAGCATGAGTTCATCAACTCGTTATCAAATGATACCAAAAATAATAAGTTATATGGTTAAGGGTTAGAATGCAATCCAATATTAAAAGACTATACTTTGATTGAATTATGTGACAAGAAATTTGATAGATACAAATGATTATTATAAGACCGAATGTATGTATATATGTATATATATGAGTATCTATATACATACAAACTAGTTAAAAAGAAATATAAAAAGCCAAAAAATTGATCATAAATAAACAAATTAATCATGAGTACTATAAGTATTGAACATATGTATGTATAGATATGTATTCTAAACCAATTAAAAGGAACTAATAAAATGAAGTAATAAATAAATGCATGGCATGGGATGCACTACTACAAGAAAATATCTAAGAAATGATAGGGAAATAAAATGGAATAAAGAAGTATGCAAATGTGGGAGTATGTAAATGTAGGAGTAAGTACTAAATACATACATGTATAAGTATAACATTAAACAAAGAGATATTTAAATATCCAACAAGATTGGAATGAAAATGTAAATGGCTAAGGTATAGTTGGTTTCTAAGGAGGGTGAGTAACATGAAAATTAGAAGGTACAAATTTTGAAGCATAACACTTAGCAATTATAATCTTATATTGTGATTGATTATGCTAAGTGAAGAAGGATAAGTGGAGCCATGTATGTACACCTACCTAAAACCAAGACTAATAAGCAATCATAATAGAATTAAGAATAAATCATTTGCCACTTCGATCCATTGAGGACGACACTACCAACCTAAAATTTTAATAGTAACCTGAAATAATTTATTAGAAAAAATGAAAAGGAGACTCAGTGTAGAAAGGGGACAACTCTTTATGCATGGTGAAGAGAGAGTTACAACCTTCTAATTCATTAAACACGTTGTATTAGAGTACATTTAAGGAGAAAGGAACAATGAGAGATTAAAAGGGAATAAAAAAATTTTGTTATCAAACCAAAAACCTACCAACCTTTTTAAAAGGTAAGTGTTCCTCAACCCTAGTTACGTATATAAAATGTTTTGCAATAAATAAACAATTGGTAATGCATGTGAACCTTAGACTAGGAGGAAAATCTAAGAAAGGCTAAACATGAATATAATCTTATGCTTTTAAGAAAACTTGGATTAATTTTTGAGTTTAGATAGAATAGAGCTTATGTGGGTGTGACCGTGAATAAATTGGCAAATATAGATAGTTAAGGTATAAAATAATTAAAATGAAGAACATTGTTAGCTTGAAGATAAATTAAAATTGAATTTAGATATTCATGATAATAGTCGAGATAGAGTGATAGTAAAATTGAATAAAATGATCCTATATAATAAGGCGAGGTAGTAGAGTAATAATTGAATGAATTAAGTGATCGCGGATAAAATATAATGGCAGAAATAGGACATCTTTATGGAGGTTATATATATTATGTAGATGAAGAATAATGCTACTTGAAAGATAATTTGGAATTAAACATGGATAAGCTTCGTTATAAATAAGATCAAATGGTAGTGGGATTAATTTAAAAAGATTCAGTATGATGAGCAATAAAAAAGGTAAATAAAATTAGTTATGTTAGAAGAACTTGCATAACATGGTAGTTTAAAAACTTAACCAAATAATATATGAATTTTGTGTAATGGTTATGTTAATTAAGGATAACAAAATTATATCATAAATGGGGGCAGGATAATTACTTAGAATTATGGAGTCATACATTGATAAAATGGATGTGTGTATTAGGAGTAAATAAGTGATATAGTCTAGTAATTTTTGTTCATATGGTTGTATGCAAACTTAAAATAGGACGTGAGAAAAAAAAAACTAGTGTTACTATTGTGATATTTGTATTATTAAGTATAAACCTATTTGAAATTCGTTAACATAAATTGTAAACTCATGGAAAATAAGAGAAGTACTGTGGTTCTACATGGTTTGGTTGCCTTAAGATGACCTAGACCATAGAATTGCTGCATTTCAAAATCCGGGGCATGACAAAAAAAAAAGTTGTGTATATGCCTCTGTGATGGCATGGCAATGCATATACGTAAAAAAATATTTTTTTTTGTTAGACATAATATGTTTCAAGTAAATAATTTTATCATAAAAAAACAAACTCGTCATATGCCATGGAAAATTTGTTATAGCTTATAGCAAATTTGCCATAAGCTGTGACAAATTCACCATGGCTTATGATGAATTCGTCAAAAGTAATGAGGAATTACGAAAACATTAAACACAGATCAAAACCCATCAAAAATAGATCTTAGGCAATGCCAAAACTAATCCTACAGTTCTTCTATATAATAAATCTAAACAGATTATGAATGTAAAGTCAGGTTTATTTAATTAAAAATAAACAATTTTGATCTAGCTATGACATTATAAAAAATACATAAGAATATGAAAAAAGAGCTACAATTAATAATATAAGCAATAAACAGTACCTTAGCAAAATGATTACACACACTAAGTTTAAAATTAAAGATGATGAAAACGTAGGTTTCTTATAATCCTAGCAGATCTTTCTAAACTACATAATTTAATCCTAATTTACGAATTCATACATGCAGTATTGGTTCTTTCAAATCTTTATATAGTTCTAAGATGAATTATCCTAAAGTCTTCTTCAACTTGCAATGATTTTTTACCTTCTATAGGTTCTAAGAATGTTTGCAAATCATCCTGCTGTGGATTTTAGATTTTTCATCTGATGTGTTTTCTTTCATTTCTCAGTGCGATGTTATTATTTTTTTCCTTGTCATGTTATTGTTTTTTTTTCTTACTTTTTCTCTCTGCCATTTTTTTCTCCTCACTAATTTCTAGAATCTTCATTTTTTTTCTACGTGTTTGGTTTTATTTCAGCTATTCATGAGATATGAGAGTTATTGTTTTTCTATATCTATTTTTGACATGTTATGTCTAGAAGCGCATTCATAAAAAACATATTAATAGGCTAAAATGAATTTTCCATGTCACAGGCGAGTCTCTTTTTAATAAACACAATAAATCCAATGACATAAATAAAAATTATATTTTGGCCTAAACCTATAGTCAATCCAATAAGTCTTTCTAGTCTTGAGCTAACACTATCATGGTGGAAAACTTAAGGGTCTACAGTTTTATCCTTATTTGAATGAACTTGAGCCTCTAGCTTTTAGAGAGTGAAAAGCAAATTTTAATATATTGGGTTTTCATATTTTAGCCTATTGGATGCTTTAAAGAATCTAGTATAAGTATTATTTTCTTGATACTTCAACAAATCCAATAAAAATTTCTCGGCTTCTTAATTTTTTTGAAAAAATATTCTTCGACATCTGAGTAAAACGCAGAAAAATATTCTTTGGCATCTAGGTGCTTTGAAAAATCTAGAAAAACTTCTTTAACATCTAGATGCTTCAAAAAATTCGGGGAAATTTTTTTTTTCGACATCTAGGTACTTATGGTGGTTTTACTTGAAAGTGGCCAAAGTTATCTTGTATGTAGACTTGAGAAGTCTATTTATGGTTTGAAACAAGTCTCATGACAGTGGTACTTGAAGTTTGACAGTGTAATCTCCTTTGTTGGTTTTGTGGAACATAAGGTTGATATATGCATATATCTCAAGATCAATGAGAGCAAATTCATCTTATAATGAATGTGGATGATATTTTGCTTGCATAAAATGATCTAGAAATATTGCATGATGTGAAGCAACGATTTTCTAGGCATTTTGACATAAGATCTTAATTAAGCATCTTTTATTCTTTGAATTGAAATTCATAGGGACAAAACTCAAAACTCGCTTGTTCTCTCACAAAAGGCATATATTGAACAAATATTGAAGAGATTCAATATGTAGGATTGCAAATTTTAGGATGTGCTAATTGCTAAAGGTGATAAACTTAGCAAGGCATAATCACGTAAGAATAAAGTTGAGAGAGAATTCATAAATGGAGTCCCTTATGTTAATGCAATTGGAAGTATGACGTATTCACAAATTTGTACCAAGCCTAATATTATATTTGCAGTTAGTATTCTGGGTAGATATCAATATGATTCAAGCAAAGATCATTAGATTGTTACCAAAAGGGCCACGAGATATCTTAAAGGAACAATGAACTATATGTTGAATTATAGAAAAGTTGAGCATCTTGAATTGGTTAGCTATATCGACTCTGACTTTGTTGGTTGTTTACATGATTGAAAATCCACGTCGAGGTATGTTTCATGTTAGCATGCAAAGCAGTATCTTGGAAAGTGTTAAATAAATACTAGTGTCCTCTTTCACAATGCAAGTTGGGTTTATAGCATGCTATGGAGCAACTACAAAAGCTGTATGGCTACATAATATCATACGTGAGTTATCTATTATTAACTTCACTTCTAGGCTTATACGTTTGTACTGCTATAATCTTCCATGTTTGCTAAGAACAACAAGAATATCACAGGTTTTAAGGATATAGAAGTCAAATATTTAACTCTAAAAGAGCTTGTTAAGATTAGTAAGGTTATAGTAAAGCATATTAGCAATAAGGATATGATAGCATGTCCATTAACTAAAGGACTGCCAATTATCCATGAGAAACATATTGTTAGATTGGGTTTAGTGAAGTCTTTTGATGTCTTAAGTTAGCAGGAGGCTAGTTTTATTTGTATGTTCTTCGACTTCTATTGTATGTTTATTTACAACAATTATCAATCAAGTAATATTTTCTTTAGAAAATGTTGATGTGATATATGTATGTTTTTTATATCATTATTTTAAAGACTTAGGGACTGTGTTACTCTTGAGCAAAGACTCGAGCCATTAAATATTATAGTCTTATTTGTATGTCTTATGAAACGTACATAATCTCATAAGTGAGTTATCTATTATTAACTCCACTTCTAGGCCTATACGTTTGTACTGCTATAATCTTCCATGTTTGCTAAGAACAACAAGAATATCAAGGTTTTAAGCATATAGAAGTCAAATATTTAACTCTAAAAGAGCTTGTTAAGATTAGTAAGGTTATAGTAAAGCATATTAGCAATAAGGATATGATAGCGTGTCCATTAACTAAAGGACTGCCCATTGTCTATGAGAAACATATTCCTAGATTGGGTTTAGTAAAGTCTTTTGATGTCTTAAGTTAGCATGAGGCTAGTTTTATTTGTATGTTCTTTGACTTCTATTGTATGTTTATTTACAACAATTATCAATCAAGTAATATTTTCCTTAGAAAATGTTGATATGATATATGTATGTTTTTTATATCATTATTTTAAAGACTTAGGGATTGTGTTACTCTTGAGCAAAGACTCGGGGTATTAAATATTATAGTTTTGTTTGTATGTCTTATGACACATAAATATATCTGAGATTGAACAATGCAAGACATACATGTGTATAATTTATAAAAGTGAACTTATGTTGCATAAAGTAAAAAAAATTGTGACTAACAGAAGGTAGCAACACATTTAATTAGATCATAAATGGTTGTTTTTTGATCTTGCGACAATACCATATTATGTTCATGTCAATAAAGTTGTTGAAATATGTGACTGTAGAAGGTGCTATATTGTATGATAATATAGTTACCACTATGGTTCATATTTTGTCAATCTTACTAGACTAGCAAATTAAATAGATTTCAAATCAAATCTTCGTCTAGTTTAATTTTGTTTTTGTTAATTATTTTTGAACTAACTATAATATTCATGATTTTGGATAAATTAAATAAGCATTTGGAAGTTAGTTAAAGTATTGGGAGAGGTATATATGTAGTATATATCTAATTTATACATAGTACATACATAGTATATATCTAGCATATACTTATTATATATGTTGGATATATATTATACACTTAATATATATATATATATATATGATATACACATGATGTATACTTGATGTATACATAAAATACATATTACATATATGTATAAGTAAAAATATACAAAACATATACTTAAAATATAAATGACATAAACATATGTCTAAGATATAAAAGACATATACAAATATATAAATATGGATAGATGATGGAAATTAAATACAAAAATAAAAGGAAAAAAAAGTGAAAAGAAGAGAGAAAATATTTGGTTGTAATTAAAAGTAAATTAAATAATTAATTATATTAATATATATGGATAGAAAATGAAGAAAGAAATAAAAATTGTCATCTTCTTCTTCTTTGGTTGCCATGGCTGAAATTGGAGGTTAGAGAGAGAGGTAGAATTTCCCTTAAAAACATCAAATTTTGCAAAAAAATTTATAGGATTCAAGGAGATTTTGAAGGAAAATCAAGATTCAAGTAAGTAATTATTCTTTTAAGCTTGTTTTTGTTCAATTTTAAGATTATGTTTGGGATGGCTAGAGATAGAAAGATTATGTAAATTTCTAAAATAGATAGTAATGAAGCTAAAATAATGAGTAAATAATGATTTGGCAATTGGTTGGTTGAAAGGAACATAGTTGATGGAATTAGGGTTTTGCATGAGGATGGATATAATTATTGAAATGAGTTATTTTGATAAGCAATGAATTTATAGTTAAATGTTGGAAATGAGTTGAGTTAGTTGAAGTTTGATAAAGAAGTAAGTTGTGATTTTAGGATTTTAATGAGATTTTGATGAGAATTGTATAAATAATGATAGTTTGACATACATTGAACATGGAAGTAATTTTAAATGAATAATATTGCTTATTGTTGGATTTACGTATGTATAGATCAAAGTGGTGGAGCTTAGGATTTTGACTTGGAAAGAATTTGGAGGGAATTTAGAAAACAAATAAGGTTAGTATATAATTTAATAAATATTATTTTAATATTATTGTTGTTGATATAACACATTGTGACTTGTGAATGTGTTATGTCACTTTCATTTTGGTTTTGGTAAGCTATGAGTATTATATAAATAAAGAATGTGATAATGCATGAAAATGTAAAGGTAAGCCATTGTAGAATTGCCATGTAATGGTTATGTACCTAAAGTGAGAATTGCTAAAAATGAATGGAACAGACAAGAAATGAGTAATGTAATAAGAAATGAGATAGATAATATGAAAATTAAGAAAGAATAAGTAACATGATGGCAATGAGAAATATGGAAATAGAATATGTGTTTGTAACCTATACAATTTCTTATCCAGTATGTTGAGATTAATTATGCATGTATTGATAGACTTGAACAGAGTTAAGTCTTGACCTGAGCATAGTTAGGTCATAAGATTGAAATTGAAAATGGGCCTGAGTAAAGCTAGGTCATAAAATTAGTGTGATAACTAGACTTAGCAATTGTATAGAGCTTATTGGGCCCAATATGTGCGTGATTGTGGGTCATATATATATATAATGAGAATTATCAATAAAATGTGGCTATAATAATATTGCAAATCACATTATGAAGTTAAAGATTTCAATGTATATATATATATTGTTGTTATTTATGTACCACTAAACTTTTGGGCTTAACGTTGTGAGAGAGCTGTAGAGCAAAACAATCAATAATGAAGTAAAGATTGGAGTCTTTGTTTTGCCACACGACCAACAGTACCGACTGTATACATGTATAGTTTTGATAATTATATATATTTTGGTTTGTACAATATGATCAGAGAATATGTATATTGAACATGTTTTAGAGTATTTTTTTTTATGTTTATGTGATTATATTGGGTATAGTTTGTATTAGGAAACTTTTGGATGTAGTTAATGAAAGAGTAATTTTGGAATGAAATGTTGGGTGATTATTGGAGCAAAAGTTGAATTTTGTGAAAATTATATTTTGGGAGTGTCAAATTTTCTGTGTAGGTTGTATTGTTTGATTTTGAAAAATATTGAAATTATCTATAAAATTCTGGTAAAATTTTTTTAGAGATTTTTTATTAAATACACTATTTTAAAATTTATAAAGTGTATGGATTTATCGTGTAAATTTTTCTTTAAATAATATAAATATTTTAAGGATAATTATGATGGTTTTTATAGTGATTTATCACGACATTCTTATATTCTTGAATTGTCATGACATTATTATATTCTTTGTATGTACTCTACATATATGAATATATATACCATACATATATAGGTACCATACATATGTAGAGTATAAGGTTGTTACACTAACATAAAAATATTACCCAAGTGGGAGAGAGCAAGAAAATTATTTTAGTATGAATAATATTATTGTGGATTTTAAGCAAATATGGGCTAAGACATAAAGTTAATTATGATACATAAATGAAACCCCAATGGTTAATCTTATAATATGGACTGTAGTCTAATGTTTATGTTGATATGCATTAATGTGAACCAAAGAGATTTTGGGTTTCAATGGATGACCCAAAATAACTTTTAACAAAGAAATAGGCTAAGTCTCTTCATTCACAGTGTGATATAGATAAACACTTTCCTTTCTTATGTTATTTTTTATCAAACTCTTCCATAAAATGTGTGAAAATAGAGGAAAAGAAGGAGAGAGAAACCATCAATCTATGTACCAATAAAGAAGAAGAGAACTAACAATTTAAAGAATAGATTTCATAAAATCAGTTTAGTATTTTAACTTAAATTATCTGGATTTATATAGTGTTTTAAGCTCTAATGCGTGTTATGTTTTTTACTAGATTATGCTTTTAGTATGTATATGTATATATTTTTAATTTTATTTTTAATAAATAATTTTATATAAATAAAATGTATATCTATATATTGAATTTTTTTAATTTTATATATAAATGAAACCCTAATTTTCTTTTTTTTCTTCATATGAATAAAAAGTAATAATATTTTTATCTTTGATTTTTTATAATTAATTTATCCTATAATATATTCTATTACAATAATCCATCTAATTTGTATATGATAAATGAATTTTTTTTGGTAATTATTTTTTAAGGCAAAATAAATTCTTATTAATAATTTAAAAAGTATATATGTAATATATAAATAAAATTATATAATGTTAAAACACACAAAATATACATAACTAATAAAGTTACTGAAACTGCTTAATTTTTATGCAAACAGTGGATAAATGATAACATGTCGTGAACAATCTGACTTTTAGCGGAACACTTATTCTATTTGTTATATTAAATCATTTTTATATGAGAAGAACACCTCCAATTGAAGATGAAATAAAATCTTCAAATAAGGAAGAATAAAATTCTATAATAAAAACTAAAATTATATTCAATTTAATTTTAAAAGATAAAGATATAAGAAAATAAAAATATAAGTTAAATTTCAGGTTTATATTGTTTTAAAAATTATTTTGAAGACAATACAATAAAAACATACAAAACTAAAAACATAACACACAAATAAAGAAATAAATTGAAAAAAAAATAAGAAAGACTAACGGAGCTACTGCCTATCAATAAATTGATAGCAATTATACTTTCAAATTAAAAAAAATTATAAGAATTCAAAGAAAAAAGAATAATTCAAAAAATAAACATTTGTATTTAACTCATTGACAGATTAATTCATTTTTTTTTAATTTAGTTTCCCAAAATCTATTGACTTAGGTTTTAAATGTTTTTATTTCTATACTATAAAATTTGTTAAATAACACATTACATGCGTATATTCAATTCATATTATTGTTTTTATTATAAAACTTATTAATTGAATGTTTTATATATATGTTTGTTTTCATAAATCCACCATATTTTTTAATAATTTTTGTTATTAAACTTTTCAATATCATAATATTTGAAAAATACAGATTCTTTTATTAATTTACTGATAAAAAAGATTTCAAAGAGCAAAAGAAAAGGTTAAAATCATCCACAGAAATATATATATATATATATATATATGATGACTCTTACACGGTTAAAGAAAAAGTAATAATGATTTTTTAATGCATAGACCATAAATGAATAAAAAATTATTACAAGTTTAGTTTTAATATAAATATTTAAATAAATTCAAATTAATTATCTAAAAAAAAATCCAATCATATAGATTGATATGTTCACAATTTTTTTTTCTTTTCCATACTACGAGTCCTAATATAAATATATATTAAGTTTAACTATTTATAAGGTAAATTGTAACAGTCCAGGCTCGGTCAACGAGTCTGACCTTGATTGAGTGGATATTGTCTGCTTTAAGCTCGGCACGTCTTAATTCGGTCAGCCTGCACGGTTTTGCTTTTGAGATTTACGACCCGATCTTTTTACTTCAAACGCATTGCACTAGTATCAAAGCACGCAGCGAGATATTGTCCTCTCTAGAGCGTGGGCTTATCCAGCACTCCTCAAGGTTTTGTTTCAGAGCCTGGGCTTATCCAGCACCCCGAATGCGTCGCACTCAATCGAGCTCTGCCTCCTCATATATATCGATCGAACATCTTTTTACTTATTCGATGTGGAATTCGCCTAAGTAAATAGTACCCCCAATACTTTCACCCCTATATGGACTCAACGTCCTCGTTGATGTTTGTCACACCACCGAACAGAGGAACAAGGCTCAACTCTGATAACAATTGTAACAGCTCGGGCTCAGCCAACCAGCCTGGCCTCGGTCGAGCAAATATTGTCCGCTTTGGGCTCAGCACGCCTTAATTCGGTCAGCTTGCATGATTTTGCTTTTGAGGCTTACTATCCGATATTTTTACCTCAAAATGAGTCACACTGGTATCAGAGTACACAAATGAGATATTGTCCTCTCTAGAGCCTGGGCTTATCCAACACTCCTCAAGGTTTTGTTCCAGAGCCTGGACTTATCCAGCAGCCCGAACGCATCGCATCCAACTAAATTCTGCCTCTTCATATATACCGATCAAACACTTTATACTTATTCGATGTATTATTCGTCTAAGTGAACAGTACCTCCAATACTTTGTATAAGAGTTTTACATAAATAACAAAACATTAAATTATGTATTCAATTATACATTTATAAAATTAATAATAAAATTCAAAAATAAATGAACTTTGATAAATAATTTATAAAAATTAAATATTCGACCAATCACTTTAATAATTAAATCATTAATTTATAATTTCACTAGTAATAAAATTGTAACTTACAAAAGTGAATATAAGTTGGAAGTGCAAAATTATCGAATTAAACATTTATCCTAAGAACCTATTTAATAATTTCATAAATAAATAAATTATTTATTTTGATTCAAATAAAATTCTTAATATTCTTGTAATTATGAATTTGTTGTAAAAGATAATCAATAATATCAAATTAAAGTGGTGTTAGATTCGAATTTTGGAATCGAAAACGAAATTAGAATCAAAATAAAATAGAATCGAAATCAAAATGACTATTTTTTCTTTTATTTGGTTGAACTGAAATCAAAATCTCAATCTTTTTGAAACTATTTGGATTATAATGGAATCAAAATTAAAAAAAAATTAAATACTAGTGAAAATATAATAATAAATAATTAAAATGTATCATTATTCAATTTATTTAAATTTTCTAAAAAAAACTGTTAGTTGCATAAAAAATTAAATTTATTTTGTTTAAAAAAAATTTAGAAATAGTGTGATTTGAAAAAAAAAGAAAATTAAATTTATTACATTTTATTTTGAATTTTAAATATTATTTTAATTTTAATAAAGAAATTAAATTTATTTTATTTAAAAATTCATAGATTTATAATTAAAAAATAATAAAAAAATTAAATTGATTATATTTTATTTTAACAATCTAATCTAATTTTATTAAAAAAAATAAAATTTATTTTATTTAAAAAATTCAAAAATATTTATAATTAGAAAAATTAAATTGATTATATTTATTTTATTTTAAAAATTAAAAAATAGATTTTAATTTCATTTTATTCTAAAAAAGATTTTTTTAAAATTTTTTTATTTTAGTCTGAAATCAAAATTGAATGAAAAAAAATTAAAAAAAAGTCTCATTTTCCTTTCATAAGATAATAAAATATTTCCATTTTCTTACCTATTTTATCAATCTGAATAGTAACAATAGCAATAATTCATCCAATTTCGAAATTTCAATTCTCACCCTGAGCCAAACCAAACACCCCCTAAATTGCTCAATTAAAAATAATTTTTTTATTTTCATTATTTACATTGCATTTCTACTCATTGGAAAAAAAAAACCCTAAGGGCAAAAAAAAAAAAAACTTCAAATTTATTTCGCTCTCCTTACAGTTCAGTTCGGTTCGATTGCAATTCCTAATCTTCACCAATCTTATCGTTCTGGTTCACTCTCATTGCGTAACTCCTCACTGAACAAATTCAACTATCGCCACCGTCGCCGCCGCCACTGCCGCCATGGTCAGTTTTCTTCACTCTGTTCAACTAAATCTCCAATTTCCATCTCTTACACTCACTGATACTAAAATTTTCTTGATTTTTATGAATTTTAGTCTAGTCGATTAGGAGGTGGAAGCAGAGAACGACTTCGAAGAGATTTAGGGTCTTCTTCTTCTCGGTTTGAAGACAGTAGTGGTAATAGTAGTAACAAGCGAGGCGATAATCCACCATCGAGGCATCTATGGGTGGGGAATTTGTCTCATACAATAATGGAAAGCGATTTGAGTGATCTTTTTTTTCAGTTTGGGGTGTTGGATAGTATGGCTTTTCAGCCAGGTCGCAGCTACGCTTTTATTAATTTTAAGAACGAAGAAGATGCAATTGTGGCTATGAAGTCTCTCCAGGGTTTTCTACTCGCTGGCAACCCGCTTAGAATTGAGTTTGCTAAGGCGGTTAGTTTTGCCCCAACTTTTTCTGTTATTGTTCACACTTTTATGACTATGTATATTTGTTCTGAGTTTAATTCAATTGATTGTTTTCTGTTTAGTTATAATTGCAGTTTAATTACCTTACTAATCCCTATTAATCAAAAAGTTCAGGAACAATGAAAAACAAAGAACATTATTGATCTCCATTAATCAAAATCTAGGTACTTAATTTTTTAAAAGACTATAAAGTACTTAATTTTGTGATGCTCCATCCCTTCAAATAGCTGAATTTCTTTCAATTTCTTTTAATTAAGCAATCAGTTGCCAGACTCAACTCATTAACTCATATCATCATAATTCAGTATTTAAGCTCAGTAATTTTATTGAGATAATTGATGGCCAAAACTTTAGGATTGATGCATTACATAAGAAAACACAGGATATCACCGTTAAATAATGTGCATAGTAAAACATTGCACATTAAAACAATCGGGAAATACCATATAGCACAATCAGTGTTGAACCAGTTACATTTACCAATTTTGCTTGAGTGGCTGCAGCTAAGATTCTTACTAAACGTTCCCACTAGCAGTTGATTTTCAAATTCACTCCAGTACTGATGTATATCTCCACAGCATTGTACCCTATAACTACAATTGTTCTGGGGATGATAAATATTAGTGGTTAACTGGACAGGTTTCTTAATTTCTTTGCTGAGGCTTGAAGTTATCTCTGGTATTTATGGTACAGAAGCTTACAATTTTTCACTTTTTTATTGAGTGCTCATATCCTGGACTTCAGTATCTGCTGTGATTTCAGAACCTACGATAATTTCACAAATAATACATATAAATTATGCACCAGTGGTACAATCCATTTGATATTGGAAAAGCAATATTAAATATATAAGTATGATTTATGAATCATTGTGCTTATGGAGAAAAATGAATGGAAATTAAACGAGTTGAACTTTCAAGAGGTTTATCTAATAAATTAAACGATGGAAAATGAAAAAATATTTTGAAGTGGATGGTTTTTTCTTGCTACAGATATCACCTATCTTACCATTGCTAAATTCAGCACATTCAATGTCATTTTTACTCAATGAAATATTGAAAACCAGCATTATTTTGTTCTTTAAAATATAGATCATCAGCCAAACATTAGATTGATATTGAATTCCATCCTGTGTATAGATTTCTATTTTCGAACTGAGTATATATGTAAAACCTTTGGCAGAAGTAAATTCAGTGGCCTCTCTCTTTCAGCAGATCAGTTATTCATCATTCAATTTCTGACTCGCTTTTTTAAAGGTCCGATGTTCATTTGTTCTTGGATTTGCCAAATATATATATATTCACCAATTTGTCTTGCGGTTGTGCATTAAAGATTCTTTGCAGTCTCATCTTACCCATTCCTTAGCCTCATCTTTGATGCAATAGAAGCATTGTATACGAGTATTACCAACCTTATTATGCATTTGACATCAAGGTTTTTGACACTAATATATAGCAACTGTAAACACCTGCCTTTTCACTTTCCACTACCATTGGATGACAGTGATTGCAAATCTAGTAATCCATTTAGACCAAGCAACTGATAAGAAAAAAGTAAGATAAGCATCATATTTCTAGCACACTCCCCGAAAATACTATACATGCTCACTTGATGGGAAAGATTATGAAGCTAAATTTCAAGTAGGAGGTTATAGAGAAAGATGTGAATTGAATAGGCTTCAAAGTTAACATATAAGAATCTATTCTGTCTTCAATATCTCTGTTTTCACATTTGTTTGTCACAGCAGCTCAAATGACAATCCTTGAGAGAGGTAAAACATTCCATTACTATAGAAAATAAGACACAAGGGAAGCAAAATTCCTTAAACAGAGCACCAGGTCTCTTGCTTGTATAAACGGTTTATATTCCAGTATACCTTACCTACTACCGTTCTTCATGTGTCTTAACATTATTCAGACAATTGTTATAGCAAAAGATGATACATAATAATAGTCGTTTGTTATTAAAGTTTAATGGGACAATATAAATTGCTGCAATTATTAATGCTTGTACGCTCTCTACTTAAAAGCAACTTCAAAAAGATATATACGATTGTGCCTGGCACAAGAGGCTACCATCTTAGAATTATAGAGGTCATAGCCTCATTATGTTGATGACTATAACTCATCCTTCAGATTGTTGTAAGTGCATATAATGCAATTTCCAGCATCTCCAGCAACATGTATTAAATAATATTCCTTGAACAGTAGAGCTGGACAGGCTAACAGTTTTTGCAATATCTATTTCTTTGGGCACCTTAATTAGTCAACTCCTGTTTATAGAAAGCATATTCTGGTGAGCACTGTATTTTACCAATGTTTAGAAGATACTGCAACCCAAGCCCTTGGATTCATTTAACTTCTCTATCAATTCATAATCAATCGACTACTCATCAAAGAATGGATAGAAACTAACAGAATTCCTGGTAATTGGTTTTCTCGCCGATAATTGCAGATCCATCTCCATGGGGTGTGCAGTTTATAGCACCTCAGTTTGTAGACCAAAATTTTGTTTGGATCACACACTGGAGGGAGAGGGAGAGAGAGAGAGACTCTGCTGTGATCAGATTGCACTATTTGGAAATAGACGTACTCATTTCTCTGTAAGATAAATAATATGAAGCATAATTGGTATAGCCATATAGAGAAGGAATTTTTTTTTTGTGGCTTCTTTTGCTCTATGTCAAACAATGATGTCTTCACTTTCTAGCATTCTTCTGCCTGAGGTTATAGGGAAAGAAATTTCATTCTTGTGTATGTCTTTCTGAAAAGTCATGCTAGTGTTACATGTGTGAGAAATACATGCTAGTATTACATGATTGAGAAATTATATTGTAAATGCTTGGTTTATAGTATGTTGAATACAGCTTGTCTTTCTGCTTGTCAAAATCATTTGGGTGATAGTCATTAGTTTGAGGGTGGGGGTGTGGTGGTTTGCTCCTGACCAGGCACTTTACAATGGTTAGAGTGAGAACAAGTGTTTGCTAGCTGTTTGTGAGTTTATCACAAATGTAATTGGTGGATGATGTTGTTGGGGTTGGGGAGATGTTCATCTAAACTCGTCATTTAAATATTAGTCAGCTATTGCTATACGGTACTTAGGTTAGGTCATATTGAAATTCCTGTTATTTTCTGTAGTTCAGAGACCTTGGACATTTAGGCTAATTAGTTTGCTTATATTATTGTGCATACCTATTTAAATAGTACCTGTTTATAACAGCATAAAATATTAAAGAATCAAATTAACAAATTCTGATCTATGCTATGCATATGTGGAAGTGTTTGTAAACCATTTATGTGATGATATTGCGAAAAGATGTTAATTGTGAAGCAGTTCTTGAACTCTAAAATATGACATGGCTTTATTTGTTGCTAAATCAACCCTAAATATGCTTAACATTTTGGTTTGCACAAATCCTATTAAAAAACTTTGCTCTTACTTTCGGCTTAGTTGTCATTCACTGTTCCAAGTCTTCTTATTTATTCAATCTTCTTAATTCATATGGCGATAAGAATTTTTTTTACTACTGAATCAGAGTATAATTGGTTTTTAAAGAAAATGCAACTATGAGGCTATAGAGTGCTTTGATAAGATAGCTGCGAATTTTATTTTTATCCTTGTAAATGGCAAGTCATGCAGTTGGGGCAGTCAATTAAGATATAGAGGCATTGGTTGGCCATTATTCATTACTGTACATTGAACAGGATGAAGTGTGTAACCAATTATTGGATTATCATTTGGGTTGTAGAATCAGCAAGGTATATTCACTAGGAAGTTTGATGGCATATTATTTTGTTATCTTTTCAGGATGCATCTGGTAGTGGCTATTTTGATGAACAATCACATGATGTGACCCTTATTTTGCTTTCAATTTAATCATTTTCTTTTGCATTATTTTCCAAATGGAAGTTGAAATAACACTTGACTACCAAAGTAAGGATTGATATTCTCTCATCTTGATGAGATTCTTATCTCAGGAGAAGCCATCAGCACCATCACGCGATGAAGATTACCTTCCACGACGAGATGAACAACGGGTTGCATTAAAAGGATCTCCTTTCTCACAAAGGGACTCTAAACTGCGTAATGCTAGCCCTGATCCTCTTTATGCTGATAAATCCAAGACAAGTGATAAAAGTGCTGAACCTAGTGAAGTGTTATGGATAGGTTTTCCAGCCTTATTGAAGGTAGATGAAATAATCTTAAGAAAGGCATTTTCACCATTTGGTGAAATTGAGAAGATCACCGTATTTCCAGGTCGTAGTTATGCTTTTGTTCGGTTTAGGAATTTAATATCGGCATGCAGGGCAAAGGAAACTCTTCAGGGAAAATTATTTGGCAATCCCCGTGTACATATTTGTTTTGCCAAGAGTGAAGCTGGCTGGTCAAGTAGCGGAAGGACACCCCTCTCTCCCCATTACAAGTCAAATGGTCCCTCAGGAGCTTCTGAGAACTTACGGCAGGATAGGAATTTTGGAAGCTTAGCTGGAGATCCCGGTATTAGATCCCCACGTTTTATGTCAAATTTGGATCCAGAACCTGATGTCTATGGCTTTAACAGGAAAGGTATCTTATATCCCGGTGGAAGCAATAAATTTGATAATCGGAGATTTGGGGAAGAACTAGAACCACCGTCTGATATGTACATACCCCATGGCAGTCCTACAAGAGAAAGGGCTCCTCACTTTGATGAATTGGCCCAGAGATTTCCTCCTAAGGCTTCATTGTATGAAGAACCATGGGACTTGCCTGAAGATTCATATCTCTTCCATGGGGCCAAGAAATTAAAGACTGGCTCCTTTGCTCCTGACAAGGAGCTTCCAGAGTATCCTTTCACTGACCTGGAGGAACAGGGGAAACGTGTAGTTCCAAAAGCATTCTCTGACTTTCCCCAGCCTGATGGCTTGGATAAGAACTATGTATATAAACCAAACACTGACCGCCTAAGCAACTTATCTCTTCCTCATGGAGAAAGGAGTGACCACTGGAAAGCATCTTATGACAATTTCCAGACAGGTTCTGGTTCTATGCCTTCAAATCCTGTTGAAAGGAAAAGATTTAATCCTGAACTGGAACAATCCTCTTTGAAATTGTGGAAGTGGGAAGGAACTATAGCAAAGGGTGGAACTCCAGTCTGTCATGCTCATGGCTTCCCAGTAGGGAAAGCCCTAGACATCATGTTGTAAGTACTGAATCTCTTTCTTTTGGCTTTTGATCAGTCACTGGTGCTTTGTTAGCTTGGACGATCCTTTCCCTTTTGCTTTGCTTTATATAGATGTCACTTTGATAGGCTGCCCCTCCTCCACTTTGCATGACTGCATTAACTTCTAATTGTTTTGTCTATTCTTGTGATTATCTTTGGTTCACAAAACAGATCCATTAAGGTCAGTGAAGTATCCAGGAAACAAAATGCTTCAATTTTTTCTCCATGACCATGGCGTATGAGGGAGATTAACTTTATTAGTTGCACCGATGCATATTATGTATTTTGTCCACGAATCATCACTGCCTTAGTCTAGTAATATTTGGCTTTTGATTATCAGGCCATCGAACACTGATATCACTAATTTTATTTAATTGATAAATTGAATAGATGTTTTTAAATTGAATGTTTTCATTTGATCTGTCATAAAATTTGGCTGAGTACTTGCTAAATTTGAGGCTGAATTTTCCTGGTATCTATAATTTTGTTTGTGGATCTAATCTTACTGTAACTTCACCAGATGTCACTGAATACTGAATAGTTTTCAAGTGTGATGGTTGAAGTATGAATCCGAGAAATTTCATCTAAATTATATGTGGAGATTATGAATTTCCTTCAGATGCTTGCATATTTCTCTTCGAGCACACCTAGTGTAGTTTATTATTAATAATTTTACCTGCACAGCTTGATAATGCTTCTGTTGTCCCTTTTCCTTCCCGTCAACATTCTGAAATCACCATTTAACATGATATTTGTGCTGCAGGCCTGATTTTTTGGATTGCACAGCTAGGACAGGTTTAGACATGCTAGCAAAGCACTACTATCAAGCGGCTTCTGCATGGGTTGTTTTCTTTGCCCCTGCGAGTGATGCTGACATTGGGTATTACAATGAATTCATGCATTACCTCGGGGAGAAGCAGCGTGCTGCAGTTGCAAAATTAGATGACAAAACCACTTTGTTTCTGGTACCCCCATCTGATTTCTCAGAGAAAGTATTGAGAGTACCTGGGAAACTCTGTATTTCTGGTGTTGTTTTGAGGTTGGAGCTTCCTGGTTCAAATTTTGGGCCTCCTCATCATCCAAATGAAAAAAGGGATACAAATTTATTGTCCTTTCATGGGGATGGTCCATATGCACAGCCATCCACACCTTCAGGACATTTTCCTTCAATGGCATCTTTTGGAGATTTGGGCAGATCGCGAGGTGGTCCATCTTTTTCGAGGGATGTGGCTTCATCAGTTCCACCTGCAGCATTTTCAGGTTCAGCCCATGGTGTTGGAAGAATTTCTGATTCGTATAATGAGAGTAGACATGATTATTCACTTCAACAGCGGAATTCCATGCCTGGACCCAATTGGTCTCCTCACCATCCACAGAGCTCTATTTCTGGTAACAGAAATGCACCATCACAAGCATCGAATAATGCTGTTGACCCTGTTGTCCAGGCGCATCACTCAGCTGTTCCAAGGGATGGCTTAGCTTATCATGCCCCTAGCATGCCGAGAAATCCATTATCTGGAAACAGCAAAACATCCCTTCAGGAAAACAAATCTTCAGTTCCTTTGTCTTTGCCTATTGCTGGCCTGCAACAACAACTTGCCCAATTAGCATCATCTCTTCTTGGGCAGCAGAGGCAATCAGGAAGCAATCCAAGTATATCCGGTGGGGAGGAATTGAGGCAGCCAAACACAATGAATCAGTTGGAGAACCAGTTAAGAACTGCACAGGCACATGGTTTCTTGAGTAATCAGGTAGGTTCTGAGATGCAACAGTTGCCGCACCAGGCATCAAATGTGGCTAAAGCAGCAGCAGCTCCAGTTCAAAGAGAGATTCTGCCTGGGACTTTGGGCAATTCTCAGATGCAAAGTGCTGATACACAAGAAGAAGCTGATGCAGATCCCCAAAAACGTCTGCAGGCAACATTACAGTTGGCTGCTGCTCTTCTTCAACAGATCCAACAAGGAAAAGGAACTTGACTGATGGCTGGTGCCCAATTAACGATATAATGGTTTCATCTATTACCGTGTGGAACAAATGGCTAAAATGGCTTCAGAGAATTGCACAGAATATCTAAGCAAATAGTGCTTTTATATCAAGATTATCACAAGTTTAATAGCCTTTTTGATTGCAGCTGCTGTAATTTATTGTACCTAATGCAGTGGTGTGCTACTTGTGAATTTTTCCTTTTGACCGGATTTACAATGGTGGGAACTAGCAATATTCCCTTCATTACTGAATGAACTTGCAATATTCAGATATATATCTTTTTTTATTTAATATTTTCAATCCTTTTAAGGGAAAAATGATCATGTGTTCCAGTTATAGCTATTTTGGAAGGGATTTCAAAATTGCAGTGGGACAGAGGTGAAGCAACAAAAAGAACAAATTGTATGATGCTCGCACAGCACAGAAATCCAGAAGTATAACTGTATAACCTTTTTATTCTTTAGCAACTAGATTACAAACAACTTTAATATTACACAATTTCTGGAATCATATACAAAAAGAATAGAATGGAATTTGGTTGCAGTGAAGATCTATACGCTAACTAGAAGTATGTATATAAATATGTATGACTATCAAACATGAGTAAAGCAACCTTCAAAATCACACCACAGAAACTGACAGGTTGACCCTGATTCTGGAGATGTATCATCACTAAACATAGAAATAGGTAGATGTGTCTGCTGCATTTGCTGTGTCTCTGCAGAGAATGGATCTAGCTTCGATCACTGAACGAGGAGGCTCCACATCCTTCTCTTGCAGTGAATTTCCCAGTAGTCGCTGCATTTGCGAAGCAAAGGTGTCGTCTAAAATCTATAAAAGAACAAAAAAAATTAAAAAAAAAAAAAGATATGTTGCAACAAGTTCTGTATAACTCTAACCAGACATGACGTAGCAAAACCATGTTCAGAACAAAATCCAAGAGCAATACTTACCCCAAGAACATAACAAGAGCCATTGTACCATACCCTGTTTTCCTTCCTTCCTTCAAGAAACTTCAAAACAATCTAAGATGATACAGCAATTAAATGCATTGAACTTGAAGACTTGTGTAAAGTAAATGCATTGAACTTGAAGACTTGTGTAAAGTAAAATAAAGGGTTTTAGGTACACAGTATGTTAGTACCTGTCCCATCCTATCCCAGAATCCACGACAAGCTGCAACAAATATTCTACTGGTAAAGGCCTCATGCAAGTTGGAAATAGAATCAATAAGCTGTGCACTCAACATCTGCATTCTTTCCCGGACCTCAGCTTCTCCATCTTCTTCCCGTATCTCCTCCAAAATTCTTTTCAACCGTGTGCTCCGACTGGCTTGCATCTGAAATTATTTTACCACATTTTGTTGGTGCTGATTATTATTTTACTATTTGCAGCCTAATCTTGCATATATGCATATATATAACATTGAAATTAAGACTACTTAGTTAAATTTAGATGACAACCATTTACATGACTAGAAGTTTCTTATAAGGCCAAGCACAAACTCCTTGTTATATGCTTGTATATAATTAGTTTATATATTACTTATTATAAGAAAAATATATTTATATTATGACAATTTATAAAAAAAAAACAAAAATAGAAGAATTATTTATAAAAATTTTAAATTTATTTCAATTTAAGTACGGTATTTTTGTAAATAAAATTTATTTCACCATTCTATATTATATCCATATTACTTATTATAAGAAAAATATATTTATATTATGACATAGAATGACTTTTTGGGTAATAAAAAGTTCATTGATGTATATATTTAAATTAAGACATTCATTTAATTATCAAATTTCACAAAATTTATGTGATTAATATACTTTCACATTAAAAAAAAGATTCTTACAGATGATGCGTATCTGACTCAAATTCTTACAGGTGATGCATACCTAATCCAGCTTGTGATAATATAATTTACTTGGTGGTCTTATGACCTCCTTGACTAGGAGGCTTATGATGCTTCCAAGAGTCAATCTCATTTCTCTGAATCAACTAGAATACAATCTCACACAACCTTAAATGAACTTGTCTGAAAGAAGATCCTATCCTAAATGACCTAAACCAATTGTCACCCTTGTGATACAATTTTATATCTATTTCCAATAATGAGTTTCATGACTAGGAGGCCTGTGATACCATCCATTTCAGGGTTATGTTTTTTTAAAGGTCAAAATCTTTGAAACCCAAGGCTTTTTACCATACACGTAAAATGTTAATACCATATTCAATAAGTTCAGTCTAATGGAAAAAATAGCAAGACTCAAGGTCAAAATGGACAATAACACAAAGGAATTGGTTTAAGATAGAGCTTACATTGTTAACAAGCTTTTCAACTGTTGCCAGCAAATAATTTTTGTATTTTGTCCTCAACAGAACTGTGATTCCATTCATCTGCTCTCCAAATAGTGACTTTCTATCTCCCATGACAGGCAGATATGATGCCCAAGACTTAAAGATGTCCTCCACTCTACAATGTAAGACATCTAGAACTCTCTTGATGGTATTCAGAAAAATCCCCAACTAGCACAAGAAAATAATGGTAAGATGCCAAAAACTGCAGCTACATAACACAGACACACAGATACACAAAGCAACTTACTTGACAAGGTGCAGCATAGAGTGCTGTTGATTGTCTTCTCGTCAGTTTTTGAACATGCATGTTAAGCCTCTTTGGAATGCTATCTTTCAAAGGCGTCAAGATGTCATTGTATTGCTTCTCCAATGCCTTAATTATTGCTCTTTCCACATCAGCAACAGCCTTCCAAGTCAAAAGAAAAACAAATTCACATAATCTCAAAAATTGGCATAAAAATGCAACAGAATCTAAGGATTCATATAAATTTCCGTGGTTTACACGCAAGAAAGAGAGTGTGATGGATTTTTCTGGTGGTAAAGAAAACATACATTTTCCAGAATTAATGAATACTGAGGCCACCGGTTGATCACCACTTCATACTCAATAAGGGAATCCTTGATTTTCTCATACATTTCTTCAGCAAATGGAGAGGTGGAATGATTTGTTGTTACTCCAGCCCATGGCACCTTTTCTGCTCTACACTGCTCAAGCAAGTTAAGTTGCATATCCTGCACCCATACCATTATGTAACTATGGAACAAGCCCATCGAGTCTACACCACCCTGCACAGGACTGAAACAAAAAAGATATGGCATTTCAGTAAAACGGCTTCAACTTTTGGTGCTTGTCATATTTATTTAATATATAGCAAGTGAATCTAGATAATGTCATAATTGGTTATGGATTATATTTTTTATTATAAACCTGATATTCCATAGCTCAAGATTCCGTTGAAAATCAGCAATTGCTACCAGAAGTTCATTTATATGTGGCTGTGGGCTAGACGGAGGCCAGGCAGAAAGGAAACTTCTAAGCCTATTGCAAAGCTCTGTGCTGTAAACAGCGGCTGTGATGTTCGACAAGTCAATTGCACTGAAAGTGGACAAAGCATTAGAAATTCAGTGCACTGAAAGTCAGAAGATACATAAAGTGATCATCTCAACATGTTTTTAAAGCAGGTAATATTAATTATCATTGATTATATGTGTTACAATAGATTCAAAAAATTTCAATATTAAATTCCTATGTAAAAAAAAAGGTAAAATTCATAGTGTAAATAATTTTGCGTTAGTGTTTCCATAGTGAAGATTAAATTCATATGTGTGCTGTATCATCACCTGAACACATATCATTTTTGGTGACAAAACATTTCACAGGTGAAGATGTCAATACCTTGGGAATATATGCTGGTTGTGGATCTTGATGTCTGCTTGGATCTCTTTGCCAATGCTCAAACATAAATTCTTAATTTTCAAATAAGCTGTAGTGATGGTAACGGAATCCATGAGGAAACCTTCTGAGTTGCTAGACACAAACTCATCAGTTTCAATCATGTGTTTCCTACACCTTTTCTTAGCTGCTGTCTGTAAAGAATTACTATTTGATTTAGACTGTTATTTATGACAAATGTAACAACAAAAGGACAAAAGGAAAATGGGTATGCTACTAGCTTGCACATAGAGAAAATATAGAGAATAATGGAGGAAACTTGCCAACTAAACAGAGAATTAAATTGGGTTCTATAACTAATCACTAGAGTAATATGCATGTGGATATGCAACTTTGCCCAAATATGCAAAAGATTGCTCAATTGAAGGTGTGGCTTTTCAAGCAGTACAATTGTTGAGTATAATGACCACATGTTTAGCTAACCTGCAAATAGTTTCTCAGCATAGTCTGTGCATCTGGAGATAATATATCATGAAGAAGGGTGTAGACTTCAACAGCGGGAGCTAAAGCTGGTGCAGCAGATTCTTGCACTGGTCCAAAAAGGTCCGCCAAACCTGTGGGAGAGTTTTCAACCAGAGACTTGTAGTTCTCAAAAACATTTGCCAAGAGACTCCCGATTTGTGTTTCACAATCTAATAGTAAAGTTTTCTGCAACAATTTGATACATACATTAAGAGCTAGTCCTTTAAACTACGAAAAACAATATGCATAACACAAAATAACAATTTGATACATACATTAAAAGCCATTCATGTCAAGATTATGTTAGTTTTCAAGCTGTCTGTACCTTAACTATGGAAGTAAAAAATCCAAAAAATCACAGGCAGATATGATTGCCTGTATAAAATAAAGTTCGTATAAAATCAAATTATAGGCAGATATGATAACTTCCAGTTCTTGTAGAAAATCAAATTTGTTAATACTTTTGGACTGGATTGCCCAACAATTAACATGTGATCAACAAAAAGATAACATGAGGTATATTCCTTTCACATTATAAGTTGAGCACAATTAAACTTCATCTTTTCTCCATTATGCCAAAAAGTACAGTTCTTCATTAATACCATTATCTATCAATACTTGTGTTCATTTGCCACAAGCAGCAGGAAAAAAATTTCAATATTTTCTCTCATGAAATAACAGAAAAGGCAGCAGGTGGCATTTAAATGGGAATTAAAATGTAAGTGTCCTCAATTTGTATTTGGAGATGCCTACTTTGTTTTTTTTTATCTCAAAGTAAAAAAAGCATAGATTCTTTTTCAAGAGATTATTTGGAAAGTAAAAGGACGCATCTACAATTTGTAAGGCCTACCTCTTGTCTAGTCAAACTCTTCCTAGCCCTTATTATGGGTACCAACAACTCGTTTACAAGCTCTAAGCAGCCTTTTGTTGGAGTCGCCACATTCATGACGTGTGAAAGAAATCTATAACAGAAAAAAAAATTGAAAATGAAGATATTGCAAGGAAATATAATTGCAAAGGGTAAAGTATAAAACAAATTACTCGACTGAATTGAATTACTTTCAAGCAAGTACCTCAATTTTGTGTATGAATCAGAAACACCATAATAATCTGCAAATTCAGTTAAAAGCCACTTCCAAGATCCATGCAATTGCAAGTTTCGAGAATGAAAATGTTGTGCACGCATAGCAGCCTCTAACAGTAGATCATAAGCTAGAGTTTCCACCACAAGACCACTCTGTATAATATAGCATAAAACAAACTATTGAAACTTCCACATTTGTTATCATGAAGAAATTGATGGGACAGAACCGAGATAAATTCATCCCTACTTGAATGAATATGTGAGGAGTGTCAACTAAGTAAAAAATTTCAACAAATAAAATATCGTAAAATCTTTTAAGATGGACAAAAATAATTACACAAAGACATAAAAAATTTTAATGTGAAAAATCTTTCAATGTAAAGGATAAAAACTACATGATTTCTTATGGTCTAAGTAAAAGAGCTACACTATCAAAAATTAATGTTTATAAAAACTGCAAACTACTACAATAATCCTCAATCAAAGTTTCAACAACAAATTAACCAAACAACAAGAGATGAATAAGAGAATAAAGAAATATCACAAAAAAAATTATTGTTCATATAAAACGGATAAGCTTTGATTGTTCAAATCCGATCTCCACCGTCCAAATCAAAGAACAATCTATCCCAAATGTGCTCACCAAATTTTAGCTTCATCGGACCACAAATGACCATTCGACCATAGGAGAAAGCCAAACTGGTCACTACTACAAGAAGAACATGAACAATAAATTTCGATCTATAAATACTAGAAATCCAATTGTCCAAAACTGATCTCTGCCGTTCATAATAAAGAACAATAAGTCCTCTAAATGCCCAACAAATTTCAGCCTGATTATAACACAGATGATTGTTTGATCCCTAGAAAAACCAAAACTGATCTGATGTGATTTCTCAGCAAAAAACCTTTTTCCTCTCCTTTTTTTGTGGCTAAATATTTGTCTCACATGCAACCTAGGGTTAAAGTGTATAGGCTAAAACATTACTAGTTTAATAGGCCAAAAGAATGGGCTCAAACAACATTGGTTTTCCACATAGAAGGGAACCCAAAACCCAACAATTCTCCCTCTTCCGACTATGTGGAGGAGTTTGCCAAACCGCCAACCATAGGACATGCATCAAACTTCAATCTTGATAAAGTCTTTGTGCACATATTAGAACCATTATCATCAGTGTGTATCTTCTCAAGTTCAAGCTGCTTAGAATCTAAAATATTACGAATCCAATGATATCTCACTGATATGTGTTTGGATCTACCATGAAAAGTAGAGTTCTTACCAAGATGAATAATACTCTGACTGTCACAAAATAAGACATATCTCTTTTGTGTAAAGTCAAACTCATTCACAAACTTCTTCATCCAAAGCAATCTTTACATGCTTCAGTCACTGCAATGAACTCCTATAGTAGACAATACAATGTATTTCTGCAACCCAAATTATCATGCCACAGCTCCCCTTGCAAAAAGTAATCAGATACCCAGAAGTAACTTTCTTGAATTCGTATCCTTTATCAAATCAGAATTTGTATAACCACTGAGAATGGGTTTTCTAATCCCAAAACACAACTTTAAACTATCAGTGCCACGAAGATATCTCAAATTCCACCTCACAGCATTTCAGTGCTCTTTCCTTGGATTAGATAGAAATTTAGTAATAGTACCAACTGCATGAGTTATATATGGCCCAATACAAACCATAGCATACATCAATATCTATTGCAGATGCATAAGAAATTTTTTGCTCACTAGAAGAAGACTATTCGACACTCAATCTGAAAGATAAAACAAGAGATTACATGTTTAGCTTTAGTAATGTTAAATCGTTGCAGTACCTTCTCAATGTACTTTTCTTGAGACAACTTCTTGCATTTTCTATCATTAATAATCCTCAAGCCAAGAACGTGTTTTATTGACCTTAAATCTTTCATTGCAAAAAACTTGCTCAACTCTTTCTTAAAGCTATCAATCCTGGAAGAACTAGAACCCACAATGAGCATATCATCAACATATAACAACAGGATAATAAAATCACTATCAGAAAAATCTCTACACAAAAACACCATGATCAAGAGTAGTCTTCTTGTAGCCTTGTTGAGCTATAACTGACTCAAACTTCTTATTGCCTAGGTGCTTGTTTCAACCCATATAAACTCTTTTTCAATTTGCAGACATAATTTTCTTTTCCTTCCACAAAAAAACTTTTATGTTATTCCACGTAGATTTCCTCCTCTGAGTCACCATGAAGGAAGATTGTTTTAACATCCATTTTCTCAACTTCACAAAATAACACGAATTGATGACATCTTGACTATTGGTGAGAAAATCTCCTCAAAGTCAACTCCCCTTTTCTGACTGAAGCTATTGACAACTAATATGGCTTTGTATCGTGGAGATGAGGAATTATCTTCTTGCTTTACTCTATAGATCCACATATTATTCATGAATTTTCTATCTTTAGAAAGCTTCACTAATTCAAATATTTTGTTCATCTTTTCTGCCAAACCATTCAACTGATGAGTCGTCTTAGGAGGTGTCTTCTGATGTCCGATACCATGTTCTCTGCAATATGCATTCACAATACTAACCACCATTATCAGTATGAATACATTTCAACTTCTTTTTAATTTCTCTCTCAACAGAAGCTTGAAATTCTTTAAATGCACTAAGCACTTGATCTTTGACTTTAAGGTACGAACCTAAAGTCTCCTTGAATGATCATCAATAAAGGTCACAAAGTAAAGTACGCCACTAATTGACTTTTCCTTCAAAGGACTACAAATATTTGAATGTACCAGCTCAAGCAAATCATCTTTCATGGGAGGAGAATAATGTTTGAAAGAAACTCTCTTTTATTTTCTAGCCAAGCAATGAACACACCTGTCTAACCTTACACCTTTCAATCTTGAAAGTAAATTCTTTTTAGCGAGACAAAAATCAAGTCCTTTCTCACTAATATGACTCAACCTCTTATGTCATAATTTCGAAGAGCTAAGGAACCTTTGCTGAGTTTATATTTCCCATCATCAAAAGTGTTGCAATAGCCATCATCATCAAGCTTACTAGTGAAGATCAAATACAACCCAATATCTGGTGCATGTCTAACATTTTTTAGCTCTAACTTTGTTTCATTTTGGGTCTTTAAATGAACAGTTCATTGGCCTATCACCTTTGAAACTCCATCATTACATATTTTCAAAATTCTAAAATCACCTGGAGATTGATCATATTCTCTTAATAAACTATAGCCAAATCATCATCTGAAGTGGTAGTAGCAATACGATCAATATTGTTGTCATTCCCATTCTTTTCTTGCTTCTTTTTGTCTGCCTTATTCTCTTTCTTCCACTTATAACAATATTTCTTGATATCCTCTGATTTACCCAGTGATGACATTTAAGGTTCTTGTACCTTGATTTTAATTTACTCATGCTCTTGCCTCTATTCTGATCTTGATTCTTACTTTTACTTCTCTATCTGTTTTTAGTAACCAAGATTTCTAACTGTGAACTAGATGTCCCATGAGTTCTTCTTCTCACCTTTTCATTCAAAATGTCAGTCCTTGCATATTGCATGATTATGACACTTTCAGAAGTAGAATTAGTTAAAGATGTATGAAAGTTTTTTCATGAGTCAGAAAGTGTAGTCAACAGCCAAAATCCAATAACATCTTTATCAAATTTGACACCTATGCCAAAAAATTAATCAAAGATACCTTGAAATTCGTTCACATGATCAAGTATAGAACATTCTTTATATTGCAAGCGTATAGCTTGTTTAAGCAAAAATAACCTACTGCTTCCAGTCTTTGAAGCATAAAAAGTTTTAAGTTTTTCTTATAAGGTTTCAGCATTTGTTCCATTGGTAATATAATTCATTATATTATTTTTCTATCCATTGCCGAATAAAACCATGTACTTGTAGATTCTCAGATTCTCAATCTTCATCGGATTTTTTAAAAGCAAACACAGGTAAATACAACTTTTTCACAACAAGAAGATTCTTGATTTTTCTTTTCACTTGTGATACTTTGTGCCATCCAAATAAATCATTTTACTCATATTCACCTCCATCATTCAAACAAGCAAAAAACCACAATCAACCAATGAACTAGTAAACCAGGCTCTGATACCACTTTGATGGGAATGAACCGAGATAAATCTTTCCTATTTGAATGAATCTATAAGGAGTGATAGCTGAGTAAAAATTCAGTAAACAAATATCGTAAAATCTACCCCTAAGATGTATAAAAATACTTATACAAAGACACAAGAATTTTTAATGTGGAAAACCCCTTCAATGTGAAGGATAAAAACCATGGGGCCTGCCCTGGTCCAAGTAAAAGAGGTTCACTATTAAAAATTAATGTTTATAATAACTACAAGCTACTACAATAATCCTCAAGTAAAGTCTCAACAAAAAATCAACCAAACAACAAAAGATCATGCAAGGGAATGGAGAAATATCACAAAAAAAACTATTGTTCATGCAAAAACAGATGAGCTCCGGTTGTTCAAATCCGATCTCTACTATCCAAATCAAAGAATAATCTATTCTTACGTTCTCACAAAATTTCAGCCTAATCAGACCACAATTGACAGTCAAATCCTAAGACAAAGCTAAACTAGTCACTCTTGTAAGAAGAATTGAACAAAAAATCTAGTAGTCCAAAACCGATCTCCACCATTCATAATGAAGAACAATGAGTCCTCTAAATTCTCACCAAATTTTAGCCTGATCGGAACACAGAGATGGTTATATGATCGCTAGAAAAATCAAAACTAGTCTAATGTGATTTCTCAGGAAAAAAAAAAACCTTTTTCCTCTTCCTTTTTGTTCTCTTTCTCTTTGGTGGCTAAAAACCGTCTCACATGCAACTTAGAGTTAAAGTGGTATAGGCTTAAAACATTAATAATAGGCCAAAAAAGTGAGCTCAAACAACATGGATTTTCCATTTAGAAGGGAACCCTAAACCCATCAATTATTGTTATAATTTCAAGTGTGAGAGGAAGAGATAGATCTCACGTCGGAAAGAGATGGACTTAGTGAGAAAATATATCAGTGAAAAGGACCCATATACTCAGTGCCTTAATGTTTTGAGTTGAAGTGTGGTAAGGGTGTATACTGATCGGGTTCGATAGGATTTGGAGAATATTCCAACTCCAAATCCGACCGAACCCTATAGAAGAGGAAAAAAACAATCCGAAGCTGACTAATTTGCAGTTAATTCGATCGACTAGTACAAAATTTGCATTCGATCGGTTTTTATGGGTGGGCCCAGATTGGAACATCAACAAATTGAATAAAAAAAAATTCTCAAATCAAAACATTTCCTATATCAAAACAAGAAAGAAACTAATTAGAAACATTTTTTATTAATATTATAAACTATGAAACTTGTTTTTCTAAACTGAAACCCTAAAACTAAATTAAAAGAGATAAATGATGTAGATAAGAAAACAAATCAGCAAATAAAAATCCTAAAACTAAAATCACTATCAATTTATACAAAACAAATTACAATTACACAAAATAAAATCCAAAAATAAAAACAAATTGTCAAATTCAACCATAAAACTAAAAATCGAAACGAAATTTTCACAAAACTCAGTGAATATTCAAAAATAAAAACTCACCAATAATGACAACAAATTCGAACAAACCACCTACAATAGTTAGATCGGTTGATATGAAGAAAATATTTGTATAATAGAAGATTACAAGTATTTTTAAGTGATAACAAGGTGAAAAATTTTTAAGAGAGACAAAGTCTGAATGAAATTGATGTGGGGTAAAAAATAAAGATGAATATATTCATCTTTAAAAGAAAACAATGTCTTTTTATGTACAAATGCATATTATATATTATATAAGTCGGTCGGTTACAGGTTTATATGATATTTCTAGGCCCAAGCCGACTGACCAATGTAAACAAAATTTTGTTAACAAAGTAGGCAAGCCATCAACCTATCTGTAGAAGAGAACCAACTAAACCCAGCCTTACAGCTTCGGGATGGGTGGGTTCGGTTGGTTGCAATTATTTTGCACACCCCTAGAATGTGGCGTCAAGCTGGCGAAGTATGTTCTTTCACGAGGCCCATGAAGAATATCTGAGTAAGTGGGCTCTCTGGACTTAAGAATTAGTATAAGAGCCAGGTTTGGTAAGAAGGAGTATGGCGATAGTGGTCAGATTTCGTAGTTGTGCACAAGGAAGAGCAACATTACTGTCTAGACCGGTGGAGTAGAAGAGCTCTAAGATAACACCAATGTGGAAGCCCAAGCCTAATGTGGAAGCTCACACTTAAAGGAAAAATTGTTAGAATTTCAAGTGTGAGAGGAAGAGAGAAATCTTACATTGCAAAGAGGTAGACTTAGTGAAAGATATATAAGTGGAAAAGACCCATAAACTTAATGTTTTAAGGTTTTGGGTTTGAGTGAGGCGTCAAGCCAACGACGTATATTCCTTCACTAGACTCAAGTATTCGGGCCTAATAGAAATCACACAATAGAAGTAAACATTTGACATGATGTACCCACACGCAAGCATGCCATCTTTTCCAACTGTTCATCTAAATGCTCATTTTCAAAGTAATTATGTTCTTGAATACAAAATTTTGCCTAATTAAAAACTTATTCAAAAGCTTATCAATGAGAATGGAATAGTTGGACTCTGAGCATGCTAACCAGGGACGGAGTCAGGATAAAGTGTTAGGGGGGGTCAACCAGTCAATATAAATAGTTATAGTATTTTTTTAAAAAAATAATAATTACAAAATTGACATAGTTAATATTCATTCCTAAAATAAGTTTAAATATATTTAACCTATTAAAATAGAACACACTATTCTTTCAAATCACGAAAATCATCTATAAGTGAATCAATAGAAAATATTTCAGCAATTTCTTTTTCGATATATAGTAGCAAACAATCAGAAAGAAATTTATCTTCAATCTTGTTGTAGAGCTTATTTTTAATTATGTTCATTACTGGAAAAAAAAATCACTTTGTAGTAGCTATGAAAACTAATAGAGTAAAAATAAGAATCACTACTCTATATACAAGAAGATCTCCACTCAATTAGGAATAACATTAAAATAAAAATTCTATTTTATGTAGGAAATAATTCTCCATCAAATTTATGAATCTCTCTCATATACAAAATAGGAAAAACTTTCTTTCAAATCTGGATTTTGAGACACAATTCTAACATTACTTATAAAGAGATAGAATATAATAATATTCATATTCTCTTTTAATTTTTTTTAGTTTGCATTAATACCAAATTTGCAGGGGTACAAAATTTAAGGTTTTTTATTATTTTTAAAATTTTTTAATATATATATAAATTGGGAGGGGCCTTTTATTATTTTTGAAATTTTTTCATATATATGTATAAATTGGGAGGGCCAAGACCCCTTCCAATATATACATAGCTCCGTCATTGATGCTAACACGCAACGTCAAGTCCGATCACAGATCAGTTGATTAAATTTGTAATATTCTTAAATCTTAAACATTTGTAACTCTACTTTATGTTGTAACTGACTTGGTAATGACTTTATGTTGCAACTGACTTGGTAAATTTTTTTAGTTTGCATTAACACCAAATTTGTAGGGGTACAAAATTTAAGGTTTTTTTTATTTTTAAAATTTTTTAATATATATATAAATTGGGAGGGGCCTTTTATTATTTTAAAAATTTTTTAATATATATATATATAAATTGAGAGGGCCAAGGCCCCTTCCAAATATATACATAGCTCCGTCACTAATGCTAACACACAACGTCAGGTCTGATTACAGATCAGTTGATTAAATTTGTAATATTCTTGAACATTTGTAACTCTACTTTATGTTACAACTGACTTGGTAATGGATTTGGCATAGAAAGGCTAGGCTTGAATAAAAGAAGCGGTTGCAGTAGGTTGAAAACCACTGTAACACCAGTCGCAGCTTTATCATGGTATTAATACTCACTGAGAAATAGGAAATAAGGATTATGCAATTAAGACTTGGAAATTGAACTAATTTGAGTTGGAAGAAGCGAAACCTTTATATTATTAGTCTCATCACATGTGATTGTACTACCAACTGAGAGTTGTATCTTCCCAACACATTCTTGATCATCATGGAATAAGGGCCACCACCGGATTCTGTCACTCTGTATAATTTAGACAATCATATCATGCAACAGGTAGTCATTAGAAAGGCATTATATATTTCTAAGAATACCTGATATTGGAATATAAAAGAAAATTTACATACAGGATTATCATTTAGTGATGAAATTTGAATTGTAGCTCGACCTTGGACTATTTTCTTTGCATCTTGGACCTCTACTAAAAGAACATCTCCTTCACTCTCTGGGAAACTGAATTAAATTCACACATAAGTTTTCTCATACATCTATGGCATAACCATTTAAAAGGATATCTAAAACTGTAACTAGTACCCATCTGGGGAGGATATGTGATTTGGTTTTATAATTCTCATGGTGTAGTATAAAGTATAAAATCCAAAGGCATATATGAGTGAAAATAAGACATCTCTTGGTCATATATGGTACATCATTCGACCATATGCCATATTGAACCATTCTATGATTCATTCAATAAGATAACCTGGCTTATAATCTAGATCCTCTCCAGCTAGAGGTCTGCAGCAGATTATTGTTATAACTTTATGAAGTGATAAAAATTCATCAGCTACCAATTGGCAATCGCATGCCAGAAGACAAGTTGAAAAAAGTAAGATAAGAACTTACAAGACATGATACTCCCCACTTCCAGGGTGTAAACAAATGGTAGAACCTGGTTCAACTTCAGTATCTTTACTAACGCTCTTCAGTTGGAATAAGCATGAAAATTGCTCTACAAACATGAAAAGAATAATTTTTAATTATCTGGTGAAAAAATGTTGTAGAAGTTTTTTTACTTCAAATTTTATCAATATAAATGACTTTGCATAGTCAATACTCATGATTTACATGGATTGACATGAGAACATCATACATGATACATGAGAAAGCTTCTATCATTGTATAAATGAACCAATAAAAGGGAACAACTTTTTATGGCACAAACCTTCTGATGTCACTGAAAATGAAGCCAGTTTAAGAGAATTCATGCCAGTTTTCACTAATGATGAAACATGTCGGACATACTCTTTCCCAACTTGCATGTAGACTGCACTGCGCTGAGAGTATGTGCTCTTAATTTTTCGCCTAGGTATTACTCGAAGTTTCCTTACTGCCAATTCCAACAAGTACAGCTCAGAAAAATTACTGAAAGAAGTGTTTTAAAGAAAATCTCAATTTTGATGGAGCACTAAACATTATCCACAATATTCATTATATAGGAAGGTTTTTTTCATCCATTAGAGCTTTCAAACCGAAGTATAAATTTATACAACTTCAATAGAATCAAGAAGAAAGCCATTGTGCAATCAGAAACATGGTGGCTAAGTCTATAGTAGCATGAAATGCAACTCTGACTTATCATTCTTTCTATCAATTTCTTAATGCAGTGTAGGTGCAAAGGGACTATTTGAAATCTTACCTTCCACTCTTATCTTCCCAACAACCTTCTTTATCTTCAAAGGGAATATTTGTTCTGTATTATTGGTAGTTCTTACTTCTACTGGTTGTACACCCTTTGGTTGCAGCAAAAAATTGTGTAGTCTATATTATGAAGACAAGATACCATTCAGAGTTATAGGCCAAGCATACAACTTAATAGAAATTCACAATTTCCCAATGGCTATAAACAAAATTTTTGAGAATAAAAAGCATGAAGGAGAAGCCCTACCCAAAGGCACTTCGAAGAAGCAGACACTCATCTCGCAGGAACTCAGGAGCCTCAGTGCATTCCCGGGCCCATGCATGGAGACATAATCGGATACATGCATCATAAGCTATTAGAGTTTGCCAAGCATATTGACCACTGCAACAATTATAAAGATGGGAAATAAGATAATAATCTATTTATTCGAAAGGATCAAACAAAGACGCTGATTTCAGAGCTAAGATTGCTATAATCGATAAATTGTGTGTGAGTGTGACTATCTTTCTTCAAATGTACATTCACAGTGCACCCAAGACAAATTTACATTAAGAGAAATAGTAACAACAGCTTTAATATTTAATTCCAAAATTCATGACCACATCAACATGAATTCTTGGTTCCTCCATTCAGTCCATGCAACGCAAATGATAAACGGGCATGTGAAACTCCACTGAAATGACTAGCAGTCATAAAACATGTATAACTACTATCAAATATTATAAATAATTTGAATTTAACTAATCATACCTTTTGTTATAATAAGATGAATTATCCAATGAGTTTGTCTGCCAGTAAGGCATGGTTTGTTCCTTTGCTCCAGTTAGTCTGCATTGACAGTTTTCAGCAAACTGATCCACATTTTGTTTATCCAAAAATAGAAAAAGAAGGACAAATATAATTAAATAGATAACAATGAAATGGGTCAATGAGAAGTGTTCAACTACTTAGTGGACTAAGAAATTCAGTACCTTTCAACAAATTCAGTGCTATGCATAGATTTCAATGTTCGATCTACTAAACCTTCTTTGTTTCCATCAAAATTTTCTGTTTCTTCTGATTTACAAACCCCAACAACAGTCTGTTCAATTTCTGGTTCAACCACAAAGCTCTCTCCTTCTCCCCTTGGTTCCATTATTGGAGGTGCACTTGGAGTCCCCAAATCTCCAAACCCCTTAAACATACTTGTTTCATTACCAGAATTACCCTAATATTCACAGCAAGCATCAATACCCAGAATTAAAATGGAAAAAAAAAACAAACAAACCAACGGAAACCCCTATTATTACCAAAGTATAACTCATATCAAATATTACAAGTACACTATAATCAAAAGAAACATCAATCACTAAGATAACTGACTTTCAGAACTTACATCAAATACCACTTGTGCATTGCGTATCTGGACTCTCTCTCGAAGTGGGCAACTTCCACCACCAGGGGTCGAATTCTTAAGGAAAGCTTTTCTATTACCTAGTTCACCATCTGTGGTGAACCTTCTGAAATTTCCAGAAACTTCAATTTTCAAATCTTCTTTCAATAACCCTCTATTCAACCTTGTTTTAGACCTGTTCCCAAATATCTCCTCCTCTTCATAGCATTCCATTACTGGCTTCTCCAAGTAGTCAATATCAGTAAGACCCACATCATCTTCCTCCTGCTCGGAGCAGTTTCCACCCACATTATCACAAACTGAAGCTACGTTCTCATTATCATCGTCGTCAGGGCAAGGGGCTACCACTAAACTGCGAGGCGTTAGCAGTCCAGAGTGGAATTTAAGAGGAGGTAAGAAATGAGAAGAGCCAAAACCATTGGAATTGTATAAAATTGGAGATTTTGGAAGTGGGCCCATAGGAGATTTTGGACTTGGGTCACGAGGAGATAGCTTCTCTGTTAATGGAGACAAAGGAGATCGAACACGGGGTTCTTGTTTCTCTGATCCCTGCAAGCACATTTTGCAATTCATAACAAATCAAGCTCTAGGAAAAGAAAATTTCACTCAAATGCAACGCCAATTTCACCTAGCTGAAGCTAAGAACATAATCTAAAAGGGGAATTCAAAGAAAAAATTGGAAAAGGGAAAAAGAGAGATCAGAACCTGTTTGATCCAGTTGATTGCGCTTTCATCTAGACCTTCAGTAAACATTTTCGTTTATTTTTTCCCTCTGGGATTTGGAGAGAGACAGAGGGAGAGAGGTGGATTCAAAGAGGAAAAAAGGAAATGGGAGATCAAATCAAGAACTGAAGAAGAAGAAGAAGAAGAAGAGACACAGAGTTGAGCACTTGGGCAGAGGTAGACAGAGTTTCGAAGAAGGGAGCGTCAGTGGGGGCTTTTGGGTTTTAAAAGTTAACGGCTAGTTTGAGATTATTATTATTATTATTATTATTATTATTATTATTATTATTTGATCAAATTATTATTATTATTATTGAGAATCCATAATTTTATTCTTATATTATAAAGACTACTTTCATACGAAAGTCGAAAAGTGAGGTTTCAGATAAATTTATTTACTTTACAATTTTTACTTTATTTTATTTTAGATAATAATAACAAGCTGAAAGGATAGAACGCAACACTAAAGTATGGCTAAAATTTAGAGTTGGATTTTAATTTTTTTAATAAAATATGTTTTTTATTATAATGGAGAGGACTCATTGTTAAAAATTTTAGGCAAAATAATCAAATATGACAAAAAAAAATATTTTTAAAGAATTAGATTTTTTAAAAAAATATTATGTGAATTATTATCAATATTTTTATATTAGCACAAATATTTAGATTATTAATCATAATATTTAATGGAAAGATGAGAAAAAATTAAAATTTATCAAAATTTATTTATCTAATTATTCATCTAATTATTTATGTTATTAACAATACACACTGAATAATTCATCTTTAAACTCACACTAAAAATTATTCCAAAATAATTAAGACAAAACTCATTTTGTAATTTTTTATTCATCCTGTCCATTAACTATTCACATATTTTAATTTCTGCTATTACATAAATGATAAATCAATGGAAAAATTTATGAATGTAAACTTTTATTTTTGCCACACATTGTAGTGTATATTAAGGAAAAAATGATAAAAACTAAAAATAAGAAAGTCTTTGCTTTAAAAAAATATTAATTTTTTTTATAAATTATTCTTTCAAAGTCAAGTTGGACAGAACCTAATTATATATTTAAAAATTTAAATTCAAAACCTCTAATTAAATTAGAATAATTTTTTATCAACTGATTCAATGGTTAGGAAATAGCAAATTTTAATCTTCAAAAAATAATATCATAATAATTGTATTTTTTTTTAATCAATTGGGTGTTCATTTTAAATTTAATGTCAATTATACTTTGAAAGTCAAAGTTGCTTAATTAATATATTATGTTAAATGTCAGGAAATAATGATAATTTACTTGTAATATTTTTAATGTGTATGTGTTGATCATTTTTATTTAAATTCAAGTGTGATCTACCTTGACAAGGCCAATGATAATTATATATACCGCATAATATATACTTATAATTTTTAATACATCTGATACATTTAATGACTTTGAATATTGATCTTACTCCATGATATTTGAGCATACCAAAAAAATATTTTTTAATTGAGAAATCAAAGAAAGATGTTTTTTATTCAACATTTTCACTATTTTAAATTGATAGATATATTATATTTTCTCAATATGTAATAGAAAAAATTATGAAATAAAATTATATTATATAAATAAAATTTGAATTCCAACTTCAACTCATATTCAATTTGGATAATTTTTATTTATTGTCTTTCAAGAATTAACTAATGTCTATTGCCGCTCCTCAAATTTATTTTTTTGACATTGGTCATCTCTCAAATTCACATCAATAAATCTTTTACTATTAGAGTTATTAACTACAGATGATGCGACATAGCTAATTGATGTGACATACTGACATATAAAATAATTATTTTAATAATATTAAGATATGGTTCAAACGTTAGAATTTTTAGTTTGCCTAGTTAATAGCCAAGAATTGATTAATTTGAGCCAAAAAAAAAAAAACTATAAGGACGATAATAAATATTGGTTAATTTTTGAAAGACAATGATGAATATTAGCAAATTCTGAATATGAGTGAAAAGTACTTATTATTAATGTTTTTTTAGTAAATTTAAGATGACGATGTGACATTATGATATGGTGCTATATTAGTACATATGCTAATATGGCATATTGAAAATGTATCATGTCAGTATGTATGCTGATGTTATATTGATATTAATACTACAGTCAATTAGTGATATCATGTTATTCGTGGTTAAAGGCTCTAACGGTAAAAAAATTATTAATATAAATTTGACCAACAATCAATATAAAAAATAAATTTGAGGGATGAAAATAGGCATTAATCTATTTTCAAGGGATGAAGGCTAAAAATTACCCTATTTAATTTATATTTGTTGTCGAATTATGCTGACATGCACAAATATCAAACATGAATTGGCACACGGTCATTAAAAGGGGTAGTGTTGCGGTGACTCCATTTGAAATGGAGACACCTAACTCCATTTCTGCTGAAAAGATTATGAGTCGTTGGATGTATTGAAAAAATTTAGACCATTAATATTAAAAATATTTATTGTAAGATTAGATACACATTATCATTATCATATAGTATAAAAGCTTTAAAACCCTAATTTCTATCCATTTGTAACTCGTTGTTTAGGGGGGTGTATTCAATTCAGATTTTAAAAGATTATGTCAGATTTTTTATAATCCATGGATTATGTAAAATCCATGGATTGTTTTAATTCTACATAGACTAGGATAGATTTTAATGTATTTTATTATAAGGATTTGTTTAGATTCTAAAAAGTCCATAGATTGTTCTAACATCAATTATAGAATAATTAAAAATTATAGAATAAAAATAAAAATAATTACGATTTGAAACAAAAGAGTTTAACACAAAATAATACATCGATCATTGTCATAAGTAACAAAATTTTTAGCAACCAAAAGAGTTATTATCTCCAAATTATTTTTTATGTATGTCAAAATGCATCAATGAAAATGTAAAGGCAACACATTACTCAAAATGCAAAGACAATTTAAAAATGGGAGATTTACGATTGGGTCCTCGTATTTATAGCCAATCTGCCCTAAGATCCTCACAAAATTGTAAATATGCTCTGAGGTCCCTATCGTTTTAACAATATCTCCTTTAAGGTCCTTCCGTCAAATTTTGCCATTAGCTTGTTTAAAAAAAATTACAATTTGATCCTCGTAAATGTCATTTTATTTCTACACTATAATATATTTATGGGAGATTTACGATTGGGTCCTCATATTTATAGCCAATCTGTTCGTCTCCCCTTTTTTTTGTGAGCATCAAAATCTTTAGGTTTGTGAGAAGATTTGTAGATGGATTTCTATTTATACCAAATATTCTAGAATCCATCACAATCCATTATTCAATGAATTCTTTGAAAATCCATAGAATTTTCAATACCATTGGATTTAGAAGGATATTTTAAAATCCTAATTGAATACCCCGAGATTTTAAATGACTTTTTAAAATCCTAATTGAATACCCATAGATTTTTAAAATACAAAAAAATCTTATAGAGTCTCTATTGAATACACCCCCCTTAGTGTGCGCCGGTCAGTGTCTAGTTCATGCGATTGTTCTTGTATCGCCGTTCAAGTTTCTAGTATCTAGTTCTTGTGATCGGATAGAGGTATGTAATTTTTTCTTTTTTTTATTTCTCCCTCCACACCGCCTCCTTCCCTTGCTCTCTCTCTCTCATTCTCTCCGCTGACCATCTCTCTATTTTTAATCCGCAATTGGGTCTCGATCTGCATCATCGTTGAATCCAAGTAGCAGAAAATTGGCACACAAGGCAGCAAGTCTTGATTTTTCTATAGTATAAGGTAAGTGCTTTTATTCATATTATTGTTTAGCTATTCTTCATTGTTTTTATATAATATAATGAAAAATATTTTATCTTAACGTTCAACATCTCTACATTTTATTCTCCATTTTTGCCTTCATTACTCAAGCTCCCATTTCTCCCTTTGCTTTTAACTTACTCATTGTATACTGTTCGGGAGGATGTGTTGATTACATTAGGGAAAAACATACTGTTGAGTTGCAATCAGGTCTCAATCTGCATCACCACTCATCAAAGAGCAACTGATTTGGGTTTGCATTTCATTTGTTTCTATCATTTTCATTAAATTATTAAAGCTATTGATTTGTCGTTTCATTGAATTTTCAAGTAAGATTTAGTTTCTTTTTGTTTTGTTAATCTGTATTTAGGTCTTGTTGTTAGAAATTTTAGAGTTTTGTTGAATTTGTTAGAAAATCACACAGCTCTCTCTCTCTCAATACCCAACGCCTGAAGCTTGGAAAATATCAACAAAAGGTTTTACTTTTACTCTCTTTCTTTTCAAGGTTTGTTAAATTTTGAATTGAGTTTATTAGTTTATTGTTTGTTTTGGTTGTATTGTTGGTTATATGGAGTTAATGGAAGATAAAAAAAAGTGGAATGGGATCGTCATTAAAACTAATAAACACATCTTTTTTTAAAGTCTTTTTCGATGCTTTTGATTTTTTATTTATTTCTGCCTGCACCTTCCTTAGTTATTTATGAGAGTTAACAAGGACATCAACAAAGAAAGATTAGAGTTCTTAAGGATTTTTAGTGGATGGATAAGATGAATAGGGAGATTTTTTTTTAATTGGAATGATGACATTATCTACTGATTTATGTTTTCAAACTTGTGTAATCAGTAGTTTCAATTTATATTGTTAATTTTTTTTTTATTTCATTTCTTTTCAATGTTATTTTGTCAAATTTAACCTACATTTTAGCTACATCAACTAACTATCGGATTTTTTTTTTATTGTTTTGGATGTTTATTTTTCTCCTCATCACCATCGTTGTCTCTCCTCATTGCTACCCTCTCATCATCGTTGTCTCTTTGTCGTCGGGCCTCCATTAAGGTTGGAGTTTGTTCAAATTTGTTTCTTTTAACATCCTTTTGAGTTTTGTTTGTTGGGTATTTAATTATTGTGTTTTTTATTGTTTATTCAGCCCTAAAGAGTGAAAATCTATCGCACTTCATTACAGTTCTCGCCATTGTTGTCGTCTGTGGATTTGACGTGAGTCAATTTGTAGTTTGGGTTGATGGATATTAATATCGTTACTGTCTATTGAAAATATAATCACAGCCTGAATTCGCTCACTAGAAATTCGAAAAGAATTAGATTTATTATGATCAAAATATATTTGAGTTTTCTTCTTGCATGCATGAACCGTTTTGCTTGAGTGGACAAGGCAATAAAGAATTACTCTAAGAAAGTACTTTAATCACCTCCAAATTGATTGTTATAAATTTAGTGATGTATTTGCTTACAGTTGATTTGTTTTCGTTCCAAGTTTTTTTGGGTAGTGCTAGGGTGAAATAGAGTAACTTAACTCCAATAGAATTTGGTCAAATTATTTGAATAATCATTAAAAATTACAACCTACTGAAACTTATACAATGTACAATAATTTTCTGAAACTTTTAATTAAAATGCTATTAATTTTATTAAAATTTCTAAAATTTGAAAAACTAAATACCAGAATTTGATCTACTAGAATTTTGGTCAAACTAGCAGAATAATCATTTAAAATTACAAAATATCTACTGAAAGTTATACAATTTACACTTATTTTTTGAAACTTTAGTTAAAATTTTGATAATTTAATTATAAATTATGAAATTTGATAAATGAAATACAAGAATTTGACCTGCTAGAATTTTTTGTTAAACTTTACTAAAAAAAATTTTGAAACTTGTAATTCAAATTATGATAGTTAGAGTGCGATTTCTAGAATTTGAGAAATAAAATACTAGAATTTAACCTGCTATAATTTTAGTTAAACTATCGAAATGATCATTCAATTTTAGAGAATTTTAACTGAAACTTACACAATTTATATTAAATTTCTGTAATTTTAAGTAGCTATTCTAATAATTTCAGTAATAATTCTAAAATTAGCTAAACAAAATATCGTAATTTAACTTACTATAATTTTTTGTCAAATAACCGTAATTATCATTCAAAATTACAGAAAATGTATTTCAAATTATATAATTTATATCCATTTTTTTAAAGTTTTAGTTAAAAATTTAGATAATTTGAGTGAAATTTCTGTTATTTTAATAACAAAAATACTATAAATTCAAATACTAGAATTATTGGTCAAACTATCAAAATTGTTATTCAAAATTATAGAATATCTACTAAAACTTACGTAATTTATATCTATTTTCTGAAACTTCTAGTTAAAATTTTGATATTTTAAGTAATATTTCTGAAATTTAATAAACAAAATACAAGAAATTGACATACTAAAATTTTTAGTTAAACTATCAAAATTATCATTCGAAATTGTAGAAAGTCTACTAAAATTACAGAATATCATCAATAACTGACCTATCAGAAATGTTATTTAAAATTACATAATTATTACTCAAAACTGTCAGAATTACAGAGTCTTAGACCCATTTGCTCAGCCATTTCAAACAGTTTATCTAACACAATCCCTAATGCCTTTACCTTTGCGTTGCGTTTGAGTACTGTAAGGTCTGAAAATTTAATGCGTTGGGTTTGAAAAACCAATCGCGGCAAAAACACACTATCAATAAGTTCACATGCTTAATGATTTGGATATTTTGCATATAAACTTGCAAATTGAAATAAATGTGTTTGAAATTTGTGATTTAGCCATGCAAAAATACAAAGCAATAATATGTAAAATCTAATTTAGTTAGTCTGATATATGTGTTATTAAAAGTTTAATGTGCTAAATCAATATGACATATAAGACCAACTTTTGGCTGAAAACATATACTAACTATATATATTTGTTAGGAATACAATTTTAGAATTGCAAAAACATAAAAACATAGAGAAAAAGATATACATATATATAATTTTTTTAATATGATAAATTAAAAAAATTGGCAAAAATTAAAAATTCATTGCTAGAATTTTGTAATTTTTTGCAAACTTTTATAGTAATTTTGTAATTTTTTTATAGATTTCTGCTGCAAATCTGCAATATTTTGGATATTTTCTACAATTTTCTGCATATTTCAGTTATAATTTTGCAATTTCTGGTTAGTTTACTGTAATTTTCTGATGCAACTCTGTAATTTACTATAATTTTCTAATGCTGCTCTAATTTTATAATTTTTGCTGTATCTTTTTGGTATTGTAGTTTGATAAATACCCATGTGCATATTTTAAATTGAATTTTGAAACTTCTCTTAATTTGTGAATGGTATGCATCATTTCATTTTTTTTTCTTTAAATTTATCATTTAGTATTTCAAAAATATTTTTTAAAATTAAAAAATAAAAAAAAATATTTTTTCCATTTTAGTCATGGAAAGTAGATTAGTTTCTTCACACGAAGTACCCGAGGCCGAAATGGTTGTTAATGTAAATGAAATGACTACAATGGGTAGGAATAGCAAGTCCAAAAAGCTAAAGGTTAAAATTTCTTGCTATGGAAATTATAAATTACTTAAATGTATTTGCGATTAGTATGCTATAATATGTTGTTAATTTTTTATTTTTCTTTTTAGAGGTATCCGAGATTACGTCTTGGATTAATACATTTTAAGAAATTAGTTGAGAATTTTAAGAATGAAGAGAATGAAGTGATAAAGGGAATGAGGCTTGTAGGATTACAAAAAAATAAACATTATTAGGTGTAGAATTGCGATGATTATCGAATTAATGCGTCGTTTTGATGTTAGTTCTAGTACATTGAATGTGCATGGGCAAACGATATTATTATCAGAGGAGCATGTATCACGAAGACAAAATTTTTAGGTGTAGTATCAGGTGGCTTGGATATCAAGAAGATAAAATTTAACCAAAGTGAGATGTGTGAAAAATATGGTCTGCGAAAAACTAAGGCAACTCAAAATGAGATTATGGAAGAGATGTCGACACGTGATTACAATGATAATTGGAAGGCTCATTTCTTGTTGCTGACATCGAATTGTGTTTTAAGACCAACAACATCTTAGTATATAAGCCATGATCTTTTAAGAGCCATAACTTATGCAAATGACCTTTCCAAACTGAATTGGTTGAAATATGTTTTGGATGGGCTATTGGCAGGTATTGAAAAGGTTGTAAATAATTTTTCTTTGAAAAACGAAGATCCAATGTCATCTCTATAGCTTTATGGTTGCATTCTATTGCTTGAGGTAAAATTATTGCATCGTGTATATGTTAAATTTAGCTTCTAAATATTAAAATGTAACCTAATGCAACTTATAATTATGTATCTTTCATTTTCAGATTTTTTATGTCAAGCATGTCCATTCTGGTTGCTTTTTACCTGCCCATCATATCCTGACACTTCCACGAGTTGTCTCTTAGAATGATGTGGAAGTAAAAGTTGCATACGATTGGGTCAAAGCCAGGGGAGGTTTTGATAATAAAGAGGTATTTTAGTAATTAATTAGAAATCATGATAGCTGTCTTCCCTATGCTTCTTTACACAATTAGTTATTTGATGCGCCAATTTTATAACCATTATTATTTGTATAGGTAGTCATTGTACGAGAAGGAGGATCAAATTTTGATACATTTATTGGGTGCGAGTCCAAGGCGGAGCAAGTTAGTGGTTTGCATTTCTAATTTGTGATTGTTTTAAAGAATTTATATTAGATTTTAAAGTAAAGTAATCAAATTACAAATAGTATCCATAACTTATGTTGTATTTTGGATGATTGCTTGCAGAGCACAAATGGTTATGCAGACATTAAAAATTTGATTTTAACTGAAGTTGGGCATCTTCATGATTTTATCGAACTAAAATTTCATTAATTGGATAAGAAATATGAAAGTTTGAATACAAAGGTCACCAAAATACAACATCTTATGTCAACTTCAACCCTTTGCTTAAGATGTAAGTAGCCTAGAGAAAAGGAACACCCTGAAGCAACAACCCCTGCAAACCTGAGGGTAGACCTTAATTTTGATGTGATGGAAACACCTGTGATGAAAACTTTGCCCCCCTAATAAAGTTAAAGTAGGAGCTTCTAAAGATGTTATTTTGGTGAATTCTGCTACTACGTAGCCTTTGAGAAGGTCTGCACGTCGCTCTCAACATTTGGAGAAAGAGGTATTGTCATTTGCTTATATAGTTTTACCGAGTCCTCATGTCTTATTATATACGAGCAAATGTTTGTATGTATATTTTGATTAAAATTAATGTTGATCATTTCAAAATATGTTTTTTTAGATTATAAGATTATACTTTATTTAGTTAATTTGGATATGTGATTATACTCTAAATGATATAATTTGGATAGGTTATCCATGGAAGTTCTTCTGAAAATGAAGTTCCTTTGGCTGACATATCAGAATTTCACCAATATTCGTGCAAAGGAAGATTTTTTTGGGCTTCGCAATACAAATGTGTTGAAAAAATAAAAAAATGATGACATCTCCTTTTGTTGAGCCCGCACAAAAGGTATTCAAGATTGTTAAAGATTCTCGTCGTGGTGGGCAATTCAAGATACAGTATTGTTATTCTCTGGTTATTTCGCATCTATCAATTTTCATGATTCATTCAAAAGTAAAAATAATATATATTTTGCATTTAGTGCGATAGTGCTGAAGGCAGTCATTGTGATACAACAACTATTGATTTGTTGAAAGATGAAGTTAATGATATAAATGACTACATTCTTCATGGTAAAAACTTGATGATTAGGTATGTACTTTGGATGGTTTCATATCTTACTTCAAACATATTGGCATATACCACTATTTTTTATTTCCCTTATTACCCATCCAGTCAAAATGCGTTTCAAAATGGAGGGAGTTCATTGGCTTTGCAGAGCTACGTGCGAATCTTGCTCCACATAGATGGATATCAAACCAAGTACGATGTTAATTGATTATATATACTGTTTGTATTTTTTATTATTCAGTAACCTTTTTTCTTCCTTGGAGGACAGTTAATTGATGTTGTTGCAAACATTTTGACTCATGACGAGAGTAAGCTTAAAAGTGCACAACTTAATTGGTTTTTCCCTTCACATTTCTCTGTAAGTTTCTACAACTTACTAATGATTTTTTAGTGTATGATTAAATTATACTTAGTTGTGTAATATTGTAATTGTATGTGTTGTGAATAACATATTTGTATTTGTTAATCGAATATACTAAGTATTTTATGTTTTAATCAATCAATGATTTTAAACAACACAAAGCTGAAAAAAAATTTGGACTTGCATTCACTTATAAGCTCATACCGCCATAATTCTTATTGGACTGGTGACCTAGGGTATGTTGTGCAAGTATGATAATAATCTACATTTTTTGGGGTATGTTGGGCAAGTATGATAATAATCTATATTTTTTTCCTTTCGTATATGATTGTTTTATTGATTTCATACCTAATTTCAAAATAATGTCACTTTTGTTTCCTATTACTATGCGTCTTTACATCATTTACTAATATGTGAATACAGATTTTTATTCCGATGTATGACGATAGGCTATCCTACTAGTATCTATTGGTAGTACTCTATCATGATGGTAGAGGTTGTATATTTAACAGTTTACCTGCAACTGATTTGAACCCTCGTTTAGCGGATTGCAAAGTAATTGTAAGTGATATGTCTAAGTTTTATATTTATTCTAATAATGAATGTATTTTTATTTACTGTTACATTGAGTTTACAACTTGATAGTCTAAGCTCGCTTTTTGAACATCCATCCTTCAAGTCTCCAGTTCCTTACATTAGGAAACACGATTGATCGACATTCACTCTAGAAGAGATTCCTATTAAGCAACAGAAAAATTCGTAATACTTGAAGTATAATTTAATGGACATAAGTATTTGATTGTCAATGTAATGTGTTTTTTAATTCATTATAGCTATGATTGTGGGATATACGTGATTATCTTGATGTGACAACATGAGCTTGGGATAGATGGATTGGTATGCTGCTATACTTACATTACGAGTATGTGCTTTGATCGGTTTTGTTTTATATATTTCAATGGTTAGTTTTAATAAACAAAATTTTCTTGTCTTCATAGAGAGAACAACATTTTGATAGTAACAAGTCTAATATTCGAGCAGAAATCTTACACTGGATTGTAATCAGTCCGTACAACAATGTCAAAAAAGAAGTTATTAGGCGTGCGGTGTTGCATCTTGAATATTGTGAAAGGTTAAAACAAAGTCGAGCAAACCGACGGAATGTTAAATCAAAACAAAGCAAATGCAATTAAGTGTCTAATGAGATTGTGAAGGGTGTTGGTGATATACTAACATATTATTATGTGGTATATAGTCCCTCTAATGATTCTTTTTTTGGTACATATGGCATATGTTGCTGCATCGATAAGATATTATATTTTGAATGGTTTTTAAAGAACATGTAAAACTTTATTATGGAATCTGCATGATTTTGTGAAGCAACAGTCTGGTTTTTTGGTGTACATATAGATTTTGATACTTTCTGCTAATTTTACTTCTTCAATTGTAAAAAAACAAATGTACAAATATGAACTTTATTAAATTGAGCGATTATATCTTATGAAGATATAATTTGTGGCTGTAATTAATGCTACTGATGGTTTATATAAAGTTCCAAGTTCAATTATACATGACAATTTAGAATGGATATAATATGCTATAGGAAATATTGGTTAATGGACATGATATTATGAAGTTGTAAAGGGTGTTGAAGGCATCCTTTTATGATATTAAACTGAGCCAGAATTTTAGTGCTAAATCTGAATGATTTTATGTAGTAATATAATTATTATTTTTAAATGGATGCTGATACTTTGCCTCTAGGTTTGGAATTTTTTAATTGTCAAGCCTGGAAAATTTATAGATTTGTAATTACATTCAGGGATTATATATTCAATGGTAGTTGTTGTAAATCATGCTTACATTGGTTTATTTAACATTCAAAGTTTAGATATACATACATGTCGTTAATGGATATTATAAAATTCAAAATTTTAGAAACTCCGGTAACTGCACCAAATACTAGATTTTTACTACATCACAATTAAGTTTCAAAATGCCATGGCTAAATTGTAGCTTCACAAAATTACATTTTGTCTTCATGGAATACCGTTCATCAAACTTAATTTTGTCTTTTTATGTAAAATTTGACATATTAGTAAGACAACTATTTAGCCATTGTGAATTACTGATTGTCATATTGGTTGAAGCATACTTCAAAAGTTTTGTGAATGATTGACTTTCTGTGGCATGAGTAGGTGCCTCCTGAAAAAAAATACAAAACATAGCTACTTTAACAAGTGTACAAATATATTTGAAGGATGGATAAGCCATTTACAACAAATAAAATGTGAACTTATAAAGATTGAAGATTTTATATTTATGTGATCCACATAATTTAAAGATGACGTATGAAGGTGTGGCGCATCAAATTTTTGTAGACATGCAAGTCTATTATGTCCTGTTATTTTACAAAGTGAGCATTTTTGTACCAATTTGCTCTTCTTGCTTACACTACTATTACCTGGCGTGGATTGTATAGGTAGATCAATTATGTTAGTGAATTCTTCTCCTTTGTTAGCTGAATTGTGAGGGACCTCGACATTTGTGACTAATTTTGTTAACCACCCTATTTCATCTCTAACAAGGCAAAAAGTATTTTGCCTCCTAGAAGCAATACAGGACAAGGTCCTCCACATTGATGCCAACATTCCAAAGTGTATACTAGACATGGTGTCTGGTGGGAAGCTAGGATTTGAATCACTATTACAAAATGGATGACTTTGCCTCTTTTGTCCATCGGGACACTACACATGATCCCGGAAGTGTTTTCAAATGCTCTACTTGCATCACATAAAGCATATGTCAGCATGGGCAGCTAGTAGATTCAAACAATTGACAGGTACAATGCAAGCTTTTTTCATCTGGATCACATATCACCTCTCAAACTTTATTTCTTGAATCAAATCTTGTAATAAAATGTTTTCATCGCCTTCCTTCTAACCGATGTTGGCAATAATTCTCATAGGAGACCACTTGGTCTAGTTGTTCTTTAAATACCTTAAACGATTCTCTAATGTATGTGGTTGCAGTTAAAATTTATAATTGACTTAATGGATGTGTGCAAATTGGTGTACCATACCTACAATAAATATATGAAGGGTGTTAGCTGCATATTGTATTAAAATGACATCAATATATATAATTTTTGTCATTTACAACTTAATAATGCATACCTAGATAGATGATCCAATTCAAATTCCCTCTCTCTAATTCTTGCAACGACAATGTCAAATTGTTGGAGGAACTCGTGAAAGCATAAATGTCTATGTACAAATCTATTTAAGTACGCATGCACACGTACAAATCTATTTACGTACACATGCAATCCCTCACATCTTGAGGTTGTACGTGTGCATGCAAAGAAATGACTATCCTAATTGTCATTTAAAATTACAGATATTGTACTTAAAATTACATAATTTATATTCATTTTCTAAAATTTTTAGTTAACATTCAGATAATTTGATTAAAAGTTCTGTTATTTAAGATCCAAAGTACCAGAAATTCACATATTATAATTTTTAGTCAAACTACCAGAATTGTTATTCAAAATTACAAAAAATATGCTAAAAACTACTTAATTTACATCTATTTTTCTGAAACTTCTAGTTAAGATTTTAATATTTTAGATAAGATTTCTAAAATTTGATAAACAAAATATCAGAAATTGACCTACTAGAATATTTACTCAAAATATCAAAATTATCATTTAAAATTATAAAAATTCTACTGAATCTTACAAAATACCACCGGCTGATCTTCCAAAAATGTTATTCAAAATTACATAATTATTCCTCAAACTTTCAAAATTTATATAAAATTTATGAAATTTTGTGGAAATATCTTTTGCTTTAAAAAAAATTATGAGGGTGTTTCTTAAAACTGGAGCTTTTCAGCTTATTGCGAATAAGTGATTTTTAGATTATAATCAGATTAAAAATAAGCAGTTAAGTGTTTCTGTAAACTAGTTAATAATCAGCTGATAATCAGTTTATAATCAGTTAAGTGTTTCTATAAAATCAGCTTATAATCAGTTTTTAATTACAGAAATTGTCAAAATGACCAAACTGTCCCTAAGTTTATTTATTGTATAAAAATAATTTTTTAAATGTCAATTCAAATTTTATTTTGCAATAATAATAATAATAATAATAATAAAATTTATTTAATAATAATAATAATAATAATAAACGTAAAAGAATTTTGATGGGAACTAAAGTGTATAGGGTGGGCAAATTTGAAATATTGAAGATTAGGTAGGGATAATATGGTCTTTTACTTTGTCAAAACTGCTTAAAAAATAAGTGCTTAAAAAAAGTAGCAAAACTCAACTTTTAAAAAACTGATTAAAATCAGATTATAATCTACTATTTAAGTTTTCAGAAACACTTAGAGGGTGTTTCTCAAAACTGGAGCTTTTCAGCTTATTGTGAATAGGTGATTTTTAGATTATAATCAGATTAAAAATAAGCAGTTAAACGTTTCTGTAAACTAATTAATAATCAGCTGATAATCAGTTTATAATCAGTTAAGTGTTTCTGTAAAATCAGCTTATAATCAGTTTTTAATTACAGAAATTGTCAAAATGACCAAACTGTCCCTGAGTTTATTTATTGTATAAAAATAATTTTTTAAATGTCAATTCAAAATTTATTTTGCAATAATAATAATAATAATAATAATAATAATAAAATTTATTTAATAATAATAATAATAATAAATTTAAAAGAATTTTGATGGGAATTAAAGTGTATAGGGTGGGCAAATTTGAAATATTGAAGATTGGGTAGGGATAATATGGTCTTTTACTTGATCAAAACTGCTTAAAAAATAAGTGCTTAAAAAAAGTAGCAAAACTCAACTTTTAAAAAACTGATTAAAATCATATTATAATCTATTATTTAAGTTTTCAGAAACACTTAAATAAACAACTTATAATCTAAAAACTGCTTATAATCAGTTTTGCCCAGCTTTTAAATTTTGAGAAACACCCTCTTAAATAAACAACTTATAATCTAAAAACTGTTTATAATCAGTTTTGACCAGCTTTTAAGTTTTGAGAAACACCCTCTATATCATCTTATACATTAAATTATAAAATTAATTGCATAAATATGCACACCTTAAATGCACTTGCAATGCTTCACTTTGTTTCTCCAATCATAAATCTCTTCATATGCACACATTATCAACCCATTTGATCAACATAAAGATTTTTTTGGTAAACTTGAAAAACAAGATGGCATATTGTATGTGTTTTTATTCGTTACAACTCATATTTGTTTTAATGGTTCATCTCGAGAATATCACAAATAAATATAAATAAACCCTACATTTCATTTAAAATTACAAGTTATATCATTTTTTTTAAAAACTAAAGAATATTATATATTAGGGACAAAATTATCAAACTGTTCTTTTATTTAATTTAACCCAACCACCAAAATTTTATATAAATATAATAATCAATTTATGACACTAGTTGACTTGCCACAATAAATACTTTCATAAAAAAAATATTTTTTTTTATAAATTTGAACTCATATTCAAATAATAATTATATAAATTAAAGAAAATAATATGATTTTGAAAGGATAATATAGATTAAATTGGTTATATGATTTTTTTTTCTAATTGTTAATCTAGAATAAATCAATTCTTAATATAATGGTAAGAGTTTTGATGCAATGTTATACACAAACTTATATATATTTATTTAATAATAATTTTTATCATAATTTTTTTAAAAAAATTAATATTTTTTTCACTAAATATTATTATTAATTTATTTAATATACATATTTTATTTTTTTATATATATAATTTTTTTATTATATTCAATATTGAATTTTCAAAAAAATTATCTAAAATATTGAAAAAGGAAAAAAAATATAAAGATAATTACGTAAATTAATCTTATATTATTTAAAAAATTATAAATAATATCATTTATTAAATATGAAGTATTACCATATTTTTTGGGATAATATTACCAATTTACCTATGTGATGATATTGTGGATCCAATCTCACAATAATATTTGCTCAACTAATAATTCAAAAATTTTTAACTAATTTAATATTCAATATTCTACTCTAATAAAATAAAATTAAGTGAATTCAATTTAAAATGGAGCCACTCTGACACTTTCCGTTTAAAGGTTGCATATTTCCACTCCACACATGCAGGACTCAAATGTAATAACGAAAAAGTTGTGAGAACGATAGAACAGAGAAGGTCTGTTTCTTCTTAGGATAGGAAGTCTGGTTTGACAAACATTAAAATCAAATAAAAAATCATTCGTGTGCCTCATTAAAAAAAAAAACAAACCAAAATTGGAGTAACCAGATTTTAATTGATATCAACAACGGTTAAATGCATTTCCATACCTCGAAAACCCCAGAACCCACACCATTACAGACAAACACTCTCAAAAAAGACTCTTCCACGTTTCCATACATGCAGCAGAACAGGCCATAACCAAAACAGAACAGAAACAGAGTCTTCTCTGTTCTCTCAGTGACAGCCCCAAGCACATTCAACACCAATCATGCTATCCCTTTTCAGCATTCTTGCACACTGTCCAGCCAATTTTCCCTGTGACTCTCAGGTGAGTGTAGTAGTTCTTTTCTTTCACATCTCAATTCCCTCGGTTTCATCACCTCTTATTGCCTCATGGGGTCAGAGAACAAATCTTACTTTTATTCGTCAATGCTTACAACAAGGCCGTTGAGCCAATTCTTGGCTTTTTGTATCTCTTTGTTTAATGTGTATTTTATAATTTTTTGTTCATTTTTTTTATTATTGTTCAAATTGAATGGACCCCATCAAAAAGTTTTGGGTGGGGTCCTATGTGTTAGTCTCTCTGGGTGTCTTTTTTCAGTATTATATCAGGGTCTTGATTATGGGTTGCTGGCATACAAGATATAGAAGCATTGTGCTGTGAGTATTGAGTGATAGAGAGGCTAGGAATGGAGGTTTTTCCAGGAAGAGAAGAAGTTAGGAATGTTCCAACAAACACCCACCAAGTTGCAAATGATCTTGAAAATGAAAATGGGGGTGAACAAATTAATATAGCTGACTTTGATTACGCTACTGAGTTTGAGATCCTACTCAATCTTGGTAATGACTCTGATATTGAGCTTGCTGTAATGTTTGATGAATGGGACAATGAAGATATTGTTCTTGCACTACAAGAAACCATTAATCCTAATCCTGAACCTGTTACTGTTCCTGTTCCTGTTCCTGACATGGTTAATAATCATGTTGTTTCACCTGAGGAAGGGAAAATGGTAAATGACTACCTTGTTTCACCTGAAGAAAGTGATGATATGATGGTTGATGAGGAAGAGCTTGACCTCATTGCTCAACCTCCTGTAATTTTCAGTTGTGATACAAAACCTCGTCTTCGATGGACACCACTACTGCATAACCGTTTTGTTAGAGCTGTCAGACATCTTGGTGGACCAAGAAGTTAGTGAACCTTTTTTTTTGTCTATCTGATTATTTTATTTCTTTGTTTATCATAGATTTAGCTTGATGGATTATAAATATTTTTTAATCAACCTGATTTGGTTATTAACTTATTAAACTTCCTTTTGAGAACAAAATTTGATTTCTTATTTTTTTCTTCTTTCTCGGCACAAGGAAAAGTTATTACAGATTGTTAAGCAAGAAACGTTGATTATATTTCTGAGACTAAGTTTATTCTTTTATCTTCCAATTTTTTGAATATATTTTAGGCTTGTGTCACTCATTCCTTGTTCTTAAAAATGTTATTTTAATCAAATATAATTTCAAGTTGACACTTTCCATGGATTTGCAAAGGAGACTTGGTATCTGCTGTTTTATTTGATTCAGTGTTTTTCTTTTTCTTTCTAGATTTGAGGTCTCATAGTTGGATTTTTCTGATGAACATTTGAATTCTCATTGCATGTACTACAATACAATTCAATATTTGTAGAATTTCTGTTTAATGACTCTTCTTTCAAACGTCCTTTTTGTTGGGACATTTTCTTTTTCTTTTTTTATAATTGCATGTAGCACTATGGCTATCCTCCATCATATAAACATTAATAAAATAAATGAATGTTAGTTAGGTATGTAACAGTAGGCTCCATCCTCCAGCCATTAGTTGAACTATATCTTAATTTTGCTTAGATTATTTACTTTTATGGAGTTGCTCTGGCCAACATGGCAATTCTTCCTGATTTTGCTCTTTTTCTTGTTCTTTCTTTTCTAACAAGCATGCAGGTGATTTTATGTTTTTCAGTTTTGGCTATATTATTTTTAATTACTTTCGAATGTTATCTTCTATATTTGTCAAATAATCAAATATGTGAAGAATTCTGTCTTATTTCTTCTCTAGAATAGAGACAATATATAGGACATTTACATCGTGAAATTAGGAACCAAAAAAGGAAGCAATCCTATTCTAAGGAAAATGAATCATCCTATACAGAAAGCTATGAATATACAACAGCTGTACATATCCCTATAATTATGTGATTTACTCCTAATTAGCTAGCTCATTCCAACACTCCCCCTCAAGTTGGAGCATGGATATCTATCATGCCCAACTTGTCAACCATATCATGGAATATCTTTCCAGGCACTGCCTTTGTGAGTATATCAGCTAACTGACTTTCTGATTTAACAAATGGAAACCATATAATCTGCTGGTCTAATTTCTCCTTGATAAAATGACGATCTACTTCAACATGTTTAGTACGATCATGTTGTACAGGATTTTGAGCAATCTCAATAGCAGCTTTATTATCACAATAAAGTTTCATTGGCCTTGCATCATCTATCCCCAAATCTTTCAGAATGCTTTTAATCCATAATAACTCACATATACCATATGCCATACCTTTGAATTCAGCTTCTGCACTTGACCGTGCCACAACTTTTTGTTTTTTACTTCTCCAAGTAACAAGGTTTCCCTCCACGAAAGAGAAATAACCTGAGGTAGAGCGTCTAGTCAATTGGTCTCCTGCCCAATCAGCATCCGTGTATCCTTCAATATCTGAGACGTTATTTTTTGAGAATAATAACCCTTTACCTGGTGCACCTTTCAGGTATCTTAAGATTCAATATACTGCCTTCTTGTGTTCTTCACTTGGTGCATGCATGAATTGGCTTGCTACATTCACAGCATATGATATATCTGGCCTCGTATGAGTCAAATAGATTAATTTTCCAACAAGCCGTTGATAACATCCAGCATCTGTTGGAACTTGATCAGAGCAAATACTGAGCTTGTGATTCATCTCTATGGGAGTCTCCACTGGCTTGCAGGCAAGCATTCCAGTTTCAATTAATAAATCCATAACGTACTTTCGTTGCGAGAGGAACATTCCTTGTTTTGATCTTGCTATTTCAATTCCTAAAATATATTTAAGTTGCCCAAGATCCTTCATTTCAAATTCATCGGCCAAATATTTTTGCAACAACTTCATTTCACAATGATCATCTCCTGTCAAGACCATATCGTCAACGTACACAATTAAAACTGTTATTTTCCCTTCTTGGTGTTTAATAAACAAAGTGTGGTCAGAATTACTTTGCTTATAACCAAAAGCTTTCATTGCCGAAGTAAATCTTCCAAACCATGCTCTAGATGATTGTTTAAGCCCATATAACGCTTTCTTCATCCTACAAACTTTATTTTTGCAAGAGGTTCTACGGTTAACTCCTGGTGGTAATTCCATGTAGACCTCTTCTTTTAAATCTCCATTAAGAAATGCATTTTTCACATCAAATTGGTGTAAGGGCCAGTCCCGATTGGCTGCTATGGAAATGATAATACGAATTGTGTTGAGCTTGGCCACTGGAGCAAAGGTCTCTTGGTAATCCACTCCATACTTCTGTGTATATCCCTTTGCAACTAATCTCACCTTATATCTGTCAATACTTCCATCAGCTTTGAGTTTCACAGTATATATCCATCGACACCCAACTGTCTTCTTTCCTTCAGGTAATGAAACAAGTTCCCATGTAGAATTCTTTTGTAAGGCTTCCATCTCTTCATTCATAGCTTTTTTCCATTTTGGATCTGCCAAAGCACCCTGCACACTACAGGAATAGATACTTTGGATAATTGATTGATAGCAAGTGCATATGACTTAGATAATCTATGACTGGAGATATAGTTATTAATAGGATACTTGACATTTGCTTTAAGATCAGGTTCATATTGTTTCTTTGGTACACCTTTATTTGGTCTTTGTCAGTATTTAGGAAAAATCTCAGAAGCCTTAGAAACAATATTTGTTTTATGGCATAAATCAATTATAGAATTTTGGTTTACCTGAGGAGTAACTTCAATATTCTGGATATTCTGAGTTGATTCTTCGGTCAATGGTGTTAATGTGGGCAACTCTTCAAAAACTGAGGATTCAGCAGCAGGCAATTCTTCAAAAATAGGTGATTCAACAGCAGCTAATTCTTCAAAAACTGGTAATTCAGCAGTAGGAAAACAAATTTCAGCAAGATCCAATTGATTATTATGTTTGAACTTTTCATTAATAGACTCTAGAGCCTCCAATTCTAAAAACTCTACCACACTCGCATTTTTCCTCTGCACATTCTCTTCACCAAAGCTCTCCCCCTGAAGAGAAGGAGCAATGTCACCCTTTGAATAATATGGCTCCATTTCACAAAAAGACACATCCAAGGTCACATGCAGTCTTCTAGTTTGCGGATCATAGCATCGGTATCCTTTCTGGAAATCAGAGTAGCCAACAAAGACACTTTTTAGCACATGGATCAAGTTTATTCCATAGAACCTTTACGTATACTATGCATCCAAAGATCCTTGGTTCAAGATTTGGCACATGTGGTATGGAAAAAAAGGTCTGCATCTTCTGTAATGGAGTTTGGAAATCAATTACCTGAGAGGGAACTCTATTGATTAGATAAACAGCAGATTTCACAGCTTCTCCCCAGTAAAAACGTGGCATGTTCATTCCAAAGAGTGAGGCACGAACAATCTCCAAGATCTATCTATTTTTTCTCTCCGCCAAGCCATTTTGTTGTGGAGTGTAGGTGTTAGAAGTAAGATGTCGAATCCCATTATCACGTAGAAATTTCCCACATGTTGTATCTAAGAATTCCTTTGCATTATCAGATTGCCATACTCGAATTTGCTTTTGATATTGGGTAGCTATCATATTGTGAAATTCCTGAAATACGACACAAACATCATTCTTTTTATGAAGAAGGGACACCCATGTCATTCTAGTGCATTCATCAATAAAAGTTACAAAATAGCGTGCTTTAGAAATGGAAGGAACTTTTGCAGGGCCCCAAATATCAGAGTGTATAACCATAAAAGGTTCTGAACATTTATTCAAACTGGGTAAATAAGAAATATGATGGCTTTTGGCTAGTTCGCAAATATTACATTGAAAATCTGAAACTTGAAAAGAAGAAAACAAATTTGGTTTTAACTTTCTAAGATATCCAAATGAAATGTGTCCTAATCTTTGGTGCCATAACCATATAGTTGCTTGAGCTTTGTCTTTACTACTAGTTTGACACGCATGACTAATCTTTTGTTCCCCATTCTTTGTCAATTCCAAGTAGTAGAGTTTGCCCCTTTTAACACCATAACCAAGAATCTTCCGGGTCAGAATATCCTGAAAAACACAAAATAAGGGCCAAAAAGTTACAGTACAATTAAGGGAAGAAGTAATTTGGCTAACTGATAATAGATTGTGTTCAAGAGCTGGGACAACTAAAACAGTATCTAAAGTAAGAGAATCAGATAAAATGATAGAGCCTTCCCAGTAACTAAAGAAGTATCACCATTAGCTGTAGATATAACAGATTGAGAGGAGGTGTGAATAGATTGTAACTGTTCAGAATCTTTAGTCATATGATCAGATGCACCTGTATCAATAACCCAATCACTATTCTTAGAAGTTACATGAGATAGATTTGCCTTACCAATAGTACCTGAGTGAGCAACATTGGCTACTGGTTTTGTGTTGTCTATATTTGGTTGGGCATCTTCTACAACTGTCGCCTTAGCCTTCCCTTGTATATTCTTTCTTGGTTTTTTTGAGAAGTCCCACCATTCAGGATAGCCAATAATTTCATAGCACCTCTGTTTAGAATGTCCTGTTCCACCACAATGACCACAAACAAAGTTGTTAGATTTGTTATTTCGATTCTTTATAGTGCTAGATGATTGTTCTTGTTGAGTTCGCCTGGCTAACATAGCTGAGCTTTCAGAGATTAGTCTAGAGCCTCCCATTGTTTGTCTTTGTTGGTATTCTCTCCTTACATATGCATAAGCACCTTCCAAATCAAGTTTGGGATCTTTTCTCATAATTTCTCCACGAACTTGATCAAATTCAGGATCTAAACCACTTAAAAATATGTGAACTCGAAGCCTATTCATTGTTGAATGCAATTGGACTACACCTTCAACTGTTCCTTCCTGGGAAATTGTCCTATGATCAATTTCCTGAAAAATGGCAACAAGTTCATTATAATACGTAGTTAATGATCTACCATTTTGTGTGGTAGTGAAGGACTTTTGATTCAACTCAAAGAGATGGGTCTCATCCGATCCATCATAGAAAGTTTTCGCTGCTGCTTCCCATATCTCTTTGGCTGTGGAAAGATGAATAAATCTCTGCATCAGTTGTGGATTCATTGAATCAATCAGCCAACTTCTCACTTTGTGATTTTTAGTTATCCATGTTGTATAGCTTGGATCATCAGGTGGTGGCTTCTTTATGTCTCCAGTGAGATATCCTGCCTTGTTACGAGAACCAATACGCATTTCCATAAGCTGTGACCATAAAGGGTAGTTGGTTTCATCTAATATGATACTGGTAGGAAATGCGTAGTTATCTTGGTGGATGATAATTGGTGGTGTTTGAGTATTAGGTGCTGGTTGAGTAACTTGAACAATAGAATTCGGATCCCCCATTGAATTTGTTTGTATATGGTGGATACAAGGTATAAGATGTTACTTTGTGTATGGTGGATTCGAGATACAAGATGGGAGCATTAAGAAATTCTTTCAGAATTAGAGCAATGCTCTGATACCATGTCAAATAATCAAATATGTGAAGAATTCCGTCTTATTTCTTCTCTAGAATAGAGACAATATATAGGACATTTACATCGTGAAATTAGGAACCAAAAAAGGAAGCAATCCTATTCTAAGGAAAATGAATCATCCTATACAGAAAGCTATGAATATACAACAGCTGTACATATCCCTATAATTATGTGATTTACTCCTAATTAGCTAGCTCATTCCAACAATATTGATATATATAATTACCTTTTATGTTGTCATTTTGTATGATATTTGCATCAAATTTAGTATTTATATTTTTTTTCTTTACATCCTCCTAGTTTTTTTCATTCTTTTCTGTGTTCATCACTGAAACAATGCCTAAATTGGTTCGATGGTAGAATGAAGATTTTCTTTTCTGTATAATCATAGTTCTGATTATGTGGTTTTATTAAGATATTTTTCTCTTGAACGTGCAAAGCATTTTGTAAAATCAAGTGCGAAAAAAATTGAAGATAGAAAGTGAAAATTGGATTGTGAAATTGGAGAGAAATGATGAGAAGAAAAGTATTTGTATTAGATGAAAATGGAAGTTACAAAATAAAATTACAACTAAAATTTCTTACTTCTCTCTCTCTACAACTTCTCTCACTTTCTCACACTCGTTACATCAAACAAATGGCTTAAGACCCTATTTATAGTTATGTTAAGGAGATTTAGAGGTTATCAAATTCAATTTGATAACCTTCTTCACTAATTCAAATTCAATTTGATATCTTCCTTCACTAATTCAAATTTAAATTGACAACTTCCTTAACTAATTCAAATTCAATTTGATAACCTTCTTAACTAATTCAAATTGAATTTGACAACATTCTAGAAAAGTTTAGATAGCCTTCTAGAAAAGTCTCATAAATTCTAACACTCCTCCTTGAGACTTTTCTTGGAAACTCCAAGCAAACTTCTCAAAATTTCAAATCTAGAAATTGAGAATGGCCTCGTTAAAATATCTGCAAACTGCTCTTCTGATCTGCAATAAGAAAGTGTTATTTTCCCTTCCTTTTCAGCTTCTCTAATGGCATGAAATTTCACCTTTATGTGCTTGGTTCTACATGTTGCATTGGATTTGCAGTAATTGCAATAGCAGATTTGTTATCAATTTTTAATTCTATAGGAGTAATCTGTTTTAAGTCCAGATCTTGGAGAATCTTCCGTAACCAAATAGCTTGATTTGAAGCAGCAGCAAAATACTCAACTTCAGCAGAGGATTGAGCGACAATTTCTTATTTCTTTGAGCACCATGAGAAAATTCCTGAGCCAAATGAAAAAATATAACCAAAAGTGCTCTTTGTATCATCAACATATCCTACCCAATCACTATCTGAATACCCTATCAATTTTAGATTTTTAGCAGCTTCATACAAAATTCTATAATCAACTGTGTCTTTCAAATATCTGAGAACTCTTTTTGCAAGATAGATAACCTGTAGCGAACATTAATTCAGGTCTAGTTGCAGTCAAATAGAGTAAACTGCCAACGAAGCTCCTAAACTGAGTTGCATCATTCAATCTTTCACCATCATCCTTTGAGACTTTCATATTTTGTGCTAAAGGTGTAGCCACAGACTTGCAGGTGTCCATCTTGAACTTTTTTAAAATATCAAATGCATATTTCTTTTGAGAAATGAAAATTCCTGAGCTGCACTGATTGATCTCCATCCCAAGAAAATAATGAACAAGTCTCAAATCTGGCATCTCAAATTCTTACTTCATTTTCAACTTGAAATTATTCAGTAGATCAAGATCATTGTCTGTAAGCAATAAATGATCAACATAAAATGAAATGATGAGTTGTTTCCTGTCTTCACAGCTTTTGACATAAAGTGTAGCTTCGTTATTACTCCTCCTGAATCCTTGATGAATTAGGTATGAATCTATCCCGTTGCTTGTTTCAAGCCATAAAGAGCGTTTTTGAGCTTATAAACAAAATTTTCATACCCTTCAGGCTACTCAACATAAATCTCTTCTTCTAGTTCTCCATTTAGAAAAGTTGACTTCACAACCAAATGATAAAGTTTCCATCCTAAATTTACAGCCAAAGCAATAATTAGTCTGATGGTGTCATGTCTGGTAATTAGAGCAAATGTGTCTCCAAAATCAACTCCAGGCTGCTGAGCATAGCCTTTTACCACCAATCTTGCTTTAAATTTGTTCACAAAACCATCAGAATTAAATTAAATTCTATAAACCCATTTAGGTTTCTCAACCAATTCCCAAGTTTGATTCTTGTTTATCATCTCTATTTCCTCTTTCATTGTTGCTACCCATTCAACTGACTTGGAGGCTTCTTGAAAATTATTGGGTTCAACAGTAACATAATTGCACCTTTCATAAACATCCACTGGAGACTTGACTTTGCAAACTGGAGAATCTGTAGTTGAATTAATAGTTGGAGAAGAATTAAAATTGGAATCTTGATCAAATAAATCAAAGGATCTGCTTGACTCTATATTGGAGTTTGACTTTACTATAGACTCAAACGTCTTCCAAGCAACTTGCTTTTTTCTAAAATCCCAGTAGCTACCTTCATCCATAATTACATCTCTGTTGACAAAACTTTTTGGGTCTTCACATCATAAATCTTGTATCCTTTTGACTTAGAAGCATTACCAATAAGAATTCCGACTAAATCTTTTTTATCAAGTTTAGTTCTATTAGCAGCAGAAACATGAGAATTGCAAATGGATCCAAAAATCTTCAAATGTTTGGCAAAAGACTTAACGCCTAACCAAGCTTCTACATGTGTCATACCATCAACTGCTTTTGTAGGCAATCTATTTAGCAAATAAATTGAAGCGTAGACAGCCTCTGCCCAAAATGCTTTTGGCAAGTTCTTCTCAAACAACATACATCTTGTCATTTTCATGACCGTCTTGTTCATTCTCTTCGAGACTTCATTCTGCTGAGGAGAGTAGACAATAGACAATTGATGCTCAATTCCACAGTCTTCACAAAATTGATTAAATTGACTTGAGATATACTCCCTGCCATTATCTGACCTGAGAGTCTTAATTCTGAAACCACTTTGGTTTTCATCCAAAGCTTTAAATTTCTTGAACATACAAAATACTTGACTTTTATTGCTCAGAAAATAAACCCAAGTCATTCTTGTAAAATCATCTATAAATAAGATGAAGTATTTATTTTGACTCAAAGAAGATGTCCTCATGGCCCACAAACATCACTATGAACCAACTCTAACTTTTCTTTGGCTCTCATCACACCTTCGATAGAAAAGGGTTGTCGGTGTAGTTTCCCTTCTTGACAACTCCCGTAAATTTCACCAGATTGATAAATCACAGGAATATCTCTAACAAGACCAGTAGATTGCATAAACTTCAATGATCTCAAATTAAAATGACCAAATCTTCTATATCATTTAAGACTTTTATCAATTTTAACACTGAGAGCATGTTCCCTAAGTGAAATAGAATTTAAGGGAAATGTATTATATAACATTTGAACTTCTGCAATTTCGACACCCCAAGAATCAATAATTGTGCATTCTTTACCAGCAAAATAGAGAGAATAATTCTTATGCATCATTTGAGCCACACTAAATAAATTATGAGACAAACTTGGCACAAAGAGAACATCAGAAATTTGCTTTGTACTTTCTTTAGTGTTGATGGCTACTGACTCTTTGTCTTCAACTTGTATAATTGCTCTGTTTCCCAAGACAACTTTCATCTTGATTGTATTGTTAAGTGAGCTAAACATTCTAGAATCCTTGGCCATGTGGCTAGGACATCCACTGTCGACAAGCCAAGTTAAGTTGTCTGTAGGACATGACTTTTGAGTTGCCATAAACAAGTGAGTTGTGTTTTCTTGTAATTCTTTTGAATAATTGGCTTGTTAAGGAGGTGGTTGTGGTGGATTGAATTGTTGAGGTTGATGGTTTTGCTTGGCTCTATAAAATTTCTCCGTGTGTCCCACTTTGTTGCAAAAAGTACAGTGATATACAGGCTTATTTTTAAAACCAACAGTCATTCTCAGCATGATTTGGCCTTTTGCAAATATCACAAGGAGGAAATTTGGCTTGCTTGTCTGGTTCCTTGGAGGTTTCAGCTGTCTTGCCCTTATTCTTATAATTCTTCTTCTGATTTTTGGAAAACTACTTCTTATCTTTATTCTTGGCCTGAAAAGCATTCTCAATCGGTTCATCAATTCTAATGGAAGCTCTTTGTTCATGCGCCTGCAACTTGCTAACAAGTTCAGCAATTGAAAGGATACTTAAATCACATGACTCTTCAATAGCTGCAATTTTTGCCTTAAATTTATCGGGAACACTGATCATAATCTTCTCAACTACCTTTTGATCAGTCATTTCTTCACCATAGAGTCTCATCTTATTAACCAACTCCATGATCTTAGTTGTATAATCTTTGATAGACTCGGATTCTTTCATTTTGAACATCTCAAACTCACTCTTTAAATTGAGCAGCTTAACTGATTTAACTCTATCACTCCCTTCAAATTCTTCCTTCAACTTATCCCAAGCTTACTTTGCTGTCTCACAGGTCAAAATCCTGGAGAAAATTGCATCAGTCAAGGCAGCATGGATGCAAGTAAGAGCTTTAGGCTTTCTACTCTTCTCTTCTTCACGCTTCTTAATTTTACCCATAATAGGATTTCTCCTAAGCAGTGGAACATCATCATTAGACTCACTGTTTCCCATAAATTCATTGCTTTCAAATAAGCCTTCATCTTCACCACCCAAACTTGATAATTCTCTTTATTAAATGGTGGAGGAGAAATTGAAGAAAATCCACTTGAGGCCATAGTCACTCGTGCTCAAAGTGTTTATACTCAAATTACTCTAAAAATTGAAATTCAAATAACCTCACAGCCCATAAGAAGTAAGGCTCTAATATCATTGTAAAATCAGGTGTGGAAAAAATTGAAAATAGAAAATGAAAATTGGATTGTGAAATTAGAGAGAAATGATAAGAAGAAAAGTATTTGTATTAGATGAAAATGAAAGTTACAAAATAAAATTACAACTAAAATTTCTTACTTCTCTCTCTCTACAACTTCTCACACTTTCTCACACTCATTACATCAAACAAATAGTTTAAGACCCTATTTATAGTTGTATTAAGGAGGTTTAGAGGTTATCAAATTCAATTTGATAACTTTCTTCACTAATTCAAATTTAATTTGACAACCTTCTTAAATAATTCAAATTGAATTTGACAACCTTCTAGAAAAGTTTAGATAGCTTTCTAGAAAAGTCTCATAAATTATAACACATTTGTGTGTTCAGTTTTCATAGTGGTTTTCTCCTTTTCTTGGAGTGGTACGTGGTCGCTATTCCTCTTTGATGGTTATCAGCAACTGAATATTTTTTTTTGCTGGCTGGATTTTGAATATTTTTATAATTCTGCTATAGCACACTTCAGGAACATTGTTGATTCTTGCCATGTACATAGAGCAAGTTTGTTGATTTCGATTTTATACTAGTCTTTTCATTTTTAATTATTTTGCCGTGTTCGACTGTGAGAAATTTGTTATTCACGAAAGGCATTTGCTGGATATGTATTATGTATTTGTCAGTTTTTATTGCATTGCACACATTCTTAACTGCTGTTGGAGAGCAATATGTAATGGAATTATATGATAAAAAAACCTGAATTTTTCCATATTAGATCATTAACAATCTCCTCTTTATGATGATTCCTGTCAGCTTTAGTCATCAGGCACATGCATGACCTTTATTTTAAACATCGTTTCGTTTTTAATTATTTTGTCGTGTTCAATCGTTGTGGATTGCTAAATTTGTTATTCAAAAAGGCGTTTGATGAATACTTATTGTGTATTTGTAAATTTTGCTTAGGATGCAATCACGCAATGCACTAATTTTCCTTTTTGGAATTAGAGTTTTTAACAGTTTATTTTTGACTGCTATACTTAGATATGCTACTCCACATGCTGGTCTTAGCATTATGTGGAATGTAATTGTAGATTAGTGATAAAATGGGAGAATATATCGAGAAATAGGTTGCTGCATAGTGCATAAGAGACAGTAGCAATTGCCCCACTGTTAATACATCCTTGTGTGTTGAACAAGGAAAAAAAATTTCTGCATCAAGTAGTTTCATGTTTCGAAATTGAAATTGTTTTAATTTGTGAAATGCATGGTAAAAATATCATTGAGATAGTAAATGAAGCCATTTGCGAGCCTGTCTTGCAGCCTTTGAGTAGAATGACCCTGCAGAATTCATAATCGATATTATTCAGCTTCAGTCATACTGGGTTACAGTAGAATTAGAGCTAGTATGATAACACGGTGTAAGGCCAAAGTGTAATGTAATACCCGAGTGACAAATTGGAAGTGATTGTCACTATTGAAATTTGCTTATCTGCAATTTTTGAAACCAAAGTAGGTATATCTTAGACATGGTTCACGTTGCAACAGTGATTCTTGCTGCATGAGTTATACGTTAAAAAAATACTTGTTCCTCATTGGCCTTTTGGTTTCATTATTTTTCAGCTTTTATGTACTATCTGTGATGCAATTTTCATTTTTGCTTTCCAGTAGTTAAATTGTGATATTTTTGGTTTTTAGAATTTATTGAATTTCCTGATCTCAAGTATTTCTAATCATGAAATATTCTCTTTCTAGTGAATCAAAACTTTATGTTGTTTCAAGTGATTTTAGCATCTTAGTGCATCCTATACCACTTGCTATATTTATGCAACTATAGTAAGTGGGCATCTCATGTTATGACTTGTAACTCATATTTGCAGGAGCAACTCCAAAAGCTATTCAGTATATAATGAATGTTCGTGGTTTAACTCTTTACCATGTGAAGAGTCACCTCCAGGTCTATTTCACTACTTGAGTTGAATGTTTCCATTTCAAGAGCTATTCTGAATTGTTATCACTCAGAGTTAACAGAAACTCACATTTATTAAATATGAGGCACTAACTAACTTTATTGATGTTCAACATATTGCAGAAGTACAGGCAAGGCCGACATGCAGTGAGGGAGTGGACTAGGATGTTAAAAAACGGTGAGTCTAACCTCCTCAAATTAAGTTTAAGCATTAGTCTTTGCTCCGAAAATCCATGTCCATCAATTTGATAAATAACAAGAAAGTAGATGAGTTGAAGGCTCCCCCTTACTATATTATTAAAAAACCACATATTTTGAAGCAAGCAAGGGAAGAGTATCATTGTATATTCACCTTTTTTAACAACTAGAATTAGTAGAGATCAGCTGCAGTTCATGGAAGCTTTAGAAGAGGATGGTTTGGTGATTAGAAGGAATAAACAAATAATAGTACATAGAAATATATCAAAAGGCATACAATAAGGAAAATAATAATTTTGATAGAATAAATATCGGAATTATCTTGACTTTGGAAGACATGGCTCAATTCCAATAAAAGAATGTTGTAATATTTTACCGTGTTTCACAATTTCTAAACTGAAAATATCTGAGTTCAGTACTTTTATACATATTGCACTGCTTCATTCATTGGCAAGTGGAAAAAGAGATGTTTATCAGAATCAATGTCAAGTGGCATATGCATTATTGGACTAATGCATATGGTCCACATATTCTGCACAAAATTTTTTTTCTAACTTAATAGCACTACACTGAGAAAATGAACAAAGTAAGTGAAATACAGTTTAACGACCCAAGACCTTACACTCTGCTGGTTTTTTTTTTTTAAAGCATGCTGAAATGATATTTCCTTTTCTATACTTCTGTTACACCCCATGAACAACGTAAGTAAAATACGGTTTGGCGACCCAAGATCATACACCCTCAGCTGTTGCTGATTTGTGCTGAATTGATATTTTCTTTCCTATACTTCTGTTCTATCCAATGATTATCAAAAGATTGATTTGAACACAAAGGCCTTCTCCGAGATTCCACTAGAAGTCTAGAACTGTATTCTTAAAGAACAGGAATGGAAATAATGATTTGGTCATTGAAGTGAATTTTAGGAATTGAGAATCTGAAACATAAGACTATTTGGACGATTAGAGAACAGCGTGTATGTCCGTGTGTTTGTGCATGCACGTAATGTGAGAGAGAAAGAGAGGAACGAAAAAGGGTATAAAATTACTGAAATAGAACTTGCTTGAGGTTCATTTCAAGGAACTTACAAGAATTCAGATGGACATAAAGGAGGTAATTCTACCAAGATAATTGAAAAGCCATATGGAATTTGGGACAGAGAAATTGGAATGAAAGAATACAGATTCCTTCTCCTAGTACTAGGTCAATTTTAGACATAAATGCTCAGAACAAGATGCCTTCAATGCTAAGTTTGAATTCCTTCAAATTCCACAAGTTCCAGGCAGCATCCAAATTTGCAACTACATCCTTCCAATCCTTCTTTCTATTATTACCAATAAATCCTATTGTGGTTTAGGAAACTTCTAGTTGAAAGACCTTCTTTCTGCCTCAATTCTTTATATTTCCAATATAGTAAAGTTTTCAGCAGTATATTGACAGATTAGGTTCCTATGTAAGCCATAACAAGGAAAACATTCAAATAATGTTTTTTGCCTTTTAAGAGATTCTATAACATAATTAAATTACTAGTATATTCTTTCCAAACATCACGCGCATGCAATGACTTTGGATAGCTGCGGATGCATTCTTTCAAATATGATAGATAACTAAAACGTGCTAGAATACAGAAAGGAGGGTGCACATCAGTAGGTAAAGTTAAAAAAAGGCTATTTGAAACTTTTGTTTGGATCATGTTTATAGATATGCAGATTTGTAAACTTGAATTAATGTATTTCATTTTGGAGTTGATTTTGTTTTGAATGCCGCTAGGTAAAAGTGCCTCAGGTTCTCATGTTGCAAAAAGCTCAAGCAACTCTTCGAGTGTTTCACCATTCCAAGAAAATGGGTAAGATGAATATCCATTTATGCATATCTGAAGTGTTTAGAGTTGCAGTGAGGCTTACAGAAACTGTGTTTGTGGGTGCTGCAGTTCCACGTGTGCTGACTCCAAAGGCAAAGCAAAAGTTGGCCAGGAGGGTGGAGGCAGTGTTTATATGCAAAAGCAGGCAAGTTTAATTTTTTTCCTAAATATGACAAGTTTTGGATCTATTATTAGTTTTTTTTTTAAAAAAAAAAGATGTTTTCTCATTAATTAGGCTTGGTTTTGACTGTTAGAAATTAGGTTTCATTAGTTAGTCAGACTCTAAGTTTGGAAAATTAAACGTCAACTTGATTGATAATCACGAACTCCTGTGCATCTTTTAGTTTTGTGATTACCTGTTGTTGATCAAAAGAGGAATTTAAAATGTACCACTTATTTTCCAAAAGATGTTCAACCCTTATTTTGCTAAAGAATGTAGGATTCAATTATGCAAATTGAATTCTGTAAAGAAATTGAAGAGTTCATCAATTTTCATGCTTGTGCAGTCTGAGAAGGTTTTTCTAAGGTTTAAGGCGGCACAAAACAAATACTTGAACCTTGCCCTAGAGAATGCACATAGGATGTTTATTAACCACCATTATCGAGGTGCAACTATAGGCAGCAGAAGTTACAATGGACAAGATCTCACTAGTGTAGGAACAATGGCACCAATGCCAAATATCTACCAAAACCAGCTAAATACATATAATGCATATAATTCAATGGGGCCAAACAGAGCGTATACTTCTAGTCAAGCACGCTATCGTGGTTTTCAACCTCTGATTGCTTCTTATTCTGAAGGTCGTTTCCCTTCAGTCAGGTATCCAGCAAGTTCATATCAGGAGGGTTTCAGTGGAGTCCGAGAACAAACTAGTAAAAGGCTGTGGACGACCCCTGCAGCAGCCTATCTGAATTGTGATGCAACAGAGTTACCCGAATAATCAATGCAGGTTGAGGATGGTTATGAGTTTATACATAAACTCCAATAATTTCCATCTTCTACTTCAGCAATGACTTTTTAAGTAATGTCATGTCCCTGTATAAGTAAAATAAAGGCAGAGTTAAGAGGTTCTCCTCTAGGATATAACTTCAGGAATCTGTTTTCCGTTTGTACGTTTGGGTTACATGTTAATGCTTTGCATACTTTTGGGTTACATGTTAATGCTTTGTATTTCCATGTAAAACATTAGCAGTTTCTTTATGCTAATACCCTTAATGTTTCTGCTTCATTTTAGAAAGTGGAAGGCATTAATTAGTTAAAGAAATTATATGGGTCCCCAATTCCAGCAGTTAAGATTAGAATAAACTTATGCAAATATCACAAATATGGTACTCATACAAACATTACTTGTTTCGGCGGTCAAGATTAAACAAAAAATTAAGAATTATTTGCAAATATCATAAATATATTACTCATACAAACGTTATTTGTGTTTGAACTTAAATCAGAACTTGATTCCCCCCAAATAAAAGGTTTTATAGAAAAAGAAAATCTTGATTTGAACCCTTAGTTATATATATTAGAAGTACAAGTACACATGATTATTGCCTTATTAATAAGATGTTCAAACTATAGTTATTGAACGTTCAAAACCTTTATTTTATTCTTATAATAATTTTGAAGACACATTTGTTTCTTCTTGGAAATAGAAAATAATTTGTAATATAAATTCTAATTATTCGAAATAAAATATGAAAAGACAATTTGGTATTACCTGTAGACCACCGGGAAAAAAAAAACAATTTGAGCAGTGGATGAGAAGTTTCATTTCCCCTTTTTAGAACAACATTTTCATGGTGTTTCTAAAAGAGTAGGTAAGCCACCAAAAAAAATTTTCTTTTCAAAAGGGTTGGTTAAAATCTTCCCTAGGAAAAGCATTCTTGTAATACTGTAAATCACTCAATTTTTTATAACTGAGATTTGAAAAAAGTTGTGCATTTTGTTTTTAAAGTACGAGAGATCACCTATGAAATGAAGTGAAATGATAAAAATTAGGATTGGAATGTCAGATTTCCCCGCCAACTTCACCAAGTCTTTCAGCAATAATTGAAAATGTTATAAATGAATTAAATGGTATAGAAAAAGAGTTTGAAGTTGACAAAAGTCCCACCAAGAACATATAATTTTGCAATCACAGCCTTCACAGGCCTATTGAGGTATAATTTCTTAATCCAATTTCAAAACCAAGGAAGGAGAATCTTCATATCAAAAAAATTATTCCTCAAAATCAAGTCTCTGGAATTTCAAATAACTCCGAAATGGTTTTATCTCAAAGAAAATTTTTAAAATCAAATTCAAATTGCTTTGCAAAATCCAAATTCCAAAATATTTGCACAATTAAAGAGGAATTTTACAACCGTAATCCTTACACTACCATTTTTAATTTTTTTCCCCCCAAGGATTGTACTTTAAACCATGGAATCTTTTAAAAACAACCCAACAAACTCATTCTACCTCCTCTGAACCAAAGATAGAACCCTTTATTGATGTAAGAAATGAAAATAAAGATGACTTTTTTGAAATCTTTCCACCACTACCACATAATTTTTAAAAAAAAAGTAAAATTGTAACTTTAATTTTCAGCAAAATTATGGTCAACAAAAAAAAAGACTCCATTCTCCATTATTAGCAAGCCCGCTCATTCTCATCAGCAGAACCAGAACAGCATGAAAATAGAATCCCATATGAATCTGGGATTCACTTTCAATTATTACTAGTACCAGACAAACATGTATACAGAAATTGCATATGAATGTGGAACCCTCTCTTGATTATTTAGCCAGGAATCATGTGAAGCCACAGCGAAGCCAACAAAAGATGCTTCCTTGGATCCTTTCTTGATAATCTTTCCAAGCTGGAAAAAGGAAAAAGAAGACATATCTCCAATTGGCCAGTCATTCCTTATAAATAGAGAAACCACACTTCAAGAAAATTAGAGAAGTTTAATATTGAAAAACTCTTTGTCATAGCTTAGCTTGTTTTCCTTTAAAGAAAATCCAGATCGTTCAGTTCTCCTCGTAATTTCCAATTATTAAATAAAAGTGAATTTTCATTTCAGAAATTCTATTTTAATTTCATTAAATAATTCATTAAAGTGAGTTTTGCTGTTTTAATTTTTTGCAGTTTTAATTTCCTCTTTCCTTTTTTTGACATTAAGACCTGTTTTGGAGGAATTAACTGGTTATGAAATCAGAAATTGAGTTTGAATCTAATCTAATGAATTATATTTCAAAATTAAAAATACTAAATTTTTTTTTGCAGATTATCACTGCACAGTAAAAAAAATTTATTGAATAAATTACTCGGAAATTTTATAATGCAAATGAAAATGGAAATTTATTGCGAAATAATTTTGACAATTTTTCCAATATACATAAGTGAAACGAATAATCTGTTCTCTATTATTCTTGGCTAAGCATCATTGAAACTGACTCTCAACAATTTTTTTTATGCGCTCACATTTTCCAAATTAGAATTTTTTTTTTATTTTGGACTTATTGTTAATTATTATAAGACTCTTCTTTTAAATAATTCAAAGAATTATGTTTAATAGATGAAGAAACAACCAAATTCAGTAACTCGATTTCAACTGATTTGGTTTAATTTAATACTCCCTTCATGCCACTTCATGTGTTGTGTAAAAAAAAAATTTATTCCACTTCAATTATCACTAGTATTAATTATAAAATTTTAAATTTATCTTTATAAATTTTTTAAAATGAACAATTAAAAAAAATACTATAAATTTTTTTATAAAATTTATAATCACTAATAATTACCTTAATATGTATAATTATTTCTAAAATGACAATTAAAATGGAACAAAAGGAGTAATATTTTTCTTATAATTTAAATAAATATATTTGAAATTTTTAACAATGGACTTCATGGTTTATTATTACAAAATTCTTCCATTTTAATATTGTTTTATTTATTTCAAAATATTTTTTTGCAATTTAAGTGAATCAAATTTTATTGAGGAAAAGGAATAATGGTCTTTCTTTTGTCTCTTCTTTGAGGAGTTTTTCTCTGTCCCCTTTTGTCTTTTAGGGGTTTTTTTTCTTTTTCTTTTTCTTGTATCTTCTTATGGAGGATGACCATGCCTCGGTGGAAATGGCTAGCCTCAATATGGATGGAGAGGAGACAGACGATTTAGTTTATGAGGAGGAAGGCTTAGCAGTAGATGATAACCCTGCCTTGTGTCTAGTGGGACGATTCTTGACTGATCGTAACATTAATGTGCCTGCCATGAAACAAACAATTGCGTCCCTGTGGAGGCCTCTTATGGGAATGCAGGTTCGTAAAACTGATGGAGTTGCTTTTATTTTCCAACTATATCATGAAGTGGACGTTCATAGGGTGCTGGACATGGCTCCATGGACTTTCGATAATCAGTTGCTTCTGCTGGACCGATTAGGTGATCATGTTTCCCCCCTTGATGTGCCATTATTTCATGTTCCTTTATGGGTGCAAGTGTCAGGACTTCGACCGGGATTCAGGGCGGAACATGTTTTAAAAGACATTGGTAACAAGATCGGTATATTCATGGAATCTGATCCTAAGAACTTTGAGTCTTCATGGGATTCTTATATGCGTATACGAGTGAAATGGGATGTTAGGAAACCGATCCGTTCTAATTTTATTATCAAATTCGGAAAAGGACAAAGTTTCACTGTGTACTTTGCGTATGAACGGCTACCTCCTATATGCTTTATCTGCGGTTTCTTTGGGCACACTGAGAAATTTTGTCCCAAGCTTCTAGACTTTGAGCCAGGGAAGGCGGTGCGTAAATTTGATTCTTCGTTGAGAGCTTCAAACCGAAGATCTTCAAGAAACATAGGGGAACGTTGGCTCCGGCCGGCTTCTGGATTTGCTGGCGGAGATGGGAATCAACGGGAGAGTACTATTTTTAGCAAGAACGTAGACAAAGGAGTTGATAGTGGATCTGGATTGCATGATAAAGGGAAGGCAGATTTGGGGAGAGAATCTATCTCTAATATTTATTGCAATCCTTTAGCAATTAATATGAAGATTATGCATGGAAATATTACTATGGATGAGTTGGACAGTGTATCAAGTGAAGATATGAACGTGAATGTGAATGAAGTCAAAAGGAAACGCATGGGCTTGGATCATCTCCAAGGAGAAGCCTAAGGTCTTGTCTCTAACCAAGGCATGCCTGTTGATCCATCAAAAACTCAATCGGCCGGTTCAACTAGAACCCGCCGCCCAAAATGAGCACCATTAGTTGGAATTGCCGTGGGCTTGGCAACCCACGTGCTATACAGAACTTAAAGTTTATTACTCTTGAAAAAAAGCCATCTTTTATTTTTTTAATTGAAACGCTTTGTCTGTCTAATAAGGTGAATGAAATAAAAGATCTTTTAGGTTATGATGATTGTATTTCTGTGGATTGTGTGGGTCACAGTGGTGGTCTCGCTCTATTATGGAAGTCTGTTTCTTCGGTTGTGCCCCTTCTGGTTTGTTCCAGATGTATTGATGTGGAAGTCTCTGTTACTTCTATCGGGACATGGCGGTTAACTGGCTTTTATGGTCAGCCTGATAGAAATAGAAGAGCGGAATCTTGGACTTTACTTCAGAATTTAGCTGGATGCAGCGGGCTGCCATGGGTTTGTTTAGGGGACTTTAATGATGTTTTGTATCAACATGAAAAGCGAGGCGGTAGGAGGCAACCTGAAAGTCTAATTACTGGATTTCGTAATGCTATATCTGGGTCGGGTTTGATGGATTTTGTTATGGGCGGATACCCCTACACGTGGGAACATGGGCGTGACTCTGGAAACCTCATTGAATCTAAATTGGACCGAATTCTAATCTCACAATCTTGGAAGGCTGCTTTCCCTTTGGCTCATGCGTATACACTTGACACGTCCTCCTCTGATCATCTTCCCATATTTCTACAAATCCGCACATTTCTTACTCGCCCCACTGCGACTAGGTTTAAATTCGAAAATTGTTGGTTGCGCAATCCTGGTTGCAGAGATCTTATTCAAAACTTTTGGGATGGATCGTCTTCTGAGGATATAGTCAGTAGGTTGTCTGGTTGTGGATCTGAGCTTATGCGCTGGGGTCTGCTTATCAAAGCGGCTGACAAGGTGGAGCTGCAGAGGTGTAGGGATATTATGAAGGTTACGCGCGGGCGGAGGAATTCTGTAGATAACAATTTGTTTTTAGATGCTAAAGATAGATTCCAGTTGCTTCTTCGGGATCAAGAAATTCGATGGAAGCAGAGATCTAAAACCTTCTGGTTGAAAGATGGTGACCGCAACACGCGTTTCTTCCACGCTGCTGCATCATCCAGGAGGCATAAGAACCATGTTTCCAGATTGAAGAACGGTTTTGGTGAATGGATCGATAACAGGGATGGGATTGGATCCCTTTACATGGATTATTTTTCGGGGCTGTTCTCTTCTTCTACTATTGATTATGACTCTGTTGTGAGTGCAGTTCCTCTGTGTATTTCTGGGGAGGATAATGATTTTTTGTTGGCTCCTTACTCCCCTGAGGAGATCCGATCTGCTGCCTTCAGTATGAAAGTGGATAAAGCTCCGGGTTTAGACGGGTTCAATCCTGCTTTTTTTCAAAGCCATTGGGATATTATTGGCCCTGCGGTTTCGGCAGCTTGCATTCACTACCTCCAAGAGGGTGCTTTTCCATCAGAGCTGAATGAAACCTTGCTGGTCTTAATTCCTAAGAAAGTTGTTCCAGAAGTTATGGGGGACCTTCGCCCTATCGCTTTGTGCAAAGTCATATATAAAATCATGAGTAAAGCTATGGCCAATAGATTGAAATGTTTTTTGCCTAACATTATTTCTCCTTCTCAAAATGCGTTTGTTGCAGGAAGAAGCATACATGATAACAACATAATTGCTTATGAATTGATGCAGTTTTTCCTTAATAAGAGAACAGGAAAAGAGGGATTTGCTACACTCAAGATGGACATATCCAAAGCGTATGATCGGTTAGAATGGAAGTACATTTCTGCTGTGTTGGATAAGATGGGTTTCCATCCGAGATGGGTTCGACTTGTGATGTTTTGTGTTTCTTCTGTTCGTTATTGGATCAATCATGATGGTCGGCAATTGGGTTCCATTATTCCTTCTAGAGGCATCCGTCAGGGTGATCCTATGTCACCATACCTTTTTATTCTTTGTGCTGAAGGCCTGTCGAGGTTGATTCAAGAAAAGGTTGATAGAGGTGTGTGGAATGGTTGTACCATTGCTAGAGGAGCCCCGATGATACATCATCTTTTCTTCGCGGATGATAGCCTGCTTATTTTCACAGCTAACAATTCTGAGGCAATTGTTGTTAAGGATGTGATTGAAAATTATGCTAAAGCATCGGGTCAACTTATCAACCTGGAGAAATCCTCTGTATGTTTTTCTAAGAATGTTGACAGTACTATGAGATCAATTGTTTGTAATTCTTTGGGGGTTAATGAGAAGGCAGATTTGGGTAATTATTTGGGTTTGCCAACTCATGTTGGTTTGAATAAGCGTGAGGTCTTTGCTTTTATTAAGAGTCGGCTATGGCAGAAGTTGAATTCATGGAAGCATCGATTTCTTTCCAAAGCTGGTAAGGAGGTGCTATTAAAAACAGTTCTTCAAGCTCTTCCTAATTATATCATGAGTCTTTTCTTACTCCCTAAGACCCTTTGTGTGGAGCTTCAACGTATTATGGCGAATTTTTGGTGGGAGAAAGGTAAAACGCAGAGAAAGGGGATTAATTGGGTTAGTTGGGAAAGGATGAGTAAACCCAAGGAGTTTGGGGGTTTGGGCTTCAGGAGGCTTCATGACTTCAATTTGTCTATGATCGGAAAGCATGCTTGGAAGCTTTTACACAATCCAAATTCACTGGTTGCCAGATTGTTGAAAGCCAAGTATTTCCCCAATACTTCTTTCTTGAATGCTCAATTAGGATCCAATCCTAGTTACACTTGGCGTAGTATTTGGGAGTGTCGCCATTTGATTGAAGAGGGTGCTTGTATCCGAGTGGGGAGTGGGGAATCGATTTTGATTTGGGAGGATGCTTGGATTCCGTCGAAGCCTTCCATGAGAATTTCCACACCAAAACCAATATATTCTAACTTGTCTTTGGTTTCTCATCTCATTCACGATGGCAGGTGGAATTATGATGTTATTAGTCATATCTTTGATGAGGTGGATCGTGAGGCTATTTTGTGTATTCCTCTATCTCTACGACATGCTAGGGATGATTGGCATTGGCGTTGGGACCGGAAGGGAGTTTACTCAGTCAAAAGTGCTTACAAGCAGCTTACTCTTAATCCTTGTACTAATGTGCCAGTTTTGGATACTGCTTTCTGGAAGTGTTTCTGGAGTATTAAAGTTCCTGCAAAATGTCTAAATTGTGTTTGGCGCATTTGCTTAAATGCTATTCCGACTGTTCCCTTACTGAAACATCGAAACATCCCAGTTTTCAACTCTTGTTACTTTTGTGGAGTTGGTGATGAGACTATGGAGCATCTGTTCGTTGACTGCGAATTTTCTAAGTGCTGCTGGATGGTGTCAGCAGTTGGTTATCGCCCTACTCCGAATGGGTCTTTTGTCTCGTGGTTAAAGAATTTTATGAGGCAGAGGAATGTTGATTTGTTACAGGAGGTGGTTATGATTCTTTGGGCTTTATGGGAATCAAGGAATAAGCTGGTTTGGAAACACAAGAGGGACCGTCCAGTATGGGTGGTAAATCATGCTAAATCTATTTTACAGGAATGGATCCATGCTAACTTGTCTTCTTCCTCAGCTTCGACAAGGTACTCTTTGGTCAGATGGAGCCTGCCTCCTACTGGTAGATTAAAATTAAATATCGATGGAGCTTGCTTTGGTGGTAATTATGTGGGTGTTGCTTGTGTTGTGAGGAATTGCCATGGGGTTTTTATTGCTGCGTTACAGAGGACATTTCGAGGTAATTATGAGGCTAGGGAGGTTGAAGCTATGGCAATCCGCGAAGCTCTGAGTTGGATTTTGGAAGAGGGTTGGTCATCTGTTTCTATGGAATCTGACGCCCAGTCCTGTGTTCGTGCTGTTGAGGATCCTTCATTTGATGATCTTTCTTCGTTTGGCTTGCTTATTTTTGATTGTAAATCTCTTTTACTTGAGGTTAGAGATGTCAATCTTACTTATGTGAGACGCTCTGCTAATAGTGCAGCCCATTGTCTGGCTAGAGCTTGCACTATTTCGACAGACAGGATGGTATGGAAGGACTGTCCACCATCCGTTATTTGTGATGCATTATCTTCTGATTTAAATTAATATAAGCATTTCTTCAAAAAAAAAAAATTTTTATTGAGGAAATTATAGTACACTTTTTAACCCCTTTTTTTAATATATTATTTTTTTAATATATCTTTCATATACTAAATATATACTGAATGTGTACCTATAAAAATAGAATATATTTTTAATATACCTAACATATATAAAAAAATATTCTCTGAAAAGAGATATTTTTAAAATTGAAAGTTGAGAATGAATATTTTTAAAATTAAAAAAGAAAATAGAGTATTTTTAAAAATATTTTTATTTTTTAGAATATTTTTTAAGAAACCCAATTTTATTAGCGACACTTTTTCAAGACAATTATTTTTTTTTAATTCAAATGAACTAAAGTTCATTATGTATGCATTTTTAAATATAAAAATTGAATAAAATTCAATTATTACAAAATTTGAATTATCGGAAGCATATGGAAGTGTTAGATAAAAATATAATGCATTATACTTCAATCTTAAACAACTAAATAAATAAAATACGCCAGCTGAAAGACAGCCCATTAGCTAATTAGGATGGAAACACCCTGATTGAAGATATACATACTAACAAAAACAAGAAAAAAAAAAACAATATAACCTGACCTTGATTGTTCAAGGTTATTTCGACCATTCGTTCTTGAGCTTTTGAAGCAATCCACATCAAATATCACCAAATGGCTGCTGCTTACGCCCCTCACATCTAAATTCCTAAGCCAGTTCCACAAATGCCACATGAAATGGACAAGCAGATATTACCTGTCAATAACAAAATTAAGAGGCAAGAGTTTACCTCTATGTTATTAGAAAATTCTTCAACCTCGACTCTTCAAACTGCTGAGTTCAAAATCGAAATAAAATTTACCAAAAAATCGAAATAAAATTTACCAAAACCAACAAAATTGAGAACTAATTTCAGGGCACTAAGCCTGGCAGGACAACTATGCAAGTCATTACACGTAAGACAAATTTGCAACTTTAAACAGGGAAATTTGCTAATGAACTTCTCATTTTCGTGATAAAATGAAAGAGAAAAAAAATAAAACAGAGAGACCACCAATCACCATATTATAAAACAATTGGAATAAAAAACTAAAACATGCAGTTTGTATGGAGCTCAAAACTATCATCATGACCTACAATCAAAAGCAAAGGGAGCCTTAATGCATTTAGCATATATAATCTGCGAATCTTTAATACAGCACAACAAGATCAACTATCATAAGGAATTTTTAGTAAGTGCAAAATTAGAAAAAAAAAATTGTGAATTGTGATTCAAGAGGGCTTCCTCTGTCCAAGCAGTCTTCTCCAACTCATTGTTAAAGACACTGAACACTTCTAGTCAATCTTTACGGATGAGAAAAGGTAATGCACAAAGTAGAAGGACACAAGGAAGCCTATGGTGCCAGTAGATAACATGATTGCAATTGCCATGAGCAGTGAGTAGCCAAGATAGAGTACAGATGAGATGGGTCCACTCAAACTCTGGAGGTCAAACACCAAATAATTGATCGAGTATAAGAAGACATAGAGAGCAACTGAACCAGAAGCAAAGAAAGCCTTCCACCACCACCGCCAGTCCTCCACGCAAAGATGCATGTATGTTAGAACCACTGATACTTCAGCACAAACCACGACCAACAGTAAAAGCACTATAAGCAAGAAACCAAAGACATAATAAAACCGTCCAAGCCAGATGCTAGAAAGAATGAAGAACAGCTCAATGAAAAGGGTTCCAAATGGAAGAGTTCCAGCACCAAGAACTAGAAGCCACGATGGGTATTTGCGTGCAGGAATTTCCCTTGGGATCTGGTTGGTTCGAACTGGATATGAAATTGCCTCAGCCCGTGTCCCAAAGAATCCTCCCAACAGGGTGAGTGGCACTGAAATGCAGAACCAGAGGGCCAGAAGTACAAAATACAAGGAAATAGGAATAGCACCAGTGCTCTTGCTACCCCAAAGAATGAAATTCAGCACTGTGAGGATAACAAATACAATTCCGGGGAAGAAGCACGCAGCTGACCAGGAAACTGACCTCCACCCTTCTGAGGTTCCTTTCATCATTCTCCACATACGCACTGAAACATAGCCTGCAGCAATACCCAAGAAAAGGTAAAGAATTATCATTCCTGTTAGCAGCATTCCTCGCGAAGCTGGTGACATGAAACCAAGGGCTGCAAAAACAATTGTGACAACCGCCATTCCAGTAATCTGAACTCCATCTCCAACCATGACACAGAGAAGCCTTGAGCACTCAGGTTCCCTGAACACATCACCCACAACAAGCTTCCAGCCTGAAAGCTCCTCATTCATTTGTGCTTGAGCTTCTTTATCCAATTCCTCATACCTAGTCAAATCCCTTCTCACAGTCCTTAAGAATATGACAAAAACAATACCAGCTAAGAAAAAAATCACCATAAGAGAATTTAGGATTGAGAACCAGTGAACACGGGCACCTTCCATCTTCAAATAAGCATCCCAACGAGATGGCCATTTAATATCACTTTTCTCAAATACAACCTCATAAGTGAAAGAAACTCTCTCTTGCTCCCTTATGATTTGAGACTTGTCGAGGTCCAAGGGGCAGTTGACAGATGAGACGCTGTCATATATATGAAGCTTTGACATCACTTCAGGATCATACTTAACACTGCAAGGGACAACCTCAAAACCGACTATCTCAAAACCTGATGCCTTCTTTTTGTCAGCTTCAGAAATCACACCCATGCCTTCTTCCCCAGTACCAATGATCTCTACCCCACTTCCTTCATACTCATGAACCAAGACCTTGAATTTGAGGTGATTGATGATGTAATCATCATTGCTATTCTGCGGTGTATACCCAACAGGGAACCCAGTCCACTGAATATTAACTCCATTTTGCTTTGCATACCTCATAGCAGGCAAATTATCCAAAATCATATTCACTTGATATAGATCACGAGTTCTTTGCTTCAAAAGCTTCACCTCATGTTCACTCAATGGTGGCGTAGTACAAAGGAAAACAGACTCATTGATGTTCATTCTAAACCGATAAGGAGAGTTATCAATATGATCTCCCATAAGGAGCTCCCCAAGATTCTCAGCACTTTTTTTAACGCCACCAGGCGGCTTGCAATAAGGGAGACTATAATAGCTAAAGGGAAGCTCAGTTTCGATAGAAGTTAAAGAATTAACTTTGGCAAATATCTTTTCACCAGTTGAATATGTGTGCATATAACTACCAGGCAAATAAAATGCATTTCCAACTTGCAGAAAAAGAACCACCAAAAGGGAAGCCCAATAAACGGTGGGCATCCTCATTTTCAACACCACCGAATTAACCAGATCTTTGAATCAATGTCTACCTACAAACACAGTAATTATCAAATCTAAGGGAAAAAGGAAACTCTATTATTATGAACTGATTTCATTTGATTTTGCAATAATATAAATAAAATTATTTTAAACTCAAAAAATCAATAGATCCACTAACAAAAATATCAATAAATGCAAAATCAAATATACACAAACACAAATTTAATAAAACTAAATCAAATTAAGCTTAAAAAGGACCAGATCAGAGAACGAAAATAAAATTTCCACAAAATGCAAAAACCACTCGTCATGAAACAACCTTCAATACATGCCGTAGATCTAGCAGAGAAGAATACACAAAACAAAAATTTGAAATGAAGAGATTGAAGAGGTTACCTGAAGCAGATCTGGACAAGAAACGAAGAATCTTGGGTCGAAAAAGATCGGATCCGGATTCCAAGAAACCGACTCGAATATTGTGGGAAGAGAAAGCAGAATCTCCGTGCGAGAAACTTCTCGTTTTCTAGTTGATTTCAAGAGAGATAGAAAGAAAATTGCAGAGACATGATTGTGGCGTTGGGTTACTACGCTGAGTATTTGAAGATCATTATATAAAAAATGGGGCAAAATAAAATTTTATAAAATTAAAGGGTTACATATTATATATTTATATATAATATTTTTTTACAGTTGATGGGAGAGACGCAACACGTTGTATACTGACCAGAGCTAACCTACATGCCCTACAATTCAGATATCAAAAAAAAAAACTACCAGGCTGCAACTAATTAAAAATAAAATAATTATTAATATATACAATAATATAAAAGTTTTTAATAAAAAATTTAATAGACAAAATAACTTTAAAAATTAATTTTAAAAAAAAAATTGTAAAAATTTTAAAAATAGTAAAGACTTTTTACACTATACATATTTCACGTTAAAACACAAAGCTTCAAAATTATAAAACCATCATTCTTTTAGTAAATTTACGTATATAATATATATGTTATATATTTATTTTTGTATATGTATATATATCATTATATATATCTTTGTATCTATCATAATAATATAATTAATTTCATAAATTATAAATAAAAAATTATAAATATATGTTATATAAATATTTTTATATCATACATGGGAGATCTACATAGGGACTACCCCACTAGCACATATATATATATATATATATTAAATTTGTTATTGTTTGGTTACACCTATAGAAACCCTCCACTGGCTCCATGCATATTATACATAATATTCATATATGTATATATATATAATGTGTTATAGTTTTGTGTTGCTATCTTAACTTTTTACACCAAACATATAAATAACTAAATATATATTAATAAATGGATTTACCAATAAATATGAGTTCTGAAATCAATATATATTAAAGTGTTATATTAGATAATTAAATTTAAATATATATAATTTTTATTTTTATTAATTCATAAAAGTTAATTTTTATGACTTGATAAGAAATTATATATATATATAATTTATTTTTAGTTCAATTATACTCATACCATTAAAAAATATATTATTCAAATAGTTATTTTTAAATTTTTTTTCTATGTTTCTCCTTTTTCAATAAATTTTCTTCTTTTTTTAATTAATTTTTTTATATAAAACATTGTAGCAATTTTTTTAGTTAATTTTCTTTTCTTCTATTTATATCTTTTTCTATCTAGTTTCAAAGGGATATAAAAGTTTTTTCCGTAAATTTTAAAATTTTATTTTATTTTAAGATCTACAAATTAGATTCATATTTAAATTTATTATTTCACAATTAAAAAAAATGTTTTATATAAGTAGTAACTAATAAATTTTTTTTTAAAAAAAATTAATAAAGAATAAGCCTCCACTGACTCTAAAGTTTACGTCTGCCCCTGGATAATATATACAAAATCAAATATATATGTAGTCTCCTAAATTTTATTCATTTAGTTAATTTGTCTCTATGAACTTTTAATTTAATCATATAATTTTTTAAACTCACATTTTTTCTTAACTTACAAATATAAATTTATTGGTCACGTTTTGCTTTTCTCTCCAAATTCCTTTTCATCTAAAATCTAATTCCTAAAATATGTTTCCTTTGAAGCACATACATTGTAAAAGAATAAATCAATTGTATTTTAAGAGAAAAAATTCAAGAAATATTAAACCAGCAAAAAACATTCAAAATAGTACAAAATTATTATAAAAAAGAAGAAGAAGAAGAAGAAAACCTAAAGTGAATCTTAGATATTTGATCTTAGAGATTAGATTTTAAATGGGAATGGATTTTGAAAGAGAAAAAATGTGTTTATAAGTTAAGAAAAATATGATTTGGCATAATTCGGTGAGACTTAATGTAACTTAGTATGTTTGTGTTTATAAACTAAAAAAATGTAAATTTAAGAGAGTGTATGGTTAAATTGAAAGTTCAAATAGCAAACTAATTAGAAGAGTAAAGTTCAATAGGTTATTTATATATTTGACTTATACACAACATATATAACGTATATGTGACATATATGTCCTCATATGTATTATATATGTTAAATATAAGTTGATATATATGATTGATTAAAGAGAAATAACAGTATATATATGTTTACTTCTATAGCATATATGCTACATATGTATATAAGTTGATGTATATGATAGATTGACGATGAATAAAAATATATAATTATTATATGTTTAGTTATATGATATATATTTTACACATAAGTAAATGTAATGATGAATTGAAGAGAAATAACAGTATATGAGTATTATATGTTTAATTATATGACATATATATTACATATAAGTAGATATATATGATGAATTGATAAGGAATAAAAGATCATAACTATTTATATTTAGCTATATAACATATATGTTACATATAAGTAGATATATATATATATATGATGGATTCAAGATGAATAACAATATATAATTGTTATTATATGACATATATGCTATATATAAATAGATATATATTTATTCTATAATTTAAAAGAGAAGTAAAATAATTATAAATAAACAGTGATTTTACTTATCCTTTTCCATTTTTGCCCCCATATTTATATATTAAAAAATAAAAATATTTTATATTTAATATAAAATATTAATCTTTATCATCAATTTTAATTTATACTAAAATGACATATTCACATTATTTCAATATATATATATATTAGTTTTTTTATAAATAATATAAAAGGTAGTTAATATTTTTTTAAATAATGAGAAAAAATAAATAAGAAATTAAGCATACAATATTATCAATTAAGTATAAATAAGTAAAGCGTTGTATAATTGTTATAAGATATTATTAATTGAATGCAAATAAGCAAATAGTGTAATTATTTTGTGATTTTTTAAAATACTATTTTTATTTATTGCATGTTTTATTAGCTCTCTAATTTTACTTTTAACTGTTGTAATATATTTTAAATGTTTTTTATGTATAACTAAATGACTAAGATTATTTTATACAAAAAAATAAAATATGTATATCTCTAAAAGAATACGAGAATGTTATTCCAATATATATTAGAAAGGAATAACAATACATAAATACTATGTGTCTATTTTTATGAAATATATATTATTTATTAGTTGATAAAATATGTTAAATTTAATGAAAGTTAAAAAATTGAAAAATCTCTTCATTTGGAGTATTTTATTAAATATATGGAGAACGTTATATTTGAAGAACAAAAAAAATTCACAATCATTACAATTAAAATTCAAAAACAATCAAAACAAATGAATAATTTACAATGATAAACCAAAATCAAAATAAAAGCACAATATATTCATTTTTCTTCACTTTGATGAAACAAAAAAATAAATAAAAAAGAAACAAATAAAAATATTAGAGATGAAGGAGAAGAGAAGCCGACGATGGAGAAAAGGCGAGATGAAGGAGAAAGAGAAGCTGATGGTGGAGAAAAGGCGAAGGCGATAGAGAATGAGAAGGCAACAATGAAGGCATCAATGAAGTCATAATATAAAAAACATAAATAATTAAATAAAAAGAAAGAGGAAGAGAAAGAGAAAGAGAAGGAAGAAAAGTAAAAAAGAAAGTATCGATATTTTTTAAAACAAAAACTTGATGAACAATAAAAATAAAAAGTTAAATAAAAATATCACAAATAAAAAAAATTAAAATATAATATATGATGTAATATATAAAAAATAAATTATATGGTTTACCTTTTTTTTGAAAGGGGGAGAAAATCTGATTCCCCTAAAACATAAAATATGCATAGATCACTAGATTATTCAAATTAAATTACAAAGGGCTGAATTGCATACCTGACATCATCGTATGTTGAAGCTGAAGACGATTTTGGAGTTTGTCGTCTTCCAGTGGATACACACTTTAAGTTTAGCGGAAGCACTACTGAAGGAACGTAATGTTCTCTCAAAAAATTGTTATGTTCCCCTGGAGACCATGACCCCTTATTTATAACTGAATAAATTGATTAATTTCTATTTTGGTCATTCAACAAAATAGAAATTACTTAATGATCTCTACACTTATAATTCTATTACGAGTGAAACACCTCAATAGTCAACAATTCTAATTTGATCAAAATTTTAATTTGACTATCTTAATTTGACTGCAATACACATTTAATATTTAAATATATTTAGCCCACACTTATGATTAATTAGAGGATTAATTTTAACAATATAAAATTAATTCTAACAATCTCCCACTTGGGCTAACATATATTAAATATAAATGTATATACCTTAATGAGCTCATAAAAGCAGTCATACTGAAGGTACCTCAAACAATCTCGTCCATTGATTATATCGATAAAGGACTGAAGGGCCAGTCGCCACATTCATCGTGACTCAAACCACCATCAATCACATTACCAATACTCTCAAATGACATAGATCAATAATATGAGTGTAGCATGGAAACTACATGTAATGTGATCTAATCATGCCTGTTTCCAACTGGTCATACTTTAGTGAGATCAATCAATAATAATACAAAGTGTAACAAAATAAATACTTTATTTTATGCAGAAACTGAGTATTAATAACATAATATATCCATTACAAAACAGAGTATACACAAATATAATGTAACCATAATGAACAAACTCCCACTGAAACTAAATAGTCTCAAATAATGTGACACCCATATGAGCAGTGTGCTCATGAAAAACTTTCGGTATCACAGCCTTAATGAGCGGATCCGCAATCATGGAGTTCGTTCCAATATGCTCTATGGATATCTGTCCACTCTGTACTCTCTCCCTCACAGCCAGAAACTTTATCCCAATGTGTCTCGATCGAGAAGAGCTTCTGTTGTTGTTAGAGAATAAAACCGCCGAGTTATTATCACAGTATAACTTTAATGGCCTTTCAATGCCATTCACAATGCGCAACCCTGTGACAAAGTTCCTCAGCCAGATTGCCTGATTGGATGCCTCATAACTTGCTACAAATTCTGCTTCCATGGTGGAGGTAGCTACTAGAGTTTGTTTCACACTCTTTCAAGAAATAGCACCGCCAGCCAAGAGATATATGTAGCCTGATGTAGATTTCCAACTGTCTTGGCATCCCGCGAAATCAGAATCAGTATACCCAATGATCTCAAGCTGATCTGATCGCCTGTATGTGAGCATATGTCCCTTAGTTCTCTGAAGATACCTCAAGACTCTTTTGGCTGCTTTCTAATGATCTATTCCTGGATTACTGAGATATCGTCCTAACATGCCAACTATGAATGAAATATCTGGACGAGTGCAAACTTGAGCATACATCAGACTCCCAACTGCTGACGCATAAGGAATCTTCTGCATCTCCTGAATCTCAAGTTCACCCTTTGGACACTGATCAAGACTGAATTTATCTCCTTTAGCAACTGGGGTATCAATTGGTCTACTGTTATGCATACTAAATCTCTTCTCAATATAGCCCTTTTGTGATAATCCAAGAATACCTCGAGTACGGTCTCGATGTATTTGAATCCCTAATACAAAAGAAGTTTCACCTAAATTTTTCATCTCAAAGTGTTTTGAGAGAAAGACTTTGGTCTCGTGCAGCAAGTCCTTACAGTTAGTAGCAAGCAATATGTCATCCACATATAAGACCAAAAAGATAAACCTACTCCCACTGAACTTGTGATACACACAATCTTCAATAGCATTTGTCTCAAAACCAAAAGAGACAAATACTTCATGGAACTTGAAGTACCACTGACGAGAAGCTTACTTGAGTCCATAAATGGATTTCTTTAATCTGCATACCAGTCGCTTTGGGTCTCCAGATACAAAGTTTTCTGGCTGCACCATATAGATGGTTTCATCAATGTCTCCATTGAGAAAGGCAGTCTTCACATCCATTTGATGTAACTCAAGATCAAAATGTGCAACTAGAGTCATGATCGTCCTAAAAGAGTCCTTCGATGATACTGGAGATAAGGTCTCTTTATAGTCAATCCCTTCTTTCTGAGTGAAGCCTTTAGCTACAAGACGTGCCTTATATCTTTCCACATTACCTTTAGAATCCCTCTTGGTTTTAAATATCCATTTGCAACCAATGGGTTTCTTTCCTTCAGGTAACGGAACAAGATCCCAAACTTGATTGTCTTGCATAGATTTATATTCTTCACTCATTGCCTCAATCCACTTATGAGAGTTGGAATCCTGCATGACATGATGAAAGCTGATTGGATCATCTTCCACCATGTCTACAGTGTCCTCATATTCCTGAAGATATGCTACATAATCATCTGGAATGACATTTCTTCTCTCTCTAGTGGACCTCCTTAAAGGCACAGGTTCTGGCTCAAATTCTTGAGGTTGTTGAGTTTGTTCTTGAGGAAGTTGTTCAACATTGTCTTGTATTGGAACTTGATGTGCTTATGGAACAGTGACAGGCGTAGAAACCAGAACACTGTTAGGAGCAATGATAGGAATCGACACTGAGTGTTCCTGACTCGATCCCTCCTTAAAGACAATGTTTCTAACCTTACTTCTCCCTCCAAACTCAACATCCTCAAAAAATTTTGCAATTCCCTTCTCAAAAATAGATCTGGAAGTAGGATTATAAAACTTAAAACCCCGAGATCGCTCAGAATAACCAACAAAGTAGCTACTAACAGTTTTGGAGTCCAATTTTATCTCATTAGGCCTATAAGGCCTAGCCTCAGCAGGACATCCCCAAATATGAAGGTGCTTTAGACTGGGCTTGCGTCCAGTCCAAAGCTCATAAGGTGTTTTTGCAGCTGCTTTAGTTGGTACTCTGTTAAGAAGATAGACTGCTGTCTTTAATACTTCTCCCCACAGAGACTCAGGTAAAGAAGAATGACTAATCATACTTCTAACCATATCCATAAGAGTCATGTTACGTCTCTCAGATACACCATTCATGCTGGGTGTACTAGGCATTGTGTATTGAGGGACTATACCACAGTCCTGCAGGAAAATAGCAAATGGCCCTAGACGTTGTTCACCTGAACCGTCATATCTGCCATACTACTCACCTCCACGGTCAGATCTAACAGATTTAATCTTCTTTCCGAGTTGATTTTCAACTTCGGCCTTATAAGATTTGAAAACGTCCAGAGACTCAGATTTCTCATGAATGAGATATAGGTACCCATAACGTGAGTAATCGTCTATGAATGATATAAAGTATCTTTGACCATTCCTAGTTGCTGTAGGGAATGGGCCACAAATATCCGTATGTATCAACTCTAAGACGTTTGATGACCTATTGGCACCTAGTCTCTTTTGTTTAGTCTGTTTACCTTTAATACACTCAACACAGGAGTCCAAATCTGTGAAATCAAGTATATTTATGATACCATCTGACACAAGACGCTCTATTCTAGATTTGGATATGTGACCCAAACGTCTGTGCCATAGAGCAGCTGAGTTATCCATATTCAGCTTCCTTTTGGTACCTATAGTACTAACTTGCATGGTCTCATTATAAGAGGCATCGATATCTAACATATATAGATTATGAAGTGCATACAAGAAACCAGTACCTAAAATTTTTGAATCCATAGATAAAGTAACTTTATTGTTTCCAAATGAACAAGTAAAACCAGATTTGTCCAAATGGGAAACAGAAATTAAATTCCGCTTAAAAGACGGAATAACAAAAGTATCTACTAGATCCAAAAAATTTTCAGTTCTTAAACGCAATCTAAAATGTCCTATCGCCTCTACTTCTACCGGTTCGCCAGTTCTCATATAAACGTATCTTTCACCGTCAGTTGGCTTTCGGTAACTTAGGCAACCCTGTATTGAAACACTTATGTGACTAGTAGCACCAGAATCTATCCACAAAGTGTTTCTAGGTGCCGAAGTTAAATTAACTTCAGAACAGACTAAAACCAAATATTTTCCCTTATCAGCAGTCTTATTATCAGTATTTTCATTCATAGGGACAAAATTGAGATTACAGGACATGCTAGCTGAATTCAGAGAAAATAAATAATAAATAAATGACATAAGCTCACAATCCACAAAAATTAAAACAAATCACAGAAGTAGAGTTCAAATATTGGAAACAAGATACCGGACACAACATTAATATTCTCATCTTTAGACATAAAATATTAACTGTAATTGGTATCTCAATGCAGTAATCAAATATTGACAATTCAGTCCTGTCAAATAATAAATCTTCATTTGGGCCGATTTATTATCCACATGGATGAAAACATAATAATTATCACATATTTATCACTGCACATGTATTCTCAATTTAGCCAGATAGCAACCTTCCTTTGGGCCGGTTTACTACCCGCAATGAATTTTAATACACCTGTCTAATATCCCAAATAAATCAATTTACACAATAAAGGTCACTTTGGTGACTTTTTGCTTCAATTAATTTATTATTAAAAATATTAAACACAATTATGACTAAAATACCAAAATTTAAACTCAATTGAATTAAATTTTAAATTACAATCAAAATTGCAATTTTAAAATTAAATGAATTTTTTTAAATAAAAAAAATAAAAAAAATGAAAAAGAGTAAGGTAAATTTTTTTTTAAACGTTTACTGTGTTCTTCTAAACCAAAACGAAGAACAAAAAAAAAATTTTAACGTTTACTGTGTTCTTCTAAACCAAAACGAAGAACAAAAAATTTTTTTTAATTAATTAATTTACATAATTAATTAACTAAACTAATTAATTTCAGAAAAAATCACAAACCCAAAATTGAAGTCTAAAAAATTTGATTTTTCTATAATTAATTAAATAATCTCAGTAATTTAATCCAAAAAACAAATCAAACCAAAATTGATCTAAGATTACTAATTTCGATTCCAAATTAATTCTAGAAAATTACAATCAACGAATTAATTTTCTAGAATCAAAATAATAATCAATACCGCAATTTAATCGGAAAATCTAGCAACCTAGCATATGGCTCTGATACCAATTGAAAGGGGGAGAAAACCTGATTCTCCTAAAACATAAAATATGCATAGATCACTAAATTATTCAAATTAAATTACAAAGGGCTGAATTGCATACCTGACATCATAGTATGTTGAAGCTGAAGATGATTTTGGAGTTTGTCGCCTTCCAGGGGATACACACTTTAAGTTTAGCGGAAGCACTACTGAAGGAACGTAATGTTCTCTCAAAAAATTGTTATGTTCCCCTGGAGACCACGACCCCTTATTTATAACTGAATAAATTGATTAATTTCTATTTTGGTCCTTCAACAAAATAGAAATTACTTAATGATCTCTACACTTATAATCCTATTACGAGTGGAACACCTCAATAGTCAACAATCCTAATTTGATCAAAACTTTAATTTGACTGCAATACACATTTAATATTTAAATATATTTAGCCCACACTTATGATTAAATAGAGGATTAATTTTAACAATATAAAATTAATTCTAACATTTTTTACTTTTCATTTTCAAATTTATTGTGGTTGAATATAGACGAGAAAGACAATTTTTTTTTTTTGCTATACCATTTGGTACACGAGAAAGACATAGTTAATCTACCATTTATTAAATTTATATATACACACACCATATACACACTATATGTTAGTACCATGATACGCATATATAAAAAAAATTTATAAATATATTATAATATATATTATATTAAATATTTACAATATTTAATATAATTTTATTCTATATATTTATTACTTTTAATTAATTTTAATTTATACTCTAAAATTAATATGAAAAATTTAATTATGAATTGGTTTTAAAAATTTTGTGATTATATTAATTATTTTACAGAAAATATGCTATCATATAGATTTATTAAAAAATAATTAGCTTAAATATTTTTTTAAATAACTTAAAAATATAAATATTATATAAAAAAATATATATTGTGTAATTTTTTAAAATAATATTAAAATATTAAAATAGAATGATAAAAATTTAATATTTAATTATTTAATATTAAAATAAAATTAAATATAAATATTAATACTAACTATTTATATTAATTTTTTAATATAAAAATAAAATTAAATATAAATTTATGTGTAATCTTTTTTTTTCGCTTAAAAATTTTATCTCGTTTAACATGTTACTAGTTTCGCCACTTATTATAGATAATGTTTTTCATTCTTTTTTTATTCAATGTTCATTCATTCTCTCTTCTAGTCGGTTGTTCATGTTTTGTTCATCATATTTTCTCTTCTTTTTTTTTAAGATTTTGATGCTCTAATTTCTTCCTCTTTCCCTTTCCCTTTTTTATTACTTTTTTCTTAGTTTTTCCTTTGTTATTTCTCTATTGTATTCCTTTTGAAGTTTCTTATTTGTTAAAAATGTTGTTAGTTTACATAAAGGTTCTAACAAGAATTGGTGATTTCTTTTTTTCTCATTTTTTTATTTTGTGTGTTATTCAATTATAATTTTGTTGTTTTTTTTTTGTTATTCATTTGTAATGCATTTTAAATGTTTGACAAAATGATTTAAAGAAAAAAAAAATTCTTTATATTTTTTTATTTGTTCTTTCTTAATTTATATTTTTTGAATGGTTACGTTTTGACTTTTTTTTTTGACTTGTATTGTTTGTGAATATTCGAGTATCGTATAAGTTAAAGGTTGTAATACATTTAGCAAACACCTACATAACATTTACAAATTAACTAAAAACATATAGTATATATAATGCAACATTCACAAAATATCTATTGAATATTTACAATATCTATTAAATATCTATGCAATATCTATAAAATATCTGCAAGTTAATTAAAAGTATATATTATCGAAACATAACATCAACTTAATATTTACAGAATATCTATATTATAATTAAGTCATATATATTATAATGAGGACTATACTCGGGCTGAGTTTAGCCCTTGAACGAGGCCTACCCAGCGTACTCTTTGAGCTATAAAGAGGAGCTCCAGCCTGTGGCCCTAGGCCACTCAAGCCAACGAGCCAGGCCACTTGGGCCAAAAACTTTTCAAGTTTTTTTTTTTAATTTTTAAACTTTTCTTGGCCCAAGCATTTTTCAAACCTTTCTTTTAATTTTTAAACCTTTTTTTTGTGCAACCCATATATGGAGAAATAGAAGCCAAAATCTTTTTTTTTTTTTTGCAATTGCTTTTTAATAATGTGTGAAAATCCACTCATTTCAATTGATTTTTCTTTTTTTGATCAGAACATTATACTTGATTTCGCATTAAAATTGCAAAATTTATAATTAAGTGTTGAAAACGTATTTTAAATTGCACACTAAAAATTTGTTTAATATCAATTATTTTAAATAGTGCAGTAATTTAAATACTGCCAATAAATATTATCAATAAAAACTCTAATAAATGCATTAGAGAATTCTTTTGAAATTTATAAATGAAAAAATATAATTTAACATATCAAAATAAAAAATTATTTATAAAAAATATAAAACGGTAGAATTACCTCAGATCGGGCCAGGTTGGCTTAAGGATAAATTACCTTGGGCCTGAGGCCCAACCCAAGGTGCTTCAATCCGCACATAAGCAACCTGAAGCCCGGTCTGCTGTCTTTAAAACTTGGTCATCCGAGTGAGTGGGTCAGTTTAACAGGCTTATCAAGAAAATAAATTGATGATGAATGAATGATTGAATTAATTTTTGAAAGTATTTACATTAGTGTGTATATATATACAAGAGACAAGTATAACTGTCTTTGACTAACCTTGACTAATCAGCCAATTAGTTATAGGAGAGAGAAAGTAAGAATCAGTTAACTAAAACTTCTAACAGATAATTAAATCTTTTAACAGATACAATAGCCACTGAATTTCAGAAGTGGTGATTGCCATTGCACGGTACTCAGCCTCAAAAGATGATTTTGCTATTGTACACTGCTTTTTGGATTTTCGTGAGATTAATGAAGAGCCTAGAAACAAACAAAAGCCAGTGACCGACTTTCTAGTGAGTTGGCAAGTGGCCCAATCAGAATCTGAAAATCCCTAAAGTTGAAGCTTAGAGCTGGCTGAATAGAACAACCCTTGGCTAGGAGAGGATTTCAGATATCTCAGAACTTTGTGTGCAGCAGTGACATGAGCAGCAGTAGGTCTATCCAAAAATTGTGATAGCTGCTGAACAGAGAAACTAATATCTGGAGTTACTATATTAAGTAACATATGTAATAGGCTCCTTAAGATCATAAATTTCTTTAAGATTTGGAAGCATAGGTATAGCAGATGGTTTTGAGCCCGGAAAGCCAGTCTCCTCTTAACAATTTCAGAGCATATTTTCTTTGACAAATAGAGATACCCTTAGTGTTTCTTGCAACTTCAAAGCCCAAGAAATATTTCAAAGCGGCAAGATTTTTAATTTTGAATCTGTCATGCAGATAGGCTTTAATAGAATTAATCTTTTATATAGAATTGCTAGCCAAGACCACATCATCAACATAAATTAGTAAGGCAGTGAAAAATGTTTGGTTATGCTGAATGAATAATAAAGAATTCGAATGAGTCTGTACAAAACCTCTTGAAAGCAAAGAATTGGACAACTTTGCAGACCATTGCCTAGTAGCTTGCTTAAGCCCATATAAAGACTTATTAAGTTTGCAAACTTGAGTTGGATTGGAAAGTTTCATACCAGGGGGTGGTTTCATATACACCTCCTCATTTAAATCTCTATGGAGGAAGGCATTATTGATATCTATTTGCTCCAAATGCCAATTTTGAACTGTTAAAACTGCAATAAGGGTTCTAATGGTAGTCATTTTGGCTACTGGTGAAAATGTTTCAAGAAAATCTATACGTTCTTGTTGTGTATAGCCTTTGGCAATAAGCCTGGCTTCATATCTTTCAATGGTGCCATCTGAATGATACTTAATACGAAACACTCACTTACAACCTATTGGTTGTTTGCCCTCTGGTAAAGTAGTTAGGGTCCATGTATTTTTACAAGTAAGAGCTTGTAACTCTACCTGCATAGCATCTTGCCAATGTGGACTTTAATGGCTTTTGTATAGGTTTTGTTCAGATAATGTGGAAAGAGCTATTGAGAATTGTTGTTACTTTGGTGAGAAAAGGTTATAGGACAATATCTTAGTGAGGGAGTGAGGTGTGTTGGAAGGTGCCATAACATTTGTGAAAATTGCATTAGCTTGTGAAGCAGTGGATGGAAGCTGACAATGATATTGTTGTAGATGTGAAGGTGGTTGATGACTTCTAGTGGACCTTCTTAATGGTTGAATATGAGGAGATGATGGGTGAGAAGTTGATTGATGTTAAGAAATAGATGATGAGTTGTGATTTAAAGAAGGTTGTGTGGATGAGAGAGTTGAATCAGAAAACAAGTTGTAAATATCAAATGATCATAAGGAATAGCAGATACAAAAGAGGAATTAGACTGTGAAGTATGAAATGGAAAGACTTTTTCATGAAACACTACATTTCGAGATAGAAAGACCTTTCTAGAATGAAGATTATACAATTTGTATCTTTTGGTCCCATACTGAAACGCCAAAAACATACACTTAGAGGCTCTAGGGTCAAGTTTAGTTCTATTATTTTCAAGGGTGCTGGCAAAAGCTAAACAACCAAATACTTTTAAGTTAGAAAGATCAAGTTTTTATTTGCAAAGTAATTCGAAAGAAGTACATTCATTGAGAGCTGGAGTGGGAGTTCTGTTTATAGGAAAGATAGCATGCGAAACATAGAAATTCCAAAAAGAACTAGGAACATTGCTTTGGAATTTCAAGGCTCTTGCAACATTGAGAATGTGTTGATGTTTTTTCTTAACTATATTGTTTTGTTGAGGGGTTTCAATGCAAGATGTTTGATGAACTATGCCATAAGTGTTGTAAAATTATGGTATATTGAATTCTTGACCATTATCAGATCTGATACACTTTATTTTTGTTTGAAACTGAGTAAGAACAAATGTATAAAAGTTTTGAGGTAATGGTCTAGCTTCAGATTTTGTTTTCATTAAGAAAACCCAAGTAAATCTTGAAAGTTCATCAACTATGGTGAGCAAATAACGATGTCTAGTAAAAGAAGGATGTATGGGACCCCAAATATCAACATGAATCAAATCAAAAATAGCTTTGGTAAAATAACTACTGATGGGAAAAGAAAGTTTTCTTTATTTTGCAAAAGGATAAATTTCACAGACATTGTCATTTATTACAAAGATACTTGAATTAAGTTTTTGAAATTGTTTAATTCTACAGCTAGAAGGATGCCCTAGACGAAAATGCCAAAGATCAAAAACTTGAAAACAAGAAGAATTTATAGTAGAAACAGAAAGAGTAGGTTTAACCAGTTGATAGAGTCCATCCACTTGTTCAGCTAATCCAATCTTCTTCAAATGTTGTATGTCCTGAATAACACACTTACCAGTTTGGAAAACAAGTGAACAATGAGAAAAAACTGTAAGTTTGCTTATGGAAATCAGGTTATATAAGAATTGAGGGACGTAAAACATTTGTCAAGACAAAATGGCTATTGAAATGTACTGTACCAATATGCAAAAATGGTATGTACAGGTTATTAGGAAGTTTCACATAGTAATCAGTAACAGGTTCATAGGTTTTGAAATAGGCTAATGAACATGCAATGTGGTCATTAACTCCAGTGTCTAAGATCCATGAAGATGAATTAAAGAAGTTGAAAGATAAAGAAGATACACCAGAGGCTATTGTGGGTTGAAATCTAGTTTTGCCAAAATACTTGATTGTGTAGTAGCCACATTGTCACCAGATGAGGATGAAGGATACTGAATAAGAGCCATTAATTGCTGGTACTGTTCTCATGTTAACTGAAAAGAATCACCATTAGGATGGGCATAATTGTTTTGGAGATAACAGGAGCTGGAGGATCAATATACTGCTATTGATCAGATGGTCTTACAAACTGTTATTGTTCCAATCCAAAAGATTCATAACTTTCAACTTCGTTTGCCATAGCTGTTCCTCTGCCCTTTCCTTTAAAACCAGGTGGATATCCATGCTTTTTGTAGCATCTGTCCACTGTGTACCCAGTCCAATTGCAAAAGGTACAATAAAGATTTCTTCTGTTGCTGTTATTAACAGAATTAAAAGAAGTATAGCTTCTCTATGAACATTCTGAACATTTCCAGGAGAAGATGTATTGACAGCATTAACTAAGGCTTTGTTAGTCACCAAATTACTTGAAAAAGCAAGTGGATCTTGAGAGATCTGAGACATGTGGCCATTTAACTATCTTTCATGTTGTATCACCTTAGAAAATACTATGTGGATAGAAGGAAGAGGCTCAATTAGCATAATTTGGGATCGTACTATTACAAAATTATCATTGAACCCCTTCAAAAACCTAATTACATAATTATTGTTCTGATATGATTTGATTTTGTCAATGAGACCACAATTACAGGCAGAAGTACAAGAACAAGATGGCAATGGTCTTAAATTCAACAATTCATCCCAAACGCATCTTCAATTGAGTATAGTGATCAGACACTAAAAGTTCACCTTGTTGCAGAGAGTAAATCTCTTGTTGCAAGCCTGAAAGACGAAAATTATCTCCTTGTGAGGATCGATGATCCTTAAGATCCTTCCATATACCTTGTGCATTATCCATCCATATGACGGATTTTGCAATAGAAGGTGAGATGGCTCTAATCAACCATGATAGTACCATCGTGTTGCATCTTCGCCACGATCAACAAACTGATCCATCAACAATGATAGTACCATCGACAAACTGATCATTGTGCATCTTCGCACGATGATAGTACCATCGTGCAGCATACTTTGAATTTTTTTCTGAAGGAATTGTAATTGATCCATCAACAAACTGGAGCTTATTTTTGAAGAGTAATGCCATTTCATGGCTCTAAACCAAGAGTGATAATTGCTTCCATCTAAAAGAGGTGAAACAATAATTAAAGAGGGATTTTCATTAGGATGTATATAATAGACACCGGAAGGAGAATCTTCTGGTGTTGCTGTGGTAGTAACTGTTACTGTATATGTGTTTTCTGCCATTACTGTAATTTTTGTTTGGTAAAATAGAAACTGAAGGAAAAGCTTAGAAAAGAAGGAAAACTACTCAAAACGAACTTTCTAGAGAAAAATCAAGAAAACAAACTGATAATGAATGAATGATTGAATTAATATCTGAAAGTAGTTACATCAGTGTATATATATATATACAAGAGACAAGTATAATTGTCTTTGACTATAGCTTGACTAATCAGCTAATTAGTTACAAGAGAGAGAGTAAGAATCAGTTAACTAAAAGTCCTAGATGCTTATACATGTGATAAGGCCTAACAATAATTAAAAATATATAGAAGTTGTATTGTAACTCAATATCTACGTAATATTTATATAATATTAATATTTTTTATTATTAACTTATTTAATATTTATTTGATATCTATTTTTTTTATTACAGTCTAATTTAAAGAAAAGTATATAAATATATGATTTTAATCTGTTTTGATTTTTTTATTTTTTTATATTAATTTTTTTCTTTTTTAATCTATATTAATATTTAATTTTGTTCTATTTTAAAGGAAAATTGCAAATATATGTTTTTTATTTTTTTCAATTTTTTATACTAATTTGTTTAAAAAGATAAAAAAGAAGAAAAAAAATTATTAAAGAAGAAGATAAAAATTAACTAACCAAAGATAAATATAAAGATTTATTAAAGAATAAGATGAAAATAAAGAAAATATGAATAAAATGAAGATGAAGTAACGACAACGTTACTTACCATAAATATATTTATTGTTTTGGAAGTTAGTTTTTTAGATTTGTAATTATTTTTTTATTTGTCGTATTTTTATAATATTTTTTATTTTTTTAGTTAGTTTTGTTAAAAGTCGTAATACATATGGTATAATTGCCTCTATTTTCTAGAGGAAATTACATGCATTACGCGTTTTTCTTTATGCGATTTCACTTTTACAGCAACTGAATCTTTTTTTTTTCAAAACATGAATGGCCCGCTTTTTTTTTTTTTTTTTCTTTTTCCATTTTTACTCATTTAAGCTGTTATTTTTTTTTATTTTTTTATGATTTCATTTTTTTAATTTTTTTATGCTTATTTTTTTATAAATAATTTTTTAGATCATATTCTCAATATGTACAAATATATATATATATATACACATAACAAAATAAATTTCTACCAAATAATATATATACAATACATCAAAATATCTACAATATATCAATATTATATTAACAGTTTTATTTTGTATTTTTTAATACACACAACATATAATACATCAATAATTTTACTTATACACAATATCTATAAAATATTTATAATACATCAATATTTTTATTATGTATTTTTCTAACATATATTAAATAACTATCATATATCAATAATTTTATTTTATATTCTTCTAATACATATAACATATAATACATTAATAATTTTACTTACACACATCTACTTAACATACACACAACTTATATAAATAAAAATAATATATCCACACAATATAAATAATTTTATTATGTAGTATTCTCATATATGTAAAATATTTACAATATATATATAATATATGAATAATTTTATTCTACTTAAAAATAAATTTAATGAATTTTATTAATATATTTTGATATTATTTTTTTAGTGTTATTTATTTTTTATAATTATAATTAATTTTTTTTATAATTATAATTAAATTTTTTATTTATAATAATTAATAAATTTTACATGATGAAAAAATAATTTTAAATATTAATTTTTATTATTTTATTAAAATATTTTTATTTAATAATGAAGTTTAAAAAAAAGATAAAAGTTGATGTAAGATATTGATTGCAGTGACTGAATTTTTTTTTTAAATTTTATTTTAATGATGAGTAAAGTATTTTTAAAATTTTATTTTAATTTTTTATAAAAGTGTAATTATTTTTATTTTTTATAATTTTTTTAAAATAATTTTTTTTTGGATAGTTTTATAAATGTTCCAATTTTCTAATCGGCAGGTTATTGATGGGCCGAGCATGTGGTTTCGAATTCAATCTTCTTGCGCAGCCCAAACTACAGAGTAGGCGCTGCAACCGAAGATCAGAATAGAATCGAGGCTCTGTAACTCGCTTGAGCCTTCCTCGTCATTTCCTTAATTTGATTACAAGTTGAAGAGAAAAAAAAATTGTTTTTGATTATAAGGTTAGTTAGCATCAAGCTCCACCTTCTTCTAAAAACTCTTAAACCCTAGTAAATGAATATTTTGCATATCTTTATGAAATTCTTTCTTCTTTTATAGTTTCTTTTTTTTTTCTTTATTTGATTTTTTTTAACAAATCTTAGACACACTTGTTTGTAGAAATGGCTTTAGCTAGAACTGCAAAGCGTCCTCTTCAAATGATGCTATGTACCAGGTCTGGTATCTCTGAGAAAAATTATTCTACATGGACACGTAAAACTCTGTCCTCTTCTATTTCTCAATTTTCAGAGGCCAAAACCGCTTCAGAATCAGATTTTGCTGGAATGTTTTCTCGGCGATTTAGTGCTCAAGCTCCTGCAGCGGCGGAGCAAATGAATCTCATTAAACAACTGAGAGAACGGACCAGTGCTCCCATCAAGGATGTCAAGGCTGCTCTCATTGATTGCAATTGGGATATTGGTATGAACTTAGTTGAGAAATTTGATTTGTTTAAATGATTTTCTGGTCTTTTTGTATTTGCCTTAATTTGAGTTTTACTTATAGAGGAGGCGCAGAAAGACTTGAGGAAAAGAGGAAAGGTTTTGGCCTCCAAGAAGACTGGTCGAACAGCTGCTGAGGGGCTACTTGCATTGGCAGAGAGTGAAGGGAAGGCTGCTCTTGTTGAGCTTAATTGTGAGACTGACTTTGTTGCCAGAAATGAAATATTTCAGTATTTGGTTAGTGGATAGTTGCCATTTTCTTTTACTTGTCATTTTCCATTTGATTTTCCTTAAAAAGTTCCGTATTCTGAATTTTCCTTCTCCCCTTATGCATGTTAGATTACTATAAACTTTGATTACTCTTGCAGGCTCTAACTCTAGCGAAGCAAGCTTTGCTGATTGAGAATCCTTCTCAGCAGGTTTCTGGGGTCTATCCTGTTGGACTTGAAAGTTTGGAGGTGAGACATTTTTATTTCACTTATTGTTGTATGGTGCCAATTTATAACTGCTTAATTTATCAAATGGTAGTACTTGGCATAACCTAGAATCATATGACATTTGTTTAGTCATTTAAATGACCTTTAAAAAGTATGTTTTGAGGACCTCCGTTGATTGTACTGTTAAGGAACTTGCGAAGCCTCTATGTTCATATAATATTTGACGACAAAAGATTGCGTCACAAGACATCTCCCCATCTCTGTTTACTTTTGAGAACTTGACTCGAAGATTCTGGAGTTGGGATTACCCTCAGGTTCTAGATGATAATGTTAATCAGTCTTATCTACATATGTAATTATGTACTCATAACATAATTATAGAATTTGTATCGGTGGACTTGAGTTGAGGGTAATGCAAGCAGGATTACTCTCCAAGCCCCTGCAAACCATAATTGAAGTTGGTTTTCCTTGGTAATTGTCTTTGAATAATTTTATCTTAATCAGGGCGTGAAGTTAAATCTTGAACATACAAAAATAAGTGGAGAAACAACTATTCACAATGCAATTACAGAAGTAGCTGCAATGATGGGTGAAAATGTGAAACTTAGGAGGGGCTTTGTTATGTCTACATCTTTGCCTGGTGTTCTGTCTACCTATCTCCACACAAGTCCTCAGCCAGGTAATTGTTTTGGGAGCTGTTTTTTTTTCTCTGGTAGAAGATTTATGTTCATGAATGCAGACACATTATCTTTAGATCATTGAATTCTAGATGTGAATTGCAATGATGTTTTAACTATTTGTATGAACTGGAGAGTTTGGGGCTGGTAAAGAATCTAATCTAGTTTCTGCCATCAAAATTTTGTCTGCATGTAGGTTTGGGTCGTATTGCTGGACTTTTGTCTCTGGAAATAGAGGATGGGAATTCACAGTTAGAAGCTCTCCAGCGTGTTGGATCGGAACTGGCAATGCATGTGGTGGCAGCAAAGCCATTATTCTTGACCAAGGACGATGTTTCATCCATTGCATTAGAGAGTGAACGAGAAATTCTTAAGTCTCAGGTATAGCTAGATTTCATCTTACCACGGCTTTAACATCAGCTGATACATTATATATTTTTTGTTAATATGAAATGTGCTTAAAATTCCAACGTTATTTTTTTTCCACAATTGGTCATGTCCTCTTTTAGTTATTTGTTTGAGCTTTTCAGCCATGTAAATGCTGCACTTTTAGCATTTTGAGATATCATATAACTTCTTGTTGGCCTTCAGAGATATCATGCCTGGATACCTCCTCAGGGTTACTTTGTGCTTTTAGATGGTGCATGATCAACCAATAGCTTTTATAAAGCTGCAGGAATGACTGTACTTTTAGATTTCATATCATTTGCAATCAGTGAAACATAATGTCCAATTTGAATTGGTAATCAAGATGGTTATACGGGCAGTGAAATCATGGATCATGATATGGTTCTTAACTTCTTAGGAATTAGCTGGCAATAATTGGAAGATCTTGAGGAGACTATTTATGTTGATGCTATTGTCAATAAAAATGGAGAAGTTCAAACCAAAAAAGAACATGGACTTCAGCTGTGAAAGGAATTGATTCAATTGAAGATTGGAATTCAAAGGACCTACAATGAGAGGATAGGCAATTGGCATAGCTGCTTAGAAGTAAATGTTCATCTTGGTGGGGGGATTTTTATTAGGATAGTACACTATTTTGCAAAAGTTTGGAGAAAATATTCAACTTTTCTTGTTTGTTTTCTTTAAGTAATGATTCATCAAAAGAATCCCACAATTTATTATTGTTCTTCGGTGCTAGCTTGCTGCATATATTTGAGGTTGCCCAAGAGTAGGAAAAGGTATTACAATTACAGAAGCTTGTTTTAGGAAGTTTCGAAAGACACCTATCCTATTGTTGAGTTCTTTGTTTCGGTTTTGCTTTTGGTTGCTTCAAGATTACTAATTATGAATATGCCTATAAATTGCAGATTAAATATGAAAAGCCTCAAAATCTTCTGTCCTTAGTTGAGATAAATTAACTAAGGTGTTATCTTTTGGGTCTTTTTGTTATTCAAGGTTCATCTGTGATTATGTTGAATGGTTTGACATTCTTTCTTTTATTTTGTGGGAGAGGAGTTAGTGGTAGATGTGGTGGTAGGGAAGCCCTTAAAATATATTATTATTATTATTTTGTCTTTTATGCATAATGTGAATTACTACTTGTTATCACCTTTTTTGCTACTTAAAGATTTTAACAATCAAATTTAATATGGCAGGCAGAAAGTACAGGAAAGTCTCAAATGGCAATAGAGAAAATGGTAGAAGGTCGTTTACGTAAATACTATGAGGAAGTTGTTCTTCTGGAGCAGAAGTTTATAGTGAATGATACTATAAATGTTAAGGTACATTGGAAGATTGCATAAAATCTATTTTTTGTCTGTGCCTCCATCTCTTGTTTGCGTGCATGTACTTGTGCATACATATGCTGGTGTTATTAGGTATATATTTGCTTGCTTCATACAAGTGTTACTGTAAGCTATGTCTTATATGCTGCTTTGTTTACAGACATTGTTAAACAACCTATCCAAGGAAGTTGGCTCACCTGTGAAGATAGGGAGCTTCTTTAGAATGGAAGTTGGAGAAGGACTTCAAAGGTAGGGAGTATTGCACATCTTTCGATTATGAGGAATAATAAAAGGTAGATACCATGGTGTGATTCTTTTCATCTTTTATTTCTTGTTCTTCCTTCGACTTGCCGGGTGTCTGAATTACTCAGTAGTAGGGGATAAACGTTTTCCTCCCTTGAACCAAGGCAGACAAATTTGGGAATTACTCTCCAATCTGGTATAAACATTTGAAAAAATTTTCAGCCTGTTGTGTAATGTGTGCAAATGTTGGATGCTGTAATATAAATGAAGGATGTGGTCTCTGAAATATTGCCTCTGTGCTTGTCTTATAAAATGGTGCTCCTGTATCTTTTGTTATTTGTGATTGATGGCTGCTGTGCGGTATCCAACTGCTGTAGCTTTGAGCAATTATTATAGCAAGTAAAAGAAACTTACTCTTCTTAGGGGTCCCCTTAGTATCTATTACTGACTATACGGTTTGCAGGCTAGAGGCATCAAGCGCAGATGAACCTGTGGCGCAGGCTGCTTAATTTGGGGTTATCGTTCCTCCTGAGGATAGATATTGCATTCTGAGATTGGGGGCATATTTTGGATCTTGAGCATTTTATGATCTTCCTGCAACAGTTAATGCCCAAGTGGGTAGAATCTGCAAGAATTTTGATATAGCCATAGGGCTATGAAATGCTATTTTTTGTTTTATTACAGTATAATATTCCAAGAGCTGGAGGATTAAAAAGTGACGCCTAATTTATTGGAGATATCAAAAGGTGAATTTATTGGATAGGTCTAGGGCAATCTCTACTCGTACACCAATATTGCTTGTGATTGCGGTCAATCTTTCAGTTCGCGTCACATGTTGAGTTTGAGAATGTAATTGAACTATGCTATGCTTATTTTCGTTGTGGAAACAACTTAAACAAGAGATGTTGAACTTCCTGATGGACATTTGCATAAATGTCTCTGCTAGGCTCTGATAAGAATATGAAATCTATCATCCTAGTAAATTCCTGAACCATTAGAGCATAGTATTATGGACGACAATAATGTTCACCTACATCGCTTGTATTGTGCTTGTGGCAACATTTCAATGGCTTTTCTAGCCAACATGGAATAACTTTTAACAAGAATGTATGGTCTCTTTTAGAAGCAAATTGATTATTTTCAAGTAAAACTGAATGTAAAACAATAACTGGTTATTAGGATAGAGGATCTCATTTCTTGTGCAAAATGTTAAAAGAGTTGAAGCACAAATGCCTAGTTTCCAATTAGAAAGATGATTTGCTTGATTATACCTAGAGAAACAAGACAGTAACATTAAGCGAGTCTATCTTGATCTTAACAATTAACACGTCCTTTCTTACATAAAATTACAATAGGCCTTTTTTTTCACACAGGTACAATGAGTAGGAGAGAAGAAGAAGAGAGGCAAAAGGGGATATGGAGGTGCATGGGCAGTTCCAATCCCTAAAATACACTAACAATGAGCTTTCTAATGGAACTTAAGACTAGTTAAAATATTGTTGTTAACAGGATCAGCCAAGTGATCCAGGAGGTTTTGGTATGGTCCAACTCCAGTCACAAGCGCTTGTACAAAATAACCTAAGATTGCTAACATGGCTAATCTTCCATTTTTCACTTCTTTGACCTTCATATCATTCAGTGACTTCTCATCTTTCCCTAACCCTAAAGGGTTAAACAAGGGTCCTCCTGGGTATATTGGGTTGCCTGACCCTTCAAAATACTTCTCAAGCCCTAAGAAATACTGTTTCGACAAGCATCCTGGCTTTTGAAAATCTTGAAATCTCCTGTGCTCTGCAAATCCCATTAGTGCCATCTCAAACACAAATAGTGTGTATGGATCTGCCCAGTAATCATATGTTCCTGCTGGCGGGATCACACCAGTTTTGAACCAAGGGAGGGCTGTTTCTGGTGGGATTAGACCTGCCTGTCCAAGAATTTCTGGTGCAATAGCTCCTACTGCTCCTAACATAGCATATCGTCCATTGATAACCTCACCATAGGCTAACCATTGTGGTTCAATGAACCCTCCTGTACCTTCAGGGTCTGAAAGGCCTAGTGGGTCAAATCCATAGTCACCTGGGAGGCTGTGACAAGAATAATAAAAGTTCTCAAATTGGAATGTCCACTAGAATGCCTATATTCTGTATGTTAAAATGCCTCTCAGAATAATCAAACCTAAATGTACATAGAATTACCTGCCATCCAAGTAAGACAGACTCTGCTTGGAAGCAAACCATAGTTGTCTGTCTGCTCCTTGCTGAAAAGATGAAAAACGTACCCAAACTTAGTTGAATCCAACAATTTTCAATCCCAATGCCAATCAGACAAACTATAAATAATTGAAAGCAAAAACAGACCAGAAAATAAAGAATGTAATCAAGTTATATGAGTGTTGGAGGACAGAAACGGACCTTAACAGGAGGAGTAGAAGAGGCTCTGACTACAAAAGAGCTCTTTCTTGAGTATCCAAAAGAGGATTGGTTTGGTCTTGCACCTAAAATCTGTCTAGCAGTTTCAACAGAAGAGGTAAGAGAAGAAGATACAAGTGCTTGTGTTGCCATTGTTTTTTGTGTATTTGCCACTCAGAAACTTTTGAGTCTTCTTTACAAAAAACAAGGGCAAGAAAATAAGGGCCAAACTAAGCTAAACCACCATTTGTGAAGTTCAAATCCTGGCTGATACGAGTGTTGGCCTCTAAACCTTGTTGATTAGATTGGGATCTGGTTGGCCAACGAGGGCTTCACATGTGGCTACTTGACTCGGATAAATGGATATTCTCATCACTTGTGTTACTGGCCTTACAAGCTTCTTTGCCACATGGCAACTTCTCTACCATTAATCTTTTGCATTTGGTTGCTAAAGCCATGAAAAAAATCTAGTTTTTTGACATACCAGTATCTTGTATATCAGCAATTCTATTGCTTTTGAATGTGGATTGTGTTGGGAAACAAGTTGAAGAGTCCAACTTGTTTTTTTTTTTTTTATTTCACTGCATAAATTATCAGATTTTACTCATCTTCTTTAAATTTGTTTTGAGATCTCGGTTTAATAAAATTAATTAATTTCATAAAATAATTAAATTTTTTCTGAATTTGGATTTTTTTAAGTGTAAACTGGTGTTGTTTTGAATTTAAGGTCTTAACAATTATATATTTATTGGAGATATATGCTCAGCTCCAATTCACAAAAATAAATATAAATATAAATATATAATGCTTGTAAACTGGTTAAAATCCTATACTTGCAGTGTGAAAACAAAATTTTAATTTACTTAAAAATCTAAAATATTAAAAATTAATAACAAATATTTTTGTAATATAATTAGACATACGTATCCTTATAAATTGTAAACCCATTATATATATTAGAATCATGGCTTCATACTAATCATATGATATGTAATTTGATAACAAACAAGACAAGAAAGAATTTATTTTATGCTACTTTGAGATGAAATATTGGTGGATTTATACGAGCTGGTTAAAATGGACCATCCTCTAAATAATTATTTTGTATAAATGAAATTTTATAAATTTCGTGAGATTTTAAATTTTACTTTTAGCATGAGAAAATTAGTATTTCATTCATATAAATTTAATTTTTAAAAATAATATAATTAAATTAAATTTTTATCATTTGTAATCGTAAATAAACTTTATATATTACAATGAGATTTTTTGATAGTAATATATGTATAACATAAAATGTAATATATAAAATCTCGTTTACTGAAACATTTGATATAATTTGATTGCAATTCATTTAAATTTTGATTTTAAACAATTTATATTTAATTCATACATATTAATAAAAATATAAAAAATTCATCAATTTTAAATTATTTCCTTAGATAAAAAAAAAATCAATTTTTGGTGACTTAATTTTGAACTTGTAAATTTAAGTCGAATCCAATCTGAGATCTTTTTAATTTTGTAAGCTAATCTCAACTTTTCTCTTATTTGAAATGACTTGATTAATCTTAGGGTGGACAAAATTGAATCAAATTATGAGGTATAAAAATGTATATGGTATATTTTTCCCAAAAAAATGTATATGATATAATTTTTTTTTAGATGTAAACAGATTTAACAAAAAATAAAAATAATTTTTAATAATTTTTAATTTTTAATCACAATTTTATTTTAATAGTTATTTTTATTTAAATCCTAACCACCTTCGTTATTTTTAAATTTTCTTAGGTTTTTATTTTTTCTTAATTTGAGTTCATTAACGCGATAACCCTATCCTCCTTTCTTTATTTTTTTAGTATATTACTTAATTTTTGTGTTATTATTTTTTTAAATTTATATATTTTTATTTTATAATTTATTTTTAAAATAATTTTTAAATAAATATATATTTAAAGTTTAGTGTTTATTTTTAATTTTATATTTTTTTATTTTTTAAAATAAAATAAAATGCAATGCAAATATAATATAGCTTTCAGTATACTCATTTTAGTTATAAAGTTTTATCTTTACTTATTTGAATGTCATTTGTTTTTTTTTAAATATTCTCTAATAATAATAATTTATCATTTTCAAATAAAAATATCATTATCGTATAAAAATAATTTCAATAATTTTTTTTTACGAATGACAAAGTGCTGTTAAAAATTATATTGTCTACTGCATTATATTATTCATTGTGATTTATGTTATATTAGGAAGATCAATAATTTCATTAATTATATATTTTTGTGTATTTTAAGAATATATAATTTTATTTATATTTTATAAATATAATTTTTAATTTATTAATAAAAATTTATTTTATATTAAAAATCATAATTTTATTTCTTAATAATAATTATGAATATTTGTTACATAATTAATGTTACTGAAATACAAGTTTGGTTAAAAATACGAGATTGTTTTAGCCTTTTAGGAAAAGTGAGATAAAAACAATAGAAGGTAGAAAGGAAACGGTCCAAACGGATCAATGAAATGCAAATGTAATGAGAATTATGGAATGGTTAAATTTTTTTTTTTTTTATAATAAATTTCGATTAATGTGTTTAATGGAAAATTTTTTAAAAAATATTAAAAAGTTTCATAAAAAAATAGAATTACGAAGAAAGAAACTTAAGTAGTAAAAATATTAAATTCAAACATCAAATCAATTAAAATTAAACTTTTGCGATTACTTTAATCAATTACAATGATAATCGTTGATCAGAACTAAAATTAAATTTCCATAGAGAATAAAAATTTTGATGACTAACCACCCAAACGTTACAAGATGATGCGATTGCAAGGAATTCGGTTCATTTTACAGAAGGATCAGAAGAAGTTTCTTAATTCAATTGCCTATGAGGCAACAAGAAGATTTTCTAGCAAAACCCCAAATAAACCCGCAATTGTTATGAGCTTTGGAGATGGTAGCCATGGAGCTCTGGGACTTCCCGCCTCTTTTACTGGCCTTGGAACCGACGTCTACGAACCTACCCAGATCCCTGCTCTTCCTTCCGATATTATTGGAATCTCCGCCGGCCACTATCACTCCCTTGCTGTCACTTCTCGAGGAGAGCTTTGGACATGGGGCTGCAACCATGAAGGCCAGCTCGGCCGCGGCCTTCTTGCCTCCAGGTTAACTGACACTAATTTCTCCATGCAATTATTGTTTGTATATGATGCTAGCTTGTTAATGCGTGATTGAATGTAGAAAGAGTGAATGCTGCTCTCAGTTCCTGTTCTTACCTGTCTGCCCGCCAATTGTTTGATTCATTTCCTCTGTGAATCTTTGGTGATATAGTATATTACATTGGTCAATGCTTGGCGATTAAGACTTTTTATGCAACACATATATTCTATTCATGCCATGAAACTGCAGTGGAGTAATTGAATCTTTGCAAGAAGATGATTAGCTGGTTTTTTAGTGGATGAATTTCATTTGATGGACCTAGAGAGTCCAGAGAGATTTCTCAAAAATGGTCGTGTGCTTGTGGATTAAATTGCTGAATACGGAATCTTGATTTTAGTAGAGATACATGGAACGAACCAAAGAAGGTAGAAGGGTTGAATCAAGTCCGAGTCCTTTCTGCATCTGCATCTGGCGTTGTCTCTGCAGCCATTGTAGATGATGGCTCTTTGTGGGTTTGGGGAACGTCTAAGCGTGGTCAGCTTGGTCTGGGGAAAGGAATCACAGAAGCCTTGTTACCTTCCAAAGTTGAAGCACTTGCAGGAGAAAAGATAGCTAAGGTAGACATTTGAAAAGGTTGATGTCTTTTTAGTAAACCGTGCTTTATTATAATGGAAATGTGGCAAGCTGGATGGATTTTTTATTGATTGATGAGTGCCTTTTTGCATGAACAGGTGTCATTTGGTTGGGGGCATGCCCTTGCCTTAACTGAGGAGGGAAAGTTATTTGGTTGGGTTTATTCAGCTGATGGTAGGTTAGGAAAGATCACAGGAGCTGTTGAGGTCTCTCCACTGGATTCAAGTGCAGATTTGGTTCAGCCTAACCAACAACTCCAAAGATCAAAGCTTGGAGCTGCTGAAGAGCAGGTTTTACAAGGAATGGAGAAAGAAAAGGACATGCCTATAATTTGGGATCCCTGTCCAGTCGATGAATGTTGTGGTACTGAAGTTGTAGATATTGCTTGTGGGTTTGATCATTCCTTGGTTCTTTGCTGTAAGTAATGCTACATACAATCTGGAACAATAGGTAATTAATTGATTAATGCTGTTAAAATTTTAAATCGCCAAAATAAATAACATATGTGTTGCTTGTTTATTCTGATTGTCTTGTTTCAGCTGATGGCACTTTATTAAGCTCTGGAAGTAATATATATGGCCAGCTGGGGGGAGCAAATCATGAAGTGGGATTGTTTCCAGCTGATATTAACTTCCATCCATTGTCTCTATCATCAGGTCTTGGTCATTCTTTAGCAATTTGTGGAGTTGCATTATCAGATGCTGAAGGAGATGGTGCAAGCATTGTTTCATGGGGATGGAACCAGAGCTCCCAGCTTGGGAGGCTGGGGCCAGAGAATATCCCATTGAAGATTGAGGGATTGGCAGGGGAGAATCCTGTTTCCGTTTCGGGAGGGCGAGTACATCCCATTGCTCTTACATCCAAAGGGGAGGTTTGGGTTTGGGGCTGTGGTAGGAATGGCAGACTAGGGCTAGGGAGTTCTACTGATGAAGCTGAGCCAATCTTGCTCGACAGTTTAGAAGGTTGTGAAGTTTTACAAGCTGTGTCAGGCTTAGATCATACTCTAGTCTTGATAGCTCAATGATGCAAGATGAAAAAATAAATTGTAATAGGTGATTCCTGATGTTTTGCATTTTTCAGAGTCGCCTTTATTGATTTCTTGGATGCTCATTATTTAGAAAGTAGACAAGTTTTACTGCCATTAGAACTGTATATATGCATTTCCTGATACTTAGTTCTAGCTGTGACATTCAATATAAAGCAAATTCTCTCATCCGCAGTTGATGATAAAATTGTTGAAAATACAGGTTAAAACTTGAAGCTTGATATACAAAAAACCATTTCATATTAAAGTAGCTATGAATAAGTTGTCTTCTTTTGGTTACACTTTTCTTGCCCTAGTTTTAATTCAATATTAGTGTCTCTCACTCAAAAAATCAAGTATGAGATAATACATGATGAAATATGCCTGCAATTTCTGCCTTCACTTGATATTTTGCATTTGCGTAAGGTTTTCTATAATATATTAAGAGTTAGTTTGCTAAAAATAAATTCTATAAATACTCAAAAAAAATAAATTCTATAAAAATTTTATAAGATTCACTTGTAAATTTGTATTTTTGTGTTATTGGTATAAATAAAATTTCATTTAGGATACCGTATTTTAATTTTATGAATTGTTTATGTTTCATGTAAATTCTCTAAAAATTATAGGATTTGTAAATGAATTATAAACTTAAAAGCTAAATCCAATGAATTTTAAATTTTTAAGTATACTTTGATAATAATATATGTTTAAATGAATTATGTACTTCATAACTTAAATATAAAAAATATAAAAATTTATTTAAAAATAAATTTTTTTAATGAAATATGTTTACCTAGGAAATGACTTTCACATGAATTTTTACTATATTTAAGTTAATAATATCCAAAGTTTACTTTGGAATTGGGGTTGAAAAATTGTTGTTGTTGTTGTTGTTTTTTAGGTGTCTTATTTTATGCAACAAAATATAATATGAATTTTTTTTCCTAATATCCAATTAACAAATTTTAAGAGGCAAATTTTTTTTTTCCATATATCATAAATTTAAAATAATAAAAAGAAAAGGCTACATAACAAATTCAACATTAACTTGGATAATCAGCCAATCATTAAAATCTCTCAAAAACGAACTTAAGTCCATTACCTCTATTTCAAATCCAAAACCTTCGGCTCCCCGCACTCCATTTGGTCCAACATCGACTGGTAGCTTAGTTCTAGCACCTTGAGCCTCTCATCTCGACTTATAAAGCGCGGATATGGTATGGAATATAATACGAATTTATATAGTGCAAAATAACATTTATTATTTTTATTTATTTTAAAATAATATAATATATTATTATAATTAATTTACTTGAAAAATCTCAACTTTTTAAATTATATTTCACAATAACTCAACTCAACAAAAATTTAATCCTAAATTAATTATAATTGACTTTATAAATTTTTTTTTTTTACTTAAAACGATTATGAGCTATATCTTCGAAGACATATAAAGTCTTAAAATTGCGTTGAACCAATTTTATCCAAATTAATTTAAGTTTAACTGATTTAGTTTTTCTCACAATTGCATTACTAAATTTTCATTTTACATAATCAAATCACCTCAATTTATGTCTCTTATTTTATCTTCAACAATATCTTATCTTTAATACACTCAATACAAATTTTATTCATTATAATATATAATAAAATAAATATAGTTTTAAATTTGATAATATAATAAAATCTTCAAAATATATTGTAAATTAATAAAGTACTTTAAATATATATAGTAAAATAAAATGAATATAAAATAAATTACTTACAACAAAAATTTATGACGATTTTAATCATACATAATTAACTTAATTTTGCATTACAAAGTTATATAAATTTTAGTTAAAAATAATATTAATAAATAATTGTGCCCAAAATTATTTTTTTGTCACAATGGTTTTTTTTAATCAGAATCTTACTAGAGAAAGCTTACTAAATACTAATATTATAATTAATATGATTTTATCCTGTAAAATTAAATTAAAAAACCAATTGTGGATGGTTAAAATCATCAAAAATATGTTATATTTTATTAAGTTTAATAAAAATACAATTTTGTTTTATGGATTTTATTTCATCGGAATAGGATAAAAAAGACAGCTCGTTAATATTAATATTAAAGGATTTTACACCATATACCGCATTTGGATTGTGAGTTTTTTTTTTTTTATTGTGACTTTTTAAATAGGGCAGATTTTTTTTTTTCATTTATATGTTGTCATGCTTTTTCCCCTTTTTTTCTTGACGTTTTTCAACACTTATTTTTATATTTTTTTCATTTTTTCTTTTGTTTCTATTTATATTTTTTTCAAGAATAATTTTTTATTATTATATTTTTAATATACATACAAGAAATATAGATATAAACACAACACATGCTAAATTTTCACACACTATATATATAATATTTATATAATTTATTTAATATTTTTAAATTTTAATTTTTTTAATTTTATATACATACAATATGCACATAATATGCACATAACATATACATAATACACGCAATATCTATATAATTAACCATGGCCAAAATTTTACTGAACCGTTGAACCGGATCGATTATTTTTATTCGATTTAATGAATCAAACCATAAACCATAATTAAATGTTTAAAACCAGAACCAGAATCTCCCTTTAAGGTTCTGGTTCCGATTCCAAAATATTTAAAATAGTCAAATTTTCGATTCCAGTTCAAAATAGCCAAATTTAATTTTTTTTTAAAGAGGCATGCCCAAATGCTAGGAGTGTTTATGTGGCCTGAAAGTTCGAAAAATTTGATCTGCCCTAAGAGATTCGGGTCGAGTTAGGCAGACCCAATATATAACATGGTTGGACATTGGGCTAAAAAATTATACACATGCTCGAGCCGAGCCGTGCCTCAGGCTGTATATTAAAATTTTTAGGTTGGCCTGACCTAGTCTTAAATTTTAATTAATTATTTTTTTAATATTTACCTTTAAGTATATATACTATAACCATGACATTTTTCATTGGCAGCTCACCAACCACGCCTCTGACTCTATCTTTCTCTTGATCTGCCTTTCATTTTCTCTCACCTCACTCCACCTCACCATCTCCCTTCATTCTCTCTCTCTCTTTATCTCGATTTGGTGCCTCTCTCACCCTCCAATCACACACAACAATAGTAAGCAGGAGCAGCAGTAGCAAGCTCACCCTTTCCATTTCCTTCTCTTTCTATTTCTGTCGTAGCAGTAGCAGTAGCAGCAAGCGGCAGAAACATGCAACTCATTCTTTTCAATCTCGTTCTTCGCAATAGCAAGCAACATCAGCTTGTTCTACAGTCTCCGCAACAGCATGCAGCAGCAACAGGTAATTTCTTCTCTTTATTTTTTTTATTTCTTACTAATTTCTTGAGTTTTTTCTGTCAAATGCTTTGAAATGGAAACTAGAAAGAACTAAAGAAGAGCACCAATCTTATATGTTGTTTATTTCTCTACTTCTTTGTTCACAGTTTCAATTTTGCGTTGTTCAATTGTAAATTTTGCATTTTTTTATGATTTACTGATTGTATATTATTTACTGATTTATGATTTTTTACTTTACTAATTGTGCATTTATATTATAGATTTTGGTTGGTGTTGATTTTGATTTAAATATGTGATATTGTGTTTTTAGATCTAGAAGTGATTTTTTGTTTTTTCCAGATTTGGTTGGTATTATTCTTGCTATGGTTGGACTTTAACAAACAGAGGTTGAACCCTCCCAAAGGAAAGCAGAAACTCTTTATCTTGAACTTAGGATCGAGAAGCCTCAATTGCGTGAATAGGCCATTCTTTTGAAGATTGAGAAAACCTTCACCTTCGGAGCAAATTTTGATTTAAATTGTGATTTTGTAATTTCAGATTTTGGGTTAATTTCTTATTGTTTTCATATTTGGTTGAATTTAATTTCAGATCTGGGATTATTTTTCATTTTGATGTTCTTTGTGCTTCCATTTTCGAAATTATGAATTGAATTTCAATAATAATAATGATAAACTTTTAATAATAATTATAATTATAATATAATAACATTTAATAGTAATAATAACAATTAACAACTGATAATGGTGAAATATTATGTTTGGCCTGGTATGTCTGGACCAACCCTACCGGGTTAGCTTGAGGTTTGAGTTAATCTCTACACTTAGGCTTAGGGTCAGGCTATGGGCTATAAATTTAGGCACGAATTAAACTAAGACTGGGCTTCGAACATGGGTAAAATCCAACCCAATTTGACTTAAGTACACCCCTAATAAATGCAGGCCAAAAGGCATGTTACATGTTGCTTAGCTGGCAGGTGATCATTGGCTGGCCACCTACCAGCAGCACTGCTCACGACATTGTGTCCAATGGCACACTGCCATAAATAGTACTCTAACGGCACAATGTGCCGTCTACAACTTATTTTTTTAATTAAAATATTTTTTTAATGTCTGTTACCCTCACTAATAGAAAATAAAAATTAAGGAGTATTTTATAGAAATAAAAAAATTAAAGAATTTATAAATACACCATTCTTTTTAATTTATTTTTTAATTTTTACATAATTTCTCTCAATCATTAAATTTTAATTATCTAATTTAATCTAATTTATACTCTCTCAAATTCTTATTCTTATTATTTTATTATTGTTATTTATTATTATTAGTGATATTTATTGTTTATTATTTATTCTTATTATTATTGTTAATAATATTTATTGTTTGTTATTAATTATTATTATTTTGTTATTATTATTATTTATTATTATTAATATTTGATACTATTGTTAATAATATTTATTATTTGTTATTAATTATTATTATTTTATTATTATTATTAATAATTATTATTATTGTTATCATTGTTAAAAAATATTATTAGTTATTTTTATTATTTTTATTTTTATTATCAATTTATATTAAAATGACAAGTTTTAGTCATTTTAATAAAATAAGTGATGATGAGCAAATCCTACAACAATATATTAATATTTTAGATGATGTTGAAGAAGTAGATTACCAAGAGCAAGATATATTTGATCAAAATCAATTAGTAAAATAAAAAAGAGCACAATACAATTATTATTTCTCTTCATTTAAATTTGCAGACAGAGAGAGTTATGGAATATTATGAAGACATCTCAATAAAAAATATCATGTTTAAGCGGGTATGAATAATACTCAAATATAATTGACTGGTTTAATCGGGCTCATCATCTGCACTTATTCAAAAAATAAGATTTTTTTCACTATGATAAAAATGTGATTAAAGAAAAATTAGCAAGGTACGTTTGTATTAATGAATTAACTTTTAATTTTGGTTTTGGTGAAAAAATATGATTTACTACTTTTATTCAAAAATATGTGAATCCTACTTTTCAACGTATTCATCGCTCAACTTTATCGCGCACATTACACAAGCTTTATAAAAAAAAATATTTATGCACATTATTTTCAAATTGTCATTTTCGTCTTTCAATTTGTAGTGCTATTTGGAGTGATTATTGAAAACACATTCATATATGGGTTTTATATGTCATTGGGCTGATGATCAATGAAATTTACAAAAAAGATTATTTGCATTTCGACTTTTTGATGATGGACATATTGCTAATAATATATATAAAATAATAAAAAGTATTTTGAAAGAATATAATTTAGTTCAAAGAATTTTTTCAGTTTCTTTTGATAATGCTTCTGCAAATACTGTTTCTATTAATGATTTGAAACAAAATTTTAAACTAAATTTATGAGGTAAATTTTTTCATGTTAGATGCATATGTCATGTTATAAATTTGTGTGTTCAAAGTAGTCCGAGAACTTTAAATTTTTTGTATGAATAAATTAAAACTGCATTAAATTATTTATGGTCTCATCCTTAATTATATAAAAGTTAGGACAAATTTTATAAGCAATATGGTATGCCTTCTAAACGATTCAAAAGAGATGTTCCAACTCGTTGAAATTCTACTTATGAATTACTTTGTGATTCGTTTTCATATCGTGAATTATTATGTAGATTTTTTAAACTTAATTTTGCACCTATTATATTATATCATACTCAATGGAATTATTGTAAAAAAATAATTAATTTTTTAAAAGTTTTTAATGATGTTATTGAACATTTATCTAGTATTTATTATCCTACATCTTATTTAGTATGCTTGAAACTTTGAATGTTGTAATTATTTTTTATGAGTATAAAAATGATATTAAATTGAAAGAAGTTATTATTGTAATGAAGAATAAATGACTTAATTATTTTAAAGATTTTTCTGCTCTTAATTTTATTGCTTGTGTATTGAATTCTCGTGTGCGAATTGAAAATTTAACTGATTATTTAAGCAATTATTATCTTCTATTATATTTAAAAGATGTCAATATTATTGAAATAATTGATAGGTTTAAAAGAGATATTTTGGACTTATATAGAGAATATGAATTAATATATGTATTAATGATTTCTACATCACATATATGTCAAAATGAGAATATAGATTCATTATCTAATATGAGCAAAGCTGATAAATTTTTAATGAAAAGACATAACGGACCTAAAACTACTATTTTAAGTAATATTGAACTTGATGCATATTTATCATCTAGCTTTGAATTTGATGGTGTAATTGGAGACTATAAGTTTTCTATTTTGCAATGGTGAAGTCAACATGTAAGAAAATTTTCAGTGTTGTCTAATATGGTTAGGAAAATTTTTATTTATTCAGTCTCAACAGTAGTGGTGGAGCAAATATTTAGTATCAGAGGCTTTGTGTTGGATGAGTGTCGATCAAGACTAGCACTCTACTCATTACAAGCTCAAATGTACATCAATCATTGGTTCAAAGTATCAATGTATATATAAGATTTAAAGTATAATGACGATGATGATCAAGGTTTAGATTATGATGCAATGGACGAAAGTACAACGGATGATGAAAGTGATTAAGAAGGCACTACCAAATTTAAGGTAAGAGAACTACGTATTAATTTTAATTCCTCTAAACTCCAAAAGGATACTAGGCAATATAATTCTTTGTAATTAAGTTCAAGTGTTTTTTTTTAATTGTAAATTGTAATATTATATATTTTACAATTATGTATTTTTTTAATTAATTTTAAACTTTTTTAATATAATTTTTGAATTTTTCAATAATTTGTATTTATTGAATATTTCAAATGTAATATTAAATATTTATAATTATAATTTATGTAGTTAATTATTTTTTGTAATTATGTTCAGATATTTTTTTTATTTTTTCTTTATACTCTAATTGTAATATTAAATATTTATAAATAATATTATATGATTTAACTTAAATAATATTATTAAATTTATAAGTAGTGTTCAATCTCATAAAAAAATATTATCAAGTATCAATAATAATATTTTCTTTTAAATATGATTTTAAAAAAATTAATTTGATCTGGTAGTTCAAATTAAAATAGAAACCGGATCGATTTTCAAGGGTCTGAACCTTAACCAAATCGGCTCTTGCTCATTAAAATTAAGATTCACGAAAATCATGAACAGAAACCGAACCGTGGCCATGACTATATATAATAAAATTAATATTTTTAATTTTATTTTCTATGTGTATAATATGTAAAATTTATTTAAAAATAAATTTAATATTTTTTATTAATATATTTTTAAATATTTTTTTATTTTTTTATTTTTTAGTGTTATTTATTATTTATAATTAAAATTAAAATTTTAAATTAAAAATTAATATATTTTATTGGTTAAAAATATATTTTAAAATATTAATTTTTATTATTCTATTAGAATATATTTATTTAATAGTAAAATTAAAAAAAATAAAATTTAAAGTAAGGTATTAATTACAGCGAGAAATGATATTTTTTTTTAAAAAGAAACTTATTTTGGTGAGGGGTGGAGAGTTTTAATATATATATATATATTAATTTTAATATTTTTAAATTTTTTTTTTTGGAAGTCTAGTATTTTTTAAAATAAAATTTATTTTTAAGGTTGTTTTATAAATGTCCTTTAATATTATGTGTGTTATTGGTACTCGATTGAATAAAAGATATCAACAGAAGGGTCAAACTGAAAATAGGGGAAATAGAATGTGGGTGAAATTTTTAATTTACAACACATGGTATTTGATTGGGCGAATCCACTGTTAGAAAGGCAGTCCAAACCGACAAACCTGGTGGATCAAACCCAGGCTAAAAATCCAGGCAAGGAGGTGTAGCTATAGACTCCGATTGAGGGAAGGGAAACAGGTTTGATCGGAGAGGAGAGATGCTGGAAAACCCTACACCGGCAACTCAGCCTGATTCCGCCGCCGCCGCGGTGAAGCGTTATGCTCCTCCCAATCAAAGGTAAGCTTTCTTTCTTTTTTGTTTTTCTTCTATATTTTCACATGTGTTACGTTACATAACCCTAAAAAACAGGGGATAAGATCTTGCTGGTTCAAAATTTTCAGGAATCGTTCTCTTAACAGGCGCAAATCAGGAGGTTTGTTTCTCTCTCTTTCTTTTTAATTCTTTTTATTAAGTTGCGGGTTTTTTGGATTGAGATTGTCTTGTTAGAATTTTGCAGGAAATATTGTTGAAATGCATTTTGATTTTGCTAATTAGCTCATATTTTTAAATTGAGCTTTTCAGATTAATAGCTTGTTGGGTATAGTTTATGGAATTTATTTACAAATACACATTTTCGTGTTTGGTACAGATGAAAATTTATTTGGAATTTACTGGAATTAGTCATGCTTGAACTCAGTTCTACTAAAATTGACAGAATCTAAATAAACTCCAGAATTAATAAGGTTATGAGCTACTAAAGTTAATGAAGCTATTTAAAGTGAATTCTAATTTAATCCAAATATTAAAATCCATATATAAGTGATATTAATTTGACACGGATTTATCTACACTAAACACTATGTAGGCTTGTATATTACTCATTCTGTTTAAATGGCCCTCTTTTTTTAATTGTTGAAGCTTGTACCTGGCTATAAATTTCCTTCATTGTGGTGGTAGTTTTTTTTCAGCTCAATTCAAAGATACGGATCATTTTTTTTCTTTTTGTTTGTTGATTCATTTGGTTGTTTCAATTTTCTTTGGTTATCATTATCAGCATCATTGTTAAAGAGGGGAACTAAATTGCATGTAATCAATGAATGTGTTTTGTGCTTCTCGATTATCTTGTTTGGAAAAAAATTAACTCCTTTTAGCTTGCTAGCAAATTGGCCACAAAGTTGTTTGATGTATGCATTAAAATTTAAACGAAAAGTATCCTCTTCAGCTCTCTATAGAAAGGTAAATTTGTCTCTGATGTCTTTTAGAACCACTGCTACTCAATTATTGACAATGACACTATTAATTGTTATTAACTGTTTGATTGTGCATTCTTAGAATTTCTTAGCCCTTGACTGGGAAGAATGGAAGAAATGGACATTATTGCTGAGACCAACTACCAACTAGATTAGGATTGAGGTTATGTAACTTTTGTTGAATTTAATTATGTTCTCTATAATATTGTTGTGCAATTGACGGTAACAATCGTTTACTTAATGGAATAGGTCAATCTTGAAGACTTATGTAAATTTGCCTCTTTTATGTACCCCTTGATTTTTTTCAAAATTTGACTAGCAAAAAGGGAAGAAGGATGATTTTTGGATTGAAAGGAATCAATTTGTGCTAAAAACTGTGTGTATTGAGCATCATGTAACAATGGATAAGATTAAGATATGTACAACACGAGCATTTAGGGTATTGTATAGATGCTTAATTATGCCTAGGCTGTTGGTGTGCCTTGTCTCAGCAAGCGTCTTGTCAAGTTTGCCTTTAACTATACTGTAAAGATTTGTGAATGCATTGTGATACATCTTTTGTGGCCACTGGAGAGGAATTTATTTGACTCTTTTTCTTACTTGATATGAGTTTGGTCGTCATTTGGGGATTATTAACCAACCCAGGAAAGTGGTGGATCATTGGAGATTGATAGAGCTAGGACAATTACCATGGGTGGTAAAATTGTGAAGTTCCCATTTTAGGGGGTTAGATTCTTCTGAATTTATTTGGAAATGATTTTTTTTTTTAAAAATTGCATTTAACAAGGCCAGTTGAGAAGACTTGTATGAAATGTATTTCGATTGTGAAGCCTGTGATGCTCGTATCATTTTCTTTGCAAATAGGTTTTAAGACAAAAAATAATATGTCAACTTGGTGGCCATGCTGCTATTGTAAACTTTGCTGGTTGCATTTCACTGCTTCTATTCTCTTTCTTGATTATTAAATTTGGGCCATTTTTTAAGTTAGTGGTTTGTTATAGTGTTTTGGAGCAAACCATTTGCTATCAAAAATTAATAATTAATGCCAAGTATGTTGGTCTGGATAGTATTTTATGCTCTCTTTTTTGTACTTTGGTTATCCTCAGTTGCTATGTCGGTATTTGATACAATCATTTGAAAGTACTACTGGTTTGGACGAAAATTTCCATGTTTATCAGGCTCATCTTTTCAATGATTCTTTGGTGGCATTGCTTGTTATTGCATGGCAGATTTCATTGTCCCATTCTTGAGTGTAATTTCCTTGCTGTGGCTCAATCTACAATAATATTTTTAGTGCCCAAAAAGAAGATGACATCCGCTGTTTACACTTCCAAAACATGGAAAAGTTTCTTCATATTTTTATGTCTATTACTGATATGCTTTGAATGATAAAGGGAATAAGATTGTCTTCACTTTGCAGACCGGTTTGATCGAAGTAACAGTCTTTATGCAAATGATGCAGAGAAGAACCAGCAGCATGCCCATTCAAGAAATATTCCTGTTGTAGATCATGTTGATATGGGGAGTAGCAATCTCTTGAATGAGAACTCTCGTCTACGGTTAATAACCTTAGAGGGGTGTTGTCGTAGCGAGGCTTCCCAACTTTTGAATGATCGTAAGTGCATACTGCAGTTGTTTTGAAGCATTATTTGTCTCAAAAAGCAATTACATTGATTACCTCGTAATTGTCGCCTTTATTCAATCAATAGATTCGAGAATCAATATAGTGGAATGTGTAAAGTACCAATCTATTTAACAATGACAATATCATGCCCTTTCTATGGATTCTCAAAACTATCATTATACCGTTGGGACGTGCTCACCTAAGCACGCGCTACATCGGCACCCGGGTGTAGTGTTAAATGAGCAAGGGGTTCCATCACATCGACGCCTGGGTGTGGTGGAGTATGAGCAAAGGTTCCCATGCCATGGACGGGTATGGGTAAAGAAGTTAGTCCCGCCATATCAACGCCCGGATGTGGTGTCAGACAGGAAAGGGCTACCGCATTATGGACGAATGCGGCTAAAGAAGCAAGTCCAAGGGAGCCGATTAAGATTAGGTAGTTGGAATATTGGCACTCTGACTGGGAAATCTATAGAGCTTGTGGATACTTTGAAAAGAAGGAAGGTTAGTATTGCTTGTTTGCAGGAAACCAGGTGGAAGGGAAATAAAGCAAAAGAGATTGGTAACTCAGGATATAAGCTGTGGTATTGTGGCTTGGATAACAATAGGAATGGTGTGGGCATTATTATCGAGCCTACGCTTAAAGACAAGGTGGTGGAAGTGAAGAGAAAGGGAGACAGGATTATCTCTTTGAGGCTTGTTTTGGGAGATGACACTATTAATGTTATTAGTGCTTATGCTCCCCAAGTAGGTTTGGACGGAGCATCCAAGGTTCAGTTCTGGGAAGATATGGATGATATCATGCAAGGTATTCCGGATAATCAGCAAATCTTCATTGGTGGGGATCTTAACGGGCATGTTGGTAAGGACAGTAATGGTTATGACAGGGTCCATGGGGGTTATGGTTTTGGCAACAGGAATGAGGAGGGAAAGAGCATTTTGGATTTTGCGGTGGCTTATGATCTAGTGCTGGCGAATACCTGCTTTGAAAAGAGGGGGTCACACTTGATTACCTTTAAGAGTGGACGAACTCAAAGTCAAATAGACTTCATACTTACTCGAAGACGGGACAAAAGTAAGTGTAAGGATTGCAAGGTCATTCCAGGTGAAGCATTGACGGCGCAACATCGTATTGTGGTTTTAGATGTTAAGAATAAAAGTAGCTGGAGGAATGATAAGAAAATATTGGAACCAAGGATAAGATGGTGGAAATTGAAAGACCTAGCTCAAGGTACCTTTAAGGAGGAGTTACTAAAGGAAGAAATTTGGAACCTTGAGGCTAGTGCAGAGGACTTGTGGACAAAAATGGAAGGTGGCATTAAGAAAGCAGGTAGTAAATTGCTTAAGATCTCTAAAGGGGCAGGGCCTCGACCGCACGATGCATGATGGTGGGATGAGGAGGTTCAAAAGGCTATTAAGGCTAAGAGGGAATGGTATAAAAAGTTACCGAATGCGGTTAATAGCGAGGCCTTTGAGGAATATAAGAGGGCTAAGAAAGAGGCAAAGAAGGCTATTAGTGTAGCTCGTGGCAGAGCCTTAGAAGGGATTTATCAAAAGTTAGGTACTAAAGAGGGAGAAATGGGCATTTATAAGATTGCAAGGATGAGAGAAAGGAAAAGCAGAGATTTAAGCCAAGTCAAATGTATAAAGGACGAAGATCAACGGGTGTTGACAGGAGATGTTAAGATTAAGGAGAGGTGGAAGGCTTATTTTGAGCAGTTATTCAACCCTGAACATGAACAAGATTTTCAAGGTCTTCATGCAACAAATGATTATATCAGCTGGTCTAGGAGGATCTTGCATAGTGAAGTAAGAGAAGCCTTGAAGTATATGAAAGTTGGTAAAGCTTGTGGCCCGGATGGTATTCCTATAGAGGTTTGGAAGAACCTTGGAGAGGTAGGAGTTGTCTGGTTAACTAAACTCTTTAATGCTATTGTGAAAGGACGTAAGATGCCGAATGCCTGGAGGAAGAGTATCATGGTACCCATATATAAAAATAAGGGAGACATTCAATGCTGTACAAATTATCGGGGTATCAAACTTATGAGCCATACTATGAAATTATGGGAAAGGATTATTGAACACAGATTGAGGAAGCTTACAAGAGTTTCGGAGAATCAGTTTGGGTTTATGCCAGGGAGATCTACCATGGAGGCTATTTCTCTTCTAAGAAGACTAATAGAATTGTATCAAGAGAAGAAGAAAGATCTCCACATGGTATTTATTGACTTGGAGAAAGCCTATGATAGAGTACCAAGAGAAGTGTTATGGTGGGTTTTGAAGAGGAAAGGAGTCAACGGCAAATATATCAACATCATCAAGGACATGTATGAGAATGCATCCACTAGTGTGAAAACACCTGGTGGAGACACTGAGGCTTTCCCTATTACTACCGGATTGCATCAAGGTTCGGCCATGAGTCCATATTTATTTACTCTGGTTATGGACGAGCTAACTAGAAGCATACAAGACGATGTTCCTTGGTGTATGTTGTTTGCTGATGACATTATTTTAATTGATGAGACTAGTGCTGGTGTAAACCGTAAGTTGGAAGTGTGGAGAAAAACCCTCGAGGACAAGGGTTTTAAGTTAAGTAGGAGTAAAACGGAATATATGCACTGTGAGTTCAGTCTAAGGAAGAAGCAGGAACATGAGGTTAAGTTGGATGGAGTTTTGGTTCCTAAAACCAAGCACTTCAAATATTTAGGTTCGGTGTTCCAGAATGATGGCCGTATAGATGAAGATGTGGCTCACAGAATACAGGTAGGGTGGTTGAAGTGGAAGGATGCGACTGGGGTTCTATGTGATAAGAAAATACCTCTGAAAGTGAAAGGTAAATTCCATAGGACGGTTGTTAGACCTGCGATGCTCTATGGTAGTGAGTGTTGGGCACCAACAGGACAACATTTGCATAAGATGAGTGTGGCAGAAATGAGGATGCTAAGATGGATGTGTGGACATACCAGACTGGACAAAATTAAGAATGTTCATATTCGACAAAAAGTCCAAGTAGCGGACGTCGGAGATAAGGTGAGGGAAGGAAGACTTAGATGGTATGGGCATGTTTTAAGAAGACCTCCTAATGCTGCGGTTCGTAAGTGTGAGAATTTGTTGATTGAGGGGGCTAGAGGTCGTGGCAGACCTAGAACTGTGTGGAAGGAGGTGATAGCAAGAGACTTACGTGCCTTAGATCTTGATGCGGATTTGATTAATGACAGACTTGAATGGAGACGTAAAATCCGTGTCTTGGAAGGGGCCTAAGGCTGGAGTATCTTTTTTGGTGTCTTTTGAGCTTATTTTGTTGAGAATCCATACAGCCGACCCCAACTTGTTTGGGATTAAGGCTTAGTTGTTGTTGTTGTTGTATATAAAAAAAGGGCAGCCCGATGTACAAACGCTCCTGCTATGCGTGGGGTCCAGGGAAGGGTCGTATATTTTCATTTAATCCCATGACAGAATGTGTTGTAGTTGCAATCACAGTATATGTTTGACTTACTGGAGGTAGGTTCTTTAATTATATATAGGTGAATCCTAAGAGATTGACTTTTGACCTGTTGCGTGCCAAAGACAATATTTAGACGTATAGAGAAGCATGGTTTCCGTTGCAGGGAAATTGTAAAATTGTGTTGGACTTGACCCACCAATTTGTTGGGAATTGGATTGATGCCACTTCTTTTGTGGGTTTCGTTTAATCTTTGTTATTGTGCATATATAAAAAATTTAACTTGCTCAAATAGTTTCATTTATTTGAATTCTTTAGTGTTGATATGGAATTCAGTATGTTTTATCAACTTGTTTGGTAAAATAGTATCTGCTTTAGTTATTTTTTGAATTTCAAGGCCCCATGCATGGCAATATGTCACCCATTTACATTTTTGTCCTTTATTTTAAGTGCAGGTTGGGCATTGGCAATACATAAATACAATGATATATCCATAGACTTATCTGGTAAGTGGAATTACCTTGGAGGTCCTTCTGTATCACTGATTTGACTGTAGTCCCAATTATGTGCTTGCATTTTTTCATTTGGGGACTAGTTGGTTGTGCACAAGCTGTAGCATTCATTCATGTGTTGTGTTTGTTTGCTTGTATGTGGGAAGCAGATTTCTTTGATATGATGGGAGGTATAATTGTAATGAGTTGCGTAGTGTATTATTGATCCTGAAGGGGATATCTTGATATATTAGGGTTCACAACTTTTGGAATAGATTATGGTAGATGGTGAGATTCATGTCCGAGCAAGATTGCCAGAATAAATAACATAAGAATAGAGGTTATTTTTGTTCTAGTGAAAACCAATATGGCATGTACTTGAAGTTGAACATAATGGTGTAAGCCGCAAGTGTTTTAGTGGAAGCTGCATGGTACTTATGCCACTTTGATGTCTTACTGATATTTTCTACATATTTAAAGGTGTTTGAAATCCACATTTCTATAATTTTAATAGATGTTGATGTTGTTTACACTGAGCACAAATTGCTCTTATTTCAGATGGTTAAACATTGCTTGTGAATTTGTGCCTTGTTAGAAACTTTTGGGTGCATCATTCGCTCATTTAGGTTTACTCATTTTCGAATGCGGTGGCCTTTTCACCCCTTTCCTTTATCTGTTTCTGGACTTCCAATACAAAACACAGTAAAACCCATGTTTTAAATTTAGGAGAGCTTATTAATGTTAGCTGATGTAACTTTTGGGTGTAGCATGTGTTAGCATTTAATTTTCTGTCTTGCTTGTTCATTCTCTAATCTTTTGCAATGCGGTGGACTTCTTCCACATTCTCGTTTTTGTTGCTGAAGATGTGAATAACTATAAAACTCGAGGGTTCCACCCTCCCCACCACCACGACTAAATTCCAGTCCTGAACTAAATGGTTCCTTCTCAATCTTGCAGACTTTCTATGAACTATCATGATAATGAAAAATAACAATAGAAAAAATTAAGTATCTCTTTACGCTGCAATAAAGCCACGCAGAATTGCTTGTATATGCCATTATCTACTCTGGCTAGCTTATTTATCACTATTTTTTTCCCTAATTAATAATCTCTTGTTTACATTATTCAGAAAGGCCGGTTATGTATTCAGGAAGTAATGCGCCATGGGGACACGTTAGACCTCCTCATCAGGTGAGTATTTTGTCCCCTGCTACAACGATTTTCCCCATGCTGTCACACTCTCTCACCCACATGATATGTTGATGGATTGTCTTTTTCAGTTCACGTCTACAGCAAGCACTGGTGGAGGACCCTCTTCTGGTTCACAGTTGGACTTTTTAAGTGACCTTCGTTGTGCGATTCAAAATGCCAGTGCTAATTCTGGCAACAGTCCCACATCTACTTAAAAGACTAAATGTTGTGTCTGAATCTGAGACTTGTGTAATGCTGCTTGGAGCAGTGGTCTTCAGAAGTCAGGATTACCTGTTCTACTGTGCTATTAAAACCCCAAAAATGTGCAAAATGTGCTACTTTGTTAAAAAAAACAGTAAATTTATGTGACAGTGTCTTGTGATTGTTGTTAAGGCCTTTTTATGTGTGTAATAGTTCGTGTTGAACTTTGCTGTATGATTTATACATGTAATACGCGACTGGGCGGGTCAAATAATGCAAGGCGTGTTAAGATCCCCATACAGTGATTTTGATGAAATTTACGGAGGTGATGTTTGATATGATCAAAAGATTGTATTTATATGGTAACCAGTAAACAAAAATGCCATACAATTGGTGATCATGTTACATTATTAGTTTGGAATGAATTTAAAAACATTTAGACTTCCAAAGTGATTAGTCTTTCCATACAGGAATAATTCCTTGAGCTGCCAAACGCTTTTCCACCCAGAAAACAATGTGTTTTTCTGTAATTTTCTTTTCATCAACAAGAAAAGGTTCTACAGTGCTTGGTCCTGTGCCATAGGAGGACAGTGAAAACCCTTTTGGACCTGTTCATCCAAAGCAAAGAAACATGGCTCTTATCTGTGGGAATTTAACAATGATACGGCACCGTTTTTATTCTTTTATTTTTCAAGAAAACCAGAACAAAGTACCTGTTAGGACTCCACTGGGAAAAAAGGCCCAGAACGTGTAGGGGTTGCCCTTCTTTTTAAAGGATCCTTCCAACTGCAATTTTTTTAATTAAATAAAATGAGAAAATTTTAGGTTAATTTAATGATATAAAATAATGAGAATGTAAAAGACATACTGTGTTGTCTTGGAAAGATAATTCAAGTTCAGTAATATCTTGTTTAGTTTCAAGAATTGATTTCAATGAAGGGATTACGTCTTCTTCCATCAGCTGAGTCAGTGGTTTTACAGGAGCTTTTGCAGGTTTAGGCTTTGCTGCTGGTGCCTTTTTTTCAACTTCCTTTACTTCCTTCTCAGCAGCAACTATTAAAATGAAAAATAAAAGTTACAGATTTTTACACTTTGAAGGGATAATTCATTTATAATTTTTTAACCTTTTATCACTTCTAACAGAACCCATATCACATAATCCACCAAAGTTAATTTTACAACTAAAATTGAGTTAAGTAAGTTGCAACAGAAATAGAATAGAGAAACAAAATAACCATGCTTATGTAGATTAGTTAGAAAAGGACGATTTTAGTTTAATTAGGTATAGTCCCTAAATATGCAGTTATATTAAAACTAGATAGAAAAAACTTTACCGCTCTTATAATTCTTTTCGACTCGATTTTAAAAGGATAATTTATAATAAAAATAGATAATGGGCAAGAATGTGAGTACTTACCAGTGGAAGTAGATGATTCTTGCTGCACAGCAGAACAGATTATAATTCGCCGTGATGTTGATGACTTGCTACCAATCTGCTACTCACATTTTAAACAATGCACATTTTTTAGTATAAGCAAAAAAAATGCATTTTAAGCTCCAAAAATTTCTTAGCAAATATTTGGTAAGTCATAGTTTTAAAAATAAATCATTTACATATTTTATTAGTTTAATTATAATTGTTAATCACTATGTTCATAGACATAATTGATACAATCATTTTTTTTAAAAAAATAAATTCATGATAACGCCAATCATACATAGCACAACGAAGTTATCAATATCAAATAAAGAAGTTAAAACCCAAATAATTATCAAATAAATTTCTAATTAAATAAACTTAGGTTTTCTAATTCCAACTTGAACATAAACTATTTATTTTTTTCTCCAGTACTCTCTACTTGCATCACTAAAACTTCAATCCATCCATTACCCACACATCATTCAAGAAATTTTTTATCTGTTAGTAATATATACAAAATATTTCTTCTCATAATCTAAAACATAATTAATCAGAAACTGATATAAGTATATGTATATAATTTTAATGAATAAATGTTGTGCAAGTAATTAACTAGAATGGAAACTCTGTACATACCAAAGAGAAAGTGGAGGAGAAGGAGGTGGTTCTGGCATTCCTACTAAAATATGAAGGTGATGAAGGGAAGCTTGAAACTCCCATTGCTCCACCTCTAGTTGCCATGTTACTCAATATTGAATGCATTTAAGGATTTTCTTCTTTTTTTTTTTTTAATAATACTCCCAATTTCCAAGTTATTATTATTTTTTTCAATAACCAATCATTTTTTTATTTTTTATATTTTCTTTTGCAAGTTACATGCACGTAATTTGCATATACAAATTGAGAGAAGAGAAGAAAATAAAAAGAAAAGCACGAAGCTGAACTCAGAAGGGAAGAGAAGCACTCAAAGAAGAGAAGAAGAGAGTATTCTGATCCACACAAAATTGGGTAAAATATATGCCACTGGTTTCTTTTCTTTTCTTTTTTTCAGTTTTTCTTTTTCTGCACATATATTAATTTCATATATTATTAAGAAAATAAAAAATATATATAAAAAAAATAGATTATTCTTGGTGTGGTCGTCCACCATTCTCTGCCTATCCGTTTGCATCAACTATTCTCACTTTTATATTATATTTAATGAAACATAATTTTATATTTATTTATTTAATATTTTAATTATAATTTTATTATAATTACTGAACAATTGTTATCATAATTTTAATATTTTCACCTTTGAAATTGTTATCATAACAATTGTATTTTTCAATTTTCAAGCACTTCAGTATTTTTATTAGTACCTTATACACTGAGGCATAATTATACATATCCCCTTATTAGTTTTGAATTATTTCTTTCCTATCCGACTAGGAGTGACAATGAGTAGGATACTGTGAAAAGTATCCTACCAATTTTTAAATCCGTTTATCTTTAAAATATTCATATTCATTCTAAACTAGTTTATAAATACATATTCATTACTTCTATACATTCTAAATCCGTTTATTATTACCCATTAATATCCAATATCTATTTAAATATTCGTTTAAGATAATAAATTTAAAACATAATAAACTATAAATTATATAATTATAATATTTTTGCTTAAATAATTATAAATTAAAATATAATCTACTGCAATTTTAATAAATGAATTTTATACCACATAAATTTCATAATTAAAAATAATTTAATAATTAAAATATACACGTATACTTACAAGTTACTAATATATTTAATATATTGTGCCATGTACATTTGCATATCTATCTCTTTGAAGGATATACAAGCAAATATTAAAAACATTAAAAATATTAAAATATAATAATCAATTACATTAGCAACAATATATGGTACCGATGTTTGAGAAAAAAAAATTGAAGGGTAATTCATTATTAAAAAAACAATAATATCAATAGCCTATATTACAGTTTTAATATTTCAGATTAAATATATGATAGAACTAATTAATTTAATGAGTGATATTGTAATAATTAATTATTTTTATACAACAATATCAATTATTCAACTATTCAACTATACTATTATTTTTAGAAATAATTATCTTTGTAAACAAAAATAAAGTGTGAAATATACTGTGTACATGTAAAATGTAATTAAGAAAAAAATAAAAAAAAAGTACCCAACAAAGAAGTTTCTAACAAATAATTTAACAACACCACTACTTATATTGAATTTTCAAATCTCCACATCAATCTTTGGCAAAACAACTCTTAAATTTATTTAAAGTTCTATCTTTGGTGCTAAATGCAAATTTAAAAATAACGGATGAGGTCATTGGAAGCGTGATAGGCAATGGTGCTCACGGTTCGGTTAATCGAATCTCTAGCTATAATCTGGTGAGAATGAATTATAAATCGTGGTTGCATTATATGACAAAAGTCATGAAATCTTAGATGTTCCACATGCCTAAATGAAAACTCATCCATTATGATCATCCTAGAATAATATTTCTTACATTCTGTGACGGAATACGATCGAAAATCGGAACCCTAACAATAATCGCCACAATCCAAAACAACAAACAGCATCAAAAACAACAGAATCTTTTACTTGGTTCACCTTTACACACAGTAAATGCTACATCCAAGGCAAGGAGACAAAACCCCTCAGTCAATCCCTTATAAACTTTAGAATCGGCAGAAACTGTTACAAGCCAGCAGTCTCAGATCACCCCTATCTCTCAAGATACAAATTGTAAAGCTCACCCCTCAAACAAATCAAAGAAAACAAGCCCTTACAAAAGAAACCAGTACAGAGAACTAGAGAAGAAAACAAAAAGAAAACTCTAGAACACCCCGACTGCTGAGAGAGAGAGAATGACAAGAAAAAGTTACACAGTAAACTGTAAGTAGAGTATTTATAATAACTAGGGCTGTAAATGAGCCAAGCTACTTGAGCTCGGCTTGGGTATCGGCTCGGTAAAAGTTCGTTCAGGCTCGAGCTCGAACTGCTCATTTGTTAAATGAGCCAAGCTCAAGCTATGAAATACTCGGCTCGTTTGCTCGAGAGCTAGCTCATTTAAAAAGCTCGTGAGTTAAGCTCGTGAGCTAGCTCATTTAATGTATTTGATTAAAAATATATATAATTTAATTTATATATATTAAACTATGTATGTGAATATATTAATTTTTTAACTAACATAATTTATATAATTTATTAATATATGGTATATGTGATAAATAAATTAAATAATAGACAATATAAAATAGCTTAGTAATTTATAGTAAAATATAAAATTATAGTAATATAATATTTTATTTTTGTTAATATATAATTATATTATTCATCTTTCATAAAAATATAAATTTTAGTATATCTTTTATGAAAATTTAGAAAAAATGAATGAAAAATTAAAATTAAAATAAGTTTATTGAGCTCGTTAAACTTATTTAAATCAAGCTCGAGTTTAAGCTCGGGATATATAATATATGAGCTGGCTCGATACAAGCTCGGGCTCGGCTCGGACTCGATTCGAGTTCGAGTTCGAACTCGACTATTTTCTAATGAACAGAGCTTGAGTTTTGCAAAGCTCGGCTCGGCTCGGCTCGATTACAGCCCTAATAATAACCCTAAACTCGTGCACAGTAGAACCACACATGTGAAGGCAGCTCTTCTACTCTGCACACCAAAACGCACCGCATCAGAAGAGGCTTCAGTGGGCTAGCTCATCACAGATGGCCCAGATCCTTTGTGACTTTGAGTCACTAAGACCCACAATCTCCACCTTGACTCCAAGTCTCCAAAGGGAATGACTTTAGGAATTTGTTCCTCACGGGTAATCACCAACAGAAACTTAACTTTCAGGCTTTCAAAACTCCAAGCATACCCAAGGCATCCTGAAATTTTGAAACAGAAACAGGTTTAGTCATAATATTAGCTGGATTAATATCAGTATGAATTTTTTCCACACTTACCTCACCTTTTGCAATCACATTTCTTATAAAATGCAATCTAACATCTATATGCTTTGTTCTTTCATGAAACATGTTATTTCTGCTCAAATGTATGGCACTTTGGGAGTCACAAAACATATAAACCTTACCATTCAGGAGACCCAGCTCTGTAACTATACCTTTCAGCCAAATGGCTTCTTTGATTGCCTCTGTCAAGGCAATGTACTCAGCTTCAGTTGTAGATAAGGCTACTATATGCTGCAAGCTGCTTTTCCAGCTTACAACATTATTAGCAAAGGTAAAATAGTAGCCAGACAAAGATCTTCTTTTATCAAGATCTGTTGCAAAGTCAAAATCACAGAATCCAGCAATATCATACACATTACAGTTAGACCTTTTAAACAGCAAACCAAAATTACTTGATCCTTTAAGATACCTTGACAACCATTTAACAGCTGACCAGTGTTCCTTACAAGGATTGGACATAAATCTGCTAACCAGACTCACCCCATAAGCCAAATTAGGCCGTGTGCAAACTATAGCATACATAAGACTACCTACCACATTCTGATATGGAACACCTGACATGTAACTTGATTTAGCCAAATTCAAAGGTTTAATGGTTGAACACAACTTAAAGTGAGCACCAATAAGAGTGGAAACAATTTTTCCTTTATTTAAATAAAAAGTTTCTAGGAATTTCAGTATATAATCTTTTTGATTTAAAAACAGTATGCCTTTACTCCTATTTCTCTCTATGTTCATGCCTAATATCTTTTTGGCAGGACCTAGATCCTTCATGTCAAATTCAGTATTAAGCATACCTTTCAACTTAACAATCTCATTTATATCCTTGCATGCAATTAACATATCATCAACATAGAGAAGCAAGTATATATACATATTTTCAGACACAACAGAATAGTACACACAAGGGTCAAAGCTACTTCTTTTGAAAACATGACTAAGCATAAAGTCATCAAATCTTCTATACCACTGCCTAGGGGACTGTTTAAGGCCATACAAGGATTTTAACAGCAAACACACATGGTTTTCCTTACCTTTTTCAACAAAACCCTCAGGCTGTGACATATACAGCTCTTCCTCCAGATTACCATGGAGAAAGGCAGTTTTAACATCCAACTGTTCAAGCTCAAGGTCCAGCAAAGCAGTAATTGACAATAACAGTCTAATTGAAACATGTTTCACAACAGGACTAAACACCTCATTGTAATCAATACCTTCTCTTTGAGAAAAACCCTTAGCAACTAACCTGACCTTGAATCTTTCCTTCTCAAGACCAGGTATAGGTGGTTTTCTCTTAAAGATCCACTTACATTTAATAATCTTTCTATTAAATGGTTTAGGTACTAACCTCCAGGTCTGATTCTTCTTTAGGGAAGACATTTCTTCTTCCATTGCCCTTTTCCACTTATCCCAGTATATACTCTGCTTTGCACCCTTATAATCAAGAGGTTCATCTTCTTCAACAGCAGCTACAGTAACTAGAGCAAAGGAGGTCAGTTCAGAATTAACAACATTGTAGGTGTAATCCTTAAACCTGATAGGTCTTCTGGTCTGCCTCCTCTGTCTATCTCTTGCTAACTGGTAGTCATCCAGTTCAGGTTCAGGAACCTGTTCAGTTGTTCCTCCTCTTGATCAGACTCATCTGATCTGCCCTGTACCTGTGTATCCATCCCTGCACCTGCATTAATCACTTGAGGTGGATTCTGATCAGTTTGTACAAAACTGTCTAGCTCCACCTCAATTTGAGACTTCTCTTATTGTACCTCAGATTTGAACTCCTGCATGTTAGTACTAGGAAACAACAATTCATTGAATGTAACATTTCTACTAACAGCAACCTTATTTTCCTTTGGTAACCACACTTTATACCCCTTGATTCCACTAGAATAACCTAAGAATATGCATTTCTTAGCTCTAGGATCAAGTTTGCTTTGTGTATCATGAATGTAAGCTATACATCCAAATACTCTCAAGTGTGTGTAGGTTATAGGTTTATTACTCCAAACCTCATTAGGACATTTCAAATTCAAAACAGATGATGGAGATCTATTGATTAAGTAGCAAGCAGTATGTGCTGCTTCAGCCCAGAACTTGAAACTTAAGCTAGATTCAACAAGCATGCATCTGACCTTGTTTAAAATGGTCCTATTGTACCTTTCAGCTACTCCATTCTGCTGTGGAGTATAGGTACATGTCCTATGTCTAAGAATCCCATTAGTTTTACAGAAGTCATTGAACTGTTGATTCACAAATTCAAGACCATTGTCAGTCCTAAGTACTTTAATCTTCTTATCCTTTAGATTTTCAACTAGCACCTTCCAATCACAGAATGTTTTAAACACATCATGTTTATTCTTTAGGAAATAGATCCATACTTTCCTAGAAAAGTCATCTATGAATGTTACAAAGTACTGTGAACCTGACAGAGATATAAGAACATAGGTAGAACCCCACAAATCACTGTGTACATACTCTAAATACTCTTTAGCTCTATAGCTTGATGATGTGAAACTGTGTTTGTGTGTTTTACCTAAGATACAACCCTCATAGGAATCTGGTTTCACAAACTGTGTGATTTCCATATTTCCCTTCCTACCTAGGTGTTCTAGGGCTTTGAACCCTATATGACCTAACCTTTTATGCCAAAGTATTATGTCATCAGCTGCTGACACAGAAGCACTAGCTGTACGAGTAACTACTCTACTATTTAAATGATATAATCTATTTACCCTATGACCAATTAATATACATTTGTCCCCTTTAAACACTCTCAGAACCCCATCTTTTGCAGTATGGTATAGACCCTTCTCTTCTAGGAACCCTAAGGAAATGAGATTTCTCCTAAGATCTGGAATGTGCCTAACCTGCCCTAGTTCTATTTGCCTCCCATCATCTAATAGTAGCCTCACAGTGCCTATACCAAGGACATTACAAGAAGAATTATTACCCATTAGAACATTGGAGTCAGTTAAGCTATTATAACTAGCAAACCAATCCCTGTTAGGGGTCATGTGATATGAACAAGCTGAATCAAGGATCCAAACTTCAGTGTTTCTTGTACTGGTTATAGTTAGAGCTTCAATATCATCATCTTGAGATGATGTATTGACTGCTCCAACCTCACCATTGCTTTGCCCTAACTTTTCTAACCTTTTCCTGCAAAATCTTCTAATGTGACCCTTCTTTTTACAATAATAACAAATTCTCTCAGACTTAGAACTATTGTTATTATTTTGACTGTTTACATTACTTGATTGAGGACTGTTGTTAGATTGATTAGGCTTACCATTTCCAGTTTTAAACTTGTCCTTTTTCTTTTTGGTTTTAGTTTTCTCTTTAATTACTAGACTTTCTGACTTACCATTCTTTTCAGTGTTTTTCATCTCCATTTCCCTAAGTTTCAAAGCATTCATAAAATCCTCAACTTCTATAGTAGTTCTACCATACTTTAAAGCATCTTTTACATTCTGAAAGTTTTCTGGTATAGAATTAAGTAATATTATCGACTGGTTTTCATCACTTAACTCTTCACCATTATCAGCTAAATCTAGAACAAGCTTTTAAAAGTTGTCACAGCTATCATCAACAGATTTTAAAGGGTCCATTTTAAAACTAAATAACTGTTCTTTCAAATAGGTAATTCTTGACACAGATTTAACCAAATACAAAGAGTTCAACTTATTCCAGAGTTCAGGAGCAGTTTTCATACCTCTAACCTTTTTGAGCACTGCATCAGAAAGGTTAAGTATTATCGTACTGTATGCAAGGTCCATCATATCTTGTTTTTCGTCCTCACTGAGAGTCTCAGGCAGTGTTTCGATGCCACTAAGTGCTCTTTTGCACTTCTGTTGTACCAGGATCGCGGACATCTTCTCTTTTCAGATGGTAAAATTGGCTTTACCATTGAACTTTTCTACATTTATCTTGGCAACCGACATGATTCACAGACTTAGGGTTTTCCAAGAGAACCTTAGTTCAATTCCCTTCGATTGATCTTTCCTGTCACAAGATTAAACAACCGACAGTACCAGATTTTAACAAAAATAAGGAAAGAAAAACTAGATCTACCAAGAAACAGGCACTCTTAACCAAACAGTAACCCTAAAACTGATAAACGAGAAATCAAAGAGAAAGTTTAGCAGAAAAGAAAGAAACCACCTGTTCGAACTTCTTCTGATGAAGGCTCTGATACCACTTGTGACGGAATACGATCGGAAATCGAAACCCTAACAATAATCGCCACAATCCAGAACAACAAACAACATCAAAAACAACAAAATTTTTTACTTGGTTCACCTTTACACACAGTAAAGGCTACATCCAAGGCGAGGAGACAAAACCCCTCAGTTAATCCCTTAGAAATTTTAGAATTGGTAGAAACTGTTACAAGCCAGCAGTCTCAGATCATCCCTATCTCTCAAGATACAAACTGTAAAGCTCATCCCTCAAACAAATCAAAGAAAATAAGCCCTTACAAAAGAAACCAGTACAGAGAACTAGAGAAGAAAACAGAAAGAAAACTCTAGAACACCTCGACTGCTGAGAGAGAGAGAATGACAAGAAAAAGTTACATAGTAAACTGTAAGTAGAGTATTTATAATAACCCTAAACCCGTGCACAGGAGAACCACACATGTGAAGGCAGCTCTTCTACTCTGCACACCAAAATGCACCGCATCAGAAGAGGCTTCAGTGGGCTAGCTCATCACAGATGGCCCAGAGCCTTTGTGACTTTGAGTCACTAAGACCCACACATTCTTCTACTACATCTTATTGAGGCTTAAAAGCTAAGGTGTTTTGACTATTGTCTAAATTATATAGATATTTCTTACACCTAGATAAATGATTGCTTAAATAACTAATGCCGCTAGTAGAGGGACATGCAATAGATTTATTACAATATTTATATTTAGATTTTTTTCTTAAAGATTTTTATTATTATTTGACTCAAAATGTTCACAAACCCATGACCTCTTTCTTTTATTAGTCACCTTAGGTTTCTTTGTAACATTTTCAGAAATACTTGCCTTCACCGAACTATCATTGTCTTTGATGTTTCTTTTATTCATATTGACAGATGAAACTGTAAATAACAAAATAAAATTTATTTACTTAATATAGTTAAATAAACTTGAATGATAATAATAACAATAATAATAATAATAATAATAACCTAATTATACTGATTATAATATTATAAACTTTAACTAAATAATTAGTTTTATAAACTCTAAACATAATTAATACTTTAACTGTTTAATTTTAATTATTTAGTAATCTAATAATTAATTAGCTAATCAATCTAAATTAATTAATCAATTTCATATATATAAATAAATTAATTTATTATACATTATATTTATTATTTATCATGCATATTTAATTTATTATATTTTTTTTTGCCAAAATAGTATCATCGTCGCTGGATTTTGACTAAATATAAAAATAACCTAAAATTCTCAAATGATATACCAAAATGAAGATTAAGAAGTGAAAGTTATAAAAATACCAATTTCGTTGAAAAATGAGATTAAAAAAAGCTAAAAATTGACCCAAAAAATCACTATAGAGGAGAGTCGATGAGATTTCGGTATCGGATGATGACGATTTTGGTGTCATTGGACTCGTCGGACGATGAACTTTCCAATAATGCCAGAGGTATTGATAAATGATGTTCAGATGATAGTAGATCAGGAAGAAACCAGTGAGGGAGGAGGAAGATAGATTCTGCGAGACAATGAGAAAGAAGAGAGAGAATAAGATGATTAGTGAAGAGTGAAACTGAGACGGTGAGAGAAGGAGAGGAAAAGAGCTTACCTTTTTTGCCACAGAAAGAGGAGAAGAGACAGCGGCTCAGAGCTTCCTTCATGACGATGAAGAGAGGAGAAGAGAATTGATGATGATGGATTCAGAGAGACTAGTGAGAGAGGAGATGAGAGGAAAGTGTTTTTGGCTTTGTGTTTGAAGGAGGGAAGAAGAAGAAGAGATGAAAATATGAGAGGGCGGAGCAAATTTGATTAAGGATATATGGTGTGGTTATTTGATATTTGTTAAGTTTATGTTAAATTTAAGATCCTCAAAATGATATAATTTTGGGCAAAACTACAAAATTTTAAATTATTGATTTATTTTTAAATTAATATATAAAATTATTTTGATTAAATATTTATATATTTAATTACTTTAATTATTTTTAATTTAACCATTATTTATATTTCTTTAATCATATTTATATTTCAATTTGTATTTTGTATATACTATATTATATATATACTATATATATAGAATAATATATATAGTAAAAATAATAATATAAAATATATATTGTAGTATATAATGAAAATAATTGATAATATATATAGCCCACATAGTACATAATAAATATGTGTGTAATATTGTAGTTTATATGTATATAATATATATAGTGTAAAGCATATATGCATAATATAGCATATACATATATTGCATATAATATATAGCATATAAACATAATAATATATATATTATATATATCAACTATTCAGTATAATATATATGGTAAAAATAAACTATATCTATATAATATATTATGTACTATATTATATATATATATTATATATAGTGAAAATAAAAAGATACAAGTTATACTATAGTATATAATGAAAATAATTGATAATATATATTTTTGTTCTTATATAATATGTATATAGTATAATATACTATATTATATATATAGACCATATATATAAATAATATATATAGTGAAAATAATAATATAAAATATATGTTATAATATATAATGGAAATAATTAATAATATAATACATATATAGCCCATAATATATGTATATATGTATATTTTTACTAGTTGATGGCGTCTTATATTACTATAATTTTATAATTTAATCCATATTAGAGATGAGTTTCGAGTTAATTAAATAGTTGAAAAAATAAATTAAATCTCTTAATTGATGTTAATATATTTTTTTAATTATATAATTTTAGCTATATGTATTCATGGACTATTTGCTTATGTTTTATTTAATTTTTGATTTAAAAGATTAACAGGAATGTTGTGGTAGTTTATTTGGAAAAGTGCATTATAATTTTTTAGGAAGTTACGGGTTTGAAAGTCTTAAACAACACCTTATGTATAATTTAATTATAAGTTAGATGGTTAAATGGGTAGGGTATTCGCGGGTATCCGTTATCCGAATCTATATATATAAAAGGGTTCGAGTAGCGGGTATCATATGCATTAAATCTGAACTCTATCCAAACCCGTGACGGATATCAATTTAATATTCATATTCATCTCAAACCCGTTTATATACTACCTGTATTCGATATAATTGGGTCAAAGCGGATCGGGTATCCAAAATTATCCGACTCGCTGCCATCCCTAATTTCAACAGTTATTTAGTATTAAATTATAAATATGGTTGTAAATAAGTTAAACTACTCGAGTTTAATTTAGGTCTGAATTCATTAAAAGTTTATTAAGACTCGAGTTCAAACTGTTTATTTTTTTAAAAAAATCAAGTTCAAGCTAAAAGATTATTGATTTGTTAGGCTCATAAATTTGGTCATTTAAAAAGTTTTTGAGTTAAACTCACAAGCTAAAATTATGAGTTAAACTCGCAAGCTAACACATTTAATATATTAGATTAAAAGTATACATAATTCTATTTATATATCAAATTATGTATTTGAATATATTAATCTTTTAACTAATTTAATTTATATAATTTATTAGTATATATTATATGTGATAAATAAATTAGATAATATAAAATAATTATATTGTTCATCATTTATAAAAATATTATTAATTTTAGTATTTTTGCTCTGAAAATATAGAAAAGATGAAAACTGATATAAATTTATTAAACTAAAACTATGTTAAATTGAGTTTGAATACAAGCTCGAAATACATAATATATGAGCTGAATCAATTTAAGTTTAAGCTCAACTTTATTTAAATTTGAGCTTGAAATCAAATTCAACTATTTTATATTGAACAAAATTAGAATTTTTTAAAATTTAATTCGGCTTAATTCGATTACAATCTTAATAATAAAGGAAATAATATGGTCTATTAAGGTCTTAGCCTTCTGACAATTGGGATCTACCAAATGAAACACATGTCCCTCTTCTTCAGTAATTTTCCTCAATGCCTCGTAGTAAGTCACTCTCTCCCTCAACATATCGTTTACCATCAACGCAAACCAACCCCTTGGTGTACCCCAGGTTAGCCAGGTCAACCTCACCCTCAATTGGGTTAATCCTTGGGTTACATACCCAGTTGAAGAGGCTGCTACTTTCACTAAAATAGTGAAAGCATGTGTTTTTATTTTTAAGTAATTTGGACAGTTTTACCACTGAGACCATGAGACAAGCTAGTTGTTTTAGATTTAGTTTTTAACCTTAGAGGTCTTTTTTTTTGTTACTTTTAATTGCTTGAAAGGTTAAAATCAATATAGAGTGAATGGCTTCCTGTATAAACCAAAAATCGAATTAATTACAAGAATGGTTTTTGATTTTTTTTTTAAATATTATCCTATTAAATTTTTTAAACTTTATTTTATAAGATAAAATTCATAAATTTTAATTTTATCATAATAAAATTCTTAAAACTATTTTCTAACAATTGAAATATGACATAGTAGCTATATATATTGTCATGTGGCAAAAAATAAAAAAATAAATTTAATTTTATCACATTTCACAATCTTATATAAGAAATTAGATAGAATATGTAATTTTAGATAAATCGAAAATATGATTTGTCATGTGTCTTTAGTTTGGACTCCAGTTTGTGGGTCAGTGGAAGGTGGCACAGTTTCTGTGCCTTCTTGTCATTCTATACGACCATCTTTGTACACACTGAAAAAGGGGAAGAACTCAATGGCTATTTCCATTGCTTTTGAGAAAGCCATTGCAGAGATTCAAGAAAGCTAATTAAAGGGAATGGCAGAGGATTGATTTTGATGTAGGAATTGGGAATAGCAATTAGATCAAATCTGTGTATAGTAAGATAGACGAGCAATTGACAGATATAAATTTATACCCTGCTGCACGCCCAGTATGTGGCAGCATATCAATAACATTACGTTGCAATTTAAAAAATATAAATATATGTTATGTATTAATTTAATATAATAAAATACCATTAAATTTGTTAGGTATTTCTATGTTTTTTATAAATAAAACACGCATTAATATTTTAAAAATTTTATATACTATATATATATATATAATTTCAACATAAAAGAATTGTTTCTTTTTCTCTTTTTTCTTTTTCTTTCTTATACTAAAAGAAATATCTAAAAGTTAGACTGTCTATTTATTTTTCAAATATTCATATTTTTTTCTTTATTTTTTTAATATTATTATCAAGTATCTTTAAAAAGAATAATTGCTTCTGGTAAAAAAATATAATAACTCAAATAAATTAAGAAAATAAAAATAATTATTTTTTCTTTAACAATATAAATAATGATTTTAAAATGAAAAACAAAAAAAAATATAAGAAAATATTATTTACCGCTTGAGTTACAATTTTTTTTTAAAAGCATAAAAAGCAAAATTTAAAATTTTATATATATAATAAATATCTTGATATGAATATGAAATAAAAAATTTTATAACTAAAAATGGTAAAAAAGATACTAATATGAATATGAAATATCAATTACACAAAGCAACAATAACAACCTAATCTTGGATGATAAAATCAACAAATTTGTTGACCAAAATATCCCTCTCATTATTGTAATTGAACATATGAAAGCAATGCTCTGCCTCTTTGCTCTCATAGAATTCAACTTTCCCACCCCATCCACTATTAACCAAAATCTTATAGTAAGCCTCCCCTCTATTTCTCAGCCAGTCTTTCTCAGCCACACAAACTAACACTTTATCACAACACATTTTTGAAAAATTCGGATCCACTTCCGGGTTCAGTTTCGGATCATCATCACACCCGGAACTTGTTGGACACAAATACTTGTACATTTTATCTTCCTCTTTCCATCCAAAGAATGGATGCACCACAAGTACACCAATAATCTTTAAACCATTCAATCCAGCTTGGATTGCAACATAATGGGCTATATTTGCCCCAGCACTCTCACCCATTAAGAAAACCCGCCCGAAGTCCACATGCTCGTTGAGCAACGGTTCGGGTCCTAGCCCATTGGAGTGACTAGCAACCCATTGGAGCCCAGCCCATGAATCATCATATGCAATTGGTAAAGGGTTTTCTGGGGCTAACCTATACTCAATGGAAATGGCAATGATATTTGCCTTGGTGACAATAGAAGTAAGAAATTTTTTTGTCACAATGTCAAGTGCTGATCCGACGCAGAAGCCTCCACCATGGTAGTGGACAAGAAGTGGCAGTTTTCGAGATGGGCTGTCGAGTTTTTGGCTGAAAATACGGGCCTTGACACCGGTATCTGGTGAGACAAAAACATCTTTGGATTGGACCATGGTTTCTGGGTCTTGGCCTGGAGGAACATAGTCCGTCATCATGTACCTTTCTATGCGACCATCCTTGTAAGCTTTGAAGAAGGGTGGAAAATCATGGATTATATCATCAGATGTTGAGTCCATAGCTGAAGTGAGAAGGTTGTGTTCTTGAGAATTGTGTGAGATATCTTTAGAAATTAGAAAGATGGACAAACTTATAAATGTGAATGTAACTGAAAGTCTCAAGCAATCTGCCCTTCTTGTGTTGGATTGGTAGTTGATTGACTGACTGCTTGGCTCTTTAGATTCATCGTATCATATGCTTTTTTTTTTTAACATGATTCATATGTCTTGTATTAAATTTTAACATAATTCATCCTATCATAAAAATAGACAATGAGATGTAAGAATATGAATACATTTGCCCAAAACATTGACATGAATACTTAAAATTGAAATATTCTTATTAATAACATAAATATATTTGAAAATTATATCATGAACCCAATACATGTGGACCCAACTAACAAAAACTAAGTAAATGCAATTATTTTTTCTATTATCTTTTCTTCAACAGTTTACCATTAAATGCGTGCACATGCATCAAGGCCCAGGATATAATTTTCCAAATATGTAAATGTAACATACTAGGATTAAAAATGTAACATACTAGGATTACGATAAACTCTAACCCTCGTTTTTACTAGAGAAGTAACCTTCATTTAGCAATCCTGCACAATTTGCAAGCATTTAATAATAAAATACAGAAAACCCATACAACCAAGAAGTCGATTGTTGAATTGTGGATTCACCATAACAAGCTAGTCTGCAAAACTTTTTCCATTTGTCTAGTACAATGATTAGCTAGATCCAATTTACAATGGTTGATTTTGGTTTCCTTGAACTTGTTCTTTTTCTGGCTGGGGCAGAAGAATCAGTGGAATATCTGCTCTGGTTAAACTTTTCAACCATAGTGTAGACCTGCATCAATTGGCCAATGAAAGCAAAAATGAATACATTTTTCAAGAATACATCAAGTTGTATGGCAGCAGGAGAAAATAATGTATTTTTCTAACTTGAGGATGCACTACCTTTGGTTGGTTGCCTTTATAACCGACAGGTTTGAAAATTGCAACTATCAGAACTTTTTTTTTTACACATGAGCTCATTTGCAGTGAAAATTAATCACAAAACTGTACCTTGGTGTATCAACTACAACACCAATTGGTTTTCTCCCATGAGTAGCAGCCGGTATTTCAGACTTTTAAAGTATCAATCTATTGGCTAATAACGCTTACAAGTTGTAACCATCTTGAAGCTTGTAAGTTCAACCAAGTATTAGAGTCCATACAATGCTATGAAATAGGAGGAAACCAAGCAACTTCTTTTCAAATCCAACAGTTAGCCTACTTCACATTTGAAGTGAAATTATTCAGTATTCCAAAAGTTCTATTAGGTACATTTAGATAGATGATAGTCATTTGAAATGAATGATTTGAATTCCAAATATTCGATCATTTGAAGTGCTAACTATCCAAATTGACCTTTACAGTTTTCAACTTATCATTTATTTATAATTTCATATGGTGTGAACACTGAATCCACACCATCATACCATAATACCTTTCTTACTCCAGATGTCAATCCCAAGTCTGAAAGTGCACTCTTGTCCACATACTTCCAGCTCATAGATTCTTTTCCATGCTTACTAAGCAATTCACTTGTCCCACCTTCAAGTCAAGAGAAAACAAATAATGGATACAAAGGTAATAGAAGGGGGTGTTTATTAAGGAAAGAAGAAAAGAGTTCCTTTACCTAAATTTAGGTATTATATTCTATACTATCTAGACTTCAAAGACATGCAGCTGTCAATTAATGATATTCCCGACAAGAATGGCCAAAATATTTGTTTTAATCTCGAGAACCAAGTTGTATTGATTGCATATCACTATATACACAAAAATACTAATGCATCATTTTATGATAATTCATGAAGAATGATTTAATCAACAACACAGTCATAACACAATAATGATGCTCAAGTGAGATATTATAAAGATATGACAAAAGAGTAAATAAGTTCATCTCTCATTTGCTTTTCTAATAGTATTTCGTGCACAAAATGAGGTGAGGAAAAGTAGGTTAAGCCTCATACCTTTAAGACATATTACTAGCAATTCCACATAAACCTTGAGACGAATATGTGAGAAAATATGAACAAATTCTCCAATATCTTCCCTCAGAACAATGCTACATGTCCTTTGTGGGTCGATTCCGAATGTTTTCTTCAGAAAGTGATTAATTTCTTTTCTCCTTGTGGTTAAATCAGCTTCTTTGCCCAACACGACTGCAGGGAATTCCCAGAGACCAGCAAGCAGACCATCATCTGGCCTCTTTACTAGAAGAAATCCGCTATCAGATTTGTCACCCACGATTAGACCTTGGCTTCCCAATATCTCCACGACACAGACAGCAGAAAACTCATTTCTTTGTTTCACCTTAACAACCTTGGTAGGATAATCTGTAACCAATACTGACCTATCCTGCTCAGAAATTGAAAGTGCACGACATTGGTTGGAAATGGGACATAATGAGCAGTTTGGGTTTGATGGAGTGCAAACAGTTGCACCAAGTTCCATCAGAGCCTGATTAAAATCCCCAGGACGGCAAGGATCAACTAATTGGCCCGCTAGTTTCCTGATCCACAAGACTTCAGATGAATAAATATAACCACTGAAGAAAAATCATACTCTTACAATTTCTCTTAATCACAAGTACCACCACAGATTTGCTTAATAATACCATGTAATCCATATAAATTATCAGTTGAAGATTTCCCTGCACATTTTTACCATTAAGAAATGCAGAAAAAGAGAAATGGAGGAAAAGAGGGCCTGAAAGATAAATTCGGATCACTACACTTCAACAGAAACTGTACAGTTGTGGTCTGTGATTAGTAAGATGTCTGATGTGAAACTGATAGTTAAAATTTTGTGAGTGAGATTTTTAAAGAAAATAGTATGCCAAATAGATAGATGACAGCTAAACCCCCTTCTTCTCATGAAGGTGTACTGAGCTAACGCAGAGGAGCAGAATACACCATTACAAGCAATATCTAAATAGCATCAGTATTTCCTCCAAAGTAATCAGGTTGCACTGGAGATTATCATTAGTACACATACACACACACACATTCTATCAGAATTCAGGAAAGTACTAATAAATTATATTCTCTGAAATAATATCATAGATTATGTAACGAGAAATGGACAATATGAATAAAAATGTGTATCTTGCCATTAGAACAAAAAGAGGATACTTTTCTAAATTGAAGAAAAGAAATTTTAGAGAACACGAATGCTCACCAAAAGTTTTTGATAGTCACTGAGTTTTTTGGATTTGCAGAAATAGCCTTCAACCTAGCAAGCACCCTTATAACATTCCCATCAACCACAGGCACTACCTGACATTGCAGACATTGAAAATTTTCCCCTTACATAATTCAAAAGGACAAAAATGCAGAACCTACTCACTTCTCTGAAGGCTATAGAGGCAATTGCACCAGCTGTATAGTCTCCTATTCCTGGAACCTTCCTTAAGGAAGACACCGTATTAGGAAATCCACCTCCCTCAGCAACAACCATTTTAGCTCCCTAATAATAAGAATGAAAGAGCTAGAAATTAATCACCTTCGCTGAATAGATGAAATATATCTAAATGTAAAGAAAATAAGTCTATTTATTTTTGTCTCGGGCGAGGAGGACACCATGATTTGTGCTCCATGCCCAAAACCAAAATCTTTGAAGTTAGAAAAACGATTTTAAGATCAGAGATCACAATCTCCACATTCTCTACGAGAGACAGACATTGCTGTTTGTCTATTTAGTATCTTTTTCTCTTCATGTTTCCCAATTGATTCAGCAAAATCAGATTCAGGTCTCATTCTTTCTTATTTATTCAAACCAACTGGAGTAAACTTAGGGCATTAGGACCAGTGCCTCCAAAAAAAGTTCCTAACTTGGGAGTTCTCAGCCATAATTAAAAAGAGAATTAATAATCTTAAACAAACGAATATGAAACAAGAAAGGTAGATAACAAACTAAAGGTTTTTATAATCTACTGATTAAGAAGTTACGGGTATTATACTCTTATCCTGGTTAGACTCGGCAGCTACTATCCATAATGTACAAGTAATTTTACAATTTTAACATACCAGGACACTCCATCATCTTGTTATCATTAGAAAACATAACATTATCATTATGGTAAATATGGAACTTCCAAATGCAACTTGAAATAACATGATACCACAAGAGATTCAACGAAACTCTGACATTTCTAATTGAAATAAATTGGTGTTATTGAAATATATGTTTAAGAAAGCATGTTAATCAAGGTGGAAAAAGATTCAATCTTGAACCATCCAAAGGAATTGAAAACAAAAACCCAAGCACATGCGATAGACAGTAATTAATCAAAGTTCCCATTTCCTAAATTGGATAAAATTATTCTAGCACAACATAAGTAATAAACAGACCGCACCTCTAACAAAAAACGTGCCCGCCTATAGTAACCTAAACCAGCCCACATCTCATTCACCTCCTGCACAACAAAACAAAAGCAAAATAAAATCTTTAACACGACCCACTAAATCAATCAAAGAAAGCAGTTTTAAAAATTGAAATTTTAAATTTAAATATACTTCAAGAGAAGCCACGGCCAGATGCTGAAGAGTGGGCCATTTCAGCATCCAGCGATTGTAGTAATCAATAACAGTCTGAACTCTAGTCTGTTGCAGCATCACTTCAGATACCCAGACCCCATACGCCCTCTTTTCTTTCTCTTCTTCTTCTTCTTCAATTTGAAGTGAGTTTGCGTCTTTCTTTCTCCATGGAAGGTCTCTCTGATTGTGGTCGTACCAGTCTAGTAATGATTTCCTAATCTTGTGAGTTTCTTTGTCACTGAAAATGTCTTCAATGTCGGGAACTTTTTCCATTTCTTCGCTGATTAATTTCATCTTCTTCTTTGGTGCTTTTATGTCCTCCATTAATGCAATTGGAGGAAACTGGGGAAGTGGGTTTACGAAGCCAAGGCTGGTGATAGAAACTGGAACTGAAGGGACATTTAAGAATTCAAAACCATCAGAGACGCGCCCACTGACTCTTGCTCTTGGGTTTGTGAGGCTGTGCATAAGAAGCAATTTGTTATATGTTATCTTGGCTAATAAATTGCAAAGCAAATTTGATAAAAATTTACACTTAAAAATATTTATTTTTTAAAACAGTAAAACATTAAAAAAATCCTAAAACTATTCAGTTTTACTTAAAAAATTAAATATTATTGTCAACAAAATTAATAATATTTTAATCCTTGAAATATTTTACTTTTAATATTATTTTATTTTTGAAGTATTCAAATAAAATTAATTTTTTTAAATTGATTTTCTATTAATACAATTGAACTCAATAACATAATTCATGTATAAATTAAATAACCAAAAAATTTGACACGTCGACATGGAACGATAATGAAATAAGGATTATAATTAAACATAGCCATTTTTGTTTTTTACCATCAATTTTAATATATATATATATATATATTAGTTACTCATCCTGATATATTGACTAATTCGAATTCAAGTATTGTCAGATTATAAAGGAAGGCTCTTTAAATAAATTTTTTGTAGAAAAAAAAAATAATTGAAGAGGCTAAGTTGAAATAATAGAGATGAATTAAAGTGAAAGAAAATTTTAATTAAAGAAAAATATTACAAAAACTAATTCTTTTACTCTACTCACTTTGCTTCAAACTCTCTTTATAATACTACTAGAACATTTAGAAAAGAAGAGAATATGAGAGGAGATGGGATAATTTGCAAGCTCTTCTTCTTGCCTATTTATAGGTGAAGAGCTCCCAAAAATATGTGGACATAAATTTAAAATTAATTAACTAAACTTGATATTCCTAATGCCAAGTATCCTTATTTTCTTCCACACAATTTATTTAATATGTAGAGCAATGTTAAGCCACATATTTGGTTGATAGCCTTTTTAGCCAAGTAGCTAAAATTCTCACCACATAAAATTTTTTTATTTTATTAGATGATAATTTATGTTGATTTTTAATACTCCCCCTCAACATAAATTATCTTCTCTTGTTGCTTCTCTAGAAACCATTCCAAGTTGACTTCGAAAATTTTCAACATTTGCTGGTGGCAAACTTTTTGTCAATATGTCTGCAACTTGGTCTTCTGTTTTTACATATGTCATCTTGAGTTTATTTCGCAAGACTTTCTCTCGCACATAGTGATAATGTACCTCCACGTGCTTGGTTCTAGCATGGAACACAGGATTCTCTGCAAGCTTTATTGCGGACTGATTATCACATTGCAGTGAAATGGCTTATTGCATAGGTTGATGCAGATCCTTCAGTAACTGTGTTAGCCATGCACTTTCCTGAGCTGCCATTGCTGCTGCTCGGTAGTCTGCTTCTGTCGTTGATAGTGAAACTGTCGGTTGTCTCTTGCTACACCAAGAAATTGCTCCCGATCCCAATTTGAACACATACCCAGTAGTTGATCTTCTTGTATCATGATCTCCAGCATAGTCAGCATCACAATACCCAACTACTTTCCAGTCTTCACCTCTTTTGTAAAGGAGACCATAGTCAACGGTGCCTTTCACATACCGCAGGATTCGCCGAACTGCTTCGAGATGAGGCTTCTTTGGATTTTGCATGAACCGACTCACAACTCCTACTACAAATGCAATATCTGGCCTTGTCAGTGTTAAGTAAATTAAACTTCCAACTAACTGCCGATACATGGTGATATCTTCTAGCCCCTTGCCTTCTTCTGAGCAATACTTGACATTTGGCTCCATAGGAGTTGATATCGGTTTGCTTTCTGACATCCCAAACTTAGCAAGCAAATCTTTTGCATATTTTTGCTAACAAAGAAATAACCCTTCCTTAGTGTAGTCAATTTCTAACCCAAAGAAATGCTTAAGTTCTCCAAGCTCTTTCATCTGGAACCGTACTGACAAATTTTCTCTGATTTGGCGAACTTCATCTTTTTCATCTCCAGTAATTATGAGATCATCAACATAAACTAGTATAATGACTAGTTTACCACCACGTTCTTTGACAAACAAACTTGAGTCTGCATGGGTAAGAGAGTACCCACTTTGAATTAAGAACTCAGCTATTTTGTCATACCAAGCTCTACGTGCTTGCTTCAATCCATACAGAGCTTTCTTTAACTTGCATACATAGTTGGGATTTTTACCATTTTCAAATCCCTTTGGCTGCTCCATGTAAATTTCTCGGTCCAACTCTCCATATAAGAAAGCATTCTTTACATCCATCTGCCATAACTTCCATGACTTCTGGGCAGCAATTGCTAATAGCACCGGAACAGTTGTAATCTTGGCCACAGGACTAAATGTCTCATCATAGTCTAGTCCATACTGCTGAGTAAATCCTCGAGCCACCAATCGAGCCTTGTGCCTTTCAATTGATCCATCTGGACGAGTTTTGATCTTGTAAACCCATTTACACGATATGGGCTTCACGTCTTTGGGTTTTGGAACTAAATCCCATGTTTCATTTATTTCCAAGGCACTGATCTCCTCCACCATAGCCTGAATCCATTCATCTTTCTGAGATACCTCCTCATAGGAAAATGGCTCCTTTTCTTCTTCAACTAATGCCACATTAGAGCTAACATATTTTAGATTCGGCTTCCTTGGTCTGGCTGATCTTCTTAATGGAGGTGGTGACAATTCTCCCGTTAGCTGATCTTCTGGGATATCAGCTGCTGCTGGAGATACTTCTTCAGTTTTGTGGTAGACTCCTGTCTGCCATGGCTTTTCTTGTGGTGATGATGATGAAGCTGCTTCTGTATGGTGTTGTAAACCTTTAGACTGCTCTTTGAACGCCTCTTGCACTTTTTCCTCTATTTCTTTGGATTGAGGTAGTACCACATATTCTGGATTCCACTAAAATGAAGTCTCATCGAATACGACATTTCGTGAGACATAGCATCTACCACTATTAGGATCACAACAGCGCCAGCCTTTTTTACATTCATCATATCCCACAAAGATACATCTTGCTGCCTTTTTATCAAATTTGCTACGTAGTTGGTCTTGCACAAATACATAGCAAATACACTCAAACACTCTGAAGTGAGTTATTGTAGGTCTCAGCTCTTTTAACTTTTCAAAGGGAGAAACAAAACCCAACTTTGGTTGTGGAAGTCTATTGATGATGTGAGCTGCTGTTGCCATACATTCTGCCCAAAATCTACCAGGAACATTTTTAGCATGTAACATGCTCCGACAAACTTCTGCAAGATGCCTATTTTTTCTTTCTGCTACACCATTCTGTTGCGGTGTGCCCGAAAAAGTTAACTGTCTTCGAATCTTGCTTTGGCAAAGATACTCAGAGAATTCATCAGACATATACTCTCCTCCATTATCTGTACGAAGGCATTGGATTGGCTTTCCAACTTCACTCTCCACCATCATCTTGAATTTCTTGAATTTTGCTAGAGCTTCAGACTTCTCCTTCATGAAGTACACCCAAACGTATCTAGAATAATCATCAATAAATGTAATCATGTAGTGCATTCCATTTATTGATGATTGTTTGACTTTTCCAAATACATCTGAGTGAACCAACTCCAGTGGTCTCTTAGCTTTAAAACTTGACTCCTCGTAGGGTAGCTGGTGCGCTTTTCCATATTGGCAACCTGTACACACTGTGTCAGTGCGAACATCAAGATGAGGTAGTCCTCTGAGTGACTCTTTGTTTATCATCATCTTTAACTTCTGGTAATTCACATGTCCGAGTCGAGCATGCCATAGATCTGCTGTCTCATTGCTTCTTGCTTTATCTACATAAGCTTCCTCAGCATACATCACATACATAGAGTCTACCTTTCTTCCTTCTATTATCGGTGAATCAATTATTTTGACTTTTCGACAAACTTTGACATCATTTTGACTGAAGACTACAAAATAGCCAGGATCTGTCAATTGTGATATTGACAAAAGATTCTTCTTCGTCTCAGCAACTCGATAAACATCCTCCAGTTGCACTTGCTTGTTGTTGCAACTTGAGTTGATCACAGTGCCACCAACATGAGTTATTGGCAGTCGTGAGTTATCTACTGTTACCACTACCCGCTTACCTTTGTATTCTGAAGCATTGTGAATTTTCTCCATTTTTCCTATCATATGACTGGAACACCCTGAGTCAAAGATCCAATCCTTCTCATAATTTATCTGACGAGAGTCAATAGCAGAGGCTACTAGCTCAGTATGGGCATTTGATGACTGTCCTTCTTCTTCAATCAACAATGCCATTAGACTAGGAACTTTCATTATTTGTGGATCGAAATTCCCTTCTTCTTGCAATGGTTCTGTAGATGCAAACATTGCTTCAAAATTCCACTCAGGTTCATTTTGATGAGTCCCTGAGACTTTTGCTGCATTACTCTCCATATTCTTTTTATTATGCCAAAGGTCCTTGGCATAATGTCCTTTCTTTCTACATACATAACATTTGTCATTCTGTCTACTGCTAGACTTTGACTGACGGTAATTTTGGGACCGCCTTTGATGAGCTCCCCCTGATTAAGAACTTTCTCCAGTTTGCTTCGCTCCTCTTGATTGGGAACCTTCTCGTGTCTCCCCTCTTGGTTGATCACGACCTGGATTCTTCTTTTCTATTGGTGAATAGTGCCACCTCTTCTGTGTTTGATGATACTCCAGCCATTTGTCTGGCTAAAGTTTCCTGACTCACCAATAGATTCTCTAATTCTTCAATCGAGGGTTGTGTTGGCCACCCTTGGATTGCAACAATAAAACCTCTATATTGAGGTCTTAATCCATGAATGATTAGTCGTCTCATCCTGTCGGTGTTGACTTTGGATGATTCATCTAGCTCTCCAATTTCTCTGCAAAGAGATTTTATTTTTACGAAGTACTGACTAATTGTCATATCACGTTGTGCGATAGACATTAGTTCACTCTCCAAGACCTGTAGTCTTGCATCATTTTTCTTCGTAAATCGAGACGCAAGTGAGTCCCAAGCCTCCTTTGGTGTGGAAGCTTCTCTAACATGCTCCATCATTTCCTCTTCAATTGTGGTCTTTATAGCAAACATCGCCTTTCCAACTTTAATCTTCCATTTCTTTAGAAGATTATCATCCGTTGGTGGTGTAGTCTCAATCCCAACAATAACCTCCCAGAGGTCCTGACCTTGCAGGTATGACTCCATTCAGGTCTTCCATATGTCGTAATTATTGTTGTTGAGCTTTCTGATGCTCCCAACATTAATTGATTCTGCCATCGTGTCTTGTCAAAGAAAATACCAAGATAAATTTCTTTCAGATGTGGAAGATCAGTCTAAGCTGCAACCACAGTGCCTACTTAAAATAATCTGGGTATTTAACTTGATTTTGACAACCTTGGCTCTGATACCAATTGTAGAAAAAAAATAATAATTGAAGAGGCTAAGTTGAAATAATAGAGATGGATTAAAGTGAAAGAAAATTTTAATTAAAGAAAAATATTACAAAAACTAATTCTTTCACTCTACTCACTTTGCTTCAAACTCTCTTTATAATACTACTATAACACTTAGAAAAGAAGAGAAGATGAGAGGAGATGGGATGATTTGCAAGCTCTTCTTCTTGCTTATTTATAGGTGAAGAGCTCCCAAAAATATGTGGACATAAATTTAAAATTAATTAACTAAACTTGGTATTCCTAATGCCAAGTATCCTTATTTTCTTCCACACAATTTATTTAATATGTGGAGCAATGTTAAGCCACATATTTAGTTGATAGTCTTTTTAGCCAAGTAGCTAAAATTCTCACCACACAAATTTTTTTTTATTTTATTAGATGATAATTTATGTTAATTTTTAATATTTTTTTTATTCACAGTACTCGAATATGAAATCTTACTTAAAAATTAATAAGCCTTTTATCATCTGTGTTAACCCATTTTATCACTTGTGTTAACCTTCATTGATCTCAATTTTAATATATTAGTGTAAGTTATAAGTAAAAAATATATATTTTTAAAATTAAAAGTTAAAAATTAGATATTTTAAAAAATAATAATTTTAAAATAAATTCTTAATTTAAAATTAAAATCTAGACAGTAAAGATAAAGGAAAAACTACACTCTTTATTAATTTTTTTAATTTTTAATTTTTATTAAAAAAAATTCATCACTTTACAAAAATACATAATAAAATCACAAATTTAATAATAAACTTATAAAAAAGATCATGTGTATAGTAAAATAATAATAAATTTTATATATGTTATACATAATAGTTGATAAATTTGACAATTTTCTTTTCAATTATAAATTTATATTGATTTTTTAAATAACTAGCCTTAAAAAAATTAAATTAAAAAATTACACCTTAAAAAAAACTCAAATTTACTTTAAAACTTTTCTTTTTTATAAATTTACCTTCTCCCTTACTTTAGATATTATCTTAAATTCTATTTTTTTAAAACTTGCTATTAAATAAATATATTCCATCTCTTTATTTCATGTATAATTGAGTTATGAAATTACGAGTCTAATTAAGTTTTTATTTTTTATTTCTATATGATATTTATTTTTCAATATCATTTATTAATATTTTAATTATAGAAAATATTATAATATTGTAAAAGTTGTTATAAAAAAATAATATTGCAAAAGTTAATTTTTATATATTTCCTATAAATGTCAGGTAAAATTAAAATCGTTTTTAAAACTACAAAATAATGAGTCCAATCCTATTAATATCCAACGGTTATTAAAAATATTTATATTTTAAATTTATTGTGCTCATATCTTTGATATTTGTTAATGATAAAAGAATGTCTTTGAAATTTGTAACAAATTCATGGAAATTAAAAATTCAATTTACTTTTTTTTAAACCAATTCAACCTATAATAATAATAATCACCAAATAAATACTTATAAAAAATATAAGAGGATTTTTGGACACATTTCTTTATTGGTGATTTTGTAATTGAAAAGATAATTTAAAAATATTTGAATGTAGTTGAGTTTTTTTATTTTATATTTTTTATATACTGTATATACATCATATATATATATATTGTGTGTATATTATATATATATAATATATGTTGCATATATTATATATATATACTATATATATATTATATATGCCATGTATATGTTCAATTTTAATTAATAAAAAATATATTTTTTATGACATTTAATTATATTGTGTGTGTGTATTTATATTATGTGTATATTAAATTTTAATTGATAAAAATATATATTTTTTGAATGTAAATTATGATGAATATATTATATATATTGTATATATATTAAGTTTCAAGTCTTTAAAAAGACATGGTGTAAGTTTCAATTATTAAGTTGAAAATTTTCATTTTGAATTTCAATTATTAAGCTGATTTTGTGTTTACAATTAATATTTGATCTTTACTTATATATGTTTTTATTTTGTAAAAATAAAGAAATGAATATATTTATTTTATGTTTGATTGAGAATGTATAAATGAATATTAAATATTAATAAAGAGATAAAAAAATTAAAAAAATAGAATTTTTTGAAAATAAAAAATTTTTAAAAGATAAAATTAAAAAAAATTGTAAAAATAAAAAAATTAACATAAGTAAAAAATGTAAATAAATTTTAAAATTGTTATATATATGTACATATATATTTTTGACAAATTTATGTAAAGCCCAAAAATCGAACAAGGGAGGTCCAACACAGGCAGCTGACAGGCTTAATTATCATTGTATTTGTAGTGTGTAAGATTTTTATATTGAAACTCTTTTTCTATTATTTTTTTTTCCCTAACTTTAAGATTTTTTTCCAAACTTTAATCTATATCTATTTCTAGCTCCAGAAAGAATGCGTCCGATGAAATAATTTATTTAATATATTACCACATCTTCGTGGGTGACAGAAAAAGAAGGATAACAGAGAAACGTGGTCCAGCCTGATTGGTCTCAGACCTACCCAATCATAATCTTCCTCTATTAGATTTGGGAATCACTGGTGTACATTGCTTATATATTCCTATAAAACTGGAGCACCAACTAAGTCTGACGTGGCAAACATCCATCCCTTCACTAATCTCATACGGATATGAAAATCACCTGATCACTATAATCCAAAGGATCTTAATTAATTTGCTTTTTATTATATACCACGCTAATTTTCTATTTAATTAACATTGAACCGAAAAAAAAAAAATCGGTGCTAAGAGCCTAAGACAAAGCAGTAATAGCAAAATTAAGAATATTTTAGGGTAATGCTGAGGAGGATGATTATGGTGACCATCATTTTTTGTTAATTAATTAATAACGCATTGTTGTAATAATTAATTAAATAAGATCATTGTATAGTCTGTGAAGTGTGAAGTTAAGGAGATTACAGAAAGTTTGAGTCTTTGACACTTGAGTGAAAGAAAGGAGGAGAAAAAATGGAAGTAGGGTTCTTGGGATTGGGGATAATGGGATAGGCTATGGCCACTAATTTGATTAAGAGTGGTTTTAAGGTCACTGTTTGGAACAGAACACTTTCTAAGGTAAACCCACCTTCTCTTTTTTTTTTTTTTTTTTTGATATTTGATTAATTTGGTAAATGGGTATTTTTGCTGTGAAATGAAATGATAGAGTTAGGTGCTTCCATTGAAGAAACTCCTGCAATTGTAGTCAAGAAGTGTAAGATTACTATTGCTATGGTGTCTGATCCTGCTGCTACTCTCTCGGTTTGTATTAATATTATCTAATCTTGGTTTTTTGTTGCTTCTTATTCTTTTTTTTTTAAATTTAATCTTAATGGAGATAAAAATTGAAACTAATGAATGATAATGATTTCTCAGGTGGTTTTTGACAAAGATGGAGTTCTGGAACAAATTTGCAGTGGAAAAGGTTATATTGATATGTCAACACTTGATCCAGAAACTTCTACCAAGATCAGCATGGTTTATACTTTTTCTCCTTCCCTTTGTGTGATTGTGGATTAATCTGTAAAGTATGATTGTAATACCTATCTTTCCTGGTGTTTGAAAGTATGTGGAGATGATACGATATTTTTTGTGGAGCTAAGATGACTTTGTAAAACTAAATTTAAACACTAGTAATCTTGAAATTACATAAGACTCTGTTTCTGTTTTCAACAATTGGAATGGCTTGAAATAATCAATATTTTTGTCCTTGCTGTATCTTCTCTTAATTAAATTTGTGAGGGGGGAATTTGGACAATTGGATAAAAGGACCGGTGTACTAACCATAGGCTAATGCCATACTGTGATTCAGACTTGTTTGAGGGAAAAGGAAAATTTCCGAGTACATATTGCTTTTGAAAGGTATTTGAACTAATGATTCTTTCAATGAAATGCTTTGGCGACCACAAGCACATCTAGTTCTAAATTTTTGGCTCCTCCTAATTTATATTACTGATGCTAAAACTGTGGAAGCTTTCTTAGATGTCTCTGACTTATTAATGTGATACATAAAGAAGGTGATTTCTTTTATTTTTAGCAAATATTTAGAACCAAGTTAATGCTGATTAAGATTATTTGCTGGTGATTTCTATAGGCAAGTACCGCAAAGGGTGGCTCCTTCCTTGAAGCTCCTGTTTCAGGCAGCAAGCAACCCGCAGAAGCTGGTCAGCTTGTTATCCTTGCTGCTGGCGATGAGGTAAATTGCATGTCAGCTGTTGTAAGCGTTGTTGGATTGCAACTTTTTTATTATTTAAAGAAGCATAATGGCTACTTGCTACTTCCTTTGCATAGGCAGAAGATCAAATTATGTTTTTCATAAAGCATCACATAAATAAAGCATGGTTATATATAACATGGTATACATGTTATTTTTCCATCATTTTTTTTCTCTAGTTACTTGGTCCAATTCTCATCAACATATTTTTACTTTTGTGATCTCTTATCCGACTTGGATCAGAAAGCAGTTGTTTGAATTTAATTACTGCTATAATCTGTCATTATACAGCTCTATATTGTAATTTTTCTATGATTTATGTTGATGATAATTTGAGCTCACATGCGATGGGCAAGTGACATTCTGGCTTTTTAAAAAAAAAAAACTGAGAGGAACAGAAGGGCGGAAAAGAAACCCCTCAAAAAAACCAGCAATGTTCTTATCTTGGAGTCCTGATTAGTGCTGGGTTTAAAGTAATGGACAATTTGATTTGTTAATGCTGCTGTAACTGTGATAGGTTGCAGGCTGCTTCTAATTGATATGTGTTGTGCATAATCTACATATGTATTTCCATATCCCTCATTTTTTAACTGCTTCATATCCCCATTTATAATTGTAGGCATTGTACAAGGAAGCAATTCCAGCTTTTGATGTCATGGAGAAAACGTCTTTCTTCTTGGGGGAGATTGGAAATGGTGCAAAAATGAAACTTGTGGTCAACATGATAATGGGCAGGTAACTGGTGCTTTTTGCATTTAGATTTAATTACATTTCAGCTTATCATTTGCTTCTTGATCTTGAGAAGCAATTAGTGCACTCCAAGGGTTTAGGGTTAATAGATTATTGATTTTATAATGGGTGGTCATTCACATTATACATAATCTATGAAACGTGGTGGTAATATCCACTCAAATTTCATATCACATGTTCTATGGCAGTATGACTAACATGTTGTGATCCTTTTGTGTTCTTAGAGGTGCTTGAAATAAAGTTGGTGAACTTAAGCAGTTGTTTACATACTCTTCCTCAAACACATTGTTTTATTCAATGAGTATCCTGAAGTTAACAAAATGATAATATTTTTTCTCTAATTTTTAACCAGAAAACCACCAATGCAGCAGAGTCCGGTTAAAACTGTACATTTTTCTATGGGGAAAATCTGTACATTGTGCTTGATTTTGTATATCAAGCACAAGTTAGCTAAGTAAAGGTCTCTAAACAAGGATACATTTTGTACAAACCTATTTTTTGATTACTGTTTGGTATAAATATATTTGAAATATAAAATTCATTTGTAAAATAAGGAATTTGGTTTGTTTATATTAAATTTCATAAAAGTAAAATATTTTCTTCCATAACAAATATGAGCGTACAGCATTTTGTGGGATTTATTTATACCAGACATGGCCTTAACAAACTTACTCATGCTTTGACGATATGGAAATGTTCATTTACTCAATATAGGATTTGGGTTTTGGCTTCTTGTTCTTGGCAGTATGATGCATGCATTTTCTGAGGGACTGGTGCTGGCAGAAAGGAGTGGACTGAACCCTTACAATCTTCTTGATGTATTGGTGAGATATACTGATATAGTGAACAGGAACTTTTGCATTAATCTATGTTGGAGTTGGGGTTAACTGTTAATGACCTATCTCATGGCAGGATCTAGGTGGTATTGCCAATCCAATGTTTAGAGGGAAAAGACCATCTATGCTCAAGAGCAATCATTCCCCTGCATTTCCTCTGAAACATCAGCAAAAGGACATGAGGTTGGCCCTTGCTCTTGGGGATGAATATACTGTATCAATGCTGGCATTGCTGGACATGGATGCTTATGAGGTGATGCTTATCTTCTATACAAATGACCATATGCTGGACATGGATGCTAAATTTGACATGAAGCTTATTTATTAGGTTCATTAGAAATTACTTCCTGATTATTGAATTCAAAATTTATCAATTCATATTTGTTTGCAGGCTTTCAAGAAGGCCAGAAGCATGGGGTTGGGGGATCTAGACTTCTCTGCAGTTTATGAGACTGAAGTTTCATAAGGATTAATTTTACATTCTGTAGGTATGCTTAAGATTTGTTGATAACCATATAGAAGTTGTTAAGCTTTGTGGTTTCTTTACAACTTGAAACAATGCTGGAAACTCCTGTCTGTGTATGTTAGAAGCACAAATTCAGGCCCAAGACCATATTTAGTTTACTCAAGGAGAAGCAAGTCCAATAATAGAATTGTTCTTGGGAATCAAGGGAAAGATGGGGACACGTCACCATCAAGTTAGTTAGAAATTTTCCTTTATATGCAGTCTGTAATAGGGAGAAGGCATCTTTTTGGTACCTAGTGTTTTGGGCAGATTATTCTGCACGGGCTTTTGCCTGGGGGCTGATTCTATTCAGTCTGTTATCCTTTTATTCTATTTTGTTTGCTGTAATTTCGCTTCTTCCATTAATACAAATCAAGAACATTCCTCTCCAGTTATTCTCTTCATCTTTCCTTTTCTTTTCTTTTAAATATTTTAAATATTCCTACAGTTAACGTTAGCTTCTCTAACATTGGTCCGACCTGCCAGATTTGTCCATGACCAGAACCAGAATGGAGAATAGAGTAGAAACCTTAGAGAAGAACGTTGCCGCATTGGAAGAAAATATTTCTGCCTTCAAGCTGGATACCCAGAGACATTTCAACGAAACCCACAACGAGATCAAAGAAACCAATAAGCTCATCTTAGAACTCAAGCAAATGCTGCTACGAGGAAAAAACCCAGCTGACCTAACCGCAGATTCACAAACCTCTACCCAAACAGCAGAAACCCAACCACAATCCACCTTGAATACACCAAACAAAACCCCATCCTCATCCCAACACCATGACCAACCCAAACCCATAAACACAAGTGGCTCGGCCGATCCTGTTTATTCTGTCAAGAGAGCAGACGTGCCAATCTTTGATGGCACAGACCCAGTTGGATGGGTAGCTAGAGTAGAACAGTATTTTGAGCTCCATCGCATCCCACTTCATGAACAGGTGTCACAGGCTTTTGTGGGTATGCAAGGCCACCCTCTTCATTGGTTGCGGTTTATTCGTCACCGAAATCCCAACCTCAGTTGGCTTATGCTGAAGTCAGAGTTGTTCCAGCAGTATAGTGGTGATATCGCCACAAACCCATTTGAAATATTATCGGCTACCAAACAGACGGGTACAGTCACGGACTTCATCAATGAATTTATTTCTCGCGCGGCTCAAACACCCGATGTTTCTGATTCTCAGTTGATAGGGTATTTCTTGAACGGTCTCCGGTGAGAGATACGGGTGCGAATACGGTCGGCTGATACTAATGACTTGTACCGCGCAATGCGAGTTGCAAAGGAGGTGGAGTTGGAAATCTCTCTTTCATCGCCGGTGAAGTCTAATGTTCTGAGATCCACTGCTGCTCTAATTCCTGACGTGTCCCCTGGCCCAAGCCCAAAGTCCTTCTCTCCTATCATGGCCCGAACCCAACAATTTACACAAAACCCAACCAAATCCACAACAAATACCACTATCCAAACCCAACAGAATGGACTTCCAAATCGTCCAGCACTCTTTTCCTCCCCATCAAATAAACCCACTGAACCATTAAGGAACAGGGTTGTCAATCATTACTCTCACAAGGATTATCAAGACTTAAGAGCTAAGGGACTGTGTTTCAGGTGCAAACAGCCCTATTCACCTTTGCATGTGTGCCCAAGCAAATCTCTGCGCACCATTATCTTTGGCGAAGATGAAACTTTAACTGATGAAGAAGCTCAAGCCCTTGAATTAGCCTGTGAGCTAGTTGACACAACCACTCCTCTGGAGATCGATGAAGCACACTTTGCCCAACTGGACCTGCCTTTATTTTCTGCTGGTGGTTTATCTCGACCTAAGACAATGAAGTTCTGCGGGAGATTAGGCATTCAAATAGCAATAATTATGGTTGATAGTGGCGCTAGCCACAATTTCGTGTCAACTCAGCTGGTTGGAGCCTTAAATCTGGTGATTGAGCCTACTCCTCCTTTCTTTGTTCGTTTGGGAGATGGCCATAGAGTTAAATCCTCTGGCGTTTGCCGTAATTTGCGGTTGGATCTGGGTACAATGGAAATTACAGGGGATTTCTACATATTCCCACTCGGTGGAGTTGATGTTATTTTGGGTGTGGCATGGCTGGAAACTTTAGGAGAAATTAAAGTAGACTGGGGCAAGCTTACCATGAGGATTCCTCGACCGGACGGAGAATTATTGCTCAAAGGGGATCCATCGTTGGTGAAGCAGCAAATATCTAACAGGTCTGTTCCTAAACTCAGGGACACTATCCTTACTGCCTTGTTGTGGTCTATTTCTGCAGATTCTGAGTCGCCTATGCAAGTTCCAGAATTAAGCTTTGAGCAGGAAACAGAACTGCAGCAAATACTTTCTAAATTTGGAATGGTCTTCTCCGATATGTCTTCACTGCCCCCTCGGAGATCAGCAGACCACCGAATAACCCTTCAACCTAATCAAGGACCCGTTTCTGTAAAACCATACAGATATGGACATCACCAGAAGGACGAAATTGAGAAGCTGGTTCGGGACATGCTTAGTGCAGGAGTGATTCAGCCAAGTACCAGTCCCTATTCAAGTCCTGTTTTGTTAGTAAAAAAGAAGGATGGGAGTTGGCGATTTTGCGTCGACTACCGACAACTTAATCGGGTGTCAGTCCCTCACAAGTATCCCATTCATGTGATTCAAGAATTACTGGATGAGTTACATGGAGCAACTTATTTTTCTAAGCTTGATCTGAAGAGTGGTTTTTTCCAGATTCGTGTGGCACAGCCGGATATTGAGAAGACAGCTTTCAGGACTCATTCCGGATATTATGAATTTCTGGTTATGCCGTTCGGACTCACCAATGCTCCAGCAACGTTTCAAGCAGTCATGAACGACGTCTTCCGACCTTACTTGCGGAAGTTCATACTGGTTTTCTTTGATGACATACTGGTCTACAGTAGGGACTGGGAATCTCATTTGAAGCACTTGGAAACAGTATTACAGCTTCTTGTGGACCATTCTTTGCACCTCAACGGCAAGAAATGCTTCTTTGGTCGTACATCGGTTGAGTACCTAGGCCATATCATCTCTGCTAGTGGAGTATCCATGGATCCTAGCAAGATTAATAGCATCCTCAATTGGGCTACTCCAACTAGTATCAAGGGAGTTAGGGGATTCTTAGGTCTAACAGGGTATTATAGGCGTTTTATCGCCGGATATGGGCAAATTGCACGTCCCTTGACGGATATGTTGAAGAAAGAAGCTAGTGGCACATTCATATGGTCTCCAACGGCTAAAGAATCCTTTGAGAAATTAAAGTCGGCAATCACCACTTCCCCGATCTTGGCTATGCCAGATTTTTCTAAAGAGTTTGTGGTGGAAACGGACGCCTCCAAGTCTGGAATAGGGGCGGTTCTGATGCAGCAAAATCGCCCAGTAGCATTTTTCAGTAAAGCTACTGGAAATCCAGCTTTGGCTAGATCTGCCTACGAGAATGAGTTGATGGCGCTGGTCCTAGCCATTCGGCATTGGCGTCCTTACTTGGTTGGAAGACGGTTTGTTGTAAGAACTGACCAGAGAAGCCTTCGCCACCTTCTGCATCAAGAAGTTTCAACTCCTGCTCAGCAGTATTGGGCTGCCAAGATTATGGGATACGATTTTTTAATCGAATACAAGGCTGGAAATACTAACAGGGCAGCAGATGCCTTATCCCGTAGCAGTGAGGAGCTCGAAGTTTGTGTTATCTCTAGGGCTCAATGGATGGACTGGAATGAAATCCAAAATGAAGTTAATCAAGACCCACAGTTGTCCAAAATCATATCAGAATTGGCAGCATCAACGGGTGGAAAATCTCACTATTCTCTCATTCAAGGCCGACTCTTCTACAAAGGGAGGTTAGTACTCCCTCCTTTATCGAAGTGGATACCTAAGTTAATTGCTGAATTCCACTCTACAGCTGTCGGTGGTCATTCAGGAGCTCTTAGAACATACAAACGTATTGCTGAAAATTTTTGGTGGCCGGGCATGATGAATTCTATCAAGCAATTTGTGGCAGCTTGCTTGATATGTCAAACCCACAAATATGAGGCTAAATCTCCTGGAGGATTGCTTCAGCCCTTGCCTATACCCAACCAAATTTGGGAAGATATTTCATTGGATTTTATTTCCGGGCTGCCTAGATCGAAAGGGCTGGATTGCATATTGGTTGTCGTGGATCGGTTATCTAAGTATGCCCATTTTGTTGCCTTGAGACACCCGTTTACAGCCTCCAAGGTGGCAGAAGTGTTTGCTAAGGAGATTGTTAGGTTGCATGGTATACCAAAAACAATTGTTAGCGACCGAGACCCAATCTTCTTGAGTCATTTTTGGACTGAGTTGTTCAAGCTTCAGGGGTCCACTCTTTCTTTCAGCTCATCTTACCATCCCCAAAGTGATGGACAGACAGAAGTGACAAATCGCAGCCTGGAATGTTACCTTCGGTGCTTCTCAGCTGAACAGCCTAAAAACTGGTCCAGGTGGCTTTGTTGGGCTGAGTATTGGTACAACACCAACTTCCACGGGGCAACCAAGAAAACACCGTTTGAAGTTGTCTATGGTAGGGCATCTCCTGTTTTACAGCGTTATTTACTGGGGGAAACGTGTGTGGAAGCTTTGTCCCAACATTTACAAGATAGAGACGAAGTCTTGAGGCAACTTCGCCATAATCTTCTGAGGGCACAGCAGCTAATGGTAAAGTATGCTAATCAGCATAGGCGGGACATTCAGTTTTCAGTTGGAGATAAGGTCTTCCTAAAACTCCGACCTTATAAACAGCAGTCAGTTGCTAATCGAATCAACGCTAAGCTGGCAGCCCGTTACTTTGGTCCCTTTGAAGTAATTGGAAGAATCGGTGCTGTTGCCTATAAACTGAGATTGCCGCCATTGTCAAAGATTCACCCTGTCTTCCATGTTTCTCAGCTGAAGAAGGTGGTGGGAGATCATATTGTTATTGATCAACTTCCTGAAACTTTTGAAACTACGGAAGAACCTCTGCTTGAGCCTATCAAGGTCTGTCAAAGGCGAACTCTGCAGCAAGACAGCCAGCAAGTGCCTCAAGTCTTAGTGCAGTGGCAAGGTCAAACTGAAGAAAATGCAACATGGATTGATGAAGCAGATATCCGCGCACAATTCCCTCACTTCAACCTTGAGGACAAGGTTGTTTCTCAAGGGGATGGCAATGTTAGAAGCACAAATTCAGGCCAAGACCATATTTAGTTTACTCAAGGAGAAGCAAGTCCAATAATAGAATTGTTCTTGGGAATCAAGGGAAAGATGGGGACACGTCACCATCAAGTTAGTTAGAAATTTTCCTTTATATGCGGTCTGTAATAGGGAGAAGGCATCTTTTTGGTACCTAGTGTTTTGGGCAGATTATTCTGCACAGGCTCTTGCCTGGGGGCTGATTCTATTCAGTCTGTTATCCTTTTATTCTATTTTGTTTGCTGTAATTTCGCTTCTTCCATTAATACAAATCAAGAACATTCCTCTTCAGTTATTCTCTTCATCTTTCCTTTTCTTTTCTTTTAAATATTTTAAATATTCCTACAGTTAACGTTAGCTTCTCTAACAGTGTAGTGATGATTTAGAGAAGTTTTCCAGGCTACTTTAATTGCAATTTGCAACAGACTGAAACCCTTTTGCTTGTGAAAATGATAGAGCAAGTAGAATGGAAGAATTCAATTTAGTTTAATTTTATTTGCTGAATTCTCAATATTTGATAACTTCATTCTTCATTAAAATTCATTTTTCTTAAATTTAATGTAATTATAGGAGAATTGAACTAAGATTGTCTTCATAGAGTTCACAACAATTTCATAAAAATATAAATGTGTAGTCAAATGGGTCGCAGTGATGTGAGTTGCATCGAAAACTATTCAAAGAATAAGCTGAGGCGATGATGAAACATTCACTATAATGATGGTTGAATTGATTTGAATTTAAAATCTCTTATCTATTATATTTTTTTAAAAAAATGAAGAGATTAATTAAAATATATATGAATTCTCAATTCCTATTTCTTTTTAGAATTGTTAATAGTAAACTATTTTCAATATTAGGTACCAATTAGTAATTTAATTTAACTTTTAAAGACCAAATTGTGATTTAGTCATTTTTTATTAATTGAAAAATTCAACAGAACTAAATATGTTGATAAAAAGAAAAATTAAATTAAGGTTAATCAAATCTTAAGTAATTAATAATTAAATCTTTATTTCATCATTTTTTCTAATATATAATAATAAGGTAGATAGTTTTTCACCCATTGCGAGTCCTCTTCGATACGCACATCATATGCTTGAAGTCAGAAATACAAGCCCCCATTGTACCTGTGGCCTAAAAATTTAAATGGTAAATGAACTTTACAGATTTTTCATTCATAATAGCTTAAGAGCTAGTTTGAAGTTATGAAAATTATTACTACAATCATTCTTACTTCGAAATATAATTAATATTTCTGGAAAGGAATTAGAAGTATAAAAATACACATAATTACTCAAGATGAGTAGCTCGGTTGGTTAAACAATATTAAGCAAATGAATAAGGAAGCGAGTTCTAATTCCACTAAATACCTCATTAAGCAAAGAGCCTTAACCTGTGATATATGCCCCAAACAGAATTAGACCTACACTCAGACTGTTAAACGAATAGAAATGAAAACACCAGTGGTGAAAAAAAAAAACACACATTGACATTTATACAAATATTGCTTGAAGCACACACAAACAACTTAACAAAAAGTCTATATTCCTTTAGACAATAGACTCAGGATCATTCAAGAAAGAATAAGATTCAGATTATGCAGCTCTAAACAAGAAACTCAGCTGAGGGGAAAAGTAATAAAGTGTTTCTTTGCAGCATTTATATTCTAGGATAGTTTACATTGACAACATTTTATTATCCCTCAATAGAAGTGGGCTCCCAAGCATGCTTTTGACAAAAATTGATTCCTCCAATATCAAAAAGCAAGGAGTAGCAAAAAAGAATGTCCTTTTCTACAAGAAAACAGAGGAATGTATATTATTTTGCCACTAGCAATGCATCGTCCTAAACATATGTACTCAGAACTAAAATTTTTCAATATAAATTTAGTCTATTTTATTGCTGTACAAAATCTCTCACTCTGACTGCCTGAGTACAGTAACAATGAAAAATTGGAAATAGTCAAAGCTCTACTCTATACATATTTGTATGTATCGCCTTCACATACCGTTCCAGTCAGACCAGAAATGCATCAAAATAATGCTCCTGGCCAAACTTCGTTTCGCTAATTCTTGGAACAGGAGAGCCAAAAGACAGGCGAAAATTTGTTTCACTACTTCTTGGGAACAGATGCAGATGCCAAGGACATATAATCCTTTACATCATAAAAGGTTCCATTTGTATGATTAGGATCTATCGCTAAGAAGCATTCTTACCTGAAATGCAGTATAAATTTAAACTATCAGTGAAACTCAACATACCAATTATAGACGAATCGTACAATTTAGAAGCTAAACATCATTATGCTAGATTTTTCAATCAGGATAACAACACACACAATTTGATTAACACTGGTATTGTCTTCACCAATAGTTTTTTAAAATGAGAAAAAAAATGGAAATCCAAGTGATACTATAATTGAGTACATTATTATCATAAAAAAAAATTGAAAACCCAGATAAAAAAAATATTTAATTCCCAGACTCATCTAATGAACAACAAAAACAAGCCACGTTTCCCACTACTAAAGTTTAAACATATTTTCAGCACCAAACAGAATAAAAATTCTACTGACAATAGAAGGATACCTGTACATTTGGTTCCAGTTTCCAGGTTGTTTTCACATTGAACTCTTTGCAAATGTGGAAAAATTAAGTCATCCAATTTCACCAACCAGAGAGCAAGTGCAGATGATGTTTGAGGCATAGTTGGAAACAATGCAATAATTTCTTCTGTAGAAGTATTGGAATCTTGAGCATCACTGCATTGACATAACCAATCCTCGTTAATTGCAGCAACAAAATCACCAACAACCTGCAAAATTAAATTAAGATGTTCTATCAGTAAACTGACAATACCTTCAACATGGACAACAAAAGAAAATAATTAGAACTAGAATCACGTCTTCGACCAAAACTTGAACAAAAACTATCTAGATAATATGAAAATAAACCTGCAAAAGCTCTGGCAAAGATGATGTTCGTCTGAGCCGTTTGACCCACAATCTATGAGCAGACTTTGTCCAAGCACCCAGCAAAGCATCTTCAGGCATAGCTGACTGTATGTGGTTTCAGAAAAAAGATTCGTGCATAAAAGACAACAGCAGCAAATTGGAACATAAAATAGTATATACGATTTTATCTCCATGTACCACTATGGTAGTAGAGACAAGTTATGGGAGAATCATAAAAGTCTTAACCAATAATTCAGGCTTCCAGAAGAAATCTATTTGAGCACCTTAGTATAAACACGACCATCCTATCCTCAATAATCAATGAGTAAATATTTTCACTTTATTCTTGGTGCCTTCCACAAAATCTACAACTTAAGTACTGTATTGAAAGCTTTTTTTAGTAAAGCAATCTTTCACTAGGCGCTCATGTAATAGATGTGTTACTTTTTATTGGCATTGGAAACACATAGCAGTATGGAAAAGATGGGCTACAAGAATGTAGAGGTAAGATGGGCAGTTAAGACTTATTATAGGACATACAATGCATCGTAGACATGATCATTACACTCTAACTGGGTTACAGTTTTTTTTATTAGCGAACATTTGGAAGTTAGGTATTCTTGGTACTGAATAATAAATGGATTCAGCAAAGTTTGAAAGTTTGACCTGTTAGGGAACCTTCAGTTAAAAAATGAAAGATCTTTCTTCTAGAAGAAAAAAAAAATTAATAGTATGACAAAAGATCTTTCTGCAGTTCTATCAAGAATTTACTTGTGTGGGCGGAGATCCAATATTTTATGAATCCTGATGTTAGGAAATAGGCTCACGGTTCAACTTTGATCATTATGGATTGGTACCAAGATCTAGACAAAACATGAAAATTTTATTTTGAATTCTCCATTTATTAGAAAGAATCCAAAGACAACTTCAAGTTTTAGATTATCTTTTCCCTGTAACAGATAAGGGAAAGTGTTTCTTCAGTGACTATTGATTTCCTGCACTTTTTGAAGCAATATTCAGAATTTAAATATGTTTTCCAAACATGCAATAACATACTGGCTAATTTAATGGATATTCAGAGTGATTTTCCAGTTGAAATTCGATAGGCACATTCATAAACACTTATTATTATATATAGATTACCTCGACTCTCCCATAAAACTTCGGTCACTCATGTTGCTTGGACCATGCAAGATAAACTTCAGTTATTCAAGCAGCTCTCGATGTTTAGATCAACTTAAAAAATGCCCTATTTCAAATACTTCCCACATTATGTTCAAGCAAGATACTCACGAAACAACATTTATTTGTTGGCTTGGTAACTATAGTAAAATGCCTTGATCAGGCAAATGTCATTTTCTGGCTGTGATTTGGAGGACTCACAGGTAGGGACTGTTCTGATTTTTAACAAGACTTGGTAAGCAGAAAATAGTCCAGCAAGAAACTGAACTAGAGTTGATATATTTTTTTCCCCATTCATAAAACAGAATAATATGCACAAATCATTCTCATTAATGTCATAGACAAAATAGTATCCTGATCTTCATGTTTCGCTTGTATATAGCACAAATGCTCAGCATACATACGGACAACACAAGCATAGATATATCAGAGCAGTAATAGAAAGTACTCAATGACAGCGCACCTCAATTGCATGAACTGCAGCTTTCAGTGCTTGCAACTGTGAGGACAGAACTTTATGTTTTGGAAACCTTTCATGGTCTCCTCTCCCCCTACATGTGGCTGAGTGGACAGCATATCTTTCTTCAAGATCAAAATCAAGTTCAAAAGTTGTATGGCAAAGTCGACAATGCTTCTCATCTCTCCAGTACAAATCATGGCAAGTATCACACCGGGTAAGTGATTCAAAATAAGATCTTTTACGGCATTTCACAGAATTAAGAACACAATAAAAAGAATTCCATATCCATGCATCGAACTCTTGAAGACGGTTCCATTTCCGAACTTCTTCCTCCTTCCCTGTTTCAAGAATTATTGCACTGCATGGAGGTGAAGGATCTTTCGTTACTCCGGATAGGCTTAGGTTGTTGTCGACATCAGACACAGGAGAAGCACTGTCTTCTCTAACTATTTCCAACTCAGATTGTTCTGATTGTATTAAGCTTCCGTTTTCAGCACTATTTAACATGCTATTTGACATCTCTTGACAGAGAAAAGTTTCCCGCTTCTCCAAAGATTCAATAAGGAAAGCCTCTCGTGTTCCCCTGTCATCCAGAACTGACAACAAGGCACGCAAAGCCTGCAGTTGGATCAGCATGCACAAACACGAAATGGTCAATGTCAATATATTCATACATACATAAAAAATATAGAAGAGACTGACAAAGTAAATCATTCTTCCGTACACAAGTGCAATCTAAAGGTACAACATTCATAAAATTGAGCAAGGGTTAATGCAAGGATACCTCTTCAGTATCAACCACCTCCCAGTGACCATCTTCAGAAGATTCAAAATAAACTCTTTTATGACCAGGGTCATGTGAATTACAAGGGCCTAAGAAAAGCCAATATCTATTGTACCTACGATCAGAACCTAAAAAGATTGATTGCATTGGGTGTAAATTGACCCCTTCTTCTATCATGTCTTTCCCTTTGTCAAAGGATTTCTCTCTTTTGTTGAACTTCAAGATTGACAAAGAAGAATCAATAGGTTGAGATGTTGATGATGCGTATGGTGCTTTTGGACCATTCATTTGTCCAGTGTAAACCCAGGATGGCCTAGGCAAATTAAGTTGCTTAGATGATCTCTTTATTTTTGCTCCTGAGCCATAACGAGGCACATTAGGAGCAGATTCAACAGTGGGTCTTGTTGCATCCTAGAGAGAGAAAAAAAAGATAGAGTGAAATATCTATTGTTAAAGAATAAATCAAACATCATTTCTAAAATAATCTGATAGTCTGAAGAGCTGTCCTGAATAGCAAAGGACTATCAAAATGAGAGATTCAAATGTGAATATAACCGCATTCAATGTTTGAAAAAGAAAATGAAACACTGTTATACTAAATCAACATCTACAACATTGTTTTTCAAGAAGTAACAATTCCAAAAATGAATGACATAATATCTGCTTGCAAAAATATGCGCTGGAAATTTCATTAACAGAGATGGAGAGAACAAAATAAAAAGAATAACACCAGAAAGAAGTCAAGTGAATCCTCAAAATCCTAACTGTCCTAAACCTTCTGAATATTACCTCAATTCTAATACTGGATCCAGCACTGAGGAGATCAATCAATGCCACTAAAGCATTTAACTTTTCTTCAATGCTTAAATCTGAATATTCACCTTCCATAAGTCCTAGCAACCATACTTCTCCTGGATGGCTCTCATCAATTTCATTGTTAGTTGTCAGCATGTTATTTTTAGTTTTAAGACAGTTAATATGCTCAGGTTTTTCTGAATTGGAATTGTTTGATTCGCACTCTGAATCACTGCTGTCACATGTTCTGCTATCATTGAAGTCATCATGAACACTCCCAGAGTCCTCACTATCAGACTGAAGATCATTGTCTTCCTTTGAAAGAGTACTGATGCGCAGGCGATAAGCAGATGGTGAGATCTTTTCAAATAAAGTAATATCACTTGAAAGAGTAGAACTTATTAGAAGTTCCAGTTTCTCCATTGAGCTAGGAAGACTTAATTCAGCAATCTTAAAAACAAAAAAACAAAAATTCATCATTACAGGTAAGTGGAAACTTATTATGCATTCAGCGCCAATCATAATAACGACAAAATGATGGAATAGTCTATCAGAGCCTTTAAGTTACCTGCAAAGAATTTGCCAGGTCAGAAACTTTAAGTCCATTATTTCCTCTCTCTGCCAAGAGTTTAAACAGTTCTCCTTTTAATGTTCCAGAATGTAGGCCATACTTCACCATGAGGCTCATCTCCTGAGGAAAAGAATGCTAGGTCCCCTTCAGTGTTTCATTTTTTTTACAATTGTTGCAAATAAAAATTGACAGCATACAAGGCTAGAATATGACACTGAAAATAGAAAAGAAAAAAAAAAGATCTACAATATGGATACTGTAACCTAACTACATAGTACCTTGCTAAGGGCTTGCCTACGAGATGCACCATGCCTTGAACCAAAACCAGCTGCAACCAAGACTTGGCGTAATATTTCAGTCCATGTAAGAGGGTTGAGAGACTTCTTCCAAAAATCAATAATAAACTCTTGTTCTTCAACCTGCCAAAGCAAACATCAATAATAGCACAAAACTGTTATGGTTTCTTATTACAATAATAAGAAAATGGAGATTGCTTTTTGTGAATATAGAGAAAAAGAAAGAAGGATAGGTACTTCAACAATAAAAAAGAAATAAAAAAGCATATGCAATCCACAGAGTATGTGATCATAAATATTTCTTCTTCACCACAAGATTCATAATGCGATCACATACAATATCAAAAAGGGTCCGCATAAGCACCCTACGAAGCAATTATGAGTTTTCTCAGTCAAAACCAATTTCCAATCATTAATTAGATGTCAGTATAATATTGTGAGACACTATGCAGTAGATTGGTAAGTACTGAAAAGTAAGAACATGAAAATATCACTTATAACTTCATTATTTGAAGATGGTTAAAGAGTTTGACTTCATAAGGTGTGAGATTCCCATACTCATGCAGAATCCTCAGACATGGTATGTAAAATCAATTCCTGCTTTAGTTTTTATAAATGGAACTAAGGAGCATTAGAATGGTCTGAGCCCTTGATCATTCTGCCAATAAATAATGGAAAAAAAAAAAGCACTGAGATAATTGTGAACCCTCAAAATCTTGACTTTCAAATGCATCCAAGTCAGTTTTACAGCTCAGAAACGATCCTTAAAACAGACAATAAGCCCATATGCACATAATACAAGTTCCGAATGCTAGTGAATGCTGTTTGAGTAATTTAAATGCTTTGCAAGATTTATAATAGGCCAGCAATTTGCCCTCAATTGTCATATATAGGCACCACAGCTATTCCTATGCAAGCAAACACAATTTCAATAGTCTCAGTAATTTTTGCATATGAATCAACTTGCAGCTCAAATCGACAAAAAATATATAAGTAGTTGCAGCAAGTTGCCTAGTAAGACTAACATAAAAATTACATCTTTAAGAAACATATAGTAATGAAAACCACATCAAAATTTTGGGCAACTAGTTTTAGCAGTTTTATAATCTTATTAATGTTACCATCCAGAATCCCATAAAAATATTTATCAAGCTAAATGCAATGTTACAATTCAATCAAAAGAAGCATATTAAAGAAAAGAAAAAAGCACTTGTCATTTGAGTCCAATGAAGAAACTTCAAATTCAACTCACATCCCGATAAATAGCAAGGCATATAATTTACTTAGATCTACAATTTGTGTTAACATGAAAAATTGGAAAAATACCATGAGTGCTTCGAATAAATTAAACTAACAACAAACCCTTAAATTTAATAAGTTGGGCTTTCATTCAAACCAAACAATAAAGAGGAAAAACTGCAACAACTAGAAACAGAAAATTTTAACAGTAAGGATACCCATCATAAACCAAATTTATGTCAATGGCTTACTGCAGAAGAGTTATATGCTCACCGAATGAAGAAGTGCAAGAAACTTGCAAGATATACTCAATTGGGGTAGAAATTCACTACTAATCTCTGATTCAACATCGGATAAAAGAAGCTTCAGAAGAGCCACATGAATTTTTCCGAGTAACAAAGAATCCTGAAAGGAGCATACAGAAAAATGAATCCAACAAAGAGATAAAAATGCTACCTAAAACAAAGTGGAGTTAAGGAACTAACATAAACACAAGCCCAGTAAAAGATATGATCTGGAATTAACCTTATCATGGAATGCTTGGGCAAACTCATCAAGAGTGAAGGACCATAGATCAATCGCAATAGAGTAAGTATAAAGAAAATGGAAAACCTGCAAACAAGAAGCTAGCAACATATCAGTAAGATAATTTTGAGAATTTTTAAGGAGAATACGAAAAAGGGGGAAACTAGAAAGAAAAAATAATAATAACAGAATACTGCATAACATTCTCTTGGATTCCATCTTAGAGAGTATGTAGCAGCAAAATGAATAAAATTGAATTTTCTAGATCATAAACCAACAAGCAAAGAAAGAGAGTAATCACAATAGTAAAATCAATAAGTTTATGCACAAAAAAAACACTTGAAGTCCAGAGTTCAGACCAAATCATTAGAAAGATAATATAATGGTAACCATTATATCTTCACATGCTAAATTTTGAATTAAATTCAGGATTAATGAACTCATGAAACATAGAAGAAAGCAATTAGAATAAAAGGCAATTTAGCTAATTAGAGTTCTGTCAAATATGATCCTTAAAGCAGATACAGCTACGCATATTAAGATACATGGTATGAGTTGCTTGTGGGGAAAATATGCAATTTAAGAATCAATAACCATGTCATTCATGTATGACACACACTGTATCATGCAATGAATCAATAGTCACATTTTATGCACCTTAAATAGTTTCTTCACGGTCTCTGAAGAGGAATCCCAAGGTTGCCTTGCAAACGGTTGCTTCATCTGAACAGAATTTGGAGGAAATTTTGGAAGCAAATCTGAAAGACCATGAATTTGCAGTACGAGAAACTCAACATATCTTGGACACAATAAAATGTAGGCAAATTTGCTCAAGCATTCAAGTACATATAGGATCAAACAAACCTTTACAAAGGGAACAACTGAGTAGACCGTTGGTTGCACAATGATCAGAACAAGTAAGTGAACTTGGTCCTACTTGCAATTCTCTCAGCTCTAGTTCTTCATCATCCGCTAGCATTGCAAATTGATTGATGCATTCCTGAGATATCACTCCTTCCAAAGCAAGTTCACATTTCTCCTTGCGGGGCTGACTCTGGAATCCATCTTGCTTAGATTCAACCTGTAAATAACTGGCAAATTTATGCTGCTATACAAGGAAACCTAAACTGCACCAGTGGAACAACAGAACTATCATTACCACTTTCTGGTTAACCAGAGGCTTCCTCTTGTGGTGTGATTTATTTTCCAACCTTTTCTGTTTCTGAAAAGGGAACACAGAGTAAGCAGTGTTTCACAATAAATCAAATTTAAGATTCATCAGACTCCACAAATATTTACCCAAGGATAGGATACAGGTGCACATTCATCAAGAGGAATAAAAAAACAGTAGGAAATACACAATAGGCTAACCATTAAAGATGCTAGGGGTCGTCTTTTCTTGTTCTGACTTGGAGGTTTTCGTGACACAGGGTTTGATAATTGAGGTGCTATTTCTCTATCAGGAAAAGGAACTCCTGTAGGAAAATTTCCACCATTTGGATTTGTTGCCCGCCAAACTGTCATCAAACCCTTCCCCATACCATGTTTTTTTGCTTGAGCACTACTAATGTTATCCTCACAATTCAAGAAGCCCTGTTTGATACCATAAAGAAAATCATAATGAATGTGAAAACCTTTATAAACCATTTCCTAAGGTGAAAAAATATTTTTATGACAACTCAACAATGTTATGACTATTAGATATTTATTCCAGTACCTTTCTTCTTTTGTTTGATCTTTGGTTCTCAAGGTAAGCAGCACTAGAATTTCTCGTACCTATATTTCCAAGGACAGAATGAGTCTCATACCATGATATATTGAAGCAAATTAGAAGAAAAAAAGAAGTAATACAAAAGGTAAAACTAGTCACAAAGTTTATTGAAGTTCTCCAAAGAAATGGCAAGGGATGACTGTAAAATGCAACAGTCACTACATAACTCAATTGGTTACAAATTAATGTACAGCACAAAATCCCAACACAATGGGTTTTTCTGCATTTTTCCATATCTTGTAAACAAAAGAAAGCTCTGATTCTCTATCATAACAAGTAAACAAACCATTCTTATAATAGTAATAATTTCAAATAAACAAGAAGTATTCACTTGAAACTATAAAATATTTTGCAATTACACTAACAAGTTTTATGAATTTCATACTGTACCTTTATCATTGTCAGATGCTCTAAGACAGTCAAACTCCACACCAAGGGGAGGACCATCTTTCCGAAAAATCCTTGTTAAAATATAGTCTCGAGTCAACAAATCCTGAATAAGAAACAAATTCTTCTTCCCTTTAGTGTTACTAATGTTGTCTAAAGCCTCAGAAGATGCATATCTACTCAATGTGTCCCGCTGTTTATGCATCTTTCTAGCAGCAGGCGCAACTCCTGACCCATTTCTTCTTGAAGAGGGTGGGGCAATCTGCATCCTTTTACTTTTGTCCCTCTTCCTTTTCTCGACAAACCATCCTTGGACCTGTTTGAATGTCAAGTCTAAGACTGCAGCAAGCTCCTTCATAGCACTATGAGTAGGATACTGCTGCTCTGTTCGACACAACAACACCAGCTTAGAAAAAGAATAGCATACGAAACACATAATTATAATTTTGATTTCTTAGGACCTGTCCTCCAAACAGATTCTAATAAAAAAATTAGGACATGATATTTTTGCCCCTCTAATCAAATAATTAGCCAAAACCAAGAAAATTAAATTTGTGTTCCTAAAACATACAAAAGAACTTTCTAAGAAATTCAAATTGCTTCTGCAAAAAAGCAAGAAGACTAATCGATAAGAAATCAAAACCACAAGCCGTAACTATGGTATTTTACTGAATCAATCAACTAAGCTGGAATTCACAAAATATTTGAAAAAAAAGGAGGTACCTACCACCATAGAATTTCTCAAGGGCTTGAAGCTGAAGTGGCGATTTTCTTTTAATTTCCATTTTTCTCATCTGTCCTTCAATCAACTTAACAGCTGAATTTGGATTAATTTAAAATCACTGGATTGTCCATAGCCTGACCATTAAAAAAAATATCAATCATCCTAAATTATCAAAACACTCAGTAATTCCACAATCAAACAAAATGAACAAACTAATTATTATTAATGGTCCACCGTAAGTAAGAGAGAGATAGAGATGTAGAGAGATAGAGAAAGGACAGAGCCATCCAAGAGAGAAAAAAAAATGAAATTGAAAGTGGAGTGAGGAGGTGAAAGGAGTATAAGGAACGTACGTGGTTAGTTAGAGAATAGTTGCAGTAGTGATGGAAATGGGAGAAGCCAGACGAGAGTGAGAGGAAGGTTGAAGAAGAAGGAACAAAGGGGTCAGTCCAGTGCTGGGATTTTGCCCGAGTTGTAGGGTTTTGGGTTTTATCATCTTTTCTTATATATACATTACAAGAAAATATCTACTGCGGCTCTCACCTTTGCTCAACTTATCTAAGTTCATATTTATAATACGGTGCCGTTTTTCTGGTCTCTATCAAACTTCCTGGCTGTTGTTTCCATAAAAGTTAAAACCTATTTTCTCGTGAAGGCTACAATCCACCAAAATCGAGGTTAGTTTTAAAAATCTTAAATTTGACTTATTATAAACTAGTTAACTTCAAATTTAAACTGAACTTGAGCTGTGTCTAAGTTTTTATTAATTTATTTCAGTTTTTATTGTTGATTTATTTTTTCTATATTTTTATATAAAATAAACTAAAATTAATATTTTATAAAAGATGAATAATATAATTATATATTAATAAAAATAAAATATTATAAATTATAATTTTATATTTTATTATAAATTATTAAATTATTTTATATATTAAATTAATCAAAAAATTAATATATTTATATATAATTTAATATATATAAATTAAATAATATATATTTTTAATTCAATATAATAACGAACTGACGTACGAGTTTAAATCACTAGCTTTTTAAATGAATTTTCTCTCAAATTAACGAGTTAAGTATTTTTTAACTTAAACTTAACTAATTAAACAAATAATTAATTCAAGCTTAAGTCTAAACGAGCTTTTTACCAAGTCAAGATCCAAGTCATTATTAAGTAGTTTGGTTTATTTACAGCCTTACTCTCATCTTTTCTTACTCGATTAGAAATTTTAAATTAATGCGTGTTGCTCAATAATTTTGAGTATTTTATAAACTTTATTTGAAATTTTGTTATTTGAAAAATAAATTAAAATTAAACCCCAATAGAAATTTTAAGTTGTGCTAAATTTAAACTTTATTCAAATAAAAAATACTCATTAAAATTTATAAAACTATAAAATTTTAATGCAACTCGACTAAATTTTAGTCCTAAGTTAATTATAATTAACTATATAAATTCTTTTTTCTACTCTAAATGATTATGGGTCATATTAGTAGAGATATATAAAATTATAAGATCATTTTAAATTATTTTTTCTGTGTTAATTTTGGCATACCTTACCCCTTATAGCAATATTTATCTTAACTTATTTAGTCCTTTAGATAGACGCATTATTATAAATTCATTTCACATGACCAAATTATTTGAGTCGTTATTCCCTTATTTAAACCTAGATATATAAGAACTATACTCATATTTTTCAATATACTCACTGCATAATCTATTATAATATGTCTACACATTCATCGTGTATTCGTATTTCATGAACACTTATCTTACTAACATGTTGCTTTTTCAATACTTAACCATCACTACCATACATCATAACAGTACTATAAAACTCACCTTTCAATTTTAATTATCATGTAACATAGAACTCATATGGTGTTTCTCTATTTCATCCAACATGCTCTAGTCTTGTGGTTAATATTTTTTTTGTAACTCTCATTTTCTTAAATAATTAAACTAAGATATTTGAAATAAGTGTTATGTAGTATTAAAATTTCGTCCAATACACTTTGTTCATTTCTCCATTTATATAATTAAACCTACAACGGTTGTAATTATCTTTTGTTCTACTTAACTTAAAATCTTTGAATCCAAAGTATTTCTCGACAACTCTAAGTTTGTATTTACTTCAACTTGAATCTTATATATTAACATAATGTCATTTACAAGTATCATGCACCATATAATGTTGTATTATATATATATATTTATTAGTTAATCTAAAACTAAGATAAAAAAAGGCTCAATATTGAACCTTGATATAATTCAATTGAAACAAGGTATTTGAAATAAGTGTTATGTGGCATTAAAATTTCATCCAATACACTTTGCTCATTTCTCCATTCATATTATTAAACCTACAATGCTTGTACTTATCTGTTGTTCTACTTAGCTTAAAATCTTTGGATCCAAAGTATTTATCCACAATTCTAAGTTTTTATTTACTTCAACTTGAATCTTATATATTAACATAATGTCATCTACAAGTATCATGCACCATAGGATATTGTATTGTATATATTTTATTAGTTAATCTAAAACCAAGATAAAAGAGATAAGGGCTCAATATTGAACCTTGATATGATTCAATTGAAACAATAAATCTTTAGTATTTTCTCTCACTATACAGATACTAATGATTGTTTTATCATATATATTCTTCAAAATTTGAATATATCTAACTGATGTCTTCTTACACTTTAAAACTCACCATAATACTTTTATAGGAATTTTATTATATGTTTTATCTAAGTTGATGAAAACTATATGTAAATTCCTCCTCTTCTTCTTGTACTTTTTTTGTCTAATCTCTAAAAGGAAAGATGATTTTCATAATCAATCAAAGTAGCATAAATTCAAAATGGTTTGAAATATAAATGTCCAAATATAAATGATATTCTATAATTATTTCTCACAATTTCATTTGCAATACATAAACTTTATATTATTGTAGTTTGAACAGTTTTGACTAAAAATATGTACCAAGTTGTTTTTTTTTTCTTTTCATTCATCTAGCATTTTTATTTGTACTCAAAATCATATTAAATATTCAATCATATAATTCCTACATTTTTAAGATATTTCATACCTCAATTATTAAAATCACCTCAAATTTTATATATTTAATCTAAATGACACCTCATCTAAATCATCTATATAAGTAAATTAAAGATAATTTAACATGCATCACATTGATATAAACTCTTTTAAGTGGTCTATTTTTTTTAGATGAAAAATAATTTCAATGGAATATTAATAGATACTAATTAATAAATTAAATTTAATAACACTAAATTTATATGATAAGATTACTTTTATTAATCTACAGTAAAAAGAGTATTTGTTTGGAAAAAGAGATTTAATTTTTTATTAGCGAATAAATTAATTTCAAAATATACACAAGAAAATACACTGAAGATCATGGGCCAAAATTTAATAATATCAGTTTATATAGTGGGAAAATTACACTTTATTTTGTTTTTTAGTTTTTAAAATATTTTTATTTTAATATATATTTAAAATACAAAATGTATATCTCTAAAAGTGAGATATATCTTTGAGTATATTATATATATATATATATATTTAATATTTAATATATATGCCTACATCTCAAATGTAGTATTTTTTAAATTTTAAAATTGAAAAATTGAGTATTTTTTAAATAATAAATATTTTTAAAAATAATTCTATATATATACCTTTTAGATATATACACACACACACACACACAAATGGAGTATTTTTTTGAAATTGAATATTAAAAATGAGTATTTAAAAAAATTGAATATTTTTGAAAAATAATTATCTTTTTTGGGTTTTTAAAGAAATCCCTTGCATAATTTGACTTGATAACTCTAACTCAAATACTTTTTTTTTATAAAATTATTAAAAAATATAAAATATAAAATTTACTAGATTTTAAAATATATCAAATTGATTTGATTCATACATCAATAATTTAATTATGAAATTATTTTATATTTTTATAAAATAATCAAAATATGCAAACAAGTAAAAATTTGAAAATTATGGTGCTTTGGGGGTGGGGGGTGTAACAGAACCCAATCTCCTGCCATCTATGAAGAGGGGTTGGGTCATCTCTCAGAAGCAATTAATAAAATAAAAATTGCCCGCTTCTGACGCTCAATATATCCCTATTTCTGAGGCGGTTCGGCGACTTGCTTCGTGGAGACAGAGAGGTGTTACAGAAAGCAGAGAAGAAGAAGAAGAATGGAGACGGAGAAGGAGAAAGAAGGAAGCCAGCTTTCAACCCCACCACCAAAACGACAGTCTATCAAAACCCATCCGCATTTCAATACTTGCCCTCTATGAAGAGGGGTTGGGTCATCTCTCAGAAGCAATTAATAAAATAAAAATTGCCCGCTTCTGTCGCTCAATATATCCCTATTTCTCAGGCGGTTCGGCGACTTGCTTCGTGGAGACAGAGAGGTGTTACAGAAAGCAGAGAAGAAGAAGAAGAAGAATGGAGACGGAGAAGGAGAAAGAAGGAAGCCAGCTTTCAACCCCACCACCAAAACGACAGTCTATCAAAACCCATCCGCATTTCAATACTTGCCCTCTTTGGAAAGGCAAGGTAAGCAATGGTTTTTATTATAATTTATCGATTTTTTGTTCTTTTTTCTGTTTCTTGTTTGTGAATTGTGCATGTAATTCCGTTTTGTAATGATCACGAAAGTGTAGTTAAGGGAGAATTGTTACAAAAGGGTGCGTGAAGACAGGAATCGCTTGCTTTGGAAAATGAGGTTGCCCACTGCTACATCTCTTTGTGATAAGGTTTTCTTTCTTATCAATGTCCACTCTTTTTGGCAATTTTTATTATATTTATAATTTATTTTTTGGTTCCTTGTATTGTTTTTTCCAAGTTTTATGTATATGTAGAAATACTGAAAATTTTAGTTGTATGAAACCAGGACTTAGGATTAAGTTTGAATGAACAGCATTTTGTTTTAATATAGTTTAGTAACAGATTCTCGATTTCATGTTTATTTCGAAGGGATTTTGGATTTTGATTACTGATTATATAATTCTTGATTCAATAATCTATTTATTCATAATTTGTTTGTTTCAGGATTCCATCAAATCTGCTTTCCAGGATATACTTTCTGACTAACTGAAAAAGATGAAACGCTCATCTTTAGATGACCGTTCAAAGACCCAAACTTCTGCTGCTGATATGAGTGATATATTGTGGGAATATGATGGTCTTCATGATGCTTATCAAGGGGAATGCGAAGAAATATTGTTAGAAATGAAACAGATCTTCTATGAGGATCTCAGACTAGAACCAACTGGAACAGGTAAGATGTTTTTGGAGAATTTTCTTTTGTCTGTTGGCTGGAGAAAGAACCAGGTAAAGGTATATTCATATGATAAATTTGAGCACCAAATGGAATTTTGAAAATTCGACATTTACATATGACAATATTTATGCTTGCCAATTTGTCATTGTGAATTAGGAGGTTGTAATGAATCATCCTTTTTGAGCTTAAATGTTTACTCTAGCTCTTTGTAGAACCTGAAATCTATATCGAAACATGGGAGGACAAAGACGATGAGTACTTGGCTCGAGCTGTTTTTGAGCACATGCAATTGAATGATGAGCAGGTATAATTGCCTACCACATATTATGAGTTTTCTATGTCCGACCAAGTGAAAGGGCATGATTTTATGCACCTAGAGATATATAAACATCTTCATTTGGATTCGTTATTTGCCCCTTGCAGAGTGTTTCATTAAACGTCAATAATGATTTTGTATCCTTACTACTTAGTTCATGCACCCACCAGGTGGTTTCAAGTAGCCCACACAGTCGTAGCTTAACTTTGTATCTCTAACTTTTTACCCAGCCATGAAAACTTAACCAGATGAATGCAGCTTCTTAAAGCTTGACAAGGTTGTGTAAAAATGTTTAATTAATGAGAGGACAAATTGGATAAATGGAGATTCAAGTGGCCAATCATAATCTCAAAGAATCAGTTACAGGACAGTTGTCTTTATGTTTACTACAACAGTAGATAAGGAAACGAATAATAAATAACATTACATAATGCTAAAATTAAGATGTCCCAAATTTTCTATGTTTATAACCGAAATATTAGATAAATACCTTTTTGGTGACATGTCCTTGCATTATCCATGTACATTTTTATACCAAGTTAAGAATTATATGCTGCATCCTCCTTGTCTTGAATTTCTTGTTCAGGGCCTATTTAATTGAACACAGTAGAAAATGTGGATTATAATAATTTGAAATTTATTTGATATTGCTGGTCCCAAGCCCAGGACAAATAAGATTGCTAAATCTTTCTGATATTGATGCCAGGTGGACAAGGAAACCTGGTGTCCCATCTGTAAGCAAGGAAGGTTGCAAGAGAACCCTCAACTTATATATTGAGTTGAGGCAAACTTCAACTTAGCAGATGCAATGAGATTCGGCTTGTGCCTCTTGTTTTAACTTAGCAGAGGCAATGAAGTTTCTTTGCCTGTGATCATTCATCATTTTTTATGGGAGTACTTGAAATGCTGGGTGTATTACATTGTGTCATTGTGTACACAGCTTAAATGTTTTCTAGTGCCAAGACTCTTCATTTTGCCAAATTTTCTTTTGTTTCCAAAATAAAGTCTATAGTTAATTATCAAATTTTAAATTGTCTGGGTATGGATGATTTGCCTCTTTTTTTATTATTTTCATTTTATCTAAAATTTTAGAGATGCTACTGAAAAATTTGCAGCCTTAGTGAACTTTTTGCTGCTACTCATAACAATATCTGCATGTTTTTCCCAGTTTAATGTAGAATTGTAAAAAATAATTGTTGATTTTTCCTTTTCTCAATAGAAAGAATGGAGATTATAGGGGAGAACAGGGTTGAAGTAGATTACAATCAAATGCTTCAAAGCTTTGACCTTAACCCCTTGTATGATTGCCGTCTTTGTGTTGGTTAGAGCAAAGCTGTTGAAGAAATTGTGTGTGTGTGTGTGTGTATATAACTTCTTTCCAAACACTAGGATATGTATGATTCTTGATATTGTCACTTTGTTCTCTGTTCCGCAAACTCGAGTTTAATTTTCTTTGGTTGTTTTAGTTATGCACTTTTGCTGACAAATAAATTTGGCAAAACATTTATAATATGTGGAGATATAACCCTATATGTTAATACACTCAATTGCTTTCCATTCTCAAACAAGTAATGCTCGCTGTCTTTCTGCCCTGGTCTGTTGTGATTGCTATTGGCATGTTACTAATTCCTACTCTATTCTGCTATGGTTTATCCTATTTGCTGAATAGTTAAATATCTGGAATGTATAAAAAATTATTTCTTCAAAGGCTCCATATACTGGTGAAAGTGAAGTGCACAATGACATCTGAACAACTGATATATTGGTGAAAATGAAGTGCACAATGACATCTGAACAACTGAAATTCCTGGGGGTGTTATTACCATAATTGTTAATTATTCAACTGAGTTTGGTTTGTGATTGCAGGTTAATTTGGAAATATTACAGGCTCGACTGGCAGAAGCGCACACAGAACATCTCGATCGAGGTTGCAGATTGAAACCCAAGTTTTGTATGGAAAGGAGATTTGGTTTAACTGCATTATACATCTCTTGTGAAGTGTGCAAAATATTCGAGATTGTAAGAGACTTACGTGCCTTAGATCTTGATGCGGATTTGATTAATGACAGACTTGAATGGAGACGTAAAATCCGTGTCTTGGAAGGGGCCTAAGGCTGGAGTATCTTTTTTGGTGTCTTTTGAGCTTATTTTGTTGAGAATCTATACAGCCGACCCCAACTTGTTTGGGACTAAGGCTTAGTTGTTGTTGTTGTTGTTGTAATATAGCTTCTTTTTCTTATTGTTCATAAAAGTCTACTTGACCCTTAAATTGCTCGTAGGTGGGGTTGAATTTCAATTTTTGAGACTCGGATCTTTTTATAGTTTTATTTACATTAAATTTTGTGATCATGGAACCTTCTGTATATTTAAAAGCTTTTTTAGTTTTTTAACCTATTCGCACATGATTCATAACCATACTCAACATTTAGGCTTATAAATATTTTTGTTAAAGGAAAGGCCATCAGTTGAATTTATTTACTGGCTCAATGTGTTAAAGTATTTGTGTGTGTGTATATATATATATGCAAATCATTCACATAATAACTATTCAATATCCCTATGAAAAATTATAAATTACATTAAAGTATTTTTGGTTATGAAAAATGTTATTAGAACAATTATTAAAGTATTTTTGTTCATGAAAAATGTTATTAGAAAAATTATTAATCACACTTACGTATTTTTAAATAGAATTCATTTTAAATTTGATGATTACATTTTTCAAATTTATTGCTTGCGAACGTCATATCCTTTCGAACTCCCTTATCAACGTAAAGAGATTATACGAAAATTAGTGAGATGAATAACGCCATTCGTTTTGATCATAAAAGCTGAGGTTTGAACTTAGAAGTTCGAACCCTAATATTTTGCATTATGATAAAGACTTGATTATTGTTATTGAACTATTAATAAGGCATTTGATTATAGGAGCATTAGTAACTAATGCTAAAACATTTGCACACTCTTCTTGTAACTTAATCAGCATTGAATTCTGCAGGCAGTAACAAAACAGACATCTGAAAAAATATATATTATGCATGAAACTTACAACTCGAATTATCAGCCAACAATCATACAAAGCCAATAAGGTCATTTTCATCTCAATAAACATATTTTTGCATCCATTCGACATATCATATGCTCTACCAACAAAAGAAAAACCCACAAAAAAAAATAATTATATATATATATTATATAATTGTAGAAAAGAATTAATACAAAAAAGATCACCCCTTACCCAATGCAAACGGAGTGTGCTGAAAGATACTCTACAAGGAGAAGCAGTTCCAGCTTTCAGGTTCCGTATGCAGGAGGAACATCATTTTACAGCCACCTGAATTGAAGGAGACTACATCCTTCAGACATCTCAACAGCTACAAATGAAAGTCTCCTACATGTGTTTTTATCAGCAGATATGATGCAATACCAATCGCCGTGGATACAAAGAATACATCTGCTGTGACGGTTGTGCATTTCCACTCCAATGAATAGTGTTATTGCCAAATCAGATAGTCTAGAGCCAAATATTCACCACAGGGATTCAAAATAGCTCCTCAGAATTGAACTTGTTCCATGCTTCCTAGTTCAATGTAAGAAACATAAAATGAGAGCAAGCCAACAAGATCAAACTAGCTATACAAGAATCATGATAAACGCAACATATAATTCCAAGGCTAAAATTAGTTTTTGGAATCAAGATTGAAAAATTACCTTCAGCAAGTCAAACACCTTCTCAGCAATATATTTTTGTTGAAGATTGGCACCTTTTTGCTGCACTTTATCAGGATGGATGCATAAAGTTGCCTTCCTATAAACTTTTTTAACAGAAGCTGCAGTAATCAAATCAGTCAATGAAACAGGCTGCCAACCGCATTCAGGCCATAGCACCTGATCATTGTTCAAAAGATTTAGAAGGCAGTCATTTAACATTTTGATATAGTTTATCATTGGAAATGCTGTAGCTCAATAATAATATGGGAAAAAAAAATAAAGCATTGAAGTAAAATTTTAGTTACATTAATTACTTCCACATTCTTAATCAATTAGCCATTCATGTAAGTGCTCATAAACATGAAGTTCAAAGGTTTAAAGAATGTAGGGAACACCAAAACAACAGTGCATTCCCCCATATAAACAAGAGAGAGAGGGAGAGAGACACATACATACATCCACAGAGAGAGGGGGAGAAATCTAACATAGCAAAACAGATAATTCAATGTTCTAATTCATACAACTTTTGAGCAGTGAACTTTCTTAAGATTGCTCATCTGTTAGAACACAAGCATCTCAAGTGTAGTGCTGGATGAAATACAAATTCCAGACCGAATGCCGCCATCAACATTACGGGATTTTTGTAGGTAACCTATGATATAATAGCCTTACTAATTTTAAAAGAAAAAGAAAGTACTAGCTGGGTATAAGTTCTTCTCTTTGTCTATTTGCATTATTTCTGAAAAGGAATAATAGGATGAGTAAAGGGCCCTAATCTAATAGGAACCTAGGAAAAGGGAAAGAAGAAAGATTGAATCGTAAGCACCCAAGCATTACTTTCTCAACAGACATGTGATTTAGATCTCCGAAATTGCCATATTCTGTCTCACCAGTATACCAGCTTCCTTTCATTGTGAGCTTGCCCTTGAACTAAGGGATTTCGTGAAATTGGATATTTAGTTATGCAACATAACCAGGAGAGCATCTGAAAGGATATCCCTCTGAAATTGCATCTGGAGAAAAAACTGCAGCTGCATTATTGCAGTTACACTGAAGAACTATTCAAAATCAAAGACGCATCCAGGATATACACCTGAGGTAGCATTCGTCAATAGATAATAGTTCACAACATGGGTGAACAGCAAAGCCTATCATCTTCCCCAACAATATCAAAATGGAGAGAAATAGAAATAGGTTCTGGTATTTTAATAACAAGATTTTAAATTCGCAAGCCCCTTTGACCATCCAGTTCCCCTGAAACACCGCCGGAAGCAATTAACAGAAACTGCAAAACAAAGTTTGCACAATAACAACTCAAGTACTATGATTATTACATTAATGGTCCTAATAAAATTTGTCTATTTTGAAAACTAAATCTTAACTCTGGATATAACCCACTATGGTTAGGATTGAACTTCACAATCACACACTATTAAGCAAATTCATTCATGGCAAAGAAGCAAAATAAGCATGGAGAAAAAATTGAACTTCATTCCTCTGTGATGTCATATTAGGAAGTCAGAAGTCTGCTTGTCTCCAACCCATGCATAGCACAAATAGATTTAAGTGCCCAAGATAAATTACAGATATAATATTGCAATACTGATGCACAGCATACCATTCCAGACTCCATTGCAATAAAAGATACAGCTAAAAGCCGAAACTGATAATTACCAATAGCATTCCAAATATTAATACCATGCAGCAGATTGTATAAACTATAAAAATGACGAACGCACATATTGCAATGTTGATAGAAGAGCACGTAAATTCCCTTCTTTCCCTGCAGCCCAACGCTTGATCTCAACATCTAGTGTTTCAGCAATTCTCTGAAATCAGCATGGATCAATATCAGTGTTACAATGTCAAAACCCATACCTTCAGAATTTACCGAAAATGATAAATACTTGACATCAAACAAAAAGAATATATATATAAATCTATGTAGTTGATAAATTGTTAATTTGAAGGGCTTCTCATTAATTGCAGACTGTTAGGAGTGATCTGAAAAATTTCCCATTTTACAGACATGCCACCACCAATAAAAGGAGTAACAAACAGAAATGCCACCATCGATAAATCCAGCAACAAAAGGAGCATATATCAGTAGAGCATAATTCTTGGGGTGGTTTTCGTTATAGAACGAGGTAAAAAGACAAGAATTCCATTCCTTGGTCTCTTTTATGGATAATGAAACCAGAAACTTGAGGCTTTTGAAATTATAGTAACAGAAAAGTGATTGAATAAAATTCACTTTTGGATGATCAGAAATTTCTTTCAACATTACATTGAAATTTTCAGTTTTGCTGACAGCTTTTTGCCGAGATCCTTAGAACATTTACCTAATTCATTGCCCCCCCTCCAACTAACATGATACCACAATCCATGGCATACTAGCTAGATTGCAGCACTTCAGCGACCTGGGTCGCATTGGTACATGATCCTCATCCCCAAAACTTGAGATCCCCATTTCTGTTTAGGATTTTCTTTTCCAGTTAATTTTTTAATAACAGTAGAAAAAAAATAAAAGAAAGAAAGACAACCAATGATGTTTTTATAACAAATAGCAAGGGAAACACAACGCCTTTACCTGATAATAGGCCATCATTTATCTGATAAGATTGGGCTGGCAGTCATAGCAAGGGATTATAAGTGCATGAAAGTCCACAAGCAGGGGGATAGTAATGAAGAAGAAAGAATGTGAACCCTCAAGTTCTGATTTCTATAGAAATATGGCACCTCAAGCTTCTTTAATATGGAAACACAGACAACAAAGGGAGTTGAACTATAATCTATAATTTATTTTGGTTGGTAAAAAAACAGTTTTCTATTTCAAATTGGGAAATGGAAATATGTTTAAGATTTAAATAAAATACATTAAGGGCTAATTTGTTGGCCATGTAACCAATATAACATTCATTTATGCATCAATGAAAAAGAAGACAAATCTCTATGGGAAAAAAGAGATGAAATTATTGTTCAAATTATGGATTTCTGCCAATTCATTAACCATGACAATACATTTTATTTACACCAAAAGGAAATTAAAGAACTTCTCATTTTAGATAAAATTCATGAGGTGATCTTGGGAAATTTAAGCAATAAATAAAAACCTAATGATCCAGACGTGTGCAATCCACAGATCATAATCCAAATTACTGCAGGAGCACTACACTCTACAAGCTAGCATTAGGGAGAGAGCCAAAACCCTTATCCACCCATGAAAAATCCCCAAACTATCAATGCAGGACATTGGATTATAACATAAACCTATCCCTGCATACTTTCAAGGTATCTACAGCGTACACTCCCAATATGCATGTCTTTTAGTATATATTTTACATTTTTACTTTCTAGGAAAAAGCTCCTGCCCCAAACCAGTAACACTCACGATTTCATCATAATGAATAAGCTTACTCGTAGATTCACAAGGAAATAAAAAATCTAGCCTGAAAGGTAGTTAGGACAGTCTTCTCCAAATGCATTCTTAAACTCCAGACTTCACCAAAACCCATCCACCAACCCCCACTTTTTTTCCTTCTCAAAAGAAACCATTCGTAGAAGAATTAAGACAGCTAGAATAGCAGCTACCCTAATAAAGTTTTCACTGCACCACTTACATGTCTCTCCGCTTGTTCCCTTTGAGCTTGAAGGTCTCGTTGATTCTTCTCAGCCAATGCTTTCGCCTGAACATTCAGAATTTACAATTAAAAGAAGTTGAGATGGTGTGTATAGTTAAATGCGAGAACAATGCATAACAAATCAATAAAGAACATACCGCACGCTCCTGAGTCCTTTGATGGCGTTCCAACCTAGCTCTTTGTCTCTCTTCTGTTTCCCCATCGATCTCTTGGAATTCTCCAGATGCTCCAGTAGCTTTTGTAAGCAAAAGCAGTTTAGTGAATACACAACTCAATAAGAAACCATGTGATCCTGAACTATCATTCTAATTAACAATTGCAATTACCTCCGAAAATTGAAGATAGATCATCAACAATATTTGCAGCTGAAGATACTTTCTTCATGCTAGATGATGCTCCCACAGATGTCCTTCTAGCAGCTTCAGATCCTCCTTTATTCTGGGTATCAAAGAAAGGGTCCTGCAGCATAGGTTGAGAAATTCACTCACTCATATTACAAGAAAGAAGATGATGCAAGTATTAATAACCAATCCTACCGATGAGTTAGCCCTAGGCCTTGGTGCACTACTTGCACGAGAGCTGAAGAATGATTCGAGATCATTTTCATTCCTTTGTCGGTTGTCATTCTTTTGTTGGTTGGCCCGAGCTGCAGCAGCAGCCCTTTCCCTAGCTTCTGCAGCAGCCCTTTCCACAGCAGCTCGTTCTGCTCTCTGTCTAGCATCAGCTTCAGCCCTTGCAACAGCAGCTCTCTCCCTTGCTTCTGCATTTGCCCTTTCACGTGCTTCTGCAGCAGCCTTTTCTGCTCTTTCCCTTGCATCTGCTGCTGCCCTTTCACGGGCTTCAGCTTGTGCTCTCTGAACTGCAGCCCTTTCTGCTCTCTCTCGAGCTTCAGCAGTTGCCTTTTCTACAGCAGCCCTTTCTGCTTTTAGGCGTGCGTCAGCAGCTGCTCTCTCACGTGCCTCTCTAGTAGCCCTTTCTACTGCTTGTCTAGCCTTTTCCCTTTCCCTCTCAATCTCCCTTGCTCGCTCTCGCTCTCTCTCAACCCTCCTCTGCTCCCTTTCTTTCTCCTCCCTTTCCCTCTCCACGTCACGAGCTCTCTCCCTCTCCTTCTCGAGTCTCCTCTGTTCCCTCTCTTCCTCTTCCCTTTCACTTTGTTGCCTCTCACGATCCAATCTCTCTTGCCTTTCTCTTAATTCTCTCAGCCGAGCTTCCTGCATATCTTTATCCAGTTGACCACCTTCTCTACTTGTAGCAGTTCTTAAATAATCCCTCTCCTTCATCTGCCTGAATTTAGCCTCTGCTTTATCCATGGCTTCCTTCATGGCAGCAGCAGAAGATGCATTTGCTTCCACATCTTCTCCATTAAGAACATCAGCATGTTCATTAACATTACTTTGGCTTCTACCCATAACAAAATCTTCAAGTTCATCTATTTGAGATGGCGCTGAGCTCCTTGCGGAATGAGCCGACCTGGGGCTTTGAGAGTATGAAGTGGAGTTTGGGAAAGAATATTCGTTCACCTTCTTTCTTGAGCTAGAAATCCGAGGTGGTCTAGGAGGTGGAGGCCTTGAAGGGGGAGGAGCACTTGTAGGTTGAGTAAAAAGAGGAACTTCAGATACAGTAAGCCATATATCATCAGGTGATTCTGAAACATCTTCAGATCTTGGAGGTGAATTTGCCTCTTTAGGAGTAGAATTCACATATGAAGGAGAGTACACATTTTGACCAACAGGTCTTTGATAATCCGTTGAAGCAGTAGGCATATCAAACAAGGTTTCATGAGATTCCTGGAAATCATCATTAGGCATCTTCTTCTGTGAGTGGCCTTCAGCTTCATCCACAGGATATTTGTCAATTGGCTCTTTACTAGCAGGAGAATAAGTGCCACCCATGTTCAATCCAGTTCTTAAAGGGCTCCTGTCTTTATCTCTCCTATTGATTCCAGGTGAAACTGTAGGTACGGATTTACCAAGATTATCAAAGGAGTCTACATCATCAAATACTCTCCTATTTCCTGATGAAATATCAACCTTTGTGCTTCTAGAGCTACTAAATTTATTAATTTCTTCCAATGGATCTACATACAACCCTGAGGATGAAGCAGCAGGAGTTGAAGTTGACTCTAACACCACAAATGGGTCTTCCATCATACTGGAGGCTGTCCTGGCTGAAGTTGCAGATGGTTTACGAGACCGATTCAACTCCGAAGTTGACCTGGGCATTCCACTGTGTTAAAATTCAAATTCATGTATCTCGTGAACAAAAGGCACAGACAACAAGTCTGATCAATCAACAAATTCAATGGAAACAAAAGGGCAATAAAACATGTAAAAATCTCTTACTAGAAGTTACTAGTAACCCATACGGTGGCTCATCCATTCTCTTCCTGCAGTAGCATAAGCTAAAGCTAGAATCGGTAGCTCCAAGAAGAATTTGCATTAAAAGATAGGGGAAGAGGAGAGAAAACAGCAGGAACAAAAACATTTTGGTTTATTAAAATTTTGATACATACATAATATCTAACCCACATCACCATTGCTTATGACCAATAATCAGTGCAAAATTTATAAAAACATTAAAAATAGAAAATCAAGAAAAAAAATGCAGTAGATAATAACTAAAACTAGAAGCCATAACTTTGTCCATATCAAACATAGCATTATACCAGGTTGAAGAATACTTTATTTGATTAAAAATAAAAATCTGCAGTCATAAATGATTGCCATTTTAAGTGAGAATTATTTGAATTCATTCCTGTATTACCTGAAAAAGAAACAGAATGTAACCATACCTAAAATCGAAAGTTCAAATTGATACAGTTTAGTTTTCAACATGCTAGCTACTACTGTTAAATATTATTAAATGCATACATGTGCACTCTATATACATCCAATGGTAGTTCATTATGGAGGTGCTAACGCTACTAAAGATAACCTGTCATTTCCTCACATTCTCCCTTTTACTGTCTGCAATTTGTGCAGCTTGGCCCATAACTACGGTTCTAATTAATTAAGAAGCATTCTTTGTTATAAAAACTTATGTGCACAGCTATACAAAAATGTCAAGCAAAACAAAAATAAAAATAAACTGATTGATTGGTTGATAAAAAATAACAAGAAGCATTGAGGGTTCATTTGGCTACATAGATATTTGAAACGGTAGCTAATTTGGATTCGCTATTTTATGGTTTGCCACTTAAAACAAAATCCAAGTACTCGCTCATTTCAAATGATCATCAATCCAAACTGACCTTAACATAATATAAATCGATAGCAAAATACAGAAAACCAAATTGCGAATAGGAAAATTAAGTAATTCGTACACAGCAAACTGATAAACTAAACCAACAAAAGCAACCAAAAGAAAGAGTATGACAACAAATAAGATACCTGCTAATACTTGGAGAGCTACTGCGACCAAAACCAGGAAGCAAATCGTCAAACATATCTGAATCATTGTCCACTTTGGCAGTCTCTTTTCTGGATTCAGTCTCCTTTTTCCCTAAATTCCCCAACAGATCGTCAAGTGGCGAGCTGTTGTTCTGTGACCTATGCTTGGGCGAAGAAGTCCCGATCGAAGCAAGCACATCATCAAACTTAGCGGATTGCGGACCTGTAGATGCACTATTCAGCCCAGTGAATCCATCAAACATATCGTCATCATAAACTGGTTTATCAAAAACCGGCAACGAAGCCGATTTCGCATTCTTGTCCTTAAAGATGGAGTCATAATCAAATGCAGAAGAAGACGAGTTAGTTCCTCCGCCACGCGAATCCTCATACTTAGGCGGTCCACCAAAGACATCATTGAACAGGAGGCCATCACTAGGGCTACGATCATGATCATCAAAAACAGGAGCAGATTTGCTTGAGGCAGAGGAGGATCGAGAGTGTACAGGAGCAGCACCGGATCCGAGACCGAAATTAACAGAGGAGAAGCTGGTAGTGGTGTTGGTATTTCGAGGTGGAGCCATTGGAGCAGATTTACCTTGTGGTTTGTACCCGAGGTCCCGGGCTAAGATACCAGGAAAATCATCCATAGCTTTCCACAATTTGAGTCGTTATCGACGGTGGATCTGCAAGGCGCCGCTCACTGGAGGAGGTGGTGACGGTGGTGGTGATGGCGATTTTGAGAATTTGAAATTTTCAGATCTAAGAAGAGAAAAAAGAGACTAAATGATAAAGCAAATCATAATAAGAAACACCAACACGGAGAGGAGACGAGAGGCGTTTGCGTTGAGGGCGTATGGTGAAAAAATAGCCAAAATTTGATGCTAACTGCTCAATTATAACACAGCTAAGGTGCGAAAATGAAAAACAAAAAACAAAAATATATTAATAAAATTATTAATTATTATTGAATAGTAATGGATGAAAATTAAATGAATTTCTTTATTTTGTAAATAATTAAGAAAAAAAATATGAAAAAAAAATCATAAATTGACTTTAATTAATTTTAAATTAAAATTTAATTAAATTAATTTAAGTCGAGTAGAGTATATTAGAAATTTTTTTAAAAAAAAAACAAAAATGAAATTTGAAAATTGGTAATGAGAGAAGACCAAATCTTCCCTTTAGGTTTGTCAGTTATTTCCTTTTTTCTTCTCCTTCTTCCTCTACATCTTTGTTTTTCTTACTGGCTGCATCTGAAAATTTTTTTTCTTCTTATCACTATTTTTTTAGGTTTTTAGATACGGTTATATCTGTCTTGTGTTTTTTCTTTTCTACTATAAAAGATAAGAGTGGATATAAGTCGAATTCGATCAGGTTGAAAGTATATTTCAACCTGACTTTATCTGAATATATAATAAAAAATAAATCGAATTCTACATAATTTATATATATTTTCGATCGACCTATAAATTTTTTATTTTAGTCGAATTAAATTTGATTATAATATATATTATAAATATATCTAACATATATAATATTATATATAAAAAATATATAGTCAGTCGGGTTGGGTTATGTAGTATATATTATAATTTATAATATATATATATATATAATATACGTGTCGGTTGAATTCGGATTAAATTAAAAAAATAAATTTTAACTCGACTATCCTACCGAATCTAATTTTTTTAAAAAATATAAATCAGATTTCACTTGTTTATATAATATAAACCGACTGAATTCGACTAAAATATATTTGATTCTGTTAAATTTGATCTAATTCGATAAATTTAAACACCCCTGGTAAAAGGCCATCGCATTATTTTGTAATGTAAAATAAATTTTATTAATAAACTCAAAAATATATTAATAAATTATAAATAAAATTATATAGTTTTAAAGACATTCCAAATTTTAAATTATTATTAACATATATCATAATAAGAATAGTGTTTTTTCACCTTATGAATATGTTGAGATTTATTCTCACAATATTTTCCTTTCAGACCCGACAAGAAAGGAAACGATCGTTGCAACGTCTAAGAATGCTCGGCAATGATTAGAATCATATTTTTTCATTTCATTTTTATTGAAATATTATCAAAGTCAATTTATGTATTTAATTATATTTTAAGTATAAATTTTTTCATGAAAAATTTTTATTTTGATTTATATATTTGTAAAGTGCATTTTATCATGCTAAAAAAATGAATTGCATTTTAAAATTGATGAATTAAATTATGATTAATAATGTAATAATACATTGATTAAATCTTTTAAGATATATTTGTACATTTGTTTTTTTTATCAAAAAAAAATTATAAAATAGACTCTTTAATATATTTAATTATATGTTAATTTCTCTTTTCTCTTTTCAATTTAATTGAATACACAAATTCATATATATTAAAAGATTCACACATCATATTAGATTTGTCACTTTAATTTAATTGAATTGATTAAATTATTTATGCTGAAGTTAAAAAAATTCATATGAAAGAAAAGATAAAAAAAGATAAAAATAGTAGCCTTGTTAATAATAATTAAATAATAAGCCATTGTGGGTTTAATAATTCAATCAATTTTTAGAAAATATATTATATTTCTTTTATTTACTATAATTAAAATTATCATTCATATGTCATTTTTTAAATTTTCCGAATGGTCTAAAGATTTTAAAGGAAGTAGGAAATGCATGTTAAAATAGATTTTAAAGAGGATGATTTAACCATGATCACGGTTCGGTTAATTAAAATTACCGGTTCAGAATTACCGGTTCCGGTTCATAATTTTCGTGAATCTTAACCTTAACTGGTAAGAACCGGTTCAGTTAAGGTTCAAGTCCTTAAAAATCAGTCTGATTTTAGTTTGAACCACCGGTTCAAATAAATTTTTTAAAAAAATTATATTTAAAAGAAAATATTATTATTAATACATGATAATATTTTTTATGAGATTAAACACCACTTATAAAATTAATAATATTATTTAAGTTAAATCAAATAATATTATTTATAAATACTTAATATTACAATTAAAGTATAAAGAAAAAATTAAAAAAAATATTTGAACATAATTACTAAAGATCAATTAACTATATAAATTATAATTATAAATATTTAATATTACATTTGAAATATTCAATAAATATAAATAATGTGTCTTGCACTTGTAAATTTACTTCTTCTTCATCATTTAAAATATTAATATATTGTTGTAAAATTTACCCATCATCACTTATATTATAAAAATAATTAGAACTCGTCATTTTAATAATAATAATAATAATAATAATAATTTTTTTTAACAATGATAACAATAACAATTACTAATAATAATAATAACAAAATAATAATAATTAACAAACAATAAATATTACTAGCAATACTAATAAATAATAATAATAATAAAATAATAATAATTAACAATAAACAATAAATATTACTAACAATAATAATAAATAATAATAAGAATAAATAATAAATATTACTAATAATAATAATAATTAACAGTAACAAATAATAATAATAAGAATTTAAGAGAGTAGAAATTAGAGAATTGAGGGTTAAAGAATTTAGAGTTATATTAGATAATTAAAATTTGATAATTGAAAGAAATTGTGTAAAAATTAAAAAATGAATTAAAAAGATAGTGTATTTATAGATTTTTTGATTTTTTTTATTTTCATAAAATACCCTTAAATTTTTTTTTATTTTTTTTATTTTTCAGTTTTGAACCTGAACCGCCTGTTCGGTTCCGGTTCAAATATTTTGGAACCTAAACCAGAACCTTAAAGGAAGATTCTGATTTCAGTTCTGAATCTTTAATTACGATTACGGTTCGATTTATTAAACCGAACTGAAACTATAGATCCGGTTCAACGATTTAATCAAACCATGGCCATGCTTAGGATGACTTCAGTATGGTACTTATGCTCTAATTCCCTAGGGGTGAAAGATTCAGCCAATACTTATCTCATCCCAAGTATTAAAGAATGATTGAGATTAATTTGACAAATAATAATTATCTAAATTTATTAGGTATAAGTAAAATTGTCCAAACCCAATTAATTTGATTATAATCCAATCATATCGATTTAAAATAATTGAGTTAGTTAATTTTTTTATCTGATAGAATTGACCGATTGTTAAAGCTTAACTAACCTAATTACTCTGCATCCCCTAATATTTATTGTGAATGAAATTATATTGTTAATTGGATGGTAAATTATGCACTTCAATTCAATTTAGAAATCTATATTTTTCAGCATATACCACTAAATAGAAGGTTTGTAAATTTGTCAGAATAACTTCATTGGGGCTTTTCCCTGTAATAATTTCTGTCTAGGCTTATGCCTTCTTTATATTAAAAAAAAATTGATAAAAAGAACTCTAATTAGAGAAACGAAAGGTGAATATTGAATTTAATTTATTGGAATAGTTATTACATAACCCATAGGAAATTCAATAACAAATTTTTATGCCCAAATCATTAAAATCTAAAATGATAAATCTTATTTTTAAAACCTTTAATGCAAAAGATGGAATTAAATTTTGGCAGATGAAATTTATTTTAATTTATATATTGTAGGCGGCAGGCTAATAATGATAATAATTATAAACCCATTCGTAAAGTTTAGGTATGCATATAATTATATTATAATGTCATCACATATAGATATTTGATATTTTTTCTATGATAAGCTATATTTGCTACTTTTGAGTTTTTTTATTATTTAAACTTAATAAAAAATAAATAGAGTGTGCAATCGTGCGTGCGTGTGTGTGTGTGTGTGTGTGTATATATATATATATATATATATATATATATAAGCTTTAGAGTTTAAAATTTTTTGCAGTTATATATTAAGTGACTTTTAAAAATTAATCTTACATGATAAGGTCTCCATTTCATCAATTTTTTTTATTATGTTGTTGTATTTATATAGATTCAAATTAAAATTTAGTATAGTTTAGAGTATAACTCTTATAAAACTAATTATTTTATATCAAGTCGTGACATTAATTTTTTTTTTCTACATTATTGTGTTTCATAAATTTTGAATTAATTCGAAAATGCAAGAATACTATTTAAATGTAAAATTTATTACTTTAAAATATATACTGAAATTGTACACATATATACAGGTATTGTTCATTAACTTTATTTTGTGTCAAATATAATAAAAAATTACTTACAAAAATAAGTGTGTATTTATTTCTATTAATATACACTTTGTACATATATATATATATTATGTATATTAGAATTTTCTAGTCTAATCATATAAAATTTATATATATATTTATTTATTTTGATAAGATGAGATGAGTTTTATTACTCTTGCTTGAATGACTGGCAACAAAATTTAATGTATAATATATGATATAATATATATGTATGGTATGATATTATAAGTAATTAATATTTATTGATTATATTTGTAAAGATAATACGATATATTGTGATTAAATAATTTTTTTATTTAATTTGGCGATATTTTATAAGATTTTGTAGGTTATTATGGTAATGAAAAATATTTTACAAGTATTATATATGATATTTTAAAAATTTTACTGAAAATATTTTTGAAGGATAATATTTTTAAATGATACAAAACCATCAAATTAAAATTTTTTAACCATCAAATTAAAATTTTTTAAGTAATACAAAACAATCAAATTAGTGGTTTAAAGGTCTATGATTTTTACATCATATCAAACCATGAAAAACCAGATTAAATTCAAAATAAATAAAAAATTAAACAATGTTCTACATTATGAAACTAATAACCATTGATGAAACAGTAATTTACACTCACGACCATGATGGTAGTGACTAATTCCGCATAACCAACAATGCCAACTATAACTATAATTTCAATCATTGAACTGAAAAAAGAAGAAGTTATTATTCCTACTAATTATTGATCGTTAACTACTCATAATTAAGTGTAATTATTGAAACAAATTATTATAATTACAAAATAGGAATAGTGAATCAATTTAAAAGACCTTTGTATTGTATGTGGTCCATTAAAAATGAAATAATAAAATCCAAAGCCTGTCCCCTTTAATTTTGCTCAGTGGGTTCTGCCCAACAAACAGCCGTGATGTTCGCTTATTCGAATATTTTTTGCAACAACCTTTTGTTTCCTTTTTTTTCTTTGTTTAATGTTTAACATTTTAAAAAAATTTAACCATCACGAATTTGGTGGCTAAAGTAGGTGTTATTGTCATTTATATTTTAAGTTCGGGTTTTAGGTGTTTTTTTTTATCATATAAAGTTAATAAAAAATATTTTAAATTTTTTCAAATAAAGCACAAAATAAGCCAAATATTTTTTTATTAAAAAATTACATTATATATTTTTTATATACTAAATATATATTTTTAAAAATATGTATATCTAAATATAATGAATATTTTTTAATATATTTTAAAAAAATTCTAAAATTCAATTAGTTAAAATTTTAATTTAATACATGAAATGTTGATCTCCAATTTTCAACTAATATGATAACAATTATTTTGACCTTTTTCTGTCTCTTAATAATATCTCCTATACTCATAATGTATTGCTATTAAGTAAATTTTGCATAATTATGAAATGGAGTCGGGACAAAAGATGAATTTTGAGAAGTTAGTTTTGTTCTATAGTAAAAATATGGCTAATTCATTAAAGGAGCTTATTGGTGAAGGTTTTCGAATTTATGAAAATACTTGTCTTCCAATGTATTTAGGGCTCCCTATAATTAATTATAGGCAGATCGAAGAAGAAGAGCCTGTTCTCCATTTAGAAATAGAATTTTCAAGGAGATGAGGAGCTGAAAAGGAAAACTCTTATCTACAGTGGGGAAAGAAATACTCATTAAAGTTGTTGTCCAGTAAATTCTAACTTATATTATGAGTTGTTTCACTCTCCCTACAACCCTTCTTGATGAGGCACAATCCAGCATTAGCAACTTTAGGTGGGGTGATGGCTCGGATGATAGAAAAATTCATTGGTTAGCTTGGGATCGACTTTGCATGAGGAATTGTGATAGGGGCCTTAGGTTTCGACATATGGAAAGTTTTAACGGAGCTCTTCTAGCAAAGCAGAGATGATAGTTGTTGTGTCATAAGGAGTTGTGTGTTCAAGTGCTAAAAGCTAAGTATTATCCAAGACAATCCTATTTAAACAACATCACTTGGATATAAACCGGGTTTTGTATGAAGAAGTCTCCTAGGAGCCAGATATATCTTGGAACAGGGATTGGGCTGGCGGATTGGGAATGGCTTGTTTGTTAAAATTTGGAAGGATAAATGGCTTCAAGTGATTCATGGCCTTGTCCTCTGGTATCGAAATTGTTGCAGGCTGATGCGAGGGTGAGTGAGCTTATAGACTTCTAGCTAGGTTGCTGGCGTAGTGAGATTATTACTAAAGTCTTTTTGCCCTATGAAGCTAGCTCCATTATGTCCATCTCCCTTAGTAGTCGATTCTCTAAGGATGTACAACTTTGGAGATATACCAAAGATTGTGCGTATTCTGTCAAAAGTGGATATCATGTTGCCATTAAACTTTTATATGATGGGAATATAGCTTCGTCAACTTCAGGATCATCTGAGATTTTGTCTTGTATTTGAGTAATATTCCCCCTAAGGTTCGAATGTTTATTTGGGAGTGGCTTCATGCGATTCTACCTATTGAAGATGCCTTGTTAAAATGAATTATTCATATGGACCCCTTTTATGATAAGTGTGGAATGCATTATGAAACATTGATGCACTTCTCTTGGGAGTGTGAAAATAGCAGAGACATTTGGTTATTATCACTTAAAGGGTTGCATTTTGGACATTTTCAAGAATAAACTTCGGGATCATGATGATTCTGTGGAGTATATGGTTGGATAGCAACCATTTAGTGCATTCAGGTAAAAAAAAAAAACTAAGGATTGGCACATTATAGAAAGGGCTTTTCAGTATTCTTATTGATTTCTAGGCTGCCAACTTCAAAATCTAGGGTTCACCTGCCAAAATATGAAATAGGCGCCTCCAGGAGCAAGCCTTTTCAAGGTTAACTCTGAACAGGGGCGAAGGCACGTATAATATAAGGGGGGCAACTGCCCCCCTTCTATTTAAAAAAAAATACATATACATATATATAGTAAAATTTTAAAAAATTTTATTTGCTTCCTTTCAAAATTTGAATCATTTCCTATCTCTTCTTTAGATTAAGTAAAAAAATTTCAGTAAATTATTTTTTTACCAAATAAATATGTTTTCCTAAAAAAATTAAAAAAATATACTCTTCAATGGAAAAAAAAAAGAAATTAAGAAAAATGACAAATTTTTTCAACTAAATTAACTTGAACTCATCCAATAAATCAAGAGATTAGAAATAAATTGAAAGCAGAATAAAAAGTAAAGAAATTAAAAAATAACATAAGGTTAAAATCTTCAGTTTTTTTTTAATTCTTTTAATTTTCTTCTTTTTGATTTTATTATTTCTGCTTTTAATATTATGTGATAATTTTTTTATTCAACTTTTTTCTTAAAAGATTATCTTTGTGAAATAATATTATTTTCTCTTTATTTTTTCACGTATCATCAAATAAATTTGCAAGTGTATGTATATATATATATATATTATTAATTTAGTGAGCATTGGGAACAATATAGAAAAAAAAATCAGAGATAAAGTTAAAACTATAATTGAAAATTTGCCTTTTTTTTATATTGAAAATCTAGCTTCGCCCGACTCTATTCTTCTTTTATTGCCAATCAACGTACGGCCGAATGTCAAAGTAGTAGAGGCGTTGCCGCTACTGTTTGGCCATTCAATTGCACATGATTGCAGTCTTTATGAAGTGATTGCAGAGTCAAATCGTCAAATGTTGATTTCGACATTACAGGGATCTGATCTAGGACGATCGGTGAAGAATTTGATCCATCAAGACATTCTTGCTGTTGCTGCACCTTTCCACCGTTGCCATTTCAGTCATGTCCGTAGAAGGGAATCAAGTTGCTCGTGCTTTGGCTCAATGAGCCATTCAATTTGAAACTTTTTCTGACTTAGTTTGTATGGAAGAAGTTTTGATAGTTCTTCCTTTTGTTCAGGATGATTCTAAGAATATCGATGCAGTATAAAAGATCAACATCTATTCTCAAAAAAAAAAAAAAAAAAATTCTCATGTACCATTATGAATGAATTTATTCATAAAATTAAAGGTCGAATGAAGATTGATTTTTAATGGAGATTTATAAATAAATTAATTTAAAATTTTATAAATACAAAGAAATACATACATATACACATGTTCCAAAAAATAAGAAGACCATGTTGCAAAATTTTGTAATTTTTAAATTATTCATATTTCATAATTTCAATACTATATATAATAATCTAACCGTTTCAATTCTTTATTGAAAGCTAAAAAATAGATGTCGATGCAGCTAATAATAATAATAATAATAATAATAATAATAATAATAATAATAATAATAATAATAATAATAATAATAATAATAATAATAATAATAATAATAATAATAATATGTTTTTATTGATAACAAAATAATTAATTACAAATAAATAAAAATTTGACCTCATCATTGTGAAGTTTTAAATAAAAATCCTTTTGAAAAAATAAAAATTGTATACTGATAATTGGTTACTATTATTATATATATTATATTTCTGTTGTCATTTTTAAATAAGTATAAGAAAAATATAAATATATTTTAAAAAGGTGGTTTGTGTTATAAATTTTTTAGATGATGATATTAGTCATCTTAATTTTGTAGATGATAAATATTCTTAATTATGTTTAGCACAACGAGTAGAATTTTTATCATAATATTCTGATCATAGTGATTATAATAGCTGTTGTATTAATCCTAATCATTATATATTTTTTTATTTCATTTATAAATATTCAATTGGCAAAAAAGAATAGATAAAAATATAATACAATTAACATGATATTTAAATTATTAAATTAATGAGAGTAAACCATAATTAATTATATATAATTAATATTAATAAAATTTGAATATATATTATCACCTTTTTCATTATTTTCATATATGTTTATATTATTGAAACTGTAATGTGTTTGTGAAGTGATATAAAATAATTACTTTTTATTATAAATGAAATTGTTTCTATCAAAAGATCTAATATATATATATATTGTGCATAGTCTAATAAATATTTATTCTTACACTTGATTGACTAATAAATATTTACAAATGGTGAATAGTTGCGTGCTTCTCCATGTAAAGTTTTCCAGTTAAGGAATAAATCTGAGTGGGCTAAGGAAGATGATTTACTGGCATCTCTGGTTGGGGACAAGGAGGATCTTGGTCAATCTTTTAAGGATCGAACTAAGCAAAATGACTAGGATACTAATTGAAAGCGCTGCATGAGATCCTTAATTGATGTTCTAACCTCTCTTAACATCCAAGAGGGACAATAACAACCATTGATAGAGACCGTGCTAGTAGAGACTCAAGAGATAGGTACTGTGCATGTTAATGATATTCAAGAACCAATAGGTCAAGACCCAGAAGTGTCTAATGTGGGTGCCTGCAAAGTAAGTTATGCGAGGGCCAAAAATCCCAACTTATTAATAACATTGTTGCATCTGACAAGGAAGATGGTCTGGTCCAGAGATTGGGTCTAACTAGTCAGTGGAGGTGAAGAAGAAAAATTCTTAGAAGCGACTGGCTAGAGAAAGGAAAGACTGTATTGATGTTAACATGTCTAAAACCTCCATGTCTCATAAACGGATTCTTATAGAATTACCAGAAGGTTTTAAAGCTACAAGGGTTGAGGGTGCAAGCAAAAAGCTTAAGGGAAGTGATAATACTACAAATGCTATAGAGGCAACCGGTGGGATGACCCATGGTTGCTTAGAGCCATGAGTTTATTAAGCTACAATTGCCGGGTCTTAGGGAGTGCTCCAACAATTACTAATTTGCGATGTTTAGTTAAGTTGCATACTCCCTCTATCCTCTTTTTTTATGGAGACTCGTGTCTTTAAGGATAGAATGAATTTTATCCAATGCTCACTGGGATTTAAGTTTAGATTTCATGTGGGGGGTACTAAAGGAGGGGGAGTTTATCTTGTTTATGGATAGAAGAGGTGGACTTAATATTGCTTTCTTTCTTAACAAACCACATGGATTTTGAAACATTTTGGCACTCTTCTGGGAGGAAATGGAGGTACACTGGGTTTTATGGGCGGCCTAAAATTCAAAATAAAGATAAATCTTGAAGTCTTCTTCGACAACCATATGCGGCTTCCTCCTTACCATGGCTAATGATGGGAGATTTCAATGAAGTGTTGAATAGTTCTAAGAAAATGGGGGGCTTGGTTAGATCTAGTGCGGCAATTGAGGCTTTTCGATCGACTTTAATTTATTGTGCTCTATCATACTTGGGGTTTAATGGATATCCTTATACTTGGGATAATATAATACATGGTGTTGACTTCATTGAAGAAAGGTTGGATAGGGCTATTGCCTCTTCTCAATGGGTTGATTATTATAATTCAACCAAATTGTATCATATCTTGCATGCAGGGTCTAATCATCTGTCGATTTTATTGAAGTTGGATACTAGGGTTATACATTATTCTAAAAGAAGGAGGTTCAGATTTAAGGCAATGTGGTCTCGGGATCTTAGTTGTAAGTAAGTTATTCAAGATAATTGGGTTAGTGACAGAGATTGAAACCAGATGGTTTCACAATGCTAGTCTAGTTTAACAACATGAAGCAAGGAGAAGTTTAGTAATATTAGGGTTCAAAGACAATCTCTACAAAAACAACTAGAAGAGCTTCGGAGGGTTGATGATAGTGGTGATGTTGAGGATCGTAGGTGCTTTAAGAAGCAGATAGCGGAGATTTCTTTAAGAGAAGAAATGATGTGGCTACAACCATCCAAAGTCCATTGGCTTAGAGAGGAGATCGGAATACCCAGTGTTTTAATGCTACAGCCTCAAAAAAGGAAATGAACAAATTAGATTACCAAGTTGCTTGATAGTAATGGAAGGGAGATTGAATGATGTGAACTTCATCAACACATTGTTGATTTTTACAACGATTTATTTCGTTATGATGGATGGATGATAACTCAAGAGGATTTGAGTTGTATTCCAACTAAGGTGACCAATTCAATGAATAATCTTCTGGATCGTCCATTTTCATATGAGGAAGTTCTTAAAGTAGTGAAGATGATGCACCCTATGAAGGCTTCTGGTCCTGATGATCTTTTGCCTTTTTTCTATTAACGGTCTTGGGATATTATAAGAAGTGATGTGGTTCGGGTGATTTTGGAAGGTGGCCCTATGCCCAATGGTTTTAATCATACCAACATTTGCCTCATCCCTAAGGTAAAATCTCCTAGTCTCATATTTGAGTTTTGACCTATTAGTTTGTGTAATGTAGTTTGTAAAATTACTACTAAAATGCTTGCTAATAGGTTGAAACTTATTTTAGGAGATGTTATTGATATAACTCAAAGTGATTTTGTTCCAAATAGGCTGATCATTAATAACATTTTGGTTGCATATAAAGTCTTTCATTATTTAAAGAACACTGGTACTAGCAGTAAAAAAATATATATCTTTGAAGCTGGACATATCTAAGACATACAATAAAGTGGAATGATTTTTTCTTAAAGAGGTGATGCTTAAGTTAGGTTTCACAGTATCATGGGTAGACAGAGTGATGCGGTTTATGGTTTCAACTACTTATTCTATTTTGGTGAATGGGCATCAAACAAGTATGATTTATCTAAGTCGTGACATTAGACAAGGTGATCTATTATCACCTTATCTATTTTTGCTATGTACAGAGGGTCTGGCTAGTTTGATTAATTAAGCAATGCAATTCTCTTCGTGGTATTCGTGTAACACCCTTACATCTTATATACAGACCGTATACATATCTCAAGTGCGTACAGTACATATATAGTCTATAAGAATGTCACGTTACAATTGAATTAATAATTATTTCATTCAACTATCAAATAGTTAAATAGTTAATAAAAGATAATATCTATACATTAAAATAAGATTTTCAATGAAATATACCATTATCAAAAATTATTATACTTTATACATATTTTGAATTACATATTTATATATTCTCAAAATACTAATCATCGAATTAATACATGAATACAACACCTTTTAAGTTGGTCTCATAATACTTCAATTCTCCTTGTGGCAACAGTTAACTCATCTTCTAAGCAACAATCTACTAACCTGCATGATTTACACAATCGTACTAAGCTCGAAAGCTTAGCGGTACACATAAATAATAAATAAAATAATGCATGATTCACTTAAAATGCATTATGCCATCATATCATTATTCATTCAATTACTCTCGTTTTTCACACTGTTTAGTCGATTCTTGTTCAATTTCACAATATACATCACACGTTTTCACAATTTATGTATAACTTTGTCACTTGTCATAATTATATGGCTCATTCATTTAGCACAACATTTCATACATACATATTTCATAACAAAACCGATCAAGGTATGTACTTATATGTACTTACATGTACTTACATCTAGTAGTCAGTTTAAGTCCAAACTCCCTAAATCTTCTCTTTCTCAAACTCTTCATAACTTGATTTCCTAATTAAGATATGGATAAGCGAGTTATTGGAATCATCATTCCACAAATCTCAATTATTCAACTTAAATCATCTCTTTCTTTTCAACTCACAACGCTTAACTCAATACTTTTTGAGTTTCTTCTCTAATCAAGCATAAATTAAGCTTTAAGCTAACAATACTATTAGAATCTTCTCAACTATATCACTTACTATAGATTCAAGCTTAAACTAATCAATAACAAGATATCTCTTTAAACATTAACCTCTTTCTTCTTCCCAAGTCAAACCTTAAATTTCATCTCTCTTATCACTTTAACCTACACATATATAGTTCAATAATAAACAACATTATCTATTTAAAGTTACTTACATACTCATTGTATATTAAATTTCCATTATATATACAATTCTCATCAAAACGCCATTAAATGATTTAAATTCACCACTTACTACCTTACTCAAACTTCATTTTACCAACCTCATTTTCAACATTTAATCTTATCTTATGAAGGCATAAGGAGATAGAGATACGCATGGGCAAATGCATGATCATGCGAATGATCATATGAATCACTGTTGAAATATCCTTTTAGAATTTGAAAGGCAGAAAATTTGCACAGACAATTGCATAATCATGCAAGTGATCATGCACATTACTGTAGAATTTATTTTCAAGGTTTTAAAGGATAAAAATGTATATATATAGATGCATGACCATGCGGATAATCATGCACATCTCTGTTGAAATTTCATTTCACGATTTAATCAATTTTTTTTCATCAATTCAATACATACATATCACATGAGCAACTCAAAATCATATTAAATCAAATATGTACAAACTCAAGATTATATGTACAAACCAAAGAGATTATATGTACAAATCTTGGCCACTTTCAAACTCACTCTTCTCCACTTGATTCCACTTAACCTAAACACAAAATCATAACAATAATCATTATATAATTCATTCATACAATCATCCATATATCAATTCACTCAATTCCCAACTTATTTTTACAAAATCTTTATTCTTTTCCATATCACCCTTACTATCCATGCCCAACAACCAAAACTGTAATTCATTACTTGAGTTTATACCCATGATTTATCCATCAACTCGATACATATGTAACTCCAATATCTCATAGTTATCATCTTATTCAATTAATTATCACTTTCTCTCACTAACCATATTAAATATATATACTTAAAATCTATAAAAATAAGCTCAAGAAAAATGACATTTACTTGAATTCTTTGCCGAACCTTCAATATCCACCTTCAATCCTCTTAAAACTCTTATGAATTTGGTATGTATATAAATAAAATCAAGCTCTCCTCACTCTCTTTCAATCTCACGTTTAAAGAAGAAGAAGAAGAAGGAAGAAGAAATATATCTCTTCTTTTTAATTCCATCCTTATCCATATATAAAATATATATGTTAATTAATTAATTAACAACCCACCAATCATCTTCTTCCATCTTTTGACTTTATCTTTTTCGCTTTATTATTATTATTATTATTATTAACTTTTCCTACAACCAATTATGCACAATATATATGTAGTGTATATCTCAGGTATATGTAGATGTCTTATATATTCTATTTATATTTTTCATATATTTCAAATACATATAATATATATATTACATTCATTATACACATCTATCTCTTATTATATTCTCTACTCCCCACACAAATTCTCTCCTATAACTTTTATTCTAAAGTGCATAAAAAATCAGAGTATTGCAATTTAGATTTGTGGAAATGCACCGATTGTATCTCATTTATTATTTGCAGATGATAGTTTGCTATTTTTTGAAGCCTCTTTGACCGAGGCAGATGAAATTTTTTCCATTTTGCAGCGGTATGAATCTTTGTCTGGACAAAAAATCAATTTGAACAAATCTGAAGTATGTTTTAGTGTTAATATTAATGGAGAATTGCGTGATGATTTGGGAAGTCATTTGGGAATGAAGGTAGTTGATAGTCATGGATTGTATCTTAGTCTTCCTATCAAGGTTGGACATAATAAGACTGCAGTATTTAATTATATTAAAGAAAGGCTATGGAGAAGGCTTAAGGGCTGGAAGGAACATTTTCTGTCTTGGGCGGAGAAAGAGTTGCTCATCAAAACAGTTGCACAAGCTATTCCAACTTACATTAGTTTAGGTGGGGCCAACATGATAAAAATGGAAAATGAATATGTGTAGATGGGAGGACCTCTGTAAGCCTAAAGTGGAGGGTGGACTTGGGTTTAGGGATTTTCTTAGTTTTAATAAGTCCTTACTAGCAAAGCAATGATGGAGGTTACTTAAAAATCCTCATTCTTTCACTGCTCACATTCTTAAAGCCAAGTACTTTCCAAATACTAATTTTCTTCATGCAGAGGTGGAGAGCTCTCCAAGTTATGTTTGGCATAGTATTATGGTTGGAAGAGAAGTATTGAATAAGGGCCTAAGGTGGCAGTTTGGTGATGGGGACTCTATTAGTATTTGGCAAGATAGGTGGATATCACAACCTACGAAATTCAAAGTAATCACTCCATGCAATACTTTGCCACTGGATGCTAAGGTATCTTTTTTTTTTATTAATGAGGATACAAGGACTTGGAATTGGAACTTAATTAAATTGATTTCTTACCTGTGGATGTGGAGAGAATCAAAATGATTCCCTCAAGTTGTTTACCAAGGAAGGATAGGCTGGTTTGGCATTACCACTCAGCAGGATTTTATGTAGTTAAAAGCGGATTGCTATGCAGGTCAGTATTCAAAGGGTGGTTTTCATCTTCCACTACGGAGAGTTCATTTTGGAAAAAGCTATGGAAATTGATACTACCTCAAAAAATCGGTAATCTCATGTGGCATTGTAATTTAGATATTCTCCCAGTCAGATTTTAGCTACATAAAATATTGGAAGATATCTCTCCCTGTTGCAGTTTTTGTTCTTCATTTGAAACTTTAATTCATCTTTTTAGGGACTGCAATGCTGTAAGACAGATTTGGAGAAGTTGTGCTCTAGATGGTGTAACTGCTTTGGATGGCATAACGTTCAAAAACTGGTTTGTATCAATCTAGGAATTGTTTTCAAGGGAGGACCTGACCAAATTTTGCTTTTTATGTTATGGTATTTGGCATGCTCGGAATATGTTCATTCATGATAATGTTTCTTTTTCTGCTCAACAAGTCATATACTTATCTCAAAATATGATGGCTAGTTACAATTTCCTTTGGGAAGGGAAGTTTCACCATGGCTGGGTACATATTCCTAGTGCTATTCGACAATAGTGTTGCCTTCCAGCTGGATTAATTAAGATGAACACTGATGCAACAGTGTTTGTTGATAATTCGGTCGGGTTTGGAGTTGTTTTTCATAATAACGCGTGTGAGGTTATGGCTTATGGAAGGAAGAAAGTAGTTGGTAGTTGGGAATACAAAATTTGTGAAGCAAAAGTCATTTTTATAGGTTGTAATTAGCTTTTAAACCTGTCTTTTGGAAGTCTGCTGGTGGAATCAGATTGCAAAGGTGTGATTGACATGTTGATTTTAAAAACTTGTGCTGAGAACGAGTTGGAAGCCTTGGTGGAGGATTGCTTACAAGTATCTAAATGTTTTTCAATTTGTTCTTGGTTGTGTTGTGCATCGTGAATGTAACAATGTGGCTCATGTTTTAGCCTAATCTGCTTCTGACTTTCCTCAGGAGAGGATTAGGATTGAGAATCCTCCAAGTTGTAATCTCCATCTTGATAGGGCTGAGTTCCCTTTTACTGAATGAAATCCTATATGGTTCTATATAAAAAAAATTGCATCAAGGTGGAAAGTTTATATTTTACAAGTTTTTTGAAAAAAAATTTTATTCGACAATAAAGTTCAAATGTAAAATTTCAATTAAATCTCAAGAGATTAAAAAATATTTATTTTATGAAATAATTAATTTACATTTAAATTAAAATTATAGTATTTTGCCTCTAATTTTATTCACAGTTGCTTTAAATATTTTGATTATGATTGTTAATAGTTATATTAAGTTAAAATTCTCACATTAGTTTGTTAGTGGTTTATAGTACAACTGTTTAATATTTATGAATTTTCAGGGATTAACATTTCTAAATTTTAAATAATATTAATAATATGTTAACATATTAGAATTATATATATATGATTTAAAATGGTAGCTAGATAAGAGGAAGTATTTTATTATATTTTGAATATTTTATTTGATTAAATCAAATTAGACTAAGCTAAAGTAATTAGGATAAGGTAAAAAAACTATGGAATGTTAATGATGAAACATTAAAGTTATGGTATATATATATGATGACGAGGCTGCCTTTGGGGGGAGGGGGGGGGGTACTATTAGCTCCCTGAGCTCAGACTCGGGTGATGTCTGTGCTCGGTCTCTAACCTGCAAGATAAGAGAGAGAGGCAGATCATGCTCCGCAGGGGAGACTCCGATGCCTAAGTTAATGTTCGGTCAATCTAAGCAAAAAGAGAGTAATAATGGAAAAGAAGAGCCGAAGACCCCTTTACCTATAGGAGTTTACCCTTATATATAGTCGATGTGTGGGGGACAAACCTGCATGTATCAGAGAATATTTAGAAAGTCATTCTGGTGCGCCTATCGCATCGGGATCGTGCGTCTACTGTGTCAGAGGATGTCTAGGGAGCTCGATGGGATGAGGGTGTCCAGAGCCGAGATTGAGCCTTCTTAAGAGCACGTCCAAAGGACGATTGGTCATGGAGCTCGATCCATGGAAATCAGTTAGAGAAGGGGTAGTATCACCAGACTCCTTAAGTTACCTAACATTTATATTAGATGCAAACGTGTCACGCAAGAGAGCTAGGGCGAGCTCCAATAATTATATTGACCCAATATGCAAAGAGGCTGTACGATCTCGTGTAGGATTAACAAGAAGCTCGGTACACGTGCTAAGGAGGCGGTAGTACTATCACTCCTCTAACCTACAAGATAAGAGAGAGAGGTGGATCGGGCTCCGCTGGGGGAGGCTCTGATGCCTAAGTTAGTACTCAGTCAGTCTGAGCATAAAGAGAGTAATAATGGAGAAAAAGAGAAGAAGAGCCAAAGACTCCTTTACCTATAGGGGTTTACTCTTATATATAGTCAATGTGTGGGGGACAAACTTGCATGTATTAGAGAATATTTGAAAAGTCATACTGGTGCGCCTGTTATATCTGGATCGTATGCCTACTATGTCAGAGGATGTCCAGGAAGCTCGATAGGACGAGGGTATCCAGAGCCGAGGTTGAGCCTTCTTGAGAGCACGTCCAAAGGGCGATTGGTCACAGAGCTCGATCCATGGAGCTCGATTAGAGGAGGGGTAGTATCACTAGACCCCCTGTTAGATGCAAAAGTGTCACACAATGAAGCTTGGGTGAGCTTTGATAACTATATTGACCCAATATACAAAGAGGTTGTGCGATCTCACGTAGGACCAACGAGAAGCTCGTTTCACGTGCTAAGGAGGTGGGAGTACTATCATTATATATGTTGGTAATATTTCTACGGATTAAATCAAGAATTGAGGAACGAAATCTACCACTATATATTTTCAACCACTTTAGAGTAAGGTTAATTTAGCAAATCAAGAAGCAAAATATAGGAGCAAGCTTAGTACAAAATCAATGCTTAATTAGCTAAGTTAATTATATTGTTTTCTTACTCTTATATTTTCTTCTTGAAAGATTTTTATAATGGAAATTAAAATACATGATGCATTTGAAGTATATAATATGTGAATTTTTCAAAGAATTGATAAAATTATAGTTGATTATGAGATTAAAGAAGAATAAGTTGAGGTATTTATACTGAAATATATATATATAAGAAAATCTTATTTATTTTTTCATATTAGTTTTTAACTATTTTTTTTCAGTTTTGTTATCCCACATTGAAAGATGTGGGATATGGAGGGGGCCTAAGGCTACAAAAGAACCTCTCCTCCTTTAGTTATAAGATCTATCCTAAAATAAGTCTTCTCCTATATATGATCTTATTTTTTTTTCTTTTATCTCTTTTTTTTTATATTTCTTATTTGAAATTAGTAAAGTTATTTCGGTGGTGTCCGAGGACATAGGTAAAATTGGCCGAACCTTATTAAATTGTAGTGTTCTCTTTTTTGTTTATTTAATAGATATTGCGAGACATAGTTGTGGTGTTATTTTGTGCTATTAATTATATGTCTAAAAAAATTCTTGCGAAGAAAAGACTTGATATTTAAGTATGTCCATTGTGACTCACCTCTCTTTCCTGAAAATTTTTATGGTATAATTGTTCACATATTATACATATTATTGGTAAAAAATAATTCAATTTCCACAACAATTGGTATCAGAACTAAAATTTTTTAAAAATGCTCTATGGTGGCAGCCTAGTCTAATATTCCACATTATAAAAGATTTTATTAGATTATTGATATTTTGTATTTGTTAGCTATTAAATAATTTTATGAAGCAGAGATGACAGAATACTTAGGAAGATTATCTACTATAAAGAAGACAGTATTCACTTCTCCAATTTGGTCAAGGATTGATGTGTCAAATACTAGATTTACAGTGGAGATTTGTGATTGTACGAGCCATTTTGGTGTATAGCAAAGTGGGGTTTTAGACGCTCTCTTTCAGTAAGGTCTAGACATAACCATTAAAGAAGAGAAACTATAAGATATTGATAAAAAGATTAGAAATTCATCAATTGTGTGGCACATGGTATAATTCAAGTGTGTCTTTCTAGATAACAAACATATGCTTTCTCTAAGAAAGTTTCTGCAAGTAAATTGTGGAAGGTATTGAACGAAAACTTTTTAAAAAAAGGAGTCAGAACAAGCTTTATATGAAGAAGATATTGTTTTGCTTCACTTATATTCATGATACTACTATGAATGAGCACATCACCAATTATAATTAGATGGTAGCTGATTTGATGAATTTAGACGTAACTTTCAAAGATGAAGATTTGGCTTTGATGGTATTGGATTTCGTTCTTGAGGACTTTAAATTTCTTGAAACAACTCTACTCTATGAAAAGGTTGAAGTGACTTCCTCTGAAGTAACTGTTGTATTATACAGTTATGAATTATGAAAGAAAGACAAGAAAGAAAGTACAAGTGGAGCAACAGAAACATTGGTAGTGAGAGGTTGTTCTCAAAGCAGAAAGAGAGAAAAGAAAGGGAGATCAAAATCCAAATCAGCCAAAGATGAATATGCTTTTTGCTAGGAGAAAGGACATTAAAAAATATATTGTCCCAAGCTAAAAAATAAAAGCAAATTTGATAAAAGGAAAAGTGGTGGTAAATTCAAATGTAGCTGAGTGTGATGATGAAGACTTAGACCTTTCATTGGTTATTGTGTCATCAACAAGCTCTTCTAGTATATAGGTACTTGATTCAACTTAACAACAAATGATAAAATAAATGAAAGAATTGTTAACCCAACAACAATTGTTAACAACAAATGATAAAATAGATGAAGACACTCTTACGGTAGAGGTGGAGTAAAAAAGAAGAGGTTTCAACTTAAGAGCCTCCATAACAATAAGAATATATTGCATTAAATAGGCCACAATGAGAGATTTACAAACCTGTCCAATTTAATAATATGGTGACTTATGCATCCCTAATTATAAATGATGGCATTTGTAACACTTACAGTGAAAGCTGTCCAAAGTTCAAAAAAGGAGAAGTAGAATAAAGTTAATAAATGATGAAATGCAATCTCTTAGAAAGAATCAAACATGGAAGGTAGCTAATCCACCAAAGAAAAAGCAGACAATTGGATGTAAATGTGTATATACAAAGAAAGAAATATTTCCTTACAAGAACAATATTTGCTAAAAGGTAAGATTGGTAGCTAAAGACGATGCTCAAATGGAGAAAATTGATTATAATGAAGTATTTTCTTTAGCTATAAGACATTCCTCTATTAGAATTCAATTGGCCTTGGTTGTACAATTGGATATGAAACTCATTCAACTTGATATAAAAACTGCATTTCTATATGGTGACTTAAAAGAAGAAATCTATATGGCTCAGCCAGAAGGGTTCAAGATTGCTGAAGAAGAAAAATGAGTGTAAAAATTAAAAAAATCATTATACGGATTGAAATAATCTCCAAGGCAGTGGTATAAGCGATTTGATAATTTTATGATGAGACAGAAATACACAAGGAGCAAATGCGATCACTATTTATATTTGTGCAACCTACAAGATAAATCTTTCACATATCTTCTAATGTATATTGATGATATACTGATAGCTTCAAAGAATCAAGTAGAAATTGAGAAGTTAAAGGCTTAACTGAATCAGGAGTTTGAAATGAAAGATTTGGGTAAAGCCAAGAAAATTTTAGACATAGAGATATGTAAAAATAGGAAGAGAGAAGTTTTTTTGAGTCAAAAATAGTATCTGAAGAGTATATTATAATGTTTTGGCTTAAATAAAAAGAAAAAAACTGTGAGTATACCATTTGCATCTTATTTGAAGCTCAGTGCACCTTCATCTCCTAAAAATGAAGCAGAATAGGAGTGCATGTCAAAGATTCCATATGTAAATGACGTTGGTAACTTGATGTATGTTATGACAAAATTAGACATTTCATAAGCAGTTAGAGTTGTGAGCAAGTACATATATGATCCTAATAAGGGGCATTAGCATGCTATAAAATGGATTCTACGGTATTAACTGAACACCTTAGATGCTGGATTATTATTTAAGCGGGATGAGAAAGATAGTTAATGTGTAGTTGGATACTGTGATTATGACTATGTTAGTAATTTGGATAAATGTCAATCAAATACTAGTTATGTGTTTACACTTGCTAAGGAGCCGGTAGTTGAAAGTTTATGTTATAGTCAAAATATATTGTGATAATCAAAGTGCTATTCATTTAGCAAAGAACCATGTTTATCAGGCAAGGACGAAGTACATCAATATTCGGTATCACTTTATACGTGAGATTATGGAGGAATATAGAATATTACTTCAAAAAATTTGGACCACTGATAATCCTATAGACATATTGACAAAAGTGACAATAACTGTCAAGTTCAACTATTGTTTGAACTTGATTAATGTTTTGAGAAATTGAATATGAGCACTTCATAACATATTTGGAGATACTATTAAAAATAATTTTTTAAAGAAAAATTGCAGATTATATATATAAAAAAAAAGTCAAGGTGGAGATTTTTTATGTTTGACTTTTTTTTTTGTTATCCCACATCTGGAGGAGAAGGCCTAAGGCTATAAAAGGACCCTTTCTCCTTTGGTTAAGATCTATCCCAAAATAAGCCTTCTCCTTTACAAGGTCCTTTTTTTTTTTCTCTTCTCTCTTTCTTTTGTATTTTTTCTTTGAAATTAGTAAAGATATATTAGTGGCGTTTGAGGCCGTAAGCAAAATTGACCGAACTTCTTTAAATTGTGATATTTTTTTATTGTTTATTTAATAACTATTGTGAGGTACAGTTTTGGTGATATTTTGTGCTATTAATTATATATTTAGAAAACTTTCGGCTAATGAAATACTTGATATTTAAGTGTGTTCATTGTCATCTATCTTTTTTCCTTAAAAATTTTTCTAGTATAATTATTGGTATAATTGTTCACACACTATATATATTATTAGTAAAAAAATTCAATTTCCACAGTATTTCATATATCATCTTATTAATCCAGGAAAGTCTAATTATAATCTGAAATTTTAAATGAAATACTATGTATATATATATGTCCTTTATTATATACCTACAAAATTGCAGAGCACTTAAAATCTATTTGATAGGGGTAGCGGACATTGAAATACAAGCTATTAACTAGTGCCTTTTGCAGTATAGAATTATAAAATTGCTAAAATTCTCATTTTCCAAGAGGTAAGTGATTTTTATTTTGGATGAAATTTGGTATGAAGATCAACATAGATGTAACTTAGGTTTTCCAAAAATTTCAAGTTAAAAAGATACGATTTATTATGGTAAATAATTAATTCAGTGTGTACTACAGTGTTATATACATGGATTTATTTAGATATATAGTAATATGTTTGACCAAACCAATACCATCAATTTGATAAATTTTCAAATTAAATCCAAATCAAAATGATGTGGAACAAATAATATTGGGTTGGTTTAGTTTATTAAAAATTAATTATATCGATTTAGATTAAATTAAATTTATTTTAATTTTTTAAATTTAAATTATTTTTCATTAAACACTTATTTTGAAATTTTAAACTTTATATATTATATATATATAATGTTAAAAACAACAATAATTGGACACATCTTATAATAACGTAACATACTAATCAATATATATTAAAAATACACATTTTATTTTCGAAGTAGGAGGCCAAACTCTCCTATAATATTAACGTTATTTAATACAACTTCTTTATTGCTTCTAAGTTGTGATTCCTCCGTTAATTTGTCGAACTTTTTAATTTAAAATGTATATATTATTGTACAAAAAAATAATAATATCTTTAGCCACAAACTTGTAGATATTCACTATAATTTAATGATTTCTCAGCTTATGATCAACTACTAATTAACTTGTAATCCTCAATTTTACATTCAATTAGAATTATTTAACATCAACATATCATTATCAATACAACCACTGGTGCCTATTACTTCATTACAATTTCTTTTGTTGTGAACGATCACCACCCACTCTACTTTCCCCTGCATCACCACCAAACCTAATCAACAAACGACAGAGAATTTCAAGTGATCAGAAACAAAGAAATGAAGCCATCTTCTTCCATTATTTCCATCATCATCTTCATCACCATTTTCAGTTTTTCAGTTTTTGTTAATTCTCAAACTTCTGATGATTCTTGCAGCTCAAATCTAATCCTCAACAGACAACTTCCATTTGATACAGCTTCTCTTCATTGCTCTTCTTTCTGGAATGCTCATAATTTCGTTCTCCGAGTAAGTTCATTATATATATATGCTCGCTAGCTTTAAAATTATTTATAGTAACAGTTATAATTAGAATCTGCCATGATTACAGTATGTACAAACATCTTCGAATTTATGGAGCTTCGTTCTATCTGCGCCGGACACAAATTCATTTGTCGGAATTGGGTTTTCTGAAAATGGATTTATGGTTGGTTCGAGCGCAATTGTGGGTTGGATATCGAGAGCAGATGGTTCGCCATTGATGAAACAGTATCTTTTAAGAGGACAAACTCCAAGTCAAATAGAGGTTGATGCAGGCAATTTAAATATTACATATTCAACGCTTATATCTCAATCTTCGCGTTTTTACTTAGTTTTTCAGTTGAGTACCGATCAGCCATCTTCCCGGATTATTTACTCCGTCGGACCTATAGGTATATTGCCGTCGGCACCCAACTTCCAGTTGACGGAGCACCGTGATAAGGTCTCCACTGCTTTGAATTATGTTACAGGTAAGAGAAGACCATTTTTATTAAATTTGTGATAGTTAAATTATTATTATTATTTAATGAAGAATCTTAGTTCATTTTTGTATATATATATAAAATTTAATGTGTATTTTATTTTTTAAAAGGAAAATTATGTATTCAAAACGCGTTGCTTGTTAACATGCACAATTGTTGTACACAAAGGAGTTTTTTATATTTTGTTCCTTTTATAAAAAAAATCATTTCAAGTTGTCAAAAATTAAAAATAAAAATTCATATAGGCCACAATGTTAAAATATTAATTGTGGAATTTTAATAGAAAAATCATTATTATAAATATGTCTATTCTATAGATTAGCTCGACGTACAATTCCGATTTTAAAAAAAACTTATGAGTTGAACGAATTGAATTTTTTGCATATCTTATATTTTTTTTATAATTTAATCCACAGAAAATGTAGTAAATAGAATTTAGATATAATTTATTTAAAATCACATTTAGTTGGTTCCATTTCTTGGAAATGGAATTCAACTAATGTAATGTTTTTTTTTGTTTTTTTTATTTTACAGAAAATATTATTTTCAATTTTAATTTTAATTTAATGAATAAATTCTATTTATTTATCTAAAAATAAAATTAGAATATTATATTTTATTTATAATAAAAATATATAAAAAATAAAGTCTCATAATAATTAAATACAAAATATATAAATAATTAATATATAAATAAACTCTCCAACTACATACGTAAAATAGGCACAACAAGCAATAAGAGCTTACATAGAGGACTAAGAAAGAGCCATGGAATACTGAACATGCTTGGGTGGAGTATTATAATGATAATAGGAGCAATAATTGCTCGTTACTGCAAGAAATGGGATCCAACTTGGTTCTATGCTCATACTGGAATTCAATGTCTGGGATTTGTACTTGGATTGGCTGGTTTCATTTGTGGATTTGTCCTAGAAGATCGTCTAAGTGCAGATGTTTCTACCCACAAAGCTCTTGGCATCTTCGTCCTTGTTCTTGGCTCTCTTCAGGTAATTTTTAACTATTGGCTCTCGATTCGATTTCAATAGTTGGATTTGATTTTCAAAATATTTTTAGTTAATAATAATAACTTAGAAAATTTGAAACTTTTAGTAATTAATTAGGTTAACGATGCAATATAATATATGTAGGTGATGGCATTTTTGGCTCGAGCGGACAAATCATCGAAAGTGAGAAAATATTGGAATTGGTATCATTACAGTGTAGGGAGGATTTTGATGATATTTGGAATAGCAAATGTGTTCTATGGAATCCATTTATGTGGAGAGGGAATTGGATGGAATGCTAGTTATGGAGTTGTTCTTGCTATCTTGTTTATCATTGCTGTCATTTTTGAATTTCAGGCTTGGATGAGAAATTGATATTTTTATTTTTATTTTTAATTTAATTATGTATCATTATTACTTTTGGACAATTTTATTTAGTCCTTTGAAAGTAGTTGGAGATGTGGACCAGAAAATGAAATATTTTATTGTTTGTTTATTTTCATTATATCTTTTACCTTTTAATTTGATTCATTATATCTTTTATGAAATTGCTTTCTATATTTTTTTAAAAGATATAATGTATAATATATTATAATTATAAGCCTAAGTATATAATTGATAAATACTATAATGTATAATATTATAATTATAAAATACCATCTCAAATTCAATTATAGTTATCCTTTTACTACTATTTGTTTACTCTATGTTCAAATTCAATTATATTTGTTTACTATTTGCCTAACTATAAAAAATTTAAAAATACTATAAAATTTAAATTATACAATTATAATTTTCTTAATTAAATGATTATAAATAGAAATTTAATACTAATACAAATTTATTAAAATAATTTCATACCACATAATTTTATAATTAAAATAAAATTTAATTAAAATTTAATTAAAATTTAATAAAATATAATTAATATATATAATTGGGTCCAAATAATAGATATTCAAATATATATACTTAAACTCAACTTTAATCCATTATAAATTGAAAAAAATACTATTTATATCTATTCAACCCCATTTATAAATTATTTATATTATACATATAGATTAAAACGAATCAAATATCAAAAAATATTTAACTCATTATTAATTGATAAATATTATAATTCAAATTGAGCAGAAAATAAACTTCAAATCATATTTATAAAGACAACCAAAAAATTATTAGTAACAAAATCTCAATCTTAACCATTTGAACCAAGTCTTATTCGCCAATATTAATTGCTGTTATACATTTTAAGTGGACTATGATTATGATTTTTCTTATTTATTCTGTAATTTTTGAAATATTAATTTAATATTTATCGACTATAATTATTAAAATAAATTTGAACATTATTGTAAAACAACATAAATAAACTAAATTTATTATGTTTGGATCAAGTGAAAAAAAATACTACATTTATTGATCAGCATAAAATTTTAATTGTAACTTATTAAAAAATAATAATGTGGAAAAATTGGTAATTTTATATAAACTGCTTTTGAGAGAATTATTTAATATATTATAAAAAAATTTTAAATAATTTTTTAGTTCAACTTATTTATATATATATATATATATATGCATATAAAGTTTATTAATTTATCAATATAAATTTATGTATTCTAAATTAATATATTTTTATATTGAATTTAAAATTCAATTTCATGAATATTTTTATTGACATTGATAAAATTAAATTATGAATTAATTTTTACAGAGTGTATATTTTATATTAATTTTGGTATAATGCAACAACACATTTTTCAATGCGTAAATGTAATTTTGTAAATAATTAACTGTTGCACGAGATAAATGCAATACAGGGGTTATTATTATTTTATGACGGCTAAACATCACAATGAGCTGGGAAATTATTCTCATTTTAAGCATGTCTTTTTATTTATTTATTTATTTCAATTTCTAATTGAGTGGTTAACAAGTAAGGATTTTTTTTATTTTATTATTGAATAGTTATTTGAGAAAATTATTTTTTAATGATATGTTAGTAATGTTAAATATATGAAGCGCATAAAAAATTATATTAAAGTCGTTTAAATATATTTTAATTATAACAATTTCACAATAATTGAACAGCAATTTAAACATTTTTTAACAGCAATTTTAAGAGGATTTTTTTTCATAAAATAAATAAGGCATTTCATAAAGTTGTTGGATATAGCATTTTTGTATTCAAAAATTAAAAGAAAAATTGTTAAAAAATTTGAAATCAGCAAAATGATAACTTATAAAATTATTATTAATAATTTTTTATTAAGTGATAATAAAGTTTTAATTTATTTATTTTAAAACTCACTATATATAAATAACAAATTTAAAATTAATGTTAGAAAATTCATTATAACTTGAAATAATTCGGAGATCATTTTTTATATATACTTTTATTTTTTAAATTATATCTTTCAACATATCATAGAATAAGAGCTCTAGGTAAGAAAAAAAATATGTGTCATGATTTTATTGTGGTATGTATTCAATCAGTATTTTTTGTGTGCATATATTTTTTGTATGTTATTCTTGAAAAAAAATATAATTTAATGGTAAATGCAACACCATTAATGGTAAATATATTTACAAGTAAATATATGATTGAGGTAGTATAAATTCAAAATTTTAATAATTTTTTCAAAGGCTTAATACATACATTGCCCCTTATACTTGTGCGTTTTTATTACTTTGCCTTCTTAACTCTTCGAGTAATTACATGGCCCCTTGTACTCAATTTTTCCTTTATACACTTGCCTCTTCTATGCTGAAGTGGCAGAGCGTGTTTATTCACACTCCAACTATAGCATGAACACTTAATTTTTTTCCTTTTCATCTTCATATTAAATAATCGAATCTCTAATCCCTAATTTCTCATCTCTTATTCTTCTTCTTAACTCATTTCTTCCAAATTTTCTCATTCGCTCATGGTAGTGAATTCTCACAACGAAGCTATAGAGGCATCAAAAGCGAACTCTTTTCAAAGTCAATTGGTTGTTCCGATTGTTAATGTGGACAATCTATTGTTTCAAAGATGTTGATGACTGAATCGTATCCTAGCCGAAGATTCTTCGGTTGGAAGAGATATGGGGTAGGGTTATTTCATTTTTTTTCTTTAATTAATTACAGTTTTGGTTTTGATTGTGACTAATTTTGAGTTTTGGATCTAATTTATCATGTCGAAGAATGCAAGCGTGTTGTTACTTTTTTGGTATGAGGCTTCAGCTCCTGATAATGTGAATAGAGATATGTTTCGGTTGATGAAGAAAATTAAAGAAGTTGAAAGGCAAAGACATGAAGCCATGGCAAATGCAAAATGTTTGAAGTTGCTGGTTCTGTTTTTATTGGTGATGATTATTGCTATGAAGATTTTTTAAGTTTTGGGTTTAGTTTATGTATCAATTTAGTTAAATGCAGCAGAGAATTTAAGGGACTAGGTATGATTTTGTGGGAATATCATGGTTGTATTTCCAGTAGGTGAATTATTAAGATTTTGCTAGGTTAGTTTTATAATTGCACCAGTGACAATGGTGCAACCTGAAATTGAAAAATCCAGTACCCTTGAATTTATGCAGTGAAGTTTACCCTGTTGGTTGTTAATTTTGTCTAACTCTAAACTCATATGTGTATGAATGAGTTATAATTTTCTTTTATGGGTTCATTTTAGCGAATTGTTAGGTTAATGTTGTTCTTATTATTGGCAAATATGTTTGTTGGTAATGATTATTGTTCTTAATATTAGGTTAATATTGTTCTTATTTCTAGAAAAATGATACAAATTTGTATTAGGAGTGCAGAATTCCAATCTGTAGTAGGATGCCAAATTGGTAGGGTGGGAATTGTTAATGTTGTTACACTTGCATCTAACAATTAGGGTAGTAATGGTGTTAACAATGTGCATTAGTTGTTAACAATTGGAAATGCAGAGAATTCAAACAAAAACACTCTTAAATAGACAGAAATCATGCTAAATATCAATAATACTATAGCGAACACAAATGAACACACAACCCGTATAAACAACCTGTAAATGAACAAGCACAAATCAACACAAATATATACACAACTTGTAAATTAACAAGCAACATAAAACAAGGCCAGTAGATTGACAGAATTACTGGCACTTTAAAGCCAACTCACAACTTGTAAACTTAAAGTTAACTCACAATATGTATAAACACAAAAAAGCATAGGATGCATTGATAATTATAAGCTATTCTTCACAACCAAACACCAAAGACGCTTACATCAAAAACCATTTCTAATGTGAGCATATCATAATATTAGTCCTAACTAATTACAACCTTACAAAGCAAAATAACAATTCTAGATATAACCGAACATCAAAATGACACAAAAATAGGTTGAGCTCTAAAGCATGGCTGCTTTTCCCTTTTCTCTTGTTTATTCTGCAACTCTTCTCACTTGATACATAGTATTCAATCTCTCTTATTGAAATTGTCATGTAATCACTGCTTTTTTTTTCCTTTGAATTTTAGTCTGAGGGGTGAACCCTATGTCACCAGTAATTTCAGCATACCTCTTAAGGGATCTAGTGTTAAATATACTCTTAGTAGCATGGTTTTAAATCACGAAATCGGTCACAGAATTGGAATTGGTCGCGATAAAATGGAGTCAGGCAAAATCGAAATGAAACGGCTTAAATCGGCTACCACTCCCGTAAATACAGTTGAAATCACATAATCGGATAAATCGAATAATGAAATCGATGAAACGGAATAAATCGAACCGTGATAAAATAAAAAATAAATATTTTTTACAATATGTAAATTAATAATATATATTAAAATTGATCTATAATAATAATAAAGATCGAATTGTTATCAAAACTTATTTAAAAATAACAATATAAAAATAATTAAATAGTTTTTAATAATAATTAAACACATATTATAATTTTTACTTAATAATAACATTACTAAATTCGAAATAACAATAATAATAATAATCATAATCATAATAATTGTTCACTTAATGATTAAAAATAAAGAAAAAATAATCCAAATAAAAAATATATACTATACAATTAAAATATTAACAGATTAAAATTAAATTAAACAAACTAATTTACCACCAAAAAAATGCCGAGGAGGATCTTGATTATTTTGTTCATCATAATTTTGATTTTATTTGTTCCATCTTGTATGATATGAATCTGGTTACTGAAACACAAATGAGAATACATCAAAATAATTTACTGAATTTGAAGTTGCATTACATTGTGGGCCTAAAATATTTTGATTTTCACCAAAATTGTCACTTGTATAGTTAAAGTAAAATGTGCTACTTTCAAAAGAGCATTCACCTACAAAATCTCCAGTCCATCCCTGAGGGTGCTGGCTCCAATAATCACTCGATCGGTTATAATATGATGAAAGTAAAATGTGCTACTTTCAAAAGAGTATTCACCTATAAAATCTCCAGTCCATCCCTGAGGGTGCTGGCTCCAATAATTACTTGACCGGTTATAATATGATGACGGATTATTTGTGCCTAAAATAAATTCTATTTGATTGAATTGGAAGGTGGTATCAATCGGACGACTTGTACTCCCTACTCCGGCGTATTCCGATGACAATTCAACTGCCTCAATAATGTCTGTCGATAGCACAATCAACCTAGCAGACACATGTCGCTCTTTGATCACCGAAAGTAGGTGAATCTAAGAATGAGTGAAAATACTATTTGGTTTTGCTCTCAGTTTAGTAGATACTTTGGCCTTTGATAGTGCTTGGTCAAACTCTTTCTTTCTCTCCACTGATTGGTCATATGGTTTTTATATATATTTATTATATTTTTAATTTATATAATTTTTAAAGAAATATTAGAATAGATATAGGCAGTAAGCCTAACAGTAAAATCCACTCCAACTCTCAACAACTGATCTAGTGCTTGTTTCAAACTTTTTTTCTTACCCTATTTTATTTTCATTTTATTCTATTTTTAAATTATTTTTACTATTTGTTTTTTTGAAATAAAATTATTTTTATTATTTATTAATTACTTATTTTTTAATATTATTTTTATTTTTAATAATAATTATTTATTTTTCTTTATTTCTATTTTTAATTATTTTTATTATTTATTAACTGGTCCCATTTTATCTTCTTCTTCTTCGAATTTCTTCTTCTACCGATTCAAAGTTTTGTCTAGCCCCAAACTCAAATTTTCAATCTCCTTATTCTTCTTTTCCTACAAAACCAAAATCACCTTCTCTCTTCTTCTTCTTCTTCTTCTTCTTCAATTCTTCTTCTTTTAATTTTGCAAAAATCAATTAACTAAACTACCACATCAAAATATCTTATTCTTCTAATCTTCCTTCCAAAACTGATTTGGCCATTAGCAAATCACTGAGAATTGGCCAATTTGCTAATTCAGCAGTTCTTAGAGGTGATTCATGGTGATTTATGAGATTTAGAAAATCTCATCCCCAAATTAGTCAAAATCGGATCGGGACCCTTTAATTTCGTTAAATATCGGTCGTTCCAATACGAAATGACCGATATTTAAAACCATGTCTGGTAGGCATGCCAACCTGAGGAATGAAAGAAAAGTCATGTAAAACCCACATTTAAACGGCAATCGAGGAACACAAAATGAAATAACTTACATTTTCTATAATAATTTTTGTGTTAGTATTAGTGCACACTTCATAACCTTTGAATGGCTTATTAACTGTAGGAAGTTACATCTTGGTTCTTCCTTTTTTGTCCTCTTCCATTGGCCACATTAACTACAGAATTAGTCACATTCGATTTGCTAGTGTTTGCACTTAATTAAGACTCATAGTTTGGTATAACATTTGTCTAAGATCTACTTGATTCAGGAGCTGACTGCAAGACTTGAGGAGATGTGGTGTTTAATATGTGGATTGGAACATATGATGAATGTGAAACTGAAACAGCAAAATTAAGTAAACAAGGGATAAAATAGTATTTTTTCTATTTAGTTTGAGAATACCCAGGAAATAAATACAAGATGAGAGAAAAAATTTTCTTCTAAAGTATTATTAAAATCTCAAACTAATTGCTCATTACCTTCTAAAAGATTACATTATATAGAATTAGGGTTACATAAACCCTTATTGTAAATAAGAAAACTAAATAAATTGACAGCAGTCTACCAAAAATAGAAAGAAATGCATATATAGAAATAAAATAATCATCAAACTAGATAAATTGCTAAAATAGTGCCTTGATGTGATATTTCTACCAAAATTAAATAAAAAAATAAATATTTGTTTCATCAATATGATATTCTTACTAAAATTAAATAAGAAAATAATTATTTGCTTCATCAGAACCTTAATGATGAACAACAAAACTTGTGGCCTGCGTAAATTAGTGTAAAAAAATAAAATTCAATTATATTTTCAGAAATCACAAAATTAATAACACAATAGCATTGAATATGAATCAACCTTATTACGACATTCTTTCTTGTTATGATTTTGTTGACTACATAGTGAACAAATCATTTTAGATTCACTTCTTGAAAACTTCCCAATCTTCTTAGGCTCATCTTGTAACTTCCTTCTATTTTTTTTAGGTCTACTAGGGAGACTCTTTATCTCAGGTGGCATTATCTCAGGGTATTTCTTATATTTCCATAACTTCAGTCCATGCACTGGTTGTATATAGTGAGTATATACCTTCAAAAATGTTTCTCTTTTATATCAATGGGACATGTAGTCCTCAAGATCCAATTGCCTAAAGTACATCACACATATAGCATGTGCACATAGAAACCTCTTAGCTGCCAAGCTCTACAAGTGCACACATCCTTCTTCAAGTCAACCATATTTCCATACTCTCCTTCACTTACCTCAAATCCAATGTCTTCATTTCATAAGATACTACAATTTATTGATCTTTCCTTAGCAACTTCAAGTCTTTCCATTGCTACAGGGGCAATATCAGTAATCCAAGTCAGACAAAAATCTCATTATTTTAGTCCTTATCATCACCTTAGTCCTAATCTTTGCAAGCATAGATATTATAAACTTATGTTTAGAGCCCAATATTCATGTATTGAATGTCTCACATATATTGTTATCACATGAGTCATTCTTAGTTCTAGTCCCAATGTATACCCTAACCCATTTTTCTTTTTTGTAACATAGCAAATCCTCAACCATCCCTTTTCCTGGTTTACTCAAAGCCTTCAAATTCTCTTTAAACTCAACTTCAAAAGTTGACTTAGCATAATCCTATAATCTCTTCCTTCTCTCTCTACCTCTCCATTTTTTGCCCAATTACTCATAATATGCCTAGCACACATCCTATGTTTATCCTTTAGTAGCAGTATTTGAATAGTAGATAACAATCCCTACCAACAAGAAATAAATAATCAAATACAATTGAAATTAAGAGATAAATAATTAAGCAATTAGGTAAAAACAAAGACAATAATTATAACTAACCTTTTGCATATCAGTTATGATGATAATACTATTACCATATCCAAGTTTCAAATCTTTCTTCAAAATTCTGAGAAACCAGCTCTAAGTTTCTTTGCATTCTACCTACAGCCCAAGCAATTAGGTGCACTTGGCGATTCGCATCTTTTGCTACTGCACTCAACAACTGGCCCTTACAAATCCTTTAAGAAAACATGCATCTAGCCTAATTACTCTCCTGTATCCTTGAAGAAAACCTTGCTTTATTGCATGGAAGCAAACATAGAATTTGTCAAACAAAACTTTCCTTGTTTCACTCTCATTTTGATCTTTAAAAACACAAGTGCTACCTAGATTTGATTCTAGGAGCTTATCAACATACCATTGCATCTTATTGTATTCTTCTAGGAGCTTATCAATATGTTCACTCATTACTCTCAACTTAGTCTTTTTACAAAATGTTTTGCCTAAATTCACTTTGAACTCCTTTCTTACGAATAAATTGTAACTCCCACAACTTAATCTTTGGTTGAGAAATTATCATGTCCTTTAATACCTGTGAGCGGAGATTTTTGCCCTCACTCCTAGTGGAATAGTTCTTGTGATTTTGACACTGTTAGATTATATGCTGTAGAGAACACGGGCCTAAGCTAGGAGAAATAGGAGTCGCCACCCGGACGGGCAGGAAAGAAGATAGAAGGGGTAGATGATTCAATTCCTAAGAAATTTCCAACCTCTACTGACTTTAAAAAGGTTGGGTATGCATGAGGAATGTGAGAAATAGTCCAACACCCTCATAACGGCCGGTTCATTAGAACCGACCTCCTTTTTAGGTCTAAATATTATTAAATTCTTAAATTATTATGATATTATTCATGTTACAAATAATTTAAAGTAAATAAAATAATGAATAATCATATTATAAATAAAACAAATAAACAAAATGAGCACACATACGAGGATAAAAATATGCCCTTGCAATATCCAAATATTCATAATACAAATATAGTAAGATGCGACACCCACAAAAGAGTATAAACGTGTCCCTTACATTAATCCTCAAATATAAATTAAATAAAAGAAGCAAATTAAATAAGGCACCAACAGAGTAAAAATATGTATTTTACAACTTTGAAATGTAAGTAATAAAAATTTGTAATCCACAAATATATCAATAATCATCATACAAAAATTATAAAATCAGGGCTTAATTAAAAAAAATTAAGTTTAATCACAAAAATTGCAATCCACAAGCATATCTTAACAATAACTCGTTAACAAAATATAGAGCGTAATGCATACGACAGTGAATGAGTTACTGCCTCCAGAATATATGTTATTAATTTAGGATTTAATCCTAAAATTAGAGTTTCGTTAACAAAATTGGGGTTTTAACATGCAATTAATGTTTTGGTTTGTAAAATTATGGTTTTGGATCACAATGTAAACAAAATTAAAATAATAATTAGTCAAAAACACAATGAATTTGCATAATTAAATGAAGATGACACTCTATTAAGTTAAATAATAAATTTGGTTGATGAAGATCATACCTTCTTTGTAGGTTCCACCAAATAATAATACTGAGCCAAGCCTTTTTGAATAGCACAATCCCTTTGCAAAGATTAATGTAGGGTTATGTCTTGAAGTTCTATAATTGATTTATACTTTGATTTAGCTACAGTGTCTCTAGGTTCCTTTATTTTTACTCTCTCTCTTTCTTTGTGTGGTTTTATTTTGCTCTCATTTTCTAGTTGCTATATGATAATTCCTAAATTGCTTTTTTGTGTTGGTCACTTGTTGCTAACCCCCTGTCCTCTGTTAATTACTTCGTATTTATAGTGCTAATTATGGTTTTTTAATTAGAGTTTTTCCTGTTTATAAATCCTGATCTTATTACAAAATCTTCTGCTTATTTGAATAAATCCAAAATCTAAGTAGGATTAGGACAATTTAATGACCAGCCAATTGGCCATAAACTCATGGCGAATTGCTCATGAAAAATTGGCCAATTGTCATAAGCGTTTGGATCAATTTGGTAATTTTAACTTTTAAAATAAGGACCAAACTTTAATTTGCACTTTTAGTTGGGAGCTGTTTGAATTTGAGCTTTTTAAATTGGACCGAATTTATCTAGAGCCAAAATTAAGGGTTTACAATACACTAAATAAGAACTTAGATATACACAACTTATTTTTATGTTTTTGTAACACTTATGCACATGGTTGTATGTTTTCACCCTGAAATTATCAATATTTCCTTTTATACTTCCTAATAACACCCAATTATAACCTAGTGTTTTACACGTAGCCCTAACTCTATGAACCCCTTTTGCAACTGCATAGTTGTTTAAGGCTTCTCTGAATTATTTGGCATTCTCAAACACCATTTCAATTTCCCATAATGGTGGCTTTTTTGGTGGCTCTTCTTATTTATTGTCATTTTCATCAAAGCTTTTTGTACTCCCTTCATCAAAATTGTCAATAAAATCTTCATCCACACCCATTTTTCCTTGAAATCTATCTGCCCTGGATCCACCATCATGGAACCTCACATCATTCTTAGCTTTTTCCTAAATCTATTTCTCCTTCAACTTGTGGTTCTCTATCATTTCTCCTTCTCAGTCCATAACCCCTAGCTTCTGCCCTTGCAGATCTCAATTCTTCATTATCATTGCTGCTTTATTCAAAACTCTCATTATGTATCTCAAATTTAGGATCTATATCACTCCCTAGTCCACTTGAATTCTCATTAGGTAACTCTTCTTTATCATCTTCTGGCTCACCTTCACCCCCTCTACTAGACTCATCTAACTCAGCATCATCAGGTAACCCTTCTGGCCTAGACTCAACAGCTTTAATCTCTTCAGCAATTTTAGCATCTATAGGATCATTTCTTCCAACAAACTCAGACTTTATAAACTCAACTTCTACCAACTCATATTTTTCAGTGGGATAATTATAAAACTCTTCATGGACAGATGGATCCATATTTACATATTCACACCCACCCTACTGTGTCTCATTTACTTTATCTAGGTTCACTGTATTATCACCTTTAAATGACCCTATATTTACACCATATACCCTTTTACAGCACGCGTGGTGGGACCATATTAAGATTTCTATCTTCCAGATACAACCCACTTGTCTCTACAACCTCAGCTCTAACAACAGGATTATAAACATATAAGTCCATAACTTCACCATTTTTTTTATACCTAATGCATAGTTATACAGTTCATTATCAGTAGCAATTTGATGAAATACATTACTACGGGTAGGCTCATAGTAAATCATTTCAGCTGAATCAAAACCCAACCGTTTTATGCCATTCATCAATTTAGGGATTGATAATTGGTTTGAATCATAATTAGCATACTTAGCCTTACTCCCCACATATTTCTTTCTACCCCTGTTATCTACACTAAAATCCCCACCGTAGTTCCATTTAACAATAACAACAATATCAATCATCTTAAAAACCCTAAAATTGAATCAAACAAAAAGATAAATCACCTGATAATACAACTGTTGTGTCTTCCTTCTTCATCGAATGAGTGATTGTTACTAAGAATAATGGATTTGATTTGGAATTCCACAGTGATTTCTCTAATCGGTTTTCAAATTGAAAATAAAAGATTAAATAAAACACTAAATCAGTTTAGGCCAATGATTTAGGGCAAAGTTTATCTAAAGTCGATTGAGGAAGATGAGAATATTCTTAGGCTCAATTCAATGGAATTTTAATTTTGGAGAAATTTCTCAAGCCCTGAGAATAAAAACGAAGGGTAAAATTTTTTTCACTTGATTTATGATGTGTACACTTTTTCTTGTGTGGCAGCCAGCTTTCTACACTGTCATAGCGTCTGACAGACACGCACGACTTGATGCTTGTTGTTGTTAAAAGAAAGGCAAGTGTATAAATAAAAAATTGAGTATAGAAGGCCATGTAATCGCTCAAAGAATAAAGGAGGCAAAATAATAAAAATACACAAATACATAGTGCAACAAATGTACTTTTGCAAAGTGACTCATAATTAGTGCAACAAATGTACTTTTGCAAAGTGACTCATAATTTTATTTTTTTTGCAGCACCTACCAATTATTGATTTTTCTAAACCTAAGGATTTGTTTAGATGGAGGCAGGGGAAGGTTTCATAAAATATTATAAAGTTAGTAAGGTGTTTGGTAGAAGGTATTTGGAGATTTTATAAAGTATGAGAAGATTTTTAAAGGATTAGTTTTAAGTAGTTCTCTCTCTCTTTTTTTTTTTTTTTATTAAGGTGGTGTTTCTCAAAACTTAAAAGCTGGTCAAAACTGCTTATAAGCTGTTTTTAGATTATAAGTTGTTTATTTAAGTGTTTCTGAAAACTTAAATAGTATATTATAATCTGATTTTAATCAGTTTTTTAAAAGTTGGATTTTGCTACTTTTTTTTAAGCACTTATTTTTTAAGCAGTTTTGACCAAGTAAAAGACCATACTATCCCTATCTAATCTTCAATATTTCAAATTTACCTACCTTATACACTTTAGTTTCCATCAAAGAAATTTTATTATTATTATTATTATTAAATTTTATTATTATTATTATTATTATTGCAAAATAAATTTTGAATTGACATTTAAAAAATTATTTTTATACAATAAATAAACTCATGGACAGTTTGGTCATTTTGACAGTTTCTACAATTAAAAACTAATTATAAGCTGATTTTACAGAAACACTTAACTGATTATAAACTGATTATCAGCTGATTATTAGCTAGTTTACAGAAACGCTTAACTGCTTATTTTTAATCTGATTATAATCTAAAAATCACTTATTCACAAAAAGCTGAAAAGCTCCAGTTTTGAGAAACACGCTCTAAACCTCCATTTTGGACATTTTCAATTTTTCTTCCCAAACACAAAATAAATAAAAACTTTAGTTTACTCTATCCTCCTGTATCATACTCTATTTTATTAAATCTCGGATGCCTCCGTTCAAACAGGCCCTAAGGTAATTATTTTTAAGGTGTTTTCTATATCTGTATCTTTCTGTCTGCGCTGCGGCATCTAATCTCCGGTTGGAGAAAATCAGAAAATGATGAGGACACGGTTGGTTTGGTTCACAGTGGGTTTCTCAGTATCAGGGGCTGCTATTGCCAACTTTGCTTGAAGAGAGCTTTGGGCCGATAGATATGCCCTTTATTCTCAACTAATTATTCCAACCTTTTTCTTTCTCAATTCATCCAATCAAACATTGTTTCATTGTTTTTTTTTCAAAAAAAAAAAACAGATGAAGCAGACATTTGATGTTCTTGAAGGTAGAGTCTCAAATCTCGAGTCCATTTCTCACCACCGCAACTCAAATCCGGCTCAGGTTTTTTTTTTCCCTTTTTCTTTCTATTTTTACGCTTCTCTCAAATGAAAAATAAGAGAAATTGGATTTTTTTTTTTTGGTTTTTGATGAAGTTGCAAATTTTGGGGATCATTACTTGTGTATGCTGGAGTTGGGATTTAGGGTTTATTTATTTGTTGCACTTCTGGGTGAAAGAACGATAGCGTTCTATTCTAAGGGCCAATTTCACATCGCTATTGTAAAGAATATATAAAATAACATAGAGAATCATACGACTGGAGTAAATAGAACTGGTTCTCATAATGGAAGAAGCAATCTTGTCTGTTAGTGGCAAAGGTCCTAATCGCTTAATGGAATGGAATTGGAGACCTTACTCAAATAAAGAATAATTTATTTCAGTTAAGAATATTGATAACGCTATTTTTGATTGTACTATTGTCTCTTTTTGAAAATAAAGGAACAAATATAATGGTTAATGTTTTGAGACTTTTTGAGCCAATGTGACTGTCATTTAGCAGTAAAAGTTTTGAGTCTTTTTAACAGACATGGTTTTGCTGTTCTTCACTCTGCATTTCCAGTAATCCTAAAATATTGTTGATACAGTTGCATTTCCAACAATCACAGAAATATTGATATGTGGATGCATATGTAGGAACAATCATATCATATGTATTAGATATACACCAATGCTTTCAAACCTTAGACTTGATCACTAGACTTGCTGGATTAGTACAACTCGAGAACCATCTAAATCCCCAAATAACCATTGGCCGACTGATCAGACCTGAGTGCTATATCAGTTAAACAGTTAAGTGGTCAACCAGGCCAGATAATTTAATACTTCATTAGGAAGCAATATTTGAGATAATTTCTCCTTTTTCACTTGGGAGAAAGTTGAAACTGCTTTGGATTGTGGGAGGCCTTAACTTAGCTCAAGCAGGCCAACCTCTTGGACCTTTTACCATTAGGCCACGACAAATTTCTGTGTAGTTAAAATAACTATAATTATGTAGCACATACAATCTCTATTTCTTGGCGTTTGGCCTTTATATTTTTCTTTAAATCTATTCTTTGTGGAGCCAGTCCTAAGCAACAGTTATATCACCAATTGTGCTAATTGACATCCAACTCAGTAATTTATAGGTATCTAGTAGAGATGAAAATTAAAGGTGAATTATTAGTCAGGAATATGTTATGAGTCAATACTCTTATCAAGTATATTCCACAATGTGTTCTGCCACAACAATGTGTAAGGCATAGCTCATGAGCTGGTACTTGGTAAATAATTCCATGCAATTGAAATGCATATTGAAGTTCTTGATTTCAATGCAAAATTAACCAGCATCGAGAACTGCTTTGAAGTTTATACCCTTTTTGGTGATTAATCCTAGTTATATAAGGACAAGCGCGTCAACAAAAATGCTTATTTGTTAAGTATGACTTCCACTGAGTCATCAAAACAACCTTCTCAATTAAACACAGGTTTGTAATGTCAACCTTCAATTCTCTCCTAGTTTTAGTTCCATTTATTTATTCATTTTGATCAAGGTTTTTGGTGTGTGCGTGTGTGAGGGTGTGTGAGGTTTCAATCTATGATCTTGATCTCATGTTGCATCCTGGAACAGAGACTAAACTGCTTGGTTATTGTTCCAATGGCAAACTTGGTTGTTTACTCGAGTATGTGTGTGGTTGGATTTATATTTGAAAATTGCTTCAATTATATGATATTCTTTGCACTTCAGTTTCCGATAAGGTGTTTACTTGTTTTGTGTTCTACTCTCTCAGGGAGGTTGGAGGTTAGATCATACACAGAGCTGAAGTGACGGTGTGACATTTCCATTGGAATCCGTTGTTTCTCAAGGCATTTGAGTTTTTATCACAATATATTGGGGCAATGTTTCTAGTTAAACTGTTAAAATTGTACTTTTACACTCAACTTTGAAATGCTAGAAGCCCGTCTGAGTTCCATTGTATGTGTTTGAAAAAAGTTGTCAGGTTTTGGTTTCCATTCTTCAAGGAAACTATATCAAAGCATGAAGCCCAGCTTGGGAAATCAGCTAGTCCAAATTCAGCTTCATTTCCTAAAACCAAACTTTCCTTTTACGGCTGCAAAGGAAATGAGTGCCCTATTGAGATGCATTAGGAAGTGGAAATAATTTTATCCTTGTTCAGAAGTGAAATTCAAAATATAATTAGATTGTTGATTGAATGACTCCAACAATGGAGAGTTCATGAATAAAATTTTATCTGATGCGCTTCTCCAGAACTTGAAAAATAGAAAATTATTTATAATTCTCTAATCGTGAGAGAGATAAGAAATAGAGAATTGTTCATAATTAACTCGCACGGTAGCTGAAGCACAAAGAGAAGTTATTAGTTACAGGAAATTCATTTAACTATTATTATTTTTCATAGGAAACAAGACAACGAGTAACTTTTATTTGTTTTGTGCAGTCAGAAGTCCCCTAGGCAGCTAAAGTATACACAAGCTACAACAGGTTTTTCTAAAATCAGTGTCCCCACCCAGTACAGATTAAATGTTAATTCTTGCTCTTAAACATTTGAACCCAAATCAACAGTACTTGGATCATGTGAGCAGCTATTTGATCAGATTCGACAGAGATATCATCAGCAAGGTCAGAGTTATCATCAGCAAACAAGCATCATCATGATTTAAAGGGATGAGATGATGGGGAAAGAATGGAATTAGCAAGCTCTTCATTCACCTTCGCTGGAAGTGGGGGCATCTGCTTCATTATCTCTGGCATGTCATTCAAACTGCAATACTTATTTCAAGTTACAATCAAGAATTGGATTCTATGCCTTATAGATCAATGCTACCAGCTGAATTGCACATGAAGCAAGGGTATATAAATATCAACTTTCATGTATTGAAGCAAATCAATAAATGCCTTGTGAGATGATGACAGGCAAAAATTATTAGTTGTGATTGTCTTGTAGTTCTTGGCATACCACCAAATATGATATTTTAGGTATGAATGCTTTAGTTATCAATGCCTTAATCTATGGCCTTTAGTCCAATTTAGACTTGCATCAATCTCAACTAGAATTAGGGGTCTATTCAAAAAATTGAGCATTTGGATTTGGAATCTCATTGGTTTTTTTAGATCATGATTTTACAATTGATTATCGGTACTCCAGCAAAAAAAAATTATTGGGTATATTAGGGTTGATTATTAGATCAGTCTAGTTTTAATAACTACACTTGAAACACAAACCCAAATACCAAATTATTTCAAAAACATACCTATCTAAACAAGCTATCACAGGATTTGATACTTAGCTTCAATTGACTCAATACTTATAAAACCAGTGCCTGATGATGCCCAATGACCAAATCAACCCCAAATCATTGGGTCCAATTAAGCACACTGCATTTCTAGACAAATCCTACGACAGGTTGCTATTATAGAAGCTGATAACTGCCTACTATAATATGTTTTCCTTCATTATTTACCTCTGTTTCCGTACTTCTCTATCTGAATAACCATACTTAGTCTTGGTATCTTATGTTTTCTTTCAGTTCTTTCAAACATATAATAATATAATGTATGCTCTTACTATGCAAACCTAAATTATTGTCACCTCTAAGCATCTTAATAGTGAAATAACACAAAAGATTTTACCACGGTAATCCTGAGTGATGATATCAAGGAAATCTATTAATCACAATTGGTAAAATGGTTGACCAAACACATTACTTGGCAAAAAGTACATGTAAAAGAATACTGAATGATGAAGATATACATGCAGAATAAAAAGAGTCACAAATGAAATGTCTATATAGCAAAAGAATCAAGTATAGAGAGGTACAACATACTCATTCAAGATACTGAGGATGTTGTCCCGAGTTTTGCTTAAAAGATTGATGTTATCATGTATCTGCAAGACAGAGACAAGGAAATATCAGGCATAAAATTATCCACTATTAAGTCAATGTCTTGTATAATGATGTGGCAACTGTCACCAGACAGCAAAAAGCAATAAGAAGGCCATAGGAAAAAGCAATTATATGCAATTCTAATAATTAAATCATATTAATTAACTTTATCAATAAGAAACAACTGATTGTCATATTAGCATATCAAAATCTTCGTGCTCTTATTAGAAACACTGCAGTTTTATGATATATAGCAAAAAACAAGAAATGAAAGATAAAAAGCAAAATAAGAGCTAAATAGGTGATGTGTACACAAATGGGAATAAAATTTAGAGAATCTCATGAATAGTCATGATATCATAATTAGTCAGAATCAACTGAAAGTCAAAATCTATGTATCACCTGAAATGATGCAAAATTTGCTGAAACTTGGCCTAAAATTTGAGCATTTTGCTCCAGAAGCTCTCCAGTTGGCCCGCCAATGGCTGTGATGATACATAAGTTCTAAGTTTACAAGCATTAACAATCATAAAAAAAAAATGAAAGCACATCTTAGACAAGTTGTTAACAAAGAAGTAATGGACACCATCTATCTAGGCTTCAGTGAATTCCATGATTATTAATGTAAACGTCAATGATACTTTGTATAGTCCATTGATCAGTTAAAAAAACAAAATCTCACACATATAACAAGAATTAGTGGAAAACCTGCCAACAATCCCACAACATCAATAAACAAATAACCTATGTAACAGTTAGGAGTTGATAAAATTGCATTGACACCAATCCTAGCATTATCTATGTTGGACAAAACATAGTTCATTATTTTGAATGAGTCGTGGACATTCTTGTATTAGAACAAAGTACCATAGGTGATACCTCTGGCTTGAAGAATCCCAACAACTCAATACTAACCAATGGCCAGAAGATTGCTAGAGCAATCATTGTATTTTCTCAAACTTCTTATTGTTTTAAAATCGCTAGATTGTGAGTATTCAATGGATCATGAATTTTAAAAACCATTAATCAGCTCAGAATGTTGCATGTAACATTAATATCAGTTTGCTCCAATTCAGTCATCGAATTTAGTGCAAGATCATTAATATCAGTTTATTAGTCATCGAATTTTCTCTCTGTCTATTGCTAATTTATGAGAAGAAACCAACCTTTGTAAGAGATGCCATCATCACTATCAACAGGAATCAATGGTGGAGCATATGAAGGACCATTAGGGCGAGATGTCAAATGAGAGGATGATTTTGCTGAAGAATCTGCACCTTTTTCCTGAGAAATAGATGCCCATTTCTACCACAATTTCGGTAAGACATATATAGAGAGACAGGGAGAGTAAATATAGTAAAACAAAGTGCACAAATATCATCAAATGTGGCATCATATTTCTGTAAAAAGAAATGTTAACTGGTCATCACCATCCCAAGTGAAATTAAAATAAATTGGTAGATTGGACCCTTTTAGACTGAGCATCGCATCTGCATATGTAATATTAGAGGATCATTGCCCTTGTCAGACATTTCAAAGGCCAAAACTTTTCTCAACAGTCAAGCTCTAGGTACATCTACAATTTTATAACAATCTCATGGTTAGTTTACTCCCAGGCACCAAATAGGCAATATTGGACTAATGGAGACATCCATTCTACACAGGATGCAGTTAAATTATTAAAGCAATTGCAATTGCTTCCAACTACCACTCCCGGGAGTTTTTTTTTCCCTAGAATATCTTTATTTGTTCTTAGTGATAACTATTAAAAACAATCGTTAAAAGAATCATCCAACTAACAATTTCAGCAAGTCAGCAAGTAACACTTGAAAATAGCCTACATCTATAAAATATCTGCTGTAGTTACAGCTGTATTTATGTTTTAAGTTTCGAAAATTTTTGACATGATAATACCTGTTGATTGTTTCATCCATGTCAGCATTGCCTAGCTAATTATATAACCAGGAAACATTATTTGAAACATAGACCATACCTTTCTGTCCTTATTTTTCCTAGCAGAATGATCCTCTTTCCTTCGCTTACCATTTTCCTTTTTCTGGAAAGAAATATATAGCCCATTAGAGTGCTTAATGTATGTAACACATTTAAATCAGTATGTGTGATACAAACAAATGCACCTCCAGGATTTAGAATAAATATACATATAAAATAGTACAGTATACATGCAGTTCACAGTTACTCCTTCAAAATAAGAAGCTTAAATCTTTCTCTGGTAAGTTCAACATTATAAAATAAAGGAAGAGAAACCAATAAGAAAAAAACAGTAAATCCTTCAAGAGAAGACTCCAAAACAAAAATGTCTTTTAAGGTGGAAAAACAAACATGAACCAAGCATGTATTAACATAAGTCACATGCTTGGTCCAAAACCAGGAAAATAATCTTTTTATTGTATTAAACATTAATTCAACCTATAAAGGTCTATATTTCCCCGGTAATCTGACCATTTGTTACCAATAAAGCCAAATTCTGTGCAGTACCATTAGCCTGCACTCTCATTCTGTATTTTGAAGAAAGCAGGTCGTATATAGTGTGCTTAAGAATTACAACTTGGACCATAACATATTTTATCAGACGCATATTTGAATTTTGCATCTAAATAGATTTTGTATATTGGGAATCTTATCTGATAAAGATAGCTCCTTATGGGCTGGAATTAAAATCAGTTTAAGCCATATATTGGTTGTGCCCGTCCAATTATAATCTCTCTTATTCCCTCACAACAAAACATCATCTCACACAAATGAGTTGATTTCAATGTATTCTAATTTATTGTTGTAGGATGGTATCACAGACCATCGTTCACTCAACATAAAAAGTCCATCTCTCTCTCTTTATTTTTAATTCGTTATCAATTTTTTAAAGCTCCCAACCGATTCATAATATCTTCGTTCTTCCTAATTGTCCTTAACGTACCATGTGTAGCATGAAAAAAATACACATATCATAATCTCTCTTCCGAGAACAAATCCGATAAAGATTCTAAATAAACTTCCAAAGGAGCATCTTTTTTCAGTTTGCAAGATGATTAATTACTTAATTATATTAAGCTTTTCAAGCAATAATCAGCTACGAGAAGATAAAGCACTTACAGTCATCCATCTACAACGCAGAGCCACGTCACGAACTGTTTTTTCCTTTAACTGAAGAGCAATCTTAGCATACCGTTGAACAATTGATTCTGAGGCATACCTGAAAAGGAAAAACAAAATTTAAAAAATTAGGTCACATATTATAAAAAAAAAAAAAAGCACCAAACAGCAAAAAGACACAAAACATTCTTAATAAAATTGAAATTAACAAGAAATATCTCATTTCTGAAAATGAACAATAGAGAGAGAAAGAGGCTTACTTGGTGAGAAGCTCCTCGAGAAGCGACTGCTCGTCGGCGGTCCATTCAACGGAAATACCAGGGCAGTGTCTCAAGGCGGCTTCAGTCTGAGAATTATCAGCAGCGGGGCCATTTTTGGTAGAATTTACAGAAACGCCATTAGCCGCCGCGGACGACGGAACTTTTTGAGCGGAGGCTCCTTCTTGATTATTCCCAGATGGATTCGCACTTGCAGCCATACCCAATACTAACAAACCAAAAGCAAACCAACAAAGCAGTGAAAGAATTAATATGCACGCATATGAACATATGAACTGAGATGGAAAAAAGATAAGCACAAATTTCTCGCAGAAATAATGGCTTCTCTCTATTAATATATTTCTGTAATCTACTTTGTTTTTTTTTTTTGTTTTTTTAATAATAATTATTAATAATTCAGTCTCCCAATCAATAGTTTTGTCATTTATTACTTGTCTTTTTTTTTTTTTTGAAAAGATTACTTGTCTTTTTATGCTTTTTGGTAATTTACAATACGCAGAAATTAAGAGAGTGCTTGGTTTCACATGTAAATAAAATATGTCCAAATAAGTTATAAGCAATAAATTTAAATTTAAATTTTTATTTAAATAATTTTATAAGTTTATAAATTAAAATATAAAAAAAAAAACTTAGCTTAATTAAAAAAATTAGATAAATTTATAAATTTTAAATTTAAGTTGAGATCTTTATTTATATAATTTTTTGAGCTTATAAATTAAAAAAAAATAAAAAGTCATTTGGCTTAGCTTAAAAAATTAATATTTATAAGTTAGTATAAGTTTGTAAGTATTTAAAATATTTATATGCTTATTTTGGGTTATTATAAGTAGTAAATAAATATTTAATATATTTAATAAAAAAATAACTTTTAAGCACTTTTAATAGTTAAAAAGATAAAAAAAAATACAAAATTACATTATTAAAAGTATCTACTGAAATAAATAAGGATAATAAAGTAAATTATTTGGTCAAACTAAAGTATAAGTCAAATGTTTATAAATATTAAAATAATAAGCTAGTTCTTCTAGCTTATTTTTTAACTCATAAACTGAACTTATAAACTTATAAAATTATTTAAATAAATATGTCATCTTAATTTTAGTTTTTATATATTGGTTTAACCAGCTTATAAACTAAGTCAAATACCTACTAAGTTGGGAATCACTTATTATCTTAGTATTTGTAAATATTTACTTATAAGTTAGTTTGATCAAATAATTTATTATAAAAAAAGTGTAAAAAAATTCTTAAAATTTTTATAAAATTACAAATTAACACTTAAAATTTTTTTTTGAGCTCATTTATATGTAAAATATCGACAAAGTTAATAATTTGACCATTGTTTTAACGGGCTTTAAACTTCTTTTGATTTGCTAGTAATTAAATGATGAGGTGACATTAAAAAAGGACCATCTATAGGCCAAATGTGAAAAAAACATAAAAACATAATGAAAACTAAAGAGCTACTAAAAAACCAATAAAAAAGTGGTTGATGCATGGCTATCGCTGGCCTTTTAACCAACAACAATCTTAGATCAAAGAAAGGAAGAAAAAAATCTCAAAAGTCAAGAGGAAACTAATTAAATAATTAATGGTAAATATGATAGTTTTATGAATTATCGATTAGCACTTTGTACAATTATTTTCAATTATCATGGCACTTAATGTTATAGGTCAATAATGTTTTATAAGAACAAGAGGATTCCTTAAATTAGTCGATAAAGTTTTCTTGTGAGATTTAGGATAATAATATTATTTCCCATTACTAGCAGAATGTAAACCTAAAAAAAATCAAACACAGAAAAATATTATACATTGAACTTTATTATCTTGTTTATTAATTTATAATGAGGTTGATAAATTAAGATAATTGGATAAAGCATGTAATTAAATATACATGCTCCCTAATATGATAAATTGCTTGATTCAAAACAAATTAGGTTTAATTACACATATTTAACTCCATGGTTTCTTTGATCTCTTTGTGGATAGAGCTCTTTTTTCCCTTTATGGGTTCAACACGAGATCTAGGGTTGTCTTCAGTACTCTTATCGACGGCAACCCTAGATCTATATCCCTACCCTCTCTTCTGGAGAGACTTAATTTTTTTCTCCTCTTCTTGAGTTTTGTTTTGATGGTAGCTGGAAGACCTCTACAACCATGGCTTCCAACTGTAATCACTCTGATCTGTAACGATTTTGAGCTCAAAGGAGCTTTCTGCTGGTGTTTACTTTTTTTGCTTGGGTTTTGGTGTGTAAATCTTCCTTCCTTTGGACCAATAGCCATAGCATTCAAGCCAAAAATCCTCTACTCTCCCCCTGGATATTGCTCTAAAACACAACCTACCTCCTCTGTTTCTTTATTCAGATTTGACGAAGAAGCTCTCCTGATAGCTATTGATTTATCCCTGGTCTAAAGTGTTCTTTATGCTATGGTTTTTCTTCCTTTTTGGCCTCTTTTTAGGATTTGTGATCCTTATTTTCCCTCAAATAATTTAAAATATAAGGATGTTTGGGGTTTTAATGTTGCTCAAGTGTTTATCTCTTCACTGTTCTACTGTTCAGCTTCAGGACTCTATTGCAAGTCCCATTTCTTGGCCTTTTTGTCTATTTGATTTGGCTGACGACGGAGCGGTATCTATGTTTATAGTATTTTTTGACCAAGTGGTTCATGAGAGTCAGATTGGGTGTTTTTTGTTCTTATTTCTAGTGGCTTTATTTTATCAATTTTTGGTTGTTATATTATTGTTTATTCTATTTATCCCACACTAGTTAGGTTTCTCTAGCCTGATCTGGGCTTTTGTATTTGTTGTTTATGTTTAATAATATTACTTTACTTCTTCTGATAAAAAAAAATTAGTTTTGACAATTTAGTCCTATCTCACATTGGAAGTGAATGAAATGAAATAAAAAATAGAATGATTGTTTTTCTTAACTATTTGGTTTAATGAGATAAATGAAGAAATTTGTTAGCATGAATTTTTGCTTCTACTCCCGGTGGAATAGTTCTTACGATTTCAGCATTTTTAGGCTATGGTCTTAGAAAACACGGATCTAAATCTTAAGAATATGAGTCGCCACCTGGACGAGTGGGGAAAGAAATGGAATGGATGTGGATTACTCGATTCCTAATGAATCTTCAATTCCTACTATGGTTGAAAAGTTGGGTACGTATAGGAAATGTGAGAAGTGACCCATCAACTCCATAACGTTGGGTTCATTGAAATCGGTCTCCTTTCAGGTCTAAATATTATTAAATTTTTAAGTTATTATAATATCATTCATATTACATGTAATTATTGAAATAAACAATATATTATAAATCAATCAAACAAAATGGGCACACATACAAAATAGAAACATACCCTTATAAATATCTAAAATTCATAAAAATAAATGAAATATGACATACACCAAAAAAGTGAAAATATATCCCTTACAATAGTTCCAAAGTTTATAATATAAATTAAATTATATAAACTTAATAAATAAGAAACCCACAAGTGGAAACATGTCTTTTACATCATCTTCAAAAATCCAAATAAACAAGTGTGATTCAACCATTGATAATAAGCAAATAAGCAAAGCATATAATTGATCGTCATTTAAACAATCATAAATTTATGATTTAATTAAAGGAAGTTAGGGTTTAACATACAAGATTTTCAAACAATCATAAATTTATGATTTAATTAAAGGAAGTTAGGGTTTAACATATAAGATTAGGGCTAAGCATACAAAATTAGGGTTTCAAATTGCAAAGCTAAGGTTAAAGCATTGAATAAGGGTTTTGGACTTCAAATTAGTGTTTTCTTATAAAATTAGGGTTTTACAAATGGAATAGGGTTAGATCCTAGAGATGAGATTTTAACATACAAAATTAGGGTTTCTCATGTAAACCAGGGTTTTAGATTTACAAAGCTAAGATTAAAACATGCAATTAGGATTTTGAACTATAAAACTAAGAATACAAAATGCACTTAGGATTTTGGTAGTATACTAAGGTCACAGAGGATGGGATTAGGGTTTTTGGAACATAAGCATTGCAACATAAACTAATTTAAAACAATTAATAGCATGTTTATAAAGATTAAATGATAATGATCAATTAAATGGATTTAGTTTATAGAAACCACACCTTCGTTTATTGGCTTCACCCAATAATTGCGTTGATCCTAGCCCAAGAAAAATCTTTCAGATGCTGTGCAATTTGCTTAAGTAAAATAAGCCTTAGTGTTGTGCCTTTTAGCCTTCTGTTTCTTTTTTACTTTTTGCATTTAATTTTTTTTTCGATTGCTAATCCTCGACTCTTTGTTTTTTGTTTAATTGCTAATTGTGGCTGCCCTTTTTTATGATTGTTAATTCTGTATTTTTTAGGCAATATTAGGGTGTTAAACCGGTTTTCTCTTAGTTGAACAATCCTAATTTAATTAGAAAAGCCACTGCCTATCCAAATTGATCCAAGTTTAAGTAAAAGTGGGACATCTAAAGACTAGATTAGTTGCGATTTAAAGGCTCATGTCGAATTGGGATGACCCATTCATCAGTTCGGTCGCTTTAGCCCTTTTCTAAATCGGACCGGAGTCTGTTTGGGCTTTTAATTAGACCAAACTTAATTCAAGCTTTAAAATTTAGACTGGACTAGGTTTAAGCTTCTTAAAATTGGACCAAACTTAATTCAAGCTTTTAAAACTGGATTGGATATGATTTGGGCCTTTAAATTAGGACTGCACTCATTCAGGGCCAAATTTCAGGGTCTACATAATCTAAAATGAATTCATTATGAAGATGTTTGATTTCTTGGGTATAGTAAATTTAGAAGCTAAAAATAATTAGACTCCCTGCTTATAGGTTTTTTCTCTCTTCCTATAAGAGCTCACCACTCTCGGTGGCTTCTTGTTTCTTTTCTATTTTCAGCGACAATAATCTCTCAGTCCTAATCCTTTTCTCTTTGCCCTCCTTTCTTCGATTTTTTGTTGTGGTCTTTTGCTCTCATCCACCTCCTCTATCCTGATGACAAGCTCCACAACCCTTACCCCTTGCTTAGAGTCAACCCCATCAGTGACTAACTCCTTTACCATTCTTCTTCGATCATTCAGCTTCATGCAGGTGAATATCAATTCTCTTTAGTCCCTAATCCAGACCTCTTTTTCGGGTAGATTTGGTATGTATACTATTATCATATTTGGTCTTGGTTTCGACTGAGCCTCACCAAGGTCTGATAGGCAGGAGGCCATCTTAAGGGTTCATTTTCTTGAGGTTTGGATATTGGCTTGGGATTGTTCGCTCTTCGATTTTAGTCAAGGAGTTGGTTCGTTGGTCTTGCAAAGGAATACTGTCATTTTTGTGAAGGCCGTCTTTTCAGGAGAGCCCAATTCTTTCTCTTTAATTTTAATTTTTATCTCTTTTATGCTTATGTTATTTGTGGATTCGCGTGTTTTTATTCTTTATTTAAGTCTAAAAGTTGCATGTGTTTTCATATAGAAGCCCTTGCTTCCATTGCTTAATTCTGGGAACCGTGTAACCGTTTAAAGGACTCTTTTTCCCTCCCTTGGACCATCTTACTAAAGAAGTGTTGAATCTTACTATTCTTACCTCTAAGCTTTTTGATGGTTCCTTGCATGATGTGCTTACATGATTCTATCCATGCACAAATTTTTTGCACAACTTACTTTCATATCGGTGCATGAATATTCGGTTCTCTAATTTGTTATTTAGGTCCAAGTTTCGGACCCATCTTACTGCTTATACCATTGGAAGTTAGCTTGCTACTTATAAGGGAATATCCTTTGGTTATTCAACCCATGAAGTTATTTGAATGTAAGAGGCTCTAATTCATCTATTTTTGGTTTTCAATCAGGGGGATTTTCTTTCCCTTTAAAATGCACTTTTTTATATGTTGTGTTCTCTTTTTGTAGTTTAGTTAGTTACTGGTTTGTTTTTACCTTTATTCTTCTGTCTATTTATTTTTCTTATTATGTGGAATGAATTTTATCTTCTTTGTTGGCAAAAAAAAATGAAAGTAAAATTTTTAGTATATTTTATAATTTTATTATCAATACATGTATATAATTACTAATATTTTTATACTTTTTTATGTTGGCCATATTAAAATTTTAATTATTTTAAATAGACAAAAACTTTTTAAATAAATATTTAATTTTATTTTTTAAAATCAAAATATATTCTAAATTCTAATCATGTACTTAATTTTTTTAATACTTAAAACTATATCTTCAAAATAATAAAAGATATTTTAACAATAAATTTATTTTAATAATTAAAAAATAAAAATAAAAAATTAACCATAACAGTAACAAACATTTATTTAAATACTAAATTCGACTAGATGATTAGTTGAATTTGACTGAGTTAATTGTTCTTCTTTAAAAATACTATAAATTTTAATTTATATGTTAAATATAATATATTTTAGGGAACACCATAAATTTTTAAAAAATATTATAAATCTTTATTTATGCATTTTATTTTATTAATTATATGTGAAGGAGTGAAAATATTTAAAAAATATTAATAATTTATAAATTACGTATAATAAATTTTAATTTAAAAATAAAAATATAAAAATATACATTGCAGTTTGAATTTATTTAGATAAATGCTTACTCTCAAGTTTTAAAAATACTTCATTCTTATGGTTCAAACTCGAGACTTTTAATTAAAAGAGAAGATACATTAACCATCTCATCTCACATCCCTTGAGGGTAACAAATATGATTATTTTAATATAAATAACAAATTTTAAAATTAAATGATAAATTTTAAAATTTATATAGTCTAAAAAATATAAAAATTATAAAACTAAAATATATTTTATAAAAAAGATAATAAATCCCAATAAAGAAACAAAAAAAATCTGAAAACTAGAAGTAAAAAATAAAATAAATAATAAATTCAATTTTAAAAAAAAGGTATAAATGAATGGTTGAGTTAATTATTTAAACTCAATTATCTATTCTATAATTTAAAAGTGAAGCAAGAATATTGTTCATGCTACAATGAAATACCAAATATTTCATTTTTTGTATTATTTTGTTTCAAGAAATAGGTGAACTTTTTAGATTTTCTTTTTTGTTTTGTTTATCTTTATTAGTTAACATAGCAATAATAATTCAAGTAATGAAAAGTATATTAAAATGAAAAGTATATTAAAGTAGTAAAAATTAATAAATTATAATAAATGTATAAATAGAAATAGAATACTTATAAATAGAAACAAATATAAGTAAAATGCAAAAAAAAAGATAAAAATTGAATTTGAAAAATTAGATGTTATGTTTTGTAATAGTATGTATGTTGTTATAATATTTTGTTCATTCACAAAATATTTACATGATCTGCAGAGAATAAGCTATAGACTTTTAGCTTTTGTTTATTTTGAGGGTATTAAATGAAAAAGAGGAGAATGAAATATATATTTCCCTCAATTTCTTTATTTGGACAAAAATAAGAGGAAGGAAAAGAGAGAAATTAGGGTTGTAATCGAGCCGAGCTTTGGAAAGCTCAAGCTCGGCTCATTATAAAATAATCGAGTTCTAACTCGAACTCAAATTTAGCTCGAGCCGAGTCCGAACTTGTATCGAGCCAGCTTATATATCATGTATCTCGAGCTTGAACTCGAGCTTGATTTAAATAAGTTTAACGAGCTCAATAAACTTATTTTAATTTTTATTTTTCATTCACTTTTTCTAAATTTTTATAAAAGATATACTAAAATTTATGTTTGTATGAAAGATGAATAATATAATTGTATATTAATAAAAATAAAATATTATATTACTATAATTTTATATTTTACTATAAATTATTAAGCTATTTTATATTGTAGATTATTTAATTTATTTATCACATATACCATATATTAATAAATTATATAAATTAAGTTAGTCAAAAATTAATATATTCATATATATATTTTAATATATATAAATTAAATTATATATATTTTTAATTCAATACACTAAACGAACTAGCTTACGAGCTTAATTCACGAGCTTTTTAAATGAGCTAGCTCGCGAGTTAACGAGCCGAATATTTTATAGCTTGACCTTGGCTCATTTAACAAATGAGCAGTTCGAGCTCGAGCCTGAATGAGCTTTTACCGAGCCGAGATCCAAGCCGAGCTCGAGTAGCTTGGCTCATTTACAGCCCTAAGAGAAATGAATTCTTATAGTTTCCCTCCAATCCTCCAAAATTGTTTCCAATTTGGAGAGAAAATGAGGGAATTAAAAAAAATAAAAAATACATAATTTATATAATTACTAATTTGTCCTTAGCAAATTATATAAACATAATGTAAAACCTCTTTTCTTTTTGTTTGGAAAGTGTTGCGCTCGAATTAACTCTACCACAAAGCGTCACTCGCAAGTATACGAGGTAGCTGTAGCAAAGGTGATCGCCTCAAGGTCGTCTCACAAGGAAGCTAAAGTAGCTAACTGATTATCAGATTATAAATAACAAGTAATGAAGAAAATTTAAATTGTTAACTAATGAAGAAGATTGATTGAAGTTTAAAGCAATAAAAGTAAATTGAGCTAATGTTTTGATTCACTTAATAAAATGGTCTAGGGTTTGCACTTCTCTGCTACTTATATGTATGAACGGTTATTCCTTTTAACCAATTTAATTTCAAAGATTAAATCTCAAGCAACATAATTAATTGAATAAAGGAAATAAGCTCTCGCATTCAAACATCTCTCAAATAATTTTGTTCCAATTGAAATAATCTTTTCCTAGGTTATATCTCTAATTCACCTAAGTCCTTAATTGAATTGTTTCAGCATTAGACTTCATCTCTCAATCCATCATCTAATACCTAAAACACATAATTGGTGGCCAATCAATTATATATTAGCAATAATTCATTCAATAAAGGCTTAAAGAAATAATTGAGTTAAGAGTAATAACCAATTCATACAATCATAGCAGATCCATACAAACCCTAGACTAGATCAAATTAGTTCATAATGCTATCAAACATAATCATCTCATTAATATTCAAAGAAATCAATTTAGACATGATAATATCCATAAATACAATTCCAATGAAATTAAAGAGATAAAGTTCAAGAACAAAACCAAGTTACAAACTCCTTGAAGCTTCTGAAGAATCTCTTGTTCAAATCTTGCAAGAAGGATGTATCAATGGCTAGAACAATCTAATCTAAGCTAGATTAATCAAAGTGTTCAATAATCTTTAAGAAAACAAAGTTAGAAACCCTAACTTCACTCTCGGACGGCTCAATCAGCTCTCAAATTCTCAACAACCTCTAAACCCTAGCTTTTTCTTTTCTTTTATACGAAAACTCCACTTAAAATCCGCGTTGCCTTTGGTTCATGAGAGACACGGCCAAGTTAGAGGAGACTTGGCCGTGTTGGAGGTATATTGGAGGGACACGGCCACAAGCCTGGCCGTGTCCCTTGCTTGTGTTCACTACTGCTCGCTTTTCTTCTTTTCTTCTTTGGTTGAGTGACACGGCCGTGTTGGAGGTTGACTTGGCCGTGTTGGACCATTTTGGAGGGACACGGCCGTGTCCCTTGCCTGTGTCTTCTACTGATTGATTTTCTTCCTTTTGCTTTGGACCTGAGTGAGACACGGCCAAGCTTAAGCAACTTGGCCGTGTTTGAGCTTCTTTGGAGGGATACGACCAGTGACTTGGCCGTGTCCCTTGAGTGTGTTCCTCTATGTGTCTTGATCTTCTCTTTAACTTGGTATAGGACACGGCCACAAACTTGGCCGTGTCCTCTGCCTGTGTCAGCTACTGTCCCTTTTTTCCTTCAATTTGGTTCCTTGGCTTTTTAACCTAAAACAAAACTTGAAATAAACTTTAAACAAGAATTAAATGAACATTAACCAACAAAATGTAAACACACACTAAAAACTAGGACAAAAACGACATAAACACTGAACTAAACTAAAACTACCAAAATTAATAAAAACACTAAATAAACATATTAAAACTAACAAAATACCTAAAGAAAACAATAATAATCATAGTAAACAAGACACAAATCTATAACAAAAACTAATAAAACAGAAAGCTACCGCACCTTTTTTTGTTTGGAAAGCTACTACAACTTGCAATTAAGAAGTGGCAAGAAACTCGTATAAACTATTTACATTAATTAGATAAAATTCACATTTTTTTAAGCAAAATTCTAGTCAATATGATTTTGTTGATTTTTTTGTTATTTTTACCAATGAAAGGTCAATTAAAGGGGCCAAATCATATGGATTTTACAGATATTGGTAAGCAATTTTATTTAAACTTTTGCTCTTATTTTGATTGGGTTTCCATATTTGAATCTTGTTATGTTATGTGTTTGAGCATTTGACATGATAAATTATGCATACGCATATGTTTCTTGGTTCAATTATTTATCTTTCCCTATTTAATTGTATAGGCTCCATTTGATTATTTGTTTTTTAAGATAGGTTTTTTAGAAAAAGCTTGTATATTAACATTAGGAATCTGGTTGTGGTTAACACACGATTATATTATTAGGAATCTAATTGATTAGGAATTTGGTTATTTAAGAACTATATTAGGAAGTCATTAAAGCTAATGATTATATTATTAGTAATCTGGTTGTGGGTTTTTTTTATTTAATAAAGTTCTTCATTATTAATCAGAAAAAAAAAATCTAGCACACGATTTCCTTTTTCAAATTTTTGAATAATAATGTCTTTTGTTAGCCGCTGAATAAAGCATGCTTATTGTTGCTATGATAAATCAATTACTTTGTCAATATGATCATTTTTATATTTAAGAAAGTTATCATTTTTTTGTGTGTTTGATTCAAAAATATAATCGATAACACATAATTTTCATTGATTATTATATGCATAGAATTTACAAAAGACGCATCAATTAGGCGCAACAATTTACAAAATATAATTGATAACACACAATTTTTATTCATTATTATAATGCATAGAATTCATTATTATTGTTTGCATTAATTAGACGCAGCAATACATATTATGTAAATTAAACCTCTTAGGGTAGCTCTATCCATTATTTTTTTTCTTTTAAAGTTTAATTTTTGTTCCTTAGTTTTTATTTTCTATGTTAATTTTGAATTATAAATAAGCAACATAATAATTTTATGCTAGTTCTTGCTATAGTTATTAATAGTTTCATATGTTGAGTAAGGGAGTAAACATGGATAATTTAGATTTTCATGTCCTTGAAGAAGATGATTCAAAAGATGAATGGGATAGAATAAGGCCAGTGGTTGTCACTCAAGTAATATGCCATGTCGTACATGCTCTTAGCCTTCCCAATTTTTACCTCAATCCATCATGGAGAAAAACTCAATAAATCAAGAGTCATAATCTCACTCGTATGAGACCAAATGCATTCCTATTTCTTTGTACGAAACTTCGAAATACTGGTCTTCTCAAAGATAGCATGCGTTGTTCACTTGAAGAAAAAATAGCCATATTTCTCATCATTTTCGCACATAATTTCAAACTTCATATAGTGGCTGTCTTTCATCCTTCTATAGAGACAATATGTAGACAGTTTCATTCGATGTTGCGTGTTGTGATATCACTTGAAGATGAGCATTTAAGACAACCTGATGGTTCTGAAGTACCTTCAGAAATTATCAACAACACCATATTTTTTTCCATATTTTTAAGGTAATTATGTTCTCCATTAGATATAATTGCAAGGTAGTTACACTTGGTACTGATATTGAACTTATTTTAGGACTGCATTGGTGCACTTGATGGAACTTATATTCGAGTTAAGGTGTCAAATGCATATGCTCCAAGATTTCATGGTAGAAAGGAATACCCGACATAAAATGCTCTTGTTGCATGTTCATTTGATTTAGAGTTTACTTTTGTTTTGCCTGGATGTGAAGGATCAGCGTTTGATTCAAGAATTATAAAAAATGTGCTAACTAGGGATGATAATTTAAAATTTCCAACATGTTAATTTAGGCTTTTAACCTTTTAGATTTACAAATTATTTTATTTATACAACATTATAAATTGAAATTAACTAACTTGTTGGATTTTAGGTAGGTATTACCTTGTTAACGCGGGATTTATGATTAGGAGTGGATTGATTGCACCTTATGGAGGTATACGGTATCACTTGAAAGAATATTCGACTCAGAGGTCCTCAAAATGCTAAAGAGTTCTTTAATTTACGCCATGCTTCATTACATAATGCTCTTGAAAGGGCATTTGGAGTTTTAAAGAAAAGATTCCCAATTATTAGAAGTTCAAATGAAAAGGCATATTCATTTGATATTCAATGTGACATTGTGTTAGCATGCTCTATTCTTCATAATTTTTTTGATGAGTATAGATCTAGATGAGAGTTTGATTGCTGCAGTTGATTTAGAAATCTTAAATAGAGAGGAAGTGGAAGCACAATCTGAATTTAGAGAAAGAGATGATGAAGATGCTAGATTAGGTGCTGCATTAAGGAATAATATTGTTGTTGCAATGTGGGATGATTATGTTTCAAATCATAGATGATTAGAATTTATATTATCTAATTAGTTACATATATAACACAATGATTGAAGTAATTATATAGTTATCTTCAGTATAGCATTTCAATTTGTATTTCATTTTAGTTTTCCAATTGAAGTTTAGGTTTGTAAGTACATATTGCATTTTATCTGACAATAGTAATTCTAAAATCTTATAATTCTACTCTAAGTCTATCTTCCTCATTTTAACTTTTGCTTATTATATGCTGATTGTTCTTCTTAATTAGTTTACTTGAGTGACCATGATGATTAAAATCTTGTAATTTATGGATTAGAAAAAAAAGACAACCATTTTATAACTTGTAAATAGTGTAGTTGAACTTATCATTGTTTGTATTTCATTAACTATTTTATTTTGATATTTTAGAAATGGCAAGGAAAGATACTACAAAAATCATTGATAATAGTGAAGAGAAGTTTGAAAAAGAAAGGATTTGAAAAAGAAAGGAAAAACAAACTTCGGTGGACAAATTTTATGGATGAAATTCTAATAAGTGCTCTCTTATACCAATAAAACATTGGCAATCGAGTGGATGGAACATTTACTACACAAGCTCTAAATCATGTTGTTATAGAAGTCCATGAAAAGACTGGAATTCAACATATTGATAAAGACAAAGTGAAGAATCGAATAAAATCTCTGAAGAGTAACTTTAATGAATGCTGTGATCTTTTCAAGCACTCTAGTGGTATTGTTTGGAGCCTTATAACTAAAATGATTGACACAGAACCTGAAGTATGGAATGCATTGATATAGGTTTTTACCTGATTTTTTTTGTTATATTGCTAATAATAATATAAATTTCCTAAGTTTACTTTAGTATTTTTGTATGCAAAGTTATAGTTGTTGCTTCTAATTTTTAATTATTTTTGTCTTTTTTTATTATGATTCATGGCAAGCCAAGTGCAAAGAAATGGATGTCCACTGAAATTAATCACTATGATCAGTTGGTGCTCTTTTATGAAAAAGATAGAGCAACGAGTGACAATGCTGATACTACAAAGGAGAAAATATTTCGCTAGTCACGTAAAAATGGTAAAACAAATGCTAGTGAATTAGGTACTAATGCCAATACCATTGAGGACATTAATCAATTGTTTGCTTCAAGTAAAATTTCTTAGAAAATTTCGATTGTACACATGCTGGAGTAAGTCAACCAACAACCCCCTTGAAGCTACTTTCCAGGTTAACTCTGATCTTATTTATGTAACATCTTCAAAAAAAAAAAAAGAAGAAAGAGTTCAATTGCAAAAGAGATTAATGGTATTAAAGAAGCCATTAACAATGTTGCTGAAGTTCTTAAGGAAGAAAATTTTATTGCTAAAAATATAAATGAAATTGTTGAAAGAACACGCTAACGTGTTTATTCAAAGGATTGAAGTATATGCTGAGTTGTTGAAGATTAACCTTGATGTGCACATCACATCCGCTTAATGTGCACATCCGCTACTAAGCTTATGATTTTTTTACTGCAAATGCTAATAGGGAGCAAAGATTCTTTGGTTGTTCGAAGCATGAACGCAAGGAATATTTAATGCACATGATGCATGGTGCTCCTAGTTCTGAAATGGAACTAAATTAAAAAATGTGGTATATGATGTTTTTGTATGACAAGTGCTTTTTGAATAATAAGCCATATGGATATATTTTGTTGGAATAAGATATTATTTTGTTGATGACATAGAAGTCAATCAATTTTATCATTATTATTTTTTGTTTAGTGAACTAAAGCTAATAATGATAATAGGTGAACATAAAACTAAAGTCTTGATCAATTTGAATATATTTTTTATTTGTTGCATATGTTGAATATAATGAGTTATACTAGGATTCTAGATGTGATATATTGCATCATTTGAATTTTTTGCTGGTTTTTTTATTGTTAATTTCATATACAAATTTGAAACATTTGCTACTCTTCTACAGAAAAATATTGCATCCTTTAAGAACTTGGATTAGTAGAACTTGGATTTAAGAAGCCCAATGTAGGTTTAACCCATTGAACTACTGTTGCAACAAACCAACCCCAAAAGAAATGTTTCCTTTACTTACAGCTGATATTGACTGACTAATCGAAATATAAAAATACAACTATGTTAGTTTTCCAGTTGCAATTGTAGTTTAATATCTAAATAATTTGTTACTGACTTAAGATATATGCATGCTACTTGAGAAGCTTGTTACATGTGCCAAAGCAAGATGCCAACAAGGATGTAATTTTATACCATGACTATATTAGGATTTCCTTAAAATAGTAATGTGGGCAATAATTTTGTGGATAATATATAATTATGCCTTTATCAATTTAATTGAAAATAATGAGGGTATAATGATAAAAATAAATTTTATTAATTTATTTCTTTTCCTTTTATTTTAGGAGAGAAAATTCTTTTCCTTCATAATTTAACTAAATAACCGAACAAGGGAAAATAAATGTAAAATCAACTCCCTCATTTTTCTTTTCTTTTCCACTCTTTATTTCTTTTTTTTTCTTTGTACTATTAAAGAACCAAACATAATCTTAATTTTTTAAATTTTTTAATAATAAAAAATAATAATATATATCATATTATGATCTTTGTTTATTTTTAAGATATTTACATGTTCTATGAGTCTAAAAAAAATATTAATATGAAGATTTTCTATTTTTTTTAATTTTTATTTGACTTTGAGAAAGAAATGATCAGCCATAATTGATTTAATATTTTTATTAATAATTTTATATTAATTTCTTTTTTTCTATTTTTCAATTAATAAGATAAAAATTTTCTTTAATGTAAAATAACAATAATAAAAATATAAAAAGTATATAACTAAAGCAACACCAATGTTTTTCTTAGTTAGATTAATGTTCAATACAAAACTATTGTCTTAATATTGACTAAAATTATAAAATTATTTAATCAAATATTTAATAAATAAATAAAAATAAAACAAAGGAAATGTCCCTATGGATTAATGGGCCTTTGTGATATGGTCTCATTATTGAAATTGGAAGTCAAAAAAGTCATAATTACAGAGTATAAAAGAAACGAACAAGCCAAAAAAAAACGCGGAAGGAGATAAAAGAAAGTAAGAAACTAATTAGACGCACATTTATTTATAATTTCTTTTGTTTTTTCTCCGTGTGAGAGGTGGGCAAAGATAAACGCTGCCCATAATTTTTCATCGTCTATGGATTCCAATTCCCAACAAACAGGTTCGTTGTTCATTAATCTTATTCGATTCTTGTTTGGTTAAAGATTTTGGTTTTTGATTTATTTGATTGGCTGAAGATTCAGATTTCTTTTCTTTTTTTTTTCTTTTTCTATTTCAATTTTTATGTATGATGATATCCTTGTTAGGGTTTTTCTTATATTGATTGCTCCAGTTCTTTACTCGATTCTTTCATTGAGTATCATATAAGGATTCTTATTTGCTCGATTCTTCTGAGGATTCTTGTTTTTGTAACACTGGCCATAAAAAATGGGAATTCTCAATTATTATATAGATATAGAGTACTAATTGAAATCTTTTTCTTATCCATATTGATGGGTGTTTTATTCCTCTATTTGATTGTTTGATTCTTAGAAATACTTGCATTTTTCTTATTGCAGGTAGTGGCCCTCCTGCTAAACCTTGGGAACAAGCTGGGGCCTCATCCCCTGGCCCTACGCCTTTTAAACCACCCTCACCTGGTAGCACCAGTGATGTCGTTGAGGCATCTGGAACAGCTAAACCAGGTGAAATTGTTTCAGCTGCTGATAAGAATACAACTGTGAACAGAAATACTCTTGGTAGGCCTATACCATCTAGGCCGTGGGAACAGCAAACATATGGGAGCGCATATGGAGGTTTCTATTGTTCTCTTTAAGTGTTCTCGTTATATAACTAATTGGCCCCTGATCTTTCCTAATGCAGTGGGAACTAACCAATGGAATATCCATGGGAACATTATTTTGTAAATTAATATGCATAAGACCAAGAGAGTTCCAGCCTTGTTGGGATTGGTTTGATTTGCAGCTTGCTAGGTGCATGTTTCTATGTTTTTTGCTTGGAGCTTAACATTTTCTATGTGCAATGCAGGCTATGGCTCTGGACTAAATTATAATTCCGGGTACGGTTCTGGAATGTATGGTTCTTCTTATGGTGGATTTGGAGGGTCTTATGGGGGTGGATTGTATGGAAACAACATGTATAGAGGAGGTTATGGTGGGATGTATGGAGGCGGCATGTATGGTGGAGGAATGTACAATAGTGGTTTTGGTGGTCCGATGGGTGGTTATGGAATGGGCATGGGTCCTCATGGTGATCAAGATCCAAATAATCCCTATGGTGCTCCATCATCTCCTCCTGGATTTTGGATTTCTTTCCTTCGAGTGGTAAGGAATTCACCTCCACCTTTTTTTTTGGCATTCTACGTTCTTGGTTCTTGCATCATTTCTCCTGCCTTTGATAGCTCAACTATATCAAATTATGAAGATGCTTAATATATTCTATGAAGGAAATTTCATTGATCAATTGGTATCATATAGCTAATAAAATAGCCGCTTATTCTCGTTTATTGTGACAGACATGTGCATTTACGAGCAGTATTCTTCTGTCTGAGTAAAGTTACTCGTCATTCCTAGGTCTTGGGTTTTGTATCTTCTTTTGGTACTATTAATGAATTGTAAGCAACATATGGCAACACTAGTATCCATGGATGTGGACTGTGATTGTCTGATAAAACTAAAAGCTAGGAAAGAACATGTTAATTTGACAATGAGAAACCATGCAGGAAATGCTTTTTCTTGGGAATGTAGAATATTTCAATGGGAATCATTCCATGGATAATGACTGAAGTTTAGTTATTTCAAGCATTTTTTTCATAGTATCTTGATGTGCTGTTGAGCTCTCACAAGTTGCCAAACTTTTGTCTTCCCAAACTACTGAGAGTAAGGGAGTAAAATTTTTAAGGAACTAAATCAGGCTATCAATTTGGATATATTGTCTAATTTGCTTCCAAGCTGGTTGCGATAAAACTTTCATTGAATAAATAATGTTTTAGCAGCATGGAAAAGTATATTTGATAAGTTTTTGTGCATGCTTTGATGCCTAATACCTAGTCTCTTTGAATATAGATAATTTCTTCCAGAATCATTTAATTGACAGTGGAATTTGATTGTTTTAAGAACCATCTTCATGGTATCTTGATGTGCTATTCAGCTGCAGCAAGTTGACCAAATTTGTTATCCCAGTCTATTCGGGATGAGGGCAAACTTTTTTTTGCCTCACAAAGAACTCTTAAATGCAACGTCCAATTCATACTTGTTTATGCTGAACAAATAATAGAATATTTGTTTTTTTTTTGGGGAATAACTAGCATTTTTTTACAACCTGCAAAGGTGAATTTGTAATTGTTTGGTATGCAATGATGGCAGATGCAAGGTGTTGTGAACTTCTTTGGTCGGATATCAATTCTGATAGACCAGAATACCCAAGCATTTCACATGTTCATGACTGCAATGCTTCAGGTTCTGCTCTTTTCAATAATATTTTGCTTTCAATTTAGTAAATGCATGTAAAATTAGAATTAAATTAATGGTTCAATTAGTGCAAAGCCAATATTCTCACTTCTGCATCATCATTCACCCCTGCTTGCATGGTTGTCCGTGGGGCGCTCCCTTCACCACCCAGGTGCACAACTACTCTTACTATAGGATGCATGCTAACTAGCAATTATCACATAATGACTCATGGCATTGTGTTCCGCAGCTTTTTGATCGCACTGGCTTATTGTATGGAGAGTTGGCCAGATTTGTTTTGAGATTATTGGGTATCAGGACCAAACCAAAGAAGGTTCAAGGACCAGGACCTAATGGTCTTCCTGCTTCCGGCAATCCCCACGGGGATCAACACTACATTGAGGGACCTAAGGGTGCTCCAAGCGGTGCATGGGATAATGTATGGGGAGACAATACTGGCAATTAACTTGAAATTTTCCAGCATTTTCATGATAAAGATACCAGAATGGGGAGTTATTTACCGGAGTTCAGATGAATGCAACCGTGTTTGTTTTATGGAGGTTGGCTTGGTACATTATATCTGCTGTCTATTTGAAATAAAATGCATGTTCTCCTTTCCCTCAAGAAGCCAGCATCCTCCGCATAATAATTGTGCCAAAGTCTTCTTGTCATTTTATACCAGAGACGCCCTAAAGGGGAAAGGGGGAAGAAATCATAACATGGTAGATGTTTGATAGCCAATTATGTTTTAGCATTATATTTGAATTGGAAGTGGTGTAACATTAAATTCGAATATATAAAATATTTGTTTGAAGCAAAAACACTTTGATAGCCATTAGCCTATTACTGTCTCTTACCAAAATCGTTTGGAGTTACAAATGCATTTGTTGCGAAGCCTTGATTTTTCTGCAACTTGCCATATTCCAAAAATGGCAGCAACCTTTTGTTCTGAAAATGTTATACCATGTTTTTAATGTGCTAACATTTAAACTGAATTTTATTATTAAAAATAATTAAATTTGAATTGATTATCACATTTGACCAGCTGAGATTGGCAATGGGACGGAGACCGGGATGGAGATAATTCCTATCCCTATGTGGGGATGGGAGAATTCTCGCTCCGGTTTCCACCTTATTGGTAGAATAGATTTGCTCCGCTCTTGTCCCTGTGATATTTCATTATTTTTTTTAAAATTAAAATTTAGTAATATAAAAAGTTAATAATTCATAATAATTATATATTATAGTAACATAATAATATAATAATTATATAAAATAAAATTTAAAAAAATTATAAAATTAGAAAATACAATACAATAAAATATATCAAACTAAATTTATTGTACAAGTGTAAATAATAAAAATACAATATATATATATATATATATAGGGTTCCGGAGGGAGAGAGGACGGGGATCTCATGTGGCAGGGAATATATTCCTCGTCTCCACTTCGCTCCGGCTAACAGAGAGAGAATTCTCCCTGTTCCCACTGCTGCAGAGGAAAAATACTGGAAATTTCCGTCTCAGTCGAAGCAAGTTTCTTCTGGTTTGTAGCAGTGACCACAAGACTTCATGATTCTGAATTCACTCATTTTTGGATTGCAATGAGACCTATATGAGATCAACAAAAAGTCCTGCAACATGATGGTGATATTAAATAGCAAAATAATTGTATGCTTCCACCATTGTTCATTGGCGTTTGCTCTGACAAGCTAGGCAACAGCCGTTGCAATTATTGCTGCAAAGGTAACTGCGAATAGAAGATTATGCAATTGTTTTCTGATTTGAGAAAAAGGGAAGGTGCAACATCCTATCAAGATCGTGCAAAATCCTATAAGATCAAGTCGTCTGCTCATACAACAGAAAACACCTAAGCACATGCCATCAAATTTCAAAATTGTTTTGCATACTGCAATCAACTCCCCTGCCTAGCATGCAATCCAAAATCAGGCAAGACAAAAAGTTCATCGACTCTGCTCTAGTTAAGATTCCTGAAATATAGCAAGATAAGAATGTGTGCACCTATGCATGGTTAATTCAAATATCTCAACACAAAAGAGCTGTCATTATAGTGTTTAGGACAGTTTTATGAAGTGAAAGAAATCCGAATGTTTAGAAGGTAAAAGTCTACAAATTCAAGTTATTCACCCAAAATCATATGTTTTCCAATTGTTTCTTTGCTTTCAAGATCCTTAATTGGCAAAATTATTCTCCCTCAACAAAATGAGAATAGGGTGTAAATCAGGAGGATGGGAAAGGGGGAAAGGAAAATGGGCAAGAATCAAATAGCAAAAATTCTTAAAGTAGTATGAACATTAGTATATTGTAATACAAAAAATTCATACCATACAACTGATGATGTTTGGAATACTGTCATATGTCATGTCCAAAACCGAAAAAGTCAAGTATTCATCAATGCAATCAAACACCTTGAAATACAAAACAAATTTTTGTATTCACCAGGGAAATTCTGACATTTCAATCAGCATGAGGTTGAACCAAGTTATATCTTACGGACGTTCATGAGCATTTCCACAAGGGCTAACTATCACCCACCATCATCTAATTGTCCAGTCAGGTTCTATACACATGATCTCTTCCTCCTTTACCTCAACATTACCTCTATACAATTTGAACAACTCTATGGCAGCAGGAGATAATCGACAACTCCTGCCGATATATAAAACTGAGAGCCTTTTGCACCCTTCTCTTAGAGCCTGCAGCCCACGATCACACAAATTCCGGCAGCGGTTCACATGGAGTTTCTCCAATTTATTGCAGTTGAGCCGAATAGACTTCCATCCTGAAATCTTGACTGCATAACACAATGCTAAATTCCATTCTTTTAACAAAGGGCACCCCTTTGCTATTGCCACAATGGACTCATCACCAACAGTTTTGCACATCCGAAGGTTGAGGATTTTAGGCCTTTTGGCAAAACCTGAACCAATTGCTGCCAAACCATCTTCACAAATAAACCAGTTCATGCTAGAAATATTTAAATACTCAAGCCCACCTCCACTAACAATTCCCACTATCCCTTTTGGTTCAAGGCTACAAGACTCAGCATCTATGTAAGCTAAAGTTGGTGAACATCCTGTAAGACCACTACCATTTATTCCTCTGCAACAAGACATCTTAACTGCTTGAAGATGGTGGCATTCTTGACAGAGAGCTTTCAGTCCACGGTCAGAAACAAGTGGACAGTATGAAAGATTTATTTGCTTCAAAGCAGAACAACCTATAGCTGGAGTTTCTAACCCGATATCAGTAATATTGCATCGATAAAGACTAATAATCATTACAGAGGAACAACCACTAGCAACTAAGGAAAGACCATGATCTGTGATTCCAAAACAGCAATCCAGATAAAGGGAGTGCAACTTTGAACCATAAAACTGCAATGGGGTTAGGCCTGAATCAGATAGCTCAGTGCAACCAGATAGTGACAAGTGATGTAAATGCTGAAAGCGAGTGAGCAGCCTATTGAGATGATAGAAGCCAATATGAAGGCTGGTCTGAGATAATGACGAAAGGTTAAGGAGGGATAATGAACATTGGAATTGCAAGGAACGGCGGCCAATATTTTGGATATTATACCAACGACGGCAAGTCAAGCCAAATGATTCTCGATCAGAACTACAGTCAAGTCATTGGAAAATAATAGAGAGGCAATCATCAGGCAGGTGCATGACAGAGGAAAGAACACCATTTGAATGATTTTCCATATCAAAATTTGTTAGCACTCCTCTGAAGGCTGTAAAGCTCGGACCTTCATGGTAAACTTTTTATAAGCGGAGCTAGTTGAGCTGGCAGAGTCAAAACCACAGAGAGCGGCTGAATCTCCATATCCATAGCCTATATGAACCCCACATTTACGGCACAGGAGTTTAGTTTTAGAACCATAACGGCCCCAATAGAAAGGAAGACAATTTACCTCATCAACCTGAGTGAATCGACTAAGATCAACAGAAAGGAAGGAGATAAATCCTTTCTTTATGGATTTATGATATTCAGAATCTATGCTGGAGGTAATTCGATTGGAAGATGTCAAATTCAAAGGGTATCCACAAGACCCACAGCTGCAAAAGAAAATGGAAAATCTATCAAATGCAAATATCGACAAGTCATAATGTACAGCATATAGAAAAACAAAAGATATCAATGTATTTTACAAACACCAATAACTGAAGAAAGTTACACGGATGTGGCAGATAAGAATATTAATTGGCTAATAGTTTTGACAGTCAAGTAATTTTGGTCCTTACAAAATGTTCATAATATCTTGGCCATTCAAGGATGATAGTGATTTGTCAGAAAAATGAAGCAGACTTTATAATAGATGAGAGCAGGTTTGGATGAACAGAAGGTTTTAAGAAGCGACAAGATTGTAGAGATGCGAAATAACACTCCATGGAACTATATTTGTGATTCTTGACCGGCTGAAAATCAGTAAGCAAACAAGGCTAGATAGATGATAGACTTCAAAATTAAACTAAAGACATCTAAAGAAAAGTAAACAAACCAACTCAACTCAACTCAACTCAATTCAACAAAACCTTAATCCAAAGTTAATCGAGGTCGGCTATATAGATTCTGTTTTTCCACTCGACACGATTTAGGATTATATCTTCGAAGAGATATACAATCGTAAGATTATCCTAAACTACTTTTGTCCAAGTTAGTTTAGACATACCTATGTCTCTCTTAACTATTTCAATTTTTCTAATCGACATATCATTAGGTCTTCGTTTCACATGGCTAAATCACCCCAATAGGAGTTACTTCTGCCTTCTCTCTAATATACTCATTTCAGATGTTATCCATCATAATATGTCCACACATTTATTTTTTAACATTCTCATTTCTATAATAAGCATCTTGCCTATGTGCTATCCTTTCACTGTCCAACACTCACTACCATATATCATAGCAAGTTATATCGCACTGCAGTAAAACTTTCTTTTCAACTTAATTGGCATCATTTGATCACATAAAACTCCTGTGGCAATCCTAAACTTCATCCAACCAATTTTAATCTAATGGCTAACATCTTCTTTGCAACCTCACCTTCTTGAAAAATTGAGTCTAGGTACTTAAAATGAATACTATAAGGTACAGTCATTCCGTCCAAAATAACTTTGCCCTTTCTCCATTTGCCTTACTAAATCTATAATACATACATTTAGACTTAGTTCTACTTAACTTAAAACCCTTGGATTTAAAAAAACTTTTCCATAACCCCAACTTCCTATTTATTCATGTTTAGATCTCATTGATAAGTACAATATTATCCGCAAATATCATGCACCATGGGATATTGGCTTGTATATATCTTGTTAGCTCATCTATGACCAAGATATAGAAATAAGTGCTATATATGGAAGAAACATTTCTTCCAACAATTCATTTAGCTATATTTTATATTTTCTTGCAGTGTCAGATATGTCAAGGGTTCAAATGTTCCCTGATAACCTCAACTATGTCATTAGGAAATATTTAACTAGAAATTTAAAATGTAGTGGTAAGGGCATGCATTTTTGGTGGAAAATCTATTGCATGCAGAAGAATCAATGATAGACTCAACCTTGAAAAAGTGCCAGTCAAAGATTATTAATACTTAGAACTACAAAAGTTCAAGAGAGAAATCAATGTGTAACTTAAAGAGACCATCAAAAGGAAAGAAATGACCATGACAGCAAGGTATAACATAATTGAATCACTATTTCATGAGTTAATCAGTTCTCAAAGTTAACATTAAAGTCCCAAAAGCACTGCTCAAAAGGCTTATGTTTTTGGAATATGCAACAATAAGGAACACCTAAAGGATCGGAATGGCAATTTAATTGACAATCTCTGAAGAAGCATTATTCAATACAGCATGAAGACTTTGAACACAAATTTTCTATAGTTGTTTAAACTAAAGAATTGCCAAGAACTAATAGTGTATAATCCAATTATAGAAATTATCAAAGAATGCCAACTGCTTAGTTCATCAAAGGACCAACAAAACAACTCATAGCTGAACTATTGGCAATAGCTTGATTCATACAGATTGTTCTGATAAGAGAATCTTACACCAAAAGCTTTCATCAACATGCCTCTGATAAAGTTCCTTAATGTCAAAATGCAAATCTCAAAGATCCAACCACTTCATTTTTTCAAAAGATTCCACTGCAGTAGTACATATAAATAAAGATATCACATTCTAAAGAAAAACTGCTAAATAAACTGGATTCTTTTTTCCGTTCCATTTAAAAGGCTAAAAAACAGACAAACAATACTGGAGTAGACAGTAGACTAGTTTTACGAGTTCGATCGAAACCAACATAACCCAAGAAAGATATAAAGAAATAAACCCTCAAAAGAAACACTATAAAAATTTAATCAGACATCATCCAAGTCAGTTGATGAGAAAACTTGTGATTGCACTCAAAGATGCAATCTAATTCATTCAATTTCATTAGAAACCCAAACATCTCATGACCAGATTTTGAAACTATAGGATCTTCTATTTCCGCCTATCATTTTTTCTTAATTATACGAATACCCATCAAAGAAAATCAGCGAAAGAATATCATATGTTCAACGATAGAATTAATTTTCCCCATTCACATTACAAATCCTTTCTATAAAATGCCAATAATTCTAGCAATTATCTTGAAAAATGAAACACTTGTGATAAAAAAAAGGCAACCAAAACACTGACAGAATATACAAAACATCATCGTACGAACTCCAATTCAGACACATTGAACAAGAAAACCCAGAACCCAGAAAGAAAAAGAGAGAGAGAGAGAGAGAGAGAGCATAAGTTTAAGGTGGGTCATTAGATTTACCTGTAAGAGATGTCATCTTGGGACATCCTCAGTAAGATAATGAAATTAAGGAAATTTCTGGGATCCCATTTGACTTTTTTTTTAATTGTGATTTGTGAGTGAGGATTAAATTTAGGAGTAAAAACGACAACTTTTGTTAGTTTCAGTTAGGTGAAGACTGTGAAATAGTGATTCTGAGCCAATGCAAATGCTATTTAGAGATTTTTCATTGTTTTCAATATTTCTTCAGATGGTTGGGGGTGGAACTGTGGAAGTCGAGTTCGATTTTCGTTTAAGTTTTTTGTGGAGACTCGCTATTTACAAAAATAAAACCCTTTTACTGAAGCTGTAAGTAAGAATTACGATTAGAAATGCTTATTCTGATGGTGATCCGGGGGATTCTTTGGAGGGATCAATGCCTTCTCATGTATCAAAATAGAAGAAGAAGACGGGCATTTATTTCATTTTTATTACTAATTACCTATTATTATCGATAAAATCTAATTTGTTTATCATGTCGCGTTTTGGTATTTTATATTAATTATGGAAATTATATGAAATTTTTTTATAAAATTTATTAATTTATCATATTTTATCTATCAAATCTCTATTTTTATTATATTTATTTTATCAATTATCTTTTTTTAAAGTTATTTTTATCAATCATCTGATTATTGCAATTAAATAATTATAATTTATAATTTATATTATTAATTAATAAAAAAATATGGTTATATACTAATATGACAAACTCTAATGGATATTCCTTTCAAGGGCTATGATTTCACTTGGACAGGGGTTAGATATTCCGAAAAAATTTGGGAGCGCTTGAATCGAATTATGGCTAATGAATCGTTTTATGATCTCTTCACAGATATTAGCATTCGTCATCTTGGTAAGACTTCATCAGACCACTCCCCATTGTTACTGTCTTGTCAGAATTCGAATATGTCTATTCCAAAAGCATTTAAGTTTCAGCATATGTGGCTTTCTCATGACACCTTTTTTACTATGGTTCGACGGAGCTGGGATTCTAATTTTTTTCGGTGGTGGTATGAAAGACCTTTTCATGAAGCTTAATCTTCTCAAGAACTCAATCAGAGAGTGGAACAAAAGCACTTTCGGTAATATTTTTCATGGCACTGAAGAGGCAGAAAAGGAGGTAGTTGAGGCCAAACGGATTTATGTCTCAGATCCTTCAGTTACTAATCGAATCGAATGGCAGAAGAAACATGCTTTCCTTTTGCAGAAATACAAGTTACAGGAAACCTTTTGGAGACAAAAAGTTCACATTAAATGGCTTACAGAGGGAGGCTTATAGAGGGAGAATCTAACTCTAAGTTTTTTCATCAATATGTAAAGATATCCAGTAAATTGCAGCGGATATCAATAATAAAAAATTCAAAAGGAAAGTGGATAACTGATCAATAAAAAATAAGCAACGAAACTGTATCATTTTTTTAGAAGCTATTTGGTGATGAAAACCATGGATCTTTCGACTCTCTCATTGAGGTAATTCCCATGGTAATCACAGAAGCTCATAACGCAGCTTTAGAGCGAATCTCAGACGACAAGGAGATTAAAGAAGCTGTTTGGCAACTTGATCCTAATAGTGCCCCTGGTCCGGATGGTTTCGACGAAACATTCTTTAGGCAATGCTGGAATATCATTGCTTGGGATGTTTGCAACGCAGTCAAGGAATTTTTCCTTGGTCTGCCAATTCCACAATCACTTAGTGCAGCTCAGATTGTTCTCTTGCCGAAGGTTCAACATCCATCGGACTTCAGCCAATTCCGCCCCATTTGTTAGTAAGGTATGTACCCGAATAATTGCTAATAGAATGGCTCCATTACTTACTCTTATAATCTCCCAAGAACAGGCAGGTTTCTTAAAGGGACGTTCAATTCATGAGCAAATTCTATTAGCAAACGAGATGGTTTATGATATGGACAAGAAGACTAGGGGACATAACTTAGCAATCAAACTTGACATGGCTAAGGCCTTTGACAGAGTCTCATGGTGCTTCCTTGAGTCGGTTCTTCTTAAATTCGGGTTTTCAAGCAAGATTATCAATCTGATAATGTCTAATCTCAAAGCTACAAGATTATCGGTTATGGTGAATGGAGTCAGCTGTGGGTTTTTCAATCCTAAGCGTGGTGTCAAGCAAGGAGACTCTCTCTCTCCGTATTTGTTCATTATAGCGGCGAAATGTTTCTCAAGAGGGCTAAACAAACTAATTGGGAAGGAAAAGATAACTCCATACAAGACTACTAGAGGATGTGAGGTGATGTCTTATCTTGCTTTCGCCGATGATCTGCTCATATTTTTGAATGGTGATGTTAAAAGTGCTAAGCAATTCAGAGCCTTTCTCACAGCATATCAACAAGGATCCGGTCAAGCCATCAACTTTGGAAAGTGTTCTTTCTATTGTTCGAAAAAAGCTAGCCATGGTTTTATAGACAAGATAGCACATATTCTTGACATCAAGTGGCATTCACTTCCCTTCATGTACTTAGGGGCCCCTATATATCAATGCATCAACCGTTCCACTTACTGTCAATATCTTTTACAAAAAGTGGATACAAAACTTCATGGTTGGATGAAAAAGTTGCTGTCAACTGGTGGCCGTCTTCTGCTCATTAAACATGTCTTGAGTTCAATTCCAATTCATACATTGGGGGCTATGCAACTGCCGAAACAAATTATTGATGCTTTGGAACGAAAATTTGTTTCTTTTTTCTGGCATTCAGGTGTTGAACGGCGCTATCATTGGGTCAGGTTTGAAAAATTCTGCTACCCCACTTCTAAAGGTGGTATAGGAGTCCGATCGCTTGTATATTTGCAAAAAGCCTACTCAATAAAGCTTTGGTTGAACTATTAAAAGGGAGATACTCCTTGGGCAAGGATTATAAGGAAAAAATATGGTAAAGCTGGTCATATGAAATTTTTGCAAACTGACTCCCCTACATGGAAGAGAATTTGCAAGATCTCGACCACTGCTTCTTCTCTTTTTACGCAGCAAGAGAATGGAGATTGGGTTAGTAACAAGACAAACTCTAAGTCTTTTGTCTTGGCAGAAATTTATGATGCTGTGAGAGAAAGGAAAAACGAGCTACTATCGTACAGGATGACTTGGAATTTATTAATTCCCATCAAGTATTCAATACTTGCGTAGAGATTATGGCACAATGCCCTACCATTGCCGGAAAGACTTCAAATGATGGGGATTCAAATGGCCACCTGCTGTCCATTTTGCTTATCTGCTGCAGCTACTACATCTCACATGTTTTACCTCTGTGCTGAAACTATGAAAATCTGGCAATTTTTCAAACAATCTTTGCAATATAATGCCTCGGTCCAGTGCACAATTAAAGAAGAATTCATATTGTGGTGGTCTCAATTCTCTCCTAACTCGCTGGCGGGCAAAGTCATGGCCTTCATTCCTTAGGTAATTCTCTATCACATATGGTTAGCCTTTTGTAAAATTACATGGGATGGCGAGGAGGTATATAGTCCAAGCATTATCAGGTCCATCCTCACCTCAATTTTTAATTGGGGAGTAGCTTATTCCTCTGCCAAATTTGCAAAGTCCATGGCTTTATTTCAAGAATTCTTGCCAGAACAATTTGGCAAAAGATGCAAATTAAAACCAACTCTCGTATATTGGCGTAAACCAGTTTCACCAAGATTCAAGTTTAATGTCGACGCTTCGGTGACTGTCAATATAGCGACCGGTGGACCTATTGTCAGGAATTGCAATAGATGCTTTATAGCAGGTCTCAGTTTTTTCTTACGGACTTCTAATCACAACCAAGCTGAATTGCAAGCTGCTTTTGAAGGAATCCAATGGTGTATTCAGAAACATTACTTGCCGCTGAAAATAGAGACTGACTCAGCCTGAGTTCATAATCAAATCACATCCTCTCGGATTTCTACATCAACAACAATGGCCAGCCACATTAAAAGCTTCATTGACAGTTCAAACTCGGCTATACTACATACAGGGAGGGTAATCAAGCCGCAAATTTCCTTGCCATAGACTGTAATGAGTATGAAGCCTGCTATTTATTTGTCTTTTAATTCTTTCCCAAATTTTCTCAAGTGCATTATAAACTCGGATAATATGTGTTCTCCATATATCCGTCACAAATAGTTTATCTATAAAATTACAGCTTCGAAAAAAAAATGATATGAATAAAAATTATTAAAAATAATACATTATTAAAAATAATTGCAAATTATATAATATTAAAAATTAAAAATTAATTCATGTGTGAAAAAAATCAATAATATTGATTACTATTTTTTAGCTGATAATAGAAAACTCAAAATAATTCAAATTAATAATCAATCCAGTTGAATTGAATTCCATTGGTTTTTTGTTAGATTAATAAAACTAACTAATTTTCTTATCTATCCTTCAACTTCACTTTTTTTTCCCCACACAGTAGGTACTTTTATTTATGTTCGTTTAACGATTTTAAGCATAGATATAATTTTATTCTAAATCTCAAATTAAATTTCTTTATTCCTTCCTTAAAAAGTATTCAGTGAAATTTAAACTCGTACTCTCATTTATTTATCCAGCCTATTCACATCATTTTTTTTAATTTATTTTATTTGATGCAATGATACCATTTTAAAGGATACAATAGGATTGTAAATCAGTTATATGTGAAGTGATTAAATTTTATTTGTGAATTACTCATAATTTGAATGGATTTTACTTGGTTTGACTAACTTGTGAGTTTAATTGAATATTAAAATTTTATATAATTTTAAATGTATTTTTATGCAACATATGATAATTTATCAATTTAAATTTGAGTTCAGACTTATCTAAGTTTGTTGGAATTTTATTTTAATTTTTTTAGTATTTTAATATAGAAAAAATGACCTCCTCCATAAATTTTTATAAAATTTATATTTTTTTATCAGGAGTATTTTAATAATTTTATTATAAACTTATAATAAATTTATAATAAAATATATAAAATTTATAATAAATTCATAATAAACTAAAACCTAAAATATGTTATTTTAATAAATTAATCATAATTTTATAAATTTAAATATATTTTAAAATATGATAAATTTAATTTTTAAATTTTTTTTATATTTTTATCAAAAGCCTTATAATATAGAAGATAAAAATCGAACATAAATATATTCAAATAAAATATATTTATCGTTAGGTTATTTTTGGGAATGTAAAATTTTATTTTAATATTAATAAATTAATATAATTTTTTAATCATGTTACATCAAAATATTTTAAATATTTATTTAATTCAAAATTTTAAATTTAAAAATAAAAATTTAGCTCAAATTAGAGTTGAATGCAATGCAACATCAATGCGATTCGATTTGATTACATTTTTAGAGTATCTTGTGATTTACGAATAACCTACTCATAAATTAAGTAAACTGCTAAATAAACTTTATCAATATTTACATATACATACACTAATCTTTTTTTTTTTTGATAAAATATACATACACTAATCTAATAAAAATATTATATTAGGCAAAACATTTATCACTTGTATTTATTTTAGTATAAGAGATAAAATTTTACATTTAAAGTAAGCGAATATTTTTAATCAATGTTAAAATCTTGAAATTCTAATACGTTTTCTGTCCAATGGTTTGAAAAGAGAAAAAAAAAAAAAAAGAAATTCTAATCTTAAAATCAGTTTAAACTTTTTTATAATTTCACTTTTAAATTTTTCATCTTCAAAAACCATAAAAAAATATGTTTTAAAAAAAATTTTGAATATTATTTTAATTTGTGTTGAAGAAAATTCTAAGGATCATAGAATGAATGTAATGGTTAGGCCTGCTGGCCTAACCATATTTCATATTGTTGCTTCTATTATGTAATGTTTGCTTTGAACTGAGTGGAAGGAAAAACTACAGTTCAGGTAAGTGAGTTTTTAAGGAGCGTGTGATGTATGTTGGTTTCGTCCTAGATTTTTTATTTTTATTTTTTTAAAACTAAAAATTAAAAATAATTTTTAGTTTTATTGATCATTTATTTAGTATAAAACAATTTTTATTTAATCAGAAAAAATAAAATTTTAATAATATTACTCAACATGTTTTGATTTAAAAAAAAAAAAAAGCTGAAAGCAAGAAGTAAGAAAAACCACTCCTAATTCTTCTAACAAGAGCATCTATTTCAATTGGACAAAGATTAACAATAGCCAAACTACATGCATTAATTAGTAGTTTTTCTTAGTTAGTGCAATTTATTTGTCAAAGAACCAACTATATGTGCTAAAATATGAACACAATAGGTAGTTGACCTTTTAACATGAACAATTAAATTATTAGTAATAATTTTAGAAAATCAACCCAATCTTCTATCACTTGACCCAAATGCGACATGTCCCAGTATTATCAGCCATGCCTTGTACCAAGCTGAACTCATTGAATCCAAAAATGACATTACTTAGAAACCTTTAATCCAGCTCAGGGCTTCAAGAAAGCTCAAAGGTTCTGCAATTGTTGATTCTAGTGGTACTTGAAGCAAATCATTTTTTAGATACTTTTATAAAGAGAATATATATATATATATAATATACAGTATATAAAATATGCAAAACAATATTTTATTGATATAACCAAATAATGACAACAAAATTAAGAAGATTCACTCTCACTGCAACATGCCTTTAACAGTTTAAAAAGAAGGGTTGGGCCAATTACAAAACAAGTTGCGGCAAAAAGTAAACTCATAAATTGTTTGGGAAAAATCCTGAAGGCCCAACCAGCAAATTGTTCATTGGCAATAAGAGTCGGTGCACTGTAATAAAGATACGCAGAAGACAGAACAATGACAAATGTCATGAAATAAATGAGCAGAGCCTGAACACCACCAAGTGCGGGAGTTATAATGATTTAGAACAATAGTAAGTAGTGAAGATGAGAAGCAAAGTGCATCAGAGTAAAGAAACCTTGCAAAATCATATGAATCTAACACAATGTTCATAGCCTTGCCAGGACCGTAAAGATCTGAGGAAGAGAAGTTTAATGGTGGAGTTTTAAAATAATTCATCTTTTTGGTAAGCTTATGGAATGGATTCATGATAAATGAGTTTGTGAATTTCTCTATGTCTGGTATTTGGGTAATGTTTGTAATGTTGTAATTAGATGGCCAATCTTGGCATAGGCCACCTGGAGGACTTAATGCAGCTGCAAAGCTAAAAGCTGCACACATTGAAGCTAAAATGATTATCCCATCTTTTTATTGACTCAAATCGCAATTCTAATCTTTCTCGGTGCTACGGGCCTGGGCTTAGTCTCAGGCTTGGGCTTTGTCTTGGTCTTGGACTTGGTTTTGGTGAGTTCTCTACTTGATCTTGATGGACATTTCCAAATATGTTGCTTCAACAGCAATATGTTCCACTTTACGTAATTCCAAATCTCTGGGTAGCTGGGCTTCACCAAGCATTTTCTCAATAATCATGTCTTCAGATTCTGAAGTGCATAACTTAGCGATGTCTAATGCAGTTTGCCCATTTCCATTCACAGCGTTGACATTCACCTTTGTGTCCCTTAACAAAATTTTTATTGTCTGTGCTTGAAGCAAGAAAACAAATCCAACCAATTGACAAAAATGAGCATAATTATAATGTGGGTGAGAAAAAAAATAGATAAATTGCATTGGTCTTATTACCTGTACTTGTTTTCTAGCAGTAGCTAGATGCAGTATAGTGTTACCATCTTGATCCACACGGTTCACAAGATCATCAACAAAATTGACTTGAATAAGAAACGAAAGCAAAGATTTGATAGCCTCACATTGGTTGTTCTTGACAGCAAGGTGAAAAATAGTTTCCTCTTTATTAGTGAGCTCTTTAGCTGCCTCAGGACAACAAGACAGTAACTGTTGCATAACAACTGCTCTTCCTTTAACTGCAGCACAATGAAGGGGAGTCCTTCCATTCACGATCCTTTAGAAAATTAAATTATAATTTGAAAGATAATAAATAAAATTTTGAAAGTAAATTTCGTGCTGCATTATTAGATTTAATAAAAAATAATTTATATTATTTATTTTAATTTATATTATTACCAAAGTATGTACCACTAAGTGATATACTTAGCGCGATTTTATTTATCGTACAGATGACATAATTAGTATCAAAAGCTCTGCTGGACCTGAGCAGGTATAAGGAGTTCGAATTTTGCTGAAAGATTTGTTTTGTTATTTGGGACCATAGTCAGTTTACAATCATGTAAATATCTACGTGTAAAATTTATTTTAATTATGTACATTATTTATGTATATCTAAAAATGTTGTAAAATATAAAGTTTTTGGGATAAATGAGAAGTTTTTATATATATATTTTTTAAATATGTATTTATATATACTTGTTTGATTTTGAGAAATACTGAAAGATTGTGAATGTATGATTTTTAGGAGTGCAAAATTTTTATTCAGGTTGAGTTATTGATTTTTAAAAAATGTCCAAAATACAATTGAAACACTGGCAAATTTTTTTTCCAAAATTTTTCTTTAAAATTTATATTTTTATTAATTAAATTATTTTTGCTTTTACTTATAAACTTGTTAAGGTGCATTTACAATATTCAAATATTTTTATATAAATACGTGAAATTTTATAAATATCAAAGATGATAATATTGTTGTATTCTATATGTGTATTATACATATACGAGTTGTATATATTATATATATAGGATATAATAGTGTTATATAAAATTACAGAGGTGGAATATATACTATGCATGATAACATAGTTAAGACAATAAGTGATACAAATACTGCATTATTAAGAGTGTCAAAGTTGAAACCCCAGTTCAACTTGTTATAAGTCCTCTCTAAATCAATTTTCACCATCATAAAGCCTTTCTTCCTCTTCATCTTGCACATAGAATGAATAATTTCTTGGGCTATGATAATATTTTCTAAATACATAATATTCGATTGGTTTGCCGTTCTAAATGAGATATTTAGTTGGAATCATCATCATATTGTATAATTTTTTCAATTGAACTGTCAGGTAATAATTTTAACAAATCACAACAATCTTCTATTAGTTGACTCAATATGAATATTACAAGCCGCATTTATACCAAATTTAACGCATCATATCAAAATTGATATTACTTAGATTTAAACTTTTAATCCAGCTTAGGACTTTTGGAAAGCTCAAAACTTACGCAATTTCTCGATCTAGTGGCCCCTGAAGCCAATAATAATTCAGGTACTTTTGTAAAGTGAATAAAAAAAACATTTTAACAAAAGATTATATATACTCCATATGACAGATAAAAATGTACGCAATATTGCTCACACTCAAAAACTCTTATTATTATTATTTTTTAATAATTACAAGTGAAATTCTAATTCTAATTACTTAACTGTATCATTTAATTAATATAAGCAAATAACGAAGAAGATTCACTCCCTGCAACATACACTTAACAGACCCCAAAGATGGGCTGGGGCAATAATAAAACAGGTACCGACAAAAAGTAAACTCATAAATTGTTTGACAAAAACCTAGAAGGCCCAACCAGCAAATTTTTCATTGGCAGTGAGAGCCAATACACAGAAATAAAGATACATAGAGGACCCAACAATGACATATGTCATGAAATAAATGAGCATAGCACGAACACCACCAAGTGCAGGAGTTATAATGATTAGAATTATAGTAAGAACCGAAGATGTGAAGCAAAGTGCATCAGAGTAAAGAAACCTTGCAAAATCATGTGATGCTAACACAATGTTCATAGCCTTACCAGGACTGTAAAGATCTGAGGAAGAGAAGTTTAAAGATGGAGCTTTAAAATAGTTTATTTTTTTGGTAAGCGGATATTCATGATATATGAGTTTGTGAATTTCTCTATGTCTGGTATTTGGGTAATGTTTGTAATGTTGTAATTAGAAGGCCAATCTTGCCAAAGACCACCTGGAGGACTTAATCCTGCAGCAAAGCTAAAAGCTGCACACATTGAAGCTAAAATGATTATGCCATTTTTTATCGACTCAAATCGAAATTCTAATCTTTCTCGGGGCGATGGGCTTGGTCTTTGTCTTGGGCTTGAGCTTCGATTTCGTCCTGGTCTTGGTCTTGGTGAGTTTTCTACTTGATCTTGATGGAAATTATTAACGTCTTCAACAACTATAAGTGGCTCTTTAGGTAATTGCAAATCTCTCGGTTGCAGAGCTTGACGAAGCATTTTCTCAATGATCATGTCATCAGATTCTGATGTGCATAACTTAGCAATATCTAGTGCAGTTTGCCCATTTCCGTTCACAAAATTGGCATTCACCTTTGTGTCTCTTAATAAAATTTTTATCGTCTGTGAACAAATCCAATCAACCAAACAAATTAAACTTGGTTCTTTAGCATTTTTTATATATCATAATTATTACTTTAAAATATTTTTTTTTCTTTTAATGCTTTTTGGCAATTAAGTGATATTATAAGCCAATTAATATATCAAATACTATATAATAGTAAGTTCATCTCTAAAGTTAGATCAAAAAGATATTATCCATATCAATGATGTTTTGGCTTAATGGTACTGGAATCATCTTTGAACTTAAAAGTTCTTGAGTTCAAGTAATATTCAGAACCAAATTTTCTAATGCGACGCATCTAAAAAAGTGCCTTAAGGAAAATAACTTTTGTAGCGTGCCCTAAGAACAAAGTTATCTTGAACAGTTTAACTTCATTTGACAAAAATGTGGGTGAGAAAGAAAATTGGTAAATTGCATTGATCTTATTACCTGTACTTGTTTCCTAGCAGTAGCTAGATGCAATATAGTGTTACCGTCTTGATCCACACAGTTCACTAGATCATCAACAAGATTGAGTTGAATAAGGAACGAAAGCATAGATTCGATAGCCTCACATTGGTTGTTCTTGACAGCAAGGTGAAGCATAGTTTCCTTTTTATTAGCGAGCTCTTTAGCTGCCTCAGGACAACAAGACAGTAACTGTTGCATAACAACTGCTCTTCCTTTAACTGCAGCACAATGAAGGGGAGTTCTTCCATCACGATCCTTTAGAAAGCATAGAGTACTATTAATATTTAGTAAATCTGCTACAATTTGTGAATACCCTTTTGTTGAAGCCAAGTGAATTGGACTAAATCCTTCGATGTTTAATTCTGTAGCTAATTCAGGATTTTGATTCATCACCACTTTCGCAAATTTTGCATGCCCAAGCTTTGTTGATATGTGTAGTACAGTATCTGAAGGTTCAAGTGTATCATTATGGAGGATGAGTGGATTTTCTTTTTGTAATTCTGATAAAGTTGCCACATCTCCATTGCAAGCAGCAATGTAGAGTCTTGGATCCATGTTAATTAATTATTTTGATAATCTAATTTCCATTGTAGGGTTCATTTACATGTGTTGATGAGGCACATACTCCCATCAATAGGAATTTCAGAGAAACAAAACGAATTGTTTTATTAATAATTGAAATGATAATGACTATAAATGGACGATAAAAAAATGAAACTAAAGACAATAGTAATGCCATTATTTATATCTAATATTTATCATCAAGAGTGCTTTTCTAGGAAATCAATTAACAATGATGAGGTCTGTGAATTCCCAATCTTGAAGTTACATTCATTACTGCAAACAGATGTATCGAAAACTCCTAAGTTGAAGTTATATTCGTTGAAGTTATACTCGTTGAAGTTGATGTGCTGTGTACAAAAAATAATTTATTAATGTAACTTGGATTTGATTATGCAGAGTATATAATCTTAATCTCTAGAGCATTCTCTTAAAGTTTACCCCCACTAAAATTATTATTTAGTTATGCAACTGCATATATAGCTAGGATGAAATAGAGTTGAAACCTTAAAATGAAAGAAACTGAACGTAATTAAATTTTGAACTTTGCATTGTCTTTTTCTTTTTCTTTTTCTTTTTTAATATAAATGTTGTCTTATTTGAAGCAATTAAGTTGGTAATTTGACTTGAAAGAAGCAAGAACATTATATAGTTTTTAAACTCAATTATTGAGAGCATATTATTGAGAAAATGTCTCAATATCACTGCCATAATTTTACTCTTGAAGATTCAAAACACCCCACTTCTTCACATGCACTTTTGAAAGATTTATTGAAAATAAATTGCAAATTGTGCCTTTTTATTAAGGATTCCGTGAAAGAATTTCTCTTCATTGCACTGCACTAAAAGATAAAATAGATGATGCTAATGAGGTTTCCTTCAAAGCAGAGATTGTTGTTGTGAAAAATAATCAAAATCAAGTTATTAATTATGAACTTTAATTACTTTGAATTCTATCTGAGGTCCAATTAGATAGAAATGTTGATCGAGCTGGGTTGGGCAGACTCAACAAAAAAGAATTTTAATCAAATACTATTTTTATTTATTTTAATAAAATATAATATATTATTATAATTAATTTACTTCTAATATCTCTGTTTTTCAAATTATACTATAATTAAAATATTAGATATATTTTGTTAATTATATAATCAAGCAGAATGATTATAAAATAAATATAAAAAAATTAGTTGCAACACAAATTTGTAATGATTTTAATAATGTACAATTAGTTTTTTTTTTTTTGAAAAAAAACTTAATTTTACATTATGCAAATTTTGATTATCTCTTATTAATATTATTTTTAACTAAAATTTTATGATTTTTTCATATATAATTAAATTAAAAAAATAATTGTGGAATATTAAAATTATTGCAAATTTTATGTGGCAAATACTTTATTTTATATTCATATTATATTCATATTATTTAACTATATATTTAAAATATTCTGTTAATTTATAATATTCTTTGAAGATTTTATTATATTGTCAAATTTAAAAAATACAACTATTTAATGAATTATAATATAATTTGTAAACTTGAGATATTAGAAGTAAATTGATAATAAGAATAAATTATATTTTAGTAGAATGAATAAAAATTATAAATTTATATTTTATTTAATAGTTCTTATATAATAAAAACTCTGCTCATTGAACACCTCTACAATTAGATGATGAAACTTATTAGAAGCACCTTAATAAATATTTCAGGTGACATATATCTTGTCAATCTTACCACTTCATTTTTTTTAGCATATGAAAAATCGAATTTAAATATATTATCCAGACTATTTACCATTAAACTCAAAATTAATTATTTAAATTGGGTTCCTAATTAAACTTACTACTCTAAGCTACAATTTTTTATCACAAAATTATAATTTTTTAATGAATGGCCACGATTTATTTCTTGTACAGATGATACACACATGTTGTTTCTTATTTATTACTATTATTATAAACTCAAATCACACTTCCTATTTTACAAAATTTAATAAAAATTAATTATTTTATTCAAAATATAAATTTATACATATTTTTGTTATATTTTTTTATTTTAGTATGTGACATATTTATTAAATATTTTTAATAAATAATATTACATATAAGTATAATATTTTTTATCAAAAATATAAATATAATAGAATTTAAATGTATTAATTAATTTATTAAAATGAGAAATGAGTTATTTATCATTTTAATGTACAAACCCTCCAGTCTCAAAAGAAAATAACTCGTTGCCGTTGATGTGCTTGTTTTGTTATAGTCAGATTAGGGTTTTAGCATTTTATTATTATTATTATTATTGTTGTTGTTGTTGTTGTTGTTGCCGTTGATGTGCTTGTTTTGTTATAACCGGATTAGGGTTTTAACATTATTATTATTATTATTATTGTTGTTGTTGTTGTTGTTGTTGTTGCTGCTGCTGCTGCAGGCAAGAGGCAACCATCATTTTACCACTACTGGTGCTTGCTGCTGCTGACATTGTGAGCATCACAAATGGTAAGCTGTATACCATTTCTTAGCTAATTTACTTTCTCTGTTTTCATTGCTAAATCTACTTGTCTTTCTAATCTCATTGCAGGCTTTTGTCAAAGCCCAGAATACAAAAGCTTACTTCAAGCGTTTTCAAGTTAAATTCAAGAGAAGAAGAGGTATTTTATGTCCAGTTCTCTCATGGGTTTGCTTCCTTTTCTTTCCGATTATTGTCTTATTAAAGGAGTTTTTTTTGTTGTGTTCTATGATTTGTTATAGAGGGTAAGACTGATTACAGTGCAAGGATTCGTCTGATCAATTAGGACAAGAGCAAATATAACACCCCGAAATATCGATTTGTTGTGCGATTTGTATCCTCATTATGTTTTCTTGCTTTCTTTTTATTGCTGTTGATCACTTAATTATGTGATTTGGTGGATTACTATGTTTTGCAGTAAATGTGTAAGCTTGTTTATGTGTTATTTTACTGAGTCAATGGAAATGCATAGGATTTAGCCTGGAACTGTTAAACATTTAAAACTTCATTAGTTGTTTTTGCACTGGTTTTTTTCTACTTCTTTTAATCTGATTAGGAGAAGATGTTGTGATTTGGTTTATTTTGTGCTCTGGTTTGTGTCAACTCAAGATATTTGGCTCCAATGTCAATTATGAGATGCCATTTTTTTTTTAAATATTTGGATAAGTTCGTAATCCAAATCTTATCAACTTTTGATTGAATTTTTTGATGACTAATGTTGAATGTGACAAGAAAGTGCTCTCTCTCTCTCTCTCTTTACTTCTATTTTCCTCAATGCTATCTTAGACAAACAAAGATATAATTGCACAAGTTATACATTAGAGCATTGCTGGTGATATAGTTCTTGCAGCAGCTTATTCCCATGAGCTCCCTAACTATGGCCTTGATGTGGGACTTACTAATTATGCTGCAGGTATAATCTTCACTCTTACTGAATTGTTTAATGTTTTTGGTTCTTAAAATATGATGTTCATATTGCTATTTCCCTAAATCCAGCTTACTGCACTGGACTTCTATTGGGCCGACGAGTACTAAAGCTGCTTCAGATGGACGATGAATATGAAGGAAATGTTGAAGCATGTGAATTACTTATAGTGTTGCATTAATGCAATTAAGTTATTATTCCCTGTGTCATCATCAAAATGTGCTACTCATTCTATATACAGGCAACTGGAGAAGACTTTTCTGTCGAACCAACTGGAGAGAGGAGGCCTTTCCGTGCTCTTCTTGATGTTGGACTAGTGAGGACAGCAACTGGGAATCGTGTCTTTGGTGCTCTTAAGGTATTCTAGCACAATCCTTAACATGCGTATTGAAAGTATGCCTTGTGGACTCTTCTCATTCCTGCTACTATTTCGCATGAGCTCTTAGTGCTTAATATTCTGTGTACTGAAATCCATCATGTGCTCAGTCGATATTTTGTGTATTGAAATCACCTGTGATATTTCTTGCCTTGCTTTTATAACCAAAATTTCTACTATCTACAGCATGTGATGGTTGGTGATTCTTTCAGTCTCCATTTTTCCAAATTTCCTTTGTACTCTCATTTCTCCTTGTGGGATCTATAATCAGTCATTCAAATGGACATGGGTACTTGGACATGAACCTCTAAATGTTGTGAAATATCGAAAAAGAAGATCTACTCCGTTCCAGGCAACTAAGTTTAGGTAACCAATTCAGGCAAGTTGATAGCCTTGCCAAGTAGCTAATGCTAAATTCAAGCCCATTTACAGTTAACTTATGCCAGTTGTACGGTCAGAATTCCTCTTCTTTTCTAGTATTCCAAGAATGAGTATGGCATTTTATAAAAAAGCATATGTCCTGAAAAACAAAGTTCAATTTGCATTTATATTTTGCCCCTGAATAAAACTAAGGACTAGGATGGCATCGAATGCCCCTTTACATTGTTAATGGCTGAAGGAATTAATTTAGCTGTCTCATGGAAGTGTAGCAGTTGCATTTTATCACATCTATGTGGTGGCATTGATGACAAGGCATTTTCCTGTTCTTTGATTAGGGAGCTTTGGATGGTGGACTTGATATTCCTCACACTGACAAGAGGTTTGCAGGATTCAACACAGATGGCAAGCAGCTTGATGCCGAAATCCACCGGAAGTACATCTATGGTGGCCACGTTGCTGCTTACATGAGGGTGAGATTTGTAATGATCCAGATATTCGGATGTTATATAAAATGCTAATCTACGTGAAGATTTGTATTACACTTAATCTGTTTAATTTATTGGGTTTAAGGCAGATATTGCTGGAAGATGAACCTGAGAAGTACCAGTCTCACTTCAGTGAGTACATAAGGAAAGGTGTTGAAGCTGATAACATGGAAGAAATGTACAAGAAGATACGTTCTGCTATACGTGCAGATACCACTGCAAAGAAGACTGAGAAACAGCCACCAAAGGAGCACAAGAGGTTTGACTCATTCCTACTCTCATCCCATATATATCTCTCTTATCTACTTTTTTGGGTGTGTCAAAGTGCATAGGAAAAAAAAAGCTGAAACTGCCTTTTTGTGCATAAATGAAAAAAAAAAAAACGTGATAGTTAGCTCTATTTAGTTTTGACTTCTTTTTTATGAGATATCTAAAACATATGTTTTGGTTTTAATTTGTCCCACAGATACAACCTGAAGAAGTTGACCTATGAGGAAAGAAAGACTAAGTTGATTGAAAGATTGAAGGCTCTCAACTCAGCTGTTGATGCCGAGGATAATGATGATGAAGGTGATGAGTGAATTTGGCAGAATTTTATTTGCTTGTCGCAAGGACAAGATTTTGGGTGTTTTCCGTTGAGTAGGCAGAGGATTAGATATTGTTTTGAAGTGAATTCTGTTTATTTTATTTGTTGGATTAGTTGAAACTATCATAGTCTCTAGCTGGTGAATTCTTTCCGAAAGTTGCAAAAATACTTTTAGGAATACTATTAATGGAATGAAGAAGAGTGAATGGAAAAGGGGAGTTGAATGTTTTGCTACAATATTATTATTATCTGTGGAATGAAACAGCAGGGTGTTCAATTGCTCAATATAATAGTTTAGTTTGCTTTTAGCCCCGAGATGTGTCTATTGGAGTGTTCATTAATCATTTTTAAGAGAGTACCAGTAAATCAGATTTTTCAATTTTCACCCTTCAAAGGATTAGTTTGTATTTTTTAATGAAAATCAGTTTCAGTTTTGTTTCTAAATAAATCCAACTGAAAACCGTATACATGCTCATGAAAACAATGATTTTCTTACCTATTATTTTTGTTACTTAGTGTTAAGGGATAAAAATATAATAAAAATGGCAGAAAATAGAGCCATAAGTTTTACTTTAGCATAGATGATAGGAATTGGAAGACTGAAATTGAATTAATCACATTCTATTTAAGACTGGAAACTGTTGGTTGCTTTTTCATTCCACTGTCCATCAAACCCCTTTTCCAATGACCTAATTAACTCACTTCTTTTATTATTAAATCGATTTATATAATTCTTTTATTATAATACCGGTTCAGGAGGAACCCAAAATTAAGAAGCATGCAAATACTTGTTTATCACTTTTAACTACTATTTTGATAGAAAGTTTTTTTTTTTAAATGACCTTTATAAAATAATATCTCCATAGTACCAAGAGAATACCTTAATCTTCATAACATTCCAACACAAATAATTGAAGCAAGAACTTTAAAATGAAACGACATTCAAACCACATCATATATTTCCAAACAGTAAAAAAAACGTATGCTGGAGGCAAAATGCTAGCTTAAGAACAGCTTATAAATTCAGAAATTTGCCAAAAGCTATTTAAGCTCAAAACTCATCCGTCTTTCGTTAGTTTATCTACACATAACGGTGTATTCGTCTTCAAATTCATTGTTTTAACTCCGAGGAATGGCTGCCTCCAAGCTTGCATTTTTCAGTAATATGCTTCATGCTCATATTAGTCTAGTCATCATCTTCTGGATCAAAATCTTTAACTTTCACATCTGCATCTTCACCATACTGAATGCAGCTGTCAATTTGGTTCAACACATATTGTATACTGCAACATTAAACAAGCCAACATTAATAATTACAAAATATCAGCCTAAACCAAGCTAACCAATAACACCTCCCCACACCCACTTTTTTTTTGGCAACATCACCTAGTGTTTCAATGAGAATACTCAGCTTTCCAACTGAGAAGCAAATATGCATTAAACAATAATTCTATAAATGAGATGAATTGGCACAAAGCCCACTCCACAGTAGGATAGTAAATACAAGCGCAAAAACAATTGCATTGAATCAACCTAATTTTTTGAAGATTGCCCAAAACCAAAATCTAATAGGCATATTTTCTAATAGGCATATTTTGATGCTATTTTGGATTATATGAAGTAAAACTATTACACATCCAAAGGAGAAGAGCAAAAACAATTAAATAATATAGCAAATTAATGATTCTATACACACATATATGCATACATATAGAAAGAGAGAGAGAGAATACCTGCTTTCCTTCCTGAGGTCAAGCGGCACAAAACTTACCATGCTATACTCATCCACCTGACACACAAAAGGTTTTAATTAACCATAAAAACAAATAAATAAAGTATCCCTTAAGATTTAAAATTTTCTCCCACTTTCCTGCAGGAAAAAATTTATTGCAAGTCGTGAGAATACAAAACCAGTGATTTCTCAGGTAGATGCACTACATCCAGCAGCCTAAAGGTTATGAAAAGTGATTTTTTCTTTATTCCTTTTAGCCAAAATTCTTTCTTCCTTTTCGCCAAAAATGGTTTTGTTAAACAAATTTATCATAAGGTTTAGCATCACACAGCAAGATGTTGTAATAAGTAAACAGGAAAACTATATTGAGGAAAATCAAGCAACTTCAGCTGCTTAATTACTTACCAGTTCAATCAAAGCTTTATTTAGCTTTAAAAACTGAGGGGCCATGCGTTGATTCAGTTCTGACAACAAAACTCTAGACTCTGGATTCAAGTAGCTGAAAGCAGTAAAGATGGAAAAAAGACCATAATATTCAAAAATTGAAAAATACACACATTCACAAGAGAGAGAAACAGAGGATTAAAAAAATACTCTTCAAGATCTTTCTTGTTGGTTACAAGATCCATTTTGGAAAGGATATTAACATGAGGCAACTCAAGTTGAATCATAGCAGAAAGAGATGCCATACACCCACTTATAAACTTAGTCACGTCCGTGATGAACTGACACAAATGCAATCAGGAACCATAAGAGACTGATTAAAATAAGAATACAACACATGAGGGAGAGAAAGAAAAAAAAAGAAGCAAAACAAACCTGTGAATCAAGCAAGTATACAGCACAAACATTGAAATTTTTTCGCTTCAAATGCTCCACAAAATTCCGAAGAACCGGCACGTGTGAAAAAAGTTCTATCTGGCCTATAAAGTATAAGCAGGATATAAGAATCAATAATACATTTCCAGTTGAATAAACACACATAGCATAGCAAGCCCAGTTGCATTTATAGCAAAATTACCTCTCAGAGCATGTGATAATAACATAAAAATCTAAACAAAGGATCAAAAATTTCAATTTATTCTTTAGATTCATTTTCATGCTTTTCAATAAAACATTGGATGAAATATCACATTCCATTAAAGAAATGTCACAATTCGCAATTCCTGATATCTACTATATAAATTTTATATTGTATCCAGAAGAGTGGGCTGAGGAAAATAATAGAAGTTGATAATCACAGAAACCTTTTATTACTATTATTATTATTTTAGGATTGTTTGTTAATAAACCTTCATTGCTTTACTCAGACATGTTTATACTACTTGGGAATGTTCAGCCAAAATCTCAGTCTTATAAAGTTGACAAGTTTTTCCATCATTTGCTTTCTGGATGCTAACCAAGAAGGGAAACCACCCATGCAAAGATACCAAAACTACACAGCCCAGGTAGTATACCGGATGCCGGTAAATCACGCAGAATAAGAGATAAGTGTTGAAAAATGAGCTGTCTTTACTGTAGGAACAAAGTTGGTCATTCCACTCTATAAGCATGTTCACATGTGCATATCCCTACATAAACACATAAGAGAAGGTATGGACGCACCTGGGCAGTCAAAAACAAGATAGTCATCATCCAAGTAATTATCCAGCTCTTCTGCCAACCAGTCATCCAGATTGTCTTGAAGTTCTCTATCATTCTGATTAAGGCTTATTCCAGTGATCCATTTTTGGAATATTAAAGCAAGGAAAAAAACAGCCCATTTTTGGAATATTAAAGCACCAAAAAAATTTCACAATGATCCATGCCTTCACTCTCAAGCCATGCACCAAGTAAAGCCTATAGACTTTTTTACATGGGAATATTTCCCATATACAACTCAAACTAGGGAAAAGAATTCTTAATTAACAGGAAAAATATAAAATCAGACTCTAATAGTTGACACAAAGAAAAAGGATACTCCATGCAGTAAATAAGAGCGCCATTGGGACCCAAACCAAGTTCCTCCATAACATCATCCAACGAAATGAGTTCCCTTATATCTACAAGGAAACAATAAATGAAGCTCCAAAACTATCGAAATAAATATACCAATAACCTACCACTGAGAAATCATGTGATATATGGACTCTACTCACCCATAGCTACAGGATAGTCAAAATTATCCGCAGCAGGATCTAGGTTCACAATGTTTATTGACCGCCCGATAGTTTCACAGTGTTGGTGCAAACTAGAGCAATAAGTGGACTGCAAAATTGGAGAAAACAAATAAACAGTCACTAGGATGTACAAAAAAGAACCAAAAACTATAATTCTTGTATAACCAACAAAAACATTGAAGCATTCTCCGAAAAGCAAAATTATAAAACCCAGATAAAGAAAAGGGCTTGAATCAATGAGTATAGACAGGTGGTTAATAATAGCACAAATGTTGTGTTTCAAGCAATACCTTTCCACTGCCAGCAGGGCCAATTACAAGTTGTGCATAGCCCATTGTATCCTTTTTGTTTGTTTTTTTGGCAAAACTACTAACTGCGCTAATCAGAACGCGCAGAGAAAGATGAAGACCCGGAAATAGGAGATAATTGCAACGGTGATATAAGCAGAACACCAAACACCAACGGCAAACAACAATTGCAGCGCATAAGAAGTAGTCATTAACACCGCTGAGGGAGACCCAGCATCACAAGTATCTGATAAAATAATTAATCACAAAAAATAAAAATAAAAAACAAACATTTATTTCTAACGCAACTCTTTTGGGGTTTGAAATTGTGAAAATAAATCAAAAATTGAAGTGAGACAGCCGCTGGAAAATCATTAAATTGAATAAAAATTCAGATTACATAGCTCAAAAAATCGTTGAAAATAACAATATATTTTACAAAAAAAAAGAAGCTAGCAATCAACAGAGAGAACAGGAAATAAAAAAAAAATAACGATTACTCTACTTAAGGCTTGAATCAGAGGTTACCTAAAGAATGCAAATTGATTGCAAATGGAGATTATAGGGTTAGGGTTTAAAAAAGAGAAAAAAAAAAAAAAAAAAAAAAAGGAGTGCTAATGCAGGAACCCCAAGACGCTCTTTGGAAGCTTGAAGAAAAGAATGCAGCACTAAACCTGAGGATTTAATAAATAATAATAGGGCCTCATGGTCAATTGGCCATTGAAAAATAATTCTAATTTTAATTATTAATTGTAAAATGTTAATAATAAATAAATAAAGTTTATATATCTTTGCGAAATTATTAATTAATTGAATTTTTAATTTATTCAATTTTTGCATTAGAAAAAATATATATCAAAACATCCTTGAAACATTTTATTATTCCATTTAAAAAATAAGTGTTAACTTTTATTATAGATTATCATCTATTTCAATATATTTTCATAATTAAAAAATAAGCTATATATGTCACAAATTATTGTTTATTTGAATATTTTAAATTAAGTAATTCGCGTTAAATATAATATTTAATTTTATAAATATTAATTTTAATTTAATTAAATTTACTGGAAGTCTGATTATGATTAATTTTTAATCAAAAGATAGTTTGAATTTATATTTTTAAATCAAATAATTATGTCATAAAATATCTAAACTACTTTTTAATTATTATTATGATATAAAATGGCTGTTGTTTATGTGGTGGAGGTGTCGGATACATTTATCCAATCTTATTTTTTTGTTTTATTCTATTTTATTTTGTTCCCATGAAATTAAAATCAAAAATTTTGTAGTTTCTTAGAATGTTAATTTTGCCTTCTTTTTTTTATCAATAAGAGAATTATTGTATTAGTTATTATTCCCGAAAACATAGAATCGTTTAAGTTGGTACTGAAAAACCTCAAAACTGGTGTGCATAACCAAAATGAGGCATATAACAAAAGCAATCCAAATTAAAACAAGATAAACTCTAATAAAGCTATGGTAGCCTCCCTTAAAAAAAGACCACAAGCCAAATAACATAAGAGAAAAAGTCGATACGAAAAATTAGCACTTCAATATAGAGAAAGAGACCCAATTGCCTTATGCCATGATAGCACAATATCCTAATAAAGGAGCCATAGATCGCTAGTATTGAGAGGCTCCATAGATGGTCTAAGAAGAGGAAAGTAAAAAAAAAAAAAAAGTTTTTTTTTTATAAAAATATAAGAAAAATTAAAAATAATTTTAAATTTATCATATTTATAAAATATTTATTAAAATATCAAAATTTATAAAATATTTATTAAAATTCCAAATTTTTATTAATTTACAATGAATTTATTATGAATTTATAAATTTTACACAGTTTATTATGAGTTTATAATAAAATAACTAAAATACTTCTTGTATAAAAGTAAAAAATTTTAAAAATATAGTAGAATATGTTATTTAAAAAAAAAAAAAAAACTCTTTAGCTTGCAAAATAAACCCAAAGTAAATAGTTGTATATCCACTAAATCACCATGAAAGAAAGTGCTTCACAACCCATCCAAAGTATGGTTTTAACCGAAGCTTTTAAGAACATAGAATCACAGTGCTTTAATTTGTGCAAAACAGGAAAAGGGGATAGAGATCGGGATGAGGAGCATAGATTCAAAAAAGAAAAAAAAAAAACCCAAAAAATTTCAAAATGTCATGACATGGCCTAAGAAACCCCACATAACAAAATATAAGAGACTTAAATACCGATGAAGGCTTATTCTGGGGGAGGGGCTAAGAAAGGGTGACAGATTTAGGGTCTGTGACATTTCTAAATTAAGGATGAACAAACTGTAACTAAGCTCTATAAAAGGGAGAAAAAAAACTTCCACACAAAGTATAACAAAATTTAATTTTGCTTTATTAGTCAATAGTGTTTAATAATATAATTCAATATTTTTAAATATATTTTTGATAATTAATTATTTTTAAAATAATTTTAGATTATTCAATAATGTTATTTTAAATTTTAATCAAGGATTATTTTATATATATTTTAACACTTAATACTTTTATTGTTAAGTAATCTTTATTTTAAAAGTTCTCATTTAAAAATATTGAATAAAAATATTAATTATTATTATTCTTTTTTATTGTTGAATTTTTTACAGATAAAAAAAATTATATTTTGAATTTTAACCATTAAAAACTAATTTGGTGGTTATGGGTGTGTTACTTTCACTTTCACTCAAGGGTATGTTTGTTTTGGTTGTATAATTTTTATTTTTTATTTTTTTAAATTAAAAATTGTTTTTATTTTTTATTTTTTAAAAAATCTATTTTATGTTTTTATAAACTATATATCATAATTATTAAAATTTTAATTATTAAAAATAAAGAAATAAAAAAATTAAAAGATAATTTCAAAAACTAATTTTTACATTAAAAAAGAGTTTTATTGATCTATAAGATCTTCTCAAACCTAGAAACATCAAAATTATATTTTATAAATTATATATTTATTCTAAAAACAGTTTTTAAAATCTCAAAGGGGTGCATTGGATTAAAATTTTAATGAATTTTAATTGATTTAAAAAATCTAATAGTATTCAATTAAGATTTATTTGAAATCTCATAAAATTTGATAAATTTTAATTATGACTTTTTAAAAGTCTATTAAAATTTAATGATATTCAAAAAGTTATTAATTTTAATGGATTTTATAAATTTTTAAATTTCATTAGATTTTTGGATGCTATATATAAATAAAAAACTATTTTTCAAATTCAACATTCATCCAAAAAATTTTACAAATTCAACTTCCATTCCAAAATTTTTATTCTTATATATTTCTTACTAAAATTTATTTCTTTTTAATATAAAATCTCACTTAATATATACCACGTAATATTTTATAATATTAACATTAGATCAAAATTTTATTATATAAAATGACACTTATATATGTTTCTTTAACTTTTGTTAATAAATATTTATCTCATTACATAAAATACATATTTGGAAAAATTCTATGAATTTAATTATGAAAATATTTTTAAATAATCTTTTATAAGTTGAATTTTTTATATTCAAATTTTCACATATCTAGATATAAAAATTAGTATTATTTATGAGATTATAATATTATATCAAATTATCATTATGTTTTTAAAATTTTTACTTTTTTTTTAATATTAAAAATTTATTTATTTACTTTTTTATGTATTAAAGAGAAATATAATAAAACTTTTTGTTACAATAAAAATTATTTTTTAATTAGTTTATGTTTTATGAGTATAGTTTGTTGAATTAATTAATAATTATTAGTTCATATTATTTATTACGTATAAAAATAGTTATTAATTTATAAAACTAATTCATATTATTATTTTTAGTTAATTAATGATTATGCTAGTATATTATATTTTTTTAGTAAATTACTTAATATATAAAATTAGTTAAAATAATGGTTAAATAATTTATCAGTTGAAGTTTTGTATAATTATGTGTGATATATTGACATGTAGGTAATATAAGTTAAATATATTTCATACACTTTTTAATTATAGAAAAGTTTTATTTATCTTATTTTAAAGTGTATTACGTTCTAATCGTATAGATCAATATTAAAATTTTAAAATATGTATAGGAATATATCAATTTAAAAAAATATTATATATATGTATATTGGATGATATACTTAATGAATTCTGAAATGTCACTGAATTGTCGTATTAAATAGTTTGAAAAATACATAATTTATTTAAATTTTAAATGCAAATGGATGTTTATTAATTGTATATAAAAAAACTAAATTGTATTTTTTTTAATATTCTTCCATTATAAAAATATGAATTTTTTTAAAAAAATTTATTTTGAATATGATAATAAATATTAGAGATGATAAAATATTTTGATATATTTATCTAATATTATTTTATATTTTAATTTATCTTTATATTTTTTATTTTATAATTTTCTTATCTTATAGTGTGTTTGATAAATTACTAGAAAAACTGATTATTTATAATATATTTTACAGAGATTTATTACTGGGATTATATTTTATTAAGAAAAATTATATTATCATATTTAGAAGATGCAATAAAAATACTGAAAAAATAAATTAAAAAAAATGTTAACTTATTTGGTTGAAACTTAACATTACAAAAAAAATTTAAGCAATTCCTAAAATACACTCATAATATCTTTTTTTATTTTATTTTATCATATCATAAAGTAAGAATATAATTATCTTTTTATATATGAATATCTCAATATCATAAAGTAAGAATATAATTATCTTTTTATATATGAATATCTCAATTTCATTTTTCAGTGGAATATTTTTTTCTTATTCCCTTAAGTAAAATATTTTACTAACTAATTGATAAAGTTCAGTAGACCAAATATTTTATTTTACATAGATAATTTATAAACAAACATGATATTGTTGATCAAATAAAATTATATAGTCAATTTTTTAAAAAAATTTATGCAACTAAATGTACTATTATAATAATAATATTAGAAAATTTTAATATTTATGTATTTTATTTATTTACTATAAAATTTTATAATATTTATTTATTTGCTCAATATGATGAGAGCTATATATATTTATAGAACAATATTTCTAATAAAATATATTATATTTTTATCAAAATACTAATTATATAAAACAATTAGAACTCTCTCAAAATCTATTAAAGTCTATAATAAAAATTCAATAAACTCCATTAAATTTCATATAAAATTCTAAAAAAATCTATAAAATTTTGTTAAACTCACAAATTCTTTTAAAATCTATTAAAATCTTAATACAATACACCATCATAAAATTTAATAATATTAATAAACACATTTTTTGATTTTTTTTTAAAAAAAAAACTAAAACAGGAAAACAAAAATCATTCCAAACACCAGATTTTTTATTCAATCTGTTGTTTTTTTTTTCATGTACAATTAATAAAAAGGATTAAATTTTAAATTTTATGGTTTGGGTGCGTTAATAAATTGAAGCGGTAAATAGTTTTGGCGGTGTAAATGTCTTCCCCCTATGTCGTTTAATAAGCTGCTCGAGGGTTTATTCTGTTCATGCATTGAACGACAGGACGTATCTTCGATGAAAAACCCAAAGGAAAAGAGAGAGGTAGAGAGATTTCAATTACAGCTCCGGCGAGTAAAATTCGATTTGCGTGTGATCTTTGGAGATTTGAGGCGGTGAAGCAACAATGATCCACTTGTTTTTGTCGGAGCCTAACTGGAAAGATAATGGAGGTGGAGATATTGGCGTCGCCGCCAAGCAATGGATATCGCTTTTGAACCAATTGGAATCCGTTATATGGTCGTTGATGACCACCGGCGGTCGATCAGAAGCTCGTTTATGGCTTTGCAAAACAATATCAGGCATTACTTCCTTAACTCCTCGACAACAGAGGGACCTATTCATTAACTTACTAAGAACCAAACCCACAAATCGTGGTTTAGCATCACAGCTTTTGCAAATTATATTTGAGAAAAGACCGCAGAAAGTAGGGCCTATCGTTGCCAAGCGAAGTTATGTGCTTGAGAAATTCTTCGAAGGTAAGTGGATTTTTATCTATTATGGAAAGATTAGCAGCTTTATTGCATTTTTCATGTTTCTCTGTTATGAGCTTGTGTTCTTGATGTTTGATTCGAAAACTGAGTGGACCATAGCTTCAGCATAATTGTTGTAAGTGTTTGTTTAATTGGGTTTTTCTTATAAAGCTTAATTAGCCGCTTCAATGTTAAATTTGGCTCCCTCTCTATATAGTGTTTCTAGTAGATTTTCTAGTGGCAATTGAATGCCTATATTGTAATACTGTTAATGTTTTTCAATGCCCTTTTGATTTATGTGTTTATGGGTATCTCTCTGATTGTACAATGCTGTGTCGGGATGCAGGAAACCCGTTGCGAATAATGCAATGGTTTTCCAACTTTGCTGATGGTGGTGGACTGGAGCACAAAAAAGGTGCCAGAGCATTATCCCAATTTGCTTTTGTGAATCGTGATATATGCTGGGAGGAGCTGGAGTGGAAGGGAAAACATGGGCAATCGCCTGCAGTGGTTGCTACAAAGCCTCATTACTTTCTTGATTTGGATGTCCAACGTACAGTGGAAAATTTTCTTGAAAATGTGCCTGAATTTTGGTCGTCCACTGAGTTTGCTGATTCCCTGAGAGATGGTGATATTTTGTTCATTGATACAAAATACTTTGTTGAGTTTTTTGTTGGCTTGATGTATAAAGAGGATGCAAGAGATGTGTGGGAAGTGATCAATGAGTTTCTTATGGAGGAATCTTTTTCTTCATTGTGTAACCACCTCCTCATCACTATTGAAGAGGGAGAATTGTTCACTGTACTGGAATTGTTTCATAGATATTTAAGCCCAAGAGTTGAATCGATGGATTTTGGCAACTCATCTTGTTGGCTTGAGTTCGTAATTTCAAAATTCAACGATAGTGAATCAATTGATCAGCTACTTCTGTTAAATGCTGTTATCAATCAAGGGCGGCAGCTTCTGCTTCTTGTGCGTGATGAAGATTCATGGGAGGAACAAACAAAAATCAAGGACACTGTATCTCAGATCTGCACAATCTCAAGCAGTGCCAGCAGCTTGGTTCCTTTGCTGAATGAGTGCATCAAAATGAAAACCACAGAAGCAATTAAGTTTTTGGGGCTTCAGTCTTGGGTTATCCACTATGCATTATCAGAGGAAAGCCAGATTTCAGAGTTCTGGGAATCTTTATTTTCAAATAACAGCATAGGTTTCAGAAAATCTGATAAATACACACTGCTTTATAATGAAGGATTGTCAGAAGAAAATGAGTCTGAATCAGATGATGATGCGTCAATTAAAAGAAAACGTAGGAAGAAAAAGAAAAGTAGAAAGAAGAGAAGGAACTTTGATGTTGATGAGTCATATGACAATGAGCTACTGGATTTTGATGCATCAAATAATCAGCTGGGTTTACAAGCTAGGCCTGGAAGTTGGTTGCTCTCTACGGATGGGTTTTCTGCACCATGGACCAATGTGAGCTCAATAATTATCTTTTAAAGGAATGGTTTAGATTTTGTCGCATCATGAGTTCTTTCTTAGCACTGCATTCTTGCATCTTTTCATATGTATGATTGGTGTATTATTTTATATATATTATATAGTCATTTACATGATATTTTTGTCAAACATTTTTATGTCAGTCAAATATGCTTGAATTTGTCAAAGATTATCTGTAATTGAATCTAGATAAGAGTCAATGTGCATTTCATGCTAATCCTAGATTTTCCATATTGAGGCTCAATTTAGTTATGTACCCTTAATGTAGCTGCAAAGAGATTTTCTTTTTCTCCGTGTTGCAAATGGCATTGAAGCTAATTATCTTTATTGATAGTTTGAAGTATTTCTCATCAGTCATTGACGTTGTCTTGCAGTTAACTATATGAAGATCTTTGACCTTTGTCTTAGTAGCCTGTACTTTTCCAAAAGTGTGGTTACAAATATCTGATCATCAATTGTATTGTGCAGATTGATTTGCCTGAACACCTTTCGAAATTTTGCTTTTCTACGTGGATGAAGTGGGTTTTTGCCTCGTGATGTGTCTTAATCCATGCAGCCTATGGTAATACATGTAACATCATCTCTAATTGGCCATCTTTTTAAGAGGAATTGTGGTTCTAAATTCATCCTTGGTTTCTCCCCTGCCAACTGTTCATGCTATTTTGCAAAAATATTAGACTTTTAAATTTCAGAGGAATGACTGGAGGCTGTGGGAAGGATTTTATTCTTTTGTTAATTTCATCTTTAACGTTGATCAATCAAATTCTTTTTCAGAGGGTCATTACTTGTGTTGAAAGCAATTAACGTGGGATCGATGGATGATGTAAAGTTTAAGGCGTGGCACATAGTGTGTTGGCATGTTGCCAGACTAGACAACCCTATCATGAGGTTTTTGGGTTTAAACTTTGGTGAGGCAAACATCCTTCGGCAATCATAATTGCTATAAGGTTTGATGCTCAAGCATTTTATGGCTGCTTTAAGAATTCTATCCATGGTAAAATTTGCTCAAACCAACATCCTTTTGTTTTTCTCCTGAGCCTAGGTTTTAGAGTGTAATACGGCAAACTGATCAGTGTGAGATAGGAGATCCAGCCTGTGCACGAAGATATGCAGATTCAAGAATTAATGGTCAGATTATGAGAAGTGTAAAATTATGCCTTTTATCTCCGCAGTGCCCTTTTTTGCTTCAGACCAGTGCATCCATTTGGTTCATTTTAGAGGTGGAATGGAAATCACATCCTGGTAAGAACTCTCCTCCCACCCTGACGGGACACTGACAGTCTGCCCTGAAACTAGATTTGCACAGGTTTAAAGCACTAGATTGTCAGTGCAAGTATCAAGTATCAATGTAGATAACAAATTCCATTGTAAAATGCTTTTGGCATTGTAAGAGAAGTTCAGATACCTATGCAGATTCACTTGAGTTCCAACCAACTCTTAAAAGTACAATTGAATATGGAAACAGATAAACAGTTGAAAGCTTGAAGTATAATGGTTTAAATATCATGCTCTAAGAGCTTCATCCATACCTTTCTGTTCTAACATCTAATGTTTACAACATTATGATAGGTTTCCAAGAAACCTTCTGGCCAAAATGCTTAGGATGTGTTCATCTAGAGTGTACATTTTTATTTTTTTTTTTTTATTTTGTAAAACCAAAAATTATTTTTAGTTTTTGTTCTATAAACCAATTTTATATTTTTTAAAACTATCTCATGATTATTAAAATTTTAATTATTAAGAAATAAAAAATAATAAACTTAAAAAATAATAAACGTTAAAACTGCCATTTGCAGTAAAAAAATAGTTCTATTGATATAAAATATTTTTTTTAAATCAAAATCTTCAAAATTTTTATAGATTTTTATTTAATCTGATAATATTATTTTATTTATTCAGAAATTTTTTTATAAAAAAAGCTAAAACTAAAAACAAAAATAATACGTAACACAACCTTAATTTCTGGTATATGCATACATGGTTCGATGCTATAGTCCCGAGACTTTAATATGAAAACAAGGGTGTTTTCTATTTTAATTTTAAATTAATAAATATATTTTGAGTTTTGACATTTTTCATTTCAAAAATAATGAATTTTTATACAACATTACAAGTCAAGATTCATTAAAAATTTTTCATAAGACTTCTAGAGACCTCTCTCTCTCTCTCTCCTGACATCCTCTATTATATTCGGATCTAGGAGTAGGACAGCCATCTAAGACTTTTTTTCTTCATTACCTCATGTTTTTCTGTAGTATATTTCAAATAAATTTATAATTTTATATATCATCATGTCCACGATAACAATATATCTGGGTATTGCCCTTATATATCTTTTTTGTCTTTCATTTTCATGGTGGTTTGATTAAGATTTGAAAGTCTAATAGTACAAAAAAAAATCAACAAATAACTCCAGTGAAATCGGCTTGGCTTGTCTTCCATGGCTTTCAGTGATTACTAGTTCCTACTCAAGATGAGTCTGCCACTCCCATCAGTTTGTGAACTATTGACCAAGGTTGAAGGTGACTCGAGCTCAAATTGTTCTAACCAATTTTTGGCATGCTTTTTAGTCGTGAATTTTAATCAGTTTTCATTTTTGGACCGCTCGTGTTAAATATATGGCATTCTTGAACAATATAAAATATATGGCATTTTAACATCCTCTCTTTGAACTTAATTGTTAGCATATCTGTCCTAATGTATTAGATCTCAAAAGAAAAAAAAACTTTTACACGAAGATTTTATAATAGAAAAGTCTTTCCATTTAGATTGTATTTAATTTCAATTTAATGTAATATTTTTATTATTGTTCAAAAAAAATTTTATTTATTCTGCTAAAAAAAATTATTTATATACCAAATAAACTCTTAATCGTTCATTGGTAAAACTAAATGAGTCTAGAGATCTTCCCAGCTTCATAATTTTTTAAAAAAACAAAAAATTTACCCCTAAACGTTTTGTTTCTTACCATCGTACACTGCTAAATTTTTATTTTTATTTCTTTTTTACTTTTGCTTGCAGTCTTCCTCTTCCATTTTTAGTGTCTAAATTTTGATTTGGACAAATCAAGTCAATTGTGTTTTACTGAAAATAAACATTAAAATAACGCTTCTAAATTTTGTTATTTTATCTAATTATTTTCAAAAATATTTTCTATCTTAGTAATATATGATTTTTTATGCAATAAAATAATGTGTAAATAATCTTTTGTAATTAATTTACTCAAAAGTTAATTTCTTATTTCTTTTATTAGGATATTTTAATGACCACTAAAACTTTTTCTATTCATAAAAATCAATGATATAAATTTTCACCCCTTAACTAAAATAACATCACTGTTCTTAATATGTGATAATTTATATCTAGCTTTATTGCAATTTGCTGATAATATACAACATAAAAATTCAGTGAATTATCCAATTCTGTTAATAATTAACATCAAATTCTGTTAATAATGACAACATCAATCAACCATTGAAGCAGTGTACAACATGGATGCTCCAAGACCTCAAAGAACTTCTTCATCAGGCATCCATGATATTGCAGTTTTAGCATCTGTTTACCCAAAAAAAAAAAAGGAATATAGGAGTAAATATAATAGTGATTTTAACTGAATCTCACATAATACATCCTTGCCAGTAATATTTAGCAATGCTAAGTAATACGTTTTTGCCAGGATAAAAACACCAAAAGTAACCTATGAGTCTTTGGCTAGTGATATTTAGGGTTGAGAGGCCTCGAGTTCGAGCTCCAATAGGAGGGGATAAAAAGGTAGAGGCTTGAACAAGAGATTTTTGGAGAAAGAAAAAAGGCTTGTACACACAAGATTAGTTGTTGCCAAAAGGACAAGCCCATCATAAGTCAACCAATGAAAAAGGATAGAATTAGCAAAATAATTGCTATGACACTCAGCAAAGAAATCTTGTAAACAGGCGCCCCTGAAACTAGGCTTGGCAATGGAGTGGGAAATCCCCGTTCCCCGCAGAAATTTGCCCCAAATGGGGCAGGAATTCCCCGTAGCTTCACCCCGTCGAGGCAGAGACGGGGAGGAATTTCTCCCCAATATATATTATATATTATAATTTATAATATATATATAAACTATAATAAAATATTATTTTTTTTAACCCTAAAATCAAAATAAAAAACTTTCCCTTTCCTAATAACAGAGCAACTGCAACAGCCTCATCATTTTCATCTATAAGCTCTCCTCTCAGGCAAACTCACACTGAAATCACCTTCTTTCACCATCACCACCGCTGCTTCAGCCTTCCATTGCAAAAATTATCTAGTTTTTTTTTTTAATCTCTTGCTATTTTCTTTCTATGTTTGTATTGATCTGTTGGTTGTTGATGGAAAATATAAAATCTGTATGTTGCCTGTTAGTTGAAGATTGTGGCTATTGATTTGTATGTATGTATTGATTTGTTGATCTGTATGTTTATATTGATTTATTGGTTGTTGATGAAAAATATAAAATCTGTATGTTGCCTATTGGTTGAAGATTGTGGCTATTGATCTGTATGTTTGTATTCATCTATTGATATGTTTGTATTGATTTGTTGGTTGTTGATGGAAAATATATAACTAATCTAGTATTTTTTTTAATCTTTTGCTATTTTCTTTCTATGTTTGTATTGATCTATTGGTTGTTGATGGAAAATATAAAATTTGTATTGAGCTGTGGAGATAGCGAGTGGATGAGTGAGGATAGATGGAATGAATGGAATTAATGAAGATCGTGGCTGATTGAAGACTAGTTTAATGTATAGAGGGGATGCTTGGTTTAGAGTAAAAAACAGTAGTTTATGGCCTTGTTATGTTGATGATATTGCAAGTTATTGCTATTTTGAAGGATTGCATCTAGTTTTTTATTTTTTTTAAAGGTGTGGATGGTTTTGTTTTTATTGTTTGTCTGGTTTGGTGAGTGGTATATATTAATAAATGTGTATAAAAATGAAAATGACTTGTGGACTTAAGATTTAAAATATTAGTGTGTGTAGGGTAAATGCTGGGTATCTATAATTTGGTGCCGGTACTGAAGTTTGAGGAGATTAGCGTGTGTTGTGCAGGGGTACTTAAAGTAGCTGCTGGTTTTGTTTAGTTTAGTAGGTCTGTGTGTGCTGGTACTAAAGAATTAATTGGTTTGGTAGGATATATATATATATATATGTATTAGTTAATATAGCTTTTTTAACATTTATTATATAATATAGTTAGTTGATTAGTTTTTTAGAATACAAGTAAATTTGAATTTTAGATTGAAAAACTTTTCAAGCAATAAGCAAGAGTGTAGGGCGTTCCCCGAATGCGACGCTCCATGTCGGCGCCCGGATATAGTGCATAATAAATAATGGTTCTCACATTATGGACGGGTGTGAGTAAAGAAATTAGTCCAAAATACGAATAATAAAAGTAGTACGAGAGATACAAGTTTAGATAATGGTAAAAGATTTTATAGGAAGAAGCATAAGAAAGAACAATTAGGGAGTAAGATCAAAATAAGAACTTGAAATATTGGATCTCTTACAGGAAAACTGAAAGAACTTGTTGATACTATAGAGAGAAGGAAAATTAGTGTTGCTTGTATCAAAGAGATTAAATGGGTTGGAGGGAAAAGTAAAGACGTTGAGAATACTGGGTATAAAGTGTGGTATACAGGAATAGATAGAAGTAAAAACGGAGTAGGTATAATTTTGGATCGAAACCTAAAAGAGACGGTTATATTGGTGAAAAGAGTAAGCGATAGGATTATTTCAATTAAACTTGTGATCCAGAATGAGATCATCAACATAGTTAGTGCATATGCCCCTCAAGTTGGATTGGATGGAAAGAGCAAGCAAAATTTTTGGGATGACTTGGATGAACTTATGCGAGGGATTCCAAATGATGAAAACATTTTTATAGGAGGAGACTTAAATGAAGAAGGTAAGAGTATCCTTGATTTTGCTTTAGCCTATGATTTGATTCTAGCAAATATATATTTTATAAAAAGGGAATCACATCTAGTGACCTTTAAAAGTAGGCAAAATAGAAATCAAATTGATTTCATACTCACAAGAAAAGCCAATCAAACTCGATGCAAGGATTGTAAGGTTATTCCAGGCGAGGCTTTGACCACTCAACATAGGTTAGTAGTTTTGGATATCAAGTTTAAGAGGTTGACTAGTAGGCCAAGGAGGAACAATAGTCCTAAGATTAGGTGGTGGACTTTAAAATGTTAAAAACAATTGTTGTTCAGGGATGAGTTGGTCAAAGCTGGAGTGTGGGAGGAAGATGTGAGTATGTCATCAAATGGTACGTGGATATGCATGTCTACAACTATTAGAAGAGTAGCTAGAAAAATTATTGGAGAATCTAAAGGGTGTGGACATCCCTCGAATGAGTCTTGGTGATAGAATGAGGAAGTGTAAAAAGCGGTAAGAAGTAAAAGGGAATAGTATAAGAGTTTGCCCAAGTGTAATAACAATGATGCTTTTGAGCAGTACAAACAAGCAAAAAAAGAGTTAAAAAGGCAGTTAGTCAAGCAAGAGCGCAATCTTTAGAGAGTTTGTATGAGAAACTTGGAACAAAGAAAGGAGAAAAAGCTATCTATAAATTGGCTAAGATAAGAGAAAAGAAATGTCGTGATTTAAACCAAGTTAAGTGCATTAAAAATAAAGAGAATAAGGTTTTGGTTCAAGAAAATGATATTAAGGAACGATGGAGAACCTATTTTGAGGAACTTCTTAATGGTAACCATAGTGATAATATTGAGGGTTTAGACGTTAGGCCGGAGAAAAATGTGAAATACACTAGACGGATTAGATTTTCGGAAGTTAAAGAAGCTTTGAAGAGGATGAAAGTTGGTAAAGCCTGTGGACCAGATGAGATACCTATTGAGGTTTGGAAATGTTTGGGAGATACAAGAATTACATGGTTGACATCTTTGTTCAATAAAATCTTAAGTTCAAAGAACATGCCTAATGAATGGAGACAAAGTAATTTGATACTTATTTTTAAGAATAAAGGAGATATTCATAATTACTCAAATTATAGAGGTATAAAGCTTATGAGCCACACTATGAAATTGTGGGAAAGAGTTATGAAATACCGTTTGCGGTTAGATACTTGTATCTCCTCAAATCAGTTTGGCTTTATGCCTGGTCGATCAACTATTGAAGCTATTTTTCTTATAAGAGATTTGATGGAAAAGTATAGAGAGATGAAGAAGGACTTACATATGGTTTTTATTGACTTGGAAAAGACATATGATAGAGTCCCTAGAGAAGTTTTATGGTGGGTCCTAGAGCGTAGGGGAATATTTATACGATATATCCAAGTCGTGAAGGATATGTATGAGAGAGCTACCACCAGTGTCCGCACCGTGGGAGGGGATACTAAGGGTTTTTTTGTTTCTATTGGATTACACCAAGATTCAGCTTTGAGCCCTTATCTTTTCGCCTTGGTCATGGATGAGCTAACAAGACATATACAGGATGACATCCCTTGGTGTATAATGTTTGCAGATGATATTGTATTAATAGATAAGACTCAAGCAGAGGTAAATTAAAAGTTGGAGTTATGGAGAAGCACTTTAGAATCTAAGGGTTTTAAGCTAAGTAGGACTAAAACTGAGTATATGCATTGTAGATTTAATAGCGAGAATAGAGAAAGAGGCAAAATTATTTTAGACGGAATAGCAGTGCCTCATAGTACTTATTTTAGATACTTTGGCTCAATTCTTCAAGAAGATGGGGGTTGTGAAGAAGATGTAAATCATAGGATTAAAGCTGGTTGGATGAAGTGGAGGGGTGCTACAGGGGTTCTATGTGATAGAAAGATGTCAATTAAATTAAAAGAAAAATTTTACCGCACTGTAATACGGGCTGCTGTGATGTATGGTAGTGAGTGTTGGGCAGTAAAAGAACAACACATGAGTAAAATGCATGTTGCGGAAATGAGAATGATAAGATGGATGTGTGGTCATACTAGGATGGATAGAATCCGCAATGAGTGCATTAGAGAAAAAGTGGGGGTAACACCTATTGAGGATAAGATAAGAGAGCATAGATTGAGGTGGTTTGGCCATGTGAAACGAAGACCTAGCGATGCGCCAGTTAGAAAAACCAAACAAGTTAGAGTAGATATAACTAAGAGAGGCAGAGGTAGGCCTAAACTGGCTTGGTCAAAGGTGATCCAAAATGATCTTATGATGTTACATCTATCAGAAGAAATAACATTAAATCGTATTGAGTGGAAAAGAAGAATCCATATAGCCGACCCCAATTGACTTGGGATTAAGGCTTTGTTGTTATTGTTGTTGTTGTAATAGGTGAATGATGACATCTTCTAACTCTCTCAATAAAAATACTACAAAATCATCCAAGGTGAGTAGTAAAAGAAAAAGGTCATGAATTTGAGAGCATTTTAAGTCAACAAATGATGAAAATCCTCAAGAAAAAAAAAAACTAAATGTAAATATTGTAGTAAATCTCTTAAATATCTCTACTAGCAGCATTAGTTATTTAAGCAATCATTTATCTAAGTGTACAAAATATCCATATAATTTAGACAGTTGTCACGCTGCCAATAACCACCATATTGAGGGACACACATCGGACAAAGAGCAAGCCACCCAGGGACTTCCAGCGTTAATTTCGACAAGCTCCGATGTCCTTTCCCAACAAGACAAGTAGTAATCAAGAATCTGAAATTTTAAAAAATGTTGTAGCAAAGACTAATATGGATATTTGAAGCCAATGTAAGTTGTGGTGGTGTTAAATTATTATTATTATTATTATTATTATTATTATTATCTAAAATTTGAGTTCATTTTAGATTATAAAAGTTAGTTAAATGTTTTAGTTATTATTAAAACAAAGAATTATTGTGTGTTGTTTTAGTTATTTTCATGTACAAAATAAACTCAATTTGATGCATTTTATCTTGTTATATTTTTGGATTTTATCGTGTAGAATTATTAGATTATCATGTTGGTGATTGTATAATTATTATGAATTATTGGTTATTTATATTATTTTATTTTAATTCAAAAAATTAAATAAAGATAAATTCCCCACAGAGAAGGGGATGGGGCTGAATTTATCCCCGTCAGAGTGGCGAGGACGGGGACGGGGATGGGGATTGGCTCCCCGTTCCCGTCCGCCCCGTTGCCAACCCTGTCTAAAACCTCAGCAAGAAATAAAACAGTAACAAAGAATTTGTGTTAAATAGGAATGAAATGGAAAAGAAGTGGCAAGCATAAAAAGCAAAGGTCAAGATAATTCTTCACTCAAATCAGCTCAATCCTAAATTAGTCACTCCCTAACCACTACTTTGGATATTACCATTATCATTAAATTCATCTGATTATTGAAATTTGAGATGCGAAGCTCAAAGGCAAAACTTCAACAGTTGAAAACCAACTGTTGCATGAATCAGGGATCAGTTAAAGGGGCAAGAGTTCAGTGCTCCACAGATATCATTCACTGATTACTTCAATGAAGCAAGTCAACCATAAATGAGAGGAAAACGTAGTCAATGAAGCAAGTCAACCATATATGAGAGGAAAATGTATTCTCATCATAAAATCTATTACTCAGGATAATGATATATGAAAATCTCAGAGGCTTACCCCATGAAGAATATAATGGCAGGCTAACATACTTCGGACATGAATGTCTTGAAGAATAAATGTCTTGAATTATCGATCGAATAGCACAGTCCCGAGGCTGTAAAAGTAACAGTCAAAAGACAAATCAATTTTCTATGCGAACAAAACAATTAGAATTACATGTTACTAAATCCTGCCATATTTAAGATTTTGCCTAAAAAAAACATCAGATTATTCAGCAACAATTGCCAGAAAAAAAAAAGGATGTATATACTTAGGTATTCAAGAAAATTTTAAAATCAAACTATCAAGAAACTTGGCATTCAAGGTTTGTTTGGCATTGTTGTTTGAGCTATCACTGAGAAAAGCATTGTATTGAAAATACTGATTGATTCAAGGTCATTAGTTTTAAAGTGATTTTCACATGTTCTAGTTATACAAGTTTCAATACAGTGGTCGTGGAATCAGATGCATTAGTTGTAATCCAAGGTCTGAAAAAGAATGAGCCAGACTTATCCTATTTTGGTATGCTGCTAGCTGATTGTAGAGGCTTGATAAATGATATTCAGGGCTGTCAATACCGTTTTGTCAAAAGGACTGCAAATGCCGTAGCACATGCACTGGCCAAGTCTGCTATTCATTTAATTGGAATAATAAAGTGGACTCATGCTTTGCCTAGATTCATTCGTGACGCAATTTTATCAAAATTCCATTAATAATATTTCTCAGTGTTTGCCACAGAAAAAAAAAGTTTCAATACAGCTAAACAAACTAACAAAGCTTCCACATTGTTTTTTCCGTCATCTAAAATGGTGCTTTTTCGAAAAGACAATGCCAATCCCATTTCCAAACAAACTCTTAATCTATAAATAAGGCATAATTTATATTCTTCCCCAACTGATTGAATCTCTAAATCTAGGAAGCATAAACGTAAGAGTCTAACCGTGAAATCCTTGTAGAAGCATAAATGAAGTTCCTGCAATGCACCTCGGGAGCAAACAACAAATGGAGTTGCATGGAATGCATTCTCAATGGCAGAGACAAGACCTCCAAGAGGATATTTTTCAGTATTTGAAGGAACATATCCCGCTTCAATCAGTATTTTCTAGCATCAGCCATTGTGCAGAACAAACAGGGATCAATTGGATAAATAATTTCCCACACAATATTACAGTATGAAAAATTGGCATATAGAATAAAATAAAGAAGACCTAAAATTACATTCAACTTGCATAGATAACCAGTGTACTCCATTCAGAGATTAACAGTTTATGGAATAGAATTTCAACTATAATGCAACGAGTAAATCAAGACAATTAGAAAACAAAATTGAGATTCACTGTGAAGACGAAAGATTAGAATTCATATGGTTCATAGAATGATACAGAATAGGATATGGATAAAATAACTATTCCACATTGAATAACTATTCTTAACTTTGGTTTGAATTTAGATGTCAAATAATTATTCCATGGAATAACAAATCAATATTCTCAAGTTTGATTGAAATTCTAGATGTATAATAATTATAGCTAATATTTAAACACTAGAAAAGCCATTCTAGTCTATTCTGTGAAACAAACAAGCCCTTAGAAAGTAGGCATTAATACGATATGTCATGTTTATAAAAATGCATGGCTACAGTTTGAGCGAGTAAACAAGTTGCTGACTTTGTAAATAGAGGTAATATGATATAAAACACACGCGTATAATCTTCTCAAGAATCTTACACCATAAATACGTCTCTCTGTTCTCCTTTGACAAAGCCATCATATGATATAGATGCATGCAATTAATTTTCTCAAGAACCCTAGACCATACTATGTGCTTTCCCTATTCTCCTTCTTTGATTTCCACTATGATGTTCAAGATTCTTAATCGTGTGACAAGTGAAAATAGATTACTATAAAATGCATCAGAACTCATCAGAACTTAGAGAGTTCATGTTTAAAGAGTTAATGAAAAAAATTCTTTCCAAAAATTTACCGTGACATTGTACTTAAAGTAAACATTAAGGCCTGTCAAAAAATAACTGTATTCATCTCGAACAACTGGAAAGGAACAAGTTCCATGCTTCTCTGCAAGTACAATGCAAAAAAAAAATTGTAGAAAGAAATTTGCAAATAGGAAAATACATATAATTTGAAATTTCAAAATGAAATTCACAGTTGCATATAAATTCTTGACATAGATACATCTGTGAATTGTCTATCTAATTACAGGTCAATAAATTGTTAGAAAGGATAGTCCACGTGTGCAGATTCCATCTAATTACCAGTCTTGTCAAGTTGTCATAACATTTAAGATCATATATTTCATAATGAACTCGGGTATAGCACAGAGAATTTATTCATTTCAAATGTAGGCAATCATCATCCCCCACTTTGCAGGTAAACATGCTCATTAAACAGAGAGTATACAGTGCCATTTCCAACGAGACATTCTTATGATGAAACCATCTGTCACATTTGTCCTCTTATTTTTATGTCAGACAGACATAGAAATTAAGAGACTTTTTAAGTAAAATATGATTGGCTAATCTATTCATTTCAACAAATTAACAGGAAAGCAGGGACACAGACTTTCACACGGTCCTTCAGATCTACATTTAAAACTTTCTCAGATGTGATATATGCGTACTAGTAGCTAATTTTCACATCCTGATGAGAAGGCACTTGATAAAGAGAGGCAGAAGTTAGCAGGGACTAATCCAGATATGATTTTATTGAGGGCCAATTCTAAAACAGTCACGTCTCACATAAAAAATATAATAGTTATTTTTCACTTTAAAAATAAAACAAAATAGAAAATTCATTGCAAAAATTCTTTCACTTGATCTATTAAAAACGTATCAAAAAATCAAAATAAAGATGTCAAAACATTTAAAGTGATAAGACTCTCTATGTATTTCAATTGTTTAAGGTTAAATGTTTTCTTATAATAAACATCATTTATCAATTTTCTTATGTTTTTTAAATAAAACATCTTAAAAGTTCCTATCTATACTTTTTTTAAAAGGTTAATAATACTATAAATCATACAAAAGATTTATAATGGTCACATTTTTATACAACCTAAAAACAATACAAAATTTAAGTTCAATTTATTTTTCTGTATAATATGAGAAATTTAGAGTATATTGATACTTTGTTTTCCACAGTTTAATCTAATATTTTGGTAAATTAATTAATTTGGAGATTTATTTTGCTGTAGAATATGAGAAATGTAGAGTATATCGATGCTTTGTTTTGTATAGTTTAATCTAATATTTTGGTAAATTAATTAATTTGGAGAATAGTTTTATATCTCAACTCTATATATAAATATTGAAAACATGAAAACAAAAAAATTTAGGATACAAATATAATGCTTAAAATATTTTTTAAAAAAAATTGTTTGGCTTGAGCCCTCCTCCATGATTGTCCCCGCTTATTAGCACCATTCTTCAGATTATGTCCAAAAAGAAAAGGTAGATAGCAATCTTTTCATAAGCCAATTATTTTGTATGAAGAAGCAAAAGTTCAAGATAGTTACCCCACTGCCAATGTGCATTTGCCCATTCAGCCATCATCAAGCAAAGAACAAAGCATTTTAGAATGAATCATGAGGAAGGATAATTAAACAATAATCAGAATGTCAACACCTGAAAACCACCTCATGTGCCCAAATTGATCCCCGTGTACCATGACAAGTTGATGTTGAACCACAACTTAAAGATGGCCAATAATGCTCTAAAGCATCAACCAATGTTGATATCTGCATGTTGTAAACTTAAAATTTATAAGGTACAATACATAGTGAATGTGAAAAATTAAATTTATAAGGTATAATACATAGTTAATGTGAAAACTAAATCTCAATCTAATACACATATCACAAGATGGAACCATCTTTCAAAATATTTTCGGCAACCAATATACAAGCACGCATTCTTTCTTTTCTCAGTAAGCAATATGCATAAGATCGAGCTAGTTCTATCTTTACTTAAAAAACTATTTATCGGTCTCACCGTACAACTTCAAGATAATTCTTTCTGCACACTATTCCCTATTTTTGAGTTGCAATCTAAGGACATAAATGAAAAGGATAGCTGGGTCTAATGTACACATATCATATTAAAATAAAAAAGATACAAAATGCAAATTGAGGTACAATAAAACATACCTCTCTTTCATTAAAGTCGGATCGCTTACAACAGGCAGGCCAGTTTCCATCATTATAATCAGGCCACAGCCCGTCTGCAGTGCAATTATAGTTAAGATATCAGCACATTTCTTTTGATGCTCCTTATGCATCTAAGAAATGCATGAGATTTAAGGTACTATCATATAACAACAACAAAAGTAAACAGGTTATTTCAAAGGTCTTGAAAATAGCTTTTTGAAATTAGCAGGTTAAGCATTATTACTTCCCAAGCATTCAAATTTCAACAACAAGAAAAGGACCCTGAACTTCCAGAAAAGGAGCCTCAAAAACCAATTAGGTGTCCACACTAAAGGATGAATAGACTCAGCTAATGATTTACAACAAAACAAAGCTAGAGACAGATACTTACGGATTGTAAATTCAACTGGAGCATTTGAACTGGAATATAAAAAAATAAAAAAAAATATTAGTTTCATGTCTGACACGAATGATTTGCATTGAAAAAGAAAGCTAAAACAAAAACTAAAATGAAAAATGCACAACAGGAAATAACACCACAATTAGAAAAGCAAACCATCTAAATACCAAAAAACTAGATTAAATAATCAATTTCACAATATTAATAATAAAGCACAGACTGATAGTAATCATCAAAACAAAAACAGGCCATACAGAATTATTTTCAAGAAATCCAAGCATTGAAAAAAAAATATATAATAAACATTGTTTTAGTTTTACTTTACATGACAAATCTCATTTACAAACCATTGCAGTCATATATTTTTGAATGTTACATATGCATTGATCATAAGATTTGTTTGATTAACTTAATTTAAACAAAACTAAGAAAAAATTAAACACCATTAAAATAGTAAAACACAATAAGAAAAGGATTAACTTGCAATTTACAAAAACAAGTTAGTCTTTTTTATGTTTTTTCATTATAAAAAAATGTTGACTTGGTATAATCAAAATTTCATGCAAAATCGAAAATAGAGCTAATAATTCAAAATTTCTTCTCAGAAATTTGCATGGCATAACCAAATTAAATTTATACTTAAAATGTTCAATTTTAAAAACAATTAAATATTACAACAGAGAAGTAAAGCAACTATTTTTATGCATATATTATTTTTTCGATTTTTAACAAGAAAATAAATTAAAAATTGAAAGGAATATATAGAAATTAGTAAATTACCCTCGGCAACAAGCATTTTTGGAGCAACAATGGCTAGTATGTTGGCAGTAAGTGCCAGGCCATTGCAGAGCCAATTTGAAATAATCGAACTCTCTCTGGGTTGCACGAACCTCTTCAATCAAGCAAAAATACACCGTTGAAAGGAGGAGGAGAGCTAGCTGAAGATGAGCAGAGAGAGAAGTCATTAGAATTGTCGATTTATGAAATTGGCTTGCAACATCGAGAAATGATGCATCGCGGGCTTTCGAATATATATAAGGGTAAAACGGTAATTGAGTGGGCAATTGCAGGATAAGTGGATCCCTGCACCACACAGAATATGCTTTTCGTTGCTCATTGCAAAATAGCTTTCTCTTCTTGGAAAACATTTTCTAGATATATATTTTTATTTATAACTTTGTTTTTCTGTTTTTAGTTTGGCCCAGAACTTTTTCCAATAATTTTGTATGACAAAAATTTTTTTACTGACTAAAAAAAATCGTCATATAAAATTATTACAAAAAATTTAAAAATGACAAGTATTTTTAAATTTTTTATTAATTTAAATTTATAAAGAAAAGAGAAGTAATTTTTTTTATGAACTCTTGATAAGAGGTATTTTTGGGCCAGGCTGTGCTAGATTTCACCTCAGCCCTCAGTCCTGCTCAAAAATTATTTAGGCTGCAAAGCATAACCTATGGCCCAATCCTAAGTTCGGTTGGGCCTAGTCACTTTTGAGTCTGACCGAATTTGAGTTGGGCCTAGCTAGCCCAGCGAGTCATTTTTAAAAAAAATATAATTTTTTTAAGATAAAATTTAATTTTTTAAAAAATTGTAATAATATTTATCTATAAATATTATTTTAAAAATAACATTTTCCACTATAATTTAAATTAAATGTAAAACATATATTTCAAAAATCAAATAAAAATAAAAATAAAAAAATTAAATTAACCTAAATCACCAACAAATTATTTCAAAAATTAAATAAAATTAAAATAATTTTAAATATTTATCAACAATTCAACATGCAGTAAATTGCAATGTTATATATTACAAGTTTAAAACACATACACAAGTTTAATACCAAATTACTAAACCATATAAGTTTCAACTATCAAACTCCAAAACACTAAATCTCAACATGATAAAAATAACAAATCAAAAACTTAAATAAAATTAAAATAATTTTAAACATCAATTAACATGCAATTTTAAAAAAATACACATGCAATAAATTATAAATTTAAAATCAAATTAGTAAACCATACAAGATCCAAATGAAATTAAAATAATCTCAAGCATAAATCAACAATTGGTAATTGGTTGATTGATCTCCACATCTTTATCCTTTGTATTTGTTAATTCTTGGATTAGACTTATAGAAATTCTTACTGCAATATCTGTAAAAAATAAAGAAATTAAATATAATAAATATAAACTATAAAGCACATTAACAAATTATAGAAAATTGATGAAATAAATAATATACCATTAGCAATTTGATCTGTTTCTTCGAACTGATCAAAATTTTGATCTTCAAATCTAAATTCTGAAGGGCGCAATTAATTTTGTGTGCAAATCAATACCTTTGTCATTTTAGGGGATAACGAACTTCTAAATTCATCAATCACATATCCGACAATACTAAATACAGACTCAGATGCCACATTAGAGACCGACATAGCTAACAAATCACGTGCAATGAGAAAAATGACTTTATACCTAGGGCTATTCACCTTCCACCAATCCAACACATTAAAAGAAGAAATTTTTTTTTCAATACCTTTAGCCAAATATTTATCAAGTTCAATTATAGACTCTGATGTAACTTTTTCCTTATTCATTATCATTTTATCCCATTGCATTTCTAAATTATCACTCTCTAAATTATTACCATCTACTACATCCATCAAAACATCTTGTAAATTAGTGATGGCACCACTAAAAGTAAAATAAAACTCATACAACCGAGTTAAAGTATCTTTCACTCTCTTCACCATAGTAGCACTCCCTTCTTTATCATATATCGCATTATAATTAAACTCAACGTAGTCTAATTTACACCGAGGATCCAACATAATAGCCACACCAATCAAAGGATTAAATATGTCAATATTACCCCAACACTTATTATATTTCTCCTGCATTTACTTTGCCATATCAAGTAGATAAAGATGGGTGCTACGACAACTTGCATTTAACAAATTTTATATTCTAATTATTTCACCAAAGCATGCATTGGATGTTACATATAAAGAATTAGAAAACTTCAAATTAACTTGATAAAACACATCCAAAAAATGAACAAAAATATTAGCATTTTTTCAATCATTAAATGCAGGAGGAGTCTTTTTAATATTATCATTAAAGTAAGAAATATACGAATCATCCTCTTCCAATATCCTTTCAAACACTTTTCTAAATTTCAAAGCAGCATCTAACATCTTATAGGTGGAATTTCACCGAGCAGCAACATCCAAGCATAAAGAACTTATATTTTTTACATTTTCCATATCAACAAATTTATTAAATTTTTTAAAACGTGTAGGAGAAGATCTAACATATCTAACAGCACAACAAATAGAAACAATAGAGCTATGCATTTCTTTTAAAGCATCCGTCACAACTAAGTTGAGTATACGAGCACAACATCGCATATGCAAAAAATTTCCACTATAACATTGTTTACTACTGTCACCGTTGCTGCTTTCTGCTACTGCTGCGACAAAAATTGAAAAAGAAAGAAATGGAGAGGGTGAACTTACTACTGCTGCGTGTGACTGGAGGTTGAGAGACAGATAAAGGCACCAGATCGAGATGAAGAGAGAGAGAATGAAAGGGAGATAGCGAGAAAGAATGAAAGGCAAATAGAGAGAAAGAGAGAGGTGGAGGTGTGGTTGTGGTTGTGATTGCTGAAGAAAAGATGTCATAGTTATAGTATATATATCTAGGGTAAATATTAAACAAATAATTAATTAAAATTTTGAACCTGATCGGGTTAGCCCGAAAAATTTAATATACAATCTGAGCCCTGCCCCTATCCGAGTTTGGATATGATTTTTTAGTCCGATGTCCAACTCTATTACATTTTGGGCTTGTCTAATCTGGTCTGAATCTCCCGGGCAAGATTGAATTTTTATCGGGTTTATAGGCCACCTGAACACCCCTACCTTGATCTCCATTTATCTTCACCATTCTTATCTCCATCACTGCATTTTACACAGTACTCATTTCACCATCCATTGCTAATTTGCCTTTTCTCATCGTAACAACATTACTAAAAACTATTCTATTTATATTTGGATTGAAAAAAAAAAAAGTTAAACCAATTTACTAGTCTCATTATACAATTGTAGATTATGATTAAAGATAATAAAATATTTCATCATATTAAATTAATACACATATTTTTTTTCTTTTTATTTATTTCAAATTATACTAATTAAATAAATTAATTAATATGTTAAATTTTTTAATCTATTTAAATTTAATTTATTTTTAAAAATATTTAATAAATATATCTCATAATTGTGTAAATAGAAAATATATGAATTTACATCTATAATAAAAATAATGAATTTTTATTAATTTATGAATTTTTATTAATTTATATGAAATAGAAAATATATATTAATGTATATCAAATAGAAAATATACCTATCAAAAAGAGTCAGAAGGAAAGAAAGGATAGGAGCGTGACTTCACACGCCATAAACAATCTGTAATAGTAAATATAAAAATAAATATAAATGATATAAAAAAAGAAGAAGAAGAAGAAGAGAGAGAGAGAGAGAGCAACAGAACAGGAACAACAAGGACAAATAAAGACGTCAACTCTCTCATTAGCGTATCCTTTCTTTCATTCTTTTCTTTCTCTCCTCTTTTCCAAACCCTAGCTACTTTTACCTTTTACAGGATCACCATTCCATTTTTATCTATTCTAAACTCTTCTTCTCCACTTCTCCCTTTGATCTGTCAATTCCTCTAGTTTTTACTCTATTCACTATTAACTCTATTTTCAATCTTTTCAATCTTTCTATCCCAAATATTTATTTTTTCAACATTTCAATTCCACTGCTCAAATTCCTCAACTCTGGATTTATTGCTGTAGTTGCTATTAAAGAAATTGAATTTCTTTCTCTTGTGTAGAGACTAAGAAAAGGGTTGTCGTGGATTGGTGGTTATAGTCGAGGAGGAGAAGAGAAAGAGGAAACGGGGGGTTTAATTTACTAATCCATCGCTGTGATCCTGAAAAGGAAGAATTGTGTATCCATGTCAAAGGTATCTTTAATTTTTGACCTAATGTTTTCTTTTGGATTTTATTAGGAGTTGCTTTCTGCTAAGGTCTTTCTATCTCTGCTATTTGGAATATAAGTTATTTGCTTACTTTGATTCTTGAAAAAAATTAATGAAAATAAAGAGAAGAAGATGGTCGAATGTTGTGGTGCTGTTCTTTACCTTCTGGATTTGTTAAATATGTCCTGACTTGATAATGTATAGAGAGTGTATACAAGTGGGTGAGGATAAAGCTCCCTAAAGAGATTCTTTTTTCATATTTTGGTGGGTTATTGGTGAAACTACCTGTCTGTAATTTTGGCGTTTGGTTGTCAAAATTAGCAACTTTAGTGGGGGATAGGGGGTTATGGTTTTAGCAGCTATGTCACCTAGTTTACATGCCATGATGCATTGGACTCATTTGGTTTACGTATTAGAATATAACAGGAACGGAATAGCTGTTTTATTGCCTTGGAATAGTTATTCTCACTAATCTGTCGAATTTGTATTGCAGAAATTTGTGGGATATATGTTTTCTGTAGAAATTTTAATCAAAATTGATATCATGGAATATCTACTTCATGGATTAACAATTTAACATTTAAAATTTTAGCTAAAGTTGACTACCTATCTATTCCCATACTATTTCATATGAAACATAACCTAGTGGAGATAGAGGTTATAGAATTGGCATGGTGGCTAGTGGTAGTTTTTTAGGTGACCATTGAGGGATCAGAGTTCTGGCTGAATAGAAACTCCTGCATATTTCAATGTGGTCATAAGTATTTTGGAGTGATTGGCGATTGGCAATGGGATTTTGATTCTAACTTGTAAATTAGATTTATCATTGTTCATATCCTTTGTATTATTTCATTTTGCTATCAAAACCCTAATGCAGTTCTTACACTTAACTCTACTCGACCAGTAGAATTTGTCTTCAATCTCTTCATTTAAAGGTTAACACAAATCTGTAAATTTAAACCTTTAGCAGTAACCTTATGCTGCATAAGTAACCTGAATAACAAATTATGTTCACTATTAGAATGTCTAAAGAATTGAAGAATGAGATGTGAAACAGTGAATTTGTGGTCTGGTTGTGAGTGTTGCTTTATGCACGAATCCTAGTTTTTATCTTTGATGGGCACATGAGTTTATTCAATTATGTCAGCAATATGGAATGAGATTGACAAGCTATAAGCACTAGCTAATTAATTTACATCGATGAAATGGTGGATGGGTTATTTATAACCATTGTTATTTCAATTTATCACCATTTTTTGAGCATGACATTCTATTTTATATGCTTCAAAAAGCAGCAGCAAGTTTAGAGAATGTGTTAAATCTACTGGTCGAGAAAGTCAATCTTTTGGAACAAATTTGTTCCACATTTGGGTTTGATTTTGACATGGTGACTACGATCTAACTCAGCATCTAATAGAACTCAAATTCATTGGTAATTTTGAACATCAATGTGCAATATTCCTTTGCATAAACATCAGAATATAATTATGAATGTCCTGTTATGCATTTTGGTTTGGCTATTATATGCTAGCTTAATCTGAAGATGGGAGCTGTTTTCTTACTTTATCTATTTCTTAAATTTTGATTTTAATTGATAAACTTGGTAATGGAGTATTTTTCTGTTTGTAAAAAATTACAGTTAATGGTCTACCTTCTTATGCAACATTGACCCATGGATCCTGAAAGCAAGAAGTTTGGAAGAGGTAAGAATTCATTTTAAAACATTTGTCTCTTGTTGCGCACACCTTTTACATATAGAAAAACACTCCACAGATGGATCTCTATTTGCAAGCCACTTATTTGTTTTAATTTTATCTGCAAAGTTATAGATTGATCTTTGGGGTAGTACTTATTTACTCCCAAAAATATCTGGAGATTTGATACTTTTCACTAGCTTGATATTGTAATAATTTTATTTAACTTGCCAAATAGTAAAATTTCATACATGATCTCAACTAGTTGCTTACATGGGGGTGTTTTAGTTTTATTTCACGTCTGATTACTTCTGAATATGTGAGGAAGTTTGAAAAATTCTGAACATTTTCATTTATTGAAATAAGTGGTAAATTGTTTTAATGAATTCGTTAATGTTATTGTTCAAACAATCTGAATCCTGCACTTTTCCTAGGACAATTAAAAGAGGGGAAAGTGAAATAAGAAACTAGGAGGTCCAATTAGTATATTTTGTACTAGCCTTGGCGGTAAAAATGATTTTTTTGTCATATTTTGTTGTTTACATTTTTGAGATGCTGTCCTGTTTAAAATTTCAGGGCCAAGAGAGTTGACTGGCGCTGTTGATCTTATAAGTCATTACAAGTTGTTGCCGCACCATGAGTTCTTCTGCAAGCGATCACTTCCTTTGTCTGTTTCTGACACACATTATCTTCACAATGTTGTGGGAGATACAGAAATCAGAAAAGGAGAAGGCATGCAATTGGATCAGCTTATCCAGAATACCTCCTATTCCAGAGATAGCAATACACGCATACAGCCATTTGACCTAGATGTACTCAGAGAAGCCTTCCAATTTAAGGAAACCACTCCTATAGATTTGGCTCCCGTAAGAAATATACTTCCTTGAAATTTGTCTTGTTTCTGTTGCTTTAGTTGTTTTTTAACACTGGATAACAATCTAGTTGCATGGCATTAGTCCTGCAATTATCATTTTTTATTCTGCTATAGATCACAGATCACTCTGCTTGATGACAAATTACTTTGATTGAGGCGGTGGAATTTGCTTTAATTGATCTTTCATTATCATCTTCTTCAGGCAGAGAAGGGGACTCCTACTATTGAAGCAAAATCAAAAAGTGAATCCAAAGATAAGGAGAGGAAGCATAAAAAACACAAAGATAAGGAGAAGGATAAGGATAAAGAGCATAAGAAGCATAAACACCGTCATAAAGATAAAGATCGAAGTAAAGATAAAGAAAAGGAGAAGAAGGATAGAAGTGGGCGTCATGATTCTGGAGACCACTCTAAGAAACACCATGAAAAGGTCAGAAGTCATGTTGAACAAATCTTAAAATTTGTGGTGAATGGCGAAGGAAATAAAATTATGGAATACCTTGCAATTTTACCTGATTTGAAATGAACATTAACTAGCAAACTTCTTATTTGCCCAAGACTTCTTTTTTCCTCTAAAACTTCAAATGGAGTGCTGTCTGTTATCCGTTGGAAAGAAATAAATATTTTGATCATGAGGGATGTGCTGTTGGTTGTGATTTTTAAATTGCAAATTTTATCAGCGGCGTGGGTCTTTTTTCCCTTTTCTAGAATTTAATGCATTTTGAATTTCGATGCACTGCCAATTTGTATATATATGGACTTCTTATGGTTTCAGAAAAGGAAGCATGATGGAGATGAAGATTTTAATGATGTTCACAAGCACAAAAAAAGTAAGGTAATACAGACTTGTGGCGATTTTTCTGCATGTTCATTTTCAGTTCAGTTTTTTATTATTATTATTTTTTATGTATTAAGTAAGTTAATATGATGCCTTTCATTCTTTAGTTTATTTATTTTAAACAAGCCCTCTCTTACCTTTTTTTTTTTTGATAATTTTCCATCAGCATAAGAGCGCAAAAATTGACGATATTGGTGCCATAAAGGTAGCTGGCTGAAGTGGTTGGCATAATATCGTTCTTTTGTTGTCTGAGTGGTTATTGTTGAGAGTTTGGAAGGAATTCCACTTAAGGTTGTCAAAGGTAAAAACCTTTTTTGCCCTTATATAATAATTTCAACCCTGCTGTTCGTTTGCCTTGTACTTTTGGAATTTATGTCTGGATGCACTAAAAAACTAAAAAAAAGAAATTTAGTACTCCTTCCTTCCTTTTCATTTAAAGTGTCGTGTAAGAAAATTTTTTTTATTTCACTTCAAATTTTGCTTTTAGTAATTTAAAAGAGCATTAATTAAAAAATTATAATATTATTTTTATTAATTATTAAAAGAGAATAAATAGAGTGAGATATGTGAAAGGGTATCTTAAATAAATTATAATAAAATTTTTATGAAATTTAGAATGTCTAATTATTTATTTGGTCTGTGTGTACTGTTGTTTCATTTTTGTGTGCGCTGTTTTTTCTCGAAATGAAACGGAGAAAGTATCATTCGGACTTTTAGTTGCCTTTCCAATTAAATTTAATTGAACCTGTAAATCCTAAAAAGCTGCATTACATTTTCTTGGTCTTGGGAAGTGGAATGATAAATGTCGCTGCCAAAAATATAGATAAATTGTTAATGTAAAAATAGTTCCGAAAAAAAAAAGAGTACAAAAATTAATTTCACTTAATTCGAAATTGAAGGAATCCGTTCATTCTATCGGAACCTGAAGGGAATTAAGTGTTATGTTGAAAATCACGAGGTGACAAAGTGTAAAAGGTCTTAAGTACTGTTGGCTTTCCACATTTTCCTGCCATTTTTTTCCCTGCTCTGCCATATTGTAAACTCGCTGTTATTTATTTCAAAAAGTGCTGCTCCCCTTAGGTGGTTCAGGGAATATGTCTTTTCTGTGTTATTAAGCTAAATAGTCTCTGGTTTTCAACAATTTGCACAGTTTTTTGTTCTGAGAATCATCATAAGTTTATAAATACATCATCTTCTTCACAGAATAAAATTAGTACTTATGATTGGATTGAGACTTCTGACTGGTCGTTTCTCCTTTTCATGCAGAGTAGGTTTTGAACTGACTGAAAAATGTGAAGATGGTGAATTCACCTGACAAAGGAAAATTGGGATGCAGGGTAAAAATTGCTGAAAATGAACTTTTGTATCATAACAATTATATAATTTCTGGTAATAGGCTAAACTTTAATCCTTGTTTTTTTTCCTTTTTCAGTTTTTGTGCTGCATTGGATATTTCAGCATGTACACATTATTGTAATCATTTATCCTTTTTAGAGTAGTCTAAAAGCTTAGTGCCATAATTAGTTTCAAGAAGAATTTGTAGTCTTGAATTTTAGGTTTGAGCTAGAGAATTTTGTACATCAATTCCCTCTTTTACCTTATTATTTTGTGGCAATGCCAACATGATTTAGTTCCTCCATAAGGTTTGGAAACCGGGGTTTGTGTTCTTATTTGAATGCCTTAATTTGAAATATGCAACAAAGAATAATAATTTGGTTGCTAGCATTTAATTTTTTTAGGTGAAGAATGATAAATTTGTTCCATTCTTCGTCCACAATGGGTAGTGTTATATATATATATATATATATATATATAGTATACTATTCTTTTAAATTAGGGAAGTTTACAAAAATAACTTAAAAAATAAAACAAAAATACAAAAAAAAATACTTTGCAATCGAAAAAGCTACTATATAAATATGTTATATTTTTAGTGTATATTAAAAATGTATTGAATATATTGTGGTATATGTCAAGAATATTTTTAGTGTATATCAAGTATATTGTTAATATATATCATAAAAATGTAAAAAAAAAATTGAAAAAAAATGGTATTTTGCAAACTGAAAAAAAAAACCATAATAAGCTAATAAAAATAAAATTTTGAAGAAAAAAGGTGGTAGCAAACATAATTTTCTCTTTCCAACTATGATTAGTATTTGATGGCAGAATTAACGTAACAACTCAGTTAGGCTGATTCGTGCGTTGGATTAACAATTTAAAGGAGGCCCAAAAGGAGATGGGTATGAGGGGTTGCGAGAGTTGTCTTTAGGACGCAACGGTGAATATCTGCTTTTAAGATATTACAAGAACAAAGTTTCCCTTATGAATGGGGTTATTAAGAAAAACAAAATTAATAGACTCTTAATGTCAAATAATCAATAGTGACATAAACTATTGGATCAAACTCTTTTAAATTTAATGTTATGAATAAGCATTGGAGTCCTTAAATTTTATGAAGAGAAAGCGTCCATAAATTATATGCATGTTAACTCATGGACTGATGAAAGCAGCTGACAAGCCTAAACGAGTATAGGCGACAAATTATGTTTTTCAGTCTCAGAAGTTCTTATCTGGAAATGTTTTGTCCATAAGCTTCATATATATATATATATAGCTCAATTTGATATTAAAATAATTATAAACATAATATATATATATATATATATATAACACCCAAATAGACAAATCGTACAACTGTACATTTTCCAGTCTCAAAATCAAAATACTAAGCCTGGCTACCTATAATTAAGTTCATGTGCATGTGCTTAATTAATGTTTAAAACTTGACTAATAATTTAATAGTTTTTGCCTTTGTTTTTTTTAAAAAAAATTTAATGAAAAAGAATGAAGTTGAAATATGATTTCTTTCATTTTCTCTGTTTAAACAATTATAAGAAAAAAATAAGAAAAGAGTATAAATAAATTTTTAAAATCTTATTTTTTATCAATTTGAATAGAAAATGAAAGAAATGAAAAAAAAAATAAAAAAGATTAAACTTTATATTAAAAAAATAAAGATTAAACTATGAAATTACTAATTCATCTTTCATCAACATAAAATTATGAGAATATAATCATAAAAATAAAATTATTTTTTCATTTTAATTAGATAATCAAATAAAAGAAAAAAAAATAGAAATTTTGTTCTCTTAATTATTTCTTTTCTTTTTCCTTCATTATTTCTTTTCTTTTCCATTGCAATTCTAAGAGACCAAATATAGATAAGAGTTAAATTCTTTTATTTTAGGAATCGAAAGTTATTTAATCTTTATTTTTCAAAGTGTATTTATTTTACATAATATTTTTTAAATATTTAATATTTTTCATTTGTTTTAAATTATAGTTTATTATCTATGTAAAACTTTTATTATATTTTTATTTATTTTTACTTATTAAAAATATTTAATAAGTATATTTCATATTAAAATAAGGATATAATAGATATATATATATATTTATTATATTTTTAATAGTAATAAATTATTTTTCTTAAACTTTATGTGAAAGAAAAAAATTCTCTTTTAAGTCGGACCGAGGGATTAATTAAAGAAGCACGGGCCATGAAAGAAACGAAATTTAGAAAAACTAAAGACAAACAAAACAAGAAAATGGAAATAAAAAACAGAATAAATAATTAATTGTTACAATAATGCATTTATTTTATATTTATAAAGGAATGAATAAGTAAATATAAGAAATATATATATGTATATAGTTGTAGCTCATGTGAAGAATAGAGAAATTAATTATTAATATAGCATAGTGATGAATAAACGGTCAAGAAAAATCATTATAGCAAACTATATTATAAATATAAATTGAAGAAATTAAAAGAGAAATTGATTTGTTTCAGTTTGTATGGATCTATCACTATTATTAAAGTTTTTTTTTTTAACTTTCTTTATCTTAAGAGTCTCGTGCACTAATAATGGCCTAAAGGACCTTATGAAGCAACTTTCATTACTTCTTCCAACTAACTTTCATTTTTGGAAATCATTCTTCTTTACTAATTTAATTAATTACTTCTTTAATTTTCATTAACACTTAATTATTGTGCTTTAACAAAATTAAATTTGTATCCATGATGAGTTAATGGGCTGTTACCCTAAATTGATTAGCCCTTCCTTCTTTCATAAGGACATTAATTAAGAAAAATAAGTTTTTAATTAATTATATGTGGAGAGAAAGACGTTTAGGATTCGAATCCAAGATGACTTGGTTACTATAGAAAAAAAAAGAAAAAAAAAGAAAAAAAATCTTTTTTGTTTATAAATCAAAGAAAAGAAGTCATTAGATCATATGTGAATTATTGTTAAATTTAATATGAGAGTGCATTGTTCCATATTTAAATTACAATATCGTTACTCACCAGTTATCGAAATATATAAATTATTTGGTACATCATCAATTTTTTTTATTTTTTCCCACAAAACTTGATTCAAATATCAGAGTTAATACGCATATGACTTATATATATATATATATATATCTATATATATAGATATATATTGTTGGGAAAATCGCTATTTTCCCGCCCCTCGGACCGTCTTTAAGCAGGAATAAATGAGAAAATAAAATAACAATTGAGAAATTAAAGAGAATAAAACACAATGATTTAACGTGGAAAACTCCCGAATGGAGAAAAACCACGGTCGTTGTCTAACGACAACCAAGAAAAATATTCACTATGCGGCAAATTGTTACAACCACAAATTACAAAATATTTTTCTAACCGACACCCACAAAACAACCCCCAAATATTTATACTCCAAGGAACTCCAAGAGATTGATTCTCTAATTCCTAATATAAACTATTTGGTATTTAACCTATAGCTCTCCTTAAGCTATATTTTGTGTTTGCTTGGTGTATTTACAAATGGAGAGAATGAGCCTATTTATAGGCTTCAAATGCAAATAAATTGTCAAACTAAATTAGGTGAAAATTAGGCTAAATTAGGCACCTCCCATTTTCACCTCACATTTTTGACAATTTCTTCATTGTTAGGCACCTTGCATTTTTGACTTTCTTTATTTTTATTTTTCAATTTTGGTGTGCTACCACCAACAATCTCCACCTTGAAAAATAAAAACACAACATTGTCTGTTACCGACAATTATAATTCTTAACGTCAAGAATTAACATACTCCACCATAAAAGAGTATCGACACTTGGAATTATTTCGCTAACTCCAAGAATTTTTCATCGGCCATGTCGGATCCCGCTAATAGTTTATGGTGCAACCCTCCTGTTGACTTTCCGAGAGTTCATTAGCCATCGACATAATTTTTTCACCACATGCTTTGCATCAACTGTCAACCAATGTAGCACGCATTTCTGTGGACCAGCTACCAATATTCCGTCCTCTTCCATGGCATCTCAACGGGTAGCAATCATGCCATGAGGACACATTTCTCTCAACTACAGAGAAAACTCATCATCTCCTTCGCCACAAGAGATCACATTGGCAGCAACAACGTTAGAGCTTCTAGCCGAATCAGCTCCACCGTTCGGGCAATCCTTCCTCACGTGTCCAGTTTGACCACACCCCCAGCAGACAACCTTCCTCTTTCCGGAATTTCTTCCGCTGACTGGTTTACCCTGCAAAACCTTATGTAGTCCAGACTGTATCAACACGTCTTTGACTTGCACTTGCCACAGTACAAAATTCATTCTCCCATCAAATTTCTCAATCTCGTATCTCATTGCCGACATGCTTACTTTGTGCTTAATAAAGGATCAGAAATAAATATTACACCAGGTAAATTCCCAGGTAAGAGGAGGAGTCACAATGGTCTCACTTAAAATCCACTTGCCTTAGACTAAATTCATGTCGTTTGACAGAATTTACCTCGACATGTAATTATTTATCTCACTACCAATACTCAAGCACACCAAAGCAAAACGGCTCCACCTTTTCCAAAGCTCCACCAGCTCCAAAGGCTCCACCTGCTTAAAAACAAAATAATTTTTAACAAAAATCTTTTCTGATGTGGAAGATCAGACCAAGCTGCAACCACAGAGCATACTAAAATTTTTGATAAAAATTATAACACCTAAGCTCTGATACCACTTGTTGGGAAAATCGCTATTTTCCCGCCCCTCGGACCGTCTTTAAGCAGGAATAAATGAGAAAATAAAATAACAATTGAGAAATTAAAGAGAATAAAACACAATGATTTAACGTGGAAAACTCCCGAATGGAGAAAAACCACGGTCGTTGTCTAACGACAACCAAGAAAAATATTCACTATGCAGCAAATTGTTACAACCACAAATTACAAAATATTTTTCTAACCGACACCCACAAAACAACCCCCAAATATTTATACTCCAAGGAACTCCAAGAGATTGATTCTCTAATTCCTAATATAAACTATTTGGTATTTAACCTATAGCTCTCCTTAAGCTATATTTTGTGTTTGCTTGGTGTATTTACAAATGGAGAGAATGAGCCTATTTATAGGCTTCAAATGCAAATAAATTGTCAAACTAAATTAGGTGAAAATTAGGCTAAATTAGGCACCTCCCATTTTCACCTCACATTTTTGACAATTTCTTCATTGTTAGGCACCTTGCATTTTTGACTTTCTTTATTTTTATTTTTCAATTTTGGTGTGCTACCACCAACATATATAACATTCAACGTATAATTATACAAACAAATATACATTCTTTTATCATCAGAACACAAAAAATACAAACAAATATACTTTCTTTTATCATCAGAGCACAAAAATACATACTAAAGTCAGAATAAACCCTGTAAGTCCAATATATAGGGCAACTCATTTCGATGATAATTGAAAAAAATATATATTAATCATAAGCATAAAAAAATATATATTTATATATACATATGAGAGAGAGAGAGGCAGTAATAGAAAATAAAATAAACTTAATGCTATTTTTTAATATTTAATAATAAACAAATAATAAGAATTAAGTAAATTAGATTCGTCGTCTCTCATAAAGTTACTAGCATCTATTATCATAAAATTAATAGTACCTCATATCATATAGTATTTAAAGTTTTCACATTGTGCAGCTTATGGCCAACCTATTTTATTTATTTATTTTTCTAATAAAAAACTGATGTGGCATATGATGAATATCAGTAACTTTTTAAGAGCCTCCAAATATAATTTACCCAAATTAAATAAGCTAAAATAATTTAAATATTAAGATTGGCCCTAGCAAAAATAGACTAACATGAAGAAGAAATGTTAGTCAATAAAATCCCACAGACATTCCCTTAACGTCACTACAAAAATCTGGGTCTTTTTCGGCGGTTTTTTTAGTCTATAGAGGCAGTTTTAACCGCCCCTACAATTATTAGAGGCGGTTTGGAAAGCCGCCGCACAAGCGGCGCCAATGCCACCGTCTCTACGTCGTAGAGGCGGTTATTAGGTCCGACGGGGTAGCTTCAAAATTAGCGGCGGTTTATGTAGCAGCGCCACAAAACCGCCTCTACGTTTATTTCAACTGAAAACGAAAAATGCCGCCAAAATTAAGTAGAGGCGGTTTTAACCGCCGCTACCGCTAAAATTTAGTAGCGGCGCATATAGCGGCGATTGAAACCGCCTCTAATTATTTTTTTCAAAAAAAAAACAGATGCGCTCTAATATTGTTTATCAGCGTATGTAGAGGCGGTTTAAAACCGCCACTATATATTCCATGCTATATTTAAATTTTTTGTAATTTACAATTTTGCTAGTATTTATATTTGGCGATTATAGGGATTCTTTGAACAATTTTTTTATATTCTTTTTTTTAATGGAACTGATTTTGTAATCAAATAATATAAATACACATGTTAATTTGAAATAAATTAATATACATATATACTGTAAGCTAAAAAACAAATTACACAATTAAAACAAATCTGTTTCATTAATCTTTCAATAAAATTTATCCTAACAAGTTTACTACTTGTGCTTTTTAAAAAGTACTTTGAGCCAATATGCCAAATAAGATTTTCATAACAAGCTCACTATTTATGCTTTAAAAAGCACCACGAGTCAAAATGCCAAAAGATCACTAAATTACATTTTAATATACCTTCAAACTAACCATCTAGACATTATCCCTCGGATTATGACTTGAATGTGACGAAATATTAAGTGGAGAATATCCATCTCGGTTAGTTGCTGTATCATTATTGACCTCCTGTAAATAACATTAAAAATCTTGAAGAAAATGTTGGTGGTCATGGGGGAGAAAAACAAAACTCATTAATTCCCTGCAAGATTAGTGATGTGATTCCCTGCAAGATTTCATTAATTCCAAGAAAATAAACTCATTTACGCGAATAGATTAAATAAAAAAAAGGGAGAAAAAAAAAGACCAACACGGAATTAATGGCATTTATATTTCTTTCATACAACAACAGAGCTAAATTTTTCTAAATCTTGAAGAAAATGTTGGTGGTCATGGGGGAAAATACTAGGGGAATTCAAAATTTCAAATATCTTGAAAGGCATGAGTTCAGTTGTCAAGAAACATCTGTATCATTACATAGTATAGCTATTCCTACTTGTTCGTTGCAAGTCTCTAAGCTAAAGCAACCACTTAGAATAAACATTTTACTTCCACATTAGAGCAGATAGAAACTCAAGTGGATAAACATTTCATATTGAAGAAAATATTAAGAGAATAATATAGTACCATAACCACGGACGCACTTGAAAATCCTGAACAAACTGCATCCATGAAGGGACAATCATGACCATAATGAGACAAAGGGAAGCAAAAAACAGAAAAGCTCTTCTCCTCTCATTATATGCCTCTGATCCAGAGGTGGTTGCAATGAAAAAATAAGCCCATATCTGTAGAACAGATTTAAAGACAACTGGGAATAGAAGAAGACCAAGAAGTAGACCCTACATGGAAGAGAACAAAATTAACTATCCAGAATGTGATTATAATAATGACTAATTTATAAAAGAATGATTAGCTTAATTGATAATTTCACCAATTAAAAGATCATACCTAAATGATAGTACTTATCTCACTTCTTTTAACCCTGTATTCAACAGGAACTGACTCTGATGAAACGAAGCATCCATAAAGCTGTTGAAACGATATTCATCACCAGCATAACATAAAAATTCCAGGCTTAATCCAGGGAAAAATAGTAAAATACCTTTTGAAAGCACTAGCCTTTGCAATAGTACAAGCCAGCATGTCACCAAGTAAAGAACAATGCCCACAGTCACCAAAAGTGTTTCTCCTAGATAGACACAAGGCAGAAATAATTATAGAGTGAGGAAAAGGAAAGATCCAACTGAAATACATCTAAAAAGTATAGAAAAGAAATATAAAGCCATTAACATAAGAAGTACAGAAATTAACTTCAGCTACTAATCACTTACTATATATATATTGATGATAATAAAGTCCTTACAAATTACAATCTATATTGTTTGCTTTCAAAGAAATCATGCTTTGTATTAAAGAATAAAGCAAATTAATTAAAATTAATGAAGGTATAATCCTTTAATTATCGTGTATGTCATTATAGAAAATTGAAGCCACCAAGAAATTAATGCCGTGAGGCAATCATTGCTACATGGAAACTCATTGTTTTAAGGTTTTACCAGTAACTGCTGCAGTGGATTCATCGCAGTAACAAAGAAAATAAATGCACAGAAGATTATGTGATACTAATGAGATAACTCAATTGACAGGGAACATACAAACATGCATTAGAAGCTCTCATGTGCATACATGATATTAGAGTCCTGACTGTAGAAATGAGGAAACTGAATGCACTTGCAAAAGCAATAAGATATCATAGACAAGTATAAGCCATTCTTCTGTCACAATATTTTTTGTTGGTAAACCAGAAACCATAAATGATATGCGGCAATGATAAATTTCCATCCAATTTCTGAAAGAAAAGGAATGCATACCAGTCTTGTATTACAATATAATTATTGAACTCAATATCTATAATACCATAGGAATACCCAATGACAATAAAGAAAAGCATATAATTTTAGCAATGCCACACATACCAATGGAAGCACATGATGGGAAAGTATTAAGTAGATGGTGTACTAATCTCACAGCTACAAATCCATGAAAGAGCACCCACAGTAATTTTAATGTTGTCGGTATACCTGTAAAACAAATAAATGCAGTAATCAAGAATAGAAGTCTCAACAATGCAAAGTTTCACAAGCTGAACCACCACTACAGACAATGGTTCATACACCTCTGATCATTCTGAAAGAAGGGGATTGGTTCAGATATCCACAAGAAAGCGCATAAATTGCTTACTTTGTTGATACCTCAGCCAATGAAAGAAAATGAAGTCAAAAGCGTTGCACACACTAGGAGTATAACTGCAGACTTACCAGTACAAAATAAAGTCAAAAGCGCTGCACTCAAAATAATGCAACCCAAGCTAAACTTAGAATCCCATGATCGATGTGGCAGGGAGTGAGCATTATCCAATGAATGCCACATGATAAAACACAGGAAGATAAGCACGCTGAAGCAGCTAGCAGATGCGGCCCAATATTGCACTGACATGTCATCAAGTTCTGCATAGAAAATTAAGTACATCATCTCAAAGCGACATCTAGAGAGTTTGATGACTGAATATCATATTATAATAAACTAAATCTGGAGTAAATTATTGGCCTCAATTCACCATTAACTGACACAAATATTTTCGAAATAAAGACTAGCTATGCTCTAATAACAGTTACCTTGGTATTCAATTTGATGCAATGAGAAAGCTCTTGAAAGCTGTATAAGCTTCGAAATCTTGACAGCAGGTAATGTAACTGCACCAAGCAAAATCCCCGAGGAAGCACCAGGCCTGAAAATCCACAAATTAGAGAATTAAGGAATAAATTTTATAAATTTTTCAGAGATAAAGGGCAGATGTTTATAAATCCTCTCATGACCACCAACATTTTCTTACGAACACAGCAGTAAACCCAACAAAAACACTCCAAAATACAATAATCTCTATCCTAGCAGATTGCTTGCAATAAAAAACTCCGCAACCAAAAACCAAAGATCAGCAGATATCAGCAATACAAAATGAAAAAAGAAAAAAATCTGTAAAAAAATTTAAAATTAATTGGCCGGAAGTGAGCAAGAAAGAAGCACGACAGAGCAATTTGTCCAAATTAAACCAAAATATGAATATATATATATATATATAATAATCAACGAAAAAATTCAGTATCAGATTAACACAGAGAACGCACAAAAATGAGCCCAGAAAAACGAGCACAGGAAAACCTAAATTTAAAAAATAATAATAATACCTTCACGAGATGGTAGTGAAGGGATGAATGGCAGATCAAAAATGGCAAGAACGGCATTGTCTAGATTAAAGCCAATTACTCTATCCCATCAAACCCCAAAAAACTGACATGCAATTCAGATAAACCCCAGTAAAAAAATCTAAAACAAAAAAAAATTCAAAACCCGTAATACACTACCTGGAAGTGGAGAGATCAGGTAAGCTTCGAGTACCGACGAACAACGGCTGTGCTTGAAATGCGGCAGAGACTTAACGTCTTTTACTTGAACGCTGAGGTCCTGATTAGGTTAGAGAACGGCCAAAGAGAGAGAAAAGAGCCGAGCCGTAAGACAAAGGAACAGAGATAGAATGGAGGGAAATGAAAGACGAACAGTGGGAAGAGGCAAGGGAAGGAGAAAGACCAGAAGTCGAAAATAAAACTGTTAGACAGAATCAACTCAAATCAAAATAAATATAGAAGAGGAAATCACCTGAATTGCTTCAAAACAATAACCGCCTCGCTCGCTTTACAGTATAAATCGAAATCGAAATTAAAATAGAAATGGAAGAGTCAGAACTCCTATAAGCCCAGAGTCAGAACGGATTTTGATGATTTCAACGGATTTTGAAGGAATGGCTTGATAGAGTTTTAACGATATTCATGGAACGGCTTGAAGGATTTCGATATTCTGCGTTAGGGTTTCGTTATTTTGAAGGATGAAATGCGAATGAAAGATGTGTTATGGTAATTAGCGAAAAATTGAACGCAAACCGCGAGTAATTATTGAACCGCTATTAGAGGCGGTTTATTTGAACGCCGCTACCAAGCGCCACTAACAGATATCTTTTATATACTAGAGGCGACTTATAAAACCGCCTCTACATTTTCACCGGGAAAACCCATCTTTTTTGTAGTGCGTGGTTAGGATTTAGGAAGCAAAACTATATATAGTGCCCTAATTAAGGAATGAGTGATAATAAAAATTATGCATACAAGGTCCAAGAATTTCATTGGCTTTTCTTTTCTCTTTTTTTATTTTTCAAACTTTCTTTATCATCAATTATTTCTTTTTAATTTATGGGTATCCTAATAAGTTGTCTCCTTCAATAAAGTTAGAGGGGGAAAAACATTAATGAAAACCAAAAATAGATTCCAAACATCAAAATTAGGATTTTACCATAACCCTTTCTTAGACTAATTATAATTAATATATATATATATATATTGTGTGTGTGTTATACATCCCATTTTGAAACTTTCATTAATATTTATTTGGTTATTTAATCAACATGTTCCAAATCTATAGTTATTTATCTTATAATGGTGATTAACTTAGTTAATGGCTTAATTATTTGTATCCATAAAACAAAGCAAAAAATGTTAATTATCCCATATTAATAAAATATAATATATGTGTGCTTCTTATAATAACTTAGATAATTTTCACCTCATGAGCTATTTTTTGAATTTGAGTTAGGCTAAAATTTATTTTCTCAATATAGTATTAGAAATACGTTCTAATCTCTCAATGTTGGGTCATCCGTAGATGTTCAATCTTTTAAACTTTACGCTCTAAATTTTTTGTATGTTTTTGAATCTGGGCGTGAGAGAGGATGTTAAGTATCTAATATTGATAAAATATAATAAATGTGTATTTTTTTTATAATAATTTGGATAATTTTTACCTCATATGCTAGTTTTTTTTTTAGTTAAATTAGCCCCAGTCGATTTTATAAAAAAATTAAAGAGGAACAAAAGAACACGCAAAAAAGAAAAGGGAAAAAGGGAAAATCTTTGGCTTCATGCTTCACAGTGACATTAATTAATTAAAAAAATTATAATAATGACTTTACGGAGGTGGAATTTTATCAATTTAGAAAGCCTAAGCTTTTTGTGTTTTAAAAAATCTAAGGAATAGAAAGTCATAAAGATTTGCATATCAATAATACATAAATAATCAATCATATACTTTGTTCCACTGTTTAAGACTAAAGTTGGGATTTTTCAAAAATCACAGATTTTTTTATTTTCATAATTAAAATCTTTAACATGATTGTCCGATAATTAATTAATATTTGTTAGAATATATAATATCTCTTTATAGGAAATTAATTAGTTGATAATAATAATATGTATACTAAAATGGTGACAAAATCAAATAAATTAAATTTTCTAGCATTAGAAGATCTTAAATGAAAGGATAATAAATTCTCCTTTTTTTTGTGTGTTGAAAATCCTTTTAGAATATATGAGAAGAAAGTGTCTTTATTCTCAAATGCAGTGGACATAGTGTTGATGCTTTAGGGACGTGGTAGTGTCGTTAAAGCTGCATCCATAATTCATGTTTGAAAATTCCTGTGTAAACTTAAGGTAATACATGGAAGAGTGAAAGCTTAAAATTGGGTCATTTTCCTTTTCCCCTTTATTATTAAAAAATAACAAGCCTTTTTGTTATTATTAAAATTATGGGTTATTTTCAATTATTTTTCCTCAAGAATTAAGTAATGTCTATTATCATTGTTCAAGTTTATTTTTTAAATTGATCGCCCCTCAAATTAACGCCAATCATTACCATTAAAAAATGTTAAACTCAGTAAAAGTCGGGAAAATAGCATTGTTGTTGAAGGCAAGTGTATAAGGTTGGGCCAGCTATTGCCTTTTTCATTTGTTTTGTAAACATAAATTATTCAAAGAATGTTAGCTATTTATCAATATACCTCTTTAACATTATGATAAAAAAAAACTATACCTATTTAACATATTAAATTTTTATTATATCTTTATTATTTATTAAAAATATCTAATAAATATAACTCATAAGATCATACAAATATTATATTATTTAATTAAAATAATTAATTTTTTAATTGTTATGAAATATAAATTATTCAAAGAATGTTAGCTAAAAATTATAGTAAATATTAATTAATATTAACATTTAACAATTGATAGCAATATAAAAACAATATGAAACCAAAAACTTCAGACTCTGGCAGCATGTCCCTAACCCTAAGAAAAGAAAAATCATATAGAAGGTCTATAATTGCATTGCAATTCCAAGGTTGCCCCAAAATTCGAAGTAGACGGTTCAGGCTTCAGGCTTCACACCAGACGTCAGACGTGGTGCACAAAGGTCACCAGTCAATGCAAAATTTTTACGCAAAATAACTAAAAAATTTAATCATCATAAGTAGTACACTTGTTTTTATTTATTTTCCTATATTATATTTACAGTCGGTTGAATTGCGTGTTGCAAATGCCATTAAATTAATGAAAAATTATTTTCCTAAAAAAGAACAAGAAGTTTAATTTATTTGTGAGAGATCTTAAAAATTAATTGTGGGGATTAAGAGGGTGTTTCTCAAAACTGAAGCTTTTCAGCTTATTGTGAATAAGTGATTTTTAGATTATAATCAGATTAAAAATAAGCAGTTAAGTGTTTCTGTAAACTAGTTAATAATCAGCTGATAATCATTTTATAATCAGTTAAGTGTTTCTGTAAAATCAGCTTATAATCAGTTTTTAATTGCAGAAACTATCAAAATGACCAAACTGTCCCTGAGTTTATTTATTGTATAAAAATAATTTTTTTAAATGTCAATTCAAAATTTATTTTGCAATAATAATAATAATAATAATAATAATAATAAAATTTATTTAATAATAATAATAATATAATAATAATAATAATAAATTTTATTTAATAATAATATTAATAATAAAATTTATTTAATAATAATAATATAATAATAATAAAATTTATTTAATAATAATAATAATAAAATTTATTTAATAATAATAATAATATAATAATAATAATAATAAAATTTATTTAATAATAATAATAATAATAAAAGAATTTGGATGAGAACTAAAGTGTATAAGGTGGGCAAATTTGAAATATTGAAGATTAGGTAGGGATAGTATGGTCTTTTACTTGGTCAAAACTGCTTAAAAAATAAGTGCTTAAAAAAAAGTAGCAAAACCCAACTTTTAAAAAACTGATTATAATCAGATTATAATCTACTATTTAAGTTTTCAGAAACACTTAAATAAACAACTTATAATCTAAAAACTGCTTATAATCAGTTTTGACCAGCTTTTAAGTTTTGAGAAACACCCTCTAAAGACCATTCACTCCAATTTTCCTATTTTAAAAGGAACAATTATTTTTAAATATCAAGCCATTCTTAGATATGCTCGCATCTAATATACATGGAAAAAAATCGAATTTAAATTTATGGATAAAATTATTGTATATTTATTATTAAGTTATATTTTAACTGTTAATTTTTTTATTAACAACAAATTATTAATTTACTAATATGTTTTAAAAATGATTATTTGTAGGAATGATAAAGAGTTACAATCTCATAATTATTTGTTTACTATGAACACTAGGCTCCTTATTAGAATATAATTTTGAGAGGGTAATGCAAATGGAGACGTGACCTATTAGTCATAATTAATTAATAAAATAGAGAAAGAGGGATCATTAAGATCTCATAATTAATATAATGGTCACAGATAGACAAGTCATTAATTAATTAATTAATTAACCAAATCAAATTGCCAAATGTTGTTTTTGGGTTCCATTTTTTTAAAAAAATAAAAAAAAGGAAATAAAGAAAGTGAAAGCAATAGATGAGTGATGGATCTTACATTTCCAAATATTCCCAAAGTTTGGAAGTTACAATGGCAATTCTGAGTTATATTTGACGTGCATGTTTGGTTAGGATAAGAAATAATCAAAATCAAATTTCTCAAATTTACATATTATATGCAATCTAAGTGTCGGTGCACTATTTATAATCTTTCTTCATGTGCTTGATAGAGTTGTTGGCCATAGTCCGTCGTAATTGGAAATTCGTTTTGGGTTTTGTTAAATGATGACACCTAATCCAAAAATAATTGAATTTTTTATAAATATATTAAAAAAATTATAACATTATAAATTTATTAAAAAAATATTAAATGCAATCATTTTAGAAAGTGATTGTTAGATAATTTCTCTTATTGGCTAACGAATAAAAAAAATTTTATTCAATAATCACTCTTTAAAATAACTGTAATAAATATTTTTTAATTTATTTTGATATATTCCCTTCTAGAAGATAAATCTTACTTTGAATCTATCATTGGAAATTGTAGAACTATATTGAAACAATAGAGTGAGATTTATTATTTGCTCCAAAAAAAAATAGCGATATTTATTTGTAAATATAAGTAAATAGGTTGAATCAATTTAATTTGACTCTTATTTTATTTAATTTGATCTACTATATCAATTTAAATAAACTGAGTTAATTAACTTTAATTTAAAACTCTGGCAAATTTATATTATCGATTTAGATTCAATTTATATATTTTTTTTAGTTGAAATCAATCGATAAAATTAACCAAATCCAATATATGATATTTGATTTTATAAATTTCTCGCATTTTAAATATTCAATTTTTCATGATAAAATTTCTAATTCTATTGATAATAGTTGATTTGGTAGGCTTCAAAAATATGTCCAAATCAATCGATATTCATTATCTTGCTAGAGCTTCGATTTCTTATGGTCATTTCCAAATTTCGTAGTCTATTACTTTTTGTTTTGATGTTTCTTAGTTTAACGCTACTTAATAATATGCTCCTTTTTACTTTTAAAAAAATTATGAGGTTAAAATTTTATTATTGAATTATATTATTATTATAAGTTAAGTGTACTTTTTGTAAAATTATCAAAAAAGCCATTGAGAAAAAAAAAAGAAAATTTGAAAAAATTAATAAGAAACGTAAATTTCTAAAAATTTACATAAAATTTTAATAAAAGAAAAAAAATTTAATTTTTGAAGATATAATAAATCGTGGCATAATAAATTTTAACTTGACTTATAAATATAATTCAAATATGTCAACATTATTTAATATACTAATATATATACATTATACAACTTGAAGTAAATTAAATTTTCTGAAAATTAATTAACCCACATAATTTATTGATTCAAAATAAATATAAATACATATTTATTTTTTTAAAAAAATCAATTTTTTTTTTGAAAATTAAATAAAAATAACATATTTTTTTTCAATAATAATGAATATTTTAATGCATAATTTGATTTGCCAACAATGCAAAGATCTGCCGAAAACAGGGAGACATGACCTAAAAACTCACTTAGGGTCTGTTTGGTTTAGCTGTTCATAGCAGCTGGTAGCTGATAGCGGTGGCGGATAGCTGGTAGCTGATTCGGGTTAGTGTTTGGTAAAAATACAATAGCTGTTGCAGTTTGAATGTAAAATTACCAATAAGCATATCATTATCTAATAATATATTAATTTTTATTTTATTTTAATAGGGTTAATATAGTCTTAATATGAATCAGCTATCAGCTGATATGAAAAAGCTCCGAGTAGGAGCTTATTGAAACAGCAGCTGTTTGGGGTTCCTAACAGCTATCAGCTGCTGTTTTAAAATTTTACCAAACATCAAATTTTACCAAACAGCTGCTGTTTAGGGTCAAACCTCTATCAGCTGCATCAAACAGCTAAACCAAACACCTCCTTAATCCTAGTCTACCTGTTTGCTGTTTCCATGCTAATCTTTTAATTCGTTCATTTTCGGCCTTTTTTTTTTAAAAAAAAAAGGGTTTTTGTAGACAATATCATATATTTGTACATCATAAAAGGAAATAAAATTTGCCAATTTTTCAAATTGAATTTAATTATTTAATAAGTGTGATGGGTGTATGCCAAACAAGTTAAAATAAAAATTACTTCTAGAGGTTTTTTTTTTTTTTAAAAAATAAAGAAGGTTTATATTTACGTTTTAAATTACTAGTACTATAAATAATAATTTTACTTGTCATAAACCATTATTTAATTATCATTAATAAAATGAAAAAATAAATATTTATTTTTTTAATTATTTAAACTAATATAATTCAAATAAATTTTATCATTTTAAATTAAATAATTATTTCAAACGGTGCCTATGTATTCTCTTGATTACATTATTCCTCAATGGAAGTTCGGAATAGTAATAATTTTCTTATTTATTATTTAATGATAGGATGACATTAATTAAAAATAAAAAAAATACCAAATAAACACTTTAGACTGATAAGAAATTAAATTTGAATAATATTGGATGATGTTACTTTTATACCATGAAATTAGTCTTAATTAATAATAATAATGTTCTACTTTATACATATACCGAATTTTTCAAACAATATATTAAATTATAATTTGTGACCACCGCGCCACAAAATTCAAAATTTTGATTTGTTATGTTATCAAATAGAGAGTTAGATTTTTAATATTTTATATTATAATAGAAATATTCGATAGTTTAATAATTTTTGTGAATAATTAGAATCTACATATAATTCAAAATTTATTAACAACTGAATTCCGTGAAAATTATAAATGGGAAGTCAAAAGAAAAGTCATATAATTCAATTTTTTTTTTGAAAAAAGAAAAAGACTATAATAAAATAACAACATACTTGAGAATTGACTCAATTATTTATCCCTCAAAACTACATTTATTTTGGAGATCTTTTTTTCAGTCAAAATGTTATTAAAAAAAAAACTCAATGACTATAGAGTTTAACTACAAAAATATAATTATTATTATTGCTAATTTATATATTACTATTAATAAAAATATAGTTATAATTATATTAAATTATTCAGTATTTTTATATTACAAAAATGTAAAACATATTATTATTATTATTATTATTATCATTGAAAATTTTAACTTATTCATTAATTAATTAAAATTTAGTCATCCTAGCTATCATTTTCAGATAACCAAATTGATAACAGAAACAGCTGTAACTAACTACTCTACTTGACTAACTGACCGATATAATGAATAAAGTCAATTGATTGAGTATGTGAAATAGCTTCACCACACCCCCCCCCCCCCCCCCCTCGAGTTGGAGTGTGTATGCTTAACACTCTAAGCTTGGAAATAAAATCTTTGAAGGCTAGCAGATGTTGAGGCTTAGTAAACAAATCTGCAATTTGTTCTTTGGATCGTAAAGGCGTGAGTTGAAGGAGACCTTGCTGCAATTTTTCTCTCACCAAATGGCAGTCGATCACTATATATACTTTGTCCTCTCGTGGAATACTAGATTGTGGGCAATGTGTATAGCTGATTGGCTATCACAAAATAACAGACAAGCTTCAGCATGAGGAATTCTGAGATCTATCAGTAAATACTTCAGCCATTGCAACTCACAGGCAGTAGTTGCTAAGGCTCTATACTCTGCTTTTGAAGAAAAACGGGATATGGTAGTTTGTTTCTTGGACTTCCAAGAGATGAAGGAATTTCCAAGAAAAATGCAATAACCAGTAGTTGATTTTCTTGTAACTGGACATGATGCCCAATCTGCATCTGAAAAACCTTGAAGCTTAAGTGAAGAAGTGGCTGAATAAAAGAGTCCTTGTGTAGGAGATCCTTTGAGACACTTTAATACCGTGTGAGCAGCAGTAAGATGAGCTTGCGTTGGCTTATCGAGAAAGTACCTGGCTAGCATGACTGATATCTGGCCTGGTGTTTGTAAGATAAAGAAGTTGTCCCACTAGTCTTGGATATGAAGAGACATCTGAAAGAGATGAAGATTCTGTGGAAAACTCAACATTTGGCAACATAGGACTTTGTACAGATTTAAAACCCAGAAAGCCAGCGTCATTCAGCAGCTCAAGTGTGTACTTTCTTTGACATAAATGAATTCCTTTGGAGCTTCTACTGACTTCAAAACCAAGAAAGAACTTCAAGGGACCCAAGTCTTTAATTTTAAAAACTTTATTCAGATATGCCTTAATAGAACTAACTTCAGCAGCAGAATCATTGCTTGCAATGATTACCTGATTTGAATTCCTTACAAGCTGCTTGCCTAAGACAGGGACTACTTACATTCAGATTCCCTTTGCTCCTTACATTCAGATTTGAAATATTTCTACTTGCTTGCCTGTTGAATTAATCGAAGAAGTAAAGGTTGGGAGAGGCTGCACCAGGTTGTAAAGACCTCCAGTATGCTTAGCTATACCAATCATTTTCCAGTTGTTCATATCATGTATTAGACATTCAGACGGAGAAAAAGTTAATTGACAATTAGATGCTTTGTCAATTTGCTCACAATAATCAGATTATAAGAAAAACTAGGTACATAAAGCACATTATGTAAAGTAAACTTGTCTTCAAACACAATTTCTCCAATGCGAGTTACTGAAGAACTCTGATTATTTGGCATCCTCACTGTATAATTCTCAATAGGTTTGCAATTTGTGAGGAATGGAAAGACATATGTAATGTGATCTGTAGCTTCTGTATCAATGATCCACTGTTGTGAATTAGGAATGACAGATGAAGTAATAGAGTAAACAACAGTACCAGAAGCAGCGTCATGCTATGGCTGCAAACCTCCAGAAGTCAATCTATTGGAGTTTGCCATGATCTCATTGACTTGTGGTTGCTTTGGTTGAATCAGACTCAACAGTTGATTATACTGATCTCTAGTGAAAGTGAATATCTCTTCTCCTTCTTATAGAAATTTAAATTAATTTTTTTGTATATGTCAAAAAAATATCTTATAAATAAATTTTATTGATCAAATAAGTCTATATTTTATAAAATACTTTTATAATAATAATAATAACAATAAAGAATAGTATACTAGAAGTATAAAATGTAGAGGAGAAGTAGTTATTTTATTAATAAGAGAACACTGTATTTATACACAGAAATGAATCTCCAAGATATAATTGAAATACTAAAGAATAGGGATACATACAACTAATATAACCACAAAAATATCTTAACTGATATTATGTTTAGCCTTATACCCTGCCTCAAGCTTAAGGGCGACTGCGAAGCCCTAGCTTGTCTTTATTTTTCTGAAAACTCAACCGAGACAAGGATTTTGTAAGCATGTCGATTGTCTGATCAAAAGCAGCTACATGAGAAACTCGTAGCTTGCCCGATTGAACTTGTTCCCGAATAAAATGATAATTAATCGCAACGTGTTTCATTCGGGAGTGGAAAACAGGATTGGAACTCAATTGAGTCGCGCCGACGTTATCATAGTAGATTACCGGCGGTGCTGAGACTTTTTCATTCAATGCAGAAAGAAGATGCATTACCCATTGTAGCTCCGCTGCTGTATTAGCAACAGCCTTGTATTCTGCCTCAGTCAAAGATCGCGCTACTGATTTTTGTTTCTTAGAGCTCCACGAGGCCAAATTCCGACCGAGATACACAAGGTAAGCTCCTGTCGATTGATAACCATCTCGATCACCTCCCCAATCAGCGTCAGAAAAGGCAAGCAAAACAGGAGGTGAGTTTCTGACAATCTGTAATCCTTTATTTACTGTACCAACCAAATAACGCAGTAATCTTTTGACTGCAGCCCAATGATCTGTGGTTGGTCGATGATTGAACTGGGACAATTTGTTGACAGAAAAGGCTACATCTGGATGAGTAAGAGTTAAATACTGTAAACTTCCCATTATTTTCCTGTATTCAGTTGGATCTGGAAGAACAGTGCCTGAGTTAAGTGTTAATTGAGTATGGCTAACCATTGGAGTCATTGTAGCTTTTGCGTCTAGCATGTTTGTCTGTTGTAGAAGGTCTAGTAAGTATTTGCGTTGAGACAACAAAATCCCCTGCTGATTAGCTATAACCTCAATACCCAGAAAGTAGTTCAAAGAACCCAAATCCTTGAACGAAAATTTTTGTGCCAGAACTGCAATATAATATGTAATGAGGTGTGAATTACTGTCCGTTACAATTATATCGTCAACATAAACAATTAAGAAAAGAGTACCCTTAGTAGATGTTTGAACAAACAGTGAAGCATCCGAAAGAGAGTTTACAAACCCATTACTTAAAAGAAAAATCCGTAAAGCCTGGTACCATGCTCTGGGAGCCTGTTTTAACCCATAAATAGCTTTTTGTAAATGACAAACATAATCTGGTTTGTCTGCATCTCGAAACCCTTGCGGTTGTGCCATGAAAACATCTTCAGTTAAGGGTCACTGCAGAAAAGCATTATTAACATCCAATTGCCTCAAATCCCAGCCTTTAGTAACAACCAAAGTGAGTATCAGTCGTATAGTGGTAGGCTTAACAAAAGGACTGAACGTGTCATGAAAATCTACACCCGGACGTTGATGAAAGCCTTTAGCCACTAAACGAGCTTTGTACCGATGAACTGAACCATCTGAATTTCGTTTAATCCGAAATACCCACCTACATCCAACCAAATTTTGAGAAGAATTAGGTGGAACAAGGAGCCAAGTGCCATTACGAACCAAAGCATTAAACTCTTCTGAACAAGCTTGTCTCCATTTAGGATCCTTTAGAGCCTGATTTACTGTACGTGGCTCAACATCTCCACTAGCCTACAATTCACAAGTAAGACTAAGTTTTTGAACAAGCTTTTTAATATTGTTTTTGCTACGTGTGACCATAGAATGCTGATTAGTCACTGTGGAGAAGGAGTGTTGATCAGGAACAGCAGAACCACAAATTTGGAGCTGTTCAACATCTGAACCAGCAACAACAGGCACAACAGGTAAATCTGCAGCAACAACAGTTTGAATAGGTTGTATATCTGATAATATGTCAGTTCTAGTAAGTTCCCTATTGACAACAAAATTTGAATCTGCTTGTACAGATGGTGGTGTGGCCACAGATGATGTTATGAGAGGCTCAGAATTTTGTTGAACAGAAACTGTATCGGAAGAAGCATTAGAGGTGCTAAACCAAGCAGAATCAGAAATAGACGGACTAAATTGGAACGTGAAGCATATGGAAAAACAGATTCAACAAATTGGACATGTCTAGAGGTAAATATTTTTGAATTTGTGAAATCTAGACAATGATATGCACTTTGTGAAGATGAATATCCTAAGAAAATACATGGTCTAGACTTAGGATCTAATTTATGATGAGAATAGGGCTTAAGCCATGGGTAGCATAAACAACCAAACACCCGAAGTTTTAGATAATTTGGATTTGTGCCAAAAAGACAAGAATATGGATTGTTCATACCTAAAACTTTAGTAGGCATTCTATTGATTAGATAAACAACAGTAGAAAAAGCAAAAGACCAAAAAGAAGGAGGAAGAGAAGCATGAGATAATAGAGTGAGACCGGTTTCGACTATGTGACGATGTTTTCGTTCGGAAATACCATTATGTTCTGGTATATGTGGTGGAGTTGTTCGAAAAGAAATTCCATTGGTGGACAGAAAAGAAGTCAATGCAATATATTCACCACCATTATCAAAATATAAAGTTTTTATTTTCTTATCAAAGAAATTCTCAACCAACGATTTGAAACGAACAAAAACAGATAGAACATCATATTTGTGTTTCAAAGGATAAAACCATGTATAACGTGTGAAATGATCAACAAAAATAACATAATACTTGTAAGAATCATGAGACACAATAGTCGAAGTCCAAACATCAGAAAATAAAAATTCCAAGGGCTGAGTAGACTCTAGTGTAGAACTTGAGAAAGCTAATTTATGACTTTTATTGATCATACACGAATTACACTTTTCAAGAGATTGAACAGAAGTAGAACTTAATGGAATAGAATTATTAGAAATAATATATTTAAATTGCAATGTGGCAGGGTGACCTAGACGAGAGTGCCAATCAATGACGGAAGCAGTGATGGTTGAAAAGGCTAACAATGGAGTAGAAGAGGGCCACTCATAAACACCATTCCTAGGCACACCTTGAAGAAGCAGATTCCCCGTCAATAGTTCCTTCACAAGAAAAGAGTAAGGTGAGAACTCAACTGAAACATTATTAGACACACAAAACTGATAAACTGAAATTAAGTTCTTTGTCATAGTAGGCACACAAAGCACATTTTCAAGAGACAAGGTTTTAGTATCTGTTGATAAAGTAGCACAACCAGTATGACTAATTGCCAAACCTAAACCATCTCCAATCATAACATCGTCTGTGCCTGTGTATGGACTGTGCAGAGATAAATTATTAAGATCAGCAGTAACATGTTGATTTGCACCAGAATCAAGAAGCCAAGGAGATGAAGAAGACGATTGCCCAGCAGAAAAATTAGCTTGAGAATTACGAACAGCTGGAACAATCCGAAAAGAGGGACACTTCTTGGCTGAATGTCCTTGAATCCCACATATTTGGCAGCGACCAAGGTAAGGTTTTGAACCAGAATATAGAGTAGTATTCTGCCCAGACCAATTATTTTGAGAAGAAGTCCTACCTTGATTGTAACCATTGTGATTGCCGTGTGAAGAACCATGTGAGACAGCATTGTTGCTGTGATAGTTATTGTTTTTCTTCTTTGTTTGGGATTGTTGTGAATAATTCACCACTGTAGGAAATGGAAGAGGAGCAGTAACAGGTTTTTTTTGCCTCCAAAGTGATCAGTTTTTCATGAAGTTCATCCAAAGAAATGGCGGTGTCACGAGCGTTGATTGCCTGCACAGTTTCCTTGTAGCTTTCATCCAGACCTTTTAAAATACGATCAGTTATGTCTTCTTCAGACATAGGTGCGTCCAGCATTGCTAACTCATCAGTTTTCATCTTGATAGCTTGCATATACTCTGTTATTGTAGAATTTCCTTTGCTTATATTTTTAAGCTGTGCTTTAATTTGTTTAATCCTTCCTCTGGAAGGCTTGGCATATGTTGTTGCAAGGATATCCCAAGCTTCTTTGGATGTTTTAGTGCGTGCAATAAACGGAATGAGAGATGGTGATAGAGCACCAATAAAAGCATTGATGAGCAGATAATCTTATCGAACCCAGTGAGTATACGCTGGATTTGGTGTAGTTGAACCAGCAATTTGTGCAGGTGGACATGGAGATGAACCATCAATATGGCCAAGCAAATCATAGCCAATTAGAAGACTTGTAAATTGAAGCTTCCATGCCAGATAGTTGGCACCAGTAAGCTTGAGAGGAGCCTGTGCTACAACATTAAAAGTAATCAACTGTTTTGAAGAAGAAGCAGGAATAATGGAGCTATCACTCATTTTTTTTTTTAAGAAAGAAAGAGAGGAAGAGGATCAGGCGTTTGTCTTATGCTCTGATATCATAAAGAATAGTATACTAAAAGTATAAAATGCAGAGGAGAAGTAGTTATTTTATTAATAAGAGAATACTGTATTTATACACAGAAATAAATCTCCAAGATATAATTGAAATACTGAAGAATAGGAATACACACAACTAATATAACCACAAAATATCTTAACATATTATGTTTAGCCTTATAAACAATAACAATTATAATTATGATTATAATTATTATCATATTATTATTATAATAATATTATGATTATTATTATCGTGGAGTTCCATTTCAAGTGGGTTAAGAATTGTGAGCGGAAGAAGGATGGACCGTTTTTATTGGCCCGGAATTTGGGAGCGTAATTATCGGTGGACGAATGGCTGTAATTCAAACTTTATATGATTTTCCATTCATGCAAACATAATAAGTATTATTTTTTTAAAACCATAATAATAATAATAATAGTAATAGTAATAACAATAATAATAATGATAATAATCTTTCTTTATTGTATGATGGGATGTGAATAGTGTTTTTAATATATATTTTAATTTAGTTAATTTTCAAGATTATAATTGGGATATGCTTGTGCACTTTTGCAAAAGTCTTAGTTATAATTTCTATCATAATTTAGCGGCTATAAGGTAGAATTAATGATTGAGATGGGAAGTTTATAGAATAGAGGAAGATTAATTATGTTAATTATTATATTTTGATTAAAATGATTTCATTTTCTATGAGATTGTATTTTAACTACAAGGGGGTTAAATTATATATTTTGTAAATTAAGTTTTGATTTTAAGTATTAAAATTTTGGGTTTAAATAATTATATATAGGAAATATATTATTTTTTAAAAAATTAAAAAATCAAGGTTTGAAGTTTAAATTTGATTTTAAATTATTTGAACTATTAAGTCATTTCAGCTTAACTACAAAATAGAAAATACATTGTTAATTGAATAAATATTTGATTTTCAATTATGATAAACTTATAATTTTTATCATTTAGGTGAAAATGAAAATTTAAAATTTATTGTTATTAAATGATGTTTCATTATAATAGAATTAATTTTAACTAATATGATAGATTGATTAATTTTCAAGCTATTAATTAGTTGAGAATTGGATGAAGTCAATATGTAATTGATTTAAATATAAATGAAGTAATTAATAAGAATTAAAAAAAATATAAAAATATAGTTTAATGATAAAAAAATGTGTATTACTTTTATTTAGATATTAAATTTGAGTCTCCTAATATTCATCTTATCCACTATTAATTAATAAAAAGTAAATTTAAAAAAAAATATACTAAAATTTATTCCAACAATAATTGCATCATTTTAATAATTATGATTAATATTTCCCTCCCAGTGCTTGTAATGCTAAAAAAAGAAAAAAAAAATAGTATAGAGACTGTGGAAAATAGAGACTAATTAATAAAGTAGCTTGTAGTACTTGGTGGAGCACTAGACTCCTAGTTTAATTTCTAGAGGCTTATGTTTGTATCTGAGGTAAGAAAATTCTGTCTTCCCTTGCATTAGAAGGCATTTAATTTGCTTTTTTCCCTAAAATTGTTAAAACAAAAGAAAATTAGGTTGGACTTTTTTCATCAATTATAATTTATTAATTTAATAAAAATTATTAAAAGAAATTATCTCATATTATACAATTAAAAAATTATATAAATAATAATATTAAACTAACAAAGCATTACTAGCTAATTATGGAAATTATATTACATTTAACTCCTCTCAAAATAATATTTTCCTTTTCAAAATATTTGTTATTTAAGAAATTTTTTAAAAGATATATATTATTTCAAAAAAAATTTTATTTAGATCGAGAGTGTATATACATCCGATCAATAAAAAATTATTATATAAATAATAATTAAAAAATTTTATAATTTTATTAGTTGAGTTCACATACATTCAGTCTAGATAAATTTTTTTTTATCATTTTAAGATTTAAAAAAATATTTATTATTTTCTTAATTTTATTCTTTTTTATTTCTCTAATGAGCATTTATATTAATTATTTTTATTTTTTATATCAAAATTTAACAAATAATATTTTCGGTTTTTTATCTTTTAACAATTTTTTTATTTTTATTAATCCGCGGGTAAAGAAATTTTAAATGACGGATATTTTGAAGCGGGGTGAAACTTGAGAGAGTAATAAGCAAATAAATAATTGCTAAGTTTAAAAACTAAGGAAGGGAAATTTGCAACCGTTAGATAAAAAAATTTGGAGGCATCGACACCGTTGAATAAGATGGTGGCAGTCACATGCGTTTATAACGGATTTTTTTTCCCATTATACGTCTATTTGCAAAAAAATGGACCCATCGACTCCATCACTCTCCATGCAAACACATCACTCTATCCTCAATTACGTCCCATGTATAATAAACAAAATACTTTGCCAAATCTATACATTTTTTTAATTAACTGAATTTAGAAATTTATATAATTTAAGGATGACTATTATTATTTTACCTTTAAAATTTTAAATAATTAAATATTATTTCAAATGCTGAATTTATTAAATAATCATGCTAACATTTAAATATATACATAACATATTAATATTTAAAAAATCTTTGAATTAATTTATGAGCTAATTGAATACTGAATTTAAGCTGATGTTGTTTATTTAAATAATTTTATAAGTTTATAAGTATAGTTGATAAGTTAAAAAAATAAAAAAATTATTATTTTAATATTTATAAATAAGTAATATTTATTAAATATTTTAGATATTTATCAGTCATTTATAAATACTTTAAATAAATATAAAATTATTTAAATTTAATATTTATAAACATATATTAACTTATAAGTAAGCTTTATACATATATAGTTAGGTTAAAAACCCCTTAAATACACACTTCAAAATTTTTTTACTATTAATAATATTATTAATTTGAAAGCTAAATAATTAGCACTTTCCTAAATTTAAGAGTGTAACATGAATAAATTATTTATTAAAACCTCTAAATTATCAACATATTCAAATTATTTATTTTTTTATATTTCTAATTTAGATGGTTTAATTACTTTCAATATTTGTATTTAATTATTTTAAATTGGTACAGATCTCCTGTCGCTATCGCTGAGCCACTTAATATGATTATTAGGCTTGATCTTTCTTAAAAAAATATATATATACAAAATAAAAATTAACCGATCATTATTATAATCTAATTAGAATTGTGAAATTGTCATTGAACTTTAATATATGAAAAGGCGAATTAATTAATAAAAAACTAATACAAACCTTATTAAAAATAGGCTTTAAATTCATATAATAAAAATAAAAATATTTATTTATTAATCAAAACGTCATTGATGTTGGAGATTCGTGGGATAATAAGTAGAGAATAGTAAAGAAGTAGCCAAAGAACAGAGAAACGACTACCAGCAGAATCTTAGCTGGATGCACCTCTTTCACTTTTCTTTCCTTCCCCTTTCTTCTCTTTCTTTTTCTTTTCTTTTTTTCTATCACTTTCGCCGGAAAATAATCTGAAGTCCCCACTCAACTCTCACTCTGCTGAAACTCCTCCTCACATACCACAATGCCCACTTCCTTCTTCTTCTTTGTCGCATTCCTCTTGGTCTTATCCTACACCCCTCACTGCTTATCCTCTACCACCACCATTAACCGTAGAATCCTCCACCAGCCATTCTTTCCTCAAGATACAATTCCTCCTTCTGAACCTCCTTCTCCTTCTCCACCTTCTCCATCAACGCCTCCCAAAATCCCCTTTTCCACTACTACCCCTAATCAATCTCCATTTTTTCCTTCTTACCCTTCTCCTCCTCCGCCTCCTGGTCCAGCTACATTTGCTTCTTTCCCTGCTAATATCTCCTCTCTTATACTTCCTCAGTCTCCTGAACCCAAACCCAACTCCCATAAACTTCTTGCTGTAGCCATATCTGCTGTTTTTTCTGCAATTGTTGTGTTGAGTTTTATTGTCTTTTACTATGGTCACCGCCGCCGCAGCCGAAATAGTGGCTTCTCCGATGAAAAGACTTATGGATCAGATAACAGTAATAGATTATACTCTGCAAATTTGGATACTAGAAATAGTACTCGTCACAAGCTGAGGACCACTTCAACTAGCTCTGAGTTTCTTTACTTGGGTACTTTGGTTAATTCACACGTTATTGATGAAGGTTCTGATGCTAATGACAATGTTAATGTTGGGTTGGATCCTCGGAAATTGAATTCGCCGGAGTTGCTTCCGTTGCCACCGCTTAATAGGCAGAGTTCTAGGCAGAATTATGGGAATGGAGAAGCGGGGTCTACTGCGGATGAGGAGGAGGAGTTTTACTCACCGAGAGGATCTCTGGGAGGTCGAGAGAGTTCAAGTGGGACGGGATCAGGGTCTAGAAGAGTGTTTGCCGCCGCTGCTGGGGAGGACTTTGATGCAAGAATCACTGGCTCTAGCTCGTATTCATCTTCTACTTCGGGTTCTCCAGCTCGGTCTCAGTCACTCAGTATTTCTCCGCCAGTGAGTTTGAGTCCACGACCAAAATCTCCGGAGTCCATTGTTCTTCAGGCAAGACCAGCATCTCCACCTCCACCGCCACCGCTACCACTACCACCACAACTAATAATGCCTATCCATAACGAGCAGAAATCTCCATCCCCGTCTACATCCGTTTCATCTCCAGATGAATCACAGAGAATATCATTTAATTTGGAGCGGAACGTACAATCTCCATCATTGTCTTCGGTCTCTTCATCGCCCAACAGGAGCTTGGAGAAAAGCGCAGGTGCATCTCCACGAATGTTGAAAGATTTAGATCGAAAAGTGAGGTCTCCATCACTGTCCCCAGCAAGAGTATTGAATGTTCTTGATCAAAATAGGCAGTCTCCTTCACTATCCTCTGTTTCGACATCACCTGACAGAAGTCTAGGGAAAACACCAATTGCTTCTCCTAGGATATCGAATGCTTTGGATCGAGATGTGAGGTCGACATATCTCTCCTCTGTTTCTACATCGCCAGATAGAATTTTGGAGAAGACCCCATCTCCATCTCAATCTCCAAGAGTATCAAATAATTTAGATCGAAATGTGCGCTCTCCTCTGCTATCTTCAGCTTCCACTTCACCAGGGAGAGGTTTGGACGAGAACCCACTTGCATATCCAAGAATTTCAATTGTTTCAGATCACAGTAAGAGTCTTTCTTCTTCAGCATCTTCATCACCAGATAGAGGTTTGAAAAAGAGCCCGGATGAATCACCAATAATTTCGAGTGTTTTTGGTCTAAATTCAAAAATTAGCAGTGTTTTAGACCAGCCTATTTCAGTTGTGCCACCTCCTCCTCCACCCCCACCACCACCGCCAGTACCACAACTACAGAGACTCTCACCACAGCACCAGCCGCAGCCGCGACAACGAAGACACTGGGACACCCCAGTTCCATTAACACCGACAGGCCAGCTAATTTCCAAGCCACCAATACATAACCCCCCTTCAAGACCTTTTATGTTACAAAGCACATCCATGGTATCTCCTATTGAATTGCCACCAAGTTCTGAAACAATTAAGGACGTGGAGGAAACTCCTAAGCCAAAATTAAAGCCCTTGCATTGGGATAAAGTTAGAGCAAGCTCTGACCGTGAAATGGTTTGGGATCAGCTGAGATCAAGCTCTTTTAAGTAAGATACTGAATCCTCTATGACTACTACCTTGTGTTGTGTATTTTATCTGCTTCTTTTTCCTAGTTAAAAAAAAGTACCCGTAACTGTTCATTTCTTTTATTGATTACACTCATATCTCCTGCTTAAATTTACAAAATTGGATTTTTGCAGATTGAACGAGGAGATGATGGAAACTTTGTTTGTCGTGAACACCCCAAAATCAAAACTAAACCAGACAACTCCGCGTTCAGTTATTCCTTCACCAAACCAAGATAATAGGGTACTTGATCCTAAAAAGGCTCAGAACATAGCAATTTTGCTCAGGGCACTCAATGTGACAATTGAGGAAGTTTGTGAAGCCCTTTTAGAAGGTAATTGTTCTTTTCCTTTTGGTAGAGGTACCAAACATTATTTTAGATTTTTAATGCTGCATGCTGGTTCATTTAATGTGTTGGACTCTATCTTGAAACTGTATTCTTGGCATTTCTCGTGTGCCAAATATAACCTCCCTATGCTGTAGCTTGAACACATTTGGATACTTCGGATAAATCTACATTCTAATTGTTTAGATGTATTTTACCCGTGCTGAATTTTTCTCCTCTCGGTGCTTAACTTATTTTGCAATACATTGCAGTTGACATATTTCTGCAATTATAGTTTTGCCATGGAGAGTAACTTTGATATTTGTGTGCCCAAGACATTGTCCACTAATTCAGTCCAACCCATATTCCACTTTCAATGTCATAATTTATCCCACTTTAATGTCATAATTAGCTCCCATTTATACCAAACAAGAAGCAAAAGCCAAAGCCCCGAAAGATGCATAAATTGTTGTAGCATGTCATAATTGGATTTGAAAAGGTTTTGAAAGCTTTTCCTTTCTGAAATCACATTCGAACAGAAAGAAATGGAGCCTCAAAAGTTCCTAGTTGATAAATGCTTCTATGATTGACCGGGAGGTTTCATGCTCTAAATTTGTTTTTCAATTATAGACCACGCAAATAAAATAAGTCATATGCAGGTAATACTGATACACTTGGGACCGAACTTCTGGAAAGTTTATTGAAGATGGCTCCGACCAAAGAAGAAGAACGTAAATTGACGGAATATAAGGATGATTCACCAACGAAGCTTGGTCATGCAGAGAAGTTCCTCAAGGCTGTGCTTGATGTACCTTTTGCTTTTAAGAGAGTGGATGCAATGCTTTACTTAACCAATTTTGATTCTGAGGTTGATTACCTCAAAAGGTCTTTTGAAACTCTAGAGGTAAATATAGACTTCTGATTTCTTTCTCTTTGACCCCCTTTTGCTGCTTTCATGCTTGTGGTGTATTAAATATGTTAAGTCAGTGATATGCTTTGAACTCGAAGATTCCCCAATGCCGAAAAGCATATAATCATTTTACTAAAATCCTTCATCAAAGTTTTGAAGGGGAGCCTTGGCACAACGGTAAGTGTTGTCGCCATGTGACCTGAAGTCACGGGTTCGAGTCATGAAAACGGCCTCTTGTAATTGTAAGGGAAGGCCGCGTACAAAGGCCCAATAGATCTGACCCTTTCCCGGACTCCGCTCATTGCGGGAGCATTTGTGCACCGAGCTGCCCTTTTGCCCTTCATCAAAGTTCTGTTTTAGGTTAACTTAGATGGCTGGTGAATGGTATAATTTCTTAGCCATTACCAGCAAAGCATATGTACTCATAATTTGGACATGCATGCATATTTTGTTAATCTCTAGTTTGCTCTCCAACTAGGTATACTGCACAAGTAGCCCATGCCAGTGGAGTCACTTTTAATAACACAACTCAATTGAATTTCCTGATGTTATTGTTTGTTGAAGCTCATAGCTACTGTTAGTGGATCTATTTTTCTAGTCAGCTTCAGTCTACATTCATCTAAAATTGTTTTACCTTTTCACAGGCAGCCTGTGAAGAACTGAGAAGCAGCAGGATGTTCTTGAAACTTCTAGAAGCTGTCCTTAAGACAGGGAACCGCATGAATGTTGGGACTAACCGTGGTGATGCCCTTGCATTCAAGCTGGACACACTTCTTAAGCTTGTTGATGTCAAGGGTGCAGATGGAAAAACCACGCTTTTGCATTTTGTGGTACAGGAAATTATAAGAACGGAAGGCATCCGTCTTTCTGGTGTCAATCAAACTCCAAATTCCACTTCAAGTGAAGATGCCAAGTGTAGGCAGCTTGGGCTGCAAGTTGTTTCTGGTCTAAGCTCAGAGCTCTCCAATGTGAAGAAAGCAGCTGCTATGGATTCTGATGTGCTTAGCAGTGATGTTTCCAAACTTTCCAAAGGCCTTGAGAATGTCGACGAGGTCGTGCTATTAAACGAAACAACGGGGTTGGATGAATCCAGCCAGAAATTTTCAGATGCAATGAAAAGATTCATGAAAACAGCTGAAGAGGAGATCATAAGGATTCAGGCCCATGAAAGTGTTGCCTTGTCTTTAGTGAAGGAGATCACAGAGTACTTCCATGGGAATTCAGCAAAGGAAGAAGCTCACCCTTTCAGAATCTTTATGGTGGTGAGGGATTTTCTTAATGTTCTTGATCGTGTTTGCAAAGAAGTTGGTATGATAAATAAGCGAACAATAGTCAGTTCTGCTCATAAATTTCCAGTTCCAGTAAATCCAACTCTGCCTCAGGTTTTTCCTGGACCCAATGCAACGAAGCAGTACAGTTCCTCTGATGATGATAATCCCTCTCCTTAGTAATTACGGCTCATATCAGATTGCATTTTTGTTGCATGCAGCTAGGAACAGCCTTAAGGTTGGTTTTGCTTGGCTGGGTTTCACGGGCTTGCCAGCTACATTCATGTAATTTATTATTTTTTTTCCATATTTGTATAAAGTTTTGGGATTGCTTTTGTTCTATAGATAGCATACAGGAGGTCTTCTTTGAGAAGAATAAGGCAGAATACTGAATTGGGTGGATAATGGTAAATGTATGTCATGTAATGTAAGGAATTGTTTAGCTATAGTAAGTAAAGCTCTTGACCATAGGATTTTCCCTGTAATATAGAAGAATTTGTGCTGTATTATTTCACGTTAGTGACATTTTGTGTCCAGAAAGTTCTCATTTGATTATGCTTCCATTACTCTTTAAGTAGTTAATTTCTCATTACACAAGAAATGGTCAATGCTAATTCAACATATCTAGCTTTTCTTTTCCGCCTTTTTCAAAAAAGAAACTTAAGCACTGCTTAGCAGTTCAAAGTTGATGAAAAAGAGGTCATTTTCTGAAGGGGAGTTCATGCATACGCCAGTATATGAAAGCTACATTTATTTTTAACGAGGACAAAGTTCATTTACAATAAATATAATTGGTTTTCTTATGAAAGGATAGGAGTGAAGGGTGTGACTGGTTGTCCATGCTTAAGATATCAGTCTCTTCACTGCCCCGCTATCTTGAATAGCAAACATATATATTCTTATTTCGACTGTAAGGTCTTTGCATCTATGCGTTCTAGGATTCGACGTGCTTCCTCCTCTGTTGCTGGAACCACATTGAGGAGTCGAAAACCATTATTTGTGGCTTTTGCCTCTGGACGTACAGTGAATGTGAAGTAAAATGTATTTGATACCTGTCCAAACCAACACAATTAAGAACAACCTGTGATTATAAACAACTCAAAATCCTGATGGAATTTGACAAGAGATATATTTATATTTCTTATGTGAGAAATATTTCTAAAATTGGCGAATGGTTATTTTCTATATAAAGTAAACTAGAATTCTTATTTCAATGTTATTTCTAGTTCATTATAGATTTTTATTGAGTTAGGATTAGGGCTGTAATCGAGCCGAGCCGAGCCGAGCTTTGCAAAACTCAAGCTCTGTTCATTAGAAAATAGTCGAGTTCGAACTCGAACTCGAATCGAGCCCGAGCCGAGCCCGAGCTTGTATCGAGCCAGCTCATATATTATATATCCCGAGCTTAAACTCGAGCTTGATTTAAATAAGTTTAACGAGCTCAATAAACTTATTTTAATTTTAATTTTTCATTCATTTTTTCTAAATTTTCATAAAAGATATACTAAAATTTATATTTTTATGAAAGATGAATAATATAATTATATATTAACAAAAATAAAATATTATATTACTATAATTTTATATTTTACTATAAATTACTAAGCTATTTTATATTGTCTATTATTTAATTTATTTATCACATATACCATATATTAATAAATTATATAAATTATGTTAGTTAAAAAATTAATATATTCACATACATAGTTTAATATATATAAATTAAATTATATATATTTTTAATCAAATACATTAAATGAGCTAGCTCGCGAGCAAACGAGCCGAGTATTTCATAGCTTGAGCTTGGCTCATTTAACAAATGAGCAGTTCGAGCTCGAGCCTGAACGAACTTTTACCGAGCCGATACCCAAGCCGAGCTCGAGTAGCTTGGCTCATTTACAGCCCTAGTTAGGATTAGTAGTACTCAATAATTAAGTAGAAATATTATAAGAGAAGTTTTATGGCTTTTGCCCAATATCTAAGTCTAGGACTTCTGATATAATGAATTTGGCTTACATTTGATCGTGCGTACTTGCGTCAAATTATATAAATTTATCATCTTTGTTATTGAATTTTTTATATTATTCCAAATTAAATTTTGTTGATTCTAATCTAACTGGATATTATTTAAAAAAGCACTAGATAGGAGCATACCTCACTTGATCTTATCTCAGGCCTGGTAACATGAGCAACAACTTCAATATTAATCAAGGGCTGCTCAGGGTTTTCAAGTTGTGTAAAGAACACATGATTTCAATCGCAGGAAGTCTCCAACATAAAATTTTCATGTGAACTTTTAAATAGTGATAGCTCTGTGACTTGAATGTGCAGTCTCTGCTGTCCATTACCACAAATGAAAGGCCTTCTCCGACAAAACACATGCAAAAAGCACATAACTAGTACCAACAGCTGCAATTTAATTTCAAACCCGTTGAATTGGACAGTTAATTAGATAGTCATATCAAGTTTTACTATCAGACATGAAATCACTACAGTTAGTGATGTATGAACATAGATACTACAGTTAGTGATGTATGAACATAGATGCTTTTACTTCATTTGAGACAATTTCACAAAAATGTTGATGCTAATAACTGGTGATAAGGGAAAAAGAAAGAGAGATGCTGGTACTCACTGGCCTTAAGAAATCAACATGATCAACTTCTAGGAAGTAAGGAACCAATCCAGCAAATGCATATGCAGTTGAGAAAGCCAACTCGAATGCCCGATGCATCAAAAACCCTCCAAAGATTCGACCATGGATGTTCCTTTGCTGTGGTTGGCAAATCAAAGAGTTCTCAAGGCGGGTATCCCTCAGAAGAATGCTGTTTCTATCTGCTAAGGCTGGCATGTCACAGAAGACTCGTCCCTCTGCCAGAAGTACTTCAAGTCTGTTGACCCCTCCATTCTCACATTCCTTTCTCTCTCCTACTCTATTCCTTTTCCTCAATTTATTCCTTGCATCAGCTTCATCAAACAGTAACTTCTCTTGTTCAGTTTCTGGTGACAAGTGGTTCACTGGAGCAGCTTTCCCAGTCTTAAGAGTCACGGGCAACAAATATGAAGTTTGCTGTAACAGCTACTGAGTTGGAAGCATCAGAGCCCTCTGCAAAGCAATTTTATCTTTTATTCCACTTGCTAAAGACAATATTCAGATGATATGTGAAAGAAAACACATTTAATTAAATTATCAATAATGTACGAGTTAAAAATGGTTATAATTCTCACTAGTCTAAAACATATTTCTCTTATTCCATTTTAAATGATCTTTAGAGGTTAGTAATTTTATATAAAATTACTAATCTCTAAAGATCACTTAATTAAAATTAAATTATTCATTTAGTAATTATATTATCTTTTATTTCTAACTATTAATAATCCCTATATTTACTTTAGTAAAAATTATTTTGACTATCAAAATTCAATTGAATTTATCATTGTAATATTTATTACTACTACTTAAAAAGGGAGAAATTTATCCTAAAATCACTTTTCAGGTAAAAAATATATTTATTTTTGCAGAATAATATTTTTTAAGATAAACATAATATTTTCTTTGTAGTCAAATTTTAAAATTACTAATACACAAAAATCAAAATTATTTTTTAAAAATATATATATTTAATATAATGAAATGAAAGATTGTTAGGGACTATTACAAATAAATGATATTATACAGTACTCTCTCTGTTTATAAATAATTATCATTTTAATATTTTTATATAAAAATTAAGAAAGTTGTATAATAATTTACTTTATATAACTATTTTAATAAACTATCATTCTCCTTAATTTATTATACATTCCATTAGTAGTAATTTTTTTTTATAATTGCATAAAGATAAATTTGGAACAAAAGTATAAAATAAATTTAATTTTTATAAAGTGATAATTATTTATTAACGAAAAGAGTAATAATAATTATGATTTGATAAACCTAATGAATTATACTAATGTCACCTTTCTTTTTATATAAATTTTAAAAAAATATAATTAATATATTGATAATTTATGTGTTTCTCCTTTTTACTATTGTTCATATATTTATTTTATATTGAAAATAGTTTAAACTATCATTAATTTTTTTTATCAAAGTGTGAATTTATTAGACGGTAAAATATGAAAAAACTATTAAATATATCCTATAAATAAAAATTAATAACTATTTTAGGATATTCTAAAATAAAATAGTAGACAATATTTATAAAACGGATAGAGTAATTATGTAGTTAGAGAATTATTCTTTCTTTCTCTTTAAATATCGTTTTCTATTTTCAATACAGTTCCTTCATTTAGGGCTTGGCAAAATTCGGTCGGTTTGGTCAAAATTTTTATATAAATTTAATTTTTTAGTTCGGTTAATGGTTAATTGATTCGGTTCGATTGGTTAACCATTGACCAAACTATTTTTTAAAAAAATTATTCAATTATTATTTTTTTAATTCTTTAATTATATTAATTTTTTAATTATAAATATAAACTTTTATTGAAAAGTAAAGTTATTTTTTAATTTTTTTAATAAATTTTTTAAGTTATTTTATTGTATTAATTTTTATTTTAAATAAAATTTTTATTTTAAAATTAAAATAATCGGTCGATTCGGTTAATTAAATAAACTGATCGAAATAGAAATTATGTCAGTTCAATTAAAATTTTTTAAAAAAATTAATTCGATTAATCGGTTGATTCAGTCGGTTAATTAATCGAACTGATTGATGTTCACCCCTACCTTCATTTTTAAATTTTATATTTTTAATTAAGGTTTTTTTAGTCCTTTCATATCATTGACATTTTAATTTTTTACAATATTTTTTGTACAAATAACAACACTCTTTAATCACTACTATAATTTAAAAATATTTTTTATGTACTATATAATCTTTTTTAACTGATTTAAGTACTATATAATCATTTAAGAGATTTACAATCTACTCGATAGTTTGATTCTACCAATTAAGGAAAAAAAAAAACAGAATTATAGTGGCGAATTTCTTTAATAGAATTATCTTGTAAATATATTCTAGGAAGGTCTAATATCATGCATGAGATTAAGATCAAAACCAATGTGATTTATAGCACTTGACTCAACTACCCAACCATTCTCAAACATATAGTCACTAAGATTAATAAAGAGTTGAGAAATTATGGCTGCATAATTGGTAAAGTCCTCTTCATTGATAACCAATTCCCCTTCAAATACTTGGAGAGCTCTTTCTAGTTATTTAGAAATGATATTAGATTTTCATCTTTATCTGGTTAAATTTCTATTATTATTATGAATTATAAGATATTGATAATTATATAAGAATATCAAGATCACAACAATATGACTCGTGGAAGGTATAAAATTTATTACCATGATTAAAATATATAGCACTAAATACTTAAATGTAAACTCTCACCATATCAATTTTTTTTCATCTCAAATTCATGTTGGATTACTTTAATAACCATCTTGGGAATTGTCATTATATTCAAAGATCATCTTTTGCAATTTAAGCTGCCATTTTCAATTTTTTTTCTTGCCTCTTTATTTTTTAGATATTCATACCATTCTGATATTTTATGAATATTAAAAATATGTGTATTTTGTGTGACCAATAACTAAATGTTTTATTTGATTTTTTCTATTGGTCCTTTTGCTATAATATCTTATCATAATATTCCTATTCGAATGCTCAATTGAGTTCTGGAATTCTCTCTGTTTCTCTATTTTTAGAACCATAGAGAAAGCTTTGTCGTGTAGAAGAAAAATATGATTTCTAATAGGATCATAATTTTCATGAAAAAATTGTATGAGCTTGTTTAAAGTAAACACCCAAGGCTAAAATGTATACAACTTTAACCCCATATTTAAATTACAATAAATGGCAGAACTAGGACTTAGTTAGGAGGGGGATGAGGCAAAATTTTCAAATAAAAAATATTGCAATGAAATGTTATTTTGATAAATTACATTATATATGTTATTTTTTAAATAATTTTTATATTTTTTAATTATTAATATATTTTTGAGATATTTTAAAAAAAATAGTTTAAATTAATTATTTGGAATAAAATTTACGTGATATAATATATAGAAATAAAATATTAAGATTTAGCTCAAAATATAACTCCATTAATCAATATTTAATTATAAATAAATTTTTATTTAGATATTTAAATTTAAAAAAAATCGTTTAATTCAATTTTAATATACCAATTTTCATATTTGAAAGAAAAATATAATTATCAAAATTTAATATTTTTATACAAAAAAATATGAGTTAATTTGAAAAATAATGAAATTATATCAAAATAATTTTTTTTTTAAGAATTTTATTTATTTAGTTAGTTCCACTACTAGTAATTTTATGAATTGTGTGGGAGACCAAGAGGAAGAAAAGTTTAAGCAACCCTCACACTAACCTAATTGAAACAGTTATGTGCTTTATCTTCTACATTTTGGCACATCATTTTTTAATTTGCTCTTATACTTATGAATAGAGGTCTAACTTTAAAAAAATGTAAAAAAAAAAAAGTGTGTGCACATTGATAAAGATTTTTTTTCACACTAAGACATACATTCTCTAAAATAATAAGTATATACATAGTTTTCTTAATTTAAGTAGCTAATGGATTTTTAATCAGAAAAGAAGAAGAAGAAGAAGAAGAAGCTGGTGGATTCCAACATGCTTGCATTTTTGAAACACAAATTTTTAGTCCATTTGAAACATAACTAAAAAAATGAAAATATTTATAAAAAATAATTTAATGTATTATAGTTCAAAACTTATTAGAAGGCACTTATTCTGCTACAAATTCATCAATATTTTTATCTGAAGTACCACCTTCACTAATTGCCTCATCAGCCAATTTCTTCCATTTAATTGCATTTTCCTTAATCTCTTTTCCCTTCTCTCCCTCCATTACTTCTCTTATACAAATCTCTATTGTTTCTCTTCTCACAATGCCTTTCTCATTTGGAAAAGCTCTAATTCCAATTTTCCAAACATCCTCAACAAACTTAGCATTAGTGGGCTGATAAGTCCTTTGAGGCATAGCAACAATTGGAACTCCTAAACTCAATGCTTCAAGCACAGAATTGAACCTACAATGTGTAATAACACACCCAATTGAGTCATGTGCCAGAACCTCTAATTGTGGACACCATGAAGCCACCAAAGACTTCTCCTTTGTCTCTTCTATGAAATTCATAGGCAATTTGGTTTGTTCTGATGTCCTAACAACCCACAAGAAATAACATTTATTTCCCTTTAATCCCCAAGCAATCTCTTCCATTTTCTCTGCTTCAAGCTCTGTCATCCTACCAAAGGCTACATACACAACTTAACCATTAGGCTTATCATTTAGCCATTTCATGCAGGTAAAAAAGACTAATGGCATAATCTTTATCATCTTCAATTCTCTTATCCAAGTACTTAGATGGAAGTGTTGGTATTACCGCCCGCACTCGCCATCTTTTAGCCATCCAGTCCAGTATATAAAAATTGTTATTGATAAATACGAATCAGATAGTTATTGGACTACTAATCCAGCAATGATGATTGTTCAGTATATTTAATAATTAATAATTATTAATCAATCAAATATTATCTGATTGGTCTTCTCACTGAAGATTTAACAAGAATAACCATTAGTAATTATTTGATATTCTCATACCTCTTTCTCCATGCTGTAAAAGAAGTTGAAAAGAACCCAATCAGCATCATCAATGTTTCTGAATTGGTTCATTACCAAATGATGGAAACCAGGGTACGACACTAAATCAGAAACAAAAGATGGTGCCTTTGAAGCTAGAAGCAGAGGTGGTACTCCCGTACTATTCCCGATAACCGTGCTCTTTTCTTGAGCTCCTCGATCACTTTCTTGAGTTCCATGAGCTCTCATTTTTCGTGCTTTTTAAGCTCTCGTTTTTTGAGCTCTTTCCTTGAGCCCCATCTTGCATTTCTTAGCTTTTCTACAGCTCCAATTGAGCTTGGTTTGACTTCTTTGAGTCATAGGTCTTAGTTTGACATAAATGTCAAATGATCAGCGGGGGACTAGTGATAGTACCTCCACTTCCCGAGCTTCCTGGCCGAGTTTCATACTTGAGTCTTTCATGACATCACATAGCATCCTAGCAGCACGGTACAACTCAAACACTTCCATACCGAGCTTTGTCGGGCTCTTATGTTTGACTTGACTGCATCTTGACATAAATGTCAATAGACTAGCGGGGGATTACTGATGCTATCCATACTTTATCGAGCTCTTTGGAAGAGCTCGGTATCCGATTACTTCTGTGGTCGGGCTCGCTTCAGCACTACAGACCTCGGTACTAGGTGCTCTAGGGCCAACGAGCCCCTGATGTCCTGCAAGCACTCCACTGACACACCCATAAATCACGCTGATATAACTCATACTTTGTCTCTTTTTATCACCTATAAATAGGAGATTCCTCCCACATGTAAGGGGTCTTCTCTCTCCCTATCTTCTCTCTTTATTAAGACTAACCGGATCTTTTTATCACCTATAAATAGGAGATTCCTCCCACATCTTGTCTCTTTTAGGCATCGGAGCCTCCCTCAGGAGAGCCGGTTCCTCTTTCTTGTCTTGCAGATGGAAGAGCTACAGCAGCAGGAACACCGAACTCGAGATACAAACTCTGAACTCGAGCTACAGGAGTTAGGACCCCTCTGAGGAAGCCACGTTATCATTGGTGCGATGAGCATGGATAGGCTATTCCCTAGCAGAGGCGGTATGTAAGTCCTACATCTCTGAAAAGAAAAGTGCTTTAATAGTGCCTTTACTATTTTGTACAATAGTGTTGTCGTGCATAACATTCTTATATTGCATTCTCATACTGAACTTATATAAAATGCTATTATGTACACTATAAATTCAGCACACGATATTCAATTACAAATAGCTCACCGTGCGTCGCACACTGAGCTCAGTGCCCAGTTGCACCTATCTCAAACAGCTCACCGTGCCTTGCACACCAAGCTCAGTGCCCAATTGCGCCTATCTCAAATAGTTCATTATACTTTGCACACCGAGCTCAGTGTCTAGTTTTGCCTATCTCGAAAGCTCATTGTGCCTAGCACACAGAGCTCAGCGCCCAATTGTGCCTATCTCAACACCTCGTCATGCCTCCCACACCGAACTCCTTAGCGCCCAGTCATGCCTATCTGAACACCTCACCATGCCTTGCACACAGGCTTTAGTTCCTTCCGAACCAAAAAAGGCTCTTCTGTCAACCAAACTTCAAAGCAGGTCATCTAATTGACCACTGTGGATAATACCTCGGGCAGGCAATTACTTTATAACTTTTAATTCATTTTATTTTACAAGTTCTTAAAATGCATGCATAAATTCATATTATAGCATAGCACGAGGTTAGGTTCGGGTTAATCAACTTACCATACTTAATAGACCGCTCGGTACACGAGCTCTAGAATGTGCAGTGTAACTAGAGCATGCTATATAACCATGCCTAAGGCACTATTTACAGAACTCTCTGATGTACCTCATGCCTGAATAGATTAAATAACCCTCGCAAACATATCAACATAACGTAGCAAGAAGATCATTAACTTGAAGTTCGATTTTGACCGAACCCTTAAGATAATACCAATAACATATCACAAAAAATATAAAACAAAATGTAAGTATGGGTAAGTTCCAAACGAAGACATTTCATTATTGGAGGAAAAATTTATTACATAAATAGCTCGGCCTTGACAACTGTATAAACCGAGCATAAGCACCCTATAACTACTTTATAAATTTCAACTCTTAGACCTTGTCATTTTGGACCTCATCCTCCTGGTCCAAATCCTCCTCGTCATCCTCATCTTCTGCTTCTTGCTCGATAGCTAGCTCATTGATGTCTATCTCCATCATCTAGGATAAGTATATGTTCGAGTTCTCTTTCTTCAACCGGTTGGACACAACCTTCTAATAAGCATAGACACCCCAAGTGTAGCGTCTGTCACTCCTCACGAACTTGGCCACCAATCCTTGATGAGTGGCCTCTAGAGTCTCTTCTGCTAAATATAACTCACTGTCTTTTGCCTTTAGAGCTTTTTTTGTACAGTGTAACTCTTCATTTTTAACTCTGAGAGTCTCTCTAACCGAGCTTAGTTGTGCCTGAGCATCCTTCATCTCTTTGTCTTTGGCTTCTAATGATTTCTCTAGTTTCAGCCTTTTATCTCATTCCTCATCAATGTCTTTGACAGCTTAAGCAAAGTTGGCCGTCATACCCTTTGCCCGATCCTCCATGGTATGGGCGAGCTGAGTAACCTACAATATTTTTTTCCATTAGCATCTATGCCTAATTTTAACCCAAGTCCCGTATTCAGATTTATACTTACCACATGGGACATTATCACCATCTCCTTTTATATGTCTTCTAAACCCTTTGGCGCATTATCATAACTCTCCTTTAGGATGGCTTAGTATATTTGCCCGAGCACTTTTTTAACACCATCATCCTGCACCGAGTACAGGGTGTTATGTGAACCCGTAAATTTCTCATTAACTACTTTCACCAACTGAAATATGCTATATCGGCAGGCTAATGATTCTTTTACCTCTCCCCGAGGTAGGTTCTCACCCACTTCTCTATGAGATGATCACTCTTCCACCTCCCTGTCTGGCTCGATCTCTAGTACCATCTCAGTGGGGAGAGCCAAATTCATTATAGGCTTCTGCTCCGGAGCTGGACTGGTCCTAGTAGTCACTTCTCTCGGTCGCTGCGAGCGAAACTGCTTTCGGTTCCTCGCTCAATCAGTTGCTAGCGAGCCATCCTGGCCTTCTTCCGAGCTTCTCTTTTTGCTTCCTTCTAGGCCAAGCGTTTGAGTTCTCTTCTTGCTGACCCCGAGCCCCTTTCTGTCCAATCGAGCCACAAATTAATCAAACAATTAAAAATAAACACTTAACACATTAATCCTAAGCAAAATAAAAAAGAACTACGACATAGAGCATACATGTCTGGCCTTCTAGTTGAGTCTCCTTTGGCGCCCTTCCAAGGGGAAAGTACTATCTTATCAGTGCGATAATATTTCTCTTTCTCTCATAATGTTTGGGCACCAAACCGCTCGCGGTTCTCCAAGATAAAAAATCTGTCCTTCCATACCTTTATTGAGTCTGACTTCCCTACAAAAATTTTAAGCCTAGACCTTCCTTGCAAGTATAGAAAGTCCCCGTCTGCTTCCGAGCGTATTCTAAGTATGCTAAAGGCACTCAGCTCTCGAGGGATAGAAATAACTCTGAGCAATCCATAAAGTATCTCAAATCCCATAATTGTTCACCATGCGCCCGGACTGAGTTGATCGGGGGCAATGTTGTGGTATCACAGGAAAGCCAGAGGGAAAGGGCAGAGAGGAAACCTGACCAACAACCTAAGATCTTCTTCATAGATAGTCAACTGGTATTCTGGCGAATTATCGTAAGCTTGGGCATCCTCTTTTAGGATAAGCATTTTGTACTCATCTGGTATTTGGTACTTCTGCTGGATCCCAGCTAGGTTTGTTTCTATTATTATGGATCGGATGTCTCTTACCCGAGCTTTCTCCGAGCTCAGATGCACCTTTTGGACTTCAGTCATATCTTTTTACTCATCAACTAGTTGCAAATGTCTTCTTGTGTTCGGCTCGGTCTCCCCCGACTCGGTGCTTATGCGAGCCCCTCCATCTTTATAGTGAGTTGCCTCACCCAATATGCTAGGAGAATCCATCTCTCCCAACATCATTTTTGCTATTAAAACTTTGAGTGCAAAACATACAACAGAAACTTAACACTAACCTCTGAAATCAAATTACTAGTTAGATGAACTGAACTTCTCTCTTTGGGATTGTGTGACCAGCACTGTGGTTGAACCCTCTATTTATAGAGGAGACTTCAACCGTGAAAATCGACATCAGTCTTTAATGATGCGGGCTTCACGTCTTTTTAGTTCCCGCTCAATCATTATCTCAGTTTTCAAAGTGTCGCCTCCCCTCTGAGTGACGTGTGTCCTTCTGGAACTCAGTGGAGTCTCATTGGCATAAATGCCAAGACTTGTGAAGGGGACTAGTTGTACTATCCGTACTACCTCCGGATAATCATGCTCTTTCCCCGAGCTCCTCGGGCACTTTCTTGAACTCCATGAGCTCTTCTTTCTCGTGCTTTTTTATCTCTCATTTTTTGAGCTCCTTCTTTGAGCTCCACCTTGCATTTCTTAGCTTCCCTGCAGCTCCAACAGATCTTGATTTGACTTTTTAAGTCATAGTCTTAGTTTGACATAAATGTCAAATGACCAGCTGGAGACTAGTGATAGTAACTCCACTTCCTAAGCTCCCTAGCCGAGTTTCATACTTGAGTCTTTCATGGCATCACATAGCATCCTAGCACCACGATACAATTCAAACACTTCTGTACCAAACTTTGTCGAGCTCTTATACATGACCTGATTGCATCTTGACATAAATGTCAATAGACTAGCGGGGACTACCAACGTTATTCGTACTTTACTGAGCTTGGTATCCGGTCACTTCCATAGTCGGGCTTGCTTCAGCTTGACAGACCTTGGTACCACCCGCTCCAGGCCTATCAAGCTCCTGATAACATGTAGATACTCCACTGACACACCTATAAATCACGCTGACATAACTTAGACCTTATCTCTTTTCATCACCTATAAATAGGGGATTCCCCCCACATGTAAGAGGTCTTCTCTCTTTATTAAGACAAACCGAACTAACTTAGGCATCAGAGTCTTCCCCATGGGAGTCGGTCCCCTCTCTCTTATCTTGCATGTGGGAGAGCTACAGCTGCAAGAACTCCGAATTTAGACTAGGAACTCGACACTCGATCTACAGGAGTTAAGACGCCCTGAAAAAGCCACGTTATCAAGAGGCAATCCAGAAAGAGAAACAGTTGGATTTGTTAATGGAAATGGAAGAAGACCCTTATGAACATGGTAATAAATGTTATTAACAGAGTAAGGTTGAGTAAAAAAAGCCACTCCTAACAATCCAAATTGCATAACGACATCAAGTGCCCAAGGCATGGACCCATCATACACAATTGCAATCACATGAGACCCAAATCTTGATGCTTCTTAACCAATTCTGTCAAAGTTTTTGAACCCACAATTTCTAAAGTTGATAAGTAAATTTATGTACTCTCTGCCTTAGAAAAGCCTTTTTCATCAAATCCATCAGAAATGGTTTCAATATCACATGGCTATTTGGGCCAGAATGTAGATTTGTTTATGGTAATGGTATTTGCAAGAGTCATTTTGACCCCTTTTGAGATCAAGTGCTTACAGAATTGTAATATGGGGTTTATGTGCCCTTGTAGTGGATAAGGTACCACAATGCCATGAGAGGTACTTTCTTCCTTCACCATTTTTTATGACTTGGTAGTAATGATGGTACTAGAAATTCACTGAGGGGAGATAAAAATTTTATAGAAAAATTTCTTAATTTTTACCTAAACATAATCTCAATTCTCAAACAAAATAATTCATAAATTAATTAAAAAAAAGAAATAAATACCTATGAGAAGTCAGTCGGCCGATGATGTTCGTTCTTCGGTGTTATGCATCGCCGGCAATCACAGCTGTCCCTGCCAGCAGCAGCCTCACCAATCGCCTTCGTCCCTCCCTCTCTTCTTTTGCTCCATTTGTTCGTTTGCCAGGCTTAGCAACTCCTCTTTTTTAAAAAAAAAAAAACGTTATGAGTAAAATGACGTTGTTTCACTCTGAGTGAAATAACGTCGTTTCACTCATAACGTATTAAAAAATATACACAACTCCTAGTTAAAACGACGCCGTTTCAGCCAGAGATACTTTTATATATAAAAAAAAGAAAAATGTGAAGGGTCGTTTTTAACTCCTCATGAAAGCTGCTTCTGCAACGAGCCAGGGGGCTCATCCCTTCTGCCATTACAGGCGGCCAGAAGCACACCCCCCTATATGTGCTTCTAACCGCCGGTGAGGGGTGGTTGTTTGCCCCCCATGACCCTCTAGGTATGTTCCTGCTTGGTAATAGAGTTACAAAAGGAAGCAAACACTAAGTTTACTCGTATGTGTGTGTGTGTGTATATATAGCTAGTGTTTGATTATTGAATTTGTATATTCTCCTGTGAATATTTGACATGCAAGTTTAACTCTTTAATTATTATTAATTATATGCAGAGTGGGCCGTCATTTAATCTTAAACTTGATATCTAAGCAAGAGTAATATACGTTCATGACCACCAAGTTATACCTTGTTTGTTAACTCCTTAATCATTATTAGTATTTCTAAAATAAAAAGAAAAACAAGAAACTTAAACCTTAAATTGATAATAAGGATTGAGATTTTAATTAATAGAAGATATTTTTAAGAGCATATTCAAGGGGATCTTTACATGTCTTGAACTCTTGGTAATTTCAATGAATCTTTTTATTGTATAAATCTAAAATAAAGAGTGAATTTAACTTTTTACATTGTTATTTATTAGTTCTTTACTCATTTTTTTCCCACCTACTGCTAAAAGGAGAGAAATTTTTTTTTAAGTCATTAGTGTTTAATAGGAAAAAAATGCAAAATGAAAATTTCAAATTTAAATTGAAATTAAAAATTCAAACTTTTCACATTTAAAAATTAATTTAAATACTCTTTAATCTTTATTTATATGAAAGATGTATTTTAACATAAGAGCACCCCTAAAGCATCTCCAAGGAGGTCTTTATATATCCTAAACTCTCTCAATGTAGAATCAATACGAGAAAATACTTTAATAGACTATTATTTAAAATTTAATATAAGAGTTGATTATCTACAAAGTCCATCTCACTTTTTACTTTTTATTTATGCAAAAGGTATCCCAAATTCTCTATTATATAAAGTAAATGCAAGAAAATAAGATTTCAAATGACTCTTTATTATTTAAATCTAAAATAAAAAATTATTTAATTATCTGTATTTCCAGAGTCAATCTCACTTTTTAATTTAAATTTTATAACTTTCTATATGCATACTAATTAAATCTTTTACCTATTATTAAAAAAAATTAAAATTTAAAGAGTTTATTGAATTTTAAAAAATATATTTTTCATATTTTTTTTAACGTTACAAAGGGACATGACATGACATACTTCACTATAAAATTATAGTAATTTTATAGTGACGTGCTAAATTATTTATTCTAATATACACGCTTAACTTAAATAGATTTTTCAGATTTAAAAATTGATAAAGATGCTAATTGTTTATGTAAAAGGAATTCAACAATTTTGAAGATGCTTTAAAATTATTTATTGATAAAGTAATGAAGATTTACCAAGTGATTTTGAATTGATTGTTTGAGATTATATAAATGTAACAAGTGCGATAAAAAAATAATCAAAATATTTTGCAAAAAAACTAATTACATCTAAAATTAAAATCTTCAAAATCATATTTTATAGATTCCGTACGGTGAAAATAATTTTTATTTAATTAAAAAAATTAAAACATAATAATATTATCTAATAAATTTTAATTTTTTTCTCTTAAAAAAACTAAAACCTAAAAGAAAAAATATCCCAATACAGCCTTAATATTGATTAGATCCCTTATACATAAATTTAAATTTTAAATAATAATAATAATAATAATAATAATAATAATAATAATAATAATTGGTAACATAAATATTCGTTTGCAAATCTGCAAATTTGGCATAACGCTATTGTATGACTTTTCACTTTTTCTATTCATTCAAGTCATGTGATAAATATATTAAAAAAATGTGTGACAAATAACTATCAAAATTTAATATAGTGGCTAAAAATAAATATTATTTTTGCTTAAAGTTTGAATTTGAATCTCTTAAACATTTTACTCCTCTATATGTAATTAATAAAAAAAAAGTCATGTGATAAACAATCGATATTTCAATACTAGCTATCAGCCATGTGTGCTGATACCTCTAAAAATTGTCTCATTGCTTAATTATTCAATAATATTTTATCCTATTATAAGTGTGTATTCGTTTAAATTGTAAATTGTAATTTTTTATTTTTTTAAAAAAGTTACAAATTATTTTTATTTTTTATTTTTAAAAAATAATTTTTTATTTTTAAAATAATATCATAATTATTAAAATTTTGACTATAAAAAATAAAGAAATAATTTTAAAAACTAATTTTTGCAGTAAAAAAAAAGTTCTCTTGATATAAAATATTTTACATCAAAAAAGTTTTATTGATGTAAAATATCTTCTCAAAATCAAAACCCTTAAAATCATAAAAGTTAATAATATTACTGAATGCATTTTGATTTTTTTAGAAAAATTAAAATCAAAAAAATAAAAATGTTTAACTGATTGTTCATTTTAGTGTTTAATTGACATGCAGGAAATTAATAATATATGTTATGACATGATTTTATATGTAATGTTTATTATGTTTGAAAAAAATGGTTAAATAAGTTATTTTTATTTGGTTTGATAGTATGATATGATATTATGGACTTATAATAAAATAACTAAAATACTGTTAAATCTATAAATCATATAAACTTCTATCAATTTATTTTTTTTATTCAAAATTAAATTCAATTAAAAATATAAAAAATTATTAAAATTTTAAGAAGGAATAAACTTGCTTTATTAAAAAAAAGAATATGCTAAGAGTACATTTGATATTTAAAAAATTTATTAAGAATATTAATTTTTGAAAATAAAATTTTTAAACCATGAAAAACTATTAAAAAAAATCAAATTGGAAGAAGACAAAATGAGAGTTTTAAGTAGCCATAATTAATTTATGGCAATAATAATACATTTAAAATTTCATTTTACCACAAATTTTTCAATAGTTTCCTGAGAGTGGTTGGTAGAAACGTGATGCACGTTGTACGGTAGCCTATCCACCCACACATAAATCTGTACATCTTTACACCAAAATTATGTGGATGCTAGCGCGAATGCTAGTCTGATGCATAAGATGAAAAATCTTCTCAATAGATTGACAGATTTGTCATATTTATGGGGATACCAATTAAGTGACTGTCTATTTTACTTTTACTTTTCTTGCATGTAGACATCGACATAGTTTAAGAATTGTCAATTTTAGTTTTTGAACTGTCGGCTAAAGTTCAAGAAATTCTTAATTCTAAATCAACTCATTTATAGAATGGTTTAAATAGTTTAGGAATCGCCTGTTTTGATTTGAATCATATTTTAAAGACGATTAAAGAGATGGTTTAAAAAAATAATTCAAAAAGATAGTTTGGGATTGTTCAAAGGTGATTTGATACGGTTCAGAAAAAAAATATATATTTGATTTTAATTAAAAATAAAAAAATATTTAAAATTAAAATTAGTAAAAAATAATATTGAAATTAATTTACTAAAAAAAGAGACTAAAAATATAGTGTAACAAAATTTAAAATAAAATATAATATATAAGATAAAAAATTAAAAATAACAAAAATAAAATAGAAATAATAAAAATAAAATAAAAATAAAATTTATTTATAAAATAAAAATAAAGTATCAAAAATTATAAAATAAAAATAAAGTATTAAAAAGAATATTGAAGATTGTAATATAATATAAATTGAAGATTATAAATGTGTATTGAATATTAAAGAATTAAGAATGCAATATAATATAAAGAATATTAAATTATAGATTGAAGGATAAAAAGAAATTTAAAATTTGAAATTTGAGATTTGGAAGAATATAGAGAAAATTTGTAAGTGTAAATAAATTTAAAATGGGTAATAGTTACAAAATTAGTATTCTGTAAAATTTTTTAAATTAAAAAAAAAAAGTGCATAGGCCAAATGATTTTTTGGCCGTTGCACTGCACATGCTAGCCTGTACTTGCACTGTTGCACAAGCTAGCAATGGTGCATAGACCTACTGCACATGACTGTTGGCTGATTGTTTCAATTTGGGCTAGCTGGCCTAAGTAGGCAGCCACTAAGTTTGAATATAAATGATAGGAATATCCAAATAGATCTAAATATCTGAATGAAAATATTTAAAATTAAAAAGATTTTTTTTTTCGAATCAAATTAAATTAATTTTTTTAATATGAGATAGTTTTAAATATTAGTCTATATTCTTACAGAAAATTTCATCAAATTGAACCGAATAATCAAAATAATAATTAATTTATCATTAATAATATGAAATTATAATTTATTTTATTAATTTACTATTTAATATTAGATATTTTTAAAATATATTAAAATTATTTTATTAATTCATGTTATGACATGTTATATATTCATTTTGAAATTCTAATTTTTTATATTATGCTTTATATATATACTTTAATTTTTTTATTTTATATTTTGTCAATTGAATATATAGATGTCATTAGAATATTTTGATAATACTCATTTTTAAACTGTAAAAATAATTTTATTTTCATTCATAATTTTATTTTCATATATAATATTAATTGTATTAGTATTAACTTAAATATAAGTAAATAAAAATATAATTAAATAATTATTTTTCTAATTTAATTTCAAATTTTATAACTAAATATAATTTATTAACATGCTTATATGAATAATTGCTGCTACTAGTGCCGATGATAGTAATTCATACTAATCATAGTAATTTATACTTAATAAAATAATGCAATATAATAATATTAGCAATTTAATAAGTATGAATATTAACAATAATTAATACTAATGGGTAATGATAGTGAAGATAAATAATGTTGATATATTTTTTTATAAATATGAGTGATAACAATTAGCAAATGAATAATTATAAATGAATTTAAGAAAAACATGAATGATATAAATACAATAAATATGTGTGTATATATATAACATCATAATTATGTATTAGTAGTAAATAAAAATTTACATGAAAATTAATTTTAGATTACAAATTATTTGATAATAATAATTTTTTATAAATTGCATTAAAATATATTTATTTGAGATTGAGAAGTTCTTTAAATTTATGAAGATATTTCATTTGGATTTTTGTAATAACTTTTGCATTTATTTGGATTTTGTAATTATTTGGAGTTTATTATTTAATGTTAAATGTTGAGCATTTTAATTTTATGAATTATTTGTAATATGGAGGTTAGAGTTTAGACAATATTATTTTGATGCTAAATGTTAAAAGTTTTAATTTTATAAATAGTTTGTAATGTGAATGTTAGAGTTTAAATTATTTTTTATTTTTTATAGCTAAAAAAATTAAATATTATTCTATTGTTTAAATTTGAAAAAAAAATAATTTTAAATTTCTAAATCTCCATCTCTATTTGGAACTGAAATCGCTCTATTAGATTTAAATATTCAAACCAAACTGTACCGAATTTTTGAAATAATACAATACAGATATTTTATATATTTTGTTTGGTTTCGGTTCCAGAAATTTTAAATCTCTAAATTTCAATTTTGTTTTCTAAAATTTTTAAATCTCCAGACTGAACCGAAAATGTTCACCTCTAATAGTAGCCCATTAGTTGTAGCATGGATTGCTGCATAAAAAATAGTCGATTCAAACCATCGGTTTAAATTGGTGATTCGAACCATTGATTCGATGGTTCATTAAAAATTAAAACATGAACCAAACTATAAAGTAAGGTTCAAGTTTCAGTTTTACTATAATTTCAGGCCGATTTTGATAAGTCTAGTTCTAATCTAGTTCTGATTCAAAACCAAACTATGTACATACATGCTTATATCTAGTTATCCAGTTGAGAATCATTAACTTTTAGCTCCGCCTACATAAATTAGTTATTGGCTGCATTATGAGTTGGTTAAAATTTCTTACCCTGTCATTGAGAGTTTGTAATTGCACGAAGATTATTCTCATTTTTGGAAAAAAAAATTCATAATTTTTTTTAAAAAAATCTTCCACTTAAAAATTATATTTTATTTTTTAGTGAAAAATATTCATATTTAAATTTTATTAAGTGTTATTTTTTTATTTATATTAGCTGAATATATAAATAAAATAATCTTATTTTACCAAAATCAAGACAATTTATATGAAAAATTGATAATAAGACAATTTATTTTATAAACTTTAAATGTTCATTTAAAAATCCAAAATTAATAACAAGTTCTTGATTACTCTTTGAGCAGCAGACTTATTGCATACCCAAATAATTTTATATTAATATTTTAAAATTTTATTATGAATATATACTCAATTCTTTTTGAGTTAAAAAGACCCTAATATTTTTTCCTCATATGAAATTTTTGCATTAGAAGATGTATAATTATATATATATATATACATATGAAGTCAAATTTAATTGAAAATTATCTTTTTGAAACATAATTAATTTTAATATTAACTCCGTCCTAAGTTGATAGATAAATTTTTATTTCATAAGAATTAAAAGAAATTAGTTTCTTATTAAAAATATAAATTTTTATATATTTTTTATTATACTTTTACTTAAGTATGATATATGCATATTAAATATTTTAAATAAATGTTACTAATAAAATTGCAAAAATATTTATATGAATTGACTTTATGCAAATAATAAAATAAAAATTGAGAAAAAAAATAAAAATTTAATGTGATTGGGGTAAGTCTATATCAAAAAAAAAAAAGGAGTTCACTAATAAACTGAAAGGTAAGAATAAAAAGAAATACAAAAATTTTTAACCCAATTATATCCAAAAAAAAAAACCAAAACCCTCACAATTTTAGAGAATTATAATTAACATGTAAGCCTTAAGTAAAAACACAAAAATTGTCACAAACACGTAACTACATCTTGAGCTTATATAAATATATTTTAATTTGAATAGGAAGAATACAAATTTTATATAGAAAGGATTCTTAGTTATTTGGTAAAAAATAACTTGAAATCTTATTTAAAAAGTTTTCCTAAATAAAAGCAAATTAAGAAAACTGACTTTCGATAACAAAAACTAAATTCCAATAAAAAAAATAAATCTTCAAAATGAGAGTATTTGGGAATAGACAATTTAATAGCAATTTTCTTTTTACAGCTTAAATTTTTTTAAATAGTTTAAAATCATCCTATTATAAGTAATATTAAATATAGAAGTAATATTAAATATATAAATATATTATAAATTTAATATATTAATTAATTTATTAGAATGATAAATAAGTTATAATTTAAGATAATAAAAAAGAAAATTTTATCTATCAGTTTAGAATTAAATGATAACAACAACAATGTAATAATAATAATAATAATAATAATAATAATAATAATAATAATAAATGAAAAAACTCGCTGGGATTAGTTCAGCGGGCTAGCGATCCAATCCACTAGAAAAAAGTCTCGGGTTCGAACCCCCACAAAATATATTTCCAGGGGTTTGAACATTTTTTTTAAAAAAAATAAAAAATAAAAAAAAATAAATAAAAATAATAAATAAAATCCTCTGTTAGTCCAGCGGGCTAGCGACCCAATTTATTAAAAGAAAATCGCGGATTTAAACTTTATTTTATTTGATTCAGTTTAGAATTAGAATTCGATTCTCTTTTAAAACTATTTAGATTATAATAAGATGGGATTAATTTACAAATCAATTTTCATCTTTAAAAAATATGATCCTTAAATATCACTAATAAATTCTAAAACACGAAATTAAGTTTTGCAGGCTCTAAATAGATTAAAAAAAAACGAGATTCTTCTATAAAGGAAGAAAAAAATTAAGTGAAAAAATAATAAATCCCATTAAATAAACAATAAATCATTGAAGAACTAAAAATAAAATAAATTTTAAATTTTAAAAAAATCATAAACCAATAAATTTAGAGAATATTTATTTATTTGAATAAAATAAATTAAAAAAAAAAAGAAATCGCTGCCATGAAAAAAATCAGTGGTAGAAAAAATATCTTTTGAAAAGGAATCAGAGAAAAAAGAGAGAGAGAGAGAGAGATAAAACTGATAGAGTTTTCAGATTTTTATAATTATCTTAACATTCATTATGCTTTAACTTCTATAATTTGAAGATTAAAATGTTCAGTCCTTTAAATTTATTAATGGCCAATACTTTAGTCTTCAGTTGTAAAATTAAAAAACTTTTTTAAACTCTGAAATTCTATTATAGACGAGTACACTTTTATTCTAAAATCTTAATAGATAATTGTATAATTTAGTTCTTCAATTATTATATATTATAGACATTTTAATTGGTCAAACTTTTATTAATTTTTATTAAAATTAGTTTAGACACCAAATATAGTAATTTTGAAAGAGTATGAACTAAATATTTAATTTTATTAATTCTCGAAAATGTTATAGTAATTTATCCACTTAGAACATATAAATTATTTTTTTAAAAAAAATGATAGCTGCATTTTTCTATTCTAAGTTTCCCTATAAAGTTTGAACATCTAATATTACAGTCATGAAATGACTTAGAGGCTGTTTAGCCTAGTTTTAAAAAATAAGCTTATAGTATTTATAAATTAATATGAGTTTGTAATCATTTATTTTTCTTGAATACTTATTAAAAAACTATTTTTATATATTAATTTAATTAATTATTAGTTTGTAGTTATTAGATATGGAATTTTCTCATATTTGATTCATTTATTTGTTTGTTAATTTGTAGAATAGTATTAACATATTTATTGTTAAAATAATTTAAAAATATTATAATATAGATATTCAATAGATTTTTAAAAATAAATAAAAATAATATAATAAATTATTTACTTAAATTAACATGTAAGCAAAGTATTTATAAATGTTAAAATAATAAATTAGTTTCTCCAGCCCATTATTTTTAGCTTATAGCCTGTATAATTTTAAATAGAGTTTATAAATTAATTTGGCCAGTTTATAAATGAAGCTAAACACGTGCTTAATCAACTTATCCCCATTCTTAAATAGTAACAAAATTTGAGCATTTTTGCTCAAGAGGAAAATGGAAAAGGAAGAAAGAGCCTGCAAAGCTCATGTTGTTGTGCTTCCTTATCCAGCACAAGGCCACATAAACCCTATGCTACAATTCTCTAAACGTTTAATCTCAAAAGGAGTAAAAGCCACACTAGCAAACACCATAGCCATAAACAAGTCTATGCATATTCATACAGAACCAAACAGCCAAATTGATATTCAAACATATTCTGATGGGTTTGATGAAGGAGGCCTTTCACAAGCAGAAACCACCGAAACTTACTTATCTTCTTTAGAAACTGTGGGTTCAAAGACTTTTGCAGATTTACTTCAGAAACTTCAAGATTCAGAGTTCCCTGTTGTTGCAGTTGTTTATGATGGGTTTTTGACTTGGGCACTTGATGTAGCTAAGCAATTTGGACTGTTAGGTGTGGTTTTTTATACTCAATCTTGCGCTGTTAATAGTATATATTTTCATGTGCAGAAGAGTTTTCTTCCATTACCATTACCAGAACCAACTGTTTCTCTTCCTGGATTGCCTCTGCTTCAAGCTTCAGAGACACCATCTTTTGTTCATGATCCAGGGTCATATCCTGGTTTCCACCATCTATTGATCAATCAATTCTGCAACACTGATGAAGCAGATTGGGTTCTTTTTAATTCTTTTTACAAATTGGAGGAACAGGTATTTGACATTTTCTTCTTTTTTTTTAATTAATTTTTGGTTTATACACTGAATGTAGTCAAACTCATCAGAATCTTTCAGTGTTGAAATAACTCCTTTTTTCCTTAGAATACAATTTATTATAAACGCATGAACGAATGGAACTTTTATTAATATTTAATTGTTTAATTAGCTTAATCATTTTAGTATGTATATATTATCACACAAACACTTATTATTTCATTGAATTATTACTTCAATAACAAGACTTTGAATTTGAGTGTGTTTTGACTAGGTGGTGGATTGGATGGCTACACGGTGGCGATTGGGGACTGTAGGACCAACACTTCCATCAATGTATTTGGATAAGAAACTTGAAGATGATAAAGATTATGGGATCAATCTCTTTAAGCCAGAGACAAATATTACCATGAATTGGCTACATGACAAGCCTAGTGGTTCAGTTGTGTACGTTTCCTTTGGAAGCATGGCAGAACTTGGAGCACAACAAGTAGAGGAGCTTGCTTTGGGATTAAAGCAAAGTAATTGCTACTTCTTGTGGGTTGTTAGAGCATCAGAACAAACCAAATTGCCTAATAATTTCATAGAAGAGACAAAGGAGAAGTGTTTGGTAGTTTCATGGTGTCCACAATTAGATGTTCTAGCACATGACTCAATTGGGTGTTTTGTTACACATTGTGGGTTCAATTCTGTGCTAGAAGCATTGAGTTTAGGAGTTCCAATTGTTGCTATGCCTCAATGGACTGATCAGCCCACTAATGCTAAGTTTGTTGAGGATGTTTGGAAAATTGGAATTAGAGCTTTGCCGGATGAGGAAGGCATTGTGAGAAAAGAAACAGTAGAGATTTGCATAAGAGAAATAATGGAGGGAGAGAAGGGAAAAGAGATTAAAGAAAATGCAATTAAGTGGAAGTATTTAGCTACTGAGGCAATTAATGAAGGTGGTACTTCTGATAAAAGTATTGATGAATTTGTAGCCATAGTAAGTGGCTCCTAAGTCTTGTATTCTTAAATTTATGTTTCTTCAACTGTATGATCAATAAATTTCTATTTCGAAAATAATTCTACAATCGATCTTCTCATTTGTAAGAATCAAATTTACATAAATAAATTTTTTTTTAATTAATTCAATTGAAATTTTACAAATTAGAATAATGATATAATAAAATAAATTCAAGAGTCAATAATTTTACGACTTTCTAGTTAATAATATATATATATATATATATAATCCAATTCTAATTTGCACTCAAGTTATTTGAACGAATTCTCTAAATTTGACATAAAATTTATCAAAAAATGATTATATATATATATTTTAAATAAAAGTGGACGCACCACCACAAATTTTATAAATTAAAATAAAAGTACGGGGAATCCATTCTACAACTCTAATTTATTGAAAAGAAAAATTCACATAAAATTATCCAAATTCAAAATTACTCGTTAAAAACATCAAATTCAATTGGCAAATATGATATCTTAGGAATTTTTTGAAATTTGAACTCGAAAATAACATTCAGAGTATTCGGCTTATTTGATTTATTTATTATTCAATTACGATATTCAATAGTTTAAAACATGAAGAAAAAAAAAGACAATATATACATATGATATGTGCTTAACAAAAAAAAAACAATAATGTATATTTGCCATCAATAGAATCACTACAGTTGTTAAAGATTTTAAAAAACCTTATTTAGTGATGTTTTTAGTAGTTTAGTGGCGTGGTGTTCAATATGTTAATTATAATATTATTTTCATTCTAATAAAATGATATCCCGTTATAAAATTATTAACAAATTATTAAATTTTTTAATATTAATATATTAATAGAATATATTTTAATGTATTTAAAATAATTTAATTTATTAATAAAAATAATAATTAAAAAATTAATTTTTTATTATATAAAATAATGATTTTAGTAGAATATATTTTTTAAAAGTAATAATATTTAGTGGACGGAATTAATATGACTTTCAATTTATAAGATTTTATATATATCTAGAAATGACGCCATTGAATGCGTAAGGTAATTAAAGTGGAAGCTGGGTTGGAGATATCAGATATGTACACCTGGATAACAAGGTTTTAAATGCAATAAAAAAATGATCAAAGACAACTGACAACCGACTATGACTTTTTATATTTTAGCTTAATAACAATAATATATATATTCATTCCATAAAATTAAGAGACATCATCTTTCAACAAAGTATTCAGCATCATTGGCTGAACCTGAAGCCAATCAGCCCTGAGAACTGCATTACAAACATGGAAGTCAAATTCTCAAAGACAATCAACAACACCACTGATAGCTTGCATAAGAATTTGACAATCAGACTCCAAAAAAAAATAATACTTTTCAAGCTCGTTTTGCTCCAACCAGCAAGTTCAATTTCCATAAATGCATTATACATAAAGAGACCAATGGAAGATGATTTCAAGGTGGCTGTTTGTATAAGGCTGCAATTTAAACTTCTGAATTTCTCTGCATTTCTGATTTTTTTTTTATTTTTTAAAGTTGCTATTATGCTAATATATAATGCATCCTTAATTTTATTATAAATGCCAAATTAATTAGGGAATAAATCTATTTTGGAAACAGATATTTCTTATAGTTGGAGCAAAGCTAGAAATTATAATAATGGAAATGGCTCAGCATATCCACTGTAGTGAAACGTTGGGGTGACATTAGATCAAGTAAAAATTGTCATATCTAAATTTAAATTCATTTAATTTTTAAACTATTTAAACCCATTTAAATTCAATTATAATTATATCCGTATCTATTTTAAATTCATTTAATACTATTCATTTACTATCCAAACTCATTTAATTATCCATTTAAATATAAAATTTTAAAAATATTATAAAATTTAAAATATAAATTATAGTTTTTTCAATTAAATTATTATAAATAAAAATTTAATATTAATATAATTTAATTAAAAATAATTTCATACCACAATTTTATAATTAAAATAAAATATAATAAATATATAATCAAAATTTTAATAAAATATAATTAATATATAATCAGATTCGAGTAATGAATAACTAAAGGTTTATATTTGAATCCAAATAAAATTTGTCACAAATAATAAAAAATATTATCTTTATATGCTCAAATTCATTTATAAATTATTTATATCCTATATATAAACGAATCAAAAGAGTTTAATATAAAAAATACATGACTCATTGCCGTCTCTAATAAAAGGAGCTCCGTAGAGCCTAGTAATAAATTTGGACTTTAGCTTAATTATATGTTTCCATATTAGACAATGGTAATTCTGATAAATGCAAATTAATGGTATGTTGAGATTTAATTGAAATCAAATTATTTTATGATTATTTTTTTTTATTAAAATTGATTCTAAAACAATCAGTTATTAGCATCTCGTTAACACATAGACGGCAAAGAAAACATTGTAATTTAGGCTGAACATTGAGTTTCCATTTAGATATCTATAAATTGATATTAGATGAAATGTCAACAAAATGAGAAATTGCAAAATTAATTCATCCCATTCCCTACACAAAAAAAAAAAAAAGATATACAGATTTAACTGTAATATTTCTTGCCCTCTCATGATGACATATTCAATGGATTATGTAAGTATTCAACTTTTTATTTTTTTAAATTCATGCAAGTTTTCAACTTGAACTATAAACACATGGGTTATTATATATGTTATTTTAAAAGTATTTTTTCAAAGGAAAATAGTGTCAAATATAATCCCTAATTATTCTCCATTAAAAAAAGTCATTCTATGATCAAAGAAATGGAATAATTCTTTTAGAACTTTTTAAAAGGTCAATTCTAACAAAAAGAAATTAAAAATTAGTGTTTTTTCTCCATTTAAAAATTTTAATATTTGAACTTATATTTTTCTGTTCTGTTAGAAAAAAAAATTCTCAAAAACAAACTTAATTTCTAGAAGTAAACTTAATTTAAATTAAAAATTATATTATATATAAATGAGAACCATATGTCAATTGTTTGATATATAAATAAAATAATATAGAAAAACCATTTATAAAAGGATTATAATATATATCCAATTTTTATAAAGTAAATATGAATTCATTTTAAATTTATAATACTATTACTTTATAATTTATTTACAAAATATTAGAAGAATTTAATTGACATATAACTAAATTTATATAATTATCAATAAAATTTTAAATTATTTAATGTAATTTTCCTTTTACATTAAAAAAGTAATCAGAATTATCAAATAAAATAATATAGAAAAACCATTTATAAAAGGATTATAATATCTAATTTTTATAATTATGTTTACTTTTATAATATTCCCCACGATGATATTACATTAAAAAAGTAATATTTAATGTAATTTTCTTTTTAAACTTTAGAATTCAATTTAAAAAAAATTTTGGCCATTACGCTTATTCTTTGTTGTTTCAAGCTTCCATTTTTTTAGGTGCATAGGCTTCATAGGCAAGCCTACCAACCATCGTCCAAGTTTTTGGGTTAGTTTTCGTTCGGTGATGGATTCAAACAAAAATACTATTTGGGTAAAACAAAAATTTTACCTAGACATGATGCAGATTACTATCATTATTATGACCATTTAAAAATGGACCTAACCCCATCTGATTTTCAGTTAATCCGCCTATGTTTGTATGGGAGTAAATTTAGAGAGAAATTAAATTTACTTTAATGAAGGAAAGGAGGGTAAATAAGAGAAAAAACTAAATTTACATTGAATTTACTCTCTTTTACTCTTCTTTACTCTATTATTTCTTATGCTAAATAAAAGAAAGCAAGAAAAATTGAATTTACTTTCTCCCATTTTACCTCTATTTACTTTCAACCAAACATAGGCTAAAAGTTACAATAAATATAAATAGAAAAGTAACTTGACATAAAATAATAACGATAAAAAAAATATAAATTTGCATACAAATTAAATTATACTCTCTCTTAGTTTCTCTCTTCCTTCTCTGTAGAGGTGCCCTAGATCTAATATTAGGCCGGTAACAACTCTAGATTTATCATTTTTCTTGAGGGTTTTTGCCCTCTTTTGTTGGTTTTTCTATTTTTTTTTGTCAATAATCAAAAGTTTAGTCAGTCCAATCTGCCGTTCGAGCTCTCAGTCAACTTTTTGTAGCCCTTTTCGGGGTTCCTTTTGTTTTGCTGCCAAGACTTACGTTGGCTTGGAAGGGTTATGAAGAATCAAGTGTAACAGATTCAAGCAAATATGTTCTCTATTTGTCCACCAAGAACACATTAGAGTCACATTGGTTTCGAAGTGGCCTTCTGGTTTCTGAGTCTGTTTATAACTTATCTACTGAGGAAGCTTGATCTTCAATTTCTCAATATCTCAATGAAGCCGCTCACCGCAGTGTAGCTACGGCTCCTTTTCCGGAACCTTTGTTATCCTAATTTCTGAAACAAAGCTTTTGAGTTTGATTCTCCTTAACTTGTTTGTGTTAGAGTGTTTTTCAGCCGATTAAATCTTTATTTGACCTATGATTATGTTCTGGTTTTTTCCTTTGCTTAGTTGGGATTCTTGAGTCCCCATTTCTTGTCGCTCGGTTCTACTTCTATGTTTCTTGTTGTTTAGTATTCATCTGGCTTTCCACACCTGGATAAAGATTATGTTGTATTGTAAGTTTTCTATTAATGCAATCTTTTTATTTTAGATAAAAAAAGTAATAATGATAAATTTTGAAATTAATTAGGGGATTTTGAAAAGCTAAATCAAAATTAACTGATTTGATAGATATGACATAAGATAAAAATTCAAATTTCCAATAATGTTACTAAGGTCCAAAAATTTAAAGGAGAAGGTATAAATAAATACCTTAAATTTTTTGTGAAGGTACACATTGGCCCCTAAAATTTATTTGGGCTCAATTACACATGCTTTTTTCATAAATCAAATATATAGACCCCTCAACTAATGGAAAAAAAATGACTGTAATTCCTTCGTTATGTTCTAGCTGAGTTGGTATTTTAGTATTAGGTAAAATGTGAAATAAATATTTTTTTAATAGAGAATGGGGCCCATTAACTGTTTGGGTCTTGAAAATTTATATTTGTTCCATGCCCATTATCTCTTTTATTTCAGATGAGATGAGAGATGGAGAAAGATATTGAAAACAACTTGTCATCGTTCATTGTCCCATTCAAAACCATCAAGAAAACCATAGAAAAGTTGTTACTTCTTTGTCTATTGAGGTTGTTTATTCAAAATAATTATCGAATTGTCTCTTTCTAAACCATTTTCTTAAAAAAAAAAAAGAAGAAGCAGATTTGCACTTCCTGATATAGCTGTTGTTCGAAGCGCACTACAAGCATCGTAGAAGTCACTTTAAGGAAGATTCGTACTTGTACAGGTCAGTAAAAGCTTATTGTGACTTTTGTTTGTGAGATTTTATAATGGACTTGTTGTTAGTTTTAAGGAAACAGTTAGGGTTTTTTTTATTTAAATGATTTGGGGTTTTGAAAATATGGTTCTGAAAAAAAAAACTCTAAAGATGTTGTTGGATTTTGGGGTTTTTATGGTTTTTCTATTTAAATAATCCTTGATTTTGGGGTTTGAAAAATAAGAGATTTTTTTAATTGAATGAAAGTTAATGTGATTTTTAACTTTAACATACTGAAATTGATCATTGTTAAACTTAATTAATTAGTAAGAATAGTGGTTGGCATGTATTAGTATATTAAATATTAGGGTTTCTGTATGAAATAGAAAAAATATTAAAATGTGTATTATTTATGTATTTTTTAGTGCTTCATAATGGATGGAATTGTTGACTTGAGATTTAACCATAGGGAAAAATGGGTTCTTAATAATGATGATCCTAAACACCCTGTACTTCATTATCAAAATGGTCAAGTTGATGTCCTAAATAACTTTGACCTAAATTATTTAAGCTATCTTGATCTGGTAGATAGATATAGGGAGATACTAGGATATCCAAATGTTAAAAAAATATTTGTGCTTGAACATGGTATACAATTATGGGGTGGTTTATTTTTAGTTAATGATGATGACTCAATCAGAAGGGTTATCAACAACATAAGCAAAAATAGTTGGGTGTGAGAGATTAAGTTTTATGCTGATCATGAGTTTGACACTCCGATAATTTATCAAGATCCATTAGCTTTACCTTGGAATGACTATGAAAATAGAGAAACAATTGGGGGGGGGGGGTGCAGAGGTTACTGAAAATAGAGATATTCCAACACAAGACAACTTTGTTAATGTGCCTGAACCACATCGAAATTATGACCATGTAGATTATGACTATGTATATGTGAATGATATAGATGTAGATTGAGATAGTGATCGGATTTTAAATGTAAGGCTGAACAAAATGAGACTGTGGTGGATGGTAGTAGTTAGCCCCATGCTGACTTTAATGTGGATGAGGAATTCAATAGTATACTTGCTGGATACATTAGTGATGAGGAAGATTTACTAGGGGAGATGAGAGTAGTGAATTTAATCATGAAAGTAGTGAGGATGGAGATGATTTAGATGAAACAACACCTCCTTAAGAGAGAGTGAGATATGATAGGAGTGATGGGAAATGTTATTTTAGCCTTAGAATGACTTTTGCTAATGCTAAAGATGTTAGGGAAGCAATTGCTAATTATGTTGTGAAATTAGGGTTGAAATTAAAGATACATTCTAATGAAACTAATAGGATTAAGTTTAGATGTGAAGGAGATGTGGGCTGTCCATTTGTAATGCTAGTTTTGAAGGATGAAAAAAATCATAGTTTAGCAGTAAAAACACTATTTGATAGCCACAATTGTTATAGGCAGTATAATATCCCTAGTGCTTCAGATAGTTTTCTAGCAAAACGTTTTAAGGATAAGATATACAAGAGGCATAAATTTAGATGCAAAGACATGAAGGCTGATACTGAGGAGTTTTTGAAAATCATTGTTAGTCTAGCTAAGTTTAAAGAGCTAAAAAATAGATTTTATCTGAACTAGAGGGGAGCTTCAAGGCAGCATTTGGGTACCTAACAGTACATGCTACAACTTTAAAGAAAAGCAATCCAGGTTCAAAAGCAGAGATTAATCTAGATAATGAGGCATTGAGAGAGAAGGTAAAAGAGTGTTTAAGATAATGCTTATTTGCTTAGAAGCTTGTAAAAGGCGTTGGATATTTGGATGTAGACCTATTATTGGATTGGATGGATGTTTTCTAAAAGGAGTGTGCAAATGACAGTTGCTGTCAATTGTGAGGAAGAATGGCAATGATCAGATGTTTTCTATTGCACGGGCAATGATTAATAAAGAAAATAAGAATAATTGGAAGTGGTTTCTATGTTGGCTAGCCAAAAAACTCACACTTGAAGATAGATTAACTCTGACAGTAATTCAGATATGCAAATGGTAAATTACTTTGTTCCTTTATTTAATATGCATTTTTTTATTACTTAGGAGTTGCAATATTCATATAAACATATTATTAATATTGTGTTTTTCCTTTTATTTTCATACACAGGGTTTAATTGATGCAGTGCATAAAGTATTGCCTGCAGCATAGTACAGGTGGTGTGTAAGGCACATATATGCAAATTTGAGTAAAAAATGGAGAGGAGGGGAATTGAAAAAAAAAATTGGATATGTGCTTGGAGCACATTTCCTGAGGACTTTACTGACAACTTACAGAAATTAAGAGAAATAAGCAAGAAAGCTGCTGAGGATGTATTGAAATATCTACCATATAATTGGGTTAGGGTTTCACTAATAGAAGCAAATGTTGGATGATGGATAATAATATTTCTGAGAGTTTTAATAGTTGGATACTCAATGCTAAGCATAAGCCAATTGTAGGTATGCTGGAGGATATAAGGTTGTAGTGTATGAATAGGATTAAAAATAACAATGTTTGTGGATAAATGGATTAATGAGTAGAGTCTAGTATTTATGTCTCTTTTTCAAGATAACAAAGAGGGTGCAGTGATGCAAGGTTGACTTTAATTGAGATGTGGGATATGAGATTGGAAAAGGGCCTAACAAATACACTGTTAAACTTAATGAATGTGTTTGCACTTGTAAGGCAGGGGATTTAATTGGAATCCCATGCTAACATGCCATTTGTGTTATGCACCATTCTAAAATTGATCATCTTCTTGCTATTTCCAAATGATGTCATAAGAATAAGTATAAATTGACTTACCAGCATCCAATTCAACCTGTACCTAGCATAAAATTCATGAATATTGGTGATTTTGAAGCTATAGAACCACCTTCAGCTCCTAAATTGACTGGCAGACCAAGGAAGAAGAGAATTAGGGGAATCTCTGAACCATCTCTATGTATAACAAGCTCAACTAAACTATCAAAGAAAGGAAAGTCATATAGTTATAGTTTGTGTCATCAAGATGGGCACAACAAAGCTTGTTGTCCAGCAAAAGAAACTCAGGTGATGATTTATTTAATTTTTGCTTACTTTTTTCCTTTTATGAATTAACTAGAAATAATATTTTCTGTTGTTGGCACAATCAAATGCAACACAATCAAGAAGTCAATTGAATAGAGGAGTTCCACCTGTCACACATGTCCACAACAAAGTTCATATCAACTGAGGAATAGAATAACTGGTTATGGATGTTTAGTTAATGAAGTCAGTGGAAGGACCACTGTCAATATGAGTAACTCATCATTTCCATAAAACTTAATTGTTGTTTAGCTATTCACTTATTTACTAAATATTAAATGCATCGTTATTGGCCTGGAATGAGTAGTAAAAGAGTTGTGGATCAAGGCACTCAACCATTTCAGCATAATTTTGATGCATAACAAGATACCCAATCCCAAATGAGAGAGAGACAAGGCAAAGTGGAAGAAGAAATTTTGCAAGGAGTGATAACAATGGGAGGAACATAAATTTTGTTCTAGATGGGTCACAAGTGACATTTACTGAGGATTTGGCTTATCAACCTGATGGTTTGCAATGGAGAGGAGGTCCTACAATAACTTCCAACACATTTCAAAGAAAAAGAGATGAGTTAGCTGCCAGAAGAAGGGACAAGTTTATTTCTAAAAAAACATCAACGCAACTAACACCATGAAGTCCACATTCAGAATATTTTTGTCTTTTTTTTGTTGACTATTTTGTTTATGTTATTGGGGTGCTACTAGATATGGATGGATATTAGGCATAGCCAGTAAAATTAACCTATGTTCATTTATGCTGTAGTAAATATTTGACATTCTATGCAGCCTTGAATTTTTGTTGGGTAGAAAAATTTCTTGTCAAAATATGAACTTGTTCTAATTTTTTGTTGGAATGAAACAAGTGTAACTTTTGACAAGGCTTAGTAATTGGAAATTATAATGTACTGAATAGATTATATTGAATTAAATTTCAAGTGTTTTTTCTTCAATTCGTTTGTTCATGTTAACATGAAACAAGTATTTTTTCTTCAATTCCAATATTATCAGAAAATTGCATGTGTTAACATGATTTATAAGTCCTGCAATTTTTAAGCGATATTTTGCAAGCTAATTACCAACATATCTTTCAACCCCCACTAATTACATTGCTTAAATATGTTGCAATAAACCTCCAGTAAACCAACTCCCATAGCTTAAATCAATTCTAAAATCACAAATCACCTATGCTCGAGTTACCTTCTTTATAATTCCTATCGCTATTAATTTTAGTAGACAGATTATCGTGATTTTGAGAAAGAGGAATTTAGGGATTTTGAGAGAAATATATTTCAAAGTAAACTGTAAAATTTTTTTCACTATTTTAACTTTAAAAATTAATATTATTTTCTTTTAATAGTACCACTTTGGATGTCATATCACAGCCATTTTTTTCGTTAGTGGAGGGGTCTATATATTTAATTTCTAAAAAAAATCGTGTGTAATTGGCCTAAATAAATTTTTTATCTCTTTTGCTATCTTCAGGCATTAGTTTTGCATTCACAGTTGTAGTTGCTTGCATTGCACCCTTTTAAGATTAGGCTTTATAAATCCAACACAAAAAGCATTAGCCATCTCACAATCAATTAGATGTGGTGCGTTCATTTTTTATTAAAAAATATTTTTTTACCATAATATGAGACGTCAGATGCAGGATTAGATTAGGAAGTGAACAAATTACTCATAGCGAAATTTCTTCAGAAGAACAAAACTCAGATAGAAGTTTAGCCAGCCAAAAGACCTTGATAAAGAGTCAAATTGTTAAATTAGTAAATGGCTTTGCCTTCACTTTCAATGAAAAAACATTGTTCCATTCTTTTTAAATGGAAGGGTTTTAGTTTTCGTTGTTAATTTTTTTCTTTATCTATTTTGTTTCATTTAATACTTTTAGTTTCATTTTTGATTATTTTTTTAATTGTCATCTAGTAAATAATGAAATACAAAATATTTTATTAATGATCAGGATTAACATATTTTGCAGCTATCCTTTATATTTGTAATTTTTTAAAATACGTAAGTATTAAAATACAACATATTTTTACTTATTCTTTAAATTACATAAGTGTCTTCTCAATGTGAAGAATTTTCCAATTATGAACCATTATTTAATAGTATGCAACAATTAATTGTATTAGTGTAAATGTTCATATTCTAAATTTAATTTACATTCAAATTAATATAATAATTAACTTTATTTTCTTATAGTAAAATTTTAAATATTTAAATTAAATCCAACAAATGTTCTTATTGGATTTGGAAACACAGCCCAACAATATGGACTCAACCTCATTTCTATTCCCTCCTTTCTCCATCCTCCCAAAAGCCAACCTCATCCATGCTTTATCCTTCTTGCCTATACCCAGTGGCGGAACCAGAAAAAATTTTCCACCAGTGCTAACTTGGTCGGCGATCTGGTGCGGTGGTAACTGAGTGGGGCTCGATCAATACTGCTGGCGTGATGAAGAGCGTGATTGGGCGATAGTGGATGGAGCGAATCACATGGGTCTGTGCTCACTAGCCGGAACGTCACTTGCTCGAGCGACTGTTGGTTAAGGTAGATCGCAAGATGAAGATGATTGAAGCGATTCTCAGGAGGTGGAGCAGCTCGTGCGACTTGTGTTCGCATGGTTTGGAATAGTAGCGCGATGGTGGGAAGCGCTCGATCAGGCTGCTAGTAAGGGTAACTCGCTCGCTCGATGTAGCTTGCTCGGTCGGCGGTCAGAGCAGAGTGCACGACCTGGTGACGCCGGAGCGCACTGCAGCGAGTAACTGGTGTTCGCTCGATGGTGATGCGATGAGATTGAAGGAGCGGGGCCGGTGGTTCGTTCGAGCTGCTGGGTGTCGCTTGGTCTGACCGGTGCTCGAGTGGAGGTTAGCCCTTTGGTGGTTCCGCCACTGGCTGGGTGTCGCTTGGTCTGACCGGTGCTCGAGCGGGGGTTAGCCCCTTGGTGGTTCCGCCACTGCCTACACCTGCCACCAAATGCCAAAAATCCAGGGCAAGGCCTGCAAGCATTTATCGGCACCAACCAAATCATGGGATTTTTGCAATCCCACCTTGAGTCCTTCCCTCACATTTGCAGCCCCCCTCTATTTCAGTCCCCCACAGGCCTTGCAGCAACCCCTGTAGAAAAGGTTTTTCAATGAGTTAGGCATTCAACATTATCTCAATTCACAGTCACTAACCATACTCCCTAAAATATTACAAACTGCATCCGGACCATATTAATATTGCACACGTATTTATCTTTCCATCAATTTATCAAGTTTAATAAATCATAAAGAATCTGCCGTAAAAACCATTTCCTACTTCTCTTTCCGCAAGCATGGAGTGAACTTCAAATATTTTGAAATATATTGTGACGGACAACAATATAAGCATTGTAAGCTAAGAATCAAAATATCAGTTTCAAAGGTTTAATAAGCACTTGCAAAGGTTTTTTTGACAGCAACAACTTGAAAGATAAAGAAAGCTTTCATAAAACACCTTTTCAGTAATCCAACAAATAATAAATTACCCGTTTACCTATTTACTTTACTAATTGATTCCTAAAAATCCAAAGAGAGTCTCTGATTACAGGCCTATTAGTTTGTGCAATGTGGTTTGTAAGATTGCAACCAAAGTCACAGCTAATAGATTGAAGGTGATGCTGGGGGAAGTAATTGATGAGTCTAAAAGTGCATTTGTGCCCGGTCCTTTGATCCCCAACATCTTAGTAGCATATGAAGTCTTCCATGATATACGTACTAGGGGAAAGAGTGGAAGGAAGTTGGTGTCGTTGAAACTTGATATGGCTAAAGCGTACAACTAAGTAGAATGGAAATTTCTGCAGGTAATTATGTTGAAAATGGGATTTCCATCAGGATGGGTTTCCAAGGTCATGAATCTGGTTACATCAGCGACTTTCTTTTCTAATTAATGGCTCTCCAACTGGTCACATTGTTCCTAGTAGAGGGTTAAGGCAGGGTGACCCACTCTCGCCCTACCTCTTCCTTTTGTGTACTGAAGGTTTGACAGGATTGTTCAATGACACTGTGAATAATGGCCTTCTCCATGGAACTCGTATTTGTTCAGGGCCCCCAGTAATTTCACATCTTATGTTTGTGGATGATTGTATTTTATTTATGAGGGCGAACTCCAGTGAAGCAAGGGTGCTTTCTGATATATTGCATCAATATGAAGCTCTTTCAGATCAGAATGTCAATTTCCATAAATCTGAGATCTCCTTTAGTTCCTATGTTGCATATGATGTTAGGGACGACATTGCTAATTTTTTAGGGGTAAAGCAAGTTGAGCATCACTCTCTATATTTGGGCTTACCAACGGCAGTGGGGAGACTCAAAAAAGCGTGTTTTTTGGGGTGCTTAAGGATAGTTTGTGGAGTAGATTGCAGAGCTGGAAGGAGAAATATTTATCTTGGGCAGGTAGGGAGCTGTTGATCAAGGCGGTTGCACAGTCTATCCCCTCTTAAGCTATGCAATGTTTTCTATTGCCTGCTTCATTGTGTGCTGAATTTAAATCTATGATAAGCAATTTCTGGTGGGGACAAAGAGCAGAGGAGAGGAAATTGCATCTGTGTAGTAGGGCTAAACTGTGTAACTCCAAAGAAGATGGTGGTTTGGGATTTCGGGATTTTGAATGCTTTAATAGAGCTTTGCTGGCAAAGCAAGGGTGGCGTTTAGACATTAATCCAAATTCTCGAATACTCAAAGCTAGATATCATCCTCACTCTGATTTTCTCCACGCGAGTTTGGGTTATACACCTGGGGAAATATTCTGGCTGGTAAGGAGTTGTTGAATCATGGTGTTCGGTGGAAAATAGGGGATGGGTCTGCTGTAGAGATTTGGAATGATTGTTGGATTCCAGAGCCTATTTCATTCGAGCCTATTTGTTAGAGTAAAGAGCACAGATACAGTAATAAGCAGAGGGAAGAAGATCAGAATAGCTGTAGGGAATGATTTTCCATTAATGGAGAGCAAAAGCTTTACATCCCAATTGAATTGTTCAACAAGAAAGATGATAAACTTAGAACAGAAAAGACAAAATAGTAATTGGCTGTAACAGCCCCCAGGACTAGCCCGTGTACAGAGAATGCTCTCTGCCCAAAATAACCAACAAAATACTATCCAAAAAAACGATGCCCCTTTCCACAAAGGACTGCATATAAATAATCATGTTGTAACAGAAGCTGCTGATGTGTCTTGGGCTGCCACCTTTTGTTTTTTATCTCTCCTTGAATAAACTTGGAAGGGCCTTGGGCTTTTTTCCATATTTCTATCATTACCATCCCCTGAGAGACAAGCCTTTTCCTCAAGGCTGAAATCTGGAAACTGCCCCAACATATCAGCTTCGTCAACCCATGTTGCTTCATCCTCTGTTTTCCCTTGCCATTGAATTAAGAATTGGCTTGTAGGCTGGTTGTTGACCATTGTTGTGCGGCATTGACAGACCCATTGTGGCTGTAGTAGAGGTTCCTCAGGGCTGCCTAAGTTGTCGGGCAAGGTGTCTAGCACAGAATGGTTACCCACAACACGCTTCAGCTGTGAAACATGGAAAACAGGATGTATCTTAGCATCCGGTGGAAGTTTCAGCTTGTAGGCTACTGCACCGATCTTGTCAATGATTTCAAATGGTCCATAGAACCTAGCAGCAAGCTTAGCATTAACCCGGGTGGCTACAGATTGTTGACGGTGTGGGCGAAGCTTCAAAAAGACTTTATCTCCAATAGAGAACTGGATATCCCTACGCTTTTGGTTGGCATATTTGGACATCATCTGTTGTGCTCTATGTAAATTATAGCGTAGTTGCCGAAGGATTTCATCTCTATTACAAAGATGATGAGATAAAGCTTCAACTGTAGATTCACCGGGCAAAAATTGTTGTAGAGTAGGAGGCTTCCGACCATAAATAGCTTCAAATGGTGTTGATTGAATGGCTCCTTGGAAATTAGTGTTGTACCAGTACTCAGCCCAACATAGCCACTTGCTCCAAGATTTCGGTTGTTCGGAAGAGAAACACCGCAAATAGGATTCAAGGCTTCTATTAAGAACTTCCGTCTGTCCATCCGTTTGAGGGTGATAGGATGAACTAAACTTGAGTTTGGTGCCTTGTAGGCGGAATAATTCAGTCCAGAAGCTACTCAAGAATATCGGATCCCGATCACTCACCATCGACCTTGGAATGCCATGTAGGCGAACGATCTCCTTGATAAAAATTTCTGCCACCTTTGCAGCTGTAAATTGATGTCTAAGTGGAAGAAAATGAGCATATTTGGAGAGGCGGTCAACAACTACAAGAATGCAATCAACTCCGCTGGATTTAGGCAAACCGGTGATGAAGTCAAGAGCAATATCTTCCCATACTTGCTGTGGTATAGGTAAGGGATGTAGTAACCCAGCAGGAGATTGTGCCTCATATTTGTGTCGCTGACAAACAATGCATGAAGCCACGAAAGATTGAATCATAGTCATCATGCCCTTCCAATAAAAGTTAGAGGCGATTCTTCGATAAGTCCGGAAAGCACCGGAATGACCACCCACAACAGATGAATGGAATTCAGCAATTAATTTGGGTATCCAGCTAGAAGAGGATGGGAGAACTAACCTGCCCTTGTAAAATAAACGACCATGAATGAGTGAATAATGGGCTGGTGCAGAATTTGGAGATGAAAGAGCCTTAATGATGCTGGATAGGTGTGTATCGTGAAGAATTTCAGCATGTATCTGGTCCCAATCGATCCATTGAGGTATGGATATTGTTTGTAGTACGAAGTCTTCATCCTTTCGGGATAAGGCATCAGCTGCCTTGTTGGACCGCCCAGTGCGATATTCAATATCAAAAACATATCCCATTATTTTAGAAGACCAATACTGTTGTGCCGGAGTAGAAACCTCTTGGTGCAATAAGTGGCGAAGGCTCCGTTGGTCGGTGCGTATTGTGAATCTACGACCGATAAGGTATGGTCTCCAGTGTCGAATAGCTAGGACTACAACCATTAACTCATTCTCATATGCTGATCTTGTTGTTGCAGGATTACATGTTGCCTTGCTGAAATAGGCAATGGGTTTATCACCTTGCATGAGCACTGCACCAATTCCCGACTTGGAAGCATCTGTTTCAACAATAAAAGGCTTGGAGAAGTCTGGCATAGCAAGAACCGGGGAGGAGACAATTGCTGCCTTCAAAGCTTCGAAGGAAGCTTGAGCATGTTCATTCCATAAAAATTCAGCAGCTGATTCTTTTTTCAATATTTGAGTAAGTGGCTATGCAATCTTCCCATAATTCATTATGAAACGACGATAATAGCCGGTCAAACCCAAAAATCCCCGGACAGCCTTTACTGATTTCGGAGTTGGCCATTGTAGGATGCTGGAAATCTTAGAAGGATCCATAGAGACTCCTTGAGAGGAAATAACATGGCCTAAGTAGTCAATTGAAGTCCGGCCGATAGAGCACTTCTTGGCATTCAAGTAAAAGGAATTGTCTATGAGTAATTGAAAAACAAGTTCCAGATGGTGAAGATGGTCATTGAAGAAGACCAGAACAAATTTACGCAAGTGTGGACGAAACACATCATTCATAACTGCTTGAAATGTCGCCGGGGCATTGGTTAATCCGAAAGGCATGACCAGAAATTCATAGTGTCCGGAATGAGTGCGGAAGGCTGTCTTGTGAGTATCGGAAGGAGCCACGAGGATTTGGTGAAACCCTTGTTTCATATCCAATTTGGAAAAAATTTTCAGCACCATGTAATTCATCAAGCAGTTCTTGAATCACAGGAATTGGATACTTGTGAGGAACAGTAGCCTTGTTAAGTTGACGGTAGTCTACACAAAATCGCCAACTGCCGTCTTTTTTCTTAACCAGCAGAACCGGGCTGGAAAATGAGCTAGAGCTAGGTTTGATTATACCTGCAGAAAGCATATCAGCAACCATTTTCTCAATTTCATCCTTTTGGAGATGACCATACCTATAAGGCTTTACCGAAACTGGATTCTGCCCAGGTTTAAGTAGAATTCGGTGATCTTGTGGTCGACTAGGAGAAAGGTGGTTTGACTTTGTGAAGATTGTATGGAACCGATCTTTGAGTTGCTGTAGTTGCTGCGATTGGCAAGAGGAAAGTATGGTTGAAGAGACCAAGGATGTGGTATCATCAATTAATTCCCACAAGTACGCTGAAAATTCAATATCATCAGCCACAAGCTTGGAGATGGACTTTATGGAAGCTGAAGACCTTGACAGTGAAGGGTCTCCAGTAAGTGTGACCCATCTTCCACAATAATTGAATCCAATTGTCATTCTCAACCAATCCACTTTAACTTCCCCCAAGGTTTCTAGCCAAGCAATGCCCAATATTATATCAACACCGCCCAAGGGAAAAACACCACATGACTGAATAGAGCCAAAAAGCAACGTTCAAAATCCACTTTAACTTCCCCTGTTATCTCAATAGAGCCAAATTGAAGTTTCAATTGGGTACAAACACCACATGACTGAACCCTATGACCATCTCCTAATTTGACATTAAAAGGAAGAGTAGGGCTGACCTGTAGATTGAGAGAGCGAACCATTGCAATTGAGAAGAAATTATGGCTTGCACCGCTGTCGATCATGATGGTTACTGACTGAATTGTGATGTTACCCCGAAGCTTCATAGTGCGAGGGCGAGAGATACCACCCACTGAATAAAGTGGCAAGTCCAATTCAGAGAAATGAGCATCGTCAATTTCAGCAGAAAGAAGATTGGAGGAATCCTGTTCGATTTCTGAAAGTAACCCTTCTTCAGTAAGAATATCATCTTCAGCTGCAATAAGAGCTCTAAGAAATTTATGAGGGCACTCATGCAAAGGGGAATAAGGTTGTTTACAGCGAAAACACAATCCCTTATTGCGGAGCTCTTGATATTCACTATGAGAGTAGTGACGAACGCCACGAAATCTATTGTTGTTGGGTGGTTTTGTGGGTGGAGCAGGTAAGGATAGAGTGCGATTTGGTGGAGTTAGAGTTTGTGTATGATCAGTTGAACGAGGCAGCTGGGTTGTGATATCCGTTTTTGTAGAAGAAGTGGAAACGGGTCGGGTTGCAACTGGGTAAATATGTTTTGGGCCAAGTCCAAAACGCTGTGTTCCAGAAAAATCGCTAGCGTTGGAACGGTAATGTTGTTTATACAGTGTGGTGGTCGGATTAAGCAGAGCGACTTCCATCTCAATTTCTCTAGCCGTTCTGAGAGCTCTATACAATTCTGCAGTATCCGATGAACGGATCTTCACCCTGATTCCCTCTTTTAATCCATTCAGAAAATACCCAATCAGCTGAGGGTCAGAGAGATTGGGAGCTTGAGCAGCTCTGAATATGAAATCATCAATGTATTGGGTAACGGTTCCTGTTTGTTTGACAGCAGCAAGAAGTTCATATGGGTTAGAGGAAACATCACCATTGTAAGCATTGATGAGTTCAGTTTTAAACTGTGCCCACCCCAGATGAGGGTCACGACATCGAAGTAACCGGAGCCAATGAAGAGGAGCCCCATCCATAGCACACATGGAAACCGATATTTGGGAGGCAGGTGGTGTGTGATGGAGTTCAAAATATTGTTCAGCTTTGGCTATCCATCCAACTGGATCATCTCCATTAAAGGTTGGCATATCAAGCTTTTTGGGTATGTAAGAGAGGGTAGGTTCTGGGTTTGGGTGGGTAGTATGTTGTTGGGTGTCTAGAGATGAACCCTCTTGGGTATGTTGGTTATTGATGGGGTTTAGATATGGGGAACTTTCTGCTGTAACAACAGGAGTTTTGTTGGAAATCAAGGATTTGAGAAGTGATTTAATCTCAGCATTATCGGCCGGAAGGTGTTGTAGGTTGGAAAGGGTTTCTTCAATGGAAGATATTCTGTTTTGGATAGCTGAGACGCTCTTCTCTAACGTTTCTACACGTTGTTCCATCTTTGTTTTTGGCATTCAGAAAATCAGCGGCAGGTCAGACCAATTTGTTAGAGTAAAGAGCACAGATACAATAATAAGCAGAGGGAAGAAGATCAGAATAGCTGTAGGGAATGATTTTCCATTAATGGAGAGCAAAAGCTTTACATCCCAATTGAATTGTTCAACAAGAAAGATGATAAACTTAGAACAAAAAAGACAAAATAGTAATTGGCTGTAACAGCACCCAGGACCAGCCCGTGTACAGAGAATGCTCTCTGCCCAAAATAACCAACAAAATACTATCCAAAAAAACGATGGCCCTTTCCACAAAGGACTGCATATAAATAATCATGTTGTAACAGAAGCTGCTGATGTGTCTTGGGCTGCCACCTTTTGTTTTTTATCTCTCCTTGAATAAACTTGGAAGGGCCTTGGGCTTTTTTCCATATTTCTATCACTATTACTCCATGTCGGATGCTTCCTATGGATGCTAAAGTTTCGATGCTGATCGATGAACGCAGTAAATCGTGGAACTGGGAACTTATATCTTCTATTTTTTATCCAGTGGATGTTGACCGAATTACGAAGGTTCCTTTGAGCTTGAATAAAAATACAGATTCATTAGCTTTGCATTACCATAAAACAAGGGAGTATATATTTTAAATAATTCCAGCAATTCAGGCTCGGCTTCTAGTGGGTCTGATTCTTGTGTCTGGAAGAAGCTATGGAGGATAGACGCTCAACCAAAAGTCATAAACCTGCTATGGAGAGCAGCCCTTGATGCACTTCCTACAAAGTTGGTGTTGGGTTGGAGATTTAATGTTGATAATCAATCTTGTGTTTTTTGCAAAGAGAATGAATCAGCTCTCCATCTTTTTCGGGATTGCGCTATGGCTAAAGAAGTGTGGTTGTCAAAAAATCTCGCTTATGTGAGTGAAGTGGAGGGTCATTCTTTCAAACTTTGGTTAATGAATCTGATGTCTTGTTGTTCAAAGGAAGATTTCAGAACAGTGGATTATATATATTACTGTTTATGGTTTGCTCGAAATGAAAAATCCCATGATAAGTCTAACAGTACAGTGGCTCAAATTGCTTATAAAGCTGCATTTCTGTCCTCAGAGGTGGTTAGAGGTAATGGACTGTCGTTGAATGGTTGTGGTCTGGGGTTGGTAGAACAAACAGGTGATGATGGTGTTCAGATGGTTGGGTGGAGACCGCCAGCAAATGGAGTCATCAAAATTAACTGTGATGCGGGCTTGCTGAGTAATAATACAGTTGGAGTGGAATGTATTTTTAGAGATGCTTCTGGCTCAATTCTGGCTTGTGCGAATAAGTTGATTGTTGGTAATGTAGAGCTCCCTGTAGCTGAAGCTTGGGCTGTGGATTTCTCTCTTCAACTGGCTAAGGACTTTGTTTTTCTATGGTTGAGGTTGAATCTGATTGCAAATTCTTGATAGATAAGCTCATGGAGGGAGTGATACCGAGGAATGAACTTGGATTAGTAATTAAAGATTGCCTCATTTCCAATCGTAATTTTCTCCAGTGCAAATGGAACTTCACTCCAAGAACAAACAATGAAGCTGCACATATTCTCGCTAAATCTTCTTCTTCCTGGTCTGAGAGAGTTTGGATAGAGGAAGTTCCATCTTTCTTGTCCTTTTTATTTGCTAATGTTGCTTCTCCTGGTTCTGTTGCTTTTCAATGAAATTGAGTTTCTTATTCTTCAAAAAAAAAAATTGTCTGTTTGAGATAATAAATTCAAAATGCAATAAAATGAAAATTATATAATTATAATTTTTTTTACTGAAATAATTATAAATAAAAATTTAATGCTAACATTATTTTATTAAAACAATTCTAAACCACACAATTATATAGTTAAAGCATAATACAACAACTTCATGATTAAAATTCAAGAAAATTCAACTAATATTTAATCAAAAGAAAAAACAACTAATATAAGAAAAAAAAATTTATTATCCAATGGGTGTAACTCATTAAGCTTTCAAGTCGTCGTAAACAATCATTTAATTTTTAAATATTGCAATTTCTATTGAGTGTTAAGTTCATGAGAACCCTTAAAATTGTTATAAAAAACAATATTTAAAAAAATTTGAATTCAATATCAAATTTGATTAAAACTCAAAATTAAAATAAATATAATTAAATACATATAATATAAGTTATTTTTAGGGTTAATTATATATATATTATCTTTAAACTATTGTCCTTATCTCATTAAAATTCTTAAACTTTATTTTATAAATATAAAATTCTTGAACTTTCGATTTTGTCCAAATAATTCTGAGATCTTTTTCTGACTACTACATAGTAATATGACAATCATATTAATTCCTCTTCCCCAATGTACTATTAAAAAAAATAATATTTTGGGTGAAAATTTTAAAAATATATAATCAAATTGAAAATAAAAGTAACAAGGTAAATTACAACAACTATTTAGACATAATGTTCAATTTATACATATAATTATATCTGCAAAACAAAAGTAAATATAAAGGCATAAAAATATATATTAAATAATAAAATTATGGAGATATATAATAAAATTATATATATAGTAAATATAGAGACATAATATCAATTTTTTAAAATCAATATATTTATAATCTTGATTAAAGTTTATTGGTGCAAAAAAACTTGAGCCATGGAGATAAATATTAAAAATTCATCTTTTATACCAAAGTTTAGAATGATTTATATGGGACTTTTTAGATTTTCTTTTTATATACCTTGCAATGTTAATGATAATATAATTTAAAAATAATTATATTATAGAATAAAATGAAAAATATAATAATAAAACATTAAATGATAATTTTATATGTTATTATTTAGTTTAAATAATTAATTATTTATATATTAAGGGAAGTTAATTTATATATATATTTTCACCTTTAAAGAATGTGTTTTATTTTAGTTAAATATTTTCTCTTTATTTCCTTTCCTTTTTATAAGTAATAATGATAATTTAATTTTTCCTATTCTATTTGTATTTCTATATATTTATTATCTCTTTGTATTTTTATATATCATTTATCATATATATATTAAAAGTTAATAATTATATTGGCCTTTTTTAGTCCAACTATATTGGCCTATTTAAAAATTTAAAATTATATACTAAATATACTTATACGAAAAGTATATATATTTAAAAAAAAAAAGAAGAAGAAGAACGCCATATATTTAAATTATTATATTGTTATTTTAATTAAAAAAAAGAGAAAGATAAAAAATATATTTTATAATTAATATATTCTATAATCTTATGGGATTATAAATTAGTATATTTTATAATTATTTTTCATCCTATAATTTTAGGAAGATAAGAATTTTCAAATTAATTACAAATAATCCTTTTATTTGTATTTACATATAATAAAAAGTTCAAGCCATTTAATTATCTTGTTCTAGCATGGCATAGAGTGTATTAACATATGTTGTGCAAGTTGCCTAGAATAAGGATTTTCCTTTTTGTTTTATGGAAGTTGCCCAGTTTGCTTCCTAATTTAATCAAGCAGTTCTGGGTGTTGAAACTATATACAACATAGATAATGTGAGTGTTCGGCCTAATATATATTGCTAGCTATATGAATGTAATATCTCATATAATACAAAATTAATTGACTTATATTAAAATTTAATATTTATCTCTTATATGTCATTATATTTTTTTATATTTTTTTTATGCGAGATTTATTTGTGTTATCTAATACTCCCTTTAAATATAATTGAGTCTGACCTAGTCATCACTTGCCAAATATAAATGGCAATCAATTCTTTAGGTTTATCACAAATTAATTCATTATCTAACTGTCCCTGATATTATATAAAAACTATATAAATTTTGAGAGTGTTAGGTCAAATACACATTAGTCTATATAAATGAGGTTGGATACTCATCTAACATAAAATCAATTAATTTGCGTTAAAATTCAATATTCTCTACTTATATGTCACGGTATTTTCTTATATTTTTTTTATAAATTTTATTTATATTATCCGACAATGAGCAAATCCAATATTTTTTGTACATAGGTCAGTAGCTCAACAATAAATTCAGTTTACTCTATTTGATTAAAATCTTTCCCTTTTCATTATTGAGCGAATTGATTTAATAAAATAATGAATTTTGTTTAGTTAGCAAATGTGTATAATACTGCACAAATAGCATTTCATAATTTGTATAAATAATTAATTGTATAATATATGCTTATTGTTGGACTCATTTTATTGTGCGAAAGTGTTTGCGGTTTAGGGATTAAACTTCTATGACTAGAAAGTATATTAGAATTGATCAACAAGGATGAAAATGTATGCGTAATGGCCATAGTTATTACCTGCTTAAATACAATTCAAGACCACTTCAAACATTGTTCAAAGTTGCCGACGAAAAAAAAAAGAATAAAAATGCAACTCATTTTGGGCTCCTTGGGTTTTATTTTATTCTTTTTTATGAATAATTTACAATAGGTAGTGCATTTATATGTTTAGCATTTTTGCTACAAATGTTTCCTTTCACTACAAAAAGATTTTTTCTAAAATTTATTAATTAATTATTGACTATCCTTAAAATGTTATTAATTAATAAAATTATTAATTCATTAAATAATTTTTCTGTCCCATAAAAATAAGTTTATTTTTCATCCTATAGAAATTCAAAAATATTAATCATTTTTATTAAAAATATAAATTTATATATATATTTTTTATTATATCCTTACTTTAATATATGATATATTTAATAAATAATATCATATAAAATATCATAAAAAATTTACATAATAATTAATTTTTTAAAAAGCAATACTAAATGGATCCATTTCATCCCGATCAAATCATAGAAATTTTTTTATTCTACCCTCATTATATTTTACTTTACCTTTTTTTTTTCTTCAATTTATAGCTTTGTGTTTCGAGATTCATGTCATTAATAACTAGTAATTGCCTTTTCCACTAAAGCAATTAATGTTAATATTATTGGAAAAATAAAACAATAATTTATTTTCTATCCATTAATAACTAATAATTTATTTTCTATCCATTAATAATTTGTTAGTTTGATATTAAAATTGATCTTTTATTATTTGTAAAATTAAAAATATATTTTTTAAAATATTACTTTTTGTGGGATTGAAAATTAGATTTTTTTTATTTATAATGTATTATTTAAGTTGCATTTTTTTTTAGAAATTTCAACATTGCTAGTTAAATTGTACTTCAAATTTAAATAATACTGCAAACAGATCCGTGTAACATTTTGTTTATTTTATATGTAGATTTTATAGAAATGAAATATGTCAATTTTCAAAAAAAGAAAAAAGAAAAATCTCATGTTATAAAATTTTCTAATAGTTTTGTTTGGGTAAAAAATTACGTTGACAACGGAAGAAACTCATTATTAAGTTACTAATAAATAATAATTTTTTTGAAAATAATGTGAAGTTACTAGTCTAGCTAGTAGGACACACGTACATATAAAAATAATGATTTTAATTTATCAAATATTCTATTTCATAGTTTTTTGAGTAAGTCATATAATTTATATAATATATAAGTATCTAGAGTTAGATATTTTAATCGTAATAGTATATAATATACCAATATGTATGACGTTATTTTAATATCCTCATATAATTGTCAAACATTATTAAATAATAATAATAATAATAATAATATGATAATAGAGCAAATTTATGTTCGATGTTCAGATTCAACCATTGCGTTTCTTTCCTAGTTTCACAAGTTGAATGTACAATTCCATTTGCGTCAATATTTTAGGAAGAGTGTTTTGAATTTTTTTTCTAGTTTTTTAAGCCGGATGTCTAGCCCAAACCGACTCAGTATGTAGTGTAAGTGACAATTGGATATATATTTTCAATTATCACTTGGAGAGACAAGCATTTGAGAGAAAGAGAGAGAGAGAGAGAGAGAGAGAGATATATATATATATATATATATATATGTTGAGGGATCATCAACTAAGTGTATATAACTAAATATTTTAATTATGATAATATTTAATATATCAATATACGTGTATATATTTATAATTTTAATATCCTCGTATAATTATTAATCTCTCTTAAGAGTTAGCATTTTTTAGTTAATCGACCGAATATTCAGTTCGGTTAACTGGTAATATTAAATTCAGTTAGATTTAATTGAGAAATTTGAATTAATTTAATTTTTTTGTTCAGTTAACGATTAATCGATTCGGCTCTGTATGATAATCATTAATCAAAAATTAAAAAAAATAATTTTTATTTAGTTATTTATTAATTTTTATTTTATTTATTAATTATATAATTTTTATTATAAATATAATTTTTATTACAAAATAAAGTTATTTTTTATTTATTTTTTTTAATAAATTTTATTTAGTTATTTAATTATATTAATTTTTTATTAAATATATTTTTTATTATAAAATAAAAAAAATTTAGTTTATTCGATTAATTAATCGAACTTACCGAAACTAAAAATTAATTGGTTGAGTTAAAAAAATTAAATTTAAAAAAATTGATTCGGTCAATTAATCAAATGTCCGTCTTTAATTGCCTTCAATCTATAATAATAATAATTTAACAAAAATAAATATTAAGTGTAACGTAAAAGTCATATAAATTATTTTTTTTATCTATTGATTTTCACTTATGAACATGGTATACAATAAATATAAACAATAATTACATGGATGTGTGTATATATATATATATACATACATGCATATATATGTGTGTGCAAAAAAAATGTTTTTCTATAATATTGTAATCAATTTCATATTTTTTTAAAATTATTTTTATTATAATTATAATTTTTATCTTATTTTCTAGCAGGGGACTATTAAATTTAGGACTGTTTATATAAAATTGCAAATGAATGTGGCTATCTATATTTTTCATATTTCAATTTCTATGACTAACAATTAAAAAAAAAAGAAAAAAAATAATAGGTCGTTAATAAAATAGTTAATAATTTGTTAATGATATTTTTTGCTTTTGTAAAGACATTATATCAAACTTTTAAAAGTTACTATATGAAAAATATTAATAAATATAAAATTAAATGCATAATTAATTTTATGATATTTAATGTTCTTTGATAATCTTATTAATACTAATCTTATTTAATAATCATTAATAACTCTATCCCCCATTCACTCTAAAATAATTAAGGTTAAAATAATTAATTTTTTAATATAATAAATGTATAAACTGTATTTGATCTAGATCAAATAGATTCGTATATTATCTTTATTTTTTAAAATAATACTTTAATTATAATTATTACTCATTTCATCTCATAAAAATAGATTTATTTTTTTAGTTATTTCAAATTATAGATTATTTATTATTTTCATAAATTAATTATTATATAAATTTTTTATAATATTTATATTTAATATTACTTATTAAATATATTATAAGAGATATAATAAAAATATATATATAAATTTATATTTTTAATAAAAATAATTAATATTTTTTAATTCTTATCCAGTAAAAAAGAAATTTAATTTTATGGAATGAAAGGGGTACTTATTGACACTAAATATGTGATCATTTAATTAATTAAAAAACACTAAGAGAAACAAAAAGTACAATCATTTAATTAAATTTTAAAAAGTTAGTTAAATTTCATCAAAAAAGAAAGAAAGAGGAATTTTTACTGGAGAAAAGTAACGCATCGTATTTCTTTGGTGCTGGGAATTTGACCGAGGATAGGGATTATAGCTGGCAGACAGATCAAGGACGAACACATAATGTTTGATGTGATTGGTAATTAATTAAACACATATATATTATATTGTATGTTTCTTCATTTTATTTTAAATGTCTTATAAAAATTTTATTATTTTATTTTAAATATTATTTTTAAAAATTTTAATTAAAAAATTTTAATATTATTCTTATTAACTAAAAAATAAAAATAAATATTTAAATAAATTATAATAAAATTTTTATAAAATTTATAATAGCTAATATTTTTTTATATGTATATATTATTTTTATATGACACTTTAAATAAAATAAATAGATTAATAAAATTTTTTAAACACATATAATTATAATATAGCATGTAAAAATAATAATAATAATAATATCTACACAAAAATATTTTATTCGTTTGATGAGAATAGCAATACAAATAAACAAGAAAAAATTATACTGTGTATTATATTTTTTATTTTTTTAAATATTATCTATTTTTTTATATATTTTTAATATATTAAATGTATATTTAATGTATATTTTTAAAAATTAAATATATATTAAATATATTAAATATATATTAAATATATTAAATATATATTTAAAATATATTTTAAAAAATATTTTTAAAATTAAAAATAAAAAAAAAAAGTATTTTTAAAATTAAAAAAATAAATATTTTTAAAAATATTTTTATTTTTTAGAATATTTTTAAAGAAATCTCAATAAATAATAATGAGATGATGCGAAAGGATAAAAACAAACATTAATTAAGGAGCAAAGCGTGATCTTATAAGAATATAAAATAAATTAGAGAAATTTATGTCATTTATCTTCATTTTATTTTCTTTTTTCAAATTCATGCATTTATCTTTTTATTTTCAATTGTATATATATATTTACTTTTAATTTTTATGTGTCCTTTTATTTTTGAAAAAAAATATATAAATAAAATCGTAATATTTAGACTTAAGAATACATATGCATTTTAAGTTTTTTTTTATCTCGTAAATATATAACAAGTTGAGAAAATATACAAATATAATCATGATATTTAGACTCATAAAAATATATACACCTTGTATGTATATGTGTATATATATTTGTTTTAAATATATATAGAAAGTTTATAAAATAAAGCAAATATGTGAAAAAATTTAAAAAAAAGTTACATAAAATACATATTTTTTTAATTTTCATTTTTACTAATTTTTCAATTTATAAAAATACTTTTTTTTTATTTTTACACTTTTTTTATACATACCAAAAATATACTCCACATATAACATATTTTTGTAAATTTTTTGTATATACACAATATCTTTATAATTATTTTAGTTGTATAATATTTTTGTAAACTTTTTATTTTTAGGCTATTTAAATTTCTCAAAAATTAACAATAATCCATGCCAACAATGCATATGCAATAAAAAATAAAAATATTATAAAAAATATTATGCAACAAATAAATTACAAAAATATTATACATATACTACAAATTTATAAAAATATGATATTTTTATATATATTAAATATATTTTTAGTATATGTTCGGTATATTTTTGGTATATGTTGTAAAAATATAAAAAATAAAAAAAATTATTTTATATATTAAAAAAGACATAGTAAAAAATAAATTTTTTTAAAAAAATAGCATTTCATGTTTTTTTTTTTAATTTTATGCATATTTACTTTATTTTATAAACTTGTTATATATAAAAAGTGAGGTGTATATGTGCTTTTAAATATAATCATTGGGTCATATTTACATAGTTTCTCGGTTTGCTATATATTCTGTAAAAAAAATAAAATGAATATATGCTCCTAAATCAAAATATCAGGATCATATTTGCATATTTTTTCTTTTTTAAAAAAAATTTTACATAACTTTAATAGCTCCTCATATCCATTTCCACGTTATTTTTTTATTTTATTTTTTATTTTTTTCATTTTTTTTTATAAAATTTGAGATGCATATATGCCTTTGAACTAAAATATTACGGTTACGTTTATAATTTTTTCTTGTTTTATTTTTACAAAACTTTAATAGCTCCTCACATTTATTTTGGCATTGATTTTTTTATTTGGTTTTTGTTTTATTTTTATTATTTTTATATTTTTTATTCAGAAATAATTTTTTTGATATTATATTATCACAACTATATAACATACATCAAACATCTACTATTTCTATCAAGCATGTATCATAGTTTTTTTATCAGTAATATTTTCATTTGGTAATCTGTCGATATTCTTTCAATATATTTTCCAAATAATTTGTTTATCAATTTTCTTTGTATTTTGCCAATATTTAAGCACATAATATAATCTCTTGGTAACTATTAATCGGTAATTAAGTACATTTTTATAGTAATCTATCATAAAATAAATAAATAAATTTATCACTAAAATTAAAATAAATATAAAAAATCATATTTTATCAAATAATAATGAATTTAGACATTATTTAATAAAAAATATTAAAGTTAAAATAAAAATTGAAGAGAACGATTTATTGTCAATCTAATAATGAAAGAGAATGTTTTTCGAAAAAAGAAAAGAATTTCTCACTAAAACCCTTGAAAGCAATAGTAAATTTTACTGCAAATTGAAAAAAAAAAAGATTTTAACCTTTAACCACGCTATGTAACAGCTTATTTTTATCGTCATAATTTTATAACAACAATTATTATATTTTATGAAAATAATTGGGTGAATTATAATATTTCTCCTTCTTAGTATCTATATCAATATTTATATATAGTATTCAAATAATTATCGCTGATATAATATTATACCATATATTTCAATCAGTTTTTTTAAAATTAATAAATTTTTTATATTAATTTATATTTTTTTATCTTTTAATTATGTGATTACTATTTGATCCAAATTTAATAATATAAAATTAATGTAATTATGTATAATTTTAAATAGATATTTATTTATTATAAGATAAAATAAGATCAAATTTATTATATTTAAGATAAATAATAATTTTACCTTATTATAATAATAGATATTTATTTGATATTTATTTATAGAGTTTAAATAAAATTAGAATATTATATTAATTTATATTTATTTAAAAATTTTATTAAGATTATGATATTATCAAGGTTATAATTAATTTTATATTGTCTATAAGATAGTTATGATATTTTAATTATATATTTTTATCTAAAATCTACTTATATCAATATATATATATATATAATGAATGAAGTATGAGACATAATTCATAAAAAAAATTATCATATATCTCTTTCTCAACAACGAAGGGAGAAAATATTTAGTTTTTCTAAGCTAAAAGAGAAGAGAATTTTTATTCCACCTTTTCTAATCTACAAGAGAATAGAATTTTTATTCTATCTCATAAGAATTTATTATGAATTAAGATACACTTTTATTGATGTAATTTTTCTAAAATATCAATCTTATGATTAATATAATAATAAATCAAGTAGTTAATATATAAATTAAATTTTCAATTGACTCAAAGTCGTTTGAGATACAATTTCAATTATTATCAAATTAATATTTCAGACCTATTAGTACTATTATTTTTTTATTTTTGATGTAAGTATTTTTTTATTTATTATTAATTATGTTAAGCTTATTTGATTTAAAAATTAATTTTTATTATTTATATGAAATATTATGATAATATCATAGTATTACAAATCTTTCAATGTTTCGTAATTTAATAATTATAGATAATTTGTTTATATTTATCAATATATGTATAAATTAAATTTTTTACAACTGCAAATAAATAATTATTTATTTAAATTATCATAGAATTCAAAAAATAAAAATATCTATAACATCGTGTGAGGTTCTATTTTAGTATTATACTAAACAACAAACACTAACACAATATTATTTCACATATCACATTCTTAATTTTATCACATATCCTAATTCCTTAATATTTCAAATTAATTTTTTTATTTATTATATAATATTATTTGAATTTTATTTGGAGAGTTCAAATAAAATTAAAATATTATATTTTGGAGAATTTAAATAGGATTATGATATTTTATTTAATATTGATAATACTTATATTTATTTAGAGAGTTTAAATATAATTGTAATTTTTATTTGATATTGATATTAATTAATTATCTTATCTATATACATATATATATAACACACAAAAAAACCCATAATCAATATGCTATTATCCTCATAACTGCTATGATATTATTCTCTTTTTTTACAATACTATTTAGTTTTAAAGTCGTAACACATGTTCAGGTAATATATCATATTTTTTATATTTTTATTTTTATTTTTGATATTTTTTGATATTTTATTTAATTTATTATATACATTTTCTCATTTGATCATCGTATTTGTAATAATGATTGAGAATATTGTTAGTTACTATCTATCTTTGTACTATTAATTGCACTCCAATTGGGTTATCATTATGTTGAACTATAGAACGAACAAAATATAATTTTTTTAATATTATAATATATAGGATATCCAACTGAATAAAAATACAAAAATAGAAATTATAAGTAAGTTATAAAATACAATACAAAAAACATAATCTATTGAGTAGATGAATGAATTATTAAGCAAATATTTATTAATAAATTTAAATTAATCGTTACAAAAAGAAAATTGTTGATTTTATTTATAGGGTAATACAATGGAAGAAACTATTGAGCGGACACATAGCAATATGTTTAAATCAATCATTCAAGGAAAAATATTTATGATCATTAATTTTGAAGTATTTTGATATGAAAAAAATAATTATTTGCTTAAAATTATTATTAGCTTTAAAATTAATATATGTAAATATATTAAATAAAAATACCTGCAGCATCGCGTTAGAGTTTTTTTTAGTATTATAACATATTTTGTTATACTAAGTCTTATATTAATTTTTCTAAAACTAATAATTGAATATAATAAGAGGGAAATTTTTGCCTAGACTGCATAACTCTTCCCATGCACTCAACTGATTAGAATTTATAAAATAAATTATAATATTAAAAATTAATTTGAATTTTTAAATTAGATATTGATTTGGCACATGAATACAGTCGTGGATAGGAATGTGCAAATTTTTTGAAACCGACCTAACCCAATATATTTTAGCCAGGTTCAGTTGGTTCATAATGTATATTTGAGTGAAATCGTATTTATATTTTTAAAAAATTTCGAGTTCAATTAGGTAGTCGGATTAAGATTTATTTTTTCATTTGAACCCGAACTCAGCCGATAAATATATATTTTATATATATTTATAAATTATAATATACATTATATAATCCGACCTAACTTGACCAACCTTACCTACAAATATATATATATATATAATCATATATTACATATATTTATAATATATATTATATGTATATTATATAATTCAATTTAACCCGACTGAATTCGATCGAACTTAAAAATATATAGGTTGATCGAAAATGTATATAATTTTGGTCTAGCTCGATTTTTATTTTTTTAGTACGTAATTCGGTCTGGTCATGCTGAAATATACCATCAATTTGACCGGACCCAACAAATGCATACCCTTAATTATAAATCCAATTTAGGTAAGATTTTTCCATAATAAGAATCCAAATTCCCAAGTTTCCTTCCGTAATTTATTTTATTCAAAGAAAAAAAAAGGTTATTAGTCAAACTTGGATTTTTCAATTAGTTAAGATACAGCCTAATGCCCATAAAAAAAATAATTGGAAAACATTTTAGGTATAAATAATTTATAGATTAGTCGATTTTGAAGTTTGTCATAAATAGGTAAATTCATTTACCATCCAAACTTTTCTTAATGGAAAATAAATTTCCATTAATAATAAAAATTAGTATATTTATAAAGTATAATAAAAATCTATAAGATAAAAAATAAATTATATAATTTAAAATACATAAAATATATATAATTAATGAAACTACTGAAATTTATAAATTTTTTTAATAGTAAATAGTAATAACATATTACGGATAATTTGATTTTCAATTAGATCTTATCTATCATTTGTAGATAAATATCAAATCACTTTTTATATAAGAATGATACATCCTTTGTTAGAGAAAGAGGTGGACCAACACCGTGGGAATGAGAACCTTGGCACCCTAAGTTTTGTAATTTCATATATATTAAATAATTAGATTTTGATGCATTCTAAATACTATGAATTTAACTTTTTTTAAATATTCAGTTATGTGATTGATGTCTAATAATTTTAAATAATTAGTCACATAATTTTAGAAAAAGTTTGTATAATATTAATTGTTTAACTATGTAATGTTTCCAAAATAATAAAATGTACTACTTTCAATGAAAAGAGAATAAAATTTTTATCATACTTTTTATAGAATAATAATTAACTCTAAAATTTTTTTTATTATTTAATTTGTTATTTTTTAGCCCTATAAGATTATGGAGTTTCTTTAAAATTGTTGCTATAGAGCAACTTTCAAATTCCATTGCAATGATTTTTTTTTTTTGTGAATTCAATTGCAATATTTTTTTAGTTATTACAATGGTTTAGTAATGCTAGAATTAGTAATTTCTTATTAATTAAAATTAGAAAAATGAAAATTTCATAGGAATATGATTTGGCTATTTATATTTATGAGTGACTAAAAAAACTTGTGTAATTAAAGAACTAAAACATAGATAATTGTTCTTGTCAATATAAAAAATAAATAAATAACAACTCGTTCTTTATAATTTATAAATGACTAATTTGCAAAATTGTTTGTAAACTTGTGATCATCAATAAAATATGATTAAGTCGCTACTTGAATAATTGTGTTATAAAATCTTTATGCTTTGAGATACATATATTAATGAATTGTGTTGGTGACTCTGAAAAGGTTCGACTTATAATCGATTTATACATCGACCCTCCTACTAATTGGTTCTAGGTCCGCTCCTGATTAGAGAAGGATACATAATTTTTAAATAAAAAATAAAAAAATTTCATAATAAAAATTTTAATTGGATTCAGTTTTATTTTAAAAAATAAATAAATATAAAAATAGAAACAAACGTTAAATTTTATATTTATATTGATCTAAACATTATTTTAATAATAAACCATAAACAATATCACACAAAACTAAAAATAAATAATACAAAAACCAAGCACTAGATAAAAAAGAAAGACAAAGAAAGACAGACGAGGTTATCATCCATTAAAGAACTAATGGCAATCTCAATTTTGTTCTAAAAAATAAAGACACATAATAAGTTTTATATCTATAAGGATCTAAAAATTATTTTGTTGAGAAACTATAAACAAAATTACACAAAACTAAAAAAGAATAACATAAAATCAAACAGTAGATGAAAAGGAAAAATAAAGAAAGACGGATGGGGCTACCATCCATTAAAAAACCAATGACAGCCTCAGTCTCAAATTAAAAAAGAGAAAAAACATATGAAAAAGGAGACTAGATTTTCCACTTTCTTTTTTTTAGCTAAGTAAATTTGAATGGCCCAAAAGGATTTCTTTTATATTAAAATTTGAATTTATTTAATTTTGTGTTCCATTATTATTTAAATAAATCGTATTAAAAATTATCAACTCTCGATTCAAAAGGATTAAGTTTAGATGGCTCAATGAAGTCCTTCCATGGTGAAGTCAACAACTTAATAGTTTTGTTGGCAACAAACTTGATTTTTCTGGCCCATTAGTGAAAAAACCCATCTATAATATAAAAAAAAAGCCCACAAGCCTTGAGGTCTATATTCAAAAGCAGTTATAAAAAAAAAGAAAAAAAGAAGAAGGCCGATGCTTTAGTAATCGCTAGCTGTGGAATGGGCAGTTATAACTGTTCTCCATGATCTCCATATACCGAAAAAATAGGCATGAAATTGAGAAGCAGAGGATAAAAAAGAAAAGAGGGAAAGGAATTGGAAAGACAACAAGTTCCACAGAAAAAAAACTCAATTAGACCGAACCAACTTTAGATTTCGTAAGATTCCAGTTGATCTTGTTTAATTCTTATAATTATAGTTTATTTTTCTTTCAGTCTTTGACACCTAAACAACTCATTTCACTAAATTTAAATGGTGGTGTTGTTGAATTCAAGCTATTTGTTTGCAAAAAGCTTGAGAATCTTCTTTCTTTAGGTCATTTAAGAAAATTCGCTGTCGTTTGATTGATCCAGTATAAAACTTATTTCGGATTAAGGTATCATCACCTCTTGCACGCCAGTTCCACAAACATTTAAAGGCCAACAGTATTTTCTTCAGGCCTCGAGAAAATAATTTTGGCACGCCCAATGGAACCATTCGAGAGCAATGCCACCGAAGAAGAATGTGAGAGATACAACCGGACATAGCAATCCAGATATTGCCGCTGCAACAGTAGGGCAAAAGGGATACGTTCCATCAATAGTGGAATAAATTGAGAAATGGAGTCTTTCCTTGCTAGAGGTTCCCATAGTACAATTGAATGTAGATAGTACCAGGGAAGGATCTCTTATTGCTGACGAATGGGATCGAATGACCTTAACAAAATTTCTCAAACATGTGTTAGTATCGCAAGTGAAGATTCAAGAAAGTCAAAGAAAATTTCAAAAGTCATAGGTTCAAATACAGAAGCAGCAGGAAGAAACATTTTGAATAGTGAATGGAGGGAATTTGACATTTGGGAAGCAAAATCATTCCCAGGAGATAAGCCCATCCCTGCAAAATATAGGTATGTGATCTTCTAAACAAGTGATAGAAGAGCTTGGAGGGCATTCTATTAATTTTGAGTTAGAAGATTGACATAGGCCTCAAGGTTATACTAATGAAAAATATGTTCTTCCTCCTAGAAGGGAAGAGCTGAATAGAAATAAAGTTACTAATGGTAATGGCTGCGTTAATGGTAGGCTAAAAGGATATCGTATCCCAGATTTTTCATTATTTTCTGGAAAAGATGGTCAATCCTTCACAGAACATATTGTAAGATTTACTATTTAGTGTGATGAATTAGCAAATTATGATAATTTTACTTTTTACAAATTGAGATTGTTTCCTAATTCCTTAACTAGAAGTACATTCACTTAGTATACAACTCTTCCTAGGAATTCAATCTTTAATTGGCAAGAAATGAAGCGTCAGTTCCATACTCAGTTCTTTAGGACTGAGCTTGAAGTATGTATAGTTGAATTATCCAGAGCAACTTAAAGAGCAGGTGAAACCATTGATAAGTTTATTGCCAGGTTCAAGAAGATGAGGAATAGATGTAAAGTATATCTACCAGAAATAGAAGTTATGAAAATGGCACAAAGAGGTTTAGATTTAGAGTTAAGGAAGAAGTTTCAAGGTATGAAGTTCATAGACTTTTATGAATTGACCGCTAAGGTGGTCGAGTATGAGGAATTACTTTAAAAAGAAAGAAAAAGAAGAAAGAGTATTATATGAACTTATTTCTAAGAAATTAGTCAGCCAAAAACTGTTGTTGCTGATTTGCATATTACTGGTACTGTGACATGCCCTTTATTGGAAAAGAGAATACCAGATGTATGGAAGAAGGCTCCTACTTTGAATGCACAACCTTATTATACGTTTGATGTTTTAAAGACATAAGCTATTTTTTATTTTCTGCTTAAGAGAAAGTATATAAAACTTCCTCCAAATTATCATATCCCTAGTGCTAAAGAATTAAAGGGCCAAGAGTATTATAAGTTATATAATTCTAAAAATCATTCCACTGGCTATTGTTGGGAATTTAAGAATGTATTACAAGATAGGATCAATAAAGAAATTCTCAAGTTTGCTCAGAAGAAAGAGGCTATGCTAGTGGATGAAGACCCCTTTTCTTCTGTGAATGTAGCTAACTTTGATTTAAGGTCATTGTTCGATACAAAAAGGGGGTAAAATGATGTGTAGAGATTTTAGAACAAAATACATTAAAGAAAAAAAGGTTTGGATACCTAAAGAGGGTAGATTACATCATAGAATGGAAAAAACAAAAGAAAATGATAGGGTAGACAAGCCTAGGTGGAAACCTAGATTTGTGACTCCTGCATAAGTAAAGACAGAAAATTAATGGCATAGGGTGGAACATAAGAAATTTTCATAGTTGCTTATAAGAACACAAAATAGGAGATTGTTGAGGCAAAGGGCTTGAGAGAGAAGTCAAAATACTAAAGATGAAGAGTGCAAAGGAAAAAAGTTAGATAGGAAAATGTAACAGTCCAGCCTTAGTTGGCCTCTAGCTCAACCTGCTGGCCTCTGGCCCAGCCTTATGAGTACTGGACCACTACAGTCCGCTTTCCCTCATGGGTCCACAGCAAAATTTGTTTATTTATCTCAATTAAGAGTCGCCTCCCCCAATTGAACCCGCGACCTCTCCCTTAATAGAGTCTTAGGAAGCGAACGAGTACCATTTGTTCTACTAGAAGAAATGGTACTCGTTCGCTTCCTGAGACTCTCTTAAGGGAGAGATCGCAGGTTCAAATGGGGGAGGCGACTCTTAATTGAGGCAAATAAACAAATTCTGTCATGGACCTGAGAGGAAAAGCGGACTGTAGTGGTCCAGTGCTCAGAAGGCTGGGCCAGAGGTCAGCAGGTTGGGCTAGAGGCCAACTAAGACAGGACTGCTACATTAAAAAGACACCTTTTTAATGTGGCAGCCCAGCCTTAGTTGGCCTCTGGCCCAATGTTCTGGCCTCTGGCCCAGCCTTCTGAGCACTGAACCACTACAGTCTGCTTCCCCTCATGGGTCCACTGTAGCAATTTATTTATTTGGCCTAATTAAGGGTCGCCTCCCCCATTCGAACCCGCGACCTCTCCCTTAAAAGAGTCTTAAGAAGCGAACGAGTACCATTTTTTCTAATAAATGGTACTCGTTCGCTTCCTAAGACTCTCTTAAGGGAGAGGTCACAGGTTCGAATGGGGAGGTAACTCTTAATTAAGCCAAATAAATAAATCCTTCCGTGGACTCGTGAGGGAAAGCGGACTATAGTGGTCTAGTGCTCAAAAAGTTGGGTTGCTACATTAAAAAGGCTCCCCCATTCGAACCCGCGACCTCTCCCTTAAGAGAGTCTTAGGAAGCGAACGAGTACCATTTCTTAAGACTCTCTTAAGAAATGGTACTCGTTCGCTTCATAAGACTCTCTTAAGGGAGAGGTCACAGGCTCGAATGAAAGAGGTGACCCTTAATTGGGCCAAATAAATAAATTTCTACAGTGGACCCGTGAGGGAAAGCGGACTGTAGTGGTCCAATGCCCAGAAGGCTAGGCCAGAGGCCAACTAAGGCTGTGCTGCTACATTTTTTAATGTAGTAGCCCAGCCTTAGTTGGCCTCTGGCCCAGCCTTCTGAGCACTGGACCACTACAGTCCTCTTCCCCTCACAGGTCCACGATAGGAATTTATTGATTTGGCCCAATTAAAGATCGCCTCCCTCATTCGAACCCGCGACCTCTCCCTTAAGAAAGTCTTAGGAAGCAAACGAGTACCATTTCTTCTAGAAGAAATGGTACTCGTTTGCTTCCTAAGATTCTCTTAAGAGAGATGTCGTGGGTTCAAATGAGGGAGGCGACCCTTAATTGGACCAAATAAATAAATTCCTATCGTGGACCCGTGAGGGAAAGAGGACTGTAATGGTCCAGTGCTCAGAAGGCTGGGCCAGAGGCCAACTAAGGCTGGGCTGCTACAGAAAAGTTCTGGAGATAATGAACATGAGCTTATAGTCATGGAAGTACAGAAGTCAAAGTCCAAGTTTGGTTGAAATGTGACAAAAGATGAGGAAAATGATTCTGTAGATGAAAAAGAAATTTTTAGAGGAGGATTTTCTGTTGGAAAGATTCATATTTTTTTCCAATGCTCAGTTATAAAATTGGTGCTTCCATCGAATTTTATGGCACAAAGCAAGTAACAAAAGTTGTGGTGGAAGTAGATTTAGCTCGGGGGGCAACACCAAAGTTGGAAGCTTCAGATAAAGCATATGGAGAAATAATTATTCAGGCCACACTGTCGAATAGTTCCAAGAGGGTAGTGTTTGAGAAACCCTATATGGAAATGACAAAGCATATTCGTCCACTATACATTAAAGCATATTTGAGGGAAGAAAAATTACAAAAGTATTAGTGGACAATGAGTCAGCTGTTAATATTTTTTCATGTAGGATGTTGAGGGTCTTAGGAAAAAATAAAAGAAGATTTAATTATAATAGATGTGACAGTGTTAGCTTTTACTGGTGAAGTAACATATGTTGTTGGAATCTTGCCAGTACGATTGCCAGTGGAAAATATAACGTCTATGGTAGTATTTTTTGTTATTAGCACTTTAGCAATTATAATGCTTTACTGGGCAGGGATTAGATTCATGCAAATGCATGTATTCCTTCCACTTTGCACCAGGTGCTTTTATGTTGAAAGGGGAATGAAGTAGGAACTATCTGGGCTGGAGAAAAATCTTTTTTTTTTTGTATTTGCAGAATGCATTGAAGCCAAATATTATGAATAAGGATTTGGTACTATCTATTTTAAAGGGAAGAAGAAGAACGGTAGTCCTAAGGAGGTGTATATGTCTTCTGTGGATAAGCAGCAAATACAAGACCAATTCAAAGCTCTCCTCAAACCTACTGCAATATTGTCTTTCAGGCTAGTAGGCTCACCAATTATTGAGAAGGTGGAATGATTAAAAGAACTATAGAGGTAGAGACAGTAGTTGCAGCTGCCATGTGGAAATGCTACTTGCAGCACATATGTGAAGAATTATAAGAGGTGGAAGTTTATGGAGCAGAAGTCATTTTTAAAGATGACCCAAAAGAAACAAAAGCTAAAGAAATTCAACTAGAAAATTTGGTTCAGGCCCCAAGAAAATTTAAAGATGTTCAACCTAAAACTCAGGAAGCATTGGAAGAAGTTAACTTGGGAACACCAGAAGATCCCAAAGTTACATGTGTTAGTTTATTGTTTGATGAAGTACTGAAACAAGATGTAGTAAACTTGTTGCATGAATATAAAGATTGTTTCTCTTGGAGCTATGAAGATATGCCAAGTTTGGACAAAAGACTGGTAGAACACCGTCTTCCAATCAAATCAAGTTTCAAGTCATTCCAATAGCCACCAAGGAGAATGTCCAAAGTGGTAGAGGCTAAAAAGAAAGAAGAAATAGCGAAATTATTGGGGGCCAAATTCATCAGGCCTGTAAGGTATGCAATTTGGCTTTCTAATATTGTACTAGTAGTAAAAAATAATAAAAAAAATTGAGAGTCCGTGTAGATTTTGGAGATTTAAATGCTGCTACTCCAAAAGATGTATATGTTATGCATGTGGCAGATATGTTAATAGATTCCGCTGCTAAAAATGAATTGTTACTTTTATGGATGGATATTTTGGTTACAATAAAATTTTAATTTCAAAAGATGATATTTCTAAAATAACATTCATATCTCCTAGTTCAATAGGAACTTTTGAATGACTTGTAATGCCATTCGGTTTAAAAAATATTGGTGCAACTTATAAAAGAGCTATGAATGCCATATTTCATGATATGATAGAGAAAGTTTTAGAAGTATATATTGATGATATTATAGTTAAATCAAAGAAGGCCAAAGATCATGTTCATTTAAAGAAAAGCTTTGAAAGAATGAGAATTCATAAATTAAAATTAAACCCCTTGAAATGTGCATTTGGTGAGAGTTGGTAATTTTTTAAGATTTTTGGTGCATCATAGAGATGTAGAGGTAGACAAAAATAAAAACAAAGGCGATGATTGTAGCTCAACCTCTATAGAATATAAAAGAATTACATTGATTTTTAGGCCAGATTAACTATTTAAGGAGATTTATCTCTAATCTGGCTGGTAGAACAAAGATTTTCTCAGAACTTTTAAAACTGAAAGCCTTTAAAGAATTTGCTGCTAGCTCCATATTTCAATGCTGCAGTTCAATTAATAAATAATTTTGACAAAGTTGGTTTTATACATATTCAACGGGAGAAAAATTGAAAAACAAATGAATTAGTACAAATGACATCATGATTAAGGATGACTAAAGAATTAACAGAAAAATTAATTACAGTGCAAAAGAAAAATCATCCTTCAATTAGTAAAAGAGGATTACAGGTGGAATCTTTCTCATTGGATGTTAATGCGACTGGAGATTGGAGCCAAGAAATTAGAAAGTATTTAGATTGTCCTAGTAAAAAAATGTCATACTGAATCAAGATCCAAGCATTAAATTATGTCTTGATAGGAAGTGAATTATACAGAAAAGGACAAGATGTGTTGCTACTGAGGTATCTAGCTCAACTAGAGGCTTTTGAAGTGATGAAACAAGTGCATGAAGGTGTTTGTGGAGCACATTAAGCTAGAGTGAAAAGGAGATGGTTAATAGGAAGGTATGACTATTTTTGGCGATCCATATTGAATGATTGTATTACCTATGCTAAGGCTTGTCATCAATGCCAAAAGTATGTAAGTATTCAAAGAGTACCAGCGGATGACATGCATATAATAGTTAAACTTGGCAATTTCATAGTTGGGCTATTGATCTGATTGGTAAAATATATCCAGCTTCTTCTAAGGGACACAGTTTTTTTTATTTTAGCCACAAATTATTTCACAAAATGGGTGAAAATTGTGCCCGTGAAAAAAGTAGAACAACCCAATGTCATACAATTCATCAAGGAGCATATTATTCACAAATTTAATATTCTTCAAACCATAATTATGGATCAAGGAATTATGTTTACAGGGGGATGAAATGAAGGATTTCGCTGAGAATTATGGAATCAAGCTAATAAAGTCTACTCCTCATTATCCTCAGGCTAATGGCCAGGCCGAGGCATCTAACAAAATCCTTATAAATATTTTGGAGAAAATACTGGAAGATAATCCTAGAGATTGGCATAGGATAGTATCAGAAATATTATGGGCTTATAGGACTTCAAAGAGGAGTGCCACAGGGGTTTCTCCATTTTCTTTAGTTTATGGGCATGATGTTGTGTTACTGATAGAGATGGTAGTTTCGTCACTTCGAATAGCATTACAGAATCAATTGATACCGATGAATATATAAAAGCAGCCATGGCCATGGAATTAGAATATCTCAAAGAAGTGAGAATGTAGGCGTTCGACCATATGCTGGTGCAGAAAAAGAGGGTAGCTAGATCATATGATAAAGGGGGTCAAAAGAAGAATTTTAAAGTTGGAGACTTAGTTTGAAAGGTAATTTTACCTATTGGTACTAAGGACAAAGAGTTTAAAAAATGGTCTCCTAATTGAAAAGGTCATTTTAAAGTTTACAAAGTGCTAGATGAAAATGCATACTGATTGATAAGCCTAGAAGGAGAACCATATAGGAGAGCAATTAATGATAAATATTTGAAAAAAAAATTATCCTTCCATGTGGAAATTAATGGAATTAAACTAGTCACTTTCGATATTATATTAATACTGTGAAAAATATAAAGCCAAATTATGGCTAGCTATCTGTTAGAAATTAAGTAACAATTAATAAAATTAAAGTTGGCCTGACGGCTACTGAGATTAAAATATTAAAGCGTAAATTTAAACAAGTACAATCATTTTAAATTTTTTACTAGAAAAATAAAGCCAATTTATGGCTAAAAAAATTCCACAAGTACTTAAATAGGCCAAGTCATGGCCACAAAAATTTTAAAAGAAACCATGGTAATTAAAGTGAGTGAATATCGGTAGATTGGAGAACACTCCATTTGGTGCGACAATTAGTGATAGCCTCTTGAGTGCTGGATCATTTGGTCATCCAGGAAGCAACACGTTTCTTTTAGGATTCTAGTGAATATTTGAAAGCATCATCATTTTGCTTATATTGGTGATATTGAGCTTCTAATTGTTGACCTTCAGCTAGCATGTCCTTTTTTTTCAGCCTTAAGTTTTTCAATAGTGGCCAAATGCTCTTAGATTTAGTCATTGTGGCCATGGAATTGAGCTTTTAGAGTGTTGATTCGAATAACACAGTCTTTTTTCTTCTGTATCTCCGCTTCATAATTAGCTTGATCTTGTTGCATTCAAGTGATTTTCTCAGCATAATCAGCACTAATTTTGGTAGCAGCAACCACAACTATAAACATTGATTCAGCTTCTTTCATTAAAGTGGAAAACCACTTGTTTGATTCCTTTTTAGTTAGAGAAGATAGTAAACTGGATAGAGAAGCAAGAAGAGCATCCTTCTCTAGAGGCGTCATTAAAATAATATCTTTTGAAAGAGAAAACATGACAATATATTTTGCCAGTTTAATTACAGTAGGGGCAACAAGATTGGTAGCATAAAGAAGAGGGCTAACCATTTGGCCTAAAGCTGTAAGATCTACCTTTTCATCATGTTCATCAGGAATTGGAGCAATGATATTCTCCCAAGATAATCCCTGTGGAATAGAGGTTAAAAATGAAGTTTGTTAATAAAAGTCACAGAAAATATTAATCTAGGAATAGTTAATATCTTAGGAGTCGATATTTTAGCAAGTGGGCTAGTGAAAGTTCTTACTAGTGACATGGGGTTAGTTTCAGCAGATAAAAAGGCCAAACTAGTAGAGGCATCTTCTGGTTCATTAGAGGTTGTGCTTTCTTTAACTCTATTAGAAGAAGAAGATGAGAAACCTTTTCCTTTAGAAAGTGTTGGATTAGTGAATATCTCTGAGAAAAACAATACAAAGGTAAGCATAAAATAAAGAGTCAATAGAAATAATTCAATGAAGGCTTATTTGGATGGGTGTCATCAACTTCTAGAACTTTAAAAGGAGTGTCATCCATATTGGATATTTTAGTCTTCAGAGTAATTTGGTTAGATTTCCTATATCTTTGAATTGGAAGAGCCTCATGTTTTGTCTTGACTTTTTTGCTACTAGATTTGGATTTTCCTTTGGATTGAGAAATGTGAATGCCTAGATGAGAACCTGTAGCTTAATAAGAATATATATACACAGCCAATGAGAAGAAATAATTACTTACCTGAAGAAGGCAGAAGTGGTTGGATGTTTGAGTGCCACCAATAATTAAAAGCTGCAAGATGAGCTCTGGAAACATAAGTAAGATGACAAGATAGAGGAGTTTATTGGGCCACAAATTGTTCAACAACTTGTTGAGAGAGTGTTTCAAGAATCCTTGAAAGTCCAAGAGTATGCTTAGGAATGGCAGGCAAAAAGCCAAATTGAGTATTCCATAGGTTAGGAGCAAAGGTTTCTGTGGAAATGGGACATGATGTAGGGTGAACTTTGAAAGCATAAGCTGCTTTAAAAAATAGAAATCGAGGAGTGGTGAAGACATAAAACAAACATTTTCTAACTTCCTCAAAAACAGGGCGATCAAAGATAAAAGACTTAAGCCACAAAGGCATATCCACAATGACATGGTAAGTCTTGGGGATTATATAATCAAGAGATCAAAAGAGCTTTAAGATGTCATAGGAAGATGTGATGACTTCACAGTTAATGAGTCGCTTACCTAAGCAATAATTGGGATTCTCATGTAAGGAAGAGTGAACTGAAGGAAAATACTGGTATAACCATTGTTAAACTATCCATATACAAACAGTGAGCTTCTTAGAGGTAAAGCATTTGCGAATATTGAAATATAGAGAGCTAAGGAAAATGGTACCTAAGGCCAAATGATAGCCAGCGGCTAAAGATTTCGCTAGAATTAGATACTCCATACCGGGTTTGCCTCTAGTAGGATAAAATAAATAGCGACAAAGAAGAACCAGAGGAATTCAACATGTTCTGAATCAGTGGAAGGGTCCTTTAGGTGGCACCCGGTACTTATAAGTCTGCCATAAGAAGATTGATTGGTTGAGGTAGAATCAAATTCAGGGTAATCTGGTGATTCAGGAGGTAAAAGACAAATAACATCTTCACCAAGTATGGGAAGGCCAATAAGGTAAAAATGTCCTTTAGAATAATGGACATTGGGCCACTAGCGAAAAGGAAAGAGTTAAGCTTAGGACACCAGAAATGAAGAACAGTTCCTAACAGTTCAGTGCTAAAGTGAAGAGTGGTATGGCTCATAATGATTAGCTGAAGAATGCCCATTCGAGACTAAGCTTTTTGGTAAAAAAGGCGAAGGCGTTCTATCCATTGATACGATTCATCACTGGTACGAGGCCAAGATTTGGAGATAGAACTAGCATTTTCAAACAAAGTGTCAGCTTTCTGCAAAGAAAGAGTGGGTAGACCAGCTGGTTTAAGGTTTGGAGAAATGGGACCTAAAGATAGAAGTTCATTAGCCCTAGAACTAGCAAGTTTAAAAATTTAAGTGGTATCCCTGTGGAAAAATATACATGAAGGAAGAATCATCAATATTAGAACAAAAATTGGAAGGAATAAAAGAAATATGAAGGAAACTTACTCAAAAAACAGGTGAGTTGGTAAATCATTAGCTGAGAAGCATTGGAGAAGTTATTCCTTCAGTGAATAAGTGGTAAATGCCATAGCAGAAGTTTGGAGTGCAGAGAACAAAAGGTTTGTGCAGCTTAAAAAAACCCTAATGTTCGAAGTGCTTAGCGAAATCTTAGGCAATATGGAGTTATTTGAATTCAAAATATTTTCAAATTTAAACATAGTTCAACAAAGCACTCGAGAATAAGCATGGAGATCAGAATCAGCGTGCATTTTGGTTTTTTCAAAACCAAATGCACTCGGGGGGGGGGCATTTATTGGCAACATACGTTATTTTTTTGGCCCATTAGTGAGGAAGCCTATCTACAGGAAAGAGGCCCACAAGCCTTGAGGTCTATATTCAAAAGAAGTTACAAAAGAAGAAGAATGTTAATGCTTTGGTAACCGCTAGTTGTTGAATGGGCAGTTACAACTGTTCTCCATGATCTCCATTTATTGAAAAAATAGGCATGAAATTGAGAAGCAGAGGATAAAAAGGAAAGGGAGAAAGGAACTGGAAAGACAACAACTTCCATAGAAAAAACTCAATTAGAGCAAACCAGCTTTAGATTTCATAAGATTCTAGTTGATCTTTGTTTAATTCTTGTAATTATAGTTTATTTTTCTCTTAGCCTTTGATACTCAAACAGTTCATTTCACTAAATTTAAATGGTGTTGCTATTAAATTCAAGCTATTTGTTAGCAAAAAACTTGAGAATCTTCTTTCTTTAAGTCCTTTAAGAAAATTCACAGTCGTTTGATTGATCAAGTATAAAACTTATTTCAAATTGAGATATCATCCCCTCTGGCATGCCCGTTTCACAAATATTTAAAGGGCAATAGTGTTTCAGGCCTTGAGGAAACAAGTTCAACAAAGAAATGGAGAAAGAAGAATTATGTTAAAGAAAATTAAATTTTAAATGAAAGAAAGTGAAAAAATTGCATTGATTAGTGTATAATTGGGGTGATTATCTTTAATGATATGAGTGTGATCTTCATACAAGTAGTTAATAGGTTATGTCAATGAAAGCTTTCCTTTGCTAACTCACAACACCTTTTGTCCTTTTCAAAATTCGAGTAAAAATACTCTGAAATTTAAAAAAAAATGTTTATTTTTTTTTTCAATTTTTGATTTTAAAAACATGCACAATGTATGTATTTAATATATATCTAATATATGAGAAATATACGTATAACATATTTTTAATTAAATTAAAAAAAGAATAAAATTTTTTCATTGTCTCCTACTTGAGAATGGGCTTGTTTGTATAAAAGCTTTATTTCTCATAGAATTTTTGTTGTACTAATTTATCTCCACTATGCTTAGAGGAAAGAAGATTGAAGAGAAAAAAAAAATTAAAGGATTGAATGTTGAACAACTCAAAATTATTTTCTCTTCATTCCTTTGGATGAAAAGGAAATTGATAATTGAGTGAATAATTATTATATGATAAAAAATTTACACCTTTTATCTTTTGCTATTAAATTTAAAATAATATATAAATTTTATAATTTTACATAATTTGCAGGGATTTTTTTCCAGAATTTGGAAAGAAAATTTTTGGTTTTCCTCTCATTCAGAAACAAGAGAAAATGAAATATTTTTAATTTTTTTCAATCCATTTTACTCTAACTCCCAAACATATATTCTTCAGAATCTGTGTCATATTAACTGTAGGTGTTTCTTGTCGTCTTCAGAAAAGTTGAATTCAGGATAAGCCCTAGTTATTTAATTGTAAAAATATAAATTAGTGTGTTGATTTGAGTTTGACAAGAGTTTTAATTAATGGATTAAGAAGTGCAGGCTACACAGCTTTTTTCTGTAACTTGAAAGGAGAATAGTGGGATGTTGAAGATATTCAAGATCTAAGAGTGTCCTTCAGAATTATCACTGACTCGATGTACAAAAACTAAAATGAAAATTTAGCACTCCAGAAACTATTGCAACCATAATCTTTCCGTATTATACTATGCTTGCTTTTCCTGTAGGAAATTCATGCTCAACTCATACATTCAACACATTTTAAAGTGGAACAACGTATTTTGTTTGTTTCTATACATCTATCAAAAAAGAGCCTGCGGCAGAGCCTCCCCCAGTTCGATGGCATTCAGAGCAAAACACAATAGCAATTTAAAGAGTAGCACACAATACAATATAAATCTGAAATTTAAATAATCAAACCAAAAACTACGTTTAAAGCCCTCTTGCAGCTTGGTGCAAGTTTTCCTTCTTGCTTTTTGCAAGTTTTAGGGTTTTTTAAAAAAAAACTTTTACAGTTCCTTGGATTAAGGTTGTTTTTTATATGGAATCTGATCTAGGTAAGTTATCGTTGGATGGTGATGAACTTGATGATTTAGAGGCCGTTAAAGAGCAGAAGGAAGATTTAAAAATTGTGTATGACATGTGCTTGATTGGTCATTTTTTACTACGTAAACGTGTAAACTTTAGTGCAATGCAAGACACCCTTGCATCGATATGGCAACCAGGGCGAGGAATAAGTATCAAGGAGTTGGAACTTTCCATCTATATTTTTCAGTTTTTTAATAAGTTTGATATGGAGAGAGTATTGAATGGTGGCCCCTGGTCTTTTAATAATAGTTTGCTAGTTTTACAAAAGTTTGAGAAGGGAATTATGCCAGCGAATATTCCTTTCGATAAGGTCCCATTTTGGGTTCAAATTCATTCGCTTCCCTTTGGCATCTTTACAGAAAGGAATGCAGTACTATTAGGTAATTTTCTTGGGCAGTTCTTGTAGTATGACGCAGGTAGTAGTATTGGTGGTTTCAGATCTTTTATGAGGGTTAGAGTTCTTGTGAATGTGAATTCACCATTGAAGAGAGGAAAGAGAATGAGGATAGTTTTATTGTGTCATTTAAATATGAAAAGCTTCCGACATATTGTCAGGTCTGTGGCCTTTTAACACATGCCGATAATCAATATGCTATTGTTCTTGATTCGGAGGGCACAGTTGAGCGAAAGTATAGCAATCTTCGAGCTCCGGCAAGGAACACTGGTAGTTAATATGGCAACCCTTAGATTTGCGATATGTTAGGAACTAGAATTTCAAATTCTCAGCCAAGTTTTGGGGAGATTTCAAATGCAGGAAGAGATAAGGATGATGTTTTGAATGTTCAAATTGCCAAAAGGAGCTGTGATGTGCACGCAACTGAGAATGCACTGATGGATATTTGTATTCAAGATGACATGGGCCAGTCGGCCTCAACCAGTGGGCTGGATAAATCAGGCAAGCTAGTGAATATTTTGGATGATGATATGCTTACTCTTGAGGAAAATAAGAAGAGACAGAGAGATGAAGATGTTACTGGGGGTAACTTTATCTTAGGGGGCACTTCCAATAGTGGCATTGTTGGAGGCGCTTCTGTTCCTAATACTGTAATGACGGGACCTTGAAGCCAGGCCCATTGATTGCCATAATTTGCTTAAGCTGGAACTGCCGAGGGCTTGGCAACCCTCGGGCAGTGTTAGCTCTTAAGGAGCTTGTTGTTACCCATAAGCCAGATGTTCTTTTTTTAATGGAAACTTTATTATTTCAACAACGAATTTAAGAAATTGTGAAGCTGTTGCATTTTGTTTCTTGTTTTGTGTTGATAGATGTGGTAAGAGTGGTGGGCTTGCTTTGTTATGGAAGAATACAATGGATTTATTGGTTGATAGCTACTCTAACAATCATTTGGATGTTACAATTAATGAATCAATGAAGGGTACTTGGAGACTTATAGGTTTTTATGGCTTCCCAGAGAGAGCAAGAAGAAGACAATCTTGAAATTTATTAAAAAAATCTCTGCCATCGTTCAAGCCTGCCATGGATGATCATATGGGACTTTAATGACTTGATGTCTAATGCTAATAAATATGGAGGTGAAGCTCATCCTATTAATTTGATAAATGTTTTTTTAGAAACATTAGAGCACCGTGGATTGATAGATATTCTGTTGCAAGGTTTTAATTTTACTTAGGAGAGGGGTCGACATTCGGGTAATCTTGTAATGGAAAGGCTGGATCATGCTTTCTGAAATAATTTGTGGCTGGAAAAATTTCTTGGTTGTGTTTTATCAAACTTGTCATCAAGCTCCAGTGACCAAAGCCCCATATTATTAAATCTTGTTGGCCAATTTTGCCATCCTGCTACTAAACGCTTTCATTTTGAGAATAATTGGCTGTTGTTGGATGGAATTACAGAGGTTGTTCAATAAAGTTGGGCGCTAACTGAGGGTCAGGATTTTGCTTCGAAAGTCCTTCCTTGTTCAAGTGCTTTGCAAGTATGGAGTAGAAGTGCAGGTGGGGATTTCCGTAGAATAATAATAAAGCTCAAGTCTGAGTTAAACCATGCATGAGCTACTGGTGTAGTTAGTAAGAATTGGGATGATTTGAACAACCAGCTAAAATTTATCCTGTTACAACAAGATGCATACTGGAAGCAACGTTCAAAATCCTTTTGGTTGGCGTTTGGTGACTTGAATACTCATTATTTCCATGCACAAGCTTCAAAAAGAAAGAGGAAGAATTTTATAAAATATTTGATTGCTGATGATGGCCAAACTTACAGTAGCATAGATGATATGGGCTCGATTGCAGTGGATTATTTCAATAATATTTTTTCTGCCTCTAATGGTAATTGGAGTCAGGTGTCATCCTTTCTTCATCCCAGGATTTCTGATGCAGATAATGAGCGCTTGTTAGCATCGTTCACGAGTGATGAATTCAAAAAAGCTTTATTTGAGATGCACCCAGACAAAGCTCCTGGACCGGATGGGTTAAATCCAGGATTTTATCAACATTTTTGGGAGATTGTTGGCCCGGATGTGGTATCTAACTGTCAACAATGGCTTTCATCAAGTACCTTTTCCCTCTTACTTGAATGAACAATTTTAGTTCTTATCCCTAAAAAAGATAATCCTTCTTGTATGAGGGACCTTCGGCCTATTTCATTGTGCAATGTTGTGTATAAGATAATGACTAAGATTTTGGCTAATAGGCTGAAGGGTATATTACCTAATATTATCTCTGAAATCCAATTTGATTTTGTACCGGGTAGGCTAATTACTGATAATGTAATGGTGGCTTTCGAAATAATTCATTATCTTAAGACTAAAAGGAGGGGTAAGAAGGGCTATGTGGGTTTAAAGATTGATATTTTCAAGGTCTATGATAGGGTAGATTGGGCTTACTTGAGAAATATTATACTCTGTATGGGTTTTGCTGAGAGATGGGTAGACTTAATCATGTTATGTGTATCTACAGTCAAATATGAGATAGCTATGAATGGTTCTATTTTTGGCCTGATTATTCCCAATAGGGGGCTGAGGCAGGGAGATCCTCTATCTCCCTATTTATTTATCATGTGTGCAGAAGAGCTTTCTGCTATGTTGATGGAAGAGGAAAATAGAGGCTTTATCCATGGAGTGCAGTTGAACAGGTATTGTCCCAGTGCTTTCACTTGTTTTTTGTAGATGATTGTTTTTTGTTCTTTAATTCAGATGAGAAGGAGTGTCAAAGAATAAAACACATTTTCTTAAGATATAAACAAGCTTCTGGACAGGAAGTGAATTTTTAAAAATTGAAAATTTTCTTTAGTTCAAATGTGGGAGATGATAGTAGAGATGCAGTAAAAAATATTCTTCAGGTCCATACCCCTCTGGATCATAGTAGATATCTGGGTCTCCCTTCTCTTATTGGAAGGAATAAAAATTAAATATTTGGTTTCCTGAAGGAGAAATTATGAAGGGGAATTAGGAGTTGGAAGAATCGTCATCTTTCTAGAGCAGGTAAGGAGATATTGGTGAAAACTGTTTGTCAAGCAATACCCATCTATTGTATGAGTGCATTCTACCTTCCTCATTCTCTATGTGATGATCTACAGAAAATGATGAACTTATTTTGGTGGGGTTTGAAGAAAGATAATAGTAGGAGTATTAATTGGCTATCCTGGGATAGGTTATGTGTAACTAAGAAGCAAGGATGGCTAGGCTTTCGAAACTTAAGATGTTTTAACCTTTCGATGCTAGGCAAGCAAGTGTGGAGGTTGATATCTCATCCAAACTCGTTGATGGGTAGAGTTTTTCAAGGTAGATATTTTGTGGGTAAATCATTTCTTGATAGTGAAGTGGGGTCCAACCCTAGTTTCATATGGTGGAGTATTTGGAGGGCAAAAGATCTAATTCGAAGAGGGACTTGGTGGAGGGTAGGGGATGGTCGCTTGGTTAATTTATGGATGGACCTGTGGATCCCAGATGATAACAATTTTTATATATCTCCTAATGATACTAATAGCAGCTCAATTATGGTTTATGATGTTATAGACCACGCTAGTCATACTTGGGATGTTTCAAAGCTAAATTCATTAGTTACCCAGGAAGATATATGGTGCATCTTACGAATCCCATTGGTTTCTTTCCCATGGGAGGACAAATTGATTTGGCACTTTTCCAAAAATGGAGACTACAATGTCAAAACTACTTATCACATATGTATGGGGATGTATTCCAATGAAGTTGAGCTAAGGGCCCAAGGTTCTTGGGATTTAGTTTGGAAGTTAGAGGTTCCTCCAAAGGTTAAGGACTTTGTTTGGAGGGTATCTAGAGCTATTCTTCCAACAAAGTTAGTATTGATAAGTAGGGGGCTGAATTTAGTAGCTAGCTGTCATATTTGTGGAGAATTTGAGAATATTTCACATGTCCTTTTTTATTGTTGAATTGCAAGGGAGGTTTGGGGCCGATCTGCTTTATTACCTGCCACTTATTCTCCTTCTCTTCTCACAGTATTGGAGGGCAGACGTGATGCTAACTGTAGAGCACGTATAGCTATGCTTGCTTAGAGTTTGTGGGTGCACAGGAATGATTGCCTTTGGAGGAACGATGTGAGAAATGCAAACAAAATACTGGCAGTAGCAGCTTCTAGCTTGAAGACATGGCAAGAAGCAACTTGTGCAAAGGATCGTGCAGTAGAGGCAGTTTTGAGGTTGGTGTTCTTAAATGGCAAAGACCAATGAGAGGAAGAATCAAATGCAATGTGGATGCTGCAATGTTTTCGTCTACATTGACAGTTGGTTATGGTGCAGTCATTCGGGACACAAATGGCTATTTTCTTCACGGTTTCTCTGGACATCAATTGGGCAATTTTATCCCTAAGGTTACAGAAGTTATAGCATTGAGAGCTTGTTTGTTTTGAATTTTTCACAACTTGTGGCATGACATCGATGTAGAGATTGATAGCAATGAGGTATTTGATGCTCTTAATAATCTCTAGCCATATGATTTAGAATTTGGTTCTCTTGTGTTAGAATACCACCACTTATTAGCCAATATCTTGGATAGTAGAGTTGCTTAAATTAGAAGGCAAGCCAATCAAGTTGCTCACTCTCTAGCTAGAGCTTCCCTATCTTATGTTAGTCTTTATTATTGGAGTCAATCTCCTTTTATTTCTGATCTTATTATTGCAGTCTCATGAAGAGGAGTCCTTAGGTTAGGATGCATAGGTCTTAGCCTACTGACTATGTACTGTTTGTTTCATCCTTTCTACGTGAATTTTTTTCTTTAATAATATATACATTTATTGATTTCAAAAAAAAAAAAAAAAGAGTAGCACACAACTTACACTGATGCTTCCAGTGCAGAGTAGCATGCATATATTGCTTCTAGCTCAGAAAAATGAACAACCTTCTTAGTTTCACAAGGAAATTCCTTCGAACCGTTAACCAGCATGATATGCTTTTGAGAAGGTTCCTACAAACAATTTCACTGCCAGCCCACCAGCTTAAATGAGCTTAACAATTGAAGCCAAAACCAAGAAGCTTCCAGGTAGCTTTTATGACATGAGTTTAGAAAAAATCACTCCTAAGGCAGACATTTATTGCTAACTTTTGTGCTTCAAATAAATCAATCACCTGAATTACTTGTACTTAACAGAGAGACAATTAATATCCAAATAATTGTGCACATTTCCCATAGAAATTCATCAATTGTTAGTGGGTCTAAAACAAAACAAAATTTCCAGGAATAGTCATGGATTTGCTCCATCTCCCTCCCTAAGAGCTGTGAGAGACAAACGGTAGGAAGTATTGCATAACCATATGAGGAAAAAGGCTGATCCAAGTAACAGAAAGAAATAATCTTGAGAAATATCAATGTTACCAGATACTAGAAACAGAACCAATATGGATGTTGGAGGACAGTAACGTAATGTCACTATGGCAAAATCTCAATACAGACTTGAACTATAGAAGTATACATAATATTTAAATTATTTAAATTGGCACCGCAACAGATAATTACATACAAACTATGGAAAAATATTTGACCTACTTCACACCATTTCATTACCTTCAATTACTTCTCGAGCAACAATAAGTTCCTCCATGAAATCAGCATCGCCACTGTCTGAAGGCATAATAATCTCATCCTCAGTAGTGAAATGGTATTTCTCTCCAATAGCTCTAAGAAGCTGATATACTTCAAACATAGTGGGCCTCTCCTTGGGATTTAGCACAATGCAATTATATGCAACTTTAAGAAACTGGAAAATCTCATTATCAACACCACTCCCTAACAAAGATTTGTCTATGGCATCGTGAAGTTGAGAGTTACTTGGCAGCTGTACAATCCATTCAACCAAGCTGCCCTTAAAGCCTTCAGGAGCTTTAGCCACATGGGTAGGTTTCTCACCAGTCACCAGCTCCAGAAGCACAGTTCCAAAGCTGTAAACATCACCCTTTGGAGTGGCCACCAAAGTTCTAGTATACTCTGGAGCAACATAACCCAGATCCCCGAATTCTCCATTCACAAAGGTACTCAAATGTGTATCAACTGGATTCATTAGCCTAGCAAGACCAAAATCAGATATTTTAGGCTCAAAATCAGCATCCAACAAGATGCATTTAGAGCTTATATTTCGGTGGAGGATGCGGGGATTACAATTATGATGGAGCCAGGCAAATCCCCTAGCTGCCCTTATTCCAATCTTGAGCCTCAGAGGCCAATCCATAGGCTTCTTACCTTCTTCTACAGTATGTAGATTATCATACAGCGTACCGTTTGGCATATACTTATAAACCAAAAGCCTTTCCTTATTAGCCATACAGAAACCTAAAAGGGGGACCAAGTTAGGATGTTTCACACTCCCCAAAGTTGACATTTCAGAGACAAATTCTTTTTCAGAGCGCTGTGAATCCTGCAATCTCTTGACCATTAGAAAAGAGCCATCCTCAAGTACTGCTCTATACATAGTACCTGTTCTTCCTGAGCCAATGATATTGTCCTTGTTGAAGCTGTTAGTCGCCTTCATAAGATCACTCAATTTCATTTTAGAAATTGATTTCTCAAACATAGAAACCTGGAAACACAAAAATTTACTTAATCAATCCTAGGACAATAAACATAGTAAAAGAGAGGAAGCTATTTGAATTTTCAAGCCAAGCAAACAAGAATAATTGCTAGATGCTAAAAGAGATGCATTAGGACTTGCCTTAATGCCCTTTATTCCCTTTAAACTCTTTGCCCATTTATTTCCATCCGGATCGTCATCCTTCTTCTTCTTCAGCTTAGACACCTTTCGGTAGTAGAACAACAAACCCACACCAACAACTATTGCAGCAAAAGTCACCCCACCAACCGCAGCTCCAGCAATAATCCCAGTGCCAGGACCCTTTGAAGTTCCAGGACAGGCATCTAAAGGCTTCCCGCATAGTCCTGGATTATTCACATAACTATCTGCTCCAAAGGTTTTATTGCTGAAATTTGGCACTGGTCCGGTCAGAAGATTATTAGCTACCTCAAATGATTTTAATCGATTAAGCAACGCAATTTCTGGAGGAATTTGACCAGTCAATCGGTTGTGGTCAAGTCTAAGGACATTCAAATAGCTACACTTTGCAAGGGTTGCTGGAATCGGCCCGGAGAAATTGTTGGATGAGAGATCAAGAGACGTTACAAACTCAATAATTGTTGAGATATCATCCGGAATAGATCCAAAGATATTGTTACTTGAAAGATCTACACCAGTTATGGTCGTGCAGCTCTTCAGGCCACGTGGGAACTCACCCTTGAGGCCCATATCTGAAAGCCGGAGATTCAAGACCCTGCTCTCATCAGGGTGCCAACAGTCAACACCAGTAAATCTACAAATATATCCTTCAGTTTTGTTGTTAAAGTCCCATGAATTCTCCAAGTAACCATGAGGGTCCTTAAGTGAAGCTTTTATACTCTTCAAGCAAGCAATATCAGTCTCAGTACCATAGCTCAAACAGCATCTAAGCAATAACCAGACCCAATTGATAATTAAAATCTTAAGAACCTGTCTACTTAACATTATGTTCACTAACAAACCCATAAATTTTTGCTAAAAGGACACCCTCAAATTGCTATCTGTTGCACATTAGAGCTCGAAAATAACAGTAGTCACAAATACTCAGCTTCCTAACACCAAAACCTGAAACAAACTTGAAATCAAGAAACACAAGGACCAAAATTCAGTATCTTACACACAGATTTAACATACCATACGAATACTTTCAATTCATATAGATACAAACACAATTAAAGATACCAATAATAGAAAGAACAAAAGAAAAATATAGCTAAAAATACAGGAAAAAAAGTGCAAAAACAAAAGTGACACCCAGTTGACTCAACCCTGCCCCAGGTATCGATCAAAAAAACAAAGCAAAAGACACATAAATAGAATCAAGAAATGAAAGACCCACCTGAGATTTCAAGACCCAAATTCAAGAGATCAAAGAAAGCCTGGCAAGAGCTGACAGAAAACAAAAATCAGCCCCTTTTCCAAATTTTCCACAGAGAAATGGACCCTCTGCAGTCCACGCCAAAGAAAACAAAATCTTACGATATGGTTTGAATATTCAAAGGTATAATTAAAGTGGAAACCAACTCAAGCAAAGGAGAGGCATAGTAAAGAACAATAAAAAATGAGTGTGAAAATGAGAAGAGGAAGAAGAAGAAGAGGGTTTTCGGCTTTTGTTTCCTTTGTTCGTCGGGTCAAACAAGGAAGGCCATTTTTTCCAACTTCAGCGACGACTCGGTTGCAAAAGAGAGAGAGAGAGAGAGCAATGACATCAGACTGCTTTTGCTTGACTTGCATTTTATTAAGTCTCCATTAAAAAAATAATTATTAAAAACTTGTTTACAATTTAAAAAATAAATTATAAACTTAATATAATTAATTAGTCAATTTTTTTATCCAATTTAATCCTTTCTTTTTAATTTTTTTACCAAATTTTGTTAAAAAATGATGAAATATATAATTAAGTTTTAAGGATATATTTGGATGAAGCTACTCTAAAATTTTATAAAATAGAGTAAGATATAGTACAGTAGAGTACAGTCGAATAAAATAAAATATTATTATTTATTATATTTAAGAAAAAGTATGGTATTTGAAGGTATTATATAGTAAAATTATATATAAAATTATAAATATTAAATTTTATTTATCTTGATTAATATTAATATTATTTTTATTTTTTAAAATATGTTAATTTTAATAAATATTTAATATTAATATATTATTTTTAAATAAAATTGATATATTTTTTAAATTAATATTTTAATAATAATTTTAATAATATTTAATATTAGTCCCAATAAATATTATTTTTTTCATACTCTAACATAAAACGGTAAAAAAAATATATAAATGAGCAAAAATTAATTTTGCAATAAATATTAAATGCTTGTTTATTTTTATCAAATTTATTAAATACTTGTTGGTAGAAAAAAAAATAAAAAATAACTATGAAATTCTATTTAAAGGACATGAGTAATATTAGAATAATATTTAGTTAACCTCCAAAAATCTCCAATTTAAAAATAAAATTAAAAAAAAATATATCTTTTTAAACCCTTCAAAAACCTCCTAAGTCCTTACTATATTTTATTAAACCTCATAATACCTCTTCCCTAACACCATACAAACCTTCTAATACTCCATAAATCCTCCCACTACCTTTATCCAAACAAGCCTTAATTTTTTTACTAATTTCTTTCTTTTTATTTTTATTCTCATTTATTTAGTTTCACTTGCACCGATCACCGTTATTACTTCATTCTCACCTGTGCTCATCAATCACCGCTGTAGTATCATCGGTAACCAAGCGACCGTCAAACCACCATCACCAAACTCATCATTGTTGGACTCAAAACCAGCCATTAAAACCATTCGGACTGTTCAAAAATTCTACCTTCATTGCAGCTGTTCAAGCCAAAACTGGGTTATACTCACAGGAATTAATTTCTCTCTTAATTAATCTAATTTTTTTGCTGGCCTGACAACACAATTCAACCCAAAATTTTAAGACATTAAATTTATGATATCTTTCTATTTTATATGCCTCACTCTCGAAATTCCACCAGTTTTGGTAGGTTATTGAGAGTTAAGTTCAACTAGCAGAGATCCTAAAGAGTCAAGTTCATTTTCTACAATTTTGGAAAGCAAAAAAAGGGTCTCATTAATTAATAAATATAACAAAGAAATAAGAGAATATAAATGATCAACAACTGCTTCTATATATAAACCTTGCCTGTGGATACAAAATGATCAAACTCCCTTTCCATATCTGCATTCAAGAGAGACTGGTACCCCCCTCACTTCCACCCACAAAAGACATAATTTTCTCCACCTAGTGCGTGCCCTCTGAGAAGTGTTGATTACAACACATATTTGGCATTGAGAAGGACAGCAGTATTGTAACTGCAAGTACCTTTAAATCATGTATACACCTCAATTGCTTTCTTAACTTCAGCTGCAGCATTTGCATTATGCATGTATACCTACATCAGAACTGCAAAAGGACCGATCTTGAGTCAATGAATACATAAGAGTGATGGTGACCATTATTAAAGGCTGTTTAAGTCACCTGTAAACAACCAATCAATGATAAACTTTCTAATTGTTCTGAGATAACATTTGAGACTGCTTTTCTATGACCAATTTAAAGAAGTACTAGGCCTAACTCATCTTAAAAATCCGGATTAATAAGAAGAGGATTGCCCATATACAAGAAGCGAAGGGAGCAACCAAAGAAAAAAAAAGAATTCCTAATTTGATACACATTCAAGAACAAATCAAAAATTCCATTATAATAATAGATGATGCTATAAGGATCATTCTCAATTCCCAAAGGCTATCATGAGAAATCAATCAATTATATGAAATTGACTCACCTTCAGAGTTTTTCCATCATAGGCTATATCTCTATGATCATGAAAACACAAGTGATCACTCCAAGCTTGTCCAAGAACCCAAAAATGTCTTCTCACTTCAGGGGCGGAGCCAGCGCCGTTTGCACCATCAATGAGCCAGTGCCATCTCCAATCCGCTAACGTAATGTCACACTTGCCATCTCCGCTTGCGGGTGAGGTGAGCTTTCGTCCTCACTGCCATCGGGTCAAGCTTAAAAGTGATTGTGAAAAAGATGCATGTAATATAATAATTTAAAAAACTATTAAAAATATTAATTTTGATAAAATGAAAAAAAAAGGTGTATTATGAAAAAAAAAACTATAGGATTTTTAAGCTTAAAGGGTAAAATTTTCAATAATCATACCTTTTTTTATCTTAATTTAATTTGAAATTTTAATTGGAATGATATCTTGAAAATTAGTAAAAATAATAATAAATAATTTATATGAATTAACAATAAATTGAAATAATTCATTCAAAAAACAATAAATTGACATAAGTAATTTATATTAATAAAAATGATAATAATGACAATTTATATGATCTTTTTTCAATTATTATATCCTAAATTGAAATTAAATTTAGAAATTATTAAATGATATTAACAATTTAATCTTTAAACTTTAAAAGAAATTAAATTATATTTTAATATTATGAATATCATAAATTATTAAAATTAATTTTAATAATTAAATTAATTAAATTTATAAAGTTAAAAAGAATCCAATTAATATTAATCGAAATTTGTAATGTATATTAACAATATAATATAATAATATGAAGAATTAATTTTATTTTTTAGTCTTTTAATTGCTATTTAGTATAAGAAAATAATAATTAAAATATAATTATTAAATAACACGTATAATCATAAATATATATCAAATTCAGTTGAGTTTTCTCTATTAATTTTTTTATAACTAATTTTTTTTCCTAAACAGATAAAACAAATGAAATTGAAGCCATCAAGCTCTGCCGTCCTTTATTTTATATTTTTTATTTGGATATAAATATATATATATATATATATATATAAAGTCATAATTAAGCCAAAGTCATAGTCAATAGATTCATTACAGTAATATGATGGCGAAACTCCATTTGAAGTGATCAAGATTGAAGATTGAATATTAGCATTCAGAATTTTAAAAAAACTTGGATGAGTTACAGAAAATTTAGGGCTTCAATAAATAAAATTTTTTTAAAAAATAATAAATTAAAAATATATAGGGAATTAATAATAAAAATACCCTTATACAAGACACTATTAAATTTTAGACAATGCTAATTTTAAATATACCGATTTGGACAAAATGTCCATGAACTTCTAAAAAAAATCTAATACAAACACTTCTATTTTTTCTGTGTCTCTCTCCCTCTCCCTATCTCCTCTCCTTCTTTCTCTTTTCCGATCTCTTTTTTCTCTTTCTCTTTGCCGATCATCTCTCTCATCTCCTCTATCTCTTTATTTATTTTCATTGTGTTGAAGCTTCACTTAAATATCTACTAACGTATTTTTTTTTTGCTTACCTTATTTTTGCAACTCCATCTGTTGGCAAGTGAATTTATTTTGTCTCACTCAAGTTAAGTAAGTCGATTTATTTAGTTGTTTTTTCCTATAAAAAACCCGATCTGACCTAATATGAGAGAAAGTGAACAATGAGTGTATGTTTTGGGTTTCGAAACGACGTTGTCTTATACTTAGAGAGAAGTTGATGATTTTATGTATATTTTACAATTTTACAGCTCTTTCTCCTTTCTTCATTCATTTCTCCTCTCTTTCTTTATTTTAATGTATGAAGTCTTAAGAGTTTGAATTAATTTATATGATTTAGTATGCAATTGATATAAGTTAATGTAATTTGATATGTTTGATATTAATATGAGTTTATATGAGTAGATATGATTTAGTATACAATTGATATGAGTTATTTTGATGTTGATATATGTTGTTATGCTTTAGTATACAATTAGTATAAGTTATTTTGAAGTTGATATGAGTTATTTTGAAGCTGGTGTGAGTTGATATAAGTTATTTCGAAGTTGATATGAGTTTTTCTGACTTAGAGTACAATTGATATGATTTGATATATGTTAATACGATGGGTTTTTTTTAAATTTAGTATGCAATTGATATAAGTTATTTTGTAATTAATATGACTTGATATGTTTTGATATAGGTTATTTTGCAATTGATATAAGTTAATATGTATTCATATTATTTAGTATGAAGTTGATATAAATTGATAATGGGTTTTTAATTTATGATTGTAATTGTAGGGTATTGATGGAGGGCTTGAAACTTGTCGGAAGATGAATTCATTTAGTGGACAAAATAACAATTATCATCCAATATGGTAAAAATTTTGATTTGAACATCGATAAATATATTGGCGAGAGTGTTGAATATGTTTTCTTGAATAGAATAACTGATTTCAATGAACTTAAAAAATCATTATCTGAAGTGCTTCATATTGATATCATGTCAAAAATTGAATTCAAATTTATTACTGGTCATGATATACATTCTTTTTATGATGTAGTAGATGATAGGTCACTTCAGATATTTATAGGCATTACTATGAAAGATATAGTTAAACGTCCACTAATTGTTAGTATTGAAAAAGGTGCATATAAATCCAGACATGACAACAATAATCCTTATGGTGTGAAAAAAAAAGGTATCCAAATAGAGTTATTAGGTCTTCATTCAATACCAAAAGATATAGATGCAAGGGTTTCACTGATTACTGAATCTATTCATATAGCTTCGGATTATTATGAAATTAAACATTTGTGCCTAACTCATATGCAGAGGAACGAGCTCACTATATTAATAACATTTCTGTAGATTATAATATTAAGGCAAAACATACTAATGATGATAATGTAGAATTTCAATGTACTTGGGTGCAACACAGTAATGACATTGATTTTGATTATAATACCGAGGCAAAACATATTACTACTAATAATGAAGAAACTATAACAGACTTATTTGCTTCCAGAAGCAATCCAGACTTACAAGGTTAAAGTTCTATATCTAAAATGAATAAGGGTAAAAAAATATTTAATTCAAAAAATGATATTAAGACAACCATATCCCTCATTGCTATTAGGAAGAAATTCTAGTTTAAGGTCTTCAAGTCTAATATTTCTTTCTTTGTCGTGCACCGTATTGATAAAACCTATACATAAAGATTGAGAGTGAAAAGTCTTAGAGACCTGAAGGGTTGTTGGATGGTGATAAAATATGTGACTTAACATATATGTACGATTGATTTTGATTAGAGCAGAAATAGATAGCCAACTAGTTGGGTTGTCACTGAGTGTGTTAAGAAGTGATTTATAAATCCCATGAGGATTTTCAAACCCAAAAATGTAATTGATGACATGTGTAATAAATTGGGTGTTAAGATTAATTATTCCATTACATGGAGGGGACGAGAATATGTATATGAGAATATCAAATTAGATACTCTAGAATAATCTTTCTCAATTTTACTTGCATATTTTCACATGCTAAGTGAAACAAATCTTGTACATCTACAATACAATAATGATAATATATTTTTATATATTTTCTTCATTTTTTATGCTTCAATAAAAGGTTTTTAATATTGTAGACCTCTAATTATTATTGATAATACTCATTTGAAAGAGAAATATTGATATGTGTTTTTTACTACTTTTTGTTATGATACAAACTAACAGATATTCCCATTGACATTTGAGATTAGTGATTCAGAAATTACGCCTTATGAACGTAATTTTTTATGAATTTGAAGGAAGCTTTTAATGAAAGGCGGGATCGTATTATTTTTTTCTGATAAACACCTAAGCATTTATAAGGCTGTAGTAGATGTTTTCCCAAATTCATTCCATATGATTTGTATGTATCACTTGTTAAATAATTTGGAATGCAAATTTAAATATATAACCAAAGACCTTGAGAAGTACTATTATAAAATAGCTAAAGACTATAAAATAAATGAGTTTACTAATTTTTTTTAGTTTTTGTATTACTATTCTCAATACTAAAGAATATCTAAAAGGTGTTAAGCTTGAAAGATAATCGCGGTCTCACGTGCATAGAAGGAGGTATAACATCATAATGACTAACATTTTTAAATCAGTCAATATCATACTTGTAAATGCCCTAGAGCTTCCAATTACTATATTTGTCAAAAAGGTCAAAAAAAATATTTTAAAGATTATTTTATGAATGTCAAAGTAAAGCAGAGGAGTTCACTGATAGAATAGCAACAAATGTAAAAAAAATTGAGAAAGAGAATAATGAAACCACAGAGAAAGTAATGTAAGAGTCCATTGTTAATTTTATTTAATATTACATGTGCATGGGTTTTAATACTAGTGTAACATAAAGAAGAAAAAAAAAAGAGACCTGCAAAAGAATAAGCCAATTAATTGCCCAAAGTTGACATGTCAACTAAAAGGCCTGTCAATACTGACCTTCTCCCAATAAGAAGAAAGTAGGACACCCATTTTTGTAATCTTCTCTCTACAACTAAAAATCATATGTAAAGGATTAGTTATTAATTGGATTTTAGGAGAAACCCAATTAATTCATTTCACAAGTTTTAAAAATAAGGTTTAAAAATTTCCCCCTATCCTAAAAATCAAGTGTTGCTTTTTTTTTTATTATTCCAATATGCATGGTGAGATTCCATGCATGTACATCTAGTCATGACAGACGTAAGAAGTGTAAATATGATTACCCTATGTTTGAGAATTTTTAGGCGAGAAAAGAGGATGAGTATTAGAAGAAGAAAGAAATGTTAGGTTATAAAAAGATTGTAAGCATTCTGAAGTCGTTTCACTTTGCTAAAGAAAAAAGAAGGGTTGCATTATGCTTGATCGCTCAGTCAACCAATCGTAATTCAAAACTAGTAAGGGAGCATTGCCATTTTATGCTAACCTATCATCTGAAATAGATTCATTGGAAGCATAAATCGCTGAGGTTAAGAGGATTCTTGATTCTCTGCCTTAAAAAAATTAGTTTCTTATTTTCTTTTGGATGAAATTTTAACAAAAGAAATTTGAGGACTAAATCAGAGATGGGCATTTAAAATATGGGTTATAAGATTTTCTTTTTTCTTTTTTTTTTCTTTTGGATGAAATTTTAAAAAAGAAATTTGAGGACTCAATTGGAGATGGGCATTTAGAACAAATTATAAGATTGACAAACAAAAGGTATCTTTGTTAATATTATGAAAATTTTGAAAATCTTTTTATAGTTACTTGTTTATTTAGTTTTTTTTTTCAAGTCTTGTTTTTTTTAGGTTTAATCTTTATATCAGTTTTCAAATTGTACCAGATGTAACTTATATTCTCTAGTTTTAATTTTCACAGGGCAATGGCGAGTCTTTTTTGTAGGATGGATAATAGTACTTTGGATCTTTTTTTAAAGATTTTTGACTTCTTGTAATTTTTTTCAATGGCTGTTTTGTTGGACATCTATAATGATATATGTCAGACATTATTACCGATTACTAATCAGTGAATAAAAATTTTGTAATGTCATTTTTTCAATTCCAAAAGAGATATTAAAAATCTAAGATATTCCACAAATCAGCCAATCAATCAATGCATGCATATAAAAAAGAACAATAAAAAATTTAAAAAAAAAGTGAGGGGCAAATATTTCACATGTTTTCATTGCGAAAACTTCTCATAGTTATAGGCAGTATTGCAACTTAATCCCCATTGCGGTTGTCTACACCTGTAGAGAGGAAATAGTAATACACATCACATAATTAAAACAAAAATGAATCTTGCATTTTGATTAATGTACGTAAGAAAGATTCATAATCTATAGTGAGAATAAGCCAAGAGATTGATTTTAGTTATTTATTTAATAAGCTCAAACAAAAGGACTCTTTCCTAGCAATATATAGTTTTACACTAACACATATTGAAACATATTACTCAATTACAAAATACAAATAAACTCATGTCAACTCATATATATTCATATCAACTAATATCAACTCATATCTATTTATACCAACTCATATCAATTAATACTAACTTATATCGATTGCATGCAAACTCATATCAACTTATATCAACTAATACTAACTCATATAAACTCATATCAATTGAATACAAACTCATATCAATATTAAAACAACTCATATTAATTCATATAAACTAATACAAACTCATATTAACTCATATTAATTGCATACAAACTCATATCAATATCAAAATAACTCATACTACTAATACTAACTTATATCAATTACATATTTTACTAAAAAAAAAATATCAATTACATATAAATTTAGATCAACTCATATCAATATCATCAAGACAACTCATATCAATGCATATCAACTAATAATAACTAATATCAATTACATACAAACTCATATCAAAATCAAAACAACTCATATCAATTCATATCAACTAATACTAACTCATACCAACTCATATTAACATCAAAATAACTCATATCAATTCATATCAACTAATGCTAACTCATATAAACTTTAAAATAACTCATGCCAACATCAAAACAACTTATATAAACTTATATGAACTAATAATAACTCATATCGATTTCAAAATAACTTATGCCAACATCAAAACAACTCATATCAACTCATAATATTATTAAAATAACTTATATCAACTCATATCAATTAATATTAACTCATATCAACTTCAAAGAAACTTATGCCAACATCAAAAGAACTTATAACAACTAATACTAGCTCATATCAATTCATATTAATTGTATGCAAACTCATATCAACTCATATCAATATCAAAATAACTCATATCAACTAATATTAACTCATATCAATTCATATCAATTACATATAAACTCATATAAATTGCATACAAACTCATATCAATTCATATAAACATCAAAATAGCTCATATCAATTCATATAAAAATCAAAATAACTCATATCAATTCATATAAATATCAAAACAACTCATATCAATTCATATCAACTAATACTAACTCATATCAACTTCAAAATAACTCATATTAACATCAAAATAACTCATATCAACATCAAAATAACTCATATCAATTTATATAAACATCAAAACATCAAAACAACATATATCAATTCATATCAACTAATACTAACTCATATCAATATCAAAATAACTCATATCAACATTAAAATAACTCATATCAATTTATATAAACATCAAAATAACATATATCAATTTATATCAACTAATACTAACTCATATCAACTTCAAAATAACTCATACCAATATTAAAACAATTCATATCAATTTATATCAACTAATACTAACTCATATCAGTTGCATTCAAACCCATATCAACTCATATCAATATCAAAGCAACTCATATCAATTCATATCTACTAATACTAACTCATATTAATGTTAAAACAACTGATATCAATTTATATCCTCTAATACTAACTTAAAACAACTAATATCAATTTATATCAACTAATACTGACTCATATCAATTTTAAAATAACTCATACAAGTATTACAACAACTTAATCAACTCATATTAACTAATACTAACTCATATCAACTTCAAAGTAACTCATACTAATATCACTACAACTCATATCAACTCATATTAACTAATACAAACTCATATCAACTTAAAGTAATTCATAACAATATCAAAATAAGTCATATAAGTCAATACTAATTTATATAAACTTATATGAATTGCATACGAACTCATATCAACTCATACCTACATCAAAACAAATCATATCAACTAATATTAACTCATATAAACTCATATCAATTGCATATAAACTAATATCAACTCATACCAATATCAAAACAACTCATATCAATTCATATTAACTAAGACTAACTCATATAACTCATATCAACTCATGTTAACTTTAGAGCAACTCATATCAGTTTATATCAACTAAAACTAACTCATATTAACTTCAAAATAACTTATGCCAACATCAAAACAACTCATATCAACTAATATTAGCTCATATCAACTTCAAAGTAACTCATACCAACATCAAAACAACACATATCAACTAATACTAACTCATATTACTTGCGTACAAACTCATATCAACTCATACCAACTTCAAAATAACTTATATTAACTAATAGTAACTTATATCAACTTCAAAGTAACTTATACCAATATCAAAACAACTCATATCAAATCATATTAATTGCATACAAACTCATATCAACTTATATCAATGTCAAAACAACTCATATCAACTTCAAAGTAACACATATCAACATCAAAAAATCTCATATAATCTAATACTAATTCATATGAACTCACATCAATTCATACTAACATCAAAATAACTCATATCAAATATATAAACTTATATCAATTGCATACAAACTAATATCAACTCATAATAACATCAAAATAACTCATATCAATTCACATCAATTAATATTAACTCGTATCAATTGCATACAAACTCTTATCTACTTCAACAATAGCCCAAACAAATAAAAATTATAATCTCCAACTGCTCAATGTATAAAATTCAGTAAAAATATCAACAATAGCTCATTATAATAACAGTAGAATTACTATGTTCACAGCAACAAAAATGTCAATAGAGTTATCAGAATTGCCATATTGACCTCAGCTTTATAGAATAGCACCTCAACATTTATAGATTAAAGCAAAGAATTTAGTTGTGTGAGCATTAAAACAGAGTAAGTTTCACAACCTGTTCTTCCATATGAATTCAGTAAAGAGAATGCATATTTCACCAAAATATTTATATTATAAGAACAACAAAAGAAAACATTTATATCATAAATTTTACCAAAATTGCAAATGGGTCTATAAGTGAGCTTTAACATGTGAAATGAATTTTTCTGCAAATATTTCCCCAATTGCATTTCCATTCAAACAAACAAAATCACTAGAGAAAGTGAGAAAGAGAAAGAGAAAGAGAGAGAGAGAAAAAAGAGAAATACCTGTGAAAAGCATGATTTAGAGAAAAATCAAGCAAAAGAGAGTAATTCGAGAAGAAAATGAGAGTGAAACTTTGAGATTAAACTTATAGAAACTTCCTCCAATCGTGAAACTTCCTACTAATGACAACGAGACAGTAGGTATTAGTGTGAGAAGAAAAATGGAGAGGAAACAATAGTTCTTTTGGCACTAAAATGAGGAGTAGTTAGACGTTTGCTTCAATAGAGCAAGTGCTTAGCCATTGACGAGTGCTTAGCCTTTGACGGTGAAGGGATTTGCATCGATAGAGGAAATGAAGGAGAATAAAGAATTCAAAAATTAAAATTAAGAAACCGATTATAAATACGAGGGGGCTTTTAAATTTTAAAGGGTGTTTTTTGTCCTAAATGATCTAATTAAGGTTAAAAGAGTTGAAAATTTATTAGTGTAAGGTGCATAAGTATTTTTTGGTTAATTCCCAAATATATATGTTTATATTCTAAAAGCTAGCGGTATATATAATTTGTAATTTATAAAAAAAATCATATCATAGAAACACATTCATTTTTAAAAATTTGCATAAGCAAATTAAAATCACAATAAGTTTTGATTTCATAATAAAAACGTATTGTTTCCATTTAAATTTTAAGTTCGAGTCTTATATATTTACTCTCAGGGGCAAATATAAATGAGGGCAATATTCGGGGGCACTTGCCCTACTAACTCTTTTATTTTTAAGAATATATATATATATAAATTTTCTTTTGTCCCACTAAAAATAATATTTCATTTAAAAAATTTTATTAATATTAATTAGTAATACATATATTTTATAAATTGAGCCTAAAGTTAAATATAAAATAAATTTTGTTAAATAAATATAAATTAGATTTTGAGCTAAATAATAAATTTTCAACCTATTATTTTAAACAAGTAATTATGAAAAGTCTAATAAAATAATTATTTTTTAATATATTTTACCATAAAATTCGATGTAAGTCGCCACATATAATCATATATCTTTCGCTTTCTCTTATCTCTTTCGTTTTTCACTTAATCAAAGCAATTTCTTCATCTTTCAACCTCTCTCTCTCTCTCTGTATATATATATATACACAGAGGTGAAGAGTTCCAGTGAAGAGTTCCAAACCTCAAAATTCTTTCCTTTTGGAATCTTCTATAAATAAGTTTAGTATTAATTTTTATTGTTAATTTTTTTTAGTTTTTATTTTAGTTAGATTTTATAAACATGCCTTATAATTTATTTGTTAAGTTTTTTTTAATTTTATGTTATTGTAATTTACATTGATATTGAAAATATAGAATAAGAATACAAAAATAAAAAATTCTTGATATTTAATGTTTGACTTTATGTATATATGATATCTTTAATAGCATTAATAAAAAAAAAATGCAATGATACTAAAATATAAAGATTTGCAGAGAACCATTGTGATATACTATAAGTAAAAAGATTAAAATAGTAATTTTTCTTTTTATTAGGTCTATATTGAAGTTCTTAATTTTTGTAAATATAAATACTATCATAAATATAATATTTTAATTTTAATTTATGTAATGATCTATTGTTTTATGTTGAAGATAAAAATGTATTAATCTTTTAGTGATACAGGATGCATGATTTTACTAAAATATGAAAGTTTGTATTCACTGAAATTAAGTTCTCGATTCGACTCCTTTTTCTCCCCACATATAATTAATAAAAAAAATAAAATAACAATATAATTTATTATTATTAATGTAAATATATTATGATATTTGTTAACTATACTTTTTTATTATTTATTCTTTTATATATATGAGTGTGGGAGCTTATACATAGAGCAAATTTCATACAGTTATTTACAATTAAATATATTTAGCTAATATTACATTGTTAAATCTAAAAGATATATTAGTTTATTAAAATATCCATTTATTGCATTATCACATGATATTAATTAATAAAAAAATTAAAAAAATGTTTTGTGCATTCACATTATAGTCTGTTAATTTCTATTCAAATATGAATATGATAAATAAAAATAAAATTTTATAATAACCTGAATTTTAATTATTTTAAAATTTTATTTTTTCAAGAAATAATTATTTATTATTTTATTTTATTTTATTTATTATAAATTATTTTCTCAGAATTTTTAAATTAAATAGGATGTAAAATTATTTTAAAAATATGTATACATTTATACATCTATGCATGTATGTATGTATATATCCCACCTAATCACTAGGGACACATGTTAAAACGACAAAACGAATGTGGTTATAGATGAAAATTGCATAGTTGTGAATACGTGGACAAGCAGAATATACGTGAAAAATTATCATTTCTGAATTTAAATTTGTTTAATTTTTATTATTTATACTCATCTCAAATTTAATTATAATTATTATTTTATTATTCACACTAATTTTTAATCTATTTAATATCACCTATTTATTAGTTGTACTTATTTAATTAACTATTTAAATATAAAAATATAAAAATATTATAAAATTAAAGTCTTCTAAATCAAATAATTAATAAATAAAAAATTAATACTAACATAATTTTTTTAAAATAATTTCATAACATATAATTTTATAATTAAAAAAATACAAAAAATATATAAGTTTTAATAAAATACAAATAATATAAATTTTATTATATAATAAGTTTGGACCCGAACTGACTTGAACTTGCTATAAATAGTAAAAATAATACTATTTATGCCAACTCATACATATTTATAAATTACCTAAACTTTATATAAATAAATCAAAACATATTGAATATCTGAAAATTTCTTATATGTTACCATCCCTAGAACCATTTTCGTGATTTTATTTATCCAAAATTGATAGAGGCGTGTACATGTTAACGTGCCAAGGTCAAAGTAAAAATTTTATCTTTGTCGTTGACACCTTCACATTATCTAGGGCTGTTCATTGGGCCCGTGGCCCGACCAACCCGGCCCGGCCCGAACCCATGTTAGGGTCGGGCCACGGGCCTCAAAATTCAACCCGAGCCCAGCTCGGGTCGGGCCTCGGGTTGAAATAAAAAATCTCGGGCCGGCCCGAGATATTAATTTTTTTTATATTTTTTTAATTTTATATTTTAATAATTTATTTTTTTTAAATATTATATATAAAAAATGATATAATAATTTATATATTATTAGATATAATTTAGTATAATAAAATTTTAAAATAATATTTATAAGTAAATTTTATTAAAATTTTTTAAAAAAATTATTTTTTTTAATTTTTAAAAAATCGGGCCGGCCTGACCCGGCCCGACCCGGGTCAGGCCCGAAGTGGCCCGGCCCGACCGGGCTTCGGGTCGGGCCACGGGCTGCAAAACTGCAGCCCGAAAAAACTCGGGCCGGGCTTCGGGCCGGGGTCAAACCCGGCCCAACCCGGCCCGAGTACACCCCTTCATTATCAACGCTGTCTTTACCGTCAAATGTCAACTCTTTATAAGTTTTAACGATCAGAGGCAAAATCAATATATATGATTTTAATCTTTTTAATAAATTAGTCTATTCAACTTTGGAGGATCTTGCTATAAATCTTTCACATTTATTTTTTTCAATAATAATAGACAGTAATTATTATTATTATTATTATTTCCAATATAACCTCTTATTTTAGTCTTAATTTTTTAAATAATTATTACTATTTTAATTAATATTTTTAATCATATTTTTAATTGAGATCTAATTTTAATTTATTTTCTGTAAAAAATTTTACTGGATAATTTTGAAAATATCTAAGAGTAAAGGAATTAGAATATTAAATTGCATAATAAATTAATAGATAAACTAAAAATCATTAGGTTATAACATAAAAAGTGTATTTAAAATTTTTTAGCCCTTATAAATTATAACTTTAACTTTAATAAAAATTATTTACTTATAATTATGAAGAAACTAACATATATAACTTCATATTTCTTTTAATTTAATATATATTTTAAATTGATAAATCTACTTCACCTATTTATTATATTTAATTATTTTTATTTTATATTCTAAAATTGATATTAATAATAATAAATTTAGTAATATTATATATATTCATAATAAATAATTTAAAAATATGTCTTATAAATTACTATATCTATTCCGTTTAAATTATCATTTTTCGCTCATGTATATTTATTAAAAAATTATTAAATTCTCTTAATATTATACAAAATTATATTGAAAGTGTCATCTATTAACTCATTAATATTAAAAATATTTCACTCTCACTTTATTAATTAACTTATTATTAATAATGGTACAATTGAAAAAAACTATTTAATTTTTATTGATTCTATAAAATAACAATATAAATGAGATAATTTTTTTTTATAAAAGTGATAATTTAAACATAACGAATATAGTATATAATCTCACTACTTAAATATAGTTTTTTTTTTTTAATTTTAGGAGGATATCACATTACATTTTAATATATTCGATATCTTCAATAATTTTTTATATTTAATTTAATTTAATTTTAAGTTTATGAAATTTATAAAATGAATATTGTTTTTTCTATTTTAAAATTTTGATCCTCTCTAATAGAATTTTGGTTCTGCTACACTTTTAACGGTTATATTATATGTTGCCATCATTTTACTTTCCCATTAATTACTACTTCGACTTCCTTACTAATTGCCACTATCATTGCTATTAAATTTCACATCTTTTGCTTGTTGAATTAAATTCCATTTGACTAAAATAATTATTATTCACTTATGCGTTCAAATTTTGCCTTTTGATCCATTTCTATCAACATTTTTAATAGATCTACTAAACTAGTAAGAAATGAGTGTATAAAATATTCTTCTATCTATGGAAAACAGATATCAATCTCTTTTTCATTTCTTATTAATAAAATCTTTTACTTAATGTAATGATTATCCCAACTTGGACAGTTGGACACATTATAGATTAGGAAGCCATCTTTTGTGTATAATGAAATCTCTTTTGATTTTGTTAATTGCTATAAATTTTTTAAATACTATTATGGTTTATATAAAGTTTCATAAATAATTTAAAAATAAATGTAAAAAATTCATCTTATATATATATATATAAATTTTCTTACCAATCAAGATACAATAAAATTAAATAATATGCTATATATTTCAAATTGATAGACATATTATATATATATTATTTATCCTAATTAAATATCAGTCCAATTATTATTTTAACAAGTTAATTATTATATTAAATTTTTATTATATTTCTCTTTAATATTATTAATTAAAAATATTTAATAAATATATATTATGTTAAAATAAATATGTAATAGAAAAAATAAATATAAATTTATGCTTTTTCATAAAAAGCTATTTTTTAATTATTATGAAATAAAAAAATATGAAGGGGAGCCTTGGCGCAGCGGTAAGTGCTGTCGTCGTGTGACCTGAGGTCACGGGTTGAAGTCGTGCAAACGGCATCTTGCAATTAATTGTAAGAAAAGACCGCATACAAAGATCCAATAGGTCTGACCCTTTTCCAAATCTCACTTATTACAGGAGCATTCGTACACTGACTGCTTTTTATGAAATAAAAAATATATATACTTATTAATTTAGAATGAAAAAAGTATTATACCATTAAAATTAACAAATATTATGATGTATACTCCGTCCCAAAAAAAAAATTTTATGATGTATGCAACAAAAAGATTCAATTTTTTTTAATGAAAATAATTTTGGAAGTTAAGATTAAAATTTTTGACCTAACCAATTGATTGATATAAATAGATTAAACTTGAGATGAGATAATCAAACTGCAGCTACTAAAAATTCACATGGAATCAATTGTACGCCGGGACATACCTCTTGATGGATCAATGACCGATTCTAGTCCTTAATGTAATATTAAAATAAGGGCTTAATATATTAATTATCATATAAATTTGACGATTTTAGTTATTTTATCTATTTTATTTATCTATTTATTATATTATTTTATATATTTATTTATTTTATTTTAATAAATACATATATAATTTTATATTAATTATTCTATTTTTTATATTTATATATTTTATATCAAATAGATATTTATATATACTTATAATATTATATGTCTATTAAATATAAAAAATAAAGTAATTAATATATAATTATATAAATATTTATTAAAATAAAATATATAAGTATATAAAATAATTTAACAAATTTATAAATATGGAGAGGTAAATGACTAAAACGGTAAAATTCAGATGGCTGTAAATATATTAGGAAAAAAAAATCCACATGGAATGGGTTGGGCCAAACCATTGGTTGATTGGACTCATCTCTTCAAATCTGACTTGAAAAAGCTCTGCAGGAGGACGTTACAAAAATTTTGCGGGCACACCTAATTCCTTTAACCAAGGGAATCCAAGGTCCCACAGTTGGTTTGCAAATAGCAGAAAAGATAGTGCTTCTGAAAAAGCAGAAGGAAGAGGGCTGCTATATCACACTTCTTTTTGCCTCCTCTTAACTTTCCCTTCTCTTTCTCTCTCTAGGAATTGCAGAGCAGCAGCCACACATTTCAAAATCACAGTCTCTAATCCACCATGGATTGACTGTTTTGCTGTTAAGTTTCGAAGCTTTCGTATTCTATTTTGCTCGAATCACTCAGGTAACTTTCTATTTCACCTACTTCATCACTCATTTCTTTCAATTTCTGCTTCTTCTTTCTAGATCGGCTGCTTTGTTTTCCTCCCAGATTAACCATTATTTTGCTTCAATTTCTTCTGTTTTCATTTTTCAACTTCGATGCAGTTACTGGGTAGTTTTTTTTTTGCTTGAAAACAAAATTTTATTATTATGGATTTCTCGTGTTTTTGTTACTTCTTTTAGCGTCTTTGTGTTTGTATCTTGCCTTCCTTTTTTGTTTTTTGCTTTTCTGATGGTCTAGCTTTCTTTCTTTAAGGTTTTAGTCGTCTTGTTAGTCTAATTTGCTCGATCTAGGTTTTGCTGAATTCAAGCTAGTCAAGCCGCTGGTAAGCTATTTTCTTTTGTCGCTAAACAGTTTTTATGCTTTCTCATGCATTTGTAAGTACCAGAGTCTTCGCTTTTGTGATTTCTATAATGGTCTTTTAGTATTTGAGTTATATGCTAAAATGGGTATTAGTTCGTTTTCTATTTATTCTCTTGAAGGGGTTTGAGTTTGTTAATTATTCAGATTAAATGGGCTTCTGAAATTAGGTGTCTGTTAATATGTATGCTTGCTTTTACTTGACCACCTTCTTGACCAATAAGGTTATAGAAAAAGGATTAAATTGCACGTCCTTTTGCATATCAACTAGGGCAATTTAGCTTATAATAAGGGTCATTACGATTAATAAGGGATGGAAACTGAAATTGATTGTTGGGTGGTTACATTAAAGGATAAACGAGGGCAAATTTTAAGTTCACTGTATAACACTGCAACAAGGTTGATGTGAAGTTGGGTAATTGTTGGATTTCAGTCTTTGTGACTGTGTATGCTCAGTATAAATGATACTAAGGTTGCATACTTTTTGTATCTAGATGGATTTTTGGCATTTCATTCAGTAAATTCTTGGAGTTTTTCAGAAGATAAAAATAGTAGAATTGGAATAGTGCTGCTTTCTCTCTTTTTCATGATGCTTTAAATGAGACAAAGCATATTGTCTTAGCTCTCGCAAAATTATTATCCAGAGATTCTGTCTTGATCCCTTTTGTGCCTTGAATTCTTGCTTTTATGGTATATTTTATTTTATATTTTTAATTTTTTTTGTGGGGTCTGAAAGTCATGACCCTTTGCAAAGTTGATGTGAACCCTTAACTGATGGAATTTCACCCGATCAAGAAGCAAGGGGGTTAAAGATTTTGTTTAATACTCCAGTGTTCCATGTAGCTGTAGTTTTACATGGTTAGACTGTAACTGCATTAGTGTTGTAAAAACGGACCAGATAAAGCAAGAACACAGCTAAAATTTTGAGAAAAATAAAGATAAAAGAGACACAGAATTCTCGTAGAAAAACTTTAAACGAATTAAGGTAAAAAACTACGGATAAGGATATAAGAATTTTATTAAAAGAAAATAATAGGAATTACAATATAACTCTTTAATTATTTTTTTTAATACTCTCAATTTTTCCTCACTGCCTCTCTCTTTTGGGATACTTCATATGCTTAACATCCATTGCCTATTTATAAGCAAGGGAAAACGCGTAGCAGAAGAGAATTTCATTTTGTCTTTTTTTTTTCTTTCAAAAAATTTCGGCGCCTCCAACAAAATTCTTCAATTGCTGCACCTTCAAAAATTTCGGCGCCTCATTGGTCAAAGTTTGTTGGCGCCCACAATTAGTAGGTCAATCTATGAACAGCTTAGTTCTGCAACAGTTGTGCAAGAGAGGTTCTCCATACATATCATGTGGCTCCCCATGAGTCATTGCCTTGTTATTAGGTTTGGGGATGGTTCTAACATTTTATTATAATTTACATTAAATTGTGAATTAAACAAGCCATGGACTTCTGTTTCACTTTATCCAGTTAGTATGTTTTTCCCTGGCATGTATATAAGCTTCCAAAATTTAGGGTTCCCCAACATATGATGTGATTTAGGCTTTTGTTATTTGATGTTTCAATGAAATGCTGGTGGCTTTTTGTAATGATTAGCAACTTGTTTAAACTAGCTGAGTTGTCATCTATGTTAGATGTTACTTAAATTGGTTGGTCACTTTATTTTTTCACGCTTATTGACCTGTTTCTCCCTCTGGTATAACATTAATGCATTACGCATACCAGCAAGGTCATTGGATTCATCTAATGTATTTTATAGTTGTGAACATATTAGATATATGGCTTTTATCTTTCCACTTTTCTTTAATCTTCTTTCCTTTTCCTCCAGCTTGTTTGTCATGGAACAAACAGTTGCAACACTTATAGACTCTACAACCTCTAAGATACAGCAGCTTCAGAAAGCATTTGCTGAACTTGAAAGTCACCGAGCTGTGACGCTCAACTTGAAATGGAAGGAACTTGAAGAACATTTTCATGGGCTTGAAAGGTCTTTGAAAAGGCGTTTTCATGAGTTGGAAGACCAGGAAAAGGAGTATGAATCCAAAACAAGAAAAGCCCGAGCAATGTTGGAGAAGCGTGAAGCTGCTGTTATGGCCAAGGAACAAGCTTCAATGGAGAGGCTTCAAGAGAAAAGAGATGCTGCTGTCTTTGCCATTACTAGTGCACTAGAGAAGAATAGGAAGGTATCATCTGTCAAACCTGCTGTTGTGGCTAGTGATGCCCATTGTGAGCTACCAACTATTGAAGACCATTCACCTGAAAACATGGCTGCTGAGAGTAACTTGGGAGAGACTATTAATTCTTCTGAAAATGGTAATGTAGAGGTGATGTCTTATCCAGAGTTAGTCAAACTATGTGAAGCAATGGACCCAGAAGCACTGCACAAATTTATATCCGACAATCGAAAGAATCTTGCTGTCCTAAAGGAAGAAATTCCACTTGCTCTAAAAACTGCTGAAAACCCTGCTCAGCTGGTTTTGAACTCTTTGGAAGATTTCTATCCGTTGGAAGTGCCAAATGTTGATGGAAAGAAAGATTCAGGTCTATTGGGTCTTCGTCGAACCTGTATCATGTTGATGGAGTGCCTTAGCATTTTGCTTGGTTATATAGATCTAGTTTCTATTTCTGATGTAATATCAGAAGGTATTAAGGAGCAGGCAAAGACGATTGCTGAAGAATGGAAACCCAAGTTGGATGGCCTTGATGTGGATGTTAGCAATGGGAACTCCTTGGAGGCACATGCTTTCTTGCAACTTCTGGCCACCTTTGGCATCGCTTCTGATTTTGATGTGGAGGAATTGTCCAGGTTGATTCCAATGGTTTCTCGTCGTCGCCAAGCAGCTGAACTTTGCCGATTTCTTGGGTTGTCAGAGAGGATGCCAGGTTTGTCTTTTTATTTGCATGTGTTCCCAAGCCTTTGAAGTCCCATCATAGTTTGCTAATACTTGTTAGCAAATTTATTATGTTGATTGCCATCTAATTGTTGTATTTTCAATTACCACATGTTGTACCTAGACTACTCAACATTATTATTGCTCTCCTACACTATTAGTATTGAAATCATTATTCACTTCAAAGCGAGGGACTTCAACTACTTTAGCTTCAATTCTTCTTTCATTGGTCCCATTTTATCTGTCCTATAGAAATTCATTTATTCTCCGCTGTTTTATTTTTGTTGCCCGCTAAGATGTTGTTAGTGAGCTTGGACATAGATTTGGGTCTTGCTGAATTGTGGAGAATTTATCTCATGGACTGGGTGGAAATATTTCTAGAGATGTCGTACCAGGTTTTTTTTAGAGTTGGAATTTTGGCAACCATGACCATTCAGATGCCATTTTCTATTTCTCCTTTAGTAATCATGCAATTGCACATTGTGCTTTTACTCTGTAATATGATGGGGTATGTCTGAATATTGGGTTGTAGATGCCATATCATCTTAGAGATCTTGAAAAGTGGAAAATCACCAAATTTATGGGGCCCAGCCATGAAGAAAACCTTATAGTAGCTGAAGATATGACCTTACCTTAGGACTCTTGTTAGATTAGGATTATCTTTGTCAGTTATTGTGATCTTTGGATGTCTATGTTCTGTAAATTTGCATCTCTTTAGACCTGGCATAAGAAAAGGTTGACATAATTTTCTTGGTGATTACTCTATTATTGCAGCTAGGCTCACACAGCTGAACTTAGTTATCTAGTAAAAAGAACATGAAGTCAAGTGTTTCCTTTTTGTTACTAGTTTTTCAACCTTCCATCGCTAATTGGTGTTTCTTTTCCTTTTTCTATCTTTTAAATTGTGGATTATTCATTCAGGTGTAATTGATGTACTTGTAAATAGTGGAAGACAAATCGATGCAGTTAACTTGGCTTTTGCTTTTGAGTTAACAGAGCAGTTCTCACCTGTATCTTTACTGAAATCATACTTAAAGGAGGCAAGAAAAACTTCTTCACCAGTCAAGCCTGGAAATGCATCACCTACTGCTGTGCAGGTAATATGCTGTCTCAACTGCATCACAATGCATTTCCCTCCTTAAGAATTTGGCTTTGTGCAGGTTGTGTATTTTGCCACAACTTTAAACTATGGTATAATGAATTGTTTCTCTATTGTTTGCTTTTGATAATTGCAACTGGTTACATGGATTGTTGATGCTAGGCCAATTCAACCAAATAAACTGTAAACTTAGAACTGTGATGGCTATTATGTATGATAATGAAAGTAGTTATGTGTGAAAACATGGAGACTGATATAGTTTGCTTATATTCAACGACAGTTTCTGCCGAAAACAATATCAAATCTTTTAATTGTTTTATGCACACACACAAATATTCTTGTATGCACGCATACCTTCTGATCCTAACCATTAAACTGCATGCTAGACCTTATCTCAGAACTTACTATATGTTTCTGTGGTCTTGTATACATTCAGATTGGTGGTAACCAAATATCCATGTGGCTTTAGTTAGAAAAGGCAACCCACATCTAGGATACAGGGTTTTGAAGAAAGAAGGGGTTAAGGGAGAGAGAGGGAGAAAGTTAGATACTAAATCTGTAGTAGAACCAAGATCTAATGTCACCAGATAAGCTGTAGGTGGAAGTTCTGTTGTAAATTTTCTTGCCCTACATGAGGTGATGGGTTTGCTTCCTTTTATAAACAGTAATCAAATAAGAGATCTTTTGGACTCTTGGCTGTTGCTGAGTTTTAATGAAGGTTGCCCAAATAACAAATTATTCTTGGTCAATAATTTGCATATGAATATCGAATTTTATTTCGGTACAGAATGAGGTGAATGAACGAGAGCTGGCTGCGCTTAAGGCTGTGATAAAGTGCATTGAAGAGCATAAGCTTGAGGAGCAGTATCCTACTGATCCACTCCAAAAACGCCTTAGTCAGATAGAGAAAGCCAAGGCAGACAAGAAAAGAGCGACTGAAGTTGCTAAGCCACAATCCAAGAGACCGCGTGCCAGTGGTGTTGGATGTGGGCCTCGTGTCACTAACGTTGCTGCTGACAAAACCTTCTACCCTAGAGTCACTGATAGGTACCTGCAGTACATGTATGACAGACCATATGTTTACCCTGGACCTGCTGACAATCACGTTCCCGCACTCATGGGTTCTGCTACTTACAACTTCTCTAGTCATGGCAACTACTTTGGAAATGCCTACCAGTACCAGGCCCCTTATCTTCACTAGTTAGTAAAGACAGGCCAAAAAAAGGTGACTGATCCTGATTTTAACTGCTAGCCTTAACCCTTCAGTCCGTTGATGTTGTATGAATGAATTTAGTTATCTTTTAAGAAAAAACTATCCTGTTAATTTTTAATCTTCTGTACAAGAGATAATTTGATCCTCTAATAGATGTACTCTGTTTTGTGTATGTGCTGCTTCATTATCTTTTTTTCTTTTCCCTGTACTTTGTTGCGTCTTTATTCTTTTATGCATTGTTCTCTTCCTACTGGGATATATATATATATATATATATATATGTGTGTGTGTGTGTGTATGTATACTTGAATAAAACCCTAGTTGAGTGGCAATAGACATGAGTTCATCTTATAACTAATCGTTCAGGTAGCTTAATACTTTCTTCCGTGTAATGTTATAGATGTTGTGATAGTGTTTCTGCTGCTTTCTGGATAATGTTTAGCTACCGATTCTATTTTCTTGAAAAGCAAATCCAATGGGCTCAAGTGATATGAAAAGCTCTATTTCTAGTGGAAATAAGAAGCCTAGATCACATCTGAAAAGCTTAATACAAGAAAAGTTATTTCCTGGATTTAAATCTATAAGGGCTCTTGGTACTATTGTGTTTCTTCATTTTTATTTTTATTGGAGCATTAGAGTGGGAGTGGGAGTAATCTTGGTCGAATATCCCCATCATTAGATTATGGTTAGATCCTTTGATAAAATTGAAAATTACGCTTTCATTTTTTTAAAAAAATTTTAAAACTATATTTTCTATTTATCTTTAAAATGTATACTGTGATATTTTTATGAATTTTTTAAAAAAAGAAAAATATTTAAATTTGAAAATATTTGTAGTTTAAGATATTTTCAAAAACACCAACATAAATAAAAATATTTTTAGGAGTACTCACTCTTTTTTTTTTTTAAATATTAACTTTTCAATTGTTAATTTTAAAAATACTTTGCTTTAAGAGATGTATCTATGTATATATTTAATACATTAATAGTATATTTTATTTTTAGAAATATATATATAAAAAAAGGCAGTCCGGTACACGAATGCTCCCGCAATAAGTGGGGTCTGGAAAAGGGTTGGACCCATTGAATTTTTATACGCGGCCTTCTCTTGCAATTAATTGTAAGAAGCTGTTTTCACGACTCGAACCCGTGACCTCATGTTACACGGCGACATCACTTACCGTTGTGTCAAGATTTCATTCTTCGAAAATATATATATATATATTTTTAATATATTAAAAAATATACAAAAAATTATAAAATATTAAAAAAATTTAAAAAAGGACTGTAATATAATTTTTTAAGATGCTTTTTATGAAATAAAGTTGGGTTTGAATACAATATACTTATGAATTCTGATTTATTAATATTAATAATTTTCTGATATAACTGAGATTTAAAAAAAATCTCATAAAAAACTTAATTATTGTATATCAAATACTATTGGAATGGATGGAGTCCAACTAAAACTGTAAAATTAATAAATAGTAAATAAGAAAAAAGGAAATGTCTATTTATTCCCGGCTTCTCAAATAAACTCGTTCTTTCCCTCCAAAAAAAACAACTATTCATATTTTCGCTCCTTCAAATTCAAAAGTTTTTAATCTTTCTCTTTCTCCTTATGTAATAATTTACTGCCGGAAATGAGAATCTCCGAAATCTCATCGCCGGATCTCCGGCAATCCAGTGCAGATCCTCAATCCAATCATCATCACCATAACCTCATTTCTCAAATCGAATCACTAATCAAACAAACAGAAAGCTTCTCTCCTACCAATCCCTTGCCAGAAACTATATCTTCCGAACTCCGCCAAATCCTTTCTCAACTGACTCAACTTGCTCCTTTCCCTAACTCGCTCAAGCTCCATATCTGGAAACTCAGCTACCGCCTATGGAATGCCTGCGTCGACATTTCCAATACGGTTTCCATCCGTCCCTCCTCCTCTTCCATCACCCAACTCCACCCCGTTCTCCGACACATCGCCGCCGACATGCTCTTTCTTGCAGGTGATGTCGTTGGTGCTCCATCTCCAGCCATCAAGTCCGCTTCCTTCTACCATAAGACTGGCCTCGTATGGCATGATCTAAGAAAGTTCGATCTCGCTTCTACTTGCTTTGAAAGAGCTACTGATATCGTTTCAAAACTCGATATAACAAAAATATCGGATTCAGGAGAGAGAAAATTACTTCTAGATTTAAATCTCGCGAGATCCCGGACTGCCTGGGAATTATCGGACAAAAATCTCGCGGTAACGTTATTGAATAGGGCAAAAAATCTGCTGTTCGGGTCGTCCGATCACTGCAAACTGCTAGCAAGTCAATACTTGGCATTTGGCAAGTGCGGTTTATCGAAGAACGAGACTAATGCTTATAATCAAGCATTGAAACTGTTGAACGAAGCTTTAGATCTATGCGAGAAAGGATGCAGTGCATCGAGAACACGAGAGCAAAAGGTGGAGCTCAAAGAATTGAAATCTAAAGCACTCCGGTTCATCTCTGCCGTACACTTGCAAAAAGGAGAATATGAGAGTGTGATTAAATGCGTTAGGATTTTGAGAGAAGGCAGTGATGGCGGTGGAGAGCACCATGCTAGTCTCCCTGTTTTGGCTATGAAGGCCTGGTTGGGGTTAGGGAGGTATGAAGAAGCGGAGAAGGAGTTGAGGAGCATGGTTGTGAGTAAAGGAATACCTGAGAGCGTTTGGGTTTCCGCAGTGGAGGCATATTTTGAGGCAGCGGGTACAGCTGGGGCGGAGACCGCTAAGGGAATGTTTTTGGGTCTCTTAGGAAGATGCCATGTAAGCGCCGGCGCTGCAGTTAGGATGGCTCATAGGGTAATTGGTGACGCCGTTGGCAGTGGAGAAGGGTTCAGAGTGAGGGCCAAGGTGGTGGTGGAGTTAGTATCTGACGAGAGAGTTGTGGCCCTTTTTGCAGGCGAGGCAGTGACCAAAGAAAGGAAAGCAATGCATGCTGCTCTTTGGAATTGGTATGTTCATATGGATCTCCTTCCGGAAAGTGTCCATACTATTATTTTTGCTTTCCTTGTGTGTTGCTTCGCCTTTGCAATTTATCAATTCTGTGGAAACTTTCATGTTTTGTGATTTTCTTCTTAACATATCCATTTTATCGATCAAGGTGCACATCATATCACGTTTTCTAGGCTTTTTGGCAATGGTGTATCCAATTTATGAATGAGATCTACTATATGTTTATAATGTAACCTAGGGCAATTTGGATAGTATTTCATGGTAATTTTCAGTATTCTAGGATTTTTCTGAAAACGGGAGGAGTATAATTGAGTTCTGTTTTTTATGTTTATGAAAGCTATTTCACTTGCTTTCAGGGATTGTGCTTTCCGTGAATAAAATAAAATCCTGAGCAGGCATGGAAGGGTTATTTTATGCACTTATTGACATATAAAAGGCCTTGTATAGTAAGTTTTAAGGCATGCAGAAACTGTTTCATTTGCTTTTAATTTTGCTTCCAAGAATAAAATAAAAGCTTGGAAGCAGTAATTTGCAGTACTTGACATACAAGTGTTGGGATGTTAAGTCTGAATGCAACCAGCTTACAGCAGCTTCTAAATAGGATATTTGAAATATGAAATGCTTGCTCCTTGATGGAAGTTACACTAGGAATCTGCACTAATTCCAATTGGTCGTCTTCCTTTCTGTTTATTAAATTATTTATCAATTAACATGGAGGTTGGCTTGGTTGGCTGGTGGCTTTGCTCCCCATGTTTTTGATGGCAATTCAATTTGATTCCTGGACTAGCCAGCTTGCAATTTCATTGCTTTCAGGGAGGATATTTGCTTTTGATAAGATTTGGGAGTAAAAACATAGTATTATGCTTTTAAGTTGGTGTAATACCACCTAATTGATCAAATAGTAATAGTAATAACAATAAATCTTTATCAACTGTTTCTTTCCTATAACTGTTGCTTACTTCTGTTAGTAACTCACTTATCAGAAGACAAACTATACTGAAACTTGGGAAATTAATGCTTGATTTAATCCTGTATATTGATCCAATAGTCGGATTCATTCTCTATGAATTTCTGTTTTTTTGACCTCATGCTAGCGTGGCTCTTTTAATGTGGATTAACATGCAACCTTGATAATCCATTGAAGTGGTATCATGGAATTAAAATAGTTATTTTAGAGTCCCAGGGTAATAAACCAAGCATAGGTTGCACCTTACTTCTTTTGACTTTTTAATGTGATATATCTTCTAACTTTTGCCTTACTGAGAACTGTTCATGCAATCTTAAATCTGCTGATGGTGGTTGGAACTAATAGTGGGCTGTTTCTCAATTTATTGAATTGATGTGATGGATTTATTTTGGTGTATAATAGTTATTAGAAGGTAAGACGCATAAATCATTTAATTTCCAAGTCAACTTGATCATTGAGAGAAATCATCTGTTTAAAAAAACTTTCTTATGAAATTGGGTCTTTTAACCATTCTCTCACTGTCTTTACAGTGCTTCAGATCATTTCAGATCAAAAGATTACAAGATGAGTGCAGATTTGTTCGAAAAATCACTCCTTTATATTCCATATGACATAGAGAACAGAATTCTTCGAGCCAAGGGATTCAGAGTTTTGTGTCTTTGCTACCTTGCTCTCAGTCAGCTTGATAGAGCCGAAGAGTACATCAATGAGGCTGTAAAGGTATTGGAAACAATACCAAACAGGAGTTATTGCTAAGATCCTTAAAACACATAAATTAGGAACATTTTAATGCTATTCTGTTTTTGCAGCTTGACCCCAACACTGCCTGTTCTTTTCTTAAGGTGCTTCCTGTCTCTCTCTCTCTACACGCACAACATACACACAAGCATACAGCATATGTGACAAAAGCACATGGTTGCAACATGATATTGCTTTTGGTTTGTGCAGTTCAAAATCTATCTTCAAAAGCATGACCACAGTGGTGCTATCGATCAGATCCAAGCAATGAAAACTTGTCTCGATTTCACTCCAGACTTTCTTTCTCTCTCAGCCCATGAAGCTATTGCCTGTCATGCACTTTCCGTTGCTGTTGCCTCTTTATCCAATCTCCTAAATTTCTATACCTCAGGAAAACCTATGCCAACAACAGAAACAACAGAAGTTGAAGTGTTACGAACTATAATCACAGTTCTCTCTAAGGACTCGGGCAATGAATTAGAAGTCCTCAAGTTCATGAAATGGGCTCATGCAAGAGCGTCTGAACTTGGGAACGAATGCTTTTTTGGCAAAGGAGAAGTAGGAAGACGAGAAAAAAATTGGTTTGTGGTAACTTCATGGAATTTTGGGGTGAAGTGTGGGAAAGAGAAGAACTATGAACTATGTACGGAATTTTTAAGATTGATATCAGAATTCTATGCTGGTGTTACTGATGGGCAACTGGAGGAAAACAGTGTTGTGATCTGTAAATCACTGATATTGACTGTATCTGCCATGATAGCTTCAGAGAATCGAAAGAAAGTTGCATTGACAGACAGTGAAGTGAAACAAGCTGTTGAACTGCTCGATAAAGCAGGAAAGGTACATCTGCAGTGCAATTTCTATATTTTGCTGGTGAATTATGATAAATTGATATGCTTCCTTGCTTGTTGGAAATGAAAGATGCCTGGAATATGTGGTGCATTGTGTGCTTCACATATTCTCTTTAACCCTGTGTAACTGTTTGATGTGTGGATGCAGATGCTAACTTCAATGGGAGCTCAATTTAATGATGATAAAAATACTACAGTTGAGCCAAAGTTTTACTTCATGTACACCTTCAATGCTTATAACATAAATGGGCGACTTGATAATTTAGGGTCCCAAAAACAACTACACCTTGTAAAAAGTTTTGCCAGCTCAAAGGCTTGCAATCCAAAGTACCTTCTCCAAATTGGCCTCAGTGCTTCTCAAGGTCTGCAGTCTAATCCTGAGGTAGCCACATTTGCTCTAAATGCGTGCCTTTCAGCCGTGCTTTCATCTGCCTCGCCGGACTATCAAGATATTGCTCTCATTGTTCGAACACTGATTTTAGTATCAAGCATTCACAAAGGTGATTCAGACGATGATGTCGTGTATAATATGTACAAGCAAGCATACAGAATAATGGTTGGGTTGAAGGAAGGTGAGTACCCCATCAATGAAGGAAAATGGCTGGCGATGACAGCATGGAATCGAGCAGCAGTTCCTGTGAGGCTGGGGTTAGTTGATGCTGCAAATAAATGGATGAACGTTGGATTGGAGCTTGCAAGGAAGGTTTCAGGGATGGAGACATACAGGGCATGTATGGAGGATTTCATTGCTGATTTTGGGAAGAAATTCCATTTGCAGAATAATGGATAAAGTAAGCACTTGTCTACTACCATATAATGTGTGCATCTTGTAAAGATTATTGACAGAGTAGCAAGTATTGTTCGCAAAATATTGTATATGAAATACTTGAGAATTGAGATATGTTAAATTCAAATCAAGTAGTGAAGCTAAATACTATGAAAACTAATATAGTTTTTTTCCCTCCAAATTTTAATGTGATAGAATTAAAATTTTGGGTTAATTACAAAACATGAGAATAGTTTTGGGTGATTTCCGTCAAATACAATTAAAAATCACATTAGTAACTTAAGAAGTTTCATTTGATTTTCAAAAAAAAACTTATTTACGACTTTCTTTTATTATTTTCTTGTTTGATATAATTAGTTAAAATTTTTATTTAGACAATAAAAATTATATAGTTTATTTAGGTGATATCGTCATATATTGAAGCTAAATTTAAAAATAATTTTTTTAAAAAAATAAAGCTTTAGTTTATTCAACTCGCTTTAGATAAGAATTTATTTTCTAATAGTTACCTTATTTAGTGAAAATTAAATTTATAAATTTAATAAGAAAATTAATTAAATTTTTGAGGGAAATTAAAATTAGCAAAAAAATCTCGGAAAAAAACTAGTTTGTTGCCATGGAGGCCGCGACTTTACCAGCCCAGCCCATTGGCATTAATCTTTATCGTCCTCCTCTCTTACTCGCTGTCTCGCTGCTCTCATGGCTATGATGATGTCTCTTTCCATCACCCTTTCTTCTTCTCCCCTCATCCAAAACCCTCAAATTCTCCTCCTCTAAACCCAATTCTCATCAAACTTACTTTCCATTTCCCAAAAATTCGTTTCTTCAAAATGCTCTCTCACTAGCTAAAACCTCTGTCTCTTTCACTACAATTCCGCTTATCATTTCTCTTCCTTCACTGGCTTCTGAAGCTTTAACTACCCCAGCTGAGCAAGTCTCTGATAAAATAAACTTGGAATCGACCTTAGTCTCAATTGATGATTTCTTCAATAGAAACCCATTTTTCGTTGCTGGATGTACTTTCATTTGGCTTGTCGTTATACCTATAACCAAACAGTATTTGAGAAAATACAAGTTTATTTCTGCCATTAATGCGTTTCGTAAACTGAAGGATGACAAGGATGTTCAGCTTTTGGATATCAGGGACAAGAAGAGCTTGGTGGCTATGAGGTCACCCAATTTGAAGATTCTGGATAAGAGTGTGGTTCAGGTTGAGTTCTCTGAGAAAGATGAAGATGGGTTTGTGAAGAATGTGTTAGAGAAATTTTCAAACCCAGCAAACACCATCTTGTGCATTCTGGACAAGTAAGTGCAGTAGTCAGTACTATTCTCTAGTTCTCAACTTAAAATTTTTCCATTTAGCGCGTGCTGCAATTGAAATAATTGGGAACTGGATAATAATCTTACAATTATAAAGAATAGAAATGGTGAAAGAGGGATTTCGTGGATAATTATTTTATTTTTTTTGTTGTTTTTACTTTGTATGGATACTTCTGGTTTATCATTATAAAGAACTAATGTCCCTGAAATATGAAAAGTTATTAGCTTGCAAAATGATTCACCGCACTGATCCTTAACAGACTGTGTTCCAGAAAATGTGATGCACGCAACTCACCAGATTTCAGTTCTTTTGTTTAGGAAAATACATTTTCTTTTTTGTTTGAAATTGTCTTGGGAAGTAAAATGCATCTTTAATGGGAGGAAAAAAAGGTTTTTGGTTGAAACATGACTAAAGCTGGTATTATTTTTATTTGTCATTTTGGTGAAATGGGTATGGTGTGTGATGTTCTTGGGTGAATATAATAACAGCTGCTGGCAAATAAAAGCATTTTGCGACTCTTTTGACATCACTAACTTTGTGTAATTATCATATGAGTTTCTGCTAAGGATATTATTCCTTGTTTTCTTCTATTTTGAGCGACACACAAAGGAGATTTAACTCATCTGGTATCAAAATAGTCACCCCAAAAATTTGGACCTTAATGTATGACTTGTGAAAGAAAATTTTCAGCTCATAGTGTTGAACTTTTTTTTGGCTGTAGAACATTTTGGCAACCAATCTGTTTGTCTCTAAGTTCCAAAGCTTTGTACTCCTTATTTTATATCAATTCAGATTGTGGACTTAAGTCTAGAGTCAAGACTGTATTGGCTCATTTCAATTTCCTTTCTTTCGTGTAAAATGTTTCTCTTTAATTTCTTTCTCGTTTTCTCCTTTTGTGTCTAAGGTAGTTTTGATGGTAATTCATTGAGAGCGGCAGAGTTATTGTTCAAGAATGGATTCAAAGAGGCTTATGCAATAAGGGGTGGGGTCAGAGGCAAAAAAGGGTGGTTGGTATGGTTATTTTCTTATGCTTACTTCACTGCTTTTCTCATATTAGCACTTCAACATATCAAGACCCTGGTCGACCTATAGAACAAAATGACTAAAGGTGGAATAATTCTCCTCAGAAATTGACTTAGCTTGAGAAATCCTTATATTTCAGTTCATAATCTGGGAACAAGCTTAATGCTAATTGAAAATTTTGATGAAGAGTTACCCTGATTGGTAATCTTAAATTTACAATCTTGTTGCTAACTGATAATTTATTGAAAATAGCCAACTGATTACACAAGCCTTCAACTCTTTGAGGGAAGAGAGAGAAAAAAAACCACCTTTCAAGTGGTTTTGGTTAATGATTAAGGTTACTGCATCAATTTTCATCCTATTTTAAATCACATACATTTTGCTGAGGGTTGTTGGCTTCTTCAATGGTAAATGTGCAGATTTACTTGACATATAATGGTACGCTAATAGGAAGTCCGCGTAGCAATACAAATCATATTTTGTGAGGTCATGAAAGAGGGATGCCAGAAAGCATTTTCTGGTTTGGATTCTATTTCTTGTGAAATTAGTTTAAAGGTTTATCTTTTGCACAAAAAAATATAATATGGGATTCTGAAGGTTATTTGGGAAAGTATTTTTCCTGAGCTCCTGAGATGCCATACTTGCCCTATTTCCCAGTGTATTTCTCTGGCTTAGCTTCTCTTAAGAAGTGCAATCATTTAAACTCTTATTTGTGTAGACAGAGGAAGAGGATGGAAGGCAAAATAGTGCTTGTAGCATCTGACATAATTTATTTTCTTTTTTCACGCTTGCTTCATCACAGGCAATACAAGAAAACCTTTTACCACCTTCCGCCCATATGTTGCCCAAGAAGAAGGCTAAAATCTCACAACTGGAAGTTAATGGAGTTGGCCAGAAAAGTGAAGAAAAGAATGGTAGTTCCTCTGCCGTGGCCCTCCCTGCAGAAAGGCAAATAGCAGAAAATGGACATGTAAACAAGTTGGCGAAATCCACATCTCAATTGAAGATTGATTCCAGATCTCCCTATCCTAATGTATATCCTCTTTCTCTCTCTCTCACTCTCTCTTTTGTGTGTGTTATATAAGCATGTTAGTCTATCTGCAAGGCTGTTATCTGTGAGCTTTCAGAGTTCACTTCATAAGTCATATGACAGGATCGGCATTGTACTGGGAATAGTGGAGTGGAATAAATATATATAAATAAATAAATTTATATAATATGTAATATTATCTTGGCCTTGAATGAGGATATATTTTGGGTGGCTCCTCTGGGTTGGGTTGGGAGGGTTCTGGTGTTACTCTAGTCCCAAAGTTCAAATGGATTGCTTGAATCTTCAGAAAATTTAGAAATAGTGGATTTTTAAGAAGTTTCTTGATAAAGCATCCTAGAATGACATGTTGCTTTAATATCTAGGGTAGTATAAGAGTTATTGGCGATGTGCTGATTAATATTGTTACTGAAACTTATATAAAGTGTTTTTATATCTTAGCAATCCAATGATTTCCTAGAAAAAAAGATAAAAAAAAGGAAAACAACAAAGAAGGGGTTGATGACTTGAAATGTTTGATGTTCTTTGTATTGAGTTTTTGTGCTTAAGGAAAGCATGATATGAAACAACAATGTCTATAACTCATAAGCATGTTTATTACTGCAATTTGCATGTAGATGGCACTTGAAATCCAGTAGTAACATTTGGTTTTTGTTTTTTTGTTTTCTTACAATTTTTAATGCAGTACCCAGATTTGAAACCCCCATCTTCTCCAACCCCATCAAAGCCATAAAAAATTGCTGCAACTTGACTTCTTTGAAGAAGTATCTTTTTTGGGATTGAAGCTCATACAGGTGTAATGGAGCTTTTGTTTCTGTATTGTAATTGATTTATTTCTCAATTTTGATAGTAGTTGATTGTGTATTTTTAGGTCCAGAGATTTATATGGAGAATGTAGAAATTTGTCATTTGCTCTTCTTTCTCTGTGGGAATTACCTGTGAATTACTGCATTAAGTATGAAGAATCTATCATAATCCAAAAACATAATCTTTGTCTTATTTCACGGCCAATCTTATTCTTACTCGATCCTTATTATTGACTCTGATACAGATGTTAATTCATGATGGCTTTTATGAATTGTGCGTGTGAAATTGCTTTTAATAATCCATCTCTGACTCAAGTTTAGTGGGCATTGAGCTTTCTCCAAATATGGTCCAAAAAAATAAATAAATGATAGGATTATTACTTTTTAACTTTTTCCAGGTTAATATTTTAAAATTTGGTTTGGTTTCGATTTTCTTAGAATTCTGTTTGATTTTATTCAATTCGGGGTCCAAAAATGGCATACGAAAATATTTGCATATAAAAACACAATAATTAGTCACATTTTATAATAAAATCATAACAATTTTATTATAGTATGTGAATTAATTTATTCAATCTCACATCAATTTAGTCCAATATTTAAAATTTAATTATTAAGGAAATTTTGAATAGAATAATTTTTTTTTAGATTGGATGGGAGGATTCAAGTTATGAAGGCAGAGATAAAACAAAATTCATCAATTTTGAAATAATAACAATTAAAATAATCTTTTTATTTATTTATTTTTTATTTTTCATATTATCATTTTATAATTTTTTATTAATTTTACGTATATATGTCCGGTATAGATAAAATTTTTTTAAAAATTTAAATTCTTGTTAAACTATATACATTGTGTACTGTAATGTACATGAGTTAGTAGAATAAAAGCTTGAATACAGAAGTGACAAGGAATATGATATTTGCAAAATTTATTATATTTGAATTCAAATTCGTTTAAGTTTAAAATACTCATATTCATTCTAGACTGTGAATATTCAAAGACGTATATATCCAACCATAATCTAAACTCATAAAATATAGAAAAATATTATTGGTTTTTGGCCAAATCTATTTATAAACAACCCATAATTTATATATTTATCAAAATCTATTTATAAATAAACCATAACTTATATAAATGGATGGAGACTAATCGAATGTCCAAAGATACATGATCCACCGCCGTAGATACATTTGTCTTTTGAATTTAGTGTATGTAAAAGAACATAATCAGCTTGTATTTTCTTCACCTGAAGTGGGGAGACTTCATTCTTGCTTCTGCAGGTCCGTACAAATTTTAATTTTTTATCTCGTTCGATTTCATTTTTTTTCCGTTTAAGAATTTCAAATTAGTTACAAATCGATTCAATATGTTATTATTATTATTTTTAAATTATGTAGATTACAGAGTTCTTAGGGATTTTGATAAACCCTAGGTTTTATTTGATTCATATTGGATTTCTAAATGTTAAGGTATTGCTTCTATGATCTTAGCCGTGACAGATTTCTAAGGGGGGTAATCATGAGTGTTTCATCTTGGGATGGAACCCTCTCGCAAAATGATTTTCCTGTTGCTGCTCGTGCTTTTGCAGAGAAATGGAGAAGGACTAACCGTACTATCCCTCCTTGGTTATGGATTGACAGCCGAAAACTACCTCTTATTGTTTCTCAAGTGGGTCAATTTTTAAGCTATTGCAACTCTCGTGTTCTATAGCCTTTCTCATGGTTTAATTGCTTTTTCCTCTCCTCTTGCCAGTCTGAGGGATTCCTGTCAATGGAGAACATACCTTTTCTTAGATTGAGTGTGGTCAGTTCTTTGATGTTATAATGAATTAATAAGTTTCTGATAGTTTAGCACCATAATTATCGTTAAATGTTTTGCACAGGACAATGAAGCAAGTGCTTCTGGTATAGAAGAGACCGGTTTCCCTGAGGAAGAAGAGCCACTTGATGATGCCACGTTGGTATTCCATGATTTATCCATCCAATTTCTGCTTTAGCTTATGCAACTAGATACATGTTTTAATCATTCAACTGGAAGTCATACATTTCAATTTATTGTTTATTTATCCTCATTTTCCTCAAGGATCAGTTGATTCTTTTGTTCTCCGTTGCAGCTGAGTGCAATATAGACTTTCTTTGTCTCGAAGCATTTTAGCTTATGCAGCTAAACATATTTCAAATTTCTTGCTTATTCTTTATCGTTTTCCTTGGGCCAACTGATCTATTTTTTCTTTGTTGCAAGGTACATGACGATTATAATGAACCACATTACTATGATTACCATATAGTCTACAGTGCTTCATATAGAGTTCCGGTGCTATATTTCCGTGGGTATTGCAACGGTATGTTTAACTCCCTTTTATATGGTTTATTATAGTTACACATATATTTATATTAGTTGATTTGCAATGTGCTTCTTTCGCTGAAATTTCTTGCACTGTGTTACTGAATGATAACGCCAAAATTAGATCTGCTCTTCATTTTGCATTATATTATTTTATTGCTGGAGTATTTGTCATTCATTATGACCTGATTTAAATTTTGTTAAGATGGACGGCCTTTGTCATTGAATGAAATTGAAATGGACCTTCCAGTTTCCTCTGCAAAGGCGTTGCTGGAATCAAAGTGGACTTTCATAACTCAGGAGGTACATTTTTCCCTATATCCATTTTTGTTGACATGATAATTTGGAACTGCTTTCTGCTTTTCTTTTTCTTTTCATTATTGCATTACAATGGAATGCTATGTGAATGACATGCCAATTCATATGGCATTTTGATAACTTTCCAGTCTGTTGTGGTTTCATGTTGCTTGTGGCGGTGGAGGATAGATACTCATCATCTGCAATTTTAACACCTTATTTGAATTTTAGTTAAAAAATAAATTATATCAATTGATTTAGAGTGTACTTGTTCATTTTCTCTTTATAAAGAAAATATTAAAAAAAAAAAAAAGAAATGCAATTTAAATGCATAATTGTGTATCAAGGGAAATACATTTGAGTGATATCTATCTGTTTTAGTTTGTATTGGCATGAACAAAGAGTTTGGCATTGGAATGTGAAGGAATGAATGGACTATAGACTTCGAGAGTGACATACAAAAATCATGCAGTGATTTCTCTTGATACAAAATTTTTTGTTTTCAGTAACCTGGTAAAAGGGCAAATGTATACAGAAGACAATTAGTATTGGCTCACAATCTTTATTTGTTTAAACCTTAGTTTTCGAATGCATGTTTAGAACTCAGGAGTACTAACTAATAACTATTTGACTCAAGGAGCATCCGTACTTAAACAGGCCATGGTACAAGTTACATCCATGCGGTACTGGTGAATGGATGAAGTTGCTTCTTCGTGGTAAAGCAGCTTTTCCTGAAAAGAAAGTGGACCCCGAACTATATTTCGTGGCTTGGTTGTCAGTAGTTGGACAGGTGATTGGCCTTAAGCTTCCTTTACAGATGGTGTGATTGCTATGTTTTGGAGAAAAAAGAAAATGAAATTCACGGTGAAATGTTCAAGGAAACAAATTAGTCCCTCCTAGTGAACGCGTAAAATATTTAATTCTGTAGTTATTCTGAAAAGAAATGTCAATGATGAAGACTTAAAGCGAGGATGAAACGCTATGTAGAGAAGCATGGTACCCCCCAACAAATCTAAATAATGCTTTTTGTGGCATGACATTTTTCAAACTTATTTTGTATTATCTTCTAGTTATTGATATGATATTTCGTAACTCAAAGGTATCACATTGGGAGAAGGTGCAAAAATGCCTTTGAAATTTTTGCTAAGATATAAATTAACTCCTAAAATTTTTTTCATTTATACACTTAAAATTTGCGCAAATATACCAATTGGCCTTTATAGTTTTATAAAGTTGACTAACTTTTAAGGACATTTTTCAAACTTCCTATGTATTATTATCTTCTAGTTATTGAAACAATATTTCGTAGCTCAAAGGTACTACATTTATCATTAAATTTCATTCAAGAATCAAGATATTCAAAAAATGCCATGCTACATATAAAGTGAAGGGCTTTGGCCTTTTATGAAACCGGTAGATTAAAAAGCAACAGCTACAATGAAAATCCCTGGTTACTGCGTAGCGGGCTCACTATCTTGTCTTTCACTTCTATTGTAAACTCTAAAAGCGAACTACAGTTGGTTTAAATCTACAAACCTTAGAAGCGATCAAACTCTCTTGTTGATATGTTCGCAGTTCACCAAACACCGTGCAGAATATAACCCGTCCAGTCTCTGGCTCAAGGAGGTTTTCTTTACCCAGGCTAATGCTAAGTCTCTTCCTTCATATGAATACCCGATGCTATACTACTCTCCAGTACTCGACTAAAGTAAACCAGAAATTCTATATTACCTTCAGCACCTTTTAAAGGAGACTCGATCCATCCTTTGCTGCAGAATCCAAAGGTTTCCACACCCGTTATAATCTTGTCAAGAACCTACATAATGAAAACAAAAACAAAGACTTAATAGTTATTTTGCAATAGCACGAAGCTTGGTCAGAGATGGCCAAAGCCGTTTGGCATGTTGGAAAGAGGGGAGAAAAATGCATACCTCTTGATGTACTAGGGGATCTCTTACTATGCCACCCTTTCCCACCTGCAAAGAATATTATGAATTGAATTTTGTAATTGAAATGTTAACAATAATAAGTTCTATTATCATGAGATCATGCTATTATTAGGCAGAGGATTCAGCAGCATATACTAGCTATAGAAGTACAAAAAGATATTGGCAACTGTTTTCCAGTGCATCTGAAGCAATAAGTACAACAGCGACCTTACCACACCAAAAACCTAAAATGGAAAAACAATTAGGATGGTAAATTATTATTTAACTAGGGCCCTTATAATTTCATTACGAGCATTGAAAAACTTTCTGTGAATATAGTATCTATTGTCTTCTTATGCTTAATGCTTTGTTCCACTTAAAGTTCAGCTAACACCAGACAAGGAAACCAAAAGCAGATGCCAGTTGTGCTATCCAAAGCCTGGTACTGTATGCTATGCGGCTAAGAAAATCCAGAACATTGGTTTCTTACTTGTGGTCTGTGAGCTTCAAATTGAGGTTTAACCAGGGTGACTAACGAGGCATCTTCCTTCATAACATTGACTACAGCAGGCATGACCTGCATAAAATGAATAGATAGTGAATTAACCAACACAGAGTGCAAAAGCCAGGAACACTATGGAAGGGTGCCACCTTAGGATAAAGAGGTCTAGCCATGTAAGAAGAAAGCTCCACAAAGGAATTGTTGGATATAACCAATCAAAAGTTAGCAGACATGGCATCATAAAATCTTTACCCAGGATTGAAAGCTTACCAGGAGAATGGAGATGAAAGAAAGATCTAGAGTCACTAAATCAACTTTTTGGGGGAGTCCAGATAGGTATCTCAAGTTTGTTCTTTCTACCACACAAACACGGTCATCTCGGCGAATTTTGTCTGCCACCTGATGAAGTCATTGTATAAATTCCATCAATCCACTCAGAAATCATCAATTAAGAAGTTATCTAGCCCTTATATTATCATTCACAGAACATCCAGAACAATCATGACACTCATACCTGTCCATAACCTACATCAACCCCATAGACAAATGATGCACCATGCTGAAGCAGGCAGTCAGTAAATCCTCCAGTTGACAGCCCTGAATCAAGAGCTACTTTACCAGCCACATCAACACCCAACTGTTCAATGGCAGCTTCCAACTTATATCCTGCTCTAAATTAGCAGACAAAAGAGTCAAGTTAATATTTCTAGATCACCAAAGCAATGCAGATAGATTGAAAATTTTATGTCTGACAGGATCGTTCAGGGGAAGTAATCACCTACATACATATTTTGGAACTTCAGCCACTATCTCTACAACAGCATTGTTGGAGACAGGTGTTCCAGCTTTGTTCACAGGTTTCCCATCCACAAATACTTTACCTATGCAACAACTAAGTCAGCACCAAATATGCTTATGCTAACACATTGATGAAGAAAAATCAAGAGTTAATAGCACAAATTCAGTTCATGCTGTTACATAGTTGCATATATAAACACAATATAGCATGTGATTTTGCAAGTTCAATATTTATTACTCGAGTAAATTACCTAGCAAACAGCAAACCAGAAAGAAGAAATGACTATTTGCAGTTGAAGAATGCAGCTAACCTTGTAAAATCCACGACTGTATAAATGTTCGGCTGTATTGCTGGAACCTTTCAAGACATATTTCATCCAGCCTCCTTTTCCTAAAAGGTTCAGTAATAGAATAAAACATGATAAAGAGAATAGTACAAAGAACTAAACACACCTTTGTTACCAATTTTAGATAATAGTTACAATAATCAATGTTGCATTTATTAATTCTTTATCGATATGATATCGAAAAGCATTCAAATTTGATATTAAATTCAAATTTAACAAATTTACAGACTGACTAGAAACGGAGTGGCTTACTTCTTAGGTATTTGTAACTTTCCTGCCTTTGCAACAGTAAAGCTTCTAAAAGAACAAGGCAATTCCAGTTTGACCCATCTAACTGAAAATCACAATGATTAGAATAAAGTAATAGATAAATGTAGAAGGAGACTGAAAATGGAGCAATTCTTTATACCACCAATTGTTTGTGAAAAATAATCAATGAATTGAAAAATAGCCAATCAGTGACAACAAGGATTCTAAAACCCAAATATGAGTTGAAAAAATAAATTGAATTATATATATATACACACGCGCACGCGCGCGAAGGAGAGAGAGAGAGGTACCAGTAAGATTAGGAGGGTAGGATTTGGATAAGAAAGAGAAGGCGTAAGTAGCAGTATTGCAATTACTACAACAGCGAGAGATGATAGGAAGATTCAGAAACTTCAGCGCCATGTTTAGGCCTTTGTTTATAAATAGATCAGCAGCTGATAACCAGAAAACGCTAATGGGCAAACCCAAAACTCTCTCTTACTCGCGCAGAGACTCAGACCTACCGCACCGAAGCAATTTCGATTGTTGATGAATGATAATTACAGGATATGCCCATTAAACCTTGCCGTTTCGCTAACTTTTTTCCCTTTTTTTTTTTACGGAAATATATTTTCATTTGTAGGATGATTTTCATTTTAATTTTTTCAAGGAAACCTTCTTGTTTTTTTTTTCTTTTTTATATAAATTAGTATAGTACCAATTTACCAAATTATTTAACACGCTATAGCTCCTACCATTTTAAAATTAATACTTTAATTTCTAACATTTATTAATGATCTAATATTTTTAATTCTTATTGATAAAATTATAATTATTTAATATGATAATACAATCTTAATTCTTCAGTGTATATATAACATTTTGTCATCTAAAATATAATATAAGTTAAATTTTAAGATTTTATATCATGAATACTTTTTTTAAAAAAATTTCACTTTATAGAACTTTGGTTTAATGTTTGGTTTAGCAGTGGAATTAGAAGGGAAAATTATGTAAAATACTATTTTTTTTAAATATCATGTGTATATATATATATATTTGTATTTGCATAGTTTTGAGTTTACAAAAATATTTCTAATTTTATGACATTATTCAATATATACTTAATATATTCAATATATTAGTCAAACTCGAAATACAAATGACAGCAAGATCTACTCTTGACCTTTAGATTATACATTGATAATTTGTATTCTTATAAATTTTTATTTGCACAATATTTTGTAATTTTTAAAGTTATTTTTATACCTTTATCATATTATAAATGAATGAGGAGGGATTTGTTGATTTTTTTTTTTGAAAATAAGGGATTTATTGAAATTTAGCTGTATAAAATTTTAATAATTAACAATCTTCTTAGAGCCTCACATAACATTGCTTGAAATAAAACTAGAAAACGTGGATAAACTGAGGATAAGGTTACAAGTGACAAATAAAAAGTATCCACTGAAATTCACACAAGTTTGACACCTCATCATTTCACAAACCACAACTTATCAAGCATTAGATTTAGCTTCTTCATACCCAAAAATCTTATTCTCATATATATTGTTCATTACTCCTTCTTTCTGTTAGTGTGTGTGTGTGTATATATATATATATATATATGGATAGACACACCCATTTGGATGGGTTGCTTACTTGGAGAAGTTACAAAATTCATGTAACTTCCATTTATATAAAATATACATGCAACAGAAAAAGTGATAAGTTTTTTTTTGTGTATCAAATAAAAGGAAGAGAAAAATCAAGAGGATAGAAAGGGTTTAGATTGTGAAGTTTGAATTGTTATTCTAGTAATAACAATAATTCCTGTAACAAATCAATTACATTCAAGGAGAAAGAATAATAAGTAAGTTGTTCTATTTTACTAAATTTAATTACATGTTAAATTATAGAATTCACATTGGTATCAGAGCATAGTTTGTTTGAATTCATAATAGCATGTTATTAAGTGCCCTTGAATGAAATGGTGGGTTGAGAAACTTAAAATAGGTTTCTGGAAATTTTTGTATTTTTTCAAAAATTTATGCAGTAGATTCTCTCTAAAATTTGAATGTCAATTTTACATTATATGTTCAATGTTATATTTCTGGTTAAAGTACTCGTCACAAGCTTTCCAACGAGTATTTTTTTGTAATTTTTGGACATGTATGTGAATTATTATGTTTTCTTTTTTTGAAATTGAGAAACCTTTTCTGGAAATTTTTGCATTTTTTTAAAAATTTATGCAATAGATTCTCTCTAAAATTTGAATGTCAATTTCACATTATATGTTCAATGTTATATTTTCTAGTTAAAATACTCATCACAAGCTTTCCAACGAGTATTTTTTTGTAATTTTTGGACATGTATGTAAATTATTATGTTTTTTTGAAATTGAGAAACCTATTCTGGAAATTTTTGCATTTTTTCAAAAAATTTATGCAGTAGATTCTCTCTGAAATTCGAATGCCAATTTCACATTATATGTTCAATGTTATATTTTCTGGTTAAAGTACTCGTCACAAGCTTTCCAACGAGTATTTTTTTTTTGTAATTTTTAGACATGTATGTGAATTATTATGATTTTTTGAAATTTCGCCGGAAAAATGGACGAAAACAGTTATTCTCACCGAAAAAGACAACCGGAACGGCGCGTGAGATGCACGCGCCGGATGTGAGACTGGATGGGTCAGCGGTCCGGTTTATTCGGTCGGACCGATTTTTGGGTTGGACATGTTTCGGTTTGAACATAGTTTGGTCCGGTTTGATTGGATCGGTTTGAACCAACTCAATTTTTGTTGGTTGACCTTACCCACTCGCGGACGCAGCGCGTGTAATACACGCGCCGCGATCTGACCATCCATTTTCAGTTGGTGAGTGTGGGCGCGTGTGATGTCCGATTGGACCCCCGTTTTTTTCAGTATATTTATTTTTTAATTTTCTATTTTCTAAAATTTTTCTAATTTTTTTAAGCTACTGAAAATAGATGATTTGCTATAATTTCATTTATATACTATATAAATTGATAATTACGGGTTATTTTATTATAGTGGATCGACAATTAATGATTGATTGTATTTTGCACTATAAAAAAAACCCAAGTCACCGCATATTAGACCATATTGATTATATGCATAATTGGTTTGACATGCTGAGGATCACTGGTGTGCATGAGTTCTATCTCGAGCAACAGTTTCAGATTGTGCTTGACTTTCTGCCTGCTGAATGGGGCAAAGTTAGCCACGAATTGAAGCAAAGGCTGAGTACTTTGGACTTCAATACTCTCGCTGACGAAATGCTGCTTGAGAGAGAGCGTTTATATACCTCTATGGGTATACGACGCACTGGGCGTAGCGCAAGATTTTTGGGTCCTGCTGTACGATTTGTTCCATGGTTCGAGAGTTATGAGCTTGGTGACATCTTTGATTATGAGACTGATATTGATGTTATAATTAGAGATTCTGATTATGTACCATAGTAGTGTAGTGTTGAAATTAATACTACTGTTTGAATGCTTTCATAAATGAAATTTTATTTTATTGTGAAAATATTTTTTTTTAGTGGGAGTTATTAGATAATACTAATAACTAGAAATTAATGTGCTTGTTTAGATTTACAATAATAACAAAGACTATGTAAATAGAAATTGATTAAATGTTCACATTATTTTCATTTCTATTACATGAGTTAAATTATTATTTGTTTAATCTAAGACGTAGTGACAATAATATCGTTTTAAATTTGTACTTAATCCTATTTTGGTAATTGTGTTTATATAGTTGAAATAGCTGCAACAAAAAGTATTGTCGCTGATTTAAACCAGGGAGATAAACTGAATGAAAAAAACTACGATGTTTGGCATAAAAAAATTCAGTATCTCCTGGAGGAGCAAGACATGCTAGAAACAATAATACAACCTATGACTGAGCCTGAGCATGGGACCACTACTCAACATAGGCGTGATGTTGAGACATATCAAGCTTATAAGCGCAAGGATCGTGTGGCTCGCATATTGATGCTGAGCAGTATGCGAAATGATATCATGTTGCGTTTTGATAAGCATCGAACAGCTCTGGCAATTTGGGATGCTGTGAAGGTTCAATATGGGGGAACCTCAACTACCAGACTTCGTTAGTTAACCCTCAAGTTCAATGGTTATAAGAAGCGCCAAAATCATTCTATGAGGCAGCATCTAACCACCATGTCGAACATGATAAGTGAATTGAGGGCTGCTGGGCATGATATGACTGATGAGCAGCAAGTCCAAGCTGTAATACGCTCTTTGCCAAGTGCTTGGGAACACATGCGTGTTAACCTTACCCATAATGACAACATCAAAACGTTTGATGATGTCGCTCGTCATGTGGAGCTTGAAGAAGATCGTCTTCTCGCTGAAAAGCCTAATGAGGAGGCATATATGACGGAGACTAAAAAGCGAGGAACGCGAGGTTTTGGACGCAAAAGTGGAAAGGGTAAAGGTTCCCAACAAGGCAAAGAAGGATATCAAGCCAGTTCTAGTGGAAAGAAACGCAAGCGTGGGAAACGCGGCGGAAAGAAAAACAACAACTGTTTCAATTGTGGCAAACCTGGTCACTTTGCTCGTGATTGCACTGAGTCAAAGGTATTGTTTGACCAATCTCATCCCTCTAACTTGTATGTTAGTAGTTGCTTAATGCTTGCTGAAACTGTTCCTTTTTGGACTGTAGACTCAGCAGCAACCGACCACATAGCAAGGGATCGAAACAGCTTTGTGGAATTTCGTCGAATTCCAAAAGGATCTAGAAGTATATTCATGGGAAATAACGCTTCCGCTGCAGTGCTTGTGTAACACCCTGATACTCCATATAAGTACCATACATATACCTAGTATACATACAATACGTATATAAAGTATAAGAATGTCACGTCTAATTTCAATTTAAAAACCCTTATCCGAGTTCATACCATTTTACATTACTTTAAAGCACATTTACAAAAATCATTATTCTTATTAAAAATGCAACATAATTAAAATCATATGTGTATGCATCACCTTCTAGTTGGTCTCGAGACACTCTTACCCTTTCCGTGGCATAACAGCTGGACATCCAGATCAACCGCATAAGTACCTGCGCAATTACACATCCGCGCTAAGCTCGAGAGCTTAGTAGTACAAATAAATAATAAAATATACTTTACAAAAGAATCATACCTCATATTTTTAGCACTATGTTTTATTTTTCTCTTACCACGTTTTCCTTTCTCAATGCATTCTTCATATACTTCCACTAATTTCATAAATTAAATACATAATTACTTAGAACATTCACAACACAATACTTACCCTTTCTATCTCATATACATATACATATACATTATTTTAACAAAACACCATTCAATGACCTATCCAAACCTTCATGAAAACAATTCTCACAAACTCCACATTCATATACATTTTACACATCATACAACATTTTCATAAACTCATATCTCAACAAAGCTCCTCAAACCATATTCACTTTCAATATATCAATACACATATTACAAAATCATACTTCATAACATCATTTTATTTACAATTCATCAATCATGAATCACACTTCCAATAAAGGCAGCCATAGATCTCATTATTCATTTATTTCAACATTTGAATATCATATTGACAACAAAGACAGACTCGAGCCCAAACAACACACTAATATGCCATTCAATTTTCAAAGTAAATGCTTTGGTTTTATTATCACATTTATCAATATCATAGACCCAACTAGGCTTCAAGGATTAGGTTCAACCAAGCTTCAAGGGGAGCAAAGCATGCTAAGCTTCAACCCAACTTGGCTTCAAGAACCAACCCAACCTAGCTTCAAGGGTGGTAACATCTCAATTGGGCTTCAAGGATTCAATCCAACCTAACTTCAAGAGATTGTTACACTTATTAGGCATGCCACCAACAACAAACTCTGAAAATAGAATAACACATTAGTCACACAATTCATTTATCAATTTTATTCACAATTGAATTATCATAACCAATAACAATGGCTCACATCTCATTTGAATCATCATAGCCAATAACAATGGCTTCATCACATCACATTTGAATTATCATAGCCAATAACAATGGCTTCACATCATATCATGTCTCAAAGCATACTATAATATTTCATTATTCAATTACTTCATCATATCCTTCACATCCTAAAATACATTTTATATATATATATATTATCATTGATATAACCTTACAACTACATTATTTATGTAACACATTACAATTTACAAGGTTCACAATGAATAACACATAACATTGTTCATATAATATCATATGCATCATTATCACTCAAGTATACATAATCAATGGCATTGCATATAATTTTCCCATGATCATTATATCTTCCACATTTCCTATATCATCATTGATATATATATATATACACAACAATTTACATTATTCATGGATTTAGAATCTTCCATATACATTTGGTTGGATCATTATTGTTTCAAGTGTGTTTAGGTTTAGGTTTAGGTACACAATTACCTTTGGAGAATCATAACAATATAAGAAAAACAAAGAATAAAAACATTACCTAACACATTTGAGGGACATGGGCAGCACACTTGAGGGACACGGCCAAGCTTGTGGCCGTGTCTCTCAACACAATTTGGGCAGTAGCAAACACGGGCATGGGACACGGCCGTGTCTCTCAACACAAAGTGGGCAGTAACAAACACGGTCAAGGGACACGGCCAAGACAGTGGCCGTGTCTCTCCAAAAACCATCCAACACGGCCAAGTTTGCCCTAACTTGGCCGTGTCTCTCCTAACTTAGCCGTATCCTTCAATGCTTTAAAGACCAAATACTTCAAAGTTTCATCCAAGCCCTTCACAATTCACACCACAACCCTCTTAATCATCATCTTTGTTAATATTTATCAATTTCCTATCACTTTAACATTTATATAACTCCATTATATCATCATAATAATCAATATATATATATATCACTATAATCATTTACTCAAAGTACCAATTCACTTATACTAAACCCTAACTTATCATTACTTAAATATCAATTTAACACATTTACATACTTCAATCTTTTATTATCATCATCTTACACACCAATTATACCAAACATAACCTCATTCCAAAAGAAATCAAAACAAGAAGATAAAGACTTATATATATGTATAATCAATAAAATCAACTCAAGAGATAGGTACTTACTTGAATAGCTTGCCAAATCTTCAAACTCCACTTGCAAATCTCTTGATATCCTTAATCTTTGGTGTAAATAAAAGCAAAATCACCCTTCTCTCTCTAGCTTCTCTCTCTCTCTCTCTCGTTCACTAAGAAGAAGAAGAAGAAGAAGAATGAATCTTCTTTTCTTCGTTCTTATCCCATATATATAATAATAATAAGAATAATAATAATAATAATAATAACAACAGCATTAATACACTTAAATCTCCACCACACACAATCCCTTTTGACTTTCTTCATCTTTTTCTCTTTGTCCTTATTATCATTATTATTATTATTAACTAATTATACAAATATATATATATATATACAACTCATTTTCCTACACCATTTTATACATCATGAATATATGATGTATATGTGAATATATGTACATGTCATATACATTACATTTATATTTCCCATATCTTTCAAATACCATATATACTTTTTATCCTTCATATCTTCTCTTCACTTCTTTTCTCTTTCCCTTCAATACACACACATTAAATCCAAATACAACAATAGTTCCAAAACTGTTAGGGTATACCTTGGGATATTACAGCTTGGGATCGGTTCCTGCAAGCTGGTGTTGCGGGCTGGTCGCACTCTCTATCTCCATGATGTGCTCTATGCTCCTGAAGTTCGGCGAAATCTAGTTTCTTTTCTTGTTCTACTAAACTTAGGTTTTCATATTTTATTTAGCAAAGGTTGTGTTAAGATATTTCTGGACAAAATTTTTTATGGTTCTGGTTATTTGTTGAATGGTTTTATGGTATTAGATACCACTAACATTAATTCTTCTATCTATGTTATTGAAAATTCCAGTTCTAATTCTTGTAATGAAAATGTATTGTGGCATGCTAAATTAGGACACATTGGGCAAGATCGTCTAAATAGGTTGGCAAAAGAAGGTCTCTTAGGATCTATTGCCAAAATTGAATTGCCCACATGTGAGCATTGCCTAGCTGGAAAAGCAACTAGATTACCATTTGGCAAAGCTAAAAGGGCCATAAGTCCATTACAGCTTATCCATTCAGACATATGTGGCCCCATGAATGTGAGGGCAAGGCATGGTGCCTCCTATTTCATCACGTTCATAGATGATTTCACTCGTTTTGGTTATGTTTATTTGTTCTCACACAAATCTGAAGCATTAGAGTGCTTCATTCGTTACACCAAATTGGTGGAGAATCAATTAAACACAAGCATCAAGGTTTTAAGGACTGATCGAGGCCGTGAATATATCTCTGAACAATTCAAAGCATTTTGTGATGAAAAGGGTATAGCTAGACAGCTAACTATTCCTTATACTCCATAACAAAATGGTGTTGCAGAGCGAAGAAATAGAACCCTCTTGGACATGGTTAGGTCAATGATGGCGCAAGCTAACTTACCAATCTCTTTTTGGAGAGATGCCTTGTTAACTGCAGCCTATATACTTAATCGTGTGTCCTCCAAATCTGTCATATCCACCCCATATGAATTGTGGAATGACGAAAAATCTAATTTAGGTAATTTGCATCCCTGGGGGTGTGCAACTTTCGTTCATAATACTACCTATCAACATGGGAAGCTCGGTCTGAGGGGGAAGAAATGTATTTTTATAAGATACTCTGATCTTTCCAAAGGATTCTTGTTTATTGGTGAAGAAGCTGATGGGAGAGTGACAGAAATTGAGTCACGTGATGTCGTGTTCTTAGAAGAGGATTTTCCTACTAGAGGTGAGGTTAATAAGGATTTTCATTTTTATGAAATGGAAAATGTTGGTCAAGGCGCCCCAAATCACGCAGTCGAGGAATTAGAGGAAACTCAAAATCCTCCTGGGATTAGAGGGAGCGACATTGTACCTGATCGAGCTCCACAAGAGCAAAATCATGAACAATCTCAACCTCGCCGAAGCATTCGTGAACGAATTCCCCGTCGTCGATTTGAGATTGAGGGGGAAGCATTTATGATTGCTCCACAGGATGACGAAGAACCTAAAACAGTTCAAGAGGCTTTGTCAGGTCCTAAAGCTAAGGAATGGTATAAGGCTATGGAAGAAGAAATGGAGTATATGAAAACCAATCAAGTCTGGGATTTGGTTGATTTACCGTCAAGACGAAGATCTATTAGAAATAAATGGATTCTTAAAATTAAGCGTAAGGCGGATGGGTCAATAGAACGATATAAGGCTCACTTAGTAGCAAAAGGCTATACCCAAAAAGTGGGAATTGATTATGAGGACACATTCTCACCAGTTGTGAGGATTCCTTCAGTTCGCCTCATCCTAGCTATTGTTGCACATATGGACTTAGAATTATACCAAATGGACGTAAAAACTGCATTTCTCAATGGAGAACTAGAAGAAGAGATATATATGGATCAACTTTTAGGCTTCGAGTCTAAAGGAAATGAGCACAAAGTTTGCAAGCTCAAAAGATCTATATATGGTCATAAACAAGCTTCTAGGCAATGGAACATTAAATTTCATCATGCTATCATCAAGGATGGTTTTAAAATGATGGAAGAAGACCATTGCGTATATTTAAAACGATCCAAAGATGATTTTGTAATTCTGTCTTTGTATGTTGATGACATTCTCTTAGCTGGGAATAATAAAGTGTTGATTGATATTACTAAAAAATGGTTATCATCAAACTTTGAAATGAAGGACATGGGTGAAGCTTGCTTTGTGCTTGGTGTAAAGATCATAAGAGATCGCGCTAGAAGGCTCTTGGGTTTATCTCAAGAGACTTACATCGAAAAGATGTTGGAGCGTTACCGCATGCATGATTGCAAGCCAATGGACACCCCTGTAGAAAAAAGCTTGAGCTTAAGTCGTGATATGTGTCCCAAGACTCAAGAAGAAAAAGAGAAAATGTCCAGAGTACCATATGCCAGTGCTGTTGGTAGTTTGATGTATGCAATGATGTGCACACGTCCCGGCATATGTTATGCTGTTGAATTGGTCAGTCGATATCAATCGAACCCTGGTCAAAAACACTGGATGGCAGTCAAAAGAATTTTGCGCTATCTGAAAGGAACTTCATATTACATGCTATGTTACCAAGGAAAGGATGATTTGCGCCTGATCGGTTATTCTGATGCTGATTGGGGTGGCGATGTTGATGAGTTCAAATCAACCTCAGGATATACTTTTTTGCTGAATAATAGTGCAATACTGTGGAGTAGCAAAAAGCAATCCTGTGTAGCCTTATCCACAATGGAGGCTGAATATGTAGCATGTGCTGGAGCAACGCAAGATGCAGTTTGGTTGAAAAGTTTCCTGCAACATTTGGAAATTGTCAAGTCTGCATCAGAACCTGTGACAATTTTCTGTGATAATACTGCTACATTGGCTGTCACCAAGGATCCTAAATACCATGGAAAGACCAAACACATCAAAAAGAGATATCACTATATAAGAGAGGCAATTACTGAAAAGGATGTGGTCCTGAAACACATTTCTACTAACAAGATGGTGGCTGACCTACTCACCAAACCTATACCCAGGGATATATTTGTTAGACATGTAAAATCCCTAGGCTTGTGTAGAATGTGATATGTGACGACATGTATGTGGACCATGTAATAATACTTACAGTTGGTTGAATAAAGTTAAATAACAATTTATTATTCAACATTTATTTATTGGTAAGTTCTGTTAGTATTGAGTAGTACAATTTTTTTTGTAAAGTATGTTGATAGACATTGATTGGCTCACTCACACGAGCAATCACCTCTAGCGCAAATAGTGCGAGTAGAGATGAGACTATATGAATGATAGTGCTCACCGTACGACATGGGCGTAGTGGGAGCACGTTTCATTCAAGACCATTGATTTGGAGTCGCCTTGGTTGGGACCAAGATGAGATTCAGAAATAAGAGAATCAACATGAATGCCACCCCACCATTCATGTGTCTATTAAATATAAGCCCAGTGTGAAATTAGTCATCTGGCACTATTAATAGTGAGTGGATGAAATTTCAAGTTTGGTGCTAATGGCTTAGCGACAAGACTAAGACTCGTATGATGTAGTACCTCTAACGAGGAAAGCAAAGACATACACTCTTTATCTTCGGATAAGAAAAGAGAAGCTCCATCATAGCATGTATTTCATACTACATGTGCTAGCGACCTTACAGGAAGTAAATGAATGGATCCCTGCTTCTTTACTGTGTGAGTCTTGGAGATCCGTGAAGATCTCAAAATTGTACCCTTTGTAACTTTTGATTATATCATAATGAAATGAATTAATGTTTGCTACTTTAGAGTGTATCCTATAGTTATGGAATGATTCGACTTAAAGGAGCACTTTAGGAAAGTGAGTTAATTGAAATCTGATTGATATGAGGGCAAAAGATAGAGTTTTTTTTTTATTCAACACCTGTTACTTGTATTCACCGGCCGGGATCATCAAATTCGAAAAAAATTTGATATGATTTAGAATACTTGTAATTGTAAAGATGGATTAAGTATAGAATTCTTGAGGGATTGAATTATACTTAATTGTGTGTTAGTAAATATGCTTGGGGTATATAAGTACACTATCATGGAAGAAGTTATTTGAGATTGATGTCTCCTTTATGGCCTAGGAAGGTTACTATATTGGAGCTCTCGTTGTACGTGTGCTTACAGGTCGCACAATCTATTCCCTAAATGTATGAGAAGTCTCTTGATCTTGTATCTGCCACAACCCATCATGGGTGAGTGGGAGATGTTAGTGTGTGTGTGTATATATATATATATATGGGTAGACACACCCATTTGGATGGGTTGCTTCCCGTGGTTACTTGGAGAAGTTACAAAATCCATGTAACTTCCATTTATATAAAATATACATGCAACAGAAAAAGTGATAACGTTTTTTTTTGTGTATCAAATAAAAGGAAGAGAAAGATCAAGAGGATAGAAAGGGTTTAGATTGTGAAGTTTGAATTGTTATTCTAGTAATAACAATAATTCCTGTAACAAATCAATTACATTCAAGGAAGAAGAAGAACAAGTAAGTTGTTCTATTTTACTAAATTTAATTACATGTTAAATTATAGAATCCACACTTTCTATAGAGTCTTTACCAAAAGAAAGAAAGAAAGAAATCAAAACTATGGCTGCAGCTTCTCCAATGGCGAGCCAGCTCAAAACCAGCTTTGCCTCATCAATTACAAGGGGATTGGTTATTCCTAGAGGTATTTCCGGTTCTCCATTTAGAGTCTCCCCCTCCAAGAGAACTTCTTGCTTCACTGTCAAAGCTGTTCTACCAGAAAAGGTAAGTTCTTTTTTCTTTTCTTTTCTTTTCTTTTCATCTGCCTCATTTCGAGATCAAGTCAATTCAAATTTGAATACCCTTTTGTGTATCAAGCACTAATAGCGCATGAATTTTTATGAAAAGTGTTAGTTTGGATACTGGGATTTGTACAAGAAATATATCAGACAATGAATGAACATATAAATTTGCTTTTTATGCAGCCAACATACCAAGTTATTCAACCAATAAATGGTGACCCATTCATTGGAAGCCTTGAGACTCCAATAACATCAAGTCCATTAATAGCATGGTATCTATCCAACTTACCAGCATATAGAACAGCAGTGAGTCCACTTCTTCGAGGAATCGAAGTCGGGCTAGCTCACGGGTTTCTGCTAGTAGGGCCATTTGTGAAAACAGGGCCATTAAGGAACACAGAGTATGCAGGTGTAGCTGGGACATTGGGAGCTGGAGGACTTGTGATACTAAGCATTTGTTTGACAATGTATGGAATAGCTTCATTCAATGAAGGAGAAGCATCAACTGCACCAAGCCTAACCTTGACAGGAAGAAAGAAAGAGCCTGACCAGTTGCAAACTGCTGATGGATGGGCCAAGTTCAGTGGAGGGTTCTTTTTTGGTGGAATTTCTGGTGTCATTTGGGCTTATTTCCTTCTTTATTTCCTTAACCTACCTCCCTTTGTAAAGTAAATTTCTTATTATTTTTTTACAAGTTTTCTGAGTATTCTCTCAGCTACTCTGTTTCTCTCTCTCAATGCCTCTGTCAATGAATATCTACCCATCTGCTAATGAAAACTGCATATTTGTTTCTCTATTTATGCCAATATTTTATATTTGGACACTTTATTTTATTTGTTATTAGAATTTATGTTGGAGAAAATTTCTAAATATTTAAGTTTATATTAGGAATTTTTTATTTTAAAATATTTTAATCTTCAATAATTTACCATATTCTAAAATTATCATATCTATTTGATTCTAAATTACATGTCAAAATAAGGGCTAGGTGGGAAGAAATACTATAACAAAATAAAAATAAAAGAAATTAGTTTGCATATTTGGCCTAATAAAACATTTCTTTTTCTTCTTTCAAAATTCAACGCTTAAGTTTGCATACTGATTTTTTTAAAGATAATAAAATACTATTAATTACTTAAAAAAACAAAATTAATATGAAATTCTTGACATCAATATGCTTATTTTCTTTTTTTTTTAAGTAATGATTGTTGTTTCAACAAATATATATTATCGATATTTACAATATCTTAATAACAATGAAAAAATTTTATTATAAAAAATTATAATTTAAGGATAACTGTGTATATTACTAAAATAATGATTTAAACTTCAAATTTTTTTTTCATATAAAAAATAATAAAAGTTTAAAAATATTTATTATTTAACCTTATAATGACTAATATATTTAGTTATTATTTGAAATTAAAAAAATTATTTAATAAGTTGAATTTTTTTCAAAAAAAAAGTAGCAAATAAATCAAATACGACTTATGTTTTATTTAGAAAAAAAAAGTAGGAGAATTGCTTTTGTAAACTAGGTTACAATTGAATTTGGTAAACAGGAATATTTACCAAGATCAAGTGTATATGTATTTAGTCAATAAGATTATTTATTTTGCCTATAATCATTCTTAAAATGATTTTTTATTAGCTTAATGTATATATATATTCAGTCTAAATAAAAAATTTTCATCAAATTATGATATTAATTGACATTTATAAACAACATTTTATATTGCATTTAATATTGCCTGTTGAAAAAAAATGTATATGTAATTTTTATTTTATTTTGTTTCTATTTTAATCGAAAATTCCAAGTTAAGAAAAGCAAAGTATTGTTGAATCAAGCTTTCAATAACAAATACTCATTCAATCTCATTTTAAATAATTTTTTAGAGTTTTAATTTTGTTTCAAAATATTTAACATTTAATAATATCATGATAAAATTTTAACATATTTTACTAATTTAATCTTTATATTTGATGAAATTATTAATAATAATAAAGTGTAAATATTAAAAAAAGAAACTATTAATTAAGGATAAACTAGCAATTTTAATTAATTTCTTAATATGAATAAAATTTTCTAAAAACTAAAAGGTCATTCAAAATGAAACAGACGAAGAGCATATACACACACACACTAATTTATTTTTTTAAGAAATAATACACAAAAATATATGCATACAGAAAGTTGTGACTAGATGCATAATTTTTATCGTAACTTGCTAATAATATATTTCTAAACATACATATTTTTTTGTTCTATATGGGAGACCGAAACACCTATCCAAACTCCCCAACACACTTAGATTAGACCCACCAACCCAAATTAAGTCCAAAAAACCTAAAAACACCATACCATAATACAACACAACCCAATATTTATTATTATTATTGTTATTATTTTGAAAAAAAAAAACACGGTAAGTTAGTTATCACTATTACGGGTGGGCAAATTTTATCAACCCGACCAAATTCACCAACTCGAGTGACTATTGGTCAAGTTCAGTCGATTTATAATATATATAAAGGTGAAATTGAATTTTTATTTTTTTTAAAAAATTTAGTTTAGCTCAATTGGTCGATTTGAGATATATTTTTCCATTTTAACCCAAACTCAACCGATAAAAATATATTATACATATTTCTTTATAATATATATTACATAACTTGACATGATCCGACCAAACTCAACTCATAAATTTATATATATAATATTATATATTATATAATTCGAGTAAACCCAATTAAAACCTTTAATATTCGGTTCGATCGAAATATTAACTATTGACAGTCGAAATTGATTTATCTCTAATATGTATTTCACAAATTCTGTCAAATTGAAATTTCACTTCAATCCATCCGAGCTCGACGCGTACTCATCCCTAATCATTTTTTGAACATGTCACATATTAATTAAATTCCTTTACCTATCGAATTTCTTTTGCAAATCAAAACTTTTTATATTTTAAAAAATTAAAAATTTTCATGTTAATAGTAATAGTCATCCTAATTTTTTTATCACATGTCTTACTCTAATTGTGCCATGTATCATACATTAATTAAATTCTTTTATTTACCACAGTTTTTTTTTTGGCAAACTAAGTTTATTTGTTTATTAAATTAAAATTTTTTCATATTATCCTTAAAAATTAATTTTTTATTTATTAAATTAAAATTTTTATTTTTTTTCAATTTTAATTTTTTCGCTAATTTGAAAATCATTTACCGGTTTATTACTTTTGCTTTGATTACATTTTTTATATTAGAATAAATCTATATTTATTTCTTTTAATAGGATTTATTCGATTTCTAGTGCTGTAAGGTTTCATAAGTTTTAATAAATTATTTTTTTTCAGCTGTTGATGTTGTTATTTTAATTTTTATTATAAGTATTTTTTTATTTCTTATTAATAATTGATGAGGAGGTGAACTCTAAGGACTCCTGTTAGGGTTTGAATTGTGCTACGATTAGCTTCTCTACCTGCAAGACAAGAGAAAAGACCTAGCTCTAATGAAAAAACTCTAATGTCTAATTCAGTGATAGGTTTATCTGCAAAATAGGCGAGTTTAGAAAGTAAAAAAGACCATTTACATATAGAAATTTATCTCCTTTTATAGCTGAGAAATGGGGGACAACATCTGTATATGTCGGTGAATTTTCAGGATGTGTCTACATGATACATCTGATATGTCAGAGTTCTGTCTACTAGACCAAAAAGGAGCTCGGTAAGTTTAACACCCGTAATTCTAAATACAATTAAATAATTAATAAGAAGGGATGATTGGAGTGATGGAGGAAGGATATGTATAGTATATGCCCACTACATATATAAGAAATACATTGAATATACATAGTGTATATATGGTATATACCTAATATATATATAATATATATTTAAAAAGTTAAATATATAATTATATATAATTAAAATTAAAATTAAAATTAAAGTCAATAAATTGGATAGGAAAGAAGACTAAAATATTTTATTATTATATTATTAAATTATTTTGTAAATATATATATGTATGAATGAAGGGTATATTTGAAAATTTTAGTATATAAAAAAGTTCATCTTCTTCCTCTTCCAACTATGGTGGCCGAAATTTTCTAAGGAAAGAGGGAGGAGCTCTCTTCAACCACACAATAAATTTCATAAGATTTTCAAATGTTTTAAGATGGTTTTGAAGATTAAATAAAGATTAGCTAAGTATTCTTTGAATTTAAGTAAGTTTTATTTTAATTTTAGATTATGAAAATTTTAAAATTTTGATGGAAAAATTTATAATTGTTGTAATAAATTGTTTTAATGATATTTTGGTATGAAAGTTATGATTTTATGGTTGGTTTGTGAAAAAAAGTTGATTTTGGTGAAGTTAGGGTTTTAAGATGGTTATAAGAAATTTGAAATTTTAAGGGAGGTTTCAATAATTGCTATAATTAATTGTTGTAATGTTATTTTGATGTATAAATAAAGATTTTATGATTGGGTAATTGATGAATGGGTTTGATAGAAGTTTGAATGAAGAATTTTGATGGGATTTTTGGTTAGAATGAGTTATTGGAAGTTAATTGATTAAAATGTATTAAAATGGAATTTTAATGCTGTATTTAAACTTAAAACTTGGTTTAGGATTGAGTAGAGAGAATTTTCAAAATTAAATAAGTGAAGAGCATTTTAGAAAAGTGAAGGAGTAGAGGTGAAATTAGTTTGGAAATTGGCATAATTAGAGGTCAGTACATATTTTGATAATTATGTTTCAATTGCATTTGAATTGGCATATTACATTGTGTTTCTAATATTGTGAAATACTACTTTAATACGGATGTTCACATATAAAGTGCATAATTTTATATGTAAGTGTGCGAAATACATAAAGTGTGGGTTGTTAAGCCATGGTAGATTGGCTAATGGCATTGTTGTCTATAAATTGTGAAAATGCATTATGTGTTTTGAATGGTAAAAATCAGACACATTGTGAAAGTGGCAAGAAAATATGTTATCCATAATGGAAATATGTGAAAGTTAAGAAAAATTATAGAAAAAAAGTGTTAAAAAATGAAGAATGATGGAAATGGATATAATAAAGGATAATGTATATGAAATATGTGTTCGTCTTATGTAGTATCTTGTTTTAGAGAATTATATTTTGTATTATAAGATTGGCATGCCATTGATATGAGATGAGATATTATTTGCCTTCGGGGTTTGACATAGTGGTGTCACTTATGATGATAATTTTTATTTGCCTTCAGGACTAGACACATTGATGTCAGCAAGAGATGTATCTTCGTGTGATTTGACATGATACTTAGACCTCTCGATGTTGGGATAGACCAGAATAATATCTCTAAAACTTAAATATTGTATAGAGTTACTTGGGCCCAATGCATGTGATTGTGAAACTTAGAGAATTTATACGAGTAATGCATGTATCAATACATAATACAATTTATGTTTGAAAGGAAAACATATAGCATTGTTTTAAAAATATTTTTGTTATCAAAGTATATATAGCTAAGCTGGTAGCTTAGCGTGATTTGCTCATCGCTAGGTGACAGAGTAGAAGCAGAGAGTCTTGCGAGACCTGATCAAGTCTAGGTTAGTAAAGTTATACTTAAAGTTGGTATTTTGCCATGAGACCAAAGCCATATCATGTAAACTTTTATTTTTGTCAACCCATTATGTTGAAATAATATGTTAGTATATGTCAATGCTGTAAGCTTAAAGGTTTGGTTAAGTCTTGTAAGTAATTGTTATACTCTATGTGTATATATGTGTGTGTGTGTGTGTGTTTGAGATGTTGGAGGTTTTTGGAGAAATGTTGGAGTTTTGAATTAATGTATATATATTGGGAGTGCATTTCTTACAGGTTGTGTATTTGGTTATTTTGGAAAATATCTAATTTATAGACAAAACTCTGATGACAAATTTTTCATAGGGATTTTCTTATAAATTTTTTATTTTTAATATTTAATTATTAACACATATATTTATTTACTCATTAAATTATCTTTTAAAGAATAATTTACTTTATTTAAATTTTATGGAGAATTTTCTAATGATTAGGACTGTGACATTCTTGTATTCTGTATATGTATTCTATATATACAGAGTATATATATTATACATATATAGGTATGAGGATATTACAGTAAAAAAGTTATGGGGTGTCGGGTTTGGTTTATGAACCCGGTAAAAAGGATATTGGGCTTGGTCCATGAGGCCTGTAAATAGGAGTAGTACCACTAGTTTCCCCTAGTTATCTAACATTTATGTCAAAGACAAATGTAGTTATTAAAGCTCAGGCGAATACATGTCATTCATCAGTGGATGCGACTTTCCATTCACCATATATTAAAATGGATAGGAAACAGAAATCGGGTTTCTTGCCAATAACAGTTAATGCGTCATTCCCTAAAAATAAGAGAGTGATTGTTGATCATTTTTAACTACAAGGCCTTGTAAGAGTTCAGTCGCTCTGCTAAATTTGCAATTGTTGTTTAGTTTAGTGAATTGGTTTTCAAAGTTTTTGTGCCAACCGAAGCCTCTACATGCTATAGAAAACAAGTGGTGAGTTTTAAGGGCAAAAGTACGATTTCCCATTCGCTCATTCATAAAGAGGTTTCTAAGTATGAATGTGATTTGTCCGGGGTAGCTGAGTCCAAACGCTTGGTGAATCATCATGGGATTTGAGCTACTCAGCATGCTTTTAGGCGTCCAGCCTTCCCCAAGGGTGTTGACCGCAATATGTCTAATAAAGGCTCATCCTAAATCAGATGAAAATTTCTTATTTCTTCAAGCTCATCCAAGGCTCGTACTCTTTACTAGAAAATCGGAATCCATGAAGAGTTGGAAAGATCAAATTTTCATTTTGGAGAAAATTAGAGGGTTTAGTTGTCTTACCAAGTGGAGTCATGGGAAATGGCCAAACCTGAAGAGGGCTAATTTGGAGCTCTGCAAATGAGCTATCTTTGATAAGATAGAGCATGACATTTAGAGAGGGAAGTTAAATGTCATGTAATTGATAAAAAAATACTTTTCTATTAGGAAAGATCCAATTAAGCCACGCCCTGAGGATCAGGCTAGTAATTCTCTATTTCATTTTTTAGTAAATTAGTTCGGTAATAATATTTTGATTTTTGGTTTCTGTGCAGAAATGGAAAAAGGAGGAATGATGGATTGGGTCAAGGTGATCCAGAGCGCGAAAGTGGAAGAAGCGAAGAGGGCAGCTCGAGCATCTACCAAAGAAGCCCAAAAAAGGAAAAGTGTTGATTCTTCCTTGGCAGTGAAGGGCGGGGAGCATTCGAAAAGAAAAGGAAAAGAAAAGGAAAAAGAGAAAAAAGTAACAGTCGGGATAGAAGCCGGTGTCCTACCTAGTCCTAAAGACCGTGATGCAGGGAAGCAGCATACGAAAAATGGTTATCTTATGCTTGTAATGGCTATCGAGGTGGGGGAGCACCTTCAGAAGTCTGAGCTGAGGAAACCTATTTTGAGGGTCAATTGCATGAGCTTGACCCTGAAGGGGGTGATAAAGTCACTAGTATAGGGATTTAAATCCCAGTATGGCGATAATTTCTCTATCAATGAGTAAGAAGTTGGTTATTTTTGTAGGGAGTTCTTGAGGAACATGCCTGGGGTGAATAACCGCTATGAAAGCATGAGTCCAAAAATTTTCCTAGACACTTATTGAGCAACTTCGACTGAGGTAACTATAGCTGAAAAATGTGATATTTGTGTAGGTTTATTGATAAGGTTTATATTAACTTAATATTTTTGTCGCAGTATGATCTCTTGAGCCATCATATGAGAGATCGGTATGCTACTGTTATGGCCTCATACTTAGAGACAAAAGATGAGATTGAGGCCTCTAAGAAAAAGCTGGTGGAGGCTGAATGTAGGATGGCCAATATGGAGAAAAGGGCCATCGAGGTCAAGTGCCAACCTACATATATGGGGAAGAAACTCGACAAGCAAAGAGCGATCTCTCCATTGCCCAACGCCAAAGAACAGGAGGCTCTGGTCAATCTTAAGGATAAGTTGGATGACCAGATTGCCCATAGGATTGTGAAGTTCCATAACCTCATTTATTACTTAGCTGAAAAAGAGATCTCCTGAAGGAGACTATAACTGGGTGTTCGATGTGGATGCCGATCAGGCCCTGAATGTTGATACCATCAATTTGGAGAGGGGTGATGAGGGTAGGGTTTGAGACAAAGATGATGAAGTTTAGGACAAGGCTAACTAAATTCAACACTTTTGTTTTTGTATAGCTCGACAGAGCTTTTTTAGATTCATTAAGTGGTTTCTAGTTGTTGTTGTTGGTTTTTTTTATATATATAGCTTGATAAAGAGCTTGGTTAGCTTGGTAAGGAGCTTGATTAACTCAATATGAAGCTTCAAATTTTTTTATTTTTGTATGCCCTTCGAAGATATGATAGGCTATACTGAAGGCATCCTGAAATTAATGAAAAGGTTGGCATCTCCCGATATGTACTTTTTAAATTAAATAAAATTAAGTTTTTGATCGTTCAATTTAATTTTGTTAATAACTATATTAATTGTGTTTGCTAATGAAAAATTTGGCTTACTTATATTGGCGTGCGACGAGTATGCAATAATATCTCTTGTTACATTGTTTAAGAACTCAACATAATGCTTTAAAATCTTGGTGCCCAATGATGGGACTATGTTATGGGCGATTTGTGCTTAAAATTCGGTGCACAATGAGGGCACTTATGCATAATTTGTGTTTAAAGTTTGGTGCACGATGAAGGCACTTAGTTCCGTATGCAATTAAAGTATTATTTAATTATTTTTTAATTAATTATGTATATTCATCAAAACTAAATGCTCAGTTCTGAGATGAAAAGCTAGGTAGCTTTGTGTTTGTGTATTCATGCATGTGCATTTATTATAATCAAATATCAAAGAGTGGAGCTATGTGGGCATTCTGGTGGTGCCCGTTTCACTTTCTTGCTTTTTTATATGTATATATACAAGTATGGCTTATGTATATGAAGAATACAAAAAAGGAAAGATAAAAAAATTTACAACAATTCACTTGGAGCAGTATATTAAAAGTGCCTCCTTAAGTTATTAACATTCCAAGCTCTTGGGATCTCCCTGCCTTTTGTTTTGTGTAGTTTGTATGCACCATCTTTGAGTACCTCAACAATCTTGTACAGTCCTTCCCAGTTAGCTCTGAGCTTCCTAGGCCCAGCTGACCCATGAGTGGAAATGACTCTTCTTAAGACCAAAGTCTCCCTTGCAAGCTGTTTATGGTGGACCCTTCTATTATGGAAATTGGCTTCTCGAGCTTTGTAAGCTTCAACTATGATGCTTGCTTGCTCTCTTTTGAACCCCAACATGTCAAGGTTATATATGGGGTCTGACTCTTACTCTTCTGAAAAGTTAAGGATTATGGTTGATGGGAGTCCAATCTCAATGCCATAAGCTAGTGTAAAGGGAGTCTCCCTAATGGCTGTCCTCGGGGAAGTATGATAGGCCCATAACACATTATACAATTTCTCTACCCATAAACCTTTGGCTTCATTAAGTCTCTTCTTTAGCCCTGTCAAGATTGTTTAGTTTGTAACCTCGGTTTGATAGTTAGATTGGGGGTGATAGACTGAAGTAAATCAAAGGTCAATTTTGAGCTCTAAACAATACTCTCTGAGCTGTCTATAATCAAATTATTTACCATTATCAGTAATCAGTATGTGAGGAATGTTGAACCTTATGATGATTGCCTTATTGAAGAACTTGATTACTGATAAGATTGGAATCGTAAGATTTATCCCACACGTCACACTCTCTACCTGACATTATTATTATTATTATTTTTTAAGCCATCCCTTCATTTATTAAAAAAAATATATTTATTGTGAGACTTGAATCTCCTATTAAGAGCATTTATAATGGGAAGGGTAAAATCTCTTCTCATTAAATTATACTAAATTTAATAATTTTTATTAATAAATTAATATTTTTATTAATAAATTATTATTTTTACATTTTTAATAAAATAATATTTTTTAATATGATACATTTTTAATAAAAATAATTATTTTTACTAAAAATAATTATTTTTATTAAAAATGTATCATATTAAAAAATATTATTTTATTAAAAATATTATTTTTATTTAAAAATTAAAATTATTTATTTAAATTTATAAATTTTATATAAATATAAATATATATATATTTTTAGTGACAACCCTTGTCGGAATCTCTCGGAGTCTCTCCTTGGAGGGATGTGGTGGAATGAGTCCCAATGTCTCCGTCGGGGCTGGGACTGAAAAAGTGCGGGTACTCTAAAGCACCAAGTTCCGTATTTATTTGAATCCCAATTTTTTCATACATGGCTTGCTGGCAGAACCCAATACCTTCCCTTTGGTGATGCTCTGAGGCGCGGAGCCTGACAATAGCATAACATAATGCGCTGTGGAGAACTGACGAGAACCAGAGAATGGCTATCTTACAATTACCATATTTAATGGCTAATGACTACTATATCATTTGTTTTTGTCCAAATTCTTTCTCCCTCTCTCCTAAGTAAAAATGGCAATTCAAGCTAAAATTCCTTCCTCTCTTTACTCAAACCATTTCTATTTGCCCCTTCTGTCTGTATCTACTGCTTCATCATCCCTTCTTCGCTTGCCGGCCCGAAATTCACTAAGAAAATCTCTCACGTTCACTTGCCGATCAAATGCCGATGACGTAAGCTCCAATTTTGATTCAATTGATTGAATTGATTTTTGTCTTTGGTAATTAATTTCCTGATTGAAATTTGAGTAGGATTATTTGATAGATGCTCCTGTTTCTTCTGGAGATGGCTTTTCTTTCAGTGGAGGTTACACTTTTGAATCCTTACCTTTTTTTTTTCTTAACTGTTTAATAATGTAATTTAATGAATTATTAACTGTTTTGAAAAAGTTTATTAAAACAGGAAAATATTCTGATGAGCCTAGCACTGCTGATGAATAGTTTAAGCAAGGAAAGATTGTAAGTTTTTTTTGTTCCTAATTGCATTTCTACTAATTTAATGGTATCTTGATTATTTAAACCACAATTTAACACTACTTAATTTTTTTTTTTTTATTTTTTGCACAAATTTTCCATCCTTGTTTATCTTCAAATTCTTAATTTAAATAATTACTTTTGGGTTTTTTTGAATTTGTTTTTTATTCTAAAATTTTTCTTTTCTCTAGGTGAAAGCTCATCCTGTTCTTGGATCTGGTGGGAAGGCTAAAGATCCTATATTTGGACTTAAAATGGGTGCTGGTTCTCAGGCCTCAGATGATGTTTTCAGGTGCAATTTTAGTTTTTAAGTTTTTGAGACTGCTAGTCCTAGTTCATCCGATGACGATGGTTTTCTTTCAAGTCTATGAAAATATGCAGGAATTGAAATAGGATTATTTGCAGGGATTCCGATCGAAAAAATGCTCCGTCTATTTGATTTTTTGCAATAGATGGTTTTGTGTTGAAGCCGGAAACGCCAATAACCCCAAAGTTATATTGATCCATGATTTCCCTTCGCAGGTGAATTTCTTTCTGAATGCTGCAGATTATATGAGCTATATATGCTTCTTTTTGTTGTGTTTTCTTATAATCTCTTAAGAAACATGTTTGCATTCTTGTATATTCTCTTGGAATAACTTGTGTTTCTATTTCTTAAATTGCTTATTTTCCCTTTTCTTATGGAAATACCTGAGTAATATATTCTCCAAACCACCAAAAAATGGTTTGACATTCAGCTACCTGTTATAGTGAGTTAGTAAATTGGAATACTATTTTAAGTCAGTTGTAATTTGGGAACTGGACATTGAGCCTGACGTCGTGCTCTTTTTTTATCATTTAAGCTTCAAAGGTAGCTTAACTTTCCTTTGGCATTCATGTCACAATGTTAGATGGATGGGGGTATTACATCTTAAAGTCTTGCTCCTTTTCATAATTGTATAACCATGAATTCAATAAGTGCACATTAAAGTTATTTATTATTTAGTGGAATAGAAGTCATTGTCCAGTTTTGGGTGATTGGTGTCATAAATGCCTGTAGTCTATAATTCTCATTGCCAATAGTGCTTTTCATATACAGGATATAATAATTCAAATATATTCAATAAAATCAATATAATAATATATATCATTCTAACTGAAAAACAATAAAAAATAATTAAATAACACATCAATACATCAATTACCAATAATGCGATTTGGATTGGAGAAAGAAGGAAGAGAAGGATCAGGTTTGTGTTAAAAGGAAGACCTTAATAGTTGTGCTCGAACAATTCCAAAGAACTCTCAAATTGTTTAAAATATTGACAATATTACTGACGATGATGATGATAAAAGTGTCGGTGGAAAGCTGGATTGAAAGAAGCTAAGTCATGATAGTTCAAAAGCATCACTGGTCGATTGTGAAGCCAAGAAGGTTAACTATTTCTATGGCTAGTTTGGTTTTGTTAAATTTGTCTTTAATAATTAGTAGTGTTATTTAGTTTAATTGATTATAATAGAGAGTTGATTTTTTGAATAAACTGAGCTTAAAAACAAAGTTAATATTGTTTTTCTTTAAGTGAAGCTAAATGTATAGCAAATGAGTATTATAATAGGAGAATGGGTGAATCGATTCTGAATTGTTCAAGGGAGATGTACGTGCTATTAGACTATATTTTGATGTATAAATATATAGTAAATAGGATACACTTTTGCTAGTTATTTTGATCATATTATTTTTTGGCTATTTATCTATCATGAAAATTCATTAATCAATTTTAGGGTCAAAATAGGAGGTGCCTAGTTTAGAAATTGGAAGTCAAAAATAAGATGTGCCCAACTTAGGTAAATAGGAGTAAAAAATGGAGGTGCCTAATTTTCACCAACTATTTTTTAAGCCTATATAAACCCCTTAGCTCTCATTTGAAAATCATCCCAAAATTAAGTCTTCTCTCTTTTCTTTGTAATTCTTCTTTGATATTAGTAGAATTATTTTGGTGATGTCCGAGGACATAGGCAAAATTAGCCGAACCTCGTTAAAGTTTGATGTTCTGTTTATTAATTATTTAATAACTATTTTTAGTATAGTTACAGTGGTATTTTGTGCTGGTGATTATATGTCTAGAAAAATTGTATCTAAGGAAAGACTTAGTATTTAAGAGTGTCCATTGTGACCCATATCTCTTTCCTGAAAATTTTTCTTGTATAATTGTTGGTGCAAGTGTTCACACACTATACATATTATTGGTGAAAAATTAATCCAATTTCTACAACAATTGGTATCAGAGCCAAGTTTTTCTGAGTATGTTCTGTGGTTGCAGCCTAGTCTGATCTTCCACATCAAAAAAAATTTCTTGGATTATTTGTATTTCACATTTGTTAGCTAATAAATAATTTTTTAAAGCAGAAATGACAGACGACTCAGGTAAATCATCCACTCCAAAGGAGACAGCATCCACTTCGTCAATTTGGTCAAGGACTGCTGTGTCAAATACTATATTTGCAGTGGAGATTTTTGATGGTATGGGTCATTTTGATATGTGACAAAGTGAGATTCTAGACGCTCCTTTTCAGCAAAGTCTAGACATTGCCATTGAAGAAGAGAAACCAGAAGACATTAATGAAAAAAAATTGAAAAGCCATCAATCGTGTGACTTGTAGTACAATTCGATCGTGCCTTTCTAGAGAACAGAAGTATGCGTTCTCTAAGGAAGTTTTCGCAAATAAATTGTGAAAGGCATTGGAGGAAATTTTTTTGAAGAAAAGTAGTCAGAACAAGCTTCATATGAAGAAGAGATTGTTTTGCTTCACTTATGTTCTTGGTACCACTATGAATGAGCACATCACCAATTTTAATCAGCTGGTAGCTGATTTGATGAATTTGGATGTGACTTTCAAAGATGAAGATTTGGCTTTGATGCTGTTGGGGTCCCTTCCAGAGGAGTTTGAGTTTCTTGAAACAACTCTACTCTATGGGAAGACTGAAGTGACTCTCTCTGAAGTAACTATTGTACTATACAGTTACGAACTACAAAAAAAGGACAAGAAAGAGAGTTCAAGTGGAACAACAGAAGCATTGATAGTGAAAGGTCGCTCTCAAAGAAGGAAGAGAGAAAAGAATGGGAGATCAAAATCAAGACCAGCTAAAGATGAATGTGCCTTTTGCCAGGAGAAAGGGCATTGGAAGATAAATTGTCCCAAGCTGAGTAATAAAAGCAAATCTGGTAAAAGAAAAGTTGTCGTGAATTCAAATGTAGCTGAGTGTGATGATGAAGACTCAGACCTTTCATTAGCTGTTGTGTTATCAACAAGCTCTTCTAATGTATGACTACTTGATTCTAGTTGTAGTTATCATATGTGTCCCAATCAGGATTGGTTCTTTGACTTTAGAGAACTAGAAGGAGCAACTGTTTACACAGCAAATGATGGTCATATATGATTAAAGGAATTGGTTCAATCCAATTGAGGAATCATGATGGATCAATTAGAATACTGTCAAATATCCGATATGTACCGAGTTTGAAGAAGAATCTCATCTCTGTGGGAGTCCTAGAATCAAAGGGCTTCATTGTAAATGCAGCAGATGGAGTAATGAAAATCATCTACGGTGCACTGGTGATAATGAAAGGATTAAGAAAGTCAATAACTTGTATTACTATCAGGGTAATGCAATTATTGGGACAGTAGTAGTAGCTTCCAGTAATGATCAAGAGTTGGAAGTAATCGGATTATGACATATGCGCTTGGGACATGCTGGTGATAAATTCTTAAAACTGTTGTCAGATCAAGGATTATTGAAGGGAGTGCAACCTCAAAAGTTAGATTTCTGTGAGCATTGTGTCAAAGGAAAGTAGACTATAGTGAAGTTTGGTACTGCAATTCATGATACCAAGGGTATTTTGGATTATGTTCACTCAGATGTGTGGGGTTCTTCCAAGACAGCTTCAATGAGAGGAAAGCACTACTTTGTAACATTTATTGATGACTTCTCTCGGAGAGTATGAGTGTATACTATAAAGACAAAGTTTGAAATGTTGAGAGTTTTTCTCATATGGAAAAAGATGGTGGAAACTCAAACGGGCAGAAAAGTCAAATGTCTCTGCACAGATAATGGTGGAGAGTATAAAAGTGATCCATTTTTAAAATTCTGCCAAGATGAAGGCATTTTTAGACACTTCACAGTTAGAGATACACCACAGCAGAATGGGGTGGTAAAACGCATGAACCGGACATTGGTTAAGAAAGTTCGGTGTATGTTGTCCAATGGTTGGACAGACAATTTTGGGCTGAGGCTGTTACATATGCATGTCATCTCGTTAATCGCTTACCATCAGCTGCTATTGGTGGTAAAACACCTTTGGAGATGTGATCTAAAAATTTGGTTACTGATTATGATTCCTTACCTGTATTTGGTTCCACTACATACTACCATATTAAGGAATCAAAGTTAGATCCGAGGAAAAAGAAAGTGCTTTTGATGGAGATCACCACTGGTGTGAAGGGACTTCTCCTTTGATGTCCAGAAATAAAGAAGATAGTCTTTAGCAGAGATGTTACCTTTAATGAGTCTACCATGTTGAAAAAGGTAACAAATAAAATTGTTCAGCAAACAGATGGTACTCGGCACCAAGTGGAGTTTGAAAGAAGAATTGTTGATCCAGCAACAAATAAAATAGATGAAAATACTCCTATGGTATAGGTGGAGTCAGATGAAGAAAGGGATCCAACCCAAAAACCCCCACAGCAACAAGAATCTATTGCAACAAATAGGTCACGACTAGAGATTCGCAAACCTGCTCAATTTGATGATATGGTGGCGTATGCATCCCTAATTGCAAATGATGGCATTCCTAGCACTTATAATGAAGCTGTCCAAAGTTCAAAAAAGAAAAAGTGGAGGAAGGCCATGGATGATGAAATACAGTCTCTTGGAAAGAATCAGACATGAAAGCTAGCTAATCTTCCAAAGAAAGAGAAGGCAATTGGATACAAATGGGTATATACAAAGAAAAAAGAATTTCCTGACAAGAATGATGTTCACTACAAGGCAAGATTGGTAGCTAAATGCTATACTCAGATGGAGGGAATTAATTATAATGAAGTATTTTCTCCAGTTGTAAAATATTTCTCTATTAAAATTTTATTGGCCTTAGTAGCACAATTGGATTTGAAACTCGTTCAACTTGATATAAAAATTGTATTTCTACATGGAGACTTATAAGAGAAAATCTATATGACTCAGCCAGAAGGGTTCAAGGTTGCTGGAGAAGAAAAACTGGTATGCAAATTAAAAAAATTATTGTACGCATTGAAACAATCTCCGAGGCAATGGTACAAATGATTTGACAATTTTATGATGAGGCAGAAGTACATAAGGAGCAAATAAGACCATTGTGTGTATTTGCGCAAGCTACAAGATAGATCTTTCATATATCTTCTCCTGTATGTTGATGATATGCTGATAGCTTCAAAGAATCTATAAGAAATTGAGAAGTTAAATACTCAGCTCAATCAAGAGAAATGAAATACTTGGGAGAAGCAAAGAAAATTTTAGGCATGGAGATATGCAGAGATAGGAAGAGAGGGAAGCTTTGTTTGAATCAGAAATATTATCTGAAGAAGGTACTACAACTTTTTGGACTGAAATAAAAAGTCAAAACCTGTAAATACACCACTTACACCTCATATGAAGCTCAGCTCATCTTCATCTCCTAAAAATGAAGTGGAACGAGAGTACATGTCTAAGGTTCCATATGCAAATGCTGTTGGTAGCTTGATGTATACTATTGTGTGTACAAGGCCGGACATTTCACAAGCAGTTAGAGTTATGAGCAGGTACATGCATGATCCTGGTAATGAACATTAGCAAGCTGTGAAATAGATTCTACGGTATATTCTGAATACCGTAGATGTTGGATTGAAGATGAGCACTTTAGAGCGCAATTGGAGACACTACTAAAATAGTTTCTGTTGAGAGAAGATTTATAGATTGTAAATATAAAAATAGTCAAAGTGGAGAATTATTATTTTTTGGCTATTTATCTATCATGAAAATTTATTAACCAATTTTAGGGTCAAAATAAGAGGTGCCTAATTTAGGAATTGAAAGTCAAAAATAGGATGTGTCTAACTTAGGTAAATAGAAGTAAAAAATGAAAGTGTCTAATTTTCACCAACCATTTTTTAAGCCTATATAAACCCCTTAGCTCTCATTTGAAAATTATTCCAAAATTAAGTCTTCTCTATTTCATTTGTAATTCTTCTTTAATATTAGTAGAATTATTTTGGTGGTATTCGAGGACGTAGGTAAAATTGGCCGAACCTCGTTAAAGTTTGGTGTTCTCTTTATTAATTATTTAATAACTATTTTTGGTATAGTTGTGGTGATATTTTATGTTAGTGATTATATGTCTAGAAAAATTCTGTCTAAGGAAAGATTTGGTATTTAAGAGTGTCCATTGTGACCCACCTCTCTTTCCTGAGAATTTTTCTGATATAATTATTGGTACAAGTATTCACACACTATACATATTATTGGTGAAAAATTAATCCAATTTTCACAACAGATCATTTAATTTTAAGTTTTAGAGTTAAATTTATTTTTATGTGATGAAAATAATTCTAGGTTCATATGTTGATGAAATCAATTGAGATTGAATATTAATAAGAGATGTTCAATAAATGTTTAATTATTATTGGATTTTTTTTTATTTTACTTCAAATTAATTAAAATGTTGTGATGTTATCTAAACATTCTAGTTTTTGGAGTGCTTCCTTGTATTTCAAAGTCTAGATTATCAATATCATTTTTGACTTTTTGTTTATGTCAGCGTGCGTGATTTACACACTTCTGTCATTAAGCGAGATTGTATTATCGGAAAACTGACCAATGAAGTAAAATTTAATGTATTGGATTAAAAAAAAACAATACTGTAAACTTATTAAATGATGGCAGATCATTATTGAAACAAACCATAACAACAGAGGTGTGGATAATAATGTACAAAGCAAATTTGCTTCTGCTATGTATCGTACAACGCCAGAGACCGTACCAGTACGTGTATTATTATTATTATATGTATATTAAATGTCAAAAGGCCTAATACGATAGTGCCGTCCTTTTTTTTATGTTCACAGTAGGTTTAATAAATTATTAAAAAAATTAATTACTAATAATATATTTTATAAAAATTATATTTTATTAAAAAATATTATATCTAAAAAATATAATAAAATATTAAAAAAATAAATTAAAAATATTAACTTATTTGATTATTATTCAATTTTATAAAAAAAATTTTAATAATATCTAAACTACTCTTATAAAATTTATTTTTTATTTTATCATATTTTAAATTAAGGGTACAATTATCTTTCGACATGTAAATTTTTTAATTCACTTTTTCGATAAAATATTTTTCAACTCTATTCTAAATAAAATATTTTACTATCTAATTGGTAAAAATTAATAGACTAAAATTTTATTTTATATAAATTATTTATAAATAAATATAATAATTTTAGTCAAATAAAATTATTTAGTCAATTTTTTTAAAATTCTTATATAACCAAACATATTATTACTTTGCCGTTTCTGGTATAATTGATAATAAAAATTACACTTGGCTCCACCTCAATAATTATGTCAATGAAAATCCATTTATTTCTTAATTTTTATATTTTCTAAATATTTAAAAAATTAGTTAATAAGGAACATTTTTTAATTAATAAAAATTAAACATTTTTAAGAAAAAAAAGGACTATTTATTTTCAAAATCAAATTTTATCTTTTAAACTTTAATTAACACATTGTTATAAGAAATTTATAAAAATATATATTTTATCAATTTAAAAATAAAAAAAAATTATTATGGATTTGGTTCAACAATACCAATTACAAATTTAGGTTTGAATTATAAAATTTTTTTAAAAAATAATTTTTATTTTAAAATTAAAATTTATAATTAATTTGGTGGATGAGTGAGTATATGGATAATGTCTGTACTAAAATTTTTCTTTGCAGATAATTACTATTCGCTACTCGCTGTCAGTGATAATCTATGAATCATCAATAATTATTAACCACCACCACTAATGGTGAGCTCATCAAACTTGTCACTTTATATTTTTTTATATCAATAATAATTTTTTAAAAAATATATATAAGATTTTTATAAGTTTAAAATTTTTTAGTCTTGCATTTTAAATTTTAATTTTTTAAATAACTTTTATCATTGCAACTAAATAACAGTAAAGTAATTTTCAAAAAATACTTTTTCAGAAAATTTCTCCTTAAAAAATATCTTTTTTTATTATTTTCCGTAAAATAAATGGATTGTAGATTTACCAATTGTGTTTTGATAATATATATTAAATTTCAACCTTTTAAATTATAAGAATTTTAATAAAGCATAATTAATATGTCGCAATTTTTTTTAGATTGTATTGTAGCCCTCTATTATTTTTTAAAGGATATTATAAATTACTACAAATGTCTATAAATAGATAACTCAATACATTCGGAATTTTTTTTTTAAATTGTATTGTAGCACGCTAGTGTAGATTTTTTAACTTTTACCGGCCTACTAAATTTCAAGATCTCAAAGACTTTTAGACCAATATATTCGTGTCTACCTTTCTGCATGCTCGTATATAATTGGAACGGATTGGAAATGTAAATTTCAAGGCAAAAATCTTCTAAAAACCTTAGGAGCATTTTTAAAATTTTGAGGGAGATTATAAATTCATCATTTTGGAGAAAAAAGAGCAGCCACCAGAAAGCACCTCTTCTTCATATCATTTTCTCTAAAAAATCCTCATCCACCATTATAGAAAAAGAAGAGAAAATGAGACTTATGCTTTTAGGAGGATTCAACCACTTCTATAGAGATTCATCCATCAAGATTAAACAATTATTTTCAGTTTAGAATTTCAATTTATATTTTTGTGATTTCTTTGTTATTCCATTAAATTGAATATAGTGTTATGAATTCTATGTTTAATTTCTTTATTTCCATTGCTTTTATGTTTAATTCAACTATGAATAACTAATCCCCTTTATGAAATCGGATGAATTTAGATATTTTAACTATGGGTTTGATTACTATACATTAATATACATAGATGTATTTTTTTGAATCATTAATTTAATGATTTTGATTTAATTGATTAGCAATTTCTTATCCACTAATTGTTCAAATCTAAGAGATTATATAAAATATGAGAGTTGATTATGATTTTTATGTGGAATCATCAACCTTGAGTAATTAGCTTAGAGTAATTAGCTTAGAGATAACTTAATTGCTTAGAGATCTAAAATAGTATCTTGTTTATTTAGATTGAGAATTGATTACTTCTCATGAGAATAGTGATTTAATTCTTACTCAATAATATTTCTTTTGCTTGAGAGAAAAGTAGGTGAATTTAATGATATCATGTATCTTGAATTTAAGAATTGGTCTTAATTGAAATTATTAATTAGGCTCATTAGAAAAATTCAAATGAAACATAATCCTACTCTTTTATTATTGATTATCTATCATTTAATTTAGTGCAATTAGTTGATTTAGTTTAATTAGGTAGTTAAATTATATTTAAAAAATTGATTATTTTTTGGATAATAGTTTAATTGAATTTAAGTTATTCAAAATAAACCTTTTATATGGATATGACACTCATACTCTCACTTTACTACGTATCACCGTTCACTTGTGGTATTATTTTTAGCATACACATAATAAAATCACCATTTAACACACATTATACCTACGCACACAATATTCATCGTCTAAAAATCTACCATTGAAGCCCTTAACATTAATAAAAAATAATATTTATTAATAATAACTGATGTGATAATGTTAAGTGGAAAAAATAGAGATAGGGTATTGATGACGAGGTGGGCTCTAAGGACTTTTGTTTAGGTTTAGATTCTACAATTACCAGCTCCTCTACCTGCAATATAAGAAAAAGGACCAAGCTTCAGTGGGGAGTCTCCAATACCTAAGTTAGTAATCGGTTTATCTGCTAAATAGACTAGCTTGGAAAATGAAAAAAAAAATATTTTACCTGGAGAGATCCACCCCTATTTATAGTTGGGATAGGGGCATGTGTCAGCAGATTTTTAAAATGTGTCAGTGTTGTACACCTACTGTGTCAGATGTTTATTTTCCAGATATCAAGGAGCTCGATATGGGAGAGGAGTTCGATACTGAGCTCTGAACCTTAAAGAGAGCTCGATTATGGTGTGACAAAGGTACCGAATTTAGCTTATAAGTTCTGCAACATGAGGACCTAGCTTGGAAAAAATAAGGGGTAATGCCAGGTATAAATAAAATTTTAAAGTTTTTACGAATTACAAATTAGTCCTTAAAATAATTAATAAAAAATAATTATTTAAAAAATTCAAGTTAAAAATTATGAATATCCATATCTCGTTTCATTCTAACAGAAAAAAATATTAGTTGAATCAAATCGATAAAACACAAATAATTAAATCTCATAATAATTAACCCCAAATTTGCAATATCATTATCAAATTTATATAAACACAAAATTTAAATCTTAAACAATTATTTTAAGATTAAATTCAAAACAAATATTATTATCAAATTTATATAAACACAAATCTTAAATCTCACAAATTAGGATTCTTGAATTTTTTTTAAAATTTTGGAATTTGGAGATTATTTATGGAGAATAAATATATTAAAAAAAGTTAGCAATATTTTTCAATTCGAATAATTTTTAAAAGTTGACAGATTAGTATTCTATCAGATAAAATAATCTCCTACAATAAATACGATAAATTTTAAACAAAACGTATAGTTTATGCACTTTTTTAATATTTTAAAAAATTAATGATAGAGATAAAAAAATATATTAAAGTTTAATATATTTTTTTTTCAATTGATATATTTTTTTTATCTATCTTAGCAGTCTATGTCAACTAACAAAACTCGGCATGTTAGTAATTACATCTCAAATTGGCTTTCTGAATAAATTTAATAAAATTAAAATAAAGTATATAATTCATGTGCTCTTTTAATATTTTAAAAAATTTATGATCAAATTAAAAAAATACTAAAATCCATACATTTTTTTGTAAGTAAAGCTAGTTATATTTTAACCTTAAAATAACTTATTTTATCCTAATTTATAGATTAGTTGCAATTATATTTGTATGATCATCTTTTGGTCCATTAGTTATATATACATCTATTATACTATAAAATTTTCAAGTGATTTTAGATAGTGTCAAATGCACTTTTATGTAAAAGTCGAATGGGTGGAGGTTAAAAATATTTTACTAGAAAAAATTACAGTACTATTTAAAAAAAAATATTGGAGCCTAATTTCAAAACTTAACTCAACTTAATTTATTTAAATTTAGTAAAAAGTCTAAACAAATCTTTAAAATATTATCATTATTTTGACTTAGTTCTTAATATTTTTTTTAGCCAAATATATATATATATATATATATATTTTTGTTAAAAACGGATCATTTACACTATTATTGTTAGGAGAAGTTAACCATTTATACAATTGTTGTTAGGAGAAGTTAACTTACCATTAAAATTGCTGAAGTGAGACTATAAAATATACTTATTAACTTTATATTTTTAAATAATTAAAAAATATTTTTAACAATTAAAAGTATATTTTAAAAATTAAAAAATATTTTTAAATAATAAAAATATTTAAAAATATATTTTAAAAATATTAAATAAAAATAAATAATATAAAGTAAATATAAATATAAATATAAATTAAAAATTTTCAAATAAAAAAATATTTTATTAAAATTAAAAGTATTTGAAAATCAATAATTATTTTATTTTGCGACTGAAACCAAATAAAACAATTATATTCTATTTATCTATGTATAACAATTTATATAAAAAAAATCAAATTTAATGAATATTAGATCTCCTGCTTAAAAAAATTGTTAAAATTATTTTTTATCATGTAGAACTCAATATTTTAATAAAAATTATTAATTGCAATTTTGATTTTTTTAAATACAACATAAATTATAAAATGTACATTTTATAATTTTTTTTAAAAAGTTATTTTCTAAATATTTTTAAAAATATATATTTTTTAATTTTAAATTATTTAAAAAATATATTTTAATATTTTAAAAACATATAAATTGATTAATTGGATCCCATAGTATTTCCTCAGTATTTTTTACTGTAAGTTAACTTTTTCTAATGATAAGAATGTAAATAACTTATTTTTAATAATATATATATATATATTATTTGATTAAAAAACAATAAGAGCTGAGTTGGCATAATTGTAATAGTTTAGAAATTTATTTAAATTTTAATTCCAAATTAATTAAAATAAAGCTATATAATTTTTTTTTCACTGGAAACCACTGTCAACTATATTCCCAAGCCATTATGAATTAATTTCTTAGAATTTTTTTTTCAATTTAAAGATTATTCATTAATTTAAAAAACAAAAGGATGCAAATGCGTTTACTAACTTAATATTAAGAGTATTTAATAATTTATTATCAATAAATCTATAGAAATTATCAAAAAAAAATTGCATAGTTTATTTTTCTGTGTAGAAAACTATTAAAACGAATAAATTATCAAAAAGTTAAATTGTTGATGTCATACACATTTTCTTTATTTTAAAACATAAATTTAAAAGGCCAACGGAAAGTTATTCCTATCTTTTCGTTAACCTAAAAATTAATCCTGTTCATTATAAATAAATAAATAAATAAAAATAATTAATCCAGTTCAAGACAGGTTTCGCTTCCTCTAGTTAATCATAGAAGAGGAAATTTTTAATTCATAATTTTTTTGTTATCTGATAAGACAAAACAATAAATTTAATATTAAATGTACTTGAATTTATATTTAAATTTTTAAATGAATCAAATCATATATTTAAATTGAAATAAAAAATTATCAAGATAATTTTTTTATAGTCATTTTTTTAAAAATTTTATCTGAATTTAGAAATATTTCAAATTTTAACAAATTGTTTAGTTTAAATGAAATAAATAATATGCTGGGACGAGCAAATGGATTGAATTAATCTAATTTAATTATTATTTTAATTAATTCAATCGATTGAATTAATTAATTTTAATTTAATAATATATTTGCATAATTTGTAATTGAATTTGATTAAATGGATAAAAAAGAACTCGACTGATGGCCATAAATTTTTTAAACTTTTTTATAAGAGAATGAATTATTTAATTCAATTAATATTGGTCGAATTTTATAGATTCTTAAATGTCGATCAAATTGATTGGTGTATATTTTTAATAAAATAAAAAATTCTTGATTCTACTTTATTTATAAAATAATTAAAAAAGAAAAAGAATAAAAATTACCTTTTCAGTTTTCTTTTAAATATCTAAAATATTTTCCTTATAAAATGGAAAGAGTTAAAAATAAAAAAAGAAAATAAACATTATTTGTTTATTATTAAAATAATCAATGAATATAAAATTTTTCCTCTTTCCCTAGGCTAAGTTTTACTCGGCCGTGCTCATTCTAGGCACTGCAATACGATGAGAAAGTTTCAACGTACATTACTGGGCCAATTAGGCGAATCCCAAAAGCCGAAGGACTAGTTCTCGTACACACTACCAAATCATGAGGTATGTACTTATGCGCGTGCTTTCACGTGCTATACCTGACGTTTAACTGCTACTCACATTTTGTTTTTGATATTTTCTCCATTTTAAATTTAATATATTAGATTAATAGATTAAATTTCTATTAATATTAATATTCATATTTAATATTTCTTTAAAAATATTTAAAAATTATATCTTATATTAAAATATAATATAATATAATATAAAAATATAAATTTCTATTTTTAGTTAAATTAATTCATTTTTATAAAAGATATACTTGCAATTCAAAATGAAAAAAGATATACTTGCCAATTCAAAATGAAAAAAGAATAATAATTGAAATTAAAAAATATTAAGCAAATGGGTATAATTTTTATTTTAGAATAAATATCTTACTAATTCAGAATAAAAAAAAGAATAATAATTGAAATTTAAAATATTAAGCAAATGGGTATAATTTTTATTTATAATAATTAAAAATATTTACTTTAATTACAAATATAATTTATATTTTAATATGACATAAAATTATTAATTTATTATTGACTTTACATCAATTAAGATTAATTAATTATTCAAGATTCGGTACTGTAAATTGAAAATAGACAAATTTAATAAATATAACATGTAAAATTTTTCAATTTGTAAATTGATTGTCACTGATATTAAAAATAAAAAATGAAAAAATATTTTTAATAATTAATATTAAAAATATATGTAATAAAATTTTATCCCTAAGCGTCTAAATTATATGATAGAATGATATTTTAACTTAATTAGATATTTTAAATTAATTTTATTAAATATATAACTATATTAAAATTTAATAAATAAAATTTTATCGTGTTTACCGTCTTAATTACTTTAATAATTTGACAGAAACACAAGATTATCTCGACGGGGGAATATTTTTTTTATTAATTCAGACGAGGGAGTATTTTTTTATTATTTATTATATGGCTCCTGGTCTTATCTCTTACCTTGTATCAATTGATGACAGTAATTTTTCTTCCATGTCTAAGGAAAAAAAAAAACTGGATTTGTATAAATCTTCCGGATTTCTTGTTCTTTGGAGGATATTCTGGATTTCTTGTTCTTTTTTAAAGAGTTATAATTTCTTTTTTGGGGAGAATGTATTTGTGGTGTTTGGATCTGGGAGTTGAACGGTAAGCGTTCGTGCATTTACTATTTTATTCAAATATATGTATGATAAAAATGCATTAATATGTTTTATTTTATGCATGATGTAAGATCATGTTAAGGTTGTAGATCAATTTTTTTTTTTTTTACTATAATCAGTTCTGGGTTTTTTCAGTAACTTGTTTGGTTGCTGGGTTTTTTCAGTAACTTGTTTGGTTGCAGGGAAACACGAAGGAGTCGGAGAGAAGAAAATGAATTGGAATTTAATCCCCTTCTTTTTAACCTTATTTTTGTTTTGTTTTCTTGCATAGTGGAAACCAAATAGTTGGATGGAGAATTTGTTTGCATTCGGATCTTAAACTGGGTTTTATTGATTGGGAGATGATTTTTTTTATTGCCAGTTCTTGTTTTTGATATTCATTTTAGCTGGTTATAGTTTTCTTAAGCTTTGCAAGTGATTTGAAATGGTTATTTTTTTACTTTTTTCTATACACTCACAAGTTTCTGGAACTTGGGTCTCAAAAATTTTTGTTTAAGGCTTTGAAATTTTTAATTTTTGTTAGTGGCTATATACTTCTATCAAATATTGTTAGGTTAATTTGGACTTTTGGTTACTCGATTTCATCTTTTCTGTTGTATTTTCTTTATCAAGTTTTTCTTGTTGAGATTTAATAATTGTATAATATTTTCAGTGTTCTGATTCTCTCTTAAGAAGTCGGAAGATCTTGTTTCAGGATCAAGTTTTGGATGCTTAACTGAGGGGAGAATGTTTAATCGATCCATTCTAATAACCTAGAATTCTGTGTTTCACTTCTTGATAGTAAACTCAAAAATATTTTTCAGTCGAGATATTTTTGTGAAAATAACTCATTTTCTATTGTTATTGAATTGGTTAAAACTATACATGTATATATATATATATATATATTCTTTTCAATTTATAAGGATATATAGAAATATTTAGGCCTAGATTTTTTTTAATTTTTTTCTTAAATATGAAAAAATATAAAAAAGAAGATGTCATTTGCAATCAGTGGCTAGAGATGGCTAGTGATGATCTGTAGTGATTACTGATTAGTGAACTAATGAATATGTGTTCGTGTTTCCTTTAAAGGTTTCTTCATCATTCAGTGAACTGGTTATTTTAAAAATGATTTTCTGTTCTTATTGAAATGGTTTTTTTTAATATATATATATATATATTATTTTTAACTGAGAAAACATTTCTTTTAATTAATTTTTTTTAGTACTCCAAATGCCAAATAAGAGAAAAAAAAAATTCAAAAAGAGCGTTAGTTTGCTATTATTTTCAGAGCATTTTAGGCTAAAAGAGGTTACAGTTTGTGTTATTTATGAAATCTAGTAACAGACGTTATTACTAACATATGCTTAAGGTTTCAATTTTTTGCTGAAGACGTCTACCAGCTTTTTCATTTTGTAATGAGACAGGGAAATCTTAAATTCACTTTCTTATTCATTTGCATTTTTTCTTACAACAACAACAACTAAGCCTTAGTCCCAAATAACTAAGCCTTATTCATTAGTGCATTTTTTCACTAATTTGGTTTTTACTGCTGTACCTGGCAGTTTTATGTTTGGAAGATTTGGATTTGTTTTGCTTACGAAATTTAGCATGACATTATGTTTGGAATTTTTGGTTTTTCTTTGGCCTAAAGTGGCAATGGTTTGCATATCCTCTGTACTTAATGATGTTAAATTGCGCATGTAGAAGAGTTTTGAATTTACTGTAGTACTAGAGATTGTTGGTTATTCTGATAATAATATGCCACTGATGCTGTTGCAGGTTAGCTTGTAGGATCTTATTCTTCAAGAAAGTTTTGGCAACTCAATTTTGGTTAGCTTTGACATTGTTGCTTGACAAAGAGAGAGAGCACGTTTGTCGGCATTCATGCCAATGTCCATGGTTGTGTACAAGCGTGCTCTCTATCGTTGTCATAAGATTTAATCAAAGCTGGTTTCATTTGCTTCTTTCTTGTTCTGTGGCCAAGTGGGCAAGCAGGTGATTGAATCTTACTCCTGCTTAAATTTAGATTTTCCTTAACTTTTTTTTTACGCTCACTCATAGATGGAATGTGTCTGACTGACAGTTGGCGTTATTCTTAATGATACAGGTTAATTCAAATTTTATATTATTGCATTGTGTTACTTCTATTTCATTTTTTTCTTACCTGATGTGCGCGCGCGCGCATGTGTATGTTTCTTTGTGCTGCAGTGTTCTTCTTAGGTTCTCTCATTCTCTTCTTTGTTCAAAAGCAATTAGAACTAGCTTGTCTTAGTGGTATTATAAATTGCCTTGCCCATTTGGAGAGAGAGGTACAAGTTATCAATTCATGGCTCCATCCTTTTTGCCTTCAGATCTCATCACATTTCTTTCTTAATCTCACCAACAAATCATTCTTTACTGTTTCTAAACTTCAAGCATCACTAGCTGCCGCCATTTATTATTAGAATCAAGTTCTTTACATTTAACATCATGACTGAGACGCCCTTCAAAGGCTACGTGGTTTTTAGATGACCTTAGATAGTTAGATTAATGTTGCAACTTGGCTTAAGGGTATTCTCAAATTATGTAAGAGATATCAATATCACGAACTTCCAAAAATTACATTTTTGTGTATGTAAAAACATGACTTCTTTTTTTTGAACTGTAAAAACATAACTTCATTAATGAAGATAGCAAGGTGTTCAAAGAAAAAGAAATACTTTAACAGACAAGGTAGTTTCTTTTCTTAAGGGTTCATTTTCAAAACATTCAAACTTTGAAACTAGCTTCAAATGTAAAACAGTTCTAGTATGCATTTTGATACGAGTTTCATTTCTTAAGGGCTCATATTTAAAACATTCAAACATTGAAACGAGCTTCAAATTTAAAACAATTCTAGTATGCATTTTGTTACAATGGAAGTTTGCATGTAGTATTACAATGGATTATCGGTGTTACTACTCCAACTCCGGCAAGAATTCCCTTCTATATCTAACAATCTCAAGGCATGGCAAGAGTGCTGAAAGTTAAATTTGTGCTAGCAATTCTAGTAGCAATTTGCATTCTTTTTGCTGCTAATAGGATTTTTCTACGAGCTATTTAAAAATTTTACATATGTAGATATATCAAAAGTTTGTTCTATAGTTGAAGTATCTCATTTGTGTTTCATAATTGAACTGTGTTACCTAATTTTCAACTGACATAAAAATAAAAAATCCCCAAAAATCTTGTTCATGTATGTACTTAGACAAAAATAGATCAGCAATCCAAATTCTTAACAAGGTTGTGGGCATTATATTCTAATATATATGTTGCATGCGTTAGTTAAGTACAATTCTTTAGAAAAAAATCTAATTAGAAGATTGTCCATGTCTATCATGATCTTACCTAATATTTTGTTCAAAGTGTGCTGAGTTGAACATAGCTGTTTTTTTTTCATATAGTTAATTCGTACTCAACTCAACAAAACCTTAATCACAAGTCAATTGGAGCTGTCTATATAAATTCTTTTTTTTTTCACTCGGTATGATTTAGGGTTATCTCTTATGATAGATGTAACATTATAAGATCATTTTGGACTACATTTGACCAAGTCAATTTAGCCCTATCTTTGCCTTTCTTAGCTATATCCACTATAACTTGTTCGATTTTTCTGATCGACACATCGCTATATCTTTGTTTCACATGACCAAACCATCTCAATCTATGCTCTCTTATTTTATCATCAATAGACGCTACCTCTACTTTTTCTCTAATGCACTAATTATGAATTCTATCCATTATATTATGTCCACACATCTATCTTATCATTCTCATTTTCACAATATGCATCTTACTCATGTGTTGTCCTTTTACTGTCCAAAAAATATTTATTTATATATTTATATATTTCTTTTTTTATTTATTAATTAGTTTAATTTAACTTTTTTTATTTTTTAATTAGTTTAATTTAATAAGTTACTAATATTATTATTAATTAAATTCTTAATTAACTTAAAATTATTATTAAAAAAATTCTTATTAAAATTATTAAATAGAATTTGAAAATAGAATAGAATTAGAATAATAAATATCATAATATATAAAATTGAAATAATATTTACATATTATAATTGAAAATTTCTAAAATTCTTTATAAAATCTATGCATCATCGCAGGGCGTATTGCAGTATGATAGAACTTTTCTTTCAATTTAATTGGTATCTTTCGATCACATAGAACTCCTGTAACATTCATCTACTTCATCCAACCAGCTTTAATCATATGACTTGCATCTTCTTCACAACCCCATATTCTTGAAAAATAGAGGCAATGTACTTAAAATGAGTACTATAAGATACTGTTATTTCGTCTAAAATAATTTTGTCTCTTTCTTTATTCTTGTTATTAAATCTATAATGCATATACTCAGTCTTAGTTCTACTTAGCTTAAAATCCTTAGATTCCAAAGTATTTTTTCATAACTCCAACTTTTGACTTACCTATGTTTGAGTCTCATCTATTAATACAATATCATCTGTAAACATAATACACCAAGGGATGTCATCATGTATATGTCTTGTTAGTTCATCCATGACCAAGGCGAAAGGATAAGAGTTCAAAGCTGAACCTTGGTATAACCCAATAGAAACAAAAAAAATTCTTAGTATCCCTTCACATATATATCATCTAAGACTTGGATATATCGTATAAATATTCTTCTACAATTTAGAATCTACCATAAACTTCTCTAGAAACTCTATCGTAAGCCTTTTACAAGTCAATAAAAATCATATATAAATCCTTCATCTCTTTATATTTTTTCATCAAATCTCTAATAAGAAATATAACTTCCATTTTTTTATAAAAAGTAAATTTATTATTAATATTATGAATGAGAAAAATCATATTAGCGGAGTGGAAACTACTCAATATAACCAAATTTCGTACAAGACCCACACTACTAGACAATCCACAAGTATGTGAAAAAACCTCAAAAACTCAAGAAATACATCCCAAGAGCAGAAATTGAACGCAAAAAATTGCCACAGTAAGTAGACTATTAATGGTTACTCAAAATCCTAGTTGCACTAGATAAAAGTTAAGCCTCTAGTGTCCTTAAAAGTCAAAAGTGCAGCCTTCAGATAATTCTTTCCTAATGATATTGCTTAACCCATTGCAAGTTTTGTCTTTTTCAGTGGCGCTAAAAAGACCCAGCATTGACCCAATCTCCCAGATCTTCTCAACCTCAATTCCTAATCTGTCAGGCTTATCAATCTCATCATCCTTTACATCTTTAGTATGCAACGAACTCCCCTGCTCTAGCTGATTGGAATTGCCCATCAAACTACAATTTATCTAATTCATTTTTTTAATGCTGGAATCGAATATGGAATTTTCAAGGGTAAGAATCGATGAAGAAGACCCGAACCTCTTGCTTTCTCTGGTTTGTCTTCTACTGGATGCAAGGAGACTGCCTTTCACAAGTGTTTTGAATTTTGGTAAAATCTTCTTTCTCATGGTTTTTTTAGATGACACAAGGTTTGGTTCAATGATATCAGGGGCGGTATCTTCTTTTGAGATATCATCTGCATAAACCTCTAAGCTCACTGAATTCTTTGGTTGGTTGTAAATTCTAGCTAGCACAGAGGATAAAAAGTTGGAGGGTTGAATAGGAGAAAGTGTTTTGAATGGAGTAGTGATTGGGCTTTGGCAGTTATCAAATGAGTGGGTTTTGTCCTGCTCCACTGCAAATTTCAAAATTATCTCAATATTCATAATATTCGAAAGTGGGTCAGAGGGAGCATCTTTATTGGTTGGTCGAGTTATGTTGGGACATTTAGTGGAGTGGGCTTCAAAGGTGGGATAGGTTTGGTTAGTGTTAGAGCAAGTGGGATCCAACTCCTCACATGGCACCTTCCGAGCTGGCACAATAGAAAAAGGTTGGGAACTCTCCATATTGCATGTCATATACACTGGCTTAGCAATTTGTGCACGTCTCCTGTAAAGAAATATATTTGCTATGCTTAAAAGAATTTGCTACCTCAAAAGGAGACGCTTACGGGTTAGGTGAAGTAGCACAAGTGATGTCCCCAAGGATTGCCGGCGGTGAGGGTTGCAACTGCCGATCATCAGAATTACTAGAGGCAGATGGTTCGCAAGGGAGATGTGGGCTATCTACACAAAGAGCTGGAAGCTTCAGGTGATTAAAGAAGCAAGTTTCCTTTGAGAAAAGGATGCAATAAGGTTCATTATCATTGAAAACTTGCAAAGATTCAATAGAAATTTTCTTGTCTGTGCAAATCAAAATTCTAGCTTCCATAGTTGATTGACCAGACATAAAGCCAAACTGATTTAGGGAGATACAAGTATCTAAACGCAAACGGTGTTTCATAACTCTCTCCTACAGTTTCATAGTGTGGCTCATAAGCTTTATACCTATATAATATGAGTAATTTTGAATTTTTCCTTTATTCTTAAAAATATGCATCAAATTACTTTGTCTCTATTCATCAGACATTTTCTTTGTACTTAGGATCTTATTGAACAAAGCTATTAACCATACAACTTCTATATCTCCTAAATATTTTCAAACCTCAATAGTTATTTCATCTGGTCCACAGGCTTTACCGACTTTCATCCTCATCAAAGCTTCCTTAACTTCACAAAATCTAATCCGTCTAGTATACTTCATATTTTTCTCATAGCTATCATCTAAACCCTCAATATTACCACTATGGTTACTATTAAGAATATCCTCAAAATAACTTATGTATCGTTCCTTGATATCCTCTTCTTGAACTAAAACTCTATTCTCTTTATCTTTAATACACTTTATTTGGTTTAAATCACGACATTTTCTTTCTCTTATTTTAGCTAATTTATAGATAGTTTTTTTTTCCTTTCTTTTGTTTCAAGTTTCTCATATAAACTCTTTAAAGATTGTGTTCTTGCATGATTAATTACCTTTTCAGCATCTTTTTTTGCTTGTCTGTACTGCTCAAAAGCATCATTATTGCTACACTTGGACAAACTCTTATACCATTCTCTTTTACTTCTTACCGCTTCTTGCAATTTCTCATTCTACCACCAAGACTCATTCGAGGGATGCCTACACTTTTTAGATTTTTCTAAGAACTTTTCTAGCTACGTCTTTAATTGTTGTAGACATGTCTATCCACGTATCATTTGATGACATACTGCTTCCCACTCTCTGGCTTTGACCAACTCATCCCTGAACAACGATTATTTTTCATCTTTTAAAGTTGGTACCTATTCTTTGAAATTTTGTTCTTCCTTGGCCTACTTGTCAACCTCTTAAACTTGATATCCAAAACCACTAATCTATGCTGAATGGTCAAAGCCTCATCTGGAACAATCTTACAATTCTTGCATCAAGTTCGATTGACTTTTCTTATGAGTATGAAGTCAATCTGATTTCTATTTCGTCCACTTTTAAAAGTCATTAGATGAAATTTCCTTTTTATAAAATGTGTTTGCCAGAATCAAATCATAGACTAAAACAAAATCAACGACAGTCTTATCTTCTTTATTTCGAATTCCATAACCATACCCTCCATATACATTCTCAAAATTTACTCTGTCTTTTTCTACATGTCCATTTAAGTCTCTTCCTATAAAAATATTTTCATAATTTGGAATTCTTTGCATAAGTTCATCTATATCATTCCAAAATTTTTGCTTGCTCTCCCCATTCAATCCAATTTGAGGGAGATATGCACTAATTATGGTAATGGTCTCATTCTGAAGCACACGTTTAATTGAAATAATTCTATTGCCTATTTTTTTCACTGCTGCAATCGTCTCTTTTAGATTTCAATCCAAAATTATACCTACTTTGTTCTTAACCTTGTCTGTTCTTGTATACTACACTTTATATCCAGTATTCTCAACTTATTTACTTTTTTCTCCAACCCATTTAGTCTTTTGAATGCAAGCAATACTGATTTTTCTTCTTTCTATAGTATCAATAAGTTTTCTCAGTTTACCTGTAAGAGATATAAAATTTCAAGTTTTTGTTCTAGTCTTACTCTCTACTTGTTCTTTCTTATATTTATTCCTATAGAATCTTTTACTATTATCTGAATATGTATCTCTCATATTACTCGTATTTTGAACTAACTTCTTTATTCACACTCGTCCTTAATATGAGAACCCTTGCTTATTGTACGCCACATCTAGGCGCTGACATGGCGAGTCGCATTCGGAATATGCCTTATACCCTTACTTATCTTTCACTGTACCCAGGCTCCGATGTATCGCGTCGCAAGTAGGGAACACCCCAACGATATTATCATTAGAATCCATATCATGAGATGTGACAAAAGTTTTACAATGGCTGTCACCTACCACAATCTTTTCTTTTACTCGAGCTTAGGACCGGCTGTACACAAGAAACTCATGTATAGGAGGAGTTTTATAGTTAATTCATACTAAAACATATAAATCATTTTGTCCGCCTCCTTTATCTTCCCCTTGTAGTTGACTGCAATTTACATATTATAAGAAATTGCACATTTTGATTGTCTTAAAACCCTTCTTTCAACTTCTTTTCATTAATCCAGCTTGCTTCATCCCTTTTCTTGTATTATCATGCACACATATTGGCGTCCCAATTGACTTTTAGAACTGTAATTCTCAATTTCCTAAGCTAAACGTAAAATATATTTAATCCTTACTTTTGTCTTTAGTAGAATTGATGCCGTTAAGGAAAAAGAAGATTAGATTTAGGAATAATTTTAGTTTACTTTTTAAATTAGGAATTTTACCTAGTTTTCTCAATTAAGTTCATTCTAGGTCTCTTTAAATTAGGAATTTTAATTTAATTTTGCTGTTCAGTTTGTTCTAATGTTCTTTCCTGTGTTCATTAAGGTTTTTCTTAAATAAATATTTTAATTATTATTATTAGGTTACTTTTCATTTTAGGATTAAGATTTAATTAGTATAAATAAGTTTCTATTAAACAAATAGTATAGGATTCTTAATATTTTCAATTCAGATTTCGTTTTCAACCACAATCGCTATCTATTATAGCACTAATTGTTGAGAACTAATTGCCCTAAACTTTTTCTGCTGCGTCAAGAACTTGCCACAAAGCACCACTTTGTTGGGTCCTTCAGTGATGGTCCAGTATAATAATAACTGAGACTGGTAAATGACATTTTGGTACAGATCACTTAGCTAACTATTGTGATTCAAAATATATATATATATATATATATATATCTTACACTCTGATTGGATCGGACGTAAGAAAGGGAAAGGAAGGATAAAATAATGGAGGGTAGAGAGTTTAAATACGGGTCTAGATGGTAAAGGGAATCAAAAGGCATAGTTACTTGAGGATTCAAACAAAATGATTATATTCTGATGCTGGAATTAAAAATAGTGAGAGCCTATTTGGATAGATGGATAATTATTTGAAATGTCTGGGTATCTAGATTTGACATTATGTTTAAATTTTAAGACTATTTATACAAATGGATCACGACATCATTGGTTATTATTTTAGGTATATTAAATATTAATTTGTTGTGCCACTTTCTCTCATTCAAAGTAAAATCTTCAACTTTAGGGTGTCCATTTCTAGATTGTTATCATTGCTAGATTGTGATGGCTTTTTAAATGCCCTCCGTGAAACAAGACCTAACGGATTGATTGCCATAATAGTCTTGATTACACAGTACTCTATTACCATACGGACGTTGTTCCTACCCACCATGTTTCATAAAAATGAAAAGACTCATGGCTGTATTATTTCATAATCTACCATCTTAATCTTTCCTATTTGTGATATTTCTTGAAATTTGCTTTTGCATTGCCCTATTTGGGATGTTTTCTTGGAATTTTCTTTTGTGTTGCTCCATTAGAAATATTTCTTGCAATTTACTTTTGCGTGCCCTAGAATTTCATAATAGTCTTGCTTTTGCTTTCTGGTAAATAGTTGTTTCTTCTTGTGCATCAGGATTATAATTAATCTATTTTCTGGGTATTTACACCTTGAATTGTGGTCAGCTTAGAAGAAATTTCTCTCAGTTTTACACCACAGCTGCATTGAAATGTTCTTATTATAGATTAATAAGAATCACTGTGATCAGGTGATATTGTTTCATATCATGCTGACTTAGGCAATTGTCACTGCCTTAAATGTAATGGTCATATTTTGTTGTTTTGCATTCATTTGCACATCGGTTTGAGCAAGAGTAGAAGAAAATTCCCCATTTCCTTGTACACGATGAAGAGAAATACCAAGCTTGAGCAAGATTTATTTGGCTTTCATTTGATATATCATCAGTATTGCATGGTAAATTTTTTTTTTTTTATATTGCTAACTGGTTTGATGGTATGGGAGAAATGGAGCTTGCTCATTCTTTCTGGTTTGATAGTATGGAAGAAATGGAGCTTGCTGATTCTTTTTGTTGTGCACAAGAAACACTTTGGGGGATTATGCGAGTGTTGTATCTCAAATCAAACCAAGTGTGTTTAATGGGGTCATGTTTGGTAATACTTCATTTCTTTATTAGTTGCTGACCTTTAAACTATCTTATATGATGTTCTTTTCTTTATTTTTTCATTAATAATCCGTGTGAAGGAGTTCCTTTTTTTATGATATTGAAAGATTCTTAGTCGGTAATACTTGCAAAATAGAGAAAGGTAGTCAGTGGCGTAGCCAGGATTTTAGATAAGGGGGGTCCAATTTAACTTAAAATTTATAATTCACAAAAATAACATTTATAATAAAATAAATAAAACAAGAAAAATGTTGGATACAAAGAAAATTTAAAACATTAAATTACAATATTTCTCGCCTATTTTTCATTGATTGAAATCTATTCATAATTGTTTCATTGTCAATACTTGCAAATACATCTCTTTCAATATAGGTAACTAAACAATCATTTAGCAGCTCATCTCCCATGCTATTACGAAGTGAACTCTTAATAATTTTCATTGCGGAGAAAGCTCTTTCCACTGTAGCTGTAGCAACTGGTAAAAGCAATGCCAATTTGATTAACAGATACACTAAAGGAAAAACTTTATGCTTTTTTATAGAAGAGAAAGAGTCACAATTAAGTTATTCTTGTTTGTTTGTAATGGGCAGAGTCATTGACAAATCTTGTTTGTTTGTAATGGGCTTAATTAAAAGGCCCAGTTTTAAAGATTGGAAAAAAAAGGATGAAAAATGTTGGGAGCGTGGATCGAAGTTGTGTGCTCTCACATAGTAAGGCCAAGCTGTTCCATCTCAACCAATGTAATATTCATTCTCAAATATACCTAAAACTTTTTTATTTTTAACTGAGGGGGGAACAGGGCCCCATGGGACCCCCTTTATCTCCGCCTCTGAAGGTAGTACTAGGATCTAAACCAGTACTGAGAAGGAGATCTTAGAGAGAACATATAAAGTTATGTAAAGGAACAGTTTCAGGAGAAATCACATTTCATAATTATTGAAGGGTTGCAAGTGAGTAACCTGTTAGTCCCAAAGTGTCCGATTGCTAATGTGCTTTGAGATATGAAGCTGCCAGTGCTGATTTAATTGCCGTGTATTTTGATTTTTTTTTCTTTTGCATGCACGGGGGAGGGACTCAGAACTCATTTCTATTGGGTATTTATTTATTTATTTATCAGGATAGAAGATGCATTAAAATAACCAGAAAATACAACCTAAGGAGAAGTTTTAATATTCAGAAACTAGATGCAAAAAAACCACCTAATCAGGTCTAGAACATCTAAAAGAAAAACCATATAAAGACAACCAAAGAAATAGAGAAAGAAACCGCAAGTGCCAAATAACAATCAAATGGTGGCACAAAGTGCAGTAATTTTTATCTTTGTGCGTCAAGTGTAAGCGTTCTTACAACATCCTCCATTTAATATCATATGTAACAGTAAATAATGCTACAGTAAAATCACTTAAATTATTAAATTTGTTTAAGTAAAGTTCTCAAAACTATTTTAAACTATTTTTGGCGGCTGATGCAGTGCATAACGTGATGTTACATCAATCCTTAAAATAAGTTAAGAAATGACATGGCAAACTATTAATTTATACAAACACAATAAAAAACCAATAGCTTAACAACATTAATATATTTCCTAAAAGGTTACTTTATTTATATTGTAACTATGATTTTATAAAAAATTATAAATTACAAAGTAATTTTATTTAATAATTAAATATAATATATTAATTAAATTAATAAATTTATGGGTAAATTATTAAAAAGATTTAATTTTTAATATTATTTTAATTTTAAAATTATTTTTTACAATTTTTTATTTACAAAGAATCTAATTATTTTTTCATTTTTTTATATTTGCATAATCTAAATTCTCCTCAAATAATCTAAAATTTTCATTTTTTATTGATATAATTATTAATTATTATAATCTAAAGTTTAATTTTTAATTATTTAAGTGAATTATTCAATTAAATTTAAAAATTAATTATTTAAATAATATTTTTATTTTACATTAGAATTATTCAAACATTCATAATTTTAAAATTAGATAATTCTGAAAAATTGAATCTTTTTAATGAAATTTATACATAGATTTGTTTTATTTAATTAATAAATTTTATTTAATTACTCTTTCAAAATTACTTTATAGCTTAATTGATTAAGCAAATGAGCTTTTTAGGTGATTTTTCTGTTATAAAAAATATAAAGGAATGACACTATAAGATAGGGGTGGACAAAAAAATCGAGAAAACGAATCGATCGAGAAACCGACCGAAAAATCGGTTAATCGATTGGTCGGTTTGGTTTTTTATTCTAAATTACATCAAACCGAAAATATTCGGTCGGCCAGCGGTTTCATTGCTCAGAAAACCGAATCGACCGAAAACCGACCGAATTTTTTTGGTTTGATGTAAAACCGCTGGTTTATAATGAAACCGACCGAATTTTTTTGGTCTAAACCGAAATAGACCGAATTTTTTTTGTTTAAATCAATTTTTTCGGTCTGAACCGAAACCGACCGGAAATTTTTGGTTTGGTTTTTTTTTCGATTAATCGATTGATCGGTTTAATTTCGGTTACTAATATATTTGATCGGTTTTTATTTAATTTTTACAGATCAGTTCGGTTCGACCAACTGAACAAAAAATGGCCACCCCTGCTATAAGATGAAATAGAAAGAGACACATTTTTTGATATTCGAGCATGTACACCCTCTTAAGATGATGTTACACACATATGGTCATATCTGGCGCCACGTAGGCAGTCATTAATGATTTGAGAATTTTTATTGAAATAAAGTTGAAAGTTTAGGTTATTTTTCTATTACAAATGAAATTAGAATGACAACACTGTAATAAAGTGTAAACCTGAGAAAACAATAGGTAAAAATTACCTGAATAATTTTTAAGTATTAGTGTTTGACTTATAATATTAATAATTTTAAAAAATGAATTATAGGAATTTTAATAGTTAAAATGAAAAAAGGACTGAAGTGCTATTTAATTAGACTAAATGAAATTTCAAGAATTATTTAATTAGTTTGAACAAATAAAAAATAATTTATTAATTAAATTAGAAAATTAGAAATTAAATGATACTTTATTTTTTTTATCAAAATTGATTTAATTATTTTATATTGTATTATTATTTAGAAAAATTATATTATATTATATGTAATTTCCCTTTAATTTCCCTTCAAACCATCAATCTTTTTCTATTTTCGTATTTTATCCCTGTGTCTTTTTTCAGTTGATCGTTAATCTTGGAAAGGGGAGGGGGGTAGGCGAGTGGCAGACCATTAACATCATTTAATAATTAGCTAATGATTAGTTAATATTAAATTATTTATTAAAAAAATTATATATTTTTTATATTTCATTTTAAGTATTATATAAAATCACTATATATAAATTTAAAAAATAATTAATTTTTATAAATTTTTTAAAAATTTTATTATAATTAACTTAAATATCATTTTTCATCTCTCATTTTATTTATTCTTTTTTAATAATTAATAGAGATAATATTAAAAATTTTTAATTAATACTTATTTAAATTTTTAAAAGTGATATTTAAAGTGAAAAAAAAAATCTTACAAATGAAACATAAGGAGTAAAATATTTAATGCTTTCTTTAATTCTTAAGTCTGAATTAAGTACTGGCCAAAAAAAATCTGAATTAAGTATAATATAAAATTCAATTGCAACATATAATTAAATTTAATATAATATTTAATTAGTTTTAAATATGCTTATTTTATTAATTAATTATTATCATTTAAACATTTAAAAATTGATAATTATTTTAAAGAGAAGTTATTTAAAATAGTATAAATAGATATTTTTACTCTAGTAAAATAATAATAATATTTTATTTTATTTTTTAAAAATCACCTGTTAATATTTCAATATGTGAATGTAAGTTTGTTATTGTTTTTACAGTATGTTGCTTTTATTTATTTTTATTAAAATAAATTTTTAAGTTTTAGTGTTATTTAGTTGGAGAAATTCAGCTAAAAATAATGATAAATATTGTTTGATTGAAAATTCAAATAGTTATAAATACAACAAAATTAAAATAGGAGTTACTTTATCAATTATAAAATATTAAATTCATTAATAATCAAGATTTATTTGTAACAAAGAAGTTATTGATAAAAAAGTAATTCTTATAAAAAATATTTTTATTATTTTAAATTATAATTGTAATGCTAAATGTTCTCATAAATACTTTTTTATTTGATATTTTATTATTATGAATTTTTTTAATTTGTAAATAATTAATATTAGAGCTATAATAATGCACAGGAAAAACAAATAAAAGAGAATAAAAATTTAATTATGAGATTTGAGAATAAGATAAGTTATTTTTATTTTTCTACCCATATTTATGTATTTTTATGAATATCAAATTATGGTTTTATAATCTCTCTATCTCCTCTTATAAAGCTTCAATCACAAAATAATAATAATAATAATGATAATAATAATAATAATAATAATAATAATAATAACTACAACAACAATAATAATAATAATAAAACTAATGACAAGGTGGACTTCAAGGATTGCAACTCAAGTTTGGATTATGCAACAATCAGCTCAACTATCTGCAACTCAAGGGGGAAGACCGGGCTCCTAAGAGAAAGTTTTGATGGTTAAGTTAGTATTCTGTTTAGAAAAAGAGCTTAAGAAGTGAAAAATTAAAATTCTTTAACGGTGAGAATTCGCCTCTATTTATACTTAAAAGGTATGAGATAATATTTGCACGTGACTACATATTTTCTGGATATATGGCAGATTTTTCTGAATATGTTGGCATATTATCTAGATTGTCTCTAGATTTTTTGGACATGTTTTAAGTTTGTCTCCTGAGAAATAGACCTCGGTGCCGAGGTCCCACCACAAGTTCGTTCATATAATAAAGAGCTCGGTTATTTTTTACAAAGAGCTCGGGTAAAAGTGAGGGTAATACCAATACCAACTTAGTATAAATTTTAATTTTAATTTTTTTGTTCTTCCATCACTTTTATATTTTTATAATTTACCCACATCATTTTAAAATAAATTTATAATTTTTATTTTTATCCAAAATAAATTTAATAAATCATAAATTTTAACTTATTCTTTTTATATTCAAATTGCTGATTTTAATTATTTTTTAATTTTTTAATTAAAATAATAACATTTAAAATTAATATTTTGATAATTCATTTTGATCAATAAATTCTCAAATTAATTTAAAAAATGTTTTAATATATTACATATATCTTGTTATAAATATTTTTATAATATATAAATATAAAAATTTTGATACTAATTATATTAGTACCTAAATTATTTTTTATTTAAAATAATATAAAATATTATAAATTACAGTGTAGCGTGGATAAATATATTTACTTGTATGCTATTTTTTTAATTTATTTCAAAAATATTTTATAGTTTTTGTTTATATTAAATATATTAAAAGTATATATATATATATATATATATATTGAAGACTGGGTTTTCTTTTAGTATGTTAAATATATATTTCTAAGAGTGAATATATGTGAAAAAGAAATTGAAAATATTCTTATTTTTTGTATTTTTTAAAAGAAATACCCTATTACTACCTATAGAAATGGATGGTCCATACCATTTTGTTAAGAGATGATAAGATGGGAGGTCATTTTCTCCAAGAATAAAGAATAGCCTTTCACACTCAAATCACTCATGTCTTCAGTCAAATCGAAATCTTTAATCAACTTCGGTAGGTGGAACGAATATTCCTCTGTACATTTGTAAATAAATTTTTTATCTTTGATTTGATACAGTTTAAATTTTAACTTTGTACTTTTATGTTTTAAATAAATTTATAATAAATCAATTTTTTTATTTCTCAAGATATTCTTTAAAAATAATACAATTAAAGAACAATTATACATAATTAATATTTTCCTTATACAAATAAAAAAGGAGAATTGTAGAAAAATGAATGAAAATTTAAAGAGAGAAAAATAGAATTGGGGCGAAGAGAGAAAGAAGAAGAAAATGAGTATTCCCATTTATATTAGTTATTTTGTTTATTTAATAAAAGTTGTTTAAAAATTTTATTTATTTTAAAAATTAATTCTCAATTTACGAATTATTTTTAAAGGCCAGGTAATATGTTACAGTTTCATTATATATTAATTCATATTGCTTAAATCTTTATATTAATTTTCATGTTTTCTTTATAAATTATATTTTTTCAAATTATATTTTTATTTATTAAATTAAAGATATTAGTGTTTATGCAAATTAATTTTTTTATTTATTAAATTAAAAATTTTGGATAAATCTTCATGTTTCATATAGAGATTAAATTCTTTTATTTATTTTTGAGATAAAGATAACTTCATTAATAAAGGAAAATACTAAAATTGAAGGATATTCTAACCCTAGCCAATAGGCTAACTCCACACACCCAGACCTAGCATCCCTTAATTATAGCATCTTGTGCAATATCATCAACTAAAAAATTGTGGAGCTTGACTCTATCACATAAAATTAGCACTTAATAAAGCTGCCTTAGCCAAACAATAAGTTGCTTTATTGGCTTGTCTCTTAAGCCAAATTACCCTAACATTAGCTATATTTGACAACAACTACAGCAGTCAGAAATAATACCTCCTAACTCATATAAATCATCAACCTAATGATGGAAAGCATGAGAAACAATTTCGCTATCAATCTCAACATCCACATTAGTTCTTCCTAATGAGATAATCCATGCCAAACACCCCTCACAAAGAGAAATAGCTTCAACAAGCTTTGGAGATGGCAACTCATCAATATATCTTGTACAACAGCCCATAAACCTAGCCTGATCATCACGCAATAAAACCTTAAACCCATCCTTTCCTTCTCTTGCAAACAGCGCCCAATCAAAATTGCACTTGATTCTTCTACCTTTCCTTGAGGTCATTTCCAATTTGAAGAAGCCACTAAAAGTGATGACTGCGATGTAATCCTTTACACTACAAGTCGTGCAGCTTCCTATTCTGTCAAATAATCATGAGCGACTCGAAGAACATCATTAGGTGAATTCACTTGTCCTCTCCACAACTCATCCTTCCTTGACCTCTATAAGGACCACACAATCATGGCAATCTTCATAAGTAATATTTGCAGTGCACCTTCAAACATAAACTAAAAATGCTAGATACCATCCCTCCATAATCACTAACACTTGCCAAATTCCATACCGAGTTTGCTAGAGGACAAGTAAACAAGACATGATTAATATCCTCATTTTGTCCGCATACTGACAACCCAAACCTACTAACAAGTGTTTATTTGGTAGGTAAAATATTACAATCTACTCTCCATAGAAAAGCTCTAACTATAGGAGGTACAGTGGCGGAACCAGGTGGGGTTGTGTAGGGTCGCACGACTCCCTGGCCGCCTGCCGGAAGCACATGTGAGGGGGAACGGAGAGTTTCCTTGGCTGCTGATTGTACAGCCGCTGCAACAGAGCCCTCCTTCCTTAGTTGCTGATCTGTTTTTCTTTCTTTTTTTTTTTTGCACGACCTCACCAACTCTGTCTCCGAAAACCGATCAGCCAGTAATTTCGGCAATAACAGTGGAAATTTTACCCCCCTTTAGTAAGTCGCTAGTTCCGCCACTGAGGAGGTACCACCATATTCCATATTTTATTCCAGACGCCATCCTCCCATGAAATTCAATATAAGTGTTTGCTTGCATAGAAATGTGATTTCCTGACTTCACCATATATGTGCCCAGTTTGGTAAAAGCTCATTTACGTTTATCAACTAATGTGAAATGTGTCAAAGGACTCTATAGAATTCTCCTACAATCTACAGTAGAAAAAATAGAATGGATTTTAGCAAACTATTTCCCAACATCAACTATTTCCAATTATAATATCTAAAACCCTCAAATCAACCAACTCTGAAACAAATTCAGTAAACACTTTAAAATTAGTTGAGTGATCCAAAAGCCAAGGATCATCTCAAACTTCAATGCAAACACCATCATTAACTCTCCACCATAACCCTTATAGCAATATATCCTTGCCAAGCAAAACAATTCGGCACACAAGACTAGGTCTAGAATCAAGACTAGCATCAAGAAAATCCTCCATTGGATAATATTTGGATTTGGAAATATGACTAACTAACAAAGAAGGCTATGTAATGAAGAGCCATCCCTGCTTTGCAAGCATTGCAACATTAAAGCAATGTGTATTTCTAAAACCCAAGATAACCAGTTTAAACTATGTTCATTAGAGCTCTTTGAACCCTACTAAAAAGAAATTCTTTTATTTATTAAATTAAAAACTTTTGTTAATATTTATATTTTCTATACAAATTAAATTATTTTGTAAATTAATATATATATATATATATATATGTTTTGGGACCATTGGCATGTTATTGTTTAATTAATTAATTTTTTTTTTGTTTCAATTGGATTTGTTACATTTAATTAATTTTGTGTTTGTTTTTTTGTTGGTAAGATTTCTAGTTGTTAAAGTTGCTAGGTTTGGTCAGTTCTATTGAGATTACTAGGGTTGCTATTTTTGGACTACTAGTGTTACTTTTTAATCTTTTGTTGTAACTTTTTTAATCTTCTACTGTAAGTATTTTTCAATTTGTTCTATAGTGTTGGTGCATTTCTTTTATCAAATTATTTTTCATTATTAGGAATATTCCATTTAGTGATGGTAGGAAATCAGTAGCAGATTTGTGATTGAATTGTTACAATTTACCATCCATCATAGGTAGAAGGATTGGTAAAGCACGAGGAGTATGCCAGCAAGGTCACAAGTTCAAACTACAATTCATAACAATATCTCTAAATGCAAAGACACTAGATACGCAACATGTGAAACCCTTTTATAAGTTTATATTAAAGTGGAAGGCCTGGGTTACTGGGCTAGTCCCTCTGAGTTTATCTTGGTGATTGGGTTTCGCCTTAAAGGAGTGGTTGGGCTCCACCAAAGATTCCTTATTAGCAAAAAAAAAAAACATTAGTAATGGGTTTGCAATTATGTAATGATGGCAGAAGGATGATTGTCACAAACTTTCATTAATTTTTTATGCTAGGTTGGCAACAATAATCTGTCGTTGAATTTAGCAACGAACATCAACCTATGGACATTGAATTCGTCGCTAAATTAGGACACTAAATATTTTTTTTCTCTAAAAAATGGGAAATGTTGCATGTTGATATTATGAAGATATATGGGTGATTATGAATTGGTAACAATATTGTAATTGTCAACGCTAATTTGCGACAAATAAATGTGTCGTAAAATAGAGAGTAACAGTTGGTCTTAAGAAGAGAATTTTGTAATTCAAGTTTTGCAACAGATCTACCATTGATGTTGCTATATTAGCGACAGTTAGGTGGCACATGTTGCGACATTAATTTTGAGACGGTTTAGTGACAGATGCTGTGTCCTTCGCTAATCGATTATTATATAATCAACAACCCTTTCTTCTTTTTCATTTTCTTCTCCTTTCTCCATTGTCGCTGCACCTCTTCTTTGTCTTGCACCAGCAGCCATATCTCCAGCTGACATCTCACCTCCAACAAGAAGCTGATGCCAACGACTTGGAATTTGCATGTTAGTTTTTTTCTTTTATTTATCATTTTTTGTTTTTTCTTTATTTACATTGTAAATTTATTATCTTCTTTTGATATTTTGATTTTTGGGGAAGATGTTGTAAGAGAATTTGATTTTTATTCATCCTTTTGTTTGGTTGGATCAGCTATTAGGTTAAGATTAGTATTTTAATTTTTTAATTTATTGTTTTAATATTTGAAATTGATTAATATTTTGTTAATTTTTGTAATATGTAGTAAACTTTGAACTAGGTTTTTTGGTTAAAATTATAATTTATGACATAAAACTAGTCAATTATGTTTCACAGTTTGGATTCATATAATTATTAAGGTAATTTTTTATTTTTAATTAATTTAGTTAATTCATATAATTATTTTATGGTTTGGTAGATTTGATTAATTTGTTTAGAGAATTTAGTCTTTTTTTATATATTTTCTGAGTTTATTAATTTATATATAGAGAGTTAATTTTTGTGGTCATTTTTGATGAGTTAATACGTTTTAAAATTAAAAAGTTCTATTATGTATTAAGTTAATGAAAAAATATTATTTGAATAATATATTAACTAAAATTATGTTTGGCACTTATATTGGGATATAAAATATATAGTAGCTTTATTAGCTTGTTAAAAATGATGTTCATAATTCAATAAAACGTAAAATATGAAATTATCTTGAATTCATATATACAAATATTCTATGAGACAGAAAGTCATAATAGACACTAATATATTTGGCGCATGATAAAATTTTAAGTATAAAATTGAAAAATACATAATAATTAAATAAAGTGCTTTTGTTTAGATAAAGTATTTTTTGTTTAAATTATTTGTCCAACATTAAGGAGTAAAACATGCTTAATTGATATAATCTTGTCCAATTCAATAAATAACATATTAATAAAATTGAATGATAACATAAAATAATTTTATAACGAAAATTTATAAAATTAAGCATTGATCTTTACATAGATTTATCGGATATAGTAAAAATGGTAAATTATGTAGTAAAAAAAATTAATTTTAGTATATTAGGGGTTTGATTTTAGTTTGATTATTTAGGTTTTAGGAATGAAGATGTTAATTATAAAACTATTTAGGAATTGAAATAACTTGTGATTATACTTAATTATCTCTATTAAACATCACACTACATCTTTTAGTATTATTGCATGTGATAGCTATACATATCATTGTGTTGCTATTAAATGGAGATGTTGATCAGCTATATATATTTCCAGATATTTTGAATTTTTGTTGTGAATCGAAGAAGGTGGATAAGCTTGGAAAGTTTTAGGCCTTTAAATATTGGATTTGTATTGATTGCATATAAATTTATATGATTGAATGTTGTGATTATTTTTTTAATAAATTTTGAATTTAATTAATACATACACTTTAACTCCAGTTTAGTAGAATTCTCATTATGTAATATGAATTCTACTAAATTGTCCATTTGGATAGTTTGAAAATATTTCATTGTATGACCATTGTTATTTTTGTATAGATATTTTCCATAATATCTTGTAATGTTCTCTAAGTATGTATTAGGTATATTAATTATATATATTTAATGTACTTTGAGAACTAAAGGGGGATGTTGTCTAAATTTCTACATGATTATAGCGGTTATGTAAATGTGAATATTCTTAAATGGATTAGATCCCACAACCCTAGTGATATGAGGAGGATATTAAGTAATAATCAATATAAATGATATTAAATAAACATTATAAACTTATATATATTTTTTATTAAGTTAAATTTTCATAATGGATAATAGAAGAATATGGATGTATCAAGGCTTGATCAACATAGACTTATTAGTGCAGAATATTCGACTGGTTTGCATTCTTTTATTCAATTTGTTATTAGTCAGCCTACATTTATGGATAGCGAAAAAATTAGATGCCCTTGTAAAAAGTGTCATAATAGGAAGTTTCCTATTATAAATCACGTGCACTCGCATTTGATGAGTTTGGATTTATTGCAAATTATTATGAATTGAATTGACATGGAAAGTCATATATTTATAGAAGTAATGAGTAAGAATCAAAATTTAGCACACTGTTGGTTATGGTGAAACAAATAATCTATATCGTGAATTGGTTATAGATGTTAGTGGAAGGGCTTTTGATGTCGGTGATGAAGCAGAAGAAAATCCAAACTCTGAAACATAAATTTTTTTTTGATATCTTAGATGTAGTAAACGCTGAATTATAGTCGAGTTGTAAATAACATTCTCATTTGTCAACGATTGCTCATTTGTTGCATCTGAAGGTAAAACATCATTTTTCTAAAAGATATTTTGATGATTTTATACAATTTGTGAGAGAGATTGTTTTCGAAGGCAACAAGATGGTTAAATATTTTTATTGTACAAAGAAACTCTTATGAGCCTTAGGCCTCCTTGTATAGAAGATTGATTATTGCAATTGGAGTTATATGTTGTATTGGGGCGAAGACAGTGAACTAATAGTGTGCAAAATTTGTGGTTGTCCAAAATTTAAGGAAGAGACACCTATAGGAAAAAAATAAAAAAATCCCTTGCAAAAATATGTGTTATTTTCTATTAATTCTGAAGTTGCAACGGTTATATGCTTCTAAGGTTACAACATCACATATAAGATGGCACTATTAACATTTGCAAGAAAGTGATGCAATGTGTTATCCTTCTTATTCAAAAGCATGGAATCATTTCGACTATTCTCATCCATCATTTGCATCTGAGAGACGAAATGTGGAATTGGGTTTATGTACATATGGTTTCAACCATTTGGTCAATAAGGCAAGACATATTTATCTTGACCTGTCATAGTTACACTATATAACTTACAACTTGGTATGTGTATAAAATCATAGTATATATTCCTAACAGTGATTATACCTAGACCACAAAATCTTAAACAAAACTTAGGTTCATACCTTTCAGCATTAATTAAGTAATTGCAACAGTTGTGGGATGTCGGTGTAGCATTAATTAAGTAATTGCAACAGTTGTGAGATGTCGGTGTAGAAACATTTGATATGTCTAAGAAATAAAATTTCCAAATAAGAGTTTCACTACTATGGAATATTAATGATTTTTCTGCCTATTCAATGTTGTCATGTTGGAATATTATAAAGAAATTAGCTTGTCCATATTGTAAAGAACATTCACGGGTGTTCCATGTTCTTAGTCGTGGTAAGACATCATGGTTCAATAATTATAAAAATTTCTCCCTATGGGTCATTCATTCAGAAGAAATAGAAAACAATAATAAAGTTTGCTTTCTCCCCCTTCACTAATAAGGATTGGAAGATCATATTTACAAGATATAAATGATTTTGGATCGATGCAAGTAACAAAATCAGAGGCCGAAGCTGTAAATGCCCCAATTTGTCAAATGTGTGGTTGGAAAAAATGCAACATCTTTTGGAATTTGTCATATGAAAGTTTCCTCCTCGTCCGACATAGCTTAAATGTAATGCATATTGAAAAGAATATTTTTGAAAATGTATTTAAAATTATAATGAATATAAAAGGGAAAACTAGGGATAAAGCAAAAGTAAGGGAGGATTTGAAACTATTTTATCAAAAAAAGGAATTACATAAGAATGAAGCCACATGAAATATGCAAAAGCTTGTTATATTTTGGATAAGCCTAAGAAAAAATAATTACATGCAATGTGTTGATATGTAAAAATATAAGTTATTTATTATCAAGAGTCATGATTGTCACATTTTTATATAAATGTTTTTACCTATTATATTTTATGAAATGCTTCCGCACAATGTATGATAAGCTTTAACTGAATTGAACATCTTTTTAAAAGAACTCACTGCACCAAGTTGAAAATGAAAGACATGAAGAGGTTAGAATAAGAAATTCCACTAATTCTTTGCAAAATTGGAGAGAAATTTTCTTTCATTCCTTTTTGATTCTATAGAACATCTTTCAGTGCACTTTCCATATGAATCACAAGTTGCTGATCCAGTTCAATATTGATGGACGTATTCATTTGAAAGATACATTATCTTTAATTATTAATAATAAGATTTTTTACAATATATATTATGACTTTTAATAATGAATGTTGTATATTTGCATGTTAACAAATATCTTAGGTATTCAAAACTAAATGTCAAAAATAAAGCAAGATTGAAGGATCTATCTGTAATACCTACATAGTTGAAGAAGCCTTAACAATATATTCTGATTACTAGGTTGATCATAATTTGGAAATAAATCTCGCATGTTGGTTTAAGAAATATATAAGTTATATCTATCTAGAGTATCACATTATGTAAGATATATATATATATATATATATATAGAGAGAGAGAGAGAGAGAGAGAGAGAGAGAGAGTTGGATATTTTCATATCATAGTAATTTTGTTTGTTATGTAAGTACAACAAAAAAAATATTTCTAATAAAACTATTAAGGATGTTGCATAAGGGCTTTTGAGGACAGTGAAATCATATCCTGTATATTTTATCATTGGGTTGAAGTCATACATAATCTCATAGATTGGATAGTTCAACAAATAACTATGGAATATGTTACACAATGAATACTAATGATTATTATGGTTGATTGACTAAAATCCTTATTGTAGAGTATCTAGCTATTCTCATAAAAGAGAAATGATATTCAAATGTGATTGGTTTGATCCAGCTCCAATTGTTAGCACAAATATTTACAAGGAATATAATTTAGTAGATACCAACCATAGACAAAGATTTAATAAATATGAACCATTCATCCATGCTATGCAAGCTACTCAAATGACGTATTTACCGCATTCTAGTTTGAGGTGAGATAAAGTCGATTGACTTGCAATCTATAAGGTTAAGGCTAGGCCCATTGCAGAGTTGCTAGATTCTATAGAAAATTTGACCCCATCTCCTGTTGCATTTCAAGAAGATGGGTTACATGAACATGAAATGGATAATATAATTTGGTTGTGGGCTCAGAACCATTAAATAATATGAATGCTAATTTGATTGACTTGGATACAAATGATGATGAATATGTGGATTTAAATTAATCATAATTTAATACTGAAACAAATGAAGAAAGTGATGAGAAACTTGATAAGAATGAAACTAGTGACGATGAATAATTAATAACACGTTAATTTAATTTAATTTTAATTTTTTATTTAATGTTATATATATGTGTGCGTGCGATACTAGAAATAATTTTCTTTTTCTGTGGATGGTTCATGGATTGGGGAGGTATTATTTTATTGATCCGTATATGTAACTTTTTAAAAAAAAATTTGTCTTATTTTGAAAATTTTTGTTGTGATATTTTGCATATATGAACTGTATAATACTCCATCCGTTTCCTTTTAAGTGTTTATTTGAGATTTTTTTTATTTTTAAATAAGTATTTATTTAGAAAAATATGACATAATTATTTATTTTATTTTAATATTATCCTTACTTATTAACACTTGACTGCTTGTTCATTAAATACATTTTTTATTATTTGTGTAGGGATATTTTAATAAAAAAAATAATGCTAAAAAATAATTTTCTTAATATTAATTAAATAGTTAAAGTTAACACTTAAAAAAAAAATAGAGGAAGTATTACACAGGCTAGGACATTGGAGATTCGGGACATTGGCCCAAGAATTGGAGAAGGTTAAGTTTTCTCCATAGTCTGAGCAGATATCCAAGATTAGGAGGAACAAAAACAGTAGTAGCCAATTTGATTTTTTTTTTTTTGCACTTATAAGGACTTTGTATGCTATTTTGTATTTTTATCCGTGGGATATAGTGATAGTTTATATTAGTGCATTTATTCAACTACATATGTGTACACACGTAATTAATTTTATATACTAGTCACATGCTCGTGCAATGTATAAATATAATTTTTTTATTATGTTATAAAAATTTTATTATGCATATGATATTTTATATTTATATATTAATAATTTATTAAATATATAATATTTTATCTTCATATATTAATAATTATAAATACTAAATTTTTGATTTAACATACTTAGCAATCATTAGTATAGTTTTAAAAAAAAATTAAAATGTGATATAACTTTTTTATCTTTATATATTAATAGTTTCATATAATAAATTATAATACATAAATAATATATAAATAGGTAAATAACTATAACATATGATATTTTTATATTATATATGAACATTATGTAATAATTTATTTATTTATTTATTTTTCACTTTTGGCCAATAAATTTTTTATATATAAGATATTTTATCTTTAAATATTAATAATTTAATAAATATATGATCTTTTATTTTGAAATATATTAATAATTTCAGTTAAAATTTATTAATAATTTTTAATTTATTAATAATTTATTAAATATATGATCTTTATCTTCATATACTAATAGTTTTAGTTAAAATATTTATTAAATTTATTAAATATATGACATTTGATCTTTATATATTAATATTTTTTAATTATTAAATTTATATTAATAATTTATTAAATATATAAGCTTTTATTTTTCATGTATTAATTAATATAGGTTCTGCGCAATGCTACAAATAAATATGTAAAATTTTATATATTAAATAATTAATTAGTTATTAAATTAATTTATATCTAAATATTATTTTAAATAAATAAATAATTATTAAATTAATATGAAATAAAAAAAACTTATTTAGTATATTGTAATACATTATATATTATAATATTATAATAGACGATTTAATACATCATACTAATCCAAGCAAAAGATAATAATTAACTTTAAAATAAGATAATTTTATTATAATTCTAATCCTATAATTATTTCATAATTCCATCAAAGTATAATCCACATATATTACCTTAAAATAAGTAAAATTCAAGTAAAAGATAATCATTGAAATTGTAACCCTATAATAATTTTATAATTTCACTAAAATATAATAATTACTTTAAAATACTAATAATAAATTAAAATATTAAAAATTAATAACATATGATATAATATTATGCAAGCGACAATCATTTTAGTATTGTATATAGATAATCTAAATATTAATAATGTATTTACTTTTATCTTTATTTAAATTAAAAATATTATTAATATTTTATTAAATAAATAATATTTTATATTCATATTTTAATAAGTTTTTTTTTACTAAATATAATAAATACTATTTCTTTTCACATTATGTATATATATTTTGTGGCACCTTATAATGCTTTCATTTTTCTTAACTTATATATATATATATATATTATTGTTTAATTTTTTAAAATTCTAAAATATATAAATTAATTATTATTATAAATAAATTATTTAATTTGTAATTAATTTATTATAAATATAAATATATAATTAATTTATATTTTTTAAGTTTTTAATTTTTTTAAAAAATATAAATATATTATTAAATTATATTAATGTGTAATTAAATTATATAAGATTAAAAGTTGTAAATATAATTTATTAATTATAAAATTTAAATTTTAAAAAATTATTAAAATTAAAAAAATAAAAAATATATATTAGTAATATCAAAAATTATATATTTTATATATAATTATATATATTAGGAATGTCAAAAATAATTATATATATATATTTTAGTTATATAATATATATATTAGGAATGTCAAAAAAATATTTTTATTATTTAATTTTTTAAATTTCTAAAGTATATAAATTAGTTATTATTATAAATAAATTATTTAATTTATAATTAATTTATATATTTTTAACATTAAAAATTTATAAAAAATATAAAAATATTATTAAATTATATTAATGATTAACTAATTTATATTTTATAAAAAAATCATATATGTTATTTAATTAATGTTATGAAATTATATTTATGTGTAGTTATTTATTAGAAGATTAATAGTCATAAATATAAAAAATATTAAAATTTATAATTTGCATAAATTATTAAAATTAAATAAAAATTAATTAAAAAAATGAGAAAGTATTATTTTAAAAAATTGATGATGTGTCACTTTTTTAACACTTTTTTCACTTTTGGCTTTTATATATATAGTTTTTTAAATTTCTAAATCATATAAACTAATTATTATTATAAATACATTATTTAATTTATAATTAATTTATTATGAACATGAATAATTTTATATTTTTTTATGAATAATTTACATTTTTTTAACTTTTTAAATTTGTAAAAAAAATATATTACTAAATTATATTAATGTATAATTAATTTATAGATTACAAGTTGTAAATATAATTTATTAATTTTTATATTTTAAAATTTAAAAATTATTGAACTTAAAAAAGAAAAAATATATATTAGGAATGTCAAAAAAAATTATATATTTTTTAATTATATAACTGTATTATATATATTAGGAATGTCAAAAATATATATTTTATCATTTAATTTTTTAAATTTCTAAAATATATAAATTAATTATTATCATAAATTAATTATTTAATTTATAATTAATTTATTTATTTTTAAACTTTAAAATTTATAAAAATAAAATAAATATATTATTAAATTATATTAATGTGTAATTAATTTATATTTTATAAAAAATCTTATATTTTATTATTTATTTTTTAATTCTTAAAAATATATAAATTAATCATTATTATAAATAATTAAATTAATTTATAATTAATTTATTAAGAAAGTTAGGAGTCATATATTTTTTACAATTTTAAATTAAATTATATAAATTAATCAATAATATTTAAATATATTAATATGTAATTAATTTTTTAAAAAAATTAAAAGTTAGAAATATAATTTATTTAATTAATATTATGAAATTATATTAATATGTAGTTATTTATTAGAGAATTAATAGTCACAAATATAATAAATATTAAATTTTATATTTTAGATAAATTATTAAATTAAATAAAAATTAATTAAAAAAATAAGAGAGCATTATTTTAAAAATTGATGATATGTCACTCTTTCAAAACTTTTTTTATCTATGGCTTATATATATATATATATATATATATGTATATATGTAGCACTTTATTTGATTTCTTTAGAGTGTTTTTAGTTCTACTTGTATTAATATGCTTTATAAACATGTTTGTATTAATATGCTTTATGAATAGGTAATTTATGAAGCTATTATCAATTTATTAAAAATAGTGACAAATTAACTATAGTGACAATTTATTATCAACTATAACAATAACTACCAGTATCATTCCGTCGTTGTTTGTTGCTAATGGCATATAGCGATGGAACTCACATGTTTAGCGATAGATTTTATCTGTCGCAAATTATATATTTTATTATAGTATTTATTATTCATATGAACTATTATAATGCAATTATGGAGTTGTAAATCTTTTTGTTCTTTATAATTTGATAATTATAGATTATTTTCTTAAATTTATCTATATATATATACTAATTTTATATAATTTGTTTATAGCCACCACATTGCAGGTAAATGATTATTTGCTTAAAATTATTGTAATATTAAAAAATAAGTACATATGTATGTGTATGTATATATGAAGCAATAATACCTGTAGCAATTCACATGTTCTTTTTTAGTTACTATTTAAAATGATGTTTTTTACATTCAGTTTGTTTATAAAAAAATGTTTAGGAAGTACTTAAAATTAGAAATTGAAATGTTGAAAAGGTTTTTCACAAGACTTTTTGATTTATGTTTTGTTTGAATAACTGATAATATGATTCAATTAAGGGCCGAAGGAGTATGGGTCATGGGGAGACAATAGAACCCCCTACCACCCAACACATATGTATATATATACATTATATATATGTATTTATAATTATATAAATTATTAATTTTTTTGCATCATATATATTTTTTTTAATTTTTAATTAGTGAGTATTTAAAATTTCATAATTTAGTATTTAAGTTAATGCTATAATTTTATAATTTGATTATATTTTTATTTAAAATAATATATGTTTAAAATTTAATTTAACAAAATCTTGTTAATAAATTAATAGATTCAATACTTAAAATAAAAAGACATATAAAAAATTTAATAAATAATATAAATTTTTAATTGGGAATTTTTTTTTATAGAAATTTATAATAAAAACCTAAATTTTACTATAATTTTATATGTTTAATTTTATTTTCAATTCGCTTGTATATTTTTTGACTTCAAAAATTTGTCTCCCTCATCCAATTCTTGATTTCGTCACTGAATTTAATAGTATATGATAGTATTTTTTATTATATATGGAGAGATGATATAATATAATAAGATAAAATAAATTTTTATTTAGTTTTATGATATTTTATAAAATTATAAAAGATTATGAAAATAAAAATAGATTATATTGATACAAAAATAAAATTTTAAATTAACCACATAAACCACTAAATTAATAGTTGAAAAACTCATTCAAATTCATAATTTTCAATTTATAAAATTACCATAAAAAAAATTATATTGTACACATGAAAGTTAGAGATAGCAGCGAATCGAATATTTTCGGACATTATGATTTATCTCGATCTTTTTATATAAAATATGAATAATTTATGAATGGGTTGGATGAATACGTATAATATTTTTAATATCAGTGCCTAGTTTATATATTTATACTTGGGTATTTATTACTTGAATCTAGTTATATATTTTAATTATGTTTTATTAAATTTTATTTGTATATTTATTTTAATTATAATATCGTATGATGTAAAATTATTTTAATGAAATTATATTAATATTAAATATTTATTTATAATTATTTAATTGAGATAAATATAATTTTATAATTTAAATTTTATAATATTTTTAAATTTTTATACTTAATTATATTTGAATAGTTGTATTCTTTTTAAATATAATTATAGTTGTACGCATTGTTATTAAAATCGGACCGGACTGGCCGGTCGGACCGGTTAAACTGGGAACCGGCTGTCAGTTCGGTTCGGTTTTCATATTTTTTTCAAAATAGATTAAAAACTGGGTTTTTAAATTGAACCGGTCAAAACCGGCCGATTTTGACTAAAAATCGGTTGAAAAATTATTTTTTTTAAATAAATTATTTTTTTCAAATAAAATTTTATTTTTTTCACTTAAAAAATATATTTTTCTAATAAAATATTAAAATAAAAAAAAATAAAAAGTCAATTCAACCGTTTCAATTTGGTCAGACCGTGAATCAGTAGGAAGACCAATTCATTAACCAGTCCGGTTATGAAAACCGGTCGTACGTGACCGTTCTAAGCAAACAAAAAAATTGATTATAACAAACTGTCGTACAAAAAAAAGGGTCAAAAGTGAGATTATTTACTCACATATTTAACTTCGCATCGTAATTTTCCTTTGAAAAAGAAAAAGCTAATTTCATCAAAATAATTTGAGACTATAGTACTCTACAGGACAGACAAGCCAAAAAAAAAATTAATTTTAGGGAGAATGTATGGTACCTGCTGGATCGGCTAGACAAGACAACTGGCGGTGAAACAAAAAAATTATGGATGGGGTAAAATTTTTATTTTTTTGCCTTGGCTCATCTTTAGTGATGGTGATTTAGCGGTCATTAGCTCATGGGTGATGAGCTGATGGTGATGGTGGTTCAATGGTCATTAGTTAATCGGTGATGAGCTGATCAGGGGCGAGGCTGTTAGTGTTTAAAGGAGGACAGCTGCCCTCTTCTTTTTTAAATTTTTTTTATTTACATCTATTTATTTATGATATTTATATTATTTTTAATATATATATGACATTTTTATTATATTGTCTCTCTTTAAATTTATATTAATTTTAATATATATACGGTATTTTTATTTTGTCCCCTTTCACTTAAAAAATTTAACTTCACCGCTGGAGCTGATGACTGCTCTTTTCCTCCCTCCAGTCCTATAAATTTTTTTTTTTTTTGCTCGCTGGTGTATTGTTGCTTTGTGAAATTACAGGGGAGGGGGGTTGAAACTTAGCACAGTATCAACGGCCATATACTCCTTTCTTCTAGTAACTGGTGAGAGGGTCAGACCATCTCTCATGACCCCCTAATTTCACCGCTGAACATAATGGTACACATGAGCTGGAATACTTATTATATGGCCACTTGTAAAATATATAATTACAAAAATTACTCAGTATATACGTTATAAAATCCTTTGATAATTGTAAGGACATATATGGAAAATGAAAACCAATCAAAGTCTTAAACGACGGAAAGCGAGCCCACCACGAAGGAAAGTGGGCCCACCGAAATATCATAGCCATTAGCCATAGACATCGTCAGGTGGTTAAGCAATCATTTTTTTTCCTAATTTAGCCCACTAATTGTGTTTACTCAACTTAATCATTCTTTTCTGTATAACCTCTCTCGCCTTCGTCTTCTTCTTGGAATTTCCTTTTCTTTCATCGTCTCTTCTTCTTCTTCTTCTGAGATTTTTTTTTCTTCTCTCTTATCATTCAGATATGGTGATTTTTTACTTAGAGAGACCATCGAGCTGGTGCTTACTCTTTTGCCTTTTTTTTTTTTAGTTTCATTCATTATTTTTATATTGATTTGTTTGGTAATTTATAGAGGGATGAATCTGTGCTTATTTGGTGAAGTATCGTGCTCCAGCTTTCATAATAGATTTGATAATCTTGAGCCTTTCTGGATTTTCATTGTTCTAAGCTTTATTATTATTATTAGTAGTAGTAGTAGTAGTATTTTTTAATTAATTGGATGGGGTTGTCTCAAATTCATAGTGTTGCATACAACTTCATTATTTTTGACGGAAAGCACATCAGCTCTATTATGTGTAGTTAAATCAATTATAAGTTAGGGTTTTCATTTGGCTTGGCTATTGTTCTTTTCATTTATGTTCAGATCAATGGCGTGGGAAATTAGAGAAAAAGTTTTTTAGGATTCTTATGAAAATTTTAGCTATTTTTAAAATGTCTGGATATGCCAGTTCTTTTTTTTTTTTTTTGAAAACGACAGATTAAATTATCTCAACGTTCTTTTATTAGAAATTTTTTGACGAGAAAGGGTGAAAACCTAGCGGTCCGTTCAATTGAGAGACTGATTAGGGTTCCGTAAAAGTCTATCTTCCCTTTTTTGTATGCATTTTCTGGCATATATTTTTCTGAGTTTTGCTCTATAGCTTTGTCCAGTTTTCGTGATTTTTAATGACTAAATTAATATCTTCTTTTTCAGCTGCTATGTTTGGAGAAAGCTGGAACTTTGTGTTTGGATTTCTTGATGAGGTTTTAACCTTTTTCCCTTTAACACGATTTTGCATTTATATATTTTGTTAAGAATTTATGCGTTTCAATGATTTCATGATGGATTTGGTGGCCTAATTTTGAAGGCTTTAAATGATTATTTTCATGTGATATTGCTTTTTTTTTTTTTAATTATTGATTTTGATAATTGATGGATTGTTTGTTATGCTAATTTTAGGTATTTGTTTTTATTTTACATCTACTTGCATTGTCATGAGTATTAATAAGTGCAAATTGAGCATGGATTCCTTCCTTGAAAACAAACTGTTCAGTGGTGTATGCTTTCATTTTTAACAATCAAGAAACATACCATTCAAGTTTTCATTTCCTACAGTTCAAAAAGAAAAATCTTTGAGAAACTCATACTTTAAATACTCACACAAGTAAGCTGGGATATTAATAGTTAGTTTGTGACTATGCATTGATGGTCTTGCAATTTCCGCTGCTGACAACTTTCTGAATATGAATGAGATATTTTGCCCCATTTCTCATTATTATTGTGTTTTAGTAGTAGGAGTTATTATTGTGTTTTAGTAGTATGATTTATATATATTATTGTGTGTGTGTAAATTAGCTTATTTCAGTGTGTTATTAATATGGTTTCAGGTTGCTTAGTTATGGGAGAATGCAAAGAAATCCTCCCCCTCCCCCTTCTTCCCCCCTCCCTTCTCTTGGTAATTAAGAAGATTGAAATTTCCAAATTTAAGTCTTCCTCAATCAGTTTTATCTACATTGCTTCTGATTACACCCCTTCTTTTGCAGGTTTAACATAATTGTTTGACGATGAGAGAGAGCATGCTGGTTAGCATTCATGCGTGGGCATGGTTGTCGACAAGCATGCTTTCTTTCATCGTCATACAATATATTCAAGGAAGGTTCTTTTCCCCATTTATGTCTATTGCACGTGGTTAAGCAAGTGAATTTAACATCTTGCCATAGCTGGAACTCAGGTTTTGTTTTTCTTCTGATTCAGACTTGTGGTACCCTTAGCAGGTACTGTATTATTCAATGGTCATGGTATGGTTACTTGACAACATATTAAAATTCATTTAACCTAGTATCTTCCGAAGCCTACTTTGGCTGTAATAAAATGTTTTCAATTGCTTCTTCATCTAGAAGTGAAGAAATTATTTTAAGCTAGGAGGATATAAGACAATAATGTCTTGGAAGACACATTAATTCTTTTGCATATACAATTGCGAAAGAACTTCATTTAACAAGAGATATCATCTAATGCTTCTATAATGCTAATGTGGGCTGTAAGTATTATTAGATAATAGTTCTTACTTTTCTTGTTTGTTGAAGTATCTTATTGGCTTGAGTTTGTCCTTGATTGTGTAAGATAGCCTGAATAAATGTGTTATTTCCTTTTGGATATCACACCACTAATTTCCTATTATGTAGCTCTCAGCCAGCCTACTAATGCTTTTATCTTGGAGAAGTCTCAAGCAATTGACAGACTAGAGTTGAGATTTGAAAAAAAAAATGGGGGAGATGGGTCCAGAGTTTGGATTTGTGCTGGTTAGAGTCCCCCCGCATGCTATTCTATGTGATAGTAGTGTAAGATAAATAAGTTTTAAGGAAATACTTTGGGGAGCTTAATGATGACCAAAAAAGAGAGAAAAAAAGAAGAAGCCATAATCTATGCTCAAATTGTCGTTTAGACCATTCTTTTAATTTTTCAAATTGCCCCTCAAGGATTGGTTTTAAGTTTAGCAATGAATTTCATTTTGACGGAGATAATATTATGTTATTAAGTCAATAAAATGTCAATTTTTAAGGTAAAATGATAACTTAATCCTTCCTCTCTTTCTTCACTCTCTCTCTATTTCCCCGCTGCCCCGTCTCCCCCCTTGTCCTTCTTCTCAAGAATACAACATCCTATCACCATTCTTGATTTATCTTTTTATTGCTCGCCTCACCATGCCTTTATATTTACTTTTTTCTAATTATTCATTCTGGATTTTCAGAGCTTGTTTAGTGAAAGATACATTCCATCCAATTTTGATTTGATAAAAATTGATTTAATTTTCGAATGAGTATTATACTTAATAATGCCAAATATAAGAATTTATTTGAAAATTAATTTTATTAATAAAATTAGTTTGGAAATAAAATAAATTCCTCTTTGATTTGATCCAAACATTGTGTTACCTTCTATACCATCCTCTAGAACTATAAACTATTAGAATGGATCCTGAAGGGAAGATTTGATACTCACCGTAAGCCGTTAAATGTTGGAAAACCAAGAAGCATTAGGTTAATCTTTTTTAGTCAATATTTTTGTTATGCCAAAGTGAAAGGGAAGGGTTAAATTATAACAAAATTAATATTTCATTAGAAGGAAAGAGGTGTGAGATGAAAGAAATAAATTTTATTTCAATTTTAAAAATTATATTTTCAATGAGAAAATAGTAATATTTTGTCAATTTAAAGGGATTTCTAATATTGAAACCAATTTTAAAGGTTGAGGATAGAATGATGAAATTATATGATTCCAAAACTAATAATCTGCATATATATTATGCAATTTTTTGTCATTAGGTAATTTTTAGGTGTAAAAAGACATGTATAACTTCTTTTTTTTTTTTTTATACTAATAGTCACTTTGTTTTGTGCATGTTTTGTAATCCTTTTCACTCTATCTCATTGTTTTGAGTAATCATGCATAAATTGGAAAAGAAGCTTCGCTATTAATTTATATGCCCTTGGCCCATTGCTCTTATTCTTCCACTTGTACATATATACACTAACACAAAAGAAGTTTAGACTAGGAGTGCTTTATTAATGGAACCTGATAATAATTTCCAAAGCCAAAAATTAATACAACAATAAAGTTTTAATCCCAAATTAATTGGAGTCGGCTATATGAATTCTTCTTTTCTGCTCAGTTTGGTTTAGGGTTACCTTTTCTGATAAATATAAAACATTAAGGTAATTTTGGACCACTTTTGTCCAAGTTAGTTTAGGTCTACTTATGTCTCTCTTAGCTATTTCTACTTTAATTAGTTCAGTTTTTCTGACCAGCGTATCATTAAATCTTCGTTTCACATGGCTAAACAATCTCAATCTATGCTATCTTGATATTTTAGTATAAGAAGAGAAAAAATTCTCAAATTCTTCATTGATTCAGTATGCATATACAAATCTATTTAAAAATGTTTATAGCCTCTCTAAAATAAATAAAACTACTAACAACTAACTACTATTAGCTATTTCATTGAATTATTTGCCAACTGTCAACTTCTAACAATTATTTGCCAATATTCTCCCTCAAGCTGGTGCAAAAGTATTATGCATGCCCAACTTGCAAATTGAAATATGAAAGTTTCTATTGCTGAATCCTTTCATAAACACAACGGCCATTTGTTTGTCTGATGACACATGAAATAGACTACACAACAACAACAACTAAGCCTTAATCCCAAACAAATTGGGGTCGGCTGTATGGATTCTCAACAAAATAAGCTCAAAAGACACCAAAAAAAAAACTCCAGCCTTAGGCCCCTTCCAAGACACGGATTTTACGTCTCCATTCAAGTCTGTCATTAATCAAATCCGCATCAAGATCTAAGGCACGTAAGTCTCTTGCTATCACCTCCTTCCACACAGTTCTAGGTCTGCCACGACCTCTAGCCCCCTCAATCAACAAATTCTCACACTTACGAACCGCAGCATTAGGAGGTCTTCTTAAAACATGCCCATACCATCTAAGTCTTCCTTCCCTCACCTTATCTCCGACGTCCGCTACTTGGACTTTTTGTCGAATATGAACATTCTTAATTTTGTCCAGTCTGGTATGTCCACACATCCATCTTAGCATCCTCATTTCTGCCACACTCATCTTATGCAAATGTTGTCCCGTTGGTGCCCAACACTCACTACCATAGAGCATCGCAGGTCTAACAACCGTCCTATAGAATTTACCTTTCACTTTCAGAGGTATTTTCTTATCACATAAAACCCCAGTCGCACCCTTCCACTTCAACCACCCTACCTGTATTCTGTGAGCCACATCTTCATCTATACGGCCATCATTCTGGAACACCGAACCCAAATATTTGAAGTGGTTGGTTTTAGGAACCAAAACTCCATCCAACTTAACCTCATGTTCCTGCTTCTTCCTTAGACTGAACTCACAGTGCATATATTCTGTTTTACTCCTACTTAACTTAAAACCCTTGTCCTCGAGGGTTTTTCTCCACACTTCCAACTTACGGTTTACACCAGCACTAGTCTCATCAATTAAAATAATGTCATCAGCAAACAACATACACCAAGGAACATCGTCTTGTATGCTTCTGGTTAGCTCGTCCATAACCAGGGTAAATAAATATGGACTCATGGTCGAACCTTGATGCAATCCGGTAGTAATAGGGAAAGTCTCAGTGTCTCCACCAGGTGTTTTCACACTAGTGGATGCATTCTCATACATGTCCTTGATGATGTTGATATATTTGCCGTTGACTCCTTTCCTCTTCAAAACCCACCATAACACTTCTCTTGGTACTCTATCATAGGCTTTCTCCAAGTCAATAAATACCATGTGGAGATCTTTCTTCTTCTCTTGATACAATTCCATTAGTCTTCTTAGAAGAGAAATAGCCTCCATGGTAGATCTCCCTGGCATAAACCCAAACTGATTCTCCGAAACTCTTGTAAGCTTCCTCAATCTGTGTTCAATAATCCTTTCCCATAATTTCATAGTATGGCTCATAAGTTTGATACCCCGATAATTTGTACAGCATTGAATGTCTCCCTTATTTTTATATATGGGTACCATGATACTCTTCCTCCAGGCATTCGGCATCTTACGTCCTTTCACAATAGCATTAAAGAGTTTAGTTAACCAGGCAACTCCTACCTCTCCAAGGTTCTTCCAAACCTCTATAGGAATACCATCCGGGCCACAAGCTTTACCAACTTTCATATACTTCAAGGCTTCTCTTACTTCACTATGCAAGATCCTCCTAGACCAGCTGATATAATCATTTGTTGCATGAAGACCTTGAAAATCTTGTTCATGTTCAGGATTGAATAACTGCTCAAAATAAGCCTTCCACCTCTCCTTAATCTCAACATCTCTTGTCAACACCCGTTGATCTTCATCCTTTATACATTTGACTTGGCTTAAATCTCTGCTTTTCCTTTCTCTCATCCTTGCAATCTTATAAATGCCCATTTCTCCCTCTTTAGTACCTAACTTTTGATAAATCCCTTCTAAGGCTCTGCCACGAGCTACACTAACAGCCTTCTTTGCCTCTTTCTTAGCCCTCTTATATTCCTCAAAGGCCTCGCTATTAACCGCATTCGGTAACTTTTTATACCATTCCCTCTTAGCCTTAATAGCCTTTTGAACCTCCTCATCCCACCACCATGCATCGTGCGGTCGAGGCCCTGCCCCTTTAGAGATCCCCAGCAATTTACTACCTGCTTTCTTAATGCCACCTTCCATTTTTGTCCACAAGTTCTCTGCACTAGCCTCAAGGTTCCAAATTTCTTCCTTTAGTAACTCCTCCTTAAAGGTACCTTGAGCTAGGTCTTTCAATTTCCACCATCTTATCCTTGGTTCCAATATTTTCTTATCATTCCTCCAGCTACTTTTATTCTTAACATCTAAAACCACAATACGATGTTGCGCCGCCAATGCTTCACCCGGAATGACCTTGCAATCCTTACACTTACTTTTGTCCCGTCTTCGAGTAAGTATGAAGTCTATTTGACTTTGGGTTCGTCCACTCTTAAAGGTAATCAAGTGTGACCCCCTCTTTTCAAAACAGGTATTCGCCAGTACTAGATCATAAGCCACCGCAAAATCCAAAATGTTCTTTCCCTCCTCATTCCTGTTGCCAAAACCATAACCCCCATGGACCCTGTCATAACCATTACTGTCCTTACCAACATGCCCGTTAAGGTCCCCACCAATGAAGATTTGCTGATTATCTGGAATACCTTGCATGATATCATCCATATCTTCCCAGAACTGAACCTTGGATGCTCCGTCCAAACCTACTTGGGGAGCATAAGCACTAATAACATTAATAGTATCATCTCCCAAAACAAGCCTCAAAGAGATAATCCTGTCTCCCTTTCTTTTCACTTCCACCACCTTGTCTTTAAGCGTAGGCTCAATAATAATGCCCACACCATTCCTATTGTTATCCAAGCCACAATACCACAGCTTATATCCTGAGTTACCAATCTCTTTTGCTTTATTTCCCTTCCACCTGGTTTCCTGCAAACAAGCAATACTAACCTTCCTTCTTTTCAAAGTATCCACAAGCTCTATAGACTTCCCAGTCAGAGTGCCAATATTCCAACTACCTAATCTTAATCGGCTCCCTTGGACTTGCTTCTTTAGCCGCATTCGTCCATAATGCGGTAGCCCTTTCCTGTCTGACACCACATCCGGGCGCTGATATGGCGGGACTAACTTCTTTACCCATACCCGTCCATGGCATGGGAACCTTTGCTCATACTCCACCACACCCAGGCGTCGATGTGATGGAACCCCTTGCTCATTTAACACTACACCCGGGTGCCGATGTAGCGCGTGCCTAGGAGAGCACGTCCCAACGGTATAATGATAGTTTTGAGAATCCATAGAAAGTTTGGCAAAATTTTTACACTGGCCGCCAACCTACCGCAACCCTCCTCCTTTATCCGGGCTTGGGACCGGCTACGATACTCGCAGGCGGAGTTACACATGAAATAGACTAAGAGACTAATTTTTCTTTTATGAAGTGTCGATATATTTCAATATATTTTGTATGGTCATGTTAAAATGGGTTATGAGCTATGTTAATGGCAGCTTTATTGTAACAAAACAAGGACAAATTGTCTTCACTAAACAATTTTAACTCTTTTAATAATTTTTGCAGCCATAGTAGTTCACAAACACCTTGTGCCCTAGTTCTGTACTCTACCTTTGCACTTAATCGAAAAACCACACTTTGTTCTTACTCCTCCAAGTGACTAGGTTTCCACCCACAAGTATACAGTTGCTAGTTGTTGATCTTCTATCATCAAGAAATTTCGCCCAATCTGCTTATGTGAAGGCTTCAACTCATAGGTGACCATGTTTGGAGAAAATGAGACATTTTCCAGGAGCATACTTAAGGTATCGTAAAATCCTAAAAACTACTTGTAAATGGGGCTTACGGGGATCATGCATATACTGACTGATCACACTAACCATATATGCTATGTTTGGTCTAATGTGTGATAGGTAAATTAATCTTTCTACTAATATTTGATATTTTTCCAAGTCAACTAAAGTCCCTATTCCTGCTTATAGCTTATGATTACTTTCAATAGGAGAATATTCAACCTAGTATACCTATTTCTTGAAGAAGATTCAGGATATATTTTTTTATGAGATAAAGATTTCCCTTTTGATTTAGCTACTTCAATTCTTAAGAAATATTGCAGTTTTTCCAAATTCTTGATCTCAAATTCATAGGCCAAGAGCTTTCTCAGTCTAGCAACTTCTTTTCTATCATCTCTAGTTACCACAATATCATCAACGTAGAAAATGAGTTGAGTAATCTTGCCCTTAGAGAAGAAATAAAAGAAACAAACAAGACAAAGACTCTATAGAAAGAAGACAATGAGTTGTATGAAACAAAATTAGATATATGATATTTATTACACGACCTAACTCCTTCCCCAATGGGATTTTCTAAATCATTGACTGAATTAGCTAGTTAAGAAGACTTACCAGAAGGATCTAAAGAGTTTTTAGGCTCTGGGAATGATTCTTGACGTGGTATAGACCGAATGATGGCATCCTCTACTTCATTTCTCTTTGAATGTCTCCTCAAATTTGATCTATCCAAACGTCCAACATTCTCCTTCTGAACCAAATTCTCCCCCTAAACAGGACTTTCTTCTTGAATGAGATTATCTTCAAAAATAGGATTATCAAGAGCTGCTAGAGTAGGATTTTCCTCTTCTTTCTCATTTTTCCCCTGAAGAGGAGATTGCGGTAAAATGAAGTAGGGCTCAGATTATCTGAAAGTAATATCCATACTAATAAAGTATTTCCTAGATGGAGGGTGGTAACATTTATATCCTTTCTGAGTAGGAGAATATCGAATAAATACACATTTAAGAGCTCTAAGTTCTAATTTTTCAATATTTCTAGCATGAACAAAATGAACACACCCAAAATGTATAAGCCATCCTGGAGTTTACCACTGAAAATCATCTTCTCTATTTGTATATCCTGAAAAACACTATGGTTTGGGAAAAACTTAATTTTACAATTAAGAGTTTTAGTAATGGAACTGACAGATAAAAGGTCAATGGAAAAATGAGGCACATAAAGAATAAAGGATAATCTAATATTTGGAGTACAGTCAATAGAATATGTTCCAGATACTAGAGTAAAAGAACCATTTGCTATTTGGACATAGTTTCCTTTTAGACATGAGGAATAGGTTTGAAAACTTTCTGATGAGCCTGGCATATGTCTGTTTGCTCCTGAATCTATAATCCATAAACAAATATTATGGTTAGTAGGAAAGACATTACCAGTGGTTACAAAGTTGGAGGAACCGACAGTTGAGTTGGTGTTAAGCTGAGATAAGAGCCGCCTTAGATTTTGAATTCCTTCATCAGATAGATTTTCGCTTGAGGTTATTTCACTGCTCGATCTTATTGCCTCAGTAAAGTTTGCTTGAACCTTTTTCTTTGTTCCTTCACCTTTATTTGGTTTACTGTGCAATTTGCAGCAAGTTTATCTTGTGTGACATAGTTTTCCACAATAATCACATTGTCGGGAGTCAGTGTGATTTTTAGGGTGTTCATGAACTGGTGTGACCGCGGACCCAGTTTTCTCAACCGTTGTTGTACATAACGTAGCATTTCTTCTAATTTCGTCTTGCACACATAAAAACATGCTTAGAGAAAGATGGTAAAGGTTCTTTACTAAGGACTTGAACTCTAATTTGATCATATTCTAAGTTTAAACCAGCAAGAAAATCATAGATATGTTCTTCCTCCAACAACATTTGAAATTTAACTGCATCACCAGCTCAGTCAGCTTGAAAATTCTGAAAATAATCAAGTTCCTACCACAAACCACTTCGTTCTGAAAAGTATTCTGAAATGGTCTTCTCTCCTTGTTTCATTCCATGAATTTTATTTCGAAGTTCATATTTTTGTACAACATTGCCCATTTGAGAATATGTTTGAGAAGCAGCTTTCTAAAATTTTAGCCGTATCAAGTAAGAAATATGTTCTTGCAATAGCAGGTTGCATAGAGTTAATAAGCCATGACATAACTAGAAATTTTTTTTGAGTCCCACTGACTATAAGAGGAATCAGTTAGTTTAGGTTTTTTTTTTCTTCCCTGTAATATATCCTTATTATTCCCTTGCTTTTCCCTTGCTTTAATGAACAAGAAACGTGATCTTGACCATACTAGATAATTAATTCCATCAAGTTTCATTAGGCTAATATGGAGAGATGAAATGTCGGATATAGAGAGGACCAATTTTTTTTTGAATATGCCATATCCCTTAAAAAAGAACTAGCAAGTAAATATGTCAAGAATGGATAAACAAGATAAATCCTTTAGAAACAAATATAGGAAGTCTTGTACCAAGAGAACAAAGGTTGTAGTCTGATAAAAAACAAGGGAGAATAGAGGCTGTAAAAAAAAGCAGTAGAACAAAAGAGAAAAATGGCTTCCAAACAAACAATGTGTTCTCAAGCCGGAAAACACATGGTTGGAGTCAAAAATAGCTGGAAAGATGGTCGGAAGAAGAAACATGGGGAAAAAGGTGGCCAGAAATAGAGTCAAGAGTTAGAAGGTGGTGAGTGAATAGTTTTGCCGAAACTTTTGGACGGTGCGTGAACACCTGCGGTGTAACTTTCGGTGACTGTCTTCTGTGGACAGGTTGATCTCAACCTGTGCTTCCTTCCTATGGGGACGGTGACAACAAACGATCACCAGATGTGTGCCAAACAACCATAACTTTCTCTACCAAAAAATCACAAACTTCATTGCCTCTTTGAAACACTCCGTTTATCCTAAAAAATTTTGGAAATACCTAGCAATATTCTAATACCATGAGTGTAAGAAGAGAAAGAATTCTCAAATTCTTTATTGATTTAATATGCATATACAAATCTATTTATACACATTTATAGCCTTTATAAAATAAATAAAACTACTAATAACTAATTACTATCAGCCATTGCATTGAATTTTCTGTCAACTGCTAACTTCTAACAATTATCTGCCAATATTCTCTTATCTTATCCTCGATAGGCACTATCCTCACTTTTTCTGCAATGCACTTATTACGAATTATATCTATCTTAGTATGTCCACACATCCATCTTATCATTTTTCATTTTTGTAACATGCATTTTACTCATGTGTTGTCCTTTCATTGCCCAACATTCACTATCATACATCATCACAGGTCGTATTGCAGTGCGGTATAACTTTTCTTCTAATTTAACTTGCATCTTTCGATCATATAACTCTCCTATAGCACTCCTCCACTTCATCCAACCATCTTTAATCCTATGATTTATATCTTCTTCATAACCTTTATCCTTTTAAATAATAGAGCCAAGGTACTTAAAATGGGTACTATGAGGTACTGCCACTCCATCTAAAATTTCTCCTCCTCCATTCACGTTATTAAATTTATAATGCATATATTTAGTCTTAGTTGTATTTAACTTAAAACTCTTTGATTCTAAAGTACTTTTCCATAACTCCAATTTTTGACTTATTCATGCTTGAGTCTCATCTATTAACACAATATCATCTGCAAATATTATACACCAAGGGATATCAAATGTATATGCCTTGTTAGCTCATCAATGACCAAGGCAAAGAGATAAAGGTTCAAAGCTGAACCTTGATTTAACCTAATAGAAACTAAAAATTCTTAATATTCCCTCCAACAGTGGGGACATTAGTGATAGTTTCATCATACATATCCTTCAAGACTTCGATATATCTTATAGATATCCTCCTTCGCTCCAAGACTCACCATAAAACTTCTCTAGAGACTTCATCATAAGCCTTATCCAAGTCAATGAAAACTATATGTAAATCTTTCTTCATCTCTTTATATTTTTTCATCAAATCTCTAGTAAGAAAGATAACTTCCATAGTTGATTGATAAAAAATAATTTGGTCTTCCCCCCCCCCCCCCCCCCCCCCCCTCTTCCTCTTTCAAAGCTTTACTAGCTAAATGTTTTGTTGTTATTATTATTATTATTTTTTGGCTGGTTTCTTAAAAGTTAATGTGATCCCTTTTTTTTTATAAGAAGAATTATATTTTATTAAAGTTAAAGATGGGAAAAAACATGGATAGAAGAAGCAAAACTACCCAAGCCAGTAGGTTTATCTCATACACCCAAAACTAAAGCTTATCCTTCCATGTGAAAAAACCCAAAAATGCCCCAAAAGATATAGAAAAGTTGATATAAATATAAAATAAGATTCTATTCTTTTGATATGACATTAGAACTTGTCAAGGGAGAATGTGTTCTTTCATCTTAAGTGCTAAATTGGTTATTCTTGGCATTATAGTCAAAAGCAAAAACCGTACTCAAAATGACGAGTCTTACCATCACTTAAAGCACAAAGCGCAAAAAAAAAAAAAAAATCTTGCTCGATCGATGCAGGCGCAATATTTGAAAAAAATTGAAAATATTATGCTGCATAAAAGTGTTTGATAGCAATACAAAAGTAGGAGACAATAGAAAATGAAGTCAATATAAATAGCGATAATCAATTTCTACCATTTCATACTATTGAACACTTCTCTATATCATAATATTTTATTAATTAAAGTTTTACATATTTTGTGTCTTGCTTCAATCAAGTGAGCCCATTTTTTTGCGCTTTGCATTAAGCAATCGGAATACTTATTGCCCTAAGTGCACTTTTTACTTTTGACTACAATGGGGGTAAAGGCTGAATTGAATTTTAGTGTCACTAATGCCTTTCAACGAAATACATTTGAATTATGACTTAAGAGCTTCATTGTAAGAAATTTTTTTAAAGTTAATTACATGACATGCTTAATGAAGTTAATTCCAAGTCATTTATCCTATCTTCTCTTTATTTATTCATTTTACTATTACAAAAATGCATGGATGATCCTCTAACTATATTTGTTTTAAGTTAGGTTCTCTAAAAAATTTTAGTTACACACATTTTTAACAATCATTTGATTAGATCAGTCTATAGAGTTTTCCTGAAATGTGCCTTATGAGAAGGGTAGATAAACAAAAGCTTAAGTTTTGTCCTTCAATGCTACTACTTGATAAGTATTAACAAATAACAGACTCTCGACCATCTTATTGTCCTTCATGGTTGCTTCCCAACATTCAAAAGAAGACTAAACAAGAAAGAATAATATCTAACTTACCTTTAATAAAAAAATTGTTAAAAAAAAAATTGAAGCCAAATTAGATATGTTTTTATGCTCTACTTTTTTCTTAGCAATGTGTGTGTGTGTATAATATTGGTCTTACTCAAATGTGTACGTGCCAAAATATATTTAACTAATGCATTAGTCAACCTGAATATTTCGGTTGATTTATATTTACTCTCCTTTTCTCTTGGCAACAATAGTTGTTTTTACTATGCTGTGACCACATTAATTTATGGATTGTCATTTTCCTTTTATGGAATCTTAAGGGGGCAAGTAGTTATAATGGTTATGGAGAAACTATTGTGAATTTAGCATATTCATTAACACTATCTATCAGTTAAGTCAAATGCATACCTGTGTGGCAGAAATCTTATTGAATATTGAAACTTTTATTGCTATCGTAGTTTCTTTTTCCATCATATAGAAAAAAAAGTTGTAGATATTGTAATATGATGCCAGCTGATATTTTGTGCAATCAATGCCCAATTCTTGAAATTTTTTCTTTAATAAGAATTGAACATGTCTTTGTTTTCCAAATTTGTTAAAGATTGGCCGTTTGGCTTGGTTCAATCAAGTAGCAAAATCAGTTTAGTCTCTACCCTCTTGCCTCATGTTGAGGGTTGCTTCCATGCTTTGAGCAGTTTATTCTTATTGTTCTTCTGTCCCACAAGCCTTTGCAATCATTTTTTTGAAGTTCATTTGAAAAACCTAGTTTTAAGTCATTTGGAAAACCTAGTTTTAAGTCTATAAAGCAGTGAGAAAATGTCATTAGAGCTTGACTGCAGCATTGGTGGAAAGTGTAGAATCTTTGGAATGATTTTAGTGATAAGCATAGATTAGATTAATCAAAAACTCTTAGTTTAATGTAAGCAAGCTCATCTATCCTAAAAAAAAGAAAAAGATTATGTTGCAATATGATGTGTATCTTCTATGTCACATAAAATTATAGTATTCTTCTTTTGTAGTAAATGTTCACCTTTTTTTTTATCCAAGATACGTGTGTTTATCTAGTTGTATCATTACCCTAATCTCATAATGTAAACGCCAAACCGTTGTTACAATAGTTCTGAGAAATATATCATTGAAAAATCTTTATTTTCTATCTTTTGTTGATTTTCATGGTATCAGAGCTTTACTAGTTCAATAAGCCTTTGATCCTGCAATTGTGACCAGTGATACCTTTCCTTGATTTTCAGTGTTGGGTGAGGTTGGTAAAGTAACTCAGTGATTCTTAACACATACCACTATTAGGTTAGCAATTTGTTGAATCAATTCTTGGGAAATAAAGAGGGAAATCAATGTAGTTAAGAATTAAAAAAAAAAACAAACACTTTTTTATATCAATTTTTAAGAATAAATGAGATATTAAAAATTACTCAAATTATAGAGGTATAAAGCTTATGAACTACACCATGAAACTGTAGGAGGGAGAGTTGTGGAACACCATTTACATTTGGACATTTGTATCTCTCCAAACTAATTTAGGTTTATGCTTGGTCGATTGACTATGAACGCTATCTTATTAGAGATTGACGAAAAAATATAAAGAGATGAAAAATATGATTTACTTATGATTTTTATTAACTTGGAGAAGACTTATAATGGAGTTCGTAGATAAATTTTATAGTGGATCATAGAGCGCATGAGAGTATCTATAAGATATATTCAAATGTTGAAGGATATGTATAATGGAGTTATCACTAGTGTCCGCACTACTTAAGTGAATACTAAAGATTTTTCTATTTCTATTAGGTTACAATAAGGCTCGGCTTTGAACCCTAATCCCTTTACCTTAGTCATGAATAAGCTAACAAGGCATATACAAGATAACATTCATTGGTGTATGATGTTATTGTGTTAATAGATAAGACTCAAACAATAGTAAGTTGGAAGTTGGAGTTGTGGAGAAATACTTTAGAATCCAAGGGTTTTAAATTAAGTAGAACTAAGATGAAGTATATGCATTGTAAATTTAGTAATGCAGATGGAGAGGGAGGCAAAGTGGTTTTAGATGAAGTGGCAGTACCTCAAAGCACTCATTTTAACTACATTAGCTATTCTTCAAAAGGATGGAGGTTAACCACGAAGAAGATGTTAGTCATAGGATTAAAGCTGGTTGGATAAAGTGGAAGAGTGTCATATGAGTTTTATATGACCAAAAGATGCCAGTTAAATTAAAAGAAAAATTCTACCACACTGCAATATGAGCTTCTACAATGTATGGTAGTGAGTGTTGGATAATGAAAGTACAACACATGCGTAGGATGTATGTTGCAAAAATGAGAATGATAAGATAGATACGTGGGCACACTAAAATGAATAGAATCTACAATGAGTGCATTAGAAAAAATATGTGGGTAATGCCTATCGAAGTTAGATAAGAGAATATAGATTGAAATGATTTGGCCATGTGAAACAAAGACCTAGTGATAGGCCGATTAGAAAAACTGAACAAATTAAAGTTGGTATAGCTAGGAGATGCAGGGATAGACCTAAATTAACTTGGACAAAAATGGTTTAAAATGATCTTGCAACTTTATATTTACCGGAAGATGTAGCTCTAAATTGCACCGAGAAGAAAAAGAGAATTCATATAGCCAATCCTAATTAAGTTGGAATTAAGATTTTATTGAGTTGTGTTGAGCTGGAAGAGGTGGATTTATGCTTGAATCTCCATTTTTAGAGTGGAGATGTCGCATCAACCTCATTCAGTTGTGTGTAATGAAAGGTCTTTGGTCAAGAGGTATGTGTTACAATATTCAGGTTTCTAGGTATCCATTACAGTATTCAGGTTTCTAATTATCAATTATTGGATATTCTAAATCTTGATACTGCTGGTTACTGCATGTCAAAACCATAGCAATTGACAATGTTTCATTTAAAGCCATTTCTACAACCCTGAATTTCCTTAGAAAGCTTTAAAGTGTTATGTCCCTGATATTGTGTGTATTTTATTTCTTGTTAATTTTGTCTCACTACTTGAGCTCCAGTTTTAAAATAAATCCTTTGCCCTCTGATATTGCAGTAAAAATACTAGGATTTTGGTCAAACCTTGGCTTGTTCTGGGACAACCATCAGCAGATGATGATTTTGCTTAAACGCCACAGTTAAACTAATTAATTAATTGATTGATGTTAGCATTCCATTAATTCAAGATTTTATGTTACAAAAGACTGGATAAATGCATTTTTACACCTATGTTCTAATAGGGTTTCTCAATTTTGTCTTATTAAATTTTTTTTTTTCAATGCTTCTTTGGTTGATTTGCTGGGCGAATTCTGCTTCAAAAATGTAGTGCTCTACTGCTGTCTTTATAAAAAAATATGCTGCAATCTTCAATCATCATTCATCGAGCGCTTTCTCTCATCGGCCTTAAAAGCATTGTAAATTCATATAGAATGGACTGGAAGTTGGATATATTTTTGGTGCTAGTTCTCTAATATATAGAATATTATGGACTTATTTATAGTTATGATCCAGTTTGTTTTGGTATTATTTCATGTCGTTCAAAGGTAGTATGTTCATGACATGAAATTAAGCTTATATAAAGCTTGATGGGAGATATCTCACCATCCGTCTTCTCTCTCATTGGTTTCACTGACATTTCTACTCTAGCTGCAGTGTAATGTTCATTGGGATCATCCTGTATGGAGCGAGTTCCTGAGAAGATGGGCAGCAAATAGCTATCGCCATTCTCTTCATCAGCTTGGGATCTGGTCTTTACCTTGGGATCAGGTCTTAACCTAAGAAGATCAGGTATTTACCTTGGGATCAGGCTTCCCCAGTGCAGAAGCATCAAGTCTGTCTTTTTTCTAGGTCAATTCAACTGTTACTTTCTCATTTGAGTTTTTATTTTACACCTTAATGACAGATTTTATTGCAATAATGAGGGCTCTTTATTGTGATTTCCTCGCATGGTAATTTTTTAATCAAAATACTGAGTAGAATACCTTTGTGCTGCTGGTGTCTTCCCTGAAAATTTATTATTTGTTCAAGAAATTGCAAGCAATACTGCCGTTTTCTTTATACGGCCGGGCAGCCTTCCATACTAGAATTATAAGTTCCGTAATGATGTATAATTCGGATCCCACAAGCACATAGTTGAAGTGTGCTAGAAGGTTATCAGAGGCAAAAAAAAGCCAGATGTTATTCAATATAGCAACCCCACGTGAGTAGAGACATCTGGTTGCTTGTTTTGCCCCGCTATTGATTTGATCTGAAATGAGAATTTCTATGGAAGAAGCTAAACATTTAGATGCTAGTGGCCTTTCAAAATAAAATATACAGCCATGATTTTTGTGCTGTACGTGCACTGAAAGGAATTTTCTTAATTAAGCTAATGAAGTTACTATTGTTTGCGTTTTGTCTGCTTGTTCACAGCTGAGGCTTTAGAGCTTGGAAAGATTGGTGCACTCTTATATGGGATATAGGATTGAGCTCAACCATTTTGTTAGTGGTTCTTGGATCAATATGTACTCAAGGTGTGGTGATATTGACGAGGCATGGCGGGTTTTTTGAAGAAATGAAAGAGACCATTACCTACAATTCTATGATTATGGGGTTTGCATTGCAAGGTAAGTTTAATGAAGCTATTGAATTATTAAGGAAATGACCACAAAAACTTGACCAACCAGGGTAACTTTTGTTGGCCTGTTGAGTGCTTGTAGCCATGGGGCCAGATTTGGGATTTGAAATCCTTCACTCTATGGTTATAGATTATTAGATTGAAAATTACAGATGAAGCATTATGGATAGGTGGTTAATCGTTTAGGTCGACTTGAGGAGGCATATGATTTCATTAGAATAATGAAACATTGACCAGATCATGTTATGCTAGGAGCTTTTGCCAAGTGCTTGCTAGATTCATGGAAACCTGGCATTAAGAGAAGAGGCTGCGGAACATTTGCCGGATTGTGGAAAAGTAGATTCGGGAACTTTATGTTTTGCTGTCACAGGAGGAAATGGAAAGAGGCTGCACAAGAACAAAGATGTAGTTCCATTAAAATAAACAATACAATTCATGGACTCATTTTAGGAGACCAAAGATACTCTCAAAAGGAAGAAATCTACAAAAAGTTACAAGATTTGTTTTACTTTTACTATTTGCATTATTTATCTAATTATATATTTATTTTTTTTAAAAAAAAATTGCACTACCCATTTGTGTATAAACACGTGTCACCATAGAAAGCATCAGCATCTCTACATCAAACTTTATCGGTCCCACCTCAAGCCAAATGAAATGAAATCACAACCATACAAACTTTAAGCCGTTACCGATAAGAAATTCCCAAGATTACAAATAGAAATGACGATAATAATAGGCAGAGAAAAAGCAAATCAGGCAAGTCTTACCTTTCTTTTTGTTTTTCCAATTCTATTAGCTTACCTTAATACCATGCTATCATTTCTAGTTCTGATGAAGTTTTTTTTTATACTAATTATTTTAAATTACAATCAACTTAAGAAAATGAAACAAACCCATATGAATTTAAGCTTTAATTTGTTTAAAAAATTGTTTTCAAGATTTGCTAGAAATTGTTAGTTTCAGGAATATCTTTTGAAACAGGGCTAATGTTCATAAATATTACAACATTTTTGCTTCTATGATTGTGTATTTAGTTAACTGAAAAGTATTTCTTGAACAATTTGTTAGTTTTGAGTTTTATAAGTACCAATGTGTTAGTTTGGAGTTTGGACAGGTTAATTGGTTTAGACATTTGATATTTATCATCTCCAAAAGTATTTTTCTCATTTGAGTATCTTTTAAAAAAAATTGTTTTTTTGGAGAATGTTGTTAGTAATTTGTCTTCATTAGAATTTGGACTTTGCTTTAATTTCATGACTGCACACATCAAGCAGAGTTCTGTTACTTGCAGTATTTGCGTTTAAATTAGCAACTAGATGCCAAATACTGAAGGAACTCATAGACACAAATCAGATTTAAAATCTTTTCAATATATATATATATATATATATTCTTGCTATTAATTTCTCTTAAATCTTTCTGTAATATATCCAAGTGCTGAGAGGATAAATGTAGATTTTGTAGGAATTAACATAGACATACACATATATACGAGTTTCATATGGATTTGGAGAAGATGGGCTGGCATCATAAGATCAGGTAAGTTTTTGGAGCAACTGACTGGATATCGTCACTTTGGGGAAGCTATGTGGGGGCATCAATGGAGGCCATAAATTAGTAATAGCTGTTAAGGTATCAGTTAGTGACTTGGTGCTGCTAAGCATGGAAAACTGCTATTAATGATTGAATCATATCTATATTATGTATGTGAACTAATATTGATACAGATTTAGTTCTCTCTTTCTGATTCCATATTTTGTTTGTTATTCCCTTTCCTCATTTTCATATATTTTTTTTATTAGTTACCAAACAGTTGCCAGGATTAATTAATTAATCTGCAAAATATTGCTTATGGCCTTATTGTAAGATTTAGTAATGACTCTGTCTCCAAGATTACTAGTTGATTGAGCACAGTATCTGAAACTACCTCAAACTGGTTAAATGCTAGAATTGCTATACGATTCCCACAAAAATTAAGTTGTCTCGAATTATTTATAGGCCCTCGTACTCTGTCATCACCACGTATCTTGACAAATTCAAATCGATCATAAACTAGATCATTACAAAAATTCAAATTTAAGATCAGGTGGTGAGACTAAATATGATATGATAATATTAAACATGGTGATTATTGATGATCATTCATAATCAATTATATTTTAGTAGTTTTATTATTAAATGTCATCGAATACTGAAAATTATTTAGAATAATAATAAAGAACTATTCTATTAAAAAAAACAAAGTGAAATATTTAATAATTTTTTTCAGAAAAGAGTAACGAAATAATTAATAATAATTGGACTAATATAAGTATGATTATTGACGTCAAGAATTATATACTGATTAATTATATAAAAAGGGATATTTATTTTGTCAGTTGATTCTTGCGTTTATATTGTTGATATAAATAATATATGCTTTCTTAAAATCTTGGACAAAGGAAAATTAAGCATTAGGAAACTTTTGCCTTAAAACTAAACTGCGCTTACATTAATTACTCAGTAAAAAAAAATCCATCTTTCCAGTTTTTACCGTTGAATCTCAAATTGAAATTGGTATTTTATCTGATTTTACTAAAGTTGATAACTTTAAATTTACTGATGGAGTGCTATTGTATATATTTTTAATGGTGGAAAATATATTAAGTTTAATATGATGAACAGTCCATTTTAGAAAAAGAAAAAACAAAATAATTAAAGTCTTACAAATTTACAGTTGAAAGCAATTAAATTAGATTAAAAATTCAGAGCTGTCATCTTAAGGTTTTATGTTTTATTTTTAGAGTAAATCATAAGGTTACGAAAATAGAAAAAAAATCATAAGGTTACGTAATAACTTTTCTTAATGATCAACTGATTATTATGTCTAATTGTAATAATTGACGTGTATCTCACGGTGTTAAGTTATTAGTGACAATGAAAATTGGATATGATCTATTCATTGGTTGGATCAATAAAATAAAAAATAATTAGTTATTTTTATTAAAAATATAAATTTATATATAATTTTTTATAATATTTTAAATAAACCAAGTTAAATATGAATATATTAATTTTTTTAATTAATTATATGTGAATTTAGAAAATATCTAAATTTGACAGCAACATACTCTTACCCATCATATTATACCTGGGTGGTTATATTAAAGTTTAATTTATATTGAATAATTAATTTCTTAATTTCTTAATCTTGATAAAAAGCAAAGTGCGCTGTGAGGCAATACTTACTGAAAAAAATAAATAATGGGATTCACCAAAAATTTAAGAAAGCAAAATGTCATTATCATTTATCACACAAAATCCCACCTAAAATGGACATTTATCCTTTTGATTTTTGGACAAACTCCCATCTGTTTTCTGTGTTTCGAGCTCCTTAACCCTGTTCTCTGCTCTTCTTCTTATCTCTTGCAAACCTTTTAACTAATGTACAACTGAAAAAGTCAGAGCATATTTGATTTTTCTGATATTTGATAATTCCCTCATCTTTTCTCCAAGAAAGCAAACTCCAACCCCGCAAGCAAATAAAGCAAGAAATAACAAGGAAACTTCTTTCTATAAACAGAGTGAAGCTCCTTCTTCAAGCCATTACTTTCTCTCTCTCTATCATTGCAAGCAACTTAAACCCTACAAGCCATTCCCAACTTTCATAAAGTTTTATTATCAATGGATGAGTAATTCTTTTTCTTTATTTTTCTCAACGTTTACATTTCTATCTTTTCTTGCTTTTTTATATTCTCTCTCAATCTTTTCTTTGTTTTTCTTTTTCCTCTCTGTTTTTATTTTTCTTGACAGATCTCCAAAAGATCCTTACTACATTGAAACAGCAGCCACCAGAAGGGTCATCTCTGCTTCGTCCTCCTCCTCTGCCTCCACCACCAGTGTTCATGTCACCGCCCTTGATGGCCTCGTTAATGTCAACTCACTTTTCACAATCGCCGTCTTTGTGGGTCTTTCTCTTACTACCCCAGGCCAGAGGAGTCTTGAGAATCGCTCTGCCTGTGATGCTGGCATCGATGTGGCTAAAAAGCTCCTTGTCTTTGAGGTCGTCTCTTTCAGCTTTTTCCTCTTTTCTTCCCTAATCGCTCAAGGCCTGAAACTGGCAATCAATTTATTGAATAGCAAAGATGTGGATGAGGCGTTTAGAGCCCACATTAATTTAAAGGTTCTAAGATTTGGGATGATGGGTTCGGCCATCGGATCGGTGATGGGTTGCATTTTCTTGGTGCTTTCAATGGTGAATGTGATTGAGATTCGGTTGGGGATGTTGTCTTGTGGGAGCAAGAATGCTGTTCATGCTGTTACAGCTTTAGTCCTTCTAGTTTCCTCTGCTCTCTTGATTTATATTTCCACTGCTGTTTATGCTTTTCTGCACTGATTATGACTATTCTTTTGCTTACAGCTTCTTAAATTTGAACTTAAAAACTGTGTACCATGACCGTCTTCTGGAAATGAGATTGTTGGGCATGTTCATTATGATTGCCATTTTGAGTTATTTTGATTCAACATGTTTCATATATATGTTCTTTAGCTCAACAATTTGGTTGTGATTTGAATCTGGTTTACCTGGGTAATTGATATCTCTAATTTTAGCCAAATTTGGATGCTTAGGTACTTAAATATGGGTTATTTAGATGCAAAGTTTTGAACTTTATTTGATAGGGGTTAGTTCAAAGCATTTGATTAAATGTTTAATTAGCTAAATTTGAGTTTTAATCTGGTAAAGTTTGTAAATTTTCAGCTCAGGTAAGATGACTCTGTTCTAGTGGGTTTTATATGGATCTGAGTTGAGGCAGCAATCAAAAAATTAGATTAGGGCAAGTGGATAAGCTAGATTTGGGTGTAAACTAATATATAATTAGTTCAAGTTCAGGATATGGATATAATTATGCATTGTTGAATCTGTCAAATCATAATGGGATTACTTGATTTTGTCCAATCAATCACCCCTTGCTTTAGATATCTGGCTATCTTAATTTGGCTGAAATTTGCATTCTAGATGAAAGAAAACTAGCTCAGATTGACATCTTCCAGGCCAGTCATTTATGACATTGGGCAACTAGATCAGCTAGATAGTGCAATTCTTTTGTGAAAATCTTGAAATGTTAAACATTTGTCTTCAAAAAGCATTATTTTACTTTGTTTCATCCCAGCAAATTGCTCAGGTTTAAAAGTTTTCAACAGAGTTTAAATTAGTTAAGGTAAGTTTACTGTAAGTTTTTGATTGCTGTTGAAAAGAGAAAGGTCTCATTCATGTAAATTTCAGATACCAATTATTAAGCTCAAGGATAGAGAGAAGATGAATGTATGTTGGAGTTGCTTTAAATTTTTGAGCACTAAGTCCAGCAAGGAATATCTTACAAGGGATGATTTCTTGTCCTTGTCACCTTGACTTCGTTATCTATTGATAACTTGTATTATATTGTGGCTATGAACCAAGTTTCCACTCTCTACATCAATAGCCAAAGCATTTGAAAAATTTTCCTAATTTCCATAAGACTCTGACAATATATTTTGTGGTTTCTGCTCAATCTTGAATTCTTGTTGTGCCGCCTCCAGATAGGGAACGGGGAGATATGAATATATGATATAGAAATGAAAAAGTGGATGAACTGTATTAATGGTGCCGCCTCAATGGTGCGGTACTAAGTTGGACTTAAGAAAAAAAAAAACCTTCAAACATAACCTAAAATAAAAGTGTTTTCAAAAACAATCTCTTCCTTTTAAAAAAATCATTTTTTTAATTTTTTAAAAATATTTTACAAATTTTGTATACTTCTTATATATTAGAAAAGTGAATATTTTTTTAAAAAAATTAAAAAATGATATATAATATATTTTTTTGAAAAAAATGGATAATTATAAAAATAACTTAAAATTTTATTTTCAAAAATACTACAAAAATATTTTTTAAATAAATTCTTTAAAAAAACACGGTACTCATTTGGACATTCAAAAATATATAAATAAATATTTATAAAAATACTATTTTTTTTAATAAAAATATATATAACATATATCCACATATATTCATATATATTATCAAAAATAGAGATTTAATAGTTACAAAAATATTATTTTTAATTAAAATATATATAACATATATCACCACATATTATTATATAATTAACATGTATCAAAATATATGTAACACATATTATTATTTTTTTTATAACATATATCCATATATATTTAGATATATATATACATATATATAATATATACCGTTAAACACCCTTATTTTTTTAGGTAATTATTATTTAATATTATTTTTTAAATTTTAAATTTTTAATATGCAAAAAATTTATATTTGAAAAATATTATTTTTACCATCATGAATAGAGGTTTAAACTTAAATTCATTGTTTTTTTTTAATTATCAGACCATTTATTAGGAATTTAAACTAGAATTGGTAAAAAAAAAATTAACGCGCCAGTAAAACAAAACACCTGAATCATTTTGACTTTGGAAACGACGAGCTTTTGTGTTGTTTCACGTGTAAGTAAGTGAAAGCGGCCATTCATGGCCAGCTAGTGATGTCATCGTCAAATTCATATAGCCAATTGGAGGAAAGCAGATCAAATTAATAAAAGTTGGCTGCTCCTACACATCCAAGTTGCCATTTACAGAATCCATAAAATTTAAAATGAAAATGAAACTTAAAAAGTAATAAATAGTATTTTTTTTTTAAAAAAAAAATCATACTTTCTGTGGCATTTCCATATTCTTTGGAGCTTGCTTTGCTGGATCCAATCCAACATTGGTTAAGTTGTTAGGTAGCCAGGCTTATCTATTGATACATTATACTGAGATTCCTTCCGTGGGCTAACATTTGGTCCAGCGGCTGTTTCAAGGACAAAGGTCAAAGGACGCAAAACTATCTTTTCTTACCATTTCTTAGAATATATTTCTCTTGAATGCATTTTCTTGGACTCTTAATTGTGATATTGGAAATCTAATTCGTTGTTTTAGTCATGTGAAAATTATATATATATAATTCTATATTAACAATAATCCCATGTAAATTGAAAATGAAAAAAAAAATATAGAAACAAATATATGATGAGAGTTTATCACATGAGTGTATGTGTTGTGTGTGTTTATTCCTAATACTTTTCCACATTTATTAACCTTCTCCAATCATAATAATATTTAAAAAAAATGAATATGATATCAAAGTATATTTGTATTAGATGTTCAATCTCAACTGTTGTATTTGGGAAAGTGTTTGAATTTTTTTCCCGATTTTTCAAGTTGGATTGGAAATTGTTTACAGTTTTAGGGTATAATACATTTTCAATTTTTATGTTAGGGTAGAATTAATAAAATATATATATATATTTGTAAAATTCAGAGTTTGGATAAACATTGTCTCAAATTCGATCTTCCTTCATTTTCTGGGTTTAGTACGTATGCTATGATATTATTTATTTTTAGAAATTTGATTCTTATTATTAGCAAGGCTTCGGATTTATACCTGGCATGTTTAATTTCTTTTTGCGGTTACAAAATAGAACCTATTAAAAACATTATTAACAAGTTTTTTTTTTTTATAGAAATATGCATTAATTAATGGAAAGAGAAAAAAAGAAACAAAGTTAACCCAAAATCAGCTAAGATCATTGAGCTATGGATTCTTGATACAAAACAAGCTCTCCAAATATAAAGATTATCATAACAATAAGCTACCCTATCAATGGAGTGAGCTGATAAGTGTATATTGATATTATATTTTCTATCATATTTAGCATATACTTGAGTTGAAGTAATCTGTTCTAAACTTATTTATGTGCTTTTATTTTATTATTCTTGAATTAAACTTAGTTTAAATTAATTTCTTATAAGTATGTGCAAACTGATATTTTAAGTAGAATTAGACCTTCACAAATTCAAGTAAAATTTAGATGGTGATAAATTACAAGAATAAAAAAGTAGTCTTTATGAAGTTGATAGATAATATCTCAAGCTTTTCAAAAAGGTCTGATTTGTCAAATTTAGAGTTTGTTTGAGCTTCTAACTTTAAAGTCAAATTTAGACTTAAAATACAAAAACAGAATTTCAGTCCGAGCTAACGAGAGTAATTGGGCCATAACTTGGGTCTCTGAAGTCCGAATGAAGGAAATTCAAAAGCCTAAAATTATCTACTCTTCTGGGATTTACAATTTTTCTGAATGAGTCAATTCAAGATAAAGCCTCTATCTGATAGAAAATTGACTGGCAGTTTTGAATTCAAATTTTAAACAGAAGTTGAGTAGAAGTAGGAGTCTAGTTGAAGACAGTTAGGTGATACAATTTGAAGAGGACGTGAACAGTAACAGACATAGCCTTCCAAGGGAATTTTCTACTATACTTTTTTTTTATTTTTTCAAGGGTTGATTAGTTTTTTCCACCATTGAAGATCAAAGAAAAAATAAAGATTGGACTTTAGGAGGATTTCGTCATCTCTTCATTCGTCTAGTTTGAACTCTCTATTTGATTTAGATTTTCAAGTTTACACTTTATTTCATGCTTTTGTTCTTTTATTGATTTGAATATTGTAATTATGAATTTCATGTTTGGCTTCTTAATTTCTATAAATTTTATGTTTAATTTAGTTATGAGCAATTAATCTCTTAAGTAGGATTATGTAGATTTAGAATTGTGAAAAATGAGTATTGATTAATTTGATTACTATTATTTCTTAAAATTGAAGTTTTATTGATTTTATTCTTAGTGTTTGTGATTGACTGACCACCAATTGCATGTTCAATTGAAATCATATGTCGGGTGAAAGCTATGTATGATTTTAAATTAAGAAATTAACAATTTAAAAAAATTCTATTTAGCGATAAAAAAATAATCGTAAAACCAATTTAGTTCCTTTGAGCTTAATAGGTTGTTAAAATTTATTGTTCATGAAAATAAAATTTATAAATTATATCAGTCATTAATTTTATTACTTGATAAAGAAGAAGATTAAAATTTAAGAAATTAGTAACTTTGATTTCAGAAAAATTTAAATTAGTTTGGAAAGTTATTTTTACCTATTTGAAATAATTCTAATGAAAAATAATCTCTCTTAATTATCTTAATTATTTGAATTTAGAAATTTAAATTTTTATTTGAAATTTGAATTAATGGATAATTATCCTAATTTAATTTAATTTTAAATTTGAATTTAATTTTAAATTTTAAATTAAGGATTAAGTATTTAATTTTTAAAATATCAAATTAATCTTTTAATTTTTAAATAATAGTCAACTTAAATTTTAGTTAGTCAAATTACTCATTCTTTTAGAAACGGTACTCTACTCATTATTCTATTACTTGATTACAATTTATGCACTTGCAGTTAGCTAGGCTATGACTTAACATGAGTAATTTTGTTGGATTATCTTTCAATCCACCGACAAGAGAACATTGTAACTGTTTTAAAATAAGCAAACAATCTTGAATAATGCACCCAAATTCTAAATGATAAGTAGTATTTGAAGAAAGAGCATAAATAGCTCTGACTATCTAGTTCAACATCAATATTAACATCTTCACCTTTCAATTTAGGGACATTTATAAAATTACCTTAAAAAATGAAATTTATTTAAAAATATTGTATAAATTAAAAATATTTAATGTAAATAAAATATTTGAGTAAATTTTTAAAAATATCTTACTTTTTACTAAAATAAATATTTTTTTAAAATAACTCTTTCATCACTACAATTAATATTTCGCTTCAATTTTTTTTCTTTTTTTTCAAACTTCACAATTAAATAAAAATATTTTAATAAAATAATAAAAAATAACATTTTAATTTATTTTTCAGCATATAAAAATTATAATTTTTTATAAAGGAAAAAAATTTAATTTTAATTATAAAAAATAAATAATACTAAAAAATAAAATATACAAAAATATATTAATAAAAATTGTTAAATTTATTTTTAAATAAATTTTACATATTATACACATGAAAAAAATAAAAAAAATATACAATTTTATAATATATATGTTATGTAGATGTTTGATAGATGTTTTGTGTATATTTCTTAGATGTAGTAGATGTTTTATAGATATTATGTATTTGTTATCTAAATTGTATATATTTTATATAAAAATTATTGAATATTGTGTGAATATTATGTAATTATTGTGAAAATAAAAAATTAAATTAATAAAATTAAATAAATATTAAAATATTATATAGATGTGTTGTAGATATAGTTTATATTATTGAGTGTATATTTTATATATATTATGTATATGTATATATTTTGTATATATATTAAAAATATGACATTAAAAAAATTTAAACAAAAAACATAAATAAAAACTAAAAATTAAAAAATTAAAAATAAAATAAAATAGGAAAAAAATTAAAAAAAAATCACCGTTTTAATATGTAAAAAAAAAAAGGTTTTCTGCTCTAGTCTTGTTTTGAAAAGAAAATTTATTTAAAGTAAAAGTGAAAAGGAAATTTAAAAACACGTGGAGCGTTAAATATCTATTCAATTTAATGCTATAATACTTTTTTTTTGAAAGATTTAATGCTATAATACTAAACCTAGACATTTCACTAAATACAATTAATTTCTTTTAAATAAACTCGCATGTAAAGATTTATTTACACTTAAAACTTGACTCTTATTTTTAAATTTCAAAGCACAAAAGAAGATAAAAACATTGGAGTTTTTTCGAGTTTTTGCCAAAGCACGAATGTTTATACTCTAATTTATAGCACGTAATTAATTTAAATTAATACATAATCATAAATAATTTAATAAACACAATGATAGTCTCATATATGTGCTATCTTTTGATGTTACGATAATGATTGGGTACATGTAGTGTCATCCATATATATAAATCTATAAATCAACAGAGATATAAATCCATTTGGAGAACTTGTTAATTAATTAACAATGCCAATTACCTTTTAAATCTAAAAATTTAAACTATTAGAATGTTAGCCAACACTATATTTAACCATATATTTAAGGGATGATATTTAAGTCATAATCATTTTCATCATGAAATTCTCATTGTATCGCATGATGACTTTTGTCAATAAAAACAAAAATTTTAAAATATTATTTTTAGTTATTGCTCTTGCATGCTCTTAACGCGTATGACAATCAAATTATCCAAGTTCAAGATGGGCCTAAAAAAACATACAAACCTAGGAGAAAGAGTCAGCCCCAGCGTTTTTACAAAAATGCTAGAAAAAAAAAAAAATAAATTTATTATATTTTTAAAAATATTTTTAAATTTTATCAATATTATAAAATATCAAATTAAATAATTTATTATGAGTTTATTATGAATTTATTATATATTTATAATTTTATAAATTTACATAATTTATTACGAATTTATAATAAAATATTTAAAATATTTCCGATAAAAATAAAAAATTATAAAAAATGATGGATAGATTAATTTTCTTCAAAATCAATTGTCCAATGGAACCTATAATGGTGCTGGGTGGCAAAATTTATTATAAATATAAGGATTTGCTTTATCACTAAGGCAGAGCTACGAGAAATATATCAAGTAATGTGGCAATTACTAGTGGGGAAAAAAAATCCTAATACTCATGATAGGCATAAAAAAATAGACTTAATTTGAATTGGTATATTACTATATGTCATGCATATGGATAGGCGAATTTTGTAGCAGATTGAATGGCATCTTGTGCGTTAAATTTTTCGCTTGGTATTCAAATTCTAGAAGAACCACCAAATGGCATTAAGGAATGCTTGCTACATGATTTGATTGGAGCATCCTACAATCACTTTATTTCCGTGTAATGTAATGAGGCCAAACCTCCATTTGTGAAAAAATAAATAAATAAATAAATAAAAGGGAAAGAAGAAGAAGAAGTTAGTGACTATTGATGTATATAAATATAAATATATATAATAAAATTTATTAATAATACAATCACAATACTAACAGATAAACCCTCGTACAAAATCACTGATCCCACAAACCCAAAATCAATCAAATATTTATTTTTATCACACAAACCCAAAAATCAATCAAATATTATTTTTCTTTGTTTTCTTTTTTCCAATATCAACTTTGATCCAACACCAACAATAAAAAGAAAAAAAATCTCGGAAATCCCGCAGGTAGAAAATGGCGAGAGTACTAATTATTCCTGACACAAAAAGTAAGAACAGTGATCATGGATGGTAAATAAACCATCAGACCAAAAGCTACAAGTACACTTAGTGCAAGTACTGCAGCATGAGTTTCAGGAATCTGGCAGGACAACCTTCCAATCTTTATCTCAACAACATAAGCCATCGAAATTGTCAAGAACAGAACTCCAATAACTGATGCTAGCATTGATAATGCAAAAAACGTTCCTGTAAATGAGCGGAATGACTGCCCACGTTTTTGTATGAATTGTTCATCGGACTCGTTAACATTTCTCTGATGACTAGACTCTGCTTGATCAGTCTTAGGATCAGTCTTAGGATCAGTCTTATGATCAATACAATAAAGGGTTATAAAAACTTTAACTGATTTGGCTAAAAGACTAGAAAGAAGGAAGCTAGAAAATGAAACAACTTCAGAAACGACAAGTCGTTTCCCCATCTTTTCGTCAGGGTCGCACTCGGGTCTGTGAGTTTCAAGGCTATGTTGATTCGGAGCGGCAAAAGAAATGCCCAAAAACACAGCTGCTGTGAAGAGTGCGTTCACGCTAACAAGATCATCCAATGCTTGAAAAAGCATGGTTTTGGTCGTGCCACAGTTTCTGCTCTTCTCCATGGCATGGATTCCATCTATCCCTCTGAATTAAGCAGATTACAATAGCAAACATGAGTCAAGAAATAATACATTCTATGTATAAAAATTCTATTATATGTATATTATAAAAACCTGTTGTTGTTCTCCATTGCAGAATAGATCTATGATCATGCAATGTTTTCGATGAGTTTAGCTGCATATGGTATATATATACTAATATATGATAATGTTCTTTCGTTTATCACGTTTCTTTTTTCTTTTTAAATTTTTTTTTCTTAGAGTTAATTATATATGCTTCTTTATGAAAGACAAGATACTATTTTCAGTAGTGATATTTTTTTTTTCTCATTCAAGTTTCATACTTTTGAAGTTGCCCGGCTCTTTATTTTATTCCACTTGTAAACACTAAAGTTAATAAACATAAAGATTACAATTTCTTTTTTTTACAAATGTCAGATATCATTATCAGTTTAATAGTTTAGGACTAATTCTATTCGGATACTATAAAGACTAGGGCTTCCGACATTATTTTTTTTATACACAACACTAGAATCGAAAATCAAACCTAAAACGTTATTTAAGGAAATTTAGACCATTATCTATTTGGACCAATGCTCATTAATAGATTATAATATTTTTTGTAATCAATTTTTAATTAATTCAATAAAGAAAGACATTATCATGGCAATAATAGGGGTGTTTAAAAAAAAAACTGTCAACCCATAAATTAGATTGAATTTAGGTTTGGTTTGAACTAAACCGGAATTTTTAAATTTGTAGTTTAGATTCAAGTTAATTATTTATTTTCGTACCTTTGGTTTAAACTTAAACTTGAAATATATATGTACTTTTTAATAATATAGATATCAATATTTTGTAATATATTCATTAAAAATATATAAATATATAAAATTTAAAATTAGATAATACAAACACATTTTTAAAAATATTTAACATATAACATAGAGTATTCAGTAAATAGAGTGAAAACTGAAAATATTTTTTATTTTTAAAGAAAATATTAATAAGCATATACAACCTTATTTTTTAAGTCATATCTATAATCTTAATTTTTAAGATATATATATATATATATAACGTAGTTATTAATAAATATTATTATGTATAAAAAGAGTTGTATTTATAGATAATGCATGAAAAAATAGATTAATTGAACCACATTGAATTAAGAATGTGATAAGTGATCATAAGTCATTTAATGAAAATGATTAATTTTTTTTAAAGTTATATAATAATGTAAGTGATATACAGATAATAAACATATAATAAATATTTTCATAAATAAAAATATTTTTAGAATGATATAAAAGTGGGCTAATTCAATGATGTTTAATAATATAATCCTATTATTTTAGGCCACGCTAAGTTTTTTTATTTATATCAAAAATTAAAAAGTACAAACTAACAATGAAATTAACAAAATAATAATAACATGTATATTTTAAAATATTATTAGAACATATAAATTAAATAAATTATATAATTAAAATCCTTGTCAGTGCACAATTTTATGACTGGTTTTAGAAATATTATAATAGTGATTTATATTTTATATTTTATTATATTTATATTTTAATTTTTTAGGTTAGTAATTAGTACGTAAATACTTACTAGTTACCAAATAGGAAGTGATTAATATAATACAATGGTTTGTATTTTGTAAATTATAATAGTGAAATTATTAAGAAAATAGTAATTAAAAATACATATAATTAATAAGTTAATTGATGTTTACTAATGAACCAATGTAGTAAAATTAATTGATTGAATTAAATAATTATTAATAATTAATAATTATTTAATTAATAATATTTCAAAGTATTTAGAGTAAAAGAAAAATAATGAGAAGCCATAATGTATCAGTATCTAATAATATAAAATTATATTTTATTGTATGGATTTATTATTTAATATTTAATATTATATAAATAATAAAATGATTTGCTAATTGAACTACAAAATAAAATAAATATAAATATAATTAAAAATTATAATTAATGGTTGAATTATATATAATTACGAATTTGTCAATCTAATAAAAAATATGTTTAAAATTTAACTTAAAAATAAGTAACTAAATATGTAATTATACAATTAAGTAACTTTTTTCATATGTTCAAAACACGTCGTCTTTTATAAAATCAATATAATTTTTATAAATATTGTTTTTCTTATAAATTTATTTTTATGAATATTTAAACTTTTATGCTGATTTATTTTACGGATATTATTGTTGTTTTAATGAATTTATATAAATTTTTTCATGAATATCATTAGTAATTGAATTTTTTTATATTTTTTATTATACAAATCAATAAGAATAATAAATATATTTTTTCATAGGATTCAGAACTGATTTTTTTTTCTCAAAATATATTAGATATTAAAAAATTATTTGAATATATTCATGTTAACCGAAAATCCAAATCTGAAAATAAATTAATTGAATTTTTAGGTTCAAGTTTGCAAAATTGAACCTAACATACTAGACTGACGATTTAGATTATCGAATGAAAATGATAAATGCTAAAATATTTTTTTTTTCAAAAAATTCCTTATTATTAATTATATAAAACTATATATATATATATATATATATATACACACAATGGTTTTGTTTGGGCTATAATTCTAATACCTTTCTTGAAAATTGAAATCTACGATTTCAAAAAGATTAAATTTTTTATCTTGAAAAATGCATAAACTGGACAGACATAAAATGGAGGACGTACAGCTCATCCTTGAGGATGTTGATTCTTTCATTTTTCATCTATTTTGCGGTTTACGTTTTCTAATTTAAAATTATATCTGTTTATGGCTTACAAGAGAGAGATGCAATTAAAAAAAAAAAAAAGGAAAAGCGATGGAATAATACAGAAAGAAAAGAGAGAGCTCAGAACTTTTGTTTTATTGTAATTTATTACTTTAAAGTTTCAAGTCTTAGGGTTATTCTCCATAAATCTTTTTTTTTTTTGAGGTACTCCATAAATCTATTTAAAAATTATCTTAATTTGGTATTAGAAATATATATTTAGTACGATGCACAATATTGATGTTGATATTAAATTACAGCATACTGCTAATAAATTAAAATTAAAAAAAATTGAACTTTCATGTTTTTATTTCATCCTAATTAGAATTTGGTTTTTTATTTTTTATTTAAAAAATATTGATAAATTTTGAATTGAGAGACTTATTTTTAAAATCGCCTTATTCTCGGTTATAAACTTTAGAGTCCTCAAGTTATAGCGAAGTATGTATTTTTAAATATATTTTCAAAAATATAGAATTATTATACAAATACTATTACTATTTAAAATATATATTTTATAAATTTTAGTTAGTACATTTTTATTTTTAATGTTTTGGCATTTACATATTTGCCTTTCATATAAGCCGTTGTGTGTTCTATTGCCAAAAGGATCAAAATAGTTGTTTTGAGAAACTTTAATTAAGTTCTTTGCAACTAATATTAGTTTAGGGATAAATTTATACCTTCATAATAAAATTTGTTGCTTAAGTAAAAAATACTTTTCATATATAAAATTAAAAAAATAATTTTCTATATTTATTGCTTACTTTTGAAGTTTTTAGAAAACTATATTTATTTTTCTAAACACGGAATCCTAAAAAGTATCAATATTTATTTCCCATTTTGATTCAAAGTGATTTTTAAAAAAAAAAAAAATTTCTTATACTTTGATTCTTCTCACTTTATTTTTTTTAAAATTTAAGTTCATCTATTTTATTTCATTTTATTTTATTTTTGTTGATTTATAATAATAATCCATCGATTTGCTAGTGTAAAAACCCTACTCCATAAAACTACAAGCCTAAATTATAACTTATAATGAAATTATTCCCTATTATATTCCAAGAAACATCCAAAAACAATAACCTAAGCAAGGTATAAAGTACTCTAATAGATTTAATTAACATCTTTTTTCTTTAGTCATTACAATTTATCATGAAAACTTATTATTTATTGTTTGCATATTGTGTTTTACGATCGTACTCAGACAATAATTATATATATATATATATATTTCTTCTAGTGATAATATATATTCCTATGAAAACGGGTAAGCAGTTAGTAATTGAAAATTCATTGAGCTACTTTTTATATGAACTATTTTCAGTTGCAGAAAATGAAGTGTCAGTTCATGTTTTCAGACTGTTCATAGTTGTAAACTCTTTGCTTGGGTTACTAGCTGCTTCGGATAGACATCACTTCTAGTTTGTCTATCTAATTAATACAGGTTATTAATATAAGAAAAGTAATGAATTAATTAAATATCACTTGACTGAGATACTCGTTATTGCATCATACACACCTATTAAAAAATTATTAAAATTTTTAAATATTATATAAAATTATTTTTAAATTGATTAAAATTCTCTCGGCTAACTCATTAATATTAAAATTACTATACTCTTATTTTATTAATTAACTAATTCATAGTAAAAGTATAATTAAAAAATTAATTAATTAGAAAAAAATCTATTGCTTTTAGCATAATACCCCTAATGTGGTAAGAAACACTATCACCAGTTTTCTGGGGGCAAGAAAGATGCAAGAAAGTGAGAGTTACCTTAGGGTATCTTCCTTTTGGGGCAAATCAAAAATTGAAGCTCTGGATTTTCTTATGAACAGAATTGTATCCAAACTTCAGTCCTAGAAATATAAATTTCGTTTATATGCTGGTAAAAAAAAACAAATAAAAGCAGCTGTAATCTCAACCATCTCATCTCATATCACGTCCTGCTAGCTTCTTGTTGCTTAAAAGTTTCTGTTCCAAATTTAATCATATTGCTGCTTCCTTTTGGTGGAGGCACTATGGAAAGGACAAAGGAATTGCTTGGAGAAAATGGGAGATCAGATCAAAATTCAAGTGAGGTTTGGGCTTTCAAAAGTTTGAATTCTATAATATTTCTTCTGGCTAAACAATGTCAGAAAATATTAGAGGATAAGGATAATTTATGTGCAAACTTATTAAATCTATATGTATACTTTCCTGACTGTGCCTTTCAGGATGCAAGATTTGGCAGAAGAGCATCATAGAGCTAGAGAAGTCTCATCAAAGTGAGGGATATCCTTGGACCGGATCTCAGATTAGAAGTGGCAAGAAAGTAAATATCTAGAAAGATCCTTGGATCCCAACTCTAGCAAATTTCAGGGTTCATACTCCTAAACCACATGGAATGAATATTACTTGGGTATCTGAACTCCTAGATAGTAATGGTTTTTGGAATGAGCCTTTAATCTCTTCTCTTTTTTCAGAAGATGAATCAAAAGCCATCAAAAGCATCCCCGGGGGCCCTCCATAAGAGGAAGATATTTTCATATAGCACTATGATAGGAAAGGTAAAATGTATGATAAATCTATTTATCATTTCTTGTGTAATTCATATCAATCTACGGCTATCTCTTTTAATGGGAATCATGATCTTGTCCATCTTAATTGGAAAAGCATATGAAATCTAAAAATCTCTCCTAAAATTCAAATTTTAATGTGGAGAATATGCTCTAATGCTATTGTTGTATATGCTAACCTTTAATGGAGGAACATTGGATTTTCAGGAGAATGCCTTATATGCAGGTTGAATGATGATGAATATGTGCTACACATGTTAGTTTTCTGTCACTATAAAAAAACACTCAGATTATTGACAAAAAATTTTGTCAGAAATCCAAAAAAAAAAATTTATCGGTAAAACAATTTAACTCGACTTGCTGACTGAAGAATTTAATTTCCGATTATTTTGTTGGAAAATTTTTTCCTAGAATAAATATTTTCAGTTAGTAACTATTGACAACTTACTGGCAAATTTTAGTTCTAAAATTAGTACAATACATTGAGAGAAATTATATCTATTGGTAATTTACCGACAATATATCCGTCGGTAAACCATCCATAAAGTCTAATATTTTTTTGAATAACTTATCAAAAATTAATCGAATAAATATTTTAATTAATTTATTTAAAATTTTAATTTTTGTAAATAAGTCGTTGATAAATTTATATAAATGTACTGTTGGATTATAACAACTCGGAAATTATTTTTAAGTTTTTTTAAATTAATTAATTTTCTTGCAATTTTAAAATGATACACAAGTAATTAAATTGCATGACATATATTATTATTTGATTTTCATGAGGGGGGCTCAATTGAAAAATTAAAAAAAAAATTAAGTGGAAAAAATAAAAAATTTAATGATTGTATAAATTGGTTTAAGAATAAAAGGAAAATGTAGAATTAAACAATCAATTAAAAGTTAAGGATAGGTACAGGGATATGTATTTGGTCATCTCTTCCACAATACACAATTCAATAATGTCAAATTAAATTTAATTAATAATACAATCACAACACTAAATTGATAAACCCTCATACAAAATGACTGGCCCCACAAACCCAAAAATCAATCAAATATTATTTCTTTTCTTTTCTTTTTTCCAATATCAACTTTGATCCAACACCAACAAAAAAAATAAATAAATAATCGAAATCCTGCAGGTAGAAAATGGGAGCGGGCACAAGTAGTGCAATTACTTGGTACAAAACTTAAATAGAACTGTCAACATGGATGGTAAATAAACGATCAGACCAAAAGTTACAAGTACAAGTAGTGTAATTACTGCAGCATGAGTTTCAGGGATTTGGCAGGACAACCTTCCAATCTTTATCTCAACAACATAAGACATCGAAATTGTCATGAACAGAACTCCAATAACTGATGCTAGCATTGATAATGCAAACATCGCTGCAACAAACGAGCGCAATGATAGCCCAAGTTTTGATTTTGTGGGTTGATTATGGGACTCATTAACATTTCTCTGTTCACCAGACTCTGGTGGATCAGCCTTTTTATTACAATAAAGGGTCACAACAACTTTAATTGATTTGGCTAAAAGACTGGAAAGAAGGAAGGTAGCAAAGGAAACAACTTCAGAAACGACTAGTCGTTTCCCCATCCCATTGTCAGGATTGCATTCGGGTCTGTGAGTTTCAAGACTTCGAGAGTTCGGAGCTGCAAAAGAAATGCCCAAAAATACAGCTGCTGTGAAGAGTTCGTTCACGCTAACAAGATCTTCCGATGCTTGCAAAAGCATGGTTGTAGTTGAGCCACAGTTTCCATGATCTTTCCCCTTGAAGCTGATAATAATAGCAAATTTGGGTTAAGAAACTATACATATAATTATATACATACGATAAAAAAAAATTAATTATATTATATAAACCTTGTATTCCCCATTGCAGAATATAGATCTTGATCCTCCAATGTTTTCAATGAGTTTCATTAGCTGTATGGTATGCTATTTATAATAATATATGATAATGTTCTTTCGTTTATCACGTTTTCTTTCTTTTTTAATTTTTTTCTTGGAGTTGATTATGCTTCTTTACGAAAGATATGATACTATTTTCAGCACTGAATTTTTTTTTTCCAATCAAGTTTCATACTTTTGAAGTTGCCCACTCTTTATTTTATTCCACTTGTAAACACTAAAGTTAAACATATATCAAGATTACAATTTCTTTACTAATTAATTTTTAATTAATTCAATAAATAAATTAAAACATTATCATGGCAATAGTGGTGGAGTAAAAAAAATTGCCTTCTAAACTGGATCTGAAAAATAAGATAACCGAGCTTGAATTTAGGTTTGACTGAAAGTGAATTAAATTATTAATTATTAGTTAAAATTACAAATTATTAAAATTATTATAAATTAAAATATTATACAATTTTTTATTAAAATTATAAATTATTAATAAATAAAAATTTAATTATTAAAAATTAAGTTTATTTAGATCTTGATATTTAACCAAAGTTTAAATTTAATTTTAATATTTAATCAAAGTTTAAATTAGACCTCATCGGTAACGGAATTTAACGGTTTCATTAAAAAAAATTTTAATTTAGCCTAAATTTAAAAAAAAAAATTATTGAGCATAAATTTAAAAAGAAAAAAAGAAATTAATTTGGTCAAAAAAAAGTTTAATGTGCAATGCTGACTTCACACTATAGTATATGGTCTAATTGAACCTTTGCCTTTTTAAATGAATAATCTAATTAAAACCCATGTCAGTGCACAATTTTATGATTAGTTTTAGATTAGTAATAGTGATTTATAATTTATTTTTTTATGATCTCTATATCTTAATTTTTTTTAGGTTAGCATTTAGTAAACACTTGATAATTACTAAATAGTAAGTAAGATTTATTAAAGGTGTGATTATCACATAATGCATGGGACTCCCAAATTTTCGTTTTCAATAATTTGCAGATTGTCGTGATTTGTTTCTTTGTTTCGTCTGGCTTTTCAGTTGCGTGCAATGCCTCTCAGTTGTGATTTCTTTCGCTTTCCTCTGGTCTGTATCTCGTTTGTTGCAGCTGTGGATATTGCTTTTGGTTTTGCTTTTATATTTCCCTGGTTTGTGCTGAATTTTGTCTTGTAGCTTTAGTGTTTTTCATTTTATTCATTATCTTTCAATATCTGCATTATAAAGGTTTTGTACTAAACTATTTGGGTTTTTAATTCCCATTTTAATTAAGATAATGGTGGTGCCGCCAACCTTTAATTAAAAAAAATAGTAAGTAAGATTAATAATGCAACAATTTGTATTTTGCAAATTATAATAGTAAAATAATCAAGAAAAAAGTAACTAAAAACACATATAATAAGTGAATTAATGTTTACCAATGAAACAATATAATAAAGTTAATTAATTTAATTAAAAATTTTAAATAATAATTAATAATTACTTAATTAATTAATATACAAAGTATTTCATTATAATAAGTTAAAGGATAACAGTAAAATAATAAGATGTAATTCATAGTTACCAATATTAATAACATAAAATGATATTTTATTATATTAATTTATTACTTAATATTTAATATAAGTTAATAATTAAAACGATTTTAAAATTTAACTCTAAAATAAAATAAATATAAAAATAAAAATAATTAATGGTTAAATTATATATAATTTTGAACTAGTCACACAATCAAAATATTTTGTAATGTAACTTAAAATAATAATAAATAAATATGTAACTATATAATTGAGTAATTTTTACATATATCCAAAGCACGTTCTCTCGGACAAGATTAATATAATTGTAATGAATATTATTATTTAATAGATTTATTTTTATGAATATTTTGAATTATATATAGATTTATTTTTATAAATATTATTGCTGTTCTAATGATTTTGTGTAAATGCTTTTATGAATATCATTAGTAATTGAATTTTTTTTTCTTATACTTTTTTGTTATATAAATTAATAAGAATATTAAGTGGTTATTTCTATAGATAATAGATTGAGAATCAATTTCACTCTAGCTCAGAATGCATCATATGTTAAAAAATTTAATAAAAATAAAAATAATTTATATTTACAAAATTAATGAACCTAACATATATATTTAGATTTAAATTTTAAACTAACGGCTTTATATTAATTGGAGTGAAAATCATAAACATTAAAAAAATCATTATTATTAATTGTTTAAGATTTTGTATTCAAACAGAATGATTGTGTTTGGGCTATAATTTTAATATTTTATCTTAATAAATAGAAATCTAGGGTTTCAACTTTCAGAATAGATTAAATTTTTTAGGCTAAATAATTATGAAGATCTTAAAATTTTACATATTATACTAATTAATTTTCATGATTTTAATATTTATTTTTTAAGTCCTTGTATTTTTAAAAATATAAATTAATTGGTCATTTTATCAATATTTGATTCTCAAAATCGTTAGTGAAAGACTTTGACATTATAAAATAATTTTTTTGCCTTTTATATATATGTCTATGTTTGTTTTTATTAATTATTAATTTATTTTATTTTATATATAAATTATTTATAAAATAATAAAAGATATTATTTGTATTATTTAAAATTATTTTTTAATAATATTTATAAAATTAACATAAATTATTTATATAGATTATCTTCAAAACAATAAAATATATTATTCATTTTATTTAAAATTATTTTTTAATAATATTTATAAAATTAAAATAAATAATATATAAAAATATAAATAAAATTAAAAATAAATATGATTTAATAAATAATAAAAACATAAATTATTTTATAATAATAAAATTATTGATTAATAATTTTAAAACAGATAAAAGAACTAAATAGTTTAATTTTTAAAAATATAACAATAAAATAATTTAATTTTTAAGAATACAGAGATAAAAAAAATTGATACTAAAAATATAAAAATTAATTAATATAATATATAAAATGTCATAGACTACGTAATTATTTAGTCAATTTGATATATCTTGAACATTTAATAAAAATAGCTTATACTGGACATATAATGGACGTCGTACAGACATTGATTCTTTCATTTTTCATCTATTTTTGCCGGTTTACGTTTTCTTATTTGAAATTTATATATGTTTGTGGCTTCCAAGAGAGAGAGATTACAAAAAGGAAAAGCAATGGAATATTAAATAAAGAAAATTAAAGAGAGTTCTCATGGCCTGTATTTGTTTTATAGTTTATTACTACAAGCCTAAATTATAACCTTATTATGAAAATATTCCAAGAAACATACGAAAACAATATCCGAAAGCAAGGTATAACGTAAAATCTGAAGTACGATCTCACCAAAAAAAACGTTGATCGATGCTCTAATAGAAATATTGATGAATTTAATTAATATCTTTTTTTCTCTTCATTCTGTGCAATTTATCATAAAAAAATTATTAGTTTTTCTTTGCATATTGTGTTCTATAGTTGTACTAGCACAGTAATTTCATACCCCAAAAAAAAATCTCTCTCAAGATTTATAATATATATATATATATATTCTTAAGAAAGCGGTTAAGCAGTTTGTAATTGAAAATTTCTTAAGCTACTTATTAGATGAACTATTTTCAGTTATGGAAAATAAAGTGTCAGGTCATGTTTTTAAACCGCTCATAATAGTATGACTCTTCAAATTGTTCATCGTTGTATAACTCTTTGTTTGGGTTCTACTAGTTTCGAATAGATATCACTTCTATTTTGTCTTTCCAATTAGTACATGTTATTAATGGAAGAAAAGTGATGAATTAAAAGCCACTTGATTGGGACATTAAAATAAAAGCTAAATAATTACAAAACCCCTAGAATTTCAAATAATATCGTTTATTGTTTTATAAACGATCCATACACATCATTTATTTAAATTTTATAAATCTTACTAAAACATAATTTCAAATAAAATAAATAATATGCAGATAATTTATATATATAATAAAATAAACTAATTAAGGACAAATATATATATATATATATAATGACAAAAAAATTATTTTATAACATGAACATAGTTGACTAATTATTTTAAAATGAAAATATTAATGAAAAGACTAATTAGTTTAATTTTTAAAAGTATAAAAATATAAAAAAATAAATGCCAAAAATATAAAAACTAACTAATGTAATATATAAAATGTAATATGAAAAACCTCAAGAACTCGTTTAGCCTAAAATAAACATGTGAATGAGTGATTTTACTAGGAGTTACAAATGAAAATAAAATAGTAAATAACAGGCCACTTGACTGGAATATTATAATAAATACGTGGATACTCATTGGATGAGTAGTTGAATTATCACACAGGTTGATCATTTACATGATGTTTGTCGATAAGTTTTCTTCCTGCTCACAATCATGCATATAATTCCTTCAATCTGAGAGACATATATCTCATTTATAAAGAGTGAAAATTTTTACTAGTTATATATAAAGATACAGGATCAGCGATAGACTGCAATCATTATTAGGTAAACGAAGAAGATATATAAGATCTTATGCCATCTAGTCGTTCTTAATAAAGAAGTTCTAGCAAAAGCAATTAAAGATTTCTAGTTGGGATCTTTAGTTGAATTTCTAGTTGGCCTGCTACATTATGTCGCTCTTCATCCCTCTTCCATAGTAAAAGAAAGATAATAAAAATGCGCACTACTTCGAATGCCAATTAGTTTCATGGAAATATTTTTATGCCAAGGGAAAATCCTGCCCAACCAACAAGTTGAGATAAGATTCAGGAAATACCCACAAGCACCTAAAAAACGGTGTACACAGACAAACCAACAATATATCTAATCAAGCTAACACCTACCTCTTTGATTCAATTTCTCTCACACTTTGCACTATATCCTCGATGTTTCTCGATAGGTGACTGGAATGCTCCTCCATCTCCCTCAGAACCATATCAAGCTGTTCTTGGAATGCTGCACATCGCTTTCTCTCTCGTTGTAGCTCAGCAGTCAATTCCCGAATCTTTACATCTTTCTCATCCTATGAAATATAGAAGAAATATCCAAATAATAAATATTATATAGTAAATCAGTTGTAGAGGAGAGAAAAATCTTCTTTACATAAAAGAACAAAGAAAACATGTGCTACATTTAATTCTCAAGACAACTGAGATAACAAAATAAATCAATCATGCTATCATCCTTAAGGCCAAAGGTTGGTGGAGAGAGAATAATCAACAACTAAATTAATGTGTAGTTCTCCATGCATCAACAACAGAGAATTATCAGATACTGAAAAATATCATTTTAAGCATGGACATCCAAAACCCCCACTTAACATTCCATTGATCGATTCTACTCACTTTAAAAGCAATTGATATTCCCAGAACTACTCCAGCTTCTTAAAATTTACTACTCTTAGACCAAAGATGCACCTTCACCACACAAAAAAATAAAAAACATTTCAGACAGCTGTAGATGCAGTCTAAAGTTTCAATTTCTTTAGAGATGTGGAACCTTTTCAGTAGAGAGTCATATCAATGGACCATGAAATATGCGCAGAATATTTTCACATGCTAACTGTTTTCAAGAAGAAAATTGGTTCACTCTACAAGCACGGAAAAACTACATTCACAGTATCACATTGTTATGTGACTAAACATAGGCATGACCAACATCTACACCAGCGCAATGCAACACAAATCAGAACAAAGAAAAAGGCAATGGCAGAGAAAGCTAGAAAAAGCCTACAAACAAAGAAACATCCAACTTCCAGCAGCTGTGCACAATCACAGAAGGATAGCTACTTTCTAGCTCACTGCATTCTCTGCAAATTTCCCAGCACAGCCCCTAGCAGACAAGCATAGTACCTGACTTTAACTCATCCATCATCAGATATATTAATATATTATAGAAAATTCAAACATGAATAATAGAATGTTCTAGATTTGTACTTCACACAGCAACTGATTCAATTTGGACTATCCTAATTTAATCAGTTGACCTCAATATCGGGTGTAAGGATCCGTGGAAACCTTTCCTAAATGCAGTTTGTCTTTTCACCACTTCAAGGGGGGTTACTATATAATATCAGCATGATAAAAGAAACTGGTGATTGGGTAGACACTCCTAGAAGCAAGATCACTCATTCAGCCAAGTTTTTGCTCAATTTTGCCTCATGGTAGCAAACCAATTTGGTCACTTGGATAGCATGAATACAGCACATATCTATATGTGATGGTTAACAGAATGCACTGACAAGAAGAAACCACACGAGCAGGCAAACAATTAAGGAAAGAAGACTCATCAGAACGAAAACCTAGTCTCCAAGAGAGGATATTCATAGAAAAGTTGACTACCAACTGAAATGTTTATATTCCATATCTGAATCTGAACATCACAGACAGCATGTATTCATCTCATCACATTGATTTCATGCAAGTAAATGACAGCTTTAAAGCTTCATAGACCACCAGAAAAATAATGATATACTATTGTTGAGCAGGAAAAAGCACATTTTCAGAAGACAGATCCTAAAAAATATAATCATGTAGGAGGCAAGGAACATGTTCTAACTAGCATGGAAATTTCCCAAAGGTAAAATGTGTTAACTTTTAAAATAGACAAAAAATTTAAGATGAATAAAGAGAATACTCTGATATACAGATAGAGAAAGCAACCTCATGCACTCTACCCAGTTCTGCATATGATAATACCATATCACAGTCAACAAAGTTAACTTTTCCCGAAGGAAAAACAAAAAAGTTACACTGTCAGGTTTTATTGAGATAACAAGAATAATTGTTTCAGGTTCAGCATTTGAAACATTAAGGAGACAAAAACTAGACACTACTAATCAATTTACACTATGTAAATAGATGTTAGTGAAGAATGATTAGGTGACTGAAAAAATGCAAACTTGATAAACAAAGATCTAAATAAGCTGCTAACACTTGTAAAGAACATTCTCTTTTTCTTTCTTCTAAAGGCACTCACTGGTGTTTGAGATAAAAGAAAACTTCGATGACCATTGAATGGTATGGCTACTAATGGATGATTATGCTCCCTTACGAATCTTGTAACAATCCATTTTCCTGTTTTCTCTTTCTTTGCAACTATCATGGCCTTACATCCTTCTCTTGTTATTGCTCGAGGTTTCCTATTTTCACTTCTTCTAGGCCTTAACTTGCGAAAACCTTCTTTATTACACACAAGCCGGCGCCAAACTACCTTCCCATCACGCATTGATCGTCGAAATGCATCAACACGCATGATGAATCCCAAACGTGTAGCATACGCATCATAAAAAACCTTGGCAGCCTCTTCAGATTCAAACTCCATACCTACATATGGTTCCATATCAGAACTTCCTTCAGTTGTATCGACCTCTTTTCTATTAGAACTCTCTGCAATCTGATTCATGTCCCCGTCCTCACTTATAGATGGTTGTTCATCCACTGCCAGAAAACATAGTGCACATTTTAGTTAGTTCAAATGCAAAGTACAATCTATAGACTACAAGAAAAGGAGGGGAAGGATTATTAAGACTACGCTTGGACTTTATTCCCCTCCTCTATTTAAGTAAATTCTAATAAGCAACTTTGTTGTATTCTAATTACTGAAATATGATATACAAGTCAAGTTGCAACTGACCATATAGATCTCAAAATTGGAAATCAGTTTAGATGGGTGGACTTGAGAGTTTTGTGCTTTATTAGAGTCCAAAACTATACAATTCAGAATCATTCCCTTTTCAAAAATTATAATAAGATACTACAAAAAATATCTACATTTACTAAGTTAACTATAAATTACATAAATATTTATAATAGAACTATAGAAATTAAAGGGCAGCCCGGTGCACGAATGCTCCCGCAATGAGCGGAGTCCGGGGAAGGGTCGGACCCATTGGGTCTTTGTACGCGGCATTCCCTTGCAATTAATTGCAAGAGGCCGTTTCCACGACTCGGACCCGTGACCTCAGGTCACACGGCGACAGCACTTACCGCTGCGCCAAGGCTCCCCTTCAGAACTATATAAATTAAAAGTATAAAATACCCTAAGACATATAGTATTTTATTCTATCAAAGACTTACATTCACATAATATCAACGTCAAAAGTGAAATATATAAATGTTTCAAATCAAATAAAAGAGCAGTTTGCATGAGTGGATTGTTAAAATAAAAAAACAAGTCAAATAGAACATGTAATTTTCAATTTTTTTAAAAAAATCTAAAACCAACCATGTTGCTTTCGAAGCCAGCAGATTCAGATTTTGTTAGTTTGGTTTGGTCTTTGAATATTCTTTTTCAGCTCTATCTGAAATGGATTTGCAATGATGCATTAACCATTTCGCATAATATAGCCAAATTATTATCGCATATCTTGCAGTTTTAGTTGCAGGAGATTGGTATTTTGCTGCAACATGCAAGAAAAGTATTACTGCAAATTTAATGTTGGTGGCTAATTCACCTGTTTAAGTACTTATTCAACCTAGAGAAGAGGTTGGCTTAGTGCTCCGCACAATTTACCGCTTTTTAAGTGCATACCCCCAAAAATTGCATGTTACAAATATTCTCAATCTCAAGTCAACCGCCCACTAACCAGGATTACCGAGGAATATTTGGAAGAATCTCCACAATTTCTCTACTGCAAATTTAATGTTAGTGGCTAATTTACTTGTTTAAGTACTTATTCAACCTAGAGAAGAGGTTGTCCTAGTGCTCAGCACCATTTACCCCTTTTTAAGTGCATGCCCCGAAAATTTGCATGGTACAAATATTCTCAATCTCAAGTCAACCGCCCTCCACTAACCAGGATCACCGAGGACTGTAATCAAAGAGAAATGTAAAAAATTTATATGAAAGCAATTTTTATGGCCCAAATTTGACTTTATAGAGAAAAAATTAATAATCAAAGAAAATAGGAATTCAATTAATCTCATCTTTCCAATCAAAAAACCCGACATACCATCTAAACATAGAGTCGACCCCTGTAATGATAGTTAATCAATATCTTCACTCGATAACAAAAACAACCAGAATAATATGCTTTACAATTCAGTTCTTTCATTATGCACTAACACACTTCTAGAGTTCCTCAACGGAAAAAGAAATAAGAAAATCAGCTTAATGACTAGATTTTACATTAACACGAGAGTTAAGATTGTCATAAATCAACAACTAAAGCTCGAGTTTATTAAAAAAAATGAACTAATTAAAGCTCAAGAACGACACAAGTAAACCGAAACATATTTGGAATAACTGAAGCTTCGATTCTTTGACAATTGAACAATAATGCAAAAAATTATCAATAGCAATAACAGTACATCAATTGTAAAAAAATGAAAAAAAAAAAGTTTTAAGTTATTGAAAATGCTTACTGAGAACAGATTGAAGTTCAAAAAAAGTGAATTTGACTGCTCCGGCGAGACAGAGAAAGAGAGGAGCGAGTTTGAGAGAGAGGTCAGAGCCCAGAGGAAGTGGAAGAAGACCAAAGGATGCGGTGGCAAAAAGATCGGTGAAGAGGTCCTCCTCTCCTCTCCGGTGAAATTTAGCCTCTACTTTAGGCCAGTAATAACGTGCCACATTTTGGAAATGGAGCCCGCATTTTATATGCCAATTGCCAAGTAAAATATAAAAAAGTAAGTTAATTACGTAATTGCCACCGTCCCGAAAATAGTAGGAACGTAGAGAAATTTTACTACCTTGATTTTCAATTTTAAATTATAAAAAGAAAAGGCATTCTTTTTATTATAAATTATATAAATATTAAAATTAAATATATATATATGTAATTATATTCATATAGTCATTTAATATCTCAATAACAATTATTACTATTTTTTTATAAAAATGATAGTAAATGATAAATATTTATCAATTATTACTATTTTTACTGGTATGACTTAATATGAGCATATTTTTACTGGTATGAGTTTGGTATGAGCATATTTTTACTGGTATAAATTGGTATGAGCATATTTTCACTAGTATAACTTGGTATGAGCTTGGTATGTGCATATTTTTACTGGTATCATTTGGTATGAGCTTGGTATGAGCATATTTTTACTGGTATGATTTAGTATGAGCTTGGTATGAGTATATTTTTACTGGAATGACTTGGTATGAGCTTGACATAAGTATATTTTTACGAGTATGACTCGGTATGAGCATATTTTCACCGGTACGAGTTGATATGAGTTTGTTATGAGCATATTTTTACTTACCTGACTTGATATGAGTTTATTATGAGCATATTTTTATTATTATGACTTAGTACGAGCTTGTTATGAGCATTTTTTTACTGGTATGACTTCGTATGAGCTTGTTATGATTATATTTTTACTAGTATGATTTGGTATAAGCTTTTTATGACCATATTTTTACTGGAATGAGCTTGTTATGAGCATATTTTTAATGGTATAAGTTAGTATGGGCTTGTTATGAGCATATTGTTACCAGTATGACTTAGTATGAGCATATTTATACTGATATGAGTTGGTATGAGCTTGTTATTAGCATATTTTATTGGTATGACTTGGTATGAGCATATTTTTATTGGTATGAGTATATTTTTACTGGTATGATTTGGTATGAGCTTGTTATGACCATATTTATTGATATGAATTTGAAATGATATATATTTTTATTGACATCAGTTTGATATGAGTATCTTTTTACTGATATAAGTATATTTTTATTGATTTGAGTTTGATATGAGTTAGTGTTATTGATATGAGTTTGTCATGAGTATATTTTTCATTGGATATGAGTTTGATATTGATGGTTCTTATTGTAGGCTTTTGATGGATGGCTTGAAAGTTATCAGGGAATGAATCCATTTTATGGACGAAATAATTATTCTCATCTATTATGGTGGGACGTTTGATGTTAGCATCGGCAAATATATTGATAGTTATGTTAAATATGTTTTCTTGAATAGAATGGCTGACTTCAACGAACTTAAAAAAATCAATATCAGAGGCACTTCATATTGACAACACATCAAAGATAGAATTCAAATTTGTTACTGGTAATGACCAACATCCTCTTTATGATGTGGTAGATGATGGATCACTTAGGATATTCATTGGCATTTCAATGGAGGATAGACTTAAACTTCCATTGATTGTTAGTATTGAAAAAGGAGCATATAAATCAGGACACGACATTAATGATCCTCTCGGTGTTAAAAAAAATGTCAAAGTAGATGTATCGAATTTTTGTCAAAATATAGACAATGCATATGCAAGGGTTGCACCAACTACTGAATCAATCCATATAGCCCCGGAATATAATGAAAATAAAGATGATGTGGTTAATTCACCAGCAAAGTAGGGTCAGAGTATCAAAATACAGGGGTGGAACACAGTGATGACACTCATTTTAATTACAATAATGAGGCAGAACATGTGACACCTGACAACGAAGAAACAGTGAAAAACTTGTTTGCATGAAGGAGCAATATAGAATTGTTAGGCGAAAGTTATATATCTAAAATAATTGAGGAGAAAAATACATTCCATGGAATTTACATGTATCACTTGTTAAAATAAGTTGAAGTGCAAATTTAAACATATAACCAAGAACCTTAAGAAGCTCTACTACAAAACAACTAAAGCTTACAAAATAAATAATTTCACTAAACTTTTTATAATACTATTATTAAGGACGAATGATTAATGTACAAGTATATTTTTATTGATATGAGTTATTATGACTTTAATATAAGCATATTTGTACATATATGACTCGAATGAGTTTGTCATGAGCATATCTTTATTTATATGACTTAGTATGAGTTTGATATTAGCAGATTTTTACTTATATGATTAGGTATGAGTTTGTTATGATCATATTTTTACAGGTATGACACGGTATAAGTATGATAAAATAATATTTATACTGATATGAGTTGGTATGAGCTTGTTATATCATATTTTTACAGGTATGATTTAGTATGAGCTTATTTTGAGCATATTTTTACTAGTATGCTTGGTATGAGTATATTTTTACTGGTATGAAATGGTATGAGCTTGGTATGAGTATATTTTTACTGGTATGATTTGGTATGAGTATATTTTTACTGGTATGAATTGGTATGAGCTTTGGTATGAATATATTTTTACTTGTATAACTTGGTATGAGCTTAGTATGTGCATATTTTTACTAGTATCATTTGGTATGAGCTTGGTATAAGTATATTTTCATTGGTATAAATTAATATGAGCTTGGTATTTGTATATTTTTACTAATATGAATTGGTATGAGCTTGGTATGTGCATATTTTTACTGGTATGACTTGGTATGAGCTTGGTATGAGTATATTTTTACTGGTATGAGTTTGTATGAGCTTGTTATGAGCATACATTTACTGGTATTAGTTAGTATGAGCATGGTATGAGTATATTTATATTGATATAAGTTGGTATGAGCTTAGTATGAGTATATTTTTACTGGTATTAGTATATATTTTTATCGATATTTCAAAATACTCATTACAAGCTCATACCCAGCTCATGACAAGCTTAACAAAATTTGACCACGCCACATCCTGTATCATGAGGCTTCCAAAACTCATATAAAAAATAAGCATCAGACATCAACTCATTGCGACATAAATTATTCGACATTAAGTCATAACATCTAATATCAAATAATTGCTTCATGTTATTTACTATCAATATAAATGAAAGTAATATTTTCATATATAAAATTTAATATATTTACATTATTCGTATAAAATTTTAAAATATTATTCGCTATCATAAGTATTGTTATTCTTGTTTGTAGTATACACCCACAAATTAACTGTCATGTTATATCTAAATAATTCCATGCTTTGTTGCGGTAGTCATTAAAAACTCAATAAATTTGGCAACAAACATTCCGCAATCTTCTCTATTATAATATATTAATATTAGTAACTTTAAAAGGCAAATATTTTCATTACATAATGATCGAAAATGGACAATTTGTACTAGCTTATCCAGCTTGGCTCGAACAACAATTATTCTTATAATTTATTTTGAGTTTCGTACCCTTTTTAGTCTCCAATTAAGGTCTATATCTAAAAAAAATTAACTTCAGTCAAAGCACGGGGCAACATCTCCACAGTTGAATTAACACATTTTGTTCTATCGTTTATACGGGCGTCTGCATACAGCGAATCGTATATCTTTATTGACCAATCAGGTAAATTTATTTCTATTAAAAATCAATGGTGTGCAGCTTGGTTCACCGATAGATAAATGATGTCAACATCTTTTATATGTTTACAATATTTGTGCTTGCCCTCAAGAAAATCAGTTACATAACTGGGAGTTCTCCAATGATAAAAAATGAACTCTTCATGACATGCCATAAAAATTTAATTGACATAACAAGATCCACATGTCTTTTTTTGGTCAAAAAAATCTGCATTATATTTCTGTTTTTAGCACACATAATATAGTATGATATCAATTTCCTACAATTTAATAAAAATACATTAAAATATGCTCATAACAAGCTCATACCAAGTCATACCAGTAAAAATATACTCATACCAAGCTCATACCAACTCATACCAATAAAAATATGCTCATACCAAGTCATACAAGTAAAAATATACTCATATTAAGCTCATACCAAGTCATATCAGTAAAAATAAGCTCATATCAAGTCATACCAGTAAAAATATGCTCATACCAAAATCATACCAAGTTATAACAGTAAAAATAAGCACATAACAAGCTCATACCAAGTCATAATATGCTCATACCAAGTCATAACAGTAAAAATATGCTCATATAAAATTATACTAGTGATAATATGTTTATACCAAGCTCATACCAGTAAAAATATGCTCAAACCAAGCTCATACCAGTAAAATATGCTCATACCAAGTTCATATCAACTCATACCAGTAAAAATATGCTCATACCAAGCTCATATCAACTCATACCAGTTAGAATATACTCATACCAAGCTCATACCAATTCATACCAGTAAAAATAAGCTCATATCAAGTCATACCAGTAAAAATATGCTCATACTAAGTCATATCGGTAATAATATGCTCATACCAAGTTCATATCAAGTCATACCAGTAAAAATATACTTATACCAAGCTCATATCAATTCATACCAATAAAAATATGCTCAAACCAAGCTTATACCTTGCCATATCAGTAAAAATATGCTCAAACCAAGCTTATACCTTGTCATATCAGTAAAATATATGCTCATACAAAGCTCATATCAACTCATACCAGTAAAAATATGCTTATAGCAAGCTCATACATACTCATGCCAGTAAAAATATATGTATAACAAGCTCACACCAATTCATACAAGTACAAATAAGCTCATATCAAGTCATACCAGTAAAAATATGCGCATACCAAGCTCATACCAAGTCATACTAGTAAAAATATGCTCATACCAAGCTCTTACCAAGTCACATCAGTAAAAATATATTCATACCAACATATTTCAAACTCATATTAAACTTTAATATACATTTATATTGAAAATCTTACATCGTTTGATAGCCAAATATTTTTTACTCGTAGTCGATACCAAAAGTCCTTATAGTTCGTGGAGTGCAATGTGAAATCATATATCTCACCCTTCGGCAATGATTGTTCTACTTTTGGATCACTGTTATAAATTAAAACACTAATATTAATGTTATAGGAAGAAGAATTTATTTATATCTAAATATAATTAATGTGAAAATCAAAATTTGTAATTAAAGTGCAGCTTACTACTTAAATTTATAAAAATGCATATGCCACAAATTATCAAAACTTCAGCAATGATCAGCAGATGAGGGGAGAAAGGATCCAAGGGCAGAACAGGAGTATAAGTAACTTCATCTGCCATCTTTTGGCAAAGAACTTGAAGATGTTTGCTCCTTTTTCTGTGTCCACCTCTTCCTTCAGAAGTCCACTCATCATCAATGTATTTTGAGTTCGGCACAGGTAAACGTTTCTTCCTTTGTTCATCGTACGTGGTCTTCGTCACTTCAACCACTGACGGGCTGAGCTGCAGCATGTTCTCGGCTGCCATTGATATATCTTTTTTGCAAGTAGTCATATTTTAAGTGATTAGATATAAGTGTATTTATAAAATTTTACAATAAATAACAGTGATTTAGTATAATCGTCATACTCAGCAAGAGGTATAACAATTGTATCATCCAATCCCAGTGCTTCATTTTTATGAGTTATTTTTTCTTCCTTTTCTTCCTTTTCTTCATTTTCACTTTCATTTTCTTTATAAATGTTTTTCCTCTCATCATTTCCCTCCTTTTTCTTTTCAGTTGCAGCTGTCTCTTTTCTTTGATTTCTATTTTCTTTGCTGTCCTTTTATTTTCATTTGCTTCTAAGACAGTGATTCTGTCGATCAAGCTGGATATGGTAGCATTCAGCTCTTTATTCCATTGAATGTGTATTGCATTTTCACTTTTCTAACGCACTGCATCTACGCTCGAGTTGCGATATGCACAACTCCATTTTATTCTTCTTCATATCTACATCCACCTGTATTTTTCTTTGTTGCATGACACTCGGATATTTCTTTCTTTTTCTCATGTGTTCAAATGTTTTGAACTTTTTTTCTTCAGTAGCATTGACTGGTTTGCTATCAAATTCAGTTTCTTGAAAAATAATATACTAGTCAAAATAAAAAATTTATAATATTATAAAGTATTATGATTCAATAAATGGAAAGAAATGCAAGTAATATCTGAGGGGTAATTTTTTTTTCGAGTGTCTTTGGGTATCCTTTTGGCAAATTCCTTGTAGAATAGAAGACTTAGCCTCAACATTACCCTTTCCTAAAACCAACACATCAACCAGGCAAGCTGCTCCTATTTTGATTTGTAACTCAGCATCATTGTATTTTTTAAATTCATGAAATAATTTCTCTCATGTCCATCCACCATAGCGTTGAACTAAGCATTTGGTCCCTCCAACTACGTCTTTCAATCACAGTATTTTAGCCCCGTTACTAAATAATACTCAACAATTCCAAATATTAGGACTGACTTTTTAAAATTAAATGAAAGCTCATTTTTATTTTCATTTGGAACTTGGTGTATGAAAAGCTAATGAAAGAGCCAAGACCAATGATCAAAATTTTTATCATGACGCCCAAAAAGATGGATGACATTGTATTGATTAAAGACAACCATCTACACAAAAATAATAAAATATTATTATCAATAAATAAACTCATATTAAACATATTGGCAGTATAAATCACAATGTGTCATACATTGTAAATCATACTAATATTTTTCTTTGTTAGAACCAATTACGTTCTTTATCAGCTGAATTGTTTGCATTCCACGACCTACCTTATTAACCTGGTGGTACCTCCAATCACTTGAAGGGATGACATAATTAACATTCTGGCACATATTTTATTGATTAGTTACTCAATCATTGACAAGTTACACTTTAAAATATAGTTGCAATTTTAAATAATTTTTTTATAATTACTTACTCCGATGCATTCTTCATTAGTATGTTCACCCCCCACTTCCTTCTTATGAATGGGAATATCATCACTAAAGAACACTTCGAATCTTGGCTTCTTTGCCTTACCAGCCACACCTGATTGACAATGCAATCATCTTTTTGTCCTACAGCCCTTAGGAGAAGTTGACGACTTTACTTCTGGACTTGAATGAAGTATGGTTGGCTTGTCCCCAAATAAGGGAGATTGCTCACTTTGAGAAGATGGGCTAGTATGAGAACCCGTTGCCATTTTTTCCTGCAATTTTTTTACTATAAAGTCAAAATCAAAATAGCTCATAACATACTCATATCATACAAACTCATACCAAAATAGCTCAATAATATAAACTAATTTCAAACTCATATCATACTCATATCAAACTCATATCAACTCATTTCATACTCATCTCATACTCATATCAAACTCATATCAACTCATTTCATACTCATCTCATAGTCATATCACGTCATATCAGTAAAAATAAGCTCATACTAACTCATACCAATACAAATATGGTAATAACAAGCTCATAACAACTTATACCAGTAAAAATATGCTCATATCAAGCTCATACCAAGCCATACCAGTAAAAATACACTCATACCAAATCATAACAGTAAAAATATAGTCATACCAAGCTCATACCAAGTGATGTCTTTAAAAATATACTCATACCAAGCTCATATCAACTCATACCAAGTCATGCCAATAAAAATATGTCCATACCAAGACATATCAGTAAAAATATGCTTATTACAAGCTCATACTAACTCATATCAGTAAAAATATGCTCATACCAATCTTATACCAAGTCATACTAGAAAAATTTACTCATATCAAGCTTATACCAACTCATACCAGTAAAAATATACTCATAAGAAGCTCATACCAAATTATACCAGTAAAAATATGCTCATAATAAGCTCATACCAAGTCATATCAGTAAAAATATACTCATAACAAGCTCATACCAAGTCATACCAGTAAAAATATGCTCATACCAGTAAAAAAATGCCCATACCAAACTCATACCAAATTATAACAGTAAGAATATACTCATACCAAGCTCATACCAAGTCATACCAGTAAAAATATACTCATACCAAGTCATACCAGTAATAATATATTCATACCAAGTCATACCAGTAAAAATATGCTCATAACAAGCTCATACCAGTAAAATATACTCATATCAAGCTCATACTAGTAAAAATATGTTCATACCAAGTTCATACCAGTAAAAATATGCTCATACCAAGTCATACCAGCAAAAATATGCTTATACCAAGTTCATACCAGTAAAAATATGCTCATACCAAGCTCATACCAGTAAAAATATGTTCATGCCAAGCTCATACCAGTAAAAATATGCTCATACCAAGTCATACCAGTAAAAATATACTCATACCAGTAAAAATATGCTCATACCAAGTCATATCAGTAAAAATATGCTCATACTAAGTCATACTAGTAAAAATATGGTCATAACAAGTCATATCAGTAAAAATATGCTCATACCAAGCTCATATCAACTCATACCAGTATAAAAAATGCTCATAAGAAGCCATACCAGTAAAAATAAGCTTATAACAAGCTTATATCAAGTCACACCAGTAAAAATAAGCTCATACCAAGTCATACTAGTAAAAATATACCCATGCCAAGCTCATACCAAGTCATAACAGTACAAATATGCTCATATCAAGCTCATACCAAGTCATACCAGTAAAAATATGCTCATACTAAGTCATATCAGTAAAAATATGCTCATACTAAGTCATATCAGTAAAAATATGCTCATACCAAGCTCATACCAACTCAAACCAGTATAAATATGCTCATAACAAGTCATACCAGTAAAAATATGGTCATAACAAGCTCATACCATCTAATACCAATAAAATCATAAATTTCACCAATAATCAAATAAAAATTTCAAAAGAGAGATTTACACAAACACATATGCATTCTCGCTGTCAAATCAAGCACAACGTTTTACAGGAGAGAGATCGAGAGGGAAATGACAAATACCTTCAGATAAGTGTGATGAACAGTGAAGAAATAGCGACTACGAGAGAAGAATGAAGAAGACAGCAGTAGAGAGAACAGACGGTCGAAAATGATTGTCAGTGACTGACGAGGGTTTCTTGCTTCGACGGAGAACACGGAGGAGAAGATGAAAGTCGTAAATAGAGAGAGAAAAAAACTGCTTCTAAAAATATAAATGAACTTTTAAAATTATGAGGGTATTTTTGTCTAGAGGAGTCTAATTAAGAATACTATGATCTATAATATATTAGTATTTTAGTCAAGTGTATATATCTGATTAATTTTCAATAAATAAATTAATATATATTTATTTTAAATATATATTTATTTCTAATTATATTTTTATAATTTAATATATATATATATGTATATGTATCGACATATCACATTCATAACGTGCTGTTAATTTTTTGAAAAATATAATATCAATGTATTCGTATTATGTTCTTGTCCTGCGTTCATATTATAATATCAATGTATTCATATTATGTTCGTGTCCTACGTTGGTGTTTATGCTTCATAGTTGAACAGTTTATAAGTTAGGCCAAATGCCTCTTAAACTGTAAACTTCCTACAATTTTTTTTTTGAGATTATTTTGGGCAATTAAGTGAAAGAAATGCTTTATTACTAAAATCAAATACGAAATTTGAAGTTCTTAATGAAAATTCAAGCCTACAATTTCCCCCTTCCTTCCTCTTCGGTTAGTGCAAACAAATATCAGCTTCGGTAGAGTAGTGAGAGCTCTACCATCATCAACAAGAGTGCAAAGAGGTACAAGTAACCCACTTGCTTTCTATGTTTATGACTTAGTCTAGCTTTCAGTTAGGTGTTGCATAAGTAATTTGGGTTTTTGCCTATCAGTATTAATCTTCAATTTTGCAAGTAATTTCGAACATTTCTGATCAATTTTTTAACTTTTCTCTCTTTTCTTCAGCATACATTTTCCAATTATTTTAAGTAGCATTAGCCAGTAGTGGGTTTTGAAAATCGGGTCAAGCCTATATATATATATATATATATATATATATATTAGTATGGATAATGCCGATAAAAATTGAACTTTTCCTTTTTTGATATATTCCAATTATGCAAAGTTAGGAGCAAAAATAGTAGCCAATTCTTGCAAATTTTGTAATTATTCAGGTCTATTGGTAAAATGAAACTTCTATAACAGAATTCACTGGAAAAGAGCAAACCTTGACTACTAAAATGGGTGATGATAATTTTACATGTAGCTATTGCTGATTGCCATATCCATTTTGTTCCAAGTTCAATATTACATTCTAGTTTTCTAAAGGAAAGGAAAACAAAGTCGACTCAACATTTGCTTGCACCAAACTGCATGTCAAATAGTCTAATCTACGCTTCCTGGAGATATTCTTTCTTTTGTTTTTGTTTCATACATTATTGGCTTTTCTTTTATTCGTTTGTGTTTGTGAAGTTAAAATAATAATCTTGATAGAGAATGTTTCTGTTTGTCTTTTCTGCTTTCATTCCCATGATTTTGAATTAATCCTTGAAATTATTTTTAACCTTTTACTGAATACAATTTTAATATTCAACTTATTCAGCTAAACCTTGGACTGACTTATTCAGTCATAGTAGAAACGCAACTTCGTTGCAGTTCATTGACTATCATTGTAATTGATCTATAAAAGCAGATTGAATTCCATTGGAAATGCAAGAAAAACAGCTGTTACTAGAAAAACATTAGCAAAGATCAACTAATCTCCGAAAAAAACCGGAGACAAATTATTCTCATCACCTTTAAGAGCATTCTACGTTGAACTTTGCAGATGGATTACAAGCTTGTAATGGAAGCAATTATAGCTTTCCTTTGCTCATTTGTTTTGTTTTACATCTTGAGAAGAAGGAGAAAGAACAGAAGAGCTTTTCTGAAGAACTTCAAAAATCAAAAGTTGAAAAGCTCCAAAAAAGAAACGTGCCACTCTGAGATAACTGCAATGCTTGATGTAAGCATTGTTGGAGCTGGTGTTACTGGTTCTGCACTTGCTTATGGTCTTGGAAAGGTATATGATCACTATTGATTATAATCAATCAATCAAAAGAGTTGGGGATGACCAAACATCAATAGTTTAACTCAATTTGTGCTATCTATTGAGTATGATGTCAACATTGTTTTGGCTTCTTACTGCAGGATGGACGTAATGTGTGTGTAATCGAGAGAGACTTGAATGAGCCTGACCAAATTGTTGGTGAACTCCTACAGCCTGGTGGCTATTTGAAATTGGTTGAATTAGGCCTTGAAGGTATGAGGGAAATTCTTGAATGTTTATAGTAGCATCAGTTGTTTAAAATCAACAACTTTTGTTTAGAAATTTATTAAAACTAAAGTTTTATTTAATTAGCATTGATTCAGGACTCAGTGAAGTTTTGACTCCATTCCACTAAAACAGTTAATACATCTTCATGGGAATATATTTCTTTGTGGATGTAGGTTGTGTGGAAGAGATTGATGCTCAACAAGTGTTTGGATATGCTATTTTCAAGGATGGCAAAAGAACTAAGCTATCGTATCCTTTGCAAGATTTTGAATCAAATATATCTGGAAGAAGTTTCCATAATGGGCGTTTCATACAAAGAATGCGTGAAAAGGCTGCAACTCTTTCCAAGTAATCTTATTTGCACCTCATGTATATTCTGATTTTGTTTATTTTCCATTTAACAATGGTGATGATTTAACATGGAAGTAATCGAAGTGTCTCTACAGCATTCCAGTGCCTAATTATTTATTTCTTTATGTTTACTATTTTCATTAGAAAAACTCATATATTTATTTTCTTGATCTTTTATACAGTGTAAGATTGGAACAAGGAACGGTGACCTCCCTTCTTGAGGAAAATGGATCTGTTAAAGGGGTGCTATACAGAGCCAAAACTGGTCAAGATGTGACAGAGCATGCTCCCCTTACAATAGTATGTGATGGTTGTTTTTCAAACTTGAGGCGCACACTCTGCAACCCTAAGGTGAAGATTCTCATTTAGATAATCTGTTTGGTTAATTTAACCAAGCAATTCCATTAATAATTTTCTTTTATCTTACTGTATGGTTTCAATCTGTATGTTTTAGTACTTCTTGAGTTTATTCTTTCTTTCCAGTTGATATTAGTAAAGGTTATTAATAATTCTGCAGGTTGATATCCCCTCTTGTTTCATTTCTTTGGTTCTAGAGGACTGTCACCTTCCATATGAAAATCATGGACATGTAGTTCTAGCTGATCCTTCACCCATTTTGTTTTATCGTATCGGTAGCAACGAGGTCCGTTGCTTAGTCGATGTGCCAGGCCAAAATGTACCTTCCATCTCAAATGGTGAAATGGCAAAATATTTGAAAAACGCGGTTGCTCAGCAGGTATTAGATACTTCTTGAGATTACTTCTAAATATTTTAGGTTAATTCTAGCATAAATATACTTCGAAACCAAATATATGAGAAGCTTGGTTGCTCAGCCTAACCTTTGTGTTTTCAGCTGTGTATTTTTATGAAACCAGCACATTCATTCCCAACCTTGAAGGTCTAATTCGTTCTCATTTTTGCCTTCTTTGCTGCTTTCATTTTTTTTATTGATCCTTCATCTACATGAAAGACTACTAAAGTGTTCATAAGATGTGCTATTAATATCTGTCTCTTGCTAATGTTGTCCCTCAATCTTGGAAAACCTCGTCTCTTCCAGATTCCATCTGAGCTATATGTAGCTTTCATGTCTGCAATTGAGAAAGGAAATATAAGAACAATGCCAAACAGAAGCATGCCAGCTTCTCCATACCCAACTCCAGGTGCACATTTGTTGGGAGATGCATTCAACATGCGACATCCTTTGACAGGAGGTGGAATGACAGTGGCACTTTCTGATATAGTCTTATTACGCAACCTTCTTAGGCCTTTACACAGTCTAAACGATGCATCTGCACTATGCAAATACCTTGAATCCTTTTATACGCTTAGAAAGGTAACCAGCATTCCCATACAACATGTCCACTGGTTGTCATGCTTTCAAATATGATTGTCTAGAGAAATCATGGCTTTTATGGCATTCAGATTTAAAACATGGTTTTATATTCCTTTGCACAGTAAATGCACAAGGTTTTTCATTTGCATAGTAATCTTATTGATAATCAGGACTAAGGATGTGGAGTTTTCTTTGTTCTGGTGCAGCCAATGGCATCTACAATAAATACATTGGCAGGTGCACTTTACAAAGTTTTCTCTGCATCAACTAATGTGGCAAGGAATGAAATGTGTCGAGCATGTTTTGATTATCTGAGCCTTGGAGGTGTATTTTCAAATGGACCAATAGCTCTTCTTTCTGGCCTAAATCCTCGTCCTTTAAGCTTAGTCCTACATTTCTTTGCTGTGGCAATATATGGCGCCAGTCGATTAATACTTCCATTTCCTTCTCCAAAAAGCATTTGGACTATGTCTCTTTTATAGTAGCACTGATAACATTCCAATGATTTTACAAATGAATCATTCACATATATGTTTCTGTTTATGGTGTATCAAAATTAAGTTTCCCGCAACGATGATCTGACCATTCTTATAATGTGTGTTCCATTTTCCAGGCTGCATCAAGTATCATTTTTCCTGTACTGAAGGCAGAAGGAATGAGACAGATGTTCTTCCCTGTAATTATGCCATCATATTACAGAGCTCCTCCTAGTTATTGGTCTTTGGCAAGAAATTAGCAGAACATTTTGCAGTTTAAATAGGCATAGTTTGTTCCATTCATTCTATTACTCAGAAAAAATGAAGATCCAATCTGCAAGTTAACCAAAAAATTCATGCGTATATATTGTATGTTAGTTGCTTGGAATTCATTCTCTGATTAGAAACAATTATTTCCATGCATGTCAAATTATTCAATTTCTCAAATGAACAAACACATTCTTTGACTATTCTACTTTTCAATCTCTATGTTAGTGAACTTTGAGTAGAAATTTGCAAGTTTAGTTTGAATTTATTAATTATTACAGTCATTGTGAATCAGATTTATTATTGTAGCAAATGAAAGCATGAAAATATATATTTGCGGAACAGATCCACACTATTCCATTAGTTTTTTTTTTTTGGGTGCTTATTTCACTGCTTCACATATAAAAGTTACAACCTTCTTCGATTGACTGATTCCTATCATTTTTTTCTTAATTGCTACAAATAAATGCTGTTGGGATTGCTCAAATAGCTTCACTTTACAAATGAGGACTTTAGTCAAGAAACTGCTAAGATGAAAATCTGTTACTCATGATGCATTAAATTTTGGAGAATTTTACAAAAGTACTTGCAAAAACAAACTACGCTAAAAATAAAAATATTTAAACTTTTAAAAAAAATTATATAAAATTTTAAAAAATATTTTTTCCTTCGGCATCTTGTGTATGCTAGATATATTTTTTAGGGGTGGACAAAAAAACCGAGAAAACCGAACCGACCGAGAAACCGACCGAAAACCGACCGAAAAATCGGTTAATCGACTGGTCGGTTTGGTTTTCGGTTCTAAATTATATCAAACCAAAAATATTTGGTCGGCCAGCGGTTTCATTGCTCAGAAAACCGAACCGACTGAAAACCGACCGAATTTTTTTGGTTTGATGTAAAATTGCTGGTTTATAATGAAACTGACCGAATTTTTTTTTGTCTAAACTAATTTTTTTGGTCTAAATCGAAACAGACCGAATTTTTTTGGTCTAAATCAATTTTTTCGGTCTGAACCAAAACCGACCGAAAATTTTCGGTTCGGTTTTTTTTTCATTAATCGACTGGTCGATTCGGTTTTGGTTACTAATATATTTGATCGGTTTTTATTCGATTTTTATAGATCGGTTCGGTTCGGCGAACCGAACCGAAAAAGGTCACCCCTAACATTTTTAACGGATGCTAATCAAGAGAATTAATACATACACATTATGTTATCTAAATTATTTTCTTATAATTAAAATTTATAATTTTATTATTTCAAATTAAGAAATTATACGATTCAGCTATTAAAATAGAATATATATAAATAAAATATCTATATAATAATAAAAAAATATACATATTATATCTATGTGTATTGTAAAGATATTATATAAATATTATATACGTTTAAAAAAAATTGTTGCTCATAATCTACAGTACTTGCATAATCTACCTTGCTACATTATTTCCATCAATGTCAATATAACTAGAATGGTTAAATAAATGCATCAACTTATTATTATATAAACAAAAATCACAAACTTTTCTTTATTCAATTTCATATAATACGTATTGTAACCTAAATTTATCAAACACTAATCATAATTGATGTACAATAAATAATCAAATAGTTGAACAATATCATAATATTCAATAATTGTTCAATCAAAGCGATAAAAAACAATTTTTGTTCAATGAGTTAAAAATGCACAAAATCAGTGTTTCATTCTCTGTAACAATAAAATATGTAAAGCTAACTAAAGTCAAAATTTAGATTTAAAAATATATAATTTAACTTATAAACTTTAATATAATTTTATTTGAGTATATTTTAGAAATTTAAAAAAGAAAAGCGTATTAATATTTTTTGTGCAGGGTAAATACCCCAACCTTTCGTTTATTTTTCATCCCTACAAAAAAAAAAGAAATTTGTTAATAAAAAATGGTAAAACAAAAATTCAAAATGAAAATAAAATAAGGCAAAGAAGCCAAGAACATCGAAAGTTAGGGTGCGAGTAGTTATACGTAAAGCAATTCCACTAACTCATCATCATTCATCACGAACTTGTCCGGTCAGTGATGATTCAATCGGACGGCTGTAATCTTTCGTTTTCATGAGTGCCTGTTTTTGACATCCACTACTCTACTCTCGCATTAACGAGAAAATCGCTTCTCTCAAAATTTGGAGGGCTCAGGGCTCATCCCTTCTTTTTTGAATCAGTAAGTTTTTTATTACTTTTACTCTCTGATTAGCTCTTTATCTGCTTTAAAAAGATCTTTAATTTGTTGCTTTTATAATGTTTTGTGTGAATTTTGTTTCCTTGGTTTCTGAGAAAACTGTTTTTTGAGACTTGAAATGAAAATTGAGAATTTTTTCAATTTACTACTTTGAAGAGATTGATTAATCTGCCTAAGTGTGCTTATCTGATATGCATGCATTAATTGGCTTAGCTCACTTTTTCTAAATTATGGTAATTTGTGTTTTTTTCCCCTTCATCCCAGTTCATGCTAATGGTCACTTGATTTTTTGTTGAATTTCAATTTCAGTTTTTTTTTTAAAAATTTTACCAATCCATTAAAGTTTGGAATTTTTTAGTTATTTCCAATCCAATTATTTTAACCGAAATATAAATATTATTGTTTCCTTTGTTAACTTCTCATGATATATGAAAAGTTCTTTCCCCAATCTTAATCCCAATTTCTTTTCTTTTTGGCTTTTATTTTTATTATCTGTTTTTTCTCTGAAGATCAAAGAAATAAAAGCATATAAGAAGCTGGTGTCAAATGCTGACAATTGAGTATAATCTTTTCTTCATATGGTTGTAGGGATTTGGGTACCCATTGTAATCGAATTGCAAAGGTTGAGATTTTCACCTTATAATACCACTTGGCTAATTGATATTAGCTGCCATTTTTGTTTTTGAGCTTTGAATTAAATTTCATGGCATATTAGTAACAAGGGGTTTGCTTTAAAAAGTAAATAAAAATTATATGCAATACTTTAATTAGTTATAATGAATATTCATATTTTGGCAGTGGACTTGGATAAGGAAGCTGGGGCAGTTGACAGCTCTGTTGAAGAAAAAAAAGTTTCTATAGAAGGAGATGGAGTTCCAGAACCATATGTGGGTATGGAATTTGATTCTGAAGATGATGCCAGGAAATTCTATATTGAGTATGCCAGAAGGATAGGATTTGTTGTGCGTATTATGCAATGCCGTCGTTCTGGGATTGATGGGAGAACTCTTGCTCGTCGACTTGGATGTAATAAACAAGGTTTCTCTCCTAGCCACAAGAGTGCAATTGGACCAGATAAGAAGCCACGGTCTAGTGCACGAGAAGGGTGCAAGGCAACAATCCTATTCAAAATGGAAAAGTCTGGAAAATGGGTTGTTACCAGATTTGAGAAAGATCATAATCATCCTTTGGTCATCACTGCTAATGGATTCAGTACAGCAGTTAGTATCTTCACTCCATTTTTTGTTCCATTTCTTTTTTTTTTTAATATTATTCATTTGCAATGCCAGACCATTACAAATATCTAGAACTGGTATGTGATATAACTTAAAAAACCCTTTCTAAAAACACTTGGGCTAAAAATTTAAGGCGGGTATGGAATATTTACTTTCCATTTGTTTAAATTAATGGTGCATTCTTCACTATTAATTAAAATTTGCATTGGTTATCTGTCTCCAACATATGACTTTAGCTCCTAAGAGGGAACAGGCTGCCGAATTGTCCATGAATTTTACATAAGATCAGCAGCAACAAATTTTGGCATTTCTTTTTCAGTGTGTTTGTAGAAATGAGAACTCTAATACCTTATGAAGCTTGAGAAGTACAATGGTAAAGCATGTGTGTGCGCGCTAAAAGATAAATAAGCATTTATGAATCAAATACAATTTTCAGATTGCATTAGCCCATTAATGAAGCGCTAGGGAAGCTATTTTGTCAACCTAGGCTTACCCTTATTTCAATATTCTATTAAGTTATTGCTTCATAAAGAACGTATAAGACCTCCCATTAACTAGGGTTTAAACCATTCTCCATCTCTCATGCACTGTTCTTTGCTTATTTTATATTGACTGCTTTAGGTAAATATGGTTACTTGTCTTGGCATCAACTATTTCCTTGAAGTGTAACAAAAGATTTTTTTTTTGTCTGACTTGCATCTTCATGCTATTTAATATTGTGTCAGGGAAAAATACATGTTATATATATACTTCCCAGAGTTTAATTATTAAGGGTTTCATGACTTGCATCTTTGGTCTGATGTCCCTATTGTAATGTGGGTTGGAACTCTAGACCCTAGGGGGCCTCATCCACTGGCTGTCCTTTGTAATTTTGTCATACAAAGACCAAAAAATATTTATTGAGAGTTTAATGGTTTTAGGGTGATGCAAGTATTGCCATGCGCCTGCACCAATTGAATTTTTTTTTTTTTTTGGGTACTTGTAGGGTGACAAAGATAAGAAAATTGAAGAATTGACTAAAGAGTTAGAGCATCAGGAGCAATTATGTGCAGTTTACAGAGAAAGGTTGCTTAGTTTTATGAACAACATTGAGGAGCAAACTGAAGAACTCTCTTCAAAGATTCAAATTATTGTAGACAATGTGAGGAAAGTTGAATCTGAAGTGCAAAAGTTTTCTCATCATAGATAGCTCTGGCATTTAACATGAGCATTCTGGTCATGCACAGTATGTGTTAGAATCAATTTCTTTCACTCAAAATATTTAGCATTCAGTGCTCTGTAACACTATTACTAATTAGATGCAATAGAAATTTCACAAGGTCGGCTATATCTCACTCTAATCTATATGCTGGTGCAAAGGAATATTATATTAGATACAGTGGATACGCTTTCAGGCAAGACAAGCATGGCTACAGATAAAATCTGTTGGTGCAACTGCATGGGAAAGCAAACTTAATTTCTGGATTAGGGCGAAAGCTGAAATATCTGATGCTATGCAAGGCTGTTTCGGGCAATTTCGGGCAAATATAACCTACATTGAAGAATGAGCATAAATGGAACGGGACCTGGTTTTCTTGCAGAGGACTATTAATAATCTCTCTTCTTAAAGCTCATTAAGTTTGAGGGAGGCATATCTACTAAGCAAGTTCAAAGATAAAATGCTGTGGCAGCTCAAGGTCAGTGCTGACTGCTGAAATTGTGGTGATAATAAATATTGCATTCCGCTACTGAACATTCATGAAATGACTGGTACTTCATTCTAATGTTATGATTGCTGGAAGATCAAGATTTGCTTCTGACTCACTTGGTTAAAGCACATAAGCCTTGCATGCTCATCGACACTGCATCTCAGGTTCATCGAGGCTGGAGTTTTACTAATGCGCAAGGTTGACAAATTAATACTAACAAAATGCCTTGTAATTTCACCATTTTTTTACAATTTCTTTTATGTACACGCAAGTTTCATTTAACCATCTTTCTATCTAAATTGTGCTTTATTTATGATATTTTATTAACAAGCTCCTATCCCAGCTTAAAGTTTTCAGTTCATGAATCCGATATCTTGCTGAAATTGGAAAACTGAAGCACTTCTGGCTAGCAATAATCCAGAGAATTCACCTTGTTAACAATTAAGCACAAGTTATCATCTCATACAAATCCATTCATTTACAAGAAAAAAAATCAATCTGCAGTCTTCTTTGTGCCAACAAAGAATTTTAAGTCATCGAAAGCATGACTCTTGTCATCTTCATTGTACAATTACACGGAAATTATGCAATTTAGTATAATATCGCAGTAAATTATGAAACTTCAGCCTTGAATTCTTTTAAATTATTAACAAACTACTCTATTTAACCCTTCCAACTGTATTATCCAAATTCACCGTCCGACGACAGTATCTTCTATTATTTTACATGCACAACACTTGTCCTTTAGCCAAATATGGTCAGCCAACACTTGCGACAAATGGCCTGAAACTAGGAAGCATAGAATCTGGCTGCAACACGACTTGTCGTTCTTCCAACGGAAGAACTACAACAATAGTTGCCGTTTTAAGGATTTAAAAAATGAAATGTACAAAATATGTGGGCCCCAACTCAGCAAGTAAAAGGATGTGATCGCGTGCATCTCCGGTCTATCATATCATCGCTGCCGCTTCACCATACTCTGCAATCCTAGGGTTTTCACTGCTTCTGGTACGCACAACAACAGGCTAAATTTTTTTTAAATCTTTTCTTATATGTTTTTTATTTCTTTTCTTCCTTTGGCAACTAATATGCTTTACAAAAGGATTTTCTGTTCGGTTTCCTAGAAAATTAGGGCTGAGAGAAGATGAAGAGAAAAAAAGAAATCACTAAAGCTAGATTTAGAAACTTTGCTTTTATTTTCTCATCCATGCTAATATTATTACAATCTATCTCAGGTATGGAACTTCAATTTACTTTACTTTTAATTATCCTATTAATTTTCTAGGATTTTAAAATTTTTAGAGTTCAGATTACAAGGGTTAGCAAAAAGCTCCCACAGTTTTTAACATGAAAGGCTTGAAAACCAACGCTCAATCATAAATGGGAACTTGTGAATTGGGAATTTTTTGAATCGTTTGGAATCAGTTGTATTGTGAATTTGTGTATTCGATGCTCAGCCTTTTCTGATGTGTATGTATTAATCAATTGCCCTTGTTCTGCTCTTAAGAGTATTTTCGTCAAGTCCCAGATAGTTATGTACGTGTCAATTTGAATTTGCTGTTTGAACTGAATTTTGCTTCCTCTGTTTTTTATTTCATTGAACTTAGATAGCCAAGTTATGTACAAATTTAGAATCTTTAGAAAGTCCTGAAGTGAAAGTTATCATCTTTCCCTATATCATGCAAATAGGATGAGGGCCGTACCATGCTAGGTCAAACTTCTTAGGATAGGACCCCAATTTCTTTTCTTGTTTTGGTTAGCATTTTACATACTACGATCAGCATTTTGGTAAAGATGCAAGGGTGTAACGTTCTCTTCCTGGCTTGATTTATCCCGATCTTGTTCTTGTTTAACTTTTGTACGGGCATACTTTTTGTTTCAACATGGAATATAATGTAGTTGCTTCCTGTTTTCAGTTCAAAACATGTAATTTTGCAAATAAATTAGTGATTGAAACTATGATTTTACATTCTGCATGTGCAGTTATTGGATGGATGAACAGATTGTCTAAATATTCCAACAAGAGCAATTCTGCCATTTCCTAAAGCCCGTACTAAACCTCCAGGATCTCTGCAGCAAGAGCATAATGGAGAGCTCATCTAATCAGGCATTTGATTCAGATGATAGTGAAAGGTGTTTTCAGGATTATGATGGGCGTGAATTTGCAGATGATGAGATCTCAAAAAATATTGAATTATGTTTTGGTGATGTTGACAAGATTGTAGAGCAATCTAATGAAAATTTACCTTCAATTAGTGACACTGCAGAACCATATATTGGTATGGATTTCAAGTCAAGAGATGATGCTCGAGAATTTTACATTGCTTATGGCAGGTGTACAGGGTTTACTGTGCGCATCCACCATAACCGACGTTCTCGAGTAAATAACATGGTTATTGGTCAGGATTTTGTTTGCTCTAAAGAAGGCTTTCGTGAAAAGAAATACATGTACCGGAAAGATAGAGTTCTTCCTCCCCCACCTATAACCCGAGGAGGCTGTCCTGCTATGTTGAGGCTAGCTTTAAGGGATGGAGATAAGTGGGTCATCACCAAATTCGTAAAAGAACACAATCATGCTTTAATGTCTCCTAGTAAAGTACCATGGCGGGGATCGGCAAAAGGTTTGGTTACTGAGGTATATTTTCTCTTATTACAAAAAGTATTTTTTTTTAATAATGTTCTTTGCTTGTCTATGATATTATACCTATTTGTCTGGCGTTTTGCATCATCTTGGTGGGATTTTAATGAGGGGTAAAACAAACAGGATACAGATAAGTGAAATGCAATTTCGATAAAATTGATTGGCCATGTCAAAGCCCATTTGTCACCTGCTAGGAACCAACACGTTGTTGACTCCACAGCATCATATTGAATAAATCTTATTCCTCTAGTCGAATAAGTATTAGTCCACTCCATTCAGACTAAACTGATTGTGGTTAGCCTACAAGTCTTCGTCCATCTGGTCAACAAAATATGGCTGGCCCTCAACTTGGTGTAGAGCATAGTCAATATAGGATCCTGATTTGGAATAAAATTGTACTGAAAGCATTATTGACTGTTAGTCAACTACTCAATTCCCTAAATAATGATAAATCATGGTCTAATCTTACTATCTCTGAGATGTAGAATGATATCATGCCTAATCAGCAATTTTCTTTGGTCTTATTTTGATATTCTTCCCCTACCTGGGTTTTTCAGGATGAGAAGGACAGGAGAATACGAGAACTAACTGTTGAGCTTAACAATGAAAAACAAAGGTGTAAACGTCGGTGTGCTGCATACGAGGAACAATTACGTATGGTGTTGGCATATGTTGAAGAGCATACTAATCACTTGTCAAGTAAAGTCCAGGATATTGTTAACAATGTGAAAGAACTTGAAAATAAGCTGCTGGAGGATTCAGATTGCAAATATCTGTAGAACAGTTTGTACATTTGTTCTTCTCTTTAAGCATCCATTTAATTATATTTCCTCAATTTTTTTCTATTCAAATTTAACTTTTATCACGGAAAATATTATGCTTTTTAATTTTAACATTTGTAGGCTTCTTATGTTTACAATTAGAATATCCGTTGTTTGTTAATCGCTTTGAATAGCTTCTCCATCCGCTGATTTAATTATATTACAACGCAATGCCATTTTTAATAATGGACGGCTTATTTTTTCAGTGATAAGGCTAAGTTTTCTCCCCTTAGAAAAGACCATTTTAAAGGTAAAAAATGATTCAAAAGTATATTGGAATGTTCTTTAATTGTGTTAACATTTTCAGCATCATATTTTTTCTCATCGATTCAGATGACAAACTTGAACTGATGATTCAATAGAGTCCTCAATTACACGTTGAACAAAATGCAAACAATTGTGAAGAACGTCATTCCTATCTCTTCTTTCTTTTTAGGAGAGAAGCAGCCCGGAGAAACATGCGATCAACCTCGTCAAAGGTGGGCGATTTTGCATCTTTCTCAGATGCCATGGCCTTGTTTGGGTCCAGAGATATTTGGCGCAAGTGTTCCTCAAAAACTTCAGGTTCTCCATTGCCTTCAATTGGAAACTTGTCGAACTCATCCAAATAAAGAGGGCGTTTTGATTTATCCTGAGTCTCTGTGTCAGAGTCTGTCTCAAAAATATCTGATAGGTCTTCTGAATCTGATACCATTCCTAAATCCGTAGAAGATTCATCCTCCGAGCATTCCTCTTGCCCGCTAATAATTTCTTTCAACTTTTCTGAATTCTCCAATGGCAAGCTTGAAATGCTCCTAGATTTTGCACCATCTATGTCAGTGTTTGAGGTTTCTTCCACAAAAACAGTTTCATTTTCAATTTTGCCTTTTGCCTGTGCTTGAAGCAGCTTGAGGTCCTGTTCAAGTCTTGGAATATATTTCCTGACAGCCCTAAGGCCATCCCTGTACTTCGATTTATCCAAAGCCTGCACAAGATGGATTGGAAAAAAAAATGAGAAATCAATAGACAAATGAAAATTCAAGGATTTAAGCTCTCTTTTGAATCAGTAAAATAATCAAATCAACAAGAATGTATAGGTCTCTCTTGCATCGACATGCTTTCTCTGTGTTCCACTCGCGAGTATTATTTCTTGAATCATGAGATAAGCATTTATTAACAGCTAGAAGAACTCAATCAAGGGTGATCAAGCGCCAAGTGTAAGAAGAATGATAAAGGACAGTTCTCCAATAAATATTTGATGGCATCAGACTGGGAGTAAAATCTTAATTTACTTCTAAATCAGTGAGGAAGAAAGCAAGACCGTTCCATATTCATACGATTTTCTGTTCAAACTCAAACGCTGACTTCTCATAATCAGTTATATGGATTTATAAAGATAACAGAAAGGAAAATAACCTTCTTTCTGGGAAGAGTGACCCTTGGTGACATTATCTCTGTTGGTGGTTGGGTATAGTTCTTCCCCCTGTACATGATTATAGTGTTCTCTTCATGAATATCTAGCACAATCCCTCCAGTTAAACGCGCTAGTTCAGCCGCAATCTCCTTGATCTCTTCTGGCGAGAATGTCTTCACTATTACCTTCAGAGTTTGATGTTTCTTCCAGTGCAAGTGCATGTTAAGAATCACACCCTGGTATATCCCTCGTCTTCCAACTGGCACATAATTCTTGCACTTGAGACCCATCTTTAAAAAGAAGAAGTGCTCTTCTGGGGTCAATATTTCTGGATCATGAGTTGGTTCTGATGATTCTGCAGGTTCAATCTTCTTCAAAGCTTGAACAAGCCTTTCCTCTTTATTTCGAGCCTGCATAATGAAAAAGCTGACAAATCATATACAGGAGATAGATCAAGGAAGGCATACCATAATCAGCTCAGAAAAACACCAAAAATTTCAACTGGACGGTCGATTTCACCCATCCCCATCACCTCAACCAAGAAGAAAAAATATTATATGATGCAAAAGAATACAATAAGGAAACCAGTATTTATTGTAAGGTCTCTACCAAATTTTATTTGAATTGACGCAATTGAAAGTGGGAAAGAAGAATGGGTTGAGTTCTATTAATCCATTATATATCATATTAAAAGCAAAACCAAAGTTAACCTTTTTCAACTTGTATAAGAGTTTTTCTTCTGCTGTCATTCTTTCGTACTCTTTCTTCTTTTTCCATCTGAAGTACTTTAGCCACCTTACAACAGCTCTTTTTCCTTTTAACTTTTTTCTCTTCACTTTAGCACCACTATTATCATCAGCAGTTGCGGTTTTCCCAGAGTCAGTTAGTGGCACCTCATCTTGGTGAACTTTGTTCAAATTTCGACCAGAGTGTATCCATAAATGTCCCGCTAGAGAAGGCCCTTTAGCATTATATACTGTCCCAAAGACAGATGCCTGTGCAGAAGCCTGTGCAGAAGCCTTGCATATGACATCAATCAAGCTACTAAAATATGAGATGATCTTCATAAAATATGATGTCCAAATAAATGTCAATTCAATTTGCATTTCATAAAAAATAGCAGAAATACCGTCTTAACTAGTTTCAACTGTATATGAAAGTATGAATATTTCCAAACTTCATGATATATATGTTTATTGTGTATCATGTATTTGAAAATGCATCGTAGAGTTACATTTAGCAAAACTTCCATAACCAGCTGATCTGATGCAAAAGAAACAATCAAGTATGATTAGCTATTCAAATCATAGAGAAAAAAGACATTTGGAAAGAATAAATGAATGACTGTGATGAGCATTTTTCTGCTAGAAGGCTTTCATTAATTTGGAACTCATATTCCCTTCATAGCCAGAGGAATTCAATCCAAAGCAGGACAACCAAAGAACTATCATTAGCAACAGATTTGGTAATCAAGTTCTAGAATTACCAACCAAACAAAAAAAACAAAATTACATTGGATCCTCCAGAACTTGTAGTGACAGCTAGAAATCTTCAAACTTGTCAGTATTACGAAAATCCATGGAACCTTGGTCTCAAAACATATCAAATGCAACTTTGAGGCAACCAAATCGCCATAATTGGGAGAAATAGGTACAAGAGAACATTCTTAGTTGCAAGACACCAATTAATAAGAACATGATGTTTGCTTAATGAACTAAAAGCAGAACAAAAAATTTGGAATGCAAAGAAATGGTAATAACATTAACAAAATTTCTAAAACAGAAAAAAATTTATAAAACAGACTACTTGATGAAATGCAAGATGAACACAAAAGATTAAAATGGGTAACAAACAAAAGGTGAAAGACACAAAATTGTGATTGAAAGCTTTGCACCATTAGCAATCAAACCAATTAACCAATGTTCAAACCTCACTAGCCAACGCCTTGCCATACATTATTAGTATGTATAACATACTCAAATGACCAAAACAAACATTTTTTTTCCTCCTGAGAATTCCAAAACATAGCAAAATGGAAAGAATAGAATAAAGCGAAAATACCCAGATATATCCATCAAAATCAATATAGAAAAAAACTAAAAGCAAATGAATTTACAATTAAAAGCTCTCAAATAATTGAATTTATGAAGAAGAGAGATACCTGGTTCTATTATGAAGTGCGTTGGAGAAGGAATGAATGATTAGCAAAGGATTATATGAAAAATTCTTAAGGCGGTGAGCTTTGGCGAGTGCCCCTGTTGCTGTGCACGCTAAAACCCTCTTTACCACCATTTTTGTTTTTCTTTCTTCGAATTCGCAGCTCTCTTGATATCTAGTCTTGCCGATACGTTGAGTCCGATTATGGACTCTAACCATATTAAAACCCGGTTTAACCTCTTTCTTGAATTGAAATTTACCTTTTTTTAATCTCTTTCTTGATTATTGGCTAATTAAGTTTCATTTAGATTTTTTTTTTCCAAGGCAAGGTTTGGGGAATTAGGAGTTTTCGAATCTACAAAATTAATTTCATTTAGCCATTTGAAATTATTAAATATTTAAAATTTATTATCATGTTTATTTTTTGTAATTATATATATATATTAAATTCAAATTTATAATATTAATTAATTATTTATTTAAAATTTACATATAAAAATTAAAATTCAAGTGATGAATGCATATCGGATTACAATATAGCGTTAAATGCTCATGAATAATAGTTTTAACATCAATTTCTTCTCTTTAATATCAATACTAAAAAAAGGCTAAGTAATGAATGATACAAATGCTGAAACTTTAAAAATTATAAAAATCATTTAAAAGTTCGAGTAAAAATTTTAATTTAAAAGTTGTATCATATTTTCTAGTACTACCTAAGTTTATGAATTATTTAAATTTTCTCATAAAACTTTATCTCTCCCTGATTTAACAGTATAATTTATTACTATATGATATGATATGATACTATATGGTATAATACCGTAAGCAATATTTATTATGTTTGGATAGATGATATATATAGTATGATATTGTAAATTTTTTTTATTTGATTTTATGGTATGGTATGGTTTCAAAAATAATAAAATTATTAGAATGTCCTCAACTCAAATTAATATTAATTTTAATTAAAATTTATATAAAGTAATATTAAATTTATTTTTTTATAGATAATAATTAATTTTTATTTTTATTTTTTACAATCAATAACTAATTTTACTTTTTATATTTAAAAATTAATTTTTATTTTATATTTTTAGTCAATAATTAATTTCAATTTTTATTTTTATAGTCAATAATTTATTTTTATTTTTATAGTTAATAATTAATTACAATTAAATGCTAAAAAGTCAATATTAAAATTAATAAAATATATATCAAATTATTAGCTAATAATCTAAATTGAGAACATTATAACAAAATTAATATATAAAAGAAATAACAAATATAAAAAATTATATTCTTAATTATTGAAAAGTATTCATTATGCCTTTAATAAAGTTTTATTCCTTTGTCAATCTATCTAAATTTTGTGCCTTCATCAATCTATCAAATCTTTCTTTTTTTAATATGCTAGTTACATCAATCTAGTAATTTATATAGTAGTTTCTATATAGTATATAAAAAATTTATCAAATACTCTCATTGCTAAATATTAAATATATACGTGTAAAACATAATCCATAACACAAATTAGTCATTTAAGTAGTCTTCCAATAAATACATACAACAAATAATATATAATAGTTTCAAATATATTAATATTCATACAAATTAACATTTCATGATTGTCTTGAATTACCACCAGACATCTTTCGAATTAAAAATACTTTGCGTCATTGGGATAGCATATTTAGAAAACAAGTTAACATTTCACGATCTAAAAAAAGAGCCATATAAGCTTATGATTTCATATTAGCTTCTAAACCCAAACTCGATACTAATTCCCAAAGATCACTTTCTGTTACAGGTAGTTTACTTGAGAGCTCGCTTATTGCTTTAGAAATGCAACTAAACTCATCTTTTAGAACATCCAATGCATTATCCTATAAGGTTTGTTTGGACTGCTTTCTACTGGAGGTTTGAGCTTCAGATTGTGCTTTGTGATGTACGTGTATCAGGAGTTTGTTCTTCGTCGTAGTCAAACTCAACCTCATATTCAGCAAAAGTTTCTAAAGTACAAGAATTGCCAAAAATCATCTAATCAATAGCATCAATGGAAATTAAGCTTGGAGTACCTGTTCTTTTCCTAGCATTATGAGTAATTTTTCTTCCCATGTCTGTTGGAACATCACTATTTTTTCCAATAGTTTTGTCTTTTCTATATAGCTCAAGCAACTTATTATAATTTCGCACACGTTTGTTCTTCAATTCGACAGCGGCAGGATTAGCTATAAATAATGAAATAATAAATTATAAATAATAAATTAAATATTAGTGAATACTACAACATATGTATCAATCATGTTTAATACCTGAATTAACTTGTTCCAAACCTCCTCTTCATCTTCAAACATTTTTGTCTCAGGAATCCATAAAAAACCACTCAATCCAGTTTGAAATATATCAAACCATTTAGTAAATTGTCTTTTAATGTTCTTCATTATATTGTGGACTCATTTTTTGTCTATTGGCTTATCTGGATATTTTTCTTTCAATTCCTTCACAATGCAATCTAAAGCATGTGTTGTAAAAGTTCCACTAACCATATTCCCAATATTATGTTGGTCCAAGAATGCATTAACTAAAGTATCATCCATTGCATTTGACCATACACATGTGCTTTATCCATCTAAAATTTGTGTCCTTTTACACATTGTATTAACTATATAACAATAGTAATATTAACTTCACAAAATAAAATAGTAATATAGTTATCTTTTAGTCAAAGGAAAACTTTTGCATAAATAAAATATTTCAAACTAAAAACATCATAATTCCAAAATGTACAATAATTCAATTACAACACAATTCAATTACAATACAATAACACAAACACAATGTCAGTGTTTGTGTCAGACAACATCATTAATATAATCAGCCCACATATGAGCAGTTATGGAATCCCTAATCAATTCTCCTCTCCTAGTTTCTTCATTATTGTCTCTAATATTAGGATGTTCATCTTGTTCATTTTCATTTTGTAAAAGTTTAGTTTTAACTTCTACAAATAGCTCATCATTTAGATATGCATTCCCCAAGTAATTATGCAAAATGCAACATGCAAAAATGATGAGCTTATGAGTTTTAAGGCGATATCCTGGTTCAATTGAGCTTGCAATTATAGGGACGTGTTTCTTAAGGACTCCGAAAGCTCGTTCAATCATATTATGTAAGGATGCATGACGAAGATTAAATAATTCATGGGCAATTCTAGGTCAATTTCTTGAGTACAATAAGTTCGCATATATTAAGGTGCAATAAGTTCACTACTCAACATAAATCCAGCATCAACAAGGTAGTATTTTCCCAAAGACATATAGACAACTCAATTATAGTCTGCATATCTTACATAATACTTATAAAAAGTCTATACCATAATTACCTCTGAGAATTTTTAAGGCATTTTGTCTGGTTAATGCATCTTTAATTATTCTTGAATTAGATGTCATTCCCTCCCACCCAGCTAGGATATAAATAAACTTTAAATCAAATGTGCATGTTGCCAATACATTTTGTGTGGGATATTCTTTCCTACTATGAAATCATGAAGTATCTTTTCTAGGCACTTTTACATGTACATGTGTGCCATCAATTACACCAATACAATCCTAATATCATGTTATAATAGTTAATAATTAACTTTTGTCACTTTAAAATGTAATGATAGATAAAACTGATTGAGCACTTAACAAATTACCTTGAAATTAGGATAGAACCTAAAACTATTGGCTATTTCCAAAGGCACTTGTGATCCATCTGGTTGTTTAATAAATTTGTAAGACATTATGAAAATAACAACTAGTTGACTCACCAGACCGTCAAAACATGAAAGATAAGACTCAGTTTTTTATATTATGTCATAATAAATAAAGGGCTCTAGCAACTTGTTCTTCCACTGTTACATAAAGAGTTGGCTTAAGCCCACATTCCTTGACTAATAAATCACATAACCCTAAAAAAGAATGAACATTCATCCTCATTATATATCGGCAAAAATAACTGAAAATCAACTATTTCATTAAGTTATCTCTAATTTTTTCTAGTTCTAGTCTTAATTCACGTGCAATTTCACTCTTATTATCGTCCTCTTGCATTACAAATAGGTAATACCAAGCAAACAGCTTGTGCAACTAAAGCAGCTACTCATTGCTTTAATAGTAAATTCTTATCATCCATCTATAAAAATAAAATTACACAATAATCACATAAAAGATTAGCATAAGTGTAACAATAAATAATAGTCACAAAAAGTAATAAAGATTTGTATTGAAAAATAGATGCAATAATGATTTCTATAGATAACCTAATTAAGTACTTATTGGCAAATGTATTGTTATTAGATATATATTAAAAAGTTGTATGTATGGTGTAATATTCTTCTAAATTAATTTGCATATATACATGCATATATCCATTCAAATTGGCATTAAATGCTTTTTTTTCCTACTACAATTTTAACTTTGCAAGATTTCTCAAAACACCCAAAAATCTTATCCAATAGATTAAGACTTATATCATAATGCCTTTTAATAACTCTCATAATATTGATGAAAACTCACATAAAGACAAACATAATTAATTATAATATGAATTGAGATAACATGGTTGCATCTAACACTAATTAATAATAATAATAATAATAATAATAATAATAACACCATTTACATAATATATATAATAATAATATTCTAATGCCTTATATATATAAACACGATTTATAGTATGAAAAATAATATTCTAATTTAAATTGGTTATGTCACTTTGCATAAACTAAAACATAATATATTTTGAATTCAATAATCTTAAACCTTAACTTAAATTCAGCATCTCAAATTAAAAATTTTGATATAATATCAAAACCAACTAGATATTCTATATTTATGAAATATGTTCTCAAGTGACTCAATCAAAGAGTATCCTTACCAAGTGTTGGTTTTAATTACAAAATTTTCAAATAAAGAAAGCTCAAGACATAGAATAGATGTGCAAATGACAGCCTCTACAATGACCATTCTCTCTTAATTTAATAGCCTCAAATTCCAATTTTTGCTGCCCCTGTTATTCCACTGCCCATTTTTACTTTTTTTATTGCTATTTTTTATTTAAATCATACAAGTTGCTTAATTAATTATATGAGATCATGAACAATAATTATTATTATATATAATTATCAACAACATTTGAGCTCATCAATAATTATCATCAATTATATATCTATGACAAGTTAAATTTGGATCTGTGTTTTGGGTTTTGACTAATCAACAATAAATCAATAAAATATTCACAAAAACTACAAAACACATATACCTCATAAAATTAGCAAATTACAAAGAACAAAGAAAAAATCAACAATCAAAATATAAATCAACAATTTATTAGCATAAAAAGGAAAAAAATACAAATCAACAATCAAAATAGCAATTGAACAAAAAAACAAGAGAATCAACTCACCTTGTGCTTGCAAAGAAGAAGAAAATACAAATTATTGCAAAGATGGGCAAATAAATAGAAACAGAGGTAAGCCAGGCAAAAATAAAAGCGAGAAAAAAAGGTCTGATGGAGAAGATATTAAGTTAAAAGAGGATTTATTTGAAATATGTTAAAATTAAAGAGGGTAATTTTGGAATAATAATTAACAAAACTATCACAACCCATCGATTTGGTAGTTTGAAATTTTTAAGAAAGCTGATGGCTTTAAAATAATAGAGGAAACCATGGGTACCAATACTATGCCTATGAAAATTGAAACAAACAAGCAAATAACCAATACCATACCATCCTTGCCCATCCCACACCACTATCCAAATAGGGTGTTAGTGCATTTTTACTTTAATAGATTTTAGTATTTGGTTAATATTTTTTATTATTTACATAGGTTATCATTCCTATGATAAGTTTTTGGTTATCATTCTAATGGATTGGGTAGGTACCATCACGAACAAAGAAAAAGCCTATCCACGGCTTCTATTATTCCTATGATAAGTTGATAAACTTTCTAAACATATGTCATAGTCCTAAAGTGAGGAGGCTTAGGAGACATTGGGACATGAAATCCAAGCTTTAATTGTGAAATTGCAAATGGAAGAGAAAGAAGATAAGATGACTCCGAGAGATAAAAGAGAAAAAAGTGATAATCAAAGTGAGATATTATGTCCCGATAAAAAAAATGAGATATTATGTCATTGAAATAAACAACATACACAACATAATTAATTATGTCTTTGAAATAGATAATAAATTATAATTTGAGTATGTATTTCATTTTTTAAATATTAAAAAATTGATGATAATGAAAATGAAAATTTATAATTATATGATTAAAAATATAAGAGAACATAAAAAATTGAATTGTAGTTATTGGCTTGAAAACATAGCCCAACTTGGTTTGACTAAAGTAATTGAGATCCAGATTCAAATTTTTAAAAAGTTAAGACAAATTTTGAATTATATACCTAAAATTCTGATTCTCAAATCAAATAATAGATTTATTTGAAAATAATTAGACTAATCAAACCTAAGTATACGTCCAAAACAACATTAATTTTTGAACAAATATACAAGTTACCGAATCTAAACTTATGATTGTCTTTTATTTTAGTAAATTACACTTGTTACTCGTCAGTAGAGATGTTTCCATAGGTGCTCCTTCTTCCAATGGTACTATAAATCATATTCCTATCTCTTCATTCCCTCTTTTGGTCTATCTATATTTCAGGAAATTCAGACCGCTGAGATAAAGCTTTTCCTCTATAGGGGCCTTGTGCAGTAAAGCCCTACGAGCGATCATCCGCCGAGCAGGACAAGATCTCAATTCAGGGGAGTTCTCTTGTGAGTTAAAGATGAATGATTAAGAAAAAACATGAATGAGTCCAAAAAGACAGAGTATGAAAAGGCCTCTTGTTCTAATGTTAGAATTCTCCTAATCATTGTGTTCCCTCAAACCAGGGTTTTTTAGTGTCGTAGGGGAGAGATTGACCTTTCTAATGCATATTCAGTAGTACTGATATGGCCTTTCTCTCTCGATGTGATACCTTTCACTCTACTCTGTCAACACTTTCTCGCAATTCCAAGAATATATTTATGCAATATATCATCTTTGTGACTATATTTTTACATTCATTATCCCTTAATTTTTTTTTTTACTTTTATAATAAAAAATCCTTTACACAATTTTTCGTCATTGCAGTTAATGACGAATTAACATGACATGCCAATATGATGCTACATCAGTACCATATCAGTATATAAATTGATGTGGTGCCATTTCATAGGATCATGACTGATGTGATACCACATCCATATGTAACGTCAGCTCCCTTAATATTATTGTGTTATAATAGGAGTTGATGTGGTATGTTCATATTGTGTGACATCACCATATGGTTGTATGTAAGGTGCCATGTCAGCTTATATACTAACATTGCACTACATTAGCATGCCATATTAGCTCACCATTTACGATGGTGACAAAAAATTTGAGTAAATAATTTTTTGTTATAAAAATGAAAATTTGAGGGACGACATGTATAAAAATAAAAATATATGGACAACAAAATGCATTATATATTCTTCATGGACGACAAGTGTACTTTATTTTGAAACTTCATTCACAGCTATCTCACTTTCCTTCTCCTCTATTCTCTCTCTTTTTCTACTTTTGATTAGGAATGGCAACAAGTAAGGTACCCGTGAAATTTGTCATATCCAAATATAAACTCGTTTAAGTTTAAAATACACATATATGTCCTAAACCCGATTATAGTTATAAGTTTACTGCTCGTACCTATCCCAAATATATTTAAAATTATCTGTTTAACTATCCGTTTAAATATAAAAATATAAAAATATTATGAAATTTAAGTTATAAAATTATATTTATTTTTGTTAGATTGTTTGATATTCATAATACACAGCGAAAGTCTGGAACAATCTAAAGTAGATATATTTGCATTTAAAATTTTATAGATATATATATTGAAAATATATTTAAATATTTCTAAAATGAGCTCTTTATATTAAAACTTTAATTGTACAAAGTCTCTATATATCCACATTGAGTCTGAACTTTACTATTAACCATTTAAAAATAGAACTTGCATATAAATTATAAACTTAAGCTAGGATTTTCATTAAAAACTAGCTTTTAAAATGGATAAACATATTTATCATATAAGATTAAGGCACTCTTAATCTTAATTTTTTTTTAAAAATTGCAATAAAATAATTCTTATTTAAAACTTGTAATATTTTTTTTTCTTTTTCTTCACACCCCGTATGCCTTAGCTATAACATATATATAGCATTAGAGTAGTGACTCTTCACTACTTTAAAGGTTCGGAGGTGACATATTAATGACCACATCTTCCCCTGAAGGTCTAAAGGTCACATATTAATGACTACTAAAGATTATTTAATAATAAACATTTATCATATTATTATTATTTAATTATTTATAATAGTCATGACTCTTTACAACTCTAATAGTCACTTGAAGATGTATATTATAATATAATAATAATAATAATTTTTAAAAAAAAACTTTAATTATTTATATATCAAATATATAAATTATAATTTAATAATAAGTTTATCCATAAAAGAAGAATTTAATTTTCTGCTAATAATATTAATTATATTCTCGGTGCTAGCAAAGAACATAATAATATTTTATTTGAACTGAAAATATTATTTATTTAAATAATTAAATTCTCTAATTTAATTATTAACTAATAATATAAATAATCATTAGCAAAGCCTGAGACACTCGTTAGTGTACGACCACATAGATTCAATATTAAATCGATAGCAAACTGATCAAATCAATTTACTAATTAAAGTTGGCGTCTAACAATACTCCTTTAAGTAAATAAATAATTACTATCAAGATCTTGTAAGAATAATATAATATTTTTTCTATCATTATAGTTCTGGGTCAATCCTATGACAAGGTTTATTTGTCAAATCCCAATCGATTAATAACTATATTTCATGTTAATTATAAATGATAAGTGAATGACCTAAAAACTCTTTTCTTCTTCATTCAACTGTCCTGGCCAAGGTTCCTTTCTTCTTCATTCAACTGTCCTGGCCAAGGTTTCTTTCTTCTTCATTCAACTGTCCTGGCCAAGGTCTTAATTAAGTCATTTATAATTAATAACAATATAGAGCTCAAACTTATTACCAAGAGTTGATAGATTATTTCTTGATCAATCATTAATTCTACAAGCATTTAATTATACTCAATATCTTTTTAACTATTGTTCTAAGATAATAGGTGTCAAGTATCAAAGTATAATAAATAATTTATCAATTATTGTAATGTTAAAAATTTTAAATACTAAACTTTGATTTAATATTGATAACTGATAATGAATTGTGAATTAAGTGGTAAGGATAATTGATTTAAATCGTAGATCTTAAAATTTTACTAAAGAAATTATATATTTTTACGATTTTACGAGATTAAAAATCGAATTAGAATCAAAGAATAAGAAAAAGGGTGTATCATAGCTAAGATGAGATTGGTCACACTAGATTAAGCTGTATATATAGGTGTATGGACATGTGTATTTATGTAGAAACTTCTCTTTCTTTCTTCTTCTTTCTTCTTTCCACGTTCATCACCATCTTCACCACCAAAACTCCTTCTTTCTTTTTTCTTTCCAAGACTTTGACCAAAACCTAAGAGAAAATAATATCTAGTTATAAGTTTTTAGAAGATTAAGCTAGAAAAGTTGAGATTATCAACAAGTAATTAGAGAAAAAGAAGAGTTTGAATATGTATGTGCTTATGTATTTTTTATTTGCAACTATCTGAATTTCTATGAATTTATTATTTAAAATGATTGATTGAGTTGTTTTGATGAGTTTTTACTGAAAAATATTTGATATATACTCTTTCTATGTTAAAGAAACTAGTTTTAATCCATTAATATCATATATTTAGATATATGAAATTTAAGTTGATAAGTGTTCAAAATACAGAGTTTTGCTTGACACCACCAGTGACACAGCCATGTCACTGAGCATGTCAATGATGCTGTGTTTCAACATTGAAGACATGACCAGTAATACGCCCGTGTCATTGAGCGTGTCATAGTTACTGTGATAAAAGATAAATGGCACGGCTAGTGACGCGTCCATGTCAATGCCCAAATCATACTGATTTTAGATTTAGCTTGAGATTGAATGGCTAGTCAAAGGGAGGATATCCAAAGTGATAGTGAGCACTCTGTGCCATCAATAGATACTTAGTGTCACCATACTCAGTAGGCATTCGTGTCATAGTGGGCCATTGGCCAAAATTTTATACAGTAGGCATTAAATTGCCAATATTGACCCATTATCCAAACCTAGAATTTGAGTTCAGTGTGTATGGACATAATTAAAGAAGTTATCTACTTTAAAAATAATGTGTTATATGGTCATTATTAAATTAATCGATTTTGCATTTAATTGTGTTCAGTATTTCAAGGTTCAATGGATTTATTACTTTCTTTATTTAATGTTCTGAAAGTAATATTTTTCATTGTTTCTAAACTATTTAATGTTTAGATTTCTTTCCTTTAATTTTTCTTGTATATTGTGAATACATAAGAACCACTAAGTTTTGCTTAGCGTGTTAGAACTATTTTCTGACCCACAGATCAAACAAGAAGAGTTGAGATTGCGGAGTAAGAGATTTATGTTCCTGATCAACTACATCATAAAAGTTTAATAACAATATTGTAAATATTATGTTTTATATAGTTCATATGGCAAATATCTTATACTTTTGTATGACAGTTATACAAGTTTAAGAATTTTATTATTGTAAGTTATCAACAGGAGTTCTTTATAATTTAATAGATATATGTTTGTAATATGGGATTGATTATAGTAGTTATTTTGAAAGCTTAACAACTATATTAATACTTAGAAGTATTTTGTCTTTATTTCTTTAATACATACATAGACACGTATGTAGAATAAATATGAATGTTAGGTAACAGCTCTTATATAGTTAAGTGTATAGGCTATGTAGGGGGTGTTACAATTATTAAGATGATCTGAGGTCAAAGGAAACTATTACATTGTATTCTTCAAAAGAATTTCTATTAACAGTTTATTGGTAATATTAACAATTAGAAATTTTTCATTGAGTCGGTTCAATAGTCATATCTCTATATGCACCATCTATGTATGTGATTTAGTTAATAAGATCAACTAATCTCTATCTTATAAAGACCATCAAATATATATTGATCTTATTTTATCATTAAAGCCCTATTTAATAATTGTATGATCAAGAATAATTTTAGATTAAATTATAAAAGACTTGACTCTCATTATCAAGATCCACATCATGATGACAAGTTAAATATTTAATCAAGGCAATATCATATTAACAAAATTAAACATGATATCAAAAAATTACAAATATCATATATTAATTTAAAATAAGATGTGTTCAATTATTACATGAGAAATTAGAGATAGGGCATATCATATATACTTAACAGTTTCACTTAAATAATTATAAATAAAAAATTTATAATAACACAATTTTATTAAAATAATTATATACCACAGTTTTATAATTAAAATAAAATACAATAAATATATAATTAAATTTTAATTAAATATAACTAATATATATAAACTAGTTCGGATAGTGGGTACCTATTGATATGTTTTCAAATCCGATCCAAACACATCATAAATAGTAAAAATATTATCCGTACCCATCCAAATACATTTTAAAATTATTCATACCTTAAATAAATGAATCACAATAAATTAAATATCTAAAAATACTCAACTTATTGTCATTCCTAATTTTGACATTCACTGTCTACCTCTCTCTTATCCTTTATTCTTTTTTATTCATTTATGCTTTCTCAAGCTTTACAGCTTAGACATAATATTTTTTTAATTTGTTATTTGTTTTTTAGGTTTTGAATTTCTGTTTGTTTTTCATTTGATGAAAGTCTTACTTTTTTTTATTTTTATTCTAGTTGTTTTAACTTATCTTTTTTTTTTACTTTGGCTTTTTATAAATTTCTATTTTGCATTTTATTTTTTTAATTTTTTAATTTTTATATTTATTTTCTCTTCATAAATTTCTTGTGATTTTATTAATTTTTGTATTGGAATTGCTATTTTTGTTCAAGTATTTTACATTCTATTCTAGTATTTTTTTTTGTATATTTTTCATTTTGAAATAAGGCAGTTCTAAAAATCTGAATAGTTTAAATGGCCTGAGTGCATTTGAGCCATTGGTTGAATTGCAAATCTAGTTATGTGGCTCAAATTTCTCACAAATCAAATTAAGATGAGTCAAAAATCTAATCCAACCGGATGAGAGTTCTTGGATATAATTATCAAATCAAACGTGTATGCCATAATCAAGTCAAATTTTCTATACTTTTTTCAAAGACTTAATACATTTGTGATCCATCCAACTTGACAATATTGATTACTTGACCCTCTATATTTTTTGAGTAACTACTTAACTCTTTCGAATAACGTTTTCATTAACAAATTAACCCCCTTATCTGTTGAAGTGACACATTGAGTGAGTGCACCGCCCACTTCGCATGTGAAGACATGACTTTTTAATATATTATATTTAAACTTATTAAAAACTAATTATATTTAAATTCATTTTATACTATTTTATTAACTTATTTAAAAATTAATTTAATTTTTGTAGTTCAATTACAAGTTAAAAATTATTAAAAAAATTAAAAGTAAAAAAAATAATTTAAATAAAAAAACTTAAAAAATAATAAAACCCAAGAACATAGGAACACATCGCCATCGATCATCATCCAAGAATGTAAAAACATTGAGATGGGTTATGATTCATGACAACAATTGCTTTGAGTTAGCCTCAGAACATAGAACACATCCACCAATTTCCTATGCCAAGAAATTAACAATAAATGTTCATCGGATACAACCTCCAATTCTTGTTCATGGTTGACATCCATGGAAATCACCTCACCTGTGATAGAGAAGGTCAACTCTCAATTAGACTGGGTCTTTGTCCACGATTTGCTCCCTACAGAGCCAGCTTGTCTGCTTGTCAACACCAACACTGATACTTTCAGAGATGACAAGAAAAAGGGATCCAAATCCAAATCACAAACTACTGATTTTTATTCCTTGGTTATCAATTCGTATTGGGTCGTTAAGCCAAGTATCCCTCACCTGTGGTGTTAACGATGGCAACAAGTTCAGAAACTCCTCTTCAACAATCAATTGTTCTTTAGTTTCTGATTTCATTGCCCGTATCAACTGACATGAGAAAGGAGCAGTTGGGAGTGAATGAATAAGTCTCCAATGATTGATTTTGAAATCAATTTTGGAAAAAATTAATGCAACAAATGGTTTAGAATTTGTAGATTGGAGAAAATTGAATTTGTGGAATGGAATAGGGTTTCAAGTGATTTTGGGGAAAATTGATTAAATTGTTTGACGTGTTCTTTTAATATTACATGGGATCAATGCAGTTACATAGTCAGTGTGTCTAAAAATCACACACCAAAGAAAATGTGTTCAATGTTTATGTTATAAGAAAGGGCAGCCGGTTAAGGAAATAATATGAGTACAAGAGATTATCTAGTTACTCGAAAAGTTAGTAGATGAGCCAAAATGATTAATCGTGCCAAGTACATAGGGTTATTGATATTTTAAGCCATTTTTTAAAAGAACAAAGTTAATTACTATATTAGTATGATAAAATTTTTATTTAAATAAATATAAATTATATATCATTCTTTATTAAATTAGATCCAAATATATGATTTATTGTTTTTGATATTTTCTGTTAACTATTAGTCATCTATTTCATTTTCATAAATAATAATTGTCATCATTTTCATCTAAAGAGTTTTCTACATATGTTCACAATTTAATTAACTCGAAGAATAAAATAAAATTAATATGCATTTTTTCAGTATTATTATTGAAGAGTGAGAAAATCGATCATGGGTCTACTATACACTCATCGTTAGATACATCTAAGTGTATTAATATGCCTTTTTTTAAAAAAAAAAAGAAAAATAAAGATGGAAGAAGAAAAGAATAGAACAAGAAGATTAAAACACAAAAAAAAAAAAAGATTTTCCCTTTTGCCTATGAAGCGAAAACAATACAACAAAGTTAATAGTTATAAAAGCTAGAAAACAAAAAAAACAAAAACAAAAAATCACAAGACGTGAAAACATCACAAAATAATAATAACAACTAAGACTTAAGCAAAAGCCCTGAGAACACATAATTAATGAATTCCTTGTAAATGTTCTTGAAATTGAAAATGATCATACAAAGAGGTTTTCCCTGCAAAAGGTTCTCACTCTCTAATTAAATCTTTCAAAGCAATAATATTTATACGTATAATAATAGAAGTATATGTGTATATATATATGTATATATATAAATCAATACCTTCTCTATGCATGAAGAATTCATTTGAAATCATTTATTAACTTGATCCTAGGGCAGCAAATCCACCACCTTTCATCATTTGCTTAAACTCTTTATAATTAACCATTCCATCTCCATCCACATCCACTTTCTTTATCATGCTTTTGCAATCTTCTAATGTTCTTCCTTGTTTAAGCCCCAATGATGCCAAAACTGATTTCAATTCTTCTACTGTAATAAACCCATCTCCATTTTGATCGAATACGTTAAATGCTTCTCTCATATCCTCTTCTTCATCTCTTTCGCTCATTATCGTTTCATATAAACCTCCAAATTCTTCAATATCCACAAACCCATCTCCATTCGCATCTATTTTCTCGATCATTTGAATTAAATCTTTATCGGGTATATAAATTCCCAAATTTTGTAAGGAGTCGCTGAGTTCTTTTCTTGTAATCTTACCATCTCCATTTCTATCAAACATTTGGAAAACTCGTCGCAACTCTGATGGATCCATCCCCAACTAGTTAAAGATTATCAAGAAATATATATATATATATATATTAACACAATAATAATGTATATATATTTCTTGTATAGAGAAAGTCTTAATTTCAAAGGCAAAAGGGAAAATAAAAATAAAAATAAAAAAAGGAAAAAGGTAATAAGAAAATTCAACTTATAAGACAAACAAAGCAAAGATATGCAAATAAGAATGGTGTAAATAAGGGGAAAAAATTAGTCGTGTTGGGAAGAAATTAAGGGTAGAAAGTGAGTGAATGGTTGTGGTGAAAGAATTGAGAAAGTCATGGTCTAAAATAAATTTAAATGCACAAATTAAACTACATTCACTAATTTCATTTGGTAGTTTATTTATAGAATATATATTTATAAAAATAATTTTTTTTAAAAAAAATATTTTTGTGTGTAAAACTCGTAGAGAAATTGTTGAATGAGTCCAAGTAAATGGATACTAATATTAGCATTAAGCCGTTATTTTTAAATTAGATTATTATGAATGAAATTTGTTTGTTCCATATTAAAATAAGAGAGTAACGATAATATATATATATATATATATATTATAAAATAAAAAATGTGTATGTCAATTCAAATTTTTTTAAATATGAAATAATAAGACACTATAATTGATAAAATTAAATAATTCATGAATAAACTAATAAGAAAATGGAGGAGTGGTACTAAACAATATATAAATGAATTAAATGATATATATATATATATATATATATTACTTCTAAAATGAACACCAATGAATGGAGTTTTAAATAAGAATATATAACAACAATAATAAGAATAATATCTCCCTTTGTTCGTAAACAATAACTCATATATTTTCTTTTTGAAATATTCAAAATAATAATAATAATAATAATAATAATAATAATAATAATAATAATAATAATAATGTCTGTGATTTCGACACATAGATGATTCCATTATTTTTTAGGTCTTACAAATTAAATAACTAGTTTTATAAAATACTATGAAGAGATACTTGACTTAATTTATGAGAATTTATATATATTTAAAAAATAATAAATAATAAATATTTTAAATCCATTAACTATTTAATTTGTTATTATTTATTATGTTTTATTTTAAATTCTTCATATCTGTATATTTTTCTTTGATTTGGTTTTGAGGTTCAGTTCACAACCACTGCTTTAACACTATGTGAATTTTTTTTTTTCAATGTAGGTTTATTTTTTAAAAAATTTAAATGTGTGAGGGCTAATCATTAAGGTTAAAGAACATATTTCTATATTAACTAGATAATATTCTTATATTTTTTAGATATAGAATTGCACACATCTTACCATATTATAGGATAATTTAAGGCTTTAGTAGTTAAAGATAAATCAATGATATTAATGCCTGAAATTTAAAATAAAATTACTCCCTAAAGGTAGGTAAAACTCATCAATTGCGAATTTAGTGAAATTTTATAAATTTAATAATAAATCCTACTAATCAGTAATCATTATGAATCTCGGAAGAATCATATTTAAAAGTTAATTTTAGAAATTAGATTGATTAAAGTTCATAAAAAAAATCATATTTTTTAATATATGATTGACCAAATCCGCTACTTCGATTAATTATAATCTTAATGTATCCTCAACATCTCTTATTCAAAATTACCAATAATTTTAATTGGAGTTGCGAAGTATTTTTTTTTTTTTATAATTCTTGAGCTGTCCATTCGCCTGAATTATCTCAGATAGCAATGGAGAATAAGTGTTGCCACCTCATTTAAAAAGTATTTTAAGACGTCTTCTTTTAAGAGTATATTATTAAGGGAAAGTTGAGAGTCATCAAACTGAACTTGACTTGTTCAGAATTGTAGACTGACCAGAATTCATACTGTGATTAGTTAGAGAAACTCAGAGTCATCACTTATTAAAATTTCTAGAAAAAAAAATTAGGAAGACATGTCACTGTTAAATATTTCAATGGACCTGATTTTACGTCTGCGTTGATTTAAGTAAGGGCAAAACTACTCATGTTAAAAGAGAGGCAGATGTCCCTTCTATTTTAAAATTATATATATATATTATTAAAATTTTTAAAATATTTTATTATCCTCTTTTAAATTTTAAAAAAAATATGTGATATTTTTATTTTATTCTTCTTCACTAAAAATAATTTAATTTTGCCCCTGAATTTAAGATGGTAAAGATGCAAGATGCAAATAGTCAACAGTCAAATCTTTTAGCCACTTCAAAGTACCAACCGGAGTATCTGGAAGCTCGTAGCCATTTTTATTTCTTAGGGCCTGTTTGGTTTAGCGGTTTCATGCAGCTGATAGCTGTTGCTGATAGCTAGTAGTTGGTAGCTGTTGCGGATAGCTGTTAACTGATGAATAATGTGCGTTTGGTAAAAATATAGTAAGCTGTTGTTGTTATTGTGTAAAATGACTAATAAATGTATAATTTTAAATAAACTCAAATTAATATTATCTAATAATTCATGGTTAATATTGTCAAATAAATAAACTATCAGCAGCTGTTTAGAAAAAGCTAGGAGGATGAGCTTTTTCAAACAGTTGCTGTTTGAGCCTTCAAACAGCTAACAGCTCTGATAAAAAAGTTCACCAAACAACTATTCTTTAGCTGATGGACTTGAAACAGCTATCAGCTGCCTCAATCAGCTAAACCAAACACTCCCTTAATAATTTCAGTATATAAAAATTAAATATAATATGGCTTTCAAAGTTGTATGGCTTTGCTAATAATCCCAGGATTCGAATAAGGTTAATGATAAAATAGAAGTACTCCAATCTAAGTCTAGAAGGTGATTTAAAAGCTCTCTTTTAGTTGTTTGTCAAAATTTGAATAAGGTATATCTCCAATTATACATGAAATGGTTATTTTGTTTAATATCTATGCTGGTTCCAGTTTTTTTCCTCTCTCCTCCCTAATTTGGATGCTCAATCTATATTTCTTCCAACTGATTCAGCATAAAAGGATGTTTGGGCGTCACAACAAATTATGGTTTTGGCTCTGCTAATAATCCCAGGATTCGGCATTGTCTTGTATTTTTATGGCCGTGGTTTGTACGAAGCTCTTCTGAATTTTTTTTTTTAATTTCTCTTAGTTTACTTAATGAATTTCTCTTTGTTATGATAATATATATATATATATATTATACATATATATAATATTGAAGGAATAATATATTTTTTAGCCCTTGAACTTTGTACTTTGCGCATTAAATTTTTAATCTTTTATTTAATGATATTAAATATTTTTATAACAAGAGTTAGAATATATTATTTTTATGCACTGTTAATCAAAGAATTTAATATTATCAAATAAAAATTTAAAAATTTAATACGCAAAATATATAAAGTTTAATGGACCAAAACTTACCATTTTGCTCCAATAATTTTAACCACAGTTGAAATATACATATTTAGCTCCTGTTAAAAAAATGCTCCATGTCACAAAAAAAAAAGAAAATTTGGAAGCTCATTGTGCAACATATATAAAATTCAGAGAAAAAATGTGTTTTTTCAATATTAAATAATATTCATATCAAGTCCAAGTCAAATATTTAACTTTTTAACTTAGTTTTATACATGAACAATACTTCAAAATGTGATTCTGATCTATACCCAACCAACAGACATAAGCGTGTACTAATATTTTTTTATTATTTGGCTACCTACTTTAGAATATTCTAGATTTAGATTATTACTTACGATTAATCTGCATTATAAAACTGAATTTTTTATTTTTTTTCAAAAAATAAAAATAAAAAGAAATAATATATTTTTACTCGCATAATAACATTTAAATGTAAATCAACTAATATTCCAAGCTTAATAGCAAAGCAACAAAATCTTTAATTTCCTAAGAATCTTTTTAGGATTTATTGCTACGGGATCATTAACAATTAACTTGGAAAAATGTTCCAATTTTGCAACACAGTGGAAATTTGCCATATCCCGTCCAGCGTAGTTGTGTAATGTCAAAATAGTAGTAAAATCGATTTGACACTAAGCTCAAACGAGAATCGATAATCAATTCAATACATTTTGGCTTAACATCCATAATAATAATAATAAATACTCAAAGCTTCCAGTTTCAGTGTCGAAGCGTTTGTTTTGATTTCACTTTGCCCAATCTCTTCTCAGGAGTAGAACAGTTAACATTACTTTTTCATTACTAAAATCGATTTCAATAAACTTATTATTTTTCAAATGAATTAAACCGATAACAAAAAAAGTTAGGTTATAATTAAGCAAAAACTAGAATGTAATCCAACAATGTGCCCAATACGATCATAATTTCAAGGACCGGATGGGCGAGTTTGCTGGAACTCAAGTTATTTCGCAAACTAAGAAATTGCCACAAACCATTTGTTTAAGATTTACTAAAACGGTTTTGGGACAGAGTGCGTTTGCTTTTTTTACAAACAAAAAGGAATTTTTTTAATAAAATCCAAAATAATATATATATGTATATGTATATATATACCAGCATAAAAAGGGCCTGAAAAATCATGAATATATCAGATTCAGGCGAGTGATACTGGCTGCTATTCCCTATCGCAAGTTTCTGATATTAAAATTGCCTGGATCGTAATCGTTTCCAGATCCAGCCAAGAAGCTGACTTGCTTCGCCACGCCTTTTTTTTTTCCCTATTCAGAATTTAAGAAATCTATTATATAAAACGAAAAAAAGAAATTCATCAAATCAGAAACAAGTTATTGCGAATGTAAAAGGCTGAGTTATGAGAAAGTAAAAGAGAAACAGAGCGTTTAGGCGCGGACAGAACAGAATGGAAGAAGATGCATTTATGGAGATAGGAATTAGGGTTTTAATTGACATTTGAATAGAAGCTAGAGGGAGTCGTTAATATGGGCTTCATCAAGCCCAACTCTTCTTACTCATGGGACAGGCCCGTATACTTTCTTTCTCGCCTTGCTTTTGCGAATATACCTAAAATAGAAAATTACACCCTTTATTAGATTTTTAAACTTTTTTTTTATTATGTTATAAAGATATAAAAAAATTTAAATTAACATAAAAAAAAATATGATACTTTGTTGTTCATAATCACTTAAAGTGGAAAAAGCAAATTTACATTTAGTTGAATTTGAGTTGAAATTTGATAATATTTTTTTTTCTTACAAATTTGTGAACTGCTATATAAATACTGTTGTCCGACGTACTGCAATATAATAATAAATAAAAATATTTTTAATATAATATTTAAATTAAAAATATATATTCTTAGTATAATATTTAAATCAAAAAGTTATTAAATTATATTACATAAAATAGTATAATGCCCTACCAAACGTATCTTAGTGTCTAAAATGTACGCCAATTTTTCTATTTTATTTTATTCGCAATCAAGAGATCGAAGTTTGAACAGAATTTTTTTAATTAACTAATTTGACTGAAACGTCTTATCGTAATATCAAAGTAAACTTTTTTTACCCACACTGAACTTTATTTGTATTTCAATTTAACTTTGTAACTATCTGTTGCAATCCTTATTTTGTTGAAAGTTCAAATAAATTGTGAAAGATGAATAGCATAGACATTTTAAGTATGACTTTGTTTATAGGATAAATTGATTCATTTTTTTTAATATTTTAATAAAGAATATCAAATTGAACACTCATAATAATAATAATAAACAACTAGTACCGTATAAGCAGTATTACCCAATATCCATATCACACATTCTGAAGACTCTTTTGAGTGCCATACAAGCTCCAGAGCGAATGGGCATGGGGTATTTCAACATTTCCAATTCATATAATAAGCAACCTAGGCTGTGCGCTTTGATGCACTGTGATAAATTTTATATCGATGAATAAAGTGCTGACCTTGAATAGTGTAGTGATTATCCACTTCACTGTGAATTTTCAAAGCCTTCTCTCTCCCACAAGTGCAGTAACCACTGATGATGATGTTAATCTCATCCAGAATGCTAGCTGCCACATAGGGTTTTCGGAGAACCCTGGGATGGACCTTTTGCTTTATTTAAACCTATGCTAACTAGGGTTTTGATTCTAAATACCCAACATAAAATGTTAAATAGCTATCAAATTGGTGCAAGCTCCCCAGAATTCAACAAATTCTAATTGACATTGTCGCAGAACTTCAAGTGAATGCAAGTTCCATCTGAATTAAAATTTGATAATCATTCCTTCCAAAAGGAATTCTCTAACAGACTACCTATGATAATGAAATTGCTAAAGAAAATGACTTCAGTCAGGCTTCCGACTTAGACTGAGTTCCGGCAGCTCTTTCTGCTTAAGGGCAGTGTCAGCCTTTAGAGATTCTTTCCTTAGATCTCCCGTTCTCTCGTATTCTAAGGCTTAGGGCTAGACTGAAGCAGTAAGGACTAAAACCTTTTCCTCAGTCAAACTGACGGGGTTTAGGCTAGGGCTAAACTCAATATAATTCCGCGTCAAGGATTGTTAACAAGAATAAAGTGAAAAAACATTTGAGACCAACCAAGGCCTTAATAGGACTAATCTGTATGTAGGAATTTTATCTCAGCATTCATTTGATTAAACTTTGACTTCTCCTGAGCAATATAAACTTGCTAATGCAATTACTAAAGATTCTAACATCTCAAGAAAACTTTGTTCAATTGCATGTGATATATTTTTTTCTTTTTAAAAAACCTGCATAGTATCTCTGTGTATGTGCAGAACTACTGTCAAAAACTTCCCCTTTCAGCAAGCCCAAGGACCAGTGCATTTAAAACTACATCTACTCCCAAAAATATATTATGGGATATTGATTCTGCTATTTGAATAATCCAAGCTCAATTTCCTTTCATATTCTCAGTGCCTAAAACTTACTTGCAACTTGAACTTTTCCGACTTGTGGCAGCATGGTCATTGGCATTTTTCTTTAATCGCTTTATCATTGTTTTAATAACCTTAAGCTCTAGCTAGCAGGAGCCATAATCGTCAATGTCAAGCTTTTCCTAATAAAAGACTTTGTTATTTCAGCTCCCCTAACAAAATTAAACTCAATCGACAGAAGAGCGCACAAACCTATGCTAAAGCCAAAACAAGCTATGTGACAGTAAACAAAACTTTTGCATAAACACAATCAGAATAATAAAAATATATTCCACGATACCCAATTCACAGGCAATCTTAACATCATCGCAATGAAAAACAATTCTTTTGAAGGGTGCACATTATTGAATATTTGATTCAAAACATCGAGATAGATGAAAACGAAAATAAAACCCTATATTCATACAATTTTATGGGGTATCCCAGGGCTTTGGTTCAGGCACAGCAACAACCATACCTTTAAGGTCCGGAGTAAGGACGACTTGGCATCCCAATCTAGCGTGCTTGTTCAAAACCCTTGCTCTAGAATTTCTCTTCAAAACGTACTCCTCATCATAAGATCTAGGAGGCAGCTTCTCGAGCCATTCCTGGGCGATGCTGACCTCGCATTCGGCAGAACAAGCGTCGATCTCTTCAAGGCGGTGAGAGGCAGGATCGATGAGACCGCTGTTGGTTAAAGCCTTCAGAAGTGTCTGACCTGAGAGGCCAACGATCTCCCGCTTCTTACCATCGATGTCGATCGCGAAAAGCTTAACGATTCTGTCGGCGACTTTGGCCGAGGAGGATGAGGAAGAGGCGGTAGTCGCGGAGGAGCGGATGAGGATGGATTTGGTGAAAGGAGAGAGAGATGGGAGGCGATTAAATTGGGAAGAGAGCCTGTGAAGAGTTGATATCGCCATTTTTACGAGCGATTCGAAGAAGAATGGGAGGTTCAGTGTGGACTGCGGAGTCACTGCGGCGGCTTTGAAATTAGCTTTCTTCTCTACGGTTAATTTGTTGCTTAGTGCGTTATTGCCACTAATTTTTATGTTCGAGAATTGCATTTTATTTTCAGTTTTCACTTATTTTGATTTTTATTACCAATAAAATATATAAATAAATAATTATATATGTAATTAAAACTAGGAGAAAATAAATATAATTTGTTATCACCTTGTCAAATTTGAAAAACTCAATTCAATTAGTTTGAAATTGAAATTGATTAAATGTTATATAATAATACAATCAATAAAAAAATTAATAATTTAGTATTTAATAACAATACATTAATTTTAATTAATCACATAAATTTTATTGTATGTACATGTACAATTGTCTTTATATATGAAAAAGTAAAAATAAAAATATTTAACAAATATTAAATTTCATTTACATTGATAATATAAAAATATTATTGACTTTATTATTTTTTATTTATTTATGTAAATGTTTTAGAATGCATGTGTTGCTTTACCATGCAATTTTTCTACAAATAATATATACCAATAAAATTATGTTTTATTTTTAGATGATAATTTAAATAAAATTTATAAAATAAAAAAAAATTTGTTATTAAATATCGTGCCGGTATGCATTAATAATTATACAAAGAAAATAGCTAATAAATAATAAGTGGATGACAAAATTATTTAAATAATATAAAAAAGAATATATAAGCTTTCTTTTGAATAGTTTTTATATTATTTAAATAATATAAAAAAAAAAGAATATATAAGCTTTCTTTTCAATAGTTTTTATATTATTTAAATAATTTTCTAAATTGTGATTATAACTAAAGAATAGTATAAAACAAAGAAAGCAAACAAAATTTTATTTATCCCAAACATGTGAAAGTATTATTTGACAACCTGCAATGATACTTCTCACAAAAGTGTCTCATCATCCACGTTAAATGTAAAAATTAATTTAATTAATTGCAATAATAAATTTTTATTTCATTTAAAATTTAAAAAAAAATGTTAACAGAGCACTATCTTAAAATTTTTATTAATTAAGAGGGTGTTTCTCAAAACTGAAGCTTTTCAACTTATTATGAATAAGTGATTTTTAGATTATAATCAGATTAAAAATAAGAAATTAAGCATTTCTATAAACTAGTTAATAATCAGCTGATAATCAGTTTATGATCAGTTAACTGTTTCTGTAAAATCAGCTTATAATCAATTTTTAATTGCAGAAACTGTCAAAATAACCAAACTGTCTCTAAGTTTATTTATTATATAAAAATAATTTTTTAAATGTCAATTCAAAATTTATTTTGTAATAATAATAATAATAATAATAATAATAATTTAATAAAATTTATTTGATAATAATAATAATTTATTTTTCAAAATTTATTTTGCAATAATAATAATAATAATAATAATAAATTTTATTTAATAATAATAATAATTTATTTAATAAAATTTATTTGATAATAATAATAATAATAATAATAATAATAATTTATTTAATAATAATAATAATTTATTTAATAAAATTTATTTGAAATATTGAAGATTAGGTAGGGATAGTATGGTCTTTTACTTGGTCAAAACTGCTTAAAAAATAAGTTGTTAAAAAAAAAGTAGCAAAACCCAACTTTTAAAAAACTGATTAAAATAATATTATAATCTGCTATTTAAGTTTTCAGAAACACTTAAATAAACAACTTATAATCTAAAAATTGCTTATAATCAGTTTTAACTAGTTTTTAAGTTTTGAGAAACACCTTCTAAATAGTATTTGTTAAATGATGTAAAATATTCATGTAATTAAATTGAATTCAACTATCTTAAGATTTACTACAAGTATTTGAATGTGTTCAATTTCTTGAAAACATTTCATTTAATGGATTTTGTACAAATAGAATAAAGTTCCATTTCTTAAATAACCAAAAGTGGCATACATTCAAGTAAACCAAAGAGGCAAGCAATGGATCAGATGCAGAGTTAATGCCCATAAGTTAGGAACATAGCAATCTTGTCAAGCCAAAATTCCCTGGAAAACCAATAAGAAAGCTAATAACTAAAGACAGACACATTTGAATTCCTGAAGTTATCAATTCCACGCACCCAAATTCTCCAGAATTTTCATATCCTCATGAAGACTGAAACACAACCAAGAAAATAACAAAGAAATAAACATGGAACACCATGGGTCATGTTCCAGCCTGCAAGCATATATGAAAGCCATAGAAAGCAAGATCACAAGTCACCAGATTCTGGATACTAAGCATTCCACCAAAAAATATATTATAAAGGGGAAATTTATTATTCTTCAAAGTCAAGGGCATTCAGGCCCTGGAAAATCAGCATCTGTACAGATTTATAGCAGCACTTTGATCGACCCAAGTAAGTTCAAAATAATAGCAACACTATATATGTATAATGTCATGAAGTTGCCTTCCTATAAATACTGACAACATTATCTTGCTGATGTTGGCATTGCACCAAATAGGCACAGGCAGAGGGAAGTTGAGCCAGAAAGCTTACCTCAAGCATGGAAAGAGCAAGAAACACGATAATACAAAAACAATAACATATAAAATAAAGCTCCGTGTTGAGTCAGGTTTTGGAATTCCAGAAGCATTTCTCATATCAAACCAACATAAGCAATAACTTTTCCTTGAATCTGCAACTCTTGAAGTTCTGCAGAATCAGATCATCCACTTTGACTGCAGGTCTTGGGTATACCCCGTCCAAAAGACAAAATCAGATCGTTTGTTCTTCTCAAACACAGTAAGCCATAAACCAAACTTATGATTCTATTTTTATACACCGTCAGTTGGTCTTGATTTGACAGAGTTATCTGCTAAGCCAAACACCTATTGCATTGGTAGAGTTAAGAAAGTCAGAACTTAAAAGTTTAAGGGGAGATGAAACTGGAGAGAGAACAGAATGGGATCGAATCTACGACTATGATTATTACAATGATCTCGGTTGTCCAGATAAAGGTCAAAAACATATCAGACCTGTCTTGGGTGGTTCCGAGTTACATCCATATCCTCGTAGGGGAAGGACAGGTCGTCCTCCCTGCAACACTGGTATCCAGTTTTATCATTCAAATCCACTGGGGGAGGTGAAAAGATTTGCCACCCCTTTGATTTACCACTGTTTTCATTGCATGATTTTCACAGTTTAATATGCTCACTTAAATATAGATCCCTCTACTGAGAGTCGAGTAGATGTATTCAACTTGAATACGCATGTGCCGCCAGACGAACGATTTAGCCCCAAAAAACTTTCAGAGTTCATATCAAATTCAGTCCAGGCTACAGCCCATTTCCTGATCCCTGAGGCAAAATCCTTATTCAAACAAGATTCCAGTACTTTCAAGTCATTTGACGAGATACAACAATTGTTTTCTAGCAAGAGAAATCAAGTAGTTGAGGGAAAAGTCACAAACAAATTGAAGAAGTTGATACCAGATGACCTTTTCAAAAAAATTATTCATGCAAAGAAGAAACACTAAAGTTCCCATTGCCTCAAATTATAACAGGTAAAGCAGCTTGCAACCTGCTCTTACAATTTATGGAATCTGAAGGATAAATATTCTTTTTTTATTTGTTTTAAGAAATTATAGTTTCAGTTTGCACATTATTCTTCAGAGAACAAATTAGCCTGGAAAGATGATGAAGAGTTCGCGAGTCAAATGCTTGCAGGAACGAATCCAGCAAGAATACAATGCTTGCAGGTTTCCCAATCTTCATAGCCTATTTTTTTTTCGCAGCTTAAACTAGTACCATTTACTCCAATTCAATAGCCTGCCACGCAAAAGAAAAAATAAGAGTAGATTATAACTGGCTGTTGATTCATCTATAATGCATGAATCTTTCAAATTATACAAAACAAAATTTATACTCAATATATCAATACAAGCTCAACCTACCCAGACTTGTTTTTTGCAACAAAATTCATGCTCAATTGAATAGGTATAGAAAAAAATGAAATTCGATTGTAATGAAAAAATGTGCATACACACAAGCATGCTACATTCTATTTAGTAATAAAAAGAGTGTTAATAAAATGATTTCCCATTATGTGCATGATGAAATTTCCTGTACAATTTCACATTGTCACATAATGTTAATCATATGTGAAAAATCATGTTAAATCAAGAATATACACCACATATTCTAATTTCACTAAACGTTGCAGACATTTCCACCAGAAGGCAGGGATGGAATAAGTGCAATAAAGGCATCAGATATAGAGCACAACCTAGATGGCTTGAATCTTGTTGAGGTACTAAATCGCTCCACTTCCTTTCCCTTCCAATGAACCCACCCCTCTCTCTCTCCGTACACACACACTCACACACAAAACATTCACATAATATTGAAATATGAGCCAAAATTTTCGGTGCCTGCCTCATAGTTTACAAGGTCAAGGATTCAAAACCCTAATTTACATGTCACATCACTTGTGATCATACTGATAAATACACATATTTATGTTGAAGCTAAATGTTAAGAAGATAACAAGGTAGAATCCAAGTTGAGTACAAAAGTTCTACACAATGTAGAACTGAAACAGTATGCAAGAAATGCAAGGCCTAGGAATAGAGATGAGAACTAGTGAAACTTGGCAGCTAAGAAATAACTAGAACAAGACATTCTTTATACATAGGATTAATTATCCTATTCATAGGGAAGAACAGACTGAAAAATAATAATAATAAGAGAGCTAAAGCAAGCTGGAAAAAATGTACATGCAATACTAAGGTATTGTGTCAACATGTAATCATAAAATATTGGTCAAGTTGATTGCCAAATTTTTATTACAAGAAGATATGGACAACCATGTTCTAAAATATTAGGCTTAGGCGAGTCCCTTATGAAGGGAACTAGAAAAATATTCACACGTCAAACTCTGGCAGCTTGGGTGAGTCTATCATCAACAACCTATGAGCTATAGAAGCATATTATATGCGCAAACTTATAATAATAACAGAAACAAAAATTTGAGAGAGTATTCATATGAGAATTTTCACCAGGCAAACTGAACACTTAAACTAACATTGTTATCTGAATTCTGAAACATGTTAGATATTAAGACTAAAAAGCACTTTAAATACATATTTCTTGATCTGACACCCTATTGTAAAAATCAAAATCCACGGATTCTGCTGGACCAGTGATTTAAAAATAAAGAACCAGTGATTTAAAAATTCCAGACAGAACATCAGTGTCATTGGTCAATGGATTTCACAGACCTTTTGCATTCCACTCAATAAAAATGCGGATGAGTCAAAGTTTAGGCTATCGAACTAGACGTAAATTCCTAAAATGAAGGCCCGTGTTTATTGACAACTGCAAGTATATCTAACAAGAGATTCTAATGCGCAAGTAAAAAATAAAAAAAAATGGAGTTAAAAAGCCTACTTAAGCAAGGACTTTGACAGTGTAGCTTCAGTTATCCATGCTTCAGGTTTAAGCTTCAAAATACTGCTCTCGGGCCACTTAGCCTCAAATTCCTATAAAAATAATTAAATTTCTATTGCTGTTAAAAAACATAAAAAGTTTCCTTCTACCCTTATAACAGCATACTCTTTTTAACTAGATAATAAACAGGCAATGCAAGTAAGTTATTCTTGGATATCAGGATACGAAGTATAAATTTCAGAATTATAACAAATATGCAGAACATATTTGGAGCAACTGCATATATGACACCCATGTTGGAGCCTTCAAATCCCTAATTAAAAGTTTGCCCTCATATGGCACAAATTATGGATCTCTTTTTCTCTCATTCCATCCATCTCTCTGCATGTGTGCAGACGCATATTGATGAGATAATTAGTTGGATCTCCCTTGCTCACTCTATGTGTGCACAAGACAAGGAGAATATAGAAAAAGGAAATGAATGAATTTGAAGAAATGGGAGGACATATCAAGTCAACCCCACAAGTATTTATTTGTCATTCCATATTTTGGATCGAAATAATAATAAATAAATAAAAAGAAAGATTTTTTTTATCATTATTGACTTTGATTTTGGACTTCTAAATGTATATTACAGGCAATAAGCCAATGGAGAATATTCATCTTGGATCACCATGACTATCTCATGCCTTATTTAGGTAGAATAAACACAAAAGGTGTTTGTGCTTATGCATCAAGAACACTATTATTCTTGCGGAATGATGCAACATTCAAGCCAGTAGCAATAGAGCTCAGCTTGCCCGGAACACTCGAAGGTGAGGAGACCAGCCGGGTGTTCCAGCCAGCAAGTCAAGGCACTGAAGGAGCACTTTGGCAGCTTGCTAAAGCTCACGTTGCAGCTAATGACTCGGCCTACCATCAACTAGTCAGCCCCTGGTGAGTTAAAATGATTTTGCTCATCTTAGTACTCAAATATTTATATTTATATATGCCCAAAGTTTGTTATTTCTGTAATCAGTATATAGGCATGATTTATCTCATTATTCATCAACAAGAAATGGAATAAAATTATAACTTTTTATCTCTTTCTTTCAATTTATGCTTGATGATTTATCTCATTATTCATGATGAAGTGGGAAAGTTGTACTATGTTACAAAAATAAAAGTAGAAGGGTTTGAGAAGTTCAAAATATAAATATAAGGGTGTAATCTGTCAAGATATAATAATAAGGATGCAGTAGACAATTTCCAATTAGTTCAAAGGATAACTTATGCGTTGGGCCAAATATTTTTGTTTAGGGTATCTAACTAGGGCACCTGCATGCCATATTGAAATTCCTACAGTACTTGATATCGCATATATCATTACCAATAATTCGTAAAAGTCATGCTTATGTGCCACATGATTTCCAATGCTTCTCTCCCTTACGATGTTTACATTTTGAAGGTTGCACACTCATGCAGTAGTTGAGCCATTCATTATTGCAACTAGAAGGCAATTGAGTACAATGCACCCAATTCATCGCTTATTAGATCATCATTTCAAAGACACTATGCATATAAATGCATTGGCTCGAAGTATTCTCATTAATTCTGGAGGAATCCTCGAGAAGACGCTGTTTACAGGTGAAATATCCATGGAATTATCTTCTGAACTTTACAAAGATTGGAGATTTGAAGAACAAGCCCTCCCTGCTGATCTTCTCAAAAGGTATTTTACCCTAAATGATAGAATCAACTCTATTTCCTTCCATTATCGACATAGAGAGAATCATAGTGATGCCACAAACAGAATCATGCATATGAAGAAAACTATCCAGAATGTGAGAATTTCAGGAAGATCATAAAATTATTTTCCAGGTCTATAAATAAATGAAGGTTAGTAGGCTAAAAATGAGTTCCAGAGAGTTGGACCAAGAAAATTTACTTGATTACATGATTAATGGCTGAAAATAAAGTTGTAAGTTAGATCCAAAACAAAGTCCATAAATGTTTATCTCTAGATATCATTTTATTTCTAACAAAAGTCACACTCATTTTATGTCTATATTTGGTTTATAGCATGACATGTAGTCAAACATCTATGCAAATATCATATCATAAGATGTGTGCACTGCAGGGGAAGTGCATGATAAAAATACCAAATCAATATATTGTCATGATCTTAGTTTAAAAGAGGCATTTTTTAGAATCTGCATGATATAATATTGGTGAAATATGGAGCTCTTACACTATCATCTACTTCTACTATTCATTAAGAGTTGATGTTTTTCAGACGACTGGCCCTGAAACAACCAGACAGTCCTACTGGGGTTCAGCTTCTCTTTGAGGATTATCCCTATGGTGCAGATGGACTTGACATATGGCGTGCCATTAAGACATGGGTGACAGACTTTTGCTCCATTTTCTACAAAGATAACGACTCTGTCAGGTCTGACATGGAAATCCAAGCATGGTGGTCAGAGATTAAAAATGGTCATGGTGACAAACGCAATGAGACATGGTGGTATGAAGTGACAACTGTCACCAACTTAATAGAGGTTCTGACAACTCTTATATGGATTGCATCGGCCTTTCACGCGCTTCAGTGAACTTTGGGCAATATGCATATGCCAGCTACCCTCCCAATCGCCCCATGCTATGTCGAAGATTCATTCCAAAGGAAGGGGAAAAAGAATTTGCCGAATTCCTGATAGATCCAGATAAATACTATCTTAATATGTTGCCCCAAAGATTCGCGGCCACCCTTGGCATAGCATTAATAGAGGTCCTCTCACATCACTGCTCTGATGAAACACACTTGGGACAGAGGCCATTAGAGTGGACTGATAATGAAGAAGTTCGACAAAAATTTGAGAAGTTCAGTCAAAATCTTAAAGAAATAGAGAATAAAATCCTAGAAAGAAAAAGAAATCCCAAGTATAGGAACAGACTGGGCTCTGCCAAGATACCATACAAACTTCTTTATCCAGATACTTCAAATGTTGGGTCCAAAGGAGGCATCAGAGGAAAAGGGATTCCTAACAGCATATCCATCTGACATATCTTCATTGTAACATAAACTTTAAATGACAATCACAATTAAAAAGTACTTATCCAACACACTTCAGATAAAGTTGCTTAAGCATCTTAGGCACCAATTTTCTGGTCTAAACCTAATTGTCATTATATTCTTCAACCGAATATCCATTTTCTTTTTTCCAATAAGAGCTTGGAAAGAATATTAACAGTAATAAAAGCAACAAATAACAAACAAATAAGATTTGCTGACAATCACAGATCTTCTAATAATATATATTGCTTATGGATTGAAAAAGAAATCATGCTGCTCAAAATCTTTAGCCATAAGACAATAAAACACCCTTTTAACCTCATTCTCTCTAGTAAATATATAATCACTAAAAGGAATAAGTATATATACTGATACATCTAAGAATATCTTTTTCTTGAGATGTGCAAGTGCAAGCAAGGTTAACACAGAAAAGATGAAATAAACAAGCATATATGCAGATACATACCAAAAATGTCAGCTACAGCTAGTATAGTTTTGCTCCCTGAGACCTTGACGTTTCACTGAGAACCAGCAGTGCATCAAACATCAGTATATCTGTGAACGCATCAATCTTCCAGTGCTTCTCTTTATTGGCAGACATTTTATCAATATCGACCCTGAACAGCAAATGGTGCATAATCAACAGTGGCAGGATTGCCCAAAACCATATCAGCAACCATTTCTGCAGTACCCAAAGCCTGAAAATTGGACCAAAACAATGAACAGTTCATTTATCACCAAAGATTTTGGCAATATAATTAGCAATTCTCATAGGATCAGTAGAATACAAAATTATCCAGTTTAATTTAATCTTGGAAGACTAGCTTGATTAGCCACCTATATATATGGGGTAAAATAAAATCTTAGATAAACCAACTACTTTCAATGAGAAAGAACACAAATATATCATATTACCATAGAAAGTCCTCCGCCTTTGTGTCCAGTTGTAATGAGCATATTTGGAAAATCAGGCACACACCCAATCACCGGCTTTCCATCAGGCACTGATACCAGTGAAATGTCACTTTGTTAAATATAAAAGGCAGTGGCTCAAAGAATATCCAAATCTTCAATTATAGTTAGTTAGAAATTCTTTCATTTTATTCACAAATCTAAGATATATACTTACTGTAAGGGCGTAAGCCTATTCTTAGTTTTCTGCTCATAGTGAAATCTCTGAGGGACAGCTCTTTTAGTTTGGGAAAGTATTCTCCAGCCCGGTCCCATATATGACCAACAATGGACTCATCCACTTCAGTGTTAAAGCCTGAAAACTCGCGGCTGCTTCCTAAAAAGACAATGTTGTTTTTCATTTCAAAGCCATATATATCATATTTTCTGGAGATAGAAGATATAGAAATATTTAGGATCAGCCTAGAAGGCTCACTCCCTCTCTTGTCAAAATACAAGTACTAGCTCTAGCAATCAAGTATAAGATCTGATCTTGTCATTCACGACCCATAATGTTGTCAGACCTCATCAGAACAATAAAGACAGAAGGGGGAAGTTTTTTCCCTTTTTGATTTGAAAAGGAAAAGACTGAGAATGCATCAGGCTAAAAAATATCAGTTACAATGAAATATTGATCTTAAGTGCCTCTTGGCATGAGAATAATGCTTAAACCTTCCTTATATCTACACAGACACTTAATATGTATCTTCTTATCATAACTAAGAAATAATCCAGATTAGAAGCCATAAAAATAGCACTCGGACTAGAGTACAAAATAATGGCAGCAGCTTTGCTAGACCAAAGAACAAAGAACAAAAGAAAATGTAATGGATTAGAAAAAAAGATTTTACGGTTATCTTGTATTGCAGAAATAAGATCAGGGATTGCACTCTTGACAAGTGCCAAGGTCATCCCTCTCCCATAAAGTTGCAGTTGAAATTCAGAAGTGTAGTAACAAAATCTTACCAAGAACAAGGTTTCCAGCAGAGTCCATTGTGACTGTCATTGAAACAGAAAGGTTTCTCCCCTGATAAACCAGTCCTGATGCTGAATTTGTATGTCTCACACCTGCAGCTTGGTGATCAACATAACCTGCCTCCATCAGGCCATGATTTAATTTAAGGGAACTAAAGTTCTCAAGCACAAGTGACCCTGTCAAGAAGATCGTGTGCAGAACAGGTTATGCACATGATTATAAATACATCACAGGAAAAGAACCATCAAAATAAATCTAAGATAAAAAATTATCCATAAAAATCACCACATCTTGAATGGCCATAATTTCCTTCCAAGGAAAATTAGTGCCACACATTACACGACGACTCTTCGACCATTTATTTTCTTGCTGCAAATTACAAACTATACCTTCCTAACGTATTAAAAAAGGAAGTGCAAACTATACTCCTCTCTCATCATACGAGGTAAAAGTGTATTTTTCACACAGTGAGGAATGGAGGAAGCATATGTATAACAGCATTAGTGTTTAATTTATGAAATAAAGATGGCATGTTGCACTATAAATGGCCCATTAATCAAATGCATTTGCAACCCCCTATACTTATGTGAAATATGCAAATGGGCACTTCCAGGTTTTATTTTCTTCAACCGAGCACTTAAACTTTTATTTTGTGGTCAATTATGCACTTGCAACAATAAAATAATAAATAAAATTTCTGATGAAACACACAACGCATAGGTTTTATATTATTTTATTTGATTATTAGCCTAATTAGTTCTCTTCCAAATATTCCCTCGTCAACATTACATATGTACCACAGTAGAATTTCTCAACTCTTAACTGACAGGTTTCAATCTCCTTTTCTTGAAGGTTTATTGCCCTTTCTTCTTTCTCTTCTTTCTTATAATGTCCAACATTGCTTTCCCTTCCAGTGGAATTTCAATCCAATCCAAAATTGATTTCCTAAAGCAACCTGATCCCGCCCAATCCCAGCCCAACATTACCAAGTGTTGTACATCAAGAAGTCACTGCCATTAATATTGGACGCCGAAGAAAATTCAACAACAATAACAAGAAGATAAAGAAATAAAGAAAGCAAAAAAAATGGTGACTAAGCATAGAAAAATCAGATCAAGAATTCAAAATTAGGCCTTTCTTTCTTATACTTCCTGTGCAAAAATGATAGTTTGATTGTTAAGTACTTTGGCTCAATTCTTCAAAAGGATGGAGATTGCGAAGAAGATGTTAGCCAAACGATTAAAATATGTTGGATGAAGTAGAGGAGCACCACAAGAGTTTTATATGACCAGAAGATGCCAATTAGATTGAAAGGTAAATTTTACCGCATTGCAATACGTCCTGCTATGATATATATGACAGCAAGTGTTGAGTATTAATAAGACAAAACATGGGTAAATTGTATATTGTTGAAATGAGAAGACTAACATAGATGTGTGAACATATAATAATGGATAGAATCTGTAATAAATGCATTAGAGAAAAGATGGGGTAGCACCTTTTGAGAATAAAATAAGAGAATATAGATTCAGGTATTTTGGTCATATGAAGCGAAGATCTAGTGATGCGCCTATTAAAAATACCGAACAAGTTAAGGTGGATATAACTAAGAGAAACGGAGATAGACCTAAACTAATTTGGATAAAAGTGGTTTAATATGATCTTACGACTTTACAACTCTCTAAAAATGTGATCCATAATTGCTCCAGTTAAAAAAAGAGAATTCATAAGCTGACCTCAATTAACTTGGAATTAAAACTTTATTGAGTTGAGTTGAGTTGAGTTGTATTTTTGAAAAGGCTCAATTGACATAAAATAAAAATTAAGTGCTCAATTGAACAAAATAAAACTTGAAGTGCATGCGCTTGCCGATGTGGAATTATGTATAATAGCATTAGTGTTTAATTTATAACCTAAAGATGGCATGGCTCATTAATCAACCGGACCAGGTTTTAAATGAAAAAAAAAATTGCGGCTATTTAGAAAATTTTTGCAAAATCAGCAATATCTTGATTTATTTGAATAAATTCAGAAGTTAAAGCTAAAATTTGGAAGAAAAAAATTTGCCAATAAATTTTCACATGCCAAGCAAATTACACAACTAGCATAATCTTGTAGTCTAACAATTTATAGCTGATAAAATGAAAACACAAAGAAAACAATTCAGGTTAAACCATGTCTGACAGTACAAGTAAAGATTGAAGATCTATAAAGGGGGTATAATAATAATAAAGTAAAAATGAGGCGAAAATTCTGTTCAAACTCTAATACCAACCTTCCGAGGCTTAACAGGGACATTTAAAGTAGTATCAGATTCTCTAAAAAGCTCCCGCATCAAAGATCCACTCCAACAACCAGCAGCAACAACAATGGCCTTCCTACCATACAAGGTATTCTTGGAAGTCTGAACAGCTTTAACCTCTCCACTGCTAGAAGATCTGAGAACAATTGCTAATCTTATAGATCATATCAACTCTAAATGAGACAGTTATATCTGTAAGACTAGTGCTTGTGTGTACTAAAAACAATGAAAAAATTACGATAACAAACCTCAACAAACTTGTCACTTGATCAAGATAAAACTCTGCATATCGCCCTTTTGATGCAAAATGTCTATTAGCCTAAATATCAACCATATTTAACATTAATAAAACCTCAAAAAAATCCATATTAAACATTTATTTCTACTGCATATGAACGTAATAAAAAGTGGAGCCAGTGACGATTTTTTTAAAAAAAAAAAGAAAAGGGAAATTTTTTGCCGATTAGTTGACATAAATGAAAAACTAAGAAACCTTTTCAATACATGCAACAGTTTGCTGAGCATCCAATTGACAGTCATCTGGAAGAAAGACAGCCCCACCACATTCCCCAACCTCCAGTGCAGGTTCCTCCAGTTTCAGATCATGACCGGCCAAATACCGTGCTCTTAATCCAGCTTCAGATAGCTGTTTCACCTTCCTTTTCAAAGCCTCCCAACTCTTTGGGGGTTCTGCCCACTAACAAACTTCCTGAAAATTACAATTACCCATTACATATATAAACTGTCTTATCACTTTATAGCAGTTAAAACCAATTTTACGTGCAGACAGATCGAAATAACACCAGAAGTTGTGTTTTGATAAGAGAAGATTTAAAAATACCGGTCTTCTTCCAGCCCAACACCTCCAATGGATTCAGCCCTCGATCACGGATGCTTTCTGCAAACATCCTCCACATGTTCGTGGCATCGCATTGTAAAGTCCCATGTATCGCTCTCCGGTGACTTGTGCGTCATCCATATGTAACCTTGCCCTGGAACCACCACAAATCTCAAACACATAGTGAATATTTCTTCTTACTATCAATCACAGTAAGTTTGGAAACAGAAAACTACAGAAATCATTTACCTGCACCAGTAGCACCAGAGCATGGGACTTCTTTATCAAAGACGGCGACGGATAGGTCCGACCCGATCAGGAACTGCCGAGCAATAGCTAACCCGATGATTCCAGCACCAATGATCACAACATCGAAGGTATGGGTAGAAGCTGTCATAACGGGTTTGGGTCCGAGTTTTAGGGTACTGTGACTTGACAAAGAAAAAGGTTTCCCCGGTAATTTGGAGCCAAAAAAGCTTGTTTTGAAAGCAACGGTACATAAATGTCGGCTGCTTGAAAGTGAAACGACGTCGCGGTTATGCGTATTGGAGCCTGGAGAATATAGAGAGATCGCAGCCATCACTAGCAATCAACAATGGAAACTATGAGCAAAGAAGTAGTAAAGTCAAGGTATAGTTGACCAGTCAGGAAATCGAAGAAAACTGGTTGACAGGCAGTAACAGTTCACCATATTACACTTTTTTTAAATCGCTATTAAATTACATTACTATCCTTAGGTTCAAGAACGATTATTAAAATTCTGAATAAAGTAATCTGAAGAATACTATAATCTTGTTAATTCATAAGTACTAGAATCACATTTCTTTTTCTTACAGAAGTGTATTAATATTGATATTTATCTGGGCAGTGAACAGCAAAGAGGTTGTCCTTCATTTCATGTTGTCGTGACCAAACTAAAAATTTACTGAGGGGTTAAAATTTATCGAACAGTAGTCGACGAAGATTATCAGTGAGCCGGCTGGTGATGGGACTGCCTGCTGATGGCTTGGGAAGAACAGAGATAGAAGGAAGAAGGAGAGGGGAAGAGGAGAAGAGGGGCTGCGTAGGCAGACCCTTTATTTTTATTTTTGAACCCTTGACGAAACGAGATCATTTTATAAAAAAAAAAAATTAACCCCTAGCGAAACGACGCCTTTTTACCAAGGATTAATTTATAAAAAAAAAATAAAACTATTTGTAGCGAGTGGTTCGTCTACCTCTCGCTGTACAAGTTTGCAACTCAACCCTCTTAAATGGGGGGCTAAGTTTAGCTCCACCGGCGGCTAAAATAAACCTCCTCTTCTGATCGCCCTCGTAATAATTTATTAAAAAATGATTATTACATAAACAGTTTATATTAATATTATATGGGCATCAACAATTCATTAAAATAATGGCATAGTTAACAAGGAAAGTTTGGTTGAATTATTATTTTAAGATCATATTCACCTTCGGGAGTACATCCAATAAGTTAAATTTAAATTTGTGACTTTGCTGGATAGTTTTTTTTTTTTAATTTTTTTTTTATCATTTTATCATTTTTTTTCCTCATTGTGAATGCTGAAAAAATGAAGCTCTTTCGATAAGCATGGGTGATATGCATCGACATCATTTAATGGAAAACTAAGGACAATTAGGATATTTGAAATAGAAAAAATAATGAATATTCATAATTTTTCTCTATAAAAATAATTAATGAGTAATAAATTTTCACTTATTCTTTCCTATTTAAATTTCTTTGTTTAATTTTTTAAAAAAAATTGTTTGATTAAAGAAATAAAATTAAAAATTAATATTTTCACTATTGTTTTTGTCAAATTCCCGTTCAATTCAAAAAATATTTTAATATATTACATATATCTTATTATAAATATTTTTATAATATATAAATATAAAAAATTTTAATATTATATATTTATATATTAATTACATTAATATATAAATTATTTTTTGCTTGAAATATTATGAAATATCAGGAACTGTAAGATAGTGCGGAAAATTTTATTTGCTTGTAATTGGCTAAAAGTCCCACACGAATGGAGTGTATTATTTGTCATTTATCTATTACGACATAGGATGACAGTCCTCCAACTATCAATAAAGTAGGAAATAAAGGTAGGCTTTTTGCCAAATTAATCCTTTTGCTTTTGTTCTTTTATATTTGTTTCCCAGCAAGGAAACGACTGTAAAAATCCAATGCTTCTTGTGGTTTGTATTCAGGGACAGTATGTCCAGAACCCTGCACCAACACAATCAAATAAGAGAAATGAGATTCACAATGCAAAAATCACAAAAAATTTTGAATAATCAGTGCGTCTAATTCATATTTGCAAATGCATTAGAGGCACATTTGCGTTTACCTTAATTGTTAAAAAGGTGAGATTGTTCTCATATCCTTGTAGAAACCTGCATCCAATAAACAATCAAAAGGGTTTCTTAGTAATATTATTTCAAGATCCATCAAAAGTAAAATCATAAAAAAAAATTAAGCATGATAATAAATTTTATATGCTCAATAATTTCAAAAAAATAGTTATCTTGCTCAATAATTTCAAATAATTAGCTATCCTGCTCAATAATTTCAAATAATTAGTTATCTTGCTCAATCATTTCAAATAATTAGTAATCTAAATGGATTCTCGAGAGATTTTTGTTGAGAAAAGTTAATGAAGGTACCCAGCAACTTGTTCATTTGAAGTCCATGGCCTCCATTCATCCACTACTTTATATCCCATTGATCTTGTCCAAGCTTCACTACCAGTGTATGGAACACACATATCGTGATCCCCACTATCAAGAAAATTAATAGCAACTTGCATCAGTCATGAGAAAACACAAAATGAAGGGTGAGATTCCTGTGGAACTTGATCATAAAATTTTGATCAAGATAAACTAATTTTCTTACCAAACTAACTAACAAAATTTTATTTTGGTGATGTACCTGAATATGAGTGCTCGATATCCCCTCAGAGTGAGGTTCCTGTGGAACTTGATCATGCTCCCAGCATCATGACTAAAGATTATTCTACCCGAGCATAAATCCCAAGTACCAGCTTCCTGTTTGGTTGCAAGTTCCACAAGTTATCTACTTTTGCAAAAGTGTATTAAGAATGAAATTAATGGCATGAACTCACCTCATCAGCATGGATTGCTTTCCTGACTGCTGCATTGTTTAGCCATGCGGTAGCAACTTCATCACTCTAAAGAGATGATATTGCAGATAAATAAGGATTTGTCGTATTCTTTCTCAAGGGAAAAAAAGTGCAAATCGGCTATAGATCGAGCATAAGAATGGGCAAGAACGAGTAATATATGATAAAGAAGCATAACAGGATAACAGAACATAAATATATATATATATATCAAGAACAAGAAGCTTTATTGTTTAAAGCTTCAAAAATTAATTAAGGAACGTTTCAAAAGAATATATAAAAGATCAAATGATAAAATGACATACAGTGCATGGAACATTTCCGCTGTTGAGGAGCTGTGGCCAAGTTGGAACGATTCCCTCTCTCACAGGAGCTCTGAGAGGCCAGGCACGACCAAACATCCTTTTTCTCACAGGAAGAGGCCTATCTGTCTCACCTAATTGCATAAAGCTAGAAGGTAGCCTTATTTTCATATCTGTAACCTCCTTCGGGTCATTGCCATGATAGCACGGTTCTAAAATGTTGTATATATTTAAATCTGCAACGGTCTGACATTCATAAAATTCTTAAGTAAACAACAGAGAACACATGATTAAACTTCTCTTGAAATCATGGTTTAGAATGTTCCATTACCTTGTCAACCTTGGCAAGCATGGTCGCACAAGTTTCACTATGTGGATCATAGAAATTTCCCTTGCACTCATTGTTTACCCCCTGCAGAATGCAACTTACATTATCCAGAAGAATTTTGGAGAAGAGTTCAAACAACAGTGAACAACATAGAAACTACAACTCCTTGTTTCGAGACACAGATTTGCAATAATTCAATTCAAATGAATTATAATTTATTAATTTTCACCTTTGGAAAAAGGTAATTTATAGATTCAACTCTTTTAGTATAAAATTTTAATGTAAATAGAAATCATATCATTTCACAAGATTTTAAATTATACACTTAATTTATAGTCAAATTATACAAATATATATTCTAATCTCCTAAAATTTTAACATTATTAGTTATTCTTAAATAAACAAATGTAATTAAGAAAATAAAATAAACTGAATCCATTATATATAAAAAATGTTGCACAAGATTCCAATTCAATTAATGAATTTTCCGATGAATTGAATTAAATTCTTTCAAATAAGGATATAAGAAACTTTCATGAAAATGGCATTGCATCTAGAATTAATTCGAGAATTCCCCAAGGATAAACAGGCTCTTGAAGAACAAAGTAAATAAAGCAATAACCCAGGAGGAGAGATAAATCCACCAATTTCCACATGAATTGGGTTTATTCCCATTTTTTCATGGGTGCGAGACCTACCTCTCTTTCCACCCATTATTAGCTTAAAAGAGCAAAACAACATATAAAGAGGATGTAGGTTTTGTATTTTTTTAATCTGGGATGTAGGTTTTGTATTTTTTTAATGTGGGATTCTTTTGAAATACAAATATGTTCCAACACTGAATACTATGCTCACCTCAAATAGGTCATTTGAGATTAGGCCCATCCCATGTGCAAAAGGAACAAGAGCATTGCCATCAAATACCTCATCAGTAACTCCATTTCCCACCAAATATCCCTGCATGACATAATTTAAGATTGCAGCCACACCTTTTAACTTCAAGAAATGACTTACCAAAGATTACATACCTTGAAATTAAGGGTGGGCTTTACACCAGCATCAAGCCCTATCAAATATCCAAAATAATGCATATTAGGATTATCTCATCACATGCAACTCAAAATCACAAGAAATCAAAATTACCTTTCACTACTTCATAAGAAAGCATTGGCACATACACTCCAGCATAGGACTCCCCAGAAATAAAGAAAGGATTGGAAAGGAACTCTGGATAAAGCTCAAACCACTGATGCAGAAGATCAAATTGATGAGACTAACATACAATGGAAAGCAAGTATATATAGATCAAATTATGACTTTTTTTTCTTTATTTTCTCTATTTCATTTTATACCTTCAGGAGAAATATATGTGAATCCAGAGCAGTCTTTATATCCCCGGTTATGTAATCAGATTCATTCTTAGAATAAGACAGCCCAACACCAGCAGGGGAATCTAAATATAAAATGTTGGAAACCTGGAAAACAAAGAATAATAAAGATATGATTCGTTTCATACAAATGGAGAAAATGGAACCCAAAAAAAGTTGTAAAAGTTACAAATTGCAAAATTTCTGCAAAGAAAAAAGAAAAAAAAAAAAAAAAAGAAGCATCTTTTAGAACAAAATGAAGCCAACCTTGGACCAGCTATATCGATTAAGATGCAATATAGGCAGATCTGCAGATGCACTTCCAGCTTCAAAATTGAAAGGGCCTGCATAATGAAATTTTAGCAAAGCAATCTTATTTCATAAGAAAACCAAAGAACTAACACAGAAAAGCCACAAGAAATTCATTAACGGGGACAACACATTTGGCACATAACATAAAATCCAAAATCAGTCTAATCAAATCATCAAAACAATTGCCTTTGATTGATGGATATACAATACAAAAATTCGTGATTTTGGGTCTCAAATTATTATTAAAAAATTAAATTGCTTGTTGAAAAGCCAAAAATATAACAAAAAAGACAGGCTAACTATTAAACAACATGCATTGCTTCAGTCAAATTAGGTTCTCAAGTCTTAACTAACATAATCACTGCAGTATATATTCAAGAAAGAAAAAAAATTTTGAACAATTGGTACCGTGCTCATATACAAATCCATCAAAGCTAGAGCATCCAGGTCCACCATTGAGCCAAAGAACAACAGGATCCTTCGATGGGTTTCCTTCAGATTCAACAAAGTAATAAAACAATTTGTTGCCATGGCTTTCGTCAACAGTCACGTACCTTTAAAAACCCAAAAAAAAACCCACAAAAAAAGCATCGGTTCCAATAAAATCACATATTGAGTAACAATTACATAACTTTTTTTGATAGTAATATAGAATTTTATTATTTTAATTCTTAATGGGGAAAAGCATATTACATAACTTGAATTTTATTATTTTAATCAGTTCCACAACAATTACATAACTTGAATTCCTAAAACTTGGGAGAACATAGAAAACAGAGGAATCTGAAGCAGCAGCAGCTAATATAAGCAACATATTATATAATACAAATAGAGAAATAAAGAGGTAGTTAGAAGCATACCCAGCATAGTGTTTAGATGGAAAAGTACGATTGTAACCAGGGAGTTGAGTAACAAGAGCAGTTTGAGGAGCAGAGTGAGCGAGTAGTACAAAGGTCGAGAAAATGAAAAAAACAACGAAACTGTATAAGATGGGACTTGTTTGAGGCTTATCCATGGCTACTTGAGCTACTATGAACAGAAAAGGCTTGATCTTTTGAACTAAGAAATGATATTCATCATAAAAATAGTGTGAAAAAAAAATCTACTCAGACAGATACTGTTAATCGACCCACCACTACAATACAATACAATCTCAAAGGCGAACTTAAAAATAATTTATTTAAGGACGCTGAACCGTAGCTTTTGATTTAAACTTCAGAATAAAAAATGGTATCTAAATAGAAAGAAAATAAAGACCGAATCAAAATAATTATTCATTTTCTTATTTAATTTATTTTATAATCGGAATTAAAATTAATATGATTATTTTTTTATTATTTAAAAAATTAAAAATATTATAATTAGACATAATGAAAAAATAAATTTATTAATTTTATTTTAAAATTTCAAAAAAATTAATTTTAAATTTTATTAAGAAAAATAAATTTATTTATTTAAAAATTTAAAAATATTGTAGTTATAAAAAATGATAAAAATATATTAAATTGATTATATATTATTTTAAAATTTTAATTTTATTTTATTAAAATATTTTATTTTATTTTATTAATTTTATTTTAAAATAAAAATATGAATTTTTTAATTTTTAATTTTAATTAAAAATTAAATTTGATGCTAGCAGAAAATAATCATTCCTTTAATGGAATAATGTAATTTTTATTATTTTATTTATTTTACTTAACCAAATAATATTAGTTAGAATAACTCATTACTAAACACAATATTATATTTATGATCGATTTTTTTTTAATATAATATTTTAAAAAATTATTTTAAAAAATTTTAAATTTAATTTGATATTTATAAAATATTTATTTATTTATTAAAGTTTTTTATGAGTAGCAAAAGAGTGGGGGGGGGGGGGGGGGGTGGGGGTGGTTTGTTGTTGGACATTTTTATTTACTTACAAGCAAAGATCCATAAGAAAGAAAGGCGGAAGGAATGGGATTATGCACGTGGTAGTAAAGTAGTAAGTGTAACAGATTTTAGAAGGAATGATCAGTGAAGTCGCCATTCTCCATGTGCCAAACCAATAATAAGTTGAGAAGCTCAAGGAACAAGACACCTGGTCGTCCACGCCAATTATTTACTTCTTGATATAACCAGTTTGCGCTTTTGCTCAAAAAAAAAACATGTCTTATATTTTATATTATATAAATGATTGGGAGAATTCTCCAAACTATATTTTAACAATCTCACCACGAAATCTTTAGATTACATCACATGAAACGATATATCTATTAAGTTTTTTCTCTTATATAAAAAATTTAATATTTGAACTCATTTATTTTAGCCTATTAATATTTTAATATTATTAACTCTAAAATATAAGAGTATATATGTTATTAGTATTAGCCAATAAAAAAGAAAAGAGAGAAAGAGAAGAGAAAAGAAAGAGATTTTTTTCGTAAAATAAGTCAAATAGAATAGTCTCGATTTTTCAGCGCGATCTGACGGTCATTCGAGTTCGATAAGGCTGAAATTTGGAAGAGGATTCATCGATCTCCATTCTGAACGATGGAGATCGATTTTGTACTACTAGATTGCTGACATTTGTGGCTCGAAATTTACTGTTTACGAGCATTTCTGCAGCAGCGATTAATTCATTTTTTTTTTTACTATCGGATAGTCATTTGTGGCAGGATTTGGCTGAAATTTGGTGAGCGCATTTAGAATTTATTGTTCTTTAATCTGGACGGTGAAGATCGAATTTGAACAACCGAAGCTCATCCATTGGCATGAACAGTTATTATTTTGAGTGATTTTTCTCCATTATCTTGTTTATTTCTCGTTATTTGGTTGATTTGGTGTTACTATTTTACTTGAGGGTTGTTGTAATAGTTTGTAGTTGTTGTAAATATTAATTTTAATAACGTAGCTCTTTTACTTGGACCAAGAGAGGTCCCGTGGTTTTTATCCTTCATATTGAAGGAGTTTTTCACATTAAAAATTTTTGTATTTATATGTAATTGGTTTTGTATATCTTGAGGCAGAGTTTGTAATATATGCTTAAATTCATTCAAGTAGGAAAAAATTAATCTGGGTTCATTCCATCAATATCCCCCCTCAAAACTTCAACACTTAAATTCTCCACACTATTTTCAATTTTATATTTATTAATATTTTTCATATAAAATTTAAAATATTTAATCTACTATTAAATATTTTTTATAAATTGTTAGTAATATAAATTCGGATATAAAAAATAAGGGTCGCTCAAAAAATTGATTAAATTAAAAATTAAACAGAAATCAATCAAATTGAATCGAAAAATACGATTAACTAAATCGATGGTTTTGGTTTATATTTTTAATTTTTAATTTTTTCGGTTACGATTTTTAGTGATAAAAAATCATTCGATTTGGTTAATAAAATTGAATAGTTAACCATATATAAATAATTAAATTATAATTAATATATATTAATTATAAATTATGTATAAATTATACATAAATTATAAATTATTTTATATAATAAATTATAAACTAATAAATAAATTATAAATTATATGTATATTAAATTATAAAATATATATGTTAAATTATTATGATGGATTATATTTGAATTTAAAATATATATTTTATATTTTAATTGTGTATTTGTGTAAATATTTATTATTGCAATGAGTTATATTTAAATTTTTTTTTGTTAAATATATGCATGAAATGTTAAATTTTATTATATATATATAATAAATAATTAAAAATAAAAAATAATGATTAACCGTCCATTAAGTATTTAACTAATAAATGATTAACTGTTTATTTATGATTTAATTTAGATTTGTAATTTTTATAAATTAAAATTAATAGACCAATTTTTTTTTACCCTCATAGTCCAGTTAATCGAACAGAGCACCCCCTGTGAAAAAATATAATCATTTGTAATTTGTATAAAAAGGTCTTAAATATAATCACCCTCTATTAAAATTTAGGAAATATGATAAATTTTAAGAATATTAAAAAATTAAGAAATATGAAATTGATTATTATATTATAAAAATACATTTTGCATATTGCTTTTCTTCTGCTTCTTCTATATTCATTTATTATGTAGACCATTTTTAATTATTTTATTCAAATTTAAAAATTTTAAATGACAACGTCCATTTCAGATGAAAATATATTTTTTTTTTCTATTTATAAAAAGATGACACACGAATTTGAGTCTTATTGGTAGAAAATAATAAAAAGAAAAAAAATAGTAAAAGATAGACCAAGAAAATTGAATATTAATAAATCTTAAAAATTCTCAAGTTATAAATTGGATCCGATGGTGATGGCTTAGAAGTGCCAAACCATGTTAAAATCATATCATTATTTAAATAGGAAAAAAATTAATTAAAATTCCACTTAATTTCACCTCATTCATTGAGTCTCAAATATAAAAATAAATTAATAAAATAAAGTATGATAGGACTGCATTAATTAGCATTATAGCATTAATTACTTTATTAGCATTAATTATTTTGACTTTTGAAAACAAATTTGTAAATTAAGGAAAAAACACAAAAACAAATAACGCAACCGACGGTAAAAAGGAACTTCACATTATAATTAGGGATTTGATCCGAGTCGAATTGATTCATTTAGAACTGCAATAAATATTTTTATATAGTAATTTGTAAGCAATATATTATAATAATTTAAAATTTTAAGTACGGCAATTTTTTTTAATAAACAATTTTTTTAATAAATAATGTAAAAATAATTTTATAATTCAAGATTGTAATAAAATAAATTTGAAATAAGAATTTCACAAGTAATAGTTTCTTATTGCTAATAAAAAATTAGAAAAATTCAATTTTTTAGTGCTGAAAAAAACTCGAATTTATATTACAAAGCTATTACTCCTAATAATTGTTTTATTTGGCAAAAAGCTGAATTCCTCTCTTTTAATATAGGCCTTTGTATAAAAATACCCAAAAGTGAAATATTATTTATTTCAATTTAAGAAATTGTATTTTTAAAATCCTAAATGCAGCAAGGTATTTAAAAATAATAATAATAATAATATGACATGTTCATATTTGATTTGACTTTGAAAAGATGATTTATACCAAATTTTTTTAAAAAAAAAAGAAAAAAAAATTGAAAGATTTATAAAACTACCTAAAAAAATTTTTTATTTTAAAAATACTATAAAAAATAAAAATATTTATACTTATAGAAAAAGTTAGATCAAATTTTCAAAAATACCTCACTTCTCATTAAAATAATTTTTTTAAAAATACATATTCTCTCACTACAAATAATATTTTATTACAATTTTAATATTTTTTTTCAAACTCCACTATTAAATAAATATATTTTAATAAAATAATAAAAATTAATATTTTAAATTATATTTTTTGTATATAAAATATTTTATTTTTATATAAAAAATTTAATTTTAATTACAAATATCAAATAAGCACTCATAAAAAATATAAAAAAAATATATTAATAAAAATTATTAAGTTAATTTTTCAACAAATTTTACATATTATATAGTTAAAAAATAAATTTAAAAAATATTAATTTCTTTATGTAGATGTTGTGTAGATATTTTGTATATGTTTGATAGATGTTATATATGTGTTATATATTTATTATATATGTTATGTATTTTATATAAATGCTATGTGCATGTTACGTGTGAATAAAAAATTTAAAATATAAATTTAAAATATTATGTAGATATTTAACAAATATTTAATAGATATTTAGTATATGTGATAGATATTATTTATTTATTATGTGTGTTTAAATAAAAAAATAAAAATAAATAAAAAGATAAAAACAAAACAAAATAAAAAAATAAAAAATAGCATCAAAAAGTAAAAAAAAAAAAGTTATTCATATTTTTATAGAATTGAAAAAACAAAATTGTGATCCCCTATATTTCATAAAGCAAAAACACAAAATGGGTATCCACTGTAATTTTCTCAAAAAAAATTATTACTTCTCCAAAATTTAACACCGTATTCAACAAGAATGATGACTAAATTGAGCTTATAACAAGTTGCATTTTATAACATAAAATAATTTGATAAGATATATTAAACTTTATAATAAATTATGTTTTACTATACAAAATAACATATTATTTAGGTTGGATCGTATTTCTTATTATAAGCGGAAGATATTTTTTATAGGAAAGATTACGCCAATTATAAAAAATTCAATGTCCTTTCTATCTTTACGGTAGTCAATCTTTGTTTTCATATTACGAAGTTTTTTTTTTACGGGTTTTCTACAGCAATTTTTATTTTTTATTTTTTATTTTTTTATTTTTTTATTTTTTATATTTTATTTATATTTATATTTTTATTCTTAAATATTTTTTTTATTTTTATATTTTTATATTTATTATATTTTATTTATATTTATATTTTTTTATTTATTTATATCATATTTTTAATATATACATAAAAAATATATTTACATAATATATATACAACATATATAAAATATATACTTAATAATATAAAAAATATCTACAACATCTACGACGTATATACAACACATCAACAATACATCTACATAATATTTTTAATATTTATTTAATTTTATTTATTTAATTTTTTATTCTCAAAATATCCACACTATATTTATACAATATTAACACAATATTCAATATTTTTTACATAAAACATACATAATTTAAATAACAAAAATATAATATACATATAATATCTATAACACATCTACAACATATATATAATAAATCTATAATACATCTTCATAACAAATTTATATTTTTTTCATGTATATAATATGTAAAATTTATTTAAAAATAAATTTAATGATTCTTATTAATTTATTTTATTTTTTATTTTTTAGTGTTATTTATTTTTTATAATTAAAATTAAAATTTTTTTCTTTTTATAAAAAATTGTGATTTTTATATGATGAAAAATATTTTGAAATATTAATTTTTATTATTTTATTATAATTTTTTATTTAATAGTGAAGTTTGAAAATAAAATAAAATTTAAAGTAAAATATTGATTGTATTTAGGGAAGATATATTTTTTTAAAAAAAATTATTTTATTAATGAATGAGGTATTTTTAAAATTTTATATTAATTTTTTATAAAAGTATAAATATTTTTAGCTTTTATAGTATTTTTATAATAAAAATTATTTTAGGTAGTTATAAAAATGTAAAAAAAAGAAAGGAATAATTTGGAATGCACTGTGAAGAATCATATCAGACTGATATATGAAGTGATGACATGGACTCAATTTATAATATGCATATAATTTTTTGGAAACTGCTTAGTTTTAACTTTGAGCAATTATTAAGGATTCAGTTTGATTGACTCAAATTTGTGTATAAAAGAGCGTAATTAAGTCATCTTAAAATAAAAGGACGAAATTGAACTTCAACTTATAATTAAGAGAGAAATTGCGTTTTTGGCTTTTTATTTTATCTGTAAAGATAAATTATGCAAAATAATAATAAAAAAAAAACAAGTTGAATATATAGATCGGATTACCCGCCAACTTGGAAGATCCTTCTGAAAAATGGGTAGATTTTAAAATAACTAAAACCAAACCATACACGCAAGTAAAATGCACAAAAAATGCATAATGGTTAGTTAGCCAATCAAAAATTTAGTTGAATCTTCAAAGTTCTTGATTGGGAACTAATACTAGTGACAATGGAGCTTTTGATAACACACTTGAATTGCATGAATACATCAAATACTATTAACATAACACCACAAATGATGCATGTCAATTTCTATGATACAAGCCTTTTATCCAACAACATATGCTATGCTACTTTCAATGGACCAGTTCATATCCAGTGGAAATGGGTTGGCATTTTCTCATGTTATGCCGATTTGTATATATCGAATTTAAAACCGTAAATATACGATTCGTAATAAGTAATATAGTGATAGTAAGAGTCGATCCTACAAGAAAGAAATAATTTAATTAACTAAAATTCAAAGTAACTATTATCTGAAAATTAAAAATTTGTAACAATTAAATTTATACTATTGGTTTTAAATCTAGCTTAATTAAGTATTCTAAACTAGGTATTCAAGCAATCAATGATAAATAGTAAGATTAGGTTTCAATGGAGTTTTTACTATGGATTTAATTAATAAAACATTAAAGTTCAATTTTTAAATCCTAAATATCCAATATTACTAAATTCATCAACTTCTCTCTCAAGCAAGGAGAATAAAATTGGACAATGATTAAATTATCATTCTCATATTAAATAATCAATGTCCAATTTAATTAAATCAGGATATCAATTCTAGATCCCTAAGTAATTAATTTATCTCTAAACTTAATCACTCAAAGTTGATAATTCTACATCAAAAATCACATTTAACTTTCGTATTTTATATGATTCTTTAAATTTAATAATTGGTGGCCAAAAAATTGCTAATCAATTAAATCAAAATCATCAAATCAAGGATAAAAGAAAATCAATCTATGTATATTAATAAATTATAATCAAACTTATAGTTCAAACATCCAAATCTATCTAATTCCACAAAGGGATTAGTTATTCATAAATAAATTAAAAAATAAAAACATAGAAACTAAAAATAGAATTTATAATTCTAATATTCAAAACAAGAAAAGAACAGAACATTAAATAAATCATAAACTTAAAAATATGAATAAAAAAAAAGTTTAAACTAGACAACCGAAGACTCTTGTAGAAACAATAAAATCCTCCTCAAGCCTAGTCTTTTTCTTTATTTGATTTTCAATGGTGGAAAAACTAATTTACTCTAGACAAAATATGAAAAAGTGTATTAAATAACTCTAGAATGGCTCCCTACCGTGTACTGTTCACGCCACCTTTTAGTAATCAAAATTAGCCCTTCAAATCAGACTCCTATTTCTACTCAACTTCTGTTTTAAAATTCGAATTTCAAATTAAAACTCGATTTTCTATTAGATATCCTCCTCATTTCCAATTGACTCCTTCACTAAAGTTATAGCCCCAAAATAGTAGATGATGTTAAGGTTTTAAATCACCTCATTTGGACTTAAGACACTCTAATTATGGCCCATTTACTCTCAGTGGTACAAGCTGAAACTCTGATTCTGTAATTATATCCCAACTTCGACTTTAAAATTGGAGACCCAAACGAACTCGGAATTATATCAAAATAATAGAACATCCAATTGAAGGTTCAGCTAAAATTTAAATTCAAAACTAGAAATCTATTTCGTGAAATTATGTATGTCAATGTAACTGAACAAGGACAATTTTGCTTCTGAAATCTTACTTCTGTAAGGGAGATAATAGGCCACAGTAATGCTATTATCTGGCAAAGAAAGCTCAGATGTATCGATTTCTGGATTTACAACGCTCACGTAAACCTCCTGTCCCAGATACCAACAGTTGAGATTCTGTGTACAGAGATTCCAAATGCCAGCATTGTCGAGAGAAACTAAGATGGCAGTCCAAGCTCCAGGAAAGACCTGTATTTCTAAACATGATGAGCATAAATTCCTTTTTATGTGAATCATGATTCATGTTCATGTAACTCGCTTTATACTCGGAGAAACAGAAGTAACAGAAAAACCAATCCATAATTTTTTTTTTCTGTACAACCCTTTTGCAAATTCACTTCCCCTTCTGATTTCTGTCAGACAAGACTAGGTATAAAATGATAAGTGCACATTCAAAACAAAGATTTGATATTTCAACAAATCGCATAACATATCTACTCGGTAATATAAATTATGTTACACATTATTTTTTTCAGTTAATGTTATAAACTATTTAGATTCTGAAGAAAATACACCATTATTTTAGTATGTGGTTCATGCAGTTTAAGTTCATATCAGTATATAATTCTCCTTGGTTACTTTCTAGAAAATAACTCCAGATTTCTTTTTCTATGATGTTTTAGGGGCAATCTCTAGTTTTCTTTTCCAAAAAACACACTCAGATATCATCTTCCTTTGTTTCAGTTTCTGTTCTCCCCCTAAGCTTTCCCAATGACCTCATACAAAAGCATTTGGAATGGAGACTAGAAGAGAATATACCTGTATAGTGCATCGAGCAACACCATCCCAGTGATAGATATGGGCCTCTGCTATTCTCTGTCCACACTCCAAAATCCATACTGCAATACAGACAAAGAAATTGCAAAATTTAAATTTCTAATTTCTGCATCTATTGCTTAGGAATAGAGATGGTGAGCGTATCAAAAAACAAAGCTCACCCCACAACAAAGAATGCATATCCATCCAAATGGTAGCTCTGGGCAGTGGTGTCATTGTTCTGAAAGATTATTTCCATAAAACCTTTGAAAGTGCCGTTAATTAGAGATGTATCTACTTTGGGAGGTCTGTTAGGGAAGTCGAGCTTGTAGACGCCTGAAATGTTATATTGCTAAGCAAGCTTCAAGGGTGTTGAAGGTGGTAAGTATGAAATGCCATTAAGGGTAGTACGCCACTTTCCATTAATAAGTTCTGCTGGCTTATTTAGGATCACAGTCTGCCACAGTAATCTCACCATATCTGAAAGATCCCTGTGTATTTGGACGAGCTGCACCAGCAGAGACATTCCATCTGAAAATGCACAGAGATAACAAAAATCAATCAACAATGAGCCCAGCAACCATGAAAATCAAAAGCAGTTATTTGCACATGAAAGTTCAAGGAATTGAACTAGATATAAAAGCAAACAATTAGCCTTTTGATTTTAATGTTGCATCAATTCCTCCGTTCTGTAAAACTTGCAACCAAGCAGCTTAAAAGATTATCTCATCCCAGATTATCTATTGATCAGCATTCTATTACACGGTAAAGAAACATTTTTTAACAGCTCAAAATGGTAGAGGTTAACAATATCTTCAATGTTAATCCAAAGAGATGTGTATTAACTACAACCTTATGGATCTTGCTTGATTCATTGAGAAATATGTATCGAATTCATTAGAAGGATCATGAAGAGGACCTGAAGCTGGTCCCTGAGAATTGGAATAGTGCAAGAAGGCAACTCCAGCGGCTTTAGTCCAGATAGATGAATTTACATATTGGGGACTGGCAACAATGTAGTAATCACTGGTAGCATTTTGATCCATCGTTACCAAAAATGAATATGATTGACCCACATGAATATCCATGTTTTCATAGTTCTGCTGAACATTGTATGATCCTTCAGTCTCCACAAGAAGTAACTTGTGGTTTTGTATCCTTAAATTCAAGCTTGTTGAGATACCAACATTGTCACTCGGAGACGATATGCCTTTCCTGTTTAAGACAAAATATAAGGCATCTAGCAATCTCAAAAAGAGCAAGAAAATTTAAGAATAAAAATGTTGTTAGAGCATCTGAACCACAATGTCAATCCAAAAGACAACAATAACAACAACAACAACAACAAAGCTTTAATCCTAAGTTAATTTGGATTGGCTATATGGATTCTTCTTTTTCACTCAATTCGGTTTAGGGTTATCTCTTCTGATAAATTTAAAACATTAAGATCATTTTGTAACACTTTTGTCCAAGTAAATTTAGGCCTACCTCTGCTTCTAACTAGTTCAGTTCTTCTGACCGGCGCATTACTAAGTCTACGTTTCACATAATCAGACTATTTTAATCTATGCTCTCTTATCTTATCTTCGATAGACGCTACTCCTACTTTTTCTCTAATGCACTCATTCCGGATTCTATCCATCCTGGTGTATACACACATTCATCTTATTATTCTCATTTCCACAATATTCATGTTACTCATATGTTGTCCTTTCACTACTCAACACTCACTACCCGACATTTCAATCCAAAAGAGAAAAAAAAAATTAGCAGGCATGCAGCTGGCTGAAAATTACGCTGTTAAATATTCAAGCATGAGAAATCTTCAATGGTTGATGGGTTATTACTTCCTAGAGAATTCCTTGCGCTTTAGACCCTTCATTTTCAACATCGCTTGTGGGATGTAAGTCTTTACTAGACATTTGGGGTGCACAAGTTTCAAGGGGCGAAAAGGCATATAATACATAGTAACAATTTTTTTTTTTGGCAATGTATGGACAGTTTAGATACTTCATGTAACAGGATAAATTCAATTTGTATAATTTGAAAAAGCAATGCATAAGGCATCATAGCAAGTAAGAAGCTCAAATGACATGTTTAAGAACTGTAATGAGATACTTTCACAAAACTTTCTGAATGAAATAACACAAGTTTAAGGGACCAAAACTCAATGTAACTGCTATGAAAGACAAATATCAAAAACTAAGCAAGACATATAGGATAAAGAAGACTGCCAATAACAGATTCAAATGTGTCTTTATAAGCACATGCCAGCGAAACCTATCTTCTGAATTGGGGGCAATAATAAGATGGATGGGATCAAACTTACATCAAATTGACACTTTCAACCTTTGATCATTACTTTGAGGCTACCATTATAAGTAAATATCACTATCCCATGTGACAATCAAAACTCTTTGAACATGAATGCCTACTTATTGAATTTTTTTCAGAATATGACAATATGTAATCATTTCCTCCGAGGAAGATTCATGTTCTAAAAAAAAAAGAAATAATAGCAAATTGAGCATAAAAGAAGCATCTCAGACACTCACCCGGTTCAACATTTACTATCTGATACGTAACGCCTTCGTGGACAAGAGCTTCATCATATCTGTAAGGACCAAGAGTATACCATCAGGAACTCCTAGGTCATCTCCTTTTTCAACATGCTTCCTCAGTTCCTGTTTACCCCATAGCATCAGTCAAGGATATAAACAAATTAAAGCAGCTAGTTTCACCACAAGCAAAAGGCCAAACACCATCTTTACTGACCTTATGACTATCTGCATACCAGTCACTGATAAAAAGTGTAATATCTCCATCAGGCACTGCAAATGGTAGTGGAATAACATCTCTATTGTTAACAATGATTCCTCCATAACCACCTGCTGCTCTCTGGAAGTGGAGAGAAGGGAAGTAAAAGAAACTCCCTATCTGATCTTTGACCTGAAACTGATAAGTCCAATTCCATCGAGCAGGAATTGGACAATTAGTCCCCGAAACACCATCTTGCCAGGAGTTTTTCCTGTGTTGTATGACATTCCTACAGGAAAGCACTAACTTTAAGCAGCATTCATGATTTCATGAATAACGGATTTTGTTCCACATAACTTCAAATTGTAGTAAGCATATATAATAATTATTATCATACCATGTGAGAAGCAATGGCTCTTCAAGTTCATTTCTGACATTAATAACCACGTTCCAGTTTGTAGCAACATTAAGAATTGGTCCAGGAAATATCCCATTAATCCCAATCATCTGGAGCAATAATTCAAATAGTAACAATTTCACAACCAACCACAAGCCATAACTCATACCAGATTCACTAAAAGGAGAAAAAGGACAGAGCATCACAATCCCAGAGAGAGAAAGCTCCAAATTGATTTTGAGAAGTTGACAATTAATTTAAATTCCAAACTAGCTGCTATTGAATAAAATTGAGTTTCCAACAAAAATTAGAATAACAATGAGAAAGATAGTTTCTTTTCAGCAATTTGAAGCATACCCATTAATGAAGAAGTAACAAAGTATATAATTAAACAACCGAGAAAGAAAATTGCAAGGAAGAAAAAAGAAAGAACCCGTTGTTTCACTCCAAGAGGATATCCATTAAGGTATGAGACAGTCCAATCAAAGAAAACACAAGGGTCATCAGCGAAAGCTGTAATCACCAGACACCCAATGAAAAGGGAAGAGACAGAGGCTGAGGCTGAGGCAACAGAAAGCATTGGATCCTCTAGCTCTTATCTCTTTCTTTCTCTACAGAAAAGAAAGGAAAGAAACAGAAGAGAGTAATAAAAACATGGGATTCTGAAGAAATAGTAGTAGAAACCAAAAGAGGGAAGACTATATTTTTGCAGACAGCTAGTGCTGGAGCTGCCAATACTAGTAAAAGGGGCCCACTTTTTTTTTTTTGCAAATCTTGAGGAAATTGGAGCGCCACTCTATTCTCCACTCACTCATTCTCACAGTGACTGCTTCTTTCTTTATCAAATTTTTTCAACGTGTGGGTCCTTAAAGATGCAACTGAATTTTTGACTGAGATGCTAAGCTTTTCTTTCTTGATGAGATCGTTTCCTTAACCTTTAAAAAATTATGGTAAGAGTAAAGATTTGGGGTGTTTTTATTAAAAGGGTGTCTATTTTTAAACTCTGGACACGGAAGGGTATTTTCGGAAATTGATTATGAGAGTTTAACAAAGTCTCATATTAGATATGAGAGTTCTGATATTTTTTTGAATTAAAAAATATACTCTCATACTCAATTTGAGAGTACAATCACAACTCTCATACTCAGTATGAGATTTAAGTACTTTCATACCAAGTTTGAGACTTTTGTGGGAAAAAAAGACAAAGTAGCCTGGCACGTGAAAGATTCTACCCTAAACTCTCATATATAGTTTGAGAGTTTCTTTACTCTCATATCCAGATTGAAACTATCCAGTTTTACTATTTAAGACACATTCATTAATATTTAAAATTAAAAATTTTATTTAATATTTAATTATTTTAATTTATTTGATAATATATAAGACACATTCATTAATATTTAAAATTAAAATTTTTAATATTTAATTATTTTAATTTATTTGATAATATATATCTTAAAATTAACACAACAAAATTTCTAATTTAAAATTTTCACAAAATATAACAAGTGATTAAATCTTTAACTATTTTTTACAATTTAAAAATTATTTCTCTTATTTTATTTAATATTTAAAATATATCACTTAAATTATCAATACATAATTTTTAAAATTTTTCAACGCCGTCATATTTGACCATATATATATATAATGTCTAAAAATAATTTTCAGTGAGAGCACAATAAACCCGTCTATATTCCTCATAATATGAGGATTTTTTTTTTGGATTTATACAAAGGAAAATTGTACTATTTTTTTAAAAAAAATTAATTATTTTGATATATTTTTAATATACTATATGAATATTAAATATATATTTTTAAGTAAAATATATATTTAATATTCGATGTTTATTTTTTAGAATAAAATAATTTTACACTTTTATTTTATTTAGAATTCAGTTTGCACAAGTTGACCGAGAAACCTATAATTTTCTACCACGCTTTGTTTTATAAATATATGTTTTATTTTTGATATATGTTTAGATATTAAATACACATAATTTAAATAATACATAATTAAATATACATTCGTAATTAAATATACGTAATTAAACTAAACATTCATAATTAAATATACATAATTAAACTACAATTACAATTTAAAAAAATACATAATTCAACTACAAACCAAATTAAAATAAAAATACATATAATTAAAAAAAGTTCACATAATTTAAAACAAAAATTACAAACCATGCTCTCCATATCTATCATAAACACTATCTATTGGAGCTCTATCAGAAGGAGGATGAGAGAGCGGACATGATCTGGAATTATGATCGGGATTTCCACAACGGTTACATCTCGGATCTCTCCTAGTCTGCCTTCGGCTATGATCCATCGCGCCTTTAATTCTATTTACCCTTCTTCGGCCCGGCCCTCCATGGTGAATCATTAGGGAGTCATCTGGAAGTAGAATCTAAAATTTAGAAATATTTCTAATTCGTTATGATTTTTTTATTCATAGGACTTATTTTTATTTATGTTGCCTTAAATTTAGAGTTGTCACCAGCCTTAGAGTCTTAAATTTAGGAGAATAACAAGTTCTACTATATTAGAGTCTTAAATTTAGAGTTGTCACCAGCCTTAAAGTCTTAAACCTCTGTTGCCTTAAATTTAGAGTTGCCTTAAATATATATCATAAAATGACTATTTAAGTTTCAATTTAATTTTTTTTATCTAACGATATGATAAAAATAGAGGTTTAAAACATATATATATATATATTATGAATATTTTTTTTCACCTACTAATTTAACGATCTAGATATAAGATTAATAAAATATTATCATTAATGTAGTTTTTAAATTTTAATTACAGAGAAATGACAAATTGTAAGAGTCTTAATTGTAGAAAAACGGCAACTGAAAATTAAGGCAGTAATATTACCTTAGGCAGGGGAGGGGTCGTGACGTATGATTTTTAAGAGAATAACAAGTTCTACCATATAAATCATAATAGTTTATCTATCGATTATTACATTATTTTCCTTCATTTGTTTCCTTTCTTTAGTTTCTTAACCAAATCAACTCCTATTATTTACAATTTTTTAAAGCTATTATTTGATAAATATTAAAAATAGACATAACAAAAAAAAGTTATTTTGTTGAAAATATAAATTTATATGTATTTTTTTTACTATATTGTCATTTTGATGTGAGATATTTTATTAAATACTTATTAATAATTAATATTAAATATGAATAAAATAAAAATTTAATACATTGATTAAATTATTAAAATGATACTAAATATGTTATAATTTAAAATAAATATGGAAAAGAAAAATATGTCTATTAATTTGTAATGGATAGAATATTTAATTTTGTTAGTAATTTTTATTTTCATTATTTGAACAGCTTTTATTAATTGATTTTTCTTCATAATTCTAACCCTCTTACAAAATTTTCTAATTATGCCACGGATAATGAGTTAAGAACCCCAAAATTTGTAAGTTTAATTTTACAATGAAAAAAAAAACTATTCATTTATCATTAAAATAATGAAAAATAAAAATGAAATGGCCCACAATATTAATTATATATGGTGCATTTATTTTATTTAACAAAGTGATGGAAGTACATGCAAATAATTTGCATTAATTATATCGGCTGTTGTGCTATATGTATATATGGTGGAAAATGGCTTGGCTTTTCCCTCTGCAAAGCACCGTTTCTCTGTCATTAAATAATTTGCATTAATTATATCGGCTGGTGCTATATATATAACATGTACATATATGTTGGATTTTTATTATATTGTTATTATTATTAACTTTAAAAAAGTTGGCAATTATATGAAAATATTAAGGCTAAAATACATATATTACTCTATTCGATATTATTATGGCTAAAATATTTAGTACTAAATATTTAAATAATAGTCTTTCATCATATATTAATCTGTATATTTTTTTTAATTCACGTAGAATCATCTTAATAATACATGTATATATTAAAACTACGAGACGAGAACTTATGAAATATTTTTTTAAATAAATTCATTTGAACAAACCAAAAAAATGATACTCTCTTCGTACTATAAAGATTATCTATTATTTTATTTTAGAATTTCACATAATAATTTCTCATTTTTATTTAAAATATATGTTTAAAGTTTTTTTTTCTATTCTATCCTCAAATAAATTCACACTTTAAATATAAAAAAATAATAATAATTTATATTATTTATTATATAAATAAGAGTAAAAGAGAAAAATACATAAATTGTCAATGTATTAATTATATTTTCTTAAAATTTATTTAAAAAAAGTAACAATCTTTTTGGAACATAAGTAGTAAAATGTAGAACAAATTACTTCCTACCCAACAGGCTATTGCGAAAAATTATATGATAGAATAGTTTTTTTAATTAGACATTTGAAATAACAAACTAATTAGATAGCTACACATATGTTATATATAGTGCTTGAACGATAGTGAGAAAGTAGGTTAGTCGGTATCCATAGTGTTTGATTCTTCAGAACCAATCCAAGACATCGAAGGTCTTAAAAAGCAAAATAAAGGGTTACAGAGAGCCAGCATCGGACTAGATCAACATGAAGTAAGAACCAAACACCTAATTATTAAAGAAAAACTAAAAAATAACTGCGAGAGTGCTGAACCCTAAAACAAGTTAGATCTAGTGATGATTGGTGACAACTCTAGATCTAAGATAACTCTAATATACCTTTTCACAAAGAGAACAGAACAAACGAAAGAAAAGAAAAAATTAACTTGTATTGTTCAAAAAATTATAGGGCTAAATTTTACCGCGGTCCATGAACTTGTGCTGTTGTAATATTAATATTCTTAAACTCTGATTTGTCACTTTAAAATCTTTAAACTTACGAAATTATAACATTATAGTCATTCGTTCAATTTTTTATCCATTCTCACTAGTACATCAGCTTTTACCTCACTAATTAAAAAGTGATATGACACAACATCAACATCTTATTTAGTGTTAATTTAAATGAAAAATATATTAAAAGTGTTAGAGTTCAAACCCTATACCTTTTAAACTTTTAAGTTATTTATTCTTGTTGAGTTATACTAACAATAATATTATTAAATTTTATTTTCACAGTAGCTGTCAATATAATTTATAATATTAATTAATAAAATAATTTATAATATATATTATTAGTATAATTTAATAGTTTATAAAATATTAATTTAAAAATGATAATAATAATTATTATATATTTATTAATAATTTTTGTATAAATATATATAAATATATAGTATATTATTATTATTATTATTAATATATTTAATAAGATAATTTATAATTTATAAAAATGATAATAATAATTATTATATATTTATTAATAATTTTTGTATAAATATATATCAATATATAGTATATTATTATTAATAATATATTTAATAAGATAATTTATAAATTATAAATTATTAAATTATACTAATAATATATATCATAAATTATTTTATTAATTAATGTTATAAATTATTTTATCAATTGATGTTATATTTTATAAATTATATTAATAGCTATAGTTAAATAAAATATAAAAAAATAATCGTATTATTATTAGTGTAGTTTAATAGTAAAAAATAACTTAAATTAAAAGTGTAAAATGTATTGGGTTCAAATTATATTACTTTCAATTTTTTTTAATTAAAATTATATAAAAAAGACACATACTCTCATACTTAGTTTGAGACTTATGTGGAAAAAAAGACAAAGTCTCATACTTAGTTTGAGACTTATGTGGGAAAAAAGACAAAATAGCCTGACAGGTGGAGCACGTGAAAGATTCTACCCTAAACTCTCATATATAGTTTGAGAGTTTCTAAACTCTCATGTATAGTTTAAGAGTTTCTAAACTCTCATATATAGTTTGAGAGTTTCTGTACTCTCATAACAGATTTGAGAGTTCTTAATTACAAAATTAACAACTCTCATATCCAGTTTCCAAAAACACCCCATTTATCCACATTTTAAATATTTCAAAATTTATGTCCACAGTTTAAAAATGAGCCCCCTATATCTAAAGCACCCAAAGATTTGGTATTCAGATTTCTGTGTTTGTTCAAAGGTGTTCTTAGTTAGCAAAGCAAGATTTCTGTTTTTTTTAAGAGCTAAATTTATAATATATTTACAATTATATATTTAAGCAAACAGCAAATTACTGGAAGAATTATGTTAAAAAGCACAAGCAAGAATGTTTTCGTCTATTACGCAACACCTTATGATACAGGGCTAGAATAGGCTTAATTTATCTAAAGCAACGCAAGGGATGTGGCTCCTGTCCTCGAGTTGCCCTTAAGCTCTTTGCTTGTTTGCTAATTGTGTTGGGTAAATTTTGTGGTTGCACATTTTCATCATGTGCCTTTTTATCGAAGCAGTTTTTACTGTATTTGCAGGATTTCATTATTGAGAGAGTAAGAGTACATTCTGACCTTCTGAAAATGGGCATTTAAAACCCAAGAATTCCAAGGCCTTTCCCTGAAAGCGAAGCACTATTGTCTAGGATGAGTATGAAACGGTTTGGACAAATTTTAGGAATTTGTTAAACCAATTATTGGTCGAATTAAAATATTCATTCTTTAAAGTCGTTTATTTAAAATAAAATCTATAAAATTGACCATTATTAATCATATTCATTTAACTTTATCATGCTCAATCAATTTAAAATCGAATTGATAACCTCAATTTGTCAAAATTTTAAATTAAAATTAATTAATTTAATTAATTTAAACTAATATAATTAATCGAATTAATTAAAATAGTGATCGAATCACATTGATTCAACCTATTTGATCGTCCCTAACTATTATATGATCCTTCTCTTTTGAAAAATAAGTATAATTCTATCCAAAATTATAATTGTAAGAATAATTTATTAGTTAAAAAATTAAAAATGACAAATTAGGTCTTAAATTTATTATATTACATTGTTAATTTAATTTTTAAATTTTTATTAAAGTTAATTAAAATCTTTTATTTTATAAATCTGATTAATTGAATTATTAATTTAATTATCAGTTGCTTTTCTGTTAATTTCTTCAAGTCCAATTTTTTTTCTCCTCCTTTGTGAAGCTATCCCTCTGTGATAGTGTTGTACCAGCGCCACTCGGTTCCAATCCTAGATTTAGGGCTATCATCGGCGCTTTTGCCGGCGATTGTCCTAAATTTCTCGTTTTCCCTTTCTCTTTATCTCTGTCTCCATGTTTTTTCATTCTTTTTCCTTCTTTTATTTCTTGCTGGGAGTTTTCAGCAACTAAAACTCATAGAGGAAAACACCCTTGAATCTTTTATCTTTTGGCTCTCAAGAGCTTCTTGTAGGTGTGTTTCTTTAGATTTGGGGTTTAGAGCTTCAAGTTCAAATCTTGCGACCCAAACAAATCTTTTCTCAAACATTTTTTTTGTCACTATTCTTCTAGTAGTTGGCTCACAACTTTTAATCCCTCCACCATCTCTTTATTAGAGTCCAAGAAGAAGCTCCTTCATTAACCTTAGCTATACCCCATGTCTGGTGTGTCCTTAGTGGATTTTCTCTTCCTCTTTGACCCCAGTATTAGATCTTTGATCATTTCCTTCCCTCAATAACTTCAAGATTCGAGGATGTATGGGGTAGCAGAGTTGCTCACTCTTTCACCATTCTTCTCCTCTTCTAGTTTTGGCAGACTATCAAGCTAATGGCTCTGCATATGTTCTCAAATCTCGGCCTCCTTTGTGTTTCTAATGGCCATTCTTTAGAGGTTTCATTAAAACTGAGTATTTTGTGCTTCACTACAAAGAGATTGTCGAAGAGTATTTTTGTATTGTCTTTTTATTGTATTGATTACCTGGGTTTAATTTATGTTCTGTTCCTCTCCAATGTTCTTCCTTCTGAAAAAAAAAATATATGCTATAATAAATTTCAAAGTCAATTTGAGAGAAAATTTAGTTATTAAACCCTTTAAAATTAATAATTTCATTATATTCTTAAGAAAAAAATATAAGTTTAAGTTATTAAAATCTGAATATCATAAGCCTTAATATTCAAAAAAATCTTAAACTTTTTTAAAAGGCTCAGTTCAATTTTAAATTTTAATTTGTTATACTTAAATATTAAACTCTATATTTTTAGATTAATTTTATCCGACTAATTTGAGGCATGTATTAAAATATTATTTTAGAATAATTTTTAAACTCTCGACCAATGTGAGCTTTTATTTCAATTAATATAGATGTGACTCTCAATTTCTTCGCTCACAATATAATATACATATTTAAATTGCACACAATAATTTCTATCAAAAAAATATAAATAAATCATAATGTAATTAAATATACAAAAATAAGTCATATGTGTAATAATATATATTAAACCATATTGTTTATTCACGATCTAAGGTGTCAAATTATGTTGTAACATGCGCTTCAAGTATTGATAAAAAAATATAAAGTTTATTATTTATTATAATAAATTATAATTTATGATTAAATTGAGACTTTTTGTAGAAGTTGGCATTTCTCTACATATTAGGCCTTATAATAATGTAGAAGTATGTTATATTTAAAATATTAAAATGCAATAAAGATTTAACTAAAGTTTATTTGCAAAATATATTTTTAATTAATAATATCCTTTACAATATGGAATATTAGAACCATACTTTGATATTCACGAGTGTGTATTATTTTCGCATAAATTTTAAATTTAAATTTTAAATATCTTCTTCTTCCCACGTTCAATTGATAAAAAAAAAATCTCTAATATCAGAGACACTTATGAAAATTGATAAAATATATTCCTAGTGTAAAAGAAAAGTAAAGAATTGTTAAAGCGAATGACTTGCCTTTTTTAAAGAAGAGAATCATGTTATTAGTTTATCAAATTTATTATAATGGAAAAAATTATATAAATAAATAATTATTAATCCACCAATGGTTAGCTACTTTCAGAATTTAAATTTTAAAAATATTGAATTTTTTAAAAAATCGGTTCATCTAACTCATGAATGAATAGGTCTAGTTGCTAGCTACTACCATAATTTATCATTTTATATGATTTTTTTTCTCATAATTAAATGTTAAATTATGATTTTTTTTTGAAGTTTACAGCTTTGTATGTTGAAATTTTTAATATTTTCCAACAAACTTTTAACAATACAACTAAATAATAGAAAATTAATTTTTCAAAAAATATTTTATAATGTAAACATTTTCTTAGATAATAAAGTTATTTTCAATGGAACATCTACAGTGAAATTTTACAACAAATAACGAAATATGAAATTGTTGATAAATTACAAGAACCAAAAATACTAATTTTTATTTTGAGTACTATTTTTTTTTTTGAGTACTCTTTCCATCTCAAATTAATTAGCCCAATTTCTATTTCACAAGGATTAGTAAAAATTAATTATTTTTATTAAAAATATAAATTTACACATAATTTTTTATTATATTTATATTTTAGTATAAGATATATTTAATAAGTAACATTAAATAATAGTATTATAAAATTTTAATATATTAATTAAATTATTAAAATAGTAGGTAAATTATAATTTGATATAAATAAAAAAGAAGGTGAGTCTATCAATTCAAGAGGCATCAAGTATTAAATTTAAGAGAATAAAAAAGACGAATTATGCTAATCACTGATGAAGCCACGTGACAAGGAAGGGAACAACTGTCCTCTTCTCTTCTTAAAAAATAAATAAATAAATAAATTAGTTATTTAGTATACTTACTAAAATTTTTATTTATACTCCTTTAAAATTTTAAATTGATCCCTTATTCTTTAACTTAATTATGCAAGAATCTTAAAAAAAATAAATTCCTATAAATTATTTTTTTTCAAGCAAATATTTTTATCTTTAAAAAATGATAGAAAAATAAATATTTTTCAAATGCAAAAAAAGAAATAAGAAATTAATAGAAGGGACAAACTCTTTAATTAAATTAATTTGAACTTATTCAATGAATTAAGGAGTTAAGAAGAAATTGAAAAAGAAAAATTAAGAAAAAATACAAAATTATAATTTTATTTTTTAAAATTTATTTTTTTAATTTCTTCTTTTTGTATTTGATTTTTGATTTTATTATTTTTTACTTATAATATTATATGATGATTTTGGTTTGAATAGGCAGGGCAATTCTTTGGCCAGACTTGAGCTGTTCTAAAGCGCCATTATATGATTCAGTATTTGGTATCCAGAGCTAGGGTTAATGAAGATCTTCATAACTAATATCTGTTGATATTTAAGTTTGTGTTTACTATAGAGTGTGTTAGATGTAAATTAAATATTCACTCAATCTCTGATTGAATTGCCTTTGCTACCAACAATGAAATTTTTTCTCTAACAAACATATATATATATATATATGTAAAATTTAATATGGGAGTTATATTCTATATTACTGTTCTAATAAAATTATATTAAATATTTGTAAACTGCTATTTATTTTTGTATTCTTTATAATATTCTTCATATTCATAATATATTTCAAAAACATTAAATTTGAATATTGTATGTTAATATTGAATTGGATTTTTTTTTGTTTGCAGTAGTACTCAATAGTATTACTCTTAAGATATGTTGTAATAATATTAATATAATCAAATATATTTTTAATGCAATATACCAGACTAAAAATTTATCTATTTATTTAATTATATTATATTATTATTTATATATTAAATATAATCTTACATTTGATTTGATTATGAATTTATGTTAGGTCAAAATTATCATCATTATTTTACGTGCGTGTTTCATATGGGATTTGTTTTTTATTTCTTAATTGCGAAGGATAATAAATAAATAAATAAATTACATTAAGTCTTTGGTTGTTTTTTTTCCATTGACAAAATATGAACCAAAAAAAAATAAAGTGGAAGGAATTGATAAAGACCTTTTAATTTGATTATAAAATAAAGTTTGACTAATGAATTTATCAAACATGGGAGGGTGGGTACAGAGTAATTTATTCTTTAATTTGTAATTTATAAGAACATTGTTAATAAAAATTTTCGTTTGCAAATTATTAATAAAGAATCACTTAAAATTATATATTATTAATAAAATTTCATTGCAAATAAAATATTTTATAATGGAAATTACAATTTCAATATTAACTAAAAAAAGTCATTTAATTTAATTTTCATCTTTTATATTATTAAATTGATACTTGAAAGACAATATTTTTATAAAAATCAATATTTACCAAACTTGAAAAAAAATCAAATTTTATTATACTGAAAAAACTATATTTTATTTATTTAATTATATTATAGATAATAAGAAAAAAGATACAAAAATAACTTTGAACTATTAAAAATATCTCACATTGAATCCTAATTTTTTTAATCTACTCGTGACATTTAATTTTTAAAAACATAATAAATTAGACCTCTTTATGATGTGATATTTTGTGGATCTACTATTTAAATTTTTTAAAAAAAATCAAATATTATCTTAAAATATTTTCAAATTTTGAATCGAATTTGAAAAATATTATAATAAATTATTATAAAAATATATATCTGATATTATTATCAATATTTTTTAATTAATATAAATATTTAAATTATCAATCACAATATCTAATAATAAAAAATAAAAATAAATTAAAAGAGAAAATAAATAAAATATATCACATTTTATTCATCTGAATATTTATTTGATCGGATAAACGAATTTGATACATTTTACTTATTTCTCTTTTAATTTTTTATATTTTTTATTATTAAATACTATAGTTGGCGATCTAAATATTTATAATAGTTTAAAAATATTGAAAATAATATTACATATATATATTTTTTCATAATAATTCATTGTAAAAACTTGAGATCTAATTTAAAATCTAAAAATGCTTTAGAATTACATTTGATCTTTTTGTTTAAAATCATTACCACATCATAAAAAATTAATAGACTTTTTGATTTTCGTTAGATTGGAGTCTAATTTATTTTGTTTTTTAAAGTTGAAGGTCATAAATAGATTAAAAAAAAAAAGATCTAATGTGAGATACTCTAAATAATTCAAAGCCATTTTTGTAACTTTTTTCTATATTATATGTTTTTATAATTGAATAGTAATGGTTAGTGTTGGATGACAAATTATAAATGTGGTTTGCCATTTGGCACATTCCTAAAAGTAACTAAACGTTTTTTTTTTTTGCCAAATTTAATAATATTTATAATAAGATTATATATAGAGAATAAAATCTCATATTGAATGAATATAAATTTACGAGTGATGAAAATATAAACGAATTCTTCAATATTAATAATTAGTTTTTGTTATTAGCTCTCTTAAAAATATATAAACTCACAATATTTTTATATGGTATAAAATCTTGGTACATAATTCTGATCATTAAATATATGGCTATATTTTTAGATTGTCTGAAAAATAACTACTAAAAATATTTATTAAGTATCAACTATTCAATTAATATTTAAAGAAATATTAAACTTATTATAAGCCCAATATACTTTACATAATTTGAATTACTACCTAACTCCTATATAATTTTACAATTTAGGAGTAGTTGAAGCAAAAATGATAAACAATGTTGAACCACTTGCAGAAAACTACAACAATAATAATTTACAAAGACATGCCTTTGGAGTAAAAAACTGTCTACAATTTGATAATTTAAGAAATTACAGTTTGCTATTTATGTCAAGACAAAATCATAATCAAACTCATTGCCCCTCACATCTCAATCCTTCACGTGTCATGTTTCTATCTCTTTCTCTCTCCCTCTCAAATAATTCTTTATTTTGTTATTTTATGTTCTCTATATTCAGAATAATATATATTTTTTTTCATAAAAATAAAATAAAATAATTATATTTTATATTACACTTATCTTAGTATAAAATATACTCACTAAATATTTTTAGTAAATAATATTAAATATAAATATAATAAAAATTTAGTATATTAACTAACTCATTAAAAATATTAAGTTATAATTTAGGAAAAAAAAAAATTACGCCTATTAATTCAAATGGAGGAATTATAAATTTTTACACAATAGCCAAAGCAATTTTCTAGAGAGGTTATAGTCAATTTTTTTTAATATTTTATTTGTCACATATATTAAATACAAATATATTGTTGTATATTGTGAATTTTTTTTTTTGGCCAGAAGTAATTTGCCACTTGTGCACTCACGCAACGCTTGTCTCAAGTTCACATCTTCTTATTCCTAAAACTAAAAGCTAACTTTCCATTGCATCATCCCTCGCTATTCTCCATGCCCCACTCCCGAGTCCCGTCCCCATAGAAAAACTACTACACTGTTCGCCTCCGTTTACGATATTCATCACACTTTTTAAAAAAAAAAAAAAAATCTAATAACATACTGTAAATATAAAAAATAAGTAAAATATATAAATTTATTTTATTATAAATTATCACTTATATATCAAGTATAATAATTATATAATAGTGTAAATAAATTTAAATCAAAATAAAATAAAATAATTATTTTAAAATTAATTATGATCTGAATAAAATAAAATTAATTATAATCTAATTCAATTAAACAAGCATTCATGCATATTTTTTAATAAAATTATTATTTAGATATTTTAATTATTAATTATTAGTTGAATTATTTTAAATTAATTTTTATATTTATAATAAGATAAATATGTTTTTATATTAGTTAATTAAATTAAACTAAATTAAATTAAATTAAACCTTATTATTATTATTATTTTTAAAATTAATTTAAAGATTTTTTTGTAAACCAATTCTATATAAAGATTTTGTTTAAGATTAAGAAGCTAATAATGCTTTTGAGTCTGGAGTTATTCATCAAATTTACATTTTTTTAATTTTTTTAATTACCTTTTGTAAACTGAGTTTTAAAAAATTTAGTTTTTTTTTTTCAAAATATGGTTTTTTTTAAACTCTAAATAAAATAAACATATAGTTGTCGAAAGCATATATTTTATAAAAAAAATTAAAGATTTTTATATATAAATATTGTTTTTGAGATAAAACTCTGATTATTTTTGTTTTGTGGATTAACATTCATTTATTTTGGTCGCTGTCTCGCTCGCTGATGTCCAAGCTTCAATGGCCATACCATACTATGCGGCGAGTACCGTCACCTCCGTCCTTTTCATCATCACCAATAGTCAATAAAGATATTTCGTTCGTCGCCAATTAAGCTTATTAATTACCCAAGAATCTCAGCAAAAATTACAAAAACACCACCTCCGCCACTAACATGTTATTTCCCAATTGGAGAACACATCAAAACTACAATAAGATTGATTATAGAGAATTCCTCCCACGATCACCACCAACAATAAGTGATCAGCCTCTAAAATCCTCTCTGTACTCAAGCTGGCAACTGTGTTTCCTTCTATCTCTTCACTTCATCTCTCTCTCTCTCTAGCGTTAACACTTCTTAAACCCTAACTCTAATTTCACCACACTGTAAATAAATTAACAGAAGCTACCATTATCAGTTGCAGCAACAAGTACCAGAAACAAACACAGTGTTTGTGGACTTACGCCATTAAATTCTTGTTCTAACACGAAAAACCACACACATACAAAAACAGAATCTTTCCTCCCAAAAACAATGCTTCCCTTATTGCCTTTTCTTTCAGTTGCTATTAGTTTTCTTCTTTTTCTCTCAGTCCCTAGTGTCAATTCATTGGATCACCTTCATCAATTATCTGCTTATGATGTTCTAAAAGACCATGGGCTTCCTATGGGCCTACTCCCTAAGGGCGTTAGGGATTTCAGAATTGAAGATTCGGGCCATTTTGAGGTCCACTTAGATCAAGCTTGTAATGCTAAGTTTGAGAGTGAATTGCATTATGATAGGAATGTTTCGGGTACTTTGACTTATGGTCAGATCGGAGCTTTATCGGGAATTTCAGCTCAAGAGTTGTTTTTGTGGTTTCCGGTTAAAGGGATTCGTGTGGATGTACCAAGTTCTGGGCTTATTTATTTTGATGTTGGTGTTGTTTCTAAGCAATTCCCGCTTTCTTTGTTTGATACTCCTAGGGATTGTATGGCTATTCGTGATGGCCAAACGGAGGCTATTGAGAGTGGGAGAGCTATTGCTGAGGCCGTGTCTAAGGTTAGTTTCATTTCTTTTGTATTTGATCTTATTGCTGTTTATTGCTACAAGTGCAAATTGTATGGGCCTAGACTCTAGAGTCTTATTTCTGATATTTATTTTACTTCTAGGGGATGGTAATTTTGTCAGTAATTTGATTGTTTTATTTAAGATTGAGGAGTTTTATAGTAATTGATTTTCTTGATTTGTGTGTTTTTGAGGTTTAATTTTTCACTTTGTATGCAGAGTCAACTTGGGGAATTGAGATATCAACTTGATCAAGGGAATTTTGAGATTGAGAGGGGTTATCTGTAAAGTACGAAGGAGAAAGTTGTTTGAGATGTGCAATCAGCTCAATCAGCTCTTGGCTTCTCCATTTCACCTTGTAAATTTCATCTGAGGTTCTGGATTAGGAATTTCAATGCTTCCATTCGGTGTGTTTGCTTGTTTTCTTTTTTTCCCAATATAGTGCAGTATAGCAGAGTCAACTCGTCCACGCATGGATGTCCAATGAATGTCTTTGAAAGGAAAATGCAGCAGCATGATCATTACAAGCGGACTCCGGACTACGGTATCTAAAGTATCACAGGAGCATTTGTCTGAGGTGATTTCAGGTGACAAATCAGAGAATTTAATTTCATATGTTAAATTTGTTGTATTATGAATAAAAAATTGGTGCAAGTCGAGTCAGATTTTGTAGTTTAAGTTTTTTCTTAAATTGATGAGAGACACATACGGTCACAAAAAAAATCAAGAATAAATGGCTTTCTTGCTTCTTTTTAGTCTTCTATAAGCAGTAGTGGATTTTATTTATTTACTTTTACATTTTGCTTTGTACCGTATCACCTTGGCTACTGGTTTTCTTAATTGTCGACACCATTTTTGCTCATTCTTTTTAAATGCTGTAGCATGGTGGTGTCCGTCATTGATGGGTGAGTGGAAACTATGAGAATCCATGACTTAAATATCAATTTATGATCTTCCATTTTCTTTAAGAGACTCATATTTATCTTGTCATGCTCAGGTGTAACACTCAACACAGTCAGAGAACTTGATCAGAGGAATTGAGTAGTCATTTATTGAAGTAGATTTCTGCAGTGAGATTTAGCTGTCTTTTGTCCTAGACTTTCTTTTTCTTCTTCCTTTATTTTGGGAGGGCAGTGGTGCTGGTTTGGTGATGTTGTGGTTAGGCAAGATGGTTGATAATTTACTTTAGGATTTTGGATTTGATTCACGAAATGCTGAATCCATAATAGTCTATCGTACTATATGGTGCATCATTGGAGCCTGGTGAGGTTTTTTTGGAAGTTGAATTTCGGGTGCAACTTTTGAACTCTTTGCCTCTCCTTTAGAAACATATTCTTTTCCCCCCCTTTTTCTTGTCCTTGATTTATCATTTTATTTTCTCTCTTTGTATGAAAAAAAGTTTTTTTCTGTTTAATATGTTATTGAGCCTCAGCTATACAAATAGCAGTAGTTCTTAATGCCCACACTACCCAAATGATATGCCTTAAAGAGTTATTAGCTTTAAGGTTTTGATCTACCTATGCTTCCAAGCACCTCAGGCTTGAGAGACTAAGTACAGGGCCTGCCTGTGGCCAACTCTCTTTGACATGATAATTGCTAACCTGCTATTTTTAAAATATTAGATGAAGGTTTCTCAAGCGGCTTTGTCCCAGCAGCCAGCTATTTGACATTAGAACACCTGGTGAGCATAAGCTGGAAAAGACTTTTGCCTTGCTTTTCCTATGGATTTGCTGTTGAGTTGTAGCATTACATTAATAAGTAAGATGTTTCCTGTCGCGGTGGTAACTAAAAGTTGGACTGCATTTTTTTTTTTACTTTTAATCATGAACATTTTACTCGCAATAATTCAGAGATAAAAAAAAACATCATTGGTCAGACGGATGAAGGTCTAGCTTTTGTCTCTCTGCTTGAATTGCCTGCCCAATTGGCCATATGGTTTTGAAACACTGTTTTGTATAATTCGAAACATTTGTCCATCTGTTTCTATTATTCACTTTATTGATGTCATGAAATTATTGATGATTCCAATAGAATGTAGTCTTATCACTAAGAGGGTTCAGAGAGGACAAACTTGGACAGGGCTGCCTGCTTTCTTAGTATTCCTCTGTATGGCATAATGTGTCAAGAGACATTTTTATTCAATATCCTGGATGATTTCCATGTTTAATTCCAATATTTCTATGGTTACAATTTATTGGAGGGTGCAGCCTTATATGATCCTCTAAACATCCCGCCTGCGTGCATATGGATGTTTTGACCAGCATACGTGTGGTCCTGTTTATGAATATTTGTTTGGCATATGATGTGTATAACATGTAGGCTGCTCAAGCAGATTCTATCAGAACTGTGTGTGTTAGGCAGAAAACTAGCATGACCCACCCTTGTGTATGCGATGGGGATTGTAGCATTTAGTGTTGTATCACTGCAATTAACTGTCAAATCATTCTACTTGTTCCATATAATTATTTCACCTATGCATTAGTATAAAATGAAATTTCCATGTCGTAATCAACTTTTGATATAAAACTTCTCACCCTATATCCTATTGTAATTCAAACATGGGGTGAATATGAAATTTGCGTGTTAAAAAGTTCAGACCACTGGATTTGTGTCCTTGATTAGATGGTTGTAATAGTCTACTATTTCATGAAGAATGTTGAGGTTAGGTCATTTGCTTATGTAACTAAAATGTAATTAAAATTATTCTCTGGTTTGTAATTAATCACATTTCTGATATTGTTTTGGATTTAGTCCTCAACCGGCTTAATTTTTAGTGCATGTGATCTTCAAGGGGGGCTGAACTTAAATCTGAAATACTTGAACTTGTTTAAACTTGTGTAATGCAAGGGTGTCATATGGTATTTTTGACCAAATACCAGATTTAATTCTTTGAATCTTGAATGTTTAAATCATCTGGGAAAATAATAACAGTTTAGTTTTACTAAGCTTGTCCAGCTTGATAAGTCTGATGATGTATTTTCTTGTTTGGTTATCAACTATGGTTTATGCGTGTTGCATAATGTTATATATACATTATTTTGCATTTATTGGGTAGCGTGGTCTGCTACAACTTATTTTATTTGCTTGTTGCATAACTAAAATTATCAGCATAGTTTTAGTTTGTTTCTCAATTATAAAAGAAAGATCTATTATTAAAATATATTTATTGGTTTATAGAAAAGTAAAATAATAATAAAATAATTAAATTAAATATTGATAAAATAATAAAATAAAAATAAAAATAATTTTTTTTATTAAATCAACAGCTCTCACATTTGTCTGTGTTCATGTATGTATATGTGTGTATGTTCGTTGAGATGTGCATTTTTAATCTCCATCACCGTCTGTCTTCCATATGTTTTTGATTCTGCTTTTGGTGCTGCTTCTAAGGAATATTTGCAATAAGGAGGTTTTCTATGGAAATAAGCTTTTTCTTCTTTAATCAAAAGCTTTCTTCTTGCACCCGTAGCAGTCGTGGTCTTCGTTTCTTGTCTGATTCAAGGCTTACTGATCTGAGCCTTCATTGCTAATCTAACTCTCTTTTATTTAATTATGAAATGATCTTTGCGTTTGCTGTCAAATCAGTCGAATTAAAACAAAGGTTTTAAATTTCTCTAATTTTCTTTTTTTAAGTTTTATAATCAGGGGATAAACTTAAGATTTTTACTATAGTTGATTTTTTAAAAGCTAAGCAAAACACAATCTTAGCAAATTTCTCTCTCTCTTTGTTGGCTGGTCGGGGATTCTGCAATTAACAACATTAAAAAATTAGAAACAAAATTTAAAAGATATAAATTAAAATCTTGAAATTTTATGATAAATATAGAAAAATATGAACATAGGTCTTGTTGTTAAAGAGAGGAAGTAGAGGAGTTTTCAAAGATCGGTGAGGCGATGGCAGCAGCAGCTAAATTGTCTAGAAATGAATAGTGATATTTTAATTTTTTAAATATATTTTTTATTATTATAAAATATATATTTTTTTTATATAACTATTTTTAAATTTATTAGGCTATGATTAATTTTATTTACACTGAGTTGATTTATTACTATTTTCAAATTTTTTATTTAAAGAATGAAATGTCGAATTAGTTATATTAATTATTTAGTAAAAAATATATTTTTTTAATAAAATTTAAGCCCACTTTAAATGATGGTTCTTACAAAGTTACATGGATAACAGTTAACGTCTAAATAAATTTTTATAACGGCAAAGGCTTAAATGTTAAGTTTTTGAGTCATTATTTTCTTTTATAATAGTTTTCATCATATTATTTTCTCTCGGGACAACTTTTTTTTTTAATTTCAATTTTAATTTTAAAACACAAATAACAAATATAAAGGGATAAGACTCAAATAACAAATATAAATATTAAAGTTTTATATGTTTAAGTAATTTAAAACAAATATTTCTAACCTAAAAAGATATAAATGATAAGAAGTGAAAATAAAAAAAAATAACTCTTATTGAATTAATAATTAATTCAATTTACTGGATTTAAAATTATTATAGCATAGTTTTATTTAAAATTTAAAAAAATTTAAACTTTAATTCAATAAATGAATATGATATTTATAATTAGATTGCATATTAGGACAGAAAAAATTAAATTAAACTAGACCAAATTAGATCCATTAACTTTAGTCACATTTTATCTTCACATAAAAATACAACTTTTAATTTTTTAGTTCAATTTAATTCAATTGAGAATATTTAAATTAGTTATTTAGAAATTAAGGAATCAAAAAGAAAAAAAAAATTTATGTTCAGGAATTAATGTTTGTGTTGTTCAATGTTATTGAAAAGAAATAAACAATTAATTTGATTTGAATTTTAAGAATATTAAAAAAATAATTTTAAATTTGGATAATATGCATATTTTTAAAGAAATAGCATCTCAGTAATTTGTCATTCAATTTGACCATTTTATATATAAAAATTTTGTACAAATAATAATAATCAATGAATCATAAATAAATCATAAAATTTATTTTTGAAATTTAATACTCTTTTAATTCCACTGAAATCTTCGTTTTCAGCTCACGCACGCCTACTAAAAAATTATTGAATTTTCTAGGTATTATATAAAATTATCTTAAATCAACTAAAATACCTTTTATTAATTCATTAATCATTTGATAGTCTAAACTTTGTACACCCTTGAATTTTTATAAATACAATAATTAAATTATTAATTAAACATTTAATTCTAATTATGAAAGCAAATTAAAAGGAAAGAAAAAACAAATGGGATAGTTGGAAAGTCTCTACTTTTTCTCTTACTTAAATGAGTCAATCCTCAATTTAAACTTTACATACTATAATAAAAGTTTAATTATTGTATTGAAGGTAATAAACTATATATAGAAATTAAGTTATGATGTTCTTAATTTATTTAGACATATAGGAAGTGATTGATATTGCAAATCACTTCATTTTTATCAATACAGTGAACTTTTAAAATTTAGAATATGAGAAAGGAGTGAAAAATATAGCTCTAAATATTATTGAATATATAATTTTAATTTTTTTCAAGTGAATTGTTAATAATTTATTTTGTGGCTAATTAGATATATCTCAATATTAATGAAAGAAATATTATCAATATGTGTCTTCAATAAGATTTTCATGTTATTTCAAATTAATTTTAACTAAAACAACACAGAATTTTATTGTAATTTTAACATTATTTAATTCTACTTAAAAAATTTTCTTAGCTTATATTATTAATTTATTATATATTCAAAATAATCAAGTTAAAATATTAATTAATTAATATATTGTGTCCTTCAATTATTCGGTCTACCATATTAAATGAAAAGCTTTAAAATAATTTTATTTTAAATTTATTGATTATTTTATTTAATATAGAAATATTAATATATTTTTATAATTAAATATTGTTTTATTTATTAGATAATATGATATAGAGGGTGTTTCTCAAAACTTAAAAGCTGGTCAAAACTAATTATAAGCAATTTTTAGATTATAAGTTGTTTATTTAAGTGTTTCTGAAAACTTAAATAGTAGATTATAATCTGATTTTAATCAGTTTTTTAAAAGTTGGGTTTTGCTACTTTTTTTTAAGCACTTATTTTTTAAGCAGTTTTGACCAAGTAAAAGACCATACTATTCCTACCTAATCTTCAATATTTCAAATTTGTCCACCCTATACACTTTTAGTTCCCATCAAAATTTTTTTACGTTTCTTCTTAAATAAATTTTATTATTATTATTTTTGCAAAATAAATTTTGAATTGACATTTAAAAAATTATTTTTATACAATAAATAAACTCAGGGACAGTTTGGTCATTTTGACAGTTTCTGCAATTAAAAACTGATTATAAGCTGATTTTACAGAAACACTTAACTGATTATAAACTGATTATTAGCTGATTATTAACTAGTTTACAGAAACGCTTAACTGCTTATTTTTAATCTGATTATAATCTAAAAATCACTTATTCATAATAAGCTGAAAAGCTCCAGTTTTGAGAAACACCCTCATAATTAAAGACTTGAAAAAACCTTCTAAACTTAAATCGATATAAACTATTAATGAAGTATTGGAATTAGCATAACTCCATTAATTATACAAGATGGAAAAAAAGCGAAGGAAAAAAGCCCGTAATATACTTTTTTTTACGCTAAGGGTATAAATGACTTTTCAATTAGTTTGTATAAATTTTATATAATTGAGTTTGTACAAATTACAGCACCCTAAAAAATACCCTATATAATGCTTTTTATTTTATAGTTGGTATTAGCCAGGGGCGGACATAGGAGATCATAAAGAGACAAACGATTCTCTCTTATCGGTGGTCAGAAACACATATAAAAATTGTGTTTCTGGTCGCTGAAAATAATAGCAGAGGAACGACCGAAGCCCTCTACAATTTTCAGGATGCATGAGGGGTTGAAGACACCCCTCACATATTCTTTTTTTTTATTTATAAAAATGTCCCTAGCTGAAACGACGTCGTTTCAGCCAGAAATTATATTATTTTTAATACTTGAGTGAAATGACATCGTTTTACTCAGAGTAAAACGACGTCTTTTCACTTATAAATATTAAAAAAAATAAAGAGATGAGCTGCGTTTTGCAGTTTCTCTATGATTCGAGAGAAGAGAGCAGAGAGGCAAAGGGGAGAGAGTCAGAGACCAGAGGGGCAAGGCAGAGAGGGAAAGCCGGAGAGGGACGACTGGACGAGCTAAAGCATTGCCGAAGGCGGCTGGCCGGAGAATCGACAACGGGAGCGGCAACATGTATTTATTTCTTTTTTTTAAATTGATTTTATGAGTTTTTTTTTAAGATTAGATTTAGGATTTTAGGTAAAAATTAGAAAATTTTTTTTAAATAAAAATTGTAGTTTGTTTGAAGTTTAAATTCAAATAATTATTTTGATTTTTTAAAAATAATTTTTGATGTGATTATGTTGATTTTTTTTGTGTTGTTTGTGGTTAGGGTTTTAGGTGAAATTTAGGATTTTATTTTTTTGTTATAAAATTTGATTTATTTTGATGATTGACCAAGTGTAATAATTTATTTAAAATATTTTATGTTGTGATTGATTGAATAATGAATTGATTTAGTGTTTTGAATTTTAGGTTAAATTAATTATAATTATAAGTTAAAATGTTGAATATAAAAAAAAAATTAATATAAAGTGTGATTAGATTAGTAAAATTTAAAAATAAAATTTGATTAGGTTAATAACATCAAAACTATAAATTTATAAATTAAGTACTTAATAAACTAAACCAATTATAAATTGAACCTAAATAAATTAGTTTATATTGCAAATATAAAATAATTAATAGTTAAATATAAATTGAATATAAACTAAGTATAAATTTAATATAAAATATTTATAAAATAAAAAAATATGAACTAAATTCTAAAATTAATCAAAAGTAAACTAATTATATTTATAATAAAAACTGAAACAGATATGGATAAATTTGTGATAAAGACTAAGAGATTGTGGAATGAATGTAGTGAATTTTCAAATATTCCGACTTCGACACCAATCCAGACATTAAATAGTCATACAAGTATTAGAAAAATTAGTGATACAATGGGGCATCCGGAGTGTAATTTTAGTAATATTGTGGGTAATTCAGCATTGTGTAAACCAATTGACGAATTTGATATTGAAATTAGGGATGATGTTAAAAGATAATATGTGGCTAAAGGACATTGCCAATCATATGACCATAATTTTTCTCAAACAAAATTTAAAAAAATTATGAGGAGTTTTAGAGATGTTTGGTTCTCTAAATTTGAGTGATTGAAATATAATATTTTTAAAGATACAACATTTTATTTATGGTATTATATTTTTAGTTCGAATAGAGGATCTAAGAGGGGGATAATGTATTCACAGAAGTCAGATTTCGTAATTGAAAAAAAAGCTATGGAGAAGTTTAATGAATATGTTGGCGGTCCAAGTAGTCCACATAATAATGTTAGAATATTACATGTTAGTTTTAAAAATCAAAGACAAAGTGTATCTCATGTCCTATCTTCTCACAATCAAGAGCAAGAAGCTTATTACCGGACACGTTCGACAGCTATTATTGATTGTATTCGTTTTCTTTTAGCAAATGGGTTGGCTTTTTGGGAAAATGATGAGTTAAAAAACTCACTTAGCCGGAGTCATTTTCTTGAACTTCTCAATTGGTACAGTCAACGCAATATTGAAGTTGAAAATGTAGTTAATTCAAATGCTTCTAAAAATAATCAACTCATTTCTCCACGTATCCAAAAGTAAATAGTTAGTGCTTGTGCTTTAGAGATGACACTAGCTATTTTTAAGGATATTAGAGATAATTTTTACTCTCTATTAATTGATGAGACTCGATATAATTTAGTAAAGGAGCAAATGGTTGTAGTATTGAGATATGTTAACAAGTTGAAACAAGTGGTTGAGCGATTAATTGGCGCAATGCATGTGAGTGACACATCTGCTTTATCTTTAAAAAGTACACTTGATGATTTCTTAGCCAAACATGAGTTGTCTCTTAGTAGAGTTAGAGGTCAAGGTTATGATTGGACTTCTAATATGCGAGGTGAATTCAATGGGTTAAAGACCCTTATTTTAAATAAAAATTCCTCGGCTAAGTACATTTATTGTTTCGCTCTTTAACTTCAATTAGTACTTATTGCAACAACAGGGAGCAATCGATTTGTGAGTAATTTTTTTTATTATGTTGCAATGATTATGAATATTGTTGGAGCTTCTTGTAAAATGAGGGATGCTTTCCGCCAAAAATAATATGATAATGTTGTTCAACGCCTAGAGAGAGGTGATATTCAAAGTGGAAGAGGCTTTCATCAAGAAATAAATTTAACTCGACCTGGAGACACTTGATGAGATTCTTATTATAAAACAACTGTGCATCTTCTTTCTATATAGTCACCAGTGAAAGAGCTTCTTATGAACATTTATGAGGATGGTTATAAACAAAGAAATCGAGGGGAAGTTTTGGGCTTGATTGATAAAATGGAAAGTTATGAATTTATTTTCATTGCTTTCTTAATGAGGAAACTTTTAGGAATGACAAATAATCTATCTCAAGTTTTGCAAAAAAATGATCAAAATATTGGTAATGCGATTCATTTGATTGCAACTGTTAAACAAGAATTGCAAAGCTTCAGGAAAAATGGATCAGATAGAATGTTGAAAATTGTTAATGACTTTTGTATAGATCATGATATCACAATGCCTAATATAGAAGATAATGCAGGTTATCTGCGTTCCAAGCGTGTTGATTTTTCTATCACTTAATACCACCACTTTCGAGTGAAAATATTTTGTCAGGTACTCTTTTATCTTCTTATTATCATACTTAACTATTTATTATACTACAACCTAATTTTCGTTCATTCAATTCTAGATTATTGATTTTATTGCTCAAGAAATAAAAAATTGCTTTACAGAATCAAATACTGAATTGCTTTCATGCATTGTTTGTCTTTCTCCTAAAAACTCATTCTCCAATTTCGAACTATCCAAATTACTTCGTCTTGCTAAACTATATTCATGTGATTTCTCCATCACCGATCGGATGATACTTGAAGATCAACTTAATACTTACATTACTAATGTAAAAAAGAATGTAGCCTTCTTTAATCTCGATGACATTGGAACTCTTGTTCAGAAAATAGTTAAAACATGTTATAACATTGTATTTGCTTTGGTATATCTGATAATTAAGTTGACTTTAGTCTTACCTGTTGCAACTGCAACTGTTGTGAAAGTTTTTTCAGCAATGAACATTATCAAGACGGATTTGCGCAGTAGGATGGGAGATGATTTTTTGACATATTGCTTGGTGTGTTAAGTAGAAAAAGATATTTTCTTAAAAATTGAAAACGAAACTATTATACAACGTTTTCAAAATATGCAAACTCGTATGATACAATTACCATCTCTTAGGCATAATGATCTAATAATACAAATTAATTATTAAATTATTGTAATATTAAATGTTTAATTTTATGATACACTTTTTATAAAAAAAATTTCTGTGAAATTTTTGCTCCCCAATGAATTTAAGTTTCGTCTCTGGTATTAGTAAATATATCATAGTGAAAAATAAAATCACAATTTGATTTTGCAAACTAAATGTCTCGTGATGGAAATGAAACTTGCATGCATTTGCATATTTGCATATGCATTAAGAATCTAGCTCATTACACTTATTTTAGATAAAATGATATTATATGTTTTTTTTTTTCAAAAATGTTTCATCATTTTTATATATTTTTAATATATTAAATATATACCTCTGAATATAGTATATTTTTAATATGCTAAACATATACTAGATGTATATCTCTAAAAAATTGAAAGTTGAAAAAAAAAATAATGTTTTTGACTGAAAAAAGATATTTTTAAAAATAATTTTAATTTTTAGGTGCGGTTTTTAAGAAATCTCTTTATTTTATTACTATATATTAGTAGTAGGATTCGAGGTAAATAAATCTTGAGGTTTTTTCAAAAATACCTTAAAAAATAAAAATATTTTAAAAAATATCCTCTTTTTCATTTTAATTTTAAAAATATTTTTTTAATTTTTAATTTCAAAAATACTGCTTTTTAGAGGTATATATTTTTTATATAAATTTAGTATATTAAAGGTATATTTCATGTTCAAAGGTATACATTGAGAATATATTCAGTATATTAAAAGTATATTAAAAATATAAGATATTTTTTTAAAAAAAAAGTTAAAAGTATGCTATATAGTGTAATTTTTTCATAAATCTTTTTTAAGGGTGTGTTGGACTAGCAGCTGGAAATTAGTATTTATTATTTGATCTCCCATAAATTTAATGTTCAGAATAATAAGATAAAATTTAACTTTTAGTAGATTTAAAATTATAAATTAAAATCTTTAAACATGCTCTAAATGATTCCAAATAATATTATAAAATATAATATAAATATGATTAATCTTTTTCTTTAATATGTATTAAATTAATAAAATTCTTTTTACTATAATAAGAAATCGATAGATCTATGATAATAAAGTTTTTTTTTTTGTAAAGTAAAAAATAGAAGTGTCTAATTTAAGTAATTCTTAGTTTAAAATGGAGATGCCTAACTTAGATAAAGGATGTCAGAAATAGAGGTACCTAACTTAAGTAATTATTGATAAAAAAAAAGAAGGTATTTAACTTAAGTAAAGGGGGGTCATGGAGGTACCTAACTTAGGTAAAAGAGATATCTAACTATTGATAAAATTCTACCAACCCATTTTTAAAACTTATATAAATCTTTTAGCTCTTATTTGAAATGCATAAAAAAAATTGGAGTTAAAGAGAGAGAGTTTTAGACAAAAAAGTGAGATTTCTCCTAAATATTGTCTTTTCTTTTATTTGAAAGAATGTTTAATTTTCTCTTATTATAAGAAAGAGTATTATTAATTGTGCTCTTATTATTTTAGAAATAAATTATTATAATCATTTTGTTCTAGTAAAATTCTTCTATAATTTGCTCGTGATTTTTTGCTCCAATTAATTTGGAGATTTTTCACATAAAGTTTTAGGGTTCATTATTTTTATTTTTTATTTCTACTTCAGTTATAATTGTGTATTCCGTTCTACAACGTCTTAGCAGTAATATCAGAGAGTCAAGTTTATAGTCTTTTCTTTTTGGTGCTACAGTCAGATCCAATTAGTGAAAAAGAGACATCTTCAATATTAACAGCGAAGTATGAAAAACAGAAATTCAATGATAGTAATTTCTCATTGTGAAAAATGAGAATAAAAGCAGTTTTGAGAAAAGATAACTGCTTGGCGGCAATTAGAGATAGGCTTGATGGGTTCACTGACGACGGCAAGTGGAATGAGATGGATGGTAATGCTATTGCTAATCTGTAATCAATGTAGTATTATTAAGTGTGGCAGAGAAAAAGACAAAAAAAGAGATATGAGATACTTTGATAAAATTATATGAGGTCAAATCACTGCACAATAAAATTTTCTTAAAGAGAAAATTTTACACCCTTCAGATGATGGAGTCAACTATAGTGAAAGACCATATCAACACCCTCAACACTTTATTTTCACAGATCACAGCAATGGAGTATAATATAGAGACGGGTGAATGTACTAAAATTCTACTTCAAAGTCTATCTGATTCGTATGATCAACTCAACATCAACTTAACCAATAACATTGAAGTTCTAGTCTTCGATGATATTGTAGCTGCGGTTCTTGAAGAAGAAAGTCGGCGCAAAAGTAAAAAAGATAGACAAAGAGGCTCACAACAAGCTGAAGCATTGACAGTAATAAGAGGGAAATCAACAGAATATGGCCCTAGTGGGAGTCAAAATCAAAGTAGATCAAAATTCAAAAGTAAGAAGAATGTCAAGTGTCATCATTGTGGCAAAAATTGGTACTACAAAAGGGAGTGTTGACATCTCAAGAAGAATGAAGAAGCCAAAAAAAAGGTCTTGAGTCGTCAAATGCTTAGGGTTATGTAGCAAGCACCTTAGATGATGGTGAAATTTTTACAGTGAGGCAACAACAATTAATGAACGTAGATAAAGATTCATTGATGTATGGCTTATGGACTTAGGAGCAACACGGCATATGACTCCTCGGAAAGAATGGTTCCATCAATGTGACCTATCTCAGAAAAATCTATGTTCATGGGAGACGATCATGCCTTGGAGATTACTGGTATTGGTACCATCAAATTAAAGATACATAATGGTACTGTTTGCATCATCTAGGATGTACTACATGTTAAAGGCTTGAAGAAAAATCTATTGTCTTTGGGACAATTAGATAATGATGGGTGCAAAATCTATATTCAAGATGAGATTATGAAAATAGTTAAAGACTCTCTTATAGTAATGAAAGTGGAAAAGATAGCTGCAAATTTGTACTTACTTAAAGGAGAAACACAGTAAGAAGGAGAAACATCGACTACATTAGCAAGTTCTGCAGAAGAATTAACAATGATGTGCCATCGTAAGCTTGGCCACATGTCGAAATGAGGATTGAAGATTCTTGCTGAACAAAAACTGCTTTTAGGGCTCAAAAAAGTTTCAGTACTCTTTTGTGAGTATTGTGTGACTAGTAAGCAGCACAAATTAAAATTTATAAGTTCCTATGCTAGAAGCAAAGCTATCTTAGAACTAATCCATTTTGATGTTTGGCAAGCATAGGTTCTATCCCTAGGAGGAGCAAAATATTTTGTGTCATTTATTGACAATTACTCTAGGAGATATTGGGTGTATCCAATAAAAAATAAAGCAGATGCATTTTCAACTTTCAAAATATTCAAAGCATGGGTTGAGCTTAAAATTGAAAAGAAGATCAAGTGTTTAAGGACAAATAATGGAGGAGAATATACTGGTGATGAATTTGATAGCTTTTGTCAACAAGAAAGTATCAAAAGGCAGTTCAGTATGGCATTCAAAATATTCAAAGCACGGGTTGAGCTTAAAACTGAAAAGAAGATCAAGTGTTTAAGGACAAATAATGGAGGAGAATATACTGGTGATGAATTTAATAGCTTTTATCAATAAGAAAGTATCAAAAGGCAGTTCAGAGTGGCATACATTACAAAACAAAATGGAGTAGCAGAGCGAATGAACAAAACCTTGTTAGAATGAACAAGAGTGATGTTGAGAGCTACATGGTTGCCCAAGTCATTCTGGGCAGAAGCAGTTAAGACCGTCTGTTAGGTGATTGATAGGTCACCATCAACTGCAATTAGTCTGAAAATACCAATCGAGATGTGGATTGGTAAGCCAACTGATTATTCTCATTTACATATATTTAGAAGTCATGTCTATGTTATGTACAACACCCAAGAAACATCAAAGCTGGATCTAAAATTCAGAAAATATATTTTCTTAGGGTATGCTGATGGAGTCAAGAGGTATCACCTATGGGATCCCACTGCCCACAAGGTATTAATCAGTAGGGATATTGTATTTTTAGAAGATAAGGTACAAAAAAAAGATAATGATAGCACTTCAAAAGAAAAATCAGAGACTACTATAGTTCAAGTTAAAGAAATATAAGATAAGAAGTTCCAGATGCTTCTGAAGCATGATCAGAACATGAAGAACAAGAATAAGCTGAGTTTGTAACTCCTCAAGTTCGACTGATAACTCAGGAGAAAAGAGAACTGGCTTGGCACTTAGAGTACATCATGAAGGAAAATATCGCATATTATTTACTAACAGATAATGGAGAGCTATCAACTTTCTATGAGGCTATAAAAGGCTAAGAAGCTTCTCTGTGAATGGTAGCAATGCAAGAAGAAATTGAAGCTCTTCATAAAAATAAAATATGTGATCTTATTTCATTATCACAAGGAAAAAAGGCCATCAGGAACAAATGAGTTTACAAAATCAAATGAGATAGTAATAACCAAGTGGAGCGGTATCATGATAGATTAATGGTGAAAGGATTTGCTCAGAAAGAAGATATAAACTTCAATGAAATATTCTCTCCTATTGTTTAGCTCATAACGGTTTGAGTAGTCCTGGTAACATGTGCTACATTTGACTTATACTTAAAGCAATTGGACGTGAAAATTGTATTTCTTCATGGAGAACTTGAAGAAGAGATCTACATGCTTCAACCAGAAGGTTTTGAAGAAAAAGAAAAAGAGAACTTGGTTTGTAGGTTGAATAAATCTCTATACGGTCTAAAACAGGCGCAAGATATTGGTATAAGAGATTTGATTCCTTTATCGTAAGCCTTGGATACAATAGACATAGTTCAGATATTTGTGTTTACCATAAGAGATTTGGTGATGGTAATTTCATTATTTTGTTGTTATATGTTGACGACATATTGGTAGCAAGCCCCAACAAAGATCGTATTACAGACTTAAAAGAACAGTTGGCTAGAGAGTTTGAAATAAAGGACTTGGGACCAGCAAATAAGATTGTAGGGATACAAATTTATCGAAATAGAAGTAATAAGAAGATATGACTTTCTCAGAAAAATTATTTGAAGAAAATCTTACAGCGCTTCAACATGTAAGATTATAAGCCAATTTCTACCCCACTTCCTATTAATTTCAAGTTATCCTCAAGTACAAGTCCTAACAATGAAACAGAGAGGATAGAAATATTTTGAGTACCATATGCATCGGCAGTGGGTAGCTTAATATTTGTTATGATTTGTACAAGACCAAACATTGCACAAGCAGCGAGAGTGGTTAGTCGATATATGGCGAATCCTAGTAAAGAGCATTGGATTACTATAAAGAGGATCCTAAGATATGTCAAGGGTACCTCAAATGTTGTATTATGTTATGGTGAATCATACTTTACTGTCAGAGGCTATGTTGATTTAGATTATGCAGGTGATCTTAACAAAAGCAAGTCCACCTCAGGCTATTTGTTTACTCTTGCTAGAGGAGCTATAAGCTGGGTTTCAAAGTTCCAATATATTGTGGCTATGTCTACAACGGAGGCAGAATATGTTGCACCTATCCAAGCTAGCAAAGAGACAATATGGTTGCAAATGCTACTGGAGGAGCTTGGATACATACAAAAAAAAAGATTATTCTATTTTGTGATAGTTAGAGTACTTTGCAATTGGCAAAGAATCTAGCATTTCATTCGAAGGCAAAACACATACAAGTTTAATATCACTTCGTTTGTGAAAATGTGGAAGAAGGAAGTGTGAATATGCAAAAAATTCATATAAAAGATAATCTAGCAGATATGTCAACAAAGCCGATTAATAATGAAAAGTTTATCTGGCATCGATTATTCTTAAGCTTAGCAGATACGTAAGCAGTATAGAGATTGCAGGCGTTGAAAGGATATAAGAATTACAAAAGTAACTTTAAGTGGGAGATATATGGTAATAAAGTTCTTTTTGTAAAGTAAAAAATGAGGTGCCTAACTTAAATAATTCTTAGTCTAAAATAGATGTGTCTAACTTAGACAAAGAATATAAAAAATGAAGGTACCTATAACTTAGGTAATTCTTGATTAAAAATGATGGTGCCTAACTTAGGTAAAAGAGGTAAAAAATGAAGGTGTCTAATTTAGGTAAAATAAGTATCTAACCATTGACAAAATTCTACCAACTCATTTTTAAAACTTATATAGATCATTTAGCTCTCATATGAAATACATCCCAAACAATTAGAGTTAAAGAGAGAAAAACAAGATTTCTCCTAAATATTATCTTTCCTTTTATTTGAGAGAATGTTTAATTTTCTTTTATTATAAGAGAGAATCTTATTAATTATGCTCTCCTTATTTTAAAAAAAAATTATTGTAACCATTTTACTATAGTAAAATATTTCTATAATTTATCCGTGTTTTTTTACTCTAATTAATTTAGAGATTTTTTCATGTAAAATTTTGATATTCATTATTTTTATTTTTATTTTTTATTTCTACTTTAATTGTAATTATGTACCCCGTTCCACAATATCTCAACAAAATCGAATCTCAAAACTTTCACTATATAGTTGTAAATATCATGAAATTAAACATTTTATGGTTGATGGACTTGTATTATTATTATTTTTTTTTTGAAGAAATTATTATTATTATTATTATTGATAGTTTACGAAGTATAAGAATAAATGATTTTTATTTTATTTTAATTGAAAATGAACTAATTATATCTCAATTTAGCGATAAAATGAAATAATTTTAAGAGTGGACAATAAAATTTCAATTTCACCGATATTAAAACTTCTTCCCCAATTAAAAAAATGAAAAATAAACATTTGTTAACAGCAGTGCAGAGATATTTTATGTGATTTATTTTATTGAGTTATTTTGGACAGTGAAAGTATCATAAATTGCCTATAAACAAACAGTAGCATAACGCACTCAAAAACATGAAAGTGATGAGAATGGTCCATTTCCAAAAATCGAAGTCGATATCAGAAAATGACGATATATATGGCTCCTGCTTTCATGGATTAATTTAATTTTAATAGATATTTTTCCTTTCCCTTCATCAGTTCCTCTCAAAATTTCCGTTTCACAGGAATGATTATTAGAGGGTGGGACAGAATATATATATAAAGATTTAAATTAAAAATCAAATTATTTGGCTTAAATAATTCGATGAAAATGTTAAATTAAAAATTTTAATTTATTATTTTAAATAATTATTAATTTAATTGAAAATTTTTAAGCGCTTCATTAATTATCAATAATTTAAAGTTAAAATATATAAAAATTTAAAATTATAATTATTAAATGGTATTATATATCAAATATCACATCAAACTTAATTTATGTAATTTATGTTCTATATTATTAATTTATTATGGATCGATCCTAATGTATAGACAAGAAAAATGAAATAAATTTGATGCAATTATTGTTATTTTAATTTTTATTAAAATTGTCAAAAATTATACAGTTTCCATATCACAGTGAAGTATATATACATATTTGAAATAAAAAAATTTAAAACTAAAAATAATATTAACAATAGGAGCAAAGTCAGACTTTGAAATAAATGAGACAATTTCTTTTGCAAATTTTAGCTTTCCCTGTAATTATTTATCTCTCTTTTTATTTTAATAGTATTTTATAAATTTATTAATAATATATTTTTATTATTAAAAAATTAATTAATAAAAATATTAATATATATGTATACAGAATTTTAAATTTATAAGATTGTTCATAATAAAAATAAAATAAAGAGAAAAAAATTAAATAATGAATATAATTTCTTAAAAAATAATTAAAATAAATGAGTTCTTTAATTCATTAAATGAGTTCAAGTTAATTTAGTTAAAAATTTTATGTCTTTCTTTATTTTTTTTATATTTATATATTATTAATATTTTGCCAATTTTTTAAAAAAGAACTATTACTTATAAAATAAATAATTTATTGTAATTTTTTAACTTCTAATAAAAATTAAAAAAAGAGAGGGACAATTTAAATTTTTTTAAAAAAATTAATAAATAATTCAAAAATTCTTAAAAAATATTATATATATACATATTTTCAAAAAAAAGGGAGGGCAACTGCCCCTTTCTCGTTAACGTGTCTACGCCCCTAATTAACAATAACTACTAGTAGATTCCAATATATATATATATATATACTTACATATATATATATATATAAGATTTTCAAATTTATAACATTAAAATTATATATTTAATTTTCTTTTTTCAAGGATAAGAGAGGGAGATATTTAAACTTGGTAAAAAAAATATCATAGTCAATTAAATGTCAATATATACTAATAATATGTTATTGGAGGCGTCAAATATCTATATTGGTGTTACAAAAAAATATTTAATTGCAATAATTATATGTATATGGTAATGTTGTTATGGACATTAAAGTTTTAACTTTTAATACATGATTCACATGATGTTCAAATGGGCTATTTATAAATAACGATTTTTATTCTTATATGATGTTTAACCTTTTTTTTTATTTATTAATTACATGTCGAAAAGAGAAACATTTAAAATTTGAATTTAAAATTTATGCAGTAATAACACACACTTTAGTTTTTAGCCATCAAATTACACTTTGAAGATTTAATTGATGTTTAACTTAAATTAAGGTATTTTCAAATTTTAATTGTGAACATCAATAAATGAAATAAATTCTTGCAAAATCTTGTAATTTTGATATTATTTTATGGTTTCAAAATATTTTTAATTTATTAGTTAAAATCTTTTTCAAATACGAAAATTGATAAAATAAAAATTTACAAAATTCAAGCTTTGGATCGAATATAAACTTTGAGATATGCATAGCTAGGGGAGAAATATATTCAAATAAAAGCATGAAGTTATGCCTACACATTAACGTATATCTTCAAAAATTAAAATATAAATGGGTATCGAAACTTACATCACTATCAATAAAATAATTCACAATTTCACATGAATCCCAATACATTTAATTTTTTGTTTGGGAAGCGAATAAAACAAGGGAGGAAAGAGCCCAAATAGAAAAGAAAACAACAAAGAGGATCAAATTAAGAGAATTTTCTTTCTCTTTTTCTTTTTTCATTTGTTTTGATGTGGAAAGAGATAGCAATGGAAAAAAAATTTCATAAAATTTTATCAGGACCAAGAGGTCTGGTATTTCAACATCAGCCCAAGCAACAGCAGATAGGGAGCTGCTAGAGTTAGATATGGGCCAGCATGCAAGTGCACTGGAAAACCTATAAATGAGCCAGCCAAGTATACTTGAGTTGGGACAAGTTGAAATATATTTCCTTTATTAAATAAATTTGAAATTTACTTTTAAATTGGCTCATTTAAGACTAATAAATTTTGTAATTTTTTTAGACTATAAATATATAATGAGAAATATATACATTTACAAAATTAAATTAAATTGTTAAATTTTTTTTTTAAATTACTTTATATATCACTTTCTTTAAATTTTTTTAAAAAATATCCTATAATTTTTAGCAAAATTTTAAAATAAAATTTCTAAATTTAATTGATATATAAATATATATAATGTATACTTTTGGAATTAAGTATTTTTGAAATTAAAAATTAAAAAGTTGATATTTTTAAAAAGTTGATATTTTTAAAAAATAGATATTTTTAAAAATATTTTACTTTTAAAATATTTTTATATAAAGTCTTTATATATAAATTAATTTAAAATTTATAAACAAAATGCCTGAAGACTTCAACCTAATTTAAAGCTTGATTTATTGATTATAAAAGCACATCAGAATTTAATTCATTAGACGAAATAAATGATTTTTTTAGTGCTGAGAGTATATTAAAGAAAATTTTATATTATTTCAATAAATAAGACTATGAAAAATATTCGAATAATTATTAATGTATATATATATAATTGAATATGCAAAAAAAATCCATATAGATATAAATGTATATAACAAAAAATTGAGAATTGGACATCTGGGGTGCGTGCGGCTGTGTGTTTGATATGTTTTGAATTTTTAATATAAATTTAACAGTATTAATCTCATTTATTTTGTTTTTGTTATTGGTGATTTTAATACTCTCTTCAAGGGTATCCGAAAAAAAAAATGTTTAATATTATTTTTAGAAACACCATTCTATATTTATAGGTCAATTTAGCCTGATGTCATTTTAAAATTTGTAATATAAATTTGAAAATGTCAATTACAAAAGCTAACTGTTAACGTTTTATATAATTTATTATTATATTAATTTAATTATTTATTTTATATTTTTAGATGTGATATATATTTTTGCTATAGGATATTCTTAACAAAGTAATGCTTAGCTTTTCTAGAATTTTAAATATAGTGTTTTTATAAATTGAATTTGGAATAAATTTTATAAAACCGTTATATACTTGTAGTGACTTAATTATTATGATATTTTATTAATTTATTTTGTGCTCTTCCAATTGTTCAACTAGGCGTCTTATAAACTCTCTAAATAATTTGAGAACCAACACAGTTAATAATAATAATTTATTAATCTTATAATGGAAATCAGAAGAAGTTTAAGTTTATTTACACACACACACACACATACCAAAAATACGTATTGAATTAATTTGAAGTTTTTTTTTAATCAATGAAAGAGAAATATTATTAGACCTGGATAAACATTACAAAAACCTGAGGCTCAAAAGGCACTCAGACCAGATACTTTCAAATTTTATAAAGGCAAGCCTACTGTCAATGCAAAGACAAGATAATCTCTTACACACCCTTGACTATAGATGGAAAGAAAAAAGCCTACAAAGAAAAAGATTACTGAGAGACCCTTGAAGGGTTCTCAACCATCGGCACGGCAAAAAATACTGCAAGACATGTTCTTCATGTCATAAGACATGCACTTCCTCAGAAAAAACAACATAGATTGAGGAAAATAAAAAGTTAAAACTTACCTGCAGGAAAGGTAGAGCTCAAATAAGAAAGAGCAAGTGAGTTGAAAAATAGTCGTAGAATAAGCCACCATCCTTGTGTTTTCTTTTGGAGAATATCTAAAAAAGCAACCAAGGAGGAGCTTTCCTGATAAAAAAGCATGGCTATTGCTTCGAGGAAAGAGAAAAGCTTCTGTAGAACTTGAAATTACCTTAAAAAGCCAAAACATATTCAAGATGGAAAAGCCGCCCTTCATCAGAAAGATTCTCTGAGCTGAGATATCCATTCAATACAAAAACCAACCCAAAAATCCAAGCTTAAAAAGCTTGCGGAGCCACAATAACGGTGGAAGGCCAAATTACCCAGAAAAGATAAACTGAATCTAACAAATCTAAAGCCAGATTCAACAAAATACACACTAAAAAGCCTAATAAAACTAACAGAGAAGGAGCATCTGCTATAAGAATGTATCGAATTACCAATAGAAATTTACCGACAGAAATTTTTTTTATCAGTAATACCAATAGAATACCAAGAGAAATGATTAAAAAAATAAATTAAAAAATACACCGACAGATTACTGACAGAATACCGATAAAAAAATTTACCGACAGATATTTTATTGACAATAATAGCGCCAGCAAATGGAGCCAACAATTACCGATAGAAATATTTTCTGCAGTCAAAATTACCGACAGAAATATTTTCTGTAAGTAAAAATACTGACAGAGTATATTTTCTGTATGTAATACCGATAAAATATATTTTCTGCAGGTAATACCGACATAATATATTTTCTATTAGTAAAATTACCGAGAGAAAGTATTTTTTATTGGTAATATCGACAAAACATATTTTCTGTAGGTAAAATTACTGCCAGAAAATATTTTCTATAGATAATATCGATAGAATATTTTTTCTGTCGGTAAAATTACCGAGAGAAAGTATTTTCTGTTGGTAATATTAAGAGAACATATTTTTTGTAGTTAAATTACCGACAGAAAATATTTTCTATAGGTAATACCAATAGAATATTTTTTCTATCGATAATTTTTTAATAAAAAATTATTATCTCGGTAAATAAATAGTTGCAATTCAATTAGTTGAGCAGAAATTTTATCGCCATTATTTGATATATTTACAGAGAGAAAGTATTTTTCTGACGATAAATTTACCGAGAGAGTATTTTCTGTCAATAATACAGAGAGAATATTTTTTTTGTTGGTAAAATTACAGACATAAAATATTTTCTGTAGGTAATACCGATATAATATTTTTTCTGTTAATAAATTTACCGACAGACATTTAATTTTTTTGGTAATTTTCTATAAAAATATATTTTTTTCTCTCCTTTTTCATTTTTGCTATTTTTTTTTCATTTTTTATATATTTTCTCTCTCTTTATCTATCTCTGTCTGTCACTTTTTTACTTCTAGAGCTATCGACAGCCATTGACAACCCAAAATGAAAAGGCTTTTTTTTTTATTTTTTATTTTGAAGTTAATTTTATACAATAGGAAGTTAGTAAATTAATTATAAAAATCCCAAGATTAAAAACAAATCTTAATTAAACAACTTTAAATATTTTAATTTTAACGAATTCACTAAAAATTAATTTTAGGGTTAACATGCACGGACATGCATTGCTCCAGAGCACACTTCCAAATTTGAAGCCTCTGCCGTCAATTACTTAATTTGGATTCTTCAATGGACCAACCTTTTCATTCTTACAATTTACTCCCCTAACTTATCTAGATTTCTTTTTTTTCACCCATATACTCTTCTTATTTTTTTAGATGGTCCTGCCTGGCAACATAATTTATATGATCAACACAGCAACATTTCAATTTTATAATTTAATTATAATTTATATAAAATATTAAAAAAATATAAGTGATAAAGATATATAATAATGAAAATATATTATTATTATTATTGTTTTGTGTTCAGCCATGTTTACATATATTAAGAGGATTAACATTTCATTTATTATTCAAAGAATTTTGTTTACATATATTAAAAGGATTAACATTTCATTTACTGATATATATATATAAAGAATTTACATATTTTATAAGTATTAAAATATATAATAATTTTTCGAAATAAATCAATCTATTAAATGTTTTCCATATTCAAGTATCATTCTAAATTTGAACAATGAGTTAATACAATTTAATAATATTAACATCATAATCAATCCCAAAATTATTATATTGTAAATATAAATTATAAAAATAAAATTTATACTTTAAGAATGAGAACATAAAATTTTAAATGAATGTTATAAAATTTATTGAATTCATTTGATTCAAATAAAAGTTAAAGACATAAGTAATTTGAGTATAAATTTTAAAGAATTCATTTAATCAGTTGATAATAATTTAAAATAAATGTAGACAAAATTGAAATTTTCATATATAAATTATAAAAATATAAATAATTTTTTAAATTATTAATAATAAGAATAAAGTTGTAATTTTAATTTTCTAAAAAAAAGTCGTAAATTTTAATTATATAAATTTCACTTCCATCAACACAAAATACATACTTGAAACTTAATCTATAAATTTATATTTAATAATATTGAATTTTTTTTATAAATTAATAAATAAATTTGAATTTAGTAATATTAAAATAATTTCGAGGTGATAGGTTTCAAAAAAAAAAATCTGACATCTCATTATCATCTCCACCGTCAACTTATTCGATCTCACGAATCAAAGCAGCACTCGAATTTTTCCTTTTTTTTTTTTTGAAGGTTTCGAATTTTTCCTTCTCTTTAACAATCTTAAAAAAAAGTTTAAATAATTATGGAGATGGAGCAGGTTGTGTTTTTAGTGTATAATTTTTTATTTTTGTATTTTTAAAAATTAAATTATTTATTTTTTTATATTTTCATTTCAATAATTTTAATATTATAAGATAATTTTTTTAATTTTTTTATATATATCTATTATTTCATTTTTAATTTATTTATATTTTTTATATATCAATTATTTTAATTTTATAAAATTATTAAAAATAAATTTAAATAATATGAATAATTATTTTATTATTTGACAGACTATTTATGCATATTATTTATTTTATTTATAATTATTTATTTTAATTTTATAAATATGATTGATTGACTAACGAATTTGACAATTTGAGATAGAAATATCGACAAAATGATTAAGTAAAATTTAGTTTTTAGTTTGAAAAAGAAAAATGACTATTAGAAACTTCGTATCTTCCACTTGCTATAAAATCATCACCCCTCTCTCCTAATCTCTTCTCTGAACTCTACTGCCTTTCTTTCCCTCCTCTTCCCTCGCCGGATTCGCCACTCTCCGGCGGCAGTAAAACTCCCTCTGACCATCAGGAAAAGCCCAGAAAGTACCCAAAACTATTACTCCAATTGATCTCCGATTAAATGGCTTCAATCCCCGCTTTATCTCCAACACTAGCCATGATCACAACTCCAAAACTCTCAATTTTTTACAAAAAAGCACCAAATTTTGTTTCTTTACCATCTTCATTATTTTCTTGCTGTCCAATTTCAAAGAGCAGAGAGCCAAGGAGCTACAAACATGGGAGACTCTTTACGTTCGCTTGCTCCACGTCGTCGTTTATAGGCAGAGTTGGGTCTCAGGGAAGAGAAGGAAATGTTTCTCTTTTGTATTTTGGGATTCATAATTCTCATGCTGAGGTAGCAAAAAGGGATTCTTCTCAGGTCCTGTCAGCAATGCTTCCATTTGTTGTTGCTGCCACTGCTATTGCTGCTCTTGTTCAGCCATCCACTTTCACTTGGTGGGTTATTATTTGTTTCGTTCTCTGAGTTTAAAATTGTGGGTTTTCAATGTGTTCTTGATTAATTTTGATTTAAATATTTATGGTTAATTGGTTTGTTTAAGTTGGGATTTTAGTTCTGGGATTGTTTCAGTTTCTTGGGTTGTTTTTGTATTTGATTATTATTTGTTAATTAAAATAATTTTTTTTACAATACCATTTACTAATCTATCATTTTAAACTTCGAGATTGTTCTTTAGCTATATTTTATTTTATTTTTTCTTTGGCTCTTTGGATCATATATTATTGTCTTTTGATCTGATTACACTTCTTCTTTGAAGTTTTTTTTAATTCATTTTATATTTGCTTATGTGTCTTCAAGATTTCTGGTATGAATTGGATTTCGATTTTTCTTTTTCTTTGCCTACTAATTTTCTCATGGAGGTTTGTATAATGCTTTTTTTTTTTTTTTTAAAAAATCTTTATCTGTAAACTACTATCTATTACTCAGAAATGAGCAAAAATTATTCATGTCTGGGAACTTTCTAAACCCTTTTCTATTATTTTGTCTTTCTAAAAAAGGGTGTCAACCTTTGAAGAAGGTGGCTTTTGGTTCTTGAGTATTGCAGATATTGTTACAAGTGTATTAAAATTTGGGACTTCTTGGATATGTCTTATTTAAGTCTTAAAAAGAGCTTCTTTTAAGATAGGGGAATGCAATGCCTATTTAGTCCAATTTCACTTTTCTTTTGCTGTCTATTTAACAAAGATAGGAACTTTGTTTTTTTAATGTTAGTTACAGGGCATTGAGTGATTCTTATAAGGGACTTATATATAGTATACGTATGTATGTATGCACAAAAGTATTTTAAAATTTTTATGAATGACATAGAGGTATGTTGTTTTTGAATTTGCAGGGTATCTAAGGATCTATATGCTCCTGCTCTTGGTGGGATCATGTTATCAATTGGAATTAAACTTTCCATTGATGATTTTGCTCTTGCAATTAAGAGGTAATATTATCTTTTCGTAGAATTTAAGCAGTTTCATCCAAGTTTTTATTGAGACAGCCAATTTTGGATATGCTCCCAAGTTTCTCTATCTCTCTATCTGTTGCAGACCTTTACCACTATCTGTTGGTTTTCTCGCACAGTATGTTCTCAAACCGGCCCTCGGGGTATTTCTTGCAAAGACATTCGGGTTGTCTCAGATGTTTTTTGCGGGTTTTGTCCTCACAGCATGTGTTGCAGGGGCTCAACTATCCAGTTACGCCAGTTTCTTGAGCAAAGGGGACATTGCCATGAGCATTCTCCTTACTAGCTCTACAACAATTACATCAGTGCTTGTCACGCCTCTTTTAACTGGCCTTCTCATTGGCTCTGTTGTTCCTGTTGATGCTATTGCCATGTCAAAGTCAATATTGCAGGTAATGACAGTGCCAACAAAAGTGATTTTCTTCGGTGAATTAATTGATTTTTGCTCACTTGACCTAAAGATTAGATTTTTTTTTGTAAGGTTGTTCTTGCTCCAGTCACTCTTGGCCTTGTGCTTAATACTTATGCAAAGCCTGTTGTACGCTTTATTCAGCCTTTGATGCCATTTGTTGCTATGATATGTACCTCACTATGTATTGGCAGCCCTCTAGCAATAAACAGGAGTCACATTCTATCTACAGAGGGTCTTAGATTGGTTCTTCCAATCCTGACATTTCATACATTGGCATTCACTTTGGGATATTGGATTTCCAGGATTCCATTTTTGAGGTATTTTGATACTTCATATTTAATGCTGTGTGTTTTGAGGAAGATCTTTGGCAAATATGGAATGGATAGTAACCGGCCTCCTTCCATTGCCAGTTTTAATGACTTGGCTTCTGAGATCATCACGCAATTGCTCTTTGCTTTCATTTTGTCATTTATAAACTGCTAGATTTTGACTCTATTATGATAGAACTCTCTTAAGTGATATAACTATATATGGATAGCATTTAATTCTATCCTTACTGATTCCATGATTTGCTTTTGTTGCTGAATTCTTTGCTTGTCCAAGGATGGGCCAAGGCCAAAACAGATTTCAATTTGTGAGTGTTGTAGCATTTTCTGGTGGGAAAAGATAGTAGAAAATTGTCACCAGTGTCGTTTCCTCTTTATGTTTCTTAAATAAGGAGATGCCAGTAAAATTGCTATTCTGATTCATTCAATTCTAAGAATATGTACATTAGAAGTCTTAATTATTCTGAGTTTACATATGGTAGGCTGTTATATTATTCTGTTTATATTTCTTTCCATTTCTACTGATTGTGATTTTCTATCAAGTCATTATATAGCATATTGAGAGGAGTTGACTTTCTACTATTCTTTTCTGTTCCTGGAGCCGTCCTGGCAACTCTGTTATTTATTGAAATTATCAATAGGTCAGTAGTCCAAATGCTCATGCACACGCACACACACCTCAGATCTGAACTCAGCAATTATTTGGAGCTTTCTTGGTCCTTCTCCAATAATACATATCTTAATTACTATTATTTTGTGAATAATTTTAAGTTTACTTTACGATCATAAAACATATGATTCCATGACTGATCATTGGTCAGTTAATTATCCATCATAAATTAGAATCTATATGCAGGGGATACTGACATACCTAACATGGTTATTGTTGCAGGCTAGAGGAAGACGTTAGCAGAACAATTTCACTATGCACGGGGATGCAAAGCTCCACATTGGCAGGGCTTCTTGCAACCCAGTTCCTTGGGACAACTCAGGCTGTACCACCAGCATGTTCAGTTGTTGCCATGGCTATCATGGGTCTTTCTCTTGCATCTATCTGGGGCAATGGTCATCGGATAAGAGACCTGCCTTCGCACTTCATCCCACAGTTTAGTTCCACTGTCGAGGCTTAGCATAAAAAACCAAGCTAATTGTAGTAGAGTTTGTCTAGGTACACTAGAAAACCATTGGCGGTGATGGTTGAACCATCATAATTGATCAGATAGCATTACAGTTTATAGATAGAAGCAAGGGGAAAAAAAAAAAGATAGCGGGAAGTAATGGCAGTGTCTGATGTTGTATAGTTAAAGAGCTGTTTTCACGAGTCACGTCTTAAAGCTGCTATTGTATATATTAGAGGTACATAAAAGAAATAGAAAGTTCTGAGGAAAGAGTATATCTGTTATCACCTCCTTTTCTCTCTCTCTATATGCTTGTTTCTTTTTAATGCCCGAGGCTGCAATTTTTGTATTTCTCGTGTCTGTAAGTATTTAAGCAGTGCTGACTGAACATCTTCCCTTAGCTACATCAAGAATGAATTCATTTTGTTCCAAGAATTGGAGGATTTGTTGCACATGACAGTGGTATGGTAGTCTTTTATGTCAATACTTAAAATTCAACTTATAGATTAAGTTTGTGATATGTGGGTTTTTTTATAAGTAACGCGGGGAATGAATCTATAGGCAAAAGCACCACCAACAGACATGAGAAATACGGAGAATTGTGGTGAGGAGGAGACAGAAAATAGGTGTAAGCTCCCACTTGACTTCACTGCCATTCCTTTTAACCGACTTGCTGACGTTCCGACTTTGCAAAGAGCACTCAACGGACTTGCAACTAATATATGGTGGATTTGCCATTTTAGTAGTCCACGGCACCTAAACAATTTGGAGCTTACAGCAACGAGTAGGCTTTAATTTCTTAATCATTAAAATAAATATTTTTTTTAAATATCTTTTTTATCACTGTAATTAATAAATTACTTTAATTTTTATTTTTTTTTTCAAATTTCACTATTAAATTAAAATTTTCTAATAAAATAATAAAAAATAATATCTAAATTATTTTTCAGCATATAAAGTTTATAATTTTTATAAAGAAAAAAAATTAATTTTAATTATAAAAAATAAATAAAGTTCATGAAAAAAGTAAAATATTTAAAAAAATATTATTAAAAATTATTAAATTTATTTTTAAATAAATTTACATATTACATACATAAAAAAATATTAATTTAGTTATATAGATGTTATGTAAATGTTTGAAAGATGTTCTGTATATGTTTCGTAGATGTTTTGATAGATATTGTGTATATGTTATATATTCGTTATAAATATTGTGTATATTTTATCTAAATGTGTGAATGTTGTGTGAATATCGTGAGAATAAAAAATTAAAAAAATATTAAAAATATTATATATGTGTTTAGTAGATGTTTAACAAATATTTAATAGGTGTGTAAATGTTTAGCGTACATTGTCTAAATGCTGTTATTTTTATTATGTGTATATTTTTTATATATATTATGTATATATTATATATATTTATTTTTTGTATGTATATTTAAAATATGACATAAAAAATATAAATAAAAATGAAAAAAATAAAACAAGAAAAAAACAAAAATTAACATTGAAAAGTAAATTTGAAAAAAAAATCCTAGCATGTTTTATGAAATTGAAAAGTAATATGTTGGTAACTAGCAAAATTATTCGTATTCTTAATTTACTTATATATCTATTAATAAATTCGGCTAAACTCGATAGAAATTCGACAAATATTATTGAATCAGTTAGTTTTTAAAGATAATTTTTTTATCAATTAACAGTGATCTTATTGATTGATCATTAAAATCCTACTAATTCGAGCTCTGTACATTTCTATGTTTAGCAATTGACTAGGACTGCTCGCTGGTTCTTTTGGGCGGAATTTAATTTCATGCCCAAAGCCCTGTTTAGGTGTTTTTGAGCCGGTATAAGAGGCCCAAAGCACGACATATAACCTTGGTGGCCTAAATGGCCAGCGAGCCGGGTCACCTTGAGTTCAGAAATTTTTTTTTTATATCTTTTTTGTATAAAAATATTATTCATGAATAATAAAAATAACATACATGTTTAAAATACGTTATGCATATTTAAATATTATACAATTTTCATTGTATAAAGAATTACACAGAAATAAATAAGAAAAAAAATTAAAGTAATTCATATGTTGTAAAAAAATTAAATAAGCATCACTGGCACCAGCCATATTGAAATACTTATTCTTAATAGAAATAAATTAAAACTTAATTTTTTATTTATATTATTAGAAAAAATTACACAATCGTCTTTCGACTTACTATAATAATAATTGAATAATTTTTGTAATATGACAAATTTTTAACCTTAAAAATAATTTTGTATAAATAATTTCAGCCATTTTCGACTTATCAAAATATGGTTTGCAACTCTAAAAATGTTAAAAGTTGATGAAAGGATAAAAATGTGCCATTCTCAAAATGAAGTAATTAACGCAGCTATGGGCTCAGAATGTATCTTTAATATTTAACTCTCTATGCCTCCACCCACTGCCCACTGCTCAATTCAACCATTAAACTTTCATTTCTTTTTCTTTTTATTTGTTTAATTTTTTCACTTCTTTCTTTACATATATATATATGTAATTAGTATTTTCTTTATCTTAATTTTTGATCGAATTATTGCATCTATATTTTTTATTTGTAAATAAATTGCTATATAAAGTTTAAATAAGGATCATCAACTTGTTTCAATAATATCATTGTAATTAACAAACTGGTGCTTGATTGTCTTATTAATATAATAAAATTATGAATCAAATTTGAGTTGAAACATAAATAATGAAAAATTTATTGGAATTCTAATATAAGCAATATCTATACTTACCTCACATTTCGATTGGGATATGTACTGTAATTTTTTATTAATAAAACAATAACAAATAAAAAAATGATATTATGAAGAAGAGTAATTAATTAAAGACAAATAATATTTTCTATCTATTTTTTTAATTTGTTTAAATAGCTTGCCATTTGGAATTTAACATCATATTATTGATTTCTAATTATTATTTTACATTTAAACATAAATCATAGTATATATAAGTAAATGTATTATACATGTACCACGTAAAGACTATGAAGTATCAACACTTTACTCGGAATGAAACATTGGCATAGCACACAGCGTGATACAAACATGCATCCAACGTGTACTCGACATGTCACACCTCGTTGTCTTAATTTCGAGGAAGGATTTATTTCATAATTTATCATAATATTATTTTATTATAAAATAATATTATTCGCAATTTATTTTTTAATATTATTTAAATACACACATTAATATCATTCAGTAAATACTAATTTTTTTAAAATATAACTTATTTATTGTCCAACATAAAAATTTAAATAATTCATAAACAACTGTAAATAATAATTATGTATGATCGACCTTATCTATGCGCTGAACGGCAAGAAAGAAGAGGTATTCTACTGGTTTATTTTCTACCAATATCTGAAATATTTATATATTAAGGGATGAGTCTAACTACTCAGTGAAAAGATAATTATATAGCAAAGGGGGAATAAATAAAATTTTTCTCATATAATTACTGGTATAAAATTTTATAATTTCTATATGATAAATTCTTCCTTAAAAAAATATAAAATTCGCAATATTATAGTATAAAATTTAAATCATATAATTTCATACACTCAACATATATAGTCTATAGATAACATAATACCTTACGCGTAAGTAAACATATATTTACTGACAACCTAAGAGTAAAACATGGCATCTTGGGCGCAGTGATGATACATGGCAGCACCAAGAGCAAATATTCATGGTCATATACATATGCAGAGCTGCCTCCAAAGGGCGACCACCTGATATACGTCCTAAATGCTATATGTATACCAAGCGTTGTCTCAAAGACAATATCATATCATAATCCGTCAATTCGTTTAATACCCCGTCATCACTGTGTCTCTATTAGAAAATATATAATGAGTGTATTCAAATATTTATTCAACTATATTAATAATTAATCATCATATTATAATTCAAACATCAACATGCCATTATTTATTTCCATTTTTAATATATATATAATTATTTCTTTCAAATTCATCATAAATATAATTTTATCATGAAATAATTTTAGCAAATTATATATATATAATTTAATAAAATACCAATATTATATAATTATCCACTCACTGTAATCGATAGTTTAAATTATTTAATCAACTGGTTCCTCTCTATGTCCTATAACTACAGTAGAATTCATACCTATATTGATAAAAAAAAATAATTTATTAAAATATTATCTAGGATTAATACTACTACACGGTAAATAGTATAAAAAAAACGTGAAAATGAGTTCTAAAATTAAAAAAAAAAATTTGGCGAAATTTCGGCATAACTCTGTCGTTCTTAAAATTTAAATTAATACTCTAATGAGTATTACATAATTTATCAAGTGAATTACTTATCAAATAATTCAGTAATATTTTTAATAACTTAATATAATTTGAGTATCTAAATTTATAATATTTCTTTATACAACTAAATCATAGTATTTTAGTTTCTTTAACTTAATGATTTAATAATATTTATTTTATTAATTAATTTGATTATATATAAAATAATATTAAATTTATTTTTTTGATACTACCGTATTTTAATATTTTAAATCTTAAAATAATTTATATTAATTATATTAATAATAGTAATAATAATATTTATATCATGTTAAATAATTTATTTACTTTTCTTAGTACTTTATTCATATTTTATTTTCTAATAATTCCATATAATTAACTTATAATAATTTTTTATAGTAAATTTGTAAAATTATTTATATAATTAAAAATTAATTAGTTATCCGCTTATTATTTCACTTTCAATAAATAAATTTTGAATTTAATACTAAATAATTTTAGTAATAATATCAATATTAATAAATAATTCTATACTAAACTTAAAATTAACATAATATATTTATAGTGATTATTCTATAATTATAAAAATATTATCAGCCATATTAAAATTAATATTTTTTTTGTAATAGCTACAATAAATTTATTGATATTTTTGCTTACCATAATAATATAATATTAGTTTTTTAATTACTAATTAACATTTATTATTTCTTAAATAATAATAGCTGTAACTTTAATCATTATAATAGAATAAAATATTAAATGTTATAAATTTTCATCTCTAACATATTTACTATTTGATAATTAATTAATTATTCAAAATTTTAAATTAATGTTAAAAAGTTTTATACAATAATTCACAGTTTTTCATATATATAATTACTCATATTCTTATATATAAATATAATTAATTTATTATGTAAATTATTAACAAAAATTTATTATTCAATAATTTAATTTATTTTAACCCTAAATATTTTTATTCTAAAATTAATATATATATCTATCCTCATTCTAATTTTAAATAATTACTCAATTACTAATTAACTATATATATCTATTAATAAAATTTCTTAAATCTTATTTAATGATAAATTCAAATTTACTAATATCTAACTATTAATTTATTGATTCTTAAAATTTATATATATGTATAATTTAAGTAATTTATTCTATGATTTATTAATAAATATTATTTAATTAATTTAATCATACTCTATTTTAAATCTAAATTTTCATTCTATTTATAATTATTAAACTAATCTTGTGATTGAATAATTAATATCTACAACTAGTTCTTTTAATTGGTGGTTTATTTATTTAAATTCTTTTATCACATAAATAATTATAAATAAATAATTTACTATCAAATAAAAATTTTAATTAAACTCAGTATATTAATAAAATTTAAATTAGTATTTAAAATATATAACATGTAATTTAATTTATAATTATTTTATCATTAATTATCTATTTATTTATTTTTGTTAATTTTCACTTAATGTTATAAAATTAGAATTTATTTCTTCAACTCAATTTCATAATATTAACTAATTATATATATACTTAATTAATTTATAATACTAATTAATATATATAATAATCATTAATTATCAACTATAATTATTATTTTATTAGCAAATGATTTGTCCAAATTAAATAAAAAATTATAATAAATAACCATATTATTAAAAATTTTAATCTAACTCATTAACTTACTAATTAAATTTTAATTTAATATTTATTTTCCTTAATTATTAATTATTAATTATAATTATTATTCTAAATTAATTATATATATTTATTTTTATTTTACTATTCATCAAAATTCAAAATACACATTCTAAATTAGCAAATCAGATGTCAAATTAAAGTTTATGAAGAGAAAAATTTAAAAATACCCGTATCACCAGAAAAAAAAGGTCAGAAAACGATCGAAATAGTTGTCGAAAAGTTACATAGGCAAAATTTTCGACCAGCGACGACGTGTGTGGCATACTCCGGCCGCCTTCACGGTGGTTTTGATACCGTTGGAAAGCCCGGAGAGTTCTATTTCCCGGTGGCCAATGCGTGTCATCGTTTGGTGACCGAAAAACGACGAACGAAAGAAAAATATAAAACTCTCTTTCTCTCTTTCACTGTTCTCATCTCTGGCTCACTCTCTCTGTTTCTCCTTCTCTGTTTCTTTCTTTCTTTTTGTTTCTCATTCTCAGTTTCTTTCTTTCTTTTCTTTACCTCTCTCTCATTTTCTTGTTTCTTTTATTATTGAAATACAACTTATTTAATACTAATTTTATTTTTAAAAAATTATTCTAACAATTTTCATCAATAATTTAAATAAATATTTATTTTTTTTATCATCCACACATTTAATTTTAATATTATTAGTGGCTGAAGTTATATTTATTAACTAATAATTTTACTATTAAAATTTGTCCCCCATTAAAATTTTTATTATTATGGTTAGTGGATCATAAGAGTTTGTTTCCCACTAATTCTAATGATTTTGAATTTATATATATATATGTATATATATATATATTTTGTCTATATATTATTTTTATCATTTTAATTATTATTATTATTATTATTATTATATTTATTGTCATCCAACCACCTTAATTATTAATCCACTTATCTTAAATTATTATTTGTTATAATGCATTTAATTAACCAACTATTATTATTGTTGTTATTATTATTATTATTTAAGGTATTACACGACATGTGTTGGATACATGTTTGCACATATTTTATGATTTTATGATTTTTATTTTTTGGACACAGTGGAGATATATAAAAGACAGTGAAAATATATTTTAGGATATATTCTAACATAAAATATTATTTACATGATATTAATAAGTTATCAATTAGATAATTATAATCAATTTTAATTACAAAGCTTAGTTTTTTATAAAAAAAATAATTTTTATTATAATTATATTTATATATAAATAAACTAATATATATTTATTTTGAGTGTTTGTTTATCTCTTATTATATTTTTATAAATTAAAACATATATATATATATATATATAATTGTTTTGAATATATGTTTATCTCTCATTGTATTTTTATGATTTAAAACATGTATATATACATATATATGTATCTATATATAAATATGTCACACCCGTGTCATGTCTTTATTTTTTAAAAATTATTATGTCGATGTATCCATATTTATTTTATCTGAATTTTGTGTCCATGTCCGTGCTTTATAGTCTAAAGGAAAACCAAAACTTAATTATTAGAATGCTATATGTAATGAATAAAAGAAGAGGAAGAGGTTTTAGAGATAGACTTCAAACTCTAAAAAGGGAAAACCTAACAAAAGCTAATTGGTCACTTATATCTTTACACATATAAATTGTGATTGAGGAATTACAATGTGTGAAGTTCTTTTTCCAATATTAGGTTGATTTGAATTCTTTTTAATATAGATTTGGGAGAACCAACACTAAAAGTTAAATTTTAAAAGAATAAAAATGAAAATTTATTGTGTTGTAAGTTTAAAGGACTCTACGAATGTAAACTTAAAATTTTCTTTTTCTCATTTTTTAAAGAAAAATTCAATTTAACTATACATAATAAATGAAGAAATGTTATTGAATCCTTAATTCCATACACACTCCATTATAATTTAAATTTATTACTATTAGTCATCTCATTATTGCGACAAAAGCCTATTGCAAGGAAAATATTCATGAAATGAACAAAATCAAAAAAGTTTTATCGATCTCAAGGGGTGTTGATTCATAATAGACGATACAAATTGTTGTATTAGTTTTAGAAAATCAAATGTCTCAAGCGGAATGAACAGGACATGCTAATGAGGCTACTTAAAGAATTTAACGAACCTAAGACACATATGGGTGAAAGTATAATTTTCATTTCATTTTTGTATTGTAACAAATAGACTAATAATGAGAAAATTAAAGATACCTACCAGAAAGACGACAAAAAAAACCAGTAAAAAAGACAAGTATATATTAGTTTTACAAAGTTTCAAAAACTACTCATAAATTCAATCACTTCAATTTCTAGGCTATGTCAAGCATGAAAACAAGTCAATTAATTATAATTAAAAATACACAAAATTTCAATTGAAAAGCTTATGTGTGTTTATAATATATATACACCTAAAAAGGAAAATGTCAAAAAATATGGATTGGTTGGGAAATTTGGTGTATATATAAGGGGTTTTTTCTTTTTCCTCAATTATTGCAGTTCTAACAAGTAATTTCTCTCTCTATATTTAGTTATTTATGTATTTCAAAGTTCACATACATTTTATACTTCTCTTGAATTTTGGGTTTTTGCATATAGTTTTGCCCTAGCAATTGTAGATAATAAACCTACAGATAGAGAAGAAAGAAAAGCATATAAGGGGTTGAATTAGCTAGATTAAGGGATCGTGTTTTTTCTTCTAATATTTTTTTTTGAATTTGTATTTAAAAAAAGTAAGTAAAATTATGATGCAATTATAAATTTGGTGAAAACTTTGAAATTTGGGAAGATTAGTTCAGAGCAAATGCATTCATTTTGAAGTTGTAGGGATAATATTGAACCTACTTTCTAATAAATTAAGTGCACACACACACATATATATAATGACAAAATACTATACTTTAAAGCAATTTAAATAGAAGAATGTTTGAAAAAAAATTGAAATACAGAAATAGCTAGTTAATTAATTACTGAATAAGGTTTAATCAAATAAAAACAAGAAATGATCTGTCTGTTCTTTAACTTATAGTAGAAAAGTAGTCAAGCTTGAGGATATTTTAGTTTCTCTTACTTGCATACCTATATATATATAGACACACACACATACACAGAGGGAGACAGAGAGAGAGTTGAATATTTTGAAACAATAAGAGAAATTACTTCCCAAAAATTGTTGCATTATTGTTTATTAAACAGATAAATAATTAATTAATATGCAAAAAACAAAAATCCAAATTTTCTTTATCTAAAAAAAATTCCAAAAATCCAGCTTCTGGAAAAATCAAAATAAAAAAATACATATAGTTTTAGTGTATTGTTCCTATATATAACAATGAGGCTTCTACCAAAGCAAATATAAAGAATAGAATGTGGAACATGCCAGACTAGAGAATTCAGGAATTAGCAACATTATATATATATATATATATAAAAGATTCATTTTTAGTTTCTTGAATAATCAAAATAAAAAAAAAAAAGAAATGCAAGTATAGGTTATTATTTTCATCGTAAATAATTATATGTATATTTTTATCATTAGTATAAAACACTAGCTCAATCTGCCAAGTGCCAATAGTACCGTTGGTGTAAAATATTGTAGTAACAGTAATTAGGGATATATATCTAATTAATTAATATAGATACAGAATAAGTCATTAGAGAAGAAGCATTTTTATTATTTGATCTCTATTTCAATGTTTACATCACATACTCATTTCTCTCAGTGTTTTTGTCTCTTGTTTTAATCTAAAAACTACAGATTTCATTATCCTCCGACAAGTTCTTTAAGACTTTTGATATAATATGAAATAAACTACAAAAGCCAAAATCAAACCGTTATATACAGAAATAAATATATTTCCACTTGATAATGTCACTTTCCCCTGATGTGCTTATTAAATATTTGGTCTTTTCTATTTGTTGTATCCAGATATTTCAGTATAATAATTGACTAGAAAATTACAAGACTTATGCATATATTCCTGAATCCCTAACTATGTATTGAAAAAAAAAATGAAAATGTTTACTTTTTTTTTTAAAATGCTTTGAAACAAATAAAAAAAAAGATAAAAATAAAAATAATAGAGAGTTGTTTAATTATAATTATATAAAAATATATCAGCTGGGAAACATATCTAATAGATATCAACTGGAGTTAGCCCAGTGGCCACCTGATATTACTTTTCACGGAGAGGTCAGGGGTTCGATCTTCCAAAAACGATTTCTGAAGGTCGAGCCTTTTAAAAGAAAAAAGAAAAAAGAAAAAAAAAATATATATATATATATATATATGAAGAAAGGTGGGAAGCATGTGAAGGATAAAGGAATCATTTTGGTTAGCACTTTTGAAGCAACTTGTGACAACCCTAAAACATTCAAACATAATTACCATCATTATTACTCATTTGGACCCATTAATTTTCCTCTATTAATTCACATATTAATAGCTTAATTATCTTTTTCTTTTTTTGAAAAACAAAAGAAAGAGGAAAAAGGGTGTTTGATTTTTCTTCAATTCATACTAAATAAGGCTGTATCTGATCTTTTAACATAATTAACTATATCCTGGCCTTTCATTGGCTCTTATTTATGTAAATAAACCTGCAACACTAAGCTAGAGATCAATCAGTGACATTCAAACATAGACATATGTTAAAAAGTAAAACAACATATATAAATAGCAATAAATTACTTAACAAGATGTCATAGGTAAGAGACCAATTATACATATAAAATACACAAGCAAACTATATATATATATATATGTTTGTAATAATTAATTTTCACAACCTCATCTGGTTCAATAATTACATTGTAATACACATCATATATATATATATATTCCTAGGGCTATATAGTGCCGGTAAATACATATTATTTTCACATAACATATATATATATAACCATTAATTTCCTTCTCTATTGATGACTGAATTCATTATTTGTTTTTAATTCTTCTACTTAATTATCTTGTTCTTTATGCACTAACAAAGGTAACTAAGCCTGAGAGTGCATTATATAGTAAAATTCAAGTTTTAATAAAAACTTAAGTAGTAGAATAGCATAAATCAGCAATACATCTCATCACCTGAACTTGGGTGTTAAGGCACTTTATATAGTGTGCAGCCTCATCCAATAAACTGCCTAATTCCATACCTTCGCAGCCGGGCACCACCTTTCTAAGTTTATTAGCTCCATCGAACCTGCTGATTACCTCGGCTTCGGCCGTGTTATGAATCTTATCAGTGTTGATTGATCTTTTCAATGGAAGGTGAATCCGTACAGGTCTATGAACTTTAATAAGTCGATGGTGACGACGCCATGGCTTTCGTGTCCTGTTAATCCGAGTCTTGGAAAGCAATGCCCTACTCCAAGCTCTTCTTGACCCAACTGCAGTAGCTAGGGATTTGTTAGCAGCAGTTTTAACCTTATTGCATCTCTGAAATATCACTCTTGGACAACAAGGAACAACAAGTTTTTGTTTGTTTATTCTGCTCAAAGATCTAAGGAAATTCTTTGTGAATCTAAATCTTAAAGAATTGGGATTCATGGAGCCAAATTAAAAAGAAAAAAAAGTTGAATTTGATTTTAGGGTTTTGGCAATTATTTGGGTTTTTTTTTGAGCCTGATTAGTTGGGTTTTGATAAACAATAATAACGATGATAATATAGAGAGAGAGAGAGAGAGAGAGATGTGTGTGTGTGTGTGTATATATATATATATAAGATTAGATCATGAAAGACAAAGAAGAAAAACAAGAAGAGATTTTTATCTGACAGAAAGGAGAGGAGGGGCCTCTCTGCCACTGCTACTGCCACTCAGAAATTAGAAAGACAAAAAGGAAAAAAATTTAGTTTAGTAATAATCTCTGACACGCAGAATCTATAGATTGAAAACAAGAGGTTAGGGAAAATTTCAGGCGAAGAAGAGAGAGAAAAAAGATTGAAAATGGGAGGTGTAAATTAAGAAGAAGAAGGAGAAGGAATCAAAAGAAAAGAAAGAAAATTATTATGATAAATGGAATTGAATAATAGGTTTCTTCTTATTTAATTTTCAGTGAATTTGAGTTATGGATATGGAAAGTGAGTTTTGTGGGCCTGTGTTTGGCTAACCACCATATGATCGCACATGCTTCCATTTTCCCTCTTGAACTCTGTGGACCCCTTCTCCTTTTATTTTCTTTTAAATTTTCATTTCTTCTATTTTGTTAATTAAATCCAAATCGATAAGACATTTCAAAAATAATTAAGTACTTATTTCGTAATTTGAAAATCAAAAAAATAAAATTCAAATTTAACTATTTTTTTTCTTTTTTATAAATCATCTTTTCATTTTTAAGACATGTAAAATTATAAAAACAATAAATTTTTTATATAGAATTTTAATGTAACTACGTATTTATAACTTGAATTCAAAATTTCTAATTAAACTAGATTAATTTCTTGTCAATTGATTTATGCGTTTCGTAATTAATTTAATTAATTTTTATTGAATTATTTTCATATCCTAAAATATTTAAATATAATTTAATAATAAATATATTCTCTCTTCAAACTCTATATACCCCTTTATATTTTTTTATTTCTTTCTTTTATTAATTAGATAAAATAAATCATATCCCAATAATAATATAATGATTAAGTATCTATAACAACATAGTGATTAAGTACATTTTTCATAACACAAAAATCAAGAAAATGAAATTCAAATTTAACTAACTTTGAATGAATTAATTTCATATGCTTACACACTTAAACACAACTTTAATAATAAATGCACATACACAACAATAATATACTGACTTCGATTCTTCTTTTCAAATACTGAAAAATAAAGAGTTATATTGGTAGTGTAAAAAAAATTAATAATCTAGATATAAATTAGTGTAATGCATCGATTGAGTAATAAAAAAATATAATCAATTTCAATGCCAAAATATTAAGTTAATTTCAAATTTGAGTATTTCAAATTATAAATAGAATCAAAATAATTTTTTTAAATATCTAGAGTAAGAATAAATGTTTAATTTTTTTTATAATTTTAGAAATATTGTATTTAATATTCCAAATATTAAATTTGAAAAAAACTGGGTAATTCCACAAAACAAAGTGCAGTGCTAAATTTTGTTTGATTTTGAAGAAGAGTTTCTGGAAATTGTGTGCGAGCGACAATGATGTGTAGTGATGCAATATTTGTGGATTGGATTGTAAAGTCGGCCAGGAAATGAGAATCAATTAAACTCTTTCTTTAACTATTCAAAGTATAAAAATATATAAGCATTTAATTTCTTGAAAATTCTTTGTGTTTTTTTTTTTTTTGCATAATAAACAAATATTCATAACTCATACATTGCCCAAGCCAGCCTTCCATCAAAACAGGGTCCACCTTGAATATGGATTTGAAATAAAACTTTATTTATAAATTTATGTTGTGCAACTCTTTTTGTAAAAAATAGACTTAATTCCTTGAGTTAAATCTTTAATTGAGATTAAATGATATGATGAACAAGACAAATTTAACTAATTAATATAGATTTACTTGAAATTCTCATAATTATAAATCTCATAAAATAAAAAATATTTTGGGGGATAGCCCAATAAAAAACTATGCAAAATTATTTTTAGTCATTTAACTTCAAGCAACAGCATTAACAATGACTTAATTCACTACAAAAATATATTAGATTACGACACAAATTTATCGACAAAAATATTTTTATTTGTAATATCGACAGAATACCTAGAAAAATAATTTAAAAAATAAATTGAAAAATACACCGACAGAATACCGACAAAAAAAATTTACCGACAGATATTTTATCGACAATAATGAAGCCAACAAATGGTGCCAACAATTACCGACATACTTTACCGATAGAAATATTTTTTGTAAGTAAAATTACCTGCAGAAATATTTTTTGTAGGTAAAAATAAAGACAAAATATATTTTCTATATGTAATACCGATAAAATATATTTTCTGTATGTAATATTAACAAAATATTTTTCTGTCAGTAATACCGACAGAATATGTTTTTCATCGGTAGAATTACTAACATAAAATATTTTCTATCAGTAATATCGAGAAAATATATTTTTTGTATGTAAAATTACCGACAGAAAATATTTTCTGCAGAAAATACCGATAAAAAATTATTCTTTCGGTAAATAGATAGTCACAATCTAATTAGTTGAGCGAGAATTTTATCGCTATTATTTGAGATATTTACCGAGAGAAATTATTTTTTTGTTGATAAAAATACCGAGAGAAACTATTTTATCTCGGTAATACAAAAAAATATATTTTCTGTAGATAAAATTACCAATAGAAAATATTTTTTGTAGATAATAATGACAATATTTTTTCTGTCAATAATTTTTCAACAAAAAATTATTATCTCGGTAAATAAATAGTCGATACCCAATTAGTTGGGCAAAAATTTTACCGCTATTATTTGAGATATTTACTAAGAGAAAATAATTTTATATTGGTAAAATTACTGAAAGAAACTATTTTTCGTCAGTAATATTGAGAGAACATATTTTTTGTAGGTAAAATTAACGACAAAAAATATTTTCTGTAGGTAATACTGACACAATATTTTTTCTGTCGAAAATTTTACCGACAAACACTTGATTCTCTCGGTAAATTTTTCTATAAAAATATATTTTTTTTCTTCTCTCCCATTTCTACTAATTTTTTTTCATTTTTTTTATTTCTCCTCTACCTCTATCTGTCTTTGTCTGTCCCTTTTCTATTTATTTTTCTTATTTTTTGCTTGTAGAAAAAGGCGAAAAAGAAGAAGAAGAAAAATAAGAAAAAGAAGATGAAAAAGAAGAAGAAGACGAAGATGAAGAAGAAGAATAATGTATTTATTTTGATTTTTTAATTTTTAATATTTTTTGTAATATATGTTAAATTTTTATTTATTTTTTAATTTTTATGATTTGATATTTTATTTTGAATTTGTGAGTGTTGTAGTTTAAATTGATTATTTATATTTGGTTGTATATTGTTTGATTTTTAAGATTATTTTAATTAATCATAATATTATTTTAGGGATTTTTAAAATTTTCATAATATATTTAGAAATACTTTTGTATTTAGAAATTTATTTAGAGTGTTATATTTTTTTTAAAAATAGTTTTTTAATTTTTTAAAAAATTAAGAAAAAAATTGATTTATTTTTATAAATTTAAATATAAAAAATCATAAAAAATTAAATTTTAAATTTATCTATTTAAACACAATATGTTTTAAGAAATTTTAAAATCTTTTATTATATTTTTAGAATTTTTTTGGTATGTAAAAATATTTTAGGGTGTTTTATTTTTTAAAAAAATTAGCTTAAATTTATTTGTTTTGATAAATTTTAGAATAAAAATAATTTAATTTTTTTTTCAATTTTTTAATTAAATAGAATATGTTTTAGGAAATTTTAATTTTTTTATATATTTTTATAAATTTTTGGTAAATAGAAATATTTTATGATGTTAGATTTTTTTGGGGTATTTTTTTTATTTTTTTAAAAAAATTATTTTTTATACCAAAATAATTTTTTATCGGTAATTACCGATAGAATTATTTTTAGGTAATTTACAGATAAAATTTTTTATCGGTATTACCAATAAAAATTTTTATCTGTATTACTGGTAGAAAATTTTTTCTCTCTATAATTTATAGATAGATATTTATTTTCGCCAATATTTTTATTATCGACAAAGAAAATAACTATAGAAATATTTTATTGGTAAATTTAATTACCGATAAAAAAATAAAAATTATCGATGAATTTTTTCATCGATAATCCGTTACATTCTTGTAGTAATTATTTTGTACAGCCATTCATTTTTTGTTTTTAGTGTTGAAAATTTTTTAACTAGAATAAAAATTAATTTTGATTTTTAATTAATTACTAAAATTAAATTGAATTTCCATCCAAAAAATATAAATATTTATATATGAATTAAAATGGATTTATCAAGTCGCTATTTTTTGTGTATACGTATTTGTGTATTATTCCTTTGAAAAATAGTTCTAAATGAATCAATGCCTTTTTATTGAACTAAATATTTTTTAAAAATAACTATTTTATTTATAATTGCCTTCAATTTTATTTTTTAATTTTTCGTTTTATTTTTTTATTTTAAATGGCCATGAGAAAGTCATTAAATGCCAAGAAAAAGTGTACGTAGCTTTTACTATCTGTATTCAACTATTCATTTAAGTGTATTTTGAAGCAGTCCGACATCTGAAAGTCTATATAGATGAAATTCGAATTTGAAATATCACAATCTTAAAAATATTTTTTAATATTATTAAATTAAATAGTGATTGTTTATTGGCTCATTGTTTATTAGAAGGTCAATAGATTATATGGAAAAAAAAAAAAAAAAATTCCCCCTTATTACGCTTTATTGTGAAGACTAATGACATCTATCGAAGTTGCGTTTTGTTTTGTTTTAGTATCATGTGCTTGTCCGTCTCATGTCCACTTAAACTTGTCTTATGTAGTAAGAAAGCTGAGTAATAACAGCCCAAAAAGTTATTTGATATTTTTTAACAGGTTCTACCTGTTTTGCGTGCGGACAATATATTCTTAACATATTTTATGAGAAAATCACTTGTTTCTAATTTTATAATTTATTTAGTTGCCTTAGTATTAAAAATCAAAATATAATTTTTTTTTCTAACATTTTAAATATATTAGGAAGTATTGATTTTCTTTCAACATGTATGGCTATATAGAACATTTTAAATAAGAGTATTAAAATGAGTCATGACACGTAAATACAACATATACAATATAAAAAATTAGATGATTATAGTTGACTTTTAATGAGTTAGTGTCACAAACGAAATCAATTCACTTATGACATGATTTTTAACACGTTATAACTATAATGACGTAATTTTAATACGATATAAAATTATATTGTTTTATTATTATTTGCTCTAAAAAAAATAAGTCTTATATATTTATTATATTATTATTATATTATTATATAATATATTATTATTTTATTTAAAAATAATTTATTTAAATTTTTCATTGTTTTTATTAAAAATTTATTAATTTCATCTCATTACTAAATTATTTTTTAATTATTTTATTAATTTAATTATTGATCAATTTAAATTTAATTATTTATGAATTTGAAAAATCATTTTCTAAATCAAATATTAGAAATTAAATAATTTTTATGATTTAAAAAATATGAACTTTTATATTTCATATTTTATATTAAATAATATTTTTTAATTTAGAATTTATAATAGAATTTATAAAAATAAAATAGAATAGGAAAAAATAAATAAAATATAAAATATAATTTTTAAAAAATTTTATTGCAAATTTTTTACCTGTAACTATATAATCTCTTTAACTCTTTTTTTTTCTCTAAATTTTAATACTAAAATATAATATATACTCATCATTTATTTCATATTAATTATGTTATATTTTGTGTATTTTTAAAAAAATTTAATATATTTATATTTTAAAATTATTTTAATTATAATTTTATTATATGAATAATTTTTTAATTGATTATTTAAGAATATAAAGTTATTCTAGATTAAAAATATTTTATGAACTAAATAGGTCATGTCGAATTATATGACTTATATATAACTTATTTAAATTAATATATTATACAAATTATATTCATGTAAACTATTTAATTTTTGTGTTATGTTCATGTCAATATAATTAATAAATAAATCATATTTATGTTGACTTTAATCATATCACTAGAGTTAGGCAATTCAATATGAACGCGACCCGCTAACCTATTTTAATACCCCTATGTTAAACATTATAAAATATAATACTAATGAATGTATTGGCAAATCTCACATTTTATAATAAAAAAATACAATAAATTTATAATAAAAAAGACCATTCAACCAAAATAACATATGATATCATGTATAAATTTTGATATATCTTATTTTTAGCTGGATTTTTGTAGTCTAAAAACTTCGACAAAATGTTTAAATACACAAAATATGTCGGCATTAATTAATTTGATGTAAGAGATAAAATTATTTTTTCCATCCTTAATAAATAAAAAAGATAATGTAAGATATATAATTAAGAATCTAATTAAGCATGGATTAATAGCAAATATTAGTTATACAATAATTATTTTGGAAAAATATAAAAATAATTATATATATAAATAATTGTTTTGGTTGGATGATTAACATAATTAAAGAAAATTAGAGAAAACGAGTTAAAGTGTAATAATTAAATAAATAAGAATGTAGAAACTGTTATATATGTCTAATGACAAGAAAAGAAACATAAACAACTGGAAAGAAACAAAGTGACAGACAGACATGCAACAAAGAAGCAAAACCCACGCACCATATCCACTCGTCTTTTCCTTTCTTTAATTTTATTTTTATATCAATTAATTAATTAACTAATCCTTCAATTAATTAATTAATCATATATAACGAAATAAGAACATGGTGGACCCAGTTTTTGCCTATGGTTTGAGAAACATATACATGAAGCTTTAGAATTAATTAGACTCTTTAACCACCTCATAATAATTATGATTAGTGTGTTTGAATAATAATTAAATTAAAAGCAGGATCTCATCACATGCATGTTTCCTTCTTCTTTATCGCAATTAGGACTTAAGACTAGTTGTTAATTAAGTTTGGACCACTCATTAATTGTTTAATTAATTAATTAATTGCTCCACGACTCAAAGACAGCGTGTCATAATACATGCATGCATTACTTGCCAATTAATTAGGGGTGTACAAAAAAACCCAGTCCATCCCGAATCCATAATAGGGTTGGGTTATGGGTTTCAAATCTCAATCCGAGTTATGCTCGGGTCGGACCTCGGGTTGAGATAAAAAAATTTGGACCAGCCCCACCCGGCCCGAGATACTAATTTTTTTATTTATATTTTGGTAATTTATTTTTTTTAAATTAAAATATTATATATATTTTATGATATTTAGAATTCTTAAAAATTTTATTCATGAAAAATGTTTTTTATATTTTATATATTTTTTACTTAAATAATGAAATAACTAAATAATTAAATAATTTAATTCTCATAAATATTGATATAATAATTTATATATTATTATATATAATTTGGTATAATAAATTTTTAAAGTAATATTTATAGATAAATTTTATTAAAATTTTTTAAAAAAATTATCCTTAAATTTTTTTTCAATTTAAAAAAAAATTGGATCTGCCCGACCCGGCCAGGCCCGGTCAGACCCGAAATGGCCCGGCCCTATCAGGCCACGGGCTGCAAAGTGCAGCCCAAAGAAAAGTCAGGCCAAGCTTCAGGCTGGGGTCAAACCGCCCATGTACACCCCTTTAATTAACACCTGTTTTAGCTGCTTAATTAGTTATAACTACTTATATTTTTTTAAATTATTTTGTAAGAAAATATGTGTATGACTACTTAATTAGATTAAATTTATCATTCATATTATAGTTATAATCTTTTTTTTTTACAAAAAAGATAATTAACTTTTTTCATCTAATAATAATGTGTTAACAATTTAATGTGGGGTTATAAAATCAAATCCCACGTACTGACTCAGAAATTGCAGCTTTAGCAAGATAGCTGCAGAAATTAAAACTAAAGGTAGGAGAGTATATCAATCATCAAGAACTAAACCTAAAGAGAAAAGAATTGAGCTCCTACTAATGATATAATTTGCTACTAATTGGCAATTAGATTCAATAATAACTTTGCTCCAATTCTCCGTACAAATCCAACTCAAAGCCTTCCTAATTCCCATTACTTCTGAGATAATAGCATTGAAGTTCCCCTCAATTGAAAGAGCCTTTGTTGCCAAGAAATTGCCGAAGTGATCCCTTAACACCATGTCAACTCCTCTACTCCCTAAACCAAGTGGGACTGCTGCATCCACATTTAGCTTTAACCAGCTAACACTAGGCTTAACCCATTTGGAGCAGGGGCGAAGATACTTATATTAGAAGGGGGGCAGCTGTCCCCCTTCTGTTTTAATATATATATATATTATTAAAATTTTTAAAATACTTAATTGCTCCCCTTTAAATTTTTTAAAAAATATATGATATTTTTAGTTTGCCCCTCTTCACTAAAAAATCTGACTTCGCCCCTAATTTGGAGGATGATGAAGCTGAAGATATTGAAAACTGCGAAATAGATGGCTGCTAGTTGATGATTTTTACAGCATGAAAATCAAATGTTGTCACTTCATAAAGAATTTGCCCAGGAGTTGATGATCTTCCTTTCCAACATAAAGAGTTTTTTCCACGCCAAATGAGCCAACATATTGATGCAAGCAAGATCGTATTGGGTACTATTAAAGAGCTCAACCTTTGAATTCTTGACAGCCTTAAACCCTCCTACGCCTTTGGACACCAGATAAGGCAGTGCATAAGTGTTTCATCATCACTGCGGCATGAAGGACATAAGTTATCTACATCAACATTCTTTGATAGCAAGGTCATGTAAATTGGATCAACATCATGACAGGTGCGCCATAGAAAGTTCTTCAATTTAGAAGCATCATCTATTTTCCATATAAGGGTCCATAATCAATCCTTCATCTCATTTGAAGCTTAACCAGCAAACATCAAACTTAATTTATAAGTATCCTTTACAGTGTCAAAATGCTTATACGTTACCTGTTGTCGAAATGCTCCAAATCAATGAGTTAGCAACATGTCTACAAGATAAAGGTATGACAAGATCAACAACTTATCCCTCTCATTGAATGATGATGACTCAATGATTCCTCTATCCTACATACCTTCAGTAATAAGATTAGAAACACGTAATACTAGTGTGGAAGATGGCATTTCAGTAGTAACTCTTGTGTTAATTGGATCGGACAGTCACTGGTCATGCCAAATGGAGATTGAACTCCCATTGCCAACACGCCATAAACATTGCTTACGAAGCAACTACTGCGTACCCCAAATGCTTCACCATAGATAACTTGGATTCGCACTTAATTGAGGGTCTAAAAAGGATGACTAAGGAAAGTAATGCGATTTCAATAACCTTGTGGCAAGTGAGTTTGGATTTTTAATTAATTTCTAGCCTTACTTACGTACCATGGCCTAATTAAAATTTGCTAGCTTGTGAAATCCCAGACCTCCAAAGTTTTTAGGTTTAGCTAATTTATCCTAAGACATCCATCTAATTCTCGTACCTTAATTGGGTCCTAAACTCCGCCAAAAGCCATTCATCAATCTTTTAATTTCAGAATAAAGAGAAGAGGAAAACTATAATAGGCTCATAACAAACGTTGGCATTGACTGGGCCATTAACTTGAGTAAAACTTTCTTGCCAAAGCGTGATAGGAGCTTCTTCTTCCAAGAGTTTAATTTTTGCCAAACTCTATCCTTTATATAAGAGAAAACCTCATACTTATTATGGCCAATAATAGAAGGCATACTAAGATACAAAACCAAGATCCTGCACTTCTTATACCCCCAGTGATTTGCAGATAGCTACTCTTAGAGTGGTGGAGGTGTTCTTGCTAAAGAAAATGGAAGACTTTTCAAAATTCATAAGCTGTCCTGAAGAGTTTGCATAAACTTCCATTACCTCCTTTATATTAGCATATTCCAATTCAGATGTTTTAAAAAGTAACAAATAGTCGCTCGCAAAGAACAGGTGCAAGACTATTGGAGCATCTTTAGATATCTTGCAATCATGAATGACTTGATTCTATATTCTTGATAAGTGCAAATAGACCTTCGACACAAAGGATAAACAATAAAGGCGAGAATGGGTCACCCTGGCTTAGGCCTCTTTCTAGATGGAACGGGCCTCACTTAGTTTATTTTTGAACAATATGACAAGAAACAAAGGAGATACATGACATGATCAGATCCACCCATTTAGAATCAAAGCCCATTCTTAATAATATAGCTTTCAAATATCACCACTCAACTCTGTCAAAGGCCTTACTCGTATCCATTTTCAAAGCAACCCAACCATTCTTGCCTTGAGTTTTTCGCTCAAGAAACTGTAGGGATTCAAAGGCTACAATTGCATTATCTATTAAACATCTTCTAGGTACAGAAGTGCTTTAAGATTCAGAAATTAATTTATGAAGAACCTTCTGAAGTTGAGTTGCTAGTACCTTGGCCATAATTTTTTAAATTATGTTGCACAAGGAGATTGGCCGCAGATCACCCATAACTACTAGATTTCTCTTTTTTGGTATTAAAATAATATTTGTTTGGTTGAAGGAATCCAGGATATTCCCCCGATTGAGATGAAACAAACAAGCCTAACTGACATCCTTACCAATAATGGACAAAAATTTCTGAAAAACAAAAACAAGGATTAAAATTGTCTGGCCCTGGTGCCTTGTCTAGTAACATACTGAACATTGCCTGCTTAATCTCGTTCTCATGGTATGGTCTCATGAGAGATTCATTATTCTTCGGAGACAACCTACTAGATATGTAATTAATTACCTCATCACAGTCACTAGCCCGTGATTGAAAAAGAGTTGTAAAATGATTGAGCATCAGATCATCTAAACCATTATCGCAGCCGTACCAAACCTCATCTGGATCTCTTAGACGTGTAACTCTATTCCTTTTGTGGCATAAGGATTCTCACAAAGACTGAATATAGATTATGATGAAACATATTCTCGTCATGGATATTATTACCTTCAGATTTTTTGTCAGGTTGGAAACCTCTAAAGGGTTTGATATATATTTGATGGATATTACGATATCTTATTTATGTGGTTCATTGGATAATGACATATATATATATGAAAATCTCTAAATGATTCAAAATGCATGATATCAAGATGCCTAAAGCATATAATACCTTAAAAAATATACGATATTGTGCTCCAAAGATCCTAGCATGAGCTAAAACAATTTTGGCGGATGTGGTATAATCACTTACGTGAATACTTAGAAAAAATAAATATGAAATTAATTTTGTTTGCCCATGTATTTTTATCTAGATGATAAATTTTAAATTTGTTATAGCTACAATTTATGTCAATGATTTAAACATGATCGAAATCTTAGAAGAGATCTTAATTACTGCTACTACTTAAAAAAAATTTGAAATGAAAGATCTTAGAATAATAAAATTCTATGTTGAATTTCAAGTTGAGTATCTATCAAATAAAATTCTTGTCCATCAAACATACTCGAAAAAGTTTTAAAATAATTTTACATAGATAAATCTTATCCATTAATCACTCTGATAGTTGTTCGTTCTTTTGATGTACAAAGAAATCATTTTTCACATACTAAAAAATAATAAAAAGATTCTTGATCTTAAATTATCATATCTCAATACAATTAGAGCATTTTTATATCTTGCTAACAAAATAAGATCAAATATTGCTTTTACAGTTAACTTTACTTGCAAGGTTTAGTTCTGTACATAGGGATGCCAACGGGCTGGGTCCCATAAACGAGATTGGATGGATATGAGTAGTATTTTTACTATCTGTGATAGGGTCGTGTGGGGGTCGGATATAGACCTTTGAGTATCTGTTATCCGAATCCGATTATATATTAATTATATTTTATTAAAATTTTAATTATATATTTATTATATTTTATTTTAATTATAAAATTATGCATTATAAAATTATTTTTAATAAAATTTGATTAATATTAAATTTTTATCTATAATTATTGAATTGAAAAAAGTATCATTTATATTTTATATTTTATAATATTTTTAAATTTTTATATTTAAACATGTTCGAATAGTAAATAAATAGTATTAAATGAATTTAGGATGGGTATAGATATAACTATAATATAATTTAAATGGATTTGGATAGTTTAAAAATTAAATAGGTTTATATTCGAGTAGGACAATTTTTACGGGTATCCTACTCATTATCACCAATATCTGCTTTAATTAAAATGTATTAGAATGGAGTGAAACTAAACTAAATTGAAAATTTAGGATTTGAATGTAAAAACTAAATTGTACTACACACTTTTAGCCACCAAGTCAAACTTTGGTGTTAAACTTATTTCAAATTAATTAATTAATATGTTTTTCTATTTTGAAAATTGTTATGATAGTATGCAATCAATGTATTTACCAATCAATACGATAAAAATATAAGAAAAAAGAGTATTTATAATTTTTTTACTGAAAAAAGACAAAAATAATATTAGTTAAAATAGTTTTTACTTATTAATTTAATTACATGAAATAAAAAAAATGTATTTTTAAAATATTAAAACTTTAATGATGTATGGCAAAAGTTTTCCATCTTAATTAAGGTTAATTACTAGTGGAAGTGAAAATATATAACCACAAAATATCCGCCATCTTATTTAAGTTTGGTTAATGTGAGAATTAATATTTTGAACAAACAATGCATAAAATAATATATTTATATTTACATCACATTTTTAAGTTCACATGAAGTCAAAACTTTGAAAATAACATATAATTTTAATTAATAATTGACTAAATCATGATAACTTTATTCAAATAATTAAATAAAGTCAGTATGTCACTGGAGAGCCTGCAGGAAATTCAAATAAGCATATGTATCTATCAGAAGAAAATTATATGTTAAGCATGCCAATAATTTTTTTAACATCTTATTTTACGTTAATTAAATAAAAGGTTAACCAGGAATTTTTTTTTCATCTTTTCATGCGCATGAAGCCCAGTGATACTCCTCTCTAGTTTAAAATTTGTGTTTTTCATAAAATTATCAGAAAATATAAAAAGATTACAAGGTTTACTAAATTTTTAAAATATTTTTAAATTTATCAAAATTGTATAATTTATTATGAGCATGTTATATATATGATAATTTTTGTAAATTTATTAAAAGTTTACTATATATTTTTATATAAAATAATTAAAATATTCTTAATAAAATATGAAAAATTTTATAAAATTTAGTGGATGGTGTAATTTTTTTAAAAAGTTCCCCAGTATAAAATAATGGCTGATGTTTTATCCAGAAGGATGACTTCTATTATCAACAGATTCTTTCTCTTCGGGCTCTTTGCACCTTTTTAATTAGAAATATAATTGAATTAAATCAAAATAAATTTGTTGGATTTGAAATCATTAGATTAGAAAATTTTAAAACCCGATTCAAATTTTAACGTGTTTTCATTTTGAAGTTCGAGTGTCAAATTTGGTTTCAATTAATATTTAAAATACATGAGCTCGAAATCGATTAGATGTAATTATGACTAAAAATTAATTAACTTATTTATAAATATTTGATATCACCCGCATTATGATATCGGACTTTGGTGCACCTCCCATCTCGATTTGCTTAAGTAATTGAATTCTTCTCCGTCTGGACGGTAGTTGGCATGATGTGACAAAAAATAATGATGATGAAACCCAAAAAATCAGCCGATCCGAATAAATTTGGCTTCACATCCATCCACTATATATAGAGATGTGTCCCCACAGGTAAAAGGTCTGAAAAACTTTCCTTTCTTCTTATTATAGTTCATTCAATATGCATGTCTCTAACTTAGGCATCGGAGTCTCCCTACTGGAGCCCGATCCCTCTTCTGACTTAGAAGGTAGAATAGCCGGAGATAGGAGCACCCGAACTTCTCGATCTGAACCAAAGTCCTACAGTCCATTTTGTCATCATTGGTGTGGTGAACGTGGATTGCCGAATCCCCGAAGATGGATAATAGGACTCCAAATGCAACCCCCAATTCCCAGAAGTGTGCTCGAACCTCAAACATTGAGTTGTCTTTACCACCATATACACCATGATACCACTCAACCCTTAACATGACAGACGACCAGCAAACCAAGCATTATATGGTGGAACCTCCCATACTTAAGCCTTTGTCTACCAATCCAATGGCAGACTCGGTCGGCCCATCCACCCCATTTACCCCTCTAACACGGATGGCAACATTCATGTTGCAATCTCCAACTCCATCAGAACAAGTAATCAAAGACCTAACCTCGACTCTCAGAGGCTTCATTGCAGCCTTTGGACCACAAGCCACTACAAATTCTCCCCTACTGCAACTACAAATTACCAAGCCTCGCCCCCACAACATAACCTCAACCAGGATCAATAGTACAGATCTAAAGAAACCTCTCCAGACACCATAAAACGAGTTCGAAGAAGACTTCAGTCTCCAGAACATTCAACATCCCATACCCCTCCCTCTCCAATGTCCGCCCCAACCCAAGCCCAAACTAAGGAAAAGGAGGCCATTGTCACCGCTAAGAATGTTAATATCTTGATAGATGATAAAATCAAGCGCATGTGTAGAGGAACAACATTGTAGTATGATGCTACTTTCTGTTCTCCCTTGTCTAAGCAGATCCTTGATGAAGTTTATCTTAACTTTCAAATACCGAAGTTGAAGGAGTATAATGGAACGTCGAATCTGTGAATACAAGTGGATTACTTTTACAACGGTGCCCTTATATTTACAACCTCTGATGTTGCCTTGTGTAAGCTGTTTCCCAAAACTTTTGCGGGCAATGCCCAGTTGTGGTATAAGAACCTCGAACTGCACTCCATCCATAATTTCACTCAATTCATCGAGCTTGTTATCAATAAGTTTGAGCCTTCCATTAAGCCCAGCCGAGCATCAGCTGACTTATTTAAGGTAGTGCAAAAACTGGACGAAACACTGAGGCAGTATGTTAATAGGTTTCATAATATAGTGGGCCAGATACCGAGGGTTATCTTTGAGATTGCGCTTGAAGCTCTGCTCCGAAATACGGAGTGCCTTCCATTTTTTCGATCTTTAAGTAAAAATCCTCTGTAAGACTTTATAGAGTTGATGGCCTGGTCGTACAAATACATTAAGGTCAATGAAGATAGCAAAGTTTGGTAGGAACTCCATCCCAATAACCAGGTGTGGGTCAAACACCAGTTGTTGAAGGATCCCGAAAGCCCGAACTCCCTAAGCAACTTAAACCAAACATAATAAACCAATTTAAGCCAAATACCTCTTGGAGAAATTCTAATCATCAGACGAAGCAACTTCCACCATGATATCCAAACCGCTCTTATCACATTACCAAAGCTCCAGAACATTTTACCCCCTTAATAGCTTCTAGAGCGAGTATCTTACGCTGGCTTAAGCAAAACACAGAGGTCAATTGGCCTGAACCTATGAAAGATGACCCCAAATAGAAACCAAAAGTTATACTGCAGTTTTCATCAGAACCATGGTCACAAGACTAATGATTGTTACAGGTTGAAGAGGGAAATAGAACGACTGGTCCAAGTGGGCAAGCTAAAACAGTTTGTCACTTCAACTTCAGAACAAGAGGGTCAAGCCGAGCCTAGTTATCAACATACTATGACATTGAGAAAAGTCCCAGTTGGGGTTATAATGTCATAGCGGGGGGCGAACATTATGACATTGTTGGACCCTCGCGGAAAAGGAGAGTTAAAGAAGTTTTTTCTGTTGTAGGAGCCCTGAGGTCCTTAAACCCGATAATTATCTTTCACCCTGAAGAGTCAAATCAGGTTATGGGTCCACGTACCGATGCACTGGTAGTAGAAGCCATGCCACAAGATTATTTGGTTCAAAGAATATTAGTCGACACAAGCAGCGCCATAAACTTGCTGACCCTCAAGGCTTATGAGAGGCTCAGTTTGTCAACCTCAGTTATAAAGCCGGTCATAGCACCTCTGATTAATTTATCTGGACATTCAGTTCCAATAGTAGGGTCTTCTATGTTTGACGTACAATTGAAGGATGGTCCAATAGTTCAAAACTGTAGAACTTATTTCATGATAGTAGATATGCACCATGCCTACAACGTAATTTTTGGGCGCCCATTACTGGTAGGAGTGGATGCGTGCATTTCAAGGCTAAGCCTACTCATGAAGATACCAACTTTCGAGGGACCAGCAGTCTTGAAAGGAGACTAACAAATAGTTCGAGATTCTTATGCAGCCCTACTTAAAGATGCAAACTTAACACTCCTAGTTGATTCTTTGGACTTGCCTGACTCAAAGAAATAAAAATAGAAGAAAATAGAACTTTTAAAATTGTGAACAATGCAGGGCATGAGAAGGAGAGTGCCTTAACTAGGGTGATGACTGAGCATCGGGACGTCTTTGCTTGGTGCTCGGTTGATGTTGAAGGCATCTCTCCTGAGCTGATGGTCCTTGAACTCCATATTGACCCCAAGACTATTCCAGTGAAGTAAAAGAAAAGAAATTTGGGTCTGGAAAGACAATTAGTTGCAGAATAAGAAGTAAAAAAGCTCTTACATTCAAGATTTATCAAGGAAGTATTGTTTCCAGATTGGATATCTAATATGGTTTTAGTAAAGAAGAGTAACAAAAAATGAAAGATGTGTGTGAATTTCACCGATCTAAACAGAGCTTGTCCTAAGGACTCATACCCCTTGCCCAATATAAATCACCTTGTTGACACTATGGCGAGCTATGCTGAGTACAGTTTTATTGATGCTTCTTCCGGATATCATCAGTTCCCCTTGAAGGTCGAGGATCAGAGTAAAACTTTTTTCATCACTGCCAAAGGGGCATATTGTTATACGGCCATGCCATTTGGCTTAAAGAACACCGGGATAACATACCAGAGGCTGGTAAATAAACTATTTCAGAATCAGATAGGCTGAAATGTCAAAGTTTATGTTGATGACATGAATATAAAATCCCAAGCTTCAGCAGAGCACCCAAGAGATCTAGCGGATACCTTTGCTATACTCCAAAAAACAAACATGAAATTCAATTTAGAGAAGCGTACCTTTGGAGTTCAGTCCAGAAAGTTCTTGGGATTCATCATCTTCGAGAGAGATATCGAGGCTAATCCTGAGAAGATAAAAGCAGTGTTAGATGTGGAACTGCCAAAGAATGTTAAAGAAGTGTAGAAATTGAATGGCCGAGTCATGACCCTAGGAAGGTTCATCTTATGCTCGACAAAGTGATGTTTACCATTTTTAAACTTCTGAAGAATTTGAAGAGTTTCCAATGGATGGAAGAGTGCAACAGGCCTTTAATGACCTAAAGCAATTCTTGAGTTTGCCACCATTACTCAGTCGACCCGTTCAAGGTGAAATACTTTATCTATATTTGTTGGCCTCACCTAGAGCTGTGGGGACAGTTTTAGTACAAGAAGATGGTGATCACCAGTATCCAATTTACTATACCGGCCACGCTTTGAAAGGGTCGGAACTCCAGTACTCCCCTTCGAAAAAGTTAGCTCTGACGCTTTGGTCTGTGTCGCTAAGTCTTCTTCCTTACTTTGATGCACATACTATCACTGTTCAGATAAATTTCTATTTGAAGAAACTTCTTCAGCGATCAGAAACCTCAGGCCACCTAACAGAATGGGCAACATGGTTAAGGAGATTTGATATTAGATACGAACCTAGACGGGCCATAAAAGCATAGGTCCTGGCGGACTTTGTCACAGAATTGTATAAGTAGCCCCCTAATTCGCAACCAGTTGGAGCATGGACTCTTTATGTAGATGGAGCTTCAGGAGTGGACAGAGCTGGCATCGGGCAGTGCTCATAAGCCTAGGCAAAATACAAGTAAAATACTCTGCGAAACTTAACTTTGTAGCTTCCAACAATATGACGGAGTACGAAGCCATATGTCTAGGATTGAGACTTGCTTTAGAAGTTCGCCCAGAGTCACTCCAAGTATTTTTAGATTCTTAGCTGGTAGTTAGTCAGTTGACAGGGAAGTATGAAGTCTGAGAAGGGACTATGATCCGGTACAAAGAATACATGGCCACACTATTGGTACCTCTGGAAAAGAAAAACTGCTCTTGACAGATACACCGGATAGTTCAGACAGAGAATGAGCAAGCATATAAGTTGGCTAAAGCCGCTGCAGCAGGCAAGGGATCTTACGAGAAAGGGGTGCACTTTGAAGTTATTGAGTTTCCAAGTTATGAAGCTTTGGCAGTCTTGGTGATTAAATTGAAGGATGGGTGAAGACTTCCAATCTATAAGTTTTTGTATTCTGGCAAACTACCAGAAGACACAGTGGAGGCTAAGAGAATCATTAGGAAGTCAAGTTTGTATATCATTCACAATGGACTGTTGTATCGGGGATCATTCTCCAATCCATGGAATAGATGTATATCCGAAGATGAGGGCAATTACATCCTCAGAGAGATCCATGAAGGGATATGTGGGGCTCATGAGGGAGCTTAGACTATAGCTCGGAAGGCTTTGCTGCAAGGTTACTTTTGGCCTTCAATGGGAATTGACGTAGAGAAATTAGTGGAAAAGTGTGAGAAATACCAGAAGTTCACCAACATACAACACCAACCATATGTGAAGCAAAGACCAATCAGAAGCCCATGTCCTTTTGCCCAGTGGAGGATGGACATCATAGGTCCTTTCCCTTAAGCTGCGGCCTAGAAGAAATTTATGGTGGTGGCTGTTGATCTTTTCACTAAGTGGGCGGAAGCAGAATCTCTGGCATCCATAACTCTAGCTGCAATTATAAAATTTTTTAAGAAGTCTGTTATCACAAGGGTCGGTTTCCACACACCCTAATCACTGACAACGGAAAGCACTTTAATTGCAGACAATTTAAGGAATATTGTTCAGAACTCAAGATTGACCTCCGTTTTACTTTGATCTACCATACCCAGGCCAATGGTCAAGCCGAGATCACAAATCAAACTATCATGGTGGGATTGAAAAAGAGATTGGATGAAGCCAAGGGCCTATGGGCAAAAGAGCTTTACAATGTCCTTTAGGCTTACTGAAATTTCTCGAGAACTGTTACTGGAGAGACCCCTTTTGCATTAGCTTATGGTACTGAAGCAGTCAATCCGATTAAAATTGGACTTTCATCAGCCGAGACTCTTAACTTTTCAGAAGATCAAGAATTAGACTGCAAGTAAAGCCTGGACATGCTGAAATTTAAGAGTGATCAAGCTAGCATCAGAGCTGAAGCATACAAAGCCTGAATGGCCAGTTTCCATGATAAATGAGTTTGTCCCAAGCAACTGGGTGAGGGAAATCTGGTTTTAAGAAGAAATGTTGCTACCCAGGGATTGGTGGGATCTGGGAAGCTCGAAGTAAATTGGGAAGGAGCGTATAAAATTTATGAAGCCCTCAAGGGGGGCGCGTACAAGCTGTGTACAACGAATGGTAAAGAGATTCTAAGAACCTGGAATGCCAACAACTTAAAAAAGTACTTTCAGTAAGTTTTCAGGGATGTGCCAATTGTAATTTTTTGAACAATTATTTTTTGTCTCATTATTGTAAGTGACAATTGTATTTTGTACTTGCAAAAATACATGAATGCAAATGCATTAACACATAAACATAACTATTAATATGCATTCAAATTTATAAACTGATTATCTCAAATAGCTCGTTGTGCCTTACACACAGAGCTCTGGGCCCAGTCGCGCCTATCTCAAACAGCTCATCGTGCCTTGCATACAGAGCTCTGCTCCTAGTCGCGCCTATCTCAAATAGATTATCGTGCCTTGCACACAGAGCTCTACGGCCAGTCACGCCTATCTCAAACAGCTCATCGTACCTTGCACACAGAGCTCTGGGTTCAATCTCGCCTATCTTAAATATCTCACCGTACTTTGCATACAGAGCTCTGCGCCAAGTCGCGCCTATCTCAAATAGCTTGCCGTACCTTGCACACAGAGCTCTTCAGCATCATTTTAATCTTAAATTAAGCAAATCACTCAACTTTCATTTTGCTTGGGCATCAAAGTATATTTAAGTAATTGTGCCAGTCAAATATTATATTTTAAATACGATCTTATGTTCAATGAAGTAAAAAAAAAAAAACAAAACCTTAACATATATATTATATACTAAATCAAAATGGAATACAAGTGCTTATAGGTCAGCCTTTACAGTAAAGATAGGCCGCCATAATAATAAGACTACAAAAAGAAAAATAAAAATGTAAAGCTCCATACCGAGCTATAAAAGCTCCCTAATGAGCTAGGTTGAGCTCTTTACTGAGCTAAACAAAATGTATTTTGTGGAGTAAGGATTACTGTTAAGAAGTCTCATCCTCTCCACCATCGTGCTCCTCTTGATCATGGTCCTTTTCCTCTTCTTCCATGTTTATTAACGAAACATCTGGGGCCTAGTCAGGATCTACATTAAGCACCCAATCAAAGTCTCCTTCAGGAGAAGTCTCCTTCAGGAGATCTTTTTTTCAGCTCAACCACAATGATCTTTTGAAACTTCACAATTCCAAGAGCTATTTGATCATCAATCTTATCCTGAAGTCTAACTAGGGCTTCCTGCTCCTTAGGGCTATGTTGAGATCTACTTTAGCTCGATCGAGATCTTTCTTTGATTGTTTCAGCTCCCCCTTTACCTGGTCGAGCTCTTTCGTTGTCGCGTCAGCCCAATGCTCAGCATTAGAAGCTTGCATATCAGCTTTTATTGTCCTCTTTTCAACTTTGGCTAACCGGCACTCGATCTTCATCTGCTTCTTCTTCAATTACTCGAGCTCAGTTCGAGCTTCTCCATGCCCCACCGCTATCCCAGCATACCAATCAGCCATGCTCTGACACATAACATTGAACTAAAAGAGAAACAAAAGCACATTTTAATTCTTACACATATCAAAACCAAACCACACAACAGAACATAAACAGGTTGTAAATTGAACTATACTTACCTCGGTAGCTGTAGCTAGGAAAGACTCTACGAATATTCTAAGAGACATACTTTCGAAGTATTTATTCTCTTGTGGAATACTCCTCAAATATTCTCGACTGAGGTACTTGACCTGCGAATCCTTCAAACCAAAGTCTTCGCCATGTCGAGACACGAACGACCTCACCAGAGCTCGCAACAGTTCTTTTGGCTCAAGCTCATGCACAATGTGGCCTTGGACCCCTTCTTTTTGCTCCTCTGAGGATCCTCCCTTCTCTCGCGCTTCAACCAGAGTTAAGGTTCCCTTGGTATTAATCATCTCAACCTGCTGCTCCATAATAATAGTGAGAGCACTCGCTTCGACCTAGACTTCAATTTCTTTGCCCTTATCCTTTCTCTTTTCTTTTGGAGGGCTTTGCACCCTTGTCTCTTGGAGCGTTAACTCTTTTCCTTTTTTCTTTAGAAGTCCCTCGGGCGATCTTCTCAGCTTCGACTTTAGCCTTCTATAAAGCCTTTACCCAATCTTTCATTCCTCCTTTCTCCATTTCTGCAGATAAATAAAAAAATTAGAATATTATCAACCACAAACTTACCAGAAATATCAAATAAGAGACTTTACCAGCCCGGTCCTCAGGGTGTGGCTCAATCGGATCCTTCCTCAAGGGAAAATATCTTGCAATAAGGTGTAAGACATTCAACTTCTCTCTTTGAATGTCTCGAGTTATCCTATCAAAGATAGCTCGGTCACTTGTACTCATGTTTTCTCTTTAAATATTTGGCATTGCCCCACCTCGACTCCACCGAGTAAGGCAATTAAATCCTCCAAAATTCTCTAAAAAAAACCGATCTTTCCATCCTTTCATCAAATCTGATTTTCCACTGAACAAGGAGAGTTTTGGTCGCGCCTGCAGGTACAAAAAATTCTCATCTGATTTTGGCCGAGCCTTAATAAAATAAAATGCGGCCAAAATTGTGGGTGACGCTTTAACACCTTACAGCTTACTCAGTAGTTCGAACCCTACTACTGTTCTCTAAGCATTTGGGCTAAGCTGCCCAGTCAAAATGCCATTAACATTCAAGAATCGCGTAATAGAAGGATATAAAACAAAACTCCTGCCCTTAAATCCTCCTCATATATTATTAGTTGATTCATTCCAGGAGTATCATCGCCTCTAAGTGCAGGCAATAGTATCTTGTAAGCAACGGGGATTTTATATTTTTCACGAATCCCTTCCAAGTCTTCCTCGGTCAAGGTGCATGCAAGTACTAACCCGGGAACTCATATCCTTTTCTCCTTCCACTTCTTCATCCACGAGAGCAGGACCTGTCGTTGTCATCATCACCTCAGGACCTTCGGCCATCCCAATGTTCGTCACACTACATTCATCTGATGAACTAATTGCTCTACTAGATTAAGACAAATCGCAAAATCTTGCGTACTCGCTCATTCTTTGCTTGTCTATGGAGATGTGATCACTCTCCAAACTCAATTTGTACATAATACAATATTACAAAACTTAATATATAAAAGTGGTACTTACTGATTCCTGCTCAAAGCCCCGATTAGTTATCGAATTTTTTATCACCAAACACCGAACTTAATTACACAGCACAAATTTTCCTTGAGCAATCAAACTCTAGAGGGCTTATTATGTGTTGAATGGCTCCCCCTTCACCCCTATTTATAGATAACCTTATTTACTGTGAAGGGCGTGAAAATTGGTTTCTTTTTTCGCCCTAATAACACCCAACAACCCGAACGTCGCACCTACTGGATCACGACACATGTTCTCCATAATAACATCACTCCGCCATTGTTGCTACACCTTACTTAAATGTCAGTCTAGTAGGGAGAGACTAGTGATACCAGCTAAACTATAGTACCGAACTTCGGTGCATCTCCCGTCCCAATCTACTCACGTAACCAAACTCTTCTCTGTCCGGATGGTAGGTGGTATGATATGACAAGAAGCAATGATGATGACGCCCAAAAAATCAACTGACCCGAACAGATATGGCTCCACATCCGTCCACTATATATAGAAATGTGCCTCCACAGATAAAGGGTTTGAAAAACTTTCCTTTCTTCTTATTATAGTTCGATCAATCTACATGTCTCTGACTTAGGCATCAGAGTCTCCCCACTGGAGCTCGGTCCCTCCTCTGACTTGGCAGGTAGAACAATCGAAGACAGGAGCACCCAAACTTTTCTATCTAAACCAGAGTCCTACAGTCCGCTTTATCATCATTGGTGTTATGAGCGTGGATTGACTGATCCCCAAAGATAGACAATAGAACTCCAAATGCAGCCCTCAATTCCCAGAATTTAGTAAATTGGCGCGTTTATGAAATTAATTTGAAAATGTTACTACTCCATATTGAGCTGAAAAACAAAGGTGAAAATGAGATATGCAGAAAAAAAAATCATAATATTTATTAAATTACAAAAATAAATGTAGAAAAGAAAATCGAGACTGGTTTATTCTTGAAGAAATTATATGGATTGCTGCTTTTATTTTTTGTTTTATTTTATTTTTTTATTTATGTTATTTTATTCATACATAATTTTTTTATTCTCTTATTCTCAACATAAACACAAAAATTAATAAATATATACACAACATATAAATAATGTATACAAAATATACACAATAAATAATATCTACACAACATACATGCAACATCTATAAAATATCTATAAATTTTATTTAATATTTTTTAACTTCATTTTTTTATTTTTTTATATACACAACATACACACAACATATACAACAAGTACATAATATATACACAATATCTGCGTAATATTCATATAGCATATATAAAACATACACACAATATCTATGCAATATCGACAAAATGAAATTAATATTTTTTAAAATTTTAATATATTTATTATCCACTGAACTTGGCAGATTTGGTCATTTTACTCTTTGTACTAGTTGAGTAACTATTTTACCTCTCAAATATGTCTTTTTCATAATAAATTAATCTTTATTTTAATATATCCAGATATTTAATAGCGTGTGAATTACAAATGTTGTGAATCAGAAATTTCCATCAACTACTACTACTTTATTTTCTTCTTCTACTCAAATATGTCCATTTTGGGTATTTCTTCTTCTTCTTCTTCCTCCTTCTTCTTCTCAAATCTGTCTATTTTTTTTGTAAAACAAATAGAAATTTAGATTCTTCTTCTTCTTCTTCTTCTTCTTCTTCTTCTTCTTCTTCTTCTTCTTAAATCTGATCATTTTAGGTTCTTCTTATTTAATGCAAAGAGCTAAGTTTTTTTTATTCAAAATACAAATTTTTAGAGAGATTTTTAGATAGAAATTTGTATTTTTTTTATATTGACCATTGAAGATTTCGGCAAAAAAAAAATATTAATGAGTTAAGGATATTATTATAATTTTATAGTATATGTTAATAATTCTTTATTTGGTTACTAATTTGCACAGAAAAAAATAAATTTATTTTAATGAAGAAAATTGGTAGAAAAGAAAAGAAATTAAATTTACTTTAATATATTTAATAACCATAATTGAATAATGAGAAAAATGAGATTTCTCCTCTATAATTTAAATAAATAAATAAATTTATAAAATATATTATTATAATTTTATCTTTATCTATTAAACTAAGACAAAAATAAAATAAAGACATAAATTGTATTTCATATAACATAGTATTTTTTTTTCTCTTATTTACCATCCTTTCCCACCATTTAGGTGAAAATTTATTTTGGCTATTTGAGGAGAATTATTTTGCTTGTAAAATTATATTTCTCTTCTCAATTAAACATTCAAATAATAGAAACATAGAAAAATTATATTTCATTTACTTTCTTTTCTTTCCAATTCCATTCAAAACAAATAAAATATAATTATTTGAGGAAATTTTTGATATTTTATAATATAAATCAGTTGTTTTTTCACGCGCTGCTAAAGAGTAAAATATAAGCATTTTGTCACATCAACAACTAAGGATTAATTTGTTATGAAAAAAATATATTTAAAGGGCTAAAATAATTACTTGAATAGTGTAAGCAGCAAAATGATCAAAATTGCTAAGTTTAATGACAATGAATGTATTAAGCATTTTTTTAAATTTATTTTTTATGATTGTAATATATAAAATTTATTTAAAAATAAGTTTAATAATTTTTACTAATATATTTGTATATATCTTGTTTCTCTATATTAATTTTTTATGAGTTTTATTTATTATTTGTAATCAAAATTAATTTTTTTTATAAAAATTAATACATTTTATGTATTAAAAATATAATTTAAATTATATTTTCATCATTAAAATATATAAATTTTGATAAAAGAAAAAATTTAATTTTTATTATAAATAACAAATAACACTCAAAAAAATAATAAAAAGATAAAATATATAAAAATATATTAATAAAAAAAATAAATTATTTTTTAAATAAATTTTACATATTATAGACATAAAAAAATAAAATAAAAATTTAATTTCATTATGTACATATTATATAGTTATTTGATAGATGTTTTGTATCTATTAGATGTTTTGACTTAGCTTATAAGCTAGCCAAACTAAGTTGTAAGCTCTAAATTTAATGAAACGTGATTGTTTAGATAATTTTATTAGCTTATAAGTTTATAAGTTAAAAAAAAATAAGTTAAAGAGTATCAACTTCATATTTTGGTATTTATAAGCTAGTTTTACTAAGTAATTTACTATATTATACATATTTATTTTAGTAAATACTTTTAGTATAAGCTAAAAAAAATAAACTGAAGGGTACTAACCTAATATTTTGGTGTTTAGAAACTAGTTTGATCAAATAATTTAATATATTACCTTTATTTATTTTGGTAAATATTTTTAGTAATATAACTTTATATTTTTTTTAATCATTTTAATAATAAATGTGCTTATCGATTTTTTTTACCAAATATGTTAAGTGCTCATCAACTACTTATAACATTAAAAACAAACATGTAACTATTTAAAATTTTAAATATTTATAAGTTATATTAGCTTATAAGTACCAAATCATCATCTAAAAAGACTTGTAAATGAGAAAAAATCCTTAGCATGTTTCTAAAAGTTGAATTCGGATTAATAAGAAAAAAAAACAAATTAAAAAAAATTCTTTCACAAAAACTCTATAGATTAAAAGAGATATTAATTAATTGACAGATTAATAATTTATTAATGTATTAAGTGTATTTACAATTCAGAGAACATGCATTTAGTAACAATTAAGTAAATTTTTTTTATATTATCCTAATTTAATCAATTGAACAACAATTAATCCACTAATTATACACTAAATTAATAAAAATAAATTCACTGCACTTATTTACATAATAAAATAATATTCACTGTACTTCCATTAATTTGATTAAATATATTTATTGTATATGATACCCTTAGTTGTATTGAATGTATTTAACAATTAAATTAAAAATAATATTTGTAAATAAAAACAAAATCTTCTTATCTACACAAAATTTTGCAATACCTTCTATAAAGAGCGGTTTAATTTTAAGCATTATAATGATTAAGGCTTAATACATATATAACCTCATGTATTTAGACATTTTTATTATTTTATTTTATATACTCTTCGAGTAATCATACAGCCTCTCAAGTTTTTTATAATTAATAGAACCTTATGTATTGATGTGACACAATGTGTGTAATACATTTTCTTGGAGCGCTTAGATAGATTAAAATTTATTAACATCGATTGCAAAATTATAATGAAACTCTTCATAAAATATTATTGTGTGTGATGAAGGATACAACGACAGAGTCCAAATTGAAAAAAAAAGAGCCAAATGAATCTTGTCATAGTCTAGCTTCTGCAGACACATATACATCTCCAAAGGAACATATTTCCTCTCCAGTAATGACCAAGAATGAAGTCGAGATGGAAGAAGTTAAAAATAATGTTAGCTCTTCATTGTCGATGGCTGAAAATGACGTTAGATCGGAAGAAAAGAAGAGTGACAGCAACATCAAAGTTGAAGACAGCAGATAAATTGAATTCGAGGTCATTGTTTTAGATTGATATAAAACTGAAAATCTAAAACTTATAAAAACCCAACAATGGTAAACTTATGCACTATGGTACTAAACTCAGTCTTCCCCCTTTCTATCTTTATTCGCAATTACTAGAAAAAAAAAAAAAGTAAATAAATTTCTTCTAATTTCTCGCTAACCAAACATACCTGAAGAAAGAAGAAATGAACCGTTTTATTCGTCAATGGCCAACAACAGAGAAGAAACAAATTAATTAACCACCCCAAACCAAACAAACATAAGAATATATAGAATCGAATGAGAAGAAAAAGAAATCAAAATCGATCGGGTTGGAAAAGAAAAAATATGTTTTTTAGATCGATTGGGATAGATTTGTGGTGACCACATCCAAGCTAATACAATTTGATGTTGAATTTGGCTGGAGAAGACGATGGTGATAGACAAACTATAATAAGTGAAATCCAAATGGGTTTCATCATTTTTGCTTAATTTTTATTTTTATTTTTTTAAAAAAATAATTTTTATATTTTTATATTTTTATTATTTTAAATTAGTGACGTGTACTTTAGGAGAGCATTTGCAAAACACACACTAAAAAATTTTGATCATATTAAATTAAGAGTCTATTAGTTATAAAATATATGATTTTAGAGAATTAAACAATTAATCGAAGAGTACAAGGGGGTAAAGTAATAAAAATAACTAAATATAAAAAATTATGTATGTATTAAGCCAAAGATTAACGAATGATGATATGAAAATGCAATATAGTCCGAGTCAAAACTACTCATTAGTTAAAAAAAAAAAAAGAAAAGCTAAAACTACTCATAATTAGTTTTTGACCATAAATGGATATTGTTAAATTAAATATTTATAAAATATGCATATATATTTTTTATTTTTCTATTTCTTATCATTAAATTAATTTAATGCATTAATAATCACTAAGATCTAGTTTAATGACTAAAGAATTTATTATTTCCATCTAAATTTCAAATTTGAATCTTAGGTATCTCTTTTTCCACATATAATTAATTAAAAAATTAAATGCATTAATTTATAAGCTTATGGGGCAAAAAATAAAAACTACTCACATATGCATTTACTTAGCAAAATTTGCTTTCAAAACACGCCATTTCCTATAATTCATACAGAGAAAGCTTTGCAATCAAAAGCTTAACAAAAGATAAGAGAAAAAATCAGAAAAGAAAAAATTATATATATAAAAAGTTCTGACGGACTGTTTACAGATTCCCATTGTCTTCTAATGATGACTCAGAGGCAGAATCATCTACCGTTGAATTTGAGATGGTCTCACTATCTGAAGATCCTGATGGTTTCTCTTCAACAGGTTGTTTCAAGAACCAATACATAATGCTAACAGTCAATGTAAGGATCATCTTTTGATTCACCTGAAAAAAAAGGAGTTTACTATTCATTTCATTTTCATAAACAATTGCAAGATTTACATTATTATAATAAATAGCTGCTGAAAAGTTTTGAGTTCAAATCATAATTGGAGCCAAACTTCCCAAAAATAAACACATATAATGAAAATGTTATTGATGAAAATTTTACCTCTGTAATGTCTTCAGGAAGCAAAAATATTGAACATCCAAGCTTTCTTGCAATGCTTATGATGTAAGTGGCATTCATCTTTTTCTCTTCATCTGCATTGAAACCAAGTTTTTTGGACAAAATGTGATAAACAATGCAGGAAATTATTCTAAGAGTTCGGTTTTAGTGAATTTAAACCATGAGAGAAAAGTAAATAGCAATGGAAATTTGCATACCAGTTATTCCTTTTGTAACAAGACTCCAATTTACAGCTCTAGGCTGAACAGCACTGAGAAGCTCAAGAAAAAAAATGCCATCTGACAAGCTTTTGTCCTGCAAAATTCAGATAATATGTATTCATGTAAATCAATTCCAGTAACTCAAAATGTTGATTCATGTTACTGGAAAATGCATCTTATACAGAATTATACCTTAAAACTATCCATGCGACTTTGACTTCCTGCATCGCAAACTTTGGTGTTTGCCCACTGTAAAATATCAGCATCAGTAATTTCCCTTCCATGAGAATGGAATCTCAAGTACTTCAGAAGTTGGAGAATGTTGTATCTCATTAATTGCCACAGATAAGCTAAAGAGAATTGCAAAACGTTAGTTTAAAATTGTTGAGACTGCCAAAGAAACTTTTCTGCAAAGTTCAAGAATGGAATAAATAACATACCCAATATTAATTTCTTATTTCCTTGCAAAATATCATTCCCAGCAATGTTAACCAAGGAAAATTTTAACTGCTTCCCTATTTTTACAACTTGATTACAATTTTCTACTTTTCTGAATGGCAATTTGATTGGAGGCTTATTTGCAATCTTCCAATTAACAATCCCTGGAGATACCTTGTCAAGGGTCTCTAGAAGCAACCACCTGCAAGAACCAAATTGAAAATGAAATAATTAGATATAATTTTTTTTAGCCATTGACATTGGATCTCTTCCTAATTTAACTAGGTAATATTGATGCACAAAACCGTAGGTGTGCCTACACTGACCCATTCCTAAGATCTTCAAAGACATTGTCAATGTAGGTTGAATTCCCAAGACTGTTGATCCAAAATCGAAATGCTCTTTCCTCTCTAGAGATCTGGGTGTCATCAGGTAGCATATCAAGAAAAGATATTTGTTTAGTTTGGGTTGAAAGTCCATTTCTGCAGGCAAGAAATAGAAGTTAGTTTTTATTCTTTAGACAGTTTTTATCTCTAGAGATTGCAAATGAGCCAGGAATTCATCGATTAAAGTAAACCAACAATAACCATTTTTCATGAGAAAGGGTCTAAATTTTCCAATTCTACCTAAGAAAGGGAAAAAAAAAGGTTCTACTCTCACCTATGTTGGAAAATGTGTGCAACAAATGCAAGGTTAAGATTTGGGGAACCTTCAACTATGTCCTTTGCAGTCAAATATCTCTTGCAACCCATCCTATCTGCATGTTCAAGAACCAACTTTGCTCTTTCTAGATGATTTTTCACAGTCAATGTACATGGATTACTATATTCAGGTGCAAGAACATTTAAAAGGTGTGCATAAGCCTCAGCATCCTGCAAAATAGCAAATCCTATAGTTAAACACCACATAATCTTAAGAAGACTTATCAGAAGATAACAATCATAGTTATTACAATATGCCATTTCACTAAAACATTAAAAAAAGTTTCTAGAAAAATAAGAAATTATAACTATTGTATAGATATTGAAAATGTCAAAACTTCTTCAGGATTTTTCCTTTAAAAAAGAAAAGGATGATATTCCCCTTTTGGGAGACTATCCTATCTTTTCAAGAACATAATCAGATAGTAATGCCTTCAGGTAATACCAAAGTTTAGGCATATCAAATTGAAAATGAAATATTTAAAAGAATAAGCAACTTATGAAATTATTCGTAACAAAAGCTTAGCTCTATTGTACCTTCACATCAGAAGAAAAGTTTGTGACTATTTTCTTATATTCGGCTTTCTTCAACTGGAAATTCATCCACCTTAATAAGATCTTCTCAGGTGGTAGGCTCATCAGCTCTTCCACATCCTGTTTGCACAGGGAAACATAAAGGTAAATCTTCCAAACCAATGATTGAATAAAGTTTTTTTATTAAGTACCAAACAACACTATATACCTTACTGTCGTCAACCAACTCAACCAACTGAGGTGTCTTCTTCAGATTGAGGTCTGCCAAAAGTTGTATCTAAAACAGCATAACCATTGAGAGAATTAAAAAAAAATGCCTAATTATTACAGTGTTTTCTTAATTATTAGCTAAGCACAAAATTTCAACCTTTGCAGACCATCATCATGAATTCATCATCAAACTTAAACTTAAATGAAGTCCTTGATATCTTACCTTAATAATTTGAGAAATTAATCCTAGCACAAGATGACGCTGAAATTAAGACCAAACGGGATATTATCAGCAATGATCATAGTTAATTAGAAATAATTCCAACAATATCATGCACATTAACCAATTGAATGCAATATAATCAGTATGTCTGCATACCCTTCCTTCAATGAAGTCTTGAGTTCCAATATTGACTACAGTACATCCAATAGCCTTAGCAGAATTAAGACAAAGTGTATGGTTTTCATTCCTTTCCCATGGATTGAGTACTCTCTTTGTATTAATAGCTCTTTCATCAATTGTACCAGGAACTGCCACGTTGATAAGCTTGCTGCACCAAAGAAGATTAGAATCCATCAAAATCTTACCCACTATTAAGAGACTACAAAATTAATAAATCAATAATTAAATTAAAGCATAATCACCAAAGAAGCACTCCATCCTTTGCAATCTCAAATAGATCATTAGTTGAAGGATCAATAGGAAGGTATTTCTTTAAGAAATCATCTTCTCCTAAGTAATTATTGATATGAGCAACATAAGATGCCTTTTCTGATTCATTTATGGTGTGAAGCAATGTGGTGGTGGCAGCTTTAAGGAATGCTGATGAATTCTTTGCAACACTTCCTGTTCTTGCACTTGCATGTGCATGAAGTTTCAAATATGCCTGCAGTGATTACAAATCCAATTTTATCTTTTAACCTCCTACTTAAAAGTAACCTTTTTATCATCAAGGCTAAACAAGACATGATTTCCTAATTGACCCCACTAATTTCACTAATCATTTAACACAAGTAAAGTACTTTCCAAATTTATTGAAAAGAGATTAGAAAGAAAAAATAATTTCAAACCCAAAATTGATTTCTTAGAATTTCTCCTTTTATGTAGGAGAAAGAGAATCTTATGTTTAATTTCTACATTTCTTCATTAAACAAAAATATAGTAAGCCAAAATGATAGTTTTATGCTAAGATGAGCATCGAAAAGCTTGGTTTCATTTTTTGTCCAAATACTACTAGATTGAAGATTCAAATTGCTAATTCTATTCTTCCCTGTCGTTTCCAAGCAACCATTGTTGGATTCAAAAGCTTTCAATCCATACACAGACAATTTTCAAATTAAGAACACTGTAAAAGAACAAAAGCCTAAAGGAATTTTAGATTCAAGATCGATGTGATTTCACATATCAAACAACAGCTCTCTCAGTGGTTTCACATATCAAATAACATATCTCTCTCTCTCTCTCACACACACACAGAAAAAAAAAAAAAAAGAAGAATCTGAAAAGAGAAAACAGAGTACAAGAAAGTTAATCACCTTCAAAAAGAACTCGAAATCAACCTCGTCGTCAAGATTTTGATACAAATCTTGAATAAAAGAAGCTCTCTCTTCCTCTGTTAGATTCTCTCCAACAACTTTCAACCTGGACATCCTCGAAGCCAAGCTTCCCAGTGTGAGCTTCCCACTTTCTCTTCCCATGCTCATAAACTTCAGGAAAGTTCCACCACATTTATAATTAAAACAAAACATAACAAATCAACAAAAAAAAAAAGAGGAAAGATTTGAAGAAGTTTCATTTTGGTAACTTACATGAGACTTTAAGCTACGAAGCTCGACCTGAGTAAACTGGTTTTGCAGCGATGGATCTGAAACAAGAATACCAACATAACCAGACATTTTATTGATTGAATCTATTCTTGATTTTTGCTCTGTTTTAAAATCAGGAAAATCAATTAGAAAGAAAGGAAGACTTGGTTTTTGTTTTTTGTTATCTTTCTCTCTTTCTTATTCTTGAATCTTGACGTTTTTATCAATCTTTCACCGTATTTTCTTCTTTTGCTCTTCACTTTCTCTCTCTAAAACTGCGTATTTTGGTGTTTATTTAAGCTAGCCAGTTATCTCTGTCTCTCTGTCTCTGGCTGTAATAAGAGTTCTGTTGGGAGGGGAGTAGGGGACGGGGTTTGGAGCTGTCAGAGTTTCAAAGAATTCAGATAATGACCTATTTGTCCTTTTTTATAGTTAAAATTTTAATGTGGATAATTAATTACTGATATTCCCTCTCTAGAGGGGGTAAATAGATTGGGGGCCCAGTAGTAACTTGGGATGGGACTTTTGTGTCGTTTATAAACTCAGTTATGACTAATATATCCCTAACTTGTACTTAATGAAGTGCAAGTCAGCTTACCTTTTTTAAATCTTTAGTCATTATAAATAATTCAAACTAGCTTTCCTCAATATTATTGATATTCCCATTTCATTTCAATTTTTATTTGTGTAATAATTTCCGTGAACCTCAATAATAATAATAATAATAATAATAGTAGTAGTAGTACAGAGTGTAATTAACATTCCAATCAAAAACTTGAAATTTTTTATGCAACTAAAAGATGTAATAAACTATCAAACACGTACATAAATTGATAAAAGATTATTATAATTTAATTAGTATCTTAAATTTAGATTTTAAATATATAAATACTTTAAAATTTAATAGAAAAAATTTTATAATATTATAATTATATCCGGCTCCACTAAAAAATAATTTATATTTAAAAATGAAATAAATAATCTATTAAGGGAAACAAGTTATAAATGAAAAATCTATAACATGAATGAGGTTATCTCAATTGTTTAAATTGTTAGAAGTTATATTTCATATCTTATTTGTTATTTTTTTATTATATATACATACATATAACTTTCAATATTATGTATTAATATTAATTGGAAAAAATATTAATATTGTAAGATAAATTGTCTACTTTCAATAAAAAAAAAAGAAAGAGAAAGTATTTTCTAGAAATCAATGAAAATTTCAAGTTGGTGATTATTCAAAATATAATCTGATTCATCAAAATAATACTGAATTCAAAAGTTTAACTCTATTAAAAAAACTCAAATTTTAAAACTCAACATGGGTTCAAAATTCAAGTTCGATCACATTTTTTATTTGAGCTTGAACATTAAGTCTCAATCAAAATTTGTATTTGAAATTTTAGTTGAATTTAACCAAATATATTAAATATTCAAACTCAACTTTATTAAATTTAATTATTATTAAAATTTAAATTAATTAATTTATAAAAATTATTAAATTATTTATTAAAGTTTAAATTAATTAAATTCAAATCAAGTTAAATTTAAAATCAATCTAATAAATATATTTAAAATTATATTAATTAAATTTTAATATTTAATTAAACTCGCCAATTACTTAGATAGAATTATGTTATTTAGATTTGGTCGACTCGCTATTCATATTATTTAAATTTGAGAGGGTTCGACTCAATTATATTTTAAAAATGATAATTTAATTCACGCTGTTAAATATCTATGCAATATGAACTAAGGCAAACAATTTTTTTCGCTTTAAAATTAAAACAAGTTCAAATAATGGCATAATTCTAATTAAAAATTTATTTTTGAAGTGAGTGTTATATATTAAGGAAAATTTTGAAATATATATATATATATATATATATATTCACCCTTATCCCAAAAGGGGGATACTAAATTTTTTAAAACTTTAATCAGTCAATTTGTATTTTTTTTTTTTGGCTATATGAGACTCGAATTTTGATCCATATTCATATATAATAGTAAGATAAATATTATAATTTTTTAAATGCCCGAATTCAAAATTTATAAAATTCACTTCAAATCAATTACTATAATTACTAAATTAAATTCAAGTATTTTATGAGTAATTTGAATAATTTGATTTATTTACATTTCAAATCTAAACCTATATTTGTTGCTTTATTATCGGTGGACAAAAATTTTCCATTAAATTAGGCAAATTCTTTATCCAATATAAAATTGTAATATTTACATATAACTCATCACGTGATTTCTAAAAAAGATGATCAATAACACACAATAATCATCTCAACATATATAATAAAATATATCTCTTAATTAAATAAAAAAAAGTATAATATTAATCATGATATCGGTATAAGGTGATTTATTTATCTCCTATTTATATTTTTAGAAATGAAAAAAAAACATTTATAATGTTGAAATTTCATTAAAATAAAGTAGGTAGTAATTTATACTGAATAACATGCATAAAAAAATCCACTAAAATGATACTATACTGTTTAACTCTGTTATATCAGAACAATATATATTAAATTGAACGATAAGTTAACATAGAATTTGAAAACTAAAGGATTTTATTTGCTCAATTAATTTGAAATTTCTTATGCAAATTTAAGCATTAAATTTAAAATATATAATTAAGATGTTTCTAAAATTTGTTTTAAATCAAAATTTCAAAAATTGTTAGATTGTAAATAATGAGATATTAAACAACTAAGCCCTTAATTAATACTTACTATAAAAAAATAAATATTAATAAAATAGAAAATAATTATTATTGAACTTCAACAATATTTTTCTTAAAAAGTTATAATATTATCAAATAATAATATACATTAATTATTAGAAACTTCATCACTTTGTTATTTCTTGTATGGGTGCAACTAACGAAACTGACATTATTCTATTAAAGAAAAAATACTAATAAATAAATGACAACTGGTAAAGGATAAAAGAGTCATTTTACATAGTAAGAGGACGGTTCGGCCATTTTCGAAGTGGAAAGAGCCCTCACCCAAACAAAGCTCTGCTTGCTTTTTAAAAAGTTGAGTTTGATAACAGAACGATCGTCTTTGACGTTTCCTAATAACTTGGATGAACCTTTAATTTTTATTACTACTATATAATATAATCCATTAATTTTATAATTATATCATTTCAAATTTGTAATTCTTTTTTAAAGCTTCAACTTTGTATCTTTATTATAAATAATCTATATACCAATATCTTTAAATTTATATATTAATTAAAAATAAATTATATATTAATTAATATGACACAATAAATTATTTTATTATAAAATGCATCTTATTGCAGTTAATACATTTATTTTTTCTTAAAAAAAATTAAATAAAAATATTTAACAATAACACATAACTTGAAATGCAAGTCGCCCTATAAATCAAATGTTAAAAAGTTGATAGCAACTTGCAATTTCTCATTATGTGATTATATTCTTAATAATCAATTTAGACAATAAGCAAGAAAATTCAAACGTCAATTTAATTAAATTAAATCCCAATTAATGATTTAATCACTGTAATTATTAGTATAAATTATATGTATATTCCCATATGATGAAAAATAATTAACGAGGCTAAAAATACAATAATCTTATTATCCGATGGCTGGTAAGCTATCCATTCAATCTCCCATAACAATATTTATATCATTTATTATTGAACAATAACTCACCATTTGCTTACTGAAAACAAGTTCTATTATTATCAGTATAAAAGCTAAAAAAAACATCAAATTCCAACTGTGAGTTGGTTCACTTGTTAATTTGCCAAATCATTAAAGACATTTATACAATAAATAAATTACATCCGTGCAAACACAACTTTTAAAATTGATATAGACTTAAAAGGTATTTTGGATATCCATGTTCATTCTTTAAAATTTAAAATTTTAATTTTTAATCTTTTTAAATTATTTGATAATGCTTGTCTTAAAAATATCAATTAAGTTAAAAATGTCAAAAACTTAAAATTTTTTATAAAATATAATAAATAATTAAAATTTTTAAATATTTTTATTATAATTTTAAAATTATACTCTCTCCGTCCGTCCAGCTGAGATCGTTACTTTTATAAAAAAAAAATTATCCCTCTTAAATTATCACTTTATTTAATTATTTTTAATTAAATTCTTATTATTAATGATTCAATTAATGAAATAAGAGTATAATATTAATAAATTAATAGAGAATATTATAATCAATTCAAAATAATTTTATATAATATTTAGAGAATTTAATGACTTTATTAATAGGTATGTATGAATTGAATGCGATAATTTCAGCGAGATGAAGAAAGTATAACTTAGTGCATAAAAATTAGTACTTAAAAATTTTCAGTACTTAATATTTAATTTTACCGGACAACACTTAAGGTGATATTTAATAATTATTTAATACTTAAATTACAAATTTTAACTATTTTAATTTAAAATTATTTGAGGATATTCAAAATGTTAAAATTTTTAATTAGTTCATTTTTTTGACTGAAAAGGCACAAGCGAAATTCAAATGTACATACAATTCAATAAAAATAGCTTCTTTTTTTTTTAGCAGAAGTAAAGAAGATGAAATTACAAAGCCCACTCTACATCATCGTCTTCAACTGGAGGTGCGAACCCAGAAGAACACATTACAAGAGCCAGCAAAATAAATACAAACAACCTGCATAAGTGAAACCCAAGAGAGCCAAGCAAACTGGGTAACATATCCAGAATACAAATCAAGGCCAAACGAAAATGAAAACGGCCGATGAAAGCTCTTAAAACAAACAAAATAAAAATATCAAACTCCTGTGTTCTGAGCCTGTAGTCAAGAGGAAAGATCCTGCAAAAGAGCCATAAATAAATTGCAGTGGAAGGCTCTATATTGAAAAGATGGATATCCCTTGCACGCTTTAGGGAGCGAGGTATCTTCAGATCTGGAGACCAGATGGCCAACAGTAATAAAAATAGCCGTTGGAGAGAACGGTAATGAATTAAGTGGCAGGCATGATGCACGTGCATGGTATTTATGTATGAGTTTTAAGATTTTATGTGAATTTAATTTGATTCGACGACCTAAACTGAGGTAAATAATAATAATAATATATTAATATTAAAGACCATGTGATGGAGGGACCAGATAGAGAGAGAGACATTAGACCTAAAACTAAAAGGGTGTTCTTATAGAGACAAGAGCTATAGCCCTTTGTAACCGACCTTCATCTTCACATAATTTATCTCACTTTTTTCCTCATTAGATCAATATTAGAGATTATATTATAGTATTTTTTTAAAATTATTCTTCAAACTCACCCTATCAAATTTTAATATAATTATATATCCAAAATTTAAAACTCAGAACTTTTTATTAAACTAAATAAATTTTTTACCAACTAACCTATACGTTTGGTAATAAAAAAAATCTTTATTTAATTAATGATTTAAAATGGTTATCAAGATAATAAAATTGAAAGCTTAAACTCAAATCAGTAAAAAAATTGAAAGTTTAAATTCAAATCAGAACTTAATTAATACTCATTCCATATATTTTTCTTTTTTATTTGTCTCAAATCATAATCCACTTATTATTTTAATAATTTAGTGACTATGTTGAATTTTTATTATGTTTATATTTAATATTACTTATTTAAAAATATTTAATAGATATGCCTCATATTTAAATAAGAATATAATAAAAAATACATACAAATTTATATTTTCAATAAAAATAACTAATATTTTTTTATTCATATGAAATATAAAATATGTATTAATTTGAAATGGATAAAATAAAAAAAAATCAAATGTCTGTTTTTTTTTTGACACTAAAAATCAAATGTCTGTTAAGCAAACTAAAGGAGGGAAAACAAATTTGAAAGTGTCATATTTTTTTAATTCATGTGAAATATAAAATGTTTATTAATTTGAAACGGAGAAAATAAAAAAATAAAAAAAATCAAATACTTAGTCTCTTAAGCAAACTAAAGGAGGGAAAATAAATTTGAAAGTGGATGCTTTCAGGAGAGTAGCTGTTGTAGACCGTAGCAACGACTAATGATCCAAAATTATTGGATGGAATTAAATCTTTAAAAATTTTCTATAGTCAATTGTGTGGATAATGAGTTAAAAAAACTAACTTTGAATTTTGGAGATTGCGAAAAAATATTATTTCTTATTGTGTAATAATAATCTTATGTAGTAAGTTAAACAAAAATATTAAAAAAAAAGTCAATGTAAAATGAAATCATTAGATTAATATATAATATATAGTTTAGCCATAGAAATGTTCAAAGATTCAAATGCCGCTTATCTTTTCCTTCTAAACATTTTACAGCTTTTCTCTTAAAAGAAAAAAAAATGCAATATGCACACATACATTTCATCTCACAACAAAAAGCAGGAATAAATTGCACACACAATCTCATTGTGGACCAACAATGAGATATGTTGCGTGCCATGAAACGAATGCTTATAGACATTTTTTCCTCATAAAAATTCAGTGCATGGATTAGAATACACACTCGATCTAAATAAGAATTTCTCATACTCGTAATTATTAGATTAGTAATTCAGTAATCAAATATATTGTCTTGTACACTCCATATGACAATATACTCTAGCATTGATCAACTAATCCAATGGCAATATGCTATCATACAATTTTTTTTCTCTATTTTTAAAAAATAGGGGAAGATTACATTATAATTTGAATCCTTTATTTTCTCCTTCAGATATGATATACTGCACAATGATGTCAAGTAGTGATTAGCTTCATCTTAGCATTTACAAGAAAGAAAAGACAGCTTACGTGGCTAATTCCACCATTCTTTTATATCGATATATGAAAAAGAAAACGAGTGGGGAACAAGAAGGAAATGAGACCAAGGCAAAGAGTGGGCCAATCAAAAGAGACCAAAATAGTACAGATACATACACAATTAGACAGTGGATGGTGTGCTGCCAAATCCTAATGAGGAGTTTTTCTTCTTTTTTTATGGATATAATAAAATTTTACTTTAAACAAAAGGCAAAACCAAGAAAGGAGGCTAAGGCAATAAGGCCATGAGGGAAGCTTGTGGGGAAAAGCTGAGAAAATTATTGAAGGAATATGTAGTAATCTTTGCTGTGTTTGCTTCTACTCCTCACAACATTCAAATCATTACTAAGTTCTACACTGATCCCAATATATCACTTATGGTCCACCTAGTAGGTCCATTCCCCACATGCCATTCCACTCTTGTTAACTGGAATTTAAATCTTCATCATTGTTAGTTGATTCGATATGCGATTGAAGTATGATTTCAGCTACATATGGGTTTGATTTATCATTGAAGATCTCATTACTAAGTATAATTATAGACTTTATAGTGTATTTAATTAAGGTAATCACTGCCCCTAGACTTCAGCTCATATTCAAATCAAATGAAAAATTCATAGAGACGAGTTTGTTTCTTACTATACAGTTAATCTATCAGCTTGATATTCTTGTTGCTTTGTTTTCTGCTACCAATCAGAGACAATCTCATTGGTACCCTGCACATGAACATTGCAAAAACAGCCTGCCCTTTCCGCCTAAAACATTTGTCGGCTTTTAAGCGACTGCCAATTTTCCTCATCAACTTCCATCACTTTAAGCATAGCCTGGGCTGCAATACCTGATTCCTTGTGAGACAGAGCTATGGGATTCATCAGGATTACTAGCTTCTTGATGGTACATAACTAATAAGATATTTCAGAACTAGGCAGCAGTATTCACTAGGCTCAACTTTCTTCCAATGGTGCATTAATGGTGAAATTGGTTAGAATTGCAGAGTGTATGAAACAGCTCTTGCCTCTGCAAGGCTAGAATGCTATTTCCTCCGCAAGACTAAAATGCTATTTCCTGAAGAATTTGAAGTGTCTTCTGATGAACCTGCATGCAGGGGAAACAAAGAAACCGGGCAAGTCATTAGAAGGAGAATATCATGACTGCCAAATAAAGAGAATCTACTGTGAGAAGCAAACTAATCAAGGATATATCTGTATGGCATGTGAGAGCTGATACGAGGATAAAAATAAGAAAATTTATGAAGCTCAATAAGTTGACTCGAATATTGACAGTTTGTAGTTTTCTGCTACTTTAAAAATGACAAGAGAAGTCTTTATGCTACTTATAGCATGAAAATTAGAAAGAGAACAATTATAATAAATGACTATATGTTATATAAATGCGCATGTGCACACACATCACAGCTGCATTAAGCACAGAAGAATTTTTACCCATTCTAGATGTTGTGCTGTAGTGCCAGAGACATTTCCAGAATAAATACCACCTAAAACCTGACAAGTCAAAGGATAATTCATCAGTTCTTACTTGAGAAAAAGCTATTATTTCAGAACAACCGCATATATATTGATTACTGCAGGAGTCAATGAAAGACAATCGGATGGAATAAAGCACTTAAAAAGCAGAGATTGAAAATTATATCAGTTTAGAATCTAGATGCCAAAATCTCTTTCCTGCACTTTACTTCAATATGAGTAATCCCCAAATTACAAGGTCGTCTACTCCACTATTATCAGAACCTCTGAGGCAGCACATGCATATGCACTCACATAAAATACGAATAAACAAAAGAATGGATACCTTGGTGACTGTCTCGAGAAACATGCCAGGGCGAACAGGCAGCGGTCTTTGTCCTGATACACTTGGCTGTAAACCATGACAAGCAAATTAATTTCATTCTTATTGCGGAACAAAGCAAAGGAAAGAGAAGCAGACCATTATTCATGCCAGCAACACATGCATATACACCCCAATCCGCCCTCCAACCCCCCCCCCCCACACACACACACACAACATAAATGGAACAACACTTACCCTTCCTCTAATTCCATTTGAAATACTTCCACCCCTAGTGTCTTCCTCCTCAGTTGCTGGGTTATCAGCACCTTCATCTTTCCCCAGCACTACATTTTTTATCATCTCCTGGACAGTCTCCTCAGGTTTTAAGGCAACTAATTTAGTCAAGAAGTTCACCTGCATCAACAAGGCACATTCATGCCATTGAGAAAAACAACAGAAGCAGCAGCACTAAACAACTTTTGGCATGGGATTCTTCAAAAAATACAGGAACTCATCATGCTTAAGTTTAAATTTTGAAAATAAAGACAGGCCAATCAAAATCAACTGGGTATGCTATCATTTTATGTGACATACCTCAGATTCAGGAAGTGCACTAAAGCCACGGTCATTTCTTTCATCCAGTATTCCACCTTCCATCGAATTCCTAGCTTCCTCTCGAATTAAAACAAGCCTTGTAAGTAGTTTTCGATCTGGAATGACCGGTCGAGTTTCCATTGTCTGAAGAGGTATTGATGACAAGATATAATTTTTATATGCAGAAAAACGTAAATTTAATAATCATAATGACCACCTTGCACGAGTCAATTAAGGCAATATTTGATTCTATGTTGCAGCAGAAGTAATATAGATTAAGCATTAGATGCTTTAAGCCAAATAGCAAGGTCTGTTTTAGACTTTGTTTAGAAACTAATAAAAAATGAAAAGAATGTCAAATACCAGATGAATTGGTATGTAAAGGACAGATGGAATGACTACTGAACTGATAGCAATGCGCTTAAAGTAACTGCTGGCCTAAATATTTGACAAAAAGAGCACAATGGTGCATAGAACACAGTTTTCACACAATGGTGCATAGAACACAGCTTCCACTGATTACCTCCAACAAATCATCTGCCTGGTTTGCTATATCATTTAGATTTGCCCCTGGAATATGAACTTTGGTTCTGTTCTTACTTTCAAAGGCACCACCAGCAGCAGCCACTCTGCGTAGTAATTCATGCCTGCTTTCTTTCTGGGGAGTTCTGCACAGCAGGCCAATCACTTGAACCTGGAAATCGAAAATATACATAGTTCAACGCACAACATTAAATGACCTAATTTTCAAGTAGAAAAAGAATCAATTAGATATCAGGAACATCCTCACTTGTGGTGGACATTTTTTTGTAAGATAGGACAGTGGCGGAACCAAAAATTTACTGAGGGGGGTCAAAATTTACCGATCGTGGCCAGCCAGAGCCGTCTAGGATATTTTAGAGGCCCCGAGCAGAAATTAAGATATGGGCCCCTAAAAAATAGTGTCGGAAATTATGCAGAAATTACTCTTCTCTTTTAAGTGTAATTAAGATGCTAAGAATGCAGAAATGGGCTGTTGCTTCATTGCACAAAGTATGTAATATTAAGCAGCAACAAATCATCAGCTGTTGTCTGCTTTTAACTATATGCTTTTGTCTGTAACATATTAACTGTAATATTTAAAAGCAGACCATATAGTTAATAAGGTTTTTTCCTTCAAGAGTAATATTATGTAGGCCTGGCTCAAGGGGGGGCCCTGAGCGGTTGCTCCTCCCTTGAGCCGGGCCTGTGGCCAGCGGTGGGCCGGCTGGTGGTGGGGCTGCCTGCTGGTGGCTTGGGGAGGAAAGGGGTAGAGGGAAGAAGCAGAGGGGAAGAGGGGCTGCGTAAAAAACGCAGCCCCTTTTTTATTTTTGAATAAAAAAAAATTAGTCTCTGGCAAAACGACGTCGTTTCGCCAGAGACTAATTTATATAAAAAAATAAAAATATTTGCAGCGAGGGGTTTGTCTACCTCTCGCTGCACAGGTTTGCAACTCAGCTCCCTTCAATGGGGGGGCTGAGTTTAGCTTCACCGGCAGCCAGAATAGGTCTATTCTGGCCCCCGGTGAGGGGGGTCGTGTGACCCCACACGACCCCATAGTAGTTCCGCGCCTGCTAGTTGGAAGACATGAACATGGATGAAGCATCAAAGAAGGTGGCAGTTGAATTAGTTGCCCAAGGTGTCATTGGGAAGAGAGTAGATGAGATGGAATCAGGGCTTATGATGGCTCTAGATTACATTATTCAACTTGCTGAAAAGGACCAAGATGACAAGGTAATACTTCACTTGTATTACCTATGCTTTTCTGAATTGTCTTTGTCAATCTTTAATTGTTTTACGTTTCATTTTAGTAAAAATTTATGGAATCATTCATGTAGGATGGCTTCAAAAAGAATTTTGACGCTTATGGATCTACTTTACTTATTGTGCTAAGCTCCGGTTGTATTTCTCTTTATCTGCAGAATAGACAGTTAAACATAGACAAGATCTTTGTTATCCTGTGTTGTCATTTGATTCCAACCATTGAACAGTTCATGCATGGATGTGTGTTGACCAATAAATTGTTTTTGTATTAAATAGTTTTAAACCACTAATGGGGATTAGGTCTTGTTAGTTATTAAGTTCATTTCTTGAATCAACCACTTGAGCCACTGAATCTGCTCTTGGGTGCTAGTCGTTTTACTTCATTGAAATTTTTACTGGAAATCAGACTGACGTACTGCTTAGGGCTTATGCCGGTGGTATTCATTATTTAGACCTGGACATTCTGATATAGTGTCCTGTTTCCATTTGGTCATAGTTGGTCTTATTTAAGGATTCAAATGGTTACTGCAGCTTTTGGCTTAGTTTTGTTCATTTGTGAAATTTGGCAAGATATGATTAAATCATCTTTTGCCAGATCACATATTGTTTTTGTTCTTAGTTTATTTTTATTTCTTCTTTTTAATGAAAAGATCACATATTCTTTTTATTCTTAGTTTATTTTTATTTCTTCTTTTTAACGAAAAGATTACTGTTAGCTTCTGGTACGGATTTTAACATTTCCATATGGTTTCTGTACAGCGTAAGTCGCTGTTGGAAGTTATCAAGGAAACTGTGTTGTCCCATCTCAGGCGCGGAACTACTATGGGGTCGTGTGGGGTCACACGACCCCCCCTCGTCGGCGGCCAGAAGAGGAGGTGTCTATTCTGGCCGCTGGTGAAGCTAAACTCAGCCCCACCACTGAAGGGGGCTGAGTTGCAAACCTGTGCAGCGAGGGGTAGACGAACCCATCGCTGCAAATATTTTTATTTTTTTTTTATAAATTAGTCTCTGACGAAACGGCGTCTATTTGCTAGGGACTAAATTTTTTTTTATAAAATGACCCCTGGCGAAACGGCGTCGTTTCGCCAGGGGTTCAAAAATAAAAAAAGGGGCTGTGTTTTTTACGCAGCCCCTCTTCTCCTCTTCCCCTCTCCTTCTTCCCTCTACCCCTTTCCTCCTCAAGCCACCAGCCGGCCCACCGCCGGCCACGGCCGGTAAATTTTGACCCCCTCAGTAAATTTCTGATTCCGCCACTGCCAACTAGGCCAGAATATATCCATTTAACAAACAGAATAAAGAATGACTAGGGGACTCTGAATTTCAATTGCTAAGAGCGCCAAGAAAAAAAAAAGTTTTGACATGCTAAAACTCAAAAAGAGCATGTCAGGCCTAATTACTTGTTTTATCAGTCAAATTTCAGGAAAAAAAAGATGCAGATTTGAAAAATTGAACAAATAAAGTTATAATGGTCAGGAAGACTTCAATATTAATAAAATAATTTTGGAAGATACCAATTACCAATTTTACAATTTTGAAAGATAAGTCAAAGCTATAAATATTAAAAGTTGAAAAATAAATAGCAAAAAATAGAAAAAATAATTAGACAGTCTTCTCTGTAATCTGATTATAAATAATTATGCTCGTAATTTGTTAAAAATATTATAAATTATGATAATTAAATATTTTTAAAATCATTAAATTACAAAAAAAGAATTACAAATTTTTTTACAATTATAAATTATAAATTTATTAATTTTGTGTTAAAATTATTATAAACTATGATATTATAAATTATTTATTTAATATTTTGAATTGTTAATATTAAAGATTTGTTTAGTCAAAATTATTTATTAATAAATAATATTTAAAAATATTATATTAATATTAATAAATTATAAAATGTTTAATTTGAACCCTGATATTTAACTAATATCTAAATTAGATCTTGTTATTAGTTCAGTTAACTATTTCATTAAAAAAATTTCAATTTGATTCAAATTTAAAAAAAAAATCACTTTGATTTAAAAAATTTTAAGGGCTAGTTTGGTCCGCGCACTATAATATATGATCTAAATTGTACATTTATCCTTTTTACTTTTACTTGTTTTAAAATTAATTTTTTAAGCACTAAAAAATTTGTAAATTAATTTAAGAAAGATAGCATTTTTTTTAAAAAGAGAAAGTAAGTAAATTGTTAGGGCAAAAACATATTATAATAAAAAATAAAAATAAAAATATACCCAAAAAAATATATAAATAAAAATAGTAAAATATATTACATCTTAATATCTTAAAATAAAAATAATTTAAAGTTAACAAAAATTTTGAAATTTTATTAGTAAAAAATTAAGATTGGCATTTTTTGAGAATTAATAATATCAATAAAACAACTAATTATATGTAGAAGAAAGTGGGTATTAAAAACAGTGCTATATTTTTATTATATATTAAAACAACCCTCTCCTTTCCCTATTCAAATTGTGGACAGATTTTAATAACCCGCTCGAATTCGCTCGAACCAAGATAAAATGGGCGAATTCAGCCGAATTAGTCTCTGAAATTGGATAGAAACGGGTGGAGATTATTAAAGTTATCAGGTTCGGATGGTCGATCAAGTTAATAGTTTTTATTTCGTTTAAAACTGAACCCGATCGACATATTTAAATAAATATATTTTAATATATAAACATACTAAACGACGTCATTTTTCATAGGGAAAAACAACGTCGTTCGAGATGCATATATAAGCATTCTTAAGTGGTTGAAGTTTACCTTAGCCGCATTAACTCATTTTTTCCCTCTCTCTCAAAAATTAGAACTCTCTCGATTCTCTGATTTTTCTCTCTCTTCTCTCGATTCAGGGGGCTTCTGGAGAGTTCTTCTCTCCTCTAGCCTCTTTGCCTCATCCCTCTATTCATCTATGTTTTTCGGCCCATTCTTCACCTTCTTTATTCATCTATAACTATATTTCCCCATTTTTTTTTTCCATTTATTCTCACATAGCAGTAGTTAATAGAAGTTGTTTTGTGGGTTTAGGGCCAACAGAGTCACACTCAATCTCCTTCTTGGCTACTAGGTGAGGATTTCGAACCTTTTCTTTTAAAATGAATGCGTATTTGTTTTTCAGTTTCAAATTTTTAAAGGATCTAGATTTTTTTTTCAGAGTTCTTTTATGATTTCATTTTTAGTTTTAATTTTTGTTATTAAATAAGTATTTTTTATAATAATATTTAGATTTGTTGAAAAAAATCAAAAAATTTTAACTCATTCTTTACTAATTTATTTATATTTTCAGTGTTTTCTTTGTTAGATCAATAGATTTACCGATTATGGTAGATCTATTAATATTTATTTTATTTTTTACATTTAGTTTATAAATATATGCATTTGATTCTAGTTTGGTTCTGTATTTTAGTTTCGCTTTGAATATTAGTAGAATAAGTCAATCTGCCACTGCATACCATTTTTATTCATCTGCTCTTTTTTTACTTTTGACATTTTTCTGTATAATAAATGTCAGTGAAAGTCATTTCTACGTAAAAATTTGTTTGTAATTAATTTTGCTTGTACGTTTGTTTGTGGTTAATATTTATGTGTTTAAATGAGTTTTTTTTTTGTAATAATATGTATACTTTATGAATAAATAAAACTTTTAAACGGATGATTGTTTATTTGCGGTTTTCATTTACTGATTTTTTTGTGGCTTTGTGTTTTCATTGTTAGATCAGTAGATCTACCAACTATGGTAGATTTATTGATGGTTAATATCTATTTAATATTGGAGATTTTATGGATAAATATATTTTTTACTATATCTGTTTCAGTATTATTGTGGATTTAATTCTGTTTGGTTAATTGATTTGATTTTCAGTTTGATTGTTGATATCTATTTAAGTTTACGTTGATTTTACTTGTGTTTTTCAAAGTTTTTATTTTTAATTTATTAAAAGTAATATTTAAATAAAATTTTGGGAGAAATTTTTTTAGATAAATTTATATTAAGAAATTAGTATAAATTATGTACCATTTTTTTTTAATTATAAACTATAAGATATAATTATATGTATACATTATACATAATATTAATAGATAATAATTTTATATATTTAATTAATTATTAAAATTATTTTAGTAGTTATTATATTTAAATTATTTAGATAATTTATTAGAAATTTAGAATATAATTATATAAAATATTAATATTTTCAATTTATCTATTTTCAATTATTTATATAATTAAATTACTTTAATTTTTTATATATAATTTATAAATAATTGTAAATTATATTATGTAAATAAATAAATATTTTTACAGAATGTAATTATTAAATAATTGTATTTATTTGATATTAATAATAGTAATAATTTAATGTAAATTATAAATTTTTTGAATTTAACTATTTCCAATTATTTATATATTATTAAAATACTTTAATTTTTTGTGTATAATTAATATATAATTATAAATTATATTATGTAAATGATTAAAAATTGTTACAAAATATAATTATTAAGTTGTAGAATATAATTATTTTTATTATATATTATAAATTATTAATTTTTTTATAAATGATCTTATATTAGAAAATATTTACTATTATTAAATGTATTATTTAATCAGCTAATATATATTTACTTATATTACTTATATATATATATATTTAATTTTTACTGAGTGTGTTTTTTTTTTTTTGCACTATTTGATACAAATACAATGGTGAATCTTGAACTGATGGTTGATGTTGATTGCTCACTACTGAAGAGTAAAGATAATCACTAATATAAGTGGAAGAGACCGATGATATATTTTTTGCTTTAGTATTTATTTATTTATATATTTGTTGTTAATGTAATAATGTTTATATGTGTTAATTATTTTGTTTAGTGTTTACTATATTATTCAGTATGTTTGTTTGTATGCTTTTTAGTATAATTATTATGATGTTTTTATTTGGCTGTTATAAATTTGCTGATATTCCATAAATTTTATAATTTGTAATGTTATTTGGTGTATTTGTATGCTTTTTGATGCATATTGAATACAAATAGTTGATTACTGTATAGGTAGAATTTGGTTTGATGCATGATCAACTTCGATGAGGACTTACTATTTGGTTTATTCTAATTATATGCAATGCATATTATAAATATGTTAGGTCGGTTCAGAGTTCTTATGATTATTGATATGCTAGTGTGTGGTAGTGTATATATATATATATACACGTTTTTGCTATGTAAATTTAAGTTAAAAATGTGTGAATATTTATGTTTGATGCGCGTTGATCTTAAAAGTTAAAACCTTATTAGTTTGTTAGGGCATAGTATAATATCTTTTATACTATATATAGTTAGGCTTACATAAAAATTATCTTAGTGTTCAAACATTGACAAAATTCAATGTCCAATAAAAAAATAAACTATTAAACATTAATTGTAAATTAACTTAGAAATATTTACTAAGTATATAAAAAATAGAAATAAAACTAAAATCCAACTTACAATTAATTTAATAAACTTACAAATATAATAAAAATATTAAATATTAGTTGCTTAGTTTCAAATAAAACTTAATAAAATCCAACATATCCAATTAGAATTTAAATATTAAATAATTAAATTTCCTATTTGCAAATAAATTATAAAACTTAAAAAGATCTAGTAACATCCGGATAGAATTAAAATATTAAAAAATTAGTTCCTTATTTGCAAATAAAACTTAAAAAGTATCCAACATCCAAATAGAATTAAAATATTAAACACTTGGTATATCATAAAATTTAATAGGATGTAACACCTAAATAAAGTATTAAACAATTAATTGCTTAGTTGTAAGTGCAACTTAATAGCATCCAAATCCAATTAACTTAGCCTATACTGAATTGCTTAGATGCAATCAAAGGACAATTGTGAATATGCGATTAGTTTTCTTTAGTTATTTGCTTAGATGCAATTAAAGGACAATTTAAGTCCAAATCCCTTATGCAGAATCAATCTAATTAATAGAATTTTATTGAATTTTTTTAAGGGATTCAAACAATGGTTGATAATCAACAAACTGATCTTACAACACAAGGACAACCACCTAATGAAGCAAGTCACCAACAACTAGCTGGCGAGATAGGAAAGTGACCTACTGCGAGGAAAACAAGAAAACAACCAGTATAAGGTCCTAAAAAAACTTCCATTGCTTGGGATCACTTTTCTATCTTGCCTAAAGATGAGGCTGATGAACCAACAACATCCTGTAATTATTGTGGCAATAAATATATGTGTGATTCAAAGCAACATGAAACCTCAAATTTGGTTCACCATTTAAAGAACTGTCTTAAGTACCCATATACCCTAAAATCTGATCCTAAGCAGCAATTTTAAAATTCACTCCCAAATCATATGGTGGTGTAGATGTAGGGGTTGTCCCTCAACCTTGCAGTGTAGAGAAATGTAGAAAGGTCATTGTTATTTTTGTTATAGCAGATGAGCAGCCTTTTAGAGTGGTTGAGGGATATGGGTTCAAGCATATGATAGGTAAGGTAGTTTCTAAATTTAAGTATCATCTAGGAAAACTATTGTTAGAGATTGCTTCAAATTGTATTTGGATGAAAAGATAAGGCTAAAAAATTTATTAAAGAGAGATTGTGAGAGGGTATGCCTAACAACTGATTGTTGGACTATTGTACAAAACTTGAACTACATGACCCTTACAGCCCATTTTGTGGATAGAGATTGAAAATTGCAAAAATGAATCCTTAATTTCTGCCTAATACCAAATCATAAAGGAGAAACCATAGAAAGACATATTGAGTTGTGTTTTAATGAATGGGGCTTAAAGAGGATTTTTTCACTAACTGTTGATAATGCAAGCTCCAATGATGGAGCTATTGCATACTTGAAGAAAAAACCCAAAATGAAGGAAGGCTTGGTATTGGATGAAGTGTTTTTGCACATGAGATGTTGTGCATACATTTTAAACTTAATTGTGTGTGAGGGGCTTAGGGATATGCACCATTCCATTATTGCAATTAGACATGCAATTAGGTATGTTAGAGACTCCCCATCTAGGTTAGCAAAATTTAAGAGTTGCATAGAGTAAGAAGATATTGAACACAAATCTTTAGTGTGCCTTGATGTTCCAACTAGATAGAACTCAACCTATTTAATGCTTAATGCTGCCATAAAATTTTAGAAGACTTTTGAGAGGTTAGAGGACGATGATGAGGATTAGTTGGCTTATTTTATGGATGATGAGAAGAGATGGACACCACCAATGTGTTTTGATTAGAGAATGCCAAAAACTTTTTGCAATTTTTGAAAATATTCTATGATGTCATATTGGATATTTCTAGCTCATTGTATGTGACATCAAGTAATACATTCCACCATCTAGCATTAATTGAATTTGAAATTAGGAAATGGAGTTGTAATTTAGATTCATTGTTAAGAATTATGGTTGTGAACATAAAGAAAAAGCATGAGAAATAGTGGAGCAAAGTTAAAAATATTAATTCTTTGATTTTTTATTAGTAACATACTTGACCCTAGGAGCAAATTACAATATATTGTTTGGTCTTTGAATGATGTTCATGGTCCAAAAGTTGCAAAGAGCATGATTGATAGGATCAAAATCTAATTGAATCGATTGTATGCGTGGTATTCCAATGTATACAAGCCTGCAACTTTTGTATCTGAAATCTAACTAGTCAATCATAAATTTCTAGTGAAGAGATAGGAATGGCAGCCTCAAAGGCTTGAGCAGCTGCCTTTAGGAGTCATTTAAGACAACAAGAAAATATAAATGCTTAAAATGACTTGGATAAGTATTTAAATGAGCATTGTGAGTGTGGAGAGGAGTCTAATTTTGATGTGCTAGGTTGGTGAAAAGCGAACAATGCTAGGTTCCCTGTGCCGTCTCATTCAGCACATGATGTGCTAGCTGTTCTGATATCTACCGTGATATCGGAGAGTGCTTTTAGCACGAGTGGTAGGATATTGGATGTTTTAGAAATTATTTTTCTCCTAAAATGGCAGAAGCTTTGATTTGCACTCAAAATTGGCTGAAGCTAATAATTTTTAGATTCAAACACTCGAAGTTGTTTGTAGCATTTGAGGAATGCAAACAAATCGAAGCAAGTGATATGAAAAGTTTGTTTCTCTTTAATTTTTTTTTATTATTTTGATCTATTTAAGATAATCATTAATGGATTGTATTTTTTTTATATTGTATAACTCACTGGAGGGTCCAAGAAAACTGTGAAGGATGCTGCATCAGGTTCAGGGATTACAATTACAAAATTGGAGGTTCTTCAATGAAAAGTTACTCATTATTTTTTTTACAGTTGTATTTTTAGATTTATTCTTCCTCTCTTTTGCCCATTTTTAATTTCTTCTCTTATTTCTTTTTCTGCTTTTTTTTAACATAATTTATTTTAAAGAAGGCATCTGAATTTTTCTTTTACTTGATGAACAGTAACTGTACAGTCATTTTGTTTCTCTCCACTGTCCATTGTAAGTTATTCCTCTTTTTAAGTAGTTTTTTATGTTTTTTATATTTTTCTTTTGCTATGTATTATAAATTAATTGTGTGTATTTGTTTTGGTAGAGACACTGATTAATAGCTGATAGAAATGTGTAGCTATTAATTTAGTTTTGGGACAGAGATGGATTGCTTATTTTGTGAGTAACTATATTATTTGTAGTATGTTATTTTCTAAATTCTTATTTTCCTTGTTTTGAGTATGGCAAGTGTGTATATCATATGGAGTTATGTAGTTTTGTTGTGGTTGGTGGAATTTTGAGTTGGATTTTCTTTGTTACTGCAGCAATGCAGTTTAGGTTATATGTGGAGTTTTATTTATTATGTATATTTCAAATGTAATACATTTTGCTTAATTCATTATTGAGGTTTGTTAAGTTATTGCATGTTGTTGACTTGTTTTAACTATTGAGTTGGTTTTGTGGATTAAAATTTAAGGTTTTGGGTAGTTGGATCAGAATTTAAAACTTGGATGAGGAGTGGGTATATTTTTAAATGATCTGACTTGTTAAATGATTTTTATTAGTTGATTTATTGAAATAAGATTATTTTTTAAGTTGGTGAAAATTTGTGTTATTGTCGGTACTTTTAGTGATTTATGATTTGACATGTTAGATACTTATTTTTGTTAGTTGATTTTACTGAAATATGATTGTATTTAGTTGTTGGTGAAAAAATGTGTTATTATTGGTATCCTTAGTGATTTGTTTACTGATATGATTTATTGATTTCTTTTGTTGTGTTTCTCCTGTTTCTGAAATATATTTTCTGTTATTGCAAGTCAAGCAAGTGATTGTTATGTTTCTTCCAATCACTAGTTTGTAGTTTCTGATGTAATCTAATTCCTCAAGTGTTTTTGTTTTCATTGATATATATATATATATATATATTCTGATTTTGTAGTTTTAGTGCTTTCTATTTTGTTTGTTAAAATTAGAAAGCACTAAACTATTAAATATATGTAATTTATTTTTTGTAGCTGTAGTTTTAGTACTTTGTGTTTTTTGTTAAATCAGAAAGTACTAAAACTTGATCATTTATGTATATATTTTCTGTTGTTTGCATGATTAAAAGTGGTAAGGGTAAGCTACTTAATTTTTGCATTTCATATGTTTGAACATTATTGATCAATTGCATGTATCACTTTTGTATTTTATAAATGGATTTGAATCTAGAATATTAATTTATTTAGTTGATTGTAAATGTTAGCATTTTGTAAATAGATTTTAATCTGGAATATTAATTTATTCAGTTGATTGTAAATGTTATGATGTTAAAATAAAGTTGCAGTGCAGAAAAGCTGAAGAAAAATGAATCTTTAAGAATAAAATAACTGAACTTTTAAAATTCACGTGGATTCTAATAAAAAACCTTGTAAAAATGAAGCTTAAAAGTAAAATTCAAATGATAGGTCCAATCCGAATTGAACCGCCATAATTCTTCTGAAACCAAAATTGATCCGGGTCGGTCGAGATGATTATAACATTGGTCGAGATTGGTTTTATAAGATACTCTTGTAATGAGTTTGGTCGGATGGAAATGTGATTTAAATTCGACCGAATTCGACCCATACATACCTCTAATTAAAATAAAAGGAATTGGAAAAGTATAAAAGAACGATATGAGACCTTACTCTCACACACACACACTGCCAATTAATTTTGAAATCCCTTCTCCAAAATCCTAATCTGCCCACTGTTGCCTTCTCCAAAATCCTAATCTGCCCACTGTTGCCATGTGCCAGATGGTTGCCTTCCTTTTCAAAATTACCCTCATCATTTACTAATATTTTCATTCATGCCCTGCATGTCGTCAATTTTCTTTATAATTTTGACCCAAGGGTTGCTCAATATTTAGTCTAATATTTATTAACATTCGTCTTTCGTTATTACTTTTAATTACTAAGTTGAGTTCTAATAATGATAATTGTGCTCTTTTACAACAAAGATATTAAATTATTAAAGGTAATTGCAACATTAAAGGAACTGGACTGTCTGTTTGACAGCTTAAAATATTGGCACTATTTCTTATAAAATTAGTATTAATTATGTATAGATTTGGTCTGTTAAATTTTAAAATTTTTTTGTAAATGTGTATGTAACACTGTTTGATTTAGTAAGAGATTGAAACATATTGCTTACCTGTTGTGCAGAAGCTCAACCATAGATGCTGGAGTTATTACTAAAATGATTTTTCTTTCCAAAAAAGAAATAGTATTTTTGTTGTAAATATTATATATCATATTTTTGTGAAAAACCATAAGAAAATAAAAATTTATTAAACAACAACAAGAATACAAAGAAGCCTTGGCTGGAATGGAAGAGTTATCTAAGGCAAAAAAAAAAACATATAAAAAATAACAATCTACAGAAAAAAGAAAAAAAATACCTGAAATACAAACTAAAGAGAACACTCCTAGACCCAGCTAAACAATGCTAAGATTAGAATAATGAATAAGTTTAATATTGAAACAGACGATCGTGAGAAAAATCGTATCCAAAAGACAATAGAGAAAGAAAAATTTAAAACTATCGAAATAGGATATGTAAAAAGAAAAAATAAAAGATCATATCATTAAAAAAAACTCATATCATCAACAGTAGAAGTGCATAATGGAATATTACATTTAAAGAGTCGAGAGGATTTATAATAATACTAATTATAAAAATAACATTAATCAAATTGAAAAAGAGTATTTATGTATAAATTATTTAATTAAATTTTACGATAGTAATGTTATATATATACTAAGATACAACTCGCGCGTTAATGCGGGATTTAATTTTTTAAAATATTTGTTATTTTAGTATATTATATTAACTTTTTATATTTTTATTTTAAAGACACTGCTTATAATTGAAAGCATTTTAATCAATAACATAAATGTTACGGTGCAAAGACATAAAATGAATATATACACACCTTAAAATTATGATAATATTATAAAAAAAAATGCTAACTCTTATTTCGCTAACACTTTATACTACTAATTCGAGTTCCTCTACTTGTATCTAGAATTTTTTTTTTTTACTTATTTAGACTATTTTTTTTCTTTATAATAATGGTAAATATAATTTTATAAAAAAACATATATTCTTAAATTATTTTAAACATAATAATTTTCAAACACGTTTTATTCAAAATATTCATATTACATATTATTCAAATTATATAAACTATAAAAGGCATAAAAAAATTTGTAAAAGAAAATATTAAAAACACAAAAAAATAAATAAAAAATAATGAAATTCATCCCATTAAAATAGCAATCTTCATTTGATTCGTAATGAACCCTATAATATAAAGAGCAAATGATTAAATTATTACCTACGAAATAAGAATATTATAAATATATAATAATAGCTTAATCTTAACTTTAGTAAATTAAGTTAACTTTAATTTTTTATTATTTTTATTAATTATTATCTTTATTAAAGGGTGATGGATATTATAATATGGTAAAATAGTATTTAAAGAGATATAGTTAATAAAAAAAAAGACATTATAGATAAGAGTGAATAATTTTAATGATGAATTTTTTGTGCCTTGAACAAATTTTTTTTCACTGAAAATTCTTCTGAAAATAGGTTTGTGATCAACAAAAGAATAAAAATATTCTCAATTGACACTTTAAAGAGATAATAGAGCAGTGACATAAATACAAAGAAAGATATGGTAAAATAAAGTACTTTTTGGATGATAATTATTTAAAAATAAAGTAATAATTTAATATGAAATTTAATGAAGACTGATAACACCATTATCCACAATTATCATTAAATTTTTTAACACTTAATTATTTAAAATTATTTAACAATATGTATGACTCTTAATTATCAAAATTTTTAATTCAAAATATGCATTAAACATAATAAATAATTCAAATTTTTAAATATATTATTATTAAAAAACACCCTATCTAGTATTCTGAACTTAAAATTGAATGCTTAAATCTATGCTCACAACACAACTAAAACAACTATTTTTAGTACAGTAAGACACCTCATAAATCATAAGACTCATAAACTAACCTGTATTGATCATTCATTGCAAAGCCAACCAGCTAATAAAAATGACATACCCTAATTGCCACACCAGCTGTACCAAAACAAATAAGTAAATAACTGTATATTGAACAATTTTAGTGTTATATCCTAATTTTTTTAAAATTTTTAATTTTTAAAAATTTAATAAAATAAATTATAATTTAATTGAATGAATTAAATAAATAAAAAATTTTAAATAAAAAATGAAGAGATTTTAAGTGAAAAAGTGAAATGTATATTTAATATATATATATAATATACATAATATATATAAAGTCAACAAAAGTCAAATTTTTAAAAGTCAAAAGTCAAAACCTAATGATATTTTTATAAATAAACTTTAAAAATTTAAAATTATTTTAATTATTTTAAAATAATTTATTTTTAATAAAAGATGTATTTTTGGAGTTTAAATTAAATAAATAAATTATTAATTATTAAAATAATATATATATATATATGTAGATATAAAAGTGAGTGGGAAGAAAGAGAAATTGTCATCTTCTTCTTCTTTCTCCTTTGAAGGTCTATTTGAAGTTAGGATTTGCTTCTTCCATACTCCATTAATCGAAGGATTTTAAGAGTGTCAAGTAGATTTTTAGTGATTTTCACTAAATTTAATAAGTTTCCAACTTCTTTTCTTGAAATTTCATGAAAGAATTAATATGTATATTTTGGATTTTTGAAGTGCTATAATTTAATTATCTATTTGGGTATGAATGAAGTTATTTTAAGTACTTAATAATGATTTTAAGGTTGAATTAAAGAAATGGTTGAATTTAAATAAAGATTGATGAAGAGAGAGTTTAGGGTTATGTTACTTTTAGACTTTTAAATTTATGGGTTTTAATTATGAAATTTGATTTCAAATGGATTGCTTTGATGCATAAACAAATATTTTAAAGTTAAATGATGGATTTGATTGAGTTTGGATAGAGATTGAGAATGGAAGTGGTGATATAGGGTTTTAGAAAAAAAAAATTCAAAGTATGTTGAATTGCTTGATTTTATTGTTTAAAACATGTTATTTAATGATATTAAGGATGAAAATAAGATTAAAATGATAATTGGACTGAGTTAAAATGAAAAACCTTTAATGATAAAAATAATTAAATTAGGGAGTCGAGCGGGCCTTTTTTGGGGATAGAGGGACTTGAACCCTCACGATTTCTAAAGTCGACGGATTTTCCTCTTACTATAAATTTCCTTGTTGTCGATATTGACATGTAGAATGGGACTCTATCTTTATTCTCGTCCGATTAAAAAATTATGTCATTTTAGGATTTTGGACATAAGTGTGTATTTATGTAATATAATTATTTTAAACATATTATAATATATTTTTTAATAATATAAATAAATTTAAAACACCAATTGAATGACTTAACATGATAATCTAAAGTTAAAGTGATGTTAGCCTTAACTTTAAGATTTTTGTTTGAATAATGTTTAATTATTGTACATTCAAGATTGAAAATGCCTTTAAATATAATACTAAATGATTATTTATTATCACATTTGGTATAGATATTGAGAAAAATTTATTTGCCCCATCTAAGTGTTGAAGGGCAAGTTGAAAGAAAAAGTTGGAGGTTGTTTTAATCTTGTTTTTGGTTGCTTTTAGAGATCAGTACAAACTGTGAATGAATTAGACATTTGTATTACATTAGACTTAACACATTTTGAATTGAAAAATGTATTAAGCTACTTGATGCATTGATTATTTATAAATAATGTGTTATGACATGTGTAATGTCATATATGCATTGTAAAAAGCCATTGTTAATGGCTAAATTGTGAAAAATTTAAAAAATGTGTATTATGTGAAAATGACCTAAAGTATTTAGGTAATATCATTTGTTATGTATGCATTAAAGACATTGTTAAAAAACCATTGCTAATGGCTAAAGTGCATAAAATGTGATTTATATGTGAATTATGTAAAAATATCCAAAATATTTGGATAATGTGATTTAATGTAAAATATGATAAATTGAAATGAAGTGATATTGATATAAATGAGAAAAATAAGAAAAGAGGTAATGTGGCTAATTGATAATAAAAAAATAAGGTAATGTGCCTAGTTTAATTACGAGAAACTCGGAAATAAATTGATAATGAAAAATATAAAATAATTACGTACCTAGTATGTTATTCAATTTTCAGAATTTTGTATTTAACGGCATATCTATGAGATTATCTTCATTATTTACCTTTGGGGCTAGCTTTTGAGCAATTATTTGGGGCTAGACGCTTGGCGTCACTGTGATATGATCTGTCTTCGGAACTAGCTTTTGAGCAATTATTATGATCTGTCTTCAGGACTAGCTTTTGAGCAATTGTTATGATTTGCCTTAGAGGCTAGACACATAGTGTCAATTTGGACCAAAATAGTAACTCTGAAATTTAAATGACATATTAGATTCTTTGGGCCCATGCTTGTATTTGTTGTTATGTGAATTGTAAAATGATTGAAAAATATATATATAATGAAATGATATGTCACATGGTGATATGATATACATAAGCATTGTGCATTGACATTGCATATAAGTTTTACTGTTATCAAAGTTTGTACGGCTAGACTTTTGGCCTAGCACAATTGTAACTCATTCCGCAAGTGATAGAGGAGATACTGTTGAGCGGGAGAGTTCATCTAAACCGAGTCTGGTCTAGATTTGAGATTTTCAGTGTAGAGTTAATTTTTGGGTTTTATATTATATTTTGATGTATATATATTGTAAATTATAAAGAATGTGTTGAAAAATTTTATAATGTGGGTTGATATGTGTTTTGAAATATATATATATATATGTATAAATATATTGTAAAATTTGGAGAAATTGAGTAGCAGTGATAGACACAAACAGGGGTGAAGCCAGGCTTTGAAATAAAGGGGGCGAAATTTTTTTTTGCAAAATTTAACTTTTCCGTAATTATTTATATCTCATTTTATTTTAATAGTATTTTATAAATTTATTAATTTATTAATAATATATTTTTATTATTAAAAAATTAATTAATAAAAAATATTAATATATATGTGCACAGAATTTTTAATTTATAAAATTTTTCATAACAAAAATAAAATAAAAAGAAAAAAATAAATAATGAATATAATTTCTTAAAAAATAATTAAAATAAATGAGTTTTTTAATTTATTAAATGTATTCAAATTAATTTAGTTGAAAAATTTATCACTTTATTTATTTTTTTTTCATTTGTATATTATCAATATTTTGTCAATTTTTTAAAAGAGAACTATTGCATATAAAATAAATAATTTATTGTATTTTTTTTACTTCTTGTAAAAATAAAAAAAGAGGAAAATAATTTAATTTTTTTTAAAAAAATTAATAAATAATTTAAAAATTCTTAAAAAATATTATATATATATATATATATATATATATAAATTTTCAAAAAGAGAAGGGGGGCAACTGCCCCCCTTCTCTTCAACATACCTTACGCAAAGGAGATTCAAGGGACATGTATATATATATATATATATATATTTTGATGGATCCCCCTTCATCAATATACATATATATACATGTGTATTTATGTTTATATATATATATATGTATATATGTATATACATTTTTTTATAAAATATACACACACATTCATTTATATATTTATAAATTTTATATTTATAAATTTATATTTATTTATTTATATATGTAAATTTAAATGAATTATATATATAATTTAAATGAATTATATATATGTACATATATGTATGTATATGTATATACATACACATATTTTTTTATATAATATACACACATTTATTTATATATTTTATATTTATATATGAATATATATATATATATATATTCATTTATGTATTTAAATTTAAATTTAAATGAATTTGAATATATATATATATATATGTATATATATACACACATATTTATATATATATATATATGTGAATTTTATATGTATATATAAATTTATATATTTAAATTTAAATGAATTATATATATAATTTAAATAAATTATATATATGTGAATTATGTATATAATTTATATATATGTGAATTTAAATGAATTTTATTTTAATTTATAAAATTTTTACCAAAAATTATATATACATAAATAATCGACTGCTCATATATTATGTGAAAAAAAATATTTTTTTAAAAAAATTAAAAATGAGATTATTATATAATATTTTTAAAATATGCAAAGTTGTGAAATTTAATTATCATAATTATTATTTTTTTAAGTGTAGTTAATTTAATAGTATAAATTAATTATTAAACTATTATAATATTAAATGTTCAAATTTATAGCAAAGTCATTTATATTTTTTATTTCTAAAAATTTAGTCTTTTTGATAATTTTTTAATTCTGCCACTACAAGCGCGGATGTGGCGACAAGCGAAAGGATGACAAACAGCACCGGCGAAAAAGTTTCTACCAGTCACAATTCGACCACTGTAATTTTTTATGAAAATTAAACTCTTCATTTTATAAGCTTTTGCGTCCGCCACTGTTGAGAAATATGGGTGAAATGATGATTTGATATTATTTGAGAGTGTTTTTTTATGCAAGTTGTGATTTGTTGAAATTTAAAAATTTTCAAATTACAGAAAAAATTCTGAATAATTTTTTTTAAAGATTTTTATAAAAAATTATATTTTGAAATCTATAATTAATAAATAATATTTTATTTATTATTTAAATATATAGTATAAAGCATCTGAGATTTTAAATTGAAAAGTAAAAAAAATATTAAACTGAATTGTGACATTTTTGTATCATATATGTGTATTTTTTAAAAATTAAGATATTACATTTAGCTTTCTATAAAAATATTTAAAAATAAAATATTTTTAAAGTCACAATTTTTTAAATATATATATTTTTAATTTTAAAATACTTTTTTTAGAAATATAAAACTAATCTATCATAAGTATATATACAATATATATTTTTACTTAAATTTAGAAAAAATATATATTTTTAAAATTTCTTAAAACTATAAGATATTTTAAAACTAAAATATAATTTCCTTAGTTTGATAATTGAAAGTTCAAAACATTCTCATATTCAAACGCAAGACTAACGGACAAAACTTTATTTAGTAGAAAAAAAAGATAAACATAATCAACATTTGCAACACTAATTTATTATTTGTTGTCTTGAGAATAATACAACTGATATTACACTAGCGTTGAGAAAAAATTAAGACTCATCCCTATATGTGAAAGTGATACATTCAAGCAGCAAAGAGTCCATAGTACAGGAAAATTGACCAATTATTGACTTCAATTAAAGCAACAACAATTTGTGGGAATTTGAAACAAAATTGAAATAGAATAAAAAATAAAGATCGAAGGATCAAATTCTTGCACCTGTCTTTACGATCTTCGACCTGGATCCAATAGTGCAACAACCAAACCTTATTTGTTAGACATGGATCCAACAATGCAATAACCAAACCTAGAAACCCACAAAATAAAATGATTTACAAATCAAAATATAATAGCTTGAAAACAATCTAAACTAAATTAAAATGCTTTGTAATTTAGCCCACAGGCTTACATTTCTATGGTTGAAAATTGAACATTATTGCAAAATCAGATTGCGATGGTACATTTCCAACAATAATGTAAATAAATACTTTACTTGTGCACGTAATTACACCACTAACAACATTGTAAATAAATACTCGACTCATGCATTGTAAATAAATACTATAAATAAATACTTGATTCGTGCACTCAATTATACCACTAACAACAATGTAAATAAATACTTGACTCGTGCACTTAATTACACCACTATGTTTTAGAGCTCTTGTTTGGAACCTTGGGACACACACATTTGTCTTATAGGAGAAAGGATTAAGTACAAAATTAAGTCTGAAATTTAAAGTAATAGAACTAACCTTGATTAATATAAGCTCAACAGTTTTGCATCTTTCTCCAATGTCTCAAAAAAAATAAGCTAGCATAGAAACCTGATTTCTAAGGAAGAGAAGAGAAGTGTGATATAAATTAGTTATATATAGAATTTACAATTATTTATCTAACATACCACTTTTGATGAGATAACATTCGATTGCATTTGGCTAATTTTCTAAGTTCATCAGTGGACAATAGGACTAATTAACACTATAAAGTCTAAAGGGTCCACTTCTTTTTGTTTGTTTCCACTAGTTTGCTTGCAAAAGCCTCCTTTAGAGCAACCAGAAATACAAAAAGCCCAACATTTACCATTAGTATTTGGATCATCATCTTGCCCTTGAATGCAACTTCCAAGTTGATAATGCTCAGTACAACATTTTGTCCATTTACTTCATTACTATCGTCACACAGCATCAGCTCTAATATAAGAACAACGCAAATAACTTTGCCTTGGGCCATTCTTTTTCCGAATCAGTGATTTTATTTATTTATTTTTATTACTGATATGTATTTGATAAGAAAGAAAATGAACATATCATGCCTATTGCCTAATTTTAAAAGATAGTAAATATATAGATAACTATAATTTTGTTTTACTAAAAGTATATGCAACCAAATTACATAATTTTAGTCCATGGCTCGCCATTCCTTAAAATGCAAAGAAGAAAATAAAGAAAGATTAAAGTAAAATCAGTGGGCTGGAGATATCACTTGCCAAGGGTCTACTTTTAGATCTGAGGAAGAACTTTATTCTAAAGAGAAAAAATGTTTGAGGAGAAGAAAAAATAGAAATTGATTAGTCCTATTTTCCAGAAGAGCTCTCATTTCATTTCGGTAAATTTTTATTTTCTCACAAATTACAAAATCTATTTTATAATATTTAAATCCAACGTTTTTCTTATAGAGATTTCAGACTTTTGTCATTGGGTTGTTGGCTAAAATTAAAATCCAAAATCCTCGAGTTTGCATGAATCTTTTATATAGATATTGAAATAAACTCTAATTTCATATAATTTTTTAATAGTATTTTTAAAAGTAAAAAGAGAAAATAGACGGATTAGGTCCATAAGCATTAAAGATTGAAAAAGAGAAAATCTTTGCACCTGTCTTCACGATCTTGCAACCTTGCAAGTAGTTCTTGTAATGATTCCTTATGAACTGCTTCATCGTAGTAGTGTCTCATCATCGGCGATGAAATAGATACATCGGGGCCTAAATCAAGGCCGTTCTGATCCGGTCTCGAGTTTAAAGGCCCAAGCCTTATTGTACCATTGCTGCCTTTCATTTTTCACCTAAAAACATCAGATCAGAATTCAAAACAATAAATACTAAAACAAAAAATAAAAAAATGAAAATAAACTTCATGAGAGAGGCTCGTTTGAAGGATTGATTTGGAAGCTTCAGTCATAATTTGGAGGAGACATCAGGAGGAGGATGGGGGAAAGCAAAGTGAGGAAGAAATTCTTTTTTACTTTTTAGATAGAAAAATAAAGAAAAGAGAGAGAGAATTGTTTTGGGTTTAAGATGAACTAATCGTGCGTTGGAAATATGGAGATAGATAGAGAGAGAATTCTCAATGTTCAGTGGTTTGGAAAGATAGAAAGGGCGGTCCACGTTGTTCAACGTATCATCTATCACAAGGCTCGAAGCTTCATTGTGTAAAAACTATTAAACCTTTAAAAACAACATTACAGGACGTCATTTTCTGCTATTGGTTTTTGAAGAAATAAGATCCATTTAAATAATTTTAATCCTTTTCAGTTGTTATTGAGCTCACATAGTGATGCAAAGGCTAAAATATCCTTTAAAAACTAAAACACTTTGCAATAAATATAACGCCAACACTGAGATTTTATAAAAGTTAATATTAATTGAATTCTACTATTCCCAGCTAATAAGCTCTAGAAAAATAATTTATCTACAATAAAATAATTTATTTTTTTATTATTATTTTTTATTAGTTAAATATATATATATATATTCAGTCTAAATAAATTTTTTATTAAATTCTATATTGTTTGGTTAATGATAACTGTGGAGATGTAATAACAACTTTTTGATTTAAATGGATTGGGAAATTATAGTCATTAGCACTTGTTTCAAGCCAGTTTGCGACACCGATTTATTACACTCCTTAAATGTCAGTATATTTCTTGATGTCTGAATTTGCCAATTCAAGATGATAGATAATTAAAGATTGAAAAATGTTAAATATAGTTATTTTAAAAAGTAATTATTTAATAATTTTTTTATTGATTAAAAAATATTTCCTGTTAAACATTTTTCTTACCATAGATTCCTACAAAACAAGATTCATCTAATTAGAAAGAAAGATACACATTTAACAAATAAATTAATATTATTCTAAAAAATAGTTTTAAAAAACCGTCGAAAGCAGCATGTCACAAGCCAAACAAAAAAAGGCATTTTGGTCATTTAAGGAGTAGAAACAAAGCGAATCTGTTAAGGGCATTAAATTGTAAATTAGGCTAAATGCCAGTGGCAATTCCACCCAACAGTTTCTCCTCCCCGCAAGAAGGGAAGCCAACGGTTCCGCTTCCCCGCTTCTATAAGAACCCACAACTGCACCCCCCACCAACCTCATTTATCCACTTTTCTGATATTTTTCTCTCTCCTAGGGTTTTGGCTTTTCTCTCACTAAATCTTTCTCTCTTTCTCTTCAAAAACTCTCTGTAAGGCATCGATGGCTCATCAAGAGGCCCAAAACGGAGGCTCCGAGAAGGCTGTTGCTGAGGTGACTTTTACGGCCGTGAAGCCACAGCTTTTGGTGGAGCCGCCTAAGGCAAATGACGCCGTTCAGTTCTATAAGACTGCTTTTGGTGCCGTTGAGACTGGCCGTACCACTCAGCCTAAGCGCAAGGCAGAGCAGGAGCTCCCTCACATCATCTCTGCTCATTTACAGCTCGCAGGTTCCACCATTATCGTCTCTGATCTCGCTGATGACTCTACGCCGTATGTCTTCTTTCTTTCTCACCCGCGTCAGCGCTTACACACTTTATATTACTGTTTTAAAGCTCATATTTAACTTCTGTTTTCTTCAGATCTTGACGTTTATGTGGTTTAATCTTTGTTTTGCCTACTTATCATAATGTATTACAGCCATGAGTCTTATGATTTTCATTTAGCTTACGGCATGCTGTTGTGGCTTGATAATGCAACTCAAATTAGTTATTGCGCATGTATTATAAACGAGAGGAACTTTTTTTTTTTTCCTTTTGTTGGAGTTCTCTCCCAGACATTCTCTGATGTTTATTTTCACCGTATTTCTCTGATTTGGGATTCATGCGTACTTGTTTTTAGGCTTATGATCTTTCCTTATTTTCTTCTTTGAATCCAATCTGTTTGTTAAGGCTTCGATCTTTTATTTGTAATACGTGTGCTGATAGCGGTTTTATCGGCTTTTTTTCCATTATGTTTGTTTCCTCTATTTTCTGTTGTTGAGACTTCATATCTGCTGCTGTTATTTTTTCTTCTTTTTTCTGGTGGTTTCTATGTGCATGTTATGTTGCTATTTGTTGTTGAAAAGATTTGCTTGGAGAGGTGTTGATGGCCGTGACTAGTTGAGCAGGTTGAAGACTGTAGGGACCGGCATCACTCTCTGCTTGGAGACCGAGAACATTGACGCTGCTATATCAAAGGCTGTGGCTGCGGGAGCTGTCGCCGAGAGCGATATGGTCGAGGAAGATGGCGCGTGTTGTGCTGGGCGCGTGGGCAAGGTGAAGGATCCTTATGGTTTCGTGTGGGCCATATCATCCCCCGCCAAGAAGACTGTTGCTAACGTGGAAGCTTAGAAACCGTTGGATCAGATACTGCTCCTTATCCTGACTCTCTAATTAGTTATCGTCTGTTATTTTATCTTTTTTGTTTAATGCAAGGGTGGGACCTTCGTATTTGGAAAAAAGGACCTTGTAGCTGTTTAGGATTGTAGCGGTTAGGTGAAAAATCATGAATAGGGCGGTGGAGGCCGGTTGGGTTAAAGCAGTGTCACTTGAATAATATTTGATGCGCTTGGCTATGGATATTTTGGTAATTCTTGAAAAAAATATTGGATATCTTTTTTAACTGACAGCTGGCAGTTATTAAAATCCAGCAGCTTTTTCGATTTCTATTTTGTTGCATAGTAGTGCTATTTGGTTTAATTAATTAATTGCATCTCTCCGTGTTTATGGTATGTCAATCGATATCAAATGAAATAATTAATTTTTGGAAGGTTTAATCCAAGCGTTGAATCACCCATTGCATGATCGCAAGGGCTACATATAATGACTGGCTGGATCTGATATGACCATGGGATGTCTCGATCTGCAGCGATGGCTGTTTTTTTTTGTTGGTCCTCGTTTTGCTACATTATCTTGTTTTTTTATTTTTATTTTTAGTTTATTATAAATGGGTTTTGAATAGGAACACCTTGTTGATAAAATATACATATTTTTCGTATGTTATTTGTGGACGTCGTGGTTGCGAAAATAATAATAGGTTAAGCTTTTGATATGTGATATGTGGCGACGACAGAGGAGGAGGTCAGGCTAGGCCCAACTCCCAAGACGGTTCTTGTACGGCAGCAAGTAGTGTGCGGACACGCGTATTACCTTCTTTCTATGTACGAATGCTGGTTGTGGAGTAAAACTCAAAGCTTGGCTATTGTTGGGAGGGTAATATGTATGGCGATAGCAGAGAGGCTCTCTCGTTTTGCGTTGGTCGTGGGATTCTCGTGAGCGTTAGGGTTTTTCCAAGTTGGGTGGATTTTTAGTGTGAGTTGGCAAGCATCAAATTTTAATTTGTTCAATAGCCAAACATTATCCTAGTTTTTGGAGTTCTTATTAAAGCTTGGTTCCAAAAACAAAAAGAAAAATTTCAGCCAATTGTTTCAGATCAAATCTTTTGGATTTACTTTCTTTTGCAACATAATTCAAAGACACGTGGCAGAACATGAAATTACTAATTCAAATTACAGTAACATTAATTGAATTTTTCCACGCATAACAGATCACTTGTTATACTGAAGGTAGAAGATTGTTTCCAAAGCCATTGCATCTCTTCTAGCCCTTTTCTGTTCTCAAATGCTTCTTCGCAAACCTGACAAAGGCTAACAAACTATATTCACAGGGACTGGTACAAGAGCACTGATATATTCTACTCTGCGCTAACCGGAATTCATCCCAGATTACATGAACAGGACATCTGGCTTTTATAATTTGGAAAAAATTCTTTTGTGCACTTTTATTATTTGGGAAAATTACATATTGGTTTCTGAAAATGTACTATGTTAGTATTTAGATAATTATTTTTTATTATGAAAAACTTTTTAATTTTCTAAAATAATTTTATGTAAGCATTTTTATTTATTTTCCAATGGATGTTGCATACTTAAGTGGTTTTTTAAAAATATATTATATTGACATCTGAACAATGTTTTTATTCTGACAAGTTTCTCTGCTTTTGAATAATCTTATGCAAGTATAATTGTTTTCAGTAGCCGTATGTTTGCTTGAAAAATGATAAGAGAAATTTATGGGTTGTTAAATATTAAAATAACATTTTGAATGAATATGAAGAGCTGCAAATAGGTATTTGAGTGGCCGAAAAATAATTTAAATATTTATATAAGAATATTTCTAAAAATTTAAAAAAAATTCGGACAACAGATTTTTAAAGGTTAGAAACCTCTTTTTTAAACTATAATATTTCCTTACTAATGTAGTAAATTGGTAATTGAATAGTGGCATAAGATTTTTAAAAAGAAAAATTATTAGCCATAGCATGTGCCCTGTCAAATATGTGAAACTGTTAGATAAAAAGATGTTAAACATGATAATTTACGCGAACAATTTTCACATAAAATGAGACCTCGTGTGGCATGAAAGGAAACTCATTTGTGTTGTGAGATCTACCCAAGTAAAAGTGGTTCTCACTTCACATGAACCAAATTTAAGCAAATCGAAAATTCTTAATTATTCATGAAATAAAAATGTTTTTATATATAAAAAAACATAAATTTGTTCAAGAATATCTCAAAAAATAGAAATATTTCATAAAGAAAAACGGAAATTTGTTTATTGAAAATAGTTTTACGGATTGCTGGCTAGCTTAATGAACATTTGCAATGGGCTGCAAAGTTGGATACTCTCTCTGTGGGTGACATTTACACAAGAGAGAAGCGGATAGTCCATAAACGGAGAGCTTTCTTGAAGTAACATTGGGCTTCTTCAATCTAAGCCCTAGTAGTAATCCAATACAAATTTGTTTATGAGATAACCAAAACTGTGAGAGAGAGAGAGAGAGAGAGAGATACAAAAGCCTACCTTAGCAATCGGATGGAGTGGTGAGATTGCACTTAGAAGGCAAAGCCAAAGCAAGATCAGGATCAATCCCAAGAGTTGGCAATAGTAATGAATTCCTATAAGAACATAAACATGTTAAATTAGCCCCAGCAAGCGCCTTGCAACATCCTGACGAAGGTGGATCAACTGGATTTGGCTTTGTCACTGATGGTTTACAAGCCAATAGCCCATCATCGTTCATGTTACACAAGTCTATTGAATTTATGACCTCAAATATTACAAACATCACTACCAGTACCGCCATTACTGCCACTCTATTTGCCTTCTTCATTGCTTCTTAATCTCTTTCTGTTTGTTATTATTTGTTCAGTTCGTATTCTTCAACTCATTGTCTCTGTTCAATTTTATAGAGAGAAATGGTTAACTTTTCAACCACAAGTTCAAGACCCGTGAAGGAGAATTTTGGCTGCATTCAAAATCACGAGAGACAGCAGACAATAATTTAGTTTTTGTCTTGTAGCCTATAAATATATTAGCAATTCCTGGTTTGGAATTTAGAGGTTGGTAATTGTTCTCTTAATAATAAAAATCAATTATTTACCATTTTTTTCAGTTATTTGACATGAACATGATGGACTCCATAAAAGAAGAACCACCAAATTGAAATTTGAATCCATTTTAATCTCAAAATTTCAGGGATTCGAAGTTTATTGATGACATTTTGTTTAAATTTATACAATTTTTTTAATAACTCTTTAATTTAATTTACACCTTTTTAATGACAATTTTCTACGATTCATATTTCATACTCTATTAATAGACTGGAATAAATATTTTTATACAGTTTAATTATCATCAATCCCCAATTAAGTTCCATTTTCAATGATTTTGTTAAATTTATTCATAAGTTGGACTATGAGTTTCAATTAATGAAAAAATATTATAAATTAAATATTTTTCAAATTTAAATCTGACTTATAAATAAATTTAAATTAAAAAAAAAAGAATCTTAGCTTTAGGTTTCCACAACATGGGATATAGAAATGTTAGAAGTTAATATATTTTTTGAAGAATCAACTTTAAAAAGTTAATAGCGTCAAAAAAAATATTTTAAAAGCTACTTATTAAGATTGAGTGTTCAATTATATATAAGTCTATTTAATATTTTATTTAATCCATATGATATTTTGTATTGTACTTAATAGCCCACTTCAAATGATAATTAGACGAAAAGAATTTTGATAAGCTCAATTCTTATTATATGAATTGAATAGAGAGAATTTAGAGAGGCTTCTTTATATTGAAAGAAGAATACATTTTAAAAGTCCATCATCAGAGACATAAAATTTATTATGGAGCAAAAATTAAAATGATGCTAAACTTGGACATATAAAAATTAAAAGGAAAATTATAGTATAAATTATAATAAAAGAAAGATATAAATATTATTTTACTTTAATATCATATAAAAATATTAAAAGCTTACATATTTTTAAAAGAGTCAAACTGAAAAACTAATTATCAAAATTAAAAAATCTAATTATATTAAAACTCATTTAATATTATATTTAATCCACCCCATATTTTGTATTCCACTTAATATGGGATAACCCACATAGAGGCATAGACCTTATTCTATCGAAAACTTAAAAAAGGAGCAATAATAATTCTTATTAAATAATAAATAAAAAAAGAAAGAAAGAAATCAATTATTCAAAGAACCTGAATAAGTGGGTGATCCACTACCATCACCTCTTTCCTTTGCATAATTTTTCAACTCATCTGGACCCACATAATTCCTCAACCTTTGCAAGTTGAGTTTTATCTACCCAATAGATTTTTTACACGCGGACTAGAATTTGGTTCTTCTAAAGTATGCTTTATGATGTGAATTAGAATTACCATTTGCCTTTATTCCTTTTGTTTCTTACCTTTCTTTTTTCATTTTTTTTCCGAGTTATCAAGAATGATTATATTTTTTTTTTTAGTTTTTCATGTAATTTTACAAACTTTAATATTATACTGAGCCTCAACTGTACACAATATTGACGCAGCAAAATCCTTTTAAGAATATATTAATTCGCAATTGAATATCAGAGATTACATATTAAAATTTTATTAATATAAGATAAAAATATCAAAAGTTTGGAAGAAAGTATCATTTGAAGGAAAAAAAAATATTTTCGTTGTTTCAAAGCTAGGAAGTTATGCAGAAAAAGCTGTCAAAAATCATGGAAATTAAAATATTAACTTTTTTCCAAAAGGAAGAAATCAAACAAATAATATTAAAATTTATGAATTTGTACACTTACTTATAGGTGAAGTAGGTAAATATTAGAATCTGCTTGCATAACATCAATTGACTAGTTTTAAATAATTTATAAATTCTTTATATTTTAACCATTAAGTTATAATTTAGTGGTTAATGAGAATGTGTTGTCATCATTTGGTGTGAGTTACTTTTTTTCAACACATTCCCTCGACCTCGAGTAAAATAGAGCTTGGCTCATGATGTAGCATCAACAAATTGATTTACTCATAAATGAGCCAGTTGATATCTCTTGTTCAGTTTCGATCCGAATCTACAATGAGATCTGAACATGAATATCAAAATCTAGTCCATTTGAACAATAAGTTTTAATAGTATATCAAAATCTATGTGGCCATATATACATATAATTACATATAAAATATTAATGGGCAAATACTTATAAATGGGCAAATTGTTGAAATTCACTAGTGCAAAATTAATTAATTTGTATTAGATGTAACACTTGCATATAAATATAAAATATTAAAAGTATAGTAGCAAGATTAATTTTAATATCAATATTACTACAATAAACTACTAGGTAAAACCAATTTTATTAACAAAAATGAAAAGTAGGATTCAAGTTTGCACTACAGAGATAACTAATTGCTAAAAATGCATTTTTTTTTTTATCATGGAGGACTTTTATTGAATTTCAAATTAAGAGAAAGATTCACCAAAAAAGAAAATTAATGCTTAAAGCTAATCCAATTATATGTAAAATTATGATATTGCCATTTAATAATTGAACATTAAATTAATTCTATAAATAATTACCTTCCATTACTTTTGTGAGTAGCAAGTTTTGTGTAAGTAATGCAGGGAACATATAGAAACGAAACCATTCCTTGCATTATAAATAGGCTTTAAGAGTTATAATATCCTTTCAAATTAACTTCACTTCACCCATTTAATTTTCTCTTTTAAACCCTAAATTACTGTTAATCTCTCCTCTTATTTCTCTATTTTTATGGCATCCGTACAGGTGGGTTTGCAACTTTGCACACATATGTTGTTTTTCTATTTAAATATACATGTTCATATATTTTGTTTGAAATTTAAATAAGAGTATAATTGAAATTTCAGGCAGATGCACCCCTGAAAGAGGTGAGTAACGAGCAAGCTGAAAAGGCGACGCAAGAAAGTACCGATCATGCTGTTGAAGAAAAACCGGCGAGCAGTGAAGAAGCGGAAGTGGTAGTGCATGAGGGGGATGCAGACGAAGAAGAGGAAGAAGAAGAAGAACAAATTGAAAATGAAGTGAAAGTTGAAAATTCAGAGGAGAAATTTGCAGGGTCACCTATTCCTGGTGATGATGAACCAGTAGCTTCTTTTGGTGATGAAGGAGAAGCTGAAGCTGATGTTGAAGAAGGAGACTTAATTTAATTTAATTAATTAAGAGCATGCAGTGCTAAAAAACTTTTCTTAATTAATTAACTGCCTTAACTAATTAAAGGTTTGGGGTTGTACTTTTTTTAATATTTTATATTTTGGTTTCTGTGTGTTTTAACTTTTAATTTCCTTGTTTTTGTTGGTCTATATAACATGCAATATTTTACTAATTAATTAAGCTTGTTTTTATTCGCCGTAAGTCTTAATTTGTGCCGGAGAGTGATTTTATTTTGCATTTTCGTTTGGCAAAGATCATAGTTTAATTTTTAAAATTAATATTCAAAAAATAATTCTAAATTAATATATGCTAATATTGTTAATGTTAAAATGACTTAAATTTATAAGTCAAAAATATAAGCCAATCAATTTAGTTGGTTCAACTTTTGAAAAAAAAAAAAGCCAATCAATTTAGATGGTTATTAACTTTTAACAATTGGATTTTGTTGACCTCTGTGACCTATATAAATGCATATTTTTTTATAAATTTTGTGTGCTGAAATACAGAGAGAGGTATGAGAATTTTGAGGGGTAACAATATTACTTGAATATTCAAGTAATTTTATTTTAAGTAATTTTTGAAACCTCATCTATTAAGTGAGTGAGTGTATTAGGTGTAATTAGGTATTTTTTTTAGGTTATAAGTGTTAATTCTTTAAATTTGTACTGCTTTCACTTTATTAGTAGGTTTTGATCTCTTCTTCATCCGTAGACATAGATTAATATCGAACTACATAAATTTATATTTTTTTATTTTTTTATTTTATATTTTGCATTCTGCCCAGATAAATATTTGTTTCCATATTCAATTCTAACAAACTGGTATCAGAGCATTGTTAATATTTATTCGAGATTAGTTACGGCGACGATAAAATTTGATATTAAAAAATTTAAGCGCAATATGAGTTTTGTTAAGTGGTAAGTCAAAATGAAAATAATCTTGATGCAAAACGTCTACATAAAGTTCTATTGGGTAATAATAAGTTGCCTACTATAATGGATGAAGATAAAAAAGCGGAGATTGATGAGAAAGCTATATCTATGATTCAACTTTACTTATTCAATGAAGTGTTACATGAAATTCTTGATCAGAAGACAACTAAGGATTTATGGGACAAGTTAAAATCTTTGTATATCATAAAGAATCTCACCACCAAACTGATTGCCAAGCACCGTTTGTACATCCTCTCTATGGCAGAAGGTACATCTATAAAATCACATATTGATGAGTTCTCCTCTATTCTTTTAGACTTGGCAAATATGGAGATTAAGTTTGAAGATGAGGATCAGGTTCTTATACTGCTTTGTTCACTATCTCCATCATATAAGAACTTTAGAGAAACATTGATTTACAGTAAAAAAATCTTTAAAGTTGGAGGATGTGAAAACATCTTTGTATTTTAAAGAGCTCTTTGATAATATATATATATATATATAAAACTCTCCACTAGCCATTCTGATGGTTCAACAGAGGGTTTGGTTGTTAAAGGAAGGTTAGCAATAATAATCGATCAAGATCAAAATCAAAGTCAAAAAATAGTCATCTAACTTGTAATTATTGTAAGAAGAAAGGGCACATTAAAGCTGAGTGTTTTAAGTTTCAGAACAAAAATAAAGAAAGGAATCAGAAAGTTGAGAAATCCGCTGAAGCCAGTGTTGTTCAGGATGAAGTTGAAGTCAGTGATGTCTACGTCATGACTGAAGAAGGTGCCGAATCTAAATAATGATGGATTTTAGATTTTGTTTGGTTATTTCATATATGTCTCTATAAAGATTGATTTTTTTCTTATGAACTAGCAAATAGAGGAGTTATTTTCATGGGCAATGATCATCATTATAAAGTTGCAGGAATTGGTACTGTCAAAATAAGGATGCATAATGGCGTGATCAAAGCATTGACTGATGTTCGATATGTTCCTGATATGAAAAAGAACCTCATTTTCTTATTTATTTTGGATAATCTTGGCCGCAGATTTTTAGGTAAAGGTGGAGTTTTGAAGATTTTGAAGGGTACTCTTGTTGTTATGAAAGCCAACCTAGTTGGTAAATTATATGTATTACAAGGATCTACTATCATAGGATCAACTGCAGTTTCTTCTTCTATGACAAATTCAGATGTGATCAAGTTGTAGCATATGAGGCTAGGACACATGAGTGAGAAAGACTTGATAATGTTGAGTAAAAGGGGTCTTTTTGATGGCTAAAGTACATCAAAGTTAGAGTTTTGTGAACATTATATTTTCAACAAGCACAAAAGAGTTAGCTTTAGTACAGGAGTTCACAGAAATAAAGGTACTTTGAATTATATTCATTTAGATCTTTGGAAACCAGCATGTATTCTTTCAAAAGGTGGTGCTTGGTATATGCTTACCTTTATCGATGAATACTTAATAAAAGGTATGTGTTTACTTTTTAAAGCAAAAAAATAAGGCCTTTGTTACTTTTAAGCAATGAAAGGCCATGGTTGAAAAGCAGACATGTAAGAAAGTGAAGCGGCTCCGCACTGAAAATGGGTTAGAATTTTGTGATGGTGAGTTTACAAATTTTGCAAAAATGAGGGTATTGTGAGACATCTCATAGTAGGAGAAACTCTACAACAAAATGGCTTAGCCGAGTGCATGAACAGAACTTTATTGGAGAAAGTTCGGTGCATATTATCTAATTCAGGTTTGGCACAGGATTTTTGGCCAAAAGCAGCTTCCACAGCCTGTTATTTGATGAATCGTTCTCCATCTAGATCAATTGAATGTAAGACTCCGGAGGAGGTATGGTCTGATAATTCTGTTAATTATTCTAATTTATTGGTGTTTTGTTGCACTATTTATATTCATGTTAATAATGGAAAACTTGAACCTAGATCTAAAAATGACATATTTATTAGTTACCCATCTGGTGTAAAAGGATATAGAGTTTGACTTTCTGATCCAAAATCACCTAAAGTTGTTATTAATAGAAATGTTATATTTGATGAGTTTGCCATACTCCATTCAAGAAAAGAGTCTATTATTTCTTCTGACATAGTCGTGCAAAATTCAAAGAAGCAGGTGGAGGTTGAGATTGAGGAAAAGAAGACATTTTCACAAACAAATTCCATTCAAAGCCCAGTTCAATTATCTACTCTTATAGAAGTAGAAGAGTCAGCAGAAGAGAAGCAATATTCCATTGCTAGAAGTAGGCTACAAAGAGAGAAAATAATGCTTCCTAGATTAGAAGATTATGTTACTTTTGCATGTGTTGTTGCACAAGAAATTGAAGGAACCAATGAACATTCCATGTATTCAGAAGCCATTTCTTATGATGATTATGCTAAGTGGTTGATTGCTATGCAAGAGGAAGTGAAATCTCTTCATAGGAACATAACTTGAAAATTAGTGAAACCGACAAAAGATAAGAAAATTATTGGTTGCAAATGGGTCTTTAAAAGGAAAGATGACATTCTAGGTTTTGAAGATTCAAGATATAAGGCACGATTAGTCATTAAGGGCCATATTTAGGTATAAGGAGTTGATTTCAATGATATTTTCTTAATAGTTATTAAAAATAGCTCTATTCATGTTTTGCTTTCTTTAGTTGCTATGCATGATTTAGAGTTAGAATAACTAGTTGTTAAGACTTCCTTCTTGTATGGTGAACTTAAAGAAAAAATTTACATACAACAACCTGAGAATTTTAAAATAGAAGGCATAGAAAATCATGTTTGTTTATTGAAGAAATCACTGTATAGTTTGAAGCAGTCCCCTCGACAATGATATAAGCGATTTGATTCCTTTATGGTTAGGCATAGTTATTCTAGGAGCCAATATAATAATTGTATGTATTTTAAAAAACTTGCTAATGGCTTATTCATTTATTTGTTGCTTTTATGTTGATGACATGCTTGTTGCAGCTAATGATATATTTGATATCAATAGAATAAAAGAAGAATTAAGTGGTGAATTTGAAATGAAAGATTTGAAAGCAGCCAAGAAAATTTTAGGTATGGAGATTCAAAGAGAAAGGACTACAAATAAACTTTATCTATGGAGATTCAAAGAGAAAGGACTACAGGTAAACTTTATTTAACTCAAAAGAGCTTTGTTGAGAAAGTTTTAGAGCATTTTGGAATAAAAAATGCTAAACCTATAAGTAATTCACTTGCTGTTCATTTAGACTTTCTGCTGCTTTATCACCACAGTCTAAAAAAGATATTAAGCACATGTCACATGTTCCTTACTCTAGTGATGTTGGCAGTATTATGTATGTCATGATTTATACTTTTTCTGATATTACACATGCAGTCTGTAACACCCCGATACCTTATATAAGTACTATACATATACCTGGTATACATACGGTAAGTATATAAAGTATAAGGATGTTACTTTTCGTTACCTTTTTAAAACCTGTAAAAGAATTCCAAACCATAATACATTAATTTAAATAACATTTACCAAATCATTATCTTTATCAAAACTTCATTTATACATATAATTACTTTCTCGTCATAAATACATTAATATAAAAGTTATACGTGTATGCATTTCCCTCTAGTTGGTCTCGACAAACTTTCACTCTTCTTGTGGCATAACAAAAGACTTCATATCTTCCATCTATATACCTGCGCGAATAAACACCCGCGCTAAGCCCGAGAGCTTAGTAGTCCAAATATAAAATATAAACATATAGTATAGAAGTATTAACATATAATGATGTATAAATTCAAGGTATAATTAGTTCTTATCATATTTTATTTTCTTTTTAATTGCATCTTTCATAAATCCTAGCTAATTTCATATATGATGTACATATATACATAATAATATCACCAATCCTAATCCATCACCAATACGCAAAATCAATATATTAATACATCCACATTATATATACCATACCAATCCTTATTGCAATACACACATTACATATCATACCAATCATTAATGCAATACACACATTACATATCATACCAATCATTAATGCAATACACACATTACATATCATATCAATCATTAATCACATTTCCAATGAAGACAACCATTATTATCAACCACAATTCATTTACATATCACACTTCATAATATTATCTTATTCACAATTCACCAATCATGATTCATTATTAATACTCACAATCAATATTTCAATACTTGTATTTCACATTAGCAACAAAGACAGACTCGGGCCCAAAACACTAATATGTTATCCAGAGTTCAGAGTTCTGCATTGGTCCATAATCACAATGATCAAGCCCGTAGGCAATATATCTCATGTCTCTATCCATGGATAGCGTAACAGACCCAGTCTCTTGGATCATCAACTCGGCTAAACTCGAGGAGATCCTCAACCCGGCTAGACTGTTACTACAATTCACATTTCACATTTTATCAAGTAACAGACCCAGTCTCTTGGATCTCAATTCATCTCAATGCAAAGAGATCCTCAACCCGGCAAGACTGTTACCTTTCATGTATTTCGCATCAATAATTTACATAGTGTAACAGACCCAGTCTCTTGGACCTCAGTTCACTCAAATTGAAGAGATCCTCAACCCGGCAAGACTGTTACATTTTCACATTCTCTAGGCATGCCGCCAAATCTAGAACTCTGAAAATTGAATCAACATACATATTAGACAAAAAATCTTTTATTTTTCATTTCATTCTCAATTGAATTATCATAGCCAATAGCAATGGCTTAACATCTCATTTGAATCACTATAGCCGATCACAATGGCTTCATATCTCATTTGAATCATCATAGTCAATCACATTGACTTCACAACATATCATATCTCAATCCATATGATACATATAACATTATTGATATAACATTTCAAAATATATTATTCATATAATACATTGCCATTCACAATGCATACAACATAACATTTCATCATTTCTCAAAACACACTAACACCATTCATTATTAGAACATTTATCATAACAAATTGCACATACCTTAAGAATGATCCTCATTTCTTTCTACCTTTCCATTTCATATTTCATCCTTTATATTTATATATATATAATGATTTTCATTCTTCATTTACATTCATAATATAATAGCTTATTTAACACTTTCATCCCAATGTGTAAATGTTCAAAGACATATAAGGATATACAATCAAATAGGGTTTATGCTTACCTTGTTAATGATCTTCACATCCTTCACATCATTATCATCACCTTAGTCCAATTATATTAACAATATAGTAAACCACTTAACACATTTGCAAACAAATGTGTTAAGCCTCAAATCATGTAAATAAATACAATCATATGTATTGGTACTTACCTCAAGAACTACTCCCATCAATCTATACATTTCCTTTTTCCAAGAATTCTCCACCTTTAGGTTAATGCAACACAATCTCTTCAAAACCTAATCCAAAGATCATTATTCATAGGTTTAGAATCATCTACATACATTTGATTAGGGCATTCTTTGTTTTAAACATGTTTAAAGTGTTTATGTTTAGGTTTAGGTACCATAATACCTTTGAAGAATCAAAGCCATGCTAAAAGAACAAAGAATAAAAACAATAATCATTACATTTGAGGGACACGGGCAGCCCACTTGAGGGACACGGCCAAGCTTGTGGCCGTGTCTCTCAACCACAATTGGCAGTAAGCAACACGGGCAAGGGACACGGCCAAGCTTGTGGCCGTGTCTCCCAAAACAAATTGGCAGTGGCAGACACTGGCATGGGACACGGCCGTGTCTCTCAAAAATCAACCCAACACGCCCAAAATTTCCATGTCTTGGCCGTGTCTCTCCATGCTTTTGGCCGTGTTACTCAAAACATACCCTAACCAAAAACCAACACTCTTCCAATTGCATTTACACACCCTTTTCACACAAAAACCTCATTCAAATGGATATAATCAATAACATAAACACATATCTTACATAATCAATTAAACCACACATTAACAATACAATTGAACATATGCCATCTCAAAATCTTAAAACCAACATTCTTCTCCATCTTTCAAAATCAATATCCACCACTTCCAACAACAAAATCTCTTTAAACTCTTAACTTAAAACCAATTTTAACACTTAAAAACACAACACAAACACATCTCATCATCAAACCAACAAACCCTAATTATCTTCAAAAGAATGAAAGGAATCAAAGAAAAGATCTTACCTTAGATGAAGTAATTACACAAATCTTTGATTCTCCCTTAAATTTTGAGCTTAGCATCTCAAGAACCTCTCTTAGCTCTTTCTTTCTCTTTGTCTATGGAGGAGCCGGCCACACATGAAGAGAAGAGGAAAAGATGAAGAAGCAAAGTCAAATTTTTCTTTTAATCTCCACCAAGAGTTCAATTCAAGCAATTACCAAAACACCCTTTAATCATTTAACTAACCACTTGTCTCTTATATGCCCATACATGTAATTTCTCATATCCCACAAAAATATCCTCTTGCATTGACTCTCCCTTTGACCAATTTATATGATATATATATCATCATATAAACAACATATACATTTCTCTCTAAATCCTCTTTTCTTTCCCAAAACACATATACATAAACCTTCTCTTCCCATTTCTTTTCTCTTCACATAACATATACATTCAATCCAACTTACAACAACAACATAATCCAAACTTCTAAGGCATACATGAGGATATTACACAGTCAGTGTGGTTAGTAGATATATGTCTAATATGAGAAAAGAACACTGGCAAATTATGAAATGGATATTGAGATATCTGAGGGGGCACTACTAATAGTTGTTTGGAATTTGGAAAAGGTAAGGGAAATGTGATTTTTATGTTGATTCAGATTATGCAGGAGATCTTGATAGAAGAAGATTCATCACTAGTTATGTGGTTATTCTTGATGACTGTGCTATTAGTTAGAAAACTACTTTACAATCTACAGTGGCATTATCTACTACAGAGGCCTAGTACATAGCAATAGTTGAAACTATAAAAGAAGTTATCTACCAAAGAGGTTCATTTGGTAAGCTCAGTATGGTTTTGCAAGTGACTTTTGTCCATTGTGATAATCAAAGTGCTATTCACTTGACAAAAGATCAGATGTTCCATAAAAAGATGAAGCACATTGATGAGAAGTGTCATTTTGCCCTAAATTTTATTTTTTTAAGGCAATATTGTAGTTAAAAAGATTGATACTGCAAATAATCTAGCTGATATGATATCTAAGCCTCTTTTAGTGAGCAAATTCAAGTATTGCTTAAACTTAATTGGTATTGATAATTGTTGATTTTTCCCTTAGGGGCTATTTGGAGAAGGTAAAGAGAAATTCTCTAATTTCATACAATAAATTTAAGTCAAGGTGAAAATTTGTTAATATGACTTGAATTCACAAGTAAAAAATATAAGCCAATCAATTTAGTTGGTTGCCAACTTTTGACAAAAAAAATAACCAATCAATTTAGTTGGTTTCCAAGTTTTGACAATTAAATTTTGTTGAACAAATTGGCCAACTACCACCTCTGTGACCTATATATATATGCATATGTTTTGTTAATTTTGTGAGTTTTTGAGAGCTTCTCAATTAAGTGAGTGAATGCATTGAATTGAGTTTTTTTTTTGTGAGTGTTAATTCTTTAAATTTGTACCACTTTCAGTTTATTAATGGATTTTGATATCTTCTTCATACGTGGATGTAGGCTAATGCCATATCACATAAATTTGTGTGCTCTTATTTTTTTGTTTATCACATTTTACCCAGATAAATATTTTGTTTCTATATTCAATCCTAACAACTAACAATAATACACTTACTCTAATATTGCTTCTTATTAAACTATGGGCATTATATCGAGATATTATTTTGAAATTTTAAGTGAAATGTGATCATTTAATAGCTATTATTATGGTTTTGAATAATTCTTTTTTTATAGTAAGCATATATATTATCAATAGCACTGGAAGAAACATGAATTTGCCAGGCATAGTACTCAATCTAGTTTTGGATAAAATTGTTGCCAATGATGCTTGCCTTTCTTAAGCATTCATCCTTTTTAATTTTTCTCATTAAAAACAAATTTTACTTAAGATTTTTTAAAAAAAATTTGCTATAATATTTATATTAACTCCTTAATATTATTGGTCATTGGCTTTTTCATAATTGATGATGGGCTGTACCTTAAGGGGTTCTAGCTTTTCAAGCTCGAGCTCGGGTGTTATTGTTGATGGCTCTCAAACCTGCAAGACAAAAAAGAGAGAGGGATCAAGCAACTGATGACAAGTTATACGTCAGGGGGTCCCAGCTCTCCAAGCTTAGGCTTGGGTGTTACTATTGATGGCTCTTCCACTTACAAGATAAGAAAGAAAGAGAGGGATCGAGCAACTAATTATAGGTTGTACATCAGGGGGTCCAAGCTCTCCTAGCTCAGGCTCGAGTGTTGCTATTGATGGCTCTCTCACCTGTAAGACAAGAAAGAGAGGGGGATAGGGCTCTCCGGAGGAAGCTCCGATGCTTAAGTCAAAGCTCAGTCTATATGAATATAAAGAGAGCAGAGAGCGGAAAAGGGAAGAGAAGAGAGAGCTTACCTGTGGGAGCTTACTCCTATATATAGTTGGTAAGGGAGACAATCTATAAGTGTTATCAGCATTGATTGGGGGTATATCAAAGCAGTACGACAGCTATGTCAAGAGACTAACCACTCAAACACTAAAAGCTCAATCGGATTGAGATGCCAAGCACCGAGGCCTATCATTTCTCTTAAGAGTTTGGTTTTGTAAGTGACACCGGACATAAAGCTTACTTGGAGAGCTCGAAAAGTAGGGGTACGATTACCAGTCTCCTCCCAGTCATTTGATATTTATGTCGAAAGAGGACATTTATTGCTCAAGGGGCTCTGCTAAGCCCGGTTGTACCTACCGAAGCTTAATGCAACTAAATGATAGAAGGTAGAGCTTAAGTGTAGAGCTTGATATTAAGCTCGAGTGTAGAGCTCAGTATTTAGGGGAAGCACCATTAGTCTTTCTCTGTCATCTGACATTTATGTTAGACTATGACTTATTTCGTGCTGAGGAGCTTAGTAAAGATTGGTTGGGATTGCTGAAAAGCCAAGCAAGGGAAATTAGGCGACCCTTGGTGCTTGGGTACTAATCTTGCCGCTTTAAGTGGTGGTGCCACTAGTCGCCCCTTAGTAGTCTTGGCATTTATGCCAAGTGGTGTCAGTTAAGATTCCCAAGAGGGACATGTGTCACATAAGAGGAGGTCGACACTTTAGATAGTATGCCAACAGTTTAGGCGGGAGTTTAGAAGCGCAACTCCTACATTATGCAATAATGACATCGGTTCATTTGTCCGAGGCCTACCTCTATAAATAAAGGGTGAGTCAATGACATTCTTCACTCAACTAAGGAAGAATAGCTCAGTTGCTCAAAGTTGTTGCATACATAGTTTCTAAAGGCTTGAGAATGTGGATCGGTGTGCTTCTTAGAGCTCAACAAATCGGTTTAAGATTTAATAGCAAATATGGTGTGAGCAACTATTAGTTCAATTTTGCTAAGTTAGGAGAGGCGGGCTCTCCTACTACTTTGAAAGAGGTTGCTTATAGAGAAGAGGCTCAGGTTCACACTGAGCGAATAAAGTTGATCACAAGAAGACCTTCTATGCTAGTTAATGATGAAGAAGGAGATGTGGGAGAAGTTGATGAGGTCCCCAGGAGCTCTAAGACAGCTTAGGTAAGAGACATCCGGTCCTCTCTAACAAAAAAAGCTTTAGAGGGGATCCGCAAGAAGTATCTAATACCAGGGGAGTTTAAGATGCTCGCTCCTGAAGGGGAAGTCGAAGCCTATGATGATCTTTCTACCAACCAAATGATGATATACGAGGAAGATCAGAGGTCCGGGGTATGTGCTTCCCCTTGCTTCCCTTCCTGCTAGTATTCCTATGCTATCATCAAATAGCCCCTACCCAGCTCAGCTCGAATGCCTGGTGAACTATTACAGGGTTTGATATCTTATGCAGGTTCTTGGGAATAACCCCATCTTCTGGAGTGTTAAGTGCTTTCAGGATTCTTAAGCTAAGCTTGGGTGCTGATGAAGATTTCCTATACTTACAAGGATGATCTGGGCTCCATCTCTTCACAGGGCAACTTGATTCAAAGAAATCTTGGAAGGATTGATTTTTCATTCTGGAGAACCACTAGGAGTTTGACTGCCAGAACACATGGAGTGGCGAGAACAGCGGAGAGCAAGTGATGAAATGGAAGCTTGGGGAGGGCGAGCTTGGGTTGTTTGAGGCTGTAGAATAAGACATTGTGAAAAAGAAAGGAATGTCATATGGCTAATAAGGGAGTACTTCCCCCATCAGAGGAGATCCAAAAGAAATTTGCCTAAAAGAATGGGTTGGTAAATCTTGTTCTTCTAGTACTTATGCTTTTATTCAATATTTATTCATTTATGATTCATTGTGTAGAAATGGGTTTGGAATCAGCCACAAAGGAGCTGAAGCGCCTAGTAGAGAAAGCTGTCAGGAAGGAGGTCAGGATTAGCAGCAAGTCCTCTAGTGGACGAGATGTCGGGGCCAAGGGTATTGCTTGGGAGAAAGTTCCCATTTCTGAAGACTTAGCTCATCCCCTAGAAGGGGGAAAAATAGTGCCTCATGAGGAGGTTGATCAATCACTTGCCCGCTGCCATAGCTTAGTTCAATTGGTAGAGGGGGTAAATGAAAAGCTTGGAGGTTTCTACAACACAAATTATTCAGTATACAACTATATCCCTCAGAAGGTACTCGGGCAGATATACCTAATGATACCTCACAAAAGACACGAGCACACGTGAATGAGCTCAGAGGATCTTGCATAAAAGATGATAATGATTTCTCACATAGTAAGAAATAATCTGAACTACATTTACTCCTATCTAATATTGGTGTATAAATTAACTGAGTGATATTTTATAGCTCATCCAAATCTCCCATACTGTGGCAGATCGAGTGGCTAGGATGGCGGCAAGCTTTCACCAGGCCGCCAAACGCTGTAACAAGGAGACCATCTGAAGGCTAGAAGCAGAAAAGCCTTAAATGCTAAAACTGAGGAGCTACGCCTAGTTGAAAAAGCTCTGAGAGCCAAAGCTGAGGAGCTGCACTTGACAAAGGAGGCTCTAGAGGCTGCTCAACAAGGATTGGCTATCAAGTGTGAGAGAAACAACAAACACTATGCTCAGGATGTCTATGCCTATCAGCAAGCTGTGACAAAACTGATGGGAGAAGAAAATCCGGACATGGGCTTATCTTGGATGTTGGATATAGACATTGAAAAACTAGCGAATGAAGCAGAGGAAGAAGATGATGATGAAGATGAAGAGGATAAGGATGAGGAAGGAGGCCAATAGGATGAGGTTTGATATTTGTTCTGAAATTTTTATATAGTAGTTATAAGGAATTTATTTATGGGTCGTCTATGAAAATTTATAAGGACTTGGCCCCTTACATAATGAGAATTTTATTCTGTTAATGCAACGAAGTTTAGCTTTAATATTTGCATTTTTATTTTATTCTTGATGCAATGTGAATTTGTATTGAACTAGGGGCTCGGTTTATAACCAAAATTAGTGTAATGAAAATAAATGTCAAGTCAACTCTATTATGCTTTTGTTGATGTGCTTATAGCACATTATTCAGCTTGCTCAAGCACGAGGTGCATCTGAGCATCCTGCTACTATTGGCGTGCCTTGGGCATAAAAAGCATGCTCGGGGCACGACACGCACTTGGACGCCCATGCACTGAGCATTCTATTGAATGTCACTGGTTGATTAACTTGACCTTCTCTTCATACCATACTGATATATGAAATTATACATATGTTTTAAGAATTAATAAAATAAAATAAAAGGTAAAGTTGTAAAACAAGTACTTGCCTAAGGCTATACTATTTATGGTGATCGATTGGATGACCTTTTTTCAAATTATGGCTCTTGGGAGAGCCTTCTTGGAACTGATCTTTTGTGTGTTTAGGAGGAGCTGCACGAGCTCTCTTGTTCTAGGCAAATTCTTAGCTCTGCTTTTCGGTGTGGATGTTGTTGTTGTGGTTGTGGCTTGGTGTCTATAGATGAAGAGCTCGTTCTTAGTGAAATAGGGTACCATGGCTCAGTACCTAGGGATGGTGTCTCTTTTTGATATTCTGACATTCATGTTAGATAGCTTCTTGAGATGTTCTATAACACTGTTAGAGTGCCTAGTTATATGTACATTCATAAATTTTTTAAACAGTAGTAAAGAATTATCGTTATAGAGAAATGAGGGGCTCGAAAATACAACATAGTCTCTAAATTTTACAAGATTCAAAATAGTAAATACAAATTCTATAATATACAATTAAATCATTGATACACGGTCTGGATGCTTGTGGTCAAAGCTTGATGCCCGACAAGAGCATTATGGTATGCATGATCAAGGTGCTATAATGAGTTTGGTGCTTAAAGTTTGGGTGCGACTAGTGTACTATGATATGCACAATGAGGGTGCTTAGAGTTCAGACGTGACTTGGGCACTATGATATGCACAAGGAGGGTTTTTAGTGTTCGGGTGTGACTAGGGCACTATGATATGCACAATGAGGGTGCTTTGAGTTCGAGCATGACTAGGATATTATGATATGCACAACAAGGGTGCTTAGAGTTCGGACGTGACAATGGCGCTATGATATGTACAACAAGAGTGCTTTGTTTTTGAAGGGCTAGTGAATATACCTGAGGCTCTGTCACCTATATTTAAAAATAGTCAGTCCATGCTCATCGCACTTCTAATGATGGGCCATACCTCAGGGGTCCTAACTCTTCAAGCTTAGGCTCAATTGGTGCTGCTAATGGTTCTCCCACCTGTAAGGCAAGAAAGAGAGAGAGGGATCGGGCAACTGATGACAGATTGTACTTCAAAGGGTCCCAGCTCTCTAAGCTCAAGCTCGGGTGCTGCTGCTGATGGCCCTCCTACCTACAAGATAAGAAAAGGAGAAAGGGATCAGACAACTGTTGAAGGGATGTACCTCAAGGGGTCCTAACTTTCCTAGCTCAGGTTCAGGTGCAGCTGTTGATAGCTCTCCCACCTACAAGACAAAGAAAAAGAGAAAGAGGGATTGGGCTTCTTAGGGGAGACTCTGATGCCTAAGTCAGAGCTCGATCGGTCTAAATGTGAAAAGAGCAGAGAGTGAAAAAGAGAAAAGAAAAGAGAGCTTATCAGTGGGGGCTTACCCCTATATATAGTAGGTGAAAGGAGATAATCTCTGAGTAGTGTCGGCACTGATTGAGGATGTGTCAGAGCCGTACAACAACTTTTGTTAATAGACTGTCTACCTAGACTCTAAGAGCTCAGTCGAATTGAGATGCTAGACACTGAGGTCCATCCTTCCTCTTAAGAGTTCGATCATATGAGTGACATCAAACACAGAGCTCCTCTAGGGAGCTCAGGAAGTGGGGATACTATCACAAGTCTTTCATTGATCTTTTGACATTTATGTCAATGAGAACATGTGTTGCTTAAGAGGCTTGGTTAAGTCCGGTTGTGACTGTTGAAACATAATGTAACTAAATGACATAAGGTAGACCTAAGTGCATAGCTCAGTATTTATGGACAATACCAGTAACTTATCTGGACTAATTTATTCTCGTTAATTTTTGTTCTATTTTAAATTTTGCTACCATTTTATAAAAAAAAATAATACAATACCCTTAAATTCACATTTTTATAATAATTTCATTTGAGGAAAAAAAGTTAGCGGCGATGATAACAAATCTGTGCTATTGCAATGTTACCGCAAGTGCACGGATTGCGCAAATAATAAAATAGTGAATAAAATATCGTTTCACTGGAGACAAGGTTAATTACTAGTGTAAATTTTAACTGTTATTCAGCAAGCCAATAATTTTTGTGATGATGCAAAATAAATATGAATTACCTAATAAATTAAATTAAGAAAAAAAGTATTGTGCAAAAAGAATTGATGATAAAAATGTTATCTAGATATTGAATCTCCCTAGCCATAAGAATATTTATGAATATCAACTCAATTAAATCAAATAACAGAGATGAATTGAAATTTCTATAAATTAGACTAAAATCTCTCTCGAGTAAGTTAATCCCTAATCACTAAGTAGAATGCTAGAAATCTCTTCTTAAGCATAATTAAATAGATCTTGCAATAGGATCAAAGAATTATAAACCAAAGGATCTTGTAAGTCTATCTCTAGCACTCCAATCAACCCTTAATCCTCATGAGAATTCTATTCATATCAAACTTTCTCAAGTCAATAATATAAAAATTGTAATCAATTAATAAGCATGCTATTATCAATTAGAAATAAATAATTAAGAATCATAAGAATAAGATAACTCAAATAAATGATTTACTTTAATAAAAAATATTTAATCCATACAATAAAACTAGGGTTCATCAATATCTAGATAGAAATAATTTAGCTCATATTCATAACCAGAAAATCAGAACAAAAGAAATAAGCAAAAGAATTCAAACATTATATAATGAATGATTTGCGTTTCTTCACTTTAATCCTTGATTCTTGATTTAAATCTTGTCTCTGGGAGTGTCGCCGCTACTGTTTCTCAATGTTAATGACATGGGCATTGACACATCCATGTCTTTAGACGTATTGTAGCTACTGTGATGTTGGGTTAAGGACATAATCAGTGGCATGCCTATGTCATTGGGCGTGTCGAAACTTCTATATGATGGGCGAATGGCACGGCCATTGACATGCCTATGTCGTTGGGCGTGTCACTTAAAGAATTTATCCAAAATAGTTCTTTTTCTTGTCTTTCATTCGTAATTCCGACATTAATGACCAAAAGGCCTCAAAATGTAAAAGATATCCAGAATCAACCCTAGCAAACACTTGAATAAATAAATTAAACTCGATTTGACAATAAATATACTAAGATATAGGGGCAAAAAATATTATCAATTATACACTTATCAAATTTTTCCACACTTGAATTTTTGCTTGTCCTCAAGCAAACTAAATCACTATAATAAGCAGAAATGAAGGACCCCTCTATATTCAAAAAGAAAAAAAAAATTTACAATATTTGAATTAGAAAACTTGACATTCTCAATCTACAACTAATTCACAAACATGACAGCTAAATTAAGAAGTTTCAAAATGAAAATTTCACAGACCTAAAATTTAAAAAATCCAGAGTTAAAAGATTGAGCATAGAATTTCAAGAACTTAAAAGTCATAAACAAAGTAAGAAAATGTAGATTTTCTCTTAAGTTCTTTAACCCATTTTTCTTCTTTTTTTTTAAGAAGCCTGATTTGTTTGAACTGATATTAGCTTTTTGATGCAAAGGTAAATATTTGTGATACCGACCCCCCGGTTACTCAGATAGAATCATCGTTTAAATGGCTACTAGTACTATTCATGATTCCAACTCCTTCATTTTAGTTCAAGAGTTAAAATCAGCGGAATATGGATTAATTTTCAAAGCTCGTTATGCAAAAAAAAAAATACATCTTTTTTTAAGAATACTCAAGTGGAAAGAACTTAAGATATTAAGTATGTCCTATAAAGTTTGACTCAAGTATCTAAAGAATTTTAACGTGCTAAAAAATATAACTAAAGTTTCAAACTTCGAATACAAAATTCTCATCAATCAACTATCTAATTATAACTATCACATTCGGTCCTTAGTAATTAATTAAAAAAACTGAGTCAACCTCAACAAGATATTGTTATTTAGTAAATCAATCATTAATTTAATATAAAAATGAACCATGTCAATTCATGTTGTTATGGCAATCTAGTTTACTTGAATCCAAAAATAACTTAAAGAAACTGAATGAGACTAATGAAGCAAATGTGCCTCTCCCCCACACTTAAGATGCACATTGTCCCCAAAGTATATAAAACAAGAAAATAATAAAAAAGAGAGAGAGAACTATCCTGGCATGTCCATGAATTGACATATAGGAATATGATTCCAAAAGCATTGTGAAGTCGAATTAGCTACAGAACAAATACTAACATGCAAAATTATGAAGATTCATATATATATATATATATAGAAAGAAAGAAAGAAACACAAAATTAAAAGAAAAAGGAAAAGAAAAGAAGAGAAATAAAATTATGAACAGGTTAAAAGTACAGTCATCTAAAAGAAAGAAAAAATAAAAAGAATTTAAGTGAGTAAAGAAAAAGAATCTACTAGAGGGGAGAGGAAGAGGGGACTAGTCAATCATGGACTCAGCATTAGGATCATCACTAGTATTGGTATCCTCACCGCCAGCACCAGTATCATCACTAGCATTATCATCCGAAGATCTATGGGTGGCACCGGAGGCTGATATGGTGAAGGCGGTGGCTGCGAAGGGCTGAACCCACCGAAACCTCCAAAACTCAAGCATGGATTGCTCCGACCATTGCCTTCTCAATATCTCGTGATCCAATAGTGCTTGAAAGGAAGAGGCGCATTGCTCCATGTAAAGCTAGATATGGTTTTGCTGAGATAACAACTTATTCTAATTTAACTTAAGGTTCCCTAATTTACCCTTTATCCTGCATATCTTCTGCTCAAAATCAGTGGGTTTTCGATCATCATCCCACTCAATATTAACAGAATGATGCCAATCTCTAAAGGTAGGGGTTGGAGTAAAGGGCGGGCCAACTGAGGAAGAAGGTCCAGCAGTGATGGATGGATTAGGAAAATCTATCGGTGGAGGTGGAGGTATGTCAGAAGTGGGAGTAGAAGGGATTGGCTCAGAATCCGTAGGTGTTGCCTGCAGTTCCACCACCTTCTCCTGAACTAATCGCTTTAAAGTGTCCAAATCCAAAAGTTTGACAAGCCATCTACAGTCATCGGGAGGCATCCATCCAATACACTCAAATTGTGAGCTAACCTTGTGACGTACATGCCACCATGTAAATTACCCGTTACCCCTTTCTTGGATTGCTCGTAGAAGAAGTGTGTGATAGCGTGAGCTATATTGCATCAGATTCTCCGAGCCATATAGATCAAGAAGAATAGATCCCTTAGGCCACTACTTTATTGAGCTGCAATAGTGTGAACTAAAAGATTATATACCACTCGGCAAGAAAAAGTTTTAAAATTTGATGCTTTGGACACCTTAGGCCGATACCTATCTATATTTGGTGCAAATGTCCTCCAAACCTAAGGAGGAACAACTTCATATTTTGTAAAATCTACCTCAGAGTTAAGATAATTCGAAGTATGCACCTCCTCCATAGTATATAACCCTAAATGCACGCCAAGGTCATCTATACTCACGTGAAATCGCTGCCCTCCCAATCAAAACTTCATTGTTGGCTCAGTAATTGAGATCTTGTTCTTGTTGAACTGAAAAGTGCAATAGAATTCCCGCGTTAATTCTCTATATGAAGGCTCATTGATGGAGAAGGGTTATTTCCATCCTGGTTGTTTAACAAATCCCAAATCTCAGCCGCAATCCAAAATTGTAGAGGAGACCAATCCTTGTTTCCTAATAATTCAAACCGCTTTCGTTCCTTCGAATTTGAGAATCGAAGGCACTTGTGGCTGGCCATAAATTTAGAGGTCGGATGTATAACAGGCTGGCTTGAGTTGCCATTCCCTCTAGACCGTTTGGTGGGTAACTTGGAAGGCATTTGCTTACGAGGGCCCATTATCTACATAATAAATAAGAACATCCTAAAAAATTAACAGTAATACAAAAATTATTGGATAGAGTTACGAAAATACCAGCATTATAACAACATAGCATAACATAAAATTCAATATAAATAATGCCAATTATGCCAACACAAGTAAACCAATCAACAACAATAGAATGGTAAAATCCACAAAAAAATTAAACCATTGCAACTAGCGACTATGGAATACAAAATGCAGCACGCCAATTCTATATGTCTCCATAGCCCAACAAATTAAAATAAAGAAATCGCTAGATGGGTGTGTAAAATATTAATGAATAGTCCGTAAATATGCTCAACACAGATCCAGCCATGGAATTCCCAAAAATATAATGAGTAAAGCACAGCAAATCCTTAAAACTGGGGTTAAACCTCAAAATTCCTAAGAATCTCTAAAAATTGCAAGAAATCCCGAAAGAATTTCAAAGAAAACAAAATAAAATTACAAAAGTTAGGGTTCACACCTGACAGTAGGAGTGGAAGATGTGAGAAAATTGAACGAAAAGCAAGTAAATCATCTCCAAAACTTGCAATAGGAATCAAAATTCCCTCTAAAATGAGTGGGTGGGTGATTGCAAGTGTGAGATTAAGAGAATTTTGAGAGAAAATCAACAAAGAGGGATAAAGAAAAGAGAAAAGTCAATTTAAATTGGAGTCGGGATGTTTTTTTAAAACACGTTGACACACCCACAGACACGCCCATGTTGATGGGTGTGTCACCACTACTCTAACTTAGATAAAACAACACGTCCAGTGATATGGGCGTGTCACTGGGCATGTTGTTACTACTGTGATTGAAATAAAAAGACACATCCATTGACATGGAGGTGTTACTTGGCGTGTTATTGCCACTGTAACTCCTTAAATTTTAGTTAAAATAACATGACTAGTGACATGGGAGTGTCATTGGACGTGTTGTCACTAGTCGTGTTGTAGCTGCTGTGGTGCAACTTAAATGACACGTCTAGTGACATGGACGTGTTATTGGGCGTATTGAAGATAATGTCTCTAAAAATAAATGACACACCCAATGACATAGGCATGTCCAGAAGCAAGCTCAAGTTGTCCCTCAAAAGAAAAAAAAATTCCTCTACATATTCAAATGAAATTAAAACAACACACCCCCACCCAACGAGAGAAGAAATAAAAATCAAAGAAACAATCTAAAAACATAAAAAGTAAAGAAATAAATATTAAAAAATAAAATGGTGGGGGAGACAACACTTCTTTAACGTTGTATTAGTTGGACGTTCAGGGGTAATTTACCTCTAGTCTTGGAGATTTAAAACCTCCTTCAACTCATTTAATTCTCCCCCTAAATACAGTTTGAGCCTTTTCCCATTCACCTTAAAATCCCCTTTTTCTAGATGAGTAATTTCGATCATCCCATAGGGAAAGACTTCTTTGACTATAAAAAGGTCAGACCATCGAGATTTTAACTTACTTGAAAAAAGTCAAAGCCTCGAATTCTACAATAATACCTAATCTCCAGCTTGAAACTCTTTTTGTTCCTTCATGCCAGCATCATTCCATCTTTTAGTCTGCTCCTTATACATCATTGCATTATCGTAAGCTTGCAATCTCCATTCATCCAGCTCATTGACCTACAATTTTCTTTTTTCACCTGCACTAGCCATATCAAGGTTAATCTGTTTTATAACCCAATAACATTATGTTCAATTTCTATAGTTAAATGGCAAGCCTTTCCATATACTAGCCTAAATGGCATAGTACCCAAAGGAGTTTTGAATATTGTCCTAATGGCCTAGAGAGCATTGTCCAATTTCTCAGATCAATCCTTTCGGTATCGCTCTACAGTTTTTTCAAGAATTCTTTTTATCTTCCTATTTGTGTTTTCAATCTGGCCACTAGTTTGGGGGTGGTAAGGAGTAGAAAACCTATTTGTTATGCCTAACCTTTTGAAAACTTTCTCAAGCTTAGTGTTACAAAAGTGAGTACTCCTATCACTTATGATTGCTTTTGGCATACAAAATCGAGAAAATGATTTTTTTAAAAACTTCATCACTACCCTAGCATTATTTGTTGCTAAGGCTTGGGCTTTAGGCCATTTAGAAATATAATCTATAGCTACGAGAATATATTTATTATCAAAGGAACTAGGAAATGGTCCCATAAAGTCGATGCCCCATACATCAAAGACTTCATAAACTAGAATTTCATTTTTGAACATCTCATCACAAAATGAGATGTTTCCAGTTCTTTAGCAACAATCACAATATTTCACAAAGTCATAGCTATTCCTAAACAGAGTAGGCTAATAAAGTTCTGATTCTAGTACCTTTTGAGCAGTCCTATTGGCTACCAAATAACCACTAGCTGGTCTAGCATGGCAATGACGGAGAATATTCATTGTTTCGGGCCATCTCATGCAACACCGAATCATGTGATCCTTATATAACTTAAATAAAAAGAGATCCTCCCAAAAATAATATTTTAAATTGAAAAAGAATTTCTTCTTTTCTTGATAAGTTAGATTCTTAAAGAGTTCTCTAACAGCCAAGTAATTAGCAAAATCTGCAAACCAAGAAATTTCAAAGGTTGAACTACTTACCACACTTATCATAGCATACATCTTCTCATCAGGGAAGTGATCATCAATGTTCCCTTCTTCAAACCTCTCCAAGGCTGGGTTCTTCAAGCAAGAAAGGTGATCTGCTGCCAGATTTTCACATCCTTTTTGTCTTGAATCTTCAAGTCAAATTCCTGCAATAACAAAACACATCGAATTAGCCTAGGCTTTGCATCTATTTTTGTAAATAAATACCTCAAAGACGAGTGGTCCATATAAACTATCACTTTTGATAAGATCAGGTATAATTTAAATTTGTCTAAAGCAAAAACCACAGCTAGTAGTTCTTTTTCCGTAGTTGTGTAATTAGCTTGAGTTGCATTTAGAGTCTTGCTTGCATAATAGATGGGCTGAAAATATTTCTCCCTGCGTTGACCCAAGACTACTCCCTCTGCGAAATCACTCGCATCACATATTAGTTCAAAAGGTAAATTTCAATCAGGAGCCACCATGATTGGAGCATGAGTCAATTTTTCCTTAAGAGTTGTGAAAGCTCTCAGACATTCCTCATCAAATACAAAATCAACATCCTTCTTAAAAAGTCTTATTAGAGGAAAAGCTATCTTAAAAAAATCTTGTATAAACCTCCAATAGAAGCTCGCATATCCTAAAAAACTTCTAATGGCCTTAACTGATGTGGGTGGTGGTAGTTTCTCAATGGTTTTCACATTAGCCCGATCCACCTCAATACCCTTGCTTGAAATATTATGTCCCAACATGATTCATTCTTGAACCAAGAAGTGATATTTTTCCCAATTAAGCACAAGGTTCATTTCCTCATACCTTACCAACACCCTCTCAATATTTTCTAAACATCCTTCGAATGAGCTGCCATAAACTGAGAAATCATCCATAAATACCTCTATAATATTCTCAATAAGCTCATCGAAGATTGCCATCATGCACCATTGAAAAGTTGCAGGTACATTGCACAGTCCAAATGGCATTCTTCGATATGCGAATGTCCCATATGGACAGGTGAATGTAGTTTTCTCTTGGTCTTCCGGGGTAATAGAAATTTAAAAGTAGCTAGAAAGACCATCCAAAAAGTAGTAATATTCACGCTCGGATAATCTCTCCAACATTTGGTCAATGAAGGGTAATGGGAAATGGTCCTTCCTAGTTGCGTCATTCAACTTTTGATAGTCGATGCAAACCCTCCAACCAGTAACCGTTCTTGTTGGAATTAGCTCATTATTTTCATTGGGAACCACCAGCATCCCTCCTTTCTTTAGTACTACCTGAACTGGGCTCACCCAAGAGTTATCTGAAATCAGATATATAATTCTCGCATCAAGTAGTTTGATCACTTCAGCCTTCACTACATCTTTCATCTTTGGGTTAAGTCTCCAATGTGGTTGCACCATCGGCTTGAATTCGTCCTCCATCAATATCTTATGAGTGCAATAGGATGGACTGATACCCTTGATATCTGCTATCTTCCAAGCTATAACTTTCTTATGCTTTTGAAATAACTCGATGAGCTTTACCTTCTACTCAGAAGATAGGTAGGAACTCAAAATTATGGGCAACTTATTTTCCTCTGCCAAGAATCCATACTCAAGGTGATCCGGAAGGGTCTTGAGTTACAAATTGGGTGAATCAATCGCTGATGGTTCGACTTTTGTTCTTTTATCATCTCAATGGTTTCATATGCCCGACACTTGAATGATTTGCTCCCTTCAAGATAAGCAAGTTGCTCCATTGAGATAACTTTCTCACTTTCCACTCTCAAAGTCAACGTGCCATCATGGATATCGATAAGGGCATGGGCTGTATTTAAAAATGGCCTACCAAGGATAAGTAAAACATCTGCATCCTCATCTATATCGATGACAACAAAGTCATTAGGAAAAATAAAATCTCCGACTTTCACTAACATATCCTCTATAATACCACAAGGGTGGACTACTAACTTATCATTAAGTTGAATGGTCACGAGTGTTGTTTTAGGTTCTCCAATACCTAACTCTTTAAACATTTTGTATGACATAACACTTATGCTAGTCCCCAAGTCAGCCAATTCACTTTTAACTTCAGATTACCTATCAAATATGAAATAGTAAAACTACCAGGATCTTTTAATTTCTTAGATAACCTCTTTTGCAAAATTGCCAAACTCTTTTCTGACAAATGCACCAAAGATACATCCTCAAGTTTCCTTTTATTAGAAAGGAGATATTTCAAAATTTTAGCATATTTGGACATTTGCGATAAATCTTCGGCAAATAGAATATTAATGTGTAATTATTTAAAGAGTTCAAGAAACTTACCGAACTAATTATTTATCTTGTCTTTGTTCAACCTTGTCGGATATAGCACTTGAGGTTGGTATTCCTTTACTATTGGACTGGGCTCTTGTGGTTAATTCACTTTCTCATTTTCTACCGTAGCCGTATCTCCTAAAGTGACAGTAAGATTATCTTTTTCTTCTTTTTCTTATACTTCACCCTTTTCCTCAATCACTTCTTCTTTTTTCTCAACCATACCACTCTTAATTTTTCTTCCACTCCTCAAAGTGATTGCCTTTAGTTGCTCCTTCAGGTTTGTCTCAGTATTGCTAGGTAAACTCCCTAGTGGTCTTTCACTGAGTAACTTGGCAATTTGCCCTACTTGATTTTCTAAATTTTGAATAAAGGCTTGTTGATTTCTAAGGGTGGTCTCAGTTGATTGAAATCTATTTTCTGAAGCTACTATAAACTTCTCCATCATGTCTTTCAAATTACTCTTTTTTGGAGGAGCAACTTATTGATGTTGAGGTTGCTGAAATCCAGGGGGAGGTCTTAAATTGTTCTAATTATTCCAAGAGAAATTAGGATGATTTTTCCATCCCGGATTATATGTGTTGTTGTAGGGGTTATTCTGTTGTTGCCTTGGCATATTTCCAACAAAATTTACCTACTCCTGTCTAGCAAACATATTGCCACTTTGACAATGTTGACTTTGATGTCCACTCCCACACCATTCACAAGACATCACCTGCATTGATTTCCCCAAAGATGAGGCTAATAAATCAATCTTTTTATTCATTGCTTCTAATTGTGTTGTCAAAGCCACTACAGGATCCAATTGATGTGAACCAGTGACTCTTAATATTTCTTATTCCCTTGGAGCTTGCCACTGATAATTGGTAAGGGCCATATCTTCAATCAAATTCCTTACTTATTCAGGTGTCTTATTATTTATGGTACCCTCAGCTGCTGCATTAATGGATTGCTTGCTTACATAGTTCAATCCATTGTAAAAAGTATGAATCTGAAGCTATAATGGAAGCCCATGATGAGGACACCTTCTCAATATCTTTAAACCTCTCCCAAGCATCATAAAGGGTCTCACCATCTTGCTGAAGGAAGGATGAGATATCATTCCTCAACTTAGTGGTCTTGGATGATGGGAAGTATTTTTCTAAGAATTTTTCTGCTAACTGATCCCATGTAGTGAAAGTGCCTGGGGTAAAAGATTTTAGCCATTTCTTCTGTCTGTCTCTAAGTGAAAATGGGAACAATCCCAGCCTAATTGCATCATCTGAGACATTATTTATCTTGAACGTGTCACATAACTCTAGAAAATTCTCAAGACAAGCATTAGGATCTTCATCTGGGCATCCATCAAACTGGCAAGACAGCTGCACCATTTGAATTACATTTGGCTTTATTTTGAAATTGTTCGCAGCAATTGTTGGCCTCCGTATACTAGAATCAACCCCATTGAGAGTGGGCTTAGCAAATTCCTGCATTGTTCTAGGCTCAGGTTTTTTCATTGCTTCAAGTTCTTCTTCTTGTTCTTCTTCTAGGTTTGTTTCTGTTTCTGCCAAGTCTACTTCCCTTCCTTCCTTTCACTTTCTCCTCAATATTCTTTCTAGTTCTTGATTTAATTCGAGTAGATGGGAAGAGCTAGCTCGGGTCATAAACAGAAAGAAATACCTAAAATGATAGTCAACAAGCCAGAACCAATATTAAAAATAAATAAAATAAAAGGTAAATTAATAATCTTAATTATATTACTAATATTGAAAATCATTGTCTCCGGTAGCGGTGACAAAAACTTGATGGCAAATATGTGTTATTGCAAATGTTACCGCAAGTGTACGGGTCGCGCAAGTAATAAAGTAGTGAATAAGATATCATTCGACTGGAGACAATGTCAATTACTAGTGCAAATTTTAACTATTGTTTAGCAAGCCAATAATTTTTGTGATAATTTATAAATATAAATTACCTAATAAATTAAATTAAGAAAAAATTGAGTATTATGCAAAAAGAATCGATGATAAAAATGCTATCCAGATATTGAATCACCCTAGCCATAAGAATATTTATGAATATCAACTCAATTAAATCAAATAACAGAGCTAAATTGGCATTCTTCTAAATTAGGCTAAAACCTCTTTCGAATGAATTAATCCCTAATAACTAAGTAGGATGCTAGAAATCTCTTCTCAAGCATAATTAAATATATCTTGCAATAGAAACTATAAATTATAAACCAAAGAATCTTGTAAGTTTATCTCTAGTACTCCAATCAACCCTTAATTCTCATGAGAATTCTATTCATATCAAGCTTTTTCAAGTCAATAATATAAAAAATTATAACCAATTAATAAGCATGCTATTATCAATTGAAAATAAATAATTAAGAATCATAAGAATAAGACAACTCAATTAAATGATTTAATTTAATAAAAATTATTCAATATATACAATAAAACTATGGTTCATCAATATCTAGATAGAAATAATTTAACTCATGTTTATAACTAGAAAATCAGAACAAAAGAAATAAGCAACATAATTCAAACAATCTATAATGAATGATTTATATTTGTTCACTTTAATCCTTGATTCTTGATTTAAATCTTGTATAACTTGGATCTTCACCTTCAATCTTAGTTGCCAAAACTCTTTTTTTTCCTTCTAAGGAAGTTGACTCTAAGTGATAAAAACTGGATCCCTCATTTGCACTTCAGTTCAAATTTTATATCCCAGAGATTTATACTGATACGTCCAGTAACACGATCATGTCTTTGGGTGTGTCGCCGCTACTGTTTCTCAACATTAATGACATGGGCAGTGACACGCCAATGTCCTTGAGCGTGTTATAGATATTGTGATGTTAGGTTAAAGACACAGTCAGTGACACGCCCATATCATTGGACACGTCGAAGCTTTTGTATGTGGGAGAATGACACAGTCATTGACACGCCCATATCGTTTAATATGTCACTTGAAGAACTTGCCCAAAATAACTATTTTTCTTGTCTTTCATTCGTGATTCCGGCCTAAATGAGCAAAAGACCTCAAAATATAAAAGATATCCGAAATGAATCCTAGCAATCACTTGAACAAATAAATTAAATTCAATTTGATAATAAATATACTCATAAATAGGAGTAAAAAATATCATCAATTATATACTTATCATACAACTTTCTAATTATGATGATTTTTTTAAAAGACTAATTTTCAGTAATTTAAAATGTTCAAAATATTATTTGTTTGCGTCGTATAACTTAAAAAAAGGAAAGAAAGAAAAAGGTTATGCTATTATATATCTTAATTAAAAAAAAATTATAGTATTCTAATTAATAAACTTGATTTGATTTATAATTATTCTAGTTAAAATATTTCATTTTGATTTAATTACACTGTCGGATGTAATTTATTGATAAAAGTATATATTTACAAGTTTGAATATATATTTATGATTTTTTTTTGAAAATTCAGGTTTTATTTGATGGGGAGTCTCGTGATTACATCACTAAGAAGTATGGGGATAGCATCCTTCCATTCTTTGCAATAGGAGAGTACCACAGCAGTCTTAGCTAAGATGTAAGCTTATTGTGTTAGCTGACCTCACAATCGGAAATTTCTTTTATAAGAGGTTATATGAGAAATTATATAGTACAATAGTTATTTTAAATTGCAATAGCAAATTAATTTAATTATAATACATAGCAGTATCTTGTAAAAAATATACCATAAAATTTCTATGAGTGAAATCTTCAATTTTTTAATAATAAAATATAAAAAATTTATCATTATCCAAAAAAAATTATCATTATAATTAAATATTTTTGTTGAAATTATCGTTGCATTATATAATTTTTTGGTATTTAAAATGAGTTAATCAGACCAGGTATGAAAAGTCTTGTTAAACTCTGCATTACTACTAAATCATCCCTCTCTGAACAGCCAAGCACTTTTCTCATTCCAATGACTTCAGCCAGCTTTGAATATGCAGAACCAGAAAGATAAGCTGCCTTTACCTCACCTTGAGATTTAGTAGAACCAAAATATCTCCCCTAATGAATTTAATTACAAGTAAATATTCGTAAAAGTAATTATCTCTAAGCATTAATATTATATACAAATGACATATTGTTCATGTTCCTCTCACGCCAATAATAAAAACAAGGCACCGGGGCCTTAGTTTATTGGTCCCATACATCATCAGCCTGATAAAGGGCCTTCTCAATGGTCTATTTTATAATTGAAACTTCTATATATTATTATTATTATTATTATTATTATTATTATTATTATTATTAAATGTGTCAGACTCAGAATTCGAACTTTTGCTAACAATCTGTACATTTCAGACACCTTTAATATCATTATACCATTTTTTTTTTAAGAATACAGTTCTCTTAAAAAAAGGAGCTTTCCTCAAAAAAAAAATAGTCTAAAAAATAAAAATATTTCAAAAAATTTTACTTTTTATTTTCTATTTCTTTTTTTTTGCGATTTGTTATTTTAAAAATATCTTTTTTTAATTTTTAAATTAAAAAATATCTTTTTTCAGAAATATACTTTTTAATATATATTTAATATATTAAAAATATTCAAAGATATACATTTAGCATATATTTAATATATTAAAAATATACTAAAAAATAAAGCATTTAAAAAAAATTAAAAAGTTTGAAATACAATATAATTTTCTCTATTTTATTTAAAATTACTCTACTTTGATAATATATCAGTTTAAAAAAAAAATCGGGTAATTTAGAGTTGGTCCACCACAAATTTTGTTCAACCCGAAATCTCATATGATGCAAGCACATAATTAAATTCTAGTATTATTTTTGTAAGTAACTGGATTATACACGCATTCAACTCGAAAAACTCCTGAACAACTTAAAATTAATATGATGATTTTATTTTTTTTAAAAAAAAAACTATTGTGTTACCAAACATTTATGAAGTTAACTATAAAATAAACTTGATCAGACAAAATAAAATTTGAATAATAACTGTTAATAGACATTATGGCATATATAAATTATAAATTATTATTGTTAAATAAAACTTATGTTTAGAATGATAATTTGTGCTAATAAGATACTTAGATGAGATAAATTGTAATTGAACGAGTTCCAATTTGCTCCAGAACTTGAAAAATTTTATATTGAAGAATTTTTTAACCTCTTTGTGAAGTTCAAACTCAAATTATATGTAATAAACTAGACTCCATTATTAGGCTAATCTGCTGAGTTCGATTTCTGCCTCAGTTTATGAAACAGGCATTATTCCCAATTGTTGTGGAATTTTGTATTCTTGGGAAAGGCCAGTCCATGATTAAAAAAATAATTGTGCTTGAAGAATTTTTTTTTTTCAGATAAAACAATGATTTCTTCATATAAAAATATCAAATAAAAATGCATTCAGAAATGTAAAGTAAATGACAACTTTTTAAAAGCTTTCAAAAATTGTTGTTTTCTTGCTTGAGCTATGTTTGTTGATTTTTTTTTTTACTTTGAAACTTCTTATATTTATTATAGTTGATAAATAGTAGTTGGACTCCTTAATTTCAGCTTAATGTTCTCCACCAAACCATGATTTCTCCACTTTTTAAAACTTAACTTATAAAGTATTACTATAGGCTTCCAAGCTTAGTCTAATTGCAGCCACCTGTGCTTCCAAAACCAACTTGTGGTATGATATAGTTCTTCGTTTTCAATTCGACAATATTAGACAATCTTCAATCTGGTAATATGGCTTAATTAGTCTTCAATTTAATTATTCAAACTCTAATTTACGAGTCTAAAATACTTAAATATCATCCAAAACTCAATAATTTAACACCTCTAATTTGATACTAAATTCACTGTAATTATGGGTCAAACAAAACCATCATAAAATACAAGAAGTGAAAAAGCAGCATATGTAAACGACAAAAAATGAAGAATAAAGAAGAAGCTCACGTTTCGTTTGGACATGGGAGAGGACCCTTCTTCTTCCTTTATTTTATATTTTTGGGCTCTGGTTTTGAGGCTTCAACAGATTGGTTAGAATCTCCATGAAAACAGAACTGAAATTCCTGGATCTCTTTCGTATTAACATTTTCATTCTTTTTTATTATTATTATTATTATTTTATTATTTTATTATTATTATTTTCCACGTACAAAAATTCTTATTAATAGAATCCAAATAAATAAAAAAATAAAATCATAGTTAACTTAGCGAAAATAATAAAGATATTTTTTATAATCATGTTTAGTCTAAAAATATCCAAAAATATAAATAAAAAAAATAAGCTGTCGTTGATTCAAAAAATATCAAAATATTAAAAAAGAGACAAAATCCTCTTTAAAATTTTATTGAAATATAAAAATTAGGTCTTTTATCACTTTCTAAAAGGTTACATTATATAAAGTTAAGGTTACATAAATCTTTATTATAAATAAGAAAACTTAATAAATTGATAATAGACTGCTAAAAATAGAACGAAACGCAATATGAAAATAATTGCGTAGCTAGACAAATCTTTAAAATAATACCTTGATATGATATTCTTAAATAAGAAAATAAATATTTGCTTCATGATTCTCCTTTGTTTGAAAAAAAAAAACTCGACTTCAAGTTTTATAGTGCTGAAGAATCAATAACTGAGATATTACAATAGCATGTTTATTATCTTATATAAATTGTGAATTTTCTGATAAATTGTCATCAACCAACTCCTTCAACTTTTTAAATGATTATCGAATTTCAACAGAATATTGGAATGCTTTTCAAATAGGATCACATATTTTAAAATATATGTTTTTATTGAATTGGTTTATTATGGTATTTGTAGAACTATCAACCAATTCTTTTGCTTCTTTCTCATTCATTGTTGTTAAAATATTAAGTTCTTCCATCTCTTCACAATAGTTATCAAAAAATGGTTGTGATTTTTCAACTTCCTCTATCTCATCATTATATTCATCAAAAACTAGTTTTAATTCTTCAAAAATATTTTCTAAATAATTATCTGCATGTAATTTTTCATGCGAGTTAAATACTTCAATTTTTATTCTTCTACTATCTAAACCAAGAGCATGCAATAATTATGCTTCCAATTGATCCTCCATATGTTGCATCCTTCGCTCTGTTAATCGGTCTATCATTTGTTCGAGTCGATGTTCAAGGTGGGTTATGAGATCACGCTCATAAACCTCCTCTATAAGCTGTTATGGTTGTCTTCGCAGTGCCATAATTCTCCAGGAGTGAACACAGCTCTGATACCAACTGACGTAGCGAAAGTAATAAATATTTTTTATAACCCTGTTTAGTCTAAGAATGCCCAAGAATATAGAAATAAACAAGCAGACATTGATTTAAATAATATCGAAAGCTTGAAAAAGAGACAAAGTCCTCTTTGAAATTTTATTGAAATATAAAAGCTAGCTCTTTTATCACCTCCTAAAATATTATATTATATAGAGTTAGGGTTACATAAATTTTTATTACAAATAAGAAAACATAATAAATTAATAACAGACTGTCAAAAATATAACGAAACGCAATATAAAAATAATTATATAAATAGACAAATATCTAAAATAATACCTTGATATGATATTTTTAAATAAAAAAATAAATATTTATTTCATCAATAATATAAAATAAATTTCATATATTTGAATCGAGTTCATTTATTTGTAGGTCTATGTCTACAAATATGTATATATAATTATTATTTTTCTCAAATTTATTTATCAGAATTATTTTTTAATAATAATGAATTGCATGATAAGTTTTAACAATAATGAATTGCATAATAATAAATTATTTAATTATTCTAAATTTAAAATATTTTTTTTTCTAAAACATAGTCTCATAAACAACAATAAATGTTTTAATAAAATAATTACAATAAATTTTAATAAAAATAAAATACATAAAATCCCTTATTATTAATTATTCTTTTCGGCTTAGATTCCCTCTTTTCTAGAGATTTTCTTTGTTCCTTTCGGCTTAGATCCAGTAATGCAGATAATTCAAAATATACCGCCTTAGTGTGGATTTCTGCTTCTGCTTGTGTGTGCGTGTGTTTTTTTTTTGGCTCGTTTTTTTTTTCTGGATTTAACAGCTTGGTTAGAATCTCCATGAAAACTGAACTGAAATTCCTAGATTTGTGCCCTCCAATTTCTACCAAAGGCAAAATCAGATGGAATCGTGTGGGGTCGCATGACTCTCCTGGCTGGCCGGACGAAAATAAATAGGAGGGAAGCGGGTATAATAAAAATAAAAAAAATATTTGCACCGTCGTTGATCTCTTGCCATCAATCACTCCAGAGCCTCCCTTCCGGCAACGACGATGAAAATTTTGCCTCCCTCCTTAGTCGGCCGCTAGTTTTGCCACTAATCCCTACCCTTTTCTGCTTCAGCTCGCAATCGCATCTCTCTCATACTAACATTTTCATTCTTTATTATTATTATTATTATTATTTTTCTCGTACAAGTATTCTCATTAATAGAACCCAAAAAAATAAAATAAAATCATAGTATAAAATATGTTTCATATATTTGAATTGAGTTCATTCATTTGCAAGTCTATGTATACAATATGTATATATAATGTTTATTTTTCTTAAATTTCTTTATCAAAATTATTTTTTAATAATAATGAATTACATAATAAGTTTTAACAATAATGATTTGCATAATAAGAAATTATTTAATTATTCTAAAATTTAAAATATTTTTCTAAAATACACTCTCATGAACAACAATAAATATTTTAATAAAATACTTGCAATAAATTTCAATAAAAAGAAAGTACATAAAATTCCTTATTATTAATTGTTCATTTTGGCTTCGATCCCCTCTTTCCGAGAGGTTTTCTTCGTTCCTTTCAGCTTAGATCTAATAATGCCGCCGACCAAAAAGCCGGCGACAATTCAAAATATACCGCCTTGATATAGATTTCTTCTTATTCTTATGTGTTTTTTTTTTTTTTGCTCATTTTGTTTTTTCTAGATTTAGCCTTGTTAAGAGTTTTTTTTTTCTGTCATTCTTCATGATGGAAGGTTTGTGTTTTTTGAATTTGGCTATTTGGAGTAGAGACTAAAAGAAATCGTTAGAGATGTTTTCTGTATTGGCTTGCCTTCTATGATTGAAGATGAGTTTTAACCATGCACAAAGAATTTGCTACAGTTTTTCGCACTACAAACCCAATTCAAGGTTTTCAAAAGTAAGTCAGTCTCTTCCCAATATTTTATGCAAATCCTAGATAGCAATGTTTTCTCATGGTTTTCAGAAGGAAGATGGTTTGTTGGTGAATTTGGAAGCCACCTTTTTTCAACTCAATCTCTTTATTTTATCAGAGCTCTTGTCTCAAATGTTTCAAAAGAGGACGTTCAATCATTTCTTTCTCTCATTTTTCATCATGTTAAAATTTGAAATTGTGTGAAATTTAAGGTTTAAGGAGTTTTTGCCTCTCAATCATGTTTATTTGCTCTTGTTTGAGAGCCAGCCTTGTCAAGACTTTTGTTCTTGATTTTTTTGTTAGCTTGCACACCGTTTCTCTCTCGCCGTTATATTGTTCGAGGATGTTTGTTATTTGTTTCAAGATTCATTTGGATAAGGTGTTTTTATGGTTTAGATGAAAGGATTTTTTTTATGGTTTGTAATTCAGGTTTTTTTTATGCAGTTTGGTGATTTTTTGTGTCTTGAATGGCTCTTCTTTTCGGCTAAGGCTTCTTTATAATATTGTTGTTGTTTAATGAATTTCAATCGCTAAAAAAAACATAAAAAATGAAATATTTATTATTCCTTAACATATATCCTAGACATATATTAAAAAAAATATAAAGCTAAACTTAAAATACATATTAAATTTTTTTTTAAACTGAATGAAACATATTCATTAAGTTAGCAAGAAGAGCAATATGTTAGTAAAAGATGATAATCCGACCAAACATATATATGTTTACACTGATTAGAGTGATTAGTTTCGACTTGTATATTTATTAATTAAAATTAAACGAGCTCAATAAATTGATCAAACTCAATAAATCGATCAAATTCGACTCAATTCCACTAATAATGGTCATTTTAAAATAAATAATCGAGTTAGCCAACTCTTAAAAATTAATCAACCGACTGATATTTATTTATAAAAATCATCTGGCCTCAATTTGGGTATGAAAACTACAAATTAATACAATCCAATTTGCTACTTTATAACATTTATGATGGATAAATGAAAAATTACAATCAACAAAGCTTTTAGCTACAATTTTAATTTTGAGACACATGAGTAAAGCCAAGATTTTAAGAAAAGGGAGGTAAAATTTCTTTTGAAAGTTTTGACCATAATTTTTGTTATATCTTTTATATATTCACAATTTTATAAATTTATTAATCTATTAAAAGAAGATAGGATTTTATGTAGATTCTGACATAATTTCTCTTATAAGTAAGATATGATCTGTTTAGGTAAAGCAGTTGTAACAGATTCTATAAGCACCTCCCCTTTTGAATGAGATAGCAATCTTATGCGTCCATCATAATGTTTGCCGTAATTAATCTATTCTTAAGGAAATTAATGGCTTCAATTTTCGATCTACCCTATTTTGAAGGAACTCCAGCATATTTTTCCGAGTCTTATATTTCTTTGATTCTCAAGGACTAAATTAGGAACAATTTTAATTCTAATGGGATGTTCCTATTGAAGCCCATACTAGATTTATCAAAATCATATTAGATAAAACTTTGTTAAAAGTTTAGAAATTTAAACCTATATATAAAGATATCGGTCACGAGACTAATAGTATAATTTTTATTTAGACAAGGTATATGTATAACTAACTAATAAAAACTAATTAGAAAAATTATAATTAATTTCATTGACATGCCCTTCTCTTCCAAAACTATTATATATTGACTTCATAAACATTTGCTATTACCTTAATAAATCACTGATTTAAAATAAATAAATAAATAACACAAAGGGAGTAAATTAATTGTATGGAGTTTGAATATTGTGAAACTCGACGACCTTCCCAACTGCAACATGTGCACATATATCCAAGTATTGGAATGTGAATTTAACATGGAATTTGAATTTGGAATGTGAAAAAAAAAAAGAATTGAAATTAAGAAATTAAAAAAGTAAATGAGACTCTGACAGATAGTTAATTTTTACTTTAGGTTGAAGAGTGAACAGAAGTTACAGAACGGCCATCACCACCATAATCATGAGAAATTAACAAATAATAAAATAAGTTTAAAAGACCGAAGGCCATGCCTCTTGTCTGCAAATGTCCTTGAGCTCAGTCTCTCACCTGCCTGCATCGTGCTACCTCTATACCAAATTATGTATAGGCTACTGCAAGTAAGTTCTAAGACTTTATATACAATACAGTAGCTCTCTTCAACTTTGATGCTTCTGTTGGGCGTTGACCCTTCCATTTACTCATTTCCTTATTATTTAATTTGTTTTTTTAGTTTTACTTTTAGGAAACCTATGCTCCTAAATGCTATTGCTATTGCCTTTTTGTCTATTTTTCACTAACTCGATACTTAATGCAAGGGTTGGACGGCCAATTTAGTTAATTAACTTATCAAACTAAATAGTTAATAGAATTCATTTTTTTTAAATTTTTTAATTAAATTGAAATTAAATCTATCAGTTTAATTGATTAATCAAATCTATCAATTTTTTTAATTTTATAATAAAAATTTTATTTAAAATAAAAAATTAATATAATTAAATAATTAAATAAAATTTATTAACAAAATTAAAAAATAACTTTATTTTACAATAAAAATTTATATTTATAGTAAAAAAATTAAATAAAATTTATTAATAAAATTAAAAAATAATAATTAAATAATTTTTTTAAAAAGAGATTCGCTTAACGGTTAACCGATTGAATCGAACTATTTAACCATTAACTGAACTAAAAATTAAATTTATATAAATTTTTTGACCGAACCAATTAAATTATTCTATATTCAATTAATCGAAATAAATTTTTTATCGATTAATTAAAATTTTAATTTAATTAACTAATTTTATTCACACTACTCCATGCTCTCTCCTCTCCTGTGGGTTTATAAAAAGAATACCTATACTTCTACAGCTTCATGGGCTTTTGCATTTTTCTTTTCCTTGCTTCTACAGTACACCAATTTATAAATTAGCAAACCCAACCACTCTATTATTTTTATTTTTTTTTTTAAAAGATTCGATCCCCAGAAAACATTTTGGGGGATCGAACCCTGCACCTTCCTCTAGTGGGTTGGGTGCTAGCCCGCTGGACTACCCCCACTCTATTAGATTTATCTATCTATGACTAGGGATGGGGACATCATTAACCGAATCAAAACTCGATCTGTTTAGTTTATAAATATCGACAAATGTGATTAGATTGTAGTTGGATTGGTTAATTAATCGATCGGCTGATAAGGAGTAAATGAAGAGCAAATCACATGAGCTAATAAGGTCATCTTTGAGATTGGCTTTAATATTGTGGTGAAAGATGCATTGGAATATACATAAGATCAGCGACAAAGCAGGTAAAGCAAAGCTATTTATTAAAGAATATTTAAATGAACCCCTCGAAAAGAAAAATGAAAAAGAAAAGAAAAATGTAACCTTCTCTTGTTACTCAATTCCCTTTTCTTTCTCTCTCTCTTTGCCTTACCACTTTGTCTCTCTGTCTGTTACTGTGAAACTTCGTTATCTGAGTTTCTTTTCTTTTTACCCTTATTTATGCCTTCTTAATTGCTTTGGATCCCTCCACATTCTCTCTCTCTCCCCCTTTCTTTCCTTTTAAATCCTGCTGTTGTGCCCACGCTTAGGACTGAGAAAGAAAGAAAGAAAATTGCATTTTAAATACTTTGAAAAGTTTCAAGTCTACCTTCAAGATCCTAAACTCACACTTACTCTCTCTTCACAATACTCTGTTTCAAAACCTCATGGAAGTAAGCCTCTGTTTTTCTTTTTCTTCTCTTTCTTGGATCTTTTTTTTTGAACTGCCTCTTTCTTGAATCTTGAAATCTTGACTGTATGCATACATGTATAACTATATATACTTGTTATTGTGCAGGGCTATTATTATTCAAGAAACCATATACCGGCTTTTGGAAGCTGGGACTGGAACAATGACTTACCTTTCACTCAGTGCTTTGAATCGGCTAGGCAAGCTGGATTGCTTCGTTATAGTTACTCTGAGGATCGTGATTTATGTGTTGCTGGTGATTTGTATGAAAACGACATTGTTACTCCCGCCATGATTGTTGTTCCTCGCAGAAGGGTAAATACTTTTATTTCAGATTAATTAATTTTCTTGTTCTTGTTCTTGAGTTCATATTGTTCTTTTTTCTTTTGGCCACAGAGTTCATACTGTTCTTGATTTCTTATAAAAATAGAATGTAATGAAATGCAAATTAAAGCTTATCAAAACATAGTATAATTTTTTTTTATCATAGTATTGCTTGTAGACGCTCCCATGCTCATAATTCATAAAAAGAAGTGAGCAATATGGACTCAAGACAAGAAAAGAAAAGAAAAAGAAAAAAGAAAAGTAAAAGATTCATTAAAAGTAGCTCGCAAATTTAAGAAAATGTAAATACTTTCAAATTCTTTTAAGAAAGTCAGAACATATGTATGTAATTATGGTTTTGGAAATTGAATTCATATAATTTGATTGATTTCAGGCAAAAGTGCGTCACAGTCGTGTTAAAGAGGAGAAAAAACAGGGAAATTGGAACTTGAAAGAATCACCAAATACTCATTTTCCTCCTCCAACTATGACTAGAGCAACACCAAAGCCTGTTGATGAAGACTTGTACAAAATCCCAACAGAGCTCCTTTATGCAAAACCCAAAAAGGCATTGCCTCCAAATTCTTTTCTTTTCTTTTTTACTTTTTTTTTTAATAATTATCAACTTATCATCCATAATTTTACTCTCTTTTTCTTCTTCTTCTGTTAATCTAGCCAGCTAGTTAGTTGACTATTTAATAGCAGACTCATTATTTTGACTTTCTACTAAAGCTTCTTCCTTTCTTTTTCTTATTTTATGATGCAGAAGAGAGGACTGGGCTTCTTTTCAAGTTGTTTGCTACCAACTTGTGTAATATGAAGCTTGTATTGGATGCATGGGTACATACGAGAAGATTATAATTATGTACTTAACTATATATTATGAGTGGTTTATGCACTTATTGTTACTATTAGTATCTAATTAGTGAAGGGTTTTAGGTTTGTCTTCGCTTTCTTGAATTGTCTAAGGTATTGGCAATTGGAAGAGATGAGAGAAATTTAGGTAATATATATATATATATATATATTGATGTGGAGTTGGTGGAGTTATTTGTATATTCCCTTCAATTCTCTGAGAAAAGAGAAGGAAAAGAAAAGTGGGGCTATTGTTCTTTTATTCTTTTCTGGCTTTTTCATGTTCTCTTCTTTATATCAAAGTCATCATAACATTCAATTCAAAAAAAAATCATCACAACATATAAAAATTGGCAAAGGTTTTTCAAGATCCAAATACACCATTCATGCTTGTTATGTGAAGGTACACATTAATTTGACAGACTGATTCAGACATAAAATTTACATTCTAATGGTTTTTTTTAAAAAAATTTACATTGTAATGTAATGTCACGTGATACCCTTTTATTGTATATAGACTTTGTAATTTTCTCATTTCATGCTTTTAGAGCTTTACAAATTTCAAACACATAACAAAATATTCAAATATATATATAAAGCAAAATTGAATTGACTTCAACTTAATTGCTAATTACTTTTTTGGGAAAAAGGGTTTAAAATATAAATTATGAATAAATGCCCACAACATTATTATAAATTGAGATGTTTTGGTTCTCACGGATAAGAAATTATATTAATTATAAGGAGAAGTGCATTATAGCAAAATAAAAATAATAAATTATAATCACACTTTTTCATATGCACACTGAAATACAGTCTAATATTAATTAATTTCACTTTTCCCATGCTAATATGAAAAAGCAGAGCCACAGCTTCCCCTTAAATTAACACCCAACTTGATCATTTCACGAGCTTCCTATGTGTTGTCTGTGCCATTCCTTTCTCTCTTACACGACAACTTTTCTTTTTAATGAATATAAAGATATCTAATTTGGTCTATCAGCATTTCCTCATGTCATGACTTTTATCTTATACACAATTAACGGATGAATAAAAAAATTATTTAATTATCTCAAAAAAAATTTAATTAATATGATTTGTTTTTCTTTTTTCTTTTTTTAAATGAAAAAATGATAATGCATTTTGCTATTTTTGTGATTCTGTCGGCTCTATTTCAAAAGATAATTAATAAAAAAAAAATCAAATTGACATATGCGTACACCTATTTGTTATCTTGAGAAAGATTTACTCCAAGTAGGATTTATTTACTCGAAATAAGAGATTGCTTGTTTCTTGCCTTGGACATGTTAGATAAAAAAAATCTCAACTTGTCTCATGAATTTCCAATATTTCTCCATGACTGAAAACAGTAATAATTATTATTTTTGTTTTGTAAAAAGTAAAAATATTACTGTATAAATATAACATGACTGAACTAAATTTTATGTGAATCAAGTAAAAAAAAAATACTGCATTTAGTTAAAAAATCAATTGTGTTCTGGCGAATAAAATAACAGAAAATGCTATGTCAAATCTTATAGTACTAGCAAAGTAGATTAAAATGGATTCATATTCACATCAAATAATCTATTAATTATTGAGTACTCAATCAATGTACTTTATCCAAAAGACCATTATTATATAATCTAAAATTATTGAGTGCTCAATTTTGCTAAGTATTCAAATATGCTTAAATAAAATTATATTAAATTTTATAAATTTTACAAATAAACTTTAAATTAGCAAAATTACTTAATTTAATTTTCATTTGATTAAAATTAATTATTATTTTCAAATAAATTCTATTTTTATTAATTTAATTAACATGGGATTTCATTTGTTTGTAAAAAAAAAAGCAACTTGGTGATTTGATTTATTCACCTTATCAGTATATTATTATTACTTAGAATTGGATAAAAAAAATTTATTGTTCTTTTAAGAAATATGAGGAAACCCCATATCATTATATGATTTTTATATTTTATTAATGAAATTAAGATCATAGTATTATCATAATTCACACCAAAATGCTAAAATTTTAAGGTTTACTAAAAAAAACTAAATTTTTTGTTAAAAAAAATACAATGAACATTTCAAATATTTTGATTGTAATTCCAAAAATAGATAATACTTTTTTCATTTAAAAAATTAATGAAAGTTTAAGATATATAAGATTGGAGCGATTAAGAAAGATGATATAGCAATGAACCAATTTTCATATTAATTTTACAACTAAAAATTCCTACAAACTTGGGAATATTTCTAAAAAAGGCAACTCTAATAAAAATAGATAAGCAGACGTCCAAATGTTTGGTTTTTTTTGGCAGGGAAATACAAATAAATATTACTATTATTCATTGTATCGATTGCTATATATTCGTTTCTCTTTTCTCCCATTTGATTAATTATAACCAGAAACCTAATTAATATAACGTAATCCCATCTCTCCATGCATATGTATATAATCTGTAGCTAACTATTGGCTATGACTCTTTGATATTTTCAACCGATTATTGAGTTAATTTCTACTTAATTATTTCTCCAATTAACTATCTGCCTTTTTAATCAAAATTTTCCATTTTGAACATATTTGTAAAATGGCTAGCATTTATGTCTGCTAGCTTCTGAGTTGCAGAGCAAGCAAGATTTGTGATTTTAATTTGCTTATCAATACTATAATCTACATACAGGCATACATACATATATATGTATATTATTGTCATGCTTGATCCTCATATACATGTATCTTTTGAATGCATGTGTTGGTGCATAAAATTAAAATCATTTTTTTGTAGATTGTATATACATTAGCATGCTCGGTATCAATTCCTATTTGTAGAGTTAGTATGATATTTCTGGTAGCACTGTTTAAGATAGAAAATGAAGAAATTTTTTTCATTAGGCCAGTTAAAAAGTAAAATTTTGCAATTTGATTTTTATAAATCAATTTATTTATACCCTCAAAATAATTCTTTTCCGCATCGAGAATATTTTATAAAAATAATAGATTGCCAAGATTTAAATTTTTAGTTTTTTTTTAATATGACAGATACTCTATCATTAAATTATTAATCCATTAATATATTTTTTATTTAAAAAAAAGTTGTTATTAACTATAATACTACTCGAACTGTTAATAAATAATAACTAATCTCAAAGAAAAAAAGAAGTAAAAATAGAACTTGTTTATTAAATATAATGACAATTGAAGCAATTTTGTTATAAGTATAATTTACAAGGCCAAGAAATTAAGGGAAGAATATGGGAAATGAAGAAGAAGAAGAAGAAGAAAGGGATTGAAAGCAACAGAAGAGTGGGTTCAAAAGGACTTGCATGTGTTATCTAACGTTTTAGGTGCCATCTCCATCCATCTACTGCTGCACTACAACTGATCTTCACAGATACTTTTCATGGCAATTACATTTCAACCTTTATTCTTTCAGAATTACTATATACGCTACTGTTTCTCTTATGGGAAACCTCTGTTTTCTAGGTTTGCTACAGATTTGCCCTTGCTCTTAACTATGGATTCAGAAAATCCAGCTCAACATCACTGTAATTAAAATTTTTTAATTAGTTTTTTTTTAACAATAAAATTTTTAATTAGTTTCATTAAAATGATTTTTCATTATATATAAAATCATTCTCACATTAGATGAGATTTTTAATTGACAATTAATTAAGTGAATAGATTTACATAAATCTTGATTAAGAAAAAAACGACTTTATTTATTCTTGTTATAAAATAGATAATCAAATATAAAATTACTATATAATAACATCAACTGTGTTTTCTTTTTTTTTTATTATTATAATATGAGAAAGGAAAAATGGAATTAGAATTTATCTAGAAAAGATACACTTATCACTAAACTGTATATCGTGGATGAAATGTGTTCTTCTAATAACATATGAAATTAATTTTTTTTCCTAAAAATAGTTTCAAATCAAAATGTCGAGCAGACCGCAGAGTGAGAAATTCTACAAGAAGGGAAGGGACTGTAATTTGTGAAATAGGATTGTGACAACAAAAGGGTGTAGAGATGAAACGTCAAGTTTTCACTAACTTTTGTATCGGTCTTTGAGTTAAATATTGAGTGGAAATTCACACATGGGGATCTTTAGTTGCAATGTGAGTACAAAAGCTATGTACCAATTTTTCTCTGGTGTTTTTTGGGTCTCTCACATAACAGTGCAAACAACTGTGCTATCTCAGGAACAAGACAAATTTGATGAATCCTTACCATTTCATTATCTCCAATATTATGTACACAATGTAGCCATACTTTACATATTCTCGGCCTTTAGGTAATTATCACAGAAGAAATTATATAATATGCGAATTTTTACCGCTTTTTTTTTTTAAATCTTATAGTTGTTCTCGTGTTTTTAATATATCTTTAATATATAAGTTAAATATTTTAGTAAATTAAAAGCTTATAAGTGAATATGTGCCTTTAATATATTAGTATTATACTTCCAAAAGTGAGAATATTTTTATAATTGAAATTTAAAAAATAAGTATTTTTTTTTAAAAATAAACATTTTTAAAAGTAATTATTATTTTGAGATTATTTTCCAGAACTTTACACAAAGCCCTCCTACATTTTTCTAAGTCAAAATGAAATTTGTTCTGCTTCATTCTTGCTATAATATTAAAAATATTTCATTTTCTTTTTATAAAAAGGGAGCAATGCTCAAATTTATATAGAAGAAAAACAACTTTTCCTCCTTTATCACTTTGAACAGTACTAACAAGAAAAACAGGTAAATTGGTAGCATTTAAGTAGTTGAAAAGTCTGAATTTACCAGATTTTACTAAGATATCAGTGCAAATGTTGGCTGATCGATAACATGATGAATAACTATTTCCTCTTTGAAGAGAAAAAAATTTTCATTTTAAGACTATTATTTAGGACTTTGTCTCAGACATTATGACATAATATAACTAAAAATAAAATTTAACAATACTCAGCTGCTTCGATTATCTCATTCACTGGGTAAGAAATCTAGGCTTGATGTATGCCTTCTTGTACTAATTGTGACCCAACAACAGATTAATTTCTCTGATATTTTTCATATATACACATACTTGCTAGCTGCCAGCTTAATGGGGGTATAAATAGTTAGTCCAAGTTGATATCACAAAGCTTTCGGCATTTGTAAACTACAGAAGCTGGGAATGGAATCATGATACCGCTTACAACAGCAGCTTCATTAGATGGACTCGTCTACAAACATGCGATGGTTCACTATTATCTTTTACAATTCCTTCCCTTTTTGGTTCATTTTAGGGAGGGAAGAATAATTAAGAAAACAAATGAATTAAGATACATACACGGAATGGAAGAATGGATTAAGAAACTTGCAAAGCTCTAACTCGTGCTGTCAATTCTCTAACTTGGCTCCTCAGGCGTTCAGGATTGCAGAAGAAGTCAACGAAAACACGCCTTTGAAGTCCAACCTCTTGCGAATGATGTTTTACAATCTACAAGAGTACAGATGAGAATTTTAGTTTAGAATTTGGTAACTAGTAAACAGCATCCCAGAGAACATTACTAGAGTTAATGAAGCTGATACAGTATAGATTTAGATGCACAGCAGTGATGGTAAAAAGAATAAACAGGAAGAATTTATATACAGCAGAATAGGGAATTTTCAGTGCACAAATTTTCTTGAATGAAGGGGGGGTGAATCAGTTTCATATGTTATGCACAGTTTCTACTATGCCTAAAAATATACTTCCTTCTCCCTTTTATAATTTTTTTGGTATGTTTTTATTCATATGATATATTAACCTCCCATTTAACACCTTTAGAGCTTGTATATCCAGAAACCCCTTTGGCTGTCATTCATATTGCTTGTAGTTGCTCTTACACTATATTGCATTCAAATATGAATTGATTCAATCATTAAACGAAAATAACCAATAAGATAATGATAGTGAAATTAAGAATACCTCATTCTTTTTGCAGTGTTCAAGTGTCACCTCTTCAACTGCAGCAGAGAGTTTTGCGTTTATCTTTTCCATTTCATCAAGTTCCTTCATCAATGGCTAAAGAAGCAATATACATAATGGAACAAACATACCAAATTATAATACAGAATAATCGCTCAGCAGTATAAATAAGACCAGCACATAATTGATTGCTTTGTGATAGTAACTAAGATTTTTATATGGAGAATGAAAAATCGTAGCAAAAGCTGATGTGATATTCACATGGGGGGGCAGGGGGGAGGGGTTTCTAAATCCCTGCATCTTGCTGGAAAAAGTTAACCAATTATTCCAACCACCTCATGTCACATATCCTTAATGAGTATCCAGCAGGAAAATATTTGTGTCAAGTTTGAATTTATAGGGCGCTTGGTTGCCAGAATCCTTGGGAAACTGACTTGGGAATGTTATATTCCAGTTTGCTCAGTACATAAATGTTGCATTCCAATTAAAGCACGTTCCCAAATCTGTGGACTCCACCTTTACTTAAACCCAAATGATATGTAACAGAGGAAGGAATATATGTATTAGATCCCTTTCATGTAAAACTAGAGAACCTTGAAGTAAACTATGATATGGAACTAGATGACCAGGGAATCAAAGAGGAGATTGAGATGGTGAGCACTGCTTTTGGAAAAAGGCACTGGGTAACAAGATAAGTTGCTTATAACTAATGAAAATTTAAGGAAACTTGTTTTCCTGCATATATAGTTCAGCATAGGCAACTGTAATTAGCTTGAGATTAAAACTTACTTGAGTTGAGTATTTGCAAACTCAATAACAAAATAATTGGAACTGGTTATGCATGTTTTGATCTTCTAATTCATCATCAAATCATGAGAATGGCTAGTTTGAGTAATAAGACTTACAAAAGCATGCAGAGAACAAGTGAAAATGCCAATGAAGATGGAACAAGAGAATATAACGGCTAATTGAAGATTTAAGAGAATGATGAAGCAGACGTACCCGGGGTGTCAATATTGGCTGTGCAGTAGTTGAAGATGCAAACAGTAGTTGCTGCAAACTCTGAATAAGCATGCAGCTGAAAACATAAATAGGTTAAAAAAATGAGAACCTTCTTAAATTTGTCTGGCGTTGTTAATTATTCATGATTTCGAAGAATGATATTTGCAACTATGATCAAATAAGCAATAGATCTTTCAAAATAAAGAGAACTTATGATAAGAGAACAATTTGGACGCTTTAGTTAAAACAGGATTACTCACAGTTCATTAATACATCTATTTCTGTCCTCGGGAAGAGAATTTTCAAGATCGGACTGTAGTGTCACCAAGTCTGAACGAAGAGCAGAAATCTGCTGTACAATACCTGGAGCAGATACATACGTTGATAATCCACCTTGGGCATCTAAAAATTAGAATAACAAGTTGAATTTCATCAAAGAAAATCTAACTGAAATAGTAGTTAATTTTATGAATAAAATATCATATTAAAAAAGGTTACATGGTCATTACTTGAATGAATGCTTAGGAGGTCTCTAACACCATGCAGAAGAGTATCTCGATCATCTACTGCTCCTTGTTCTTGTATATCTGAAGCTGCATGAGTCAGTGCAAGGCAACGGCCCTATAATGATAAGAGAATGTCAGTAAACAAAAAATGAATTTCAAAATAAGAGATCTCCAAGACAAAGGGACTGCAAAGAGAATCCAAGTTCATTTTTATATTTTTATCCATCACATCTAAAAAAATCAACTACAATTCACATATATACATATTATACCAAATGTCTTATCCCTAATCCTGTCTATTTGCCTGGTATATCCATACATGGGACAATTTTAATCCCAGACTTGAAAAGCAGAGACACATAACATTCCAAAGGAATGCCGTGTAAATCACCAATTTACATGGCTATTAGTATATGTCTACAGTGGCAGGCCTACAAATGACAGATGCAGTAATCTTCTTATAAAACTTGAAATAAAAAAGAAATATAATTCAAAAGTGTAAAATACCACTCTGCCTTTAGTTGCTGACAGGTACCCCAGAAGCTCTGACTCAATAACTTTAAGTAATGAATATGCTCCAAGCATGTTCTTTTTTTCCAAATGACAAGCGATTTTTAGGAATTGATGTCTTGCAAGCTGATTGATTAGATGATTTATGTACTGCAAGAAGCATTAAGATTGTGAATGTCTTGGTACATAAAGATCCATTCAGAGCATAGAATTTATTAAAAATCATTGTGATAATACTGAAGAACGAGTTGGTAGTTCTATGAAACAAAATAATATTACCATAACAAGGGAAAGAAGGGCCTGTAAGAAATAGGAGGCTAACATTTGTGATCGGGAGATTGATAGTGCTAATTCATTCTAAAAATTTGTCTGCAGCATGCTCTTAATTTTCAGCAGAAATAATTCCAAGGATATAAATATATATAGTTGAACATACCGCTTTTTGTCGGTTAATGTAACATTCTTGACGCATAACCTTTAGATCATAGTCCCCTACAAAAGTATACATTTACATCATACTTATCATATACAGTGCAATGTCAGAAGCATAAAAATAAAAAACAGAATTTTTACCATCTGCAACAATTCTAAAACAGGAAAGTTACCACTCAATACCTTGTAAAATATATGTGTCTTGGAGTTGAGCCAGCTCCCAGCAAAGATCTGGAATGGTCTGCAAGTTTGAGGTTGAATCATTAGGGATATAAATGAAGTAAAACCTAAGAACAACCCAGACATAGAATTACAGATAGATGCTATGGCCAGTGTCTAAAAGTGAGCGAACTCTACAACAGAAAATGATGCAGACAAGAAAATTCAAATTCAAAGGCTCAAGATTTAATCTAGGATTGATTTCAGCTATTATAGTATATTTCTAGTCCTTTTAGAGACCTGTTTAATTAAAAATTACTTGTAAAGTCCATTAACTTAAGTCGAAGGGGCATTGTTACAAGTTCCAGCTTTGCTGGAAAAACTGTCCCTATTTCTTCAGGAATAGATAGTTATATTTATTTTAAGTCTTGTTTAGTGCCTTGTTGATTTAGGATAAGTTTACCTTGGAAGTCAATCTCCCTAGAGAATTGTTATGATCTTAGATTGGTCATAACCTAATGTTTGGTAGCTGAGGAAGTGAGAGAAAGGGAAGGAAAATCGCAGAACAGGGAATAGAAAGAAGAGAGAAATGGGAAAAAAGAGAAAATTAAGGAATTGTGTTATTGCTTCTAAAAAAACAAGCCTTTTCTGTTACAATCTTGCTTATTAATACTCTCATGGACAGCTCATCTTGACTAATAATCTCCTACAATCAATCTCACAATTAACACTATTAACTACAGCTTAACCAACCCTCAACTTCAACTCATTATACTCTTACTCTTTATTCTCCTTTATGTTAATGATCTTACTGGCTCACTGTACCAAGAATTAGGACCGCCTTACATAAGAGAATTAGTCATGAAAGAGACGACACATAAGTAGAAGTAAAATGCCCCTTAATATATATCTGTCAAATCCCAAATTGTTTGAGTAAATTTGTTAATGTAATTACCTTATCAACAAGAGAAAAAACCTAGGAATTAACTATATATACAAACCTCAGATAATAACTTCTCTTCTTTGTGATGAAGTTTTGAAAGTTCTCCCACCAATTCAGAATGTTTTCTCCTGCTCATTTTTAATAAATAAAACAAATGTATGAAGCAAATAAAACACATATCATGCTGAAATGGATTTTTAGCAAATGCTGAAATACATTTTACGAAAATAGGAACAATCTGAAACCAGAAATATGAAAAAATAAACTTAATAATATTTAACTAGCTATCATGAAGTTGCAGGCTTGTGTATGTGAGCAGAGCACTGGAATATCCAGCTGCAAAGAAACATGACTAATTCAAGGAAAATTTTTTCAAGAGCATTAAGGATAGAATTACATCTTTTGGGGTAGACCATAATATCATCATTCACACTAGAATTAGGAAACTGCATGGATGCTTTTAATTTCTCTCTTGCTCAATAAAATCATTATTTCTATGAGGTGGATAGAAATTCTTTTTATAACATGGAATAAATAATTTGTGGGTGACAGATTGTAGTGTAGTACCTAGGAAGTGTGACGCCACTTGTACTAATTAATGGTTCAAATTTGTATGAAATAGATCTAAAAAATTGAATGCCAAGATCTTCGTAACTATGAAGTGGGAATATATTATGGAGACAAACCATTTCTAAGGGATTTGATAGAATTAAACAAAATTCTAACCCCTTGGACAATTAAACAAAATTCTATCATGCCATGGTGCAAATAAGATAGACATGGCAACATAAACTTCTTCACAAAATACTGATATACTTGCAATTTGAGTGATTAAAGGGACAAATCAATGGCAGGTGCACGCGTCGAGATTAGTTAGGTCTTATTGAAGGTTCAAAGTCATATTACAACCATCTCATGACATGCTCAAGAAGAAAAAATAAATCTTATGCTGAAGATCATTAAACCATCGAAGAAAGGTTTTCCAGCACCCAACAATGACATTATCCAGCAGAACTCACGTCTTAATTCATACCAGCCCTGGAATTTGATCAAATTAACATAATCCTCCTCCATCTTTGAGAAACTAATCAAATAGCCCCTCAGTTTTGTTTTCCATTAAATCAATTAGTCCTTCCAACAAATTTTTTTAAAAATTCCTTTAAAAAACTAAAACTAAAACTAAATTTAAAATTAAAAGAAAATAATACGAATATCAAAATACCCTTCACCCAGTGTAGTTAAAAGCGAAAGGCACACTCAAAGTGATATACTTTTTTATTGCCTAAAGCGCAGAGCGTAGAAAAAATGCTTGCTTTATTGAAATAAAATCAAGTTTATCTAAAATATTTAAATAGCAATACAATATAATATGCCAAACAAAACTGGAAATCTTCACAAACAAAAATTAAAAGACTAGAAACATTATGAAAGTTCAAACATCACTTCACATGTCAAGAAAGATTGACTTTGCAAATTAATAGATAAAAATACTTGAGAAATAACTCAATTCTAAAACTAATACAACATATAGTTTACTCCTCATTTAAGTCTTTTTTTATACAAAACAGAAGAAAACGTGCTTGAAGAGCAGCCGGCCAACTAGATTAAAAAAAGGACAGCCCGGTGCACGAATGCTCCCGCAATGAGCAGGATCCAGGGAAATGTTGGACCCATTGAGTCTTTGTACGCGGCCTTCCCTTGCAATTGCAAGAGTCCGTTTCCACGACTCGAACCCGTGACCTCAGGTCACACGGAACAACACTTACCGTTGCACCAAGGCTCCCCTTCAGCCAGCTAACTAGATTAAAAAAAAAAAGGAAATAGATAGAATAAATGCCCTCTTTGACTAAAATACTATTACTAAATAGGAAGTTTTAAAAAGAAATAAATATAATAAATGAAATAGCTGGATATAAAGTCCTATAGTCAAAAGTAACTACTATTCAGAAATATAAAGAGTCAGCTAGTCAAAAAGTAACTATTATTTAGGAATATAAAGAGTACCATAGTCAAAGGCAACTAAAATAATTTGTTTTTACTGAAAATACTACTTCAGTAAATCTAAAAAGACACAGGAAAAAAAGGCTAACGCTTTATAATCCTACGGCAAAAACGCAAAGCACAGAAAAGCATGCGCTTTATTGAAATTGTATGCTTCAAACATATGGAAAGCGGTATCCCATTCCAACGCTTCGCTTCAGCGCTTAAGCGGATCAGGCGAGCGCTTTTAACTTCACTGCCTTCACCTACAATCATCATCGTCACCCACCGCTAGCCCTTCATCACTAGCAACATTGCTAAAAAATACCATCTACCATCTACTACCACCACTGCCATCATCATCATCACAATTGAATCCCAACATGAAGCAATGTGAGATATAGTGTACCAATAATTGAAGACCATATGAAGGAAAATGTATAAATCAAAAAAAAAAAACTAAACAAATGTGGGACCAACTTCATTGTTGCTAGCCATTGTTGCCTGCGAGATGTAGCAGCATTGAGGTTGATTTTGTATATCGGCAAGGACTCAAAATAGTGGTTTTGATATGGATTTTTGCTGATTTTGGTTGTTTTCATGGATTATTCATTAGATCTATAAACCAGGTAGTGTTTATGAATCTGTCATTAGTTATTAGACTCTTCCTATATTACTATTTTATTTATACCCAAAGAGAGAGAAAATAGCTGACTGCTTCTCAATCCATCTCAATTATTGAATTCTTTTAATTTTCATAGAATTGAATATTTCTGAGTTTTATATCAATTTATAATTAACTTTGCATATGGTTTCTTTTCATTTATCCTCCAAATCAGATTTGATGATTTGAGAAGATTGGGCAATTTATGCTGATCGGGGATTGTGTTTGTTGATTGAGGGGGCTAGAGGTTGTGGAAGACCTAGAACTGTGTGGAATGAGGTGATAGCAAGAGACTTACGTGCCTTAGATCTTGATGCGGATTTGATTAATGACAGACTTGAATGGAGACGTAAAATCCGTGTCTTGGAAGGGGTCTAAGGCTGGAGTATCTTTTTTGGTGTCTTTTAAGCTTATTTTGTTGAGGATCCATACAGCCGACCCCAACTTGTTTGGGACTAAGGCTTAGTTGTTGTTGTTGTTGTTGTTGTTGTTGTTGGGGATTGTGTTGCAGCTGTGTCTATTATTTTCTCTGGTTCATGTATTTTATCAGTTTTCAGAACTGAGTACAACAAACTTCTCATTTATCTTTTAATGTGTTTATGGAAAATAGAAAGGAAATAGTTGAGATAAAAAATTTAATTGTAAATAAGGGGCTTTGAGTCTCTATATTATATTACTAATGATAAAAGTGACAAAAGGGCTAATTTTTATTGATGGAATTACACCTTAAGGACTATTTAGTTAGTTTCTCAAAAAGAAAGGACTAATCTATTAATTAGATCAAACTTCGAGAACAAAATAGTAATTTTCCCTTGTTTTTTAAAAATAATATATTAAGCATATTTAAGCTGTGTGGGCCATTGTCTTTAAATTCAAGGACGCATTAAGCCATTGACATGAAATAGGGTTGATAACACTTCAACATATGGTATGGCAATATGCTCTGTCCTATTATGCCACGTTTAAGGAGATCCAAGAGTAAATTCAGATTTAATAATTTCACTTGGCATGAAACAAAGAATATAACTCAATTGTAATCCCAAAATTAATTGGGATCAACTATATGAATTCTTGGTTTCCACTCTAGATACCTAAGGTCAGAGGAGACTTCAAAATTTATAGCATATCACCAAAGCTCAAGATAAAACTTTCCACTGACTTCCAGTAAAAGGCTTAAAAATTAGTTCTCAAACAAAGTTGAAAAGAAGAGAAGCAAAGCGTGAAACTTTTACCTAAGAGTGTGAAGATCAAGATGAATATGAGCTTCATCTGAAGTTACTTGAGATTTAAGTGCCATAAGTATAGCTTGCTGTTTAGCATTCTCAACCTGAGCTTCAACCCACTGTCTTTCACTAGTTCCAAATCTGTCAATTCAGTGAACAGCTTATGAACAATATGATATAATCAAAGCAATATCTAAATATCACCATTACACGCTAAGAAGGACAGCCTGCAGACCCCATATTCTTCCGCATATAGCTACAAAACCTAATAAGTAACCCAAAATATAGAAGTCATGATCAGAAAAAACTGCATCACGCCCAGATTATAGTCACATGAGAGCCCATGAATGCACTTCTTTGCATACAAACGTGATAGAGAGACAAAGAGAGAGAGAGAGATCATCATTACACATTAAGAAGGGCAGCCTCCAGGCCCCAAATTCTTTCACACATAGCTACAAAACCTAATCAGTGACCCAATATAGAAGGTATGATCAAATAATAAAAACCGTGTCACCCCAATATTAGAGAGAGGGAGAGAGAGAAACTGAAAATTAGGATTAATTGGCAAATCAAACTTCTAAGCCCTTCCAGCCAGTAGGCTTCTTGTAGGAAATGTTTTAATAAAAGTCAAGTTACAATAAGAAATTGCAATGACCATTTACACAGTACAATGCCCAACATTTGTATCATCTTGACTAAAATAAAAAACAAGAAATTAAAAACAATATCACCCGTAAAAACCTGTTAATTGGTAGTGAAATTTCTACTATCATGAAAAACAACATAATTCAGAGATTATAGAGTAATGCACAAATATTTAATAGGGAAAACATAAATTTAAAGAGGAAGGAAAAAAGTACTTACATGGAACGAAGCCGTTGCAATTCAGATACACGTGGGTGATGAGATTTTTCTAAATCTGCTGTAATGGAAACAAGTAACCAGGTTGACATCATAATAGATAAATACTTGACATATCTGATGCTCATGCATGTCCAAATCAAGGATGTTTAGTTGTACATGAGTATCAAGAAAAATGCCTCAATGCAAAAGCACACTGAGCACAAGATCTCACAAGGCTGTATTGCATGTTTTTCATTACCAAATTAGCTACAGAATCAAATTCCAACATATTAGAATCGGGAAGATAATACCCAGAATAAACAGCTTGAACTTAAGATGTAGAAGTGAAAGGGAAGAATACCTCTTACTAAAATATTTGATACATCATCAAGACTCACCCACGAACATTTTGATTTGCCCTCCTCAGCAACTAGTCGAAAAGGGCCCTGATTATAGTAACATATTAAGATTATTGTTACACGAATGTCTATAATGTATAATTCTGTCTTAATTTCAGCAAATTATCAAGGTATAGAACACGTTATCTGGTGACGGAGACAAATGTTAGACTTAGAATATATTTTCTAATGATTATTGAGCTAAGGTAGTGCACAACATAGCTCCACCTATGAAAAATTCTAACCCCAGATAAATCAAGTATGGCCAGTATCAATCCCAACAAAGAAGAAAGTTGCAATAAGGGACAACAAATACAAAATTGTCAGATCTCTATAACTAATCATTTTCATTCAACAAGCATGTCCAAGATGGTTTAGCTGCATCCATGTCTAATGATGGAATACACCAATTTGGAATTATGAACACATTTCAGTTATGTACTAAAGAAGAACAGAGATAAATCAAGGATGACAAAGACTAATAAACAACATTCTATGGTGCAAAGTTAGAGCCCTGAAGGGCTTAAACAGACAAGAATGGAGGAAAAGTATCCATGTAGGCTGTAGACCACTCGTAAATTGACATTAGAGCTGAGTTGAGTTTGTAATGGTAGAATTTAAACAACAATGATAATGGTAGTATATAATATTATTCATATTAACACTAAAAGCAAACAATGACCATGTGAAAAGGAAAAGATGCAAAAGGAGCAGAGCTATTCCTCTCATTTTCTCAAAAATATGATATCTGCATATAAAGAGACTACAAGAGACATATCAGCAAGGGTTAAAATAATACTACATTCAAGATCATTTGAAGACGAGAAACACAATAGGAACATTACCGACACCACTCTAGTTTAGGGTATCTTTCTTATCCAAAATTTGTCAACTTCAGTTTCTACCAGAACCAGTATGGAAACACAGTAGCTTCAAAGAACCTAGAGAATAATAGTTGTGTACATACCGTGTCGAGTTGCTTAGAAAACCACTGATTTATTTCCTTTATACAGGATGAATCTCCAAGCAAGTATGGATGGAAATCGGAGTAAGCTAAGTAGATGCCATCCTCTGCTTGAAAATATAAAGATACAGTAAGCAAAATGAAAAAAAAATCAAGAAACTTTTTCTTTTGTGCATTTGGCTGGAATCCAACCCTTTACAATCACTGGAATTGGAGTTGATTAATTTTCATGTTTGACCTGAATCATAGCCAAAACTCTGTTTAGGCATAGTGCAGGGGGTTAGCGCCCCAATTTTTATCTAACATTTTGCTATTACTTAGAGAGAGAAAGATGAAGCTTGAAGCCAAAGCCAGGATGATTTATATGTTACGGAACATCCACCAGGTCAATCAGATTTAAGACCAATACTTATATTAGACCAAAAAGGCTCTACCTCCACCTGAAGCACGTTTATCTATTTATGCAGTTTCAAAAATAGAAATTTTATTATTGAAGTTTGCATTATTTGACGTAAAATACTTTACGCTCATACAAAAGACAAAACAGCAACAATGTTAATTCTAAAATGTCAAATGGTGAAGATAATAAGTACAAACATGAAACGGAAAACAGTACCATCCCCAGAATGATAATGAGCCAACTCTTGTGCAGTAGATGCTATCCTTCCAAGAACTTCATTCATCTATATAAAAAAAGTCATAATAAGCACCAAAGCTCTGAGGCAGTTTCACCCAATAGAAACTTTGTGCACAGAAACAAGAAACATAGAAATAGCCCACTTTGAGAGACATATAGACAGTATTCTAACTATAGATGTTGGACAAATCAAGAAAATATTCTACTTCCATACTCGTAAATTTCGTGCTGAAAGACTATCATCTATCGCTGTAAGACATCCATTGACAATAGATGTTGCAGCAACTCGAGCCCGTCTCCCTTGGATCAAAGCTGATGCCTGGCCAGTGAGCATATCAAACTGAGACTGCATATATATATGCTGTTTCTTCAACTCTAAACCTTCAGCTTTATATGCCAAAGTTGCATCCCTAACGATGAAAAGAAATCCATCAGCAATGAAAACAACATAACATAATGTGTGACCAATATGAACCAAAAAACCTTATTTATATTTTTTCAAGAAATGGTATAAAACCCAATTAGGCAGGAGCTTCTAAATCTCCAATTTCAAAAATCTGGTCCCTCCTTAAGAGTAAGCATAGAGAATATCATTGGAATTTTAAATTTAAAAAAAAAAAAAGTAAAATGGCAAAACCATACCGTATGTCTTTTAAACCTTCTTCAGCACCAAAAACTGCTTCCTGATTGTCCTTTCCAGAAGAAAAGGCTGAAATGCTACCATAAGCAAAATCCAAATCTTCACCCTGTTCAGTCATGATATTTACTTCGTTATCCTTAAAAATCAGAGCTGATTATCAACAATATGACAAGTACGATTAAAATTGTCCTTTATGCAAAGTCTTAGTCGATGTTTCTGTAAAAACGAATAGTTGGTTTACAGTTTAACATTACATTGGTGTTTATGATTTTTAAGTTGAAACACAAATCCAAATCCACCTTCATATCCAAAAGGACTTGTTCCATTGCAAATGTGAGGGAATTAACAAAATGGACACCCACCCAATCAAGAATTAAGGCACTATAAGAGATAACAAGAGAGAACTGTAAAGAAAATGTATAAGAATCTCACCTCCAATAGCTTCCCTTCTTGCAGAAACTGCTCATACCTGGACAATACAAGCTAGAGAATTACTTCAAAAAAAATCATTCACACAATTAATACTATGTATAGATCCTGTAAAGAAGCACATAAAAGAATTCTTAAGAAAAAGGGAAAAAATAGTGAAATAATTAAAGAAGAGAAGGAGTAGGTAACTGGGAGAGGTCAGAGAGAGAGAGGACGTTAGATGGACGGAGGCTGGAGCAGATCCAGTCGAGAATGGGACGTGCGTCGTCGTATTGAAAAGGCCACTCGAAGCTATCAGGGTCCAATGCATCAGCACCTTCGTATCCCAATTCTCCGAGCAACGCGCATAATCGAGCTCCGCTCATTTCGAAGTTTTGTTTCAGTTGGACTGGTGGAGGACTAAAACTACACCGATTTTCGATTCTTCCTTTTCATCGTCTCATTTTCATTTTCAAAATCCTGGAAGATACTCGTGCTGCTGATAAGGGGTTTTGGCGCTGGCCAGATTGAAATTAGAAAATGAGTTTTCAACGGTAGCGATCGAAATGTATCGATAATTCTCTGTTTGTTGCTTTCCTTTTGGAAAAGTTGTTATAGTTACTTCTTAAAATATGTCCCTTCCTAAAAAATGCTAAACTCAAAATTTTATTTTCATTTTTTTAGTAAATAAAATATTATTATTATTAACATTAAACCCTATTTTATATTCAAATCCTTTCTTGCACATTTTTTTCTTCTATTTTTTTTTTTTTTGCACTTTTATTTCTTCTATTTACTTCCATACTCAAAGTTTGATAAATAATATATTTCAAATCTTTAAAGATATTTTAGACTGAAATATTTTAATACAAAATACTTTAATTTATTAAGATCTTATTCATTTTATTTAAATGAAATAATATCTTATATTATAGGATATTTTGATATAATATCTTATTTTATTTTTTAGAATTTTATATTTTCATCTAAATTTACTCATTAAGGGACTAATTTTCGATAATCACAAAAGTAGCAAAATCAAATAGCTGCCATTCACTCATCCCCTGCACATTGGACTTTTAACCATTCATGAATCTGAAGAAATTGTTTCAATTGCCAAACCATCTAAAGGAAATAAACTTTTATTTTCTTTCAACCATGCAAACCATCTCTTGTTGAGAAAACAATCCAATAACCAACATTTTCAACAAAGTGAATTTTCAGGGTAATTTGAGTCCTGAAGAGCAGAGAGCAGGCACGTCTATCAAATGAAAATCAAATTCGGCAACAAAGCTTTGCCATACAGTCTCTTTTTGCTACCCTGAAAGTTCAAATCTTGCTTTGCAATGTGGGGCCTCGCGCTTGATTATAGAAAACGATTATAGTACATGCATTTTCGTTTTTGACAAACAATATCACAAGGCAAGCTACCGGCTACAACTTAGGTTACAAAGGAAGTATAAACCTCGCATTATCAAAACGATTTTGTTTCCCGTTTAGTGAGGCAATGACCAATCAGTGGATAGCAAAAACTTGCAAAAGCCAGAGAACATTAATGCTCTCCTTCAGATCTCAAATTGTGATCCCAAGATTTTAGGGACTTTGCCATTAAAGTTCAGGGGCAATTATTCAGTCATTTTCATCAGAGAAGTATCTTTGGGTATCAAATGGCTGGTTCTGAGAATTTGGGTTTGGTAACTCCAAAGGCATTCCACTATTCATTGGCGCAAATGCTGCAATTAAAAACATGTAAAAATACATGAGAACTGCGTTCATACAAGACTTGAATAAAGTCTATCATGTCAGTCATTTTCATCAGAGAAGTTTCTTTGGGTATCAAATGGCTGGTTCTGAGAATTTGGGTCTGGTAACTCCAAAGGCATTCCACTATTCATTGGCGCAAATGCTGCAATTAAAAACATGTAAAAATACATTAGAACTGCGTTCATACAAGACTTGAATAAAGTCTATCATGCACCATCAGCTCGGCCTCAGCTTTTCAGTTGCCTTCATGATAGCCAACAGTTGGGGGAAAAAAACGCAATAAAACTATAAAACCAAAACGCTGAAGAAGATCAACTGAATTTGGCATGGCTAAATTCGTGAGCCTATGATGTGAAAACAAACCATTTAGCATATTCATGAATGCCAAACAACTCTATAAGCATATTTCTGATAAGTGAAAGTATTAGCAGTAACACAGAAAACCTAAATATACAATGGATGGCCAAAGTGAAAAATGGCACTTCACATTAAAGTTTTCTCCTTTTTTTCAGGATTCTTCATAAATTAAAAACAGAAGTTGTATCCTTCACAATCTTCAAAAACACAAAAGGGAAAAAAAAAGTTTTACTGCAAACTGAATCAGGTGAGAACTAAAAGCACACATCACATGAGTGTGCACTGAGCTTGCAGGTGCAATTTTGGACTCCCTAACTGACAAACAAATTCATAAAGAAATCAAGTTCAAAATGTTATTAATTGTTTTACTTTTTTTATACTGCATTACAAGCATAGCATGACATACAAGTAGGCCTTCCCTTGCAATTAATTGCAAGAGGCTGTTTCCACGACTCGAACCCGTGACCTCAGGTCACACGGCGACAGCACTTACCGCTGCGCCAAGGTTCCCCTTCAGTGGTAGCAATAACAGTATTAACAACAATTAAATATATATATATATATGTACATTGAACCTACCTTTCTTCCTCATTCTTTTCTCTCTATCATATTCAAATTTGTCCCGAATTTGGCTGACCTTTTCCCATGTATCATCTTGCCTATTTCTCCCAAAACCTTGATCCTGCATTCAAAATCCAATCAGCAACATGGAAGTACCAAACACATCAATAACACAAATAAATATTATAAGGTAAAATCTCCAACATTGCACACCATTTCAGTATTTATACAAATCCATCAGAAGTGTGTTTCCTAGTATTACAAAAACAGTGGCAAACTTTAAGGTATTTCCCCAACCTTACATTGGAATATTGGATCAATGACAAACAGTGAAAAGCTGAACTAAAATGATACTAAAAACCATTTTTTTTCTCAAGTCCATCAACTCAGAAAAATAAACTCGATTTGATCTCAACCCCTACTAACTGAGGTTCAGTTATATCTGCTAGAACAAAATTAACTAGAAAATATATTGACTTCATCTCAATTTGTGACCATTCAAATTCTCTGAAAATAATATGACTTAAATTCATACCTTCATCTGCTCCAATCGTCTACTCCTGCAATATAAGCAAAATAATTGAATAGTTAGGGATCTCTAGTCAAATCATGTGAACTTCCATAAATAATTAAAAATTTTAATTATGTTCTATGGGTACAGATGTGATGGAAATATATCAAATAATAACATCTTTTGATAAATTCTGAGAATTTTAATATGACCAATAACTCCAAAAACTCTTCAGAAACATACAACAACAACAACAACAACAACAACTAAGCCTTAATCCCAAACAAGTTGGGGTCGGCTGTATGGATTCTCAACAAAATAAGCTCAAAAGACACCAAAAAAGATACTCCAGCCTTAGGCCCCTTCCAAGACACGGATTTTACGTCTCCATTCAAGTCTGTCATTAATCAAATCCGCATCAAGATCTAAGGCACATAAGTCTCTTGCTATCACCTCCTTCCACACAGTTCTAGGTCTGCCACGACCTCTAGCCCCCTCAATCAACAAATTCTCACACTTACGAACCGCAGCATACTCAAGGGCATGCTCAATAGAAACATACTAAGCCTTATTCAGAAACATACTCAATAGAAAATTAGACAAGACTGAGCAGCAGTGGAGATTTTCAAGGGCATGCCCCCTTCCCCCACAACCCCCACCCCCCTAACCCTCCCATATTTAAGGCAACCCATCATCCTTAGACTGCCTTTAGAATCTCATCGCTCCTTGGTTTAGGATTTGTTAGAATAGTGGGTCGATAACACTGTATAAGAAGTGTGGGGCATCAGTTACACCAATAGTGGAGTGCATAATGAAAAAAAAAAGACAGAAGAAAAGGAGTAACTGTAGCAGTTCCAAAGCAATTGTTTCTGACGCAGCAAGCAGACTCAAAAGAAGTAAAATATTCACAAATAATGTCTCTTTTTTTTTAAGTAATCTCATGTTCATAGCAAGATTTAGTATACATTATGTCACACGTATCCTCTAGTTCTCCATCCTTGGCCCCAGTGGTCGCATGACGCCTGGCTGGCCGGCCAAAAACAAATGGGAGGGAAAGCCAATCAGAAAAGCTTTGCACCGTCATTTATCTCTTGCTCAGAGCCCCCTTCGGGCAACGGCGGTGAAAATTTTGCCCGCCTTGTCGGCCGCTGGTTCCGCCACTGCTTAGCCCCAAAAAATAAAAATAAATACAGATAAGAGCTATGCCTTCTATTTGGCATTAACTTTTCCAAGATAACTAATCATTATATGTATAATGAAATAGTAAATACAAAAAATATACATATGTTTAAGGAAAGCTGTTCCTGGCATTAAAATAACATGTTGGAAGAAACTTGCATGACCAAACCTATACGGGTTAAAATCTTGATCATCATCCTCAGCCGACTCATAATTTGCATGTTCTTGAGCAATTTTTTTAGAGTAGCCCTCATCCCAGTACAGCCTTTCCCAACGTACAGCTCCATGTATCTTTTGCACCAAGGCTCGTGTTCCTTTGCGTATGATAAATATATAAGGATACAAAACCAGCTAAATCATCTGTTAAAAACACAGAAGCTAACTGCAAGCACACTCAAATTCATTCTTAAATCAGTTTTGTTCTGTGACCATGACGACATCTCTTTTGCTTTCACTTAACATTGTCTATTAGCAGAAACAACCTCTCTTTATTTTGAATATACCCTACTAAATCACACTCTGCTATCAGACATTATACCTTTCTATTAGCCTATACATTTCAACAAATCGAAATCACAAATATGATTGAAGCAATTGGAGTTGAATGAAGAAAATTTTGCAAACATAACTTGCTAAAAATAGGTTTGTAATTAGAGAAATTCTCATCCTCTAAACCAAAAGAATGAAAGATAAAGAGGTTAAGACTCACTGATTCCTTGAGAACGAGGCGAGTACGGCGCATGAACTGCTCTCTGAGTTGCTTTCGGCGTTTGTTGGGCACGTTGTCTCTAAGAATAACAAAGCGCTCGCGCAGAGGCACGTGATCTCCGATCTCGTGCATCTCGCCGTCGACTATCCACCAATCCGATTTCTCATTGGTCTTTCTAGCTAGAAAATTCGGGGGATTTAACCGCCACCTCTTTGAAGTCGGTTCAATTCTGATGTAGCGAAGCTGGTAAGCGGCAAACTGGAGTCGGGGGCTTAAGCTCTGGAGTAGTTTAAAACGGGAAAACATGGGAGCGGTTGGAAGATATTGGTAGATATGGCGATAATAAGCGCAGAGTTAAGGACTTCCCGAGAAAGAAGTTGAGGTGAAGTGAAACGACCGCGTTTAAGTCCAGATTCATATAGTACATTATTGTAAACCCGCGTAGGTGGCGATGTTTCATTTATGATTGAAAACTTAAAATTAAATGTAATGTCAAAGCACATTTAATATAATTTTTGAATTACAAAAAAAATCTTAATTAATACGGGTAAACTTTAAAGTACAAATTTTAAGATAAAATATTAAGTAATTTAATAATTAATATTTTTAAAATAAACATTATAAGCAATTTTAGAAAGTTAAAATATTAAAATTTTTATTTTTTTATTAAATTTTCATTAAACACCAACATATAATTCGAAGTGGAAATTTACGTAAATTTTGCACGAAATATTAAACGTACATCTGCACTTGTTACATGTTTGAAATTTAAAAATGAAATTAGAACCTCAAAGTTTAATTTAATAAAATGATGAAATGGAATATTGAATATTTTTTTACATGATGAAAGATTGAAATTTGGTATTATCATTCATATAGAATCTTTAATCTCATTGATGACGGAGTTGACTCCAATAACTCTAAGTTCAGGTTTAGATTATGCTTTAGTTGGCTTTTGTACCTGCAAAACAAAAAAGGAAGAGATATGATTCCAGTAAGGAGACTTTAATATCTAAATCAGTGATTAATTTGTTTGCAAGTAGACGAATTAAGGAAGTTGAAAAAAGATCATATATCTGTAGGGATCCATCTCTATTTATAATTGAAGGATAGGGGACAAAGTTTGAATATATCAATAAATCTTCAGAAAGTGTCAGTGGATACTCAAGAGGCATTGGGATCATACGGCAGTTGTGTCAAAGACCATCTACCAAGCCTAAGTGGTTCGGTCATAAGTTGTGCCCTCGACAACTCAAAATTCCAATATTGATAGCTCAGAACGAGCTATAAAAAAAGATCATAAATTGTTTATGAGACTTCATACCAAACTAAGGGTGCATATCATTAGTCCCCCCAGCATACTATACTTATGCCAATTTTCAGAGGAGCCTGCACTATAGCTTGGGAGGATACTTATCATGTATACATGTTGCAACGGTTAGGAGGTAGTAATGGCGAGAGCGAAAATTTTGAAATTTAAATTCCTGCCCGATGCATTAATGGCGTCGTAGAGTGCCAAAAACATGCTAATTTGCAACATTAGCTCTTCATAAACCAGAGACCCATCAGGAGCCCATGGCTTTTTGGTCAGTGTGGAATAGATATCATAGGGTCTTTCCCCTAAGCCATAACTCAGAGAAAGTTTTTAGCAGTTATAGTTGATTATTTCACTAAATGGGTAGAGGCTGAGCCTTTAGCCTTTATTACTCATGCTTCCATCATCAAGTTTTTTTAGAAATAAGTAGTAACAAGGTTCAATACCCCCCATAACCTGATCACAGATAATGGTAAACAATTCAACTGCATACCATTCAGAGGATACTATGTCGAACTCAAGATAGATATCCAGTTCACCTTGGTGTATCACCTTCAGCCTAATGGTCACACTAGGGTCACCAACCAAACTATTTTGGCAGGGCCAAAAAAGAGACTTGATGACGCCAAAGGTCTTTGGGTGGAACAGCTCTATATTGTATTATGGGCCTATTGCACTTCTCCAAGGATAGCCACTAAAGAGACTCCCTTTGCATTGACCTATGGTACTGAGGTAGTAATTTAGTAGAGAATGAGCTTCCATCATCCAGAACCCTTAACGTTTCAGAAGATCAAAAGGCAGACTCCATATACAACCTTGACATACTTGAATTCAAAAGAGAGCAGAAAAATATTAAAGTAGAAGCTTACAAGGCCCAGGTTGCTATTTTTCATGATATAAGTGTTTGCCACAAGCAATTCAATAAGGGAAATTTAGTGTTGAGAAGGACAATCCCTACCCATGGATTCATAGGACTTGGAAAACTCGATATGAATTGGGAAGGACCCTATTGAGTTGCAGAGATACTCAAGGCTGGCGTGTATAAACTCCAGACTTTAGACGGAAAAAGAAATTCCAAGGACATGGAATGCTGACAACCTGAAGCGATACTTCCAGTAGCTCATCCCTCAAACAATAATTATCTGATGTATTTTTTTATTTTTATTTTTCTCTTATATTATCATTTGTAAAAGCTTGTACTTGTATCTATACCTATACAATGTGAAAAAGAAAAGATGAGCATCTCTAATACACCCACATGACATCACTCTTAATTCTTTATAAAAACAATGCACATGCATGGAGCATACAAACATTTGTCTCAAAGTCCATAATACAACACTTTGATCATGCATTATACCGTGCTCTGATCATGCTGAAGTCATTGCATTTTAACTGTGCATTATATCGCACTCCGATCTTGCAGAAGTCATTGCACTTTGACCATGCATTATACCGCCCTCTGATCGCTCAACAGTCCTTGCGCTTTAACCGTGCATTATACAACACTCCGATCACAAAGCAGTCTTTGCATTTTAATCATGCATTATGTCGCGCTCTGAGTGCAACAATCATGGCATTTTGACCGTGCATTATGACACTTTAATTGTACATCAAGTTAATACTAATTGTGCATCATGCCGCTTGAGCAGTTTAATTTAGCAATCCAATTAATTACATCTATTATAGGCCTTAACTATAAAGTTCATATACAATTAGTGCTTACAGCAAGACATAAATTAATAAAGTAAAAATAATACTTCGAACATTGTTAAAATTCGAGCAAAGAAGCCAAATAAATCATTTTCATTAAATCATAAATTTGAAATACAATTAAGAAAGGATTAGCCTTTACATTTACCAAGAACCGACCTCTATATCTAGCTTTCCTAACTATTGAAAGCTATACAAAACAAAAAGCCCTATATTGAGTTATTACAAAATGAAAGCCCTACATCGAGCTACGAAAAAAAAAGTAGAAGCAAATAAACAAAATGTCAAAATGGAAATGGAGGAAGCCTGCCTTAATCAACTACATTTCCTCCAGTGTTACCCTCGAGTACCTCCCCCACTTCCTCTTCTTCCTTCTCAACCTCTTCGGGCTCGTCCACCAGTTTGTCTATGTAAATTGGGCACATCCAAGACAAATCCATTTCAAGATTCTCTTCCTTGAGCTGCTTGGACATAGCCTGAATATAGCAAAAAACACCTCGAGCATAACGAGCATTATTTTATTGGAATTCTAGCTCAAGGTCAGCGAGGGCAATTTTTAGAGCATCTTGAGCGTCGCGCTGAGCATCGTGCTTGGCCTTCAAGGTGGTTTCCAACTCACCCACTCTCGAATTCGCTGCCTCAAAATTGAGCCAATTGGCATGGAAGTTGTTGGAGACCCCAAGCATCCATTCTGCAACATCATGGCAAAGATGACTCAACTGACCAAAATATATTTTAAAGTCAAAAAATTGAAAAATGGCCAAATAAATTTAACATACAGCATAACTTCATTTACTGCTATTGCGGATGATTGCAGTTCAGAGGCGAGAGCACTCAATCCATATACATATGCTCCCACCACTCTCGGGACATTCCTTCATAAATTACAGCAAGTGCCATTTGCACTTAGGCATCCCTCACGGAGAACTAGGATTTATGTGAACCTCTATGTCTCTCCACAAAAGTAGCAGACAATCGCATCCAATCTCTCGGCCTTTGTCCTTTTATACCCAAGCCTTTTTCAAGCTTCATGATTCATGACTTTTTCTGCCATATGTTTTATCTGATCGGTGGTGGACCCTTAGACATCTCTGCATAAAAAAAAAATAAAGTTGAGTAAATAAACTCAAACTCAATAAACTTAACACAAGAACAAAAATATGACATCCCAGTGTAAAGGTTGAACTTCTTTTGGAGCCCCATATAGTGGGAAATACTCCTTTATAAGATGAAAGATATGTCTCTTTTCTCTCAGAACGTCCTATCCTATTTTCTCATAATATCTCCACTCTTCAAGTTCGAGGCACTTTATGGTTACAATGTTACTGTTACATGTCGTACTCCAATCCTCCTGACGGTCTCCTTCTCTAGGATGAAGAATCGATCTTTATAATTCTTTACCGAGTCAGGCTTTCTAGAGAATAATCCATGCCCAGGTTGTCCTTGTAGATAGAAAAATCTTCATCGGCTCAGAGACAAACCTTTAAAATGCAAAAAGTCCCCAAAACCTGAGTAGATGGTGGAATCTCAAGCAACTTTCACAAAACCTTAAAACCAACCACCGTGAGCCAAGTGTTGGGCTCGGCTAGCTCGGCGTTATATCATGGTACTTCAAAAACTCCATGATCATACATTATCAGTTGACCATTTAGGGGATCATCCATAGCTTGGGTCTAATCCTCAGGGACATACATCTTGTACTTAACAAATATTTGATACTTATTGCATATGTGCTCCAGATATGTTGTACTTAAGGAAGACCTTATGTTCCTCACCCAACCTTTATCTACCACTATCTACAGCTCCTTTTTCTCATTTACTTCTTCTCCATCCATTTCTTCTTCTTCAACAAGTGCAAAATGAGCTATAGTAACCCTCTTGGGTGTCTCAACCAACTCAGCCACTGGCAAAACATTGCCACCACACTCCTGTCCACCAGCAGGCTGAGCCTCCTACATTAAATCCACGCAAACAATCTTAAGTGCTCGGGCACTCTCCCCTAGGGTCGAACTTGATTCTCCAGAATTCACAAAAACTACGTTATTTGAACTCATTATACCAAAAAGAAAACACTCATCGATTTTATTGAGATAAGCTTGATTGATGAAAGAATATCACTCCACTACTATAAATTTGACCAACACTTTCTCATACAGACCGAACTATCACTCAAGAGCTGAGAAAGTTGGAAAAAGATCTTTTACCTATGGGGATCCACCTTTATTGATAGCTGAGGGATAGGGGACAAAGTTTAGATGTGTCAGCAAATCTTGAGGAAGTGTTAGCGAATATTCAGGAGGCATCAGAACCGTATGACAGTTGTATCATAAACCATTTACCGAGACTAAGTGGCTCGATCCATAAGTTATATTCTCGACAACTCAAAATCTCAATCTTGATTGATATAAATAGCTCAAACCAACCTACAGAATGGTCGGTCCAAGATCATAAATTGTTTATGAGACTCCATACCAAACTAATGGTGTATATCACTCATTATCATATATTGAATAGCTTTGAAAATAATTGTCTCTTCTGTCCAAGCATCATTATGAAAAAATAAGATTATTCCTTCCTTCTTGCCTTCCGCAACTACTATTAAATATGGACCAATCATAGAACAAAAAAAGTGCTTGAAATATTAAATAAAGATAAATTTCACTTGCATCATTCACATGCAATCTCTCACTTAAGTAGTTTTGAAAAAATTAAATTAAATTATATTATATTAAACAAATTTATTTTAATTAAAAATAAAATTTACTTGGAAATTTTAAATAATGAAATTCAATTAAATTTTATTATCTATAATAATAAAAAAATAAAAGTTATATAATTAAGATTTTACTAAAACATACATGAAATATATTATACCAATTAGGCTTAATATCATAGCCTCTTATACTATGACATTTTTGTCACTTTGCTCCTATACTCTTTGAGTAATTATATAGCCCCTAAACTCAATTTTTTACTTATTCAATTGTCCCTTCTTTGCACATAAATGTATTAGATTTGGTGCATGCATTTCAAACATGCTGACAATGTAGAAAAATGGATGTCATGCAAGATACAACAATAAATCCTTAATCTCAAATTAAATGGGGTCGGCTATATAGATTCTTTTTTTACACTCGATTCAGTTTAGGATTACCTTTTTTTATAAATGTAAAACATTAAGGTCATTTTTTACCACTTTTATTCAAGTTAGTTGAAGTCTACTCTTACCTCTCTTAGTTATTTATACTTTAATTAGTTCAGTTTTTCTGACCGACACATAACTAGATTTTTATTTTACATGGCCTAATCATCTTAATCTTTGCTCTCTTATCTTATCCTCGATAGGCGCTACCTCCACTTTTTCTCTAATGCACTCATTACGGATTCTATTCATCTTAGTGTGTTCACACATTCATCTTCTCATTATCATTTTCACAACTTGCATCTTACTTAGTTGTTATCCTTTTACTGCCCAACGTCCACTACCATACATCATCACAAGCCATATTGTAGTGTGGTACAATTTTCTTTTCAATTTAACTAGCATCTTTCAGTCACATAATACTCTTGTAGCACTAGTCCACTTTATCTAACTAGCTTTAATCCTATGACTTACATCTTTTTCACATCTCTCATCCTCTTAAATAATAGAGCTAAGGTACTTAAAATAGGTACTATGAGGTACTCTATCTAAAATAACTTCACTTCCTTCTCCATTCGCATTGTTAAATCTATAATGCATATACTCAGTCTTAGTTATACTTAACTTAAAACCGTTTGATTCCAAAGTACTTCTCCATAACTCTAACTTTTGACTTACTCCTACTTGAATTTTTTCCATTACACAATATTATTTGCAAACATCATTCACCAAAGGATATTATCTTGTTTATGTCTTATTAGCTTATCTATGACCAAGACAAAGAAATAAGGGTTTAAAACTGAACCTTGATGTAAATCAATAGAAACTAAAAAAATCTTTAGTATTCCTTTCAATAGTACAAATACTAGTAATAACTCCATCATATATATTCTTCAATACTTGGATATATATTATAGATATCATCCTACACTCTAAGACCCACCATAAAACTTCTTTAGAAACACAAATATAAGCCTTCTTAAAGTCAATTAAAATCATATGTAAACACTTCTTCTTCTCTTTATATTTTTTATCAAGTCTCTAATAAGAAAGATAACTTTCATAGTTGATCAACTAGGTATAAAACTAAACTAGTTTGGAGAGATATAAGTATCCAAACGTAGATGACATTCCACAATTTTCTTCTATAGTTTTATGATGTGGCTCATAAGCTTAATATCTCTGTAATTTGAGCAAATTTAAATATCTCTTTTATTTTTTAAAAATAGGTATGCCTTGCAAGATTAAAAAAAAAAGACACGTCAGATAACCATCCAAAATTTCCCAAATCTAATTCTGATAATATTTGCCCCAAATCCTATCAAAACCTGTTACATCACTCAAAATCGATTTTACCCAAATTTCTTCTCCAAATTCATACATTATGAAAACAAAAACCCCAAAATTATTTTTTTTCTTTCCAATATTCTTTAAATCTACTTCTATGAAATTTGCCCATATTTAAAATCTGCTCATTTCATTGCAAATCAACTCTTGAAGCCTTTGAAATGAGTTTACATTGTTCTTAGTATGTTTTATCATTGGTGGATTTCTAGTGCAGCAGCTCCTTGATGGGAACATGAACTTCATTGATTTCTCTATCGTCTAGGCTCCAATCAAAGACAAAATTGAAATGGAGAGTAAGGTAGTTATCTTAGGCAGAAGATTCATGGAGAGTAAATTTCATGGTGAAATTCCATTTGGGACCACAATCTTTATCGAGGTGGGTTTTCTGTTTTTGCATGGAATTGTAAGGGTCGCTAGTATGCTGTGTTTGCTTGCTAATAATAATTTCCCTTTCTGCCATAAATATTCCTCCTCTTAGGCTCACTCGTTCTTCTTTTTCGAAGGATCAAACCAAAATCAAATCATGTCTAAAGTGCATACATCGACGAAGCCCAAACCAAATGGGTTTAATTGACTTTCTATTTAATAATACAACAAGTTATCTTTGTACTTGAAAGATAGTTATGGACATACGACCAGCCAATTCCCCCATATTTTATTTTCTCTTCAATGTTTGATTTACTTTCTTGGAAACCCAATTCACAAAGCTAGTATTATCTGGATTTCTTATTCTCTCATTGCTTTGGAAATTAGAATGGTGACAATTTGCTTTGGCTTTTGGTTTCTTAATTTTCCTGATGAAATAATACATGTTGGAAAAATCGTTATTTTCCCGCCCTTCGGACCGTCTTCAAGCAGGAACAAATGAAAAAATAAAATAATGACTGTGAAATTAAAGAGAATAAAACACAATGATTTAACGTGGAAAACTCCCGAATGGAGAAAAATCATGGTCGTTGTCTAACGACAACCAAGAAAAATATTTACTATGCGGCAAATTGTTACAACCGCAAATTACAAAATATTTTTCTAACATACACCCACAAAGCAACTCCCAAATATTTATACTCCAAGAAATTCCAAGAGATTGATTCTCTAATTCCTAATATAAACTACTTGGTGTTTAACCTATAGCTCTCATTAAGTTATATTTTGTGTTTGCTTGGTGTGTTTACAACTGGAGAGAATGAACCTATTTATAGGCTTCAAATGCAAATAAATTGTCAAACTAAATTAGGTGAAAATTAGGCTAAATTAGGCACCTCCCATTTTCACCTCACATTTTTTACAATTTCTTCCTTGTTAGGCACCTTGCATTTTTTACTTTCTTTTTTTTCATTTTTATTTTTCAATTTTGGTGTGCTACCACCAATAATCTCCACCTTGAAAAATAAAAACACAACATTGTCTGTTACCGGCAATCATAATTCTTAATGTTAAAAATTAACATACTCCACCATAAAAGAGTATCGCCACTTGGAATTATTTCACCAACTCCAAGAATTTTCCATTGGCCATGTCGGATCCCGCTAATAGTTTATGGTGCAACCCTCCTGTTGACTTTTTAGAGAGTTCATTAGCCATCGACATCATTTTGCCACCACATGCTTTGCATCAACTGTCAACCAATGTCGCACGCATTTCTGTGGACCAGCTACCAATAAACCGTCCTCTTCCATGGCATCTCAACAGGTAGCAATCATGCCATGAGGACACACTTCTCTCAACTATAGAGAAAACTCATCATCTCCTTCGCCATAGGAGATCACATTGGCAGCAACAACGTTAGAGCTTCTAGCCGAATCAGCTCCACCGTTCGGGCAATCCTTCCTCACGTGTCTAGTTTGACCACGCCCCCAGCAGACAACCTTTCTCTTTCCGGAGCCTTTATTCTTTTTTCTGATACCGACAGATAAAGCTGAATTCTCATAAGATTTATTTTTCATTTCATTCAGTCTTCTCTCCTCAGTAATGAGCTTACTAATCACATCCGCATACACCACTTCCTTACTACCATATTTCAGAATAGGCTTCATGTGCTCATATGTTGAAGAAAGTGACAAGATGAGCCGGAGAGCTTTATCTTCATCTTCGGTTTTCACTCCAAGAGTTTCCAATTCAGAGATGATATCATTGAGGACACTCAGGTGATCGGACAGCTTTGTACCTTCCGCCATTTTAAACGTATGAAATTGCTCCTTCAAATATAACCTGTTTGATATATTTTTTCCCTGATACAATTCTTTCAGTTTCTCTCACAGCTCCTTTGTCGTGGACAATCCAAGCACATTAGCAAGAACATTTTTTGCTAGACACATGCGAATTTGACTTGTCACCTTGATATCCAGCTCCTCCCATTCTTCGTCACTAATCTTGGATTTTTCTGAGTCTCCACTACCACCGCCTTTTCCTGAATTTCTTCCGCTGACTGGTTTACCCTGCAAAACCTTATGTAGTCCAGACTGTATCAACACGTCTTTGACTTGCACTTGCCACAGTGCAAAATTCATTCTCCCATCAAATTTCTCAATCTCGCATCTCATTGCCGACATGCTTACTTTGTGCTTAATAAAGGACCAGAATTAAATATTACACCAGGTAAATTTCCAGGTAAGAGGAGGAGTCACAATGGTCTCACTTAAAATCCACTTGCCTTAGACTAAATTCGTGTCGTTTGACAGAATTTACCTCGACATGTAATTATTTATCTCACCACCAATAATCAAGCACACCAAAGCAAAACGGCTCCACCTTTTCCAAAGCTCCACCAGCTTAAAAACAAAAATAATTTTTAACAAAAATCTTTTCTGATGTGGAAGATCAGACCAAGCTGCAACCATAGAGCATACTAAGATTTTTGACAAAAATTATAACACCTAAGCTCTGATACCACTTGTTGGGAAAATCCTATTTTTTCGCCCTTCGAACCGTCTTCAAGCAAGAACAAATGAGAAAATAAAATAATGACTGTGAAATTAAAGAGAATAAAACACAATGATTTAACGTGGAAAACTCCCGAATGGAGAAAAATCACGGTCGTTGTCTAACGACAATCAAGAAAAATATTCACTATGCGGCAAATTGTTACAACCACAAATTACAAAATATTTTTCTAACCGACACCCACAAAGCAACTTCCAAATATTTATACTCCAAGGAACTCCAAGAGATTGATTATCTAATTCCTAATATAAACTACTTGGTATTTAACCTATAGCTCTCCTTAAGCTATATTTTGTGTGTTGCTTGGTGTGTTTACAAATGGAGAGAATGAGCCTATTTATAGGCTTCAAATGCAAATAAATTGTTAAACTAAATTAGGTAAAAATTAGGCTAAATTAGGCACCTCCCATTTTCACTTCACATTTTTTATAATTTCTTCCTTGTTAGGCCACTTGCATTTTTTACTTTCTTTTCTTTCATTTTTATTTTCAATTTTGGTGTGTTACCACCAACAATACATTCTCCGTTTATTGGTTTCTATGGTTTTACAAGATTCACTCTCAAATCCACCTTCTAGTATGGTCCAACAATTCATCATCTCAAACTCCATTTCTAGTCAAAACCAATTTGAAAATCATAATTTCAATTAAATTTATTTAGAGTTATTATTTGATATATAAATATATAAATAAAAGTATAATTTAAAATTTTTAATTGAATTTTCACTTGTTTAATTAATTTTAAATTTTTGATATGGGCTAGAGAAATTTAAATTAAAAATAATTAAGTTAATTTCACAAATAATTTAATATAATATTATAAATAAATTTAATATAAATATTTTTTGATAAATAATATAAAAATAATTTTAGAATTTGAGAAAATAATAGAATAAATAGCAATGAAAACTCTAAAATTAATAATTTAATTAATTGAAAGGCATTTTTGAGATTTTATAATGCATATTAATATTTTTAATTATATTCTCTCACTTTCAAACAGTGAAATATAAACAATTTGCTGCAGGATTAAATTGTTAAAAAATTGATAAGAGTGGATAAATGGTTAAACTATAAATATAAGAGAAAAAATAATTAAACGTGCCATGAATAGAAGACAATGGATATATTAAATAATACAAATTAATTACTTTTTGAAAAAGAAAATCACCCTGCATGTACCTTGCTCATCTTTTTAGCTTAGTTTTAGAATTCATTAACTCTAGATGGACTTTTCTATAATTTTACATTTTCGTTAAAAAAAACTAATAAATTGACGTCGGTACCATATCATCCTAATAAATTTCGAAACTCCGTCTCACTCTTTTTTGTATATTTGCAATGCTTCCAAACATTAAATTTTATATTTTAATTGTTTTTAAAGAAATATATAAATTTTGTGGTGAGCAATGTTGTATGACTAGTAAGAAGAACGTGATATGGGGAAAGGAAGAAAATAAAATATATAAAAATAAGAACAAAAAGAAAAATTTAAATATTTTTATTCAATTCAAACTAATTATTGATGTATATGTAATTTTTTTAAATATTTTATTTTTTATTTATATATTTTATTTTTTATAAATAATTTATCGTTATTTAATGAAGTAATCTTTTATCAATAAATAATATTTTTATAATCAGACCGGATGCTAATCCAGATTGATGATTGATCCATGGTTCAACTAATTTTATTTAGATTCAATAACATATAATATTATATAATATTTTTAAATAATAATAGATTATATTTAATTATTTATTATCTTTTTAAATTCATGACTTTTAAATTTTAATATTATTTTTTTAAATCATTAACTTTTTAATTTCTAATTTTATAATAATAATTTATATTTTTTTATCCGCTTACATAGCAGCTATAAATTTTTTATTTTTTAGCTCCTTACCTACCTATTGTTTAGTAATGCAAATAGCAAAATATAAATAAATATAATAAATATAAATAACTTATATTTAAATTAACAACAAATTATATTGTAAAAAATATAAAATAAAATATTTATTTTAATATTTATTATAATTTTATTGAAATAATATTGATGAACAAATATAATCTTTTTAATTTATAACCTGATAATTTTACTAACCAAGAATAACATGTATACATGTTTTTACTATAAAAAATCATAAATTCTATAAAAATGAGAAATATATATATATATAAAAGAAATTCAAGCAAATTTTTTTAAATAAAAAGAAAAATATGAGTAGGGAAATTTATAATTATTAGATTTTTTTGAATGTGTTATTAATATAAATATTATTATTATATGAATTATTAACGTATGATTAATTTATAAGAAATGTTAAAATTTATATTTTTTTTATTTTTAAATTTCTAAATATATATATAAATTAATCATTATTATAAATAAATTATTTGTTTATAATTAATTTATTATGAAGGCCAATCATCATGTAATTTTTAAAACTTTCTAAATTTCTAAAAAATATATAAAAATCAATCAATATTATTTAATTATATTGATGTGTAATTAATTCATAGAAAATTAAAAGTTACAAATATAATTTATTTAATTAATATTATGAAATTATATTAACATGTAATTATTTAATAGAAGATTAAAAATTATAAATATAATTAATTATTAAATTTTATATAAATTATTAAAATTAATTAAAAGAAAAAATATTAAATATTAAATCAATATCAAATTGAATAGTTAAAATTTTTTTTATTAAGAAGAGAGAAAGTGAAACTGAGAAATTAATATGAAACTGAGAAATTAATATGAAATTGAGAAATTATAATATTATAGTTTTTTTAGAAATATATGATATGACAATCTTAGAAGATTTATCATTTTTTTTGGCTTTTATATATTCATATAAATGAATTGGTTCAAGTTCACATAAATCACAAATTATGAAATTGGAGGTTTGGAATCGGCGGTTTGAATTGAGCTAACCTCTTTTCTATTTTTTAATTAATAATTTTTTTATAAATATATACGCATTTAAATAATTTCTCTTATTTATCACTCTTATAAAAATAAATAAATTAATAATTTATTCTATTTATAAATTATAAATACATTTATAATTTTCTTGTATAATTTATTCTATTTATAAATTTTACATATATTTATAATTTTTCTTGTCAATATATTTAATATCAATTTATCTCAATTTTTCAAATATTTTCATCTATTATATTTAATTTACTCTTTATTGGCACTATGCACACTAAAAAAGAAAAGGTTGAATTAGTATTATGGATAAGAATGAAACTTTTTTAATTTTTGGCGAGTAAAAAAATATGGTAGAAAGAGAGAATGCAGAGTACATAAATATTATAGTATTTTGGATAATAATCCATACGTTAACTTCTCAATACACTTTGAGTATTTTACCAATTCTTAGAGTTCTGAAGAGCTCAACTTCCAACTTTTAAAAGAGTTTTTTTCTAGGTTCACTCTCGATCTTTGCAACTATTTTTTTTAAGACTAACACTCAACTTATTATTTCAAAACTCGCATGAAATATTCTTTAAGTGTTTTAATAGCTCACACGTCATCTTTTACAAGCACATTCAATGCCCAACGACAAAGTACAATGAATTAAAGGTTACAAGATTTTTATGAATTAAAATTGCAAGAGTTTAACTATGATGAATACTAAAAGTTCTTCATAAATGTTATTTGGGGAGCTATTTATAACATTCATCCATCAATTTCCCTGTTGGTGAGAATATTAGAGAAAATGACCGTTACCCACTAAATCTTTAATATTAAATATTATGTCATAATCCAATCATGGTCACTAGCCTTGATCATGGTCGCACTACGCTCATCATAGTGAAATTTTGGTTCTTATAGTAGCAAGCATGGAATTGTTTCTATCAAATAGTCAACAAATAGTCCACGTGGTATGTTATGATTAGTTAGACTTCTAATGGTTGTCTCCCATATGAATGTAGCGGGCGCTACAATATCAGGCGTGATAACGAGGCTCAAACGACCAACTTCTTGGGTTCAGCTGGCTGTCACATGTCATGCACATATTGATTTCTAAAATCCCACCTTTTTTTAGGTCAATATGAATATCGCAATCACAAGTGACATTCTCACGGTCACGAGCTTATCAGTGCAGCTAAAACTTCAGTCACTGCACTTGGTGCAATCCTTACTGTCTCTTGCAACTTAAGTGGTAGTTTTTCGTTGCGCAGGTGATCAGTGTGTTGCACAGTAGCAAAATTATTATGGGGTCATGTGACTCCCTCACCACAAGAGGTTGAGTTAATTCGTTTGCAGCAAGAGAAAGAAGAACTCTTCACTATAAATAACTTTTTTATAAAATTATCTTTGGCTCCCTAGCAAAATGATATAGTTCCGCTAGGAATGGTTTTAATTTTTTTTATTTGACCCCTGGCGAAACGGCAGGGATCAAAATAACAATAATAACAAAGCCTTAATCCCAAGTCAATTGGGATCGGCTATATAAATTCTTCTTTTTCACTTAATACGATTGAATATTGTCTCTTCTAAAAGATCTAACTTCATAAAATCCAAATAAAATAAAATAAAATTTACCTCAGCGAATTGATGCCGTTTCGCTGGACAGAGTTTAAAAAAAAGAAGCTACATTTTGCATCTCCTTTTCTCTTTCCTCTCTCCCCTATTTTTCTTTTTCAAAATTTCAACCCAGCTGCATAATAGCTAGTCGGCCTAGCCATTGTTCATCGATTCATCGCAGCCAATAAATTTTGTATTCCTCAATAAATTTCTGATTTCGTCTCTGGTATTACATACACAAGTCCATCATAGTCGGTTCTCAAGGCGCCAGATCAAATGCAAACTTTAGTTTGTTTAAGTAAAAATTGGTCTTCTTTGTGTCATGTGGGTGCTACCATCGCCGTGATTGCAATGAACTATGATTCTTCAGATACTGTATTGCGAGAATCACCGTGATTCTCTCCGAATCTTTATTTTTAATGAATTAAGGTTCATAGCAGTTACGATGCTTGTGATACTTTGACCCTTACCTAGCTTTAGAAGCTGTCATATAATCACTTGATGCACTATTAGTACTATCCAGTTAAATAGAATTATTAACCAAGGGATTGGTCGACACTCTTCAATACATTCTACAATCCATATTTTTCAATATTTTATATTTTTTTAAGAAAAATTGATTTTAATTAATCTATACAGTTTTACATATCAATTAATATATGCAATCTTAAATAAATGATCATATTTATAAATTATAAAATTAATAAATATATTTATAATTTATTCTATAAATATATTGCACACTATTTTATCTCAAATTTCTCTTACATTTTTTCTCTCCAGTATTCTCTATAATGTATATTTTTAATTTATCTCAAATACTCTTTACAATTTATATTATTCAATATTTTCTTTATTTTTTAGAAATCAATTTCAATATTTTTAAGTATTTTTTTTCTAAATTTTTAATTAAAACCATCTATAAATTGTCTCTCAAGTCTTGGAATTACCCCAAAACCGCCTTGAAAGTATTTGAAAACTATTTTCTTGAACTGTTTAGAATTATCCTATAGAACTAATCGAGACTCAAACCAAAATTAATAAGAAATTTACAAAAATAACTTTAAAAAATAATAAATTAAAAAAATATCACGTAACAAAAATTACAAAAATATGTACATATATTAAAATTTTATAAAAATACTATATACATACTAAAAGTTTACAAAATATGGTATACATTGGATATATATTGAGTATATTTTAGTACATATTGAGTATATTTTTTATATATAGTATGAAAATATAAAAAAAAATTAAAAATAGTATTTTTTTTAATCTTAAAAAACACAATAAAAATAAATTTTTTAAAGAAAAAAGACTATTTTTATGTCATTCCCTCTTTTTATAACCACTCTTAAAGCATCATATTGGCAGTTTGATCCAAATTCAATTTTTTTTTTTAAATCTGAACCGGTTTTTGAATGGAGGTCACACTAAATCAAAGATGGTAACTGTAAAAAAAAAAAAAAGAAAATAAGCCTTTGTTTGGTTGGGTGTAAATGAGGGTAAAAAGGAGAGAAAAGTATAATTTTATTTATTTATTTTTGTTTAGTATAATTAGTAGTAGGTAAAGGAGGTTAAAATAAAAAAAAAATCTAATTTTTTAATTTTTTGTTTAATGTCTGAAATATTTTTTCTAAAATGAAGAGAAATAGTTGCAAACGAGAGTAATGGATAATAGTATGGGCACACGTGTCTCAACCGGACATCTGGTACGTGGTATCTGGGGGAGACCGAGGTCAGGTCAGAACACTGGACTACAATCTCGAGAGTGCTCAAAAGTCAAAAAGACCAACGGCTCTCGATCGGTTTCTAGTTCTACTTTCCATAACACTCACTACTTTACTGACCCGCGCTTTTTCAGTTGACGAAGTAGAGGGAGGGGGCACTGCAGTGAATCGACGGCCGGTGAAGAAGCATGTGTGGTAGAGCTCGTTGTACTCTCAGAGCCGATGACATTTCCAGAGCTTGTCACCGCTCCGACTCTATCGTCCGTTCTGTTAACATGGACCGGTACTTTTACACGCACACTCTCTCTCTCCAAACTCGATTGTGTTTCGATCGATCAATTTGACTTCTTGCCTTAATCAACAGTTTATTATTTTAGGGATTGCTAATTCTAATTTTTTAGATACCGACCATCTTATAATGTGTCGCCGGGATCGAACTTGCCAGTTGTTTATAGAGGAGATGGGTCCGGTGGCGAGGGTTATTCTATCCACTGTATGACATGGGGATTAGTTCCCAGTTTCACTAAGAAAGCAGAAAAACCTGATTTCTACAGGATGGTAATTCCTTTTCAAGTTTATTTAGAAAGTATATATTTGAAATGAAAGTTTATTTAGGTTTTTATTTCAAGTTGATAATTATTTTTTTTAAAAAACAGTATTATATCTAATTCAATTCACATATTTACTCATTTATGATTCTAAGTCTATTTAGGTTTGTATTTCAAGTTGATAATTATTTTTTTGAAAAATAGTATTATATCCAATTCAATTCACATATTCACTCATTTATGATAATTATTTATCCAAATCATACTTATCCAAATTAACTTTAATGTTACTTTGGTATGGTGCCGTCTAGAGTGAATGCTGAATTTGCCCGTTGCCATGATAAACTTTGAATATCTTTAGCTGACCCCATTTTTGTTGCAACGAATAATTCTCCCCTTCTGTTCATTTAATTTTCATTGTTATTTTGATATATTAATATAGTAAAATGTACTATGATCCAGGAGATTGCATACATGTTGTAGGATAATTTAATAATGTACAACAATTAGTTTTTGTCAAGTTTGTTGAGTTGTTTTTGCCGATGTTTACTGGATTTCTCCCTCTCATGTTGGGCTGACCATGCATGCAGAAGTTGCTAGATTACATACTAGGGCATGCTATCAAGTGTCAGATCAACATTCAGAATCTAAGACATTTGGTTTTATTATCATTGTTCTTAATGCTATATAATATTGTAATAGTAAATATCAAGCTAGCAACTGTTACTTCATTTTCTGTAAATGTGCCCGAGACTAGGACTGTGATTCCTCAATGTTAGTTGTGGGCTGCTTGAGTGTGTGAAAAACATTCTTCTATTGTATAACAAAAGCAAAAAACTGGAATCTGTGAATTAGACAGTTGTATTAATTTTCTATTACAAGTTTCATATGTTGTGAGCAGAGGTTGCAGATGTGTCCAAATCATCTCCTTTCCTGCTTTATTTGCTGACTAGACTGACCAAGTGAAAACTTATCTATGAACTTCAACTTTCCACCTGATATTTTTTTTTGGTGCACTGGATGCTCTTAAATGTTTCTGTTGTTATTCTTGTTTTGGTTTTGATTTATTTCTTAAAAAAATTTCATAATTTTGACTTGAGTGTTTTTTAGAATACAACATACTCCATTTATTCAACTAGGAGGCGTTCTTTTAAGTGACATTTATGCTATGGGCATACATAGACAAGAGCAGAACTTGAAAAGAGAGATAAAAGCAAGACTAAAGAAATTTCACTTGTTTTGGCAATGTGCCTACTTTCATAGAGCTGTATGTTGTTTCTTACTTTGAAGGAGAAAATTACAATAGTCTTACAAAGTCTTGGGTTTTTCCTTTATATAGAATAATAGGAGAAGATCAGAAATTACAAGAATAGCCCCCAGAATTGAAAAATGCCCCAAGGTAACAAAGTTTATTGTATTGTGCATCCATTCAAAATCCCTCCTTTGCATGGAGTAATTATGAACCACAATCTCAACACTCCTTTGCATGGAGTAATATAAAAATATTCTCTTTGGATATGAACCACAAATTATGTACTTCTAATTGAACATTAAATCATGTCTGATATGGCAATCCTATCGAACATTAAATCATCAATTGCTTCCTCGCTTGATTGTGCTCCCTTTTTTTTGTTTAATGCTCCATTTGGGAGGAGGGAATGAAATAAGGAAATATCATTAAGCTCCTCTTTTTTGGAAGAAAGCTAGGAAAGAAAAGGTTATTTACCTACTTTTTACTTTCTCATTGAAAGACTTTGACGTTCAAGGATATACAACTTACCTTATGCTTCAGCTTGAATACAATCCTCTCAAAGTCCCATAACCTCTCCTTTTGTCATTCTTTTCCATCCTTTACACTTTCTCAAAGAGGAAGTTAGTTATTTTTTGAAAATTTAAAACGTGTTGATTATCCGATCTGAATAAAATAATAAGTAATTAGTTAACCATCCATCAGCTAATGTAGAAGCAATTACTTTGGCTTGTCCTCAGTTTTAACCTTCCCAGTTAGTTTGATACCATCAGTTGTCCAACATATAAATATAGCTTGAATGGGATCAATATATTGTATCTGTTTTTATCCATAATTGGTAATGAGTCACTTGACTATTATCTATCTATTTTTCTTCAAAGACATTTAGATGTACATTTTGACCCCAAAGTTTTTACTCTGCTGACAGTGTAATTGTCAATCTCTGGCTCATATGCACAATTTGAACAATTATTTGTTATTCTGAAGATTTTGACTAGAGGCATATGCTTCACCTTAATGCCTGCCTTAAACTTATTTTATTGATTCTCTTCTCTTGTTTTCTATTCTAGCTATGTGTTTTCTGCTATGTTTTTCTAAAAATAGACTAAAGACAAGGTTTTTATGAAGCTATTTATTGAACTTGTTTTGTAACTTATCCAACAGATTGCCATGCTAATAATCATCTTATTAACATAGATTATATGTGCTGTGTTAATATCTATGTTGGAAAATTTACTTTTACCAGAGGACTAAGATAATTACTTAATTATAACATCTTGCAAATGCAGTTCAATGCTCGATCTGAGTCGATAAGCGAAAAGGCTTCTTTTCGTCGCCTACTTCCTAAAAGTCGATGCCTTGTGGCAGTAGAAGGGTATGTATGGTACCATGGTTTACTTGTGAAGTTACCAACTCATTTTATTGGTGACACTGACACTTAATCAATGAATTTTTGTATATTGGTAACCATTTTATGATATTATATGATAAGAAATTTGCAATAATATTTTGAAATTTGTTATTCTGTGTGTTGCAAGATATATATAAACAGAACATCAGAGGTTTTTAAATTATACTGGAAATATGCCATGGTTCATTCATAATCTCTATACATAGCCTGGTTGACAACAATGTTTTTACAAGTTAGATGATACAAGCCTTCCTAATGTTGGGTATTTCTTACGAATACTTAGTTACTGACTAATGTATTATTGTATATTCTCTTATCCTTAGTAGAAATTCTTAGCTGAGTTTCATGCCATGACTTCAAATTAATCTCAGATTCTATGAGTGGAAAAAGGATGGCTCGAAAAAGCAGCCATACTACATTCATTTCAAGGATGGTAGGCCTCTGGTGTTTGCTGCACTCTTTGATTCCTGGCAGAATTCTGAAGGTCATCTTTCTTTTTTTTCTTTTCTTCTTCTTCTTCTTCTTCTTTTTTAATGCATGCAAGCATTTAGTAATTCTCATTTCTTGTACCTTTTCCTGTATATATTTCATCTTACTTGGGTGCTTATTTTGTACCTTAAGAAATCAGTTTGAAATAGAATCTGCTGGAACAATATACAGCACTTATGCTGTAAAGCTCCAGTGCCAATATTGGTTTCAATTAGTGTCAGTTCTACGGGACAAATGGCTTTATATATATATATATATATATATATATTTTGGTACCTGGACAATGATTTTAGTATATGTTTTGTTACAGGTGAGATACTTCACACCTTCACAATACTGACAACGTCCTCATCTTTAGCTTTACAGTGGTTGCATGGTGAGTGGTGCCTATTTCCATGGATTAATGTTTTCTGGTTTTGATAAAACACTTATTAATTGAAATGGAATACACCATCTTGAATCTTTGCATGTCTGACTCAAGTTTCAGGCTTTGCTTTCTGTCAAGCATGAGTTTTACATAAGTTGCTGCATTTTATCATTCTCTAGTACAATAGTTACACCAGATATGATTAATTACTTATTCAAGTAAGAATTGAAAACATTAAAGAACATGTCAATAGTATTAGAAAGAATGCCCAAATAAGAGTGAAAATCCTCATGTCATTTAGTTCTATATTATGAGAAAGAAAAGGAACCCGATTCAAGTGGTAGATTTTGCATTTGGATTATGACATGTTGAGATGAATAATAGATTTGTTTCCTTTGATTTTCATTAGTACATAACAACCTATTAAGTTGTAGGTGTAGATAATAATAAAAAGTATTTCAACTTGAAGCGGTATTTGCTTCATGCCTAATCTTTGGATTCGAGTAAAATCCAAATTTCCTTCTGTTTAGGCATTTCATGCAAATTTCCTTTGTTTAGGCATTTTAACTTTCTTAATCTTTGATGAGGTTGAGCAATGGTATTTTCATGCATATGCATATTCTAATGCAGACAGGATGCCTGTCATTTTGTGTGACAAAGGAGCAATTGACACATGGCTAAATGGTTCTTCATCCTTGAAGTTTGATATGGTACTGAATCCTTACGAAAATTCAGATTTGGTAAGATATTTTCACGCATAAGAGTGGTCCATTTCCTGTTTTATTTCTCGTATATAGAGTACCAAAAAGAATATGTAAGAGCTGATGGACATGGTGCCTTGCCTTCTATTCAAGTCTTAAGAAAGTATTGAAATATATTTTAATGTGTTTTAATTTTAAGGTATGGCATCCAGTAACACCTGCCATGGGCAAGACATCTTTTGACGGACCAGAGTGCATTAAAGAGGTTCGGTCACTGCAAATTGATAAATTGGTTCTCAAATGTCACTGCAAAAATGGATAATCTGCATTTTGCATGAGAACATATCTAGTATTCATTAAATTTGCCCAATTTTAGACTTTTCCTCAAACTGATATCAAACACTAATTGCTTAGAGCATTTTTTGCAGTTACATTTGAAGACGGAGGACAAAAGCACCATCGCAAGGTTTTTCTCAAGGAAGGAAATTAAAACAGAACAAGAATCAAACTCACAGGAAAGTGCATGTGAGAAACCTACCGATATAGATCTTCCAAAAGTTAAGAAAGAGGAACATGCAAGAATAGACAAGTTGGAAATGCCATCCATGACCCAAATGCTGGATCACGATTCAAAACCAAGTGTTTCTACAATCATTCATGAGGATGGAACAAAGTGCAAAGCAAAGCGGAACCTTGAGGAACCTTTGGTTGATTCAAAGCGGAATACAGATGAACATGACAGAGTGCTAGAGAGTCCTGCCCGGAAGAAGGCCAATCTCAACAGTGGAGGTGATAAACAGACAACTCTTCTTTCATACTTCAGCAAAAAATAATATTTCTGAGCTACTTACTTTTTATCTTCTTGGGTATCTACTGCCATTTTGGGTTTTAGATTAACTAGGGCTTCTACTGGTGCGTCGATTGTACAAATAGGGAGTAAAGAATTTAGAACTGCAAGTCCGTGACTCCATAAGTATGGTGTAAAACCGGCAAGACTTAGATTGACGTAAAATCATCTGACATTTCATCCTTATCATTGATATCTTTATCTTTATGATATGTTAGAAAAATAATGTTTCACTTGCCACGATTTGACAGTATAGTATACACCTATTTAAGACAGTATAGCATACCGAAGATAATATTAGGGTATTTTCGGGGAAAAAAAAGTGATCTATGATGTCATTTCTTCTTAATATAAAGGCTCATAATCAAATCCTTTGACCCTAATGGATACCTTATTCCAAATGGATACATACCTCATAATACAATCAAATTCAGCCAAAAACGTCATTTGAAAAATACTTACATTTGGATAAACCACCAGAGTACCAAAATACTTCCACAAAGACTGGTGAAAATTTTTTCATTTGGCTACTTAACTGCAGACTTAAACACTATCTTTAGGCCATAATACATAATTCCATGCAACATATAAGCAAGAGCGCATACAATATATTTAAGTTGCATTTTGGGCAGATTAGATTTGAAATTAAAATTTGGATTTGACATGTCATTTGAAATTTCTTAAATAATATTTAAGTAGAAAAAAAATCATATGGATTCGAATATACTCTCATGCAAAGATGGTTACAATGCAATGAATTCGAAGTCATATGTAGATCTCAAGAATAGAAATACAAATTCGATAGAAAATCATTAAGAGAAGAAGCAAAGTCTTTAGCTCCATTTTCTTCCAATGACATCCATCAAACTTCAATAAAATATAGAATATGAATTACGAAATATGAAATCAAAGTTTGTCATAGACACTATAGAATTATATCAAATAAGCTTTCGAAATTTTCTATATTCAAACCAAATTAATCTATTGCAATATTACAAACACTAAAACCACTAAACACCAAATCAAAGATCAGAAAACATAAACTTTCAACTTCAAAATTATTGATTACTCAAATAAAAATGCTTCTAATCGCTGACCGTTCCTCCTCAATATACTCCCCCGCTGGTATGGAGAATGGACCCAAGCGTGCCCAAAACAGCAAAAGCCAGAAGCGGGCTCACATCAAGAGTATCGAAAATGGGAGGAATTATATTCCTAAACAAGTTCAAATACGGATCACAGAGGTCCCTAATAGCCGATAACGGCTGGCGATCCCAAGGAATGTTAGGGAACCAACTGAGCAAAACCCTAACCATCAAAACTCCACTGTATATATCAAGCCATTTAGCCAAACCAGCCGCCGCCACCGTCAAAGGAGTGTTCAAGTAACCACTTGGACGGTCCCTAAGGGCGGCAAAGAAAAGCGGGCCCATCGAATGAACCAGGTTGCCTTGCAGAGCCCGAATAACCGCCAATGCATTGAGACTAGACAAAAACGAATTTCCCGAGATTGATTGAGCCAATTTCTGAACAGAGTTCAGGAATAGTCGTGACAGAGAGCAAGCAAGAACTAAGATAGTTGTCAGGGTCCATGTTGACCCCGTGAGTAAGGGTTGTTGTGACTCGGGTACATAGGAGTGAGTGGTGATTTGTGAGGATTGAGAATATATCGAAGCCAAAACTGTAAACCTAGATTGTTGATTGGTAATGAAGAATAGAGATTTTTGGGGGGTGTTTAGGGAAAGAGAGAGAAACTTTGGAGATTCATGAATTGGGGAAGCGAGAGTAGCGGTGGTTTTGGGAGTACGGCTGCTGGAGAGGAGGGCCGGTGGTCGGAGAAAAGCTCCGCTCTGATAGGAGAGCATGAATGCCATTGCCTTCGCTTCCGACTTGTTCTTCGCCAAGGTCTCGAAGACACGTTCTCTGCATGTGAATGGGCGTGTTTTAATAACCAGTTTACGGTTTTGCCCTTTCCCTTTATTATGTTTTTGGATTTTTGCTGTATAATTCCTTGGTTTGGGTTGTAATTTCACTCAAAAATTATAGTAATTTAACTCTGTTTTAATTAATTTTAATTCATATCCCAATTTTTTTTTATAATTACAAAATTGATATTTGAATTTATCAATTTTTCTATTTGTCTTGATTTTATTTTAATTTATCAATAATAGACAATCGTTTATTAATTATATGCATTTTATTAGAATGTATATGTATGTCAAGTATTCTTTTCACAAATAAATTTGTTATCTAATCACATTAAATTTGTATGGAATCATTTAAATGAATTCTTCTTACCCACATTTTTTATCAGTAAAAATGATAATATTTCATTAAGCAAATTGAAATTTACAAAATAAAATTGTCTTCCGGCTAGGATCCTTAGAAGGCTAAAGAACAAAAGAAATTATACGATCTGCCCCATTGTGAAAAATATCAAGTGCTATCAAAGATCTATCCTAAGAAAAATGGGTTTCAAAACTAATAGAGAAGCTGAAGGATATAACAAAGGAGAACCACCATAGGTAATCTTGTTCAACCATCTAAGAGGAAAGGAAGAGTAAACATCCCTCCTAACAGCACTCCAGACCATCCTTATATATATATTTAATTGAGAAAAAAAGACTTGAGTATCGGACAAGAATACCTAAAAACAAAGGAGCAAAGCCTACATTGCTTGAAAAAGCCTGCATGAAGAACTTGATTAGATTTACAACGAGAACTGATAAGGATTGTGGAACTTCTTTACAAATACCAAAACCTTTAATGGGTTGTGAATTGAACCAAACCAGATACTGCTATTTGGTCTTAGAACCTGGTATAAACAGAACTCCACTCTTAACTTTTGACAGAGACTACCGCAGAGGCTTCGGTATAGAAACAGAACTAAGCAAAGATACTCTGCGGTTCCATAAATTCAGGCTGACAAAAGAAAAAGAAGCAAAAGAGAAGAAAAAATCATATTTATGGCTAAGATAAATAGATATAGTAAAACAATAAAAATATAATAATAAAGAAAATGAGAAGGATTTGAGACTGATGGCGGCCAATCCCCACTTCTTGGATGAAAACCACCATTGTTGGGTCAAGAAGAAAGCTTAGCTTCTTTGAGAAGGGGAAGTCTCTCGATCCTGTATTTTGTGGGTTCAATGAATTCTTCTCACATCATTTTCACCAAATCAAGTTCAAATATAAAAAAGTTAAATTTAATTGAATTTAATTCATTTTTCTATCTATGTACTCCCATAATTAATTTTTAATGGACCTAACTTTGCTAAATGAAACAGAAATACTCTTGACCTGTCCAAGCCTATGGATTGGGCTAGCCCTTGGGGCTGTCTTCGTGTTGGCCTAATTTATGGAATTGAAACTTCAAACTTAGGCCCTAAGAGTAATACATCCTTATTCAAGCTTATTTAGCTATAAATTTCGGATAAAAAAAAAAAACTTATTTAGCTGTAAATTGCGATTATTATTTTTTTACAAAAAATTATTTTATGTGTCACCTTTTTTTATTTCTTTTTCTCAAAATATCCAATGATTTTGGTATTATCTTTAATATATCGAATATATACAAAATGTATACAAATAAAAGTAGAGTATCTTTAATATATTAGATATATAAGATATTTTTGAAATTAAAAATTAAAAAATGATTTTTTAAAAAAAAAAAAGAAAATTGATAAATAAATAGCTTTATTTTAGTTTAATCAAATCAATTCTTTTCATTCATTTTCAAGAGCAATATTATTTCTTAACTATTTATATTTTTTTATCATATAATATTTTCTTTCATTAATTAGATCAATATATATTATTTTCATAGATAAAATTTTTAAATTGCCAATTAATATATATATATATATTAAAAATTATTATTTATTCCAATTTTGTACTAAATCAAACAAAAATAAATAAATAATCATTCTAGTTTTAATTTCATATCATTTGATTTGATTTCGATTTTAATTTTAAAATTCAAACTAAACGTCCCCTTATTAGAATATCTTTAAAATTGAAATATTCTCAATTTGAACTTCAATAGAAATCAAAAAGAAAGAAAATTTGATTATTTTCTTTGTATATTATTTAAAGATAAACGGGGGAGGAGTGAGGAATTGAAATATTATTTTATACAATAATCAATATTTCGCTTCATCATTAATTGCAGCTCTTCTAAATTTTATGATACTAATTTCTTAATAACAATAAGCAGAAAGAGTTCATCTTTCAAATCGATAAGGGGATTTAAGCCCTTATTTCCGCAATTGACAGAAACAGGAAAAAAAAAGAAATGAAAGAAAAAAATCAAAATTAAAGACAGAAATTGTTGTTAATATTATCAATATTCAACAAAGAGGAAATATTTGAGGACGAAGAAATGGTAAAGACCAATAATAAGCCTCTAAGAATTGACCTTTGGATGCCAAATCCATAATAATCGTTTTTATTATCCTAAGAGGAGCCACCATAACTCCCCATTGAACCACCGGCCGTGACCCAAGGCAGAACCCTCGTCGTTTATTCCCCAACCTAATGGTGCTGCTCCTCCTCTTCCGTAGCCGCCGCCGTCCACGACACCACCCTACTAAAACTGTACTGTTATTTGAAAACATGGATATAGACACAGCACCTCTCTTGAGCATATTGGTGTTGCAGTGATTTGTTATTTTCATTTTCATTTCTTCCATATATATATATATAGATTAGATATAAATATGTTAATGATTACATTCATAATGACAGAAATTATAACAATAATTAATTATGTTTCAAGTGTCCTTTCTATTTTTAAAAGGGGTTTTGATTCTGTCATTGAACTTTAATTAGGGTTGTGGTAGCAATGATTAGAAGAGGTGGAACTTAATTAAAAGTGAATTAAAAGAAAGTAGCAGGTGAGGTGCATTCATCACTAAGGAATCCAATTATGCCATATGAAATGAAATGATTGCAATTTTTGGGATTAATGTTTTTTTTTTGTTTTTTTCCTTTATTTTAACTCAATAACTAACATAGATTAATTAAACCCCAAAAAATAGTGTATCCATTAAGTGAGCTCTATTATAAAAAATATTTATATATTCTTTAAATTTGATTTCTTAATTAATTCTGCTCAAAGGCTTTGAATGTATTATATTATTAATTCCTTTATATTATATTTAAAAATTGCTTTGTCTTATTTAAAAAATGAGGGACAAAACAAAAAATTGAGATAAGTCAAAATTAATAGTTATTTTATTGTTCTTAAGAATAAGTCTTATATTTTTATATTGTGATTTAGTCATATTGTACTTATTTTTTATTTATCGAGTAATTTTAATTTATGTCAGAAATTATAATTATATAATTTATATTTTATTACATGGAAAAAGCTAATTAAATAATATAGCAAATATTATACGGATGGTGTAAAATGGATTTAAATAGGTACATAACATGCCAAAAAATTTTAATACACAAGGAAAACTGTAAAAATGTAAAGAAACTTCAGATAATCTTTAACTACCTTTCTACATTACAAAACTTAATTTAATAATCTAATTTTAATAATTGCATTAAAATGGAAAGAAATTGAAAAAATATGCAACAAGTAACCTGCATTTTTTTTTTCTACATGAAAACAAAAGTAAAAAACAAATTATTAGATAGACAGCACAGCCTTTTGACAGCCAAGAATTTGTCATATTTTGAGGAATATGCACTTTTCACTTGTGGTTCTTACTTTCTTAATGGGATTATTACCATTTCATTTTTCACCCAAGGCCTTGTTAGTGTTTGTTGAGACCATATCATTTCTTCTCTTAATTTAATAAATTAATATGTTCTTTAATTCTTGGATATATAAAAAAATAATTTGCACCAAACCATCCTTTGTATTCTTCATAATTTTTCATAAACTTTTAATTAGTAAAAGTGGAAAAATTCTAAACTACTTTTTGAGAAGCAATTGTTTTACTCATCACTAAATCTACGATAATATTTTAAAATTTGATTTCAAAGATATTAATTATTTAAGGTATAAAAAATGCAAATGCTTCTTTCACTCCCACATGTAATTCTAATAGAAAAATTAAAAATGGGGCTTTGATAATGTTGTGCGGCTACTGGTGGATGGTGGTTGTGGCATTAGAGGAAGGTATGTGGCTTTGGACGGTGGAAATGGTGGTGGCAACCACAAGCAGTGCATTTTGTAGGCTTAGCTGCTAATTGGATCAAGGTAGGCGTTTTCATTTCCTAGTCAGTAGTCAGGGGATCTTGCAATTAAAATATTTGTGTTGGTATCGTTGTTTATGGTGAAGGTCTTAAAGGAGAAAAGATTAAAAAAAAAGAAAGAAAATAGAAATAGAAATGACAGAAGGAAATATTTAGAGGGTGTTTGGCATATCTTATAAGCTAAAAAAAATTAAATTAGGAGACTAATTTATTATTTTGGTGTTTATAAATATTTAATTTATAAATTAGTTTCATTAAATAATTTACTATATTATTTTTATTTATTTCAACAAATGCTCTTTATGATATACTTTTATATTTTTAAATTATAAATATATTTATAAGTTAGTTTTTATTAAATATATTAAATGTTTATCAGTTACTTATAAGTACTCAAAATAAATACGTAACTATTTAAAATTTTAAATATGTTAAGTATCACATATTAATAAAAATATAATAGATGTGTGCTTCTTATAATGGTTTGGACAATCCTTACTTCATGAGCTAGCTTTTAAAATTGAGTTAGGCTCAAGTTTATTTTCTCAATATGGTATTAGAGCCATGATGTAATATTTTTATGTTGGGCTACCTATAGATATCTAGTCCTACAAACTTTACGCTCTAAATTTTCTACATGTGCTCGGACTTGAACGTGAGAGATGTGTATTAAGTATTATATATTGGTAAAATATAATAAATGTGTGCTTATTATAATGATTTGAGCAATTCTTATTTTATGAGCTAATTTTTAAAATAATTTTTATCTTACGAGCTAGTTTTTATGGTTGAGTTAATATCAAGTTGATTTTCTCAACAAAATGCTTATAAATATTTGATATTTAAAAGTTAATTTTCTTAAATCAGCTCCAACGCTCTCTTTAAGAATTGGCTGCGAGAAGTGGTTTAATAAAGTTACGGTTTTGTGGAGTTGTTTGGGAGAGGAGTCCAACGTAAAATGGGCCCATCTGTAAAGTTGAGATTGATGGGGCCTAATAAGTTGACTACTAATGGGAAAATAAGGATCTTTCTAAAGGCCCAATAAATAAGCTCCAGAGTTTTTGGCATTTTCCAAAAACAAATTAGGATAATGCATCAAACATTTTTTTATAATAGATTTTTAGTTTTTTTTTAAAAAATTTTAAATTAAAAATTATTTTTAGTTTTTATTTTATATTTTTTAAAAACCTATTTTATATTTTTATTAAAATTTTAATTATGAAAAAATAAAAAATACAAAATTTTTAAAAAATAAATATTGACTTAGAAAAAGAATTTTATTCGTATAAAATGTCTTATATTAAAAAAAAGTTTTATTAATAAAAATTATCTTTTCAAAACTAAAACTCTTAAAATTGTAGTTTATGTCTCGACTTATCTAATATTTTACTTTTTAGACTTTCAAGAAAAATATTTTACTTTTTAGACTTCTAATAAACAAGAATAGTTCCCAAAAATATACAATAACTAGCAAAAGATTGCAAGGAATCTCTACAAGCAGCCTAATCTGCATCACTTTAAATTTCAAGATGGAAAGAATTGTTGAATATAAAAATAAACCACTTGAAGATAATCATTTAAAATACTTCAAAACATAAATTGCAACATATCGAAATTGTGGGAGCATGACCATTGGCTTAATTGTTGAGTAATATACTAAATATTTATGAACCCTCTTTTTTCTATACCCCATATTGAAAGTTAATCCTCCACGGTTCCAGTGCCTTAAGAATTGCATTGATCGGACGTTGATAGCCCCGAAACATGCTCCAAAAGTTTGGTGCATATTAAGCAAGGATCAGTGACATGGAGCAGCCACTCATTTGGTCACGTAGCCACTGATCCGGTGATCAGTGACTATTGACCCTTTCGATCACCGGACTATTGACCGGTCACCAATCACTCTCGTTCCTACGATTAGAAACTGTACAGGCCCCCCACCGATGACCTCATGTCTCAATCTGTGTGCCTATAAATAGAATGCCATTTTTCATATGTTTCATCATCAATTACCATAGTTCACTACAAAAAGCTACTAAAAACACCCTAAAGGTGAGTTATACAGTTTTTCCTTTATTCTTCAATATTTTCTAAGATTGTTCTCCCTTCAAGCAAGGCTCTTCATCAAAGATCATCTCAAAAGTGGAACTTTGGTCAAGCAAGAAAGCTTTGGAAGCTTTCCCACCGCGAAAGCCATGCTTCAAGAAGGTAAAATATCAAACTTATTCTTTTTAGAGTTTCTATCAAAATAAATTAAGTTATTTTCAATCAATTAATCAAATCAAATTATTTTCCAAGCCTAAATCTAAGTTGGTTTATCATAACATTATTTTCTAAACTTAAAACTGAGTTGGTTTATAATCTAAAATCATTTTCTAAACCTAAAATTGACTTGGTTTGCCATCATGTCATTTTTTAAACCTAAGATTGACCTGGTTTGGCTCCAAACTATTTTCTAAACCTAAAACTAACTTAGTTTGCCATCAAATAATTTTTCAAATCTGAAACTGACTCGGTTTGTATCAACTGTTTTCAAACATAAAACTGAATTTGTTTGAGTTAGCCTTAGGTCCCCATCATTAGGTTCACCAAGATCTTACCATTAGGTCAACCCACCCCCATTTCCATACTCTCGCGAGCGGACAAAATTGAATGAAGCTCTGATTCCTATATTAAAAGGATATGTAGGCTTATTTGGAATTTCACTCCGAACGATCGAGCCCACAACCCTAGTAACCCTATGTTCATCTCATGTATCATGTTGTTCATTATAATATTATATTTTTATATATTTTTTTTTAGAATGTGTGCCCATTTTAATACCCATATATAAGGGCTAGAGTTGGGATCCCATTTTATCATTTTTTTTTTTGAAATGTAATATTAAATTATTCCTTTAGACACTATGTTTATCTTATTTTGTGATGGATGTGGATAAATGGATGTCATATCCTTGCATAATATAATTGTCATGCATATTATTTAACTGTTATTATAAAATCTATTTTGTAAATCTTAGTTTGTATAAAAGCTAAATTTATTTGCTTAAAGTGGAAAACCTAGTAATAGACCCATCATTTGGTTTTGACTAATGCCTTTTTCTTAAAATGGAGCCATAAAGGGTTTTTCCTTTGAATTTTCTCTCTGAAACAAATTTGAAATAGAGACTCTTCTAAAACCTATGATTACCATTAATGGGAGATCGAATACGGCAGTTTTGCGTGAACCAATATCAAATGAGCATTTTGGCCCCACTATGAATCAGATTACATGCTCGGGGGAGGTCTCACAATATCAAATAAAGTAAAATCAAAATGTAAAAGTTTTCCACTGACCTTCAATATGGTTGAGGATCACAAAGGAGCACCTTGATCTGTTGTTATAATAAGATATTTAGGAAAGGTGTAGAGGTTGTTTGTGAACCTATCAAACTTGCTTCTTGAATGAGATATAAGACATATTTTCTCTGAAAAGATAATAAGGTGATCTAGTTATCTCAAGACCTAGAAAATATTTGGCATAACCCAAATATTTAATAGTGAACTAATTATGTGAAAGAAGTTTTTACTCTTGAATAAGAGACTTTGAAGTTCCAGGAGTTAAACACCATCTACATTGATTAAAAAAGCAAGGAAATTCTTACCTATAGTTAGAGTAAACAAACAATGATATGCTTTAGATTGTTGCAAAACCAAGTTTCTACAAATGTCCAATGAACTTAATATTCCACTGTCTAAAAGCTTGTTGATGTCATAAAGAGATCTTTTTAATCAACAAACTTGACAAGGATCTACGACAGTATAGTATTCGGGAGGTAACATAAATATTTCTTCATCACTATAGCCATATAAGAAGCATCATTGATTTAACAAGTATCTACCGCAATATAACATTCAAGAGGCGACATAAATATAATATAGCCGCGTAGAGGCTAAGATTTTGAAGCTACAATTGAGAAACACTCTAACAGTTACGATTTTAGCAATAGGTGAAAAACTTTTTGTAAAATCCACACCTTCAATTTGATTAAGTCCCTTTGCCACCAAACATGCCTTTTATCTATCGATAGTGCCATATGGTTTCAATTTGAGTTTGTAAGCCCATTTAGAATCAATAGGTTTTTTCTATAAAGGTAGAGAATAAAGATACCATGTATGATTTTGTTTAAGTGCTTTTAATTCCAATTCCATAGCCTCAACACATCTTGGATAAGGTTCACAAACAAAAGAGAAATTGGCTAAAAATGACATATGAGAAGAAGAAAAATAAGTTGGTTGAATAAGTAAAGAACTATTAACAGTAGATACATCAGCTATAAAAGCATTAGATTAGGAAGATATATTAGAATTTGCAACAATATTAATAACAACGTTAGATAACCAAGATGGAGATTTTCTAATTTGATGACTTTGAAAAATCTTTTACAGATGGGAAAGTAGTAGGATTTTGTTGTTTTGATATTTTTGAGAAAATATTATTATCAACATCATTAGAAAAAAGATTAAAATTAAAAGCATCAGTGTCAACATTTAAAGGAATATAAGGAAATGAAATATCTAAAAAAGATATGTCAGAGTTAGTTTGAAGGGAAAATATGTCCAATGAAATTATACATCTTGAGACATCAAAATTTTCTTAATTGTAAGATCATACAATTTCTAAGCCTTAATTCCATAACAATAACCATGAAATATACACTTGAAAAATCTAGGGTTGAACTTGTCTTTGTAAGGATAAGTATTTGGCATAACAAAAGCAACCAAAAGTTTTCAACAAACTGTGCTCAAGTAGTTTATGAAACAATAATTAATTAATGAGGACTTTTCCATTTGAGAAGTTTAGGAGGTAATCTAGTAAACAAAAAAGCTACATGTAAAATACATTCTCTCCAAAATGATTTTGGTAAATGAGCTTTGAAAAGTAATGACCATATGACTTGAAGTATGTGCCTATACTTTCTTTTAACCACTCCATTTTATTGTGGAGTATAAACATAGGTTTTTCTTATGTAAAATACCATATTGGAGAAGTAAGTTTTGGAATGACTTATTAAGAAACTCTATATCATTATTTATTTAAAGACACTTGATGGTTGTATGAAACTGATTTTGCACCATTTCAATGAATTGATGCAAAATAGAATCAATCTAACTCTTGTTTTGCAATAGAAAATTTCAAATACAATTGCTAAAATTATTCATAATTGTAAAGAAATAATGTGTCCTATATTAAGTGAGGGTTGCCTATATAATCCCCATATATCTACATGTAACAACTCAAATATATTCTTTATTTGAATAGAACTAGGAGAAAAAAGGAAGTCTAGTTTGTTTTGAAAGAGGAAAGATATCACAATGAATTAGAATAGAATCAGAATTTTGTGAAATAAAAGATAAATGTTGCAAAGTAGTGTGAGAAGGATGACCTAATTTGTTATGCCACATAGAAATATAGTAATCAATTTTAGTCATAGGAATAATATTTTTACAATTTAAAGAGGCATTACAATGAGAGATGGAGTTTTTAGACATACGAGATACATCAACATTAATTTTAAGACAGTTATTAAATTATGCAACAACATCAAAAGAAGTAGAATTTTTATCAAATAGATAGAAATTGCCAACTATGTTCCAATTGCTAAGATGCTTTTACTCTTCAAGTCCTACAAAAGGCAATAAGAAGCATAGAAATAGAAGTTAAAAGAGTTAGTTTTGGTGAGTTCATTTATTGAAATCAAATTGTAATGGAAAGAAGGTAAGTATAAAACTTCATGAAGAATGAGATTTTCATGAACATAGACATCACCAAATTTATCAATTTTAGTATTTGTGCCATCTAGAAGTTGTGATATAGCAGAATAAGAAATAGGTGACAATTTAAGAAAGAGATTCTTATTTGCACACATGTGGTTTGATGCTCCTATGTCAACAATCCAAGTATCACATGTATTATTACATTATGCAAGTGTTATAGAAATACCTACAAAATCAGTAACTTGTGCATAGTTCACATTCCAACAACTTGCTTCCCTTTCATCAATTTTGAGATTTCATTCCCTAATGAATTTCCTTCATCCACTCTCGAGGCTTATCCTCAACAACATCAGTAGCATCAAGTGATATTGCCACTAGATTAGCTTGAGATTTAACAAAGCTCTCCCCGCTCTTTTTAGGACGAGCTAATTCCCAGCCCTGCTCCACCGAGTTAAACACTCAAAGTCCCCCACCTTTTCTAATATAAAAACCTATCTTTCCAACCTTTTCATGGAATCGGGCTTCCTAGTAAAGAGCCCGAGTCCAAGGTGAGCTTGAAGAAATAGAAAATCTCCATCTGCCATTGGCCTTTATGAGGCAGAGCATCGTTAGAACCCTAAGCAAAGGCTCCACTCCTAATAGCTTGCTCAATAGCTAAAACCCTAGAATATTTCTCCAAGTGTTCAAACTTAGTTGTTTGGGAGATATACCATTTATAGACAAAAATTGCCTCAAAAATTGACTCAGTGGAAATCGAACTCCCACTCGAAAATCCTCCTTGTACATTATTAGTTGATCCTTTCTTGAGGTGTCATCACCACGAACATCCTTTTCTAGCAGGATTAACTAACATTCATTAGGTATTATATATTTTCCTTGGATCCCTTGAAGACCTTCTGCCGTAAAGGCACATGGTATATCCCTAACCTGAGCTCGGTCTGTAGAAACCCGAGTTCCTTCATCTTCCTCATCATCATCTCCATTTATCATTGCCGAACCAGCAATAGACACTCCCCTACTTCCTCAACCATGTTAGCTTTCGCCATACCACCCTCTATCGATTCTCTAACAGGCAAAGAGCTTTTAGCATTATTACTGCTCTTTGACCACCCAGGGTCACTATATTGTATATATCGCTCATTCACTTTCACCTCATCTATTGACACATTCTGACTTTTCGAACTCATTTTATTGAAGTTAATAAAAAGAATATTACTTAAAAGTTTATATCTGCTAACCTATAGCAACCAAAAGTAAATTGAGACCTCCGATGATTGGAGAGCTCTGAGCCACCATTGCCGAGCTTATTATTTGCAAAAACAGCAAATGTTAAAATCTCTAGCCAAATTGAACTCTCACACTTTTCACAGGCAAATAATGACCAGAACTTAACCTATATTTACATAGGCCAAAACATTTAATACTTTGCACGAGAAACCCAATTCTCGTTTCCTGCCTTTTTTGCTGCACAGCAGTCAAGGCATCATCCCTCCCCAAGGGCAAAACATACTCTACCGAGCCATTATGTCAACACATGTCCTCCAAACATTAATGTCAGATAGTTATGGGGAGACTAGTGGTACTACTCTTTATTTTACCCAAGCTCGGCTCCTTGTTGCCTAACTAGTAGGCCAAACCTGACACCTTTGTCACACCATGATAGAGCACTTTCTAAAGGTTGTGCCTTGATTTTGAGCCTTTCTTGAATACTGAGCTCCTTGGTATTCGACAGACAAACCTCTGACATAGCATGCATATGACACTGACACATCCAGAAAATTCACTGACATATGCAGAATTTGTCCCCCCCGCCCCTTAAATATAAATAGGGTTGGATCCCCACAAGTAAATAATTTTTTTCACAATCTCTAAGCTTATTTATTTGCTAGACAATCCTATCACTAACTTAAGCATCAGAGTCTCTCCGATGAAGCCCGGTCTGTTCTTTTGTCTTGCAGGTAGAGGAGCTAATTATTGTTGAACCCAAACCCGAATAGGAGTTCTTGGAGTCTACTTCATCATCATATATAATCAACATCTGAAATCATAGAAAAAATAAGGAAAACAAAGAACCTTAGCAAGTTAAGGCTAAAAGACAAATAGAAAGAAATCAAACATTCCTTTAACCTAGAGAATAATAGGAGAAGACCACAACCACCCCAAACATAACGAGGAAATAAGAAAAAGCCTACATCTCAACCAAGGGCTAGACTCTTAGGAAAACTACAAAAAGAGTATGTTAGAAAGAAAAAAAAAAGGATAAAACTTTATACACTAAAAGACCCAAACATCCTCAAATAATATCATTAAGAAGATTGAGTCGAATATAAGGATTGAGCATCCATAAAAGGGACCACTTTGAGAAAAGCTTAGAAAATGTAATGAAGTTGAGCTTAAGGCAAGAGGCATACCAATGCACTAATGTACCAATTTCTCTAAGGGACTTAAAAGAGGGAAAGACCAATAGATTTGCAAGGAAGAGTCTGAAACACAACTAGTATCTTTGAGAAAGCTTTAGAAGGCTAAAAAATAACCAAGCCCAAAATAAACTACTTCAAATATCCCCAACGATCAATGATGCGTGCCGTATGCTATTTGCAATTACCGCAAGTGCACGGGTCGCTCAAGTAATATAATAGTGAGTGAATGTCGTTCCTCTAGGGACAAGGCCAAGTACTAGTGCAAATCTTAATTGTTGTTTAGTGAATTAATAGTTGTGTGATGTGTTGTAACTAAAATCAACTAATTAATGAATGAAAGGAAATTTAATGCTGTGCACAAAAAGATTTATAATGATAAAACTATCCAGATATTGAATCCCCCTAGCCTCAATGATATTTATAAACAATCCATTCAGCTAAATCATTTAATCAAATTGAATTGGCATTCCTCTAACTTAGATTAAAGCCTCTCTCGAGCGGATTAATCCCTAATCACTAAGTAGAGTGCTGGAATCTCTTCTCAAAACACAATTAAATAGATCATGCATTAATGACAAGGAACTATAAACCAAAGGATCTTGTAGGTCTATCTCTAGTACCCCAATCAATCCTCAATCCTTATGAGTATTCAATTCACATCAAGCTTTCTCAAGTCAATAATATGAAAATAATAACCAATCAACAAGCATGCTATTATCAATTGGAAATAACAACAAGTATCATAAGAATAAAACAACTCAATTAATTGATTCAACTGAATACAATTATTCAATTCATACAAATTGGCTAGGGTTCATCAATATCTAGATAGAGAAAGATTTAGTTCATATTAACAGCTAGAAAAACAGAGTAAGATAAATGAGTAAGAGAAACCAAACAATTCATGGCAGTGAATCTGTATTTCTTCACTTGAGCTCTTGATTCTTGGTTTAGGGCTTGAGTATGGTGTTGATCTTCCTTCAATCTCAGCTCAAGACCCTTCTCCTTGCTCCAGCAGATGGCTCTCCCTTCTCTTCTTTCTTCTCTGTTTCCAGAAATGCTCCAGCAAAAACTGCTGTTCTTCTCCCTCTCTTCTCTTTTTAATCCCTTCCAAATCTCCAGCCCATGCCTCCAGCTCACTCATCCCATCCATTGTCTACCACTTTCCCTTGGTTCATCACCCTTTTCCCTGATTTAGGCAAGCTTTTCTTTTCTTGTTCTTTCTTTTTGACAAAAGCCAGCTATTGTCCCCCCACTTATTCCCCAATCAGTGCAAAGAATCTCACTTTTCGATAGGTGACACGACCACTGACACGCCCATGTCACTGGGCGTGTCATAGGCACTGTGATCTTGAACCAAAGGCACGTCCACTGACACGCCCGTGTTACTGGGCGTGTCATAGCTACTGTAAGTCTGAATAAAAGGCACGTTCCTTGGCATGCCCGTGGTACTGGACGTGTGATAGCTACTGTGAGTCTGGATGAATTACACGCTCATTGACACGCCCGTGGTCCTGGGCGTGTCGCAGCTACTGTGACTTTGGACAAATGGCATGTTTGGTGACACGCCTATGCACTGAGCGTGTCATAGCCACTGAATGCAAAAACAGGGGCACGTCTAACGACACGCCCGTGTGCGTGAGCGTGTCCATTGACAGATTTTGCTCTTTTCTTCTACTTTCATCCGTAATTGCTCCGAAATAACCAAATGCCTCAAATTATCTAGAATTCCTGAAATTATCCTTAAATTGCACTTTGAACAAACAAATTAAACTCAATTTGATAATAATCATATTAAGAAATGGGAATAAAATATCATTAATTGTGTACTTATCAAATTCCCCTACACTTGAGTTTTTGCTTGTCCTCAAGCAAACTAAATTACTGTAATAAGCAGAAATGACGGACTCCCTCTATATACAAAAAGAAGAATAAAGTTTTGACAATGCTCGAATCGGATAACCTCACTTTCTCAATCAAAATGATTCACAATCATAACAGCTGAATCAAGAAGTTTCAAAATAAAAATTTCACATACCTAAAACCTAAAAATCCAGAGTTAAAAAAATTGAGCATAAAATTCCAGCAAATTCAAATGCCATGAACAAAGTGCGAAAAACGTGAGTTTTCTCTTAAGCATTCTAACCCTCAAAAATTTTTTTTTTTAAATTTAAAGAGCCCGACTTGTTTGAACTGATACTAGCCTTTTGACGCGAAGGTAAACATTTGTGATGCCGACCCCCGGTTACTCAGCCAGAATCACCGTTCAAATGGCTACTAGCACTATTCATGATTCTAACTTATTTGTAGTCAAAATCAGCGGAACAGGGAAAAATTTTCAAAGCTCCTTAGAATTATTTGTTTTAGTTATTTTTATTCAAAGGTTATAAACTTAAGGGTCGTACCAAGTCCGACTCAAGAATCTACGGAATTGTATTATGCTCAAAAATGTAACTAAGGTTTTAAACTCTAGTAATGTTCCAATTTCCATCGATCCACAACTTAACTATAGCCATTACAATCGATCCTCAACAATTGATCGAAATCACTAAGTTAACCTCAACAAGAAATTGTCATTTATGAAATTTCAAATTAGTTTAACATGTAAAGGGAAATCACATCAAATTATACTTATCATAACAATTTAGCTTACTTAGCAGGCATTTATTGAGACAAATGAATCAAAAAAATGAAGTAGAAATTTATTCAATAAAGTATACATCTCCCTTACTTAAGATGCACATTGTCCTCAATGTGTGCGCAAAACATGAAACAATGAAGAGAGATAATTACTGCCCTTTTTCAAGTCCATGAGTGGGTGAAAATGAGTACGGTGCCAAGAGTGCGGTGAAGGAGGTATTGCAGCAAAATAGTATTCTACAATGCACTCAAAACAAGGTTAATATATAGAAATAAATAAAGAAACGAAACAATGCTAAAGAAAATAATAATAATACTAATCCAAAAGCACGTAAAAGAAGAAAAACTAAAAAGCGTATTAAATAAGTAAAGAAATAAAGAACGACATCAAAATAAAAATAAAATAAAAATGTGGCTAATCACTGCTGGTCTCATCATCATCGGAGACATCAACTGGTGGAGAGGGTTCCGGTGCAGGAGCAGGTGCAGGTGTCGGTGCACGGGCAGGTGACTGATAGGGTGGAGGTGGTGGCTGCGAAGAGTGAAATCCCTGATACCGCCAGAACTCCAACATGGATTGCTCTAGCCACTGTCGCCTCAAGATCTCGTGATCTAACTGGGCTTGGAAGTCTTCCTGTTGGATTAGGATCATATTCTGGTTTAGAGCGATATTGTTTATCATACCTTCCATCCGACACATCTGGCGCTCAAACTCGGTGGGTTTCCTGTCATCATCCCACTCCTCATTAATTGACTGCCGCCAATCTCGGAATGCAGGAGGCTGGACAAAGGAAGGTCCGGCAGAAGAAGAAGGTGCAGCAGCATCAGATGGTCCAGCAGCAGATGGTCCAGCAGCAGAAGGTCCAGCAGCAGAATCTGACGGTGGAGGTGGTATATCGGCAGTAGGAGCACAAGGAGCCGCCTCTGGTAAATCTGAATCCATAGGAGCAGCCCGCAGCCCAACTACTTGTTCCCTGTTCAACCTCTTCAGTGTGTCCATACCCAATATCTTGGGCATACCGTCCACCGTCATCGGGAGGCAACCATCTAACACACCCAGCCGTTGAGCAAGTCTCGTGACATACATGCCACCATGTAAAGCACCTGAAGCTCCCTTCCGAGACTACTCATGGAAGAAATGGGTGATGGCATGGGCAACATTGCACCGGGTCTTATTTTGCATGCAGTGCAGAAAGAACAGATCCCTCAAGGTCACCACCCCTGTACTGCTCAGTCTGGCTGTAAGTGTGTGAACCAACAAATTATGCACCACCCGGCAGGGGAAAGAAATGAAGTTTGATGCTTTGGAGACCTTTGGCTGATATCTATCGGCAGTGGGGGCAAAGTCATGCCAAACCCGAGGTGGAACACAAAATCCACCTCGGAACTGAGATAATCGGTGGTCTGGACTTCCTCTTCAGTATACAACCCGAGATGTACCCCAAGGTCGTTGATGCTCATGTGGAACCTCTGACCTCCCAGTCGGAATTTAATTGTAGGCTCAATGATGGAGATTTTGGTCTTCTGGTACTGGAAGGTGCAGTAAAACTCAAGTGTAAGCTCTCGGTATGAAGGCTCGTGGATAGAGAAGAGCTGACCCCATCCCGGTTGATCAATCATCTCTTTCACTTCTGCAGCAATATTAACCATTTCCATAGCCTCCCAGTCTAAATACCGAGGTGCCGACCATTCTTTGTTGCCAAACAACTCGAACCGTCGTCGTTCCTCGCCGTTTGAGAATTTGAGGCACTTATGTCCCGCCATGAATTTAGAAGTTGGGCGGGTAGCAGGCTGGCTGGAACTGCCCTCCCCTCGGGCCCGTTTGGCTGGAAGCTGGGATGATGATTGCTTGCGAGGGCCCATTTTCGATAAATCTGCAAGAATAAATTAAATGGTTCGTCAATAACGAAAGCATAGCACAATACAAGTTGAACCAAAATGCAGGTAAAACAACGCAATCCACCTAGAACCATACACCTCAATTAATCGCAGGCAATAAACCAACCCGAACGATAAACACACAATAAAGCCAAACAACAAATTAACCATAAACCACAAGTAACTAGGATTAATCAAACAATTGCAAAACCAACATTTTATGCAATTTCAAATACAACAGAGCGACGCAAATGATTATTCGATCATTTGATTAATCAACATATTAATCATAAATTACAAGTGACTAGAATCAAAACAATTATTTGAGAAATCAACACAATAATAACACAACGGAATAACGCAAATGATTAATTAATAAAACAATTCTAACAACAGATAATTTGATTAATCAATAATTCAAAAAAAAATCAAACAAATTCCGAATCAAGCGGAGTCCAAAAAGATAATCAAAATCAAACGCCACAAAAATTTAAAACACACCGGAATAAAGCAAACAAATCACGACATTTCGAATTTCATGATAAACACAAGCAAATACAAAGATTATATATGAAAAACGCAAGAAAAACGAAGAAAAACAAACAAAAATCGAAAAAAAAATTAGATTTCGTACCTGAAATCGCAAATCCGATGGAAAAACGAGAGATCACACGCAAATAATGCAAGCCCGGGGGTAGAATTCATTCGAAAATCTAATGGGTGTGTGAATTAGCCGGTGAAAACGCAAAAAATTTGAGAGAAAACGAGAGAGAATGAGAGAAAATTTGAGTTTTTTCGGAAAAATGGGCGTGGGGCTATATATAGAAAACATCAACACGCCCGTGTTACTGTGCGTGCCCAACGATTTAAAAGCCAGTTTACGGGACACGCTCTTGGACACGGGCGTGTCCATGGGCGTGTCTCAGCTACTGGATGAAATTTCAATTTACACGCCCATAAATACGGGCGTGCTCATGGGCGTGTCATACATACTGTGACACATATGCAATCAACACGCCTACTAATCTGGGCGTGTTCCTGGGGCGTGCTCATTTCAAATTTCAAATTTCAAATTAAAATTTTTTTTTATAAAGAGACACGTTCATGAACACGGTAGTGTCCATGGGCGTGTGATAGCTTCTGTTTGAAAAATAAAACGACACGCTCATAGACACGGGCGTGTCCATGGGCGTGTAGTAACTACTGTCTGAAAAGATAATTTACACGCCTACTGACACGGGCGTGTTCATGGACGTGTAATAGCTACTGCCTGAGAAACATAATGACACGCCCACAGACACGGGCGTGTCCATGGGCGTGTTCTCAATTTATTCACCAAAAATCAAATTCTCTCTGCAACTTCAAATTAGGTAAAACAACAACCACCCCTTCAAGAAAAGAAAGTTAAAACAAAATGACAAAACAAACAAAAAACATAAAGACGGTGGGTTGCCTCCCACCCAGCACTTCTTTAACGTCGTATTAGTTGGACGGTTGGACGAATGTCCCTAATCTTGGAGGTGTAAAACCTCCTTGAAGGCTTGTATTTCCCCTCCAAAATAAGATTTGAGCCTGTGCCCATTGACTTTAAAACCTCCTTTTTCCGGGTGGCTTATTTCAACCACTCCGTAAGGGAAAACTTCCTTGACAGTAAAAGGACCGGACCATCGAGATTTCAACTTACCTGGAAAGAGTCGGAGCCTTGAATTATATAGCAATACCTGATCTCCTGCTTGAAACTCTTTCTGCTTCTTGATGTGAGCATCATGCCATCTCTTGGTACGTTCCTTGTACATCCTTGCATTGTCATAAGCTTGCAACCTCCACTCGTCTAGTTCATTTACCTGTAATTTTTGCCTTTCACCTGCACAAGCTAGATCAAGGTTAATCTGTTTTATTGCCCAATATGCATGATGTTCTATCTCAACAGGTAAATGACAAGCTTTTCCATATACCAATCTAAATGGTGTAGTGCCTAAGGGAGTTTTAAAAGCAGTTCTGAAAGCCCATAGGGCATTGTCCAATTGCTTGGACCAATCCTTTCGGGATCGTTCAACAGATTTTTCCAGAATTCGTTTGATTTCCCTATTTGTGTTCTCGACTTGGCCACTAGTTTGGGGGTGATAAGGAGTAGCAAACCTGTGTGTAACTCCTAATCTATTTAAAACCTTTTCAAGTTGAGTGTTACAAAAATGAGTGCCCCTATCACTGATAATTGCTTTTGGCGTGCCAAACCGAGAAAATAATTTCTGCAAAAATTGCACTACAACCCTAGCATCATTGGTTGCCAAGGCTTGGGCTTCAGGCCATTTAGACACATAATCAATAGCTACCAAAATATATTTGTTGCCAAAAGAGTTGGGAAATGGTCCCATAAAGTCAATCCCCCATACATCAAAGATTTCACAAACTAGAATCCCATTTTGGGGCATCTCATCACGAGATGAAATGTTTCCAGCTCTTTGGCATTGATCACAGCGAACTACAAATTCGTAGCTATCTTTAAACAAAGTGGGCCAATAGAATCCTGATTCTAGTACCTTTTGAGCAGTTCTATTGGCCCCCATATGACCACCAGCTGGTCCGGCATGGCATTCACTAAGTATGTTCATTGATTCGGGCCATGCTACACATCTTCGGATCATGTGATCCTTACACAACTTAAACGAAAAGGGATCCTCCCAAAAATAATACTTTAGATCAGAAAAGAATTTCTTCTTTGCTTGATAAGTTAGGTCCTTAGGGAGTTCCCTAACAGCTAAATAATTTGCAAAGTCTGCAAACCATGGTGTTTCAAAATTTAAACCACTTACCTCACTTACCATGGCGTATAGCTGTTCATCGGGAAAGTGATCATCAATGTCCCCTTCTTCAAGTCTCTCTAGGGTTGGATTCTCCAAGCGAGAGAGATGATCCGCTGCAAGATTTTCGGCTCCCTTCTTATCTTGAATTGTTAAGTCGAATTCCTGCAACAACAAAACCCATCGGATTAGTCTAGGTTTAGCATCAACTTTTGCGAATAAGTACCTTAAAGCTGAATGGTCTGTATACACAATCACCCTTGACAAGATTAGATACGATCTAAATTTGTCAAAAGCAAAAACCACAGCTAGCAGCTCTTTCTCTGTAGTTGTGTAATTGGCTTGAGCTGCATTCAAGGTCTTGCTCGCATAGTAGACTGGCTGGAAGTATTTCTCTTTGCGTTGGCCCAAGACTGCTCCTACTGCAAAGTCACTTGCATCACACATCAGTTCAAATGGTAGATTCCAATTAGGAGCTACCATGATTGGAGCATGGGTCAATTTCTCTTTCAGGGTCGTGAATGCTCTCAGACATTCCTCATCAAAAACAAAATCGACATCCTTCTCAAGGAGTCTTGTCAATGGACGGGCTATCTTAGAGAAATCTCGAATGAACCTTCGATAAAAACCCGCATGCCCTAGGAAACTTCTGATGGCTTTCACAGATGTGGGTGGTGGTAGCTTCTCAATAATGTCTATCTTTGCCCGATCCACCTCAATGCCCTTGCTCGAAATCTTGTGTCCCAACACGATTCCTTCTTGAACCATGAAATGACTCTTTTCCCAATTCAGCACCAAATTTGTTTCCTCACATCTCATCAAAACCCTCTCAAGGTTTTCCAAACACTTTTCAAATGAGCTGCCATAGACTGAGAAATCATCCATAAACACCTCCATAATATCCTCTATTAGCTCATCAAAGATTGCTATCATGCACCTTTGGAAAGTTGCAGGTGCATTACACAACCCGAATGGCATTCTTCGATATGCAAATGTCCCATATGGGCAGGTGAATGTAGTCTTCTCTTGGTCTTCCGGTGCAATGAGAATTTGGAAATAGCCTGAAAGGCCATCCAAAAAGCAGTAGTATTCATGGCCGGATAACCTCTCCAACATCTGATCAATGAAGGGTAAAGGAAAGTGATCCTTTCTAGTTGCATCATTTAATTTTCTGTAGTCAATGCAAACCCTCCAACCAGTAACTGTTCTTGTTGGAATCAGCTCATCATTTTCATTAGGGATCACAGTCATCCCTCCTTTCTTCGGTACTACTTGAACTGGGCTCACCCAAGAACTATCCGAGATCGGATATATAATCCCTGCATCAAGTAGTTTTATCACTTCAGCCTTAACAACATCCTTCATCTTTGGGTTCAGTCTCCTCTGTGGTTGCACTACTGGCTTGAATTCATCCTCCATCAGTATCTTGTGAGTGCAATAGGATGGACTAATCCCCTTGATATCTGCTATCTTCCAAGCTATCACTTGCTTGTGTTTCTGCAACAACTGGATGAGTTTTTCTTTCTGCTTAGAAGATAGGTGGGAACTCAGAATGATGGGCAATCTTCTTTTCTCTGCCAAAAATCCATACTCAAGGTGATCCGGAAGAGGCTTCAGTTTCAAGTTGGGTGGATCAATCACCGATGGTTTTGGCTTTTCTTCCTTTGGCATTTCAATGGTCTCATATGCCCTGCATTTGAATGATTTGCTTGCTTCAAGAAAAGCAAGCTGCTCCATTGCTTCTTGACCCTCGATATTTTCCTGCAATAAACACAACTCAAGGTGATCCTTGGAAACAATGTTAGTTAAACAATTTACGGTCTCATGCTCAACAACATCATTGCATGATTCCGCCTCATCAAGTGAAAGTGAATGTTTCATGGCATCATGTATCCTAAAAATTACTTTCTCCTCACCCACTCTCAAGGTCAATGTGTCGTCATGAACATCAATAAGGGCACGGGCTGTATTCAAAAATGGCTTACCAAGAATAAGCGAAACATCCACATCCTCATCAATATCAATGACAACAAAATCATTGGGGAAAATGAAATCCCCGACTTTTACCAACACATCTTCTATTATGCCACGAGGGTGGACTACCGATTTATCGGCAAGTTGGATGGTCATGAGTGTTGGTTTAGGTTGACCAATGCCTAGCTCTTTAAACATTTTATAGGGCATAACACTTATGCTAGCCCCCAAATCAGCTAAAGCACTTTTAACCTCAAGATTACCTATAAAACATGGAATGGTAAAACTACCTGGATCTTTTAATTTCTTAGGTAATCTTCTTTGCAAAATTGCTGAACTTTTTTCAGATAAATGCACTAGAGATACTTCCTCAAGTTTCCTTTTGTTAGAAATGATATCTTTCAAAAATTTAGCATACTTAGGCATTTGTGACAAAGCTTCAGCAAATGGAATGTTAATATGCAATTGTTTAAAGAGTTCAAGGAACTTACCGAACTGAGCATCAATCTTGTCCTTGTTCAACCTTGCCGGATAGGGTACTTTAGGTCGGTATTCCTTCAAATTGGGGCTGCTTGCTTGTGGCTGCTTCACTCTTTCACTTTCAAGTGCAGCTTTCTCTTCCGAAGTAGTAGGAGGATCTTCTTCTTTTTCTTTTTCTTGCTCTTCAGTCCTCTTCTTTTCCACATCTCTATTGATTTCTTTTCCACCCCTTAGTGTAATTGCCTTAAGTTGCTCCTTAGGGTTTGCCTCAATGTTGCTAGGTAAACTTCCTTGTGGTCTTTCACTGAGCAATTTGGCAATTTGCCCCACCTGATTCTCCAAATTGTGAATGGAGGCTTGTTGATTTCTAAGGGAGGTTTCAGTTGATTGGAACCTTGTTTCAGAGGCTGCTATAAATTTCTCCATCATGTCCTCCAAACTACTCTTTCTTGGAGGGGCAGCTTGTTGATGTTGGGGTTGTTGGAATCCAGGGGGAGGTCTTGGATTATTTTGATTTGTCCATGAGAAATTTGGATGATTCCTCCACCCCAGATTGTAGGTGTTGTTGTATGGATTATTCTGTTGTTGCCTTGGCATATTCCCAACATAATCTACCTGCTCTTGCTTGGCAAACATGTTGCCACTTTGGCAATCTTGACTTTGGTGTCCACCTCCACACCATTCACAAGACATCACCTGCATAACCTTTCCTGAAGAAGAAGCCAAAGAATCAAATTTCTTATTCAATGCTTCTAATTGGGCTGTCAATGCCACCACCGGATCTAATTGGTGTGATCCCACGGCCTTCAGTTTTCCTTGCTCTCTTGGGGCTTGCCATTGATAATTGGTGATGGCCATATCTTCAATTAAGTCCCTTGCTTGTTCAGGTGTCTTGTTGTTGATGGTACCACCAGCTGCTGCATTAATGGATTGTTTACTTACATAATTCAACCCATTGTAAAATGTTTGAATTTGAAGCCATAGTGGAAGCCCATGATGAGGACACCTTCTCAGCAAATCTTTGAATCTCTCCCAGGCATCATAAAGAGTCTCACCATCTTGTTGTAAAAAGGATGAGATGTCATTCCTCAACTTGGCGGTTTTTGATGGTGGGAAATATTTCTCTAAGAACTTCTCTGCCAATTGGGCCCAGGTGGTGAAAGTTCCTGGAGGAAAGGATTTCAGCCACTTCTTTGGTCTGTCTCTAAGAGAAAATGGGAACAACCTCAGCCTAATTGCATCTTCTGAGACATTGTTTATCTTAAATGTGTCACAAATCTCCAGAAAATTCTCAAGATGTGCATTAGGATCTTCATCAGGGAACCCATCGAATTGACAAGTTTGCTGCACCATTTGAATCACATTCGCCTTTATTTAGAAGTTGTTTGCAGCAAATGTCGGCCTCCGGATACTTGATTCAGCCCCATTTAAATTGGGCTTAGCAAACTCCTGCATTGTTCTTGGTCCAGCTCCTTCCATCACTTCGAATATTTCTTCTTGTTCAATTTCCAGGTTTGCTCTTGAACTTACGTCTTCCAGATCTGCCTCCTCTTCTTCCTTTTGCTTTCTCCTCAAGGTTCTTTCTAGTTCTGGGTCTAACTCCAGTAGTTGGGATGAGCTAGATCTGGTCATAAACAATAAGAAATACCTACAATGATAGTAAACCAGCAAGAACTAAAATTAAAAATGATTAAAAAGAAAACTAAATCAACAATCTTAATTATATTACTAATATTGAAACCGTTGTCCCCGGCAGCGGCGCCAAAAACTTGATGCGTACCGTATGCTATATGCAATTACCGCAAGTGCACGGGTCGCTCAAGTAATATAATAGTGAGTGAATGTCGTTCCTCTAGGGACAAGGCCAAGTACTAGTGCAAATCTTAATTGTTGTTTAGTGAATTAATAGTTGTGTGATGTGTTGTAACTAAAATCAACTAATTAATGAATGAAAGGAAATTTAATGATGTGCACAAAAAGATTTATAATGATAAAACTATCCAGATATTGAATCCCCCTAGCCTCAATGATATTTATAAACAATCCATTCAGCTAAATCATTTAATCAAATTGAATTGGCATTCCTCTAACTTAGATTAAAGCCTCTCTCGAGCGGATTAATCCCTAATCGCTAAGTAGAGTGCTGGAATCTCTTCTCAAAACACAATTAAATAGATCATGCATTAATGACAAGGAACTATAAACCAAAGGATCTTGTAGGTCTATCTCTAGTACCCCAATCAATCCTCAATCCTTATGAGTATTCAATTCACATCAAGCTTTCTCAAGTCAATAATATGAAAATAATAACCAATCAACAAGCATGCTATTATCAATTGGAAATAACAACAAGTATCATAAGAATAAAATAACTCAATTAATTGATTCAACTGAATACAATTGTTCAATTCATACAAATTGGCTAGGGTTCATCAATATCTAGATAGAGAAAGATTTAGTTCATATTAACAGCTAGAAAAACAGAGTAAGATAAATGAGTAAGAGAAACCAAACAATTCATGGCAGTGAATCTGTATTTCTTCACTTGAGCTCTTGATTCTTGGTTTAGGGCTTGAGTATGGTGTTGATCTTCCTTCAATCTCAGCTCAAGACCCTTCTCCTTGCTCCAGCAGATGGCTCTCCCTTCTCTTCTTTCTTCTCTGTTTCCAGAAATGCTCCAGGAAAAACTGCTGTTCTTCTCCCTCTCTTCTCTTTTTAATCCCTTCCAAATCTCCAGCCCATGCCTCCAGCTCACTCATCCCATCCATTGTCTACCACTTTCCCTTGGTTCATCACCCTTTTCCCTGATTTAGGCAAGCTTTTCTTTTCTTGTTCTTTCTTTTTGACAAAAGCCAGCTATTGTCCCCCCACTTATTCCCCAATCAGTGCAAAGAATCTCACTTTTCGATAGGTGACACAACCACTGACACGCCCATGTCACTGGGCGTGTCATAGGCACTGTGATCTTGAACCAAAGGCACGTCCACTGACACGCCCGTGTTACTGGGCGTGTCATAGCCACTGTAAGTCTGAATAAAAGGCACGTTCCTTGGCACGCCCGTGGTACTGGACGTGTGATAGCTACTGTGAGTCTGGATGAATTACACGCTCATTGACACGCCCGTGGTCCTGGGCGTGTCGCAGCTACTGTGACTTTGGACAAATGGCACGTTTGGTGACACGCCTATGCACTGAGCGTGTCATAGCCATTGAATGCAGAAACAGGGGCACGTCTAACGACACACCCGTGTGCGTGGGCGTGTCCATTGACAGATTTTGCTCTTTTCTTCTACTTTCATCCGTAATTGCTCTGAAATGACCAAATGCCTCAAATTATCGAGAATTCCTGAAATTATCCTTAAATTGCACTTTGAACAAACAAATTAAACTCAATTTGATAATAATCATATTAAGAAATGGGAATAAAATATCATTAATTGTGTACTTATCAATCAACATGCATCCCACCACAAAGTCAAGGTCTTTCATATTTTGAAAAATCTGAAAGGAGAGGCTCTTAAACACGATCTGGAGGGGGAAGAAACCTAGCAAAAGAAAATAGAGAAAAAAAACTAAGGTAAAGGAAAAGAAGAGAGGAGAAAGAAGAATTTGGGACTGTCGACGGTCAGAGGGTCAGTGATAGCTCTAGATCTAGAGCAAGAAAAAAAGAATTATTCTCTATTAAAGAGAAGACAAAACGTCCCAAAAAAAAAGAGAGAGAAAAGAGAGAATAAGTCTGTAGGCCCTTGATTTTTTACCTTATTCAATAATAATAATAGAAAATTGATAATACTATACCTTTCTCTTTTTGAGCAAAATGATATTATATCTCTTGGTCCAACAATAGACTCAGCCCCGCTGCAATCTCAAAAATAAATGAATTTTAGGAAAATTATTAATTGAATTTGGATTTTAAGAAAAAATTCAGTCTTTGTAAATAAACTATCCTATCTAAATCCAATGCTAGACATTAATTTAAAATTCCGAATACAAGTTTGTTATTTTTTATTTAGAGAGAAATAGAATGTAGGTTTTTGAATAAGAAAATAATAAAATGTGATTCTTTTTTATTGATAAAAATACCTACTTATATATATATATATATATAGTTCTTGTTAAGTTAATAAAAAATTATAGCACTAATAAATATACCATCCAATTTGATACTTCACTTTCTCAATTTTAATAAGAATCTTTACAATATTTCAATTAAATTTATATTTTTTTATTAGCAACTTCACTACTAGTGAATACAGAATTGAAATCGCACTTTTCACATTTTTGTTAAAAATTAAGACAAACTATAGATGCAAAACCAACCTTCTGATAAGTAGTGTTTTTAAAATTAGTTACCAAAAATTAATTCACTGAAAATTAAATTTATAAAAAAAAGTCAAATTTGATAAAATCTGTTGATTCTTATTGAATCGGTTCCCTAAATTTTAAGTCATTTTGAATAAAAATTAGAAAAAAAATTAGATTATTTCTTATATGCATTAAATTAAATATGTGATATTTTTAAATTGATATTATTTTAAAATTTTCTATAATTTTTAAATTGTTTTATTAATATCTTAAAATAAAAAATTTAGAATATTATTATATTAAATTCGAATCAACGTGGAACCTAAATTATCAATCAATGTTCGTCTAATTTTAAAAACACTGCTAATAAGAAAAATTAAAGATTTATTTAATTCTTATTTTTATTTCATTATATCAAATATTGAAATAATTACCAAATTTAATAATTTCAATGTTATGAAGGTTTTACCATATAAGGTTCTAAATTACTTGAATTAATTCATCAATCAATTGATGAAATGAGAAAAAAAAAATCCTAATTATGTACTGAAACATATAAAATTATTATAGTACTTTATATTATTTAGCTCTTCGTACACATAATAAAGCCTTGACTTTATTTAGCCCTTGTATTAGTCTTTTCATTTAAAAATATAAATAATCAGCGAAATATCGAGTTCATTCAGTTTTTCAATCTTTTTAAAAATAAAAAATTATCACTACTTTAATAAGAGACTAGAAATATTAAAAAGAAAAGCTAAATACATGAGGCCCATAGTATTATCAATCTGTTGAAAATTTGGCATTAATGCCAATTTTGGATTTATATCAAATTTTCAATCTGTAGATGACAAAGAACACAAAACTACAAAGCTTTGATAAGAATCAAAGTCCTATTTTTATGAAAGCAAATTTATATTTTAAAAAGAAAGAAAAACTCAACTACTTTACATGTATCTTCATCACTTCATATCACATCCAATGATCCAAAACCAAAAAGGCATTGAAAAGCAAGAAAGAACCCTGTTTTGGATTTAAGAGCTAAAATCCAAAAGTGAAGAAAGAAAAGCAAAAAAATATGACGAAAACAATATCAAAACCATATCTGTCAGAGGGATTTGATGGAACTGCTAAAACAGTAACAACATCAGCTATAAGAATAAATGCCAAAACACAGTCCATCCATCCATCCATTCATATATTTAAGTCACCCCATGCACTGAATCAAACCACACTTTCCCTCCTCTTCTTTCCCCCTTCTTCTTCCTAATCTTTTTCAGTCATTACTGAACTACTACCACTAGCACCACCATCCTATTCTAAAACCCACCCTACAATACCTAAAAACACATTTGTCCATTTCAAAGACAAAGCAACAAAACTAAAATTTTAAAAAAGTATTACTTTTTTTTTCTCTTTTGAGAAGTCTTCAAACTGTGGATTTGTGATCAGGACCAAAAATGATAATTGGAAATTGCTTCAGTAGCTGCTATCAGGGCCATTATTATTGTTGTTGTTGTTGTATTTCTTGGAAGAGCCTTTGCACATGCCAACTGGGTACTTAATTGCATTTAGTTCAACTTTTCTCAGAGCAGCTCTTCCCAAGTCTATTCCACAAATATCAGAAAGCCTTACAAGATATAGCAGAACATCAGAAAGCTCTTCTCCTAAATGAACTTTCTCTTCTTCTTTCCAATCTGGCAACCCTTTTGGCACCTCTCCTTTCCATTGAAATATTTCTGATAATTCTCCAACTTCACCCACCTGTGATTCAAAATCAAAAGTCCGAGATTTAACCCATCAACTAAAAATCACTGTTTCGAGATTATCTTTTTGGTTGGTTTTTGGATTGTGACACAAAAGTAAAGCAAAAGGCAAAGTTAAGAGGAAAAGTGGGCTCTTCAGGTTTTTGGTGATATAAATAACAAAAAGGGATGATCTATTTGCACAGTTCAAGTTTGACCGGTATAAAGATAAAAAAAGGAATTTGTTTATATGTACAGAACATGATAATAATAAGTAAATGGAGTTAAAAAACCCTAACTTGAGATTGAAGAAAGTAATTTAGAGAGTAAAATAAATTTTAAAATTTAAAATTGCTCACTTAAAGAATGGTTCTTGTTCTTTATTATAAAGAAAAACAAAACAAGGTGGAAAGCCAAAACTATTAAATTTTCAAATAAATCCAACTTGTTTCAGTCATGTTCTTTTGGTCAAATAATTAAAAACCAAAGACAAACTCGGATAGAAAACGAAATAAAGTACAACACTAACAAGGAAAATTACAAAATTTTCGTTCTTGTTTGGTCAGATAAAGAAAAATCAATCAGCGAAGATGTAGTAAAATCAATCAGCCAAACACCCACAAATGAATACAAGAAAAAAAACCCCCTCCAAAGCAGAGAAGTGAAATTGACTATATGAACTGATCATAAAAATTCAAACTTCAGAAAATGGGTATTTTCACAAAAACGTACCAGAGCCAAAAGCAAGTTTCTTGGGCTATGAAATTTATCCCAGTCCCTTTCTTTAGCAAACTCAGCCATTTTCTTTCTGAGAAGATCAAGAGAAACACTTTCTCCCTCCTCCGGTACACCAGTCATAGTTACGTTTTCCAATAAACCAAACAAGAAGAGAAAATTAGATATAACCCTATAAGAGAGAAGGTGATGGTTGTGTGTGTATATATATACGTATATATATAGAAATCGATAGCATTTAAAGGGTGAGAGAGAGAGAGAGACTAAAACACAACAGACTGCTTTGGAAGATAATTAATTTTGGTTTTGCTAATATAGAAAGAGAGAATTCTTTTTAATCCATACCAGAAAGGCCTGGAACTACTGGCTATTGCCAGTTGTCCCAGGTCATAATCACTCGACGGATGGACCTTTCTTTGCAGTGAATGACACGTGTCAGTAAACTTGATCATGCCTCGATCTCTCATTGTGGGATCATATTTTGCCTCTTCCTCTGCTGCTCCCTCCCTGATTGGCTAATTTTCAAAACTTTTCGAGTATTTTTCCCGTGTTTTTTTTATATTTGATTTTCACTTAAAAATATTTTGATTTTAAAAATTATTTTTAATATTATTAAATTACTTTTTTAAAAATTTTTATAGTTGAATATTTTTAGTGTTGATATGGTCCATTATCTGCGAAGCAAGGTAGACCAATGGGTCATATAGGGACTGATGAACCTCTGCAATCATATACACTAAAATAAAAAGGGAGATTAGTCTACCGATCTTTTTTTTTTTTTTTTTTTTTTGTAGAAAGGAGTCTGAGAGAGAAATTGTGCGAAAATGAGGCGATAAAGAGCTGAACCAAGCTTTCAGATCAGCAGAGACATTCAAGCCACTATCGGTAAGAAGTGGCAGAACCAGAAAATTATGAAGGGGGCAAAATTTAGAAAAAAAATTATAGATAAATTCAAAATACAATAAACATTTAATATTATAATAGTTCAATAATTAATTTATATTTCTAGATTGACTACGACTACGAGATGATAATTGTATTCTATGAGTTTGTATTTTTTGAAAACGTTGTATGATAGCTTCATTTTTAATTTTTACAAAAATATTTTTCTCCACATAGCACACCAAGTAGTCGATTAAAAAATCATCTCCCATCTTATTACGCAAATCCATTTTGATAACATTCATTGCTGAAAAAACTCTCTCAATAGTAGCAATTACAACAGGTAAGACTAAAACTAACTTAATAAGTAAATTTACCAAATGAAACACAGTGTCGTATCTTGTCTCAATCATTTTCTGAGCAAATAGGATCAATATCATTCAAATTAGAGAAAACTTCATTCCATTTTACATCAGCAATATAGGTCTTAAGTTGATCATGAAGTATCATTCGATTATTGTTGGAGAAAACATATGGATATAGTTCAACAAGATGAAGTAACATAAATATATTAAAGTTGGAGAAAGAGTATATAGGAGAAAGACAATCAATGCATAAGTAAATCCGTACTTGATTCACAAAAATGACTCTTCATTTCTTGTGCAATAAAATTAATAACCTAATATTTAATGAAAGAAAATAAGGTTGTAGTATAATAAATAGTTGAGTATTAGAAAAATGATTCATGAAGGAAAAAGAGTATTTGACAAAATATTTGAACTCGAAAGTGATAATAATAAGTAATAGGAAGATCACATGTTTAGAACGCAGACGATCTGGAACATTATTTTTCATATTAGGCATTGTCACACCATGATTCATACAAAAGTCGTTAACAACTTTCAATAATTCATCACAACTATTCTCCCTAGAGTTTTGCAATTATTGTTTAGCAGTTGCAATCAAATGTACAACATTGCCAATGTTTTGATCCTTTCTTTGTAAGACTTGAAATAGATCATTTGTCATTCCTAAAACGTTCTTCATTAAAAAAGTAATTAAAATAAACTCATAACTTTTCATTTTGTTAACCAAACTCACAACTGTCCCTCGATTTTTTCTTTCAGCACCATCGTCTGCTATGTTTTAAAGAACCTTTTTCACTGCAGACCACATAGAGAGAAGGCGGATAATTCACCCCGCATATTAGAAGTCCCATTATATCCTTGACCCCCTAACTCTACTAAGTGATAATCCATGTTTCTTAAAAAAATCATTAATTGCACTTTTCAAATATTGAGTAGATGTGTCATTTACATGTGCTACTCCAATAAATCGTTCAATCACTTGTCCTAACTTATTAGCATATATCAATACCACAGTCATTTGACCTTTCACTGAATTATCTCGAGCCTCATTAATTAATAAATAGTAGAAGTCATCTTCAATATCCTCAATAATGGCTCGTGTCGTCTCTAAAGCGCAAACACTTACTATTTACTTTTGGATATATGGAGAAGTGAGTTAGTTATTTTCAAGAGCATTTGAACTTACTATTTTTTCCACATCAATATTGCGTTTCCTGTACCAATCAAAAAGTCCAAGAAAATTATCCCTGCAAAGTGACGTTTTTGACTCGTCATTGTAACGATCTCACTTGCACGGTCTTACGATAGCTGGTCTATTAGGCCTTTTCTCCCATAGGTGGACCGCAGTCCTAGCCCTCAACCCTGCAAACCGCCACAGTATTGGACCGCCCTCGCGGGCTCCCAGCAGAATTTGTTTATTTAGCTTAAATGGTGTACAAACCATTCAAGTCTCCTCCCAGGATCGAACACTTGACCTCTCACTTAAGAGAGCCAGCGTGAGCCATCCAGTACCATTTCTACCAGTGGCTCTCTTAAGTGAGAGGTCAGGTGTTCGATCCGGGGAGGCAACTTGAATGGTTTGTACACCATTTAAGCCAAATAAACAAATCATGTTTGAGAACCCGTGAGGGCGGTCCAGTACTGTAGCGGTTTGTCAGGTTGAAGGCTGGGACTACGGTCCACCTAAGGAAGAAAAGACCCAATAGACCAGCTGTTGTAAGACCATGCACCTTTTTAACTGTAACGACCCCACCTGTATGGTCTTACGACAGCTGGCCTATTGGGCCTTTTCTCCCGTAGGTGGACCGTAGTCCCGACCCTCAACCCGGCAAACCGCCACAGTACTGGACCGCCCTCGTTGGCTCCCAGCATAATTTGTTTATTTGGCTTAAATGGTGTACAAACCATCTCGGATCGAACACCTGACCTCTCACTTAAGAGAGCCAGCATGAGCCATCCAGTGCCATTTTTACCACTGGTACTGGATGGCTCACGCTGGATCTTTTAAGTGAGAGGTCAGATGTTCGATCCGGTGAGGCGACTTAAAAGGTTTGTACACCATTTAAGCCAAAATAAATAAATCCTGTTGGAGGGCCTGCGAGGGCGGTCCAGTACTATGACGGCCTGCCGGATTGAGGGCTGGGACTACGGTCCACCTAAGGGAGAAAAGATCCAATAGACTAGCTGTCATAAGACCATATAGGTGGGGTCGTTACAATCATGTCCTCTAAAAGCCAATATGTATAATAGAAAAAAATGAATTATGTCAATAATAGTAGCCAAAAGTGTCCGATAAAAAGCCTCTTGTTCTTGGCTGAAATTAGATAACACATGAGATATACTTTGTCTTTGATTTTTGAAGCTAAAATATTTTATTCGTGCATTATTGTGTGGACTAGTTGGACCGTCAACATATTCATTAAATTTTTTTAATGATTTTTTTTCAATTACCGACACCAATGGATGTGAAGACATTATTCTCATGCTTAGCTCCTCTATTCGAGTAAAAAAGATAACACCAGAGATAAAAGATTGCATATTTGGATATGTTATACTCTAGCCACTCGTATTTAGAGAACCAAACATCCCTAAAACTTATTTCAATTTTTTTAATTCTCTTTGTGAAAAATTATGTCCATAAGATTGACAAGGTCCTTTAGCTAAATACTGTCTCCTAACATCATCCCTAATCTCAACATCATATTCATATATAGGCTTAGGCAATGCTGAATTACCAATAATATCATTAAAACTAAACTCCGAACACCTTTTTTTACTGCTAGCTTCCTCACCACCACTAGTTTCTCCGCTGCCACTTGCTTGACTACTTAATGTCTAGTTTTGGATCGAAATATTCGACGATTTACCCCGTACTCTCTTAGTCTTGATAAAAAAATTATCCATATCTATTTCAAGAATTTCAAAATTATTCACATAATTGCGATACTCTAAATTCTTAATTTATATTAATATGCAACTTAATTGATATCATAAGTAAAATAATAAATTAAAAAACACAAATCATTCACCAAATAAAATCAAAATAACAAATTAAAATTAACAAATTAAACAATACATCTTTAAAAAATTAAAATAAAAACTAATTTTAAAAATACAAATCAAAACCTTAAATCCTATTTTTCATCAATATTCAAATTCACTCACTTAATAAAATCAAATTAATAAACTAAAATCAACAAATTAAACAATACATTCTAACAAAATTAAATAAAAACTAATTTAAAAAAATATTAATAAAATCCCTAAATCTCAATTTTTCATAAATATTCAAATACATTCCCTAATAATATCATAATAATAAATTAAACTCAACAAATTATATAATATATCTTCAAAAATTAAATAAAAATTAATTTAAAAAATACTAATCAAATCCCTAAATCTCAAATTTTCATAAATATTCAAATACATACCCTAATAATATCAAAATAATAAATTAAACTCAACAAATTAAATAATATATCTTCAAAAATTAAATAAAACTAATTTTTAAAAAATACAAATCAAATCCCTAAATCTCAATTTTTCATTAACCTTAAACTTCATCAACCTAATAAAATTAAAATCAATACATTAAACAATCTAAATAAATACACAATCAAAACAACAAATCAAAGACTAATTTTAAGTTTTTTAAAAAATCTAAACATAATTAACAAAAATACAAAAAAAATATTTAAATTAAAAAATTAAAAAAAATTCTGCCTACCTCTTGCGTCACTGGTTGATGGCGTTCGGCGATCGTCACCGGTAAAGTCTCCTCCCCTGCTCTGTCGGCCAGCCTCCTCACCGCCCCTACTCCTCAACTTTCTTCTTCTTGCTTTTTGTTTTATCCAAGCTTGCCCCTGCCTTTTAAGAGCTTTATTTTTTTTAATTTACCTTAGCTGAAATGGTGCTGTTTCAGTCAAGATTTTAAAAATATATATAATCTGCCTTGGTTGAAACGACGTCGTTTCAGCCAGAATTTAATATATATATATATATAATTTATCTTGGCTGAAACGATGTCGTTTCAATCAAGGCAAATTTAAAAAAATAACAGTGTTTTCTTCCTTGTAGCCTACAGACGAGAGCAAACACAGGGGGGAGGGGGGGGCAACCCCTATCTCTGCAACTCTGGGGACCATAAGCTCCCCTTATAAGGGCTTCTGGTCGCCAGCGAGGGGTGGTCCATTTCTCCCTTAGAATTCTCTGTCTCCACCCTTGTCAATAAGCCATCGGCCATCCATTTTTTACCTCCTTCGGAGAACAGCTAGTTCTGCCACTGCCTTGAAGATTCAAAAGAAATGAGAGTTTTCATAATTTTCTTCAATGATGTGAAAACGGAGAAAATTTTCTCCATATTGAGAAGAGTACACGTCTTGTTTTTGTGAAAATTCCCGTCCTTGTCTTTATAGGGTCCTATGCACATAAATCATTTATATATAAAAATTATATTATATATTTTTAATATAAAATAATTTTTTAATAAATTAAAAAAATTAAATTATATAAAATATAAATAAAATTATATAATTTTAAAATATACCATATATACATAACCAATTAAGTTATGGCACAAACAATTTAATTTTCAACAAAATATTTATCATCTAAAAAAGCATATTAAATTACTTTACATACGAAAAATATACTTTTATTTGAAAATGATAAATAATTTTTATTAGAAAATGACAAATCTCTATATGAAGTGAACACATAATATTTAAATAAAAAATGATAAAAATTTATGATAAAAATTTAAATTACATTTAGTTTTATTTTAAAAGATAAAGAACACGAAAATAAAAAATAAATACTAAATTCTAGATTTATATTGATTGAATTTTTTTTTGAATATAAACTACAAACTAAAATACATAAAATTAAAAAAATTACATAAAAAGTAAATAATAAATTTAAAAAAATGTGAAGAAAAATAGATAGAGTTGCCTCCTGATAATAAACTTACAGGAACCTTATTTTCAAATTAAAAAAAAAAATCTATAAAAACTTAGAAAAAAAAAGCAGCCAATACTTCAAGACAACTAGTGAATAAGGAACATTATATTATACATGTTATATTTTAATTATTTATATATATATAATATATTTAATTTGATATATTTTATGTTATTGTATTTTAAATTTTATTATATAGTTATTGAATTATTATATTATTAAATGTATAATTATTATGATTGTTAACTTTTTATATTATTTAATTTCATTGTAAAAAATTTTAAAAAATATAAAATTTTCGTGGATGCTAGAATGAGGCAAATTGATCATGTTTATGATATGGGAATAGAGATGAAAATTTTTCGTCAAAGCAGGGATGAAGATGAAAATTACCCCGTCCTCCTCCAAAAATAAATTTATTATTTAAATTATAAAAATATTTTGTTATTAAGAATTTATAAAATATTTTGAATAAAAATATTAAAAAAGCGAAAAACAGAAAATTATTAACGAAGAGGTTTAAATTAATTTACAAAAAATTATTTATGAAGAGGTTTAAATTAATTTTCAAATATTAATTTTTGCTTTAAAATTATTTTTTATAAATTAATATGTTTTTGGTACAGCAGATAATTATTTACGAATAAAATTACATATTACACATAATAATTTTTTGGACCCACTGCATAACCTATACTACATAACTCAATCATATTTTAAAAAAATATTTATATTTGTTAAGATTATTTTTATTTTCAATTAAAATTTATTTGAAAGTTATTTTTAATTTTAATACTCCCTCCGTATTATTTATATAGAGAAAATTTTTTTTTTGGTGTATCTTTTATATAGAAAATATGTCATTTTAGATAAATTTTAGAGAGTGGAATGAGACAAAATATTATTTATATTCTTATCTTAAAAATTTAATTTGAAAAATTTTTTTTTTAAAAATATTTAAATAAATAGAGATAAAAGAAATAAAAATTTTTTAATTTTTATATTCATCTTATTTTTTTTATATAAATGATACGAAGAGAGTATTTCGTTGTAAGAATTATGATGGATGCTCGTTATGGTGGTTACGGAAGCAGAGGGCAGAGTCCCAATCCGCCAGTATCAGAGTGTGGCTGCCACTGTGTCCGCGCAGTGCCTCACAATTCACATTCACGTTAGTTTTTGACACTTTAGGCGGCCCCACCAATGACCCACCTCTAAAATATTTCTTTTAGATTTATATTAAAAAATTTTACTTTTCATTTTTATAAATAAAGTCTTAAGAATAATAATTAAGAAATAAAGTATAATGTTATTAAACTTTTTTATTAAACTTTTTTTTATTTTATTTATCTTTATAAAATTAATTAATTAATTATTTTATTTAAAATAATTGTTCTTAACTAGTATTTTTAAGATACTCCTTAAACAATTAATTTTATTTTTTTATTTTTCAAGATAGGATTCATACGAAAAAAAATAAATTTTAATATCTATAAAAATTGAGTAATTAACATTTTGCTCATTATTCTTTAAATTTTTTTGTCTTTCAATTAATTTAAATGAAAAGTGTAAAATTTTACAATATTAAAATATTATGATATAGTAATCCATTTAATTTAAATAAAAAAGTAAGACTTTAAGAGATTTATAAATTAAAAATATATTATTATGATAAAATATCTGGAAATATTTTAATATAAAATTACCAAATTAAAATATTACCAAATTATCTTTTTAGAATTTTAATTAGTATACTAAAAATTAAAATATTATAGAAGCTAAAATATTAATAACTAAATCTTAAAATTTTGTATACAAATTCTAACTATTGATAAAAATTAAAGGCCATGATAATTTTGAAATAATAGCCATTGAAATATTAATTATGATAAATTTTATAAGTGTTGTAATAATTTATTTTATAAAAAATTATTTATTTTTTTAAAAAATAATATAAAAATATATATATATAAAATAGTGATCGAGAACATTTTACAATAAAACTATATTAAAAATTTATTTATTTGTTTATAAAGAATCCTCTTAATTTTTTTTAAACAGAAGAATCCTCTGAATTTAATGTATTTTCTATTGTTCAACAATACATCCTGACTATATAAAATTACCATATCAAGCTATTGCTTATCATAAAAAAATTTTATATAAATTTTATTTCTAAATTGAGATAATAACATTTATTTGTCATGAATTCATGTTGTACTCTTTTTTTTTTTCAGTAGAAAAATAAATAACAATATTGATGGTGTACTTCTCGATGCATATATAATTTAATTAATACCGTCAATACTGTAATCCTACGTCATTATATTATTATACCTTATTGGTGTGCATATTTTTAGAAACTGAAACTGATAACATCCCATAAAACCGAATCAATTTTAGTTGAATTTTATCAATTCATAATGTATATTTAAATAAAATTAAATTTATATTTTAAAAAATTAAATTTAATAGAATGATCAAATTAAAATTTATTTTTTATTTAAACTCGAATTCTGGTGACAAAGTTATATAAATATATAATATTATATATGTTATACATATATATTTATAATATATATTATATAATTCAGTTTGACTGAATTTTGATTAGTAAATATATATATAATATTATATATATTTATAATGTATACTATAAAATTCGATTCAATCTAACTCAAATTAAGAGTAAATAAGTCGGTCAAAATAAATATAAAATCAATCGAAATCAATTTGATATATTTAATATTTAATCTGATTTAATCGAATTAAAATATATCATAAATTCAATCAAATCAGACCAATATTTACTCCCCGTAAATATACCTTATAATAATATTATAACCTAACTGATATAGGTTGTATTTATTTCATTAAAATCAACTATTTAAGTTAATGCAACAAAATAAATTTTTTTATATATACATATCAAAGAAAATATGAGTAGAGAAAGGATTCACATGTAAAACTTTTGTTATTGACATTTGATAGGAATTGAAACATACATCTCAATTAAATTAATTGAACTGTGCACATTTATTTTATGTATATAATAGTTTGATGAGAATTTAATTTTAAATTTCATGATTTTGATAATAATTTAAATTGGTCGATTGTGATTTTTTTTTCTATAGTGATATTGACACCATTAAATTTAATGGTTGATAACAATTTCAATAATAGTAATAGTTGTTGATTGGCATGTAGCAACCAAGAAGAAGGTAAGGTATTGGACATTGTTATTATGGAGAGCAATGGAGAGTCAATTTTATTACCTATTATAGGGACCAATTATAGGAAAAAATATTAAGTTGGATGCCTTCGCGGCATTTCCAATTTGGTTGTGCGGGTAATAATGTGGATGTGTAACAAACTTGAAATTTGCAACTATGTTGTGTTGCTTTCAATAGTGCTTTTTTATTTTAAGAAATAAGTGTAATTTTTCTTATTTTTTATAAAATAAAAAAATTAGGCTTATAAATTTATATTAATATAATTTCATTTTTGATATTTTTATGCAATAATTCATCTGCCTTTCTTTTTAAAAAAAAAAAAAATAATTAAGTAGTCAATTTTGATGCTAACTTGACAATATAAGGTAACATGTAATGCCACCCATAGGTTTCGCAAATATGCAAATAATTGGTAATATTCTTTTTTGTTTTCTTTTTTTGTATAAAGATATCATAAGGTACAGATGAACTAACATAAAATTGGAAAAAATGTTAAAGTAGTATCAAATATCAAAATTATAATTATATCAAATACTATAAATAAAATTACAATTAATGTCTTTAACATTTTTTTTAAAAAAAAAGCCTTTTTGATTGCTGATTTATAAAATTTCATTAATTCTTTTTTTTGGTATTCAAGTTATTGTGATTTATTTTATTATATACTTAAAAATCAAATTTAATGTTAATGTCGTTAACATTTGTTATTTAATATAAATTAAGAAAATGTATTTTCTATAAAATAATTCTAATAGGCATTATATATGAGAAATACTTTTAATATTCACTTTAATTTTAAATAATTATAAAATCTAAAAAAATTGAGAAAAAAAGATTTAAATTTTAAAATATTAAATATTTTAAATCTCAAATTTCACTCGTAGAAAAATATTTCATAGGTTTCAAGAATGAAATAAATCCATAAATTCTACAAATTCCTTAATGTAATAGGCATATGTTACCATCATTATATATAAAATTAAATGGATGGGGATATTTAAACCTTATAAAAATACTAAATACACACAATTTATTAATTCACACCTCTATTATAAAATTTAAAATTTAATTTTTTTATTACTATATGTATCATCCATAATTTTAAAATTACATAAAAATAATTAATACAAAAGGATAATTAAATATGTTAAAAGGGATATACATAGTATATATATAGTATACACATAATATATACACATGTGTGTGTATATATATATTTATGTTAAAAAAGTTAAGGTAGAAAAAAAATATATGGTGGGGATTTAAAGAAAAATAAAATATATAATAATCAATCAATTAATTATATAAATATATAAGGATGTGGATGGAAGACAAAAACTAAAAAAACTCATATTTTTCTTTTTCTCTCTTCCATGGCTGATTTCTCCGAGTTCTTAAGAGGAGAAAATCTTTTCTTTAAATACTCAAATTTTCATTAAAAAGTTAAATAATTCAAGAAAATTTTAAAAATTGATCAAGAATTACTACAAGAATATCACTGATAACCGATAAAAAAATTCATCGATGATCCTTTTTTTTGTTGGTAATTACATTTATCTACAGATTTTCAATAAAAAAATTTTGTAGCCATATTTTTTGCCCGTAATAAAATACAGAGAAAAAAATTTATCTGTCGATAAATTACCAAACAAAATTTTTTTTATTGGTATTGCCGACATAATAGTAGTAGAAAAAAATTGCCGACAAACAAGATATTTCGATCGGTATTACCGATAAAAATATAATTCAGTCGGTAGTATCGACAGAAATCTATCGGCCAATACGACAAATGGATCCATGAAATTTTTGAGAAAATTTTTTTTTATTGATAATATCAACAGAAAAAATATTTATCAGTATTGCTGACAAAAATATTATGTCAGTAATGTCAATGAAAGTCATTGTTGTTGGTAAGTTCAAGAAAGCTAGCCAACATAAGATTAATCCATCGTTAAATTAAAACAAAAAAAATTTTTGTAATTAGTTTTTATTATTGAAATATTAAATAATTTTTTATTTTATTAATTTTTATAACACAAATCTTTAAAATTGTCTAAAAAAATTTTTTTGTAGGTAATATAGACAGAAAACTTTTTGTCGGTAAAATAGAATATGAATTTTTACCAATTAAATTTTTATTTTTTTATTTCATTAATTTTTATATAATATGTACTAAAGAAATTAAAATATGAAAATTAAATTGAATAAATTATAAAATATAAAATAAATATACATAAATATAATAAAATATACATAAATTATATAAAATTAGCAAAAAAAAATACATAAATACAATAAAAAATATATAAGGTGGCGGTGGAGGTAGACGTGGAAGTGAAGGATCAGGACCATCCAGAGCATAATCAATAAAAAATATTTATTGATTATAAACAATAATCCACGATGACACAAAAATTTAACATAAATACATAAAAAAAATATTTATCACAGATTATCAATAAAAAACACACATAAATGCATACATAAAAACAAAAAAAAAAGTACAACATTTAAAAATACACATAAATTCATGCAGAAATTTTTTTAAAAAATTAAAACATATTGCATTAATTAAATTAAATAAACACATCTCCCCTTATTTGAGATATAAAAAAAAAAAATTTTCTTCTTGCCCAAAAAAAAATAAATAAACACATATAAAAAAAATCTATAAATACCGTTTTTTCTTCAAAAAAAAAACCACAAAGCCCCAAAATTATTATTTCACACTGCAATTAAGAAAAAAAATTAAAAATCACAACATTTCTCCATTGCATCCGAAAAAAATAAAAAAATAATTTATCTCCTCTTAATTTTATCTGCTTTTATATAATTTTATCCGAAACAATTTTTTTTTAAAAAATTGCATAGTATATAATCTATGTATAAACTTAAGAAAAAATAAAAAATGGTGTATTTGAAATTTCCGCCATTCATCATCGCCATCGCCAACCAAAAAAGAAGAAGAAGATGAGGCAAAGAGGGAGGCGGCATAGAGAGGGAGGAGGAAGAAATGGTGGAAGAGAGAGAAAAAAAGAAAAATTGTATACTTAGGGTTTTTACTTTACCGACAAATATAATTTTCTTTCTGTAATACCACAGATAAATTAATGTATCGGTAAATGAAAAAACAAAAATGTTAGTTTCACAGCTCTCATTTACCGACAGAATAAATTATTCTTCGGTAGTATCGACAGAAAGTTACATTCTGTTGGTAACCAAAAAGCTATGGGTTTCCTGCTCATAGATATCGACAGAAGTGACTATTTATTGGTAACAATGAGAGACAACCTATTCTATCAGTATTATCAAGAGAAAATTATCAAGAGAAAAGATTTTTCTCTAGCTAATCAACAATTACAAAGGCAATAATAATTTCACCATTTTCATCTATTTATCGAGAGACTTATTTTTTTCTCGGTAAATAATAATAATTGTAGTGCTGATCTCGGTAATTAAAAATTATTATGGCAGTAATCTTTCCACCAACGATCTTTTACTTACTGAGAGAATAAGCCTATCTTTCAGTAATACTAAGAGAAAAAGTATTTCTCTCGGTAATTAACAATAATTATATTATGCTCCTCCTCTTAATAAGAGAAAATTTTGTCTCTCGATAATACTGAGAGAAATATTTTTCTCTTGGTAGTACCGTGAGAAGATCTTTTTTCTCAGTAATAATTATAGGATTTCAGTATATATTTATTAATTTATCGATAGAATATACATTTCTATCGGTATTACGGTGAGACAAATATTTTTTATCGTTAATAGAATGATATAAATTGCAAAATATATTTATTAATTTACCGACATATAATATTTTCTGTCCATAATACCGTAAGAAGACATTTCTCTTGGTAATCAATAATTAATATAGCGCTAATATTCCCGCCACGATCTTCTATTAACCAAGAGACCGAGCCAATCTCTCGGTAATACCGTGAGAAGATCTTTTCTCTCGGTAATAATAATCACTAAATCTAGGAGCCAATAATTCGGGCAATAATATACCCACGAATTGCACTGTTTGTCGATCATTATAGTCAATAAAGATTGGCACCATTATCTGATGCCATTTTGATCGACCTTTTTTGTCTTAAAAAATTTTGCTCTTGGTAATTTGTCAGTGTATTTTTTAATTTATTTTTTTTTATATTTTCTGTGAGTATTACCAATAAAAATTTTTCTCTCAGTATTGCTAATAAAAAATTCTCTTGATAAATTTTACTCGGTAATCTAATACATTCTTATAGTGGATTCAAGTAAGATATCGTCCTTTAAGCTTGTATTTTCTTGATTTCTAGATTATGTAAATATATAGCTAGAGAGAGAAATTAGTTTATATTGAAAAAGAATATAGTTATGAAGTGATTGTGATATGTATATATTGAATTTGTGATTAAATGGTTGAAGTGAGCTTAAAACATGAAACTAGGGTTTATGAAATTTTTAAACATAGGGTTTTGATGGGGTTTTGTTAAGATTAGTATAATTAAGGGTTATTTTGAGTAATTTAAGTATGAATATGTTTTTAATTGAAGGATTAAATTTGTTAGTTTAGGAAGGGCTTAGTCAAATTGGTTCAAAAGGTGAAGCTTGGGAAGTGAAATTATATTGATTTTTGAGCCAATTGAGGTTTGTACATACTTTGAAAATGTTTAATTACTATATTTTAGTTTTGACATAAATTACTTTGAACTCTCATAGGTTGTTATTTTTCTTTTAAATGAAGTTACTCATAAAATTTATGTATTTTTAATAAAATGTAATTTAAGTGTTGATTTGAATGTTAAACTATTTCATTATGATGAATTATAAAATTGTATAAGTGCATTGATATTATGGAATTATACATAATGTGATTATGATCATGGAAATTACATATGATGATTATGTGAGAAATATGGAAATTGATGATTTGATATGAGAATGTGAAAGTTTGAAATAATGTGGTTTTGATTGGTTGCCCTACATATGCTCTTGTTTTGAGATATTAAATTTAGCACTGTCGAGTTGGCATACCAACATTATTTTATGACGTTATATGTCTTCAGGCGAGATACACTGATATCACATATATTTATACGCTTTCGGGTGAGATATATTGGGATCATGACACTTCGGTGTCGAGAAGACATTACTTATACCCCTTCGGATGAGATATACTAATATCATATAATACCTAGTCTCTATTATCGATACCTTTGGATCGTGGTGAGCCGATTCGATATTTATAGGACTTGAATATTATGTAGGGATTTGTTTGAGTATATTATTTTATATTCATGATGCGTTTTAAGATTTATGAGTTAATAAATTGTTAATATGTGTCACATATAACTGAAGGAGAATGCATTTTACTTCATTAAAGAAATCCTTGCATTAATTATATTATGTTTTCAAAGTGTGAATTCATATAGTTGGGGGATATAAAAAAATCACAAGTTAAAAATCACTCAAATTAAGAGAAATGTATCTACAAGTAGTAATTTGGTGCTCGGTGGCATGCTAAAATGTATACTGTAGCAATTAATTAGAAATGTTAGTGAGGTGAATATTTGACAATAAAAGGTGACAATGCAATCCAATATTTAAGTTTGCAAGTGTGTAATAATTGTTTTAATATATATTTTTTATTAATATATGCTACCACACCATAATAAGGAAGGTTGTTTGCTTCTACATACGACTATTTAATTAAGTTTTAAATATAAAAACTTAACATGGCAAAAAGGAATTGTCAAATATTGATTTTGATTATTTTTTCATAAAACATTAATGATTTTAATTTTTTTCTTCTTCTTCTAATGATAGGCGTTGAATTACCTTACTAACAAGCATATCTATATTAACAAAAAAAAATTTAATATGAAAAATTTAACATGATATCAGAGCATGTACCTTTATTTTTACCCTTACTTGGATGATCCAGGCAGTGACCATTGCAATATAGGATCTTGGTTGTTGACATTCGAAGGAGAGTGTTGAACTACCCTGTGAACATGGGCAGACCTAAAGAGGGATATGGGGGTCTATTGCCTCCTGGCTCCTATATACACATACATATACAAATATATGTATTTATTTTTTTATAAGAAAAATATGTGTATCTATATATATACATAAAATTAATAATACTTATATTTTTATAATATAAAATTATAATTAATTTTATATTTATATAATATATAGTATTTATATATATTTGTGTGTGTATGATATTTATTTTTTCTTTAAAATTAATCTTCAAATATTAATTATTTTAAAATTTAAAATTATTTTTTAATTTATTATTTTAATAATTTTATTGAGTAATTATTGTTTAATGTAAAATTTAATTTATAAATATTAGTTTATTATTTTGATTACTAGATTAATTATTTTAGAATTTGATTATTAATTGAAATTTGAATTTTGATGATTATATTAATTATTTTGGAATTTGATTATGATATGAATCGAAAATTTGAGATTTTGTGATTAAACTAATTATTTTACAATTTGATTATGAATTGGATTTAGAGTTTTGTGATTAGATTAATTATTTTGTAAAAAATATTCTATCATATAAATTTATTAAATAATAATTAGTTTAAGTATTTTTTTTAAAATAACTCAAAAAATATATAAACATTATTTAAAAATAATATATATTATGTAATTTCTCAAAGAAAAATTTAAATATTGAAATAAAAATAATAAAAATTTTAGTATTTAATTATTTAATATAAAAATAAAATAAAATATTAATATTAATATCAAATATTAATATTAATTTTTTAATATGAAAATAAAATTAAATATAAATTCATCCGTAATTTTTTTTGTTTAAAAATTTTACTCCCATTCGTCTCGGTTCTGGTTTCACCACTGTTTATGAATAATTTCACATCTAAAAATGTAAGAATATGGCTTAGTTAATATAGAAATAGACTCTTTAACTTTAACAATTAGTTTTTAGAGTTGACTATTTCAGATCTATATTAAAAAATTTAATATGAAGAATTTATAAATAGGTGAGAGAATAAATAAATGATATAAATAGAAAGTTATAAAATTTCCTCAAAATATTATTTGAAGAAAGAGAAAATGATATAATTTGATTAAATTTTTCTTATTTTCTTTAAAGAATATTTTTTATTTATGAAAAAGGAAAAAATTAAGCACTCGCCAATTCAAAAAATGCTTAATGAATCACATGGCAATATATACATATATATGTACTATATGACTTAGAGAATACATTGAAATATATCCATCTGTATAGCTTTGCCCATTTATAAATGACTGAAACCGCACGAAAAGAGTGGACTTTGAGGGTCAATATTTTAATATACACACTAAACATAATATAGCAATAAATGTATACAATCTAAAAATTAAATTCATATTCGATATTTTATATTTTATAAAAAAATAAATTATAAAATCTAGTCTTAAAATTTTTAATATAGTTACTGCTATTTTAAAATATGATAAATAAGCTAGAATAAAAAAAAATAATTCTGTCACATATTATCAATCTTATGAAATAGTATTCATACAATGAAATGCTATTTGAAAAAAAAACTAACGAAATCAATAACATTTAGCATGTGATTGTTTTTTTCATGTAAAAAAATGTTTTAAAAAAAGAGATGAATAGAGAAGTAAAATGTTTGACCAGTCATGAAAGAAAGTGATAATAGTAAGGAAATGCAAGTGGATGTAGTGGAATTTCCTAAACCTAAGACTTCTTTGTGGATGTAGTGGAATTTCCGAAACCTAGGACTTCTTTCTGAAAGAGCATCATTGTGAATAAATTTATATATATATATATATGTATGGTGGGGTATAGCAAAATAAAAAATTTATGAGATTTTTAACGTAATTTAACATTCAATGTTAGTGTTTTTTTTTGAAATAATATTAGTGTATTTAATAGTGATAGGATTAAGTAATCTTATTAAAATGAAACATGTTATTTAAATGATGATAAAATTAAATTTTTATATTTATTTGAATACATGAAAATAGAAATTCACAACTGTTTAGATATTTTATTGACAGTTATCATAATATTTTATTATGATATATATTTTTTTTAATTTTAATATTAGGCTTAATATATATATAGTCACATATTTTTTTTTTATTTTTTTTAAACGAATATATTATTTAATAGGAAAGCATGGAAAAGGAAATACATCTGGCTTATAATATGAAAACAAAAGGAATATGGCCGCTCTAGCCAGAAAAGAGCAGCACCAACAAGAGCCTAAGACTAATGATAACGAATGAAAGGGATACCCATGGTATCCGAATTTACAAGCTTTTGCAAGGCATGGGGAAGAGCTGAAAAAGAAGAGTAAATGACGTTTTTCTTGTGTCTTCTACTATAAATAGCAAGATAATTCGCAACCTGATTACCTTCACGGTATATATGAGAGATAGTTGATCTTGTAGTATGAATTCTAGAATTAATCCGTCGAGCATTGACATTAGAGCGGGAAAGGATCTGGACGGCAAGAGTCTCAGAGTCAGTTTCAATGTCAATAGGCAAAAACTGATATTTAATGCACCAATCCAAACCCAACAATACAGCTTGCGCCTCTGCATCAAGAGCTGTTGTTGCTTGTATAGAAAAACCAGAAGCAGTAATCATCACACCATTTTGGTCCCGAAGCACAAAACCACCAGCAGCTCCATACCCTGTAAAGGAGGCGTCGACATTCAGTTTAAGGCGCCCATTTAAAGGCTTCTTCCAAGTAACCAAAACTGGCAGAAGATTACGCTTTTTGCCAAAATTAGCAGGCAACAGGTCCTTAAAACGGTGATCGTTCTTGGCAAACTTATCCTGAGCATGAAACACTCCCCAATTAAATAAAGTGTCCCTGATTACACGACTCAATCTAGGCAAGAAAAAGGATTCCCCGCCCCATGTTATACGGCAGTACTCAACCCAGAGGGAATGAAGAATCAGTTGCGGTATGAATTTGGCGATCCTACCTGCTCCAGACGTTGGGGAGTATTCCAACCACCACTGCATCAGCTCTCCTCGGAGAGTGTTTGCATGCGTTGGTCTAGCTAATAAGATGGGTCTATAGTTACTCCAGATGGATTGAATGAGCGCACATTTGTAAAAAATATGATCCGCTGAAGCTGCAGCAGAATGACAAAAAGGACAGCATGAAACCGTAGAGATACCCATTCTTTGTAGTCTGTTAGGCAAAGGAAGGGCGTTGTGAAACAAACGCCAGCAAAGGATTGACATCTTGGAGGGGATAGCGGAGTCCCAAATCATTTGATATGATAAAATTTCAGACTTCTTCCTACGCACCTCCTGATATGCAAGGGCCAAAGTAAATTCCAAAGACCCGGAGCCCTTCCAAGAAAGTACACCATCCTGAATACGAAACAAGGAATAAGCCAAATCAGAGATCTTACAAATTCTTTTCCAAATGCTCGAGTCAATTTGGCTGAAAGTCATATACCCCTTCCTATGATATTTTTGATGCATTAAACGAGACCAGAGGGAAGCTTCCCGATTGTAGTTCCACCATATTTTCAATGAATAGGCAGTTTGAAGTGAGAGGAGAGACCTTAAGCCGAGTCCCCCCTCATTAGTAGGGTAGCAACATTTTTCATACTTTACCCAATGATATCTTTGTTCCGTGCCTGAATCCCAGAGAAAAGAGGCAAATTTAGCTTCCAATGCTGTAATAACTTGCATAGGTAACTGCATTGCTCCAAAAGTATGAATTGGTATTGAACTAAGAACATGTTTAATTAATATTAACCGACCCCCAGTTGACAAAAGCTTCTTAGTCCAGCCAGCCAACTTCACGTCAACCTTATTAAGCAAATATTGACAGAAAGGTGCTCTGTTGATCTCCTGATAAATTGGTGCACCCAAATATGTGAAAGGGAGAGAGAGTTTTTTCATAGAGAGCAACCTGCTTATTTTTACGACAAAACTGTGAGATGCTTTTTTGGAACAATAAAAGGAACTCTTCTCCAAATTAATTGCTTGACCCGAGCCTTGTTGATAGGATTCTAGAAAAGCAGAAAAGTTTAACACACTTTTTACATCTCCGTTAAGAAAAATTAACAGATCATCTGCAAATGCCAAATGCGTAATGCTCTCACAATTTTTGGCACTTTTGTAAAATCCAATTTTTCCTCTTGCTACTAGGTCCTTTAGTCCTCTAGTGAAGCATTCTGAAGCAATAATAAAAAGCAAAGGAGAAAGGGGATCCCCCTGCTTCACACCCCTTTCTGGTTTAAAGAAACCGTGGCACACTCCATTAACCACCACAGAGAAGCGGGTAGCTTCCAGATTAGCCATGACAAGGGAAACAGTCTTATTGGAAAATCCAAATTTTAAAAGAACAGCTTTTAAGAAATCCCACGAAACCCGATCAAAAGCTTTCGCCATGTCCAGTTTAATTGCCAGATTGGAGCCTCTAGTCTTCCTATCAATGTCATGTATGAGCTCATTAGCTATCAAGATTTGTTCATGGATGGATCGTCCTTTCAAGAAACCTGCCTGCTCAGGTGATATAATCTCCTCAATAATAGGAGCCAGACGATTTGCAAGAATGCGGGTACAAACTTTGCTGATAAAAGAAGTCAAACATATAGGCCGGAAATGAGTAAAAGATGATGGATTGCTTACCTTTGGCAAAAGAATGATGTGAGAAGCACTGAAAGAGAAAGGAATAGCCAATCCCAAGAAAAACTCTTTTACCGCACTGCATACATCCCAAGCCACTATCTGCCAGCATTCCCGAAAAAATTTTCCATCAAACCCATCTGGACCTGGGGCACTAGAGGGGTCTAATTGCCATACTGCAAGCTTGATTTCTGAATCATCAGGGACTTTGTCAAGAGTATCATTCTGCTCTAAAGTAATTAAAGCTGGAATAGTAGATAACAACGATTCATAATCTTTAATACCATCTGAACTGAAAAGGTCTTGATAGAATTTCACCGCCTCTGCACCAATAGACTGTTGATCCGAAAGCCATAACCCCTCAGAATTCTTTATTGTCGAAATTCTATTCACCTTCCTGGACATCTTAACAAAATTGTGGAAAAATTCTGTGTTATTATCACCGTCTCCCAGCCACTTTATATGTGATTTTTGCTTCCAATAGATTTCTTCGAGCTTATACATACGCACCAAATCCGCTTGCTTCTGCTGCCATAAAGTCCGATTAGCCGGAGATGAGTCAGATTGGTAAATAACTTCTGCTTCAGTAGCAGCCCTTTCGGCCTCATGAATGTTATGAAACAAGTTGCCAAAGTGTTCCCTGTTCCATTGACTGATAGAACGTTTTAATGATTGGAGCTTAAGAAAAAGCCCTCTCATACCACCTCCATAAAAATTATAGTTCCAGCAACTCTGAACCATGGGCATAAAAGAGTTATCAGTAAGCCAAATGTGTTGAAATTTGAACAATTTAGGAACCACCAGATTAACCTGTTTACCCACTAACAAAAGAGGAGAGTGGTCAGACGTAGTTTTACCAAGGTGTCTAACAAACAAATCCGTAAAAAGATCATAGAAAGCAGCATTTGCCATTAAACGATCAAGCCTTTCCCAAACTCTGCCAGAGGACCGCATCCCTGTCCAAGTAAATTCACAACCATGAAAAGGCAAATCAATTAAACTACAATCATCAGAACAGGAGATAAAATCTTGCATACTCGAATAACATGGAGTCGAATTTCCTTTATATTCTGATGGAACTTTAATAATATTGAAATCTCCTCCCACCAACCAAGGCCCCGGAACAGATTCAGCTAACTCAATCATTCTACACCATAGCAGCTCACGACCAACTCGGGAATGCTTGCCATAGACCATAGATAGCGAGAAGGATATTGAAAGAGGCAAGTAGTTAATAGAACATGATAAAATCTGAGGATCATCAGAAAAATTCGAAATAGATACCGAACTGTCCTTCCACATAACCCAGATTTTGTTACTACCAGCGCAATAAACCTTATCAAACCCAAGACGATGACAATACATAACACTCTTAGAGGCATCAACCATAGGCTCAATAATGCAAATTAAGGAGAGATGAGAGTCCTTACACAAATGAATCAATCTAGAGAAAGAAGAGAGTAAACCACGCACATTCCACTGTATGTAATTCATGGAGAAAATAATTCAGGTGTATTTATAGGAGAAGAACTCACCTGCTTATTTTTTGAATTTTTGGGTCTGCCCCGTTTACGCTTAACCACAGTGAAGTCAGGCTGTAACCGTTCATCAATTGTTTTTGAAGCAGCTAAAGATTGCAACTTATTGTTAATAACAGCAGCAGATTTGCGAAATGCCTCTGAAGAGAAAATCTCATGACCATCAGGAATATTAGAATCCGAATTGTGTTCTGGGCCCTCTTCCTCTTCAGAATAGTTCAATCGATCCAAATCAGAACCAAAGGATTCTGGAGGTTTCTTAGCCTTCATGCTATTAATAAGCTGTTGGTCCAACACATCCAAACCATTATCGTTAGTAGACAGAGGTTTAAAAGAAGGATCCTCTCGAATCCCATCATCAGGCAAGAGGAGCCCTGCGCGTTCTGTACCAAGTTCAGCATTTATCGAAGTGTCACATTCGGTTGAGGAGTTCGATTGAATAATTTTAGGAATAGCAACCACAGGATTCGAAACTGGGATATCAACACTTTTAGGCTTCTGATGAGCAAAAGTTTTTTGCACCCAAACCTTTGTTTCAACTGTTGGTGCAGGCACAGCAGGTTCTGAACGAGGTAATAAAGGGCAGCTAGAAAGATCATGACCCAATTTGCAACAATCTTTACAATATAACGGTAAACCTTCGTAAGAGACAGTCTGAAAAAAGCCAGTACCTGCATCCTCTAACCAAACTTTGGTGGGAAGAATCTGAGAGAGATCTATTTCGACACATACCCTGGCTGTGGACGGCCTGGATAAAGTAGCAGTGGCTGCATCAACCTTCAACGGCGGACCCACTAAGTTAGCAATGGGAAACAGAGCAGACTTGTCAAAAAAGTGAATAGGCAGCCCATCGAAATTTATCCAAGCAGGAACTATGGGGCTGTCCACTTCAGGTCGAAAATCCCTTGTCCACTTCGAAACTCTCATTGCAAAACCATCGAAAAACCAGGTCTGCTTCAACCAACAACGATGGAAATCTTCTTCCATAGCAAATCTAAGCAAAACATGTTTGGAATCCAGAAGACCTAAGGAAAAGTCACCAGAGAACCCAATCTGATCGAGATTACGTTTCAGATTTTTAACAGTAGGCCTGCCATTATTAAAAGTACCGATTAATGTGAATCGAAAGGGAAACGCTAGGACATCTGATTCTTCTTTCGTGAAAGCTAGAGCAGGCACCCCTTTAAAGGAAGAAGGCTTCTTATTAACTAGGTGAGGGGCTGCTAGAACTGCTGGAGCAAAAGATCTATCAACCGAAAATTTTTTATCACCATTACGCAGAGCATCTGCAAAAGAGCGTGATTGAGGGGCAGCAGGCTCCAAGGGAGCCGCTGCCGGAGTGAATTTGGCCGTGGTTTACTGTAGAAAGCAAACCCTAGCGGAGTGATTAGAGTATGAGTTCCACTAATAACTAATCTTAAATTATATCAATATATATATATAGTCACATATATTTAGCAGTTTTAATCATTTTTCTCCCTCCACTGTTCAATTAACCATTTTCACCCTCTAACTTACTGATTTTATATCCATTTAACCTCTAATTTAATATATCCACGTAGTTATAAGCGCGGATAAAATATGCGCTCTGACATCATGTACATATAGACGCCATGATGAAAAGAATTAACATGTTATTTAAAATAAAAAAAAAACTAATAAAACTAATTAGGAAATTGATTTTCCCAAATGCTCAGTTATTGCCAAAATGTTTTTTTCCCTGAATCTGATTTTTTCCCTTAATTGAATCAAAGTTCTAAAATTGATTCTCTCAAATTGAATCCCCACTATTAATACCAGTGGCGTAGCCAGGATTTTAGATAAGGGGGGTCCAATTCAACTTAAATACTAAACATTAAAAATATCAAATTATAAAAGAAATAAAAAAATTCCAGATTATAAACTACAAAAAAATAATAATTTCAATTTAACTTCATACTACTTTTCTCAAAAAAAAAAAAACTTCATACTACAAAATCAAATTAAACATTTCAAATTTATAATGTACTCAAGTATTCAAGCCAATTTCTTAATTCATTATTTTTCAAATTTCAATTCATTTTAGCAAGATAAAAAAATTGCAACAAAATAAATATGAGATTAAAAGTAAGTGGTGTACCTATTCTTAACTTGTTGCCGCTGCCTTGCTGGTGCCAATCGGTGAAAGAATGAAATTGAAAAAGGAAGAAACTGTTATCTGAAAAAAAAAAGAAAGAAAAAGGAATTAACGAAGAAGAAACGTGAGAAAGAAGAGAAAGAGTCACAATTAAGTTATTCTTGTTTGTTTGTAATGGGCAGAGTCATTGACAAATCTTGTTTGTTTGTAATGGGCTTGATTAAAAGGCCCAGTTTTAAAGATTGGAAAAAAAATGATGAAAAATGTTGGGAGCGTGGATCGAAGTTGCGTGCTCTCACATAGTAAGGCCAAGCTGTTCCATCTCAACCAATGTAATATTCATTCTCAAATATACCTAAAATTTTTTTATTTTTAACTGAGGGGGGAACAGGGCCCCATGGGACCCCCTTTATCTCCGCCTCTGATTAATACCACCATCGTCATGCTTTCTCTCTCTATTTCTCTCTCTTTTCTGTGTTTTAATAATACTAATGATCAGAGAAAACTGAGAGCAAAATACACAGAGAGATAAAAAAGAAATTTGTGACAGTAGCCAAAAACAAAAAAGACAGAGAGTAATCTGAGAATTTATTAGTTCAACCAAAGCTTAATTGATATAAACCAATCTTATAATTATCAAACAGACTTCCATATTAGTTACTAGGAAGAAATCATATTGTTCAAACAAGGCTTGGTTTAGGACTATTATTTAGTGAAACCTACAACATCCGTATGATGTTAAATACTCTTGCTCATTTAATTTTATGATTACCATCATTATTCATTCTAAAACCCAGTAGATCTATTTTACTTTCTTTTTCGTTAATTAAATACAAAACCTTAATTCCATGGTAAAACTCTAAAGTTATGATGAAATCTAAGTTTTTCAATAAAAACTATAATTTTCATTAAGAACCATAAATAAGTGCTTTAATAAATAAGATCGAATTTAATCTAATGAATGATTACTTATCCCGCTTGTTTTCTTTTAAGACTATTTATTTATTTTTTCTTTGGATGTATTGTGCTTTTATGAAGGGTTGTAAGGGATATATTTCTATTTTTTTTATAGGTGTCTCATTTTATCTAGTTTGTTTCGTTTATTTTAAGAATTTTGAGACATTGTAAGAATATATTTTTATCTTATATGGGTACCCCGCTTTATACTTTGGATTGTTTATTTTATGATATGATAAAGTTTATTTTATTTTATTTCAATAATGTAGACCTGAAAAGAAAGCGGATCTTAATGAATCGAACATTATGGGGGTGTTGGGTTATTTCTCACATTCTCCATGTGTATCAAACTTTTCGAACACAGTAGGAGTTGGGGGTTCCTTAGGAATCAAATCATCCACCCTTTCTATTTACTTTCCAGTCCGTCTTGGTGGTGACTCCTATTATTCGGATTCAAATCCGTATTCTTTAAGGCTCAGAGTCTAATAGTATCGAAATTTCAAGTACCATTCCACTACGAGTAAGGGCCAAAATCTCCTCTCACAATATCGAAAGATCCTTGACTTTTAGATTTTGATAGCAGGTTACGTGCCACCTTCAGTATCATTTCTAATATGGAAGGTATAAGGGTCTTCGATTTAATCCATGATCATATATAATAATGCTTGGAACCATGATAATTTGGTTGTGTTATAGCGTAAAAATATGTTAAATTCTGTTATCTCATTTTCCATAGAAGGATAGGCGCATTTGGCAATTGATATATATACAAATTTCAATCTTCTTGGCAAGTGGGAGAGTGGCATAAAATTTGGAAATTAACTATGCCTCCTAAGGTTCGTGACTTTATTGAGTGGGTTGTATTAACAGATAAGGATATTGAGGCTCAAATTATAATGATAAGGATGACTTTTCAAATATTCAACAAATAAAATCCAAGAAGATATGTGTGTTTAGTATTAGGTTTTATTATTCTATAAATTGAGTAGTTTACAGGTTTTGTAAATATTGAAATAACAAAAACATATTCTGCTATTCAATAAAATTTCGCATTGTTCCTCCTTTTCTATCTTTGTTTCATAATTTTCTTTTTGGTATCAGAGCTTGATGGACCCAAGCAAGTCCTTAAACTGCAGGAATCTAAACCCATCAAATTCCAAATTTGATCGATATTTTCATCTTCTTCGTCACTACCATCTACAACATCCATGGCAGAATCCACTTAAAAGTTATAGTCATCATCGTCCATTTTAGCAGAAGTTTTTTTTTTTTTTGTGCTAATTGTTCTTTGTAAAAAGTCAAAAGCAATAGGCACGCCTGTTCAATTGCTCAATGTTCCGTTTGTCTACTTTTCCTTTCCATTGGATTTTGATTTAATCAGTGTCATTGGTAATCAATTCCTCAATTGTCTTTTATATATTTGTTAATAGTCCATTGTCAATTGTTTAAACAATTTTATCAGTCTCTTCGTTGTTTTGTCAATCCTCCATGGTTAATATCCTATTCTACAATCTATCCAGGTTCACTAAATCCAAATTCCAAATCAGTCTTACCTCAAATGATTTGCTTCTTCAAACACAAACCCAAATCTCACACAACACAGCGTTGTGTTGAGAACAAACAAAAATTTCAATCTCACACAACACAGTTTCGTTGTGTTGAGAACAAACAAAAATTTTAATCTCACACAACACAATTATGTTGTGTAGAGAACAAACAATTTCAGAAAACCATACAAATGGCAAACGTCTGATCGATTTCAAGAAAATCACGGACTTGTCAGTGGATTGAATTTTTTTTTTCAAGCTATTTCAGAAACAAGGATTACAAGAGCAAGAGTTTATCAACAAACTGTGCCTCCAACCACGGCTCAGTTTGCGGGAGGATATTAACAGATAAGGATATTGAGGCTCAAATCATAATGATAAGGATGACTTTTCAAATATTCAACAAATAAAATCCAAGAAGATATGTGTGTTTAGTATTAGGTTTTATTATTCTATAAATTGAGTAGTTTACAGGTTTTGTAAATATTGAAATAACAAAAACATATTCTGCTATTCAATAAAATTTCACATTGTTCCTCCTTTTCTATCTTTGTTTCATAATTTTCTTATAAGGGTCTTCGATTTAATCCATGATCATATATAATAATGCTTGGAACCATGATAATTTGGTTGTGTTATAGCGTAAAAATATGTTAAATTCTGTTATCTCATTTTCCATAGAAGGATAGGCGCATTTGGCAATTGATATATATACAAATTTCAATCTTCTTGGCAAGTGGGAGAGTGGCATAAAATTTGGAAATTAACTATGCCTCCTAAGGTTCGTGACTTTATTGAGTGGGTTGGTTCTAATATTTTGCCTACGAAGGTTACTCTTATAAGGAGAGGTTTAAATGTTGAGATAATATGTCGTATATGTGGCGAGGATGAAGATGTTGTATATGTCCTTTTTACCTGTCCATTAGCCAAGTTACTTGGGATATACTGGAAGTTGATTTGATAAATGTTTGTAATATCTGTACATTCATCTAATCTATTAGCTATGATTTTATTGGCTATTTGGACACAAAAATGCAAGTCTTTGGAGAGGACAAGATTCTTCACCAAATGATATTTTTACAAACTATCTATAATACTCTTAAGGAATTTGCAGTTGCTCAGGCTTCCGTTTTAAGGGTTCATATGCGTTGAATTAATAGTATGTATGTCACAGGTCAGGTAAAGCCACAAAGGCATACTTAATTGTAATATTGATGATGCCCTTTTTCAGTCATTGTATAAGGTTAGATTTTTAGAGCTGTTTTGTGGGATGACTCTTCCTCATTTATAGCTTGGAGTTGAGATTATTATACATGCCTTCTTGCTCTTAATATTGTTGAAACTCTTCCTTTGCATGAAGGTCTTATTTGGATTATATCTTTAGATAAAAATGACGTTGATATCGAAATTGATAGACAGATCATTTTATATATTGTTACTCATTCTTGTGATAATTGTAGGGAAAACTTATATTCTCCATAAAAATAAGCAATACAATCAAAGAAAATAATAATATGCATAATAATAAACAAAATATACATAATGAGATTATAATAGATTATAAAATATAAATCTTGTACCTCTAGCCATGGTATAAAACTGAAACAGATAGAAGTCTGTGAAATAAAAATAACGAGAAGATTTTTTGACAAAAAAATTTCTTTACTGTGATGAAAAAAACTATGAAGAATAATAACCATGAGCCCAATTCTTTTTATCTGTGCACTATTTGAAATTCTTTCTATCTATGCACTATTTGAAAACTATGTCTACCATCAAAGTGTAGTTAGAGAACACGTACAACAAAATAAATAAAAGAGACTATCTAATCACCGACTATCCATAAATAGAATGAAAACTATTTAAAATTAAAATTTAAACTTTAAAATATTGTAACTTGATATTATCTAGATAGTTCAAATAATTTTTTAAGATAATTATCTTAGATTTTAAATTATTTCAACAATAATTATGTTTATAAGAAAGACACTAAAGAAATCAATAGTGTATAGAATGTGCATTCCACAAATCAACTTGCAATTATTTGTTGTAACGATGAATTGATGATGTAACAATAACTATGTATTTTTTTTAACATATAACTATGTATTTAAGATAATATAAAAGATTCGTTTGATATTATTTAATTAGATAGCTAGAAATCTATAGAACGACATCTCAAATTAAGTAGGAGATGATCTCACCATAACTTATTTTTTTTATAACCATCTCTTAAATATTATTATTGTTGTCAAGAAGTTACAAGAACCGCCAAATTAAATACAATACATATTCCTTCCGCACTAACCCCCTTTATTATAATTGTTTATTGCCCTAATTTCACGGGCATTATCACTGTCGAAGTGGAGGGTTTTTAAGATAATAAATTACAATTGTTAATTAATTTAAAAATAAAAAATAAAATTTTATTCAATTATAACTATTAACATATAAACTTTTAATTTATTTAATTTATTTCTAAAATTTTTATTTAATTAATTTTATTTGGATTAATTATTATTTTTAAGATACTCATTGACATAATGAAATAGAAATAAAAATTTTGAAATATATAATATATATTATCCTTTTTAGGGTAGCCCTAATATTTTAAAGTAAAACCATTATCATGAAAAAAAAAAAAGAAGAAGTAAGGATTTGCTTTCAAAACCAAATAGATAAGGATTCACATGGCCAATTATCAATAACTTTAATATAGTAGTCTAGTAGATACCTAAAAAACAAAAATAAAATAAATAAATTTCATCTAGATTTAAGGGATCATTTAGATTTAGAGGTTGTAGATTTGTAGTGTTGGTCTTCTAAGGATGATTTTGTATAGATTTTCTAATTAGGTCATTAATCATTATCGATAATAAAAAGAAATTTTATAATGGACCGAAAGTGAAAAATATTGTTTTTTTTTTTGTTTGTTAAGGAACATGTGATCAATCATAACAATTTTCAAAGATCACAAATTTTTGGAAGAATCCGACCCCTAAATTTCGGCTATGGAGCAAACTATATTATTATTATTATAATAATAATACATAGCCATTTTATATATTATATAGCTTTTTTTAAAGGTATTTTAATAATAAAATAATAATAAAAAATGTATTATAATAAAAAATACTTTTTTAAAAATATCATATTATTTTAATATACTTTAAATATATATAATAATAATGTATTTAATTGTACAAAAATTTTAAAAAAAGTTAATTAGATAATTCTATTTGACCAATAATATTATATTTATTTATAAATAATTTATGTAAAATAAAATATTAGGTCCATTGATAAAAAATTTTATTTAAAAAAAATAAAAAAATATTTCACTAAAAAAATAATTGAGAGGTCCATATATCAAAAGACAATCATACTCTGATAAAAGAAGAAAAATATATTATAAAAATAATTTAGATATTGCTTAAATTTTTTCTGTAAAATTATATTATAACCAAATAAGTTAATTTTTTAATATACTTTTTAATATTTTATTACATCTTTAAAATACGATAATATAATTTTTCTCAATAAAATATAATCTCAGTAATTTATCTCTATAAAATATATTTTCAATAATTAATTTTCTCATAAATTTACAAAACACACAATAAATATATAATTTTGAAATTACAATATATTTTTAATATATATCATCTTTCAAAATAGATATTTTTAAAATTAATTAAAATAAAAAATAAATATTTAAAAAAAGATTATTTTTAAAAATAATTTTTAAAAATTTTTAAAAATACTCTAAAAACTAAAAATATTTTTAAAAATATCTCTTTTTAATTTTAATTTTAAAAATAATTTTTTAACTTTTAATTTTAAAGATATTCATTTATATATATATATATTTGATATATGTTTGATATATTAAAAATATATTATATTTTTTAAAATATGCATAAAGTGTATATTTAATATGTTAAAAATATATTAAAATTATAAAAAAATTAAAAAGTGTGCTGTCAAGTTAAATTTTCCCTAATTTTATTTCATATGAGTATTTTTTGAAGAAGCCTACAGAAAATTTGACTGACTTGAGAGTTGGACTCTAGTGTCGGCCGAAAATGGTCCACTGGACATGATAGTGACTCATGAAAGTTCTTGTCTGTTCCCCCTTCCCTCTTTCTTCTCCTTCTTTCTTCTTTTAATTTTTCTTTGTTTCAAATCAAACAAAATTTTTATGCACTAATCTACTCGGCAAAGACAGCAAAACATGTTGGAATTATGATTGTCTTTTTCTTCTAACACAAGTTAGGAATAAGCACTTGTCATTGTCAATTATTTTGGGTTTCATATGGAATACGTGTTAAGAATGATATTTAATTTCTATGTGTTAATTTAACTGATTGAAAAAAATTTTGACTTTTATAAGCAAAAATTATTTTAATATTTTTTTATCACTACTAAATAGAAGTATATTTATAATTGCATTTAAGAAACAAGGCAATCATAATGCCATTACTTTATATTTTTCATGATATATAAATTATATAATATTTTTTTAATTAAATCACAATTTTTAAAAAAAAAATCCACGAACAATTGATAAATGAAGTATTTAGTCGGACGGATTTTAATCAAATCTTAATATTTCTTTTTATTAAATTATCCAATATTTTTTGAGATAATTAAATTTTTTTGGTCAATAGGCTTTTATTACCAAAAGAGAATATGTACAAATGTCTCCAATTACATCAAAGAATTCAGTAACCAATCAATCTATACAAAGACCACAAGAAGACACACTCAATACTCTTTTTTAAACTATACAGCTCTTGCATCAATTCACAAACCCAGAAATACTTCTACTGACATATCCAGTACGCACCTGATCTTCCCATTCTTTTAGCTACATCAGCACATTATCGGACTATCAACCTTAACCCATATACTCCAAAAACCAACCTTCAATCCCATGTACTCCATCTCCCATCTCAGACCCAGCTGCAATTCATGCAGCTATATTTTACAGAGTAGGAAATACTTTTGCAGATCCTTTTTTTGTCTGCATCTTCATTCTGAAAAACAACTTTATTTCTCTCCTTCCAAATCCAATACAAGGCAGCTATTAGTGCAGTTCCTCTCAGTTTCGCCTCGGAGCTTTTTCCTTTAACTTTCCTCGAAAACCAGCTTACTTCCCTGTGCCAACATAACCTTCCTCTACCAATACCACGCTTTTGTAATACCTGTGCCCATACAATGCTGGAAAACTCACAATCAAAGAACAAATGTCCCACAGTTTCTGCAATCTTCCTGCATAAAACACAGGTATCATTATCTATTACTCTCCATTTCAGTAGTCTTACTTTAGTAGCCAGCCTGTTTCTAATGGCAAGCCAACATATAAAACTCTGCCTGGGAATGTGGCCCTTTCCCCAAACTAACACTCCCCAACTAACAACCTTCTTTTTTATTTCTGAGAGCATTCCAAGCAGAATTGACAGAATATTTCCCACTCTTTGTCAAGCCCCATTCTATTACATCTGTAGTATCTTCTTTAACTTCAAACTTCCTAACCTCAGACCAAGCATTTTCTGTTAAATTCATTCAGAGGATCAGGTAGCAGTCAGTTGCCATTTCTCTACAACTCTTTAACTTCAGTTCTCTTAGCTACATCAGTATCCCTGATGTCAATTCCAGCAAACTTATTAATCAAGCTCTCTCCATTAATCCCGGATCAAACCAAAAATTTATATCCCCTTGATTCAACTTATACTTAAAGAATGACTTCATTTTATCCCTAATCTGAAGCAATTTCCTCCACACCCAGCTAGCTTTCAATGGCTTTGTAATGCCCCAGAAACTCATCCTTCTAAGCTTATTCAATACAACCCAAATAGCCCACAAAGAAGATTTTTCACAAATCAATTCATATATATGCTTACCAACAGAAGCATAGTTCCAAGCCACTAAATGCCTCACTCCTAATCCTCCTTCATTTCTAGGTCTACAAATAACATCCCAGGCTACAAAAGCCTTCTTATTTCCATCAGCATTATCACTCCAAAGAAAGTTCCTGCATCTTCTATCAATTTCATTCACAACATATTTGGGAACCACAAAAACACTGCACCAGAACACCTTCATACTTCTAAGTACTGCATCGATTAGCTGAACTCTACCTACATAAGACACATTTTTTTGTTGTCCAGGAATTTATCCTTTTTGTTATCTTCTCAATAAGCTCTTCACAATGTATTTTCTTAATTCCAGTAGACAGTAACGGCACCCCTAAATACTTAACTGGAAGTTTACCCTCTCTAAAACGAATTTCTCTTAGGATTTACTCTCTTACTTCATGATCTACTCCAAACAAGAAAATAGAACTCTTTCCTTCATTAATACATAAACCAGACACCTCCTCAAGATGTTTCAGAACTCCTATAATCCATGATACAGAAGCAAAATCCACATTACAGAAGATGAACAAATCATCAGCAAAATAGAGATGATTAATTTCTAAATTCCCACATCCCTCATGGAATTTGAACTCCATTGGCACTCTAAACTTCAAAGCCCTTGACAAATACTCCATATCTGCTTCAGTTACATTCTCTCCCACTATCTCCCAAGACTTCTTGAAAAAAACACTGTTATACCCATCAACTCCTGGAGCTTTATCATTTCCTATAGACCACATAACTTCTTTTATCTCCTCTCTACTAACAGGCCTGCATAACTGTCGAGCTTCTTCATCACTCGCCACTTCTCCATTCAAGACTATTTCGGGAGAAGCATAATGCCTATTATGCACATTGGTTCCTAATAGTTTTTTATAAAACTCAACAACAGCATCTTTGATGAACTTTTGATCAGTAACAATATTTCCATCATCCAATTCTAGCCTCAAAATTTTATTCTTAGCCCTTTTCACTTTCAACTGGTTATGAAAGTATTTTATATTTGCATCCCCTAACAGGATCCAAGACACTCTAGATTTCTACTTGTAAAACTCTTCTTCTTTTCAAGAGCTTTCTAAAATGCCCCACAATAGCCCTTTCCTCATTTAGCAAATTAGGATTGAAAGGATCCAGTTGCAGAGAACTCTATAGAGAATTTAACATATGCCTACATTCTTCCACTCTTTGCCAAATATCTAAAAATTCAGATCTATTTAAAACTCTAGCTCCCTTTTTAACAATTTCAACTTAAACCACAATCTAAACATCGCATTACCCCGCACACTAGTCCTCCAAATATTTTGCACAATAGAGAAAAATTTCGGATGGCTAACCCACATGTTAAAGAACCTAATAGGGCTTTTAGCTATAAAAGATTCAACTCTTACATACACAATCAAAGGGGAATGATCAGATATACCTGCATTTAATACCTCATATTCAGAAGCATTGAACATGTCACTCCACACAACATTCACTAAACTTCTATCTAATCTCCTCCAAATTCTAGTTTCTTCACTTTGGTTATTCGTCCAAGTAAAGAAAGGACCTCTATACCTCAATTCCATAAGCCCTGTATTACAAATACAATTCCTAAATTCATCACAACTGTTATTATCAATATCTCCTCCCCTAATTCTTTCATGACCTCCTATAATGCTATTAAAATCACCCTGAACAATCCATGGCCCTACCATAGAATGACCAATTTGATTTATAATATCCCATAGCAACTGTCTCTCACTACTATTATTGCTACCATATACAACAGACCAAAAAAACTCCCACTGATTTCTCCTAACCTTACAATGAATCACCTGACCAGAAACACTTTCCACTTGTAATTGTACCTCCATTGGATTATGAATGACCCAGATCCTACCTAGTTCAGCAACTTGGTATTTATCATCCAGTATCCAACCATCTAACTTTAGTGACTTAATCACCTTATCTTTATTAATACTCCTAACTCTAGTTTCTAACAATCCAAACGCCCACAATTTCTTCTGAGCAATCAATTTACATACTTTTGATTGCTTGCAAGGGTCATTAAGACCCCTTATATTCCAACATCCTATCATTTTTCCCTATCAAGGGGATTCACCAACCTGGCCACCTTCCTCCCTTCTCCAATAATGCCAGCACTGGGAGACCTAGACGTAATACAAGCTAAACTTCCCCTCTGAACTCCTTCCCTACACTCTGAATTGACTACAACCTTACCTTTCCTCTTATTGGTTAAAATCCAGTTATCATGTCTACCCCCAATATCATCAATCACTCCATTACTTTGATCAGAAACCCCTGTAGACAAAATTCTCCCTTCCTCCGACCCCTTAGTATCAGTAGCAGGATTAGATGCCCCTATATGCATTAACTATCTCGCATGAGCAACTGCCTTCACCTGCCATACCTGTTTCATCCTACTCCCAAAACACTCCTTTTCTCCATGCCCGACTCTCTTACATCTCGCACAAATCAAAGGCTTTCATTCATACACCACCTGTTGGCTTACCTTCTCTCCAAATTCATCTTCTAACGCTATATGATCTCGAAACTCCTCCTAGTTCCATTTCAACCAAAATGCGAGCAAACCCAAGCCTGAGCCAATTCCTAATACAACCATCAGTAAACAACAGAGTTCCCAATGCACTTCCAATCTGACTCAATAGCTCGTTTGACCAAAATTCCCATGGCAGCCCTGGAAGTTGCCCCCAAATAGGAAGTTTTTGGATGCTATCTAACTCTAATTTCATCTTCGACTTTCATTGCATAAGAATTAATGGCTTTCTGTCAAATGTATAAGGCCCCTCCTCCAGCACTCTATTCTTTCCTTCCTGATTCGCAAAGTCAAACAGGAAGATGTTACTCTTCTCCATAAACACCGCTTTTAGCCCCAATTTCTTCCAACGAGCCACTGCAAAACTCTCAATTGCAGAAAATCTTGGACTATTCCCAAATACACTACCCTCAATTCATTCTTCCATCTCTCAATCTCAGACTTCAATTCGCTTGTCTGAAACTTCACCATCTTAGAGCCATTGGACACTGCTGGTGGAACAAAACGCAATTCACACTCAGTCGAACGCGCCCTATTTTGCACAAACAACTCCGACCATCGCTTCTTCCCATATCCTCCTTCGATATCAATATTTCCTTCCTTAATCATATTATTCTCACTAATATCCATATTAACTTCTTCTACATGTAGGTTTGGCAACACATTCAACCTACCTCGCATCATCTCAACACTCTGCCGTAAATCCTTCTCATCACAAACTCCATCCTCAGGCACATCTTGTTCTTCAATCTGCACATCTTGTTCTTCATTCTTAATCTCATCCTTCTCATAGATCACATCCTTCCTCATCACATATCCCTCCGTCATAACTGGTTTTCTCGCTTTCCTCCCCATTAGGATACAGCGTACGTTAGCAAGCTAACTTGCTCCAAGAGAAAATGAGCACTTTTAAATCTTATTTGTTCTCAAACCATTAATTATATTGGATAATTAAATTATCCAATATATTCAACACATTTGAATTTTATCTCATCAAAATGAAATGATTTTAGGAAAATTGAATAAATCAAATTGTCCGAGGCAAGTCTAGCACTCATGCCTTTGATTTTAAATTATAAACGTGGAAATATTTTTAAAAATATATATATTTTTCTTTAAAATTGTTCATTTTCAGCTTTTAATTTAAAAAATATGCACTCCCAACTTATAAAAGTTAGTATATCAAAAGTATATATATTTAGTATACCATATTTATATATATAATATATTTTTATTTAAATTTAAAAATATTTTGATATTTTTTAAAAATTATAGTGTGTTTTTTATGAAATGATAAAGAAAATGACAAATTTGCTCTTTAAATTTCTAATTCTTAATATTGGAACATTTGGCATTGGCAGGCCGTTTGAAATTTACAATTGGGCCTCTCCAGATGTGCCAAAACTTGAGCCCAAGAGATTTGAATTTGGACTTTGGGCAAAAAAAAATGGAGTTTCTTCAAAAAAAAAATCCTAAAAAATAAAAATATTTTCAAAAATATCTAATTTTATTTTTTAATTTTAAATATATATATATATTTTTAATTTTTAATTTCAAAAATATCTATTTTTAGAGGTATATTTTTAATATATATTTATTATGCTAAATGTACATTCCACTTTCAAAGATATACATTAGATATTCATTACGTATATCAAAGCTATATTAAAAAAATATTATATTTAAAAAAAATTTAAAAATTTACTATATAATGTAATATTTTCAAAAAAAGAAAAAAGAAAAAACTACATGAAATACTATTTTTTCTTTAAATTTAATTTTTATATTCTTTAAGTTTAAAAATACCTTTTAATTTTTTATATATTTTTATAACATATATTAAAAATCAATTTAATATACATTTAACACCTACAAAAAATATACAAAAACATACCATATATTTGTAATTTTTTTTGTTTGTATAATATTTTTGCAATTTTTCATTTACACTAAATTTTTATTCTATTATCAATTTCAAATTTACAAAAAATTTACAAAAATATTGTGTAAATGAAAAATTGCAAAATATTCTATTATCAATTTCAAATTTAATTATGGAAAAATTATATTATACTAAATTGAAATATATTTTTATTGTATTAGAAATATATTATATGTATACGTTTGAAATTGAATTTTTTTAAATTAAAAGTTGAAAATGAATATTTTTTTTGAAGTAAAAAAGGGTATTTTTAAAATGATTTTATTTTATTTTTTGTTATTTTTTTTGCATAAATCTCATTAATTATTGCAATTTGAAGATTGTTTACATATATTTAAAAAAGTTTGATGTTTATTTAAGCATATTTTTGTATTTGTTGTTTTATAAGCATATAACAATTTTCTCAGTGATCTCATGAGCAAATGACGAATACAAATGCAAAAGTATAGATGAGCAAGTAGTCAACTTATCTAATAGTTAATTCGATCACTTCGATCAAATATATCAATTTAAATTAATTGTATTGATTGATTTTTTTATGTATATATTAATAAAATTGACTAAATTTAATAAAAATTAACTAAATAAATAAATAATGTTCTGTTTTTAAAAATATATTTTTACGATCGATCAATAGTTATCGAATTAGCTAACTTTTAAAATATGAGCAATTTAATCGATTCTTGACCCTATACAAAACCTATAACTTTTTGATATTCACCAATGGTCTCAATAAAAATTTCTTCCACTAAACTTTCTAATGTTTTAAAGTGAAATCTATCAAATATGGATTCTCAAAATAAAGTCTTACTTGAATTATTTTGGATTTGTAGGAATTAACTTAAAATTTGGCTTACTATTTTGATTTATCTTGTTTTTTTAGTACTAGAGTTGTTCGTTATCAAAAATCCAAGAAACATTTTAAGAATATCTTTAGTAGATATTTTCATGCTTTTCATTTTGATGCCAATTTATATCATTTCGAAATTTGTCATTTTGTAAGTGTGCATAGTGACAAAATTCAATAAAAATATTTCTTATCGTTTCCAATAAATGAGATGAATGTAAGGGATAATTCCTAATTCCCTAAAAAAAATCTAGATCATGCAAATTACCAGACTACCGAATTCTAGATTGAAAGAAAACTGAATTGTGTACCTTGCACCAACGTATGTTGAATCTGACGAAGAACTCAGTCGGTTTGTAGTCTTCCAGAGAGAACACAACACAGTTCAGCGGAAGCAATACCAAAGGAGAGTATGATTCTCTACGTTATGTTTCCCTGGAGACCACGACCGTATTTATACCTGTAGGGTTAGGTTAATTTCTATTTCGGTCGTTTAACAAAATAGAAATTAATAACTGGTCTCTACACTTTATTTCCTATAAGGGATTGACACCTCAATAGTCAATAATTTCAATTTAGACCACAAATTAATTTGACTATTTAATTTGACTGCCGTATACAATAAATATTTACATAATTAGCCCACATTAAGAATTAATTACAAATTAATTCCAACAATCTCCCACTTGGGCTAACCTATGTTAAATATTATGTATACACCTTAGTGAGCTCAAAATTATGCAGTCATAACAAGATGTCCCTAACAATCTCGTCCATTGATTATATCAATGAAGGACTGAAGGGCCAGTCGCCACATTTATCGTGACTCAAACCACCATCAATCACATCACCAATACTCACAAATAACATAGATCAATTATAGGAGTGTAGCATGGAAACTACATGTAATGTGATCCAAACATGTCTGTTTCCAACTGGTCACACTTAATTGAGATCAACCACAAAAATAACACAGAGTGTAATAAACAAAAGTGAATACTTCATTTTCTGCAGAAACTGAATTAACATATCCAAAACCAAATAGAGCATTCAAAACATAATGAACAAAACTCCCACTGAAACTAAACATCCTCAAACAATATGACACTCACATGAGCAGTGTGCTCATGAAAGACTTTCGGTATCAATGTCTTAGTAAGAGGATTTATAATTATGGAGTTCATTCTAACATGCTCTATGGATATCTGTCCACTCTGTATTTTCTCCATTTACAGCCAGAAACTAAATACCAAATAGTTCCTACTGTCATTGGAGAATCAAACTGCTGAATTAATGTCACACTTAAAACTTTATTAGCATTTTCAATGCTAGCCATAATGTGCAGCCCTGTGACATTCAGTAAAGTCAAAAAAAAAATTCATGATCAAATGTCTCATAGCATACTACAAATTCCAAAACCATGGAATGTAGTCTAATGTGGATCTTTTGCTACTCAAGACATTCGATAAAGTCAGAATCAGTATACCAAATGATCTCATACTAATCTGACTTTCTGTATGTGAGCATACGTTCCTTTATTCTCTGAATATATCTTAAAACCTTATTGGCTGCCTTCCAATGATCCATTTTTGGATCACTAAGATATCAACCTAACATGCCAATTATAAGCACAATATTCAGATAAGTATAAACTTGAGTATACACCAGAATCCCAACTGTCGATGCATAGGAAACTGCTACATCTACTGAACCTCAAGTTCATCCTTAAAACACTGTATGAGACTAAACTTATCACCTATGATGATCATGGGTATAAATTGGTTTATATTCTTGCATACCAAACCTCTTGAGCATATTCTAAATGTAGCTCTTTTATAATAATCCAAGAATACATTGAGAGTGATCTCGAAGTATCTGGATCCCTAATACAAAAGAAACTTTATCTAAACCTTTCATGCAACAAGACCTTACAGGTGGTAACAAAAATTATGCTATTCACACATAAAACCAGGAAAATAAACCTACTCCCACTGAATTAGTGAAACACACAGTGATATACACAGTCCTCAATAGCATTTGTCTCAATACCAAATGAGACAACTACTTGATGGAACTAAAGTACCACAAACGAGATGCTTGCTTGAGCCTATAAATGGATTTTCTTAATTTGCATATCAGTAGCTTTGAGTTTCCTTATTCAAAGCAATCTAACTGCACCAAATAGATTGTTTTATCAATGTCTCCATAGATAAACACAATCTCAATATCCATTTGATGAAACTAAAGAACAATTGTGCAACGAGAGCCATGATTGTCCTAAAAGAGTCCTTCAACAAAACCAAAGAGAAGATCTCTTTATAGTCAATCCATTCCTTCTGAGTAAAGCCTTTAACTGCAAGACATGTTTTGTATCTCTCCATATTACCTTTAGAATTCCTTTTGGTCTTAAATATTCATTTAAAACCAATAGGTTTCTTTCCTTCAGGTAATGGGATAAGATTCCAAACTTTATTGTCTTGCATAAACTTAAACTCTTCACTCATTGCCTTAATCCACTTATGAGAGTTAGAATCTTATAGAAATACTACATAAACATCTAGAATAGCACTTCTCTTCTCTCTAATGGACCTATTTAAAGGCACATGTTCTGGCTCAAATTCTTAAGGTTGTTGAGCTTGATCCTAATGAAGAACGGATCTTCAAACTGATGGGAAGTTCTTTAACATTGTCTTATATTGGATCTAGAATTGCTTCTAGAATAAGAGTGACACTACCACTCCAGAAAACAATGATGAGAATTAAAATTTCCTAACTTGATCTCTCCTCAAAGACAATGTTTATAACCTTATTTCCCCCCTCAAGCTCAACATCCTAAAGAATGTCACAATACACATCTCAATACACTAATATGGTAGTAGGAATATAAAATTTAGACCCTATGATCACTCAAAATAACCAATAAAGTAGCAGTTAACATATTTGGAGTCCATTTTTACCCTTATTAGACCTATAAGGCCTAGCTTTAGCTGGATATCCCTAAGTATGAAAGTACTTAGACTACTTTGATTGATACTTAATTAGGAAGATAGACTGTTATATTTAATGCTTTTTCTCAGAAAAGACTCTGATAAGGATGAATGACTAATCATACTCCTCATCAAATCCAAAAGAGTCTTGTAATGTCTCTCAGCATCACCATTCATACTGGTTATACCAATCATTGTGTACTGATGGACTATACCACATTTCTGTAGGAAAATAACAATTGGTCCAGAACGCTGCGCACCTGAGCTATCAAATCTGCCATAGTACTCACAACCACAGTCAGATGTAATAGATTTAATCTTCTTTCAGAGTTGATTTTCAACTTTAGCCTTATAAGATTAAAATAAAGCATCCACAGACTTAGATTTTTCATGAATGAGATATAGGTACCCTTAACGTGAGTAATCATCTTATGAATGATATGAATTATCTTTGGTCATTCATGATGCTATAGAGAATAAACCACAGATATCCATATATATCAACTCTAAGATGACTGAAGACTTAATAACACCTAATCTCTATGTTTGGTCTATTTTAACTTAGTATACTTAACACAGAAATCTAAATCTGTGTAATCAAATGTATCTAGGATACCATCTGACACAAGATGTTCTATTCTAGATTTGGATGTATAATCCAAACATCTGTGTCAAAGTTCAGCTGAGTTATCCATATCCAGCTTTCCTTTGATATCTCTAGTACTCACATGCAGAGTTTCATTATAAGAAGCATTGACATTTAACGTATATAGATTATCTTAAACATTCAAGAAACTAGTATCACAAATATTTGAATCTATAGATAAAGTAAATTATCTGTTTCTAAATGAACAAGTAAAACCAAATTTGTCCAAATAAGAAACAGAAACCAAATTCTATCTAAAAGATAGTATAACAAAAGTATCTATAAGATTCAAATAATATCCAGTTCTTAAACACAATCTAAAATGTTTTTATGTCTCTACTTCTACCAGTTTGCCATTTACTATATAGACGTATCTTTCACCGTCAATTGGTTTTCAGTAGTTCAAGTAACTCTACAATGAAACATTTATATGAATAGTAGCACTGTAATCCATTCAATAAGTGTTTCTAGATACTAAAGTTAAATTAACCTCATAATAAACCAAACAAGGTACTACCCTTCTTTATACGTCGCGTGGTGTAATTGGGACAATCCTTCTATTAGCAGTCTTATTCTTCTTTTCACCTTTGTCCTTATCTGCTGAAGCAACCAAACAAGCATTCTCCCCTTTATTAGCCATCAACTAGATAGATTAAAAGGTCATCTGGTAAAACCAAATCCAGAGCCTTTAGCCTCTTGGCTATTTAGGACATGCTCAGAATATGCTCCTAATACTACCATTGCCAGTATACCTAACGAAAACTAAATTGCTGAAAATGTCCCCACTTCGACTTCATCACACTTGACATAGTCACTTTCCAGTTGGGCAAGGTAGTTCATAGCATTATAGCTTTAGCAGAGTGGCTCCTCAACATTTCTGGAATTCTTTGATGCATGATCACTGGACCCAAGCAAGATAAAAAATCTCCCACTTCTCATACTGAACCCTCTGAGCATCTTTGCTCTCTTCAGTAGGAGAAATATGTTCATTCTTCCTAAATGCTAAGTCCAAATACATACGTCCCAGATAAATCAACATGTTTGAATTTCTAAATCTAAGTTTAACCTCTAAAGAAAAGGTACACTAGGAGTTTATATAGCATGTTAGCTAAATTCAGAGAAAAATAAAGAAAAATAAATAAAAATTGTACGCTCACGATCCACAAATTATAAACTTGATTTTGAGTTTAAATAATGGAAACAAGATACCAGGCACAACGTTAATATTCTCATCTTTGGACATAAAATATTAACTGTAATTGGTATCTCACGTAGCAATCAAAATATCGACAATTAGTCCTGTCAGATAATAACCTTCCTTTGGGCCGATATATTATCCACATGGATAAAACCAAATAATTGTCACATATTTATTGCCACACGTGTATTCAAAACTCAGCCAGATAGCAGCCTTCCTTTGAGCCGACATACTACCCGCAACGAATTTTAATACACCTGTCTAATATCCCAAATAAATAAATTAAAACAATAGAGGTCACTTTGGTGACTTATTGTGTCAATCAATTTATTTTTAAAAAATATTAGACACAATTAGGACTAAAATGCCAAAATTTAAACTCAAATGTGAAATTAAAATTTAAAATTATAATTAAAACCAAATATTATAATTTTAAATATTAATGGTCAAATTAATTTTCTAAATTGTAATTGAAACCAAATATTACAATTTTAAAAAAAAATTAAATGTCAAAATTAAATTTCTAAATTGTAATTGAAACCAAAAATTAAAATTTAAAAATTGAATTGACAAAATGCTGCATTTAATTATAATTAATTGCCCCCAGAAAATTATAACTTAGTCCTTAAAAAAATAATAATAATGGAAGTTTTAGGGCCAAAAATTGGGTTTCAGAAACATAAGGGACCAAAACGGAACAAGGGCATGGAGGACTGAAATTGTAATTTGCCAGTCCAGGGACCGAATGGGAATTTTCCCATTCATCTTCTTCGCGCACCTAGGTTCAAAAACCCTAGCAGCGCCGCCGATGATGACCACTAGAGGGTCGCGCAAGCATCAGCGACACCAACGGCCTCCCTAATCGTCGGTGAATGTCGATGACTCGATTGAAATCGCAAGAAAGAGAATCGCGACCTTTAATGGATTTGGGTTCGTACCACCCAATTCCGGCGAACCTTAGCCCCTCTCTTCCTCACCGACGGCAACCATATGAAGACTAATGTCTTCCCTCAGTTCACCATAATCGAAAAAGGAAGAAATCAATTGACCCAAAATTGTGTTCTTGGTTCTTCGAAGAATATAAACCCAATTTTTTTTAATTAAATCCAAAATATCAGGAAATTGATAAAAAAAATTTGATTTCAGAAAATTGATAGACATAATTCAATTTCCAAAATCAAGCACAATAAGTTCAATTCCACCTAAATCGATTATACCCTAAAATAAAACGAACAAATTTCCCTCAAAACTGTTCTTCCATGAACAGTTTTTGAATTTTTTTTTTATCATTTAATTTAATCCGAAAATTAAATCAAAATTAACCAAACATATTCCAGAAAATTCTCAACATAAAATTTAGTCCTGAATTTCAATTTTCCAGAACCAAAACAATAATAATCAAATAAATTGATTCAACAAAAAACAATATAGAGTCTAGCAATTATGCAGGCTGGCTCTGATACCACTTGTAAGGGATAATTCCTAATTCCCTAAAAAAAAATCTAGATCATGCAAATTACCAGACTACCGAATTCTAGATTGAAAGAGAACTGAATTGTGTACCTTGCACCAACGTATGTTGAATCTGACGAAGAACTCAGTCGGTTTGTAGTCTTCCAGAGAGAACACAACACAGTTCAGCGGAAGCAATACCAAAGGAGAGTATGATTCTCTACGTTATGTTTCCCTGGAGACCACGACCGTATTTATACCTGTAGGGTTAGGTTAATTTCTATTTCGGTCCTTTAACAAAATAGAAATTAATAACTGGTTTCTACACTTTATTTCCTATAAGGGATTGACATCTTAATAGTCAATAATTCCAATTTAGACCACAAATTAATTTGACTGCCGTATACAATAAATATTTACATAATTAGCCCACATTAAGAATTAATTACAAATTAATTCCAACAATGAATTGAAATAAAATTATTAAGATATAGCTTGATATTTAAAAGTGTACGTTTCTCTAACTCAAATTTTAAATTTAAATATTAAATATTTTCCTCATTCTCATGTAACTAATAATTATAATAATAAAAGATGAATTGAAATGGATTTTAGAATGCTACTAGATATGTTGTATTGCCGGCATAATGGTGCGGGAGGTAATATTTTTATATGAAAATAGTTTTATTATTAATAATACATATATATAATTATTTATTAATGTATATAAATTTTAAAAATCTTAAATATATAATAACAATTGCAATCAATATTTTTAAAATGAATTAGTGTTTATAAAAAATAAATTGAATATTAAAGCTATTTAATTATATAAATTATTTTAGAAAATCATTTTAATAAATTATAAAATAAAATTAATATCTAATTATAGAAAAAAGTAAACATATCAATATCTTATGAATTTAAGTTTATTTAAATAAATAAAAAATAATTTTTTTTAATTTTTTAAAACTCAATTAAATTTTAGTCTATCTCATATAATGAGAAGTATAAACTCTCACATAAAATATTATAAGTTGACATTTTTTTCCTCTTTAATCATTTTTAAAGTTAAAAAAATAAAAATCTTAGCCAATTTAATCATTAATTATTTTTTTATTTTTATAAATTGTAGAGCAAAAAAAAATCAATTTTGGTTTGGTTATTTTTTGTACTACCTAATAGCATATATATTAATATAGATACACAATACATTAATTCATCAATGTAATATTTGAAAGATATTATTAAAAAATATAAATTTAAAAATAAACTGAATGAATGAAAATGCAAATTATTTACCGATTGTAATAAAATATAATTTTATAAAACTGATAAAAAATATGATTTTATAAAAATCTGTACTTTATTTCTTATGCAATCCAATATATTAATTTAATTATATTTATTTAAATTTATAAATTTATAATCATATTTTATTTAAAATAATATCTTAATGTGCATTTAATAATTATTAAATATATGAAATATATAAGAATGTACAAAATGTTTGTATATATACAAAATATAGCGGCATCTATATTTAAAATTCATGAAGAAAAAATTAAACACAAAATATAAAAGCAAAAAAATATTTATTTTAAAAAATAAAACAAAATTAATTTTAATTAAAACTAATATTGCTTCTTTGAGATATCATATGCATAATATAGTATATATATAATTAGCAAAAGTGATACCAAATATAAGAAGAAAACAAAAATTAAATTTATAATTTTTAAATTCTCAAATTTATTTTTTATTATTAAATTAAAGAATTATTAATACACTTTTAATAAATTAAAACTTTAACATTAAATAATTTTTAGTATTGATATTTATAGGTGCTAATCTAAAGACAAAGCTTGAAATTCATGCTATTTATTAAATAAATTATTTTTTTAATTCATCTTAGAAAACATAATTTTAATTTTTTTTCAAGTATTTATTATAAAAAATTTATTATTAAATTTGTTCTATTAATTTAGCATTTAATATATATTATAATAAATATATTAATTATTATTACAATAGTAAATTATAAATGTAATTTTAAATTAATTACTCAATAATTTATCACTTCACAATAATATAAATTCAATTAATTTGGATCAAAATTTTAAAATTAAATTTGCATTATAAAAAAGTTAAAAATTAATTTCATTTTTACATTTAAATTAATATAAAATTGTTATTATTATAATTCAAATTTAAGGTATAAAAGGCAATATTCTAAACTACTCCAAGTAGTTGCCTTAAAGCAACAAAAAAAAAAAGAAAGAAAAAAGAAAGAAAAACAACTTATGGGAAGAAAAAGAAGTTAAAGAAAAAAAACACTAAAAATAAAAAGGAGTAAAATTGAAAATCCACTATATAATATAAAAAAAAGAAGAAAAAAAGAAGAAATAGGAAAATAAGGATAGGAAAAAAATATAGGGGTGAAATTAAAAATGCACTATTTTTTTACGCATGTATTTTAGTATATAATATAATATAATACAATACTCATCCATCAAAAATTGAAGTAGGGTGAAACACAAGAATAAGGTGAAATCATATAAAAATATGCATAGTTAGTATTCAAAGTTAATTTATATTTGCTATGGGGTTCATTTATTTTAATATTTATTATTGATTAAATATATAAGTAGTAAACCAGTTGGGTAGCTCAACTGGCCACCTGATGTTACTCTCAATAGGAGAGGTCAGGGGTTCGAATATGATTTCTAAGGTTCGAGCTTTTTAAAATTTAAAAAATATATATATATATATGTAGTTTTTAAACTTTACTCTTTTAGTCATTTTACTCTATGAATTTATAATTTAATCATTTAGTCGTCTGAACTCAAATTTTTTTAGCTTATAAACACAATTCCGTTGAGTCTCAAATGTATAGATAATACATGCATGATATGGATTATTTACATTAACCTAAAATTTAATTCCTAAAATTTAACTTGAAAATTTTGAACAATCAAATATGAACAATTTGCTCTTTCTCTTAGAACAATTAAAATTGAACAATTGAATATGAAGAATTTTCTCTCTTTAACTGAAAAATCTGAACTGTAATACTCTTATATCATATATACACATAATACACATACTAGTCTATATAAAATATGCATATATAATACAAGAATATCACAGTTCAGTCTTTACAAACATTTTCATATTTCTTATAAAATATTTCAAACTTACAACATACTTAAAAGACAAATAAAATTATGAATTAATACTTTAAAGAGTAAAAAAAAAATACTTATTTTACATTATAAATTTCTGAAAAAAAATTCTCTAAAATTTTGTCTGTATTTTGGATAAATTCCAAAATTTTAGTTTACACAACATGTAATAAAATACACTCATAATTCTCCAAAATAGCATAACGGCTCAAATCAACTAATATTTCATAAAATACTTAACCATCTTTAGATATTAATACATATATTTCATGTTTCAACTTTCAACATTTAACCCAAAAGAAAATTTTTTTATAATTTACATCATATACATAATTGTATATATGAAGTACATACCCAAATAAAATTTCATAACAAAGTTTAAAATGTTTACATGATATTCAAATGGCTTTGGCCCATGGCAGCTCAGCGATCTCTAAAACGACCATGATAATCTAGACCTGGTGCAGTCAAGTAGCCCTCTCTGAAATCTCTGGATCAATCTTATCACCTGCCACCTGCGTGATGAATTTCAATCGCGTTGAGCATTTTGCTCAATAGTACATACTTTGGTATAAAAATAGAAAATAACATTATACATGTGCAATCCCATAACATACAATATATCTCAATGCTAAGCAATGTATATACACAATTTTATTAATATATCAATCATTCATACACATACACAATGGGCTCATAAAACTCTATATACTATTCTAATTTAAAAACTATTGTCTTAGGTTATTTCATTTATCTGCAATACCAATGTGTCCCGCCCGAAGGTGTCATGCTATCAGTAACATCAGTGTGCCTTGCCTAAAGACGTCATACTATCAGTGATACTAGTATGTCTCGTCCAAAAGCGTCATACTATCAGTGATAATATTCTGGAACTAGATTGTATATAAGGTAACATGCAATTATATTTTTTTATCTACTACTCATAATCAACATCATTTTCTCATATATTACAAATGTAACTCATTTTACACCTTATTGTAATATTTGCACTTTATCCACTTTTTACATATCATTACTTTTATTTAGTTTTAAAGATCATATCATACAACATTTAATTTAACTAAGCATTGTTACTTCAAACAATGCCACAAATACATACACATTATCAAACAAATATCATAACACATTTACCATATGCAATGTGCTATGCCTAAACCAATGAAATCAATTTTACTAAATACCAAAGTATGTGCATACCTCTTTAAAGCAAAAATGTGAGCCAAAGCTCTACTTCACACTAACTTTTCTTATTGCTCTTCTTTCCTTGGTTAAGAAAATTTAACTTTACTCACTTCCTAACCAAAATGTGATTGAACATTATTAATTATGGTCACATTTCTATGCATTTTAGCTATTAAACATGAATTAAGCAATATTCTTACAAAATTTTCATTTTCTTGCCTTAATAAACTTGAACTTTTGAAAAACCACTTCAACCAATTCCAAATTGAATTTTAAGCTCAATTATATTTTTAGAGTCACATTCTAACATATTCTAAATAACCAAATTCAATTTAACATTCATTTCCTTAAAATACTAAAATTTTGCCTTAACCCTCTTTGATTCTAGAAATCCATTCCAACCTATTCCAATTGTTGTTTTAAGTTTAATTATATCTTTAAAGTCATATTTTAATACATTTTAAATCATTTAATTTAATTAAAATCCTTCCTTTAACTATGCTTTTCCAAAATCCTAAATTGAATACTAACCAAACCAAACGTCAATTAAACTTTAACAAACCATCTATTTAACTATAAAATTATAGTTTTCTCATCAAAGTAACACCATTCAAACTCATTCTAACAATTATAAAACTCTTCTTCAAAAAATAATTTCTCACATAATTCAAATTTTCAAAGAAACTTAACAAATTCACAAGAGGACTTACCAATTTGTTGATAATTTATCAAAATTTCTTTCAATTCTTGAAAATCTTATCAAAAACTAGTATTTGGATGAAGAAAATTATTCCTTGGCCATAGATGAAAATCGGCCCATGAAGAAGAAGAAGAAGAAGAGTAAAATAATAATTTTTAATTCCTTTCTCTTTAATTTATAGCCATATATTAATTAATATTTAATAATTAATTAAATTTTTTCATCATATTCCACTATCCATTTTATTATTATTATTATTATATTTATTTTTTTACCTTTGACTTTCTCATTTGATACTTTACCATATACATTATATATATCATGTATATATATATATATTACATGTATATTTTTATATTCTCTTATTTTCAATACATTCATTTAACCTTGAAACTTATTTATTAATTAATTTAAATTTAATCTTGATAAATTTTTAGGATGTTACAACTTCCTCCCCCTAAATAATTTCGTCCTCAAAATTTCATGAAATTAACTCTAGAAGAGCTAAGAATATTGGCTCTGCATAGTCTACTCAGTCTCCCATGTTACCTCCTTAGTGGAATGGTTCCTCCAAAGAACTTTCACTGATGACACATTCTTGTTTCTTAATTTTCTTATCTCCCGTACTAAAATCGCCGCTGGTTCCTCTTCGTAGGTCAGATCCGGATTCACCTCTATAGACTCCACCGATAAAATATGAGATGGATCCAATCTATACCTTCGAAGCATAGAAACATGAAAAATATTATGTATCCGATCTAACTTGGGCAACAGAGCTAACCTGTAGGCCACTGGTCCTACTCTCTTCAGTACCTCATACGGCCTAATGAATCACGGACTTAACTTCCCTTTTCGTCTAAATTTTAGTATCCTCTTCAACAGAGATACCTTCAAGAACACCTTATCCCCCATACTGAATTCTATGTCTCTCCTCTTTAAATCCGAATAGAATTTCTGCCGGCTTGAAACTACTTTCAACTGATCATGAATCACCCTAACCTTATCTTTTGTTTCTTTGATTAAATCGGGCCTTACCAACTTTCCTTCATCAATCTCATCCTAATATAAAGGTGTCATTCACTTCTTGCCATACAAGACCTCATAAGGAGCCATCCCAATGCTGGATTAAAAATTATTGTTGTACGCAAACTCAGCCAGAGGTAAATATCTATCCCAACTCCTAGTAAACTCAATAACACAATTCTTCAACATATCCTCTAGGACTTGAATCACTTTCTCTGACTGCCTATCTGTCTAAGGATGAAAAACGGTACTAAAGTGTAACTATGCTATATCTCTCTTCATACCCGACCACTAATAAAGCTGCTTCAAATCTTGATACATCTCAATACTTCCGGGATACATAGCAAAAGAAGATTGATGTGCCTCTTCTAAAATCTAATTCCTCAATTCCATATCATCAAGAATATCTTTATGCCATACACTACCATCATCTCTCACAAGAAAATATCTATTCTCTCCTTTTTTGCAGTCTTCCAGAATCTTCTGCAATTTCAAATCTGATTTTTGTGCCTCTTTAATCTCATCAAGTAATAATGGCTTAACTTGCAAATGAGTTATAAGAGCACCATCGTCACAAATCTCAAACCTAACATTCAATGCTCTTAACTCAATAAGCAATGAGAGCGAGTAGACAGTCAAACTTGCCATGGACTTCTGACTCAAGGATTCTATAACTATATTTGCTTTGCCAGGATGATAATCAATCAGACAGTTATACTCTTTTATCAACACTGACCTTCGCCATTGCCAAAGATTCAATTCTTTCTGGAGACCCAAATTTTTAAACTTTTGTAATCCGTGTACATAAAACACTTCTCTCCATGCAAATGGTATTGCCAAATCTTCAATGTAAAAATAATGGTTGCTAACTTCAAATCATGAGTTGGATAATTTAGCTCATGAGACTTTAACTGTATAAAAGCATAAGCAATGACTCTACCCTCTTGCATCAATACAAAACTCAAACCATTGTGTGACGCATTACTGTATATCACATATGGTTTGCCTTCTATAGGCAAAGTAAGAATTGGAGCTTGAGTCAACATATCTCTCAACTGCTCGAAGCTCACCTGATATTGATCAATCCACACAAATCTCACATCTTTCTGAAGTAATCTGGTGAGTGGCATAACTATTATAGAAAAATCCTTCACAAACTGGTGGTAATAACCTGCCAATTCTAAATAATTCCTAACATCTGTCACGTTCTTTGGTGGACTTCAATTCAAGATTACTTCAACTTTACTGGGATCAACCTTAATACCTTTCGCTGAAACAATATGCCTAAGGAAAGTTACTTGATCTAACCAGAAATTACATTTGGACAATTTGGCATACAACTGTTTCTCCCTCAAGGTCTGCAACACAATCCATAGATACCTATCATGCTCCTCTGTATTGCGAGAGTATATCAAGATATCATCAATGAACACTACCACAAACTGATCTAAGCATGGCCTAAACACCCAGTTCATCAAATTCATGAATACAACCGGTGCATTCATCAGCCCAAAAGGCATCACCAAGGACTCATAATGGCCATATCTCATGCAGAATGTAGTCTTAGGCACATTTGCATCCCTAATTCTTAACTGATGATACCCCGATCTCAAATTAATCTTGGAAAACACTACAGTTTCCTTCAATTGATCAAAGAGATTATCAATGCAAGGCAAATGGTATCTATTCTTGATGGTTACCTTATTCAACTGTCGATAATCAATGCACAATCTCAAAGTATCATCCTTCTTCTTTATAAACAATACCGGTGCTTTCCATGGTGAAACACTAGGACTGATAAACCCTTTATCAAGCAGCTTCTGTAATTATACCTTCAATCCCTTTAATTCAACAAGTGTCATCTGATAAGGAGTAATAGAGATGGAAGTGGTACTAGACATTAAATCGATACCAAACTCCACCTCTCTCTCTGGAGGTAACTTTGGGCAAATCATCAGAGAACATATCTAGAAACTTTACTACCGTAGGTATACTATCCAACTGAGACTTCACTATCCTGGTATTTGTAACATGAGCCAAATATGCCTTACACCCTTTTCAGATCATCCTTCTAGCTGATAAAGCTAAAACAAATATGGATGCAAGGTATCTTTGCTCATCAGATACCATAACATCTTTCCCATCATGTGTTTTTAGAGTAATACATTTCTACTGGTAGTTTATCACAACTCCATGTCTGGATAACCAGTCCATACCCAAAATCACATCATACTCCCTAAAAGGCATCTCAATCAGGTCACAAAAAAACTCTTCATCATGTACAACAATTGTACTATCTCGGTATACCCTACTAACTACCACACTATGCCCTAAAGAGTTAGTTACTAGTACATCAAATCCTAATAACTCAGAATGCATATCACTCATAGGCAAGATAGATGCACTGATGCATGAATACGTCAATCCATGGTCAATCAATGCATGAATATAAATATCCAATAAAGAGAATGTACTAGCTACAATATCAAAAGCACTCGGCTGCCGCTGCATCATATATACTCTCTGTGATGACCCTGCTTATTCTGGTCTACTAGTCCCTACTGTGGATCCCCCTCTCTGACTAGATCCAAATTTGCTACTCCACCACCTCTGCTACCTCGATCTCCTTTGTCACTAGGTCTGAAAACTGCTGTCTCAGTTTGTCTATCTACTGGTGGCTATGGACAATCCCTGATAAGATGTTCCCGTGACCCACATCTAAAACAACTAAGTGATGCACAATTCCTCCTTCAAACACCTCTATGCACTTGTCCACACTGAGCACAAGTGGGTAAAAAAGATCTCTAGGTAATTGGAATCAGTGCACTAGCTGCTGAGACTGCAGGTATCTACCTCTGCTGCCTCAAAGACCCATTACCAGGCTGCCCCTGGCCTCTGCCAGACCTCAGTGGAAAACTCACTCGACCTTTCTTTGATAATGAAGACCCTGCCTCTGACTGTGGTATTTTATCTCTACTCTCTCCTATGGCTGCAGCTGTGATTCCATAAGCATTTTTCACATTTATGGTAGTAGATACCAATCATAAAAAAATGCTCATACCGTACAGCTGCTACCTAACACATGATGGACGACCTCAATCCCTTTTCAAACTTCTGGCATCTATCAATCTCATCTATCACAATCCTTCATACATATTTACTCAACCAGATAAAGTCCTTCTCATACTCTGTCACTATATTTGATTTCTGTTTCAAGCTCAGAAACTCCTTCTTCTTCGCATCTTTATACACTCAAGGAGTGTATTTTTTTTTCAAACTCTGCCAGAAAATCATTGTATGTTAGCACCAGAGGATCAACCTTTTTATAAGGAACTGTCTTCCACCATTCATAGGAGTCCCCCTGCAGAAGAGACTTAGCATAAGCAAACTTCTCCTCTGCAGTAGTCTATAACTGGATAAATATCTTATGAACCTTATCCAATCACTATCCAGGGGCAACACTCTCCGCACTCCTCTCTCCATACTCATGCTTTTGAGATGTCATATCCGTCTATATATGTAAAAACAGAAAGAATCGTCACATCAGGAACCAGATAAAATGTCAATACAAATGCATATATGACAGATTAAAATCAAATTTAAAATATCATTTTCTCTCCCCCAAAAACCCACCTAGGTCAATAACCTCAAACCTAGGCTTTGATACTAAAATAAATGCAACACCCTTATATTATATATACACATAATACACATACCAACCTACATAAAATATGCACATATAATACAAGAGTGTCACAATTCAATCTTTACAAACATTTCCATATTTCTTATTAAATATTTCAAACTTATAACATACTTGAAAGACAAATAAAAATTTGAATTAATTCTTTAAAGAGCCAAAAATACTTATTTTACATTATAAATTTTTGAAAAAAAATTCGTCAGAGTTTTATCTGTATTTTGGATAAATTTCAAAATTTCAGTTTACATAACCTGCAATAAAATACACTCCCAATTATCCAAAATAGCCTAATTGCTCAAATCAAACAATATTTCATAAAATACTTAACCATCTTTAGATATTAATACATATATTTCATGTTTCAACTTCCAACATTTAACTCAAAAGAAAATTTTTATAATTTACATCATATATATAATTGTATGTATGAAGCACATACTTAAACAAAATTTTATAAAAAAAGTTTAAAATGTTTACATGAGATGCAAATGACTCTGGTCTGTGGCAACTCAAGGATCTCCAAAATGACCATGATAATCTAGACATGGTGTGGTCAAGCAGTCCTCTCCTGAATCTCCAGATCAACCCTATTATTTGTGAGATGAATCTCAATCGCACTGAGCATTTCGCCCAATAGTACATACTTTGGTATAAAAATAGAAAATAACATTATACATGGGCGATGCCATAACATACAACATGCCTCAATGCCAAGCAATGTATATACATAATTTTATTAATATACCACTCATTCACACACACACACAATGGGCCCATAAAATCCTATATATTATCCTAATTCTAGAACTATTGTCCTGGATTATTTCATTCATATGCGACACCAACGTATCTCATCCGAAGGTGTCTTGCTATCAGTGACACTAATGTGTCTCATTCAAAGGTGTCATGCTATCAGTGACACCAATGTGTCTCGCCCGAAGACATCATGCTATCAGTGACAATATTCTGGAACCAGGCTGTATATAAGGTAATATGCAATTATATTTTTTTATCTACTGCTCATAATCAACATCATTTTCTCATAAATTACAAATGTAACTCATTTTACACATTAGTGCAATATTTGCACTTTCCCCACTTTTCATATATCATCACCTTTATTTAGTTTTAAATGTCATATCATACAACATTTAATTCAACTAAGCATTGTTACTTCAAATAATGTCACACATACATGCACATTATCAAACAAGTATCATGACACATTTACCATATGTAATGTGTTATGCCTAAAATAATAAAATCAATTTTGCTAAATACCAAAGTATGTACATACCTTTTTAAAGCAAAAATGTGAGCCAAAGCTCCACTCCACACCAACTTTTCTTATTGCTCTTCTTTTCTTGATTAAGAGAATTTAACTTTACTCACTCCCTAACCAAAATGTGATTGAACATTATTAATTATGGTTACATTTCTATGCATTTTAGCTATTAAATATGAATTAAGCAACATTCTTACAAATTTTCATTTTCTTGCCTTAATGAACTTGAACTTTGGAAAAACCACTTCAACCAAATTCTAATTTGAGTTTTAAGCTCAATTATATTTTTAGAGTCACATTCTAACTTATTCTAAACAACCAAATTCAATTTAACATTCATTTCCTTCAATTAGTAAAATTTTGCCCTAACCCTCTTTGATTCTAGAAATCCATTTCAACGCATTCCAATTGTTGTTTTAAGTTTAATTATATCTTTAAAGTCATATTTTAACACATTTTAAACTATTTAATTCAATTAATACCCATCCTTTAACTAAGCTTTTTCAAAACCCTAAATTCAATACTAACCAAACCAAACTTCAATTAAACTTTAACAAATCATTTATTTAACAATAAAATCATAGTTTCCTCATCAAAGTAACATCATTCAAACTCATTCTAACAATTATAAAACTCTCCTTCAAAAATTTATTTCTCACATAATTCAAATTTTCAAAGAAACTTAACAAATTCACAAGAGGACTTACCAATTTGTTTATAATTCACCAAAATTTCCTTCAATTCTTGAAAATCTTATAAAAAACTAGTATTTGAATGAAGGAAATTTTTCCTTGGACATGGATGAAAATTCACCCATAAAGAAAAAAAAGAAGAAGAGGAAAATAATAATTTTTAATTCATTTCTCTTTAATTATAGCCATATATTAATATAATATTTAATAATTAATTAAAATTTTTCATTATCTTCCACTATCCCTTTTATTATTATTATTATTATTTTATTTATTTATTTATTTACCTTTGACTTTCTCATTTTATACTTGACCATATATATTATATATATACCACATATATATTACATATATATTTTTATATTCTCCTATTTTTAATACCTTCATTTAACCCTCAAACTTATTTATTAATTAAATTAAATTTAATCTTAGTAAATTTTGAGGATGTTACACTAACAATTGAATATGAACAATTTAATCTGAAGCATGAAATTGAATCTGAACAATTTTATCTTTCTAAATCTTTTCCCAACTAAATCAATCTAAAATCCAATCCCTGAAGTCTAACTTGAAAAATCTAATCTCAAAAGTGAAACCCATTCCCGAATCTAGTTGAAAAAAGCATTGAAGAAAAAAACTCATTCCCTGATATGGTTGAAGGAGAAGAAATTTGATTGCTTGGCTTGAGCAGTGGCAAAAATACACTTCATTCACCATTTTGAGCATTTAATAAAAGTCGCATTCCCAGATTTCACCAAAACAACAAAAAGTTCTAAAGTAGTAAATTGTTACAACAATTATCTAATAGAAAACTCCAATAGAAAACAAAAACATTAGTAGTAAATATCTTTTCCTCGTCATGCAGCCTTGTTCTTTCTTTTTCACCATAATTTTTGATTTTTCGAAGTAAGCCAATAATGAGTGAGATTCCTCGTATGATTAATCATAGGGAATTCAACCACGTGAAGAAGCTACCAGTAATAACATTCCTTGCATGAATTGAATTCGGATTCATTTCAAATGAAAATATATATAGAGAAGAAGAAGAGGAATATCAGATGAATAGAAGAAAAATTTAAGAAGAAGAATAAGATAGAAGGAGAATTTTGTTGAATAGAGAATCAAGGCTTTACATATAAGAAGTAGAAGATGATGTAGAAGGAGAAGGAGACAGAGGTGAAATACCCGTTAGAAACACCATTTTGCAAGCCAAATTGCCGCGTTGAAAATATAAAGACGCATTCGATCTCTTATTCAGCGTATTTGATGATTCAACTTCATTATATTTATAAGTTAAGAAAAAGTTTAAAAGTTTTGGTGATTAAATTATAAATTTAAAAATAAAGTAATTAAACGAATAAAATTTATTAGATTATATATGTATTTAGCGTTTATTCTTTTATAAGTTCAAGTATGCATGTATTAATATGTATATATGTATTTTCAATATTATTAATTAATAATATTTGAGAAAAAATATTTGATACAATTATAAACATATTGTAATATAAAAAAATTATTTTCTCTCAAAAAATAATAAATATTTTAAAAAGTTAGGACGACCAATCCCCAGTTAGAAATGAAAATAGGATAAGATTAGAAACCTATGATGAATTTTGTTATCCTCGAGCCCCTCTGCTTCCCTCAAATATCTACCTTGTCCTCACTTTATGTAGTTCGGTCGGGAGGATAAATATTTAGAATTTTTTAAAAATATTTTAAAAAATATTTTTTTTTCCAAAAATACGATTAATATAAAAAAACGTCACTTTCACAATTATATAATATCTAGTATATGTTTAATATATTAAAGATATACTCTATTTTTAAAAATATATTTAATTTATTTTTAATATATTAAAAATATATAAAAAATCATAAGATACTTAAAAAATAAAAAATAATATATATTATAAATTTCCCTAAATTTTTATACCCATTCTTTATTGCTGAGAATTGAGATCCATACTCCTTGCAGAGGCTTTTCTCTTCCACATTTTATTTTATTTTTTTATTTTCCTTTTTCCATCTTAATTATTAAGGTGATATTTAGTTTAAACTTTAGAATTAAAATTGAAATTAGAGTCAGAATCGTAATGAAATAAAATTAAAATTAGAATGACTATTTTAACTTTTGGTTTGATTTACTCTGGAATCGAAATCAAAATTCAAAAAATTAATTTAATTTTGTTAAGAAAAATAATTTTATCTATTTAAAAATATAAAAATATTGTAATTAGAAAAATGAAGAAAAAAATTAAATTGACTATATTTTATTTTAAAAATTCAATTTAATTTTATTAAAAATAAAAAAATTTATTTTATTTTATTTAAATTTTAGAGATATTTTAAAATAAATTAATTATACTTATTTTATTCTAAAAATAAAAAATAGATTTTAATTTTATTATCTTAAAGATATATGGGAATCAAAACTACGAACGGAGAAGGTGAAGGAAATCACTAAGGTGGAGTTTAGTTCAAATTTTGGAATGGAAAACAGAGTTGGATTTAGAATGAAATTAAAATCAGAATGATTATTTATTTTTGTTATTTAATTTACTTTGAAATTGGAATCGGATCAAAATAATTATTTATTTTTTATTATTTAAAAAATTTAGAGATATTATAATTAAAAAATAAAAAATAGATTTATTATATTTTATTTTAAAAATTCCAAAAAAATAATTTTTGATTTTATTTAAAAAATCAAATATATTGTAATTAGAAAAAATGATAAAAAAATATTAAATTAATTATATATTATTTTAAAATTTTAATTTAATTTTATTAAAAAAATAAATTTATTTTATTAATTTTATTCTAAAAATAAAAATATGTATTTTTTAATTTTTGATTCCAGTCTTGAATCAAATATGATTAATATGGAGTAGTAGGAAATCACTCATTCCTTTTCCTGGGGTGATGCGATTTCCACTATTTTTTCTATTTTATCCAACTAAACAGCATCAATATCAATAACTGATTCTCATTCTCATTTTTACTCCAAATCAAACGCCCCCTCATTCCCTTTTCTATAGTAATGGAATTACAATTACCTTATCTATTTTATCCAATATACTTTATTCTCTTATTCTCTACATCAAACTATTAAAAAGGGCATACAAAAGTGATTCTAACAATTGGTCTATGTTTGATATAAGATATTAAAATTAATGATAAAACATTAAATACTAAATTTTTTACTATCTCCAATACTATTTATTTTGTATTTTGAGTAAGGATGTGTATTGATAAGTTTAATCAAGTTTAGGAGTCTATTAAACAGACTATCATCGATCAAATTAAAAAATTTATCTTTAGAAACCAATCATTCATAAAAAAAAATTATAAAATTAACTACCATTGAGCTATTAATATTAATTTGTCAGATCGTATTGAATCGGTCTATTTGTTAATCCCTAATTTTAACACATTTTCTTGAATTCCTATATTACCCTCCATCAAAATTTTAAAAATATAAAATATTATCAATCTATTATAATTCCAATTAGATCAAGCAAGGGCATGGGAGTTTGGACGGCCATAAACGGGTAGAAACTAGAAAGTTGTAATAGAAATGGGCATTGAAGAAATGTAAGTGATTGTCTACCTACTACTAATCATGAATTAAACAAGTGGGGGCGCAAGCAAGAGAACTGAAATGAAAAGGCCAACTGCATTCAAGTTTGTAATATTGGCAGCACTTTGCTCTTCTCTTCTCTCTTTCTCTTTCTCTCTCTCTCTCTCTCTTTGAACAGTAAAGGAAGAAAAATGGGACCTCCATACTGTAAAATGTAAATGATCTTTCTGGCATTACTACAAAATTTTCAGCTTTGCCACTTGGGGTTGGGTTGGTGCAATTAATTAAGTTGCCCCCATCTGATGCTTTTGTTAGCTTATGTCGTAATTTTAGGACCACTCCAAATGTACCCATTTCCAGATTCTTAATTACTCTCTCCATTTCCCCAGCATTTTAATTTACCTCAAATTTTAGATGTTATAACATTCTCTCCTTCCGAATTGAATTGACAAACTTATTTTTTTTTATTTCATAGTAATTAAAAAATATATACATCTATATACATTTTTTTCTATTATACCCTTATTTTAATATAAGATATATTTGTTAAATATTTTTAATAAGTAATGTTAAAAAAATATTACTTATAATTTTGACTTGAGTGTCCATATTTTGCAAGAATCTCCAATGGCATTGGTGATTAGCTCTCGCATAATCTTATCAATGGAATAAAATAAAAAACGAAAATATATTTATTAATTTGTGGAGGTTGGAAATAATAATTTTAAAAACCTAAATTACTGTGAAAAGACTTCCATATAAACTTATAATTAGGAACTTCTATTTGATATATTTCTCTAACCCATCACTCTTTTGTTATTATTATTTTTTTTATAAATAATTATTTCGTTGTTGAACGAATAAGAGGGCAGTAAAACCCTCTCTATCAAGTTTTAATGATCATTCTTTCTTTTTTATTTATTATATTTGATTGCAAATTCGAGTCACCTCAAATGGTTAAAAAATATTATTACCTAAGAAATTAATATTCAAAAATTCAAATATTGACAGTTCATTTTCATTAATTATTTAATCAACAACTAATAATTATAAATTTAAGGAGTAAAACCTCATTGACACTTAATTTATTATCTTAATTAGTACAAAAAGAAATAGAAGAATAAATAATAGAAATGATAATTAAGAACATAGCAAATCTCTCTCAAGAAATTACATGGAACAGGCAAAAATTTATGCATCCAGTGGACGCTACAACAGCTAATTATATAAATACAAGTTTTCCTCACACAAGTATTTGGAAATTCTCTATAGATATATAACTAGCTAGACTGCATATTTTTCTTGGACTAAAAAAACCCACAATAATTAATAATAGCAATTAAATACAAATTAAAAGATTTATATAATTAATTATGATAATTATAATTAATCACCTATGACAAACACACTTGTAGTGGTATGGACTATTTATTGGGTCATTTCCTTCCACAGGAACTTGCTCAGCCTTACACTTGTATTTGCATCCTCTACATTCATTGTATGTGCAAGTAGGTGCTGTTGATCCTATCATCAATCTTGAATTTCTTGAACTCTGTTCTTCACTGCTAACCTACAGGTTCCATCCTAAAAATTTTACTTAATTTTCACACAAAAAAATTTCAATATTATTAAATAATACAAAATATTAACAAGAAATTAATTGCATGTAGTGAAAAATACTCTTTTTCTTACTTGTTTGAATTGCAGGTCGAGAAAAATATTTTTGAAAATATTAATAAGAAATTGACTTAATTTTATTTCGAAATATATTTCCTAATCACAATTTTTTTGAAATCGTGAACATATGAAAATATAATTTTTTAAAAAAAAAAACTGCTAGCAAGTTAATTAGTTCTTACCTGAAAATGTGATGAGGGAGTGGTTCTTGGATTATAATTAGGAAATACTACTTGAGCACTTCTGGATCCTGCATTATAAACAACCATGAGATGTATATAAATATGTATATATTTGTGAATTATAGCAAGAACTATAATATAGCCAAGTGAGCTAGTTTTATATATAGAAAAATATATTATTATACAATATATTGGATGCCAAACACAATGAAAATAAAGATATAGTTATTAGATCTATAGTATGAAAGGATATAATATATATATATACACAGTTCAAGAAAGAAAATTGAAATTATAATAATTAGCTATATGTATATGTATATATATATAATGAAAAAAACTATATATTAAAAAAGAAGAGAAACATTAATGCATACACCAAATTAGAAAGAGAAAATAGGAAGTGTAGACGAGAAAACCTTGAGCAAAATATGCTGCAAAGAAAAGGCTGAAGAGTAGAAGTAGGAAGAATAAGTTGCATAGTTTAATGTTTGCCATTTTTGCTTTTCTTATTTTTCCTTTTGTATTGGAGTAGTAGTAAACACTTAAGAAGAAGATGATAATATGAAAGAAAAAAATAATAATAATAAGCAAAGGAAAGACAAAGAAGAAAGGTTGGAAGAGAAGAGATTAGAGAGTTGTGGTCAATCAATGACCATAAAAGATAGTGGCAAAACTCAGAGGCTAAAGGGTCCCCATTAACTTTTAAAACCGACAGATTGCTTCCTTTCCTTCCTCGAGCTACATATAATGTTATATATTATTCAGTTACTGAAAAAACCTATTTTTATTTTTTTTAGTTTTGAAATTGGGATTTTTTTTAATGGGTTGAAATGGAATTTTGATAAAGAATAGAGAATCATTTTGATATTTTATTTTTCAGATATCATAAAGTTATGTCTAGAATATATATCATAGTTTTCGTATTTAGAGGTAATAGACATCTCAACCACCAAATGAAGCATCCAGAGTTTCCAGGCTTGGAAAGTCCCCACCTAACTCCACAGTAATTTTATTTATAAAAATATAGTAATAATTTAGGTCTTTTACTATTTAAAATAATAAAAATTTATATATAACCTTTATAATATTTATAAAAAATATTATTAACATATAATTTAACAACAAAATTTACAAAAATTTATTAAAGATTCTGTATTAATTTTGAGTTTTATATATGCAAAAGACCAAACAACTTTATATGTAATAGATTCTGATTCTCTTATTTTACCCATATAATTAAACATAGAAAAAAAATAATTTTCTTTTATTTTGTTTTCTAATTTCGAATTCAATTTTAAAATTTGAATTTTTTTTTAACCTTATAGAGTTTAGAAATTCATAGTATTGGGAAATTTGGATTTTCTTATTTTTTTCAAATTAGGCTTTATCAAAATATTTAAATAATTTTTTTAAAAAAAATTAAAGCACGAATTTTAAAGCATCTCAAAAATTAACCTCAAATTCAGCCTGGATCAGAGTTCAGATTATGAATATATAAAATCGTCATCTTTCTAGCTTTTTTATTTTTCAAAGACTAACGGATCAGTTTATTATTTTTAATTTATATATTTTATAATTTTGAACATACCAAAAATAAATTAATATTTCAAAAGTCTGTATTTTTTATCCTTTTTGTTTCTTTGTTTTAGAGGCATCGGGAATACTCCTCCTTTCTGTCTCTCATCTCTCGTTTTCAATCTTATATATATATATATATATATACACGTATGTATGTATGTATATATGTATATAATTTATGATATGAAATAACCAAAAGAAAAGAAAATCTTTCCAAAATTTCCGTTCCCTATTTCACAATTTCCATAGATATATTTCAAAAGTCCTCGGTTAGTATCACAAAATATCCTTGACCTTACCACCTCTGCCGCTAAAAATTTCTAAATTTTAATTTATCACCATAAAATCTTTTAATATTTAATTAAAATCTCCAACTCTCTTTTTCAATAATTAGACGGTAATAAAAGAAAGAGTTTCACCCTAAAATCTTAATTATAAACCATAAACTTGAATTTTGAATTTTAAATCTCTAAAAAAAACTCAAATTTGAAAAAAAAAAATTCTCAAATCACAAAAAAAATCCTTATTTTAGATCAAAATTACAATATTACATTAATTATATTTCTCACTTTAAAATTCACTCCATCAAACTCTCATTCTGTCCACATTTAGTCCTCAAAAAATTGAGTCAAGGATTTTATTAAAAAAGAAATTTAATGTTGAGGGATTTTATGGTGATAAATTAAAATTTAGGGATTTAAGATATATATATATATATATATATATATATCAAATATCAAATTTCAGATATCAGCTTTAGTTAAGATCATTCGGTAAATTGAATCAGACTTGCCAATATTGAGCTGAAATTTTGGGGGGAATTACACCTCCTACCATATTTTTTAAGATTTTTAATTTTTTTTTATCAAATTTGTTCTCTGTTAAATAATATGTGGATGGCTACTTATTAGATTAATCTTATCCTATTAAGATTATAATTAGTGTTATCTTATTCAAATTATAATTTAATTGTAATCTTTCTTCTCATTTAATTTCTACTTATACTACTATAAATACTCCATTATAAATGGTTCATTAGAGACAATTGATAATAAAGAGATTTCTCTAATTTCTCATTCCCTATATATTTTTTCTCTTATTTTATTTACAACACGTTATCAACACGATAGTCTCTCTAAATTATAATGATAAAAGGAGAAAGGTTTAATTTTTTAATTTGTAAGAAAAAATTTGTATATTTCAAATTAAGGTACACTTCTGCATATTTAATTTATATGATTTAATATGATTGATCTTGACTTAATTAAAGTTTATGATTTTTTTTCAATAAATAATATCAAATCTCTTCATGTTGAATCATTAAGAAAAAAATTATAGATTTATTTTCGTTTAATATATATATATGTGTGTGTGTGTGTGTATATATATATATATCTTGTATAAAGTGTTATTCTATTACAATAGATAATACATATTTCGTTAATATGTTTGCAAGGATATATGTATTGTTGTTCTATTATTCGCAAGCTTTAAGTATTATATATATGGAAACAATTGACATCTATACATATTTTTTACTTGGATTTATTATGCCCATTAACCAATAGATTTAAACTTGAATTTCACATGTGTATATACATATATATATATTTCCTGATTCTTAATTCAAGTTCTTAATAAAATTTAAATTTATTACCCTTGATATTTTCTGATGAAATTATATATTATGGGTACTTAATAATGAGATTCACCTTAATATTGTGAATCTTAGAGATACTATAAAAAGAAAATCAAGCATCCTCACAGGATCGCTTAGAAGTAATACTTTTACTTTTGATTACTTAAATGAGAAATTAAAAATTGATTATCTTATTATTAATTATTACAGTTTTTTGATGAATATTAAATTTTTTTATGTCTCAAATATGCTCCTGCAGTAGTTATATTGAGAGTAAAAAATTATAAAATATTTTGAACTGATTTTTTTATTTGCCTATAGCTAAATAAATTTGTAGCTTTTGATGAAAAATAATCAAACTCGTCCAACTATTTTGACAATATTCCTTGAAGTGAATGTGATATATTTTTAATATCATGGACAAGATCTTAATAAAAAAGTTATAGTAAAAAAAAACTCTACCAATTTTAAAATCAAAAGCACTAAAAAGATATATATTGACACAATTCTCATAATTCTTCATGATTAAAAAATATTTGTTATAGTTAATATTAACAGAAATTAATGTTAATATGATATCTGATTCTGCAAATATAGTTGAAGACTCCAGAAGAATCCACCTTATATTCTAAATTTGAGCAAAATAATATTTCAATGATGCATTGTATTCAAATAGATCTTGAAGAAATCTATTAAGTTTTAAAGAATACGTCGCAATGGATATTTTATTGAAACAAAGTGGAAGAGATATTGAATTTTTATGTGTTAACTCTATAAATTTAAACCAGAAGTTCATATTTAAGAAATTTTAAATTTCTTAACTAGATTGTACTTTATAAAAAATAAAGATGACTAAGTTACACTATATACACCGAAGGTGTATAGATCTCAAAATTTTTATCCTTTGACATGATCATCTTGGTCATTCATATTCAAATATAATGTGACGTATTGTTGAGAAAATAAATAAATATCCACTAAAAAAATAAAAAAATAATTTTGCTTGATGATTACTTTTATGCTTCTTGTACTCAAGGTAAATTAATTATGAGATCTTCACCAACTATATTACATTTAGAGTCCCCTGAATTTATACAAAAATACATGAGAATATTTGTGACTCTATCCATCAATCTTGTAGACTATTTAGGTACTTTATGATTTTAATTAATACTTCAACTATATTATTATATATTTGTCTATCATCAACTCCTAATATTGCTTTTGCTAAATTTTTTGCTCAAATTATAAAGTTAAGGTCAGTGATTCTTGATTATCATATTAAGACAAATTTTATAGATAATAAATATGAGTTCACTTGAAAAGTATTTTATGATTATATTACCATTGAACATTTTATTGTATATGTTCATACTCGATATGGTTTAGTTGAATTATTATTAAGATTTTATGATTAATTATTATTCTTATGCTTATAAAATCAAAATTTTCAATATACGCTTGGATACATATTATTATTTATATTGCACCTTTAATTTATATTTGATTGTCTGCATATCATAAGTTTTTTTATTTTACAACTTGTGTTTATCAGAATTAATATATCTTATTTAAAATTTGAGATATTAAAATTTTTTGTTGCAATGTATATATTCTTATTGCATCCCCTTAAAAAAATAAAATGGATTATCAATATTATTTTGATATCCATATAGATTTTGATTGTCTACATTAGATATTATAGACCTTTATAAATAAATTTTCTAGAGCAAGATTTTTAGTAAGTTGATTTTCAATCCATTAGGGAAAGATAAAAGTAAATGGTCAAGAGCATAATAGATTAGTTAAAATATACCAACTTTATCCAATCTTGATACATGCATAAATCAATGTGAACTGAAAGTTCAAAAACTAATTCGTTTGCATAATGTTGCAAATCAGTTACCAGATATATTTATAAATATTCAGTAGGTGTTCAAATCACATATTTCAGCTGCTAATACTCTTGCTCGATTGATTATCCCTATAAGACATCTTATTAGTGTAACAGCTAATAGATATAATATACACCTGAAGCATAGTAGACTACTTAGTTCAAAATATTAATTTTTGAGATAAGAAAAAATGAATAATTTCAAAACGACACTCCTGAAGAGGTTAAAAGCAACATAAGTCAATAACCATATACTTTTAAAGAAGTAACCCCAAAAATGATTTTGGTACCTAAAAATTATGAGATTTCATTAAAATATAGAAATATGTGGAAAATAGATGAAATTATTATTGATAATATGTTTGCATATGTTGCTATTGAAATTATCAAAATATGCTTGAGCATAAAAATATTTAAAATTATCGACCAATAGTAATGATTGGCCAAAATAAAAAGTAATTAAGGCTGAGCTAGATTCATTTGCTAAACTTACAATATATGGACCAATAGTCCAGTAACCAGAAGATGTCATACCCATGAGTATTGTATGTAAAAGAAAAAAATCATATGAGATTGTGAAAAAAATACATTTCCTCTATTATGAATGCAATTACTCTTAAACTTAGTTTTGCAGCCCCTGAATGTCTCGATATTATATTATAATAATTTGCTCATATAGCTCTTAAGAGAAATGTGTTAAATGAAATTATGATATACAAGGCACAACTTGTGGTATAAGAATTCTCATAAAGCTCTTATATAGATTATGATAAAACATATTCTCCTATCATTGATGTTATTATCTTTAGATTTTTTTTATCAGTTTAATAGCCTTTGAAAGGCTTAATATATATTTAATGAATGTTGTAATAGTTTACTTATATAGTTCATTAGATAATGACATATATATGTAAATCCCTGAAGGATTCAAGATGCCTGAAGCATCAAGATGCCTAGAGCATATAATATTTTGATAAATATACTATATTGAGTTTAAAGATTTCGATATAAGCTAGGTGGATGTGGTATAGTCGCCTATTTAAATACTTAGATAAAATGGATATAAAAATAAATTCATTTGCCCATGAATTTTTATCTGGAAGATAAATACAGAATTTATCATAGTTTCAGTTTATGTTAATGATTTAAATATAGTAAGAACTTCAGAAAAGATTTCAATTACTACAGACTATTAGCAAGGAAATTTGAAATGAAAGATCTTGTAAAAATAAAATTTTATCTTGAATTTCAAGTTGAATATCTATTAAATGGAATTATTCTCTATCAATCATCATATATTGAAAAAAATTTAAAATAATTTTATATGGATAAATCTTATCCATTAGTACTCAAAAGAGATCATTTTCGCCATCGAGAAAATAATAAAGAGATTATTGGTCCTGAAGTATCATATCTCAATGCAATAAGGGCACTTTTATATCTTACTAACAATACAAGATCATATATTACTTTTGCAGTTAACTTGCTTGCAAGGTTTAGTTCAGCTCCAATTAAAAGATATTAAAATGGAGTGAAACATGTTCTACTCTACCTACGCAGCATATCCGATATGAGTTTATTTTTTTCGAAAGGAATAAAGTCTGAAATGGCAGGATATGCTGATGCTGAATATCTTTCTGATCCTTATAAAATTCGGTCTCAAACAGGTTATATCTTCACATGTAATAATATTGTTATTTCATGGCAATCTGTAAAGCAAACAATCACTGCTACTTCATCAAATCATTCAGAGTTATTAGTGATTCATGAAGTTAGTCGTGAATGTGTATGGTTGAGAAGCTTAATTAAACATATTAGAAGAATATATGGATTACCTATAGAAAGCAACCGATCAATAATATTACATAAAGATAATATAGTATGTATTGTATAAATCAATGAAGGCTACATAAAAGGTGATAGAACTAAACATATATTACCAAAGTTTTTTTACACTCATGAGCTCATGAAGGAAGTGATACGTCCTAGCAAGTGAACTAGTCGTATGAGTTATAGTGGACAAAGAGTCCGGTTATCGTTCCCACCGAGACCTAATCTAGGAGCCAATTAATCCAACTCTATCACTATTAGTTGAGCAATCAAATTATGATGGTTAAAAAAATTGAACTTAAAGTTAACTCATGCAAAAGTATCAAATAGCTAGATTTAGAGAAAATTAATCAAATATGGAGAAAGTTAGGATTCGCAATCCACCTTAACCATTCCGGATGCTATTTAATTATGGAATTCAAATTTGAGATTGGTTAGTTCTTCCTAAACCCAATTTACCCGTCGAGGCCGTAAATTCTCAATCTAATTCTAAACTCTTATCCGGACAATTTAAAATTAAATTGCATAAGCACAAACCCAATTCTTAATTCACCCTACCAGGCAATGAATCAAAAATTAAACCACAAATTAATCGTCAAGTCTCCTATCCGGACAAACCCAAGTCTAATTTGTTATGCAAAAAAACTTATAATCATGCATGAATAAATTAATCCAACAAACCCAACTACCCGTCTAGGCCATAGCATAGGTAATTAAATCAATAACATCATACAAGCATTAAGATCAAAATTTGCATAAAACTCAAAATAAAAATTCCATTAATCAAGATTAAGCATCCATCATAAGTTAAGGTTTCATGCTCCTCCTAACAAATAGGGAAACTACTCCATAACTAGATCAAAAGAACAAAAGAGAGAGAAGAAAACCATAATAAAGTGTAGAAAAATTCTTCTCTCCTTGATCTTGTCCCAAAATCACGTTCAAAAGATGAAAGAGATGTTCCAAATTCTTTACAAAAATAATCTAATATTTTCTCATCCGTGTCTCTTCAGTTATTTCCCCCATTAGATAAGGAAAAGTGGCCTCTAAGTAATAAAATCTCGTCCAAACTTGACTTTCCAAAGTTACCCTCGCACAGACCACAACCTCAAGGCGATACCACAACCTACTTCTGCTCTGCCACAACTGCTTGTGGTTCCAGCTGCTTCTCACTACTCTTTCCAAAGTATGCTCCTCAATTAAATTCCACCAAAACACCTATAAAACAAATAAAAAACACACAAAATAAATAAAAACACAAAAAACATAAACACAAAAAAAAATAACAATAAAACACATAAAAATACATAAAAACATATAAAACTAAAGTAAAAATGACATTTAAAACATACTAAAAAACTATAAAATATCAACTTATCAACTACCCCAAACTTAGAATTTTACTCGCCCTCGAGTAAAACCAAAACAAACAAAGAACAAAACAAATAACAAACAAATATGCTTAACTCATCGCTTGCAAGCCTCCCAAACAAATTAACCACTTTAATCAAAACTTAAGCACTTTACATCATCCCATCATCATAGAAACTAAATCAACAAGTTTACACTAAGAAGTCCACAAGCATCCGGCATTTATCAAGTTTGAATCAATGCACATATCGTCAGCAATTGTCAAAGGGTAAAAATTCATTTTTTAGCTTCTTTAAGATAAAATAGAAATAAAGAACGACCATATACTCTTTTTCAGTTCCCTCTCCACTTATGTAAACAAACCAAAATGAATGATCAATAGGTCTTTATCATTAGGTAGGCTCGGGTGTAAGCGACAAAAGAAGGGTTAAGTGTAAGGATAAAGAAAACAAGAAAACTAATCATTCCATAATAACCTCAAAACGAGCAATGCATTAACTTTAAAAACCTCAAAAGAACCACAATTGCACTATGAAAAGAGCACTTTCATAAGCTCATTCACTTCCTTTTCTATTTTTTTTTCATATTTTTTTTCTGTTTTAATTTAACTTTACTTTTTTTTTTTGCATAACAAACTCCACATATAATAATCACAAAACTATCTTTAGTTGAACCCAATAAATAAATAATTAGATATAAGGACTCGAAGGAATACGCGTTCTTTGACAAACCTTCACATTTGAACAAAAGCTAAAGATTTAGCTTTTAAAAAAAAATTCAACATCTTAACTTGTATTCCTCTTTCTTTCTACCCAAGAACCTCCTAAAAGATACCATTCATGAAATTTCATCCCCAACAAAACTATACAATTAAAATGCATGGGATGTAGAAATTCTCAAGTCTAAAACAAACTTCAAACTATCAAACTTTAGTGCAAATATCACAATTCCTAAATATATCATGCAAATGCTCAACACAATGAATAGAAAAATTATTCTTCTTGTAAAAAGGGTGGTAGGAAAACAGCTTTTGGGTTATATGGTTATAATGAGCTAAAGAAAAGAATTTGAAGTATGCATTTAGCATACTTTGGGCTAGAAGGGGGTAAAAGAATGGTAATGTAAAGGTATGATAAATAAATGAAAAGGTTCCATGTAATCGACCAAAAGATGGCCTAGATCATTTCCTTCATCTCAATTCATCTAAAGATTTCACCTCAAGGGAACATCAAAAGAGCTCTAGCATTCTTAGAAGCTATTCAAAATTTTGATTTCAAAAGTAATCTTTGACAATCGCCGAATATAACATGCATTAAAAGAAACTCGATAAACAATAAACACACCATAGACTGTAAAGTGTAAAAGCGTTTATTCAATTCCTAGATAGTCTATATCATGCTTAAATCTCATCTCTCAGTCGTTGCCTCATCCAAGAATTTCACAATTGACAAATCGAGCATAAAACAAATAACAATATTAGACACAAACATAACATCACAAGACATAATATGACATCACAAAACATAAAACAAAACATTTAAATAAAAACAAACAAATAACATAAAATCACATGGAACTAATAACAATAAACAAACACAATCCCTACCCCAAACTTAGAACAAAGCATTGTCCGCAATGCATCAATAAAAGCATAAAAATAAAAAGAACAAAGAAGTAAAGAAAGCTTCTCTTTTTGCATTGGTAGACAAATGCCACACAACATCACAAAGGTGGTGGTGGCAGCTGCATATGTGCCTTCACGGTTGCCTCAAGTGAATCCACTTTAGCCTCCAAACGCATCAAAATATCGAACAACATCCGGTTAGTGATATCCGGCGTCTCAAAAATCGAGGCGACATGGGGTACTTCAGTACCTACAGCTGGACTATGATCCTCCTCATCTTCCGCAGCAGTTTCAGTGTTGTGTCCTGCATCATTATTAATCTCAACAGTAGCATCAGCATAAAGCTCCAGATTAGAACACATACGCAAATCAACAAACATACTTCCCTCAACTAGCTACCCAAACTTAGTCAAACCTAAATATCGAGCAATAGAAGTGATCAAACCACCCAAGACAATATCTCCCTTAGTGGACCCAACTATCCGAACTAGACGCTTAATGATCAAAATCCTTGGATTCACTTTAAATTTATGCTTCATTGCCAATAACAAATAAACATCATCTTGGTTTACTTGACTCTTAGAACCACGAGCAGAAACAGTGTGTCCTAAAACTCGGTGCACATAACGAAATTCTCTCTTTAACCCTTTAGACTTAGACACACCCTCAACATAATTTGAATTGTTAGAGATTTCTTTCCATACGTTATGAAAAGAAAAATGGGGAGGACATTTCAATTCACCATCATGATCAAGTTCCAAGGCATCACACAGTTGAAATAAAGTCAGATAACGCTCAACATTCCCTAACCTAAAAGAGATCGCCAACTTTTCAGTTTGATAATAAGAATGATGAACAGCAAAAGAACTCAAGAATTCTAATGTGATCTCTTTGTATGTAGGTGCCTTAATATTCATAAATTTTGTCCACCTTATATTAGCAAATAATGCATGCACCTTATCAAACAAAGCTAACCGTCTAAGAGTTAAATCATCCACATACCTCGTAGGCACAAGTAATCGTTTGCTCAATACCTCATATTTTTATTATTGTTCCGCATCTCGGAATTCCAGTCCCTCAGGTCCATGAAAAGTGGGACGCCTAGCTGAGGTTTTGAAGCGAACCCCTTGTGAGGTAGAGGCTTTGGAGGTAGATGCCAAAGGCACGCTCGATCGCGTTGTGGGCTTAATCTTGGTCGATGGTTTCTTACCCTTTTGCTTTCTTGGTGCCATTATTAAATTCACTTAAATGCACACAATCTCAAGCTCAAATTTAAATCAAACCACAGAAAATCACACTTGTGAAACAAAGCACAAAATATGTCAAGAAAAGAAAAGAGTGCGACTAAATAGTGGTAGATTTTCAACTCGCAAATACAAGCAACTGTCTCAATTCAATGAAATAATATTGTAAGTTTAACCAAAAATCAGAAACGGCAACATAAACAAAAATACCCCAGCAAACAGTCTCAACTAGAAATAGCAAAAGAAGAGTATTCAGTTCAACAATAGCTCATGGTCATTGAAAAAAAAATAAAGCTCTGACAGTATTATATTCCCAAGCGGCAAATATGAGGACTAAAGCACTTGGAAAAATCATATGCACAAGAACGAAAGCAAGAAAATTAGCAGATGGTGCAGCTCAAAAATATATCATGGCATCGAAAATTGAAAGCATTGACAGAATTAGAGCAAGTGGCAGATACAAATAACCCCAACAACAAAAGAAAGGCAAAGAGATCTCTAACCTTATTTGTCTCGAAGAAACAGAATACCGCGGCAAGGAAATAAAACAATAGAAACACAAATAACACTGACCTAGGACAGCCGGCGATTCAAGGCAGAGGATGGCAGCGGACGGAAGTGAGCTGAACGAGTTTGAAAATAGAAGTGGGCTGCTGTCGTTATGGACAGCGAAGAAAGGCCGCCGGAGTAAACGACGGTGCCGTGGGTTCAAGCGGTGGTGAATGGGACTTTTGAGTTATGCAGGAGAAATAAAAGAAAGAAAAGTTAAGTTAGGTTTTAGGTTTTTAATTCCTGTTTTATTATTGTTTAATAAATTATTTTTTTTTACAACCTAACCCAAAAACCACAAGGCAAAACCCCCAAACCACAACCCCTTATGATCTTGGCTGAAACTATGGTCAATCCACCCAGAAATTTCACCACAACCCATCACTCAAACCACAAGCTAGAAATCGCTCACCACAAGCGGTTGTGGTGTCCGCTGGAATTTTACAATTTCACTCAAAATTTCTAACTATAATATACCCCTTATTTCTCAAGCTAATAACGTTCCACCATAAGCAGTTGTGGTTTCAAAAAAAAAATTTAGCTAAAACTTATTCTCTCTACTATTATGACCAAATCTTAAAAATTTAAGTGACCACTTCACATTCATCCCAAACTCAAAAGCTCAAATTCTCCTAAACAAAAATTGACTCCAAAATAAAAACAAAATAAAACAAATAAATCAAAATTATATACAAATAGTTCTAGTTTATAGTCCTAACTCGACTTTATACTCCCTTTATTCCCAAAAGTGAACATCACGAGTTCTGGATCAAACCGATTCGTGATGTAAGGTTCAATCGATGCCCATTCACTGTAAACTTATCTCCAGACTTGAGATGCTTGATTTCAATGGACCCAAACTCCATAACTTTTGTAACTTCATACGGTCCCTGCCATCGTGACTTAAGCTTACCTGGGAACAACTTTAACCGACTGTTATACAGAAGTACCAACTGGCCAGGTGTAAACTCCTTTCTCTTGATCAACTTGTCATGCCACTCTTTGTCTTTTGCTTGTATAGCAAAGCATTCTCATATGCCCAAAATCGCATCTCATCCAACTCATTCACCTGCAATAAACGAGACTTCTTTGCACTGTCAAGTTCAAAATTAAAAAATTTAGTAGCCCAAAAAGCTTTGTGCTCGAGTTCCACAGGCAAATAACATGCTTTTCCATAAACTAACCTAAAAGGTGACATGCCAATAGGTGTCTTAAAAGTTGTCCTATACGCCCACAACGCATCATCTAACCTAATGGCCCAATCTTTCCTAGAGGTATTTACAGTCTTTTCTAAGATTCTTTTTAATTCCCTGTTTGAAACCTCTACCTGACCACTTGTTTGTGGGTGATAAGGTGTAGCAACCTTATGCCTCACTCCATACTTCCTAAGAAGAGCTTCAAATTGACGGTTGCAAAAATGTTTCCCACCATCACTAATTATTGCTCTAGGAGTGCCAAACCTAGTGAAAATGTTCTTCCTAAGGAATTGCAAAACAATATTGGAGTCCTTAGTTCTAGTAGCTATGGCTTCCACCCATTTTGACACATAATCAATGGCTACTAGAATATACTCATTCCCATATGAAGATGGAAATGGTCCCATAAAATCTATACCCCAAACATCAAAAATTTCACACACAAGTATATTATTCAAAGGCATTTCATCTCTCCTAGATATATTACCTGAGCGTTGGCATCTATCACACTTAGAAACATATTGTCTAGCATCACGAAATAAAGAAGGCCAGAAAAAACCTGATTCGAGGACTTTAGCAGCCGTATGATTAGGTCCAAAATGGCCACCTACCTCTCCATTGTGACAGTGCTTCAAAATACCTTCAATTTCCCATTCTGGAACACACCTTCTAATGAGTTGATCCGGACACAACTTGTATAAGAATGGATCCTCCCAAAAATAATGCCTCGCATCTGCTACCAACTTCTTCCTTTGCTGAAAAGAAAAATCTGCAGGAATCTTTTTAGCTGCACAATAATTAGCCAAATTAGCAAACCAAGGAGATTTAGAATAAACAACACAAATGCGTTCTTCTGGAAACAAATCGGAAATAATCTCTCCCTTATTAGAACTTGTATTCTCTAATCGCGACAGATGGTCAGCAATTAGATTTTCACTCCCTTTCTTGTCCTTGATTTCTAGATCAAACTCTTGCAACAACAAAACCCATCGAATCAACCGCGGTTTGGATTCCTTCTTGGCAAAGAGATGCCGTAAAGCTGCATGGTCAGTAAACACAATAGTTTTGGAACCTATTAAATAGGACCGAAACTTCTCAAATGCATAAACTACAGCTAAGAACTCCTTCTCTGTTGTGGTGTAATTCAATTGTGGGCCTATCAAAGTATGACTTGCATAGTAAATCACTCAAAACACCCTATCTCTTCTTTGTCCTAAAGCTGCCCCAAGCGCAAAGTCGCTAGCATCACACATTAATTCAAATGGGCTCTTCCAATCCGGCGCTAATATCACTGGAGCCGAAACTAACCTCTCTTTCAAGGTCTTAAAAGCCTGCAAACAACTCTCATCAAAATCAAACTTATTATCCTTAACAAGCAAGCAAGAAAGGGGTTTAGTAATCTTGGCAAAATCCTTGATGAATCTTCTGTAGAAACCAGCATGTCCTAAGAAACTTCTAACTCCCTTGACAGATGTCCCTCTTTCTGAAATCTTGTGTCCAAGCACTATACCTTCATTGACCATAAAATGACACTTTTCCCAGTTTAAACACAAGATTACTTTCTTGACATCTCTGCAAAACCATGTCTAAATGTTCTAGACAAGAATCAAAGGTTAAACCATAAACAGTGAAATCATCCATAAAAATTTCCATGCACTTCTTAATCAAATCATGAAAAATAGCTAACATACACCGCTGAAATGTAGTCGGTGCATTACATAACCCAAAAGGCATACGCCTATAAGCAAAAGTGCCATACGGGCATGTAAAAGTAGTTTTCTCCTGATCCTCGGGGGCTATGGGAATTTGGAAATAACCAGAAAACCCATCTAAGAAACAATAAAATCTATTTTCCTCTAATCTTTCAAGCATTTGATCAATAAACGGTAAAGGAAAATGATCTTTCCTAGTGGCAAAGTTAAGTTTTTTATAATCAATGCACACTTTCCACCCCGTCACTGTTCTAGGAGGAATCAACTCATTGTTTTCATTCTCTATCACTGTCATCCCCCCTTTCTTAGGAACTACATAAACTGGACTCACCCATGCACTATCAGAAATTGGGTAAATAATACCTGCATCGAGAAGCTTGATAACCTCATTCTTAACCACCTCTTGCATGGCTGGATTTAACCTTCTTTGCGGTTGAATTGTTGCTTTGTAACCTTCCTCCATCAGAATCTTGTGCATACAAATGGTAGGGCTAACTCCTTTGATGTCGGAAAGCTTCCACCCAACTGAGGACTTGTGCTTCTGCAATAAAGCAATCGTCCTTTCTTCCTTTTCAGCTGTCAAATAGGCAGAAATAATCACAGGAGAAGCATCTTTGTCAAGAAAAACATATTTCAAATGTGGGGGTAAAGGTTTCAATCCCCCTTTCTTAGGAACTTCTTCCTTAAGTTATTGCGATTCCTCCTTCTTCTCATAATCCAAAGGAATTGGAGTTTCTTGCTCTTGCACCTCACTTCCAACCATAAAACACTGCTCAACTTCCTTTTCAAACTCATCCTTCATAAACTCTTCTTGCTTCATTTCCTGCACACAATAATCAACATTATCAAGGAATAAGCACATATCATTCTCATGCATTTGAGGATGCCTCATAGCCTTCTTGATATCGAACACAATCTGCTCATCATTGAATCTCAATGTAAGTCGTCCCTCTCGCACATCAATTAATGCACCTGCAGTAGCTAAAAATGGTCTGCCAAAAATAATAGGAACAACTTTATCAACTTTTATATCCAAAACAACAAAATCAGCAGGAAAAATGAAATGACCTACTTTCACTAACAAATCTTCAATAATTCCACAAGGAACCTTTATAGATCCATCATCTAGTTGTAGTGTAATTTGTGTTTCCTTGATCTCACCTAGATCAAATTCCCTAACTAAAGACAAAGGGATCAAATTTATGCTCGCTCCTAAATCATACGATGCTTTATCAAATTGAGCATTCCCTAATTCACAAGGAATAGTAAAACTCCCTGGGTCTTTAAGTTTAGCAGGCAATTTATTCTGAACTATAGCACTACAAGCTTCAGTCAACTTAACAACACCCTCTTCCTCTAATTTTCTTCTATTAGAAAGAATATCCTTAAAGAACTTTGCATACCTAGGCATTTCTGTAAACACCTCAGTAAAAGGAATATTGATATGAACTTTCCTAATGATCTCTAAAAATCTAGAAAATTGTGCATCATTATTGCTCTTTTTAATCTTTTCAGGATAGGGACAATTACTAACATCAACTTCAGAAGAACCAGAAGTTACAGAAAACTTACCTTGCTTTGGTGCAAGAGCTTCTTGATTTACCTCTTGTTGGCTTCCTTTCTCTTCACTTACTTCTTCAAAAATTGGCGTTCCACTTGCATTCTCTACCTTCTCTTTGGGGTTGGGATCTTCCAATACTTTACCACTTCTCAAAGTAATTGCTTGCACATGCTCTCTAGGATTCTTCTCCGAATTACTAGGCAAAGATCCTTGGGCTCTTTCCGTAATAGCATTCGCCAATTGTCCTAACTGTATTTCCAAGTTCTTAATAGAGGCCTCTTGATTTTGCATTCTCTTCTCACTGGTCTCTATATACTTAGACATCATTTCCTCCAAAGAAGACTTCTTTTCTTGTTGCTGTTATGGAGGTTGTAGTGAATAACCCGGCGGTTGTTTCCTTCCTTGTGCATTGTTGTTCCAAGAAAAGTTTGGATGGTTCCTCCACCCCAGATTATATGTGTTGCTAAATGGATCATTGTTCCTGCGATAATTATTAACATAATTAGCTTGATCAAGGTTTGATTTAGCAAACATATTACCTGTTTGACACTCAATATTAGAGTGTCCTCCTCCACAAAAGTCGCAAATTGAGGCCACCACAGACGGGCCTTGCACATGAATTCCCTCAATCTTTTTACTGAATGCCTCAACTTGAGCTGTCAATGCGGTAATTGGATCCACATTGTGAATACCTCCTTGCTTCCTTGGTTGAGACCTTATGTCATCATATTGATACATGTTTGAAATCATTGCATCAATCAGAGCATAAGCTTCCTCGGGAGATTTGCTATTCAAAGTACCTCCTGCAGCTGCATCGATCATATGTCTTGCTTGGAAATTAATGCCTCTATAAAAATGTTGAACTTGCATCCACAATGGCATTTGATGATTCGGGCATCTCCTCAACAAATCCTTGTACCTCTCCCACGCTTCATAAAGTGACTCTGTTTCAAGCTGCATAAAAGAAGAAATTTGGTTAAGTAATTGCATAGTCTTTCCAGGTGGAAAATACTTACCTAAGAATTTTCTTCTTAATTCCTCCAAGTCGTGATAGAACCAGCTGGTTGAGAATTCAACCAACTCTTTGCCTTATCCCTTAAAGAAAAGCGAAACAATCTTAACCAAATCGCCTCATCAGTTACACCATTATACTTGAACGTAGCACATAACTCTAGAAAATTGGTGATGTGTTGATGAGGATTTTCGTTATCCAAACCTCCAAATTGATAAGAATTCTGGATCATCTGAATGATTTGAGGTTTGATCTCAAAATTGTTAGCAGCAATGGCAGGCCTAACAATGGGAGGAGCGACTCCTTCAGTTTGAGCCATAACATAATCCTGCATGGTTAATTGTCTTTGATTACCATTTCCAGCATTCACCAATGCTCGGTTCTCTGCATTATCTAGTGGATCTGCCATTTTGTTTTTAGCTTTCGCTAACCTCCTTCTCTGACGATAGGTTCTCTCTGGTTCTGGATCGAATTTAGCTAGTGAAGATTCACTAGTTCTGGTCATGCACTAGCGACACCTGAAAAGTCAAACTCAAACACAAACTCAAATTAATAGATAAAAATCAAATTAACTTTCAACTAGAGCAAAGGTCCCTGGCAACGGCGCCAAAAACTTGATACGTCCTAGTAAGTGAACTAGTCGTATGAGTTATAGTGGAAAAGAGTCCGGTTATCGTTCCCACCGAGACCTAATCTAGGAGCCAATTAATCCAACTCTATCACTATTAGTTGAGCAATCAAATTATGATGGATAAAAAAAATTGAACTTAAAGTTAACTCATGCAAAAGTATCAAATAGCTAGATTTAGAGAAAATTAATCAAATATGGAGAAAGTTAGGATTCGCAATCCACCTTAACCATTCCGGATGCTATTTAATTATGGAATTCAAATTTGAGATTGGTTAGTTCTTCCTAAACCCAATTTACCCGTCGAGGCCGTAAATTCTCAATCTAATTCTAAACTCCTATCTGGACAATTTAAAATTAAATTGCATAAGCACAAACCCAATTCTTAATTCACCCTACCAGGCAATGAATCAAAAATTAAACCACAAATTAATCGTCAAGTCTCCTATCCGGACAAACCCAAGTCTAATTTGTTATGCAAAAAAACTTATAATCATGCATGAATAAATTAATCCAACAAACCCAACTACCCGTCTAGGCCATAGCATAGGTAATTAAATCAATAACATCATACAAGCATTAAGATCAAATTTTGCATAAAACTCAAAATAAAAATTCCATTAATCAAGATTAAGCATTCATCATAAGTTAAGGTTTCATGCTCCTCCTAACAAAAAGGGAAACTACTCCATAACTAGATCAAAAGAACAAAAGAGAGAGAAGAAAACCATAATAAAGTGTAGAAAAATTCTTCTCTCCTTGATCTTGTCCCAAAATCACGTTCAAAAGATGAAAGAGATGTTCCAAATTCTTTACAAAAATAATCTAATATTTTCTCATCCGTGTCTCTTCAGTTATTTTCCCCCATTAGATAAGGAAAAGTGGCCTCCAAGTAATAAAATCCCGTCCAAACTTGACTTTCCAAAGTTACCCTCGCACAGACCACAACCTCAAGGCGATACCACAACCTACTTCTGCTCTGCCACAACTGCTTGTGGTTCCGGCTGCTTCTCACTACTCTTTCCAAAGTATGCTCCTCAATTAAATTCCACCAAAACACCTATAAAACAAATAAAAAACACACAAAATAAATAAAAACACCAAAAACATAAACACAAAAAAAAACAATAAAACACATAAAAATACATAAAAACATATAAAACTAAAGTAAAAATGACATTTAAAACATACTAAAAAACTATAAAATATCAACTTATCAGGAAGGAAAAATAGATATTTGTAAAGTTCGTTCAAGTGATAATCTAACAGATTTGTTTACAAAGGTATTACCGATATTAATTTTTAAAAAATATGTATACAATATTGGTATGCGTTCAGTTAAAAATATGTCTTAATCAATTGTATTTTTGAGAGAAAGTTACCTATGCATATTGTATTCTTTTTTCTTCGCTAAGTTTTTATCCCACTGAATTTTTCTTAGTAAGATTTTAACGAGACATATTCATAAGGATAGTCATCCAAAAGAAAGTGTTAAATAATATGTGAATGTCTACTTATTAGATTAATTTTATCCTATTAAGATTATAATTAGTGTTATTCTATTCAAATTAGAATTTAATTGTAATCTTTTTTTTCATCTAATTTCTACTTATACCACTATAAATACCCCATTATAAATGATTCATTAGAAATAATTGATAATAAAAAAATTTCTATAATTTCTCATTCTCCATATATTTTTTTTTCTTCTTTTATTTATAATATTCTCAGATTATTATTACTTATTATAAAATTATCTTTTTTGAGTTGAAACAATCCATTTTGGTTCTAATCCCCTTTTCCCACACTGGCATATTTTTGTTTTATCATCGTTACCATCATAACCACACCAGATGCGGCTATTACAGCACTCTTAATTCTTATATTATATCAATCACTCTTTGCTTATATATATTTGAATTTGAATTAGGAATTATGATTCTAAATACCGTCTCGTTTACTAATTTTATTCATTTGTTTTTGTTCATTCAATTAAATATAAGCTAAAATAAAAATAGAGATGGTTTTTCTTTGTTTTTTCTCGACACAATTAAAATTTCCATTTCATTTTGGAGACTTAATATAAGGTCAAAATCACTAGCTGATTGCAGGAGCCAGGGGATTCTAAATTTATTTAGGATAAAAAAAATTATTTAGGATAAAAAAATAGACACTAATCTGAATTTTATTTTCATTTTTTTAAAACTCATCTCCAAACGCATTTTGAATTGTTCTCAAGTACCCTGTAATTAGAAGAAGAAAAAAAAATACATGTTTGCATCTTTGTATCTTGCCCAATCAGGATGAAACTGTAATAAGTTCTAAAATGCTTAGAATTTTAATTGAAAATCAAATTAAAATAGAAATTAGTTTAAAGTTCACAAATTCCTCTTTATAATAAGAGAGTATTTTTCATTGGATGAAATTATTATTTTAATTTTTTCATATAAGAAAATTCTAATCATATATGTAATAAAAAAGTACTTTCTTTTTTACAGTTGCACGGATTCTGGTTTCATATATTAAAATTTATATTTATATTGAAACTTGAAAAGCATTGTTGAAATTTTAATAAATGGTTTTTCCAGATCAACGGCCATACCTTGAAGAATATATATATATATATATATATATATATATATATTACACACAACGAAGTTTGAGTTTGGATGCGCTTTCAATAACTAATACAAATTGAGTTTAAAAACATAATATTATTCATATAACCAAAAAAAAAATTACATCACCAATATCACTATGTAATTATAGCTACATTTGCAAATGACTAAAATTAGTATGCATGATTGTTGATGCAGCTTTTACCAATAAAAAGTAATAAATTAATTTGAAATTATTAATCAAAAATAAACTAATAAAAATTTCTTTCTTACCTTTTTTTATGGCAAAACCTGGGGCAAAATTTTAAAGAAGAGAAATTATAAAATTATAAAAGAAATTCCCATGTTGGTATTAAGATAGGTAGTCAACATATATATAGTAAAAAATATATATAATGAAAAATAGAAGAAAATCTTTTTAAAAAAAAGCAACTTGGACAAATGATTAAAAATGGTTTTGAAATTATTAGGCAATACAATAAATAAATAAATAAATGATTTACTTTTTTTTTATAATGAAATATAGAACAAAAGCTATAAAGAAGAAGAAATAAAAAAATGCACCTTTGTTTTGAAAGGTAGAACGAGATAATTGCACAAATAAAAAAAAATTGCACCTTTGTTTTGAAAGATGAACAGATAAAAAAAATTACAACATTCACCTTTTTTATAATTTTTTTTATCAAGAATATTTTAATTATTTTATAATAAACTATATAAATTTATAAATTCATAATATACTTATAAAAAATTAAATAAATCTGGCTATTTTTATAAATTAATCATAAATTTTTATAAATCTGAACATATTTTTTAAAATATAGTAAATTTAATTTTTTTTATTTTTTCTGAAATTTTTATAAAAATTTGAAAAAAATTACAGTAATCATAAATTTTTATAAATCTAAACATATTTTAAAAAATATAGTAAATTAATTTTTTTTTTATTCTTTTGATATTTTTGTAAAAACTTAAAAAAAAAATTGCACCTTTGTTTTGAAACAAAGAGCGAAAGCTTCTACTTTTTCTAAAAAATTGCACATTTGTTTTGAAATTATAATATATATATATATATATTAAAATTCATATATAGTTATTTTTTTAAAAAATATAATAAAATTAAATGGCATAATTTTTAAGAAATTCTAAAAACAGCTTTTTAAGTTTAACCAAAAAATACTTTTTATATAATATAATATACTGGAAATTGTGTAATTATATTGGAGATATATATATGTTTATATATGAATGGTTGAAAATTAAAAATGATTATTTTTAAAATTAAATTTCAAAATTTTGAGCCATTATAAGAATAAAAACTATATTTTTTACAAAATATCTTCATTTTGTAGGATATAATTTTGTATAAATTTGTAATGTTTTATTTGGGGCTTTTTACAAAAATAACCAAAAATTTAAAAAAAAATTCAAATTTACGGGACTTAAAATTTTGTTTTCAATTTTACATTGTGGAAAACCTTTTTTTTTTTTTTAAAGTACGGTAGCCATGGACCACGTTGTGCAGAAAGTCATGTTAAAAACTATGAAAGAGAATTGAAGCAGTATATTAGAACCAGTGACAATAAACCTCCCTCAATCATAAAATTGTGTCCAATACAAAACAAAATTGTTTGTTGACCTCCATGAAGTTTTTCTATTAATATTTTAAAAATTTTATATAATTAAGAATTAATTAATTAATTAATTAAAGTATGATTTATTTTAATTAATTTTAATTTACATTTTACACACACTTTTATGTAGTTTATTTAATTTACATCTTTAAAATAATTTTAATATATACTATATAAAATTATTTAAAAAATTATTATATAACATAATTTATATTTTTATGCATATATATCTATTTATATGCAACATATTATTAAATATAATTAAATATATATATCAATATTTATAAGTTGAATTGTAATAAAAAAAAATAAATATACAAACTAATATATATTGATATATATTATATCTAACAATATATATTAGTTGATTTGCAAAAAAAAAAATATCAATATACAACTGATATATAATATATATATATATATATATATAAGTTGATTTGCAATAAAAATTAATATACAATATAATATATATTACATATCATATATTAGTTAATTTATAAAAAAATATCAATATATAACTGAGATATATATTATTATATGTTCATATATACCACATATAACAACATATATCAATTGATTTATAATAAAAAAAATCAATATAAAAACTAATATATATTGATATATATATATATAACATATATCAATATATATCAGCTAATCTAGAAAGAAAATAATATAATATAAGGTGTTATACACTGATGTATGTTGAACACATATCAATGTTGAACACATATCAACAAATATTAAATAATCTAGAGAAAAAAAATTAATACAAGATATTATATACTAACACATGTTACATATATGTTGATATATGTAACATATATCATATAATTTAAAAAATAAATAATATAATATAAAGTATTTTATATTAATATATGTAACATATATCAGTTTATTTGCAATAAAATAAATCAATGCACAAATTAATATATGTTGCATCTAATAACATATATTAGTTTATTTATAAAATATATATCTTAATTTACAACTGATATATGTTACATATAACAATATACATTAATTGATTTACAATAAAAATTAATATATATTGATATATCATACATATAAAAATATATATTAGTTGATTTGTAAAAAAAATATCAAAATATGATTGATATATATTGATATATGTTACATATAACAATATATATCAATTAATTTGTAATAAAAAATTAATATACAAACTAGCATATGTTAATATATGTAACACGTATCAACATATATAAAATAATTTAGAGAAAAACAATAGAATATAAAGTGTCATATGCTGATATATACTGATATATGAAACATATATCAACATATATCATATGATTTATAATAAAAAAGTTAATATATAAAATAATATATGTAAAATATATCAGTATATAATACTTTATATTATATTATTTATTCTCTAAACCATTTGATGTAGGTTGATATATATTAGATAATTTATAAAATGAAACATAAAAAATACAAAAAGTGTTATATGTTGATATATATAATATATATAAATATATATCATATGATTTTAAAAAAGTGAGATTACAAAAGTATTATATGCTGATATTAAAAAAATGAGATTACAAAAAGTATTATATATTGATATATGTTGATATATATAATATATATTAATATATATCATATGATTTAAAACAAATGAGATTATAAAAAGTATTATATGCTGATATATGTTGATATATGTAATATATATTAGATTATTTTAAAAAAGAAATATCAAATACACATGTTATATATTGTTATATAATATTTTTTATATATTTTTTTATTTAGATTGATATTTATTTTATTATTTTTTAATTATTATAATAATCTTTTTATATTAAATTTTAATATCTTATTTTATTTATTTTTTAATTATTATATTATATTATAATTTTATTATAATTACTTCATTTTGCAACAACCTAAATTTCTTAGCATTTAATGTTAGGTCATAATTAATGGATGTGAAGAATGATATTATACCAATTTTGAACATGTTAATGGAGTTAGTATTATTGATATCTACACACACACAACCCTCAACCAAGTGGCATAATATTAAATAATAATATATAGATCTTAAATAAAAATTAATTTTAATAAATAAAAATTTTTAAACATAATAAAAATAATTTATTATTCAATATTTATATTAAAATAAAAATTAATATATTTAGTTGATTATTATCATTAACCAAACAGTCAAATATTTAAAAAAGTTATGTGACATATATAACAAAGAGCTATGTAAATAATAGATATGCAACAAATTAAAAAGATGTGCCCACCGTATATTTGTAAAAAAGTTATAAATATTCAGTAAAAATGAAAAATATAAACTTATAAACATATAAAACGAAAATTAGTACCGTAAAAATGAAAAATCAAACTTAAAAATTCGTATATGATGTAAATTCCTCCTATATTTGTCAATAGTCGGTATATATATGGGCCGGGAAATTTGCAGGTTTTTGGCCCATTTCAACGTCACCCTCTTCTCTTGATTGGCAGTTTGACTTGAACTCCCTCGAATACCCGGCCTTGAAGAATACCAAACTTTGCCGCTCACCCCTCTCCTTTTCTTTCTCTATGAAATTTTCTCGTAATTTTGTTTTCAAATCTCTGAAACAATTAATCCCTTTCCTTAACTCTCCATTCTGTTCCTTCCTCAAGAATCGCTTCCAAAAGCAAAGCATCCTTTTTTCTTCTATTTAACCATCACCACCATAAGCATTTCTCTTCAACTTGATTTATTCAATTCCCATTTCTCTATTCAGCAAGTCACATATTTTCTTATTCCTCTCTTTGAACCTCAAAAATGGCATCTCAAGAACCCATTCTGGAATCTCAAAATATTAAAACTCCCTCCCAAGTACCCAAAACAGACCAAGAACAAAAACATGAACCAGTACCCACAACTCCTCTGCTTCCAACATTCAAGTACTCCAACAGAGTAATCTTGAAAACCATACTAGAAAGAGACGACGGTGGGATCGGATTGGTGGGTGAAAGAGTGGTGATAGGAGGGCGGGTTAAATCTTTCAAGGAGCTGAAGAAAGACTATCCTCCATTTTCATTAACAGAACATCATGAAAATTACGCAATTGTGTCTCCAGGGCATAAAAATGTAAGTTGCATGGAAATTCTTCAACTGCGAGTACCCTTAATCAAGTCAATTACCAAGATTTTTGGTGGTGGCGGCGATAAACCAATTAGTGCAAAGTTGGAGCCTATCACCTCTAAGCCTCCTGTAACCTCTAGACCACCTCCTCCACTGTCAATTGCTAACTTGATTGATAGTGATGGTTCTTGTGTTGCAGGTCTCCAGGTATATTATCTTTTTTTTTTTATTCTTTTTACCTTTTTTAAATGTTTTGTTATAAAACTTGCGTCCTTTACCTCTTGTTTAGATGATGGCTTTGGATTGTTTCACATGATATGGTATTATTTAAAAAACAAGACCTGCAACACAAAATTACAATTGAATTTGCTTAATGCGTCTTTTCTAATACATTATGTAGGTTGCATCTGTTATGCGAATCCGAAGCGCCCTGACTTTTGCAACTTACACATTCTTTCAAAATAATGGGTTTCTGAGCGTGCAAGTTCCAATAATAACAACCACAGATGGTGAAGGTGTCAGCCTTGAAGTTTTTAAGGCGGCCATAAAAGAGAAGAGTAATCTAATTGAACAACTCAAAAGAAGTGATAGCAACAGAGATGCATTGTTTGCTGCAGAGCAGGATTTGCTCAAAGCAAAACAATTAGAATCACACATAGAAGAAAAAGAAAAAATTAAATCTGAAGCTTTAAATAAGGCTAGTGAAGCTTATGTTCCTATAGATTTCTTCTCTCAGGATACTTACTTAACTGTTTCTGGTCTGCTCCATCTTGAGAGCTATGCTTGTGCTCTCGGAAAAGTCTATTCATTTGGACCCAGATTTCGGGCGGATGGAAAAGGATCAGCTAAACAGGTGCCAGAGATGTGGATGGTTGAGGCTGAAATGGCTTCTTCACAATTAGAGGTATAGCAATATTCGATTCCTTTTCTTTTAGGGGGTTAATTAGACTTCAATGGGTAATCTCAGAATTCTACAGACGATTGCAGTATCTTTGAATCAATGGTTCCTTTATGTAATATGAATGAGATTGAACATCCTATTTTGCTTGTGTAGAAATTCCTACTAATGTTTTGTGGGTTTCCCAGGATGCCATGAATTGTGCAGAAGACTATTTCAGGTTCCTCTGCAAATGGGCTTTAGAAAATTGTTCAGAAGACATGAAATTTTTCTCAAAACGGGTTGATAAGACCAGAATCGACCTTCTTAAACACATAGCATCATGTTCCTGTGAAAGAATTACGTACTCCAAAGCAGTGAATATTCTGAAAGAGGCAAGTTATTATATGTTCTTCAATTTTCTGACAAACATATAGTAAAACATCAGCAAATTTTCCTGATAAACGTCTTTGTACTTTTTGGCAATTAGGTTACTGATAGAAAATTTGAAACTCAGCCTGAATGGGGTGTTCCTCTAACGGCTCAACATTTAAGGTATTTATATTTAGTATGGTGTTTATTGGTACGTATGAAATGAAAGTATATATACAATTTCCCACCCTGATGGTTAATGAATTGACAGTCATTTGGCTGATGGAAATAAGAGGCCAATAATTGTATGCAATTTTCCTAAAGCATTGAAGCCGTTTTATGCACGCCTGAATGACGATGAAAGAACAGTTGCTGCATTTGAAATGGTTATACCCAAGGTAATCTTCTTGAGGCTTTTATCTACTCCTTCCAAATCCTAGTTTAATAGAGTTCTTATAATGGTTAAAGTTCTTTTTTTTTTGGCAGGGTGGAACAATCATTACAGGTAGCCAAAACGAGGAACGATTCGATATACTAAATGCAAGGTAATACCAACTTGGTTAATGATCATATGCATTTGATTGATTACTAACCAAAATAAGAAGTAATTTTTGCTTGTTACTAATTGAATTTGTATTTTCAGGACAACTGAACTAGGCCTGTCAAGAGAGAAGTATGAATGGTACTTGGATCTTCGCAGGCATGGAACTGTTAAGAGCTCTGGTTTTAGTCTTGGGTTAGATCTTATGGTTATCTTTACTACAGGAATTCCTGACGTTAGAGATGCAATTCCTTTTCCTAGAAGCAGTGGCAAAGTCAACAACTAAACAGGCTCAGAAAAAAAATTGAATATTCATACTGGGAAAGAAATTAGAAAAATCATACATGTAAATATGCAATTGTAAATTCACAAGTGCCTCATGCACGTACAGGAAATTATAAAATTATACCAAGTTTGTACATACATTTAAATTACTGAATTGATTTTTTTCTCCCACAATATAAAATTGTCAGAATTAATTCCATGTATCTACGTGAATTTTCAATTGAAAAATATTTATTTGAAAGAATTAAAATTATGCAAGAATAAAAATTTGTTTTTATGAATTTTATATCGTTCTTAAAGTTTGACCTCATAAAAGGGTGCCCTCTGTTTTTTGCCAGACTAATTAAATAGTTCTTCAAATTCACTTATTTTAATATTTATTTTAATTTATTCATCCTAGAATACAATGAAAATATAAATTAAAACTAAAATGACTCAGTTTAATCTAAATTTTCTCATTTTAATTAAAATTTTTCATCTCTGTCAACATCCCTTCCCTTAATTTAAAGCCTAGCAAAAATCACACAGTACACCACAAATCTCATTGTTAGTTTTTCATTTCATAAAATCATCAAAGATTATTTAATTAATTTGTAAAAAAAAAACGATCTTTTATTAATTAAGTGAAATCTCAAAAACGAAAAAATAATTTCTCTAAACATTTATAAGAATTCAATTTATTTAATGAAACACAATTTTACAAAATACAAACTATATTTATTTAAATTAAACAGGGAATTATGTATGTAAATATATGATTTTATACCATATTAATAGGCACTAAATAAACAGAAAATTTACGAATAAACAGTTACAAAAGAAGTAGCAGTTGTTGAAGAATTTTTCAATGAATCGAGAGGAAAGAAAAATGGATAGAACTCATATCGAACATAACAGTTAGTATAAATAGCTCTGCAGCCTTTTCTGTTGTTGCAGAAATTTAGGAAATTACCAACAGCAATTGCCAAACACTGAGCACAATCATTGGCAGCCAAGTCTCTCGTGCACTGCACTAAGCTATAAAGTGTAGTAAAAGGAGTCAACTTCGTCTGACCTTTGCCAAGTCCTAAATTTTTTTGGCACAACAGCTTCTGATCTTATTTTATCTATCAAAGATCCTAATTTTTGGTTAAAATTTTCAGGGTCCGTAACATTCTCAACATTAATGTAAAAAAGAGAATAAGAAGTATCAAGTTTTCCAATGAAATCCTCTTTATTATACCTTAAAAAGCAATAATCATACCAAATCCTGGCATCGAATTGGTCAGGACAGCGCTGGCCAATTTCTTTGGCTGCATCCTCGAGACAGGTTGAGCAGCCTTTGGTGCTCACATCACCTCTGCATTGTGCAAGGCCGAATACTTTATCCTGGCCTTGGCCAAACGAGGTGGCAAGAAAACCTGAAGAGGGAGCTCTGGAAACTAGTTCAGCTAGTAAGTTGGCGATATTGGATGAAATTTGTTTGTTGGTAATTTTGGTGTTTTGATTGCATAAATTTCCTAGCGGGTCTGAACTATTGGGCAAGAAATCTAGTTTAGGCTTACATTGAGGGATATCATTAATTTGTAAAATATTTGCTGTTAGTATCTTTCCTTTACTGTTAATCTTTTTCTGTATTAGGAACTTTCCATGTTTAGGAAATTGTTGTATATAAGTAACATTACAACGAGAAATGGAACCAGAAATCTTTTTCTCCTATTCCTTCTTTGTTTGTTATATGGTATTAGAGCTATGGCGAAAGAAGGGGAAAAGCTGTCAAATTCTTATTCTCTCAATTCAAATGATAATCTTGGTAATATAATTACTCAGGTTCAATTGAGAGGAGAAAACTATGATGAATGGGCACGAGCCATGCGAACTGCGCTGCGTGCCAAGAAGAAATATGGATTCGTTGATGGAACGATAAAACAACCAGTTGAGAGTGCCCCTGAAATCGAAGAATGGTGGACAGTAAATTCGATGTTGGTTTCTTGGGTGTTTAATACGATCGAACCCAACCTTCGATCTACCATTTCACACATAGAGATTGTGAAAGATCTGTGGGATGATATCAAGGAGAGATTTTCAATTGGAAACGGGCCACGCGTGCAACAGTTGATATCTGATTTAGCAAACTGCAAACAGAATGGGCAGACCATTGTGACTTATTATGGTCAGCTCAAATTGATCTGGCATGAATTAAATAATTATGACAAGATACCAGTATGTAATTGTGCAGGTTGTAAGTGCAATCTGACGAGTGTCTTAGAAAGAAAACGCGAAGAGGAACGGGTGCATCAGTTCCTGATGGGACTGGATGAAGAGGGTTACGGTACGGTGCGATCGAATATTCTTAGCACTGAGCCCTTGCCAAATTTGAATCGAGCTTATTCCATGATTGTGCAACAAGAAAGAATGAGAACAGTGACGCGTACAAAGGAAGAAAGAGGGAATCCCGTAAGCTTTGCCATGCAAGTAGGGAATCGAAATTCAGGGGGGGAAACGAAAGATAAAAACGTGATGTGCAGCAATTGCAAACTTGAAGGACATGATGCAGAAGCCTGTTTTCAACTGATTGGGTATCCAGAATGGTGGGGCAATAGACTAAGAATGAATGGTGGTGGACGAGGAAATGGACGTAAACGCGGAGCCACCGGAGGGACTGCTCGAGCAAATGCTGCTCAAATAATTGGTGGGGATAGAGGACTGAATGATGAACAGTGGGCATCTTTGATGGAAATGCTCAATGCTAATAAAACCAACACTAATGAGAGGTTGATGGGTAAGAAAAATCTGTTGACTTGGATCATTGATTCAGGAGCCTCTAATCATATGACTAGTGTACATTCATGCATGAGAGATGTACGTGACATTGTTCCATGCCCGGTGGGACTGCCAGATGGTGTCGAGATCTTGGTGTTAAAAGAAGGGGCTGTTTCTCTTGGAGAAAGTTTGAATTTACAAAATGTTCTTTTTGTACCAAAGTTGAAATGCAATTTGATATCAGTTTCTCAACTTCTTAAAGATTCACCTTTGATGATTATACTGACTGACAAATTTTGTGTTATACAGGACCAAAATTTGAGGAAGGTGATTGGAGTGGGTGAACAACGTGAGGGGCTTTATTTTCTCAAAGGAGCAACTCCTGCTCAAACCTGCAAGATGACAGCCTGCAAGATGAGTGGAGGTGATTCTTTTGAGCTTTGGCATAAGAGAATGGGACATCCTTCTTCTAAAATCTTAGCATTGTTTCCTGAAGTAGTGCAGAATAAACATAATAATCATGTTTGTGATGTTTGTTTTAGAGCTAAGCAAACAAGAGAAATCTTTTCTTCTATTGATAATAAAGCCAAAGAATGTTTTGATTTAATTCATTGTGATTTGTGGGGACCCTATCGAGTTCCAGCTTCTTGTGGAGCAAAATATTTTTTGACCATAGTTGATGATTGCTCTCATGCTGTTTGGATATATTTATTGAATGGAAAACTTGAAGTAGGTACTGTTCTTAAGAAATTTATGGCAATGATTCAAAGACAATTTGAAAAAAATGTAAAATTGTGCGAAGTGACAATGGTAGTGAATTTGTATGTCTGAAAGAATATTTTGCTGAGATTGGGGTTATACATCAAACTTCGTGTGTTGGGACTCCTCAACAGAATGGGCGAGTGGAAAGGAAACATCGTCATATCCTGAATGTGGCACGCGCTTTACTATTTCAAGCAAATTTACCGATTGAATTCTGGGGTGAATGTATTCTTACTGCTGGCTATTTAATAAATAGAACTCCATCTATTATACTGAATGGTAAAAGTCCTTATGGAGTTTTATTTGGCCAGGAGCCAACTTATCAGCACATTCGAATATTTGGATGCTTGTGTTATAGTCACAATTTGAATAGGGACAAGGGTAAATTTGCTAGCCGAAGTAGAAAATGTGTCTTTGTTGGGTATCCCTTTGATAAGAAAGGTTGGAAATTATATGATTTAGATACCAAAGAATATTTTATTTCTCGTGATGTGGTATTTATTGAAACTGAATTTCCATTTGCTGAGAACCAAATAGCTAATGATGATTTGAATAGTGTTGCGGTAGATTGTGCTGATAAGGAGAACAACATTATAGGTAATAATATTGAAGCAGGAAATGCAGAAAATAATAATGCCGAGGAAAGTCATGTAGAGGAACCACTTGGCCGAGGACAACGAGTTAAAATCCCGTCCAGTCGGTTGAAGGACTTCGTGACTCATATGATTAAATCAAGTCCCTCTGTCTGTTCACCACTTCAATTGCAATCCTCAGGTATGGTCTATCCTATAGCAAATTATGTCAGTTATAATAAATTGTCTTCGTCGTATCGGTCTTTTTTGGCAAGTGTTAGTGCAGGACATGAACCCACTACCTATGCAAAAGCAACAAAGAAAGCTTGTTGGAGAGATGCGATGCGCAAAGAAATTCAAGCTCTTGAGGATAATGGAACTTGGATTGTGGTTAATCTACCGCCTGGGAAGAAAGCAATTGGCAGCAAATGGGTTTATAAGATCAAATACCATTTAGATGGAAGTATTGAATGTTACAAGGCGAGATTGGTGATTCTTGGTAATCATCAAGTTGAAGGAATTGATTATCATGAGACTTTTGCTCCCACGGTTAAGATGGTTACAGTACGTACATTCCTTGTTGTTGCAACCGCCAAGAATTGGAAGTTATATCAAATGGATGTTCAAAACGCATTTTTGCATGGTGATTTGACTGAAGAAGTATACATGAAGATGCCTCCTGGTTTCACTTCTAGTTCTTCCACGAAGGTGTGTAAATTACAAAAGTCCTTATATGGTTTGCGTCAAGCACCTAGATGTTGGTTTGCAAAGTTGGCAGACTCTTTGATAAAGTTTGGTTTTCAACAATCAAGGTTTGATCACTCACTCTTTATTTTTCGAGAAGGAATAGGTCAGATGAATATTTTGGTCTATGTTGATGATCTTATTATTTTGGGGAATGATGATGCGATGGTTCAACGATTTAAGGATTATTTAAATCGTTGCTTTCATATGAAGGACTTGGGCACGTTAAAGTATTTTCTGGGTATTGAGGTGGCTCGAAATTCTACAGGTATGTTCTTATGTCAACGAAAATATGCCTTGGATATCATTTCTGAAACTGGATTATTGGGTGCTAAGCCGTCCATGACTCCTTTGGAGCAGAATCATAAACTAGCACTTTCAACAAGTGCAATTTTGAAAGACCCAGCGAGGTACAGGCGGTTGGTGAGGAGACTTATTTATTTGACCATCAATCGTCCTGAGTTGTCTTATAGTGTTCATATTCTAGCCCAATTCATGCAGCAACCAACACAAGACCACCTTGATGCAGCTTTGCGAGTTGTTCGCTACTTGAAAGGGAATCCAGGACAAGGGATATTTCTACGTGCAGATTGTGATATGCAGCTATATGGTTATTGTGATTCTGATTGAGCTAGTTGTCCTTTGACTCGCCGTTCTTTGACAAGATATTTGGTATTCTTAGGCAATTCCCCTATTTCGTGGAAAACTAAAAAGCAACCAACTGTATCCCGTTCATCTGCTGAAGCAGAGTATCGCTCCATGGCCACGGTTACTTGTGAATTGAAGTGGTTAAAAGGCTTGCAAATTGCTGCTAATCCAGTTTATCACGAACATACAAAGCATATTGATGTGGATTGTCATTTTATTCGTGATGAAATCAGCTCCGGCAATATTGTCACCAAATATGTTCATACTTCAGTCCAACCTGCAGATATCTTGACAAAGGCTTTGGGCAAGGATTCATTTGCAGCTCTTCTACGCAAGTTGGGCATTCTGAATATTCATGCTCCAACTTGAGGGGGGGGGGGGTATTGGGTAAGAAATCTGGTTTAGGCTTACATTAAGGGATATCATTAATTTGTAAAATATTTGTCGTTAATATCTTTCCTTTACTGTTAATCTTTTTCTGTATTAGGAACTTTCCATGTTTAGAAAACTGCTGTATATAAGTAACATTACAACGAGAAATGGAACCAGAAATCTTTTTCTCCTATTCCTTCTTTGTTCGTTATATGAACAATTGGTATAGAAGAAAAGTATGAGAAGAAGAGTTGTGGATAGAGGAGAAAGAGTCATGGTTTAATTAGCCTCTGTAATGCGATTGAAGCTGCTAATTTGTGAAGGCTTGCACCTATAATTATTGTGAGATCAGTGGGGTTATCATAGCGGCTATTGTTGACTTATTGCCTCCCTAAAAATATCAAGTGTCAGAATAAGTGGGCAGATACTGCTTCTAGTCTAGTTCTGTCAAAACAAACACTAATAATTGAAGATATTAAATAACAACAAATAATACAAAAATTTACGTGATTCTTTCTATATCATTTACATACATGGATAGGAAAAAAAATTATTTTTATGTGATTTAAAAAATATATCCAATGAGATTAACACAAATTATTTATATATCCAATGAGACTAACACACATTATCTTTATGTGATTGAAAAATATATCCAATGAGACTAACACAAATTATCTTTATGTGATTGAAAAATATATCCAATGAGACTAACACAAATTATTTTAATATATAAGTCAAATAGAAAACTAGTGATTTTAAAATAGGTAGATTTAAATAATATGCGTGCCCTTAATCGGTGAGGAATGAAGGGAGAGCAATTGGTGGTCTGTCATTTTTTGTTGGCATCGCTAATCGGTCGGCGTCTGTACTGCTCGCACATCTCTTCTCTAATTTGATTTTCTCTTTTTTTTTTCTTCAATCTCTCATAAAAGCTCTCCTTTATTTGTAAAATTTTATCAAGAAGAGGCTGCAATTAATGGTGAAATCACTATCTGCTAAGGGCGTAGTAAAAAATTTTAACGAGTTGAATCAAAATTAACACGATAAAAAATGATTTTTTAAAAATAGAATAACAAAAAAATTATATTAATAATATATAAAAAATACTTTCAACTTTATAATTATGCTCTATAAATTTTATATTTTGAAAATATTGAAATAGAAAATGAATAGATATAGCTCAATTTTTAGACTACATATTTTTTTTTGAACTATAAATTATTTATTAATTTTAAATTTATTTTTATTGAATAAATTTGAATTTTTTTAATAGGGTCAATTTATATATTATAATGAGGTCAATTATAAAAAAAATACACATATAAATATAAAAATATACATACATATTAAAAAATTGAGTGGGGTTCATAGACCCCACTCATTACACGTTAGCTACATCCCTGCCACCGGCCAAGAATTTTTTTCCTGCCAAGATATATATAAATGCCAGCGAAAGGAGTCATTTGCTTCCACACAACTCTATCTGCGTCCGTCACAGCTCTTAAAAAGATTTATAGAATATATAAATGATAAAAAAATATATAAATAACAAAAAAATATATACAACTACGAGTAATAAAAAATTTATACAAGCACTATTAGATACTTATTTTGTGCAAGTTATTATTTGATCAAATCAATAATAATAGTGGCTTAGTAGAGTCAGTTTGTTTCCTAGTCTTTAGCAGAATTTGCAGCTTTTAGTTATTCTATTTACATGGCATTTTGTTAGTCTATTTTTTAGCTAATTTAGTTGATGTACAGCTCTATAAAAGAGCTCTTTATGTTTTGTTGAAAATGTATCACAGGCAATACAATTCTCTTTCTTGCCTTCATTTTCTACTGTTATATTTTTACACTAACAGTGGTATCAAAGATTGGTTATATATAAAAAGTAGCAGCTAACGAGCAATGGCTTCCTCAGACAACTTTGTACAGCCAGCAATTCCGCACTTTGATGGTCACTACGATAATTGGAGCATGCTCATGGAGAACTTCTTGAGGTCCAAGAAGTATTGGAATGTTGTTGAATCTGGAGTAGCAGAACCAACAAAAAAAACTACAGAAACACAGAAAACAGTTTTTAAAGCCTTGAAGTTGAAAGATCTTAAGGCTATGAATTACCTTTTTCAAGCAATCGATCGTTCGATTTTGGAGACTATTCTTTGCAAAGAAACCTCCAAGCAAATTTGGGACTCCATGAAGAAGAAGTATCAAGGGAATGTGAAGGCAAAAAGGGTACAGCTTCAAGGTTTGTGAACTGAATTTGAGACTTTGTGTATGAAGTCAGGTGAGTCAATAGCAGATTTCTTTTCAAGAACTATGGCAATTGCAAATAAGATGAGGATCCATGGAGAGAAAATGGAGGATGTCACCATTGTTGAGAAGATTCTTTGATCAATGACACCAAAATTCAATTTTTTTGTGTGCTCTATAGAAGAATTTAAGGATATTGATGAACTCTCCATTAATGAGTTGCAAAGCTCTTTGCTAGTTCATGAGCAGAAAATTCTCCAGCAGGATAAAGAGGAGCAAGCACTGAAAGCAACAATAGAAAATAATTCTAAAACAAGTGGAAGTCGAGGAAGGGGCCGAGGTCGGAGTAGAGGCAAAGGAAGCTATGGTCGAGGTTATCAACAATACCATCAGCATCATGAAAATCAATCTCAAGGAAGAGGAAGAGGACGTGGAGGACATGACTCAACAACTCAGAGACCAAAGTCGGCAGACAAATCACATGTTGAGTGTTACTGCTGCCATAGGTATGGTCATTACCAATCAGAATTTCGAACAAATTTAAATAAACAAAGTGCAGAAGTATCTAATTTTGCAGAAAAGGAAGAAGAAGTTTCTCTTTTGATGGTGTGTTATGCAAATGAAGAAACTAGACAAAACTTGTGGTATTTGGACACTGGCTGTAGCAACCACATGTGTGGAGACAAGAAGGCATTTTCTAAAATTGGATGAAAACTTCCGCAATACTGTCAAATTTGGTGATAACTCCATTGTATCTGTCATGGGAAAAGGAAAGATCACTTTGCAAACCAAAAGATAACTCTTTTCACACAATTTCTAATGTGTTTTTTATTCCAAATTTAAAGACCAATTTACTTAGTATTGGTCAGCTACAGGAAAAGGGTTATGAGATATCCATTAAAAATGGATTATGTCGAATTGAAGACTCAAGGCTGGGTTTGATTGCTCAAGTTAGCATGACTGCAAATCGCATGTTTCCACTTCAGCTTCACAATTTCAGTCCTGCCTGCTTCTCAACCAGTATGAAAGATACAACATGGTTATGGAATTTTCGTTATGGCCACTTGAGTTTTGGTGGACTAAACACTTTGCAACAAAAGAATATGGTCATTGGTCTCCCTCAAATTGCAACTCCTTCTCAAGTTTGTGAAGAATGTGCTTTTAGCAAACAACAACGTAATCAATTTCCTCAGGGAAAGTCATGGAGATCCAAAAATGTATTGGAGCTGGTACATTCTGATCTTTGCGGCCCCATAAATCCATCTTTAAATGGAGGTAAAAGATACATAATTACCTTCATTAATGATTTTAGTCGAAAAACATGGGTGTATTTTTTGCAGGCAAAATCTGAAGCTTTTGAAGCTTTCAAAAGATTTAAAATTCTGGTTGAGAGAGAAACAGACAGCCAAATCAAAGTACTTTGCACAGATCATGGCGGGGAATACAACTCACAAGAATTTGCAAATTTTTGTGAAAGCAATGGCATCAAAAGGCAACTAACAGCAGCCTATACGCCCCAGTAAAACGGTGCTTGTGAGCGCAAAAATTGCACTATTTTGAATATGGTGCGGAGTCTTTTGACAAGAAGTAGTGTTCAAAAATCCTTCTGGCCTAAAGCAGTTAATTGGAGTATTCATATTTTGAATAGAAGTCCTACACTTGCTGTACAAAATATGACACCGGAGGAAGCATGGAGCGGTCGAAAACCGAATGTTGATCATTTCAGAATTTTTGGATGTATTTGTTATGCCCATATTCCAGACCAGAAAAGAATAAAGCTTGATAACAAAGGCGATAAATGCATTTTTCTTGGTGTTAATGATTGCTCCAAAGCTTACAAACTATATAATCCTATCACCAAGAAAATTGTCATTAGTCGAGACGTAATATTTGATGAAGAAAATTTCTGGACATGGAGCAATGTCGGTTCTCAACAACAAATTCCAACAGACTTTGATGGGCAAGATGAAGCAGAAAATCAACATAGTTCAAAGATGTTGCAGCAACCAATCACTACTCAAGATGAATAAGTGGTGGCTCAAGACTCACTTGCAGTTCCAAGAGAAACAAGAAGCAGAAAAAGACCAGCATGGATGAGTGTTTATGAGGTAACAGGAATTGATAAATCGGAGGATTCACTTGTCCATTTTGCTCTTTTTGCAGATTATGATCCTGTAACCTTTGAAGAAGCAGTAAAACAATCAAAATGGAGGAAAGCCATGGATGAAGAGCTTGCAGCAATAGAAAGAAACAATACCTGGGAATTGACTGAACTTCCAAAAGGGCAAAAAACAATTGATGTGAAGTGGGTTTTCAAGACCAAATTGAAAGAAAATGGTGAGGTGGACAAATATAAAGCTCGCTTGGTCACAAAAGGTTACGAGCAAGAATTCGGTATAGATTATGAAGAAGTGTTCGCTCCAGTAGCAAGACATGATACAATCAGATTATTGATTGCATTGGCAACACAAAATTCGTGGCCCATTTTTCAGTTGGATGTCAAGTCGGCTTTCTTGCATGGAGACTTGAAAGAACAGGTATTTGTCAAACAACCTCCTGGTTATGTTAAAGTTGAAGAAGAATTCAAAGTATATAAACTGAAAAAGGCTTTATATGAACTTAAACAAGCTCCCCGAGCTTGGTATAGTCGTATTGAAGCTTATTTTTTGAAGGAAGCTTTTCAAAATGTCCATATGAGAATACTCTCTTTGTTAAAGTTGAAGGAGGAAAGATGCTTGTTGTGTGTTTATATGTAGATGACTTGATTTATACTGGAAATGATGCTGCTATGTTCGAAAAATTTAAGCAGTCCATGATGCTTGAATTTGATCTGTCTGATCTTAGAATTATGTACTATTTTCTTGGCATTGAGGTGGTGCAATCTACTGCTGGTATTTTTATTACTCAAAGAAAGTATGCTCGAGACATTCTTGACAGGTTTGGAATGAAGAATTGTAATCTTGCTGAAACACCAACTGAAGTGGGTCTGCAACTTGTGAAAAATCCAGAAGAAGGAAAGAAAATAGACAGCATAATGTACAAGCAAATTGTAGAAAGTCTGATGTATTTAACTGCTACTAGACCTGACATAATGCATGCTGTCAGTCTTGTTAGTAGGTACATGGAGTGCCCAAAGGAGATTCATCTTTCAGCTGCCAAAAGAATTCTCTGTTACATGCAGGGAACAATTGATTATGGGGTGTTTTACAAAAGCAGAGACAAATCAGATTTTTGTGATTTTACAGATAGTGATTATGCCAGGGACAAAGATGATAGAAAAAGTACTTCAGGCTATGTGTTCATACTGGGTTCAGGAGCTATTGCTTGGTCTTCTAAAAAGCAAACCATTGTTGCTATATCAACGACTGAGGCAGAATTTGTAGCTGCTACAGCTTGTGCCTATCAAGCAATTTGGCTCAGAAGAATACTTGAAGAACTTCAGTTCAAGCATGAAGGAGCAACTGCAATTTATTGTGACAATACTTCAACAATCAAACTCTCTAAAAATCTTGTGTTTCATGGAAGGAGGAAACACATAGGTGTCAGGTTTCATTTTTTAAGGGATCTCACAAAAGATGAAGTCATTGAAGTTCTCTACTATAGAAGTGAAGATCAAATTGTTGATATAATGACAAAGCCTTTAAAATTATCTGCGTTCCAGAAGCTTAGGAAGTTGCTTGGAGTTTGTGTTTTTTAATTAACTCAATTAAACTGAAAGCATTCAATTTAAGGAAGAGATTGTTGGATACTTATTTTGTGCAATTTATTGTTTGATCGAGTCAATAATAATAGTGATTTAGTAGAGTCAGTTTATTTCCTAGTCTTTAGCATAATTTGTAGCTTTTAGTGGTTCCATTTATCTGATATTTTATTAGCCTATTTTTTAGCTAATTCAGTTGATGTATAGCTTTATAAAAGAGCTCTTTGTGCTTTGTTGAAAATATATCACAGGCAATATAATTTTCTTTCTTGCCTTCATTTTTTACTGTTATATTTTCACACTAACAAGCACGGTATTATAAATACCATCAAAATCATTTTCGAAGGGATCCTTTGCGCCATCCAAGGCCCTGGCGCTAAAAATCGGGGAGATTAGTTGTAGTTGCTGACTTAATTAATTACGTACATATATTTTGTCAAAGATGTAAGAATCTCATTGATCTGTTGTAGGCATTTAATGCTACAACGGTTGTAGCATATAATTTTTCTTATTCGAGGAAGGAAAATAATTTTAACAGTAAGCTTTTTTTTAAGGATACTATTAGTGTTGTTAAAATGAGAACAGTTTGAAGGGATAGCATAAGATGATAAGAGTCTTTGTAGAATACTGGATAATTAAAAAAAAAAAATCAGATCACACTAGCTGATTGGATCAGTTAAATCAAAAACAGATCAACAGTCCAGTCCACTCAAAATCATATTTCATCGAATTAGGAAAAATGGCAGTGGAAAAATCAAACAACCGGTAAAAGCCCAGTTTGGCTAAAAGCTACGTGCAATACGGGATAGGAGAAGAAGAAGAAGAAAAAGAGCGACAAGATTAAACCAAAAAAAAAGGGAAATTAAAGAAAAAACAGCAAAATAACAAAAAAGTGTTCTTCATTTAAATAAAGAAAGATCAGCTCATTAAAAGGGAAAAAAATCCGAAAATTTATACTGACATGTATGAATGGTGGAGGAGGAAGAAGTAAGATTTTAGTCATTTGAATTTAGAAATTTTAGTGGGGGAACATTTAGCAAACAGAAAAAGGAGTGAAGGAGAATGAAAATCAAAAAGACAGGGCAGTAGAACTTAATAATTTCAATAGTTTATTTATCACCTGATCCATTTTAGAAGAACTTGAATTCGTGTCAGGTCGCAATTAAGCATTTCATATCATTTTCATACAGATTGTTAATCCAATTGAAATGATGTGTTCAGAGTTTTACTTAGCAGTAAATTATATAAAGTATATTGAGAATAACAAATCAATTATATTAAATGAACGTGTACTTGACGCAGATTAATTATTTGTTTGTTCGTTAAAAAAAAAAAGATTAATTATTTGTTTACTATTTAACACACTAATTATGACGACCAATCCAAACTTACATATTTGAACTCTTATATTTAGCCAACAGCTCATATTCTTACTAATTTCTTTCTTTTCTTTATCTTCTTCAACATCTAGTAAACCAATGACTTGTATAGTTTTAACATGAAGGAGTATTCCACTTTCACAAACTCTTTCTTCTGGTAAACCCCATTAATTTTTGCTCTGTTTCATTTGTCTATTTGCAGATTGAATTTGTTTCTCTTTGGCCATGGGCACTGGGGATAATAGATGATTTTTTGGGTTTTAGTTTGTTGGTTTATGTTTTCTCTGGCTTCCCACAACCAGAGAAGGCAAGCTTGTAATGTGGGTTCTGTTTATGCTATTTTCTTATTTTCGATAAAAAAAAAAAAATGGAACCATGCACAAACCTATTCACAATAATTGAAAAATTAAAAAAAAATTGATTATTAAGGTTTTAAAATCTGAACCGGTGTTTGAGCTAATAAAATCAGAGAATCACAACTTTAAAATCTAAGGGGAATAAAAAATATATCTAACCGAAATTAAATAAATATGAAATATTATACGAAATACGCATGACCTAATAAACTTTAATCAACAATCACGAGAAAATTAAGATTAATATATATTGTTAGAAGTTATAAGTTAATTAAGTATTAAAATAATGTTCACAAATTTCTAAAACAATAATTTCATATAAATCAATGTTTAAATTGAAAATTTTATAATGTCAACGTTGCATATATGATAGTGAAAATAGTCGAAATATAATTCTAAAGGATAAGAATTATATATTGATGTAGATTAAATTAAAAATATTAGAATAATTTCATTAATATTCTTATGCTGATGTAAACAATTATAACTATTTTTTATAATATTAGAATAATTTTGGTAATTATAAAAAATAATCCGGGAGAAACTTATTTCACTGATAGATGGAGGTTGGAATCACAAATAACAAAAGTGACATTTTCTATATTTTTAGATTAATATAGACTAACATATCACTGCCGTATTAGTCACCTTCACCAAGAGTAAAGCCAAGAACCCTGAAATAGCACTTCCCAACTTGAGAAATTGCACACATAAAACATCTACAATAACATCTTTTGAAAAAAAGAAAATAATTAATAATATCTTCAAAAAATTATAATATTTTTTCTTATTAACCTTTTCCTATTTTGAAATGATTCCATGATCGTTGTAAATTTTAACAAATTTTTATCAGACTCAATTTTAATAAATTAAACACCAAGTTTTATGAAAAAAAAGAAGTATTTAGCAAATTAACTTAAGTGATCATATAATTAATAGTTACTCCCTCTATCCGAGTTGTTAAACATATTTTTCTTTTCCAGTTATTTCAAATCATGAATCATTTGCCATTTTAATAATTAGCTAGTTAATATATTAAATTTTTATTATTTTCATATTTATAAATATAATTTATTAAAAATATTTAATAAGGATATTGATACAATAGAAAAAAATACACATAAATTTATATTTTTAACTAAAAATAACTATTTTTTAATTCTTATAAAATAGAAGATGTGACTATCAATTCAAGATGGAGGAAGTACGTCAATAAAAAAAATCTTGATTTGTATTTATTTGACATAATGAGATTTCACTAATTTAATTTAAAATTTTAGAAGAAAAAAATTTAAAAAATTATGTTTTTCCAATATATTTAACTTGATATAACAAAAAAAAAAAAACGCATCTATATCTTCTGTGTGATTGAACATTAGCAATGTAATAACCCAATAATGAATACTCAATCTTCTAAAAGAATCTGGGTGATTGAACAATAGCAATGTAATAACCCATTAATGAATAGTCGATCTTCTAAAAGAACTGGTGATGCTTTTAAGTTCAAAGTTCAAACAGCAAAGAAAAGAATGATAATTCTCAAAAGTTATGGTCGAGAAAGAAGAAAGTTAAGTTTCATAATATCTCCTCCAACCAAATAGTACAAGAAATTGAAGAAGATAACAGTCTCATTAAATCAGTAGGTCGATTTCACCAATCTTGCTTATTAGAAATGAAGAATATAGGTATAAAAATCAGACCATTTTATTATAAAATAGGCCTAATGAAATAATTATTACCATTCAGTGATGCTATTTAAAAAGTTCAATAAATTCGAGTGTTATTATAAGGATCCACAAAGCCTAAGTATATATTTGAGTTATTATTATTATTTTTGCTATTTTGAAACAATGCATATATTGTGTTTAGGACATAATGAAAAAGATTACTTAAGCTTAATTGAGAAGCCTTAATTGATTAAGGTTAAATTTATTTGTATATGAGAATTTCATATTGTCGATTATGTTTGGTATAAAATCAATGCTTTGATATTAATATGATACGAACTATATAAAAAAATGAATAAAAATTATACATTTGTTGTGTGTGACTGTTGTGGTTGTGTGTATATATATATATATAAACAATAATAGTGAATTTAAGCTCAAATTTAAAATTAAGTTACGAATAATTATACAATTGAGGAAAGAAAATCAAATATTTTATATCCTAATGGATAGAAAGTAAAAATAGCTATAAGGAAAATAGTTTAAAATTAAAAATTAACTATTTAGATCTATTTGGTAATTTTTTAAAAAAATTGAGTTGAATTAAAAAAACTAAAATTTATACTGAATATAATAAAATATTTATAATTTATCCATGACTTTGTATAATTTATCCATGACTTTGTATTCGTTAATGCACGAGTCATTTTTAGAATAGAAATTTTTGAATTCAAGTTTTGAAATTTAAAAAAATATATATAATTTTTATATAAGTTAGATACATAAATATATTTAGATTTGCATACAGTTAAAATATATAGAGACAAACTATGAACCTAAATACATCAATTGATAAGAATTTATTTTAATTTAATAAGAGATCTCAAATTTTAGTATTAGATATATATTTGTGTTAAAATTTAAAAATAAAAATTTATTAATTTTTATGATTCTATCCAATTTGACTTAACTCCAAATAAATAATTTACATTAGAAAAAAATGTATATAAAAATAATTATAAATTTATTATATTTATAAAATATTTATTAAAATATCAAAATTTATAAAATATTTATTAAAATATTATATTTTTATAGTTTATAATAAGTTTATAATGAGTTTATAAATTTTATATAGTTTATAATAAGTTTATTATAAATTTATAATAAAATAATTATGATAATTATGATAAAAATTAAAAATTAAAAAAAATACGATAGAGTATTATTTATTAAAAAAAAAATGGAGATATTTTTTAGGAGAAAACAAACAAAGCCTTGTCCGAAAGCAGTGAACTCGCCTAAATAAAAATATAAGCACTCTTATCTTCCATAGTCAAAGCCACCACCAAATTCCTTGCAAAAAAAAAACCCGCCGATTACGCCTTCTGTCTGTGCCATCCCATCTCTTTCCTTTCTAAAGCTAAAACCCTACTTCACAACTCATTATAATTTAAACCCCACAAACATACTCAAAAACCAAAGCCACATCAAGAAAATACACTACTTTCCAATGCGGCAAGATCAAGAAACTGAAAGTGGTGAAGAGTATTTGTTCAAGATTGTTCTAATTGGTGATTCTGCTGTTGGGAAATCGAATTTGCTATCAAGATTTGCAAGAAATGAGTTTGATACCAATTCTAAGGCCACCATTGGTGTAGAATTTCAGACCCAAGTGGTTGATATTGATGGTAAAGAAATTAAGGCCCAGATCTGGGATACTGCTGGTCAAGAAAGATTTAGAGCTGTTACCTCCGCTTATTATAGAGGTGCTGTTGGGGCTCTCATTGTTTATGATATTTCTAGACGGACAAGCTTCGATAGTGTCAAAAGATGGCTAGATGAGCTTACCAGTAAGTAATTTTCTTTCACTTCGTTTTAATTAATTTTGTTGCCTTTTCTGTTTGTTTCCTTAGAAAGTGGGGGATCATTGGTTATAGCTTTTTATGGGCTGATTAGTGGGAAATTTTTTGCTAATTTGGTTCTAATAAAATGGGACTTTTGTTTTTAATGTTATTTTCGGCTGCGGGGAATTGATAACTATTTTTGGAGAATGATTTTGCTGTTCCCTTTTTCTGGTACTTCTTTACAATTTGCACTGCCAAATTGCCGCATTGATCTTGTGTTAATTGATGTTTGCAGCTCACTGTGATACTGCAGTGGCAAGAATGCTCGTAGGAAACAAGTGTGATCTGGAGAATATTAGAGAAGTGAGCGTAGATGAAGGCAAAGGCCTTGCAGAAGAAGAAAGTTTGTTCTTCATGGAAACTTCAGCTCTTGATTCTACTAATGTTCAGACTGCTTTCGAGGTTGTTATCCGTGAGATTTACAACAATGTTAGCAGGAAAATTCTCAATTCTGATTCCTATAAGGCCGAGTTGACTGTCAACCGAGTCAGTCTGGTTAAGGATGCAAATTCATCCAAGCAAACTAGTTTTTCCTGTTGTGCTACTTAAATCTTCTGTTATTTCAGTCTTGTTGCACCTTCCTATTGTCGTTTATAATTCGTGCTCGGCATTTTTTCCATTTCCAATCAAATATAAGATTAAAAAAATTCATATATTTGCCTTTTCAGAACCGTGTGATTCTCCATTTTCTGAATTTCGAGTGACAACTGGTAATGTTTAACTCATCATACAAATTGGTGGAGTCCTACAATGACAAATGCTACTAGAAAATTAAGCTTTGATTGCCCAAATGTTTCACTCTATGTTTAGAAGTAGAAACCTTTTTACTAATCTTTCTTTATAATTTACGGCTTACAATTGTATTGCACAACTCTTATAGATAATGTCATTCTTTTTTTCTTTCTAATTCATACTTTTTATTTTTTTTAAGTAATCAAATTCTAAAATAGGTATAGTCAAGAATGATAGATATAAACTAAATTTCAAACAATCACTTTTCACTTCAATGAAGCATAAACGGTCCAGTCTTAATTGTGTTTTAATAAAATCAAAATTGCAAGGTTTGATTAAATCCGACATCCAACATTTCTTTTATCTAGCTACTTGTATAATTAACAGTAGGTTATAACATCTTACTTATACAACAGGCCAAAAGTTTGACCATTGGTCAAACTTTTGGCAATAACGATATTGCTGAAACGCAAAGAAAAACTGAGTGATTTTAACACAACAGATTGAACTAAATGGCCAATCAGTAATAAGTCAACAAGCACTAACTGTGTTCTATCCTATTAAGTTGCTACCCAACACATATTAGTCAATAACAAATCAATAATATATCTTCAGTACCATACTGGATTAAGTGTTTCTACCTGTAAAGAGGCCTCTTCATGACTCCGCAACACGGTGGACAAGCTGACAAAGTGAGTTCACACCCTCCACGGGAAAGATGGTATCCCTCTTTTGAAATGGCCTCCGAACAAGATCAATTGGACCAAAAATAAGCTTTTGAGCACCCATAATTCTACCAGAATCTCTCTCTGTTGCAGCCAATGACAAAGAAGCACTGGCAGCAGAACTGTGGATAACATACGGACAGGAATTCACAACTTCTGTGGTGCTTTGAGATGCTTGGTATGCCTGTAAAACGGCATCAATTGCTGCCTTTTGTTGGTGTGCACTAACAGAAAATTTGTTTGTTATGGCAAGAATCCAAGGAATTCCAAGAGCTTTGGCGTCATCTAAAAGAAGAGAAAGGACTGGCTGTTGCAGCGATGCATTTGGGTTATTACTTCGAGGAATCTTGTGGGACATGTTATGCACAAGAATAATCAAATCTGTTTTCCTATTAAGGTCCCGAATTCCCATCCATAGTTCATCCCTGAAACGAGAGGCTTTCACATTCAGCTCCTGCAATATACGCAACAGACAGGAGAAAGGGTAAAGATTAGAATGCAGTTAGGTGAGAAGATAAAAGAAATTGAAATCTAATTAACAGCACACAACGGAAACAGTGACTCAAGAACCAAAATTGTAGATCACTTTTAGTTGCCAAAAAGGAAAAAAAAAGTGAAAATGTTACCAAGCACATTCTAAGATTTGTAATCACATGAAGAGTTTTCCCAATGAATACCCTATTGTCTTTCCGACTCCTTTTGAGTCGCACTACTGAGTAAACTTGCAATCTTAAGTGAAGCAACTATATTTCATAAGGGTAAAATTTTATAGCATTTATAAGTTATATTTTTATATACCAGGTGTAAGACTGCCCTTGGACAAAGAAGGAACATCTAACATAAACTGTGTAACCAAGTGTGGGAAGGAAAGACAGTAGAAAGCTAGTATAGTTCTATGTACAACGTGCACCCTCTACAACAAGTTGAGCATACAGTACCAAAGTCACAAAGCAAGGTTATATCTGTTAGAATGTGACGGAATGGAATTTATACAAGAATATAATTGGAATGAAAAATGAAATGACATAAAGTATGATGGCTATTCTATTCTTATGTTAGTTGTAAATTGTAAGAATAGAACTACCGAATGTAATTACAATTTATATTTCCATGTTAGTTGATTTGGAGCTGGTGCTGGTGCTGGCGGCGGCAGTGAGAGCGTGTTCTGATGGTAGGCTGATAGCAATGGCAACAGGAGCAGGGATGGCAACAAGGCAGCCTTGGGGCAGGTTTTATAAAACCTGAACCTGACCTGTTCAAAAATAAAATACCTGCCCCATCCTGTTTACCCATTTATATATATATATATATATTTTTTTTTTTTTTTGTTTTCTTATTTATTATATTTGAAAAAAATTAGTGTTATTTCCTCATATATAAATACAATATATATTTCACATAAAAAATAAACTATGAATTAAAAAGAAAAAGATAAATTGAATATACATTATATTAATATTTACAAAATTAAAAATACACATTTGGGTCAAGAAATATTATTACCCGAACCGTCTCAATTTTAAATTGAAAACTCCCCCTCCCCCCCAACAAAATCCTGAAACAGAGGGGTTGATAGTGATGATCACTGGTGGTGGCAGCAGAGGTTAGGGTGCACCATGGCAGTAGCAACAAGGATAGTGATGATAAAAGGTTGTGGTGGTGGAGTATAAATAAAAGTGAGAACATGAAACAATGGGTTATGCTTAAACAAATGGTGAATATATAATTTAACAACAATTAAATTACAGAAGTTATTCCTTATGAAACCAAGCAAACTGTGCATAATTCCAATTTAATTGCAGCTTCGATTATGTTCTATAAAACATAATATAATGGGAAATATACCTGTAAATTTACCCCAGCTGAATCAGTGTAGCATACACCACCAGCAATGCCTTCTTGAACATCAGCCTCAATGTGCATATTCTCAAAATTGGTGATAGTGGCAATACTGCCTTCACCCAAAATAGCCTTCAGAAGAGAAGTTTTACCAGCACCCTAATGTAAACAAGTTTGTGGTTACATGCAAAACATAAATTTAGAAAGCAATTGTAATTTAAAAATTAGAATTGAAAACACAATTACCTCAAGACCAAGTAACCGCACCCTGCGAATTCTTAGGTGGACCTCCTTAGAGACAGTAGCAAAATCACTTGTACAAAAAATGCAAAAGTCACTCAGACCTTCAGGACGTAGGGATTTATCTTGTTGCCCTAAACTATGCTCTGTATTGAGATTGTCAGCATCTAAATCAATAGAAGGAAAAACAGGTACCAAGGAATTTGACACTATTGTATGCTTTGGTGGTTGTCTCAGAGGAGCTCCAACCAAAATCCTCATCCTTTGTAGTTCTGGCTGTTTTTCATGACTTGAAGAGTAGATGGGTGCAGGAGGAAATGACTCCACTGTAGTTGAACACCTAGATGCATAGACAAAGAATTAAATCACACATATGTACCGTTCCCTTTACACACTGCTAAATATCACATCTTTTATATGGTGAAGGTTAGGGAGGGAGACGACCACTCCCTTTCATGTGGCCCAGTCTAAGCACCCCCCAGTGGATGAAAAATGAAATCTTGGATACAATAAAATTATACAAACCCCAATCTAAACAAGTAAGTTTTTGGAAAAAGTCAACATAGTGGAGGCATGTACAAAAAGAGAATAAAACAAAATCCAGACAAATTTGGTTCATTTACACAAAACAGATCCAACCAAAAGAATTGGTAATATGAAATGGTGACATATAGGTGAAATAAAGTTTTAGCATCTCTTCACGTCAAACTCATGCATGTAATTTGCAGTTAGGTTGTATTCAGGTCTCTCTGTGGTAAGACAACCCTCAAAATTTTCTACTGCTTAGTCATCATATTAGTTTCTCAAAATATCAATAGGAAAAGATGAAAAAGGACAATACCAGTTACCATTGACTTTAGCATGAACCAGGTTACAAAGGTGCAAGCCAAAACCAGTGATATCAACTTTTAAGATTTCTCCATTTTTCTTATCAGGAACACCACTCCATCCAAGAGGAACAATAGAAGTGGCCGTGCGAATAACAGGCAACTCCACAATCTGAGCAAGCTCAACAGCACCTGCAACTGCAAGGCCAAGCCATTGTTGTAGATGCAGAAACTGAGGCAGTTGCTCCATTCCTGGGAAAGATACAGCACTATCACCCATGCATATTTCATAGATTCTGCACTCAAAAGGACACACAATATTTCATGCCATTAACTTAATAGAAATGTAAATTATACATGCAAACATAAAACTTTTTCTAAGAATATGACAGATAGCAGTTTTCCGAAATCCAACTCGCCCCTATAAATAAAATCAAATCATAAAGAAACCATTTTATTTTTGTTATTTGAATTTCAGAAGTATGCACTATTTTTATCAAACAATCAAATAACTGATACAGGAGGTAATGGAAAATATCTGAGGGAGAAGAAAAGACACTGGCATGTGCATGACAAATATGCCAAAGATCTGCCACTTTTAAAAACTACGAACAGGCAATCAGAACTACGTTAGCAGCCATCTGGAGTCCCCACAATACACTACTTCAGTGGCTCGCCCCTCATGCCACTGCCCGTGAAATAATTTCAAAACAGTTTTATGACAATTTACAGTTTTGGTAGCATTGTTGTCATATGATATGCCCACAATTTTTAGGAAGGACAATCTAGGTCACCTGTCAAGGAGAAATTAATAGGAAGGTATATTCATTCTTGAACATTGCAACGAAAAATTTAAAAACCCATAACATTTATCTGACCTATCAGCTCGAGCTCGGTTACTCTCTATTTTACTCATTGCATTCACGTTGGACACTCATAGACATGGGCACTTGGTTACAAACATCTACATATAATTGAAACATTATTACTATAAAACGAAGATACCCCCATATTTGGCATTGATATGAACTTAATACCTGCATCTAAGTCAGAGTTCTGGTAGAAATTTTGGAATTTTACATAAGAACATTGACAAAAAAAAAAAAAAACTTTCTGTCCCCCAGATAGAAAATGTTCACTTCCATTTACAAAAAATAATCAATATTGAGCTTATACCTAACAAGAGGAAAAATAATTACCAAAATAAATTCAGGCTTTTACCATATTAATGATTGGCAAAACTCTCCAAATTCCCAGTTCATTCCCTCAAAACCCTGACTCTGAAATAATAGTTTAATCCTACGATTGTAAATATGGCAGGTAACTCTAGATAGTTTTAGAAATTCCCGAACTATTCAAAGTTCCAAATAACTGAATCATTGCTTTCCTCAATTACATTTCTAGCAAGCACCATTACCATGAATTTATCTGTTTTAAGATCCATCTTTCACAAATAAAATCTTTCCAAACTTAAACTTAGCCCGATAATTTCAAAACTCGCAATGGGCATGATGCAAGTAATAGGTCAAAGGACAAACACTATAATTAAAATGGTGACTAAAACAAGTGTCCCAATATACATTATTACTAGAGCGGCAGTAGCAGCATCTTCAAAGAAGACAAGCATCAGGTAGGCACCATCATCTCCTTGGTACTATTCCAAGCCGATAGCAATGTAGATGCATGAAATTCCAGTTAGTCAAGTTTCTGTTGTCTCTCACAAGATGGTGTGGGCAGAGATAGAATTTCAAGTTACGTATTATTGTTAGAAACTGCAACATTATATAAACATTTGAAATTCAGTCACTAATATACTCAAAAGTTACTCGTAGATATTGTTCCATTTCTCAAGTCATATACTAAATCTTATCCCACAACCAATCCTTGGTGTCATTCCAAATTAAAGTTTAATCTAGTAATACATAAAAAATAAAATCCAGGCAGAAAGATTAGCACATTGGACTTGTGGAAGTAATAACTAGCAGACAACCAGCAGATGTAAACATAACTACCAACAGGAGAGAAACAAAGCACCTAGTGAATTGAAAAAAAAAAGGTTTAACAAATTAAACAAGTATACTTCTGAAGACAACAATATGCTACCTCTGAAATCGAGACCGATAAGATCTCATTGAATGTGATTGAAATAGTTCCCTTAGTTCAGCAATCACAGATCTGACCTGAAAATGTCTTTGCCAGAAGAAAGCAAACAAAATGAGAGATCCAGAATTGATTACCTCCAACCACTACCAATAAAGATGTAAAGTTATAGTGAATCATGAAATAGTGCAGGACATAATGTTTAAATATCCCATCACAAAGAAATGCCAAAACAAAGGAAAAGAAAAAGTAGGTAAGTGAAGGAAACTCTTACCGATGTTAATTTAGAGTACTCTGCACCTGATAATAATTCCACTGAATAGCTCCCCAAGAGGTATAGCTGATACAAATAAGATATGATTACCGTAGCATGGTAAGTTTGTGAACATCTACCAGGTTCAGTTGCAAGGTGGAAAACCAAAAAATTAATGCCACAGCAAGTTTCAACAAGCTACATCAAGGAAATTTCATGAGTGCGCTCTTACTTATATGTGCAACAACTCCTTACCACCAACTGGAGGTGGTAATACTGAGCAGACTATGGTTCTAAAGGAACCTCCACAGCAACTTATCACAGAATTAATTGTCCTAAGCAAGCACATAAAGGAAGGCAAAATCAACATACTAATTGGATTGTAAATCATGTTCAAGGTTATGATAAATCCTCCCTCCTTGTGAAGAAACTCCCCCAGTTAATATTCATTCAAACAGCCTTCATGCAGAGACCATAAACAAAAAGAGGCAATAAGTGGAAACACTAGCCAATACCTACTAAATACTTGAAAACCTGGTCCCCGTGAGGAACTACACAAGCATAATTCTTGTTCTCAATGCAGAGTTCATTAGATGATAAGGATCAGTTTAAGTTTTTACAAAAACTGAATGAAGAGTAAAGTTGGATTATGACACTGTCCCCATGTGCAGGTGTGAAACTATATTTACCAGTAGTTGCTATTTTATAAGTTTTTACCACTAGTTGCTTGCATGAATTAATCTTAGGGTCATATGGTGTAGCTTGAGGATAAGGAAAGAAGTTAAAGTTTATTATTAAGATCCTGTTTATTTATGATTTCTTTACTCTTCATATGTATGTTTTTATTATGAAGTCTTTGTAGGTACTCTCACTCTCTGTTTTTGTGGGCGGTGCAATTGATAGCTAGGCATGAAAATTTCTACAGCTTTCAACCACTTTGCAGCTCTCATGCATGTTAGCATTTTAGATAAAACAGACATCAAGCAAACTGTGTGTTCATGTTCTTACCTGACCAAATGGGACATAAGAAGGTAAATATGGTACTCTATGCCAGTTTCTTCCATCTCCATTTTTAACATTTCCTTTTTCATCTAGTTTCCCAATAATTGCTTCATCTGGTGACCTATTATTAGTATCGTCTAACGGTTTAAGAGATATGCCATCAGAACCCTCTTGGATTTCAAGAGACTGAGATTCAGTTACATCATCCTCAATTGAAGATGTTACACCAGAATTAGTTCTCAATTTCCCTGTGGGACCATCTTGTTTTCTTGTGTATTTATTAAATTGCCTTCTAAAACCTTCTATAGGAACAAGCCTTGAAAGTCTCCAAAAAGAAGTCTGCACAGGACCTAAACCGAGAACCAACTGCTCTCCTTCATTCTCCTTCAGCTTCTGTGCCCTCGATTTTTCTATCCGTCGCTCATGCTTTGACACTGAATGATAGCTAGTATCAATCTCAGCACACATTGACAAAGGTTGATCATTATAATGATGAAAATAAGCTGGAGATAGGATACGGGGCACTAAATCTTCAGGAATGCAGTAGCTCTTAAAGTAGTGCTGCCAGCCTTTTTCATGCACATAACTGGAGGAAAAGAAGAAAAAGAAAGACATAATAAATTAAGAGGTCCCTATATTTCAGAAAAGAGCAACTGAATAAGTTACTTTAACTTTAAATTGTTTATTTATGAAATAGACATACTCTCTTAGAGCAGCGTTTCCAACCGGTGGTTGGGAAAATGTTATGCATTTAACCTGAATCTTTTCTACTTCTTTTGATGGAGATGAAGCAGCAATAACCCTCAGAATGGCAAGAGTAGCTAATGCTGCCACCTAAAAGACAGAGGAAATTAGAAAATGAAAAATTCAATAATCAAAAGCAGTGAATTCAATAAAAATATATCCTCAAACTTACTGCTCCACCAAGTGAATGTCCACACAACACAAGTTTCCGATTCTTTTTCTGAGCAAGTCTGTACAACTCTAAAGCAGGTATCCATTTAGCACGAGCCAGAAATCCCTAAGACAGTTATTTAAAAAACTCAAAGGGCAGATACAATGAAATGTGGATGGAAGAAATATAAATTGCAAAATGCAATATGAATAAAATAGTCAAAAAATTTATCCGACAAGTGGTGCATTTCAAATGGATTGCAAAACGACAGCAACTATCTTACTTAGGTTGATCTTTCAGCTGTTTAGGCTTTGATTCAGGGGAATTCAGTTGACCTTCCCCATTTCCTTTATGGATTTCACCTTGTGTGGATTCAATAGCTTCCATCTGGGCCACATCCATGGAGTCCTCGTGAAATATAGCACCTTGCAGTATATTTACATCGGTGACAACATCCCTGACAATAAAATTAGATTGAGGGAAAAAATCATACATTCAAAAGTCATAAAAACCATGGAAAGCAGATTCACGAAAATATTCATAGGACTTACTTGTACTGCTTAGTCCCAATAAATGAAGCAAACAATGTGTCGCCAGCTTCTGCCAATAGGTACCTTCGGCAATAAAATGAAGAAATAAGTAAATAAACAATAATATAACTATAAAATAAAAAAAAATAGCAGAAGAAAGCAGACAAAATGTCTTAAATAAAATACTATGGCATGCATAATTAGAAAGATTGAAACGCTTTAGCAATATCCTATAGTCAAGGCTTTATGCACTCCAAGATTCAATTATCTTGAAGTTTCCAATACAAAGGATAATGTAGACTTGTATAACACAGCTTCAAAGAACATGCCTACATCATGAATTTGATTTGAACATAAGAATGCAGAATTCGAGCAAAATTCTCCATCTTAAATTTATTCATTAATTATTCATATTCTAAAATTCGGCAACAGAATATATCAACCAATTAGAACTACTGAAAACATGAAAACAGCCGCCTGGAATTACAATAAACAAACTGGTCAGAAATTACTATACGAGTTAGTGTAAAAGAACCTGTGAGGAACATGATCTGAGGAGGGCTGCACATGCTCCAAAGAAACGACTTGTCCTCCAAAATCAGCCTTGAATTTATTGACAGCACGAACCACCTCAGTAGCAGGTCTCTATCATGTAATGAAGCATAAATACCATAAGTAGATGAAAATATTTTCCATTTTTTCAAGTAGAATGGTGACCAAGTTGAAAAGTAACCAGTTCCGAGCATTAACACAGTTTTAAATTGCAATCAGAAAAGACTTACAAGGGACTATTCCATGTCATCAGACGTGTACATCAAATCTAACATATTATGAAGAAACTTTAGAAGTTCATGATGGGGATAATAAGAACTTGTTTAGAGAGTATTCAAAAACATAGAATACTCATTTGACACGTTTAGCATAATCAATCATAAGCAATCAGTTACGAAATTTCACTATATTGAAGTTCTGATGCTTCATATAGTTTTCAGTACTTGTAAGATCAGAATCACATAGCATTAGTTTCATTTGCTAGCATTCACAGTAAAACACTATCATCTAAGACATGGAATTGTGATCCAAAACAAGCATTTCCAATCCCTAAAAGCGCAGTCTAACATTGCAACCTTCATTTTATTTTTGTTGAAAAATTTCCAATAGTATTACCTTGTAAACACACCCAGACAAGACCATACAACAAAGAATGTCCTGCAAATCGGAGATAGACTCAGCTTTAATGGCGAGACAGAGATCGTGAAGCTGCTTCTTTCTACGCTCATACTCTTGTTGAATCTTCTTCCTCTGTTCTCTATCGTTGTTGTTAATCCATGGAGGCCATTTCATTCTCCACTGTAGAGGGCCCCGTGATACTTTTAGGATCCTAGCCCTCTGGTCCTTGATCCACGATTCTACTCTGCTCTGAAACGACTCCATTGCTGCTAATAAAATTTTTTTTTATTGTTTTATATCGGAATTTACAATTGCTATAAGAGAAGGCGCCAGAGAGAGGTTTTTGTGGCGCAGCCGTGTACGCGACTGAGTCTAATCGTAAAAAGCATATGCCTAATGCCATGTCCAAACGCTCAGAAATTTTGCTATTTCTTTAATTTATTTTTATTTTTATTCATTTGTTTTTATAAAATATAAATAGATAAGATACTTCGCCTTTAAGACAGTTATTTTTTCCGTTTGTAAACAGGTAGTTTCATTTTGCGCGGAGCTTCCCCCCCTGAACCTAACCCCACCCTTTTTTTCACATATGTTATCTCCGTTTTCATTTTCATTTTCATTTTCATTTTCGATGCCAGCTCCGGCCAAGTTAGGTTCAAGTCTGGTATCCCATTCTAGATTCTTCTTATACATTATCTAGATCTACAATCAAATTGAACATTCCTGCAATTTTTTTTATTTGTACTAATTAAAAATATAATACTCTTTTCGTCCCAAAACAATAAAAATATTTTTTTAATCTTTTTTAAAATATAGCCTTAGTATTTTTTTAAATGATATTTAGTTTAAATTTTAAAAAATAAAAAATAAAATTATAATTAGAATAAAATAAAATAAAATTATAATTTAAATAATTATTTATTCTTTTTATTTAATTTACTTTAAAATTAAAATTAAAATCAAAATAATTATTTTTTTATTATTTAAAAAATTTAGAGATATTATAATTAAAAAAATAAAAAATAATTTTTTATATTTTATTTTAAAATTTTTAAAAATTAATTTTGATTTTATTAAAAAAATTATTTATTTAAAAATTAAGAGATATTACAATTATAAAAAAATTATAAAAAATATTAAATTGATTATATATTATTTCAAATTTTTAATTTAATTTTATTAAAAAAATAGTGAACATGAATGAACATTTAACACAATGAGCTATATGGTAATTAATATAATATATTATTTTTATGCAAATGTCAATCAGGCAAATAAATCATAAAATCATAGAAGGATAAGGGTCATACTAAACCCAAATTGGGAAGTCGATTCTCATATCTGACTCTCTTAGTCCATATATTTCTCTTATAATTTAATGCATCACGGTCTTAGTTAAGCAGCGCTATCCAACTGAGAAGCAGGGTTAAACATGAGAATGCCCTCGCTATCGCAACAGTCATAATTTTATCATCATATAATATCATCATATCATAACTCATATTCCATATCACATATAGTGTCATATTATCCTAATTATATATGATAAAAATAAATAATATAGACCAAGCACAATCAACTCATGTACCGACACATATTATGTTTTTATAATCTAATTCTGATAACGATAATTGTATTTATATTGCACAAAAAATCAATGTATTTATGCAAATATAACTATTATTATAAATTATGGGAGCAAAATATTATATTAATATATATAAATCACAGATAGACGAAAATAAAAATTTCTCTCCTCGAAGCATCTGATTGAAAATAAAAAACACCCAAAAATTATTTTTCAAACAACAAATATGAACTATTAGAGTATAGATAGATATATGATTCGAAAGATTCTACCGAAATTTCGATAAAGTTTTCCATTTAACTAAGATATTTTTTCCTGAAATAAAATAAAAAATTAACACTTCTAAATAACTCATAGTGGTCAACGTCAACCCAATTACTTTATTCGGGTCTCTATCAACATTCTCAACAACTCAATATAATTTAGATGTTCAACATTACCAAATATTTAAAATATATCACTGTACAATTGAATTACATTAATTTAATTCATTTATTCTAATAGTTTAATAATAAGAATAATAATATTAATATTACTAATTAATTCGTTCAATTACATTTAATAATATTTATATAATCTTTCAATAATTTTAAGAGAATACTTTTAATAGATATCTTTATTTACCACTTACCTTATTTTCATAAATAATAAATTATAATAATAATAACATTAATAAAATAAATTTATTAAAATAACATTAATATTATTTACTTTAATTTTCTTAATTTGCTACAATTTAAAATAATGATGATAACAATATTATTATTTACTTATATGTTAACATTATTTAGTTAATTCTCATTATAAAATAATTACTTAATTACCTTTAGTTCAAATATAATAGTTTATATTAAATTTAATAATAATAATAATAATAATAATAACTTCATTATTCTAATTATAACAATACTAACTTTAATTAAATAATTAGTTTTACAAATTTTAAATATAATACACTCACTATTTAATTTAAATAATTTAATAATTAAATAATCAATTAACTTATTTAATATTTGATAATTAACTCAGTTAGTTAATAAATAATAATCCAAATTAGTTAATCAATTTATATATAAAAACACAATTAATCAATTCTATATATTGATGAATAATACTTTTAATTTCATCATAAATTATTTATTATAATTTAGATCATAACTTATATACTATAATCTAAACATATATATATATATAGTAATTCTATATACTAATATTTAAAATAAATCAATAAGTTTTAATTAATAAATTATAAATAAATAAGTTTTAAATATCTCACTATCATTTATTATATTTTTATATTTATTTTATTTTTTTTGGCCGGAATAAGATCACTGTAGCCTGAAAAATGGTCACTATCACCGGATTTCAGCCAAAACTAAAAGTAATCTAAAATTTACAAATGATATATTAAAATGAAATTTATAAAAAAAAAATCTCAAAAATACCAGTATTATCGAAAAATGACGTCGAAATTAGCCTGAATATTTTTTGAAAGCTCTCGAGAAATGGATTGATTGAACAACGCGTGAGGGCTTTCCCAAGATCGGACGACAGTGATTTTAGTGACGCTGGACTCATCGTTGGCCTGCACTTCTTCTTGTTTTGGCAAATGTCAACTAAAAAAGGTCAAGGGAGTAATAGATCGAGGCAAAAATTAATCCGGTCTCTTTCTCCTTCCCTCTCTTACTCTCTACTTAATAAATGCACATGCTCTTTCCTCCTCAAATGATCATATTTGAGTTATTTGGTTTTTATAAACATTTAACAAAATTTACAATTTAAATATTATTTAGATATTTGAATCGGTATATGCTATTAGCTTAATAGTAAAACTTTTGCGTTTTCTCTTCTTTGGCCCAATTTGAATCTCGAACTTATAAAACATGTATTTTTTCTCCTTTTTTATTTTCTTTTTCTTTTCTTTTTTTATCCACAATAAATAAAATATCAAAATTTTAAAATAATTTCATAATTTAAATAATAATAAATTAATAGATAATAAAATAGTCATCTATATTTTTTAAATAATATTTTAAAAATAATTTAAAATTTAGGTTATTATAACTTGTGTACCATTATAAAAACTTTTGTTACTAATTTAATATTTTTAAACTTTTTCTTCTTGAAATATAATTAATTTATTTTTTTATAGTGTATGTTTATTAAAGGAAATATATTTGAAGAATTAGATATTATACAGTAGATGTTAGATGAGAAGAGATTTAGAGAGATAGAGAGAGGAGTTATGAAAAACAAGTTTTGTATAATTTTATTTTATGACATTTATACATAGCTACAATTGAAGCATTTTAAGTTTGTTCGAAAATTGTAGTTTATGTATTAAGTGTGCGTAAATAAAAAATTATATTATTTTGTAACTAGCAAATTTTTTATTTTACTATAAGTTTTATTTAAATTAAACTAGAAAAATTTTCGCGCTGTGAGTATTTTTATTCAATATGTATTAATTTCAAAGCTTACAATAATTTCAAATAAATAAAATTAAAAAATTAATTATAAAAATTAAAAAAATAAATCTAAAAGTAAAAAATAAATTACAAAAATTACAAAAGTAAATCTAAAAATAAAAATTAAATTATAAAAATTATAAAATTAAATCTAAATAAAATTAAAGCAATAGTAATTAAAAATAAATCTAACAAAAGTTAAATAAAGCTAACATAAAATTAAATAATATAGGTTAAAAAATAAAAAGTAATCAAATAATAAACTTAAATAAAAATTAAAATAAAATAATTAATATAACTAAAATTAAAGTAAAACTCCAACAAAAAATTAAATTACAGAAATTAAAAAATTTAAATATAAATCAAAATTAAATTATAATTTATGCAAAATCGAATAAAAATAATTGATTCAAAAAATTAAAAAGAAACTAAAAATATAAAAAATAAAAATAACCCAAAATATTAATTAAATTGTTAAATTTTTGTAACGATAAATGAGAAAGTTATAAATTATTTGAAAATAATATAAGGAAAAGAAAAAATTATAAATTTATCACAAATTTTATTACTTGTTAAATTTTTTAAATAAAAGTCTTTATTTTATAATTCTAATATCTAAATTTGAATTAAAATTATTAAAAACCATTAAATTTAAAATTTTGATTCATTAAATGACAAAATAGTAATAATAAAAGGAATCCTTATTATTTCGGTAAGAATATAAAAATGATAATAAAAAAACTATGGTTATTTTGAAATTTTACAAGTTCATAACTTGATTTTACTTTAATATATGTTATAATATGTAATTAAATTATATCAATTTCAATAAATTATATTAATAGAGTATATATTGAAAATTTTTAATGTATTTATTAATTTTGAAACAACATGAAAGAAAATTATTTAAATATAAGACGTAATAAAAAAATAGATTATCAGTTTTTTATAAATTAATAATAGAAAAACCTTCAATAAATCTCTTAAATTATTAAATAAAAAAAAACCTTAATATTTTCTTCAAAATTTTATATTATAATTTCAAAAATACATTAATAAAATAATTACATAGCTCATACTACATAATTATATATATTTTTAAGTCAATGTAAATAATATTATTAGATATTCTTAAATAATTAATCTTTTAACTACGTGGATTTTGTTTATGTTTAATAAATTGAAAAGCATCCATGCTATATAATGATGATTAAATATGTAATTAACATTCAATTACTATTGGTTTGGTGCGTCTCTTAATTAATATTAGCAGGCAAAAAATTACTGGGTGATAATACATACAGAGAAGTGATTTTGAAGATTTATTAGTAAATCGGGTCTAATAGGCCTAAATCTGGCCTCAAGCTCGCTATGGGACTTTAAGGTGGGCTGACGCTTGAGCCCATATTTAAAAAAATACATTATATAACACCTTTTTTAATTTTTATTTTAAAATATTTTACGTTTTCATTATAAGTTTGGTATATCAAATATATATTTAAAAATAAAATATATCTTAATATATTAAATATATATTAAAAATATACTTTGAAAAAGAGATTTTTAAAATTAAAAGTTGAAAAGATATATTTGAAATAAAAAAATAAAAGTGAGTATTTTTTAAAATATTTTTATTTTTTATGATATTTTTAAAGAAACCAAAAAAGAAGAGGTTATTCGTGCATTGCGCTATTTGCTCTACACTTAACGAATAAAATAGTGTAGTTTAGTAGTAAAAATATGACTGGCCAATTATATACAAGTGATTTTTTAGATTTATTGGTAAATCCTTCAACTTAAGAACCTCTATCTCATTCTTTTGTCTCGGCCTCCTCTATGTCTCACGCTCTTCACGCTCTGTCTGTTTGCAGTGACAGAAGTCCAATTTAAGCGGGGAAGTCAACATTTTAAGCCACCTAAATTACATTCACTGTAGAAGCTCGTTAGAAATAAATTTCACATAAAATTAAATAAAAATAATTCCTTTAACATTATAATAATATAATAATTAAAAAATAATGATTATATCCTGAGAGTTTTTTTTTAATTAAAGATGGGCTGCATCACCGGATTATTTTTATTAATATCAAAAATAATAGTTCATAACAAACCCTTCATAAAAACAGGGTAAGTAAAACGAATCTAAGTATAGCGAAAATAGGGCATACCCAAACTTTCGGAAATAATCAAACTCTTAATGTAATTAGGTAAAGGAATAAAAGAATCAAAATTGAAAGATTTGTCATGAAGCCTGCTGTGAAGCGCCAAGTTATGAGCAACCTGATTAGCTTCACGGTAAGAGTGACTTATGGAACATCCATTCTGCTTGATAATATCTTGAATGTGAAAAATAAGGAAAGAATTGGCATGTTGCAAACCTGTAAGTTGATGAACTAAAGCTTGATTGTCCATCTCAATATGAAAGCACCTGTGACCAATACTAAAACACTAATTTAAACTATGTAATAATGCTTGTATTTCGGCATCAGTAAGATTAAAAGCAAGTAAAATAAAAGAAAGAGCTGCTTTGAAATAACCATTGCAAATTGCCCTGCCTGGAGACTTGTGTTTAGTTTAGGAAGTATCAACATTAAGTTTGATAGAATTGAGAGGAGGCTTGGACCAATAAATAGCAGATCTGTGCAGGCGTTGCTGTCCGAAGTTGGCAGGAAGAAATTCTGAAAATTCAGCAGTGGGAACAGCAAATTTCTTCCCTGATAAATCATATGTCAATAGTTTAAAATAATATTATATAGATTTAATTTTAATGAATTTATTTCTACAAAATTAATACTATATTCTTCTTTTTTTAATGTGTACTATTTTAATAAAAAAAATATCACTTCTATAATAATTAAAATGTTTATGAATAAAAAAATTATCATTTATTTATTTATTTATAATTAGACTATGAAAATCAAATTTCACTTCATAAAAAATTAATAAATTTTTTTATAAATCAAGTTAATTTTTATAATTATTTAAAAAAAAAATTTATTTAACATTATTCACGAAATATGAAAAATTATTAATATATTAAAATATATTATGACATTCTTCTAAAATTTTAAAAAAATTCACACTTAAATTCTAAAATTATATGATTTACAAAATATATTTTTGAATTATTTAATATAAACACATATAATATTATTAAATTTATGATTATTAATATCAATTTTATGATACAAATTAAAAATAATTTACAATAATAAATAAATTAAGTAGATTTATCAATTTAATATATATATATATTATATATATTGTAAATATTTAATATTATATATATGCACACACACACATATACATATTTGGTAGAGGAGGCACCATAGCCCTCTTAGTTCCGCTAATGGCTATTTGTCTTTCTTACTCACTCAAGATCATCCCTCATAATCATATCCTTTACTTCATCTCACTTTCTTTGCCTCTCTCACTCAACGTTATCCTTCACTCCTTTTGCCTCTCTCATCTTGCCGTCTTCAACCTCTACCATCTCGTTTTCATTCGATATTAATATTGAAAATAAATATAACAATGATTATAGAGTTTAAACATATACATATATAAGCTATTTCAAAAGAATATCATATTGGAAAATTATAAAATTTACATCATCTTTGTATATTAACTTATGCTAAATGCTCATGGACTTAGAAAGAGTGGCAAGAGAGGTGACCTTGCACCCATGAAAAATGGACAAAAGCCCAATTCATTTGTAAATCGGTGGATTTCTCCCTACATTGATGAGGCCTAGCACAAGTTTATTTTTTATTATTTGTTTTCAAACCTTACATTAAATGCACCGTTTTAACTTGTTTTATTTTTGTTACACAACAAACATATCTTCTTTTTTAACTTATTATATGATTGTTAAAATTGGAGCTTTTCAGCTTATTGTGAATAAGTGATTTTTAGATTATAATCAGATTAAAAATAAGCAGTTAAGCGTTTTTATAAACTAGTTAATAATCAGCTGATAATCAGTTTATAATCAGTTAAGTGTTTCTGTAAAATCAGCTTATAATCAGTTTTTAATTGCAGAAACTGTCAAAATGACCAAACTATCTCTGAGTTTATTTATTGTGTAAAAATAATTTTTTAAATGTTAATTTAAAATTTATTTTGCAATAATAATAATAATAATAATAAAATTTATTTAATAATAATAATAATAATAATATTGGTGTTATCAATAAATTATACAAATAAAAAACTAAAGTGTATAGGGTGGGCAAATTTAAAATATTGAAGATTAGGTAGGTATAGTATGATCTTTTACTTGGTCAAAACTGCTTAAAAAATAAGTTCTTAAAAAAAGTAGCAAAACCCAACTTTTAAAAAACTGATTAAAATCAGATTATAATCTACTATTTAAGTTTTCAGAAACACTTAAATAAACAACTTATAATCTAAAAACTACTTATAATCAGTTTTGACCAGTTTTTAAGTTTTGAGAAGCACCCTCTAACATAAACTTTTTTTTATTATTATTAGAACGTTTATATGAACATTAGTGACACCTCTTTTCTTATTTTTTTCTTATCAACGTTTGCAAAAAAAATTCAATTTTTCTCCTTTAAAAAAATTATATGTAACGTAATTCGCTATAGACTTTATGATATCTAATTTAAATTATAATATTTGTAATTAATTTAATTTAAATGTGAGTTGGACTTGAAAACATTATTTTATATTTGCTATAATATATTTTTTTTAAATACTTTCCAAATCCTAATTGTAAACAGGAAATGATGATTGAAATAATAATTTCTTGTTAGTTACATATTCATCTACAGTTATTCAAAATTCGATCTAAAATAAAAAAAAACATTAAATATTTTAAAATATAATTCATTAGATTCATAATTTTTTATTTATAAATTTACAATTTGATTTATAAATAAATCTATTTGGATCATAGTCTTTAATACAATAAAAGTTTTTGAATTTATTTTTGACAGTGTTATTTTTATTTTGAGAAAATTATTAGATGAGGTATTATTATACATAATAAATTTTTTGAAAAGGTAATCGTCAATGTTAAATATAATTAAATTTTATGAGACAAGCATTTAGTGGCTAAACTCTTATGTGGCGATCATTTAGATGGGGATGTTATTATACATAATATATTTTTGAAAGGTAGTTGTCAATATTAAAAACGTTTGAAGAAATGAGACTATTATTATATTATGGAGTTTTAAATAACTTAAAAAAGAAACATATATACATATATATATATATATATATATTTAAATATATGGGAAGAAAAATAAATAAAATGATTAATTATTATTAGATGATTGAATTGATAAAAAACAATTTATTAAAACTAAAATAATTTTATTAAAAATATATTATTAAAAAATTCATTTATGATATCATTTTAATATATATAAATAATATTAACAATAAATATCTCAACAGTTGATTTTTCGTTTGCCTATTGATCAATAGTTGGACATTTAGCTGTTGAACATTATTTATTTGATTATTGTAAGATATCATGGCATTTTTCCTATAAAAAATATAGCATAGCAATTTTGGAGTCATTTTATTATTATTTTTTTTTTCAATTTTTTATACATTATATGCATATGGCCAATGATAGTAAAAAAAAGTATTCATTATTTCAGTAGTTAGATTAGTAGGTTAATAGTTGAATAACTCATAGTGTAAGAGGCTAAAAGATTATTTTAATTGAATTGTATCAATATAATTTAATTCAATGGATGATATAATTCATGTGTTCAAAATGTATTTTTAAAATAATAAAATTTATTTTTTATGTTATTATTTAAAATAATTAAAAAGTAAAAAAATATAGATTTGAAGAAATTTTAATAGTGAATTATATTAACTAAATTAAATTTTGTATAACATGGTTCTAGTCTGATAATTTTTTTAAAAATATTATCTTAAATAATTTGTTAATTGAAATTCAGAAATTGGAGTGGTTGAACCCATAAGTTAGGAGTGAGGACCACAAGCCGTGCTGGTAAGGTTAGAGTTTGACCCACCGAATCATCCAAATGGCCCATCTGGTGATTATAAAATAAATATATGTATATATATATACAGATTATTTAGTAATCAATGCAAAAGACTTGGTGATCCATTTATGATGTCATATTTTTCTCTTTTTTTAAGAAAAGAAAAAGTAATTATTTAGTCATTCTAACATCATCATGATATGGCCCGTAATAATGTGGCCCATCTTATTACCGTTGGATTTGAAAATTGGTCATTATCAGACACCACGGGTAAAATTTGAGAGAATATTTATGAAGTTTGTACCCAGGCCACCATTAATGTGTTTTTCACGAAGAGGATGGGACAGCCGCACGCAGGTATTTTATTTGACAATACATAAGGTGATTGTGTTAAAAGAAAATTCCAAAATACAAGAAAATCTCTATCTTAACATAGAAAACCAAAAAGAGGTAATTAAACCGATAAAAAAAAGTACAGAAGCAACAGTACGAATCAATGTGAAACTTACAAAAGAGAATATGATCATACACGTACTTCTCGAGCCAGGCCCGGCTATAAGGGGAGCACCCTAAGCGATTGTTCAAGACCCCTTAAATCCTCTCGAAGAAATCAAATGCTGCTTGCATCATGATTTAATTGGAGCGGCAACACTAACAGCGCAACTTAAAAATTTATATAAAAATTATTATATAAAATTTTTTATATTTTACTATTTAATTTATATAAAAATTATTATTTTACATTGTTATTTTTAGGCCCTTAAGTCCTAAATATTTATTTTTGAACGGTTTCTCAAATTCAAAATTTTCGCTCCGACACTATTTTTTAGGGGCTCATATTTTAATTTCTGCTCGGGGCCCCCTAAAATATCCAAGACAGCCCTATCTCGAGCTCTCGTATGGAGGTCTGTATTAGAGTTCTACATACCACATAGTCCCTTTATATCATAATTTTATTTTTTTTTATCGAGTTCAGCCAAGCTCCTATCATAATTTGACTAAGTTAATATAAATATCAAAAGACTAGCAAAAGACTACTTATTTTACCCTATTATTTACTAAGCTCGTCTTCAAAGCTTATTGTCCGATCATTTCTATTGTCGAGTTTTCACCAGCATGATGTCCCTCGGTACTTGGCACTTTAGTTTCACCGAGCTACTTATATCCAGCAGATACTTTATTAATACACCCGCAAATCACGGTAATACAGATTAGACTTTGCCTTATTTTTTCGCCTATAAATAGAAAGTCTCCTCCACAGTTAAAAGGTTCATCTCTCATTATTTTACTCTTTTTATTCAGACCAACCGAGCTCTAACTGAGGTATCGGAGTCTCTCCCAAGAGAGCCCAGTTTCCTCTATTTTTTATCTTGCAGGTAGGAAAGTTATAACATCAGCGACATGGAACCTCAACTAAAAATACCGAATCCGAGTTACAGAAGCTAGGACCGCCCTAAAGAAGTCTCGTCATCATTGGTGTGGTAAGCGTGGACAAACTATTCTTTAGCAGAGGTGATGAAACCTCAGGTAAGTCCGATAACTCTTGTATAATAGCACTCTCGTGCACAATATTCTTATACTGTACTCTCATGCTGAACTTAAATAACACTATCGCGTATACTATAAAATTCAGTACACAATATTTAGTTTACCGTGTCTTACACACCGAGCTCATCAATTATATTTAGCTTGTCGTGCCTTGCACACCGAGCCTTCTAATTATATTCAGCTCACCATGCCTCGCACACTATCCTTCAATTATATTCAGCTCACAGTACCTCGTATACCAAGTCTTATAATACCCTAGTCGCGCAATCAACTACTGTTCCCTACATTTCAAAGGGAAGCAATATTATATACTCATAACATATTAAATTAAATGAAATGAGCTCTTTACGAGCAAACAAGCTTATTAAAGCAATGAATTGGGTTAAACTGAGCGATAAAAATCATTTAATCTACATCGCCAAACTGTTTAGCGCTTTCTCGCGTACCAATTTCATTACATTTATAATAATGAACTTTATTAATGACATGCATGCTATAGTACCCTCACGCACACCGAACTTTTATTGTAGATGTATATGTTATATTGTCCTTGTGCACACAAAACTTATTGCTTATAGCACCTTCGTGCACATCACTATTGCAGCCCCATGTTGAGGGTCAAGCCCTTGCTCTCTGACTAAGCATCCGTACTCTAATTGTAAAAATTCATATTTATTTTTTGCACGTGTAAATTTGGGGGCTTATGTAATGATACTTTTCATAGTTATTTCCAAAACCTCGTTCCTATGTAAATGTAAGCCTCTATCTTTTTTTACAAAACAAACATGAATGTATATAGCTAGGCACTTTACCGAGCCTATGAAGGCACGCCCAACAGACTACTTGACATAAATGTCAAGACAATAAAGGGAGGCACTGACACCTCTGAATTTCGAGCAACGACATCCCCAACATTCAAGCACTTGTACCCCTAAATATCGAGCATTAGTGCTCAAGCTCATCTAAGAGCCGAGCTTAAGCACTAAAGCTCAACCGAACCATGGTTAAGCCAACAACATGAATGAATAATCTATACTTAAAAGAGAAGTCAAGAATATGTTCAGAACAGAAGAGCTTGCATAGCTCCACAAGAACCAAGAATCTGATAGGCACGAGAGAGCTTGAACAGCTCCTCCTGAATGGCAGACGTTCACAGAAAACTCTCTTAGGAGCCGAACTTCAAAGCAAATCATCCAACCAACCACTGTAAATAATACATTAGGCAGGTAGTTACTCTACTTCAACTTTTCATTTTTATTTTATAATTTCTTACACTACATTCATGAATTTATTTTATAGCAAAACATGAAATAAGTTCGGGTTAACAATCCATTATTTTAAGCAAAATGCTTGGTGTACGAGCATTCGAGTGCATATTGTGACCCTAGCACATTGTATAGTAGTACCAATGGCACACATAATGGAACACTCGGCTGCTCATTATGCTCGAGCAAGCCGAACAGGGGCCATAAACATGTTAACACAACACAACATCTTTTTCCACTGTCAAGTCTGGTTATGGACCTTGCCATATGTTTAATTGAGATAACATATCACACACACAAAAAAAATAGAACACAAGTAATAAGTTAAAGTTCAAAAGAAAGATGTTTTATTAATAGGAAATAAGTTCATTACATAAAGAGCCTAGTCTTTACAACTGTTCATGGACCGAGCCTAAACAAACCTTATAACTACTGAAAAAATTTACAAGTCTTGGACCTTGTCCTCTTGATCCAAGTCATTTTCCTCATTGATACATTCATAAATTATGCTGACACATAGTACACTTTATCTCATTCCTTCGCCTATAAAATAAGGGGTCCCCCTACAGGTAAAAGACTCATTTCTCATTTATTTACTCTCTTTATTTAAACTAACCGAGCTCTAACTTAGGCATCGAAGTCTCTCTCAGGAAAGCCCGGTATCCTTTCTTTCTTATTTTGCAGGTAGAAAAGCTCCAGCAGCGGCAACACCAAACTCCAGCTATATACACCAAACCCAAGCTACATGAAGTAAAACAGCTTCTAAGGAAGTCCTGTTATCAGAATCATTCATTATAAATGAACACAAGCTAGATAAAAAGAATGAGTTGATTAATGTAAAAACTCCAAAACTGTAGCGAAAGAATAAAACATATATCATAATCAAAGTGTTAGAATCTAGAATGAAGAGAAATCCTAAAAGAGAATCACATATCGTCTGCATTGTGAGAATTCAGAGGTAAACTGAGAAAATAAAGAATATCCTTATCCAAATAGTGAGGTTTTAATAGACCAAAAAACCCATAGTAGTATATTAAAAGAACCACCATAAATCGAGATATCTTATAAACTTTATGTAACGTAGATAAAACCAAAGCTTCTGGAAAAAGAGAATCCCAAAACCTTAACCTGCGTCTACTGAAATAGGAGAAACAGATTGGAGTGCTATGGTACAAACTGTTTCTTACTTTTAGAACCTATACTGCTAATTAAAAGAAATTAAGATGTTTTGGTTTAACAGAGGAAACCAATGCCTCAAATATTCTCTCGTATTTAATTGATTTAAATTTGATAACATTGGACTTGCTACTCAAAGGCTTAAATAGCAAAACGAGCCAACCACTTTAGCCAAATTCAAGGAAACAACTAAGCTTTTCAACAACTACTAAATCCTAAAAATACTAACCCAAGACTAATTCAACAAATTATAAAAATAAATAAATAATTAATTAATTTATTAGACACACGACATTCCCTTCCCCTTAAACAATCCTCTTGTCCTCAAGAGGAATATATGAAAGCTTAGTCAGGACCCTCAATTTCCTCTCCGCATCGTCGTCGCTGTCTTGCAAGATAGCTCGAATAACGAATAATTTTTTACACTTGTGTCCCGGTTCATATTTGTCATTGCACTTGAAGCATAGTCCCAATTTTTTCCGCTTATTTAGCTTATTCCAAGTTAACCTCTTGACATTATGGTTCGTTGGTGTAGTTGATGTAGAATAGGATTGTGATGTTTGAGGAGTTGGTGTAGAATTTGATGTAGTAGAACCATTCTCACGAGAAAAATTCCTTGCCTCATACAACTTCGCAAGGGAAATTGCATGGGACAACGTAGCAGACCGTCCAGCTTGCACTTTCATTCGTATGGAGGTTGTAAGTCCACTAACGAAACATCCAACCTGTCAAGATTGTGATAAGTGCCCCACTTTCGTCAACAATTTCTCAAATTGCTTTTGATAATCTTATACCGAGCCACCTTACTGTAATTTGGTTATTTCTCCAAAATGATCAAAGAATTGATTAGGACCATACCTGGAGTGAAACCCCTCCTTGAATTCAACCTATGTGATATTTGGATTTTCTTGTTTTAAGAGTTGGTACCACATTTGGGCGTCTCCCACCATGTAAAAAGAAGCGATTTCGGCGCGCTCATTTTCAGGAGTATTATGGAACTGAAAAAATTGTTCAGCTCGGCAAACCCAGCTCGTGAAATCTTCCTGCTCATCAAAACGGGGAAAATCCAGCTTAACTAGTTTAGGAGCATATGAGGTGTTAACCCCTGAACTAGTGAATTTCCACCTTGATTCTGGAGTTTGTGCCTCAATTTCAACTCCCTTCCCATTAGAGGATTTAGTAGTTAATTGATTCATTCGAGCATTGAGTTGAGAGAAGAGTTCCTCTAAATGTTTAGCAATGTCCTCTTGACCACCGGTAAGAGATTGGACGGATTGCTCAAGCTGTTCCACTCTTTGATCCATGCCAGAGCTCTGATATCACTTTGGTACAAACTGTTTCTTACTTTTAGAACCTATACTGCTAATTAAAAGAAATTAAGATATTTTTGTTTAACAGAGGAAACTAATGCCTCAAATACTCTCTCGTATCTAATTGATTTAAATCTGATAACATTGGACTTGCTACTCAAAGGCTTAAATAGTAAAACGAGCCAACCACTTTAGCCAAATTCAAGGAAACAACTAAGCTATTCAACAGCCACTAAATTCTAAAAATACTAACCCAAGACTAATTCAACAAATTATAAAAATAAATAAATAAATAAATAATTTATTAGACACGTGACATGCTATTAACCATGCTACTAGTTTTATAAAATAATAACAATTTGCCATAGGAATAGAAGCAAAAAAAAATATAAAAGGAGTAAACTAAAATCATAAAATAAAAGAAATCAACTAAAACCATAAAAAAAACTTACTCTCTCTATTTTCATTTAAAGTTTCATATAAAAAAAATTCACTTTAAAATATTGCTTTTAAAATTTTAAAAGAGCATTAATTGAAAATTTTAATATTATTTTTAATTAAATTTTTATTTAATGAAAGAGAATAAGTAAAATAAAAATATAAAAAAAGATGTTTAAGTAAATTATAATAAAATTTTTATAAAATTTATAATAATTAATTTTTTTTTAGTTTGTGTGTATTATTTTTATATAATATTTAAAATAAAATAAAGATAGTAAAAATTAAAAAGAAACCTAATGGATGATGGTAAATATGAGAAGGCTGATAACAATTGTAGATATAGAACAAAGAAGAAAACTCCAAAGATAAATGGGAGGAGAAACTTCAAGAGTATCTAAATTCTAGAACACCCACAAACCTCACTTTTTAAATTTTTTTATTAACGTTAGGTCAAATATACAACGCAATGGGAACAGTAATTTTTTTTCAACTATAAATTTATAAATTAAATTTATATTTTTTTCCTTTTCTTAATTTACAAAGAGGAAATGAACATTAAATAGAAAATTTATACAAATTGAGATATACTTATTCCACTAAATTGAAGTTCAAATGGAATAAAGTTCATTTGTAAATTATGAACTTTTCATGCAAGTGTAATTTTATAAATTTTCATGGATTAAAGTTCAAATGGGACCTTAATTTTTACAATTACATCTAATTAAAGTCAAAATTATTTTTTTAATATTAAAGTAACACTTGATATTAGAAAATCACTAAATTAGTCCGATGAAATCTAATATTAACTTTAGAATCAAGTTAGTCCATAACTAAAGGACGAAAAAAAAGTCTATAATAACTTTTCATTTTTAGATTACTTGGACCCTATTTTATTTAAATGAATAAAATTGTTTTTTTATACTTCAAATAATAAAATGCAAATCATAAGAATTAATTTTAATAAATAAAAAAATTAAGTTTTTCAAAAACCATTACAATTATTTATTTTTTTTCAAATTTTCATACTACCGGTATTTTCCTTTAACTTTTTCATCAGATAAACAAAAAATTTCTTTTATCTTTTTCAATTTTATTAAATTACAAACTGTAATATTCATTGAGTTCTAAAGATAATAATCATTATAGAATATTTTTGAGAAGTCTTTTTTTTTTCTTACATGTCTCCAACTCTAATAACATAATGAAGAGTTAACATAAAAAAAAGACTCTCATGATTTTTTTTATTATTTAAAATTTTAAAATAAAAAGTAAATTTAGCTCTCCATATTAATCAATTTCATTCTTTATTTTAAAATTTATAATTTTTATACATATAATCTAATCCTCTCATCTATTATTTATGAAAAAATAAAATAAAAAATTATAAGTTTATTGAACTTGAGAAAAAAATTATATTTTATATATTTAAAAAATAATTAAAAATTTTTTTTATTTACAAAAAAATATTTTTTAAATAAATCTCCGTCCTAAATTAGTTGACACATATACATGTGTTAAATTTTTATTATATGTTATTCATTAAAAATTATTTAAAGAGTATCTCTCATTAAAATAAGATATAGTTAAAAATATATATATAAATATATATTTTTTTATTTAATTAATTTTTAAAAATTTTATAAAATCGAAAGTGTGTATTAATGATTACTATTTTACAACATAAAATAGTTAGTATAGACATTTGAGTTTTGTGTGTTGTGGATGGCAAACTAGTGCTATTATTCCATATTGCAAAGAGAAAGTTTGAGCAAAAATTTTTGAACCTCATCCGATAAAAAATTAATTCTCCCAATTGATTATATTAATTTAAATTAATTAAATTAGTTAATTTTAAATTATATATTTATTAATATATTTAATCAAATTCAATATAATTCGAATGGATCAACTATAATAATTGATTTTCTAAAATTATTTTTTCTATTAATAAAATTCGATGAATCTTAGCGAAATTCATCTCTAAAAAAAAATGAAGCGAGGGACGAGTGGTTCAGTGGTCAAAATCAAACCAGCTCTGTTTTACTGAAAAGAGCATTACTATCATTTATTATATTATGGGATTCAAAAACTTTAATTATATGTTGCTTTTCATGTACTCTCCTCCACTTAGTGCAGTGTCTATTTGAAAGGAAATATCGTGAGTAGAATAAGATATAATGTGATAGAGTAAAGTAAAATATTAATTTATATTGCGTTTAAAAAGAAATATTGAAAACCTCCAAATTAGAGGTTCAAAGAGAAAAAAGAATACTTAACTTTAAAAATCTTACCATACTTTATGAAACCTTTAAATACCTTCTCCCAGTGACAAAGTCAAACTTTAAAATAAAGGAAGGTAAAATTTTTTTTTGCAATTATTAATTTTTTTTATAATTATTTATTATTTTTTTATTTAAATAGTATTTTATAAATTTATTAATAATATATTTTTATTATTAAAAAATTAATTAATAAAAAAATATTAATATATATGTATATAGAATTTTAAATTTATAAAATTATTTATAATAAAAATAAAAATAAAGAAAAAAAATTAAATAATAAATATAATTTTTTAAAAAATAATTAAAATAAATAAATTATTTAATTTATTAAATGAGTTCAAATTAATTTAGTTGAAAAATTTATTCCTTTTTTTATTATTTTTTTGTATTTATATATTATTAATATTTTATCAATTTTTTAAAAGTGAACTATTGGTTATAGAATAAATAATTTATTATAATTTTTTTGACTTCTTATAAAAATATAAAAAAGGGGGATAATTTAAAATTTTTTAAAAAATTAATAAATAATTTAAAAGTTTTAAAAAATATTATACATATATATATATTTAAAAAGATACCCCCTTCTCTTGAAGGTAGCTTCGCCAATGCTCCTCCCAAATATCTTATTAACCTTACAATGCTGCAAAGTTATGTATTGTTAAAGGGGCCCTTCTCTTTTTTTTTTTAAATAATACATATTTATGTATTTTAAGATTTATTAAAAGTTTTAAAATTTTTTATTTGTCCCTTTTAAAATTTAACTTATAGAAATAAAATAAAAATAAATCCTAATAAATATTTTTTTTCTAAGTCGTATTTTTTTTCTAAACAAATTGAAGAAAAAAATTGATATCTTCGAATACAAAAAAGTGGAAGAAAAAAGAAATTTAAAAAAAGATAAATTCATGAACTAAATTAATTTAAACTCATTTAATGAATTAAAAAAATTAAAAAAAAATTGAGAAAAAATTGAGAAAAAATTAAAGTACAATAAAAAGAATGAAAAATAAAAAAGAATATAAACTTAAAATCTTTAACATTTTTTAATATATTTTTGTTTTTCTTTTTTAAATTTCTTTTGTTTAAGATTTTAATTTTATTATTTTTACTTCTATATTATTATGTAATAATTTTAACTTCAATTATTTATTAAAAGACTATTTATAATTCAATATTTTTTTTTTCGTTCATTTTTTATGTATTAGATAAATTTTAAAAATATATATATAAAAATATATTAATATTTTTTAATTAATTTAATTATTTTTTTAATAAATAAATATGATCTATTAATAAATTAATAAATTAATAAAATAAAAATTATATATGAATAATTAATCGAGCAATAAGATAAAAATAAAAAAAAATAAAAGATTAAAATTATAAGAGAACTTTTTTATTTCCTTTCTCTGTAAATTTTAACTTCGCCTCTGCAATGCTTTATGAAACCTTCCCACATGGAAGGAGAAAAGATCTAGAGATGAACAATGGTGGAACTCAGCCACAGAGAAAAGCTTCACACAGAAGCACCTGCTAGATAATTAAGTCAGCCAATGCGCGAAATTCGGAAAAGAATTGGACTCGTAAAATTTATTATACACAACATTTTCTTACAGTTGAAGGAAAATCTTGGTGTAAGTACAAAAATTATCGCTGTGTAACATGTTTATTTTCTTAATTACTCGTTTTAAAATGAGTGAGGATGTGATGCAATCGACAATACTTATAACTTGAAACCCTGCAATGGGGAATTATTGACGGTTTTGTCCCTGCCGCTATGAGCTTCTTTGAAACCCAATTTTTCTAATCACAATCATAATATATGCTTTTCTTATGAGTGGACAGCCCAACCACTGCCTCAAAATTTTCTTTTTAATGTCTTTTTCTGGGAAAATTTCCAGAATAAGTTGAATTTATAAATAAAATTAGTGTATGATTGAATGGCGAATATAATTTAATCAAAGTTAATTGATAATGAAATAATTTTTAAATTTAAAAACTTATGAATCCAAATGTTCGTCAAAATTAAATAATTAGAAGTACAATTTTTAAATACATAAATTTATTTATTTTATAATGTAGTAACTTTGATACATGTATAAATTAATAAAAAATATCTTGAATTTTATATATATAAAACTGGCAGTTGCATTAAATAAAGGATCAAAAACTACAATGATGAAAAAAGAAGGGAAAGCATGTGCATCCATTGTATCTTAAGGACATCTTAATTAAAGTCAAAATGAAGTCTCAATTAAAATAAGATTTTGGTGAATTATGGTTGAGAAAAGTACGTGTCTTTAGTGTGACAGATAGCAACCTTCTACTGGATTCCATGAAAGGCTTTTGCTTTGTTTAATCAGATTTATGACACTTTTGAGCAATTCTCCAAACATGTTTTATTTTTAAAGAAATTTCCTATCACCAGCATAACAATCTTTTCATCAATTACAAAACCCTTTTTCCTTATCAGAAATTATAGATTAAGATGAATCATCATAAAAGTTGGCTTTATTTTTTATATAAATACAGTGAATTGCCTCATGAGTCATGATGGAAGTCTTTGTCATAGGAATTAATATATAGCTTCTAATTATATATATATATATAGTTTCTATTGAAATTCAGGGCTTGAATTTTCCTAACATTGTTGAGTATTAATTAAGTTAAACCTATTTTATGATTGTTAGTTTTCACTTGGAAGTAGAAAGAGAAGCTAGAAAAGTTGAGAGTTTTCACTCAAAAATCAAAATCTATAATAATTATCAATGCTTTAGTCAATTGAATTGATGAAAAGATCATTCTAAAGCAAAAGATTATCCAACCCAAAAACATCAGTACCAAGAACAATGAATGTAGAAAATAAATTAAAAAAGAAGAAAAAACATGAATAATATTCGCTTCTGTCTGAAATTCTGTTTGGTAGACATAAATTCTTTAAAATGTTACACCCTAACTGTGGCATAGTAGAAAAGAAGATAACACACATATATGTACCAGGCAAAGCCAAACCATCTTACAAAGATATCAAGTAAAAGAGGAGGAAGAAAAGAAGAAGAAGAAAGCATTCTAAGAGGAGGAAGGCCTAGTAGAGATTTAAATTGATCAAAGAATATTACAACATAATCTACTAGGAAGAATAGTATCAATTACTTGATCATGCATTGAATGGCTGTTGCCTGCTTTGCCCATTTTGTATGTCAAATGGCTTGGTGGATCTGTTAGTCCTTCTCAAGACTGCAATCCAAGTAATTATTTCCAGCAACACAGCTATACCACCCAAGACAGCGATCACAGTTATGTAAACCGATTTCCATTTCTGTTCAGGATGCAAAATGTCTAGACCTTTAAACACATTCAGAATGCCGAGCACGATTACAGAATATCCGATACTGTGATGATATATATTCCAGTAAAATCTGTATTTGTGGTCCTTCTTTGGTCTCAAGAACAATGCAAAAACCTGAGAGAACCAATCAAAGGGTTGCCATCAGAATAAATCATTTCAGAATACAAAAAACCAGTAGTCGCATCTCACTCATGGGTACCACTGCCAACCAAGAAGATAGACAAATATAGAGAAAAAAAATGTATAGTTACCTACTAGAGAAGGAAGGAAAGAACCAAGAACAAAATGCTAGTATATATATCAACTCGAGAAATATTAAGAGCCAAATCTTTTATTCAAATATTTCAACTTAAAACAGAAATTTCTGGGTGTTAGGTTTCCCATTTTTATTTAATGATAATATTCATATGTTCAATGTTTGCCAAAGAGAAGTCTTGCCAATTCAATACAGGACCGTATTTATTATGCTGCAGGGAAAGCCGGACAAAAGTTCTAACAGGGAAGGAAAAAGAAACCAAGATTTTGAACAAAACTAGCCTTGTACAAGCACCGTAAACCACAATATCTAGAAGCCTGAATTCCCACAAACTTAAAAAAAAAGTACCCCTTATTTCCCCTTCTCTTTGCGACATTGATCAAATGAACTATAATTCGAAAACTAATTTATCAGCAATAAATTTTGGTTCAATGATTCTGGAGTTGTTTTTGTGTTTGTGAGATGAAAATTTTGATCTCAGCCTAGAGCCTAATTAACCAAAAATATAAAAAGCGAGAGTTTCACCTGCAGAGTTGCAAAAGCGAAAAGTGTAATTCCAATATTGCGATGAGTAGTATATTGAATGCCTTTTGATTCACTTCCAAGTTTCAGACCAGTTGCCCATCCAGCAACTCCAATAGCATAGGCAGAGACCTGGCAAGAAACATGGAGATAAAACCATGCTGGATCTGCAGATTGAAAAGGTCTGAGGTATCTTGCTATTATAACTCCAGTTGGAAACAGAATTCCCCAGCTCACAGCATTAAGTACCCCATGAATCTGAAATAAAACACCATCAATTTGACAAAATCCAATAATCAATATCTATAAATAATTTCCCTGGCATTATAACTGTTCGCTTTTATGAATAGTAAGAATTTAAATTTCCACTTTTTCTATTTTTAACTGATGCAAGAAACAAACACAAGTCTGGTCTACCTAAATAATTAGGACAGATTTTCAAGGAAATGCTTCTATCACTGAAAATTTCCTAAAAACAAAGAAAAAAGGTTGTGCCTTTTTCCATCTAACACTGAAATAGGAAATAAAGAAATTTCTATAAATAAAAATTTGATAAAAAAAAAAACTCATAATCTTTCCTACCTGTAGATGAAAATGGTAAACAGAAAGGAGGGAAAAAAAGAGGAAAGAAAAGAAAATCATGTTCAAGAACATCTAATTCCAATCCCCAGAATAAAAAAAGAAATCAGAAAATCAGAGAAAAAGTAAAGAAACAGAGCAAAAAGTATAAACAAAAACTCACATTTCTCTTTTTAGTCTTGGAGTCTACTCCACCGCTAACCACAGTCTGTCCTCCTTTTAAATCCAAAGTTCCTTTAGCATTCAAATTTGGAGCACTCATAGCATGCGGCGTCAGAACTCCTTTATCATCCACGCTGGGCCCAACCTGCCACACCTGATTCACAGTCCCCTTAGCTGCCAACCGAGCCGGAACTTTAATTTTCGCAAAGATCCTCATAACGCCGCTCTCCTCCTCCGCCCGATGATCCCACACTTCAAACGCCAACTTCGACTGCACAACCGAATCGAGAGTATAAGAACCGATATTGTAGGTATTTACAGTCATAACACTTTTAGCATTCTTATAAGCGACAAGCGCCTGTGCTCCTGCCATTCCGGTGCCAGTCGGATTTATAGCCCACGAAACCCACCCGCCTGATGCCGGAGGAGAGGCAAGGAAGGCAATAGAAAGAGTGGAATTAGCAGAATCATAGGAAAAATGGAGGTAGGTTTTGAGCGTAGGGAGGTCTAAACAGTTAGCATATAATTCATTGCCAGTAAATTTCGGAGAAGAACAGGCCTGTGAATTTCCCGTCGAGATAAGAGAAACCCATATGCAAAACCCTATTATAAAATTAGAGAAGCGAAGAGAAGCCATTTTTGAGACCTTTTTAAGCTTCTAAAAATTATGCTAAAATCTTTGGCGGAATTTACATAGAAGAGGGAACTTCCAAAAGACAGAAGGCCTGAGAATAGGAAGAAAACGAGATAATAAATACATACATATATACATATTTCTAGCTACTGCGAGAAATAGAAATTTAAAAACAAAAATTTATTATCTTTAGCAATTAAGTAATGACACGTTTAAATCTAAAAAAGGGTTCTGAGGTGGCATTTTGTTAGAAAACGGGGAACGTGGATATCACGCTCAATATGTGAAGGAAGGGGGAATTGGAAATGTCATTTTGATTTAACTGAATGAGCGTAATGAGTACTGGTCTGTGAATCATTATTTTTGAATGAGCAATCTTTTGTAAACACGGTGATAAGAGATGCCACGTGGAACATGTGAGCCCCACTAACCCCACATGAATGGTTACTTAGTCAAACCGGAATTCTGCTCAAAGAAAAAAAATTAAACCGGAATTTTTTTTTTAAAAAAAAAAGGAAAATTGATGAGGACGTTTCTTTTTGGGTGGAAACTGCACTGGATTTTTCTGAGTGGAAGTCGTAGCAAATTCTTCCGAGTCAAATCTGTAAATTTTTTTTATATTATATATTTTTTTTTCCTTTTTAATGGCCAAGTCAAGTGCATATTTGTCTCAAACCTATTTTGAAAATTTTGTTTTTTTACTACACAAAGACTATTTTTTTTAAAAAAAAATCCATTATTGTGAAATTATTTTTTCTTTTGAACTGAATCCATTCTTGTGAAATTATGCTCCCCTCTTTCATGCCATTTTCCATTAAAAATGTCCTATTTAATTAAACTAAATAGTTTATTAATCACCTAATACACTACAACTACAAGGTGTTTATGATTATTATTATTTTTTTAATAAATATAGTTTCCATTAGAATTTAAACTCAAACTCTTATAATATTATAAATAATTTCAGCAGTATTAAATCAGATTGCATTAGTATTTTTTTAATATATATTAGTATCTTTACTATTGTTTCAAAAATATATATTTTATTATATTTTTAAAATTATAAACTAATGTAGATTCACATCAAATAGACCTTCATTCTCAAATTCTAAAAATGTTCAATTTTGATATCAAATTTGAAATTTTTGATCAAAGTAAAAAAGATCTATACCATCTCTCATATAACTCCTTGAAAATAAATATACTCTTATTGACTACCAAAAGTATTTGCAAATAATTATTTTTCCCACATTTCTTGTTCCTAATTTTTTCATAATTTCTCAGTAGCAATCAACAAATCCAAACCCAACGTTTTATATGTAAGCACTAGCAAATCAACCAAATTACAACTATACATTCCACACTAATATAGCAAGTTCCATTTTTATCTAATCATGTACAAATTAGAACGTCTGTATGTTACCTTTTTTTTTTTCTTTCTTTCTTTCTCTTTTAATGTATCTTGCTATTGAATATGTCTAAAAAAATAAAATATTAGTGAGATTTAGACTTAAATATTCAATATTTATATAAACTTTAACTAAATTTACAAAAATATAATTATTAAAAAACAATTTCATATAAATTTAACTTTTTTTTAATTATTTAAATTGGATCCTTAAATTGTAGATGCGGTTCCATATTATGAACAGTACTATATTATTACATTAGAAGTTTAATTGAATGACAATATATTGGCTATAGTATTTAATCATTTATTTTTATGGCTAGAACCGAGTTTTTTTTTTAATATCAATTAAGTAAAATATTTAAAAAATATTAAAAAGAAGAAGTCAATTTCTAAAAAATTTAGATTATTTTAAATATGTAAAAAAATTATATAAAAAAAATTGAGGAATGACGACTATCTGTCAAATTATGAATCCATTGGTGCAAGAAGGGATGGCACTATGTATATGATTTACACATTGCATCTACAAATTGATTTGATAAGGTCATGTCATGATTATTGTGAAATGTTTCAATTACATTAATATATAGTTCTTTTGGGCACTAATTAAGCATATATATTTATACGATTATATTTAAGGGCACTGCTCAATTCGGCCAAGATTTGATTATGTCAGAAATGGAGGATTGATTATGAAAATTTTCATTAGGTTATGTGTCTTATTTGTTATTATCATTATTATACAAATGTCCATCAATTAATTTTTGCAAATGTATTATATACGATAATCAGATTATAATTCAAAAATCAAATATTCACGTAATTATACGAAGAAATCAAATTTAAATTTTATAATAAATTTTGTTTTTGTTTTAAATTTTTAATGTGTAAAAAAATATTTGTTATAAAGACAAGTGGGGAAATTTTAATTAAGAGAACTTATAAATTAGAATGGTTCAACACAAATTTACATAACAACTTTATATTATACATATAATTAAGATAATTAATTGAACATCACATATAGAAAATATTAAATTCACAACCCAATGAAACTACAAACAGAAACAATTATTCCCAGGAAAAAACCCAAACTCAACTTGCTAACCATAGAAGCACCAGCCTTATCAGCAGCACCTGCAGGTGTTGCAGCATCAGTCGTTGACGGTGTTGAAGCATCTGTTGGCGTTGTTGATGCCCCACCTGGTCCGGCAGGGGCAGTAGCCCCCCCAGGTCCATCCGCAGCAGCACCGCCAGCAGCAATCTTGCCACTTCCGTCAGCTAACTTCAGAACTCCTTTAGAGTTAATATTACCATCGTTCATTGCATGACGGACAGGGGTTCCATCAGCAGCAATAGAAGGACCCACTTGCCAAACTTGATTAACTGTCTTAGCCTTTTCCGGCACCTTCATCGTCGCAAATAAAGCATAATTTTTACCAAGCGATTCTGCACTCAAACTCCACACATCAAACGACAGCTTGGAAACCGAAGGCGCAACATAGGACGTAATGTCATAGGTCTTAACAACTAGAGATCCTTTCTCTTTGTAAGCTAATAAAGCTTGTGATCCAACCATGCCTTCTTTAGTTGGGTTAATTGCCCACGAGACCCATCCCTCAGGCTCGGCCGGAGTTGCCACAAAAGCAATTGCAAGAGATGAGTTAGAGGCATCATAAGTGTAATGCAAGAAGGCAGAAAGTTGGGGCAGATCAATGCAGGTTGCGAAAGTTTTTCCATTGCTGAATTTCTGTGAGGCACAATTAAGGGAATGTGCAGGTGAGATTAACAGAGCTGCTGCTGTTGCATATAGCAACAACGATGTTATGGTTAGTGAAGATACCATTGTTAATTAATTACAGATTAATCAATTAATTTAAGCAAATGATATGATGACGATAATGATCCTAACAAGAAGGTTGAGAGTTAAGACAGAGGCTAGAGGCCTGTCTGTTAAGATTTTGAGGAATGTGTTAAATATGTTTTTTTTTATAGATAAAAGGCGTGTGGCAATGGCCATGAAATAAGGTTGATTAGCGGTGAAATTTAGCTTTTGTTATTTTTAATTTCTAATTGTGTACGTTAATAACGAAATTACAGATTTTGAAGCAACTTTTAAATCTATTAACGCTAAAAAAAATTGTAAAAGTATTTGTTAACCATGCGACATCCTAAATTTCCGGCAAATTAGATAATAAATTTGATAAATGATCATCCCTTAATACATTTAATTAATTTTTTAGACATCAGTTATTCCTAACAATAAAATTATTCAGCAAGAGAATAATTTTTTAGATATCAGTTATTCAACAAGAGAATAAATTTTTACAACAAGAGAATAAATTTTTATTTTCAAATGATGATAATCATATAATCATTCATTATATTCTTAATAATATACTATGTATTCATAAATATTTTCAATTGGACCAATAATAACAGTTAAAATTAATTTTCATTTTTTAATACGCATGGCAAAATCCTGGAAGGGCTGCAGGAATTTCCTGCTGCCTTCTGAGCAGGAAAAAATAATAAATACGGAAGGAAGAGAAGTGCATGATAGTAAATTAGTTTTACTCAAAAATTATAATTAACTAACAGATTTCTCAACCTCAACGCAATGCTTATGCTTAATTTCCAAGAACTTCTCTCATTCATGGCATTAAAGAATTGTGGTTGAAATTGGAATGGCAGATCCTCGTTACACATGTTTGTTGCGTGTCAAATTATGCCGTTCTGTGGCTGATAAACTCTTCGTTTTAACATGGGCATTCATGTTTTTCAACATATTCCAAAAGACTAGCAAATTTGTTTTCAGAATGACCTAGTTCAATTTCTTTTCTTAAAATGATTTTTGTCAAAGTTTTTAGGCCAATGCCTTCTCTTGTAAAAAAAAAGTATATTACATGTTTCTTAACAAATTCAACTTCCTCTATAATAAATTATCTGAAAATCAATTCCAATTAACTAAAGAAAATTAAACAACAATTATAAATAATAATAATTGAAGAAAGTATTTTTCTCAAAATGAAATACAACTACCAATAAAAACAAATAAACCAAAGAGTAAACCCAAATGCAAATTCCAATTTCCATTGGAAATACTACCGGACTTGTCAGTGAATGGTCCAGGAGCAGGAGAAGAACTACTCAGAGCTACTAAGTCTAATACTCCTTTAGAATTTAAATTGGCATCAGAAAGTTCATGCGCTTGTGGGACGCCACCACTCACAGATCCGCCCACCTGCCATACCTGATTCACCTTTTTAGCCTTCTCCGGCACCTTCACCGTCGCAAATATCACCATATTTCCACCGTCCACCTCCGCACTCAGATCCCACACATCAATCGACAGATTGAACGCCTGAGGCAGAGTGAAGCTCGTAATACTGTAAGTGTTAACAGTCACGGAACCGTTGTTTTTAAATGCTACTAAAGCCTGAGAACCAATCATGCCCGTCGAAATAGGGTTAATCGCCCAAGCAATCCAACCTTTTGGATGGGCAGGAGCAGCAACAAAGGCAATTGAGAGAGAGGAATTGGACGAATCATAGGTAAAGTGTAGAAAGGAATTGAGTACAGGAAGATCTGTGCAATTTGAAAATACTTTGTTCTTTTTAAATTTTTGTGAAGTGCAAGTGAGGGAATTTGAAGTAGAGATTAGCAGAACTAAAGAAAAACAAAAGGCAATTAACCTAGTTAATGAAGCCATATTGTTATATTGTAATGGAGGATCAAATTTAAAGATATATTTATATAATAAACTGATCATAAAAGAGAGAAAGCTTGTGGAAATGTTGTGAAAATCAAATTATTGAAATTGTCAAAAGGCATTCGATGTTTCCAATTATTCATATTTGTCGATTAGTTATCAGATTTACAAGCGTGATTCTGAAATTTATTGACGTTTTGTACCATTTGGAATTTGATTATTGGTGTGTTTGAGCTTTGCCGTCTGAGAAGCTAAAGAACCATTATTTGAATTCAAAATTAATAGCTTGGTTGCGCAGTTCTTGTTTCTTCTTCTCTTCTCTGGCTTTTAACAACGTTTAAAATTTTTAAAATAATAAAAATTAATTGTGAAATGAAATGTATTCTTTTCTCATAATCTTAAAAATAAAAATTAACAACTTGTATTTAAATAAATATTTATCTTTAATATAAATTTTAGTGAATTTGTAGATATTTTATTTTTTTCCTTTAAATTAAGAATTTAGTTTTTTTATATATAAAATACAAAAGGAGAAATGTTTATGATAAAAATAATATGTTTGACCCGATGAATAATAAAAATTATATGTGAAAAAAGATTGTGTTGTATTTTCACGTAATATTAAGATATATTATTTTGTAATATAATTAAAGTATGACATTTATCATAAAATAAGACATGCATAATAAATTGAACATCTAATAAAATAATTTGTGATAACAAATAAAATAATTTTTGCAATTTTTATTACTTAAATATTGAGCATGTTCTTTTTCAATTGGTAGAAAATAAATCCTGTTTTTCATATATAAAATTTTCTAAAAAAAATAGAAAATAGAAAATATTATTTAATTAGAAATATTTTTAATTTTTAAAGATGAAATAGTTAATTTGCTACCTAGTTTTTAAAATTATTACTCTTTTAACAGGATTGTGATTATTCATTTACCTCGTTATTCCTTCCTCCTCAAATTCTTCTTTCTCAAGTGGTCCATTCTATATCTGATGTGCTAAAGTGGTGTGGACAATATATGTAGGTTTTAGTTTTAGGGATAAAGCTTTATCTTCTCCTCTTTCAAACCTAATAATTAATTTTCTTTCGGTAAAATATTGGACACGAATCAATGATGAAATTAGAAATTCATTGAAGGAGTGGTAAAATTTCTACAGAAAAAAATTGCAATTGATTCACAATAAAATTAAATATTTATAATTTATAATTAATTTAACTTAAATTCTAATTTTTTAAATCACTAAATAACATTCTGTATCATACATTATTTACATATTATTTAGTGTTCTTATTTAATGTTATAAATTATTTGCATATTATCTTGTAGAAATTTTGTTAGCATCTCTAAATTTATTAAATAAAACACCAAAATTTTAACATAATTAAGCATGTAATTAAATTTACTAATGTATTAATGACTAAAAGAATTTTATAAACAATATATACCAATGATAGTTTCTTTAAAAAAAATACTAATAATTAACTTATACATATAATATTAGAATTATTATCAGACTGAAAGTTACAAATCAAATTAAAAAGAAAAAATATATATATATATATATGGTGATGGTTTGACTAATTAATTAAACAAAATATTTTAAAAGCTTATAGAAGTAAAATAACAAAAAAATGCATATAATATAATTAAATAAATAAAATATATTAGATGTAAGTATGAAGAAGTTCACATGCTAATTATTTAATCAGAGGAAACTATTTCAAATCAAATAACACCACTTCGATTATCGTGTATTAATTTTAAAACAAGGCTTGTAACAGTTGTCTTCTCCAACCCTCACACACCCAGCAGCAAACATCATCCCTTCCCTCCTTATTTGCAAAAACGAACGGCAGCCAAAGAACACCCTCCCTACTGGTGTTTCTGGCCATTGATTAGGGAAGCTCGTCAGCCCCCTACGACCTCTTAGTTCATCCCTTAATATGAATTTTACTCAAAAGTGCAAAATGGGTTACTCAGGACAAGTGATCCAATTACTTCTCAATACTAATGAGATTAAATAAGAGTTTAAAAGATCACATATTGCGTGACATACGTTATATTAATTTTATTTAAATTTTTTAAATAAATATTTATTATATGATAAATAATAAATTTAACCTGAAATAATAAAAATTTAGGTTATATTATAAGATTAAGATAACGATGCGTAATATAATATTATTGTGCTTTATTATTAACTATTTTAGTATAGATATATAGATGTTTGAAACTCACCTTGTATTTATAAATGGTAAAGAAATAAATTTTCAAAATTAATTTTCAAAATAGTAAAAATATTTAAACTAAAATATAAAAAAAAAAATCAAGCCATTGGGCCTGGCAAAATTGATCAAACAAGAGGGTTGATTACCTTGCCAGCCTCAACCTCATCCGAGCTTCCAGCAACCTTGCAAAATGGTGCTCGTGGGACTTGTTGAAAGGTACAGAATTGGTGGAAGACCAATCAGATAGGACTTAACCCCATTTACCCTAGTGGTGCATTTGGCTAATGATTCTAGGCATTTGCAGAGTTGAAGGTGAAAGATCAAGCTATGGTTATCGATGAGACCACTCATTGCCTTGAACACTGATTTGCCATTATCGAATGCTGATGCTGTGTCGTGGGCAAGCTAGCCTCGTTGATGTCGTTGAACCACCTATGACAACCCATGAGCACTTATTACTTCTCGAAGAACTAAAACATCAAAAATCTGAAGGAGATTATTGCAGCTAAATTGAATATGGATTCAACCATTCTAGCTAGAACCATCAAATCGAATTCTTTCCGGAGTGGTCATGAAACCATTCATATATTTTTTTTCAATTAAGTTTGCGAATTTTTTTGCTTTGAATTATTTTAATTTAATTAATTTAATTATTTAAAAATATTAAGTGAATCTCGCATATGATATTATTGGAGTCTATTTAATATTGTCACCACGTGGGCCACTTGATCTACTAAGCTTTTAATTACTCAAAAGATGAAATATGAGGAGATAATTGGATGACTTTAGACTTGCTCCACATTGCAGTTTTGGATAATAGTTCAACTCCTAAACTGAATTTACTTCTATTTTTGTCAATTCGTCTTTTTCAAAATTGCTCTTTTTTGAATTTTTACCGCTTCTATAAATATTATTAGTTCTTGGAAAAATTCACATAATCACATTGATAGAGAACAAACATTACAATTAAAAAAAGCGCAACTTCTCTTGCCTTTATGTGCAAGTTTTTTCTCCCTTGCCTTTATGTGCAAGCCCTAGTTGTTGAATTACGTAGTTTTTAGCCATGGAGATAGATTTCAATGCTTTGTCTTTGAGAGAAGATAAACTTGAGGAATTTGCTGTCGAACCTGAAGAGAAGGAGAAGATTGATTTAGTTTATGAGTTATGTCTTATCGGAAAAGTGCTAACAGTTCGAAATGTTAATTTTGGGGCTTTGGAAGATACACTATCAGAAGTTTGGAGACTTAGTAGAGGTATTTTGGTAAAGGAGGCTGCCTCAAAGATATATATTTTTCAGTTCTTTCACTTGCGGGATCTGAATAGGATTTTATCGGAGGAGCCTTGGTCGTTCAATCGTAATTTATTGATTTTGAAACGCTTTGACGAAGGTGAGGACCATATCAAATCTATTATCTCTCATGTAGATTTTTGGGTGCAAGTGCATAAAGTTCCGTTAGGGTATGCAATAACTCAGTTGGCTGCTCAGTTGGGTAATTTTATTGGCAGATTTAAGGAGTATGACACTGGTGCTATCAAGCTTGGGAACAAAGATTTCTTACGAATCAGAGTTACTTTTGATGTGAGGGTGCCTCTAAAACGGGGAAAAAGGATTCATTTAAAGGATGGTAGGGTGGTCTCTTTAGAATTTAAATATGAAAAGTTGCCCATTTTTTGTTTTGTTTGTGGGATGTTGGGTCCTTCTGATCGGAATTGTGAAGTTTTGTTCCATTACTCTGAAGCTGAGAGTAACAAAGCATGGGATATTATCATTAGAGCACTGTCGAGGCAGCCAGCGGCGAAGCCCGATAATCCATGGATTCGAAATTTTGAAGTTTAATCAATTTCAGATATTATTTGCGAAAAATCAGTGTGTTGCCTCTTATCAAAAAAGATTTTCAAATTCCTCTAGCGAGATCCTCTCCTGATGGTGTTAGTGACGTGCATGGGCAGACTTCTGATAATAATAATATGCACGTAGATGTTGGTATGCACATGCGTTAGGTGCTTGGGACTAAAAGTTTGGATCCTTCTATTGGGCCTTGGTCACAACCTGAAGATTCTATTATGGAAGTAGATGGAACTAAAAAATGACAACGTAGTGGTGCTTCTTCATATACGGTCCAAGACTTGTCTTCGTCATCTGTACCAGCTGTGGGACCTGATAATCAAGCTCAATGGTCACCATGATTGCCATCAGTTGGAACTGTCAGGGCCTTGACAACTCCCAGGCAGTTCAGGCTCTTAAGGAGTTATGTTTTTCGAATAAGCCAAATATTATCTTTCTTGCAGAAACTTTGGTACAAAGTAATTTAGTTAGTTCTTTGAAATTTTAGTTGGGTTTTCACAGTTGCTTTTATATTGATCATATTGGTAGAGCAGGTGGACTTGTTGTGTTTTGGCGTGATATCTCTACAGTTTCTATTGCTAGCTACTCATCAAATCATATTGATCTTCATATTGAGGATAATCATTCTATCCCTTAGTGCCTTATCATTTTTTATGGCTTTCCAGAACGTAACAGGACGAGGGACTCATGGGATTTGATTATGTCTTTAGCTAATGTTTCGACTTTGCCTTGGGTCATTTTGGGAGACTTTGATGATTTGCTGAGGCCGGAAGATAAGTTAGGTGGTACGCCACATCCACTTAATCTTATCAAGGGGTAATGATACGTTGGATGCTTATCATCTTCAGAATATTCCTATGTTAGGGTATGAATTCACTTGGGCTAGAGGTGTAGGAACAGATCATATGGTTCAGGAGAGGCTTGATATAGCTTTTGCTAATGATGCATGGCTGCAGTTATTTACTAATCATGTTTTATACAATCTAGTTGCCTCTACCTCTGTCACAATCCGCTCAAAGTGGTGGTTAAACAAGATGTTATGAGGCCCGTTTTTAGGAGCTTTCGATTTGAAAATCATTGGCTTCATAAGCAAGGCATTGATCTAGTTGTTGAAAGTTACTGGAGAACGAGTGGGAATGTGTTACTACTTTCTAAAATTTTTTATTGTGGTTTGGCGCTTTCTGATTGTAGTCGTTCACTTCATGGAAATTTTAAGGATATGAAAGTTGGCTTAAAGAGACGCCTCTCTCAAACACACACCGCACGAGATCATTATTTAGTTGTGGCTCTGAAACAAGACCTGAATTTGCTTCTATCCCAAGAGAAGATTTTTTAGAAGCAAAGAGCTAAGCTCTTTTGGCTAAAGGATGGGGATTGTAATACTTCCTACTTTCATAAGCATGCTTCTGAAAGGCGATGAAGAAACTATGTTAAAGCTCTTAAGCATGCTAATGGCAATTGGGTTACGGAACATAATGCTATGGGTTCACTGGTCTATGATTATTTTACAACCTTATTTGGTGATAGTTGTGGAGAGTATGACCCTATTCTACCTTGTGTTAGGGCCACAATAATAAATGATGTTAATCAGAAGCTACTGGCTCCTTTCCAACATATTGAATTTAAAGAGGCACTTTTTGTAATGCATCCTGACACACTTTTTGTATCCAGCTATCAGTATTGGCTCAATTAAGGTATTTTTTCTAACTATCTAAATGATACAAAAATTGTGCTAATTCCTAAGGTTGATAACCCCGGGAGCCTTAAGGATTTTCAACCCATTGCTATGTGTAATGTTGTTTATAAGATCATGGCTAAGGTAATTACAAATAGATTGAAACCCATGTTGTCATCTATTATTTCTTCTTCTCAATCTGCCCTTGTACCAAGATGGTTAATTGCTGACAATGATTTGATTGCGTTTGAAGTTAATCATTACCTTAAGCATAAAGTTAAGGGTAAAAAGGGAGATGTGGCTCTTAAAGTTGATATCTCTAAAGCATATGATAGAATTAATTAGGAATATCTCTCTTTAATACTCCTCAAAATTGGTTTTTATCAAAGATGGGTAAATCTTGTGGTGCTTTGTGTGACTACTGTTTAATACTCTGTTACTTTCAATGGTTAGTGGATTGGCCCTATTTTATTAAAGCGAGGTTTAAGGCAGGGAGATTCATTATCGCCTCACCTTTTTATTTTATGTGCAGATGGCTTGTTTGCTTCATTTTCTAGAGCTGAAGGTAGAGGAGATATCCAGGGTGGCAGAGTAAGTACGGGTGCTCCTAGTATTTCACATCTTCTATTTGCAGATGACTGTTTTTTCTTCTTCAGAACTAATGCTAGGGAATGTCATGTGGTGGAGCATATTCTTAATTGCTATGAAGCTGCATCAAGACATACAATTAATTTCACTAAGAGGGTGTTTGGCTTAGCTTATAAGCTGGTCAAACTGGCTTATAAGCTCTAAACTTAAGCTAACGCGTTTGTTTATACAATTTTATGAGCCTATAAGTTTGACTTAAAAGTTAAAAGTTTGACTTATAAGTTAAAAAAATAAGTAGGAGAGGGACAACTTATTATTTTAGTGCTTATAAGCACCTGGCTTATAAGCTAGTTTAACCAAGCAAATTACTATATTATCCCTATTTAATTTTAGTGGATTGTCTTGATATTATAATTTTATATTTTTTTAGTCATTTTACAATTAAATATGCTTATAAGCAATTTTTTACCAAATATGTTAAGAACTTACTAGCCATTTATAAGCACTCAAAATAAATATGTAACTACTTAAAATTTTAGTTACTTAAAAGCTCAAATTAATTTATAAGCACTTGGTGCTTATAAGCTAATTTTCATAAGTTAAGCCAAACACCTTCTAAGTCTATTATATTATTTAGCACTAATGTTGTCTTAGATATTAGAGAATAAAGTTATTCTATTCTTGGGGTTAACACTCCCCTAAGTCATAGTAAATATCTTGGCTTACCTTCTCTTATTGGGAAGAATAAGAAACAATTTTTTTTCTTTTTTACAAGACAGACTTATGAGGAGGTTTAGTTGTTGGAGAAATAGATTTTTATCGCTAACTAGTAAAGAGATTCTTATAAAATATGTGGCTCAGGCTCTATCCACTTATTGCATTGGAGTCTTTCTTATCCTAATTAGCACATGTGATGAGTTGCAAAAGATGATGAACTCATTCTGGTGGGGTATGAAGTTTAATGGCAAAATAAGAATTCATTGGCTATCCTGGGACAAACTTTGTGTTTCTAAGAAGAATGGTGGTCTTGGCTTTCACAACCTGCATTGCTTCAACTTAGCAATGCTTGGCAAGCAAGGTTAGAGATTTATTTCTCAACCATACTGTCTCATTAGTTAGCTTTTCAAAGCTAAATATTTTCTAAATAATTCTTTTCTTGAAGCTAAGGAAGGTAATCATCCTAGCTTTGTTTGGAGGAGTATATTGTGGGCACATGTTTTGTTAAATAGAGGCTTGAGGTGGCGTATTGGAGTCAATTCTTCTATTAATATTTGGAAGCACCCATGGATTATGGATGACTCAAATTTTTTCGCAGACTCCCCTATGAAGGAAGGTTGTGAGGATCTTTGTGTTAAGGATTTAATTATGCATAATACTTTTGCTTGGCATATGTCAAAACTGCATTCGGTTGCTCCAACGGATGTGGATCGCATATGTAGCTTCCCTATTGTGCCATCTTTTGTTGATGAGTTGATTTGGCATTTTTCAAATAAGGGGGTCTATAGTGTTAAATCTGGCTATCATATTGTGAGCGAAAATTTTTGCCCCACTCCTATGTGAAAAGGTTCTTGAAACTTCAGTATTGTTAGGCTCAAGGCCTTAGAGAACATAGGCCTAAATTCGAAAAAAAATGGAGTAGACACCCGAACAAGCCGGGAAAAAGAAAATGGTGGATGACTCGATTCCTAAGAAATCTCCAACCCACTAATGAGTTCAAAAAGTTAGATACGTATGGAGAAGGTGAGAAATGACCCAGCATCCTCAAAACGCACGGTTCATTGGAACCGGCCTTTTTTTAGGTCCAAATATTATTGCATTCTTAATTATTACGACATTATCCATATTATGTGCAATGAAAAGAAATAAATTTCTATCATATTATTGAAATAAAATAAATAAAAATAGGCACCCATCTAGGAATGAAAACATGCCATTACAAAGTCTAAAATCTAAAATACAAATAAATAAGATAGGACGCCCACCAATTAGTGAAAACATGTCCTTTACATTATTTCAAAATCCTTATGATAAATTAAATTACATAATTAAATGAACAAGGCGCCCATAAACTGAAAACATGCCTTTTATATTTTTAAAATCAAAATAATAAAACTAACACCATTCAACCATCCACAACCATTTATAAATCAAATAAAATGAATCATCCATTACAAGCATATAATAAATTAAATAATCAATACTAGGGTTTAAAGTATTAAATACACAAAGTTAGAGTTCACATATTAAATTTGGGTTAAAAGAGGTTAAAAAAACATGGTTTTAGGGTTTTAAAAATAGAATTAGGATTTTAGTTTCAATTTGAAAATTAGGGCTTTAGCTTAGAAATTAGGGTTTAAAGTATTAAATACACAAAGTTAGGGTTCACATGTTAAATTTAGGTTAAAAGAGGTTAAAAAAACACGGTTTTAGGGTTTTAAAAACAGAATTAGGATTTCAGTTTCAATTTGGAAATTAAGGCTTTAGCTTAGAAATTAGGTTTTGTATTTTAGGGTATAAGGGATTAGGGTTTGGATTAAGGCTTTTAATGAATTAGGGTTTAGAAATTGGTTTTTAAGGAATTAGGGTTTGGATTTAGGGTTTTAAAAATAAGATTTAAGGTTTTGATGTTAATAATGGCATTTCTACTGGATTATTTGGCCATTAAATTAGAATTACAGTATTTAAATTAAGTTAATCAAAATATTTAAAGATACTAGAATTAAGTTTAACCACTGGACTAAGATCATTTCACAACCCACAAATCTTTTAAGATGGTCCACTGGGTGTTACAATAAATTGTAAATCAAGAATGAATCTACTGTAAATTTAAATGAATTAAAGGATAAAGTCAAATCTCTATTTGTTGGTTTTACCAAAGTTAAATATATTGATCCAAGCTTTCTAACATGCCGGCAATAATTTTGGTTTTGGCCGGAGACTGCCTTGTTTGTTGAGTTGCTGTATCTGTGTTGCTATCTTGGCTGCTAGGTTGTTAATTGCTAATCCGTGCTCATTCTTCTTTTTCTTCTTTTAATCTTAATTATTAGTATTTATAGGCAAAGATTGATTAAAATAAAAATCTTAATACTCTAATATGGCGGTTAAAATAAAATATAATCTTAATAAGGATATAACAAACCGAGTTAAGGCCGGATTAATGGACTATGGTGAATTGGCTAATGCCAATTCGCCATGTTATGCCATCCATGACAAATTAGACATTGCCAATTCATCATAGTTTTACACTTTGGGTCCGGTCTGACTTAGTTTGTGTTTTAAAATTGAATCAAACGTGTTTTAATTTTTAAATAATAAATCAGACTAGATTTAGGGCTTTAAAAATGGAACCAAATTATTTTAGGCTTGTAAAACTGGACCAACTTAATTAAAAGCTATAAACTAAGTTTAAGCTTTTAAAATTGGACTAACTTTAGCTTGACTTTCTTTAATTGAGATCGGATTAGTTTAAGGCCAAAATTAAGGGCCTACAATTTGCTCATGCATTAGCGATCTGAGACTTCAGTAGAAGAAAGCGAAAATTAATATGACTTTGAGCTAATCTTAGATATGGATGAGTTTTAAACCTAAGACTAGATTTGAGTTTATAGATGTTAAAATCCTCCTTTATGTTAAAATATCTTTGTATTGTTTTCTATCTAGTTTATAGATGTTAAAATCCTCCTTTATGTTCTGTAAAAAAAATCCTCCTTTTATGTTGTGTTTTTCTTTTTGTTTAATGCGTCTTTTATTCTGATAACAAAAAATTGCCAGCCACTGACATTAAACAAATAAGCATCTTTCACTTTTTAAGCAGACATCACTAGCAGAACCAGGATTAACTTGAAGAGAGAATAAAATTTTCAAGCAAGAAAAATTATATACAAATTTATATTTAGTTTTATTTTCATATTAAAAAAATTAATACAAATAGTTGACATTAATATTTATATTAAATTTTATTTTCATATTAAGTAATCAAATATTGAAATTTTTATAATTTATTTTAATATTTAAATATTATTTTAAAAAATTACACAATATATGTTATTTTTAAATAATATATATATATATAGATATTTTAAAGAAAATGTTTAAACTAATTATTTTTTAATAAATTCATGTGATAGAATTTTTTTGTAAAATAATTAACTTAATCATAAAATTTTTAAATCTAATTTATAATCAAATTATAAAATAATTATTAATATCAATTTTTAAATGCAAATTGAAAATAATTGAAAAGTAATAAATATGTAGCATAAATTTATCAATTTAATATATATATATATATATACAGTGGCAAAATTAGAAATTTACTGAGATGGATCAAAATTTACATAGGAAAAAAATTACAGACGAGTTCACAATAAAATTGAACATTTAATATTACAGTGTCAGTAGTTCAATAATTAATTTGCGCTATTAGATTGACTACGACTAAAAAACGATAATTGTATTCTACGAGTTTGTATTTTTTAAAAAATATTGCATAACAGCCTTATTTTCAATTTTTAAAAAAATATCTCTCTCCACATAACAAACCAAGCAGTCAGACAAAAAATCATCTCACATCTTATTGTGCAAATATGTCTTAATAATGTTCATTGCTGAAAAAACTCTTTTGACAGTAGTAGTTGCAACAGATAAGATTAAAACTAACTTGATAAGCAGATATATCAAAGAAAACATAGTGTCATAACTTATCTCAATTATTTTCTGGCAAGAGCTCTAGTATCATCAAAATTAGAGAAAGCTACATTTCTTCTTACATCAGCAATGTAGGTCTCAAGTTGATCTTCAAGTATCATTCGATCAGTGATGGAGAAATCATATGGATATAGTTCAGTGAAATGAAGTAATTTGGATGGTTGAAAGTTAAAAAATAAGTTCACAGGAGAAAGACGAGCAATGCTTGAAAGCAATTTCGTATCTGATTCTGTAAAATGATTTTTCATTTCTTGAGCAATGAAATCAATAACCTATAATTGAATGAAAAATAATTAGGATATATCATAATAAATAATTAAGTATATTATTAATTAAAAAGTAGTATATGACAAAATATTTCTACTCAAAAGTGGTGGTAATAAGTAATTGGAATACCAATAAGCTTAGATCTTAGATAACCTGCATTATCTTTCATATTAAGCACTGTGACATCATGATCTATGTTAAAATCATTAACAACTTCTAATAATTTATCTCATCCATCCTCCTTGAAGTTTTGCAATGCTTGTTTAATAGTTGCAATCGAATGAATTGCATTACCAATATTTTGATCATTTCTTCGTAAGACTGGAGATAGATCATTTGTTATTCCTAAAAGTTTTCCAATTAAGAAAGCAATGAAAATAAATTCATAATTTTTCATTTTATCAAGTAAACCCACAACTGCCTCTCGATTTTTAAAATCAGAACCATCCTCAAAAATATTCTCAAGAACCTCTTTCACAGGTGACCACATAGAGAGAAGATGCATGATTATTTTATAATGAGACTAACGCTTGTTACCGGATCGAGCTAAATTTATTTCTTGATGCAAGCCTCTTTCAGTTTGAATATCACCACTATCTAGACATTGAACTACTTCATCATGTTATTTTTGACAGAGAACATCCCTCCTTTTAAATAAAACTCCAACAATATTCACAACCATTGCAATATAATAAAAAAATTACTCATAAATCTATTGCTCCTTGCTACTGCAATAAGTACTAATTGGAGCTGATAAGCGAAGCAATAAATGTACCATACTAAAGGATTTTCATTTAAAATTATAGTCTTTAACCCATTGAATTCACTTCGCATATTAAAAACTCCATCATAACCTTTGCCTCTAACTCTATTTAATGATAATTCATGTTTTGTTAAGAAATCATCAAGTGCACTTTTCAAAGACAAAGTAGATATGTCACTTACATGTACCACTCCAACTAATCGCTCCACCACTTGTCCCAACTTATTAACATATCTCAACACAACAGTCATTTGCTCCTTTACAGAATTGTCTCGAGCCTCATCAATTAATATAGAGTAAAAGTCATCTTCAACATCCTTAATAATAATTAGTGTTGTCTCTACAGCACAAGCGCTAACTATTTATTTTTGGATACGTGGAGAAGTGAGCTAATTATTTTCAGGAGCATTTGAATTAACTACATTCCCAACATTAATATTATGCTCATTATACCAATTGAGAAGTTCAAGAAAATTACCCCGGCTAAGTGACCTTTCTGACTTATCATATCTTCAAAAGGTTAAACCATTAGCTAAAAAAAATGTATACAGTCAACAATTGTTGTCAAATGTGTCCGATAATACCTCTCTTACTTTTGGTTGTGAGAAGATAATACATGAGACACACTCTATCTTTGATTTTTGAAATCAACATATAATATTCTAGCATTATTGTGTGGACTTTTGGGACTGCCAACATGTTCATTAAATCTCTGCATGGCTTCTTTCCAATTGTAAAACTCGATTTCTGTGAAGATATTATCCCTCAGCTTAGATCCTCTATTCGAGCTAAAAAAATAACACTAAAAATAAAATATTACATCTTTGGAAAGACTATATTCCAACCACTCAAATTTAAAGTACCAACACTTTTTAAATCTCCTCATTATTTTTTCAAATTTTATTTGGAAAAAATTATGGTCACGTGGTTAGCAAGATCCTTTAGCTACATATTGTCTTCTAACATCATCCCTAATCTCTACATCAAAATCATCAATAGGTTTACGCAATGCCGGGTCACTCACAAAATCATCAAAACTAATGCCCGGACACTCTATTTTATCATTAGTTTCCTCCCCAATTGCTTGATTACTTAATGTAGAGATCGGTGTTGGAATCAAAATATTTGAGGATTCACCATATTCATTTTGCATTCTCTTAGTCTTGATCATAAATTTATCCATATCTGTTTAATTTAGAATTAGTTTAACCTTATTTATATTCAACATTTTAGACATTAACAAAACATTAAATTACATTTTATATTTAAAACCTAATAACAATTCACAAAACACTAACAAAACCAAATAATCACATTCTATATTTATCTATATTCAAATTACCAATTTTTACCTAAAATCAAATAATCACAAATTTACAAAATAAAAGTAAATTCAATTAATTCAACATAATTAATAAATTATATTCTATATTTAAAAATCAATTGAATAAACTATATTCTATATATAAAAATAAAATCTCTAATTTTTTACCTAAAACAACAATTATAACAAACTCACAAAACACAATAAAATTAAATAATTCAACTAATTAATAAACTATATTCTACAATTAAAACACAATATATAATGTATTGTATATTTAAAAAATATAATCTCCAATTTTTTATCTAAAAAATTATCAACATCTCCAATTTTTTACCTAAAATATCAATTATTATAAATTCACAAAATACATTAAAATCAATTAATTCAACTAATTAATAAACTATATTCTATATTTAAAACCTAATATATAATCTTGTTTATATTTAAAAATTAAAATCCCCAATTTTAATAACCTAACATTAAATTTAATAATCACAAAACAATTAATAAACTAACTAATAAAATTAATAAAACATTAAAAATATGGACTTTGCTCTTTGGCCGATGGTCTGGCCGGTCGCCGGTGGTCTGGTCGGCTCGCCGCTCGTCCTCCTCCCTTGCTTTCCTCTGCCTCTGTGTGCTGTGCAGCCAGTCCTCCCTTGGTTTCTCCTTCGCTCGGGCCAGCAACCTTTATTTTTTTAAATCTGTATTAAGTGAAACGACGTCATTTCTCTTAATGAAATTAAAAAAAAAAAATAAGCTCATGTCTGAAACGATCTCGTTTCAGCCATGAGCAAAATAGTAATTACATGCGTGAGAGGTTGTCTTCAACCTCTCACGCCTGCGGCCTATCTCTCGTATTGCAGAGATGAGAGATAGGTGTTGGAGTGGGATTGAGCGACGAGTGACGAGCCCCCCTATTCTCTCTGCAACACGACTGAGCCCTTCTATATCAGCAATCATTGCCGCCGGTGAGGAGGGGTCGTTAGCCCCCACCCCGACTCCCCCTAGGTCCGCCACTAGATATATATATATATATATATATATATATGCTTAGTGAGGGGGCAATATGCCACCCATGTTCCTAGATTCGTCACTAGCAAGCAACCACGGTCATTCCCATCTATGATGCTTGAAAAGGATAGTGTTCGCCAAACTGCAACACAGTTTAGTTTTTAATTATTTATATTCATCTCAAATTTATTTATAACTATTTTTATTATGTGTATTTGCCATAAATCTATTTAACATTACTTATATACTATCCATAATCACTTAATTTAAATTTTAATGGAATAATTTTATAACACCAAATTTTATAATTAAATGTAATATAATAAATATATAATTAAGATTTAATAAAAAAAATATAATCAATATAAATCCTATCCAAATAATTGAATTCACAGCGGGTAATGAAAACAGTATCAATAAAAGGAAGACATGAAATAATGTATTTGCCATGGGTATATCTATTCATTTGATTAATTTAAATTTTACTCATTGGATGTAAAGTATTTTTTATTTATTAAATAACTATGAAATAATGAATCGGTGTTAATTTTCCATCAAAGTAAGGGCTTAAATTGTTAGATTTGGATAATCTTGTGCCTAATTAAACCCAAAATTAATTTAAGGTCTAAAACTACAAAGGCAACTTATACATTTAAATTCCAGCTTATAGCTGCTCAAAAACTACATAAGCTTATCTGCATATTTTCCCACTTAAGATTCCAGTCTAGTTCATCAGTTCATAGATTCTTTTAAACACCCCTAATCTTAAGATATATATTGCAGTATTATGGTCTCAATATTGTGGTATATCCAGCTTTAATTAACTCAAACAATATGGTCCGGTTCACTTTAAGAGAGCAACAGCTACTATTTTGGATAAACTATACTATTTTGTCCCAACAGTGTGATTAACCCAACCATAAAAATAAAATAACCAACGATTAATTAAACAGTTGTTGAAACAAATAATTGGTTGATATTTTTATTTTTAACCATTATATTATTTGTATTAAAAAATTTAAAATTTAACAAATTTCTGTACGCATATAACAAAAAAATTAATTCGGTTAATTATAAATTTCAATTCAATTTGATCATTTTTGTCTATTCAATCATTTTTTATCAGCAACTATATTTAATCTAATTAATGATATAATTTTTTTTATTTTTTTGTTAAATTAATTAATTTTGTTCTTATATTTTGCTTTTGTTAGTCTTATTAGACCTTTTGCTAAAAATATCAAAAGATAAAAATATCCCTTTATTCTAAATATTTCACTTACACCATATAAAAAGTAATGTAAAAAAGTTACATATGTAAATATAAATATGGTTATAGGGAATTTCAAATTTCCTTTTTTTTTTTTTTGTAAAGAAGCCAGGTTGAAATTTTACTTCATTCATTATCTGTTTATCATTTATCAAAAAAAAAACTATATATAATTTAATGTAAAAAAACAATTTAGTTTTTTCATTCGAGCTAATTTTCTCATTTTCTAAAATTATCTGTGAAAACAATAAAAAGAAAAAAAAATCAATTTAAAGGGATATGAATGATGCTATAAAATGCCCTCTGTCTCCTAAAGAGGAAAAGAAGTTGGCTTACAGCTCACTAATTTGATGCTTTTTTTTAATTAAAAAAACAAAGAAAGAAGAAGCAAAATAACTTAAAAATAGAGAAAACTTTAATTAAAAAAAGCAAAATAACTTACTGTAATCTCCAGTTTATCCATTTGATTTGTTATAACTTTATCTCATAGCATTTTCTATAAAAAAAAAATTAGGCTCTTTAATTGTAAAGAAAAATAAAATAAATTATATATATAATTTTTTTTGTCTCGTAATAGCCTTTTTGCAGCCCTAATAAATTAATTGCTTGTCGTTGTCACTTTGGCCCTCCCTTGTAATCTTTGAGGGTGTTTCTCAAAACTAGAGCTTTTCAGCTTATTGTGAATAAGTGATTTTTAGATTATAATCAGATTAAAAATAAGCAGTTAAGTGTTTCTGTAAACTAGCTAATAATCAGCTGATAATCAGTTTATAATCAGTTAAGTGTTTCTGTAAAATCAGCTTATAATCAATTTTTAATTGTAGAAACTGTCAAAATGACCAAACTGTCCATGAGTTTATTTATTGTATAAAAATAATTTTTTAAATGTCAATTCAAAATTTATTTTGCAATAATAATAATAATAATAATAATAATAATAAATTTAATAATAATAATAATAATAATAAAATTTCTTTGATGGGAACTAAAGTGTATAAGGTAGACAAATTTGGAATATTGAAGATTAGGTAGAGATAGTATGGTCTTTTACTTGGTCAAAACTGCTTAAAAAATAAGTGCTTAAAAAAAAGTAGCAAAACCCAACTTTTAAAAAACTGATTAAAATCAGATTATAATCTACTATTTAAGTTTTCAGAAACACTTAAATAAACAACTTATAATCTAAAAACAGCTTATAAGCAGTTTTGACCAGCTTTTAAGTTTTGAAAAACACCCTCTTTGTTCCCCTTTTAATAGGGGACAATATCACAGTTGCTACCCCCAGTGACGGATGGAGAGGATCGTATGGGCTGAAGACCCCCTTTCCACAGCGGCCAAAAGCAACCATATAGGAGGGCGTACTTTTTTAGTGGCCGCCGGTGATGATTGCAGAGATCAGAGTTCTAGAAAAAATAGGCGAAGTGCCCGAGAGATTAAAGACAATTTGTCATACACATATTTATTACTTTATCCCTTATTAAAACAATGGCGTTTTAGCCATAGATTTTAATATATATATATATATATATATATTATTAAGTGAAATGACACTATTTTTTTTTAATAATATGGCTTCACTTAATATATTTAAAAAAAATAAAATCTGCAGCGTAAAAATAATTGGCTCGAGCCAAAAAAAAAGAGAGAGGGAGTGAGAGAGAGCACGCAGAGATAGGCATAGAATGGAGAAGGCAAAGCGAGCAGTTGCCGCTGAACCATCGGCCGACTCCAACTTATACTGGCGACATCAACCACCATTAGTCTAAATTTTTAATATTTTATTTCTTTTTTTAATTTTATTAGTTTATTTATTATTTTGTTGTGATTATTATATTTTAGGTTAAAAATTTAGAAATTTTTTAATATAAAATAAAGTTTATTATTTGATTTTTAAATATAGAATATAGTTATTAATTATATTGAATTAATTGATTTTATTGTGTTTTGTAAATTTATAATAATTTTTATTTTAGGTCAAAAATTAGGAATTTTATTTTTTAAATATAAAATAGATTATATATTGGGTTTTAAATATATAATATAGTTTATTAATAAGGTTGAATTAATTGATTTTATTACAATTTGTGAATTTATGATCATTTTTGTTTTAGGTAAAAAATTAGGAATTTTATTTTTTAAATATAGAATATAATTTATTAATTAATTTTTAAATATAGAATATAGTTTATTAATTGGTTTTTAAATATAAAATATAGTTAATTTCTTAGGTTGCATTAATTAGTTTTATTGTGTTTAGTGAATTTGTGATAATTTTTATTTTAGATAAAAAAAATTAGGGATTTTATTTTTTAAATATAGAATATGATTTATTGCTTGATTTTTAAATATAGAATATAGTTTATTAATTGGTTTTAAATATAGAATATAGTTTATTACTTAGGTTGAATTAATTGGTTTTATTGTGTTTAGTGAATTTGTGATAAATTTTATTTTAGATAAAAAAAATTAGAGATTTTATTTTTATAGATGGAATATAGTTTATTAATTAGGTTGAATTAAATGAATTTACTTGTATTTTGTGAATTTGTGATAATTTTTATTTTAGGTAAAAAATTAAGAATTTTATTTTTACATATAGAATATAGAATGTTATTTATTTAAATTTTATTTAACTATAATAATTTATTTAAAATGATATGTGTTGTGATTATGTTGAATTAATTGGATTTGTTTGTGTTTTATAAATTGTGATTATGTTTTGAATATAGAATGTAATTTAAGGATTTGGAAATTGGAATTAGGTTCAATTAATTATAAATTATAAAAAAAATACTGAATTTGAATTAGGTTAAACTAATTCTAAATTGAACAGATATGGATAAATTTGTAATTAAGACTAAGAGAAAACATAATGAATATGATAAATCCTCGAATATCCCTATTCCGACACCAATCTCTATATTAAGTAGTCATGCAAGTGATGAGGTATCTAACAATGATAGATGTTAGTTTTAATGATATTGTGGGTGACCCGACATTGTGTAAACATATTGATGAGTTTGATGTTAAGATTAGGGATGATGTTAGAAGACAATATGTGACTAAAGGTCCTTGCCAACTACATGGCTATAATTTTCCTTAAACATAATTTGAAAAAATTATGATGAATTGTAGAGAGAGTTGGTACTCTAAATTTAAGTGGTTGAAATAAAATATTTTAAAAAATGCAGCATTTTGTTTTTGGTATTATCTTTTTAGTTCGAATAAAGAATCAAAATAAGGGAAAAATGTCTTCACAGAAATTGAATTTCGCAATTGGAAAAGAGTCATGGAGAGATTTAATGAACATATTAGCAGTTTCAATAATCCACACAATAATACAAAAATATTATCTGTTGATTTCAAAAATCAAAGACAAAAGTGTGTCTCATGTATTATCTTCCCATAGCTAAGAGTAAGAGAGGCATTATTGGACACGTTTGACAGCTGTTATTGACTGTATACGTTTTCTTTTAGCAAATGGCTTAGCTTTTCGAAAACATGACGAGTGAAAAAAGTCACTTTGCCGGAGTAATTTTCTTAAACTTTTCAATTGGCACAGTCAATGCAATATTGATGTTGGAAATATAATTAATTTAAATGCTCATAGAAATAATCAACTTACTTCTCCACATATCCAGAAATAAATAGTGAACACTTGTGCTTTAGAGATGACACTAGCTATTTATAAGGATGTTGGAGATGACATTTACTCTATACCAATTGATGAGGCTCGAGACAATTCTGTAAAGGAGTAAATGGTTATAGTATTAAGGTATGTTAACATGTTGGGACAAGTGATTGAGTGATTAGTTGGAGTGGTACATGTGAGTGACACATCAGCTTTGTCTTTGAAAATTGCACTTGAAGATTTATTTGAGAAACATGGGTTATCACTAAGTAGAGTTCGAGGTCAAGGTTATGATGTATCTTCTAATATGTGAGGTGAATTTAATATGTTAAAAACTCTCATTTTAAATGAAAATTCCTAAGCAAGATACATTCATTGTTTCGCTTATCAACTCCAATTAGTGCATGTAGCAGCAATGAGGAGCAATAGATATGTGAGTAATTTCTTTGAATATGTTACAATGATTGTGAATATAGTTAGACTTTCATGTAAAAGGAGAGATTCTCTCATTCAAAAACAACATGATGAAACCTTTCAACGTTTGGACAGAGGTGATATTCAATCTGAAAGAGAATTGCATCAAAAATAAATTTAGCTCGACCTGGTGACACGCGTCTGGTTTCTCATTATAAAATAATTGTGCGGCTTATTTCTATGTGGTCAGCAATGAAAGTGATTCTTAAAAACATAATAGACGATGAGGCTGAATAAAGAAATTAAGGGACAATTGTGAGCTTGGTTGATAAAATGAAAAGTTGTGATTTTATTTTCATTACTTAATTAATGAAGATAATTTTAGGACTAAAAAAATAATATATCTCAAGTCTTACAAAGAAAAGATCAAAGCATTGATAATGATGTACATTTGATTACAAAGGTCAAACAGTAATTGCAAGACTTTAAGGAAAATGGATGAGATGAATTATTACAAGATGCTAATAATTTTTGTATAGATTACGATGTCACGGTTCCTAATATGGAAGATAATATTTCGATTGTCTATGTTTTAAGCGTGCTGGTATTCTTATTGCTTATTATCACTACTTTTGAGTAAAAATATTTTGTCAAGTACTCATTCTTCTTCGTATTATGATACTATAACTATTTATGATACTACAACCTAATTTTTTTTCATTCAATACTAGGTTGTTGATTTTATTGTGCAAGAAATGAAAAATCAGTTTACAGAAACAAGTACAGATTTTCTTTTATGCATTGCTTGTCTTTCACCTATAAATTCATTCTCCAACTTTAAGCGTACTCGATTACTTCGTCTTGCTGAATTATATTCAAATGATTTCTTCAATATTGATCGAATGATACTTGAAGATCAGCTTAAGACCTATATTACTGATGTAAGAAGGAATGCAACTTTCTCTGACCTCCATGACATTGGAGCTCTAGCTTAGAAAATAATTGAGACATGTTATGACATTATGATTCTTTTGGTATATCTGCTTGTGAAGTTAGTTTTAGTCTTACTTGTTGCAACTACCACTGTTAAGAGAGTTTTTTCAGCAATGAATACTATCAAGATGGATTTACACAATAAAATGGGAGATGATTTTCTGACCGATTGCATGGTGTGTTATGTGGAAAAGAAAATTTTTGTAAAAATTAAAATGAAACTATTATGCAATATTTTCAAAAAATACAAACTTGTACAATACAATTACCACTTTTTAGGTGTAGTCAATCTAATAATACAAATTAATTATTAAACTATTAAATATTAAATTTTATTCAAAATTTTTCTGTAATTTTTTTCTCTTGATAATTTTGCCCCCTCAAGAAGTTCTTAGTACCACCACTGGCTACCCCATCACTGGGCACGAGCTCATCACACACTCCAACTGCAAAAATAATTAAATAACTTATTATTTCACTAATATATTTGGAAAATATTTAAATGGTCCTCTAATTAAAAAAATCTAATTCTTCAATTTTTCACCTAATTTTTTTTAAATTTTTTATTAATTTTTAAATTAAACAATTTTGTATTAATTAACAATGTCCTTATATATATATATATATTAAAACATAAATTATTAAATATTTCTTATTTAATATTTAAAAATAGAAATATTAGCCGCTTTATTTTTTTGAATTTTTATATTTTTTTTAATTTGAGAGTAGGACTGTTATAAGTTTAATGATAAAAGACGGTCTCGTCCATTTTTTTACTTAATTTTTATGTATTTTTTTTAGTTTTATATACTTTTATTACGTAATTTGTCTTATTTTATATTATTTTGCCTTTTACAATTAAATTAGATGTAAATTAAATTTTATTATGGAGTTTTATCCTTATTTATTTAAAGATTTTGTGTCATTTTTCAATGAAAGTTTATCTTTGTTTAATAAAGATTGTTTATTATTCTCTAATAAATATGTCATTGATAGTATGCAAAATTAGCTAATATTTACATGAATAATTTAACATGATGTTATATGATTTTATTGATTTTGAGGTATTTTTGCACAGATTATAGCTAAAGGAGGAAGAAAGTTAAATTAAAGAAAGATGCTAGAAAACTGCTGAAAAAGAACTGAAAAAAGCATTGAGTGTAACCCTTGGACAAAGTTTGTGCCTAAGGGTTGTCTGACACTTAAATATTTCAGTCCAACTAGGAAACTTGATTTGTTTGGGACTCTTGAAGATACGATTTTTGAACAGATTTTCAGAGATATTAGGACTTAATGATTTCTTTATTCAATGAATATTAGTGAGGAATATTATTAGGTGTTAAATTATATTTTATTTATAATTTATTTTATTTATTATTTTCCAAATTAGGATACGATATAATAAGGGATATTTAAGCCAACTGATTGGTAGCCCTAGTGACTACTCTTCTCATCTATTATTATTTATAATTTTACAGTAGCTATTGAATATATTTTTAGTTTTATTTTTCTAAAGAGCATGTATAACTAAACTTAAAATCAGTTACAAAGGTAATCAAATTTTTAGTATTTATGTTTCTTATGCAGCTTATTAATATTATTATTTTACTAGTTAAATAATAAGGGTTCATTGATTGATTAGCTAAATAATATATCGTCATTCAAATCTAAGAATCCGTAATTGTTCTTTAACTTTTGATACTTGTGGCAATTAGGCGTAGTACTAAAAAGATGCATAATCTAATTTAAATAAATTGTATGGTAGAATTTATTAATTATAATTAGTTTCTTCTAAATTTTAAAATTGTTAGTGAGTTAAATCCTAAAGGATGTTCCTGTTGGGTTATTCAATAACAATGATTAGTTATATATCGTATCTTAACTAATTTTACAATCTAAGAAAAGATTGGTTAATGCGAGCGTTTCGATTATCTAGAATTAATTTATTAAAAAATTAATGATAATTATTTTTATATCAATGATCAGATGTAAAAATTGAAACCAAAATTATTTTCTTTGACTGAATTCATCACCATTATTATTTTTTAATTTTATTTTGCTGTTATTCAATTATTTTTTTAGTTTCAATTTCATTTCTAAGTTTATTTTAATTTTCAAATATAAACTCCCTCGTTTATTTTAATTAAGTTTTACTTTAGGTTTTCAAAGAAAATTAGTTTAAGTAATCAATTCTCTGATAATTTGAAACCCTATTCACCACTATTTTAATTTTAATTTTGTCTAAAAATAATTATTTTTAGTAAATTCGATACCCATCAATCATCATCGAATGGAGGTAATTACAAATGACAGATAAAATAAATGTCCAATTAAAAATTATAGTGTCTGAAAAATATTACTATCATCCGCTATTTGTATCAAAAAAAATTTATAAATTTAATAAAGTTAAATAACTTCTTTAACAATGTTCATTTTATATATTTTAAAATTATATAATTTTATTTATATTTTATAAATATATTTCTTAATTTATCAATAAAATTTTATTTCAAATTAAAAAAGTATTTCTTATTTTAATGTAATTCAGCTACCAAAATTTTGTTTACTGAATGATTAAATCTTAAACGAAAAAGATTTTCAATTATAAAATTTTCATTCTTAACATGATCATTTAACATGAATTCAATAAAAAAAATATAAAAATTATCGAAAGCATTATTTAATTAATTTTTTAAAAATAATAAATTATTTTATTAATTAAATTAAGAAAAAAATAGCAATATATCTTTTTCTTGTCATGATTGGTGCTAACTTGGAAATATCCAATCATATCATTGCAATAAAAGTGTTTGTGGCTTGCGCTGCGAATAATTTGCGATGGAAAATTATAATTAGGGTGAATTGATATTTTAAAAAAGTTAATTGATTTTTTTTTTAATTTTGACCAGAATTTATGTACAGTGTCGACCGAAATAAAAATGAATTTAGAAAAAAAAATGAAATTACTGGAAAACAAAGTAATTATTTCCGTACTACAAGGGATAAATATCCATGAGAATTAACATAAAATTCCCGAATCAAAGTACTAAAAATTAAAAACTTACAAGACTAGCAAAAAGAACAAAGACTCCAATTTGAAAACCCAAATTAAATTCATTAATCTTGAATCCAGCACTGCTGCTATTAGTAGTGCTGGAAGAAGTATTAGTATCAGAACCAGTAGTTGTTGAAGCAACCAAATCAAGCGTTCCCTTCGCAGCTAAATTCGCCGGAGCAAAATCGTGTTTCGCCGGAAACCCATTATTCACCGCCGGACCCACCTGCCAAATCTGGTTCAATTTTTCCATTTTTTCCGGTACTTTCACGGAAGCAAAAATCACGAAATTCCCGTCTGAATCAGACTCTGCGCTCAAATCCCACACATCAAAAGACAGTTTTGATGTCTCATTGATCACACGGTATGAAACAATGTTATATTTCTTAACAACCACCGCATCTCCGGTAGATTTCAAACCCACAAGAGCCTGAGCTCCCGCCATACCGGTTCCATTTAGATTAATAGCCCACGCCACCCAACCATCAGGTTTGGCCGGTGGCGCCTTAAAAGCAATTGAAAGAGAGGAGTTAGATGAATTATAGGTGTAGTGTAGGTGAGCATTAAGAGTAGCTAAATCACTGCAATTTTCAAAAACCTTATTGTTTGTGAACTTATTCGAAGTACAATTTAACGAATGTGAAGGTGAAATTAGCAAAAGCAGACACAGTGACAGAGATAAAAAGAGAATATCAAAAGAACGAACAGAAAAAGACGCCATTGGTGAAAGAAAAAAAAAAAAAAGCAGAGCTTTTGAAGATCTGTGAGTCCGCTAAAGAATTGGAGCAGCGAATATATAGAGAAATAGGTGAAAACGTGTAATAGCACTCGCGATTTTAAAGTGTAATACATCGTAACATTTTTTTAGTTGTGAGTGAGTTTTTAGTTCTGACACGTTCACAAAATCATACGTGGCTTCGTTATATTGGAGGAATAAATTGATTTGGATTTGTTGACTTTAAAATAGCGTGTGAATTTAAAAGTGGGGTGAAGTGTCACGTGACTGGTTTTTATAATTAAAAATAATGTGGAGAAGCACTCGGGCAATGCGTGCTACTTGCAAAATCCGACTTTTTGAGTGTTGGGTTGGTGAATAATACCTTAATTAAGATTTATTTCCTTAATATTATTTTTTTAATTTTTCTTTTCATTTCATAAAAGACTTTGATATTTCTCTACTTTTTTTTTTGCTGCAATTAATTTCTTCTGACTAGAAATTGTCAGTTAGTTATTATTATTATTTATTGTATTGTACATTATATTTGTATGCATGTAACATGCCATTGAACATTACATCATACTCTTCAATAAGCTTATAATGTGCATATTCCAATTATTTATTATTTATTTAGGTCGAATTTGATATTATATTTAAAATAAATTCAAGAGTATTCTCGAACTGAATTGGATTGAATTTTAATTTAATTTTCAATTAAATTCGAGAAAGATTAAAGTATAAAATTTATGTTTGAAACTCGCTCCATTATGCATTGTATTAATTATATACAATTAAAACAAAATTGTTAAGTTATGAATCGAATTGACTGTGATTTTTTAGTGGTTGGACGTCATTTTAATATTTACTTTTTAATTATAGTTAAAACAAATACATAGGTAAAGTGATAAGTGCATTGAATATAGGTAGTAAGACGGTGAAAATAGAAAATTAGAGAGAGTTGCATATGCATCATGCCTGATGATGATGAGATGCATGAATAATAAGAGGATATAATATCATACTTATGTGGAGGAGACCATACTTTTATGGTATGGTTATTCAATCATATTGGGTCTGAAATTAATAAAGGAGGGAGCGGTCGGTCACACTTGTTTGGGAGATTTTCATACTCACAAAATAAATGTCGCGTTTGGAAAATATTTCAGATCAAAGATAAAAGGCGCATGTGAACGGTTGAAATCCCATTTAAAGCAAAACGACACTTTCCTTCAAATGTTTCACATTGAAAATAAAAATAAAATAAAATAAGTTCAAAACAATAACAATAATGGGGAAGGCAATATGTGTGCAGACTGGTTGGACAATAATGGATTCAGCATCTATCGTGAATTTAAATGTTATGAGCAAGCTCTGCAGACTGCAGCATCTTTGACATTTCATCACGGAAGACTTAATGGGTTTCTCCCATCCAAGGCTTTGTGTTATGTAGTGTTTTGGTTTTAGGCTTTGCCTCCATATATCTTGTTACCAAAAAACAAAAAAAGAGTTTCTTTTATTTCAGCTTAGAACTTTTATGATATTTCATATAAGTATTTACTTTCTATGGTCTCAATTTAAATTTATTTTCAATGATTTTTTGAGTATTACAATATGAAGGAGGGAGAATCAAACCTGAACATATTCAGAAAAAAGTGCTATTTTAAATGTTTTTAACTGTAAAAATATTTTAAGCTTAATTTTTATACACAAAATGATTTTACTTTAAAAAGTAATCAGTACTCATAAATAATTAATTTTATATAAAAAAATTAATTATTATTTTGATAGATTTGATTTTAATTAAAATTTAAAATTGGAGATTCTCCAACTTTAAAAATGTTTTTAATATTACTAAATCAAAATTCTATTACTATAAATATTACCTATATTTACATTTTTGTGAATGTGTGAAATATTTTAAATGTAAAAAAAAAAACTTGAAAAGAGTTTGAAATGCTTTTTACTTATTATTATATGCTACATATGTGTGATTGTATTATGTCATTATATATATATATATATATATATATTAGAAAAGAATATAAGGACAAAATAATAATAATAATAAAAGTAAATAATTGTTTCTTAAAGCGAATCTGGCAGTGTTTTTTCAGCACTCTGTTTTTTGTCACCAAATGGCTTGTTTTGTTAATATGGACAACTATTCCAAATAGCATTTTCCCCAAAATACGACCTTCTATTTCTCTATATATTACATTTACATGGAAATTGTATTTCACCACTCAACCTATTCATGGGCTGGGATTCCCATTTCCAGTAATGAATTGTTTGGGAAATATCATTCTAAATTTACTATGATTTTAAGAAAATTCAATTTTATTTTTCCCATTTTGAGTTTGTATATGTAAAATTACAATATATATATATATTATTTATTTATATATTATTTGCTAAATATGTACAAATATTACAATTTATATATATTATTTACTAAATATGTACAAAAATGTTTGACTTTATTTTTTATTTTTTTTGTCTCAAAAAAAATCTCTTTTTATTACTAGTTTTATTTAACACGTATATTACATCTAATTTTTTTCATTAACATATGAATTAAATTATTAATGTAAAATATATTTTTATAATTTATTAGGAATGAAAAATAAACAACAACAACAACAACTAAGCCTTAATCCCAAACAAGTTGGGGTCGGCTGTATGGATTCTCAACAAAATAAGCTCAAAAGACACCAAAAAAGATACTCCAGCCTTAGGCCCCTTCCAAGACACGGATTTTACGTCTCCATTCAAGTCTGTCATTAATCAAATCCGCATCAAGATCTAAGGCACGTAAGTCTCTTGCTATCACCTCCTTCCACACAGTTCTAGGTCTGCCACGACCTCTAGCCCCCTCAATCAACAAATTCTCACACTTACGAACCGTAGCATTAGGAGGTCTTCTTAAAACATGCCCATACCATTTAAGTCTTCCTTCCCTCACCTTATCTCCGACGTCCGCTACTTGGACTTTTTGTCGAAAATGAACATTCTTAATTTTGTCCAGTCTGGTATGTCCACACATCCATCTTAGCATCCTCATTTCTGCCACACTCATCTTATGCAATTGTTGTCCCGTTGATGCCCAACACTCACTACCATAGAGCATCGCAGGTCTAACAACCGTCCTATAGAATTTACCTTTCACTTTCAGAGGTATTTTCTTATCACATAGAACCCCAGTCGCACCCTTCCACTTCAACCACCCTACCTGTATTCTGTGAGCCACATCTTCATCTATACGGCTATCATTCTGGAACACCGAACCCAAATATTTGAAGTGCTTGGTTTTAGGAACCAAAACTCCATCCAACTTAACCTCATGTTCCTGCTTCTTCCTTAGACTGAACTCACAGTGCATATATTCCGTTTTACTTCTACTTAACTTAAAACCCTTGTCCTCGAGGGTTTTTCTCCACACTTCCAACTTACGGTTTACACCAGCACTAGTCTCATCAATTAAAATAATGTCATCAGCAAACAACATACACCAAGGAACATCGTCTTGTATGCTTCTGGTTAGCTCGTCCATAACCAGGGTAAATAAATATAGACTCATGGCCGAACCTTGATACAATCCGGTAGTAATAGGGAAAGCATCAGTGTCTCCACCAGGTGTTTTCACACTAGTGGATGCATTCTCATACATGTCCTTGATGATGTTGATATATTTGCCGTTGACTCCTTTCCTCTTCAAAACCCACCATAACACTTCTCTTGGTACTCTATCATAGGCTTTCTCCAAGTCAATAAATACCATGTGAAGATCTTTCTTCTTCTCTTGATACAATTCCATTAGTCTTCTTAGAAGAGAAATAGCCTCCATGGTAGATCTCCCTGGCATAAACCCAAACTGATTCTCCGAAACTCTTGTAAGCTTCCTCAATCTGTGTTCAATAATCCTTTCCCATAATTTCATAGTATGGCTCATAAGTTTGATACCCCGATAATTTGTACAGCATTGAATGTCTCCCTTATTTTTATATATAGGTACCATGATACTCTTCCTCCAGGCATTTGGCATCTTACGTCCTTTCACAATAGCATTAAAGAGTTTAGTTAACCAGGCAACTCCTACCTCTCCAAGGTTCTTCCAAACCTCTATAGGAATACCATCCGGGCCACAAGCTTTACCAACTTTCATATACTTCAAGGCTTCTCTTACTTCACTATGCAAGATCCTCCTAGACCAACTGATATAATCATTTGTTGCATGAAGACCTTGAAAATCTTGTTCATGTTCAGGGTTGAATAACTGCTCAAAATAAGCCTTCCACCTCTCCTTAATCTCAACATCTCCTGTCAACACCCGTTGATCTTCGTCCTTTATACATTTGACTTGGCTTAAATCTCTGCTTTTCCTTTCTCTCATCCTTGCAATCTTATAAATGCTCATTTCTCCCTCTTTAGTACCTAACTTTTGATAAATCCCTTCTAAGGCTCTGCCACGAGCTACACTAACAGCCTTCTTTGCCTCTTTCTTAGCCCTCTTATATTCCTCAAAGGCCTCGCTATTAACCGCATTCGGTAACTTTTTATACCATTCCCTCTTAGCCTTAATAGCCTTTTGAACCTCCTCATCCCACCACCATGCATCGTGCGGTCGAGGCCCTGCCCCTTTAGAGATCCCAAGCAATTTACTACCTGCTTTCTTAATGTCACCTTCCATTTTTGTCCACAAGTCCTCTGCACTAGCCTCAAGGTTCCAAATTTCTTCCTTTAGTAACTCCTCCTTAAAGGTACCTTGAGCTAGGTCTTTCAATTTCCACCATCTTATCCTTGGTTTCAATATTTTCTTATCATTCCTCCAGCTACTTTTATTCTTAACATCTAAAACCACAATACGATGTTGCGCCGTCAATGCTTCAAACGGAATGACCTTGCAATCCTTACACTTACTTTTGTCCCGTCTTCGAGTAAGTATGAAGTCTATTTGACTTTGGGTTCGTCCACTCTTAAAGGTAATCAAGTGTGACCCCCTCTTTTCAAAGCAGGTATTCGCCAGCACTAGATCATAAGCCACCGCAAAATCCAAAATGCTCTTTCCCTCCTCATTCCTGTTGCCAAAACCATAACCCCCATGGACCCTGTCATAACCATTACTGTCCTTACCAACATGCCCGTTAAGGTCCCCACCAATGAAGATTTGCTGATTATCCGGAATACCTTGCATGATATCATCCATATCTTCCCAGAACTGAACCTTGGATGCTCCGTCCAAACCTACTTGGGGAGCATAAGCACTAATAACATTAATAGTGTCATCTCCCAAAACAAGCCTCAAAGAGATAATCCTGTCTCCTTTTCTCTTCACTTCCACCACCTTGTCTTTAAGCGTAGGCTCAATAATAATGCCCACACCATTCCTATTGTTATCCAAGCCACAATACCACAGCTTATATCCTGAGTTACCAATCTCTTTTGCTTTATTTCCCTTCCACCTGGTTTCCTGCAAACAAGCAATACTAACCTTCCTTCTTTTCAAAGTATCCACAAGCTCTATAGACTTCCCAGTCAGAGTGCCAATATTCCAACTACCTAATCTTAATCGGCTCCCTTGGACTTGCTTTTTTAGCCGCATTCGTCCATAATGCGGTAGCCCTTTCCTGTCTGACACCACATCCGGGCGCTGATATGGCGGGACTAACTTCTTTACCCATACCCGTCCATGGCATGGGAACCTTTGCTCATACTCCACCACACCCAGGCGTCGATGTGATGGAACCCCTTGCTCATTTAACACTACACCCGGGTGCCGATGTAGCGCGTGCCTAGGTGAGCACGTCCCAACGGTATAATGATAGTTTTGAGAATCCATAGAAAGTTTGGCAAAATTTTTACACTGGCCGCCAACCTACCGCAACCCTCCTCCTTTATCTGGGCTTGGGACCGGCTACGATACTCGCAGGCAGAGTTTATGAATGAAAAATAAAAATGTAAATATAATAAAATAAATAAAATTTAAATTATCATTACTATTTTTTTGAAATTAATGAATAATGAAAATTAAGAAAGTGGTATTTAAATAGAAAATAATTTTTTTAATCAATAACAAATAATTATAATTAATATGTGAAACCTATTAACTTTTATTAAGTTTGAATTCGATACATAAAAATGACATTCATATACAGAAATAAAATATTAAAAGAAATGCCATCAAAATCTAACTAATATAGTATAAAAATATTTTTAGCAAAATAATCATTAAAGTACTAAGTAATATATACACACCAAAGGTGAAAAGATACTAATAGAAATAGAAATAATATATATTGAAATACTTGAAAAAATCATTGAAAAACAGTAACGTTCTTATAATCGTATTTTAATTCAAACTTTATAACTTAATAACTAAATGTAAAATTTCTATTTTCTTATAATTCTACCTTAAATCAAGTTTTATAACTTAGCTAAATGTGAAATTGGTAGACTATTTTTTTCAAAAAAAAAAATAATAAATTTCATATGATGAGTAAAAATAAAAATCTATCTTTTGAAATTCTATTATAAAGTATATATAAATTTGGAAAATAAAAAATAATCTTGCATGTATCATATATATTAATTAGAAGAACTCTAAAAAACTATAATATTTTTTCTAAAAAAATCTAATTTTTTATTATTCAAGATGACAATAAAAAAATAAATTATTTAATTACTAAAAAATAATGAAATATACAATAATGTATTATCAAAATGTAGTTTGATAGATATAGATGTGTTGCTCCGATTTAAATTTTGATTAAATTTGAATATTAAGTGTCTATTTCTTCCACAAGTAATTAATAAAAAATAATAATTAAATATACAATAATATGTAGTGTGTGTATATATATATATATATATATATATTATGCCGCATTTTCTGCTAGCAACACCCCTTTATTCTAGTTTCAATGTTACATTATCTTCAGACCATTTCTAAGTGGTCAACCTTAATTAAAAAAAACTAATAAACCACAAATTGATAATTACTCAATTAATTAAACAAGTTGCTTTAATATACATGCATTATTTATATTCCATGGAGTAATTACGGAACAAATCTCATTGACTTGGACCAGAAAGTCAATGCACATGCAGGCTTCTCCTTCGCTTAAAATTATAAGATTGAAAATGATTAATTAGTTCGGTTACATCGAACCACGAGGGATTGTCCAAAGGGATGGTATGACAATAATATATAAATTATAAAATACTCCTATCTCAAATTGATAAATATTTTTATTTTTATAAAAATTAAAAAATAATCATTTTTATTAAAAATATAAATTTATGTATAGTTTTGTTATACCTTTATTTTAATATAAGATAATATTCATTAAATATTTTTAGTAAATATCATTCAATATGGATGTAGATAGAGATTTAAAAAATAAATAACAAATATTATAATTGGAGATGTATTTTATAAAAGTGGGGTGTTACATACTTTTTATGAATTGTGACACAGTCCACGAAAGAATTTTGGAAATTAATTAGTTTTTTTATCACTAATGAAACAAAAAAAAAAAAAAAACAAGGGCTTTCTTCAAAACTAACTAAGGCTTTCTTCTTTTTAGTGCCAAAAAAAAAACTAAGGCTTTCTTCAAAACTAACTCAAAAAACAAAAAAAAAATCATAAATATAAAAGATTATAAAAATAATTACAAATTTAAAAAAAAAAATCTAAAATCACAAAAGATACGAGCGTTTAAACATTTTTAATGGAGATTTGACGCTAACTTCATCTTCTTAATATTTTCTTCATCTTCATCTCCATCTTTATCTCTATCATTATTTTTATCTTCTTCATCTTATCTCAATCTCCATTTACATCTTTTTCGTCGACGATAGATTTATGACGTGGTAGAATTTCTTCTTATTCATTTTCTTCATCGCTACCATCACCATCATCATTAGAAAATCTTCATCTTTATTTCACTTGTTTAATCTTCATCATCTTTTTCAATAAAAACAACAACATAAAAAAATAGATTTATTTTTAATATCATATCTTCTTCATCATTGGTCGAAAAATAATCAATCAAAGTAAACTAGAAAAAAAGAAGATTCCATATTCATTTTAAATCTCCATCTTCAACAAAATCTCCATCTTTTTATTCAAAAAAGCAATAAATTCATAAGTGATGATGTATTGTAAATTTGTTATATATGTAAGAAAAATATATAATAAAATTGTCGATGTACTATAGATGTTGTTTATATAAGAAAAATACATAATAAAAATATTAATATATTGTAAATATATTGCGTATGTACGAAAAATATATAATAAAATTATTGATGCATTGTAGATATTTAGTGTTTGCTAGAAAAATATATAATAAAAAAGTATTAATGTATTGTAGATATTGTATATAAGTAAAATTATTTATATATTATATGTTGTATGTGTTGAAAGAATACAAAATAAAATTCTTAATATAGTATTGATGTATTGTAGATGTATTATGTATGTTGTACATTTGTAAGAATCTGACATAAAAAAATATTTTTAGATAAAATAACATAAAAAGTAAAAATAAAATAAAATAAAAAAAACAAAAATCAAAGTAAAAAACCATTGAAAATGGTTTTAACATTATTAAAGAGCTAAAAGTAAAAAAAAAAATTCAACAAAAAATAAAACTAAAAAAAAGTAGTATAATTGAAAAAAAAAAAAGTTTATGTAGTATATTTGAAAAGGAAAATTAAAAGAGAGGTAAGTGGTTCCCAAAAAAATAGTTTACATCAATTTCATAATTTCTAGGAATGCTGGCTCAAACAATAGTCCAACCCGTTGAAGGTTAACTGAGGCCCAACATAGCTTTGGCCCAACATTCAACCAACGTCTAGCACGATGTTAATTTGTAGTTTTGATATTTGGAAAGAATTGTTATGATAAGCTGGATTTGTTTTACAGATGAGTTAGCTATTAACATTGAAATCAAATGTAGTTATTAGTTTGTATCATATAATCTATATGATTCATGAGATAATAGATACAGTAGCCCATTGGGGGGTGAATTCAAGCCCTTTGGGGATAAACTGCTATATACTGGCCAAACTAAAACCAAAAAGAAATACAACATAGTGGAACATAATGCATAAGACCATGAAGGAGACTCCCGAATAACAAACAAGAAAATAAACAACTAAAGCCCAAAGCCCTGAGATAAATGCATTGATGGGAGATTTCTTTGTGTGATTATGTCAGAGGCAGTTAGAAAATGCTCATTTACCTCTGTTGTGAGACCAACAACGAAGAAAGCAAATAACTTATTCATCAAAGGGTTCCAGAATCCACCAAAAAGGAACAAAAACCTACAATATAAAAACTAGAAATTATCATAACATAACCAATAAAACAACATATCCAGTAATATGGCGTGGGGCGGTGAGGGGCCATTAAACCAACAGAAGGTAGAACCTACAGATCTAAAGGCTTTTCAATCACAGTTGAGGTAAGCTTAGACAAACCATAATAAATCTCCCTAATCAGGCTGGATAAAGAGATGGTGTTGACTGATCAAAAGATAAAACCATAATAAAAGCATAAAAGTCTCAAATTGAAGAAGTTTTGAGAGCTCCAGGGAGATTATGACCAAGAAAATCATTTGAAAGACTATTAATATTGGTCTAAAAAGACCGGAGATTTCTAAGTTAGAAGTCCTCTACCTTACGCCTAAGTAAGGACACCTTTGGAAATCAACAGCTCTCTGGCTAGAGATGAAAGCCATAGAGAGTCAAAGCATCACAACTGCAGGATCTAAAGGAAACCAAGATTGAAAAGAATCTAAAATAATTGAGACCTCCGTCTGAAAGGCTCGGTGCCTCTGAACAAAAACCTTCAACATTATGCAGACTCCATCTAAAGGAGAAGTCTTTATTGTTAGGATGATGTGGGACTAGGTACACATTTATAATTAAAGTAAAAATAAAAATAGCGAATACTAAAATTTTACGTGAAAAAATTTTCAAATTAATTGAAACAAAAATTACGGATAAATTGTAAAAGAATTTTATCATAGCAAAAAAGATTACAATAATTTCTTTCTAAAATAAGAACACAATTGACAATACTCTCTCTTATAAAAGGAAAAATGATATTTAGATGAAATCTCATTTTTCTCTCTAAAATTCTCTAATAATTTGAGGAATGAATTTCAAGTGAAAGCTAAATAGTTTATATAGACTTCAAAAATAGATTGGTAGAATTTTATCAATGGTTAGGTAACTCATTTACCTAAATTAGGCACCTCCAATTTAGACTAAGAATTACCTAAGTTAGGTAGCTTCATTTTAGACTAAGAATTACCTAAGTTAGACACCTTCACTTTTGACCAAAAATTACCTAAGTTAGACATCTTTATTTTTTACTTTACAAAATGGACTTTACTACAATATATCTCCCACTTAATGTCACTTTTTGAAATTCTTATATCCTTTCTACACTTGTCATCCCCGTGTTACTTACGTATCTGTTAAGCCTAAGGATGATCGGCACCAAATGAACTTGTTGTTAATAATCGGCTTTGTTAACATATCTGATAGGTTATCTTTTGTTTGGATTTTTTGTATATTCGTACTTCTTTTTTTCACCTTCTCACGAATGAAGTGATATTGAACTCGTATGTATTTTATCTTTGAATGAAATGTTGGATTCTTTGCCAGATGCAAAGCACTTTGACTAGCACAAAATAGAATAATATTCTCTTGTATGTATCCAAGCTCCTCTAGTAGCATTTACATTCATATTGCCTCTTTGCTAGCTTAGACAGTTGCGATATATTCTGCCTTCATTGTAGAAGTAGCCACAATAGATTGTAATTTTAAAACCCAACTTATAGCTCCTCCAGCAAGAGTAAACATATAATCTGAGGTAGACTTGCTCTTGTTAAGATCACCTGCATAATCTGAATCAACATAGCCTCTGATAGTAAAGTCTGATTCACCATAACATAATACAATATTTGAGATACCCTTGATATGTCTCAAGATCCTCTTTACAGCACTCCAATACTCTTTACCAGAATTCACCATGTACCGACTAACCACTCTCACTGCTTGTGCAATGTCTGGTCTTGTATAAATTATAGCGAACATTAAGTTAACCACTGTTGATGTATACGGTACTCAAGAAATTTCTATCCTCTCTGCTTCATTGCTAGGACTCATACTTGAGAATAACTTGAAATTAATAGGAAGAGGGGTTACAATCTTGCATGTTGAAGTGCCGTAGGATTTTCTTCAAATAATTTTTCTGAGAAAGTCATATCTTTCTATTACTTTTGTCTTGGTAAATTTACATCCCTAGAATCTTGTTTGTTAGTCCTAAGTCCTTCATTTCAAACTCCCTAGCCAACTATGCCTTTAAGTATGTAATACAATCTTTGTTGGGGCCTGCTACCAACATGTCGTCAACATATAACAACAGAATAATGAAGTTACTATCACCAAATCTCTTGTAGTAAACACAAGGATCTGAACTATATCTGTTGTATCTAAGGCTCATGATAAAGGAATTAAATATCTTATACCAACATCTTGGCGCCCGTTTAAGACCATATAGAGATTTGTTCAACCTACAAACCAAGTTCTCTTTTTCTTTTTCTTCAAAACCTTCTGGTTGGAGCATGTAGATTTCTTCTTCAAGTTCTTCATGAAGAAATACATTTTTCACGTTTAATTGCTCTAAGTATAAGTCAAATGTAGCATATATTTCCAGCACTACTCGAACCGTTGTGAGCTGAACAACGGGAGAGAATATTTTATTGAAGTCTATACCTTCCTTCTGAGTAAATCCTTTCACCACCAATCTAGCATGATATCACTCCACTTGCTACAATTTCTTTTGATTTTGTAAACCCATTTATTCCCGATGACCTTTCTTCCTTATGGTAGTGAAACAAGATCCCATGTTTTATTTTTATGAAGAGCTTCAGTTTCTTCTTGCATTGCTACCGTCCACAGAGAAGCTTTTTGGCCTTTTATAGCCTCATGAAAAGTTGATGGCTCTCCATCCTCTGTTAGTAAACAATATGCGATATTTTCCTTCATAATGTACTCTGAGTGCCAAGCTGGTTTTCTTCTCTCTTAAGTTGTCCGTCAAACTTGTGGAGTTGTAAACTCACCTTGTTCCTATTCTTCATATTCTGATGATGCTTCAGAAGCATCTAGAACTTCTTATTCTTGTCTTTCTTCAACTTGAACTGTAGTAGTCTCTGATTTTTCTTTTGAAGTGCTATCATTATCTTTTTTGTACCTTATCTTCAATAAATACAACATCCCTATTGATTAGTACTTTGCGGGCAGTGGGATCTCATAGGCGATACCCTTTGACTCCATCAGCATACCCTAAGAAAATATATTTTCTGAATTTTGGATCCAGCTTTGATATTTCTTGGGTGTTGTGCATAACATAAACATGACTTCTAAATGTATGTAAGTGAGAATAATTAGCTGGATTACCAGTCCACATCTCTATTGGGGTTTTCAGACCATTTGCGGTTAATGGTGACCAATTGATCAAGTAATAGGCAATCTTGACTGCTTCTCAACATCACTCTTGTTCATTCTAACAAGGTTCTATTCATTCTCTCTGATACTCTATTTTGTTGTGGAGTGTATACCACCGTGAAATGCCTTTTGATACCTTCTTGTTGACAAAAGACATCAAATTCATCACTAGTATATTCTCCTCCATTATTTATCCTTAAACACTTAATCTTTTTTTTTCAATTTCAAGCTCAACCCGCGCTTTAAATATTTTAAAAACTAAAAATACATCTGCCTTATTTTTTATTGGATACACTAAACATCTCCTCGAGTAATTGTCAATAAAAGATGTAAAATATTTTGCTTCTCCTAGGGACAGAATCAGTGTTTGTCAGATGTCAAAATGAATTAGTTCTAAGATAGCTTTGCTTCTAGCAGAGGAACTGCTGAATTTTAATCTGTGTTGCTTACTAGTAACACAGTGCTCGCAAAAGGGTACTGAAGACTTTTTAAGCTCTGGAAGCAACTTTTGTTCAGCAAGAATCTTCAATCCTCATTTCGACATGTGACCGAGCTTACGATGCCAGATCATTGTTAATTCTTCTGCTGAACTTGCTAATGTATTGGATACTTCTCCTTCTTGTTGTGTTTCTCCTTTAAGTATGTACAAATTTGCAGCTATCTTTTTTTCTTTCACCACTACAAGTGCGCCTTTAACTATTTTCATGATCTCATCCTGAATATAGGTTTTGTACCCATTATTATCTAATTGTCCTAAAGACAATAAATTTTTCTTTAAGCCTTTGACATGTCGTACCTCCTGGATGGTGCAAATCGTACCATCATGTATCTTTAATTTAATGGTACCAATATCAGCAATCTCCAAGGCATGATCATCTCCCATGCCTCCAGAGATGGGTTCATATTGATGAAACCATTCTCTCCGAGGAGTCATATGCCATGTTGCTTCTGAGTCCATAAGCCAGACATCAGTGAATCTTCTTCTGCCTTTAGTAACTGTTGTTGCCTTGCTGTATAAAATTTCACCATCATATGAGGTGCTTGTTACACAACCCTGAGTATTTGACGACTCAGTACCTTTTTCTTTAGCTTCTCCATTCTTCTTCAGATGCCAACACTCCCTTTTGTAGTTCTCTTTCTTGCCACAATGATGACGCTCGGCATTCTTCTTACTTTTAGATTTTGATCTACTCTGATTTTGATTCCCACTGGGGCCACATTCCGTTGATCTCCCTCTTGTTACTGTCAAAGCTTCAGCTTATTGTGAGCCTCCTTGTCTATCTTCTTTACTTTTGCGTCTACTTTCTTCTTCAAGAACCGCAACTACAATATCATCGAAGACTAGAACTTTAGTGTTGTTGGTTAAGTTGATGATGAGTTAATCATACGAATCAGGTAGACTTTGAAGTAGAATTTCAGCAGTTCACCCGTCTCTATGTTATGCTCTATTGTTGTGAGCTGTGAAAATAAAATGTTGAGGGTATTGATGTGGTCTATCACTACAGTTGACTTCATCATCCGATGGGTGTAAAGTTTTATCCTCAAGAAATTTCATTATGCAGTGATTTGACCTCATACAATTTTATCAAAGTATCATATATCTCTTTTGCTGTATTTTTCTCTGACACACTTGACAATACTCTATCGGTTAGTGCTAGGTGCAATTGGCAATAGCATTGCCATCCATCTCATTCCACTTGCCGTCGTCAGTGATCTCATCAGGTCTATCTCCAATTACCATCAAGCAGTTATCTTTTCTCAAAACTGTTTTTATTCTCATTTTTTCACAATGAGAAATTACTCCCATTGAATTTTTGTATTTCGTATTTTGTTGCCATTATTGAAGATGATTCCTTTTCACTATCTGAATCTGACTTTAGTATAAAAAATAAGCTATAATAAACCTAGCGCTCTGATATCACTATTAAAATATTGTGGAATCAGATACACAATTACAACTAAAGTGAAAATTAGAAATAAAATGAAAATAACGAATACTAAAGTTTTACATGAAAAAATCTCTAAATTAATTGGAGTAAAAAATTACAAATAAATTATAAAAGAATTTTATTATAGCAAAATGATTATAATATTTTTTTTCTAAAATAAGAAGAGCACAGTGGAAAAGAAAAAGGAATAATAATATAATAATTGAATTAAAAAAATGAAAAGAAAGGAAAAAATAAGCCGTAATTTTTAAAAAGAAAAATGAAAGAAACATAAAATTGAAAAAATAAAAAATTATAAATAAAAAATTATAAATAATAAAAAGAAAAGGAACACTTTTTTTCGAAAGGAAAAAAAAAAAAAAAAAGGAAAGTTGAGAAATAGTAAATACTTCTCCAAATGCAAAAAATTATAATTTTGAAAAACTATTTGATGTCAAATGTCACCAGACAGGCCAGATTGAATTGGGCTAATGTCAAACCCAGATTTATGGGCCACAAAACTAGATCATTATTGAGTCGCAACCCAAGGTATCAAACCCTTGCTGCTATATATAGAGCTCAGAAATTAAACCCTAACCCTCATCGCTTTCTCAGGAGTAGCAGCGCTGCGGCTCAAGCAGGTTCCAAATCCTTATCTCTTGATCTCTTTGTATCTGTGCATCTTTTTCCTGTTTTAGGTATATCTTAACATTTGTAACTGATTATTTGTGTTACAGAAACAATGGCTGTTCCGCTTCTCTCCAAGAAGATTATCAAGAAGAGGGTAAAGCAGTTTAAAAGGCCGCAGAGCGACAGAAAGATATCTGTCAAGGTTCGTGCGTCTCATCCATTCCATTAAGGGCTATGCGCTTTTCTTTCAGTTTTCATATGGCGTCCCTTGTCTAAATTTCTTGGCTATCAATATGCTATTTTTTTCTTTTCACTTAGATACTAGGGTAAATGAACAGCATTTGGCTGTAGCCACATATTATTTCTGGTCAAGGGTCATTTGTTCCTATGGCATGTACGTGAAATGCATCTTGCCTAGTTATGAATATCAATGCTTCTTTGGTTTATTTTTTTAAGTATATGGCAGAAACAGGTGTCAATGTATTGTGTACATATCTGCTACTTTTGTATAGATGATTTATGTGCAATGTGGATTTTGAATGGGCTAGTTGAATATAATTGCTCCTTGTTTGAAAAAAATTATGTCTAGTGATGCTTTAAATTAATTATCCGTGTACAATAAGCCGATGCTCTGGATTGAAAACCCAATGAAGGTAGCATGGTAAGGTGCACGGAAATTGATTTTGTCTTGGGTCTGCATGTCTGCTCTCTCTGATGCCTCTCTGGAGGCTTTGATTTGGGGGCCTGGTTATGACCCACATTTCGTTTGCTTTCCTCATTCTCTGTCCCTAAGTTAATTGTTTTTTATTGATGGATTCATTAATTATTTCTGTGGATGTCATTCTTGGTGTTGTCTCTTTCTTGTACTAGGACACTGTTTTCTGGCTCAAAAAATTCTTTGGTGTTTGAGTTTGTAATCAATTAAGTTTAAAAAGCTGTTAGCTTAAGGCAATTGGCATGAAGCACATTTTATTCTTCTGCTTTGTTAGATCCATGAATCGCATTTCATTCTTCTGCTTTGTGAGATCCATGAAGCCCATTCCATTCTTCTGCTTCGTTAGATCCTCGAAGCACATTTCATTCTTCTGCTTTGTTAGGTCCATGAAGCACATTTCATTCATCTGCTTTGTTTTAAATTCATTTCTATGGATTTTTATATATTAAAATATATAATGTACCTGTTCACTATACTGTTATTACTACTGCCCACTTGAATTTCTTAATTTTGTGTAATCTACTGGTAGTTGAATTCCATATATGAAAGTGAAGTGCTGTCTCAAGCGGCAATCTATCTTTTATTGTATCGATGATGGATTCACATAACAGTGGCAATCTATACTGTTATTACTGCCCACTTGAATTTCTGAATTTTGTGTAATCTACTGGTAATTGAATTCCATGTATGAATGTGAAGTACTCTCTCAAGTGGCAATCTATAATTTATTTTATCAATGAGGGATTCACATCTGTTGGATGAAAACTTCTCCTAATCCATAGGTCACAATTGCTTATTTGGTTTTGTTGTTTTTTTTACCTAAATTTGGATTTTACAATATTCTATAGAGGGCCTAATTTCAAGGTTTCTTAAATTGATGTTTGTTTGAACAACAGTTTTTATTGGTTGCAGACAAACTGGCGGAATTGATTCAAGGGTCAGGCGCAAGTTTAAAGGATGCACATTGATGCCCAATATTGGATATGGATCCGATGAGAAGACTTGACATTTTCTTCCTAATGGTTTCAAGAAGTTCGTTGTGCATAATGTCAAGGAGCTAGAACTTTTGATGATGCACAACAGGTACAGATTCTTCAATAATGTTTTTAATGACTTATTTTAATTTTTTTTTGTTATGCTTATTGGATTACATATTTTCAGGACATACTGTGCTGAAATTGCCAATGATGTATCGACTAGAAAGAGAAAAGAGATTGTTGAACGTGCAGAACAGCTTGATGTTGTAGTTATCAACAAACTGGCTAGGTTGAGAAGCCAGGAAAATGAGTAAATATTGGTGTTTTATATTAAGTTAATTTTTGCTCTTGCGTACATGGTACACTCTGCATTTGGCAGTTGGATAAATTTCTTTTTGGATTGAATCTTGTTTATTTAGAATTAAAACTTGTTAATTACTTCAGAGCATATGAATGGACGTGTTTAACTTATTGGCTACATGTGGCATGTCTTTGCTTTTAGCGTCACCAAAATATGGTGGTGTTAAATGCTGTCCTTTTCTATTTTCCCTTCTAATCGTAGTAAGTTATTATTTGGTATAAAAAAATTAGTGAGAATTTGTTTAATGTTTTTCTAATAGCAGGTTTATGTAATAATAATAATGATAAAATCAAAGATAGCAATTCTCATTACTATTTTCTCAACTTGAAAGGGTAAGAAATGAAGAATGGCTTGTTAGCTTGGAATGTACTATTTTCTCAACTTAACTTGAAGCAGACGGAGAGTGTAGTTATCTCGTGCAAATTAGCCATTCTTAATAAATGTTCACAACTTTAAATATAAAATTATTTATTATGCAGGTAAAATTAGCAAGGTAGGGGTGAGGTAAAATTAACCAAATTCAATAAAATTCGATTAATAATAATTGATTTTAAAAAATAAAATTTTCAATTCAATTAATAGCGGATAAGTCTATCGGTTGGATTGGTTGATTCATAAAAGTTGACCAATTCGATTAAGACTGTCCCTCAAAAAAAAAAATCGATTAAGACTGTTGAACTTGCAAATCTCAGAAAAGTATGAAGATTTTGTTGAACCTAAAGTATTTAAAAGTACAGGATACTGAAATTCCTTAAAATTTTGTTACGATACAGTTTAATTCGTCCACTCTTGTACAAAGCACTGACTAACCATCACCTGTCGATGCGTAAGATGAAATACATGAGAATTAAGCGTGTTGAAGTTGTTATTTCATCACAAAAGTGTACGTGTTTAAGAAATATATTGATTATTATGTTATAATAAAATTGTCATTATTTTATCAACAAATGTGTCCAATTACTGTTTCTTTTATATATACTTGTTCTTGTGTGATAAAAACAAAATTGGTATTTCTAGGCTAACAATGTCGAAGTCCCGGAAGGCTTATACCAGAAAATGCTTGTTTTCTCAATTCATTGCCACTTGTCTATCTAATAGAGATTTTTTTTAACAAAGGATAATTTTATTTATATCGAATATAGGGCGAACCTATGCAGTTAGAAGTTAAAATGCTTTTTATGAAAACTAGGCAAAGAATCGAATGTATTAAAAATTCGAGATACATGGTTTAATCTACTGTAAAGAGCAAAATAGTGGGCCGCTTGATTCCATTCTCTGAAGGTGTGCTGGATAGAAGATGAACTGCTATTAAGAATGGACTTAAGGTGAGCAATGACGGGGTCCGAAGCTTGAGTGGAACTGAAAAGAAGAGCAACCAGAGTCTGAGAATCACTTTCAACTTGGATGCTTAGAAGATGATTGTGAATACACTAGTCCAGGCCAAAACGAAGAGCATTAAGTTCTGCCGAGGCTGCGTTGATAGCACAAATGGGGAAAGAGAGACTGATTATGAACGAACCAGCAGCATCACGAAGGATTGCTCCCCCAGTGGAATGAGAGGGAGTAAAAGAGGCGTCTATGTTGAGCTTCAAGAAACCTGGTGGAGGTTTGTTCCAATAAACAAGAGATGATTTTAAGTTTTTCAAACCGAAGCCATCCGGGAGAAAATCAGAGAATGCATTGATCGGTCTGGCAAAACTGTCATTAGCATGTGCTGTACCCCAGTTTAAAATGAAGCTTGATATCTGATGATGCACAATAGGGAAGAAAACTGGTTCGTCACCCCAGGTTAGCCGACAGTAGGCCGGCCAAATGAAAGAAATAATAACCAAAGGCACCAACTTCCTAATTCGGCCCGCCGTAGAATTAGGCAAAGAGATCAACCACCAAGTCATGAGCTCATGCTTCAAAGAAGCTTTAGTGGATATATCAAAAAGAAGATAAGATCCATAGAGTTTCCAGATTTTCTGAACCGAGTCACAAAAATAAAAAATATGATCCATGGACGCTGCATTAGAGTAGCAAAAAGGACAAGTCGAAGCAAGTTTGATACCAAGCTTCTGAAGCCGATTTGGAAGGGGAATGGCTCCTCTCAAAATTTTCCAAGTGAGAATTGATAATTTCAATGGAATGCAAGAATCCCAAATCATCTTACTAGAGAGAGTAGTAGACTTATGTTCCTTAACCATATCATAAGCTGATGATAAGGAGAATAGTCCCGAAGTAGTACCTTTCCAGCTGACCGAATTGTCTTGAAAATCCACAAGATCATAGCCTAAAGAATGAGCATGACAAATCCGTTTCCAGATACAAGAGTCAATAGCTTGATATGACATTTCATCTTTCCTCTAATACTTACAATGCATGTAATTTGACCATAAAGAGTCATTAGAAAGATAAGACCACCATATTTTAAGAGAGTATGCCTCTTGAAGAGAATATAAAGATCTGAGTCCGAAACCTTCTTCATCCTTAGGAAAACAAAAGTCCATGTATTTGACCTAATGATATTTATGCTGAGTAACATCAGTGCTCCAGAAAAAAGAAGTCAATTTAGACTCAATAGCATTTAGAACAGATTTTGGCAAAAGCATGGAACCCATGATGTGAACAGGAATAGAATTCAAGACATGTTTAATGAGAAGTAGCCTACCTCCAGGAGAAAGAAAACACTTAGCCCATCCCAACAGTTTAGAATCAATTTTTCTGAGTAGGTCTTTACAGTAGCTTGCCCGATTAATGCCCTGATAGATAGGGGCTCCCAAATACGTAAAGGGAAGATGCATACACCTGATGCAATCCGTTGTTTGTAGCAAGCAATAGTAGCTGGAGGAGCTTTTTTTGAGCAATAGAATGAGCATTTATCAAAGTTAATCATTTGGCCAGATGCCAATTGATAAGCCAACAAAAAATGTTTGAAGTTGCGAATGCTTTTAGTATCCTCATTGATGAAAAAAAGCAAATCATCCGCAAAAGATAAAGTGCGAGACAATAGGACAGTTCCTTCCAAGCTTATAAGGAGTGATTCTTCCATGATGAATCAAATTATTAAGACATCTTGAAAAACCTTCTGAAGCTAGGATGAAAAGATAAGGTGAGAGAGGATCACCTTGCTTAACACCTCTCATAGGTTGAAAGTAACCATAACTAATGTCATTAACCATAACAGAAAGATGGGTTGCAGCAAGATTAGATATGATAAGCTCCACCACTCTAACCGAAAAACCAAATTTAAGAAGTACAACTTTGAGGTATTCCCATGAAACTCTATCAAAAGTCTTTGCCATGTCAAGTTTAATTGCTAAATTGTTGCCCCTAGTTTTTCTATCTAGCTCATGGATCATCTCATTGGTCAAAAGAATGTGGGAATGTATGGATCTTCCTTTCATAAAACCAGCTTGTTCCTTTGAAATAAGCTTGTCCAGAATGGGAGCAAATCTATTAGCAAGAATTCGAGTACATACCTTACTAACAAAGGTGGCAAGGCAAATGGGCCGAAACTTGTTGAAGCTGTCTGGGCTCTCCACTTTAGGAATGAGAATAATTTTAGCACTGCTGAAGTCCTTGGGTATTGGAAGACCCAAAAAGAATTCTTTAACCACACTGCAGACATCCCAACCCACAATGTCCCAGCAAGATAGAAAAAAAGTACCATCAAAACCGTCTGGACCTGGAACACTATTCGGATCTAATTGCCAAACTGCATTTTTAATTTCCTGATCATCTGGAATCTTCTCAAGAGCGGCATTATAATCAGCAGAGACAATGGTAGGGATAAAATCCACCATAGACACGGGCTCCACTGAATCCTTTCTGTTGAAGAGTTCAGAGAAGTGTTGAACTCCTTCTTGGCCAATATCTTCTTGATTAGTAATCCATGTACCAGAATAACTTTTTACAACTGAAACCCGGTGAAGCTTTTGTGCCATTTTTACATAATTATGGAAAAACTTTGTATTTGCCTCACCTTCGTTTATCCATTTGATGTGTGATTTTTGCTTTCAGAAAGTCTCCTTCAGTTTAAGCTTATGCAGAAGATTCGCTTGTTTAAGATTCCACTGAGTTCTATTGTCAGGAGTAGGGTCGGCTAAAAAAACATTCTCCGACAATTCTGCCTCATTCTCAGCAATAGAAATGCTGTTGAAAATATTACCGAAATGATCCCGATTCCAGACACGAATGACAGATTTGAGAGACTTCAGCTTAATGAAGAGACTTTTCATACCACCCCCATAGAAAACCGAATTCCTGTGTTTCTTGACCATCGGAAGGAAAGTATCATGACAAAACAACATGTGCTGAAAGCGAAAAGGCTTTGGAACATTCTGATCAATATTCTTACAACACAAAAGGATTGGTGAGTGATCAGAGGAGGTTTTACCCAAGTGACGAGTAGTGACTTCATCAAAAGAATCATAAAAAAGAACATTTGCCATGAAACGATCTAGTCGCTCCCAGACGCGACCGTTACTCCTAACTCTAGTCCAAGTATAAGCATAACCCTGACATGGAATGTCCATCAACCCACAGTCATCTGAGCAATTTATGAAGTCTTGCATGCTATGAATATTAGGACAGTCATTTCTCTTATATTCCGACAAACTCTTAATTGCATTAAAGTCGCCGCCCACCAGCCATGGGGCAGAAATCAAAGAAGTTGTACTACAAATATTATCCCAAAGAGCAAACCGATTCGATCGGGTATGATAGCCATAAACAGCAAATAAAGTGAAAGAAAAGGACTGAGAAAGACACCTAGCCGAACAAGTAAGAAGCTGGAGAACATCATTAAAAAACATTGTTGTACCCTAGCTTAGAAGCATAAAAAGATTTCTTATGTTTATCAATCATAGGCTCAATAACAAAAAAATACTTATTTTGTGATCAATACAGAATTTATTAAGGCGATTAAGAGATGAGGCAATACCTCTAACATTCCAGCTGAGAATATTCATTGAGCGAATTTCTTAGGAACAGTTAAAGTACGATTAGATCGCCTGACAATCGCTGGAGACTGCTGTTTCTTTTTTTTTGGCACCTCGTTTCCTTGTTACTATGGTATAACCAACTTCATGGTCTGATTCGTTGATGGATAAAGTCTTTGCGGCATTAAGTTTTTTTGAAATAACATCACCCATAGCCTGCCATTCTTCCCGGCTATGCATAGCAATCGTGGTCGGTAAACTACTATCCGAATGATGCTCAATTTATTCTACATCCGATGTAGAGTTGGAATGTTCAGAGAAAACTTCAATACCATCCAGATTGTTGTAAACATGAGCCTCATATGAATTGTCTCTTTTCCCATTGAGTGTAGATGGTTCAAAGCTTTCTATATCATCATTCAATTCATCACTAACTGTTTTATTAATCCCAACATTCGGTGAATCAATAAAATCAGCAGTATTAATCTCGGGAATAGTTGAAGGTTCCTGATGCTGCGGAATGTTTGCCATAGAATTTTTGGGGTCATAAGCTTTATCTATCGGAACCCAGATTTTGGAGGTTGTGGGCTTGGATTGCTGCTCAGCAACCGGATGTAAAACTTCCGAATTAATCTGATTCTTTCAAGCAGTACAAGTTTGAGTATCATGTCCGAGCCGACAACACACTGAGTAATATAGCGGGAGGCTCTCATAAATTATTGATTGGAAAAATCCATTAATAGAGTTAAAACTAATATAAAAGGGGAAATTACTTGCTCATGTAAGACAGTTAATTTTACAACTTATCATTTTCTTTTCTTTCACTGAAATCTGTCTTGAAAAACCTGAAAGACTTGTCACTTTTCTCGTGAAGGTCTTCATAAGTTCCTACCTTAGATATGCCAGGATCTTTAACTTGCTCTTTAACGCTATTTGCTTATTTTTCGACTAAAAATTCTTGGGAAAATTATATTAGTATATATTTTTTTTTAATATTTTTTTTTCAAAAATATTTCTTTGTTTTGAGCTATATCTAATATATTGAATGTATATTAAATATATATTTTTTCAAAGTTAAGTATATTTTTAATATATTAAATATATACTAACTGCACATTTTTTAAATAAGATATTTAAAAAAAATAATTAATTTTCAAAGAAATCCCAAAATCCTTTCCAAGTAATGTCCAGTTCAATGCCTTGACTTGGACAATTCTAAACTTCAAATAGGACCGCTTGACGCACTCTCTAGAAATCAACAATCTTAACAGTTGACTTCTCTCAATTTGTTTGAAGACTTCAGCGTCCCTTTTGGTTCAAAATTGGCCTAATATGTTCTAATGTCCCTTTTATTTTTGTTTGTTGTATGCTTAAGAGTAATTATTTCTTTTAATCCGTCAACGTGTTTATTAATATTAATTTTTTTTAATTTCAAAATTACTCCTTATCTTGACTCTAACCATTATCATAAAATCAATAGCTTGAGACAACAGATTTTTTTTTTAAGAAAATCGACATAGCATTTAGACTCTATTAAATTTTTTTCAGGATTTATTATGGAAATCTAATTGATAAGTTTGGCAATTAGGAATAAAAGGATCTCAAAATGACATGACAAGACTTAATATATTGGTACTCTACCCTGGAGACTGAACTCTACAGACTGAGCAGTCCTTCTAGTTCGTCTGCCAAAATGAGCTATTAATTGCAATGAGATAAATTTCCAATACACCTATCATATGACATTGACACAACTATAATTTCTGTTGGCCACATTAGAGTTAGTCTTTTTATTCATTTTCTATAAACGAGGTTGATCTTATAAATAAAAGATCCTATCTTTAGGCCTTCTAATTATGCGAATAAATTAAATTCTGATTTAACCATTGAAATTTTTTCATTAAAACTCGAGCATCTGTTCATTTATTTTGCTAGTGATTAAGTTTTAACTCAAATCCTAACCATTAGGAGCAACCTGAAGTCTGAAAGGGGGAGAATACCTTATTTCTCTAAAATATAAAATATGCATAGATCACTAGATTATTCAAATTAAATTGCAAAGGGTTAAATTATATACCTGACATCATTGTATGTTGAAGCTGAAGACGATTTTGGAGTTTGTCGCCTTCCAGGGGATACACACTTTAAGTTTAGCGGAAGCACTACTGAAGGAACGTAATGTTCTCTCAAAATTGTTATGTTCCCCTAGAGACCACAACCCCTTATTTATAACTGATGATGATGATTTCTATTTTGATCCTTCAACAAAACAGAAATTCTTATCGGTCTCTACACTTATAATCCTATTACAAGTAGGACACCTCAATAGTCAACAATCATTATTTGATCATAACTTTAATTTGACTATTTTAATTTGACTGCAATACATATTTAATATTTAAATATATTTAGCCCACACTTATGATTAATTAGAGGATTAATTTTAACAATTTAAAATTAATTCTAACAATCTCCCACTTGGGCTAACATATATTAAATATAAATGTATATACCTTAATGAGCTCATAAAAGCAGTCATACTGAAGGTGCCTCAAACAATCTCGTCCATTGATTATATCGATAAAGGACTGAAGGGCCAGTCACCATATTCATCGTGACTCAAACCACCATCAATCACATTACCAATACTCTCAAATGACATAGATCAATAATAGGAGTGTAGCATGGAAACTACATGTAATATGATCTAATCATGTCTGTTTCCAACTGGTCACACTTAATTGAGATCAACCACAAAAATAAAACAGAATGTAATAAACAAAAGTGAATACTTCATTTTCTGCAGAAACTGAATTAACATATCCAAAACCAAATAGAGCATTCAAAACATAATGAACAAAACTCCCACTGAAACTAAACATCCTCAAACAATATGATACCCACATGAGCAGTGTGCTCATGAAAGACTTTCGGTATCAATGCCTTAGTAAGAGAATCTATAATTATGGAGTTCGTTCTAACATGCTTTATGGATATCTGTCCACTCTGTATTTTCTCCATTTACAGCCAAAAACTAAATACCAAATAGCTCCTACTGTCATTGGAGAACCAAACTGCTGAATTAATGTCACACTTAAAACTTTATTAGCATTTTCAATGCTAGCCATAATGTGCAGCCCTGTGACATTCAGCAAAGTAAAAAAAAAAATTCATGATCAAATGTCTCATAGCATACTACAAATTTCAAAACCATGGAATGTAGTCTAATGTGGATCTTTTACTACTCAAGACATTCGATAAAGTCAGAATCAGTATACCAAATGATCTCATACTAATCTGACTTTCTGTATGTGAGCATACGTTCCTTTATTCTCTGAATATATCTTAAAACCTTATTGGCTGCCTTCCAATGATCCATTTTTGGATCACTAAGATATCAACCTAACATGCCAATTATAAACACAATATTCAGATAAGTATAAACTTGAGTATACACCAGAATCCCAACTGCCGATGCATAGGAAACTACTACATCTACTGAACCTCAAGTTCATCCTTAAAACACTGTATGAGACTAAACTTATCACCTATGATGATCATGGGTATAAATTGGTTTATATTCTTGCATACCAAACCTCTTGAGCATATTTTAAATGTAGCTCTTTTGTAATAATCCAAGAATACATCGAGAGTGATCTCAAAGTATCTGGATCCTTAATACAAAAGAAACTTTATCTAAACCTTTCATGCAACAAGACCTTACAGCTGGTAACAAAAAATTATGCTATCCACACATAAAACCAGAAAAATAAACCTACTCCCACTGAATTAGTGAAACACACAGTGATATACACAGTCCTCAATAGCATTTGTCTCAATACCAAATGAGACAACTACTTGATGGAACTAAAGTACCATAAACGAGATGCTTGCTTGAGCCTATAAATGGATTTTCTTAATTTGCATATCAGTAGCTTTGAGTTTCCTTATTCAAAGCAATCAGACTGCACCAAATAGATTGTTTTATCAATGTCTCCATAGATAAACACAATCTCAATATCCATTTGATGAAACTCAAGAACAATTGTGCAACGAGAGTCATGATTGTCCTAAAAGAGTCCTTCAATAAAACCAAAGAGAAGATCTCTTTATAGTCAATCCATTCCTTCTGAGTAAAGCCTTTAACTGCAAGACATGCTTTATATCTCTCCATATTACCTTTAGAATTCTTTTTGGTCTTAAATATTCATTTAAAACCAATAGGTTTCTTTCCTTCAAGTAATGGGATAAGATTCCAAACTTTATTGTCTTGCATAAACTTAAACTCTTCACTCATTGCCTCAATCCACTTATGAGATTTAGAATCCTATAGAAATACTACTTAAACATCTAGAATAACATTTCTCTTCTCTCTAATGGACCTATTTAAAGGCACATGTTCTGGCTCAAATTCTTAAGGTTGATGAGCTTGATCCTAATGAAGAACGGATCTTCAAACTGATGGGAAGTTCTTTAACATTGTCTTATATTGGATCTAGAATTGCTTCTAGAATAAGAGTGACACTACCACTCCAGAAAACAATGACGAGAATCAAAATTTCCTAACTTGATCTCTCCTCAAAGACAATGTTTATAACCTTATTTCCCCCCTCAAGCTCAACATCCTAAAGAATGTCATAATACACATCTCAATACACTAATATGGTAGTAGGAATATAAAATTTAGACCCTATGATCACTCAGAATAACCAATAAAGTAGCAGTTAACATATTTGGAGTCCAATTTTACCCTTATTAGGCCTATAAGGCCTAGCCTTAGCTGGATATCCCTAAGTATGAAAGTACTTAGACTACTTTGATTGGTACTTAATTAGAAAGATAGACTGCTATATTTAATGCTTTTTCTTAGAAAAGACTCTGATAAGGATGAATGACTAATTATACTCCTCATCAAATCCAAAAGAGTCTTGTAATGTCTCTCAGCATCACCATTCATACTGGTTATACCAATCATTGTGTACTGATGGACTATACCACATTTCTGTAGGAAAATAACAATTGGTCCAGAACGCTACGCACCTGAGCTATTAAATCTGCCACAGTACTTACAACCACAGTCAGATGTAATAGATTTAATCTTCTTTCCTAGTTGATTTTCAACTTCAGCCTTATAAGATTAAAATAAAGCGTCCACAGACTTAGATTTTTTATGAATGAGATATAGGTACCTTTAACGTGAGTAATTATCTTATGAATGATATGAATTATCTTTGGTCATTCATGATGCTATAGAGAATAAACCACAGATATCCATATATATCAACTCTAAGATGACTGAAGACTTAATAGCACATAATCTCTATGTTTGGTCTATTTTAACTTAGTATTCTTAACATAGAAATCCAAATATGTGTAATCAAATGTATCTAGGATACCATTTGACACAAGATGTTCTATTCTAGATTTGGATGTGTAATCCAAACATCTGTGTCAAAGTTCAGCTGAGTTATCCATATCCAACTTTCCTTTGATATCTCTAGTACTCATATGCAGAGTTTCATTATAAGAAGCATTGACATTTAACGTATATAGATTATCATAAACATTTAAGAAACTAGTATCAAATATTTGAATCTATAGATAAAGTAAATTATCTGTTTCTAAATGAACAAGTAAAAAATAAATTTGTCCAAATAAGAAACAGAGACCAAATTCTATCTAAAAGATAGTATAACAAAAGTATCTATAAGATTCAAATAATATCCAGTTCTTAAATACAATCTAAAATGTTTTTATGTCTCTACTTCTACCAGTTTGCCATTTACTATATAGACGTATCTTTCACCGTCAATTGGTTTTCAATAGTTCAAGTAACTCTACAATGAAACATTTATATGAATAGTGGCACTGTAATCCATTCAATAAGTGTTTCTAGATACTAAAGTTGAATTAACCTCATAATAAACCAAACAAGGTACTACCCTTCTTTATACGTCGCGTGGTGTAATTGGGACAGTCCTTCTATTAGCAGTCTTATTCTTCTTTTCACCTTTGTCCTTATCTGTTGAAGCAACCAAACGAGCATTCTCCCCTTTATTAGCCATCAACTAGATAAATTAAAAGGTCATCTGGTAAAACCAAATCCAGAGCCTTTAGCCTCTTGGTTATTTAGGACATGCTCAGAACATGCTCCCTAATACTACCATTGCCAGTATACCTAACGAAAATTAGATTGCTGAAAATGTCCCCACTTCGACTTCATCACACTTGACATAGTCGCTTTCCAGTTGAGCAAGGTAGTTCATAGCATTATAACTTTAGCAAAGTGGCTCCTCAAATATTTTTGGGATTCTTTGATGCATGATCACTGGACCCAAGCAAGATAAAAAATCTCCCACTTCTCATATTGAACCCTCTGAGCATCTTTGCTCTCTTCAGTAGGAGAAATAGGTTCATCCTTCCTAAATGCTAAGTCTAAATACATGCGTCCCAGATAAATCAACATGTTTGAATTTCTAAATCTAAGTTTAACCTCTAAAGAAAAGGTACACTAGGAGTTTATATAGCATATTGGCTAAATTCAGAGAAAAAGAAAAATAAAAAATTGTACGCTCACGATCCACAAATTATAAACTTGATTTTGAGTTTAAATAATGGAAACAAGATACCAAGCACAACGTTAATATTCTCATCTTTGGACATAAAATATTAACTGTAATTGGTATCTCACGCAGCAATCAAAATATTGACAATTAGTCCCATCAGATAATAACCTTTCTTTGGGCCGATATATTATCCATATGGATAAAACCAAATAATTGTCACATATTTATTGCAACACGTGTATTCAAAACTCAGCCAGATAGCAGCCTTCCTTTGGGCCGGCATACTACCCGCAACGAATTTTAATACACCTGTCTAATATCCCAAATAAATTAATTAAAACAATAGAGGTCACTTTAGTGACTTATTGCTTCAATTAATTTATTATTAAAAATATTAGACACAATCAGGACTAAAATACCAAAATTTAAACTTAATTGAATTAAATTTTAAATTGAAATTTTAAAATTAAATGATTTTTTTTTTTGCGATTTAATCGAAGATCAAATCAAAATTTCATAAAGATTTAATCAATTAATTAAAATCCTTAACTGTGTTCTTCTAAACCAAAACGAAGAACAACGAAAAACTGTTCACGAAACAGTTTCAAAACAGATTTTTTTAATTAATTAATTACATAATTAATTAACCCAAAAATTAATTAATTCCAGAAAAAATCACAAGCACAAATTCAAGTTCAGAAATTGATTTTTCCAGAATCAATTAAATAATAACAGTAATTTAATCCAAAAACAAATCAAACCAAAATTGATTTCAGATTAATAATTTCGATTTCAAATTAATTCTCAAAAATTACAATCACCGAATTAATTTTCTAAAATTAAAACAATAATCAATACCGCAATTTAATTGGAAAATCTAGCAACCTAGCATAGGGCTCTGATACCAATTGAAAGGGGGAGAAAACCTTATTCCCCTAAAACATAAAATATGCATAGATCACTAGATTATTCAAATTAAATTGCAAAGGGCTAAATTGTATACCTGACATCATCGTATATTGAAGCTGAAGACGATTTTGGAGTTTGTCGCTTTCCAGGGGATACACACTTTAAGTTTAGCGAAAGTACTACTGAAGGAACGTAATGTTCTCTCAAAATTGTTATGTTCCCCTGGAGACCACGACCCCTTATTTATAACTGATGATGATGATTTCTATTTTGGTCCTTCAACAAAACAGAAATTCTTATCGGTCTCTACACTTATAATCCTATTACAAGTAGGACACCTCAATAGTCAATAATCCTTATTTGATCATAACTTTAATTTGACTATTTTAATTTGACTGCAATACATATTTAATATTTAAATATATTTAGCCCACACTTATAATTAATTAGAGGATTAATTTTAACAATTTAAAATTAATTCTAACAAAGTCTACTTATTATCACATATAAATATATATATATATATATAAAAACAAAGTGAAAAATAATTAACTTGGGAAACGTGTTTCTACTTACATTCTTACACTTTTAGTTGCACATGTTCTACTCTTCCAATCACTTAAAGACCTAATTAGAAGAGTAGAAGATGCGCATCTAAGACCTAATTGCTCTTTAAGTAAATTAGTGTTAAATAGTTTTAACTTTAATGATAAGTAAAACACTAAATTGACCTTTTTATTGAATGGAATTTTATTATAAAACTGTGAGATTTTCAATTTGAATTTTAATTACAATAAAATTTATTTTAAAAAAGCAATCACTAAATGTGTGATAAAGATAATAATAAATAATATTTATTATTTAAAAAATTATGCTCTTTATCAGATTTTTTTAAATTTTTATTTTTTATTATTTTACAAAAATATATAATAAACTTAAGATAATGTAATAATAAAATTATTATGTGTATAATAAACTCATAATAAAATATATATATTATACAAAGTTGATAAATTTATAAATTAATAAAAAATTATGATAAACTTGAAAATATTTTTGAGCTGATAATGAAAGGGGAAGAAAACTTGATTCCCCTAAAACATAAAATATGCATAGATCACTAGATTATTCAAATTAAATTGCAAAGGGGTAAATTGCGTACCTGACATCATCGTATGTTGAAGCTGAAGACGATTTTGGAGTTTGTCGCATTCCAGGGGATACACACTTTAAGTTTAGCGGAAGCACTACTGAAGGAACGTAATGTTCTCTCAAAATTGTTATGTTCCCCTGGAGACCACGACCCCTTATTTATAACTGATGATGATAGTTTCTATTTTGGTCCTTCAACAAAATAGAAACTCTTATCGGTCTCTACACTTATAATTCTATTACGAGTAGGACACCTCAATAGTCAACAATCCTAATTTGATCACAATTTTAATTTGACTATTTTAATTTGACTGCAATACATATTTAATATTTAAATATATTTAGCCCACACTTATGATTAATTAGAGGATTAATTTTAATAATTTAAAATTAATTCTAACAATCTCCCACTTGGGCTAACATATATTAAATATAAATGTATATACCTTAATGAGCTCATAAAAGCAGTCATACTGAAGGTGCCTCAAACAATCTCGTCCATTAATTATATCGATAAAGGACTGAAGGGCCAGTCGCCACATTCATCGTGACTCAAACCACCATCAATCACATTACCAATACTCTCAAATGACATAGATCAATAATAGGAGTGTAGCATGAAAACTACATGTAATGTGATCTAATCATGCCTGTTTCCAACTGGTCATACTTTAGTGAGATCAATCAATAATAATACAGAGTGTAACAAAATAAATACTTTATTTTATGCAGAAACTGAGTATTAATAACATAATATATCCATTACAAAACAGAGTATAACCATAATGAACAAACTCCCACTGAAACTAAATAGTCTCAAATAATGTGACACCCATATTAGTAGTGTGACAAAGTTCCTCAGCCAGATTGCCTGATTGGATGTCTCATAACTTGCTACAAATTCTGCTTCCATGGTGGAGGTAGCTACTAGAGTTTGTTTCACACTCTTCCAAGAAATAGCACCGCCAGCCAAGAGATATATGTAGCCTGATGTGGATTTTCAACTGTCTTGGCATCCCGCGAAATCAGAATCAGTATACCCAATGATCTCAAGCTGATCTGATCGCCTGTATGTGAGCATATGTCCCTTAGTTCTCTGAAGATACCTCAAAACTCTTTTGGCTGCTTTCCAATGATCCATTCCTGGATTGCTGAGATATCGTCCTAACATGCCAACTATGAATGAAATATCTGGACGAGTGCAAACTTGAGCATACATCAGACTCCCAACTGCTAACGCATAAGGATTCTTCTGCATCTCCTGAATCTCAAGTTCACCCTTTGGACACTGATCAAGACTGAATTTATCTCCTTTAGCAACTGGGGTATCAATTGATCTACTGTTGTGCATACTAAATCTCTTGAGCACTTTCTCAATATAGCCCTTTTGTGATAATCCAAGAATACCTCGAGTACGGTCTCGATGTATTTGAATCCCTAATACAAAAAAGGCTTCACCTAAATCTTTCATCTCAAAGTGTTTTGAGAGAAAGACTTTGGTCTCGTGCAGCAAGTCCTTACAGTTAGTAGCAATCAATATGTCATCCACATATAAGACCAAAAAGATAAACTTACTCCCACTGAACTTGTGATACACACAATCTTCCACAGCATTTGTCTCAAAACCAAAAGAGACAACTACTTCATGGAACTTGAAGTACCACTGACGAGAAGCTTGCTTTAGTCCATAAATGGATTTCTTTAATCTGCATACCAGTCGCTTTGGGTCTCCAGACACAAAGTTTTCTGGCTGCACCATATAGATGGTTTCATCAATGTCTCCATTGAGAAACGCAGTCTTTACATCCATTTGATGTAACTCAAGATCAAAATGTGCAACTAGAGCCATGATTGTCCTAAAAGAGTCCTTCGATGAAACCGGAGAGAAGGTCTCTTTATAGTCAATCCCCTCTTTCTGAGTGAAGCCTTTAGCTACAAGACGTGCCTTATATCTTTCCACATTACCTTTAGAATCCCTCTTGGTTTTAAATATCCATTTGCAACCAATGTGTTTCTTTCCTTCAGGTAATGGAACAAGATCCCAAACTTGATTGTCTTGCATTGACTTAAATTCTTCACTCATTGCCTCAATCCACTTATGAGAGTTGGAATCCTGCATGACATGATGAAAGCTGATTGGATCATTTTCCACCATGTCTATAGTGTCCTCATGTTCCTGAAGATATACTACATAATCATCTAGAATAGCATTTCTTCTCTCTCTAGTGGACCTCCTTAAAGGCACAGGTTCTGGCTCAAATTCTTGAGGTTGTTGAGCTTGTTTTTGAGGAAGAACAGCTTCTTCATCCTGATGGGGAAGTTGATCAACATTGTCTTGTATTGGATCCGGAATTGCTTCTGGGATATTAATAATTCTAGGAACCTGAACAGTCCCAGGAGCAAAGATAGGAATCGACACTGAGTGTTCCTGACTCGATCCCTCCTCAAAGACAATGTTTCTAACCTTATTTCTCCCCCCAAACTCAACATCCTCAAAGAATGTTGCAATTCCCGTCTCAAAAATAGATCTGGAAGTAGGATTATAGAACTTAAAACCCCGAGATCGCTCAGAATAACCAACAAAGTAGCTACTAACAGTTTTGGAGTCCAATTTTGTTTCATTAGGCCTATAAGGCCTAGCCTCAGCAGGACATCCCCAAACATGAAGGTGCTTTAGACTAGGCTTGCGTCCAGTCCAAAGCTCATAAGGTGTTTTTGTAGCTGCTTTAGTTGGTACTCTGTTAAGAAGATAGACTACTGTCTTTAATGCTTCTCCCCACAGAGACTCAGGTAAAGAAGAATGACTAATCATACTTCTAACCATATCCATAAGAGTCCTGTTACGTCTCTCAGATACACCATTCATGCTGGGTGTACCAGGCATAGTGTATTGAGGGACTATACCACAGTCCTGCAGGAAAATAGCAAATGGCCCTGGACGTTGTTCACCTGAACCGTCATATTTGCCATAGTACTCACCTCCACGGTTAGATCTAACAGATTTAATCTTCTTTCCGAGTTTATTTTCAACTTCGGCCTTATAAGATTTGAAAACGTCCAGAGACTCAGATTTCTCATGAATGAGATATAGGTACCCATAACGTGAGTAATCGTCTATGAATGATATAAAGTATCTTTGACCATTCCTAGTTGCTGTAGGGAATGGGCCACAGATATCCGTATGTATCAACTCTAAGACGTTTGATGACCTATTGGCACATAATCTCTTTTGTTTAGTCTGTTTACCTTTAATACACTCAACACAGGAGTCCAAATATGTGAAATCAAGTGTATTTATTATACCATCTGACACAAGACACTCTATTCTAGATTTGGATATGTGACCCAAACGTCTGTGCCATAGAGCAGCTGAGTTATCCATATTCAGCTTCCTTTTGGTACCTATAGTACTAACTTGCATGGTCTCATTATAAGAGGCATCGATATCTAACATATATAGATTATGAAGTGCATACAAGAAACCAGTACCTAAAATTTTTGAATCCATAGATAAAGTAACTTTATTGTTTCCAAATGAACAAGTAAAACCAGATTTGTCCAAATGGGAAACAGAAATTAAATTCCGCCTAAAAGACGGAATAACAAAAGTATCTACTAGATCAAAAAAATTTCAAGTTCTTAAATGGAATCTAAAATGTCCTATCGCCTCTACTTCTACCGGTTCGCCAGTTCCCATATAAACGTATCTTTCACCGTCAGTTGGCTTTCGGTAGTTTAGGCAACCCTGCAATGAAACACTTATGTGACTAGTAGCACCAGAATCTATCCACCAAGTGTTTCTAGGTACCGAAGTTAAATTAACTTCAGAACAGACTAAAACCAAATATTTTCCCTTATCAGCAGTCTTAATATAGGGACAAAGTTGGGATTACACGGCATGCTAGCTGAATTCAGAGAAAATAAATAAATGACATAAGCTCACAATCCACAAAAAATTGAAACAAATCACAGAAGTAGAGTTTAAATATTGGAAACAAGATACCGAACACAACATTAATATTCTCATCTTTGGACATAAAATATTAACTGTAATTGGTATCTCAACGCAGTAATCAAATATTGACAATTCAGTCCTGTCAAATAATAAACCTTCCTTTGGGCCGATTTATTATCCACATAGATGAACACATAATAATTATCACATATTTATTACCGCAATGTATTCTCAATTCAGCCAGATAGCAACCTTCCTTTGGGCCGGTATACTACCCGCAATGAATTTTAATACACCTGTCTAATATCCCAAATAAATTAATTTACACAATAAAGGTCACTTTGGTAACTTTTTGCTTCAATTAATTTATTATAAAAATATTAAACACAATCAAGACTAAAATACCAAAATTTAAACTCAATTCAATAAATTCTCAAATACAATTAAAATTTAATATTGTAATAAATATAAAATTAAACTTTAATTGAACTGTAATTCTTAATAAATTAATTGCAATATTTATATTAATTAAATTTAAGCTCAATTAAATATTGCAATAAACTTTAATTAATTAATTAAAATAAAAATAAATTTTTTTAATTAATATAATGTTTGTCATTTAATAGATCTTGTCAATCTATACAACCATAACAAGACAAACAGTACATCAATGGGACTAATAATTTCAATGTTGCACATAAAAAATTGACAAGGAGTGAAAGAAGTACGAGGCAATTTCTTTGATTTTCTCAATGGAACAAACTTTGCACCAATTGCCACTGCCATAGGAGGTGCAAAAATAATTCTCGTGCCTCTTTCTAAGCACAAAGAATCAAATTTCTCCTCACTCAACTGCTATTACTTTTAAGCGACAATCAAAATTTGTTTCCTTCTTCCCAGTTTCAGTTTTTTTTTTATATAAAAAAAAAACTGTTTTCGCAAAACTGTTTCAAAACTGAATAATTTTTTTTAATCTTTAATTAATTAATTTACATAATTAATTAACCAAAAATTAATTAATTCTAGAAAAAATCACAAACTAAAATTCAAGTCCAGAAATTTGATTTTTTCCAGAATTAATTAAATAATCTCAGTAATTTAATCCAAAAAACAAATCAAACCAAAATTGATTTCAGATTACCAAATTGGATTTTAAATTAATTATAGAAAATTACAATTACCGAATTAATTTTCTAGAATCAAAACAAAAAACAATTTAATCGGAAAATCTAGCAACCTAGCACAGGGCTATGATACCAATTGAAAGGGGAAGAAAACCTGATTCCCTAAAACATAAAATATGCATAGATCACTAGATTATTCAAATTAAATTGCAAAGGGGTAAATTGCGTACCTGACATCATCGTATGTTGAAGCTGAAGACGATTTTGGAGTTTGTCGCCTTCCAGGGGATACACACTTTAAGTTTAGCGGAAGCACTACTGAAGGAACGTAATGTTCTCTCAAAATTGTTATGTTCCCCTGGAGACCATGACCCCTTATTTATAACTGATGATGATAGTTTCTATTTTGGTCTTTCAACAAAATAGAAATTTTTATTGGTCTCTACACTTATAATTCTATTACGAGTAGGACACCTCAATAGTCAACAATCTTAATTTGATCACAACTTTAATTTGACTATTTTAATTTGACTGCAATACATATTTAATATTTAAATATATTTAGCCCACACTTATAATTAATTAGAGGATTAATTTTAATAATTTAAAATTAATTTTAACAGATAAATTTATAATGTTATTTTTAATAATTTCGTGAAAAAACCTTTATCATGTAACCATGAATTACATATTTTTGCTCTAATATTGTTACACAACGTAGAAGCATATATATATGTATATATATATATATAGAGAGAGAGAGAGAGAGAGAGAGAGAGAGAGAGAGAGAGAGAGAGAGAGAGAGAGAGAGAGAAGTGCATTAAACAATGCTAAGAGAAAGACTAGACAATTAGAATTGTAGACAGAGACACCACTCCACCACCAACTTAAGCCCACAATTAATTGAGATGAACAAGACCATCTCATTCTCACACGTTATAAAATGTTTTTCTTTATTTTTTTTAAATATTTAGGTCATATTTGGTTGGTTTTGAAACTGCATACGTACGTAGTATCATTTATTTGAATAATATTTTTTTAGTCTCAAAATTACTGTATATATTTTTTATTTTAAATAAACATTATGTATTATTATTAATTTAATCAATAAATTTTATATATTATTTAATCAATAAATTTTATTTATTTATATAAAGAATCTTTTTTTATTAATTTAGACAAATGCATAAATTCTAAGAAAGCCACAATTTTCAAAATTATGCTTTTCTCCTCCTCCAATTATGAGGGGATTTCTCAAAAGTAGGCATAATTCATCCATTGACTCTCGCTATTTTGAACCACTAAAATTTCTTACCGACTGGCTTTAATTAGCTTACTGGTCAAAACACAAATCAGACGCCAAAGTGAAAGTATAAAATAAATCTTAAAATCAATAATCTGTTCAAAAAAAAAATCTTAGAATAAAAAATAATGTTTATATGTATCACTTTAAAGATTAGCTTCGGACAAGAAAATTTTAGAATTTCAATTTTTTTTAAAGTCCATAGTCAAAAATAATTTATGAATATGTAAATCAATGGCAGATAATATAACTTAAAGATATTTTATTTTTAATTAAAAAATTTTAAAACAAGTGCTATCAAGTAATTTAAAGTTATTAAATTTTAGCAATGTTAATTTTAGATATTGAAAAATATTATCAAACATGCACCTTCTGTGTAGTTCTGATTGATATAAAAACTGATTTGATAATATTTTAATTGATTTAACAATAAATAAGAAAAATCGGTCCTCCTTAATTAAAATTCAACAAGAATACCTAATATTTAGTATCGTGGGGTACACTATTTCTTGTGGATTTTTAATCAGAGTGTGATCGAAGGCCAAGAATAATGAATTTGGACAGACACTTTCATTCTCAAAATCCTCTACATATTAATTATAATTCAGGATTTTTGCCAGCAATTTTTTACTTTCTCCGATTATTTTAAATCTTATATGAAAATAATATATACAGATAAAAAAATAATTAGTCATTATAAATTTTATAAAAATTTTATTATAATTTATTTGAATATCTTTTTTTATCTCTCACCCTATTTATCATCTTTCAATAATTAATAGAGGTAATATTAAAAAATATTTTTTATACGACACTTAAAATAAGATAGAGTGAGCATTTTGAATTATTTTCTGCCTATATATAACTATATATATATATAATACTTTCTCCATTTCACTTTAATTATCGTATAAAAAAATATTTTTTATTCTACCTCAATTATCATTTTTATAAATTTAAAATAATATTAATTATAAAATTTTAAATTTATTTTCATGAGATAAAATATAAAGTCAATAATTAATAATAAAATAATAGTTGAAAGAGATAATTAAGTAAAATATTATAAATTTTTATACTCATAAATGATTTTTTTTATTATGTAAAATTATTTTTAAAATAACACTTGAAACGAAAAATTGATATCGCATATATATATATATATATATATATCTCCTAATCTAATTTATTTTTTTGGGGTCTAATAAAGAAAACTGACTAATAACAACCACCTTTCTTATATATATATATATATAACAAACAACCACCTTTCTTTGATTATTTAAAAATTAATTTGAAGCTCACTTCTAGCTGAAAAGAGTACAATAAAATTGCTAGATTTACAATATGTGATATTTGAATCTTAGCAACTAAGCATTACTGATAAATCCATAAAAGTCATACCAAACCAATTAATTCTCATTGGTTATGAACATACTAAAGCAAAATATAACAATATTTTAATCTTCAATTTTGCGTTAAAAAAAGGGAATAAATATATTATTTCCATTAATATTAGTATCTATGCTTAAACAAATTCTGATAATACAACCAAGAAATGTTGTCATATATATCTACAACATAATAAAAATCTTGTCTGTCTTGTAACTCAAGATTGCCTTTCTGATAATGCAGAATTGTTCTTTATGGAATAAGGACAAATAAAAAGGATATCCACAGAGGATGATAATACGAATAATTTACAGTTCTATTTAAATGAAAATGAAAGCATGCTTTCTTCAATATTCCTATAAAGGGATTGCTAAATTTTCTAACATTTCATTCATGAATATTTATTTATGCATTCTAACCATTCATTTCTTTCCCCTTTTTTTTAACCTTCAGAGAATTTTCTCATTTAATTAAGATTCTAGAGCTTTTATATATGCTATTTGCCAATGGGCTAAGCTAAGAGAGTACATGTGGTAATATTTCAATATTACCATTTTTCATATTATTCAAAAAAAAAAATCTAATTATACTATGAATTTATAATAATCCAACTGAAATAATAAGACTCTCTAAAACTTTATATTATTATCTTTCTTCATCTATATATAAAGTTAATTTTGAACCAAAAAATAATAATATATACATAAGGGAAAAAATTAAAAAACAATAAAATTGTCAATGTCATTTGGGTGATTATTGAGTTCTTTAACCCGCACACCTTTGTCTGTAATCTTCGTTTCTTGCTGTTGCTGATGAGAATCATTGTTATTATTAATTTTCTTCTCATCATCAACAATTTTTTGCTTTTCAACTTCATCTTTCACAAATATTCTTTCTGCAAATGACTCCACATCAATTTTCACATTTCCTTCTTTACTCTCAGTTGCCCAAACCTCATGAATCGCCGGCGGAATATACGGTGGCCTCTCCAGTTGCAAGATTAAGTCCCAATCGATGCCCTTGAAAAAATCATGGTCTTTGATTTCTTCAACTCTAATCCTTTCCCTCGGATCTTTAAGAAGTAATTTTCCTATTAAGTCTCTCAACGGCGTCGTTTCACCCACAAGGTCTGGCGATTTCGTTAAGATCCTGTAAAATGTTTCCTTCCTATTGCAACCCTTAAACGGCGTAACTCCGTACAACATCTCGTATAATACGACTCCTAGTGACCACCAATCGACAGCCGAATCGTGGCCGTGACCTTGAATGATTTCCGGTGCAACGTACTCTTCGGTTCCGACGAATGAGTTCGATTTCTCGGTTGTCGTTGATTCTGATCCGTTAGGCACAGGAACAGTGCTGTGACCTTGATCGGACGAATCGTCCGGAGAGATGCCGGAGTTACAGCAACGGTGAAAAAGTGAGATGCGCTTTTTGCGAGAAGGCTGGTGTTTATTAGGGACTGAGTTAGAATTCTTGAGTGCGTTTTTATGAGGTTTCTGAGAGAGCTTGGTGGAGAGATCGAAATCTACAAGCATTATATGGCCATTCTCTTGAATAAGAATATTTTCAGGTTTCAAATCTCTGTATGCCATGCCTAAATTATGAAGATACTCCAATACAAGAACCAATTCAGCTGCATAAAACCTGAGAAATTACCAAAAATAAAAAAAAATCAAAATCAATCTATAAATTTGACTACAACTCGAATCAAAGCGAAAATCTGAAATTCAATTAATTACCTGATCATATCGACAGAGAACATTCTTTCACTCTGTTGCTTTCTTAATTGATTAAGGTCACGTCCAGAGCAAAAATCAATAGCGTAGCCAACAATTTTCTCAGTGGCTAAAACTCCACGCAATTTAGGTAAAAGTGGATGCTTAAACTGGCTCAAAACTTGCCGTTCAAAGCAAACTCTTCTATATTCACTCTCATTAGATGCGATTTCCTTATTATTATTATTAGTATCATGCTTCTTCTCTACCAAATCCCTCAATATAACCTTCAACGCACAAAAATCACCAGTTTGCTCTTCTTCAACCAGGAAAACCACGCCTTTTGCTCCACGCCCAAGCGGCGTTATAACTTTGAGTACATCCAGATTCAAAACCGGCACTATACAATTACTTTCTTCGCCATGGTCGTTCATGGTAGCGGAAGCAGAAGGGAAATGAAACCGATCGGCCTGCCGGTGACGGCGGCGACTAGTGATGGTAAATCCGACGTCGTATATTCAATTTTCTTTTCAGAGAAAATGAGAGACGATTGATAATTTTGTGAGGAGCAACTTTATAAAAGAAAAGAGAGTCTGATTTGTGAGTTGGAAGTGTGCTGTGATGTGCTACGTTTTGCTGTTGGTATGTTTTTTTGTTTTCTTGGGGAAGAAGAATTCAAATATTTGCATTTGGAGCACGAGTTACTTTTGTTTTATGAGAGCGTGTGTCTTAGCGTGATTTGAACACGTAATGGTTTTGGTTTTTTCTTAATGACGTGGCGAGATCTTGTGGCATTTGGAAATTTAGAGGGTGAGAGTAAATTAAATTGAAAAAATTAAAAAGTAAAATTTGCATATTTTTTGCCCTTTTGCTTGTGATTACGTAAATATGTACGTGTGGACAAAGTGGGCCCGCTTCTAGAAACCGTGCGTAAAATCAAACTGAAAATTCGGCCGGTGATTATTTGAATTTTTTTGGACTTCTTCAAAAATACTTAAACAAATAAAAATATTTTTAAAATATTTTTCAATAATTTTAAAAATATCACATTTTCAGATATATAAATATAATATATATTATAAGTATACTTTATTTTTAAAAATATATATTTTTTTCAAAAATTTAAAATGTTATTACTAAATAAATATCTTTTTTTTAATCAAATAATGAAATTTCTTATAACATGCCTTGGTTTCTTCTAATGTAATTTTTTTCTATATAGAGAATTTATGGTTGCTATTACATATTTGAGAATTTTTTTTTATAAAAATTAAAATCTTAATTAACCGGTGTTAAACATCACATCAAGAAATTCAAAGCCTATATGCTGTTCTTGATTCCCAAGCAATGGTAAAATATGAAATTGTTCAACCTTATTACATAAATATATCAAAGAGAGGAAAAGAAAAGTTAATATACATTTAAATATCTATCAGATTTCTTTTTTCTTTTTCCTGCTCGTTTATAATTATCTTCTAAATGATTAATATTGTCTTTTTGATCGATAATGTTTTTTTTTTCTATTTTTTTAGCATATATTTATTATTATTTTTTTCAGTTTTGATATTGCTTTTAGTCTTATTTTTTTTTACTTTAGTGAGATTTAATTATTTTTCTTTCATAATAAATATTTTATTTTGTTAAATTATTTATATCAAACAATCGATATTATTTTTAAAAATATATAAAGATCAATTTAAAATTTAATAACTATCAAGGATGAATGTTTTGTCAGTTTAACACTCCATCAACACATTTAAAAATAAAATTGAAAAAAATTAAACTATTCTGTTATTTTAATACTTTTTGATGCACTTTTCTTTCTCATATCAAAATATGGTATTTTAATATACAAATAAAAATTCATGGTCTCCAAAAAAAATCGATTGTATTTCTTTTTTCATGATATATTTTTTTAAAAAAAATTATTATCCCATACTAATTATAATATGTATATTTTATTAATTATAATATGTAGATTTAAGCCATGTAGATTTTCACCCGTCAATTGAGCATGATGAACAGATAATTAAATATATCTTTTTTTTTTAACCATATAATTAAATATATCTAATAACTTATTTCCTTTTTTTAATTATTAATCAAATTAAATATTCGCTATAATTATTAATTTTCAACTTGAAATGAAAAATAGACAGCTTCTTTTACTATAATTTATGATTCAATCTAAAAATATTTTAATTGCCATCTAATTCTTAAGCTTCTATATTGACTTCATTTATTTTAATTATTTCATCCACTGTAATTCAAATTGTTCATTTTTTTTTATCAATTTACCATTGAAAAATAGAATTATTCTTTTTTTAAACCCTAAAAAAAAGTTTTAACATGGCCTGGAACTCCCTCTTACTACGGATTTATAATCCTTTTAAAAATATACTTCCTCCATCTTGATAGACATATCTTGTATTTTAAATTAAAAAATAATTATTTTTATTGAAAATATAATTTTTATATAGGGATATAATAGAGATTTAATATATTATTTTCATCCTAAATTGATAAATATAATTTTTTATTTTTTATTTGTTTCAAATTATAGTCACTTATCATTTTAATGAAATTATACATGTATTTAATATTTTTTATTAAAAATATTTAATAAAAATAATAAAAAATATATGTATAAATTTATATTTTTAATAAAAATAATTATTTTTAATTTTTATAAAATAAAATATATATCTATTAAATTAAAACAAAAAGAATATTAATTAATTCATTAAGATGATAAATGAGATATAAATTATAATTTAAGAAAAATAAAAATAATATGTCTATTAATTTAAAAGAAATGGAATAAGTGTTCATTAACCCCAACAAAACAACTATACTTTTACATTTTTATTTTGACTCTCAATCAATGAACTCTAGCTCGGTCCCCTAATTTCAACAGAGGCTGGAATAATAATTAATTAGCTGGAATATTTTGTTGAAGCTAATTATTATTCCAATAATACAGGCTTGAAAGTCAATTATCAATGAATGCTATGGTTTAAAAAAAATTATTAATGAATGCAGAATGGCATTTTTTGTCAAATGCACGCCTTTTGAAAATATGCAACAATTACTGTCAAAAATCAACCTTTTAAATTACCGTAGAAAGCCGATTATTAATGGTGTACATCGCACTTAGTATGAGAATTATTTTATTAAATTAGATGTATTTTTTAAATATATAATTATTTTAAAATAAAATTTAATAAAAATTTTTTTACCACTTTTACAATTCTACCTAACTCAATTTTAAAAAATAATTTATAAAATTTTATTTTACTATTGAATATATAAATTAATTAATAAAAATTATTTTAACTTAATAAAAAATTTCAAATTTAATTTTTTACATATATAGCTGTATTAAAATTTAGTATTAAAAAATTTATCGTTCGGTTCTATACAGCTCAACTATAAAAATATAATTTATAAAAAAAATTAATTATAAAAAATAAATTAAATAATTTTTATTTGATAAATTAATATTAGATTTTATAGATTTTTTTATTATAATTCATGTATAAAAATATCATTTTATAAAAATGAACTTGAATCAGTTCATACAGTTCCATTTAAAAAACAAGGCCTTTTGCAAAACACCTGCGAAGATTGGCTTCGCCAAATGCCAATCTTTTCAAAATCCCTTCTCACGCCGTTTCAATTTTCTGCCATCTTGTTCTTTTGTTTCTTCCTCGTATTTACCAAAGATTAAAAGGCAGAGATCTTGAACAAGTTGATAACTATAATGGACCCCCCATGAAGAGCGATAGTTTCAATGAAACTGGGCGGTCTACCTCAGAGAGGAGACACTATAGAACTGATTTGGTGACTCCATTTATCTTCAAGAATTTGCCGTTACCACAAAAGCGACCTGACGACTGATGCAATTAATTCCATAGTTTACCCAAAAAAGCTATGGTTTGTGGAACATCTAGAATTCCATAGTTTACCTCTAATTTACCCTCCTTCCCTTCATTAAAGCAAATTCAATTTCTCCTCTAATTTATCCCCATCCAAACATAGCCTTAATTTTTAACCAACCATCTGCTGACTGCTATCATCCTAAAATTGATCCAACTCATTAATTATTTCGATCATTCATGCAAAAGGGTTCATTATATCAATAAATGTTTTAAAATTTTCATTTATTTTCATGCCTTTACAGTCTTAAAAAAAATATGAGGTAAATATTTATATTTTGATTAAATTTAAATATAAATATTTACAAATATTTTCTTGGCCAAATAAAAATTTAAATTGGGGCTAATGTAGATTTTGAGCGCCCTAACTCTTTAGATAGTTAAAAGTTGTATAAGAATTAAACATCCCTCATATTCTAACTTAGTGCGGTCATTTCTGGTTTCTGTCCAAGACTAGGGTTACTGCCAGCTCATTTGGCCACCGGCAGCCCTGAGTTTTTCTTTCTTTCTTTTTGTTTCTTTTGGTTTTCTCTAGTTTTAGTTATTTTCTTCCATTTTGGTTTAGATCTAACTTTACAAGATCCTTTTTTTCTTATTTTGCTAGATCTAGCCTTCTATGGTTTGTTGGACTACCACTTTGATGGGGTTTGATGATTATTTTGTTGATCTAGCAGGTATGAGTTATACAACATAATTCAAGGTCTTCTTCCCCTGAAGCGGTTCAGCCCTACTTTTCTATTTTTGGCTGTGCGTGTTCCTTCGACTTACCTCTATCTCTATTCAACCAAGATATGAAAGGGGAAGAAAATCTGATTTTCCTAAATAAAAGGGGAAGAAAACTTAATTCCCCTAAAACCTAAAATATGCATAGATCACTAGATTATTCAAATTAAATTGCAAAGGGTAGAATTGCGTACCTGACATCATCGTATGTTGATGCTGAAGACGATTCTGGGGTTTGTCGCCTTCCAGGGGATACACACTTTAGGTTATGCGGAAGCATTACTAAAGGAATGTAATGTTCTCTAAAATTGTTATGTTCCCCCGGAGACCACGACCCCTTATTTATAACTGAATAAATGATGATTAATTTCTATTTTGGTCATTCAACAAAACAGAAATTCTTATCGGTCTCTACACTTATAATCCTATTACGAATAGGACACCTCAATAGTCAACAATCCTAATTTGATCACAACTTTAATTTGACTATCTTAATTTAACTGCAATACACATTTAAATATTAAATATATTTAGCCCACATTTAGGATTAATTTTAATCAATATAAAATTAATTCTAACAATCTCCCACTTGGGCTAACATATATTAAATGTAATTGTATATACCTTAATGAGCTCATAAAAGCAGTCATACTGAAGGTGCCTCAAACAATCTCGTCCATTGATTATATCGATAAAGGACTGAAGGGCCAGTAGCCACATTCATCGTGACTCAAACCACCATCAATCACATTACCAATACTCTCAAATGACATAGATCAATAATAGGAGTGTAGCATGGAAACTACATGTAATGTGATCTAATCATGCCTGTTTCCAACTGGTCACACTTTAGTGAGATCAATCAATAATAATACAGAGTGTAGCAAAATAAATACTTTATTTTCTGCAGAAACTGAATGTACATAACAAAATATATCCATTACAAAACAGAGCATACACAAATATAATGTAACCATAATGAACAAACTCCCACTGAAACTAATCAGTCTCAAATAATGTGACACCCATATGAGCAGTGTGCTCATGAAAAACTTTCGGTATCACAGCCTTAGTGAGCCGATCCGCAATCATGGAGTTTGTTCCAATATGCTCTATGGATATCTGTCCACTCTGCACTCTCTCCCTCACAGCCAGAAACTTTATCCCAATGTGTCTCGATCGAGAAGAGCTTCTGTTGTTATTGGAGAATAAAACTACTGAGTTATTATCACAGTATAACTTTAATGGTCTTTCAATGCCATTCACAATGCGCAGCCCTGTGACAAAGTTCCTCAGCCAGATTGCCTGGTTGGATGCCTCATAGGTTGCTACAAATTCTGCTTCCATGGTGGAGGTAGCCACTAGAGTTTGTTTCACACTCTTTCAAGAAATAGCACCACCAGCCAAGAGATATATGTAGCATGAAGTGGATTTTCGACTGTCTTGGCATCCCGCGAAATCAGAATCAGTATACCCAATGATCTCAAGCTGATCTGATTGCCTGTATGTAAGCATATGTCCCTTAGTTCTCTGAAGATATCTCAAGACTCTTTTGGTTGCTTTCCAATGATCCATTCCTGGATTGCTGAGATATCGCCCTAACATGCCAACTATGAATGAAATATCTGGACGAGTGCAAACTTGAGTATACATCAGACTCCCAACTGCAGACGCATAAGGAATCTTCTGCATCTCCTGAATCTCAAGTTCACCATTTGGACACTGATCAAGACTGAATTTATCTCCTTTAGCAACTGGGGTATCAATTGGTCTACTGTTGTGCATACTAAATCTCTTGAGCACTTTCTCAATATAGCCCTTTTGTGATAATCCAAGAATACCTCGAGTACGGTCTCGATGTATTTGAATCCCTAATACAAAAAAAACTTCACCTAAATCTTTCATCTCAAAGTGTTTTGAGAGAAAGACTTTGGTCTCGTGCAGCAAGTCCTTACAGTTAGTAGCAAGCAATATGTCATCCACATATAAAACCAAAAAGATAAACCTACTCACACTGAACTTGTGATACACACAATCTTCCACAACATTTGTCTCAAAACCAAAAGAGACAACTACTTCATGGAACTTGAAGTACCACCGACGAGAAGCTTGCTTGAGTCCATAAATGGATTTCTTTAATCTGCATACCAGTCGCTTTGGGTCTCCAGACACAAAGTTTTCTGGCTGCACCATATAGATAGTTTCATCAATGTCTCCATTGAGAAACGCAGTCTTCACATCCATTTGATGTAACTCAAGATCAAAATGTGCAACTAGAGCCATGATTGTCCTAAAAGAGTCCTTCGATGATACTGGAGAGAAGGTCTTTTTATAGTCAATCCCTTCTTTCTGAGTGAAGCCTTTAGCTACAAGACGTGCCTTATATCTTTCCACATTACCTTTAGAATCCCTCTTGGTTTTAAATATCCATTTGCAACCAATGGGTTTCTTTCCTTCAGGTAATGGGATAAGATCCCAAACTTGATTGTCTTGCGTAGATTTATATTCTTCACTCATTGCCTCAATCCACTTATGAGAGTTGGAATCCTGCATGACATGATGAAAGCTGATTGGATCATCTTCCACCATGTCTACAGTGTCCTCATGTTCCTGAAGATATACTACATAATCATCTGGAATAGCATTTCTTCTCTCTCTAGTGGACCTCCTTAAAGGCACAGGTTCTGGCTCAAATTCTTGAGGTTGTTGAGCTTGTACTTGAGGAAGAACAACTTCTTCATCCTGATGGGGAAGTTGATCAACATTGTCTTGTATTGGATCCGGAATTGCTTCTGGGATATTAACAATTCTAGGAACCTGAATAGTCCCAGGAGCAAAGATAGAAATCGACACTGAGTGTTCCTGACTCGATCCCTCCTCAAAGACAATGTTTCTAACCTTACTTCTCCCCCAAACTCAACATCCTCAAAAAATTTTGCAATTCCCGTCTCAAAAATAGATCTGGAAGTAGGATTATAAAACTTAAAACCCCGAGATCGCTCATAATAACCAACAAAGTAGCTACAGTTTTGGAGTCCAATTTTGTCTCATTAGGCCTATAAGGCCTAGCCTCAGCAGGACATCCCCAAACTTGAAGGTGCTTTAGACTGGACTTGCGTCCAGTCCAAAGCTCATAAGGTATTTTTGTAGCTGCTTTAGTTGGTACTCTGTTAAGAAGATAGACTGCTGTCTTTAATGCTTCTCCCCACAGAGACTCAGGTAAACAAGAATGACTAATCATACTTCTAACCATATCCATAAGAGTCTTGTTACGTCTCTCAGATACACCATTCATGCTATGTGTACCAGGCATGGTGTATTGAGGGACTATACCACAGTCCTGCAGGAAAATAGCAAATGGCCCTGGACGTTGTTCACCTGAACCGTCATATCTGCCATAGTACTCACCTCCACGGTCAGATCTAACAGATTTAATCTTCTTTCCGAGTTGATTTTCAACTTCGGCCTTATAAGATTTGAAAACGTCCAGAGACTCAGATTTTTCATGAATGAGATATAGGTACTCATAACGTGAGTAATCGTCTATGAATGATATAAAGTATCTTTGATCATTCCTAGTTACTGTAGGGAATGGGCCACAGATGTCCGTATGTATCAACTCTAAGATGTTTGATGAACTATTGGCACCTAATCTCTTTTGTTTAGTCTGTTTACCTTTAATATACTCAACACAGGAGTCCAAATCTGTGAAATCAAGTGTATTTATGATACCATCTGACACAAGACGCTCTATTCTAGATTTGGATATGTGACCCAAATGTCTGTGCCATAGAGCAGCTGAGTCATCCATATTCAGTTTCATTTTGGTACCTATAGTACTAACTTGCAGGGTCTCATTATAAGAGGTATCGATATCTAACATATATAGATTATGAAGTGCATACAAGAAACCAGTACCTAAAATTTTTGAATCCATAGATAAAGTAACTTTATTGTTTCCAAATGAACAAGTAAAACCAGATTTGTCTAAATGGGAAACAGAAATTAAATTCCGCCTAAAAGACAGAATAACAAAAGTATCTACTAGATCCAAAAAAATTTCTAGTTCTTAAACGCAATCTAAAATGTCCTATTGCCTCTACTTCTACCGGTTCGCTAGTTCCCATATAAACGTGTCTTTCACCGTCAGTTGGCTTTCGGTAACTTAGGCAACCCTGCATCGAAACACTTATGTGACTAGTAGCACCAGAATCTATCCACTAAGTGTTTCTAGGTACCGAAGTTAAATTAACTTCAGAACAGACTAAAACCAAATATTTTCCCTTATCAGCAGTCTTATTATCAGTATTTTCATTCATAGGGACAAAGTTGAGATTACACGGCATGCTAGCTGAATTCAGAGAAAATAAATAATAATAAATGACATAAGCTCACAATCCACAAAAATTGAAACAAATCACAGAAGTAGAGTTCAAATATTGGAAACAAGATACCGGACACAACATTAATATTTTCATCTTTGGACATAAAATATTAACTGTAATTGGTATCTCAACGCAGTAATCAAATATTGACAATTCAGTCCTATCAAATAATAAACCTTCCTTTGGGCCGATTTATTATCCACATGGATGAACACATAATAATTATCACATATTTATTACCGCAATATATTCTCAATTCAGCCAGATAGCAACCTTCCTTTGGGCCGGTATGCTACCCGCAATGAATTTTAATACACCTATTTAATATCCCAAATAAATCAATTTACACAGTAGAGGTCACTTTGGTGACTTTTTGCTTCAATTAATTTATTATTAAAAATATTAAATACAATCAGGACTAAAATACCAAAATTTAAACTCAGTTGAATTAAATTTTAAATTACAATCAAAATTGCAATTTTAAAATTAAATGAATTTTTCTAAAATAAAAAAAAATAAAAAGGAGTAAGGTAAATTTTTTTTAAAACGTTTACTGTGTTCTTTTAAACCAAAACGAAGAACAAAAATTTTTTTTTTTAACGTTTACTGTGTTCTTCTAAACCAAAACGAAGAACAAAAAAAAAATTTTAAACGTTTACTGTGTTCTTCTAAACCAAAACGAAGAACAAAAAAAAATTTTAAACGTTTACTGTGTTTTTCTAAACCAAAACGAAGAACAAAAAATTTTTTTTAATTAATTAATTTACATAATTAATTAACTAAATTAATTAATTCCAGAAAAAATTACAAACCCAAAATTGAAGTCTAAAAAATTCGATTTTTCCAGAATTAATTAAATAATCTCAGTAATTTAATCCAAAAAACAAATTAAACCAAAATTGATTTCAGATTACTAATTTCGATTCCAAATTAATTCTAGAAGATTACAATCACCGAATTAATTTTCTAGAATCAAAACAATAATCAATACCGCAATTTAATCGGAAAATCTAGCAACCTAGCATAGGGCTCTGATACCAATTGAAAGGGGAAGAAAATCTGATTTTCCTAAATGAAAGGGGAAGAAAACTTAATTCCCCTAAAACCTAAAATATGCATAGATCACTAGATTATTCAAATTAAATTGCAAAGGGTAGAATTGCGTACCTGACATCATCGTATGTTGATGCTGAAGACGATTCTGGGGTTTGTCGCCTTCCAGGGGATACACACTTTAGGTTATGCGGAAGCACTACTGAAGGAATGTAATGTTCTCTAAAATTGTTATGTTCCCCCGGAGACCACGACCCCTTATTTATAACTGAATAAATGATTATTAATTTCTATTTTGGTCCTTCAACAAAACAGAAATTCTTATCGGTCTCTACACTTATAATCTTATTACGAATAGGACATCTCAATAGTCAACAATCCTAATTTGATCACAACTTTAATTTGACTGTAATACACGTTTAAATATTAAATATATTTAGCCCACATTTAAAATTAATTTTAATCAATATAAAATTAATTCTAACGAGATAGTCCATTGACATTTTGGGAAGCTCATTATTTTCAACTCATCTTCATGGTATCATCTGAATTTGTTGTATTTTCCCAATCAAATACATTTTGTCTTTTTTTTACCCTCAATTCCTTTTCTATCCGACGATGTATGAGAGGTGTGGTTTAGGAATAGGTTTTAACTGTATCTTCCAATTGTACTGCTGTCTAGCTACTATTTCAAGGCTTCGAGCCTTGTTTCCTTCTTTAGCCATTACACTTTCAATCTCTGGCCGATTTGTTTGGATGTAGTGTTTTTTTTTTTTTTTTTTGCCAGGACACTTTGGTTTAGGGTTTTGATTTGCTTTGGGTTTCATGGATCTGACTTCCCTTTTCTTGTTGTTCTCCACGGTAAAGTTGTATTAGTTAAAAGGATGGTTGTTCTTTGCAATGACAGGCTACTGTCTTTTGTTCTTCTTGCTGGTGCTTCACTCCTATTTGTAGTCTTGTTTGTTTTAGTATCTGATATTTTACTTAGTTTATGGGTAGCTTGTTATGTTTGGTTTGTACTGCTTCCTTTATGGGACTATATTATGGTTCTCTTTGTCTAATGAAAATTATCTTTTACTGATTAAAAAAAAAAAACCCTTTAGATAGTTTTTGAGATGTGCTTCTTTCTAGATTTTATAATAAGAATTCACTCATTAATGTATTTAGTTTTTTTAATAAATAAGTAAATTATTATTCCATATATGATATTTTGATCTAATTCTTTTTATAAAATTAATTAGATACTTATTATGTTTTATTTTGATTGAATAATTAGTGTTTTAATTTTTATATATTAATTAAAAATATAATAAAATTTTAATATCTAAATTAACCTTTCCATCACCCTCTTCCTCGTTAACCATTACCAACCTAATCATTATGTTCATCTTTTTTTTTCTTTTTTAATTTCAGTTTATTCATCTTTTTCTTGTTTCTTCTTTAATTTCATTATTAATTTTTCTTTTTTTTCTTAAAAAAATCAAAAATTAAAATTATGAAATGATAGCAATTAAAGGTGGTAATAATTGAATAAATAATATGAAATGTTAATGAATAAAGAAGAAATGGCAGTAATTGAGCGAATTACAACGAAAAGGAGGAGATGGAGACGACAACAATAATTCATAAATTGATAAATGGAGTATTTGTTTTTGGATAAAATATTGATAAATTTAAATTTTTATATTAAAAAGTTATTATTTTTTCTTATTTTATTTCATTTTCCTTTTAATTTTATCGATATTATTATTTAATACTTTATTTCTTTTTATGGTTTTTTTAATTTCTATGGTTGAAATGACAAATTTAAGAAAATGAAGAATATTTTATTTTTAAGGATTCTATTAGTAAAAAAGTGACAAAATTTCTATTTTATTATAAAAATAAAATTGAGAAATTATTTAGTTAATTTAACTAAACAAAAGTGATTATTTTGTGAATTAAATCAAGGAGCTTTTATAAAATTACCCCCAAAAAGTAAATTTATTTACAAAAATATTATAAAACAAAAAAATATTTTCACTCCTACAAAAAGTTTAATTTTTTTTTAAAAAAAATATCATATCTCTACCTCAAACAATATTTTACTTCACATTAGGAATGTGTATCTTGCCCGTTGGCAGTGCCTTGGGCCAGCCCAACGGAGCCCAAGGTATTTAAAAAATAAAATAAATTAATTTTAATTAATTATATTAATATTTATAAATAATTATACTAATTTTTATGAATAATTCTTTATATTATAAAAATTATAGCATTAATAAATTTAAAATAATATGTAACATATAAAAAAATAATTAAAATTATAATATTAATAATTAAAATATATGTATATATATAATAATTTGGGCCTAAATAACTTAGCTTGCTAGCCCGAATAGCCACTTAGGCTAGGGCTGGAGTTCGAGTATCATTTTTTTTTACTCGAAATAGTTTGGCCTGGATTGCAGGGAAGGGCTAAACCTAGCCCAACTCAATCCGAGCACAATCCTTCTTCACATCTCATTTTTTTTAAATTTTACTGTAAAATTAATATTTCTAATAAAATAATAAATATTAATATTTTAAATTATATTCTTGACATATAAATATATTAATTTAAAAAAATATTTAATTATAATTACAAATAATAAATAATAATTATAAAAAATAATAATAATAATGAGCAAAATATATAAAAATATTAATAAAAATTATATTTATTTTTAAATAAATTTTATATATTATAGACATAAAAAATATTAATTTGATATTTGATATTATATAAATATTTAATAGATATTATATATATATATTTGGTGTATGTTTTATAGATATTACAGGTATTTGATAAATATTATGTGCATATTATATATTTATTATATATGTTTTTTGTATATTATGTAGATGTTGCGTGAATATAAAAGTAAAAAAAATTAAGTTAAAAATATTAAATAAATTTTATAGATATTTTATATGTGTTTGATAAATATTATGTATATATTATAAATGTTATTTATATATTATGTATTCGTAAGATTATAACATGAAAAATTTATTTATGAATAAAAATATAAATAAATTAAAATTAAAAAAATTAAAAACCATTGTATAAAAACTTATAAAAGAAAAAAGAAAAACCCGGGTGTATAGGATTAAAAAAAAACCGCTGTCTATATTTTAAAAAAAAGGCAATTCACATTGCGGTACTTGGTGTAATTTTCTGTTAAATCAATTATCACATCTACGCTATATGTACTTATAAAGATATATATATATATATATATATGAAAAATTGAATTTATAATAGAAAAATTTCAGAATGTATTACAATACATTATTTATATTTAATAATTTTTTGATGCTTAAAAACATTAAAAAAAAAAAGAGGTAAAAAGAAAAAGGTTGATAATTTAGCTGGTCATGTTTAGTGGGCTTTGTATGTTGGTTGAACACGCGAAGGCCTTTTTAAATAAACAAACCAACCCATACTAAACCAAGAAAACAAAACAAAAAAGTTTCAAGCCCCAGACACTCTGCACCTTAACAAAGATGTGGATAAGCTAACCAACGACTGTTCAGTAAAACATTCCACTTTCCTTCCATTTGTCTCCTCTCTCTCTCTCTCTGCAAAATATAATGGCGACGCACTTTGCGATTCTGGCGGTTATCGGCCATCCAGCGGATTTCGCGTGAATGGATAAACGGAGGCTCGCCGTTCTCTGCTCCCATCTCCGCCCCTTATCTCCTCCCCCTCCTGGTTCTGCTCATACCCCATTGTCGCTTTCTAACTGCGTTTCTGACAAGAAAGATAATCGGCAAAACGACTGTGTTTTCTGTAAGATTATTCGTGGAGAGTCGCCTGCTTTTAAGGTGGTTCGCTTTTTTCTAGTATTTGAATTTAGTTACTTGCATAGAATTTGTGAATTTAATAATTGAAAGTACAATCGTACTTCACGGATAATAATTAAAAATTATTATTTTTGTTTGCTGTTCTTTGAATCTTGCAGCTTTATGAAGATGATACGTGCATCTGTATTTTAGATACGAGCCCACTGATTCATGGGTAAGGTATCATTTATACAAAGCTCAATTCTTCTTGTATAATTTAGAAATCCTTATTGCTTTTTTGAATGAATTGCTATGATTATACAGGTTTCATATTAACTGAAAACTCTTACTAGATGCCTTAAGCTTAAATCAACTGTTGAAATGAGATTAAAAGAAAAATTAATTGAAGACACAATCTTAGCCTCTGTTATTAGAATTTTAAATTGAAATTTCTAGTAAAAACATTTACCCAAAATTTCCCTTTTGTACTCCGGCAAAGTGCTAATTTCTTCCCCCAAAAGAGATGGTCCTTAAGTCCGTTGCTGAGTGTTAAGCCATTGTAAATTATAACGACATAAAGCTCAAACCTTGTCTTGATTACCTTCTGGAAATGTGCCTTTTCTCTGTAGTTGTTAATTCTTTTGTTACCTGGGGCTTGTTTTGTTCATGAAATAGCAAAAATAGAAGGGAATCTAATTGTTATTCTAGGTGGAATACCTATATTCAGCTTTAGTTCAAATTTAGAAGTGGAATAATTATTTCATGAAATAGAAAATTTATAATCACAAGTTTTGGTTGAAAGTTTTAAATATATAATAATTTATTATATATTATAAATATTTTTATAACTTATAAAATATGAATTTCATAAAAAGAGAATAATTGCTATTCCATTCAATGGAATAGTTATTTTTCTTTCCCCATTTCATTTTTTTGAACCAAGTAGGAATTTAGTTCTAAATGTTTATCCATCTTCTTTTCTGATCATTTGGTTTTGTTTATTTCCTAGGCACTCTCTTATTATCCCAAAATCTCATTTTTCTTGCTTGGAAGCGACCCCTCCATCTGTAAGTTTTCTCTCCTTTTGGTTACAGACATTGACTGTTGTCTTTATGTTCCCATCTCAACTTATTGACAGCCTGACAGGTTTCTTTTGGAAATATTAATGGAGTCTTGTTAATTATCAGCCAACTTAAAATATGTTAAATCTGTTTGTGTTACAGAAGTACTTATTGGATTACATTTACCATTTAAAATCATGTTAATCTTAATTTATGCTTTATCCTGTTTCAAACAAAGTACTATTTCTATATATATATATATATATGTATATAAGGTTTACTATCTGAGTAAAGTGTTGCTAGCTTGCCTTGGCTTGTATCTGCCTCTACGTGGTTTCCTCATATTTGTTTGATTTCCACATATTTGTTTGAAGTGAATGTTGTTGGACGCTTTCTGTTTAAAGAAAAGAAAAAATTTGGATTAGGAGGTTCATATTTTATATATGTGTACTTACTGAAAATGAAAATTTTCATAAATGTGGCAGAGTTTGATCTTTTTCATTTGTTATGCTCAATGTTGTCCCACTGGATCGATCCAAAACATAAAGACACAGCACTTTGTATTCTCATAAGTCAAACTCAATTCCATACTAGTTCATATGAGAAATTTAGTTCTTCATCATTATTTTGTAGTTATGAGAGTTTCCACAGTTCATGTTATTATTCCTTGGCAAGAGAATCCTATATTGAGTTTTAGATCAGACGTGGCAACAAATCTTTGGATGGTGATACAGCATCAATACAGACTGCAAAGAATGAGGAGTTGTATATTTTGCCTCTAGTATGTTCTTGCTGTCGGAAGTGAGAGTTTCTAGTTTGTGAGAAAGACAGGGTAAAAGGGGAGAAAGATAGAATCTTGACTCCTAATAGAAGGATGAACTGAAAATTTCATTTGATTTTGAGCTTTTGGGGGAGGGCAGGGGGTTGTGGATTCTTACTTCTGAGCTTAATGGTTCAAGTTATGCGGGCTCTTCTGTTAAGGTATTCTTTTCGAATGGACTGCACTTTTGAAAAACAAGTGTAGGTTTTCACCAGAAATTAAGGAATGAAAATAGTAGGATTAGCAATGTAGATCCATTTTCCTCTTTGGGCTGTGTACACTACTTTCAAATCCCAAGCAATCAATTTTTGTGAAGCCAAACTAAATTTAAATTTCCTCCTCATTCTCTCTCCCTCCTATAAAAACAGGGAGCTTGAAAAATGGCATTTTTTTACCAAGATAAATTGATTTCCATACTGGTTTCTGCATACAAACATGTGTGAACCCAAGGTCCATTTGCCCTCCTTTACCTTTTCTTTTTTTCATTTTTTAAATGTTTTCTTGAGTTGAATACAAATTCTTTCCAACAACACTTATCTAGTCATCCATAAGCAACGTGTGTATATGAAGCTATAGAATTGACATACTCAGATTCTTCCTTGAGTCTTTTTTAAGCAGATAAATATATGGTATGGGTCTTCTAAGGAATTGGGTATGCAGGTGATTGCAGCAATGTGTTCAAAAGTGCCTTTCATTGGCAATGCAATAATGAAAGCTACTGGTTCTGGTATGCGTTCATCATTCTTACTGCTGTTTAGATCAACTTATTTCTCTCTTTACCTGGCATTTTTGGTTACTCTTCTATTTGCTTGATTATGATATTTTCTTAGTTGATATTGATGTTTTGGAATTAAAACCATATGAAATTGGCTTTTTCTAGATGGCATGTTAGGGATTGGCACTGGTAGGTTGAACTCTGTTAATACAAAACAAGCACCTATGCACCCTTCTTTTGATCAGGTGGCTGGGATATATAGCTAGGTGGAACCTTCTCCCCCTCACTGGTTCTACATCTGGTTTCCTGGGTCATCTTTCTTTATACACCCCACTATAAAACATGGAATGCTACCACACTAGCCCAAGTGTGGGTTTGAACTGACGGCCAACTGGATCTCAACAATTTGATTATTCTATTTAAAAAATTATTGCATATCCTTGTTGTGTAACGTCTAAGACAAGTCGACATTCAAAATGTTGACTTGCATTGGCTAACTTTATCATGACCAAATTCATTATTCTTTGGGAAATATTTTCTGAAATACACTAATGTGATGAATATTCATTATTTACCCTAATTTGACAAAAATTCATTTACACTCCTAATATAAGTTGCTCAAGCCCAAGCTTCTATTATGGCCGAGTTGAATTTAAATATTCTTTAGTTGACCCAACAGGAGCTCACAAGAAGTTTGACTTATTATACCCGCAATCTGAACTCCAATCATAATTTGACGGTAAAATTATAATCAATTTCATCACACTTGAATTGCCATTGCCATAGGGCAAACTTTGACCATAATGAAGGTCAAGTTGATTGCCAGAAGCATAGTTTGGATTGAGGACCTAGCTTTGTGACTCTTGAAAAATGCTGAGGATTAATTTGAGTTATACTGGATTAGATTATATAACTAATAGCTTCATAATATAATAAAGGAAAACAAGATATATAGGCTGTGTTTTTGGAGGGTTGAAATAAGGATGAAAGAAAATGTGGAAAACATATTTAGCTAATATTATACTCAGATACATTATCCATTCACTTTGTTTCCTCCTCCTTCCCACTTCCCAAACACAGCCTTTTAGGCTTTATTTTAACAGCCTTGACAGTTGAAGGAAAATAAGGGAAAATGTATTTAGTCAATAATATAATCAAGAGTCGAGATAATTTTTGCTCTTAATGTGTCTAAGCTAATATTACGTGCTACTTACATTTTACTCCAATTTTCTTTTTTCTCATGCTCCATCCTTCCAAGTAGCCCTTAGGGATTATTTTTATTTAATTTGTTACTAAGAAATTCAGTTTTTCTTCATCTCTGTAAATTTTATGTTACCTTCTTGTATTACTCTTTTCTAGTTTATTAGAAATAATATAATTATTTTTTTTATACCATTTCTAGCAAAACTTCAGCAAGTTCACTGCAGTATCCTTTGAATTTTATGCAGATTCATTCAATTTGTTGGTTAATAATGGTGCAGCTGCAGGCCAAATAATATTTCATGTAAGTTCTTCTGAAATTTTGTTTTGATTTAAAAAAAAATGCTAGTAAATCTACAATCACAATTGTTGACTTTCTTTTCCATTTTCAACTGAATCAAAACGAGCCTGCTGTTTATATTTGTCTGGATCCTTTGGGAAACAAATCTTTGAGATTCTTGTTATGCTAAGTTTGTGTTATAACATGGATATTTCAGACTCACGTTCATATAATCCCTCGTAAGGCACACGATTGCTTATGGACCACTGAGGTATGCAACACTTTACTGTAGGTTTTTTCTATTCAAGCAAAAGAAGATATTCAACTCGGAAAAGTATATGATAGTTGAAATTTTACAGAGTTTACGGCGGTGCCCCTTAAATTTCGACCATAGAGCTTCTCAATTTGTTAACTGTGTTCGCAAACAGTTAATGAACATTTCTGAAGATGGGAAGGGCCAAGAATCCAGTCTCTCTTCAAATTAGTGGGATTACTGATCTTTTATGCAGTTGTTTATGGATACCGTATAAGAATGTACAATGAGAGTGTATAGTCTCATTATTTGAGAATGTAGGTAAATTGCAGGACATGTTATGGTTTTTGCGAGACATGCACTGGTTTGCTGTATGTATTCTCCATTGGAACCGACTTGATTTAATATCAAAGAACACTTTTTTAAAGAAAAAAATGAAAATAGAAAATCAGCCAGAAACTTGTTAGGTGTTTGGACATTTTATACATATTGAATTAGAAAGGTTTGTTGACTAATGGTGTTTGTATGTATTTAGTATTTCTGTATTCCCTATTATAGGCTAAGTTTGAATAGTAATTTTATGTTAAGATAAATAGAGGAGATTTTTTTTTTAATTTTTATTCATATAACTTAAATCCAATAACAAGAGAAAAATATCTACAACATCATTGTTTTTTTTTTTGAACCTACAAGTCGAGCAAGCAAACATTACATTCCTTATATTTAAGAGTTTCTGTACTTGTGTATATATATATGTATATATGGGTGTGCGTCAATTTGTGGTTTTTGCTGGAAATTTGAACCATTGAGTTCTATTTAGCGAACATGAGCTTTACAAAATTTTATACAATTCGTTGGCGACTTGGAGTTTGATGTGAATATAAATATTCATATTATTATAATAAATTTAGTTTTATGAAATTCAATAACAATCACCTTAAAAATTTTAGATGCTAATATATTTTAAAAGCTCAAAAAACACAGGTCGAAAATTTGGAAAGATGTCAGCAATAGAGAATGGTCCCAGCGGGGCTCGAACCCGCGACCTTCGGCTCATAAGACCAACGCTCTAACCAACTGAGCTACGGGACCAGCTGATGTTGGTTGCACCTTATTATTTTCTTAACATAAAATAATGGGCACATAAAATGCAACTATTCCCTGTTGAAATCATTTAAATATTTGCTATTGCGAATGCAATGCTATTTTTTTCAATAGATAAAAGTTGAATTTACCCATAATGCATAATTATATTTAAAATTAAATGTATGAAAAAATTTTCAATTTAGGATTTATTTAACTTAATTTTCTTTTTAATTTAAATAAATAAATAAATAATTTTTTTTTAATTTTGAAAATGAAAGAAACCTAAGACATCAAACATTAAGGAAGATGTTCTTTATACATGTTCATTTTTTTCTGTTTCAGCATGTTCATTTTTTCTGTTTCAGCATTTTCATCATCTTCTAGTGGAATTTTTATTGTGAAACGACAAGCAATGTTGTATTATGCTGGAGAAAATTGAGGCCTTTGTGCAAATTAAACGACAAGCAACATTTTATTTATGCTAGTGATTGTTGATCATGTGAGTGAAAGGGGTTGAAAGATGAAAGGTGTTTATGCAATAAATGAAGGAACTTCGGTGTGTTGCATCTAAATTTGAAAAAATATTACTTTTACATTTTAAATTGATAAACATATTTTCTATAATGATAAATATATATATATATATATATATTGTAACATTTTGATTTATATTTTTTTATAAATTAAAATTGCTATCAATATTTGCAATTTAATCTTACTAATAAATTCAGTCCAAAATAAGGGTTAAAAGTTAGAATTTGTACGCCTAATTTAAAAATATTGTGAATTACTTTGTATAAATAAAATTTCGTTCTTTTTTTTTTAATCATTATTGCTATCGAATTCCTTAAAAGTTGTGGACCTCTCTAATGGGCTTTTTTTTTGGTTTATGGATTTGCTGTAAATATATCTATTTGCTACAATCCAAAATAATCGAGCCACATGCTTGAATAACGTCCAGACCCCGAGACGGCTTAGCAAGTAAGTTATTGTCCGGGTTTTTTTTTTTAAATATAATATTTTAGAAAAATATTATATTATAATTTTATATATTTATTAATAATTTTTTAAAATATTCTATAATTTTTATATATTAATGTATATTTCTAAAAATGAGATATAATTAATGTATATTTCTAAAAATGAGATATATTTTAATATATTGAATATATATTAATGACATTGCTACTTCAGGGGGAGTCCGCCTAGCTCTTAGAGTTCGGGCCCGGATGATAGTTGCGCATAGTCTCCAAACTGCAAGATGAGAGATGAGCGAATCAGGCTTCACCGGAAGAGGCTCCGATGTCTAAGTCAGTGCTCAATCTGTTTGAAGAGAGCAAGTGGAGAGCTCAATCTGTCTAAAGAGAGTAAGTGGAGAGAAAAGAGGAGGAGAGAGCCCCCTTTTTACTTGTGGAGGTCTGCCTCTTATATATAGATAGTGTGTGGAAGGCAAACCCGAATGTATCGGAGAATATTTAAAAAGTTGTGTTGGTGCGCCTGTTACTAGAGTTGGCAACGGGTAGGGTACCCGCAAAAAGTATCCTACCCGAATCCGAACTCGTTTAGTTTTTGAAATATCTGAATTCATTTAAATCCAATTATAATTATACACGTACCCATTTTAAACTCATTTAATATTACCCATTTACTATCCGAACCCGTTTAATTATTAAAATTTAAAAATATTATAAAATTTAAAATAAAAATTATAATTTTTTAATTAAATAATTATAAATAAATATTTAATATTAACATAATTTTATTAAAAATAATTTTATATCACATTATTTTCTAATTAAATTAAAATATAATAAATATATAATTAAAATTTTAATAAAATATAATTAATATATAATTTGATTCAGGTAACAGATACCCAATGACCTATATCCGAACCCGATCTGAACCCATTACGGATAGTAAAAATATTACTCGTACCTGTCCAAATCCGTTTATAAACTACTCATACTCTATATAAACGGATCGGGTACCCAAAAGTACCCGATCCAATCCCTACCTGTCACATCAAGACTGTATGTCTGCTGTGTCAGAGGATATCGAAGAAGCTCGGTAGGATGAGGGTGTACAGAGATGAGGTCCAGTCTTTTTGAGAGCCCGCTTAAAGAGCGATTAGTCATGGAGCTCGGTTAACATGCTCAGTTAAATGATATGTAATACCACTAGACCCCTTCAAGTTATCTGACATTTATGTTAGATGTAAAGGTGCCACAGAAGGGAGCTTGGGCGAGCTCCGGATAACTATGTTGATCATGATATAAAGAGGTTGTGCTCGGTGCATGAGCTAGGAAGAGTACTCGGTGCACGAGCTAGGGAAGTACTATCACTAGTCCCCCTTCGGTCTTTTGACATTTATGTCAAACTCAAGTGTATTGCATGTAGAGGTCAAATCAAACTTGGTCGGGCAACAGAGAGGCTGAAACATACAGAGTAGAGTTCGTATCACTAGAGGGGGAAGGCTAGAAGGGCAAGGCCCAGTCTCCCACGAGTAGTAGTACCGCCGACCCATCTGAGAAGTCTTGGCCTATATGCCAAGAAGAGTCTGTGAATATTCTAGAATGACACATGTCAAAAAAGAAGTGAGGCGATGCTTTAAAAATCGAGGTAATGGTTGGTGAAAATTGAAAAGATGGAACATTTGCTGCATTTAAAGGGGGATGTCGGTTCACATGGCCGAATGAGACTCTATAAATAAAGGACAGTGGGACAACATTCGGTACAAGATTCAAAAGAAAGAAGCTCAGTTCGTCTGACTGGTAAATATTTAAGAGCTTGATTTTCAAAGATTAGTATTAAGTTTCTGCTTTGCATTTAGAATTCTAGTGGCAAAATGGTGCAAGCAATTATCGACGTGGTTGCATCAGAGGAGGAAGGAGAGGTGGGCTCTCCAAGTGTGCTGGGGGAGAGAAACCATGTTGAAACTAGGTCGGTGGTGACCGAAACGATCGAGCCAGAGACACGAAGACGTCTTCAACTGGTGGATGAAGAGGAAGAAACAATTTAAGTCCAAGGGGGTACACCTGATCTGACTTTTTGTACATGCAAGGAAGGTCAGGGCTCGAAATGTTTGTAGGAAAGCCAGACTTTATGGATTAAAATGAGATCGCTGCGTTCGATACAGTGGAGTGAGGCATCCTGAGAGAGAAGAAGAATGTCATAACACTGATAAGAGAGTATTTTCCCTTTGGGATGGCTTCGAAGGAAATTCGACCAGAAAATTGGACAGGTATGCTCTATGCTACAGTACTTGGTTTTTTGCTTAAGATTAACATGTGAAGTGTTTATTTTTTTAAGCATTTAGTTAACTTGTGGCTCGATTGATCATAGAGGGGCTCGGGGTCAACGAGCAGAGAATTAAAATGCTTGGCCGAGAAGGAGGTAAGAAGGAAGGCTCGGAAGAAGACCAAGATGGCTGAGCAAGTAGCCAAGAGCAGTTCTGCTCACGACACCGGAGAGAGCTTACTGGGACTAGTCTAGCTCGGGAGCATGAGCCTACAGTGGAGTTGGCTCTTCCCATTGAGATGTTGTCAGAGCCTGAGCCACATAGTGAGGTAGAAGAACAATTGCCTCACAAAGGAGTGGGCGAGGACTTGCCCCGAGAAGAGGTGGAAGAATTGCTAGCCCGCCGGTTCAACATGCTTCGGTTGGTAGAGGTGGTAAATGAGAAGCTGGCGGGCCCATATGATACCTATACTCGGTATAAGATACGGGTGTTCAAAAGGTGCTTGGACAAATATACCGAGCTATCCCTAAGGAGAGGCACGAGGATGTGCCAAAGAGCTCGGAAGATATAGTGAGGGAGATGTTGACAATGTCTCACGTGGTAAGTGTAAATTCAAATGATGGACTTGAGTTGAATTTGGTATAGATGCTAAAGGAAAAAAATATTACAGGTCACCTGACTCACCCATACCATGAAGGATCGAGCAAAGGGCATGGTGTCTAACTTTGCCCGAACTGTTAAGGACATGGATGAAGAGCAGGCCAAGAGGCTCAAACTAGAAAAATCATTGAAGGCCAGAGACGAAGAGATGAAGGGCGCTCATGAAGCTCTAAGAAGAAAGACAAAACAACTCGGTGCCAAAAATGAAGAGCTACATTATGTCAAAGAAGCTTTAAAATCCAAAAATGAGGAATTACACCTGGTAGAGGAAGCTTTGGAAGCTACCCATCAAGGAATTGTGGCCGAGTCCGCAAGGTGCGACAAGTGTTACCCTCGGGGTGTTTATGCCTATTAGAAAGTTATGTCCGACAAGGTTGAAGAAAGAGAACCTGGATATGGACATGTCCTAAATGATAGACGTATATATCGACCAGCTAGTAGTTGAGGCTGAGGCAGAGGAAGAGGAAGATGAAGAGGATGAAGAGAATGAAGAAGATGAAGGGGACGATGTTATAGACTTGTAAATTTTAGCTTAGGATTTATTTCGGCTTGGTCTGTTAACAAATTATAAAGATTGAGCTCTATATGAAATGAACTATTTCTTGATTAATGAAGTCTTTCTTTTCCAACTTGCATTCAATACTTGTGTTTGATTGATTTGTGTGTGAGGGTTATTCAATATGCTCGAGCACGGGGTGCATCGGAGTATTCTTCTATTATAATATGCCTTTGGCACGTTTATACAGTAAGCTCGAGTAATATGGCATACTCTGACGATCGTTTTACCTAGCAGTCGTCTAAGCATAGTGAAGTGATTGACCCAAACTTCACTTCATTTTTTGCTATGAAGTGAATGTATATATGCACTTTAAGAATTTTGTAAAATAAAAATGAGAAAAAGTGAAATAGTAGGGTAAGTATGGGTGACCTATTTGAAGTGCCATCTGTGACGGTCGATAGGCCCTACCTGTTCTGCAGCATGGCTCATGGGAGGGCCTTGCGAAACTGTTCATTTTACTGGCTTTGACAATGGCTCGGTTGGCAGTAGTGCGAAGCTTTTCTTTGTGATGAGCTTGATTGCGCTCGGATCTTTAATGGGCTTGGTTGTATGCTTAGCCCTTAAGGATATGATACTCGGAATGCCGTGCCCTGTAATTCAGGATGTCATTGTCCGGTCAGTGCCTTAACATTCATATCAAGCAGTCTCTCGGGCGTGCTATCTCATGGATCGGCTAATTGTTGCAATAGTATATTAGGCTTGGGAATAACAAATGTAGACGTTAGACAGAGTTTTATGAGAGGCCCATTTTGAGCACTGAGATATGTAATTGCTGTTAGAGCTTGGTGTTTTGCAAAGGTACCGCACACAGTAATAAAGAATTAGCATCATATTAAAAATAGGGACTTTCAGATACAAACATAGTGTCAGTGTGTATCCCAAATTTTTAAAAAATTTTAATTTTTAAAAATTTGATAAAATAAATTATAATTTAATGGGATAAATTAAATTAATGGTTTTAAATGAAAAATGAAGAGATTTTAAATGAAAAAGTGAAATATATGTGTGATATATATGTAAAATATACATAACATATAAAGTCAATACTTTTTAAAAGAAAAGTCAAAGTCTAATGGTATTTTTGTAAATAAATTTTAAAATTTTAAAATTAATAAAATAATTCAAAAATAAATTATTTTTATTAGATGATGGATTTTTAGTCTTTTAATTTTTTTAATAAATAATTAAATAATTATAATATATATATGGTTATAATTAAAAGATGAAAGGAAAGAGAAATAAAAAAAATAGTCTTCTTCTTCTTTTTCTTCTTGGCCGAACAACCATAGGAGAAAGCTTAATGATTTTTCTTCTTCTTAGTTGAAGGATTTCAAAGGTTCAAAAAGGATTTTTAGTGATTTCCACTTGAAAAATTAAGTTCTTTAGTTTTTTCTTTAGATTTTCATAAAAATTTTGAATATGTGAGATGTTGAATTTTTAAGTAGTATGTTATAATTGTTGAAATTGGTGTGTATGAAGTTATTTTGGATAGTTATTAGTGATTTTAAGGTAGGATTGAAGAAATGGTTGAATTTGAATAAAGAATGGTGAAGAGAGAGAATTTAGGGTTATGAACTTTTAGGGTTTGAGAAATCATGATTTTTAATTGTGCAAATTGGTTCTAAATGAGTTATTTTAGTGTTTAAACAAGTATTTTAAAGTTAAATATTAGATTTGGTTGTGTTTGGTTAGAGTTTGAGAATTGAAGTGTGATTTAAGGTTTTGAAAAATGATTTTTTTAAAGTTGGTGAAATTTATAATTTTATTTGTTTAATCTTGTTGTTTGGTGATATAAGTGATGAATATAATCTTAAAATGATTAATGAATTATGTTGGAATAGAAAACCTTCATTGGGGGAAAATTATGCCATTTTAGGATTTTGTGTATAAGAGTGTATTTTTGTAATGCAAATTATTTAAATGTATTAAAATATATTTCTAATAATATAAATAAACTTAATATATTAAAATGAAGGGCCTAGTATGAGAATCTAAAATTAAAGTGAGGTTAGTCTTAACTTTTGAGATTTTTGCTTGGATGGGGTTTAATTATGATTTAATATTGAAAATGCCATTAAATGTGATAATAAATATTTATTTATTATCACATTTAATTTAGACATTGAGGAAAATTGATTTGCTTCATCTATGTGGTGAAGGGCAAGTTGGAAGGATATGATTGGAGGTTGTTTTAAGCTTGTTTTGGTTGCTATTTGAGGTAAGTACAAACTTTGAATACATTGATTATGTTTGCATGACATTTGGGTTTAACACATTTTGGTTGAAAAATGTGTTAAGCTACTTGATACATTGGCTATGTATGAATAATGTGCTATGACATTTGTAATATCATATATGTGTTAAATGCATTGTGAAAAGTCATTCATGATGACTAAATTGTGTAAAATGTGAAATATGTGTATTATGTAAAAATGACCCAAAGTGTTTGGGTAATGCCATTTGTTGTGTATGCATTAAGTGCATTGTTAAAAAATATTGGTATTTGCTAGATTACATTAAATGTGATTAATATGTGAATTATGTGAAAATACTTAAAGTAATTGGATAATGTATCGTTAATACAAAAATGTGATATAATGTAATGAGATATGTGAAAACATAATAAAATGAATTGATATCAATATAAATGAGAAAATGAAAAAATGAGAAAAATGAGAAAAGTGAGAAAAAGATGAGAAAATAAAGTAATATGCCTAGCTTGATTATGTGACAATGAGAAAGAGATTGATAATGAGAAATGTGAATAAATTATGTGCCTAGTATATTATTTATTTTTTAGAGTTTTGTGTCTGGCGGCATGCCTATGATTGGACTTCGGGCTAGACGCTAGGCGTCACTGTAAAAATATTTTTGAGGTGAAAATACCGGATCTTAAGCCTCATAAATAAGTTATTGAAACTGGGTTGGGTAAAAAGACCGGGTTGAAAGCCCATATCTAGTTGGACTATTATATTAATATTTTGTCTTTGGGGCTGACACATGGTGTCATTATAGACCAAAATAGTAACTCTGAAATTTGGATAACATATTAGTTATCTTTGGGCTCATGCTTGTATTTATTTTTATGTGAATTATGAATTGTGAAATATTTGAAAAGTATGAGAAAATGGAATGATGTGATATCCATATGCATCATGCATTGGCATTGCATTTGAGTTTTATTGTTATCAAATTTGTATCGCTAGGCTTTTGGCTTAACGCGATTGTTTACATCGTGCAGGTGATAGGGTAGATTCGGCTGAGCTGGAGAGTTCTTATAGACCAGGTCGGGTCTAGACTTATGGTTGTGCTTATAGAGTTGATATCAAAATCAAAAACACTGTCAGCAATATATATATATATATATATATTATGTTATGTTATTGTATACTTTGGATATTATGTATATTATATAATATTTTTGAATTTTATGTATTGTAAACTATAAAGAATATTTGGGTTAAGTTATTTGAAATGAGAGTTTAAATGTGTTCTAAATTATATATATATATATATATATATATATTTGAGAAACTTTGTGAAATTGAGGAGTATGAGTGAAATGGTGATTTAAAATTATTTGGGAGTGTTTTTGATGCAGGTTGTGTTTTGCTAATTTTTAAATGTTCAAATTACAGACAAAACTCTAGCTAATTTTTTTCAGAAATTTTCATATAAAATGTTTATTTTGAATTCCTATAACAAGTAAAAAATATTTATATACTATTTAATTTTATATATTTAGTATTTTAAATTTTAAATTAGAAATGTAAGCTTTTTTATTAAATCGGATCGTGATATTTTTATACCGTATATATGTATTCTATATATACTGAGTATGTGTATTATACGTGCATAGGAGATAACGGTGTTACACAGTGCATAACATTATAGTAAGCATTGATGCACTGCTAGAGTTTTTGCCTTAATGCTTGATCACAGTAATCAGAGCTTGGTGCGCGGTGGCAGTGCTATGATAGCTTAGGGCTCACGTGGGCCTTGTAATATGCACTATCAAAGTGCTGAGCTTCAGGCGCAGCTAGGGCGCGTTGACATCCACCATAAGTGCTGAGACGATTTGAGCGTGATGAGGGTGCGTTGATATGCACCGTAAGTGCTTAGACAATTTATGCGCGACGAGGGTGCGTTGATATGCACCTTAAGTGCTTAAAGGGTTTTAACATGGTGAGGGCACGTCGAAATGCACCGTAAGTGCTTAAAGGATTTTAGCACGATGAGGGCGCGTTGATATGCACCGTAAGTACTTAAAAGAATTTGAGCGTAAAGAGGGCGCTAAGAGGCTCGGTGTACGAGGTGCAACGAGTTGCAATATATGTCAGGTGCGCGTGAGGGCGTTGTAACAGCTCTGGGCTACTTTAAGAGCCAAGAGCACAGAGAATTATAATATGAACTATTAAAGTATCGCACAATTAGAGTGCTTCCCTTGTAGGAGTTGTGAGACGTACTTGAGGCTCCATTGCTTATATCGAAGAATAGCCAGTCCACGATCACTGCACCACTGATGACGAGGCTACTTCAGGAGGGTCCGCCTAGCTCCTAGAGCTCGGGCTCGAATGATGGCTGTGCTCGGTCTCCAACTTGCAAGACAAGAGAGGGGCGGATCGGGCTTCACCGGGGAGGCTCTGATACCTAAGTCAGTGCTCGGTCTGTCCGAAGAGAGTAAGTGGAGAGAAGAGAGGAAGATAGAGCCTCCCTTTTACCTGTGGAGGTCTGCTCCTATATATAGATGGTGTGTGGGGGACAAACCTAGATGTGTCGAAAAATATTTAAAAAGTTGTGCTAAAGCACCTGTCACATCGAGACTGTATGCCTGTTGTGTCAGAGGATGTCGAGAAAGCTCGATAAGACGAGTGTGTACAGAACTGAGGTCCAGTCTTCTTGAGAGTCCGTTCAAAGGGCGATTAGTCATGGAGCTTGGTTAACATGTTCAGTTAAAAGAGAAGTAGTATCATATATTTTATGGAAATATCATATATTTGTAATATGATAGATATATATATCTTCAAAAATTAATTATTTTTGAAATTTAGAGATGAAAAATAATATTTTTAAAAGAAAAATAATTTTTAAGATTTTTTTATTTTAAAGAAATCTATTATTATTGTTATTATTATTATTATTATTATTATTATTTTGAGGAATTAAAAATAAAAGAACCGCCAACCAAATCGCAATAAAAAACAAGTTTAGGTTCGAAATGAACAGAGAATCCGGAATCATCCAATAAAATCTTTCTGTGATATAACTTGCTTACTCGACACGTGACTTTACTTTTTCCGACACCCAAACAGAGAAGAGCTTTCCCTCACAAGTTTCATTTTCATTTTCCAATTTCCCCTCCAATACAAGTCTTCTGTCAGGAGAAAACGAATGGAATGATCTTTTAAATACTCATAGTTTTAACGTTGCCTTGACCTCCTTTCTTATTCACAGTCTTCTTACTTTCACATCAATTTACAGTTTCTGTATATACATATATGAGAAATTTCATGTTTATTATTATTAGAATCTTCCAGAGAGAGAAGACTCGTATGACCCCAATTTACGGATTATAGATATATATTTTTTCACTGAGAAATTACACGATCGAGAAAATAATAGTAAGAAGAAGAGAATGGGGCCAGGAGCAGCATTGACTATGGCCGCGAAACAAGCTGAGCAATTGAGAATTGATGGAAACACCTACTTTGGTAAAAGCCGATATGGAGCTGCAATCGATGCTTATACAGAGGTATTCAATTGAGAAGCTAAGGGATTTCTGAGTTGGGTTTTTATTCTTCTTTCTTTCTATTAGGGTTTTTATTTTTCTTTCTTTAAATAAAATGTGTCATTCCTGTTGTTGAAACGCTAGGCAATTACGCTATGCCCTAATGTTGCCGTATATTGGACGAATCGGGCTTTATGTCATCGGAAACGGAAGTATGTACGAACACCGATGTCTTTTCTTGGTCCTTTTTTTTCAACTCTTCTTTAGATTTTTTCTTCTGGGTATGTTTTCTTTTTCTTTTTCATTTGTGTCCTGGCTTTCACTTTGGTGTTATGATTTTGGGATTCAGTGATTGGACGAAAGTTGAAGAGGACTGTCGCCGAGCGATTCAGCTAGACAATAATTCTTTCAAGGTATTGTTTTTGCGATATGATGCTATGGGTTCTGGTGTAATTTGTTTTTGTTTTCTTTTCCTTCTATAAATTTTGAATTTTGAATTTTTTTTACTTTCTTGGTTCTAGCAGAATGTTCTGTGAAGCAATGATTGTATGAGATGTTAATCTTGTAAAAAAGTTTTTAGCTTGGGAAATTTGATACTTGGTCATAAGAAAACCTTAGGCTACTTTCAAGGCTTCACTTTCATTTTCATAGTAGAAAAACATCTTCTGTGTCATAAACAGGATGACCATGGGGGGCAGAAGAGGTCATTCAATTTATCCTCTACAATTCATACTCATTCACAAATGAACATTGATAAATATATCCGTTTCAAGTAAGGCAGGATTTTGTTATGATGCTAGATTCTTTATAATCAATTGTTAAGGCGGTCATGCTCTACATGTGCTATATGATATTTATTGTTTTATGTCACCGGATTTTTGTTTTAACAGGCCAAGGAAAAAATTTGATTATAAGAGGCTACAAAGAAAGGTAATGCTGCTCAGTTGCCCTGCATGTATTAAAGTATCAAAATAAGTTGTTAGAGAATAAGTGGTAAAATTAAGAAAACATGAACTCTTAATGCTTCATGTATAAAGGTTGAGTTTTTCATGTATGTTTAAGAAGCAGTCAGCACTTTACTGCTTGCATTAAAGTAATCAATGGTTTTCTGCTAGCATTTACAAGCTAGACTATCTCCTTTAGCTTTTATAGATTTATTTTCCATATTTGCACTGCTCATCGCTAACAGATATACTGGGCTTCAAGTTAGTCTTTAACATCGTATAGATGTACCTAGACTTACATGTGCATACAAACATGTGTTGGTATGTGTAAATGTGCAGATATAATTTATGATTTTTTTTTCAAATTTGCCCTTGTTTTATAACATGACAGGCCCGCTATATGTTAGGACTTGCATTACTGCAGAAGGAAGAGTTAGCTGAAGGGGTAAAGAAATTGCAAAAGGTAACGAGTTATTTTTCTCTGGAATTGCTATTGAAAATCTCTTTGGTATCAAATTTATGGAGTAAATTGCATGTTGATGCTTGGTTTAATTTGGGCATTGAAGTTATGTGTGAAATCATCAAACCATAAGCTCAACTGTTTGCTCCTTTATGCATATGATTTATGATGATTCATTGGATAAAAATGTGCATTGGTTGCTCAAAAGCTAATCAATTATTTAGGTGACTAATCAATTCTGATAAGATATTTCTTGTAATTTAGTTGTTACGTGTTATATCTAATTTTATACCATAATTTTGTGCATTTTTCCCTTCTCTTCAATATTACATTTTCTGCAGTGATATTATTCTCATTATTATCTTCCTAGATTTTTGGAACTGCCAGGTATTTTGATTTTTACATCATTATTAGATTGTTTAGACTTTTGATGCACATATTAGCTTCCCTGTCTTGGTATTTTCTAAGCATGGGTTTCCTTGTTTATATCTTCTTCTGTAGCATCAGGTAATTATGATCAATTACAATGATTTATTAGTGTTATTTGTTGTTCATTTGCGCTTGACATTTGGTTTACTTTTGAAAGCAATCAATACTGATAATCTTTTGGAAAGATGGAGAAATATTGGCTAATTGCAACTTTAAAAAAAAAGTTGCATCAAGAAAGCATAAACGAGTGTTAAAGGATGAGAAGGTATCTTCTAAAACCAAGAATGTGAAAAAGAATTAAAGTAAAACTTATTATTAGTAACTATCCAATCTTGTAAATCATCGTCTTTTTTAAAAAAACCTAGAAGCATATATAAAAAAAGGACGGTACTAGTAATGCACAAGAAGTGAAGAAAATATCATATTAACAATCGAAAAATGGTCGAAAGAAAAAATCTCTATTTGATATGGCTTCTTCCTAAATCTTGTCCCATACCAGCTGCTAGATATGCTTTAGTCATTAAAATTCCTGGCATCATGCTCAAAGCAAAAAAACCAAATCTCTACATATATTGATCATATCTAATGAATTTTCTTCCTTCTTGTCTTTAAGAAACTGTGCTACAAATTAGTGGGCTTAAGCTAAACTTTGACATCCCTAGTTCAACTCATTTTGTAACATGGACTTTTTAAATTTAGATTCAAGATTCAAGCTCTGCTCATTTATTGAACAAGCTGAGCTCAATATAACAATTTTTTAGATTTGGTTTGTTTGTTATTTGGGTCTAAATGAGTTGAAATCAAGCTGAAGATTTTCTCCATTGGCAAAAGTTATAATATGATTTCACAATTTTCAAATATTAAATATTCATTTAAACTGTTGCAATATTCTTAAATTCTGTGCTTAACATTAATTATACACAAGGTTAATCTATAGGGATCATCATCTAATGGAATTTTTTTCCCCAAAAAACTGATGATACATGGAATTAAAGATTAAACTTTCCATATCATTTTTGTAGAAAAAATTGTAAATAAGTAATTATATATGCTTGTATATATTGAATATTAAAGTTGCAATCAAATTATTAATATATGAGGCTTGTGAGTTTATAAAGGTGTTAGCTTGCAAGCTTAAACAAGTTAAACTTTAAACATCTCATACTTGCCTAGTTTATTGAGTGAGCTTAGGGTTATGGACTTGACTTGTCGACCTTATCAAGTAAGTTAAAGCAGCTTTTATTAGGTCAAATTTAGAGTAACGCATGAATGGCTTTGCTCAATTTCACCCAGGTTAAAACCATCATAATTTGCATATTATTGTTTCTGCCTCATCATCAAATTAACTACCATCCACCAGAATATTCTGTGAAATTGTGATTGTCATAGCTCTTTCAAATGCAAGAATGTAACCTGTTCATTGCTAGACTTGATTATATATTTTAAAAAATTAATTAGGTGATGTGTTCGGTTTATGCATGTGCTGCAAAGTATTATTGCATATCCCATTGAGAAGCACTTACCAAACTAAAGCTTAAAAGCATAGGGAACTTAAGCATCTGGATTTCATTAGTTAAAAGGAAGGAAAACAATTAAATTTGGTAGGGAGAGAAAATAAATAAATATCGCAAGGTTCCTCAGTTACTCAAAAAATCCAAAACTTTATTTCCATCACTCTTGGGAAGCAACAAATTGTGAATGTTAAGCAACTAAAGAGGATTCTTAGTCTTATTAAAATCCTGAAATCATCAATCAAACAAATAACTGATTCATCCAATAGACAACAACTGAATACGGGTGCATTACAAAGGTTTTATAGACAAATTAGCCTTTAGTATGTTGCTAAGTTCTTGTCACTTAAGAATTTTTCTTTTTCTGTTTCTGTTTCTTTCTTTTTTTACCGATTTGATATTTGTTTTAACTTCAGCTTATTGGTTTCATTTAAGTTTCAACAATATCAATGAATTTGTAAATGCATATGTAATCAATCATCCCACCTCTTTTTCTTTTACCCTTTTTTGAACTTGTAGTTTACTGAGGGATATGGATAGTGGTTGATAATATAAAAAACTGATAATCCACGAAAGGCTGAAGCTTGGTTATAAGCAGAAGATGAAAGATGTTTTGGAGAAAAGCCAAGATGCATAGCTGAGCCATATTTCCTCTAGCTTATTCTGTAGAATCGTCTTTGAAATAGGAAGAAATTTCTTTAGATGCCCATATATGAAGTTGTTAAATGTATACATTAGTTTAATCATAATATAGACTCCAGGTATTAAGAAGAAAATAGTCTGATATTTTACTGATTATTTATATTTCTTTTTTTTGTTAGTGTGAACTGTTTTTTGGTAAAATTTCCTCTTCCCAACCAGTAAAATAGGAAAGCGTTAATGACATTTAGATATGACACAGCAAATAGCTGATATAACTCTCCCAGTGCCAATAGCATTTCTTATATAGACAGTATAAATTTATGGCTTTATATGTCCAGTGGTATCCTACAGATTAGCTGGATGTTTTAGTCCTGGGCAGAAATGTGAGCAGCTAGATCAAGTCTTCATGTTTTGATTGGGGGCAGTCTAAATATATCTTGTGTAACTAAAACTTAGTTATTATAGGTGACAAGGTGCTACGATTATGGATCTATTAACCTGGCATGACCTGATGAATTTGACATGGTTTCTTGCTTATGCACAGGGAAGCTGATATTTTACTTCTGATGCAGGAAGTAGTGTGTTTGGAATATGCCTTTACTATGAGAAGGCTGACAAAAATGTCGACTCGGGTAATAATGGAAGAAATAATGTTGCTGCAAATCCAATATTACGATGATTTTCTTCAGTATGGTATTGTGAAAGTTATGAATTGTAACTAATTGCATTGAAAACAATATATATTAAAGGTGACCTAGCACAGCAGTGATTTCTATGTCGAAGTAAGTAGTGTAACATGTTTTTGTACTCAATGTGGCTTGTAGAACCTATTATATGATATAGCTTTTGCTTGTAGTGTCTTAACATTTCCAGTGCTGGTTAGATTTGTTGTTTATAACGAACATTTGATACTGAGCATCTGATTAACTATCTTTAACGAAGATCTGATAACTTCATTTATGACAGGCTTTGGATCTTGGTAGGGGTGCACACCAAAAGGGTTACATGGTAGAAGAGATCTGGCAAGAGCTAGCAAAAGCAAAATACTTGGAGTGGGAGCAAGCATCTACTAAACGTTCATGGGAACTACAAAACCAGAAGTATGTAATCCTAGTGAGTGTGTTTATGGATAACATCTCTGTTTTTTTAATTGGTCAGACAACAATTATTTGTTTTTCTTTATGTTATTTATGACTCATGAGTTACTCTTGTTCCTCTCAGAAAAGCCTGTGAAAATGCTCTCAAGCAAAAACATTTTCTTGATAACTCTGAAACAGAAGGATTCTTGAACGAAAAGATGCTTCCAATTTGAAGCAGCTGGAAGATTTACAGGAGGTGTTTAAGAAAGCTGGAGAAAACGGCACACCAACTGAGGTAGTATCTTGGTTTGTTTAATCTCTATATCAATTTGTCATTTTTACCTGTTCTTGAAATTTGAATGTTTAAAGGTTCCGGATTACCTATGTTGTAGAATCTCGCTGGATATTTTCCGCGATCCAGTCATTACTCCAAGCAGGGTTTCATATGAAAGAGAAGAGATCCTTGACCATCTTCAGAAGGTATTCAAATTGCTTCTTTCAATTGATACATCATTTATTTGCTTTTGTTTATTTGCATTGATTGTCAACTTGAATTTGTTTTAGGTGGGGAAGTTTGATCCAGTCTCACGGGAACCCCTTGATCCGTCTCAACTAGTTCTGAACTTGGCGATAAAGGCAGCAGTTCAGTCATATCTTGACAAACATGGTTGGGCATACAAGACGTAACTATATTGATTGTTTGGGTTCGCTTTAAAAAGGCGTTGATATTTTGTGCTCAATGTCTGAGGTATTAATATTAACTGTTCAGAGCTATTACTCTCATAACTTTTGATAGCAATATAGCAACCATGCATCATCAAATCATGTTTGGTGAAGTAATTGTTTATTATTTTGTTTTGCATGTGCTTCAAAAGTGCGATGAGTGTGATATGTGATGCCGTCGTCAATTGTATGAAAAACTCTAATCTTTTGATTGGTCTAAATTATTGCCTCAGTTACTGCTTTGTACATAATTTGTTGTATCTTTTGTTCTCATTTCTCGGTTGTTACCTCTCTTTGTTTCCCCCCTTGAAATGAACTGGATTTGGATGTAGAAGCAGATTGATATTGAAAAATTGACTTGTTATACTCAATTTATTTTTCAGGAGAATATATATTTTCCCATGATCAATCATAGTTTTCTTGGAAAATATAAGTTAATAGAATAAATTTAGTTTATTAATTTTAAAGCATTTGATTACTTGGATGTGAATAATACAGCGTATGGTAGGTGTGATCACATCAACAATCCTTGGAATGAAAAAAAAAATGGATCTTAGACTTCTATCTTGGGAAAAACTGAAAAAGTTATGTTCTTTGATTGTTTCCTTATATAATTGGTTCATGCCCGTTTGGTCATTTCATTTCCGTTTGGTCATTTCATTTTGAGCTAAATTATTATTTGGTAGTGAAATTTGGTTTAATCAACAAAGTAAACTTTTTTGTCGACAATTTAATTCAATAATTTTTCAGTTTTAGTTTTGATAATAAAGTAGTTTTTTTATCATTTTTATTGTCGAAATTTATAAGAAAACTATTTCTCGAAAAAAAAGGCAGTATTAAGTAACAGTGGTATAATTTCAATTTGAAAAAAAAATGACAATGGTACAATTAAAAAGAAAAAAACTAAGAAATAACAAAAGTATTATAAATAACAAAGAAGTATTGAACAACGATAGTACAATTAACAAAATTTATAAAAAATAAATAAATAAAAAGATTAATTATTTAATAAAAAAAATATCAAGAATTACTTAATTAATTTGTCTATAAAAGAGAAATCAATTGACTAATTAAATCAAAATTTAATAACGAGATAGTATTGACCTTTTCATTTTTATTTACCAATCACATAATCAAAGCCATAATTTAAGTATCTTAGTAAAAAGTGACATTACAAACAAAATATCAAACTATAAACAAATAATAAGAAAGTTGGGTTTTATTTGGTTGGAATCTTTTATAATTTACACCAATCCTATCCTTTCAAAACAGACAATAACACGTATCTTTAATAAATTTTTCTTTTTGGTTGATAAGAATGTCTGCAAAAGTTAAAACTCGAGAGTTGATGCCAGCGATTCTCTTTTTAATCTTTTGAATTAATTAATTCATACGGTACAGCAAGCATACAGGACGGCTCTTCTATAAATAAGACATTTATTCTATTCAATTTTGTGAGTTAATATAAGAGGACATTATTTGGCCTTACGAGCACTAAGTATAAAATTATAAGTATTTAAAATTTTAAATAGTTAGTATTTATTTTGAGTGTTTATTAGTGATTGATAAATATTTAATGTATTTAATAAAAGATAACTTATAAATAATATTTGTTGTTTTTTTTTTTTGAAAGCAAATCAATAAAATAAAAAATACTCAAGATCAGAGGACATACACACTAGTGCCCTTTGATCAAGAGAGTCTAACACAAGAGTATCTTTAACTAAATCTGGAGGTTGACTCCAAGTAGTAAGACTAGCATAAGATAAAGCCCCTCTTGCCATTGCATGAGCAACTTTATTGACTTGTCTTGGAACCATAGCTAAATTGCAACCAACTAAACTGGCGAACATTTTGCTTACAATCCAAGATAAGAAGACCAAACTCAGTAATGTCCTCATGTGAAGAGAATACAGCATCATAGACCAGCTTGCTATCCACCTCAATGTCCACATCTTGCCAATTATTAGATAGAATTCATGAAAGGGTGGCCCTCCATGATATATTTATCTAAAATATATAAAATATATTATTAAGAGCATTTATTAAAATAAATATAAATAATATAATAAATTATTTAATCAATTTAGATTATAAAGTCAAGTGTTTATAAGCACTAAAATAATAAATTAATTTTCTTTAATTTATTTTTTTAACTTATAAGCTCATAAAAATTATTTAAATAAATGTGTCAACTTAAATTTAAAGCTAATAAGCTAGTTTGACGAGAAATTATATAATACAACATTTATTCTGACTAGTCATCCTATTTGAAGTAACAAACTAATTAGATAATTACATGTATTAATATTTTTTTAAAAATATACCCTAAAAGTTATACGGTGAACCTCGTAATTTCTCGAATTATCCTGTAAATCCTATAATTTTTTTTGATGAACACATATAATTATCTAATTAATTTATTATTTCAACTAGAATACCTAGTTGAAATAGTCTTTTCATTATATAACTTTTTCTGATTTAACCACCTTATAAGTTCAGCCAAACACCTTCTAAATATAGACATTTGATTATTAGTAGTTTTTCCTATTAATTTATGAAATCAAATAAGATATATAGTATGTATAAAACTCGTACTGAAGATATCTAATATCTTTGCATTATTTGGAGATATTCAGGTTAGTAAGTTTAAACAAGAAACAGAGAGCCTTATATTTTATATAAAACAAATGAGAATGTTGATCTTGTAAGGGCTTGTGTTTATGGATGGATTACATCTGTTTGATGATTTTGATTTGTAAAATGATTGGACTGTAATATAATACAAAGCTGTGATTAATTGTTCATGTCTATAACTTTTTTTATTACTTTGTTGTTTCCTTTGCTTTCTGTATTACCACTTAACAAACTATATATTTGTTGGCCACAATAATCCAGTGTGCTCCGTTATCAAATTGCAGGCAATGATGTCCTGTCCATTGTATTTCTCCATTTTTTAGCTTATTGTAAAATTAAATGTCAAATGATAATGATATCCTATTGAAATAATTCGGGCAAATATTCAATACAACTAATTTTTATAAGATAATGATAGAATTCATTTGTTTAAAATAAATTAATATTATGACAATTGAATCAATTTATTTATCTACATTTACATTTATATCTCTGTAATATATAAAAATAAACAATAGGAAAAATTATTTCAATGGTAATATTTCTTAGTTTCAAATATTTACTTAGGTGGCATTTACTACTTAATGTACATTTATTTTAAGTTATAATTGTAAATTTATATTTTATATCATTTTTTTTTCATGACAATTTCCCTTTGAAATTTTAGAATTATTGCATCATATTATCAAATTGACGTCTTACTTAAAAAATCAAAGTCACCATTAAATAGTTTCATCTTAATTTCTTAATTACTATATTGTATATTGAAATTTTAAAAGCAATAGATTGAACTGGATTTTATTTATGTACATTAATAATTTTATTTTATAATCATACAAAATTATTAATAAAGATATTTGCAACTTTGGGGTTCGATGAAGATAAATAATTGAATAAAAAAATAGAAAGAATTAAGCCATGGTGACGGGCCGATTAATTGGACTATGATTCCGATTTGTGGCCAGGGTGAATTTAAACTGTAATCAGAAAGAACCAGTTTGGTTGTGATTGGTTGATTCAATCTGGCTTGCTATTTTGAAATAAATAATGATAACAAATTTTTACAACTATAGTTGTTCATTATAAATATGTAATATTACATTGTTTAGAAATACTACATTATAAATATTTAATTTTAATTTTAAATATTTTTTATTTTTTAATTTTTTTATGCAGTTCGTTCCTGAATAGTTGGGCTGGTTTCGGTTTAAAAAACCAAAATCCGGGACCAAATCTTTATAGATAGGTCCACGTTCCAGTTTAGACTGACTTTTCTCTATTTCGGTTCAAACTGCTGAACCAGACCAAAACTGCCGGTCCAGACCCATGATGCGTAGTATTAATTATTATATTATATGATACGATGCTAAAGTTGTCACTTCAATAGACCCATGATGTGTTGTTTGTTTCAAACAGTGGTGCTATTTCCCCTTGAATTGGTACATAACATTTTCAGGCTTTTGGTTTGTATTTGCAAAATTTTCCACTTTATTTGGAATCCCAATATAAAAAAAATCTAAATTTCCTTCCTATCATATAATTTTCATTCAAATCCAAAGTTAATTTAAAGTGTGCATCAAATGTAATATAATGAATGTATACACTTCCAAAAATGGCCAGTACACTCACCAATTATTCACTTGTGTCTTATCTCATCATCAACTACAATAATTCACACTCCTGAATCATATGCCATCATTAATTAATTAATTGATTTATAATTAATTTTTATTAATTTCAAAGAGATGGTCAAGAATATATATAATATTATTTTTTGACTGAATTAAAGAAACAAACTTAATGCAATGCATAAAAATTAATCCACAAAACCATCATCTACCAAAAAATAATATTTTACTATATTCATGTTTTAAAAATATTATTTTAATCTAAAATTATTTATATTAATTTTAAATAAATTAAATTAAATTAAAATTTTTAATTTTTAATTTTTCTATTTTATGGAATAAAATAAGATAAACAACAGATTATAAGTATATATATATATATTTTTAAATTTGCTGCACAAACACAATAATAGGAGAGATCCAAAAAAAAATCGAACTTATAATATTTATCATACGTAATCTTCTCTTATAGTTGCAAAAGACAAACAACAGGTAATACATATAATTTTACAAAAAAAAATGGAATTACTGTTTAATTTCTTTTAAAACTTTGTAGAATTAAAACATATCAAAATATTAATTACGATTACATTGAATGTGATATTTATGCAACAACCAAAGAGCTGGAGAGTGGAGGAGTACATAGAAAAAGAGCTGACACTGTTTCTTGGCTGATTGTGGGCTTCGTCAAGTCATACAGTTGCATTTCCACATGGTAGACCCTCTCTTATTTGATTTTTTTTTTTGAAAAAGAAGCAGATGCTTCTATATATTGATCTGATGATAAAAATCAACAAGGAAAGTGGGCACATTGACCCAAACCTTAAAGCAATCAAAACGAATGGAGGCTCTTGCCAACAAATGAGCACCCCGATTCGAAGATCGCTGAATCCAAGACACAGAAATGTTTTGCCTAGCCTGCAAAATGGCTTTACAATCTAAAATAAGCAATCCGAATTCTAAAAAATCAGCAACATCAGAAGAAAGGGCTTGAACTAAAGTTAAACAATCTGTAAAGAAGCAACCAGGTTCGGGTAACGCATCTCGAGCAAAAAGTAGGCCATGTCTAAGAGCAAGAGCCTCCACAATTAATGGGTCCCTGCCTCCTTCTGTAAAACCCGAAACAGCAAGAGTAAAAGACCCCTCACCATCCTCAAATAGGCAACCAAAACCCACAAAACCAGAATTCAGAAAGAGAGCTCCATCAGTGTAACCATGCCGAGCACTAGGACCCATTACCATCGCTGGACAAGAAGCTATAGACACCGGAGCAGCAGAAATAACATCAGTCATATTTACCGTTAAAAAATCATTCAAGAATTCCTTAGCTAACCGGACAATTAACGCCGGCGGTAACCACTTTGCAGACCACAAAAAGTCATTACGTGCTGCCCATAATTTCCATGCACAGGTAGCCACAAAAGCTGCTTTTTCCTTACCCATAATAGAATGAACTTGCTTAAAAAAATTTAAGAAAGAAAGCTCATTATCTACCACCTGCAATCCTGCAAGACGCCAAACTTCCACCGCCCGAGGACAATGTAATAAGACATGTCCATTTGATTCAGCATTAGCACAAAAAAGACAGACAGCAGGGACATCAACACCTCTTTCAAGCAATTTTTCTCGGGTTGGAAGAATTTGCCTACAAGCTCTCCACATAAAGTCCTTGATTTTAGGGGGAACTTTAAGATCCCAAATTTTATTCCACACTCCATCATCCAGAAGCAAATGTTGGTTGCCCAAAGAATTAAAAATCACATGATAGGCACTCTTCACCGAATACAACCCTTTTTTGTGGTAATGCCAAATAATTTTATCCTCCCGTTCCATAACGCTTAACGGTATGGCAAGAATTGCTTGCATATCCCTTACTGAAAATAGATTCATGATCTGATTAACGTCCCATCGCCGACTATCAGGCACAAAAAGATCACAAACCCGCATTGCATTTGGAATAAAGAAATTACCATCATCAGGAAGAAAACCATCATCCTTTGGGATCCACGGACTTGAATTAACATAAATGCTCTTGCCATTCCCAACCCGCCACCGAGCACCTTGTCTTAACACCTGTTTAGAGGACAAAACACTCTTCCACACAAAGCTTTGAGCAGGAGATGCTCTAGCCGTTAAAAAATCCCCCGTCGGGAAGTATTTAGCTTTGAAAACCCAATACAGAAGAGTATTGGTGTTGGTTAACAACCTCCACCCTTGTTTCCCTAGCAAAGCAGTGTTAAAACACTGAAGATCTCGAAACCCCATACCACCAAATTTCTTACTAGCACACATACGGTCCCATGATAACCAGTTAACCCCACGCCCATCATCACCATTCCCCCTCCACCAAAACTTGTTCATCATTAACTGCAAATCCTGACAAATTGAAACAGGCAATTTAAATACATTTATACAGTAGGTTGGAATAGCCTGCACAACTGCCTTAAGCATCACTTCTCTCCCGGCTCGTGATAAAAATTTATTCTTCCAACTAGACATCCTTTTCCAAAGTCTTTCCTTAAGAAAGCTAAAGATCTGTCGCTTGTTGCGACCCACCAAGGAAGGAAGCCCCGGATAGGTACAACCATGTAATGAGGAAGAGACACCCAAAACTGTTGAGATATTCTGCTTTAAATCATCTCTGACACAAGGACTAAACATCAAGCTTGATTTGCTAAAATTAATCGATTGACCAGATGATTCTTCATATAATCCAAGAATAGACTTCACACGCTGAGCCTCCTCCAAAGTAGCATCAAAGAAAAGTAATGAGTCGTCTTGCGCTAACCAAGACCGACATGCGTTGCTAACGTCCTTACCCAAAATCGTCCAACTTTTCTGAAAAAATGCCGGATTCAGTCCATCCACACAATCCTCCTTTCTTAACTTCTCAATTTTATTTACCCGCCGGCGTTGCTCAATAGAATTATGGAAGTAACGAGAATTTCTATCACCATTCTTATACCAAAATAATTTGGCCTGTTGTTTATAACGCAATTCTTCTTCCTCCAGAATCTGGTTCCATTCCAACTTCAAAGCAGAGATCACCTCAGCTGATAAAGAGCCATCGTCATCCATTAAACGCCTCCGAACATAATTCCGACGCTGCCACCTGCACTTATTTCTGTTTCGGCCCCAAGATTGAATCTTATTAATCATAAGGTCTCTTCGAAGCAAAAAGTCCATACCCACAGTGGTGCCCCAATTATTATGAATAAAAGGTAAAAGACTATCATCAAGTAACCAGGAGTTGTCAAACCTGAACTTAGGAGAAGGAGCCACTAGTAAAGTGGAAGCCGAATCAATGACAAGAGGTGAATGGTCTGATACAGGAGCTGCAATAACAGTGCAGAGAGCCTCTGGAAATAATAAACTCCAAGACGGAGTTGAAGTGGCTCGATCAAGCTTCTCTTTTGTATATAAAGGAGTGTTGGGGCGATAAACATATGTAAACAAAGGACCAGATAAAGCAATATCCGTTAGATTCGAATCCAGTAAAGCTTCACGAAAACCACTTATAAGAGAACCCGCCCTCTGAACAGTACCCTCCTTCTCGGTAACAGCCGCTATGTCATTAAAGTCTCCCACGCAAAGCCATGGGAGATGACTACGTTGGGAAAGAGACCGAAGGAGATTCCAAGAGGCTCTTCGACGAGTTGATTCTGGAAACCCGAAAAAACCAGTTAATCTCCAAGGGCCAACTGCATCCGCAATTGTACAATCAATAAAGTTTCTAGAATAGGAAGAAATCGAAAGAGAAGTATCACGATTCCATAACAAAGAAAGTCCCCCACCAATGCCAACACTATCAACTGTAAAACAGAAATCAAAATGCAAGAGAACCCTTAACTCCTCCATTCTAGCAGCATGAGTTTTTGTTTCCATTAAAAAAAGAACATTAGGTTTGTAACTCACAATCAAGTCCCTGAGCGCCCTAACTGCCGAAGGAAGACCAACCCCCCGGCAGTTCCAACTTATGATCCTCATGAGGCTCGGTCGGCCCTCCTCGAGGAGTCGACCGTTGTATCTGTGCAACGGCTAGATGATGAATCAGGTAACGTAGAAACATCATTAGCAGAGTGCCCAGTCTTAGTACGTTTCTTCGATGGATCAAAACTATCTAACATATCCTCCTCCCCCCGACCCATATTGTTAACCCGGCCCAAGTCTGTTAGATCAGTTTCCATACTAGCCGAATTATCCTTAACCTCACCCGCCACTTCAAAATTTGAAACACCCCCCGAAAAAGAAGCTAGGAAAACATAAGCCGGCAAATTAGGCGTGAAAGGTACGGGAGATCCCTGAGATTCCGCCCCCAATAGGGTTTGGTCAGCTACAGGTTCCTTACGCAACCAGGGACTTACGATTCTCCTACTCCGGCGACCAGTAGCCCTAATTGAATCATCCCAAAGAGGCACAAGGTCTTCCTTCTTCCGTTGTAGCAAAAGGTCACAGAAAGAGTCGGTGTGGCCAAGTCTACCACAAAGATAGCAAAAAGTTTGAACTCTCTCATATTTGAAAAACGCAAAAAAGAAACCACCATTAAAATCCGGCATCTTCTTTTTCCTTTTGAGAGGATGTCTAATATCCAACCGTACCCTAATACGCATAAGATCATCCCCAGCCTCATCAGTGTATGGTATAGGGTCATATTCCACAAAGGTTCCCAGAAAGTTGCCCAAAGAGGAAGCCACAGATTCAGTTATAAATCCTGGAATAAGTTTATGAACCTGAACCCAGCAGTTAAAGAACCATAAAGGGATTCGTAATGGATCCTGGTTCAAACTAATGGACTTTAGAATAAGCAAATGCTTATTAAACAACCACGGCATACCATCTAACACACGATCTCTATCAACGTCATTAAAGAACCGAAAGAGAAACCTCTTAGCCCCCAATTCTGTAATACTTACACCTCCAAGCGGATGCCACAGTTCTGACAATGTATCTTTCATGATGGGAACATTAATACGAGAATAGGTTAAAAACATTCCCACAAGGCAATGAACATAAGACACCCCAACAGGCCGAACGACTTGATTGTTGGCAAGATCAAGAAGTTCATCTTCGTCATCCTCAATAGACAAATTGCGGATATTAGGCTCCATGATATGGAAACCCTAGAAAAAACGAGAGAAAAAATGCAAAGGCATACGAAGATCTTTAACCACAAGACAATTGAAATTTAATAAGACAGTGCAAATTATTCTTTCAATTTATTAACAGATCACTTGTAATAGTTTTATTTTTTTCTTTCTTTTCTTTTCCTTTTATCCTCTCTTATTTGATTTTTGTTTCTTCTTCTATTTTACAGCTATAAGAATGTGCAAAAATTGTTGCTTTTTTTATTTTTTATTTATTTAATTTTCAGTGATTTTTTTTTAAAGCTAAACCCAATGTGATGTCTATATTTGTTCAGTTTATTATCATTGAAGAAATTAATATTCGTAAATTTGAAATATCTTCCAACCATTCCTAAAGAATTATTTAAATTTTGAAACCCTGAAAAGGTACGTTTGATATTTATTTTTATAGCAAAGTATTTTAATTGATTTGGAGCTTTCAATGTCAGTAAACGGACTTCATGTGAAATTTTTATTATTTCCATTGCCATGTCAATTCATAAATGTAAGTTTGATGCTTCTTTTACGCATAAACTTTGAATTCCCACAAACTATTACTGGTCTTGATTTGCTGGGCTGCAATTTCAACTTGGTCAAGGAATATTTCCTTCAAAAATCAAATGCAAAGTACAATTGAAATATTGAATTGATAACTTCAAAATATTTACTAAATAATAAAATATATTAATAACATCCCAATCTGAGCTTTAAGAAGAGCTCAGCATCACCCAATTTAGATCATTAATCTAATTTCAAGGACATACTTCAGTATTGGACTATCCTCACAAGTCCCTCCAATAGAATTTATTTATTTGGCTTTAATAATGTATAAACCATTAAAGTCGCTTTCTCTGATTGAACATCTGACCTCCCACTTAAGAGAGTCAACGAGTACAATCCAGTGCCATTTCTTTCACTATTGTAGCATGCCCTTAAAACTGGATTGATAATATGAATTGGGTGATGCTGAACTCTCCTTGAAGCTGAGAGCCCGATTAGAATGTTACAAACTTTCGTTAATTGTTAATCAAAATTTATTGATTCTTGAAATAAATACTTGAAAAATGATTCTCAAATGCAATATCAAGTATGAAAATACAGACTAAAACAAATAAAGGATTAAAATAAAATGAATTAAAATAATGTGTATTATTTGCTAGTTTGAACTCCTATTTTGGAGTTTGACCAATAAAAAATATCATATATATATACGATGATGATGTTTTTATTTGGTCAAACTCCAAAATTATATATATATATATATATATATATTTTATTTGAACATATATATAAACTGGAGTTTATATATATATAATTTGAACTCCAATTAATTATATATAATTATATATTTTTTTTATTTGAACATATATATAAACTGGAGTTTATATATAAAATTTGAACTCCAATTATTTATATATATATAATTTTGGAGTTTGACCAAATAAAAATATCATATATAAATATATAGTGTCAATTATTTTTTTGAAGTTTAGTTAGATATAATCATAAGGGCGATAAAGATTTTTTTATCAAATTTTAACATAGTTTTATGTTTAGAAAATCGAACTCGAGATCACTATATATATTTTATTTTATCAATTAATTAAAATCATCTTATATTTTTATTATATTATATTAAAAAGTTAAAAAAAAAATACAAATTCAATTTTTTTTAACGTTTAAATTAAATAAAAAGAGAGGACAAGGGAGAGTTCATCCCTATCAAACTTAAAATATTACTTAAACTGGTAGGTAAACAATTTACAGATACTATAGCTAATGGAGGAAATATTTTCGTCTTGGGAGTACCACATTAATGTCCACGTCGAGTGGCTGAGCTAGAAAGCTTATAATAATATAAATTTAAAATAAATTCATATTTAATCCATAAAATATTACTATTCATTTACAACCAATTTTTTAAAAGTTTTATTTGCATATCTAGCGATTTTACATTCATTTATTTTAAAATACAATATAATATTTTTATTTAATAATTTAATAATTTCCTCATTTGATTCAAATTAACGGATACACACGAAATAAATATAGAAATTTTAAAACCATACTTTTTTATTTCTTAAAAATGATGGATGGTATAATTTTATAATTTTATTGTATAATTTGAAATAAATATATTTATTATTTAAAAATTATAAAATTATAAAAATATAAACAGTTTAGATGGAGTCACAATATAATTTCAAACAGAAAATTTGAAATACACATAATATTTAAAAATTTAAAAATATTTAATTTTCAAAAATGAAAAAAAAAATAAACATATTAATATTTTGAGTGGGTCCCAATGTATATTTTACTGACAACAAAAACATAAAATTTACAAAAGTTTTAGAAATTTAAAAAATAGTAGTGGAATTATACAATATAATAATTCCAATGGAACACTTCAAAATTTTTAATAAGATCACTTTGCAAAATTCATATAAAATAATAGAATTTTTTTAAAAAAAAAAAAGGTGAAAATTTCAGTGGGATCTCGTGACTCCACTGATCAAAACATAATGCCACTCCTGCCCATATTGAATCAGCACGCAAAAGAGTTATATGCTTGAGAGAAGGTGGCGTTGGTAGTAACTGTTGATTATGAGAACACTTTCACCAAAAGATAGGCATCTTTGATGGACCATTCGCTATTGGCACATTATTCCCATTTACAATACATTTAATGGACCATTCATTCATGGATTTGGAACCATCCTTAGTCAAACAATATACAGTGAAACAGCCTACATTTTCTATTCAAAGCTTAAAAGAAGAAATATCAACTACCACTATTTTACTAAAAGCATCATTGCTCAAGGACAAACATCAATCTTTGCTAGTGCAAATCCTACTCCTAGTAAGAGTGAAAGCTCCCAATAAGCGAAAAGGGGTAAAAAAAGGCAAAAAAGGATCACTATTACAAGATTCGAGTAAAATGCAATCTGAATGCTGGCTTTGAGTACAAAACAATGTAGAAAACATTATACAACATAAAATTCCAAAGAGGGACCAGGAACTGATGCTAGCAAACAAGGATAAAGAAAAGCCAAAAATGCTACAAGTAAAATCCAAAACCACTACATAATAAGGCATGCTTGAAAGAACTATAACACGAAACAAAAGACAAAAAAATTATAGCAAACTTATGGCATATTTATTCACAATGACTAACTAATTAACCTGACATAGAAATTTTAGGGAAGAGAATTTACAGGAAGACACTGGAGAATGGTACAGATATACTTGAGTAGCATCGATAGTGATCGACAGGGAATGAAGGTAGAATTTACATTTCGTAGAGCACGATTGTTGTGCATAAACTGCTCTTTCATGCTGTATGCGTAAGATTAATAGCTCTATTCAGTCTCTCGAGAATACCATTGGCCTTCCTCTTGGCCCTTGAAGTGCCATCTCGAGCTAGTTTAGAAATTGTTCCATTGGCATTCTCTTCTTCCTTCAAAACCTTCCATTTGGTTCTATCGTACAAACATATTGTATAAAGAATGGCAATGCAATTTTCCTTGCTGCGTTCACAAGTGCTCTCCCTGACAATGCGAAGCAAGCAAGGAACAGTTCCAAACTCTCCCATTTCTTCAACAGCCTTCTGATGACTAGAAAGAATTGCAAGGATAGCCAATAACTCATCAACAAGCACACCGTTCATAATCTTCTTCAGAATCACCTTCACTGCACCATCCCTCACAGCTGTTGCCTTATTTTCATGGATGAAACATAGATTAAAAATTGCAGAAGCCACATCTTTCATGGCTAAAGGATTTCCTTCTTCTAGAAGATCTACAAGTGGTTTTATAGCCCCTGATTTCCCGATAAGTGCCTTGTTGGAATCAAGAGCAGATAATGTGAAAAGGGCTGCAGCTGCATTAGTCCTTGTCTCAATGGCTCCTGACCTTAATGCTTCCATAAGAAGAGGAATTACCATAGGAGTTTCTGCAACAAGCTTCTTATTGTTGTCATGGATCGAAAGATTTAAGAGGGTTGTGATCACATCTTCTTGAAGATCAGGGTGAATCTCACTTCCAGACTTGCTTGTGGACAGTGGATTTAGCAATTGAGGAATGGCATCAGTAGACTCGCTGAATAATGCCCGGAATGAGGGCATCCTTTTTGTTAACATCCGAAGCTCCTTTGCAGCTTGTTTTTGTTCAGGAATCGCCAAGGACATATTTTCAAGTAAAGACAGAAAATGGTTGCGATCAGCTTCTGTTATTCCTTCCTCATTAACGTAGTGAACAGGGTCTGGCAATTCTGATCCTTGACTTCTGCACCACTGTGATATCATTTCCCTGATCAAGTGATTAGGAGTAAGGATTGTGTGTGACAAAACTTGCTGAGTACGAGGGCATATCCGGTTGCCTGCCTTCAGCCATTTATCAATGAAGGGTCTATCATATGTCTGCAGAAATCAATGACCAAGAAGAAGCAAAATAAGGACTAAAACAGACCAAATCAATATCGAAATTGAACTATTAACGGTTCCCATTAATCACCTTAACAACAGTAAGTTACAAAAAATAAATTTTTTTTACTGCAGGTTCTCGCAATAATATTATCTTCTGATCAATGTAATGTTAAAAAACCATAAACATGGGAAGACAAGCCATAAATAAGGTTTCACCCAATCAGATTACTGCCACTTCATAGTTCCAGAAACAGTACAAGCTTCCACTGCACTTTAATTTCAACAACTACTAGATTTCAAAATCTGTCCTAATGGTAATAAATATTAAATCAATAACAAACAATCGCCATAGAACACCCAACACCACATGCCCCACACGCAAGGACTGGGAAAAAAAAATTCCCAACCACCGTTTGGTTCCTGAGAAAATGGGGGAAGAAAAGGAAAGAATTTTTCGATTTCATTCTGTAGAGAAGACTCAGTAAAGAACTCAAAATCGAGTTTCATTTTCAATCCCAACATTTTCTTGGCATCAATCTGAACAGAAAGTGAAAAATTTTAAAAATAAAAAAGGCATCCAATGTAAAAAAAATTATCATCCATAGAGAATGAAAAGACAGAGAAAATATCAACCATGCCACTCAAATTCAATCTCACATATGAAAACCCAAAATTAAAAATAAATTAAAATTTCGAATAATTTCTCAATGCTTTTCTTCCAAGATTTTCAAAAAGCTTAAGAAACCAACTCCATTAACAAAAATTATGTTAAATTAACAGAATTGCGACTGGAAAAACTTCAAACTCAAAAAACCACAATTACATTTCGACTTTATAAACTTCAGTACCTACATTTTCCCAGAAAGCCAACAGAGCAAAGAACCAATCTTTTTCTTTTTTGCACTAAAATATACCCAAAAGAAAAAACAAACAAACAAACAAACCTGGCCTGTGGATAAAATGACAGGATCTCCCATCAATTCTTTGGATAAAGGGCATTTAAACTCGTCAGGACACGAAATCGTTTCACGAAACTTCAAAGACAAAGATTTCTTCTTGCTCTGGGTCTTCAATTCTTTTAAAGCATAGAGAGACTCTCTAGTTTGATCGATGGTTTGTATAGAAAAATCATCATCGTCGATAATAGTTTTGACTAATTTTTGCAGTTCTTTCTTTAATTCAGTGGCCTTGGCCATGACCGTCGGATCGGAATTGAAGACACCGGTCTTGGCCATGGGAAGATGATTAAAACGACGAATTTGATGCGCGTTTTAATATTGTATAGAGAAGATTAGTGTGGCCAAGAATGGTCAGACAGAGAATGAAAAGGAGAGAGTGCTCTGTTTCATTCTCTCTCTTTTTTAATTCTCTCTTTCTTTTTTTCTTTTCTATGAGTTTATTTTTTAGAAAATTATCTCTACTCTATGCTGTATTTAACTCCTATTCTTCTCTTATCTCTCTCCCATTGCTTTCTCTCATTTTTCTCATCGTTATTTATACGTTTGTTAATGTTTTTTAATTTCAGTAAATTTCTTATTTATTACATTTCAAAAAAAATTATTTTTATTTTTTACTTTAATACAAAAATTATATTTGAATTTCACTTTAAAATATTTTTTAATATTTTAAATGTTATAATTCGATATTCTAATAACGATAATATAATTCAGTAGAATTTATTTCTATTTCTATTTTATTTTAAATAAATTAACTTTCATTCAATTGTTAATTAAATAAATTCTATTGTTCCCTATCTAAATTCATTTCTATTTAATTGTATTATCACTGTCACATTTAATTTGCTCTACAAAAAATGTGACATTTAATTTGAAAACCAATGATAAAAAAAACATTTAATAGATTATTAATATCATATATCTGCTTTAAATATTTTAAAAAATAATTTATCAAATAAAATGAAAAAAATATCTTACATTCTGTAATTTGAATTTTAATGTTAAGTTACTTCTTAATTTTTCATATAAATTTATTAATGGAAGTAATTAATAAAATTTGCTGTAATTTTTAAAATATATAATTATCAAAATTAGAACATATAATTGCAACAGAAATAGTTTTTATTTTTTACTATTATTCAAATAATAATATTCCTTAGCAAAAGAAAGAAAAAAAATGGCAAATAATAACATGAAGATTTAGGAGAAAGGGGACCCATATGGACCCACATGAAGGAAATCACGGAATCCATTGGCTGAACAACTGGCATGACGCGTGAGCAAAACTTGCTTATTACTCTCTCGCTCTCATTTACAATCAGCAGTATCCATTTAACCTGGCCTGAACATGGAAGAAAACAGTTTTGTTTGCATGCGACAGGTTCTAAACTAATTTTTTCTCCTTACACGTGGCGAGCTGATAATGAAATGTGTCATGTACCAAAATATCTAACCCACATTCGGTGCCACAATTTTCCCAATCCAATATACTCCTCCTTTCATTTTAAATACGGTATAATTTTTTTTTTATTTTACTTTAACCATTGCTTTTAAAAATTTAAACACGTATTTATTTTATTTTATTTTAAATATCATATATAAATAATATATATAAATTTAAAAAATTAACTACTATAAATTTTATAAAAATTTTATTATAATTTATTTAAATACCTTTTCACATATTTTTATTTTATTTATTTTCTTTCATTGAGTAAAAGGCTTAATTAAGGATGATATAAATACTTTTTAATTAATATTTTTTAAACTTTTAAAAATGATACTTAAAATAAAAAAGAAAATTATATGAGACTTAAAATGAAATAAAAAATATTGATTAAAAAGTTTCGATATTATCTTTTATTAATTAATAAAAAAGAGAATAAGTATTAAAAAAGATAAAAAAAATATTTAAATAAATTATAATAAAAATTATAAAAATTAATTATTTTTTCAGTCTATGCATATTATTTTATATGATACTTGAAATGAAAATGAGAGAGTATAATATTATGGACTAAAAATCATGGACTATCATAAATTACAACAAATATTACAATTTATTAATTTAAAACATATTATTTTTTAATAAATTTAATATATTAAATCCATATTTTTTATAAATAATAATGTATGACTCAAACCCATTATAGAATTATTTTTTTGTTAAATGTATCATAAAATAATAAAAAAAGATACAATTTTAATGTTAAAATATTTATTTTATATTATTTTGCAATATATTTTAAAATATTCATATTATTTTGAAATTAGTTTGCAAAAAATCAAAATATTAGCAAGCGAGTAACATAATAAAAAATTACGATTGTAATATTAAAATATTATATTTTTGTTAACAAATAATCAAAATAGTTAATGAAAAAAAATTATTCTATTGTATAATTTATTATATATGTACATATATTATGTACGAAAAAAATGTTGTTATGTGTATGTAGCCATGTTAAAAAGCATTAGAATGAACCTATCTGAGTTGGAACATTTTTTAATAAAATTCACGAATTAGCTAATCAATAAAAATATATTTTTAAAAAATTTGAATGATTTAAATTTAAAAATAGATGTATTTTTTTATTTTTCAACATGAACTGTATTTATTTCACTAAATAATAAAGTAAGTTAAACTTATACTAAAATGCAAGGAAATTGGCCAATCTAACACCGACAAAAATTGGAAGGAAACAAAAGTGGGTGGTTTCCCAATTTGATGAAATTAATAAAATTTGACCCATCTTACGAAAGTGGGTTGAAATTAATAAAACTTCATGGCTTCTAAATCAATACATTTCGCAATTTGATGAGGTAAGTCAAAGCCTAAATTTTAGGCTTTTGGGTGGTTTTGAAATTACATCTCTATTCCTGACTGTCGGGTGAGATTAGCGAAAGTTTTTTTTTTTAAATTGGAGTATTATTATTTTGAAATTGCGAAATTGAGTTAATTGAAGGAGAAGTTTCCAGTTAGATAGAAAGAAAAATAAAATAAAATAAAAAGTCAAATGTCATTAACAAAAACAATGAATCTAATGATGGCAAAGTTGAAGCCTTCTTTTAATTTCTGCATGTGTTTTCTGATTCATCCCATTCTTACCATTTCTTACTTGCCTATCAAGTTTTTTTTAATGTTTTATTATCAATTTAATATAATTAACTAAGTCATCTATTGAGTGTGGAAGATCAAATTGTTAAAAAATTTTCTAAGTTTAAAAAAAAAAGGAAAAAATATATGGATGATGTATGAATTTTTTTTATTTTTGTTATTTTTGTGTATGAATTTTTTTTATTAATTTTAGTGTCTGAATTTTAGTTATTAGAAATGATTTAGTTGTTTTAACCAATTGCCTATCTAGTCTAATTAATTAGTTTGATTAAACTCGTGGTATTAACATCTAGGTATTTTGATTGAAAAAAAAAACCCAGCAAAAATCAAGATTAAAAAATAAAAAGAAAAAAAAACGAAACTTGAGAGAATAAATCAGATTCATAGAGAAACTAACTTCAAATAAATCAAATAAAATCAAATTAATATCACATAGTTTATTCATAGCCAGGAATATTTTAAAATAAAATGATTGAATTTTGACCAATCATAAACACACACTACCGATGAATTTAATTAATTACGTATGCATGAATCATGATTTTTATAGTAAAAAAAAACTCATGAATCAATATTGTTTAAGAAAAATATGAAATAAGAGCAATTTTTATGATCATACTTAAAAGTTTCTATGGATCACAATTAGCGACTCTCACTCATTTTTAGATGCATCAACAATATATAACATCATATAGTATTTGTAAAATTTTGTAAATATTATTTTGAATCGTATGTTTCATGCCATAATTCTTATGATTGAAATTTTGGAAGATGTACAGTACTTATATTTTAATATTTATAATCTAATAAAAAAAATTAAAATAAAATCCCCTCTGCTTATTAGTGTGTTCAGTCCTCCAATATCATAGTATTACATTATTATTTATTAAATAATCAATATATATATATATATATATGTATATATTCTCTAGGTCTAAGGTTTGATGCAAATATTGTAAAAAAAAAAAAAAGAGCCATTCACAAATCATAACCTTCACTAACAATGCTTGCAAATAATATTCTATTTACATTCACGTGCAGAGATTTGCATAATAAATTGCATTCTAGTGAAAGAAGTTAAAGACTTTTAGCTCGATTATCTTTTAAAAATCTCTATATTTGTCCCCTTTTTTAATTTAATCTGGACCCGTGCATAGTAAATTTTAACATTACCAATAAAACGTGTAAGTTAAGAATAATTTTGCTTATTCCTCATCCCTTTCAAATTAAAATCCAATGATATGTGAGTCAAATCGTGTTATTTGATACATATTAATATTTAATTAGTTATGGGTTTTATATATTAATCAGTTTACTATTAGAAGTAATCTAATTTAACACCACCCATATCATAATGTTAAGTATTTTTTTAAAACAAAAATTATACTAATAAATATTAGCAGCATTACTATTCAATATATAAATCTTTCAAATTAAAATTTTTATACAACACTATTATACTCCCTCCGTCCCACAAAGATTATCCACTATTCAATTTTAAAATATTTCAATATAATTATCCATTTTTATTTATAAAATATATTTAATATTTTTTCTATTTTATCTTCTAATAAATTCACACTTTAAATAATAAATTAATGATAGTTTAAACTATTTTTAAAATAAAATAAATATATGAACACAAGTAAAAAAAATACATAAATTATATTTTCTTAAAATTTATATAAAAAAAATATAACGTCATTTTTGGGATAGAGATAGTAGAAATTTAATAGCTAATTAACATGTTATATATTAATTAATATATGTTCACATTTAAAGATATTTATCGACTTATTATTATAAATAAATTTATATTACTTTCTCTGTTTTATTTCATGTCGTATAAGAACAATATGCATAGATTAAAAAAATTATTAATCATTATAAATTTTATAAAAATTTTATTTCAATTTATGTAAATATATTTTTTCATGTTTCTTATTTCACTTATTCTCTTTTATTAAATTAGAGGCAATATTAAAACTTTTTAATTAATACTTTCTTGAAATTTTAAAAGCGACGCTTAAAATGAAATAAAAAAATTATTATACTACACTTGAAATAAAATAGAGAGAGTTTTAATTATTAATCTCAACACACATATTAATGTTATTAATTACTCATTTTTTCACAAATAATTATTATTTTAGAGTTATAAATTTTATTCGCAAGTAATTATTATTTTATAAGAATAAGATTTTATATCTTTATTTTAAATTTACCCATATATAATTAATATATAATGGAATGGGTAATAAATTAGGGAAAATGATAGTTTTGTGCAATGGTTGTATTAATTATCGTATTATATATTTTTTTTAATTCATGTATAAAAATTATAAAATGATAATTATTTGTAAACGAATAGAGTATAATATTTATAATAATTGAATAAGAATAAAAAAAAGATATGTTTATTGATCTGAATAAAATTGAACTAAAATTTAGTTACGGACCACATTCAGTTATGAAATTTTTTAGTGCCTAACTCCAATAGAGACCCTTTTTTTAATAGCGAGATATCTCTTGAAGATTGGATGGTACAGAACTTGTGAAATTTAGGTGAATATCATTTGGGATTCATATGGGACATTGCTTTTGATGTAACTTGGTGTCTATGGAAGAGAAGAAATAAGGTCATATTTCAAGGGGATTATTAGGCTATCCTAAGCATGTACCATGAGGTTATAGCAGAAGCTTCTCTGGTTGTTGCGCCTATGGTCCGTAATAGCTCTTCTTCCATGCATATTCAAGATTTGATGATAGTTGCTTGGAGCTATCCACCCCAGGGAACTGTTAAAGTGAACATTGATGCCTCTGTTATTCACAACTCGCAAGCCTTTGCAGGGGGCTTAATAAGAGATAGCAATGGTGTTTGGGTTAAAGGGTTTGTGTCTAATATTGGCGTGTGTCCAATTTTAAAGGCTGAAGTTTGGGCTATTTTGCATGGTTTGTCTCTTAGCTTGAGATATGTAACAAACTTGATCAGGCTGAAGAATTATTATTAACAGAGTAAGAATGTAAAAAAAATAAACAATCTTAATTTTCAACAACATTTTCTACATTACATCAGTTGGCTATTTATAGCCTAAGCTTACACTACGGAATTGAAATTACAATCTAATTTAGTATATAAAGTTTGTTACCAGCTACACTTGATTCAGAGACTAGAAGCTTCCTTCCATAACTGATTTCTGTTTATCATCTTCTGTTTAGAAGAGAAGGAAGAAAAAGAACACGTGACTCCCTCATGTACTCCTATAAGTAGTGTGACACCGTATAGTTCTCAAGACTCTTGCTCCTTTACCCCCCCCCCCCCCCCCCCCCCCCACAAGCTGGAGACATAGGATTGAGAAGTCCCAGCTTGAGAATGAAATGTGAAAAGAGTTGCGGATGAAGAGGTTTTATGAAGACATCAGCCAGCTGATCTTGAAATTTGATGGAGAGAAGATGAATAAACCCTTTTTGAGCTTGTTCCCGTACAATGTGACAATCGAGTTCAATATGCTTAGTTCTCTCATGAAAAGTAGGATTAGCTGCTATGTGAATAGCAGATTTGTTATCACAATAAACAACAATGGGCTTGGAAATGGGGATCTAAAAATCATTCATCAAGTAAGATATCCATTGTAACTCACATGTAAGTGCTGCCAAGGCTCTGTATTCTGCTTCAGCTGATGATCTGGAAACAGTTGATTGTTTCTTCGATCTCCAACAAATTAATGAATCTCCAAGGTACACTGAATATCCAGTAATTGACTTCCTACTGTCAAGACAACCTGCCCAATCACTGTCAGAAAAAGCTTTAAGAATTGTTTTTGAATGTGCAAGAAAGAATAGTCCCAGACTTGGAGCAAATTTGACATATCTCAGCAACCTGTGTGCAGCCTGGAGATGAGCAGTGGTTGGCTTTGCCACAAATTGACTCAATTGATTTACTGCAAATGTAAGATCAGGTCTTGTTGTGGTCAAGTAGAGTAATTTGCCAATTAATATTCTGTATACAGAACTATCTTCAAGTAATTCACCTTCTAAGCTCAGTTTAGTATTATAATCAAGTGGTGTAGAACAAGGTTTAGCTCCTAGGTAACCATTATCTGCAAGTATTTCTAGGGCATACTTCCTCTGACCAATGTAAATTCCAGTTGCATTTCTTGCTATTTCCAATCCCAGAAAGAACTTTAGCTTGCCTAAATCCTTGATCTTAAATTTGGCATCTAGCAATGATTTAATTCTCTTGATCTCTGCAGCATCATTACCAAAGAGTATAATGTCATCAACATAGACCAATAGAGTTGTGAAACTTTGATTTTGTTTACATGTAAATAAGGAATAGTCTGCATGTGATTGAACATAACCATGCTGTAATAAGAAAGAGGTTAATTTGCAAAACCATTGTCTGCTGGCCTGCTTAAGACCATATAGACTTTTCTTGAGCTTGCAGACTTTGCCAGCAGGAATATTCATTCCTGGAGGTGGAGACATGTAAACTTCCTCCATTAAATCTCCATGTAAAAAAGCATTGTTGACATCTAACTGTTGTAGATGCCAATTATTACTAGAAGCCAAAGCTAATAGTAATCTTATAGTTGTCATTTTTGCGACAGGAGAAAATGTTTCCATGTACTCCAGTCCTTCAACTTGAGTGTAGCCCTTGGCTACAAGCCTTGCTTTGTACCTTTCAATGGTGCCATCTGACTTAAGTTTGATCCTGTAGACCCATTTGCATCCCACTGTTGACTTATCTGGAGGTAAAGGAACAAGATCCCATGTCTGATTGTCTTCCAATGCCTTGATTTCTTTAGCCATAGTTTCTTGCCATTCAAATAGTTTGCTTGCCTCCTTATAGGTCTTTGGTTCCTGTAATTGAGTGACTTGACATATAAAATGTTTGTAAGATGGATTTAATGAATCATATGTCAAAACAGTTGACAATGGATGCTGAGTAGTAGCATGCTTTGTTGAAACTGCATTACAGACATAGTCATTAAGATAAGAAGGTGGATTTCTGGACCGTTGTGATCTTGTAATGAGCTGTTGTTGTACAGGAATCCCAGGAGTAGATGATGTTGATTGTACTGCTTCTGCATCAGTTGGCACTTGTTATGGATAATCAAAAGCTGCAGCATTTGTAAGTACTTGATCTTCTGATGGAAAAGAATCATTTTGTACACTCAATTCTGATTGCAGAAAAGGAAAATATTGTTCATAGAAAACAACATTCCTGGACACTGTGATTTCTCTGGTTGAAAGATCCATGACTATATATCCTTTTGTTCCAGGTCTGAAGCCCAAGAATATGCATCTCCTTGCTCTTGGACTAAGTTTTGTCCTATAAGCCTGCAGAGTAGATACAAAACATAGACAGCCAAATACTTTGAGAGCACTATAATCAGGTAATTTTTGGAACAACTTTTGATAAGGAGACTGATTATCTAGAACTAGAGTTGGAGTTCTATTAATTAAATGAGCTGCATGTGATACAACATAGTTCCAAAAATCTTTTGGGAGAGCTGATTGAAAAAGCAAAGCTCTTGTTATGTTGAGAAGATGTTGATGCTTTCTCTCAACAACTGAATTTTGCTCAGGTGTTTCTGGACATGATGTCTGATGCTCAATGCCATGTTCTGCATAAAACTTTGTTAGTTTAAACTCCAATCCATTGTCAGTCCTCACTTTTCTTACTTTAGTTTGGAACTGAGTGTAGACAAAATTAATAAATGCCTGGACTTGAAAACTGATTTCTGCTTTAGTTTTAACAGGAAAAACCCAAACATTTCTTGAAAAATCATCAACAACTGTCATGAAATATTTATGTCCAGCAACAGATACTTGAGCAATTGGTCCCCAAATGTCAATATGTATCAATTCAAAAGGTACAGTAGTTTGTGACATACTGATTGGAAACATGAGTTTCTTTTGCTTAGCAAAATGACATACATCACATGGCTTGGCCTTTTTGTTACACTTGGCATCAGGAAAAACCTTATTTATATCTGCTAATCTAATATTGGATAGATGACCAAGTCTATAGTGCCATAGATCTTGATCTTCAAACTGTTTTACACAACTATTACTAAAATGGTTGTTAGCAATTGCCATAACCTTCTTTATGACTTCAAGCTCTTGTTTATGTTGGTACACATACAATCCTCCAAGGATCTTAGCCATACCAATCTTCCTCCAAGAGATCTTCTGTTGAATGAAACACATCTCATCCATTAGAAACAAAGTACAGTTTAACTGTCTGATTAGGCTGATGACTGATATTAAATTGAAGGAGAAATCTGGTATATATAGAACATCAGTCAAATAGAATTGCTTTGAAAAAACTACACTTCCTGAATAATGTGCTTCAACATAACTTCCATTTGGCAACTTAACTCTTACTGGTTTAATTTTCTTATAGACAGTGAAAAGACTTAATTTGGATGCTACATGATCAGTAGCTCCTGAGTCTAATATCCAACATCGAGAATAAGAAATACCTTCAGCAGCACTGCTTGATTTAGCATTAGATGTAGATCTAATAAAGTGATCTGCTAATATACTGTTGACAACATGAGGAACAACAGAAACTGCCTTCTCTGTGCTCAAAGCTTCATTGGATTCAGCAAGCTGCAAGAGTCTTTGATACTGCTCCTGTGTGAAAGGCATATTGTTTCTTGCAGAGAGTTGATTAGCATAGTGGTTCTGAGCATTTATGTGCTGCACAGATGGAGTATATTGCTGTATAGATGAACTGTACTGCTGCACAGGTGGATTGTATTGCTGCATAACATGTACAAAATTATTAGTTCCTTCAAAAGATTCTTCTGAAAATTGTTGAGACTGATAATATTGTATTGCTGCATTGTCTTCAGGATCTGAGTGAGAGAACTCAAATTCATTAGCTGCCAAATTAACAAGATGTGGTGCAGCTGACTGCTGCTGTTGCTGTGACAAGTTGGAAGAGCATGATAAAATGCATTTGGATTCCTTGGCCTGAAGCTAACTGGATATCCATATTTCTGAAAGCAATTCTGACTAGTGTGATTAGTTCCTTTACAATGAGTGCAGTGCCTCGTTCCTGGTGCAAAATTGGATATGTATCTTGCTTGATAGCCAAACTGCCTTGGTCTGTAACCCCTTGCTAGCATGATTCTTGGCTCATGATTTGAAGTATAACTCTGCTCTCTCTCCTGTTGAATCACCATAGAGAAAACACTATTTATGTCAGGCAAAGGATTCTGAATCATAATTTGAGACTTTACCACACTGTATCTATCATTAAGACCCCTGAGAAACTTATAAACTCTTTCATTCTCAAGATACTCTCTCAGTTTAGTCACAACTCCACAACAACACTGTGGTGTACATTCACAACTAGGCAAAGGCCTCAGCACCATTAACTCATCCCACAGTATTTTCATATGTGTAAAGTAATCATTTACAGAAAGCTCTCCTTGCTTAAAACTAGCAATCTCCTCAATCAGATCAGCAATCCTTGACTGGTTAGGTTGAGAAAACCTATCCTTAAGGTCCTTCCAAGCATCACTTGCTTTGTTCAACCACAATATGCTGTTAGCAATTGAAGCATCTACTGAGTGCCTTATCCATTGAAGTACTATCAAGTTACAACGTTTCCAGGCTTCATGCAATGGACTTCCTTCTGCAGGTTCTCTTAGAGAGCCATCAATAAAACCGATCTTGTTCTTTGTGCCTAAAGCCATCATCATCGATCTTGACCAAACAATGTAATTGTTTGTTCCAGTAAGGATTGTTGAAACAATCACATTAGATCCTTGCTCACTCGGATGCAAGAACAAATGATTAGAAGGATCATGAAGATGAGCATTAGCATTTGTATTTCTGTTGGTATTTGCAGCCATATTTCTCAAGGAAGTGAAGAAAAATTTGAGAGAAACAGAAAAGATCAAAGATAATAGAAAATTGACAGATTACTGAAAAGAATTTGGTAAAATATCAAGGAATAGAAGGAAAAATCAGCAGATTATTGGAAGAAAACAAGAGAACTGCATATGAATCCAAGAACGAACATCATCAAATTGTTAAAAAAAAATTGAGAATCCTGAAATTGCAATTGAAAGAAGAATCAAAAGAAATGAATTAAGAACCTGATCAAGATCAACAAAAAAAAATTTGCAGAAATTCATTGATGCTCTGATACCATAACAAACTTGATCAGGCTGAAGAATTATTATTAACAGAGTAAGAATGTAAAAAAATAAACAATCTTGATTTTCAACAACATTTTCTACATTACATCAGTTGGCTATTTATAGCCTGAGCTTACACTACGGAATTGAAATTACAATCTAATTTAGTATATAAAGTTTGTTACCAGCTACACTTGATTCAGAGACTAGAAGCTTCCTTCCATAACTGATTTCTGTTTATCATCTTCTGTTTAGAAGAGAAGGAAGAAAAGAACACGTGACTCCCTCATGTACTCCTATAAGTAGTGTGACGCCGTATAATTCTCAAGACTCTTGCTCCTTTAATATGAGATTTACAAAAAGTTTATGTTGAAAGTGATAATAAAGTTGTAGTTGACATAGTTTTTAGTAGGACGACGCCTAATGCTGAATGTTTTTCACTCATTTGCAGTATTCAGAGTATTATGGCCCTGTTCATGTTTGTTGAAGCAAGACATGTGCATAGAGAGGTCAATTTTGCAACAAATTATCTGTCACACTTTGTTTATAATTTTGTGACGAGGCTCCATCAGGGATTCTTATGTGGCTTCTTTATGATACTGTAGGAACTTTTTATTTTAGGTAGTATTGGGTGATTCCATCTCTTATGTACCAAAAAATAAATAACTAAAATTCATAGAAATAGATTATAATATTTTAATTTAAAAAATTAACTTGAATTATAAAAAAAAAATCAAACATCAAAATGAAAAGAAAAAATTCACTCTATAATTATGTATACTGAATAAATTTATCTTTAACAACAACTTCTGATTAAAGAAAAATAGTGAAAAATAAATAAAGAAGAGACAAATCCAAGTATGTTTTTGGCGGGAGACATGGAGAATCCAAAAGACTAGCGTGTGTCGCCATTCTCAAACCACAACCTTTTCTTTTTTGTTGAATTTTTATTTTTCGGCGGTCTATGGTAATAAATGCGGATCATCCGTCAGATGCCTTTTTCTTTAAATTGATGTGGGGACCATCGCTGCCAACTAGGATTATTTTGTCCTACTAGGGGCCCACTAGTGGTCCCACATGTCCTCCGTCTTCTTACCCATTCAACCTGTCAAAGTGTCTAACGTCATAGTATCGTCGTTTTCTTAATGACCCAATATTAATGGGGTTCATTCTCTTTTTACATCCATTTTTTTCATTTTACCTCATTAATAAACATTAGTTTTTACTATCAACAAATTAAACATAGTAATTTTTTTAGTGTTTAAATTCTAAAATATTTGTCCTTTCAAAAAAATATAAAATATTCGTAATTACTTAGCTTTTTTCAAATTAAATTAAAGAGAAAGGGAATATTAAAATTAAATATTTATATTCAAGACCAAAGTTTCAAGATAAATTATAATTTTTGTGTAAATAAATTTTATATAATTGATCTATTCTTGATCCCTATATTTCATATTTAATTTAAATAAAAATTTATTAGAATTATATTTCGTCAAATTTCTTATTAAGTGAAATTTTCCCATTTATGTCATATATATTATATATTAAGTAATAATAATGTGACACATTGATATGTAATTATAATAAATATCAATGCGTTATTTAATTTTTTTTTATAAATTAATTGCACTTTAATTGAAATAGAGAAAATTTTATAAAACAATTTTAATTAATTTAATTTGATTTAAATTAATTAATTTTACAAATGAATTTTATATTTAGAAGCGGTGATATCAAATGTGAAAATATTTTTTTAAAAAAATTTATTTTATTATTTTATGCAAAAATAGTAAAATTAAGATTATTTTATAAAATAATAAAATTAAGATTATTTTATTATACATATTAAGACTTAGCCCAACAATAAGTATAATTTCTCTCTCTCTCGCGATTGTAATACTAAGAAAAAAATAACTCTTTAAATTTCTGAAGTATATATACAATGTCAACAAGCATGATGTATTGTATTATAGGAAGGTCCAACTCAATTACAGTTGCGTCTCTTAATTACTCTTAATTCATTAAACTTAAAAGTGCCAATGAGTTATTTGAATTAATTAATGATTAATAAATCTTCAAAACATCATTTTTAAAGAAAGATTGCTGAACGCGTGCAACTCATTAGCACGTGCTTTTGTCAACACAACAACAGGCTGGGCAATGTATTTTCTTCTATTCATGAGTCTCAATAATTTTTTTTCGCCGTAAATATCTCTATCTATATTCATTTGCTTAATTCTATTCGAAACTTAGATTGCAAGTTAAGATTTCTTGCTACTCTCCGATAAGATATTTAGTAAAATTTAAATTTGTGTCTTTACCCACTTATTCAATTTTATTTAACCAACTGAGTTACTCATCTTGAGTGCAATAATTCTTTTTAATATAATTGTTATAATTTTTTCTATCTTCAAAATTTTGTAAGAAGTAATTAATAATTTTACTCTTTTAATATTCCAACATATTTCTGAGCATTTAGAAAAGAAAAAGCTTTGAAAATAAATAAAAAATAAAATTCTTAAGATAAAATATAAATTTAAAGAATTTGGTTTTATAATAATTTTACATTTAAATCATTTTGTTAGTTTTTGGATCGAGTTTGGCCATGGCAAATGAGTAAGATCTATGGGGCTCAAAATATCTAAAATTATCTAAATAATAATTAAGTATTATATTTGGATAATAATTATAGAGTATGAATGAGATTAAGAATTCTAATCCTAGTTTGACTTGATTCGTGATAAACTCATATAAAAATTGATGGAAGAATCATAATTTAAGGTTAGCAAAATTATTAGAGATTTAAGTTTGGAAAAATCATTTTAAGGATGCGGAGAGAAAAAGAGTATGAGTTTTCTCCCTCCAGAAAAATTCTTTTTATGAATGAGAATACAATTATGAAGTTATTTTATCTTTTAAATTATAAAAAGTAAGAGTTTTCTCTCTATAATAATTGCCTATTTTAGATTGTGAAAAGTAAAAGTTATTTTATATTTTAGATTGTGAAAATTAAGAGTTTTCTCTCTATAGTTATTGTTTATGTTAGACTATGAAAAGCAAAAATTTTCTTTCTATGATGATTGTCTTTTACGGCTAGTAATATAATTAACGATTTGAGTATTCTGTAGATATCGTTAGAGGTAATATTCAAACTTTCTTTGTTTTATTATGTGGGTATATTCCAACATATTTAAATACAGGTGAGCCAACATATAATAATTGTATAAATATCATGGCAATGTTGTAATTAATAAGAATGCTCAAACTTCATTTCATTTCCAAAATAAATCAAACATTTCATTGAAGATAAAACGCATGGCTTCCACCAATAAAATGAAAAGGATAATATATATATATATATATGATTTTGATTTCAGTTAAATAAAACGATAATTTTACTGGCTATCATTTTTAATAAGTAATAAATGCTTATTCTAATTTCATTTTCAAAATAGAAACTAAAATTTAACTTTTATTAATATTAAATTATCATTTAAAAGAAACAGAGCATGTAGTTTTTCTCTAATCTGTGTGGGATTAAATCTTTAATTATAATGAAATCATGAAGTTAATTTCATTCTTAAACAAAATGCAATTTTTTTTTGTTATGATCCAATGGTATAATAGTCTATCTTCACGCATTAATTCATTAAAGTTAGCTCTAAAACAATACCGAAATTAAATATTAATTAACTTTTTTTTAAGCAATTCTTCTTAAATACTTTGACTTCTGCTCAAAGTGTTTCAAGCAGTAGTGAACTTGTATGATAATTCCCATTAACTAGGGCATTAATTAGTTAATTTTTTTTTTCGAATGGTTTATTCCTTAATTAATTAGTTAATCATTGATAATTAAGAAAATAACAAAAAAGATTGTGTATGAAGGGATTTGGGTATAAATTATTTTCCATGATAATTGTTGAAAAGTATTTTATTATCAAGATCATTGTATGCTTGTGATAATTAATTAATATGATTGATTGATAAATCAATCCATTAAAAAATCAGAATAATTTAATTATAATATAATATAAAATTCTGATACTAATTAAATATCATTAGTATATGTTAATCTTAAACGAGGAGATTAGATGAGATCTATTCATGATTTAAAATGTTGATGATGCACATTGACAGTGTTATTATAACTTAATTTAGATGCTTTTAGGCAGAAAATTGAAGAAATGCCAATCAAACTGCAACAATTAAATTAATTAATTATCAAATCTAATATGCATGATTATATGTTAATAAAGAGAATCAGTGGAAGATTTCTGCTTAATAGTGTCTATTTAGTAAGTTAGACTAAAAGAATTCTTTCTTTTTTTTCAGGAAAATAACAAATTATTGCATTATTATTGAATATTTAAAAAAAGTTAAAAACTCAACTTGCAGTAAAATTTTCCATTAATTATTTAATTTTCCATTAATTATTGAGCTCTGTAATTTTGAAATAATAATAAAAGGTATTTTATTTAATGAGAAGAAAATAAAATTTTTGTGTTACTTTTTTTTAGAAAAAAAAATATTATTTATTATTTATTATTTTTTAGCCTTACAGGTACATAATTTTTTTTTTTAAATTGCAGTTCTAAAAAATATTTTTTAAATTTAATTAATGTATTTTTTTTTGTTTTTTAAATGCCATGGAGTCAATTGTAGCATCTTTTTTTTAATAATTCTATTGGTTTACCAATGTTGTAATTAGTAGAAGATTTTTGTGACTTAAAAGAATGACCTATTTCTTTTTAATATATTAAAACTAGTAGTTCAATTATATTTTAAAATTATTTTTCAACAAATTTTGCCCATCCCAATTTTTAATTTTTCGTCCACCTCTAATGAGAAGTACAATTTTACCATTTTGGAAATGTTAAATACTCTCTTTCTTTCCAAATTAATGAATATATTTTTCTTTTTTCATTTATAGCAAATTATAGTTTAAATGCATTTTAATTATTTTGTTTTGTTTTTTTAATGCATAAATTTGTTAATATATTAAATCCATATTACACATATTTAATGTTACTTATTAAAAATATTTAATAAATATATACAATATTAAACTAAAGGTGCAATAGAAAAAAATATGTAAATTTATATTTTAAATAAAAATAACTAGGGCTGTAAATGAGTTAAGCTACTCGAGCTCGGTTTGGGTCTCGGCTCGGTAAAAACTCATTCATACTCGAGTTCGAACTGCTCATTTGTTAAATGAGTCAAGCTCAAGCTAAGAAATATTCAACTCATTAGCTAGCGAGTTGACTCATTTAAAAAGCTCATGAGTTAAACTCGTAAATTAGCTCATTTAATATATTTAATTAAAAATATATATTTTAATTTATATCTACTAAACTATATACGTGAATATATTAATTTTTTGATTAATTTAATTCATATAATTTATTAATATATGATATATGTGATAAATAAATTAAACAATATACAATATAAAATAGATTAATAATTTATAGTAAAATATAATATTATAGTAATAAAATATTTTATTTTTATTAATATATAATTATATTATTTATCTTTCATAAAAATATTAATTTTAGTGTATCTTTTATAAAAATAAAGAAAAAGATTAATAAAAAATGAAAACTGAAATAAGTTCATTGAATTTATTAAACTTATTTAAATAAAGCTCGAAATATATGATATATGAGCTGGTTCAACATAAGCTCGGGTTCGGCTCGGCCCGATTACAACTCTAAGAATAACTAACTTTCTTAATTTTTTGTGAAATAGAAAAATGTGTCTATTAATTGAAATGAAAAAAAAAAGTAATTCTACAAATCAAGCATACATATTCCTTTTTTAAATATTCTTCTTGGCAAAATATTCAATAATCTAGCGAGTTCAAGTACACTCCAACTAAATATTTTTTTAATATAAAAATTAAGGCATAGAAAGGTAAAAAACTCATAAAAATAAGCAATAATGAACTTTGCATAAAAAGAAAAGGGAAATAATATGTATTTTAGCAAAAAAATTAATGGAAAAGGAAGTTGACCCAAGGAGAAGGGCACTATTGCTTTTAACTTATAATTTTCAAGACAGTAAAAAAAATAGAACGAATGGTTGGATGGAACGTCTTAATCCCAATGCATTTGGCTTTTAGCTTTTGGCAATTGACCACTCTTTTATAATATTACGGCAACCCCCATGTTTCCAAAACCCTACTATTTTTAAATTGCAGGGCCGTTTTGAATATTTTAAGGGTCCTGAGCAAAAATTAAAATATGAGTTTCTAAAAAAATAGTATCGGAGCAAAAATTTTATATTTGAGGGGCCGCCCAAAAATAAATATTTAGGACTTAAGGGCCTAAAAATAACAATGTAAATTTGAGAGGCTCAAATTTTATTATATGATGAACGCTAGGCCCAAATTTTATTGTATAATGAATGTTTGAAAAAAATGCAATATTGATGACAGTGGGAATCGATCCCCACACCCTTTAATCATATACAACACGCTAAACCACTACAGCAAATCAAAGTTTTGTTACTTTTTACATATATGTATTTATAAATTTGGGGCCTTATCAAAATTAGAGACCCTAAGCGGTTGCTCATGTTGCTCCCCACTTGAGCCGGACATGTTAAATTGCTTTACCTTTAGCAAAGTCACTGTCTTTCTAGTTTATGGGCTTCTTTTGTAAACTAACGAACAACATGCATAATTCTTCTATTGAAGCAAGATCGACTGGTTGTGGGTTTATTTAGATTGAACAATGTATGGATGTTTCATAGGGTAAATTGTATATCTTCTGTAAGTACCTTCTAAGGATCCTAGATCTTAAGAAGGCTGCAACTTATATGTTCTATTTTCTTCAATGAAATTACTTTTTACTGGGGAAGAAAAAACAATAAAATCACTTCTCTTCCCCTAATACTTGACCTAAAATTTTTATTTTACATATTAGAGCAACTTGCCATCCCTCTTAAAGAATATCAAAACTGAAATTTTGAAATCATAAAGGACTTCGAGTTGTAAGTATAAGTTATATAATTATTATTTAATAGTTCTGCTTCCCTGTCATGTATATAATGTCGCTAGTAAAAAAAGATTTTTTACAAATTTGTCAAAAAAAAAACTCATAATGATACAAATTTATTAACTCAAAAAAATTAACAATTTTTTTTATTAAACTAAAAATTTACTAGTTTCGTATAATATATAAAATTTATTATTAGATTATTAATTTTTTATTATATATGTACCTAATTCAAATATGATAACTTTTGTAAGTTTATTATTAAATTATTATGTATTATACACTTTCATAAATGATTAAAAGCCTATAATAAAAAAAGTAAAAATTTTAAAAATATTAAATGGGAAATTTCTTAAAAAAGAAGAAATAGATTTGGAAGGAATGAAAAGTTTAGGGGTTGTTTAGTTGTGAAAAATAAGTTTTATTTTTTATATTTTTTTTAAATGGAAAATAGTTGAGTTTAGTCGTACGCATCTCCAATTTGGAAAATTAAAAATAATTTTCTATATTTATTAGATAATAGTTGGCCTTTACAAAATTAATTTTATTTATTTTCTAAATAGAAAAATATTAGAATCTTAATATTAGTTTCCCGCTAAAATTTAAACTGCTTAATTTTTATTTTTCATAATATGATTTTATAATAATTTATTTATTTTTATTTTATTTACAAATATTATGTAAATCTTGTAATTATATTTTAATATAAAAGTATTTAAAAAATTATTTAAATATTATATAAAAATAAAAATTGAAAATTCAAATTAAGTAAACATTTTTTTCATATTTTTAATTGTTTATTTTAAAAAATAGATAAAAATTAAAAATTTAAATTTAAATTTAAAATAAAAAAAAATTTTGCTAATAAATATCTTTTTAGTTTTTCGATTTTCAGGTAAAAGTGTATGAGATTTTTAACAAAACTATCCAAAAAATAAATTTAAAAAAAATGCGACAAAAAATATTTTCACTTTAAAAAAATTGCATAACATTTTTAAAAATATATCTTCCTTTAGTATTCTATATATTTTATGTAGATGCTGTATGAATATTAATTAAAAGAATTAATATATAAATATTTTATTATTTAAATTATTCTCTTATAATTTAAGCCTGTAATTTTATTAATTTAAATTAAAAATTATATAATTTAGCAGTTAAAATATACTGCATAAAAAATAAAATATTTATATAATATCTACACAACATACACAGAAAAATATTATATAAATATCATATATATATTATGTGTATATTATATATATCATATAAATACTGAATTTATATTATGAATATATCTTTGTATATTGTGTATATACAAAAAAATAAACATACATATTAAAATAAAAAAAGAATTATATGAAAGATCTTTCATAGAAATAAAAAAAAACTTACGCATTAAAATAAAAAAAGAAATAAAAACGAATATAGAAATAAAAAAAATAGATCTTTCATATGCATTATATGAAAGATCAAAATACTTTTTTGCAAACAGAAAAAAAAAATAAAAAGAAGAAAGAAGAAGAGAGGTAGACAGAAGAGATACAATAGAAAAAAGGAAAAGAAAGGATATAGATGATAGAAAAGAAAAATATTGATGAAAAAGATATATTTGAAAAAAAATTAAAGAACATAAAACTGAAAAAAAAAAAAAAAAAAACACGAATGTAAACTTGAAAAGGGAACCAATCCGGAGGTATTCCATATAAGATTGGGTTGAAGGCCCAACTAGTCAAATAATTGGGCTGGGTTTCTTAAGTGCTAATTTGTTTTTGTCCTTATTTTTGAACATATTTATTTGAGCTTTTGATAAAAATATAAAAAAATTTAAAAATAATTCTAAATTTATCATATTTATAAAATATTTATAAAATTTTAAAATTTATAAAATATTTATCAAAATATTATATTTTTATAGTTTATAATGTGTTTATAATGAGTTTATAATAAGTTTTTAAATTTTACACAATTTATAATGTGTTTATTATGAGTTTATAATAAAATAACTAAAATATCTCTGGTAAAAAAATAAAATTTTTTTAAAATATAATGAAGGGTGTTATTTTTCTAATTTATTTCTGTTTGAATACTTTATGAATCAGTGTTTACTAGGAAAAATTACCTCAATCATATTTTTTTATAAAACTTTTTTTTTTCAAGACTATTTTAATTATTTTATAAAATATATAATAAATTTAAAATAAGCTCATAATAAAATTTATAAAAAATTAGCATATGTAAAATTTAATAAATTGATAAATAAATCATAACTTCTTTTAAATTTAAATATATTTTGAAAATATGATAAATTTAATTTTTTTTTATTTTTTTTGATATTTTTTTTGCCAAAAACCTTATTTACTAGCTTATGGATTAAAAATAGGTTATAGGTGAAACAAAATAGGAAAAATTACACCCCCATCATTTTTTATAAAATTTTTTCATATTTTGTCAATGATATTTTAGTTATTTTATAAAAGTATATAATAAATTTAAAATAAATTCAAAATAAATTTATAAAAATTATGATATATATAATAAATTTATAATAAACTATATAAATTTGTTAATTTGTAAACTAATTATAAATTTTTATAAATTTAAACATAATTTAAATATATAATAAATTAATTTTTTTTTCTGACATTTTTTTTTGTCAAAAAATCTAAGAAAATATAGTAGTTTGACATTTAACTGAAATTATAATTTAAAATTTGAGGAAATTCCATAACATACCCTAAGTCCAAGAGCGGAGGCAGAGAGGGTAATGAACCTCCTCTCACCTGCGGCCAGAAGCCTTTATAGGGGGGCTTATGGTCACCGGAATAGCAGAGGTAGGGGCTATGCCCCCTGTTGCTATTGTCCCTTGTCTCTGTGTAAGGAAACAATATTGTTTTAGCTGAGGTAGGTTTAAAAAAAAATTAAAGAAACGAGGAAGAGTTCATCGCATAGTTTCAGCCAAGACAAATAAAAAAAAAAATAAACTAATGTTATGAGAGACAGTGGGCTGCGAGCAGAACGAAAGAAATAAAGAAAGGAAAGGCAGGGAGGGAGAGCGATGACTGAGGGAGTAGCTGCTAAAGGAGGGACGACCGAGTGAGCAGCCATAATCGGCAAGATTCCGACCTCCATCAACGGTGACCAGCAACGCAAGAGATAGCCATAAGCAATTTTTTTTTTAAAATTTTTTAATTTATTGATTTTTAAAATTTTTTTTGCTAATTATGTTTGGATTTTCTTGAAAAATTTAAAATTAGCCTTTGATTTGTTGTTTTGATGGTGCATTGTTGAATTTATTGATTTTAATTTTATTAGGTTAATGAAATTTTTTTGAATTTTGAATTCGTCATTAATTTTTTCTTTAGAAAATTTACCCCTCTTTCTTAATCTTCTGGTTCTACCTCTGCCTAAGTCAGTTTTAGTTTTTGACTTGTAGTATTTCACATTGACCCTTTTTTTTCATCCATACAAAAGTTATTGTATTTTTCTTTTTGTTCATACAAAGCTTTTTTTTTCTTTAGTTATTTATTTTTTCTTTCTTTTATTTTTTATATATTTCTTTTATTTTTTATTGATAAATAATTTCATTAATTTTATATTTATAACATACACATAAAATATATAACATCCACACAATATACACATAATAAATATAGATATATATATACAATATATATAACATAATTAAACAACATAATATATATTATCAATTCTAATTCAACAAATTCATAATATATATTCAATATACATAAATAAATAAATATATAACATATACATAATATAGTCATATATCATATAATATTTATACGACATTCATATTATATATACAAACATATACATAACATACACATAATATATATGTTATATATACAAAACAAAGTTGATTTTTTTTAATTTTATTTTTATGTGCATAATATCTAAAATTTTAAAAATAAATTTTGTAATTTTTATTAAAATATATTTATATTTTACTTTTTTGTATAAATTTTGTTAATATTATTTCTTATTTAAAATCAAAATTAAAATTTTCTTTATAAAAAAATTAATAAATTTTATATGTTGATAATGTAACTTAAAATACTAATTATTATTATTTTACTAGAATATATTTATTTAATAGTAAAATTTTAAAAAAATAAAAATTGATGTAAATATTATTTGAAGTAAGAGATGAGGTATTTTTATAAAAAAATTTATTTTTTGAAGTGAGAAAGAAGGTATTTTTATAAAAAAAATATTGTTAAGAGTATTTTTGAAATTTATTTTAAAGATGTGGTATTTTGAATTTAAACATTTTTTTGGTAGTTGTATAATAATCCCTAATTTTTTTTTGTTAGATTAAATTATTTTTGAAAACTAACTAAATTTGAATATTAGTATGTGAAACCACCATATTGTTAAATAAAAAAAATGAAGTACATAATCATATTCTATAATTTTTTATATATGATATTTTCTAATTATTTTTTCAATATATTAATATTTAATGTTAAAAGAAACAATATTTAAATTTAATAAAAATAATAATTCACATATATAAATATATTTACAAAAATATAAATTAAATAAAAAATAATAAAACTTGCGCAAAGTGTGGATCCACACTAGCATTTCATAAAGCCCAATATAAAAGAGAAAATTGCAATGTATAATATATTATTTTTTTTTATTTTTTTAAATACTATATTTTTAATATATATTAAATATATATCCAATGGATATTTTTGAAAATAGAATATACCTTTAGTATGCTAAATGCATATAAAAAATATGCATTTGAAAATGAGTATTTTTAAAATTAAAAGTTGAAAATAGTATTTTTGAAATAGAAAATAAAAAATAAGTATTTTTAAAAATTTTTATTTTTTAGGATAATTTTGAAGCAACCCCTTTATAAAAGAATAGGAGAACATTTTTTTTAAATAATTACATAATTGCAACCTATAATTTATTTATTTTATACAATAGATAAATGATTAACCAAATTTCCATGCATAATAGAGCTAATAAACTTAGGTGGTATTCAGTTTAGAGTGAAAATGGAAATGGAATGAATAATTTTTATTGATACTATTTGGTTAAATAAAATTTAATATTCTTATATAAAATATTAATATAGAATATAAGAATATCACCATCTCAATTTTATCAAAATTTCTAAAATTATAAGAAAATATTTAAATCCTAAAAATATATTTTAATAGATAAATATATGTATACACAAGTAATTTAATTACTAAAAATATAAATTTTAAAGAAAAATCTCTGAAAAAAAATTATTAGAGTTTTGTCTAAATTTTGGACATTCTCAAAATTCCAAACAACAGTAATATGCATAAAAATACACTCTCAAAAATTTATTTATTCGTCCATTCCTTCAAAAGTGTCCAATGGCTCAACAATCATTCAACATTACAATATATTTATGTATTATAGATATTCAAAGTATTTAATACTTAATTTATATCAACAAACTTTAAACTTTATAACATTTATACAAGTTATCACAATATATACACATATTTAAGTACAAAACAGAAATATATACATAATATACTGGTTGTCAGGTCTCGTGGCAAAAGCAAAATTCAAGCACAAATATCCAAAGTCTAGACCTGATAAGGTATAATTGAATCCTCTAGATCCACTATATCACATGTGATGAAATTTAATCGAACTAACTTAAAAATCTAGCGGTACATATTTTAGTATTAAAAATAACATTTTAAATTAAACACCAGAAAATTTATTATGCTTTAATGTCAAACAAAGTATATACATATAATAAACAAATTAATCATCCACACACATTAGGCCTAAAATTTTTATATATTGGTCTAGTTTTAAAAATATTATTTTAGCATATCTCAATATTAATAACACCAATGTATCTCATCTAACGGCATAATCAAAACTGTGAATCAGCGTGTCTCATTCGAAGGCGTAATCATAATTGTGATACCTTTGTATCTCGCCCAAAGAAGTATGACAATGCTAAACCAAAAATAAATCCTTGGAGCTAGATATTATATAAGGTAACATACAATCTACATTTCTCATGTTTCATTTTTTTTTTACCATAATATAATTTAACTTTGAAAGTCAATTCTACTCAATTTCAAATTGAGTTTTAAGTTTAATTATGTATCTATAATTATATTCTAACACATTTTAAGCAATGAAACTCAATTTATATTCACTTTTTAAAAATCTTTCGTCAAAATCCTAAATCTCGTATTCCTCTCTTAAACTTCCATCAACCCTAATTATTTCAACCATTTAAATATAAAATTATTATATCCACATCAAACTAACATCATCCATACTCATTTAAACAATTATAAGACCCTCATTTAAAAATTAATTTTACACATATTCAAAATTTTAGAAAAAACTATCTAAAACAAAAGAAATCTTACCTCTTTCTTGTAATTTTCTTAAAAACTCCTTAATTCTGTTGAAAAATTTAAAGATTTTAGTGTATGGGAGAAACAAATCCTCTCCCTTTACTCATGGAGAATTTTGGCCAACATGGAAGAGAGGAAGAAGAAGATGAACATGGATTTGACTTTCCTTTCTTCTTCTTATATCTAACTATATATACATTATTTAATTATTTTAATAAATTATTTATTTATCTTAAAATTTTAATTTTTTTTCTTTTATTCAATAATAATTTCTTTTTAAATTATTTTATTATTATTATTTTGTATTTTTTTACTATTTATCATTTAACTTTTATATATTATATATATTCAACATATATTTCACGTATACATTCTATTTTTCCTACTTTCAACAAATCACGTAGCCTTCTAAATTAGTTGTTTAACTATATTTTAGATAATTTAAGCACGTTACATCATATAATTGAGGAATGAAAATGAATCATTTTCTAATATTTCTATGTTAATTAATTTTCATTCCTAATGAGAATCAAAATTAGAAAATACGTTTTCACTATGAAGAAAAGAAAATATACAAAAAATAAGTCAAATTTTTTATATTAATTCTTTTCATCGATCTTTAAAGCACGTATATTTATTAATTAATTATTTATATATTTTTTTATTATGTATACTTTCTATTATCAATGAAATTAATGTGTATCCTTATCACTTTCTCATTAATTAATTTTGATTTCTGGAATTAAAATTAAAGAACATTTTTTTACAAAAATAAAAATTAGAACACATAAAATTAAATTAAATCTTATAATCAATTCTCTTTATCCATTTTCATAAATAGATATTTATTTTCTGATTATTTATAGATTATGAACATTTTCTTTCATCAATTAAATGAATATATAATATTTACATATATGAAATTTATAAACCATTAGTTACTAGTTTATTATAACATGTTTCATTATATTTTGATTTATTAAAATAAAAATCAAAAAATGTAAAATATATTAAAAAATAATATTAATTTTTATTTCGGTCCTATTATAAAGCAAGCAGTTAAAAAAAAGGATTTGATTGCAGAATTAACCAATAAAAAGGTGGTCTTAATGTTGACAACAAATAACTAAATTATATTTATATATATATTTATCTAATTTGAGGTCCTTAATTTATTATATTTTATTATATTTCTTTTTTTACATTGATAATTTTTAATGATAAAATTAGAATTAACAAAAATTTTCATAACATTAACTTAAAAATACATAGTTGTAGAAAATAACTCTGATTTTCTAGAAAATTTCTAAAAAAAATTAAAAACAGAGTTTTTGAAAATAACTCTCAAAATTTAATAACTCTGTCGTTTGGAAATGTTTCTATAGAGTGGTTGCTTTTGATCTGCTTTCGTTTAAATTAAATAATAATGATTCAGTTAAAGACTCTAAAAGCTAAAACTTGCGGGCAAGAGGATATACCAGATTATATCCAACTGAGAGAGGGTACGTGGCATCGCATATCCAACGGCACCTGGAGGGTTTATTCGTCTCCCCAATGGGTGACGTGGATTGATGTGATTTGTTTATGGCTTGTGGGGTCTTGTTGGTTGCCACGAGTTTAGCACGTGGCCTAAATGGCTTCTTTAGTACACTTGTGAGAGAGAAAAATGGTGGGGTCGGGTTTTTTGGAATGTGGGATTAAGAGAATTGCCTCTTCGATGAAGGGAAGGGTGACTTAGTGGGTGGGGCTTTGATATATTAATTTCAATTAGATTATTGATTAAGATTTATGAATTTTTTGATTAAGATAAGAGTGTGAAATTAAAGAGAGAATTTATAGTGAAAATTAATAAATACTAACTACATTATTTGGTTAAGAAAGTAATTAGCAAGTTAATTGTTGGAACTATAATTTATGGATTAGATATAAAGAAAATTAAACAGAAATATAACATTTTTTTTGTGTGGTTTTCAAACTATTTGGTTTTGTGTTTTCTAATCCATTCAGCTAGTAATATGTGAAAATTTTGGAATTCTATTATGAAAATAGTTTATTTAGGTATAAAATTTAATTACTGGTTTTTAACAAAATAACCAAATTGATTTAACCCCGACACTGATGCTTTCCCCATTACTACCGGATTGCATCAAGGTTCGGCCATGAGTCCATACTTATTTACCCTAGTTATGGACGAGCTAACCAGAAGCATACAAGACGATGTTCCTTAGTGTATGTTGTTTACTGATGACATTAATTTAATTGATGAGACTAGTGCTGGTGTAAACCGTAAGTTGGAAGTGTGGAAAAAAACTCTCGAGGACAAGGGTTTTAAGTTAAGTAGGAGTAAAACGGAATATATGCACTGTGAGTTCAGTCTAAGGAAGAAGCAGGAACATGAGGTTAAGTTGGATGGAGTTTTGGTGCCTAAAACCAAGCAGTTCAAATATTTGGGTTCGGTGTTCCAGAATGATGGCCGTATAGATGAAGATGTGGCTCACATAATACAGGTAGGGTGGTTGAAGTGGAAGGGTGCGACCGGGGTTCTATGTGATAAGAAAATACCTTTGAAAGTGAAAAGTAAATTCTATAGGACGGTTGTTAGGCCTGCGATGCTCTATGGTAGTGAGTGTTGGGCACCAACAGGACAACATTTGCATAAGATGAGTGTGGCAGAAATGAGGATGCTAAGATGGATGTGTGGACATACTAGACTGGACAAAATTAAGAATGTTCATATTCGACAAAAAGTCCAAGTAGCGGATGTTGGAGATAAGGTGAGGGAAGGAAGACTTAGATGGTATGGACATGTTTTAAGAAGACCTCCTAATGCTGCAGTTCGTAAGTGTGAAAATTTGTTGATTGAGGGGGCTAGATGTCGTGGAAGACCTAGAACTGTGTGGAAGGAGGTGATAGCAAGAGACTTACGTGCCTTAGATCTTGATGCGGATTTGATTAATGACAGACTTGAATGGAGACGTAAAATCCGTGTCTTAGAAGGGGCCTAAGGCTGGAGTATCTTTTTTGGTGTCTTTTGAGCTTATTTTGTTGAGGATCCATACAGCCGACCCCAACTTGTTTGGGACTAAGGCTTAGTTGTTGTTGTTGTTTTTGATTTAACCCCGACGGAACATCTTGATTGTGGGGCTAGGCATATCAATATAGAGAGATTCTTATATGGTGCATTTAACCAATAAAATTATTTATTTTTTTATTATTTTTTTAGTATTTTTTTATCGATTGAATATACATTCTAAGTCAAATTATCCACATACATTGGACATGGAACGTAAAATCTCATCATGCTACAAGCCCATAGATTGATATATCAAGGTTCGGCCATGAGTCCATACTTATTTACCCTAGTTATGGACGAGCTAACCAGAAACATACAAGACGATGTTCCTTAGTGTATGTTGTTTACTGATGACATTAATTTAATTGATGAGACTAGTGCTGGTGTAAACGGTAAGTTGGAAGTGTGGAGAAAAACTCTCGAGGACAAGGGTTTTAAGTTAAGTAGGAGTAAAACGGAATATATGCACTGTGAGTTCAGTCTAAGGAAGAAGCAGGAATATGAGGTTAAGTTGGATGGAGTTTTGGTGCCTAAAACCAAGCAGTTCAAATATTTGGGTTCAGTGTTCCAGAATGATGGCCGTATAGATGAAGATGTGGCTCACATAATACAGGTAGGGTGGTTGAAGTGGAAGGGTGCGACCGGGGTTCTATGTGATAAGAAAATACCTTTGAAAGTGAAAGGTAAATTCTATAGGACGGTTGTTAGGCCTGCGATGCTCTATGGTAGTGAGTGTTGGGCACCAACAGGACAACATTTGCATAAGATGAGTGTGGCAGAAATGAGGATGCTAAGATGGATGTGTGGACATACTAGACTGGACAAAATTAAGAATGTTCATATTCGACAAAAAGTCCAAGTAGCGGATGTTGGAGATAAGGTGAGGGAAGGAAGACTTAGATGGTATGGACATGTTTTAAAAAGACCTCCTAATGCTGCAGTTCGTAAGTGTGAAAATTTGTTGATTGAGGGGGCTAGAGGTCGTGGAAGACCTAGAACTGTGTGGAAGGAGGTGATAGCAAGAGACTTACGTGCCTTAGATCTTGATGCGGATTTGATTAATGACAGACTTGAATGGAGACTTAAAATCCGTGTCTTAGAAGGGGCCTAAGGCTGGAGTATCTTTTTTGGTGTCTTTTGAGCTTATTTTGTTGAGGATCCATACAGCCGACCCCAACTTGTTTGGGACTAAGGCTTAGTTGTTGTTGTTGTTTTTGATTTAACCCCGACGGAACATCTTGATTGTGGGGCTAGGCATATCAATATAGAGAGATTCTTATATGGTGCATTTAACCGATAAAATTATTTATTTTTTTATTATTTATTTTAGTATTTTTTTATCGATTGAATATACATTCTACGTCAAATTTTTATATCAATCAATGGGCTTGTAGCATGATGAGATTTTACGTTCCATGTCCAATGTACGTGGATAATTGCAACTTATAAGTAAAAATATTCGTATTATAATATATAATATTAAAAGAAATTATACTTTGGAATATTTTGTAGTACTTATCCAGTGTTTAGTTTAGTTTATTTTATTTTTAGATCGATTAGCGCTCTTAATCATGTTCCGCTTTTTTTTTTTCATAATAATAAACGATGAACAATGATTTGCCAAAAAGAAAAGAAAGATGAAAAATGATCAATTATTATTATGCTTAGCAACTGCCCGCAATGTAATTAATCACAGGGGTAATTAATTAACTCATTACGCTTTTACAGCTCTGAAAAGTCTAAGAAATTTATTAAGATCCAGAACAATTGGGCGCTTGCTCTGTTCGATTTTTTTAACTCAACTACATGCCCTCCATCAGAGTCTTCTTAGTCATGCCCAGGTCCACCATAAAACCGCCTGCCACTGCGACTCCAGTGTCCAGAGTTGGCTACCTTGCGAATTTTCTGCCCCTTGTTAAGACCATATTTCTTCTTACGCGTGTCTTCAGAATTCTGCAGAACTTTATGATAGTGTGAGAATTCACATAACCGATAAAAAGAACTTTTACCAGCTAGGCTGTTTGAAAGGCCATCCTCAGTCTTTTTCTCCACAAGCTGCATCAACTCAAAAATCTGTCAAGAATCACTTTTCTGTGCTCAATCTTTTTTAAAAATCCAATGCTTTCCTCGTTTAGACTGCACTTTTTCATTCTCTTTTATGGGTCATTTTCTGCAATGACAAGAAAAAAAATATATCAATTATTATAAGTTTTCACAATCACCTCATTTCACTAAATTCCAGCCACTATAAACACTAAAATTTTTATCATCATCTTGACATTCAAGTCCTTTCTTTCTAGACTTCTTCGAATCCTTTAGAATCTTCTTTTTCGTCTAAAACAAAAATTAGCGAGAATAATGTAGCATACACCGTCTCATCCAAAACTTTATCATACCACAAAATTACTAAAAATAAATTAAAGCATACCCTTCAGTACCATTGCTCTGGTTGGCCTCCTCTGCCTCTGCTGTATCGCCACCAGGGGCATTCTTTTCCGCTGCCTCACAATTGTTCTCACCATCAACAGCCAGTTGCAAAATATTCTCAAAGTCCTTTTGGTTTTTCTCTCTTCTGATTTCTCTTTCGTAAAAACAACTTGTGTCCTTAATACTGGAAAAACAAATCAATAATCAATAAATTCTATATAATAGCAGCAAATGCTGATGTCAAATGTAAATGCAATCATGCATTAAAATTTCAAATGAAATTAGAAAGAAAGCTCCAACTACCAAACCAGAAAGGGTTCCCAGTAAATAGATACATCGTGTAATTTTTAAAACCACATTATAATAAAACAATCCCATTCAAGCAATTCAAAAAGGAAAAAAAAAGTCCAAATTAGACATACAGCATCAGAGGCAACATTCCTGACACTACAACTGCACACAGAGGCGGAGATAAAGGGGGTCCCATGGGGCCCTGTTCCCCCCTCAGTTAAAAATAAAAAATTTTTAGGTATATTTGAGAATGAATATTATATTGGTTGAGATGGAACAACTTGGCCTTACTATGTGAGAGCACGCAACTTCGATCCACGCTCCCAATATTTTTCATCCTTTTTTTTCCAATCTTTAAAACTGGGCCTTTTAATCAAGCCCATTACAAACAAACAAGATTTGTCAATGACTCTGCCCATTACAAACAAACAAGAATAACTTAATTGTGACTCTTTCTCTTCTTTCTCACGTTTCTTCTTCGTTAATTCCTTTTTCTTGTTTTATTTATTTTATTATAAATGTTATTTTTGTGAATTATAAATTTTAAGTTGAATTGGACCCCCCTTATCTAAAATCATGGCTACGCCACTGACTGCACAGGCAAAAATAATTCAAATGTGATAATACTATTCACAATAAAAAGATATTACACAATAAAAGATTCTGTAAGATGTCCCCAAAAAATCAAAACCTTCAAAACTAATGGATTATTACAGCTGTGATCGTTCTTGATTGTAACAATATCTATTAATTTTATTTTAATTATTTGACTTTTCAAAGTAGAAAAATAAATTTTTTCAGAAAGAAAAACTCTAAGTTCCTTTTCATCAACTTGATCTCCAAAGAACAAATTTTTAATATAGAAAAATAAAGAAATAACTAAGTCTGTAGATTTATCATGAGTTGCGTTTTCTTTTAAAAACCTTTGCCATCACACCGAAACATTTATAGAGATGGTTATTTTTCTTCTTGCTAATTTTTTTTGGGTGTGATTCCTGTCTTTATATTTTTCTGCTTGTTCATCAATTTTTTTAAAATAAAAATTTGTATTTGAATCCCACAATTTGATTAAAATGCTATTCTTTATATTTTTGAGTTGATGCTTTTGTTATATGGACTCGAGTTCTGGTATCCTTTTCAATAGGTATAGTGGGTCCAAAAAAGCCCAAAACTCGTTTAGGCTAGGCCTAGCCCAAATACTTTTCTGGAACTATAGACATATTTGCAATTGGTGAGTTTGTAGGGAAAAAAAAAATTTCTCGTTCAAAGGGGATGTTGAAGCTCAGCGCACAAGGCGCGATCGTAGTCTTTTTATTATAAAAACCCACAAAAAAAAAAAAAAAAAAAGAGACTTCAAGCTAATAATACACAAACAGAATCTTCGATTTGATGGATAAGACCAGAAGAAAATTTCAAAATTTAATTTTCTAGATTTTCATTTTTTAAATAATTATCAAATGAAAATAAAAAAAACCGGAAAATATGGTTAGTTATGTTGTTTTCAATTTATATTTTAATTTTTGAATGTTTTTATACAAAAATTATGATTATATAAATAATTTTACAATCTAAATATTTATTTATTTTTTTCAATTTAAAAATGAAATCATAATTAAATAATATTTTAAATAAAATAAAAAATTAAATTACTATAAAATCAACATAAAAAATATTTTCTAATTTCAATAATGTGACATAAACAAATAAAATAAATGAATATAAATAAAAAAAAATCTCAAAGAGGAAAGAATTGAAGGATAGAAAATAAAAATAAAAAACAGTTTGAATTAAAGTGGTAAATGACTGTTGATATTTTTTAGAATTCTGTTTTCTATTTAAAAAAAATTAAGTAAAAGTAATTTTTTAAAACTCAACTATTAGCTAATAAAAATATAAAAAATATTTTCTAATTTTCTGAATAAAAATATTTCTAATTAAGTAATAAACTGTATTTATTTTTATTAGAAAATCTATTGACAGATTAGACTTATTTTCTACAACTAAACTAAACAGTCCAGTAATCTCTCTCACTCTCTTAATTTGTTTGTCTTCATATTCATATTAATTTTGAAATTGATTGTTATTTAGTGGAAAGTGCAATTTAGGTTTTGTTTTGCATATTCTTTTATCAAATCTTTAATTTTTCTTTTTTAGATCCATTGATTTTTTTTTTGAGAGAACAGGTTTAATTTCCAAAATGTACGTGACTATGTGTGATTACGGCAATGCTGAAAAATTTAGATGTGAATTCCCCTTCTTTCAATATTTAAATAAATAAATAACAAAAAAGTCGAGCTGTATGGGCTGGGACATTCTAGCTCCAAATCCTACCCAATCTTCTACAACTATATAGTACAGTTAAAAGCAATGAAATTAAATGGGCTGCTTGTTTAACCCAATGCTTAATTGAAAAAGGGCTTTTTACAAAAAATATAAAAACAATTTAAAATAAATTCTAAATATACTATATTTATAAAATATTTATCAAAATATCATAATTTATAAAATATTCATCAAAATATCATATTTTTATTAGTTTATAGAGAGTTTACAATGTATTTATAAATTTCTTATAGTTTATAATGAGTTTATTATAAGTTTATAATAAAATGAATAAAATATCTTTACTAAAAAAAGTAAAAATTTTTAAAAATACGGTGTAATGGGTTATTTTTTCATTGAAAAATTTTGCTTAAGGGAAAGGGCTTTTGACAACAAGAAGAAAAAAAAAATTAAAAATTGCAATTTTTTTTAAAAATATCCTTTTTTTAACATTTATTTTTTAATTTCTAATTTTAAAATAATTTATGTTCAAATATGTTACATTAGAGCTTAAAAAAAGAGTATATTTTTAAGTAATATATAATGTACTTTTTTTTTTGGAAAAAAAAGGCAGTAATAGGATTTGAATATGTACTCTACCAAGTAACTATTAGCATAATAATGTCCTAATAGTATATTTTAGTGAATTTAATATATCATAAAAGTAGAAGTCGTTTGGATATTATACATTGACATCCTTTTTTTTTTTTTTATTTTTTTTGCTATGAGAGGATATGTATTTTGTCAACTAAAAAAATAAAAATTGGTAATATATTCTGAGAACACTAGCAATACAAGTATAAGAAAGTAACTAATATTTATAGAAATTTTTTATTTAATAGTTGATTTTTCGAATACTTATTTTATAATGAAAAGATTAAGGATTCAAATTTAATAGTTTTTCTGTAAAAAATTCATAAATAAATACACAATTATAATATTTTTTTTTTCATCTTTCGTTAACTACCCTACAACACCTTGATTATCCAAATAGAGACTAACTCGACGCTACTCTTGCTGGCTGTTGCCAAAACCCTTCACAATTCATCTTGAAAAGCTGATTGCACTCCCAATTTGATCCAAACCCACCAAGCCAGTTGCCACATGATTTACAAAATAAATAATCATCATCAATTTAAATATTATACTAATATATTATTTTTAAAAAATTTCAAAAAATTTGACGAAAAAATTAGTTATGAGGGTTTAATTGTATTTCTTAATCTTAATTAAAGTGAATTAATCATTTCAAAATATGCAAATTTTTATCACTAGACCTACGATAAATATAATAAAAAACATTTTCAACTAAGACTCTTTAATAAATATTCAACGTTTTGATGTTTGGGTTTTCTAAAAACAATAAAAATGAGAGGTGTGATCAAAGTACAACATTTTCAAATGGTTACATTTGCCTAACACACGGTGGACTTTTAAAAATTTCAAACATAAACCGACAATTGATTAGGCTGGGAGCTAAGTATTCTCTGGAATGCTTTCAGATTATCGTATCCAATTTTGTCTTCCACAGATTTGCCGCTAGTTTCACAACTCACAAACTTCTGGTTCTTGGACAGTACGCCAACCATTACATTTAAATAACCTTTTAATTAATTCTTAGCTTATTAACAAATAAAATAAAATGAATATAAAGCAAAAAGTTACAATTAGCTTATCAATTTTACTTTTAATTAATAAAAAAGTTCTGTAAATTTACTTATGTGTATGACATGTAAAATGTACTCCCCATGTTAATCGACTAAAAAAATATATTTAACAAATATATCTCACATAAAATAAAATAAAATTATATTAAAGTATATATATATAAATTTATATTTCAATAAAAATAATTATTTTTTAATTTTTATAAAATAAAAAGTGTGTATCAGTTGGAGATAGATTAAGTATTTGTTTTTTTTAATTAATAACTGCAATTAATGTTTCTTTTCTTGATGTTTAAATGGGGTTAAAATTAATAATAAATATAGGTTTAGTTTAGTAAAGATAAAGCCAACTAATATATAAGACAAGCAACAGACAAAAACAAAAGAGAGAACAATTTTCATACGTAATTTGAGTAAAAGATGTATGCAAATACATAAAAGTAGAGTGCAAAGGGACAGCAGAAATGACGATCTAACATCACAAGTAAAATATTAAAAACATTTAAAAGATAAAAATAATAAAGGAGAGACACTCGACAAGCTGGCCTGCACTGCCTCTTGTGTTGGAGTTGTGTTCTGTATTGGCTTTACAATATCATAATTTCAGTGCCCGTATTTCAACTTTAGATATATCTTTCTAAAAGCACTTTAATATGCAATACAATTCATAAGTTTCTATACTATATTTATACTTTTAGTCATAATCATTAAGTTTTTGATTTTTTTTCTAAGTATGGAAAGGAAAGAATCGAATATGTGAAATATGAGTTATTGTTCAAACCACATATGTACTTATTATTATATTATTAATAATTGAATTAAAGTGATATAAAATAATTCGTTATCTTGAAAAATAATATAATAAAAATTCACTCAAAATAATAAATCAAAATTTATAATTTATAATATATTTATTTTGTAAGTTTTTAAACTTTTTAATATTCAGTTCTCATATTTTTATTTCATTAATGATATAATATTTTATTTTATCTTTCCTCTCATATATATATAAACAATTAAATTAACAATGCAAATTTTAGCACTTATATTATTCAATACTTAAAATTTAACATTAAATTCTTAATTTTATCAAACACCATGCATCTAAATTTTCTTTTAACAATTCAATGAATTATTTAACATATATATATTTTTATTATTTTTAACAATTAAAGAAGAAAAATTATTTTTAGCATATGGAAATTCTGAACACCTAAATGGATTCATCATGTAGTTCAGTGCAATACTTTTTAATTTTTTTTAATAGTTTTTGCTAAGGATTAATGTTAAAAAGATTCAGATAAAATAAATAAATAAATTTTAAAAATAAATTAAATAAGCAAAATATGAGAATTTTGAAATATTAGTAATTAGAATGACTTTCGTCTTTACTTTTATTTATTATATGTTTTTTGTATTGTGAATAAAAAATTATATCAATATATATCAATTCAATTTTAATAATTATTTTTAAAATAGGCTCATTGTATTATTTTATTGATACTGATGGGAGTAGTTTATTTTATATTATTCTTGCTTCCTTTTTAATTAATTAAGACTTAACTTATAGGTAGGACTGGAACTTTATGAAATTATTTTTTTAATTGAGTTTTTTTTGGGTTATGAATAAATATTGCCATATTCTTGGTGGATTCCAGGGAATATTTAAAAGTATAACAATATATTTACAGTGTAGTCATAAAATAGAAAAGTAAGAATTTTTATTTTTATTTTTTTATTTGTGGAATTTTTATTATTAAATAATAAATTATGTTTAATTTTCAGTTTTATAATAAATAAAAAACTTGTTTAGTTTTTCAAAACTAATAATGCTATATAATCTATTAAAGTATAACAACTATGGCTGCCATAATTTTATTTTATCTATATATATATATATATATATATATTTAGTATTAAGTAAGATGATTCGAGTCTGAAACCATTAAATCATGAAATGCTAAGTACTAATTTGCACAGCTCTGCTTGTTATGTAATTTTGAAATGCTAAAAATTGTAACAAATAGTATCAATATACTTGATATATAGTTCATGAGTCTCACCACCTTTAAATTTAGGTTGTTGGAATTGTAGGTGTAATGGAATATGAAAGAGTTTAGGGTAGAAGAAAAACTTTATTGATATTGTGCAAAGGAAATCAATTATATAGATAGCCATGTTTGATTGATATATTTCGAGAACTAATATTTATATATCATTTTAGAGCATATAAAAAAAATAATATTTTCAATGTCATCAATTGTAAGTATATTAAAATATATAATGATAATTTAAGAAAGATTTTTTTTTTTTACATTTAAAAAAGAAATATAAATTATTAGATGTGGAGAAGGAAGTATTGCATTTTAAATTGGCTAGTTGTAACACAATTATGATTGATAGAGAGTTGGCTAAAGAAAAAAGGCAAGTAATTAATTAAGTTGCATGGGACTGGGAGTTGCCGGTCAGCCATGACACGTGGAATTTTATAATTAATGAACACAAAGCTCCGTGAAAGATTTGTTAGCTGGAATTTTGACTAATTACTCAAACTCATGCAAATGTATATCTTTGACTACCTCAATCATCGCATTTTACCCTTCAAATTAATATGCAATTTCTAAGTTACAAGATGCGATATACTGGCAACAGAACAGGCCGGAGGAGGGAGACATTCCCCATTTCCATCTCTGTCAAAGCAAGAAATTCTTACAGAAATTTTCGTCTTACAAATGAGGATAGATTTATCTATATTCTTTTTCTTTCAGGGATATACGCTCTCACGAAAATCTTGGCGAAGAATTTACATTTTTTATTTTTTAAAAAAATTAAAAAATTTAATAGGATAGCCATAATAATTACATAATATAATAACATAATAATTTAATTATTATATACAATAAAATTTTTAAAAAATATAATAAAATTAAATATATCAAATTAAATTTATTTTATATATACAAATAAATAAAATATAACATATATAATATATAATATATAAATACTTAATATATAATATATATTATAATATATAAATATAATTTATATTATAGATTTTAATATATTATATTATATTATATTATTTCTGCTGGACGGAGGGTATATCCATCATCACCACTCCGCCCACTGAAAAAGGATTTTTTTTTTTATCTCCTTCTCCACAGAAAAAGATAGTAGAAAATCTTGGGAAAAATATTTCTAAAAAAAAAAAAAATTCGCCCAATTTTAACGTCACGGATAACCAAAATAAATTTATCAAAAGATATAAGAAGTTTATAAACTAACAAAAAGACGCATCATTATTTTAGTCATAATTTAAAAAAATTCTTTATTTGTCTTGAATTAATAAATCTGTTTTCTTTTTTATTTATTTTAAAAAATTAGTTAATATATTAAAATTTTATTATATTCATATTTAATATTATTTATTAAAAATATTTATATCTCGTACTAGAATAAAGCGTATAAGAAAAATAAATAATATTATCTCCATCCTAAACAGATAGATTCACTTTTCATTTTCATTCGCTCTAAATTATAACTCATGTATAATTTTAATAAGTTAATTGACATATTAAATTTTTATAATACTATTATTTAATATTACTTATTAAATAATTTTATACTAAAATAATGATGGAATAAGAAAAATATATGTAAATTTATATTTTTAATAAAAATAATTAATTTTTTTAATATTTGTAAAATGAGAAGTAAGTCAAACAAAAAAAAAATGCATAATTTGATGTTGGAAATATTAGATCCTGTTTGGTGTATTATATGGCACCGTCATAAAAGTTAGATATAAAACTTCTATTACACTCTTACATTAATTACTAGCCATAGACATATGATGTAAAAGAAATGGAAGTCATAAATGAGTTAGACGATATATGGTCGGCGAAGTTCATTGATTCTAAATATTGAAAGTAAATATTCAAAGAAAGTGACAATAGTGAGCATTATTGATATGTAAATAGAATTAATATGGATGGAGGCTGCTGGAAATTGCAATGCCCGGTCAGCCATGGATTTAATTCCTTTGAATACAAACTCTTTTAATTATTGTACTACAAACTCTGATCACAATCTCATATAGTATATGCCATGCAATTCTCTAATTTGCCGCTCACATAAATGCTATATCGATATGATATTCTTACTTTTCAATTTGAAATATATATATATATATATATAGATGCACAAGTAAATGTTTATCATGAAGAAATATCATACGTATATATTGAAAATTTTCATTTCTTTTATAATGTAAAGTCTGCGTCATTCCACAAATACTGCCACAAACTTTTATATTTTAATAGAACATGTTAAAATTAAAAATTTTATATCAATAAGAATTAGTAATCGAATAGAAATTAATAATAACAGTATTTAATTTAGAGGCAGGATACTGTAAAAGTATGTTATGTAGAGTCTTGTCCTCTTACAAGTTGGTTTGTCTTGCTTATTGGCAAGTGTTATTTCTGCATTGTCATATGGATTTGCAGTTCACTACCTTATTTCTGGTAGATGATAAAGAGGAAGGCTAGTTGTGGGCGCCTGATTCGAGTGTGCCCTTGGTAATTTTGCAAACTCAACACTATTAGATTTTTGACATCATAGATCCAAAAGGTGGAAGCATATGAGAATAGAGCCACCGCCCGATTTTGAATCGGCAAAAGATAGTGAGAATAACATACTCTTGGTTCAACAAGGAATTTCTAACCTTCTTTTTATTTTTTCTAGTTTTGAAAAATTAGATACGTACGAGAATAATAAGAAGCATAAATATATTTCTTCATATTATTTGTGTACGCCTAATCCTGATGGACCAACCACTTTTATGATTCAAATGGCTAATTAAAGAAAGGAGAGTGATAAGTAATAAACCGTTAAAAGCCTATATATCCATATCAAAACACTCCTAAAGACAACATTGGGGAAAATTGAGAAAAAACACAAAAATACAAAATCTAAAGAAAATAAAGAAACCCCAACCACAAAATATGTCGAGAAAGCTAAAGCAGAATAATCACAATCAGAGCTCAAGGGCAAGAAGAAGCTCTCCAAGAAATGAAAAGGTGATGCAACGAAAAATTTGTAGTCAGAGGGTTTTAGGGTTTTAGATATCAAACCTATGTAAAAATAAATTAGCATCACTTTAATCTCAACTCTATAAGACCCCATCACAAGTCTGTTAAAGACTTATTGATTTTTTTTTTAGTTAATGATGTCTATTAGTGAAAAAAATTTGATTAAATATGCATATATGATAGACAAGTTTTTTAAACTCAACTAAAATCTTAAATGAATGTGGGAGGTATGTGCCAATTTAAAGTGCAATAATTGGTTATAATTTGATAAGATTTTGAAATTGAGGGTGAAAATTTAAAGTAAGCACTGTTTCAAACCTTAATTTAGAATTAAATTATAAAATTTTGAGTTTGTATATCAATTTCTAAGAATATCAAGCATTTGATTAAAGCCTATTTTGAAAGAAAATTATTCTTATTGCTTGAAGACAAGCAATAATTTAAGTTTGAGTGAGTTTGATAAAGCTATATTTACATATAATTCAAAGGTTTTATAGTTGTATTTTAATATTTTTATTAATTGAATTTGATCAATTTTATTTGTAAAAGTTAGAATAATTGTTATTTCAAAGTATGGCCTTAAAGGTTGGAAATTTGAGCCTATTTTGGCTAGAAATTGGAGAAAGATAGAGGCAAAAAGATGCAAAACAAAAAGAATGTTGAACGGACTCAAAACTAGAGGAAAATAACTATGCACAATTGTACAGACTACCTTGCATGATCTTGCATTTGAATATCACCCTGCCAAGAAGAAATAAGAGCAAATCTTATTACATGATAAAAAAGAAATGAAAATCTTATCCAACAAGTCTTCATAAATAATAATAAATTAGAAAGATTAATTTTTAATAAAAAAAATTACTCTCTCCATTTTCTTTATATAGAGAAATTTTCTATTTAAGGAGTTCTTTTTGTATAGAGAAAAATACTTAAAATAAAAAAATATTGAAAAGTATTTCTTAAGGAAATTTTAAAATTGTCATTGCAAGTAATTATATTTTGCACATCAAACGAGATTAGTGACAGACAAATGTAAGCTATAGAATTAATATGCATCGCATTTCAATGTATTAATTAATGTCATAGTTATAAGATATTTCATTAAATTGCACTATATTCTACTAATTAAAAATAACTATGAGTTAGTTCTTGTCGTATATTTTAATATGGACACTAATTTTAACTATCAAACTCTAGTTATTTGAAAAAAGTGGTGGTAGCTATATCAAACTGATAATTATGATCCATTTTAAATTATATCGAATAATATGATTTAAAATTTTGATGTTAAATTTGTTAACTGATTTTGAAATAAATATATTTGTGTTAAATAATACGTTGTCATTTTTAGATTATAATTATTATTTTTAAGCCATAATTATTATTTTTAAGCCACATTTAGAGGCAAATTTCAATACAAAATACTGCATATTTAGAAAGCAATCACCTACTTTGCTTTTTGGAGGGAAATTTAAATTATTAATTAATTAAAAATTTTTATTTTATGAAATTTTAGATTTTAACCAAATTAAGAGCATAATCCCTCATCCCCTCTTTTTTTTTATTTTTTTTATTTTAGTATTCTAAATGAGTAGTAGCATCTTGTTTGAATGGGATGTAATTTAGGACTTCAATTGTGCATTTAACATTAATAAATGGTATTTTAAGTAACTTACACGCAAAAGAGTTTTTAATGACAACTAATATTTGTATTTAAATTTATAGAATTGAATACGAACGAAATATCTTTTTCTTCCCTCTTCAATATTTTTTGCACAAATTTATAAAATATTGCACCATATGAAAATAATTTAGTTATACATAATGATTAATGTTATTTATGTGCGAATATATGTCCTTATTGTATAAGTGAACGACAATTTACCTCATCCGTTTTAAAGCAAAAATTTTGATCATAAATGCTCCCTAAAATATTATGCTCATAAGTTGTCTCTTTCTTAATATTATAAATTACATGGCTATGCTTATTTAAGGCTAATTAAGACAAATTGTGATCAATAAATTCATTAAATGCCTCTTTAATTTCTGTGTTTTTTTTTTCAGTTTTATCTTTATAAAGAGAAGGAAGAGAGTAATTTTTAATATAAAAATTCAACTACTAAAATAAGAGTAATTGAAAAAAATAAAACTTTTTAAATAATTTAAAGTCAATCAAATAATTTTTCACAATGACTTTGAATTCTCTTTTACTAAAACTAAAATTTTGCTCTATCTTCTCCAAAACAAGCTAGCGACGTAGGCATCACTATAAAATTTATTTTGTGTAACATTGGCCTCATTAAAAATATTTTTTAAGTTTTTTCTTTATTTTTATTTTATAACTTAAGACAATTTTCTTTAATATATTTTTTCCTTTTATAGTAATTATAGTTCAAATTATTGTGTTTATTTATATCTCTAACAGCTAAATTTTTTGTTATATTATTTTTGTCACGACAAAACTCCTCATCAGTAAGGTCTTTATCAAATGAAAATTTCATAACCTTCTCAATAGTCAAAATTTTTCTACTATGAATTAAAAATTTTCTAATATTTTTAAAATATGGATGTAATGACCTTAATAACATAAGTGATTTATCTTTCTCTTCATGTTTAATATCTATATTTTTTTTAAATCCATGAGAATAGAATTAAATATATCATTATGAGATTTTAAAGATACACCTTCTGCTATGTTAAGTGAATGCATGCAATCTTTCATAACTAATTTCCTGGTGAGATTTTTCTTCATATACAAAGACTTTAATTTTTCTCATAAATCTTTGACAGTTTTTTCATTAATGACTTTGCACAAAATCACATTTGTAAAACATAATTGAATGATTGCCATTGCTTTCCTCCAAATCTTATTTATGCTCTTTAATTAACTTTTAAGACAGTTTATATTTGCCTATTAATACTTTATGCGATCTATTTTGCACCAACATCGCCTTTATCTTGACTTGGCGAAGGGCAAAGTTAATGTGATCATGCCTCTCAATTTTCAATTTCGTTGTTGTCATTAATTAACTCAAAATAAATATTAAATAAATAAATAAATAAATTTGACTCCGATACTACTTGTTGAAAAATATGACCGCAAAAATATTTACATAAGTTAGTTTAACGAGAACAACAAAATAAATAACTAAAATAGAAATTAAAAAATAAAAGAGTAAACGAAAAATAAAATAGCAAGTATAAATTTAATGTGGTTTGATAGCAACATTCAAAACTCTTAACAAGCTACACTCGAAAGCTTTATACAATCTTATATAATTACAAGTTACACTTTGAACCTAAAACAAAATTATAAGATGATCACTTTCGTAAAATAACATTATCTTATATGTATATATCTGTGTGCGCGCTTGACTTGAATAGGAATAATATAAATTTTATTTAAAAAGAATTCTAATTACTTAGTAAAAAAAATTAAAAATTTTATCCAACAAGTATTTTTAAATAATAATAAATTACGAAAATTAATTTTCAATAAAAAATTAATTTTTAATATAAAAATTTAATTTCTAAAATAAGAGTAAATGGCAATAATAAAACTTTTTAAATAGTTTAAAGTCACCCCTCACACACACACACGCATATATATATATAATAGAATAATAATTGTTATAACACCTTATAATATTATAATTTCTCGAAAGTAATATTAAAACAATCGAGAATACCAACAATGATAACAATAATGTTTATTCACGTTAGCAGAAAAAATATCACTTTTTTTACTTATTTTGATGATATTTTAGGCGTTTGATTTTAATACCAATATAGTATAAAAAAAAAACACACATTCAAGGAGTAAGAATAAATTCGACCATAATTAGTATGGAATAAAAAAATAAAAGAGAATGACAAATAGTTTTAGAAAAAAGTTAAATATTACGCAAAAAATTAAAAAAATAATAGTATTTTTTTAAAAAAATAAAACTTTTTTAAGAAAAGTATAGAAAACTAATGGCATATATACGTATGCTTCTCTCGAAACCACAACAAAAAGGGGGGAATGAATCCGCAACCGATTTATTAAGTTGTTGATTGAGGATTTTGTCACTGTTCTTTATATAATTTCTTCCTCACTATTACAAATATAATTCTGTAAAAATTTCAGTTTCTGTCATGGCTTCACTCTCACTTGTTTCATCTTCTAATATATAATTTTTTTTCATGATATTTAAACTATAGAATAATGTTGAAATAATTATTTGAGCTAATTTGGAAAACTTTGTATTAAAAAAGAAAAAAAATGCGTTTCCCATGTTTTTTAAAAATTCTCTTCAGTACTTTTGTTATATATTGAATTGAATTAAAAAAAAAAATCTTCTCATCGTATTGGTATTCTAATGATTGATTGTTTGTTAACAGTGTTCTTATTAGTCAAATTCTGAACGCTTCTTGTTTTTAATAATTTTAGGTGTCAGAAAAAGTTTTTTTTTTATAAAAATTAAATATAAAATTGTTTATGTCTCTCCCAAAATCAGTATGAAATGAAAATTTTGCACATGTTGTAAAGCATTATAATAGCGAATGGATTTGTTCTTCATGTAATTAATTAATTAATTAAGTGATTGCTATAATGAAAATTATTTTAGTGAGAAAAAAGAAAAGATAGAAAATTTTATCAATTAGAATGATCAATTTATTATATATTTAGAAATAAAAATCATGTTATTTAAACAAAACAGGGAAGAATAATGAAATCATTGTCATAATTAGACGGCAAATGCTTTCAGAGATTCCAAAATATAGATTAAAAAATTAAAATTTTTTAATTTTTGATAATTTGAAATGAAAATCATATCTGGACTAACTATAACTGTTAATACAACTAATACATTGTTGATATGAGTGGTTCGATACTTTTATCTCTTAAACAATATGTTACGAGTTCGATATTTGTAAATAGAATTACTGGTTGCTAAAAACACTTCATCCTTTAGCAGATCGATCTGATACAAATAAAATTAGTCTTGATTCAGCGGATTCAAAGATATTTGTTGCTATGTAAAAAAAAGAGTTGATGCAATTTTTTTTCCTTAAGTGACTGCTGATCTTATTCTTGATTCTACGTCATTAATATAAATAAGAATTAATGCTTTGTATTAAATAAAATAATTGACATATTTATATTAAAATTTAAATTAAAGATCAATTTATAATTGGATTAATATATAAAAAGATAATTATATCAAGAACAATAACACCTTCATTTTTGGCTGAGCCCACAATATGATTTCAAGATAGGATAGCTCGGATTTGGATTTAAATGTCTATTATTTATGAAAATAAAGGATTTTATAGTTTAATATTGGGTTAAAAAAAAAAGTCAGGTGCTGCCTGACTTTTCAGTGAAAGTTGAAGGATTAATTGGTAAATTGCAAGAATTGTTCTATTTAAATAGAAAAAATCAACTAAATAGATAAATATCAATTTTTTAAAATTTAACTTTATTTTCAATCCAATTTGATTTAATTTTTATAGAAAAATTAAAAGTACCTGGACTTGGAGTATAATTTTTACAGCTAATAAAAATTGTACATCCTGCATATCTTTTTTTGGAAACTTCGATTATTTCCTTTTTTAAAATCTTTTTTAACATTATTTCAATTTTAATTTTGCATAAAATTCAGCAAGTGGAGAAAAGTTGCCTAATTAATCAAGTAACAATTGCTTTTGATATTTATGCCTTAGAATTAATCTATAGTGAGGAATTATATACTTTTAATTAAAATTTTCTGTTTTTTTTGCTGAATTTAATTATATATGGTTAGTGATCATAGTGTTGCTTTGATAATTGATATGATGATCTCAAATTAATAAAAAAATATGTAAGAAGATAATAATGAAGACTTTTAGTAAGAAAAATAGTATATATATACATGTATATGTCTTGATTGATGTGATAAATTAACAAAACACAATCATCATTAACTGCATATAATTATTAATAAAACAAAAACTCATCTTTCAAATTTGAATCACGCTTTGCTATTATAACAAAATTAAGATTAAAATATTAGGAAGTCATGAATTTAATACTTATATTGTATTTGGTAAATTACTAGTAATGAATTTTATAGATATATATTATTGAGATTCTATTTTACTGAAAAAAAATTATATTACCGTTTAAAAAATAAAACAAAATGCTTAAAAAATGGATTAGAAAAAATATTAATTTGTTTAGTTACAATTAAACTTTACTAAAAAAAATATGAGCAATATTTAAACTACCCTTATAATATTTTTTTCTTTATTTTATTATATCGTAAAACAGAGGTATAATTATATTTTGATATTGAATCCCTTAATCCTAATCCCTAGTAAAATATTTTTTTCTACTTCTTTATAAAAATAATTTACCAATTGGTTGGTAAAATTTAGTGAATTCAATATTTTATTTTACATAAATTATTTACAAATAAACATGGTATTATTTATCAAAGGAGATTATTTAATCAACTTTTTTGAAATCTCAGCGCATCCAAATGCATTATTAAATTATTTATTTTATATAAAATTATAATATTTGTCAATATAATGAGTTAAAGAACAACATATTATTCTATATTATATATATATCTTCTTCTTCTTGACAGTATTTATTGGACGTGCTTTATGCCAAATATTTGTAAGTACATATATGTATATGGCATATGATATTTCTTGGCTTATCCAAGAAACCATTAACTTCAATAGGGACTTATGGAGTTATGGTCTTGCTATATTCAAGAAAGGAATACGTGGAATTGCATTCCCCTTATCTAGTTACCAAATTGCCTAACCAACCCACTAAATCTTGATTTGATGACTAAGAGTATTATTATTTCAGACATTGTTAGAAATATTGTTATTTCTACTTGAATTTCGAATTCAAATTTTAAATATTTCTCTCATATTTAATCAATAAAAAAAAAGGCCTAACCAAATATGGAGAGGTAATAAATTTGTATGAAAATTTGTTTCTTCCACATCTTAGGCCTAGGAAACACCTACACATACAGATGATACTCCTAACTGTTATGGTAATACTGTAAGATTTATTGTTGAGTCAGAATTCAGATATTAGAATATAAAGATAATTTATAGACGGAGCCGATTAGATTTCCAAAAATTTTGATTTTTTTTTTAAATTAAACTTAATCTATAGATAAATAGGTTACATTATAGAGTAAGTCTTGCCTATAGCTACTAATAATTACTGATCAAATAATTTAGTGATATATACTAAGAAAAAAATAAATATAAGATTCATACTAACGAAGTATTTTTCTCTCTCATTAATTCAGGTGTACGATGTAAGATTTTCTTTTTGTTCTTTTCATTGCTGTGAGGTGGATTTGCCCTAATTGTAATGCAGTGAATTAATAAGAGATTAATTTTAATATTATTGGATTTTTTTATTTTTATATTAAAATATTAATTAAATAAGTTTTCTTGTAAATATAGCTTTTTCATCCTCCTAACCAATTACAGTAATATATTTAGTATTTTTTCTTTGGGAGAGGTGTTGTCTACTTTATTATAAATAATAATTTATATAGATTATTAATTTGATACGAAGTTGGATGCAATATATGTTAAAATCAGATAAAATTTTCAATAATTAAATATAATCACATCAAATATCATAAAAAGAAATCATGCATTATATATAACACGATTCAAAATATTCAAATATAAATTTTAACTAATCTGTCATCTTTATACATATAAAAATTTACTCCCAAATGAAGATCTCAACTGTTTTATTGAAAGTTTTTCTATAAAATAAAAAACAGGAGGAGGAAATAATTTGTAGATAATAAATAAAATAATATTAATATTATTATAATGGTATTCCCTTGTATTTTCTTAGAAGGTGAGCTGAGTAATTGCAAGGTAGTCGGTATGTGATGTGAATCCGACCAGAACCGGGTTAACTGGCAGCGTGAGAATTTAAGGCAATGATTGACTATGCCTAAACACGTTAGTTAATATTCCTTTTTTTTTTTTTAATTTTATAAGACAATTTGATATTTTTTATTTTTTAACAGTCCAGTAGAAGAATCTTATTTGATTTACTTTGACTTTCTAACTTACCCAAATCTATCGTTGTAGAGTCCAATCATTGCAATATTTAATTAAATTAGGTTAATTTCTTTTCTTGTATATCACCCTAATAAAGAATGAAAAATGTAAAGGAATTGGTTGAAAGAATGTAGTAAGAAAAGAATAATACTTTGGATGAAAAAAAAGAAAAGAATAATAATGAATTTAATGCTGAACTTTTAGTTTTAACACAATATATTAAAATGATCATGATAAAGTTAAATAAATAAATATAAAAAAAGTAAATAAATAGTTGAAAGAAAAATGAAAGTGAAACCATAGTCAACAAGGATGAGAAGCACTGAAGTTACAGAGAGGTAGCAGGGCCTTGAATGAGGAGTACGTAAGCTAATAATAATCATTTAATGATAAAATCTCATAATATACGTACATTGAACAATGAACCCTTCCCTATCTACAATTTTCTTTCTTCTTCTTTTTTTGCCTTTTCTTTTCTTCTTGTAATGTGCACCATTCTTTATACATAAGCCATTTAAGTTATTTATTTATTTATAATGTAATTCAATTAAATCTAATTATCTTTTGTCAATTTTCATTTTCTTTTAAAAATATAATTATTGTGGGTCAAAGAAATTCAAGCTAAATATGGTTATGGACATGAAGCTATTCCATATGGGTTACAAACCATGACTCCTCTTTTTGGAGGGCCATGGGTTGATATTGAAATCAAATGTTGAAAGGACTTAGACAAACAATCAATTCTACATAATTGATTAAGTTTTGAATTCACCAATGGTTGAATAATAGGTGTCTTATTATTGATCATGTTCTGGCCACTGCACCTGGATAATGTTTAAACCGCACAATTATTTTTTATGTTAATCCTAATTAATGACGGATTCAGTACATCAATAAAAAAAAAGGGCAGTCCGGTGCACAAATGCTCCCGCAATGAGCGGGGTCCGGGGAAGGGTCGGACCCATTGGGTCTTTGTACGCGGCCTTCCCTTGCAATTAATTGCAAGAGGCCGTTTTCACGACTCGAACCCGTGACCTCAGGTCACACGGCGACAGCACTTACCGCTGCGCCAAGGCTCCCCTTCAGGATTCAGTACATCAATAAGGGGGCAAAATTTAATCGCCGGTCTTCTCTCCTCTCCTCTCTTTTTCCTTCTCTCGTCTTCTCTCATCTGTCTTCTTCCCCCTTCCCTTATCTGCAAATACTATGATCTCTCCTCTCCTCTTCTCTGTGACTCTGTCTTCTTCCACTATGGACACCCGCGAGAAGGAGTCGTTTGCCCCTCTACGACCCCCTAGGTCCGTTCCTGATCCTAATGGTGAATGAAAATGGGAGGAGTTTGCTCATTAGCTACCTTACCATATCATTATGCAGATAACTTCTCTTTTTTGTCAGGGAGCAATTAATGCTAAGAATAAGTGCTTTTGGATTTACTCAAATAATGGGAAGTTTTTCATTAAGTCTCCAAATCGGTCTTTATTTGAGAATGCATGGAGTGATTGATAAGGTCATATTTTGCACATTATTTAGTTATTATTTTAGTTGTATTTTTATTATTATCAATTAAATTTGATGTGTTTTTATTGTAAAAGTTATAATATTATATTTTTTTTAATTATAGCTTTACAAAATATGAATTTGAAGCACAAGTTGATCAAAATATGATAAAAATGAAAAAAGTGGAGATAAAAACAAGAAGGAACCAAAACAACTCAAAAACAGAAAGAAAATCATCTCTATGAAAGTGCAAACTAATTTCCACGCCCCTAGACTCCATCTCAAGACTGCATGAAGAAAGAAGAAGAAGAACTGACAACTCCAAAAAGCTTTTAAAGGTCACAATCATGGGGTCACTATGCCACAACTATGGGACCCAATCCCCAAATGTCTGTGTGGTGATTTTCAAAGATATAAAGAGTTACAATTAAGCACGGTCGTGGTAATTAAAAACCACAACCGTGGAGATCATAGGACTACTGTGAATTTGAATTTCAAGTAAATTCTGATATAATTTAGATTCTTATATATTCAGCCAAGGAGTCTTCAGATTTTCTCAAGATATATTCTTAAACATATTAGAAGTCTAGTTTTTTTAAATTCAATTTCTAATTAGTTTTGAGGTATTAAATTCTTTTCCTGCTCATGATAGAAGATCTCCAAGACCTCTATATAAAGCAAAACCTCCTCAAATTGGCATCCAATTTTTCATTGTAATTTTCTTTTTCTATTCTTAAAATTTTCTTTGAAGAGAAAGAAGGATGCTTGGTTCAAGGAAGAGATTCAAGACTCAAAAAAAGTTTAATTCAATCCAAGAGTTTGATTATTTTTATTCTTTTGGTTTCAATGTTTTCAATTTATTTCTTTAATTCTGTAATTAATTATTTTTTTAATCATGCATATCTAAACCTTGAATTAGGATTAAACCCCTTTTATTGGTTTACTATGGAATAAGTCATATTTATTTGATTCAGTTGAAGTTTTTTTTATAATTATTTTGTTATCTTTAATCTTAATGCAATATTTATCTGACCAATTAATATTTAACATAAGATGTTATGTGATGGAGTAAGAGTGAAAGTATAATATTAGTTCAAGAAAATAATAATATTAAGTCAAATTTTTATTTAAAGATAATGTAAACACTTAAGAGGTTGATACAAGATTCTCATAAATCTTAATGAATTGACTTAATTAATTATGATCATGAAAGTAAACATAAGATTAAGTTTAGTATTAGTTTTAGTAATTAAGAGAGACATATTATGTAACGAGTGTTAATAACATATAAATTACTTACTATTATATAAATAAATTATGTATGAAATATTGTACTAAAAATAAATACTAAAAAATTTTCAGAAAATGCTAGAAGGGTCACAAATAGTCCCACTTAAAACCCAGTCCCATTATATAAAATTTTACTCGAATAATTAATAGCACAATATAACAAAATAACTACACTTGATAATAGCTATAAAATTGAGACAAAAATAGCACACTAGATTTAACGTGGTTCATCCTTTAATTTAAGCTACATCCACGGGATAAAATTTAAATAATTTCTTCCACCAATAAATAGTATGATTATAAGAGAGAGACTTTTCTAGAAAAATATTCTAGAACCACAATACTAACAATTAAGATAAGCCCAAAATAGTAGTAAGTGTTTCCCAAATACCAAAAAAAACTTCACTATTTTGTCACTTATAAAATTATTTCACAAAAATAATTTTCTCTTTCTCTTTCAAATTTTACTCTTTATATATATATTTTTTCTTTCAATTGTTATATATAGAAATGAAAAAGGGAAGGCCTGTTAAAAAATGCATTGCACCAAATTTTCAATTGTCCCCTCATTTTTTTTATTTAAAAGTGGGGCCTAACTATTTGTGTGGGAGGCAGTAACAAATCTCCCCCTCACACTCAAGTAGGTGAAATTTCCATGTTGACAATCTCTCTACAAGTAACTAGCTTTTATGTGGATAGAGTTTTCTTCATCAAATCAGAGCCATTATCATTTATGTGAATCTTTTCAAGCTGAAACTTTTTCATCTCTAGTGCATCTCAAATCCAGTGGTATTTCACATCAATATGCTTATATTGTGAGTAAAAAATAGAGTTCTTATTCAGATAAATAACGCTCTGACTGTTACAGTATAATATATACTTCTCTTACTCAAAACTCAATTCTTGCAGAAACTTTTTCATTTGTAACAGCTCATTGCTTGCTTTAGTAATTATAATATATTTAGCCTCAATGGTGAATAATGCAATACATTTTTATAACTTTGATTACCAATAATCAACTCCCCCTGAAAAAGTAATTAAGTATCCAAAAGTGAATTTTCTGGAATCAATGTCACTAGTCATATCTGCATATGTGTTCCCATTCAACACAGGTTTTTCATCACCAAAGTATAAACAAATTATGGAATTGCCTCTAAGATAACTTAGTATTCATTTTATTGCTAACCAATGATTCTTTCCAGAATTAAAAAAAATCTGCTTACAACTTCAACTGCATGAGCAATATCCGACCTTGCCCAAATCGTAGCATACATTAAACTACCAATTGCAGAAGCATAATGCACTTTCTTTATTTCTTCTTTGTCATTCTTATTTGAAGTATATTGTTTAGAACTCAACTTGAAATGACATTCAAGTGGAGAGCAAACAAATTTTGCTTTGCTCATGTTGAACCTGTCAAAAACTTTCTTAATGTATTTTTCTTGGGATAGCCACAGTTTTCTTCTCTCCTATCCCGAGTAATCTTCATCCTAGGAATTTGCTTGGCGGATCCCAAGAACTTCATTGCAAAGGACTTGCTAAGCTCTTTCTTTAAATAACTTATCTTTTTCAGCATCATGACTAATTATTAATATATCATCCACATAAATCAATAAGATGATAAAGTCACCATCATGAAACTTCTTTACAAATACACAATGATCATCAATTATTTTTCCATACCCATGATCTATCATGAATGACATAAATTTCTTGTACCACTGTCTTGGTGCTTACTTAATTCTATACATGCTTTTTTTTTTTCAATTTGCAATTCTCCTTTCCTTTAGCTTTAAACCCATCTAGTTGCTCCATATAAATTTCTTCCTCTAAGTTATCATGGAGAAAAATTATCTTCACATCAAGTTCTTCTATCTCTAAATTCAATCTGGCAACTAAACTAAGAGTAATTCTGATGGAAGATATCTTGACCACAGGTAAAAAAATTTCTTCAAAGTCAATTCTGTTTTTTTGTCCAAAATCCTTCACAATCAATCTAGCCTTATACCTTAGCTGTGAAGTGTTGTTTTCAGTCTTTACTCTAAAAACCCATTTGTTCTTTAGTAATTTCTTTCTTTTAGACAACTTTATCAACTCATAAGTGTGGTTCTCATGTAAGGACTTCATCTCATCTTGCATGACATTCAACTACTCATTTTTCTGATCATATGCCATTGCCTCTTCATAACTTTCTGCTTTTCCCCCGTCGGTGAGCATCATATACTCATGACGAAGATATTTCTGAGAGACCACTCTATTTTTGGTGGATCTTTTTAATTGAATTTCAATTGGTGGTGAGAAAGAGGCTGATCATTATGCTCATTAACAGTCTCATTAGTTTCATCATCATCAGGAATAGGCTCACCATCATTATTGACATTTTATTCATCTATATCACTTTGCTCAGAGCTAGATGACTCTGATGTGAGATCTGAAACCTTTTCTTTGACTGGTTAAGACTTCTCAAGATCTTTAACAGTTTGATCTTTAAAGAACACTACATCTTTATTTCTGATGATTTTCTATTAACATGTTCCCAAAGCCTATAACCAAATTTTTTATGGGCATAACTCAAGAAGATGCATTCTTTAGCCTTGGAGTCAAGTTTGGATCTCTCATCTTTTGGAATATGAACAAATGTCGTGCATCTAAAAACTCATAAATGATCATATGAAGCATCTTTCCTCCTTCATACTCTTTCTGGAATATCTTCATCAAGAGGAACTGAAAGAGAAAGGTTAATCAGGTAGACTGCAGTTCTCATTGCTTCATCCCAAAAGAATTTAGAGAGTTTATCATGAGAGAGCATACACCGGATCCTTTCAACGATAGTTCTGTTCATTCTCTTAGAAACTTCATTTTGTTGAGGTATTTTTAGAATTATTTTTTTCAAGCGAATGTTGTGCCCCTTGCAGTATATCTCAAATGGACCACTGTATTCTCCACTATTTTCTGTACGAATAAATTTCAACTACCTTCATGTTTCTCTTTCAATACTAACATGAAAATATTTGAACACATCCAGCACCTGATCTTAGGATTTCAGAGCAAAAGCTCACATTTTTCTAGAGTAATTATCAATAAATGTCACAAAATATGAAGCACCATTAAGCATTTTATCACTCATAAAATAAATATTAGTATGAACTAAATCAAGAATATTTGATCTTCTTAAAGAGTAAGATATCTGAAATGCAACTTTATATTATTTTTCGACCAAAAAATCAATGCAGGATTCTAAATGTATACCTGTCAAGGGTAGAAATTTCATCCAGTGAGAATAACAATTTCTTTCTTACTTAGGTGACTAAGCATTTTATGTCAAAGATTTGATGAAGTATCTGCTATTGCATTCACCTCTCCTTTGCATATCTTAGCTTGTACAAAGTATAAAGTTTCTTGCTTGCTTCCTTTAGCCAATATAAGATTTTCTTTGGTAGTTTTGTAATTTTTTTATACCAAAAGAACTTATGCAACCTTCATTAGCAAAAGTACCAGAGGAAATAAGATTAAGACGCATATCAAAAATATGCCTGACATTTTTTAGCCGTAGCTTGCATCCGGTGTTAGTATTTAAGTAGACCATACTCATACCAATAACCTTGGCCGAAGCTTCATTTTTCATTCTAACATAGCCAAAATCACCATTGGTATATGATGTGAAAAATTCACTTTTAATAGATATGTGATATGAAGCTCCAAAATTAACAACCTAAGAGATTTCATGATCATCAAGATATAAATGATTGTCTCTGGTAGAAATGACAACATCACTATCAAGTGTAATTGAAGGTGTATCTTCTTTTTCTTTAATTTTGTCTTTTGCATGCTCTTTTTTCAACTGCTTACAAAATCTTTTCACAAGTTTTGGCTTATCATAATGATAGTACGTGATATCTTTTCTCGACTTAGATCTATCTCTTGACTTGTCACGGTTATCTGGCCGCTTTTCTATATTTTAAAACTGTCTAATTCTGCTTTTATCACGCCTTTTAGTAACTAATGCTTCTGAGTGGATAGAAGAGCCTTGATCTTTTCTCCTGGTTTTTTCATTTGATAAACTTTCACAAACTGCGTCCATGAATAGTTGCCTTCAGGAACTAAATTACATAAGGCAAATACCAAAGTCTCCCAATTATCAGGCAAAGTACCAAGAAGCAAACAAGCATGAAGTTCATCTGATAATACAACTTCTAGATTGATTAAGAAATTTACAAAATTTTTAAAATTCCTCAAGTGTTCAGCCATATTACTCTCATATTTAAATCTCATATGGACAAATTTTTCAATAAGAAAAATCTTATTTTGAGGGGGATTTTCTATCATATAAGCTGGAAAGTTTCTTTGACAAAGCATCAGCATTTTTCTTCCGAGTCACATGATGATATAAATTAATATCTATCCATTGCATAATTGTATTCACAATTTTTATATTCATTTTCTCCCAATCTTGGTCGAATTTATTTGCTAGTTTGCCCTTGTCACCTTCAATAAGATCATAAAGATTTTTGTAGATCAAGAGATCTTTCATTCTAGGCTTCCAAATGGAATAATTTAAAAAAGTTAATTTAAATATACTGTTAGACTCTTTTATTTCAAATTACATATACAATAGCCAACCAAGCTCAAATGCCAATTGTTGTGCTGCGAGTGTTAATAACACACAAAGCTGGAACTTGGCTCCGTGAGGGGGAAGAACCTTTATTATTTGCTATTATATAAATAAATACTATATGAAATGTTGTACTAAAAATAAATAACAAAAAAATTTTCAGGTCACAAATGATCCCACTTAAAATTTAATCTTTTTAGACAAAATTTTACTCGAATAATCAATAGTACAATATAATAAAATAACTACCTTGATAATAACTATAAAATTGAGACAAAAATAGCACACAAAATTTAACGTGGGCCACCCTTTAATTTGGACTATGTTCACGGAACAAATTCTGACTAATTTTTTTTCTAATAAACAGTAGGACTATAAGAGAGAGACTTTTCTAGAAAAATATTCTAGAAGCACAATACTCACAATTGAGATAAATCTAAAATAATGGTAAACGTTTTCCAAATACAAAATAATTTTATTATTTTATCACTCATAAAATTATTTTACAAAAATAATTTTCTCTTTCTCTCTTAAATTTTACTCTCTCTCTCTCTATATATTTTTTTCTTTCAATTGTTATAAATAGAAATGAAGGGAAAAGTCCTATCGCTTTAAAGAAACGAGTTGTACCGAATTTGCAAATTGCAAATTCAGTTTGCAATTGCATGGCAGTGGAATAGCTTGCAAAAGATGTCCCCCTCTTTTTTTTTTATTTAAAAATGGGTCTCACCTATTTTTGTTGGACGCACTAACAAGACAAGATCTTAATTCAAGAGAATCTAACTAGCAATCAAAAGGAAAACTAAAGTTGAATCAATATCTTAAGAAATTCATAGTTAATCAATTAAGGTAGTCTACTCCTAATGTCAAAAATATTATATTTAAATTAAAAGTAATCTTAGTTTTTAGTTTTAAATTTTAATTTTCAGTTTATCCAAATAATAATTAGTTTAATTGTTTAGTATTTAGAATACACTTTCTCGTAGTAGTGATACTTATCACTCTATTACTTTATTATAACATGTGCATTTACAGTTAACTAGACTATGCCCTGATAGTAATAATCATCCATATTAGAAGAAAATGTGGGGAACTAAGGGTCCTTACAAACTCAATACCTTCCTTTAGCTTGTGTTCAAAGGAAAACTTTTAACTAGTGAAGAAAGAGTAAGGAGGCACCTAACTGAAGTTGGGAGCTGCCCTCGATTTGCGACAAATATTTGGATTAGCTTAAGAGGCTCTAACCTCTGTGACCACTTTTTTTCTCTGAATTTCAATCAATGGCTTATTGAGATTTTGAGATTGTCTCATGTTGTAGGTGAAGGATCCATTGGAGCCTTTTTTTTTTTTCCCCCAAATGCGTGTTAGTGTTTAATGGAACAATCAAAGCTTCATGTTCTGGTGTTTTAATCAGAGATCACTGCAGCATATAACTTGGTGGATTTGTATTGAATATAGGTTCAGACTCCATTACTAGAATAGAGCTTTGGAGGGTCTAGGAAGAATTGAGTATGACATAGAATTTAGGCAACAGAAAATTGTTCCTAGAGGTGGACAACATGTACGTAGCAAATATGATCCGGGAAGACCAAGTACAGAGCTGCGAAAATTCTCCCTTTGTTGTCAATATCAAGTAGATGTTAAAATTGAATTGACGTATGCAAGTTAATCACATATACAGAGAAACCAATAGGGCTGCTGACTAGCTAGCTTTTCATGCAACAACTTTCCCTGGGGTCTTCATTTTTGGCAAACATCGCCGTCTGACTTAAAAATCTTCCTTGATCGAGATCCAGGTATTACAGGATTTAGCCAAAATTAAATCTTTGTTATACGTTTAATCTTAAAATAAGAATTCTAATTTATAAGATGATAATTAAATGTACTTGTCAACCTATCAGACCATTTAATTTTCAATCTTATTATTAAAATCTTAGATTTTTAATTGTTGTTTATTTTATCAAAATTATTCATTACACTAGTTTAATATTATTCTTAAATTATTTTTCACTTTATATAAGTATTTTTTTACAACTAGAAATTTCTAAAATAAAGGCCGCAAAAAATTTACATTTTTTTTTCATTTGGCAAAAATAAATGTTATCATTTTTGTGGATGGATTTTTCTAATGAATGTTCTAAAAATACTAATTGAGACCAGTTATAAAATATATAATTATAAAACAGTTATTTCATATAAATACTATTAAAAAATAATCGAACAAAAAAAATGAAGATTTTGATAGAATTGTATAATTATTATAATATTATAATTCTAAGTGATAGGATCAATTTTTTTTTTCAATTTTTTTATGGTTTAAATTTTTATTTTTTCAAACATATTATCTTAAAACACTCATAAGAAAAATCAATACGAACTAAAAAGTATATTAAATGTCTAATTGTAAATAATTAAATAATAATAATGATGATGTTTTGATCTGGTAAAATAATTAAGAGAAGAATAATAACAATAATTTACCATAATAACAATACAATAACTTAACAAATAAAGGTGATTTAATGTTACACCTAATGTAATAAATAAGGACCAATTTAAAAGGGTAAAAAAAATCTGGTACTTAGAAGTTGTTCACATGGTAATGATTTGCAGAGTCCTACCCAAGACACTGTTAATGGATGATTAGAATAGTTAATTCCCTCTTCAAAACCGTACCACTGTTAGGTTGACATTGAGACATATCGTTTTGTTTTGTTTCATGGCCAAGAAACAGAGTTAAAAAAAAAAAAAAAAGAGAGAGAGAGACGAGAAGAGAAGAGTTCTTTTTTTTTTTTTAGCATTTCAAGAGAGGGTGTGAAGGGCAAAACAATGGACATTTTTAGGTGCTTTGGCGTCCAAGGCCCGGCAACACTCCTTCTTTGTATATTATTATTTTAAAGTTTTATTTTCTACCATTTAGTATTTTTATTTATATTGATTATGCAAAAATTAGTTGATAATAGACTATTATAATTTAACTCTAAGTTTTAGGCTAAATAATTATAAAATTTTTGAGATTTTATAAATTACACTAGTATAAAAATATTAACAGAAAGACTAAATAGTTTAATTTTTAAAATAAATATTATCATTTTTTAATAATATTTATAAAATTAAAATAAATTATGTGTAAAAAATATAAATAAAATTAAAAATAAGCATGACATAATAAATAATAATATATATATAAAGAATAAATAAATAAATTATTTTATAATATCAAAGTAATTGACTAATATCTTTAGGATGAAAATATTAACAGAATGACTAAACAGTTTAATTTTTAAAAATTAGAGAATACAAAAATTAGATATTAAAATACAGAGACTGACTATTATAATATGTAAAATCTCAAAAACTTTATAATTAAGCTAAATAATACAGAGACTGACTAATTAGCTTAATTATAAAGTCCCTGAGATTTTACATATTATACTAGTCAGTCCCTATATTTTCAACATTTAATTTTTGCATCCTTCTGTTTTCAAACATTAAATTGTTTAGTCATTCTGTTAATGTTTTTATCATAAAAATATTAGTTAACTATTTTGATATTATAAAATAATTTATTTGTCCTTCCTTTATATATTTTTTCCTTTATTATTTATTAAGTCATGCTTCTTTTTAATTTTATTTATATTTCTTACATATAATTTATTTTAATTTTATAAATATTATTTAAAAATAATTTTAAATAATATGAATAATATTTTTTATTATTTTGCAAAAAATTCATATATATTATTTATTTTAATTTTATAGATATTACTAAAAAATAATTTTAAATAATATTAATAATATCTTTTATTATTTTGCAGACGATCTATATATAAAATAAAATTAAAAATAAAATAAACTTAATAAATAACAAAGATAAATATATATAAAGGAAGAACAAATAAGTTATTTTATAATATCAAAATAGTTGACTAATAATTTTAGGATGAAAATATTGACAAAAGAACTAAACAGTTTAATTTTTAAAAATACAGAGATGCAAAAATTAGATATTAAAATACAAAAACTGACTAATATAATATGTAATATTTGAAAAATTTTATAATTATTTAGCCTAAATTTTAAGTTCGAGTTAACTAATTTGATAAGGGAAATGATTTTCTCAATTAATTTTTATATTTTATTTAAGTTTATTCATATTTATTGGAGACTGTTGGAATGGTAAAAAAATTGTTTAATTTTGATCTCTATTCTCTACCGATGTGGGATAATTGTTATGAATTCTTTATGTGGTGTAATTTGACTTTGCTTGGTAATTATTGTTGGCTATCTGCTGTATACTTGTGTAACAAATATGAAATTGTATCATAATAATATTGTAAATAAATTTTAGGGTACTAATTAATATTAAATAATATATATGATGATTTAAGGCAGTTTATTTATATTGAAAATTTTAAATTAAAAAATAAGAAAAAGAAAAATGCCTTTACAAACTCACTTTCTATTTCAGTTAATTTTGGTATTGGTGTTTAATTTTTTTTAATTTTTTAATTTTTATCATCGTCTATAAAGACCCTTCGCAGCCCAACCAATCTTCTTCCCCTTTCTCTCTCCCTTTTCTTTTTTTAACTTCTCTCTTCTAGCTTTTTAATCACCAAACAAATTTTCCTTTTCTCATACCAAACTTCTCTCTCTGTTTTTCCATTATTAATGCAATCAATTTGAAGCTCACCATTCACCCATTTCACCCAACCATAACCTCCTCTGTTTTTTGGAAGAAAGCTTGCTCTGTTTCTTCTCTTTCTTTGCGTTCATTTGACATAAAGTTTCAAACTTTCTCTGCTGAGTCATTAAACTGGGTTTTTTTTGTTACTTTCCCTATATTTAGGCTATAGAATTCATTATGGAGAGTGGATTCTTTCTGAATACAGGAATACCTCCACCACCATTGCATTTTGAGCCAACCTCAACAATGCCCAATTGGCCTTCACTCTGTTCTTCATCTATGGAAATGCAACGTAATGAACTTAATTGCTCCAACAATCAGTCACCTAATTGCCTCTTTAATCCCAGCTGGGAAAAGTCAACGGATCAAGCTCTTCAGTTTGGCTCTGCTTTCAGTTCAATGGTGTCCTCGCCGGCGGCTTCCAATTCTAAGATTTCCAATGAGAGCTTTATGATCAGAGAACTCATAGGAAAATTAGGGAATATCGGTAACGGAAATAACTCCAGCGAGATCTCACCGCATTCTCAGCCTATATTGGCTGCTTCGTATAATATTAACAATGGCAATAACAGTTCCAACACTTCCTGTTATAGTACTCCTTTAAATTCACCTCCCAAGTTGAATTTACTTCCCTTGGATCAATTTTCTAAGGAAAATTTGAATTTCCCAAGTTTGGGGAAACCTCTGGCTTTGAATTCTAGTGTAGCAGAATTCACAGCTGATCCTGGATTTGCTGAAAGAGCTGCAAGATTTTCTTGTTTTGGTAGTAAGAGTTTCAATGGCAGAACCAGCCAGTTCGGGTTAAATAATGTAGAATTTGCTTATAGATGTAATCAAAATCCATTAATGGAAAATGGGAAATTGCCTCGGGTTTCAAGTAGTCCGTCTCTCAAAGTAAATGGATCTCAAAAAGGGAACAAAAACTCTCCATTGCAGGATCGATCTGAATTGGCCAATTCTTCTCAAGAAGAGTCCTCTGTTTCTGAGCAAACCCCAAATGTTGATGCCCCTGTTTTGAAGGCCTCCAATGAATTAAATTCAAAGAAAAGAAAATCAGTTTCCAAGGGAAAATCAAAAGAACCACAACAACCCAATACATCTAAGGTATAAAACTGTGTATAACATTAAACAAAGAGTAACCATTTTCCTATTTTTACTTCACAAAGCAATTCTTGATTTTCTCTGTGTTTTCAGGATGCAGAAACTAATGAGAATTCAAACTCGAAGCGAAACAAACTAATTGAAGGGAATGGAAATGTAAAAAATGCAGTTAAAGCAGAAGAACAGAAGGATGAAAAACAAAATAATGCTAATTCAAAACCTCCCGAGCCTCCAAAGGACTATATTCATGTCAGAGCAAGAAGGGGTCAAGCCACTGATAGTCACAGTCTAGCTGAAAGAGTGAGAATTCTGACACAAATTTTTTTCTGAAATTAATCATTCCCATAAAATTTATGACACATTTTTTAATTAAAATTGGTTAAATTCATTGCATATATATATGATCAGGTTCGAAGAGAGAAAATCAGTGAAAGAATGAAGCTTCTTCAAGATCTTGTACCAGGTTGCAACAAGGTGTGTGAAAATTTTGATTTTCTTTTGAAAAATTTTATTTCAATAGAAATTCAAATTTACAATTTGTAACATTAAGTAGAATTTTACTGTGTTTTTCAACCTTTTAAGTCCATGTATTTGACAATTCTATGGGCTTTGACAATTTTATTTTTAGGTGACTGGGAAGGCTCTAATGCTTGATGAAATTATAAATTATGTTCAGTCATTGCAACGCCAAGTTGAGGTAAAAAAAAATGAATATTATTTATGCAACTAATCAACACCCATAATCATATTTGCAGAGTAAAGTTGGCAAGCTAATGATTGTACTTTTTATTTTTTTAAAAAAAATTATAACTTTATTTGTTTATTTTTAATTTTGGAGCAGTTTCTCTCCATGAAGTTGGCTTCTGTGAATACCAGGCTGGATTTCAATATGGATACTCTTGTTTCTAAAGATGTGAGTTTTTTTTTTTTGGCTTTTAAGTGGAATAGAATACCCTTTTGCTGTAAGAATTTCAATTTTAATATTTTTGGGTCTGAATTTGGATTTTTGTGTATTTAGATATTTCAATCAAACAACCAATTGGCACATCCAATATTCCCAATAGATTCCTCGGCATCAGCCATTTTTGGTCACCAACCACAGCAAAATTCAGCACTACAAAGCAACATTTCTAATGGGACAGAGACCAAATGCTCTGTGGACCCTTCAGATTCTTCTGCCTTATGCCAAAACCTCAATTTGCACTTACCCCCACTTGAACCATTTAACCATAATCTTCCTCAGGTAATTAATTAAACTAATCACCCACTTAAACCATAATTATCTCCTTTTTTTTTTTTCTATAATCTAATGATTTTGCATCTCTGATTATTTTCAGTATCCAATGTTCTTTGAGGATGATCTCCAAACCATTGTTCAGATGGGTTTCGGGCACAATTCGAATCCGGAAACACCATTGCAGACCCCTAACTTCTCTGGTAAGAGGTTAAAAATAAATCTAAATAGATAATACAAATTCTTAAGAAGTTAATTATGGTGTCAAACTTTTTTTTTTGTTAATGACAAAATTTGAATTAATTCAGGTCCAAATCAAGTTTCTCAGATGAAAACTGACATGTAATTATCATTCTTTGCTCACAAATTGAAGGTCCAGATGAAGAGAGAGTCAGAGAGAGATTATTGTATATACAAGAAATCTAATTTGGACCAGCAAAACAACAACTAAGCAATTTGTCTTCTAGGTTAATGAAGAAGATAATATATATATATATATACATATATAATATATTTTTTCCTTGATCTTAATTTTATTTTTGTCAAGGATTTTTCTCCATTTTCTTTTCTTTTTATTTCTTATTTTCTTGTGGAATTTTCTTCCAAAGTATCCACTGTAAAATTCTAGGGGGATCAAATTATGAACTCTGGTGCAAAATATTATAGCACCAAAATTGTAAGATGTATTAATGCTAATTAAATGAAAATTATTTTCTCTTATTTCTTATTGTAAAATAGATATTTAGTAGTTAACAAATCATATAATAATAAAACTAGTACATTAATAGGTCGATTTGGAGAAGAAATTAAGAGAAAAATATTAGATTTTTTTGACAAATTTGTATTAAAGGGTCACATCAATTAAGCAATGGTAGATTGCATAAATCTAATGGATTTTTTTTTTTTTGAGATAAGCATAATCTAATGGATTTGATTCTTGATAATGTTGTAACCAGCTGTATTTGTTGGGTCCTTTCTCTATAAAAAGTCTAATTTGAGTGATTAAGACATTGGCTTATAATTTTATCTTTGAGCTTTTTCTTTTTTTCTTTTTTGGTCAGCCTTTGCATGATTTCTGGCACACACTCTGTTCTTGTAATTTTCATTTTGATTAACCAAAAACAGAAGCTTCTGTGTCTCTTTACTGCACTAAAATATTTAATAATAATTTATTAAAAATCAATCAAGCAATCAAAGATTGGAGGTTAGAACTACTCCTTTAATTTAACAAAAAAAATTATTTAATATAATTAATAATAATAATATAAATAAACAATAATTAACAACATCAAAGAATCGCAGGTTGGCAGTGGTGAGATTCCGACAACACCCAATGAATTATTATAGAGTTTTATTATAATTTAATCCGCCTTTTTAAAAAAAATATTAATAATAAAAAGTTAATGTAGTGGAATTCAGGTATGTAAAGAACTAAAGATACCTTTTGAAAAATAGATTAATTTTCTTTATTTTTTTTAATTTTTCTAAAAAAAATGAGATTATTAGTAAAAATCCAGTTTTCAAGGGCTTAAATTTAATAAAATATTTTGCACTGCAGCCTTTGTTGATATATATATATATATATTAATTAAGTGTGGGGCGGTTATGCTAAAAAAAAAAGTTAAATAATTATAAAATTTTTAAGATTTTATATATTATATTAGTTAATTTTTATATTTTTAATATTTAATTTTTATATTTTTAAAAATTAAATTAATTAGTCTTTTTATTATATTTTCATATTAAAATTACTAGTGAACTACTTTGATATTATAAAATAATTATATATATATATATATTTTTTATTATTTATTAAATTTTTTTTATTTTTTATCTTATTTTATATATATCGTCTGTAAAATAATAAAAAATATTATTTATACTATTTAAAATTATTTTTTAGTAATATCTATAAAATTAAAATAAATGATATGTATAAATTATCTGTAAAATAATATAAAATATTATTTGTATTATTTAAAATTATTTTTTAATAATATTTATAAAATTAAAATAAATTATATATAAAAAATGTAAATAAAATTAAAAATAAATATGACTTAAAAATAATAAAAAATATATATAAAGCAATAATAAAAAAAATTATTTTATAATATTAAAGTAGTTAATTAATATTTTTAGAATAAAAATATTAATAAAAAAATTAAATAATATAATTTTTAAAAATAAAAAATTAAATATTAAATATTAAAAATATAAAAATTAACGAGTACAATATATAAAATTTTATAATTATTAGAAAAAATTTATTATGGACATATATAATAATAATAATTAATAATAATAATTAAAAAAAATGCTATGAGTGTGGTGGTGTAGTTTACAGAACAGTTGCAGAAGGTGTTTAATAGTAAAATAATGTGAGTATTGTCAATGTGACAGTCCTGTCTGCCAAAATTTTAAATTGGCCAATCATTTAATAGGACGTGTCTAGTTAAGGATTGGTCTTTGTTATTATATTTCTAAATTATTTATTTTTCTATTTTTTTCCTTTTAATTGATTAATCTTTTGGCTGTTAAGGAATTGGCATCTGCACTATATTCCAAATCAACTGTGAGAAGAAGTTAAACTTGCTGGAAAAACATGGCATTACCAAGGGTAAATGTCTATTTTTATTAAACTACCTATAAATTTAATTAAGAATTAAAATGATAATTACACTCAACGCTTCAAAAAAAATTATGAATTATTACAAATTTAATCTCGTACTTTAAAACATTATATATATATTTTAATTGGATTCAAATATTTTAAAAAATATCAATTATATTTTAAATTTAATGAATTAATTTTAGTTGTATACAATATGAAATAAATTAAAAACATAATATTTTAATACTAATTTAATTAATTTATTTCGACCCTTCACTTGCATTTCATCTCTCTTTCGCTCTCTCTAAATTTAAGATTTTTTTATATCAAACATAAAAATATTTTTTGTAAGAAATGTTTAAAAATTGTAATTTCTTTTTATACATTTAGCCAAAGCAATGAAAAAGAAAAAAAAATATTATGTTTAATTTATTGTACGTTAGTACTAAGTTATTATTTTTTGTTCACTTTTAATTTATTGTGTATGATTGAAATAAATTTATCATATTAATTTATGGTAAAATTAATAATTTAGAGACATTAAACAATTAATCCTACATAAAAAATTGATTTTTTTTGTTTGTAATTATTTAATCTTTACCAAAAATTTCCATCACTTAAATAATTGAGGTAGGACACTTTAGATCGCATCTCAAAACCATATATTGCTAAAAAACGAAGGCATTGTAATTAAAGCACTAGTATTTACTAGGTTCGCATATGACTGTCCATTTTCGAATAATGGCTCCTAACAACATTGAAGTGATTGATTAGTTAAAAGTTGAATTTATATTTCAATAATTAACTTTGAAGAAAATTTATAACATTGTGGCAAACTACAGTAGAATTAATTGTTAGAATTAATTTTATATTAATTAAAATTAATTTTAAATGTGGACTAAATATATTTAATATATTTAAATGTGTATTGCAGTTAAATTAAGATAGTCAAATTAAAATTGTGATTAAATTAGGATTGTTGACTATTGAGGTGTCCTACTTGTAATAAGATTATAAGTGTAGAGACCGATAAGAATTTCTGTTTTGTTGAAGGACCAAAACAGAAATTATCATCATTAGTTATAAATAAGGGGTCGTGGTCTCTAGGGAAACATAACAATTTTAGAGAACATTACATGTGCTTCCGCATAACCTAAAGTGTGTATCCCTTGGAAGACGATAAACTCCAGAATCGTCTTTAACATCAACATACGATGATGTCAGATACGCAATTCTACCATTTGCAATTTAACTTGAATAATCTAGTGATCTATGCATATTTTAGGTTTTAGGAAAATTAAGTTTTCTTCCCCTTTCATTTAGGGGAATCAGATTTTCTCCCCCTTTCATTAATATTCTATGGAGTTAAAAAAAAATTAATTATATTTTTTCAGTTTATTTTTATCATTGTTATATTACTAGATCAACATAGATTACTAAATTTAGTGAGACAGTGAAAAAAATACTCATAAATTTAGATTTTAAAAAAATATGTATGACATTGATTTAATAAATTTAGATGATATTTTATTAGTGATATTAAAAATATAAAATAAGATATTTTAATTTATTAAAAATATTTTAATATAATTGATTTCGTGAAATCAAATTTGTAAAAATTTAAAATGGAGTTTTTTTTATAAGGCTCTATTTGTTACGTAGACTTTTATTTTGACGCATTGAAAATTTCTTTTATAAGGACGATAGTTTAAGATTTAAAATCTTATTCTCCAATACGGCAGACCATCAATTGTTAGGCTACATTTTTTTAAAATCTTTTTTCCGTTGAATTTGAAAACTTTTTTTTTTTTAGAAAAATAAGACTTTCATATTTTTCTGTTGAATTCAAAAACTTAGTCGTTGGCAAATGTATAAAAGATATATACATATCAATGATTGAATCAAAATCTTGAATTTATCTAATGGTTAAATCTTGAATTTATCTAATGGTTATGAGTCGTACAAATATATAAATATCAAAATCTTTTATTCGTTCAACATTTTGATGTTTGGAGTATGTATGCACATAATCATATTCCATATATGTTTCTCAATATTTGACGCTTTAGATATTTATTTTTGTTTCAAGAGTCATTTTTGGATATATATTTTTTAAAAATATTTATTATTTTTTTTTCAATTTTACTATCCTTTTATTGTTTCAGCACCAAGTATATTTATTTTCCTATGCAAAAATAATATATATATATATATAAACATTTTATCATAGAATTATGACAATTGAATAATTTTTTTTTAAATTTATGTGCCGAAATCTTGATGGTAAGTATTTTTTTTATTGGGCAAAGGTTAAATCCTTTTATGTTTAATATATATGTATATATACACTATATATCATTTTTTTAAAAATGTTAGATAAAATTGTTCAAAAAAAAATTTTTTATTGTCAAAATTTTTTCTCTCCATTTGTATTTCTTGAATGAACATTTTTTCTTTCTTTTGAATTTTATTTGTTTATTTTTATTTGTATTTCTTATGATGTACTAGTATTGTATATGCTAAAAGTTAAAAAATAATATCTATGCAACATCTATACATTAATTAAAAATATATAAAAGTTAAAAATATAATATTTACATAACATTCACAGAATATTTGCACTATAATTAATATTATATATATTATATTTAAAAATATGTAAAGACTATGATTTAACATATGCACAATATTTATATTATATCAAGGGCCGGTGAAGGCCCTGTGCAAAGTGGGCTACTGCACAGGGCCCCCAGCTTGCACAGGGCCCCAATTTTTTTTTTTTTAATAGTAGGTTTTATGCCTACTATTAGTAGATTTTAATAGTAGGTTTTACAATTTTTTTTTTTAGGAATAGGGTCTAATTTATTCTGTTTTTCTCTAAGAATAGGGCCACTTAAATATTTAAGACGGCCCTGATTATATCTATATAATATTTACACTATACTTAAAAATATTTAAAGATTGAAATACAATATTTACTCAATATCTATACAAAATTTATATTATAATTAAGAATAAAAGATTGTGAAACATATAAAGGCTGAAATATAACTTATACGTAACATCCAGGCGTTAATTAAGAATATATAAAGGTTGTAACGCAACATATATACAACATTTATATAACATTTATATACTATATATATTATATAATTTTACATCTTATTCAGTTATTTGTGCTTGAAACCAAAAAAAAAAAATTTGCTTATGTTGGATATACAAGCTGCAAAATAAACACGACACATGCCAAAACAAAAGAAAATTGGAATTACAACCAATAGTCTTACTGCAAAAGAAGAAGAAACATGACTTGTAGTGGAACGTGGAAGCAAGGTTAAAGAGTTAGATTTACCAAGGAATCGGACATATTGAGGAAGTCCTTTGAGAAGCTTGCTGAGGAATATGTCTGAAAAAGCCAGACTATGCATAATTTATAAAAAGTGGAAGACGTAGAAACATGAGAACATAAGTAGTTGAGATAGAAAGTGTGAATTTAGTGGTCAAATGGAAGAGAAAAAATTTACAAATGAGCTATAAAAAGGAAAATCAACGAAGAGAAAAGGGATCCATATATCAATGAATCATCATTAAATTCTCCAACAAATCAACATCAAAAAACCTTCAAATTTTTAGTTTTTTTAGTTTAATCAATCCAATTTTTTCAATTTCCATTATAATTAGCTAGCATTTAGCTTTTTTTAATTTAGTTGTTTTGATTTCCTCAATTCTCATCGTAATTATCCATTAGTTCATGATTATTTTGCTAAACAAATCTATTGTAATTAGTTTCATTCGTTCATTACTTCAAAGTTATTCAAGCAAGCATAATTAATGCCATTGTCAATCTACAAATTTACTTAGTTACCCTAATTTTTATTCAAATTTTTTATAGAATTTTAGCAAACCGTTTAGGAAGGCTTGAGGATCTTGATCCTTTTTTCTAGTCCTTTTAAGGATCTTGAACAATTATTCTGTTTAGAAGTCATTCTATTGCAAATTGGTTAAGGAACTTATAGTTCTCTAATAGACTCGCAAATAGTAAAGGCCAATATTTACTGTTTATCAAGCAAACAATTTGTGTCTTATATTTTATATTTCAACACATACCCAATATTTAGAACGTATTAAAAAACATTGTTAAGCTTTATATACTTTAAGTACTTTTTTTTATGACTTTTTATTTAATATACACATAATATCTATATTTTTTATTGGTAATTTGTTTTGAAAGAAAAAATAATTTTATTTTTTTTTTAAATTCTGATCTAGTTTTTTTTGTCTTTATAATATTTATTTTTTTAAAATCTATATTGATCTTAAATTTTTATTTTTTTATTTAATAATTTGTGTTTTTTTTTACTTCTAATATGTTTTGAAGGAAATTTTACAGATATCTGATATGGTTTTTTTTTTATTTTTCTGCTGTTGATCTCTTCTAATTTAATGTTTTCTAAGTTTCGGTTGATGAATCTAAAGTAATTTTTCTTATTGTTAATTTCTATTTTTGAATTGTCTTATTGAATGAAGAAAATGAAGATTTAGAGAAGATAATGTTTCTATTGAACTTAGCGTTGCAACTTTCATATAGCTATATATAAATATATTTTCATCTTGTCATATTGTTTACATTGAAAACTTATTTTAGGTTAGTTTTATAAATTACTCTAAATACGTATATCAACTTAATTTTAGAGCTTATAAATTGATATAGCCAGCTTATAAACACCCTATAAATATGTCTCCCCTTAGATTTTTTTCTTTTTGAAAATTGACGATGTGAGTCTCTACTTTCGAGTACAATGGGATTCATATGACTAACCAATAAATAAAATCCAATAATTAAAGAGACCCAATCACTCCAAATTAGAAGAGAACGACTGAGGAAAAAACAGGAAAAGAAAAGTTATACAACAAATTCTGAAATTCATGTCCCAAATAGAAGGAAAAGCTTCTAGTCTCCGCCAAACACAATTTGATTTTGCCACCAAAACAAGGCCCTACTAAACTATGAAGAAAGAATCGAGTTATGAGTGGGAGAGATTTCAAAGGGCTTCGGTTGTTTTGTAGGGTATTATAGTTATCATTAGGGTAGGTGCCCTCTTACTTATAAGCCCTCACCATTTTATCACCTCCCCCTTTTAATGTGAGCTTATTTCTTTTTTTTTTCTTTTTCCATTATTTTTTTAAAGAATAGATATGTTATAATTATTATTTCATTTAAAAATTAGTAAAAAAATATATTTTTTTGAATAATTATAATGATGAAAAAAATCCATTTGTCAACCATTTAAATATAATTAAAAAATAAAATTGTTTTTCTTAAAGAATGATCATGATAATGAAAAAAAAATCATTTAATATTAATTTTTTCCTACACTAAATAAACAATCTTACTTCATATGATGAGATATTTTAGTTAGTAAATTTATTTTATCTATCTTTTTTTTACCTGATAAAAGCACTACTACCCATTTTTATTCATATATTTTTATTTATCGGCTTCTGTTTTCACCTTTAAGAAGGCAATTTAGGCAGTTGATGTCTTCCTTTGTAGGGGAGAAAACAGAGGCTGTGGAGAAGTCATGATTTGCTTCACCAACCATTGCATTATTTCACGCTCTCCAACTGTAAGCGTGTTTCGGTTTTTCTGCATTCTAAAGGATCTCTCAAGTGCCCTTCATTTTTCTTCCATTTTTGTCTCTTTTTTAATTTCATTTTCTTTTAAAATTAATTAGCATTTTCTATTATAATGACAGCCATTCTCTCTCTGAATTCAATTTCACCTCATGGAATTAAGTGTATAATTTGATTAAGCTTTATGAATACATATTCTGAATCCAAAACACAACTTATGGGACACTTATTAAAAAAGTTTTTTTTTTGAACTCCAAAAAATTGATTTTAAATTAATTGAACTTTTCGAAATATGAGATCAGAATTGGTAAAATGAATTTCAATTGAATTCGATTCTTGAAGAAATCTAGTTTCCAAATAGAGATTCATTGAAAATGTTAAATTTTTAATATTGAAATGTTTCGTTGAAGTCTAGTTACCAATGTGAAACTAAAAGCTGCCTTGGATAAGGTTATCAAATTGGGGATTCTTAATTAACAAAACAAATGAGAAGTCATAAATTACTCGCTAAAGTATTTCCTCAAACTCAATTTGTACAAAAGAGTGAATGCAGGCGAGCATTCAACTCAATAAACTATATAATTATCAATATAATACATTATTTTGATATGCGATATATGCTCATGTACAATGCAAAATAAACAAACAATCATATAATCATTTAATGATAGAATTAGTTTATAATATATCACATTAAACCACCTTTATTAGGGAAATTAATTTTTCACGCCTAGCTTTTTAGGTCTATACATTTCTCTTATAATCCAATTTCAAACATAAAATATGCGGTTATTGTAGTTAAATAATGTCTGGAAAAATAACAGCGCCAAGTAATAAGCAAGTTCTTGTTGCCATGCTCGGCCTAACTCATCATCATATCTCAATCATTATTTGAAATTAGTTTTTCAAATCATTTTTGTGACATTTACAATTAAATAAAGACATCAATATCTATCATGTTTCTCTAATTTAAAACTGATAATTTATAATTATATATATAATATACAAATGCTAGATGTATGTATGTATGTATGTATTATACATACAATAATATTAAATAAATTAGGAGAATTAGATATTATAGTAAATTATATTTATAACTCACAAATTGATTCTTATTAAAATTTCGGTGATCTGATAAATAAATTGGAAATTCTTAATTCACAATCTAAATAAAAGAAAAAAATTGCTTTATATGCACAAATATAAAGAACATTTACCCTCGGTGTAAATTAAATTACAATCCTAACAATCAGAATTTAAATTCATGTTCAAAAGCATTTCGAGGTTATTATAATATAATAATTATTTTGTGATATTAATCATGACCACATAAATTTGTTTTTTACTTGGCAACGGAAAAATTTCCTCCTATTCTAAATTTGAGTAATAGGCGCCAATACGAGTCGCAGGTAATTTTAGGGGATAAAAATATTTTAGAAAAACAACATCCTACACTATATTTTTTTTATTTTTTATATTTTTATAAAAAATATTTTAATTATTTTATTATAAATTCATAATAAACTAATTATAAGCCGTGTGAAATTTATAAATTTATTATAAATTAATTATAAATTTATTGAAAACTCTATGTAACCTAATAAAAATTTAGTATTTTAATAAATATTTTATAAATTTTGATAAATATTTTATAAATATAATATATTTAAAATTATTTTATATTTTTATTAAAAGTCTAAATATTTTTAGCGTGTGACTGTGTGAGCATTTTAACACGTGAGACACGGTAATTTGGGCCCCCACCTACCACCGACCATTTGTATCTTCTACAATCTATACAGCCCTTTATTGGATTTGACTCTGATTATTACAATTTTTTTTTTTTAAAGTCATCCTTTTGAAATGGAGCATGCACTAGTCTATCACCAAATATTTTTCACCCAAAGAAATGATCAATAGCAGAGAGAATGTCTGAAGATATTCGTCTTTCTAACTATCTTTTGACAAAGAAAATAGCAAAGTCCATGCATTTTAATCTGTTATTTGGATATCCTTTTTCTTTAGTTAATCCATAATTAGTGGAAATGTTTTTTGAATTAGTATTTGGTGGTTGAATAATGAATATATATCTTCCACAGTATTGAAAATGAAAATTCAAATCTCGGTAATTCTTTACTTTTTTAAATATTTTTTTTATTTATAAAAAAATTAAGAGAAAATGTAACACTTCGATTTATAAATAAATCTATCTATATATATAATATTAAAATAAAAAACGCTGATATCATATTATGTCACGTAGAATAATACTATTTTTTAAAATATTAAATTAAATTATTATTTATTATAATAGATGATTAATTAATTTTTATAAATCTTTATTTCGAGAATTCAAATAAGATTAAAATAACTTATTTAATATTGATAATAATTAGTTCTTATCTAATAATATAATTTAAATGTTTGAATAATTAATAAAATATTTATCTAAACTTTAACTGATAATTAGTTATTTATCTAATAATATAAATTAATTTTTAAAATATTAAATTTATTATTATTTGAAAAATTCAAATAAGATTATAATTTCTATGTTGATAATAATTAATTACTATATATTATATAAAAAAGTTAGATATTGATAATAATATAAATAAATTTTATAATTATATTTGAAGAAGAACTATTTTTTAGTGAATTGACATAATGTATATGGGATAATTTATTTTTAGAAAAAATATTTATGATTATTAATTTTTCATATTTTTTTACTTAAAGTTATTATAAAATTTCAAAAAAAAAATATTATATGTATCTGCATTGATTAAAAAATATTTATTATTAAATTTTCATATTTTTTTACTTAAAATTATTAATTTTTATAGTTATTAATTATTATAATTACTTAAAAATATTTATAATTATTAATTTTTCATATTTTTACCTACCGAGTTTTAGGTGGACAACTTTTTCTTCACTTAATCCATGATTAGGGGAAATATTTGTGAATTAGTATTTCATGGTTGAATAATGAATGTATATCTTCCACAGTATTGAAAATGAAAATTCAAATCTTGGTAATTCTTCACTTTTTTTAAAAGTTTTTTTATTTATAAAAAAATAAGAGAAAATGTAACACTTGGATTTATAAATATATCTATATATCTATCATATCTATATATCTAGCACTAAAATAGAAAACGCTGAAATAATATTGTGTCATATGGAATAATACTAATATTTTTTAAATATTAAATTAAATTATTATTTATTAATTAAAATATATAATTAATTAATTTTTATAAATATTTATTTAAAAAATTTAAATAAAATTATAATATCATATTTAATATTAATAACAATTATATCTTATCTAATAATATAATTTAAATTTATAAATAATTAAAAGAATATTTATCTAAATTTTTTCTAATAATTATTTACTTATCTGATAATGTCAATTAATTTTTAAAATATTAAATTTATTATTATTTAAATAATTTATATAAAATTATAATATCCATATTGATAATAATTAGTTGCTATATATTATATAAAAAAAGTTAGATATTTATAATAATATAAATTAATTTTTAGAAAAATTATATAAGGAGCACTATATTTTGGTGAATTGACATAATGTCTATCAAATAATTATTTTTAGAAAAAATATTTATGATTATTAATTTTTTATTTTTCACTTAAAATTATTATAATTGATTAAAAATATTTATAATTATTAATTTTTCATATTTTTACCTACCGGGATTTAGGTGGATAACATTTTTTTTTTACTTAATAAATAATTAGTGGAAATATTTATTGAATTAGTATTTTATGATAATGAATATATATCTTCCACAGTGGTGAAAATAAAAATTCAAATATTGGTAATTCTTTACTTTTTTAAAAGATTTTTTTTTATAAAAAATTAAGAAAAAATATTTACTTGAATTTATAACTATATCTATATCTAACACTAAAATAAAAAATATTAGCATAATATTATGCCACGTGGAATAATAATATTTTTAAATATTAAATTAAATTATTATTTATTAGAATAGATAATTAATTAATTTTTATATATTTATTTAAAGAATTTAAATAATATTTAAATATCTTATTTAAAATTGATAATAATTATCTAATAGTAAAATTTAAATTTTTAAATAATTAATAAGATGTTTGTCTAAATTTTATATAATAATTAATTATTTAATAATATAAATTAATTTTTAAAATATTAAATTTATTATTATTTGAAGAATTTAAATAAAATTATGATATTCGTATTAATAATAATTAGTTACTTTATATTATAAAAAAAAGTTAAATATTGATAATAATATAAATTAAATTTTATAATAATTATATTTGAAGGAACACTAGTTTTTGGTGGCCTTAAAAAACACTATTTTTTTGGTAAATTGACAAATGTATATCGAATAATTTATTTTTAGAAAAAATATTTATAGTTATTAATTTTTTATTTTTTTACTTAAAGTTATTATAAAATTTAAAAAATATATATATATATATATTATACGTATCTATATTAGAATTAGTATTTACTTAAAATTATTGATTATTATAATTACTTCAAAAATATTTATAATTATTAATTTTTCATATTTTCACCTACCGAGTAGTGGAAATATTATTGAATTAGTATTTCATGGTTGAATAATGAATGTATATCTTCCACGGTATGAAAATGAAAATTCAAATCTTAGTAATTATTTAATTTTTTAAAGTTTTTTTATCAATAAAAAAATTAAGAGAAAATGTAACACTTGGATTATAAATATATATCATAATAAATCATTAGACTAATAACGTTGTAATTGAAAATTTTTTTCTCAGACATTATAAATTTAAAATCTAATTTTTTTATTTTAAAATTTTTCTGATATAAAATTATTTGACTGTCAGATTTCGCATTTACTTTTAGATTGAGCTATGGCACTAAAATTTTAACAAATTTGAAATTGTTAGCGATGAGATGTCTGTTTCAGGCAGCAGCAGAATATTAGGCAATTTTTGTGAATCATAGCATATATTAAAAATAAATAATTTATATTGAGAATGGAGATGGGCAAACGAAATTTATTTTTAATAGTATACTTGATTCAAAATTCAAATCCAATAATAAAGAAACTTAATCAATTATTATCATTAATAAGACAATATTAAGATATTAAAATTGAAAAAAAAACCATAATTATTTTTTTTACAATTTTAGAAACATGATCTTGACTAGTATCTAAGCTAAATATTACCAAATTTAATTAGTAGCACGTGCTCCCACGCAAACTCGCGTTCCATGATCCATCTCATTTCATGCACCTATACAATAAACTAAGTTGACCTTCGTGAGCCAAGCTTGAAAAAACAAAATGGTTAATAATATGCTATAATGGTTTATTATTTTCTATGGGCTTTTTATGACGGTGCTATATTATAGATTTTATAGCTCATTTTATGTTATATTCTCTAGAAAACGGCTACTAATTAATTAATTAATTAAGTTGGAATATTAATAAGATGTAGCCTGTGAGAGAATTTTATACATTTCAATGGAATATTACGAGAGTGTTTTTTAAAATTGGAGCTTTTCATCTTATTGTGAATAAGTAATTTTTAGATTATAATCAGATTAAAAATAAGCAGTTAAGCGTTTCTATAAACTAGTTAATAATCAGCTAATAATCATTTTATAATCAGTTAAGTGTTTCTGTAAAATCAGCTTATAATCAGTTTTTAATTATAGAAATTGTCAAAATAACCAAACTGTCCCTGAATTTATTTATTGTATAAAAATAATTTTTTAAATGTCAATTCAAAATTTATTTTGCAATAATAATAATAAAATTTATTTAATAGTAATAATAATAATAATAAAATTTATTTAATAATAATAATAATAATAAACGTAAAAGAATTTTGATAAGAACTAAAGTGTATATGGTGGGCAAATTTAAAATATTAAAGATTAGGTAGGGATAGTATGGTCTTTTACTTGATCAAAACTGCTTAAAAAATAAGTACTTAAAAAAATAACAAAACCCAACTTTTAAAAAACTGATTAAAATCAGATTGTAATCTACTATTTAAATTTTCAGAAACACTTAAATAAATAACTTATAATTTAAAAACTACTTATAATTAAGTTTTAACTAGCTTAAATTTTGAGAATAACCCTCAATATTCTTGACCCTCCAAACATTCCTCGTCAAAGTCTTCTCGTTGGAAACGGCAAGTTTGGCTTTAAGATGGTCTCTAAGAGGCATCGATTCACGAAAATCTCTTCTGTGAATTCTATTTGTGATTCACGAAAACAATTGTACAATCTTATATTCAATTTTACTCCCAATTGAATTGATTGAATTTTTTTCTTTTTTTAATTACTGGATTTTTCAATAATTGAGCGAGTTATCAAAACAAGCTATAATTATTTTATAGCTATTGATGTAAAAATTATACAGTATAATTGTGATTCGAACTAGATATCCTATTTGAAATTATATATATCTATAAATCAAGTTTGATTTGATTGATTTGATATATGTTTAATATAGTTTGGTCAGTTTTAAATTTAAAATTAATAATTTAAACTTGAATTGTAAACTTGAAAGTTCATATTCGTTTTAAAAATTAAATTTAAATTCAGATTCGGTTAATTTATTTTTAAGATTTGATTCATATTATTCAAGCCCGGTTTACCTCTTTATAGAGTTTTTTTTTTTTCTTTTAACACCAATTCCCTGGTCATTGTCAATTTCAAATTCATTATATATGTATAGATTTTGCATGAATTTTGTACTTCTCTGCGACTAAAAAATTTTGAAGGCATTGCAATTTGCAAATGATGGATTGAGAAATCATTCTTGGGCTTTAACAATAGTACATGGCCCAGTAACGAAAAATAGTTGGATCAACGCAATTTTATGCTGTAGAGGCCTTATCACGAAATGTGCTCTTCTAAATTGCTAATACTATATTGGGCTTTTAACAAAACAAACCGAAAGGCAATTGTAATTTCAAAACTACGGAATTCGGAAGATATAAAAAATAATTATAGATTATAAAATCTGCTCCCAAAACCACATAAATACAGCAAATCAATGGCGTCATCTTCCTCGTCTTCTCTTCATTTTCATCTTCTTCTTTAACAAATAACCATCTTCATCTTTTTTTTCAACAAATATTTATCTTCATCTTTTTTTTCAACAAAAATTTTCATCTTTACATACATATTTTCAAACATTAAAACAAGGAAGCGAATTATGTATATAAATCGAAATTAAAACTTCATCAGCAAAAATAAAAAAGAGTCATGCATGTAACTAGATTTAAACTTTATTTCAAACATAAAAAATAGGATTTGAAGCAAAAAAAAAATATATATATATATATATATATTGCATGCAACCAAATTAAAAGGAAAAACAAACGAAAAAAAATAATAATTTCAAAAACATAGAATAAAATTGTTGATATTTAGAAGAATACAAAATAAAAGTTAAAAAAAATTTCATGGATATTTGATAAATATTTAATATATTTTCTATATATGTTTGATAGATTTTTATAGATACTGTAGATGTTGGTAGATATTATGTGTATGCTAATTTTCTGTTGTGTATGTTGTGTTTATATTATATAAATATTATATGTATATTAAAAGATACATAATAAAATTTGGAAAAAAAAATATTAATTTTATTATATAAATGTTTCGCAGTTGTTATATGGATATTTTATAAATTTTATAGATGTTTGATAAATATAACATGTATGTTAAATTTTTATTGTATATAATATGTACGTATTGTGTGAATATTATTCATATATTATGTGAATATAAAATAAAAGAAATAAAGTTAAAAATATTAAATAAATTTTACATATATTTGATAGATATTATATGTATATTTAATAGATAGATATATGGTATATATTGTAGATGTTTGATAGATCTCATGTGTATGTTATATATTTGTGAGAATATAATATTAAAATAAATTAATTTTAAATAAAAATAAAAATAAAATAAATAAATAAAATAAAAAATCAACGTAAAAATGGATGTCACTTGTCATTAGCTATTACGTAAAAATAACTAAAAAAAATAAAGAAAAACTAAAAGTGAAAAAAAGAATTATATTTGAAAATAAAAATATATGATAGTATATTTGAAAAGGAAAATTGAAAAAATGATAAATGATGTAAATTTCTCTAATATCTTTTTATCACAAATTCATGAGAAAATTGCACGGCATCTATTTGTTTTTCAAAATTTTAAAACATCCTACAATTAAAAAAATAAAAACATTATTTTTTCAAACTTAAATAAAATATATATATATATACTAAATATATACTTTTGATGGATGTTTTTAAATTTAAAGTTAAAATAATATTTGTAAAAGGAAAAAAATATTTTTAAAGATAATTTTATTTCTAGAGTATTCTGATATAAAACTCTTAATTCATTTTCTTTTAAACGAACATAAAATTTAATATAACTGCGGCATATATTATTATAAATTTTAAAATTTTATACATTTATAAATAAAAATAATTAAAATTAATGATAAGTAATTAATAAATATTCAGTATGAAAGTTTAAATTTTTTTATATAACATTTTATTTAAATAAATTAAGTAAAAATAAAAAAATAAATCGGATATAACAATACTTTTAATATATTATACTTGTTTAATTATATTTTCTCGAAATTTTTTTATTCATTGAAATAACTTATATAATTTGAATTTCTATATATTAAAGAAACATTTATTGAATTATTGACAATTAGTTTAAAATTCTACGCACTGTAATGAATTATTATTTCAAGATTAAAGCTTTAAATTTTTTAAACACCAGAATCCTAACTAAAATAAAATCCTGAAAACGCAAATTTCTGTCAGATTTTAGCAAAAAGGTTCTAATTAAAGCTATTATAACTGTTATCCTAACACACATAATGTCTTTTTTCCTACTTCTAAAATCCTTTTGTTGCCAACTAAATAAGATTGTTTTTACTCTTTGGTGGAGGCAAAATGATGAATAGGGAATTGGATGGAGGAAATGGTAAGTTCTCTCTATATCAAAATTTAGAGGAAGATTTGATTTTAAGGAATTTGATTTTTTTCTTTTTAATATCTCCTTTTTTGCAAAAAAAAAAATGATGGAAATTTGTGAAGGAATAGGTTGTTTAATTGTGGAAAATATTTTTTATTTCAATTTACTAATTTTTTCTACAGTTTTCTAAATAAATAAAAATAAAAAACAAAAAATAAAAATAAGTTTATAATAATTGAAGTAGGAAATAAACTCTATTTTTTTTAAAGCGTGTTTTCCATTTAAAAAATAACTAAAAGTAGTTTTCTAAAATTTAACAACTAGCTAATAAATATGAAAAATTATTTTCTAATATACTAAATAAAAAATATTTCTAACTAAATAAAAAATTCTATTTTTCATTCTCCTTTAAAAAATTATCTGAAAAACTAATGTTATTTTCTACAACTAAATAGCTCCTGTGTGTCTATGGAGTGAATTGATAAAATCTATTTATTTTCTTAATGTTCCTTTCATGAGGCTAAAATTAGAAGTGAATCGTCTTGAAACGGGAGAAGAATGCTGGAAGTTCGAAATGTGTTAAAGGAGGGCATAAGACGGAACATGAAAAGTGGAAAGCATACCAGAATTTAGGAGGATCCATGAATTCCTTCTTAGCCTAATTTTGAAGTGACTTCAAGGTCTTAACATTCCTATAATATCTAATTTGATTAATGAGAATGGTTTTTGGAATAAAAATATGTTATCTTTGTTTTTTTAGTATGAGAGGCAAGCAATCAGGAGAATTCCTATTGGAAAAGACAAAAAGGGTAATATTTCTATCAAGTCAATCTATTATTTTTTTTTTATTATAATTCTTGGAGAGGCCATCCAAATTCTATTGCTAGATGTTCATCTACAAGTCTATGAATTTGGAAAAATGTATGGAACTTGCCAATTTCTCCCAAAAATACAATGTCTTGTGTGGCGTTTATGAACAAATGCTTTAGTAGTTTATGCCAACTTATATAAAAGGAAGTTGAGCAATTCTAGTTTATGTCTACTCTGTAGAAAAGAAGAAGAAATAATCTTGCATATGCCTCTTTCTTGTAATTATGCTCGAGTCTTATGGTTCAGATCCAATTTTGGTATAACCCCTAGTGCCTTTAATGCCTTGTCTTTCTTTGATTGGTGGAATGCATACTCTTCAATTTCCCAATAGGAATGATTTATTAGCTAAAATAGCTTTTTTATGTTGAAGCATTTGAAGTCCAAGAACAACTAATACTTTAAAGTTCTCCAACTTGATCTTGAGTACACATTGTCTAAAGCTTATGGAATTTTTCTTCTTTTGAAGCAACTCAACGGAGGCATCTCAATCTGCTTCTCAAGATTAATTCAGCTCAAAATTTCTTTATAGTTTTAAGCAATAACGGTGTATGAAACTCTCCTATTGAAAATTGGATAAAGAGAAATGTTGATGCAAATTTTAAGATTGGTCAACAGGAAGCTATTATTACTATTTCCTCAGGAATCATAAAGAGAAACTTGTTGATGGTATTGCTCGTCTTGCTGATCTATTGTCTTTATTGAGAAACAAAGTACAAGCTTTGTTTATTGCTGTTCAAAAAACTAGATTTTCACTACAAATTTTGTATATTCAAAGCTGAAAATCTATAAGTGAGTTATGCTATTAATGATCCTTTATGTAATCTATGAGACATTACGCCTATTATTTTGAATATTATCAAGATTTTCTCTTTTTTTTATTAGTAAAGAAGAGATAATATCATTAAAATCAATTAGAATCACACTACAACAAATCTTTTAAATGAGGAGGTTGGTTCACTATACTAAGGATGTGCAAAAAAAAAAAATTTAACTCGACCGATTCGATCGACTATATCAGTTTAAACAGACTGAGTTGATTAATTTTGACTCATGAATTTACTACTAAACCCAACAAAAAATTGACCAAAACCGACTATTAATAGTCGGTTTTTAAAAATATTTTTTTCGATCACTATTAAGTGGTTGGATTGGTAGAGTCCTAAAATTCTACCAATCTGAACAATATTCATACATATACTATTCAATCTGAATTTAAAGAGAAATTATGAATAGACAGAGCAATACAATCGGCAACCCTATTACAAGTCCTAGCAACATGAGAGAGGAACAAAAAAGAAAATTCATAGCATCACTTGTAATATCTTGGATAATAGCTTCTAATATCTTCCATAGACAAAAATCTTCTTCATTGATGACCTTAATTAAAATAAGACAAACATATTCAAAATAATAAGCAGTTAAATTAAGATCTGGAGCTCTTTGAACGGTTATTCAAAGCGCTTAAGCTTTGGATTACTAATCAATCAACAATTTCTCATTTGTTTATAGAGAAATTGCAGATTGAATTATATCTACTATATTTAGAACAGAGCTTGAAAGTGATTGGGTTGCTAATCAGCCCTACCAGCTTGAAGTTTTGTTATTTAGAGATTCTTCCTAGTACATTTCGGTTTAAAAAAAATGTTTAAATATATATAATGAACTTTTTTCATATCATTAATCGGTCAAAAAGAATTAGCCAAGGCAAAACTAGGAAACACGAAGTCATTTCGAAAGTACAAAATGTTGAGTGCTTTGATTATAACCTTCCAAATCCAATCCAACTATCAAACAAAGAAACAATCCTCTCAAGTCTCAATCCGAATCCACGCCCCACCACGGACGTCCTCTCCTTAATTAGCGCGCGATTATCATAAATTTATTAGATTTTTATAATTTAAAAGCCCTTAACGAACCGCACATGTCGCGAGTATGTCTACGAGAATGAAAATTTCTCTACTAACCAACATTACAACTGTTAAAATTATCAAAACTCCATCGTATGGTAGCCACGAGACGAGCTTACAGTAATAGAATGAATTAACATGTAGACAATTACGAACAAAAAGAAAGGCTAAAAAATTGTTCAAGGAACTTCCTAAATTTAGCTTCGGCCTCTCGTCTCTCTCTCTCCGTCTCAGAGACACACAAAACATACGCAGAGAGATCTGAGAAAACAGAATTTTTTTTTTCAATTCATTATCTTCTAAACTTTACATTTCTATGAGTCCATCACAAAACCACGAATTTCAAGAATGGTGGAACAAGCAACGCCATTTTCTAGACCAAAACGACAACGCATTGCTTACCGTCGAGATCCGTAGCCCTACCATTCCTTCTCCTCCTCCTGTTCCTTCTGATACCACCGTCGACAAAGACCATACACGTAATGCTCGCCAGCTTTCTTGGCTTTGCATTCTTAAATTTCAACAACTCGCTGCCTCCCTCGCGTGGTTCACAAATGCTTTCTTTTATCTTCTCCGTACTGCCAATCGCAGGATTGCTAGCCATGATTCTCCTTCTGATTCTTCTTCCTCGCGATTATATAGAATCATTAGAGTGTTTTTGAATTTTGTCATTTTTTTACTTTGTTTCGAGTTAGTTGCGTATTTTAAAGGATGGCATTTCAGTCCGCCGTCGGTGGAGTCGGCCGAGGTTATGGTGGAGAAAGTGTATGCTGCATGGTTGGAAATCAGAGCGAATTATTTGGCGCCGCCATTGCAGAGCTTGGCCAATGTGTGTATCGTTTTGTTCTTGATACAGTCGGTGGATCGTGTGGTGTTGGTGTTAGGTTGTTTTTGGATCAAGGTTAGGAAATTGAAACCGGTAGCGGCGATGGAGTATGGAACTGCGAATGAAGAGAATTTGGAGGATTATCCAATGGTGTTGGTGCAGATCCCTATGTGCAATGAGAGGGAGGTAAGCAGATGTAGGTTTCTAATCCCTTGGTTTCTTCATTTGGCTTGATTAATTTTAAGATTAATGATTTTGTTTTTTAATGCATTAAGAAGATGATTAAGTTGGGATTTTATTGGAAATTTGTTTTGTATTTCTTGTGCTAAGCTTATCCTAACACGTTAATTGTTGAAAATCTTACTCCCTCATCTACAAGGTTCCCTACTTTCTTTTTGTATAAATTTTAAAAAAATACAATTGATGGTTTGATAACTTTTGTGATTCTCTATTTTTATTCTTCTTTATATATTTATTTTATTTTAAAAATAATTTAAATTATTATTAATTTTGTATTTAATGTGTAAATTTATTAGAGAGTAAAATAAAAAAAATATTAAATATATTTTATAAATAAAAATAAATAATTATTTTTAAAATATTTTAAAATAAAATAATAAATAATATTTGCGGAACAGGGCAATAGTTTACAGTAATAATTAGGAAAGTGAGGCGCCTTTAGGGTATTTGATTAGGAAATTTCTATGATACCATTATTATTGGCTAGTAGTTAGTATTTAATTTAAAGTAACGGGTTGCATTTTCTTCGTACATTCCTTCTGTTGATCTAAATCCATTTTATCGCAGAAGTTTTTTATTACTTCTGTGGAAACTACTAAATTATTTAGTTAATATTAAAATTTATTTGAGATGGGAAATTGGTAATTTTTTATTTTACTTAAGATGTTGGATTTAGTAAGACATGAAACAATTTATGTACTATGGTTAGCTGCTTAAGTTTTTAAATGCAGGAAGTAGCTAGGATTTTGTAATGAACTTCTGGTGATTTTATTTTAGTTGGCTGTTTCTTTGTTGTTCTTGCTTTGGTTTCACATCTGAGTTACTTTTGTTTCACATTATATCTCAGAATTATATTTAAAAGTTGATCTTTGAAGATAAATTCAATTCATTCAAATATAAATATAAAAAAAAAATTTTTTTCCAGTAATTTCATTCCATTTCCAATTCCAGAGCAAACCAAATGTCACCTTTGATATCTAATATTGATCTTTCTTCAGCAACACTTTCGAATATCCTAGTTATAAACATTGATAATTACCATTATAAGGGTCCTGGTATTACAATACTGTTTTTGATATTTTTCATTTATTTGTTAGACCATATATTGTAATTAATGTGTGGCTCTGTGGTATGAGTGCATTTCACGCACTCTTCTGCATATTTAGATTTGTGAAAATATTTCTACATAAGGAGGGAGTGATGATTGAATTACCTTTAATTCTGTGGATTAATTCAATTTATTAAAATTCATTAGCATATTCACAAGCCAGTGAAATAAGGTAGAATCTGTAAAATTATTAAATAGAAAAAAGAAAGTGTGATTTAGAATTTTAGTTGAAGATATTTTCTTAATTTTTCTGATTTTTTAATTTTTTATTTTCATTCCTTTGAAGGTAATTATTGTTTAGCTTAACAGAAGGAGCATTGTATTTGTCTTTATTTTATGTTATTACCTTTCTCCTTCAATTATTAATAATCATTGGGTGCCATACAGGTCTACCAACAATCTATTGCAGCAGTTTGTATCCAGGATTGGCCAAAGGAAAGAATGTTTGTACAGGTTTTAGATGATTCTGATGAATTAGATATTCAAATGCTTATCAAAGCAGAAGTTCAGAAATGGCAACAGAGGGGTGTGCATATTTTGTATAGACATCGTCTTATACGCACAGGCTACAAGGCAGGCAACCTCAAATCTGCAATGAGCTGTGATTATGTTAAAGATTATGAATTTGTGGCAATCTTCGATGCAGATTTTCAGCCAGGACCTGATTTTTTGAAGAAAACTGTTCCTTACTTCAAGGTAATTTCATATTCAAAAGCTATTGAAGGTTTTGTTGACCCCTTCTAGAAATTGAAATTTGTGTGCATTTATGGACTTCATGAATTTATTTTTTGTCTGCATATATTTTGCTGCAATCAAAGTCAAGCAATCAGTTTTTATGTGGTCAAGTTGGAGCTTCCAAATAAACGATTGCGCCCGTGTGATGTCGGTGCATTTGCCACTGGATATTTCCCTAGATAATGATCTGCTTTGATTGAACCCATGATTGTGTAGATGATTAAACAGAGGGAATGCATTAATTATTCCAACTCAAATATGATCTTCTCATATGATCTATATCTAATATGACCACTTTACAATTTCGCGTGAACAATGATTTACAATCACATCTTTCTGTGTTGCAAATGCGTTTAGCTATGATACCTCTTTCTCACAGGAAGCCCCCTTGTATTTGCATTTTCATGGACTCTTTTTATCCCTTTTGCAACAAATCAGGCTAAGGAAATATTTCATTTATCATATGGAGCCTAAAAGATTATTAACTATATTGCAGATATTGATATGATAAATTACATGCCTTACTGCATCTCTACATGATTGTGGGTCTTGCAACTTCACTTTAAATTTGATTGGCTAAGATAGATATCAATTTGCAAGAGAAGATCAGCTTGCTGGTGCTTCATTTCTTTTCCTTAAGGAAACATACCTAAGTGATCCTTGTCTTTTTTTTTTTAACTTTCCATTTTTGAAGGGAAATGATGATCTGGCATTGGTTCAAACAAGGTGGGCCTTTGTGAACAAGGATGAGAACTTGCTTACCAGACTGCAGAATATAAATTTATCATTCCACTTTGAGGTTGAGCAACAGGTCAATGGTGTTTTTTTAAACTTTTTTGGTTTCAACGGAACTGCTGGCGTATGGCGGACTAAAGCCCTTGAGCAATGTGGTGGGTGGATGGAACGGACAACCGTTGAAGACATGGATATTGCGGTCCGTGCTCATCTTTGTGGATGGAAGTTTATATATCTGAATGATGTTAAGGTGTGTCTCAGTGTTCGGAATTCCTAGTCTTATCACATTGATTTTACAGGAACAATGATTACACTAACTCAGTCCCATTTTTTCAGTGCCTTTGTGAACTTCCAGAGTCCTATGAAGCATACAAGAAACAGCAGCATCGCTGGCATTCAGGTCCAATGCAGTTGTTTCGCTTGTGTTTCATTGACATACTTCGCTCAAAGGTAACAAATCAAGTTTTAAGAAATTGCTTTCTTGTTTTATGAAATTAAGATTGTAGTTGTAGAATGTTGTCTTGAGGTACTAAAGAAAGGTCCATGAAGATAATCAGGTTACTTAATGGCTAATGCTTTTTGACAAACATAAAACGTTATAAAGAATTTATATGAATGTTCAAAAATTGGAAGAAAAAGTCTGTATATGTGTAGTTACAGTTATTTATTGTATCATTATTTCCATTGTTTGGATTGCAAGGAATTCAGGCCTTCAGTTTGCTCAGCCATTTGAAAGTAGACCTTTAGACATGGTTGCACAATATTAAAATTGGTCCTTAAAGCAGTGATCAAAACTATATTAGTGCCTGGTTGGTGAGCCTATGGTTCATGGTTAGATACCATGGTGGATCTCAGAAATTTCTTGTTCAAACGATCTGCTCTGATCTTCTTGTCTCTGGGTGCTGGGATATCTCTGTTCCAACACTATTGTTGTAAATTTGTTGGTCACTATGCATTTGCACCTAAACTAATTGGTGGATTGTTAGGACTTAGGATATGGCTGAAGTAAATGAGATTTAATGTTGACGTGCTCAGGTCATTACACCTGTTGTCCCATAAGTTGGGCTTTCTTTTCATGTTTTGGATTTAAGATATATATATTGAGAAAGGGAGGATAATTAAATAAAACTGCCTGTGACGTAAAAAAAATTTAGTAGTTTATTGTGAGTATGTTAATTTTTGCTAATTATCATTGTATTGGAGTGAATTTATCAACATCAATTTGCTATGCTTTTCTAGTGAGAAGAGCATTTGTTCTAATATTCCTTTTTTTTTTCGAAATTTCAGGTGAGTTTGGGCAAGAAAGCAAATTTGATATTTCTTTTTTTCCTACTACGGAAGCTTATCCTACCTTTTTATTCCTTCACTCTGTTCTGCATTATATTACCACTTACCATGTTCTTGCCAGAAGCTCAGTTACCAGCCTGGGTTGTTTGTTATGTCCCAGGTGTCATGTCTATCTTGAATATCCTTCCCGCACCGCGGTCATTCCCATTTATAGTTCCCTACCTTTTGTTTGAAAACACCATGTCAGTGACCAAATTCAATGCAATGATATCAGGATTGTTTCGATTTGGAAGTTCTTATGAATGGATAGTTACAAAGAAGTTGGGGAGATCATCAGAGGCAGATTTAGTTGCCTTTGTTGAAAAGGAATCAGATCCTCTACTTGAAACTAGTGGTCTCCATAGGTCTTCCTCGGATTCTGGCTTGAATGAGCTGAACAGGCTAGAATCCACCAAGAAAACAGCGAAAAGGAGAAGGAATCGATTGTACAGAAAGGAACTTGGTCTAGCATTGATACTACTAACTGCCTCTGTAAGAAGCTTGTTAGCTGCTCAAGGAATTCATTTTTACTTCCTACTATTTCAAGGTATCAGTTTCCTGGTTGTGGGTCTTGATTTGATTGGAGAACAGGTTAGTTAACTATAGATTACAGTTCTCTAGTATTCTTGAAAGCTTTCTCGAGGATTTGGCCTGTATGCGGTAATGCAGTTGCCTTAGCGACGGCGCCAATTCATCCCAAAATTTGTAAATTAGAGACTGCACATTTGGAGCATGCTCATTGGTTCTCAGATCTGGATTGAAGCCAAATTTTATTTGTATTTTGTGCTGGCCGAAAATTTGTAGTTTACCTAATTCACTTATTGGGTGAAGGACCGTTGTGGCTGGTAGTCCACATATAGTCATGGTTCTTGGTTTGTGCAAGTTGTTTAGAAGAAATGTTGGAGGTGAGAGAGTCAAAGCTGGTGACGAAGATTGATTTTCCAATCCTGTTGCTCCATCTTATAGCTGCTTATAGCATGGTGAAAATGTACACTTAAAAACAATTAAACATGCCTTCGTCAGTTGAGGCATGAACTATTACCTTATTACACGTCATGCTTATTCTTTGAAGCTTGGTGTTTACCTATTGTTTGCAAGCTAACATAAACCCTAATTATTTCAATGTGACATTTCAAACGGCCTCTCAATATTTGCCGAGTTCAAGTGTGAGCGTAGCTCATTTACGAATTCAATTTCCGTTCCACTGATTTAAGCTTAATTATTAAAATTTCCCCTAATATACTACCAGCGAATTTTATCCCTCTTATGCACGCATTGTTTTAATTTTAGCATAACCGACAATACGCTTGGTATGACAAAACGGCAAATATGGAATACTCTCGCCTCTCGTAATGCCAAAATTTCTGTAAGATTCTAGATTCTAAATTTAGAGGAACCAAATATATGATATACCAATGATTGCAAAGCAAGTAAAAGAAAAATCATGGCCAATTAATATGCCCCATAAACCAAAACAGCTAAATGAAAATGCCTGGCAATGTCAGTAAAAAAATAAAATGCACTGCAAAACAAAAAGAAATTTTTCAACAGAAAAAGATTTAAGTTGACATCAAGGGCTCTCAAACAGAAAGAGCATCACTTTTATAGCTACCAGGAATGTGTCACAACATCATATTCTAAAACTCAATTAACCAAAGCTAAATAAACCAAAAGGCAAATGGCAAAAACTCAGTAAACTATTTATGCAGCACTCTTGCCCTTCTTCCTCTGGATCTTCTTCATGTAGAACTCGAGTTCCTTACCCTCCAATATGTACCTAACAATAGGAACCATAGTAAACAATATAAGAAAGCTTTCTTGCAAAGAAAATACCAGTTTTCCTATCTATTCAAATCTCACCCATCAGCTCTGCCACATTGACCAGGACGAGATGAGATGCAGGCTAACAATCTACCAGCTCCAAACTGTTCTTCAATGTGAGTATCGAGCTTACGATCCTTCTGCCGTTTCTCAAGCTTCCTGATAACATGGTTACTCTTCCTAGTTTCCTCAGCGGCAGCAGTAGTGTCCCCCTCCTGTAATCAGGAGTAAAAATATTGAAATTTTTATAAACCACAAATTTTGATGAATAGCTATACAATTTTCCTGAATTGCAATATAAATACATATGCTTCTCCATGAGGTAACACAGTATCTGCAACATTATGGAACATCATAACTTGCGAGCATCTTTCACACTAAAGCAAGATATTCATTTCAAACAAACAAACAAAAAAATCCTTCAGTGGTTTTCTTCTTTGTTACATATCTTAATTAGGAAGACAATATTGCATTATAGACTGACAATTAAAAAATGTGTTTCATAATCAATATCTTGATCAAGAACTTTGTGACAATATAACACAAAAGAACTCAAAAGCAAATATTGAAATTGTTGTCAAACTAAAATCACCTCAGTAGTTTCCTTCTTTGCTACAGTTTTCTTCTTCCTGCCAATGTCAACACCATAGTGTTGAAGATACCATTGCTTGAAAGGAGCTGCATCAACCTGAACAATTGCACCCTTCACAAGAGTTTGTGTCCTAACAAGCTCATTGTTAGAAGCATTATAAACCACATCCAGTATACGAGTCTTGTGAGAGACAGCCTCACTACCCCAGGAGTAATTTCCTGTATCCAATCTGAGGGCTCTCCATTTAACATTGCCTCCTCTAACACGAATCCTCCTAACTGTCTTGTTACTTGAAAGCTTAGTATTTGCAGGCTGACGACCAAGCTCGTACCTTAATAATCAGAGCCACAAACAACAAAAGAAAATGTCAGTTTCTCTTCTAATTGCTATATGAATGTTGAAAGAGGGAAACAAAGAAGACATACTTTCTCTTCTTCCTCCAAGCCTTCTTCTTGCCACCAGTGGCTCGTCTCTTGTGCATAGAGTCCCTGGAGATACCTGAAAAAACGAGAAAAGCAAGACAATTATCGAAATTTACGCAAATTAAAATCAAGGTCTTTAACAATGGGAATCGGAAATAATGGTTACCCATTTTGGCTGAGCGGCGATGTTCTACTACCCTCTCTCACACACACTAACCTTTGGCCTCTTCAGATAAACCCTAGCTGATTTCGTTTATAAGTAACCCTAAGGTACACATCAAGTTACATTTTTGCCCTTATTTAAATATCCAAATTACACTCGTATTCCTGTATAATTATTATTAGTTAATGTAACAGAGGTTCTAAAATTTATAAAATTCATATAGGGTATGCATTTGTTAACTAAAATCTAACTGAAATTATGAGATAATAAAAAGTTTTAAAATTTTATAAATAATAATTGAACTAAATTAAATATTTTAAAAATTAAATTATAATTAAATTAAAATATTTTAATTTTATTAGTTAATTATTTAAATTAATTAATTTTTTTATAATATATAATAATAATTTTTTTAAGTAAATCAATTAATAATTTTTTAAAATAATTAAACTTATACTAGTTATTTAGTAATATTATTAGAAGTTATAGTTACATTAAATATTAAATATAATATTTAATATTAATAAATATTATTATATAAATAAAAATAATTTAAAATATATTTTTAATTAATAATAATCTCAAAATAAATTTATAAATTTAATTATATTATAAAAATTTTTAATTTCATAAAATAAATGATTCAAAATATCAATTAAGATAAAAAAAATATATCATTTTTAAGTTAATAAAATAAATATTAATAAAATATTATATTAATTAAATTATAAAATTTTTATTTATATAATTAACTATAATATTTAAATATAACATAAAAATACAATAAATTTATATATATAACTAAAATAATATTTCTATTAATTCGATTATTATTATAAAACTAATCGTATAGATAATTGAAATTCAAAAATTTTATATTTTAATAATCAAAAATTGATTACTTTTCTAGTAAAATAATCAAATTTTTACGGCTCAATTTGATTATTCAATTTTAACCAAATAATATACACCTCTAAATTCACTCTTTTAAAACCAAAACTTTTTAAATAGTTCCCTTCAACCGCACTACCATACATATATAAACTCAGTAATTATTTAGAAAGATTTTTTTTTCACATATTTGATAATTTCATAATTTTTTTTTTCACATATTAGATAATTTCATAATTTTTTTTAAATGGGTCAAATAAATTTCAGAAAATTATGTTATTTTTTATTTTAAATATCATATATATTTCTAAAAATTCAAAAAAAAAACTTTTCTATTTAAATAAAAAAATATGCTTTATATATATATTTTTAAGAGGATTAATTTCATTTATCATCTTTTAAAAAATAAACTAATATCCGTCATCATACTTCATTATCAATTTATCACCTCATAGTCTCTAAAATATATACTTATCTCCCCTTATCATCCTTTTATTTAAAAATTTAACAAAACATATATCTGTCACGTCATTTTATAAATACATTAATCTTTTAAATTTAATGAATCCCTCCACCTCTTATAAAATATAATTGATTACTTACCGCTTTATAGCTATCATTAGTACATGTGAGACGACATTATAAAAAGACTATATTACTTATATTTTAACTATAATTTATAGAAAAAAGCATAAGTGAGACAATATTGTAAGCTTTAAGAACCATTAATATAATTTATCTTTATTATTTATATGTTTTAATTGAAATCACTATAACTAAATCTCATTAAAAGAACTACTAAATGCCTTCTCATCCAGTTCTAAGATTTAGAAAAAAATGTTCGTAAAATAATAATATACTTCCTGACCACAAAAATCCAATCAAGTAAAAATAAGGTGAGCTATTTTATCTTTAATAAGGTGAACTATTTTTTCCTTCATACTACTATTAGCTAAAGGTTTAAATAAGTTTTTTAAATATTATTATTATTTCGACTCACTTATTGCACTTTTTTTCTTAGCTAAATAAATTTTTTTTGTCATTCTCAATTTTTTTTTATTAAAAATAGGTCATTTAAACCTTTACTATTAGGAAAAAAAAGTTAACTTCTTATTAAAATATTGATGTAGCACTATAGAATTTATTTTATTCACTTTATTTTTTAAAATAATTAAAATTTTAAAAATTATATTTTTTAAATAATTAAAAATATAAAAATATATATTTAAAATATTAAATAAAAAATTAAGCAATATAGAAAAATAAAAATGAAAAATTAATATATTTTAAAAAATTCAAATAAGAAAAAAGTTTATTTTTTATTAAAATAAAAAACATATAGATTTTACAATAATTATTTTTTTTTATTTTGTGAGTGAAAAATTAAAAACAACCATCTTCTGCTTATCAATGTTTAATAATTTATAAAAAAAAAATCAAACTTTAATGAATATTATATCAAGAATTAAAAACTGTGAAAATCAATTTTTATCATATAAAAATATTTCATTAAAATTTGTTATTTATAATTTCAATTTTTTAAAAACATGAGATAGAGTATAAAATATTCATTTTTATAGTCTATAAAAAATTATTATTTTTAAATATTTTTAAAATATAATTTTTAATTTTTAATTATTTTAAAAAATAAATATTTAAATATTTTTAAATTATTTAAAAAATATAAAGTGAATCTCACATTACCATCTCATTATTTCAATGGTAATTTACAAAAAATCAAAATGACTCATTTTTTATAAAAAAAAAAAATATTTTCTAAGAATAAACACAGTGATAGAACACGTGCACAAATTAAAACCAAAACAATTTTGAAAAAATACGTTAATCCTGTAAACAATACGCATACAATTTCGATGTGGGATGAAGAGGGCTTAAACCCCTATATCCCCCTACCGAAGACACAGACTGCCAAATCCAATGGGCTCAGCAGGAAAAAAAACATATTTAGTTCAAGAAAAACTTTGACTAAATTAAAACAATGGTAATACTTTAGAGTATTATTTAAACCTTTGACTTATTAATATTCACTTCTCTTTTGCATAAGTGAAAAGTTACCTTTCAAACATTTTTTTAATCTAATAAGACATAGGTTTTTTTTTTTTCCTATCTATAGGGTTCTTTTTGTTGTTAATTTTATAAATTATATGATATATAAGGTAGCTCGATATAATTCGAATTTAGCTCGATCTCGATTTGAATTTGAGTTCGAACTCAATTATTTTATAATAAGCTGAACTTAAGCTTATCAATATTCGACTCGGCTCTATTATAGAACAAAAAGATCTACCGTTCTAATTTTATTGAATTTATGGTCAATCAATTCCTCGAAATTTAATTGTTGTTTTTATTATTCGGTGAATAAGGATTTTTTTTATGATGAATCTCAGCGTGCAAGTAAAGAAGTACATTGTATATTTTAAATTCCCAAAGATTTTATTTTTCTAAAATACATAAAGGCATAATACACCCATTTATAGAATTTGTTATTTTATAAAACCTATTAGGTTCTCAAAATAATTTTAAATTTACCAAAATATGCAATCTTCATAAATTTATCAAATTTATATAATTCATAACTTATACTTATTTTAAAATTATTTTTATAAATTTATTATACATATAATTTTTATATCTTTATTATAAATTCATTATATATTTTTATAAAATAACTAAAATATAAAACATGAATGTAATTTTCTGATTGATTTATAATCGCAATAACAAGCCCAAGAAATGTCCAGGCAGCCCGCAATAAACCCAACCTACTTGCACAGTCACAGCACACACCACATCCAAATATTCGATTAAAAGTCAATAACATATACCCTTCTGATCTTCCTAGCCAAATATACCAATTACATGTTAATGAAGCAATCACACCCACTCAGCTGCTAACCCTACCATACCTGTCGTAATAAACTAACACTAAATTTTTTATAAACTACATAAAATTCATTCATTTATAAATTTTAATAAATAATCTTTAATTTTAAATTTTTAATAAATAATTTATAAATATAATAAATATAATTTTTTTTAATTTTTATTGTATTCTTATAAAAAACCTTTAATCAAACCATCAATAATGAATTTGAGTTAAAAAAAATCCTAAAACCTATTAAAAAAAACCTTTCCACCTTTATCAATTACTCAACACTCAACAACTCCCACTATTCAGTTCTTCCCCCTCTAGTGTACCTGACAAATGATAAACGATCAAACATATCAACCATTCCTCAGTATGAAAATGATAAAATATTCATATAGACGCTGTTTGCTTGAAGCTACACAGAATAATGACCGAACTAACAATTCACGTCCTAACAATGTTAATATTGATGGAAAAATAGGGTGTAAACAAACATGTTAAAATTAATTTGGGACAAACTAATCATGTTGCAACCATTCTTCCAGTCTTTGTTAGAAGAATCCATTACAATTTTCTAATCTCAAGACCAAATAAACAAGTCCTCTAGCAGATAAAGCAAAAACCACAATCTCAGAACAGAAAGAGGGGAAAAAATAATACTGGATTTTGCTTCATGCATGTTCTGGTAAGTCATTCAATTTGATCCGCTACCCGCTCATTGGCTCTGTCTCTTTAGATTCAGAAATCTGCACAAATGAAAATATTAATGTTTGAGAACAAGTAATAACTAGGGCTGTGCAGAAATGAAGTAGCAGACCGAACCTGACCAATCCGCGTGCTTTTATGCGGGTTTGGTCGGCTTGAAAAATTCCTCCGGGCGGCAGCGGGTGAATTAATTTAATTTTGTTGGTTTCGCATATTCGGTCCGATTGGAGATTTATATTTCGAGAAGACCCACAACCGACCGAATGTTGTGGCCGCACGTTTAAAATCAGTTTCTTTCTCTATAGAAAGTTCTTCTTTCCCTCAAACTCTCTTGCTCCTCTTCTTCTCTGATCTCTCTCGTTTCTTTCTCTTATCTCTCCCACTTCTCTTCTCCTCAGACAACAGACAATAGACACTCTCACTTCATTAGTCTATATAATTTCACTCTTACTCTCTCAATTGAACGAAGGTCCCTATAACAGTATGCGAGTTGTCTCCCCCTTTCAAGCTTAGGATTTTAACTTAAGTTCTGTTCTATCTGTGATAGTTTTCTTTGTATTTCATTTTAGGATTCATTTATGTTTTGAGATTTATAAAAATATTTTGTAAAACTTTTACTTCTGGATTTTTTATCTACAGATTCAAATACTCAAAGTTGGGGTTTTTTTTCAGTATTTTTAGTTCCTGTTATGGTTTTTACTTGCTATATATATATATATATCTTCATATTCTGGTGGATTCAGGTTCTTTGTTTTTAAAGCACAACTACAATCAGCAAGATAAGGCAGTCATTGCCTATTCTTCCTTCAAAATAAAGAAAATTCTCCATCCTTCTGAATGGGGAAGACCTTTGCACATTCCTGTGCAGTTTAAAACCCTTCCTTCCTTATCCTGTTGTTCTTCCTATAACTATTGGGACTATATTGAAGCCTGGACCAAAGCTTTGTTTTTTCAAAACCCTGGTAAAACACATTCCTGGCTTATTTATTGTGAGAACAACATAAAGACCAATAACCTTCCATCCTGGTTTGTTGATTGGTGGCATTATTGTGGAAATGATGAAAGAACTCTTCCACAGGATGTACTATTAGCATACCAGTATTTTAAAGCCAACCTAAACCCTTCACCATATGAGAGGAATTTCCCTCCTCTACTCCTTTTTTGTTTAAAGTTCAATATACCTTGGGTATATCAGTGGTATTTTGACTATTCTTTTCAGTCAGGTACCAGTATCCCTGTTATATTGAAGAAATCTAAAGTAAAGTGGTGGTTTGCCTTTCGCAATTCTACCACTATTGAAACAGTTAAAGCATGGCTCTTTAAGAGAAACCATGATGGTCTTCACCCAAGACTACAGGTCTCCTTTGGTGCCCAAAGAGCCCAGAATATTGCCCTTCTTGCAGCTGCAAAGACTGCAGAAGAATATAAAATCTTAATGGAACAGATGGTTGGGTCACTTCCCTCAACATCTGAGCCCGTTAAGCCCAGTAGAACCTGCTCTGCTGGATCTTCAAATAAAGCCCATTCTAAAGCCTCTAAAGTTCAATCCAGAAGGAAGAAATCTCTTTCCTCTTCCTCGGATTCTTCTACTTCATCCATGACATCATCCTCCACCGAGACATCTGACTCGGATTACTGTCCCAGTAATGAAGATGATTGCTATGGTATATTGTCCCCCATCAGAGTGAAAAGTAAAGGTAAAAAAGAAAAAGAAAAGGAGAAAAAGAATAAAGAAAAAGAAAAAGAGAAAAATAAAGAAAAAGAAAAAGAAAAAGAGAAAAAGAATAAAGAAAAAGAAAAAGAAAAGAAAAAGAAAAGAGAAAAGAAAAAGAAAAGAAAAATAAAGAAAAGAAAAAAGAAAAGAAAAATAAAAAGATAATTGAATCAGAATCTGATTCAAATTCATCTGGTTCGACTGATTAAAGGCAGGAGAAACCTCATTTCTCCACTCAGGTTGTTTAAAGTCAATAAAGGCGGTACCCACTGACAAGATACTGTTCATCCACAGTATTCACCAGAGGGAATCCAACAGTAAAGTCAGAAGAACTGTCCATCCACAGTTCTCCACAGTAAAGCAAATAGTACCCAGACAAGGTACTATTCATCCACAGTTCCAGACGCGTGAAGGTACAGTAAAAGCAAATAGTAACGACAGGTTACTATTCACCTACAGTGCCAAAGCATGTGACAAGAACAGTGAAATTTTAAAGCCTCTGTCTATATAGTGAAGCTCATTCTGAAGGGAAAAGGGATCCGAAACACTTCTCTCTCAACACAGAAGACATTCAAGACCCCTAGCCTTAGTTCTAAGCTTCTCTCTCTCTCTTCCTTTCTCATTTATTCTTCCATTCCTTGACCCAACACCTATTGATCTCCTTATAGAAGGTAGTCTAAGTTTATAAATTATAATATATAATTTGTATTTTGTTTTAAAGTTTATTTATATTCTGTATTGTATTTTGTTTATTTAAATAAAATTTAAATTTTTATATCTCATCTCTCATCCATCTATAAGTATGCTCTGTTCTAGTTCTTGCAAGCAAAAAACGAGCAAGTTGAGCTTGATCTGGAACTAAAACATCAGAAATATCATTGCACTACTTACAGACTGAAAAGGACCTCTAATTCTATCCTTTTCTGTCTTTCTTCTCTCTCTATTCTACGCTGTATATTTATACGGGATCCGTATATCTATACCAGACATAGTATAATTAGGAATACTAAAAGATATAGACGTAAGAGTGTGTATTGATTAAAATATATTAGACTTAAGATACAAGTTAAATTAAAAGATTTAATTGTGATCTTTAAAGTGGTATATAAGGCTGGAAACCCAAATATAAATTGGAACAACGTCAGACTTGCACATGTCTGAAGTCCTCCTTTGCACCGGGTATGAAACAACGCCGCTGTACCCTTTATAAAAAGATTATAATTATTCTTTTTATGTTTATTATTATTACTATTTATTTATTATTATTTATTATTATATGTTTTTAATATATTCCTTCACATTCTGCTTAATATTGTCATATTGCATAATTAATATAGTTATGTATGTTTTTAACATAGTCTTTTACATTCTGTTTCTTATTTCTGTTTCTTATTTATTGTTATCTGTTTATATCTTTGTTATTTATGCTTAATTATTTTATTGTTTTTATTAATTCTTTTAAAGTTATTTTATCCCCTGTAAACGGTCCATTTGTTTTTGTTATATATATATATATATACACATACATATATATTGTAATTTTTGATATTGTGTTTCTGATTTCAGATCCAAGGTTTTTTATTTTTGATTTAGGTTTATTATTAATCTGTTTATTTTTTTTTATTTCCATTTTCAACAATTGTTCATTTTCTGCAGTTTTGTTCTATAGTATTTATGGTTATTTTATTTTATAATTATTGTGTTATTTTCATATTTTGCTTGATTTCAATACGAATTCATCCGTCTCCACCCGACCGTAGCTAAGTAAAGAAGGGTCGAAATAATACTCTCATACGGTCGAACTCGGATTTACATTTTGCCTCATTCATCAGGTGTAAAATTATACAAACCCAACCAAACCCCTAATAATAACAATAATCAAATATCCATATAAAATTCCCAAAAGATTCATTTGGGTAAGTATGGATTTAGAATTGAACTGTAATAGGATCTGCTTATGTTCATTTTTTACGAATTTGTTATTAAATCCACCGTCATTTCAAATGCACATCCATGCACTTCCAACAAAAGAATGGAGGCTGGATTTGCATACTACCAGCCACCATTTGCTGGTTAATAGACACCACTCAATTAATTTCGAAGTTATTGGCAGGGTAAACATAATACTTACGTTAGAGTCAAGAGGCCCCAACTTATTCATCTTGGCAAACATGTTTCCATAAAACTTGGCTTCTTTCTTATTGTACTCCTTCATCTTCCCCTTCAAATTTTTATATTCGAGCTTGACATCCCTGGTTTTACCAAATGTTAGTACACCTTTATGGAATCATAATCATGTACTGCATCTTTCATAGCAACAAACTGTCGATGTGAAGTCATAACTGCCATACCTATTGTCAGGGTCAATCTCTAGGGCTTTTTTAATATCAAACTCGGCCAGATCTAAATCTGCCAACTGAATGTATGCCTGTGCTCGCCTGTAGAGAGCCTTCACATTTCTACCCTCCATCTCTAACACCTGCACATTACCAACACTGCAGTTTTACGAACCCATATCCAGAGCCACTTTATTTCAAAATAGAGATAAGAAATAATTCCAGTTTGTTACCTTAGTGCACAACTTCTCTGCCTCCTTGTAATCTTTCAATTTGAGCTTGCAAGCAGCATTATTTAGGTTAGAGACAACCTTTAATGCCTTGGCCTGCTTTTTTTCCTCCTCACTAAAAGAGGAATCATATTCAATGTATTTAACAGCCTGTTATTAAAAGCCAAAGTGGCATTAACAGACTACAACAAACCAGAGCCATGAGATAATAAAAATGCAAGGTATAAGCAAAAATTACCTTCTCGTATCTCTTGGAAGCCTTTGAATATTTTCCAGCCTTGAATAAAACATTGCCCTCCTCCTTTTTCTTACCTGCAGCTTCAATTTTTTCCTGGGTGTTCATATCCCAGGATTCCTTCTCTTTGACAAAGGAAACCAGCTCAACCTCATAGTATAATGTTGAGTTAGGAGGAATAACAGCCAACTCCTGCTGTGACTCCGTTGAACCAAATGCATACTCTGGTGCAATTGTTAACAGTGCCACCTCACCCTTCTTCATGGACAACACAGCTCTATCAAGCCCATCAATCACTTGCCCTATATTGTGAAAAATAAGGGAAAAAACGTGCATTAAAGACTTGTTCAGCAGTCACAAAACAGGGAAATAGAGGGGAAAATCAATCGTTTGTTACCCTCATCTGTCTTGAACTCAAACAGCTCCTCTTCATTATCATGGCCTTTCTTAAAAAATATTGTACCATCCTGCAGCTTCCCAATCAACTTTACTGCATGAAGCAAAATAGAAAAAGCAATTAGACTTTTCAACTCTGTTATTAAAGGAAGTTTAGATGATTCAATACTAACATTTGACAATAGCCCCATCATTTGGACGCTCATATCCCTCGCCCTCCTTCAGGATTTTCTTTATAACCTTCTTGTCATCAGTCACTTCTGACACAGTCTTCCATGAAACCAGCTGCAAGGTTATTTGAAGTGTGGCATTGGGTGGGACAGCACCTTCAACAGCAGATGCTGGTTTACCCTTCTCCCCAAATCCATCTAAATGCAACAAATATCACATAAGATGAGAAGAACGCAATTTATAATGTTTCTTTAAGTAGAACCAGCTGCAAGTAAGGCAAGTTACATGATGGCTTCACTGTTAGAAGAACCTTCTCTCCCTTCTTCATTGTCTTGACAGCCTTTGAGAGGGCAGGACAGAAATGACCTGCGTATAAGAGAACAATACATTAGGAACCTCACAGGAGTCAAGTCCTCGTATCATCATCAGACAAGAACCTACAATACTAACCCTCTTTAACAGTGAACTCTACACCATCGGACTTGGCAACAACTGTACCATCCTCAAGCTGAGCTTCATATTTGACTGCAACAATAATAGGTGTCGAATACAGTTAAGAAAATTGTATTTTGAAGTGTGACTATTGGTGCCAAAGAACTGTAAACTTGAAGCAGCAAATATACCTAATACTTCATCAAGGTCCTTGGGATTCTCCCATTTCTCTCCTTCAACAAGAATCTTCTTAAATACCCCACCATCCTTGCATATGTCCTTGACACTAGACCAAGACAACAATTCAACATCAAACTGAAGTGTAGCATTAGGAGGAATAGTTGGCGGTGAACCAGAAGGACCATAAGCCAGCTCAGGGGGAATGGTGAAAATAGCATTTTCACCCTTCTTCATTGTCTTGATACCTTGGTCCCATCCTTTAATCACTTGGCCTACATTGGAGGAAGAGTAAATGCACAACACAAAATCATTCACCATCTCTGAAGAAATAATATTCTTGTCATTCTAAAAAAAAATCAGAAAACAACACATGCTCTCCATTGAGTAAACTGAAAAGCGAGCAAGAATGACCAATAAAGGAAATAAGAAATGGTAAATTACTTGCTATAAACATTATAAATAATTTAAAACCAAAGCATATCTTTACCTCTTTCAAAGAATTTTTAAAAATAAAAAATAAAATATCCATATTCTCCACTAAACAAAAGACATGCCATTGCACACTAATAAAATATAATTTCAAATGAAACACAATCCATAAAAAACAGATAGTAATAAACTACAAAAAGATTCAACCATTACATTCATTTAATAAGATTAATAAATAATGTCACTGGATCAATAAACAAAGAGCAAATGAAAATGAAGCACCATTCAAAAAACCAATTCTCTATTACGTCAAATTCAAAACCACAAAACGCACCTTATGCAGTAAAATAGAAATAGTAAAATTTCTTTACCTTGACCAAGTGTGAATTTGAAGGGAGTTCCTCTATCCCTACTGGAATCAAACTGAGTCCCATCCAACAAAGTCCCCGTGTAGTGAACTGAAACAAAAACACACAAAAATATATAAATAAATAATTAATCAGAGAATAAAATAGCGAACAAACAAGCAAGCAAGTCACAGTTCACCTTCAACTTCATCGCCATTTTCAGGAGTCTCCCATCCTTCACCTGCCTTAACAAGCTTCTTCTTCAATCCTTGCTTCCCGATCTCCTTCTCTTCTCCAACCTTGAGAACAGGAGTCTCATCTGGAAGATCGAGGTCCTCATTCATCATCATATCATCTCCAGCCGGAAGATCAAAATCCTCTTCCATTTCTAATGAATGATTCAAACAGAAAGAAAATACTCGAAAATCGTAGAGAGATAAGGAGCGAAAGCTGTAGTCTTTTTCAGATTGAAAACGCTAAAGAGTGGTCTTTATAGTGTGATATTGGTTTCTAGAGACTTCTTCTGTGCCTGAGAAGGTTGTAGGTTTAGATTCTGACGTTTGATTTTATCGAGCGGCTAGGATTGTTCCAAAATTACTTGCATCGACGTTTGTGTGAAGGTCGTAGGTGATTGGGTGTTAAACATTTTAGATTGCTAGGAATGAATTAGTATGGCAATCGGACGGCTGGGATTGTTAAAAGAAATTATTCGGCAAATTCGAGAGGCACGTTTGATGAAATTATCAATGCTGGATCTAATTTAATTTCAGTAAAACTCCAAAAAAAAAACGACGTTAAACGACGTGTAGAAGTGTTGTGGCGTCACGATATCTTAAAATGAACATTCAGTTACTATTAAAGGAATTTGCAACTTCTGTTCTACTTTTGTTTGTTTTTTCCTCATAAAAATCACGAAATATGTCAAAAACTATCCCATGAACTTTTCAAGATTTCCCAAAAAAAAATCAAGATTTTCAAACATTAGGCCTCTGTTTGAACGAGAATAATTAGAGATAAATGAGAAGAAAATAAATAAAATTTATTTTATTTTTTTATTTAGTGTAAGAAGTAATAAGGTAAATAAAAGTAAAAAGAAGAAAATTTATTTTTTAAAATTTACTCTCTAATTTAAAAAATATTTTTCTTCGAAATATAGAAAAAGAAAAACAAAAGTAAATAATATTTCGAGTAAATAAATTGACTATTCTAACTTTTTTTTTTCCGTTAAAAATAAAAAAAATTATATTATATTTTCATTTAAACTATCAAATAAAAAAAAATATTTCAAAATAATTTTTTTTTACGTTATTCTCATTTTCTTCATTAAAATAAATTTAATTTCACCGTTTAACTTACCTCCATCCAAATATAGGCTAAACTCTTATGCAAATGAAGAAGACATTTTTTCAAAATAAAAATCATATAAAATTTATTAATAACGATTTAAAAATTACAGTATTTTCTGTTTCTATATTTTTTTTAAAAAAATACATTTTAAGCAATATAAATTTTAATCGTTTTAAATTTTTATTAGCAAAATTTTCATAAATTTTACCATTGCTGTCTTCTAGACCTACAAGTTAAGAAACACCATAAGTTCTAGAGATCATATAAGAAACCCATGAATAATCCTGCTGTGGAACTTAACTTTCCCTTGTGTATTTAATCCCAATTGAGTTGTACCAAATTCAAAACCAAACCATTTTGGATTTGAATTATTTTAAGTTTGAATTGTTAATATACTTTTCCTGATGAGTTAAATTGTTCCAGCATTTAAGCTTCTTATTCAAGTGGGTAATGAAAAGGTACAAAAAACTAAACCCAACACGTCGGTTCTGAACCGCATAAAGATTATGATCAACAAACAAAGGCCTAGTTAATCCTCTGATAGAAGCAGCATCCCATATTGCAAACTGAACATTGAAATATCTTCGTTCTTTTATCATCCAAAAAAATAATGAGTTCAACTGACCACCAAAAGCTACCAGGAAAAACTAACAAGTAAAAATGGACAAGAACATCTGCCTTTGACCAGTGACTATAGCTCACTATTATCTGATTCCCCTCCACTTGATGGTTTCCCATTCACCGCAACAAGCTCTGTGTCAAATATCAGTGTTGCTCCGCCTGAAATGATCAAGGAACCCAATGTTACTTTCTATTGCAAATATATCTTTTCTGATGTATGAGGATTTGTATGTTTAATAAGTTCAACAACCGAAACGAACTTGATATTTATCCAATGCAGCTGATGCGATATGACTGATAGCAAAATAGCATACAAGTAAAGATATTCAAAGTCTGCAAGTAATAATGGTTTACAACTAAGCAAGTCTCATACACCTACATCTAGAAATATAGGTGATAATCTGACAAACAAGGGATGTCATGAGGAGTCACAAACCCAAGATCAACAACTCAACATATCAAGTTCAATGATTGCTTTATACATGAATTGACATGAAGTTACATAAGTTGAGGACAAAATACATATAATCTTCAGTGTGTAAAATATCACACAGCTTCACCTATCATTAAGACTAAGCTAGTTACTACTCACCACATTTAATAAAGATAACTCAATAATATACTGACTGGATTGCCTAAGAAGTTTAGACATTACCTGGGATCTTAGGTGGGGAACCCTGATCTCCATAACCAAGTTTTGCAGGTATTTTCAACTTACGTTTCTCACCTACACACATTCCTAATAGTCCGTGGTCCCATCCTGCAACAAGGAATTATTCCAAGTGTCAATAGTCTTTAAGACAACAATTTGATAATCAGCTTCTAATAGTGCACCCCTTCAAATTGGGCAGTGGACTTTACCTGTAATCCCATAAGATTATTTTTGTACATGTATAAAGAAATCATGAGTTTGGGAAAGATATAAATATTAACGAGTGCACCACATACCTTTGATAACTTGACCACTACCAAGCTCAAATTCAATTGGATCACCCCTTTCAAAGCTGGAATCGAAAACAGTTCCATCTGTGAGTTTTCCCTGTAAACAGTTAGCAATCTACGATGTAAGTAAACATATGACATCTGAAACATGTTTAAACCAAGAAAACTAACCACGCCTAGGGTTGTAAGACATGAATTTATTTTAAAAAAAAAATAAATGCACACAGATAAGAAGTTTCAATCTAAGCTTGGATGTGAAATGTGTCCTTCATCCCAGACTCCATATAATTTGTAAGAACCATAACAAATCCATTTATATTATAGATAAAAGGAAAAATAAGAATAAATTGAACATTCAGCTATACAAGGCTTATAATTTACGAGACTGCAGATTGCTTTATAAAAATGTTGTTAAGCTAATTTAATGATATCCAATAATTTGCATGCCTGTGTTCATCAGACCTTCCACGAGAATGTATTTCACTAACTACATAAATGCTTTGAGCTGAATCAAATTTCCATTCCAAAGAATATAGAGACAAGAATAGTTGGTTTTGAAGTCCTAGACTTTAAACCAACAAAATATAGACAGGCTATGATGAGTGGTAACATTTAACTTTTATGTTGTTACGCTGGTTCTACATAATTTGAAGATTTTAATTCACATAGGCATTCACCAGCTTTAGAATAATTCCATACATTGCAAAAATTAAAGATCCACCCAAAGCAACAATCTTACTTACCCGGTAATGTACTTTGATTCTATCCCCCTTGTGAGCCTGGATTTCACAGGATTTGGGCTTGTGCTGTAACAATAACATCCAGAGTCAGGTAAGTGAAAAACAGTAATCGTCAAAGAATGCAGGGAAAACAAAGTGAGCTCTGTCAATTCTGTGAACCAAGGAAATGACGCTGAAGACTAAAGTTCAACCCAAGTTAACCATCATCACAAGTCAACAACAAACTAAAATAAATAACCAAATCCCAGCTAAATGCATTTGCATCATATATGAAAATATAAATAAGTAGCATTCACTAAGGATTCCTATAATAAATAGTAAAATAGTAAAAAGACAACCATAGTGAAACTAGAAGTCACTCAAAGGATGACGTGCACCTGTTGATAACTAACAGAACAGAACAAAACAAAACTCAAATTTTTTCAATGTCCTCTTTCAGCAAAATTTGGGGTTTGGAACCTAATAACAGCCAACTACAGCTAAAACAGTACGCCATCAACCCAACACCAGACAGCTATAAGTTTAGGCAAGTAATTTAAGAAGCAATAAATGATTTAACAAAAAAACGAGAGGATCAATTGAACTCTTGGCAATAGAAATAGAAAAAGAAAGAACAATAGTCAATTAAAAAACAATAACCACAAAAGAAGATCAAATAGTGATCACCTTTACGCCGATCTGTAACGCAGTTACATCGCCTGATTTCTTCGCCGAAACTGAGAAAATGCACAGCGCAAAGGACCATTAACAATAAGTCAATAATACTAGTAGTAGATCAGAATTAGATGAATGAAATGAGGAGGCAATATCAACTAATAAACAAATTACCCAAGGCAAATAGCACCAGGAAGAGGAAAATTGTGGCCGCCTTCGATCCACAGCTGACATTCATCTTCGCAGATAGTGTTAGTCAGAGTTCAAAAGATTTTGCGTAAATTATTCATCATAAATAGCGTTAAAGAAGTTTGGATAATGGATCAGGCTTGAGGGCTCATGGGTACGGTTTATTATTTTGACTAATACTACCTGAGCCTCTTTGTTAACACAGGCCAAGCCCATGGCCAAGACAGCACTATAGCCGTAAGTACAACAGTATTTATTAATGGAAAAATGACACATTCCACCTTATTTTTAAAATTTTTTATTTTTTTAAAGGGTATTTTAATTATTTTATTATAAACTCATAATAAATTTATTATAAACTGTGTGAAATTTATAAATTCGTTGTAAACTAATTATAAACTCGTTGTAAACTCTATGTAAACTAATAAAAATCTGATATTTTAATAAATATTTTATAAATTCTTATATTTTAATAAATATTTTATAAATATGGTATATTTAAATTATTTTTAAATTTTCTTGTATTTTTATCAAAAGCATTTTATTGATTTGTTCTAATAACACCATTAGAATCAAAATCAATATATAACTCATATATTAATCATGCCAAAATATTTAAATTGTAACAAGCCGTGGAATTTAAGCAAATAAATTACATAAAGGATATAAAACTTAATATGACTAAAACCTAATATAACTTATTTAATTTGTATAATATTATAATAAGTGGCGGAGCCAAAAACAGAATGAAGGAATACAAATCCATAAAAATACATCTCTATCAACAAAAAGTAGATATTATGTAATTTTATTACACTAAAAAACCTATGACTGAAAGGTGTTTTATGGTCTCCCTGGGCCGATCTAGCTAAGACTTGAGATCCAATTCTATCTCATTTTGATTTCGTTTTGAGGGAAATAGGCGAGGTTAAGACAACATATGGGATTTCCTATCCTAAGTTGTTCCAATCTCTGTACTAAGTAACCGAAGATACAAGAAAATATTATAGTGTAATATTTAAGATTTTAAATTGAACTTTTAACTAATATTAATAATTGACAGTGTATAGTGATAAAAATGATCTAGGTAAATGCTATAGGCATAAACTAGTGAATAGTAAATTTTAAAATTTATTGAATAAATTATTTTTACGATTTCACGAAATTAAAACTTAATTTTGAATCAAATGTTAAGAAAAAGAGTATACTATAGTTAAAACAAGATTACCACACTAAATTGAACTTATTATATATGTGCATGTGTATATAATCTAGATTTTTTTTTTATTTTCTCTTCTTCTTCCATCTCTCATGCCAAACACCACAACCTACACCATCTTTCTTATTTTCTTTATCTTCCTTTCTTCAAATCAAATAACAATCAATAGTAGATTACATATAATTATAAGTTTTTAGAAGAATAAGTTAGAAAATATAAGATTATCAATAAGTGATCAAAGAAAAAGAAGGAAAAGAGAGAAAAATAAGGATTTTTGAAGAGATAGGTACTTATGTATTATAGTTTGCAAATAATTGTTGTTCTTTGAGTTTTGATATTTAAATTAGTTGATTGAGTTATATGGGATGAGATAATTTTTAAATATTAGATAAATGAATTGTTGTGTGATAGATGTAGGAATTGAAGGTGTTGATATTTTTTTTCTTAATTTTGAGTGATGATTGTGAAAATTTTTTATTAGATTGATTGTTGAAGACTTGATTAATTAAAAAATAGATAAAAATATTTAATATGATCCATCTTATGTCAAAAACTTAGTTTTTGTTTCATTTTTATCACAAGTATTGAATATGTTTATGTTTAAGTGGTTGAGTATGCAAAATATATAATTTTAGAAAGTGACATGGCCAAGTTAGGTGGGTGTCACAAACTGTCAAAATTTTTACTTTTCTTTGATGAGGGACATGGCCAGTGATATGGCCAAATCAGTTGGTGTGTCGTGTGACACGACCAGAGATACGGTCAAGTCAGGTGGGTGTGTCACATGCTGTTAAAATTTTCAATTTCTTTGATAAGAGATATGGCCAAGTCATTGAACACAACTTGATCGTGTTCAATGGCTTTTCTTTCAAATTGGCTTCAACAAGTGAATTAAAGCTTTACTTTGCACATGTTCATGTTTCAACCTAAATCATAGAATTTCAAGTAAACTTAAACACACATTTTAGAAAAAATTAACTAGAAAGCTAATAAAATTACCTTTGTGTTAAGAATTCATATGTATGTGTTAAAAGTATGAAAAAGTATAATATTAAATGTTGATTAAAGTATTGTTCCATTAACGTGATATATATATAATTCAATGTTAACTAAAGATTAATGAATTGTCCAATTCGTGCTGATGTTAGATATAGCTTGAGATTGAATAGCTAGCCAGAGGATGAATATCCATAGTGATATTGGACATATCGTGCCATTTATAGATACATTGTGTCTTCAGTAACAGTGGACATATTTGTCATTACTGGGCCTTCGACCATATTATTAAGATTGAGCATTAAATTCTCAATAGTGACCCGTTATCCAAACTTATAATTTGAGTTCAGTGTGTATAGGCAAATTTAAATAGATTATCTATATTAAAAATATTGTATCATGTGTATGTTGTTAAACTAACCAAATTTTGGATTTAATCATGTTCGGTATTTTGTACTCCAATGAATTTATCAATTTCTTATGTAATGTTATAAAATAATAATTTTTATTGTTTATGAATTTGTTTATGTGAAGTTCTTTTTCTTTAAATTTTTTATATATTATAAATACATAAGAACCACTAAGTTTTGCTTAACGTGTTAGAATTATTTTCTGACTCATTGATTAAACCAAAAGAGTTGAGACTGCAGAGTGAGAGATATATGTTCCTAATCAACTGCATCACAGAGGTTCAAAAAGTAATATTATAAATATTATATTCTGTATGGTTCACATAACGATACTTTATAATTTTGTATGACAGCTGTATGAATTTGAGAGTAGTAAGAGAATTATAATAATATTTACGATGTAAGTTAATAATGGGAGTTTTATAATAAATTAAATAGATATATGTTTGTATTACAGGTATGAACATGGTACTTTACCTGAAAGATAACTATATCATATGAATGAATTTTTAGTTTTATTATATATATATATATTATCCTTATAGATTAGTTATGTTTTTAAGTGACATCTCCTATGTAGTTAATGTGTGGACTATATAGGGGGTATTACATGCGGTCAGTTTGATAATAATTGAGTGACATTGCTTCTTTGGCTCGGAGCTCAATATGAAATTCTATTTTCTTGCAAGACCCGTTCAGCCAAGAGAAAACTCTAGAGATTGCTTCGAAGTAAGACCCTTGCGTTGAAGCCTAAGAGAATGACTAAGAGTTGTATCCTATGAACTCATATTGTCCCAGGATCTAGAAAGATGGGCAAATTTTCTAAGTAAAAAAAAATTACAGATGAATTGAAAATGAAATTAAAAATTTAATATCATTGTAAAATTTAATTTTTAGTTATAAATTTCTAAAAAAAATTATCTATCAAAATTTTATATTATTTATTAAATTCTAAAAATTTATTAAAATTTTTACATATATTTTAGTTTTAATTCTTGGATCTATTAATTTATTTACATCATTTTATTAAATACTATTTCTAATGAGAATATTAGTTTTATTCAATTCATAACTAAATTGCAAAATTCTAATATTAACCTAAATACGTAATCATAAAACCCTAAATACTTACTAATTAAAATTAATATATATATAGTGAAAAAAATTAATATATATATAAATATAAAATACTATATATATATAATTATCTAATCACAAAACTCTAAATATCCACTAATTAAAAAAATATATATGATAAAAAAGGTAATATGTATATAAAATACTATATATATAGAATTTTTATAAAATACTATATATAAAATGCTATAACATTTTATAAAAATACTATATATGAATACTTAATCATAATATTTTAAATATCCACTAATTAAAAAAATATATATGGTAAAAAAATCAATATATATATAATACTACATTTATAAATTTTTATAAAATATTATATATAAAATACTATTAAAATTTTATAAAAATACTATATATACATACATATATATAAATACCTAATAACAAAACTCTAAATACCCACTAATTAAAAAATATATAATAAAAAAGTGAATATGTATATAAAATACTATATATATAATTTTTATAAAATGTTATAAGTGTGGAAAGAGGGAAGGGTGTCCATTGTCCCTCCTGTCACTCATTATAATCTAAAATAATACTATATTCTTATATGGTCAATTCAAATATTATTTATAAAACAAAATCTTAATAAAAATGGTATTAAAATATAAATAATTTACAGAAATTTTTTTAAAAATATACAAAAAATAGGAAATATAAATCAATATGCATGAAATGATTGGTGTGTTTTTAATTTTAGCACTATAAAGTGTTACAAATGATTTGTGGTTGCCAATGTTAGGCATAGATATAGATCAAGTTTCTAAAAATTCTTACCTTATTCCATAAAATGAAATGACATAGCCTACCCGTCATCCGATCCACCTCGAGTCAAATCATATCAGATATAAGTAACATCATTGTCACAAATTGGATTAAAATAGATAGAGCCGAGTCATAAGTAGGGTATAGTCATAAAACATATATGCATATAAAAATCAAATATAAAAAAATTATAATAACTATAATTATAGTAATCAACTCTCTTCACTAGAAAAAAAATATTAATATCAAATGTGACTTTATTAACATAAATATCTCTTAAAATATAAGAAGTATCATCATCAATTAATTATTTTAATTTAATAATTAATTAAATAAATAAATTTAATTAATTAAATGCATCTCATATCTCATGTCTTTTATTTAAAATAAATTAATAAACTAATATTAAACAATTGTTGCATAAAATTTGTTAATATAATATTTGAAACTAAATATTATAAGTTTTGCAAGAGAATTTTTAAAAAATAAATATAAATTTTATTTTTATTATTTTATGTCAAATAATAATAAAATAATATAATTTTAAATTTTATTGAAATTATGTTAAAAGTTGCAGTGAGTTTGCATATGAATCCTAAGGATTAATTTTAACATACTAAGCACGTACACCCTAACATATATGATGATGCGGTCAAAGAAATTTATACAATACAGGGAACATTTAAATTGGTAGTTTATGAAAATCTATATATTTTCCAATGAATAATACTAATAAGTTTTTAATTCTATGAATTTATTCAACATTTTTTATTTAGCATAGTGATTAAATTCATCCATGAATTTGAAAGTTAAGAATTTAGTTTAATTATTCTCGTGAAAAGATCTTCCATCTACATATATATTCAATTAGTTTTATTTTCTCAACAAGAAACTTCGTTCAAATCTCAAATTCATTAAAAAAAAAAAGAAAAATTGTCATAATTCTATCTTCATCTTTAAGATGGGATTAAGATGAGGAGTTTAAAAAGGATTTTGGAGAATGGAAGACTTTTCACAATCAAAGGAATTTCTCCCAATTTTTTTCCAAACTAAATTTGAAGCAGCTGCTAAATTGTGTTTCTTTTTGCTATATTGATTCTTCTTGTTTGAAATATGCAAGTCTTGGAGGAAAATCATAGGGCAGCATATGATTATGAAAGTTAAAATTATGATTTGGCTGAGCATATATATATATATATATATATATAAAGGCAACCAGGAAAAAAAGAGAAAAACAGATGAGGTGACAAAAATGACCAATGGATCAGCCAGTGCCAGTGTTGTGTTGTAGAGGAAGAATTCTCTCTTTCAATGTCTTCCATTCCATGAATTATGCAACGAACCTTACTATGATGTTCAAGTTTTGTTTTATTAGTGTTAGGATTAAATATAGAAAAAAGATATTTATTTGGTCAAAATGTGATAAATAAAAATAGAGAAAATAAATAAGAATACAAAAGTTTAAGTGGTTTGGCGTTAGTTTATGCCCACAGACAAATGATAGAAATAAATTCACAAATATTCAGAAGGTGGTACAAAATAAGAAAAAATAATCACTCTAAACTCTTATCTCAAATATACCCAATGTGCTCACTTCTCACAAAATTATAATAGAGAAAAGAAAACACTCATAAAAAGAAAAAGATACTAAGGTATTTTCATACAAATTTCTCTTTTCTCTGAACTCACTTCATGTTCAAAATAAGTAGCATTTGCCCATATATATAAGCATAAGGAATAGAGCAAAAACAAAAAATGGCTTACAAATTGTCAAAAAACAACAACAATGGGTGGCTATTTAATTTGTACATTTTTGTCAAAGAATGCCAACAATGATTGGCTACCTTATTTTGTCAAAAAAAAAAAAATACTAATTTGGACCAAAAGAAAATTCAAGTATATATTAACAAATCTTCACATTGACTTGAATTTATTGTATCAAAATAGAAGATTCTCTCCACCTTCTCCAAATTGTCCCTTAGGATAAATTTAATTGTCACAAATACTAATTAAATCCAAGCAATGCTTGAACTTGATTCCTGAAAGAGGCTTAGTCATCATATCAATTGGATTATCTGCAGTACTAATCTTCGTAACTACAATATTGCCTTAGAGATATCATCTCGGACAAAATGATACTTTATATCAATGTGCTTCGTCCTTTCATGAAACATCTGATCTTTTGTCAAATAAATAGTACTTTGACTATCACAATGGACATAAGTCTCCTGCAAATCCGTACTAAGTTCACCAAATAAATCTCTTAGCCAGATAACTTCTTTTACAGCTTCAACCATTACCATGTACTCAACTTTTATGGTGAATAATGTTACTGTAAGTTGTAAAGTAGTTTTTCAACTAATAGCACAATAACCAAGGATAAAAACAAAACCAGTGATAGATTTTTTCTATTAAGATCTCCTGCATAATCTGAATCAACATAACCAATCACATTTTTCTTACCTTTTTCAAACTCTAAACAATTATTAGTAGTACCCCTCAAATATCTCAATATCTATTTCACAGCTTGCCAGTGCTCTTTTTCTGGATTAGACATATATTTATTAACCACACTGACTCCATATGCAATATTAAAATGAGTATAAACCATGACATACATAATACTACCAACAACACTAGAGTAAGGAACATGTGACATGTGTTCATCATTTTTTTCAGACTGTAGTGATAAAGCAGCAGAAAGTCTAAAATGAGTAGCAAGCGGGGTACTTATAGGTTTATCATTTTTCATTCGAAAACGCTCTAAAACTTTCTCAACAATGCTCCTTTGAGTTAGATAAAATTTACCTGTAGTCTTTTTTCTTTGAATTTCCATATCTATAAATTTTTTAGCTGCTCCCAAATCTTTTATTTCAAATTCGCTACTTAATTCTTCTATTAACCTGTTGATATCAGACATGCTCTTGGCAGCAATAAACATGTTATTAACATAAAGCAACAAATAAGTAAATGAGTCATTGCCAAGATTTCTGAAATACACACTACTATCATATTGGCTCCTGAAATAATCGTGCCCAACCATAAAAGAATCAAACCATTTATACCATTGTCGAGGAGACTGCTTCAAACCATACATTGATTTCTTCAACAAGCAAACATGGTCTTCTTTGCCATTTATCTTAAAATCCTCAGATTGTTGCATGTAGATTTTCTCTTCAAGTTCACCATGCAAGAAAACAGTCTTAACATCTAGTTGTTCTAACTCTAAATCAAGCATAGCAATTAAAGCAAACAAAACACGAATAGAGCTATGTTTAACAAGTGAGAAAATATTATTAAAATCAATTCCTTGTATCTGACTATAGCCCTTAGCGATCAATCATGCTTTATATCTTGTATCTTCAACATCTGGAATGCCATCTTTTCTTTTAAAGACTCATTTGTAACTAATAATTTTTTTTATCATTAAGTGGTTTCAATAGATCCCAAGTTTTGTTATTATGGAGAGATTCCACCTCCTCTTGCATAGCAATCAACCATTTAACAGAATCATCACAAGAAATGACTTCCGAATACATGGAAGATTCATTGGTTCCTTCAATTTATTGTGCATCAACACATACAAAAGTAACATAATCTGCTAATCTTGAAGGCAATTTTTCTCTCTTTATGGTCTAGTTCTAATAATGGAATATTGTTTCTCTTCTTCCGACTCTTCTACTTTTGTAGAAGTATGTAACAGAACTGAGCTTTAATGGAATTTGTTTGTGAAGATGTCTTCTCCGCCTTAATCACAACCTCCACCTGCTTCTTTGAATTCTACACGACTATGTCAGAAAAAATAATAGACTCTTTTCTTGAATGAAGCATGATAGACTCATCAAATATAACATTCCTACTAAATCCAGTTTTGGGTGATTTTGGATCAAGAAGCTAAACTCTAGATGGGTAACCAATAAATATGCCCTTTTTAGATCTAGGTTCAACTTTTTCATCATTAACATGAACATAATCAGGACAACTAAACACCTGTAAATTAAAATAATTAGCAGGATTACCAGACCATGCCTCCTCTGGAGTCTTGCATTCAATTGATGCAAATGGAGAACGATTCACCAAATAACAGGCTGTAAAAGCTGCTTCTGCCCAAAAATCTTGTGCCAAACCTGAATTAGACAATATGCACCAGACTTTCCCCAATAGAGTTTTGTTCATACTCTCGGCTACACCATTTTGTTGTAGAGTTCCTCTAACTGTGAAATGTCTTACAATACCCTCATTTTTGCAAAATTTACTGAACTCACCATCACAAAACTCTAACCCATTGTCAGTACGGAGATGCTTCACTTTCTTGCTTGTCTGCTTTTCAATCAAAGACTTTCATTGCTTAAAAGTAACAAATGCTTCATTTTTCTGCTTCAGAAAGTAAATCCATACCTTTCTTGAGTAGTCATCAATAAAAATAAGTATATCCCAAGCACCACCTTTAGAAGGAGTACGTGTTGGTCTCCAAAGATTTGAATGAATATAATCCAAACTACCTTGAACTCTATACTAAAGCTGACTCTTTTGTACTTGCTGAAAACACAATGTTCATAAAACTCCAACTTTAATATACTTTGGCCATCAAGAAGACCTCTTTTACTCAATATCGTTAAACCTTTTCTCACTCATATGTCCTATCCTTATATTTCATAACTTGGTTACATCTAACTCTGGCATAGAAGAAGAAACTACAGTTGATTCCATGACAGTAAATCCTTGCAATATTTACAATTTACCAATTAGGTTGTCTTTCATCACACAAAAACACCATTCAGAACCTTTAAAACTCCATTTTCACCGAAAAATCTATAACCAAGATTATCTAAAGCAGATAAGAAAATGAGATTCTTTCTTATATCAGGAACATACCAAACATCAGTCAATGTTCTGATCACACCATCATGCATTCTTATTTTGATGCTACCAATTCTTGCAACTTTACAAGGATGATCATTGCCATCAAAACAACTCCTTTGTCAATTGGTTTATAAGAGAAAAACCAATCTTTATGGAGACATTTATGAAATGAGCAAGCTGAATCTAAAATCCATCCTTATTTGGATTTAGCACCATCTTCAATTACAACACAGACATCACTAACTTCAACCTCATCCTGAACAATACTGGCTTCAGCAAGTTTCTCAACTTGCTGATTTCTTTCTTTATTTTTGTTCTAAAGCTCGAAACACTGCTTTAATGTACCCTTTTTACTTACAATAATTGCAAGTTAGATTATTGTATTTCGACTTTAATTTTGATCTCGATCGATTACTACTGCTAGATGCCCTTATAAAGGACCTTCCTCTAACAATCAAACTCTCTATTGGACCGTCATAATAGCTAGTAGAGAGTTCTTTGTCAAAGAGCTATTTAAAATATAAAAATGCTCTCACATCCTCCGATTTTAGAGACTTATTACTATAAATTATTATTTCTCCAAAGTTCTTATATGAATGAAGTAATAAACGAAGCAACATAAAAGTTCATCTATATACTTAATCTCCATATTTGCCAAGTTTAAAAGAATAGAGGAGAACTCATAAATATGAGATTGGATAGATGTACCATCTGCCATAGAGAGAGTGTACAAACAATGCTTAGCAATAAGCTTAGTAGTGAAATTTTTTGTGATATACAAAGATTTCAACTTGTCCCATAAATTCTTAATTGTCTTTTGGTCAAGGACTTCACGGAACACTTCATTGGACAAGCAAAGTTGAACAGTTGATATGGCATTCTCATCAATTTCTACATTTTTATCTTCTTCCATCATAGCAGACAATTTATTTTTACCCAATAGCGCTTTATGCAAATTATTTTGCATCAAGATTACTTTCATCTTGACTTGTCACATAGTAAAACTCATATTGTGCTCAAATTTCTCAATATCAAATTTTGTTGTTGCCATAACTATTTCCCGATAAATATTAGCAAAACTCTAATACCAATTTATTAGGATTAAATATGAAAATAAAATATTTATCGGGACAAAATGTAATAAATAAAAATAGAAAAATAAATAAATATACATAAATTTACGTGATTTGACATTAACCTACGTCCACGGGCAAAAAAAAAAGAAATAAATTCACTAATATTTAAAAGATGGTGCAAAAAAAAAATCACTCTAAATATTTAATTCAAATATACCCAATGTGTTCACTTCTCGTAAAACTCATAAAACAACCTCAATTGCCTCCTTGAAACTCCTTTCCATGCAAGACTACAAATCAAAATCATATAACTACTCCCTTTCGGTACCAGCCCTTTACCCTTCATTTCCTTATAAAACCCTAAACCCTGCCTTACTCTTCCTTTCTCACACAATCCCTTCACTAAATTGCTATAAGAATATGCATTTGGCTCACACCCATACAACCCCATTTCACGAAAAATCATAATTGCCTCATCAACTTCTCGACATGTTGGATAAGCCTTAATGATCATATTCAAAGCAAAAGTGTCAGGTATTACACCAGAGGCTTTCATCTGCTTTGTTAGAGACTGGACCGCATGTAAATAGACATAACAAACGTTTAGCTTATTAAACCTCTTAAGCAATGAATTCAGCTACAATGTATAAGTCTCAAGTGTGGGCTTACAATCATTCGATTTCAGCATTTTTTTGTGGATATCAAATGCGCGATTAAACAAAAACTTACGCCCGCAACAGAAACAAATCATGGAATTGTAAAGAGGGACGCTAATATCGCAAGCGCCGGCGATTACTTCTTCCACTAGAGTTTCGGCGTGGCAGGATTGCCTACCATCTATGAGCGTTTTGATCATGGTGAGGTAAGTGACATGGTTGTGCTTGTAATTGCGTTGCTGTGCGGTCCAGCGAAAGATATCAAGAGCGAGATCTGGGTCTGATTGTGCACGAAGAGCAGCGTCGACATCGGTGGGAGTAAACCCGGGTTTGAGGCTTTGGGTCCAGGTTTCGAATTGGGTCTCGGGCGGTGTTCGCGTTCGTGGTCTTCCAATTGGAGGGATTGAGAGATCACTATCTTCAGTTGGTGGGGATTCAATGTTTTGGGTAGACGGCGAGGAGAAGAGACGGACACAAAATGGCGGGCTGCTAATACGGGGAGAAGAGAAATGTGAGAATGGAGAAGAGTATAGTTTAGAGCTTCTTACAATTGAGATGAGCCGCCGCTGTACGGTCATAGTCACAGGCATCATCAAAGAGGAGAGTGACACAGCCGCACAGAGGAGAACAGCTAGAAGAAAAGGTTAGGACTTCAGAACAGTAAGCTCATGGGCTGAATTTAGGAAATTAAAGCCCAAAGAAGAGAATGCTGATCGGCTCTGTCAAAAAATAAAATGGGCTAGACAAGCTTATTTTAATGGAGGTTGGGCCACCGAAATGAATGAAACCCTGATGAGGTTTGAATTGGATAAAATTTTCAGTTTCAAAAGCAAATCAAATTCAAGATGCTGCTTCCCCACTCACCCAATACCAGAGTGATGGTCCTCGGTTTCTGCGCTAACACAATTACGTTCACATTATACATTCTTCTTTTCTCAGGTTTGAACCTAACTGCTTTTTTTTTGTTTGTTGATATTTGCATGTTTTGCCTTCTGGGCCGGCGCATGCTTGGCTGCTGTTTTTGGCTACCTAGTGGTGGGTGACTTTTCTTTCTTAACGATTTTTGAACAAGTGAAGTTCTTTCTTTTTCTGGTTTTGCTTATGTGGGTTTCTTTAATTTCTCAGTTATCGCTCTCTACAATCGTGTTCTTGGATCTTTAATATAAATGGGATAATTATCTTCTGTTCTTGTTTATTTTCATTTTTCTTGGTTTTATCGTGCATTATCGCAGCCATGCCATTGGCATTTTTCTTCTTGTATGTTCTTTTTCTTTTTCTGTTTTTTCTTTTTGTTCATGTAGATTTTACTTGGTGATCCTCTGATGAGTTCTCTATAAATACGAGAATATCACCTCCTCTGAAAGCTTGTAGAACAAGGTATCATAATATGATACGCTAAAGCATTTTAATGGATTGCAAATGGTCGATTGTTTGGCCAGTGGCTACTGTTATAGGCTGCTTTCATGAGCATAAAATATAACTGATGAATGCTTTTCTGTTTATCCGTTGTCTAGATGAGATCTTCAATCACATGATTGACCAGATTAATTATCTGTTATTACTTCACAAAGGTTACTATCTTTTTTCTGGCTCGTAATGTTTTGATGTTTATTTTTAGTGCCTATTCATTTCTGTTTCGAGTTTTTAATTTCTGTAGCTTGTACTTGTAATCTTGTACTACAACATTTCTTATTGCTTTCTTTTTTTCTTTTTTTTGTCATGAAACAAGTTTTCTATTCGATTATTGTTGGCATGTAGTTTTTGAGTGTCATTGTCGTGTTTATAGCCTTTTATTCCTTTTGCAATGGATTTAATTTAGCTCTGTCCTTAGTGGATCGCCCCCTTGTTAATTTAAGAAGGAAGGTGGTTGTGGTTGAAGGTTTAAGTTTTAAGGTCATTAACTGGACCTTTATCTCTTTTTATAGGAGGACTGGATGTTGCGATGGTGAGTATAAGAAGGCGCAAACTCGAAGGACGTTGCAATGGTATACTTAACTATAACTCTGCCAATTACAAAATTATGAAGTGCTCCTTTCAGTTGACCAAAAGTGGTAGTCATACTCATAAAGTAGATGTATATTAGTTGCTATGTCTTTGATTTGTTTTATTGTCTTTATAATGTTGTTCACTTGGTATTGTGATAATATGTGTGATATGCCCATAAAGTAGTTTTCTTTATGGTCATAAATTTGTCTTTAGGATATTGTTTATGATATTGTTCACTTGGTCTTGAGATAATTTTGCCTTCGATTTAACATTGGCGAGATAGAACAGGTTTTGCTGGAAGAAGTTCCTTATTGGTTCCACTCCTAAACATTCCAGATGGAAATGTTCCTGAAAATCCTGAGCAAATTGTTAGACCTGCCAACATGCTTCACATTCCTTCCATTGCTTTCAACCGACCAGTTGAAGTAAGAATTGTTTGTTTTAAGAATTCACTTATTGCCTAGATATTACAATTTTATAGTAATTGCCTCCTCTTCATTATCTTTACTTATGTGCCTACATCATTAGATGGGACTGGGACTGAATTGTTTTAGTGGGTTTCCCCAAATTTATTCGTCTTCTCTGGTTAAATGCATGCCTTAATGTATAATTGCCAAATAACCATAAAATATTGAATGGAGCTGCTGAGCTATTGCTTAATAGTTGGTTGTATAGGGTTGGAAGGAGGAGGAATGGTAGAGGAAAAGAAGGGAATGGGATCCTTAAAAACTCTAAAAGCATCTTAGAACATTAGAATAACCTTAGTGTATGAGTTTGATGGTCGTTGCTTCTTTGCTTTTCTGACTGCAATAACTTACTGCCTAGTTTTGTGATCTGTTGCTTCTGCATTAGGGAATTGACTTGGCCAATTGGTCCAGTATCTTCCTACAAGAACTGACAAAAGGGTCTTCTTAGAATTGTCTGTAAATTGGTTGAGCAACATCTGTTATCCTGTGTGAAACAGAGATACTATTCTCTGGAGGTAAATTTTTATGATAATATTAGACATGATGATTTATTCCTATGGTTGACTTTCAAAAGACTGTTCGGACATCAGAATTTGGAGGTAAGTTGAATAAATAGGTAAATACTATTTTTCTATCTCCCATGGAGGGGAGAATCTAATGTCTTGTTAATTTTCTACATAATGCATGATTACACAGTATTTTGGGCAGAATTCTGAAAAGAGCATAAAGGAAGAACTGCCTTTCTGCATAATAAGCTTGATCAAAAGTGTTATACAATTGTGATTGAAGGTTTGTATTTTACTGTGCTACAGGTTAAGGAAGAAAGGGAAATTATAACAATTCCACCTGCAAAGAAACAGAAAATACATGTCCAAATAGATCCGGAGAACCCCATAGAAGTCCATACCTATCTGATGAAGCTAAAGGAAGATAATAAATTGGAGATAGGACCATTGCAAAGAAGTGAAGAGATGTCCGTAAAAGAGTGGATGGAGAAGTGTTATCCACATATTTTTAGAGTGTTTCCACAAAATCCAAAGGTGTTTTCGCAGTTCTCCGACAAATCAAAGCAAAATGAATTATTATATTGCCACTACTGGCTTTTTCTCTTTGAGGTAAGGAATATAGTTTTGATGGATTGTCGTGTCTCCCCAGACTATGTGGAGTCACTAGGCAAGGTGATAAAAACTTTGGAGATGCAAGGTTTTGATTGTAGATTCATGAGGTCAGAAATGTTAGTGGTAGGAAACATGATGAAGCAGCAGCAAGAAATTATGTTGGCAGAAAGAAATGTGATTGCAAAAAGAACTGTAAATTTAGAGAAAGAACTGCTAGATTTGGCAAGAAAGAAAGAAAAAGAATCAGAAATGGACAAAAGAGAAAGGCATACAGAGGAAAGAGCACTAGAGATTGAAATGCTGCATGGGCAAGTGAATAAGCTGCCAGAAAACCAATATAATGGCCAGGGAGAGCCAAATAACTTTCCATGTGTTGCTTTCGAACATGAGTATATTGAAGTTATTCTAAAACGTCATAAGAGGATGCTAGCATGCAAGGAAGAGGAAGGCAAAAGATTGGAACAAGTTCTGGAGAAAATAAACCAATTCAATCGAAATTAAGGAGCTTTTATGGGCTCTGAATACTTCATAATGGTGAGCTACTTCCTCTTGTAATTCTATTTTTTTTTTATTCTGTTCTTTTGTGATAATAACTAACGTGTAAACAAATATGTGCAACAACTTCTTAAATCTTTCCTGCTGCCAATCTTATTGAAAAACTATTGGAGGAAAATTCAAAGCAAGCAATGGTTTCTTGTAAATATTTTGAGACTAACAATTCTAATTGTATTCTTCTTTACTAAATGCTGTGGTAGGTGTTTATGCACAATGCAAATCATAGACTAATTGGTAATTGGAATTGTACTACGTAACAAACCCCATGTAGTTGTAAGTCAGCTTTTGATAGCAAAATGATTGAAAAACACTCGCAACATTTTTGGATGTAGGAAATTCTTTTTCCAAGAGTTTAGTGAGAATAGAATTTATAATTTAAACATCTAATCGTCAACCATTGCTTTTTTTCTTTCGCCCGGAGATAGTGAAATTTCATTAGAAATAAAGAACAATGGTACAATAAGAATTACAGAGCAACAAAAACTTCAAAAACAACAGAGCAACAACTACTACAGAACAATAACACTACATAAAACTCAAAAAATACATCTAGATCTTTACTCATCTTACAACATAAATACAAAACTACAGCTCTACAACAGAAGCCAAAAAACCAACAAGAGAAAAACTAAAGTCAGACCAGATATGTAGTTAGAAGAGCACCGAAACAGCAATCATCACAAATCTTGTTAAAACCAGTAAGTTGCCCTAAAGGGGAATCAACCAAACAAGTATGGACCTGTCCATTAGGAGAATCGCCGAGCCTAATCAAACAAGGGGAGCCACACTGGTATTCTAAGAAGTTGTGTGGTGCTGGTATATAGATATAACTTGAAATTACCATAAACGCTCCTCCAAAGATAGGAGAGATCGACGTCGCTGCCATGAGATAGAAGAAGAAAGGAGCATCCCCACTTAAAAGGCTTTTGTTGAGGCTGTAGCGGACTCCAACTAAAGAAAGGAGCATAATCTTGACTGAGTGGATAAAAAAGAACAACGAAAAAGAGAACCAAGCATCATAGAAAGACATTAATATAGATAAAGGAGTGAGTCTTCCACAACATTATAAATTATTTAGATTCAAATCCTTTATGATGCCATTAGTCAAAAACAAGAAAAAGAAAATTGGCTAGAGAAGAAAGGAAGAGATAGAAAAAGGAAATGAAAGGAAAAAGAAGAAGATCTGGTGGCAACCCTAGATCTAGGGCAACCAAGAATGGAACAAGCTCTATTGAGAGAGAAAAGCCTTCACTAGGAAGGAGAAAAGCCTTCATGGGAAAGAAATTAATTATTATTATTCAAACAATATTAAAAGATGATGATAAAATATCCAATTAATGCAAATCATAATTGAATCACACATATATATATATATATTAAAATAATAATAAATATGCCAACCATTGAGAAACAAATAGCTTTATTAATAAACCAAAAAAAAAAGGCAAAAGAATGAAGGACATATTAAAACCCCTAGCCAATGGGCTAGCCCCTTTACACTCCACCTAAATGTCCCCCATCCTCGTCATCAGAAACGATAACACTCGAAAGAAAACTAGGAGATAAAACTCCACGAAGTGAAACTAGCATGTAACAAAGCCACCTTAACCGAATGGTGAGTTGCTTTATTTGCTTGTCTCCTAACCCAGCTTAGTCTGCAATTCTCTAGAGATGAGAACAACAATTGACAATCAGATATAATTCCCCCAAGCTCTGGAAAAATTCTCACCACCATGATTGAAAGCCATGAAACAACCTAGCTATCCACCTCAAAATTCAGATCCCTAAGGCCCAAGAATTGAACCCATGCAAGGCCTTCCTGTAATGCAATTGCTTTAACAATATCTGGACTTGGTAAGCCAAAGAAATGTCTCGAACAACATCCCACACAACTTGCCCATTCATTTCGCAAAACCACTCCAAAACCAGCCCTTATTCTGCTCTAAAAATTGCCCCACCAGTGTTGCATTTTATACGATCACATTGTGGAGGAGACTATACTAGAGGACTGGAGCACTGGAGCTCAAGTTACCAGCAGCACTGGAGCTCAAATTTCTAACTTGCAATTGTGCATGTTTCCACTATTGAAGACTCACAGCAGCGAAATGATTTGGGAGAATAACACCTTCCATCATATTTTTAAAAATTTTTATTTTTTTACCAAGAGTATTTTAGTTATTTTATTATAAATCCATTATAAACTATATAAAATTTATAAATTCATTATAAATTCATTGTAAATTAATTATAAACTCATTATAAATTCCCTGTAAACTAAAAAAAATCTGGTATTTTAATAAATATTTTATAAATTCTGATATTTTTATAAATATTTTATAAATATGATAAATTTAGAATTATTTTTAATTTTTCTTGTATTTTTGTCCAAAGCTCAAATGATTCACATCACTTGGCGATACAAACATTGTTGCTTTATGGCTATTTAGACATCCCACATCGAAAGAAGTGGGATGTGAGGGAGAGAGTTTTAAGTTATAAATAGACCTCTCCCCATTAGTTAAATCTATTTCAAAAAATATTAAGCTCTCTCTTCTCTCTCTTTTATATTTCTTCATTGAAATTAGTAATATTATTTTAATAGTGTCCTAGGAAGTGGGCAAAATTAGCCAAATCTCGTTAAATTTTGATGTTCTCTTTATTTTATTTAATAATTATTTTGGTATAGTTGTGACAGTATTTTGTGCTAGTGAATATATGTCTAGGAAAATTCTGTTTAAGAAAAAACTTGGTATTTAAGCATGTCCATTGTGACCCACCTCTCTTTTCTGAAAATTTTTCTAGTATAATTGTTGGTGCAATTGTTCACACATTATACATGTTATTGATGAAAAATTAATCCAAGTTCTACGATAATTGATATCAGAGCCAAGATTTTCTGAGTATGCTCTGTGGTTGCAGTCTAGTTTGATCTTTCACATCAGAATTTTTTTTTTCGAATATTTATATTCTGCATTTGTTAACTGTTAAATAATTTTTTTGAAGCAAAGATGCCAGACGACTTAGGCAAATCATCTACTCCAAATGAGACAATATCCACTTCATCAATTTGGTCAAAGACTAATGTGTCAAATGCTAGATTTGCAGTAGAGATTTTTTATGGTACGGGCTATTTTGACATGTGGTAAAGTGAGGTTCTAGATTCTCTCCTTAAGCAAGGTCTAGACATTGTCATTGAATAAGAGAAATCAGAAGACATTGATAAAAAAAAATTAGAAAGCCATCAATCGTGTAACTTGTGGTACAATTCGATCATGCCTTTCTAGAGAGCAAAAATATATTTTCTCTAAGGAAGTTTTCGTAAGTAAATTGTGAAAGGCATTAGAGGAAATTTTTTTAAATAAAAGCAGTCAGAACAAGCTTCATATGAAAAAAAGATTGTTTCGCTTCACTTATGATCTTGGTATCACAATGAATGAACGCATCACCAATTTTAATCAACTGGTAGTTAATTTGATGAATTTGGATGTGACTTTCAAAGATGAAGATTTGGCTTTGATGCTGTTGGGGTCCCTTCCGGAGGAGTTTGAGTTTCTTGAAACAACTCTACTCAATGGAAAGACTGAAGCAACTCTCTCTGAAGTAACTACTGTATTATACAGTTATGAACTACGAAAGAAAAATACGAAAAAGATTTCAAGTGGAGCAACAGAAGCATTGATTATGAGAGGTCGCTCTCAAAGCAGAAAGAGAAAAAAGAAGGGGAGATTGAAATATAGACCAGCTAAAGATGAATGCGCCTTATGCTGAGAGAAAGAGCATTGGAAGATAAATCGTCCAAGCTGAAGAATAAAAACAAATCTAATAAAGGAAAAACTATCGTAAATTCAAATGTAGCTGAGTGTGATGATGAAGACTCAGATCTTTCATTAGTTATTGTGTCATTAACAAGATCTTCTAGTGTATGGCTACTTGATTCTGGTTGTAGCCATCATATGTGGCCCAATCGAGATGGATCAATAAGGACTTTGACAAATGTCCAATATGTACCGAACTTGAAGAAGAATCTCATCTATGTGGGAGTCCTAGAATCAAATGACTTCATTGTAAATGCAGTAGATGGAGTAATGAAAATCATTTTTGGTGCACTGGTGATAATGAAAGGATTAAGGAATGCCAATAATTTGTATTACTATCAGGGTAATGCAATTATTGGGACAGCAGCAGTAGCTTCCAGTAATGATCAGGAGTTGAAAGCAACCAGATTATGACATATGCGCTTAGGACATGCTGACGATAAATCCTTGAAACTTTTATCGGATTAATGATTATTGAAAGGAGTGCAACCCCAGAAGTTAGATTTCTATGAGCATTATGTCAAAGACAAGTAGACTAGAGTGAAGTTTGGTACTGCAGTCCATGATACCAAGAGTATTTTAGACTATATTTACTCAGATATGTAAAGTCTTTTCAAGATAGCTTCAATGGAAGAAAAATACTACTTTATAATATTTATTGATGACTTCTCGGAGAGTATGTGTGTATACTATGAAAACGAAGGATGAAGTATTGAGAGTTTTTCTCATATAAAAAAAGATGGTGAAAACTCAAACGGACAGAAAAGTCAAATGTCTCCGCACAGAAAATAGTGGAGAGTATAAAAGTGATCCAATTTTGAAACTCTGTCAAGATGAAGGCATTATCAAACATTTTATAGTTAGTGATACACCACAACAGAATGGAGTGGTAGAATGTATGAACCAGACATTGGTGGAGAAAATTTAGTATATGTTGTCCAATGCTGAGTTGGGCAGACAATTTTGGGCTGAGGTTGTTATATATACATGTCATCTCGTTAATCGCTTACCATCAGCTGCTATTAGTGGTAAAATACCTTTGGAGATATGGTCTGAAAAATCTGCTACTGATTATAATTCCTTACATGTGTTTGGTTTCACTGCATACTATCATATTAAGGAATCAAAGTTAGATTCGAGGGTAAAAAAAATACTTTTATGGGGATCACCACTAGTATGAAGGGACTTCGCCTTTGGTGTCTAGAAATAAAAAAGATAGTCTTTAGCAGAGATGTTACCTTTGATGAGTCTACCATGTTGAAAATGACAAATAAAAGTATTCAGTAGACAAATAGTACTCCTTAGCAGTTGAAGTTTGAAAGAAGAATTATTAACCCAATAATAAATAAAATAGATGAAGATACTCCTACAGTAGAGGGGGAGTCAGATGAAAAAGAGATTCCAATCCAAAAACCTCTACAACAATAATAAATCTATAGCAATAAATATACCACGATGAGAGATTTGCAAATCTGCTCGATTTGCTGATGTGGTGGCTTATGCATCCCTAATTGCAAATGATGATATTCCTATTACTTATAGTGAAGCTGTCCAAAGTTCAGAAAAGGAGAAGTGGAGGAAAGCCATGGATGATAAAATACAGTCCCTTGAAAAGAATCAGACATGAAAGCTAACTAATCTACCAAAGGGAAAGAAGGTAATTGGATGTAAATAGGTACATACGAAGAAAGAAAGATTTCTGACAAGAATAATATTCGCTACAAAGTAAGGTTGGTAGCTAAAAACTATGCTCAGATGGAGAAAAATGATTATAATAAAGTATTTTCTTCAGTTGTAAAATATTCCTCCATTAGAATTTTATTGGCCTTAGTAGCATAATTAGATTTAGAACTCGTTCAACTTGATATAAAAACTGTATTTCTATATGGAGACTTAGAAGAAGAAATCTATATGACTCAGCCAAAAGGGTTCAAGGTTGTTGGAGAAGAAAAATATGTATGCAAATTAAAAAAAATATTGTGCGGCTTGAAACAATCTCTGAGACAGTGATACAAATGATTTGACAATTTTATGATGAGGTAGAAGTACATAAGGAGCAAATATGATCATTGTGTATATTTGCGCAAGCTACAAGATGATCTTTCATATATCTTCTCTTGTATTTTGATGATATACTTATAGCTTCAAAGAATCAAGGAGAAATTCAGAAATTAAAGGCTCAGCTAAATCAGAAGTTTAAAATGAAAGATTTGGGTGAAGCTAAGAAAATTTTAGGCATGGAGATATGCAGAGAGGGAAAGAGAGGGAAGCTTTGTTTGAATAAGAAACAATATCTGAAGAAGGTATTACAACGTTTTGGCTTAAATGAAAAGTCAAAATATGTAAGTACACCGCTTACACCTCATATGAAGCTCAGTATATCTTCATCTCCTAAAAATAAAGTGAAAAGAGAGTACATGTCAAAAGTTTCATGTGCAAATGTTGTTGGTAGCTTGATGTAAGTTAAGGTGTGTATAAGGCCGAACATTTCACAAATAGTTGGAGTTGTGAGCAGGTACATGCATGATCTTGGCAAGGAGCATTGGCAAGCTGTGAAATGGATTCTACTGTATATTTTAAACACCGTAGATATTGGATTGATATTTGAGCGGGATGAGAAAGATGGTCAACGTGCAGTTGGATATTGTGATTCTGATTATACTGGTGATTTGGATAAACATCGATCAACTACTGATTATATGTTTACACTTGCTAAGGGGATGATTAGTTGAAAGTTTACTTTACAGTCAACAGTTGCCTTGTCTACTATAGAAGCGGAGTACATGGCAGTATCAAAGACTTTTAAAGAAGTAATTTGGCTTCAAGGGTTGCTTGGTGAACTGAAAATTAGACAAAAGCACATCAAAGTGCACTTTAATAGTTAAAGTGCTATTCATTTAGCAAAGAATCAAGTTTTTCATGCAATGACGAAACACATCAATGTTCAGTATCACTTTATTCGTGAGATTCTAGAGGAAGGTGAAATATTATTTCAGAAAATTCAAACCACTGACAATCCTGCAGATATGTTGATAAAAGTGGTGACAACTGTCAAGTTCAACCATTATTTGGACTAGATCAATGTTTTAAAAAATTAGAGATGAGAGCTTCACAGCGCATTTAGAGGCACTACTAAATATAGTTTCTTTTGAGAGAAGATTTGCATATTATAAATAGAAAATAACCAAGGTGGAGATTTGTTGCTTTATGACTATTTAGACATCCCACATCGAAAGAAGTGGGATGTGAGGGAAAGAGTTTTAAGTTATAAATAGACCTCTCTCCTATTAGTTAAATCTATCCTAAAAAATATTAAGCTCTCTCATTTTTAAGGCTTTAATATTTTTTTCTCTTATCTCTCTTTTGTATTTTCTTCATTGAAATTATTGATATTATTTTTATAGTTTTCTAGAAGGTAGGCAAAATTGAACCTCATTAAATTTTGGTATTCTCTTTATTTTATTTAATAGCTATTTTTGATATAATTATGGTGGTATTTTGTACTAGTGATTATATGTCTAGAAAAATTTTATTTAATAAAAGACTTAGTATTTAAGAGTATCCATTGTGATCCATCTTCTTTTTTTGAAATTTTTTTTAATATAATTATTGTTATAATTATTCACCCACTGTATATATTATTGATAAAAAAAATTAATTTAATTTTTACTATAAACCTGCCTCTATAAAGCCCTTCATTTTTGGCCCACCATAGCGCCCAAACTGTCATCACAGTCTTGCAATAGGATGATTATTGACATTTGAAAAAAAAAATCCAACACTCCTTTGACATTTGCAACCATCTGATCAAGCCCGTGCATGTCCCATGCTCCTTTACCCAATGGACAAGCAAAAAACACATGTTCCACATCCTCTACATGTCCACATATATAACATTCTAAAGCTACTGAAATACCCATCTCGCCAGTGCAAACTTTGTTGGAAGTAATCACTCTCCATAAAAACTCTTAACCTTTGGAAGTACGGTCAACTCCCAAACTTTATTCCATTCACCTGCAACTCTATAAGAATTGATAGAACAGAAATTATCAGTAGCTACATGATAACTCGTTTTTACTGTATACACCCTTTCTTTGTAAAATTCCATACTTGTATGTCCCTACTATTGTACCGAGAGATAGGGATTTGGCTCATTTTCATACAATCTTCATCAGAAAATATAGTTTTAATTTTATGATCATCCCATTATTTGCGAGGTTGCAAAATCAATTTTGATACCCTTAGACCTTATCATCATCCCATTAGTTACTAGGTTGCACAATCAATTTTGATACCCTTAGACCTTCCAAATTAGATACATAACCTGTACTTACTTGAAATCAGATGCATTATCAAAAAATCATGGGTCATTCCACACATCAATGCAGGAACCATTCTCCACCTCCATCATAACCCTTTGCATAATAAACTATCACCTAGCAAGATGATTCTCCACACAAAACTAGGAGACGACCCAATAAAAGTCTCTACAATTAGAGGTAAACATTCGATCGGTCGGTTAATCAACCGACCAAACTCCAATTTGAATGATTATTTCGACCGCTAATTTTATCGACCGAATCAGTGGCGGAGCCAGCCCAGGGCTGGCATAGGCTCGAGCCACTCCCTGGCCAGCAGATGCCTTTAGACCAACCCCTGGCTGGCTGGTGACTGGCGTTAATGGAGGTAAGCAGTGGCTGGACTGCTGGTTCGCGCGAGAAGAAGAAAGAAAGTGAAGATTGAAGAAGGAGGTTAATGGGCTGGTGGACCACCCATTAAATGGACTGTTTGTTTGTCATTTGTGTGAGAAGAAGAAAGAAAGTGAGAAGAAAAAAGAAAGTGGTGGTCACGTGAGTTTTTAATAACTCACATGCTTTATTTTTCCCTTTTAAAACTTAAACCACTCGTTTAAGTTAGTGAAAAAACAAAAAAAAAATAATAAGTTAAAAGAATGATATCAAAACGAAGTAGTAAGCAGAGAACGAAAGCAATTGAGGTCCAGGCTACAGCAGCTGAGCTGAGTGCTCACCGCCGGCGCCGGTCAGGTCACCACCAGCCCATTGCCGCCATCCGCCATCTCTGCCGGCTGGATTTTCTTCAAAGGAGGTAAGTACATGTTGTTGTTTTTCAATTTAGCTTATTTTAGGGTTCTTAAAATTTTAGGAATTTTAGGAATTTCTTGGTTGAATAGAATAATTGAACTAGTTGTATGTTGATATATAAATATATTTATTTTTTATTAAAAAATTTGCATATTTTTATATAAATTCTATTTTTATTTGACGGATAATATCGGCTTGAAAAATTGAACAGCTCCGCCAGCCCTCCCCTAGCTCTCGGGCTGGCTCCGCCACTGGACCGAATCGATCGATTTTTAATTTTGGTTGGTTCGATTAATTAACTGAACTAAATTGGTCTATTCGATTAATTAACCGAATTGACTAATTTTTTATTTTATAATAAAATATTATATTTTTTTAATAAAATATTAATATAATTAAATAACTAAATAAAATATATTAAAAAATAAACAAAACATAACTTTATTTTATAATAAAAGTATATATTTATGCTAAAATTTTATATAATTAAGGATTTAAACAAAAAATAAATAAATTTTTTTAAAATATTTTTGGTTAATCGATTAATTAATTAAACCGAATCGATTAACTGTTAACCAAACTGAAAATAAAAAAAATTTAAACTCTTTGACCGAACCGAATCGAATTAAACTATGGTTGATTAACAGAATTAAATTTTTTACCGTTAACTAAATTGTTCCCACCCCTATTTTAAACATCCTTTCCAAAAAAAATATTTGGCTATGCAAATTCTAGTAACCAATAGAGAAGATTGTGTTATGAACATCACCCTTAGCAAACATAACAATATTTAAAATAGTGTAGATTTTGAAAACCCATTCCATAGAACTTTTTACCCACACACATCCAATCTTATAATAAACAATTTAAATTCCTCCTACCATCTTTTTTTTATACCCCACTAAAATAAATTTATCATTTTTTTTTCAACTCATCACAAACATATATTGACATTAGAGCTGAAAAAACACCCTTGACATTTGAAGAAAATTAAATGTATGTTCAGAAGCTCTCTTATAAACTGATAAAATGTGTTTTATTTTTTCACATTCTAAAATAGAAGATTTATAAAATAAAAAATTATTGTCTGCAAAGAAATTTTTTTTTCATTAATTAAATCAGTTTGATAAAATTCGCTTATAGTAATAAGAAAATTCAATTTAGTTTAATTGATTTTTCATCACGTTATTAGAAATTCAATTTAGTTCATTTGGCTAATTATACATATAATATGTAAATTTAGAATTAAGAAAAAAGTTTTTACCATATTGCTACCTCTTTAAATTTATAATTTAATTGATTTTAAATTAATTAATATAAATTTTTACCGATTAATAAATAAAGAAAATTAATCGCCAATCAATTACTCAATGAATCATTATTAAATATTATATAGTATTGATTAAATATAATTTTAAATTAAATTTTAATTTATAAATAAGAAAGTCTAATAGTTAATTCTTTTAGTATATATATAAGAATAATATATATTAATAATTATTATTATTATTAACAAATAATAGTAGTTTATTTATGAATTTTCTACTATCATTTTTGACTTTTGAGTAATATAATTTTGAAAAACATGCATTTATTTCATTTCTCAATTCTTTTTTTGACCTTTAGGTATATTCGCATGATTGATTTTCATGGGGAATTACACATATTTTATTATAACTTGACATTTGTCCTATCCAATGTCCTTAGAATAGAAGTTGTCTACAGCTACCACTGCTGGCGACGAGAATGACAAATTTGACCTTAAGTGAGGCAATATTTAATTTGACTGTGTTCTTCTTCTTATTTTTTTTCTAAAATAAAGTTTTTTATTATATGAGTTGGCCTGTAGATGGGATAAGCTACTTCAGCTCAATTTAAATCGATTTGATAAAAGCTCATTCAAGTTCAAATTCGAATTGATTGTTTATTAAATAAGCTAAACTCAAGTTAAAAAATACTCGGCTCATTAACTTGCAAGCTGATTCATTTAAAAAATCATGAGTTAAGCTCGTAAGCTACCTGGTTTAGTATATTATATTAAAAATGTATATAATTTATTTTTATATATTAAAGTATGTATATGAATATATTAATTTTTTAACTAATTTAATTTATATAATTTATTAATATATGGTATATGTGATAAATAAATTAAATAATACTCCCTCCGTTTCATTTAGATAGGAAAAATTTCTTTTTTTTTGTGTATCTTTTATATAGAAAATATGTCATTTTAGGTAAATTTTGGGGAGTGGAATGAGACAAAATACCATTTATACCCTTGTCTTAAAAGTTTAATTTGAGGGATATTTTTTAGGGGTATTTAAGTAAATAGAGATGGAAAAAGTAAAATTTTCTTAATTTTCGTGTCCATCTTACTTTTTCTATGTAAATGATACGGAGGTAGTATATAATATAAAATAGCTTAGTAATTTATAGTAAAATAAAAAATTATAGTAATATAATATTTTATTTTTGTTAATATATAATCATATTATTCATTTTTCATAAAAATATTAATTTTAATATATCATTTATGAAAATATAGAAAATATGAATGAAAACTGAAATAAGTTCATTGAGCTCGTTAAACTTATTTAAATCAAGCTCAAGTTTAAGCTCGAGATATATGATATATGAGCTGGTTCAATATTAGCTCGGTTGGCTCGATGCAAGCTCAGATTCAATTCGGGATCGATTTGAGTTCGAACTCGATTATTTTCTAACGAGCCGAGTTTGAACTTTACAAAACTTGATTCGATTACAATCTTATATATGAGGGTTGTTATTGTTATTCTTTTTCCTGTTTTTTGTTTTATTTCATAGAGATTTTAAAATGGATTCTCATTATGGGTGAGATTAAATAGGATGAGATTATGGGAAGCCATGAAGGAGGATTTTTTTAAGAAAAAAAGGGTAGAATGAAAATTTTAGTATAAAATAAGGTATTTTAGTCTTTACATATTTTATTAAAAAAAATAAAATCTTAATACATAAATATACTAATGTATTTGTAAAAAAGAACATATTAGCACCTTATACTCTTAGAATGTCCTATCACACACCTCTATGCTTAAAAATAGTATTAATAATCAACTGGGGCATATACTAAATGCATGTAAAATAAGTGTGCATTGAAGGTGCGTGAATTATTTTTTTTCCTGTTATAGGAAGAGTCCTTCATCTTCTCTCACTTGTTTCTTCAAAGGTACAAAAATTTTTCCATTAATATATAGAGAGTTAGGTTAAAATCAATAAAATTTCTCCACTTTTAAAATCGATAAAATTTCTCCACTTTCTTCATCTTTTCTATATAAATCCAAGTTGTTTTATGTATAATATGTTTGCTTGCTCTTCTTTGCTTCATCAATTGCTAATAGATAACTAGTTAATGAGTTTTGATTTCCTCAATCTTCATGTTTAAAGGTTCCAAGAACTACCATTCCTCCTTCTATATCATCCAATTTAATTATTCAAGGTAAATTCTTTTTCGATTTTCCTCTTCTTGTAAAAAGAAAAAGTTGAATACTTTCTTCTTCCTTTGCCATTATTGCTTCTTGAATGCATTGAAGAAAAAAGAAAAAGATTTAGTTTTTTTGATATTTTTTTTTTGTATATGTTTCTATTATGAACAACCTTTCATTTGATTTCCATTTTAAGCAAACTCAATATTTTATAGCTTGATTATAAATGGAGAATTATGGGTCTTTTCTTCTTCTTCTTCTTCTTCTTCTTTTTCTTCTTCATACACGAGTTGATGAGTTTTAATTATTGGGGAAGAATTGTAACTAAATCCAAATGATTTTGGAAAAAAGAAATTAGGGTTTATAAGATTGGGTTAATCAAAGAAAAAAAAATCAAACTAAGGGATTCTGGATAAATGAATTGCCAAGCTTATGTAATTCACGTTGAACGATGAGCTTATAGCCAGCTGCTCTAGATGCTTAATAATGCCATTTTTTCATTGTATAGGTGTATGCAGGCCCGTCTCTTGGGGGGAGCACCATGAGCAGTTGCTCAGGGCCCCCCAAGGCAAGCCATCAAAATTAAGGGCCTAATTAAGGGTAAAATGCAAACTAAATTAATTCATTTATCAAACTAAATTAAGGGTAAAATGTAAACTATATTAATTCAAGAACTAATTTTAAAATTAAGGGTAAAATTAAGTTTAAAAAATTTTAAAGTAATTAAGGGTACAAGTTAAGGGCCTAATTAAGGGTAAAATGCAAACTAAATTAATTCAAGAACTAAATTAATTTTGAAATCCTAATTAAGGGCCCACCCCCGACACATTGCATTTAATACAAGTTGCATTTATTAAAATTAGGGGCCCATATCTTAAATTATGTTCGGGGCCCCTAAAATGTCCAAGACAGCCCTGGGTGTATGATAGGACATTCAAAAAGTATATGGTGCTGATAGATTTTTTCTTATAAGTATAAATATATAATTATATATTAAGCCAAAAATAAATATTATTGTCAAACCTATCGGAGTAATTTACACCCGTCATCCTCGAAGAATTGACTAACTCACTTTATCATTTCTGAAATTTAAATTTTACATCAATCATCCCTGAAATTAAGAGTTTTTTTTTTTAATAAAGTTATCCTCGACCCAAACTGTCGTCATCTCCGTTAACGACCCCGCGTCGACTCTTAAAATAAATTCATTATAAATTTCATCTATTGTCTCTGAAGAATTCTTTTAATTTCATCAGTCGTCCTCCACTATCCTTAAATAATATCTTAATTTCGCCTATCATCTTTAAAAAATTAATTTAAAATCACATATAATTCATATTAGTGCAGTTATTCTATCCTTGGACTTCTCACTTTAAAAATAAATATCTAACTATCTAAGTAAATCACATATTAATTAGTTTAACAAATCTTAAATAATTTTAAAAAATTCAATTTTTGTTTACATTTAAATGATAATTTCAAATATTTTTTACATTTGAATAATAATAATAATAATAATTATTCTATTTTTATTTTTATAAAATAATATTTAATAATTATTATTACAATTCAACGGTAAAAGATTGAATTATTCAAAAATTTTTAATTTTAAAAATAGTATAATTATTACTGCAATATTTTTTAAAATTATTTTTGACATTAATTATTAATATTATTCAAATGTAGAAATTTTGATTTTTTTTAAAATTATTTAAAATTGGATAATTTTAAAAATTTTATTTTTTTTAAAAAATTTACTAATAGATTTATTAAACTGATTAATAAGTTTTATTTAATTATTAAATTAAATTACTTTATAATTAACAACAATTATTGTTTCAAATAATTTTAAAAAAATAAAAATATTACAATAATAATTATGCTTTTTTTAAAATTAAAAAATTTTAAATAATTTAATTTTTTACAGTTAAATTATAATAATAATTATTAAATATTATTTTATAAAAAATTAAAATAGAATAATAATTATTATTATTTAAATGTGAAAAAAATTATTTAAAATTATCATTTAAATGTAAAAAAATTAAAATTTTAAAATTATTTAAGATTTTTTAAACTAATTAATATGCGATTTGCTTAGATAATTAGATATTTATTTTTAAAGTGAGAAGTTAAAGGATAAAATTATTGCACCAATATAAATTATATGTGATTTTATATTAATTTTTTAGGGATGACGGATAAAATTAAGAGATTATTTTAAAATAATTGATAAAATTAAGAGATTTTTTAAGAACGACGAATGAAATTAAGAGAATTATTTAGGTACGACAGATGAAATTTATTATAAATTTATTTAAGAATTGATGTGACATCATTAATAAAAATAATGACATTTTAAATTAATAATGATTTTATTATAAAATTTTTAATTTTAAAAATAATTAATGTAAAATTTAAATTTCATAATAATTAAGTAAATTAGTTAATTTTTTAAATACGATAAATGTAAATTAGTCCATATGTTGTAGTTTATCTATTCCTTTGCCATCACAGCACCTCTTCTTCTTGCTTTTATCGCACACAGTATACAATGACAACCAGTACGGCCACGAGCCACCAGATCAGCTATCAGGACAGCGTCAGGGTCCATTATAATCCAACGGCTAATTTCAATTGCTGTCGACCAACACTTTTTTTTTTTTCCTTTAATCTTCTACAGAGTACAGAAATACTTTTTCTCATACACTTTTCCATCTCCTACCCCTTCCTAGAAACCCAGCAAAAATTTATTGACTTTTCTTTGTCTAAATTATCACTCTTCACGTCCCTGATTTTCTCTGCGTATCACTCTGCCCCTTTTATTCTTTTCTTTTCTTTTCACAAAGTTAAAGATAAAAGAAAAAGGTTATATATATTCTCATATATATTATATATATATATGATTTTTGCCATATTTCTCACCCTGCTAGTGCTACTCCTCGACAGATAATACTCGTATTCTCCACTCACAACACGCGTCTTGGATTCACAGTCTCGCACCCACGTAAAAACAAGCTCAGTGAAGAAGAGTGTAATCATGGGCATGGGTGTTGTTCCTCTCTTCATTTTTGCTCTCCTATTAGTTTCTAATTGCAGTGAGTTTTTTTACATTTTTTTCTCAAAAATCTAAAATGATAATATGGGTTTTGTGCATTTTGAGTTTTTGTGTTCTGAGTATCTAATCTTATTCCGTTGTTGTTATTTGCAGGCGCAGAGATCTCGAACAAGATCGGAGTAAACTGGGGTACGCTTGGAAACAACCTCCCATCTCCATCGCGGACAGTGGAGCTAGCCAAATCTCTCAACGCAAAACGCATCAAAATATACGACGCCAATCCACATATCCTTAATGCTCTCAGAAATACCGACTTTCAAGTCTCAATCATGGTACCCAATGAACTTATTCCCAATATTTCTAAAAGCCAGTATCTCTCCGATCACTGGGTAAAAACCAATGTCGTCCCTTATTACTCTGATGTCAAAATCCGATATCTCCTCATCGGAAATGAAATCCTTACAAATCCTGATATCGGAACATGGTACAATCTTGTACCAGCCATGCGTCGAATCAAGAGTTCCCTGAAATCCCATAAAATTCACAAGATAAAAGTTGGGACAACATCGGCGATGAATGTCCTAGAATCGTCATTCCCACCATCAAATGGCACTTTTCGGTCGGATATTTCGGATCCAATAATCAAACCGATGTTGCAGTTCTTAAACCGAACCAAATCGTTCTTTTTCCTTGATGTCTATACTTATTTCCCTTGGGCCGATGATCCCGTAAACATCAATCTTGATTACGCCATTTTTAAGGCAAAAAATGTAACATACACGGACCCAGTCACCAACCTCTATTACACCAATCTTTTTGACCAAATGATAGATGCTGTAATCTTCGCTATGAAACGACTCGGATACCCTGACATCCGGATTTTCATTGCCGAGACAGGTTGGCCCAATAATGGAGATATCGATCAGATCGGAGCTAATATTTACAATGCTGCCACCTACAACCGCAACGTTGTTAAAAAGCTCACGGCCAAACCCGCCATTGGCACTCCGGCCCGACCCGGATCTGTACTGCCCTCTTTCATCTTCGCATTGTTTAATGAGAATATGAAGCCGGGTCCTGGTACGGAGCGGCATTTCGGGTTGCTATATCCCAACGGTACGAATGTGTACGAGATCGATCTTAGTGGGAAGATGCCGGAATCGGAGTTTACAAAGCCACTGCCGGCACCGACAAATAATCAACCGTATAAAGGAAAGGTGTGGTGCGTGGTGAGTAAAGGAGCCAATAGGACAGCTTTGGGCGATGCATTATCGTATGCTTGTTCGCAGTGGAATAAAACTTGCGACCCGCTTCGACCCGGAAAACAGTGTTATGAACCGAACTCTTTGGTTTGGTACGCCAGCTACGCTTTTAGTTCGTACTGGGCCCAGTTTAAGAAGATTGGTGGGACCTGTGAATTCAATGGCCTTGCAACCAAAACGCCTAAGGATCCAAGTAAGTAAATTCATTTTCAGTCGTGAACCTTAAAACACTTTTTTTTTCACCCAAAATATCATATGTTTTTAGGATATATTTTTCTGTGCACTAAATATATATTTTAAAAAACAGAGTATATTTTTAGCATGTTAAATATATACTAAAAATATATTTTTGAAAAAGAATATTTTTAAAATTGAGAATTAAAAAAATATATTTTTGTAACTTTATTCATACATACTACAATAATTTTGTGTAGGTTTTGGACACTGTAAATTCCCAAGTGTGACTCTTTGAGGCATGCGGGCATTGGATGACGCGCGGGTGAAGTGATTTGCTGCCCCTTTTTTTAGATGCTTGAGAGTAATGAAATAAATTAATCAATTCTTTTAGGAATTATTATTATTATGATTATTCAAAATGGGCTCCTAAATCACTTTGCAGCAGTTTTTTTTTTTTTGGGTTTTGATATGTAACTTTTTCAATGAAAAAGGGTTATTTGATTAAATTATATATGCTAATTATGGCATAATTTAGTTTAGTTTGTAGTAAAAGGATTGTAACGGCTAATGTAATGTGTTGCTGAACACATATGCAAGCAAATCAAAATGGGGTGCTTTTGTTAGTATTTTAATATGTTGAGTTTATATATAAATGAAGCAGACACCCAACGGCTATTTTGTGTCTGTAATCTGAAGTGGTGGTCCTTCATCAGCATGGAGAGAGACAGGCTTTTATTGTTTGGACGACCTTTGAGTATTTATGAGTGCTGTTGTCAGATGCCATGTTAACATTAATGAAAGGGACATGTGCTTGTTCTCAACTTGTAAAAAAAAAAAATTACGCCGTTTAAAATTTGTTATTATAGTGTTTTAATAATTTTTTTGTGTAAATAGTTTTTCATTTTTTTTTATAATTTTGTGTAAACATTTTTTAATTAACATTAGTTATTGAAATTAATACTGATTTTTAACTTTAAAATGCTTAAATTTATAGAAAGAGTAAGAAAAACTTATATGTTAAATTAAATATAATTTTAGAGTTTCCCAATTCAGAAATTTTAGAATTATAAATTGGTATTCCACTGGTCAAGGAACACTTAAAGCACTCTTTTCAAAAATCATACACTAAAAATAATATATTTTAAAATATTCAAATATCATTACTCATTAGTGCATCTTTCGCTGCTTGACTGTTTACATATGCCAATCTGTTATTATTTCTTCTTTTTGATAAATAGGTGGAGATGAATGCTAGATTGAATAACTGGATATAATATTATGATTCAGGTAACTAAATAAAGTTGTCCTTTTTTATAGTAATATTTTTTATTAATTAATAAAAAGATTTTCTTATAATAGTAAAATAAATTAAAAAAATAAACAAATTATTATCACTTAAAAATAAAAAAATAATTATCGCTTTTTTCTTTTAACAATTGATGTAGAAAATCACTTTTATGAGCCAAAACTTCATAAGCTTAATCCAAAAGAGAAAAAAAAATAAATTATTTGAAAGGTATTTTGGCGTACATTGCAAAATATTTTAAATACAATTTAATAGAGCTTCGACTTAATAGTTTAATTTGAGTGAAGTGATGGATCCAATCAAATTTAAATATTATAGTTTTTTCTTAGGTGACTTAGAAATTTGCTGGAGTTTTTAAAATTGATAAATTTTAAATATATTTAGCCTTCATTTGAAAATTTTAATATTATTGAGATTTTGAGCCGAATAAATGGAGTATTTTTAATTGAATTTAAATGTTTTTTTTTAAAATAGCTGTTCAAATAATAAAAAGAGTATAAGACAAGTGTATGTTCAATTGAAAACAGCAATAAATTTAAAAACCATATACGTAATAAAATAATCTCATTGAAAAACTTGTTGATGTTCAACGTGTGAACGAGTCCCAATAAACATCAAGAGGAAACCACTTTTTTTTTTCTTTAGGCTTTTTTTTTTAATATTTTTCCCAGCAGATTTGCTAACTGTAAACTTTAATTTTCCCCTTAGAAATTAGAATGTGTCCCCGTATTGGAATGCCAATGCTGTCCATTGTTACAACCGAAATAATTTATTATTATTATTATTATAAATTTTAAAATTTTTAATAAAATAATTATTAAATAAAAATTACTAAAATAAGAGAATTTTTAAATGAATTTAAGGAAATAATAAAACAAATTTTGTCAAAAAAGGATTGCAATAAACATATATTGAAGCTATAATTAATTCCATTGTTTATCTTCTCACATGGTACACAGAGACAACACTCTAAATCAAATTTTCTTTGACTTTATTAGAGATTATAAGACATTAAAGGTCTATGGTCTCATCAATTAATTCATGATGGAGCTGTTATATGAGCATGAAGAACTTTAATAATTTCTCAAAGGAAAAAATGTTTTCACCATCATTGGTTCTCAGAAGTATTTAGTCCTAGCAATGAATAAAATTTCAAATTATAATTAAGAGATTCGTATTAAATCCAACAAATATTTGTAATGGTAGATGAAATATTCATGAAATTAATAGATAATATTTTATTTTATAAAAATTTTAAAAATTATTTATTTTAATTAACAAATCTATATTTTTCTATTACATTTCTATTTTAATATAAAACATAAAGGAGTGTGTATTATTCAAATTTAATCAAAAATAAAATTAAACTGATAAAATTTAGTTATCTTGTTTTTTATTTGGTACGTTTTTAATTTCAAAAATTGTCTATTTTTTATTCCATTATTTTAATGTTAGTAATCAAATTAACTAAAATAATTAAATTTTATTTATTAATATATTAAATATAATTTTTAGCAATAATATAATATTTTCTCTGTTTCGATTTAAATAATATTTTAGAAAATTTTACTAATACTAAAAACCTAAATAGAATTACTAGTTTACTCTTAATTAATAGTTTATTTTTTCTATGGAGGACAATTGTATGCTTTCGAAACCTTTCACCTTGGAGAAATTCAGGCAAGCAATCTTTCAGATGAATCCTAATAAATCTCCAGGGCCGGATAGCATGAATCCAGTCTTCTACCAGAAATTTTGGGATTTAATTGGTACATATATTTTTCCACAATTGTTGTCAGTGGCTTGATAGTGGACAGTTCCATGAGTCCCTCACTGATACTGCAATTGTTTTGATCCCTAAAAAATCAGAGCCGGAGACTCTTAAGGATTTAAGGGCAATCTCTTTGTGTATTGTCCTATATAAAATTTGTTAGAAAACAGAAAAAAGAAAATTATCCTAGAAAGGAAAGCTCTTATTCTGGATCCCTACAATCAAGCAATTGTAATTATTGTAATCAAACCAATTTAGAAAAAATAATGTGTATAAAGATGTAATGGCAGAATATCAATAATATATGAAAAAAAACTTTAAATTATTTTTAACATGGTATCAAAGCTCGGTTTGATCACAATTAACTGTGTTCTTATCTGAGCTTCATCATCTACCCAAATTCAACTTACCTGGAAGTATGAGTGGTGAGTCCGAGAGCTCAACTTCAACAGGAGCAACTGAAACACTAAACATGGATGCTTCTGCCGCTCAACTGCTACAGATTCTCCAAAACTTAACCAACAAATCTAGCCAAACAGAAACCACCAACAACCAAGTTGTTAATTTAACAGTCAAGCTAAATGAATTCAATTACACCCTCTGGTCTCGATTAATGGAGATTGCGATCAGCGGCAAAGGGAAACTCGACCATATACTGGGAGCCTCTCCTCCACCTTCATCTGATGGAACCTACATCAAATGGAAACAATCAGATTCAATTGTTTTCTTATGGATAATAGAAAATATAGAAGCAGATCTAGCTGTTCAATATGTTCAGCATGCAACCGCCAGAGAACTGCGGGACAGTCTAGCCACAACGTTCCAAACGGGCAGCGATTCCCTACAAATTTTTGATGTAACAATAAAAGCCAACAATCTCAAACAAGGAAATATGACCATTGAAAAATATTTTGGAAACTTACAGGCGATTTGGAAAGAGATAGATCGCCGGATGCCCAATCCGATGAAGCACCAGGAAGATATTGACACCTTCAATCAGATTCAACAAGAAATGAAACTTTTCCAGTTTCTCGCTGGAATACATGACCGATTTGAAACGGAATGGCGGGACATCCTTAAGCAGGATCCTCTCCCATCAGTCGAAAGGGCGTATGCTATGATCAGAAGAGAGGTTGCACGGCGAGGCATACTGGGACCAGAGAGAGATGAATAATTGAACCCAGAAGCCTCACAAATCGGTCCAGGCCTTGTAGCCAAATCCCGGTCAGATCTCGCCCGAACAGTGGCTAAATCATCATTCCGGAGTGAGGAAGTGGATAAATCGAAACTCAAGTGCAAAAATTGTGGGGGAACGAGGCACACGAAAGAAGGGTGTTTCAAGATAATCGGCTACCCCGACTGGTGGACAGATAACAAAAAAAAGGGAGCCAAGGGAAGAGCTACAGTGGTCGTGGTAGGCAACGAAGCCACTATCAGTACCGGAGAGGAAGAGATTAGGATAGGGGGTCAGGTGGCTGTTTCCTCGGTTGCTCTTGGAAATGAATCACATAAAGGGAACGAAGGAGGTAAAGGGTTTGGGGGAGAATTTCCCGTAAACCCCTACTCTTTTAATTTTGCCTCATTTAAACCTAAATTTTCTAGAAATTACACTTTGTTCACAAGGAGTAAAGATGATCTAGAATTTTCTGAAGTTGATGAGAAAGGACCTGAACTTTCTGCAAATTTCAATTTAGCTCTTACTTTGTTCACAAGGAGTAAAGATGATCCATTAGAAACCAAAAATGTCGAAAGAGAACCACAAAAATTAAAAAATTGGCTTTCAGACTGTGGGGCTACTGATACGATGTCATACGAACCATTAGACTTTAAACTAAGAACAACTCCTCGGAAAACTTATATTCGAACTGCAAATGGGGGGTACTCATCTATTGAAGGGGTAGGAGAAATAGAAATTTCCCCAAATCTTAGAGTTTCCAATTGCTTATATGTGCCTAGTCTATCTCATAAACTCTTATCAGTGAGTCATGTTACTAAAGAGCTAAATTGTTCTGTACTGATGCATCCAACTTTTTGTGTTCTACAGGATATCCAGACAGGGAGGATTATTGGACATGGCACTGAACACGGAGGCCTGTACTACGTGGACAAGGTGGACAAAAAAGGTACCGTAATGCTGGCTCATGGGACTGTGGATCGGCAAGTTTGGTTATGGCACCGAAGACTTGGACATCCATCTACAGGGTACCTTAGAATTCTGTTTCCTAAGTTTTTTAAGAACAATAATCATGTATCCTGTGAGATCTGTATCTTAGCTAAAAGTCATAGGCAAATTTTTTCACAGAGTAATACTAGAACTGATATGCCTTTTGCACTTATACACTCTGATGTTTGGGGGCCTGCACCCATACCTAGTCATAATGGTTTTTTTATATTTTCTTCTCTTTATTGAGGATTGTACTAGGATTACTTGGGTTTATTTTTTGAAAAATAAATCAGAAGTATCTGAAAAATTTGTTATCTTTTATAACCTTGTTCAAACACAGTACCAAAGACAAATTAGGATACTACGTTCTGACAATAGGGGGAATATATTAACCACAGTATGCAGGAGTTTTTCAGAACCCATGGACTCATTCACCAAACCACATGTCCTTACACTCCACAACAAAATGGGGTGGCCAAATAGAAAAATAGGATTCTTTTAGAAATGACCCGAGCCCAAATGATAGATCTCATGTACCAAGAAACCTATGGCCAGAAGCTATTGCCACAGCTGCTTACCTAATAAATCGATTACCCACAAAAATTCTAAACTTCAAAACTCCACTTGATACCTTAGCCCAGCTTACCCAGATTCCATCGGTCCTCACCCTTCCTCCTCGGATCTTTGGTGTACAGTTTATGTTCATATCCCGAAGATTAATCGTACAAAGCTTAATGCATGAGCGGTTAAGTGTGTTTTTGTGGGGTATGGAGCCCAAAAAAAGGGATACAAATGTTATGACCCTGTTAACCAACACATGTACACCACTATGGACTGTGATTTTTTGAAAACAGAATATTACTTTCAAACTCAATCCAGTGGTCAGGGGGAGACATCAAAACAAGACCCACTGAATTGGCTCATTAGTTCAAACGTGTCAGCTAGTCCAAACTTGTCTGCCAATCCAAACTTGTTGATTCCGATCCAAACAGAACAAGCAGGTACTGAGTCTACTACTGAACACGAGGTATTACCTCCAGAATCAAATTTTCCCATGTCCTCTTTGTCTGATACTCCTGAGGTAAGTACTCCTAGTACAGAACTTAATGCTTCCGCTAATGTTGAGACTAATGAAATGATGGACAGAAATGAGGTACAAACTAGGTATATATTACCTGCCAGGAGTAACTGAGGGATACCACCAAAAAGATATGAGCCTAAGCATGGACCACGAAATTCCAGATATCCAGTGGTAAATCTAGTCAGGAGGAGTCTTTCTGAAGAAGCAAAAGCTTTCAACACTACTTTGTATTCAGAAAAGATACCAAGAACAGTAGAAGAAGCCCAACAAAGTGAGGAGTGGCAACAAGCAATGGAAATTGAGATGGAGGCACTCATGAAAAATGGCACATGGGATAAATGCATGTTACCGGTCAACAAGAAACCAGTGGAATGCAAATGGGTGTTTACAATTAAACATAAAGCTGATGGTTCGATTGAGCACTACAAAGCAAGGCTAGTAGCCAAGGGATACACTCAAACCTACGGAATCGATTATTCTGAGACATTCTCCCCAGTTGTAAAATTAGACACAATTAGAGTACTTTTCTCCATTGCTGCTAATCGTGATTGGCCACTACATCAATTTGATGTGAAGAATGCTTTCTTGCATGGTGACCTTAAAGAAGAAGTATATATGAAAGCTCCTCCTGGTTTCTCAGAAAACTTTAAAAGTGGAGAAGGATGTCGATTGAGAAAGGCTCTTTATAGGCTAAAGTAATCTCCAAGGGCATGGTTTGGCCGGTTCACTGCAGTCATGAAAAGATATGGATACATGCAGAGTAATTCTGATCATATCTTATTTCTAAAAAGAAGAAATGATCTTGTCACATGCTTGATAATCTAAGTCAGAGGCGGAGATAAAGGGGGTCCCATGGGGCCCTGTTCCCCCCTCAGTTAAAAATAAAAAAATTTTAGGTATATTTGAGAATGAATATTACATTGGTTGAGATGGAACAGCTTGGCCTTACTATGTGAGAGCACGCAACTTCGATCCACACTCCCAACATTTTTCATCCTTTTTTTTTCAATCTTTAAAACTGGGCCTTTTAATCAAGCCCATTACAAACAAACAAGATTTGTCAATGACTCTGCCCATTACAAACAAACAAGAATAACTTAATTGTGACTCTTTCTCTTCTTTCTCACGTTTCTTCTTCGTTAATTCCTTTTTCTTTCTTTTTTTTTCCAGATAACAGTTTCTTCCTTTTTCAATTTCATTCTTTCACCGATTGGCACCAGCAAGGCAGCGGCAACAAGTTAAGAATAGGTACACCACTTACTTTTAATCTCATATTTATTTTGTTGCAATTTTTTTATCTTGCTAAAATGAATTGAAATTTGAAAAATAATGAATTAAGAAATTGGCTTGAATACTTGAGGACATTATAAATTTGAAATGTTTAATTTGATTTTGTAGTATGAAGTTTTTTTTTTTGAGAAAAGTAGTATGAAGTTAAATTGAAATTATTATTTTTTTGTAGTTTATAATCTGGAATTTTTTTATTTCTTTTATAATTTGATATTTTTAATGTTTAGTATTTGATAAATTGAAATGGCTACTATATATCTATTGACTATTGTGATTGAATTATTTTTCTTATTCTTTGTAGTTATATGGAGCGATATTTTAAAAAATTAAGACCAAGTAGTGAAGAGTCGCCATCAGTTAATCAAAATATTCAATCGACTCAACCACATAAGGAAGCAATTGTTCAACCGGTACCACCAAAAGAACCTACTATTCAACAACATGAGATTGATATAGAAAATATTCCTTCTGATCCGGGATTACGACCTAGCATAATGAGTTATCCACCTGATGTCCGAGATCAGGTACGTAGAGCCTATTTATATAAAAGGTCCATGTCAACCACGCAATCATACTTTTCCTAAAAGAGTAGAAGGAGGTAGAGAAAGGAAATTTATATTATCGTGGTTTGATGATTTTAGTGATTGGTTAGAATATAGTATTGAAAAAGATGCGGTATTTTGTTTGTATTGTTATCTTTTTTCACCCGGACATAGTGAAAGAGGTCATAATACTTTTGTATCTGAAGGTTTTTCAACTTGGCGAAAGAAAGAGAGAATAAGAGATCATGTAGGAAAACACGATTCTTTGCATCATAGGTGTCGATTAGCTTGTCAAGATTTAATGAATCAAGAGCAACACATTGAATTTGCTTTTTCAAAACATTCTGAAAAGTCAAAGCGTGAGTATCGCTGTAGATTATATGCATCATTACTTGCTCTTCGCTATCTTTTGATGCAAGGTCTACCTTTTCGAGGACATGATGAATCTGAAACTTCATTAAATCAAGGAAATTTCATTGAATTTGTTAAAGTATTGGCTTTAACTAATGAAGAAATTAATAGTGTTGTGCTTCATAATGCTCCTGAAAATCACAAGCTCACTTCTCCTATTATTCAAAAAGATATCATTAGTGCATGTGCATTTGAGACAACAAAAGCTATTATTTCAGATATGGGCAATGATTTGTTTTCTATTCTAGTTGATGAATGTCGAGATGTTTCAGTTAAAGAGCAAATGGGTGTTGTTGTACGGTATTTGAATGAACAAGGGTGTGTGGTTGAAAGGTTTATTGGTGTTGTTCATGTACATGATACAAGTGCCTCAACGCTTCTAGCAGGTTTGAAGTCTTTCTTTTGTACTTATGGCTTAAGCATATCTGGTTTGAGAGGACAAGGGTATGATGGGGCTAGTAACATGCGGGGTGAATTCAATGGCCTCAAAAGTTTAATTTTAAAGGAAAATCCAAGTGCTTATTACATTCACTGTTTTGCCCATCAACTCCAACTTACTCTTGTTGCAGTTGCTAAAAAGCACCATAGTGTATGTTCATTTTTCCATACTATTAATCGTTTGGTGAATATAGTTGGAGTTTCTTGTAAAAGAAAAGAAATGCTTCGAGAATTGCAAATGGAAAAAGTGGCAAAAGGAATTGAAGAAGGTATCATAAAAAATGGACGAGGGTTGAATCAAGAGATGACATTGAAGAGGCCGGGAGATACTCGTTGGGGTTCTCATTACGGTACGCTTATTAATTTGATTCATTTATTTTCTTCAGTTGTGGATATTGTTGATTATGTTAGAGATAATGGGATTGATGATTCACAAAGGGGTGAGGCCATTAAAATGTTTGATATTGTGATTCAATTTGAATTTGTGTTTGTGTTGCATCTTATGAAATTGATTTTGGGAATCACAAATGAGTTGTCTCAAGTTTTACAAAAGAGGGATCAAAATATTGTGAATGCTATGAATTTGGTAAAAGTGTCAAAACTCTGTTTGCAGGATGTTAAAGATAATGGTTGGGAGGATTTATTGAAAGAAGTGTTTGAATTTTGTGCTAAAAATGAAATTAGTGTGATAAATATGGACGAGCATGTTTTTGTTCCAAGATCAAAGCGGGGAATGGAACCAATGACAAATCTCCATCATTATCGAGTTGAGCTTTGTTATTCAGTAATTGATATGCAACTTCAAGAGTTGAATAGTCGATTTGATGAAGTTAATACAAAGTTGCTTTTGTGTATGGCTTGTCTTGATCCTAAAGATTCATTTTCTGCATTTGATGTGAGCAAATTAGTTGAACTTGCAAAGTTTTATCCCTCTGACTTTTCGCCAGTTGATTTAATTGAACTCCAATCTCAACTTCAGAACTTCATTGTTGATGTGCGTTTGGATAAGAAATTTTCTGAATTGAAAGGAATTGGAGATCTCGCCAAAACTATGGTTGCTATAAAAAAGCATAAAGTTTTTCCTTTAGTGTATCTGTTAATCAAATTGGCATTGCTTTTACCAGTTGCTACAGCTACAGTGGAAAGAGCTTTCTCCGCAATGAAAATTATTAAGAGTTCACTTCGTAATAGCATGAGAAATGAGCTGCTAAATGATTGTTTAGTTACCTATATTGAAAGAGATGTATTTGCAAGTATTGACAATGAAACAATTATGAATAGATTTCAATCAATGAAAAATAGGCGAGGAATATTGTAATTTAATGTTTTAAATTTTCTTTGTATCCAACATTTTTCTTGTTTTATTTATTTTATTATAAATGTTATTTTTGTGAATTATAAATTTTAAGTTGAATTGGACCCCCCTTATCTAAAATCCTGGCTACGCCACTGATCTAAGTGGACGACATGATCATTACTGGGAATGATCACGAGGAAATGAAGAAACTCAAGGAGCACCTATTCAGGGAATTTGAGATGAAGGATTTGGGGAGGTTAAAATACTTTCTTGGAATAGAGGTCCTAAGAGCTAAACAAGGGATCTTTATTTCACAAAGGAAATATATTTTGGATCTACTAGCTGAAACAGGCTTAGTAGATTGTAAACCGGCAGAAACTCCCCTTTAAATCAATCATGGTTTAAAAATAGAAGAAAATGGTAAACATGTAAATCAAGAGCAGTATCAGAGATTGGTTGGTAAGCTAATTTACTTATCTCACACTAGGCCAGATATAACCTATGCGGTGGGAGTCATCAGCCAGTTCATGCATAAACCACAAGTGCAACATATGAATGCTACCCTAAGGATTGTACGTTATCTGAAGGGTACAGTAGGGAAGGGGGTGCTATTCCAGAAACATGAGAATCTTGAAATTCAAGGTTATACAGATGTTGATTGGGTAGGAAGTCCAGTAGATAGGAGATCAACATCTGGATTTTTTACTCTTGTTGGAGGGAACCTGGTAACCTGGAAAAGCAAGAAACAGAAGGTAGTAGCTCTTTCAAGCGCAGAAGCCGAGTTTAGAGGAGTGGCTAGAGGATTAGCTGAAATACTTTGGCTATGGAAGTTGTAAGAAGAGATTGGATTCCCTGTTGAAGGAGCATGTCAGTTAAAATGTGATAATAAGGCGGCAATCAGTATCTCCGAAAATCCGGTGCAACATGATCGCACCAAACATGTGGAGATAGATAGACACTTCATCAAGGAAAAACTTGAAAATGGGATCATAAGTCTTCCGTATGTAAGGTCAGAAGAACAGCTTGCAGATATCTTGACTAAAGCCATTCCGGCACGAGTATTCAATGATGCACTGTCCAAGTTGAGTATCTGTGATCCGACGACTCAACTTGAGGGGGAGTGTTAGAAAATAGAAAAAAGAAAATTATCCTAAAAAGGAAAGCTCTTATTCTGGATCCCTACAATCAAACAATTGTAATTATTGTAATCAAACCAATTTAGGAAAAATAATGTGTATAAAGATGTAATGGCAGAAGATCAATAATATATGAAAAAAAAACTTTAAATTCTTTTTAACAAAATTATTGCAAAGGTGTTGACGAACAAACTTAAGAAAATTCTTCTAAGAATTATTTCTGATGCCGAATCGGCTTTTGTGCCAGGTAGGTTAATAATGGATAATATTTTTATTGCTTTTGAACTTATCCATAGCATGAAATCTAAGAAAAGTGGGTCCAAGGGCAATGTGGCTTTGAAGATTGACACAACCAAGGCTTACGACATAGTTGATTGGAAATTTCTTGAGTTGGCTATGCTAAAAATGGGATTTAATCAGAGATGGGTTTGGTTAGTGATGCTTTGTATTATCTCGGTTAAGTACTTTGTAGCTTTTAATGGTAACGAGATAGGTCCTATTATCCCTAAAATAGGGTTGAGGCAAGGCTGTCCCTTATGTCCCTACCCTTTTTTCTTATGTGTGGAAGGGCTTTTAGCATTATTTCAAAAGGTTTAGCTTTAAGGCCAACTACATGGTTGTAAAGTATATAAACAAGCCCCTAACGTCTCTCATCTCTTATTTGTTGATGACTCATTCTTCTTTTTTAGAGTAAATGATAGAGAATGCACTAACGTAAAAGCAAATATTGCATGTATGTGAATAAGCATCTGGCCAATTAGTTAACTTTTAGAAGTCTGGTATTTTCTTTGGAGCGAATGTTTTGGAAGGTATGAAGCGGAGGATCTCTAGCAGTTTGGGTGTGTCTAATCCATTAGATATGGGTCATTATCTGGGACTTCCCTCTCTTATTGGGAAGGATAATAGAAGAGTGTTTTCTTTTCTAAAGGACCATATGTTAAAAAGAGTTCACTCATGGCATAGTATATTGCTTTCAAGATCGGGGAAAGAGATTTTAATAAAGTCAGTTGCTCAATCCTTAGCATCCTACAGTATGGAGGTCTTTATGATTCCTATCTCTACCTGTGAGGAGTTGCAAAGGTTCCTTAACTCTTTCTGGTTTTGGGTTCGAATGGCTCAACTGGGATCATCTTTGTGCAAGGAAAATTCATAGAGGTATGGGGTTCCAGAATTTTCATCTTTTTAAGTTAGCGATGATTGGGAAACAAGGCTAGAGATGTCTCTCAAATCCTTGTAGTCTTCTAAACTGAATTTTCAAAGCTAGATATTATCCAAGAGGAAATTTTTTTTCGGCTAATCTGGGTTTCAACCTAAGCTATACATGGAGAGGACTTTGGAATTCCCAAAAATTACTTAAAGAAGGTGTGAGATGGAGAGTTAGAATTGGTACAAATATTAAAATATGGGGCTATCCATGGTTGCTTCGCAAATGTAATGAAAATTTGGATCATTTCCTTGTGAAGGTGAGAATCAGAGAAGATGGGACCAGGAGAAGTTGCATGTTTTATTTTCTCTGGAAGAGATTCAATATATTAATTCTCTTCCTCTCACTGGCAGAGAAGTACCTGATGATCTTGTATGGCATCACAACAAGAAGGGTTTTTATACTGTCAAGTTTGCATATTTCGTGGCTTGGGACTTATGGGGCAATAAGGATATAGCTAGTACTGATTCTTTTGACTGAAAATGCTTGTGGAACTTAAATCTACTTGGTAAGGTTAAGAATTTTCTTTGGCGAGTTGTTAGGAATATCTTGCCTACTAAGTCGAGACTTATCCAACGTGGAATGGATTTAGATGAATTTTGTGATATTTGTAGCGATGTGGAAGATATAATCCATGTTTTGTTCAATTGTGTCAAAGCAAAGGAATGCTGGTTGTTATGGGGATTAGATAATAATATATCGTTGTCTAGTTTTGATAACTTCGGTATGTTTCTCTTCAGTCTTTTGAACAGATATGATGATGATCGGGCTGGTTGTTTTTGTTGTCTTACTTGGAGAATATGGTATCCTCGGTATGTGTTGAAATAACAGGGAATCAATTTGCTTGCTTCTGATATAGTCGACTTCGCTCATTCTTTTTTCACTAATTGGTGCAATGTTGGGGGTGTTAATGGAAGGGCTGCAGGCACTGTGAGGGACAATAGAGCCACTCATATTGGTAGATGGGAGAAACCGACATCGGGATAAAAGTGTAATGTTGATGCTACTCTTTCTGCATCGTTCTAGATGGCTTTCTTCAGGGCTGTAGTTCGAGATGGGAATGGTGCCTTTATATCAGCTTGCTCAGGTCCTTTACAATATTATGAAAATGCGAAAATAGAGGAGATTTTGGCGCATAGAACTGCTTTGGAGTGGCAGGTATCTCATGTACATGTTGAGGGCCTAGTGGAGATTGATGCCAAGGAAGTTGCTGATGCCTTCTCAGTTCATTCCACTGACAATTTTGAGTTTGAAATGTTGTTACAAGTCTGCTATGGTTTACTACATACTCGGCCAGAGATTTCTCATTGTTGGGTTCCTCATCTTGCAAATCAAGTTGCTGATTGATTAGCTATAAGCTCTTTTAGTCAATCTTTTATTGTTTATTGGGATTATATTCCTAGTTTTTATTGCTCATGTGCTTTCTTCTAATTTGATTTAATATATTTCCTAAGTTTTCTTCAAAAAAATAGTTTATTTTTTCAACATTTACCTCAATTAACTTTCTCACTCATTAATAATAACATTGAACATATATGACAAATTGGTAAATAATGTTTAAATTTTATCTTAATATTATTGAACGTTAAATATTTTGTATCAAGATTAATACTCTAAAACATTATTTAAAGATGGAAGAAGTATTTATTATGTGATTTTTTATTGATAATATTTGATAACTAATTTTTATTAATATATTTCTTTTTTATTATTATTCTTATATTAATAATATATGAATTAATGATATTTAAATTTAAACTTAAAATAATTTGGTTAATTCGATTATAATTCAGTTTGGTTATATTTAATTATCTTATTAATTTTGATTTGGTTCAATTATTATTTTAAAAATATTAAAAATTTTAATTAATTTAAATTTTAATTCGGCTCGATTTAATTAACTGAATGCATATGTCTATTATCATTAAATTTTTTAATGAATAGCATTAAATATAGAAAAAAAAAAAAACAAGTTAGCCAAAAAAACACTATTTAAATTTTAGCCTAACTAAATAAAAAGACAATAACACCCTTATTATTATTTCCTAATTTGAAAAGAGAATTTTTTTTTCTCTCCAAGTTTTCATAATAAACCACGTTGGTGAACTAGCTAATACTATGACCATGTGCAATTGATTGCGTTTGGCTCTGATCAAAATCTGGACTTTATAAGTTATTAGGAATATTAGTTCGTAGTACAATAACAGTAATAATACTTTCCGTAGCTCCAACCTCAATAAGAAAAAATAACATCCTCTGCTGTTTTTTTTTTATAATTTTTTTCATATATATTTTAGTTATTTTATAAAAATATATAATAAATTTAAAATATACTTTTAAAATAAAAAATTATCATATATATAATAAACTCATAATAAACCATATAAATTTAATAAATTAATAAACTAATCATAAATTTTTATAAATTTAAATATATTTTAAAAATATGATAAATTTATAAATTTTTTTATTTTTGTTGATATTTTTGTCAAAAACCCCAACAAAAATAATAGAGCCTCTTAAATGGGCTGGGCTTGATATTAGTAACATAATTTAAGAGATATTTACATAATTACCATAAAAAATAATTTTTATTATAAAAAAACTATAAAAATTAAAAATATTTATATTTTTTAAAAAAGTTAGTGTAAAATTTTAAAAATAAATTATTTCTTAATAAAATATATTTTTTTAAAATATCTCTTCCGTCATTATAATATTTTATTTTAAATTTTTATTTTTTTAAATATAAATATTAAAATGAAAATATTCTAATAAAATAATAAAAATTAATATTTTAAATTATTTTCATCATATAAAAATTATAATTTTTTATAAAAAGAGAAAATTTTAATTTTAATTATAAATAAAAAGTAACACTAAAAAAATAAAAATAAAATAAGACTTATAAAAATGTATTAATAAAAATATTAAATTTATTTTAAAATAAATTTTACATATTATACACATAAAGAAATACACATAATTTTATTTTGTAGATATATAGTACATATGTTGTAGATGTATTATAGATGTTATAGATGTTCTATAGATATTGTGTATATTTTATGTAAAAATTATTGAATGTTGTGTGAATATTGTATAAATATTATGTATATATTTTAAAAATATAAAATTAAATTAAATTAAATTAAATAAATATTAAAAATATTATATATATATGTTGTAGATTTATTGTAGGTGTATTGTTGATGTGTTGTATATGTGTAGATATAGTTTTTATTATTGAGTGTATATTTTTATATATTATATATATATAATATATATTTTTGTATATTAAAAATATGATATTAATTTTTTTAAATAAAAAAATTAAATAAAATAAAATGCAAAAAATAAAAAAATTTTAAAAAAATTATTGAAAAGTAAAAGTTTAAAAAAAAAATCATGGCACCCTTGTTTTTGAAAACTAAAAATTTTTTTACGTGCATGGTGTAATTATCTCATAACTTAATATGGCTTGATACAGGAGAGAATTAAAAGGAATTTGCATTTTTAATTTTTGTTTTTAAATATATTGATCATATTTTTTATTTTTAATTATTTCCTTTTCCATTTTTTTTTACTTTTTTTATTTGTTATATTCAAAATTATGTTTTTGATGGCTTTCGTTTTCACATTTGTACGATTTTCTTAAAACTTAATATATGCAGAATATACTCACAACATATGTAGCACATGCAAAAAATATTTACAATATATTTATATTACTGTTGATAATATTATATATATTTTTACTTAAAATTTAATATATGAACTAAATTTATACGATATATAAATTAAATTTTAAAAAAATATAAACAATATATGTGTATTTAGTTAAAGCTTAATATAAGTATAGCATGTGCAAAATATATAGTTAATATATGTTGGATTATTTATATGGACTAATATTTATATGTTAAATATAATATAAGCTTAAAATAATTTTATGTCATATATATATACTATCATAAAAGGTTTAGCCTAAATATTAAAGTGATCTAATTTGGTTTAGGTTAATTATGGGCATATTTGTAAGTTATAAAGTATGGGTCTATATGTGTAGATACTCTAATGTAATTTCTAATTTTATGATGGGCTAAATTGAAAATAGAAGAAATCTTCAAAAGACATTAGGGTTATGGTCCCCAAATTATGTGTTTGAGTTTCTTATATATCCCATCATATATAAGATAAGTAAGAAGTTTGAAGAGCTTAGAATTTCTCTAAAAAGCAAAACCTCTCAAACACATCAATTTGGAAGATCAAAACCATAAGGCTAAGGATTCAGATCTTCCATATGAATTCAGGTACGCTTCCGCTTTCAGTTTTATTTAATTATTCTTGATGATTTAACATGAATGATCTTGAATTGATGATGGTTTTCATCAATAGATTTTGATCCTACAATTGGTATCAGAGCTTATTCATGTTTAATCATTGAGATTCAAGTTATTTTATTGTTGTTTTGGATATGGATTAAGACTTGGTTCATTTATGATAAAATTTTGGTTAAATTGAGTTGTGATTTATACAGTATATGTTTGTGGATATGTATAAATTTTTCTTCATATGGGTCCCATTAATTATTATGTGTTGAAATATTTCTTCATATGGGTCCCATTAATTATTATGTGTTGAAAATTTTCCTTATATGAGTCCCATTAATTTTTCTTCTTTATTTATGTACAAGCCCCACATGTTGAAATTTAGAAAAAGATGTATTTGACATGTTTGGATATTGATTAAATATATTTATATTTTATCAATTAATTTTGGATTTTGGGAATTTTAGATTTAAATAATGGAAAGATTATATATATATATATTGAGATAAATTGATTGACACAATAAGGCTCACCAAAGTGAACTTAGTGGAGATTAATTTATTTTAAAATATATAAAGAGTTAAGTGTGTGTGACTAATGTGAATATAAATTGGCCCAAAGGAAAGTTTATATTCAACATAATCACATATGCTCTTGTGGTGATAAATATGTGATGATTATTTGGTTTTACACGTGAGCAATAAATCAGCCCAAAGGAGGATATATTGTTTGGCATGTTAATTTATCATCAATATTTAATTGCTACGCCAAGGTACCACTTGCAAGTTAATATTTTGTCCAAAGATGAAATATTAATGGAGCGCCCGGTATCTTGAGATGGGGTTTACCATTATTTAAATTTATTATTCAACTTCAGTTATACTTTGAAAATATCTTAGTATATTGATTGTTTGTTTTGTTTTGGATTCAGTTAATGCTATCGCAACTAATATTTCTGCCAACATTAATTCGGTTCCTATATTAAATGGCACAAATTTTAAGGCATGGCAAGAGAGTGTTCTTATCACTCTCGGAGTCATGGATCTGGACTATGCGATAAGAGTTCAGAAACCCACTGATCTTACTGATAAGAGTACCTCTGAGGAAAAGAGGGAGATGGAAAAGTGGGAAAGGTCTAATCGCATAAGTCTTATGATCATTAAGCGTGCTGTTCCAGAAGCTTTCAGGGGCACTATGTCTGATCAAGTGGATACAGCTAAGGGTTTCCTTGAGGATATAGAGAAAAGATTTGCTAAGAATGAAAAGGCTGAAACTAGTACAATCTTAGCAAAACTTATCTCTATGAGGTATACAGGTAAAGGAAACATAAGGGAGTACATTATGAAAATGTCACATCTTGCTTCAAAGTTAAAAGCACTTAACTTGACCTTGTCTGAGGATTTGTTAGTGCATTTGGTTTTGATATCTCTTCCAGTACAGTTTAGCCAATTTAAGGTGAGCTATAATTGCCAAAAGGAATCTTGGTCACTTAACGAGCTCATCTCACACTGTGTTCAGGAAGAGGATAGAATGTAGAAAGAAAAGATACCAAGTGCTCATTTAGCTTCCACTTCCAAGGACAAAAGGAAAGACAATAAAAGAAAGAAAAATAAGGAAGCTGCAGAAGCGTCACAAAAGAAACAAAATAAGGAACAAAATCAGATTACTTGTTTCTTCTGTGGTGCTCCAGGTCATGTGAAGAAGCATTGTACCAATTATCATGCATGACGTGTGAAAAAGGGTAAGCTTCTTAATTTTGTTATTTCAGAGGTTGATTTGACTTCAGTGCCTAGACACACATGGTGGATAGATTCTGGTGCAACAACTCACATCAGTGTGTCTATGCAGGGTTGCCTGAGTTACCGAAAGCCTAATGATGTTGAAAGATACATCTACGTTGGCAACGGACAGGAGATTGAAGTTGAGCAATTGGGACATTTAGATTATTATTAAGAACTGGTTTGTATTTGGATTTGAATGAGACTTTTGTTGTACCGTCTTTTAGACGGAATTTGATTTCTGTTTCTGTATTGGACAAATTTGGTTTTTCTTGTTCATTTGGAGATGAAAATTTTAGTCTTTTTCAAAATTCAAAATTATTTGGTTCTGGTTCTTTGTCTGGTTATGATAATCTATATATGATTGATACAGTTGCTTCATTTCATGAATCCTTGTCTATTAATACAATAGGCATAAAACGCAAATTAACAAATGAGAATTTAGCTTCGTTATGGCATAAGAGACTAGGTTACATCTCTAAAAGGAGAATTGAGAGACTTGTGTCTGACGGTATTCTTGATCCCCTTGATTTTTCAGATTTTGATGTGTGTGTAAATTGTATTAAGGGGAAACAAACAAATGTGAGGAGATTTGGTGCCAATAGGAAATCAAACGTCTTAGAACTAATACACACAGATATTTGTGATCCATTCCCTAAGGCTTCTTGGAATGGATAACAATACTTTATTTCGTTCATAGACGATTTTACACGATATGGCTACCTTTATCTCTTACATGAGAAATCGCAATCCCTGGACATGTTCAAAAGTTATAAGGCTGAAGTTGAGAACCAACTCAACAAAAGGATTAAAAGTGTCAAATCTGACCGTGGTGGTGAATACTATGGTAGATATGACGGTTTAGGTGAACAGTGTCCAGGACCATTTGCGAAATTCCTAGAGGAAAGCGGTATTGTCCCACAGTACACCATGCCAGGTTCACCTACTATGAATGGTGTAGCTGAAAGACGAAACAGAACACTTAAGAATATGGTAAGGAGTATGATTAGTCATTCTACCTTACCAGAATCACTCTGGGGAGAGGCTTTAGAGACTGCAGCTTATATACTCAACAGAGTTCCAACTAAGGCAACTGCAAAAACTCCATATGAGCTTTGGACAGGTAAAAAGCCTAGTCTTAAGCATTTGCATATATGGGGATGTCCAGCTGAGGCAAGGCCTTACAAGCCAAATGAAAAGAAACTGGACTCAAGAACTGTCAGTTGTTACTTTATTGGATATTCTGAAAGATCCAGGGGTTACAAATTTTATGATCCCATAACTAAGGCTATATTTGAGACGGAAAATGCCCGATTTTTTGAGGATGTTGAGTTTGCAAGGGGAGAAAGAGTTAAAGACTTTGACTTTGAAGAGGAATATGTAAATATTCCTTTAATTGATCTTGACAATAATCAAGAACAATACTCCATACTTGATATTGTTCAAGATGCAATTCCAGACAATGTCATTGAATCTCCCACTCAAGTTCAAGAAATTGTTCCAGAAGAACAAACTCTACAACCTCAAGAAACATTGCCATTAAGAAGATCCACTAGAGAAAGAAGGAATGCAATACCAGATGATTATATTGTATTTCTCCAAGAACATGAGGTTGACATTGGAGTGATGGAAGATGATCCAATCAACTTTCATCAAGCCATGGAAAGTCCTAACTCTCAAAAGTGGATTAATGCCATGAATGAAGAGATAAAGTCCATGAGCGATAATGACGTATGGGATCTTGTCCCATTGCCTGAAGGTTCGAAATCCATTGGTTGTAAATGGATTTTTAAAACCAAGAGGGATTCGAAAGGTAATGTGGAGAGGTATAAAGCACATCTTGATGCTAAGGGCTTTACACAGAAAGAAGGCATTGATTATAAAGAGACTTTCTCTCCAGTTTCCTCGAAAGACTCTTTTAGGATTATAATGGCTTTAGTGGCATATTTTGATCTTGAGTTACATCAGATGGATGTTAAGACTGCGTTTCTCAATGGCAATATTGATGAAACAATTTATATGGTGCAACCAGAAAATTTTGTATCGGGTGATGCAAAGTCTATGGTTTGCAAATTAAAGAAATCTATCTATGGGCTTAAACAAGCATCTCGACAATGGTATTACAAGTTTCACCAAGTTGTCATCTCATTTGGTTTTGAGGTAAATTTGGTTGATGATTGTATATACCATAAGTTCAATGGGAGTAAGTATATTTTTCTGGTTTTATATGTTGATGACATATTGCTTGCCAGTAATGATATAGGCTTATTGCATGAAACCAAGAGATTTCTAGCTAAGAACTTGGAGATGAAAGATCTTGGTAATGCATCTTTTGTATTAGGAATCCAAATACATCGAGATCGTTCTCAAGGTGTACTTGGATTATCACGAAAGGCCTATATTGAAAAGGTTCTAAAGAGATTTTGCATGCAAGACTGTAAACCAGGAGATACCCCTGTGGCTAAAGGAGATAAGTTTAGTCTTGATCAGTGTCCTAAAAATATCTTTGAGGAAAAGGAAATGCAGAAGATTCCTTATGCTTCAGCAGTAGGGAGTCTGATGTATGCACAAGTTTGTACGCGTCCGAATATTGCGTACATTTATGGAATGTTAGGCAGATATTTGAGTAATCCAGGAATGGATCACTGGAAGGCAGCCAAAAGAGTTATGCGGTACTTACAGAGAACAAAACATCATATGCTCACATATAGAAAGTCGGATAAATTAGAGATTCTTGGATATTCAGATTCCGACTTTGCTGGATGCCAAGATAGCAAGAAGTCTACATTAGGTTATGTTTATCTGCTTGCTGGTGGAGCTATTTCCTGAAAAAGTGCTAAACAGTCACTTGTAGCTCCTTCCACCATGGCAGCTGAATTTGTAACATGCTATGAAGCATCTAATCATGGAATATTGCTACGAAATTTTGTCACTGGGCTGCGAATTGTGGATAATATTGAAAGATCACTTAAGTTATTTTGTGACAATAAATCAGCAGTTTTATATTCCAATAACAATAGGAGCTCGACGAAGTCAAAGCATATTGACATCAAGTTCCTAGTTGTTAAAGAAAGAGTTCAAAGTGGACAGTTGTCTATAGAGCATATTGGTACAAACTCCATGATTGCGGATCCGCTTACTAAGGGACTACCATCCAAGGTCTTTCATGAGCACACTGTTCATATGGGTGTTACGTCATTTGAAGAAATTCAGTTTTAGTGGGAGTTTTGTATTGTGCTTTCTTGTAATAGACAAACTTTGGTTATGTTATGCTTGATTTTCTGCAGAAATAAAGTTTTTAATTTATTCACACTTTGAATTTGGCATGATGTGGTTTCATCATGGTTTTAGGAGGATCAATTGGAAATAGACATGTTTAGATCACATTGCATGTAATTTTCATGCTACACATCCATACTTGATCTATGTCATTTAGTTATATTGGTATATGTGATCAAGGATAATTTTATTATGATGTAACTATAATAAATAATGCCTTGGTTCTATATTGATATAGCTAATGGACGAGATTGTTCGGAAAACCATTTGGTTATGATAGATAAGGTTTGAGCTCATAAGGTTATATTATGGCATAAGATTATAAAGTTGTAAAGTTATATTTATGTACAAATATAGTCCAAGTGGGAGATTGTTGGATTATTTATATGGACTAATATTTATACATTAAATATAATATAAGCTTAAAATAATTTTATGTCATATATATATACTATAATAAAAGGTTTGGCCTAAATATTAAAGTGATCTAATTTGGTTTAGGTTAATTATGGGCATATTTTTAAGTTATAAAGTATGGGTCTATATGTGTAGATACTCTAATGTAATTTCTAATTTTATGATGGGCTAAATTGGAAATAGAAGAAATCTTCAAAAGACATTAGGGTTATGGTCCCCAAATTATGTGTTTGAGTTTCTTATATATCCCATCATATATAAGATAAATAAGAAGTTTGAAGAGTTTAGAATTTCTCTAAAAAGTAAAACCTCTCAAACACATCAATTTGGAAGATCAAAACCATAAGACTAAGGATTCAGATCTTCCATATGGATTCAGGTATACTTCCGCTTTCTGTTTTATTTAATTATTCTTGATGATTTAACATTAATGATCTTGAATTGATGATGATTTTCATCAATAGATTTTGATCCTACAATATACACATGCCATATATACTATTTATTAAAATTAAAAAAAGAATGACGGAATCACGATATTTTTATAATTTCAGAAATTTTTTTCTTAATTTTAATTTTTTTTAACATTCTTTTTTTTTGAAAAACTTTTCTTTTATAGACTAATTATGTTAAATTCCTTTTACACAACTTGTCTGGGAAATGAAGTTGTTAACATTAAATATAATTTATTAGATTAATATATTTAACATTTTTTTTACCTTTCTGCCCTTGCTAAGATGTATCTTAGTTTTCCCTCAGCTGATTCTACACCTAAGGATGTGTGGGGTTTGAAGCACTTCAAGATTTCATCTTTCTTTTTAGAATTTCTCCGCTGGCTTCGCAAATCTATAGCTCTGCCGATTAGAGTTTTTTCGGCCTCTTTTTCCGCCCTACCATTTTTATCATTTTAACCATTTTTCTCTCTTTAGCACTCCTTCTTATTGCTTCTGCCGTTAATAGCATTGAACCTGGAAAGTGACATCATGCATAGTAGATTTCCAGTTTTACTTTTTTTTCTTTTCTTTTTTTTACTTCTATTATTTTTATTTTATATAATCTTTTTTTATTTGCTGCATTTTTTTTACATTTTACATTTTTATTTTTATTTTTATCAATTAAAATAAATAAATAATAATTTAAATATATTTTTTAATATTTCTTTGCATAGAAATATTATTATTTTTCTTTTAGCTTATAAATAACTATATTTTACCTTTAATTAATTTTATTTTCCCTTTTAATTCATAGTTTTTTTATTATTTTTTTTATCAAAACTATTATTATTAAAATATTCTAAAAGTCACTGGTTTATAAGAATACCTTCTCAAACTTTTATTTTATTTTATTTTTTATAGAGTTTGTGAATTATAATTCTTTTTGACAATATATTATTAATTATAATTAGATTTAAAATTTATATTAGTTGATTTTATTTTAATAGACTTTTTATTCATTTAAATATATTTTTATCATATCAACTTTGTTCAAATTTCAGTAAATTTATTATTTTTTTACTATTTTAATATGAAAATTCGTATTATTTTAAAGTAAATTTATATTTTTTTTAAAAAATAATAATTAAGAAATTTATTAATTTTTTATTCAAATTACTGGTTTAATTTTTTTTTAATTTTTAAGTAAAATAATTGAATTAAAAATTAATATTTTAATTTTTTATTAATAAAATTTTAAATTAATTTAAAAAATATTTTAATATATCAGGCATATTTTATTATAAATACTTTTATAATATATAAATATAAAATTTTTAATATCGTATATATTTATTTATATAATACTAATTTTTATATATTAATTATATTAAAATATTAATTATTTTTTATTTAAAATAATATAAAATATTATAAATAATAGGAGCAGTGTAGTACGAGAAATTGCTTGCTTGTAATTACTTAGAAATCAACACTACTGTTTAAAAAAAAGAAAAAATATTTAAAATTTATTATCTAAAAAAATAGTAACTAGCAAGACAAGACTATTTTATAAGTGATAAATGATGTGTTATCTTGACTTAAAAAAAAAAGAAAATTAGATTCCCCATCCTTATCTTCTTTCTACTAGTTTCCAACTTGTACGCTCATTGTTGTTTAAAAAAAAAACTTGTACACTCATTGCTGAATTGGCTAAGGCTGATAAATGTGAGTATTTATTTATTTATTTAGTTTGAATACAAGTATTTATTAATAATTATAAAATTATAAATTAACATATTAAATATTTTTAAATATGTGTGATTTTTTTAACAAGAATATGTGTCAGTTGTTTATTGGCTTGTAAATAATAATTAAATAAGAAATTGTGCAATCATTGAACTTGTCCAATTTCTATTTGCCTACCATCTCAATTATCACCCATCATATGTTGCCAAAAATGCCACCTGATTTTTGCCACTTGGCAACAACTCTACAAATGGCCACATACAATTTGCCATTTCATGTAAAAAAAAATAAATTAACGTTTAAAAATTGTTTTCTTTTTCTAAATCTTATCCATATCTTGTAATAATAATCTCTCCTTTTTTTTTTCTTCTTTTAATCTGTACTCGAAAAACTCCGTAGCCTTTAGTTTAGGGATTTTACGCTCTGTTGATGGACTATTGCCTCTCTGCACACAGAATCTTTTCTCTCCATTTTTTACCATCCACGTTAAATTCTTGCAACTTACCGTCAATTTTCTCGCCTAGTTTCACCGATCGGAGGCTTCCTTCTAAACGTACTTTCTTTCACCGGGAAGTACGTCCGTCGGTGGTGGTTGTCGCCACAGCTGGGTCTAGCCACTGTGAACCTAGCAGCAGCAGCTTTAGCTTGAACACGCCGCTTGAACCGCGTTCAGCGGCTGGAAAGTTTTTGAGCAGTGTGTTTCAGAATCAGAAACAACTATTTCCTGTTGCGGTTGCTGATGAATTGAAGCTGTTAGCTGATGATAGAGATGGTGCCGTTGCTCGTATGTTCCTTAGCTCTGGCTCTAATGAAGCGTCCCTTCACAGGTTAGTTCCTTCATTTTAAGTTTTTGTAAATTGGTGTTTCTGTTCATTATCTTGTTATCAACACATAAATCTCAAATTTGTTGTGTTCTTCAAGTTAGTTTTTTGTTCTTATATAAGATTGGATTAATTATTTGATTAAGCAGATCATGTGTAATGAAATCGGTACTCAATTTCAATCAAATATTATTTATGGAATTTGAATTCAAATATCGATTTAGACAACTAATTTTGTTAAATTCTGAACAAAAACAGAGCTAACTCTGTAAAGGTTGAAGATGATCCAAAACAGATAAATCAGAGAGAAAAATGAATGAAAGATTTCTGTTATTTCCTACTCAAATCTGTTACAAGTGTCTATATGTACAAGTGCTAAATCACGTGAAGTTTGTTGCAGTGCAAAAAATATCTAAGTAACTACATCTAATCAAACTAGTCAACGTAGCTGAATCTAGAAGCTTCTTTGTTGCTTAGCCGGAAATATAACAAACGAAATGTTTTGCGTCTTCTAAGCTCACTACAAGTTAGCTCCTTCAGCACATCATTCCCTCTCAAGTCGCTGCGTTTCACATAAATACAAGAACTCTTCATCCCCTTCAAGTTGGAACTGGTTGTACACACAACAAGCCCAACTTGCAGCAAAATCGATCAAATAGAACCGTTGGAAGTGCTTTGGTGAAAATATCGGCAGTTTGTGAGATCGATGAAACATGCTGAGGAAAAACAAACCCTTCTTTGAATTTTTCCCTTATCAAATGACAATTAATGTCCAAATGTTTGGTACGCTCATGAAATACGGGATTAGCAGAGATGTGGAGTGCTGTTTGATTATCACACCAAAGTGAAATAGGAAGCTGCAGTGGAATACCAAAATCTCGAAGAAGATAAGATACCCATTGAAGTTCACAAACAGTGCTGGCCAAACTTCTGTACTCTGCCTCTGCTGAAGATCGCGAAATTGTTGATTACTTTTTAGTTTTCCAGGAAATCAAAGCCGGTCCAAGGAAAATACAAAACCCTGTAATCGATCGCCTGGAGTCTTTACATACAGCCCAATCTGCGTCACTATAAGCCTAAAGTTGAAATGAATTTGTGCTAGGATAAAGAAGCCCTTTCTCAGGATTACCCTTGAGATAACAAAGAACATGAAGAGCAGAGGCCATATGTGTGTTCCTAGGTGCTTGCACAAATTGGCTGAGTTGCTGAACGGCAAATTGAACATCAGGCCTGGTAAAACCAATATAAAGTAAACGACCCACTAATCTTCGATACACCATAGGATTAGGCAGTAGAGAACCATGATCCATAGTGAGCCGAGTACCCTTCACAATTGGAGTAGAAGCTGCCTTTGAATTTTGAAGACCAGCATCCTTAATTTAATCAATGATATATTTGCGTTGATTGATGAAAATGCCTGCAGTAGACCTGGTAATCTCAATTCCCAAAAAATACTTGGCTGGCCCTAGATCTTTGATACTGAAAGCTTGATGAAGAAAAGCATTGACCTTGGAAATAACAGCTTCAGAATTACTAGTTAATAATATATCATCAACATAAATCAGTAATGCTATGAAGATGGAATCTTGTGAAAAAATAAACAGACAGTGATCATGAGGTGACTGCTGAAACCCAAAAGCATGAAGCTTGGATGTGAATTCTGGATTCTACTGCCTAGATGCCTGCTTAAGGCCATACAAAGATCGAACCAGCTTGCAAACTTCACCATTCTTGGCCTTAAGATAACCTTGTGGTGGCAGCATATATATTTCTTCATCAACATAACCATGGATGAATGCATTATTAACATCAAGTTGATGAAGAGGCCAAGATCTTGCTGCTGCAATGACTAAAAAGATTCTTACAGTCTTAGCTACTGGTGAAAAACATTCTGTGAAGTCCACCCCTTCAACCTGATTGTATCCCTTAGCCACCAAACGAGCCTTATACCTATCAACACTACCATCAGCCTTAAGCTTCAACTTATAAACCCATTTTGATCCTATGGGTTTCTTATGAGGTGGTAAATCAGTAAGTATCCAGGTCCCATTAGACTCTAAGGCCTGTAATTCTTGCTCCATAGCTGCTACCCATTGAGGATCAATTGCAGCTTCTGCATAATTCTTAGGTTCTTGAGCCACATATAGATTAGCCAAAAAACATTGATGTGCAGTAGAAAAGGTTCCAGTGATGGTGGTCTTTGCTTCAAGATGTTGGTAAGTAAGATTGGTTTGAAAATCTGTTAACCAGTTGGGAGGCTTTGTAATTCTGTGACTTCTTCTTAAATGTGTATTGGAAGATGGTATGTTGGTGTTAATGTCATCAGAAGCAGTAAATGGTTGACTTAGAGGCAATACTGATGTATTTGGTACAAGTGCACTTGATGATGGAACATTATCTAATGCTGAATTTTCAAACAGAGTTGAAGACGATGGAATAGATTGATGGTCTAATTGTGGTAAGGAATTAGTTACTGGAGGAGAAGAAACATTAGAGTTATTTGGATTGGAAGGAGGTAGAGGTGAATAGGAATCAGTTTGAAAATCTAAAATTGGAACAGGAATAACACCAGTAGAAGAAGATGATGGACTAGAGGATATAGACTGATATGGAAATGTAGATTCATGAAACTCTACATCTCGAGAAGTAAAAATGCAATTGTTCTGTAAATCATACAACTTAAAGGCCTTTTGTCCAGGTGAATGACCTAAATAAATGGACTTAACGGACCTGGAGGCAAATTTCATTTTATGTGGAGAGTTGTTCTTAGCAAAAGCTAAAGAACCAAACACCTTAAGAAGGTCATAGTCAGGTGGTTTAGAAAAGAGTATTTCAAAAGGGGATTTCCACTGAAGAACAACAGTGGGAAGTCTGTTAATAAAAAAAGTGGCATGAAGAATAGCCTCACCCCAAAATTTCAAAGGTAAACCAGCAGTGAATAATAAAGCTCGAGCAATTTGTACTAAATGCCTACGTTTACGTTCAACAAGGCCATTTTGTTGCGGAGTACAAACACAACTCTTTTGATGCAATATACCCTTAGAAGAGAGCAATTGCTGACAGCTCTGACTCAAAAATTCACTGCCATTATTAGTTCTTATGATCTGAACTTTAGTAAGAAATTGGGTTTCAATCATGTTAAGGAACTTAGCAAGCAAAGAAATTGTTTGTGATCTGTGATTCATGAGGTAAGTCCAAACACCTCTACTATAGTCATCAACTATAGTTAAAAAAATAATGTGCACCTTCAGTAGAATATTGTTTAAGTGGCCCCCAAATATCAACATGAACAAGTTGGAAAGGTTTGCTGGTTTGAGAGTGACTGGCTGGAAAAGGTTTTCTACTTTGTTTGGCCATTGGACAAATTTCACATGTGACATACTGCAAATCATCAGTTTTATTGATAAAATCCAAATGAGAAAGTACAATAGAAGAGGGATGGCCCAACCTACTGTGCCACATCTTCATAGAAGAAGTAGACACTTGATTTATTGAATCATCTACAAAGCAGAAAGAAGAGTCTGAATTATTACAGTAGGATTGAAATAAAGCAGTATTGCAGAAATACAAATTGCCTCTAACTCTTCCAAATACTATACTTCTGTCATTCTTCAGGTCCTGTAAAATGCAAGAATCATGTGTGAAAATTAAGTTTATCAAATTCTTGTTGGTCAGTTGAGTAAAAGAGATAAGGTTGTGATGAAAAGTAGGTATATATGAGACATCAGTGAGTTTCAATGTATCAAAGATGTTGATTGTTCCTGGATAACTAACAGTGATGGTGTTTCCATTGGGCAAACGCACACGAATTGGTTTGGTAGCTTGTTGTAATTCACTAAACACCTTTTTATCTGCACATATATGATTTGTGGCCCCACTATCTATAATCCAGTAACTATGAACATCAGCAGAAACTACATTACCTGCAAAATCTTCAACTTGAGCAAAATTAGTATAGGCTTCAGTAGGTACTTGTCCTCCCTTGATGCATCTTGATCCTTCTTGTCTAATTAACTCAGCAATGTTTTGTTGAGCAGTCCATTGTTGAGCCTCTGTAGCATCCTTTTTTGGCATAGTTCCTTCTGTCAGATTAACATGCACCTTTGCCCTTGCTCCTTCTTGACGAAGACCTACATTCTGCTGTTGCATTTGTCTTCTAAGTTTCAGCTCATTGTACCATTCTGGGACTCCATGCAATTTGAAACATGTGTCCTTAAGATGCCCTTGCCTTTTGCAGTAGTCACAAAATTTGTCATCATTCCTATTGTACTCCCTTCTCCTATAGCTTCCTCTATTCTGATTTTGTCTATCACCATACACAGATTTTGCTAACATCACACTTCCTTCAGCAATTTCATCTCCTATTATGTGTGTTGATCTCTGTCTCTCAACTCTAAGAATTAAGGAATGAGCCCTACTTACTGATGGCAGAGGATCTAAGAGTAATACCTGATTCTTTGCATTATCAAAACTGTCATTTAATTTCATCAATTATTGAGTGATGTTGTGTCCTCCATTGATTTAATTGCTCCACAGTCACATTTTCCACTTGCACAATGCGGAGCAGGACTTAAAGCATTTAATTCATCCCACAACTTCTTAAGCTTGGTAAAATAAGCATTCGCATTAAGATCACCTTGTGTGATTGAAGTAATTTCTCTTTGAAACTGATACAGTTGAGGACCATTACATTCTCCAAGGTTCTCTTCCAAATCTTCCCAAAGTTCCCTTGCAGTAGCTGCATAGATGAAAGACTTAGATATTTCTTTCGTCATTGAATTCAGTATCCAAGATCTGACCATTGAGTCTGCTCTGCTCCACATCTCATGATCTTCGCCTCCTTCCTTTGGTGCATTAACATTTTCTTCTATAAATTTGAGTTTGTTTTTAGCTTTGAGTGCAATCTTAACCGATCGACTCCAAGTGAGAAAATTATTATCATTCAGTATATTTGATACCAAAACCATTCCAGGATTGTTTGATGGATGCAGATGAAAAGGATTGACAGTAGCTTGATTTCTCGATTCACTAACTTTACTCTCAGTTTGATTTTCAGTTTCAACCATGGTGATTCAATACAACTAGTACTGATATTAAAAAAATGAATCAATCAAGAAGAAAAGGTAATCAAGACTGATTTTCAATTATTAATATCCATGGCTCTGATACCATTAAGAAAAACAGAGCTAACTCTGTAACGGTTGAAGATGATCCAAAACAGAGAAATCAGAGAGAAAAATGAATGAAAGATTTCTGTTATTCCCTACTCAAATCTGTTGCAAGTGTCTATATGTACAAGTGCTAAATCACGTGAAGTTTGTTGCAGTACAAAAAATATCTAACTAACTACATCTAATCAAACTAGTCAACGCAGCTGAATCTAGAGGCTTCTTTGTTGCTTAGCTGGAAATATAACAAACGAAACGTTTTGCGTCTTCTAAGCTCACTATCAGTTAGCTCCTTCAACACATCATTCCCTTTCAATTCGCTGCGTTTCACATAAATACAAGAACTCTTCAAATTCATGTTCGTTTCGTAAACAATCACCATAATGGTATGTATATATGTGATTCCAATTTGTTTTTGGGGGTGCAGATGTTTTCTTTATTAATCCTCATTCAACTTCATATTTAAGTTTTTGTTATATGTGATGTAGAGATTAGCCAACGCAAAATTGGAGCTTATCTAGTATATCAATAGTTACCAGAATGGATGTTCAAAAATTGTGCCTTCATTGAAGTTTTTATGCTTGGGTTGAGTATAGGCTCATTGATACTTTTAATGAGAGTTTTAACTCGTCTGCTTGGGAATTTTTACCAGTTTATTGACATATGTATATTTAATTTTATATTGGACTACAGAATGTATTACGAATGCTGCAGATATCAGATTTTGTGTGGTTTAAGTTCTGGCTCAACTATGAGCCGAGCTCAAGCTTTCTGCTTGAAGCTTATTAGTATTGAGTCCGATGTAATCATACCCTGATTCAATAAGCAATGACAAAAGCATGGTAATGGTAGCAATTCTAGATGTTCTCCAGAACTTTCTATTTTATATTCTTTTCTTCTTAAAGCCTTCAAAATGGTTCAGCTGCTATAGAAATATTAGAAAACAATCTCAGTTAGTGAATATCGTGGACTTATTCTTCTCAAGATAAGTGTGTTTTTAGCGTCTTAAAATCTTCAACCTTAGGCACACCACCTTTCCGCTGCATGTGTGGCTAGGTGAACACACCTCAACTATCAGCTTCAAAATGCATCAACCTTGTGCCTTTGCACCTTCTGCTACTTTTAACAATGGTGAACTTGGCCAAGATTGAAAAGTTGGGCTTGGTTCATTTATATGCATTAAATAAGCCATTCTGGATTTTCCCTTATTATTTTAAAGCAACGTGACCATTCCTGACATTAAGTTGTAACAATTGGTGTCAACAATAAGTTCTATTTCACAATTCATAACACTGAAACTAGGATGCAACTTAGCAGTTGTCATCTACAGGAAAACTGATAATTTAGGGCTAGTAGATAGCTATTTGTTGAATTAGATGATTGAAAGGGTAGTCATGCTTCAATTGATATATGGAGAATGAGACACGTTTGATGAGGAGCTTTTTGAATACCTCAGAAAAACTAAATTTTTGAATCTGAACTGCCAATATTAGTCATCTGAAGTGCAAATAAATTAATTTGATTTCATATTTTGAGAATCAGAACTATAAATTTCACCCTTCTTTCATCTGACAGATGGTTTACTTCATGGACAGTTTTTAATCCAATAACACAGAACATTTCTATTTGTCTTAGAAAAGAGAGAGGGAGAGATAAAGAAGGTGATTGTGTCTGCTAATGGCCAAGCAGTTTGGTAACTAGGTAATGCTATAACATGGACAGCACCTTGCACCAGGCAACTACAAACCAACTGATGTAACGAGGACTACCTGTGCATCAGTTTTGCTGTCTTGGAGTAAGCTTACATGCATGGATCTGTTGTTCTGAATCCTTTGGCTAAACTCATTAAATGATAATTTCTGAATGCCAGGAGAATTGCTCAACTGAAAGAAGAGGAGTGCCAAATTGCTGTTGAAGATGTTATGTACATGTTAATATTTTTCAAATTCTCTGAGATCAGAGTTCCCTTGGTTCCAAAGCTTGCTAGGTGCATTTACAATGGAAGACTAGAGATAGGGCGTTCAAAGGACTGGGAGCTAGAGTCTATTCATAGCTTTGAGGCTTTAGAGATGATAAGGGAACATGTTTCTACAGTAATTGGCTTAAGAGCAAATTCTAGTGTTACAGACAATTGGGCAACAACTGAGATCCAACGACTTCAGCTTGGTAGATTGTATGTTGCCTCAATCCTATATGGTTACTTCTTGAAGTCTGCCTCCTTAAGGCATTATCTGGAACGATGTATAGCTGTGCCCCATAATGATGTTCATCTTAGTCATAGGACTGCCCTCAAGTTTCCAGAGTCATTACCTCAAGACATACCGAATCTTGTTGGGCAATTCAGCAACATGCATTCTGTTTCATCAAGTCGAGGGTCAAGTAAGCAGGATTGGAGACGGGAAAACTTGAGGTGCTATGTGATGGGTTTTGATGCTGAGACATTGCGAAGATGTGCAAAAGTGAAATCGAAAGAGGCTGTGAATTTGATTGAGAAGCATAGCTGTGCACTTTTTGGGGATGACAAGACTGGTTTGCTGGAGAATGATGAGGTAATTTTGACATCTTTTTCAAGCCTGAAGAGATTAATTTTGGAGGCAGTTGCTTTTGGTTCTTTCATCTGGGACACAGAAGAGTATGTCAATTCTGTTTTTAAGCTTAATGAGAACTAATAGGAAGAGAGAGAGAGAGAGTTGTTAATTATGGAAGGATTGTCGATCGAGTTTCAGCCTTTGTATAAATGAGCTTGATTTCTCCTACTACGAATACATGTAAGAACTCAGTAGTTTGTTGTATAGTAATAGTACCATACATTTGAAGTATAAATAATGTATAGCCTATAAACTGTTTTATGCACTTTTGTTTTCTTCAATATCATTGAGTTTTGATATTGGTTTCGTTTTCTACAATATCATTGACTTTCGATGTTAATTTCGAGGAAGAAAATATAAACTGTTTTATGCACTTTTGTTTTCTTCAATATCATTTGAGTTTTGATATTGGTTTCGTTTTCTACAATGTCATTATGTTAATTTCGAGGAAGAAAATGGCAAATTTGATCATACTCTTTACTTAATAGAGCATTGTCTATGGTTATAAAAATGATTTTGACGCTATAAAATGGTAGCGTCTTCGTCTCACTTATATTATTAATTTTATAAAAACAAATTGTTCTACTAATTAAAATTGTCATTTTATATAAGTGAAAAATTAATTTTTATTGTTAATGAATTAATTAAGTGAGATGATAATATTTTTGATATTAATGGGTAAATGATAGATATTTTAATTAATTTTGTGTAATATTATAAAAATTTAATAATTTTTTAATAAATATGTGTAAATTAAAGGTGGTCATTTAATTTGAAATAAAGGAAGTATAAAGTTCAGCTATTGCTTCTCTGCCTGTACGAACTCACCTTCTCTCTCTATTAATTAACTTAGTCAATAATATTTTCTTAATTATCCTTAATTAGATTTTTTACTTTTAATGAAATCATAATTAATGAACTTAATACAGAGCTTAATTTCAGATTTGTACGACTTAATTAGTTTTAAGTCACATTTTGTGCATTTTTTATATTTCATATTTTTTCGTACATTTATTTCATTTTGTGCATTTATTTGGATACCAAGAAAGAAGAAAGAAAAAAAAGACAGGGAAGCTAAATTTTAAAATGGGGAAGGAGATTTCCGTCTAGGCACAAAGCTACTGGATAAAAATTTTAGAAAATTAGAATGGAGTTGAAATGTGAAGAATTGGGGAAAAAAAAGGGTTTTATTTGGTTTATTTTCTTTTTTAAATAAATTCTTCCAAGGATGACGCAGTAATCGTGGGTTAGAATTTAAAAATGCAGCTACCAGAAGCAACTTCTTACTTCTGGTCAGACATTACTTTCTCTAGAAGGTAAAAACTACGACAACACCTTCAAATTTCTACTTCACGGGCAAGGAGGAGTAGTCTAGCTGGTCTAAAATTTTGAAATAAATCCAAAAATGTATTTTTTTTTCCTTTCTAAAATTGAACAGATATATCTCCTCTAAATTTACCTCATTGACTAAATCATAAAGATATTATGCACACAATGCATCACAGATTGTAAAGAATGGCTAAAAATTTGGTTATAATATTCAAAGCATATAATTGAATTTGAAACGGTTGAAAATATGCTTCGTTTGCAGTAAAAAATAAAGCAAAGATTAAACAAAATATTTGAATTAAAAAATAAATCAAATACTTTTTATTTGATTTGTTAAATCAAATTTTATAGATTTGTTTATATTTTTTTTATTATTCTATTCTTGTATAAATAAGTCATTTGATAGAAATAAAATTAAGCTATTCTTAAGCTCAATTAAAACATTAACAGTAATATTAGAGTTTAAATAATCTTTAAAATATTTCTACAATAATACCTATAGCTATACATAACCATTCCATATTCATGATTATAACTATAATCACAATTATAATTATGATCACAAATACATAATCAAAACTTCACAATTATAATCATAGCTATGATTACAAATACATAACCAATGTCATAATAAATATACATACAAAGTGACTAACATGTCTATAAACTACAATAAAATATAAAAATAATAAAATCGACATGTCTATAAACTGCAATACAAAAATGATAAAGTGACCGGTAAATCTATAAATTGTAATGAAATAAAAAGAAATTGAAGGGCTAAAATATGTTTTTAAACCAGTAATGTGCAGTGGTCGAGTTGTTCGGATTATCAATCGATCATAAAATTTATTTTTAAAAATTGACTATTATGAGTCGTTTAGGTCGAGTTTGAATTGATTTATTGAATTTTATCATATTGAATATGGTTTATTAATAAATATATAAGCCGAAATTATCAAACTCAATTAATTTAAATTGACATAGTTGGTTGAGTTACTGTCGGATATATCGGGTTCGGATAAATTTGCTCATCCATACTTAAAACTGCTAAAATTTTATGTTATAATACTATAAGCTATGTAGTTTTTTTAGAAATAAAAAAATAAAGAAGTTTTTGAATATTCGAAGAAGAGTACTATCACCGAGAAAGAACTTAATATTAATCAATAAAATTTGAAGTCACCGAGGAAGAACTTAATATTAATCAATAAAATTTGAAGTCATGAGAAAAGAAATTCAAGTTTGCAGCAAATAATACATAAAAGAGTATTAAAAATATGTCTCATTTATAAAAAGAAATAAGCAAAAATCAAACAAGAATATTTATATTAAAAAATAAATTAAATAATTTTTATTTAATACATTAAATCATATTTTATGGATTTATTTAGATTTTTTATTATTATATTCATGTATAAATAAATCATTTGATAAAAATAAATTTAAACATTTCATAAGCTCTATTAAAAAACTAACAGAAATCCAATGTGGGCAAAATGAAACTTTTAGAGGTGTATTCGGGCTAGACTAAGGATTTACTATTAGCTTGTAGTCTAGTCTTAAATTCGAATGGGTCAAGTTATATTGAGCGAAAGCATGCCAGTCGGGGCAACTGGTTTGGATTTTTTTAAATATATATATATATATATTTATTTATTATATGTATAAGAAGTGTAGAACATTCATTATCATATAAAGCTTTAGTAACAGAAGGCAAGAATTAAGAAGTCTTTTGAAAGAAATGACTAAAGAGAGAAACACAGATGAGAAGAAAGAAAATTTCGTAGGAAGGGGAGAATCAATGTGATGAGAAGACAAAGAGATGATTATATAGAAGAGTATTTGGGATTAGATTAAAATTCAAAATTTTAAAACACAAAAGTACTTCTAATTTCCATATATACAGGGCCAGTTTGGCACATCTTATGAAAATTAAGAATATTTTTGCCTAAATAATTTTTAAAAATCACTATGCATGTAATTTAAAATTCAACTATCTTGAAAAGCTTTATTTTTTCAGCTTATCTTAATATCTAATTTTTAGTTGTATATATAATTACTTTTTTCAATATTAGTCTTTACTAAACACTATAAAACCAGATTTTTATTAAAAAAGAAAGCAGCTTTTTCACCTTTGAAAAGCTGTGCCAAACACCATCTAAATATAAAATCTTTGGGCAGGACTGAAATATTGCTTAATCTAATAAAAAAAATATTGCTCAATCCGGCAGTGCATAAGCATAGCCCTAGATGAGATCCTCTGTTTTAGTATTACCATTGCATTGGATGAAGGCTTTATTGGGAAAAAAAAAAAACAAATCAATCTGATCCACATTTTAATTTCTACACGTATGGATTTAGCTGTTCTTGCTTTATCATACGATTAATAGATGATCAACTCCAGGTCTTAATTAAAACTAATCAAATATTTAAACTAAACTGCTTCTTAACTCTTTTAGCTAAGGTCTTCGTCTTTCCGAATTTAATGTATTAGACTATGTAGTCAATATCTCATAATATATATATTTTTAAGGCAATAGTTAGAATCATCCAATTGAAAAGCCTTTAAAGCAATAATCAAAGGTGGCTTGAATTTCCTAGAACAAGTGATGATGAGTGAGGACAGCAACTACCCTATCTCATTCTGCACGCAAACACGGAAACAGATCACCTATAAGAAATTCAACGGTTTTAACTATATAAACTAATATAAATATATGAAATCAGCTCTTTGTCTTGAAAGTTCAATTCTTTGAAATTTCCCATTTCCATATTTATATATATTAGTTACTTCCACAACAAATTAATAATACATAACTCTTTTTGGTCTTTGCCTTTTCTTTTGTTTCTCTCTCAAGTTCTAAAATTTCTTCACTAATATCAATTTCTTTTAAATTCAAGCATAAAGATATGACAGTTTTTATATTTAAATTGATTTTCTTTGCTCTAAATGCACTATCAAATCTACTTTTTCGGTTAATCTTCACTGTACCAGCTTATCTTCTGGTGATAATAATTCAAGCATTCAGAGTACCAGGGCAAGCTGCTCAGGGGGCATTACAACAAATTGCAGAGGCTGTAAAAACATGCTTCGAGTACGTATTGGAGCTTTTTATGGAGGCAATAAGTGCTTTATTGTCAAGTGCTTTTGATCTACTTATAGATGCTATTACAGGGTCAGCTGCTGGTGCAGGATCAGCTATTGGAGGTTTAATTGAACAGGCAAGAACTTCTCTTGATGGGTTTTTGAAAGACAATTTGCCTGAACTTGCTGAGGAATTTTCAGAAATGATTTCAACTATGGCTAATGATTTATGGAACAGTTATAAAGAAGCTCTAGGATATGTCACAGAAAATGCTTAGTTGATTATATAATTATCCTGTTTTTGTTAGAGATTTATCGATCCTTTTTTTTTTCTTTTGAATCTTGTGGCAATGAATTTTGTAAATAGACTTCTTCAAACTTACAGCTTAATCTACAATTTCTAGAAGATATTTAGGAGAAAAAAGGGACAAGTTTCTTATTTTGACTTCTCTTTGCCTTGGGCATCACTCTCTTTTTTTTTTTTTTTTTTATAATATCACAAATATCTTGAATTAACTCGATTTAAACACACAATATATGTACATTAAAATTAAAAGACTTGCAAGCTAAACGTAAATTTCATGAAGGTTTTTCTCTTGTTCTTTTTTTAAGAATCTTTGTGAAACTAAATTCATGTTAATGCTTGAGGAGGCACAATTCACGGTGAAAAGGAAAGGGAAAAGAGTATATAATGCGCGGTGGCGGATATTGTTCCGCGGCCTACTTCGTCTTAGTTTGACAAATTTGCTTGGAAGTTATGTTTCAAACTTCTGGAATTTTTTTTTAGCTATACATTCAAATTCTACAGTCAATTTGGTATCATTTGTGCCAAAAATTACTTTCGGCATTAAGGAAACAAAGCATTAAAATTTGCATTTATTATCCAATTGAAAATGCAATATTATTAAATTATATTTTTTAAAAATTAAATTTAACCAAGAGGGAATTCTCTTATCGATAGATTAAATTCATAATAATTTATCATTTAATTTTTGTGCGACCTAAAATTCAATTTAATGTTTTCAAATATAAACTATGTTTAAAAACAATTTTAGTTTTCTAAAATCAAGTAATAATTAATTATTATCCATTGATTTAAGAAAATTACGCGTTATTTTTAATTTAAAATCAACTCCTTACCATGATGATATCAAATTAATACTTAGAATATAAGGAAGATTGCTTCTTCAACTTGGACATCTCTTGTAAAAGGCTTCCAAATTCTTCCATACCCTTGCTTCATGCCATTTTTTTTTTTTGAACTCTCATGCTTCAATCATTGCTTTCATCAAGTTTAAATTAAAATAATATTAGAATCATACATGCTATTTGTATGAAGTATATAACTATTACATGAAAACTGAAATTTTATATTTTATTAATTTTATATTTAGAAGAAATTAATTTATAGAATTCAATATTTTTTGTATAAAAGAAATGATTTTAAAATAAAATAGAAATCATGTCATTTTGCAAATATATATCTCAATCTCATAATTTTTTAACACTACTAGTTTTTTTATTTTGTCAATAGTCATTTTATTGCCAAAAATGTAGAAAAGAATACAAGCACTAAACACTCACTCAACCTCTACAAAACAAATGAATCTGTACATATCAAATTAAAGCCATCTACGACTCAATAACCCAGGAACCAACAATCAGCAAACATCAAAAAATAAATGCTTCAAACCCAGACTATCCCATTATAACACCTCACAAATCAACCACTCGCAGACACCTTTAGTACAAGCAAGATAATTAGTACTGGACAGAAGATCATAATCTCCATCACACAGATGCAGCAGCAAAATTACAAAGCAAACTACAGCAACATCAATATTTCTTTATCTCCAATCATTCTATCTACCATCCCTTGTCCAATCACAATCCCCACAACTGAGCTTAATTGAATTGGCTATATTAACACACACTCTTATTAACATTCTCATTCATGAATGCTAATGTTCCTTTTCGTCCATATCTAGTACAATGAAGTCATAAATGCATTTCTTCTAACTTTAGTAATACAACTTTTTCCACTTGCCTTTCTTAAAAACCAACCGACTTTCCTTCTCCATAATCTTTTACCTCTTCTAATTTCACATTTCTGTAACACCTGCAACCATATGCTGTTGGGAAATCCACTCTCAAAAAATAAGTGTTCAACAGTTTCTACACCATTATTACACAGCCAGCAATTATCATCAGACACAATTCTCCATCTCAGTAATCTAGCTTTAGTTGCTAAACTTTTATGAATGGCTAGCCATCCAATAAAACTTTGCCTTGGTATATGGCTTTTCCCCCATACTAGTTTTGTCCAGTTAGTCTTTTCTCTCCTCTGTTTTAGTGCATTCCATGCTGATTTCACAGAATACACTCCCATCTCTTGTCAATCCTCACTTAATAACATCATCAGTCCCTTCAATAACTCTAAACTTTTTAACGTTCTGCCAAGCAAGATATGTTATTTCATTCATAGGTCTGGTAAGTTCGAATCCTCCCTCTCCATCTATCTCTAACTTTGGCATTCCTAGGAATGTCAGCATCAATAATATTCAGGCCATGAAATTTGTCTATATACTCATCCCCACCAGCCAAGGGTCATACCAGAAACTCAAATTCCCTTGCTTCAATTGATAAACAAAACAAGGCTCCATTCTTTCCCTAATTGCCAGCAGCGTCCTCAATACCCAACTAGCCTCCAATGGCCTAGTTATACCCCAATACCCCAGTCTTCTCAATTTATTAGTAATAATCCATTTAGCCCATAACGAAGATTTTTCACATAGCAGTTCATACACATATTTGCCAATAGCTACTACATTCCAGATATTCAAATCTTTAACTCCCAATCCACCTCCACTTTTAAGTTTACAGACCAAGTTCCAAAACAAGATATACAAAAATTAAAAATAAAATTTATTATATAAGTTATTTATATATATAATATTTAGAAGAAAATTTATATTAAATTAAATTAAATTATTTCATATAAATTTTTCAACAACAGTCATAAGAACTTGAAATGTAGATTCATATACATATACATATATATACACATAAATATATAAACATTAATACTATATATATATTACACTGGCGGACCCTGGCTGGCCCTTCTTTGAATGTTATATATATATAATTTTTATCATTTGAGAAAAAAAAAATTTGGAGTGATAAAAAGTTATATAAATTCATTTTTAACTCAACTAATTATGATTCTTTCTGTAAAATATATTATTTTAAGCTGTTATTTTTAAGAATTTTGTTATCTCCTTTGTCAATTTTTTCTTATACAAAATACAACTTCAATTTTTTTTTTCAGTAATTCTATTTCTCTTTCATCTATCTATCTATCTTTCTTTCTATTTCTCTTTCATCTATCTATCTATCTATCTATCTTTCTTTTTTTTTTTTTCCGTATGAAGTCTTCTCAATTTTATTTTTTTTATTTCAATGTTTATAAATTTTTATATTATTAAATTTATTATTTTTTCATATTATATTTATTTCTCTCTCTATATATACAAATATAAATGAATAGCATATATACATTTATATCCAAGAATTCACGTGTAGAATTACATTGTATTAATTGTGTTGAAAATAAAAATTTTTAAAATTTTAATTTATTATTTTTTCATACTTTTTTTAATTAATTTACATCATCAAAAAAATGAATTAAAACATAAGATGAATATTAAATTTATTATTCTATAATGAAAGTATTTTACCAGAATTATGACTAAAATAACATTTGGCCTAGCTACAAAAATTAGCTTATAAGTACTAAGTTAATATGAACTTATAAATATTAAAATTTTATATAGTTAGATGTTTATTTTGAGTGCTTATAAATAATTAATAAATACCTAATATTTTTGATAAAAAATAACTTATAAGTATATTATTATTAAAATAATTAAAAAAATATAAAATTATATTATTAAGAATATTTATTAAAATAAAATATGGGTGATACAATAGTTATTTGTTCTACCAAAAATGTATACATATAACACGTAAACTTGATCAATAGATCCGGCCACCACTTCTCTCCAAACGAAACGACTAAGCTAATCTATCAAAATTCGCTGTTGCTTTTTATAGATATGGCTGGGAAGCTCATGTATGCGTTTCAGTACGCGAGCTATGGCGGAGGGGCAGCTGGATTGATGGTTATTTATTTGTATTCTAATTTCATGAATAAACATAATTGTGTACATTGATTTGATGTTATTTCTAATGATTTTGTTATTTGAATTAAAACCTATATATGATCCAAACACACCATGAAAAGTACTATATAAGTATTTATTTAGTTTAATTACAGATCCTAAATAAATTTTTTTAAGATGTATATTGGATAATTTTAGTTAGGGTTGGTGAATTGGTGATTATGGCAATATTGAATCCTTTTAATAGCGCCATTTGGGATCCAATTAATGGATAGTATCATTTTATAATTGTGATAAATGGGATATTGCTAAATACATGAATTCTTGTTTCAGCGTGTTGAAGTTCCAGTAGCCATTCCAAAGAAAGAAGAAGTTTTAATAAAATTGGAAGCTGTTTATATAAATCCAATTGATTGGAAAATTCAGAAGGGCTTGTTGCGCCCTCTTCTTCCTCGCAAATTACCTTATAATCCTGGTAATTCAATTTTGCTTTGATTTCGATTTCTAGGGTACTCTAGGTTGTTTGGGAGAGCTACAGTTTTCACCTCTATTTTGACATTAACGATTCGTTTAATCAAATGCATTGTCAGAAATGCATTTGATTGCATTATAATTTAATAGTTATTACAATATTACTCAAATGTATTTGAAGTAGTTAAAATGATGGCTTAATTCACTTTTGAACGCGATCTCATTATAGGCAGCTAGCTAATTTGGCATATTCACGTTTAGCATTTTTTTTATGTGAATTCATATTATTTAAAGTTGATGAAAACAGATTTTTTTTTTGGCTTTTATGGTGTAGTTATTTGCTAGCTAATATATATGGAATTGCATTGCTTTGTGAATGTTGAGTGGTATGCTGGTTATGTGCAAAAGATAAACACTTTGGATTTTTGTTATGATGGTTTGAGCTGGAATTTAGAAGAGATGCTATCGGTATGAGAAGCATTATTTGGATGAAAATCTCAAGTTCATAATTGGAATCAGTATTAATTTATGGTTTAGAGTAATGCTAAAAGAAAAAAAGTTGGATAACTGTGATCCCATGTTTGCTGAAAAATGAGCTGATGATCTCATTAGGGCAACTGACTAGAGCTGTTTTGAAAGCAAGTTTTTGTTAGTGCTAACTTGCTCAGTTCATTGATCTTAAACATGCATCATATTTCTTTTGGGTGTTTGATATGGAGAAAATCTAGATGTTTCTGGTAATCTAAACTTGAAAGTGAAGAGACATAATATTTCTTTTTTTTTTTGAAGGAAAAATATATAATTTACATAAGTGTCATTCTTTAAGATCTAATAATAATATTATAATCAATGTGATCTTAGCACATAATTAAAGACAAATATGTATTTAAGATCATAAATTGTTGAAATTTTTTGTCAATAATTAATTATGTAAATCAATGCATAATAATAAGAAGCAAATAATAACCATAAGAATAAGTGACACAAGATTTAGAAAAAAATTACGAGACAAGCTCCGAAATAAAAATTACTAGTTCAAAGAAATAAAGTACAACAACTTCTCAAGTAATCCACACTTGACTAATTGAGATTACCAATATTGGAGAAAATATCTAAATATCTCTCTAGTAAAATTTTCACTCTTTAAATGATCACACCAAGAAACTAGAGAATAATTCTCTAATATTTATCTTACAAACTACTTAAATTTTTTTCTCTCTCTTATTTCTTCACTCTTGTATATGTTGAAGTGAATGAAAGAAGATTATTTATAAATATTCAAATATGTGTGAACATCCTAATTTGTGCCTAACTTTTACTATTTAAATTATGGCTACAACAACAACAACAAAAAATGTGGTAAATGTTTTTCTTCCTTTTTTTTTTTCTTATTTCATCTAGTCAAATATTACAACTCACCAAATTCATTATTTTTATGGGTTGGATGAGCCAACACTCTCCCCCTCTAACCCATGGGGAGATGTTAACACATCAATTTCTTAATTATCATTCAGTCCCACCATCTTGGTGCAGAATTGATACTTGTAATGAGTCACCACTTTAGTCAATAAGTCAGCTGAATTTTTATCAGTGTAAATCTTTTTCAAAAATATCTCTTGATTATTCATCACTTCACGAATCTAGTGGTATCTCACATCAATATGCTTCATCTGACCATGGTATGTGGCATTCTTGCTCAAATCTAAAGCACTTTGACTATCACAATTCATCACATACTCACCTTGCTTCAACCCCAACTCTTCTAGAAATTTTTTCAACCAAAGCATCTCTTTACTTGCTTCAGCTTTAGCTATATATTCTGCCTCAGTTGTGGATAGAACAACACACTTTTATAATTTGAACTGTCATGATACAACTCCCCTGCAAAAGTAAATACATGCCCTGAAGTCGACTTTCTGCCATCAAGTTCACCATATCAACATCTGTATATCTTTATAGAGTCAATTTTGAGCCTCCAAAGCATAAAGACATCTTAGAAGTACCTCTCAAATATCTGAGAATCCATTTGACCTCCTCCCAATGATCTTTACCAGGATTCGAAAGAAATCTGCTGATCAAACCAACAGCATGAGCAATATTTGGTCGGATGCTAACCATAGCATACATTAAACTTTCAACTGCGGAGGAGTAAGGAATAGTCGCCATTTCTTCATTTTCCTTTTGTGTAGAAGGATAAGATTTCTTGTTAAGTGTAAAGTGATTAGTAAGAGGTGTACTAACTGCTTATCACTTTTCATATTAAATCTGCTTAGAACCTGCTCAACATATTTCTCTTGTGATAGCCATTACTTCTTAGCTTTTCTATCACGAGTAATCTACATGCCTAAAATTTATCGTGCTGGTCCCAAATCCTTTATATCAAAGGAGCCAAATAACTCATTTTTTAAGCCACTATTTATTGTAGCATCTTGTCCTACTATCAATATATCATCCACATAAAATAAAAGAATGACAAATTTATCATCTGAAAATATCTTGAAGTACACATAATGATCTGCTTCTGTTCTGGTATAGCCATGACTCACCATGAAAGAGTCAAATTTCTTATATTATTGTCTCGGAGCCTGTTTCAACCCCCTACAGACTCTTCTTCAATCTACAAACCATGTTTTCATTCTCTCTTATTTTAAATTCCTCTGGTTGCTCTATGTAGATTTCTTCCTCCAAATCACCATGAATGAATGCAGTTTTTATATCTAACTGTTCAAGCTCAAGATCCAAGCTAGTAGTCAAACCAAGAATCACTTGCATGGAGCTCATCTTTACAATAAGAGAAAAATCTCATCGAAATCAATCCCTTTCTTTTGATTGAAGCCCTTTACTACCAAACGAGCTTTGTATTTTACTAGCTTCTCTCCATCCATCTTAAGCTTATATACCAATTTGTTCTTCAAGGCTTTTATACCTTCTAAAAGTTTATCAAGCTCATAAATATTATTCTTTTTCAAAGAACTCATCTCCTCCTGCATTGTTTTCATCCATTAAGTCTTCTTTTTATGATTCTGAACTTCTTGGAAGCTTTCTGGCTCCCCCTCTTCAGTAACTATTATATACTCGGAACTGGGATATCTGATAGATGGATGATGTGCTTTAGTTGACCTTCTGACATGAGATTCTTCTACAGGCTGAGGAGGAAGGGGTTTCTCCCCCTGTTCGATATCATCATTAACATCATCTGGTACTGACAAGTCATCAATCCCATATTTTTCAAGCAACTCTCCTTCATCTGTGGCATTTCTGATTGAAGAAAAAATTAATAAAGGAAGAAAAATATCATCACTACTCGTAATTTTCTCTGATGGCTCAGAGTCCAACAATGTCTTATGTTCATGAAAGATTACATCTCTGGACCTGATGACTTTCTTCTTCACTGGATTTCATAACTTATATCCAAACTCTGCATCTCCATAACCTAAAAAAAATGCATGGAACAACTCTATCATCAAGTTTATGTCTCTGCTCCTTAGGTATATGAACAAAATCCTTACATCTAAATACCTTCAAGTGAGAGTAAGCAATATCTTTTTCAGACCATACTCTCTCAAGTATATCAAAATTTAAAGGAGCTGATGGAGAGCGATTTATCAAGTAGCAGCCAGTGTAGAGTGCTTCACCCTAAAATGGCTTAGACAGTTTAGCCATTTTCAGCATGGATCTGACTTTCTCTAAGATAGTTTTGTTTGTCCTTTCAACTATACCATTGTGTTATAGAGTACCAAGAACTATCTTTTCATATCTGATTCCATGATCTAAGCAGTAATTTGTAAACTCCTTTGAAGTGTATTCACCTCCATTGTCACTGTAAAAACACTTCAAGGATGTTCCCTTCTCTCTTTCCACCATTGCATGGAAATGCTTAAAGCGCTGAAGAACATGGTCTTTTGATTTCAGAACAAACACCCAAATTTTTCATGAAGTATCATCAATAAAAGTAACAAAATATCTACTGCCTCCTAAAGTTTTCACATCAATAGGACCATATACATCAGAGTAAACTAATTCAAGTATATTATTTTTTCTTTCAGATGAACTACTAAAGGAGACTCTATGTTGTTTACCATATAAACAATCATCATAAGGGTTTAGACTCATACCTTTGGCAAAGGGAATGAGAGACTTCTTTGCCAAAATTTGTAACCCTTTCTCACTCATAGGAATCAGCCTTTTGTGCCATAAGTCTCGCAAAACATCATCTTTAACTGCATTCAGAGCACCTTTGACTGTCTTCACTTGAGTCTTGTAGAGTGTATAACATAATTTACCTTTAACAACCATAATTGAGCCTTTAATGAGTTTTCACTTTTTATCACCAAAGATGTTGTAATAGCCATCTAGATCCAAGACATGAGTTAAAATCAAATTCAGGGGTAAATCTGGTGCATGTCGCACATTCTTCAAAATCAACATGTAACCAACATTTGTCTGAACATAGATATCACTAATACCCATTATATTTGCATAGCTGATATTACTCATCTTTACTCTGCTAAATTTACCTGCTTTGTACATAGTAAAGACATCTCTCCTTGGTGTAGTATGGTATGATGTTGTTGAATCAACAACCCACTCCATATCAGTATTAGTAATCTTGTCATACTCCTCAACAATGGAAAGTACAACCATCTCTTTATTATCATCAGCAACGGTTGGAGTTGTATTTTGATCATCCACATTCTTTTGATTTTTTTCATCATTTTATTCTCTTTTTCAAACTTTGTAATATCTTTTCATATGCCCCTCCTTGCTGCAGTGATAACAGTTGGATTTTACTTTCGATTGTGACTTGCTTCTGGATTTACAATGCTCTTTAGGACATTTGTTTTTACTTCTATCTCTGCTCCATGTGGTTGTAATAAGAGTTTGTGATGTATCAATATCCATATCATTTCTTCTAGTCTCCTCATTGTAAAGACTGTCCTTTACTAATGATAAAGACAAAACACCACTTGAGGCAAAGTTACTAAGAGACACTACCAAGGTCTTCCAACTATTTGGCAAGGAACTCAAGAGCAGTAATGCCTACAAATCTTCATCTAGGGATATCTTCATGATGTTCAACTGATTTACTAATTCTTGAAACTCACTCAAATGTTCTGCAATTGATCGTCTATCTCTTAGCTTCAAATTCACAAGCTTTCTAATGGAAAAAGCTTTATTCTGAGCACTTTTTCTCTTATACATGATTTCTAAAACATTTCATAATTTCTATGCATCAACTTCTTTGCTTATATGATAGTAGATATTATTATCTACCCACTGTCGAATAGTACCGACAGTTTTTTTATGTATCTTCTCTCAATCATCATCTGATTTTTCACTTAGCTTATTAGATTCTATTTTTATAGGATCATACAAGTCCTTATAATAGAAAAGGTCCTTCATCTTCAACTTTCAAATTAAATAATTTGAAGCCGACAATTTAATCATGGTGCCTGTGAATTTCTCCATTTTAATTTACACAATTAATTCTACACCCAAAAAATCAAACTCTGATACCACTCGTTGAAATTTTTGATCAATAATTAATTATATAAATCAATGCAAAATAGTAAGAACTGAAGAATAACCATAAAAATAAGAAATACAAGATTTAACGTGGAAAATCCTCCAATATAAAGAAAAAAATCACGGAACAAGTTCCGAAATAAAATTCACTAATTCAAAGAAATTAAGTACAACAACTTCTCAAGTAATCCACACTTAACTACTTGAGATAACCAATATTGGAGAAAATATCTAAATCTCTCTCTAGTAAAATTTTCACTCTTTGAATGATCACACCAAGAAACTAGAGAATAATTCTCCAATATTTATTTCAAAAACTACTTGAAATCTTTTTTTCTCTCTTATTTCTTCTTTCTTATATATTTTGAAGTGAATGGAAGAAGACTTTTATAGGCTTTCAAATATGTGTGAACATTCTAATTTGTGCCTAATTTTTACTTTCAAATTATGGCTACAACAACAAAAAAATATGATAAATATTTTTTTTTCTCATTTTTTTTTCTTATTTCATCTAGTCAAATATTGTAACTTACCAAATTTATTATTTTCATGAGTTGGATGAGCCAACATAAACAACAAATAAATATCAAAAATATTATTTATTAGTTGCTAATTATTTTACTAACAGCTTTGCTAAAAAAAGGTTATTCAATGGGAATGATTGATCCATGTAATTCTTTAATTGAACATATCCAAATCCAGGTCTGTCTGCTCATTGTTGGTTTTAGTTAGATGTAAATGATCATTTCTTGAAGTTTTGCTCCGTTTTTTAGTGCTTATTAGATTCCTTTTCTCTTATCTATATTATGTTAAATTACTATTACTTACTAGTTATTTTCCTTTTTGGATTGACAAAACTTTTGTTGGAACAGGTAGTGATGTGGCTGGAGAGGTTGCGGAGGTTGGTGAAGGGGTTGCTAATTTTAATGTCGGAGATAAAGTAGTAGCTCTGCTTACCCACTTAGCAAGTGTTGATCTCTCTCTTAAATGAATTGAATATTTCTATTCTAAACTTCTCTAGTTGTGGAAGCATTTCTCTTTAACAAAGTATAAATTTAAAATAGAAAATTCAAATTAGATTCCTAATTAAAAAAGTTTCGAATTTACTGCATCTCTTTAATCATTCAAGCAAATGATAAAATATACATATTATAGGATGGAGAGAAGAGTCAGAAGATAAATGAACTTATCAAAGAAGTGTTATCATACTGCTATAGATTGTATTGATGTGTTAAGAATTTTCGATGTTTGTTTATTTGTCTCTGTCTATGGCTGTCAAACTGACAGCAGCATGTGTTTCTTATTTATTTATTTGATTGTGCTGTCAACTGACAGCAGTATGTGTGTCATGTTTTTCTATGGCTGTCAATGACAGCATAATGTGTTTTTCCAGCTTGTGTTTGTTATTTTATGGTTTCTAAAGTTTTTTTGTATTCTATTTAAATGGCTATGTATTTCTCTATTGTTGTATTGAAATGAAAATCATTTTTCACCTTTCTTCAATGCTCTTCTTTGTAGAGAAATTTCCATGTCTGAAATTTCTTTCTCATTCCCTCATTTGTTTGTTTAAATTCCTACAAATGGTATCAGAGCATTTAGAGAGGTCTTGAGGGACTTGTGAGCTTGAGTATTTTATGTTTTAGAGATTGTGAGTTGAAAAAATTGAGAGAAGTGTGAGATGGCTTCGGGAAACACAATGGGGACTGCACCACCAGTTTTTACTGGTGAAAATTATCATATTTGGGCTATTAAAATGAAGGCTTATTTGAGATCCCAAAGTTTATGGGATGTGGTTGAATCACATGTAGAACCACCAGCTCTTTCAGCAAATCCCACGTTGAATCAAATTAAGAAGCATGAAGATGATGTTGCAAGAAATCCTAAGGCGCTAAACTGCCTGCATTCTGCTATTTCAGATGAAATTTTCAGCAAGATTATGACCTATGAATCTCCTAAAGAGATATGGGACAAGCTCAAGGAGGAATTTGAAGGCAATGAAAGGGTGAAGACAGTGAGGCTGTTAACTCTCAAACGTGAGTTTGAGGTGCTGAGAATGAAAGATGGCGAAAACATCAAGGAGTATTCTTCAAAGCTTCTTGGGATTGTTAACAAGATTAGGATGTTTGGAGAAGATTTCAAAGACCAGAAAGTTGTAGAGAAAATGCTTATTAGTCTACCTGCAAGATTTGAGTCCAAGATCTCTGCAATTGAAGAATCTTGTGATCTAAAATCTTTATCAGTGGCTGAACTCATCAGTAAATTGCAAATACAGGAACAAAGATCAAGCATGAGAGATGAAGCTGTGTCAGAAGGAGCCTTTCAAGTAAGACAAAGATGGTCTTCAAAAGGTGGCAAGAAGAATGAACAAAGTAAGGCTGAAAAAAACAAAAGTGATGGTGAAAAGAAGAAGTTTCCAATTTGTAGTCACTGCCATAGAGACAATCATGCTGAAAAGGATTGTAGATACAAGGGAAAGACAGCAATTCAATGTAGATCCTGCAACAAATGGGGTCATATTGAGAAAAATTGCAGAGCAAAAAGGAGGTCAGATCAAAGGGAACCTCAACAGCAAGCTAATTTTACTGATGAAGTAAAAGAAGATGATTGTAATTTTGCTTTTATGGCCTCAGAATTCAAACACTGTAAAGATGAACAAATCTGGTTCATTGACAGTGCTTGTACAAGTCATATGGCAAAGGATGAGAGCTCATTTTGTGATTTGGACGTAAATGCCAAATCAACGGTAAAGATTGGAGATGGAAGCAAAATTAAAGCTGAAGGGAAAGGATCCATAGCTGTTCACACACAACAAGGTACAAAATGCATCCATGATGTGCTTTTTATACCTTGCTTAGCTGAAAATTTGCTTAGTGTTGGTCAACTACTTGCAAATAATTATTCATTAATATTCAAGGATTACTCTTGTACTATTTATGATCCAACTGAATGTTTGATTGCAAAGGTTGACATGGTGAATAGGAGCTTTCCTTTAAAATGGGATAAAGTAGCTAATTATGTTAATTATGCTGCTATTGATGATTCCATGTTATGGCACAAGAGATATGGCCATTTTAATCTTGTGGCAATTAAAAATATGCAGCTGGAAGGGTTAACTAGAGATTTACCAAAAATCTCTGTTACTAATGATATATGCAGCTCTTGTCAATTTGGAAAAATGCAGAGAAAATCATTTCCTTCACAATCCTCTTGGAGAGCCAAAGAAAAGCTGGAATTGATACACACGGATGTGTGTGGTCCTATGAGTACAAATTCACTGAATGACAGCAGGTATTTTGTTTTGTTTATTGATGATTTCTCAAGAATGGCTTGGATTTACTTCTTGAACAGTAAAGGAGAAGTATTTTCAGTTTTTAAGAAGTTCAAAATAATGGTTGAAAAGCAAAGTGGATGTGTTTTAAAGCTGATTCGTTCTGATAATGGGAAGGAGTACACCTCAAGAGAGTTTGACAGATTTTGTGAAGAAATGGGGATCGGGCATCAATTAACAGTAAGTTATTCTCCTCAACAGAATGGTGTTTGTGAGAGGAAAAACAGAACGGTGGTTGAAATGGGCAGGTGCATGCTAGCAGAGAAGAAATTGCCACTCAAATTCTGGGCTGAAGCGATTTTCACTTCCATTTACTTGCTGAACAGATTGCCCACAAAGGCAGTAAATGGTAAAACACCAATTGAAGCATGGTCTGGTGTTAAACCTTCAGCTAAGCACTTGAGAACATTTGGTTCCATGTGCTACATTCATGTACCGGCAGCAAAAAGGTCTAAGTTGCAGCAGAAGGCAGAACAAGGAATTTTCGTAGGTTATTCAATTATGTCAAAAGGCTACAGGGTATTCAATTTACAAACTCAGAAAATCCTTGTTAGCAGAGACGTTGTTGTGGATGAGTCATCACATTGGAATTGGGAGAAATGCATTGTAGAGAAAGATGATTGTTTAAGTCAGTCAATTTCACTTCCTATTACAGAACCAGCAAAGTCTTTCATCGAAATTGAGAAGGATGATGTCGATGAGTCGCCACCAGATTCACCCATTCTCAAGACGAAATCTGTAGCTGAAATTTATGAAAGTTGCCGATTTGTAATGTTGGAACCTCAATCTTATGATGATGCAGCCAGATATGAGGTATGGAGGAGTGCTATGAACGAGGAGATTAGAATGATTGAGAAAAATGGGACGTGGAAGTTAATTGATAGACCGGAAAGTAAGAATGTGATTGGAGTGAAGTGGGTTTACAGAACAAAGTTAAATCCCGATGGCTCTATCCATAAACACAAGGCAAGATTAGTCGTTAAAGGGTATTCTCAACTTGCTGGAATTGATTTTGAAGATACTTATGCTCCTGTGGCTAGACATGAGACTATTAGACTCTTGTTGGCACTAGCAGCTCAATTAAGTTGGGAGGTGTTCCATTTAGATGTAAAATCTGCCTTTCTCAATGGTGAACTGAAGGAAGAGATATTTATTGAGCAACCTGAAGGGTTCGTGATTCCAGGCAGTGAAGATAAAGTTTATCTGCTGCACAAGGCATTGTACGGGCTCAAACAGGCACCCAGAGCCTGGAATAGCAAAATTGACGCTTATTTGCTTAATTGTGGCTTCACGAAAAGTGAGAATGAGCCTACACTCTATGTCAAAAATGCTGGTGAAGGTAAAATTCTTGTTATTTCCATTTATGTTGATGATATTCTAGTAACTGGAAACAACACTGCATTGATTGTTGATTTTAAGAAAGATATGGAGGCTTCATTTGAAATGTCAGATTTGGGTTTGATGACTTATTTTTTGGGTATGGAAGTGAGTCAATCTAAGTCTGGGATATTCATATCTCAGAAGAAATATGCGCTGGATATACTGAAAAGATTCAAAATGGAGAATAGTAATCCAGTAGCATGTCCTCTGATTCAAAATGAAAAGCTTTCAAAGGCTGAAAAGGGTGATGGCGTTGATGCTAGTAATTACAGAAGCTTGGTTGGAAGCATAATGTATTTAACTTCAACAAGACCAGATTTGATGTTTGCGGCAAATGTTTTATCAAGATTTATGCAAGTTCCTTGTCAAGTTCATTTCGGAGCGGCAAAGCGTGTATTAAGGTATATCAAAGGAACTCATGACTTGGGAATTTGGTATTCAAAAGCTGAGAATGGAGATTTATTGGGGTATTCAGATAGTGACTGGGCTGGATGTCCAGATGACATGAAGAGCACCAGCGGCTATGTATTTTCAGTTGGTTCCGGCATTTTTTCATGGAATTCGAGGAAGCAGAATGTGGTAGCTCAGTCCACAGCAGAGGCAGAGTATGTTGCGGCCGCCGCTGCCGCAAATCAAGCTATTTGGTTGAGGAAAGTTCTTGCAGATATTCAACAAATTCAAGCAGATGCTACTGTTATTAAGGTGGACAACCAATCTGCTATAGCTATGGCCAAGAATCCAGTGCTCCATGGTCGAACTAAACACATAAATGTCAAAGTTCATGCAATTAGACAAGCAGAAAAGGAAGGTGAAGTTCAACTTGTTTATTGCAGGTCTGAAGAACAATTAGCAGATATTATGACTAAAGCATTACCAAGGGCAAGATTTGAGATTCTAAGGGAAGCACTTGGAGTATCTAAGAAAATTCTTAAGGAGGAGTATTGATGTGTTAAGAATTTTCGATGTTTGTTTATTTGTCTCTGTCTATGGCTGTCAAACTGACAGCAGCATGTGTTTCTTATTTATTTATTTGATTGTGCTGTCAACTGACAGCAGTATGTGTGTCATGTTTTTCTATGGCTGTCAATGACAGCATAATGTGTTTTTCCAGCTTGTGTTTGTTATTTTATGGTTTCTAAAGTTTTTTTGTATTCTATTTAAATGGCTATGTATTTCTCTATTGTTGTATTGAAATGAAAATCATTTTTCACCTTTCTTCAATGCTCTTCTTTGTAGAGAAATTTCCATGTCTGAAATTTCTTTCTCATTCCCTCATTTGTTTGTTTAAATTCCTACAGATTGCTTAATCTGTCAAATGCTTTACAGAATGTCTCTGTCCTTGGAAACCTAATTATGAATTTCGGCTCTCTTTAAAATAAATAAAATTATATTATTTTGTAAAATTTTAATTAAATTAAATTTTTTGATGAATAATTTAATTAAAGTTTCTCATTCATTTTTTTAAATAAATAAAGATAATTTATAAAATAAAATAAATTGAGTTCATGTGGACAGTGTTTGAAATAATTTCATGCCCATAATTTAACTAAGTTTTTCCAAAAGGAGACTTAGTGTTTTAAGGTTTGATAATTTGGTAATCACTGTGTAGTTGTACAATTGTTGATGTTGGTTTCAGTTAATTAGGCTCAACTTCAAGTTTAAACTTGTAACTACTCAGTCCTGGGTAGAAACCCAGTACAATTGAACCAGAGCTTACTTGTGTTTTAATGTGAATTTACATGATGCCTTTCAATCCCCATGGCCCCATCCACAAAAATGAAAACTTTAGTTATCTTTAACCTTGAACTTTGATCTGTGTGCAATTTGTTGGCCTATACATTTATGTGATCTTTGGTTAATTTTTGAATATATTTTACATTTTTTTGTCAGGTGATATTATATAGAAAGGAATTTAATCAAAGCAGATTAAATGCTTGTAAGGAGATAAAAATTTTAATTGTTTAGCATGTGCTTTTTTGCTTGTATCAGCATGTTGAAGTTCCAGTCCCCACTCCAAAGCAAGATGAGGTTTTACTAAAGTTAGAAGCAATTAGTCTAAATCCAGTTGATTGGAAAATTCAAAAGGGCATGTTGCGGCCTTTTCTTCCTCGTAGCTTCCCTCATATTCCTGGTAAATGAATCTTTCTTGTTGGCTATGTTACTATAACCTATCAGGGATGCTATTTACTTATGTCTGGCTGCGCTATTTAGTAATGTATAGTATTGTAAATAATATTTATTATTTTTGAAAAGATGATATAGTATAGTATGGTTAATTAAAAATATTTTTATTTAATTTAATGATATTTTTAAAATTTTAATATGTTATGAAGATGCAAATTATTTATTAGCATATATCTCATATTTGAAAATTTTATTTGAGATATTTTTTAAAGATAAAATTATAAAACCATAAAAAATCATCAAATTGATGGTTTGAAAATTCGTGATTTTCAAACTATAAGATTACAATGGATAATGAAAATTAAAACAAACAAGAATTAAACTATTTCATACAATACCATATTATGACAAACCATGAAACAAACAAGGAGAAGTTTCATGTTGTTTTCTTATGTTTTGGTAATTTGTTCAATCCTTTAGCAGATTATTTCTCAATAGGGTGTACATGAATATGGTTTCCGCCATTGTACTTATTGCATTGAAATGTGATGTGGTTGATTTACATTTATTTATTTAATTGATCTGTCTGGATCCCCCATAAACCACCCTATTACCTTAGGGGAATTTGGGATCTCCAAGTTGGACTCCTAAATACTCACAATGTGTCTCTCGGATGCATACAGTTATTCTGCTTTTGATGTAACTTGACTGGACATGTATTCATTCCGAATGGCGACATTGGAGATTGAAATCATTTGCGTACTGTAGTTTAATTTTCGTTATCCTCTTGTCCCGCATGTATATGACACTGTCTAAACTTATATTTGCTTTTGCTACCTGTTTCAAATGCTTGCCTGAGATATGTGGTTTTGATGGAAAATTTTATATCTACGATTAACCTTTTTGGTTCCGTTGACTTGTGGAGTATGCTGATATATAACCTGAACGTGAGGAAACAAAAGAGAAAAAAAAAAGGTAATGTTAGGTAACATTACATTTTTCCCTCTGGTCCGACAGGTACTGATGTGGCAGGAGAGGTTGTAGAGGTGGGACCAGAAGTGAAAAATATCAGAACTGGTGATAAAGTTGTTGCTATGCTCAGCCATATGGTAAATGCTCAAACATTTGACTAATTGTTATTTGTGCTCTTTCCCCTTCTTTTCAGTATTTAAAATTCCTAAGAATTTACCATATCAGAAGTTCACCCTAGTCCTTGAGGTTGTTGGACTCGAATGATTGCTTGTAAGTATCAAAATCATTATATTGAAATTGTCAGCTTATTCAGTCAGTCAGTGTGTATGAGAAACAAAGAGGGCAAGGAGGTTCAGGGGAAGAAATCATTGAGGTAAGAAAAGGTTAGATGTTGGAAGTATCATGTTTGCTGTTTACTGTAATCGAAAAGCACAAATATGAGTATTGTAAACCATGTAATACTTAGTATGAGTGTAGGACTTAGAAGCAACGTGTTATTGAGATGATTGCAAAGATATGAATGGTGGTTGTTTAGCTTTGAACTATTTACCCTTGAAATTTGATCCTATCACAACAGTTTGTTGATGTAGCCAAATTGGATATGGTCTTCCAAGCCTTCTCTGACTCTTTTTTGCGGCGCTTTTGTTAATCATTGAAACAAATTAGAATGTCCGCAATTTGGCCATTATATATTTTTATAGTCTTTAGGTTTCTTAAAGTCTTTTGTGCGCATGTGAGACTTCATATGAATAATTCTTTATGGACTCTGGCATGGTCAGTGTAGCTTACATCTATTAGTTGGTCCCAAAAACAATTCTAGAAGCACGCTGAAAGCAGAATGTTTTGGCAAATTGATTATTTTTCATATATTGTTGATTATTTTTTCTTCTATATCCATCATGTAGTAATTATGTTATGTTAATGACAGCATGGAGGTGGATTAGCTCAGTTTGCAGTTTCCAAGGAGAGCTTGACAGTGGCAAGGCCACCTGAAGTTTCAGCAGCTGAAGGTGCGGGATTGCCAGTTGCCGGTCTCACAGCTCACCAGTCTCTCACTCAAGCTGCTGGGATCAAGCTTGATGGAAGCGGCAACCAGAAAAACATTCTGATCACTGCTGCCTCTGGTGGTGTGGGTCACTATGCAGTTCAACTAGCAAAGCTTGGAAACACACATGTGACAGCGACTTGTGGAGCTCGCAACATTAAATTAGTAAAGAGTTTAGGGGCTGATGAGGTTATTGATTACATGACCCCAGAGGGTGCGGCTCTAAAGTCCCCTTCTGGTCGGAAGTATGATGCAGCGATCCACTGTACCACTGGGATTCCCTGGGGTACATTTGAGCCTAACTTGAGTGAAAGTGGGAAGGTTATAGATATTACTCCAGGGGCTAGTGCCATGATGACTTTTGCTCTAAAGAAGCTTACCTTCTCCAAGAAGCAGCTGGTGCCACTGTTATTGTTTCCCAAGGCTGAGAACCTGAATTATCTTGTTAAACTGGTGAAGGAAGGGAAGCTCAGAACAGTTATTGACTCAAAACACCCCTTGAGCAAGGCTGAAGATGCTTGGGCTAAGAGTATTGATGGCCATGCTACTGGGAAGGTCTTTGTGGAGCCTAGATAGATATGGTGTCCTTGAATTGAATTGCTCAAGTGTTTACTTTTGTGCAGATGGTGTATGAACCTTTTGTCTTCACAGACATGGATTGTATGGTAGAATATACACTCGTTTATGATTATGTAAATTTGGAAAGCAGTAGCAGCTCTATGGTAATTTCCCAAACCATTAGTTCTGTTTATTTGCCTTTACTCTTCTAACCCTTGTCTTGTTTGTATTCTATTTATGGTTTTTTTTTAAAAAAAAATTTGCCAAAAGATATTATACATAAATCATAAATTAATTACATATTTCTAAGTATAATAGACAAATCACACCACTCATATTAACTAAAAAAAATTACTCTTCCTTTTAAATTGATAGATTCATTTCTTATTTTATAGAATATAGTAAAAATTAATTATTTTTATTAAAAATATAAATTTATATATTTTTTTATTATAAATTTATTTTAATATAATATTTATTTAATAAATAATATTAAATAAGAATATTATAAAAATTTAATATGTTTGTTAACTTATTAGAGTGATAACATTATAACTGAAGATAGACAAAGAGAAATAGTGAATATCAATTAAGGGCGAACGCAGTGTATGATAACCCCTTTTTACATTAGGACTTTTAGAAACCTTGACTATTTCAGTCAGGCATCGTAAGAAATTTTGACTATTTAAGCCGGACATTATAAAAGTCTATTTATCTTTTTATTTTTAATTAATAGAAATTTTAATAAAATTTGTAAATAATTAATAAAGAAAAATTAGAGATTTATTAATTCAATTTTTTTAAATAGATATCTATTGAATTCATTAATGTCTCCGTAAAATTCTCTATTCAAGTTATAGCTGGAGAGTTTAGTTAAAAAATATATATATAGCTGGAGAGCCAAAAAAAAAAAATTTAAATGGGAGAACAGCGGCACGTGGATAACTGCGTCGACGTGTTCGCGATAGACACGAGCAAAAGAAGATATTTTGTTAGAGATTAGGGAAATTCTAGTCAATTACATTGTATGTAATAGTCAGTTAGTCACCGACTCATAGCAAAGCAACATCAAAAAGCATCAGAGTTGAGTCTGAAGTCTCTACTTTTCAACTTCTACTCTGTTTCCAAACGGCGCCGGATCTTTCAGTACGATATGGCGGCGAAGCTAATGCACGCTGTTCAGTACGATGGTTATGGTGGTGGAGCAGCTGGTTTGAAGGTCCTTTTTTAATTTGATTTTACCTATTATCTTTATATTAGATGATTAATTACTTGTTCTTCTTTGTTATTATAAATTTTCTGTTGTTATTGTAATGAAAGAGCTCCAAATAATTTGAGTTTTTGGATGAATTTTATGTTAGTCTTTGTTATTTTATAATTTCTTGATTTTGTTAATGTTGTGACTGTTTGATCTGTTTGTGAATTTTACTGGTCTCTTTCATCTTTGGTTGACTCTTGAACTTGAATTACATGTGAAGGCTAAGTATTTTAATTTATTACAATAAGTACTTTTTGGCTGTTGTAGCATGTTGAAGTTCCCATTCCTACTCCAAAGAAAGATGAGGTTTTGATAAAGTTGGAAGCAACTAGTTTAAATCCAGTTGATTGGAAAATTCAAAAGGGCATGCTTCGGCCTTTTCTTCCTCGCAAATTCCCTCATATTCCTGGTAAATGAATTTTAATTCGTCATATGTGTCTTTATGTTCACTACTGTCGGATATAACCTATAAGTTTTGAAGAGGAGGGAAGAGAAGTCATTTTTCAAAAAAAAAAAAATTCATTTTTCAATAAACATTAAGTGTTTTCAAAAAAAAACTTGATGGGCAGCTGCCATCCCCGTCTGCAGGATCCACCACTCAGTGTGCAATCCTTCAGGAGATTATTATCAGTAGGGTTTGCATGAATTTTATTCAAGAAATTAAACAATGCAAGGTCACACAAAATGAAAGGTCTTTTATAGGATACATTTTTTTCTTAATTTTCTATTTGATGTGTCTAATTTTAGGATGAGATGATTGGAGATTGAAATAATTTGTACTGGATTTATTTGATTTTTCTGTCTTCTTGGATGTATATCACATTATCTAAATCAATATGTTTGTTTGCTCATCCTTTTAAATACTTGCCTGTGGTGCTATAGCTTTGCTAATGTTGTTTGATGGGAAATCTATATCTCTTATGGTTAGCCTTTTATGTTACATTGACATGTTGGTAATTGTGTTCATATATGTGATATAAAAGTGGGAAGGGAGTGATCTGGGGTGACATTATTTTTTCTGCTGAGGAAGTTGTTTGGTGCAACAGGTACTGACGTGACAGGAGAGATTGTAGAGGTTGGACCTGGAGTGGAAAATTTCAAAACTGGTGATAAAGTTGTAGCCAAGCTTAGCACTGCTGTAAGTGCTAAATCATCAACTAATTACATTGAAAGTAACTCTAATACAACTCAGTCCTCGTAGGAAGTTATGTGATTCTTTGAATGTAACCTCAGCTTCCTCTTATCAGAAGACCATATGCCTAATGGCATTGGGTAAATCAAAAGGATCAAAATCATTCTAATTTTCATGAGGTTTTACTATGCTGCAATGTTTCTGAGAAGGATAGTATTTTACAAAATAGTTTGCTTAGGCGCCTTGTTTTTAGATCTTGTAAACCACGCACTACTTATCATGGGTATTGAACTTAGAGCAACATGCTATTGAGGTAGTTTTAGATTTCATTGGACTATTGACCTTAATTTATTTTTGTTCTGGTTGACTAGTTACTTGATGGAGCCAAATTGAATAAGTTTTTGCCAAGTCTTCTTTCATTATTGCTCATGAAAACAAAGAATGCAATGATTTAAGCAATTTTGACCATCATCAAAAGTTATGCTCTCTGTGTTTTTCTTGAAGTATTATTTCCCTTGTTGGGGGGAAAAGAATTCGTAAGCTATTTTTTTTCTTTTTCATCTTTTCCTACACTTCATATTTGTCCAGATCATTGCTCATTCCAGCAATTGTATGATGTGTCTACTTTAAGTGCCTATAACTGTCATATAGTGGATTCATCTGAATCATTTCTTTCTGGAATATGATATGCTCAGTGCAGTTTGGATCTTTTTGTTCCTTCTAAAATAATTGTGGATAGGCTGAAAGCACTATTGTGACAGATTGATGTCTTATGTTATATATTAAAATATTTATTTCTTCTACATCCATCTTTTGCTATGTTATGCTAACGACAGAGTGGAGGTGGATTCGCTGAGTTTGCGGTATCTCAGGAGAGCATGACAGTTGCAAGGCCACCTGAAGTTTCTGCAGCTGAAGCTGCAGGATTGCCAGTTGCTGGTCTCGCAGCTCACCAAGCTCTCACAAAGGCTTCTGGAATCAAGCTTGATGGAAGTGGTGACCAGAAAAATATTCTGATCACAGCTGCATCTGGTGGTGTGGGTCAATATGCAGTTCAACTAGCAAAGCTTGGGAACACACATGTGACAGCCACTTGTGGGGCTCGCAACATTGAACTTGTAAAGAGTTTAGGGGCTGATGAGATTCTCGACTACAAGACCTCGGAGGGGGCAGCTCTAGAGAGCCCATCTGGTCGGAAGTATGATGCAGTAATCCACTGTGCCTCTGGGATTCCTTGGAGTACTTTTGAACCTAATTTGAGTGAAAATGGGAAGGTGATAGATATTACTCCTAGCCCTAGTGCCTTGATGACTTTTGCTCTAAAGAAAATTACCTTCTCCAAGAAACAGCTGGTGCCGCTAGTATTGTCTGCCAAGAGAGAGAACTTGGATTATCTTGTTAATCTGGTGAAGGAAGGGAAGCTTAAGACCATTTTTGACTCGAAGAATCCCTTGAGCAAGGCTGAAGATGCTTGGGCTAAGAGTATTGATGGCCATGCTACTGGTAAAATCATTGTGGAGCCTTAGATAAACATGATGATGTTGAATTAATAAACTGTATGCAGGTGTGATATATGAGCCTTGTATGTAGACTACATCTGCAAATAATCCAAAGTCGTTTCGAAATATAGGTTACATTTGTAAATAGTCTGAAGTTTTTTCTATTTTTTTATAATTTTCGAATAATTTCATATATATTTTTATGTATAATTATCAGTTAGATAGTTACATAAAGAATAATACTTGAATATTGTGAATGTCAATAATGATGTATTTCAAGTGATAAAGAGTGTTTATTTTGCGAGGTTAATCACTTCTATCGCTTTTGAAAAATTTAATCTTAATTGTCAATTTATCAATTTGTCATGTGGTTTTTGAATTTTTTTTTTAAAACCTTCACTCTGCATGTTGCCGTAATTATGTTCATTTTTATTAATTTAATTAGATTTATGGTTTTCCACAAAAAATTTAATATCATCTTACTATTATTAGGTTATATATTAATCTGTATGATTGCAAAGTATAATTTACATTAGATTTGATATTATTCTTAATGGCTTAACAATATTTATTGCATTTTAAAAAAATATTAGGTGAAAAACATTTGAGCTATTATCTATAACAAATTACTTCAATTTTTAGGGAAACGTTGTATAACTGAAATTAAATTAATTTAGGAAACATTGTACTGAAATTAAATTAATATTTTTAACCATGAAAATTAAATTAACTGAGAAATTAGAAGGGTTATTAAAATTTTGAATAATTCAGAAGTTTGTCATTCGCGTGGTCAGTAGCTGCGAGTAGTCATTGGTCATCAAACCCGGCCAAAAAAAAGGTCTAACAAAAAAAAACCAATTATGACTTTTTGTGAGGTTGGCTTTTAATATATTTTAAATTTTGAATTTTATGTACCTTCTCTTCTTGCAAGCATAGTCATCGGGTCTCGCATCTCTGTGTCTAAACGGCGTCGGTTCTGCTGAATATGGCTGGGAAGTTAAAGACGCCGTTCGATACGATAGTTATGGCTGGTTTGAAGGTCACCTTTTAATTTTTGTTATATTTCTTTATTAATGGTTTTATTAGTCTAAAAAGCTTAATTTAGTAATACCTTAGTATATATATAAATATTAGTATATATATAAATGTCAAAAATTAAAGTGACTAATTTAGGTAAATGAATTATTTAACCATTGATAAAATTCTACTGATCCATTTTTAAAGTCTATATAAACCATTTAGTTTTCACTTAAAGTTCATCTCTAAAATTATTAGAGAGTTTTAAAAAGAAAAGTGAGATTTTTTTTAAATATTATCTTTCTTTTTATTAGAGAGAGAGCGTTTAATTTCTCCTATTATAAGAGAGAATATTGTTAATTATGCTCTCCTTATTTTAGAAAGAAATTGTTGTAATCTTTTTACTATAATAAATTTTTTTTACAATTTGCCCGTGAATTTTTGCTCCAATTAATTTGGAGATTTTATCACATAAAATTTTGGTTTTCGTTATTTTCATTTTATTTCTCATTTCCACTTTAGTTGTAATTGTATACTCCGTTTTACAACATACTACTAGTGATATCAAAGCCAGATTTTAGCCTATTTTTTGTGCTACAGTCAAATCTAGTTAGTAAAAAGAAAGCATCTTCAATAATAACAATAAAATACGAAATACAGAAATTCAATAGAGTGATTTCTCATTGTGAAAAATGAAAATAAAAACAGTTTTGAGAAAAAATAACTGCTTGGCGGCAATTGGAGATAGGCCTGATGAGATCACTGATGACAACAAGTGGAATAAGATAGATGACAATATTATTGCTAATCTGCACCTAGCACTGGCCGATGGAATATTGTCAAGTGTGGCAGAGAAAAAGACAACAAAAGATATATGAGATATTTTGATAAAATTGTATGAGGGCAAATTACTGTACAATAAAATTTTTTTGAGGAGAAAACTTTACACCCTTCGGACGATGGAATCAACTATGGTGACAGACCACATCAACACCCTCAACACTTTATTTTCACAGCTCACATCAATGGAGCATAACATAGAGATGAGTGAACGTGCTGAAATTCTACTTCAAGGTCTACCTGATTCGTATGATCAACTCATTATCAACTTAACCAATAATACTGAAGTTATAATCTTCGATAATATTGCAGTTGTGGATGTTAAAGAAGAAAGTAGATACAAACGCAAAGAAAATAGACAAGGAGGCTCACAACAAGCTGAAATTTTGACAGTAATAAGAGAGAGATCAAAGGAAAATGGCCTTAGTGAGAGTCAAAATCAGAGTAGATCAAAATCTAAAAGTAAAAGGAATGTCAAGTGTCATCATTGTGGCAAAAAATGGCACTACAAAAGGGAGTATTGGTATCTGAAGAAGAACGGAGAAGCAAAAAAAAGGTCCTAAGTCGTCAAATGCTCAGGGTTATGTAGCAAGCACCTCAAATGATGATGAAATTTTATACAGTGAGGCAACAACAGTTACTAAAGGAAGAAAAATATTCACTGATGTTTGACTTATGGACTCAGGAGCAACATGACATATGACTCCTTGGAGAGAATGGTTCCATCAATATGAACCCATCTCCGGAGGATCTGTGTTCATGGGAGATGATCATGCCTTAGAAATTACTGGTATTAGTACCATTAAATTAAAGATACGTGATGGTACGATTTGTACCATCTAGAAGGTACGACATGTCAAAGGCTTAAAGAAAAATATATTGTCTTTGGGATAATTAGATAATAATGGGTGAAAATCCATATTCAAGATGAGATCATGAAAATAGTTAAAAGCACACTTATAGTGATGAAAAGCGAAAAAGATAGCTGTAAATTTGTATATATTTAAAGGAGAAACTCAACAAGAAGGAGAAGCATCCACTGCATTAGTAAGTTCAGCAAAAGAATTAACAATGATGTGGCATCGTAAGTTTGACCACATGTCAGAACGAGGATTGAAGATTCTTGTTGAACAAAAGTTGCTTCCAGGGCTCAAAAAGATTTTAGTACCCTTTTGTGAGCACTGTGTTACTAGTAAGCAGTACAGATTAAAATTCAGCAGTTCCTCTGTTAAAAGCAAAGCTATCTTAAAACTAATTCATTCTGATGTCTGGCAAACACCAGTTTTGCCCCTAGGAAGAGCAAAATATTTTATATCTTTTATTGACTATTACTCCAGGAGATGTTAGGTGTATCCAATAAAAAATAAGGCAGATGTATTTGCGGTTTTTAAAATATTCAAAGCTCGAGTTGAGCTTGAAACTGAAAAGAAGATTAAGTATTTAAGGACAGATAATAGAGAAGAATATACTGGTGATGAATTTGATATCTTTTGTCAACAAGAAGGTATCAAAAGGTAGTTCATGGTGGCATACACTCTACAACAAAATGAATTAGCAGTGAGAATGAACAGAACCTTGTTAGAACGAACAAGAGTGATGTTGAGAACTTCAAGATTATCTAAGTCATTTTGAGCAGAAGCATTCAAGACTGCCTGTTACTTAATCAGTTGGTCACCATCAATCGCAATTGGTTTGAAAACCCCAATGGAGATGTGGACTGGTAATCCAGCTAATTATTCTCACTTACATACATTTGAAAGTTCTTTTTATGTTATGTACAACACCCAAAAAATATCAAAGCTGGATCCAAAATTCAGAAAATGTATTTTCTTAGAGTATGTTGATGAAGTCAAGGGGTATCGCCTATGGGATTCCACTGCCCGCAAGGTGCTAATCAGTAGGGATGTTGTATTTATAGAAGATAATGTATAAGAAAAAGATAATGATAGCACTTCAAAAGAAAAACCAGAGACTACTATAGTTCAAGTTAAAGAAAGACAAGAACAAGAAGTTCAGATGCTTCTGAAGCATCATCAGAACATGAAGAACAAGAACAAGCTGAGTTTGCAACTCCACAAGTTCGACGAACAACTCAGGAGAAAAGAGAATCAGCTTGGCACTCAGAGTACATCATGGAGAAAAATATCGTATATTATTTACTAACAGAGGATGGAGAGCCATCAACTTTTCATAAGGCTATAAAAGGCTAAGAAGCTTCTCTGTGGATGGTAGCAATGCAAGAAGAAATTAAAGCTCTTCATAAAAATAAAATATGAGATCTTGTTTCACTAATATAGGGAAGAAAGGTCATCGAGAATAAATGGGTTTACAAAATCAAATGAGATGGCAATAACCAAGTGGAGCGGTATCATGCTAGATTGGTGGTGAAAGGATTTGCTCAGAAAGAAGGTATAGACTTCAATGGAATATTTTCTCCCATTGTTCGGCTCACAACGGTTCAAGTGGTCCTGGTAATGTGTGCTACATTTGACTTATACTTAGAGTAATTGGACGTGAAAACTGCATTTCTTCATGGAGAACTTGAAGAAGAAATCTACATACTCTAACCAGAAGTTTTGAAGAAAAAGAAAAAGAGAACTTAGTTTGCAGGTTGAACAAATCTTTATACGGTCTTAAATAGGAGCTAAGATGTTGGTATAAGAGATTTGATTCCTTTATCATGAGCCTTGGATACAACAGACATAGTTTAGATCCTTATGTTTACTACAAGAGATTTGGTGATGGTAACTTCATTATTGTGCTGTTATATGTTGACGACATATTGGTAGCAGACCCCGACAAAGATCGTATTACAGACTTAAAGGCACAGTTGGCTAGGGAGTTTGAAATGAAGGACCTAAGACCAACAAACAAGATTCTAGGGATGCAAATTTATCGAAACAAAATTAATAGGAAGATATGGCTAGTCCAGAAAAATTATTTGAAGAAAATCCTACGACGCTTCAACATGAGAGATTATAAGCCAATTTCTACCCCTTTTTTCTATTAATTTCAAGTTATCCTCAAGTATGAGTCCTAGCAATGAAGCAGAGAGGATAAAAATATCTCGAGTACCATATGCATGAGCAGTGGGTAGCTTAATGTTCACTATGGTTTGTACAAGATCAGACATTGCACAAGCAATGAGAGTGGCTAGTCGGTACATGGCGAATCCTGATAAAGAGCATTGGAGTGCTGTAAAGAGGATCCTGAGATATATCAAGGATACCTCAAATATTACATTATGTTATGGTAAATCAGATTTTACTATTAGAGGCTATGTTGATTCAGATTATGCAGGTGATCTCGACAAGAGTAAGTCTACCTCAAGTTATGTATTTATTCTTGTTTGAGGAGCTATAGGTTGGATTTCAAAATTGTAATCTATTGTGGTTACTTCTACAATGGAGGCAGAATATATCGCAGCTGTCCAAGCTAGCAAAGAGGCAATATGGTTGCAAATGCTACTGGAGGAGCTTAGATACATGCAGAAGAAGATTGTTCTATTTTGTGATAGTCAGAGAGCTTTACATCTAGCAAAAAATCCAGCATTTCATTCAAAGATAAAACACATACGAGTCCAATATCACTTCATTCATGAAAAGGTGGAAGAAGAAAGTGTGGATATACAAAATATTCATACAAAAGACAATCTATCAGATATGTTAACAAAGCAGATTAATAATGATAAGTTCATTTGGTGTCGATCCTCCTTAGGCCTAGCAGATACGTAAGTAACATGGAGATGACAAGTGTAGAAATAATATAAGGATTACAAAAAGTGACTTTAAGTGGGAGATATGTTGTAGTAAAATCCATTTTGTGAAGTAAAAAATGAAGATGTCTAACTTAGGTAATTTTTTTGTCAAAAATAGAGGTGCCAAACTTAGATAATTATTGGTCTAAAATGGAGGTGCCTAATTTAGGTAATAAATGTTAAAAATTGAGGTGCCTAATTTAGGTAAATGAGTTACCTAATAATTGATAAAATTCTATCAACCCATTTTTCAAGCCTATATAAACCATTTAGCTTTCACTTAAAATTCATCCCTAAAATTATTAGAGAATTTTAGAGAGAAAAGTGAAATTTCTCCTAAATATATCTTTTCTTTTATTAGAGAGAGTGTTTAATTTCTCCTATTATAAGAGAGAGTATTGTCAATTGTGCTATCCTTATTTTAGAAATAAATTATTATAATCTTTTTACTATAATTAAATTTTTCTATAATTTGTCCGTGATTTTTTACTTCAATTAATTTGGAGATTTTTCCATGTAAAATTTTAGTGTTTGTTATTTTTATTTTATTTCTTATTTCTATTTTAGTTGTAATTGTGTACCCCGTTCCACAGCATCCTAACAATTGCAGCATGTTGAAGTGTCAATCCCCACACTAGAGAAAGATGAGATTTTGATAAAATTAGAAGCAACCTCTATAAATCCAATTGATTGGAAGATTCAAAAAGGCCTTTTGCGGTCTTTGTTTTTGCCTCGCAGATTCCCTCACATTCCTGGTAATTGAATCTTCGTTGTTGGCAGTTTAGTTATTACTATTATTGTCATCTGTTATCATAAGATCGATCCTTCATAGAATAGTAACAGTTTTATTTAAAAATCTAAATTTGAAATGATTTATTACAGATAAATGGATTCTTCAAATTTATAAACATGTTTCTTGTTATGTATTGTTATATTTCTTGAACCAAAATAAACCCATATGTCTTAATTTCTTTATTTTTCAACAGGTACTGATGTAGCAGGAGAGATTGTAGAGGTTGGAGCAGAAGTTAAGAATTTCGGAACTGGTGATAAAGTAGTAGCTTTTCTTGGCCATGTTGTAAGTGCTCCATCTTTGACCTATCATAGTTGAGCCTTGTTTCCCTCCTTTTCACTATTTGCAAACATAGCTGTAGTTGCTTCTTGACATTAGACATAGATTTGGATGTGATAAGAGTCACAATTATGGCAAATTGTATGTTTGCTTTTCAATATATCCATCTTTTCATTTTTCCAATGAGTAATTATGTAATACTAATGACAGAATGGAGGTGGACTAGCTGAGTATGCAGTGGCTAAGGAAAGCTTGACAGTAGCAAGGCCACCTGAAGTTTCAGCGGCTGAAGCCGCAGCCTTACCAGTTGCTGCTGTTACAGCTTACCAAGCTCTTACACAGTCTGCAGGGATCAAGCTTGATGGAAGTGGCGACAAGATAAACATTCTGGTAACTGCTGCAGCAGGTGGTGTGGGTCATTATGTAGTTCAGCTTGCAAAGCTTGCAAATGCTCATTTGACAGCCACTTGTGAGCTCGCAACATTGAATTTGTTAAGAGTTTAGGGGCTGATGAGGTTCTTGATTACAAGACAGTAGAGGGGGCAGCTCTAAAAAGCCTATCTGGTAGGAGATACGATGTTGTTATTGTTGGTGGTAGCACACCAAAATTGAAAAATAAAAATAAAGAAAGTCAAAAATGCAAGGTGCCTAACAATGAAAAAATTGTCAAAAATGTGAGGTGAAAATGGGAGGTGCCTAATTTAGCCTAATTTTCACCTAATTTAGTTTGACAATTTATTTGCATTTGAAGCCTATAAATAGGCTCATTCTCTCCATTTGTAAATACACCAAGCAAACACAAAATATAGCTTAAGGAGAGCTATAGATTAAATACCAAATAGTTTATATTAGGAATTAGAGAATCAATCTCTTGGAGTTCCTTGGAGTATAAATATTTGGGGGTTGTTTTGTGGGTGTCGGTTAGAAAAATATTTTGTAATTTGTGGTTGTAACAATTTGCCGCATAGTGAATATTTTTCTTGGTTGTCGTTAGACAACGACCGTGGTTTTTCTCCATTCGGGAGTTTTCCACGTTAAATCATTGTGTTTTATTCTCTTTAATTTCTCAATTGTTATTTTATTTTCTCATTTATTCCTGCTTAAAGACGGTCCGAGGGGCGAAAAAATAGCGATTTTCCCAACAAGTGGTATCAGAGCTTAGGTGTTATAATTTTTTGTCAAAAATCTTAGTATGCTCTGTGGTTGCAGTTTGGTCTGATCTTCCACATCAGAAAAGATTTTTGTTAAAAATTATTTTTGTTTTTAAGCTGGTGGAGCTTTGGAAAAGGTGGAGCCGTTTTGCTTTGGTGTGCTTGAGTATTGGTGGTGAGATAAATAATTACATGTCGAGGTAAATTCTGTCAAACGACACGAATTTAGTCTAAGGCAAGTGGATTTTAAGTGAGACCTTTGTGACTCCTCCTCTTACCTGGGAATTTACCTGGTGTAATATTTATTTCTGGTCCTTTATTAAGCACAAAGTAAGCATGTCGGCAATGAGATGCGAGATTGAGAAATTTGATGGGAGAATGAATTTTGCACTGTGGCAAGTGCAAGTCAAAGACGTGTTGATACAGTCTGGACTACATAAGGTTTTGCAGGGTAAACCAGTCAGCGGAAGAAATTCAGAAAAAGGCGGTGGCAGTGGAGACTCAGAAAAATCCAAGATTAGTGACGAAGAATGGGAGGAGCTGGATATCAAGGCGGCAAGTCAAATTCGCATGTGTCTAGCAAAAAATGTTCTTGCTAATGTGCTTGGATTGTCCACGACAAAGGAGCTGTGGGAGAAACTGGAAGAATTGTATCAGGGAAAAAATATATCCAACAGGTTATATTTGAAAGAGCAATTTCATACGTTGAAAATGGCGGAAGGTACAAAGCTGTCCGATCACCTGAGTGTCCTCAATGGTATTATCTCTGAATTAGAAACTCTTGGAGTGAAAACCGAAGATGAAGATAAAGCTCTCCGGCTCATCCTGTCACTTCCTTCAACATATGAGCACATGAAGCCTGTTCTGAAATATGATAGTAAGAAAGTGGTGTATGCGGATGTGGTTAGTAAGCTCATTACTGAGGAGAGAAGACTGAATGAAATGGAAAATAAATCTTATGAGAATTCAGCTTTATCTGTCGGTATCAGGAAAAAGAATAAAGGCTCCGGAAAGAGGAAGGTTGTCTGCTGGGGGTGTGGTCAAACTGGACACGTGAGGAAGGATTGCCCGAACGGTGGAGCTGATTCGGCTAGAAGCTCTAACGTTGTTGCTGCCAATGTGATCTCCTGTGGCGAAGGAGATGATGAGTTGTCTCTGTAGTTGAGAGAAGTGTGTCCTCATGGCATGATTGCTACCCGTTGAGATGCCATGGAAGATGACTGATTATTGGTAGCTGGTCCACGAAATGCGCGCTGCATTGGTTGACAGTTGATGCAAGGTGCGTGGTGGAAAAATTATGTCGATGGCTAATGAACTCTCGGAAAGTCAACAGGAGGGTTGCACCATAAACTATTAGCGGGATCCGACATGGCCGATGAAAAATTCTTGGAGTTGGCGAAATAATTCCAAGTGTCGATACTCTTTTATGGTGGAGTATGTTAATTCTTGACGTTAAGAATTATAATTGTCGGTAACAGACAATGTTGTGTTTTTATTTTTCAAGGTGGAGATTGTTGGTGGTAGCACACCAAAATTGAAAAATAAAAATAAAGAAAGTAAAAAATGCAAGGTGCCTAACAATGAAAAAATTGTCAAAAATGTGAGGTGAAAATGGGAGGTGCCTAATTTAGCCTAATTTTCACCTAATTTAGTTTGACAATTTATTTGCATTTGAAGCCTATAAATAGGCTCATTCTCTCCATTTGTAAATACACCAAGCAAACACAAAATATAGCTTAAGGAGAGCTATAGATTAAATACCAAATAGTTTATATTAGGAATTAGAGAATCAATCTCTTGGAGTTCCTTGGAGTATAAATATTTGGGGGTTGTTTTGTGGGTGTCGGTTAGAAAAATATTTTGTAATTTGTGGTTGTAACAATTTGCCGCATAGTGAATATTTTTCTTGGTTGTCGTTAGACAACGACCGTGGTTTTTCTCCATTCGGGAGTTTTCCACGTTAAATCATTGTGTTTTATTCTCTTTAATTTCTCAATTGTTATTTTATTTTCTCATTTATTCCTGCTTAAAGACGGTCCGAGGGGCGGGAAAATAGCGATTTTCCCAACAAGTGGTATCAGAGCTTAGGTGTTATAATTTTTTGTCAAAAATCTTAGTATGCTCTGTGGTTGCAGTTTGGTCTGATCTTCCACATCAGAAAAGATTTTTGTTAAAAATTATTTTTGTTTTTAAGCTGGTGGAGCTTTGGAAAAGGTGGAGCCGTTTTGCTTTGGTGTGCTTGAGTATTGGTGGTGAGATAAATAATTACATGTCGAGGTAAATTCTGTCAAACGACACGAATTTAGTCTAAGGCAAGTGGATTTTAAGTGAGACCTTTGTGACTCCTCCTCTTACCTGGGAATTTACCTGGTGTAATATTTATTTCTGGTCCTTTATTAAGCACAAAGTAAGCATGTCGGCAATGAGATGCGAGATTGAGAAATTTGATGGGAGAATGAATTTTGCACTGTGGCAAGTGCAAGTCAAAGACGTGTTGATACAGTCTGGACTACATAAGGTTTTGCAGGGTAAACCAGTCAGCGGAAGAAATTCAGAAAAAGGCGGTGGCAGTGGAGACTCAGAAAAATCCAAGATTAGTGACGAAGAATGGGAGGAGCTGGATATCAAGGCGGCAAGTCAAATTCGCATGTGTCTAGCAAAAAATGTTCTTGCTAATGTGCTTGGATTGTCCACGACAAAGGAGCTGTGGGAGAAACTGGAAGAATTGTATCAGGGAAAAAATATATCCAACAGGTTATATTTGAAAGAGCAATTTCATACGTTGAAAATGGCGGAAGGTACAAAGCTGTCCGATCACCTGAGTGTCCTCAATGGTATTATCTCTGAATTAGAAACTCTTGGAGTGAAAACCGAAGATGAAGATAAAGCTCTCCGGCTCATCCTGTCACTTCCTTCAACATATGAGCACATGAAGCCTGTTCTGAAATATGGTAGTAAGGAAGTGGTGTATGCGGATGTGGTTAGTAAGCTCATTACTGAGGAGAGAAGACTGAATGAAATGGAAAATAAATCTTATGAGAATTCAGCTTTATCTGTCGGTATCAGGAAAAAGAATAAAGGCTCCGGAAAGAGGAAGGTTGTCTGCTGGGGGTGTGGTCAAACTGGACACGTGAGGAAGGATTGCCCGAACGGTGGAGCTGATTCGGCTAGAAGCTCTAACGTTGTTGCTGCCAATGTGATCTCCTGTGGCGAAGGAGATGATGAGTTGTCTCTGTAGTTGAGAGAAGTGTGTCCTCATGGCATGATTGCTACCCGTTGAGATGCCATGGAAGATGACTGATTATTGGTAGCTGGTCCACGGAAATGCGCGCTGCATTGGTTGACAGTTGATGCAAGGTGCGTGGTGGAAAAATTATGTCGATGGCTAATGAACTCTCGGAAAGTCAACAGGAGGGTTGCACCATAAACTATTAGCGGGATCCGACATGGCCGATGAAAAATTCTTGGAGTTGGCGAAATAATTCCAAGTGTCGATACTCTTTTATGGTGGAGTATGTTAATTCTTGACGTTAAGAATTATAATTGTCGGTAACAGACAATGTTGTGTTTTTATTTTTCAAGGTGGAGATTGTTGGTGGTAGCACACCAAAATTGAAAAATAAAAATAAAGAAAGTAAAAAATGCAAGGTGCCTAACAATGAAAAAATTGTCAAAAATGTGAGGTGAAAATGGGAGGTGCCTAATTTAGCCTAATTTTCACCTAATTTAGTTTGACAATTTATTTGCATTTGAAGCCTATAAATAGGCTCATTCTCTCCATTTGTAAATACACCAAGCAAACACAAAATATAGCTTAAGGAGAGCTATAGATTAAATACCAAATAGTTTATATTAGGAATTAGAGAATCAATCTCTTGGAGTTCCTTGGAGTATAAATATTTGGGGGTTGTTTTGTGGGTGTCGGTTAGAAAAATATTTTGTAATTTGTGGTTGTAACAATTTGCCGCATAGTGAATATTTTTCTTGGTTGTCGTTAGACAACGACCGTGGTTTTTCTCCATTCGGGAGTTTTCCACGTTAAATCATTGTGTTTTATTCTCTTTAATTTCTCAATTGTTATTTTATTTTCTCATTTATTCCTGCTTAAAGACGGTCCGAGGGGCGGGAAAATAGCGATTTTCCCAACAGTTATTGACTGTGCAAATGGTATTTCTTGGAGTACTTTTGAGCCTAATTTGAGTGAAATTGGGAAATTGTAGATATTACTCCTGGCCTTAAGAAACTTACTTTCTCCAAGAAACAGATGCTCTAAAGAAACTTACTTTCTCCAAGAAACAGATGCTGCCACAGGTTTGGGCTACTGTAGACGAGAAAAGGCTGGATTTTCTTGTTAAATTGGTGAAAAAAGGAAAACTTAAAACAGTTATTGACTCGAAGCATCCTTTGAGCAAGGCTGAAGATGGTTGGGCTAAGATTATCGAAGGTCATGCTACTGGAAAGGTCATTATAGAGCTTTAGATTGAAAATATTTTCATTACATTATAAACTGTTTACTACTATGAACTTGTGTTGCATTAGCATTTTTATCATTTGTTTATTTGAACATAAAATCCAAAGATTTTAAGTAAATATTCTAATTAGGTGGATTTTACAGATTCAACTTTATATGTATATGTAAAGCTCGGTGGATGGTAGAGTGGAATAAGCATTTGATGGTTTGTGTATCTTGTATTGTATTTTTCATGTTTGGAATAAATTAATGTAACATTGTTTTCCCTAAAAAACATTAAAAAAAAATTGAGTTGCACATATTGTTTTTCCTTGCATTAAAAATGTTTATAGAATATATTATCTGAAAAAATGTTAATAGAATATTAGAAGAAAATTTTGTTGAAGTTTTTATTTATTACTACTCTTATGGCCATCTTAATTTTTTATTATTATTATTATTATTATTATTATTATTAACGAAGTATTAGAAATATAAATACACACAATATATATTGGTATATTGAGTATTATCATTAATTAAAATGTCTTGTACGGATAATAGATTTTGACTGTATATTAGCCTTTATAATTTTTCATTCTCAATCAATGTGACATTATCCTTAATACCCCATACATTATGCAAATATTATTTAGTTAGTTTTTAATAATTTGCATTGAGAAATAATTTAAGAAATTTTCAAATTCTTATATAGGGATGGGCAAAATTCGATTAACCGATCGAATTTTTGATTAATCGACCGAAAATTTAGTTTGATTAACTGAATTCATAAAAATTTTATCGGTTTGATCGAAAATTTTATATAAATTCAGTTTTTAGTTCAATTAACGGTTAATCAATTTTGCAGTCGGTTAATCAATTAACCGTTAACCGAACTATTTTTTTTAAAAAAAATTATTTAATTATTATTTTTTGTTTAATTCTTTAACTATATTAATTTTTTTACTATGAATATAAATTTTTATTGCAAAATAAAATTATTTTTTAATTTTTTAATAAGTTTATTTAGTTATTTAATTATATTAATTTTTTGTTTTAAATAAAATTTTTATTATAAAAATAAAAAAAATTAGTCGGTTCGGTTAATTAATCGAACCGACCAATTTGATTCGATTAATTAACTAAATCAATTAAAATAAAACTTCAGTCAATTTAGTTAAAATTTTTTAAAAAAATTAATTTGGTTAACCGATCAATTTGGTCGATTAATTAATCGAACCGACTGATGTCCACCCCTATTCTTATATATATTTATTTATATAATTAACATAAAAATTATTGATAAATAAATCTTTCATTTTAAAAAACTATTTTTTTTGGTAAAAGTATAATTGATTCTTAAATATTGCTTATTTTTATTTTAGTAATAATACGAAAGTGTACAATTTCAATTGATTAAATTGATTTTATTTTCTGAATTTAATTATTTTTACTTCCAATTTATTCATATATAATAAAGTAAATTGTAAAGTATATCATTTTGTATATACTCTTAATGCATGCAAAAAGAAAAAGGAAATATAAAAAAGGAAATAGGAAATTATATTGCTTTATCCAAATTGAACTAGGCATTAATAGCTTTATCATTGATTTGGTGAACACAAATCAGAAAAGTGAGTACTTCATAAAATTACATATAAAAATTAGTTAATAAAAACGACCCACTCTAAAAAAAATTGGAGATCCAATATACCATAAATTATTCACATACTAATACTCATTTTTTAAACAGAATTAGAAAACTAATCATCATATTAATGAAGGCAAAAAATCTTGATAATTATTGAATTTTTTAAAATGTAATTTCTGTGAATTATGGTGATTTTTTTTATTTTAACAAAGTTCAAAATATCCTAATAATAATAATAATAATAATAATAATAATTAAAATATAGAATAACTATAAGGCGAAGTCAGCCAAATAAATCAACTTAACACCTTTTTTTAGGCTAAATAATTATAAAATCCTGGAGATTTTGCATATTATACTAGTCAGTCCCTATATTTTCAACATTTAATTTTTACATCCTCCAGTTTTTAAAAATTAAATTGTTTAGTTCTTTTGTTAATAGTCAATTACTTTGATATTATAAAATAATTTATTTATTTTTTTATAAATATTTTTTTTGTTATTTGTTACGTCATGCTTATTTTTAATTTTATTTATATTTCTTATATATAATTTATTTTAATTTTATAAATATTATTCAAAATAATTTTAAATAATACAAATAATATCTTTTATTATTTTGCAGATAATCTATATATATCATTTATTTTAATTTTATAAGTATTACTAAAAACATAATTTTAAATAATATAAATAATATTTTTTATTATTTTACAGACGATCTATATATAAAATAAAATTAAAAATAAAATAAATTTAATAAATAATAAAGATAAATATATATAAATAAAAAGCAAATAAGTTATTTTATAATATATTTATCTTTATAAATATATATATAAATTAATAATATATTTATTTTTATAAAAAAATATATAAATTAAAATAACTTATTAAAATATTTATAAAATTAAAATAAATTATGTGTAAAAAATATAAATAAAATTAAAAATAAATATGATTTAACAAAAGTAAAAAATATATATAAAAAAAATAAATAATTTTATAATATTAAAATAATTAATTAATATTTTTAGAATTAAAATATTAACAGAAAAAAATAATTTAATTTTTAAAAATTAAAAAATATAAAAATTAAATATTAAAAATACTGATGTTAATATAATATGTAAATTTTTATAGAATTTATAATTATAAAACTTTTTTTATAACAGGATTATCCACGTCATACCGTATCATATGTGAAAATAGAAAGTCATCCTTATCCTCTTGGGCGCATGCACGTGTCATTATTCAACCAGGAAAGCACAAATGTTCTGTGTTTTTGCAAAAGTAAAATGCAAATCCCAAAAAAAAAATAAACCGGTTTACGGTTCATATCGGGCTGTAAGTAACATCCAACCGCATGCATCACACAACACGCCAAACCCTAAAAACCAAGGGCAGCTTCAAATTTCCCAAAAGCCCAAGCTCTTTTTCTTGATGACGCTTGAGTCCCACAAAGTCAACGTCACCTTCACGGAGAGCCCCAATCCACTCTTGGGGGTAATATTCGTCATTTTGAAAAGGATATTCCCATAATGTACAAGTCGTTAAGGGAGATTTTAGTAATTCAACTTGAAAAAAAAGTAGTACCACCACCATATCAATATGGGGACCACATCCCTTCCCCACCGCAACCAAGCATTTTCTTCGTTTCCTATTTTTCTCAATAAAAAAATTTCAAATTTTTTTATTATTTGAATAAATAATTTTCTTAAATAATAAATAAATACACCAAATATTTTAATATTTCTTTGGTTTCTTCTCTTTTGCTTCTTCTGCGGAATCCCTTGCATTGATTTGGCCAGTAATCTAATTCTTCCTCTCTCTCTCTCTTTCTGAAATTTCTTTTTTCTTCGCTTTTGACGAAATCGCTTAGGCATTGGTGATGAATATCAGTTCTTAGATATCTGTGTGTTTTTAATTTCCTTCTGATTGGCTTCAAATGGTGAGTTTTTGCCTCTTTCTTGATCCTTCATTTTCCAAATTTTTAGAGTATGATTTTATGAATTTTGAGTTTTCAGCTTTATTTTTCGTTTTCTGGAGCTGTAACTTTTCTTGCAAGTCAAAATGTAGTTTGATTTTGACCCTGAGCTCTGTTTGGCTGCCGAGAAAGCCCAAGAGGATGAGAAGAAATACAATGAAAATTTGAAAATTGAAGTCTTTTTGTTCTTTTGATTATTTAGTGAAGCAAAGAGGAACTAGAGCTTTTTTAGTTTAAGTTGTTAGCTGAATTAGGCTTTATTTGAAGAGGTTTTGTTGGTTGCTTATACCTTAAGATTTTTCTTTTGAAGCTTTCGCAATTTTTCAGCAACCAACAGAAAATAATTAACCTTTTAAGCTGTTTATCAATCTTTATTATTATTTTAATTATTATTGCTAAATGATATTATCTGGATGTTCTTTACGTGTTTACTTTTTCAATTAGAGGAATGATTTTCCATTTAGGATTCAAACAGGTTTTATTATTTCTTTTTGATGGTGTTAAATGTAAATATGTAATAGTTAAACATTGTTCATCGCTGATATATTTCGTGTAACTTTGAAATAATAGAGGTGGATCTTTTTTAATATGATCAATCAAATAAACAGGAAAAGAGGTAGATCTATTTTCATGATTTATCTAGTGTATTGCTAATTTGTTTTTTCAGTTTTCATTTGGAAGGTTTGCTTTTCTTGACTTTCTGTTAAGTTTGTTTTCTCCTTTTCTTATTTGTTGGCAGCTCAGCACAAGTTTTTGACAGATGGGCATTGTTGGAAATAAACTGAAAAGGGACAGGTTCACATAGTAACTTGACACATATTGCTTGTACAGAGGTTTAACAGAGCTCGTAGACTGGTGATTTTAGATGATACCAGCTTGTTGCAGCTTGTAGAAGCTGCATTTAAGTATGTTGATAATATTTTGGCCAATATTTAATTACTCCTACAATGAGAATAAGGTTCCTTTCGATGTTGTATATAGCAAGCTACAGTTTAGCGCTAGACCGTATATTGAAATTAGTAGTTCACGCTCTGTTGGCAGATTAGACACCTCTATTAGGAGGTTCTTAGAAGTTCATTGACAAAGTTTTTGTTTGTCATCTTCTACAATTGTAATAATGGAAAGGTAAGTAGCATGGCAGTTCACTTGATTGTATAAGATTTCTCTATTCTCTTCTTCTCTGATGCTTGTGGTGCTCCTGGAATAAAATTTCTCTTCTTATTGTTCTCGACTCAAGATATAAAATTTTGGAGGAGCTTGGTGATGGTACTTGTGGTAGTGTGTTCAAAGCTGTCAATACAGAAACATATGAAATTGTAAGGATCTCTTTACAGTGGTAACTTGTTTAGCTTTTATTGTAGATAGAATATTTAATTGTCTATTTCTGCTTATTATTTTCAATTGGTTCGAATTTATCACTTGAAAATTTTGTTGCCGAGAAGGTTATCATTTAGATAGTGTTTGCAGTATGATTAACTTTTTAGTTTCTAATTCAGGTCAAATATAGCCTTGCTTGCCATACCATGATAACAATATAAACTCAGATTCTTCTTTTGTATTGACTACTGACTGGCATGAGCATTTATCTAATTATATGCAATTATTCAAAACCTGACCAACTAATCAACTGCAATTTAAAGTGAGAAATTCTAGACACATAAAACAGATCTAAGATAACTGTAAGAGACTCGCGATTTGATTGATGTACTCCAATGCTGCCTTTTTGTTTTCCAGTTTGACTTTCTGGAGTGGGAATTCATAAAATTAGCTAACAAATAGAGATATATAACAAAGCATTCAAAATATGAAAATAAAATGAGAAGGGAAAGAAGTTACATCTAATCTAACTTTGGATGCAAATTACATGTCAAAAGAAAGAGAAGGATTTTGACTAATATTTTTAATGGTTTTCTGATATCAAGATAGCATTCTATCTTACTGATAAAGCATAAATCCATGCCTGACATGTTCAGCCTGTAATTTATAAAAATGTGAGATATCTCATTCTCATGAAAAATGAGGTTAACAGTTATTTCCTTAAAGAATTATGACAAGGTTAAGGCAACTTGTAGATGGTTGTAGTTAAAGGAGAATTTTTATTTTCTAGTTTTTTTGGGGCCTGTTAACTGAATTAGCTAGTGTTCTGGTAGCTTCTTGGTTAAGTCATTAATTTATCATAGAGGACATGTATTGAATTTGTACAATTATCAAGGACTCTCTCTTTTCTGATGCTCCTCTGATGTATTTTTTTTTCACTGTGACAACGTTGTTTACAGAAAATTGACACTGTTTTTTGTAATTATGAAAATTTTGGTTTATTCATGACTCTACTTGGGTCATGTAAATTATAATTCCTTTATCTGCTTATAGGTTGCTGTGAAGAAAATGAAAAGAAAGTTCTATTTCTGGGAAGAATGCATGAACTTGAGAGAAGTAAAGGTATGTTTGTTGATTGATTTTGTATGTTTGCCTCATTTTATAGTGAATGGTCAATTAAACTACCAAGCTTATGTTATCTTCTGCAGGCCCTTCGTAAACTGAACCATCCCAATATCATAAAGTTGAAGGAAGTTGTTAGGGAAAACGATGAGCTATTCTTCATTTTTGAATATATGGTGAGGGATTCTTGTCTCCCCATTTTAACTACTTTTGATGGGTGGTTTATGTTTGTTTTATTTGAAATCCATACAGGGAAGCATAATCTTATAATGATAGAATGTCATGAATCATGATTACTGAAAGTGGCACTGAAGCATGATATATGGTTGCTATATCGCATTATTTTGAAATGAACCTTGATTGATGTTCAGCTAATCCTTAATCCCAAACTAGGTGAGGGTCACCATCTGAATCCTTCTCCTCAGGTCATATATTCTATGAGATGTTTAGATGCATCTCTAACAATCTTCAGCGATATAAATGCTAGTTCTCATTATTCTTACATACATAGGAATGACATACTTTGAAACAGACAACTGAATAATTGATTGTTCATTAATGGCTAATTATTTATTCTGAACTTCATCTAACCAGGAATATAATCTGTACCAAATCATGAGAGAGCGAGAAAGACCATTTACGGAGGAGGAGATACGAAATTTTTTGTCTCAGTTGCTGCAAGGGCTTGTTCACATGCACAGGAATGGATATTTTCATCGAGATCTAAAACCTGGTAAAATTTCTTCTTTTATCATCTACATTTTATGCATTTTGTGGTTTTACATTGCTATTTTCATCTTTGTGGAAAAGTACTGACTAAAGACCTTTTGACCTTAGAGAATTTGCTGGTGACAAATAATGTTCTTAAAATTGCTGACTTTGGACTGGCTAGAGAAGTTTCTTCATTGCCTCCTTATACAGAATATGTTTCCACACGGTGGTAAGCAATCTTTAAGTGCTGATTTTTTTTTATCTTTTGTGCCCCAGTGTGTGCTTGCATTTATGTTGTTATTTTTTAATACCCCTGTAAATACTGTTTATCGCATGCTGTATCTTGGTTGAGCATGTTGCCAGGTACCGAGCTCCTGAAGTTTTGTTGCAGTCCTCAACATACACTCCCGCAATTGGTGTGTTCCCTTCTCCTCATTATGTCCCTAGCTAAAGTTTGTTTATTTTTTCTCTGAACAAAATTGGCATAACCTGGCCCTCCAATTTGGTTTTTCCCTATAAGAACTGGCCTAATATGAAGCCACCACATATCCTTAATTGGAAAAAAAAAGGATTGTATATGTCAATGGATCAGCTTAAGGATTTTGAGCTTCTTTTCTTCTTGGTTTTTATAACCATGAACTGTAGCCTGAATTTGATTAATGCACGGAAGTCTTTGCCTTCTTCTGTCAAAGATATGACTGGATCATGTTTTCAAAATCCATATGGTCTTGGAAAAAAAGCTTATATTTATGGTTTCTAGTGGAATCATAAAATTAGGATTCACATACAGGCTAAATGAATGTGATATGATGTGTATAATGATGCTTCTCATTCCTGCAAGGTGCAAAAAAGTTGATTTTGGTTAACCTTTAATGCCACTCTATTTTATACAGACCATTTTTTTTAGGTTTTTCTTCTCTGATTGATTTCTAAAATTGGAAACGGAAATTATATGCAGATATGTGGGCAGTTGGTACAATACTAGCAGAGTTATTCACTCTGTCCCCTATTTTCCCTGGTGAAAGGTGATTTTTTATTATCTTTAGTTGAACGTCCTTGGTATGAAAGACTGATAAATTTAATTCTGTTCTTCGGAAATCCACTGCTCCCTATGCCTCAACCAACAGCACCACACACAGATTTGTTATGCTTTCATAGTTACATGGCACTCCATGGCTAGGAGAATTTTTTATGTCAAGTTTTCTACAGTAATGTTCTAGAACTTGAAATTAAAATTTTCTTTCGCCCGAGTAAGCTGAGAAATTACATTTTTCTTTTGCCTCTGAATAAACTGGAATCACTCCACTTAAAATTGATATTCAAGCATTCTGCTGCTTATAATTCTATACAATTTGTTTCTGCATTGATCTTTGACCAAATAAGGACAACGGATATCCCTATTAAAGTAATTTATTTCTATTAAAAATTACAAGAGGTTGGAGGCATTGCCATTCTTTATCTCGATGTCAAGGAAATTAGTGTTAATCTTGTTATATCACTCTCTCTGTGTCTTTTATATGAAAGTCAATCTAGGATAAAATTGCCTTATTAGATTGATGAATTTACGTTATTGATAAAGAGATAGACACTTAACTTGCAATAGCTCTAAATTAATCTTTAGTAACCTATATACTTTAATTTGCAATATCTCTAAGTTAATCTTTGATAACCTATGTATTTTCTTGTGTTTTTGAAAAAGTATCATTATATGGATCTGAATTTATTGGTCCATCTGCTCATATCTATGGAGGTACTAATTGAATTTCATCTTGTGACATGATTTTCCCACTGGCAGTGAAATAGATCAATTGTACAAGATATGCTGTGTTCTTGGTACGCCTGATTGGACTACATTCCCTGGAGCAACAAATATCTATCGATTGATAAATATCTGTTATTCAGAGGCAAGCTAATCTATAAACGTTTACAGTTTTCTAGGTATCTTTTGTGTAGATTTTGCACTTATTGTTGCTACTTGTTATTTTTTTTCATTCTTATTCTTGGTTAGATGTTGCCTGCCAACCTACCTGAAATCATTCCCAATGCTAGCTTGGAAGCTATTGACTTGATCCTGGTAGGTATTGATATAATATGCTTTCAGCAGTTCTCAATGCCAATTACTATTTGGTCAGGTGCCTTTTTTGGTTATTGATTTTTTCTGGATTTTAATTTTTGTATGTTTTGCTTTTTGCAAAGCGATTGTGTTCATGGGACCCATTAAAGAGACCAACTGCTGAGCAATCATTGCAACATCCCTTTTTCCACGTAATTATGTGCTTCCTTTTCTGATTTTGTGCTTTGTTTTGTATTAGATCAATTTAGTAACACGTCTTGGACAGGTGGGTATGTGGGTTCCTCATCCAATTCGAGATCCACTTGAGCTGAAGCTAAATGATATAGGTGAGTTTTTATAAGTTCTGTATTCTAAATTTGGATGAGTATTTATCAACCATTTTCATCTTGTGTTATTCCAGCTGGAGCAAAGCCAAATCTTGAGTTAAATCTGTGGGATTTTGGTGCTGAACCTGATGACTGTTTTCTTGGATTGACATTGGCCGTGAAGCCCAGTATTTCAAACTTTGGTAAATAACTAAAGAAAACTTCCTACTCGTATGCAATGGCTAACATAGGGATACTAATAGGAAGGTCTAAATCTGTCAGTTTTGTCCTGCCATCTCTCATTTCTTGCTTGAGTAACATAGATATGGATAATGGAAAAATTCTTATTTCTCTCATTTTAACTGCTTTAGATATCCAACCTACTTCTGCTTTTTCTAGCTGGCAAAGTGGATGTTCCTCTCTAGTCATTTATATCCTGTTTGAAGATGGAATCATATTTGCAGTTCCCCTCTTAATATGATATTGCGTGACCTTTCCAGTAGTTTGCTTAAGTTACTTTATGAGTATTCTTTCCAATTTGATGATGTCCATGATTTATGCTCTTTCTCCAGATTGTTAGATCCTTGCTCTTTTGTTTCTGCACATTCTGAGCACCAACTAGAATATTTATCTAACCGAAATCATTTTTTCCTGTAGAGGCTGTTCATACTGTTTCTCAAGGTATGGAAGAGGTGAGTTTGTTGGATTGCATTCAAGGTTTTGATGCTATAGGATATTTGTAATCCTTGACTTTCAAATTGCTGTTTTACTGATGATTTGTAAATCTTGCCATGCAGAATATTCTGTTTTGCGCTGATTACAGAGATCATCAAGATCAGTCAGGTAGTTGTTTGGTCATTTCTCCTAACTAATTAAATGGAGGCCCTGGAAGGCAATAAGTTTTATTTAGCATTCCCCTTTTGTTGCACTGGAAAATAATCCTGAACTTTCTTCACAATTTTTTAGTGCTCAAACTACGTTGGTGGATATTTTTGTCTATAAATTCATTAAGCTTCCTGAGAAAGAAAAGTTTTAGCCTGGAATTTTTTTTTTCACAAAAAATGAACATATCCAACAATAAAAGTTGAAGTTGGTAACATTTTTCAGGAAGTCCTGATCAAGTATGGACAAGTTTTTCTCTAGGCAAAAAAGTGCAAAAATCTTCTAGGGGTCATCATAATCATAGATAATAAAATTGCTGCTTAGACATGAAATTATTAGCTTTAATCTTCTTTCAGTTTCTTTAATGAGATTCTATTGGATTTGTGTTCCAGTGTTCTGGTCTTTACTATCTCCTGATGAAAATGGAATCCATCCTCCAGTTGAGTCATCGTTGTCATTGGGGTAAGTGTATGAAGAATCAACTCGCTAGTTGTTCTTATGCCTTTCTGGGTAATAACCTTCATTGCTGGAGTTTTTGGGGTTATTTTTGATGTCAAACCAATCATGTATATGATTTGTCATCATAATTTAGGTTCAATTTTTCCATATACTTGTTAAGTGGCCCAAATATATTTTTGTTGTGCATATTTTCTTCCTTGGACACATCATCTATATTATTATTCGCATGAAAAGTAAATAGGATAATCTTGGCGACAAAAAGCAATGGTTAGTGAATATTCGCATGATAAATGCTTCTTTGCTTGGCAGTTCATTGCAGCATCCTTCAGTTCCACGGTCATCTGGGTTCGAGATTACATCACTACAGCCTAACATCTTAGATTGGCCATTGTTGGCAATGTCTACCCCACTTCAGCAAAGCCATTACCTTTGATTGATTCTACCAGTATGGTTGAATAAGGAGGGTGTAATAATCTGTAATTTATAGTACTATTTGATTTTTGTGAAGTTCTTTAGCACTCGTATAGGTTTCATTTGTCTTGAGAAATCAGAATACATGTCCTGGGAAAATTTGCCAGCAAGAAAACTTACTGTGCAGGTTTTCTCGATGAACATCTAGACCTTCATGGTACAGATCTTTTTATTTTTATTTTTATTTATTGGAAATCTGTGCTTCCTTTAGCGCCATATTTTAAAAAAAAAACTATATATGTCCTGAAGTTTTTGAAGAATATATTGACATTTGCAGCTGTTCTTGTAATGCTGCCAAAATATCTGATAAATGTATCTGAAAAGAAATGAATAATCAGGATGAAAAGTTTATATGAATCAATCGGTCAGTTACTATTTTCTAACATGCGGAGATCAAATTTTTTCACATTATGAAAAGTTTGTGAAATTTTTATGCATTTTTTAGGATTTAAAATGATGAAAAAAATAGATAGAATTAATAATGGAGAAATTCATATGGACCAATAAAAATAAAGAACTCATATTCAAATATAAATATCAGATAATATAAACATAGAGAACGCCTGCACTGCCTTTTCTTTATTGCATGCATTGGCCTTATTAAACAATTAGGTGTTACAGAAACAGAAGCAATTGTTTTTTACTTTTATTTATTTGGATTTTACTGACAATTGAAATGGAAACCTCGCCATCTGAGTCTGTCCCAATATCAGTTAAAGAAGGGCTTTCAATTCCTCAACAAAATTTTCGATAAACTTATCCTGAACATTTTGATTCAACAAGAACTCCTTCCATTTTTTATGGTTTGCCCTAATAGACTTACATGGCTCTTTTTCAATCTCCACCATCACTTTTCTTACTGCCTCATTTATATCATCTTTCCCAAAATAACCATCTTCATTTCTTCTATACACCTCCACCCCAGCTTTCATGTCACCAGAAAAAAGAATGGAATTAAAGAATTGATCAACCTTCAATGGCAACAAGACCAATTGACAATCATTCACTAAACCTTCAATCAAAGAACTAAACCCTGAATGGCATAAATAACAACCCACACTATCATGTGCCAATATAAGCTGTTGAGGAATCCAACCTGTGTGAAAAATCCCCCTGTCCTTCACCCTTTCCAACAGCCCTTCTGGCAAAGCTCTGTTTAGCTCTGCCTGTGCATCTACCCCGGCTGGAAAGTTCAATACAAGAACAAATGGCCAGCCAGTGAGTTCCAATCCAAGAGAGAGTTGCTCTATTTGATCATCAGTCAAGAATGTCTCACTTCCAAAATTACAGAAAATTACAGACTTTGTAGGAAATTGACATAGCCATTTATCCCATTTTTCCTCAAGAAAACCAGAGGGAGGCTCTGGAACTAATGGACCAGTTAAAAGAGCTGGCTTTTTATGTTGGGTTCTGAAGAAATTCACATAAGGTCCTTCCATTTCATTGCATGTCTTAAGGACTATAGCAGAGCAGCCATTGATACATTCAAAAGTTCTGTCAAATGCAGTTGGACCATCATTGAAGCTCTTAAATAAGTATAAAAAGTCTTGAGCTTGAAATTTTTTTGGGAAGGTAAGGGAGTTTGAAGGAAAACCAATTGGGGCTTTTATGAGATCATCAACTGTGGGATTTCTCGCTCTTGCCCTTTCAGGGGCAACAAGATAGGCAAAGCAAATAACAGAGAAAACACAGAAATATATTGTTTTAGTACCAAGCTCTGAGGCCAATCTAGGAAGCCAATATTGAGCAAAATCAGAAAAAACAAAATCAGGATTAAGTTGAGATAAAAGGGTATTTATTTGCGGTTTCATAAGGTCCAAGGATTTTTTGAGATGCTCAGCCATTATTGGTGTCATTTCCGAGGTACTGTCAAGGCCTGGAGGGAGACCCTCAACTGGAGGAATTGAGAGAGGGATGATTTGGACATTGGGACTTAGAAGAAGAGAAGATTTAATCCGAGGAATGTTACCTGAAGCTGAAAGAAAAGAGATTCGAACTCCATGAAAAGAAAGCTTATTAGAAAGCTGAACAAATGGGCTTATATGACCAAATGCAAACCATGGAAACATCACTACATGAAGCTCTTGCTTAGTCATATCTCTCTGGTTTTCTGTCTAGTGATTACTGATGAATATGATAACCACCAAGGTTAGGATAAGGCTATATAGATTAGAGGATGATAAGCCGCTCCAATTTATGTAAAGAGACAGCACTGATGATGATCACCAACATTTCTTTTGTTTTTTGTACTTTTTTATAGTCAGTAATTATAATTCACCACATGAAGTCTGAAAATTATCAACCATCAATTGAATTTATCATGTCCCAAACTCAATAATTTGGGAATTTTATGTATATTAATTCATCATCTTAAACCATCACGAAAAAGCAAATTAAAATTTATAATAAAATATACTTCTAAAATTTAAATTTTCTTTAAATTTCTAAGAATTTTTCTTATAAATATATATATTATAATTTATACATTATTTTTTTTATTAAATTGTAAGATAAATATTTTAAAAACCTTCAAATAAGGACGTGTGGCTTGGCCTAAAATTCGGCATGGTAATATTACGTAACATAAAAACAGAAAAGGCCAGCACACTCACTTTCTCTTTACTGCATGCTTTAGCCATTTGGCCTTTGTTATAGTGTTACATATTATATAGAAACATAAAACGGTTGCACGTGAGCTTTCTTTTTTTTTAAAAAAAAAAAAACAAATTAGTTGGTTGTGGCTTAATTTTATTATAATCGAAACTCGATCTCAGATATTTATTTTGAAATGGTTGGGTAGACTAAAACCAGATGCCCTTTGCCTTTGATTTGTTAGTTGTATTAAAATATGTCCACTTCATTATTATTTTTCATTTGGTTTTAACATTTTTCCATTGTTTAAATGATCAATAGTTTATTTATACATAAACCAAACTAGAAAAAAGCTAAAATTTGGCTTAACTAATTACCTGCATGCATGGGCAACGAAAAAGATTACTAGAAGGTACCCGCTCGATCATGGAAGACCAAAATGCAGAGGAGAACCCAGGATGGCAGTTTGAGAGAGGCTAAAATATAAACTAATAATATAAAAATTTTATTAAATTTTTACAATAAAAATTCGTTTTAATTCCATTAAGATTTTTAGAGAATAAAATAATTTTGACAAAATAAATTATAAATTATTAATATTTTCTATCCATTTATTTGCAAATATAACATAAAATTCAAGTTTATATTTAAATTAGTTTCATTTTGTTTGTATTCATAATTTTCAGCCAATTTTATAAAATTACTATAATTAATTAAAAATTTATACTTAGATAATTAATTATAATCTCTAGATATATATAACTAAAGAAAATTAAAAAAAACTGAAAATTTTATTTAAGAACTTAATATTGAAAATTTATGGTTTCAAATGGAGACTTTGATAATTTAATTAACTTTTAGTAAATTTTTTCTATTTTAGAATACTGATTTATTTTTACTAAAACTCAATTTTATAGATAAAATTAAAAAAATCATATTTCAGTCAAATATAAACTCGAGATTTTAAAAGAAAAAATAAAAATAAATAAAAATAATTCATTTATTAATTATTGACTCATTGGTTATATCTCTTTAATGTCTAAAAATCTTATCTTTTAAAAGAATTATCTTAAAATTTGACCAAAACGAAAAAAATCTAATAAAAGGAAAAGAAATGGGATGAAATGAAATGAGAAAAAAGAATGAAACAATAACCTATTTATTTGAAATAATAATGTATATAATAAATAAATATACTATACATAAATTAAAAAATTTGAGGGGGGGGCCTGCAACAAGTAGTTCCGCCCCTGCCAAAATGGCCAAACATGGTTACCGGTTGATTGCAGCAGGCAGTGGTGCTTCATCTGGTGGCTAATGATTGGTTCGATTTGATGGAGCAGTGAAGGTGACCTTTCCTTCGGTGTCTAGTATATCGGGCCAACGGCGAACATTTTATATATTTAGGAAAAATTATGATATATCACTTTTTTTTATTAAAATATTATAATGTTTTAATAATATTTTTCTTATATAATTATATTTAAATAAATTAAATTTAAAATTATGTGAGATAATAAATATACAAAATCATACTGTAAAATATGAATCTAATATTTTATTTAATTTTGGCTTACAATTATATCAAATGAAGACAAACTAAAATAAAAAAAAATAATAATAATAATAATAAATGGAATTCAAGAACTGGTCACTCTTTTGAAACGCCGTTTATATTATATTTAATATAAATAATATCGAGAAGACTGCAACAATTTATTTCATTTTAATTAAAAAAAATTTCAAGTTATGGTTCAGAAAGCAAATATAACTTTGAATCTGATATGTGTGAAGCTACGAAGAAATTAAAAATTGAAACCTAATGCGAATAATAACAAATAATCAAGGAAAAATATGCATAGCTAAAAACGACATAAATTAAAATTGCTATACTAAGGTATTAAGGTATCAAAAAAATTAAAAAAAAAACTTCTAATCGAATTTATAAAATTATATATGAATAATAACAAAAAAATAATAATGAGAAAATGATCAATTATAATTTAAAAAATCAAATTACAATTTTTTTAAAATATAATTGAATATATAAAAAAATAATAAATTATATTTTTCATCAAAATATAACAGTTAAATAGTTGTTCTTGTTTTGAACTCTGATTGGTCTTAACAATATTATGCTTTATCTCAAAAAAAAAATGTTAACGAAAATTAATCAATTATTATTAATTAATTAATATTATAATTAGATGATATACTAGGCAGTTATGCACATCAACACAACTCCAAAAAAAAAAAAAAGTAAGAAACAGGTGGCATTATTAAAAGAGTCAAAACTCAAAAGACTCTTAATCGACAAGAAATCAAATATGCAGAAATGAATTGGCTCTGTCTCCCCCTCTGATTTGCAGGAGAAACCGAACATCGAAAATGGGCGGCGATCTCACTTTCACTCCTGGTAGGCTCCTACGATATATTCTCTCAATCTCTGCTTCTTCTTTTTTATAGCTCTGAGTTATTATTATATTATTAATGCAGACGAAGAATTAGAATCCTCACCACACCAAGATTTTTTGCTGCCTTCTTCGGCTCTTACGCTTAGCCCCTCTTCTCATACCCTCAGGTCAGGTTTCATCTAATACTTTTTTTTTTGCTCTTTCTCTAATTCCTTGTTTTTTTTTTCAAGGTTTCGCTTGCCTAGAGATTAAGTTAACCCTGAGAAAATTAAAATTTTGAACTCGAATTCTATGTTTAATTCTGTTTTTATTTTTGAAACTGAATTTTATTGATGGAATTGCTTAATGTTGGGTTTTGTTGAATCTGATTACTTATATATATATTTTGAGATCTATTAGAGATGATTCAAGCAGGAAGATTGAGGATAAAACAGTAAATGAAGAGTATGGATTGGTTTTTCGACAGTCTGAACTAGTGGATCTTAAAAATTTTCCTTCAAGTAAGTTGGAATTTGAAGTGAATAAGAGGAGGAGAGACAATGCTTACAAGGAAGTGTTGCAGAGTTATCATCAGTTGCAGGGTAGAACTGAGAGATTGGAGGAGGCCAAGAGGATAATTCTGAGGTATTCATGTTTGTTTTCTGTTTTCTCCAGCAGAGTTTTATTTGTTTGGATGAACAGAACATGGTAGATATACTGCATTTTATCTCAAATTATTATCTAGCACATAATCTAGTGTTATATGGTAAAGAGGAGAGATTAAGGAGGGATATAAAATCATAAACCCATTGCCTTAAATATTTGAAGGTTTTGGTTAGAGTCTGTTATCATGCTCACGAATATGTTCCCTCACTCTCAAGTAAGTGGGTTCCCCAGTCTCAACAAAGATAGATTGTAGTATGCCTCTATTGAATCTCGTTTTTCATTAGAGTTGGACATAGGTCAATCAAAATTGTTCTGATTTACAAATTTATTTGTACATAAAGCACTGCAACTTAGGTATTGTACTTTAGGCCTTGGTCTTCAGAAGCAAGCATGTTTCTAAACCCAGAATTAATTCTGCAGAAGAAGGTAAACATTAAGACTGATACATCATATGTTTCAAATTGTGTTACATCCAGTTACTCCAGTAGTTATTGGACTTAGGAATTACACAAACATGTGGTATATGACAAGTATTTCTTGGCTGTACTAGTGCGGCAACTTGGATCACATTTTACATAGAAGGCTTCCTTGAATCAGGATACTTGTTTAACTGAAATATTTTGATTTCACATCATATGCTTTTGCTTTATATATCTGAAAATTTATTTAATGGTTTTTGTAAATTGATGTGGTTATTTTGAAGTTACACACCTGGGGGATGGACTGGGAAGGCTGGTGGCATGAAGTTGACCGACTATAATGTGCCAAAAACAACCACACTCTTACTAGTTGGTCCTAAGGGATCTGGAAAAAGCAGTCTAGTTAATAGAATATCAAAGGTTTTTGAAGACGACAAGTTTGCACCTGAAAGAGCACAAGTGTCATGTATGTGTTGCTTCATGTGTTTGTTATTTGTTAACTTGAAAGTGAGATTTGATTTTGATAACTGCAATCTTCATTTTCACTTCAGCCACTGGTTTCATCTTACATTATTTCTGTTTGGCATACTTATTCCTGTTTTCAGTGCAGGTAATTCTTCTACTGGGGAAGGAACCTATTTTCTTCAGGAGTATATGATTCCTAGAGATTCAACATCCTTTTGTCTTTATGACACCCGCAGCTTGTCTGATGACACCTCTGATAACATCGAAATGCTAAAACGCTGGATCAAAAAAGGTGTCCGACACAGAGAGCTCATCATCAGGTCCAAATTTCAGATAATATACGTTCTTTTTTTGTGGGGCATATAGTATTCTTTTACATTAAATAATTTCACTACAGTGATTTGCCTGCCAGACCATCAGATAATTCGAGTTTGAGAACTAGAATAAAGTGCAAAGTGCGTGGAAATAGTAGTCAGTCCATGGAGACCAGGATGGTTAACTTCGTAATATTTGTTGTTAATGGGCTAGCAGTTCTCAAATCCATGGACAGTGAAGGTGATGAAGGGTCAAAGTATACACAAATGATCGCTGCAACTTTCATCTGCCCATATTTGTCTTTTAAAGGTACAAGGAAATTCTTCATCCTTTTTCTTATTCGTAATTTTTATGTATTTCAAGCACATGCACTTTGTTCCCATTGCGGTAAGACTTGATGCCAATTAAGGACCAATGGACGGAAAGATAAATACTCACGTCTTGCTCACTCTCTCAATGTAGTCCAAGAAGCAACTGCAACATTTTTGCTTCTTTCCACTTTTGCTGGATAACAGCTTTATGTTGCAACATAGAGAGTTATTATGTTGATTGATGGACACTGGTATTTCATTAAGAAACTGGTGGTACTTCTATGTTGTTTGAGATGAAATTTGAAGGTGCATACCATGGATGGTGAGAGGATATTCCCTTTTCTTTTTCTTAATTCTTTCTTTTATATTCTTCTGAACTTTAACAGATTTTTTTTTTAGTGGGAGACAATTAGTAACACTTCTATGATTGAACATCAGCATTTAGTCCTAATTTCATGAATGGCAGATCATTTTATTACTTTTAAATAATTCTACCTTGGAAATATTTGAAGGTCAAATGCACTTGATGGAAGAAGTAATTAATATATGGTAGTTTTCAGTTCAATCGCAATTGCATTCCATTCTTCATCCATCCAAGCTGTGCTTACTCTTTGCTTCAATATTTGTACTTCTTCTTGCTTCTGATGATATTAGAAATGTTACTGACCTTCATTGGAAATAGAAAGGGCAACATGCACAAATGAATTTCATTCATTTCACTGCTATGTTTTCTCCTCTCTTCTTCTATGTTTTTCAGTAGTTGAACAACTCATCTTTAAGGCTTACTAATGACCAGGTTTTCCATCTCCTTGCATCACAGATGATAAGCCTGTTGTTGTTGTCACACATGGTGATTTACTTTCACTTTCTGATCGTGCCCGCATCCGTATTGAATTGGGAGAGCTGCTAGGTATTCCACCAGGCAAACAAATTTTTGACATTCCAGGTGATCTTCTTGTTTGATTTTTTATTTCAAGTCATAATCGCCATGCCTGCTCGGTAATTTATCCTGTTTTAATTTTTAAATGAATTATATGAATGGCGAGTCTGAGGATATATCCTAATCTCTTTGTTCTTGTAGAAAGATATGATCCAGTGACTGAATTGACAATACTCGATATGCTGCGTTATTCCCTTGAGTATGCTGATAAAAACCTTCCTCACAGGGGCTGGCTAGCTGAAAAGGTCAGGTTTTCGCTAACCCTTCATACTTCTGTTTATTTTCTTATAATCAATTAACAGTGTTTGCAGAATTTGAACCACACAAGTTGCTGCTTAGCCGTTTGGTGTCATATAGTTAAATATACTATAGACTTTTAGGAGAGCTTCATTTCACCCTGCATTGCAATAATGTGTTCATACGTCAGTGCTTGCATTTATAGGGATTCCTCTATTACTATAAGAAGCACTTGGATAGTTCTGAGGATGGAAATTGTTTCTTTCCTCAAAAATGAGACTTTATAAAGTGTTAACAGGCAATAGATAAATTCAGTCTCTTCCAGCATGTAAGAAATCACATATTGCACTATACCAATTGGTCGATGGATGTCCTTTCTCTGCAATCCAATGATATTTGAATAGTTTGTATGTCAACCTAAAAAAGCTTGCCGACTACGATAATGTTTCCAGGTTCATGGAGTGAGAATATCTCTATCTGCATGGATGTATCTCTTTATAGTCCTTGGAATTGTCGTTGTATCAATCAACATGCAACACATGCGGATTCGTCGTGCCCCAAGAAAAAAAGTTCAAATAGATTGGCGCTCTATAAGGCATTTGTGGTTAGAGTAGAATTAAATTTAGTTCCTTTTCTGTTGAATGTACACTGATGAATCTATAATTTGCTTTTGTATATGTGGGTTTTAAACTTACGAGTTTGCATCAGATGTGGACAATCTGTGTCCTGGTGGGTGTATATATATCCTGCAAATGTTTGAATGCTGATGATTAAACTTGTTCGAAGCCAGTATAATGAGATTTGCTGTGGCATTTTGATTATAGTGCTATTCCTATAATCTTAAGTATGTTTTTGGAATTATAGATAAAATTTTTCAATGTATCCAGCTGAACTGATATTTGTATCTCATGTTGAAGAACTTTCATAGTCTAAGAACAACGAAAATAACAAAGCTTTAATCTCAAATTAATTAAAGTCGACTATATAAATTTTTTTTTTTCACTCAATTTGATTTAAGACTATCTTTATTGATAAATTTAAAATATTAAAATCATTTTTATAATTTTTTTCCTAAGTTAGATTAGGTAGAATTTTCAAAGTGAAAAAAAGGCATTTTATTTTCTTAAAATTGTTATAAGTTCTTGTATTTGCGGAAGAGCTAAAGCTGCTAATTTTGGAATGATAGGAACCAAAGTATATAGTGGTAGTCATTATTAACATGTTTGGGCAATTCGCAACCTTCTCCCTTTGAAAGAAGAATCTTATGCTTATGGACCAAAGTTAATGCCATGGAGGAGGCATTCATTTGCGGTTAGCGTATTTGTGAAAAAAATTGGATGAATTTTTAAAAATTTTAATAAAATAAATGGAGCGCTGCGTTTTCTTGGTCCAATCAAATGCTTGGATAAATACATCTCCTCTCTTTCCGGCCGCATCCCTCTAATCTCATTTCGGCATTGAGACATTTTTCTTACTAGTGAGATTTCTAAATTCTGACATAATTGTGAAAAAAAGGTATTATTTCTGTTTTAAAAAAGATTATTATTAAATAATGCGTGGATGACTACTTATTAGATTAATTTTATTCTATTAAAATTATGATTAATATTATTATATTTAAATTAAAATTTAATTGTAATCTTTATTCTATCTAATTTCTATTTATACCACTATAAATATCACATGATTCATTAGAAATAATTGATAATAAAGAGATTTCTCTAATTTCTCATTCTCTATCTATTTTTTTATTTTTTTTTATTTATAACACGTTATCGATATGATAATTTCTCCAAATTATAATATTCAACAATGACTACTTCATCTTTGAACGGTATGTCAATTAATTTATTAATTTTTTAAGGTGTTTTGAATTCAATTAAATAGGATATTATGTTCTTTTCCGCATTAAAATTTCTTACAATTGGTATCAAAGCATAATTGAAATCGAACATTTTAGAATTATAGTTTTACATAATATTTATTAATCTGTCTAATTTTTTTGTAAACGAATTTATGCACAAACATATTGAACGTTTTATGGATTCACTTTGCACATTACCCTTGACTAATTACTAGAAATGAATTTATTGTTGTTACTGAACTCAAAGCCACATGTTTTATCTGTTCATATATGTTGTGCTTGCACAATGATATATTCACTATTATTTTATTTTAAATTTTGTGATTTTTTATTATTGTAAAAATAAATACTTATATGAACTTTTGTAGCATCAATTTGCGTATTTTTTTTTGTTAATTGGTTGCCGGTTGCCAACGTTTTTATTAGTGTTGGATACATAATATATATATATATATATATTAAAGTAATACTTTAAACGTTATATATATATATATATTAATGTATATTTTAAGTTATACATATATATGTATTTTTAAGAAAAAAAATATTATAAATTTTTTTTTGCTTAATATATATATATATATATATTGTATAAAGAGTTGTTCTGTTACAATAAATAATATATATTTCGTTAATATGTTTGCAATGATATATATATTATTGTTTTATTATTTATCAGTTTTAAGTATTATATATACATAAAAAAAATTGACATATGTATATATTCTTGACTTGGATTCATGAATACGATGTAAATGTTTTATTTTTTTATGTCAAATAACCAATAAATTTAAACTTGAATTTCACGTGTGTGTGTGTGTGTATATATATATGCATTTCGTGGTTCTTGATTTAAGTTTTTAATAAAATTTGAATTTATTACCCTTGATATTTTCTGAAAAAATTATCCGTTATGGGTATTTAATAATGAGATTCATCTTGATATTGCGAATCTTAGAGATACTATGAAAAGAAAATCAAACATCTCTGCAGGATCGCTTAGAAGTAATAATTTTTCTTTTGATTACTCAAATGAAAAATTAAAAATTGATTATCTCATTATTAATTATTACAGTCTTTTTGATAAATATTAAATTTTTCATGTCTCAAATATACTCATGCAGTAGTTATATTGAAAGCAAAGAATTACAAAATATTTTAAACTAATTTTTTTTATTTGCTTGTATCTAAATAAAATTTTTAGCTTTTGATGAAAATAATCAAACTCGTCCAGCTGACTTAACATCATTTCCTAAAGTGAATGTGATATTTTTTTAAGACTATAGACGGGAATTTTGATAATCATGGTGAAATTTTTTAAAAAAAAAGTAAAAATGCTAGCTTAATATCATTCCCTGAAAAGAATGTGATATTTTTTCAAAGACCATGGATGAAATCTTAATGAAAATGTTATGGTAAAATTTTTTTTCCTAGCAATCTTGAAATCAAAAGTGTTAATTCTCATAATTATTCATGATCATAAAATATTTTTTATAATTAACATTAACAAAAATTAATGTTATTAGGATATCTGGTTTTGCAAATGTGGTTGAAGACTTCAGAAGAGTCCACCTTATATTCTGAATTTAAACATTCTAAATTTGAGTAAAATGATATTTCGATGATGCATTGTATTCAAGTAGATCCTGAAGAAATCTACTAAGTTTTAAAGAATACGTCTCCTATTTGAATACTTAGAGAAAATAAATATGAAAATACTTTTATTTGCCTATGTATTTTTATCTGGAAGATAAATATAGAATTTATCATAGTTGCAGGTTATATTAATGATTTAAATATAGTGAGAACTCCAGAAGAGATCTCAATTACTACAGACTATTAGCAAGAAAATTTGAAATGAAAGATCTTAAAAAAATAAAATTTTATCTTGAATTTCAAGTTAAATATATGTCAAATGAAATTCTTCTCCATTAATCATCATATATTTAAAAAATCTTAAAATAATTTTATATGGATAAATCTTATCCATTAAGCACTCAAATAGTTATTCGTTCTCTTGATGTAAAAAGAGATCATTTTCGCCCTCGAGAAGATAATGAAGAGATCATTGGTCCTGAAGTACCTTATCTCAATGCAATAGGGGCACTTTTATACCTTGCTAACAATATAAGATCAGATATTGCTTTTGCAGTTAATTTACTTACAAGGTTTAGTTCAGCACCAACTTTTGAAATGGAGTAAAATATGTTCTACGCGGCATATCTGATATGGATTTATTTTTTTCAAAATGAATAAAGTCTGAATTGGCAGGATATACTGATGTTGGATATCTTTCTTAAAGCTCGTCCCAAACAGGTTATATCTTTACATGTAATAATACTGTTATTTCATGGCGATCTGTAAAGCAAACAATCACTGCTACTTCATCAAATTATTCAGAGTTATTAGTTATTCATGAAGCTAGTCGTGAATGTGTATGGTTGAGAAGTTTAATTGAACATATTAGAAGAATATGTGAACTACCTATAGAAAACAACCAACCAACAATATTACATGAAGATAATGCAGCATGTATTGTACAAATCAAGGAAGGCTACATAAAAGGTGATAAAACTAAATATATATCACCAAAGTTCTTTTATACTCTTGAGTTCATGAAGGAAGGAAAAGTAGATATTTGTAAAGTTCGTTCAAGTGATAATCCAACAGATTTGTTTACAAAGGCATTACCGACATCAATTTTCAAAAAATATGTGTTAAAAATATATCTTAGTCAGTTGTATTTTTTTGAAAAAGTTACCTATAAATATTATACTTTTTTTCTTCGCTAAGTTTTTATTCCACTGAATTTTTTTTAGCAAGATTTTAACGAGATATATTCATAAAGATAGTCATTCAAGGAAAAATGTTAAATAATATATGGATAACTACTTATTATATTAATTTTATCCTATTAAGATTATGATTAGTGTTATCCTATATGGAACAATTGTACCTTTTTGTATATGTCTTGATAGTAACAGTACATATTTATATACAGTTTTACATCTCTAGGGATCTCTACAAGACAATCATAATTATAGGAATATAGTACAGTAAGGAAAGAATATAAACCAAACATAATTGATGGCTAGAAATCAGCTTGTTTCCTTAATACGCCCCCGCAAGATGGAGGATCCATTGGAGACTCCAATCTTGGACCGAAAATAGCTGAACTGAGGACGTCCGAGAGCCTTGGTGAGCATGTCAGCAATCTGGTCTTTGGTACTGATATGAAGAACTTGTAGCTTACCAGCAGCTATTTGCTCACGAACAAAATGATAGTCCAACGCCAAGTGTTTCATCTTGGAATGATAAATAGGATTAGTACAAAAATAGGTTGCGCCAAGATTATCACAGTGTATCAAAGGGACATGAGAAGGAGAAAAACCAAGATCCTGCAGCAGACTTTGTACCCAGTTGACTTCAGCTGCTGCATTTGCTAAAGCCTTATATTCGGCCTTAGTGGAGGACTGGGAGACTGTCTTCTGTTTAGCAGATTTCCAGGAAATCAAATTAGAGCCAAGATACAGAACAAATGCCGTTGTAGAACGGCCATTATCTAATGCACCTCCCCAGTCAGAGTCTGAAAAGGCTGCTAGTTTAAGTGCAGAGTTCTTATTGAGAAATAAACCATGATGAACAGTCCCCTTAAGATAGCGAAGAACTCGTTTTAAAGACTGCATATGAAGTTGTGTGGGAGCATGCATGAATTGAGACAGGCGGTTGATAGCAAAGGAGACATCTGGTCTTGTAATGGCCAAATACTGCAGAGAGCCAATCATTTTGCGAAAGAGTGTGGCATCCGAAGGAGGAGAGCCATCATTTAAGATCAACCGGTCGCTAATTGAGAGAGGCGTATGAACCTCCTTTGCTCCTGTCATATTAGATTTGACTAAAAGATCATTAATGTGGCGATGTTGAGAGAGGAAGAGACCCTTTGAAGTGGGTATAACTTCCACCCCGAGGAAGTGATGAAGCTGACCCAAATCTTTGATTGAAAAACGGGCTGCCAACTTCTGAACACAAGCATCCAGAAACTCAACATTGTTCCCAGTGAGAACTATATCATCCACGTAGATTAGAAAATAAGCAATGACACCATTTGAGCAGAATATAAACAGAGAAGCATCAGCATTGGATTTGCGAAAACCCAATTGGAGTAAAAAGGTTGTAAGTTCAACATACCAAGCCCTTGGTGCCTGTTTGAGTCCATAAAGAGATTTTTGCAATTTGCAGACATAATCAGGCAAGTCAGTGTGAACATAACCTGGAGGTTGTTGCATATAGACATCTTCATAAAGAGTACCATGCAAAAATGCGTTGTTAACATCCAGTTGTCGTAATGACCAGCCATGGGAGATAGCAAGACTGAGAACCACACGAATAGTGACCGGTTTTGTAACTGGACTGAAAGTATCAAAGTAGTCACGTCCAGGTTCTTGATGGAACCCTTTTGCCACCAATCGGGCTTTAAATCTGTCAATTCTACCGTCTAGGTGACGTTTGATACGAAAAATTCATTTGTAGCCAATGAGATGATGATCGGATTGCGGGACAAGCTCCCAGGTTCCATTTTTGAGCAAAGCATTGTATTCTGAATCCATAGCCTCTCTCCAGTCAGAATCTTGTAAGGCTTGCTGAATTGTTCGAGGCTCTAGAGAGTCTTGTAAAGGATGTTTGGTAGTGACATTAATAAATGAGGTATTAAAATACCTGAAATTGGGCTTGCGTTGCCTCTGTGGCCAACGATCTGAAGGTGCCAATGCTGCGGAAGGAGCCGAAGAGAGTTGAGCTTGTTGTGGCTCTGAAGTCGTCGCAGCCTCTTGATCAGTTTCTTGTATCTGATCAGAAGGAGGAAACAAAAAACTGGATGATGAAGCCTCAGCCGAAGATTCAGGCGATGTACCAACAGAATCTATTGGAGTTTCAGAAACGGAATTGGGCACAAGAACAGCTGATGAATCCGAAATATGGCTGACCAGTTGATCAATAGCAGGAGTCTCTTGTTGTGTCAAACCTACACACAAAGGATCTCGAAACAGAGCAGAAAATTGATATGAAATATTGCAAACCTGAGCAGGAAAAATGTGTTCAACGAATTTAACGTGACGGGATAAATATAGTCTCTTAGCTATAGGATCAAAACATTTATATGCAGATTGGGTGGAACTATATCCTAAAAAGATACATGGTATAGACCGAGATTGGAGTTTAGATGTAGTGTAGGGTCGTAGCCAAGGGAAGCACAAACAACCGAACGACTTAAGTCGCGTTGGATTATGAGATTGACCAAATAATTTGGCAAATGGTGTTTGAAATGATAAAACAGAGGACGGAAGCCTATTAATTAAATATACAGCACTTTGAAAGGCATGAGACCAATAATTATTTGGTAGAGAAGCAAAATTAAGGAGCGACAGGCCTGTTTCAACGATAGAACGATGACGCCTTTCGGCAGTGCCATTGTGTTCAGGGGTGTGAGGAGGTGATGTATAATGAGAGATACCACAGGCCAAAAAATGTGATTTAAGTTTTTGATATTCACCGCCATTGTCAGTGAAGATAGATACAATTTTTGTCTGAAAGTAGTTTTCTACCAGTTTATGATAATTAACAAATAAATCAAGTGTGTCTGATTTCTTTTTCATTGGGTAGAGCCAAATATATTTGGTGAAATGATCAATGAATGTAACATAGTATTCGTAACCATCAATGGATTTTTGTGTTGGTCCCCAAACATCAGAGTAAATAAGCTGTAATGGTTTATTGCTAGTGAGAGAATTTTTGAAAAATGGCAGTTTATGACTTTTACTCATAGAACAGGAAATACAATGGAAATTAGAAATGGACTTAGACAAAGACTCAAGACCCAAATTCTTAAGAGCTAAACGAAAAATTTTATTAGACGGATGACCAAGCTTATAATGCCAATCAAATAGCAAGGACGCACGAGCAGTAACATGTAGTTGAGGACGTTGAACAGGCTTAGGAAAGTTTGCATAATAAATGTCATCAATGTTCTCTCCCCGTAGCAGAGACGCCCCCGTGTACAGATCCTTCACAACAAAATAAAGAGGAAAGAATTCCACAGAGACTTTGTTAGTTCGACATAATTTAGCTATTGATATTAAATTCTTGCGTAGATTAGGCACACATAAAACACTTGGCAGTGATAAATGTCTAGAACAGGCAGGTAAATGAGTAAAACCAGTATGAGAGACATAAAGACTTTTACCATCGCCAAGCTGAACTTCATCAGGTCCACCGTAATCTGAGTATCCTTGCAATGTGGCAGGATTAGACACAACGTGGTGCGAGGCACCGCTGTCAAAGAGCCATTGTTGTGGTGAAGTAGTGGACATGGAGGAGGTAGCATTGACTGAAGGAGAGTTAACAGAAGTAACTGAGTTCTCTTGTCGAACTACCATATTGTTTTCCTTGAGAAAGCGAGCAAGCTTTCGACATTCAGCTGCTGTGTGACCTGCATTTTCACAGTATTGACAAATAACATTTGGGCGATAAGTACCTCGGCTGTTGTTATGAGAATTGCGAGAGAAGTTATTGTAATTTCCACGGTTCCTGCGTGGATTAGAGACTTGATTCGATCTGATGTATCCACCATTTCTGGGAGTTCGGCTTGTTGGTGTAATTAACCGTGACAATAGCAGAAACAACAGTCTATTCTTTGTCTTTCAGAGATCTCTCGTGATCAGTGAGTTTTTCGAATAGATCTAAGAATGTTATTGCTGTTTCTCGCACTTTTAAGGCAACAACAATAGGTCCATAGTCTTCTCCCAATTGTGCGATGATATGGACAATCAAATCTTCATCACTGATTGGGTTTTGAGTGAGCGCTAGTTCATCTGCAATAGCTCTCATTTCATTTAGAAAAACAGCAATGGGTTTACTACCTTTGGGATTTTGTGCTAGTTTTGTTTTCAGAGATAGAACCCTTGAACGAGAAACATTAGCATAACTCTGGTTGAGCCGATCCCATGCTTCCTTGGCAGAATCAGCAGAAGAAATCAATGGTTGAATTGCCTCTGAACAGCTACCCAGGAGTGCACTGACAAGGACATGATCTTGCCGATACCATAGAGAGTATTCTGGATTTGGTATTATTTTTTCATCTTTATCAATGATGGTTTTTGGTGGTGCTAAACGTGAACCATCAACAAACCCAAGTAGATCTAATCCAATCAGTGTTGATTGGACTTGCTTTCTCCATACCGGAAAGTTTTCTTGTGTGAGTTTTATAGGGAAATTGGTTGGAGCATTAAGTTGAATGACAGAGGTTTGAGTTGAGTTTGTCATGGTAGAGAATAACGAAGAGGAGTAATCCTGCTAGATCAAGACAAAAACTCGTTAGAGTGTATTAAGCTCTGATACCATATGGAACAATTGTACCTTTTTGTATATGTCTTGATAGTAACAGTACATATTTATATACAGCTTTACATCTCTAGGGATCTCTACAAGACAATCATAATTATAGGAATATAATACAGTAAGGAAAGAATATAAACCAAACATAATTGATGGCTAGAAATCAGCTTGTTTCCTTAATATCCTATTCAAATTAAAATTTAATTATAATATTTCTTCTCGTCTAATTTCTACTTATACCACTATAAATACCCCATCATAGATAGTTTATTAGAGACAATTGATAATAAAAAGATTTCTCTAATTTTCATTCTCTATCTATCTTCTCTCTTATTTTATTTATAACAATTATTATATTTTTAAATTTAAATGTATTTATTATATTATCAAGGGTACACAAAAAAAATCATATATTGGTTTTGTAATTAAGAGAAATGAATATTGGTGTTTCTTATTTTTCATGTGAAGAAGAGATGGTATAAATTCTTTCGCAATTTCTAAAAATTGAGTCTCGAGAAGAACAAGTAATAATGGTAAAATGATGGGATGAAAGCCATTGGAATAAGGAGATAAAAAAATTTCATGTTACCCATCGTTGTCATAATTCCCGCGCTTGGCAAAATACATGAAAACCTATTCCACTCATCCGAAATATTATTTGTCACAACGATTCTCTGCTATCCCCACAGCAAATAAAAAATAAAAAACCAAGAGAACACCAACAAATGACCAACTATTTCTGAAAACTGATTTAAACTGTCATGATATTTAAGTGATTGTAGTATGGGGAATGCTCTGTAAGAACATTGCCCTTGTAGCAGCATCTGTTGAAAATCGGCCGAGTACAGCAATTGTAGCCGTGTTGCTTCCAAACTTCTCGATACCTCTAGAAATCATACAAGTATGGTTGGCCTCCACAACTACCATCACATCTCCACCTAGATACGATGAAACAGTCTCTGCAATCTGTCGGGTAAGTCTTTCCTGCACTTGGAGCTTGAAACCATATGAATGTACTATAGACTGTAGAAGAGATTTCCCAATAGGGCTGAATCCTTTAGCACAGAAGTAACCAATATGCACAACACCATAAAAAGGCAGTAAATGATGTTCACACTGAGACCAGAACAACAAGTTCAGCTCAGAATGCATCTGTTCTTTGTTATCGCTAATGTCTCCATTGGCTATAAGGGGACAGCCATTCTCCAGTTTAGTGTTCTGGAAGTTCATCAACCACTTCACAAATCGAGTTGGAGTTCCAACAAGCTCTTTCCTTAGTGGGTCTTCTCCCAAAGACCTGAGAATCGATGAAGCAGCATTGACCATTCCCAAGTTGGGTGGTCCAATCTTGGATGAAAGTTTTGCAGTTGAAGAAGATTGGGAAGGACACCAGTATTGCTCTGTAGAGTCTCTCATCTCAATTTTATCCACATCTACACCTCTAAACTCCAGAAGACTCAAAAAATCGCACCAAAAGTCAGCATTTTCATTTTCGAAAACACCAGAACCTGATCGGACCAGTGCCTTTACCCATCCTTGATGATTGGAGTCAAGTAAAAATGACTCTGAATACGGAAAATGGATGTGTAAACATTGGAGTATGACGGCAACTCCTGCTGGTTTGACCCCATGGTGCAGCGCTGAACAGATTTCATCTGCCAAACGCTGTGGATCCTGGAGTCGTCTGGCAAAGACATCAGCAACTCTAGATAGCTTGCTTAATCCTACAACCCTCTGGCCAGATGGGACATAACCAACATGACACTTAATTTGAAAGGGCAGCAAGCAAGACTCACAGTATGAGAAAAGGTCAAGATCTCGAACAATCACTAGCCCACCAGCTCCTCCAGCATGACCTACTGCATTATCCAAACCAGCTTCAGGGAATAATGCATTGTGAACAATGTCCTTTGCCTTCTGTGTATAACCTGAAAAAAGGTAACAATCATGTACTAATGGTTAATCAGCAGATCACACCTCCAATTCCATGGCTTGAGAAACAATCAACATCAATACCATATCCACATGATGATTCCATCAGAAAATTCAAGTTTTCTTGATCATTTCTATCAAAGGGAAAGTAAGCATGGATTATCTTACCACAAAGATAACCTTTCAATACATGACTCTTTGCATCCTACCAAACAATCTACTAGGGGTCGGGGAGCAAAACAAAAACAATACACAAGCCAAAAAGGAATCTATAATCATTTAATATATCGCAATTATCTTTAAGGACATTAATGCAGGCAAGAAATAACATACACAAACATCACTAGTAAAAATTCTAATAATTTATTACCAATATATGCTAAATTATATGATTATAAATAAACATCTACGCTAATAAATATCAACCTACCACCCAAGTAAGTTTGAACAACTAATTCCCCACCAAAGAAAAATAGTTTGACCTAGTAAACGGTCACCATAGGAGACCCCATAAAAACATGCGAACTAATATGAAGAGGGAAAGAAAATATATTTATTGATAAAAAAAAAGGAGATCCTAAAATAAAGTCGTTGTCACAAGAACAACAGTTTAATCGAACAAACTGAAAGGTTAGTACCTTTGGTTCCATAGAGTAAGGCCCTGGCAACACGTTGAGGGGTCTTTTTCAGACCTTCTCTATTGATATCCTCATTGAGACCTTGTAATAGAACTCTAACAGCGTTCTCAATTGCCAAAGTCTCTGATTTTTCTTCAAATCCCAGCTCAAGGCAATCAAGTTTCACTCCATTCTCAAGCTCCGCATTGAAATGCCCCTCATCCAAGGCACCCATTGAAAGAGCACGGATAGCACCAGCAACGGCAGCGCAGATCCCAAAGAACAGAGCGAAACACAACTTATCTAATCAAAAGGCTCTTTATGAACAAAACCCAATCAGGAAACAATAGATATAGGTCGCAAAGTGACAAAAATAACCTAACGCTCTTAAAACGATAAAAATTTAGATATAAATCGACAATAAATTTCCAAAATTTAAAGGTACCCAGATGCTAGAATAATAAAGGGTCATAGAAAAATCAATCCACTACTAAAAAGAAGCGTAACCCAATAATGAATCAATAAGAAAATTCAAAATCTGGGCTCATTCGGTGAAGAAAAATAGAAAAAGCAATCATGGGTAACAGAGAAACTGGCCAAATATTTATAACGAGAGGGGGAAAAGGCAAAAAAGGAAAAGAAAATTTAGCAAGTATTCTAAGATTCCCAAATAAAGAAAAAGAACAGGTCAGTAAATGCTATTAGAAGAAGCAAAAGAGAACATAGGTTAGAGAGCGAGGCAGGCTGAGAAAAAACAGAGGTTGAAGAAGGAGAAGAAGAAGAACGTGGGGTAAGCGTTGATCAATGAAATGTGTGGACGGTTTATTTCATTTTAGGTGTGGATGATCGAAAAATGGGACTCGAATCACCACATGAAAGTTTGCACTTTAGCGAGTGCAAGATCTGAATTCGTTCCAGTCTCTTTCACTTTCCATTATCTCTTCAGCGTGCGAAGTGCCGAATTCCAAATTCTTTGTTTAAATAACGAAAAAAGGAAAGGACGTTTTTGGTATTTTGAATATGACAAGGGGCGAAGGCAGGTGAGATCGTGTGAGACTGACGACTCCGCCTGCGGCAGGAGACGTAAAAGAATGAGAACTTTAACTCTCTCAGTCCTTCAGTTTCAACCTCCCTCAGCCCCCTTCAGTCTCTCAACTGCTCAGCTCCCTCAATTTCATAGACACCTCAGTTTTAGCCTCCATCGACGATCTGGCTCCGCCACTAAATATGGCAATTTTGACCCACATTCACTTTTCAAATAAGATCTACTTGCCAAGCAATGAGATTTTGGTTCAAAGTATTTAGAATACATACGTACATACATGGTGGCGAAGAAAATTAAAAGCCCCAAAAAACCCAAAACTGAGATAGGAGGCTATAGAGCAAAATGTATGAAGAGGTACAAGCTAACAACCCACGACCATTAAACAGGCATGTTCGGCATCTTTTTTTTTTTTTATTAATCACGTATAAAAATAAAATATTTAAAATTTAAATTTAAGATTTAAATGAGAGTAATACATTCTTGGCCACCAAACCATGATCAAGTGATCGAGTTGGTGATTCACGTTCCGCTTCTATTATGTACTCATACTCTGTTTTGCTCTTCCCACCATGATTTTTTTGAACGTGCCTCCCACCAAGGTTAGTACTTGTACTTGGTAGGCTAACAAAATTGTTAATTATTTATGTATAATATATATATTCCAGACTAATTATAACTTAATATTTTTAACAAAAAAAAGGGTAATAATTATTGATATTTGCTTCTTAATTAACACCCTCTTTCGGTCAAAGTGTAGTTGGTTGGTTAAGTAAAAGGATGGATTGAGAGTGTGGTCCAATAAATAAAGGAATATTTAACTTGTGAAGAATCGTAATGACAGATTTTTTTTATTTCAGAAAAAAAAATTAGTGGGAATTATGGGAAAATAGACTACTGAATAACCAATTAAATTGTGCTTTGGTTTTTTTAAAGTAGATTGTGATTGCAAAGATTCATTGAATTGATTACTGATTTGAAAAAGTTGAAAAATAAAGGCATAAGACAGTTGTTGCACCAACTAAGTTGGTGAAGAAAAAGTGTTGAATCGAAGGAATTTGGTCAATGTACGATTAATTCAACCAAACAAAAGCCGATGTAGGAAACCCATTTTACTGTTTCTTCTTCAAGAGATATAATCACTAACCAATCATCACATTTTTTCCTTTTTTTTTTCTCTTGGAATATGAAAATTTATGTTGCAGGATAGATATTTTCTTTATTGAATTATTAGTCTAATTGTAATTAGAATTATATTTTACTGAAATACAGAAAATTTGCAGAGGTATTGATAGATGTGACTGTGTATCCAAATAAACATATTAAGAAAATTATTTTAATATAACTATTCATTTTATTTATTCAAAAGATAATGAAAATAAAAATAGCAATTTATTTATATATTGCATTCAAGGATATAAAAATTTATCTGTTGTGTTCCTGAAAAAAAAATTGTATTGTAATACTAAAGTTTATTTTTCTCCTTGGTAAATAGAACAACTTTCATTTACATATTCAATTTAAAAGAATTCATATGTGTTTATAGCTTTTTATGCAAAAATAGTTATATTTGTTTTAGCTTGAGGAGCTCATCCTAAACAACTTAGCATTGCTAAAACAAAACGATATTAATTAAAATCATTTACATATGAATAATTATTGTTGAGATGAATATTAAGACAATCTAATAGTAAGTATAATTTTTCTAGATAATAAATTCAGTATTGATTCATTTCTTTCTTAAAAATTTATTATTGAGAATATATGTCATGTATATGGAGCCCCAGAAGTGTGTACATATATATATATGGAGTTGAACTCCATTAGCGTAGGTTTATATATGGCAAAATTATATATAATAACTTTTCGCTCTCCAAAATTAAGATATTAGATCCACTACTGCTTAAAGCATCAATACATCATCTCCTAACCACTAACAAGGTATCAAACTTGCGATATCTCAAGACAGATTCAAATATGCTAATCCATCCTCTTAGGTGTGGAAGTAGAAGATGTTGGATTCAAGTCTTCTATATGTTATGCTAAAGTTATGAAAACATTACATTGTGCCATGTTATTTTGATTTATTTGACCATTCATGAATGAATAAAAAATAAATAAAATAAAACAAAGAGAAGAATTAAAACAAGCAAAATATAAATAAAATTGGGAATGTAGGTATACGTACCTTTGGTAGAATAGAGAAGGGCCTTGGCAACACGAAGGGGAGTGTTGGTAAGACCTTCTCTATTGATATCCTCATCAAGACCTTGCAACACAACTTTCACTGCATTTTCAATTTCTAATATAATAATATTATTCTCTGCTTCTGCTTCTTCTTCTCCAGCGCCATTCATCACTTTCACTTCTTTAATCTCTGGCATCTCTTCAAATAATAAGGTCCCCATTGTCTGACTCTAATCAAGAAAAGCACGTACCAGAACTTAAATTGCTAGCAATTGCTTGATCCATTTGATCAATTCTATTCTTTTTCACTTATTTTTATTTTTTATTCTAGCCATTCTTTAATAGCAAGATACTGCAAACAGAGACCTAGTCTAATAGTGTATATATTCTCAATAATAGACTCAAATTAGACCTGGCTACAACTCGAGTTTACGTTTAGAAAATGCTAAATTTTTCAAAAGCCCAACCAGTCAATTCACGATTTTCTTCGCAAATTGAGATTTAAATCCTAGACCATGGCAAATCTACTCATATCTATAATCGATTTCCTCTCATCTATATAAATACTAAAGAAAATAATAGCAATAGAGTTGATTGAATGTTATTAACTCATGAATATATATATATATATACACACATATATATATCATTAATTACTCTTAATTACCACTGTGACTCTTTCATTGAATTAACTGCGTTTTTTATTAATAAAAAAATATTGTGTAAAATGGAGGAATTCAAAATAAATTAATAGATAACTTATAAAGAGAAGAAATCAATTGGCTAACCTTAATGTATCCTTCGATTCTCTTTGTAATATCCTCCACAAATGTACCTTTCAGCTTTCAGGAGTCTAAACTTTAGCAAATTGTCCGAAAATATAAAATCATCAATGCATCAAATTTTTAAATTTAATTGTGTCTTCTCAACTTATAAATATATGCCAATCATAATTATTTTGTCATGAAAATATGAAATCAATCAACAATTTGCTAACTTATATATATATATATATATATATATAGGCATCGCCGCCATGGGGGAGGAGACATGCTACGTGTTATCGCCAGATCAATATATATATATATAGCTCTAATATTAACAAATAACTAAGACATAACACAATGCATATCATTCACCTAAGTATATGAACTGCTTACGATTATGTGAATTCTCTCTATTATATTTTTTTTTTTTGGTAATTCAGCCATTTTTTTAATTTGAAACTTCATAAAAATAAATTTAAATAATTAAATTCATGACCTTAATTTTCATAACCTCCAATTAATTTCTCATTTCAAGATATTAATTCTAAGAAAATTATAAGAAAATTAAGATATTAATTCTAAGAAAATTATAAAAATACTTTCGTTCAAAGAAATAAAAAATTGAATTTCTTGCATAAATAAAGAGGAAATTCATCCACTGCATGTGGTTAACTTCATGCATGTGCATTCCTGCTATCTGTTGCGCGACCTTTCTTTCTTTCTTTATTTCTTCCTTTCTATTTTTTTTTCTTCATTGATAATTTATTAAATTTATCCTAATAAAGTGTTTGATAAATTACTGAAAAAAAAAAGATTACTGAAAATGTATTTTACAGAGATATATTACTGAATTATATTTTATCGAAACATATTATATTATCATATTTAAAAAATATAAAAAAATATTGAAAAAATGGATTAAAAAAAATGTTAACTTGTTTGTTTATAACCCAACTTTACAAGAAAAATTTAAACAATACATAAATAATTTTTATAATATTTTTTTATTTTATTATATTTTATATTAAAGGTATAATTTTCTTTTGATATATGGACCCATTAATCCCCTTTTCTAGTAAAATATTTATTTCTATTCTCACTTAAAAAAATATTTTATTAACTGATTGATAAAATTTAGTGGACCATGTATTTTATTTTGCATAGATTATTTGCAAATAAATATACTATTGTTGGTCAAATAGTAAATAGTATTATATAGTCAATTTTTTTTAGATTCTTGTGTAATTGGTCAAATAGTATTATATAGTCAACTTTTTTGAGATTTTTGTGCAAGCTGTGAATTTTACATATTTTTACCATTGAACCATATTCTTTTTTTTAAGATTTTATTCCAATTTGAAAATTTTAATTAGTAAAATTTTTATTACAATTAAGTAAAATTACAACGAAATTTGAAAATCGAAGTAACATTGACAAAAAAGAAAAGGGTCTGGTATAATTGCAAGAATATGCAAAATCCATGGTAAATTTATTTATTTACTTTTCTTAATCCATTAAAATTAAAATATGACTGCAATCCTCCATGGTCTTTATCTGTACTGATCCCTTTAAGAACAAAATTAAAATTTAAAACTAAACTCCAACTTGCCAAATAATAATCATAAAAAAAAATCTCGAACTCCACCCATATGTAACTATATATATGAGCTTATTAATAGAGTTAGTTCAATGATTCGATTATGAAATTAATAATTATATGCAAATGAAGATGCAAGCCTATCTCTTTTGGTTTTAAGATAAGTTTCTGGATATGTATACCACTAAAATAACATTTAACCTATTAACTCAATAATCTTAACTTTAAAAATAAAAGATAAAACATTTAATTTTTTTATCAATAATTCTTATGATGTACAAATTAAAATAAATATCAAATAAGTTATTAATAATTTATTTTTTAAAAAATAATTTGATATAAAATCAATAAATATGTTGGCATGAGGATGTTTTTCATGCTTCATGCCTTCGTGGAATTAATTATGAAGGAATAGCTAAAGTGAGCTAATACCATGTTTTTATTGTTCATTAACATGTGTTGGATGGAGGGCAAGGAACGCAAGGGAGTTAAATAAAAATAAAGAAAGTAAAATAAAATAGAATATTTTTATTTATATTTTAAAAAATTAAAATTAAACAAAGGGTCTACATATTCTTTAGCCAATGTTAAGGATATTATTTTTCAAAATATAAATTATTACTAACGCAATTAAACAAAAAAAAAATATTTTTTTCAGTGGAATACTATAGACATTAGACCAGTGGCATGAATCAAATAATTCAAAATAATACAATTAAAAATTTCAAAGTAATAAATTAAAACAGAAACTAAAAAGGAACTATTACCTTTGAAAAATAAATTTATTTAATGTGATATAAAAAATCTAAAATTCAAAATTCCTACTAATTAAAAAGCAATACGCACCTCTCTTAACAGGCTAATTAAGGCAGAATCATTTGACAGACCAATTTCCTGCATATTCGCCAATGAATAATTGAGGGCATAATTAGAAAAACAATCAATAAAGTTAAAATGAATTAGAAAATTGACTCACCCCGTAAAATATATGTAAAATTACACTTTTCTACAAAACATAGGCCAAAAAAATAATTTCTACTTATTTTCCTAAATAAATTTCATCATTAGCACTTAATATTATCAAATCTAATTGTCATAATAACTATAATACATATTTATATTTATAAAAGTAACAAAAAAAAGTCACATAATATAAACAAATAACATTAATATTCAATTAAAAATTACTTTTTTTTAGCATAGATATAGAAGATGACTGCCAAATAAATATGTAGCTAACTATCGCTAGACCATGTCTCATGTGCCAAATAAAATATTATTTTAAAAATTAAAATAATAGACCTTAAAAATCCATACGCTAATTTCTCCATTTATATATTCATTTTCTTCTTTTTTCCATTATACATATTGCCACTTCCATTTTCACTCCTTTTGGCCAATTTATTTATTTATTTATTTATACAATTTACAATTTGGTAAATACAAAGGTTTCTTACGCTAAATAATGAACGACAATAAATATTTATGCGTATAGACTAAAGTTGCAACTCAATGGTTAATATCTTAAAATCAAATGTTTCAGGACTACTGAAACATAATATATTCTTTTCCCCACCTAAAAAAAAATGGGACGTAAAACCAGAACTTTATATTATAATTAAGCTGCCCATATAAACTTAATGAAAATTTTACGTACAGAAAAAAGGTAATCTAGTTTCTACAAAAATCTCATACCCTTGAAAACTCAAAGTGCATTTAAGTGAAGCTGTTCTTCCTTTTAATTCATAAATAAGCTTCATAACACAAACTAATAGCAATAAAAAAAAAGAATCAATTAAAAATCAAGAAATTCTTAAAAATAAAAATAACGACATTCACCTTTGCTTTGAATGCTCTAAAATAATCAACTCTACTTGATGAATGTTAATGACTAAATATGAGAATACAGTCTCATATATTTTGTAAATTATATATAGAAAGAATCAAAGCCAATGCCACCTGTTATAAATCACACTTCCTCCTATTAACACGTCTGCAACACTTGTTATACATTTATTAGCACTTCTATAACACTTGTTATATGTTCTACAGCACACAAGAATAGAAGCCCTCTTCTGTTCCACTCAAGTTTTTGTCCATAGGCACTTCACCTAATTTCAATGCTAATGCCTGCAGTTTCCTTACTCATTTCTTCCCTGCACCAACCCAATTCTCAGCTTATATACATATATTGAGAGAATAAAAGAAAATATAAATATGATTGGAGTCTTTTTTTTCTAGATAGTACTAGTCTCTTTTCATTTAATTAGAGATTTTAAATTTAAATTTTGAATATATATTGTTTTTAAAATTTAAGAGAAAATATTTTACTTTAATTTTATATTAGTCCATAATATGTGAATTTTAGAATGCTAGATGGTTAAAATAAAAAAAGAAACTATAAATTGAAAAAGTATCAAAATTTAGGATAATATTTAGATTTTATCACCAATTAGCTTAAATTTTGTTTGGATGGTTGGTTTAATGATTTTTCTACAATATATATTATAATATATGAAATATATATATATATATATTATCGTCAGGGGGTTGTTTTGTAGTAGAATTGTATTGTTACATAATCGTACGCCGCATTTTATTGCTTTCTGCTATGTCAGATACGACAATTATTTTTGTTTCTGACTGTCTTTATCTTAAAAGGTAAATTTATTATTATTATTATTATTATTTTAACTTAAACAAAAGGTTAAATAAATAATAAGGAAATCAATAATTGATATTATATAGGTAACAAGGCATACGTGATAAGTGAAAATCTAACCTCGTGACTTTGGGATAATTTTACTTTCATTTGAAGAATTTTTTTGTTAAAATAAACAATAAAATGAAAAAATAGAATATCTAATAATAATTACTTTTTTTTGACAAATGTAATAACAATTACTAAAAAATATATATTCATCCTTATATTTTTTTTCAACTATATCACAATAATATCAAAATTAAATTATGAAATAATTACTAAATATATATATATATATTCATCTTTATATTTTTTTTTCAATTAGATCACAATAATAACAAAATTAAATTATAAAAATATAATTTATTTTATTACAACTCGCACTTTTAACTTAGTTTTTAAATATAAGAGTATTTTTTTGAAAGGGTTCAAACCTAGCAAATTCATTAATTATAATAAGGAATGAGTACATATGGTATATCAGACCAGAAAGCATAATTTACAAACCTAAGAGATGCTCGGGCAAGACAATGAGCAACCCCATTAGACCTTCTACTAATCCATTTCACACGAATATCAGACCTGAAATGCAGCAGAGCTTTGCAATCCGAAACAAGGAGCCCAAATGTAGATTGATCATCCAAATTTGAGTGCATAGCTTGGACCAGATTTTGATTATCAGAATATATATAACCACTCAAATCAAGGCTTTGAATAGCGAACATGATTGCTGCTCTTAGAGCCAAAGCCTCAGCCACCTTTGCTTCACACATACCATCCTGATACCCAGAAATTGCAGCCTTCCAATCACCTTCAGCATTTTCCAACACACAACCAAATCCAGTCATCGCTTCGTTTTGGAATAACGAAGCATCCACAAACAGAAACCAGCTTGCATTATCCACAGAAGAAATACGACTAGTCCCTGGCTCATTTGTCGATGGATTGGATCTCTGGGAAGCGGCTTTCAACTGAACCATAGAACGCCAATCGCTAATAGAAGAAACTGCTTTGTAAACTAATTGGTTCGGAGACAACTCCTTCGAAGACCAAACCAGATCATTTCTATTCTTCCATAGAAACCAAGATATGACTGCAAATAATTCTGCCACTTCCCTCCCCAAAGAGATTGATACCTGCACGAATTTGTTATTAAAAGTATCATCTGGATTTAAATCAAAAATCTGCACTAGGTCCCAACATCTTTTAGCTCTTTGACAGTGAAGCATCACGTGATCAGTAGTCTCCGGCAAACCACACGAAGCACAACCATTATCAGGAACAATGTTCCTATGGAGAAGGTTACTCTTAGTTGGTAACACATCTCTGGCAGCACGCCACATCAAATCAATCACTTTCGGTGCAATCTTCAACCCCCAAATACATCGCCAAATTTCAGATCTAGGAGAAGGATTGTAGTCAGTCGCCATAGAGCAGCTAAGGTGATATCCAGATTTCACCGAATAAAACCAACGTCTTTCATAATGCCAAATCAATTTATCCTCCACATTATATAAACTGATGGGAATAGATAAGATGGCGTTAACATCCCTAGCTGAAAATAACTCCATTAACTTGCTCACATCCCATTTTTTAACACCATTCATGAAAAGATCAGCCACCCTTACATTTGGGTCAACAAACAAAGAACCATCATCTGCAGTAAAATCAACATGCTTAGGGATCCATGGATCAGTAGCAGCCACTATGTTTCTTCCATCGCCAACCCTCCACCTAACACCTTTCTTCAACAGCGCAATTGACGAAAAAATACTTAACCAAACAAAGCTTGGGTTTGTTCCCCTTGAAGCTTCCAAAAAATCCCCCTCCGGGAAATATTTAGATTTAAACACAGAATAAAACAACGTATCTTGTTGCGTCAACAAACGCCATCCTTGTTTCCCTAGCATGGCCGCATTGAAATGCTGTAAATCCCTAAACCCCATTCCCCCTTCCCTCTTAGGCGTTGTCATCCTCCTCCAAGCTGGCCAATTGATACCTTTCTCCCCTTCCTTCCGACCATTCCACCAATACCTGTTCATAATGACCTGTAGTTTTTCACACATAGTCTGTGACAGTTTAAAAACAGACATGCAATAGGACGGAATCACCTGTGCCACTGACTTGATTAATACCTCACGCCCTGCTCTTGAGAGGAATCTATTAGTCCAAGAATTTATCCGCTTCCACAAATTATCCTTTATAAAGCTGAAAACCTATTTTTTGTTTCTGCCAATAAGTGAAGGGAGACCCAAGTAAACACTCTCTGCTAATGAAGTAGTCACTCCCAAACCAGAACAGATTTCATGCTTCACATCATTGCTGACACACGGACTGAACAAGATCCCTGATTTTTGAAAATTTACCGCTTGTCCAGAGGCAATTTCATATTCAGACAGGATATCTTTCACTACCCCAGCCTCTATAGTGCTCGCTTCGAAAAAGAACAGTGAATCATCAGCGAATAGAAGGTGCAAAACTCGCGGACTATTCCTGGTAACTCTGCACCCATGTAAAGCCCTTCTCTCCTCTGCGCCTCTGAACAGCGCTGAAAGACCCTCTGCACAAATCAGAAACAAATAAGGGGATAGCGGGTCTCCCTGCCTAAGACCACGACTAGGCCGAAAAGGCCCCACAAGTTCCCCGTTCAAATTCACCATATAGCTGACATCCGTAAAGCACATTGTCATCCACTGTACCCATTGTACTGGAAAACCCATAGCAGTCAACATGGCCTTCAAATAACCCCAGTTAACACGATCGTATGCTTTACTGATGTCAATCTTCAAAGTGCATTGACCAATTTCACCAGCTCTTCTGTTCTTCAAGTTGTGAATTGTCTCGAAAGCAACGCAGATATTGTCAGTAATAAGCCTATTCGGCACAAAAGCTGACTGATTCATAGAAATAAGCTTGGGCAACACCACTTTGAGCCTGTTAGCCAAAACTTTAGAGACAATTTTGTAAATTACATTACACAAAGCTATTGGTCTGAAATCTTTCATCTCTTCTGGGGCAACAGTTTTAGGAATTAGCACAATATTTGTAGATGTGAGAGAAGGAGGGAATTTACCATCCTGAAGCCACGACTTCCCTGCCATAAAAATTGCCTCACCCAGAACACACCAATATTTTTGAAGGAACGCCGGGTTAAGACCATCCGGCCTAGGAGCTTTCTCTGGATGCATACTAAACAAAGCAAGCCTAAATTCTTCCTTTTCAAACGGTCTGGTCAATTTCTCTGCCTCATCTACATTTACCCTTTGGTTAACCAAATTCGTAACTCTGCTCAAATCACTCATCTGACTTCCTTCAAATAGCTTCTGAAAGTAATCCACAGCAATCGAACCCATCTCAGCAGGATCATTGACTAACTGCCCATCAGCCGATTTTAGGGACTTTATTCGGTTATGAGCACGCCGACCTTTTATATGTCTGTGAAAAAACTTCGAGTTCTTATCACCATGTTGAAACCAGAAGATTTTTGCCTGTTGTTTCCTTCTAAGCTCTTCGGTAAGTAAAATCTGATTCCATTCAGTCTTCAAACGAGTAACTTCAGACCCATCAGCAACCCCCGTACCCAGTTCGAGTTGTCTGGCAATAATTCTTCGACGAACCCAATACTGCTTGTTTCGATTAGATCCCCATCTCTGAACTTTTGAGATAAGAGAATCCCGTCTAGGAATGAAATCAATATCTGCATTCTTCGCCCAAGATTCTTTAACAATCGCCTCAAGACCAAATTCAAGCAGCCAGGAATTGTCGAAGCGAAATCGTTTACTGGTCGAGCCATGCCCCTCATTAGGATTCGTATCAGTAAACACAACAAAGTGGTCAGAGACAGGAGTAACTAAAACCGACGCCGTAGCATCCCCAAAAAGCTCAGCCCAAGCAGAATTAGCCATAGCTCTATCCAATTTTTGTTGTACCCTATCTCCATTTGGGTTTGTACCATCCCACGTGAAAAGTGGTCCTGTGGTCTCTACATCAACAAGCCCTGCATCGTTTAAAGCTTCTTTGAACCCATTTAATAAATAATTAGGCTTTGGGGGCCCTCCCTGTTTTTCAAAGTCTGCAGTAATATCATTAAAATCACCTTGACACAACCATGGCAATGAAGAGCAAGAAGAAAGTGATCGTAATAAATCCCAAGAGGCTCTGCGCCTCCCCGAATCAGGGTAACCATAAAAGTCAGTATACCTCTAAAAAGTACCATTCTCATTTATTTTGCAATCGATAAAATTATTCGAATAAGATAACAAAGATAAATCCACACTAGACTTCCAATACAAACAAAGACCGCCCCCCATACCAATACGATCAACACAAAAACAATAAGGAAAAGAAATAATGTTTTTAACTTCTTCCAGCCGAGAAGCACGCATTCTAGTTTCAATCAAAAAAATCACATCAGGTCTATAATCTTTAACAAAGTCTTCTAGCATATTAACTACCCGAGGGTTGCCAATGCCTCGGCAGTTCCAGCTAAGTAGCTTCATTTCTTCCGGCTATCCCGATTCGCGGGATCAGCCAGTTTCTTGGTACTTGAAGAATTGCCTCCAAGATTTTGTCCACCCGATAAATCCTTTGTCGAAGAAATATTGGGAGGGTTCTTTACATTTTCATTCCTGGGTCTTTTCTTTGAATCATCAAGGTTAATGGGCCCGCTATCGTCTTCTATCCCACTAATACTCATACGGCCCATAGACTCTGTTTCCATAATTCCCATCTTATTACTTTCCAAGTCAGAATTGGAATCAAACCCGAAAAGGGAGTTACGGTAAATCCTCGTCATTAAATGACTCCCATGATCTTTGCCTTCATTAGTTCCACCTTCCTGTGATGCCGCCAAAACATTCTGCGTGAATCTAGGCTTACCATATTCACACAACCACCTACTCTGCATACGCTGGCGCCGGCGAGGCACCGCCCTGAGACTTTCATCCCACCCAAACCTCAGCTCCTCAGGTTTCTTGTGTAATCTAGACTCACAGAAAGAGTCTGTATGGCCCAGAAGGCCACACAAAAAACAAAAAAACAAAAATTCGTTCATATGAGAAATTCACAAAGAAAGGAACACCCTTTGCATCAAATAGCTTCCTCTTCCTTCTCAAAGGCATTCGAACATCAATGGTGGCTCGGATTCTCATTGAGTAATCGTTCAATTCAGCAGATTCCGCAAGATATTTCTCATCATTGCAAATAAACTTCCCCAAACAGTCACCCAAAGATTTGGCAACATCATTTCTCATAAACCCAGGTTTCAAATCTTTCACGATTACCCACACATCGGTGGTTGTTAGCGGGATACGTAATGGATCTTCCCCCTCCTTGATCTGGCTCCATACCAACAGATGGTTGTTAAACAGCCATGGAGCTCCCTCGAGCACCCGATCCACATCGACCTGATTATAGAACCGAAAATGAAAGCGTTTCACTTCTAACTCAGAGATACTTACACCTCCAATTGGGTGCCATAGATCTGCCAATATAGATTTCATCGAATTAACATTGATTCTGTTATAGGTGAGAAACATTCCCACAAGACAATAGTCATAAGAGTCAAGAGGGTTTGCCTCTAGAAAATCAAAAGACAATCCTTCCTCTCCATCTTCGTCCACAGGTTGTGGTGGAAGCGTATCAGTATTCGTAGCCATGGAAACTAGAACAAGAGAGAATACGATAACATGCTACGAGAGCATACGAAAAACTATAAAAAAGATAATTTATAAAAAAGCTATAAAAAAACATAAAATCTCTATCAGGTAAAAAATATATTAATTAAATATAAGAGTATGTTAAAAATAGATATTAAAACTCGGATATAAGAAATATTAATGCGGCGAGCTGACAAAGGATTTGTAATGAATAATGAATATCAGTTCTAGCTCAATTATCAGAGACAAGGACGGACCGCGAGGATTGCACGTTAAAAGAGACTAAAATCATACGCCAATAACATAAAAAGTATTAATAAATTTTCATAACTATATATTTTTTTAATTCCATTAAGAATTTTGGCCAATAATATGAAATATATTCTGTTTTTGATAAAATAAATTTTAAATTATTATTTTTTATTGTTTATTTAGTTGCAAAAATAACATAAAATTTAAATTTATATCACAATCAATAACATCCGATTCACATTCATAATTTTTTGTCAATCTTGTAAAATCACTATAATTAATTAAAAGCCGATGATTAAATAGCTAATTACAACCTCTACATATATGTATAATTCAAACGAAATTTAATAGGAGCAAAAATTATTCAGGATTTTAACATTAAAATTTTAAGATTTTGAAATATAAATTTTAATAATCTAATGAATTTCTATCAAAATTTTTATATTTTAGAAAATCGATTTATCTTTATTAAAACTTAATTTTATAAATAAAACTAAGACAAATTTATATTTGAATTAAGTAGAATTTCAAAATTTAAAAAAATAAATTAAAATAATTTGCTTACTAATTATAGATACCTTAATCGACTCGTGATGCTCAAATTTTTTTTTTTAAAGCGTTTTCAAATTTGATGGAAAAACAATAAAAATCTAAGGAAAATGAAAGAAAGATATTAACATAAATGCAAAGAAGAGCAAAAAAATAAAATAATTGGGAGATCAAAATCTATATACCTAAAAAAAATAATACGTGGAACGTTGGGGAGTCTATCAAGGCCTTACTTTAGCAAGGAAAATGGAAATTCGAAGGCTTATAATAGAAGTTGAAGTAGACAATCTAAGCTTGATGAAGCTCATTCATGAAGAAAAAATCCAGAAATGTGAGCATGCCTCGTTAGTGCCCCACACAAACAGGAATGATTAGTGCATATCCAACATGTCTACTGTGAGGACAATAGGCCTGTAGATTGGTTGGCATCTTATGCTTCACAATTCCATTTAAGCATTCATGAGTTGAATATAGTGCTGCTGGGTTATGCAAATATTTTCTGTTGCTTCGTGTACCTATGTTCTTCTCTAAAAATATAGAAGAGCTTGAATCTTGGGAGAAACACCTTAATTCATTATTCTTTTATTATTGTGGACGAATTGTCCTTAGAAAGACAGTATCCATATACGTCTCGAATTATTATTTTCTACAAATTTTTTTTGCTAACAATCCTAAAGGTAATTATGGATACTGCTACTATATCAATTATTTCTGTTGCTTCAAACATTCCTATTACTGCCATTGATGGTGTCCCTACATTTTCCATTCTTGATAACTCTACTAATGGCGTATAGAGATGAGCATTCAACGTGCCAACCCATCTGCTAACCGTCTAAACCGCTTGATTTAGATTGTTAAACGGTTTAAAAATAGTTTGAATTATGTTAAAATTCTCCAAATTATTTTTGTGCGCGGATTAGTTTGGATTAGAAATTTTTTAATCCGAACATGCCCAAATCGCCCATTTTATATATATATATATATATTATAAATATATATAAATATAAAATGAAACTATTGTATTGATCACACGTCATTTTATTTGTTAGTTTTTAAGAATTCAAGTTATGTTTGAGTAATTTATTTATTTATTTTATTATATATTATGACGGTATGCTATTTTTTAGATTTTTTTTAATTGTTGCTTATGACATTTGATGAATTAGTGTTATTCTAACTTATAACATTCAGTTATTGTGATAATTTTAAGAGTTTTTAATAAAAATATAAAAATAATTAAAAATAATTCTAAATATACTATATTTATGAAATATTTATCAAAATATCAGAATTTATAAAATATTTATCAAAATATCAGATTTTTATTAGTTTATAGAGAGTTTACAATGAGTTTATAATGAGTTTATAAATTTCACACAGTTTATAATGAGTTTATTATGGGTTTATAATAAAATAACTAAAATATCCTTGATAAAAAAAGTAAAAATTTTTAAAATATGGTGGATGGTGTTATTTTTTCTAGTTTTAAATTTGCTCAAACCGTCCAAATCACCCTGCTCATAATAGTTTAATTTGATTTGATTTATTTTTTTAATACTTTGGTTTAAATTAATACTCTTTTAAACTGTCCAAATCGTCCAAATTAATTTAGTTTAAAAATATGTTAAAAGTAGCCCAAATTGATAGATCAATACTTTGAATGGGTCTTCTTGAATAGGTCTTCCTCTTATCTTATGGACTTTAAATTTGTATTTCTCAAATCTATTGTATATCCTTTGTTATAGGGATTTATTCGTTTGTATCTGTGTATAAATACACACAAGTGAAAGTAATAAAATATATACCAAAACTTCCCTTGAATATCTTGGCTCTTTTATGGTATCAGAGCCTCCTTAATATTTTTTTTTTGAAAATTTTTTTTTTTCTGCAAATGGCTTCTTCTTCCTCTGCTATACCTTCTTCAATTCCATCTATTCAGAATCATGTGACTATCAAATTAACCTCTACCAATTATCTTTTGTGGAAAACACAAATCACTCCTCTTCTCCATGGCCAACAACTCTTTCATCATGTGGATGGTTCTGTCTCTCCTCCACCAAAACAAATTAATAATGCTCCTAATCCTGCCTATTCCGAGTGGTTTCTTAAGGATCAAACAGTCCTTGGCTGGATCTTAAGCTCTTTATCTGAATCTGTACTTTCCCAAGTTGTTGGAGTTGGCACGGCTCATGAAGCCTGGACTCGATTAAAAACTCAGTATGCCTCTAGATCGAAAGCTCAGTTTAGAACTCTAAAGTCTGCTCTTCATGCTCTGTCGAAGGGATCGGACTCTATTCTTGTGTATATGAGTCGTGCTAAACAGATTTATGACCAATTGTTGGCTCTCGATGCACCGATCTCTGAAGATGATCTTATTGATCATATTCTTCGAGGACTTGGTCAGGAGTATCGTCCTTTCACTCGCAATATTGAAGCTCGTCTCACCTCTATTTCTTATGATGATTTGCTGGGTCTGCTGCTCTCTGAAGAATTGCAGCTTCAAAGTGTTGATTCCGTCACTCCTGCCATTGCTCACTACACCAATGTTCCCATGAATCGTGCTGGTTACTCACGAGGACGTGGACGTGGCGGACGGCGAGGTGGGCATTCACATAATTCTGGTAGAGGAACAGGTTCTTCTTCTTAGAACACTAGCAGTTTTACACCGGTCTGTTATAATTGTGGTGGTCACGGCCACACTGCTAATGTATGTCCTAGTCCAAGGTATAATCGGCAAAACCCTAAACCTACAAGCAATTTCTCTTCATCACCTACTGCTGCTCCTCAACCATGGGTCATGGATAGTGGAGCAACCCAGCACTTGACATCTGAACTGGATAATCTTGCTCTTCACTCTGAATACTCAGGCAAAGATGAAGTTGCTCTCACAAATGGTAAAACCTTACCTATTTCTCATACTGGTAGAGCTTATTTGTTTCATGCATCTATACCACCAAAATATTGGGACCATGCTTTTGCTGCTGCTGTTTACACAATTAATCGCTTGCCCACTCCCAATCTTAATCATATGTCTCCTTATCAAAAAGTGTTTCATCGTATGCCTGATTACAATTTTCTACGTGTGTTTGGTTGTTCTTGTTACCCGTGGCTCAAACCATATACTAAAAATAAACTTGAACCTCGTTCTATCAAATGCGTATTTCTTGGATATAGTTTGCTCCATAAAGGGTACAAATGTCTTTCTTTGGCTACCAATAAAATATTCTACTCGCGTCATGTTTTATTTGATGAGCAGGACTTTCCGTTCAAGCAAAGTGATGGTAGCTCCTCAATCCTTGGTCCTCCACCTACCTTACCAATATTATATCCTCTCAACAAACCATCCACAGTTCAGAATTCTGGAGTATTGCCGAGTACTCCTTGTGTTCCAGCCATTTCAGAAATTGGTTCAGGTTCAACGTCTACTATAGCTCAATTACCTGAACCACGTGCTTCTCCATCAGTACAAGGACCTGATCATATTCCTTCTGGGTTACCGCCAGCTGCTAGTTCTAGTAGGCATCCCATGGTTACAAGGTCCAAAACCGGCAGCTTAAGACCCAAAATACATCAGGCCGTGGTACCTACTGATATCCCATCATCCTATACTGGGGCTACTAAACATTCAGTTTGGAGGGATGCCATGTCTGCTGAAATTGATGCCTTAATGTCTAATGGCACATGGGCCTTGGTTCCTAGGTCATAAGCTCCTAACATAATAGGATGTAAATGGATTTACCGCATAAAAACTAAGCCGGATGGTTCTATTGACCGTTACAAAGCACGGTTAGTTGCCAAAAGGTTTCATCAACACCCAGGACTTGATTATATTGAGACTTTTAGTCCTGTTATTAAACCAGCCACTGTTCGCATGGTTGTCTATTGCAGTTAATCAACGTTGGGACATTCGTCAACTTGATGTCTCCAACGCTTTTCTTCATAGTACACTTGATGAACCGGTTTATATGGAACAACCAAAGGGTTTTGTTGATCAAACAAAGTCAGACTATGTATGTGCATTGAAAAAATCGTTATATGGTCTCAAGTAAGCACCACGTGCTTGGTATTTCTGTTTATCAAAGGCATTACAAGACATTGGTTTTCGTGGTTCTAAGGCGGACAGTTCTTTATTTATATATTCATCTAAATCTGACCTTGCCTATTGTTTGGTCTATGTTGATGATTTAATCATCACGGGTTCAAATTCTACTCTTCTTCGTCAGTTGGTTGTTCATCTTGGCTCACAAGTTGAAGCATCGTTTTCCTCTGCTGGCCTTCATTTGTCTCAGTCGAAGTATATTCAAGAACTTCTTCGCAAAGCCAATATGCATGAGGCCACTGCTGTGGCCACTCCTGCTACACCTCAGCTAGCATTGTATCAAGATTGTGGTCATTCATTTGAAGACCCAACGTTGTATCGATAGGTTGTAGGAATGATGTAGTATTTGGCATTAACTCGACCTGACATCACTATGGCGGTAAATAAAATGTCCCAGTTTATGCATTCACCGTCGGTTTCTCAATGGCAGGCTGTAAAACGCATTCTGCGTTATTTGTGTGGGACTATTTCTCATGGATTGTTAATCCGGCCTTCATCCAATAGTAATTTAGTTGCTTATAGTGATGCCGACTGGGGTGGCAATCAAATTGATCGTAAAAAGCACCACTGCTTATGCTGTGTTTCATGGAAATAATCTGGTTTCGTGGTGCTCCAAAAAGCAGAATATTGTTGTCCGTTCAAGTACAGATTCGGAGTATCGTGCTCTAGCAACAGCTGCGTCTGAGTTGTATTGGTTACATGGGCTTCTTAAAGAACTTAAACAACCAAACACAGCTACTCCCCGCATTTGGTGTGACAACGTCTCAGCTACTTACTTGGCTGCAAATCCTGTGTTTCATTCTCGGTCCAAACACCTTGAACCTGATTTTCACTTTGTTAGGGATCAAGTTAGGAAGAAACAACTTCAAGTGTCTTATATTTCTACAACAGACCAGCTAACGGACTTCCTCACAAAGTCTTTATCTAAGTCCAGATTTCTTAATCTCAAATTCAAATTGAAGGTTGTTCCCCCTTTCAGTTTGCAGGGAGGTGATAGACCAATACTTTGAATGGGTCTTCTTGAATAGGTCTTCCTCTTATCTTGTGGACTTTAAATTTGTATTTCTCAAATCTGTTATATATCCTTTGTTATAGGGATTTATTCGTTTGTATCTGTGTATAAATAAACACAAGTGAAAGTAATAAAATATATACCAAAACTTTCCTTGAATACCTTGGCTCCTTTACAAATCACCCAATATTCATCTCTAATGGTGTGTCCAACCTTCTTGCTGCGCTTCCTATATTTTCTGATTTTTTTATTTGTGTTTTTCTCCAAATCACAAAAGAGCTTGTTGAATTTTAAGGGATACACTTCAATTCATTATTCTTTTATATTTTTTTATCAAAATAAAGATAGATATATATTATTCTTTTGTTACTGTGGGCGAATTATACTTATATCCATATATGCCTCAAGCTATTATTTTCTGTATTTTTTTTCTAACATATGTATCTTTCTTTTTTATTTTATGGTTTCAATAATTTCAATAATAAATTTTTTTTCTATTTTTTAAAATTTTCTTAACAAAATTCTCAATAATTTTTGTATTTATCATAAAAAATTCTCAGTGTCATAAAAAACACTTAAGAGTTTAATATGGAAAAATAAAATTTATTAAGAGTTTTAAGTAAAAATAAAAAATAAAAATATTAATAAAAAAAGGAATTTATGAAGCCAAAACAAAATTTCCTTCATTTTCTTTTATAAATTTAAAATAATTGGTAACAATTTAATATTATTGTTCAATTTGGAAATTGATCTAAAAATCAGAAATTAATTTTATAATTTCTTCCTTAACAGGGTGTATTAAGCTAACCCAAGTAGCAAAATTGGCAAAACGCGCAATCCCGACGCTGATTAATGGAACCCTCGTTCGGATATACGGTGAGACCTCCGTGCTTACCTCACCACCATCATCACCACCACCACCACCACCAATTGTGTTGTGTACACAACCACCACCACCACCATCAATTGTGTTCTGTACACAACCAGCACCACCACCATCAACTGTGTTCTGTACACAACCACCACCATCATAATTGCCATTTCGGATGCTCTCGATTTGTGCCGCTCCCTCTGCCAGACCGAGACCATAGTGGTTCTTATCCATCACAAACCGATTTGAATTTGCAGGCTAATGTGTACAGTGAAACTTTTCGACCTCTGACTTTTCTTTTTCTCAATCTTAATTTCTTTAGTCCTTGTGCTTATCTTGAATTTTCCTCAAATTTTAGGGTTTTTCAAGAGGACGACGACGATGACCCAGTATTTGTTTTAACTGATGAATGGAGGGATTTCTTTGCCAAATCTGAAGCCAAGAGAAAATCAGGTAGTTTCTGATGTTCCTTGATTAAGGTTCTTATTGTTATGAAATTTTAATAATTCCTGGTTTTTGAATAATTTCATATGTTCTTTGTGCTATACAGAGAAGTAACAGGCTAAGAAAAAAGACAAACACTAGAGGGAAAAGCTGAAAATGCTCTTATTCTTGCACCTTTCTAATGTTTTAGCTTTGGAATTGATAGAAATCGTAGCTTTTGAGTTCAATCTTGTTACTTATGTAAGCAATCGATTATTGAGTCCTTGGCTTTTTGGCTCTTGATTTGCCTTGCAAATAGAAATGCTGCTTGTTTCGACCCTGCCCGCTATTTGATTCGACTGATTAATCTCAATCTCATTTTTAGTTTAGTGAGTTGCTTCTTTGAATTGTTGGTTAAAAGTTTGAACTTTGCTACCTCTCAGTAAAGTTGGATATGAATCGTTCCTCAATGTATATCCATCTTTCAGACTTGCTTGAATTGATAATTTTTTGACATTTAGTGCTACTTAAAGCAGAAATACAACAAAGGTAGAAACACACAAACCTGAGCAATATTTCCCGAGTTATTATCAGCAAAATTAACATTAAAGTTTCAATGCTATACAGAGAAGTAACAGGCTAAGAAAAAAGACAAACACTAGAGGGAAAAGCTGAAAATGCTCTTATTCTTGCACCTTTCTAATGTTTTAGCTTTGGAATTGATAGAAATCGTAGCTTTTGAGTTCAATCTTGTTACTTATGTAAGCAATCGATTATTGAGTCCTTGGCTTTTTGGCTCTTGATTTGCCTTGCAAATAGAAATGCTGCTTGTTTCGACCCTGCCCGCTATTTGATTCGACTGATTAATCTCAATCTCATTTTTAGTTTAGTGAGTTGCTTCTTTGAATTGTTGGTTAAAAGTTTGAACTTTGCTACCTCTCAGTAAAGTTGGATATGAATCGTTCCTCAATGTATATCCATCTTTCAGACTTGCTTGAATTGATAATTTTTTGACATTTAGTGTTACTTAAAGCAGAAATACAACAAAGGTAGAAACACACAAACCTGAGCAATATTTCCCGAGTTATTATCAGCAAAATTAACATTAAAGTTTCAATGCTGATCCCTTTGAAGTAAAGGTGTAAGAAAAATAGCAGTAACAACGATCCATCAAGGAGACCGAGCAATCATTAGTTCAAACAAAGTCTTGCTTTTAATGTTTATACATAAGTGTGAATTGATGCATCGAGTTACACCAATTTAATGGAGACAAAATCAACTACAGTACTTGAAATCCTTCATCTCTATGCTGGGTGAACATGGAAGTCCTGCAGAAGACGTCTGCTATTTCCATTAGGACAGTGGCGGATTCAGCACATCAACTGAGAGGGGGCAAAATTCAGTCGCCGATCTTCTCTCCTCTCGCTTCCCTCTTCTCTACTTTCCTCTCCTCAGTCTTCTTCCCCTTTTCCTTGTCTACAAACGCTGTAGATCTATAGCAAGTAATCTCTCCTCTCATCTTCTCTCTCTTCTCTTCTCTCCTCTCCTCTGTTTTCTTCCACCATGGATGGTAGCGAGGGGGGTCGTTTGCCCCCCATTACCCTCCCAGGTCCGTCCCTGCATTAGGACCATTCCTAACAAGAGGTATTTTCACTAGTCTAACAAAAAAAGTACCAGGGTTAAGGATTTCACCAAGATTTTTTCATGCCCCTTCACTTGTTCATATTATAAGTGAATTTAGATTTGGATAGCAGGAATCACCAAAAAGTGTTTACGGCTTCAAAGCAAGTTTGCTGAAAGCAGAGTTAATTCTTTCATCAGGGATCAATCTGTGGCCTTCATAGAAATCTAATATCTCCATTGAAATATTTTTCAACTGCAAAATTAGTTGTAATTTGCATGATTTTACAAGCAATACAGTACTAAATGCTGAGTTGTGTATCTCCTCTCCAACACGGTTTACATATTCACCACTCATTCAGATTATCAGATAATTCCCATATCCAGCATTCAAGAAAATGTGCATCAATATTAGGATTTTAATTCAAACTTTTCTTACTGACCAAAATGCCAACACAAGTTTCAATGTGGACTTGATCAACAGGAGAGAGCAAAAGAAGAAAGATAAGTATGAGATGAACTCACCACATTCATAACTACTCGAATCTCCTCAAACCATGTTGTATCTTTTTCTCTAAATAAGCTAGCAATGTATATGCAAGCTAAAGCAATTAGATGTGGGGGATGTACAAGAATTAGGTCCATCTTGTAGGTGTCATTTACAAGTCCCCTGCAAATCTCAACATACTATGTTATCAATCAGAGAAACGAATCGTAACACAGATTTCAAAAACAACAATATTTTCACATATTAAGATTTTGATCAGCCAAATAGATTCAACCCAGAAATCTTGAAGCACCTTTCATCCTGAATCATTTTCAAACCTTTAGACAGAAATATTAGCAAAAATAATAAAGGGAGCTCTAAAAGAACAGAACCCATTCCCCCTCTTTACAGGACAGCAGATTCAAAATTGAGTTGCAAATGGTTGTCAAAGAAACCGCTCTGTTTTCTGTTATTTTTTTTGGAAATTTCCTCTGAAATTTTGACAACTAGTTTGGGATTAAGGCTTAATATAACTCTCTCTAAACCTGCTCATAATTTGAAAAAGAAATTCAAATGGAAATAGGGATTCCAGCTTTTGATGAGATTTATAGATAGGGAAGGAATACAGAGCACAGCCAATCTTTGTACTGAGAAATTTATCTAAAATCTACCAAATTTCAGAGGACTCTGTCAACAAGTTTTTTCTTTTGGGTTCTAAAAGGTGGTTTTACATTTTTCACCTTTTTTCCCAAAAAAAATATTTAAAAGAGCACTTTGTAGTTCTCTACCTCCATTAACTTGACCACTATTGCCCTTTTGGATATGGGTATCATACTTCGGCAGTTAAGATTGCAACACGCAACAAAAATTCCATCAAAGTATCATAAATATTGCTCCAAATATTGAAACCTGTATGATTGCCAAGAACTGAACTTGACACTGGCTCCTAGATACCAGTCATGGATCACAAAAACTCATGGCTGAATTGATGTATATGTAAACTTGCCTCTAATTCACAAGACATAATACCAATGCCATTTTTTATTCTGCCTCCATTCTATCAAAGAAATCTTTGAGGAAAAGCTACTATTTGAGTGTACTATAACAGCCAGCAGATGTTTAAACCATCTAAAAGTTTAGCTTGATTTGTATATCATATCAAATACAATTGGCAGATGTGAGGGAGAAAATATATCCAGCAACTCTTTATAAAAAGATTGGAGTTAATTTCACAACTATATGAAATTAAAAAAAAAATTAATAAGCAGCATATGTGCCTCAAGATTTTAGCAACAACTTCAGAAAGTTAAAAGATCCAATAAAGTGGATGCTTACCAAGATAATTGAATCATATTTACATCATTAGTGCCAGCATCCTGCAACAACCTGTCAAGGCCCAAGAAGAACAAGGAGAATGTTTCCTCTGAATAAGATATTTCATTGAGAAGATTGATATTGCAAGGACTAACTAGAATAGAAAGAAAGAACTAAGAATTTTGTTAGGCCTGATGAAAGCAAAGTCACTTAAAATTATTGAAATTTTGTTCGAAGGAAGTTAAATATGTGTAATTCCACTTCCATAGGAAGATATCAAATACCAAAAACATCCAATACAATGATCAATGTTTTTCAGTATTCTTATCATGATAAAGGAATTCAATCTTAAAAAATCACCATTTGAAAGTCATTATCTACTAGAAGTATAAAAGAACACGAGGATCAAATTAGGAATTTTCCAAGATGCCTTTGGGGCATTGGCGCTGTTTACTTCCAAACGAATCCAGACTTTACCAACTTGAGTTTATTCCGCTCCCACAATTTGTACCATAACAGGGGGTGTGGAACACTTATTTCAACCCTCACTCATGCCTTGATAGGAAGTTGGGCTTTAGTACAGAATTTGAAAAAATAACTTTATTCTGCAAATGTGGTCCAACAAGTTGAGACAGAAGATCTCTATTCCACACCTAGGATGAGTATGATTTGGTTATACTTAAACAGTATTTAACTTATAACAATTTAGTTGGAGTATAATGGGAAAACTCCGCTTTCGAGTTTAAGTTAAATAAAACGACAATTATAAAACAATAACATAAAATTTAGTTAGAAAAATTTTATGGATCACACTTCTTTATTTTTTTTTTGTCTCTCTCTCTCTCTCTCTTTTTGAGGGGGAATTAAAATTTTTTGTTTATCATACTTTTTTGTTTTTTTTATTTCTTTTTTTTTATTGGGGGTGAATGGGAAGGGCTCTCTAGATATTGAACCCTTGTCCATCTGCGTTATAAGATAGGCAGTCCAGTTACTAGGCTACTTGCTCATTGCCACCAGGATTACAAGTTGATATTTCACTTGTTTGCACTTTATCATCTCAAAATTACATGTCCACTCAGAATATAACCAAGTTCTAGTTCCCCACACTACATTTTTGGTGTGCTACAGCCAGGATCTTGAAGCTTCTATCCACAAATGATAAGAAAGTGTGTGAAATAAAAAATCTATTCACATCTTGTTAGTTCAGTTTAATGTACCTAAGGATGGCCACAGGTCAGATTTGGGACGTTCAAATACCCAGCCTGCTAAGAAATAATAATGCCCACCACATTTATGGTCGGGTTGGATCGGGTCAGGGCAAGTATTAGCCATTTTTTCTTTTTAAATTTTTTCCTTCTCCTGTTAAAAATATTTTCTTTTGTTTTTTATTTTCAAATGTCTATATATTTACTTGTAACTTATTTTCTACATATCCATTACCCAAGCCATATATATCTAATAAATTCAGATAATACCATTACCCAAACCCCAATAGAATTTTGATTCTAAAACCTTACCCACCCCATTTGTTAGATGGATCCATAATACCCAACCCAAAATAACATTTCCATCCCTACATTTACTTCCTCTCAACACCCGCTACCCACAATCCACAACCGAAACTTTCCAAAAAAAAGAAGTACCAGATCTTCAAATTGAAGCCAACAAATGAAACCAACATTAAGATGCATAGCAAACAAGTGTAAAGAAAACAAAAACTTACTGAGACAATGAACAATAATGATGGAACACAACCAAATAATAGTTAAGAGCTTCCAAAATCTTCATTTCCATCTCAAGTATGTCTTTGATTTCATATCTGTACTTTTCATCAGAATCTATGAAGCAGAAGGTGACAGTGAGCGCTTTGAACTAAATAGAAGGCCAACAACCAAAGTATAAGGAAAGTTGGAAAGCTGGATGATCAGTGTGTTAAGTTCATTAACAACCGCCTTTAATATTTTTTTGATGTAAAATACAGGGAGTCTGGCTTGCACAGTGCTTTCTTCTGCTTTGGCTGCCAAGTACAAGCAGCTTGGAGCTACAAGCCGAGGATCATATTCTGACATACTCTTTCTGAAAGCACAAGGAAAAATTAAGAGTAGAAAGTAGTATTACATAGGCCGAAAGACAAAAAACCCACAACCTTTTCTCAAATTATCAATTTCAGTCGATCATTTTGATTCTATCCATCTTATCCTAACCTTTAGAGGCAGTTTTCAATCTTAGTCAAATCAATTCAAATATACTAAATGATCCAACAAGCTGTAATCTTTTCAAAAATATATGCTGTAGAATGAAGTTCGTCTAGGTAATATTTAGAGTTAAAAATATATAACTAGATTTTATCAAAAGAAAATTCATATTTAGGGGGGTGTGTCAGTTGGAGGTAAGATTGAAAAAGAGAGGAAAAGGAAGATTAACCCCATAATACACTATAGCTCAAAAAAATTCATGGGAGCTTGGGGGCATTATAAATATGATCTAAAGATTTTAGAGTATTTAAAATATTAAAAAAGAAAAACAGCACTCTGCAAATATGCTTCTTCTAGCTCCATATGAGTTCAAAATAAACCATAACTTTCGAGCTTCTTGTTGATGACTCTTCAATTTTAACATAAGAAATTATTCAAATACCTGGTATAAACACGTCTCATGTACGTAACTGCAGCGGCCACAACCCTGAAAGTTTAATCAGTATATTAGAGATGCTAATAAATAATTGGGGACACATTACTAAAGAAGAAGAAAGCACTATCAATTTTGTAAGATGATAAAATACAAATGCGAGGCATTCATTTCTACACATCTGTAACTACCAAATTTTTTTGATTCAAAAATATAGTCCTGGATGAAACAAGGTAGGAAAAAGAAATCCATACAGCAGACCTTCATGAGATTCATTGAGGTGAAGTTTAATTCTAATCCAAGTTATACTAAATAATTTGGTAATGATGAATTCCAAGAAAAAAATATGAAAAATGCACTGGAAAAAAAGATAATAATAATAATAAGAAGAAGAAGAATAATAATAAGAAGAAGAAGAAGAAGAAGAAGAAGAAGAAGAAGGGAGGAATAAGGTCAAACCTTTGCCTAACTTTAACACTTTGAGCCAATTTCCATATATCTGAAGAAAAGGAACAGAAACAAAGTTGATAATAGATTGTCGAGACTCGAGAGAACATTAAAAGAATTAAAAAAGAGAAATACAACAAATAGCAAATTATTAGCAGCGAAGCACATTCACATCGGCATCTTCTGACCAGTTCCTCACAGGTTTCTAGTGAAACAGTCACAAGAAATCAAATTCCTTAAGCAAAATATTTATGGGTTCAAAAGTCCTTGTTTTGCAAAAGCATGAGAAGCCAAAAAACCACATAACAATCTCTAATCAAAAGCGTGGGAAGCATGAGCTGAAACAAATTCAGACACATGAATAGCTAATAGAAATGAAATACAACTAGACAATGTAACAAAATTTCATCGAAAATGTTTTTATTTAATCTATCAAGTTTAATATAATTGTAACTCGTAAATAAAAAATAAAGCTGAAAACAAGTATCGAATTTCATTCAAACATCTTCAAATTTCTATGAATTTCTTGAAATATGTAGGGGATTACAAATAAATAGTAAACACCAAATAAATTATCAAATACCAATAACCAAATTCAACGTTAAAGAAACGATACAAGTAAAATTTAAAGAAACCCCAGATAAGAGAATTTCAAAACAATCCTATATAAAAATCTAAACAAATTAAAAAAAAAAAAAACAATTTTCCTAAACGGAAGATAACGAATGAATAAACAGTAGATTGTAAAGAAGATCAAACAATTGGCCATCTGAATCCTGATAAGCTTGAATTCTTCAACGGTTATGCCCTTATCTTTGTCCTGTTGATGCACCACATCTATTTTTTCTGGGTCCAAAAGCTGCTTGCTGCACGCGGACACACACATCACCACATCCAGACAAATCAAAATCAGTACCCAAAATCAAAATCAAATCCAAATGAAAAGAAAAAAAAACACACAAGAAACCAAACTGATAGCAATATTATTAATTGTGTAAAATAATTATGTCAATCTTGTATTTGTATTTGTAATATTTAGCTCCTGCACTATAGCTAGTGATAATAGCGTTGTAACTGTTCCGATAATCATGCATAGAGGCCAGATTGTATCTTTGTATATATCTTGATTCAAGGAATGATCGGGATAGCTTTAGGAAGTCTTTCATGGAATCAGAGAACCAGGTCATCTTCTTTCTTTATTCTCTCTAATCTCCCATCTTCTTCTTCTTCCTTTTATTGCCCACAAATGGCCGAGACATCCAAATTTCACTCCGCCCTAGCCGTCACCAATGTGAAATCTCTCATTCCGATCACATTGGACATAGAATCCGGCAAATATCACCAGTGGGCTGCTTTATTCAAAGTTCAAGACGAAGTCCACAACGTGCTTGCACACATTCTTCCACCTACGGAAGCAACCGCAAAGAAGGAATACGAGGACGCTAAAGCTGCTGATCTTCCTCTCTGGTGTCGTATTGATGCAGCCGTTTTGCCGTGGATTTATGCTACCGTCTCCTCTGATACTCTCACATCGATTCTTGGGGTCGATGATTCGGCGGAAAATGCTTGGAAACGTGTGGAGAATTTATTTCAAGATAATAAAAACAATAGGGCGATTTATCTTGAAAACCAATTTGCTAATGCTAGTTTAGAAAATTTCTCCACCACCACTGCCTATACTAATCACCTTAAATCTCTTGCTGATCAACTAGTGGATGTGGTTGCTCCCGTGACAAAACATAGGTTGGTGTTACGATTGCTTGGTGGTTTAACTAAAAGTTACAAAAGTTTTGTTACGGTTATGAAACATAAAGATGAATTGCCAAATTTTGCAATGGTGTGCTCTCGTCTGAAATTGGAGGAAGACGATATCAAAGAACAGGCGACTAAGGAAGCAGGTGGTTCTTCCGCTCTTCTTGCTGCAGATGATGGATCCTCCTCCCAGCCTAGCAACAACAACCATAATCATACTCACGGCCGAAATAATAATCGTGGCAAGAAAAATCACCATCGCGGCGACAAAGGAACTAACAATCATCGTGGCAGTGGTAGAGGTGGCCGTGGTGGCAGTGGGGTTGGTGCAGGTGGCGCAGACAGAACCCAGCAATCGTAGTACCAGCAGCACTTGCAGTATGGTGCTCCATTTCAACAATTCCAGCCTCCTTATTTTGGGCCTTGGGCAGGTTGGGCCCAGCCTCCATGCCCCTATCCAGCAGTCTCATGGCAGCCCAGACCCTCACGCCAAGCCAGGGTACTTGGACCTAGACCACAGCAGGCCTACAATGCTTCGGTTGCACCGTTACCAGCTGGGTACACACTAACGGACATTAATGCGGCAATGCATACTCCTGCACTCTCTCAACCAGATGAGAACTGGTATATGGGCATCGGTGCTACCTCTCATATGATGGCGGATCAAGGTACACTCTCTTCTTATTTTTATTCGAGCAAAGATCATAATATTGTTGTTGGTAATGGTCATTTTATTCCGATTTGTGGTTATGGAAGCACTACATTATCCCTACCCAATCCCCCTTTAAACCTTAATAATGTCTTGCATGCACCAAAACTTATCAAAAACCTAATATCTGTTCGTAAATTTACAATTGACAATTTGGTTTCTATTGAGTTTGATCTATTTGGTTTCTCTGTTAAGGATTTGCGGACGGGGAGCCATCTCATGAGGTGTAATAGTTCGGGGGATCTCTACCCTATCCTCTCTAAAATTCGAGCCATATCACCATCGACTTTTCCTTCAGTCTTTACTGCTTTGTCTCCTAATTTATGGCACAACCGTTTAGGCCATCTAGGAGCTAATGTTCTAAGCTCTCTTCGTAGTCAAAATTTAATCTCTTGTAATAAGGCACATAAAGATTTTTGCACATCTTGTCCACTTGGTAAACATGTGAAATTGCTGTTTAATGCATCTTTTTCTTTTACTGAATTTCCATTTGATATTATTCATAGTGATCTTTGGACATCGTCCATTCCAAGCTCTTCTGGTCACAGATATTATGTTTTAATTCTTGTTGATTTCAGTAAATTCTTGTGGATGTTTCCTATTGCTAAAAAATCTCAAGTTTATTCTTTTTTTCGGTCATTTAAAATTCACATTAAGACACAATTTGAAAGAGACATCAAGAATTTCCAATGTGATAGTGGAAGAGAGTATGACAATGGTCCATTTCAAAAATTTTGTGAACTAAATGAAATGCAATTTCGGTTTTCTTGCCCTCATACCTCACCACAAAATGGAAAAGCTGAACGGCAAATTAAATCAATTGATAACATCGTTCGAACCTTGCTAGCACATTCATCAGTGCCACCATCCTTTTTGGCACCATGCTCTTCAAATGGCCACCTATCTCCTAAACATTCTCCCCACCAAAGTTCTAGGGTATCATTCCCCAATGCAAATCCTTTATCGGAAAAATCCTATCTATTCTCATCTTCGTGTGTTTGGTTATTTGTGTTGCCCATTATTTTCGGCTACTACAATTAATAAGTTGCAAGCAAGATCCACTCCATGTGTCTTTCTTGGATACTCGTCTAATCATAGAGGTTACAAGTGTTATGATTTGTCGAGCAGAAAAATAATAATTTCTCGTCATGTTATCTTTGATGAAACGCAATTTCTCTTCTCAAAACTGCATGATCCACCTCCTGATGCATATCATTTTTTGTGTGAAGGCATGTCTCCATATTTATTTACTCATTTATTTAATACTTCACAAATGCCTCAAAATAATATGCAACAAAATTCTGCTCCACAAAATCACACCGAGCCCACTATGCAGCCAGGCCCAACTCTTCCTTCTACCTCCCAGCCGGCCACTACTCAAAACCAAATTCCAGCAGGCCCAAAACCTAAACCGGGTCCTAGTAATCAGCCCACACAGAGACCCACTCCAACACAATTGGCTCACAGCCCAGTTCGTGGCCAACAAAGTCCACACAAATCCCATGTTTCATCGTATGACCACTCGTAGTTAACATGGCATATTTAAATCAAACCGTAAATATTCCCATAATTTGAGTGCTTCGACCACCACCTCTATTTCACCGTTACCTAAAAACCCGATAAGTGCTCTTCATGACTTGAATTGGAAAAGTACCATGACTGATGAATATAATGCTCTAATTAAAAATAAGACATGGGAGTTGGTACCCTGTCCACCTAATATGAACATTATTCGGTCTATGTGAATTTTTCACCATAAAAGAAATTCTAACGGTTCTTTTGAGATGCATAAAGCCCGTCTTGTAGGTGATGGCAGGTCACAAAAGAAAAGAGAGGATTGTGATGAAACATTCAGTCCAGTAATCAAGCCGGCGACTATTCGGACGGTTTTGAGCATTGCTTTGTCAAAATCATGGCCAATACATCAGTTGGACGTCAAAAATGCATTCTTACATGGTACTCTTAATGAAACAGTTTATATGCATCAACCATTGGGCTTTAAAGATTCCTCTCATCCTGATTTTGTTTGCTTATTAAAGAAGTCACTCTATGGCCTAAAGCAGGCACCTTGTGCCTGGTACCAACAATTTGCAGATTATGTGGCCACAATTGGTTTTGCTCATAGCAAATCAGATCACTCATTATTCATTTATCATCAGAAATCTGAAATTGCATATATTCTATTGTATGTCGATGATATTATACTGACAGCCTCTTCTGATTCTCTTCGAAAGTCTATTATGTCACTTTTGAGTACAGATTTTGCTATGAAGGATCTTGGTCCACTTAGTTATTTCTTGGGAATTGCAATTACTCGTAATGCAAATGGTATGTTCCTCTCACATAAAAAGTATGCCAAAGATATTCTAGAATGAGCAGGAATGACAACTTGCAGACCGTGTCCGACACCGGTTGTCACAAAGCCCAAACTTGGTACTTCGAATGATATTCCCCATAGAGATCCGACTAAGTATAGACGTCTTGCGGGTGCATTGCAATATCTCACTTTTACAAGGCTTGACATTTCTTATGCAATGCAACAAGTGTGCCTTCATATGCATGATCCAAAGGAAGCACACATGCATGCTCTCAAGCGTATCTTACGATACATTTAAGGTACTATTGATTTTGGCCTCCATTTATATAAATCAACTGTTGGCAAACTCCTCTCTTACACAGATGCAGATTGGGGTGGATGTTCGGATACTAGACGATCTACCTCCGGTTATTGTGTTTTCCTTGGTGATAATTTAATCTCTTGGTCGTCCAAACGACAACATACTTTATCCCGATCTAGTGCCGAGGCTGAATACAGAGGAGTAGCTAATGCTGTGTCGGAATCTTGTTGGATTTGAAATCTCTTACTTGAGCTACATTGCCCACTTCATAAAGCTACATTGGTGTATTGTTACAATGTGAGTGCAATTTATTTATCGGGTAATCCTGTCCAACATCAGCGTACAAAACACATTGAGTTAGACATTCACTTCGTACGAGAGAAAGTTGCCTGTGGTGAAGTTCGTGTTCTCCATGTTCCATCCCGTTACCAGATTGCTGACATTTTTACCAAAGGTCTTCCGTGCGTACTTTTTGATGATTTTTGGGACAGTTTAAACGTTCGTCTACCTCCCGCTTCAACTGCAGGGGTGTGATAGCAATATTATTAATTGTGTAAAATAATTGTTAAACTTGTATTTGAATTTGTAATATTTAGCTCCTACAATATAGCTAGTATAATAGCATTGTAACTGTTCCGATAATCATGCATAGAAGTCAGATTGTATCTTTGTATATATCTTTGATTCAAGGAATGATCGGGAGAGCTTTTGGAAGTCTTTCACAAACACATCACAAGAAAGAAATTACTAGCGAGAGGAAGTCCAGAAATTGGCTGCCATTGTTTCAGAGATGTGTAAGCTGTGTTAGTTCTATTCTTCTCTGATTTGCTCTCTCTTCTTTTCAAAAGATTCTTCTAGTGGACCATGAACCATTGTATTGGCCCTTACTATGATAGCCCAACAAGGAACCATAGAGAAAATTACTCTATGGTGTTGGAAGGAAGGTAAAATAAAGTAAAAGATGGGTAGTATTATATTATTAAGGTGGAAGGTGAGTAAAGCAAGATTAAATTTGATTAAAATATATTTTTATATGTGAAATTGGTTATTATAATTGTATAGTTAAATAAAATTATTTTAAATTGTAATATTATTTTAAAATAATATAATTATAATAATATTTTTAAAATGATTAAAATATTATTTTTGGTGGCTTTTATATTTTTAATGGAAAAAATAAATATATTAATAGGCTACTATGTATTAAAAGATTTAATTATAATTATGAAATAGGGAAATAAAAAGCGTAAAACTTACTAACACCTTAAAATAAAATGTTAAAATTTCTTTGGAAACAATGAGAGTTTTTAACTTTATTAATCTTATAATATACTTCATTTTAATTTATCTTTTTCCAAACAATAAAATTTACTCTCTTTCTCTTTCTTTAATCCTACCCACCCATGTTCACCCCTCACCTCTTTCAAACATTACTTATATGTCACTTTTTTTTTATTTTTTCTTAAAAATATCACATTATATATATCTAAAACAAAAATATTTTTTTAATATATTAAATATATGCTTGATATATACTTATGAAAAATGAGTATTTTTAAAATTAAAAGTTAAAAAGTGATATTTTTAAAGTAAAAAAAAATAAAGTATATTTTTTAAAAATAATTTTATTTTTTGGGATATTTTTAAAGAAATTCCTAATAAATTTGTTGATAAAAATTAATTTGGCCTTTAAGATTTCTTACGTTATTTATGGAAACTCAATATTTCCTTTTCATTTTAGCAGAGGTTGAATTCTTCTTTCACTTTTCTAACGGCGCGCTTTTCTTGTTTTATTTTTTTCTACATTTTTTTCATTTCATTTATTTTTATTTATGATTTTTTTTATTAAAAAAATAATATCATATTCTAACAAATATATAATATATACATAATATTATTAAATATCTATAATATTTATATAATATTTATTAAATATACATAAAATTTCTATTAAAATACACGCATAACACATATCAAATATCTATAAAATTTATTTAATATTTTTAATTTTATTTTTTAATTTTATATTAAGACAATATTCACATAATAATTACATTACACACAACATATATAATAAATATAAAATATAAACATAACATCTACAATATTTATATAGTATATACACAATATCGAAATAATATATATATAATATACATATAAAATTTATACAATATTTACATAATAAAATTAATTTTTTAATTTTATTTTTTATATGTATAATATGTAAAATTTATTTAAAAATAAATTTAATAATTTTTATTAATAGATTTTTATATAATTTGCTATTTTATTTTATTTTTGTGAGTGTATTTATTTTTTATACTCAAAATTAAAATTTTTTATAAAAATTAATATATTTTATATGATGAAAATATAATTTAAAATAAGAAATTTTTATAATTTTAAAATATATTTATTTAATAGTGAAGTTTAAAAAAAATTAAAGTAAAATATTAAGGCATAAAATCAGTTTATAGCCAGATTTTTCATGTCTGATTTTATAAAATTAATTCAGCGTTTGTTATATTTATGTGACTTATTTAATCCAACAATAATTTTAATAAATAAGAAAATAATTTAATTAATTTAATTTACATAATTCACATGAACATTTTGGTAAAATTCAAAATTTTAAACTGAATGTTTTTTCAAATTTTTATATGTCCGATAAATATAATATATAGAGTCACTAAATTTATGACCATTCCAAACAAAACATTAAGCTTATGATAAAAATAAATTATTTAAGGATGCGTTTAAAACAGTTTTTGTTTTTTTATTGTAATTTTTTTAAAAATAAAATCAAAATGTGTTTGATAATATCACTATATTTTATATTTTTATGATTAAATAAAAATTATTTCAGACTAAATATATAGTCTATAAAATATAATTTTAAGAATTTTAATTTTTTAAAAAAATTATGTATCAATGAAATTCTTTTTTTGACATAAACATTTTATATCAATAAATTTTTTTTAACAACAGAAATAAGTTAACAACTGAACTTGGTACTTTTACCCATCTCAGTTTGCTTAAAAAGGTGCTCGTTTTAATACAAATAAAAAAAAATCTTTCAAATCCTTTTTTTTTTTTTGATAAACAAATCCGTAGTTTTGAAAAAAGTAAACTAAAGCAGAGTATAAAATGTAATTTTTCCTAAGATGAATCTGACCGATTATGGCAGTATGAACTTAGGATTCTAGTGGTTATTAGGCCGAAATGACCTTCTTAGGCTTGCTGTACCTTAATGAGATTTTTTTTTATTAATTGCACCGATAATTCATTATGTTTTGAACATACCTCATTACAATTTCTAAATCCTATTTTATAATAAAATACTTAAACTTTTAATTTTATTATAATAAAATTTATAACACCATTTTTTTATAATTAAAATATGATATGATAGTTATATATTATTACATGATAAAAAATAATTTAATTTTACCTCATTTCACACTTTATGTGAGGAATTAAAGACAAAATAAATAATTTTATATTTATTAAAAAATAAAAAATAAGATAAAATTGATTTTTTTATAACATAGCAATATTTAATTGTCACGTCACACTTCGATTATAATAAAATAGTTTAAAAAATTTTTATTGGATAAATCAAAAGTTTAAAAGTTTTATATTTATAAAATAAAATTTAAAAATTTTAATTGAAGGAGATAAATAATCAAAGATAATTAGGTAGCATTTCGTTCAAATTTTAAAATAAAAAACAAAAACAGAATTGAAATAAAATAGAATCATAATTAAAATAATTATTTTTTTATTTGATTTATTTTAAAATTAGAATCGGAATCAAGATATAATAATTAGAAAATATATATATATATATTATATTTTATTTTAAAAATTCAAAAAAATAATTTTTTATTTTATTAAAAAATATTTATTTAAAGATTTAGAGATATTATAATTAGACAAAATAATAATAAAAAATATTAAATTGACTATATGTTTATTTTAAAATTTTAATTTAATTTAATAAAAAATTAAATTAATTTTATTAATTTTATTTTAAAAATAAAAATATATATTTTTTAAATTTTAATTTCTGACATGAATCAAATCTCATTAATAAAGAAGTAGAAAGAAATCACTCATTTTATTTTCTAAGACAATATTCTCATTACCTCCTCTATTTTATTCAATCAAATAATATCAATGGAAATAATTGGCTCACATTCTCATTTCTACTCTTAATCAAACACTCTCTTAGTGTAATTAAGCTGCTTTTTCATAAAAGTCTTAAAATTTATTGTTTAAAAATATTTATTTTTCTTTTTTCATTTTAAAAATTCCTACTTTTTAGCTTTTAATTTTAAAAATATATAGATTTATTTATAAAAAAATATACCATATTTTTAAATATATACATCTAATATCTATATAATATATTAAAAGTATATAAAAATTTTAAAATATTTTTGAAAAAATTAAATAAAAATGATATATAATGTAATTTTCCTTGAGTCTATCTCAATTACATACATAAGTGTTTTTCTTTTTTTTTTAACTCAATATTTTATCCATGCAAAAAAAAAGACTATATTATTAATTTAGGAGAGAATAGTGATCGGATTCGATCAAAATGAGAGTATATTTTTTTTTATCAAATTTGACCAAATATTAAAAAAATAAAATTAATACTACTCATATATTTTAATTCAATCAATTTTTATTCAATCTGATCAATTTAGTCATATTTAATTGATTTCAAAATTTTTACTATGTCCTGTATTATTCATTCTCAAGTTATAGGTTCATGCAATATTTAAAAATCAAAACCTATTTATGACTTGAATTTGAATTTAAAATTTATCAAAATTTTAAATTTTGATGTGTATAATCAATATATATATATATGTATGTATTTTAATATGATACAAAATGAATTATAATTTTCTACTAAAATCTAATCCAAAATTAAAGGATATAGCCCATAAAGGACATTACCCTTATAGGCAAAGCGTGATTGCAGCTTAGGCTCCACATGCAATTAAAGGTGTTAATAATATAATTGGAGACTAAGTCAAGTCAGTTATAACTACGATAAGATATAAAAACAAAATCAAAAGTTTGTCTTTTAGTTATCTTAATTCTATAACTTGGTCCACAATAATTAAGAGTCAAAGAAAAAAGTGATATAGTGGGATTTGATAAGGAAAGATAATTGACCCAACTTTGAATTTTACAAAAAAAAAGTTACTTAACTCTTCAAACTAAGTAAACGAAATTTGATTTTTCTAGAAAAATTTCTAAACTTTTGAATAAAAAAAAAATTTTAAACATTTTTTGTAAAAATTATTTTTAATTTTAATAATAATAATTCACTTAGACATATATTTAGTAAATCGTTTCTAGTTAAATTTAAAAGAAATAGTTTTGAATTTAATAAAAATTATAAATATTTTAAAAAATCAATAAGATGAGATCATTTAATTTTTCCAATTTTCTATTTTACTTGGCCCACGTGTTGAGCAATTGCTAATTGGTGTATTTGAAATTTTGCATAAACCTATTTTTCAAAATTTTCCTTGATAAGATAGTAAAATAATTTGCAAGCGTCTCAATTTATATATTTAAAATTTTAAAATATAAATCAATTTGTCCACAATTAAGTTACTATTTGATTTATCAATCAACTTGTCTATCCCTAATGTAAATAATAATCAACATTAAGGCCGCTTGACATTGATTGTGATCTACATAAATTTCAATAATCTCTTTTAATAATAAATCATTTTCTGCACTAAGTTAGTTCGCAGCTAGCAATGAAAAATTTCATTTAGTTCGCAGCTAGCAAGCATTCTGAACTTAAAAGATTGTTAATCAAAACTATTCAAGAAAATGTGTTTTTGAACTAAAACTCAATTAGTATGTTACTTTCTCCATCACCTAACACAGGATACAAAGGAAAAAAAAAATACCTTGTTTTATTTTGTTGCATTTTAAATTTATGATTTTTGTGTATTAAATAAATTTTCATAAGCTTTATGATCATTATAAAATTATTTAGTAGTAAAATTTTTAAACATACGATTTCTTACTGCATCAACTTCAATAGTATATAATACTTCAATAATTTATAAACAGTGCTCTCTTGTGTAATCAAATTTATTTCTTATTTCTCTTCATCAGCGTCAATCAATATTACAAGAAAAGAATATTAGTTATACTTCTAAAGAAGAAAGAATACAAAAAAACAAGAAATCATGGGCAACTTATGGGGCTGTCAGTGCCCTTTTGTTACTTGATCAGATGATGTAAATTTCTTTTAGTGCGTCGAGTTCTATTATTAATTAAAGTTTTTTAAATTCGTAATGTTAGAATAAAGAAAATTTTAATATCATTAAATTAAAATAGATAGCTAGTTGATCGGAAAATTTTACAAGGAAATAAAGGTTGCTAATTAACGTTTTGCTCAATAACGTTTGAAGTCCATTACAATTAATAAGTACTCAAAGTACAACTGTTACTTTCATAATACATGATATATATCACTAATCACTGGCTAATTACTGTAATTAACCATTCTTTGGCTACGCATTCTAGCTCCCCAACTCATGTTTCCATCATCTTTAGTATTTCTCCTCCTCATTAGTTCTATAAGCTGAGATTGCCATTTCTCTTCCGATTCGCTTCTATCTTCCAATTCCTGTTCATAAAGGTTTAAAACTTAATTGAATTCCAAACAGAAACCAATTTTTTCAAAATCTATACCTCGCTGGAGCAGGATCGTATTCTACTACTAACCTTATCTCTGTTGTATAAAGCTCTGCTTTTGGGATCAGATAAAATCTCATAAGCCTCCTGAACTTTAATGAACATCTTTGTGTACTCTTCTTTGTAGCCCGGCGGTGACACGTCTGGATGATACTTTCTTGCAAGTTTCTTATAAGCTTTCTTGATTTCTGAGAGCGTTCCACTTTCTGAAATACCCAATAAATCATAGAAGCTGCCTGTGTTCACACAAACAGGATTAGCCATGGCGGCTTTGATTGGAGTGGTTTTAATGGATTTGGAATGAGAATTTTTGAGGAGAAAGCTTGATTTTGAGAAATGGGTATTGAAGCTAAGGTGAGAAGATGGGAAAAAATTGGATTCTGGAGTTGAGAGATTGGTTTCTGAGATGGTATGGATTCCAGAGGCAGAGATCATTGAACTACTCATATTTGCTACTTTTTTTTTTTTGCCTGGTTTTGCTTCTGGTTAATTGTGTGATAATGCATATGACCATGGTGTATATATAGAGGGAATTAAGAGAGATTGTGATCATGAACAAGAAAATAAGTAACATGTAAAAAAGTTGAACCTAACATTATAATCCAAATGAAAAATTATGGTTGTCCGGGTCTATAAATAGTAACATAAACCTGGTCAATCTTATATTTTTCTAATAAAAATAGTTGATGAATGCTAATTGTAATTAATTTGAAAATTAATTATTGAATAATTTTTTTATTAATTAAAAAAATATTTATTATAATATTTTTTAATAAATAAACTGATAATAAATATTTTTTAACCAATAAAAAAATTATTTAATAATCACTCTATAAAATAATTAGAGTTATTTTTTCTCAAAATAATTTTTGTTGTGGTAGTTGAATGGTTTAGTAACACAGTAAAGTTTGTTTGGGTTTTTTTTTTTTTTTATGGTTTAGTAACACAGTAAAGACTTTTTGTTGTTTTTTTATAAATTTACAATAAGTGAATATACTACTATATTTGAGATATTTGCTATTAGTTGGTAGGGAAAGTTGTATTTTTATCATTTGATTTTTTTTTATTTTATTATCTCTAAAAAATTAATTAATATCAAAATATAATAATAATAATACTAAAAATTTATTAAAAATATTAATAATAAATAATTTTAATTTAGCATCCTTTAAAAATTGACTAATATTTATCATTATGAATGCTTGTTGTCGTCTTTAGAGTTGCATGATGTCCAAATTATTCAATTCTCTACCACTAACTAGTATAAAATTGGAGCCACATCTCAATTTGAGGTGAAATCCATAAGTGGCTTTACATTATCGGGATTAGGTTAGCCACGAGTCAATTTTCAATTACCCTTTTTGGTATCCCGTAAACAGTGATATGTCTAATCGTCACACGCCCAATGGTTTTTAAAAAAATATCTTACTTCCTTTTTATCACAAATTAATGGACTCATCTCTAATTTCATAATGATAAAAAAATTATATTAATTAAAAAATTAAATTTATATACAATTTTTTTATTATATCCCTGTTTTAATCTAAGTTAAACTCATTAATTTACTATTAACTTTTACAACAAATAAGATTAATTAATTGTACAAGGTTGATTAATATGCATTAAGAATGATCGACATTCAAAAATATTACTTCTTAATTTTTAAAAATAATATCAATAAATACTGATATTAAAAATAAAAAAATATTAATAAAAATAATATTAAAAATAAAAAATAATACATAAAAATAAAAAAATATTTTTAATGAGTAATATTAAGTAAAGATATTATAGAGACTTAACATGTTAATTAACTTATTAAAATAATAAGTCAATTATAATTTAAAACAGATTAAAAAAATAAGTTTATTAATTTAGCATAAAGAGAAAAAAAACTTATTTTAAAAATATTTTTTAAAAATATATATTTTTTAATTTTCAATTTAAAAAGAATATTATTTTAGAGTTATACATCTTGCATATATCTAGAATATTAAAATTAAACTTTATTTTTAGAGAAATACATTTACTATATATTTGAATACATTAAAAATATATTGAAATGGTAAAGTATTTTTTTAAAAAAATTAAAATGGCATAAAGTGTAATTTTCTCTTGTTATTTAAAGAATGGAACTTGATAGCCTCCATTAAAGAAAAAAGTCTTCTACATGAACATTTACACAAATTCTCATCATATTCTTATTATTTCTGACAATACTTATCATTTTTTTTAAAAAAAAAAGTTCAATTTGAAATTAGAGATCAAACTGGTTTTTCCTCTAATTCAAATGCTTTTAATTTGGATTTGTTGTGTATTGATGGCACATAAAAAAGAAGGCTGAATTGGTGCTAGAAATATGCGGTGAAAAATTTAAAAATTCTAAAAAAGACAAGGGAGAGAACTCAAGTAACCAAAAGAACTTATGTTAAAAAAATAAAAAGAAACCAAAAGAACTATATCCCATCATTCTAAAACTTGTGATAATATTTCTGTCCAAAAGCAAATAAACCCTTTAATTAAGATAGAAATTTAAATCAAATAGATAATACCATAAACAGTATTAAAAAATAATTAAAATAAGTAGTAACAAAAAATCATCTGTTCAAAAACCAAACAAAATAAACGAATTGAATCCAAAATTAGATACAAAAAGTATCATTTACACATCTCACAAAAGAGCTAAACAAATCAAATATAAATTAATCTATATATAATATATAGAAGAATGTATATATATCTACCATTGAAGAATCTTTCTTTTCTCTATCTAATATTGAATAACGTACCTTGCAGTGAGCTCACCCAAGCGTTTGCTCATTCCTTCGCCGTCGTTCATGTAAAACCACTACCACCACTATCAGGTCCCATCATCGGCAGCCAAATCAGGCGTTGGGGGAGGACTAGGAGGTGGCGCCGACAACTTTGGCGGAGGAGGCAACAACGAAGGCAATGATGAAGATCGTAGTATGCAAGTATCGTTAACTGGAATTTTCTTAACATTAGATTCTTCAAATAAACTTCTCTGCCTCCGATGATAAATATACTAAGTACGTAAGAATATCGTAGGAGACCGATATTTTATTATTTTAAAATCATCAAGAAAACATAATCAATCAATACCATCCCATAGGTTTTCTACTTTTCTTGTCTCAGGTCTAAATAAGAGCTATTACTCCTCCGTTTAACCTCTCAACGCCAGTATTGACGGCAGTAGGCTATGTTTGTGAAAATTTGGATTTGGGGAAAAATCAGATTCGGAAAATTTTTAATTTTTAGATTTAATTTTCTACTAGTTTTTCTCCACCAAGTTATGACGTGCCATTTTTTTTTTCTCACGCGGTCTCCATGTGTTTTTAATGTGAAAGCACTTATAAAACACACACTATCAATTAGTAACTATTTATGAAATAATTATACAATGAAATCGTTGTATTACAACAAGCCAATCGAATATCAACATGTGACAATATTTTACATTCGATTGGCTTGTTGTATTACAACATTGTCATATGTTGATATTCAATTAGCTTGTTGTAATACAACGGTTTCATTGTATAATTATTTCTATTTATGTTAATTAAAGTTCGATTAGTTAAGCAACTAATCAAATTGAAGTATTTAAGAGGTTAAGTTGAAAATAAAAAAGGACAAGTGATAAATTATGCCCAGAAGGTAATAAATGTATTAAGCCAATTTCCAAAACGTAACTTTTGAAATTACAATTAATAGCCAGTTTTTGGGTAAAAGATGAAATCCATTGTTTTTTTAACTCAAAAATTAATTGTTTTTATTCATTATTTTTGCAATTGACCATTCATAGCTGATATCTGTGGTCTCACAACTGGAGGCTGACTTAAGCTTGTGAACACACCCTTAAACAGAGGCGGATGGGGTTATGCGTGGCCATGGCCCACAGCCCATAATTTTTTCAATAATATTTTTATAGATTTTTTTTCATATTTTATATTTTATATATTTTTATTTATTTTAATACTGAATTAGAAAAAAAAAAAAAAGTTTTCTGGCTGATTAAGGGTTTAAATTTCTCCAAGGATTACTTGCTGTCTCAATTTAAACTCGCCAGCTATGAATAATTTAGATTAATTAATTCTTTTATGTAGTTTATAAACTACTATATAAAAACAAAAAATTTACCCTGTATGCATTCAAAAAATAACGGTAGAGGGTTATTTCATCAAAGAAAAAAAGAGTTTTCTGAATGTAAATATATTGCAACAAGGATAAAGGAACATATGGTCACATACTAACAGTTAATGCCTTTGAACTTATATGTGACGTAATGTCGGTGGATATTTGCCCAGTCCATTTCTATCTGTAAAAGATGACAAAGGGATTAATTTAATACGATCTCTCTAAAATTTTTATGCTTTTTTAATAAAATTATTTAATTTTTTTTATAATTATAATTTACATTCAAAAAAATGTACATTCACTAAAGCAATAATAATATATTTAATGCTAATATTTTTTTAATGAAAAGATCGCAATACGTAGATTCATTGAACTAATGATTCTATTATTTGATTGTTTAATAAAATATATTTGATAAATAACTTATATTTTAAGAACTCCGTTACAAAATTTTTTATTTTAATTTAATTTTTTATTTTTAAAATTTAAATATAGTTTAATTTTTAAATTTATATAATATAAATAATTTATTAATTTTAGATTAATATATATTATGGTAAACGATATAAAAATTTTATTAATTTATTATTTTTATAATGAATTGTATGAATAAAAGTAAAACTTTTTATAAAATTATATTTTATTATAATTATAAATATAATTTATATTTTTCATTCATTTAATTAATCTTAAAATTTATATTTTTTAAATAATATTTCTAGAACACTCTATTAATAAATTAATATATATTATATGTGTATATGTATTAAATTTCTTTGCAATATATTTATACTATTAAATAATATAAAAATAATCAAATCAAAATTAGTTTATTTTTTACTTCTATAATTTATAAAAATATATAAATAATTAATAATTAAATTATTTAAGATTTTTATTTTTCAAAACTTTAAAAAATGATTGAAAATAAATGTCAACTTAAACTTTTTTTGATGTAATAATATTTTATTACTGAATATCATAACTTGAAACTCTTACAATGCAATTGGAAGCAAGATCTCAATATTAAAAACATGTACTTGAAATGATTACTCTAACCATATTTATAAGCTACCGTGTGTGTCTTACAAAATTAAAAAAAATAAAAAGAAATCATTATTTATTTATTGAATGAAAAAATTAAACTCATAAAATAGTTAAATATTTATTTCATCCTACAACTAAATGTTAATTTTATTTTATAAGTTATTGAAATAATTACATTAAAAAATCAATATTTTTTTATAATTTAATAAGATAAAATAAAAAAGTAATTAAAAGATAATAAAATAAAAAAGTAATTAAAAGATAAAAATAAATATTGTATATACTGAAAATAAATTTTAAATGGTATTATTGACATATAAATATAAATATATACACATATTTATATATAAGGATATTAATTTATATTTTATATTAAAATTAAAATTAATATTTATATTTATATAATATTATAATTATTAATTATAAATGACATCTATAATTAATTTGATTAGTTTAACATACAATATAACATTCATCACATTAAGTTTGTTTATATTTTAAGTGTATGATTAATTATAAAATTAAAATCTTTATTGCTATATCATGTAACCTATTCTAATTTATCAATTTACTCTAATACCCAATTACACTTTATATAATGTTATAATTATATATGATTGACATTCACTTCTTGTATGTTTTATTTACTTTTTAATTTTACTATTAACTGTTATAATATATTTTAGATATTTTTTTATATAACTAAATGACTAAAATTATTTTATAAAATAAAATAAAATAAGTATCTCTGAATCGAAGTGAGGACATCGTTACAGTATAATATATATTTTTCAAAAAAATTGTCTGGCCACTTTAATTATGCAGATGGGAACCTCTGGTGCAAAAATTAGAGATCCAATTTCTATACACTTGGAAGTAACTTATTGGAAAATTAAATCAAACCTAACCTAAAACCTTAGCTCAATTTCAACTTATAAAAGAGAATCTTGGAATAAAAATATTTTCAAAGTAATTAGCTTTAATGGTGTAAACTTTATTTCAAGCAAAAACCAAAACAATAGAAATACTCTCAATTTGTAAAATTTTCATTCAAAAAAATCTTCCCCTTTTACAAATACAAGTTATAAATGTATATATATAACAACCCTAAATATTATACAAATTATAAATGTATATGTATAACAACCCTAAATATTATAGTTACATGAATTTAATTAAATGGTAATGTATGAACTACTTACATGAACCTAATAAAATACTAAAGCCTAAGTTCAAAAGAAATTAAATTATAGGCTGTCCACTTTGGTCTTACCTACCATGCCCGCAAATCAACTTAAGATATCCGGGAGCTAACATTGGGGTTAACATCAACAAAAATAACGCCCAATTAAATAAGTGAAACGGCATAAAAACAGGACCAAATATATAATGGGATATTTATAAAAATAACCTAAAAAATAAATTATTTTTTAATTATACAGTACCTTAAAAAATTTAAATTTACGTTGCTTTAACTTTTTATTTACAAAAATAACATAAAAGATGGGATCACTTTTTTTTTTTTTTTACTTTTTCATTGAAGCAATTTTGTTTTATTTAAAAGGATATGGATCACTATGCTGTAGCTATAGTTGAAATATATTTTTCATTTTTTTTAATTTTCATTATACTATGCAGCTTTTTAATTTGTTTTATCTCTTTTCATTTCTTTTACTGATTTATTAACTTAAAATATAATTTATGTTAATTAATTTTAAATTATTTTTTATTCATACATTTTTATATTTTTTATTTAATTCATATTTTTAAAATAACATATACTATAAAAATTATGTAAAAATATTTATTTATATATAATATAGTTTATAATTATATATATATATACACACGTATCTAGTTATATATATAATATGTACTTACATATATATTTTGATATACATAACGTATATCGGTATATAACAATATATATTAATATATAATAATATATATATCAGTAAATACTCATTGACAGAACTAAAACTTCAAGAAAGATGGGTAAAATTTATAAACAAAAAAATTATTAATAAATTTATATTCGATTTTATTTTTATATTAACAAAATTGATTCAAATAATTAATATTAATATTTTATTTTATTTTATTTTCATATTAAATAATTAAATATTATAATTTTTATTATTTTTTTAATATTTAAATTTTATCTTAAAAACTACAAGTAAAATTATACAATATATATTATTTTTTAAATAATATTTATATATTTTTATGATTAGTTTAATTATTTTATAAAATATATTCTATATATAAATTTATTTAAAAATAATTAGTTTAAAAACAAGTTAGATTTCACAATTTAAAATAAATTGAATTATTTAGGTTGCATTATTTTTTTTTATTATAAGCTCGTTATATTTTTTGTAATTTTTAGATATGGGATGAGTTTAATAAATTTGACTGCAACTAATTGACAAAACAATTTTTTTTTTCTTTTTGGGATTCCTGAAGTAAAGTAACCTTTCTACACTAGAGAATTTAAGACTATTGGCTGGAACAGGATTTAGATTAACTATGTGTTTTTTTAAGTATTAAATTTAGTTATAATTAGAATTTTAATTCCACATGTTACAGTCTTTTCATTATTTTGGTATTATTAAATAAAAAATTGATCAATTATATTAATTTTTAACTACAATTTTTTTAATATCAAAATAATCTGTTGTGTTATTCCCAAAAAAAATTATGTTGTATAATTAGTTTTATTTTGTTCATTAAGATTTGATTTTATGAACAAATTATAAATGTAATTTGGAGCATCAAACATAGAGAGCCAATTAATAATCCACAGTTTCTCACTGAACAAATTATAATATTAATTGGTAATGATGGTTTAATTGAATTTAATTATTAATTGGATTCCATAATATTATGATCGTGTCCAAAATAATATGTTATATATATATATTAATAGTTTTTATTTGTTATTTTCGGATATTAAATTTGTGTTTGATGTTCAATATTAATTGTCACTTGAAAAATTAAAATTGCTAGCACAAGTTATTTCAATTATTATTATATATGTGTAATGTTTTACTGTGTTGTATATGTTTATACTCTTATTAATATATTTTATTTGCGATTCTCTCTATTTATAAAAAATTAATAAACCTGATAAATTTTTTAGAACATCTTATGAGCATATTGTAATTAAATGATGCACCAATTGTTTTTCTTTCCTTTTATTAGTAGCATTGACAAAATTGAGCCTTGTAATTTAAGTTCAAAATTACACCTTTTATACAGAAGAGAAAAAAATACAAACAGCAAATAGCTAAGAAGATCTGATGACACTCATGTGAGGCCAAAAAACACCTAAAATATCTTCTATGATGAGACGACAAATATCTTCTGGCAACTCATTGTAAATCGTTAAACCATGCAATAGGGATTTGCAGGTTTGCATTGGTCACAATTTTAGTGAAGCTAATTAGTGTGCAGATTCGGGAATTAAGCTTTAAGATTTCAATTCCTAATGTAGAATTAAGCTTTAAGGTTTCATATCACTATACAATAGAGAAAATAAATTACATAGGAGGCATTCCAGTGAATTTTTTAAAATTTTGATGGAATAATAATATATTGAATAATGAATTAGTTTAAAAAAAATAAATTTTGCTCTTTCTTTTTTAATAAAGAAAAATATCTGAAATTTTGATGATATCATTATTTCTAAAAATTTGGAGAGAATGACACGTGTTTTTTAAAATTTTTATTGTTGTTGAACTGTTTGGGAGAATAATTTTAATTTTTAAACAAAACTTGAGCCTATATGTATTTTAAATTGGAACTTGACCAATTGTGATTTAAGGTCAAATTGTCTTGACAATATCGCCCTTGATCAATTATAGAGAGTAATTATAATAAAAATTTTGAATAATATACTCATATTATTTTGTTGTAGAACGAATAATTAATATTGAAATGAAAAAGGTAACATGCAAAGCTAAGAATTAATAAGAAAATGAAGATTCAAAGGGAAATTAAAAATTATTAAATTATTTTATTTATTTTATTTCAAAAAAAAAGTTATTTTATTTGTTTTCTGTGGGGGCAGCATCTGGTTTAGATGGGGTAGCCACAGCCCACAAAGCCAGGAGGAAAGTCGAATTGCAATTGGATTTAGCAAAGTTGATGTGTTATAGTCAATTGTTTAATATAATTAGATTGTATTTTTATATATTTCACTAATCCATATGAAATTTAAAATATTTTTGATTTTTCGCCCTTTGTTATTGATTGAGGGGCAGGGCAATACTTTGAGGCTGCAAGTAGGAGAAAAATTAATATTCAATTTGTCACGAAATTGACATCTTATTTTTTATTTACTTCTTAAATTGTGGTCAATTTTCAATCTGAAAGTAAATAAAATGATGGTATTAAATTGATTTCTAAATTATAAAATTTGATTTGAGATTTTCCTTCTAGAATTAAAATTTTGATTTTAGTTAAACTTTAACTACTATAAAATAAAAAAAAATGGACCAATATGTTTAACATAATTTCTTTTCAATAATTTATTAAAATATTTTTATTTTATTTTAAACATATATCATTATCAAACTGATATATGTTTTGATAATGATAAGTTTTTTATTTATTATACATGTGCTTCATGTAGTTATTAATACGACTAATATTAAAAATTACCATATGACAATAAATATAAGGTAACGAACAATTAGAGAATATAAAATTTACACCTTATAAAAAATAATACTTGTAACTTGAAATACAAAATCCAATAATAAAAAAATATAATAAGAAATATACAAACTCAACATGTATTTTTAATTTATATATGGACAGTTTCCATAAATGATAAATTATTTATAATTAATATATGTACTCTTAATTAATTTTACCAACTTGAATTAAATTAAATAATATTTGATAATTAATATTAATTTTTTGGTCCTCTAAATTAATATCACTAGCTAATAACTCTTCTTAATATATTTTAATTCTAAAATTTGAAAAAATAAAATTTTATAAAGATAAGTAATTACAATACTAATCAAAAGAGAAAGTTTAAAAATTTTTCTTTTAATTTAACTTTAATAAAAAAAAATATATAATAGATATAAGTAGGTTTAATATCTTAATTCAGATATCATCACCAGAAAACCTCATTTCACCTCTCAGCATTTATACGATAATCCAACATATAATAATGAATTAATAATGTGATTTATCAAAATAAAATGTTGTGGGAAGTTTTGAGGTGGGACTGTAGAGAAGGCAACAGGTTGAGTGCTTTCAGATATTCCTCCGTTTCTATAAGATACAGATAATTTATAAACAGATTTAAATGGATATGAACAGTATTTTTATTATTCTTGATGAATTCAGATATAATTTGGGCATAGATCATTGGATACCTGTTGTCCGAACTCGATTATATATTAATTATATTTTATTAAAATTTTAATTATATATTTATTATATTTTATTTTAATTATAAAATAATATGGTATAAACTTTTTTAATAAAATTATATTAATATTAAATATTTATTTATAATTATTTAATTAAAAAATTATAATTTATATTTTAAATTTTATAATATTTTTATATTTTTATATTTAAACGAATTAGATACCAAATAAATAGCATTAAATGAAATGATATTAAAATGAATATAAATATAATTATAATCGGATTTAAATAGTTTTAAGTTTGGATAAGACATTTTTTGGGGATCCATTGCCAATCCTAGGTGTGAGCCTGTTTTCCACATAAATTATTAAACAATAATGCTAATGACATGGATCAATGTTTTCGCATCGACAAACATTTGATTAATTAAGCAAAACCTATTATCTAAAGAAATAAATAATTAATTAATTAGCCCATGTGGCTAATTTAATTGTTTAAATAACAAATGTTCTTATGACTCAAAATATTACAAAAAAAAAAAAAAGGCCTATTGCATATGTGTCTTTATAATTTATTGTTATATTGCAATTTGAAGCAAACTAATCATTAAATTATTAAAATTCATTGATACAAGTGATTATTAATTACTAATATAGTTTATAAACAAATGCTTAATTAAATTTGATGCCTCAAGAACGTAAGGGTCGGTCAAGTCAAGGTCATTGTCATTACTCAGAAATTTTCTGAATGACTTGAGACTTAATATATAGTTTTGTTATTAATCATTGAATCGACTTCTAATACTTGATTAATAGTTGGGTTTGGTTTTTATTTAAATTTCATATTCCACCAATTAAGCTAAATGCATTTTCCACTTCTCTTGGAAAGTTTAATTAGTATTATTAATTTGATTTTCTTAATTAAATTGGAAGGGAATAAAGTGGCTACTCCCATTAATGATTACCAATATTCTTTCCCATAAGAGAGAGTTGTCATTAAAGGAGAAAATTTTTAAATATGATTTCTAATTAAATAGCTATTTTTATAACACACACTCAAAAAGAATTGATTAAAATTAATTATATTTTAGATAAAAACTGACTGTAAAGGCAAATATATTTAAATATAAGTTAATATGAGAAAAAAAAGATTTTATTAAAATCGTTATTTGCGATCACAAATATTTGAAATGATAGATGAAAATTTTTATTTTTCACTCTTTTAATTTATTTTTAAATTTATTTAAGTTTGTCGGGTTAAAATGTCTTGAAGTTATTAACTTTTTTTAATAATTGTAACATATATTCTGAAAATAAGTTATCACACTTCAATATAAAATTGTTTATTACAATTATACCATCCGATGAAAATTGCTTGCTTTGGGTATTTTCTCTTTTAATAGCATGTGATATGAGTTAAAAATAAACTATATATAGACATTTTAATAATAAATTACTATTAAAATGTATTTTCTCTTGTAAATAGTAAATTACTATTAAAATTACTATAAGAGTATTTTCTCTTTTAATAGTAAATTACTATTTACTCACCCATATTTGGTCTAACTAGTATGTTCATTTCTTTTTTGTAAAAAAGTTAAATGGCTACTATTTTCTGTTGACATTTATTTATTATTATTAATAAAATAGTAAAGTTTTTTTTTTTGTATAAGTAAAGAAAAAATAAAGATATAATTGTATATATTATATAGTTATAAAACCTCATATAAACTTCTTTTTTTTTCTTTTTGAATTAGAATTCAAGTTAAATATTAGTTTTAAATTTTTTACTTATTTTATTAAAAATAAAAACTAAACTATATATTTTAAATAATAAAAGTATATTTTTATTATAAATTACAAAAAGATTCCACAGTATTAAAAATGTATAATAGCATACGAAAAATACTTGAGCTTGTATGTTGCTTCGTTAGATTGAAGTTTAAACAAAATTTAAAAGAAATAAAATAAAATTCCTTGATGTGAATAAACTATGTGGCTATTAATATAAACAAATGCCACTTAAAGTTAATGGAATTGATGCCTCTGCAACGTGAGGGTGGGTCGGTTGCTGTTTTGGTCATCATTTATCAGATTTCTGCAAAACCAATATTATATTGAAAAAAGTTTAATTAATAATGTCATTAAACTTTAATTAAGTCTGAAATTATTTGTATTCCTTTCTTTCGGATAATAATTCATAAGTTTAATTTAATTTATGTAATCACTGAATTTTTCTTATTAGATCTAGAAGACTGTGTTCCTTTTCTCTCGGAGAATTAATCCCTCATAATTGAATAATTAATGTCATTCAATTATTATAAATTCAATCAATAATAATCGGCTTAATTTTTAAACACAGGTTTTCAATTATTCATCCAAATAGGCTTTTTTTCTGTTTAATTTTTTTGAAATCTTGGGCTGTGTTGGGATTATTTTTGGGGTCTTTACAAAAATGTAAGTAAAAATAAAAAAAAAATTTAAACTTATCATGTTTTTAAAAGTATTTTTAGATTAATAAAATTTATAATTTTTTTTATAAAAATATCAAATTTAGATAGTTTATTATATGTTTATTATGAGTTTATCTTATATTTATTATGAGTTTATAAATTTATATAATTTATTATGAATATATTATAAAATATCTAAAATATTTCTGTTAAAAATAAAAAAAAATAGTTTTAACATTTTTTTAGGAAAAAAATCAAAATATATTTGATAATAACATTAAGTTTTATATTTTTTTTAAATAAATAAAAATTATTTTAGACTAAATACGTAATTCACAAAAAAATAATTTTAGTTTTGAGAAGATATTGTATATAAATAAAATTCTTCTTTTTATATAAGACATTTTATATCAATGAATTTTTTTAACTATAAAAATTAGTTTTTGACATTATGTTTTTATTTTTAATAATTAAAATTTTAATAATTATGATATATAGTTTTTAAAACTATAAAATATATTTTTAAAAAATATAAAATAAAAACATAAAATAATTTTTGGTTTTAAAAAAATAAAAGCAAAAAATCTACAATAAAAATAAACACACTATATTAAAATATAATTTATATAATTATATTATATAATTTTGAGAGTTTTAATTTTGAGAAGGCATTTGATATTTATAAAACTCTTTTTTTTTCTTTACAGCAAATGCCAATTTTTTTTTATTTTTTTATCATAATTTTTTCTATTTTCATTATAATTTATATATTTTTTAGTACATTTTTTGCTTTTAAAAATATAAAACAAAGACTAAAAATAATTTTTTAATAAAAAACTAAAAAAAATATTTAGTTATTAGTTTTCCAAAAAAAAATTCTAAACAACAATGGAAAATAGAATTTATTATTTTGTTAAAAATATTTTTCATTAAAAAATTTAAAAATAGTTTTTCATTTTTTTTAGATAGTAACTAAATTTTAAAAAACCACTTAGCATTTAATTATATTATAATTTTAAAAAAATTAAAAAATAATTTTTTTTACTAATAATATTATATTTATTTTTAAATAATTTATATAAAATAAAATGCTGGATTCACTAAATAACCCATTCATAAAATATTTCACCTAAAAAGAATTAAAGAAAATTATATATAAAAAAAAGGAGCTCAGAATAGAGAAATCAAAGTTACCATGGACAAATGGAAACAGCAATCAATGCGGTTATATTGAAAATACCTTATGATTTACATAGGCCAGAGAAGAAATGAAAATCTAATTCTAATAGACAGATTATCATCCTTTACCCCCTCTTAAATTTGGGGGAAAAAGGGATTGTTTTCAATTTGTTATATTAACCAGATCCAAAAACACCTTTGAATTGCTTATTGATGGCAATAACTTCTTTGGCTTCTCATTTTATAACTTCTTTGGCTTCTATTTTTGTTTTAAGTACTGTTATTCAAAGGCTAGGTCAATTTTCCTTTTCTTTTTCTTTTTTTTTTCGAACGCAGAGCCTGTTTTCGACATAAAATGGTAATGCGTTGCTGGCAAACCGCCCTTTCCGCAGATGTGTTTAACCTTTATCAAATTAATTAACTTAAAAAGAAAAATAGTGTCGAGAAAATCGCTATTTTTTCGCCAATCAGACTGTCTTTAAATAGAAATAAATGAGAAAATAAAATAACAATTGAGAAATTAAAGAGAATAAAGACACAAAGATTTAACGTGAAAAACTCTCAAATGGAGAAAAACCACGGCCGTTGCCTAACGACAACCAAGAAAAATATTTACTATGTGAAAAATTGTTACAACCACAAATACAAAATATTTTTCTACCCGACACCCAAAACACCCCGAATATTTATACTCCAAGAGATTCCAAGAGCTCAACTCTAATCTCTAATATAAAACACTTGTTGTGTTTTGATGTATTTTGAAACCAAAACCTAAACTCCCTTATATAGAAAATTTCATCCCTTCCTTTTGCATCATTTCCCGATGTGGGATTGTTTAAGTTTTATATTTTATATTTTTCCTTTCTTTTTGTCAACAATGATGGCCACCAATCTCTACCTTGACAAAATAAAAAAATATACAACATTATATGTTACCGACAATCATAATTCTAATAACAATAATTATCATACCCCATCATAAAAGAGTATCACCACTAAGAATTACTTCATCAACTCCAAGAATTTTTCACCGGCCATGTCAAGATCCCGCTAATAGTTTATGGTGCAACTCTCCTGTTGACTTTTCCGAGAGTTCATTAGCCATCGACATAATTTTTTTCACCACGCACCTTGCATCAACTGTCAACCAATGCAGTGCGCATTTTCGTGGACCAGCTACCAATAATCCGTCCTCTTCCATGGCATCTCAACGGGTAGCAATCATGCCATGAGGACAGACACACATCTCTCAACTACAGAGAGAATGCATCATCTCCTTCGCCACAGGAGATCACATTGGTAGCAACAACGTTAGAGCTTCTAGCCGAATCAGCTCCACCATTCTGGCAATCCTTTCTCACATGTCCAGTTTGACCACAACCCCAGTAGACAACCTTTCTCTTTCCGGAGCTTTTATTTTTTTTTCTTGCTACCGACAGACAAAGCTGAATCTTCATATGTTTTATTTTTCATTTCATTCAATCTTCTCTCCTCAGTAATTAACTTACTAACCACATCCGCATACACCACTTCCTTACTACTATATTTTAAAACAGGCTTCATGTGCTCATATTTCGAAGGAAGTGACAAGATGAGTCGGAGAGCTTTATCTTCATCTTCGGTTCTCACTCCAAGAGTTTCCAACTCAGAAACGATGCTGTTAAGGACACTCAGGTGATCTGATAGCCTTGTACCTTCCTCCATTTTCAACGTGTGAAATTGCTCTTTCAAATATAACCTATTGGATATATTTTTTCCTTAGTACAATTCTTCCAATTTCTCCCACAGCTTTTTTGTCGTGGACAATCCAACCACATTAGCAAGAACATTTTTTGCTAGACACATGCGGATTTGACTTGCCGCCTTTAAATCTAGCTCACTCCATTCTTCGTTGCTAATTTTGGATTTTTCTGAGTCTTCACTTGTCGGTTTACCCTGTAAAACCTTATGCAGTACAGACTGGATCAACAAATCTTTGACTTGCATTTGCCATAGTGTAAAATTTATTCTCTCGTCAAATTTCTCAATATCAAATCTCATCGTCGACATGCTTACTTTGTGCTAATAAAGGACTAGAAATAAATAATTACACCAGGTAAATTCCCAGGTAAGAGGAGGAGTCACAATGGTCTCACTTAAAATCCACTTGCCTTAGACTAAATTCGTGTCGTTTGACAGAATTTACCTAGACATGTAATTATTTATCTCACCACCAATACTCAAGCACACCAAAGCAAAACGGCTCCACTTTTTCCAAATCTCCACCAGCTTAAAAATAAAAATAATTTTTTAACAAAAATCTTTTCTGATGTGGAAGATCAGACCAAGCTGCAACCACAGAGCATACTAAGATTTTTGACAAAAATTATAACACCTAAGCTCTGATACCACTTGTTGGGAAAATCGCTATTTTTCCGCCCCTTGGACTGTCTTTAAGCAGGAATAAATGAGAAAATAAAATAACAATTGAGAAATTAAAAAGAATAATGACACAAAGATTTAACGTGGAAAACTCCAAAATAGAGAAAAACCACGGCCGTTGTCTAACGACAACCAAGAAAAATATTTACTATGTGCAAAATTGTTACAACCACAAATACAAAATATTTTTCTACCCGACACCTAAAACATCCCGAATATTTATACTCCAAGAGACTCCAAAAGCTCAACTCTAATCTCTAATATAAAAGACTGATTGTGTTTTGATGTATTTTGAAACTAAAATTTAAACTCTCTTATATAGAAAATTTCATCCAATTTTTTTATATCATTTTTCAACATGAGATTATTTAAGTTTTATATTATATTATATTTTTTTTTTGTCAACAATAATGGCCAACAAATAGCAATTGGTATTCGTGTCTGAAGTTCTCTGTGGATGTCTGGCACGTATCAGAGAGCTTTAAACCAAATTAAAACTTGACAGAGGAAATTCAATATAGTAGTGGAATATTTGATAAAACTTGTCAGTATAAGGTTTAGTAGATAAATATATATAATGAAATTTAAAAATATAAAAATAAAATAATGTGTAACTTAATTATATTCATTTAATTAATTATTAATATAGTTCTAGATTTCTAGAATTATTAGTTTAATATCCAACAAATATAATATTATTAAAGTATTCAGAAGTTCAATAATTGCAATAGAGTGAAGCTTAAGATAAGGTTTATGAGTAGCTGGAAGTGGATAAGCTATCATAAATACATGTAAGGGGAACATGATTTGGTTGGAACGATTTTTAAGATTAGTTAAAAAAAAAATCGAGTTGGTTCGAATCAATGGATGGATGGGTTTGTAATGACCTATGCAGCACTATCAATAACGCGAAATTGGCTAGTCGACAACGTACGAACGGTTGACACTGACACCGCTTTTGTTTTGATTCTAGAAATATGCGAAAAGTCGTGAAACTGTGCAACTTGTTTTATGATGTACAACCAAAACGGCGGCTTTGTTTTGCTTGATTTGGGTTTAACCCGCATGAGCCCCATGGTTCCTACAGCATACAACTGGAGTCCACATATTTCAAATTGGATCATTGTTTCAAATTTTTTTAGGAAATTTATGGTTTTAAAATAATCTATAACAGATCCAATTTAAATTTAATTGGGGTTTGGTCATTCTTCAACAAAATTCCAAGATCTGTAATTTCAAGAATATGGTGCAAGATGATAGGTGCTGTTTTTGTAATAATGCTGCTGAATCTATGCAGCATTTATTTTTTGATTGTGTATTCTCTAATAGCATTTGGAGCAGGTGTTGATTAAATGTGAAGTTAATGGTGGTGTGCTAAATTGGAGAAGATCCATTAGCTGGTTATCCAGGAAGGCAGTAGGCAAAAGTGCTACTGCTAGGATGCGAAGAATTGCTCTAATGACTGCAATATATTATATCTGGAAAGAGAGGAATGGGGTAATTTTTCAGAATCAAAATGCTGAGAAAAAGAGAATTTGCAGAGATATTGCATTTGCTGTGAGGTATAGTATTTTAAATTGTTTGGGGGCTAATCTTTTTCTCATTGGGATAACTGATGAGATGGAATTTGTGTTCTTAATCTTTTATTGATGAGTTGTTATATGCTGGATCTTGGCTTCTGGCCTATTTGTTTGTTTAAGTGAGGAGATTCTTGGTATCGGTGATGATGGAAAAGCTTGATGCAGGTTTGGTTTTTTTTGGAGTTTTTGCGTTCTGTAAATGCAGATTGTATATGAGTTTCTATTGGTTTCCTGCTGGGCTGCTGAAGTGTTAGCTTGCAGTGGTTTTTTTTGTTGTTAGAGTTGTGATTTGTTGATTTGTATATGATTGTATTGAATTCATTTTTTGGTAATGAAAGTTTTGATTAATTACCATATATATATATATATATATATATTGGACATTGAAGCGAGCTTAATTGGTAGTATATATGAAATTAAATTGCAATTGATGAAGACAATTTAATTCGTGTTAAGTTTAAAACGCTCCCCTTATCACATGGGAGTCCCCCGCAACCGCTTCCAAGTTAATTTTAAGAGTGCTTAGTTATTTTAGACATTGTTGAAATTCACACACCATCTCTTACAATTATGTAAAAATACTGCTGTGCATTAGATATATATTTAATTTTATAAAAAGTAAATTATGAATTAGAATTAGAATAACATATAATAATCAATGTTGTTATATCTTGTCTATGAAATTAATCATATTATATAGGCAAAGTACACAATTTTCACCTCCATGGAGGACCTCTTGTAATTTCAAATTTTATTTTATTTTTTCTGCGGGAAGATGTTCTTCAGTAATTTAGCACTTCCGCTAACCTAATTAAAAAAAAAAAAAAAGAGCTCAGAATAGAGAAATCAAAGTTACCATGGACAAATGGAAACAGCAATCAATGCGGTTATATAGAAAATACTTTATGATTTACATAGGCCAGAGAAGAAAAGAAAATCTAATTCTAATAGACAGATTATCATCCTTTACCCCTCTTAAATTTGGGGAAAAAAAGGATTGTTTTCAATTTGTTATATTAACCAGATCCAAAAACACCTTTGAATTGCTTATTGATGGCAATAACTTCTTTGGCTTCTCATTTTATCTCCCCATGTTCTGTCTTCAGATTCTTCAGAATTACTCTTTCTTATAAGTTCTGAAAGCTGAGCTTGCCATCTCTTTTCCCACTCATCTCTATCATCTAATCCTGAACGAGGCCCAGATCGCTTTCCAGCAGAGAAAATGGTGTCCAAGTCTAATCCAGATCCTCTGGCCATATCTCTGTCATAAAAAGCTCTGCTTTTAGGATCAGATAATGTCTCATAAGCCTCCTGAACTTTAATGAACATCTTCGTGTACTCTTCTTTATGGCCTGGCGGTGACACGTCTGGATGGTATTTTCTTGCAAGTTGCTTATAAGCTTTCTTGATTTCTGAGAGTGTTCCATTTTCTGAGACACCCAGTAAATCGTAGAAACTCTCAGTGTTCACATAGGGAGTATTGGCCAAGGCAGCTTTAATTGGACTGGTTTTAATGGATTTGAAATGAGAATTTTTGAAGGGAAAGCTTGATTTTGAGAAATGGGTACTGAAACTAAGGTGAGAAGATGGGGCAAGAAAGGATTTTGCAGTTGAGAAATTGGGTTTTAAGATGGTTTGGCTTCCAGGGGTAGAAATCATTGCCGTACTCATATTTACTCTGTTTTTGCTTTGTTCGGGCTGTTGCTCTGTAACTTTGTTTTGAAGATGTGAATGAATGGATTGAGATGAAGGGGATGAATTAAAACTATATATAGAGATTGGAAAGTGAGTAATAATAAAATAATGAATAAATAATATATTAGATGACAGAGATGAATCAGCAAATGAAAATTCAACGTTCCTATGTCATAGAAAGTTCCATAGCACATAAAAAATTTCTTCCCCACTTGCAAACCATGTCCCATATGTCCCTGTTTTTAGTATTTCCATCAAAGAAAAGTATACAATTAAATAATAAAAGTTACATTTCTAGAAATCACTGTTGGACCTAATATTTCTTGAAGAGGTGGAAATGAACTAAAGCACCGTCATATTAAAAAAAAATTAACGTTAAAAGAAAAGAATATTTCAATACAATATAAAATTTTCATGTATGAATTCTGTTATATCAATCAGTAAAAAATTAATATAATCACAATTTTTTTATAAGTAAACAGCAATATATTAAAAGAAACCCCTTATTACAACTAAATCACAGTCATGGGAGGAGAAGCCATGACGGGAAAAAAGCTTACAACCAAATGAGCAAACAGCATAGCAAATTTATTCAAGAACGCAGATGGTCTTATAGGATCAACCAAACATGAAAAATCAGGTAGGGTAGAGAGGTGGAATAGCCTATATAGATTTTTCACAGGATAAAAAAGTAAAAAAATAATACTAAAGTATTCATAGTGTTTCATATTGAACTTTAAACTTTTTTTTATCTCAATTATAATCTTAATCTATTATAAATAGTCCAAATTGAACCCTCGGCTGACGGAATAACAAACTGCAGTTTATTGTACATTATGGGTCCATTAATTTAATATTTAATAATATAAAATATACTTTTTTCAGTATATATAAATTAATAAATAAATTTTTAATAAAAAATTATAACCTTTGTCTCCCTCTCCCTCTCACCGTTATACTCTCTTCTTCTTCTTCTTCTTCTTCTTCTTCTTTTTATAATAACTACATCAAGTTTAAGCTAAAGACAAAATTTCAAGAACTTGGTGGCCATAAGAGATCGCATCTAATGGGTTCTTCAACAGCACCAACGACAATTACTATTGAAAATTCTGCAAAACTTGACAACAACAATCTGATAGATCTTAACCTGCCTGCTCTAATGGAAGATGATGACTTTAGTGTGGCCTTTGATGCTTATGTTCATTGTGAGATCTAAGTCATTCACATTAATTTTTTTGTTTTTATGCTCAACTCGATGGATAAAGAAGTGGGTTATTTGTAGTTATAGATTAATTATATTTACTCTCAATCATTTATTTCATAGATCATCATTAAATTGCTCTGTTTTTTTTTCTCAAATTTTTTCTAGATTTTCAGCTGACCGCAAAAAAAAAAATTCATTTTTGTTTCTTTGAATTCTCCGCAATTGTTAATTAATTGTAGCAATGGCAAAAAAAAAAAAATTCATTTATTATGAACTCATTATAATTTGCTCCATTTTCATATTGTGGGTGTACTTCCATTTCAGTGTTGCTGCTGCCATTGCTGCTTTCCTTGTGGACCTTAACCTGTGCTTCTCTCTCTCTCTCTCTCTCTCTGCTATGTACTAAAAAGCATTACAATTTTGTTAATAATAATGTCCTGCTTTTAGTTTTTCCAGCTGTTGTTTGCAAACCGTCTACTTTATGTTCAAGTTATTAACTATTCTCTTACCTTGCAATTTTAATTCTCAGGCTTGTAATAGCTACTTTTACATTTTCTTGTTTTTTTTAATCTCTCTCACACTGTTTTGTTCTCCTAATTTTAGGTTCTTGTTATTATATATTTAATGACTAATGTCACTGTACTAACAGTTGAAACCGATTGATTGCTTATATTGTGATGCTGAAAATTATTAGAAATTCTCCTAATGCAGGACAACAATTCGTAAAGAGTGAGAAAAGGTTTGTGTTTGTTTAATTAAAAAATTATTTATTTGTTGATATATATAATAAAAAAGTACACTTTAAGATGTTAAATATTAAATTAGTGGGACCATAACGTCAGCAAATAAAAAAAAATAACTGGCAGTTTATTGTTCCATCAAAAATTTGAGCTATTTATAATATATTAAGGTTATAATTGAGACAAGAAGAAGTTTAAGCTTCAACGTGAGATACCACGAATAATTTAAAGTTATTTTTGTACATTTTTCCTTTTCATAAACAAGAACTGGGATACTGATGATAGTAAAAAAAGTACAAATAAACTCAATTGTAAAAGGATAACGTAGCCATAGATTACCATGGGTGAGAGGCTCTATGTGGCTGTAGCAGTACAACAACATCATATCCGATCCGAGACATCTTGAAAACCTCCAGAACTAGTAGATCAAACAAAACCACTGATGTAGGAGCCATAGGAGAGGCAGCCAAAGAGGACGGCTGTTGAACGACAGTGGACACAGTCCAATCAAACTTAGAAAAGATCCTCAGCAACCAAAACCAAACTCCAAAAGATAAGAACTGCAAAGCTTCTGACTTTAGATTGTAAGCTTCAAAACACCAGATGTTGAGAGGATGCCAAGGCCAGCAACAAGAAATAGGCTAAGGGAAGCTCCATCACTGGATTAAAACCACCAAATAGGTGAAAAACAAAAGACCTGATCGGTTTGGATATACAGGGATCATAGCCCATACCTCAAAATTAATCCTAGAAGTAAAGAAAATAACTGAAAATAGAGTAGATCGGAAAAGGCAGCGGTGGCTCAAAGGGGCAGAAGAAACCCTAGCTAAATGAGAAAGTAACTTTATATGTACTTTACATAAGCACAATTTGGATTTATTAAAAACTCAAGTCACGTCAATAAATTCAATATTTTATTAGGTTAAATTAATAAATTCAATATGAAAAATCAATTTATTTATTCATGATATTTCAAGATAAAATATAATTTTAATGTTAAAATAATTTTGCAAATCTATAATTTCATTTTTCTTAAATATTATTCAAGTTTTCGTTAATAAAAAATTATATATTTTATTATACAAATTATATCAATATTTCCACTCATTTAACTTCACATTTAAGTTGAATTAATATTCTTTGTTTAATAGACAGCTATATTCATAATATAGGACATAAAAATATTCAAAATAACTAGCTCAAATACGAAAATATATGATAAAAACAGTAATTAGTAGCCGGTGGGTGTTAGCTATAGGCATGCAAGTTTTTTTTTTTTTTTGAACAGAAAGAATAATCTTATATTAGATTAAGGAAGGTCCTTCTTTAGAACGAAGTCTAACATAGAAGGCTGAGAAGACACACAGTTTACATCAATAGTAGCATTAAATATAGCTGAAGGTACCCAATCTGCTGACATATTACAAAGTCCAGGCACAAAGGAAAATTTCCAACAAGGAAAAACTGAAGACAAATTTTTAATATTAGTTACAAAAGATTCAGTCTCCCACAACAATCTGACCTGTCAATGATAGCATTTATTAAAGTTTGACAATTATATGCAAGCATCATAACTTCACTCTTTAGTAATGCTGACTGCTGTGAGTAGAACTTGAGCTTCGCTATAAAGAGGAGAAGAAGACAATATAATAACAACCTCCCCATGAATCATGTGACCATGTGAGTTTCTGAAAATAGTTGCTGCCCCTGTATAAGGAGATCCCTTATGAAATGTAGTGTCTGTGTTTATCTTAATCCAACCTTCAGGAGGGGGTACCCATTTGTTTCTGTTGGTGGGACTACTAGGAGTCAAATGATCAAGCAAGGAAGAGTTTGAGTGAGCACCAAAGAAGAAATTTTAGAGGTGGATAGCTTTCGCCATTGCTGCAACTGAATCAATACTAGCATTTGAAAAATAGAAGTCATTCCTAGTCTTCCAAATACTCCAACAAAGATAAGAAACTTGGCAAGGAAGGAGCTCATGTCTATTTAACCGATCTAAAAATTGACATAATGCTACACCACCATTCTTTGAAAGAGATAGTATTGATAGCAGAAGGAAAATATCTGAACCAGGTTGCTTTGCCATGATCACATAGAAAAAGGATGTGAATGATTGATCCTTCTTCATTTTTACAAATAGGACATAGGGGATCTTGGCTCATCTTTCTGTTAAAAAGGTTTTGTTTGACCGCCACAACATTAACTCATAGCCTCCATAAGAAATTCCTAATTTTAGAATCAATATTAAGCTTCCAAATACATTTCCTTATGAGATATCTTGAGATAGAAGAAGATGCCAACATCTCATCTCTATTGTTGCATAAGAAGTGGTGAACAGATTTAGTTGAGATTTTACCGATCTTATCGGGGTGCCATATAATCTTATCTTCTTAAGTTGTAGGGCATATCAAGATTCTTAAAATGGCTTCCACAATTTCAGTGGAAAAATAATTAAAGATAAGTCTTCTATTCCATCTGCCGCCCGTGTCCATAAGGTTTGAAACCCGTTGATATGAGAGTTATAAGGCTTAACTTCTGCAATTCTAAAATGAGGTAGAGAATGAATCCAAGGGTCATCCAATACATTGATTGAGTTTGTAATATCCCAAAATGTGCCCTAGAAGTTTTGGTATTATTGTTATAATTGGATTTAATGTATATGTTTCTTTGGAAAGAGAAAAGAATTATTGAGAGAGTGTATATGTTGTGTATATGAAAATATATACAACATATACCCAAGTCAAAGTCAAAGAAAGTTAATGGAAGGAGATATTTATGTTATGATTTATGGAATTAATTAATAAGGAAATTATGAATGGATGAGATTAATTTGGATTATTTTAATATTAAAATGACTTGGTGGAGGTTTAAAGAGATAAGTGTTTGACTTGTTGTCTTCATTTCTTCTCCATTTCCTTTTCTTTTCCTTTGTTGGCCGGGCATCATTAAGACAAGAGAGCAAGAGAGAGTTTTATGTTCCAAGCTCAAAGTTGAAAGGTGATTCAAGTAACCAAGTTGGAAATTCAAGAAGTTCCATCATTGTTGGTAAGTTCTCTCTTGATTTCCTTTATTTTATTTCGAGTTGTGTTTGAGTTTGATGGATTATTGTTGATAGTAGGAGTGTGTTTGATTGTGGTGTGTTTATGAGTGTTTGGATTTTATTGATTTAGAATTTTGGGGTTGGTTTGAAGGAAAGAGTAAGTTTGTTGGAAGAGAAAGTGTTGTGGGTGTGTTTTGGGTTTGTGGTGATGATTTTGATTTGTGTTGGATGTATGTTTTTAGTTGTTTTGGTGTTTTTGCAAGTTTGTTATGGTTCTTGGGTATGTTGAGCTAAGTTTGTTTGAAGTGGATTTTGGTGAAAGGAAATGATTTGTTGGATAAAGTGTTGTTGTGGCCGGAATATGTATTTTTGGCCTGACACGCCCTTGAGCACGGCCAGATCTTTGGACGTGTCAATGGTTCTATATTTTGGATGGGTGACACGATCATTAACACGCCCGTGTTATTGGACGTGTCATAGCTACTGTGATGTTGGAGAATTGACACGGCCATGAGCACGCTCATATTGTTGGACGTGTCAATGTTCCTGTGAGGCAGAATGTATTACACGTTCAGTGACATGCCCGTGGTTCTGAGCGTGTCAAAGCTTCTGTGTTGTGGAGTTAGGGCACGGTCAGGGACACGCCCGTGTTGTTGAGCGTGTCATGGTTAGAGTTTGCCCTAATTAGATTGTAGTCTTATTATCTCTTATGTATCTTTGAGTAAGTGTGTTATTCTTTTGGATTAGGTTGTGAAGAAGTTGAATTACCCTAATTCAAGTGGTGGAGAATTCTTGGAGAAGGGAAGTGTATAGATTTGTGTGAGTGGTGCTTAAGGTAAGTACAAACTACATGATTGCATGCATTTACTTGATTTTGATACTTAACATAATTGATTGTACATATGTTATAAGTAATTGATTACATTGTTAATTTATGTGACAAATGTTATGAATGGTATAATGAAATGTAAAACCAATGTGGTTGGTTATAAGGATGTAAATGAGATAGTTGAAGCATGTTTGCTTATATGATGATGAAATGAAATATGAAATATGAAATGTGAAAGATATGATGATATGATAAATTGTTTTAATGTGATTTGAGATAATATGAGATATGAGGCCATGATTGATGGCTATAGTAATGCAAATGAAATATACTTGGGGCATGGTTGCCTATCCAATTATGAGAAATGAAATGAAAAGAGATTTATAAAGAGATAAATGAAATGATTGTGTGCCTAATATGTTAATTCAATTTTCAGAGTGCTGGGTTTGGCGGCATGCCTATGAATCACTGGATAGGTGAAAAGACCGGGTCGTAAGCCGATTCCAGTTGAAAAATGTGAAATGATAAATGTGAAATGTGATGTTTTTGGGGTGAAAAGACTGGGTCGTAAGCCTCAAAAACAGTAACAGTCTAGCCGGGTTGATGATTTCCTCGGTTTTAACCGGGTTGAGATCCAAGAGACTGGGTCTGTTACGCTATCCATGGATAGATATATATGTATCGCCTACGGGCTTAATGATTGTGATTATGGACCAAAGCAGTAACTCTGAACTTTGAATAACATATTAGATTCTTTTTGGGCTCATGCTTGTGTTTGTTTAAATGTGATTCTTGAATAATGAAACTATGAAAATATATCATGATGTGTAATTTATGTATGGATGTGGAATTGTGAATATTACTTCATGAAATTTGATAGTGTGACATTGCATTGAAGCATAATATTTTTGTAGTTTGTACCACTAAGCCGTTGGCTTAGCGCGATTGTGGTTCATCGCGCAGGTAACAGGGAAGAACCGGAGAGTTCCTATAGGCCGAGTCAAGTCTAGATTTTGAGGTATTGATAGTGGAGCTTAAAGATCAAAGACATACTGCCAAACATGTATATATATATATTTATGCTTTGTAAAACTTGAGTTTTGATGTATATGTATTTGAAAATATTTGTTATATTTTCCGCTGCGTTTTGAATAAACATTTTGTCTATTATGTTTTCTAAATTTCCTTAAATGTTTTAAAATTGTTCATATTATATTAAAGGGATGGTTTGTGTGTTTTGTAAACCGTGGCATTTCTATATTCAGTATACGTATATTACGATCGTATTAGCATGCTGTGTACGTATACGGGGTATAGGGGTGTTACAGAGTTGCCTTTCTTAACCACCCATCCCATTCCCCCTCTAATATGATTTCTCGCTTCTACCATACTCTTCTATGCCCAAGACGATAGTGAACCCACCTTTGTTTCCAGAAAGGAACAGTTAGAAAAATAAATGAAATTTAATAGCTTTACCCAAGTAGAATCAGTATTCAACATGAGTTTCCAACATTGCTTAGCTATTAAAGCAATGTTAAAGAAATTGAAATCCTTAAATCCCAAGCCTCCCTTAAATTTGGATTTTGTCATCATTTCCCATTTCCTCCAATAAATCCCTATGCCATCTTTGTCAAATTTCCACCAAAAGGTGGATAATATTCAATCAAGATCCTTGGAGAAGCCTTTTGGTAGCATAAAACATGACATTATATGTGTTGGGATGGCCATAAGAACTGACTTGATCATCACCTCCCTACTCACATGTGAGAGAAGTTTAAATTTCAAAGATTTAATACGATTCAAAACCCTATCCTTTAGAAAAGATAAAGCTTCCCTTTTTTAGCGGCCCTATACAGCAGGGATGCCAAGATAATTTTTCAAGCCTTCCATTTCTTTCATTGACAAGAGTTGAGATATGTATGATCCGATATTATGTGGGGTAGAGTGATTGAATGCCATTCTAGACTTTTAAAAATTTATAGCTTGCCCTGATGCTACACAGTGAAATTAAGAAGATGCAAAAAACAACTAGCTTCTTCCATATTAGTTTTACCAAATAAGAGAGTATCATCTGCAAATAAAAGATGAGTAAATAATGGAGAGTTTCTTCTGAGACGAATGCCCTTTATAATTCTCTCCCTCATAGCCAAATGTAACAGTGTAAAAAGAGTATTAGTGATAAAGAGAAACAATGTAGGATAGAGGGGATCTCCCATTCCCCTGTAAGCTCTAAAATTTTTGATGCATTTATCATTCAAAATTACCCCATAAGAAACTGTAGATACACATTGCATAGTCAATTTGATAGCTTTCTCATAGAATCCCATAGCTCTAAGGATTTTTTTCAGAAAAGGTCATTCCATCCTATCATAGGCTTTGTTCATATCTAGATTTATAATCATATTCCCATTCCCTTTTGAATGATTATTTTTTAGAGAATGAAATAGTTCATGAGCAATGAGAACATTTTCATAAATAAGCCTCCCCGGGGTAAAGGTACCTTGATAAGAGCAAATTAAATCATTCAAAAAAGGTTTCATTTAAGATGCTAGAATTTTTAAAATGATTTTATAAGAGAAATTGCAAAGATCTATAGGGTAGAATTGTTGTATAAATTTAGGATTAGGTACCTTAGGAATAAGAACAATATTAGTGGCATTGAGAGTTGTAGACATGGAACCTTCTTGAAAGAAGCTCTGGACTGCATTAATAACTTCTCCTCTGATGATTGTCTAAAACTTCTGGTAAAAGAATCTCGGGTATCCATCTGGACTAGGAGCCTTGAAAGCTTCCGTACTTCTTGCTACTGAAAAAATCTCCTCAGGTGAATGAATGAAGCATAAGGAAGAATTTAAATCCACTGGCACTTTGATATGGAAATAATCGATGAACAACTCTTGATAATTTGTGTCGCTGGCCTTATACAAGTCTTTTTAGGAATTCAACACTAAGCTATGAATCCCTGGCTCATTTTTAACCCGATGGCCCGAATCATCCTTAAGTATGATGATGGTGTTATGAGCCCCTCGTCGCACATAAAAAGAATGGAAAAACTCTGTACTTTTATCTCCCAATTAAGCCAATTAACCCTTGATCTTTGAAACCAATGTTCCTCCTCCATTCTCCATAACTTTTCTAGCTCTTGTAGCAAGATAGGCTCCTTGGCATGAAAACAATTGGCCTATGGAGAAAAGTTCTTCTAGTTTTGATTTAATGTCAACAAGCCCTTTCCTCACATTCATATTAGACTTTCTGTTCCATATAATGAGAGAATTTGTTGTAACTCTCAGTTTTTCATTAAAGAACTTCCATAGAAGAGCCTTCATTCTGACTAGCCCAATCTTGATTGACTTTCTCAAAACATTCTTCCCTTTCAACCCATTTAGTTTCAAATTTAAATTTGGTCTTATGTCTAAGAGGTGTGTGTTTGAGTTTTGGAATAATAGGTCTATGATCAGAGCCTAAAAGATCTCCATGAATCAAAAGTGCCTTCTCATAAATTAGTCTCCACGCCATATTGCATAAACCTCTATCCAATCTTTGTTGGATATCATATGAGCCCTCTTGTTTATTTGACCAAGTGAATTTTGGACTTTTAAAACCCAAATCAATTAAAAATAATTCAATAATATACTTATTAAAAAATCTAGCTCCTCTTAAATATCCATTTCTTCCCCTTAATTTATCGTGAAGGTGACATATTTAATTAAAATTTTCTATGCACAACCAAAGGGAAACAGGCCTATGTTGAGGTTAGCTATCTTAGAAAGCACCCTATGTCTATCATAATAATATGGGGAACCATATACAAATGTGATAATAAAATTTTTAACCTCAGGATCATAAACAGAGTAATGAATGTAATTGGAGCATACCTCAATGACCTGAATAAGCCAGCTATCTACACACCATAGAGCTAGACCTTGAGCATTTACATATTCTCCAAATTGAAACTTGTACCTTCTTCTAAATCTTTCCATAACAGTAAGAAATATGTTTTGTCTTTGATAAGAAAATTAATCCAGGTTTGTGAGCATAGATATGTTCCCTAAAAGCATTCTTGGTCCTAGTCAAGCCAAAACCTACACAATCCCAAGCTAAAATACTCATTAACTGTGAACTTGAAAAGTGTGCTATGATCAAAATTTCTTCTGAAGGGTACAAAATACAAAAATGATAGTGGATAGAAGGGATATAGTTAAAGATGGGTGATCAAAATTAGAATGTTAGTGAGAGGGGTAAAATGGTCAATTTTACTAGGTTTTGGTGTTCCGGTAAAGGAGAGTGACAAGGAAATTATACAGGTGTTATGCGATAGATTGAGAGTTGGGTTTACTGAAGAATTTGAGGTTGAATATGGTTGGGTTTGTACAAATTGAAATGAGAAGAGGATCAAAGTCTTATGTTTAGAACACCTAACAATAATAGTGGGTTGAAGGACAAAATCTTTGGGATTGAGATACAATATATATCTACTACTAAGATATGTTGGGCCATGGATGAAATCGAAAAAACTGATTAGGGAAGGACCATTATTGATTGGCGAAGCTCTACAGTTGAAAGAGAAGCTAGGTTGTTACTTGTTAGCCATATGGGCATGCAGGTTATTAGCTATAGTCATGCAAGTAAGTTGTGATTGGTGGGAAGCTACGACCTTTGATGAGAAGGAATTGGATTTTGCAAAGTTGGTGCATAACCAAAAAAGATGAGTTTGCAAAGAGGCCAATTATTATTCAATTTAAAAAATATTTTTTTAATAAATCAATTTTTTAGTCTAGTCGAGTCAGGTATAAAATAGCCCTTTTTATTTTTTATAAATAAAAGATGAATAGAATAATTAAGATCATTCATCAATGGTATATGCACATAATGAGATGATTAATTTCCCAATCACACCTAACCTATTTATGTAAAATAGCATATGCAAATCAATTTGTCACAAAATTATAAGACCTTTTAATATAAACAAAGAAACAATAAATGCCACGGTCGTGGCTTGCTTTTCTATATATATGTGCTTCTAGAGTGTCCCATGTCATTCAATTATCTATTTTCACCATTTTCTCTCAATTTTCTCTCATTTTCACCATAAGAAACCTTTGATTAAGTGAGTGAAACACAAGATTTGATAGTGTAAATCTCTTTACAAGCAATTAACAAGAAGATATCTAGATCAAAGTAAAGAAGGAAGAAGAAAAATGTTAGTATGTTTAAAGAGATATCTTGTTATTGGTTGATTTAAGCTTGAATCTATAGTAAGTGATAAAGATGAGATGATTCTAATGGTATTGTTAGCTTAAAGCTTAATTTATACTTGATTAGAGAAGAAACTCCAAAAGTATTGAGTTAAGTGTTGTGAGTTAAAAAGAAAGAGATGATTTAAGTTGAATAATTGAAAGTTGTGGAATAATGATTTCGATAAATTGCATATCCATATCTTGATTAGGAAATAAAGTATTGAAGAGTTTGAGAAAGAGAAGATTTGAGGAGTTTAGACTTAAATTGGCTACTAGAGGTAAGCACATGTAAGTACATACTTGATTGATATGTTTTATCAATTAAATTGATAAAACATACTAAGAAAATATTGAAATATTGCATCCATGAGAAATGATATTCTTTATTAACATTTTGTTTTAAAATATGTGTATATGAAATATTGTGCTAAATGAATAAGCCATGGAATTATGACAAGTGATAAAATTTATATATATAAATTGTGAAAACGTGTGATTTGTATTATGAAAGTGTACGAGAATCGAATAAATAGTATGAAAAATGAGAATAATTGAATAAATGATGATATGATAGCATAATGCATTCTAAATAAATTATAAATTATTTTATTTATTATTTATGCGTACTACTAAGTTTTCGAGTTTAGCACAGTTTTGTGAATCGCGCATATTAGTGGATTGTTGCTCAGAAGATGAGTTGATTACTGCCACAAGGAGAATTATAATAATAGATACAATGTAATCTAATAAGAGTTTTTAAATATTAAATATATGTAAATATATGAATGTAATGTAGGTATGGTCATGGTAGTTCTCTTGAAAGATAATAATTATATTAATGTATTTTAGTTTTATTATATATATGTTATCCTTATAGATTAGTTGAGCGTTTAAGTGATTTCTCCTACATATTTAAGTGTGAAATATATAAAAGTGTTACAATAAATAAAAAAATCCCTAAGATTCTTAATACTGTGTACATAGCCTTTAATCTTTAATAAATAAAATTCAGGAGAATTAATAACCTAAATAAAAGAGGAGCAATCGAGCTCTAAAAAAGCATAAAACGAAATTAAAATTTCTCGCTCATTGACTTTTATAAAAAGAGTTTGAGCAAGATAAAAATTTGATAAGGCAATCAACTCTATCTAAAATAGCCCTTTTAAAATTTATTCATCTACCCATCTATCTAAAATCTATCCATCTCTAAAATAAAGAAAATGAGAACTAATAAGATAATAATATTATAGAATAGAGTTATGGGCAGTGTCTGAACTAAAAATTAAGTGAAGGAGAGATAAATTTTTCAAGTTAAAATAATTACAGATAAATTGAGCATAAAATTAAATATTTAACATTATAAAAAAATAATTTTTTTATTTTTTATTTTTTATTATTAAATTCTAAAATTTTTATTAATTTTTTTTACATATCTTTTCATTTTAATTTTTTAATTTATTAATTTTTTAGAGAATTTTATTAATTACATATTATAAAAATATTATTTCACATAAGAATATTAGTTTTATCCAATTCATAATCAATTGTAAAATTTTTACATTAGCTTAATTAAATTAATTAAGTGTCTAATCATCAAAATTTAAATATTCACTAATTAAAAATAAAAAAATAAATATGGAGTAAAAAAGTTAATTATATAATTTATATATATAAATTATATATATATAATTTATATGATGGGAGGAGGGAGGAAATGGGCCATTGCCCTTCCAAGACCCCCTTCTCCGCCGCTGATCTTAGAGAAGATGTCAATTAAATAGATATTCTCAAAATTTTTAAAATCTATTTTATTTAATATATATTTAAAAATGCGTAATAATGTTTTTGGCTGATTTCATTAATAAGATAAAATTTTATTTTATCTGTACTTATTAATTTAGGGCATAATTTCTCTAACGTAGTTATTATACTATTACATGGTTCTTACATTGATGAATCTCCTTAAATGTTCATTTTTTTCTTAATGCAAATTCATATGAAAAAAAAGGTACAATGGACAAATAAAAAAAAATGTTAAAATTATGATAAATTTAACTATTAAACCTGTATCATTAGTAAATGTTGTCGGCACTGAAACAAGTCTTCCTGAATTTCATTTTAGCATTTGCCTACTGAATTAAATTGAATTCTTTGTAACATTTATCCTCACGACACATATTAAAAAAAAAGCCTAATTAAATATACATTTAATCATAGATAATTTATACAATAATTTTTTTTTACTTTTTTAAAAATGCATGTGAAATTTTTTAATTTTTTAAAATTTAGTTCAATTATTAAATTTGTAAAATATATTAAGAAGACGGCAATTAAATGGATAGGCCTAGGCACACGTAATACTGAGCAGACAATACGTGTATTAGTTATTATCCGTTACTAATAGGCTTGACTCGTGGAAATATAAAACAAATAAAAATAAAAAATAAAAAATAAGAATAAAAGTCGAGCATGAAAAGTGGGGCCAGAGATGACTAAAGGAAAACCAAGTTTTGCATCATATTTCCTGTCAAAGTTCTACTAGAACAAACACAAGTTGCGGTGGGCCATGACGATCGCCGGCGTACTGACAGGCCCACGTTACAACATCGATGCAAGTGGTAATAAATCTTTTTTAATTTTCTGATTATTATTATATTATAATATAATTATATTTCTTTCTAGATGTTTTTCCCGATTCCATTTTTAACAGTAATTAAAATTTACTTATTTTTTCATTGATATTAATATAACCTTCCACATCTAAATTTGACCATTTTATTAACTTAGTTCTGACTTTATATTTTCTTGAATTTTAATTATATATTTTTATTTAACTATTAATTTCTTAAAATATTATCATTGTTATTATTTTATAATTATAATTTAAAAATAAAAATAAGTTTCAAATTTATTATATATACTATTTAAAAATAATAAATAATATTATTTTTATTCATTTATATATATATGTATGTATGTATGTATTTCACGTTATTATGTTTAAGTACATTGAAAAACGTTATTATGTTTATGTACATTTAAACTAAAATTTATATAAATTAATGAAAAAAAAGGATTATATTCATTTAGTTTATCAATTTTAAATTAATTATCCTCAATCTTTCTCACATATACAGTAGTTATTATAATATAATGTAATATAATAAATTTTAAAAATAATAAAATAAGAATTTTAATATATATTAAAATAATATATTCCGAAACAAAACATTAAATAAATATTATATACAGTAGGTAAGCTTATCTTATCTTTAAACAACAAAATATTTAATTGGTGGGATCTGGGCAATGCGAAGTCGACATGGTGCATGGAGCATGAAAGGATTTTCGTTGATAAAGACAGTTTCAAATTAATTCTAGAAAGGGTATAAATGTCATTTAAGTTCATAAGAGCTGATTTTGGATCTTACCCAAAAGCGTGGGTTAATTACTTAATTTTCATGACGGTGCTCCAGCTTTGCGTCCACGCAATTTATCGTCTTCCAACTTACAAATATTTTCTTAAAATATTCACCAATTTGGTGTAACGGTTACTTAAATGTTGTCAGTGACCATTCTACATTATAAGCTTATCTACTCCAATATTTTTAAATTTTTTTTAAAAGTTTTGTTACCAGAGCGGATCCAACAAGATTATCACTTGATGAAGATCGAAAATTAGAATTGGATCAGTGTAAATATTTAAACTTATTATGAAAAAGACTGTTCCGATTATCTAAAATATGAATAATCTATCTAAATTATAGATATAATACCAAACAGTGGTTTTCGCATACTTTTTAAAAAGTGCAATGCAATTAATATAATTCATTAATTCACTAGAAATAAATAAAAAAAAAGTTAAATCCCAAATAATAATATATGAGTTAATATTTAATAAATGAGTCGAACCTTCTTATACATCATTAAATAAATTAGTCAACCATTTGATAGAAAAACTAACTAATATCACCATTCCATGAAATAAACATATTTTACGCAACTATGCAAACGAAAGTCAAAACTATTTTATACGATGAACAAAACAGGAAATCATGCATGAATAAGAGTTTTTAATTTGATTTTTACCCTCGATGTATTTTAGAATTGATTGGGTATAAATTTTGCTTAGAAATACACCAAAACAACAGTACTTGAACTTCAAAATGGATCAAATAGTCCTTGCTAATGATGAACACAATAAAATTTGGATTATTGACATTGATAACTCAGATTGGAAGGGTTTCCTATAGATTTCTCACTGAAAAGGTTGGTTAAAGGTGGAAAAGGTTGGTTAAGACGTTCTAGTATTCAATTGTGAATATTGCATTATGAAATATGTTACATATTTCTTCATTCAAAATAATATAATATTAAATTAAGTAGAAACTTGATGCCAATGATGTTGATATGATTAATTTAATCATCTTGAGTGACAAGATATGATGTCATGTAAGATTCTACTCTTTTTATTATATTAAAATTGCCATTTAAACTTTATTTTCAAAAAAATTGTCAATTAAAAAAATTAATCCACTATAATTATCACACTATAAAATTTAGAAAAAGTTAATTATTTTTTTTCTAATTATACTCTTATTATTAATAAATTAATTAATAAAGTAAGAATATAATAATTTTAATAGCTCATAAATTAATTGAGGGTATTTTAGTTCATTCAAAATATTTTTTTATAAATTAAGAGAATGTAATGATCAGCTTGACTTAGAGGGGGAGATGAAAGTAATGCATAATAAGTGAATTTGCAGCTTTTTATTAGCAAATTTATTATGAGTTTTGTAAATTTCATGTTTTCTCTTTTACATGTGATCCATTTTAGGTCATGATAATTGTGGGTAAGCTAATGTGAATTATTTGCATTTAATGCTTAGGTTTCAACTTTGAAGGCTATGTCAACTTGCCGTCAATTAGAATTTGGACGGAATTCAAGCTCAGGTATATTTAATGAGTTTTACATGATATTGGATTGAAACGTTTATAAGTTGGAAGATGATGAATATTGGTCGAATGTTAGAGGACCGTTGATAAAATTAATCCTCAAAACGCAAGGTTAATTGATTTCGGCTTAAAAGCCCACTTGAGCTATTGGGTTCTCTTCATTGGATCTAACTTTTGATTTTTCAATTTAATGAATCTATGGCTAAGCATTTTCAATAGGAGCAAGCATTATTTCACATATTGCATATTAATTTTATTAACTATAATCAATATTTATTCTGCTTCACTCGATTATACCATCATACATTATGATAAAAAAAGTAAATTCATTGATTAAGATTTGATCATATAGAAGTGGAAAAAAAAAAAGAAAATTAAAGTTTCTTTTTTATCTAAGGAGTTAAGATATTTAATTCGATTAATAAAATATGAATTAAGTTTATTTAACAATTCGATTAAGATTAAAAATTTGAAATTAAACCTCAAAAATTAAATAATATGTATATATATATATATTGTAGAAAAATTAACATTTTATAGATAAACAATTAAGGCATTAATAATAAAGGAAGGAGAACGAACCTTAAAATTCTAATATCTAACAAAAAAATGTAATTTTTGAACTAATAAATGAGCAAATACTATTCACAGAAAAATAACAAAAACGATATAAATGGAACCATAGGAAGCAAAAAAAAAAAAAAAGTCTTCTTATAAAATACTATTGTCAGATTCTAAAACCACCTTCCGTCAATTTTTTTTTTTAATTTTCATCCACTTAAAAGTCTCTCTGAACACCGAATATAAGTTTTAAAATTTTCAAAATTTCAAAATTTTTTATCTTTAGAGCAGTACAGTGATTTCACACCTATTTTATATATCAAAAGATTAGGGAGTTGAATTATGATAATTTATTTATTTTAATGAATTTTCGTATAAATAAAACATTTAATAATTAATTTTTTAGTAATAAGAAATGGAAAACTCAAATTTGAATATTGCTTAATAGAAATATACATGCACTTAAAAGTTTCAACTAGTGTACATTTGATCCAACACTCAGAAGATTCATGTAATTTTATAAAACCTAAAAATAATAGTGAAATAGGATAGATTGCAAATTGTTTTATTATTAAAATATTTTACCTAAAAATCATAAAATGAAACAGAAAAAATATATAGTTTTGCAGCCAAGAAATGTTTTCTTGGGAGTTTAGAGTGCATATAAATCCAAATTCCGAATATATATTAAAAAAGGGTTATAGAAAAGGTAAGTAATTATAAACTGATATAATTGTGTTCGGAGCTTGGAATTATATGTTTATAAACTTATACATAATACTTTTCCAAATTGAATTTGGGTTTTGAATTGTCTTTCTCCCCGCTGTTCTGCCAAACCTTGTTCTAGATAGTGTATACGCACACTGAGGTCAACATCAAATCCAACTCTCTCGAGTTTCACATATAAATTCAACGTAATAGTCATGCAATGATTTCTAAAGGCTTAGCTTTATACATAATTTTTTATTATTCATTTTTCTATTCATAATTTCTTAATTATGACATACATGATATTTTTTTGTGGGTGTAATTACGCAGTGTCCTAAACTTGTTCAGAGAAAAATATTTAGTATTTGGTAAGTGATGAAAATTTAAAATTATTAATGTAAAATAAATTTTAGAATTTGATTTATATTTTACGTGGATTATTTGTTAATTGCTTCTTATGTATTGTATTTTTTTTAACTCGTAGGTCATTAATATATAATATTATTTTTTAAAATTTTATCATAAATAAAAAATAAAATATAAATATAAAATTATTATTGTTATATTTACCTACTATACTTGATGAAACTATTTTTTTTCTAAAATTTATAATATCTTCCCACTAATGTAATCATAAGATTATATATATGTGTGTGTGCGTGTGTGTGTGTGTAATTCATGCTTTCAGAACCGAGTAAGCAAGAATCACAAGGAACAGCCACTTATTAGATAAGGAAGGCGACTGCCCACATCTTATTTGAAAAAACAAAATACATATATATCAAATTTTGTTAAAAATTTTATTGAACAAAAAATTTTTTTTCTTAAAATTTTTTATTTGCCTCCCTAAAAATTTTAAATTATTTCCCCTTATTCTTTAACTTATGCAAGAATCCAACAAACAAATCCCAATATATATTTCTTTTTTCAAATAAACATGTTTTTCTTCTAAAAATTGATATTCTTTTAAATACAAAAAAGAAAGAGGAAGAAAAAGAAAATTAAGAAAAGAAAAAATATTAACCAAATTAATTTGAATTTATCCAATGAATTAAATGACTATAAATAAATTAAAAATATAATAAAGAACAATGAAATTGAAAAAAACAAGGTTAAATTTTTTTAATATATTTTTACTTTGATTTTTAAAATTTATTCTCTTTACTTTTAATTTTCGTCTTATTATTTCTACTCTAATATTGAGTGATGATTTTTGTTTCAATTATTTTTTAAGTAATTATGTTCATTATTCAATAATTTTTTCAATTTGTTTTATTTTTATCTATCATAAAGTAAATTTAGAAGTTTATACACTTGTATATATATATACTAATATTTTCTTTGCAAGATAAGAATAAAGAATAGCGATTAAGGAGAAGTTAAAATTTCAATTAAAATTTTACCTTCATTCTTTTGAAATTTTGGCTTTGCTTCCTGATAAAAAATAAAATTTTTTCTATTAAATTTTAACACAACTATATATTTAGAAGTTCTAAATTAATATTTTTAATTAAGTTAAAATAAGTTTATTACAATTAATTTACACGCTTAATGACTCATAAGATTATATTTTACTGTAAATAGAATATGACTCAAATTTCTAATTATGACAAATTTGAGTTTTAACTTGCCCTTACCGAATAGATAAAAATGCATACACAAATTTCCATTTAATTTTTTTTTTCAAAAATTTCACTATTTTTTAATAAGTTAACTATATCCCTTATTATTAAGCAAAAAATACCAAAAAGGAAAAAAAAAAAAGAATATTGCCAATCAAGTAAATGTTTGTGTTTCCTTGCTTCCTTTCTCCCAAATTTGGTTATTAAATTTTTTGTCCAGTTTCCAACATAAAAATAAAAACTCCGACAAATTAGCACTCAGAAACCCTTTTTCTGATGATATATTTTTCAGGAAAATAAGCAGTACATGAAAAATAAGCAGTACATGTAATTTCTTCACCATTGCAACTAACAAAGAGCAAATATATACATATATAGCTAGCTTTAGTCTCTAATTAAGGATTAACAGGCTAATTAATTGCATTAGCTTCTTTGTCTGCGCATTCTAGCTCCCCAGCTTGTGTTCTCTAAATCTTTATAATTACTTCTTCTAATTAACTCCGTAAGCTGAGATTGCCATCTCTCTGTCCAATCGTCAATTCTGTCATCAAATCCTTCTTGGGATCTGTATCGTCTTCCAGTAGAGAAAATGGATTGCAAATCTAGTCGATTGGCAATATCTCTGTCATAAGAAGCTCTGCTTTTAGGATCAGATAAAGTCTCATAAGCCATCTGAACTTTAATAAACATCTTTGTGTACTCTTCTTCATGGCCCGTCGGTGACACGTCTGGATGATATTTTCTTGCAAGTTGCTTATAAGCTTTCTTGATTTCTGAGAGTGTTCCACTTTCTGAGATACCCAACAAATCATAGAAAGTCTCTGTTTTTACACAGGTAGCACTAGCCATGGCAGCTTTAATTGGGCTGGTTTTTATGGATTTGAAACGATGATTTTTTATAGCAAAGCTTGATTTTGAGAAGTGGGTATTGAAGCTAAGTGGAGAAGATGGGACAAGAAAGGATTTTGGAGTTGAGAGATTCGGTTTTGAGGTGGTATGGCTTCCAGCGGTAGAGATCATTGCAGTGCTCATATTTGCTCTGTTTTTATGTTGCTCTGTAAATTGTTCTCAAGGCGTCAAATGTGAGTGAGTATGAGGTCATATTTATAGAGGGAAGGAAAGCGAATAAATAAATAAATAAATATTTTAAAAAACTAAATTGTATAAAAATTATAGTTACAGTAAATGATGGCATAGAATATTCAATTGTTTTTTAAAATAAAATAAATTAAATAAAACCTTTAATACATATTTTTCATTTTCTTAATTCTTATTAAATATATATACAAGACATATATTTAAATTAACTTGGTTTTTAATCTAATTAATATTTTCATATTAATTGGATCCTAATTTATCTCAAGCCAACATTAAATTAGGCTATATTTCAAGCATAGCGATGTCAAAAACATAAAACAACTTTCTAATTTAATTGTGTATATTGTATTTTTTTAACCTAAGCTACATTCATATGGAAAAGAAAAATTACAATACTGTAAAAGTAATTTAAAATTTACGCATGTTTCATTATAAAAGCTTCAATTATGTTTCATTATAAAAACTTCAATACAAAATTAGTACTAAATTATAATATAAAAGAAATGGTATTTTTGAAAACTAATTCTCAACCCCAAACGGAATAATCCATTAACCTAAAATTTGCCTACGAGTAATTAATGATTCAGCAACCAATAACAAACACAAAATAAAATAATATATTTTTTAAAAAAAATACAAATCCTTTTTCTTAATAAAAAAAAACAAAAAGAAAGTGGGCATTGACTTATAATTGCCTTTGGCAATTGAATTATTTAACAGGATGACTAATATTTTTGGAATTATATTGTTCTTTATTTATTTATATATTAAAAGTCTGTATAAAGTAAGAGTTTTTGGGGCTTAAAATTCTGAAATATTTATTTAGAATTATTAGTGATTAGAATTTTAATGTAGCTTCAGACTTATATATATATATATGCACTTGTAAATGAAATAAAATTATTCTTCTCATTCTCTGTTATCTAAAACTCTTTATTGAGGAATACCGAATACTTATGAGATAATTTTAAGATATATAAATGGATGTAATCAAAACATAAAATGTAATAAAAGGTCGAAATCCAAGATCTTACCATTGAAATTTAAGGTGCTAGCTTTAGAAAATGATCTGAACCATATATTATAATTTGTAATATTTTTTGTTAAATATATATATATATATATAATAATAGATTTAAATATTATAATTTACCAAAATATTGTTATAATTATTTATTATTTCTATAGAATTACAAATAAATATTTCAAATGAAAATCAATTTAAAAAAATAATTTCATAAATAATTTTTTTTATAAATATATATGATACGGGTAGTATAGTAATACAAATCAAACTATTAAACTTTTATAATTATCAGCTATTAAGATTTCTAACAACCTATCAAAAAAAAAAAGATTTCTAACACCCAAATACTGCTATTTTTTTTTAATTTATCAAAAAAATTGGAAGAGAGAGAAAAAAAGAACTAATTTGGAAGAGAGAGAAAAAAAGAACTATCCTAAATCAAACACATAGTTAAAAAAGGAAAGTAAAAAATCTAACAATTAACTTTTTACCATTAAAAAGGCCAAATGATAAGAAAAAAAAGGGTTGTTAAAGTTTAGGATTAATATAGAAGAGGTTTATATATATATATATATATATAGAGAGAGAGAGAGAGTATAAAAATCAAAGATTTATTAAATATTCCTATATTAGTTAGTAAGTTAGTATGATTATTGGGATTTATTCTTAATTTAAATTTATGTACTTTTCTATTTAGTTATAAAGTATTATGTATTCTATTATTTAGAGAAATAAGAAAAAAGTTTATATTTTTAATATGATATAGAAATTTTTCGGTTTTCTTTTTCTATGTCACTTCAATATTATTAGGATATGTGTTATCCTAACTCTTTCGAGGTTTTGTATGAAATTTTAAAACACTTTTGATATTTTGTATTGAACTTTACAACACTTTTAAGATTTTATGTTAGCTTTTAAAATATTTTCATGATTTTGTGTTTTCTGTGAAACACTTTTATTAGTCGTATTAGTTTTATAAGATGCGTATTTAATTTGCTTATTTGTAATAAGCTGGACATAATTAAAATTCCTGCAACCTGAGGCGAAGTCTTAAAAAATAAAAAAAGTCAAAGATTTTATATATTAAACATTTCTACATTAGTTTGCATGATTATAAAGATTTATTTTCCCAATTAGGTAGGTTTATAATTTTTTTTCCTATTTAGGTAGTTTCAAAAAATAAAGGTAGGTTTATATATATTTTCCTATTAAGTTACGAAGTATTACGTGTATACATGTGTATTCTATTATTTAGAGAAATGAAAAAAAAATTATATTTTTCAACAATTTTGTTATCATCAATAAAATTTTGACATAATAATAAGATAAAATTAAAGTGTTAAAAATTTAACGTTAATTTATGTTTTGTCTATATTAAATTATATATATAAAAAAAAGTATCATATCTTATGAATGAAAAGCAAATATGAGAGTTTTAATTTGAATCTCTAACATACTTCAATTTTAAGATATAGTGTTGAAATGTAATTTTCTAAATATTAATTCCATAATATATATATAATTAATATGTGTAGTGATGCAATTAGTGACATGTTCAAGTGGGAAGCAAATCAAACCCAAATTCCCAATTCAGAAAAGATTCACTTTAGCAGACCTAAAGGGATACGATGGAAAGGGCCCACCTCTCATTGATAATAGTCACTGATAGAATTTGGGTGAAAATGTTTCGTGATTGATCCAGACATAAGTTTGCTGAACAAGATAACACTTGATTTTGTCAGTTTGCTATTAGCGATGGCATTTGCATTTTGACTTGTCAAAATTTTCAACTATGTGGTTGTTATATGAGTTTTAGTTTTGGCTTTGCCTTGCCTTTTCCCAAAAGAAAAGTAACCTAACATTCTAATTTACTTAACGACTGAATCACGGACGCCCTCTCTTTTTTCTTTCTCTGTCTTTCTCTTAAATTCAGATTTAAAGCCATCGCTGATTTTTTGACTGACTGGCAGCTATTTAAAATTATTTTTCTTCCTTACCTCACATTTTTCTATACTATATTAATTTCAAATAAATTTATGATTTTATTATGTATATATCATCATGATAATAATATTATGTTTAGATCTAATTCTTATAAAGTCTTCTTTGTCATTCCTGTTCGTGATGGTTTAGTTAAATTTTAAAAGTATGATAGTTTGGAGAGAAAATCTATAAATAGCTCTAATAGAATCTCTTGAATTGGCTTACCCATTATGGCTTTTGGTGATTACTAGTCCTACTCAAGATGGATCAATTTGTGAGCTTTAAAAATGAATATATGATACCTTAATATGCTCCTCTGTTTCTTAGTGAACTTATTATTGGTTTATTTGTCCAAATGTATTAAATCATAAAAGATTTATTTTGTTTCAAGATGTTGTGGTAATGTTCAAAATCTTTCCATTTTGGTTATATTTAATTTCAATTTAATGCAATTTTTTTTTTCACTGCTAAAAAACAAAACTCACCTGACAAAGTTATTAGTGAATAATCTACACCTATTCCGCATCTTGTCTGGCTCATTGCTGAATGACAAGCATTGTTGTACTAACTTGACATTCGTAATGGCTATTCAATCCTTTGAGTAGCACCTTTCTTATTCACCTTCTAACTATACTTCCTAGGACACATAATGAGGAGAAAAAGCATTTTTCCCCCTTTTTTTTTTATGATGTGGGTCCAATTTTATTTCCCAACATTTTATTTTTCTTTTCTTAAAAAAAATATTTTGTAAAAGCCATCTAAGTATCACATTTTCATTTGAATTTCGTTATTACTAAACTAAATATAAGATTTTTTTTAGATGAAAATACACGCGAGTTCACAAAATAACACTGCATAAACTCATGTGTTTTATAATACAGTTTATTAACGAAGATTCAATTTTCGAGTCGAATAATTTTTAAATACATAAACTGAACTTGAAAATTAGTCCCGTTTTTAAATTAATTCAGGAAGAAAATTAACTTAATCTTAATTAATATATAACTTGATTCGAGAATATTCTTAAAATCTTCACTAAAAATTTCAAGGCAACTATATTAATTTATGTTTTTTTTTAATTTAATTTTATTAATATTAAAAAACGAATTTAGCGGTAGTTGTTTAAAGTTTACCTCTCATTTTCAAAATGGTCTCACGAAATTAAAACCAAGGAATAAAATATTTAATAATCAAGAAAATTCCGCTAGTTGTTGAAAGATTAATAAGTTTATTATAAGTGTCTAGCATGTGGAAAACGAAAAAAAGCAAAAGATTTTTCTCTGCAAATTTTCCTGGTCTAAGGAGAGAAACCACAATTTTCAATATATCTACTAGCTTCTGCATTTATTAAAAGTATTAGATTTTCATTTTCTAGAAATTGGATTCTCTTTCTATGACATATTTTCATTTTTTTTTCAAATTACAGATATTTGAGTTCTATTTGGGCCATGGTTTTCAAATTCATACAAAATTAAAAATTGAAATATATATTTCGGAAACTCTCTGAAAAGTAGATTAAAGTGAAATTTAAGAAGTGGATTTTTATAAAAATTCCAAATTGAATTTTCAAATGCAAAAGCTAAAGAGTTCAATGTTTCATAAGTGCTCTTCTGTCAATTTCAGAGCACGTGATCACTTCCGAAAACGAGATTTTTGCATCTTTGGGCTCGCTTCTAGAAAGCCCAGGAGATTTTTGCTTCTTTGGGCTCTCTTCTTGAAAGCCTTCGGCTAAAAATGACCTCATTTATCCAAAGGAAAATTACATTTTTCACTACCTTTTACAAAAAATTTTCATATTTTACTAAAAATATTTTAATTATTTTATAAAAATTTATAGTAAACTCAAAATAAATTCAGAATAAAATTACAAAAAATATTATATATATAATAAATTTATAATAAATTAATCATAAATTTTTATAAATTTAAATATATTTTTAAAAATCTAATAAATTTATTTTTTTATTTATTCTGACATTTTTATTAAAAACCCTTTATACAAATATGGTGGGACTCTCTAGGCTGGATCTTAATTATAGACCCATCAATAATCTACACCATAATAGACTTTTATAAACTTATAATAAAAAGCCATTGATATTATAAAAATATCAATATCGAAAAATCTTATAAAAAATATCAAATTTTTTATTAAATAATATTAAATAGAAAAAAGGTATATATTGAATTTATACTGAATACATATATATATATGATTTATACATAATATATATTAAATTTATTATGCACAAACTATAAAATTAATGATTTTTTTTCACATACTATAAATATACTAATGAAAATATATTACAAAAAATAAAAATACATACCGATATATAAATATATAAAGTTTACGTTTAATATATATATATATATATAGTTTACATTTAATATACAAAGAGTTTATCAAGTAAAGATTTTTATCTAAATAATTTATATCAATATTACAAGAAATATAAATGATTCATATATCACGATTTATTAATACAATAATATAATTATCACAAAAAATAAAAATACATACTAATATTATACAAATTTATTAAGCTTGCATTTAGTATATATAAATTTTACATTTAATATATAAAGAATTTATTAAACAAAGATATTTATTTAAATAATTTATATATATCAACATTATAAAGAGTAAAAACAATTTATATATAATAATTCAAATAATATCAAATACTAAAAATTACTAAGGAATTTATTATTCAACAACAACTTTTATTTATTTATTTTTTGCTGCAATTTATTGTTTATTTCTTCAATTTTGTCATGAGTAGCTAAACAACAACTAGGATATAGATGTAAATGAACTTGGTTATTTATAGTAGTATTTTGTTTTTGTGTTGAGTTGCTCAAAATTAATCTATCATTGAACTTATTTTTACGTGAATTTTTATCACCATTTGCATAAGTTAAAAAGAGTTACTACATGTGCGAGTATGCTTAGATTCTTGTATTTTAAAGCGATTATATATGAGTATGTGCATGATCCATAAGTATTTGAATCAATCAAAGGCTATATCCTAGATTTTTTCCATCGAGAGTCAATTTAATTGATTAATTGCTTAATTTATTCAATTTATTTTTTACTATTACTATTAACAATCAATCAAATAAATTATCATTTTTATTGATTAAATATTAAAAATTTTAATTTGTTAATATCTTTTTATAAATTCAATATTGTTGATTTTTAGAATTATTAGCTATAATCAGTTTGTATATTACAATGAGAAAGAATCAGGTCGAAATAACATATTAATTTAATGAAAGTTACATATAGATTCTATATTTTCAATAGATTTTTAAAGAAATTTATTTATCTTTTTTTAAATTCATTAAAATTAAAATTTCTAATTTTAAAAATATTTATTTTTAGATTGTAACAATTGGCATATTAAAAATATATATTTAATATATAACTGCATAATAGAGAGTGGATCAGAGACACAAAAAGTGTATTTTGAATTAAACTTAAAAAAATATTTTAAAATTTTCTTATAAGTTATAAGATAATTTTGAAAAAATTTAAAACGTGAGACATCACAAGCTGTATCTTTGTTCAGATTAAGGGACACCACCATTACATGTAAGAGAATTAGTTTTTTACAATCTTTCACTTGTTTGTTTGATTGTTGCATAAGAGCCGAAAGAATATGGCGCATTTTGTTGGGTCTGCAATGAAAATCTATTTAACTTACGAAACAGCCTGCTAATCATATGAATTGGGCAATGGAATCTAACACACAAGCCCATTTCATCGCATGAACAACAGGACAAAATAAAAGCATTTTCACAAAATTACCCATAAAAACAATTTTTTTTGCAAAAATATAGGTAAAAACTGAAATTATTTTATTTTTAAAAAAATTATATCAAAATTTCAAAAATATCTCTCACTTTAATTTTTTGTATTTTGCATAAATTTTATATAGATATTGATTAAAATAATTAATATATACATATTTTTTTTATCTAAATCATTTTATTATAATTTAAATTCATAATTTTACTATTCTATCCATTCCGCAAAGATTATCCACTATTTCACTTTAAAATACTCTAAAATAATTATCCACTTTTATTTAGAGTATATATTTAAAGTTTTTTTTTATTCTTCAATAAATTCATAAGAAATTAATGATAATTTTTATAATTTATTTTATAAATAAAGGTATAAAAAAGAAAAACACATAAATTTTTAATATATTAATTATATATATTTTTTAAAATTTATAAAAAAGAAATATGACAATATCTATAAGATAGAGAACATTTTAGATTAAGAAATTATATGATTTAATATTTAAAATAAACAATACATGTAAAATAAATAAAATATCTATACAATATTTTTCTTCGTATGTTGCATAGATATTATGTATATATATTAAATGTGTGTTATGAATATATTTCTGTATAATATATATATATATATATATTCTAAAAAAATTGAGCATATATATTAAAATATAAAATTAACTCAAACAAATATTAAAATGAAACAAATATAAATAAAAAAATATAATGATAATTAAAGTATATAAATTGAAAATAAAAAAATAAAAAAATTTATAACATAAAAAAAAATTCTTTAAGGCATTTTATGAAATATATAGAATATATTACCATTAAATTACAATAAAACATTTAATATTATAATTGAAGAACAATAAAAACAAATTAAAAAAAATAGACATGTTGAAAAAAATAATTAATTTGAAAAATCAAAATGATTTTCTGCAAATAGGAAAAAAGGGAATAAGAAGAGGGAGAAGTTTACTATTAAAAAATGCAGAGGTTTTGGTTATATACATTTACCTTGATTCTTGATAAAATCCTCATAAGTTTTACCAATTTACTTATTCCATGTGATTTATATATAAAATAATCTTTAAAAAATAGAGCTTTTGACAAAAATATAAAAAAATTTAAATATACCATATTTATTAAATGTTCACAAAAATATTAAAATTTATAAAATATTTACTAAAATATCAGATTTTTATTAGTTTACAGAGAGTTTATAATGAGTTTATAATTAATTTACAATGAGTTTATAGTGAGTTTATATCACATAGTTTATAATGAGTTTATTATAAGTTTATAGTAAAATAACTAAAATATTCTTGATAGAAAAGTAATTTTTTTTAAAAAATACAATCGAAGATGTTATTTTCTAAAAAAAAAAATAAGTAAAAATATCCAAAACGCCAAAAGGACGTGGACGAGCCCTCACAAAAGTGTACGGGGCTTTATACATTTTGATTTGCTTAAAATTAATCTGTCATTTTTGAACTTATTGTTATGTGAATGTTTGATCATCATGATTCATTTGCATAATCTAAAATATCTCATAAAGTAGAACATTTGCTTATGAAGTTAGTGAATCTAAGAGATTTAGAGCATGGAGATATGATTATGCTTAAATTTTATTAAAAATTATAAGATATTTTTAAGGAAATTTTAGAAAGTGAGGCATCATAAGATGTATGCATGAGAATTGTATATAATCTTGCACTTATTGCATAAGAGCCAAGAGAATAAGGCCCATTTTTTGTTGGGTCTGATATAAAAGATCACCTAAGAAAAAGCCAATTAATCATATGAATTGGGCAATATTATGCAATCCATTAGAAAAAATGACACACTACCGTATTTCTAAAATTTTTTATTTTTTATCATAAATATTTTAATTATTTTATTATAAATCCATAATAAACTCATTATTAACTATATAAAATTTATAAACTCATGATAAATTTATTAAAAACTCTTTTTAAACTAATAAAAATTTGATATTTTGATAAATATTTTATAAATTCTGATATTTTGATAAATATTTTATAAATATAATAAATTTAAACTTATTTTTAATTTTTCTTGTATTTTTGTCAAAAACTCAATATTCTCTTTACACTAAACGGCACACATCCACTTCATTTCATGAACAATTATAAGACAAAATAAAATCTAACTCTTCAGTTATTATATAGAAGAAAATATATTATATTCGAAGAAAATACTATTCATCACCATATGCCAAACAAATTGAGTGTTTTATATCGAGTAAATATATATATATATATATATATAACCAAACCTTCTTTTAATTTAATGTCAATAATCTAATTTTGATTGATTCAGGAAGACGAATTTAATGTAATAGACGTAGTATCCATACCACCTGTTATCAAATTCTGCAAACTAAGCAAAAATTATTGATACAACTAATTGCTTTTTGAGCTCATATAATTGAACTTAGAGATAACAATGAGTCGAGTATTTTTGAATATCTGATATGTCTCGATATATTTATATGATATAGATAGTTTATAAACGAATTTAAATGTGTACGAATAACAAAATGGGTACGAATTTATTTATATGATATTAATAGTTTATAGATCTTTTGGTATCAATTATCCGAACTCAATTATATATAATTATGTTTTATTAATATTTTAATTATATATTTATTATATTTTATTTTAATTATAAAATTATATGGTATAAATTTTTTTTAATAAAATTCAAATAATATTAAATTTTATTTATAATTATTTAATTAAAAAATATAATTTAAATTTTAAATTTTATAATATTTTTGAACTTTTATAATTCAATGGATAATTAAACGGGTTTGAATAGTAAACAAATAGTATTAAATTGGTTTGGAATATGTATGGATATAATTATAATCGAATTTAAATAGATTTAAATAATTTAAAAATTAAATAGATTCGTGATCATATAGAATAATTTTTATGAATATATTATTCGTTGCCACCTTTAACTGAACTCCATTAATATATAAATTCCAATATTAGAAATCTCTTTAATTTCAAGCTAAAATATAAATTATAATGGGAGTGAAAAATAAATATCAAAAACAACAATAATGAATTACTTATTAAGAATTGAAGATATTTGAAAATTATGACTATGTTACTTTGAGGTGTGAGTTTATTTGAAAAGTGCATGGGAGTGTGTTTAAAGTCATGAAATGCATAATGTATAAATAATTAAGCCATTTTAAAATGGTTAATGATATTGTTATATATGTTTGTGAAAAAAATACATTAATGTCAATTTTAGAGCATAATTCGGCTACCATAAAAAAGTGACAAAGAAATTAACGTTTGCAATGAAAAAGTGTGAAAATAATGTAAAATGATAGAAAAAGTACTAAAAAGAATGGAATGTTGCATAGTTACCAATGTATGAAAAAGTATGAAAATGTGTATGTAATGTGTTTATGTCTTGTATAGTATCTTGTTACAGAGAATTGTGTTGGTGCTAATGATATGATATGTCTATGGATTAGACGTTAGGCGTCACTATGATATAATATGCCTTTAGGCCAGACACTAAGTATCACTCATGATTGTTATTTATTTTCGAAGTTAGACACAAAGACGACAATAGGGGACGGATACGACACTTAGATCCTAGTCTAGCGATAGACCATAATAATATCTCTGAAATCGAAATACTATATAAGATTACTTAGCTTAATGTATGTGATTATGATAAGTAGTGGTTTTAAAAAAATAATATTATTTTAATGCATATGCACTTCATGTTTGAAAAGAAAGCACAGAGCATTGTTTTATAAAATATTTTTATTATTAAAGTATATATTGCTAGGCAGTATGCTTAGCGCGATTCATTTATAGCACATGTGACAGGGTAGATCCGAAATTTCTGGAGAATTTTACTAGACATGGTCAGATCTAGATTTTGGTTGATTGCTCTTAAAGTTTTGATAGTTGCCACATATTAAAGCCAGCTGCATACATATAATTATTTTTTTTTAAAAACAACTTTATATATTTATATACATTATGTTTGTATACATGAAAATAATGTAAACTTAAAATATTTGGGTTAAGTGTGTGAATTTGGTAAGTTTTTATACATATTGACATATTAATATTTAAATATTTGGAGGAATTTTTGAGAAATAATGGAGAATTGGGTGAATGTGATTATTTGAGAGTGTATTTTTTTTAAAGGTTGTGAATGTTTGCTATTTTGGAAATGTTAAAAATACAAATAAAATTTTGAAGAATTTTTTTTTAAAAAATTTTCTTTAAAATTTATATTTTTGGTAGCCAAAAAATTAATGTGTACTTTTATTTTTATATTAAAATACATTTTAAAAAATTAAAATATTTTTTTTATAATAATGAAAATTTTTCAAATGGCAAAGATGATGATATTCTTATATTTTATATGTATACTATATATATAGAATATATATATTATACATATATTAAATATAATAGTGTTATATTTAAGGAGTAAAAAAATACTTTTAATAACATATTATGATACACGCACACTATAAATATATACACATTTGTAGCTAGGGGATCTATAGACCACCAAAGATTCCTCTAGCTCTGCCAATAAGAATAGTAAATCTTTAACATCATAATTGAAGAATAAAAACAACATTAAAAAAATATTAAAATATGAAAAATCAAATTAATTTTTTGTAAATAGAAAAAATAAAAAAAAAAGGAAGAAGAAGAGGGAAAGAGATAAAAGAGAAAAAAAAAAGAAGAAGACAAGAAATGAATGAATAAAAAAAATGGAGATGGAGGAAAAAGGTGTATTTAAAAAAATTATATAAAAAGTAAAAATAAAATAAATATAAAAATAAAAAAATAAAAGTGATAAAATTAAAAATTAAAAATAAAAAAAATACTCTATGCTTTTTTCTTTTTAATTTACACCACAAATCATGCCATGTGGTTCGCTCCTCCACAGTAATCCACACAGTCTTGCTGGTGACCACAAAAGGGGCTGAAGGAGCCATGAAAACGGATATAAAATTTTTTTATATTTAATATAATTAATCTTTACCATTAATTATAATTTATATTAAAATAATATTTTTATATTAATTTCAAAATATATATTTTAATTTTTTAATAAATAATATAAAAAATAATTAATATTTTTTAAAAAAATAAAAAAATAAATTATAAATTGAGAATAAAACATTATCAATTAAATGTAAATAAATAAAATATTATTATATTATCAATTGAATATAAATAAATAAATAGTATAATTATTTTATAATTTTTAAATATTATTTTTTTATTTTTTTATTTATTTTTTAATTTTACTCTTAATTATTATAATATATTTTAAATATTTTTTATATTTAACTAAATAATTATAATTATTTTATAAAAAATAAAATATATATATCTTCAAAATATTGTGGGTGCGTCATTATCATATATATATATATTCTACGTGATATAATTTTTTTTAATATTTCTAATAATTTGATTTTTATACCAAATATTATGATATATATGTGATATATAATAAACTTGTGTTTTACTAATATTTCAATAATTTAGTATTTAAATTTTTCAAAATAAAATCATATATTTTTAATGATTTAAATTTAATATCTTAATTTTTTTAAAAATAAAAATAATTTTATTGTAGTTATATGACTAATTAAATTGAAAAATAGAATTAGGACTTTGTTTTATTTTATTTATTTCTTAATCTTTTTTTATTAAATATATATACATATAATATTTAAAATTATAATAATTAACTTAAAACACGTAAATACATAGTACCAAAACGTGCTGCACGCAAGAAGAATCTGATGGCTGGGCCCCAGACTGTGGAGAAATTTAACAACTACAATATTGGAATCAAAGCATTAAATCCGCGTTCATCACCTTTTGCCTATAAATAAGAATGCAACTTCAGCTGAGATTACAGTACCCATTTCATAAATTTTAATTCCCTAACTTTCCACCATGGAAATAATTTCTTCTAATATCCAAACAATTCTTCATGTTCTTTTTTTTCTATGTTTCTATTTTTTATGGAGAACCGTATCAAGAAATAGCAAAACCAAGAAAACAATGAGTGTGCCTGAACCATCTGGGGCATGGCCCTTGTTTGGTCACTTGCCTCTTCTAACTGCCCAAGAACCAGCCTGCAAAATTCTGGGATCTCTTGCTGATGAAACTGGTCCATTTTACTCGCTTCGACTCGGTTTTAATCGAATCTTGTTTGTGAGTAGTTGGGAAATTGTAAAAGAATGTTTTACAAAAAATGACAGAATGTTTGCAACAAGGGCAAGTATAGCTGCAGGCAAGTACATGGGCTATAATAACGCTGTTTTTGCATTAGCCCCTTATGGTCAATATTGGAGAGATATTAGAAAGTTAGCAACTACTAAGCTTCTATCGAATCATCGTCTAGAATTACTTAAACATGTAAGATTATCAGAAATCAACTCATTTATTATTGATTTGAAAAATCATATTGTAGAGAATGGTGCAATAGTAACAATAAGTAACTTGTTTGAGCAACTTACGTTTAATATAAGTTTGAGAATGATTGTTGGAAAAAGATTTTCTGACCATGCTTATGAAGAAGAAAATAGTGAGCCATGGCGATATAAGAAAGCAATTCAAGAAGCAATTCTTTTAAGTGGAACATTTGTTTTGTCAGATGCAATTCCATGGCTAGAATGGATAGATTATCAAGGACATATTAGTTCCATGATAAGAACTGCTAAGGAAATCGATGAATTGATTGGAAAATGGTTAGAAGAACATTTGATGAAGAAAAACATGTTAGGAAACGACATTCACGATGGTGAAAACGACTTTATGGATGTTATGTTATCAAATCTTGAAAATGACGTCGTGATGTCTGGACATTCTCTCGACACTGTCGTTAAGGCAACAGCTTTGGTACGCACTCAGCTCTTATCTTTAATAATTTAATTTAATTTAATTTTTTATCACTAAATTTAATTTAATTAATAACCATATAAAAACAGAACAAAATAAAGCAAAAAGTCATAGACCACAAATAATAGTTAATCTAATTATTATTTCTAAAGTAATATATTTCTGAAATGATTTTGTATTCATTTTACTATTTATTCAGTTTTTTCTACAATAATTTCCTTTTATCCATTGTGTTGTTTTTCCAACACAAATTAAAATAAGATTTTTCACCAATCATTATGAGTTAGTATTATTGAAGGAGTAATATCATATATTAATGGGTGTAACCTTTAAACAGTATTAAGTATTTTTTTATTCAGATATGTTTTATTTTAATTGAAATTTGTTATAATAATTTTATAATATGTATAGTTTTTTTTACCAATTACTTTGAAAAAAGTTATTAATATAAAAACTTTTAATAAAAATAAAATATACACCAATAAAAATTAGAATATTTATTGCTATTTAAAAAGTGTCAATATCACATCCTTTACAAAAACTCTATTAATAATATCATTTTTTATGTTGATAATTTATTAATCATTATTCTGAGATATATGACGGATAAAGCAGTACTTCATCATATCATATTCTTAATTATTTATAAAAATTGTTGAATTAACATTTGATATATTGTTTAATTAACATCCTTAATTTTCAATTACACATTTGGAGTAAGAAATTTAATTTGATACAGATTCTTACACTTACGGCATCCGGAAGCACAGCAACCACATTGACATGGGCAATTTCTCTACTGCTAAACAATCCAAGTAAACTAAAAGCAGCACAAGAAGAGCTAGACAGCATTGTTGGGAAAGAAAGATGGGTTCAAGAATCAGATATTGAGAATTTAAAATACATTCAAGCAATTATCAAAGAAACTCTAAGACTATACCCTCCTGCTCCGCTAACAGGAATTCGAGAAGCCATGGAAGATTGTTATATTGCTGGCTATCATATACCCAAAGGAACTCGTCTTATAGTTAACATATGGAAATTACATAGAGATCATCGAGTCTGGCCAAATCCCAACAAATTTCAACCAGAAAGATTTTTAACAACGCATGCTTATTTGGATGTTAGAGGTCAAAATTTTGAGTTTATTCCTTTTAGTTCTGGGAGAAGGTCATGCCCTGCAATTAATCTTGGGTTGCAAGTGGTTCACTTGACACTTGCTAGGTTACTTCAGGGTTTCGATTTGTCAAGAACTACTGGAGATTTGCCTGTGGATATGACTGAAGGTTTGGGAATTGCTTTGCCCAAAGTAAATCCTGTTGAAGTTTTTATCAAACCTCGCCTTGGTTCTGAGCTCTATCAATCTCTAATTGATTGATTTCAAGAAAGTAGATATATGTATTAAATAATTTGGACATTTCAAGTACCTCCCTCTCTGGTATCAAGTCTATAGAAAATGTCACTCTTTGCAATATAGTCTCGTTATGGTAATAAATAAAAGTGTGTTTGAATTCCTAGTTTTACGTGAAGTTAGTTTCAAAATTTTTGAGTTTAAATAATTACTTTAACAATAATAATAATAATAATAATAATAATAATAAAGCTCTCTCCCCCTTTGCTGAATGTGATCATTTCTCAAGAACAAGCAGGTTTTGTTAAAGGCAAGTCTATTCATTCCCAGATTTTGCTTGCTAATGAACTATTTCATGAGATTGACAGGAAGACTTTGGGTCATAATTTAGCCATTAAGCTTGACATGGCTAAAGCTTTTGATCGGGTATCATGGTCTTTTCTAAAAGCGGTCCTCCAAAAAATCGGCTTTTCTAGCCAATACATTCATATTATTACTGCTAACCTTGAAGCTACTCACTTATCCATCTTAATTAATGGCATCAGCTATGGGTTCTTCCAGCCAAGTCGAGGGGTGAAACAAGGTGACCCTCTTTCCCCTCTTTTGTTTATTATGGCTTCTGAAGCTTTTTCAAGAGGTCTCAATGCTATGATTAGCAATGGTAGGATTCGGCCGTATAAGAATACTAGGGGATGTCCTATTATATCTCACTTGTCCTTTGCTGACGATTTGCTTGTTTTCATTCATGGTGATAACTCCTCTGTCAATCACTTTAAGGAATTCTTGGATACTTATCAGAAGGCTTCTGGGCAATGCATAAACTTTAACAAATGTTCTTTCTATGTGTTTGACAAGGCAAATACTGATAGTATACAATTTTTTGAGAACCAGCTTGGGATCAGAAGAGCTTTGCCTCCTTTCCACTATCTTGGGGTGCCTGTTTCTAAAGGTATGACTCGAGCCACTCACTGCACTTTCTTAATTCAGAAAATTGATAGCAAACTGACTGGCTGGCACAAAAGGTTTTTATCAATGGGAGGGCGCTTGGTTTTGATTAAACATGTTCTTACTACTATTCCCAACCACATTATGAGTTCTGCCATCATTCCCCGGTCTATTATTGCTGCCATCAATAAAAGGGTTGGTAAGTTTTTCTGGAGTGGTGACTCGAAAGATAAGCATCATTGGATTGGGATTCAGCGCATGCATTACTTCGTGCAAGAAGGAGGGGTTGGCATTCACTCTCTTGAAACTTATCAGGATGCCTTTTTATTGAAAAATTTGTGGATATTCAAATGCAGAGATAATCTTTGGTCGAAGTACATGTATTGCAAATACCACAGGTCTGGGAATATGTCCTTTTGGGTTAATGACTCTCCCGTGTGGAAAGCTCTCTGCAGAGTTCAAGCTAGATTTCCTGATTTCTTTAAAGCTGAAGGTGGCCAATTCAAGCTTCATAATGGTTCATCCGTTTCTTTAGCAGCTATTTACAATCTCATTCGCCCTCGACGAGCAGATAATGATCAATTCAAGCACATCTGGGATTCATCCATCCCCTTGAAGCTCTCTCTCTTCTCTTGGAGACTCTTTAATGACGGTCTTCCCCTTCCTCACAATCTGCAAAAAATTGGTATTCACACTGCATCCTTCTGCCACTTCTGCAGATCAGCCAATGCTACTGCCTCTCATATTCTTTATGAATGCAAATATGTTAGATGTATTTGGGATTTGTTTGTTGCATATTTGCTGCCTTTCAATTCTAGCAGGTTATCTCTTAATCATATGTTGCATTCTTGGTGGAGATTATCAAGATTCAAGGCCATCCATGGCAAATTGGGGATGTTAGTCCCTCAGGTTATCATGTTTGAGCTTTGGCATGCCTATTGCAATTGTAACTGTGGCACACAAGGATTCTTTACTCAAACTATCCTTTCTTGGATTAGAAAGATGATATACAATTGGGGGGTGCTTAATTCAAGGTGTAAATTTGCTGTTCATATAGCCGAATTTGCTGATTTCCTCCCCTCCAATTTCGGCAGTCAACTTCTTAGCAGGAACATGGTCAATCAAGTTGTAGGTATTCAAAGCTCCAATTCAGCTCCAATTTTGCAGATTCAACGTGTCATTAGGGATAACAACTGCTCCATTGGCCATTCATACAGGGAGTCTAATCAAGTCGCTCACAATTTAGCTCTTCATAGTAGACTCTATGTTAATTCCTTCAATTTTGATTCATTTATTTCTTTGCCTAACTATATTAAAGGTTTGATTGTGTCTGAAAGTTTGGGTATGCCCTACTTTCGTTTTTCTTAGTTAGGTTTTTATGACTTGCCATGTTCTATGAAGGGTTTGTTTTAATCTTTTTTATATTAATAAAAATTACCCGGTGGTGCCGCCCATCTTTATTTTAAAAAAATAATAAAGCTCTCCATGCACCACATATAATATTAGCACAAAAAGGGTTAATTATTTCTTAAAATATTAGCACTAAAAGGGTTAATTATTTCTTAAAATTTTCGCTATCATAGTGTGGGAAGTACTTAATTAATGTATTTACAAAACATGATAAAAAGATGAATCAATTTAGAGGTGATGATTTTGTATCTAATACTTCTTTCCTTTCTCTTGATTATTTGTTCCTATAATTATGTTTGTTTTTATTTAGCAGCAAGCTGGTCTAGCAGATTAATTTTCGCGCATTATATCAAGTCCATGTTATTGATATCGTTAAAGACAGATTATGCCCATTGAAAAAAAAAACTATAAATAAGAAAATTTTTATTTATAGTTTAATCTCAAGCATTCAACTCAAATTAATAAAATAAATAAATATTCTTTCTTATACCATGCTAATCCTTAACATTTCTTTTATTTCCAGCCGTTGAAAACTAATTGATAGTGAAACACGTGTGAATCTTTTTTCTTTTTGAGAAAAAAATGAAAAACACGTGTGAATCTTTTGAGTTGGTAAAATAAAATAAAATGAAAAAGAGACGTCATTATTGGAAAAGTCAGTAGAAATAAAATCAAATGGTAAGGAGTAACGAGAACCACATAATCAGTGAATTTGCATTCCCTCCACGAAAGTCATAGTACTACCCAATTAAATTTATGAGGTCACAAGTCTTTGCATCATGCCGGCAAGACTATATCTTGTTCCTGTTAGGTATATTTTTCAACGATAATTGCATACATGCAAATGTGAATTTGAAAAGAAATTAAATATATATAATAAATTTATATATAATAAATTTATAAATATCATACAACCATACTAATTATTACAAATTTATTATCTCAATTTTACATAAAATATTTTATTTCTTTTTTTTTATTTTTAGAGAACTCTTAATTTATTATCACCAAATTAAGTTTAACAATACATAAAATGATTTTAAACGTAATTTATTTTTTCATAAATTACATATAAATATATAACCCTGATTACTTTGTTGCAACTTGGTGATTTATCACATTTTTATTGTCTCTTTATGATTTACATCCACAATTATATTAGTTGACTAAAATAATTGATTAATCTGTATACACAAAAAGAAAATAATTGTCAAGTAATTTTTCTTCTAGTTTAGCTCTTTTAATCATAATTAGAGTTGCTTTTCTAAAAATATTCCATTAGATTAAATCATTCATAACCCTTTGATAACATTTTAAGATAGCAAATGCCTAATTATTTTTTGAGGATTAACCAAAAGTTATAAAGATAACCAAATTGATAACCAAAATTTCCAAAGGATTTCATAATGACAAAAGCATAGATCATGGGATTTTGTCTTTCTTTGTGGTTAAGAAAATATACATGTAGTATGTGTCACATGCTATAGTACTTACTATCTCCTATGCAGTGCAAGTTTATCATAAACTCATCATGGTTTCGAGACTCTATGTAGGCGATAGATTAGAAATACTCAATATATAATTATGAGTTCACTCATCTACTCGAGTTAGTCCATAACTCTCACCTTATGAATAAGACATAATGTGGCATAATTATGTTTTAAGCACGAGCCTATTATGACTTAGATAATATTGCTTGTAAACTATCTCATCTTCACTCATTATATAGACAAACAAAGTTATTAACTTAATAAGAAAGTTAATCATCTATCCAACATGCTCTGTAGAAATAATGCGGAACAGAGAACTCTAGTTTTCATTGAGCAATTTGACAGAAAACTATTTTAGTGGCAATTTGGTAATTACTGTCAAAAAGTTGAAGTTGCAAACTAGGCATTCTAATGGTCTAACTCGATGAAAAAATGGGCCAACGAATCAAACTCATTGCTTTGCAGTAAAGTCTGTCATTTTTTAGCCAAATTTCATTAGTCAAACTCACTGTTTAGACTAAACAGGTCAATAGCAAATTTACCCTTTTATTCATTAACTTTCACTATGTTAAGAAATAACATTAAATATAACAAAAACTTTCAAAGACATGTAAATACAAAACAAATATCATGTTTTGGTATTAATAAATATAGAATGAACATAGTTTAGGAAAAAACAATACATATTAAAATCTACACAATCCTTAAGTCTTTGCATGCTTAATGAATATGTCTTTGGGAATTGGTTTTGTAAATAAATCAATAGCTATATCAAGTGTAGAGATATATCTCATGTTCACCTCTTTGCATGTTACCGTGTATCTCATAAAGTTGTACTTGATATCTATGTGTTTATTCTTGCAATAGAAAATTGAGTCCTTAGTATAGGCAATAGTCGCTTGACTATCAAAATATATGGTCACTAATTTGTTAGTAACACTTAAATCCAAAAGTTTCAAGAATCTTTCAAGCCATACACCTTCTTATACCGATATTGAAAACACCACAAATTCAGCTTCCAATATAGAAAGGGCTATGTATGATTGTTTCTTTCTACTTCAAGAGATAGCACTATTATTGAGAAGAAAGACAAATCCAGAAGTGAATTTTCTTTCAGATATCCTGCCCAGTCGGTGTTTGTATCCTCTCAAGCTTAGTGTTCTATCTTGATAACACAATGAATAATAGGCAATTCTTGTAAATACCTTAATATTCTCTTAACCACTTGTCAATCTACCAAACCCAAGTTTGATTGGAATATGCTTACCATACTAATAGTAAAACAAATATTTGGCCTTGTGCACAACATTACATACATGAAACTTCCAACAACACTTGCATATGGTACATTTTCTATACATTTTACTTCTTCTAGAGTTTTACGACATTGCCCTTGGCTCAAGCTCTCGCTTTTGGCTATGGGGGAGTGTCCATAGGTTTACAATCATGCATATTAAACTACTCAAGTACTTTCTTTATATATGCCTTGTGATAACTCGATTTTTAAAAATATTTTAAAATGGTATTTTTAAAAAAAATATATAACTATTTTACTATATATTAACTTAATATTATTTAAATTATAAAAATATTTAAAAAGAAAAGAAAAGAAAAGAAAAGGAAAGAAGAAAGAAAATATAATATAATATAATAAAAGAAAAGAAAAGAAAAGAAATATATTTATTTATAATAAATGAAGGAAGAAAGAGATTAATGGAGAGAGAATAATTATTGGAGAGAGAGAAAAGAGAGGGGAGAGAGAGGGCAGGTTGGTGTCTCCTTTGATCTATCATCGTCCGGCCAACTTCGAACGACACGCACTGGTTAGGGAGGAGCGCTAGCCGATGATGAGTCCAGGGAAGAGAGGATCACTGCCATCAGTCACCAGAGCCGATCTCATGAGCCGTCCAAAGCCTTTCTGGAGAGTACCGTTGGCAGCTGCTTTCGATGAGGTTTTTTTTTTGTCGTTTTCTTACCTTATTTCTCTGCGATATTGGTATTTTTGAGACATTCTCTTCTCGAGCTTCCTTTTATTATATCATTTATAAATTTTAGAGTACATTTTAGTTTGATCAGAATTCGGCGACCATCCAGTCTTCGACGACTTTTTTGACGAGAAAATAAAATAAATATAAAAGTAAATAAAAAAATAATAAAAAAATAAATAGATAGTAAATATATATAAATTTTAAAATAAAAATATTAACATAATATTCGGTTAAAATTAACTAAGTATATGAATTATAATAATTATTTAGTAATTTATAAAATAAATCACTTAACAATATTTAGGAAATTATAAGCTTAACAATTAGTTATTAGATTATGGGTTAAAATATAATTATTTAATTATTTGATAAAATTAATTGGACTAATTGAACAATATATTAAGTAACTTAGAAATTAATTTATTACAAGAAGTAAATTAGTTATAATTCCGAGTTATTGAAACTATAGTTACGGTTCTAGTAATTAGTTTTTATTATTAAGTTTGTTATTGGGTTAAGTATAATAATAATAATAATTAAATAATATTGTTATTAAAATAGGCATTAATATTTATAAGTTAAATGGAGTTAATTATTAAATAAATTGATTTGTTATTTGATTATAAAATGAATTAAATTAACTAGTTAATATATTATGTTTAAGGATTTATAAAACTAATTATTTGATTAAAATTTGTATTGTCATAATTGGAATAATCAAGTTGTTGTTGTTATTATTATTATTGCTACAAATGTTACTTGAAATTAAGGTAAAGTATTATTAAAGTTAAAGTAAATAAATTATATAATATTTAGTTTTAGTTATGAGATATTTAGAATTTTTTTTAAAGATTATGTATATAAAGCCATGATTTATTTAAAATATTAATTAACAATTGTAGAAACCAATTAAATAATATTAGTGTTGTTTTAATAAATTTATTTTATTAGTGTTATTATTATTATAAGTTATTATTTATGGAAATAAGATAAATGATAAATATAGTATATTAAGTAGTCACCATTAGAGTACATTTACCAAATGTGTTTTAAACTTATTCAAAATTAATTTAAATAGAATATTATTAACTTAATATTTAATAATTATTAGTTTTGTAAAATTATTATTGAGTTGTTATTGAAAATGTTAATGGAGACTATATGGAGCAATTGAGTTGATGTTGACCATTGTGAGCTTATTAGAAGTGTTATTTCTTATTTTATTTTAGGGTCGAGGATGCCCTTATTATATGGGAGTCTCTACCGAAATTTCGGCAGTATCTTTAGAGTCGTCTATTGATCCATATTTTAATAGTTCATGTTTATTGTTTGAAAATAATTTTTAAGTGTTTTTTCATTATCTGTCATATGTTTCTAGGAGAGTTATTGGGTTGTGTCTATTATGAGTTATATATATTAATATAATACTCCACTCTCCTAATTTATATTAATAGCCACATTTGCAATAATTACTATCAACATTAAATTATAAAAACATAATGTATGTCAGTGCATAAGTTGATGGTCTTTAATGCATGTAATATGTGTTTTCTAGATGAGGTTAGGATGGTGTGAAACTACACATGATCGATGATACGCATTATGACATGATGATACTATATGATAACAAATTTATAATTGATGTGACGATGGAGGCAATCTCATTCTCAGTGCTTCTTATTAGTTGGGTAGCACTGTTTGGCTACAGTTGTAACTGCAGATTCTATATATTGAATTCAAAGAAAAACATGTAGAATGAGAGAGCTAGATAAGGGGATCGGCTCCCTAGCTTGGGTTTAGTATGGCTCTATTGACTTACTCTTATCTTTATTTGCTTATGTGATTTATTTGGTTGATTGACATTTGTATCAACCCTTTATGTATGAGATAGTTGTATTATATTAATTACTATATAGCTTATTGAGTTGAATATTCATTCCTATTCACCATTTTTCCTCAGGTTGGAGGTTGAGCGAAGAAAAAATATTTTATCGAGTCATTTTGCCTTTCATGTTTCGGCAGGAGTGTTATTTGTATATATTTTATTGTATAATTATGTTATAATTATTTTCTAGAACTTCATATGGTATTTTTTTCTTGTCTATCTTTTATTTAGTTTCATTATTTAGTTAAATACGTTTATTAACCAATGTTTGATGATGATGTGAAGTTGTGATAATCATGCACAATTAATGGGACCAATTTTGAGACAATGACGACTGTTATAATCTAAATTTCTCCAAAAATGAGTTGTCAGACTTGCTAAGGGTTCCTAAAATCACGTGTTTTTTTTATTTTCTAGTGCCAGTCACGTGCCCTTGGATTGGGTTGTGACATGCCTCTTGAGAAAGAGAGAACAATTTCTTCTATCAATCTCTCAAAATCTTTACTTCAACAATATATATGACCTCACCTATGTCTTTCATTTCAAAATTAGTTGACAACTACTTTTTAATGTGATTCAGAAGCACTTTGTTGTTTTTTGGCAATTAGGATGTCATCAACATATAACGACATTATGCTAAACTTCTTTCATTCATTTGATGTAGATATAATGCTCCTCATCTATCATAGTAAAATCATTTTTATAAAATAGCATTATGAAAGCAAATATTCTGTTATGTTAAAGATTGCTTAAAGCCATAAATTGACTTTTTCCAACCTATAAATTTTGTTTTCTTAGCCTTGTTTGATGAAGTCTATAGGTTGTTTTGCATGGGTTAGACTCACATCCATGGATTAGGTCACATTCTTGCACATGACCCATGGTCTGGGAACGCCTACACTTGTTATGCAATGTGTGGGCTGCACGCATTGCCTTGTTAGCTGATTTGACAGGCCGGGTTGGGTCTGGTTGGGGGGGGGGGGTGTTAAATTGTTGGAGTTTATTTTATATGGTCAAAATTAATTTAGGAACCCTCTAACCTAGTGTTTTTATTATCACAATAGGTTAATTACAATTAATTTTTTAATTCTAGAAAATTAATTCTATCGATTTCAAGACCAACTTTTGAAGGCTATAACTTATTCAATTTAATTACGATTTGAGCAAATAAGGGGGGTTAAATTGTTGGAGTTTATTTTATATGGTCAAAATTAATTTAGGAACCCTCTAACCTAGTGTTTTTATTATCACAATAGGTTAATTACAATTAATTTTTTAATTCTAGAAAATTAATTCTATCGATTTCAAGACCAACTTTTGAAGGCTATAACTTATTCAATTTAATTACGATTTGAGCAAATACTATGTCGTTTTGAAGCTCTATATGCTTGCTTTCAATTGGCATAAAAATATCAAACACATAGTAAATAAAAACATAGTATTTTAAGCTCAAACATACCAATACGATCATGATTAAAAGCATGTAATTAACTAACATATTAGCAAAAAATTAATCAATTACATATAAATAATTGATAAAATTGATAGAACACAAGTATGTGCCTTTGATATCAATGTTAGAATATACCCATATATAACAAATGGGTGAGATATTACATCTGAAGATATCAGTGGAATATTTTGACTAAAACTTACGCTACTTATTGTCAGAAAATCACCAAAAAAGGAAAAAACTCGTGTTCAAAACAATCTCACAATTACACTCTTACTCACAAAGAGAAAATTACTTGTGGAAAAAGAAATTTTGCAGAGAACTTAAGAAAGAAAAACTATAGATATGAGACTATATTCTTCTTCTCATTGAGATATTTTAGTCGAACTTCAACTATTATTTTTTTTCTTTTTAATTAGGAGTTTATTAAAAATCATAATCTCATTATAAATAGGATTCCTAATCTCTTTCATACTCTACATATATTTATCCAAATATAATACTTAATCATTTTTAAGATATTTTTGACCTATACAGTAGCAGAATCAAGATTTAATTAAAGGGGGTCAAAGTTTTGAAGCAAGAAACAAAAAATTACATTCGGCATATAAGTTTATTATAAGTAAATTCATGATAAAATTAAATAAAAATATTTTTTAACATTATAGTTGTACGATAACTAAAATTTACTTTTGATTTCTATAAGTTATGTCAATAATGTTTATATTCATTTATTATTATTATTATTATAAATTTAAATTTCTTGTACTAATGTTAGCAAAGAAATTCAAATAGAATTAGATAAAAAAAAATCATAATTGACTATTGACCAAAATTAAATAACATATTAACAAAAATAAAATAATAATGAAAATAAAATAAAAAATGAAAAATAATATATATTTATTTATAGTTGGAATTAACTGTGGCACGAGACACAAATATAAATAATTTTAAATCAAATTTAATTTTTAAAAAAATTTAAGCATAATAAAAAATTTTAAAATAATTTTAAAATATAGTGGTGTGGAGCAGGGGCAAGAGGGGATTCTTCATGGATCACCTACCCTCTGTTGTTGTTCCACCCATAGACGTGTAGATCTTACCCATTTATCATGTACGGACTCAACCAAAAAAACTAAATAACAAAAATGTTTATTTGAATCAACTGGTTGGTTACAATCATCTAACATGCGGAGATCAATCTTTTCACATTATGAAGTGTATGTGAAATTTCTAAAAAAAAAAGAAATTTATGATCTAAAATGATGAAAAAAATAGATAGAATTAATGATGGAGAAATTAATATAGATTGAATAATTAGATTGGTTATGAGCCTATGAGGAGTTGAAGAGTGTGTTGTCATCTTCTCTCTGAATATTATTAAAAGGATTTTGTAGCTTCATGCAGGTTTAGCGATTAGAACTCTGATCAAGAAATACCAGCATTCTTATATAGAATTTCCTAAAATAAAAGAACGAACTCTGAGAGGATTATGTTAACTAAAATTGTATGTAAAATTTTTAATTAACGATACAATTATTTTTTAGTTTGTAGTGTAACTCTTATCAATTAATTACGTAATTCTTATTTACACAAGTTAGATAAGGTAATAGTTAAATTACAAAACGAGTTTAGAGATTTATAAATTAATTAAGGTATTTGAAAAATTATAAAATCTAAATTTATATGCAAATTTCACAATTGCTTATATAATTTTTAATATCTTCTATAACTCCTCATTATAATTATATAATGTAATTTTTCAGTATAAAAAAATAAATCGAGAGAATTATATATAATATTTTATTGTCTATTTTTTTAATAATTTGTACTGTTAACGTATGTAATTTAATTTATAATAAGTTACATATTGTGATACTTTTATTGCAAATAGAAAATTAAAATATCTTTGAAAAATTATATAAAACCTGAATTTTTATATAAACTTTATATTTGCTTATATAATTTTTATAATTCTTATATTATATTGGGCTTGTAATTTTTATTTTGAAATAATTTATAAAGTTTAGTGAATTATAAAATTCATTGAAAACAATTTAAAAACTAAAATATTAAATATGGTTATATAATTTTATTGATATAATTTATAATAGTATATTATTATATTATGTAACCTTTACATGTTACCTGTTGATTTGTAAAATAGATTTAAATAATTTTAAGATATACTCTTAAAATGATCAATAGTTAGGTGTTTACACTCAAAATAAAAATTTAAATTCGAGTCTATAATCCTAGTGAAATTATATTTTTTTTTATTAATTACATATAACAGAAATAACACACTCTACTCACTAAACTATGCCTTAAAGTTGACGAACAATTAAAGCAATTGGACGTTAGTTGGCATTGTGAAGATGAGCTAAAGGACGTTGAGCAATACACAGAGAGAGCAGGGATTAAAATTGCGAAATTAGTGGACATGGTTATTACAAGTTACTCCACAACAAACCTATAAAAATCCATAATAGACCAATAATGATGAGAGATCAACAAAATCAATAAAAAAAACAGCAATACAACAAAACTCTACGGAAAAATCAACTGCAAAAATATCAATTATATTTATAACAATTCAACTACCACAAAATTTCACAGCAAACAAAATCAATCAAAAAATAGCCATATTCTTCAGTTCAAATTCTAGAAAACTCCTGCGTCCAACCACTTTTTCTTTATTGCACGGATTGGCCTTATTAATAATACGTATTATAGAAATAGAAACGCTAGCACAAGGGCCTTTTTCCAAATATATATATATATTTATTTATTTTTGAATTTGACTGGCAATTGAAATGGAAACCTCACCATCTGAGTCTGTCTCCACTCTCCAATATCAGTTAAAGAAGGGCTTTCAATTCCTCAGCCAAATTTGAAATAAACTTATCCTGAACATTTTGATTCAACAAGAAGTCCTTCCATTTTTTGTGGTTTGCCCTCAGAGACTTACATGGCTCTTTATCAACCTCCCCCATCACTTTTCTTACTGCCTCATTAATGTCATCTTTCCCAAAATAACCATCTTCATTTCTTCTATATACCTCCACCCCAGCTTTCATGTCACCAGAAAAAAAGAATGGAATTAAAGAATTGATCAACCTTCAATGGCAACAATACCAATTGACAATCATTCACTATACCTTCAATCAAAGAACTAAACCCTGAATGGCATAAATAACAACCCACGCTATCATGTGCCAATATAAGCTGTCGAGGAATCCAACCTGTGCAGTGGTGGAATCAGAAATTAAATCAAAGAGGGCAAATTTTTTGAGCCAAAAAAAATTATAGGCTAATTGAATTATTTAGATTTTAGTAAACTTTAGATATTTATTGTTTTATATTATTTATTAAATTTTAAAAAAATTATTAAATTTTTTACATGCCTTTTTATTTTAATTTTTGGATCTCTTCCCATCTTTTGTACATATATATATATAATTATATATAGTATTGACTTTGTTTGTAACATATATTAAATTAAATTTTATAAAAATACTATTTCAAATAAGAATATTAGTTTTACTCAACTATGATTAGGAGCGAAAGCGGATAAATTATCCGCAAAAATTATTCTACTTAAGGCTGAATCTATTTATATTTAAAATATCTGAACTTGTCTCAAATCTGATTATAATTATATTTTTACTATTTGCATTCGTTCCAAATTCGTTTAATATTGTTCATTTACTATTTGAAAATGTTTCATTACTCGTTTAAATATAAAAATATAATAAAATTTTAATTATAAAATTATATTTATCTCAATTAAATAATTACAAATAAATATTTAACACTAATATAATTTTACAGCAATAATTTCATACTATATAATTATATAATTAAAATAAAATATAATAAATATATAATTAAAATTTAATAAGATATAATTAATATATATAATCGGATTCGGATAATAAGTATTCAAAAATAAATACTCGTACTCAATTCGAACACATCGTAAGTAATAAAAATATTATTTATACTCATTTAAACTCGTTTATAAATTATCCATATTATATATAAACATGTCGAAACAAATCATGTAACAAAAAATACCTGACCATTGATATCATACCTACAATCAACAGCATGCTCGTTGTAGCGTGAGGTACTCACGCAGTACAATATAGCCAATGCTACATCTGAGGCAGCAACTGCTATGCACGTAAGACAATCTTGCATCTCAGATGGTGGTTGAAGATGACAACAGCCGTAGTGCATGCACTAGCAGTGACAGACTTACGTTAGGGCAAGAGCCCGATTGAATTTTTTTCTATATATATATATATATATACATATGTAGGGATAGGTGTACAATTAAAGGAAGTGAAGGATATTAAAAAAAACTAATAATAAGATGATTGTTATTAAAAATTGGTTTAGAAGAGGACAGGATAAAAATTTAAGTTTAAATAAAAAATTTTGTGATTAAGCATGTAATACATAACAAAATAAATAATAATAATAAAAAAATAATAAGAGAGAGAAGAGAGAGAAGAAGAAAAGAAATAAAGAAGAGAGAGAAAAGACACAGAGAAAGAGATAAGAGGCTATCGGAGAAAATCTCAGAGCTATTGCCTTTTGGTACTCAAATTTTGACATGAGCCAGACCAGGGAAACCATCGCTCGATGACGCTTCCAACTCCATCAGTCTCGCCGCCAACGGCCACCGGACGACAATTCACGCACCGTCTGAAACTTCCTGTGTAGTACTACTGTCAACAACTTTGATTGGATTTTTTAACTATTTTTTGACCTCCTTTCACCGTGATTCAGGTACCATTAGACTCTTCTCCCCCTGAGCTTTATTTTGGTATATCATTTGTAATTTTTAGAATAAGTTTAAATTTGATCGGAATCCAGCCAAAGCCGAAACTTTCGACCAATTTTTTTGGCTAGTTTCAGGCAATTGAGGGAGAGTGACTTGTATTTTTAAAATTATCTCTTCGAGAAGAATGCGTTGATACCCAATTTGCTATCAGAATCTTTTGGCATGATTTTTTAGTGAAACTAAGGCGATGGACCGGTGAGAGAAATTTTAACAAAATTTGTCAGGCATTAAATAATTATTTTTAGTGAGCACGAAATTATAAATTGATAAGATTATTAATTAGTAAATATTAAGATGAAATTTAAGTTATTAAATAAATTAAGCAACACCGAATATATTAATTAACTAGAAGTTCAGAGATTCAATTTTACGGATAAATTATATTATTGGTTCGGTCAAATTTTAAATAACTAAATAATTACTTAGAGAGTCTAAGATTGTCATCGTAATAATTGTATGATATTATTTTTAGTAGACCATCCCGTATGGGATTCTATCATTCCCTAGTTGGGCAGTTAACGTAGTCCAGTTTCTTTATCCAAATTGTGAGTGATACTTTCTAATGTATTTTTCTATACTTCATGCATTGCATTAATGCATGTATATATTATTATTGATAATAATATGCATTATTTAGAACATAAAAATTTAGCATTTGCTTATGTTGTGTAATTAATGTGATGATGAATAATTGTAATTGCTAGTTGAAAATTGGAATGATATAGGAACTATGTAGAATGAGATTTGACTGTGAAATTAATGTGATATGATGATGAGTTTAGGACTAGCGTGATGGTGGGGGCATTCTAATGCTCAGCGCTGCTTGACTTAGGTCATGACGACAGACCTAGTATTTATTAGATGTCAAGAGCTTATTTTAAAATAAAAGAGCCAAATAGAGAGATCAACTCCTCATATTTGAGGTTTAGAATGGTTACTGTAGACTAAATTCCATTCTTAGATGATTATTTGATAATTTTATGTTGACACGATGCATGAGCATCTCTTGTACCGATATTAGCATAGTAGCCAAGACAGGATACCAGGTGGGTATATTGATCGATATTATTTATTGAGTTGAGACGCTCACTCATGTCTCACTCTTATTTTTAGATTTTCAGGATGAGCATTAGTATTATTCTCATCCAGTGATTCTGCTTTTAGTCTCCGACAGTGAATTTATCTATGAACCTATTAAATATGTAGTTATGTGTATCAGATTGTAATTCTACTATGTAGACTTTGAAAATTTTAATTTTTTTAAATGTTATGGATTTATTATTGTTTCTGTTGATGAATGTAATTATTTGAAAGTTATTGTTTCTTATGTCAAATCAGGCTGATTGAGGGGTTTGGTGTCTCGAATTTTTTGCCCCTTAGTACTTGTGCATGCCCTAAGATCGAGTCGTGACAAAGCAATTTATTATTTTTTAACTACTTTTTTCTTTTAATTGTTTTTTAAATAGAAAAACTAGGTTTTCAGAAGAAAAAAATAATATAGTCCATAACAATATAGCTCTTTTAGTTAATATGATACATGCAAAATTATTTTTCATTTTCAAAAATGATATTTACTTTTAAATTGTATTTTGAAAAATAATTTTTAAATTAAAATAACGAGTTATTATAAAAATGAGTTATGTTATGGATATGCACAAAATAATAAAATTTCTAATTATATTATTAGTAGTAATAAGCTTTGCAAGAAATTGGTTCACTTGAAAAAACATTGCATTTAACTATTGGTATAATTTGCTAATGATATTAGTTTTGACCTCATATGTTATATTAATAATAAAATTTGTTAAGAATTCATTATGTAATATAAGCCCTGACTGATTTAAAATCTTGCACACCCCCGTGCACTGGTATAGATTATTTATAGTAGGGTTGTTCATCCGGCCCGCTGACCCGATCAACTCGCCTCAACCCGATCGATTTGGATCGAGTTATAAAGATGTAAGGCCGGATCTCTAGTTCAAAGAATAACCCGTTCTCATTTCGGATAAGGCTTCTAGCTTGAGAAAAAAAATCTTAGGTGAACCCGGCCCGGCCCGAGATATACTTACATAATATTTTTTTTAATATTTTTTGTTAAGGATATTTAATTTACCTCATACCTCTCACTCCCTTGACAAATACACATTCACAATCTCTCTCTCGCACGGTCTCACTCTCATCCAGGCCTCACACAGAGCCTCTCTCGGTCTCTCCCATCCCAGCGCAACACTTGGCAGCCACCTTGCCTTCCTCTTGTTCGACCGGCGATGGACGACCGGCGCCAATGGTGGTGCAACGGTGGATGACATTTCACAGGTAAGTATTTTGTTTTTATACTTTTTTAGTTTTTTTTTTAATTTTTTCATAAATTATTTTAGATTTTTATTTTTTTCATAAATTTGTAGGTTGTTATTTAAGGGGTTGTATACTCACTCAAAATCTCAAAGTGAAAGTGAAAGATTTTTTAAGGTTAGGGTTTTCAAAGTTTAATTTACTAATTTAGGGGTTTTTTTTATTGGTTTTTTGAGTATTTGTTATTTAATTTTTTCTTGATTTTGATTTCGTTTACAGGTTTAATGAAATTATGTTTTAGTTTTTTTTATTTTGATTTTGAGTTTGTTTGTAAATTTCTAATGTTTTTCTGCTTTCCTTACATCTATAATTGGATGCAAATACCAATGTTTTAATTTTATTAGTTTATGATGTTGAATTGGTATGTCTGTATTTGCATCAACAGACCACCGACAGACCACTGTTTATGCTAAAATTGTTTCTTTGGTTTTGTCTTATTTTCAAATACCATTAAATTATAAGTTGAGCGCTAGAGGCCCCACCCATGGGCCTGTGTGGCCCGAATAGCCTGGGCCTCTAGGACCATAGGTCGGGCCTCGAGCACAATTTTAATTCCTGAGATTACTTCGGACCAGGCTTTGGGTCAGGGCCAAATTCGGCACAGCCTGGCCCGTGTATAGTCCTAATTTTCAGAAGCAGTGACAGCGTTGGCAATAAAGATTCTTTAGATTTGAAAAATCAGCTACAGGTTGAAGACAATGGTATACTTATAATTATGAGCTAACGGCGTTATCATAATTTTTATTAATGTCAATATCATAATCCAAATTAAGTTTATGAAATAAAATTCAATAGTATAATAGAATGAAATGATTAATTTTTGATTTTTTGATTTATTTAATTAATTTTAGGAATAAATTAATTTAGTTAAATTTTAAGATTCTATAAAAATTGATTAATTTTCTAAGTATTATTTGCAAAATTTTTCTTAATTTGATTAGTAAAATTTTAGTTACTTTTTGATTTAAATTATTTTTGTAATTAATTTTAGAAATTAATTATTATAATTAAAATTTAAAATTCTATACGATAAATTCTAATTAATTATTTTTCTTAATATAATTTCGCGATCATTCTGCGAATTAAAACCCTGAACAAAAGGGATGGATTTTTAAGAGATTTCTGTCTGTAGTATCTTTCGCTTGTAATTTATTGTCCTTGCAAACCCATTGCTGAATAATTATATTTCTTTTACCCTAAAACATTCCAGCAGTTGAAAACTAATTGATAAGTGTGTTGCAAAAATCTGTGCCCAAACCATTCAGCCTGGCCCAATCTAATGCGACCGAGTTGGGCCGGCTAGAACAATTATTTGAGTCGGGCCTCGAATTTAAATTTACAGTCTTATTAAAACTTGGGCCAAATTTCGAGCCCAAAAAAATCTCTTAAACTAATCCGGCTTAATCTTTATAATATATAAAATGAAAAAAGACCCTTTTAAAAAGTCAGTAGAAAAATCGGATGGCAAGGACCAATGAGAACCACATAATCACTGAATTGACTAAATGACCAATTATCTCCACAAAAGTCATAGTACTACCCAATTAAATTTATTTTTTGCAGGTTACAAGTCTTTACATACTGACGGCAAGACTTTACAATAATTACATACGTGCACATATGAACTTCAAAAAAAAGGAATTATATGTGTAATAAAATTATAATTATCATATTAATTATCACAATTTTATTGTCAATTTTAAATACAATATTCTATTTTTTTTTTATTTTTGAACTTTAGAGAATTCGCAATTATATTATCAGGTGACAATGTATAAAATGATTTTAAAAGTAATATATTTTTCCATAAATTATATATAAATGCATAATCCTGCATAATATCAATATTAATGTATACAAATGGGTGGCATCAAACTAACAAATACTAAAATAATCAATTAATGAACAGAAATACTAAAATAATAAACAGCCGATTATTTGCTAAGTCATTAATCCAATAGCAAATCACTTCTAGAAAAATGAATAATGTACTCAAAGACAAAGATTAAACTTATTTTTTAGTATTATTTCCACCCACAAAATAAAAATATTTTTTTCCTCTCAATTATTATAGTTCAAACTCCACTATACAAAAAATCATGGATTTCTCCTCTCATCTACTAGGAATTTCAAGGGTTTTAACGTTAGTCCTTCTGTTATACAAGTACAATATATGGAGGACAAGAATCATAGCCTCAGAAATAGAGGGTTGTTATTAGCCCCAGACCCATTAGGAACCTTGCCAATTATTGGTCATCTTCATAAATTAGTTAGAGAAAAAACACTTGCTCGATCCTTGGGTCGTCTAGCCGATGAATATGGCCCCATTTTCACAATTTGGCTTGGAGTCCACCGCGCAGTGGTGGTTAGCAGTCATGAAGTAATTAAGGAATGTTTCACTACTAATGATAAATTCTTGGCTTCTAGGCCAAAATCAAGTCATGGAAAGTATTTAAGTTACAATTATGCAGCTTTTGGTTTTGCATCTGACGGTCCTTGTGTGCGAAACATCCGTAAAACAGTTCTAATTTCACTCCTCTCAAGTCATAGGATCAAGTCACTGAGGCATGTTCAGGTCTCTGAGGCGAACAGTCTGATCAAAGATTTATACTCGCGTTGTTTGAGCAATGAAGAAAGCTCAAGCAAGATTGATATTAGTGAATTGTTCGACCATCTGACATTAAATATGATCACAACAATGATTACTGGGAAAAAGTATTTTAGTTGTGGTAATGATGAAAATGAAAAGGGAAACGAATTGGGAAATTAATGAAGGAATTTATGTATATATCAGGATTTTTTGTTGCTTCGGATTTAATTCCATTCTTATGGTGGATGAGTTTTTTTGGATCTGATAAAGTAAAGAAGCGTCTTATGAAGGAATTCGATTCTGTTATGCAAAGTTGGATTGATGAACATAAATTGGAGTTAATAAAACTAGCGATGATGATGATTTCAAGAACTTGGCTGAAGATGATGATGATTTCAAGAACTTGGCTGAAGACTTCATTGATGTGATGCTAGCTACACTCGAAGATGATTTCTTCGGTCATTCTAAGGAAAACATCATTAAAGGAACAGCAATGGTATGTTTTCTTTGCCCTGAGCAAACAGTACATTATATTCAATTAAAACATTAAAACATTGAGTTTATCATTTTTTTTTCCACTATTATATATCTCAATATTTTTTTCTATGTGGCAATTTCTTGCACTTAAAATTCCAATAATTCCGAATTTTTAATCAGGGTCTTAATGCTTAAAAAAGCATTAATTGAAAAATTTTAGAACCCATTCATATTTTATATTGGTTTTAAATTTTGGTTGTGGTTATATAATACAGAATTTAGTTCAGTGATTAAAGTTGTTTATTGGGCTGAGTTTGAACTCATTTTACAACCTTAATTAGTTGTTGTAGTAATGAAACATCAAGTAATGATATGAATTTTATTTGTAGATTCTTATAATAGCAGGCGCAGATACAACATCAATCACCCTGACATGGATTTTATCCAATTTATTGAACAATAGACATAAAATGGTCCTTGCCCAACAAGAATTGGACCTCAAAGTTGGGAAAGATCGATGTGTAAAAGTTTCTGATATTGAAAACTTGTATACCTTCAAGCCATTGTCAAAGAAACATTCAGACTATACCCTCCAGGCCCATTAGCAAGTCCACATGAAGCAACGCAAGATTGTTCGATTTCTGGTTGTCACATACCAAAAGGCACACGTGTGTTTGCTAATTTATGGAAATTGCATAGAGATCCAAAGGTTTGGTAAAATCTGATGAGTTCTTGCAAGAAAGATTAATTACAAGTCAAAGTAATTTTGATGTTTGAGATAGGGCTGTCAATGAGCTAAGCTAATCGAGTTCGGTTTAAATTTCGATTCGGTAAAAACTCGTTTAGGCTCGAGCTCGAATTATTCGTTTGTTAAATGAGCTAAGCTCAAGATGAGAAATACTCGGCCCGTTAGCTCCTGAGCTGACTCAATTAAAAAATTCGTGAGTTAAGCTCGTATGGTAGCTCGTTTAGTATATTGGATTAAAAATATATATATATTAATTTATATATATTAAATTATATATGTGAATATATTAATTTTTTAACTAATTTAATTTATATAATTTATTAATATATGGTATATGTGATAAATAAATTAAATAATATATAATATAAAATAGCTTAGTAATTTATAATAAAATATAAAATTATAGTAATATCATATTTTATTTTTAATAATATATAATTATATTGTTAATCTTTAATAAAAATATAAATTTTAATATATTTTTTATGAAAATATAGAGAAGATGAATGAAAAATAAAAGATGAAATAAGTTGATTGAACTTGTTAAACTTATTTAAATCAAGCTTGAATTTAAGCTCGAGATATATGATATATAAGCTAGCTTGATATAAATTCGGACTCGGTTCGGGCTCGACTATTTTATAATAAGTCGAGTTTAAATTTTTTAAAATTTGGTTCAGCTTAATTATAGTCCTAATTTTAGGTCAAAATTTTGAGTTTTTACCGTTTGGACCAGGAAGACAGTCCTTGCCTGGCCTTAATTTCGCAATAAAAGCAATACATTTGACTCTTGGTAGGTTGCTTCAGGCATTTAGCTTTACTACACCATTTAATAAGCCAGTGGATATGACTGAAGGCATTAGCATTACCCTGCCTAAGGTCACTCCTTTAGAAATCCATATTACCCCGCAACTACGCTCTCAACTGTATATATGAATGTAAATCAAAAGTTCAGCCTACTATTCTGATTTATATTAAGATAATCCTACGTTTGGAATGAAAAAATAAATGAGTTTATATATGATAACTGTCACATAAATATTTAGTGTTCGGCATTTTAATTATAATAATTCTCATTATATCAATATATATATATATATATATTGTGATGTTAATACTCTCGTACAAATAAGAAATTATGTATATTCTCTATTTAGAAAATTGAATTTCTTAAGAATTGAATTTAAGTTAATTAGATCTTATTAATTTTTGTAGTTAAAATGAGATAATTTATGGAATCCAATTTTTTGAGTATAAAAAAGGATTAATGAATTCAAAGTAAATAAATTTCACTTCACTTACATATAAATTTAATTAATTAAAACTTAATTTATCATCAACTTACCTAATAATATATCATAATCCACTATAGTTTCAATATTATTAATTATTATTAAATGAATATTATAGTTAAATAAAAAAGCTAAATTGAATTTATTATTTATGTGAGGAATTTATAATATTTTTTTAAAAATTGAAATTAGTTATTATTACCAATTTTTATAGCTTTCAAGTTGTCACGGCTTGATTTCAAGTTTGTAATTTCGTTTCCATCAAATATTGTAGTTTCATACATGTAAGTTCTTGTTGAAATTTTCTTATAATTTTTTCCCCATTTCTCATTTAGATCAATCCAAAATATAATGATACACGATGGCAGAGCTACTTAATGTTAAGGAGGTGTATAGAAACCCTCTGAATTTTTAAAAAAAAAAATCTCTCTCTCTCTCTCTCTCTCTCTCTCTCTCTCTCTCTCTCTCTCTCTATATATATATATATATAAGCCCTCTAATTTTTTTACAGTTCCCCCTCTAAGCCCATATAAAATTTTTAAAAGTACTCCTTGAGCCCTAATCACATATAAAATTAATATAATATGAAAATTTTTAATTTTGTGGCACGCTAGTTTATTTGGTGAAGTGTTATTCTTTTCATTTAGTTTATAAAAGATTAAACTCTAAAACTCAAATAAAAAAGAGTTATAGATTGAAGAATATTAATCAAGGAAGAAATTTCTGAGAAGCATATTGAACTGAACTTAATTGTTTCACCATCTTTTTATAAAAATCAATAAGAAAATTGAATTTTTAATCTTTATATATTGTTTAGTTCTTTTTATTTTGGTTGGTTTGATTTTTGATATTTCCATCACTTATTCACATTTTTATTTTTCTCTTTCAAAAAAGCATGGCATGTCAATATGCCATTATAAAAAATAAAAAAAAAAACTTATCATTTGCTATTTGTCTCATATTCTAGTCCAAGAAATTTGGTTGCCACTTTGACAATTTCAAAATATGAAATAATGTTGTAGATAATTGTAAAAAGTAATTTAAAATATTATAATAATTATATTAGTAGATTGTTATGATATAATTTTTTTTATCTTTTTTTAGAAGATAATTTTTTTTATCTAATATTAAAAAAAAATTATAAATATAGATGTGTGCCTCTAATCTCAGGATCCTGACTCTATTATTAATGATATATCGAAAATTAACTCCAAATAATTTAGAGTTTTTAAGCTTTACCGCAATTCAGTATAATTTACATAGATTATTATATAGATACTCATGTGATTATATAAAATAATTATTACTCTTTTCCTTAATTATAGTTCAATCATTTAACTCAATTGATCAGTTTTTATTTTAAAATTCAAATTTTTACAAAAAGAATATTCAAAATATTTAAAATAAATTTGATTTGATTTGATAATTATTAAAAAAATTATATTAATTTAATTGTTCATTTTAAAGTATATTGAATTTTTTTTATATCATTATTTTATAGTCGAACTAGATAAGACCATAATAGCAGTGAAACTCCCCACTTGAGTTTTCTATACCCAAAAATTAATTATTAGGGCAACATGTCAAAAATTAAGTTTTTTTTTTCTTATTGATAAAAAATTAGTAATTTTATATAACATATATTTATTTATAGATGAATTGGAATTGAAAACTTATCAAAAAAATTTTAAAGATTCAATTCTCCAAACACATAATTTTCTTCATAAATATACACATAATCTTCTTCATAAATTGTGATTTGAGTTATCATCGGCTAGCTATCAGATATGGTATTTAGATATTGGTTCAAACTCTTTCTTGATAGTATGTGAGGGTTTGGGAGTGTTTGTAGTGTAGATGCCAGATGATTGAAGTCTTATCTGTCCAGATCTAATATGAGACCTTCTATCTTTGGATCTATCAAAGCTTTGGTAGACCCCTAATAAGAAGCGGCCGAAAGGATAACATGTCAAGGATTCACCTCTCGAAGGTTTGAATTTTTTGGCTTTAATTTTAGTCTAGATGCTAGTGAGTTTGCATAACCTAATTCATGTTTGTTTTTCCTGATGCCTAATACAGATTTTGTGAAGGTTGTCCCTTTAGTAGCTTCCAAATACTTGCCTCCCCTGCTAATTTTAGAAATTTTCATGTTTTATATTCATGTGGATTCCTATGCTTTAATATTAGAGGTAAATAAAGAAGCGGCACAACTTTCCAATCGAAGTTCCCTGGTTTTTTTTTTTTTTTTTTGGCTTTAGGAACCGTATGAGGGAATCACACTTTCTTCCCTTTGATTATCTTGTTGAAGAGGTATTAAATATTAATCTTTCTACCTCAAAGACTCTTGAAGTCCTCTATTGTGAAGCGCTTTCATAGTTTGATCTTTTGGCTCTTAGCCTTGATGTGCAGCACAATTGTTTTTCCTATCATTGCATTTCTCCTTACCTCGCCAAGAGTTTGTTTCGATCGAAGGAATGGATCCATATCTTTGTTTGCACCCATATAGGGATTGACCCACTGCCTGTTCATATGTATGGTTGTAAAGGGCATGGGTCCTATAACTGCCGGTTTCAGTCGGGGGAGCTTTTACTATTCTCATTCTCCCAAGTTGCAAGCTTTTATATATAATGTACTTGAATCTTTGTAGTTTGGCTAGCTTCTGGCTTTTTACCCACTTCTTGGGTTTCTGTGTTTCTTTTATGTTATGAATGAAATTTCTATCTTCTTATTGGAAAAAAATCTCTTTCTCGAAAGGGGGTTTCTAAATCGTTACTGAAGGCAAGTTTTACTTATTTTACAAAAAAATATTAACATAAAATTTAGAGAATTAACTTTTCTTAATATGTCACATGATACGAACCACTAGTATAACGACTAGCGGTTCATATCAGTTAGGTATCAGAATTTATACTCTAAATTAGATTCCATACTATTTATTTTATCATATTTTATTAGTTCTTATTCTTGTTCATCTCCATTAAAAAAAACAGAGTAAAAAAAAGAGAATAAAAAAATAAAAAAGAATAATAAGGGGAGTATGATATGATAATAGGTAGATAGTCAAAGAAGACCAAGTAAGCTTTACAGGAATAATAATTTTAGAGACGCAAAACTAGATATGAAGCTAAATTTAAAGGCTAGAATATTAATTATGAAAACATTAGAGGTGAAAGAATGCAATTGGTGGCATATTATATAGTTTTTAGATTTAGATAGATTTGACATTTAAAGCTTTGATTAAGATTTCAATGATCTTAGAATTCTAAATTGAGAAACTAATCTTCATAAAAATTTTAAAGGACTTCATAATGGGTTATTTGTACAAATTCAAAGGCCATAACTCAAGTTTAGGAAGCTCAAATTGAGTGATTTAAAAGCTTAAATTTATTTATACTTCAAGAGCTACAATTTTTATGAGAGCCCAAGCCCATATTTAAAATTTATCAGATAGAAATATGGCTTCAAATTTCTAAATGAATTTTATATTATTCTTATATTTTTATTTTGTTATGATTTTTTTATTAGGATATTCTTATTTTGAATTATTATCAATTGTAATAAGTGATTTTATTTAGTTTAATTAGATTTTTCTAAATTTATTATATTTCCTAGTAATATAAGGAAACGTTGATTTGATTCCTAAACAATATTGTTTCCTACTATGTTAAGAATTTTCTTGTAGCCAATATAAAGGCACCTATCTCTATATTGTAATTAGTTCAGTTTTGATCAACAAAAGTTGAAAACTTTATTCTTATGAGAGATTATTATCTTTTGTTTCTTGATTTTTGTTTGAATTAATTTTTAGATATAGAATTAATTATTTGAGTGTTTTAATACTAAGGAACTCTTACATTGTTAGATTTAGATTAAGGCATTGTGGGCATGCTCACCTCATCATATCTCTTAAATTTCTTCTCTTTTCAAATCCAAATGGAAAATATATATATATATATATATATATGCTGACCGAAAATAGATAAATAAATAATGCTAAACTTGACAGATTTAGGCATTTTCTAGTCTCTAGTGTAGAGCTCTTGACCTACCTGAGTGGTATGAGCATTTGTCTCCAGTAATCCCATCTCCACAAAGACCTTTTCCTCAACTTCCACTAATTAATCTCCCTCACCAACCTATTGTCTTTGCATTAACTCTATGGAACCTTCCTTAAAAGAGCTTGACGACATCATAACAAGGACTAAGCTTATGGTTTGTTCAAATATTAGCCTAGATTTGAAACTTGACCCTAATATGTCTAAAACCATTATTAAAATCGTCCTCGCTGGAAAAATCTTATCCCTGAGACCCTTTAGTTTGGGAATAGTCAAAAACATTTTGGACAAAGCCTGGAGATTTCCCCATGGCATCAACGTTTTGAAAAGGGACTTCAATACCTTTGTCTTTGTCCATTAGAAACTAAATGGAATATTTTTGGGTCTCTACTTATCTTGAAGCACTGGGACTATAGGTTATCCTAGAAAACTTAAAGCTCTCTAAGTCACCTTTTTGGACCCAAGTACACAAACTCTCTTCAAGCCTCATGACAGTTGATAAGGCCATTATCATTAATTGCTTTAATGGCCTTTTGGAAATGGATGCTAGACCTCATAGGAAAGTGGGTTAGGACTCCTCTCCACACTAAAAGTTCTTGTCAATGTGAAGAATCCCTTGATTACAGGTTTTCATTACAAGAACTCCAAAGGTGCCTGTGTGTGGGTAGATATCAAGTACAAAAAACCGTGTGAACTCGTGAAGAATCCCTTCATTACAGGTTTTCATTATAAGAACTCCAAAGGTGCTTGTGTATGAGTAGATATCAAGTACAAAAAATCGTGTGACCTCTGCTACCTCCATGGGAAACTTGGACATTTGATGAGTTTCTACAATGAAAGAACCTCAAGGGAATCACAAACATTGAAGGGGCACTTTATGGCTTAGAGCTTCCAGCTAATCCTGGAGATAGCTTTATGGGGCCATGAAAATCATTGGATTTTTTTTTGGAAAATCGGTAGAAGACCAATCCCTAAAGAGCAACGATATTTTATCTCTTTCAGCATCAAAACAATCATCAATGGATCAATGGCATCACAAATTGATGATTTAAAATCCTCTCCTGACAAAAAGCAGGATACAGCCACCTCTATCAGCGTGAAAGATGGAAGTTTGGCTACGTGTTCAGAACCTTTGATAAGTCCTTGAGAAGATCGCCCAACCTTGGAAAAGGAGACGCTTCTCACTCAGTCCTTTTTAGCTATTCCCTCTAAAGGCCCGGACCCACATCTATCTATTAGGTTCTTTTCTCTCTCGGGATTGGATGCCAACTCAATGGTCTTAACCAGAATCTTAAATCATACAAACTGTTATATTCAAACCTCATACGAGCAGTCTTCTCAAAAGATCTCTTACCCCTAAACAAGGCCCAAGATCGCCCGATAAATGATCCAAATCCCATCTGGCTGAAGATAATATAAGATAGCCTGACTTGCTCTTTGTCGCTTCTCGGTATGTCATTTCTTCATCCTTTCCAAACTCCCAGACATCCATGCCTCTCATTAAGGAGCAACTGGGAGCGGTTCCTTCAGGGAAATCTTCAGTTACTCTAAAGCCGAGCTCTATGTGAAAAATCTTGGCCAGGGAAAGACACATTCTAGTGGGGAATTATTCTTATTTGATCTTGGATCAAGGCACTGGTGGCTCGTCTAAAGCGACCAGAGATCTATGAGTGTTTAGGTTCGCCTTTGATACTTTTTTATGTTTTTTAAATCATATTGGTGGTCGACTAGTAAGGCACCTATTTCATTTTGGTTTTGTTCGCTCCACTTCGTTTGGGTAGAAGTATCTCAATCTTCAGTCAATTCTATAATCTACTTCAAGTTTTTGAACCTCAGTTTTCTCCTTCAATTCCTTTCCCCCCACTTATCAATAATATATAGGGTGTTCTCTTTTTTAGGTAGTCTGATACTCTGTCAATGCATGAAAAGGTGGTTTTATCCATATACTACTCTTTGTAATAATATATAGGGAGTATTTTATAAAGCCTATTATTGTAGCTTTCTATTGGCTCGTCATGCTACCACTCTTTGTCCTTGTTAAGTATTTTTCACATCTTGTTGTTAAGAGTGGCTATAGGACTTTGTTTTACAGGATCTCCATGAGCTATTTCATTTATACATATGGCCTGATATCCATTGTTAGAATGATTTATTTTTATGTTGGATTTTTTTTTTATTGCTTTGCTTCTATCCTTTGGGTTTTTGCTTTGCTTGTCATGTTTGTGCTCGTTGCAGTGTTTTTCAAATCGGGCTAGACTGATGGATCGAATCAGTTTAATTGGAAACTGAAGGCTGTTTTGATTTAAAATATTAAAAAAATTGGATTTTAAAAATTAGCCAGAACATATCAAAATTGATCGTGGAATTGAATCCATTTGAATCGGATCAAATTAATTTTTTAATTTTTAAATACTTTTTAATAAAAATAAAAGAAAAAATTTCAGATTCATTTTATATATATTAAATTTAATATGTAATTTTTTAACAAATAAAATATATTTTTATTATTTTTAAATTTAAAATTTTAAAATTTTTTATTATATTTATAAATAAAATATTATTATATTATTATATTATTAAACTCAAAACAATTCGATTAAACCAATTAACCTATAAAATAAATATCAATTCAGTTCCATATTTCGATCTAATTTTAAATATATTGGTTGTCCTATTAGTGGAACCTTTTCTTGATGACATTTTCTTTTACTCTGATTTAAAAAAAATAGATTTGGGCATTAAAAAAAACAAATTGATAAATAATGGTTTTTGCCATTATTTATTTTGGTCTTCTCTACCATGTGGATCCTTCATAACTTTAAAATAGACGGGAGCAAGTGGGGAAGCCTTTGCAAGACACGAGTAGCGCTTCAAAGAGGAAGAATTATTTTTTAAAATTTATAAAATACTCTCTTTATATACTTTTTTTTTTGTATAAAAATATAAAATTATTAAGAATATTTTTATCTAAAAAATTAAATAAATAATAATAATACTATCCGAATTATTGTACCGAACTCCTGGCTGTCCGGACGATATATCTTCAATTTCGAATTACCCGTTTGATCGAACTCTGTTTTGTCCAGACGATAGTTGGTATAATCTGATAAAAAGCAATGATGGTGATGCCCGAAAAATCAACTGACCCTAGCAGATATGGTCTCATATTTATCCACAATATACAGTGGTAGGCTCCTACAGGTAAAAGGCCTGAAAAACTTTCATTCCTCTTATTCTGAGTTTGTCCACTTTGTAGATTTTTTACTTAGACATCGAAGTCTCCTTACTGGAGTCTGATTCCTCTTTTTCTTATCTTGCAGGTGGTACGATTGACAGTAGTTGAACTTGAACTTCTAAATCTAAATCAGAGTCCTTATAATCCATTTTGTCATCATTTGTGTGATGAGTGTGGACTGGCTAATCCCCGAAGATGGATAATAAGACTCAAAATTTAACCCCTAATTCCAGAATCGTACTCGAACTTCAAACACCGGATTGCCCCTACCACCATATATACTCCGACACCATTCAACCCTTAACATGACAAGCAATCAGCAAACCGAGCATTTCATAGCAGAACCTCCTATACTTAAGCCTTTGTCCATCAATCTAATGGCAGACTCGGCCGGACTATCCACCTCATTTACCCCCTAGCACGAATGACAGCATCTATGTTACAATCTCCTAACCCATCAGAGCAAGCAATCAAAGACCTAACCTCGATCCTTAGAGACTTCATTGCAGTCTTTAGACCACAAGCCACTATAAATCCTTCCCCTCCTGCAACTGCATACTATCAAACCCCACCCCCACAACATAACCTCAACTAGAATCAACAGTATAGACTTAGAGAAACATCTTCAGATATCACAAAATGAGTTCAGAGAAGACTCCAATCTCCAGAGCACTCATCATCTCACACCCCTTCCCCTCCAATTTCTACCCCAGCCTAAACCCAAACCAAGGGAAAGGAGGCCATTGTCACCGCTGAGGATATTAATACATTGATAGAAGATAAAATCAGACGCATGCGTAGAGGAGCAACATTGCAGTATGATGCTACTTTTCATTCACCTTTGTTTAAGTAGATTCTTGATGAAGTTTATCCTAGCTTCCATATACAAAAGTTGAAGTAGTATAATGGAAAGTCGGATCCGCGAACGCATATAGATTACTTTTATAACACTGCCCTCATATTCACAACATCGGATGTCTCCTTTTGTAAGTTATTTCCCAAAACTTTCACAGGCAATGCCCAGTTGTGGTATAAGAACCTCGAGCTTCACTCTATCCATAACTTCGGCCAGTTCATTGAGCTTTTCATCAATAAATTTGCAGCTTCCATCAAGCTCGGTAGAATATCAGCCGACTTATTCAAGGTAGTGCAGAAACTGGAAGAAATATTGAGACAGTATGTTGATAGATTTCATGATGTAGTGGGCCAGATACCGTGGGTTAACTTTGAGATTGGGCTTGAAGCGTTGATCCGGAATATAAAAAACCTTCCATTTTTTTATCCTTAAGTAAAAATCCTCTGCAAGATTTTATAGAGCTCATGGCCTGGTCGTACAAATACATTAAGGCCAATGAAGATAGCAGAGTTTGGCAGAAACTCCATCCCAACCACCAAGGCATTGGTCAAACACCAATTGCTGAAGGACCTTAAAAGCCCGAACTTCCCAAGTAACATAAACCAAACACAGCAAGCCAATTTAAACCAAATACCTTATGGAGAAATTCTAATCACCAGATGAGCAACTCTCGCCACGCTACCCAAACTGCTCTTATCACATTATTAAAGCTCCAGAACATTTTACCCCCTTAACCGCTTCTAGAGCAAGTATCTTACGCTGGCTTAAACAAAACATTGAGGTTAATTGGCTCAAACCTATGAAAGATTATCCAAATCGAAACTAAGAGTTATATTGAAGTTTTCATCAGGGTCACGGTCATAAGACTAATGATTGTCATTGGTTGAAGAGGGAAATAAAGCAACTAGTCTGAGCAGGCAAGCTAAAACAGTTTGTCGCTTCAGCTTATGAGTAAGAGGGTCAGGCCGAACCTAGCTCTCAACATCCTGCGACCTCGAGAAAAGTCCCAACCGGGGTGATACATGTTATAGCGGGGGGCGAATATTATGATATTGTTGGACCTTCACGTAAAAGAAGGGCTAAGAAAGTTTTTCTGTTGTAGAGATCCCGAGATCCTCAAGCTCAGTAATTACTTTTCACCCTAAAGAATCACATCAAATCACAGGCCCACATACTGATGCACTGGTAGTGGAAGCGGTGATATATGATTATTTAATTCAAAGAATATTAGTCAATATGGGCAGCGCCATAAACTTGTTAGCTTTTGATACTTACAAGAAGCTCGATTTGTCGACCTCAACTCTAAGGCCGGTCGTAGCTCCTTTGGTTTGTTTATCTAGGCATTCAGTGGCGGTAGTAAGGTCTGCCATGTTCGATGTACAATTGGGGGATGGCCTAACAGTTCAAAACTGTAGAACTTGTTTGATGATAGTAGATATGAGTCTTGCCTACAAGGCAATTTTTGGGTGCCCATTGCTAAGAGGGGTGGATGCATGCATTTTAATGAGAAACCTACTCATGAAAATGCCAACTCCTCAGGGACCAGCAGTCTTGAAGGGGAACCAACAAATAACTTGGGATTCTTATGCAGTCCTACTCAAAGATGCGAACTTAACACTCCCAGTTGATTCTCTGGATTTGCTTGACTCAAAGTCTTGAGCAGAGCCTGCTGACATGCCCAAAAAAATAAAAATAGAAGAAAATAAAACCTTTAGAATTACGAGAAATGCAGGGCATGAGAAGGAGAGTGCCCTAACTCGAGTGTTGACTGAGAATCAAGATGTCTTTGTTTGGAGCTCGGCTGAGGTTAAAGGCATCTCACCCGAGTTGATGGTCTACGAACTCCATGTAAACCCCAAGGTTGTTCTAGTAAAGCAAAAGAAAAGAAATTTGGGGTTAGAAAGACAATTGGCCTTGAAACAAGAAGTAGAAAAGCTCTTACATGTGGAATTTATCAAGGAAGTGTTGTTCTCAGATTGGTTGTCTAATGTAGTTTTGGTAAAGAAGGCTAACGAAAAATGGAGGATGTGTGTGGATTTCACCGATCTGAACAAGGCTTGTCCTAAGGACTCATATCCCTTACCCAATATAGATCACCTTATTGATTCCATAGTGGGCTATACTGAGTACAGTTTTATTGATGCTTCATCTGGATATCATCAGATCCCTTTGAAGGTCAAGGATCAGAGTGAAACTTCATTCATTACTGACAAAGGGACATATTATTATACGGTCATGCCATTCGGCTTAAAGAATGCCGGGACAATTTACCAGAGGTTGGTAAGTAAACTCTTTCGGAATCAGTTAGGCCGGAATGTTGAGGTTTATGTTGATGACATTATTATAAAATCCAAAACTTCAGCAGAACATCTAAGAGATCTAGCAGATATTTTTGCTATACTCCAGTAAGCAAATATGAAGCTCAACCCAGAGAAGTGTGCTGTTGGAGTTCAATTCGAAAATTTTTTGGGATTCATCATCTCAGAGAGTGGTATCGAGGCTAATCTTGAGAAGATAAAAGCAGTACTAGACATGAAATAGCAAAGGAATATTAAAGAGGTACAGAAATTGAATGGCCTAATCATTGCTCTAGGAAGGTTCGTCTCATGTTCAGCAAAGAGATGCTTGCCATTTTTTAAACTTTTAAAGAACTTAAAGAGCTTTCAGTGGACGGAAGAGTGCCAACAAGCCTTTGATGACCTAAAGAAATTCTTGAGTTTTCCACCATTGCTCAATCGACCCGTTTAAGGCGAAATGTTTTATCTTTATTTTTTCAGCCTCACCTGGAGCTATGGGGTCAGTTTTGGTCCAAAAAGATAGTGGTCAGCAATATCCAATTTATTATATCAGCCATGCCCTGAAAGGGTCGGAACTTCGGTACTCCTCGTCAAAAAAGTTAACCATGGCACTTCGGTCTACTTCACAAAGACTTCTTCCGTACTTTGATGCATATACTATAACTATACGGACTAACTCCCGCTTGAAGAAACTCTTTTAGCTGCCAGAGACCTCAAGCTGCCTAACAGAATAGGTAACAAGGTTAGGGAGATTTTATGTAAGATACGAACCTAAGCGGGCCATGAAAGCACAGGTCTTGGTGGACTTTGTCACCGAGTTGTATGAGCAGCCCCTTGATTCGTTACCAGTTGGAGTATGGACTCTTTATATAGATGGAACTTCTAGAGTAAAGGGAGCTAGTATTGGAGCAGTGCTTATAAGCTCGGGCAAAATACAAGTCAAATACTCCGTGAAACTTAACTTTGCAGCTTCTAACAATATGGTAGAGTATGAGGCCATATGTTTAGGATTGAGACTTACTTCAGAAGTTCACCCAAAGTCACTCCAAATATTCTCAGATTCTCAGCTAGTAGTTAGTCAATTGACAGGGAAGTATGAAGCTCGAGAATCGACTATGATCTGGTACAAAGAGTATATAGCCGAACTCTTGATAGCTCTGGAAAAGAAAGGCTGCTCTTGGAAAATACACCAAATAATTCAGGCAGAGAATGAGCAAGCAGATAAGCTGGCTAAAGTCGCTGCAGCAAGTGAGGGACCTTGCAAGCAAGGGATGCTCTTCAAAGTTATTGAGTGTCCAAGTTATGAAGCTTTGGTTGTTCTGGCGGTTGAATTGATGGATGGGTGGAGACTTTCAATTTACAAGTTTTTGGATTTTGGCTAACTACCAAAAGACACAGTGGAGGCCAAGAGAATTGTTAGGAAGTCAAGTTTGCATGCCATTCACAATGGATTGTTATATCGGAGATCATTCTCCAATCTATGGAGTATATGTGTATCTGAAGATAAGGGAAATTACCTCCTTAAAGAGATCCATGAAGGGATATGTGGACTCATGAGGGAGCTCAAATTATAGCTCAGAAGGCTTTGCTCCAAGGTTACTTTTGGCCTTCAATGGGAAGTGATGTAAAGAACTTAGTAGAAAAGTATGAGAAGTGCCAGAAGTTTGCCAACGTACAACACCGGCCATCTGTAAAACAAAGATCCATCAGAAGCCCATGGCCTTTTGCCCAGTGGGGGATGGACATCATAGCCTCAAGCCGCGGCCTAGAAGAAGTTTGTGGTGGTAGCTGTTGATCTTTTCAAAAAATGGGTGGAAGCAGAACCCCTGGCATCCATAACTCCAACTGCAGTTATAAAATTCTTTACGAAGTCTGTTATCACAAGGTTCAGTATTCCACACACCCTAATTACTGACAATGGCAAGCAATTTGATTGCAGACAATTTAAGGAATACTATTTCAAACTCAAGATCGACCTTCGTTTTACTTCGATCTACTACCCCCAGGCTAATGGTCAGGCCGAGGTCACGAATTGGACTATCTTAGCGAGATTGAAAAAGAGACTGGATGAAGCCAAAGGCCTATGGGTAAAACAACTTTATAATGTCCTTTGGGCTTATCGAACTTCCCCGCGAACTCCTACAGGATAGACCTCCTTTGCGTTAGCTTATGGCACTGAAGTGGTCATTCCGGTTGAAATCGAACTTCCATCAACCAGAACTCTCAATTTTTCAAAAAGATCAAGAATCAGACTACAGATATAGCATGGACATGCTGGAGTTTTAAGCGTGATCAACCTAGCATCGGAGCTGAAGCATACAAAGCCCGGATGGCTAATTTCCACAACAGATGAGTTCATCCCAAGCAGCTGAGTGAAGGAGATCTAATTTTGAGAAGAAATGTTGCCACCCAGGGATTAGCAGGATCTGAGAAGCTCGGAGTAAATTGGAAATGTTGCCGTGATTGCTACCTATCATTTTCAAGATTGTATTTGACTTGACCTAAACAATTAAAAAATAAGAAAAAAAACATAATATATCTATTCTAATTTTATATTTTTTGAAAGGTTAGATATAATTTAATTTAAATGATTTTTTATCTGATAATTTATATATTTTATATTTTTTCCCACTTATTACTCACTATAAAATTTAGGAATTTTTTTAAAAATATTTGAAAGATAATTTTTTTTAAAAATCTTTTTTTTAAATTAATTTTTAATTTAAAAAATATTTATTTTTTCATAGATATACATCTAGTATATTAAAAATATATATTATACTTTTGGAGGTTTACACTTAGAATATATTTAATATATTAAATAGTATATTTTTGTTTAAAAAAAGTATTTTTCTAAAATTTATGATATTATAAAAATATTTTTTAAGATTAATATCAAGATTACTCGTTACAATAGCAATCATTACTTTGTAAAATTTAGTATATTTACATATATAAATAAATGTTGATAACAACGAACAAAGTAAGGGCAAACATCTCAAGGGTAAATAATTTACCCCATAAACAAAATAGTAAGTCTTAATTGATGAATTTCAAAAGGATGAAATATAAAGTAGGCATGCGTATATGACTATATATGGTGAAGCTCAAATTAGCTTTTCTTTTTATGCAAAATAATAATAATAATAATAATAATAATAATAATAATAATAATAATAATAATAATAAGATTAACCTCCTCCAAATTGAAAATTATTATATTATATATATAATATAATATAATCCTGGATAACTTACAACGATTAATAATATAAAAATAAGAAAAGAAAATCTCAAGGGAAAAAAACAGACACCAAATTTGACAGAAAAATTATTAATCTACACAGGATTCAACTTGATTTTGGCAGTATAAATTAAGGAAATTTCAAGTCAATGAGAGTAAATAATTTACTCCATGAATAAAATAATTAATAGTCTTAATTAATTAATTTCAAAATGATGAAATATGAAGTAGGCATGTATGACTTTTGTGGAGCAACGCAAATGAGTTATTTATTTTTCTAATCAAGATTAATTTCCTCGAATTTGAAAATTCAAGATCTGAGGAAAAAAAAAAACAAAAACAAAAACAGACACCAAATTCGACTGCAAAATTATTTAATTATTTTGTACGAGCCAGTTGCCAGTCTAAGTGTTAATAATGCTAGCAAAGAAATGAATTCTGCAATATAAATAGAATTGGGAATTGGGATTATTAGCAATTACACAACCCTTTAAGCCTTTCATAGATTTGTCTTCAAATCTTCTTGCAATTGCTGGAGTTATAGCATTTGTGTTGCTTTATAATCTATGGAGGTTAAGGAAAAACACCCAAAACACAAAAGGCTTGACAGTCCCAGAAGCTCCTGGTGCCTTGCCAATTATTGGTCACCTCCATCGGCTCGGTGGCGATCAGACACTGGCTCGAACCATGGGTGATATGGCTGATAAATATGGCCCTATCTTCACAGTCAAACTCGGAGCTCATAAAGCAATCATTATTAGCAATCATGAAGCAATGAAAGAGACTTTCACAACAAATGATATTCTTTTCTCTTCTCGGCCACCATCTAGCCAAGCCAAGTATATTGGCTACAATTATGCTGCTTTTGGTTTTGCCCCTTATGGTAGTTATTGGCGTAATATGCGAAAGTTAATCGTGATCGAGCTCTTGTCGATGCAAAGAATTAAGTTAATGAGACATGTTCAAGTCTCATAAGTGAATAATATAATCAAAGATTTTTACTTGCAAAGTGATGGTCAGAAAAAGATTGACATGACTGAGTCGCTTGAACATTTAATTTTGAATATAATTACAAGAATGGTTGCGGGAAAGAGATATTTTGAAGGGAATGATAAAGAGGGAAAAGATGAACATGGCCGACCTATTGGGAAGATTATGAGAGAATTCATGTATGTTGTTGGAGCTCTTGTTCCTGGTGATTTAATCCCATTTCTTGGATGGTGGGATTTTCAAGGAATTAAGAGAAGTATGCAGAAAGTTTCCAAAGAATTGGATGTTATTATGTCAAGTTGGATTGAAGAACATATAGCAAAGAAGAACAAGACTGATTCCAACAAAGACTTTATCGATGTTATGTTATCAGTCATTGAGGATGATGCCAAATTAGGCCACAAGCGTGATGTAATTATCAAATCAACTGCACTGGTATGTTTTAGAACTCTCTTCTCTATATTTTTGAAAGAAATTTAAAATACATTTAGATGCAAGTTACAAATTCATATTTAGATTGATAACTCCAGCAAACTTGTAACATTTGAACAAACCAACTTAATTAAATGACTCAAATCCAATAAAAGAACTAAAATTTGTCTGAACAAATAGATAGTTGTTTGCGATTGCTGATTACAAAATTTTCAATTTTATGTTTCAGACACTTATTGTTGCTGGCACTGATACCACTTCGATAACGATGACATGGGCCTTGTCGAATTTATTGAACAACAGAAGTACATTGGAGAGAGTCCAAGAAGAGCTAGACCAAAATGTTGGAAGAGAAAGATGGGTAGATGATTCAGATATTGAGAAATTGGAGTACTTCACAGCCATGATTAAAGAAACATTGCGCTTATACCCCGTAGGTCCACTAGGAGTTCCTCGTGAGGCGACAGAAGACTGTACCATTGCCGGATATCATATTCCTAAAGGCACTCGTCTGTTTACACACTTATGGAAGTTGCATAGAGATCCAAATGTCTGGGCTGATCCTGAAGCCTTCAAGCCAGAAAGATTCTTAGCAGAAAATGCAAATTTGGATGTTTCAGGTCAACATTACGAGTACTTGCCATTTGGAGCAGGGAGACGGTCTTGTCCTGGGTTGAATTTTGCAATGCAAATGATGAATATGTCAAATTTGATGGCTTTGGTTGGTGTGGCTTAATTTGTTGCAATCCCACATTGGAAGTTTTAAAGATAGGGGTAAGTTAGTTGCCTTATAAATAACTCATCCCTTCCAAATTATTTGTATCCCAAAATTAGTATACATTTTCGAAAATTTGTATATTGTAAATTTTGGTCTTCTCTTCCCAAATTAATAAGAGCAGGCTGCCTCAAGTAGTGCTCGGAGACGTAGGCATATTTAGCCGAACTCCGTTATCAAATTTTCGGGTGTGTTCTTTCCTTGTCTCTTTTATTTATTCCGCATTTATTTTGTTTCTTTTCTGTATTAGTATAGTATTCAATATTTATTTGTCGGGTTTATTTGTAGTGTATTGTACTATTCATTTGGGTATATTTTACTATTCACGTGTACGGTACTATTCATATATACACGGGTTTAGGTTGTGATAATATACTGTGCAAGTAAGTTCTGTCTAGGAGACTGGGTTTTAAGAGGGACCATTTGTGACCCCTCCAGCCTTTCCTGGGAATTTATTTGGAATGGTAATTTTGTCTAAGGAGACTATTCAGTAGTCTTTCCTGGAAATTACCGAATCAGTGCAATTCACTAGTTGTAGTTTGAGGGAAAATTACCCTATTTTCCCAACAAGTGGTATCAGAGCCGAAGGTTCGTCCTAGGTCTGTTTGTAATATTATTTATATTGAATACTATCATTTGAGTCTGTAATGGCATCAGTAAATCCACCAACTAATAGTGCTACATCAGATATGGCACAAGGGACATCAGCTTCCTCATCCACATGGCCAAGGATTCCAATGTCAAGTTTGAAGTTGGCGGTAGAGATATTTGACGGTACTGGCCATTTTGGCATGTGGCAAGGCGAGGTCATGGACTCCCTTTTCCAACAGGGCCTTGACATCGCCATTGAAGAAAAATAAACCAGAATACGTAGAAGATAAGGATTGGAGTATCATAAATCGGTTGGCATACGGAACAATTCGATCGTGCTTATCCAGAGAGCAGAAGTATGCATTCAAGAACGATACTTCTGCACATAAATTGTGGAAGGCGTTGGAGGAAAAATTTTTGAAAAAGAGTGGTCAGAATAAGCTCCTTATGAAGAAGAGGTTGTTCCGGTTTGATTACCAACCAGGTACTACTATGAACGAACACATCACTTTGTTTCAACAATTAGTAGCAGACCTGTTAAACTTAGATGTAAAATTTGAAGATGAAGATTTGGCTTTGATGTTATTGTCATCCCTTCCTGATGAATTTGAACACTTAGAAACTACTTTACTTCATGGGAAGGAGAATGTATCTTTAGATGCTGTATGTTCTGCCTTGTATAGTCATGAATTGAGAAAACAAGATAAAAGGAAAAACAAAGTAGCTACAGCAGATGAAGCATTAGTGGCGAGAGGTCGTCAGCAGAGCCAGTTGAAGGGAAGAAGAGGAAGATCAAAGTCAAAAAGCAGAGTTGCCAAAGATGAGTGTGCTTTCTGTCATGAGAAAGGGCACTGGAAGAAAGACTGTCCAAAGTTGAAGAATAAAGGGAAGGCTCAGCAAGATGCAAATGTTGCAGAATACAAAAGTGATGCAGAGTCAGATGTCTCTTTGGTGGTATCACCTTCAACATCCCATCCAGATGAGTGGATTTTGGATTCCGGTTGCACCTACCATATGTCTCCCATTCGGGAGTGGTTCTTTGATTTTGAAGAATGTGATGGTGGAGTTGTTTACATGGGAAATGACAATCCATGTAAAACAGCTGGGATAGGTTCAATCAAGCTGCGGAATCATGATGGATCCACAAGAATTCTGAAAGATGTATGGTATGTTCCAAATTTGAAGAAGAATCTCATCTCTTTGGGGGCCTTAGAGTCAAAAGGCCTAGTTGTGATGATGCGAGATGGAATTCTTAAAGCAACTTCGGGAGCACTTGTGATGTTGAAAGGCGTGAGGAAGAATAATTTGTATTACTACCAAGGTAGTACAGTGGTTGGGACAGTAGCGACTGCAACGTCTAGTAGCAAGAAGGATTCAGAGGCAACAAAGCTGTGGCATATGCGTTTGGGACATGCTGGTGAAAAATCCTTGCAAATTCTTGCCAAGCAAGGACTGTTGAAAGGTACGAAGACTTGCAAATTAGAATTTTGTGAGCATTGTGTTTTGGGAAAACAAAGAAGAGTGAAATTTGGCACTGCCATTCATGATACCAAGGGTATTTTGGATTATGTGCACTCAGATGTGTGGGGACCTGCCAAGACTCCATCTCTTGGAGGTAGGCATTACTTTGTCACTTTTATTGATGATTTTTCCAGAAGAGTATGGGTGTTTACTATGAAGAAGAAAGATGAAGTGCTTGGAGTTTTTCTTAAATGGAAAGCTCAGGTTGAGAACCAGACTGGTAGAAAGATCAAAGTTCTCCGAACAGACAATGGTGGAGAATACAAGAGTGATCCATTCCTGGAGGCATTCCAAGAATTTGGCATAGTTCGGCACTTTACAGTCAGAAAAACACCACAACAAAATGGGGTGTCGGAGCGTATGAACAAGACATTGGTGGAGAAAGTTCGTTGCATGCTGTCTAATGCTGGGTTAGGCAGAAAGTTTTGGGCTGAGGCTATGACATATGCTCAACATCTCGTCAATCGCTTGCCGTCATCTGCAATAGATTGCAAGACTCCTTTAGAGGTATGGTCTGGGAAACCTGCAACAGATTATGATTTTTTGCATATTTTTGGTTCTACTGCATATTATCATGTAAATGAATCAAAGTTGGATCCACGAGCAAAGAAGGCTCTCTTTATGGGCTTCAATGCTGGAGTTAAGAGATATCGTCTTTGGTGTCTAGAGGCAAAGAAGACCATCATCAGCAGGGACGTTACCTTTGATGAATCTGCCATGTTGCATAAGGTAACTCAAGAAGGAACTGATGGTACTCCGCAGCAGGTGGAGTGTACGCCGAAGCAAGTGGAGTTTGAACAGATAATGGTGAGCCCAGCAAAAAGTACTATGAGTGACTCTCCTATGGCAGAAGCAGAGTCAGATGAGGAAGAGATTTCGACCTAAGAATCTCAACAGCAGTCAGAGTCAATTGTTGTTAGAAGGACAAGACGAGAAATTCAGAAACCTGCTCGTTTTGTTGACATGGTAGCCTATGCACTTCCAGTTGTTGATGAAGTTTCATCCACCTTTCCTGAAGCCATCCGAAGTTCAGAAAATGGTAGATGGAAAGATGCAATGGAAGAAGAGATGCAATCTCTTGAGAAGAACAAGACGTGGAAGTTGACACAGTTACCAAAAGGCAAGAAAGCAATTGGATGCAAATGGGTATTTGCAAAGAAAGAAGGATTTCCTATCAAGAATGATGTTCGCTACAAGGCAAGATTGATAGCTAAAGGCTATGCTCAGAAGGAGGGAGTTGATTATAATGAGGTATTTTCTCCAGTTGTTAAACATTCCTCAATTAGAATTTTGTTGGCCTTGGTAGCACAGTTGAATTTGGAGCTAGCTCAACTTGATGTGAAGACCGCATTTCTACACGGTGACTTGAAGGAGGAAATCTATATGTCTCAGCCAGATGGATTCAAAGTTGCTGGTAAAGAAAATTGGGTTTGTAAACTGAACAAATCATTGTACGGATTGAAGCAATCACCGAGGCAATGGTACAAACGATTTGATAAGTTTATGATGGGTCAGAAGTACACAAGAAGCAAATACGATCACTATGTGTATTTGCGCAGGCTTCAAGATGGGTCCTACATCTATCTACTCTTGTATGTTGATGATATGTTAATAGCATCCAAGAGCCAAATTGAAATTGATAAAATGAAGGCTCAGTTGAGTGAAGAGTTTGAGATGAAGGATTTGGGAGAAGCCAAGAAGATTCTCGGCATGGAGATAAGCAGGGATAGACAGAGAGGCAAGTTTTGGCTGACACAGAAGCAGTATTTGAAGAAGGTATTACAACGTTTTGGTATGAATGAAGATACAAAACCTGTAAGTACTCCGCTTGCTCCTCATTTGAAGCTTAGCAGCCAGTTATCTCCAAAGACAGATGAAGAACGAGAATACATGGCGAAAGTCCCGTATGCTAATGCAGTTGGAAGCTTGATGTATGCAATGGTGTGTACGAGACCCGATATTTCACAGGCAGTCAATGTTGTGAGTAGATATATGCATGATCCTGGCAAAGTTCATTGGCAAGCTGTGAAATGGATTCTACAGTATATTCAAGGTACTGTAGATGTTGGCTTAGTGTTTGAGCGGGATGAATCACTTGGTCAATGCGTAGTTGGATATTGTGATTCTGACTATGCAGGTGACTTGGATAAGCGACGATCTACAACTGGCTACTTATTCACTTTAGCTAAGGCGCCAGTAAGTTGGAAGTCTACTTTGCAGTCAACAGTGGCTTTGTCTACAACAGAGGCAGAGTATATGGCAATTACAGAGGCTGTAAAAAGAGGCAATTTGGCTTCAAGGATTGCTAAGAGACTTGGGAGTTGGTCAGAAACACCTTGAGGTGTATTGTGACAGTCAGAGTGCTATTCACTTAGCAAAAAATCAAGTTTTTCATGCAAGAACGAAGCACATTGATGTTCGCTATCACTTTGTGCGGGAAATTCTCGAAGAAGAGGAGATACTTCTCCAGAAGATTCGGACTACGGAGAATCCTGCAGATATGATGACCAAGGTGGTGGCAAAAGCCAAGTTTAAACATTGTTTAGACTTGGTCAATATCCTGCACATTTGAGTTGGCGCCTGAAGGCGCAAATTGGAAGCACTACGAAGACTGTTTTGTTTGATTGGGAAGATGAAGAATGTTTGCATTTGGTGGGATTAGAAATTATGCCAAGGTGGAGATTTGTCAAATTTGATGGCTTTGGTTGGTGTGGCTTAATTTGTTGCAATCCTACATTGGAAGTTTTAAAGATAGGGGTGAGTTAGTTGCCTTATAAATAACTCATCCCTTCCAAATTATTTGTATCCCAAAATTAGTATACATTTTCAAAAATTTGTATATTGTAAATTTTGGTCTTCTCTTCCCAAATTAATAAGAGCAGGCTGCCTCAAGTAGTGCTCGGAGACGTAGGCATATTTAGCCGAACTCCGTTATCAAATTTCCGGGTGTGTTCTTTCCTTGTCTCTTTTATTTATTCCGCATTTATTTTGTTTCTTTTCTGTATTAGTATAGTATTCAATATTTATTTGTCGGGTTTATTTGTAGTGTATTGTACTATTCATTTGGGTATATTTTACTATTCACGTGTACGGTACTATTCATATATACACGGGTTTAGGTTGTGATAATATACTGTGCAAGTAAGTTCTGTCTAGGAGACTGGGTTTTAAGAGGGACCATTTGTGACCCCTCCAGCCTTTCCTGGGAATTTATTTGGAATGGTAATTTTGTCTAAGGAGACTATTCAGTAGTCTTTCCTGGAAATTACCGAATCAGTGCAATTCACTAGTTGTAGTTTGAGGGAAAATTACCCGATTTTCCCAACAGAATATAACTCTTGCAAGGTTTCTTCAAGCATTTAATGTCACAACTCCAGGAAATGAACCAGTGGATATGACTGAAGGTAAAGGTATTGCCTTACCAAAGATAACTCCTCTTGAAATTGTTCTCACCCCACGCCTTGCTCCTCAACTTTATCAACAGTTGAACTGAAGATCCATTTTATCTGGGATTGAATAAAGATGGGTTTTAGTTTCATATATGGTTTTATATGTTAAGAAATTTTTAATTAATTCATGCTAGCTTTCTATGTGTAATATGTCTACTCTCTCACTCGATTACAGATCAGAAATGAAGCAATATCAAACTCTATTTCCTTAAGTCTAGATATCTGTTTTGACTGTTTTATATGTTGAGAATTCATTCCAAGATACGAGGCTCGCTAATTGGCAATGATCACGGCAAATAAGTATCACATTGTTTAGTAGCAAAAATCATATATAATGGCAAAAAATTAACATATATCCTTAACATTAGATCTTTTTTATTTTGACCAACTACAACACGAACTGAAATGGTACCTGACCACTATATAAATTTCTGCTTGTTCCATTGTTTGACAATATAGCTATGGCCTTCATCCAGCAGAACTTTAATGAGAAGTTAAAAGATCAGAGAAATATTGGGTTTTAGATTCTCTCCTACTTAGAAAACTCATATTATTTGAGTTCACTTCTTAAAGCGCATTAGGGCTATTAATATTTTAATCTATATTAACTTTAAGTTTTATGTGAGACATTATTATTGTCTGCCACCAAAAGAGAAAAAAAATAGTTTTTTTCTTAAAAAGATTACATGGAGCTAATTTCAGTTTTTCGGGGATCCGACCACCTTTTTTCTCTGATTAAACTGAAATTTGGTCGACACTTAAAAGATTCATTGTTCTTTATTTTGAATGATAGAGATTAATTTTGAATGACAAATTTCTAAAATTTATGGTTCAAAGTTTATTATTAATGTGCTTTCTTTAAGCAAAAAATAGTTAGGCATTTGATTTCCTCTTATTATTGGAATGCCATTTGAGGTCCAATTACGTTGAAATTTCATGAGCACATTCAAAATTAATTATTTTTTAATTTAGACGGTGCAGATCGAATTTAAATAATCAGACCTCATCTATTTTTATGAACAATAGTTATTTTAGTAATATTTTCTTTATTCCCTTTGTTTATCTTTAATTATTTGGTTAATTAGTTATTATTTTTTATCAGAAAGAAAAAAATATATTAAGAAGAATCACATTTCACAATAACACATAAAGATAGTGAGAAAGATTAGTTCTCCAGTTAAGCCTAAGTTGATTATGGTTTTAAGATTTTACTTAAAAGTTATTGTAATAGATTGTAGTTATTATAAACATTAATTTTAATAGTATAACTCTTTTACTTGGATCAATAGAGGTTTCGTAATTTTTATTTTGTATATTGAATAAGTTTTTTTATTAAAAAAATTTTATATCTATGTGTGATAAATTTTATGTATTTTGAGGTAGATTTTATAATATTTATTTATTAAATTTTTATTTAGTTATCACTCTTTATAGATCTATTAAAATAAAAAAGAACTTATCTCCATTTTTTTCCATCAAAATTGCCTAATTCCACATCAAGACATGCAAAAATCAAAAAATTGGAAAGAGCTTCCAAATATTGCTCCCTTGCCATAATCATTTTCAGTACTATTACTTGCTCTAAATAGTTTTACTGTTTCTTAGGTTAAAACACCCATTAGAATTATTTCAAATAATCCACAATTTGATAATTGTTGTGGATGATTGGTAGGTTATTAATTAATAAGTTTGTATTAATAATTTAATGGTAACAGTCGGAATATAAAATTATAATTGGTGCAATTATATTTACACAATCTATTTAATGAGAAAAAGATTTATTGTTCAATTGAGTCAAAATTTAAGTAGTTCGATTAGCAGGGAATAATAAAAAAAAAGATATTTTATATTTTTGTATTTTTTAATTTTATTGTGTCACAAAAAAATATTAATCAAGAAGTTGTTGACTTAATATTGAATAGCCGTAGGCCCAAGTAAAATAAAACAGCCATAAGAAATATTGTTTTTTTTTAATTTCTATTTTTTTTTAAATATTTTACTTTGCTGCTTTTTTTTAATCTCTATTTTTATTTTTATTTTATTGTTTTTGGTTACTTTAGGGCAACAGCTTGGAGGCAACTTTTTTTATTATTTTTTATTTAATTTTTTATTTAATTGATTTTCACTTCATTAAATATTAAATAATAATTTAAATAAATAATTTAATAAATTAAATTTACAATTTAATAGTATAATAATTATAATATTCATTAATATATACGCTTTTCGTTTTAAAAAAATCACTTTTTTTTATAAATTTTAAAAAATATAATTAATACATTAATAATTTATATATATATATATATTTTAATATTATTTATGTATTTATTTTTGGATTATGTTAACGGGTAGCATGTATTAATGAAGCCATCCCCATTAACCTTTTTATCTTTCCCATAAAAAGTTGTTTACTCTTATTATTTATAATTGAGTTCCTTAATTATCCCTCGATACAATTTCTCCATTATTCACGATAATATTTCACTCAATATATGTTCCCATTTTATTTATATATTTTTAAGTTTTTATTGGATAATTTTTATTTTTAAAAAATATAAATTTTCAAATTTAGTGAAACACATTATCACCTCATATATCTAATAAAATTAAATATAATTAAATTAAATTTGAGAGGTTATAGTTTCAGTTTTTGATATGTTTTCTATTTATATTAAAATTTAAATTTTATTTGTACTATTTCATAAAAGAGTTTAATAAATTTAAACTTAAATTTGAATAAAAAAATATATCGTCATGTAAAAAAAATTTAATGTAAATAAAATATAAAGAAGAAAACGGATTTTGAGACTGTACTATGTATAAGTACAACAACTTGATATATATATAATTTTCTATTATATCATATTATAAAATTCTATATACATTTTAACACACATATACAAATTTTAATAAAAATTTGGCATGTAATTTTGGTCTTTTATCATTTTCTTTTTTTTTCATTTATAAAATTATATTATATTTATTTTCGTTAATAATAAAGCTTCAATTTAGCATCTCAAATATTTGAGTATGTACGGATTAACTCCTATCATTTTTTAAATAATATAATTTTTTTTATTAAAAATTATATTTATTTAAATTATATAACCATTAAAAATTGGATAATTTGGACAGCTTTTGATAAAAAAATTATATTTTTCTAAAAAAAAATAATAGTGGCTAATCTAAACATACTCAAATACCTCATGGGCTAAATTAGACTTTTACTCATTATCAAAAATAAATATAATACAATCTTATAAATCATAAAAAAAAGAAAATAATAAAAAAACCAAATACATACCAAATTTTTATTTGATTTTGTACATGTATGTTAAAATGTATATAGAATTTTATAATCTAATATGAAAGAAAATTATAAATATATCAAATTATGGTGATTATATTATACATAGCATAATCTCAAAAATTGTTTTCTTCTTTATATTTTTATTTACATCAATTTTTTTAAATGACAGTATATTTTGAATTCAAATCTAAGTTCAAATTTATTTAAATATTTTATGAAACGGTACACATAAAATTTGAATTTAATATAAATAAAAAACATATCAAAAAGCAGAAACTACAGCCTCCCAAATTTAATTTTCTTCAAATAGAAAAAATAAAAACCAAAATTAGCTTTTTTATTATTTTCTTTTTTTTTTATTTTTTAGTTGTATTATATTTATTTTCATTAGATATATGAGGTGACAATGTCTTTCAGTAAATTTAAAATTTTATATTTTTCAAAAAATAAAAATTATCCAATAAAAACTTAAAAATATATAAATAATAATGGACTTTTAAGAATTGTTCTCTCTCTCTCTCTCTCTCTCTCGGCGCACGGTATGCTTGTTTGCTAATCTACGCTGTTTCCCAATGGGGAAGAGAGGGAGGAAGCCTTTAGCCATGGTTATTCGGGATGAGGTGAAGCAGCAAAAGGAGAGCTGTTTGGATGTAGATGAATCTAATGATGAAACAGGGAAGGAAGTGGAAGTACAAGGGGAAGTGTCTAACGAACTTTTATTGTTTGAATCAGAGCATGAGGGAACCCATTGTTATGGGGAGGCAGGTGATAAGGGTGTTATTAGTGAAGTGATGTTGATTGAGGAAGGTAAGCTAGAAGCCATAGATTATAAGAAGCAATGGGCTGATTTGTTTAAAAATAACAGGGAAAGGTCGGAAGATTGCAGATTAACTTTTGTGTCCCCTAGGGTCCAGAATGGGGAGAAGATTATGATATTTCATTCTAGTGAATTGGAAACAGAGGAGAGAAGGTGGAAGAATGTGTTGGTTGGGAGTGTGTTTGGGGCTGTACCCGGGTTTCGAAGCATGGAAAGGTATGCGATGGGGAAATGGAGGAAATGGGGTTTGAAATCAGTTCATCAGGTTAAGGAGCATGTGTTTCTCTTTGATTTTGATTCGGAAGAAGGCAGGGACAGGGCAAGGGAGGAGGGCCCCTATACTTTTGATAGGAGGCCATTAATTTTGGTACAGTGGAGGCCACGTTTGAAAATGGATTTGGAGGCTATACAACGCTTACCAATTAGGGTCCAATTGCCATCATTGCCTTGGGAATTTTGGTCTAGTTCAATGTTGAGTAGGCTGGGAAGTGTGCTTGGGATTCCTTTGTTTTCTGATCAGTGTACAAGAGAGAGAATAAGGCTTGGTTTTACAAGAATCTTGGTGGATATGGAACTGCCAAGTGAATTTCCAAATGAAATTATAATGGAAGATGAAAATGGAGGCAGATTTATTCAACCTGGTGTATGAATGGAAACCTACACAATGTGCTAGTTGTTTCAACTTCGGACATACTGAGAGGGTTTGTAAAGCTGTGAAGGAAAAGAAGATCTGGCAGCCCAAGGGAGGTGGTGCTAAATCAGAATCTCCCAAAGGTGGTGGTGGATGTGATCATAGTGATACGATTGGACCAAGTGAAAAAATTATTGAGAGCAGGAGTAGTGAGCATGTTGAGAAAAGGCAGCCTAATGAAGCTGGGGAAAGCTGGAAGACAGTTGGTCATGGGAAGCAGAAAATTGGGTCTCATAAGGTTGTTGTTGGAGGGGAGAGCAGTAGTTTTGTGCAGGATGTAGGGACTGGTTTTATAAGGAGTGGGGCAATACTGATTAGGGAAAATCAGGAGAGGTCAAGAGAAACTGGTTTTATTGGGGTTGCAGTGTACTGAGGGAATAGCAGGAAACCCCATGATAAGGGGATATGATTGGATCATGGAACATTAGGGGTCTAAATGACCCCAAAAAATAATCAGAGGCGAGGGCTCTGATTGGTAAGAATAAATTGGTTGTGTTGGGGGTTTTAGAGACAATGGTTAGATCAATTAATATGGAGAAAGTGTTTAAGGGGTTAAAACTAGGAAGATGGTGTTTGATTGATAATTATGAGTATAATGAGTTGGGTAGGATTTGGGTGCTTTTTGATCCAAGTATGGTGCATGTCACTATTGATCTTGTGGATGGACAGATTATGCATTGTAATGAGAAATATGGAGAGGCGTTTTTCTCTTGGAGTAGTGTATATGGCACTAACTTGAAGGTGGATAGAAGGAAATTGTGGGAGATTTTAGAGTAACTAGGGGGTCGAGTGGATGTGCCTTGGTTAGTACAAGGACATTATAATGCCATTATAAATAATCAAAGATAGACTTGGAGGGAATGTAGTGGAGTTGAGTGATTGTTTGGAGTCCAAAATTGTGTGAATGCTGCAGGTTTAACGAAACTGAAGTATAGCGAGTGTTATTTCACTTGGACGAATAATCAGGAAGGCTTGGCCAGGATTTGGCGAAGACTTGATAGGGTTTTGTGAATGTGAGATGGTTGGATGTTTTTCCTTTAGTGGATTGTGAAATGTTGGCTGCAGGGATATCTGATCATTCACCAGTATTGGTGAACTTAAAGTTGCATGGTGAAGTTGTTAAGAGTCCTTTCAGTTTTTATAATATGTGGAGTTCACATTCACAGTATAGAGAAGTAGTAGAGGAGGCATGGAGGAGTAGGGTTCAGGGATCAGCAATGTTTAGAGTATGGACTAAGCAAAAAATTTTGAAGAATGGTCTGAAGCAACTTAATAAAGAATCTTTTGCTAATATTTCTGACAAAGTGGTGGCATGTCGTGAGATGTTGAAACAGTTGCCGATTGGATTGCAAGAGGTCCCTTTCAATCAATATTTGATAGATGAGGAACGGGCACTGGCTGCGCATTTCAAGGTGCTGCTTTCACAAGAAGAGGAATTTTTAGGCAAAAATCTCGTAGCGCTTGGGTGAGATTAGGGGATGCAAATACTAGATATTTCCATAATCAGTGTAGAGTGCGAAAAGCAAGGAATAGAATAACTACTATGGTGCTAGAAGATGGTTCTACTACTGAGGATCAAGAGTTGATTAAACAAGCAATAGTGAGTTATTATGAACAGTTATTGGGGGCTAATGGTCAGAATAGAGGCTATAGTTCAAGAGAAATCCTAGTTCCAGCCTACGGGTTTCAAAATTAGAAGCTGATCAATTGTGTGTACCTATTGTAAATGAGGAGATTAAGCAGGCTTTGTGGGCCATTGATGAAGATAAAGGCCCTGGAATAGATGGATACAATAGTGTCTTTTATAAAAAGAGCTGGAGTATTGTAGGAGAGGATATTATAGCAGCAGTGAAGGAATTCTTTATGTTTGGCAAACTGTTGAAACAAGTTAATGTTACATCTTTGACCATTATTCCAAAACTGCCAAATCCAGCAAGTTTAACTAATTATAGACGAAATGCTTGCTGCACGATTCTACATAAGGTAATAACCAAAATAATAGCTAATAGATTGGGGCATGTGCTTGTAAAATTAGTGAATTCTGCTCAATCTGCATCTGTAGAAGGAAGGAGAATTGGGGATAACATTTTAATGGCTTATGAGCTTGTGAGGAATTATCATAGAGGATCTGGTAAACCAAAACGTGCGCTTAAAGTGGATTTGAGAAAGGCATATGATTCGGTGGAATGAGATTTTATTGAGGAGGTATTGCTAGGATTAAATTTTCCAAAGCGCTTCATTGGTTGGGTAATGGTGTGTGTGAGATCTCTCTGGTTTCCAGTGTTGGTTAATGGTGAATTAGTAGGATTCTTTCCTGGAAAGAAGGGATTGAGGCAAGGTGATCCCATGTCTCCCCATTTGTTTGTCTTGGCCATAGAATATTTATCAAGAAGTCTAGGGTTTTCGGTGCCAAATCAGTTTATATACCATGAAGGATGTCAGAGTATGAAGATTAATCACTTGTGGTTCGCAGATGATCTGTTTCTATTATGTCAAGGTGATGTGGAATCAGTGAGATTGTTGATGAGTAAACTTAATGATTTTGAGAAGGTTTCTGGCCTGCAGGTGAATACTGCTAAAAGTTTCATATTTTTTAGTGGTGTTAGCATTGAGGTGAAGCAGCAGATTGTTGCACTATTGCAGTTTTAGGAAGGGACTCTACCAGTTAGGTGTCTTGGGTTGCCTTTGGTCTCCACAAGAATAAAGAAGGAACATTGTGAAAGTCTGGTAGAGAGGGTCACTTCAAAGATTTCTTCTTGGACGACAAACATCTCTTATATGCAGGCCGAATACAATTATTTATTTCTGTGTTGAGAAGTTTACATATTTTCTAGTGTGGTGCCTTCATGCTTCCTAAATCGATAATTAAAGATATTGATAGAAGATGTAGGAATTTTTTGTGGACAGGAACTCATGATAGGTGTCAAAAAGGACTGTATTATGAGGGAGGGTTGGGAATCAAAGAAATGGCTTCTTGGAATGAAGCAGCAATTGGAAAATTTATATGGGACTTGGTGGCTACAAAGAGCTCCTTATGGGCAGAATGGGTGATTAAAAAAACCTAAAAGGATGAGTTTCTGGGGTATAACTAAACCGTTTGGGGTATAACTAAACCATTGGATGCAAGTTGGGCTTGGAAAAGCATTACAAAATTTGCGTGAGAAATATAAAGGGTTGTTTAGCTGTAAGCTTGGTAGAGGGGATTTCTCCTTTTGGTTTGATCCTTGGTTGGAGGGACAAAGTATTTTAGATAAATTTCCATCTATTAAAAGGGAAGACACTGGGATCCCAAAGTATGCAAAAGTGAAAGAGATATGGAGGTGGGGTAGATGGTGTTTGCCTGATCCAATGGATGAGATGGCTTTGCAAGCTTGGAACCAAATTCAGTTATATAGTGTGCATGAGGACCAGGATGACTCTGTTCAATGGGAGCTAACAAAATATGGGATATTTAGCATAAATAGTGCGTGGGAAGAATTTAGAGGGAAAAGGAATACAACCACGGTGGAAATTGGTGTGGGAACAGTCAAAAATTCCAAGGCAAAGTTTTACTTTCTAGTTAGCTTTGAAGAACAGATTAGCGGTGAAGCAGAGATTGTTTAGGTGGGGAATTGGCGAAAATGATTGCTGTGTTTTATGTTGTAGCAGTGTGGAAATAATTGAGCATCTGTTTTTTCAGTGCCCTTTCAGCAGAGATATTTAGAGAAAAGTGCTAAAGAAATGTGGCATAAATAGGAATGATGTAGTTTGGGGGAGAGAAATTAGTTGGTTTACAAGGAAAGCAAGTGGAAAAAGTTGGAAGGCAAAGATGAGACAGAGAGCCTTACTGTCTGCTGTTTATAGTATCTGGTGGCAACGGAATCAAATAATATTTCAGGGAAAAAGTGCTAGTAAGGAGGGGGTATGTTTTAAAATCTCACAGGCTGTTGAAGATTTGGGACTAGAAGGGTACAGGGAATGTGAATTGAATGATTGGAATAGTTGGGAGTGAAAGGATTGTATTGCTGGTTGGTGAATGATGTGTACAGTGGTGATGGTGAGAAATTCTGCTGTAACTGCTGCTGTTATGAGCGTGCTGTCATTTGTTACTAAAGGTTGAGGTTCTGGGTGTAGTTGGTTATATTTGATAGGTTGGATTAATTGAGGTGTCGATGTCTGGTGTGGTAGTATAATGAGGAAGGGATAGTAGTTGGGTGTGAATATAGGTTTGCTTTTATTTCTTCTGTTTAGTTACAGTGGTTATTGTAAAGAAAATCTGGAGAGTATGCCATTGCGAGCATTAGTATATTGAGGGAGTTTATTTTTTTTTATTGTACAACAATTCTCTTTTGGTAATAAAAATTCAATTACCAAAATATATATTTTTATACATATTTTTCTTCTCTCTTATTTTTGTCCTTTCTTTCTATCGTGTTTGGATTTTTTTTTATCGTGTCCTTTCATTTAATTTTTTTAGCAACAAATTTATATAATGATAATTGCAATTATAAATAAAATTCAATTATATTGTTTGAGCATAAAATAAAAATTAAAAGTGAAATAAGTACATTATACTGAATAATTACACTTTAGCTATATAAATTTTAATGGTGATGTCATCTGTTATAAATTAGATTTAGGAGAAATTTTTATATTAGTCATTTAATATATTTCTATTCAATAAATGTTATTTTTTCATGTTATATTGTGAATAGCTTTTATGATAATTAAAATTAAATTATGAATCATTATCAATATAGAAGTGAAGTGCAACAATTTTCAATCTACGGAAAAAACCTAAGCCCAAACTTCTTGATAGTAAATTCACAAAAAAAAAAAGAAGAGGATAAAATGAAAATTAGATTGCATCTGAATTTTTTTTATTTTCGGTTTTTAATTCAAATTTAGAGAATCACAAACAGTAAAGATTAAAAAAAAAAAGCACAGAAAACTCCAAATAAAAAAGATATAGAAAAGCCAATTTTTTTTTTTATTTATTGAGAATAAAAGTTAAATTCTTGAGTTGTTGTCCAATTATTGATGGTATCCTGTATCAACTGATTTGCATAGATAATACTTTCTTTGTCTCACAATAATAGTGACTTTAACCCATGCATGCCTAAATATTATATTCTTTAAATATTATACAAAATTATTTTAAATATATTAAAATATTTTATATTAATTTATTAATGTTAAAATTACTATTTTCACTTTATTAAATAATTCATCAATATTGAGGATATACTTAAAAAAATTATTTTAATGAATTTTTTAAATTATTTTAGTGTATTTTTTTTTTAAAGTATCAATTTTATTGAGACGGATAAAATATTTTCACAAGTGCATGATTGTAACCAAAATAATGAAAGGATAAATCTTTTCCATTTTATTTATGCAGCATAGATAAAGAAAGAATAGGTATTCCGAAGTTGGTTCCAAGTTTATTACAGTAATTTAATATTATGATACTCAATTGAATAAAATTTATTCTGGCCGACCTCTTAGTTATTTGTACAATTGGATTAATTCAGCAAATTGATGATTAAAATTATTATCACTCGGTCGCTCTCTTAAACCTAACCACCACATCAACAGCATCTGGAGTTTCCTCATCAAATTAATGAACCGGCTAATAATATAATATAAGGTATCATTATTTATTAATATTTGGATAGTGAGTACAAATATTTTTTATATACGTGAAGGCAAGATAGACCTCAATTTTATTTTTAGAGATTGGATTCGAGTTCTACAGCTCAATTCACCATCTGCAAGATAAAAAATAGAATTAGATTTCAGTAGGAAGACTTTGATAAATAAAGTAAATTTGGACTAAATTAATTTAATTTTTCTACAGATAAGAGAATTCAAAAAATGAAAAAAAAATTATTTACTTGTACGGGTTAGTTCCAATTTATAGTTGATAGAAAATTTTAATTAGGAATGTATCAGTATCATACAATGTTTATATATAAAAAAATTTTACTCACCTGGTGTGAAGCTCGATCAGTTTTCGAGAGCCCAACATCTTGTATATCCCGACTGACGTGATGCGGGCTGGCTATGCACACTGTTTGCTCCACAAGCCTAGTAAATAAGATCTAGAGGGTAGGATCAGGTAATATCAGTATGTATTCCATTACGAGAGTAGATTCAAATAAACATATCTGAATCTGAGTTGAACATTAAATTACAAATTTGATTTTGTCTCAAATATGCTTCAATTGGATCAAATTGGTTAAAGTGCCTGAAAAATTCAATCCATTGCATTCATAATTAAATGAGAAAATGAGACTTTTATTTACTTGCTCGTTCAAAAAAAAAATTGCAAGTGGAAATGAGGTTTACTGTGCAGGGGTGGGCATGTTGTGTAAATGTGCATTTAAATATAATAAATTGAATTTTTAATTATTTTAAAATTTTATTTTTATAAAAATATATTTTATTATGTTTTTTTATCAATATTTAAAATAATTTATTTTAAATTTAAATTTAAAGTAAATAAAAATATTTTTTATGAAAATATTTACTGAAAAATATTTATTTAATTTATTATAAATTTGTTTTAAAAATTATTTTAAATATAATAGAGATAGAAAATTTATTTGCCTACCACCAACTATTGTTTAGCGACTTTTTAGTGGCACTGCCACTAACTCTTGATAGCACATCCCTCTAGTGAATCTGGCGCCATGAAGCTCACCTCAAACAACCGATAAAGCGACACAAAGCCAGCAACACCTGAGAGTTTTCAACTATGATTTTAGCTATCTCTGACTTCATTTCATTGTGATTTAATTGACATTAAAATCATATTCTTGTTAACTCCATTTTCAATAATGGCTATTTAAGTGGCATGTCAACCCGAGAAACTTGACCAACCCAAGGAGTTCAAGCTACAGGTATGAATGTCAAACTTAAATAAAACTTCAGTTGAGTTTCGTGTTTAGTTGAAAACCCTCAAGTAAACTCGATCCGGTCTTAGGGTTTTATTGATTTGTTTTAAATGTTACGGTTCTAAAAAGATGTCATTTGGGAACCCTAACAAACCCTTTACACCCATTATATTCACTTATTAATTGTAGCATTTCCTTATTCAGTCAACCTAACCAGCCTCTTCATGCAAGTGGATGGCGATTAGGAGGTGATAGTGATTTGCTTGGTAGTCCAAGCTTCAGTAATATTGATGGTGCTTGTTTAGTGACTGTAACATCTTGCTTCTACACATGCATTACATACAAGATCAGTTAGCTGAGGAGAGAAAACCCCAGAGTTCAAATTAAACAAAAACCCTAAAATATTTTAAAAAATTGAAACTTGTAAAGAAATACTAAGTGATTTAATATCGTAGTACCGCTATATCCTTAGAAGTCAGGGTGTAACAAGAACTGAGACTAGCAATAGTTCATGTCGAAAGCGATGGCAATTTGTTGGTTTGGTGTCTAAGGTGTTGGTCATTACCAACAATTTGTATTTCTTTGACTAATTATAAAAAAAGTTGAAAATGGTTGTTGGCCTAATTACCACATGGAAAGGCCTATATATATGACATTCTTCTTCCTTTTCTAATTCACAAAATAAGAGAAGCAAAAGTGAGGGAAAACTTGCTTTGATAAGTTGTCAGAAAGAATTAATTTTGGAGAGTGACAAAATAGTGAAGTTATTTAATTTTTGGAAGTATTTTGAAAACACTTGAGTGCCACTATTTTAGGTTTATCTCAATTGTGAGTGTTGTACTTCTAGAGTATTTTCTAGAAAAGTCTTTTTTTTTGTAATCCTACTATTTTCAATAGTGGAAGATTATTTTTCAGAGTTTGTTCCGTGGACGTAGCCCAAAATAAAAGGATGAACCACGTTAAATCTGGTGTACTATTTTATCTCAATTTTATAGCTATTATCAAGGGTAGTTATTTTGTTATATTGTGCTATTAATTATTAGAGTAAAATTCTATCTAAGGAGACTGAGTTTTAAGCAGGATTGTCTGTAACCCCTTCAGTATTTCCTGAAAATTTTCTTAGTATTTATTTTTAGTACAATATTTCATACACTATTTACTTATATAATAGTAAATAATTTTATGTTATTAATACCCGTTATACAACAAGTGATATCAGAGCCTTTTGGTTTAAAGAGATGGAGGCAAAGACAAACAAAATAATAAACTTAAGTGGCATAATTACTACATTTGAAAATTCAAGATGAAGGATCTTCTATTTGTGACAAAACTGCATTTATCGGTGTTTAGTACAAGTAAACCCGACGGCAAGACAAATGAAGAATGAAAATTTGAGCATGAGCAAGTATGTGGTTTTATTCGATAAATTATCGAAGATAATTTGTATAACCATATATGTGGAGAGACTCATGCACGAACATTATGGAATAAGCTTGAAGAGTTGTAAACTTAAAAGACCGGCAATAATAAATTATTTTATCTCATGAGATTAATGCAAATGAGATACAGAGAGGGCAATTCCATTACAGATTGCTTAAATGAGTTTCAAGAAATTGTAGATCAGTTGTCGGACATGGGTGTCGCCTTTGATGATGAAGTGCTTGCTTTGATGGTTCTCGCTTTATTGCCAGAGTCTTAGGAGATTCTGAGGATTTCATTAACTAATTCTGCTCCTAATGGTGTTGTTAAAATAAAATCGGTGAAGAGTGACATCCTAAATAAAGAGATGAGGAGGCATTCTTAAGGTGCTTCCTCTTCACACTCAGATATTCTAGCTACAACCACCAGGGCGAGAAGTTAGAATAAGGGCTTAAATAATGGAGTTAAAAATAGAGAAACTAGTCGTGGCAAGTTTAATAAATTTGCTAATGTTAAATGTCATTATTGTCATAAAAAGGGACATATTAATAAATATTGACAGAAATGGAAAAAAGAGAAAGGGAAAGATAAAAGGAAAGATGATAGCAATGATGAGAGAATTGCCGCTACAACTGAACATAAATTTCTCCTCATTTACAATGATGATGCGATCAATGTAGTTGATCATGAGACCAGTTGGATGATTGATACCGGTGCCTCTATTCATGCTACAACCCGGAGGGAGTTCTTTGATACTTATACACCAGATGACTTTGGAACAATTAAAATGGGCAATGATGATATTTCTAAGATTGTTGGTGTTGGTGATGTTCACTCAAAGACCAACAATGGCACTAGGTTGTTATTAAAAGATGTGAAGCATGCTCTTGACATCAAGCTTAATCTGATTTCTACTGGAAAGCTTGATGATGAACAATACTACAATACCTTCTAAAATGGCCAGTGGAAACTCACTAAAGGTTCGCTTATTGTGACCCAAGGTAAGAAATTCTTTACTCTTTATATGATGCAAGCTAAAATCTCTAAGAGCATAGTTAATGCAGTAGAGAAAGATGATGCAGTTGAGACCTGTCATAAAAGACTCAGACAAATGAGCAAAAAAGGAATGTCAATGCTAGATAGAAAGAAGAATATAGTGGGGTTGAGCAGTGTTCATTTAAACAGATTTGTTGATTGCTTAGTAGGAAAGCAGAACAGAATTACTTTCAAGAACTCTACCCATTATGAAAAGAAGTCGGAGATATTACAACTAGTACACTCTGATGTGTGCGGTCCTTTTAAAACCAGATCAATTGGTGACTCCTCTTATTTCATGATTTTCAATGATGATTGTTCAAGAAAACTGTGGGTTTATACATTGAAAAATAAAGATCAAGTTATAAAGGTATTTAAACAGTTTCATGCCCTAGTTAAAAGAGAAATTGGGAAGAAATTGAAGTGTATCAAGTCAGATAATGGGGGTGAGTATATTGGATCACTTAAGAGATATTACAAGGAGTAGGGCATTCGACACAAGTTGACACCACCAAAAACTCTTCAGTTGAATGGTATAACTGAGAGAATGAACAGGATTCTCATTGAGAGAGTTAGATGTTTGCTATTACATGCGAAGCTGCCAAAGTCATTTTAGGCAGAAGCATTGAGTGTAGCAGTTCATGTTCTAAATCTTTCACCATATGTTCCTTTGAAGTCTAATATTCTAGAAAGAATATGGTCTGAAAGAGATGTCTCTTATAATCACTTAAGAGTGTTTGGGTGCAAGGCATTTGTGCACATACCAAATGATGAGCGGTCGAAGTTGAATGCTAAAACACGACAGTATGTGTTTATTGGGTATAGTCAAAATGAGCTTGGCTATCGATTCTATGATCTAGTTCAGAAAAAGCTTATTAAAACTCATGATATAGTGTCTATTAAAAATGAGACTATCGAAAATATTGATAAGGCTTAAAAGAATATTTCTAATTTCGATGAAAGTTCAACAAATCTTGAATTAGTTCCTCCAAAAGTGGTGCCGAGGTAGATTACAGATAAAATTAAAAATAGCCAATAGAGTACTATCGATGATGATGCTTCCATCCAGAATTAACAAAATGAAGATTCTGATGAAGAAGTTTTTCAGCCACTAGTACCAGATACAGCTCAGAAACCATTGAGGAGATCTACTAGAGTCAGACAGTCCTCTACTAGATACTCCAGTGATAAGTATTTGTTACTTATTGATGGAGGAGAACCTAAGGATTACCAAGATGCTATGACAGATGAGAATAGGGCAAAATGGATTGAAGCCATACAAGATGAATTAAAATCTTTGTATAAGAATAAAACTTTTGATCTGGTGAAGTTGCCAACAGAAAAGAGGGCTTTGAAGAATAAATGGGTGCTCAGAATAAAGAATGAATAGCATAGTTTTCAACCATAATTCAAAGCTAAATAAGTTATTAAGGAATTCAACCAACGAAAAGGGATTGAATTTGATAAAAAAAAAATCACCAGTAGTGAATATGATATCCATTCATACAGTGCTAATATTAGCTGCAAGTCTCGACTTGAAAATCGAGCGGATGGATATGAAAACTGTCCTTCTTCATGGTGACTTGGAGAAAGAGATATGGAACAACCGGAGGGTTTCAAAGAAAAAAGTAAAAGAGGATTATGTATGCAAGTTAAAGAAAAGCTTATATGGCTTGAAGCAGACACCAAGATAGTGGTACAAGAAGTTTGAGTCAATAATGGGGGAGCAATGCTACAAGAAGACCACTTTAGATCACTGTGTATTTATAAAAAAATTCTCTGATTATGATTTTATTATTCTATTACTCTATATGGATGACATGTTAATCGTTGGCCATAATATTTTCAAAATCAACAGTTTGAAGAAATAATTAAGCAAGTCTTTTGCTATGAAAGGCTTAAGACCAACAATACAAATTCTTGGCATAAAGATAATGAAAGAGAGAGGTGCCAAGAAATTATGGTTGTCACAAGAGAAGTATATTGAGAAAGTACTTCAAAGGTTTAATATGGACAAGGCTAAAGCGGTTTAGTTATCCTCTTGCTAACCACTTTAAATTAACATCAAAACAGTGTCCTTCCATAGAAAAAGAGAAAGAAGAGATGAACAAAGTTTCATATGCTTCAGCAGTTGGGAGTTTGATGTATGCCATGGTGTACACACGACCAGATATTGCTCACTTAATGGGAGTAGTGAGTCGGTTCCTTTCTAATTCTAGTAAGGAATATTGAGCTACTGTGAAATGGATTATGAAATATCTTTGTGGAACCTCCAAAATATGTTTATGCTTTGGAGGTGATAAACATGTGTTAGTTCGATATACAGATACAGATATGGTAGGCGATGTTGACTCAAGAAAGTCTACATCAGGTTATTTTATTTTATTTGTAGGGGGAGTTGTGTCATCGCAGCCAATGTTATAAAAATGCGTTGCTCTCTCAACAACAGAAGCAGAATTCATTACTGCAACTGAAGCATGCAAAGAGCTGCTGTGGATGAAGAAATTCTTAAAAGAACTTGGATTTCAGTAAGACAGATATTCACTCTATTGTGATAGTCAGAGTGTCATTCATCTTGAAAAGAATTCTTCCTTCCATTATAAATCAAAGCACATTGATGTGAGATACCACTAGAGCAAAGATGTATTGGAGAATAAGTTTTTACAACTTGAAAAGATTCATACTGAAGAGAATGGTGCAGACATGTTAACAAAAATTCTTGTAAAAGAAAAGTTTGAATTATGTCGATCATCTGCAGAAATGACAATTAATCCATATGGTTGGTAGGGGGAGAATTATTGGTCATTACCAACCATTTGTATTTCTTTGACTAATTATAAAAAAAATGTTAAAAATATTTGTTGGCCTAATTAAATTAGGCCAACAACCACATAGGAAGACTTATATATATGGCCTTCCCCTTTTTCTTCTAACACACAAAATGAGAAAAGCAAAAGTGAGGAAAAACTTGCTTTGATAAGTTGTGAGAAAGAATTAATTTGGAGAGTGACAAAATAATGAAGTTGTTTAATTATTAGGGGTGTTTTGAAAATAATTGAATGTCACTATTTTAGATTTATCTCAATTGTGAATGTTGTACTTTTAGAGTATTTTCTAGAAAAGTCTCTCTCTTATAATACTACTATTTTCAATAGTGAAAGATTATTTTTCAGAGTTTGTCCCGTGGACGTAGCCCAAAGTAAAAAGGGTGAACCGTGTTAAATCTAATATGTTATTTTGTCTAAATTTTATAGCTATTATTAAAGGTAGTTATTTTATTATATTGTACTATTAATTATCCGATTAAAATTTTATCTAAGAAAACTGAATTTTAAGCGAGACTGTCTGTGATATCTCCAGTCTTTTCTGAGAATTTTCTTAATATTTATTTTTATTATAATATTTCATATATTATTTACTTATATAATAGTAAGTAATTTTGTGTTATTAATACCCATTGCACAACATAGGGCTCACACTGGTTTAGTTCCTGCCGGTTGTTAGGAATTTTCCTAGCCATTGTAAGTGAACAATGCTTAAACAAATAATATAGTGGAATTAGAATGTCATATTCTCAGAGAATGAATATTCTAAGCAGTGACGGAATCAGAAACTTATTTAGAGGGCTAAATTTTCATAGAAAAAAAATTATAAACGAGTTTACCATAAAATTAAACATTTAATATTACAGTAGTTCAACAATTAATTTGAGCTATTAGATTAATTACACCTAAGAGATAGTAATTGTATCTTACGACTTTACATAATTTGAAAGTATTGCATAATAGCTTCATTTTCAATTTTTTTTTTAAAAAAATTCTCCACATAGCATATCAAGTAGTCGATTATTTATGTATATATGAATTTTATATGAATTTAGGCAAAAATTTTATGAATTAAAAAAAATTATTTGAATTCATATATATATATATATTATGTATATAATTCACATATATAATTTATTTAAACTATATATATATAATTATATATAATTCATTTAAATTTAAATATATATATATATATATCAATATATATAAATTCATACATATATAAATGAATGTGTGTATGTTTCTATACAAATGCATACATATATATACACTAAATTCATTTAAATTTAAATATATAAATAAAAAATTTATATGTATAAATGGTGTGCATATATATTTATACACACACACACACATATATACGTGGCTGAGGGGTCTAAGGCCCCCCTAGACCCCCTAATTCCACCCCTGATTCTAAGTAATCTAAATTCAGATTTCTTTATTATTTGGAAGAATCAAATAAAATGTATGATTAATTAAACTCTAATATAATTAATTTATCAAAAAATACATGATCGAATTTCATCAGTTTATCTCTCTATGATTCTTATTCACAATTTGATAACCAATATCCCTACAAAATTCAACCTTACTCTTTCTCAAGCAATAAGACTAGTAACTATGTCGCCCTAATTTCTTATTTTCGTGAGAACTAAAACAGATGAATCCAAAAATTCAAAGGATAAAAAGATGGTTTCTTAGAAAGAATCTTTATATCTAAACTTAACTTTCTGAGATTGTTATTCCCTTAAACAATATTGTGTTTTGCTCTCACTTATCACATACTATAATAAATCAAGTAATCAATGACTAGTTAATTACTAGCCTTAAACACAAAAATAACACATTAATTAAAAAGGGATAATATGATTGAATTTTATTAAGAACTTATAGTAGAAATAAATAGATCCATCTAATCTCACAAGGAGATTAGTTATTCATATTTGAATTAAATAATAAAATATATGAATTAAAAAATAAAATAATCAAAGTAGAATAAAAAAAATAAAGAACTCATGAATAAACAATTAAAGAAGTAAAAGAAGTCTAGAATTCAATAAAACTACGAACTCTTCAAATCAAGAACTAAAATATGATTCTTGGATCAAATGGAGCTCACAAAATCAGGTTGAGATCTCCTCTATACCTTAGTTATCGCCTTCTTCTCTTCCAAAGAATCACTAAGTGTCAAAAGATGCTCCCTGTGATAGCTACCACTCCTTTTATATTGCTCGAAAGCGTTATGGGCCAAAATTAGGGTGTTAAAGAGAGTCAGCCTTGAAAATCATATGTTCCAGTGTGTAACAATTATGCATGTCGAAGCCAAATAAAAATCTTTTGTGCTCAGCTTCCTTTCTTTACACAATCAAAGATTTTTTTGCACGGTTATGCTCTTGGACTTCTGCATGCTTGTGCCATTATTTTTGTCTCTAAATCTTCTCTTTCTTCTTGAGACAATCTACATTCCCGTGCCTAAACACATGGGCGTACCTGTGCATATACTTTTCAAGCTAAAATTAATATATTTTAACTTGTTTTAATGGTCTTATGTCATATTTCCATGCGAACTGTCAAGAAAGAGATTTTACACTAATAATCATCATAAGACATAGAAAAAGCAACATTTATATAGATTTTCTACTCAAATATTAAAGATAAAAAATAGGTACAACACCCATGACTATTTGCTCAATGCTGGTTAATGATGACAAGTGATGATGTAATGCTCTTTTTAGTTCAACTTTTTTTCTCGTTGAATTCTTTTTTTTTGAAATATTTTTAATTTTATTTCAGTTAAGAAAAAGACATTTTTTTCCTTCTTTTTCTTTTATAGAAGGTTGCAATAGCTTTTGTTTTGGGTTTTACTTCTATACCGGGACTATTAGGGCTTTCCATGAGGCTAAATATCTATTTGGAATGCAAAAAATTGAAAATAATTAAATTTTATAATATTAATATTGGAACTCATTGGCCCGAGTTTAAGGTTAGATTATGGATAGATTATCTATGCCTAATCCGTACTCGAGTTAGGCAGCGAGCTAAAAATAAACCCCATCATCTTAGCCCAAGCTATACTCAAGCTTAGCTATGGGCTAAAAGTAAATCTAATCCAGCTTAGCTCAAACACATCCCTATTTTCTATACTTATTATACAATCCATCTCTCATCGATGATGGAGGTGAGAAAGGTAGACTATCAAAATTTCATTGACAATTTTCGATAGATCCTAGTGAGTGGAGGAAAAATTCAAACTCTCGGTAATTGAGTATTTCTGATGGTATCCACCCTCAAACTCCAGGGCCATCAACGATGATGGTAGTGCTTGGATTCCAGTTTCAGCCACTCTACTTCAACTTTCTGAGAAATTCTATGACTTTGATCGAATTTTATCCTCATAAATTAAAAACACTCTAATTTTAATTAAAAATTGATTTTCTAAGCAACCACCAACAGGAATCTTTTGTTTTTGTTTTTTTCGAAAATCTTTTTGCCTTTATGTAAGATCAAAAATAAAAATTAATCTCAACTTATAATAATAAATAAATAAATACTAAATTTTATACTTTGAATTTAAGCTTAAACTTTTCCTTATGGGTATACTCAGGCCGAGTTGAGCAGGGTTTTACCCTACCCAAAGACCTGCCCAAGATTAATTCAAGCCTCATTTTATAGCTTATAGCCTGGCCCTAAGTCTATGAGCAGCCATAAATTTGGGTCTTAGGCCAACTCGATAGGGTTGGGCCGGGCAAATCAAGCTAAGAAAAACATAACCAATTTAGAGGTACCTTATTCCATTTTACTGATCCATAGTCCATTTAGTTGTTTGCTGTGTTTTTTCTATTATTATTGTGATTCTCATTTAGTTGTTTGTTGTTTTTCTATTATTATTATTATTATTATTATCCAAAATAACAAAAAAGAAAATGAATTGAAACACACATCCACACTCTCAAAATTTGGAAATCACAAATCTGAGCCACACAACATTATATGCTGAAGCCAAAATTCACATCAAATATTGAAATACATGGATAATTGCATATTAAGTCAAATTCACATGCACAAAATATTGCAACACACACAAAACTCCAACCAAACGAAAGCAAAATGTTAACAACAGTGACCAAGGCCATCTTCATATGTAGGGGTGTGCATTCGATTAATCGAAACCGAACCAAATATAAATATGAGGTAACCGAAATTTTTAAAATTTTATAAATGATAATCAAACCGAATTGAATATTTTAAAAATCAAATTGTAACTGAACCAAAATATTTTAGTTCGGTTAGTTAATTATTTCGATTAATCAATTTTTTTCATAATATATAAATAATAAAATTTTTAAGTCAATCAATTAATAAATTTTCAAAATAAGTAAATTTATACTAGTTATTTAGTAATATTATTAGAAGTTATAGTTAAGTCAACATTAAATATATTAATATTTAATATTAACAAATATCATTATATAAATAAAAATAGTCTAAAATATATTTTAATAAATAATAATTTTAAAATAACCAATGAGTTTATAACTTTAATTATATTATATAAATTTTTAATTTCATACAACGAATGAGTTAAAATATCAATTAAGATAAAAAAAATGTCATTTTTAAGTTAATAAAATAAATATTAATAAAATATTATAATAATTAAATTATAAAGTCTTCATTTATATAATTAACTATAATATTTAAATACAGCATAAAAATACAATAAATTCATATATATATATAAATAATAATTCGGTTAATTCAGTAATTATCATAGGACTAATCGAATCGATAACCGAAAATAAAAAATTTTATGTTTTAATAACCGAACCGAATTAAAAATCGATTATCACTCTACCGAATTCAATTCGGTTATTCAGTTTTAACTAAATAATATACACCCCTGTTCATATGATCTTTCCATCGCCTTAAACTTCACAGATCGTGACAAAAAGAAATAGACAGTGAGCAAAGACAATAAGATATAGAGGCATTAACAGCTCAAAAAATTGAGAGAATGTCAGAGAGACATATGTGTTGTGGCTTTGTTTAGAGAAAGGTGCAAAGGTGAGGGCAAATTATGAAAAAGGAAGAAGAGCAGTGATGAAGAGGAGCGACAAGCAGCTGAGAGAGAGAGGAGTTTAGAGAGAAAAATATGCAGAATGGGAAAGGTGGGGAGTGGCGGCTCAAAATGCAAATGAGGGATTTAGGGATAGAAAAAAATGTATATATATATATATATTCGGGCCGGATCGGGTTAATTTGAAAATTTTTCACTGAACCCAAAATCTGATCTGAATTATACTCGGGTTTAACTTAAATATCCGCAGTCTAACCCTTTTATTCAATCAGATTAGCTTAATCTGGCCTGAATTTTTTGAATTAGACTGAGTTCTTCGGGTTGACAAACTACTCAATTTTCCGTACATATGTATTTATGGTCAACTAAACCTGACATAAACATCAAATTTAATAAAAAAAAATATTATATATTAATATAAAAAGATTTTTTTTGAAATATTAATATAAAAAGATTAATATCTTTATACTTGGTCAAATAATGTTTGTTCCTAATAAAATTTTAATATAGTAATTATAAATTGATTTGATGTATAAAAATATATTTATCTTAAAAAAAATCATGAATTTTTTTTTAAATTATGATTTGATTGGTAGTCAATTCATTAAATGTAAAATGATAGCATAAGCATATTTTCAAGGAATACGCCAGGGAGAAGTTTTAAGACTACAGAGTACAGAGCCTTTTCTTATTTTTATATTAATTTGTCTCTTTTAAATTTTTAATTGGTAATAGTCGCTTTAGCCCTTCAAGTTCTAGAAATAATAATGTTATAGTGACTTATCATATGCTTTTTAGTTTTTATCATGAATTATGTCATTGCTCACCATCCGTGGCCACATTTTAATTTAGTTCAATTATTATGTAAAATAATAATAGGATAATTACAAAACTAACTTAAAATAAAATTATCTTTTTAAATTTATATCAATATATTTTATTTTTTAATTTTATAAAATTTACATTTTACTTTTTTTAAGACTACGTAATTAATACATAACCAATCATTTTTTAATTAAATTAATATGATTTATAAAAATAATTTATTTTTAATTAGAACAAGACGGTGGCATTAATATTTGCATTTGTGGCTTTTTAAACTTGTATTAATGTCTGATGATCATCATTAATTTATTTGCAAATACTTCTTTATATTATTTATTTGTTGAAAAAAGCTATTTTTACAAATTATAGTAATATTTTATATTATAAAAAGCTATTTGTACAAAATATAAATTATTGGTACAACGCCATTATTTATTTATATGAATCGTGTTGATAATATATTTTATGTATCCAAATAAATTTCAATATCTTTTTAATTACTTTGGCTTAAGAAAGGAATCATTTGTATAATTGTATATGATTTCTTTAGAAATTATATGCACATCTAAAGTGTCTTAATTTTTTTTAATATATAACATAATTCATATATTAGTTATTATATTGCATTACAAAAGAGAATATATATATATATATGTTATTATTTTAGTATATAAAGGTATATATAACATATATCTATATATATTTATCATCTGAATAAAAGAATATCAATTTGTAGCTTTTATATTTTAATATTTGTATATATATAATAACTATAACTATATATATCTATTATTTTTTAAAAAATAACGTTTAAATATAGTTATAATATTTTACTATATGAAAGTATATGTATCATATGCCTATATATACATATTATTTTAGATAAAGAATATCTATATGCAGTTATCATATCTTATTATATTTAGGTATATATTAATTATAACTACATATATTTATTGTCATTAAAAAAAATGTCAATGCAGTTGCAATATATTAGTATATGAAGATATATATACTATATAACTATATATAACTATTATCTTAGAGAAAAAATATCAATATGCATCTTTTATATTTTATTATATTGAGATATATACTAACTATAACTACATATATTTATTGTCTTTAAAAAAATATCAATATGTAGCTATAATATCTTAGTATATGAAGATATATATAGCATATACCTATATATATTTATTATCTTGAAAAAATAATATCATTATACAATTATTATATCTTAATATATATATGTATATACTAACTATAACTACGTATATTTATTTTCTTTCAAAAACTAATACCAGTATATAGTTGTAATAATTTAGGAGATGAATGTATATATAACATATATCTATATACGCCTATCTATTGACTAATCTAAAATGATTAAATTAGATAGTGAAAATAGAAAAATAAATTTACAGTAACATTATACTAAAAGACAGAAGAAAAAACAAAGGATGCTCAAATTTTATTTCTACCGCTCTATGAATGACATAAAAATCACTTTTTAAATTTCAATTCCAATAATCAAAACTAAACACCAAACTGTCACTTAAAAAATTATAAAATTAAAAAAAGTTTTTCTTTAAGACATTTTATTAAATATGTAGTGTGCATTATATTATAGAATAAAAAAATTCCTAATAATTATTGTTTAAACCCAAAACACATTTCAAAACAAATTAAAAATTATTTACTAACAAATCAACAAAAATAATATATGTTGATGACGAAAATGGAATTATTATTATCTTAGTATATGGAATTAGAAATTGTGATAAGAGCTACAAGTCTTATTCAATCGTCCATCTTCCATCATATATTCAATTAGATAATGGAAATCATCATGGTGGCTGGATATTAGTCATTCCAATCAATAAAAAATAGATATCACTGCATAAAAGAAATATATCATTGCATAAAAGAAATATATGTCCAGTGACCCACATCTCTAAATTTTTTTTGGTTTGTTGTTTTAGAGGAAAGGAGCCAAACAAAATAAAATTTGAATTTTTTAAGGATAAGAAAGCACTTATAATTATGATGAATAATATGATAAGAGAAATTAAATTTTGCTAAAGCTTTTTACCAGCCATTAAATAGAAGAGGAAGAAGAGGAGAAGAAGAAGAATACGCGGTGGAAGAAGAAAAGAACATAGAAAAGAAGAAAAAAGAGAGTATCATATATTAGAAAAAAAGAATAAGAAAAAGCCAAAAATGAAAAATAAAAAATTTAAAAGAGAAAAAAAATAAGAATAGTAAAATTGAAAATAAAATTAAAAGTATATAGTGTAATTTCCTTAATTTCCTCAGTAATAAAATATTACTTGGACACGGCATAAAGAGGCTATATGGCCCATATTGAACAAAGAATTGGAGGCCCCACATGTAGCCCACAAAAAACAACTTAGAAATGCTTTATAAGTGGGATTAGAACGATCAGTCATCACAAAACCCATAAGCCTATCATGCATCTTCCTACACATTTTCTTGCAATTGTTGGAGTTATAGCATTAGTTTTGCTTTATAATCTATGGAAGTTAAAGAAAAACAGTGAAAGAAGTAAGGGCTTGAGAGTCCCAGAAGCACCTGGTGCCTGGCCAATTATCGGTCACCTTCATAGACTTGGACTAAGTGGAGAAAAAACACTAGCTCGAACCATGGCTGAGATAGCTGATAAATACGGCCCTATCTTCTCTATCAGACTTGGAGCTCATAAAGCAATCATTGTTAGCAATTATGAAGCAATGAAAGAGACTTTCACTACAAATGATATCTCTTTCTCTTCTCGGCCACCTTCTATCCAAGCTGAGTATATTGGCTACAATTATGCTGCTTTTGGTTTTTCCCCTTACGGTAGTTATTGGCGTAATATAAAAAAGTTAGTCATGGTGGAGCTCTTATCAACGCAAAGAATAAGGTTAATGAGACATGTTCTAGTATCAGAAGTGAATAGGTTGATCAAAGACCAGCACTCTCAAAGCAATGGTCAAAAAAATATAGACATGTCTAAATATCTTGAACATTTGGGTTTTAATATAATTACAAGAATGATAGCAGGGAAGAGATTTTTTGAAGGGAATGATAAAGATGAAAGAGATGATCAACATGGCCGACCTATTGAGACGATTATGAAAGAATTCAATTATGTTCTTGGAGCTCTAGTTCCTGGTGATTTAATCCCACTTCTCGGATGGTGGGATTTTCAAGGAATTAAGAAAAATATGAAGAAAGTTTCCAAAGAATTGGATGTTATTATGTCAAGTTGGATTGAAGAACACATGACAAAGAACAACAAGACTGATTCGAGCAAAGACTTCATCGATGTTATGTTATCAGTAATTAAGGATGATACCACATTCGGCCACAAACGTGATGAAATTATCAAGTCAACCGCCCTGGTATCTCTTAAAACTCTTTTTTCTGTGTAAAACAAGTAGTTTACCAATTTTAATATTCTAAACTTGTTCTCAATTGCTGATTATAAATATTACAATTTCATGGTTCAGTCACTTTTTGTTGGTGGCTCTGATAGCACTTCGTCCACCATAACATGGTCGTTATCCAATTTGTTAAACAACAGAAGCATAATGGAGAAAATCCAAGAAGAACTAGACCAACATGTTGGAAGGGAAAGATGGGTAGATCACTCAGATATTGAGAAATTGGAGTACTTCTCAGCCATGATTAAAGAAACATTGCGCTTATATCCACCAGGTCCACTAGGAGTTCCTCGTGAGGCAACCGAAGACTGTTCCATCTTCGGATACCATATTCCTAAAGGCACTCGTCTGTATACAAACTTATGGAAGTTACATAGAGACCCAAATGTTTGGGTTGATCCTGAAGAGTTCAAGCCAGAAAGATTCTTAGCAGAAAATGCAAATTTGGATGTTTCAGGTCAACATTATGAGTTCTTACCATTTGGAGCAGGAAGAAGGTCTTGTCCTGGAATGAATTTTGCTCTGCAAATAATGAATACAACTCTATCAAGGTTACTTCAAGCATTTAATATCACAACTCCAGGAAATGAACCAGTGGACATGAATGAAGCCAAAGGTGCAGTCTTATTAAAGATAACTCCTCTTGAAATTGTTCTCACCCCACGCCTTGCCCCTCAACTTTATCAACAATTGGACTAAATATTAGTTTCATCTAATTGGGGTTGAATAAAGAGACGTCGATCAGCCCCTGCGGCTTTGTCAGGTCCATGAGCTGATCCATGGAGACTGTCGCTGGCAAAATTGGCTTGGTTCACGGTGATCTTGCTCTTGCTTCTAGTATTGTTCTCTCTGTTTTCTAAGTGGAATTTCTGTATTGTTTTTTATTTTATGCATTAAATAATACTTTTTCTTTTTGTAAAAATGCCTCTATGTTTTTTTTTAAAAAAAATTGCATAATTCCCCACATTTCCATTAGCTATATTTTTGAGAAATACTGTTTAGTAGAAAATCTTCAATTTTAAAATTAATGTTTTTTTTTGTTTAATAGGCTAAATTGGTTAATTATAATAAATTTAAAAAGAAAGAAAGAAAGAATATCAAAATTAATGGGAAAAATTGGCATCCCAAGTCTTTATCACACATTACATAATACATAGCTTCTCATACATATGATATTTCATTCTAAAAAATATGTGATTAATAAAACTATGAGTTTTTTTATCAATAAAATATGTGAGCTTGTAACTTCATAAATAAAACCCCAAACAAAGCCACTATCGATACGAGTGCTAAAAAATTGATTTAATTGACAAGCAAATCAAGATCGATTAAACCAAACGGAAAATTATAGTTAATCGAGCTAATAATTAAGTTTAAGTTTTAATATTTTTTTTACTTTTTATTTTGATTTTTATTGTTAAAAAATCATTCAATTTGATTAATCGAACTAAATGGTTAACCAATATAATTAGATATATTAAATATATAAATAATTTATATTTATATTATAATTATATATATTAATTGTAAATTATATATATTATACATAAATTATAAATCATATACATAAATTTATAGAATAAATTATAAGTTATAATAAATAATAAATAATGTATATTAAATTATTTTGATAGGTTATATTTGAATTTAAAAATAAGATTTTATATTTTAATTGTATATTTATATTAAGATTAATTTTTACAATGAATTATATTTATTTTTTAATTAAATATGTATAAATTTTATTTATTTTTATTTTTATTTTTTTTTGTATAAAATATAATAGTTAAAAACCAATCAAAAATAATAATTATTCATTTTATACTGTCAACACATAACCGTTTATTTAAATTTTAATTTTAATTTAAAATTTTTCTAAATTGAAACCAATCAACCGTGAGCACCCTCTATAATATATTATGCCTCTATATACATGCACTGTCTATTACTACTCATTACTCATATACTCTCTTCATTTATTTTTTTAGTTAATTTTTATGGACCAACATCGCATTAAGAAAGGCATCCTATGTTATCCATAATTTTTCCCGAGACATCACTTTTATGATAATTAGTACTATCATTTATTTGTAATTTATAAGACAAAATTACAATCTCTATTATATTTTTAAAAATTTGTATTTTTTATCAGAAATATTTATTATAAATTCATTATAAACTTTATGAAATTTATAAACTAATTATAAACTTATTGTAAACTCTCTATAAACTAATAAAAATCTGATTTTTTATAAATATTTTATAAATTTTGATATTTTAATAAATATTTTATAAATTATGATATTTTCATAAATATTTTATAAATATGATAATTTTAAAATTATTTAAAATTTTTCTTATATTTTTATTAAAGGCCAATTTATAATAATAATTCTTCAACAAGTTTTACAAATGGGCCTATAGCCCAATTGACAAACCCAAACTTACTTTAACTTTAGTTGGAGAAGGCCCAAAGTTGAGTCCGCAATTTTTTTTCTACTCAACATTATTAGGAAATATAATGATATGCTATTTTTTAATATTTTGTCAATAATCAAAATTTTGAAAAAACTCTTTTTTTAAGCTTAATCGTTTTTAAATTTAATTGAATATATATATATATATATATATCTCTCTCTAGAATACTATATATTATGTAATTGTATACTAAATATATATTTCCTATAAATATTTTCATTTTGTTTTTAATCACAAGGGATGAGCTTTAGAAGCCAAAATGGATCTTCTCTTATATCTAATGTAATGCATGAACATATCCTGGAGATGGCCAGAAAGTTATTATTATTCCTGAAGTACCTATTCTAATTGATTTCTTGACTTAAAATCTAAATACCCAACCGCCCAATTGAGGCTGCGATTTTTCCATTATATATATGTTCAAGAGTTTTTTCTCCAATTTTATTTTAGTTTTATTTTTTAAAAAAAATGAGAGCCCAGCAAGAATGGCCAGAAAACGTAGGGATAAGTATAAAACTAACCCAAAATAAAATGCTGTTTTCAAATATAGCGTACTAATTTTTGTTTTTCAATTGTACGGAATTTATGTTTTATAATCACAAGAACACGACTCCAAACTGTTAAAAGCAACTGCAATTTGTCAAAGTCTGTTGTTGTCCACATGCAAACCAAAGCTTTTTAGGATTACACATACGAGGACAAAAATTTTACCAAAAAAAAAGGTTCAATAATTTTTTAAATTATTTTTAAGATTTAATTATAATATTATAAATTAATGTTTTTTTACATAAATTGCATACAATTTTTTTTATTTCATTATATGTTTATAATATTTTTTATTTTTTATATTTTTAATTATGTGATCATTGTTTTTCTATGTATTTATTTTTTATATTTTTTATCTTTTTTTATTTATTTTTTAGTCTGTTTATTTTTTCTTTTTTTATATTTTTATATTATTTATTTTTTAGATAAAATTTAAAATTAAAATTTTTTAAAATATTATATTAAAATATTTAAATTAAGTTTCTACTTATATAAAACGTACATTAAAATATAACTAAAATATATCTACCTATATATATAATTTAAAAAAATAAGAGTATAAAAGTAAAATAAAAATATAAATATAAAAGTGACATATGTTATTATATGTAATATAAACATATAACTAAACATATAATAATTTTATATTCTTTATTTTTTAAAAAATTTAATAAATATATATTATTATATATAATATAAACATACATATATTAATATATATCAATATATACTGACATATAACTAAATATATAATAGTTTTATGTCATTATTTTTATAAAAAATTTAACAAATATATATTATTATATGTAACATATATCAATATATAACTAAATATATAATATTTTTATACATTTAAAAAAATCTAAAAATATTTTAATATTTTCTCATCAAAACATTAGTATTACTATATATAATCCCAATAAATTTTTTTTCTATAATTTCTATGTCTTACCAATAAAATTTAAGATTTTTTTTCTCTAGAAAACGATAAATAATTAATTGTATTAAGATTGGTTAAATATCTTACATAAATTTTTACAATTAAAAAATGACTACACTCATTTTTTTTCTTTTATAAAATATAATATATATTGTCATTCTTTAGTTAATTTTAAATACTCATATATATTATTACTTTTTAATTAAAGTATTTATCATATATACTCACATATACCCACTTTTACTTAAAATATATACAATACATACCAACAGATACCAATATATATATATATAATATATTTTTTGTTATATGTAACATATACCGATATATATATATATATAGTTATATTTAACATATATTTATATATACCAAAAATATATATCTAATTATATGTAACATATACAAGCATATACCAATATTTATATGATATATATTATTTTTATTTTATAATATATACCTATATGTATCTAGTTATATATAATATATATTCACATATAAATGAACATATAAAATAATTATATACCGACATATATTATTATTTTTTAGTTAAAATATATATAATATATACCAACATATACATAGATATTTATAACAAATACATATCTAGTCATATGTAACATATACTAATATATATCTATATATATGTAACAAATAAATATCTAGTTATATATAACATATAACGACATATATCTACATGTATCAACATAAACTGACATATACTAATATATACTCATATATACCCACATATACCGATCTATATCAAAATACACCACATATATTGTTATTCTTTATTTATAGTATATATATAACATATAACAACATATACTAATATATATTGACATATATCAACATATACTCACATATATCTAAACATATATAATATATATTGTTATTCTTTTGTAATATATACCTACATATATCTAATTATATGTAATATATACCAACATATATTATTATTATTTTTTGGTATATTTAATTATATGTAACATATAACCACATATAATTAATAAATATATAAAATAATTATATACTGACATATATCTACATATACTCACATATATCCACACACATATATATATAACATATATCAACATATACCAACATATATATATATATATCTAGTTATATTTAACATATATCAATATATATTATTATTTTTTAATTAAAGTATATATAATATATACCGATATATACCAACATATGTTTATATTTATCCGTATATATATAATATATATTGTTATTTTTTTGCATCATATACCTATATATATATGTAGTTATATATAACATATACCAATATATAATTAGTTATATGTAGCATATACTAGTATATAACTAAATATATATTATTTTTATATTCTTATTTTTTTTTAAATTTTAACAATTACATATTGTTATATGTATTATATATCAATATATAACAAAAAATATATTACTTTTATATGCCTTTTTAATAACACTTTCATACATTTATTACTCTAATTATTGACAATTTTTTAAAATTTTGCATAAAGAAATATTATAGGAGAATGATATGATAGTTGTAATAAAAGTGAAGTTGTAATTAAAGCCAAAACATCGGCGGAAGTCTTTCATTAGCTATATGGCAAGAGTAATCAGGGCTGTGAAATATTTTGTTATGGTAATGAAATTTAATTAAGAAAATAAGAGTTTTTTTTGCTAGACATGTGAAGAAAATTATAGGTTAAATTTTTTTTAATAATATATTTTAAATTCAAATACAATTCATTAAAAAACTATTTTATCAAAAAGAGTTTTATCAATGTGTATGTTTGGTGAAACATCATTTTTTTTTCTATTGAAAATTTCTTGTATATCAATATGGTACTTGAAATACCTAAAAGTTATTAAAATAAGAAAAAGAAGTCTTTCTATTATAACCACAAAATAGTTATCATTTATTCATTATTATAATAATAGCTCTATAAAATTAACAAGAAATCCAACAGCGTGCGAGATTATGAACTTGGAATTGGTTAATAATATCTTTCATTATGATTTCTTCACGACCACAACAAAGTATATTTAACAACAATATATACAATAATTGCATGGTGTAAACAATATCCTGCACCAAGCAAACTGCAAGAATTCAGCCTTCAAGCCCAAAAGATTAGTACATTTTATAAGTCAAGAGTATAAAACTGAGATCATCCATGAACCCCAAAGCACACAGACCATTTCTGTCATAAGAATGCACCTTGTAATCTACCCCATAACCAAATGTTGAAAGCTTTAGTAACAATTTTTCATTTCAAAATACAAAATTCAGTTGTCTCTAACATCAAATCCTTGGAATTTCAATACAGAATTACAAAACAACAATGAAAACCAATGAATTAAAATCCAAAATTACAAATCCAACATCACAATTAAAACCCAATTCCATGTGAAGGAGCAACTTGAAGGAGATTAAAATAGCAAAAAACAAAACTGCTGGTGGAGGAATTAAGAGCTTAAGAAACCTAGAAACAGAAATGAGCGAGTGAGAGAGGAACTGGTGGAGGAATTTTCATTTTTCGGTGGCTTTGGACGGGAATAGGAAAAAGAGCAAAAAGAGATGTGAAGAAAAAGAAACTAAAACCTAGACAAAATAAAAATACCGTAAAATTAAAATATAAAAAAATGCTATAAGTGAAAAAAATAAGTAAGAGTAGTAAAAATGAAAATAAAATTTAAAATGTGATATACCATGCATTTTCCTCTTGAATAAATAAAGAAAAGTGTTAGATTACAAAGAAGAAGCAACAGCATCCTTCAACCAACTTTCAACCAATACCATGGACTCGCTTTACTATAAAAGCCCAAATCAAAGCCAACAGAGACAAACAACAGGATCAAGAAGAGTTTCTAGAAGTCAAACCCCAATTATTAATCAATCATGAAACTGGGAATGCAAAATCAGAAAAATTATTAGATAGGACATGATTACTACGTTATAACGCTAATGTGGTAGTCCTATTCACTAGTTATTGGATAATTTATTTATTTTTTTATAAATTATGAGTAGATAAATTGAGGAGGTTGATGTATAAAATTAGTAGAAAGATATTATAGTAATTTAAATGAGATAATCATCTTATAAAGATTAATTTATAATAAATATTTTTATTTTTTATTGGATGAGAATACCACATCAACCTTAAAATTTAATAATTATGTCCTATATAATAATTTTTTGTTAAAATAAATTATGATATACAAATACATATATGAAATTCATAAAATTAAGAGGTTGATTATCTCTTTATTATATTTGAAATGAATGAATTTAGATTTTATAATTCATTTATAAATAAATTCTATATAAAATTTATTTATGAATAAATTTTCATGTTTAGTATGGTATAACTTAAAACAGATAATTTATTTGAATTTCATATAATTTTATTTAAAATAAATTTTAAATTAAAAATTTATTTACTTTTTTTTTAAATATACCCTTATTATAATAATATTATATTTAAAACTTATATTTTTCTTTGCACCTTTGGGGCTACACCTGCTTCACACACCTTCGACAATCATGGCAGCCATTTTTGAGGAGGACCTAAGAGGAGTTTGTTTTCCTCCGAATATTTCTTCTTAATTCCCAGTAAACTGCCAAAAAAAAAAATTACACCATTTATTATTATTTGCCCTTTCACAATAAAAATAAGTCATTTATATTTTATTATATTATTATAATTCTATTATTGGATAATATATTATTATTTTATTTAAATATTTTAATTTAAAATAATTTATTTGAATGGTTAATTATTCTAATTAAAAATTTATTAATTTCATCTAATTACTAAATTATTTTTAATTATTTTATTATGTAGTCTAAATTTAATTATTTATAAATTTTTAGATATTATTTTTTAAATCAACTGTTAAAAATTAAATAATTTTGATGATTTAAATAATCTAATTTTTTATGCTTTATATAAAATGATTTTTTTAAATTTAAAAATTTTGAATAGAATTTATTAAAATAAAATAGAATGGAAAGTTAAATAAAATAAATTTTTTAAAAACTTTTGTTTGCAAAATTTACATTAGCAACTATGTATTATCTCTTTAATTATTTCTCTTTATTAGTAAATTCTAATATTAAAATATAAAAAACATTCATTATTTATTTTATATTGAGTTATATCTTTTATTTTTTTATGTATTTTTAAATTTTTTTAATATATTTATATTTTAAAATTATTTTAATTATAATTTAATTTTTTAAATAATTTTTTAATTAAAAATATAAAATTATTTTAGATTATAAATATTATATGATTAGTTAAATATATTTTGTCAGATTATATAATCAATATATAATTTATTTAAATAAATATATTATATGTATCATATTTATGTAATCTATTTAATTTTATATTATATTTATATTGACATAATTAATAAATATATTATATTTATATTAATCTTAATTATATTACCAGAAAGAATTACCACGGCACAAATATAATCCATAAATTTACTATTTTAGATTAATTATAAAATATAAAATTATTTTATATTATAAATATTATCTGATTAGTTAAATATATTTTACCAAATTATATAATTAGTATATAATTTATTTAAATAAATATATTATACATATTATATTTATATAATCTATTTAATTTTATGTCATATTTATATTGATATAATTAATAAATATATCATACTTATATTAATCTTAATCATATTACTAAAAAAAAATTACCACAACACAAATACAACCCACAAATCCATTTTGCAAACTCTACACGCCATGTCCTTTCCAATTGATACCTTCAAGAATTTCCCACTCAAAACCATTAATCACGTGTTAGATTAGGCAACTTTTCCAATGAGAAAATGGGGGAAAAAAGAGCAATCAGTAAATTAATCATTCAAAAATGGTGCCAGGACAACCTTTTTTTTTTTTTTTCAAATGAAAAGAGATTCGTCAACTTTTAATGAATCTTTTAAACAACACTCATAAATAATTTAATTTTTATTAAAACACATATTATTTTTATCAAAATTTATTGTAATTAATTTTATTTGATTAATAAAAAATTAAATGTTATAAAATTATTATATAAATTCCAATAAAATTAAAATATTATTTGTAACCAAAATTAACTAATTTTTAGTAACTAAAGAAAATGAAAAGTTAGTAAAAAATGAGGTGAGATCATAGATATTAAATGTAAAGTAGGCTGTTGTTTGAAAAGAGAATTTAATAGAGATATGAAATTTATATGAAAAAAATGAAGATGGAGAGTTATGGAGTCTTAAAAACAAGGAGTTATTATTTTTGCATATAAAAAAAAGAATCAATAAAAGAGACCTTCAAATATCACAAACAACTAACAATTAATTCTAAAATAGATTAAATAATCAAATAGAGCCTTCAATCTTTGAAATTGAAAGTATATAATTCAGGTTCTACAATAGCATATTTTAATTTTACAGTAATACATTTTTAGTTTTTTTTATTTAATTTAGTTTGTTCAATTTATCAATTTTACTTTACTTAATTTTAATTTTTTAATTTAGTATACTTCGAGTTTAATATTCTAATGCATTATTTTATTTTAAAATCAGTGAATTTACCGTAACTAAGACTTATTTTTTAGTCAAATAGTATTTTTTCACCTCTGTCATTCCATTGTCATTTCATTTCCGCAGTTCATTTTTTTACAATTTTTATTAGTTTAATTTTTTACTGTAAAATTCAAATAAACTTAAAAAAATTAGAGATTTTAATTTTTTCTTTAATTTTTTAAGAAATTCATACAATCACTTGATAGAAGCTAAATTAGACTATTTCGATCGATAATTCTATATTTTCTAACACGTCCACACTAATTTAAATCAAAGGCCAAATAAATTTTTCTCATTTTGATGGAAACAAATATATCATACAAAAATAAAAATATTTAATTAATAAAGAAAGATTTTTATAAGGGAAGAAAAAAAATCGTTAATATTGAATAAAGATTACTAATGCATACAAATTACTCTTTCGTGATTGAAGAAACTCTTTCATTTTTTTAAACTCTTTTTAGCGCCTCTTTTCTCTAACTCAAAAATAGTAAATTTATTTTATCAACACAGAAGCGGGTAACTATATTATGACTAAAAATTAAAAATTTATTAGATTAGTTGATAATTATTATTCGATAAATCAAACATTTTGCCTTATGAGCGTGGATTAAAAAGAGAATCTTAGATTGACGTTTGTTACCTTATTTCCATTTTTCTTTAATGTCATTTAAAAAATTGTAAAATTGTGGCTAGGTACAGCAAAATTCAGCAATTTGTGGAAAATTCCAGTATTTTCTTTTTTAATTTTTATTTGTTGTGGTTGTTTTAATTATTTTTTTATTCAAATATTGTTATAATTATTGTACATTTAATTATAATGATAATGAGTGTTTACCTACTCACTTGATGGACTAAAGTCTCCTAATTTGAAATGAAATTTTAAGTAAAATTTTAATTACTATTATTTTTTATTTTAAATTAAGTATTGAGAAATTTTTGGAAAAATGCTATATCTTAAAATAATTGAAAGTGATAAATCAATCTAGGCCTTTTTTACAAAATTATCAGAAAAAATATAAAATTTATAAAATTTATTAGATTTTTTTAAATATTTTTAAATTTATTAGTTTTTTATTAACTTGCAAATTTACTAAATTTGTATAGCACATATAAAATTTATTATGAATTTATTATATATATGATAATTTGTATAAATTTATTGTGAGGTTATTATCTATTTTTATAAAATAGTAAAAAAAATCTCTAATAAAAAGAGTAAAAATTTTAAAAAATATATGGTGAGGAACATATAAATTTTTCCATGAATCTATCGGCATCTCAAAGTATGGTACCAAATCTTGTTTTTTAGCATTCTCAAGGTTATGTCTCTGATTTCAATTTTTGGCCATGTCGCTGCCTATCTATAGCCTTTTATCAAGAGGTTGCTCTGGTTGAACTCTGGTGCTCTTAGAACTGAATGGATGTTTGTTAGCTTAAGGCTATTTCTGCTGTTTGACTTGCTGGTATATTTTTTATTTTGTCTGTTGTTGTTGAAGGTGTCTGTTTTGATTTTATGGTTGGATTTGTAATTGTTTGTATATGTTTCTACGGTATTTGTTGTTCATGTTTGTATATATTGTATTTCTTTGTTGTTAATGTGCACCATGTGCCTTTCTCCCTGTTTAAAGAAGTTTCTACTTTCCTACTGAAAAAAATAAAAGTATTTTAAAAAAAAATACTTTTTAATTTTAATTTCAAAAATACCCTTTTTTTCAAATTTCAATTTTAAAAATATCCCTTGAGTCCTCCGTATGAGCCCAATAAATAAAATCATATAAAGAAGAGGTCTTTATAAAAATGCTAGAAAAAATAAAAAATTTTAAATTTATCATATTTTTTAAAATATTTTTAAATTTATAAAAATTTATAAAAATTTTAAATATAAAAATTTTATTATGAGTTTATTATAAATTTATTATAAAATAATTAAAATACTTCAAGCACAAATGAAATAATTTTATAAAAACGGTGGGAGTGTAATTTTTCCTATAAAGAAGCCTAAAAACCATTTTGCTTAAAAAGCCCTTTTTCACCCATTCATAGTTGTTTATGGCATAAAGGCAATAAAAAGGGGAAAAATTACAAATATACTATATAAATAAAAAAAAAACATATATACCATACAAATAAAAAGAATTTGCAAAAATATGATCTATTTTTTATATTTTTAATATATATTAATTATATATTCCATATATTTATGGTATATTTAGCATATGTCAAAAAAATTTAAAAAAAGTATTTTTATAAATTAAAACTGTAAAATTGTAAAAGAAATAAAATACAACAAAAATGGAATTTAAAAAATAATATTTTATGTAATTTCCCTTAAAAGTTTTACTTTCTAATTCTTTGATTTCGACTTCAAGTAAGAGAAACTGTTTCTAATTTTCCTTCTGATTCTTGTCGTCTTTTTGTGATGAAATTAATATTTGCCACTGCTTTTTAAACTTTTTAAATATTTTTGTGATATACCTTTTCATATTCATCATAAATTTTTGAAGTGTAAATAAATATATATAATTATTAGTTTATTTATAAAATAATTTATTATTCTTTTATTAAACTTGTTATTGATTGGTTAATTGTAATTTTCGTAGGATCAAATATCTTTTACTTCTTATGAGACTAGCTTAATTTGGATAACACAAATTTACTAGCATAAAATATATATGAATTAAATATATATATATATTTGCTTTTTCTGATATTAAAATTCACAAAACATTGTAAGATTCTCTTTTGATTTAAAGTTTAATTTTATATTTTATAGAAATAAAGATAATTAATTTAAAAATAATAATTAAATCTTATAAAAATTATGGAAGTCTTAAGATTATTCGGCCAAATATACATCAATGACATATCATATAAAATGAGGTTGAAATCTCATGTTACACAAAATTATCATGTTTTTTTATACTTTTTTCCAGGTGAGATTTAAATTTTTTTTTCAAATTTATTATACTTTAAATAAAAGTCAAATGTACTCTAGCAAACATTTTTTTTATTCGCAAAAAGACAGCAAAAATTTCGAATGTGGGCTCGTGACCATCGGGACGTCGTGGTGTTACATGACAAACTTTCTACAAAAAATAGTGGAACAAGTATAACAGTGTACCAACTTTCTACTAATATTATAAATTAATTAATATATTTTTATATAAATTAATTAATTAAATATAAGCGAGGAAAAAATATTAATTTAAAATTAAATATTATAATTTTAATTTTTTTTATTAATGATGAAATAGCTAAAATAGTTAGACTTGAGATGTTCAAGTAAAAAAATTATATTTAAATTATATGAAGAATAAATTTTATTTATATTTATTTTTTATGAAATAAATATTTAATATGAATTTAGTTATATGTTACACTACAACAATACAGATATATAAAGGCGGTTAAAAAGCCTTGTAGGGGGTAATTTTAACCGCCTGTGCTAGAGTGCCTTTTTTCCCATCGTCTCTAATCTCTATAATATAGAGGCGATTTCAAGTTGTGTCGGGGTATACTAAATTATAGAGGCAGTTGTACATGAGCACACATAACTGCCATTACATATATTGTAAAGGGCCCAAAAAAAATGTGAGCATGAAGAAGTTTAATTCTTATAGACGATTTAAACCGCTCTTAAATGTGAGAATAAAGAAGTTGAATTCTTATAAACGATTTAAACTGCTCTTACGTTGCTCTTCATATTTTCCCACCAATTTTTAGTGCCAAAAGCTTACAATTTAGAGGCGATTAAATACACTAATTTTTTTTTGCATTGATTTATATTATATTATTCTAATTATACCTATTCAATTATGTTTATTTGGATATATATTATAATTCAATAAAAAATTATATTAATAAAAGCAAAATAATAGAATTATCATATAATTATCATATGTGAAATTATAATAGGAAAAAAAACTTGGTCGATTCTATCTTCTATTGTCATGAACAAACTTATAAAATTTCAATAACAACAATAACTTAAAAGTAAAAATAAATAAACTAATAACTAATTGTTTTCTTGAGGATTATGGCTTGAATCAGAAGACTTAATGTTGACTTAATGTTGAGAGAAACTGCATCTTGATGATTATTCATCATTCAACACATCAGCCTGTTAAAATTACAAAAGCTAAATATGAAAATTTATAATGTTACAACTTTTAAATAAACAAGCTAAATTGAGAGCTAATACCTCAAAATTGTTGGCATTTGAATTTGGGTGAGATTTGCAAGTGCATATCGAACCTGGATAGCTGGTATTTGCTAAACAATTCGATAAGTCATAATATTGTTGAGCTAGTATTGAATTGAAGCATGCCAAGATTAGAAATAGAAACCAAAGAAACAACATGGTTAATCTCTTGAATAAGATAAAATATCTAAAAACTTTGGATTATCATATCCCATAAACCAATACAGTAAAAAAATCACATTAAATATCATAGAAAAGAGAATAACAAAGCAAATGGTTTGAATAATTTAAAAAAAAATATACGAGTCTAATTTATTTATTCATTTTCTATAACTTCAAATAATAGTTCTCAGATAAATGTGAATTCATATTCATTATTTTCATGTAAACTAAATTTTTACTTGATAATTTTGGAAAAGTTAGAGATGATTATAGACAGAATTATTCCCCTTCTCTAATATCTACTTGAGAATAAAAAGAATCAAATAGAAGTTAGTGTTAAGAGCTGTTCTTTTATAGCTATTTAAAGTAACCTTCCCCCATCTCTTCCCAATCTCTAGTTAAAGTAGCAAGATACATGCATGAAACCAAGTTCTGTTTAAGACATTGAATTACAGATAATAAAGTTGTACTGCTACTGCCATTTTGATTATTGAAAAAGTTCATTAAAATATGTAGTAGAAAGATCAACATTTTCTTATCTTTAACTTTACAACCGCATCCATGCCTATAATTATGACTTTAACATGATCTAAAGGTTTATCAAAACTAAAGCAAGAACAATACTCGTAAATATGAATCTCTATGCCTACCATTGCTGCTATAGTTTTGTTATTACTTGATTGAACCAGAAAATTAGACAATCTTATTACTATATTAGACTAAAAAATTGTTCTCATATCAGTAACCCAATTAATAATTACTTAGAATTAATTCGGTTCTTGAAAGAACCAGCAAAGGCTGGAAGTCAATATGATGATTATTGACAAAGAACATATAATGATATAAAGAATTATTAGAACACCCATCTAAAGAAAAAGCTAAAGAAATTCCAATCAGCTATAGACCCAACAACTACTACAATTACCATAAATTATATCAAGAAGCTTAGAATTAAGCCCAAATGGTTCAAATAGGCTGAGGTAGAGCTCCTCTGCCTCTTCTTACTCCTCAATTTATGCATCAAGTAATAGCTGCATAAGGCATTGCTACTTATGGTGTTTTAAATTCAATGCAAAGTTATTTCTTAGTAATGGAATAGCTGCACAAGGCATTTATAATACTAAGAAAAATAAAAGATAAACACACATGGAAATTGACATTTCGTTACAAATCAAAGAAACCAAAAACAATGATGAAGAAACCAAAACTAAAGAATACCTGTAAATTGATCAATATCTACAACTGTTGCTGAATGTTTTCAATGATTATCTGTATAATATCTCCTAGTAGAAGGAAACCAAATCGGCTTAAGTGGACCCTAAAAAAAGTCAAAATTTACAAGACCCATATAAATGAAAACGATTATAATGAATTAAACACAAAGTACATAGCAGGGGAAAAAATGTCGCCTGTTTATTTAAAGAAACAAATATTACAAATTTATTATTATTATTTGAAGACTTAATTAATAATATTTCAATGGAAACAATCCTTTCCTCAGATGGCATATTGTTAGCGAAATTACTCATCAAAACAAAAACAATCAATCAATTGCTATTGTGCAATTAAAAACAAAAACAATACAAATAGATATTACTCATCAAAATCAAACAAGGATAATAAGGAAAAAAAGGAAAAATGCACAAAACAAACCTCACAAATGCTATTAGAAAAATAATCAAAGAAAAAACCCAAAAGAAGAGAAGCTTTGGGATGGGATTGTCTGCAGCAGGCATGGGATAATCTCAATTGGTTTGCGAAGAGCGCAATTGAGGCTTAGCTTTAGTCTTTTTGACAGAATGAGAATCGGAGATGAGAGAGTTTTGGGGTTTAGGGTTAGACCAGAAATATGAATATTTTGAGTGAAAATCGTGAAAACAAAAAGCGGGAAAACCAAAACCCTTGTCTTTGTGCGCGTTTAGAAGACCACTAAAATTAGGCTCCAATGTAGAAGCAAAAGATTTAACCTCCTCTTTTGTTATATTTTATTTTTTAATCGGGCACTTGCTTAGAGGCGGCTTTGTAGACCGCCTCAATTAATTAAACCGCCTCTATTAATTAATTGCAAAAGGTCCACTCTTTTGTAGTGTTATTATTGGAATATATGGTATTATAATTTATTATATGGTTTCCCCTTGTAATTTCAATAGTTAGTAGAGGATATTTTAGTAATTAGATTTTACCGTGTATATAAACACTACTCTGTACGTATAGACCAGTCGAGAAGCAATATAACTTCTTTCAGATATTTTCCATTTCTTTTCTTCTATGCTTTCTACACGAACTCTTGATTTTCTGTGTGTGATTTCAATTTTCTACATGGTATTAGAGCGAATTTTTGCGATTCGTTCCAAATTTGTTGTTTTTTTGTTGATTTGATGGTTTTCTCGATCTGATTTTGTTCTTTTTTTTATCGAGTTTGTTCGATCGAGTTGTTTTGAGTTCGATACTTCGTTGATCTATTAGATCCAGAGTTTTCTATTCGAATTTCATTCTTTGATTTGTTTTTCTTTCATACTTATTGTGATTTTTGGTGTCTGTTTTGCTTTTCCATATCACAAACCCTAAATCTTTTGGTTTTTGATCTGCTGTATTTTCCGATATGGATCCTAATGGAGAGGTTGAAAATGGAGGACAGTCTCAACCGCAAGCTATACCTGCACAACTCATTCTTGATTGTACTATTCAAAGAGGTATTAATGATCGCGATCATGGAGATCCTCTTCATTTGCAGACGTCTGATCATCCTTGGATGATTTTGGTGACTTCTACCTTAATTGAGTCTAACTATTTTACTTGGAGTCGTGTGATGAAAATTGCACTTGGAGCAAAGACTAAGTTAGGTTTTGTGGATGGTACTGTTGGTAAACTTGATGTTCTATCTCCTGAGTATTCTATGTGGAAGAAAGTTGATTGGATGGCCACTTCTTGATTTCTAAGAATTTAGTTGAATCATTCATATATTTTGTTACTGCTAAAGAACTATGGGATGAGTTAGCTAATAGATTTGGGGAAAGTAATTGGCCTATGGTTTATAAGATTCAATGAGAAACAGCTTTTATTTCTCAGGGTACCTTATCTATCACTGTGTATTACACAAAGCTCGCTAAGAATTGACTTGCCTGATCAGTGTTTCTGCATGTACTTGTGGTACTGCTATGGAGAGTGAAAATTTGATGAATGTGACTAAATTGATGCAATTCCTTATGGGTCTTGATGAGCAGTACAATCATGTCAAGAACCAGATCTTACTCGTAGAGCCATTACTGCTGGTGAGCAAGGCATGCTCCATGGTATTGAGGGTTGAAAAACAGAGGGAGGTTCATACTATTTTCACTGATCCTGGAAAGTTCAGTGCTCTGGCTGTTAAGAGTCATAGTTTTACTAAGGGAGATACTAAGGGAGCTATGGTTGTTGTTAAGAAAGGGATGTACAATAAAAAACCAGATCAGTTTTGCACACATTATAACACTAAGGGTCATGAGAAGGGTAGTTGTTTTAAGCTAATTGGCTATCCTGAGTGGTATACTAATTTAAAGAAACAGCAGGGAAGGGGTCAAGTTGGATTTGTAGGGCAAGTAACTCACTCAGCTACTGAGGGAGATACTAAAGCTGCTGATGTTTTAACTTAAGGTGATTGGTCTGCTAATATTGCTTCTTTGATTAAAAGGGAAGTTCAAAAATGTCTTAAAGGCAAAGCCATGTTAGATGCTCCAATTACAAATGTTGTGCAGTGTGTGGATTATGTTAACTTTGCAGGTATATCTACTACTCTTACTTTTGTCTCTTCTATGTTTGACTGTGATGCTGGTAGTTGATAAATAATAGATTCAGGTGCTTATAATCATATGAGTTTTGAATCTAAATATATCACTGATCTTATTTTTTTGCCATCCCCTATTGTTTTTCATCTACCTGATAAAACAACTACCTTAGTTCATCAAACTGGTACTATCATTATACATCCTAGCCTTGCTATTCATAGAGTTTTGTTTGTTCCAAACTTTAAATATAATCTGCTTTCTGTGCATAGACTTACTCAAGAACTTAATATCCAAGTTGTTTTTTTAGCAAACACACTTTTTTTCAGGACCCTTTGACTGAGGAAATCATTGTTGTAGGGAAGATTCATGTTGGTCTTTATATTCTAGATAAATCTAGTTTTCTTAGGCATGTCATTGATTCTTTTAAAAATAAGTCTTCTACTATTTTGAATTTTGTCTCCGCTAATAAAGTTCATACATCTGTATAAATTCTGTTTCTGCTAATAAAACAATTTCTTCTACTATTTCTTTTGAATTACTTCACAAAAGATTAGGTCGTACCTCTAAAACTGAGATTGAGCGTCTGGATATTCCTGTTGCATTTGATTCTTCTGAGTCTTCAATTTGTTCTATTTGTCTTTTATCTAAGCAGCATAGGTTTCCTTTTCCTTCTAGTATGTCAAAATCTGTTCATATTTTTTATCTTCTTCATATTGATCTTTGGGGTCTTTATCCTCAGCCTGCTCTTTCTGGTGCTCACTATATTCTTATTATAGTTGATGACTATAATAGAACTACCTGGACTTTTCTTTTAAAACATAAAACTGAAACTTGTCGACATTTACAACATTTTATTTCTATGGTCCACACTCAATTTTTCTCAAAAATTAAATGTATAAGAACGAATAATGTGACTGAGTTTGTCAATGCTTCTTGCTAAAATATGTTCTTACATCATGGTATTTTACATCAAAGAACTACTCTTTATACTCCTCAATAAAATGGTTTCGTTAAGAGAAAACATAAACATCTTTTAGAAATTGCTAGAGCCTTAATGTTTCAATCTGGTTTGCCTAAGAAATTTTGGGGTGAGTCTATTCTTACTGCCTCATACATCATCAATAGATTACATACTTCAATTCTTGGTTGAAAAACTCCTTATGAATTACTGCATAATAAGAAACCTGACTATAGTTCTCTTAGAGTTTTTGGGTGTCTTTGTTATGCCACTAACACTAAACCCTACAAAGCTAAGTTTGATCCTAGAGCTTTTAATTAAGTCTGTTTTTTTAGGATATGTGACTAGTCAAAAAGCTTATAAGCTTTACAATTTAAATTCTCATTCTTTGTTCATCTCTAGGGATGTTCAATTTTTTAAGCTTGTTTTTCCTTTTCTTGCTTTCTCTAATAATTTTGATTCTTCTCCCATATTACCTATAGTCTCTCCTAATGCTAATTTTTTTCTTGTTTCCAATAGTTTTGTTTCTTCTTCTTCTTCTGTACCTACCATTTCTCGTTCTTCTTCCCCTTCAGCACCTTCTTCTACTTCTTCTTCTAGTTCTTCAAATTCTTTATCTTCCGCTGGTTCTTCTAGTTCTCTTTTATCTGATATTCCTTCTGCCTCTGTTCTTCCCTCTAGCAATGATATTGTTGTTCCCCTCAGACATAGTACCAGAATTACCTCTAAACCCAAATGGATGTAAGATTTTGTTTCAAATATTTTAACTCAGAATTCTTCTACTAATAATTCCCAATTGCCTTTATCTCACTCTTCAATTGTTCATCTTTTACAACCTTTTCCTACCACTGTTTGACCTTATTTAGATCTTACTCATATACGTTTTATAGCTTATGTGTCTACTGTTGAGGAACCTACCACATATAGTCAAAGCTAAAACAGACCCACATTGGATTGAGGCTATGAATAAGGAGTTAGTTGCTTTAGAAAAGAACAATACCTGGGTTCTTACTTCTTTGCTTCCTAGAAAGAAACCAATAGGTTGTAAATAGGGTTTTAAGGTGAAATTTAAGGTTGATGGGAGTATATAGAGATATAAGGCTAGATTAGTGGCTAAAGGTTACAATCAAATAGAGGATATTGATTTCCAAGACAGTTTTTCACCTGTTACAAAGTTGGTGACAGTTAGAATTTTTTTAGCCATTGCTGCTGCTAATCATTGGCCAATCCATCAATTTGATATAAATAATGCATTTCTCCATAGTTTTCTATATGAAAAAATTTTTATGACTATTCCTGAAGGTTATGCAGCCCCTGCCCCTGATATGGTTTGTAAACTTTAAAAGTCCTTGTATGGTCTTAGACAAGCATCTAGACAATGGAATTTGGAGTTAACAAATAGGTTGAATTCTATAGGTTTTGCGCAGTCATCGAATGATCATTGCTTGTTTACTAGGTCATCAGCTGGTCATTTTACTGTTTGGATTGTTTATGTTAATGACTTACTCATAACTGGCACTAATGAAGATAAGATTCAGACTATTAAGGTGTTTCTTGATGATGTTTTTTTCTAATAAAGATCTTGGTTATGCTAAATACTTCCTTAGATTGGAGATTCATAGAACTACAGCTGGTTTGTATATTGTTCAAAGGAAGTACATTATGGATTTATTAGAAGATACAGGTATGATTACTTGTAAACCTGCTAAAATACCTCTTACTGCTGGAGTTAAACTTTCTGAATCTTCTTCTCCTCTTTATTCTGATCCTCAACAATTCAGAAAGTTAATTGGGCGCGTATTATATTTGAATCTTACAAGACCAGATTTATGCTACTCTACTCAGCAGCTTAGTCAACATATAGCTGCTCCCAGACAGTATCACTGGGATGTTGCAGTTCATTTAGTGAGATATTTGAAGGGCTTTCTTTCTACTGGTCTTTTCTTTCCTTCTCAAAATTCTCTTCAATTATCTCCTTATTCATATGCAGTTTGGGGGGCATGTACTCAAACTAGAAAGTCTCTTACTGGTTATTGATTGTTTTTGGGGTCTGCTATTATCTCCTGGAAGACTAAAAAGCAAGTTACAATCTCCAGATCTTTTGCAGAAGCTGAGTACAAAAGCATGACAACAACTGTATGTAAAATTCTTTTTGTTTCTTGCTGCGAGATTTTGGTATTTCATTTCAGCTGTATATTTTCTATGTTCTGTGATAATCAAGCAGCCGTGCATATATCAGCTAATCCTGTCTTCCACGAGAGAACCAAGCATTTAGATATTGATTGTCACTTGGTGCGTATGTGCAATCAAAGAGTCAGTTGGCAGATCTCTTCACTAAATCTTTTAGTGCCAGATCCCATAATTTGTTGTTGTCCAAGATGAGTTTGGTTCATCACCAACCTTCATCTTGATGGGAGGATATTGGAATATATGGTATTATAATTTATTATATGTTTTTCCTCTTGTAATTTCAGAAGTTAGTAGAGGATATTATAGTAATTAGACTTTACTGTGTATATAAACACTACTCTGTATATACAAATCATTCGAGAAGCAATACAACTTCTTTCAGATATTTTCCATTTCTTTTTCTGTGTTTTCTACATGAACCCTAGATTTTCTGTGTGATTTCAGTTTTCTACAGTTATTATATATATTACATATATATATATATATATATATATATCTTGTTATATATAATATATATCCATATATATTTAATTATTTATATGTAATATATACTCATATATATAATATATATACTATTTTTTTTAACATAAACCTATATATATATATATATATATAACATGTAATATGATTCTTTTCTACTATATATCCACATGAGATTTCTTAGTTATTTATATATAATATATGTTTATATATATCTACATATATGTAACATATATATATATATATATTAATATATATTAATATATACTATTATTCTTTAGTTATTTGCATGTAATATATACTTATATATAAATTTATATAATATGTTAAATTTAATAAAAAATTAAAAAATTATTTATTATTCTTTAGTTATTTGCATGTAATATATACTTATATATAAATTTATATAATCTGTTAAATTTAATAAAAAATTAAAAAATTATTTATTTAAAATATTTTATCTAATATATAGTTGGTGATGTATTTGAATAATAAAAAAAACTTTAATTATTACATTTAAAATCTAAAAATTAATCAAAATTAAAAAAATAAAAAATATACAAATACATAATATTTTTTAAACAATTTTCAAATCAAGTTGCATAAGAGTGGTGTTTTTTATTAGTTTTGTTCGTATGAATTTACTTGAAAATTTCAACTTTTTTCCTAAATATGAGAGGGGATATGAGTGACTCATTAATAGCGTTATATTTATATGTTTCAATAAAATCAATTGTCTTCTTTGTTGGATGAAGTTTAGACGCAAAGAGATTAATAGGAAAAAAAAAGACGAATAAGAATATTAAGAAGAAGGGAGAAATGCTGCTGCTGCTGCTGCTGCTGCTGTTGGTATTCATCTAATTTCACTTTTGTTAGATCTTCATTTTAGGTATCTTGCACTCAAAGGCGGACCTAGGATTCAATATTAGGGGCTAAAATATTTTCAACTATATTTAAGCTACTAGTTTTAATATGTATTAAAAAAATCATTCTTTTAGGTTATAAAAATATTCTATAAACATAATATTAATTCTTTTTTTATTTTACTCATAATTATTATTATAAATTCAAATAAAAAATATTCTTATATTAATGAATTGAATGGGATAGAATTTCAATCTTTATTATATAGTGCGAAATTAACTGATAAAAATATATTTTAAATTAAAAAATTTAGTTTTATAGAAATTTCCATAAAAATTAATACAAAAAAGAGAATTTAATTAGTGTTATCAGATTTTTTTTTATTAATTCTAGCAATACTAAACTATTACCGCTGTTAATAAAAAAAAAAAAAAAGAAGATAATATTGCAATTGAATTTATAGCATCCAAAAAAAATAGAAAGAGCATTGTATCTGAATCTAAAAGTTAATTTCTAAAGTTGCAATTTTAAGCCATGGATTTATGAGGCTAAAAAATAAAAATTGAAATTATAAGAAATCAAATTTTTTTAGAATTAGTTATTTCCTTTTGTAAAAAAATAGGGCAAAAATTTTATTTTTATTAAAGATAATATTTTTAAATATTATTTTAATATTATATTACTGAATAATTAATATTGATGGACTTTTTTTTAATAATTGAATGAATAAATCCTTAAAATAAAGGAATTTTTATATATAAATTTTTACAAAAATGCCAAAAAATAAAGGAATTTTTATATATAATTTTTTACAAAAATGCCAAAAAATAAAAAAAAAATTAAATTTACCTTATTTTCAAAAAATATGTTTAAATTTATAATAATTTATGATTAATTTACCAAAATTATAAATTTACATAGTTTATTATGAGTTTATTATTAATTTAATATGAATTTATGATTTTACATAGTTTATTAATTTATTATAAATTTATCATGAATTTATTATAAAATAACTTAAATACTCTTGATAAAAAAAATTTATAAAAAATAATGGATGGTGTAATTTTTTCTTTTATATAATCTCAATTATCTAATTAAATACTTAAAATTATTAAGCCAGACTTATACCTTGTAGAGTTTGAGTCTAAAATCTATTTATTTTAAATAAATATTTTACAAAATAAAAATAATATAAAAAAATTAATAAAATTTAGGAGGGGCCAAATAATACTATACAAAATAAGTATAATATAAAAAAAAATAAAAAAGTGATGCAAGCCCCACCCTTCCCTTCCTCATTCCCCATGCCCTGCCGGGGCATGTTCAATAGTTCCCCCCCTGCCTGGGAGGGTATGATAGTTCTTTCGCTGCCTCAAAGCAAAAATTTGTTTGACAAGGATTTGGAATTATTAAATTACTATATTCAGAGGGACGAAAAAAAAAAAGAATAAGAGAGAATATGTAGACCAAGTTATCCCAACAAGAAAAATTAAATATGAGCTGAAGGGGAACCATGCCTGATCGTATTTAAAAAAAAAACACAAAAAAGATTAAAAAAAACACAAAAAAGATTAAAAAAAATTAAAAGTGAAACAAATTTATGTGTTGTATTTTTGAAACAAAACTTTTAAAACTAGTAAATTATATAATTTTCTTTTATTTATATTCTCTAATATTTTTCTTCAAATACAACTGCACCTCGCTCAATTTTCATTTGCTAAACATTAATGAGAACATACTTGTTTTAGATTCATTAAAAATTATATAAGTCTATATATCTAATAATTATATAAGTCTATATATCTTATTAGGCTAAATTTTAGTTCAAAATTATCTAATAATTAATTCATTATTTAGTTGAGTTTAATACTACATAAAAATTATATGAGTCTTAAAAATACTGAGCCAAATACACGTTAGTTACCATATGGATGGAGTCGTAAATTTATCTTATATAAAAGATAATTGATGTATATTAAAATTTAGTTTAAACCACTTACATGTTAATATATTTTCTTATATTTAAACCATGCAAGATTTATTTATATAATTTCATAATTTTTATATTTTTAGTAAACACAATAATTATTTGAATATTATAATATTATTTTAATAATTATATGTCGTCTTCAAAGAAGCATAAACAAAGAGACAAATGCAAAGGAAAAAGGCAGATTGATTTGACAATTTGTTGCTTTTTAAATGTAATATGAATTAAAATAGTGTGTGTGTGTGTGTCTATATATATATAAATAAGGTGTAGTCAATAGTGTACTGGCCACAAAACAAAAAATTAGGCATAGTCAACAGTCGGCGAGCTGTTGCGATCGAGTAAGTGGTGACCTGATGTAATGGACACTATAGATGCCAGGGAAAATTCTATTACATGTGCGGTTCATTTTTCCACTCTATTTCAATTAAAAATTTAGATTTAAATTATAATATTTTAAAAAAATAAATTTAGTTATTTTTTATTTTAAAATTAAAATTTTTAGTTTTTATTTTAAAATTAAAAATTTTAATTAGTCTGATATATGAATAAAGGGATTGACCAAATTTATGCTAGAATTTTACTAAATTAAAAAAAAATAAAATAGTACATAAATTTAATCGCATAGTGAACAGATGAAGCTCAAGTTCTATCAAAGGCAGCCCAGAGAGCTATAGATTTGAGTTCAAAAAGCTATATATTGGAATAAGATAATTATCAACTCATCAAAGTAATAAAGTCTTAGGAATCTTGTCCTGCAGAGATTGATGAAATTGTTTTGAGGATTAAACTTTTGACTGACAGTATTAATTATTTTAATTTTGTTTTTGTAAAGAGATGTTGTCACAAAATGACTGATTGGTTGGCATTCTCTATGTTCTCTTCAAATTTAAGGCCTGACTAGTTCTGTAACCCACCAACTTATCTTCAAAGACTAACATCAGATGATGTACTTAGGCCTGACAACAACTAGAATTTTAGTTAAAATTATTTTATTTGAATTTTATTTTATTTAATTTTTAAATTATTTAAATTTTAATTATAGTTTTATTAATATTCATTTTAAATTTATTTATTTATTATTCAAATTTATTTAAATATAAAAATATTATAAATTTTAAAATATAAATTATAATTTTTTATTAAATAATTATAAATAAAAATATAATATTTATATAATTTATTAAATATAATTTTATATAATATAATTTTATAATTAAAATAAAATATAATAAATATATAATTTTAATAAAATATAATTAATATATAATTAAATTTAAATACTAATAATTTATACTTAAATTCGATTCGAACTCATTATACGCAGTAAAAATATTATCTATATTAACTTAAATATATTTATAAACTTTTCATACTCTATATAACCCACCATTCAGATATCAACAAATATCCAATTCATTACTATCTATATGTTTTTATGAATTAATTTTATTCCATAAAAAATATTATTGAATTTGTTTTGATAAAAAAAAATATTGAATTTGACATGCGCGGACCCGTGTGGGCTGTCTCCACTGCCATGTTATGTACATATATATATCTATCTTCTATATTTCTTTTTTTTTAACCAATTTTCTTTTATCTCTTTCTTTTTAGTCAAATTTTTATTATATAAAATACAGTTGCAAATTTTTTTTATTCAAATTTCTTTTTTTTCTATCTATATCTTTTTCAGTATAATTTGAAAGAATATAAGCTTTCCATAAGTTTGCCAATTTTATTTAAGTTTGCCAATTTTATTTTCATTTTTTATTTCAAGATATATATATATAATATGTTAATTGTACTATGACATATTTATCTCAATTTACTCCTTATTAACTGTGTTGGAGATGAAAATTTTAAAATTTTAATTTATTTTTTATTTTTTAAATGCTAAATTTATTATTTTTAAAATTAAAAAAAATATTTCAACTAGTAAAAATTCTAAAAATATAAATTTAATATAAATTTAGCTTCACTAATTTTAAATTCTCCATTTGCCGGACATAATAATATTTTATAATACAGGTGGCCTACGAACAAAGTCACAAAGTTAATTTAATTTAATATATATTTCCAATTTTCCAGCAACATGTGATGTGTTGGTCTGTTTTTAGTTTTGTAGTCGTCCATATGGACTATTATATAAAAAATTAAATTAAAAAAAAATAACTATCACATATTATTCAATCATGTTGGCTCATAATACGACGTAAAGCTCATGCATGCATTTTTAATTTTAGGGTTTTCTTAAATGATAGAAATAAACCATTACTAATTGCCATACAATGCGGAGTAAGCATTTAGTCAATTATATAAAAATTATCCATTATTCTATTTTAAAATATTATTATCCACTATTATAATTTCAAATATCTCAAAATAATTATTTATTTTTATTTATATAATACATTTCATATTTTTTATTTTATTTTCTAATAAATTTACATTTAAAATAAGAAATTAATGATAGTTTAAACTATTTTCAAATTATAAAAAATAAATATATGAATAAAAATAAAAAATTATATAAATTATCAAGATATTAATTATATTTTTTTACAATTTTATAAAAAAAGGTGATATCTGTTTTGGTAATGGGAGAGTAATTAATTTTATATAAAATTAAGATTCGAACTGTCTACTAATATACTTAAAAAGATAAGAATTACTATGTCCACCAGTTATTATTAAAATATAAAAATAAAAGTGATATTATGTAATTAATTTTATTATGTTAATTTAATTTTATAAATCTAATTCGTTTAAATTTTAATTTGTTCACAAACAGTATAATATTTTTATTTAGTATATATTTAATATTTTCTTTTTTTAATTCAAAGAAAATATAACGAAAGAAAGATAAGAATTTTAAAAAAATAATTTTATAAATTTTATTATTAAATCAATTAAAATAAATGTATCACTACATGAAAATCAATAACTAAATAAAATTAAAAATATTTAATAATTGAAAAATAATATAATATATAATACTAAGTAGTCATGGGGTTTGGTGCAGTGAAAAATTCTCATTGGGCTTATGTGATATTATAATTCCTTATTTCTATATTTCTAACATGGGTTTGTTGGCAAGTCTTTGTATGAATTTGTCTCTAGGTATTATTTTTGACCTTGTTCTTGTATATTGGCTTTCAATTTCAGGGTCCCTCTGTCTTAGCTCCAAAACTCTTGAAAACAGAAAGATAAGAGTTTACCTTCTGGCCATTTTAATTTATTAATATTAAAGAGCAACAAATATTTTAAAAAGATTTACAGAAATATTAACTAATTTTCTAAAATATATACAAAAATAAAATAGATCATAAATATAGAAAAAATTCAATAATTTTTTAACATAATACAATTTATAAAATTATTATAATATATTATAATTTATAAATTAATAATATTATTATAAATTATAATATTATAAAAATTATATATTAATGTTATAAATTATTAATATTAAAAAATTATTTATTAATAATTTTTTTTAAAATAATATAATTTATAATATTAATAAATTATAAATTTTAGTTTAGAATTCAATTTAGACCTCAATTTATGTCTAAAGATTATATTAGACTTTAATAAACTGTTACATCATAAATTATTACGTTCTCTTAATGTTTTCGTTGAAGAAGACTAATTTGAGCCAATTTAAAAAAAATCAGTTTAATTAAAAAAAAAAATTAAGTGCGAATATAACCCGTATGCAATAGTATATTATCCAAATTGAAACTTTGTCATTTAGATATTATTTGCAGTCAAGATATTATAACCCGTACGCAATAGTATACTTGTTTTAAACTCAATTATTTTTATTATATATGAGAGCACCGAGTTAATAATTTTTTTAGAAATAATATTTTTTAATTAATTATATTTTTTAAATATTTTAATATGTATATATGGATTTTCTTAAAATTTAGAAATAAAATTATTGTGGTAGGTTGATGAATTTGCTCTTAAGACCTAATTGTTAGGTTGAAGAGATAGTCGACGATGTGATATGTACACTAAATATACATGAAGATTAAGGTAATGCACACATAAAATGTGTGTGAGAGATTATGACACCCTTTGTTTAATATATAATAATTTATTTCTATAAAATAGTTTTCAAGAATTTTTTTAAAACTATTTTTTAAAAAAATATTAATAATTTATTATTTGATTATCATACTAAAAATCATTTAAGAAAATTAAAAATTTCACTTTATTAAAATTTAAACTTATAAAATTTTCACACATCTTAAAATTTTATTAAATATAAATAATAAATTGTGGTGGTCAGGGCAGCTGGTGGTGGCTGATGATAGTTGCCGACACTGACATCCATAATCAATTCAATAAATGTGTGTTTACGCACTTTTTTTTTTTTTGTAATAATACATTAATTAGGAAAATTCAAAAAATACTTCCTCTTTTGAAAAGTAAAACATTTTCATTAATAATAACTTAATTGTTATGTGGCCAATTTATTTTAAAATATTCAAAAAGTTAAAAATAAGATCAATATTATTTCTAAAAATAATATTTTTTTATCAAATAAACAGAGCCTTAGGTTGAAGAAAATGTAAAATGGAGACATTCTAAAATACATATATATTATAAACCGTGAAAATTATTTTCCTCAAAAAGCAATTTTTTAGATGTGACAATTTAAAAATCAAGAGAAAATAATAATTATTATCAATAAGAAAGATATATAATAATATAAATATTATTAAACATATATTTTCAAATTAATTATTAAAATTATTCGTATATATAAGTTCTTGGTTTAGATTCAAGCAAAAATTATTGATTTTATGATTTTATATCCTCTCTAATTGAAGATTTACATACTGCAACGAAGTAACTATGAGCATTAATGAATTTTCCTCAAGCCTACGTTTCTACGTTTGGGACGAGGTGCGGAAAAAGCGAATAGGGATTTAAAAAAAAGGTGAGGTGTGGTTTGGGAAATGGGTGAATAAATTAAACTATTAAAAGAGAGTTTTATAAAGTTAATGAATGATTAAGAAGTGTTATTATTTTATAGAAATTTTAGCATTTTATTTTAGGATATTAAGAGATGTTATAACTTTTATTTTTTATTTTTTTAAGATAAATATTTTATTAAGCAAATATCTATTATATATTTATATTTTTTATAAAAAAAATATTTTAGTAATTTTGAAAAATATTATTTATTTGATTGCATTATTTCTAAAGTAATATTATAATTAACAATAATTTGAATCAATTGTATAATTATAATAATTAATTTCATATAAAAATGATATTTTTATCAATAACTATTAAATTTTATCTTCCTTTACTTTTTACCCAAATGATATAAGATTATAAACTTTTCACTTTACTTGATTTACCCTTACTTTCCTTCCAAATTCCAAATACAATATATATATATATATATATATATAAATACTCTACATACAAAAAAAATACACTCTATTTAACTTTAGTTTACAGGCCCGTCTCTTGGGGGGAGCACCATGAGCAGTTGCTCAGGGCCCCCCAAGGCAAGCCATCAAAATTAAGGGCCCCCAAGGCAAGCCATCACTTATATAATTACTGCGCTTGTGTAATTTAATGATTTTTAATTGACAGAATTACATTTGTGCATTATATACTAAAATTATTTTATGTGTTTTTAAAGTATATAATAAATTAAGGGCCCCCCAAATTATATAAAAAAATAAGTGATTGAGCAAATACTCATAAAGCTAAATATATATATATATATATATATATCGCTCCGATACTGTTTTTTAGGGGCTCATATTTTAATTTCTGCTCGGGGCCCCTAAAATATCCAAGACGGCCCTGTTAGTTTATCATACTTTACTTCATTTAACCCCTTGCACTTCATTCAAACATAGCATAAAGAGAAAAAGACAAGATATAATTTTCAATTTATCATTTTTACAACGATACTCATTAATTAGATTATATATATATATTTGATAAAATGTATATGTCATTTATTATTAATACTAAAGAGGGGAAAATTATGAGTCGTTGCACACAACAATACAGCAGTTCAGCAACCTCAAAGACCCACAATTAAACACAAAAGATCATCCTATTACAATACCAATATCAGAATTAATTCGATATTAAACTCATACCGGGAGAGATTAAAGCAATCTAATCTTTTAAAACTCTCAGCAAAAGACATCTGATGTCATCTGCAGATAACACGGTGATGACCAACCTCTACCAATTCGACAAATATACATTACCCAATGAAAAGAATATGAGATTTCCAATTTTCCAAGGCTAATGTAGCAGGGTCCCAAAACCAAGGGCATTTAATCAAACAAATCCAGTAAATCATCACAAATGAGATCAACACTTCTCAGTAAACTAGATTTACCATGGGCATTTAATAAATTAAATGCAACAATTCATCAAAAATAAAATCAACACTTAAGCAGGAGGAACATTCGTTCTATATTGGGCTTAACTCAAATGGACCCCAGAAATGGATTCTGCCAAGTTTTCCAACTAGCTGCAAGGAATCACCAACATCCAAGACAAGGCAAATATATGGCAGTGTTGTTAAAAGCAGATAAAACACGTTACTCAAGCCACCTCAACCTGATTATTTCTCATCTCTGCACAACAATACTTTAGAACAAAGATATTAGTTAACCTCAACGATCAGCACCTCAAGTCTGGAGAGCTAGATTACCAAGCTATAAGATCAGAGTTTCTAGAAGCCGTGATTCATAAACCAGCAAATTGAAAAACGAAAAGGCCAAGGACCCCAAATTTGAGGCTCCGATTCGACAAATAATGGGTAATGATCTAGTATTCCAAAACAACATATTCAATTGCATGTAGCTTCCACTCCCTCTGATTCTTCTTCCCATGTGTTCTAAACCTCTAACCACACTTTATCAGCATTATCCGAGGCTCCAGCCAACTGATTGTTCTTGCATTCCACACTTCCTTGCACAACTTGAGTGGGTGGTATTAGTTTTTTTGGCTATTTGTTTCAATCCCACATGGAGAGATGTGGGATTTGATGTATGGCTTTTAGCCTATAAAAGGAGACCCATTCCCCTTAGTAAAATTATCTCAAATAAGTCAAATTATTTATAAAATTTATTTTTTTATCTCTATTTTGTATTTCTTCTTTAAAATTAATAATATTATTTTGGTAGTATCCGAGAACATAGGTAAAATTGGTCGAACCTTATTAACTTTAATGTTCTATTTATTAATTATTTAATAGTTATTTTTGGTATAGCTGTGGTGGTATTTTGTGCTAGTGATTATATGTCTAAGAGAATTATGTCTAAGAAAAGACTTGGTATTTAAGAGTGTCCATTATGACCCACCTATCTTTCCTGAAAATTTTTCTGGTATAATTGTTGGTGTAATTGTTCACACACTATATATATTATCGATGAAAAATTAATCCAATTTTCACAACAATCGGTACCAGAGCCAAGGTTTTCTGAGTATGCTATGTGGTTGCAGCCTAATCTGATATTCCACATCAGAAAAGATTTTTTTGGATTATTTGTATTCCACATTTGTTAGCTATTAAATAATTTTTGAAGCAGAGATGACAGACGACTCAAGAAAATCATTAACTACAAAGGAGATAACATCCACTTCGTCAATTTGGTCAAGGACTACTGTGTCAAATGCTAAATTTGCTATGGAGATTTTTATGGTACGAGTCATTTTGGTATGTGACAAAGTGAGATTTTAGATGTTCTCTTTCAATAAGGTCTAGACATTACCATTAAAGAAGATAAACCATAAGACATTAATGAAAAAAATCAAAAAGCCATCAATCGTGTTGCTTGTGGTACAATTCGATCATGCCTTTCTAGAAAACGTAAGTATGCGTTCTCTAAGAAAGTTTTCGCAAGTAAATTGTGGAAGGTATTAGAGGAAAATTTTTTGAAAAAAAAAACAGCCAGAACAAGCTTCATATGAAGAAGAGATTATTTCGTTTCACTTATATTTCAGGTATCACTATGAATGAACACACCACCAATTTTAATCAGCTGGTAGCTCATTTGATGAATTTGGATATGACTTTCAAAGATGAAGATTTGGATTTGATGTTGCTGCGGTCCCTTCCAGAGGAGTTTGAGTTTCTTGAAATAACTCTACTCCATGAGAAGGCTGAAGCGACTCTCTCTGAAGTAACTGCTATATTATACAGTTATGAACTACGAAAGAAAGACAAGAAAGAGAGTTCAAGTAGAATAGCAGAAGTATTGATAGTGAGAGGTCGATCTCAAAGTAGGACGAGGGAAAAAGAAGAAGAGATCAAAATATAGACCAGCTAAAGATGAATGTGCATGTAGCTGAGTATGACGATAAAGACTCAGACCTTTCATTAGCTGTTGTGTCATCAACAAGCTCTTCTAGTGTATGGCTACTTGATTCTGATTGTAGTCATCATATGTGTCCCAATCAAGATTGGTTCTTTGACTTTAGAGAACTAAAAGGAGCGACTGTTTACACAATAAATGACGGTCCATGTATGATTAAAGGGATTGGTTCAATCCAATTGAGGAATCATGATGGATTAATCAGAACTTTGATAAATATTCGATATGTACTGAGTTTGAAGAAGAATCTCATCTCTGTGAGAGTCCTAGAATCAAAGGGCTTCATTGTAAATGCAATAGATGGAGTAATGAAAATCATCTCTGGTGCACTGGTGATAATGAAAGGAATAAGGAAGAACAATAACTTGTATTACTATCAGGGTAATGCAATTATTGGGACAACAACAGTAGCTTTCAGTAATGATCAGGAGTTGAAAATAACTGGATTATGGCATATGCGCTTAGGACATGCTGGCAATAAATTCTTGAAACTGTTGGCAGATTAAGGATTATTAAAAGGAGTGCAACCCCAAAAGTTAGATTTCTGTGAACATTGTGTCAAAAGTAAGCAGATTAGAGTGAAGTTTATTACTACAATCTATGATAGCAATGGTATTTTAGACTATGTTCACTCAGATTTGTGGGGTCCTTCCAAGACAACTTCAATGGAAAAAAAGTACTAGTTTGTAATATTTATTGATGACTTCTCGTGGAGAGTATGGATGTATACTATGAAGACAAAGGATGAAGTATTGAGAGTTTTTCTCATATGAAAAAAGATGGTAGAAACTCAGATGGGAAGAAAAGTCAAATGTCTCCGCACAGATAATGGTGGAGAGTATAAAAGTGATTCATTTTTGAAATTCTGCCAAGATGAAGACATCGTTAGACACTTCATAGTTAGAGATACACCACAACAGAATAGAATGACAGAACGCATGAACCGAATATTGGTGGAGAAAGTTCGATGTATGTTGTCCAATGTTGGGTTGGGCAGACAATGTTGGGTTGAGGCTGTTATATATGCATGTAATCTCGTTAATCGCTTACCATCAGCTGCTATTGGTAGTAAAATATCTTTGGAGATGTGGTCTGAAAAGCCTGCTACTGATTATAATTCTTTACGTGTGTTTGGTTCTACTGCATACTATCATGTTAAGGAATCAAAGTTAGATCCGAAAGCAAAAAAAATATTCTTTATGGGGATCACCACCGGTGTGGAGGGACTTCACCTTTAGTGTCCAGAAACAAAGAAGATAGTCTTTAGCAGAGATGCTATCTTTGATGAGTCTACCATGTTAAAAAAGGTAACAAATGAAATTGTTCAGCAGACAAATAGTACTTCGCAGCAGGTAAAGTTTGAAAGAAGAATTGTTGACCCAGCAACAAGTAAAATAGATGAAGATACTCTATAGTAGAGGTGGAGTCAGATGAAGAAAAGGTTCCAACCCAAGAACCCTCACAACAACAAGAATCTATTGCAACAAATAGGCTACGACAAAAGATTCGCAAACCTGCTCGATTTGGAGATATAGTGGCTTATGCATCCCTAATTACAAATGATGGAATTCCTAGCACTTATAATGAAGCTTTTCCAAAGTTCAAAAAGGAAAAAGTGGAGGAAGGCCATGGATGATGAAATGCAGTCCCTTAAAAAGAATCAGACATGAAAGCTAGCTAATCTTCCAAAGGGAAAGAAGGTAATTGGATGCAAATGTGTATATACAAAAAAGGAAGAATTTTCTGACAAGAACGATATTCGCTACAAGGCAAGACCGGTAGCCAAAGGTCATGCTCAGATGGAGGGAATTGATTATAATGAAGTATTTTCTCTAGTTGGAAAATATTCCTCCATTAGAATTTTATTGACCTTGGTGGCACAATTGAATTTGGAACTCGTTCAACTTGATGTAAAAATTGCATTTCTACATGGAGACTTAGAAGAGAAAGTCTATATGACTCAGCCAAAAGGGTTCAAGATTGCTGGAGAAGAAAAATGGGTATGCAAATTGAAAAATCATTGTACGAATTAAAATAATCTCCGAGGCAGTGGTACAAACGATTTGATAATTTTATGATGAGACAGAAGTATACAAGAAGCAAATATGATCACTGTGTGTATTTGCACAAGCTACAAGATGGATCCTTCATATATCTTCTCTTGGATGTTGATGATATACTGATAGCTTCAAATAATCTAGAAGAAATTAAGAAGTTGAAGTCTCAGCTGAAGCAGAGGTTTAAATGAAAGACTTGGGTGAAGCCAAAAAAATTTTAGGTATGGAGATATGCAGAGATAGAAAGAGAGGAAACCTTTGTTTGAATTAGAAATGAAGTCTAAAGAAGGTACTACATCATTTTGGACTGAATAAAAAGTCAAAACCTGTAAGTACACCGCTTGCAACTCATATGAAGCTCAGCTCATCTTCAACTCCTAAAAATGAAGCAGAACAGGAGTACATGTCAAAGGTTCTGTATACAAATATTGTTGGTAGCTTAATGTATGCTATGGTGTGTACAAGGCTGGACATTTCACAAACAGTTGAAGTTGTGAGCAGGTACATGCATAATCCTGATAATGAGCACTAGCAAGCTGTAAAATGAATTCTACGGTATATTCTAAACACCGTAGATGCTAGATTGATATTTGAGCAGGATGGTCAATGTGAAGTTGGATATTGTGATTTGGATAAACATCGATCAACTACTGGTTATGTGTTTACACTTGCTAAGGGGTCAGTTAGTTGAAAGTTTACATTACAGTCAACATTTTCCTTGTCTACTATAGAAGCAGAGTACATGGTAGTATCAGAGGCTGTTAAAGGAGCAATTTGGCTTTAAGGGTTGCTTGGTGAACTAAAAATTAGATAAAAGCACATCAAAGTGCACTGTGATAGTCAAAGTGCCATTCATTTAGCAAAAAAACCAAGTTTATCATGCAAGAACGAAGCACATCAATATTCGGTATCACTTTGTACGTGAGATTCTGGAGAAAGGTGAAATATTACTTCAGAAAATTTGAACCACTTATAATTCCGCAGATATGTTGACAAATATGGTGACAACTGTTAAGTTCAACCATTGTTTGGACTTAATCAATATTTTAAAAAATTAAAGATGAACGCTTCACAGCGCAATTGGAGGCACCACTGATAATAATTTCTTTTGAGAGAAGATTTACAAATTGTAAATAAAAAAAATAGTCAAGGTAAAGATTTATTAGTTTTTTGGCTATTTGTTTCAATTCCATATCGAGAGATGTGGAATTTGATGTATGGGTTTTAGCCTATAAAAGGAGGCTCATTCCCCTTAGCAAAATCATCTCAAATAAGCTCAATTATTTATAAGACTTATTTTTCTCTTCTCTCTTTTGTATTTCTTTTTTGAAATTAATAATATTATTTTGGTGGTGTCCGAGGACGTAGACAAAATTGGCTGAACCTCGTTAAATTTGGTATTCTCTTTATTAATTATTTAATAGCTATTTATGGTATAGTTGTGGTGGTATTTTGTGCTACTGATTATATGTCTGAAAAAATTATATCTAAAGAAAAAATTGGTATTTAAGAGTGTCCATTGTGACCCACTTCTCTTTTCTGAGAATTTTTTTGATATAATTATGGTGCAATTGTTCACACATTATATATATTATTGATGAAAAATTAATCCAATTTTCATAATAGGTGGTTCCATTCTGTTATTGGAGTTAAGCTTATTCATGTTTTGGTTGTTTGAATCAGAGATTGAATTTTCCAAATTGTCAACCAAGGGAAACTTTGGGATTTTACTTTTCTTTTTTATCAGACGCCTTCTAGTAGCGGATGGACCAAAAAAGAAAAGTTTATTTAAGGGCATTATCTTCTTTTTCCTGCCCTTATTGGGTTTTAATAATGCAAGATCAAAGGCCAAATGGAATCCACTCATCTGAACAATGCTTTATTTTCTCTTGTGTATTTTTCTTGAAACTCCTCAAAGTAATAGACCTATTATCAATAAGTGGTGGGGGGGATCATACCTGAATTGCTTTCACTATTGTCGTGCCCAACTATCCCATTAGCCATATTATCAAATAAAAATGTTACATGGATCAAATTGATACGAATCAAAAGTGTTTATGTATTAATTATATTAGAGGAATGATTATTCTAAACTTGCATTTATTGTTGACTTAGAATAATTATTTTTCTAATGCAATTAATACATAAAACATTTTTTATTCGGATGAGTTTGATCCATTTAGCATTACTCTTATAAAAAAATATTCCATTTTCAAGGATTAGGTTAGCGTTATTGATAAGTGGTGCTAACATGGGCCCTCGTGCTTGTGTCGACTGAAGTACATCTATTTTGTGTTGGGTAATTAAATTTGACTCCTCGACAATAGGGAAGGCATGTTGAGATATTTCCCCAATCGAACATGAATTGTTACCATTAATGAGCCCCTGTACATTGGTGTTTGGAGGTTGTTGTCATTGATGTTCGATCGGATTCGTATCTTTTTCCTAAGCAGAGTCACAAGTCATATTCTGGTGAGAAGGCTCTGATAATACTTTTGCAATTGGAGTGAATTCCTCTAAAATTTTGATGTTGTATAGTTCATTATCAATCTTCACTTGAATCAATTCAGCAATACGTTCTTTCTCAGTGATGATCGGGACTCTTGTATAATCAAGCCTTTCCTTGTTAAAAGACTCATCATCCATTTTAACAAAAGAACCCCATCTGCTAGCAATTGCAGAGAAGAATTTTTCATCCCAGGCAACCAAGTGTATCTATTGATAAGCATTAATAACTGTATAGTATTATTTTGTACATTGGGATTAATATCAATCCCTTATTTATAGGAATTATACTTATCTATATAAGTAATCTGTATATTATTTAAAGAGAAACCTAATACAAACAAAGGTGAGTGCAACCTTCTAATGGTATCAGAGCTCTTGAGTTCGTTAACAGCGTGTTTTTCTCTCTTTTTGGTTCCTTTTCTACAAGTTTCTGCCCGTCTTCTACATCATAAGCACTGATTCCTCCACCTCATCTTTGCCTGCTGCATCTCTCTCTGCAGCTACTATGACTGTTACCCCTCTTTCTGCCCATCATCAGGTTACAATCAAACTTACCTCTACTAATTATCTTTTGTGGAAAACCCAGATTACTTCTCTTCTTGCTGAAAATGAGTTGATTCATCATATTGATGGATCGATTTCAGCCCCTCCTATGAACATTAATGGTGCTCCAAATCCAGATTAAAAAGACTAGTTTGTGAAAGATCAAATAGTTTTGGGATGGCTTTTGAGTTCTTTATCAAAATCGGTTCTATCTCAGGTCATTGGTGCTACCACGGCTTACTCAGTATGGACAAAGCTATAGTCCACATACGCGTCTGGGTCTCGCACTCAAATTCGCACACTGAAGAACTCTCTTCATGCATTATCTCATGGAACAGATCCCATTCCCACTTATATGGATCGTGCGAAGAGAATATTTGATCAACTTGCTGCACTTGGATCTCCTATCTCTGAAGATGATCTTATAGATCATATTTTGCGTGGCTTGGGTGCTGATTATAGGCCATTTACGCTCAATATAGAGGCTAATTGACCCCCACTTCTTTTGATGATCTGTTTGGCTTACTGTTGTCCGAAGAATTACAGCTTCAAACCTCTTTTGCGATTGTTCACCCTCCTGTTGTTGCTCATTATTCTTCTCAGCAGGCAACGACGGGATCCAACTCTCAAGGTAGAGGCCGTAGAAGGGGACGCGGTTCTAGTCATTGCCGATTCTCCTCAAACACAAATGATCCATCAACTCTCACTTGCTATAACTGCAATGGTCAAGGGCATACTTCAAGACAATGTCCTAGTCCTAAGTATTATGGTACCAACATCAAACCAGCAGCAAACTTTACTGACGCACCTTTAAAATTGCCTAAACCGTGGGTCATGGACAGCAGGTCTACTCATTACCTGACATCTGAACTGAAAAACCTGGGCATTCATTTTGAATACACTGAAACTAAAGAAGTGACTCTTACAGATGGTAAAAGCATTCCTATCTCCCGTATTGGTTCCTATATTATTTCCGTTGATTCTCATAAATTCAAATTGAATAATATTCTACATGTTCCTGCATCTACTTCTAATCTGTTATCCGTGTTTAAGTTTACCAATTCTAATGATGTTTCTGTCGAATTCTTTCCGACTTATTTTGTTATCAAGGATCACCGCACGAAGCAGGAACTTCATAAGGGAACCACTAAAGATGGTTTTTACCATTTAGCATCTTCGGCTTCACCAGAGTGCCATTCAATGTCTTTGTCTACTTGGCATGCTCGCTTCGGACATGCTTCTTTTCTAACAGTGAATAAAGTCTTGTCATTGAATAATCTGTCATCTTCTTTGAAAAATCCTAGTTCTTTGTGTGAAACTTGGTTTGTGAGCAAGTCTCACAAGCTACCATTTAATGATTCTAGTTTTTCAGCTACTGCCCCTTGGAATTGATTTGTTCTGATTTATGGGGACCTACCCCGATTACTTCTTGTGATGGTTATTTATATTATTTTATCTTTTTTTATCGCTTTACAAAGTATATGTGGATCTATTTTCTTCAAAAAAAATATGATGTATTTAATACATTTATTACATTCTGGGCTATAGTTGAAATTTTTTTTGATAAATCAATCAAATAATTTCAAAGTGACTGGGGGGGGGGGGGTGAATATCAAGCATTAAAAACTTATTTAACCACTAATGGTATTGTTCAACGTAGTTCTTGTCCTCATACACCAGAACAAAATGGTTGTGCTGAAAGGAAACACCGTCACATTGCTGAAACCGGTCGTGCTTACTTGTATCACTCATTTGTTCCTCCTAAATTTTGGGATCATGCATTTGCCGCAGCCGTTTATACCATTAATAGGTTACCTACCCCTAGACTTCAGAATAAATCTCCTTATCAATTAATTTTTCATCGTAACCTGGAATATACTTTTTTGCGCGTCTTTGGTTGTTGTTGCTATCCTTGGCTAAGACCGTATACAAAATCTAAACTTGAACCAAGGTCAAGTAAATGTGTTTTTCTAGGATACAGTCTTCTTCACAAAGGCTATAAATGTCTATCTCTTTCTAGCAATAAGTTTTTCCACTCACGTCATGTGCTTTTTGATGAACAGGTTTTTTCGTTTAAAGAAAGTGATGGGAGAGCTTTTGTTCTTGGATCACCGCCACTGCTTACCTTTTCTCTTGGCAAACCTCTAGAATAAGCTCCTTCAAATTCGAACTCCACAGACACACAACCTGAACCCGTATCACCACAACCCTCCAATTCTAATTTGCCCATTGTTACTTCAATTCGAGAATCTACTCCAGAACCCGTCACTATATGTCCTGCAGAACCTCAGTTACCACCGCCAGCTAGCCATTTTGAGAGTCAAAATGTTCATCCAATGACCACAAGAACCTGCAGTCTTAAGCCTCGGGTTTTCACTTCTATTTCAGATTTACAAATTGCTCCCACTTACTATACTGAGGCAGCAAAGAATTGTATCTGGCGGAAGGCAACGTCTGAAGAAATAGATGACTTACTAGCCAATGGAACCTAGGATCTTGATCCACGATCTCAAGCCTCGAATATAATAGGTTGCAAATGGGTTTATCGTGTTAAGACAAAACCCGGCGGATTTATTGATCGGTACAAGGCCAGGTTAGTGGCTAAGGGATTTAATCAGTGACCTGGTGTGGATTTTGTTGAAACTTACAGTCCTGTGGTTAAACCAGAAACTATCCATTTGGTTCTCTCTATTACTGTTAACTCACAATGGCCAATTCGACAACTTGATGTGTCGAATGCCTTCTTACATGGAACACTTGAGGAACCAGCGTATATGGAACAACTGCAAGGTTTTTTAGATCGCACACGACCTTCTCATGTGTGTCTTCTAAAGAAAGCTTTATATGGGTTACGTCAAGCTCCCCAAGCATGGTAATTTTGTCTAGTACAAGCTTTACAGAAGCTAGGTTTTAAAGACTCAAAAGCTGATAGTTCACTGTTCATCTTTTATCACGGTAATCAGGTTGCTTACTGTCTTGTGTATGTTGACATGTTGACCGGCTCTACATCGGCACTGCTTCATAGCATAACTAGGAAGCTCTCTGATCAAGTAGCACTCAAAGATTTCGAATCTCTCTCCTATTTTCTAGGCGTGGAAGTAACTTGGTTATCCACTGGTATCCAACTTTCGCAGTCCAAGTATATATAGGATCTACTACGGTGACTTAATATGCATGAATCAACGTCTGTTTCCACACCCTCCACACCGCAGTTACAGTTGAAAACCGACACAACTCATCACTTTGAAGATCCAACAATGTTTCGGCAAACTGTGGGAACTTTACAATATCTTGCTCTGACCAGACCTGACATAACTCTAGCTGTCAACAAGGTAGCACAAATTATGCATTCACCATCTGTTACTCATTGGACTATGGTAAAATGCACTCTGCGCTATCTCAAAGGAACAGTTGATCATGGTCTGGTTTTTCAGTCATTCAACAATAATACCATTGTTTCTTTTTCGGATGCTGATTGGGGTGGTGATAAATTGGATAGAAAAAGCACTACTGCGTATGTTGTTTATCATGGATCCAACTTGATATCTTGGTGTTCTAAGAAATAAAAAATGGTAGCACGATCGAGCACAGATTCAGAATATCGAGCTCTAGCTACTGCTGCCTCTGAGGTTTATTGGCTCAAGTGTTTACTTACAGAACTTCGTCAACCATTAACTGAACATCAAAAATATGGTGTGATAATGTAGCCGCAACTTACTTAGCAGCCAATCCCGTTTTTCATTCAAGATCCAAATACATGGAACTTGATTTTCATTTCGTTCAAGATCAAGTTAGGCAGAAAATTCTTAAGGTCTCATATATACCAACAGTTGACCAATTAGCAGATGTGTTGACGAAACCTTTAACAAAACAACGGTTTCTCGCAATAAAGGACAAACTGATGGTTATACCTCTCATCCGTTTGTTAGGGGATGATAAGCATTAATAACTGTATAGTATTATTTTGTATATTAGGATTAATATCAATCCCTTATTTATAGGAACTATACTTATCTGTATAAGTAATCTGTGTATTATTTAAAGAGAAACCTAATACAAACAAAGGTGAGTGCAACCTTTTATCTATCACTTGCTACTACATTCTTGTCCCATTTTTTCACAGTGCTAAATCGTTCGAGAAGCCGTGCTAAATCGTTCGAGAAGCCGTGCTTGATCCTGACTAAGAAAATCATTCATGTCCTCCTTATTCTAAAAAACAATCAACAGTCTTCCCACCAATTGGAACTACTTTGCACTTCACTTTGTTGTTATGCATGACGTAGTCTTGCAAATGATTAAGGTGCCCAATAGATATGACTTCGCTGACCATAGATGCATTAAGCCAAGTGTTGTCAATATCCCCAGTTGAGATAGAAAGGGCGAATCCATCTTTTCCCATATTTGCACTTGCATCAATCCTTATACTACCGTTCTTAAGAGCGAAGCCAAATTTTTTAGCGAAGAGGAGCAAAATAAAAATATCATATATTTTTTAAAAAATTTAAAGAGGGCAATTAAGTATTTTAAAAATTTTAATAATATATATACATATATATAAAAAAAATTTAAATAGAAGGGAGCAGCTGCCCCCTTCTAATATAAGTATCTTCGCCCCTGACCGTGTTTCACAATGTCTGCGAAGGATCTGGTGGCGCCACAAGCATGTTGCGTTTCCAAATTCGTACTAGTCATAGGCATTTGATGTTTATCAGCAAACTTAACCCAGATTCTAGTTTGCTTGAAGAAAGAACCATTAGCACTAGAGATGGCGCTATTTGCCTCTTCCTTCTAAGCTTTTTAGGGATAAAAGCATCGTAAACCCTACCAAACTTATTGAGAAGATGATACAGATCCTTTGAGGAGATATCCATAGGAAGAAAATCAACAAACAAAGATACGAAATTCTTCCTCCACGTAGTGCCCAAGTTGGACTCCATCACTACTTCTTTCCTCAAAACAAAACCCCTTTCTATATTTTCTTAATTTGTAAATTTCATTAATTAGATTATATGATGAGGATAAAATTAAGTGTTAGGACTAAAAACTTAACTAGTGATCAATAATATATTTAATGTTAAGAAAAAATATATATATTTAATGTTATTTGAAAATTTTTAAAATTTACTTTCTAATTATATTGATTCCAAATTTTAAAATAAAAATTTTAACATATCAATTTTAAATTGTTTTAAGTTAATAAATATGTACTTTTTAAATAAGTTTTACAAAATAATTAATATTACATTTTATAATAAAAATTTTCAATTATTTCTTGTACTTGGATTATATGCTTTATGTGTATTTTTATAAATGTAAATTTCTTATTATTTTTTTGCAATTTTAATAATATATTATAAAAGGTTAAGAAATATTTAGGAATGATTCTTAATATCTATTCAGTAATTAAAAAATAAAAATTGAATAGTCACCTTTTTATAAATAATTACTCAGTTAATATTAATTAAAGTGAGTCGATATATTAGCATCTCAGAAAAGTTTTTGGCATTTCTATTATGAGAAGCTGGATTCTTTTTGTATCATGGAAATTATTGTTTTATTGTCACAAAATATTTTCGTTGCTCCTTCTTGCCTTTGATAAAGTTCAGCTAATATTCTCCTTAACCAAATTGCTTGATAAGCTGCTGAAGTGGCTTATCCTCTCCTATGAGAATTTTCTTTCTCACTCATGTACTCATGTGTATTACTGATACATGCTGCCCACATAATACGTGGCTTGCAACAACCGACCTGTGAGATTTTTGAAGAACACAAAAATTGATTTATAGTTAATTGGTAAGATTCTTTTTAACTAGTTAGAAAATCAATTATAAATGTGTGCAATCATTGAATTATATGTAGAATTTGGTTATTACACAAAAAAAAATTAATTATAATTTTTTGAAATTAAATCAATAATTTCATTAAAATTTGATTGAATTAAAATTTTATCCAAATTTAATGCATATAATTCGTGTTATTATAAATTTAGCCTTCTTGTCAAACAAAATAGCTATAATTAAGATTAATGGTATTTATAGGCATTTCTGTTTTGTTGAATAATGCGTAATTTTATAGAATTTTCCGTTATGATTATAATTCTATTTTGTTGAATTTAATCAGACAAAATTGCATCTGGTTTGTTAAAAGTTATGCATGATGAGTTTTCTTTTAGCATCAACTATCTCTGCCCTATCATTCAACAACAACTTTTCATTAATATTCATGGGTGTTGCTGCATGTTTACAAGTAAGCATCCTAAATTTATTAAGAAGATCATCAGTATATTTTTTTGTGAGATAAAATTCTCATATCTGCTTGTTCCACTTCAAGGCCAAGGAAATAATACAGTAATCACATATCTGACACTTGCAATTCATTTTTCGTAGGTGATTCAAACTTAACCACAAAAAAGTTAGAGAAGTTAGTACTAATGATATCACCAACAAATACGGAAAAGACTCAATATCACCCTAAATTATTACCCAAATCTCGAGTTGGATCTTAATTTTTTTTAAAAAAAAAATTAAAATGCTATTTTTTATAGTGAATTATTTTAAAATATACGCGTGTGATATTATTATCAATAGTTTATATTAATATAAATATTTAGATTACCATCATAATATTTAATAATTAATAAAATGAGAAAATTCAAAAGAAAAAATAAGTAAAATATATCAAAATTTTATTTATCAAATTATTTATTTATTTTATTCATTTAAAGTTTTAATATATGAAAAATAAATAAAATTTAAAAATAAATCCTTAATTTTTCATATTATTTACCTTGTAATTAACATGAATTTATTTTAAATTATTTTTTATATACAAATTTCAAAAATTTAGCAAGCCAAGATATAGTTTAGCCATAAGTGCATCTCCCTTGAATAGATTTAAGTTCAATTCTTCCTTTTTTATATTGTAATACTAAAAAAAATAAAAATTTATAAAAAATAAATAAATAGATTAGTAATTAAATCACATTATTTTAAACTATTTTTTTAAATGCTTAATTTTTATATAAAAATTTTCAAATATTTATAAAAATGATAAATAGATTGATAAGTCATCTATAAAATTACCAATCAAAATTTGTTTTAAGTATTTGAAATTTTCAAATAAAAATTAAGTGTTTAAAAATAATTTGAAATAAATTTGAGTTAATTAACAAGAAAAATAATATGAAAGTTAAGAACTTTTTTAAAAAATATTTATTTTCATATATTAATAATATGTGAATAAATTAAATAAAAAAGAAAATAACATTAAGATAATTAAATATGTGTTTTGATAAATAAATTTTGATACATTTTACTTATTTTCTCATATAGTTGGTGATATAATTATTTATATTAACATAAAAATATTAATAATACCACATATATACGTTTTCAAAATAATTCATCATAAAAATTTTAAATTCCAATTCAATATTGAAAAATATTTTAGAGCCATATTTAATTTTTTTTACTCAAAATTTATAAGTAGTGGATCCCACACAAAGTCTGATATTTTATAACGACCATCTAACATGCCATTGCTATGAGGGCTAAAATGGTTTTTTTATGACAAAAAGCATATTGTACTTAAAAAAAATTAAGGTTCAACTCACGAGTTGGGTAATAGAATGTCATATTTGAATCTTTTGTGTAAAGACACACAATGATAAAAATCATTTTTACCTTCCTTTTTCAAGTAAAATGTGGGCTCATTCTCACTCGTCGTGAACCCATTTTGTTGAAAGTACATGCCAATTATGTTATACCACACGTGTGACACTGGCTTCAACCCGTAAAATGTTTTTTCTCAATTTATAGACCTGCTTTCCTTCAATTATGAAACTCTCTTGTTGGGTTAAATAAACATTCTCTTGTAAATCTCTATTTAAGAAATTTAATTTGATGTCGAATTAATAAAAAAGCCATTGTAATTGTGCAGCAAATACTAAGACAATTCTCATGGGTTGGAAGCGAGCTATTGGAGAAAAAGTCCACCATCTTCCATGTTTTATTATTATTATTTTTAATTATTGTCTAATGTTTTCCCCACTTCTTGAGCTCACACCCTGAGCTCGATATCCTATCAACACAGTGACCAAGCTCTCAGAGAATGATGGATCTCGGTTCCATAATGATGGACCTCGATTCCATGAACCCTTAGTCCAACCAAGCTCTTATTGTCCAAGAGGAACATCCCCTGGCACGGTCGTCATACGGTGCTGACACCTCCTGAAGATCTACTGATATATTCAGGTCTTGTCTCATACTCAACTATAAATAAGGGTAAACTCCTATAGGTAAAAAGGCTCTTCCACTCTCATCTTACTCTTTTTACATTCAGACAAATGAAGCTCGGACTTAGGCATCAGAGTCTCTTTCAAAGAGCTTGATCCTCCTCTTTGTCTTGTTTTGCAAGTGTGAGAGCTGACATAAGCAGTACCCGAGCCTGAACTAGGACACCCTGAGATACACATTGTCATCAGTGGTGCGGTGAGTGTGGATTAGCTATTCCTCGGAGTCAGCGACAGAGCCTCAAGTACATCCCTTATCTCTTCAAAGAAAGGCACTCTAATCGTGCAATACTATAACACTCCAACATTCTATATCATAGCACCCTCGTCGCACACCGAGCAACAACACTATAATCGTACATCTTATTGATACCTCGTCGCACACCAAACTCAAGCACTAACCATGCATCTTGCAGCACCTTCACTGTGTACCTAGCAATAATACTCTAACCGTGCATCTCATAGCACCCTTGTCGTGCACCAAACTCAAGCATTAATCATGCATCTTGAGGCACCCTCATCTCACACTGAGCAACAACACTCTAATTATGCATCTTAAAGCACACTAGTTGTGCACCGAACCTTAAGAACTCTTATCATGCACTAAGTAACGCACTACGATCGTGCATTAAATAATAACACTCTAATCGTACATTAATTCAAGTATTTTAACCGTGCATCTTAATTTATTTTGTTTGGAATTTGTATTCATTTTTTTAAGCTTGTAAAATTTAGGGGCTGTGTGATTATTTTCTTTACTTATATTTGCAAGTCCATAATCCTTTTTTAATGATAATTTTCTATTATTTAAAAAAAAAAGGGATGAGACAATCCATCAAGCATGTTCAAGAAGCTTTCTAACATGAATATCAGAACAACGAAGGGGGGACTCTGACCTTAGATACCAAGCTCTGGTATCCTAATCTATCAAGGATGAGTTTTCCATCTATAGACACTAAGCCACGACAACAGCAACAACATAGACAAATTCTTTGTAGTGAAAAGAGAAACCAAGAATTTGATCAGAACAAGAGAGCGAGTAGCTCCGCCCAAATCACGAAGTTTCAGGAAGGCTTCCATAGGGGTAATACCTTGAAAGAGGTTTTTCGACTCAGCTACTTAGTCGGAAACTACACATGACGCCTCAAGCAGGTAATTATTTTTGTAACTCTCTTCATTTTTGCAGACCTCTCCTTTTTTATTTAATAGTTTTTGAAATGCATATGTAAACCTTATATATATATATATATAAGCATGAAATGAAGGCAAAACCAAGTTAATCAACTTGTTGCATTAATGAAAGATAACAGATTGCCCGGTTTATAAGTGCCCAAGTGCATGTCGTGCCCCAGGCACACCAGATAAAGTTGTGCACTGAGCATGCAAACAAAAACAAAGCAAAATAGAAATCAAAGTGTTCACTTCACCACCATAATGCTTCAGAGTGCAATAAAAAATCGAGCTGTTAATTCAATACACATAACATATCACTTAAAGAAAAGTGTAACATCAAGAATAAAAAACACATATGGATATCAAAGCCAAGTTTAAAAACAAAAACTTCGTTTCATTCATAAAAGAAAAGTTATGACAAAAGTGGACCCAGTCTTTACAAGCATATTCACAGATAGCCCATGGACGAGCTTCCTACAGTTAAGATGTATAAAATCTTAAAGGTCTTGGACCTCGTCTTACTGGCCCCCCTCTTTTGCATCCTCTCCATCTTAATCATCTTCTTCCTCATTTGCTTCTTTAGCCAGCTGTTCAATATCCATTGTGGTCATCTAAGACAAGTCTATGTTTGGATTGTCTTCTTTCAGGCACTTTTCAGCAGCCTATTGATAAGAAAAGACATCTTGAGCATAACGTTGGTCGCTTCTTTTGCACTCGTCAATTAATCCCTGGCTAGTAACCTCTAGAGCCTCCTCTGCCAAGTGAAATTCTTCAATCTTCTCTTATAGAGCTTCTTGAGCTAGTCGCAGCTCCTCGGTTTTGGCACTTAAAGCCTTTTCTGCCTCTAGACTTCGGGCGCCCTCCTCTTCCCAGCTCTGAGTAGCATGGCAAAAATTTTCTGCCATGCCGGCCAGCTGATACCCCAAAATATGAGAAATTTGAGCAAGTTATAAAAACTTTTCACTTAGTTCATTTGCACACTAGTGATACATTTATCACCATTAGAATTTGGATTTGTTGCTTACCATATGGGAGACCATTATCATTTTTTGGGAGAGCTTCGTCTAGCTCATCCACGTATACTCACGCCTTTCAATAGAATCGCTCAGTATATTTGGCCAAGTACCTTTTAGGTGATAGGGTTCTCTATTGAGTAGTATGCAATATGGGGAATCTCGAGCTTTTTGTTCACATCCTCTACCAGTCGTACCGGACTATGATGATGGGCCAATGATTTTTTAGCTTTCACTAGAGACTGAGTATCGTGCCCCGCATTAAGAGGTTGGAGCACGTCTTCCACAGTGAAGGCCTTCTTCAAAGTGTTACTCCTGGCCCCAACAGTTCATCTACTTGAGGGCTCACCATTAGTCTTGGCTTTCTTCTTGGCCTCTCTTTTCAACTCCTTCATGGCTGATCCCAAACTCATTTCTACACAAATGAACAAAGAGTTAAACAAGTAAGCGTCAAGCAAAAACTCAAGCACTGAGAAGGAGGTTGTACTAGCCCAGTTCTCCAAGAAAATCTCTCTCGGATCTCTACCAATGGGAAAATTCTCCCTTATCAACCATATGGAATTCTTTTTCTCCTTTATAATGCCTCAATCTACATCTTTATAGGTCACAAGCTCACCTGACTAAGCTTTCCCTTGACCATTAGATCACCACTTGGCTCATTTTGCCATGCATTTTAGTAGCCAAATCCCTCAGAGTTCTCTAGGATGAAAAATTGATCCTTCTATGCCTTCATTGAGTCAAGTTTTCCTATAAAGAACCTGAGCCCAGGCAGCCCTTGCAAGTAGAAAACTCTTCATCAATTGTAGAGCGCAGCTTGAGGATGTTGAAAGCACTCAGTGCTCGAGGGAGAGGGAACTACCCCGAGGAGCCTGCACAAGATCTCAAACCCTGTGATAGTTATTTGGGTTGAGCTGGGTAGGGGCTATTTTGTGACAGTGAAGGAATGTTAAAAGAAAGGGGCGCTGAGGAAATTGCATTCTAAACCTCAGGGCTCCTTTGTATATCATCAGCTGATTGACAAGAAGATCAATATAGGCTCGAACATCCTCTCCCAGCACTAGCATCTTGTATCTTGTTGGTAGGAGATATTTTTGGTGAATCCCCTTTAAAACTTTGTTAGTTATAGAGGGCTAAATGCCTTTCACCAGAGCCTTTTCAGCACCGGTAGGAGCCCCAACATCCTCTGTTGCTTCCTCACCCTCATCTACCAAGGTGAGATGCACCGCTGCAGCTTATTTTGGTGACTCAGCCATCACCAAATCAATGTCAGCCTTATCCTCCTCTCCGAGATGAGCTACCTCTGAAGAGACCCTTGATCCTTCTCTCAGGGGACTGGAAGAGCCCAACTCCTCCGACTCTTCTAGCATAATTGAACTAATAATTGCTCGAACTATTCCTATTATCTAGCTTTAACAAAAGAACTTAAGCTCACCTTTACTTAGCAATCTGTCGAGCTCAGAGAAGAACATCGATTCGCACTCTAAAGCCTCAAGAAACTATAAATACAGTAGCAATTTAGACCAACTGAGCTTTTCCTCTTTAAGTTAAGTGAAGAATGTTGTTGCTCCACCCTCTATTTATAGAGGTGAGTAGTAGGCGGATGAACTGATGTCATTAATCCCTGACATGGAAGTTACATTTTTAAGTTCCCACCTAAACCTCTGTTCCTATAGGGGACCTTGACCGACATCACTTGGTATAAATACTAAAACTCCAAGAGAGGGACTAGTGGTACTACGCATAGAATATCGGATTCAGTACCTGACCACCATGGGTCACCTATTTTCCCTGCATGACTGTTTAGTGATCGCAATCGAGCTCAATCGAGATCCTCAAAGCAACGTAGGTCCTCGTTTGACTTAAATGTAAAATGACCAGGAGGAAACTAGTGATACTGCACCCAGTTCCTGAACTCACAGCCTGAGCCTGGTATCCTATCAATATAGTGATTGAGCTCTTAGAGAAGGTAGGACCTCGGTTCTGTGTACCCTTAGTCCAACCGAGCTTTTAATGTCCGGGAGAACAACCCCCTGGCATAGCCAACGTACGATGCTAACACCTCTTGAAGATCCACTAACACATTCATGTCTTATCTACTACTATTCAACTATAAATTAGGGTAAACCCCCACTGGTAAAAAAAGCTCTTCCACTCATCTTACTCTCTTTATATTCAGACAAATTGAGCTTTAACTTAGACATCGAAATCTTCTCGGAAGAGCCCAATCCTTCTCTCATTCTTGTCTTGCAGGTAGGAAAGCCAATAGAAATAATACTCAAGTCTGAGCTAGGATAGCCTAAGGTACACCTCGTCATCATTGTCAAATTTTACATCATTACTTATTGTCATTCTTCTTTTTCAACTGCTTCTTCATGGGATATAGGATCTAAAATAAGAAGAGAAAATTGACAAGATTCATATCTCTCTTAAGGATTTAAATTTTCTTAGTGAAGTATCTTCTAAAGATTCTTTAGAAGTGGATGAGGAGTTTTGCCTTAAAGGTATCGATGAAAAGAACTTGGTGATGCTAAAGTTGATGGATTTTGCAACACCATAGAGGAATTATCTAGAGAATTTATAAAAGCGAGTGCTTGAATTTCGTTTGAAGAAGCTCCATTTGCACAAAACAAAGGGGCATGTCTTGCATTAATCCTAATAGGCTCTCTCTTTTTTTTAATAGACACCAAATTTCTTGGACTATAATATGAGACAAATAGCAAATAACAAGTTTCTCACCGGCAATGACATATTGGCATATCATACTTTTCTGAAAGAGATAAAAATAAAATTTTATACAAATAATAGAAATACCAAAAAACAAACCAACAAAAATAAAAGAAATAAACAATATATAAAAATAAAATTCAATTTTCGTACTTTTTAATTTTTTTTAAAATAAGGAAAGGCAATGAAATTCAATCTGATGTACCTTTTTTTGAAATTTCTTATTTGACTAATATTTTTCAATCTATGAATTTCTTTTTTATTTTAGTTTTATAGTTTAATCTTTCATAAACTAAATGAAAATAATAATAATAACATTGAAGTTGCTCAAATCAACTAATGAGCCATAAAAAAAAATCACATTATATTAATTTTATATGGATTTATATCTTAAAGAGCACTTTAAAAAATTAAACAGATTACAAATATATATATATATATGTGAGTGTACGCGTGTGTGTATGTGCATGTGCATGTGTGTATAAGGATTTTTATTTTTTATTTTTTAATCCAAAGCACCGTATCCAGTATAATAAAAAATTTTATTTTTTTCCTCACTTTTTTTAATTTTAACTAAAGTTTCAGTGGTATTTTTTAAAATTTTTTTTGGTTATCTTTTTACTATTAAACTCTCCATCACTTACCCTACCTTTCCATATTCATCATAAATTTATAAATTATCAATAAATATATAAATATAATTATTAGTTTTTTCATAAAACAATTTATTATTATTTTATTAAATTTATTATTAATTAGTGTTGAGAAAATAAACTTAGTCTAATTCAATTTCAAAAGCTAACTTATAAAGTGAGAATTGTCCAAACCATTATAAAAAGTACACATTTATATTTTATCAATATTGAATACTTAACACATCTATATTTTATCAATATTGAATACTTAACACATCTTCTTCACATTTAGATTCTAGCACATACAGAAAATCTGAAACATAAAATTTATATGGTTGAATATCTAAGGATGGCTTAACTTTAAAAGATTAGATTGTCACTTTAATATCATATTAAAAAAATAAATTTATGTCTAATTTAATTTTAAAAACTAGCTCATGAGATGAAAATTATCTAAATTATTATAAGAAATATAATATGTCATATTTTATGAATGTTAACAATTAGTTTGTTGAAATTTTCTTAACACCAATATATTTTATTCATTTAATCTATTGCTGCCTATGATCGAGTCATGCACTTGCTATGTCTAGCTTAACCATAACGCAAATTTACTAATACCATTAATATTTGATTATTTGATATGGAATATATATATATATATTAAAAGTGTGTTTTATGAAATTTCACTAAACATTAAAATACTCACTTTTGCTTTAAAGTTTAATTTTATATTTTATAGAAATAAAATGATTAATTGAAAAGTTATAATTAATATTTTATATTTTAGTGATACTTTTTATGACAAGTAGGCATAATAATTATTTTGAATATTATAAATATTATTTTAATAGTTATTTGTCATTTTCAAAGAAGACATAAACAAAGAGATCAAATGGACAAAAGGAATAGTTTTCTTGCTTTTGAATGTAAAATAATTAAGAAAAAAAAATATTTCAGCTCACAGCCATAATAGTCAATAGTCATCGAGTGGGTGATGTAATGAACACAATGAGCTTTGAAAAAAAATACAAATTAAACATAAATTTAATAGCATATATATAATCAAAGAAATAATATTATTGAATTTAATTGACATAATAATAATATTTCCATTTTCCTGTAAATGTGATGTGTTGCTTGGTTTGTAGTTCTGTAGTCGTCCATATCGACTACTGTATAATAAATTAAAGAAAAAAAATAACCATATCAGAGATCGTTCAATAACGTCGGCTGAAAATAAGCACGCATGAATTAATTTTAGTTTTTGGTTTACTTTTCTTTTTTTTTTTTTTCTTTCTTACTTTTCGAATGAAAGAAACAAAAACATTACGCACCGTACAATTTAACTTTTAATTATTTATAAAATTAATTAAAATTAGGTAAATTACAGTTAGTAGGAGTAGAAAATATTAATGGTTGTTTAGTTATGGAATTTTTTTTTAAATTCCTAAATTTTAATTTTTTAACTATTTTTTAAATAAAAAATAAAAATATAAAAGGAGTCTATAAGAATCGAATGATGATTATCGAAGCCACTAAAAATAAAATTCTTATTTCTGCACAAAATAAATTTATAATAGTGGTAAATAAGATCAAATCTATAGAAAATTAATTAAATTAAATTTCTTTTAAAACTAAATACGAAAATAAAATTAAAAATTTGGAGTTTTGAAAATAAGAATTAAAATTTAATTAGAAACACAAGTTAAAAAAAATTAAATAACGACATAAAATAAATTAGAAAATTCTGATAAAATAATTTAAGTTGAATGGATAATTTCAGCTTTAATTTTTTACATTAATCCTTGATACAAATATAATTTTTTTTTAATTTTTAATAAATCAGTTCTGGTCATTAGAGATATTTGCAAAAACTAATCATTTTTTAGTTTTTAAATTAATTAGAAAACACTCATTAATTAATTAACTATTGCTAATGAATAACCCTATAGAAATATCTTTATAATTTAATTTACTAACAGCTTTAAAAATTAAAAGGATCTTACTCTAATCAACAAACTCAAATGTATAATTTATTTAAGTTAAATCGTATATTTTCTTAGTTATACCTAATTGTCATTAATTATTAAACTAACAAGAAAAATTGTGAATTCAAGTATTTCAATTGGCAATATATTATTAAATTAAATATATAAAGGATTCTTTTTGAATAAATAACAAAAGAATGAAAGAATTAAGCAGCATAAAATATATAAATACTAAAAATTAAAGAAAGAGAAAAGAAAATTTATTTTAATCTCACAATTATTTGTTGAATTGAAATATTAATTACTCCTTCAATCTATTGAAAATTATTTGCACATGATTGAATGAAGAAAAACTTAAAATAAAAGAATTTTTTTTTAAAAAAACAATCGATAAAAAGTCAAGGATTAAAATCATCTACCAAAGTCATCTCTGGTTTATGCTAATATGTTATATATATATATATATATATATATATATATATTCTCCTAAGAGTAAAATCCTACTTAGATTATAATTAGGAAAAAAATAATAAAAATAATAAATTTCTTAAGATAATATTTATTACTATCTCTAAATAGGAATGAAAGCCTCAAAAGATATTTTGATATCTCTCAAAAAATTGCAACATATCTTTTTTTTCGAAAAAGATGAAAAATCCACTTGCAATATTTATCTATTCTCCATTAGATCTAACCGAGTTAAGCTTTGTCCAAGGTTTATGTTCGAGGATTCAGTTCTTTCTTTTTGTCTAACATAACAACCTTTGCCCAAAGTTTTTTCATTTCTTTTTTTTTTATCTCAATTTTTGCCTAAGCTTTACTTTCAAGACTTTTATTAAGTATTTTAAGTATATTTCTATTAAAATAGTTAACTTTCTTTATCAATTATAATTTATATAAAAAATTTTAAAATTAGTAAAAATCTAAAATAACAAGTCAAAATATATATTCAAAATAAGCAATAATTATATATAAAATATTATTATTATCGAAGTAGAAAATAAATTCATATCATTTTCTAGGATCATGTTTTCCACTTAGAAAACATCTAAAAATATATTTTTTAAAATATAGCTACTAGCTAATAAATGTAGAAAAGTATTTTTTAATTTTCTAAATATAAAATATTTATAACTAAACAACAAATTCAATTTTCCATTATATGTTATAAAATTTTCTAGAAAATTGGGGTTATTTCCTATATATAAACAGCCCCTATTTTTCTTATTAAGTTGTTCACATATGATATTTGAGTACTATAAAAAATTTAAAATAATATTTTCTCATTTTCTTAATTTGGTATGGTTTTTCAAAGTTCATGATGTTTGAGTTGTCTAACAAATTAGTAGGTGAGATTCGCCAATGAAACTAAGAGGGTGTTTCTCAAAACTGGAGCTTTTCAGTTTATTGTGAATAAGTAATTTTTAGATTATAATCAGATTAAAAATAAGCAGTTAAGCATTTCTGTAAACTAGTTAATAATCAGTTTATAATCAGTTAAGTATTTCTGTAAAATCAGCTTATAATCAGTTTTTTATTGCAGAAACTGTCAAAATGACCAAACTGTCCCTGGGTTTATTTATTGTATAAAAATAATTTTTTAAATGTCAATTCAAAATTTATTTTGCAATAATAATAATAATAATAAAATTTATTTAATAATAATAATAATTTATTTAATAAAATTTATTTGATAATAATAATAATTTATTTTTCAAAATTTATTTTGCAATAATAATAATAATTTTGCAATAATAATAATAATAATAATAATATTTATTTAATAATAATAATTTTTTTAATAAAATTTATTTGATAATAATAATAATAATAATTTATTTAATAATAATAATAATTTATTTAAAAAAATTTATTTAGAATATTGAAGATTAGGTAGGGATAATATGGTATTTTACTTGGTCAAAACTGCTTAAAAAATAAGTGCTTAAAAAAAAGTAGCAAAACCCAACTTTTAAAAAACTGATTAAAATCATATTATAATCTACTATTTAAGTTTTAAGAAACACTTAAATAAATAATTTATAATCTAAAAATTGCTTATAATTAGTTTTGACCAGCTTTTAAGTTTTGAGAAATACTCTCTAAGATTTTTATTTTTCTATATATCAAATTAGTCTAAATTTTTTCTTTTAATGATAATAATAAACAGGTAATCAAAATTAAGCAGATTTTCCCTTGAATTAAGCTACTACTAATATTGTGATAAATAAATAAATTCATGCTCAAAATACTAACCTGCATATATATGGACAAAATTCGGTAGATTAATTAACTTTCACTTGAATTGAACTAGTAATAATATTGTAATAAATTAATTAATTAATGCTCAAAATTGCTAAATTTTAAAGTATGTAACAATATGTAAGAGTTTAGTTTCTTTTTTTAATTAATCCCATTTTTTCTTAGTTGTTGAATTGATTGTCTATTAAATTACTCTATAAACAAAATAAATATGAAAAATTTCACATATATTAAACATAAAAAATTTAATTTAATTAATATTGAAATAGATCGCTAATATTAATAGCTAGCTTCCAAAATTAACACTCCCAAATATATATATAATCAACTCAAATCTATAATAAAAAAAATTTTAATATAATATTAAAGTCAGTTTGCCATATGCTTATATGACTATATCCCAAAAAACAAATGATATTATTTCTAGGTGTCGGCTGGGGCAATTGATATTTGAGGATGAGTGTTAATACTGTTCTAAAAATAAAAATAAATATGTAAAATCTCACATCAATTAAATATAATAAAATATGATTCAATTAATATATATTAGTTTTCTAACTTAAATAATTAATTTCTCGGATTGGAAATTCCAAATCTATAATAAAAAAAATTAATTCAAATTTATATTTAAAAAAATTTAACATTATCAATTTTTTATTAATTAAATTATTATTTTTTTAGTACTTTATTTTTTGGTGCATTATAGTACATTATTAATTTTTCTACTGTATTGATTTAAAATATCATTAACTTTCCAACTTTTTATGATTGTATCTTCTTCCTAATTTATGGGAGATCGATGTTCAATAAGTCAAAAATACACTATGAGTATATACAGAGTCTCCTCTTTTCAATAACTCTCATATCAAATTATATCAATAAAAACTCACATGGTCATACACATCAAAACTGAAATATTTAGAAGAAGTAGTAAGCAAACCAATTAAATTAATCTAATTGAAAATTAGAATTTCTAATCCAATTATTAGAGATGGAATAAATATCGGTTTATCCTCAATCCCTTGAATTAGATATTACTCACTAGATTCATTAACCAAAATGTTTTTTAATAAGCCACCATTTTACTCTCTAAACTCATATAAGTTTTTATTCTTTTTTAGTTTAGGAGTGAAATTACTGTTAATTTATTGATGAACGACAATTTCATTTATTTTTTATTATATTATTTAATTTATATATATATTTTTTTTAATTTTGCTTATTTTTAGTGTGGTTTGTTTTCAAATAAATTTTAAATCAATATAAATCTAAAATTTAGTATTTATATCTTATTTTTTTATTTTTTTATTTTTAAAATAAAATTGAATGCTATTTAAACTTTTATCATGAAGTTTTATTTTTTTTTACCTAAAAATTAAGTGTCCTCTTTAAATTTATATTATTTATCTTTTTTTAATGGAGGTTGTTTATTTTTCACAAATAAAGATGTTCTTTTCGTATGAAATGTAATAACTAACAGATGAAATGAATGTTCAGCTAAAAGCCAGATTATTTGTAACATATTACTATTATATATTATTTGCATGAAAGAAATTCAAATAGATCCGGTTACAATAACTTTATTAATTATATATATTTTGTGTATTTTAAAATTATATAATTTTATTTATACCTTACTGATATATTTTTTGACTTATAAATAAGAATTTATTTTGCATCAAAAAATAATTTTTAATATTTTATATCAAAATATAATTTATTAAGTGCATTTGCACATCTATAAATTAATGTTTAATGTCTTTTTTTTTTACTTATTTTTTTTAAAAAGCTCACAACCTTTTAGATACGAGGATTTACACTTTTAAAAAAAAAATGGAGAGAAAATTCTGTTAAGTTCATTTTTCTTTTGCAGAGAAGTCAACTGCCTTCCAAATTATATGCAGTCAAGATTGGAGGATACAATTTAACTACGCCACCGCAGTCCACTGCTATATATTCATATAACTCTATGAAAATCTAGATGTTGAAATGTATAAATAAACTATCAAGCATTAATATTAATTTATAATTTCATGATGATATGATTAATGGATGAATATAAAAATCAATATACTAATATTGATATAAATAGATTAAAGTTATTATAAAAAAAGATATTGTATATATTGTTATGTACAAATTTTAATTGCAACATACAAAAGCATAATGATGTATAATTTTTTTTTAAATTAGTTGATCACTTCATACAAACATAAATTCAGATTTCAAAAGAATTATTAACGTATGATGAAACATTTTATAAATAAATCTTGAACTCAATTTTTATTACATACGAGTAATTGAAAGCATAGATCAATAATATATTTTTTAATTTTATTGTTTTTAAAAATATATTAATATAAATTAATTATATAAAATAGATTTGAATTAAAATTTATACATATTAATGTGATAGGCTATCAGAGAAAAGTAGTGTTTGGTTATGTGTGTGGGCGTGGAGATGGTCGCTGATAATAATTAATCGCCGACAATAACCAATAGATTTATATATACATTTTTGTTATATAATAAATTTATAAAAAAATTCAAAAACATGACATCAGCTATTGAAATGAATTTAGTTTTTATTAATATTATCTCTGTCTCTTTTAAATTATTATTTTTATAAAAAAAAATTATCATATTTATTATTTTTTTAAATCATACGATTTTTTTTCAGTATTCACGTCACTCGATATTTATAATTATTGGATATTTTAAAAATCAATTGAATGTTTAAAATTTTTAAGTGAAATTTATAGCACTAAGGACTGGGGGGCAAAATCTAATTACTTAAAAAATTATATATATAAATATATATATATATATATATTGTAACTATTATTGTTTGATGGAATACATTATTTATTAAAATTATTTTATATAAAATTATATAAAAAATAAAATAAATTATTTTTATGTAAAATTATTGTAAATGATGTGATCATTTGTAATAATATTGCAAAGACATTTAAAAGTTTAGTTTTTTAACTACAGGCATTTATGAATTTAAAAAGTTATGAATCTTTAGATAAATTAACCAAATGACTTGCTATGAAATGCCAAAATCCTAGCGACTTTTTATATATATATTTTTTCTTTTAATTGGAGAATAATACTTCTGTTAGTTCATTTACAAAGAGGTTAGTTGAGTTGAACTAATGACGATCGAATTCATCAGTTTCTAATTTTTTTTTTCTCATTCCCAATGGTTAGTCGAGTTGAATCAATGAGGATCGAATTGGTCAATATTCGATTTTTTTTCTCATTCTCATCAAGCCGAAGAACCATACCAAAGAAGCACAACCAGCGAGATCAAATGTAAATTAATTTGCGTTTTTTTTTTTAAAATGTAAAATGATTTAAAAAAAAAGATATTTAATATCAGCATATCTCATAGTCAGTAGTTATCGAGTGGTTGATGTAGACAAGTGATTTTTTTTCCAAATTTCTCCAAATTTTAAATATTTAAAATCTTATAAAAAATTAAAATAAATAAAAATTGAAAAATAATTTGGATGAGATTGCAATATATGGCGTATAATTTATAATATATAAATTTTGAAAATTAAAAAAATAAATTGAATAACATTACACACACACAAATATGTATATATATGCAAAATCTTAATAGGATATATGAATTTAAAATTGTCATGAAATTACTATTTAAATTACAATAATTAATAATAACAATTAAATAATTGATATGCACTATATTGTGATTTATGATATTTTATATTATTGTATGTGAAAAATAATTTATATATTAATATAATTAATACATACTAAAAAATAGTGTTACACCAATAAATATACATAATATTAAAAATTTTCATAGCCACATATTATAAAATATTTATAATAAAATATGTCTAATATATTGAAAGCAAATTGAATATTATACCTTACTTGATTAAAGAAAATCATATTATTTTTCATAAATTTACTTTAAAAATTTATAAAATAAATTCAAAATTATAATTATTATTTTTTGAATGAAATACATTATTTATTGAAAATTATTTTATATAAAATTATATAAAAAATAAAAAACATTATTTTGAAATAAAATTATTTTAAATAGCATAATTAATTATAATTATATTAAAAAGACATTTAACAGATTAGTCATTTAACAATACATAATTATAAATTTTTAAAAAAGTTATTGATATTTAAATAGATTAAATTTTTTCACATTTAACGGTATTAGTTTTATAATAACAAATAAAAATGATATGATTTTATTCATATTTCATCTGAACTTTTTAGGCGTAAGAATGTCTATATTGAAAAAATATATTAATTTCTAAATTAGTTGATGTATTTTATAATTTTTATTTTTAAAATTAATAAATGTCAAAAACTAAATTAAATTAAAAACTATAAATTTACAAGTTTAAATTCTAATTGAATAAAATAAATTTTTAATACACAATAATGATCTAATATTTAAATCTTAGTAAGTTCAAGCCAATAATAATATAAAAATTAAAATAAAAAATAAACATATTTAAAGTTTTTAAAATAATAATGTGTTTTACAATTTTTTTGAGAAATAGTGTAAAATATTCATTAATTATTTTTTAAAGTTTTAAAATTAAGTTAAATATAAATAATAATTTAAATTGTATTATTATTATTATTATTATTAATATTGAGTTGCACTTAGCTTAATTATAAGTGCATAACATCACTAACAAGTAAAATATGATATGTTATTTAAAAAATTAAATATTTGATAAAAAGGGCAGAGGGAAATTGCCATTGGGCGTGAAGATGACACTCTAGAGTAATAGGCCACGTCCTATTTAGTAACACAAATCAAAGACGACTAATTTCAGACAAGGAAAAGTCTCTTACTTCCTCTAAAGAACATGAGACTGGAGGGGCACGTGCTGATATATAAAGATTTTATAATATAATTATTCTACTGCTAATAAATCATATTTTATTGATCAAAAGTTAAAAAAAATTTACAAATTAGTCATTTATATATTAAAAAGAAAAAAATATTTTTTTATCTTGACAAAAACAATTAAATATGTTTTAATACTTTAATTGTACAAGCCTTTTTTAGTCACTAATAAATATAATTAGCCAATTATATTACTCATATACATAATGTTACTCCTCCTTTATTTTATGTAATAATTATTATAATATTCAAATAAAAATTCATTTTTGCATTCAAGAATTAAATATAACATAATTTCAATATTAGTCATACAATATTAAATCAACTAGCAGAGACATATTTTAAGTTAAAAAGTTAATTTTGCACAAATGTCTATAATAACTCATAAAAAAATAGAATTTAACTAGTGTTACAAAAATTTCAATTTTCTTTGTTTTCTTGTTAAGAAATAACTAAATTTCAGCTTTATTAAACCATTCTAGTTACTAAAAAAAAGACAATGTAAACACACAGATTCAGAGGCGGAGATAAAGGGAGTCCCATGGGGCCCTGTTCCCCCCTCAGTTAAAAATAAAAAACTTTTAGGTATATTTGAGAATGAATATTACATTGGTTGAAATGGAACAACTTGGCCTTACTATGTGAGAGCACGCAACTTCGATCCACGCTCCCAACATTTTTCATCCTTTTTTTTCCAATCTTTAAAACTGGGCCTTTTAATCAAGCCCATTACAAACAAACAAGATTTGTCAATGACTCTGCCCATTACAAACAAACAAGAATAACTTAATTGTGACTCTTTCTCTTCTTTCTCACGTTTCTTCTTCGTTAATTCCTTTTTCTTTCTTTTTTTTTTTTCAGATAACAGTTTCTTCCTTTTTCAATTTCATTCTTTCACCGATTGGCACCAGCAAGGCAGCGGCAACAAGTTAAGAATAGGTACACCACTTACTTTTAATCTCATATTTATTTTGTTGCAATTTTTTTATCTTGCTAAAATGAATTGAAATTTGAAAAATAATGAATTAAGAAATTGGCTTGAATACTTGAGGACATTATAAATTTGAAATGTTTAATTTGATTTTGTAGTATGAAGTTTTTTTTTTTTTGAGAAAAGTAGTATGAAGTTAAATTGAAATTATTATTTTTTTGTAGTTTATAATCTGGAATTTTTTTATTTCTTTTATAATTTGATATTTTTAATGTTTAGTATTTAAGTTGAATTGGACCCCCCTTATCTAAAATCCTGGCTACGCCACTGCACAGATTCCAATTGAATTTAAAAGTTATTTTATAGCTACAATTTTTAAAGAAAATTCATGATTTTATAGGGCTAAAAAAAGTTATTAAATAAAAAAATATTTTTTTAAAGTTAATTATTGTCGTTCTATAAAAAATATGATAAAAATTTTATTTTCTTTTTCGTGAAAATAGGCCTTTTAATATTATTTTTAAATCACATATTAAATAATTAATAGTACAAGAATTTTTTCAGCATTTACGTCACTCAATATTTAAAAATTATTGGGTATTTTAAATTTTTTTCTCCCAAAACAATTTTAAATTTTGTTATATAAAAATTAAATATTAATATTAATAGGGAAAAAAATTTAAAACTAAAATATTAGGATGCGTTCAAAATGATTTTTATTTTTTAATTATAGCTTTTTTTATAAAAAAAAATAAAAAATATTCGGTAATATCACTAAGTTTTAAATTTTTTTATTAAATAAGAAACGATTTTGGATAAATATAAAATTTATAAAATATGATTTTTGGGATTTTGGTTTTTAAATGGAATGTATATCAGTAAATTTTTTTTCTTTCTCTAAGTTTCATTTTTTTGATTTATTAATATTGGAATTTTTATATAAATAAAGATGATTTAACTTTTTAAATGGGTAGAATTTAGTAAAAAAATTAAATATATAAAACTAACATACCATTTGTTAAATTTGCATTAAGAAGATTAACATTTTTGGTTTGGGTTAATTCAAAAAATCATGAGCTTTTTACACTTTTTTTTTCAAATTTCATAACATTTAAAAAATTGAAAATTAATCTGTAACACAAATAATAAAATTATGAATTGTTTATACTGTTATTATTAACTCAAAATTAAGTAAAAATTAACTTAAATTTACTAATATATCAAGCAATTTTTATATATTTAAAAAAAAAAATTTCAGTTTTCACCAATTGTAGAAGAGGTAGTGTTGAGTTTACGTCATTTTCATTTTGCATAACCCATTTGATTATGGGTATCAAGATTTTTAAAAATTGATAATTTTTGACTTGTCTAATGGCATTAGTGAGTGAAACATGCAGATGAATTGCTGAACCAAACTTTAATTGATAATAAATCATGTAGTCAAACAAGAATTTTCTTCTCTAGCTACCTAAACATAATTACGATAATAGACCTCCTTGGTAGCTCTATAAATGCCACTTAGTTTGGTTCTTGGACTCCACCACTCAAACTCAATATTCTCCACAACCATCATGTATATCTCTTCAAATTTCTTAGCAATTCTAGGAGTTATTGCTCTATTGTTGTTATACAAGCAATGGAATAAGGCAAAGAATCACAAAATCAAGAGCGATTCTTTGTCTTTACCACCATTAGTGCCAGGTGCCTTGCCAATAATAGGTCACCTTCATAAACTCCGTGATGGCCGGAAAATCTTAGCCAGAGTGTTGGGCGGAATAGCAGATCAATATGGCCCAATCTTCACAGTCCAGCTGGGGTTGCACAAAACAGTTGTGATAAGCAACAATAAGATCATGAAAGAATTCTACACTACAAATGATAAATACCTTGGTTCATGTGCAAAAACAACTCAATCAAAGTACATGGCTTACAATTATGCTGCTCTTGGATTCTCACCCAATAGTACATATTGGCGTGATATCCGTAAACTAATCGTGGTTGAGGTGCTGTCCATTCCAAGAGTCAAGTCACTTAACTCTATTCGAACCACTGAGATTAGCTACGCTATTGGAAAATTGTTCTTGAAATGTACAGAGAACAATGGTCCATTCAAGATTGACATGATTCAATGGTTTGAAAGTTTGGTGATAAATAACTTGACAACAATTGTGGCTGGAAAGAGATATTTTGAATGGAGCGATGATGACGATAAACTTCAGCTGGCAGAACTGACGAGGGAATTTATGCGTGTTGCTGGTAGTTTTGTTCCTTCAGATATGATTCCATTTCTTGGATGGATGGATTTTCTTGGACCAATTCAAGCTATGAAGAAGGTGATGAATGGATTGGATTCCATTATAGAAGGTTGGGTTCAAGAACGTGAGTCCAAAGGGGTCAAAAGAAGCGCTGGAGATCAGGATTTCCTTGATATTTTGCTTTCTCAAGCTAAGGATGATTCATCTTTTGGCAATCCCCGCCGAGTTGTCATCAAAGGAACAATTCTGGTAACTAAGTTCAACCATCTTCTTTCTTAATTACTTCTATTATTAATCAATAAAGATTAATATTTTTTATATTAAAATTATTTAGTTCAAGTTCGCTAAGTTTTATATTAAAATTATTTAGTTCAAGTTCGCTAAGACCATTTGAACTGACAATTATTTTGTTCAAACTGTACTTAATTTATGTAGGCCGTTATAGTTGGAGGAACTGATACAACATCAAACACCATGACATGGATATTGTCCAATTTATTAAACAACAGGCGAGCACTGGAGCTTGCTCAAGAAGAGATAGACCAGAAAGTTGGGAGAGAAAGATGGCTAGAAGAATCTGACTTTGAAAGTTTAGTATACCTAAAAGCAATAATGAAAGAAACATTAAGACTATATCCGGCAGGTCCACTGGCAGTTCCAAGAGAAGCGATGGAAGATTGCACATTTTGTGGATACCATATTCCAAAAGGCACTCGTTTTCTCACAAATTTGTGGAAATTGCATAGAGACCCAGATGTTTGGGAGAATCCTGATGAGTTCAAGCCTGAAAGATTTCTAACAACTCATTCACATGTTGAACTTTCAGGGCAGAATTTTGAGCTATTGCCATTTGGGTCAGGAAGAAGATCCTGCCCTGGAAGTAATTTAGCACAGCATGTTATACAATTGACTGTTGGCAGACTGCTTCAGGGATTTAATGTGACAACACCATCTAATCAACCTGTGGATGTAACAGAATGTTTGGCTATTACCTTGTCAAAGGAAACTCCTCTAGAAGTTATACTCACCCCACGTCTCGATCCACATCTTTATCAAATCTGAAGAAAATCATAATAAGGTATAAAATCAATGGAGTCTACGTTTATTTGCAGAAAAAAATAAATAGAATGAAGTTATTCTCAGAGTGGCCTGTGGATATGAATGGATTGCTTCTATTAATTTCTGCAATTTGACTATCTTTATATACTTCTGTATTATGTACGTGTTTAATAAGTCTTGGCTTCAATGCCTTTGTAATAATGGGTTAATTTCAATTTATTTGAATGCTTTCAATCATGGATTATTATGTTCCTTTTCTGATATCTACTATATATTCCTGATGTATTATTCATGGGTGCTGCTAATTGCTTAGTGGATAAACAACAAATTAATAAATCAACACAATAACATATATTTAATTAGAAAACTTTAAAAATATCCTTGGATGTCAACAATGGGAACTCCTTAGGAGATGCGAAGAAAAACCATAAAGCTATCAATGGCATCCACATAATGAGAGAGAGCTTGATCTCCCAAAATATACCCAAAAAAAAATCTAAAAGATTTAGAGAAAAGTTTCAAGGATCCAAACACCCAAAAATTACATAAAATTATTTTATTTTAACTAGAAATATCGAGTTCGAATCCTAAATATGCAGTTGTGTTAAAATAACCCTAAGAAAAATAATAAATCTGCTTATATGAAACTATAATAATTAGACAAAATTAAAGAGATAAACAAAAAAATTGATTTGTTAAAGAGAAAATTAGATTTTTTTTTATATATTCCATAAACTTTAAAATTAATCCAAAAATCTACCGCATGAATTAAAAATAGGGTAAATTAAATTATATATCACTTTTTCAATTTTTGTTATAAAAAATATCTTACAATTTTATATATCTAAGTATATTTTCAGGGGTAGAATATATTTCGATATATTAGATATTTCTGAAAGTAGATATCTTTTAATTTAAAAATTAAAAATTAAATATTTTTAAAATAAAAATGAGGATTTTTAAAATATTTTTATCTTTTATAATATTTTTAAGGAAATTTCTTAGAAAATATAAATGACATATTATTATAAATCCTCAATTGAGAATAATAATTTAATAATTGTTTAATTCAATGATGAAAGTGTTTATGTTGGTAGAGGTGGTACTGACCTAATAGAATCATTCAAAATCTCCAAGAATTATTTTTTTTGGGATCCTAATGATTATTTTATGTCATTATAGCTTAATGTTATTAGAATGATTACCATTGAAACTATTTGTCTAATATTTTTTTTCTTAATTTAATATTTATTTGGTAATGCTGTAGACTGAATCTTACATTTTCTATAATTTATTTTTAAAAATTTCCAATACGCCAAAAACAAGTTGCAATGTACACTTTTTTATAATTCTTATAGCATTTTAATTCGTAATACATTAGAGGTTTCCTTTTCACATGCCCATTTATATTTATTCAAATATGAAAGTCAATTATGCAAAAATAATTATAATGAAAAAAGTTAAGAAGAAAGTATTAAAAAAGTATTATGACATTAAAATCAGATTTATGTGGTTGGCATTTTGCTCATGTTCCAAGAGATCATAACAGGGTTGATATTAATGTTGATTGGGTGTCTATTCACCCACTTGTATTGGAATTTTTGTTACAGAACAATTTTCCCTTTACGACATGGCATGTATTTTAATAAAAAAAATATATTTTTTTATATGATATATCATCCAAGTAAGTACATAATAAAATAAGATATTGAGCAAAATTCTTTTTTAAAATAAGATATTTTCTTTTGTACTCTCTCGAAATTGAGCAAAATCCTTTTTTAAAATACCATTTTAAAAAATTCAGTATTTTTTTTGAATATTATATTGAAAGAGGGAATCGAATCAATTATCTAAAAAATTATGTATTTTATCCTAAATTATGCTTTAGAGTGAAAAAAAAAAAAAGAATTTTTATTTGGCTTTCGATGTACAATTTTATCTTCTTATGTAATTTGTTGTGACATTATCCAACTCTATCGGACATCATCTTGGACTTCTAGTTTTTATGTAGTTATCTCTCACGCTTTACTCTCTGAATTTACAATCATCCAAATTTTATAAATTAAAATATTACTAATATTTCAATCATACACTTATTTTTTTTCATTTAATTTGTATTTTTAAGATATGGATTATTATTATCAGTTTATTGAAAAGATAAATATGAGAAATTAAATAATATAAAAACAAATTTATAAATGTTTTTTACAAGGATCAAACCAATTAAATTAATGATCAATCAAATTTAATAATTGAACCCAAATTTCAAACATTAGGATTTCATATAACTGATTGTTTGATTAATCTTTGTAGCCATCATAATCGTGGTTAATTACTCTTGGCATGCGTGGTTATGTTGTAGAGTTTGATTACTTGAATTGAATAACAATAATGGAAAGGTAAGAATAAAAAATAAACAAAATGTTAATCATAATTTAAATACTACAAATTGTGTTTAACATATAATAATTTAGAATACAAATATAAATTAATTAATTTATAAAAGTTAATAAACTTGTCGTATAAAAATATTAGAAAATGTGACCACTTAATTTTTTATAATTTAATACTTTTATTTCAGTTTATTTCCACCTCTTTAGGTGGGATTCAAACTCGGTGATAAATGATACTCAAGGAAATGTATAAAAAAAGATCTTACTGTGATTTGATATTTTTCTTTGAAAAAGATCTACATTTCTTTTGTTGACACTTAACAACTTGTGAATTATTTTATTAAATATTTTCAATATTAAAATGATTAATAGTGTTGGTATTTAATCACTTGACGTATAATATAAATTAAAAATATATTTTTTTTAATTTGGAATTTTTTAATCACTTGATGTATCAATTTAGTGACAAATATGATTTTTTTTTTATCTTTTATAATTTAATATTTTAAAAATTAAAAATTGTAATTATTTTTTACATTGTTAATAGTATTTTAGTACGTTTATAGTTTGAAAGAAGAATGAACAAAGACGTCAAATAAAAATTAATGTGAGGAAAGAAATATTTGTGCAATCAGGTGGCAAAGCCAAGCCTTTTCGAAATAAATTGGCATAAATTTAAAGAGCAAATACACAGTCAAAGAAATATAACTTATTAGTTCTTACAAGATCAAAGACAAATTCTACTTTGAATTTGTTAATATGGAGTATATTTTTTCTTTCCAATATTTAATGCTTAGTTTGAAGTGTTCGTCATTGCGTGCAACTGAGCTGTACTAGCACATATATTTAATTTATTTTTAACCCTTTAATTTTTTTAATAAATGATCGATGATCATGATAATATATATATATATATACTTGTATAACAGAATAGCGATAAGTTATTGATGATTATAATTTTTGAAATTTTAATTTGATGATTTGATATAGATTCTACATTAATGTAAGAAAAAAAATACACATTATATATTTAGGAAATATTAGTGGCGTGGCTAGCCTCTCAGAGAAAAGGAGGTAAAAGGAGAAGAGGGGGGCTGAGCCTCCATTTTTATTGCTTCGATCGATAAAAATGACCCCTTAAAAATATATATCTAGTGGTGACGAAAAGAATCGTCAGCCCTCATCCGACCTCACCTGATTTTATTTATGGGAAACATCATAATATATACGTAATCGGCTGGAAATTGTCAAAAATTTAATATTAATGTTTAGACTTTCAACCACTAATTTAAAATTAATAAATTAATATTAAATAAATTGATAAAAAAAATTTATGGACATTTGACTTTCCACTCCTATTCAGTAGTATTGCTCATCACTGGCATTTTGAAATCATATTTCTTTCCAATTCTTTTACTATCTCTCAACAATTAAATGTTGAATTTTTTAATTTTAATTGAGATTTACATATTAATATGGTTATATTATAGACTATTTAATTTAATAAAATTAATAAAATAATTTATTTTTTAATTTTAAAAATATTTAATTTGATATGAGCCATATATTTATAAAAGTTCAATACTAATTATTAGAGTTTTATAGAAAATCTAATTGAGTGTATAAATAATATTATGAGAGTTGTGGTTCTCAAATTATATTGAAATTGTCAGTTCGCTTATTCCATATTCAAAGTAAATATTATAAAATAATAAATCAAAACTTAAAAATATCAAATTCTAAAAAATCAATTTTTCTATAAATTAAGGTATATTTTCATTAATCTTTTCTTTTATGTTCTCATTATTTTTTATATAGAGGTTTATTTTATATTTTTAAATTTAATTATAATTATATTTATATATATGTCTATGGTTAATCATTAATTTTTTTACTTAAATCCTATTAAGTGGTATCAAAGCTACTTTATTGTAGATTTTTTGAGAAATTTTTGATTGAAATTAAAATTATAAGTGTTTTAATTAATTGAGTTATTGATTTTGTTTATTATGGACATAAAATTTATTGATTATGTACTGATTTTGTGTTAATCAAATACATATGTACATGTGGATGAATTGCTGCCATGAACACTTGATATATAGTTTTAAAATTGTTCGTATCATATGCGGCTATCATAAAATCACTGATCAAGGGCCAACTTAATTCGGTCACCGTTGGCCATTTATTATTTCTATTGCAGTTTTTTTTTTTTTTTTTGAAACAGAGAATAATCATATATTAGATAATAATAAAATCCCCAATTAACAAAAAGACCTCAAGAATGGTGAGCGGAGCCATGATGAGTACCAAACACACCGGAAAAGAAAGAAGTATACCAATCAAACAATTAAAACTAAATACAACCACCGGGATCTTCATAGCCATAACATTGGAACTCATGCCGGATAGAAAAGAGATATCCTTTAGAGAATCAAGTAAGGAAAGCCCACTAGAAGATTTTGATCGTTGAACAAGGAATAATACCCATACTGAGGGTTGGTCGAGGGCTAAACGAGAGCCATAGATCGAAACAAGTAAAAGGCTCTGGACAAATTAAGATGAGAGACAGCCTCACCTTGAACACAGAGGGGCTTGATGATCCCTTGAAACATGAATCCCCAAAATCCGAGAGCTTCGTAGGGGAGGATGAGGGATCCCAAAACCTGGAAACCAACATACAGAGAAGTGAAAGTTGGCAAACTTCTTTCTAATTTAAATTATTTTTGAATTAGCTAAGGTTATTTTCATTCTAAATTTTTAAATAATTTTTTGGTGTATCTATATAAATAATTAAAGTTTGTCAAACATTTTATAGAACCAGTTGAAATAAGAAGTCGCCAAAGTGACTTCTTTTATGTAAATTAGCTGATTGAAAATGCTATGATATTTATATGTGTGTTAATTCATGCAGGTATTAGTCTGTCCAAATAATAATATTTGGCAGAATTACATACATATATATGTGGTGATAAATGTGTGACAATCATAAGATTTCTATGTGAATAAAAGTCGATTAAAAGATAGACTTATTATTTGATATTATTTATTGTCAATATTTAATCACTACACTGAGGGTACCACTTACAAGTTAATATTATTGTCTAAAGACTTAATATTAATATTACGCTAGGCATCTCGATATGCATTCCGTAATTATTTAAAATTATAGAAGTTATTTCAAATTATGATGTGAGCATGTTATTTATTATTTTATTCTCTATACAATTAATATTTCTGACAATATGCTGCTCAATACGAGCAGTATTCTAGTACTTACTGGACCAAACTTTAAGGATTGAAAGAAAAATATTCTTAAATGGCCAAAATTTCTACTTTGACTAGCATGAATGGTGTAGCTGACAGATGAAACAAGACTCTTATTGATATGGTAAGGAGTATGATCGGTCATTCTACCTTATCTGAGTCACTCTAAGGAGAAGCACTAAAGACAACAACTTACATCCTTAATAGAGTACCAATTGAAGTAGCTACCAAAATACATTATTAGCTTTGGACAGAGCGAAAACCCAACTTAATGAATTTTAATATTTGGGGGTGTCCAGCTGAAGCTAGGCCTTATAGGCCTAATGAAAGAAAACTAAACTCCAAAACAGTTAGCAACTACTTTATTAGTTACTCAAAGCGATATAGGGGTTATAAGTTTTATGATCCCACTATAAGGTCAATTTTTGAGACGAAAACTGCAACATTCTTTCAGGATATTGAGTTTGAGGGGAGAAATAAAGCTAGACACATTGTCTTTGAAGAGAAATTAACTCAGGAAAACTTAATTTTGATTCTCACTACTGTTTTTGATAGTGTGTAGGTTTCTATATCTATTATTACTCAAGAAATATATTTGGAACAAATACAAGATAATATTGAATAACTTCCTATTCAGATTGAGGAAGTTATTCCTCAAGAACAAACTCAACAACCTCAAGAGTTTATGCCACTAAGGAGATCCAATATAGAAAAGTGAAATACTAATTCAGATGATTATATAGTATTCCTTTAGGAATATGAGGACAATGAAGAATTGGTGGGAGATGATCCAATTAACTTTCATCAAGCCATGCAGGATTCTAACTCTCAAAATAGATTAAGGCAATGAATGAGAAGTATTAATCAATGCAAGACAATCAAGTTTAGGACTTTGTCCCATTACCTGAAGGAAAAAAATTCATTGGTTGCAAATGGATATTTAAGACCAAGAAGGATTTGAAAGGTAATGTGGAGAGGTACAAAACACACCTTGTAGCTAAAAGCTTTACTTAGAAGAAAGAGATTGACTATAAAAAGATATTCTTTTCAGTTTTTTTAAAAGACTCTTTTAAGACAATCATGACTCTTATAGCAAATTTTGATCTTGAGTTATATCAAATAGATGTTAAGACTGTATTTCTCAATGGAGATATTGATGAAACTATCTAAATGGTGCAAATAGAAATTTTTGTGTCAGGAGGCCCAAAGCATATGGTTTGCAAATTAAAGAAATTTATTTATGGATTCAAGCAAGCTTCTCATCAATAATATTTCAAGTTTCATTAAGTAGTTATCTCGTTCGATTTTGAGATAAATGCGGTTGAAGAATGTGTGTACTACAAGTTTAGTGGGAGTAAGTTTATTTTCCTAGTTAGTGGGAGTAAGTTCATTTTCCTAGTTTTGTATATCGATGACATACTTCTTGCAACCAATAATAAGAAAATGTTATACAAAACCAAGAATTTCTCTCAAGTAAATTTGACATGAAAGATCTTGGTGACACTTCTTTTGTATTAGGAATCTAAATATATTGAGATCGTTATTAAGGTATTTTTGGATTATCACAAAAGAACTATATAGAAAAAGTGTTCAAGATGTTTGGTATGCAAAATTGTAAATCAAGAGACACCCTAGTTACTAAAGCAGACAAGCTCAGTCTCGGTCAATGCCCAAAGAATGACCTTGAGGTAAAGGAAATGTAGAGATTCTCTATACTTCAGCTGTAGGAAGTTTGATATATGCTCAAATTTGCACCCGTCTAGATATTTGATTATTGACATGCTAGGCAGATATTTGAGTAACCCTATGATGAATCATTGGAAAACAGCCAAAAGGATTTTGAGATACTTACAGAGAACAAATGATTACATGCTCACATACAAGAGGTCGAACACTTGGAGATCATATGGTATTTTGATTCTAACTATGCTGGAAGCCAAAATAGTAAAAAATTCACTTCAAGCTACATTTATCTATTAGCTAAAGGAGCTATTTCCTCGAAAAGTGTTAAACAAATACTTATAACTACCTCCACTATGATAGTAGAATTTGTAGCATGTTATGAGACATCAAACCATGGATTATGATTGTAAAATTTTCTCACCATGTTGCATATTGTGAGTAGCATTGATAGGTCATTAAAGTTATATTGTGACAATAATTCAGCAGTCCTATTTTTTAATAATTACAGGAGCTCTTCTTGATCTAAATACATCGTCATAAAGTTTTTGACTGCTAAAGAAAGAGTATAGAGTGGACAGATATCCATAGAGCATATTACGATAAACTCTATGATTGTGGATCTGCTCACTGAGGGAGTAACACCGAAATTATTTCATAAAAACACTGCTTGCATGAGTATTACATTAGTTGAGAATATTTAGGTTTGGTGGGAGTTTATATATGACTTTATTTTTAGATGCTCTATTTTATTTGGATATATTATACTATTTGTATGAACACTATTTTCTGCAAAAAAAAATAATAATAAAGTATTCAATTCATTATACTCTACCAAGATATGGTACTGGTCCAAGAATTACAAGTGCCAATTTTGAATTTTTAGGCTTATGTATTAGAAAAAATCTCATCTTAGCTTAGGACTTATATAGATATACAGTGACTTTAAATTATTGACTTGTAAGGCTTATTAATGACTTTAAATTAAGGTGGATTTGCATTACACTCGAACATTTAAATTTTATTTATTTTTTGTGTATTTTAGATTAAGCCTCACCCAAATTTATAGTGTGAATCCATTGAAATTATTAACGCTTAATGAGCTAAAAATTAATTTTTTAAAAAAATATATAGATAATTATATTTATATTTAAACTTTTTAAAATCAACATTATTTCCTAATTTTGAAAGTTAATTATAATTGTACTCATTTGTTATTATTGAAATAAAAAATTAACACATTTTTTGAAACATACTCTAGTGATGAATATATATTTCATCAGACAATTAATTTATAATCAATTTTTCTTTTTTAAAATTATTAAATTTAAAAAAAAATAAAAAAAGAATAATTTCAATAAAATCTTTCAATTTCATTTGACTAGTTACTCGTTAGTGAACTCAAATATATTACAATTCTGCATTAATCCATTTTTAATTATAAAAAAATATGAATGTAATTTTGATCATATAGGTCATGATTGTATATAGGAAATTCAAAGTATATTTATTAATATAACATTTTATGGCAAAGTGACTTTTACAAGTTTTAAATTTTAATTTATTTTATATTTTATTTTTTACTCTCTCCATGTACAAGCAGTTTGTTCTTGATATATTAATGAGATGATGAGATCTACGTAATATTATTGCGGTGTCTCCATCACCAGTGACGGGTCTTATTTTTAATATTGGGAGAGCGACATAAAAATTTTTAGAAAAAAAAAAAGAGAATTTTTAAAAAATATATGGATAAAGCTATCGCCCTTGCCCCGTCATGTTTGAAAGTCTGGACTAGAGGAGTTTTGAAATGTTTCAGATTTTATGAAGTTCTGTTCATCTTTGCTTGCTTCAGAATATTTTACTTTTCTTATCACTTTATTGTTTTGCTGTGCGATTTTAATTTTATAATTATTTATATTTATATTTGTATAAATGTGTGAATGGAAGTTAAAAGTCATACATTAGACTGGGGCCTCTTGTATAAAATTTCTTGTTTAAACTTTCAATCAGTATATTCTCAGAATCTTATATTTTAGTAGAAAAGAGAAAATAAGAGAGAGATGAATAAACTAAAAAAATTATATGAGAAAAATGCAGTTGAATTTGATTTATTTTTCACCTCAATTTTGAGTAGTTTTCTTAGGCAGAAGTAAAGAAAAAAATTTCCCCTTCTCTGTTAAAGTTTTATTTAATTCCATATTTTTTTTTTGGGATTTTTTCAAAGATACTTCAAAAATAAAAATATTCTAAAAAATACTCTTCCTTTTTCTTTAACATTAACAATAAAGTTAAAAGAAAAATACAAATATATTTATCAATTATAAAAAATATGAAAGACCAAATCTATTTTTATAAATAGAAAAGAAAATAAAAAAGAAAGGGAGAAAAAGAGAGAAAGGGATAGAAGAAGAAAAGGAGAAGAAAAGCGATGAAAAACGAAAAAGAGAAAAAAAAAATAATGAATGAGAGTAATATTTGAAAAAAAATATTATGAAACTCAAAAATGAAAAAAAAAAAAAAAGAAAAAAGGCAAAAGTGAAACAAGAAAGAAAGCACCCTACATTTGAAAAAGAAATATATTTGAGAGATAAGTAGTGTAATTTCCTCCATGTTTAACCCATGCTTAGAAACAATTTTTAATTTGGGTAGATTGGACGGCTAGTTCAGCTTCATGTATCCATGGATTGTTATTACTAACAAAATCAATAACAAGAAAATGGGCCAAAATTTTGAAGTGACCCAACTTATAATTAGAATCTATATATGCAATTTTTAAGTATTCCATTTTTTTTAATCAACTATACTTTTTAAATTTATTTTTTTAAAATATTTTATTGCTTTTGTATTTATTTAGTATATCAAATATATGTTAAGTATATACAACTAAAAGAGGAATATATCTTTATTACATTAGATATATATTGGACATAGAGCTCTGTATTTAAAGTTGAAAAATAATACTCTAAAAAAAGAAAAATAAATAATTTTAAAAATAATTCTATTTTTGAGGGTATTTTTTAAGCAATCCCCTTTTTTCATCATGAAAATAAATAAATTATTTAAATAAAGGAGTCATACTTCTTAAATACATTGTATATTAATACTATTGGTTGAGAATACCATATATATTAAATAGTTTGTGGCCCTTAATTGCAAACCCATCATTGGCATTTGCTGGTTTTTTTTTTTTTTTTGAGATTTTGACGAAAATATAAAAAAATTAAAAATAATTTTAAATTTATCATATTTATAAAATATTTATTAAAATACCAAAATTTAGAAAATATTTATCAAAATATCATATTTTTATTAGTTTACGATGAGTTTATAATGAGTTTATTATGAATTTATAAATTTTATGCAGTTTATAATGAGTTTATTATAAATTTATAATAAAATGATTAAATATTCTTGATAAAAAAATAAAAATTTTTAAAAATATGATTTTTTTTTTCGAATTGCTATTTGCTGGGTTGGTCATCCCTAACTATTGTCCTTGATTGTCGCCGCAACCATCAAATAATCTAAACATTGTACTATATTATATGTTATTCCATAATATCTTATCTGCTAGCCCAATTCTGAACCAAAGTGAAGTGGAGAAATTGATACTAATAGGAGAAATTATTATAAAATAATTTTAGTTCCTTGATCCGTTCATTTTTGTGCTCATAATAGCACAAAGACTAAAGAATTCGTTATTTTATTATGAACACTTTAGTGTTAATTACACAGAGAACTAGTTTCTTTTGTATTGGCTTGTTACAATAATGATTATATATGTTCCAATTGAAATTTGCAGTACTTTCACTTAAGAGTCAACAACTCACGGCTTTATTTTTGGCTGTAAGATTGATTTGTAGTGCTATAATGGAAGCAGACATCCACACTGTACTAGATTTTGCCACTTTAATTTCAACTGCTTGGGTTATATACATGATACAGATCAAATTGAAGTCTACCTACATCAAGGAGCTAGACAACTTGCCCTTATGCTACATGGTAATTCAACACATTTTCTTTTCTTTTCTTTTCTGGATTAATATAATTGCAGTAAGTGTTTTTGAATGTGTATTATAGGTGGTGCCTTGTGTGATTCTTTCTGTATTTGTCCACCCTTATACACATCATATGAGTATTATTTCTGTACTTGTACTTGCCCTTAATTTTTCCTTGAATTTAGCATGATCAGTTTTATGAGAACTAAATTTTTTGTTGTGCTCTTCTCATATTCATTTTCATATGATTGAACCATTTACATCCCATTATGTATTTGCATTGGGTGTTGCAAGATTCTTAGCTTGTGCACACTGGATTCTCCAGGTTTGTTACGTTCTTCTGTTCGAGTTAGAGATGTCTCCAAATATAATGAGTATGACACTAATTCGATAAAGTATAATAAACTTAAGATCACAGTAAAGAACTCGAGAATAGATGGAATATTGATTATATTTGGAAGAATTAATTACGAGCAACCGATCACCATTCTTGTAGCCAGTGGCGAAGCCACATGATTGGGAAGGGGGGCAACTGCCCCCCCTTCATTTAAAAAAAATAAAATAAACATATATATACATATATTAAAATTTTTAAAACCTTTTATTTGCCCCTCTTAAAATTTCAAGTTATTTTTCTATCTAAAAGGAGAAAAATATATAAATTCTAAAATTTTTAACAAAATTAATTAAATCTTTAACCAAATTAATTCAATCTCACCCAATCAATTAAAAAATTAAAAATAAATTGAAAGCATAATAAAAAAAAGAAAACTGAGAAAAAAATATAAAATTAAGATCTTTATTTTTTATTTTTTTATATTTAATTCTTTTTTTCTTTAAATTTTATTTTATTATTTATACTTTTAATATTCTTTCATGATTTTTGAATCAATTATATTTGTTAAAAAATTACTTTTCATACTTTTTTTAATTATTTTTTTTGTTAACCAATAAAGATCTCTTATTAATAGATTAACAAATTTATTAAATAATTATTATATAGAAAGAATTTTTAAAAAAAATTGCCCCCCTTATAATACAATTATGATTTCGCCCCTGCTTGTAGCAAGGCCAGGGTCATAAATTTGACCTTCCAACTGAAAAAGAATGTAAGAGACGAGATTTGGTATTGAAAACAATTGATGAAAACATGTAGGTTTATGAGACACGAGGGAGGTACCTATTCTTGATTGGAAGTGGGTACTTGTGGTTTCCAATGGCTCTCCTTGCAGAAGCTGTTCAGACATTCATTTTGGCTGATTTCTGTTGCTGTTACATCAAGAGGTAATTAATTAATTCAGCTTTCTTTGCTTTCATTTTTCTTTTATAAAAAAATTATTTCATTTGAATCATACATATCAAACTCTAGTTTAACATATTAATTATAGCATTAGATAACATTTAATCCTTGTATGTTTTTGGGCAGTTTCATGGCAGGCCAGCTTGTGATGAGAATGCCTGTTTAGAATTCTGATTTGGAACTTGGTCTGATTTTCATTTCAGAGCTCTTTTTTCTTCTTTTCGTCTGCCTTCAAATTAAATACAGGATTTTCATTTAAGCTTATGATGACATATTTCAACAGATACATTATTTGCCTTTTTTTTTTATTTCTTGTGTTGTTGCTTATTTTATCCTCCACAATTTTTTTTTTATTTAATCATTCATATACTCTGCTATCGACATAATCCGTATAAAATTTAGAATAAATTGCATCACATAAAAAAGGCTTTTTTTTTTGCGAAGAAATAAGAAGGGAAAGGAGAAGAAAGAAAAAGTTCTGAGAGCCAAGACTAATAATAGCTTAAAGCCTTAAACACTTGTTTTTCTAATTCTTCAAAGTGTGAATTACCCCCGTCATTTTTTAATAATATTATTTCGTTTTTTATAAATAAAATCTTGTTCTCTATCTTACACTTCCAAACAATACCTATTCATTAATAATTTAATTTCACTTTTTTCTCATTTTATGCATTAAAATTGTCTTTTCTTTTCATACCAAAAAAAAAAACACACACCACCCTCAAGGAAGGCCTGAAAGCGTTGCTTGTGAACAACTGAACAATATATGTGACAATTAATATCTGTACTTGCAAATTTTGTATTTTAACATGAACTGACCTGTGTCCAGTCCTATCACGCCAGGGCCAGTCACAACAACTAAAAATTATTGTATAATAATGAATGATGCGGGGTGATCTGGAAATTGTGCAGAAATTTAAAAAAAAAACTCCCATTGGTTTGGCCGAATCAAAGTTGAAGATCCTGACTTAAATATCCCCAGTATTGTTAATATCCGGTTAGAGAGTTACAGCAGAAAAAAGAAGAAGAAGGCTCCACCCACCATTTCCCAGAAGCTCACTCAAAATATATATACACACCTTACCATGGGGTACAATTAAAGAACAAAACAAAAAAAAAAGGAAAAAGGATAATCACAATGTGTTTGTCAAAAAGCAGATGGAATCACAGTAATGTGATTTAGAGGTTGTGAAACATCAGTGCCCCCTGCATGCTGCACGAACTGGGCAGGTGAAAATGAGCTTCCATGGCAGACACAAATGATACTAACTTCTGTCTTTGTATATCTATATAAAAACCCATTAATGGTTTTCCCATTCGGACCAATCCCTGTTGTCGAAACGCATGGCATGTACGGTAAAGAAGGGTTGCTATGATCCTGCATTCGAGGCTTGGGAGGCTTGCCCATGTCTGATTTGCTGTCCATTGATACGGATGAATTTTTGTTGGTAGTATTAAATTCTGATTCTACTTTAGCTTCTTCCTCGAGTTCAAGGCCAGATATAGCAGATTTATTCTCAACATTATTAGTAGATTCAGTGAGCTGAGACGTAGCACTATGTTCAGATTGGCCCTTGGCATCATTTTCTATTGAATCATTATTCAGTTGAGGTTGTTCTTGTACAGAAGGAATAGAACGGCTTCTAGCATCACTGCTGCCGCCACCATCTGAAAAATTAATGAGACAAGTTACTCTTCTCATATTCTCATTTCCCACACCAAGGAAAAATGCATGCCCTTCTTATGTTCTAGCAATGACTTGGCTGGAAAACTAAGCTTTCGCGAATCAGATAAATAAAAAGGAACAAAAGAAGGACATTTTGAATCCGTGCGTGGTTGCAGTTAGCTGTTGTCAATTAGCAGCTAACAATTAAGATTTCTAAACTTTCCAAACAGTCTAACAAGCTATTAGAAGTACTTATCTAAAGACAAATATGCTCACGATTGACTCCTTCAATCCCTCATCCAAATACAATTCTAGATTGAAATTAGAAATTAAACTATCAATAGTTAGTAACTAGATTGAAGAATCAATGGCCCTATTACTAGGTCAAATCCTTTGCACAACCCATTAAAAAATAATAATCATACTAGCATTGACATTGAAAAAGAAAACATTTTTACTTTGAATACCTTCATGATAAGAGCTCCTGTGATCCGAACTCGTTGAAGAAGCACGCACGGGGGACCCATTCGTCCCAACTTTCGTATTCCCTCCGTCATGGCTGCCAATTTGCTCTAAATCATACCCAGTGGCAGAACAAGCGACTTGTCAGCAAAATTTTTACCGTTGCAGGGCTGTATATGGAAGAGGGCTCTGTTGCAGTGGACAGCTAAAGAACTTACATATGCTAGCTTACGGCATGCCAGCTAAGAGGAGTCGTGCGATCCCACTTATTCCGCCACTGATCATACCCAATACGCAAATTACGAGCCCGATCTGACGCCGCTTGAAACGGCACAAACCCATAGCTAACCACTGGCTGAACCCGAACCAAATTCCTCTCTTCTCCAGTTGTGAACCAAAAAGGCATTACATTCAAATTCGCACAAGGGTACACAAAACCATTCGCTGGTGGCCCATATTGTAACGGCGGATGCCCGTATTCCACTGGTAAAACCGCCGGAAGCACTGGCGACGAATAACAAGTACCATTATTTTTTTGGTTGAGATTCACCTTACTCGAATCATTATGGTCAGATCCAATATCCTCTGTTTTGCCTTTCTTGCATTCTGACTCTTCGTTTTCAATCTCTCTTTCTTTAGATTGAAAAGCTTTCGCCTTTAACGAAATCTCATTATTATTATTATTATTATTATTATTATTATTAACTTAACCAGTGACCACCATTTACGTACCCTTTACAAAACCCACCTTTTTTTAGCTGCTTCGCTTCTCTCTTCTTCTTGGCTTCTTGTCTTCTCAATGCATGAATCTCACGTTTCGTCTTTGCAGCCGTCATTACCAGCCCAGAAACACTAGATATCATCAAAGTTTGAAGCTTTTCTCTCGAACCCATATCAAAAGTAGAAGTAACAGATTTCAATTCTGTAGCGTTTTGCCTTCTGTACCTCCCTCCAATGGATAATCCAAGCTCTAACTCAATTTCTTCATCTTCTAAACCTGAATTTGCCACCATTTCACAATTGTTGCTTTCCATCGTAGCTGCTCAATAAGACTTCCACCGCAACATGAAGAAGATAGAAATAAGGCTTGTTTGTTTCAGGCATAGAAAAGGCTTTCGAGGGGAAGCGATGTGCCACGTGTCTAAACGGGTGAAGAGAATGAATCGGTGAATTGACACGTAAGCGAAATTTGGCTTATCTTTGAAGAAGCATTAAGCAAGATTTGACCACTAATTCCTAATTAATAGCTAATTAAAGTGTGTTTTGATTTATGTACCAAAAAAAAAATTTTGATTTTAGCGGGAAACCGGTTTTTGTTTTTATTTTTTCTTAATCAGTAAATTAGACACGTGTTACGCTCTGCTCTCTGTTTTAAGATAAAAACAACCGTGAGGTCTGACATTTCGGCAAAGGAAAATGGACACGTGGTGCGAGATTTAGCTGTCCCCGAGAATCTCCACTGCCTTTTTCATGAGAAGCTATTAACCCTTATGTAATATTGACACGTGTCCAATGTGAACCTGTTGCCAATGGTGTAAAGAAGTGTGGAGATGACACGTGGAATACCTAGATAGCGTAAATGGCGTTTGCAGGCTTTAATGAGCTGTGTGCTGCTGATAGAGACTTGTCGGATTATTTTCACTGAATTATTTCAAGCTTAGAGTAGAAGAAATCATCAATATCTTCAATAATGGTATATCTTCAAGTACAAACACTCTATATTTATTTTTAAATATACGGAGAATTGAGTTAATTATTTTTAAGAAAATTTAAATTAATTATTTTTTATATTAATATTATATTTACTGTATCAATTAAGAAATTTAAAAAAAATACCCTATTAAGTGACATCATATCCTCAAAAAGTCAATTCACATACAACAATAACGAATAATATCAACAACAATGACCAATAATATCAACAACAGCTATTAAACATGTCCGATAATAAGCCTTCTGCTTGTAGCTGAAATTAGATAACCTATGAAAAATATTTTATCTCTAATTTTTGAAGCTAAAATATTATATTCTTATATTATTATGTGAACTAGTTAGACTGTCAACATGTTCATTAAATTTTTCTAATACTTTTTTTTCTATTACTATACTAATGGATGTTAAGACATTATCCTCATACTTAGCTCCTCTATTCGAGCTAAAAAGATAACACCAAAAATAAAAAGTTGTATATTTAAATATGTTATATTCTAACCACTCGTATTTAGAAAATTAAACATCTCTAAAACACTTTTTAATTTTTCTAAATTCCCTTAATAAAAAATTACATCTATAAGATTGATAATGTCATTTGGCTAAATTTTATCTCATAACATCATTCTTAATTCCAATATCATATTCATCAATAGGTTTATGCAACATTAGATTACTAATAATATTATAAAAACTAAACTGCTGACGCCATTTTTTATCACTAATTTTTTCACCATCATTAATTTCACCACCATCACCATTTGCTTGGCTACTTAATGTTTGATTTGGGATCGAAAATCAACTATTCACATTGTACTCTCTTAATCTTGATAAAAAAATTTATCCATATATATTTTAAGAATTTCAAAATTATTAACATAATTATGATACTCCAAATTCACAATTTATATTAATATGCAATTTAATTGATCTTAAAAGTAATAAAATCAAAATAATAAATTAAAAGGCAAATCATTAACCTAATAAAAATCAAAATAATAAATTAGAATCAATAAATTAAATAATATTTCTCAAAAAAATTAAAGAAATACTAATTAAAAAAACAAATTAAATCACTAAACCTCAATTTTTTCATAAATTCAAATTCAATCACCTAATAAAATCAAAATAATAAATTAAAATCAACAAATTAAATAATACATCTTAAAAAAATAAAATAAAAAATAATTTTAAAAAATACAAATCAAATATTTAATCCAAAATTTTCATAAATAATCAAATTCATTCACCTAATGAAATCAAAATAATAAATTAAAATCAACAAATTAAACAATACATCTTAAAAACTAATTAAAAAAATACAAATAAAATTTCTAAATCCCAATTTTTCATAAATAATTAAATTTATTTATCTAATAAAATTAAAATGATAAATTAAAATTAACAAATTAAACAATATATATTCTAAAAAATTAAATAGAAACTAATTAAAAAAATACAAATCAAATCCCTAAATATAAATTTTCATGAATATGCAAATTCAATAACCCAATAAGATTAAAACTAATAAATTAAACAATTTTTATTCAAAAAAATAAATTAAAGATTAATTTTAAATTTTTTAAAAAAATCTAAACCTAATTATCAATAACACAAAAAATATTTAATAATTTAAAAAATTAAAAAATTAAGGTAAATAGCTTATGACCTATCTTTTGCCGTGGATGGTCGCCCGTGATAGCGTTCGGATTGTCACCGATGATGGTTGCTCTCTCCCTCCCTCATTCAGTCGGTCATCTCATTCGTGGCTCGCTCTCCCTCTCCTTTCTCTGCTTGCTGCTGCACTGCTTTTTGATTTTTTGTTAACAACATTTTCGTTTTCTTTTTTTTTTTTTTTTAAATTTGTCTTGTCTTTTTAGACAAGATAAATTATATATACATTTTTAACCACCACCTCTGCTATTTTGGTGGCCAGAAGAATGCTCCCTCTCCCCCTATAAGGGCTTCTGGCCATCGGCCCCTGAGTCTATGGCCTTTCCATTAAAGCATCCTTAAGGGTGCCCTTTTTATGAGGCTTAATTTCACTTCTACAGAGAAATGAAACTAAGTTTAAGGTTTGTTTTATTATGGAGTTAGTCTTAAGTTTAGATAAAAGACTAGCCCAACTTTTTGTAAGCCTAATAAATAAGCATATTCAGTGGTGATAAAAAATATATGAGAGGCCAAATACCACAAATAGATTCTACATAAAATTTATTTTTATTTGCATAAAAGTGGAATCCATTTGTGACACTTAGCCCTCTTTTTTTAAGGATTATTGGAGATGCTCTTACCACCCTCCTACTCCTAAGCTCTACATAACGCATCATTATGCAAAACTTGAATAAGGAGATCTGAAACAACGTAAAAACTTGACAAGAAGCATGCGAAATAGCTGCTCTAACAAGAGGATGAGGTGCCATATTTTCTTGACTCCTAACACAAAGAAAATAAATTTCCAGAATACCTTAGGCTAATTTCTTACATTTTTAAATTAAAGAACCAAATTCTGTGGAGTCCTTAGAATCTGATCTTAAAGCCCAAAGCAAATATTGATTATCTATTTCAACGTCTACGTACATTCACTAAACTATGGTCTTTAATCCAAGATAAAACTTCTCTAACACACACAGCTTTTTGCCATTTTTGCTTGTAAAGCATTGCAAAGTAGCAGCGATGGACGGTTTTCAATTTTAGTTTTGGTTAACCGAAATTGGTGATTTCGGTTTATTAATAAAAAGTTATTCCACTTTTATTGATAAAAAATCATACCGAATGTATATAATCATATAAAGATATTATAAATTGTACATAAAATTATATATATAATAATATATAATAAATTATTATTATATATAAAAATCATTTTACTAATTATATTTAGAGATATTTTTCTATTTTAATTATATGTTTATGTTATAATTTATTATTATAATGAGTTATATTTAAATTTTTTTAATTTATATATATAGTTTATTAAATTTCAATTTTTTATATACATATATTGATTAGGCCAAATTAAAAAAAATTAAAAATTTTCCATTTTTATAATTTTATTACGAACTTATTTTTAATTTTTTTTAATCAACGAACAACGTTATTTTTTATAAAGAATAAAATAATTAAAAATAACTAAATGTCAATTTTTGGTTGTATAATCTTTAATCGTATAATAAAAATGAAAAAAATAAGTTTATTGTCTATTTTTTAGAATTAAAAATTGGTGATAACAGTAAAAAAATAATTAAAGTTTAAGTTTTTTTTTTTTTTTTTTTTGCAATTTAGCTTTCTTTTTTCTCCTCTTTTTTGTGATAAATAGTTGAGGCTAGAGTAACAGTGACAATCAAAAAGTCCACCAAGTTACATATACTTATATAAAAAATGGAACCCTCTGCAGTATTTTTTTTTTTAATTTTTACTTTTTTATAGAAATATTTTAATTATTTTATTATAAACTCATTATAAACTGTGTAAAATTTATAAGCTCATTGTAAAATCATGATAAACTCATTATAAACTCTTTATAAACTAATAAAAATTTGATGTTTTGATAAATATTTTATAAATTATGATATTTTTATAAATATTTTATAAATATAATAAATTTAAAATTATTTTCAAATTTTTCTTATATTTTTTTATCAAAATCCAACACTTATATTGTCCAGGGAAGAAACCCACAAACATTCAATGCTTAAGTGGGACTTAGGATCCAGTTGAATTAAACAAGTCCACCCCAATATTCTGAGAGGATATTTCCGCTGGTCATGCTGCCAAACTTGACGGTTGTTAGTTCAGTAACTGGTAGAATTTTGTTAAAATTTTTTGAAAAAATGGGTGTTGGTAAATCAAATAAATAAAATATTACTTTTAGAATTAATAATAACTAGAGATCATAATTTTTCCGATATTTATTATATACAGTCAAAAAAGTTATATGAATTTTATATGTTGTTAGTATTTTATTTCACAGTTAATTTTACATTTTTTAAATATCAAATAAAGTTTGAAAAAATGGCTTAATTTGTAAAAGAGATTGCTTATTGAATGAGTAACTTAAGAAATCTTGGATCAAATGTATATCAACATTGATTCAGTATGAAGTGTTATGGTTTTCAAATAAATTGAAAAGTGAACTTTTCTTTTAGCATGAGTGATGCATCCGAACTGGGGTTGAAAATAAAAACAATTTTTGTTATTTATGAATAACCTGCACAAATAATAAATATAGTAATTCACAAAAATGTATACCAAATATCAATCGCACTCGCACTGAATGAATTTGTATTGTATTCTACAATATCCAATATATATTTTACATTATTTAAATTCTACTAGAATTTTGAACTTCTAATTATATAATAAATGGAGGTTAACTGGTATTTTTATATCTAAGCTCGGGCATAATTCAAAAAATATCATTTCGGTTTCTAAATTGCCAATTCAAACTTTAATCCGCCTGCTAATAGAAGATTAAGGACGGTTTTAAAATCATCGATTTTGATTCAAATCTTTGTTTGCCAGGCGATTTTAGCTAATTTAAGAAGGCAATTTAGTTTAATAGTGGTTTGTGCCAATTTGAAACTCTCAGCAAGCTATAGGTGTTTTTAAATAAAATAGTAGATAAAAACGTTTACTTGAAATTAAGATTAATAAAAAGAATAAATATATTAAAATTGAGTTTAGACTTGATCGAATCATTTGTTCTGATTTTAGTTTGAAACTAAAAGTTCATAGTTCATGAATATTATGAATCGAAACTAAATTATTCTTTTATGATTTAAGCTTTGATCGGCCAGAATTTGAATTTTGATTCAAAATCGAACCATAGTCTTTTTATTTATGTCAACTTGATTGAAAATTTTGATCAAATTTTAATTAAATTGTAATATTAAGCTTTGTAAGAGTCAAATATACATGTAATCCGTTAAACTTTATTCATTTAGTTAATTTATTTTATAAATTTATAATTTAATCATCTAGCTTTTCAAATTTATATTTTTTTAGCATATAAACATAATTTTACTGGGTCAACAAATGCGAGTACTGTAAGTGAGATAATCTTTATTGAATAGATATGAAAAAAAAAAAAAAAAACAATGCAGAAAGGGCAAAAAAAAAAGTTTACTGAATAGAGACGAAAAAAAATCTTTAATTGAACTAGAGACAGTTTTTTCAAGTCCAAATGGTCTCTTGAATTCTTGGGGTTTTGTATGCTGAGTTCGTCAAAAATCTACTCTTTTTTTTTTTAAAAAGTTGGCTTTAAGTTGTCCGGAGATCTGTGTTTAAAATTTGATTTTTATGTTCATTTCATTAGAAACCTGTGTTTCCATTTAGAGTGTGCTCTATTCATCGCGTGGTATGTGAATGTATTTCCATTCGGAGTGTGCTCTATTCATACAATTGTCAAACTTTGGATGATATTTGACGGTAATGCTTGGAAATTAATATTCTCTTTTTCTAGATTGTTGGGATTTCATGATTATACAAGTAATTTATATTTTGTTGAATATATATGTACATATTCAATTTAGAGTTTGCACGTGAGTTTGAGGGGTTGGTTCTGTTGAGCTAAAATCTTCATTCTCTCTTTTATTTATTTTTTCTTCCTTTCATTCTCTAACAAAATGATGTCAAATGCTACTCGATATCTTTCCTTCTCCACCTCCTCTTCACTTTGGGGATGTGCATTTTTCTTCAACCAAATTCACCCAATGCTTTCTTTAACCAAATTCGGGATCACTTTTGGAATTAGATTATAATGATTTATGATTATATTTTAAAAATTAAATTTGATTGAATCATTTGAGAAGGGATTTAGAGAGAGAGAGAGATAGAGAGAGAGAGAGAGAAAATTATGCATCTTTTATTTCTTATTCTAACAAAAATATTTTTTTTTATTGTAAATGATCATTATCGGTATGCTTATTGTCAACATAAATGTTACTAAGCGAGATGAGATCGTATTTATATATTAAAAAAAATTGTGAGAAAGGATGAGATATATAAATTATAAGTTTATAGATAAAATTGATTAAACGAATAAAATTTAAGAGTAATATATATATATATATATATTTCATAAAAATGGAAGGCTCCACCTGCAAATTTTATTAAATATCAAAAAAGGATGAAAATTACATATAAATGACACATTATGTTAATCTAATTTGATTTAATTGTAATCTTACTAAAAATATACGTGTAATACAAAGTTCTAATTATAAGCCTATATTATTACTTTAGAGCTAAAAAAGTTGGGATACAATCATTAAATTAAGTTTTGATATGTGAGGAGAAAATGGAAAATAATTAAATTCATTTCCCTTCTCTATTTAAAAAATAAAAATGCTAAGATATGTAATTATTTTCCCTTACATTCTCCTTTCTTCCTTCCCCACATTTTATATATTATAAATAAAATAAAATTTATAACAATTAAGGTATAAACTTAGGTCTTGATTTATTTAACACAAATCATTTGCAGTATTTTTTTTTTAAAAAAATCTAGACACTAATTACAATTCATTTTGGAAAAAAAAAATGGATTTGGTTGAGTTTGTCTTAAATAATGTTTTTAATTGCATCAATTATTAAAAAAGAGAATTAAAATTGAATAATTTGATCATTTGTGATTTACGGCAACGTAGGACAGGAAAACTGACGCACGCATTGGTGAAACAAAACCGCCTCCAAATTATTTCGAAATAAAAGGGCACCAAAAGTGTCTCCAGCTCTATTCGTTTCTCGCGCATCTGAAAGATCCAGAAAAACCCTAGAAAACAGAGGTGAGAGAAAGACACTGCAAGTACCAGAGAGCCCTACACCTCTCTCCGATCCCAAATCTCAGCTCAGGTACTCTCTTCTCTTTTCATTTCTTCATATCAATTTTATTTTTGTTTTAGGCATGATTTCTCAACTAAATAAAGATTGAATGCAAATTTCTCTGTATTTCATGATTTTACGCTACGGCAGCCGTTGTTGACATTTTTCTTTGGTTCTCGTTTATGGTGTATTTTTTTCGATAGTTATTGATTGTAAAAATTCAATGATGTTTCCTCCATTGCGAATATAGGTCTTCGATATTTTTTATTCTATTTTAGTTTTTGAACTTGAAATTGCTTTGCAAATGTGTGAAAAATGGTTTTTTCTCAGATAATAGTTGGCAGGTTTAATTTGTTTTAATTTTTTATAGGGATTTCATCAGAGATGGCGTTGCCAGTCCAGCAAGCTGCAGTTCCTCCTGATGTTGTATGTTGCTTTTAGCTAATGGATAATAGCATCTGTAATGTTCTCTGTGAGCTTTCTTTATATAGTTTTAAATGGAGTTTGTGCTTAATTTAGGTTGGTAATGCATTTGTTCACCAATACTACCTCATCTTGCATCAATCGCCGGAGCTTGTTCACAGATTCTACCAAGATGTTAGTAAGCTTGGTCGTCCTGAAGAGGGTGGGGTGATGAGTACCACGACCACCATGCATGTGAGTTCTCCTTTACCTTACACCTATAGGGCCATAACGCACTTTTGTTTGAAGTCTTTGTGAACTCTCTCTCGCGTTTCTTTGCTTTTTGATTGTTCATCTGCTCCCTAACGAAACCTTTAAGCAGCTTGTTTTTTCAGAGTATGCATAATTGAATATTGTAAAGGGACTGAAAATTTCTGAAATACGTGTATCATGTCTGAAGGATTTTATGTAACCAAATGCAACCTGAGTATTGATTGTGTTTTATTTATCTTGAAATTAAAGTTTCTTGTCCAACTACCTGTTATAGCAACTAGATATCAGGGAGTATAGTTATTTTATATCTCAGACTTCTTGTGAATTGGATTTAATGCCTCTTTACATCAATGGTTATTTTATGTCTTAGACTTCTTTTGAAAGTACAGGGCATTTGCTCCTGGAAGTAGAGATTACTGAATATGAATCATTGTTGCAATTTATGGTGCTACTTTATATGTTTAACTTATTTTTATGAGGCAGGCCATAAATGAGAAGATTCTTTCCCTTGGTTATGGAGAATTCAGGGCGGAAATTACAACAGTTGACTCTCAAGAATCATACAATGGTGGAGTGCTTGTCCTTGTGACAGGATATCTGACTGGAAATGATAATTTGCGGCAGGAATTTACTCAGAGTTTCTTCTTGGCACCTCAAGATAATGGCTATTTTGTTTTGAATGATGTCTTCCGATATGTTGATGGTGCAAACCATCAAAATGGAAATTCTGATCTTTGCAATAATGTTGAAGCTCCAGTTGCTACTGGCCAAGGTAATGGAACATCACATTTTGAATATATATCACCTCGGTGTCTTTTATGTTGATTTTTCTTTTCTCCCCCCCAGACCTTTCCATACAAGAAAATCACATTTCTGAGCAAACGACTGCATTATCTGAGGAAGCCAATGGAGAGGAAGTTTATGACCCCCCTGAGAATGTGGATAGTTTGATTGAAGAAGAGGAAGCACCATTGCCTGAAGTTGTTGACGAAATTCCTGATGATACTCATATAGTTGCTGATTCACAGATAGTATCTGAATCTGAATCTATTGCTAAAATTGAAGGTGTGCCAAAGAAGTCATATGCCTCTATTGTAAGTATTAAGAGTAGCACGTGTGGTAATCTCAATATCTAGAAATGTTAGTGGTATAAAGGTGGGATGATGAATAATCACCTTTGATGTCTATGTTCTCATTCCATTCACATTGATAGATTGCTTTATATTTCATTCTAGGTGAAAGTTTTAAAGGAGAGCGCTGCACCTTTTTCAAGCCCAGTGCCTTCCCCTCTAAAGTCTGTGCCAAAGAGTCAAGAACAAGTTGCTGCTGTGACTCATGCAGTGGTGTCTGAGACAAAAGTCTCCACTTCGAATGCTACTGAAAATGGGAATGCCCAAGATGGTGAAGGTGTTTATAGTTATTGATTGCTCTAATGTTTTTCTTTTCTCAACTGTTTGTCTTTTTCCGTGTTAATATTATGTTTCTTTTACATGCAATTAATATGTATTTAAGCAATTCACTTGGCATGCTCATAACTTGTTGATTTACAGTTGAAGGTCCTTCAATCTACATAAAAGGTCTACCTTTGGATGCTACACATGCCCTGCTTGAGAATGAGTTTAAGAAGTTTGGACCTATTAGAACTGGTGGCATTCAAGTTAGATGTCAGAAGGTGAGTTAACTCAATTATTTGATTCATTTAATCATCCGTTACATCTGCAGCTAATTATTGTAATCTACGTATTGTACTAAAGGGATTCTGCTTTGGCTTTGTGGAATTTGAAGTGGCAAGTGCTGTGCAAAGTGCAATAGAGGTTTGACATGCTAACATGCGTTGTATTTTCTGTTAAGTTTTTGTGATTATTTCTCGATAAGTTATTGATAACTTATTTCTTTTTAGATATCATTTTCATCCCATTAGAGACAATGGAGAGAGAACAAAAAAATGCTTTGTTTTATGACTTCGTGTGTAGACTCAAATGCTTTCTGTAAATTTATAGTGTGTAGCAATGCCATGGAGTTTTATTTATTTATTTTATTTTTGGGGTGTGTTAACTCCAATATTACTGTTATTGATTTCATTTTGAAAAAAGATGAATATTACCATGCAATTTTTGTAGGAATTTTTTTTTTACTTGATTTAATGTTCTCTACTTGAAGGTTAATTTCATTGAGATGCATTCTTGAACTGAGGTGCTTAAAGTATCATTCTCTGTAGGATTCATGAATAGTTTACATGTTTTCTTGATCCAGTTTAGTTTTGCATTTGCATTGGCATTTTGTGTAAGTAATATTCGAGTGGCACAAGTTTTAAGATACGGGATGTTGCTACTACTGTCACGTGGGAGAACGAAGGCGAGAGAGGTTAAATTGTTGGTATAATATAAATGTGTGGAAAAAAAGGTTCTCTTTTACTACCTAAGAGCTATTGCTAGAACAAGACTTAAATTGTTGGGGGTCAAAGTGTGGTGCATGTCACTTCTTTGTTGCTTAGATTCCTAAAAATTACATGTTTGTCTAGTGCATTCGAACAGAATTTATCTTTGACGTGTTAAAAGAGGTCAATTTAACTATACTTTGCTAGGGAAAGTTAAGTGCGGAGATTTTATGGAATTTTGTTGGCATTACTGATTCGTATATTTTGGAATTTAATTAATGTGCGGTTAGTGTATTTGGCTTGTATATTTTGATATTCATTGTCCATACTTGCTAGAAAATAGTTGAGGATTTGATTTTATCACCAAAAAATGGAAAATAAGGTTGTCTATAAACTTATACAGGTTATAGAGTTGGTTTGATACTAACTACTAAGTGCTTGGTAGATAATCATAATATCAAACTTTGCTTGTTAAAAGTTATGTATATAAACTCGTGCTTGTGGACCACTTTTCACGGTGAAGGTCGGTGGTGAGCTGGTTAGGGCAATATCACTAGTTCTATTGTCAGTAACATTTTGCTGCCACCCGTTCTGCCACCTGTAGTTTCTAACCCTAAATTTTCCACTGGCAGTGGTTTGTCACTATGGTCAGGGCATCTTAGCCACTTCAACATTACTTTGCAATGTGCAATTTCATTTGCTAGAGCCTCTTTGATACTCAATGAACTCTTTTTAGCAATTTAGTTGTGTGATTGGTTCCATTTAAAGGGGCTTAATGTATGCACAAAAAATGGAAGAATTTCTGTCCCTAATGAAAGGTCTTAATTCAAATAATCGTGCTATGTGAATTTGTCGATACATGAGTTTGATTGGCTTTTCGGTTGGAACAATTGGATGCAAGAGCGGTGATTGATGAGAATTACCAACTGATTTTGTACTCAGTTTCTTGCTCTTGTTGCTCTTGCCTCCTTACCTTTACTGTTATTTTAGTTAGTAGTCCTTCATTCTATTAATAAATAGTGTTCTCTGGATGTATTTAGTGTGAGTAGCTGGTATTTTCTGATAAAATAAAACTCTGCAATATTTGCATTTTTTTTCTTTCCTCATCAAATGTTGTTAGTTACTATATTTCTGTATGTTCTTTATTTGAGGCGTATTTTTGCTGATGTTTCAGGCTTCTCCTATCATGATTAATGGATGTCGGGTGGTTGTTGAAGAAAAGAGATCAACTCGAGGCATGTTGAGTTTTATGTTCCAATTTTGTGTTAAATTTGAAATTGTTTACAAGCAATGCATGTGAGCAATACTTTTTGTGTTATATTATACAGAAATTGTTTAATTTTCAAGGACTGAAAAAAACATCAGTTCATTTTAGAAATTAGGATAATCAAATTAGATAACTGAATGATAGTAATTGGATGTAAAGTAAATGGGGCAAGTGCATGTTGGAGGTAATATAAAATAAAGGGATTTTTGGACCAAAGAAAAGGTTTTGTCATTGAATAAATTTTATTTATGGCATTGATAAATATGTTCAGGTTCAAAATTAAGGGGGTTACGTGATGCATGTCAAGTTAGACATGAAAACATGTGGTACTTGGTCCTATTTTTCCAGCCGGATCAAATAAATCTCTGTTTTTCGCTTTAGGATGGTTGGGGAAGAAATCCTAGAAAACATTATCCAGTTCTATACAATGTCTACCCCTTTAAGTCTATGCAAAATGTGTTATTGACACTAGTTAATTTTGTTTTGGTATTTTCAAGGAGGGAAGAGAACTCATTTGCTGTATTTTGTACCATTATCTTTTTCTGTTTTTGTGCTTCTTGCTTGTTCCTTTGGTTTAAGAAGTGAGGTTTCATCTGCAGGGAACAACAGGGGACGGTTTTCTTCTGGTGCAGGGGCTGGATATAGGAATGAGGGAACAAGAGGGCGTGGAAATTTTGGAGGGAGCAAAGCCTATGGAAGGGGTGATTTCAATAACAGGACAGAGTTTGGGAACAGAAATGGTAACCGTGGTGGATTTTCAAACCGTGGGAGTGATGGATATCGAAGGGCTGATAAGATGGGGAACAATGGTGGCCGTGCAAACCATGCTGCTGGTTTGGCTCTCAATGCAGCTGCTAAAACCAATGTACCTCCGCAACTGCCTGAAGATCTGTAACTGGGAGGTGGTTTGGAAGTGATTAAAGATCGTTTTCTTAGTGCAGTATTTTTATCGGACGTGATTTAGTAGAGTTAAAGGAGATGATACATTTCAATGGATGAGCTTTCTGAAATTTTTGTTTTAAGGGTTTTTCCTTTTGGACTTGACCATTTTTCCTTGATAGAGTCGTTTTTGGGTGAGATATAAAAGATTTTGGAACTGGTATACTAATTTCATGTCACGTTCCCATGTAGTTATTCAGTCCACTTTTGGGCAATCTCTTTACGTTTATGAAAATGGTTCTGGGCTTTTGGCTTACCAAATTTATTTGGCTATAATTTAGGGATAAGTAGGCGATTTACCATTTTAAAGTTTTTATTTTCATTTTTACAAGTGGCAGGATTGTAATTTTCACTACTTGTTTCTTTTTTCACTTTTACCATATATATTTGTAGTTATTTGCATAGTAATATTAACTGTAGTAATTTTAAAAAGTAATTATTAGATAATTTTTTTTTATATTAGTTTAAAAAATATTTATTATAAATTTATTTATAAAAAGAAAATAAATATTTTTTAGTTAATAAAAATTATTTTTTAATAATCACTCTTTAAAATAACTGCTGTATATTATATTTTTGAAATTTTTTTTAAAATTTAGTTTACATTTTTTATTTTTCACTATTATTTTTTTTGTTATTTATAAGTTTTAGCATTTTTTTCAGATTAATAAGTGTTATTATTATTTATTTTTCAGTTTTTGAGTTTTATGCCTTTTATTTATTTTTATTGTGATTTTTTGTGTTTATAATTTTTTATTTGATTTTGTGTATATTTTTATTTTCTTTGATTTTTTTTTTTACTTTTTTCTTTTGTATGATTGTGCCATTAATTTTTTTTTTTTTAGTTTTTATCAGACTTAGGATATGGTTTACATCTTCCCAGCTTTTTTTTTTGTATGATAATCAAAGCCTGGCTGAAATGAATCCCAGAATTCGGATACTTTCTTCAGGTTGGGTTCCAATTTGACACTTGAAACATATATGAATATGGATTTAGTTACCTTTTTATGAGTTTGGTTTCGAATATAATCAGAGTTTTTTAAGTGTAAAAATTACTTGATCTATAACTATCTGAAGTACGACCAAATGTTATTTTTAATTTCAATTCTCATGAGTCTTAATATAATGTTTGTACAGTTGAGGCTTCACCCTTACTAGACCTTGAAAAATGGGGAGAAACAAAAAGGCCTGGCAGATGGTGTGCATTTCGACAACTGCATTGGTTTAGTTGGCTTCTCTCACTTTTGCTGAGTCAATTTTGATGGGATAAAATTACATCAGCCGGGGGATTATATAATGATTAAAAACTTGTGACAAATTAATCAAGAGTTCAGAGATAATACATGAAGAACCAGTTTGTAAATTTCTTGAATGCTATAACAATTTTCTTAACAGCTACCATCTGCCAAATACAACGAAGTTTAGTTGCTTGACATGTATAAAATGAACGGAAGAAGAAATCTAGAATTAACGTAGAGGTAAAATATGCTACACTTGAAAAGACGCCGACTTTCGACGATTGATGATCCTGTAAGAATAATTAGAGGCTTCAAAAGATTTTATCTTTGCTGCAGCTCGACAGGGCATAATTAGAGTCCAAAATTGCAGGCCTGGACGAAATCCAATTCATAGTCTACATACTTCGTCCAAAGTGGTTTAAACTGGGTCATGGCAATGTCCAGCCACGGCTTCATATTCCCATTGAAGTGCACCACCGCAGCATTATTAATCTCATCCATGCTGATACTTGGATTGTATCCAAGCCCTAAAACATGCCATGACTTGTCTAGTGGCTTTGTTGTTGAGTAAAATGTGATCAAACCTGGAGGCAATGTTCCCAATTTCCACAAGGTTCGGTTCTCATTCTGCAAATATCAGGCATTATTACAAGTTAATGATGATTTTGCAACACAGTACAAAATTCAACCAGAAATTGGGAAAAAATAAGAATCGATCTAATATAATGAAAGCAACGAGCTAAGAGACCACCCCACGTCCCTAGCATGAGAAAGCAACAAGCCATAGCAAAATGTTTCCTTTGCATCCTACTATGCATACGAAAAAGGAGAGAAAATATAACATAACCGGTAGAAAGTAATGTCATCTTACCAGATTCTGCCAATAATGGTACTGCTCTGTGCACTTCTCCTTTCTCCAAGCATCTAAATCAAAGAAGTTCATCCCATAAGCCCAAGCACATGCCTTTGGATTAAACTTCTCCTTAATCAAAGGGTGTGAGAAATTCATATACTGTGCGTATCTATGAAACGACCCAAAACAAGTCTCCACTGCCCCATTCACCTTCCCATCCATGTCGATCTTCCACAACCCTGTCAAATCCTTTTGCACCACAATATCGTCATCTAAAAACAATATTCTGTGCAACTTCGGGTACATCTCAGGCAAGTAAAATCTCAAATGGTTCAAAATTGACAGATACTTAGGATTCCTAAACTTCATATTTGTAGTATCCTTGGTTGCATTCTCAAGCTTATTCTCAAAATAAAACCTCTGCAGATTCGCAGATTCCAATTGCCTGAGAACAGGCACATACGAAGAATTCAAGAATTTATAATCCTCAACAGCTTTCACTTCAACATGTGCTCCATTGTAATCCTTCAATTTGAACATAACCTGCATTGCCCCGAGATTCATTTTATCAGTCACAACATGGAAAACGTGCTTCCATGGCTCTTTTGCATTTTTCACAGCCGAGTTAACCACGACAGATGCAGCAATATCGTTATCAGAGAAAATAGCATAATGATAAAGCTTAGGATCCTCCAATTCAGGTGCAAGTGGTTTCCCTTCATCAGTATATTTCTCAGGATGCGCAATTCTCTCCTCCATCAATCTCATAGCGAGGCAATGCAAGCTCTTGGGTATTGATTTTGCAGCGATCAAACTAGAGAAAGCCCCTTGCTTTTTCGCTTTAGTTAATTGTTCATTCACAGCAAAAATTGTATCCTTCAATTTCTGAATTTTCAGCTGATTATCAAAACTTTCTTTTGCCTCAGCAATTACTTGACGAGTCACTTTGATTCTCTCTTTCACTTCCTTCTCAAATTGGCGCAGAGTAGATTCCTCAATGGAGAGTGAATCCAACTCAAATAGAGCCCAATAAGCGGGTTTGTTAATGAGATCGGTGTAGTTTCGTGATAGATCAGCAAATACCCTAACAAGCTTAGAGTTCTCAAGCTTGAGTTTCCGAGCATAGGATGCATATGCGAGGGCGAGAGATCGGTGGTCATCGGCTTGTTTACGGATCTGATCCAAACGAGGCTTCAATGGATCAGATTTCAATGCAAGTACGGATCTTCCCCCGGATCTGACGTTTCTGAAACCCTAAACAGTACAAAACAAAACACGATTGAAATCAAATTTCTCTAACAAAAATGTCAAAATTCCAAAATTACACTCAAATTTTTTCCTATTACACTGAACATAATAACGGAAAACTGTAAGATCCCTAAGCAAAAAAAGTAGGTTATATTAAACGTTCACATTATCTTAATTCAAGTAATAATAAAGAGTTCACAACAGATCTTGTTTGTTTCCCGAGAAAGAAAATGTGCAAACTTACAAGGTTATGAAACTCGGAATGAGAGTGAGAATGAGAAGTGAAAACGAAAGAGACAGTGAAGAAGAGGAAGACAGCAATGGTAATAGCAGAAGCCAATACTCTAAACGACAAAGTACAAATGCGTATTAACCCAGTAGTTCGGGAGCTTCGATAATTCGCCATCACTGAAACATAGAGAGAGTCAGAGAGAAAGAGAAACAGAAAGAGCTCTCTCACTAGACTTTCTTTTTCGTCTGCAGAAGGAGAGAGAGGGAGAGACATTGCGGTGTTTTAATTAATAAGTATATAATAATTAATAAAAATAAAACAAATAATCAGGGCCGTTGGATTATGTAAGGCCCACTGATTCTGCGGCTTGATTTTTTTTTTTTTTTAAGTTGAAGACAGTTTAGTTACTCGGAGGAGGAGGAGAGTATCGTAAAAACGCGTGACTGTGTCGGTGCGGATTATTTGCGCACAACTCTTATTTTCTAGCAACAATCTCAAGATTTATGAATAACTTATTAATACATGCTCTTCTGCTTCATTTAAAGCGAAGTGTAAAAATTTTTTTTATCACCTTAAATATCATTTTTATAATTTTAAAAAAATTTTAATTAAAAAATTTTAATATTGTTTTTTAAAAAAATATTAATTATAGTTATTTTAAAAAATAATTATTAAATAATTTTTTTAATAATTAAAAAATATTTATTATAATAATTCTTTTTATAAATAAACTTATAATAAATATTTTTTAACCAATAAAAAAATTATTTAATAATTACTCTTTAAAATGACTGTATTTAATATTTTTTTTATCTCTAATTAAGTTTTATATTTAATAAAAGATGATAAGTAGAGTAAGAAATATTTTTTTATTTCATTTTAAGTGTTATATAAAATTTATTTTTTCACTTTAAATGTTACTTTTATGATTTAAAAAGATTATTAATTAAAAAATTTTAATATTTTTTCTAATTATGCTATTTATTTAATAAAAGAGAATAAATGGAATAAGAAATATAAAAAATATATTTAGATAAATTATAATAAAAAAATTTATAAAATTTATAATGACTAATAAATTTTTTAGTCTGTACACACTATTCTTATACGATATTTGAAATGAAACGGAGGAATATGAAAAAAAATATTTAAATAAATTATAATAAATTTTTTTTATAAAATTTATGATTGTTAATAATTTTTTTTAGCTTGTACACACTATTTTTATACTATACTTGAAATAAAATAAAAATAGTAATAATAGTTGAATCAAATTTAACTTATTTTTTATTTCTAATAATTAAAATATATTATTAATATTTGTAAATTTATTATTATTAAAATAATATTATTATAAAAATTTCTATAAATAAAAAAATTTACCTATATTAAATTTATTAAATTAATAAATTGTTATCATATTTATATATGGATATATGATAAACATTATTCTTGTAAGTGCAAGAATTAAATTCAGAAGAAATTATAAAATTGTAATTAAGTATTATGTATTATTATAGCTAATTATAAAATTGTAATAAGAATTATACTACTCATTGATCAACTTTTATGGAGTTTTACAGGAGCGATTTTCCAACGTTGTTGTTGCTAAGTATTGTATTCTTAAGAAAGAAGGTTTCTTAGTGACTCATGTGGTCACTCTCTTTCAGCTCATTTTACATCCTTTATTTGAGCTACTATCTTATTTGCCCCCTTTAAGGACATATGATTCTTCTATTTCCTCAATTTACCTTTTATCTGAACATGTTTGGAGAGATTATTTTATTAAGGATGTCATCCTTATCTTCGTTTGCTTGAACTTGCTTGCTAGCAGTTCTCAGTCTTTGTTCATTATTAGAGTTGATGACTTTGTTTCAGGTCTCTCTTGTTCTGTACCGATGACGTTGTCTCTCTGTAGCTAGCTCCAAATGGTCTGTTCTCCCAACCACTGGAGTCGGGTTTTACTTCTCAACGTTGGAACATGTATACGATTACAGGAGCCCTGGTGGTGTACACTAGTTTTGTTTCACTTGTATCTTTAATTCTTTTTGCTACAAGATTGCGGAGCTTCAAGTGTTGTAGTTTTACATGGCTTGTATCTTCCCATATGTGGGACTATACATTTCTATTTTATGCTTAATGTAATTAATCTTTTTTCTGTCAAAAAAACAAGAAAGATATATATTGAAATATTTAAGAATTTATAAATATATAATAATAATAAAATTAATAATAAAATTATAAAAAATTATAATTAAAATAAAATTAAAAAGGATACTTTTTTTTTGTCAAATCAAATTCAAATGTCAACTCTTGTGGTTTTTTTAAGCCAAAAGTGATTTCATTATATTCTAAATTAAAAAACAAGCATAGGTTGGGCTCAAAATAAAAAAAAAAAAAAACCATAGGATTTGTAAGTTTGATAATTTCAGCATCACACCAACTGATCCATGATAAATTGGGCACAATTTATACATATAAAACATTAGTCTTTTCTAGGGGTGTCCAACAAACCAGATTTCACTTTGATCAAAATTTTTAAATATAAAACATATGGATCAAATCGTCTGAATTTTTATTTCAATCGGCGGTTAAATTTTTTTATTTTATAATAAAAATTATATTTATAAAAAATATTAATATAATTAAATAACTAGATAAAACTTATTATAAAAATAAATAAAATATAACTTTATTTTATCATAAAAATATATATTTATAATAAAAAATTTATATAATTTATAATAAATATTCGGTTAACGATTCACCGATCAAATCAAATCAATTAACCGTTAGCTGAAATAAAAACTGAATTTATCTAAATTTTTTAATCGAACCGACCAAATTAATCTATAGTTGATTAATCAAATCGAATTTTCAGTCGATTAATTGAATTTTGTCACTCCTAGAATGTTAGCTCTTGGAAAATTAAAATAGCTTTTTAACAATTTTTTTTTATAGAAGTTTATGTTTATATGTCATAATTTGTTTAAATTAAAATATATATATATATCTTAATTTTCTAAGATTAAGAAGATTTTTAAAAATATATTTTAAATGTTTTTCAAAAAATTTTCATTATAAATAGAGTCAAACTTCTTAATATAGAAAAAACAAAATTTTCATTTCAGTATTAGAAAATAATTTTTTTTCTACTATGTGAATATATTTTCTAAATTTTCTATAGAAAATAAATACTCTATTTTTTTTTATTTATTTTACGTATATGAATGGTTGCATATGAGTAAAATAAAATAAAATAGTTAACATATTTAAATTTTCATGATTATCTTTCTACTCTCTCCGTTTTATTTTAAGTGTTGTATAAAAAAATATTTTATTTTAAGTGTCACTTTTAAAAATTTAAGAGAATATTAATTAAAATTTTTTAAAATTATCCATAATTAAATTCTCTATTTAATGAAAGAGAATAAATAGAATAAAAAATATGAAAGGATATTTAAATAAATTATAATAAATTTTTTATAAAATTTATAATGATTAATTATTTTTTTAGTACATATATACTGTTTTTATATGACACTTAAAATAAAATGAATGGAGTAATTAATTTTGCATTAAATGTATTAATTTTGGGGTGAGTGATAATTTCAAATAAAAATTATTTAATTCCAAAGGTTAAACTAGTTAAGAAATAAGATTACTTCTTTGCATTGTATTCTACTAATTCATTAGGTTTTACTTTTGGGGTCAAATAATTTTAATGGATTAGTTATTTTTTTAGATATTAGAGTTGACTTGTTAATTGAAATGTACCAACCTCCGGTGAAGAACCAAAATGAGAATTATAAATTATTAATTTGGTGGTAGTGTATTAATTTATATAGTTTTTTTTTCAACAACTTTGTGCTATTATTTTTAAAATTTTTCAGCGACGTGAAATAAAAATTTAGTATATTCCTAACAAAAAAAAATTTAAGATAGATATTAGAAAAGACAGAAGTAAATTTAAAATAATTTTATAATTTTATATTTCTTTTAAAATATAGCTCATAATCACTTAAAATATATATAAAAAAAATTTATAGAGTCGACTTCAATTGATTGAGGAATAAAATTTAATTGAGTTTAAGTAAGTATAAAAGCTTAAAATTAAGATAAAGTTATGATTAAATTAATAATTTTTTATTGAATATACTATTATTTTTACACATTAAGACATAATATAATAACAAGTGTATAAATTCATATTTAATTCCTTATTTTTATATTAAAAATATATTATTTTATTGTCAAAAGATATTTAATATATCAAAATAAAATAAAATTATCAAAACCTAAAATATTATGCTAAAAAAAATCAAATGACTAAAAAAAAGTTATTATTACTACTTGAAAAATGATGACTAAGGGGTACATTAGTAGTAATAAATATCATGATTTCTTCCACAACCTACTTTTATCAAGAGCTGGTTACCATTTGAAGCAGTTAAAAAATTAAAAAATCTTCGGCTTGAAACCAAAATTTGAAGATTTCAAAAATAAAATTTCTGAAATTAAATTGTAATTAATAAATCTTTGAATTAAATTATTTCGATTTTTCATAGCAATTTAGTTTAGAGATCCGGTTCATATAATTTGGCTTTAGTTCTATTTGAATATAGAGATTTGGATATTTAGCTTTATTTTTAAAAATTTTAAGTAATAGAGTATTATTTAACTACTTTAATAATGATAAATATCAAAATTTAATTTTTGTAGTTCAAAACTTATATAATAAAATTGTGATAAATATCTAATATTTAATATCCATAATAAAAAAAATAAAAATAAAATATACAATATCCAATACTAAATTATTATAAATTTCAAATAAAATAACTTAAATACATTAAAAAAGTGCAAGATGGACAAATCAAAATTATGTGAAATTAGGCAGTTTTGATTCCATTTCTGTTCTTTTTAACTTCTAAAGTTCTGCTCGACGAGGACCATAGCTATGTTGTCAAACAGTGGAACAAGGAGAAATTTATATGGTGGTCAGGTACCAATATTTCAGTTCATGTTATAGTTGATCAAAATAAAGAAGATATAATATTAAAGATATATGTTTGTTTTTTTCCATTATGAGTTTTGCTACCATACAATGTGAAACTTATTTTCAGCAATCATTGCCAATTAGCCACCCTTTTATCTTTGAATGAATTCTCAACACATAAACAGTCAAACAGATATCTAGGCTTAATTACTTGGAAGAAAATATAGTTTAATATTGCTTCATCATTTCTCTGTAGTCGAGTGAGAATGAGTAGAGGACATATTAATTATACATAGAAAGCTAGCATGAATTAGTTAAAATTTCTGAACATATAAAACCATGAGACTAAAACCCCTCTTTATTCAATCCCAGATGAAATGGATCTTCAGTTCAACTGTTGATAGAGTTTAGGGGCAAGGCGTAGGGTGAGAACCGTTTCAAGAGGAGTCATCTTTGATAAGGCAATACCTTTACCTTCAGTCATATCCACTGGTTCATTTCCTGGAGTTGTGACATTAAATGCCTGAAGAAACCTTGCAAGAGTTATATTCATCATTTGCATAGCAAAATTCAACCCAGGACAAAACCGATAATTGGCAAGAACATACATGAATTCTCTTATAATCTTCCCAATAGGTCGGCCATGTTCACCTCTTCCTTCTTTATCATTCCCTTCAAAATCTCTTTCCTGCAGCCATCCTTGTAATTATATTCAAAATTAAATGTTTAAGCGATTCGATCCTTTTTTTAACCATCACTTTGCAAGTAAAAATCTTTGATCATATTATTCACTTCGGAGACTTGAACATGTCTCATTAACTTAATTCTTTGCATCGACAATAGCTCGATCATGATCAACTTTCGCATATTACGCCAATAACTACCATATGGGGCATAACCAAATGCAGCATAATTATAGCCAATATACTTAGCTTGGCTAGATGGTGGCCGAGAAAAGGAAGGAATATCATTTGTAGTGAAAGTCTCTTTCATACCTTCATATTTGCTAATAATGATTGCTTTATGAGCTCTGAGTTTGACTGCGAAGATAGGGCCGTATTTATCAGCCATATCACCCATGGTTCGAGCTAGTGTCTGATCACCACCGAGCCGATGGAGGTCACCGATAATTGGCAAGGCACTAGGTTCTTCTGGGACTGTCAAGCCCTTAGCGTTTTTGGTGTTTATCCTTAACCTCCATAAATTATAAAGTGACACAAATGCTATAACTCCAGCAATTGCAAGAAGATTTGATGACAAATCCATGATGGGATTAAAGGGTTATATAATTGCTGATAATCCCAATTCTATTTATATAGCAGAATTCATTTCTTCACTAGCATTATTAACACTTTCACTGGCAACTAGCTAGTATAAAATAAATAAATAATTTTTGGTCGCTGTCAACATTAATTTATAAATGTAAATATACTAAATTTTACATAGTAATGATTGTTATTGTAATTAACGAATAATCCTGATATTAATAATACAAAATATTTTTATAATATCATAAATTTTAGAAAAAAAAATTATGATTAATATATGTTAGAATCTTTTAAAATTTGAATATTTAAATATAGATAATTAATTTATCAAATTGTAGCCTTCTGCAACAATTGCAATATTATATATGATTAATTATATATATAATCAGTATGTTTATAAACTAATTTATTATTATTATTTGGTTTATTAAATTTATCATTAATTGCTCTTCAATTATAATTGAAATCAATTTCTTAAAAATCTAAATTAATAAGGTGGTAAGAAATTAAGGAAATATATCATCTTTGGTAGTAAGATTTCTCTGTTAAAAGTGATAAGAAAATGAGTGAAGGCCACACAGTTTTCCAATAAGTATGAAAATTCTTATGGAAAATTTTAGGACTTTGCTCATCTCTCGTGGAAATATTCGCAACTTGCTCTGTCCAACACATCTTTGAAAGCAACCTTTGCATTATTAAATAAGTAAAAATTTATTATTTCTAATTTTTTTATAAAAAAAATTATGAGTTTACTTTATAATTATATGCATAAAAAAAATATAAAAGTAATAGAATAACAAATAAATATATTAAAATTTAAACTAAATTGATATAACAAGAATATCTTTAAGTAAAATAAAAAAATTTATTTATTGATATACAGATCCACATTATATTTTTTGGCTATTAATCTTTCATTTAAAAGTAGATAAAAAACTATTAAAAATAAAGCTAAATAAAATAAAACTCTAAATTTAAATATAATAAATAAGATGTTTGTTTTAAATTATGTTCAAGGTAATTAAATTTATACTACAAATTTAAAAGTTAAAATAAAATAATAAAAAATTTGAAAATTCAATTTTGTAAAAATTATGATTCAAAAATTTTATTAAAATTTAAATAATAAAAAACAAATAAAAATTTGAGAAATCACTCTGACTTTTAGAATATTTTGGTAATGATAATATTAATAATAATTTTTTTATCAATCAAATAGTAATAAGATATAATTCCTTCATCAAACCTTTAATTAATTAAATTTTAAAAATTTATTAAATTTTTTATATATCACTTTTATTTAAATTCAAGCCTAATAAGTATTTCATAGTTAAGATTAATTATATATTATACTATTAGAAAATTATGCCTTCATATTTTCTTTTGATTATTTCAAATTAATTAAAAATTTTAAATATTGATTCTTATTTTATATAATTATATTGTATAAATGATATAAATGATATAATTATTTTATATTATAAAAACCTATAAAATTATCTAAGAATTATAATTACAATATTTAATTTTTATTTTTTAATTAATTTTTATTTCAGGATATCACTGTGATCTAAATATAACTATATTCAATATATGATTGTATTATTTTATATTTAATTTTAGATCTATTTTTTATTAATAAAATTGACTTAAGATATATGTGTTAATTTATTATTTATTTACATATTTTATTTTATAAAATTAAATTTAAATCTTACATACTTTTTTTTAATAATTCCTTGTGTAATTACAAAAAATTTTAATATTTTCATTTCTATTTTTCCTACAAATAATTAATATTTATGTGAATTAATCTTTAATAAAATTATTATAAAAAGTAAATTTCAGTTGCTTCCTCCATCTCAAAAGTGTATGGACATTTTTTTACTTTATTTTGATTATAGATACATTGTAAATTAACTATTATATCCTTATTTAAATATTTTATAATTAATAATATTATAATTAATTATTTATATTTTTAAATTATAATTATTTTCACTCAATAAATAGCTATTTTGATTTTTATTTTTGCAACAATTAATAACTATTTAGTATAAATGGAGGGCAAATATGTAGATTATAGAAAAAATTTTATCTATTAACTAAATAACCTAATTTTTTTAATATGTCTGAAATAAGAAATGTTTTTTATTATTTTTTAAACAGAGGGAATTTTAAATTTATTTTATTAATTTAGCATTTAATTATATATACTATAATAAATATAGTAATTATTATACTATTTAATTATAAATCTAATTTATTAAATTAATTATTCAAATAATTATTTAATATTTAATGAAGTGGAAATCAATTAAATTACATTTAAAAAAAAAGTTCCATCGAAGCATATGCCTATGAAAACAGAAGTAAAAAAGGCGTAAAAAAAATAAAAATAGATAAAATTGAAAATTCAAAAACATATTATTTTTTTTTGAATATTTACATAAGAATGGCACTTTTATTTTACTCGGCCAACAACTATTTAATATTAAGTCAACAACTTTTAAATAAAATATTAATTATAATTTTTAATAATAATATTTTGTTTTATGGCACGATAAAATTAAAAATACACAATATACATTTTTTTATTATTCCCGGTTGATTGAACTATTTAAATTTTGACAACTATAAATTTTTTTCTTATAACATAGTTTATGTAAAAATAATTGTACGAATTATAATTTTATATTCCAACAGTAACCATTAAATTATTAATGCCCACTTATTAATTAATAACCTACCATGAAATAATTCAAAAGGAAGTTTTAACCTAATAGTACAGTAAAATTATTTAAAGCGTATAGATAAATTTGTAATAAATAATTCTAATTTAATTAAAGGTATTAAATTTAAATCTTAGGTATATATTAGAGACTTTAAAATGATGATTTATTAAAAAAAGAGCATGTAACAGTGAAAATGATTATGGCAAGGGAGATGGGAAGTTCAGTACCATTAACTAGTGCATTTAATCATGATTTCCTTTCTTCTTCTTCTTTTTTCTCCATTTGCATAAATTATTGAATTGGATTATTTCTAATTTAACCAAATAGTGGATCCAATTTTCCATTTGCAAGGCAATAGAATTGCTGTCTTCAGAAGATTGCTTGGTGGATGGAATTGGCTGAGTATGACCGCACATTACAGTAAAATTCTTTTTAATTAACATTAAGATCACTGTATTATTAAGTTTACTCCGAGGTTATCAATTTCAGCTCCTGTGATATTACTGCCCAGTAAAATACTTAATTTTAAAAATGAGAGAAGATAAGGATTTCTACTAATAAGGAAGAGACTAATGCTGCGCTTTAATTAACACTACTCCAAAGTGACACTTATAAATATATGAGGTAGTTGTAGCAATGGTGATTGTCCCAAAATCGTCTCACAAGAAATGAATTATTTTACAATAATTTAATTAAAATAAAATAATAAAATTGAGTGTATGTTGTTGGATTGGTGAAAAACAATTAAAATTGAAAAGTTAAATGAGTGATATTGTGTAAGATTAATTCAATTCTTAGAATAGTATCCAGGGTTGTAGAAGAATTTAATCAATTCTTAATTCTTAAATTATTCATTAATATAATCTTGTATTTAAATTTTTTTCTTGAGTTTAATTAGTAATTACCAATTCATTAGTTTTCACATTCATGAATTAACAACAACCAATTGTTTTAAAATTACAAATTAATAAAACCTTAGAACTTATATTTCTAATTCATTCTTAGAGTGGTTAATTACATAGTTCCGATACCGAATTTCACATCTCGGTCCATTGTTCAATATTAAGTGATCAATGAGTGGCTAATCTATCAACCTAACCTTAAGTCTAATGCAATCAACCAATAACAATGTATATTAATGAAATTATCAAATCAAGTTATTTAATCAAATCTACTACATCCCAAAACATGAGTAAATTAGCTCATCATCAATTTAAAATAAATATTCATCTCAATATAAATTAAATTAAAATTATACATTGTAATATTAATGTTCATAATAAAATAACAACAATATAGAAATAAATTAAAAGAGAGAATATGAAAAATCTCTTTTGAAGATGCTAAGAGTTGAATTACTTATCTTCCTCCTAGCTTTCACTTTGATGTGATGAAGAACTTTCAAGTCTTCTTCAATCAATGGCTCTCTTCTTGAAAGGTGAAGCGGTAATTCTCTCAAGCTTGCACTCCTTAATCAAGTCTTCTTCAAACCCTAACCTTCATGAAAGCTTGTTCACTCACTTTAATCCCAGAAATTGTCTTTACTCTTATCTATGAAAGAAATGAAAGACGAATGGAAATGAAGATGAAGAGATAATGATGTCTTCTCTCCCAAAACAAGAACCAAACTAAGAACTCTAAACCTAAGAACAAGGTGATAAGATAAAATGATGGAGTGTATGGAGAGTGTATTCTCAATGCCTCCCAATGTGTATGTGTATATGCCTCACTTCCCTCCAATTATTTTCAATTCTTAAGACATCAAGAATGTTTGTCAACTCATCCACTCATCTTTATCCCTTTCTTTTTTATTGTTTAATATTTCTTACATAAAATCATCTATCTTTTACTCATTTTTAATATTTCTTTTCAAATAAAAGAAAAGTTTTATCCCCCACTTAGCCCTTAACTCGTGCAAATAATTACATGAAACCACATGAGATACAGCCAAGTTAAGAGTGACTTGGCAGTGTTACTCCTTCTCCTTTAGACACGGCTAAGCCATGAGGCTGTGTCTGCTCAACTTATCTTTTTCTTTCTTTCGATGTGACACGGCCAAGTCATTGGCCGTGTCTCTTGAATGTGTTTACCTCTGCCTATTCTCTTTGCTTCTTCTCTATTTTATTCTTCTGGTGAGACACGGCCAAGGCATGACATGACCAGTGGTTTGGCCGTGTTTCTTGCTTGTGTCTGCCTCTGCCCAATTTTCTTGAAGAACATGGCCAAACCAAATTGCCTTAGCCCGTGTCCTGCTTGTTCCTTGCCTTTGATGAGTGACACGGCCCAGCTAAGTGGTGTCTTGGCCGTGTCTCTTGCTTTTTCACAAACTTTGACCCATCACTCCATTATTTTGCACTTCAACCTAAATCAAACACTTCAAACAATTTTTAGACACAAATTAAAATAAAAATTAACTAAAAGCTAATAAAAATATCCTAAAAATATAAACATAAATTATCAAAATAATTAACACTTAGATTTATTTGTAATCTAGTCCATGGAGAGCTTTGCTCCAATCAAACCAGGTCTCTTCATAAGAAAATCCATTGGGTCTCAAAAATTTCAACCATTTTCAAATAACTCTAAGATTTTTTTTGTCTCAATAATTCGCAGAAATCTTTGTTTTCATCTTTTTTGTTCTTCCACTTATTAGCTATAGTTTGAAGCACTTTTCAATTTTCCATTTCGGCATGTCTTAAATCACTACAAGAATGCTCAAATTTACCAACGAAAAATTTCGCTAGTAATTTTGATGATTCTATCAATAAACCAAAATACCAATAGATTATCAACCGAAAAAATTTATCACCAATAACTTTATCGGTAATTTATTTACCGACAAAAAAAAAAAGCAAATATGTTGGTAATATCGATAGAAAAAATTATGTCAGCAAATTTATCAAGAGAATAGTCGTAGGTAAATTTGTTGATAAATTTTTAAGTTTCATCGGTATTACTAATAAAATACTATTTTGGTCGATAATGCTGACATAATTTTCAATTGGAAAACCCATGAAAAAGGTCTTCAATTTATGGACATATATGATTTCGATAGACAATGCCAATAAAGTATTTTATCGATTTTACCAACAGAATTCTTTTATGTCAGGAATACCGATAAGCTATTTTTTATCAATAAAATTTTTTCATCGGTAATTGTTGAGAACTACTAACAGATATATATATTTGTCAATAAATGAAAATTATATTTTTTTAATATATTATATTTTTATTAAATCTAATTTAAATTACTAGTTATATAAATGAGTATTAAAAATAAAAAATTATATTAATTAATAGAATTAAAGCTAAAATTATATTAATTATGTAAATGGCAATTAAAATGTTCAAAATATAGTAATAATAAATAAAAAAAATGCAGTAAATGTACTTTTACACTTCTGAATATATAATAAAGATGATGAATGTCGAAATCACTAAAATTAAATTTCTATTTTTGAATAAATTAAATTATGAAAATAGTAAATAGGGTTAAACTTCAAGAAATTGTTTACTCATTAAGATTCTTTTAAGGCCAAGAAAATAAATTAAACAAAAAGTTAAAATTGGGAGATTTTTGAAAAGCAACTGAAAATTAAAATCTCAACAATTATGAAAATTAACTAAAATTATAAATTGGTAAAACTAAAGAAGATAAATAATAATTGAAGTTATTGTAATTACCAATCTCTTCTTAATTATAAATTAATTAGCAAACATTCTCTAATTAATTCTTATCAATAACTTATCATATAGGAACGTCATTAAAATCTAATTACTGGTAGCTTTAAGAAATAAAAAAAATTGATTATAACTAATAAATTTAACTATATAATTTATTTAATTAGATTATATGCTCCCTTAAGATAATCCTAATTGTTGTTATAATAAAAAAAGTCAAGAATAATTATGAATCCAAGAGTTTTGAACCACGTTACGTTATTAACCAATTTAAACAATGTGTCCTATTAATCAATTAGCAAACTACAATTTAAATAAGCTACAGATGCTATAAAAATATTGAAGATTAAAGAAGAAAATAAATAAGTTTTTATATCTCATAATTTATGAATTTGAACTTCAATTACCTTTTAACTAAATAAAAAATTAGTTACTCCTTATTGAACAAAGAAAATCTCCATCTATTGAAAAATATCCGGTGACCAAAATGAGAATAATTGATGTCTAAGGTTGCTGAATCCATTAGCTTAAATACTCTTAAGTTTAAAACATTTCTAAACTAAATCTAATTAGAAAAAATAAAAATAAAAATAATAAAAGAAACAATAATTAATATCCCTAAATAATTCCTATCTAATAAGGAGATACAAAATCATATATATCCCTCGGTGTATGCCTGAAATTCTCTCAATATATTAAGTCTAATTCTGACGCCAATATTGCCCAAGGCTTCTGTCAGCAGTTTTCTTCACACTTCTCTTCAATTCAACTTTCTCCAATCAATTTCTTATTCTTTTTTAAGTTATATTTTTTTGTAAAAATGCATTAAAATCAATAGAGTCATCTAATAACGAGCCTAGATTCTCCTTAAAATATAAATAACATTTACTCATTATCAAAAATAGGGGTGGACAAAATAACCGTGAAAACTGAACCGACCGAAAACTGACCGAAAAATCGGTTAACCGACTGATCGATTCGGTGTTCGGTTCTAAGTTACAGCAAAACCGAAACTGTTTGATCGGCCAGCGGTTTCATTGCTCAAAAAACCGAACCGACCGACCAACCGAAACTGCTTCTCTTCTATTTTATACGCTGCCGTTTTTGTGTTTAAGGAAAGAAATATATTTTGAACCTCTTCTATTTGGGTTTGATTTGTGTGTTTGAATTGAAATTGATGAGTTTGGATTTGATTTGTTTTTAAATTGAAATTGATAATGATGTTTGGATTTGAATTGAAACAATGAAACTGATGGTATTTTGATCTCTGCAGCAGAATAAATCAGGTTCAATGATTTTTTGTCTGAACCGAAACTGACCAAATTTTTTCGGTTCTATTTTTTCTCGGTTTCTAATTTTATTCGGTCGATTTTCAATTACTAACATCAACGATCGGTTTTTGGTCGGTTTGGTCTAATTAATTTGGTTCGGTCGGCCGAACCGAGTTTGTCCACCCCTAATCAAAAGGCTAAAAAATTCGAGAAAGCCAGATAAGGAGGTGAAGGTGGTGGTAAAGGCCAAGGAGGTGGAGGATGCCCCTGCGAATTAAAATTGGTCATAAATTGCTGTAGTTGCTACTCGAATAATACACTGAATTAAAATTTTATTAATATTCTAATTAATAAAAATTACTTACAATAAGAAAAAAGACTAAAATTATATCAATTCTTTTATCTAATTATTTCATTGTATAATATTAATGGACCTCATAGTGGATTTCAGAAAAGGAAATAATACGTATATATATATATAATTTATGTAAGTAAAGATTCTATTATTAAAATTAAATTAATTTAATAACAAAATTTACCTCTTTTTTTATTAAGTTGAGTTGATTTTAGAATCCTTTCCTCAACGAGAACTTTTGAAGCACATATTTATACTTTCTTTTCTTGTCTATGGTTGCCAAGTGAGGAGACACCGAAAATTATTCTGAGATAAAATTTTGTTTTGTACATAGCAGGCTGATATGCAAAATTTTTCATTATATACAGAAGGTTGATATAGTAATTCTTTTCTTGGTCTATCTATAAACCTGATATAGAAAATTGTTCTATTACAAGAAGAGAAGGGCATAATTCTCTTTTTTCCTTTTGTATAGAGATTGTAAATATACAAGAAAAACAGAAATATTAATGCAAATTCATTATTATATATAAAAGCAGAGGTAAAATTATTGTGGGATATATAAATATTTCTTATAAACAGTACACACATTATTCTACATATGTTAATTCAATTCTTTTCTTAACATAATCACATGACTTTTGAATTAGGCATTTTAAATCTAAACATGCAGAATTCTCTCTTTTTTTTTTGGTCACTAATACAGTATACAAACATATGAATTTTTTATTTATCTTTTCGCATATTCAATGGTTTAATATATTACTCATAGATTTATTAATCTAATTAATAAATTTTATTTAATTATTAAACGAAATTACTTTATAATTTATAATTTTTTCACAAAATTATTGTTAAAATACAAATATTTTCTTTAATTAAAATTTTCCTCTAAATTATAATTTTTTACATCAAACAATGGTAGTTCAAATGACAAGCAATTTTTCATTTATGAAACTTTGCACCTCCATATATTTTAATAATTAATATTTATAAAATTGATGTAGCTTGGCATCATCTCCTAAAATGAAATGACATATAATATTATTTGTTATGTTTGTGTCATATTATTTTAGGAGTTAATATTACATCACATCAGTTTTATTAAATTTTTAAATAAAAAAATAAATAGAATGATGACAATTCATGTAAAGTGAAAATTTCAGGCTTAATATATCATTTACCCTTTGTATTTGGCTTGTTTAGTCATTTTATCTCTTATACTTAGGCTATAACTATTTAATCCTTGCTACTTATCAATTTCTTAACATCAATTTCTTAACAGTTTAACCCTTAATTCAATATTATCATATGTTAAGTAGTGCGTGGTTTATAAATGTTGTGACATCTTTGCCATGTCATCAATCAACGTCAAAAAAATAATCAATTTTAATTTAAAATAATAAAAATTTAAAAATCAATAAATTATATTTTTTTAATTAAAAATTTTAAATTAAGAAAAATTTAGAATCCATAGCAACAATCACTGTAAAAATCACTGTAAAAATCTTAAATTATATTTTATACCCATATGCCAAAATCCATAGCAACCATCACTGAAAAAATCTCAAATTATATTTTATATCTATATACAAAGCCCATCGCAATCATCGTTATTGTTGCACCTAGATTCAACGGTGGAATAGCAGAGAGAGAGAGAAAAGTAAAATCAATAGCAGAGAAAGAAGTTAAATCGGAAATTAGATTTTGATTTTTGATGTGTTGGACCATTGACTTGGAATTTTAATTTGAAAGATATTTATGATAATAACTTGATTATTGGAAGATACAATTTTTTTTATTTTGGATTAAAGGAGGTATTAATTAGATCAATACCTCCTTTTGTTTATTTTATCTGAAGAATACAAAAAATAAAAATTTTGAGCTCGTCTTCTAGTTCTTGGCAGCTTACTTGGAAGGTGATTGTGCTGGATTTGTGGAGACAATGATGCTGGAGGCGATGATACTAGGTTATTCACTACTAGTTTCTAGGCTAACTGACGACGGTGGAGGCGATGATGGTGGAGACGATGATACTGGGTTCTTCACCACCAGTTGCTTGGCTGACTGACGATGGTGGAGGCAATGCTGGGCAATGATGGTAGGGCAATGATACTAGATTCTTCACCACTATTTTCTTGGTTGACTGATGACGGTGAAGGCGATGATGATGCTAGGAAATGACAAAGGAGACAATGAAGATGATGTTGAAGCAACGACGTTTTTCTTTTTCCTTTTTTTAATTTAATTTAATTTTAATTTTTAATATGGGTAGAGAATTTTAAATTAAAAATTAATTTAATTTAGAAAATAATTTAATATAATATTATAAATAAATTTTAATATTATAAATTTTTAATAAATAATATAAAAATAATTTTACAATTTAAGACAATGATATAATAAATAATCAATAAATATGTTTAACTTATTGAAGAGTATTTTTGATATTTTACATTATATATCAATATATTTAAATATATTCACATATTTTAAGAAATTAAACTAAATACATTCTGTCACGTCAGCTAATAAGGATTAAATTGTTAACAAATTGAAAAATAGAAGGGGCTAAATGATTAAAGCAAAAGTATAAGGAATAAAATAACTAAACTTGCTAAGTACAGGGAACAATGAATCTATTAAGCTAAAATTTTAAGAGTCATGACATGATAAATTAATAATAGAAAATGATGATAGATATTTATAAATTTTTGAAACGATGGGTGAAATTAACTCCTTTTTTTAAGGTGTTTAATAATTTTTCCAAATTCCATAAGCTTTGGATTGCTATTATAGTTATGCCTACTGTATCCAGCAAGCTTTTTTTATTTTTTTTACTTTTACCCAAACCCAACTCAAAATTTAAGAAAATATATGCGTAATTTATGACCAGAAATGGCAGATATTTAATGGTTTGCTTCATTTCTTGTACATGCTCTATTCACTGCTGGAAGGCAAAAAAATTTATATTCAATCTTGAATAATAATCTTATTTAATTAATTTTATTTTATCAACACACACACATATATAAGATTTATAAAAAAAATGCTATTTTATAGCTTATTTAATATTATGATATATTCTCCTTAGTCTCTAAAAAATAATTTTATTTTTTATTTTTTAGTTATATAATTTTTTATTTAAAAATATAATTACTTTTAATTCGTCTTTGTTTAATATTTATTGTTATAAATAAATATTAATTCTTTAGAGCACTTTATTTAATATTATTAAATAAAAAAATAAAAAGTTAAATATAATAAATCTTTGAGAAATACTCAGAATTTAGAAATTAAAAATGCACTATTAAAATAAAAAAAAATTATGGCTATTTGATTTGGCAATGACATTTAGTTAAATCAACTTTAAAACATTAATAGTATTAATTAAGGACAAAAAAAGGAGTATTTTCAAAGAATATAAATGAGTATTAAATATTATTCCATCTGTCCCAAAAGTATGTTACATTTTTTTTATAAATTTTAAGAAAATATAATTAATATATTAATAATTGATGTGTTTTTCTTTTTAATCTTTATTCATATAATATATTATTTTTAAATTTATTTTAAAAAAATAGTATAAACTATTATTAATTTTTTATTTAAAGTATAAATTTATTAAAAAGTAAAATAAAAAATTAAATATATACTATAAATAAAAATGGATAATGATTTTAGATATTTCAAAATAAAATAATAAATAAATTTTATAAGACGGAAGAGTACGTATGAAAAAAAGTCTAAAAAAATTACAACTTCAATTAATATATATGGAAAACAAATAGGATTGTGTTTTTAGAAAGAATAATTATACAATGAAACCGTTGTATTACAATAAGCCAATCGAATATCAACATAAACATTATCACATGTTGATATTCGATTGGCTTGTTGTAATTAACACGTTTCATTGTATAATTATTCTTTTAGGAAAGAATAAAGTACTATCAGGAATAATGATATAATAATATCAAACTAATGCAAGTATCATTTTTAATTGAATATAAAGCTCTACCTCATATATAATAATATCAAACTAATGAAGATAAATTATGCCAAAACTAAGTTTCTTTCATTCTTTGCAAACTAGCCTAGGAAGATAAATGATAATGCAAACTCTTTTTTTCTCTTTTATTTTTTTTTTTTATTAATTATACACGTGAGAAGGGACATCTAGGACTCAAACTTGAAATCTAAATGAGAACAATACAGACTCTTAATAATTAAGCCACACCTTGCTGGTTTTTTTTTTTCTCTTCTAATTGAAACAACTTGAAAAACAAAATGAAAGTAACCCCTAATAAATTATAAAGGTCGAGATCTCAAGAAATTTCTCTTAAAAAAATGAAAGTAACCCATGTTTCCAAATTTCCTTGGCAACCTCAATGTGAAAGAGATCTCAAGAAATTCAATAAAAAAATGGTACTAATTGGCTAAGGTAGAAGCATTTGCTTTTTGACTTGTAATGTTATAAAGAGTCTGGAAGTCATATTCAGCAGCAAATACCAAAAACTTGGATGCATGCCTACACAAATGACAAGTTATTTTTACTAACAATCTGAGATAGAATTTGTGCAATGTGTAAGCTGTGCATTCAGTACAGCATCCCACATGTGATATGACATTTGTGAAGGTCACCAGCGCATTTCTTCAAAAGTGGGTAAAACTTTACCGTTTCAATTGTTTTCATGGCAATACCTTAGCCCTTATGATTGTTCTGAATTTTCTTTTCTTTTCTTTTACCTTTTTAACAGATGAGCTCCCGCTGGCCATGAACTTAAAATCAGCAAATCATAATTAGAAATAATATAGACAGAATAAGTAAAATTATAACATATTTACTTTTGTTTATGATCTTTAAACAAGATACACATAGTGTTTTTTTAATCCATATTTTAAACATTAATTAAGAGAAAGTAAAAAAATAATTAATTAAATTAATTAATGACATCTCTTCTTGCCATGCTTGGTAACATTGTGCAACCATCCAATTCCTTTAATGGCTTTGGAGATCTTCATAAGATTAGGCCTTCTCATTCCCAAATGCATCTTCCCAGTTGAGAATTTCAGTGCTTGCAAGCAGCATAATTGTCCATTACTCTCATCTTCTTCCTCTTCTTCTTCTTCATCATCGTCATCATCATAATAATGATAATCTTTTTCAATTTTTTCTTTCTTTTCCTTCTTTGTTTTGCTTTTTGTTAGAACTTTGATTGAATCAGTCTCATATGTCTCCCAAAGCAAATCCATCCCTTCAACTCCATTATCTGCATTATGTCTTTCTTCGAAGAGCTTGCACGCCAATGTCCTTCTCCACTCTTTTTCTTTCCTCATTGATCCAAAACTCCCAAGATTACTCGAAGAATCATAATAATCAGGACTCCATGAATCCCCTTCTAGTTTTTGTGAATTCATTCTTGAAATGGACTCTCTACAACTATCATAATCAGAACTAACTTTACTCTCTCTTAGTTTATGACTAGTTGCTTTGGATCCGCTTCTCATGTATGTTTCTTCTTTCTTTTCTTCAACTTTATTGGAGTTTTCGTTTAGTGGCTTGACTTCTTTTTTTTCTTTTTGGCTCGCAAATTCTTCAAACTCCTGCTTTTGATGCAATGGAACTTCTAATTTCTTTTCTTCCGCTATCAGCTGAGAACTTTCTGGCCTTGTACTCACAATATCAGCATTACCCTTTACCACTTCAAAGACATCATGCACAGAACTTTCATGGCTTGGACTATTGACAACCTGACCTTCATTGCTTGCTAAGATGTTTTCTTTAGCTTCAGTTTCAGAAACTTCAACTGGGTTTTCTCCAATATCATAATTCGATGTCTCAAACACGATCTTATAAGCTTCTAGCTCCACAAACTGATTGAACTCTTGATCTTTCCCATCTTCATCTGCTTTAGACTGTAATTTCTCCACAACAGCTTGATAAGTTCCGAGAACGAAACTAACTTTGGACTCAGGCAATTCATTAGTCAAATTTTGAAGAACAAGATTGGGAGAGACTGTGAGGAGAACTAAGAGTAAAAGAAGTGTAGTAACAAAGAGAGGAGAAAGAAATGAGAGGATTTTGAAGAGATAAGGAGAAAAGAAAATGAAGTAGAAGAAATATATAGGATGAGACAAAATGAAAGAACAGAAGAGGAACAAGTCAGAGAGGAGAAGACTTGAGAAATGAATTTTCTTGGAAGTGGTTGAAGACAAAGAAAATTCAGACATTATTTTTATAATTCTTCTTCTTGATGCTCTGTGTTCTCAAGTCTTTGATGGAAACAGAACAGAATCAGAAGCCAAGGGTGGTGAAGGTGGTGGAATATAGAAAGTTTGATTCTTGTTGGTTTTTGGCTCAACAAATTGGAAGAAGAAAAGTGTAAAATTGGAAGTGAAAGCGGCGTGAATAATGGAGAAAAAAAATATAATATCAAAGCGAAGGAAGAGAAAGTGTATTATAAATCCTAAAAAAAAATAAAAGAAGCAAACTTTAGAAAGTTTGCTCTGTTTCCCTCTATAACCACCAACTTTATTGAACTTTTATTCTAATTAGGATTATAAATGTAACCCTTTAACAACTCCTGTTCTAATGTCTATGCTCTTTTTTTTTCATCAATAATATTATATTTTTACAAATTTTAAAGTAGAAGTTAAAATTAAGCTATATGTCACTTTATATTTTTTTCAAAATATTATATAAATTTTTTATATTTTTAACTCGAAAACTTGATATGATTACTTTATCCTATATCAAATACTGAATCTATATCAGTTTACAATATCATATGCTTAATATATATATATATATATAACTCTAAAATTAATATGATTTTGATATATTAAATATATTCTTCTAAAAATTTAGTATTTTTAAAATTAAAAATTAAAAAATTAATATTTTTTAAAGAAAAATATAGCCATTCAACCTCATTAAGAAATAAACTCACCTAATGACTTTAATCATTAGGATTAAATTCAATTGGCTAATTTATTAATTATGATAACTTCTTATTTTCATTTTCATTAAATAAATGAAGGTCGTATATTTAAAATTAATATGGTTTAGAGAATATTGTGAAATTATAAATTCTATCTCTGGTAAAAACCAAATTTTCTTCTTTTTTTTTAAAAAAAAAGGGAAACTAAAGGGAATTTTACTTTTTTGAGTCTAGTCTATAAAGGCAAAATGAGCAGAGATAACGTCAAAGTTAATTAATTTATAAGCATTGTAATGCCAATTATACGCAAATCTAATATAAAAATTAAAAAAGAAAAAAAAGTTCGTGAGGATGATTGTTGTAATTTTTTATTTGTAAAGCATGAGCCAAAATGTTGTTTGACTCTATAAATAACACGTTCTCACAATCTACTCATAAAACAATTTTCACTATTACTGTTTAAATTTTGAGTTCAAAGTTTGTTTTGCGTTTGGTTATATAAAAATTTTAGTAAAATTAATTAAATAATTATATTTGACTAAAAATATTATATTTATTTATAAATAACCTATGTAAAATAAAATATTAAACCCACTAAATTTTACCGATCAATTAGTAAAATATTTTATTTATAGGGAAGTTGAAAAAAATATTTTACTGAAAAAATAAATTGAGTGATTTACATATCAAAAGATAATTATAGACTTAATTTAAAATATGATAAAATAAGAAAGATGTATTATAAAAGTAATTTAAGTATTACTTAAATTTTTTCTGTAAAGTTAGATTGTAATCAAATAAGTTAATATTTTTTTAATTTATTTTCTCAATATTTTATTGCATTTTTTAAATATAATAATATAATCTTTTTCAATAAAATACAATCCCTATAATATATCTCTGTATATTTTCAGTAACCAAATGCACTATTAAATAAAATTATAAATTATAAATTTCTTCAATTTAAAAAAAATACAAATCTTGAATTTCTCGGAACACTTGTAAGCCTATAGACATAATTCTTATTAAATAAAAAATCAACGAAAAAAGACTATAATTGGAGTTAATACACCCTCTAATCATTTTTAAAGTAACATTCCCTTCAATCATGTATTTTTTTTTACTACAGTATATATATATATGCATATAAATGTAACTTATGGACAAGTTAAGAACCAAATTCATTAATTTGAAACTTTTCTTCTCTTTAACTCACTGGCAAAATGATTCATTGATTGCCGCCATAATCAGTTTGGCAACCAACGATGGATTTATGCAGTAGGTACAACAGTAACGAATTGAATTGAAGTAAATTGTTATAATTATCTGAAATTAATGTGGAAGGAGGAATTTCCAATTAGTTAAAAAATTAAAAGAAAAAAAAAACATGTGGATAAGCTGAAAGATGATTAATATTATTATTAATATAGTCAGAGGAGAGTGAAAGGGTTAGAGTGGCTGCACATGGGAAACCACTCATGGCTACTCAAGTGTTGTTAGCATCCCTTTGCTCTCTGTTAGCTTTTCACCCCATAAATGGACCCATGTGTCTTTTTCCACTTTTCCTTCTCTATAATAAGGATGTCTTCATGGAGCATCTACTACCTCTTTTCCATGTCTGACCTGCAATTTCTTTTGTCATAAGCAAAATATTTACTAACTTTTCTTCTGTATTCCCATCGTATACCAACACAGTTACAGATTCATTACTTTTTTTCTTTTCTCATTCCATTTATTTGATTTATTGTCACTTTTGAACACGTAAATTTCAAGATAAACCAATAAATTAAAAAACCAATATAAAAGTAACCAAACCAAAACTCAAAAAAAAAAAAAAACTAATATAACTCATCTATATTCTAGTCACTTCTCTGAGAAGTGAGTCACAATTTGCATTATTTGCCAGGCAAAAATTATCTGTCAGAACTTTGGATCCTGCATAGACATGTTAATGCATGCTGCATAAAGAATCCAAAAGCAGATCAATTTTTCCTTCTGACAGTATCAATTTTCTTAACATAAACCACACAACAAACGTGCTAAAAATGGTCCAGATTCAAGGGCCAGGGACTCCCTCTATTACATCCCCACTAAAAACAGTATGTACCCCGTACAAATATGAAAGTATCAATCTAAATTGCATGCCTGTTCTAATGCCAATGGTTTGCCATTTCAAAACTGTGGAAAAGCCCCCATGCATTTTCATCCTATGAACAACAAAATCAGAGAAATTGCCACAGCAGGGTTGCCTAGCCATTAGATATTTATTATTATGACACTGTAATAATGCACAACTGGACCCGGCTGTTGAAAATTTCAACATGTGCCCCACGCCTAGAAACAACTTTGCCATAAGTTTTGCCCAGAGAAAGTATCTTTAGGGTCAACCACCAGACAAAAAGATACCCTCTCCTATCTTCCCATCTTCCCTTTTACAAGAAACTCCAAGGATTAAAAAGAAAAAAAAAAGCAAGTTTCCATTCCATAATACTTTACAGTATATGAAAATTTACACACACAACAAAATGAGACAACAGTAACAAGGGAAGCCAAATTATTGACCATCCACCCGTCCTATGCAGCTAATGCATCATAACTGGCGCTAGCCAAGTCATTGTTTACATCACAGAAAAGGGCAAGTCTTCATTTTGCCATATTATCACCAGATAGCTTCAATTATTTATGGGTAGCTTCAATTATTTATGGGTTGAGAGCCTTTTTTACACTTTCACTGCCAACACTATTGGATTCTAAGAGACCAAATTATTCATACAATATAAAACAGTATTTTACATCCATTGTATCTCATGCCTTGATATTTCATTTGTTGCCATTGAATCATGTAGACAAACTCAGTTAATCAACCTGATAATTATTAATCAATATCACATCATTGTTCCCTCTCACATTAGTTCTGACACTATATGAATAAAAATAATAGAATCTTTCCGAAGATAAGACTCCAATTTAATTTAATTAAGATGCTCTCTTACTGTAGATGCCACTTTCATTTCAAAATAGTTTAAGAATGCTATGCCCATCACAAACTCAAAATAACAAGCATATCCAAAAAGAAAAGGCCTTCATTATAAACTGAAAAACTCGAGTCCAGAAATACACTCAATCATATTAGAAAAGGAAAAATTCCATACATTTCATAAATATCATTTTGAAAAATATTTCACTTCACTCTAACCCATTTTAAAGCTTTGGTAGACAAGCCACCTGCCACTCCATCATAATAGCTTTTACTCATTCATAACAGGCTTATTCTCGCTTGCTTTGGGTTTCTGTTCCTTTGCCTTCTGCTCCTCCATTTTCCTGAAATATTCAACGACATCATTATTTTTAACCATCCAAATACATGATGGAGAAAATAACAACTTAATGAAAGTTCAGTAAAAATCTGTAAAGGTATATCCAGGAGATGCACATACTTATATGCAAATTGGAAGCCACAATTATTTTATTTCAAGTTTCAGATAAAGACTTTATGGGTTTCATGGACACACCACAAGGGGAAAAAGATTTACTAGGTGACAAAATGCAAGGAAAAGCTATGGAGAAACAATCTCTCGTTTGAGAACAGCCTCAAGGGGCATTACTTGAATATATTACAAATATCCAGGCACTATAAACACCTAATTATGACAAATCCCCGGCAACATATGTTAACACTAGCAAATGAAATAGAGGACCATTATTCAATAATGCCAGAAGGGAGACTAAGTAGATGAGTATTGCATTGGGTATCACATGCAGGCATCAAAAATTAGTGCTTGCAAAAATACATGCAGGCATCAAAATTCAGCGATCGCAAACATACTAGGAAAAGATAATAAAAATTTCGAAAAAATTAAACGTAAAACCTTGTGGTCATCCATTATTATGCACAAATCTAGTAGAAGGCCAGTGCAAATAAGGGCCAAAATCAAACCACATCCATAAGCTATTCCATTCCATTCTTATATCCAATTTCAGCCACATTCAAGCATGAATTCATATTAGAGGATTTGGATGACCAAAAAACCCAACAACTTAAAGGCTATCTATCAGAATCAAAGTTTCAACATAATATATCAATCAAATTAAATGAAAAAAAATAAAAAATAAAAAATCATTATAATTCATTTGAAAATTTACATTAAAAAATCCAAAATTTTCATGATTATAAGACATTAATATTCTTAAAAGCTTTCACTAGATATTTCTTTCACATAGTTTCAAGAAAGTTATAAAGCATCGAATTAAATTCATCAAAACACAACAAGCAATAACTAAATTAGTAAACTAAAAAAAATCATAACTTGAACATAAAAAAATGAGGTCTTTAAATTAGTAGAAGATTAGTGAATAGTACCTCTTATCAGAAGAGCCACCCTTCTGGCTGAGGAATGATCGGAAAAGCGGAGAGTTGACGTCGTAGATCATTGTATGTAAAGATTGCAGTTCCTGATAAACCCTAGCTTTTCCTCTTCAATGTTTACACGCTGAACGGTTATATGACTGATTTTATAGGAAATAAAATCGGGTTGGGCCTTTTGTTTTAGAACTCAAATTATTCATATTTATGGGCCCTCTTAACAAGCCTAACTATTCTAAGCTACGTTTATATGCTTTACGAAAATTTCCATACTCAAGCTTGATTTATTATCAAACTCAAATTTATTTGATAAAAATTACATTAAAATATTTTAAATAATCAATTGAAATCGTGAATTATTCAAATGAAATATTATAATATTTGATTTAAAATTTATTAATTTTAAATAATTTATATTTAACATAAACTCAATTTTATTAAATTTAAACAAAAAAAAGGAGAAAAAGGTAGAATTTATACTTCTTTTGGAAACTCAAATTTAAATAAATTTTGATTTATTTAATTATACTTCTTTTGGTGGGGCCATGAAGACACTTCCCGCTTTATTGAATACGATACCATACGACTACTACTATTTTATTATTATTATTATTTTTACCGTTCATTAATAACTCCAAAGTTTTAACCATTTTTTACTGTTTCATATCTCTCCCTATTTGGTTGGGCCGGTAAACACACAAAAATCAATGATCATACGGCTACTTTCTGTCCACACGTGGACTTAGCTGCATATCATAACAGGCAAATCTCCTTTTCTGCTAACTAACTCCATACGTGTGATGTCCACAGTATATTTTTCTCTACGCTCTAATTTTTTATTATATAATTAAACTATTATTTCTAAAAATAGTATTATTTATATTTTTTCATATAAAATAAATTTTTACTATTCAATAAAATTAAAAAGATGAACACGGTTTTTTTATTTAATTCAATTTAACAAAAGAAATATGCAAATATGCATTCAATTTTAGAGTTTTTTAAGCATTTAATTCTGGATTTGTTCTACGTGGTTGGTGAAAAGCTAGCATATGGGACATTAATTATTAACCATTAATTAATGTATTCAGTAAATATAATAATTCAAATTACTCCCTTCTATCTATAAAGATTATTCACTATTCTATTTTATAATGTCCCAAAAATATTATCTATTTTTATTTATAAAATATATTTAATGTCTTTTTTTTATTTTACCTCTAATAAATTCACACTTTAAATAAAAAATTAATAATAGTTTAACTATTTTTAAGGTAAAATAAATATATAAACAATGATAAAAAAGATAAACATAAAAATTATTAAAGCATTAATTACATTTTCTTAAAATTTATAAAAAAAAATGAATAATCTTTATGAGACGGAGGAAGTATATATTTTTTAAACGATAACAATTATAAAATTTAAGATTACATTATTTAAAGATATCACTCAATCCGTTCATAAATATACGTCAAATTGTAATACCCTTATACCCTATAAGCATATAATACACACATTCTCAATATGTAATATATGTATATACAGTATAAAAATATTATAATCTGATTTAATAAAAAAATTTATATTCCCTTATTACTCAAAATATTTGTACAAAAATATATATATACATATATAAATACACAAAATTCTCACATTACTTAATTATTTAAACATCATTTATAAGTTATGATGTATATACATATACTCCCAAAACATAATATAATATATATAAAGTCAAAATATACTATAAAATAAAATATGTACATCCTGGCAAAATGGCACTGGTCTTATTGTAGCACAAACACTTCAAGCTCTAATAACACAAGTCTAGACCTGATCTAGTCTAGTAGAACTCTCCGGCTCTACCGGATCATCCCTGTCACATGCGCGATGAGTTATAATTACGCTAAGCTGAAGCCTAGTGGTAGAAACTTTGATAATAATAAAATTCAAAAACAATGCCAATGCAGAATGTTCATATGCTATGTCATCACATGATATTCAATACCATTTCTGGATATATACTTTCATTACTTGATATTTCAAACCAACACATATACAAGTATGGGCCCAAATAACTAATACACCATTCAATTCTCAGAGTTACTATTTTGGTCTATAATGACACCATGTGTCTAATCCCGAAGGTAAAATATCAATGTAGCAATCCAAATAAGCATGGGCTCATGACCTGATCTTTTCACCCAGCCCAGCTTCAAAGACCTATTTCTGAGACTTACGACCCAGTCTTTTCACCTTAAAAATATTTTTACAGTGACACCAAGCGTCCAGCCCTATAGGTAAATATAGGCGTGCCGTCAAACACAGAACTCTGAAAATTGAATAACATACTGGGCACACAATTAATTCACATTTTTCATTCTGAATTCCTTTCTCATTGTTTTTTATTTTTTCATTCATATCAATGTTATTTCTTCACCATTTCATCCTCATCATAGGATATTTCATGAAAAAACCACATCACTCAAACATTTTAAGTTATTTTCATATTTTACACATAGTTCACATTTCATTCAATTTAGTTATTAACAATGGCTTTTCACAATGCATAATAATACATACATAGCAATTCACATTTTTAGCATCATATTCATGAATACATAATGTATCAAGTAGCTTAACACATTTTTCATCCAAAATGTGTTAGGCCAAATGTAATGCAATCACATTTCATTCATCAAGAGTTTGTACATACCTTAGGAAACACTCCAAAACAAGCTTTAAAACTTCCTCTAACCTTCTCTTTCAAGTTGCCCTTCAACACTAGGGTTGGACAAACTACTCTCTCTCAATGTCTATACTAAATGTGGTCATAAACAACCATTTAATATCACATTTTAAGGCATTCTCAACATAAAATCATTTAAATAAGAATTGTAAATGAAAAATAAAGAAAAGAGTTATTCTCAAGTGACACGCCTAATAATACGGGCGTGTTACTGACAGTGTCACTAATCCAATCACACAGAAGCTTTGACAAATTCAATGTCATGGGCATATCACTACCCGTGTCATTCATTCTGCCTCATAAAAACTTTGACACGTCCAACAACAAGGGCGTGTTAATGACCGTGTCAATTATTTTACCTTACAGTAGCTACGACATGTTCAAGGACATGATCGTATTAATGGTCGAGTCATCAACATTAAACTCAGCGCCGTTGACATGCCCAACAACATGGCAGTATCAGACAAAAGTCCTGCATTTTAAACTCTCAACTATCTGAACACAATCATTTCAAACTCAACACTACAACACCCTTAATCATCATCTTAGTTTATATCCATAATTCACACATCAATTCAACACTTATATAACTCCAACATATTATAACTATCATCTTATTCAATCAATCATCACTTTCTCTCATAACACATTCAAAGAAGAAGAAAGAAAAGAAATATCTTCTTTTTCAATCCAACCTTAAAAATCATCATTAGCTACTCAAAACATCTTCATACATATCCAAATAAACCATTAAAACATGCTAATACACAATATCCAAAATTAATATGTCCTTCTTCCATAGAATTTCAAAGAAACTTGCAAAATGATAAAGGAATTTACCAATTGATGAAGAATCCTCAAAATCTTTACTTGAATCCTTGAAATTACTTCAATTCTTGGTATATATAAGAAGAAAGCTTATTGCTCTCTCTCTCTCTAGCTCACGTTCAAAGAATAAGCAAATTTCAATTTCTCTTTCTTTCCATCTTTATCTATATATATATATTAAGTATTCTTGTATATGTGTTGTATATGTTTGGTATATATATATATCATATTTACTTTAAATATATTTCAAATATACATTTTACTTTTTTACTTAAAATTCTTTCGTTTTTCATTTAATTCATTTATTTAATTTATCCAAATTTAATTTATTTTATTTAATATTCAAAAATTAGGGATATTATACAAATTATCATTCTTCTTTGATTTATTACATAGAATTGTAGAAACTTAAAAAAATTAAGGGTGTGTTTATTTATAGAAAATGATTGTTTTTTATTTTTAGTTTTTTAAGAAAATTAAAGTATTTATTTTCTAAAAAAATTAGAAAATTTATTCATTTAGTACAAATATAAAATTATTTTTTACACTGATATGAAAACTATATCTTTTCTATATTAGGAAATTATGAAATTTTTTGGAAAATATCTTAAATATATTTCCTAAAATCTTTTTAAAGTTAGAAAATTAAAAAAATAATTTTTTATTTTTTAATTTAAAAAAATTATATCATGTAAATATAAACTTTTATTTTCAATTTTTTATAGATTTTTTATAGAAAATTACTTTAATTTTTCATAAGTTCATATACCCTTATAATAAATTTGGAATAAAGATTATAAATAATTATAATTTTTGTAAAATGATAATTATTTGATAAGATTTATCATTCTAAAGTAACTTTATATTTATAAACAGGAGAATAACATTTAATATTTATAACTATCATTGGTTAGCTCTTAATTCAACTTCTAATCACAACTATTAAATAAGTAAATTTTGACGGAAAAAATAAAATTTTATTTAATTATTTGATTTTTATTACCAAATTAATATCTTAAATAATCATATTTTATAATATTAATAATTAAATTTTGATTAACAATTAATTATAAGTCACTTACTCATCTTATTAAAATTTTATGGCTATTATTCTTTAGTCATCTAAATAAAAAATATTTATGGATTCATATGTTACAAATAAAGTTTTTTAATAATCATGTTTACATCAAAATATCTCCATTATGATTAAAGGTTAATTAATAAAATGATTGTGTATATAGTATTTATATACACTTTTGTAATGTCAAAATTAAGTGGGTAATAATAATAATAATAATAATAATAATAATAATAATGATAATAATTAAAATTTGCTGGAGTTAGTATAACGGGCCACCTATTATTACTCTTACTGAAGAGCAGGGATTCGATGCTCAAAAATATATTTTCAAGTGCCGAGCTCTTAAAAATAATAATAATAATAATTAAGATTAAGTAAAAAAGATTATACATAAATAAATAAAGAGGGGGCGGGGCATCATCAAGAGAAGCTTAAATGGCAGGCCGCCCATCCAATCAGAGCTCGTCGGTGCCTTTAGCTCTCTACCAACCAACCCACACTATTAATAATTTCCCCTCTACCATTTTGTCTACCCTCCACTTTCTTCCTTATACCCATTTTGTCCCCTTTCTCAAATTCCTATCTACAGAACACCAATCCTCTATTGCCACATTACTTAATTGCCCTTCTATTGGCCATTTTATGATTTTTAGCTCTCTCTCTCTCTTTTCTTTTCCACTTTTCTTTTCTTTTCTTTTTTAACTATTTGCCCTTTTTGTAAAATTACCTTAATGGGCATGTTTTGGGGTGAAGAATCCATATCTATGGCGATCTAGTTTTGGCATATCAAAGAAAAATGAGATTCTTTCTTCTTTTTTTTTAAGTTATTACTTATTTGTGGAAACAAATCGTTTGGTGTTTTTTTTCCTATTTCATTTTTAGGAAAATAATTCATAAAAATTAGTAATCATATTAGAAAAATCAATGAAATAAAATATATGAGAAGAAAAATAAAAAGTGACATACATAAATAATAATTATAATATCAGAATTTAAAATTCTCAATCAAACTTAATTTGGTTGAAATTATATGAATATAATAGGTCATATTCACAGAGATATAAGAAGATTTCTATCGTTTGTTTTAATATATATTGAATTAAATTTGTTTAGTTTTATATTATTTGATACTTGATATTAAAATTAATAATTAATAATGAGCGTATATTTTTAATAATATATTATTAATAATATTATTATAAAAGTTAACCGGATATGGTAATGGGTGCGCTAGTGTTATTAAAAACTTTTTACTATGATAATTTATAAATAATTGGATGGTATTGTAAAAATTACTACCAGAAACTTGCGAAATCCAAATAATAAAATTATGAAATCACTAAGGCATGTCTCCGTGCTTTGCCTATGCCCAAATTTGTCATTTTATTTCATTTCATAAAAAAAATATAAAATATAAAATCAAAATATTGAGTAAATTATACTCTGTCATCCCTTAAAAAATTTTATCAATGCACTTTACCATCTTTATAATTTTTATTTTTACACTCGTTGTCTTGCAAATTTTTAAATTTTTATACAAAAAATTCCTCATTCTATTTTTCATTATTGCTGTTAATATTACGTTAGCACGGCATACTGTTATGATGCCAAATCAACACTATATCATCACATATATATTGACATGGCATCTTTTATATATTTGAAAAATTCACACAATCGTGTAGTAAAAATTAAATTAAATATATTTTAGTGGAGAACGTATTTATTTACATCTAAAATTAACCACTTTTGGTGGTTAAGGAAAGTGAAAGATGATTAAAAGAAAATGAAAAGTTAGCAAAAAATGAGACTTAAATCATGGGTATTAAAATGTATAGTGGGGTAGTTATTTGAGAGTATGGAAGTTAATGGAAGTTTTTAAAAGAAGTGGAAAATTATCTTAAAAATAAGGGGTCACTTCCATAGGAAAATTTTAAAAGAAAAAAAAAATAAAAGAAGAAAGTTTTCAACAACCATCACAAATAACTAATACTTAGCCAAAATAGATCAAACATAACTTTCAACATTAAAATTAAAAGTGGAGAATTTTTATTTTTACAATAGCAAAATGTTAACTTTCTTAGTTAATTTAGTTAGTTCAATTCTTACATTTCATTCATGGTACTTAGTTTTATCTTCTTTTTTTTCAGTATGTTTTAAGCTTAATATTGTAATTTATTGTCCTTATTTTAAAATTTATAAATTTATGCAATTATGATTTATCCTTCAGCCAAATAATATTTTTTTTCACAGCTATTATTCCACAGACCAATTTTTTCACAGCTTTCATTAGTTTTATATTTTGCTGTAAAATCCAAATGAACTTACTAGAAGGAGTTTGAAACTTTGATTTCTCTTTGGTCCTTTGAGAAATCCATACAATCGTTTGGTATAAAGTCAAGTTAGGTGTATTTTGGTCAAGAATTTTATATCCTCTAGCACGCCTGCACCCAAATTAAAAGGCCAAAATATATTTTTCTCTTAATTTATTTTTTGAGGAAACATTAATTGGCACTTCCAGTGGGACCCGTTCTACAGTGATACCGTGAGATTCATTTTACTATGATGATGTAGATCCATCCTATAGTAACACATCATGTTACAATAGGTAGTATTTAGAAGATAAAACAACCGAGTTTTAAGATTTGGAGGCCGCCTTTACAACAACAAAGCAAAAGAGAAACACTGATGTGTTTTCACAAAAAATTTCAAGAGGTAAAAATTTTCATGTGATGTGATAAAATTTTTTGCAAAAATACAAAGGAAAATAGTAAAATTTCAAAAGCAATCCTAGAAACAAATGCAAGAAACTGAGAAGGAACTCTAAAAGACTCAGATGTTAATCTAAGCCCTAGAGAAATTGCATAATGTTAGCACTAGGCCTATCAAGCAAAAATTTGATGAGCTTGGGGGCATTCCACAGCCCAAGAGTCTGATGAGATGCACCATCCACAGGTGCAAGCTGAAGAAAAAGGTATTCCTCCGTATAAAAGAAAGAAAATTAGTGAACTCCATAGAAATATAGACATATTAGATGATAATCCAACAACAGGCAATGGAATTTTATAGCTTTCTTTGCTGAAAAAAAAATTTCTAATATATATGAAAAATCCTGTAGAGTATGTGAAAAATATTATTCTGCATAAATTTTATAAAAATACAGAACCTGTGAAAGCTGATGCTAAGGAGAGAAAAACTGTGGAATATGGGCTTTGCTTAAAGCATATTGGTAGCCATAAAACCCACATGTCAGCCCCATTAAAATTCAAGGCAACAGTGAAAGAAAGAAAAAAATTCTTTAAAAGTAAAGTCTAGAAAATTTTTTTTATTAAATTTAAGTGCCTAAAAAATACTTGAAAAATAAAGTGATGAAGCCCAAAATGTATTTCGCTAAGTTTGGGTGCCAAAAAAATATTTGTCGAAAGAAAGTGTGCTAAGGAAGGGACGTGCCCTTAAGAAATCTTATTTCAATTATCAAAAAAGAGGTTCCTCACAATAAAAAATTGGATTTGTAGTGCCTCATTAGGTTTCTCAAAGCAATCAAAGACATTGACTTCGACAAAATAAATTTTCACAGCATTTAATAAAAACTCAAAAGAGAAGATTTTTAAGGCAAAAGGATGTGAAAAGAGGGTAGAAAGAGTGTGAGGTTCAGCCTAGAGAGAAAATAAAATTTCAGAAAAAAATTATTAAGGATAAAAGAAACTTGAGCCTGTGAAAACCCAAAAGATATGGAGAAAAAATATATGATTATAGTTCAAAATACACGAGGGGCAATTCCTCAATAAATTATGTCATATATTTCAGTAAATTTATTTATTTTTATAGCATTTGGTTTATTTATGTTCCAATAGAAAGTTGATTTTTGGACCACTTTTTTAAATATTATTAATAAAATTAAAGTAGGCTTACTGGCCACTTTCAATTATAAAAAAAAATCTAAGGTATACTGGATATGTAAATAGCCTTTGGAAAGTTTTGAAAAAAAAAAATTCTGTAGAGTCTGTGAAAATTTTTTTTCTGCAAAGACTATGAAAGACTATAGAGTCTATGAAAAATTCTTTCATGCAGAGTCTGTGAAAAATTACATAGGCTGTGAAAAGCCCTTTCCTGTAGAGTCTAAAAAAATGAGTAGTATATAGAAAATTGCAAAATTTATGGCAGCTGAAGAAAATAATAAATTTTCACAATACAATTTGGCTTTACAAGCTAAATGTATGCAGTGACATTTGTTTACACCTAAAATTAACCACTTTTGATGGTTAAGAAAAGTCAAAGATGGCTAAAGAAATTAAAAATTAGCAAAAAATGAGGCTTAAATCATATACATTAAATGTAAAGTGAGGTAGTTATTTGAGAGTATGAAAGTTAATGAAAGTTTTTGAAGAAGTGGGAAGTTATCCTAAAAGCAAGGAGTCACTTCTATGGAAAAAGATTTAAAGGAAAAAAAAATGAAAAAATAAAGCCTTCAACAACCATCACGAACAACTAATACTTAATAAAAAATATATCAAACATAGTTCCCAACGTTAAAAATTAGATGTGTAGCATTTATATTTCCACGGCAAAAATTTTATTTCCATAGTAGCAAAATGTTAACTTTCTTAGTTAATTTAGTTTGTTTAATTCTTCTATTTCATGTTATTTAGTTTTATCTTTTTAATTCAGTATGTTTCAAGCTTAATATTGTAATTTAAGCTTAATATTGTAATTTACTGTCTTTATTTCAAAATTTGTGAATTTATGCAATTATGGTTCATTCTTCAGTTAAACAATATTTTTTCCACAACTATCATTCTACATACCAACTTTTTCACTGCTTTTATTAGTCTTATATTTTGCTGCAGAATTCAAATGAACTTATTAGAGGAAGTTTAAAAATTTTGATTTCTCTTTGGTCATTTGAGAAATTCACATAATCGTTTGATAGAAGTCAAATTAGACGCATTTTGATTGAGAACCCTACATCTTCTAGCACACCTACACCCAAATCAAAAAGCCAAAATATATTTTTCTTTTAATTTATTTTTTGAGGAAACAAATGATCTACATATTTATACTATATTATGTCAGTTTTCTCAATATTTTTGTATTAAAAATAAGATAGATTATATTCATCATCTCTCAAGAATATTTTTGTGGGACAACTAATGCCTTATTTTTAATACTATAATATCAAGACAACCAATATGACATAATATCAATATAATATAAAGTGTCATATCAATTTATATGTATTGATATGACGTTATATTAGTATATCGTGTTAGCTTGCCATCAACAACGATGTTTATCTATAAAAGTGAAAATTCAAGGGATTGTGTGTGTAAAAATAAAATTATAAAGATAATAAAGCATATTAATATATCCTTTAAGGATAACGAATATAATTTACTCTAAAATATTTAAGAAATTTCAGTGAATCTATACATTTTTTAAAATGAATATATTTCAAAGTGAAATTATAAAAATAGTTACATATCATGATTCAACTAACTTGTTTTTTTAATTATGAGTATTAATGGCAGTTGTATTACCACGATACTATTTTAAGACTTTAATTAAAAAAAAAGGCAGTGGCCAATTTCTCTCTTAAATTCATACAAATCTATATGTTATCTTAATATATTTGTAGAATTAAAAGATTAACTAAACTTGATAATTCATTGAAAAATAATTAGTTAATATTAATAATTCGTGATGTTCATTTAGTATTAAGTTGAATTAAAATAACTAAAATCTGAAATCAATCGTAAAAGTAGGACTTGAATTGATAATTTATTTACATTTTTTTAACCAGAAAAAGAAAAGGATTTGAACCTAAATTTACTTCGTTAGAATATATATATCAATGGATAGACCAAATATAGATATATGTTGCTGAAAATAAATTTGATTTTTTTTCTTAATAATTTTTATGCTACAAATTGAACGTTAAATATAATTTTTATCTCACTTAAAATGATAAGCAATCGCTCCCTTAATCAGCAGTTGAAAGTATGTAAAAAAAATTTATTATTTTTACTTCCATAAAAATATATTATTTTTACCAAGCTTAAAAAAATATTTTTAAGTACGTTTCAAAATTTATTGAAGTTGAAAAAATTATTTATATGTGTTTGGATTTTTAGTCAATAATTAATTGTGCAAATCAATGCACAATAGTAAGAAGCAAAAAATAACCACAAGGATAAGAGATACAAGATTTAACGTAAAAATTCTCTAATATAAAAGGAAAAATTACGGGACAAGCTTCGAAATAAAATTTACTAATTCAAAAAAATCAAGTACAACAACTTCTCAAGTAATCCATACTTGACTACTTGAGATCATCAATATTGAAAAAAATATCTAAATACATCTTTAGCAAAATTTTTACTATTTGGATGATCACATCAAGAAACTAGAGAATAATTCTCTAATATTTATCTCACAAACTATTTGAATTTTTTTTTCTCTTTTATATATTTTGAAGTGAATGGAAGAAAGTTATTTATAGGCCTTCAAATATGTATAAACATCCTAATTTGTGCCTAACTTTTACTATTCAAATTATGTTTACAACAACAAAAACTGTGGTAAATATTTTTTTTTTATTTCATCTAGTCAAATATTGCAACTCACCAAACTCATTATTTTCATGGGTTGGATGAGCCAACAATCTCCCCCTCAAGCCAATGGGGAGATGTTCACACATTCATTTCTTAATTACCATTCAATCCCACCATCTTGGTGTAGAACTGATGCTTGTCACGAGTTACCACTTTAGTCAACATGTGAGCTGAATTTTTATCAATGTGAATCTTTTTTAAAAATATCTCTTGATTATTCACCACTTCACGAATCCAGTGGTATCTCACATTAATATGTTTCGTCTGACCATAGTATGTGGCATTCTTGCTCAAATCTAGAACACTTTGACTATCACAATTCATCACATACTCACCTTGCTTCAACCCCAACTCTTTTAGAAATTTTTTCAACCAAAACATCTCTTTACTTACTTCAGTCATAACTATATACCGTGCCTCAATTTTGGATAGAGTAACACACTTTTATAATTTGGACTGTCATGATACAACTCCCCCTGCAAAAGTAAATACATAACCTGAAGTCGACTTCCTGCCATCAAGGTCACCTGTCATATCCGCGTCTATATATTCTTTTAGAGTCAATTTTGAGCCTCCAAAGCATAAGCGCATCTTAGAAGTACCTCTCGGATATCTGAGAATCCATTTTACCGCCTCCCAATGATCTTTACCAGGATTTGAAAGAAATCTGCTGACCAAACCAACAACATGAGTAATATCTAGTCGAGTGCTAACCATAACATACATTAAACTTACAACTATAAAAAAGTAAAGAATAGCCGTCATTTTTTTCTTTTCCTTTTGTATAGAAGGACAAGATTTCTTATAAGTGTAAAGTGATTAGTAAGAGGTGTGTTAACTGGCTTAGCACTCTTCATATTAAATCGGCTTAGAACTTGCTCAACATATTTCTCTTGTGATAGCCATAACTTCTTAGTTTTCTTGTCACGAGTAATCCGCATACCTAAAAATTATCGTGCTGGTCCCAAATTCATCATATCAAATGAGCCAAATAACTCCTTTTTTAAACCACTAATTATTGTAACATCTGGTCCTATTATCAACATATCATCCACATAGAGCAAAAGAATGATAAATTAATTATTTGAAAATGTCTTGAAGTATACACAATAATCTACTTCTATTCTGGTATAGCCATGACTCACCATGAAAGAGTCAAATTTCTTATACTATTATCTCAGAGCCTGTTTCAACCCATACAGACTATTCTTTAATCTACAAATCATGTATTATTTCTCTTTTACTTTAATTTCTCTGGTTACTCCATGTAGATTTCTTTCTCCAAATCACCATGAAGGAATGTAATTTCACATCTAATTACTCAACCTCAAGATCTAAGCTAGCAGTTAAACTAAGAATCACTTGAATGGAGCTCGTCTTTACAACAGGAGAAAATATCTCATCGAAATCAACCCCTTTCTTCTGATTGAAGCCCTTTACAACAAAACAAGCTTTGTATTTTACTAGCTTCTCTCCATCCATCTTAAACTTGTACACCCATTTATTCTTCAAGGCTTTTCTACCTTTGAAAGTTCAACAAGCTCATAAGTATTGTTCTTTTTCAAAGAACTCATCTCCTCCTGTATTGATTTCATCCATCGAGTCTTCTCTTTATGATTCTGAACTTTCTGGAAGCTTTCTAGCTCCCTCTCTTCAGTAACTGTTATATACTCAGAATTGAGATATCTGATAGATGGATGATGTGCTCTAGTTGACCTTCTGATATGAGATTCTTCAATAGTCTGAGGAGGAAGGGGTTGCTCCCCCTGTTTGATATCAACATTAACATCAACTGGTACTGACATGTCATCAATCTTATATTCTTTAAGCAACTCTCCTTAATTTGTGGTATTTCTGATTGAAGAAGAAATTAATACAGGAAGAGAAATATCATCACTACTTGTAACTTTCTTTGATGGCTCAGAGTCCAACAAGGTCTTGTATTCATGGAAGATTACATCTCTGGACCTGTTGACTTTCTTCTTCTCTGGATCTTATAACTTGTATACAAACTCTGCATCTCCATAACCTAGAAAAATGTATAGAACAACTCTATCATTAAGTTTCTATCTTTTCTCCTTAGGTACATGGACAAAAGCCTTGGATCCAAATATCTTCAAGTGAGAGTAAACATCTTTTCTAGACCATACTCTCTTAGGTACATCAAAATTTAAAGGAGTTGATGGAGAGCGATTCATCAAGTAGTAAGCGGTGTAGAGTGCTTCACCCCAAAATGGCTTAGGGAGTTTAGCCATTTTCAGCATGGATCTGACTTTCTCCAAGATAGTTCATTTGTCCTTTCAACTACACCATTATATTGTGGAGTATCAGAAACTGTCTTCTCATATCTGATTTCATGCTCTAAGCAGTAATTTGTAAACTTCTTTGAAGTGTATTCATCTCCATTGTCACTACGAAGACACTTTAAGGATGTTCCCTTTTCTCTTTTCACCATTGCATGGAAATGCTTAAAACGCTGAAAAACCTAGTCTTTTGATTTCAGAACAAACACTCAAACCTTTCGTGAAACATCATCAATAAAAGTAACAAAATATCTACTATCACCTAAAGTTTCCACATCAATAGAACCACATACATCTGAGTAAACTAATTCAAGTATATTATTTTTTCTTTTAGATAAACTACTAAAGGAGACTCTATATTGTTTACCATACAAATAATCATCACAAGGGTTTAGACTCATACTTTTAGCAAAGGGAATCAGAGACTTCTTTGTTAAAATTTGCAACACTTTCTCACTCATATGAGCCAGCCTTTTGTGCTACAAGTCTGGTGAAACATCATCTTCAACTGCATTCAGCGCACCTTTGATTGTCTTCACTTGAGTCTTGTAGAGTGTATAACACAATCTACCTTTAGCAACCACAATTGAACCTTTGATGAGTTTTCACTTTTTGTTACCAAAAATGTTGTAATAACCATCTAGATCCAGGACATGAGTAGAAATCAAATTCAGGCGTAAATCTAGTGAATGTCGCACATTCTTCAAAGTCAACATGTAACCAATATTTGTCTGAACACAGACATTACCAATATCCACTATACCTGCGTAGCTGATATTACCCATCTTTTCACCTGCCAAAATTACCTGTTTTATACATAGTCAAGATATCTCTCCTTGGTGTAGCATGGTATGATGCTACTGAATCAACAACCCACTCCATATCAGTATTAGTAATCTTGTCATACTTCTCAACAATGGATAGTACAACCATCTCTTCATTATCATTAGCAACGGTTGCAGTGATATTTTGATCATCCGCCTTCTTTTGATTTTTCTCGTTATTTTATTTTATTTTTCAAACTTTGCAATTTCTTTTCATATGCTCCTCCTTGCCGTAGTGATAATAGTTGAATTTCACTTTCGATTGTGACTTGCCTATGGATTTATAACGCCCATTAGGACATTTGCTTTTTCTTCTACCTCTGTTCTCTGTGGTTATAATAAGAGCATGTAAAATATCAATGCCCATATCCTTTCTTCTAGTCTCCTTATTATAAAGACTATCCTTTATTGATGATAAAGATAAAATACCACTTGAGACAGAATTACTGAGAGACACCACCAAGGTCTCCCAACTATCTGATAAGGAACTTAAGAGCAATAATGCATACAATTCATCATTTAGGGCTATCTTCATGATGCTCAATTGATTTACTAATTTTTGAAACTCACTCAAGTGTTCTGCAATTGATCGTCCATCTCTTAGCTTTAAATTCACAAGCCTTCTAATGGAAAAAATTTTATTCTGAGCACTTTTTCTCTCATACATGGTTTCTAAAACTTTTCATAATTTCTACGCATCAACTTCTTTGCTTATATGATAGTAAACATTATTATCTACCTACTGTCAAATAGTACTGACTGTTTTTCTATGCATCTTCTCCCAATCATTATCCGATTTTTCACTTGGCTTATTAGATTCTAATTTTATAGGATCATATAGGTCCTTACAATAGAAAAAATCCTCCATCTTCGACTTTCAAATTAAATAATTTAAAGCCAATAATTTAATCATGGTGTCTGTAAATTTCTCCATTCTAATTTACACAATTAATTGTACACCCAGAGAATCAAGCTCTGATACCACTTGTTGAAATTTTTGATCAATAATTAATTGTATAAATCAATGCACAATAGTAAGAAGTAAAGAATAACCACATGAATAAAAGATAGGAGATTTAACGTGGAAAATTCTCTAATATAAAGGGAAAAATCACGAGACAAGTTTCGAAATAAAATTCACTAATTCAAAGAAATCAAGTATAATAACTTCTCAAGTAATCCACACTTGACTACTTGAGATCACCAATATTGGAGAAAATATCTAAATACCCCTCTAGCAAAATTTTCACTCTTTAGATGATCACACCAAGAAACTAGAAAATAATTTTCTAATATTTATCATATAAACTACTTAAAATCTTTTTTCCTCTCTTATTTCTTCTCTCTTATATATTTTGAAGTGAATGAAAGAAGACTATTAATAGGCCTTCAAATACGTGTGAACATTCTAATTTGTGCCTAACTTTTACTATTTAAATTATGGCTGCAATAATAAAAAATGTGATAAATATTTTTTTTTATTTCATCTAGTCAAATATTGCAACTCACTAAACTCATTATTTTTATGGATTGGAAGAGCCAACAATATATAGAGCTTGACTTGGGATGATAAATTAAAAAGATTGGGTCGGATTAGAGGCAAATTTAAGTTTAACTCAAAATATTTTAATTAAACTCAATTTAAATCATTATTTACCTAAAACCCTGCTCATCAAAACTCATAATAAGTTTTGATTGGAGTTGGAATTGGCCAATTTATTTTTATTTTTCGTGGTTTATAATATATTTCTTAATTAATTATTAAATTATATTTTAATTATATATTATATAAATTTAATAATTAGAAAATTTCAAACTCAACCGTTAGAGTTTTAAATCCAATTTAAATTTGATGGGTAATTTTCATTGGTTATCTCTCAATAATTATCTAATATTTATTTTCATTTTTATAATTTATTTTTTGACAGTCTATATAGTTTATTTTTTCATTGATTATTCTTTAACTTTATATCCATAGTTTCTTTACTGTTAAGAGTAGTTAACAGTAGTGATATATAGCGTCGCTAATTAATGTGGTAAAAAAAAATTATAAGGGTGAGAATGAATATTAATCAATTTTTGAGGGAGCAGAGTACAAATTTTTCCAAATTTGATAGTTGAAACTATATAATTAATAAAATGTAGACGTTTTTAACATATTATTCGTTTAAGAAAAGGTCTGGTCAAAATTATAGTTATTGACTGGAGCTTTGGTTCAAGAGTAGCCCACCAACATGTTGAATAAGTCAATATAAAGCTAACCATGACTTTTTTAATATGCATATAAAGTTTTCCATGTCAAGCTAAATTTATATTTTGTAATTAATGCAAATAAACTATTCATATTAAAAATAAAAAATTAAATAAAATACACATTTTTTGATGATTTGATTTTAAAATTATAACTTTGTTTAGGGAAGTATATTCCTAACATATATTTAAACCCTAGTTATTTTTTTTAATTAACATTTGATCGCAAGTATTGCGTTCATTTTTAAAAAATTTTCACATTATATAAGAAATAAAAGAAAAATCCGATGTTCCCAAAATTTTATTTCCTACATCAGAAAAATCAAATATTTTTTTTATCGAATGTTCTCATTATAATATAGAAACTTACATATTCAAATCCTAATTTTTTTTAAACATTGAAGAGGAGAGATTCAAATATGAATGTATTATTCAAGTCACATATATATATATATATTTAATATTAGACAATGATTTATAAGTTAAATATCAATATTTTTAATAAAATTTATAAAATTATGAGATTTTTATTTTAAAATATAAAATAACATTATTAATAAGACTCCAAAAAATTACATCACAAATAATAAAAGAGAAAATGAGACCACTATTTATAACTAAATATAAAATCGACAATTCCAATTAAGATATAAGCCACTAAATTTAAATTTACAATGTCATAACAAAATTAATCTCACAATTTCTAATATTTTAATTAATTATTTTTTATTAATTATATATGATTATTTAATCGAAAACAACATACGTATTTTGCACCAAGTTAAATATTGATTGTTAATTTTTTTTGTTCAATATATATATATATATATATAATTATATAATAAAAGGGATGAAAAGGGTAAAATTGTAAAAGGAAAGGGTGCACAAAGCATGGCAAACAAATATGATAATTGGGAAGGTGAGGTGAAAAAGGGCAGTGTGATGGAATCAAACCTAACTGAAGTATAAAAAAAACAAGCATACGTTGTCTTTCTCTCTCTAAAAAACTCCATTAATACTAACATTAGCACACATACACCACCCTCATCAAAATTATGCCAACTCCAAAATAAACCCAACGAAAGGTGGTAGATGCATGAGCCACACACACTCACCACAGTATATATCTTCTCTCTCTCTCTCTATTTCTTTCTTTGACTCCTTTTTTTTTTTCTCTTTCTCACACTCACCACCTTCTTCTTCTTCCTCCTAAAATCCCATAACCCCTTTTCAGATTTCACCTAAAACCTCTGTTTTTTCTCCTCCGTTTCTAAGCTTTCTCCATCACTATCTTGTCTCTGAGGTATGAAGACCATTACTTTATTATCTCTTTTTTCGTTCTTCATTCTTCTTCTTGTGGTTGCTCAGTTTTTACTTTTAGCTTTTTCAAGATTGTAAATGGTTCTTGGTTGGCTTGATTTGGTTGGTGTGTCAACTATCAGTTTTGGCTATGGGCATTTTACTTTCATGGGCCTGTAAAAGACAAATATCTATGTTTTTTCATGTTGGGCTTTTGTGGTTTCTCTTAAATTTTCATATTTGTGGATTATTATTGTTATTATTATTATTATTTTTATTTTTATGTCTGTGGGGTTTTTAATTTTTAGTCCTTTCTTTGCAATGATCCTATCTAATCCTCCATGAAAGGTAGTAGGTTGATGGGGGTTGACTTCTTTCACAAGAAGAGAGAGAATTGCCATTCTCCGCTACCAAGCCTTTGGGCGTTTTTGTTGGTTTCTTCTCAACTTTATAATCTTGATTCCCATTTAGTGTTATGAGTGGTCTTCTGGGCTTTCTTTATTATTGCCAATTTATCAACTTACTTTGTTTCCAAATTTTTACCCTTTCTGGTGGTCTTCGGGCTCTGTGTCGCCCTGTCCCTTGTTTACAATTTTGATTAACGTCTGTTTTTAAAAGATTATTTAGCCAAGATAATTTTTTTTTTTATCTTTTACACTTTTTTGTTCACATTCTACAATTGAATGGTGGGGATGGATTATCTGGTGTAAGTAACATCTATAATTGAACTATACATTTCCTAGCCATATATAATTCATGGGTTTTTAGCTTACCTTTTAAGGGAATTCTTATTCATTATTTTCCCATCAATGTTTTTCTTTTTGCTGCTTAAGTTGGGTGTTAGCACTTAGCACTAGCTAACATCTTACTTTTCGTGGATCTTTTTTGTGCTGGTATAGGTAGTTGAAGGTGGTAGCCTGGGAGGACTTTGAATTGAAATGTATAATATGTGATGCACAAGTGGTTTCTTCTTTCACATAAGCAATAATATAATTGTCACTTAGTAAATGGACTTCTCTCGCATTCTTTGGGAGTTCTGTTGCAGTTATTAGTTGTAACTAAATTTCTCTTTATAGGTGGCATATTTTTAAGCAACTCAAATACTTTACACAGAGTTCTTTTCAATATATATGGCTATGCATAGGATTTTTATGCTCTTATTGTGTCCGTGATTGATAGATAATGTCGTTATTGTAGTGCTCGTTTGAATTTACCAGTAGCCTTATTTTTCTTTTTGGCCTGGTACAACATGGAAAAGAGCTGCTATCTCCTAACAATTTTATTTCCGTTTCTTATTGCTGATATTTGTTACATTAAGTGCTCATAATAATTTTCTTGTATAATAATTATAAGTGTGATGTACATAATTTTTATTCCTTTTATGGCATTTTTAACTTTCAATTATTTTCCATCTAATCTTGTTTTCATTTGCTTATTCATCAGTTATAACTGATCTTGCCATCCTTGATCCGAGGAGTAAGGTGATAAATGCTAACGGTCATCCTCAAGCCATTATAGGCTGAGACGAAGACTATACTTTGCAATGGTCAGCTTACGAAGGCGCAAACTCTTGGGACTATGTGCTGGTAAACACTAATTGAAATCCTTATCATATACACTTGATTGATTGTGCTGTTAAATTAGCCAATATGTTAGTCCTATATCATTTGGAGTTGGCACTTTTGCTAAGTAACAGTCATTCCTAAATGGTATTCCTCTGTTCTTTTGCATTGCTGTTTGTACTAATCTATGCTCCAGTAGATTATTGTCTTGATATTTTCAACTCCGTGAAAAGGTCCTTGTGTATTTGAGAAATATAATTATGTTGTGTATCATGCTTGAATAACATTTTACTCATCAAATTGATGGGTCTTTGTAGGGAGAAGTTCTTTCTTGACTCCACTACCTCGATTTTTTGACCATGGAATTACTCCTCTAAGCTCTACCCATAATGCCAGGTCTGTTAGTGTGCATCCCCTACCAACAGACGATGTAAAGCAGCCAGGGGAGGTAATGATAGCTTGTCATTTCTATTTATTTTCATTGCATCCCCTGCATGAGAATATTGGATGCATGATTTGCCTTAGCCAAGAGCAAGACCAGGTTATGAATTTGTGCAATTTCAGCTAGTGAGAGTGAATTCAGGGTTAAGTCCATTACTGTTAATGTTGGTGTCACGGCTGAACAATTTTGAATTATTGGGTTCTTGATACATGAGAAATTGGTTGAGGTATCGATTTGTCAAGCCTAAAGGTCTGACTCATTGATGCCTTTTGCCTCTTAAGGTTTGACATGGAAAGTTAAATTTCCTGTTCAAAACTTGTATTTTTGCTTGAGCAAAGCATTTTGGTATTGAAAATTCATAGTCAATCATTTCATGAATGAGTTGACTCTTGACTGTCATGTGATGGCATGTGATATAAATCCTGTATTTTCCTTGTCAAGTGCATTACGAAATTAAGTGTATAACATTATGTATTTTATTGATGTAGATGATAGAAAGTACTGTGTGTTTTAAGATATATGTATTCAATGTTTTTTTCTCTGAATTCTATAATTGATGTATGCATTAAATTGTAAAATGTTGTTTACCAGAAATCCATTGCCAAAGTAGGAGCTGGGTTGTCAAATGTATCAGCTTCTAACTCATCAAAAGAGCAGCAATCTCAACCGTATCCAGGTTTGTGTATGTAGAGAAATACATCTTATGTTTCTGAGTTAGCATTGACTGATCACATGCAGAATTAATTATCAATTGCCACAGTGTCGGTTGTCACTCGATGTTTGGTTGCTCTTAAACTAGTTCTTAAATATAAAATGCATAGCTTTTAGCTTAATGCCATGGATACAGGCATGCAACATATACGCCACCTTCTTAAAATTCTTAGATAGGTTATTGTAATGTTATGGAAAATTATGCCGCCTGAGAAGATGGAGGTGCACGAATGGAATACAGAAAGTAATGTAATTGATTCCAACAATCTGCATGGTAAGCTTTCAAATACAGGGCCTCATCTTCATCTGATAATACTCCTAATATATTGGAAAACTTGTTTCGTAGTCTAGAGTTGTATTCAAGGGAATGCATTGTGATTTTTTTAGCCAAGGAAGTCATGGATCTTGTAAACCAGGAATGTTTGATAAAACCTCGAGGACTTTTTATTACAGCCTAGCTGTAACTCTTTAATTAAACTAGTGCCTTAATTTCCTAAACAACATTTTCCTCATAGATATTCTTTTTGCGAAGAAATAAACCATCAAATGTATTTTTTCTTTTTGTTTTCTTTGATGTATTTGAGTGTTGGTATGCAAGATTGTGTAATGAATAGCTGGGTTAAGTTCTTGGTAATCAGAAACAGTAAAGATTGATCTGTTTTGAAATATATATTTCAAGCGAGGAATGCAACGATAACTTATTGGAGAGAGAGAGAGATTTTCTTATCATTAATGAGGATCAATTTAGGTTGAATCAACTAGCTACATACCAGTTCACAGGCAGAGCATCAGAGGACATAATTAATTGCAATGCAATGTAATTGCACCAATCATCAGCTGATAATCAATAGAAAATTTTCACAGATCACAAAGTTTCACTACTACGTCTTAATTGATGATGCAGGCTATGAAAATATTAAGTGCAAAAATGTTTACAACATTTGCCATTGGTATGTTATGCCACAATTGCAATAATTTGTGGTTAAAAGTTTCCTTTTTTTTTTTTTTCTATTTATCAAATAAACTATAATTCCTATTCCCACATCAGTGATTTTAAGTACCAGTTGGCTTTCGAGATCACCCTGCATTGGATTTTTGTTTTGTGATTCGTCTGATATTGTCATCATAGAGTTTAATGTTGCTCAACATGCTTTCTTTTTCTTGAATCTAAGATCCTTAGGGCCTGGGGTGGGGAGCCAGGGTGAAGAGACAAAATTAGAAACAGAGAATGTGGCATTCAATGAATATTGAATATTGATCTGCTAACTTTATTGAGTAGGATAGTTGTTTACAATATTTAGTCTAATATGCTTTATTGTGTTTATTATTTAAAGTAACCCTATCTTTCCCGAACTGAATTGAATCAGACCAAACCATGCATAATTCTATGATGGGAGGCTTAATAATTCTCCATTGCTTTGCGACTTATTTTTATCCTAATAATTGAATCTCTGTTCATCATAAATTCTCAGCTCTGTCATCATCATTCAAAGGCATATCTTTCATTGTCTACCAGCAAACAAAATCAGATGCATGCTCTGGATCAGGCTTGGCTAAATGGTTACAAATTAATTTGGGGAAACTTACCATTTTGTAATTCCTGCTGAGAGTACTTTTGAATGATCTCTTCTTCTTCTTCTTCTTCTTTTTCCCCTCGAGACAGATAGTACCATAAATGGGCAATTAGTTTGTGACTATGTGAACTCATTTATTCATGCTTTTGTACATGCAAATACTATATTTTCAAATGAGTGAGGATTTAACATGAACATCCAGTCTACTCTCATCCGGTCTACTCTTTCTCTTTGAGCTTCAATTTGTATGACTAGGCTAAACTTTTTGCAGGATAAGTTAATTTGAGAGTTTTGGTATAGATTGGTCATTTTTTAGAATTTTGGTTCTTGTGAAACCATAACAAAAAGAAAACTCTTTAATTATATGAAATTATAAGCAATTTAAGCACTTAATCAGTTCACAATTACATTACAAAGCCTACTAAAATTTCTCAGAAGTTTGTCCTTTGACCCCCTTTATATCATTTTTATCTTTCAATATTCTTGTGTATCTCTAATTTGAAGCTGTTGAAATAAGCATCCGTTCCAACCAACTATCACAAAATCATTAACTAAAGTCTCCGATAGACTTATTTAGCAGTCTTGCCATCCATCTATCCTCTATTTTTTCTCCATCTGAATACTACAAAACATGCATTAAGTGCAGTTAGCAGAGTCCATTCCCATTTATTTTTCAATAGCTACGTAGTTTTGTACCAATTATATCACTATTAATTATTTCATGTTTAAGTTAATAATATTCTGCAATTAACTGGAAATTGTTGTTCTGAAAATCATTATAATAGGACACTTTGAAAGAGATTTACTCCTGCTGATGTTACATAAGCGTGTCGCCACTTGTTAGATGTCTGTAGAATTGCTGTTTCATTTCCTTGAAATGGAACTTGCGATGTTTGAGAAAAGAAAATCAGTCTGAAAGATGCCTTTTTTATTATTATTTTTTGGTTTGGGTGATGGGCTTGTTTTGCTTATGCTTATGTATACTTGACATTTAACTATATTTCTCATCTTCTCTTTTATTGCTTTTACCTGTTTTTGGTCTGTGTAACAATAAATTGGATCTGATGTTTCTCAGAACTAAGTGCTTGGTACAGTTGTAGATAATCAATTTGTTAACATGGAAGCATCAAAATGTGGGATCTTTCTGAGCTGCATTTTTACTGTTGCTGCTGTCTTTAATTTCTATTTTTAGGGCAACCAGTTAAACGCAGAAAGCGACACAGGAGAAAGCTCGTTCAAAACCAGGAACCATGCCTAATGAGAGGTGTCTATTTCAAAAATATGAAATGGCAGGCAGCAATTAAAGTTGACAAGAAGCAAATCCACTTGGGGACTCTTGGTTCACAAGAAGAGGCTGCCCGTTTGTATGACAGGTAGTCACCTGAATGTTCTAGCATTTATGATGATTATGATAACTTGAAGTGATAAAAGATGACAGATGAAAGTGATACCGGGAGATTAAAATCATGCTGATTTATTTAGATAGTCTTCTCTCTTTGAAAGAAGAATTTCTTGATGTCTTAGATCAGGATGTGCAGAATATTCATACATCATGCTTAAAGATGTTAATGTTATCTGAAAATGGGGAGTCCTGTTCATGCCTGATAAGCTGTGAAATGTCGGTGGTTAACTGTGAGGTGTTTTGACCATTAGTTCACTGTAAGGACAGCACTTTTAGGGTCGTACAATTGAATAGGATATGATATATTGATATTGCTCCTGTGCTTAGACTAAGAAAGATATTGATCCATATATGCGAACAATAATCAATAAGAAATGGAGATGTTTGCTATTGTGTAATAAAGAAACGTGACTTGTCCTATATGTTTTTATAAAGTAAAACGACGCTTCTGGTAGTTCTTTTGGCTTTCAATGTTATCATGGTTAAGAGTTATATAGCATCGTTTTCCAATGTTTGTGGTGGACCGATGGTGTTCCATGCATCCCCTGGTATGATAAGCTAATAAAACAGAAGGAAGCTCTTTTTTTTTTTTTACCAGGTCTCATTTAAGATGGTTTTGTTTCAAAAGATCTCATATGACATTATTTACAGGGAGCTTAGATTAAGGAAACTTTTGAAACTCACCAAAGGTTTTTATCTGCAGGGCTGCCTTTATGTGTGGGAGGGAACCCAATTTTGAGCTCTCAGAGGAGGAGAAGCAAGAACTCAGAAAATTCAAATGGGATGAATTTTTAGCAATTACGCGCAGTGCAATTAATAATAAAAGTAATCTTTTTGTTGGTCTCTGTTACCTTTTTTATCTTTATCCACAAATAGAATTCTCATTAACTCTTTTTCCAGAACACAAAAGACGGAATGGAGCCGGATTGCAGAAGAAATCTGAACCTACATTGCAGAATGGTGATTGGGATGACAAGCAAGGAGTTAGCAGCTTTTCAGCTTCAGAAGATGCGGGGCCCGACTCATCCACCTCCTGAATATTTTGGTTTCAGAATGAGGCTGAGTAATCCAGTTCTAACATTCCAGCTTTAGCTTTGTTGGCCTCCATTTTTGATGTACATAGTTCCCTCCCTATTAAAGCAGATGGAGGTAGATATCATCTTTCAGTAAGCAGATCTTTACAAGTTAACTCAATAGATAGAGAGTGCAATGTTAAATGCATTATTGCTCTCTGCAAATAACCATCATCTGCAAACCTGTTAAATACATATAGCTATACTTGACTTTTTCTTGGCCTCCATTGTGGAAGTTGGAAACAATAGATTGCTCGAGGAACTTGGTTTCAAGAAACAAAATTTCTTTGAACAATAATTTAAATGAGCCTATTATTAATGAAAAATTGTGTACTATTATCTTGATTAATATATTCTGTGAGCAATGATTAGCTATAAGTGAGCAATGATTAGCTATAAATAAAGTATATTGACTTGATTAATATACTAACTTGATTAATATATTCTGGAAGTTAAGTGAGCAATGATTAGCTATAAATAAAGTATATTGACTAAGCTACCATGGTGAAACATATATTATTTGCTGGTACTACAATGTGGGTTTATCCTTCTTTTGTTCAGGTGAAATCTTGAAATTTGCAGTGGGAAAAAGAAAAAATAGAAGCCTGAGATTTTTGTCTTGTGTAACACTTCTTATGAACTCTGATTCGAAATTAATTTTTTTTATATAAATTGTTCTTTCGGAGTTAAACTAAATAGGATAATAAAGAAGATAAAGTTTTTTTTTTATTGAGTTTTAATATAACTGTATACTCAAAATTTGATTTCGAGATATCTGACTGAGATAGAAGAATTCTTTACCGACTAAATTAATCTATTCAGTGGTTGATTCAAAATTTATGCAAACTGGGTCAGGCTATGTTAGTCAAGATCATGAGTTATTGAAGTTGTGGAATTAAAATAAATGGAAGTGTTGATTAAGAAGATTGATCGGAGGCGTGGCAATTGGGATTCAGATTGCAATGATTGTCAATGTCAATAGCCATTAATTTACATATTTGAAAGCGTCAAAGCATACATTAACTGGGCAACAATAGACACTGCAAAAACAAATGTATGGTTCCACTTTGCATCAGTCACTTTCTCACTGGTCCTGTTCACGTGCTCAATATATTTCTCACCAATAAAATTACAAATTTTAGATTGAGACTTTGAGTCTTTCGAGTATTTAATACTTTTGCTTTGGATAAAATTTTTAAAATTAATTTAATGCATCGACATAAATTGTCCTTTCAAACTGAACATGATTTTTGGACCATTTTTAAATTTTTAAAATTTTCGATTATGATTTTTAGCCAACATTTTCTTTATTTATTTATTTTTCCTCTATACAGTTGGTTTGAGTCCAGTGTCCAGATACGAATATCAGAGAAGGAAATTTATGAAAATAAAAAAATTTTCAAAAATATTATGTAAATAAAGAATTTATACAAACAAAACTAAAAAAAATTACAAAATACTATATATATATTATTATAAATAAAAGAAGAGAGAAGATAAATAGAAAACGAGAAATCTCTATATTATTAAATTGTCTCTAATGAACCATCTATAATGGAGTATTTATAATGGTATAAGTAAAACTTAGATGAGAATAAAGATTACAATTAAATTCTAATTTGAATAGGATCACACTAATCATACTCTTAATAGGATAAGATTAATTTAATAATTAGTCATCCACATATTATTTAACACTTCTCCTTGGATGATTATCCTTATGAATATGCCTCGTTAAAACTCTGCTAAGAAAAATTTAGTGGGATAAAAACTCAGCGAAGGAAAAAGAGTACAATATTCATAGGTAACTTTTCCTAAAAAATACAACTGACTAAGATATATTTTTAACTGAATGCATACTAATATTGTGTACATATTTTTTAAAAATTGATATCGATAATGCCTTTGTAAACAAATCTGCTAGATTATCACTTGAACGAACTTTACAAATATATATTTTTCCTTCCTTCGTGAGCTCATGAGTATAATAGAACTTTGGTGATATATATTTAGTTATATTACATTTTATGTAGTCTTCCTTGATTTATACAATACATGCTGCATTATCTTCATGTAATATTATTGGTTGATTATTTTCTATATGTAATCTACATGTTCTTCTAATATGTTCAATTAAGCTTCTCAACCATACACATTCATTACTAGCTTCATGAATAACTAATGAATCTGAATGATTTGATGAAGTAGTAATGATTGTTTGCTTTACAGATCGCCATGAAATACCAGTATTATTATATGTGAAGATATAACCTGTTTGGAATCGAGCTTTATGAGGATCAGAAAGATATCCAGCATAAGCATATCCTGCCAATTTAAACTTTATTTCTTTCGAAAAAAAATAAACCAATATCGGATGTGCCACGTAGGTAGCGTAGAACACGTTTCACTCCATTCTAATGTCTTCTAGTAGGAGCTAAACTAAACCTTGCAAGCAAGTTAACTACAAAAGCAATATCTGATCTTGTATTTTAGCAAGATATAAAAGCGCTCCTATTGCAATGAGTTAGGGTACTTCAAGACCAAGAGTCTCTTTATTATCTTCTCAATGGTGAAAAAAAATCTCTTTTTACATCAAGAGAATGAATAACCATTGGAGTGCTTAATGGATAAGATTTATCCATATAAAATTGTTTCAAGATTTTTTCAATATATGATGATTGATGGAGAAAAAATTTATTTGACAGATACTCAACTTGGAATCCAAGACAAAATCTTATTTTTCCACGATCCTTCATTTCAAACTCCTTTCTCAAATAGTTTGCAGTAATTGAGATCTCTTCTGAAGTTTTCGCTATATTTAAATCATCAACATAAACTGTAACTATAGCAAATCCTGAATTTATCTTTTTGATAAAAACATATGGACAAAAAGGATTATTTTCATATCCATTATTTACTAAGTATTCACTGAGGCGATTGTACCATATTCTCCCAGATTATTTTAGCCCATACAAGAATCTTTAGAGTTTAATAGAGTACATTTGTCTAGATTTTGAATTATATGCTTCAGGCATCTTAAATCCTTCTGAAATTTTCATATATATGTCATTATTCAATGAACCATATAAGTAAGTTGTCATAACATCCATCAAATATATGTCAAGCCCTTAAGAGGCTGCCAAACTGATTAAAAATGTAAAAGTAATAGCATCCATAACAGAGGAATATGTCTCATTATAATCTATCACAGGTCTTTGTGAGAATTCTTATTCCACGAGTCGTGTCTTGTATCTCACAATTTTATTTAATTCATTTCTCTTACGGACAAATACTCATTTGTATCCAATAGGCCTGACATCTTCTGGTGTCAAAAATATTTGCCAAAATACTTTATGCTTAGATATGAATCTAGCTCAGCCTGAATAGCCTTTTTTCATTTTGGCCAATCATTTTTATGTCGACATTCTTCAATATTTTTAAGCTCAAGTTCATCATTATTAATTATTTTATAAGCAACAACATATGCAAATGCATAATCAACATCAATGTCATCTCTTTCCTACATATTTTCAGATTTCAATGAGATCTTATAATTTTTTTGGTACCGAAATTACTTCTGGGGTTACTTCTCTAGAAATATAAAGTTGTTGATCCATGTTAGCTTGGACTTCTTCGGGAGTGTTATTTTGTAAAATTTTCAATTTTCTTCTTTTTCGGAGAACAACATATTTTGAACCAATTGGTCTACCACGCTTTATAGGTATATTAGATTTATTGATTGTCATACTAATAAGATATCCTGCAGGGATAATTAATCAAGCAGGAGTATTAGTAACTAGAACATGTGATTTACACACCTTTTAGGTGTCTGTAAAGATATCTGGTAATTGATTTACAATATTCTACACATAAATTATTCTTTAAACTTCTAGTTCACATTGATTTATACGTGTATCAAAATTAGATAAAGTTGGTATATTCCAACTAATCTTTTATGGTTTCAGCCCTTTACTTTTATCTTCCCCCTAATGGTGGGAAGACTGACTCATCAAATTGACAATCTAAAAATCTTGCTCTAAAAAGATTACCTATTAAAGGTTTAAGATATCTAATGATAGAAGAAGAATCAAAATTCACATAGATACCAAGACGACGTTAGGGACCTATTTTTGTTCTTTGGGGAGGTGATATGGAGATATATACCGCACAACAAAAAATTTTAAGATGAGATATATTTGATTGTTGATCAAACATAAGTTGTAAAGGTGAAAACTTATGATATGCAAATGGTCGAATACGAACTAAAGATGCAGCATGAACTATAGTATGTCCCCAAGCAGATACTGGAAGTTTTAATTTTATAAGCATATGTGTAGCAATTAATTACAAACGCTTTATAAAAGATTCAGTTGATCTATTTTGAGTGTGAACATGCACAACAGAATGTTCAACAATAATTCCTGTTGACATGCAATAATCGTAAAATGCTTTTGAAGTGATCTCTCATGCATTATTTAGACGAACTGTCTTAATAGAATGATCAGAAAATATTGATCTTAACTTTATAATTTGAGCAAAAAATTTAGCAAAAGCAATATTACGTGTTGACAATAGATAAATATGTGACCATCGAGTTGAAGCATCAATTAAAATCATAAAATATTTAAATGGTTTACAAGATGGATGAATAGGGCCACAAATATCTCCATGTATTCCTTGTAGAAATTCAGGAGACTCCAAATATAATTTAGATGATGAGGGTCTTACAATTAATTTACCTTAAGCACAAGAAGCATAAAAATAATTATCAGAAAAAAAGAATTTTTTAATTTTTCAATGGATATCCATTTGTATTCTTAATAATACGTCTCATCATATTTGAATCAGGATGGCCAAGACTATCGTGCTAAAGTATAAAAATTTTAGGATTTGTGCACTTATGGTGCATATAATACATCTTAACCATTTTTATTTTTATATAGTATAATTCAGTTGATAAACTTGAAAATTTTTCTAATATTAACTTCTAGTTCAAATTAGTACCAGTGATATATAAAAATTCAATATCATCATCGTTCTTTGTTTCAATATGATACCTATTACGACGTATATCTTTAAAACTTAGTAGATTTTTTTGAAATCTACTAGAATATAATGTATCATCAATATATAACTTTGTTTCATTTGAGAATATAAGATGGACTCTTTCAGAGCCTTCAATTACATTTGCAGTACCAGATATTGTATTAATATTAATTTCATCTAATGTTAACTGTAAAAAAATATTTCTTATCTCAGAGAATTATGTGAGTTGTACCACTATCAACAAAGCATATGTCGTCCTCCATAATATTAAGTTTATTATACTTTATCTAGTAAATAAAATAATTATATTAAAAATAAAGTCTAACCTTATTATAATTTTTTAGAAAGAAAAATATCATGACTTATAAAATAAAAATAGAAAAAAAATAACATAACTATGAAAAAATATTCTAATAATTAACATTTTTATCTCCTATCAAATGATCAATTTGTCACCCATGTCTTCAAAAAAATCAGAAACATCAAAATTAATAATTAAAGGATGCACATTATTATTAGCAGGGTCTATAGCTTCAGAAAAATTTATTTCAATATTTTTTTCCTTCTTTTTTAGTGATGATTTGTAAAGATCGAATAAATATTTTAGAGTACGGTATATTCTTGACCAATGGCCCTTTGTTCCACATCTATAACAAGTAATGTCATTATTTTGCACATTTTTTCATGAAGTTTTTCATTTTTGACCCATTTTATTTTATTCTATTTAGCACATTTGCTTTCATAATTAGTCGAGAAATTTTTTTTTACCACAACTTCGTCCACGACTTTGAGAAATTGTTGCATTCACTTCAGGGAATGATTTTGAGCCAGCAGGACGAGTTTGATGATTTTTCATTAAAAACTCATTATTTTGTTCAGCCACAAGTAAATAAGAGATTAGCTCAGAATGTTTTTTAAATCGGCGCTCTTGATATTGCTGCTGCATGAGCACATTCGAGACATAAAAGGTAGAATATATTTTTCTAATATATCTTTATCAGTGATTTTTTCTCCACACAATTTTAATTGAGAACTAATCTTAAATAAGACTGAATTATATTTACTTACAGTTTTAAAAATCCTGCAAATTTAAGTGAATCCATTCATATCGAGCTTTTGGAAGAATCACTGTTTTTTGGTGTTCATATCTTTCTTTTAAAGAATTTCAAAGGGCTAATGGATCCTTAATAGTAAGGTACTCAGTTTTCAATTCTTCATGTAAATGATGTCGAAGAAAAATCATTGCCTTTGCGCAATCCCGTAGAGATGTTTTGTTTCTTTCCTTAATAGTATCTCCAAGATTCATGGCATTAAGATGAATCTCAGCATCAAGTACACATGATAGATAATTTCTTTCGAAAATATCGAGGGTAATAAATTTAAACTTTATAAAGTTCGATATTGCAAAGACACTATATTTTAAAATAAGAGTCTTAAATTAGATAGTTGTATACATATACATTTAATCAAGAACCACATTATGTATATATACACAAAATTCGTTGCTATCAACTTTTCTTTATATATATATACACTCAGTTATACTGAATCCATACACAAATAAATAAATAAATAATCTTTATTCATGCAATTCAAAACTTTCATATTGCATTTGTTAATATATAAAAGAATAAATTGAATTGCTTAACAAAAAGTCAAAATTATCTTTTATGTACATATATATATATATTACTAACCAATAAAGAAATAAAGACATAAAACTTGAAATATAGTACAACAATATTTTATAAAGAAGCAACTAGAAATAATTTATGATAAACATTATTATATTTGTATATAATTATCATTAGCAAATCATCATCATCATATTGTCACCACCAGCACATGATGTTTTACGCGATAAAGACCAAGTATCTTCTGAAGCACCATATTTTAATCATATTCATATTCTAAATTGTTGGTAGGTCATAGTATCGAGTAAAAAAAAAATTTATAACTCTGTTACGCTAAAAATATTTTGAAAATCGGACCATTATACAAATCAATTAAATTAAAAACATATTTAGTTAATAATATTTCAATTCATGCATTTAACATAAAAATATATGAACACATATATAGAAATATAAAAGAAAATTAGAATAATTACCTTAAACTTGAATATTTAGAATAAACAAATTGGCTAAAGTTTCGTGCTGATAACGTGTTATAAATAAAGAAAAGATAAGATAAATAGAGAATGGGAAATCTCTATATTTTTAAATTGTCTCTAATGAACCATCTATAATGTGATATTTATAGTGGTATAAGTAGAACTTAGATGAGAAGAAAAATTACAATTAAATTCTAATTTAAATAGAATAACACTAATTATAATCTTAATAAGATAAAATTAATCTAATAAGTAGTCATTCATATATTATTTAACATATATAAATATTACATATATGTTGAATATATATGATAAAAATAAAAAAATAATATAAAATTTTAAATTATAAAAATATTAAAAAGACTAAATAATATTTTGAAAGAAAGTATTTTATGTAATTTTTTATAGAAAATTTACAAAAATAATTTAAAAAGAAAAAATTACAAATATACTATATAAATAAAAAATTTACAAATATACTATACAAATAAAAAAATTATAAAAATATGATTTATTTTTAATATATGTTGAGTATATACTTAATATATATATATATATATATTATATTTAGCATATATATGAAAATATAAAAAATATTTTTATAAATTTAAAAATATAAAACTATAAAAAATAAAATAGGATAAAAATAAAATTTTAAAAATTATATTTTATGTAATTTCCTCTTTTCTTTGCCTAATTGAACAGAGATCCGAATTCAGGTTCTCCAACTACAGTCAAACCTGGTTCAGATTGACTCTGAAATGGTAACTACAAAGGTCCATGAATTTGGGCCGAACTCAATAAAGGCTGAATAAACCAAGAGTTCAGAAAAAAGGAATCAAATTCAGATGTTGAACCCGGATCCGACAGCGTAATTACTGTGAACAAATCAACCTGACCGGACCATATCCAATTTCTTCTTCCTCCTTTTGCAACACTTTCAGTCGATCAGAAAACCGAATTGAAGTTTTTACTTTTCTTAAATATGGGATCTTCGGGCGATTCAAATTCCTCTTCGCGGCCGCCGCCTCCATCATCTTCTTCATTCTCTAATAATTGGAAGGAGCAGATATTCATCCCAACCCTCCTCGCTGGTGTTTATTTTTATTTTTTTAATTTTTTTTGGATACCCATATCTTGTTTTGGTTATCAATTGTCAAATTCGGAGTTTTCTTATACAGGGATTGCCGGTGGAGGAGTTGGGTTGGTGTCTAAGCATCGAAAAGTTCATGGACTCGCTAATATTTCTGCTACTTATGCTGCTAATTTTGCCATTGTTACTGGTTGCTATTGCGGTAATCATATCTCATATCTCTCTCCCTCTCATTGTATGATCTTCACATATGTTGTTGATTCTATTACTAATTCTAAACTAGTTGTGATTTGTGCACTTACCCAATATATATAATATCCTCTTGTTTTGGTGGGATTTTCCTGATGTTGATGATATACGTTTGTGCCTTTAAATTTATGGATTGGAAGAGACTTTGGACTTCAGTTTTTGTTATTGGAAGAATGCTTTTGCACTTCTAGTATCCATGTTTAACTTTTTGTGGTGTTTTATTGTATTCTGCGACTCTGCTATTATAGACTATAACTCTGCTATTATAGACTATGTAATTGGTACTCTCGATTTTCCTCAAATTCTGGGCAAGGATTGAAAATATGATTTTCAGTATCTTCATTTTCAAATATGTCAAGTAATAACCATGAGGTGTTCTTCTTTGGGAGATCCTTTGTTGTAGGTATAGGCAATTTATAATCATGTCTTTTTGTTCTACACTTTGCAGATGATTCTCTTGACTTTGCTCTCTTAATCTACAATCAACATTGAGAAGCCTCTTATTTTATAGAATCTGTGCATTTGTCTCCAATATTACTAGTTTCTACAGTTGATTATCTACTTATAATAAGATTAAGATTTGAGGAATGTGTTGTGTTATCTAAGTAGGGTGATTGGGGTTGGTGATTGTTTGGAAAGATGCATTGGTAACTGGAATTTTATAGTAACTTTTTTCCTTGCGCGTGTTTTTTGAATTAGAAGTGCGATTTCTGGGATTTTGCAGGGGCGCGTGAATTTGTGAGAATAACAAGGAAATCAGAACCTGATGATCTAATAAACTCTGCAATTGCTGGAATTGGCAGTGGAGCTCTTCTTGGACGTCTTCAAGGTCAAGTTTCAGTTATCAATTCCCTCTCACGTACACAAGTCTTCATGTGTCTGCATGCGTTGATGCTGTTGTTTCCTTTTTCCTCTTTTCACATATTCTTGTAAATGATTAACATTTATCATGCTTGATTTGTCTGCATGAGATGTTAAGTCGGAGTAGTTACGTGGAACATGGTACGTCTCGGGTCTTGGTACAGGTACGGGTATACAATACGTCATTTATTTTAAAATGAGGTACGCTTGGAGTAGACTTAGTTGGTACGCCAATTTAAATCGCAATACGTGAATTATTTAAAAAATTTACACTTAAAAGAATTTTAAAATATTTACTATATTAAAATTTATTAATAAGTAGAATGATAAAAAAATAAGTAGCAGCATATATAAGTTATATTATACAACATATCTAATAATAAGATAGAACAAAAAACTAGAAAAGTTAAACTTCATGATCGCCGAAGTACCTCGTATTGGAACATGCGTCGCAGTTCGCGGTACTTGAGTGGATTGAGCGAATTAGGTAACTATGAGTCGGACAATTCAACTCTAGCATTTGATTGCATTTAAGAATTTTAGAACTTGCATATTTTTGAATTTCGTAGTATCATTTTCAAGGTTCACATAGGACTATCCAAAAGAAATGACAATTTCATGGCCTTCTAATATCTCCTTTCTTCTTCATGGAGCACTATTTTTATCTGATTCTATATATAGTTTGACTGCAATATAGTGACCTTTCTACCTGTTAGATTGAATGTTAAAAACTTATAAATTCTTTGAACTGGGATATGGTTTGTACCGGAGTCATGCATTTGATGCTCTAGTTTTTATCATACATTCACTATACTGTATATATTTTTAACAATTAGATCTCTCTTATTGAGAACGTTGGATGGGGTTGGGTTACATATCTGTAGCACATTTCAGCTTGGTGCCTTCTTAAACAATGAACACTCTTCTACTCATTTTCATTCCGTTTCCCTCTATATTGATTTATTAATATTATATGTATATATATTTTTTGACATTTTAGGTGGTCAATTTGGTGCCTTTCGTTACTCGATCATATTTGCTGTTGTGGGAACCACAGTGGATTTTGCTACTATTAAACTAAGACCCACCTTAACAAGTTTCAGAGAATCAATATATGGGGAAAAAGAGAAGAAAGGCAATTGGTTCAAGTTGCCAGAGTGGTCTCCCATTCAAGTACTTGATGAGGAAGCCCTTGCTGCTAAAGAAGCTAGGAAAAAGCAACTCTACACCCAGAGAGGCCTCGGTAAACTAAGCAAAGAAGAATCTTGAGCAAATCTCTTTTTTTTTTTTTTATCATTTTTAAACCCGAATGTTGTCAGCTCAATATATGCAATAATCTATATTTTTTTTTTGCTTTTTCAGCAAATTAGAATTGCCTATGAACTAATTCTGTAGCTTTTGGAGCAGAGGCGAAGAGTTGTTTTTTGGTTATTCTGTTTCTTGTGGCAATTGTCATTGTTATACACCTGCCAATACTTGTAATCAGTTTATAGCATGTAACAATTTTTAGAAAAGCTTCCTGAACTAATGAAATTTCCTGGCAAAAGTTGACGGTACCATCTTGCTGTTTTGATTCAACTATCGACAACTAGCATTTATTAGCAGTTATATCTAGCGCTTTGTGATTATTGAACAATTAGGCATCGAAGCACTGTGGCTTCACGCTTACAGGGCAGCGATAGAGTAGACAGCCATCAATTGGATGTTCAAAAGCCTACCTCTAGAATCCTATTGCAAATAGAAAACAGCAATGTAACCATGGAAGTCCAAATGCAAATGTATCTTGTCATGTATCTGTACAAAATAGCAAATATTTTTTAACAATGTATTTTTTAATGATGAAAAAACAGAAGTAAAAACCAACAACAACAATACCAGCCAGACATCTCATTCACCAAGCAAAAAATAAGGGATAAAAAGTAAAATCTGTATCAAATTGGCCTTTCTTTTGCAAGCTTCAAATATACACAACATATAAATCTTGAGGTAGGCTCAATAACAGAACACCAATCATCTTTTCCTACCACTGATGACTCAATCTGCCCCTTTTGTTGTCATGGTGGATATTGCATAGGAAAATTCATTTTGATTCTTCTAGGCAGATCAAGAGTTCCCAAAAGTTGGTGTTTACGAAAAAGACAAGATAAATTATCTTCTGAATGCAATTAGATATGCACGGGAAGCAGAAAATCTGTCCCAAAGATAGAAAGTTGCTTTGTCTAAAGCAAAAAAGCATAGGAATATAACCTTGGCTCCCGGTTTTCATTTACGTGTGATCAAACAACTAGTCCAACCTAATCCGAGACTATCAAGCGATCAACAGTCAACTACGTTCACTCTGGATAATACACACTAGCATTGTTGTGCACTCAGGATCTCAGGAAAGTAGAGAGACGAGAGATACAAACTCTAGTGTCACACGACCCTTAGATCTCGTGTTGATGACAAAGTGCTCAGGATATTTTCTTAGTAGCATAAGCAAGCCATACCAGGGTTTCCCTTTGGATTCAGGACCAGGCCAGCTCTCAGATGTCAGATACCTCCTCACTCTACTATGATGCCAGACGTTGCTATATTGTTCCAACAACTGAACAACAAATAAAACTCCCAAGTAAGCAAGTGAAAGCATCCAAGGCCCAGACACCACATAAAGAAGTAACTAAAACCAGGAAAAAAAAAGGTAGTGGACCAGGACACAGCACACTTCGGAAAATACGGAGTGGTACTGAAAGCCTTTGGACATCTTTTACAATGTAATACAAACATAGCCAAATGATATATACTATTTTTAAAGTTATCTGTTGACATAGCCAAATGATATATACTATGTTTAAAGTTATCTGTTGATGAAAACCAAAATTAAAATTGACTCAGCATTTTAACAGAATGATCCAACCTCTAGTGACATAACTTATGACATGCATCGTAAAGGACACAAGCCATTCACAAATTAAATAGCTTTGTTCTGAATCTGGCAGAAAAGTTATGCAGTTGCATTGTAAGGGATGACCATAACTATCTCTTTATGAGGCAGGTAGAACAGCTCAGGCAATTGACAAATTTTGATTTGCATACACCAACAATTGATTTTTTTTGAAACATCACATAAATTATGCAGCTTATCCTGCATAAAATTTGTTAAAAGTGGTACTTTCAAGAAAAATAGAGAATGTCATCCTCCACGCTAGAGCAGTTGAAGTTAGGTAAAAATAGCATCTAGTCTAGATTAAAGGGATTGAAGGGGGTAGACTCAAGAATTCAAATTCTTCCAGATGGCCAAGGGAACAGTATGTATCCTTTTCTATAAAGTGAAATAAGCCAACAGAAAACCGATATAACCAGGCTTTCAAGTCATAGCAAGAGAATTTAAATGAAACTTCATCAACCACCCTATGGATTATACTGAAACTACAATGATTAAAGGGTATGCAGCTAGTTTTTTAATATGACAGAACTACACATTCCAGGCATTTGAAGAACAAATTATTCAGTAACCAAGAGCAAGAGGTGGTTTTTGCAAGCCTGTGAAACTAAGAAAATTTACATCATTGGAAACACCAATTGAAGACAACAACTAACCTCAGTATGAAGTTTCTCCATCGCCATCCATTCTCCAGGACCACACATATCAGACAGCACAGTAGCAACAGATGACACTACATCTTTTTCCTCCAACTGTAGAAGTTGCTGATTGTCAGAATCACAATCTACCCTTGATCTTCCATCAATTTTTTTCTCCACAGGAACTGGGCATGATACCATGACAATGACAATGACAGAATTATTTAAGTAGAAGTTTTGCACTGAAACATAACTCTTGGCATTTTGGAATATTAATTGAAAGCAATTTATTCATGGGTGATTGTGATGAACAATGATTTGGGTTTTAGAGGGCATAACTGAGAATTGCCTTAGCCATAAGTCAGGACTGAGGTTACTTGGAGTGTGGATCACTCCAGTAGGCAAAACGAAAATGGAAACATGAAGCTTGGTTTCATAGAAGTGGGAAAAGAATATGACATCCAGAATTTAGAACACTTTGCAGGATTGCATATTTAATAACGTAAGAAGAGCCACAAAGATTTTCTTCTATTTAATAAGTACAGAAAATTAGCATCATAAAATCCTGTGTTAACAACTTCAATGCTAGAAAAAATCTTAAGATCCCTAAGATGTTTTGATTCTCTATCCATGGGTGTTTACTTCTCATAAAGCTAATTTTGATAGTTCCAAATTGCTAATGATCTGTAATCTGATCATGAAACCCAGATTGCCAATCACTAGAGATCAGCCATTTATGGTATGGCCAGTGCTTCCATCAAATATTCGCTTCACAGAACAGTTCAAGGCATAAATGCACTCCCCAAAGACAAATCACTGAAACTAAGGCATTGCAATCGTTCTTAAGAGTATTAGGAAGTGATGGAAGACAACAATTCATAAAATACCAAGAATGGTTTCAAATATTATAAACTAAAACAAGAAAAAACCACGAAATCATTGACAAACAGAACTCATGATAAAACCTGATGAAAAGTATGCAATATATAGATTATATATATGCATTTTTTCATATTCAAAGCATCTGTGATAATTAATGCATTCATTATTAACATTAAATATGCTCGAGTCAAAACAGAAATTGGGCTCATCCTGTCATCAGGCCAAGTGAAGAGAAAATTCAATAGGCTATGCTTTGAAAAGAAAAATAATGGGTTATGCTTTAGTTTGAAGGTTTTACTTGAGGTTGGAAAAATATAAATAGTTCAGCCAAGAAGTAACAAACCTGGACAATATTGCTCCTACCAACAGAAAGAAAGGATAAAAACAGGGGGAAAACAACACCAGAACAGAAAAATTCAAAAAATTATGCAACTCAGTTGTCATAGCAATTGATCCAATAAAATTGTAGCAGGAGGAACCATAACCAATCACTGACAATAAACTAACCCTCAAGATATCAATATACATTTTTTATCAGCACAAATCAAGAGTACGTTAAAATTGAGTTTTCCTTCCCAGCTCTCACCCTCAATATATGCCACCAAATCTAAATAGAAAAATGGAATCACTCCAAAAACTATTAAAGGATCATGTACTTTGATAATCATTAAGACCAAAAAAGATACAAGAATTGAAACCCAAGCAATAGCCAATGCCAATATGAATATTGGCGGAAGTTCAAATGGTCAAAACTGAAAATTTGAAAGCTAAACCAAATTACATTAAACACTTAAGCCCATCATAAGATTTGGATGAGAATGTCATAAATAAATTTGTATCTACATACAAGTAAGATTTTATATCTATACATAAAATTTTCAGCTGTGCGTATTAAAAAACAATAATCCTCAATCAAAAGCAGGAAAGAGATAGACCAATCACTTCTACTAACCTAATGCTCCAGCCAATCCCGCTTTACCACTGGACCCACCACCCGAACCATATCCATACCCATCAAACCCCTCTCTTCTCAACTTCTTTCCGCCGCCGCTGCCGCTACCACCACCAATCTCCTCATTATCATCATAATCGTCCTCATAAAACTCTCTCCCTCTCCCTTTCTTAACTGCCGCCACCGCTACAGGCCCCACCATCCTTTCCGCCCCGGCAGAATGATAACCGTACTGAGGAACCACCGCCGGATGATGTCTGGGCCCAAGATGACCTCCCAAAATACTTCTCACAGGAAGTAGAAAATAGAACTCCTTGTCCCCAATTTGCAACAGATCTTGTGAATCAAGCTTAACGGGAGGGTTACCGGCAAGATGAAGTACACCTTCGACCAAGCATCCATTTTTTCCAACAACCTCAAGCGCGAATCGACGGCGAGTGAAGTCATAGAAAATGCGGGCGTGGTGACGAGAGATGTTCATGCCACCACCGAGGCTGGAGAGATCGACGTCGACGGTGGATTTCTTGGAATTGCGGCCCAATATGATGGAATAGGTTTGCATATAGTACTCGAAATCTTCACCTTGTAGCTTTGCAAAGCCGGCTTCTACGTCGCTGCCGGTCGTCCCCATGATCTAGGTTTTCGGATAAATTCGCGTGCCTTCAGAGGAGAATTTTCTTCTGGCTTGTTTAATAGAATAATTGCTCGCTTTGTTTATCGAAGATGTTTGGTTACATGTTTTAGCTCATCCCACCTTGCCCGATTTCGGTTTTATTCCAAATTGAAATTCAACCACTTCCAAGTTACAAAGCGGTTAGAACATGGATCAAATAATTAATAAATTATTTCTTTAAGAAAAACAAAATTAAAAATATAAATTTATCTGTCAATAATTATGCATAAATTCGGGCACAAATTACTTTTTATATTTACATATGAAATTTATTATTTTTGGTAGTTTATGGTTGGTGTAACATATTTTATGTAATTATAACTTGATATAATAATTTTTCTATAAAAATCAATACAAGTTAAAAAATAAAAAAAAAATAGTGATATTGCCCAAGAAAAACAATCCTAAATTGACAAAATTTGCAATTGAGTTAAATTTTCATAAATATTTATTTTTATTTTTAGTATTAGATAAAATTACTTTTATTTTATTATACTTTCTTTTCTAAAATATTTTCTAATCTTTTGTTATCCAACATCCTTAATTCTTTATAATCCAGTTATTCATGAGATGAATTATTATTTGTTTAGATTTATTTAATGAAACTATATATATATATATGAAAATCAAAACATCAATTATGTAAAAGTAAGAAGACAATACAATTAAAGAGGAAAACAAGATGATCAAAACTATCCCAGACCAGCAAGTTTCCCAATTACATCCAATCTACGATCCTCAAAGATAACCTCAAAATCAAGTCAATCTACTAGGAAAACCATAGTTACACTCCAAAACTGAGGACTAGTATGCTGAAGAGCAACTCTAGCAATTGAATGAGCTACTTTATTTGCTTGTCTCCTAACCCATGAAAAAGAAAGGCCGACAATACTTTTGCTAATCTCCTTACAATCATCTATAATTGTTCCAAATTCAGAAATATTGGTGGAGTCACATGCGATAGCCTCAAATACCTCTAAGCAATTTGTCTCCATTATTATATTTGACCTACTGCTATCCTTTAGCCAAGATAAAGCTTCATGTACACTGAGAGCTTCAGCAAGTCGTGTATCAAATACACCCTGCCAGTGCTGAGAGAAAGCCTTGCAGAATTTCCCTTCCGAACCGCTCATAATAACCCCCATATCCGTGCCTCTGCCATTGTCATATATGTCTTGAATCTTAGGAGAATCACACTTCAAAAACTTGTTCAAAAGATTTGAGAGCTCAAAGTCCATATAAACTCCATATTGAAATCTCATATTTTCAACGTGGGATTTCTAAATCTCATACCTTGGCCAATGGAATCCTAATAATATATTGAAACATCTATATTGCATTTGAACTTGCCATATGGAGGAGCGGTCCATGCACAGCTTGTCGGGTGTTGCACTCTATCAACTGCATGCAGGTGCGATGAAGCTGAAACTTGAGTATTAAGTGTGTGCCATTCCTGCCATGCATAAGAAGCAAGATTAGTTAAAGTTGCGGGATCAATGGGCACTTTCTTCCAAAGCCATTTGTTACGGCTGCTCCATAAGTGCCATAAAGAGATGAGCCTTCCTTGCCAAGTTCAAATCGTCAGATTGTGAAAAATAAGCAATAAAGGAGTGCATGCTATCAAAATGTTTAATCTTCGGCGCCACATCTATTTTCCAAATTCTGCTCCACATATCACTACCTTCATAACTATGGACCACCGATAATGAATTCAATGCTAAATGGTAACCACTTTTCACAGAATAAGATCTTACTGAAACTATAAATCTTAATTTGCTCTTTTAGATATAATCATTATAACGATAGGAATTAATATTATAACAAACACATATTGTACAGATTTATATCATTTATGTGTGTATATATATATTTCCTTTTTTACATAATGATGAATCAGATATGATGAAATTATTGAACTAAATGAATAGTATGGGACATTAAAATTCAAATTAATATTGTTTATATACAATGGTGGAACCGGTAATTAAATGAAGAGAAATAAATTTTTCAAGCCAAAAAAATTGCAAGCAAATTAAAGATAAAATTTAAATTTTTGTTATTTTATATTATTTATTAAATTCTAAAAATTTATTAAATTTTTTATATGTCTTTTTATTTTAATTATTGAATCTATTAATTTATTTAGAAGACTTTATTAAATTAAATTTTATAAAAATATTATTTTAAATGAGAATATTAGTTTTATTCAATTTATAATTAAATTATAAAATTCTAACATTAACCTAAATACTTAATTACAAATATTTAAATATTTACTAATTAAAAAAATATATATGATGCAAAAATATATATATACATATAAATTATATATATAATTGTATATATTTATAATTATATATATTATATTTATTTATAATTATAATTATGTAAATTATATATAAAATTATAAATTATATATATGTGCGGGAGGAGGGGGATGGGAAGGAGTTCATTGCCCCCCCCCCCCCCCCCCCCGGGATGGGAAGGGGTTCATTGCCCCCCCCCCCCCCCCCCAAGACATCCTGCCTCCGCCCTGTTTATATATGACAATTATTTAGGAGTTTTGGATAAAAATTCATAAGTTTGGCACATAAAAAAAATAAGAACCTATTTTATTTGCTTTAAATAATTGTTAGGATCGGTTTTATTTTTAGTTCTAATATAATATTTTTTAAAAAAACTTTATTTATTTTATGATTTGTCATAATTTTATTACCTTGATGTTTATTTATTTTATGATTTGTCATTATTTTATTATGCATGAAGTGGTTTAGTTTCTCATTTTTATTTAACTTTTATACATACATATCATACAATCAGTTTGAAAATTATAGATTTTATAAGTTTTTAAACCATAAATTTGATAATTTTTCATAATTTAAAATTTTATCTTTTAAAATATATTTAATATTTTTCAAAATATCAAATTTATATTTATAAGTTACTTTGTATGTTCACAATTTATTAAATTATTACAAAATATTATTAAATAAAATAAAAAATATTTAACTATATCATATTGTATTATATCAACTTTCCAACCATGTCGTTGATCACTAGTTCTAAAAAACTCCTCTCGATAGGGGTTTTCTTTTCTCTAAACTTTGAGTTTTAAGGTTCTCATTTCCCTTTGATTCATTTTGGATCATTAAGGGGTTTCTTTTTCTCTTCATTTATTTTCTTTCTTTTCTTCTTACATTCTTTGCTTCCATACATATCACTCTTAGATCCACTAACGGCAGATTTTGATGCTGTTAGAGATTTGATGAGTTCTTTAAAACTTACCGAAGAAGAGCATGAAATTACCAAGATCCTAATAGATCTTGAATTACAAGCTTTACAGGATTTGAAGATCTCTTTATGCTTAGTTGGGAAACTATTGACGAAGAAAGAAATCAACGTCTTGGCTTTTCGTACAATTATGCTCCGTAGTTGGAAACTCCTAAAAGGCTTCAGTTTGTGAGAAATTGGGCAGAATACATTTGTGTTTCAATTCTTTGAGGAGGCAGATAAAAGGAGGGTATGTGGAATTAGGTCTGTGGTGCTTTGATGATCATTTACTATTGTTACAAGAGATGCGAGATGAGGATGTTCCGTTTAAGATGGAGTTCAAGACATGTGCTTTCTGGGTAAGGGCATATGAGATCCCTTTTAAACTTCTTTACCATTGACTCTAGAATTGGAGAGTTGATCAATATAGATGAAGGGGAGAAACTGGGTTGGAGACAATATTTGAGGTTTCGTGCCTCTATTCCCATAGAAAAACCTCTACGAGAGGGGTTTTACTGAGAATGGCAAACGGTGGGGTTCTCTGGGCTAGATTGAAGTATGAACGACTCCTAATTTTTTGTTTTAGTTGTGGGAGGATGGGGCATATCCTTGTCAAATGTACCTTTGAGCAGAACACAGGGGAGGGTCAATATGATGCTTGGTTGAGGGCATCGCCCATGAAGACATTCCGATTGAAATATGTGACAGAGAAGGCGAGGGAGGAAAAATTGATTAATACTTTGAACAAAAAAGAACATGGTTCCCAATTTTCCTCGTCACCAAAATGGCAAGATTTTAACAAGATGGATCAGAAGGCAACTTATGCTAAATCTTTGATGGAGATACTCAAGGAATTAGATACTGCTAACAAGGATGTGAGTGCAGGTGATAAAGCCAGTAATGCAGAAGCAGAAGAATATGATAATGAACTTAACACACTAACTCGGCACAACATTACTACAGGAGTTGAATTAATCAATGCAACCTCTCATGATTCCATGTAGGTTGTTATGGAGAACAATCTAGATTCAGTGTGCCATACTCAGCAGGTATTATATGTTGACCATTCTAATCTTGGCCAAATAGATATCATTCTTGGTCAAGAGCAGATTACTAATGAGTTCAATAACAAAATTAAAAGTGAATTAGTTGAAAATTTCATGGAGGGATGTGTTGATATGCAAGGCAGGGACTTAATAAGTGGTCATAAGATTGGGGGTATAAGTGTTGTGGGTACCTGCAAAAGCAAAAAACAGATCCGGGAAAAGGAAGAAATGAAACTGAAAATGGTGGAGCTACAATCGCATGAAAAGAGATGCTTCTCTGAAACTGATAATATGGATTTTGAGTATGGAATTGATACTGGTAAGAGACAAAAGAGAGATGGTGCAATGGAATCCATGATTTCAATGGAGGTGACCGTCAATAGAATTGATGTTTGCCTAGAAAGATGAAAATCATCCATTTCAATTGTCAAGGCTTAGGGAGTGCCTCGGCAATTGTAAAATTAAGGCACCTAACTCAGGCGCAACTCTCTAATGTTTTGTTCCTTATTGAAACAAGATCTTCGGGTGAGCAGATGGAATTTATCAAGAACTCCTTGGGCTTTGCTCATTATTTTTCTATGAGAGGTGAAAAGAATGGAGGGGATCTTGCTTGTTTATGGGATGAAACAGTACAATTAGATTTGTTATCTTATTCTAGTCATCATGTCGAATTCATGGTTACTTTTTCAGGGATGGATAATAGGTGGAGATGGATTGGTTTCTATGGTTGGATAGAGTGGAGGAATAAACATTTATCTTGGCAATTGTTAAGGCAATCATATACTAGATCGAAATTGCCATGGTTGGTCAGTAGTGATTTTAATGAAATTTTGAGTCATGATGAAAAGTGGGGAGGGAGCCAGAGACCAGACCATTTAATTAATTCATTTAGGGAGGCTTTATTTGACTGTGAGCTACATGATATTGGATTTCAAGGATATCCTTTTACTTGGGATAATATAAGATCAAGGGAGAACTTTATTGAAAAAAGAATTGATAGACATTTGGCTTCTTATTCCCGATCTTAATTATTTGAACAAAGCATGGCATCTCACATTCTTCATAGTGGATTTGATCACTTACTGATTTTCTTTGATACAATAGGATCGACTAATGTTAACAAAAACCTTCATGCTTCAGGTTTGAAGCTATATGGGGTAGAGATCCAAATTGTGTGAAAGTTATTAAGAAGAATTGGATATAGGCAAGTACCAATTGGAACTCTTGTATAGATAATTCTTAAAAAAAGTTGTTGGAATGGAGTCGAGAAGTGTTTGGTGATTTGAAAACTAAACGTCAATAACTAATGAGGTAACTCCAGAGGATTGATAATGGAGTTGAAAGGCATCTCCGGCAGAGTTTAAAAGCGGAGGTAACAGAATTATCCCTTAGAGAAGAAATCATGTGGCATCAACCATCCAGAGTTCAGTGGCTGAAGGAGGGTGATAGAAATACAAAGTACTTTTATGCTGTAGCTTCCAAAAGGAAAATAGTAAACCGTATCACTAGCTTGTAGAATGATTATGGCATGTCTATAATAGGTACTATCCGTTCAAGCCATGTTATTGAATTTTATCGAAAACTTTTTGCATCTGAAACTCAAATGTTGCAAGCAGATGAACTAGACTTTATTCCTAAAAACGTTACGGCTGAAATGAATCATAGACTAGATCATCCTCTTAATTTTGATGAGGTTTTTACAGCTCTGAAAATGATGCATCCATCCAAAGCACGTGGCCCTGATGGCTTACCTCCATTATTTTATCAGCATTATTGGCATGTTGTGAGTTCTGATGTAACTCATTTGGTCCTTAATATTTTGGAAGGTGGCTCTTTGCTAACGGGCTTCAACCATATCCATATTTGTCTTATTCCAAAAATTAAATAAACAAAAATAATTTCAGATTATCATCCTAATAGCCTCTGTAATATTATATGTAAAATTACAATAAAGGTATTAACTAATAGATTAAAGATGATTATAGGGGATATCATTGATAATAGCCAGAGTGCTTTTGTGTCTAGGAGATTGATCATAGATAATATTTTAGTAGCTTATGAGATGTTTCGCCATATGAGGTTGAGTGGACCCAATAAGAGGAAACCGATGTCTATTAAACTGGATATGGCTAAACATATGACCGGGTGGAATGGACTTATTTAGAAGCAGTAATGGTGAGGTTGGGTTTCTCCAGCCGATAGATATCTTTAATTATGAAATTTGTTTTCTCCGCTTCTTACCCAGTCCTCATTAATGGGGAACCAACTAGTCATATAATCCCTTCAAGTGGATTAAGAAAGAGTGACCCGATTTCTCTATACTTGTTTCTCTTATGTACTGAGGAGCTATCTGGCTTGTTAAAGAAATATGTAAGCAGAGGAGTGGTTCATGAAGTCCAAATTTGTACGAAAGCTCTAGTTATATCTTACTTGATGTTTGCAGATGATTGTGTATTATTTGCCCAGGCTAACATGTCAAAGTTGAAGACTATCTTAGATATTCTTTATTATTATGAAAGAATTTCAAGTCAAAAGATTAATTTCCATAAGTCAAATATTGCTTCCAACAGTAATGTGGAGGTCGACTAGTTGAACATCATGCTATGTATTTGAGGCTTCTAACATTAGTGGGGAGATAAAAAAAGCAAGTATTTTACAGAATTAAAGATAGACTTTGGAACAAGTTACAGGATTAGAAGAAAAAATTCTTGTCATGGGCGGGTAGAGAGTTATTGATAAAGGCAGTGGCTCAAGCTATTCCTAATTATGTGATGCAATGTTTTTCTTTACCTGTCGCACTTTGCTAGAAAATTCAAGCTATGATTTGCAGGTATTGGTGGGGGAAGAAGAATAATGCAAGAAACATGTACTTGTGTAAATGGGAAATTTTATGCAAGCCTAAGAGTGAAGGGGGCCCGGAATTTCATGATATTAATTCTTTAATAAAGCACTATTGGAAAAATAGGGTTGGCGCCTATTAATGAATCCTAAATCTTTGGTGGCTTGAGTGTTAAAAGTTAAATATTACGAAGGTTCGAATTTCTTAACAGCCAAATTAGGAGCAAATCCAAGTTATTACCTAAAAAGGTCTATTAATAGGTAGATCTATCCTTGAATATGGAACTAGATGGAAGATTGGTGATGGGGTGAAAGTTCATTTATGGAGTGATAAATAGATCCCCCAACCCACATCTTTTCGCGTGATTACTCCTTCACGAGTAGTGTCTGTTGATGCCAAAGTATCTTGCTTGATTGATGCTGAGGAAAATCATGGAAATGGGATATGATCTTGAACCTTTCTCCTGGTAGATATTGAGAGGATTCTATAAATTAATATTGGACTATTAAACAATTATGATAGATTAGTGTGACATTTTCATAATAATGGTGATTGTGTTATCAAAAGTGGTTGTAGAATAGCATATGATATGAAGTTTTCCACAAACTCAGCCTCTCTTCTCATCGAATTGAAGCAACTTTTTGAAAGAAGCTTTGGGAGTTAACCACTTAGCCTAAGATTTGTAACTTCCTGTGGCGAGCAGCTTTGGATATCCTACCGACTAAAGCAGTTTTATAAAGAAGGATACAAAGTATGCCAAGTAAGTGTGAATTTTGTGATGAAAATGAGACTATTATACACCTATTTAGAGATTGTTCCTTTACTTCTTAGGTGCGGACCTCATCAGAATTTGTTCAAAATGTAGGTTGGAGTGGTTTTAATTTTAAATATTGGTTTATGTCAATTTTTGAAAATTATAATTTGGTAGAGGTGAAAAAGTTTGCTCACTATTGTTATGTTATTTGGCTCCTGAGAAATAAAAAGTTGTATAATGGAGTGGAAGTCACTCTTGGTGGAGTTCATTATTTGGTAGCTAATTTTAGAACTTCTCTTATTGATTTATCATCAAATGACCGAGCCTTAAGAATGCAAAGTCTAGCTGACAAATACCCTAAATGACATCCTCCACCTACTAGAGTAATAAAATTGAATTGTGATGTTGGTTACTTAGATGATCAGCGTATGAATTTTGATTGTATATTTCGGAATAAAGAAAGACTAGTGATAGCTTGTGGACCTAAATGTGTCAGAGAAAATTGGGATGTTTCTATTGCAGAAGCTATGGCTATTGGTTTCAGGTTGTAGTTAGTGGTAAAACTCAACTTTAAAAATTTAATAGTGGAGTTTGATTGCAAGAACGCGATTGATAAATTGTCAAATGGCGCTGTGCTTCGAAATGGACTGGGTATTGCTCTCTCGGATTGTCACTCTTTGAGTAGAAAGCTATCTACTTGTGTATGGTCATTCATTCATCGTTCTAGTAATGAGGTTGCTCACGCAATTTCAAAGTTTGATTTTTTATTCCTATATTGTATTAATATGGTTTCAGGATAACTACTCAAGTGTTTTATCTAATATTTTGTATCTAGACTCTTTATCTTTGGCTTAATGAATACATATGTTTTATAATAAAAAAAATTTTCCAACCATAAGTAAATTATTTTGTTACTCATCAAAACAAGGCGCAAATATATAAATGCTAATAAACAAATAAAGAAACCGATGTATTTTAATCCCAAATATTATTAAAACTTTACTCAGCTTGTAAAACATAACAATAAAGCATGTTTTGATTGATCTTAGAAATAAAATAAGGATAGTCTTTCAAAAAAAGAAAAAGAAATAAAATAAGGATAGAAGTATTTAAATTTACAAGTTATATTTTATTTTATTTTTTAAATAATTAAATAAAATTTAAAGAATAATAATTATACTTAAGAATAATAATTATACTTAAGAATAATAATTATTATCTGAATATAAATTTAAGTTAAAATCAGTAAATATATATATATAATAAAATTTCTTATAATTTAGATAATTATTATAATAAAAATAAAAAAACAAATGAAATATTTACGTAACTACCTAAAAAAATAACTTTTATTTTAAAAATACTACGAAAAAATAAAAATATTTATACTTTTTAGCAAAATTTTAAAACTACATCATTATTCACTAATTCTTTTTTTTAAAAATACTCCATCCCTCACTAAAATCAATATTTTACTTCAATTTTTTTTTTTCAAATTTTACTATTAAATAAAAATATTCTAATAAAATAATAAAATTTAATATTTTAAATTATTTTTCATCATATAAAATCATAATTTTTATAAAAGGTAAAACTTTAATTTTTATTATAAAAAATAAATAATACTCATAAAAAAATTCAAAAGTAAAATATATAAAAATATATTAATAAAAATTATTAAATTTATTTTTAAAATAAATTTTATTTATCATATATATAAAAAAATAAAAATATATACATAATTTTATTATGTAAATATGCAGTAAATGTGCTGTAAATATTGTGTATATATTATATTTTTTATATAAAATATGTGTATTTTATATAAAAATTGTTGAATGTTATATTAATATTATGTGAATATTATGTGAATTTTGTGAGAATAAAAATTTAAAATATAAAATTAGATGAATATTTAAAATATTATGTAAATATGTTATAGATATGTGGTAGATATAATTTGTATTGTTGAATTTATATTATATATATATATTATGTATATGCTATATATATATATATTTTTTTTATACATTGAAAATATAATATTAAAATTTTTTAAATGAAAAATAAAAATAAAAAGTTACAAAAAGAAAAAAAAATTAAAAAGACTGCTCAAAGGGTAAAATTGAAAATAATTTTAGCGTGTCCGTAAAAATAAAAAGTGGAACTTTGGGAGTTGGGAGGTGTACAGTGTAAATTTCTCAAAACAAATCGGGCTGCGCCCAACATCTCTTCTATAAAACCTTGCTTGCCTCTTTCGTAAAACCCTTCTTCAGAGAGACTCGTTGATCAACCAGATTTCTTCAAGGGAAAAAACGCAGAGAAACAAAATGATAATACCAGTTCGTTGTTTCACTTGCGGCAAGGTAATTTATTCTTTATAGGTTTTATTGTCAGTTTTTTTTATGAGATGGTTTATTCGTTTGCTAGGGTTTGTAATCAATTTATTCCAATTTCCTTTTGTGTTGAAGATGGATGATATCGTAATTTGTGTGGTTCAGTGGGAAGGTTTTTCATTTCATGGTTTAATTTTTTTATTAGAAAAAATATACAGGAGAATACAGAAGAATGAGACAGAAGAATGAGAAAAGGCTTTTCTTAGTGTTTTTTTGTTGGATTTGATGTCTTATAGAATTAATTTTATAATTATATTTATGTTTTAGGTGATTGGGAACAAATGGGATACTTATCTTGATCTCCTTCAAGCAGATTATTCTGAAGGGTGAGTTAGTTATAGATTCTTCTTCTTTTTTTTCATTTATTAGTTTGTTGTTTACATTTTTCTGTCTACAGAATTGCATTTGTTGTTTTTATAGGTGCCTCGGGTTGTGACTTATGGTTCGATTTTGCTTGTTTAATTTACCCTTTATTGGTTTGCTTTTCTTGCATTGCTGTTTTTTTTCTTTTTCTTTTTTTTACCTTATACCTCATTGTTTTGGTTTTAATAATTGGATGGTGCTATTTACGCAATCAAAACAAGTAAATAAACTTACCTCTTAGAAGACAAAAATCACAGTATGTGCCTATAGCTTTTGTATTACAAATCTTGTTGCGAGGTGGAGATTGTAGTAGTAATTTGTATGCTATTATTTCTTTCACTATTACTTTCAAGTTTCACATGATCATGATCAATGTCAAGCTAGTCTCATCAGTTATCTTTTTTGTGTTATGATGTTATATTGCAAATTTTTAAGTTTTTGCATTTGATTATTCCACTTGAAAATTGACAGCATTATATAATCTGTAATTGATCTTTATACATTTTTATAAATATACACCTCACATCCCTCAGGTACATGCTTGTGCCTGGTGCATAAGCCACTTCAGATCCCTCAGGTATGTGCTTGTGCCTGGTGCACAGCACAGGCCATAGGTACCCTATGTGCCTTTCAGGTTTCACTCTTTTTGCTGTATCTATTGATACGAGGTAGCTAGATGGGAAAGTTAACAAGCTGACCTGTCTTTTTTTGTGATAAGGTGCTCATTCGTATAAATATTCGCCTTGTTCCCATTTGAAGGTAGCGTTGAGATAATGTGATGTTTCATACATATATTAAGTGCAAGCAAGAGTCATTTTTGGAAGGGTTAGGAACTCTATAGTTCTATCCAAGATCGTTGCAGCGCAGCACCTAGCTGATTGTTAACATTTCTTAGTATGCATGTGAAATTGGATTATATTTACGAACAGAACTTTCAGAGAACATGTTGAAAACTAAGAATAACATTTTGTTGCTTGTTGTGCAGTGATGCTCTTGATGCATTGGGATTGGTTCGTTATTGTTGTAGGCGAATGCTCATGACTCATGTTGACCTCATTGAGAAGCTTTTGAACTACAATAGTAACTGCATCACTCTCGCTTCCTCTGTTATCTTTAGTTTTGGAAACACTGTACTTGTTGTTTTATTTACAAATGAATATATTTGGTTGCTGATTGATAGACTGGTAGTTGTGATATTGACTTTTTAGTCAACATTCTTTGCTTTATATCATGCTGTATTAGTAATTATTATTTTCCCCTGAAAATAACTTTGAAGTTCCCACCATCTAAGCATTTTAACCTAGCTGCTATAGTTCTCATGAATAAATTCATCCAAGCTTTTGTAGTTTAATCATGCTTTTAACTATTTTATGGTTGATTTCAAGTTATGTAATATACATATTGTTAATTGTGACAAATTGCCTTGTGATTAGATTTTAAAGTTGCAATCAAGAGAATGAGAGGTTTTATTTATTTAAGCATGTCTTAAGATTGATCGAATCTTTTATACCAATCTTTTATACAAACTCTGATGTTTATTTGTTTCTGAATTTTACTATTGGATATGGATATTGTTTCCATTGCTGACAGAATTCTTTGATGCAGCTCTAGAGAGAAGTGAGGGCAGTTGAAGTAGAACATTATGGAGTTACAAGTGTTAATGAAGCTGCTTATCATAAATGTTCACCTTAACATGTGTAGCGACTGTGGAGTGGAAATGTGGACTACGGAGCGTACATTTGGGAATGTTCAAATATTGTGTCATTGTGTGAATGTTAATGGTTGTTTTTCCATGTTCACATCCCGGCGTATGCTTCATCATGTTCTAGATTTGCATTTTTTCTAATAACGAGTTTCATTTGTAGATATAGGCGAAAGTAAATTATAGTTTATTGTAGGTTGTCCCTTTTGTTATCAATGTAGGCACCATCAGCCACCCGGAATTTCTTTTTCTTGATGTATTTCTGTATTTCCTTATGTAGCTTTTTGGCCATTTCTTTATCATTGCAGGTAGAAAATTGGTTATTTTCAACTTTGAATGTGGAGGTTCCCATCAACTGGAAATGAAAGGTGGTGTTGTTATGGACCTTATCCATGTGATATGACTTGCATATAAAATCAAATTCATGCATAAGTCTATTCTTCCTATTATATAATAGGAATTCAGTACAATTCAAGCTATTTATCAGTTTTCTGCCGCTATCGTGGGTGACCTTTGAAACTTGAAAGCCCCTTTTCTCATGCTCAGTTTTTGGCTTTTTTAATAATTTTTAATAAATCTTTCTTGCAAGCCTTACATTTCTATGTAATCACATGCTTTTGTCCAAACAACAAGAAAGAAATGAAAAAAAAAGGAAATATATTTTTCTTTGGATGATAACTTGTAGACAACTCATGCTAGCTGCGATTTGACGACTGATTTGGCAATTAACAGAAAATTGCCAAATTTTTCCTTTTTCTTTTGGAAGGTCTATTAGAATTGCAAAACATCCAGTGCAAAAATGGTTTTCCAGTGATTAAAATTACACAGTGTCAAAATTCGGACGGAGATAAAGAGGGTAAAATTTTTAAAGAAAAAAAAATATGGACAAATTTATATTTAATTTTATTTTTATATTAAAAAGTTAATGTAAATAGTTAACATTAATATTTATATTTAATTTTATTTTTATTTTTATTTTTATATTAAATAATTAAATAATAAAATTTTTATTATTTTTATTTTAATGTATAAATATTATATTATATATATATATAATTAATTATAGTTTTGTATATCTTTCATAAAAAAATGTGTATTTAACATAATAAGTGTTACAATATATTTTTATTTGTATTTGGATGTATTGAATAATTTCTTTCTTTTTTCATTCTTAAAAATCATGAAATTTTCTTTTAATAATTATAAACAACAATATCAAATAGGTTATATGAAATTCTTGTGTAATTTATTATATTATTTTTTTTTCAATTTGGGTTTAGTTTAAGCATTTGCAATGCAATAGAACGAGCATAATAAGGATGATTGTGGTAATTCAACTTGTTGCATTTTGTATTGTTGTTTGAAACGGGAGAGAAATCTAATTATTGGTCATTAATGATGCATAAGCATGCTAATTATTTTTTTTGTTCCAAATTATTAGGTTCACTTCTATTTTATAAGAATTAAAAAATATTATTATAGAAGCTATTTTTATTAAAAATATAAATTTACATATAATTTTTTTATATACCTTTATTTTAATATAAAATATATTTAATAAATAATATTAAATAAGGATATTATAGAAGTTTAACATAATAATTTACTAAAATAATAAATCATCTATAATTAGAGACAAAGGAAAAAAAATGAGCATATTAATTTATGAATAATGGATTGGAGAGTTTTTTTATATCGGTAAAATAAAATAGCATAAACCAAATAAAAGAGTACATAGTCCCTAACATGGAAGATTACAAACGAAGAGAAAAGAAGTAACTTATAATACTCTTATATTCTATATATGTATAATATATATATAAATAATATATATATAATATATATATACGATATAAAAATATTATAATATGGTTTAATAAAAATTTTTACTTTTCAAATTTAAAATATTAAATACTTTAATATGTACATTCAAATAATAAATAAAATATTATTATAAATTATAGGTACTAAAATAAGTATTTTCATAAAAATTTTTGAAAAAAATTCATCAAAAATTCATCTGTAATTTGAACATTTTCAAATTTAACAAAATCCCAACCTGCATAAGATAACACTCTCAAATAATATTAAATCACCATTTCACTGATAATCTTCAATTCCTTCAAATTTCACCATTTCACTGATAATCTTCAATTCCTTCAAATTTCACAACACATTTATACTTATACATATATATATATATATATTTCAAAACACATATCAATCCACATTACAAAATTTTTCAACACATTCTTTATAATTTATAATATATATACATCAAAAACATAATATAATATATAAAATATCAAAATGTAATAAAAACATATACATGCTGGTAGTATTTCTGATCTTGACGCCAAAAAATTAACTCTACACTGAAAAACTCATATCGAGACCCGACCCGGTCTAGATGAATTCTCCGGCTCTACTAGATTTTTCATGTCACCTACGCGATGAATTACAATCGCACTAAACCAAAAGTCTAGCGATACAACTTTAATAATAATAAAGCTCAAATGTAATGACAATACACAATGCATATGGATATTATATCTCATATCATCTCATTAAAACATATTTTTCAATTATTTTACAATTCACATAAAAGCAAACACAAGCATGGGCTCAAAGGATCTAATATGTTATTTAAATTTCAGAGTTACCATTTTGGTCCATATTGACATTCAGTGTCTAGTCCGAAAGTAAATAATGCTCAACGCCTAGCCCAAAGACAAATCAAATAGTTGCTCAAAAACTAGCCATGAAGATAAATAATGAGGATAACCTCATAGGCATGCAGTCAAACACAAAACTCTGAAAATTGAAAAACATACTAGACACACAATTATTTTATGTTTTTCATCATCAATTTCTTTCTCATTTTTCCATAAACAAGCTAGGCACATTGCATCATTTTCTCATTATTAATTTGGTACATTGCTTCTTTTTTTTTCTCATTTTTCTCATTTCATATTATCATATATTAACATATAATCATAATGTATCACATTTTACATTTACAACATATTATCCAATTATTTTGGACATTTTTACATAGTTCACATTTTATACAATCTAACCATTACCAATGGCTTTTTAACAATGCCCTTAATACATACATAATAAATGATATTATCCAAACACTTTTAGTCATTTTTACATAATACACATATTTCATATTTTACACAATTTAGCCATTAACAATAGCTTTTCACAATGCACTTAATACATATACGACATTATACATGTCATAACACGTTATTCATAAATAATCAATATATCAAGTAGCTTAACACATTTTTCAAATCAAAATGTGTTAAGCTCAATGTAATGCAAACATGTCTAATTAATCCAAAGTTTATACTTACCTCTAAAAACAATCAAAAGTAAGTTCAAACATCACCTTCAACCTTCTCTTCCTACTTGTCCTTTAACACTTGGATGAGGCAAATCAACTCTCCTCAATGCCTATATCAAATTTGATCATAAATAATCATTTAGTATCACATTCTAAGATATTTCCAATTTTAAACCATAATTAAATATCATTCAAATAAAAATCTCAAAATTAAGGCTGACCATATTTTAACTTTGGAATCATACTAGGCCATTCAATTTGATATTTTAAGTTTATTTATATTATTAAAAATATATTTTAATATGTTTAAACAAATTACATTATAAAAAATACATACTTATGACCAAAATCTTAAAATGACATAACATTTTTTCTATTGAAGGTTTTTTATTCCAACTCAATCAATTTATTATTTCAAGCTTATATTCATCACTTTTATTACTAAACAATATGTTTTAACCAATAAAATTAAACAATTCAATAACTTTGAAGAATCACTTTTTTCAAAATCCTAAATCACCAAATTTATTTTCAAACTCCAATCAAACTCAACCAAATCTAATATTTGACTTTAAAATACTTGTTTCTGCCAAAAAACTCATTTAGAATCAAATTGCATAATTAAAATTCATGATTTCTCAAACCCTAAAAGTCCATAACCCTAAATTCTCTCTTCACTAATCTTTACCCAAACTTAACCATTTTTTCAATTCAACCTTAAAATTATTGTTAATCACTTAAAATAACTTTATACATACCAATTCTAATAATTAAACCATACTAATTCAAATACCCAAAATACGCATATTCAAACTTTTATGAAAATCTAAAGAAAGAAGTTGAAAACTTACTAAATTTGGTGAAAATCACCAAAAATTCACTTTGAATATTTGAAATCTTTCAATTTGTGGAGTATGAAAGAAATAAAATTCTTGGCTATTCTTCGATAGAGGTTAGACACTAGAAAAAAGAAGAAAAAGATAAAATAAAATAAAATATTTTTTTCTTTATTTTCAGTATCATTTTAAGCCATATGTATATTATTTAATAATTTAATATTTATTTATTTAATAATTTATTTAATTAATTAAAATTTTAAAAATTAATTTTTATTTAAAATAAATTATTTTAAAATAATTTTAATAATTTTAAATTTTTAAAATTTATTTATAAAAAGAACTTTAACTTTAACTTTTAAAAATTTAATTTTTATTATATTTTATATATATTTTACATTTATATACCACATATATATTTTACTTTTTTATTTAAAATTTTTTTATTTAAAATTATTTATTTAATTTATCTAATTAAATTATAATTTATTTTATTAAAAAATTTTGGGATATCACGTTACTAAGAAAACAGAACCACCACCTGCTAATCTAACAAGAACAACCATCAGCAAATAATAACAAAAAAGAAATACGGTAAATAGAAACCAAACAAATACAAGAGAATTCCGCCCTTTCACCACTGTAACTTCAACAACTGAATTAACAAATCAAGAGAAAGAGATCCAATAGCACCCAAAGAAACAATTTTTTTCCCCTACTCCAGAAGATAGTGGCAATGGCAGAAGCACAACTCCCCTTAGAACAGATTGGCCTTGACGAGAAACGGCCAGAGACTAAATCAAGGTTCAAAACCTTGGAGCGATTGTTGAACAATCAAACAGATGGAAGATGGATCTCAATCATCTTCCAAAACAACAAATCCCAACCTTCCTCATACAGGTCAGAATTTGAAGGAAAAGAATGATAAAAAATTCTTAAGTGGGAGATTAAAATAAGCTCAGATATATTCTTAATGAGCTGACAAGACTGGTTGCCCACAATATCAATGATTCATTTTGCATAATCAACGATCGGGACAAATTAGAGGGCCAATAAAAACCAAGGGGACAGAGAAAGGGCCGAAATGAAGCTAGGGAAGGTTTTCTCTCTAGCAAAATGGGTGGTTCTAGAGCCTTGGATGAACCAAGCTCCCCACCGGCCATTAAGTGAAGCCACAAAAAAAAGAGAAGCCAAAACTCCTTCGTAAAGATCTGTGGTCATTGGTTGATAAAAGGAGATAAATAAAAATTCAGATCTGAAAGTAGAATAGATAGATCTAAAAGAAAAATTAAAAAATAAGACAAAAACTAAGAAAAACGAAGAAGGATGAGATTGCCGGGAGCCAAAAAAGGCCACCAGCAGCTCCAAAAACAGCCTGAAAACCACCAAGGATTGAGACAAGAAAACCACTTTACAGACAGAGAAAAAGAGCGAGTTTCTCTCAGAAAGACAGAACCGTATGATTAGAGAATATTATACTTTGAACTTTTCCTTGTTATATTATATTTGGTATATTTTATTTATGATAATTATACATATACTTCCTCCCTTCTAATTCAAAAAATATAATTTCTTTTTTTATTTATCTTAAATTATACCTTATATTTTTTTTAATAAATCAATTAATATATTAAATTTTTATTTAATATTATTTATTAAAAATATTTAATAAGTATACTTTATAATCAAATAAAAATATATATAAATTTATATTTTTAATATAAAATAATTAAACTTTTTTAAAATTTTATAAAATAAAAAATATATTTATTAATTTGAGACTTATAAAATACAAAAATTATCCTTGTATTTTTTTTTGTTCAGAAAATTTATCCTAAATTGTTGTTGTTAATAATTTAAAAGCAACATTATAAGTGTCATATCACTGATTAAGAAATGATAAGTTACATTAAAAACAATTAATTTACCCAAAAATAATAGAGATTTGTCCAACAAATGACATGACAGAGAGCTGGAGATTCATATGATGAACTTGTTCTTGGTCAAACTTGAGAATAAAATATTCCTCGTAGATCTTTAATTAATTTCTGTATTTCCCAAATAAAAGCAGTACGAGGCAATGGCCGAATGAAATTTATTTTTATGTCATCTTTTATTTTTTTTATTTTTAATAATTAAATTATATTCATCTAATTATTTTATTCAATAATAATTATTAGCTATTAATCAAATGCTCTCGCTATTTTAATTTGATATATTCATTTTTCATTTTACAAAAAAAAATAATTATTTTTATTAAAATTATAAATTTATATATTTTTTTTCATAAATTATATTTAATAAATAATATTAAATAATGATATTATAAAAATTTAATATACTAATTAATATATTAAAATAATAAATAAATTATAAAAAAATGAGTTTATTAATTTAAAACTTAAAGAACAATTATTAAAAATTTAAATTTGTTACCTTTTAAAATATCTTTTATTTATTTATTTATAATTATGTGTATCGCATATAATTCATATAATCTATTAATAATTTATAAATTTTTTTAATTATTTAAAATATAAAATTATAATAATATTTTAATCACATTTTATTTTTCAAATTTATATTCTTCATATTTTGTCTTTAATTTAAAATGTGCATTAAATACGTAATACTATTTACTATGAGCTATTTTATAAATAAAAATAAACACAAAATAAAACATGTTTGTTGATACCATTTTATAATTTAAAAAAGGCTAAATAATTATAAAGTCTTTAAAATTTTACATATTATCTTAATTTGATCTTATTTTTTAATATTTATTTTTTGTACTTTTATATTTTTTAAAAATTAAATTATTTAATTTTTCTAATAATATTTTCATTCAAAATTTATTAGTCAATAATTTTGATATTATAAAATATTTTTTTCTTTTTTATATATGTGTGTCTTTATTATTTGTTAATTTTATTTTATATAAAAATTGTCAGTAAAATAATATAAGATATTATTATATTATTTAAAATTATTTTTTAATATTATTTATAAAATTTGAATATATAATATGAATGAATTGTCTGTAAAATAATAAAAAATATTATTTTTATTATATAAATTTTTTAAAAAAAAATTTATAAAATTAAAATAAATAATATGTAAAAAATATAAATTAAATTTAAAATAAATTTAATTTAATGAATATTAAAAATAAATATATATAAATAAAAAGTAAAAAGTTATTTTATGATGTTATAATTATCGATTTTGGATGAAAATATTAATAAAATAATAAAATAATTTAATTTTTAAAAATATAAAATATAAAAATAGATGCTAAAAATATATAAATTAATTAGTATAATTTATAGGATATCAGTAATTTTGTAATCATTTAACTTTCAAAAAATGCAATATCAGTCTCACCAAAATTCCATGATACTGTAAGTCACCCAAACATTTCCTAGACGCCAAAACGGTTTTTTTTTTTTTTATCGAAAGACGCCAAAACGTTGCGTCCCAGTCCACTTCACATCTTTTTTTTCATTTTAAAACCATCCGATTTCAAAAATAAATATATATTTCCAATAATTTCAAATTTATAAATATACATAATATATTATGGACTTGAATAAAATTAAAATATACAATTAATTAATTATAAATATTCTACTATAAATTAGTAATTAATAATAATAAATTATTAACTATTAACTATATACGTATCTCTTAATATAATAAAGTATAGCTTATAATAAATATTTTAAAGTTAAAATGTTAAATATTTAATAAAAAGATAATTTATATATTTATTAAATACTTAATAAATATAAATTTTATAATTTAACGAGTTAGCATGTAATATATAATTATTTTATTATTAGCAATTGTACATATTATTATAAATAATTATATAATTATTTTATTATTAGCAATAGTATATATTACGATAACTAATTATACACTTATTTTATTAATTACTGTTAAATTATCTTATAATAAACAATATAAATGTGAGTTATTCTATATTAAATAAATAAAAATATGATTTAATTAATATAAAAATAATTTTTAAAATTTTAATAACTGATTTTTAAGATTGGTATTTCTAAATTTATATTAAAAAGAAAAAAATTCACAATTATTACTATATAAATATATATATATATATTATCAGATTTGTAAAATATATGAAAATATAAAAAAATTATATTTTAATTAAAAAATTTCAGACTGTATAATTTGAATGCTTCTGGTCTATCTCGGTTCAAATTAACATTTAACTTGTTTGTTACTTGTCCAATCTCACCCCTATTCAGCATTCACCATCACTCCAAATCTCTCTCTCTCGCAGAGCTGTAGCGTGGGCAAAAGCCATTATAGCTCAGAGATACACTTGCCCTTTACTGATTTCACGTCCATCTCGTCTCCATTTCCCTTCCTTTTCTTTCTTTGCTACTTTGAAACTCATTTTTCTGTATTCAAATGTACTGTTTCTAATAGCCATTTGCCCCTGTCTTCAATGAACAACTCAAATGCAACTCTCTTTAGATCCAACCCAGCTTCGATACTTTGATTTTTAACAAAGCAAGCATAACCCATTATTTTTATCTCTTGAAGGAAAGGAAAAGATTGAGCTTTTTTTTTTTTTTTTGAAAACATGGGTGTTTTGAGTGAGTCTTGGTGCTTTTGTAAAGGAGTGGGCAAGTCGGAGAAAATGAAGGCTGCTCTTTTCTCCGGAAAGAGTCCTGCTATGGCTACAATCTCTTGTTCGGGCAATGAAACATCCGGTACCGGTTTCCTGATCCACCGGAATCTTCTATTGACCGCTCATGTTACTATCCCCTCTGTGGCTGCTGCTGAGAGTGCGGAGATCCGGGTCCATAATGGCGTCGTTGCTACTCTTGTTCCTCACAGGTTCTTTTATTTTTGTTGTTGACATTTGTATCTGATTGTATATTTAGTATTTTTGTTTGTTTGATGGGAACAAGTGGGAATCGCCATTAGTAGTTAAATAGTTGTTGGAGATTGATTTTGAAATAGTGAAGTTGTCTCTAGTGAGACAGTGGATTGTTAGTTTCTATTAAGTAAAGGTGAGATGTAGATTTAATTGACTAGTCTGGAGAGATAAAGGAAAGAATGGTATTATTGGAAATGGTTTCTGAATTGGGATTTGTATTAATGCGGTGGTTAGTCATGCTTTCATATGGAATCTATTCATTATTGTGCAACCTTTTAAGTTCTGGATTTATACGATTATATGCTTGTGTTGTGTATTAGAAGATAAAAATTGGGTAAATATTGTTCTTTCCACTAATTAAGGAGAAATGAGCATCCTTAATTATTCTTTTTGTTGCATTTATTATTTGTAATTATGTGTTCTCCATCATATCAAAGGAAGTGTAGAACAGTTTTTTGTTTATTTATGCGGCAACTAATTGCTTGCTACCCTTTGTTAAAAATTCTCCTGCCTAGATACTGTATTCTTGCGAGTCCCTACTTGCTAAAATGTGCTTTTACGATATAAATTTCTTTGTTTCTGAGTTTATGTTGACAATAGTAACATATGCAGTGCCATGGTACATCCTATTCAGCTATTATTTTCAAGGCAAAGAAACTTGCTTATACCATTTCATTTTGAGATGCTCTTGAATTATATTTTGTTCAATTCATTTCGAACCAAATATACCTTAGTCATTAACCTTTTTTTTTTCATTGCTTGATACAAGAAACATTATAGCGGGATCCATGTTGGAAACCTATCTGTGTTTTCTAACAGGATACAACTTTGAAATTAAGGATTTATTATTTTAAATTAAAGAAAAAAGGAGGTTAGATGTTGTTGATCAAATTGGAGTCAAGGTTTATGGATAAGACAATGATGCTCTGTTTGCAGCAAGCGAAGATTCTAGTTGCTGAATTTTTGGGCAGTCTGAAAACCTTACTTTCTAAGGTTGCTATATTCCAATTTCATGGTTCTGAACTTCTGGCATTGAAAAGCTGTTATGGAAGGTTTTAGACTTGTGGGATTAAGGTTTCGGATGGGGAATGAGAAAAATAAGTACTTAATTTAATGTGAGAAAGTTGTATGTCACAGAGAACCAAGACAAATAACTTCACCATCAGGAGGAATAAGATACAACATAGTGAACATATATTAGGCACATGTACCTAGAAATGAAAGCCACTATGATGGAGAATAGGAAGACAAGAAACACCAAATTCAGACTTTTGAAGAGACAACAATTTCCCAGGGTTCTGGACAGCACAAGGTCTTAAAAGAGATACGTATAGGTGCTCTTCACATCTATTTGATGGAGAGATTTGAATGTGAAATGTCCTCTTGGATGTGGCTGGGTATTCTTTTTGATGTTTTAACTTGATCAAAGAGTATGTTGCCCAGTGTTCAACTGGGCTTGCTCCATTTGCAATTTTGCATAGGTGCTCTGCAGATTATTGTGCCCTGATCTACATTAGCCTTTTTGTTTGGTGCCTTGTAATTTGACTTTGGTTAAGTGGTAACTTGCTGCTTTCATAATTCTGTTTATTTATATTTGGTGGTGTGACTAGTGCTGCCACGGCGCCTGTATTGACATTGTACTCTTGGAAGGGAAATAGACTAACATTCCTTCCAAATGGCTTCATGGTTTGATCTGCAATGCATTTTCTCATCTGTTGTTCAATTGCAGGTTTTTCATCACTAGTTCAGTTCTGGACCTTACAATAGTGGGCTTAGATGCCATGGATGGAGACTTCAATGCCCAAGGACAACAGCCTCACTACTTGAAGACTTGTTCTAAGCCAAACTTGGATCTGGGAAGTGTTGTTTACTTTTTGGGATACATGGAGAAGGAAGATCTGACAGTTGGTGAGGGAAAGGTGGTAATAGCCACTGACAATCTCATAAAATTGTCAACTGATGGAATAATATGGAACCCTGGATCTGCTGGATTTGATGCACAAGGCAATCTTGCTTTCATGATCTGTGATCCTATGAAATTAGCTACATCTCCCAATACCAAATCTTCCTCAACTTCATCCTCATCCTCAGCATCCTGGAAGAAGGATTCTCCTATGCAGTTTGGTATTCCTATTCCTATAATCTGTGATTGGTTAAACCAGCATTGGGAAGGCAATCTTGATGAACTTACCAAACCTAAATTACCAATCATTAGACTGATGTCCACAGGACATAAGAGTGAGCATTCTTGTGCTTCCTTCTCTCTCCGGCAAGTTTTTAAGTCAGCAGATGCAGATAATGATGGAACTCCTTCGTCATCATATACAATCTCTAAACTTGGGGAACATGGACCAGGTTGCTCAGGTGTAGCAGACATTGCAAAGGAAGAAATCTTAGCTACTGATCTGCATACTGGCCATGTGCAGGGAATCCTGACTCCAGAAATTTATGAATCGCGAAAGTTGACTGCAGCTTCCATTAGGAAAAAGGAAAATGATCAAATTCAGCTTTTGGATATTAATTTCCGCACTATGGCCCCCAAAGCTACTGTCCAACCACATTTGGGTAATCTGCTGCCCCCAAACTCGGATGAGAATTGTGTTAATGAACTTCCTTTGCGGAGCCCATCTGGTGAAGATCAAATCAGGGACAGAGGAAGTGTTAGTCCTGAAGCAGATGCTGAGATTGCATCTACTGGTTCAGTAAATGGGGCCCAAAGTGAGGTCCGGTCTAGTTCCTCTCCAGTGGAGGTTTCTGAGATGTATAATAATGGATATACCAGTGAGGGGGAGACTATGTACTCTGCAGAAACTGCTGAAAGCCGAAACTATCCCAGCCCTGGAAAGGGAAAGTTTCAACATGTGGGAAGGAGCCAGAGTTGTGTGAGTCACAATAGATGGGGACATCCTGTCCATAGGAATCCAATGGCTCGTAGGTCAATGTTAGAACAGCAGAGAAGCTTCATCCATGGAAGGAAAATGCATTCACAAGGAGCAACATCTCAAAGGAGTAATGACTACTTCAGTCCAACTGTGTCATCGATAATGAAGAAGCAAAACAACTTAGAGCAGCCAACCAAACCCAAGCAAAGTGCTGTTTACTCTTCTCCCAGGTGGGTGTTATGATAATTCTAGATTAACGTGATACCAGAACAGCTCAACATAATTATAGCGTTTTTTGTGTCGTTTGGATTATATCCATCCAATTGCATATAATTTAACTAATTTATTGTTGCCATGTGGAGACCAATCTGAGATAAATAAGAAAATTCAACAAGGTTGTAGTTCTCATCAGGGATTCAAATGCATGATTATGTACACAATTTTTTTTAAAAAAATTAAATTCCTGGTCGAAGGGGCTTAAAGAAAATAGCGAAACTTTGGATGACAAATAGACAGGTTTGCGAATGCTTTGCATTATTTCTACTATTTTTCTTGTTGGTAAACTAAGGTTAATGGCCTTATAACTGTTAATGTGCTACCATTATTACATGAAATGCGTGATGAACACTAGAATGCACAGCAATACATATGAGCCTCCTCAGAGCTCAAAATACAGTCGCCTGCTCTTTTTTTATCATTATTATTACATCGCCGAATAAAAAGAAAAGATAATTATTTTGACAATAGTTCAACCCTCAAAAATTTAACTACATAGTATCAAGCACAAGAAAATTATTCAAAGCAGCTGCAGCAACAGCAACACACTGCCTTATAACAGTAGAGAAGCAGAGTGAAAAAAGAAAAAGAAAAAGGAAAAATTGATGCCAAGCCACTAGTTTTAGGCTTTCAAAACCGAAGAACTTCATTTTAAACAAATCTTGTCAAGGGATTTCAAAATGATATCAGTAGGATGCCCATTCAGGTCTTCCAGGACTTACATCATCAAAGGACATGGTAACAGCTGCATCTGAATTGAACCAACCAAACTTTTCAATTAGCTTTTTGATAAGTATACCAGCTAAGTATGAAACTCCTGAAGCCATAAATCCTGCAACAACATAGTATAATACAGTCTTGATGTAGTTCTTGGATGTTGTTCTGACATAAGCTTTACCAATGGCAAGTATAGTAATGCATAAAAGAGAAGCTGCTGCAACTACTGCTAGTTTATAATCCTTATTGTCACTCTTCAGGAATGAAAATCCATAAACAAGAGGAGGTACTAATCCAAAAACAAGGAATGATAATATGGAAACTGTGGCATGGAGGACGAAATTCTCTCTCTTTCCCAGTAGTTCTTGGTAAGTATCTATTTGTTCATTTGTCTGATTAGAGGTCTCTCCAGATTGTTGATTTTTAAGTTCCCTAAGCTGCAAATTTTACAAGTTAGTTAAAATGCAAGAACCTTGGTTTGGTTTAGTTATGTATTGAACCAAGGAAAAAATTTCTCACATTGTGTCCAATCATGAAAAGTCCACCAACAAGGTTTGCCAATGCCAAAGCCATGATATTCACTGCAATTTGGAAGTAATGGATTAAACGGTGCAAGATTAACAAAGTACAACTCTATATTTCGAAAAGAAAGAAGAGAGTGAAATTTGCAATTGTTTCTGAAAAGTTTGGTGGAAATAGAAAAGACCATTTTCTAGAGCAATGTAATTTTGAACTTACGTGTGGTAGCATCAGCACTCGCAGCAGATGTCACAACACTTAGGCTTGTAATTGATTCTATTAATCCACCATATACAATGCTTTTTATAATTTCCAACTTCTTTTCATTTCCTTGTTCAGAAGGTAAATTCTGTTCATCTTCATCAACATCCACAATGATTGATGCAGTCGGAGGAATTACAGTTTCAACTGTGTCTAATTCAACATCAGATATCATCTAAAATATGAGAAATGCATAATTTTCTAAGACTAAAGTAGAAAAGTAAAGAAACATTACAGAGAAAAAGCATAATTAATGAAAGTTTACTGCCAAATTGTTTTCAATTTATCATACCCGTGTCACTCTTTTCAACCTTAACATCAGCTTGAATGTTAAGTCCTCCATCAGGTTCAGTCTTTTGCGAATATCCGTCATCTGCATAATCAACACGCATAAGTACTAGTGATGATCAAGAAAATAAAATGATAACTATTGCTTAATTGGATGATATTAGTAACTCTTTAGAAAATGATTCTGATACATAAAACAAATTCAATATACCTATATTTTCATCTCCTATTGCATCATCAGCTGAACTTAATCCTCCCCCAGTTTCAAAATCTTCTTTCTCTGCAGAGTCTGGTTCTGGGTAAGCCAAATAATCTTTGCCAGTTTCCTGGGGTTTGGCAGTTCCAAGATCCTGGCTTCCTCCAACAGTCTCAGTAGTTGGTAGCGGAACAATTTTTGGTGGTGGAGCAAGAATTGTTGGTGGCAGAACAATTTCTGGTGGTGGAGCAAGAATTGTTGGTGGCGGAACAATTTCTGGTGGTGGAGCAAGAATGCTCTCATCGGGTGGTCGAGGTCTAGTTTTATCATGTATGTTTCCCAGCAAAGGATCTCTTTCCATTAATGGATCTTGGGCAATATTACCTTCTGCTGCATCAGAACATGAAGTGAGAAACAAGGATTGACAAAGAAAACATGAGCTCTGAATATATATCAGCTCAGCACTGCTTCATTGAAATCATTGGAACAACAATTATAAAACTTTTAAAACAGATAACAACAATTTAAAAGAATTTTTTGCAGAAGTAAGTCTAACCTAATCATAAGCAGAAACTTGACTTTTGCATTGTAATTTGCATAATTTTACAAAGGGACTGAACATGGGGCCTAAAAGAAACTACTGTAGAATTAATTATCACCTGTTAGATAAAGGGAAAAGCAAACATAGCCAATCATCCAAATATTTTTCTCGCTGCTTTACTATCTGGCATGGTCCATCTCTGCCTAACTCAAATCATTGAAAATCAAATCTAAATTTTTCCAGGAAAATATGCCCAATTTCGTAACAATGACTCCATAGGGTATGCTTCAAGCTAGACTTAAATTTCTTGTGAATGGTATCTCTATTATTACATAATTTATCCAAATTATTTAGTCAATTATTTAAAAAGATTGCATAAAAAACATCACCTTGCTCATTCCTCCTTTGTTGCTGATTGGGTATAAAACTACTGACAAACCAATTACCTGTTGAGTAGAACAGAAAGGTTAGGTTTAAATATCAGGATGGCAGTACAATGGAAAATTTTAAGAATCTATGCAAATACAGCCAGTTGTGCATTGGTCAGGTTTCGGTCATATATCAATTCTACCAAATCCAATAAAATACTAATAATATCAAACACCATATAATTTTGGGTTTTGTCGGACGGATTTAGATTCAAATGAAAAAATAAACTCAAATTCGCTAGACTAATAATATCCGAGTCTATTTTAAAAATCCAGCCAATTTTGACTAGTATCTCATTATGAACCGATTGAATTGGTCTCAAACTGTTCAGTTTGGTTCAACTCGGTAGGGTTCAAAAAATCTGCACAGGTCTTACATATCAATGACCGCTCTCCCTCCAAAAAATTAGAAACGTACAATTTAAAAATTGAAGAATCTATGCAACAATGGTACCTGCAGGTATGAGAAAACTGAAGCAAGATGTGCATTTGAAAGTATCAGGAGTCTCTGGAATTAATGCAGAATCAGTGCCCCATTCACGAACAAGAACCTTTTTTATGCAAGAATTACAATTAGGACAGACAAATTCATGTGCAATTGGCTTCTTAAACACTTGATCCAGATATATTTCTGTTTCATCTTGTCTAATTTCTCTTATAACATCAATTGTTGTTCCTCCATTGTTGGAAGACGTAGCATGTGAAATCTGTTGCTCCAATGAAACAATGGAGGATTGTAATAAGCTTGCAGTCTTTGAAATTGTAATGTCAATATTATTTGCTTCATCTTTAGAGCTAGAGAGTCCATCAATTAGCTCACTTCCTGAAACCATGCAAAATTAATAATGATAGGATGAGATTTTTATATAAGAAGAATACAAATGATAATTAAATTGAATTTTAAATTAATTCTTATTAAACTTATAGCACGCTTGATTGCATAAAAATTTTATAAAAGTTAACTATATAATCATGTTTAACCAAATGATTTATTTAAATTAAAATACTGGGCTTACTAAATTTATGTTTAACCAAATGATTTAATTTTACTAAATTAAATTTTACTATTGAGGGGTATATATATTTAAAGAGAATCATACCCTTAGTTTAAGACATGATAAAATAAGAAAAAATATTATAAGAATAGTTTAGATATTACTTAAACTTTTTAAGTTGGGTTACAGCTAAACAAGTTAATATTTTTTCAATCAATGTTTTTAATATTTTATTGTATCTTTCAAATACAGTAATATAATCTTTTTTAGTAAAATATAATTTCGGTAATATACCTATATAAAATACATTTTCAGTAATTTATTTTTTCAATAATTTATCAAACTCATTATTAGAATTTGATTTTTTTTCGGAAAAAAACTCATTACACCCTCTGAATTCTTATTAGAATTTATTATTTTATACCTAGTTTTTTTTTTAATTCACAAAATTTTTTAATGCTTAATTTATTAGTTAACACAAAAATAATAAGTTATTACACAAAGTTTTTTTTTAACAAAAGAATCATTACACCCTGAATTTTTATTAGAATTTATCATTTTATACTTTATTTTTTTAAAAAATTATTATTTTATACGTAATTTTTTTATACACAAAAATTTAATAATTCTACATTATCTTAGTTGGATATATATGGTCAAAATTAATAGAACTGAAAACATAGTTTTCTTTCAAAAACTTAATGTCTAGTCCTCAATTTTGTCTACACTTTTTATTTAATCTATATTTTCTTAAAATATCTTAATATAATTGACCTATCATTATTAAATTTTTTAATAAATTTAAATATTATATTTTAATAATTTTGAATATTGATATGAAAAATGTATGGCTCAAGTTTATTATATATTGGCAAGCAAAATAATAATTATTACATGAAGTGTTTATATAATTTTAAAACTTACAAAAATATGATGACTTCGAAAAAAAAATGATTGAGGTAATTTCATATAAAAACATTTTTATAAACAACTTTTTTAACTCAACTTCCATCAGGTATAAATATAAAGACTAGGGGTTGTTGTATGGTAATAAAAAAAATATTTATATAATTGGTATGGTAATAAAAAAATATTTATAGTGCTGTAGAAAAAAAATTTGTTTACACAAAAGAGAGCGAGAGTGAAAAATTAGGAGCCCACTTTTCAATGCTAGCATTAAAAAATTCAAACCATATTAACCTCTCCTATATATATAAGTCATAAAATCAACCTAATTTCATTTAATTTTCTTTTCGAGCGTTGGATTTAATCTCTTTCATCATATCTAGTGAAAGTTAGAATACATAAGTCGAAATTAAAAAATATATATATAAATAAAATATATTCATTTATAATTTAATTTTAAAAATCGAATCCAAAATTATAAAAAGAGACAAAATTATCTGCATAAATTAAATATTTATTTTTTTAGATGTTGGCTATCCTAAATGAATTAATTCTTAATTTTCTGAGGCATTTCCTCACTGCTCTATAAAAAAAAAAATAAGAGATTGTTTAATAAGCTAATTAATATATTTACAAGTAAAAAATTAATAACATTATTTAAATTTGCATACCTCCATTAATCTCTTGAAAATTGGATATGGAAGCTTCAACTGCTCCAGTGGTGTTAGTTTGGCCGTGTTGGCGAGGCGGTCTCCCTCGCAACCCCACCTCCGCCACTTCCACCTCCTCTTCATTCCACACCTCCATTTCTCTTCTTAATTTTCTCCAACAAAATCTCTCCTCTTGCATTGTGTTTACATAAAATTTATTAGTCAAGTCAATGAAAAAAAAAAAAAAAGAACATAAAAATTTCAAGCTATAATTAATTACCCAAATCCGGGCGAAGTCAGACTTTGAAATAGAGGGGGATAAATTTTTTTTTATAAATTTTAGTTTTTTCATAATTATTTATCTCTCTTTTTGTTTTAATAATATTTTATAAATTTATTAATTTATTAATAATATATTTTTATTATTAAAAAATTAATTAGTAAAAAATATTAATATATATGTGTATGAAATTTTAAATTTATAAGATTGTTCATAATAAAAATAAAATAAAGAGAAAAAAATTAAATAATGAATATAATTTTTTAAAAAATAATTAAAATAAATAAGTACTTTAATTCATTAAATGAGTTCAAATTAATTTAGTTAAAAAATTTATTTTTTTATTTTTTTTGTATTTGTATATTATAAATATTTTGTCAATTTTTTTAAAAAAAAAACTATTGCATATAGAATAAATAATTTATTGTAATTTTTTTAATTTTTTGTAAAAATTTAAAAAAAAGGATACTTTAAAATTTTTTTAAAAATATTATATATATATAAAGTTTCAAAAAGAGAAGGGGTAACTGTTCCTTTCTGGTAGCCTCGCCAACACCCAAATTACTGTTTGGTCAATATTAATAGAATTAAATATACCTCGTGAAATGCGTGGTTGATATTATAGTACTATATATGTATTGTTCAGAACATGTTCTAATTAATTTAATTTAATTAATGTGTTCATATCTCCTAAAAACAAATAATAAATTAAATTTGTCAACCGTTTACTGTATTTTCTGATACAATATGTCACTATATAAACCTATTGAATGCATTGTCATAATCATGAATGGGAACATCACATGGCAAAACAATTTTTGTATTTAAAAAAAAAAATCCATTCCCACTCGAAGATAAATTTTATAAATTTTATTTTTTTTTAAAAATAAGTGCATAAATCAATCCAACCATTTCTATATCACCTGTCAAATGCAAAAAAATTTAATAAAAAAAATAAAAATTTTAAGTTAACCAGAAATATTAAGTTCGGATTTTTTGATACACAACTATGTTAAAATTCAATAAAAAAAATATTTATTATTTTTAAATTTTACTCCTAGACTTTAAAAAAATAATTTTTAAAAAAATATCCTTGAGCTATTAGCTAGTAATTAATAAAATATCTATTCATATAATAATAATAATAATAATATAACAAATAATATGTTTATTGTTGTTCGTGCTCGAACTATTAATTGCATTTGGTGGCTCTAAATTATTTTAGATGTATTTTTTTACTTAATATATTTAGGTTATTATATACATGTAATATATTTGATATACTTTATTTTATAACTTTACATGTATTTTATATAATGAGATATAAATTTTATTATAGCCATATAATATAATTATTTAAATAATTATTTTTAAATTTTAATTTTAAAAATTACCTCTTTTACATGTATTTATCAAATATATTTTTAATATATTAAAAGTATACTTCACTTTCAAATATATACATTTAGCATGCATTTTATGTATTTTAATATATCAAAATAATTGAATATTTTTGAAAAAAAAAATTAAAAAGTACTTACATAGTATAATTTTCTTTTAATTATTTAACTATATAACTTTAAAATAATAAAAAAAGATATTCTCTTCAATAAGAATTTTTTTTCTTTACTTTTTATAAAATACGATAATTAATTCTAGAAAAAATATTTTTTATTATTTTAATTTTTTATTCTTTAGTCTATAAGTGTATAAATTTTTCTTAAAATTGAAACTTTAAAAAGCAAATTTTAAACTTACCTGCAATATTTATTATTATCTTTTTTTGGTGCTGTGAACTCGATCGCAATATCTTTTTTAACAATAATAATAGTTTAATGTATTAAAACTAAATTTTTTAAGTATATTTTGAGATTATTTTGTAAAGAATTTTGGCCCTCCCTAACATTTAATTCTGCATTTAATTTCAAAAAATTTGAGTCTAAGATGTTTAGTATATAATATGAATGTATATAGCAATTAATATAACTTGTTTAGCACTGCCCACTGAAAGTAACAATAACCAAATAATCTTAAAAAACTGAATGAAAGGAAGGAATTAAGGAGAAACATAAATTAAGAAATAAATTTATTGAAAAGTACCTCTGTATATCCTTTCATTGACAACAGTACTCCGCCCTCGTCAGGTTAGTGTAGTAATGGAAGCTAGCTAGCCGAGAATGTGTTATTGGATGGTGGAGTGGGTAATGTAATTAATTTGCAGTTAATATAAAACTGGTAATAATGATAATAAGGTCTTGCGAGAGAAAGTTTTGTAATAATTACAATTACAATTAGTTGATGGGTTTTGAGAAAGATATTATCCTTTTCTCTTAATTTTGTCACATGTGAAATATTATTGTGGCCAAATTTATGTCTGTGTTTCTGATACTGCTTAAAAGGGTTATCCACATATCGCTCTACCAGTCAACCTACTAGTTCACAATATATATATATATATATAACAGTTCAAAAAATATATTTTTTTTTTCTTCTTGAATCAAATTAATTTTGTCTAACTCAATAAAAATAAGAATACATGAAAAAAATAATCATTTATATAAGATAGACTCATTTTAATTAACTATTATTTGGACTCAGTAACATTGATCTCAATAAAAAAAATTAAAGAAATTAATAAGCATTCATATGAGAAATTATAGATACTAGTCATATGCTCGCGTGATGCGTAAATATAAATTTTTATTGTGTTATAAAAAATTTATTATACATATAATATTTTATTTTTATATATTAATAATTTAATAAATATATGATATTTTATTTTTATATTTTAATAATTTTAGTCATTAAATTTTAGATTTAATATAATTAGCAATAATTAGTATAGTTTTAGAACATAAAATTAAAATGTAATATAACTTTTTATTTTTATATATTAATAATTTTATATAATAAATTATAATATATAAATAGTTAAATAACTATAACACATTAAATTTTTATATTGTATATATATATTATGTAATAATCTACCTTTTATTTATTTTTTAATTTTGATCAATAAATTTCTTATATATAAATTATTTTATCTTCGTATATTAATAAATTATTAAATATATATTTTTTTATTTTTAAATATATTAATAGTTTCAGTTAAAAATTTATAAATAATTAATAATTTATTATATATAATCTTTTATCATCATATATTAACAGTTTAGTAAAAATATTTATTAATAATTTATCAAATTTATTAAATATATGACATTTAATCTTCATATATTAATATTTTTAATTATTAAATTTATATTAATAATTTATTAAATATATATGAGCTTTTTATTTTTATATATTAATAATCATAAATATTAGTAATTTATTAAATACATTACATTTATTTTTCATAAATTAATAATTTAAGTTAAAAATATTATTACTATTTTATTAAATATATGATATTTTATATTGGTATATTGATAAATTTTTTACAAAATACAATAAATATTATTTTTTTATATTGCATACATATATTTTGTGGCACCATATAATATTTTTATTTTTCTTGATTTATACATACTTATATATATACATACATACATACATACATGTTAAATGTAGATTAGAAATGTCAAAGATTATATGTTTTAAATTTATTAATTATTAAATTTAAATTTTAAATCTTTTATTAAAATTAAAAAATAAAAAATATATATTAGGAATGTCAAAAATTATTTATAAATTAATTATTATTATTATAAATAAATTATTTAATTTATAATTAATTTATATATTTTTAACCTTTAAAATTTATAACAAATATAAATATATTATAAAATTATATTAATGTATAATTAATTTATATTTTATAAAAAATCATATCTTTTATTATTTATTATTTTAAATCTTAAAAATTTATAAATTAATCATTATTATAAATAAATTAATCAATTTATAATTAATTTATTAAGAATATTAAGAGTTACATATATATATATATAATTTTTAAATTTCTTAAAAATATATAAATTAATCAATAATATTTAGTTATATTAATGTGTAATTAATTTTTAAAAAATTAAAGTTATATCTATAATTTATTTAATTAATATTATAAAATTATATTAACGTATAGTTATTTATTAGAAGATTAATAATTATAAATATAATAAATATTATATTTTATATTTTATATAAATTATTAAAATTAAATAAAAATTAACGATGCATTATTATTTCAACACTACTTCTATCGTTATTATTATGAAATTATATTAATGTGTAGTTATTTATTAGAAAATTAATAGTTACTGATATAATATATATTATATTTTATATTTTATAAAATTAAATAAAAATTAATTAAAAAATAAAAAATATATATATTATTTTAAAATTTTGATAATATATCACTCTTTTAATAATTATTCTATTTCTAGCTTTATATATATAATAATAATAAATCACATTCCACTTACATAATAATAATAATATTATTATTATATTAAAATAAAAAAATACTCAAATTTTATCATTTTTTTTAATTCTATCTAGAAATTTTAATTTTAATAAATCATGCAAATAACAAATTTTAATGTTACAGGGTTAAGCTCGGTCTAATGGTAGGTATTATTAATTTTAATTATTTGCAATAAAAGGAAAGTGATGAATGAGGTCAAACCACACACGTGACACGTGCTTTGCAGAAGCCACTTTCCACTCCACTTGTCCTCTAGAAGACTGCAAAAAAGGTCATAGCTTGAAGCTTCACAAATCACAGGCACATGGTATTAATGGCAATATCGTTAATATATTAAAACCCAGTGGCATTTCAATATCTTTACACTTCCTTCCTCGGTCCCATCGACAATCCCATCCTTTAAAATCTCATTTCATATTTCAGTTTCACACACACGCTCCAGAGCTAGAGAAAGAGAGCGAGACAGAGAGCGGTTTCTCTGAGTTACAGAAACTGGTTTTCGACTCGCTCTGTTCTTTAGCTTCATTGAAATGTTGAAAGTAACGTGTAATGCGACGGACCATGTCCAATCCCTACTACCTCAATGGAGATTCTTTACCCATCACCAGACCAAGTCCCATTTCACTCGCCGCCAAAACTCTGTCATGTTCTGCTCTCCTGTCGCTAACTGTTCTGTTCAGGCTGTTGTCTCTGATGGAGGTGCTAGCAAAGTTGAATCTGGAATTGAAAACTTGGGTAATCGCCTCCGATTAGGGAGTTTGGCGGAGGATGGTTTTTCTTATAAGGAGAAATTTATTGTCAGAAGCTATGAAGTTGGGGTTAATAAAACTGCTACTGCAGAGACCATTGCTAATTTCTTACAGGTAAACAATTTTTTAATTTGTTTTGTTAATCAAGTTGAATTCTTTTTTTTTTTGCTTGTTTTTCATTTTGTTTTGATTTGAAATTCAAGGATTGTTCGTTAACCCCCTTTATCTGCATTGAAGTGTACTTGTTTTATTGAATTCTGGAATTTTTTGGCAAAATTTGAGAGTTTTGGCTTCTTGTTATGCTTAGTTTTGCTGTTTTCTATTATTTGCACTTGTAAAGATATGAGATTTGGTAATTTGAGCATTAGCCCCTGAATCATGCTTTTGTTGTTGGCTTACTTAACTGCTTGAAATTGTCATTTTCCTGTTTTTCCGTTTTCCTGTTAGATTCCACGCCTCTTATCCATCAACCTCTTTACTTATTGAACCACAATAATGAAATAAAAAAGTGTAAAATTGCAATTATGTTTGCTGATGAAGATTCTAGTGTTGTCCTTCAACAACAGAAGTGATGCCAATAGGCAAAGAGGATTGTTGCAATTTTCTTTTTTAATCTGGTTGATTTTTTTTAAAACACTGGATTTCGTTTAGTTATGTTACATTAAATATTATTGTGTACTCTTCTGCTAATAATAACATTATGTGAAGATCAAAATGATTATGACCATAAACTTCGTTTTCATCACGTATTTTTCTTATAATTCTTTTATATACAATCGGAGGGAAATTTGTTCTCTAGGAGGTTGGCTGCAATCATGCTCAAAGTCTTGGATTTTCAACTGGTGGATTTGCTACCACCCACACAATGAGGAAGTTGCATCTCATATGGGTAACTGCTCGCATGCATATTGAAATATACAAATATCCTGCCTGGTGGGTTTTATTCTTCGTCGTGGTTATGTTTGTGAATGAAAGTTATGGTTTATAATTTCTCTTAGCCGTTAAAAATATGGATGTGTTAAACAGGAGCGATGTTGTGGAAATAGAAACATGGTGCCAAAGAAAAGGAAGAATTGGAACCAGACGTGACTGGATTCTCAAGGACTATGCCACTGGGAAAATTATTGGAAGAGCTACTAGGTATATTTCTTAGCTTCTCTTGTTTTCCAGTCTGCTTTGCAGAAAAACAGAAAAGCAAAAAATGGATAATAGAATAATTTATACAGACAACCCTTTCTGTTAAAGCAGCCTCTTCCAAAAGATGCGCATGCATATTTCATTGGATCTCAAGGCAAGGCCTTGAAGCTCACTCTTTGACTTTGATTGCTCACTTATTTGTTAAACCATGACACTTTAAATTCTTTTGCTCTTAATTTCTCGCTGTCCAAGCTGCTTTGCCAACAAAAATTCATCGATAAATAGTTAAATATCCCAGATTGGTACATTGCAGCTGTTAAAAGCTTTGCACTTTTTGTTGAGATTCTCTGTTTTAATTAATGCATTAATATGCCTACATTTCTTTTTTAGTTTTGTAGCTTCTATTTCAGAAGTTGAACTTTGCATATGTTTTTCTGAATCAAAGAGTGTTACAGAAGTTGATTATTTTTTACTTGATATCAGTAAGTGGGTGATGATGAACCAAGATACTAGGAGGCTTCAGAAGGTAACTGATGATGTCCGAGATGAGTACTTAGTTTTCTTCCCACGAGAACTAAGGTAGGCAACCATTTCATTAATAGAGGCCTAAACTATTACTTTCCAGTTTTTAGCATGTAATGTTGTTGCTGCTTGATCTTAGTTGACAACTATAAGACTATATATTATTTACTGCAGGATTAGGCGATAAACTTTATTGATTTGCTTATATTTGTACCTGTTCATTTGGCAACTAGAAGACTATTTTTGAATATCTTGTGTGTACAACTGGATCATTGATGCAATCTAAGATAGATAGCTTAGAAGAAATTTAAGTACTCTGATAATATTAGTTGGTTTTTCTACATTCAGATCTATTCAATTCTGAAATTTGTAAGAGTATGAATGTGATGCAGTTGAAGAAAAAGAAGAAGATACAATTCAAGAATTACTTTTGTTTAATTTTTAAATTAGGAATTTTATCTAGTTCTGCTAATTTAATTTGTTTTAGTTTTCTTTTCCATGTTTATTTAGGTTGTTAAAATTAGGTTTATACTAATTAAATTAGGTTTCTTGTTAGAATTTATAATTGAAAATAATAAGAGTACAGTACTATTGTCTAATAATAGCTTTATTTTTTATACTAATAGATAAATCATTATCTTAGGCTAGAATTACCTAAATAGGAATCTAATAAACTTAACCAACGTAGAAAAGAAACTTAAAACAAACTAAGACTTACTTAACAATAAACCTTAATAAATATTGAAAAGAAACTTAAAACAAAGACTTATTTAATTAGAAACCATTGCTCAAAAAAAAAACAAAATAAAGATGGAAAAGAAAACTCAACAAACTAAACTAGGAAAACTTATTCCTAATTTAAAAACTAAACAAAAATTAAGTCTTAAATCGCATCTTCTTTTTCTTCAACTGCATCAGCATGTGATTCATTCTTGGATTTGTTTCCCTCAAGCTAGTGCCCCTTGATGTTGAGTTGGGCAATTGCATCTTCCCCAGTGTCATCTTTGCAAATAGCAATTTGATGCTTTGCCTGTGCCAAAATGAAAATGAGGATGGCAAAAATATGATCCCATTCAAACTCAGACAAAATTTTTCTGTGGGAATTTCCCTATTATTTTACTCTTCATCTCTGTCGTCTTCTATCCTAAAAGTAACTATGATTTTGTGTTTCCAAGATTGTGGCTAAATTACATCTGCATATTTTTAGATCAAGGATGAATTTGAGAAGGAATTTAACCACATAAATTGTCAGGATCTCTATGTTGCTATTCTCAGGTCTGAACTGCAACTTTACCCGTAGAATCATGATTGGAGACCAGTAAAACAGAAACTGAGAGGAAGTTTTGTAGATACGATTTAGAAAAACACCTGATAAAGTGAAAAACTCACTGTTTTTAGACTATTTTATTTTCCAGAAACACACAACAGGAGGTCAGTCCTTACATTTTAGGCATTGAGCACCCTAATTCACAAGTTTTTTATTCAATCTAAGACCATGAAGAGAACGATATGGAAAATTTGAAATGCATGAGCATTTGGAAGAGCAAATAAGAATGCAAATTTCAGTCAGTTCATGTTGACAACTTTAATATGGTTGTTAGGAACTCTACAGGTGCATCTACCATCAAGCATTGTGCATGGGTCCCTATAGCAGCATAATATCTGCTGGTTACTATAGTCAAAGTTTCTATCCTGTAGCATTGAGTTTCAACATACTCTCTTTCTTCATTAATATTGCCGAAATGACTTTGCAATTTGATGAAGAGAAACATTTTTGTTATGGAAAATCTTAAGAGCAGGGAAGCGCAACTAATTTATTGCTTGGTCAACTATCTTAATGAATTTCTTTTGCTTGATATGTATCTGATTCAAAATATAATGCATGTGTAAGATGGTAAATTTCCAAGATATTTTTGTGAACTGCCGTTTGCTGTTCGTATCACATGTTTAGTTGAAATGTCTGAGTTGATAGTTATACCTGCAATCTTACAGGGCAAAAACTGGAAATTGCTGTGATTGCATTGGATAAATGGATTACTGATTCTATCCAATTTAGAATATTTGATTGTAACAGAATATAACTGGCCCTTTTGTATATTGATGGCATTTGCAGATTGGCATTTCCAGAGGAAAATAACCGGAGCTTGAAAAAAATTGCAAAACTAGAAGATCCTGCGCAACATTCCAAACTGGGACTTGTGGTAAGAAATAGTCTCAATTCTATCAACGCTATTCCAATGTACTAATATTTATCTCAATCTAACATGTCATTCTGAATTGTGAGCATTCTTTTTAATCCACAGCCCAGAAGAGCAGATCTGGACATGAATCAACATGTCAATAATGTAACTTATATTGGATGGGTTCTGGAGGTTGGTAACTGAAAGTATTCTTGAATGGTCTCTGCTGGTTTTATTTCCTTTGCTACTTTGTCTGACAAGCTTACACGTCTCTTAATGACAGAGCATGCCTCAGGAAATCATCGACACCCACGAATTGCAAACAATCACCTTGGACTACAGAAGGGAATGCCAGCATGATGATGTAGTTGATTCGCTCACAAGTGTGGAATCTATGGAGGATACTGGAGCTGGTCCAGTGCTTCAAGCAATAAATGGATCTGCCACAGTATCGGCTGCTGAGCAAGACAGTCGTAACTTTTTACATTTACTCAGATTGTCAAGTGATGGCCTTGAAATAAACCGCGGCCGCACTGAATGGAGAAGAAAACCAACAAGATGAGATAATGTAGATTTCTATACTTAGCCTTGCAAGTTTGCTAGTTTTCAAGATTTCTGGTTTCTTTTTTCTTCTTTCACTCCTCAGGAATGTTACTGATTTTGATGTGTACTGTTAGGTTGCAGATTTTGTTGAGGAACACAAGACATTGTTTGTACCAAAGAGGAGAATGTACTTCCTATTCCAGAATTGTTAAACCAACTTACCAACTCAAATGAATCAATTGTTACACTGTTATATTTGGTCCAGATTCTTGGCAGTTCGGCTGCTGAAGACTTCAAGTGAAAATTGTTCAATTACTGAAGGTTTAGTTATGAGAATACCTACTTTAGAAAAATTATTATATTCTTAGTTATGGTGGTTACTTCTTTTAAAAATATTATAAAAAATATTTATAATAAAATATGTTTAATGTGTTGAGATATTTTTTAAATTTATTTATGGATGCTTTGACTAAAAGGAATTATTAAAATATTAATTTTTAATTTTATTATTTTAATTAAAAATTTGAACAATAATTGAATTAGTAATTTGAATATAAGAAAATAAGGGAAAAAATGATATGTGCAAAGGAATGTGTCAGGAAAAACATAAAAAGAAACGTAAAAGTGGTAGGGGAATCAATAAATATATTAGGATTTAAATTAAATTAATATAATAAAAATATTTTTAAATATAGTGAAAATTTGTTTGTCCATTTTCAAATCCACTCTTTACTTTTTGCTTTTAATATTTCATACAAAAATGATAAAAAAAATTATTAAAAATTAAATTAAATAATATAAGATTTAATTTTGAATATAATTAATAATATGTTTATTTTAAATTATTTCTAAAATAATTAAATTTATATTATTAATTTTAAAATTAAAATAAATAATAATAATTTAAAAATCGAGTATTTCAAAAATTATAATAAAATGTCCAAATTAAGGAAAATAATGTCATCTTTTACTTTTTTTTAATTAATAAAAAAATGCTTGGACTAATAACTAATTAATATATTAGCTTTACAGGCGAAATGCCCAACTTGAGGGTCAAATTTTGCCCAAAGTTCAATTGAACGCCTGAATTAATTCTGAGTTCAATTAGAGCTTCGAATAATTTTTAATTTGAGTGTTAAAAATTGGTGAATCCCATTTATATTTTTAAATAATAAATAATTAATAATTAAAAACTGTATTTTTAAAATAATTTAATTCTTTACAATAAAACCTATATTTTTAACCAGCAAAAATTTAAAATAAAAGTGAAAAAAAAAATCAACCCATATTTTGTTTTCATCAAATGTTAAAAAAAAAACCCACGACACATTTAACAATTTTTTGCCATAGTAAGCATCGCGCTTTTCGAAATTATATAAAGCTAAAAAGGACCAAAGTCCAACTTGAACATTATAGCATATGGATCATATTATCCTTAATTTTTTTTAATTAAAATATTTTTTTTAAAATTCAGATTAAATTGAAAATTTTTAATAAAACAGTGAATTCATCTAATGTTAGAATCTAATTTGGACCTTAATTAAATATCAATTTTCAAATTAAATTTTTTATAATTTATTAATATTAACATAATATTTTTAAAAATTATTTATTAATAAATTATTTATTAATAAATAAATCTTTAATATTAAATAATTAATTTTTATAATATCATAATTTATAATAATTTTAAAAAAATAATTAATAATTTATAATATTACAAAATTTGTAATTTATTTTTAAAATTTTCTACAATTTTTATATTTTATATTTTAAAAAATTTAAAAATTATTTTATAAAAAAAATTCTTAGATTAAAAATAAAAAATTATTTGCTTAACAATTTATGATTTATTTATACAAAAATAGACACACTAAATAAAATTAACAAAATAAATAAAAATTATTAATTTTATCATCTCTATTAATAATTTTTATAAACTTGAAATCATAACTATTAATTTTATAATATTAAAGGAAAAACCAAAATTATAAATATTAAAAGCTGAAAAAAATAGTAAAAAATATAAAAAAAAAATAACTAAAACATCTCTTCCATAATTTGTTAAAAAAATTATACATGTAGTTTTTTTATATTATTTTTACCTAATTTAATTTAGTTAATAATTTTTTTTAATTTTAAAAGTTAATTAAAATTTATAATTAATAAAATTTTCAGTTTTAAAAATTAATTAAAAATTTTAATTAATTTTTAAAACTAAAAAAATTATTTCAGTAGTTAAATTAGGTAAAAATAATATAAAAAAACTACATATACAGTTTTTTGAATCAAATTATGGAGGAGATTGCCTAATTATTTTGTCTACTTTTTTACTTTTTTTCGGCTTCTAATATTTCTAGCATTGGTTTTTTCTCTGAGAATGTATAATTGATGATTATGATTTTAAGTTTACGAAGATTATAAATAGAGCTAAAAAAAATTAATGGTTTGTTCATTTTATTAATTTTATTTAGTACGATTATTTTTACATAAATAAATCATAAATTGTTAAGTTAAGACTTTTTTTTATTTTTAATCTTTGATTTTTTAAGAAAATAATTTTTAAAATATAAAATATAAAAAATGAAGAAAATTAAAAAATAATAAATTACAATTTTTTAATATTATAAATTATTAATTTTTTGTTAAAATTATTATAAATTATGATATTATAAAAATTAATTTTTTAATATTATGAATTATTAATATTAAAGATTTATTTATTAAAAATTATTTATTTATAAATAATTTTTAAAAATATTATATTAATATTAATAAATTATAAAAAAGTCAAATTGTATAGATGTTTAACTAAGATCTAAATTTGACTATGCAGTTAAGTCAGTTAACGTTTTCATTAAAAAAGTTTTAATTTGACTAGAATTTAAAAAAAATATTTTAGTTTAAAAAATATAAAGATTAATTTAGTCCACACACTATAGTACATAGTCTAAACTTTATTTAAAATAAAAATATGTAAATGAATGAAGAACTTTATATATAGGGGGAAAAAAGAAAAAAAAAAGAATAAACAGGAAAAAAAATCCAAGAGGGACTGTGTGTTAAAATAAAAAATATTTTTATTTCCAAATAGATTTGAATACAATGAGTAGGTAATATAATAAAACTATTATTGTTTACAATATTACGTTTATTAATTAGTATGATTTTTTACAATATGATTTTTTAGTTAATAATTTTAACATTTAAAAATATCATTCTTAAGAATTTAAAACTCAAAATAATTGTTTAAAAATATGAAACAAGTCCTATGATTTTTAATAAATTTAATTTCTTTTATTATGTAATATTTTAATATTATTTAAAATATATTATTATTTATTTTTTACTGTTTAAAAATGTATTAAAATTTTACTTTATTAAAATAATTAAAATTTTACTTAAAATTAATTCTAAAATTAAATTTCAATTTGAGATGTAAAAATAATTTAAAATCATATACAATCCTTTAGCTATAAAAATTTTAATAGTAGATCCATATAAATTGGATGGACATTTTTCCAATGGGAATTTGGCTTATGATTTAATAAAAAAACCATCAAAATTCTAATTAATTAGGCTAAATAATTATAAAATCTTTGAAATTTTATATATTATACTAATCAGTTATTTTCAACATTCAATTTTTACATCCTCCAGTTTTTTAAAATTAAACTGTTTAGTCATTCTGTTAATATTTTCATCCTAAAAATATTAATCAATTACTTTGATATTATAAAATAATTTATTTATTTATATATATATATATTTATTATTTATTAAATCATACTTATTTTTAATTTTATTTATATTTCTTACACATAATTTATTTTAATTTTATAAATATTTTAATAAATTATTTTAATTTATATATATTTTATAAAGATAAATATATTATTAATTTATATATATTCTTACAAAAATAAATATATTATAAAATAACTTATTTACTCTTCATTTATATATATTTATTTTTATTATTTATTAAATTTATTTTATTTTTAATTTTATTTTATATATAGATCATCTTGCAAAATAATAAAAGATATTATTTGTATTATTTAAAATTATTTTTTTAGTAATACCTATAAAATTAAAATAAATGATATATATAAATTATCTGCAAAATAATAAAAGATATTCGTATTATTTAAAATTATTTATTAGTAATATTTATAAAACTAAAATAAATTATGTATAAGAAATATAAATAAAATTAAAAATAAACATGACTTAACAAATAATAAAAATATATATATATAAAGAAAAAATAAATAAATTATTTTATAATATCAAAATAATTGACTAATATTTTTAGAATGAAAATATTAACAAAAGGATTAAACAGTTTAATTTTTAAAAACTGAAGATGCAAAAATTAAATGTTTAAAATACAGAAATTAACTAGTATAATATACAAAATCTCATAGACTTTATAATTATTTAGCATATAAACTATCAAGTGATGCCCTAACTATTATTTGTAATTACACATTAATAAAAATCATCAATAATACCACCTGGTAATAAAATGCACCGTTATTAAATCATGACTTGGAAACAGATAGCAGCAAATTCCCTAATAGAATATGATATGAATTTTTGTTATCAATCTAAAAAACCATGTGTGTGTGTGTATACACTAACAACAAACAAAAAGAGAAGATTAATCAAGTCAACAACCATTTGATATAAAATTTTACCCAAAAACAAAATCCACTATGGCCTTCAGGCATAGTAAAGTAATTACTAGTAAGAGTACTGCACATGTTAGATGAAGTCCAAATTTCAACCAAAAATTAATAATCAACCAACATGCTACAGCAATTGTTCCATCTGCATTCCTTTGTCTTAAAGATGTTTCTATCAAAGCCTGGTGAAGGAAAGGGGGGAAATGATATTAAATAGATAATTTGAGATAGATACAGAAAGAATATAAAAACATATACAATAATAGCAAGAGCATGAGTAAAAGAAAATCTCAACAAGAACAAACACATACAAACGCTCAGTTCGATTCATCATTTTCCTCTGGTTACACTTCAAGATATGAATAATAAACATGCAGCTTATTCTACAAGACATCATATATAAGCATAATATGCTGGCAGAATCAACTTAAAGTTATGATTTTTTTCCTTTTCTAAATTCACGTTCTCTAGAAGAGAACATCCCATATAACAAATTCTTAAGCTACAAAATATATCACTCATCAGTAGTATGCTGATACTTCTTTTCTACCAATGACCATGGAAATAAAGCAATAAAAAATAACTTACATAACCAATTGGTCATGAGCATCACAATTAACTGGTTGCTGGAAGGAACACTCTAATAAGTTCTTTTACAGTGACTTTTTTCCTACATGTAGGACATTTTGACTGTACTCTAACTGCAGCCTTAATGCAAGCCTTGCAGAAAATGTGCCCACATTTAGTTGATGTCTCCTCAACAAACGGACCCATGCAAATTGGACAGTTGAAAATTGGCTCCTTTGGAGGTGGTGGAGGTGGCCGCAGCTGCTCTACATTATCACCCTGCCAATATAAACTATTACAATAAGCTTCAAACCATTCAAATCACCCATAATATGTATGATATGAGAATGCCCAACCATTAGTCATTTATTCCATTCTCCAATGCAATAAATTATGAAATTTAAAAAAAAATTATAAATTCAGGCATTAGAGTAATCTCCTTCCATGAATGAAAGGGAAAATTCCCAAATGATATGCAAGAGCATGAAGAAAATGTCCATAGTGAAAATTCCAGTCATACAGCCAGAAAGCTAAATTACCTCACAATTAACTTCTGTATGTTTTACCCATTTTTAAGTCATCCAAATAAATCTCATTTACAACAGATCTATGATTAACCAGTAAGAATAACTCGTGCTGACAGTCCACCTCAACAGCGTTAAGATTTAAGATAGCAACACATCAACAGTATGTTCTAAATTCCCATTAAGAAGAAAAAAGAAAAAAGACATTGACAAATAGGAGGTAGAAAGGTGGAGCACAGGCATACATATATAAAAAGAAAGGGTTTCAGATATTACCACAGAGCTGCTACTGCTTTCCAAATTTACATAATGTTCACAGTTGATGATTGTTTTTGATGAAACTCTTCTACGCTTATAGGGATTATTACAAGTCAACCTAGTTGTTCGACCTACAATGAGTAATTCACACTTCAGTTAACTAAACAAGCCGAAAAAAAAAAAGAAGCGAGAGCAACACATCACCAATCAATGGGGCTACACAAGCACTTACCCCATGATACCATATAACTGTTATGAAATAGAAGACACGTGAGGCTAAGGAAAAATTAAATTACCTGAATCTAAATCAACGACAACAGTATTTCCACAAGTTCTTTGGTTAAGGTTTCTTTGGGCATTGCTCTTAGCCTAACATCAAATAAGACAAAAAAAATATTCATTTGGAATGGAAACGGCAAAATGGAGAGGGAGGGGGCAAAAGAGAGAGAGAGAGACCATACTTCAGCAAAAGCTCTAGGGGACGATTCAATGACATCATCATCGATAGCCTCAACATCAATTGTATTAGGTAGTACAGGCTGCTCTTGCTGGTTTGCTTGCACTGCCTGCGGTAGATCCTGAGTAGAAGTTCCTTCCTGATCCCTGCTTTCATTTGGAGGCACATTTAAGTCCAGCATTGTCTTCCTCCTCCGATACCCCCTTAATGGAGCCCCTCTCACCCCCTGAGCCTGAGTGCTCATGCTTTATATATAATCTTCCTACCAAAACTTCCAGGATTCATAAGCTAAAAATGCTAAATCACAATAATGGCGAGAAATTAGGGCTTTTATGCTATGAATTCACCCACTTACTTTCCTATTCTTTTCTAGGGAAAGACATTTCTAAATCGCTTAAACTGAGATCCAAACAGGTTCATGGGCAGCAGCAATATAAAGTCCCAACCAAAAGAAACTGTCTTGCATTACCAAATTTTACTGTTTAAACCCTTAACCTTAGCCATTGCACTAAAAATACACTATACATTAAAAAAATCAGACAATCAGAATTAACCTTTGAAAAAATCGAAACTTCAAACCCAGCATGAACAATCACACTAAAAGTTCAAAGCTTTATCCACCTCAGGCCTCAGCTGGGCATCCAAAATTTAATTTCGATTTAAAAATCAAAAATTTTCAATGAAAATTCAAATAGCAAGTACATATCATTTACAAATCAAACGACTAATCAAGGATGATTTCCAATAACCCAAAAAAAAAACAAATCAAATATAAAAAAGAAATTTTCTGTTTAATTAAACTTAAAATAGTAAAAAGAATCAAATAAAGAATCAAACCTTCAATCAACAATCGTCAATATGAAATCGAACAAATCTTATGTATGTGTAAATCGATGATCAGAGAGGGAATTAAGAGAAATTTTTAGGGTTTTAAAGAGAGAAAGGATTTGAAGACAAAGGATACGAAACGCAAAACCAAAAAATAAAAATAAAAAATAAAAAAGGTTTAGTTTAGAGTACTGTTTGTCTTTGACGCGCGGGTCGGTGAGGACTAAACCACGTCCACGTGGCTCAATCTAAGAGGTATTACGAATATCCTTCTTTGTACAGCGCGTCTATTTCGATCATCTCTTCTGCCGTTACTCTTTTTTGAAAAATAAAAAATCTTTTGCAAGAATAATACGCATATGATATAATTAATCATAAAATATTTACATAAAATATAATAATAAATATATTATATGTAATTAATTAATGCATTCATAAAATATTTATTTACCGAAAGCGACTAAATTGAAATTGGCACAATATACTTTATAGCTAATTATATTTATTCATTTTAATTATTTTGCTTCGTATTTTTATATATTTATCATTTTATTTTTATATTTATTTATATTGTATTAACAGATATTTATATTAATATATATTAATTATTTTATTTTTTATATTTATATATTTTATAATAAATAAATATATTAATGACTTAGCATAATTTAATGTGACTCATTAAATTTATATTTATAAATTTAGAAAAATATAATTTAATAAGATTATATGGTTAAATTGAAAGTTTCAGACGTACAAACTGACTAAATAAGTAAAATTTAGAGAGTTACGTATGTATTTATCTAAAAAATTATCAGAGAAAAGTTTAAATGAGTACATGGCAAAATCAAATGAAATTAATTAACTTTTATTTATTTTCTAAAATAAATACATATATAATTTAATTAAAATTTTAAAGATTAATATAAATATTTTACCCATTGATAAATACACTAAATATTATGGTAAAATCTAACTCTAGTATTTTTTTTATCAATGAAAGATAATTCCATTCAACTAAAGAGGAGTACAAAATAGTTTTAGATGGCTAGGGGGAGCCATAAAGGCACATACTAAAAGCAAAAGTTTGACAATCTTCATCAAAAAAAAAAAAGCAACTGATCACAGGAACATCTGTCTCGCATAATTAAAGGCTATAACACAAACAAGAAATAGCCACTGAGATATAATTTTGCTGAATAAAGAGAACTTTGATAAACAATAATAAGCAACTATCATATAGATCTCATAAACACTAAGATATTGTATATATGCAAATTGAGGATAGAGAGGAGAAGGACAAGATGAGTTTTGAAAACATCTCAAGGGAAACTTGGATTGGGAAGACAAAAATTGACGCCTCAAAAGCACCTTCCTAGTATGCAAACAAGTAAAATCTGAGTGGAGTGAGTTTGGATCTCATGGTATACAAAACAAGATAGATGGAGATTTGATTGCTTCATACATCTCAAAAACCTACTTAAAGGTAAGTTACAAAATTGGGCACATAAAGGCCAAATTTAAAAGAAAATTAGACCATTAAATTATTAGGGGGATTATATTAGAAAAATAAAAAAGGGGAGAGAAGATATAAGATTATCATTGGCCTTCTAGTCACATCATCCACTGTTAACGGATCTAACAATTGAGAATTTAGGGGTGTATAAATTTTTTTAATCTGACCAAATTTGACCGAAATGAATATATTTTGATCAGGTTTAGTTGAATTATTTTACATATAAAGGTGAAATTAGGTTTATTTTTTAAAAAACTTTCGGATTCGATCAAGTGGTCAAATTGATATTTATTTTTTTACTTCAATCAGAACTCGACCGATAAATATATATATATATATCATAAATATATATTTATACAATATATATATATATTTATGTAACCTGACCTGACCAATCCGAAAATTTATACAATATTATATATAATTATATATTGGATATGTTTAGAATATATATTATATATATTGTATAATTCGATTTAATCCGATCAAACCTAAAAATATACGATTCGATCGAAAAAATATATAATTTCAGAGGAAATTAGTTTATCTTTTAGTAATAAATCAAGTTCAGTTTGATTGAAATATATCATAAATCCAACCGAACCCGACCGATGCTTACTCTTATGAGAAACTACCAATGTGAATTTTTAGGACTACAAATGCAAAAAACAAATTATAGGGAAGATAATACGCATTAGTAAATTGTTGAGAGACAACAACTAAAAATTATCCTGCAAATTTGTGACCAAGTGTCTTGTTGTTTTTTATTTTGTGATTTTGTTCTTTTACGTGTTTTTTTGTTATGCATTTTTTGATTAATTTTATAATATAAATGTTGAAAGAGTGGTATATCCCATTTAAGCTAAATAAGTGATGTCTTTGAATGAGTATATATCATTTTTTAAATTGTATTTATTTCATTTTTTATTTGTATTATTTGTTTTATATGAGTGTTGTAAATGTTAAGCAACATATTCGTGAAATATATAAAAGTTATAAAGAATGAAGCACAATATATATGCAATATATATTATAATTAAATAACATATAAAAGTTGAAAAGATAATATACACGTAACATATATAAGACATATTTGTGTATATAAAGGTTAAAACACAATATATCTACAATGTATATACACCATATTCATAAAATATAAAATAATATTATTGAGGTTCATTTTTTGAGAAATTTTTATAAAATAATATTATTTTCTCTTAAAATTATTATTTTATAAAATAGTAATTAAAATAAAATAGTACTATCTTATTATTTTATAAAATATGACTTTAAAAAATCAGCAAAAAAGTATGAGTGAATTAATCGTATTTAAAAATTTCATAATATTATACATGCATACTATGATTAATACGTACAAATAAAATAAAAGTAAACATTTACAAATAAAATAAAAATATTTTTTTTATTTTTGATAGCTTTTTCAATGATTTTAAACATTATTAATTTCAAACTAACTTTTTTTGAGAAACACAAAAATCAATAAAATTAAACATTTTAATTACTTCATAACAATAAGTAAAATAATAATGATTATATACCTCCTTCCTAAGTGAAGGCCTTTTCTTTCTGAAATAGAGTTTGCCCCATGACAAATTGCTTTAGATCCAGGGCCCTAGGTTATCTTCTTTTTCATTTCTTTTGTCCATCTCTTCTTCTCTTCTCTAGTCGATTTTCTTCTTCATTCTTATGTTTGTTTGATGGTATCATAAAGACTATGGAACTAAATCATTTCTCCTATTATGGAAGGTTCACACTTCCACAGAGACGAAGGCAGAGGGGTCCTGGAGGACAATGGACCCCCCCTCGCCGGCGTCCAAAAGCTCCTATAGAAGGAGGTTTCTACTCGCCAGACTTACAGAGGTAGGGGCACAGCCTCCCCTCCTCCGTTCTCTTCTTTGGTTTCTCTGCTGCACGATGAAGAAGACGATCGACTGTGTTTCATTTTTTTTTTCAATTGCCTTAGCTGAAACGACAGCGTTTCAGCCAAGGTAATTATAATTTTTTATTTTAATAAAAAATTATAATTGCCTTGGCTAAAACTTCGTCGTTTCAGCCAAGGCAATTGAAAAATAAAAAATAAAGGTCGGGCAGAGACAGAGGCGAGTAGAAGCAAAGAAAGAAAGAAGAGAAGAAAAGAGAGGGAGAACAGACCGAGAGAGAAGCAGCCGATCACCATCCACCGAGCAAGCCGCCGGAGGGAGGAGAGGCCGCAATCTTCACCGGATTCCGTCGACAGCAAGAGGTAGGTTATCTTAATTTTTTTAATTTTTTAAAATTATTCCATATTTTAGGTATTTTTGGTAATTACTATTTAGGTTTTGATTTTTTTAAAAAAAAAGTACCAAATTAATTCTTGATTTGTTGTTGTTATGTTGTGTTGTTTAATTTATTAATTTTAATTTATTAGTTTGATTTTATTTGAATGTTTATTAAAAATTTATTAGTTTAGGGATTTGATTAGTATTTTTTTAAAATTAGTTTTTATTTAATTTTTTTTAAAGTTGTATTGTTTATTGTATTGATTTTAATTTATAAGTTGATTTTATTAGGTGAATAAATTTGAATGTTTATTAAAAATTGTGGTTTAGGTACGTGATTTGTATATTTTTGAAATTAGTTTTTTTTTAGTTTTTTTAAGTTGTATCGTTTAATTTGTTAATTTTAATTTATTAGTTTTATTTTATTGGATGAATAAATTTGAATGTTTATTAAAAATTGGGGTTTAGGTATGTAATTTGTATATTTTTGAAATTAGTTTTTTTTAAGTTGTATTATTTAATTTATTGATTTTAATTTATTAGTTTGATTTTATTAGGTGAATAAATTTGAATGTTTATTAAAATATGGGGTTTAGGTATGTGATTTGTATATTTTTTAAAATTAGTTTTTTTTAAGTTGTATTGTTTAATTTGTTAATTTTAATTTAGTAGTTTGATTTTATTGGGTGAATAAATTTAAATGTTTATTAAAATATGGAGTTTAGGTATGTGATTTGTATATTTTTGAAATTAATTTTTTTTTAGTTTTTTTTAAGTTGTATTGTTTAATTTATTAATTTTAATTTAGTAGTTTGATTTTATTGGGTGAATAAATTTGAATGTTTATTAAAAATTGGGGTTTAGGTATGTGATTTTTATTTTGAAATTATTTTTTTTAAGTTGTATTATTTAATTTGTTATTTTTAATTTATTAGTTTGATTTTATTGGGTGAATAAATTTGAATGTTTATTAAAAATTGGATAATAATTCAGGGTAATAATTTTGAAATTCTTGAAATAGATATGGATAATTTTTTTATCAAGACTAAGAGAGTACAAGGTGAATCATCAAATATTCATATCTCAAACCAGACATTAAGTAGTCAAGCAAGTGGTGGAGGGGAATCTAGTGATAGAAAATGGAGTCTGGAATTAGTTTTGAGGATATTATTGATGAACCAACATTGTGTAAACTAATTAATAATTATGATGTTGGGATTAGGGATGATGTTAGGAGACAATATTTAGCCAAAGAACCTTTTCAATCTTATAGACATAATTTTTCACAAAGAGAATTTGAAAAAATTAAAAGGGATTTTAGAGATATTTGGTTCTCTAAATATGAGTGGCTAGAATATAGTATGTCAAAAGATGCAGTCTTTTATTTTTGGTGTTATCTTTATAGCTCGAATAAAGTAGCTAAACATGGAGATAATGTTTTCACAACTATTGATATCAATAATTAGAAAAGGGCATTAAAAAAATTTAATGAACATATTAGCGGGCCAAATAGTCCACACAATAATTCAAAGAGTGCAATATTTTAGCTTCAAAAATCAATGATAAAGTGTGTCTCATATATTATCTAATCTCAGCCAAGAGCAGGAAGCTTTTTACCGGACTCTTTTAACTGCTATTTTTTATTATTTTTATTTTTTTTATCAAAAATATCACTGAACAGGGATAATTTTCTTGGACTTCTTGATTGATACAGTGAACGCAATGTTGATGTAGAAAAAGTAGTTAATTCAAATGCTCCTAAAAATAATCAACTCACTTCTCCATATATCTAAAAGCAAATAGTGAGTGTTTGTGCTTTGAAAACGACATGAGCCATTATTGAGGATATTGGAGATGATTTTTGCTCTTTATTAATTGATGAGGCTCGAGATAGTTCAGTGAAGGAGCAAAATGGTTATGGTATTGAGATATGTTAATAAGTTGGAATAAGTGGTTGAACAATTTATTGGAGTTGCACATGTGAGTGATACATCCGCTCTATCTTTAAAAAGTACACTTGATGATTTCTTTGCGAAATATGAGTTATCACTCAGTAGAGTTAGAGGTCAAGATTATAATGGGGCTTCTAATATGCAGAGAGAATTAAATGGGTTAAAGACCATCATTTTAAATGAAAATTTCCAAGCAAGGTATATTCATTGTTTCGCTCATCAACTTCAATTGGTGCTTGTTGCAGCAACAGAGAACAATAGATATGTGAGTAATTTTTTTTATTATACTTCAATAATTGTGAATATGGTTGGAGCTTCATGTAAAAGGAGGGATACTCTTCGTAAAAAATAACATGATGAAGTAGTCCAACGTTTGGAAAGTGGTGATACTCAAACTGGAAGAGGCTTGAATCAAGAAACAACTTTAGCTCGCCTTGGTGCCACGTGTTGGAGTTCACATTATAAAATAATTGTCCGTCTTCTCTATATGTGATCTGCAGTGAAAGAAGTTCTTGAAAATATAGAAGATGATGGTGCTGCAAGAAAAAATCAAGAGACAGTTGTGAATTTGGTTGATAAAATAGAAAGCTACGAGTTTATTTTCATTACTTTTCCAAATAATGAAGTTTTAGGAATAACAAATGATCCATCTCAAAGTCTTACAAAGAAAGGATCAAAACATTAGCAATATTGTATATTTGATTGCAATAACTAAAAGACAGTTGCAGAACTTTAGGGAGAATGGATGGGATGAATTATTGAAAGTTATTAATGACTTTTATATAAATCATGGTATGACCATGTCTAATATGGAAGATATTGTTCCAGGTTGTCTGCGTTATAAGCGTGTTGATCTTTCTCTTTATTATTATCATCACTTTCGAGTTAAAATATTTTGTCAGGTACTCTTTTCATTTCATGAATCATTTTTCTAATACTCAACTATTTATTATGCTATAATCTTATTTTTTTCATTCATTACTAGGTTATTGATTTTATTGCACAAGAAATGGAGAGTCATTTTTGTGAATCAAGCACGGATTTACTTTTTTGCATTGATTGTCTTTTTTCTAAAGACTCATTCCCCAACTTCAATCTATCTAGATTACTTCATCTTGTTGAATTATATTCACATGATTTCTCCAACACCGATCAAATGATACTTTGGGATCAACTTAAGACCTTCATTGCTGATGTAAAATGGAATGAAGCTTTCTCTAATTTGCATGATATTGGAGCTCTTACTCAGAAAATGGTTGAGACAAGATGCAACACTGTATTTCATTTGGTATATTTGCTTATTAAGTTGGCTTTAATCTTGTCTGTTGCAACCGCTACTGTTGAGAGATCTTTTTCAGCAATGAACATTATTAAAACGGATTTGTGCAACAAGATGGGAGATAATTTTTTGACTGACTGCTTGGTGTGTTATGTAGAGAGATATTTTTATAAAAATTAAAATCGAAGCTATTATGCAGTATTTTCAAAAAATACAAACTCGTAGAATGCAATTACCACCTCGTAGGTATAGTCAATCTAGTAATACAAATTAAATGTTGAACTATTATTATATTAAATATTTAATTTTTAATATAAATTCGTCTGTAATTTTTTTCTTACAAATTTTGCCCCCCCCCTACCCCTCTATATTCTCCTGGTTCCGCCACTGCACTGCCATCTTCTTTACTACCTTTCTATGATACTTGTTTTCTACTTTTACTGCTCTTTTTGTCCATCCAGTCAAGACCTTGCTCATTTTTTTTTAATTTGAGCCCAGCTAATGCCTTATCATTCATCTTTCAAGTGGGGATGCTCCCTTCTCTTTTTATTTTCTGACAAAGATTTTGATCTCTACCATTTATGGAGGAGCGATTTTGGCAAAATATGGGTCTATTTGCCTACCAGCACCACTCAACTTCCTGAAAAATCAAGGTAGTTTGCCCTATTTATTTAGGCTCGGAGATACTCCTCTTAGATAAGTTTGGGTTTATTTGGTTGATTCCCATTTGGGGCAACTTATTTGGATAATTACTGTAATATGGGAGAAATCCTACAAAATTATTAAAATGTAAGACTTCTCTCAAATATTACCAGAATATGAGAGTTAAAGAACCAAACCGAAAGTCACACTTTTGGTTTCGCTCTTTATTTTTTTTTTTAATATTTTTCCAACTCTGAAATCATAACTTTGAGTTTCGATTTTATTAAAACTGAACTCAAGTTTCGAACAACTCACAAAATATATATATAAATAAAATTTTACACCAAACCACAACTTTGAGTTGTGACACCAATTAACAACTTAAAGTTGCGGTTTAGCTCCTAATAAAAAAACTTGCACCAAACTGCAACTTAAAGTTGCGGTTTAGCTCCTAATAAAAAAACTTGCACCAAACTGTAACTCAAAGTTGTGGTTTGGCTCTTAATAAAAAAAAACTTGTATCAAACTATAACTCAAAGCTACTATTTGGTGCAGTCTGGCCTCTGGCTGACGAGACTCAATTTATGGGATAGATTTATGGGTGTATCATAAGAATTTATGTGCATGTCATAAGTTTTTATGAGTATGTTATAATTATTTGTGGCTTTTTCATAATTAGTTATAGGTTTACCATAATTTTTTTTAAAATTTTTAATATCTAAATAATACATAATATTTAGAAAGTTAAATAGGTTTAGGGTTTATTATTTAATTTTTTAAAAAATTTTGATATCTAAATATATAAATATATATAATTTTGGCAATGTATAATATTATAATTATATTTAATTTAAATATATTAATTTTAATAAATATAATTATTTTAATTTTGAGGTTAAAAGTGTTAGATCATGTTTTTTTAATCAAAGTTTTCAAAAATATATATACATGTAGAGACATATAATAAAATTAAGTAATTTTTAATGAAGTAATTTTTATTTTTTAAAATAATATATCATGCTAAGTTATAGTCTCTTTTTTATCTTTCATTTTAATTAAATTATTAATTAATAAAGACTCACAATGTAAGAATATGGAGATGTACAAAATAAATATATATTAAAAAATTGTAGTTTATAGATAGATACACATGTTATTTGAGTTGGCATTTAGTAAGGCGCATTCAAATTTATCGCTATTTACTTTAAATTCTGCTAGACTGAAATTTCATATCCAAGTATAATTGAAATAGAATAAAGCAAAATTGAAATTAAAATAATTTAAAAATATAGATAGAATTGATTAGAAAAATAAAAAAAATATATTTATTATATTTTAATTTAAAACTTTAAAAAAATTAATTTTAATCAACGTATATATCTTTGATTAGTTTAAAAGAATTTATAAAAGGAAAATTAAAAAGATTTATGAAAAAATCACTAAGAATAAACCCATAAATAATTATGATAAACCACAACTCAAAGTTATAGGTTGGTGCAGTCTGGTCTCTAGCTGATAAGACTCAATTTATGGGATAGATTTATGGGTGTGTCATAAGAATTTATGTGTACATCATAATTTTTTATGGGTACGCTATAATTATTTATGAATTTTTCATAATTATTTCTGGGTTTGCCACAATTTTTAAAAAAAAATTGATATCTAAATAATGCATAATATTTAGAAAGTTAAATAGATTTAGGGTTTATTATTTAATTTTTTAAAAAATTTTGATATCTAAATATATAAATATATATAATTTTGATAATGTATAATATTATAATTATATTTAATTTAAATATATTAATTTTAATAAATATGATTAATTTAATTTTGGGGTTAAAAGTGTTAGATCATGTTTTTTAACCAAAAGTTTTCAAAAACATATATATATATATATGTATAGACATATAATAAAATTAAGTAATTTTTAACGAAATAAATTTTTTTTTCTAAATAATATATAATGCTAAGTTCTAGTCTCTTTTTTATCTTTCATTTTAATTAAGTTATTAATTAATAAAAACCCACAACGTAAAAATCTAGAGATGTACTAAATAAATCTACATTTAAAAAAAGTTTAGCTTATAGATAGATGTACATATTATTTGAGTTGGCATTTAGTAAGGTGCCCCAGGTGCCCCAGATTTATCGTTATTTACTTTAAGTTTCATTTGGCTAAAATTTCATATCTTGAAGCATAAGTGAAATAGAATCAAGTGAAATTAAAATAATTTAAAAATACAAATAGAATTGATTAGAAAAAAAAAATTATTTATTATATTTGTATTTAAAATTTCAAAAAAAAATTAATTTTAATCAACATATATATCTTTGATTGGTTTAAAGGAATTTATAAAGAAAAAATTACAATGATTTATAAAAAATTCACTAAGAATATACCTATAAATAATTATGACAAATCGTAACTCAAAATTATGATTTGGTGTAGTCTGGCTCTTTGACTCATTTATGGAATAGATTTATGGGTGTATCATAAAAATTTATGTGTATGGCATAATTTTTTATGGGTATGCCATAATTATTTATAGGTTTTTCATAATTTTTTAAATTTTTTTGCTATTTATATAATGCATAATATTTAGAAAGTTAAATAGGTTTAGGGTTTATTATTTAATTTTTTAAAAAATTTGATATCAAAATATCAAAATATATATAATTTTGGCAATGTATAATATTATAATTATATTTAATTTAAATATATTATTTTTAATTAATTTAATTTTGGGGTTAAAAGTTAGTATATGTTTTTTAACCAAAGTTTTCAAAAACATATATACATGTATAGACATAATAAAAAAAGCAATTTTTAATGAAGTAATTTTTTATTTTTTTTTCTAAATAATATTCCATGCTAAAGTCTCTTTTTTATCTTTTATTTTAATTAAGTTATTAAACATAAGAATTTAGAGATGTACTAAATAAATCTATATTTAAAAACAAGTATAGCTCATAGATAGATGCACATGTTATTGAAATTAAAATGATTTAAAAATGTAGATAGAATTGATTAGAAAAATAAAAAAATATATTTATTATATTTTAATTTAAAATTTTAAAAAAATTAATTTAATCAACATAAATATCTTTGATTGGTTTAAAAAAATTTATAATGAAAAAATTAAAAAGATTTATAAAAAATTCACTAAGATTAAACCCATAAATAATTATAGCAAACTCATAAATAATTATGGCTAGTCCATAAATAATTATTGTATACCCATAAAAAATTATGATATACATATAAATTCTTATGATACACCCACAAATCTATACCATAAATTTATTCTCGTCAGCCAAAAACTAGACTGCATCAAACTGCAACTTTGAGTTGTTGTTTGGTGCAAGATTCTGTTTATATATATATATATATATATATATTCAGTTATCCAAAATTTTAAGTTTCGGTTTTCAAAATTACAGTTTCAGAGTTGAAAAACTTAAAAAAAAATAGAGAGTCAAATTGAAAATGTGACTTTCGATTTAACTTTTTAACTCATATTCTTAAAATATTTAAAAAAAATCTCATATTTCAGTAATTTTTTAAAATTTCTCCCATATTACAGTAATTATCCACAACTTATCGGTATTAGCAAGATTTGCTATTCTTGTTGTAATGAGGCTCTTCTATATCCATATCTTCTCTCTTATTAGATCCTTTATTGTTAGTTTCTCGACTACTATTGTAGTGTGGTAAAGTTGGTTTCATGTTGCATAAGGAGTGTTGATCTTCTTGTATTGACTGTTTTTGTTGGTGATTTGGTGTTCTGTTCTTGATGTTACTGTGTTGTATTGTTTTTCTTTGAATTTTTGTTGTTATGTGTTTATATTTGTAATGATGTTCTTCTTTAATAAAATTTCTGTTATTTGATAAAAAAAAAAGTAAAATAATAAGATAATATTTTTTTTAAAATATGTGCAACATTAAAATTTTCATTTTGATATATTATTTAATATTTTATTTTAATTTGTTATTTTTAATTTAATTTAATTTTTTAAAATTAATATGATGAAATAAGTAAATGTTGTATTTAAATTATTATATATTTATAATAATAAAAATATTTATAAAGGTATAAAAGGTCATATAAATTTCTAATTCCATTTTTGAAATACAGACAACACCATTGTATTTCCTCAATCCAACTATATTTAAAATTCTAATATCCAGTAATTTTCTAGTTTGAATTGGATTGCACTAAACAATTATGAGAAGAAAAGCATAACCAAATAACATTCATTTTATAACGAAGCAGAATGTAAATAAAAAATTTAGAAGTTTTCTACTCAAACATTTCACAGCTGAAAAATCATTTCCATGATTTCACAGTTTAAGAATCAGCAGTTATCTAAGATATATAAAAAACAATTAAACAGTTGCAGTTGAAGTCTTGCTTCTATCAATCTAAAGATCAATTTTTTTCAAAAAAAAAAAAATTGGCAGTAGCTGACAGCCACAAATTTTTTTTAAAAAAAATTCAAAGCAAAACCAGAAAATGTCAGTTGCAAGCAAATGGCATGACAAAAAATTAAAACTTGTAGTTTCAAATGAAAAAATAAGCTACACAGAGAGTAAGAAAATGATAAAGAACACAAAGGTAACTAACAAGTGAAAATAGTTCCCCTGTTACAGAAACAACAAAGATTACCTGTAATGAGCATTGAACAGTGAACTCTTTAACAATGCATGTAAATCAGACATTTAACTTAAGAATATCTTGAAATGTTCACATTTAAGTTTTTAACCACCATAACACTATAAAGATTATGAGCTATTTTTGTTGTTTTGACATTGAATTACAAGAAAGGCAATTTCTGTCAGATTTTTGTACCTAAAAATTATATTGCCAACATATTGCTGATAAAAAAAGGGAAAGGAAGAAATTCTTGATGACTGAAATAAAATTTTATTTCACATTTATGGATCATTTTAAAAGTGACAGAAAAAATAATTCAAAGACACAGACATATGACAACTACTGAGAACAATACAACTAATTTTTTAGGGGAATAGGCAGGAAAATTAAAGAAGAAGAAGAAATATATCTGGACATTAAACAAGGTTCTCCATCAGAGCATCTCAGTTAATCTGATCATAAAGTTATTAACTGCAGTTTTATCTAAAACAATCCATGAAGATTCAAACAACTCATGAAAGAACTCAGCTCCAATCTCCTCAGCAGCATTTCTAAATGCAACTCCAAATGCATTTCCTTGAACTGCACCAAGTCGAGGCTTTCCACAAACTCCGACAATCAACATCTTATCTGGCTCTTGTGATAAGCATGCACAAAGCAAGGGCTTTGCTCTAGCTCCTTTCTCTCTCAAGGCATCCATGAGAAAGTAACAGAATTTAGTCAAAGCCTGTGGATATCCCAACAGCTTTGTATCCACTGAATCCTCAAGCTTTACCCATCTGAACTTCGTTCCACTTCTAATAGAACCACTTTTAGTAATTGCTGCACTTCCTTGTCTAAGAATTGCTCGTTGCACTTTAATTGCTTGTTGCATTCCAACTTTTAACTTATCAAGATTGCTCAAGGAAAGCGCATCATAAGCCACCCCAAATTGCTTAGAAGCACAAGAGCCATCAGAGTTCATAAATGACTCGAGCAAAGCAATAACTCCATAGACAACGTCTGCTGCAGAAACCCTGGAGCTATACCCATGTAACCTCAAGAAACTCCTGTAATAAAAATCAGTAAGCCCATATTCAGGTAAAAACCGTTCAAACTCATCTTTCATCTTTTTCTTAACTTCAAGATTCATGTACTGAAACTTTTGTTGGCAATCAACAAGTGCAAATCCCATTCTTGCAAGCAGAAGCTTTAGCTTCTTCATTCCATTGTCACTCCAAGTCTTCAATTTTGGGGCAATATATGAAGAAGACAACATTGAATCAAACAAATTCCACTCCCTTAACAACATAAGTCTTGGCTCATCTTCGTATGCAATCCTTGATGATTCAGGTGCTTGAATTTTTGTTCCATCTTTTAGAGTCACCATAGAAGCAGCCTCCAAATTTCCTGAACTGTTGATATGCTGTTCGAGTTCCATAACCCCGGCTTGGTACCTCTCATCTGTTAATCTCTCATGAACAAACTGATCAGTTAGCGAAACACAAGCCAACCAAAGCAATTCATTTGTGTTCTTCCTCAAAGAATGTGATAAATCATACATCAAACACCCTGAGGGCTTTCCATGGAAAGTACCCATGTGATAATATTCCCTCTTCAATTTCCTGAAAAGCTGAACTGGGTCATCTTCATTATCTTTTGAAACCCTTCTACGCTTCCTTGAAGCACCACCTCCATCCTCTTCTCCATCACTTTCACTGTCCTCTTCTTCACCATCTGAACTCTCACTACCCTCATCATCAGCATTCAAATCGCTCGCATTAGCCAAAGCAGAAACATCAAAATCATAAGCCAAATCAGCTTGGTGCTCATCATCATGAGTGTAAAGCACGATCACACTATCATTTTGCTCACTCAAGTTATGTAAATGGATGGGGCGGTGACTATCAATTACAAAAACACGAGCCCCAGGACCTAAATTGAGTAACCGCCGCAAATCACGCTGGCAACCCCAATTGATTAAAAGGATTGAAATAGGTTCAGTTGAAGATGAACTCAAATCAGGACCTGCATATTTATGAATTTCTTGGAAAGAATGGACGGGATAGCAAGAGTAGCGGACCGAATCCAATTCGAGGACGTGGAAAATTATTTTAAGAGCACAGAGTGAATCAACGTCTGAAGTTGAGGGAAATATAAGCAGAGGAGACAGAGATGAAGCTGAAACTGATTCTCTTAGGCGAGTGTAAAAGGATTCTACTCTTTGCTCTCTCACCATAATTACCCAATAAAAAAATCCACAACTGGGAATTATCTCAACTGCACAAATTGGATAAAAGGGAGCTGAAATGAACAATGGGCAGCTCAAATTTTACTCATTTTCCTTGAATTTCAATCCGTAAATGGTCAATTAGGCAGACAGATATGTAGGGGAAGAAGAAAAAATTGGAAATTCAGAAAATGATTCCAATTGGGTCATTGCTTGACAGTGTTACAAAATACTGATTCTCTCAATTATCCAATAAAAATAAGGGAGAATTAAGATTACCCAGAAAATGTTTCGGGAGCAACTCAATTGTGTACAAATTAAAATCCGCACAAATAAAAGATGAAATTTCAGAGAGAAATGGATAGAAAGAGCTGGAGATGGTGTACCTGGGATTTGTCGATAAACTAAGAAATCCTCCCTGACTCGATTCAGTTCCCAGAAAAGGTCCAGTTCTCAAAGAGAGAGAGCCTGTTGAGTTTTGAAAGTGTGAAACTTTTAGGTTTTGAATTCATGTTTTTGTGAAATTTTAAATTTTTCATAGACCGCCAAATCTTGGCGCTGGTGTGAATTTATACGGCTTTGGCGAGATTCAAATTGGTTAAGATCATGTGTACTCGTTCTCGTAGTATCGCTAAACCTAAGCCACTATTTTTATTGTAGTAGACTTTTAAAGAAAGTATGCGAATCTGTTGATCCATATAAGATTTCAGGTCTGATTGAAGTTGAGACCATTAATTTTCTAAATTTCACTTTTGACCGTTACTAATATCAAATTTATGGCGTAGGACAAATAAAAATAGTGAGAATTTTTTTTTAAATGAAAATATTTCATTAAAAAACATAATTAGCAATACAAAGAGGAATATAAAAACCAAATTCGAAAACTAGCCTGCGAGGCCATAACTCAATAGTGATCGAATTTGATCAATTGAATTGGTCAGTTTCAGTTTATATATTTATTAGTAAAATCAATCGAATTTGATCAAATTGATCAGTTATGGTCAATTTTTAAAAATAAATTTTTTGACCGATTAATAGTGATCGAATTAGATGACTCCTAAAACTCGAGAATAATTACAGTAATATGGGAGAAGTCCTAAAAAATTACTGAAATATGAAACTTTTCTCAAATATTACCAGAATATGAGAGTCAAACTAAAAGTCACATTTTTAGTTTGGCTCTTTTTTTTAATGTTTTCTAACTCTAAAATTGTGATTTTGAGTTTCAGTTCATTAAAATCGAAACTCAAAGTTTTAAAAAACTCAAAAAATATATATATAAACAAAATTTTATACCGAACCGCAATTTTGAGTTTTGATTTGGTGCCTTATCATGTCATTTGAACCAAAACGCAATTCAAAATTGTGGTTTGACTCCTAATAAAAAAGATCTTGCACCAAACCGCAACTCAAAATTACAGTTTAGTGCAGTATGGTCTCTGACTGATGAGTCTCGATTTATGTGATAGATTTATGGGTGTATCATAAAAATTTATGTGTATCTCATAATTTTCTAAGAGTATGCCCTAATTTTTTTAAAAAATTTTTATATCTAAATAATACATGATATTTAGAAAGTTAAAATAGGTTTAGGGAGAATCTTAAAATAGGTTTAGGGTTTATTATTTAATTTTAAAAAAAATTGATATCTAAATATGTAAATATATATAATTTTGGCATTGTATAATATTATAATTATATTTAATTTAAATATATTAATTTTAATAAATATGATTAATTTAATTTTTGGGTTAAAAGCGTTAGATCATTTTTTAACCAAAGTTTTCAAAAACATATATATATATATAGACATATAATAAAATTAAGTGATTTTTAATGAATTAATTTTATATTTTTTCTAATTAATATATCATGCTAAGCTCTAGTTTTTTTTATCTTTTATTTTAATTAAGTTATTAATTAATAAAGAAACACAACGTAAAAATCTAGAGATGCTCTAAACAAATCTACATTCAAAAAAAAGTGTAGCTTATAGATAGATGCACATGTTATTTGAGTTGGCATTTATTAAGACACCTCCAGATTTATTGTCATTTACTTTAGGTTCTGTTTGACTGAAATTTCATATCCTACAATATAATTGAAATAGAATCAAACGAAATTGAAATTAAAATGATTTAAAAATTTAGATAGAATTAATTAAAAAATAAAAAATATATATATTTATTATATTTTAATTTAAAATTTCAAAAAAATTAATTTTCATCAACATATATATTTTTTATTGGTTTAAAATAATTTATAAAAAAATTAAAAAGATGTATAAAAAAATTCACTAAGAATAAACTCATAAATAATTATGGCATACCCGTAAAAAATTATGACATGCACATAAATTCTTATAACACACCTATAAATCTATCCTATAAATTTATGACATGCACGTTTGAACTAAAACGCAGCTTAAAGTTTTCAAATATATATATATATGTATAGACATATAATAAAATTAAGTAATTTTAAATAAAATATTTTTACTCTTTTTTTAAATAATATATCATACTAAGTTATAGTCTATTTTTATCTTTAATTGTAATTAAGTTATTAATTAATAAAGACCCATAACGTAAGAATCTAAAGATGTACTAAATAAATCTACATTCAAAAAAAGTATAGCTCATAGATAGATGCATATATTATTTGAGTTGCATTTAGAAAGATGCCCCCAGATTTATCGTCATTTATCTTAGGTCTCATTTGGCTGAAATTTCATATCCTGAAGCATAATTGAAATAGAATTAAGCGAAATTAAAATTAAAATGATTTAAAAATTTAGATAGAATTGATTAAAAAAATAAAAAATATATTATATTTTAACTTAAAATTTAAAAAAAAAATAATTGTAATCAACATATATGTCTTTGATTGGTTTAAAAGAATTTATAAAGAAAAAATTAAAAAAGATTTATGAAAAATTCACCAAGAATAAATTCATAAATAATTATGGTAAATCCATAAATAATTATGGAAAACCTATAAATACTTCTAATAAAAAAAACTTGCATTAAACCGTAACTCAAAGTTGTTATTTGATACAGTCTGGTTTCTGGGTGATGAGACTATTTATGAGATAAATTTATAGGTGTATCATAAAAATTTATTTGAATATCATAATTTTTTATGGGTATACCATAATTATTTATGGGTTTTTCACAATTATTTATGAATTTGTCATATTATTTTTAAATTTTTGATATCTAAATAATGCATAATATTTAGAAAGTTAAATAGGTTTAGGGTTTATTATTTAATTTTTTAAAAATGTTGTTATCTAAATATATAAATATATATAATTTTGCTTATGTATAATATTGTAATTATATTTAATTTAAATATATTAATTTTAATAAATATGATTAATTTAATTTTGGGGTTAAAAGTATTTTTTTTAACGAAAATTTTCAAAAATATATATACATGTATAGACATATAATAAAATTAAGTAATTTTTAATGAAGTAATTTTTTTTAGATAATATATCATGCTAAGTTATATTCTCTTTTTTATCTTTCATTTTAATTAAGTTATTAATTAATAAAGAAACACAACGTAATAATTTAGAGATACACTAAATAAATCTACATTAAAAAAATTATAACTTATAGATAGATGAACATATTATTTGAGTTGGCATTTAGTACGGGGCCCCCAGATTTATCGCCATTTACTTTAGGTCCCGTTTGGCTGAAATTTTATATCCTAAAATATAATTGAAATAGAATCAAACAAAATTAAAATTAAAATAATTTAAAATTTTAGATAGAATTGATTAGAAAAATAAAAAAATATATTTATTATATTTTAATTTAAAATATCAAAAAAAATAATTTTAATCAATATATATTATCTTTAATTGGTTTAAAAGAATTTAAAAAAAAATTAAAAAGATTTATAAAAAATTCACTAAGAATAAACCCATAAATAATTATGGCATATCCATAAAAATTATGACATACACGTAAATTCTTATGATACACCCATCAATCTATTCCATAAATTTATTCTCGTCAGCCAGAGAACAGACTGCATCAAAGCGCATCTCTTTTTTTTTTATTCGGAGCCAAACCACAACTTCGAGTTGTGGTTTGGTTCAAATGATACGACAAGGCACTAAATCGCAAATCAAAATTGCAGTTTGGTGTAAAATTTTATTTATATATATTTTTTGAGTTGTCCGAAACTTTAAATTTCGGTTTTGATGAAATCGAAACTCAAAGTTACAGTTTGATGCAAAATTCTATTTATATATATATATTTTGAGTTGTTCAAAATTTTGAGTTTTGATTTTAATGAAACCGAAACTCAAAGTTACAGTTTCAGAGTTGAAAAACATAAAAAAAAATTAAAGAATCAAACTAAAAGTGACTTTCGATTTGATTCTTTAACTCCCATACTCTGATAATATTTGGGAGAAGTTTCATATTCCAGTAATTTTTTAAAACTTCTCCCGTATTAGAGTAATTATTTCTAAAACTTGACCAGCCCAACTATTACTGATCTCTAATTACATGATCAAAGAAGCTTAGTGTAAAATAGCTCCAAAACTAGACGGATCTTCCAAATCTGACATGAGGGCAAAGACAACTTCTTGAGAATCCAATTCAATAACACCTGGACTGGAGCACTATTGACAAGCCATTCAAGCACTCTCAAAAAAAGGCAAGGCTTCAATCTCCTTAGTCAAAAGGATCGCATCAAAATGACCTTACTGAGAATTTTTAATTGAGAGAGAATTTTTTTTTTCTTCTTTTATAATTGAATTCAAGTTGATATTTCTGGCAGATTCTCCTCCTATGATTTAGAATCAGTAATATATATTGAAATAAAAAAAAATAATTGCACTAAAATTTCATAAACATTCAAATAAGTTAGCTTGCAATTTCATGAACATTTTATCACACTCAGTCTACTTATTTCAATATGATCTAGTAAATGCGGTGATGGCAAAAGCATAAAAATCAGGTGAAAGTGAGTTCATCATAAAAATAAAATTTATAATTCTCATCAATGTAGTGAAACGGAAGATCAATACAAGCAACCCAAAAAGAAAATGATAATATATATTATAATTAAAGAATTTGCATCTGGTTCTTTCCAGCTGAATATAATTTTGGAGAAAGTTAAAATAGAAAAACGCAGTAAAACAATCTAGAAAGAGCAAGAAAATAAGACTACATTTCCATCAAAACATTGTATGTTTATATAAAGGCCACGCACATAAAGAGAGAATGTACTCTTAAAGGTAGTCATCACGAGGAGAGAGCCTTCAAAGTATTTACAAGTTCCACACACCTCATAATTTTTCCACAAACGTATTCAAACATATCATTTTCTGCCCCATGGAAAGCAGCAGCTCTGAAAAAATTGAACAAGAAATTAGTACAAGAAATAAAAATTGAGATTGCAGTTGGTGATAGAAAGACAGATATGTCATCATACCTTGAAGCCACTACGGGGGGCTGGCTTAGGAGCATTGCGAAAAGGTGACTCTGACGGCATGCCAGGTACTCTGCCTGCCCCAGTTTGCCTTTCCTCCCTCACTTTGTTGAAAATGTGAGTATAGCCATCAGCTGATGCAGGGTTACTCTCATCCCACTCACCAAATTTTGGAACAGCAGCACTCTTGTCAGGCTGGCACACCACATACAACATACAGGAACAATTTTTAGCAAGGGATCAAGATACTGAAAGAAATTGGGGAAAGTAACAAAATAAACACCCAAATTATTTCATTTTAGTCTTTGTTCCTTGAAACATGAGTTAAGTTACTTATCAACACACAGTCAAATGGATACCCGAGAACAATGTGAAGAGAGATAATTTACACTGTCATCGCCTTTTGGTTTCAATCGAGATCTTCCAGGAGTACCATGGCTACTATCATATGAACTTTTTCCTTCCCAGGCAGGAGATTGGTACCCGCTACCTCTCCCTGAGATCTTTGCCTTATGATGGAGTGGGGAGTGCTCCATGCTGTTATCAGATCCAAGGCTTTGTGCACTTGGTTTTCCAGTTCGTTTGTTGTTTTCACCATAGCCTCCTCCTCCACGGCCTCCATACCGCTGGGGCACTGACTCATTGCTACCTCTCCGGTTCTGATTGTCATGGCGTGCAGGAGAAACAGTAAAGCATCTGAGGTCACCATCTTCGCTGCTCCTTTGGCGCTCGTGCGCCCGTCTAATAGCTCCCTGCCCTGTTTCCTCTGCTACAACTCTACCTCCAGAAGGAGGTCTTGAAGCAGGAGCTTCATAATCAGAGTCTAAATCAGGATTGTCTTGGGGGTCATTTGGATTCATCATCTTCCCACCACTTCGACCCTTTCGAGCCTTTTCAAAATAGGCCGTATAAGGAACATTCTCTTCACTTTCCCAATTACCAAACTTTGGCACATGTGAGCGTTGCTGCCAAAATAACAAGACACTGTTATCGACCATGATACCATCCAAAAAACAATTAATTTGTCATCCATGAGAATATAAAAGTTCATCAACCAGGATCAGCGAATCAATTTCATAAAGTTAAAAGATACATCATTTCATTCATTATGGGTTTCCTTTAAGCAGGGCTGCAGACATAAGGTGAATTAAGATAATCTAATAAACTAGGAACCATAGCAAGATCCAAATGGTAGAGGAGAAATTTCACCATAACAAATTGCTTATCATTTATAGAATGAGAAGGTCATATTACACCAATACAATACACTATTCAGCTTGTGTTAGGCTACTGCTGATATAATTTAAAATTAGATCAACATTCCTCTGAAAGCATTAGATATAAAACAATATAAATCACCCCTGCAGCTTAACCGAATCCGGAATTACTTATTTGCTATTGCAAGAAAGTGTTGCTAACAACAAATAATACAAAAAAACGCATGGTTAAACATGCCAAACTTTTACTGCAAATGCCCAAAGCATATAAACTAAATTGAAATATGAATCATAGCTAGAAAAAATATTCGAACCAACATTGAAATATTAAACAATAATGCCATCTATCACATGAACTTTTAGGCATCTTATGCCTCGACATGTAAACTGTGTATAACCAATAAGTTTTATATCCGCATGCATTCTATGCTCTATGCTCAAATAATCTTCTTCAGGATTTTCAAATAGGTTATATCAGAAAAACCATGGAAAAGGAAATATACAACAAACTGGGCTTCAATCTGGAGAATTTGACAAACATCTCCTATCCTAGGCCCCTGAAGATGTTTCTCGACTGAAATTCAAATCATTTGATATTAGAAAGAGAAGTAACAAGTCCGATTAATTAAAGATTGAGATGAAAAAGTTCCAATAATTAAATTGTCAAATATCTAGTAACTCCATTGGACCAAACTCGAGTTTCAACCTTTAAATACTTATATTAAGTGGAATCATGAATGCATGAACAATGTGAGAAAACCTATGTAATATTGGAAAATTAGAGAGATGAGTCAGAGAATTAGTTATCAACACTTTTGAGTATGCTTGTAAACTGTGAAACATGTTCAGTTTATTCACATTCTGAGTAATGACTGGTCTATCCTCATTATCCATGCTTCAACTTAGAGGTAGCAAGCAACTAGTAAAAAAAGCATTAATAATGTTAAATGGCTAAATTTTAGGTCACTTATGAGCTGAAGTCAATAATTGCATATTGCTATATTCTCTCTTGAGCACTAAAAGCTATAATTTTGATTGAAAGCATAATATTTCATTCCTTTCATTTGAGCCTTTTTTTCACTGTGCATTTGGTTCTTGCCACTTCTCTTATTGTTGTTTTCTAACTCTAGCAACATCATCTAGTATCCTTTACTATTGATCAGGAGACCGTTCTCTGATTTGACGGAGAGGAAGCACACTATGACACACTCAAAATGGTGTTTTGGGTGGGGAGGCAGGGTGTTGGGGGTTTGATAGGGAGTGATGCATGGGAAACTAGTCCAAAAACATGAATCCACTTACATATTTTTATTACAGACATCAACAGGGAACTCAAAAACATTCTTATTGTTCAATCTTGTCAATTGAGTATCTTCAAAATTCATTACTTTGAAGTGGTTTGACGATTTCAATTAACTTCTAATTGCATCGATTGCTATTATTACCTCACTTACAATCACCAGCTGTGTTTCTTATACGAGAATAACTGAAGACAAACCAAACCAACTTTATGGCCTGAAAATTCATCTTTCTTTAAAGATTACCATTTCAGAGGAGACCCAACTGTTATCTTGTTGAACACTAGGCAGATAGCATTTATGAAAAGGATTTCAAAGGATAATCAAGGGAAAGAAAAACAACCTTCGTAGATTCTTCTGTGCATATCTGTAGACTACAATATTCAAACCTAGTAAGGTATATTTAGAAATATGCTAGAACTGAGTTTAGAAGACATGGGAAAAGAGAAAAACTGAGCACATAAAAGAATATTTATAAGCATCTCCCGTGAACAAGCTAGCATCCAGCAATAAGGTTTCATGGAAATGACCAGAAAAATTTCCGCCGAAGAGGAAAATTATAATCCAGTGTACTGTCAACATATATAAAAAGACTTGAGACCATGCAGAACTAGAAAATCGCCAAAATGGAAATATAACTGTAGCATTCACCTAAAGCCAAGAAGCTATCTTGCTTTAGTAATTCCTATTGCAACAACTAGGTCCATCGAATGATGCTTACTTACCAGGATGCAATAATGAAGGGCATGCTTGCTAGAGTATATATCATGTTTGACTAATTAGTGAAACCTAAGAATGATTTCAATTGTGTACACTTAACTAGTATTCATAAATAGAGAGCAAACAGTAATCAAGCAACAGTGACCTAAAATACTCGAGCAAACAAAGCATCGTTTCTTTTACCAACAAAGATTGACTCAATTAATACAGCTAGAGTTAATTTTCAGGTGGATGTCCTGTGGTCAACACCAAATCCCTTTCTCTGAAAACACAAACATTTCATACGTTTACAGATTCTTAAGCCCTTTAAATAACTGACAATGAAAATAAATAAACTAGAAGTGTCAAAGAACTCCCTTTTATGTCTTCTCTTATCTCTCCTACGTTTATTCTGGGAGCAAAACAGGGCCCTTGGCTTCAATTGTGAATACAGAAAATTAAATGAAGAAAAGGAGCATGCTAATTATATCAAAATTATGCAACCCAGTTATCTCATCAATCAATGTGATGAATTATATCCTATATCCCATACTACATGAAGATCACCAGGAAAAATTAAAAAAAAAGGAATAAAAAAATTGCACATCTCATTAGTCATCGCCTGCAATATTATAAATAAGTGAGACCTAATTATTGAAGAGATTATGAGCACCTTGCCTAATTATGGTGATTTTTCATCTACCATTTCTAATTGATGTTGATATCTACCTATTTTGCATTAACCTTCTTCCCAGGTTATTTCCACAATACATGATCCCCTCACATCATATGCCAATACATCTACCAACAAAAACAGAAACTTCGCACACAAACTGAGGATTTACCTAATTGCTTTGTCTTCTGCAATAATAAAGTATTTGTCCAACTCCAAAATTTAGAAGTATCACATGTACAGTTGAAAATTCAATTCTAATTTCAGTCCATACAATTCATATCCAAAAATAAATAAACCAATACCCATATTACAAGAAAACACAATCCAATTTCATAGCAATAAGTAAAAAGGAAAACTCAACATAGCCCATCAAGGTAATACAAAATTAACATAAACCGCTAAGATCATAGAAGCTATAATTAGTCCTCAATAACCACAATAAGGAACCAAAAACAACATAATTTATTCTCTTTTTCTGTAACTTTCTAAGCAACCAAACAACAAATAATGAAATTAACCCTACCAAATGAACATCAAAATTAAAGAAAAATTTAAATTAAAAATAAAAAAATAGAAGGAAAACTTACTGCCATTTCTCTGTCCACTAATATTGGAAGTCTGATGGAAACCCAGAAACAAAAATAGCAATCCCTTCACCAAAATTCAAGTTTTGGTCTAAAATAGAAACTCAAAGCTCCAGCAAAGAAAAACCCTTCAACGACCCAGCAAAAGGAAACAAAGAAAGATTTAAACTTTTACCCCACACGGAGAGAGAGAGAGGTATAGAGAGAGAAATAGAGAGTCCAGAGAGACTTTTAGAAAGAGCGTGTTTATAGAAAGAAGAGGCTTATCAACCAATGACGGAACCCACCTATGTTGTTTGACCATTCTCTCTCTTCTTCTACTTCTCTCTGTTAAAAAAGAAAAAGTCTCAACTTCTTCCCAATTTCAAGTTGTCTCTCTTTGTACCAAGTCACCGTTTCTGTATTATACGAAATTCTGTATACTTTGCTGTGTATTGTTGGCAGGGAAACTTCTATTGCTTCCACACCAAATTAGGGGACTATAGAAAAAGAACAAGAAGAGGGCAAATTGGTGTGGAAGAAATGAGTTTGTGTTCTGGAAATAGTAAAATTTGTTAAAAACTTAAAAACTTTTATCGTCTGTTATCGGTAGTTGTCTGTTAGGTGTTAGAGTTAAGTAACGGCGTGACTGTTAATAGCGGCTGACCACCTTAACCCATAAAGCTGCGTTTGTCTTTTTCAGTTGTGAATAGTACCGTCTTTGTCTGCTTCTGTTGAATCATTTCTGCTGACCTTTCTTTTTCTTTTCCTAATTACTATTTTTTACGTTTATCGTAAACGGAACAATTACTTAATTACATAATATTTTTTCATGTTTATAAATGAAAAATTATAACTTCTTAGAAAAAATCATGTTATAAATAAAAAAAATTATATGATAAGTATTTATTTTGTATATAAATAAAAAATATTTATGAAAATTAAAAGCTAAAATTTTTATTATCGAATATTACTACCAGTGTGTATAAAAGAGTATATGACCAATCAATTACATTGAATTAATAGGAGGCAGATCCGTTGACCCCCTGGTTCATGCATATATATATATATATATATATATATTTTGTATGTGTAAATATATATATAATTTGCGACATTTCAATAAATTAATCTCTTTTTTTGTTTGGATCCTTTCACTATAATTTTTTTATATTTGATTTTTGTTTTCTAATAATAATAGTTGACAATTATTATTATTATTATTATTACTTTTTTTTAATGTAACCTCCTATTTAAGATTTAATTTTTTTAAATAATTATTATTATTTTAATTATTATTTTTTAATTATACTTTTAATTATGATGTAATTTTAATTTATTTTTTAAAAAAATTTTATCTAATAATTTTCAGTAAAACTTAAAATTAAGAAAATTAAAATATTAAATTACATAACAAATTAATAAAGAAATTAAAAATCATTATATAATAACATAAAAAAATATATTTAAAATTTTATAGCCCCTACAAATCACAATTTTAAATTCAATAAATTTACTCATCATTATAATAATACAGATATATATAAATTCATCTTCCATTCAATTTAATATATATATATGTGTATATATTTTAAATTGATAAATCTACTCCACTTATTTATTATCTTTAATTATTTTTAATTTGTATCATAAAATTGATATTAATAATAATAGATTTAATAATATTATATTTAATCATGATAAACAATTTAAGAATATATCTTATAAACTATATAATCTCACTATTTAAATATAATTTTTTTATTTTAAAAGAATATCATAGTATATTTTAATATATTCGATATATTCAATAATATTTTTCATATTTTATTTAATTTTCTCTTGAATTTATTCACAATAAATTTATATATTAATGTAATTATTTTTATTTTAAATTTTTGACTCCCAATAAAACATTGGTCCGCAACTTGAGTTAATTGAAAACTGAATATTAATCTTGTTCAAAAGTTTTAAAAAATTATATTTATAGAAAAATCAATAAAAATTGTTAAAATCTATAATTTGGACTAAATTGGGTCAAGTGAGATTGAATTGATTTTTTAAATATTAAGTTATTTTTAAATAAAAAAAAAGTCGCTTTTAACTAGATTTAAATATTTAGATTATTGAAATTTATGATAAATATTAAATTAGTAAATTATTATTTATATTTATTAAATTTAATATGTTATATTTTTATTATTTTTAAATTTTATTTTAAAAGTTCTATATTTTAAAATTTTTTATTAATATTTATATATAAAAAATTTATAATATTATAATATTATTAAATTTAAGTTAATCTTATTAAATCGGTTAAATTATAAACATTGTCGGTTTGTTTCAATATCCAATCTAATTTTAAAATATTGATTAGCATGAATCATTAATGATAATTGTTCATAATTGACTTTTGCCAACAACTTTAAACAAAATAAAGTTTAAATTATAAATTGAAATTCTATTTTTTTAAATAAATTAATTTAATTTTAATTATGCCATTTAATTGTACTTATGTAAATTATAAAATTCCTTTAGATTTTATTTAACATGTGTACTTTTATTCTCATTTTTTAAATTAGTTGCTCTACAGTAAAAAAAATAAAGAATTTTTAAGGGATTAAAATCATTTATCATATAACAACTAAGTTTTATAGATGGAAACGGGGGCGGATTTAGGGGAGTCGTAGGGGTCCTCCCCCATCTCCCTTTATATATAATTTTTTAATATATATTATATATAATTTTATATAATTATATATATAATTTTATAATTAGTAATTTTATATCCTTTTAATATATTCTAAAATTATATATATATATATTATATATTTTTAAATTATAAAATTATATAAAATTTAAAATATATTTATATATTTATATTCTTTTTATAAAAATATATACTTTTAAATTATAAATATTAATAATTTTTTAAATATTAATTTTTTGACTTTTAATAAAATATATAAATAAGTTAATAGATCTCATAATTAGAATAAAAAATATATAAAAAATTTAATAATTTTTTAGAATTTAAGAAATAATATAAAATTTTGATAGAGAAAATTTTTATATAAATTTATAATAAAAATTTAAACTTTAGTATAATATTAAATATTCAACTTTAATTTTTAATTCGCATATACTTTTTTAAATTTACCCATCTTTCATTCTATTTTTTATTGCGTCACTGGATCAAAATGTAAATGAACTTTGCAATTTATATATTTGAAACTTCACAGTCTAAAAATATAAAGTCGATAAATAAATTCAGTTAAAAAAATTCAATATATATATATATATATTATGCCAAATACACATATAATTTTCAAAATAAAAATTTATATGATTTGGAAAATTTCTCACATCACAATTTTTTAAGTAACGAATTAATTTAAAACTTTTAAATATTTATATAATAAACTTTTATTGCAAACACGTTGTAACCATGTACAAGTAATGGTCCTCAGTTGACTTCCAAATTCACTTATATATATATATATGTATGTATGTATGTATGTATGTATATACATACATATGTATATCTATAAATAATTAGTCAAAATTCTAATTAGTAATTTAAAAATTTTAATTGATCCTCTAAAATTAAACTTTTATAGATAATTTTAAAGATTAAAATTATTCAATTAGTTTTCATCTTATAAGCATGAAATATCAATAAAAATTTATGTAATTAAAATATAGTTTTTTCCGAGTAATATAATTAATTGTTCTTTTTTGAAATAAAATTATTAAAATAAATAATAAAAAATTAACTTTTTTATTTTTTTGTATCTTTCTTAAATTTTATCTCTAAATAAAATTTTAAATTCCATATTCATGTGAGATAGTTAAACAATTAAGAGTATAGAGTTGAGAATGAAGCCAACTTGCACTAATAAAATCCCATAAGTAGACTTTTATTTGCATCAGAGGGAAATTTTATTATAAACTGAGTATATGATTTTATTTATGCATTCAATCAATAATAATATGAAATTTAAAAAATTATTAAAATCAAAATTTTGATATCATAATTTATTTCACATATTGTTACTGATTGGGTATATAGACAAGGATATATATTCGGTCCAAATAATAATTTTTCTACATTAAATTATTCCAAGTGTGAAATAACAAGAGTTAATTAGAAACTACCTCAATTCTTCACTTGGAAATTAAATTTTGTCATTAAGGAACTCTTAACAAATTAGTGGTGTAGTCAGAGCTTGTGAATTTAAAATTTTTTGATAATTTTCTTGTTGAAGAATATAAATGAATCTCACATCTGAAAAATATAATAAAATACAATTATATATAAGGTGGTGTAGATTACAGTCGCAGAGCCTATATAATTTCTACAATTTTTTCTTATTTGAGAATTTGTAATATTAATTTATTAAAATAAACATAAGAAAATTTCAATGTACAAAGTAGTGCATGGATTTATTATGTTTTGCCTATAAAATCCGTGAAGTTTTATTTTTCTACTTCTAAATTGTCAATTTTTATGATATATAATGTATGAGTTTATTATTTAATTTTACAAAGTTAGAATACATTATTAATTATAAAATAATTAATAAAAATTAAAATGAAATATTATTATTATTATAAATGTAATAGAACATTTTTATGTACTATAAATTTATAAATAGATTTAGTTACCAAAAATATATGAAAATTTTCATATATTTTTTAGTAAAATAATAAAAAAAACTATGATCTTTTATGCATATGATATGATAAAATTATATATATTCTAAATTATATATATATATTAGTATGCTCAAAAAAAGAATAATATATCGTATCTTATTTTTTCATTTATGATTAATTTCGCAAATTATCTAATAATATTCTTTTTTTTTTCAATAAGTGATTAATTAGTTAAATATAAAATTATTTTTCTATTTTATTATATGACATTTGATTTTCATATTGATAATAAAAAATTACAAAATATATTGTAATTTTTTAAAAAAGAATTAGTATAATTATAATATATATATATATATAATTACAAATAGTCACTGAACAATTATTTTTATCCCAATAAAGTTTATATATATCTTACCTCTCAACATTTCTTTTAAACATTTTTTCAATTATTACTTTAGAATCTTAATAGGCTAAAATCGGTGCCATAAAAATGTCAAAGTCCATCGCATAAATAATTACATAAATATGAATCAAGTGATAAATATAAATTCATAATTTTATAATTATATTTATACATTAATTTTTTCATAAATTAAAATATTAATAATATAAAAATGACACGTGATACATTTCTAAATTTTATATAAAATTTAAATTAATTAGATATTACATAAAAAAAAAGTACTAAAAGTTAAAAATTAGTAAAGAAGGCGTTATTTGAATGGGGATATTAATAATGATGGAAAATATAGGAAATCTGAACCGTACAAATGAATTTATTTAATCATAAGTCACTTTTAATTCGTGCCAATCTGTATACAATTGATTTTAAGTATTAATAAGCATTAATGTTGCCGACACCCGACAACTAAATACCATTTTTATTTTATTTATTAATATTTAGGCAATATTTTTTCTGTGTATTTTATATTATATGTATATATATACACACATATCATCCACATCTATATCAAAACTATATTATATAATTACTATATGTTTTTTTAATAAAAAAAAATATGTTTTATTTTGATTTATCAAAGTGTATTGAATAATAACCATTAAATTTTCACTTGATGATTGAATACGTGTATTATTATTGCTTAAATTATAAGTTTAAATTTTAATTATTTTTTCTTTTTTTTATATAATTAATAAAAAAGATGTGCATTGAATAATACTATTAACATTATGTGAAGTTTGTTTATAAAAGTATAAATAAATTTAAAATGACATTTTTTTTGTGTTTTTTTAATTTACGTTCCTCATATTTTCAAAATTATTATCATTTTGTTTTTTAAGAGGACAACCTTACATAGGCAGCTCTTTTTTTTTTTTTTCCACTTTATAACCCTCCAATCTACTATGAGAAGAATGAAGAGGGCATTAATATCTTATATTTAGTTTTATTTTTTTGGTAGAAGCCATGTATGTATCATGTATGCATGCATGTGTATGTTTGTGTATGGATAGTTTTTATTGATTTTATAGCATTTTAATTCATTGTAAAAAAAAAGGTAATTCAACGGTTTCAATTAATAATCTAAAGTCAATTCTGAGTATGAATTATTTTTTTTTCAACAAAACTAATAAAAAAATTTCCTGAGTTTATTAAAATTTTAGAGTTCAAAATCATCAATTTATTAGTTTTATGATGGAGTCGCCCATAAAGCTTAAACTAATATATATGAACCATATTTAATTTTGTTTGCTAATAAAATTTTAAAAAAAGGTATAAGAAAAAAAAAGTATAAATATACATTATTAATCTTTCATTTCAACCAATCATGACATCCATTTCCATAGTTTAGATCAGAAAATAAGAGGATAACGTGGGAGCAAGTGAGCAACTTCATCGACTTGTTTTACCCATTTATTTTAATTTTTTATTCTTCTCCTTTTAATAAATTTTTTTGTTTATTTATTCTTGAAAAAGCGTCTTTTAATTTGTTTTTTTTTTTTTTCATTTTTCACTATCCTTAAACGTTGAGGTTTAAATGGAGCTTAAATTTAAAAAAAAAAAAATTCCCTTTATTCTTTTTTTTTTTGAAGCACTTTCCCTTTATTGTTTAATTGCTATAAAAACCGGTGGAGCGAAGATGATGAAATCTTAAAATATATATATATATATATATATATATATATATATATATATACTAGCCCACAAAAACCGGCAGAGCTAAGAGTAAGAATGTAAGATGAAATCTTATAAAACTAAACTTTCGAAATTTTCTACCAAATGTTAAAAGTCTAAATTTTTTCTTAAAGTTTATAAATTTTTTTTATTCCCCCTTTTCAAAATTACATATACAGTACAAGAAATTCCTTATCTGTAGATGGAAAAAAGAGTATGTTTTCCTCGTGGCTAATAATCAAGCTATTATTATCAAGATAAAACAAATTAAAGACACTGATTTTCTTTTTTTACTAGTAAATTTAAATTTCTCACCCATAAGATAAATGGCTCATGAAATTATTAAAATTTGGATATATTTTAAAATATGGATTGTTTATAAATAGATTTGCACGAACGTAGATAGTGTTTTTACTGTCTAGATAGATTTAGGTTTGGATATATATTTTTGGGCATCCATTACCTGAATCCGATTACATTTATTAAATATATTTATTAAATTTTAATTATAAAATTATGTGATATAAAATTATATTAATATTAATTTTTTTATAATTATTTAATTAAAAAATTATAATTTATGTTTTAAATTTTATAATTTTTTATATTTAAATGGTACAAATAATAAATATGTAGTATTAAAAGAGTTTGAGATGAGTACGGATAATAAAATGATAGTTATAATTGGTCAGATTTGAATTCAAGTAACTTAAATTTAAACTGATTGGATAGAGTTGTATTTCGACTAATATTTTAGATAATTCTAATTATATTTTTAATTATTTTTAATTAAATTTGACATATTTTCATCGTTAAAATTGAAATTTATCATACTTTAGCTTGAAAATGTCAAAATACAAGTTTTTAATTAAAAAGTTGAGAAAAATTGAATAAACAATATACAAAAAGACAAAGAAAATAAAGACTCATGCTCATAGTACTTAATGCTACACCCATGAACTTCAATTGAAACCTGTCAAAGAAGATCCTGAAGCAAATTTAATCCCGCAATTGTGGCTTTTCATTATCACGCCCATAGTAACCAAATAACTACTGTTTATGCATGTTATGTGACTTTTAGGCTTGGATATATTTGAGCTTTAAAGATTTATTTGAGATTTTAATGATTTTAGAGTTTTAAAATGATAAATTATTATTCATGAAGTTTTTAGAAAAATTTCAAGCTTTTTATAATGATCTTATTTGTATAAATTTGAGTTCGTTTAGGCCTCCAAACAGCTATGCAAAATTAAAACTGCGAATTTAAATCAGAATAAAATTTATGTCCAGATTAATTTACTTCAAAAGGTCATAACTTAAAATTTTGAAGTCCAAATTGAGGATTCAAAAGTCTAAATTTACTTACACTTCGAGAGATACAATTCTTATGAAGAACCTAAGCTTAGATTTGGACTTTATCAGATAAAAAAATTGCTTCAAAATTTATACACAAATTTTATAGCTTTCTTATTTTGTTAAGATTTATTTTCCTTCAATTAAAAGTTGATTTTTTTTTCAATGGAGACTCTTCTAACCCTATTGTAACATTTTTCTACTTGTAAAAGATGTTCTCTAAATCCCAAAAATACCATAAATCCTCATCACAGTTGATACATTATATTTTAGGTTAAAATTCCCATATTTTAGGTTAATCGCGAAGAGAATGAAGAATTTCTGTTAAAGAGCCATTAAAGTCCAAGAGCTTTCTTTCTAAATTTGATCTTTTTAATTTATTTTATTTTATTTTCTTTAGTTTCAATTTTAATTATGTTTTCAATCTTCTGCTTTTATTTTTTTTTCTTACTTTTCAATCATGAGTAACTAAAAATTTTATTAGGGTAAAACTATTTTTTATTTAATTTTTCTATTGAGTAATTATTTTTAATTTGATTCAATTATAGCATGCTATTGATCATTATTTTTATTCTTAATACTTTGAAAATATGGCCAATAATTGATTAATCTAAGGTATTGTGTGATTGAGCGATAGTAGAAGCACAATATTAATTTAAGGATATAACAATCTTATATTTAAATTTGCGTCTATAAATAGGATAAACACTTAAGAGGTTGATATAAATATAACTTATAAAACTTAATGAATTGATTTATATTGCCTGTGATCATGAAAGTAGACCAAATTTAAGTTTAATATTAGGTTTAGTATTTAAAAGATAATAAGTTTTAATGTAGGAGAATCCAAATAATAATCAATGGTATATTAAAATTGAATCAATATTTTAGAAAGTGTATAGTTAACAAATAGGAATAGGTTTAACTCTAATGCAAAAAAAAAAGATTTAATTCTAATTTAATTTAGCTTTAATTTTAGGTAACTTATCTTTTAAATCTTACTGATTTAATATCCAAATAATAATTAGTTTAATTATTTAGTATTTAAAATATCTATAATTATGGAACGATATTCTACTCATACTTTATTACTTAATTATGATATGTGCACTTGTGGATAGCTATGCTATGCCCTAATATGGTATAATTTTATGTAAGGTGATTTTCGTAGATATCCTACCCATTATAAATTCTACACACAAACACTAAAATAGTTAATAAGTCACTATTTTAATAAAAATGACTTTTCAAATTTTTATTTTTATTTTAGTTTTAATTTTTAATGAAATTTTTAAGACATAGTTTTTGGAATAATGATTCTTCAAAATTTATTATTGTTATTATTATTTTATTTAACTTTAAATTGATAATATAAATTTAATTATTCTAAAAATAATTTAAATTAAACATGTTATTAATTATACTTAAATTTAGAGTTTTATACTAATTTGACTTTATTTTTAATAATTTTTTATAAATTTTTAAATAGAATATTAAAATTCAGAAAGGAGAGAGCGAAAACATTTTTTTTCCTATTCAAGGATATTCCTACCATCCCAATTTAGTTTAAATCTTAGTACATTTATTTGTTTTCTATCACTATATATTATATTTCTCTTTATTTACATCATTTTAAGATAAATTTATAATTTTTCTTTAATATTATTTCAATTATTCTTTTATATTCAAATTATTAATTTTAATTATTTTTGAATATTTCTATTTAATTAAAGTAATAAAATTAAAAATTAATATTTTGATTATTCATTTTAATGAATAGATTCTCAAATTAATTTAGAAAATACCTTAAATATATTAGACATATATTATTATAAATATTTTTATAATATGTAAATATGAAAATTTTTATTATTATGTATATTTATATTATTTTTGATGTACTAATTATATTAGTACATAAATTATTTTTATTTAAAATAATGTAAAATATTATAAATTCCAGCACAGCGTAAGAGGATTTATTTGTTTGTAATTGGTAAGATCAATTTAATTCAAATTTAAAACTAAAGTTTTATTTATACATTTTTTTAATCAATGGTCATCTGATATATTTATTTGCTTGGAGGTGGCTTGCAATGTTAGTATGTTAAATACCCGACCCTAAATTCATTATTACTGAAAATAAAACTAAATTAAACATTCCTCAATAATAAGAATCAAATAAAGTAAATTATCATAATAATCTAACTTTCGACGTTAACTAATCATTCACCAATCACGTGCATCATTCAATTATAATAACTACAAATTTTTTTTATTAATTATATACGAGAAGAAAAAATACTTCAAAAACTCAAATACGAAACTTAGATAAAAATAATAACTATCAATTAAATAATAAAAAAATAATTAAAAAAATATGTACTTTACAAATAATAAATCAAAGAAACAATGATTCTCTCAACTCAATTTTATGCCATTGCAAACACAAATAATGAATAACAAAATCTAACAGCCAATAATAATAATAATAATAAAATTTTAATTGATAGTTATTTTTTTCAAGATTCATAAATATTCTCTACTCACCATAGAACCGAATGTAGATCTAATTCTTATTGATGAGATGTATAATTTAAAATGATATGCAAAAGAAAAAGGAAATTAAAAGGGAAAAAAAAAGAACGAAATAAAATAAAGTCGTATATATATTTTTTTAATTTGCTTTTATGTTTTTATGAAATAAGGGCAATCATGTCAATTTCATGTTTTAGAATATCTGTTACCCTGCCTCAAGCAAAGATCAGTCTAACAATAATGTTACTATTATCTATATATGCCCGCCAGTTTAAAAATGTTGTCGTTTTGGAGATTTTTTTTAAAATATGTCATTTTTAGAATTTTAAAAGACATGGGTAATTTTTTTAATTTTATTCTTTTAAAATGTTTTCAATAAAATATCTATATTAATTTTTTTTATGGAGATAGAGCATTAATTAGTAAAATGAGAAAAAAAATTGAGTACATCAAAATAAAAAAAAGGGTTATATTTAGTCTTTTTACATTGAAATCGAAGCTATTTTTCCTTAAATCATCTATAAGAATTCAGTTGAAATAGTTTATTATTTTTTTAGTTTTATTTTATTTGATTCCAAAAAAATAATTTATAAAAAAAATTAAAGACAAATATTATAATAGCGCATGTAAGATTAAAAAAAAAAAGGGAATTGTTTAGTCAAAGTCTATAAGCAAAACCATATTGTTAAACATCCTTGATAAGGAAATACAACATGGAAAAGCTCCAAAAAAAAGGCAATACACTTCAATGAAAGAAACAAAATTTCAAAATAATGGACATGAACTTTTACTCATCAAACAAGCCCATGAAAATGAAATGGGCAGGTGAATGTGATATCATATAAGGCAATATATATTAAAGAAACCTTAATTTGGGTCACTAAATTCTCCATTTCAAAGGGCAAATATCATTTCACAGTCCATTTCATTTTCATAGATGGGAAAATTTTCCCACCTCAAAAATATTCAAGAGATTATATCATCGTTATCATTTACCACTACAGCCTCCAGGTTTATCCACTAATTGCCTTGTTCTAACAATTGTGGGCTCATTCTAGTTCTAGAATTTAAATTTTAAAAATTTACTAAAAATTTCACTCAGTTACTACTGTCAAATTAATTTTTTTTAATAATTTAAAGTTTTGTTTAACTATTTTGATTTTTAAATGAATATATATGAAAAATCTCATATTATCATTTGGAAATGTCTATCAAAATATTTCATAATATTAGCAGAGTGATTTATCTACTTATAATTAAAAAAAAAGGCTTTACTTCTCTCCATTTTGAAAGTAAATATCAATAAATTAATTTTTTCACTTTTATTATTTTATTATTTTTGAGTTTGCAAGCTAAAATGAAGAAAATAGTGAAATTCTTTGTTCCTCTGTTAATTAAAAAAAAAATTCCCAATAATTAAGAAAATTCTTGAAAAAACACAAAGAAACATTAGAATTTAGAAGGCCCGAAAACACTTTCAGTTTGGAACTTCACAATTTCACGTTGAGAGTTGAGACAAGGTTAGCAATAAGGTACAAACACTAAGTTGAGCGTGAAGTTAGGGAGGTGTGCCAGATGAAATTACAAACCTCCACGTGTCAGCTAAATCCAGCGAGTTTTATATATTATCTATTTCAGAGAGTGTAGCGACCATTCTTCCAGGTTACATGGGCAACTTTGTTCTCTTTCTTTGACAGTCATCTTTTCCGTAACAAACACTGTCTTAACATGGAGCGAGTGAGGCACATATGATAATCTCTGTTTTTTGGTGGTAATGGTGGTGTTATTGTCCATTTTCGCCTCCTAATACTTTTTTTTTCTTTTCTTCCTTTCCATTGGATATTTTTCGCTTTTTGCCTCATTTCTTGATTTTTCTTCTTTTTAAGTTTTAATCTCTTTTAGCTTGCTAAAAAAGCTCACTCATTTGCCAAATTCACCTACCATTAATTCCTAAACCTCACTATTAAGTTTTTAGTTTTCTGGAGTGGGCAAAAGAAACTCATATGAAGTTTGTCTTTTTGCTTGGAGGATCTAATTTCACAGATCTGTAACCTTGAAACCTAATTTTTTTTTTGAAGATAGAATTTGGTGAATTGGGTTTTTTCTATTTTCTTATAAAGATTTACGCTTTTTTTTTTTCCTTATCGTTTGCTGTAAAATTCAAAGATGATCCAGTTCTTCGTACTGTCTTGTAAAGCATAATTAGTTTTAATGCAAAAGGTTTCTCGTTGATTTCTGTCTGAATCTATGAATCTATAGGGTTTAAAACCCAACCCCTTCTTTCTCCTTGTGAAAAAATAAATTTAGCTCTGTGGTGGGCATTGTGTTGAAACAGAGATGATTCAGTTGCTATTTTTAGTTCTCTTTGCTGAAGTGGCTGTGGCATTCTTATTGCTGGTGAAAATTGGCCCCTTGAGAGAGCTCATGATAAAGAGTTTGGACCAGCTGAAGATGGGAAAGGGACCAGCTACTGTGAAAACAATTGCTAGTACAATGTCTGTGATTCTCCTATCAAGCCTTATGAGCATTGTTAAGATCCAAAACAAGGGCGCAAAGCTAGGCACCATGTCACCCATGGATCAGGTTCTATGGAGAACCCACTTGCTTGAGGCATCGCTCATGGGTATGATCCTATTATTTCTTCTGGGCTTGCTTTTGTTTGCTGGGTTATCTATTATTGCTTCATTTAGTTTTATTGCGAGGCATGTAGTAGCTTTATATAGAGGATTGTGTTTTTCTAGTTTTAGTTTTTTGGGCAATTGAACTTAATGGATGTTAAGTATGCGGATTGTTTTTTATTACTGAACTATGACACTGAATAGAAGAACAAAACTTTACAGTCAGGATAGCTATATAGAATATATGAGCCTCATCAAATTGAAGTTCCAGATTGACAATTTAAAGATGATGGCTTTTGAGTAGAAAGAGACTATGATAATATTCTGTTACTTAGGAGGCTAGGAGGTGGAAATTGCTGCTGGGAAGTAAGTTACTGAGAAATAGGTTAGAGTTTACATGAGGCTAGGCTGGATTACCTTTTGCATGTCATCGTGTGGAACATTATGCCATTAAATGTTGGACATTGGCCCAAAATTGCATAGTTAAGGACTTCTTCAAGGTTTTGTGATGGTTTTAGATGACTTTCTATGCCAGTGAGAATTTGCGAGAAGATAAGTAAAAATTGGTGAACATAACTAATCTGCATGGAGAAAGTACTTGCATCACTGGTATCGTTGTAGTTCCCATTTAGGAGACTATCTATAAAGTATCAGTCTTGTTTTTGCTTTGAAGGAAACAAAAATTTCTATCTCTTGTTGGCATTCACGTGTCAACCATTCTTAAGAGTTTTGGTGTTTTCCATTATACCTCAATTCATTTAACAGATTTGTGATTTCACCTCTGATTATCTCACAGAAGATTAAAGATTACTATCAGTTGAAGTAATTTCATGATCATTATTGCTGTCTTTTAGTTGGTACAGATTTATTTTTGTGAATGTTTAAATGAAGGCATAAAGAAATAAGTAAACTCTCATATGATAGTGTAAACATAAATCCCTTATAATTCATTGGTGATGCACTTGTGCTAAAAAGTTTTGAAGTATTTGACCAGCTTTGACCATTATATTGGGAATGAAGTAACCTAACCTCTTTCTTGGATGGCCCTCATTGTTTGTTAATTTAAAAAGGGGAAACCATCAGCATGATTGGTTTTTCTTGTTTGGCAAGTAAAATACACCCAAAAGGCAGAAGGGAGTGTGATATAAATGTCATTGTTGCTTCCAAATGTTGAGTACTCTTTTGGGGTGCGAGTCCATTATCCCCCTTGCATTTGTGTGTAATTGTTTATCTTAGTAAAACAATTTGCAATCTAACCTTGGTTGAAGACATGGTCAATGATGAAAATATAAGTTTCATTCTTACCCTCCAACAGTTGAGCTTGCTTTCAGCATGTAAATTTTGTCAGCAATCTTCTTCTTTTTGTTTGCATGCGTGTTTATCTTAGCAAGCCAAACGTACCCATTCCGCATTTTCTAGGGTATAATAAATGATATAAGCATCATTTGTCACCTAGAAAAGTTAGATTCTTGTTAATTTAATTCTGAAGCTAACGTTTTCTTGGTTTGAAATGTTGTAACATATTTATTGAATTATGAGTTTGAATGGAAAAGAAGTAATTTTTCGTCCGCTTGAAAATTTTTGTAATAGTTGGTAATTCTTCTTTCTATTAGAGTTGTTAATTCCACTGCCCTGGGTGAAAATCTGTGATGTCGGAATTGAAGCAGGCAGTCCCTTAATATTTTACAGGCTTTTAGTAGCAAAATAAAGATATTAAACTGTATACCTGTTCTTTTACCTAGACACCTTTGTCTCTGGATGACTGGGGTAATAAAGCATCGCATCTTTTCTTCTTTGGTCGATGAAGTTTGGCTTATTAAAACTTCTTATTAGATAACCATCACATGCTTTGGGATAATGTTCTCTTCCTTTAAAAGCCTCTTTGTTGTTGTGAGGACATCTATTTTTGGCACTTTGACTGTTTTAATAATTAAAAACAGGCATTTTTAATTGAGCATATGCCTTCTGTGATCAACTGGGAGCATTTAGTTCTTTACCATTGCTAACCTGATTTATATTGGACTTAAGTGAGTATCTCAACGTCTAGCTGATAGTACCTATAGTGTTAATGTCTTATACATAATGTTAATATCTGAGCACTTCCAAGCTGATTCCACTGACTTAACTAATTTTTCTTAAAACATCCCTGTCATTCTTTTAAGTATTGTATCCCTGATGACTTGAACTTTATATTACAGGTTTCACCATATTTCTTGGGTTCATAATTGATCGGATGCATCATTATCTTACAAAGCTTATTGGTTTGAGAAGTAGCATCGGATCTTCAAGAGAGGAAGTTGAAAGGCTTCAGAAAGAGAAAATGCAGCTTAAAGAGAAGGAAGACAAAGCTTCCAAAGAAATAAAGAAATTACAGGAACAAATTTCTACACTATCAGAAAATATGAAGAAACTGAAGTTGGAAAATGAAGAGAAGGACAAGCAGATCGAAACTGCTGAAGCCCATGTTGTTTCACTGCAGAAACAATCTGCAGACCTATTAATTGAATATGATCGTCTATTAGAAGACAACCAAAATCTTCAGGCTGGTATGGGATACAAGGGTTGAGGATATTTTGAAATTTGCAGAGTAATTCAGGTTTTATGAAGTATTTTTGTTCACTGATGGTGTTGCAGAAAACATCTCCTATTTTCTGGAAATGATAATGGCCGTTAATCAGCATATCTTAACTGGCTGAATGGAGGCACTTGCATTATTGCTCATAATAGGGAATGGGTCCAAAACTTCCAAGAACCAGGATCAGAAATTTTGTAATTGTACTAAATCTAGAATCTTTGGTTCAACCATCTTTTTTTTTTAATTATTTAAAGTGACTTTCTTTACATTTGGTTTTCTCCCACTGAATTTGTGATTCAGATTGTTGATGGCATCCATGGTTACTAGTTTTAAAGCAGCAACAGATTTGGAACTTCCCTGAATTCTCTTTGTGCTCGAGTGTTTGCTGGGAATATGCAAATTTTTTTTTGATAAATTTGGTTTAAATTGAGACTCGAACAGATTCAATATTGAAGGCAATTTTAATCTCATTATAATGAAAGGGTCTCATTATCGGCAAACTTGTAATCTGATACGAGAATAGATAAGAGTAAATCAGTTTGCTCATTTCATTTTGTGGAATTGTTAATCGATACAGCATTCAAGAATGTATCAAAAAACAACCTTAAATAGCCCAACGATCACATGACTAGGATTGATCAAACAAAAAAAATGATTTTTAGTTGCTGGATGATATCTATTTGCCTGATGCTCGATTCAAACTGATTGATGATATTGCAGAAGCAAAAATGAAGTGGTATTCATTATACTCAAAGAAATGCTTCATTACATCCGCTTGGGTGAGCATTTGAGAACTAGAATTTTGGGTTTGAGCCTTTAACTCTCTAATTTAGTGAATACAAAAGTTAGAATACCAGTGGTATTTCATTACATTAAGCATTGGAATTTCTTGCCTTTTGCATTAGGTTCTTAATTGCAAACTCAAAATTTAGTAGCTTATCATCTGCCATCCAAACAGGCCTACAATTGCTTACTTTTCTTTTCGTACTTTGAAACATGGCATCAGTTAAACTGAACTATGAAACAAGGTCCCAACTGCAGAAGTAGTGTCTTCTTAGTTGCCGTATGCAAGTTACACAGAAACTCAATACTGAAAGTATATGCAGACATATGAAAATGCATTATTCCTGTGTTACATTGTCCCCTAGTCGTCGTTATCAAAAGATAGGACAAATGAATTAACAATTACCATATGCTTCAATATCAACTCATAGCAATCTGTCCTTCCAGTTCCAGCAGAGACAGAGGAGTTATAGGGCACAAAAGTGACAGCCATCAGAAAGCTAGATCACGTTGTACAGCAGTTTAAGAAGAAAATGCTTTTCATTTGCATAGCTTTTTTACTCTCCAGGTTGTCTTTGCCTTCTCAAATCAACATAAAACATCCATTATCAAAATGAACAAACTTTCAGTCACTTCCACCCCTTATTCCAGAAGGTCTGCTCCTGCTATCCCAGCCCCAAAACTATTCTCATCGACTCCTGCTAGTGGGAGGCAGGATTGTGGCATAACAGCATCAAATATCTTATTCATATATTCGGAAAATAATGAAGAACAACAAGCTGTGCTAGGGAAATCCTTTTGCTTGATGCAAATTGTGCAAAGTAGAGGATATCGGGTCTCCATAGCCTGCTCGATGCTGATCCTGATTAGAAACAAAGCTCCAAAATGAAGCATGTTAATATGATTGCAAAGTTAGGCTTTTTGCAACCAGGCTCTCAGAGTGATCGCACAAAAAACACCCTTTTCACTTCTTCAATGCCACGAAACACTAACTCATGTCTTTGGGAGACATCTAATAGGTCTCATCTCTTTATCCAGAATATCCAATATTTGTAAGATGCCTTCATACTCATGGTGATTCTTGTCTTCCGTCAGAAAAGCTTGGTACTTCCCATTCACTTCCACTGCACTATAACCAGGTACTTTCCTCATTCCTGTATTTTTCATAATCTTCCTCAAAACAGCTACTTCATCCCACTTCTTGGCCATGGAAAAAAAGTTTGAAACTAAAACATAAATTCCAAAGTCATCTGGATTTGACTTAAGAATCTTCTTTGCTGCCATCTCTCCAATTAACAAATTTCTATAATTATGGCAACCAGACAAAAGAGCACCCCAAATGGCAACCCCTGGTTCAGTGTGCATTGATTCTATTAGCTGATAAGCTTCTTCCACTCGCCCTGCTCGGCTCAGAAGATCAACCATACAAGCATTATGCTTCTCATCTGGCTGGATCTTGTATTCATTAACCATGACATGAAACCAGTATTGACCTTCTTCTACTAGTCCTGAGTGGCTAAAAGTCGAAAGAAGAGAAGCAAAAGTTGCATGGTCGGGATTTAAGTTTGATTCTCTCATCTTGAGAAAAAGTGACAGAGCTTCCCTTCCATCTCCATGGATCCCATAGCTGGCAATCATTGCATTCCACAGTATTAAGTCCTTAAATCTTATCTGATCAAATAAAAGGCGTGCACAAGAAAGTGCTCCACATTTTGCATACATGTCAATCAAAGCAGTACATGAAACTTGCTCAGAGTGAAACCTTCTAATAATATATCCATGTAAAGATTTTCCCCATTTCAAATATCCAACTTGTGAACATGCCAAAAGTGCACTGATAAGAGAAACAGAATCTGGTTCTAACCCAAAACTCTGCATCTCAATCAGCAATGCAAGTGCCTTCCCTGCAAAACCATTTTGAGCAAAGCCAGAAATCAATGCTCCCCAAGAAATAACATTTTTAAGTGGCATCTCCTTGAAGACAAGTAAAGCAAGCTCCAATTGTTCATTCTTAGTATACATATCCACAAGGCTAGTTTGAAGGAGGACATTGTCCATGCCCATCTCTCTCCTAAACATATACCCATGAATAGAAAGACCCAATCTTGAATCCCCAAGAGTAACACAAGCCTGAATCAACCCCACCATAACAACTCCATCTCCTTCAATTCCTTCCCTTTGCATCCTCCTATAAATATCAAACGCTTCCAATGGCTGTCCACTTTGCACAAATCCTGTTATCATAGTAGTCCAACTAACAACATCCTTCCTTCCCATTTTATCAAACACCACCTTTGCTTCATCCATTTTTCCACACTTAGCATATAAATTCAAAACAGACGACCCAACAAACACATCATCCCCATATCCAAAATCCACCGCCTGACGCCAAATTACTTCTCCCACTTGCAACTCCATCAAGCTCGAACACGCCTTTAGCGCCACCGTGAAAGTGGAGCTATCAGGTTTAACTCCCTCAATTATCATTTTATTATAAAGATTTAGAACATCAATTTGGTTAGTTCTGCGAGAATACGCGACAATCATTGAATTCCATGCATCCACGCCTCGTTGAGTCAGTTTATCAAATATTTGGCGGGCAGAAATAATGTCCCCAATGCGCGCATATAATTTGATTAGGAGGCCAGCGGAGTTTGCATTGGCGGACAGACCAGTGGTTAGCACGAGAGCATGGATTTGGGCAATGGAAATTTTGTCCTGGCAAGCTAATAGGAGAGGTTTGAGGAGCCTTGGCCATGACAGAGACGACATTTATATACTACAAACCCCCCAAGAAAATTGAAAAGTCACTTATTTGCAGTGAAAGTATTAGTAGCATTATGCATTCTGTTTCACAAGGATTTGAGCAAGTTTTCTGGTTTTTGAAGGATCTTTTGACTGAATCTGAATTGCTTCTTGTTCTTGATTATAATCTGGGTCGTGTTTTTTTTATCATTAAGCATATTGCTTTTGTCGTTTTATATTGACCAATGCCACTTAAAAAGACTGGTCGTTTCAATTCAAATTTGCTGAACGACATTGGTTATAACCACTTCTGTCGTCTTATTAGAGCAAGGAGATGTGCTTAAATAAGCCTCATTGTTAAAATTAAATATAAATTCAAAATCCATAATTTAACTTATGAGACTTACAAAAGTTTAAGATAATGCAATAATATCATAATGACACTGTTTCTGCAAAAAAAAATTACAAAAAAATTATACATAATAATAGCTTGTAATTTCATTTTTAAGGATTTAAAACTAATTTTAAATAAATCTTTATATGTAAAGAATGTAAAAATAAAAAAGTTTTAACTTCAAGTCTCAAACATAATTTATAAATATAGTAAGAATTTTATAAATCACTAATGCACACACACACACACATATATATATATATATATAACAGAAAAATCAATAAAAAATATATTTTTTTTTGAGAGAAAAATGCTAGACTTTTATTCCGCAGCAAAATTAATAGAATCAATCTGAACAAAAGGAAAAACAACTGGAGGAACCTCTTCCATACAAACTAAATCAGAAAAAAAGATTCGAATTGGAGGGTCCATTGAGCCAAAGCATGAGCGACTTATTCCCCTCTCGGCGGACATGACTGAAACTACAGTGATGGAACGTTGCAGCAGCGGCAAGAATATCCCGATGGATCAAATCCCCCATCGATCGTCCTAGATCAGATCCCTGTAATGCAGAAATCAGTGTTTGATAGTCTGACTCTCCAATCACTTCATATAAACTACAATCTTGTGCGGTTGAGAGGCCAAAAAGCAACGCCATCGCCTCTGCTGCTTCAGCATTCAACACAAACTTCATTTTTTCTTCCAGCAGAGACAATAACCTCACCTTCATGGTCTCGAATCACAACCTCAAGACCTGCAATATGTTGATTGGCAAGGAAGGAGGCATCAGAATTAATCTTAAAGAAGCTTGTCCCTGGAGGTACCCATTTCACATTTTGGGCGGGTGAGCTAAGGATTCTGGAATTGGCAGCCTGGAAATCGGTAAGAATAGTGAGAGCCCTTTCTATAATTGATAAATTTTTACGTAAATTAAAGAGGATGAAAAAAAAAATCATTGTATTAGACAATATTTCTCCCCATCTCCCATGTTAAAGCACTACAAGAGTAGGGCTTATGGTTGGTGGCTAGATAGGATTCTTGTTCCACATAATTACGTAGCTCCACTTCAAATTTCTCATGTTATACAAAAAAGCAATTGACATTTAAATTTTATATTACGTTTTAGGTTACATAAAAATGTAACAAACATATAAATATTATAAATTTATTGTATGAGTGAAAAAGTATGAACAGAAAATTTTTAAGGGTTTTAATTTTAAAAATAAGATAACTAATAAATTATTTTTTATTATTCAACAAAATCATATAATGTTAAATAATTAAAAAAATTGTTATTTTTATTTTGACTTTACAATATATTTTTAATAAATCCAATGAAATTTTTTTCCATTGTATTTATTTTATTTTAATTTTAAAATGAAATAATTATGGATTATGTTACAATTAAGTTGGATTTAGGTATTTAAATTTGTTCAAAACGAAATCGTTTTAGATAAATATAAAACCACGTCATTTTGGGCATCTCTAAAAAAATAATAATAATAGGTATCGTATTTAAAACAAATCCAAGACTCGATTAAGGTATAAGAAAATTCCAAAATACAATTCAAAATTTTGTCCAATTCATACAAAAATTTAGTTTGATCCAGACCTAAATTATTTGATTTGAACTGAATTCATTCTACTGCATTTAGGCTGTTCAAAAGGGCTGGTAACCCATGCAGGCCAGCCCCATCCAATCCAACATGACCATATTGGGTCAGATTGAAGGCTACTTGGGCGGAGCCTTGGATTTTATCTCTAAGTTCAAATAGAGTTTGGGTTGGACTTTTGGCCTAAAAAATTATTCTCGATAATCCGGCCCAACTCAATTTGCTAGCCTTATATATTCACCTTCTTTAGTAGTATTTTTTTATATTAATATATAAAAACTGTTGCATAATAAGATTTGTGCAACAACTCTTTTTTTAATATATATATATGTTATTATATAAAAATAAAAAAAATTAAAACTGGTTGGTCTGCTGCCTCAGCCAGTCAAGGCCGCTTAAGCCTAAGGTTGGGCTGCAGATATAAAACTAAGGCCCAAGCTATACTCGGACCAGGTTACGGCCAGAGGTATACTCAGGCCAGTCTCACATGAGTGCACCCTTACATTATACATAAAAATTAGGTTGAGCAATACGCAGTTTGCTCAGCCTTGTCCATTTCCGGCATGGCCTGACTGTCAGATATGACTTTTCTTGCTAAGCAAGCTTAAGTGCCCTAGATCGAGCTGCGTATATGGCACATGGCTTATTGGGCCGGCCTATCCTGGCATGGCAGATGGTCTGATTATGTATGATCTATTAGATCAAACAAATATAGTATACATTTAACTTATTTGAATTAAATTATACAAAATTTTTTTACAATGAATAATAAATAATTGATGAATTAATGGCAAAGTAATAGGTTCGGTAAGTAATTTTTCATTTTTTTTTCATCAAATGAATAATATTATATTTAATTTGAAATTAAAAATTATTTAAAAAAACTGTGATTATTAAGCTAATAATTTTCACCATGCTTTAAATTATGACATTTTAAATAAAATTACACTTTTAGTTTTTACAATTAAATTTATCTTAATGTTTAAATGTTAAAAATTTTCAAATAATTTATCTTTTAAAATTGTTTGAAAGCTTTTATATTTTTTTTATTGAAGTTACTTATATAAATTAAAATTATTAATTTATAAATTAAAAATTTTATATGACTTTTATCAGATCAGAGTTAAACTAATAGTAAAATTAAAATCAATAGTAAAATTTATTAGAAAATAATTGAGTTAGCATGTATATTAACATGATATAATACTGTTCAATATAGCTCGACATAATTATATAATGATTAATAAGTCGTGTAGGATAGTTGCTTTTTAAATTTTAATATGGCTTAGTATGATATGTAGGGTTAAGTAAAATTATTTAAACCTGATTAATCATGTCAGTTTAAATTAATTGAATTGGTCAGTTTTAGCTTATATATTTATTAATAAATTCGATTGAGTCAAATAAAAATTAACCGAATCGACTCATAATAGTAAATTTTTAAAAATAAATTTTTTTAATTAATTAATAATAATTAAATTGACTAACCATTAAAATTGGCATAATCTGACTACTGTACATCTTTAACTATATGACTTTGGACTCGCATGATATAGCACGAAAGAGTCTAAAACATGACATTAGGATGGACTGATTCAACATGAACCATTTGCTATGTCAATGTCCTGTGTAGATTAGGTGTGCAGTTTTTTTTTTAAATTCCAAAGAATAAGCTTCATTACAGCAAATGTGACATAAAAATATCAACAACAATCATTGGTAGAAATTTAACCCATGTACCAGGGTCAGACCAAAAACCAAGTACTCACTTGAGTCACCTTATTCGCCGAATGTTTTAATAAAAAGCGTCTATGAACCAAATACTCTCCCTGTTATGAGCCACCTAACTAGGCGTGTAGTTTTAACTTTTTAAGTGACTTTGGAGTGATCTCAGGTTGGGTTGAGAGTATGTATTGACCCGATTAAACTCGATCAAATATTAAAAAAATAAAATTAATGTAATTCGTATATTTTATATTTTTTTATTGATTTAAATTAATTTTGAGTTTAATCGGATCATATTAAAAGAGGTTAGCCTATAATATAGAAATTTTATATTTAAATATATTTTAGTATTTTTAGCTTGAATCAAATTTTATTGGGTCGAGTTAAGTAGTAAAATATAATAAAAATATATTTTTTTATATATATATTAAAAATTTGGTCAGATTTAAATAAAAAAATTATTTTAACCTGACCAATTAAATGAATTCAAAATTTTTATTATTTTTTAAATCAAACCGACTCATAATATATTATTAAACTAAACCACTTTAATTCAATCTGATCTCGGTTTAAAAATTTTTCTATGCCCTAAAGTGACTTAATTGCCTTTATTTATTATTTCCAGTAAAGATTGACTTTAATATTTATTTTTGGTAATATTTTTTGAAAAATTAAAATCTATCATTTTACATGGTTTTTTATAGGTTGACGAATGATGGGTGACAACAAATTTCCCACTAGCTCAGCATTAGCAGCCCTTTCGTCAATTATTATTTTATTTTTATTCCAAAAGTGCTAATTAAAGAAATAAGAATCAATTCTTCCTCTTGCAACTCGTATTTATTCAACAAATCAAATCCATAAAGAATTAATTCTTGATAAACCCTTATAAAGAAAAAAGAAAGAGATAAGCTGAATAAAAAGCTTTTGTAAGGTAAACACTTCCATCAAATTCAAAGTCAAGTTTAAGCAAAACATTGGATCTTAATATACTTTTAATTGTAATTGGTAGCCAACAGTTTTAGTTTTACTTCATTAAATTTAACCAGAAGCCATAGCCAATTAAGAGGTCCAAATCAAGAAACTGAAAATCTAAAATATGGATGATCAAGAAACCCAAGACAACAAAAATTTGCCAAAGCTGCCTATTCCCGGAAAGAGAAACATACTTGTAACAAGCGCTTTGCCTTATGTTAATAATGTTCCTCATCTTGGGAATATTATTGGCAGTGAGTTAATTATTTTCTGGAATTTTTTTTCTTTTTTGTTTATCTTTGCTTATGCTGTGAAGGGTAATTCTTGTTTCTTGAATATGTTTCTTTTTTGTTTTCTCAGGTGTGTTAAGTGCTGATGTTTTTTCTCGTTATTGCCGAATTCGAGGCTATAATGTTATATCTATTTGTGGAACTGATGAGTATGGAACAGCGACTGAGACTAAAGCCATGGAGGAGAATTGTACCCCTCAGGAAATCTGTGACAAGTAAGTTTTACAGAAAATATCTCCGAATTTTGGATTTATAAACTAAAAATATTAAGATAGAGATAAGTGGGAATTGTTTAATTGTGATCTGTGAGTACTTTGTAGTAGATGATTGTTCTTTAATTCTGATCCTGATGAGTTCACCCTGTTTGATAAAAGGCCTGCGATTGAAGATAGTTGCTTTGGCTAATGTTTGTTGGGACTAGCTTAGTGAAAATCATTTAAAAAGTTAAAGTATTGTTAATTTCCCTTTTACAAGTGTTATCGAGCTGAGCTCGATTTGGAAGAAAACCCAATGCTCGAAATCAAACAAATTTTATTTTTCACGTTTCAGTTCAACTCAATGAATACTCTAACATTCAAGTTAGACTCGATTTGATTCTATTAGAATAAATATTTGGGTAAATTTATTGATAAATTTGAATAAGCCCAGACTAATAAATTATTATTTAAGTATAATATACAATATTAAGTGTGTCTAAGATCACTAAATTAGACTTTTGAACCACCAAAATTCAGTAATTGTAATATTCAAACTCAGCTCAATTTTGAAAATTTAGCAAGTTGATCTTGAGGAGCTTGACTCATTTACACTTTCATTGAATTTTTTCCTTTACGTTAAAGAAGTGAGGCTATACATGCTTTTTTTTGCTATTTGCATCATAAAGGTTTCTAATGACGAAAATTGGGTGCATGAGTTAACTTGCAGTTTTTGCTTAGTAGATATCATGCAATACACAAAGAGGTTTATGATTGGTTTGACATAAGTTTTGATGAATTTGGGCGCACATCAACTCCCCAGCAAACTGAAATTTGCCAAGCAATTTTCAAGAAGCTGATAGAGAACAATTGGCTTTCAGAGAACACAATGCAGCAGGTATTGTAATGTCTTATGCCACTAAAGTAATCATTGTGCAGCCATATGCCCTGTGCTTTCATTGTTGTTCTTTTATGAACTAAAGGTCCAATAATAATTTTGCAGCTTTACTGCCATACATGTGAACGATTCTTAGCAGATCGGTTTGTGGAAGGTACTTGCCCAACACTGGGCTGTGATTATGACTCTGCTTGCGGGGATCAATGTGAAAAGTGTGGAAAGCTTTTGAATCCAACAGAACTTAAAGAACCTAGATGCAAAGTATGAAATCCTTATATGCATTATCTCTTTATCTCATCCACAGTTTAGAAGTATAAATTATAATATTCTGTCTCTCTATACATGTTCTTTTTCATCTCCTGAACCTTATCCAGTTCCATACTTGAACTTGTTTTTGTTGACAGGTATGTCAAAAAACTCCGAGAATTCGTGATACTGACCACTTGTTCCTAGAGCTCCCATTGTTGAAAGATAAATTAAAAGACTATATTGATGAGACATCGTTCATTGGATCTTGGAGTCAAAATGCGATTCAGGCTACATATGCGTGGCTTAGGGATGGACTTAAACCCCGTTGCATTACTAGAGATCTTAAGTGGGGTGTTCCAGTCCCACTTGAAAAATTCAAGGATAAGGTTATCAGCGTATATTCTAGGATTTGCTTTTATACTATAGCACTGCCTTTTTATAATTTTCTGCAGCACATCATTTTTTTATCCTATCCTACGGTCCTCAGGTATTCTATGTTTGGTTTGATGCACCGATTGGATATATATCCATTACCTCATGCTACACGCCTGACTGGGAAAAGTGGTGGAAGAACCCTGAACTTGTGGAGCTGTATCAGTTTATGGGCAAAGATAATGTGCCATTCCATACTGTAAGAATTTAGTTCATTTATTTCTGAATGATTTTGATATAAAGCGTGGAGTTCTTTATTGTTCTGGGTCCTTGTGCTTTCTATTAAACTAGCCGTTATTAATTGATTTGTTAATTTATTTAGAAATATAAGTGGAATTTGGAATGTTGTTGCAAAACTGGTTCAGAATGAAGCTTCATTAGCTGTGAAGTTGGTGAGCATATTTACTTGTTTGTTATCCTAATAAATGAGATCAAATTTGTTTCCTTTTGGGTGATATATTTTCCAGGTCATGTTTCCGTCTACACTTCTTGGGACTGGAGAGAACTGGACTTTGATGACAAGCATTAGTGTTACAGAATATCTAAACTATGAATCAGGTACTTGTCTACCGTACAAAGTGGACGACTTTACATTAAATATTCGTATAATGTTACTTCATGGTGGTGAAATGCAAAGACTGTCCCTTTTGATGAAACCATGATACTCTTCAAAGTTTTTTTCTTACTATATAGAATAATGCTGCAGGGAAGTTCTCAAAAAGCAAGGGAATAGGAGTTTTTGGCAATGATGCAAAAGATACAGAACAACCTGCTGAAGTCTGGCGATATTATTTGCTAGCAAACAGGCCAGAGGTGAGTGCTTTGCTGCAACATTTGGTTATTTCGAAAGGTTATGTTGCTTGAAATTTTGATGGATTTATTTTCCTCAGATATCAGACACAGTTTTTACCTGGGAGGACTTCCAAGCAAAGTTAAATTCTGAGTTGATAAATAATTTAGGCAATTTTATACATCGAGTATTGAGCTTTGTTGCCAACGCTTCGGGTTAGTGGCTTCTTGAAATGATCAAGTTCTTGAGTGCCTCTTCAAGATGTTTAGAGACTTCTTGAAAGCATATAAAAGCCTTTATAACATTGTTAAATTGTTCAGAAACATGTTTTGACATTCCTTTTTGTTTGTTGCAATATCTTTTTTGATTTTGTTAAATTCTGCTTAGAAATGGGTAGGACACTTTTTTTTTTGTCTAGCATTATTTAATTAGTTTAATTTGAAAGGACTTTTTTAAAAAATAGTTGTTATTCTATTTTTTTTATGCGTCTTCACTTTCTTCAGTTTCTGTCAGGAATTGGCATAGCACAGAAACTTCATTGAGAAATCTTTTTGCTTGAAACTTCTTGTCATAAGAGTTTGTCCTCTACTAAATATTCAAATATAACTCTTCTGCAGGAAAAGGATACGAAACTGTCATTCCTAATGCTCCAGGAGCAGATTCACATCCTTTGACAATAGCATTGGCAGAAAAAGTTGTTAGCCATGTTGATCAATATATAAAAGCTATGGAACAGGTAACTTTAATGCATTTATGACTAATGTTGTAGAGATTAAACCATTTCATTCACTGTTCAATGACTTTATTCTCTCATGCTGCAAATTTTTTTGCTGATAGAACAACTTTTCCTGTGATGACTTGAATCTTGATATAGGTTCAACTAAAGCAAGGATTGAAATGTGCAATGAGCATCTCCAGCGAAGGAAATGCGTATCTGCAAGTAAGCTTGTAGATAATATAATTACAATTCTGATCATCCTTAAATCATTTGCTGAACTTTCCGATATGGCGTATAGGAGAGTCAATATTACAAGCTTTATGAGGAAGATCAAGCTTCCTGCTCCATTATTGTGAAAACTTCAGTGGGACTGGTTTATCTCCTTGCACTTTTGTTAGAACCTTTCATGCCATCATTTTCCCATAAGGTATTGCATCAAAGCAATATTTAGATTGTGACATACATATCCAAGAATTTATGTTTTTAACAATTCTCAGCTCTGCTTTTGTGTAACACTGAAGGTATTCAAGCTGCTTAATTTGTCTGCTGAAACAAGATTTTCGCTTTCTGAAGAAGACAATGATCTTGATCAGAAGGCACAAAAACCCTGGGAAATAATTCCTTCTGGTCATAAAATTGAGAAGCCATATCCATTGTTTAAGAAATTGGTAAAAATATGCAATCTTTTCTAATCACTTGTCAGCATAAAAATAATTAGCTTGACAGTTTGCTAATCTGTGCTTTTTTTCACATTTGGTTGTGCAGACAGATGACGAGGTGAAAGCTTTCAAGGCCAAGTATGGTGGAAGTGGAGGAGCTAATAAAGCAAATTCTGAAGCTGATGCAAAAAAGATTGCTGATAAATTGAAGAAAACACATATTTCTGAATAGAAAAATACCATCCCATACTTACTGTAACATTATTATATGTGTAGAAAAATAACATCAAATGTGAATTATCTTTGTAAGATTGAACTATTATTTTATTTATATATCAAACTTTAAATAATTAAATTAAGAATTACATAATAGGGTTAACTCTATTTCTTTTTCTCATAAATTCTATCTGGCCAACTCGAAATTTTAAAAATGATTAAATTTAAAATCATGAGATGCATCTATATTCACATTTAATTGGTTCACCTTAAAATATGCATAAATAATAATATCCTAAATCTTTAAAATTTTAAATTATAATTATTATTTTTTAATTTTTTCATATTTTTTCTCCTCGTAATTTGAGAGAGGAGCTGCTGTCAGTTTATTAACGAGTAGTGGCTCCTTTGTCTTTTTTTTTATTTTTCTTTCACATCTACTACTTAATTCTTATATAGTTATATTTTTAGTTTTATGTATTTTTATAAAATAATTTTTAAATTAATATGTATATGAAATTTAATTTTTATTTTTTGATTTTTATATTTCTTTTATCTTTGATTATTGTACCTTATCATCATTTTAATTTTGTGTATTTTTATTTGTGATTTATTTTTAAAATAATTTTTAGTGTTTGTTTTGATTTCCGTGTTTCTTAAAATTTTTATTATGAAATTTTTATTTTTTTATTTAAAAGTTTGTGTCCTGTTGAAGCAAATGAAGGTGTCCTTTTGCATTTAAAAAAATAAAGTACATTTTGTATATTTAAAATTTTAAAATTTTACTTATATTTTGTAATTATATTTTTTGATGTATTTATTAAAATTTATTTTGTAATAAAAAATTATAAATATTTATTTTTTTAATAAAAGATAGTTAATACGTATATGGAATATTCTTTGTCCCAATTATAATCATTAAATTTTAATTTAATTTAATGGTAATGATGAAAATGATACATCAAGTAATATTTGTAATCAATGTATAAGTTATTTTTTTGGGTATTCTTTTTTCTCCTGCTTCTTCTTATTATAATTTTCTATATATTTTGATTTCTTTGAAAGCATAAATAAAAATTTGATTTTCCTTGAAGCAAATGTAACAATGAATAGAATTTTTTTTTCTTAAAAATATATTAAAAAAATAATTTTATTAAAATAAATAATTTTAATTTTCACACCTTAAAATATATTGATTTTGCTTCGCATGAAATATATATATATACGAAATATTTAATTTTTTTTAAAGATATAAATTATTTATTATTTTATGAAGATTTTAATATTATTAAAAAAAATTTAAAATACTGACCGATAGTTGGTTCTGCTTGAGGCATGGCCTTGGCCTATGTGATAAAAATATATATTATTATTAAAAAATTTTAAAATATCGCGGCCTTGACTCAATGGAATATTTTCACAAATTAATACTAAGTTAATTTATACTTCTTTTTTTGTAGTTTGCAGATGGACAGTGAATCGATTGACTAAAAAAAATTGAAAACGAAGCAGTAGCTCTGCTTGCTTCAACAATGGCGGAAATCTCAGAATCAGCGAACCCCGACGAGCAAACATCTGAAATATCACCACAAGATCCCATATCGGATTTCGACTCCGAAACCATGCGAAGCACAAAACCTGGGTTGAAGCGCCTCTTCCTGACTCTTTCAGTCCTTCTCTCCTTACTTCTAGGTCTCCCTTCTTTTTCTTATCCATTAATCTAATTATCGCACTTCTTAGTTTTCATTGATTTTTAAACATTTCCTTGCAGGCTTCCCTTTTTTGTGGAAATCAGTGGAAATCTACCGCTCTCCGTTACCATTTGATGATATAGATACGCTATCAAAAGAAATTGAATCCAATCCCGTGCAATTCCCATGCCATTTCCAAGCCATTTTCTTCAATTCCAGCCCTAATTTCAGTCCACATGAATTGAAATCTTCAATCCTTTCTCAAATTACCAAATTGAGCCCCCAAATCCCTCATTGTGGCTCTTGCTCTAGTAATTTCACTCTCAGTCACTGTAGAGTCCTCCATTGATAGGGATTGCACTCAATCTATTCCTGTTAATCCATCCTGCTTATACAAATGTGGCACAGTTCCTGCTGTCGATTTTGATTTTGGTGATGAAGATGGTGTTGATGACGTTTTGAAGTCTGTTTTGGGAGATCGTTGTTGTTCGGGTTTTGGCGGGAAAGTGTATAGCGTGGTGGTGGTGAATCGGGATGATGTGGAAGGAGTAAGGGCGGTGGTAGGGAAATATCGGCATGCTTGGATTGTAGGGACGGATTTAGAAGCTATGGTAATGGTGGAGAGAGTGGCGGAGATATTTGTGAAGGTGTTTGCCAATGGAGGCAGAGAGGAAGGATCCATTCATGGTGAGTTTATGCCTGTTGGTGCTGATGGAAAGATTGTTCTATCCTTCAATTTGCTCAATGCAAATCCGCATGATTGGATTTATGATTGGTAAAGAAGCTTATTCCAATCTCTCTTTGTAGTCTTAATGGACTTATTATATTTTTTCTCTTTCTAATTAAGAAGTTTCTGATCACTGATGAAGTAAAATTAACAAAATTCTTGTCTGATATTACTTGAAATATAAGCAATTGTGGTCATTATGCATTCTTTCTTATTTTCAAGTATAATGTTAGCAAAATTTACTTTTGGAATTCATCGCCTAGTCAAGATTTTGTTTGTTTTGGAAGTACTTCCTAATGAAATTAACAGGAGTAAATATCTTCTCAGCAAAATAACTGCTGGGGAAATTGTACTTGATATTAGTTTCATAAGGTAGTTAGCCTAACGTCAAGTTTCTTAATGGTGTCGTGCTTCTAGTATCAAATTTTGAGATGGTAAGACATCTACTCAAATATCTCAAACTTGTCTTCTCATAATTTTTGTGAATTCAATTACCTTCTTGTATATGTAGGGATTTTCAGAGGATAGATGAGACTTTGCTGGCCCCTGTGATTGAAGCATTGGAACCAATAGCAAACATAAGTGTGGAAAGCCAGGTAACGAATTATCCATTCTTGTGCAAAAACTTATTTTACTAGATTATTTGCGTTATTATCATTTTGATTTTATCTAAACAATTTCTTTTTCTTTTTGTGATGTTTTTTCTCATTGATAGGTTTTGTATCACACACCGAAGTCCTCATTTTCTTCTTGGGATAAAAAGCTGGGCAGCTATGTCTTTAGTGTGAATGATCTTCCTTTCTTTGTATGTTTCATTCAATTCTTGACTATGCTTTGGTAGATGACTAGACAAGTAGAAAACTTTGACGATATCATTTATCTTTAATTTTGAAATGCCTTGGTGTAAACTTTTGGATACTTGGATTAGTTTTGTGCTCTGGCTTACTTAACATCTAAATTGATGAGGTTCTTAGTTTTTTCTCACTAATATTCTCAAATACTGTGAATAGGTGAACTCAAATGAGTGGCATTTAGATACTTCTATCGCAGCTGGTGGGCGATCAAAGATATTGCAATTTGTGGTGTATATTCTTTTTCTTAATTTCTTTTGTTCTTTCAAATTAAAGCATTTACTTACTATATAGTATGATAATATCAGTTTTTCACTTTGGACACTTGATGTGATGTAGATATCTCAACATGTGACTTCTAATCAATTGCTTGTATTTTTTCCAAGGAAATGCTGCTTAAAGTTTATGGGACCATACTTTGATTTAAACAGAAGTTTCTAGTTAAACTTGTTTCTGCCTTTAAATATCTGCTTCTGTCCATTATGAATGTCTGTCTTTCTCAAAATCTGCTGTTGTTATTAAATGGAGAGATCCATCTTATTGAAAGCTCTTTATTTTTTTTCCCTCATTTTTCTTTTCAGATATGTACCATCTGCAACAGAATGTCCTCTTGTTTTGAAGCTTCCTAATGGACAGATTTCTGCAACAAATGGCTTTATCTCTCCAGTTATTTATCATACCTTTGTTAGATTTATATTCATTGATTGCCAATTCCATTCTTCTGAAATCATTGCCTAAAGTTGCTGAATTCTTTCAAATGGCTTACTGCAGATGTGGGGAGGTGTTATGGTATGGAATCCCCCAACCTGTTTAAAAGATTCAGAAAGTAAACTTACTAGGAAGTTACTATCTGCTAAGGTTAGATTTTTTCCTTAAAAATCTTAAGAGTATCCAGCTGGTTTTCACTTCTTAAAACTTTAGAATAACTAAACTTTATGCTGGCTCTCCTAACCCCTTTGTTATATATTATTTTCAAGTTCCATGTCAATCTTGTTCCATTCTTTTTGTTTTATATTCCAATAATTTTTATATCTGTAAATTTTAAAAGAGTATTTCAAAGCTAGCTTAAAGATAATTGAAATCCTAGCTCAAGGAAATAGTGTTATATGAGCAGTTTTTCTTGACAACTATATATATATATATATATATAATGGGCTACATCATGCTATTAACAGTTTTTGGACTGTTCTATTTTAAGTTGGGTTGGGTAATGATTTGAAACTTGAGTCACCTTAGAACCCTGTTTGATGTATATTATGTACAATAATGTGGCATGTTTATGGATTTTTTGATACTTGTACGGTTCTCATAAAACCAATTATCTATGTCAACGATTTGACATCAAAAGTTCTATATGCACGTATTTCAGTCAGACTAAAGCAAAATCACATATTCCAATCAATTAATCACACTGGCTTTTCTGGCCAAGAATTGAGTTGTATAAATAGTGGTAATATGCTCTTAAATGTGAGCAGAGCTTTGGTTTTGCTGTTGAAAATAATATTTCTAACATTCAAGCTTTTGTCACTCTCTACATACATCCTGTGAGAGGCAGTAGCAAATGAATTTTTCTTAATTTGTTAGGAAGTGCATAGTCTTAGATATTCCATATCATAAATTAGTCTTACTTGCTGTTGATTCATTCCCAATTTGGTGAACACAAATATGTTGGCTGCATTGATTCTACTCCCTTTTGTATTTTTTGAAAGGGCAGAGGATTGTGGTCTAGTATGTATGGTGTCAGGGGATCAACACTCAACAGTTGCAGTTTATGTAGTTCAAGGACTGTACTAAATTATCTTTTATGTATTTCTCTACTTGAAATGACTAGATGTGCTTGTTATATTGTTGAGATGGCTTCTACTTTTGTTTCTCAAGTTTGACTGCAATGTACACTCTGAACAGGATCATCATCAGGTTTTTGAAGTTTTCATGGGACAGTTCCGGCAACTTCTTGGTCTTAAATCTGATAGTAGTTTTGTTGATGCGGATGGCAGTTGCAATCTCTTAGCTAGTGTAAGAGGCTTCACAGAAAGGTAAGAAAATGGTCACTTCACACATGCTTCTGATTTAGGTTTGCTGTATTTTTTTCAGACTGAAATCAGATATGTTTCTTTAGCAAGAATGATTTTGCTGCACTACTGGTCGAATCTGCAATTAGTCCAGCTAGTATGACAGCCATTGTAAAATTAATTGATTTAAGAATGCTTCTCACTCAAATTGGATTAGACAGTCATTGACTTCTAAAATTCCTTGGACTTTAGTCTTTCTGTTAAGATACCATGTACTTCAACTCTTTAACTTTTTAAATGAAGCAGCTATTTTCATTTTAATTCTTATACTCTTCAGTGCAAATTTGTGGGGAGTAAAAGGCTGCTTCATTTAAAATGTGGAGGACTACTATGTATAAATATTTTAACAGGACTAAAGTATGTGGAGCTTAAAATTCTGAGGCCGCCCATATGATTCAATTTGAAGAAAAAAGAGGGCCAAAGTTTTTATTTTTGCCAAAAAGTCAGGGAGCTCTTTTTTTTTTTTTTTAACTTCTAATCCCCCGGCTTGTGCAACTCAGTGAACATTATTTAATGTTTGAAGGTCTCAAAGTCAAACAGAATGTAGTCAAACATGAGCATATTTCTTACTGGTCATCATTTTTGTGCAGGGAATTGGATGTTTTGTCACGGCAGCATGCTTGTTTTAATCTTCATTCAAGTGCTACAACCCTTGGAGCTTTGTCTAGATTGGTATGTTGGCGCATTGATAACTTAGCCACCCTGATTTGGTTGAACTTTTATAGAATCTGATAAAATTCTTTCTGCAGGTTCAATCCTTACCAAGGATGATTATCATGGAAGAGATAGGAAAGCAGGTCAGTGGGTCAAAAGAGGGATGCCTTTTCTTTTGCTCATTTTACAAGCCCAATGTATGTATGCACAATTTTACATTTGTTCCAGGAATTCAGACATCAGAGTGTTGACAACTTGTTTTGCAACATTTAATAAGTATTTTTATTACAGGACACTTTTCTTTCCTTCGTTTTTCCTTTTCCTATATCTGTTAACATTATTGCCAATTTCAAAAAATGGACTTGATCCTGCCAATGTGGACAAATATCTCTACTGAATTTGTGCTCAACTAAGCACAAAGTAACGATTGATTACATTTTCATAATTAATCTAGCAAGTAATGATTTTGTTTTTTCTTTTGATGCTCAACTATGCAGTAGATATTCTATTTTTGGACCTTTTGATCCTAAGCATTGTCAATCATTTTCTTGTTGTTAACTCAAGGTTGCGCCTTTGCACCTTGGATTAACAGTATTTTGAATTGCTTATGTTTTTTCACTTTGTTGCATCTCTAGCTATGTAGCATACAATTTCAGGATCTTAATTGTTGCCAAAGTCTTTTGAGGTTTTGGTTGTGTTTTGGATTGTGACTTCTCTCATTCAGTTAAAAGAACCAGTCCTTTATAGTTGATTCCTGGGAATGTTTTTGTTTTTGAGCTCATCTTATACGGTGTAGTAGAGCTGGATGTGTGAATTCTGAACTCTTTGAACAGGCCAAGTTCTCTCTTGAATCAGCAAAATTAGCTCAAATTAATGCTACTCATGGAGTGTATGATGCTTCAGTAGGTATGTGTCTAACACTACTTTGCTTGTCTAAGTCTTCTTGTGGCTTCAATTGGAGATTTGTTGTCTGAATTTCAAATTATTGAGAAAATACTATCAGAAAATCCTTTTCTTGTCAGTATCCTCAAGGCAGGCAAGATCTTTGGCAGAGGATGCCTTTTTCCATCCATTCATTATGTCTGTCAGCTACTACTCATTTGAGCATTGTTTTGCTGTCTACTCGGTATGTTTCACAACTATCTCGTTACCATTTGAATGGTAGAATTTCTTAAAGATGGTTGTAGAAAGTATCCAGATCTATCGAGCTCTTATATAGCTGGCCTCATAATGGATTCTGTATGATTCAATGGGCATAACCTTTGTGAACTGTTGACCATTATTCATGTTTGGGAGTGCGAAACAAGTTTATGAAATTCATAACCATTGTTTTTTTTTCCTTCTGCTCATCTTAAGTTCATGAGCAGAAAAGGTAATTGTCAAGGACAGTTTTAAGTTGCCGCTAGGTCTAATGCAGAATAACAATTATTCTCACATTGTGTTCATTTGCTTCTGTTTGAACAGCCTTTCTTCCTGCCAGTTGCAATGCATGTCATCCTTGCGGCGTTAAGAGAAATTAGGAGATACAAGAAAGAAAATGTCAAGTACTTGTTATGGAAGGCCAAAGCAAAGGAAGATTCATAGTTGTTTCCTTGATAAAAATTCAATTAGAAGGCGGCTTCAGTAGTTAGAGAAGATGCCAAATGAGCTGGAAAGCTTTTTAACCCACTATTGGACTGCATTTTTAATATATTAGCTTTTACTTATGCTAACTTAGCATTTGATGTCATCTAGGAATTTCTTGGCATCAATAACGTTAGCTGGTTCATTATTATGTTTATAGATCGTACTAAAGTTTTGGTTTATAGGAACTGTTGTATGTGAATGTTGGTTTGCTTACAATGAATACATACGTTGGACATGCACCAAAAAGGTTGGATGAAGGAGAAAATACCTCTTTGTATAGAAGGAAAGGGATTGAAGATTGCAAGAGATTGTAATGATTTTGGCTTTCAACTCGATCCCCTAGGCTGCACGTTGTGTAGTTATGTCGAAATGATAAATTACAAGCGACGAATTAAGCAGCAAATTCAATGAAGAATTAAAATTGCAGGCTAAATCACGCTATTTGCTACCCCAATGTAAAAAATTCTAAGTCTAGATTATAATTTGTCAAGGTTGCACAGATTATAATTCAAAACTCTCGGCGTCTGTCACAAAGTATTGATACCGAGTCTGCAGGCAATGACAATAAGTTCATGCAGTTGATATTCGCAAATTAATTAGTCCCTTAAACTTCCAAGGTGCTCATTCAAATAATTATAATTTGTGCCATCTCGTAACCAGACTAAGCAGATTATCACAGAACACAAAATTATCCAAAAACAACTGAATTGACCATAGTTCCATTAATCTGAAGTTTCCGCTAAGAGTAAAAAATTTAGGTAAAAAGAAAAAAAAAAGAAAAAAAGAAAGAAAGAACCTACCTTCCGCACAAGCTAATAATTCATAGCATAATGAGCCAATTAAGCCACTTTCAACAATAGATTCAAGGCAAATAAAAAAAAAAGGCTAGACAACAGGGAAAAGATGTTACATCCAGGCATATAAATCAAAAACCAAAACGCAGCCCTACTAACTGGACTGTCACCCGCAGTAGAATGCTGGCATGCTTCTCCATTGTTAACCTCTAGATTCTAATGCTAAACGAATCTTCTTTCTTGGGCCCTGATACCACCAACAAGACAGATAAAATTAGGCAAAGAAATGAGAGGAAGGAAAACAATGAAATCTTAAGCATTTACTATTATTTGTTTTCTATGATATGCAGATTTCATGAAAACAGAATCTAGAGTACAGCTAGTACAGTTGATCAGAACGGAGAACTGCTTTGGAACATAAAATTCACATCCAAGCAGCAAGTTAACAAACACATTCTAGATCATTCAACTACGACACTTGCGTACAAGCATCTCAGATGGCATTAGTATGAAAAGCAAATTTGAAAATTGAGGGTCTGGAGTGCAAAAGAAGGAAAAAAAACCATTATTTCCATTTTTTTACTAGGTATAACTCATAAAAATATCCATATAGTATTAATAGAATTCTTTTACAAATTGGGCTATTCACCGAGGAGCAATAGTTTATCAGTTTTGAACAAAAATAACCCAAAGGTTGAGTGCCCACTTTTAGAGTGGAATGCATGAAGATTCAACCCTGCATCCCCCTACAACAGAACATGAGAGAGAGAGAGAGAGAGAGAATAAAAGAATGTAGAACTCATCCAATTCAGATAAAAATGCCATTTTGGCATTGTTTTTTTGTTTCATTTCTTGTCAAAATTTAGTTATCTAATTAGACATTCATTAATAACCATTTGACGACTTCTGATCGTAACTGAAATAGAAAAGGGCGATGTTTCCAATAAATCCAACAAGAAAACTCTTGGTTCCATGGTCTAAGAATTGTGATAGTCTTCAAAAGAATTTAGGTTTCCCATGTTGCAAGTTGGATAAAGGTCGCAAGGATTTTGGTACACACAACTATGTTTAAGGGTTTTGTCCCACCAAAAAGCTCAACTCTTATTCTAATGACAATCAGATAGGATAGGTCTAATTAGTTGAGAAAAAAGTTGACTTCTTAAAATTGAACAAAGATTCCAGAACTCACAGATCCTCATAGGAAATATTATACTTCCACATAATGTTTCTTTAGTGTATATCTAGAAGGCAAGTACTCATAAACCAGTAAACCCTTCATCAATAAGAGGAACAAAAACATAATGCTAACTGAAAATGCAGCACTAAAGTTACTGCATGCCATGTCTAAAAGTGGGAGGCCAGCAAAAATTTACCATTGGCATTCCTAAGACCTTGAGATCATCATCAGTCATGTGTACAAGAGCTGTCATATCAACCTGTGGAGAGTGAAAAAAAAAAAGAAAAAAGAAAGGAAGTGCCCTTGAATGTAATGAACAGAGTCAATGAAGCACACATATTGTAGCACCAGAAAAGGCACAAAATTTTTCTTACTTCCTCAGCTTGAAAATTAACGATATATTTTTCTAGGCCTATTGACTGCAGAAAACCTTCCACTGAATTATCAGCCTGCAAGGGACACGTAGAACTCAGAAATAAGAAAAGGAAGATGCAGCAATAAGAGCATCTTTGTTCAAATGTGTGCAAATTGAGGCACTAATATGGTATTCGTAGTAACGATGTACCCTTCCAGTTTATTGCTTTCTTATGAAGAGAACCCTTTTCTGCCCGCTCTCCCGCACACACATGCATAGACAGAGTAAAAGGCATGGGTGATGTGCAAGAGCTTGCACATATTTACAGTAGAGATATGAAATGAAATAACTGCAAAAGTACAAGTACAAAAAATACACTGATTGATCCTAGAATGGCATGTCCGCTGTAATTTTTCTTTATCCACTTGTAAAGGAGTATGTAAATTTAATCATCTATCTTGCACAACCTTCAACTCTGAGACATGCGAGGAATGCTTCTTGAAAATTAGGGTTTTTAATTGCAAAAGTCATGATTGTTGGCAAAAATCTCTGATTTCAGCCATAGCATCAGCTGATCAATTTTTCTAATCAAAATATAAAATTATAAGTCATATGGCCCAATTCATAATTTTACTTGTCTATACTCTCTTCTTTTTCAAATTTACAGCATGATTTTATACCACATTCAATTTTTTTAGTTCCAAAATCCATTCTACAAGTGGAAATTTTATTTTTTGAAAAATTGAAAGGCCCTAGTTAATCATGCAAGAAAGAATGACAACTCCAAACAGTAGTTTTCCTAATAGTTATATGACTAAAGCAGCACATTGCGTAAACAAAATAGATGAGGCATGCCCAAGGTAGTATAACTAAAGAAAAGAAGGTTGATGCATGCCTTTTGCTGAGATTTTTTTCTCAGAGCCATGCTAGCAACCGTTTTAATCTCTGGTTCAGAAGCTTCAACAGCAACACTTCTCCTAGCAGGTTTAGCAGCCTCCAATTTTCTTTTAGGTGGATCAACATTCACTGGTTGTGAGTTCATAGTCCCAGATAGCTTTTCACGTAAATCCCGCATGCCTGAAACTGACCCCTTTATGCTTTGAGATGCTTGTGAAAGACTTCTCTTTTGAAGCTTCAGCCGAAGATCTTGAGCACTGACTTTACGATCTTCACAAGCCATTAACAAAAAGTCAAAAACCAAATATAGTTGATTTAGTTGCATCCAACAATAGCAGCAATTTTAGTAGCCTGTGATTTTCACAGTCGATCCATACTTGAAACACGTGGTGCATCATCCTCATAGAGATCATGTTCCCACTTATCATCTTGCCTTTGCCTGCAAAATATGGAATCAATTAGGTAATAGGGTCCAGTTCTCATTAAACAAGAGGACTAATTGATAACAAACAAACAATTAAAGAGAGTTGTGGAAGAAGTTTATCACAATAAAAATAGAACCCTAAGAAAATTTAAACTCTTGTAAGTTACAATCCAGAAACAACACTTGGAAAGAAGATAGCAAAACCTATGAATAGTGGCAAGTATAAAAAGCAAACCATTGCAGTCCTATTATTGTAGTTTTCAGCAAATTTATGGACACAGTTCACAAATTGAAGCCTCATTCAAATTTAGGTTCGCAAATAAGAACTAAAAAATGCCTCACCAAGGTACAACCTTCAACGAGAGTATCTATTATGTCCTACTCTATGATTGCAGATCTCCTTCTCTCATATATAATGTGGCAAAGAAAAACAAAATAAATTGCAAATTAGAATTTCCTAATCCATTTGCATGCAATGAACTCACTAAGCCAATTGCAGTAAATCACAGGCAACATTCTAACGCCCCGGAAGTATTAACTAATGTTGAGACAGCTACTCGTACTTATTAAAAATTAACACCTATAGATACCCAGAATCATTCTTTAAATATATGCTCACAAGAAAAAACAAATAGCTTGATGTATCATGCAAGTGAAAACACAACTCTTTTCAATGAAATACAACCATAATTTCAAGTGCTCAAATACACAAGTTAAACGGTTCCAATGCAAAATGCCAATAAAATGAGGAAGCTCGGCGGAGGAGAATTCTCTTAACTCTTTGGATAAAATTGAGAAGAAAAAAAAACAGCAAAATCAAGTTTTATGCAACCATATCAACAATGAGAATCCAAACAAACCCAAATTACAGTAAAGTAAGAGAAAAGGAACTGAAAGTGAATTGCACTATAAAGAAAAATAACCTTTTGCCGGTTAGTGTTCTCCGGCGAAAAGAGTCGTCGGTAGAATTTCCGTTGAGACGCTCCTTTACAGACCTCTTGGTTGCAGCCTCCACTCGATCAGCATACATGTTTGTAAAATTGAAAAACTCTAACCCTAACCCTAAATGCAGCAATTAAAAATGGAGAATTGGAATTGGATTTTGCGGAGGTTTTGAAGTGGAAACGAGAGACAAATGAGAAGCTCTAACCCTTCCTTTTTTTTGGGGAAATTGAGGCTGAGTAGAGGGGTTTATTTGATTTTGATTTTAAGAAAAAAAAAAAAAGTTGTTGCGATCACTTGATATGGTACAGAGCTTGGGCTCAGTTTTTAATAAGAACTGGTGTTTTCCGTGCAAGGGACTGTCTTGGAATTGTGTACTGTACAGCCTACAGTTTAGATCTCACTTTATACTTATTATTATTATTATTATACCTCCGCCCAGTTAAAATTGCAATTTAAAAAAATTTATTTTTTTAAATTATTATTTTATATAATAAAAAATAATTAATTAATTTTTTAAATTATATTTTAATTATTAATTAAAATAATAATATAATATTAATAAATTAATAAAAAAAATATTTTAATCCATTTGAAATAATCCTCATATAACATTCTCCAATTATGAAATACATGAGTTTTTACTTTTATGAAAAAATGAGGATGTTTACTCTATAAATATGGAAATTTTTTTTTTGGGCATAAGGCTAGGGTTGTCAATAAGACGAAAAATTTTTATTTCTGTAGAGATTTATTCTGAATGGACAAAATTTTTGTGCGAGAATAAAGGTGAAGTGAAATTTCTTCCTATTGGATGAAGTGGGGAGGGGACGGAGAGTACACCCCGCATCCCGCGAGAATTTTCATCCCCGTGAAAATCTGAAAAAATATAATATATATAATATATTATATATATATATATTATATGCACGTTTTATATACATTATATACATATATTATACTATATACTATATACTATATATTATTATTTTATTTATTATTTTTTACATATATTATATAATATATTATATTTTAATTATTTGCACATATAAATTAAATTTATTTTGATATATTTTATTTTATTTTTATAATATTTTTAAAATTTTATTGTATATATTTATTGTATTATTATTTTATTAAGTATACAATTATAATGAATTATTATTTTTTATATTTTTAATTTTTAATTTTTAAAAATAAAGAATTATTTTTTTCTCGAAAATTTTTGTGGGGTGAAAATCCCTGCGAGAACAGGGACGGAAAAAAATATTCTCCCATTTTTATAGCGGGACAAAAATGAAGCGTGCTTCTTCGCCCATGTCTCGTCCCGTTGCCAACTCTATACAAATTAAAAGAAAAGTTTTTACATATCAATATTGAAATCAACAAAATATAAACAAAAGTGTATCAAAAAGTATTGTGGCAAGAAAGAGAGAAAATAGAATTGTGACCTTCTCTTTTAAATTGAATTTTATAGGCCAAAGATTTAAATAGATATTTAAATTATAGATTAAATAGTAATTAAACACTTAAATATTTTTTTTGACCATTTAAGCACTTATTTTATAACCAAAGATTCAAATAGACATCTAAACTATAATCTAAATAGCAATTAAATACTTAAATTTTTTTGGACCATTTAAGTATTTCTTTTTTCAAAATAAGGCCAAATAAATATAAATTTAACAACAAATATAATCTTCGACTCACTCTTTTTAGTTTTTATTGAATAAAAATTAATAAATGATTTTATTAATTTATATTAATAAATTAATAAATTCTTTTATTAATTTCTATTTATATTTATAAATTTATTTATATTTTTTATTAACAAATTATTTTTGTTTCTATTTTTTAATTAACAAATTAATAATTTCTTTTTCTATTTTTATTTGTATTTTTTATTTCTTTTTTATGGTGGTGTATATTTAATTAATTAATAATAATTATGATAATATCAAAATAATAGCAGAAATTTCACAATAGCAGTACAAAATTATAATAATTATAGTAATATCAACCTATAATACCAGCTTCAATACATAATAAATACTATTCAGTTATAACAAAATATATAATATTAAAGTATTAATTTTTATTCAATAAAAACTAAGAAGAGTGAGTCTCATATTTGCTAAAAAGAGTATTATTTGACAGAGATTATAGTTATTGTTAAATTTATGCTTATTTGACTCTATTTTGGCCAAGTATTTAATTGCTACTTAGACTGTAGTTTATGTGTTTATTTAAACTTTGACCATAAAAGAAATACTTAAATAGTCCAAAAAAAAGTTTAAATACTTAATTATTATTTATGTTATAGTTTACGTGTCTATTTAAATATTTGGCCAATTTTATATGCATGAGAATCCTTGGCTCAATGTTGCTATTATTAGTAAAACAAGGAAGATGATAGGTCTTTGCCAGAATTTAAAGATTAGATTTTTTTATGATATTGTAATTTTAAGTGCATCTAGGGCTTACATTCATGTCTTCCATATTTTTTTTTGTTCTTTGATTTTATTTTTTTCCTTTTTCTACTGTTGGTTTTTCTGATTTTAGTTTAAAAACCTAATTTATAAAATCACCAGTTTTGGTCAGCAAATTATTCATAATAGATATGATAAAATTTTAAGTTGTTGGCTTTTGTTAACAGTAGAAGTCAATAAATTTTAACGCAGATAACTATTCACCGATTGTTTTAAGTATTTGATAAAAGGGTTAATTATAATGTTTATGTATAAATATAATATAATTTTTTTTAATTTTATTACAAATATTTAATTTTAATAAGAAGATAATAAATTTTGATCATTTATAATATTATCATCTAATTGATTGGAGCAAATGAAAATAGCTAAATTACTCATAGTGCATTTGGTAAATTATTGAAAAAATTGATTACTAAGAATGTATTTTACAGAAATATATTAAATGAATTATATTTTACTGGAAAAGATTATATTACTGTATTTAAGAGGTACAATAAAATACTGAAAAAATAGATTAAAAAAATATTAATTTATTTGGTTTCAAACAAACTTTATAAAAAAAAATTAAATAATACCTAAAGTACCCTTATAACATCTATTTCTTATTTTATCATATTTTAAATTAATTGTATGATTGTCTTTTAATATATGTATCCCTCTGTTGAGAATCTAGGTCCTAGGAGCCATTAGTCCATTCATCAATTAGTCAAATTCATTTATTATTAATTGGGCTTATAATAAGTTGGGCTCACCTTATAATCAAATTGACTTAAGCCAATTTGTAGGGATCCCCCTCCTTATTATAAGTCTTTCAATTCTTTTATTTTTAATCAATGTGGGATTACCTCACACCCTTTACACTCCCCCCTCAAGTGGCAATTTCGCCACTTGATCGACGGCCCAACCCGGGTCCGTCAGGGTACAGTAACTCGACCCTCATACTTCGGGTTCGGATCCCAACTCGACAGGCTCTGATACCATGTTGAGAATCTGGGCCCTATGAGTCATTAGTCAATTCATTAATTAGTCAAATTTATTTATTATTAATTGGGCTTATAATAAGTTGGGCTCACCTTATAATCAAATTGACTTAAGTCAATTTGTAGGGATCCCCCTCCTTATTATAAGCCTTTCAATTCTTTTTATTTTTAATCAATGTGGGATTAGCCCACAACCTTTACACCCTCTATTTACTTTTTTAGTAAAATATCTTTTCTACTATCCTCTGAGTAAAATATTTTATTAACTGGTCGGTAAAATTTAGTGGGCTCGACATTTTATTTTACGTAAATCATTTACAAATAAACATATTATTTTTAGTCAAATAGAATTATTTAGTCAATTTTTTTAAATTTTTTGTGCAACTAAACACACTATCACATCTCAAAAAGTTAATTCGGTGTATATGTTATTTAATTAACACAGATGGTAATATGATTGTTCGTCAACACAAATAAATATTCTTATTAAATATTGATTAACTCGTAAATAATTTAATTGATTGCATTTATCTTAACTCGTAATGTTGTAAATTATATCAAAAAAATTTTATTTCTTTTGCTGAGATTGAAAATTTGTGATAGAATTAAAAGAAGGATAAAGTGTATATATATTTTGTAATGAACCATTGATAATATTATTATTAGTAACTTAAAATAGTTATTAACTATTGAGAATAATTTTTAATAAAATAATTTATCCTTATATTTAAATAAATAAAAGTTTTATAAACAATAATTATTGAACTATATTACAATAACAACCATCATTAAAGAAGAATTAGCCAAATGACTTTGATAATCTAGTCTTGTTGGAGTTAAATACTCTACCCTCGATATTTATATCCCTAAAGTTTACATGGTGTGGATGAGTCCATTAGGCTTGGATAAAAAAATTGATAAATAGATAAAAAAAAATATTTAACCAAAATTGAAGTAAAAAAATTAAATTTAAAATTGGTAGGATTTTATAATCAAAGTTAGATGTAAAATCAATTTGAGTATTTATGCTTAATGAAAAATCATAATTTTAATGAACCTAAACTCACCCGATTGAGCTTATACCTTATTCATAAATTTATCAAAATAAATAAACTGTATATGTATTAAATTTATTCAATTAAAATAAATTATATTTTTTAAAATTGTAATTTTATTAATCAAGAGAAAACAAACTATAAAAAGGTAAGATAAACGAATTAATTACAAGTTTTGGTCATCATGCTTCCTTTTTATATAAAGATGATAATTTTGTTCGATCAGATAGATAATCGATTGTATTGATCCGTTTGAATAGAATTATACATAATCTGTTTATAGTTAAAATATAATATAGATTAAAAAAATTATATCTGAAATGGATTTGGATCGAATATTGATTATGTATCACCTTACGAACCCGATTTGATTGTATATATATTTAGATATAAAATATTTAATTTCAAATATCTACCAATGAATTTTATGCAACTTTTATGTAATATTGGTTTATTAATTTATTTTGAATAAAAGATATAAGAGTGAGATACTTTTAATTAATTAAATTTATTTAATGTATTATGTTAATATTTTGATGATGAAACTAATTATGTATGCTAATAAGATCGTATTTGATATCAATATTTTTTCTAGTGAAAATAGTTGACTACTACAATTATACTCTTTATGAATTTTTTTATATTTAATTTTTATGTATATATATATTTTTTCATTACATCCAATTTATGATCAGACCCTACACGTCTTAGCTTAATATGTAATAATAATATTATTTATACTTGGTCCGACTCAACTCGAGATGGATTGGATATGCCATTTTACTTATTAGATAGGGTAATAATTTTTAGAAACTCCATCTACATTTAATCAGTTTCCATCCATACTTTTACACCAACATATATATGATCCAAATTCAAACTCATATTAGAAAAAAAAAACAATTATATAAAGCAAATTACAAATTCTAATTATAAAATTTTTTTTGAATAATTTTATAAGTTTGAAAGGTGCCTTTTAAAATAATTTGTTGGGCGGTAATATTTTCAAAACAAAAAATATTAATCAGAGTTAAAATTATTATAATTTTTTAATTAACGAAAATATTCTTATAACTTACCTTTTATATTATTAGATTTTATTTTGTTAATTACAATTGTAATCTTTCCTTTTTATTAGTTCTCATATATTATTTTTAGATAAAATATTTATTTTTTATTAATGTATAGTAATAATAAAATTTTAAAAAACTAAATTATAAATTATAAATAATAAATTAAATTAAAATATTAATAATTATATCAAATAGAAAATTTCATCAATTCCCATATTCTTGTAAAAATTTAATATATTATCCTTGTGGATATTCCTTTTACTTATTTTTATTAAAAAAACAATAAGATAGCTAATTTTATTTATAGTTTTTTTAAATAGTTGATATTAATATTTTTATGAATTATATTTTAAATAGTTTTACAAAATATTGTGAGAAAGTAAAGCATATTTTAATTTTATTTATAAGTATCAACTAGAATGTATAAAAAAATTATTATAATTTTACTCTTAATATGTAATTATAATTATTTTTTAAAATTATTTTAATAATTTATAATTTTCAGAACTTAAAATTTTCTTATTTTGTTTAATATTACTCTCCCGGTCTCAAAATCATAGGAATATTTTTTTTTGTCTGTCCCAAAGTATAATTATATTTTTTTATTTAAATTATAGTTACATTATAAATTAATAATTATATCCCTATTTAAATACTTTATAATCAACAATATTATATTTAATTGTTTATATTTTTTAAATTATAATTATCTTTGACTCAATCAATAACTATTTTAATTTTTAATTTTTACAATAATCAATAATTATTTAATATAAATGGATAGTTTATAGAAAAAAAAATTGTCTATTAACTAAATAATTTAATTTTTTTAATATGTGTGAGATGATATCCTTATTATTTTGAGACTAAGGGAGTAATAATTTTTTACACTTTATTAAACCTAATTGGCAAAAAAAAAACTATTTTCCTATGTGGTATCTACATGTAAAAGTTAGTAATAATAAATTACACGCTAAGACATAATTTAATGACAAATATATTTTATAGGGGCTAAATCATTTCTCCCTAAGTCCTTATTATAATATTTAGAGAAAAAAAAGGGAAAAAAATCCAAATCGCTGCGTTTTGGTAAAATTCCCAACACTCAAAGCTCGTCAAAAATGAAATTAACTGAAATAAAACATTTAGAACATTAAATGCCACAAATTAATCCCTTGGTTAACAAATCTTTAATTAAATGCTTCAGTTAATTAACCATTAATTAATACTCTAATCGACGTTTAATCTTAAATTATATTTTCGATGGTTAATCTTAAATTATATGTTCAAAACCAACATATCTATATGCATATAAAAAGCAAATCAACAAAGAGCCAAAGCTAACTAAAAACTACTGATTATAATTAAGAAAAAAATGGAGGATTTGAACCTAATAGAAAAAGTTGTAATAGTACCAGAAAGACGCACAACAACAAGAATTTTCTTATCAAACATAGATTTATCTCTTGTAGTTATATCAAGAATCTGTTTTATTTTTTGATCCTCCAAAGAACAGAATCAGGTTTTCTGAAGCTTGTAAAAGCTTATATAACGCACTAACTCATTTGCTAGTTCCTTATGATTTTGTTGCAGGAAGGATTGTTGAAGCTATGGAAGATAATAATAGATTTGAAATTGATTGTAATGGTAATGGTGTTGTTGTTGCTGCTGCAAAAATTAGGTCTAATTTGATTCAATTTGGTGAGCTTTTAGTACCTAAGCCTGAGTTCAAGCAATTGGTTGCTTTCTTGCATGAAGAAGGTGACAAAGAAATGGAGCTTCATGACCAGCCTATTCTTCTTTTACAGGTTAATTTTCTTTAAAAATTAAGCCAAAATTAATATATGATATTGATTATTATTATTATCGTTTTGAAAATTAAATAACGATAAAAAAAAAGATAGTCCTGTGTGCAAACACTTCCATGATGCGCAAGTCTGGAAAAGAATCTGACCCAGTCTATTATATACAGCCTTCTCGCACAGTTGCAATAATAATTATTATTCTTTTCCGCCTTCTAACTTATTGTTAAGCTGATTAATTCTATTATAATGACAGATAACAGAGTTTGGGTGTGGAAGCCTAGCACTAGCCTCAAGATACAATCACTGTTTAATGGATGGTACTGCAGTTTGTGAATTTCAGAAGAACTTGGCTGCCTTAACTTGTGGTGATGGAATGATGATTCTTCCAAATCCTGATAGAACTATCTTCAAAGCTAGAAACCCCCCACTAATCAATCATACCCACTATGAATACTCCACCATAATACCTCATACACATACCACCTGCAACTTAAGCTTATTCACCATTAACAACTGCTTACCACGTAACTATAATAATAATAATAGTACTAGCGCCACTCGATTAATCTATATTTCTCCCAAAAGAATTGCCAGCTTGAAGAAAGCAATTCTTGAAGATGGGAACTTGTTAAATTGCTCTACTTTTCAAGTTGTTGCTGCTAAAATATGGAAAGCAAGAACTATTGCCCTGAAAATGAAAGAAGAGACTATTACTACTATGTTATTTCCTGTTGATGTTAGAAAAATGGTGCAGCCACCAGCCCCAAATGGATTTGCAGGAAATGCATTAGTTTCTGGATTTGCAAGAGCAAAAGTGAAGGAAGTGAAAGAGAAGGAAGAGTGTTATTTGGTAAAGAAGTGCAAGAAGGGATTAAAAGATTGGATAATGAGTATGTGAAGTCTGGGATAGATTGGCTAGAGGTTTATAGAAGAATTCCTTCTTGTGGAGAAAACAGCTTTTCAATAGTGGCATGGTTCAGATTAGGGCTAGAAGACGATGTATTTTCATGGGGGAAGATTAAATGTGCTAGAACAATTGAAGTTAAGCCTGGTTTGGTTATTCTATTGCCAGGGCTACAAGAAGGAGGTCTTCATGTTTGCTTAGAATTGCCTCATCAGCAAATGGATAAGTTCTATATATTATTGATGGAATGATGAGTCCTCTTTACTTTAATTAAGAGATGCATTAATTTTCTTTTCCAATTCCGAAAGCTTTGTACAACATAGTAGTCTTACATAACAACAGGAAAAGCAGTACTGAATAGCTACATTTTTCCTTAATGTTCATCTTTTCATTTTACCATCAAGTTTTCGACCGAAGTTGTAGAATCTAATCACTGACCCTATTAGAGCACCAAATATATCTCACCCCTGAGAGAAGAGACCAAAGAAGGGATTTGTCATTGCAGACTTTATTGCAGATCCTGCTGAGTTTAATACTGCCATGTCAACCTTGTCACGAGGAAGAAACAAGATCTCCTCCCCTTCAATTTTCTCAAAACCACATAGCTCAAGAAACTCAATACCTCCTTTTAATCTTCCAACTCTATCCTGTTGCCACATTATTAATTTACACATTCTTAGGATATACTTTAGATGCAAATTTTCCCATTATGTATATAGAAATTCAGAGACCAATTTAATTCCAGAAGCCAAAAAGGCTGATGAATTTCTTCATCTGAATATGCTATTTAAACAAATGAAGATCAAACAGCGTAATTTTAACACCTATAATGCAATTGATGGCGAGTGAAATTTTTTTTACAAAAAATAGTCAATCTTGTAGTTTCCCATCATATGGAAATCATACTTGATGGAGCCCTGGAGGGTAACATCTCAATATATATGATTAGCAACTAATGCCACAGAAATGGCTTTGTCAACATAATCAATCAGAGAGGTAATTTACCCGGAATAATGGATCGCTAATTCGGATCTTCCTAAATTTTTCCACTTCAGGATTCTTCACAACATTCCCTACATATGTTAGAAGAGTTTGGAAGGCCCTTTTGACAGTAGCCTCATCATCCTACACTAAAAAATATTTAAAAAAATAAAATAATAAAAATGGGGAATATAATGCTAATTCAGAAAGACAGAATATAACACAATTCATAGAACAAGTACAGTACAACCGAACCTCAATTTAATAAAGCAACTTCTGGAAGTTAGCTAATAGGCGTTGTGTCTAGGACTTGAAATTCAGACAACTTTTACTGAGATGGTCAGGTCTTCAAGGATTTATATTATTTTACAAGAAGACTTCAAGTCATAGTTTTTTTTTTAAAACTCAAATTCCTAGTACTAGATCAAAAGTTGACAATTATTATCTTTAGCTGTTTATGACTGCCAGAAGAATGTACTTAATGATTATTAAAAGAAAGCCATTAATCTTGTGATTGCGCCTGAGAGACCTTAAACATTCTCTTAATTGCTCGGCCTTTATAGGAGAAAGATAAAAGTTCTGCAATTTAATGAAAATAACCAAAAGCCCATGGTTATCAGCTTCTATCAGCAATGAATATATGATTTTTCTGATACAGATCATTAAATGATACTAAACCTCTTTTTCCTGCAAAACACGTGTGGGAGGATTTAAAGTTGTACCGCTAACTGATGGTGGCAATCAAGCATTCGCCTTCTTTCTGCCTGAAGAAATGCAACATTTTCAAGATACGTCTACTTTCAGAAAAAAGGATTTCTGGAAGTGATAAAAAAGGATCATAATCAATCAACACTAATGGGTATCCAAATTCTTCAAAGCAATTTACATCACTAGTCTTGAAGAATGGCTGTCATGCTTAAGCGTCTTTCAAGTTCAGTACAAAAAGGATTGGAATACTTGTGATAGAGATCTTTTCTTTACCCCTGGACATTTTGCCTATCATCAGCTGGTATGTTAAGCAAATCTGTTCAACAGTTAAATACCTCTGGGATGTTGCTCATTCTGCAAAAAACTGCTGTCTCTTTCGACTTTAAGTTATTGTATGCCTATAAATTTTTTTATGATCTCTCTCACTCTCTTGATCTTTTCAAGGTTTGGCAAGGAAATTTGAATTAATCAGTCACAAATAGCATATTGAGATGCAGGAAAAATAATAATTAAACATGGAAGTGGTGAATACCTTATCAGCTTCTAGTTTCTGACGAATTTTCTCCCTTGCCCTTTTCTCTTCTTCTTTTTCTGCTTTCCTCAAGGCTAAATAACTGGAAAAATTTTCAGAGCTTCAAATGGATGATCATTTCATATATTAAGAAAAACAACAGCAAATTACATAAGATTGCTATAAATAAATACAGATTAGAGACATACCGCTTTCTTTCATTATCCTCAGCAATTCTCTTTGCCTTGAGGATTTCCTTACCTGCTCGTATCCTTTCCTATAATAATTTCAGCAGCCTGTTTATACAAACTAAAATCCACTGGCACACTAGCTAATGTCAAATTAATCATGTTACTTCTCGCACATGTATGAAAAGATGCATGTCAGAAAATCTTCCTATGCTTTATTTATCAAATGTCGACTTCAACACATATTTACAAGTGTTGACAAATAATTGTATGATGAGAGTAAGATGCAAAATGTATTAAAGTCTTCTTGTTCATCTATATATATATTTTTAGCATGGTTTACGGAAAAGGAATTTTAATGACAGAGAAAAAGAAGAAGCATGATTTATAGGAAGAAGAGAAGGAAGTATCAAATAGCAAAAGGAAAAAAGAAACTATCAAGCTAAATGTACACACCTTCTCTCTTTGCCTTTCGAGTTTCTTTTCTTCTTCTTCCTTCCTCTTGCGAGCTTAATGCCTAAAAGTGAGTAACAATGAAGTGTATATTAAAATGAGCAACACAAGACAACAAATGAAAAGCCCAGATATCAAGATGGATGAACCGATGAAGCATCAAAGGACTAATCAGAAACAACATAAACGAGCAATCAGAGGCAAGGCAAAAGGTTGTGTCTGATAATTGATAACAATCAGCATCAAATCATTATCATTTTAAAAAAAGTATGAAGAACAAACCTTAATTCTTGCTCTTTATGTTGTGTTTCCTCAATACATTCAGATGGTTGAGGAGATTCAATATCAATGTTCACTGCTATCTGGAGTTAATTAAACAAATAAGACAAGTCCTGCATGACAATTTACACAAGGCTAAGGTCACAGTATATATTCATTTGCCTAACAAGCTCTTTCCACTCATTACCTAAAATTTGACATAAAAGTAAGTGAAAAACCAAGTCAAACCAAAATGTTCTTATTTCTAGAACAAACCATGAAATAAGATGATGAAGTTGAAAGTATGCAAAAAATTTTCAGTGTCAAATGTCCCATGAATTTTGACCAAATTAGCAAAAGAAGTCTATTCAAAAGCAACTTGCATAAGAGAAAGATGAAGGATGTTATGCTGCAAAATTTAAAAATCATAGTTTTAATTCGAGCGTCGATTGATGTAAAACACTATAAATACACTATTACTTAATTAATGGGACTTCAATTGTAGATATCCCAAAGAAAAGAAAACCAGCATCAATAATAAAAAAAATTTAGAAATCATACCAAGGACATCTGATCAATATCTGGGTCATTCTCATGATCAATGATCCAATTTATAGCAGCATCAAGGCTAGCATTGCCTGAAGACGAAAAATTTTCATTTTCACAAAATGATTAGCAAGTAATCTGAATTACATATCACGATTTACCCTATTTGACATGACTCCCAATTTTTACCATCAAAATTAATAAAATGTCAAGGCAAAAATAAACCTGAATGATGACGTGCCCTAGCTGCTCGGGCAAGTGGAAATCCCATATCTTCAAGTTCCCCAAGCAATTTTTTGTTGACATCCAATGCATCCATCTCTGTAAAAAATTGTGAAAATTTAATAGAACTAGAATAATCATATCTATGGGATAAATAATTTCAGATAAAGCATATCAGACAATTCATGACTCAGAGCACTAGTGGCAATGGGTACCAAAAAGGCAATAAAAATCTTGAAATGAAAGACCTTATCAATTAAATTTTGCCTCTTCAGAGATCATAACGAACAATATAATTTTGAAAATAAAGCCACTGAGAGAGAGAGGGAGAGAGAGTTGATTAAAGCGACAGGAAACTGAAAATCGAAGAGAGGTATAAATAGGGCAGCGGGAAAACGAGAAATGGAGAGAAGCCCTGAAATGTACGCCAGTTTTTATTCAAAGACTGAAACTTTTCTTTCCATTTTCAGATTCTTTACAGATTCTATTCCAGCAATGGAATTGGAATTTGGAAGACTCTACCAATTTCTCTTCCCTGTTTCATTTTTTTAATATACCTTTGCAGTTCTGCTTTCTTCATTCCCACGAAATGAACTTATAAGAGCAAATTTGCAGCAGATTTTTGAATTATCAACTCTGTCCCGTGAACCGTTTTGACTCGACCTATAAACAGATTTTTAATCTAAATGAAACAATTTTTTTTAAAAAAAAATTAAAGATACATTTTCTAATTTAATCTATTACTCTATATCATTTTGGCATATTTTGATTTATTGTTTTTAATTTGCCTATATATATAACTAAACATAATTTTTATGCTATTTGCTCCAAAATCAATATTATTTAATAATTAAATTTGATTCATGAAAAATTTTGTCTCACAAAGGTAATGGTATAATTAAACCGATTCCCATGATAAATTTTTAATTTTTAGATGAAAATTTAGAAAATTAAGTATCATTTAATCAATCTTACAAAAATTGAAAGAATAAAAATGTAGGTTTTTCAATTATTAAGAGGATTTTATATCTTATATTTCTTATTGTAAAATATTATGAAACTTATATTACTTTTAGAATGCAACACAGCTTAATAACCTTGACCCTTTTTTTCTTTATCATGATGTGGAGTGGATCGACATTTTTCAAATTATAAGTCGATAATTTAGTGGCTATTGAAAAATGTCTTTTTTTTTTCTCCCATCTCTAAGGGTTTTTTACTTTTTTTTGTGCTGCCGGTATTTTATCTCAGCTTGAAATCTGAATCTAGGGTTATCGACGGCTTTTTGGCCACCGACAACCCTAGATCCGCTTTTTTTTTTTTATTTGTGTGCATTTACAGTTTATATTTTGGCGATTTTAAATATAGATTCGCTGGATCTTGCTCTTCCCCCTTTGAATCCATGAGCTCTTTGTTTTCATGTTAAATCTACAAGTCCGTTACTAGTCTATTTTGAAGGATAGAAGGGAGTTGTGCTTGACAAAATCTCAAAGACTAGTCCAGAGTTGCCGGAGAAGCTCTACTAGTTTTTGATAGTCCTTGATCTCTCATTTACTTTGTAAAGAAGTGATTCAATCTTATGATCACCCTGATGTGTTGCTTTTATATTGGGACTTTGTTGTATACCCTATGAATTTCACAATTTATGGGAAAGTCTCTTTCAAGAGTCCAGATGAATTCTCTAATTTCAATATAACATCTATAATTTTTAAAAATTAAAAATAAAATAAATTAAAATTAAATTGAATAAATTATTTAAATAGAAAATTGAAGGTTTAGAAATGAGAATATGAAATATATATGTGAAATATATATATGAAATATACATAATATGTACAAAGTCAACTACAAGTCTAGCACTTTAATAGTAAAAAATCAAAGATCAAATGACATTTTTATAAATATACTTTAGAAATTAAAATTATTTAAATAATTTAAAATTAATTTATTTTTGTATGAAAGAAAAAAATATTATTTTTTAAATAAATAAATAATTAATTAATTAAAAATATAATAAAATAATAATATATATAAAGACAAAAATAAAAGTAGAAAGAAAGAGAAATTGAAATTTGGTCTTTTTCTTCTTCTTCTTCTTCTTTCTTAGTGTGCCAATTTTCCATAGCCAAGAACCCAAGTTTTTTGCTTCTTCCAATCTCCATTAATTGAAGGATTTCAAGGTTTCAAGTAAAATTTTAATGATTTTTACCATAAAAAGTAAGTTCTTTAATTTTTTTCTTTAAAAATCCATGGTTATTTGAATATGTTGAGATTGAGTTTTTGGAATAGCATGATTTAATTGCTTAATTGGGTATGAATGAAGTTATTTTGAATAGTTAATAATGATTTTAAGGTTGAATTGAAGAAATAGTTAAAGTCGAGTGAAGTATGATAAAGATAAAGAATTTAGGGTTATGAAACTTTTGAATTTATGAAATCATGAGATTTTATTGTGCAATTTAATTTTAAATGTGTTATTTTGATGCAAAAACAAGAATTTTAAAGTCAAATTATGAATTTGATTAAGTTTGAATAAAGTTTGTACAAGAAAGTGTTGATTTAAGGTTTTGAAAATGAAAAGTGAATTTTTAAAGAATGGTGAATTGATTGATTTTAATATTTAAAGCATGTTGTTTAATGATATTAGTGATGAAAATAAACTTGGATTAATAATTGTACTGAGTTGGAATGAAAAATCTTCAATGGTGAAGGTTATGCCATTTTAAGATTTTATACTAAAATATATATTTAATTAATATAATTAATTTAAACATGTTAAAATATGTCTGTAATGATATAAATAAATTTAAAATACTAATTTAAATAGGTTAACATATATTTGCTAAGTTAAAGTGAGGTAATGCTAAACTTTGGTGTTTTAATTAGAATAATATTTAATTAAGGTTTGATGTTGGAAATGTCTTAAAATACGATATTAAATGATTGTTTTTAATCATATTTGGTATAGATATTAAAGAGAATTGATTTGTCCAATTCTAGTGTTGAATGACAACTTGAAAGAGAAGGTTGGAGGTTGATTTTGAGCTTATTTTTGTGTGCTTTATAAGGTATATACAAACTCTTGATAAATGTGGCATAATTGCATTACATTTGAGCATAACACATTTTGGATGAAAAATGTGTTAAGCTACTTGATACATTGAACATTTATGAACATAGTGATATGACATGTGATTTATTATGTATGCATTATATGCATTATAAAAAGCCATTGTTAATGGCTAAATTGAATAAAATGTAGTTTATATTTGAATTATGTGAAAATAACTCAAAATATTTGGGTAATGTGTTTTTAATATGAAATGTGATGCATTAAGATGAATTGATGAAATATGATGAATTAAGATAAATTGACATTGATATGAATGACAAAAAAGAAAAAAAAAAGTGAAAATAATGCAATGTGATGAAAAATGAGGAAATAAAGCAATGTGAGAAAAATGAGGAAATAAAGCAATGTGAGAAAAATGAGGCAATGTGCCTAGTTGATTATGGAAAAAATTAGAAAAAGTTGAATATGAAAAATATAAATTATTTGTGTGCCCAGTATGTTATTTGATTTTCAGAGTTCTGTATTTGACGTCATGTCTATGAGGTTATCATCATTATTTACTTTCGGGGCTAGACGCTATGCGTCACTGATACATGATTTGCTTTCGGTGCTAGACGCTTAGCGTCATTGTGATATGATTTGCCTTTGGGGCTAACTTTTGAATATTACTTTAATTTGCTTTCGGACTAGACGCTTGGTGTCAATTTGGACAAAAATAACAACTCTGAGATTTGAATGACATATTAGATTTTTTGGGCCCATGTTTATATTTGTTCTTATATGAATTGTAAAATGATTAAATGATATGTTTCAAGGTAAAATTGAGTGCTACATTGTGAAACATTATGTAAAAGCATTTTGCATTGACATTGTTTTATAGTTTTATTATTATCAAAGTTTGTATAGCTAAACTTTTAGCTTCGCACGATTGTAACTCATCGGACAAGTGACAGGGGGAATCCGGTAGAGCCGAAGAGTTCTACTAGACCTAGTCGAGTCTAAGCTTGTGTTTATTGAGCTTGAAGTGTTTTTAGATACATCAAGATCAGAGTCATTTGCCAGAATGTACATATTCGATATTATAATATATTTTTATATTGTGTATATTATGTTATATTTTTAAAGTATATATATATTGTAAACTATAAGGACTCTTTGGACAAATTGTATAATGTGGGTTGTTTATGTGTTCTGATATATATAAATATTTTGAGAAAATATGGAGAAAATGAGAAGTTGAGATGGAAATATACGATTTATTTTGTTGGGAGTGTATCTTATGCAGGTTGAGTAATTGTCGAAAATTTGAGATGTCCAAATTATAAATAAAGCTCTGACAAATTTTTTTCAGAGATTTTCTATTAAAATACTTATTTTAAAACTTATAATTAAAAAGAAATATTTTATTATTATTTAAATATATATTTTTAATTATGTAAAATTCTAAATTTAAAATATAAAATTTTTTATTTTTATTGGATTGTGATATCTTTATACTGTATATATATTATATATATATATATATATTAAACGTATATATAATATAAGAGTATTACATTCAAAACAGTAACCGTTACATTCAGAGCCTCTCATATCTATATCTCCTCCTTAGCTTTCTGCCAGACCTCCTTCAGATTGGTCCTTCCTGATTATCTTGATTCCTTGAAGGCAGTTGATGTTTTGAATCTGGATAAGCTATTTCACTCCTTTTTCTTGCCTTAGATCTAATGTTAAGGAAGTCCTTTTTAAAATAATATGTCTAATGATTTTGATTGTATTGCATCCTTTTCCGTCTGTTTTGAGTATTGGCCACTAATTATGGTCCCCCTCAACATGATAAGTATGTTAATGTTATTGTTATCTTGGATTCTTCTCTAATACATCTTTTTTTATCTATAAAAAAAAGTCAGGTTATTTACATTTTTTGAAACATTTGAGTTGACGTCAATATTAGAGTAATTTAGCTAGAAAAACTATCTTTTAATCTATTTTTTTATAAATCCAATCCGATTTCATTCTAATTGATTAAATAGGACTGAATTAATTGAATTGACAAGTCCTATTAAAAAGAAAAAAATAGAATAGAAGTTTATATTAATACTATGTTTGAATGAGGTGTAAGAGGTTAAATAAAATAAAGTAAAATTGAATAAAATATAGTACGGTAAAATATTTATTTATTTTATTTTGGTATGTTTGAAAGAAATGTAAAGTTAAATAAAATAAAGTAAAATGTATATACTCTTTATATTATTTGGGTGAAAATAAACAAAAATAAAATAACATATTAATTGATTAAAAAATCTTTTTATATATAAAATTAGTTATTATAATTATACAATTAATTAAAATTATTTTTAATTATAATAGTACATTAGAAATAGCATAGTTATAGTAATGTTTTCTAAAATTACTAATTTTTTCTTATAAAAAATAAATATATAACAGAGTATTTGCATAATAAAATATTTATTATAAAGATAAAAATAAAAAATAAAAGTTATAACATGTGCTAATACCTCAAAATGAAGTATTAAAATTTTGGTGAAAAAAAAATAATTTTTAACCTTCCATATCCATTGACCTTATAAAACCACCTCCCTCTGTCCACTCTTTTTCTAAACAACCAAATTTAATCTCTCTTCTTCTTTAACCCTCTCCACTCTTCCTTTACCCCTTCCAAATATATTGTAAAATAAAGAGGAAATTATATTAAATATATAATTTTTTTTCTTTGCAATTTTTTTATATTGTTTTTTTAAAAAATACTTTTGTTTTTTTTTCCATTTTTATGATATATGTTTTTAAAATATATTAAAAAATATTGTATTTTTTTTTGTAAAATTTCTCATTAATACCGTAGTTTTGAAAAAATTTGCATTTATATATACTTTTATATTTTCCTAAAATAAATTTGTTTTTACCGAGAATTTTGCCAATTCTAATAATCCAACACCAGGCCTTAGTCTATGTATAAGGATTTCGTTGGTAAAGGCTTGAAAGTAAAAGCAGCCCACCACAAAGAGCGGTTTTTCAGACACTTCCAGAAACTGTTCATAAGATACTGTGAAGACAAACTTTCTAGACAAATTGCGATCAGTTGATTAACTAATATTATAGCCATAGAAGGTTAAAAAAATAAAATAAAAAAAACCATGAAATTTTTACAGAGGTCGAGCGACATGGAGAACCAAAATCCCAGAATTTTGAAGTTCAAATGTCCTTCAATCTCAAAGATTGTGACTATTGCGGCATGGGACGAGCAAAAGCTGGACTTGGGATCAATAGGAAGGGCTTTTGGACTTGACCCATCAACGTTGAAGCTCAATGGGCACTTCATCAGTAGAGGCCTTGATTTTGTTTCTTGCTCTGTTACATTTAAATCGCTTTTCAAGTTCTTTTCTGCTAAGGGCTTGTCTACTGGTAGAGACGATAATGATGCGATTCTTGTTGATGGCAAACTCTGCAAATCTGGGAATAAGCGTATGTTCTTGATTTTTCTATGGTTTAGGATTTGTATTTATATTCTTTTTCTGTTTGACTGTTAATATTAATTTTCTTTTAAATTTGCTTTGTTGAGGGGAGATAAAAAGAATGAAAATTGCAGAATTATAGTGTTATATTTGAAGTAATTTCCTTTCCTTTTCTTTTTTTATTTAAACCCTTGAACAGTTAAAATATTCATAAATATTGATTGATTGTTGAATTTTCAGGAGGACATGACCCTCAAAATATCAACTTGCTAATGAATAAGAAGTTAAAGGACAACAATTCAGGTAAAAATATGATTTTCTGCTGATAATTTCATTTTAATGAGAGCTGCCTTTTGGGCTGAGCTTTTTGGACATAATTTAGAACTTGTTTTTCAGAAGGGGCATACTCAGTGTATGAGAACACTTGCTTTGAAAAATGTCAAGGAAGGATCAGCTGTTTTTTAGACATTGTTTCTGTTTTCCCAAATTCCTAATTAGCATTTTGTGACTGCATGATCAGTTGGAGTCTCTGTAATTAACATATGCATATATTTGTATTTCTTCAGTACTTGATATTGAGAATGGTGATCAAGTGTTCAAATTCAATACTTGCATTGGCTTAAAGAGAAAGCAGTTGTTGGAAGATGTCAGTTCATTTAAGAAGTTAAAGATGAACGAAGACAATTCAGGTAATGTGTTGATTTCGCGAATACTCGATGACCCTTTGCCTTGAACTAGAAATACTTGGAACTTTATGAACATATGATTATGGAATGAATACAATGTCAGTTAGTGTTGCTCTGTTCATAATTCAGCTGATGATGTAATTGCATTTGCATATTTTGATTTTTGTCTTCTTACATGGTATATATTTGTGTTTCTGCAAGACTCTTCCTGTTCAATACCAGTTAGCTTTCCTGGAGTAAAGATACAGTTTCTCTGTTAGTATTCAGAATTATTACAATGTTTTTGGCTATATTTTCCAGAACTTGGAGAGACAGGAAATAACTACCATGGTATTGTTTCAAGCAGCAAATTGAAATGCAGCTACATGAGCAGTGATTTGAAACGGGCAAGAGAGGATGAGATGATACTGGCTACTCCTTGCAAAAGAATAAGATGAATTCCCCATTGATATATATAAAATTTTTTCTTGTTAAACATTTGTTCTTGGTTCCAGATCATAAGTTATAAGCAAGAGTATCTGAAACCTGTGAATATCTTGTAATATAGAACTCACATGTGCATGTTAAAGGTGCCACAATGTGATTGGCTTTGTGCTGGAGAGTTCAGACAAACATTGAAAAGAATTCAACCGGAGAAAATTGTTTGTGCTGTTGGGTAATTTTCTTGCCTGTTCTTTTGCCCTTTTCTTTGGGTGTAATTGTATTGCCTTTTCTTTTAATACTGTGAAATGTCTCAAGCTGCTAATTCTGGCAAACGAATAAAAATGGTAGAATAAATTTTACATAAGAACATAAAAGTTCTGGAAAAATGCAGCGACAAAATTTTTGCCATGCTTAAGTTCATTTAAGTGGATCTTCCAGGTTACTCTGGTGTATTGGGGTCGATGTCTGTTTTTTCGTTGCTGTAAAAACCATCAAGAAGGAACAGTTGCCAACCATAACAGCATTTCAGGTCAATATTCCAGATTATCCATCAAATGAAGGGAATTAATCATGATTGCTTGTTCAGAAGCCTGTAAAAGGGTATAAAATTATACAAAATTGGCCCACAAAATGAAAGTTGTCATCGTTTAGTGGTAGAAACGATCTTTTCTACTGATGCCTAAATTGAGCATGCTCTCCTTTCCTATATTGTACACTGAACTTCGTAATTCTGTAATTACTGGTGTTAACTATAATAGTATTGCCAAACAACAGCAAACACAACTACTAAAAATACTTTCAACAAGAATTTAGAGTTAAGCAAGGATGATGATTTTGTCGGTGACTCGGGAGTTTCCTGTGGTCTTCCCTTTAGTTTAGCAGACAATTTGGAAAGTAGCTTGGGAAGCCGGACAGTTTTCTTCTCAGCTGCACGCAGAACAAGAAAAAGGCGGAGATCAGGAGCGGGGTAATGACAGAGTCGAAGTAAAAAAGAAGTATGAAAGTTGAGTGTAATGTTACATTCTAGATATCCAAACATGAAGGTAAGCTGAAAACAAATGACAGATTTGCAAGAAAACAGTGAAAATAGCTGCCATTATTCAAAACTTCCCCATCCAATAATAGCACCCAACCAAATAATTCAGAATATTTATTTTATCACTAATATCAAGATTGTGAAGCTAGGAGCAATTAATAGAATACTGCTCATGGACAGTTCTACAGACAGTTTGTTAACCATGAAGCAATTATGATCTTATCCAGGAGATGAAGTTACCTATCTTTTTAAGAAACCTCTCCTCCTCACCAACACGCCTTCGAAGAACATTTACCAATGATCCAAAATACAACGCAAATACAGTGCATGTGATTGTGATGACATTGTATGGCATGCTAAAATCAGGGGTTGTCAAAGGTACTAGTAATACTTCCGTGTAAGAGAGAATTGGTGTTTTTTCCTGCACCACAAATTCAAAATCAATCGAAATCCAAAATGAATCACACTGAGAACCAACAAGATATAGGAAATTAAGTACCTGAAATTTAGAAAACATAGATAACTTGTCCGCAGAACCATTGCCAGGATAGAGCAAGCTGGTATAAAAGTTGGGAAAGCTTATTGCAGCTGATGGAATATCAAATCCTTGATTAGCATCTGGAGGATATTCATCAATGTGCAGAAAACCATATGGACGAGCAGATGAGAAACTGAGTCCCAAGTAAGTTCAGTTGGATAAGAAGCATCATAGTATCATGAAGAATTTATATCACTTTGTTTGACACCCTATGTTAATAGGAAACCAGGATTCTTCAAGATTTACTTTGATATGATGACCGCTACTGTAATGTGTTTCAAAAAGTCATAACAGCTAACTAAGAATATTAATAAAATCTAGTATCCATCATACTGAAATATAAATCAAAGTTGAGTTCTATTTCTAAATTGAAGACAAGTGACCAGAGTCATAAAATTTGTTATGGAGTACTGCAAATCACAAACACATTCAAGCAATATTTCCTGATTTGCGAATGTAAAATAAATGTCCATTACTTAGAAAAGAGTATGAATGAGTGCCGCATACTATATATGACAAATTGCATTCATATATCAATGCACAAAGTTGAATGTTTTTACCCCTCAAAAGGGAGGAGGAGGATATGCTCCTGATTTCATGGGTTTGGCATCTCGGGATGTCATTCTATTGTTTGTATTTACAGTACTTTGATAAATCTTAATTGCGAATCACTACATACAAAGTCAAAGCTGAAAACAAAGTGTCAATCATACCTTATCAAACTCTAATGTTAAAGCAGCAGATTTCACATCGCAAGGAAATTGAAAAACCATCTCCATCACTCCAGGTGATATTTTGTCTTTGGAAGGAGAAACATGGATCTTCTCGGCAAAATCTCCAACTGCCTTTGGTTTGTCATTCACAAACAACTGAAGAGTATGAAAATATACCTTAACATACCAAGGCACAACTTGGAAGATATCAACTCGCAACTTATATCCATTACTGGCGCTACAAGTGCCCAAGGAAGCACCGTCCAATTCTGTAGACTTCAACAAGATAGCAATTGCACCCCTTTCATTCCCACTTCCCATCAAGAACCTACTAGCATGTAACGGTGCTTGTTCACATGACCAAGTTACTGGAACTTTCCATGCAAGACTTAGATCAAAAGGCCGAGAATCACTGTATTTATGAACTGAGAACTCATAAAGGACAGAGGAACCCTTTCCGTGACTGCTGTTCTCTTCTTCAAATACCATGTCTGGGTTAACTGACAAGTCAAAACCAGGTCCACTCCAAAACCCTTCAGAAGCTACATTGTCAGTCCTACTATTCTCATTTTTCTTTAATCCAGCAACTAGACCTCTCTCAAGCTGAAGATATACTTTACTAAATTTGGCAAGAACACATTGTCCACTGACTTTCCTTCCAAATATTGAACTCAAAGACCAACTTGGTTGAAAATTCTTTTCACTTGAATAAGTCAGATTAGTTCTTCTTAGACTATGAGGCTGAAGAACAACAGTAAGTGTTTGTTCTAGAACAATGCCTGCATTTGTCCCCTCTGAACCAGATTTATTAGAGGTCAAGTGCAACCGCTGAGAATGATAAAAACCTCTATAAATAGATGGTCTATCCATTAACGCAGAAAGACGAGCTTTGTCTTGGCAAGGAAGGAGCTTCAACCACGGAGTTAAGTTCTCAGTGCAAACAGCTTCACGAGGCAACACACCATATCTTATTTTGCCAGAAGCTGGCCGGAAGCTCCATTCAGGAGCTGAATACATTGTAAAGGACTCAAGGAAATTAATTGAAGCACAGAAAAGACCTGAAAGAGTGTGAGTTAAATTCTTTCAAGAAGCATCAACTTGATCTTGTGGGACATCAAATACAGCCCACAATTCAACTCCAGAAGGTTTAGCATTTTTGCTGGATATGGGGTCAAATCCACCCCAACGTTCATAGTTCCAACGACCTTGTGTGAAAGACAATTCCATTTCCTTAATCTGAAACTTCTGTACCTGTTCAAGTAATGCGATTCCATAAGTTATATAGTATGCCCAATCTCAAGAAAATAAAAAGACACACGTACATAAATTCGATTTTCAAATTCAATGATCAACCTAAGAAGAAGGCTAAAAGAATAAACACTAGACCTGCTCAAATTGAATACTAAAAGCTCAATAATCAAGATCTCAAAAATTACTAACGATACAGTTCGATGCCAATAAGCTTAAAAAGAAATGCAAAATCATTACAGTATCCAAACACAACCAAATTTTTTTTTTCAACTTCGAATTTTCCCATTACCCAAACAAAGAGAGAAAATAAAAAATAAAGAGTACCAGTTGCGAAATGGCTTTTGGGAAGAGGTGATGGTGGAGGCCATTGGAATTAGAGGGAGGAGTTGTGCTTTGGAAGTGGAAATGAGCCAACAATTTCCGATCGGGCAACGGTCTCAACAACAGTTCCTCATATAACTCTTCCAATTGTTGTTGTTCTTGTTCGTTTATGGTGGATCCAAAGGCGATTGAAATAGATAAGTGTTTGAATACAGGTATTTGAAAAAGTATGAGAGTCGATTTTAATGGAAGCGCCATTAAAATTGATTAGTTGTTTAATGTCGTGTGTCATAAAAGAAACCAGACAGCATCCTCCATAACAGACCTGCTTTGATTTGGGTTTGGAGCTCTCACTCAAAACTCAAATAACTGACCAGTAAAAACTTTCTTCGTGGTGCTGGATGGAGTTTTGCGGCGAGCGTCGGCTTTTTGGACTGCGGCAGCGGTTAACATTTTGGGCTTTTTGGACCTTTTGCTGCTGAGCAAAGCCCAATTAATTGAAGCCAATCTGTCCATTTCTTTTGGGATTTTGTTCAAATAAATAAATAAAAATTCTATAATATTTATTTTTCTTTAAATTTTAATTTAAAAAATGTATCAACTTCAGAGGTATGCATATATTATTGTGTATTAAAGGTATATAAATCTAGCATTCATTTAGTATTTTTGAAAAAATAAAAGTTAAAAAGTTACAATTTTTTAATAATATTCATTTTTCTTTTATTTTCAAAATTACCCATTTTTTTAATTTTTAATTTAAAAAAATATGCCGCTTTTAGAGGTATGCATCTATTATAGTGTATCAAATGTATATCACAAAGTGTAAATCTAGCATTCATTTAGTATTCTAAAAATATACAATATTTTTGAAAAAAAAGATTAAAAAGCGATATTTATTTCAAAAAAAAGGTTAAAAAGCGATATATATTATAATTTTTATTTTTATCTTTTTAATTTAATTTTGTGTTGATATAAATTTAGAAAAAAAACTGAATAATTTTGATAAAATTCATAGATATGGGTAATTTTTTATTAGCATTTTTCATATTAGAACTGATGTTTGAATGAAAATTTATTTATTATAAATAAATAAAAAAGAAAGAATTAAAATAAAGAAATATGATTATATTATTATTGAAGAAATATGATTATATATTATTACAAACTTAGAATACAGCAAGCTTTCATTTTTTGGAGATTTCAATTGCTCCAAATAATCAATTAAATGAAATCTCATCCATTTGAATAATCATAATCAATAAACCATAATTAAAGGTTTATATTAGCAAGGCATTCGGAAGGAGTTATGGGAAATCTATGCCTATCAGAACAGTAATCATAAGTTAGATAATTTTTTCTGACATTTTCATATAATTTTTGTTGTGCAAAGTCCAATTTCCAAAATTTCTCCAAATTCCACCAATAATTTGAAGAAAAACAAGGTTGGATTGTTGAGCTCTCAAACACAGAGCAGCCACTGACCCCAAAACCTTGAAAATGAGCTTGAAATGGTGCATTGCTCCAATTAGTCTTAGTTTGGCCTCCATCTGTTGCCCAACTATCTCCATCCCACAAGCTTGCTTCTATTTTCATTGGATGTGTTGGATATTTTACTACTATTTTTGTATTGTTCTTGAAAACTCTTATAGGATTCTCATCCACATAAAATCTGGCAGTTTATCAAATATACAATCAAAATTAGAGGAAAATAAAACTCTCTCTGTCGAATTTTAATACAGCTGTATATCTAAAATTTAAATTTGAAATTTCTGATTAATCTAGATAGTCACTTGTCAACTTATTATATTCTAATAAAAACTAAATAATTATTCCAGTTGAACATTTGTTGTGAGATCATATATTAGAAAATTCTTTATATAATTAAATTTCGTGTTACTATAATTATGATTTGAAAAAAAAATGTATTTATCTTGTAGATAATTAATTTGACGAAGAGACTTACACAATCTGATGTTGATTCCAGAGGATGCTGTAGTTGTGAAAATTTTTGGTAGGGTCAAACCAAAGGTAAAATCTTTGCTCTCTATTCCCTAAACCATTAGCAAAGACATTTGTTTGTAAAGTAATTGGCTTTCCTTCTCTGTTGCCCAAGAACTCAAAGTCTAGCTCATCATGATTATGGCCTTGTGAAGTTAGCTGCCATTCATTATAAAACGACCAAGATAACAATTAATATTTAGAATTAAAAAAATAAATATAAGAGTCATATTAATTAAATGCATACTCACATAAAAAGCTGTAACAACTCCTGCAGAATCATTTCCAGGCAGCTTTATTCTAAAATTAAAGAATCCAGACCCATAACTTAGCTTAGATCCAAATCCAGCTCCTGCAGAAATTCAGGGCATAAAAATTAAATTAAGAAGCAAATAATTTATGAATATCAAAACAATTTTTGGTACAGAAATTAATGTCTACATAGATAATATTGTAGACATGACTTAAAAAAAGTGTAAATTTGCTAGTATACCCTTTTGAAAGTGAAAGGATCTGACTGGTAAAAATGTAAGTGAAGACACTAAAACACTTTTCATGTAAACATTGTTTGTGTGTGTGTGTATTTTATGAAACTATTAGATTGTCAAGTGCATAAAACTCACTATTTGGAATGAATGTGAAGGATATCTTATAAAAACTTGCAATGATGTGATCAAATATCTGATTCTTTTAGCGTAGCCAGGATTTTAGATAAGGGGGGTCCAATTTAACTTAAAATTTATAATTTACAAAAATAACATTTATAATAAAATAAATAAAACAAGAAAAATGTTGGATACAAAGAAAATTTAAAACATTAAATTACAATATTCCTCGCCTATTTTTCATTGATTGAAATCTATTCATAATTGTTTCATTGTCAATACTTGCAAATACATCTCTTTCAATATAGGTAACTAAACAATCATTTAGCAGCTCATCTCCCATGCTATTACGAAGTGAACTCTTAATAATTTTCATTGCGGAGAAAGCTCTTTCCACTGTAGCTGTAGCAACTGGTAAAAGCAATGCCAATTTGATTAACAGATACACTAAAGGAAAAACTTTATGCTTTTTTATAGAAGAGAAAGAGTCACAATTAAGTTATTCTTGTTTGTTTGTAATGGGCAGAGTCATTGACAAATCTTGTTTGTTTGTAATGGACTTGATTAAAAGGCCCAGTTTTAAAGATTGGAAAAAAAAGGATGAAAAATGTTGGGAGCGTGGATCGAAGTTGCGTGCTCTCACATAGTAAGGCCAAGCTGTTCCATCTCAACCAATGTAATATTCATTCTCAAATATATCTAAAAAAATTTTATTTTTAACTGAGGGGGGAACAGGGCCCCATGGGACCCCTTTATCTCCGCATCTGGTTAATGTAATTGGTAAATGGTGTGCAATAATATATAAATTGATCGATTTGTAATTTAATTTGTGAAAAGAAAAATAAAAGTTTTGAATTCGAGTCTTTGATCTATCAAATATTATATAAACTAAGTTAAGAAGTTATTCTTTATTTTATTATTTAAATTTATAAATGTTTCAATAAATTATATATATATACACAAGGGACAGTTAAGTGCACAAATACTTTTATAATATACGAAATTTGAGAAAATATCAAATTCATAAAATCTATTGTAACCCATGATCATCACACCATAATAACCTTTTTTTTTGTTGTTGTGCTAATACTTTCCTTTAATAAATTATAAATAATACACATGTAATTAACAAAAAAAAAATAGCTTAAGAAGTAGGAGAATAAAAGGAAGAGAGTAGAGGATAAAAACCAGAAGATTTATCCATGGAAAGCCGAACTTGTCTCCCTTGATTAAGTGATAAGACATGATCATAGCCCCATGTTACCTCATAATTTTGATCAAAGTTAATTTCACCTTTTCTATTTGCACTAACCTCACCACCAATTAGGACAAATGTAAGAACAAAACATGCATATGCTACATAATAATCCACTCTATACATACTTGTAATTTTTGTCATACAGATTACTTTACTTTTGTTGCATTTCTCCAAATTTCATGGGTTTATATATATAATGAGTTTGTGTCTGAGTTTCTTTATGGGAACCAAATAATAATAATAATAATAATAATAATAATAATAATAATAATAATAATAAAAGAAAAAAAGTAATAAAAAGAAATGTGAGTTATATAGGTAATCAACTTCTCCACACGTTACTGACTTCTCCATGCTACTACCCCTACAACAAACTTCATCACTGTTCTGTCTCTCTCTCTCTCTGTTTCTGATTGGAAGCAACTTCAAGCAAAAAAATATGGATTGTATTACAAAATTTTGAATTGGGTTTAATTATTATGTCATATTCAAATTTCTAACGTCTTGTATTTACATAAAAACAGATACAGAAGTAATATATATCTAAAATTAAAATTTTCATTACAAAAGTGTATTAAATTTAAATTTTATATATCGAGTAAAACAATATTTAATATTATGAATGAATTTTATTTAATTTTTTACATTCAAATTGAATATTGATTGTCCATAAAATAATAAACCTGATGACTGGGTGGGTGATTGAGAGATCTATCGTATTTATAGAGGAGCAAATCAACTTGCAGATTTTCTTGTTTCTCTTTCGTGCAAATACTCAATAGGATCATGAGTTAACGAACCCTAACTAGATATTAGATTCAAAGGGATTTGCTGGGTGTTATCTATTCAGGAAACATAAATTTAATGATATTTTGAGGCTGTCAACCAGTTAATTGTTAAAATCTTGTGCATCAATAACTAGCTCTATTTAATTAAGATTGAGCTTATGAAAATGCACATGTTAAAAGGAAAAACATTTCTTGATTAAGATTTAAGACAATTCGAGTTCATTTCACTTTCTGAATTTATTTTTATGGGTTTATTAGAGTTTATTTTATGTTTAGATTAGAGTATAAATGTTTTGTTGAAATTTATAATAATATATGTATTCTTTGCTGCCTGTACATGTATTCTTCTTTTTCTTCCTTTTTTTTTTCTTGTAACTGAAATATTTTATTAATTGTTCCGTTCAGAATGTGGAGTTTCCACATCTCTAAACTCGGCATTGGTTATAGCCACCATATGCGCGTTTATCAATTTATTATTTATGCACGATAATATCACTATTAACAAAAGATTTTCAGTATGTATAAAGTGTATTATTTTCGTCATAATTAAAAAATAAACTATTTACTTCTTGATTAATAATTAAAAATATAAAAAAATATTTTTATTTGTTGTATATTTTTAAAATTATATATTACATAGGCATTTGTAAAAAAATATTCCAAAAAAATATTTTTTAAAAATACTAACTTTTTAATTTTTAATTTTATAAAATATCTAATTTCAGAAATATATATAATATATTAAAAGAATATTAGAAATATACACATAATATATTTTTAGTTAAAATATATGTATATATTAAAAAAAATTTAAAAAAATAAAAAAGTGAGCTAATATGTAATTTTCTTAATTATGTATCATTTGAATATTTTGGGGCTTTGACATCACCAAGTATTTGAAATTGGGCTGTTCTACACGTATTATCAATCAATATCAATACTATTCCAATTTTGCCGGGACAAGCTACATTTTGCTATTATTATTATTTTTTTATTTTAATGACAATGCAATATTATCTAGCTTTTGCTCTAAATTCTATCCAATAAGAATTAAAAAATATTTGTCCTTATTTAATTTGTCAAAAAGGCTATTCTAAAAAAAAAATGTCAAAAAGGCTAGAAAGACATTATGCATATTTCTAACTAGAAAAATAAAATTATTAAAGAAGGAAGTATAATATTTTACAAGTAATAATTTATTAAAATAGTTTCTTTTTTCAATCCATGATTTAGGTACAAAGGAAGGATGGAAGTTCTGAAATTCTCTTCCTCCCTCTCTGCCATTGTAGCTAATTTAATTCTGTGCTGAAATGCAAATTAAGCACTAACAAACAGATATTATCAAGCAAGTTTGTTCATGCAAACATAAAGCAAAGATCTCATCTAAATCTCAAAGGTACATTCACAAATTATAGAATTGAAATGAACTCAGAAGTTCAAAACCTTACAGGCTAACATGCCTGCAATATATTTACAATCAAGATAGTTTGACACTGTACAGCTTGTTAATGTACAAAGAGTGATCAATCCAACAGGAACTGTGGATGACAAAAAAAAATTAAAATTAAAAAAAATGCTTTGCGTTGATCAAATATACTTTCCGGACAAACAGTTTGCCTATCTTCATCTTCCACCTATGAAGAAGAGCCGCGTTTGATTCAAACACATTCCTGATATCATCAACAACTAAATACAGAATACTCCCTGTAGTGATAAACAGGCACTGAAGACTCAAGGCGGAGACGTGGGCATATTTCCATCTGCGACGATTGCTTCTTAATACGAGCCTGTGAGAAAATAATTCCATGTTATCATGCTATTCAACAATACCAAAGAGAGTTGAGAACGTTTCACGACTACAGATTATCATTCCATTCTTTCTGTATCCTCATGAAAATACCAAAGTATATTCCTGATAATACCTAGAGAAGTGCAAGTACCTTGTGAGGGCTTTCTGATTGAGCCACTGGGTGAAAAGAGCATGGAAATCCTAATTGTAGAATGCGTGCAGACTGCTGAAGAGCTGCTTTGCAGTAGTTGTAGATGCTGCATATCCAACAATTTGTCAGAGTATTATCTAGAGTATGAAAATTTGAATATCTTGGCAAGACGAGCACAAGTATAAACTAAGCACAAAAAGAAAAAAAATCTTTGGATAAAGGTAACTATTAACTACAGAAGGCTATCACTTCAAAAACTTCCAGAGTGCAGAATTTCTGCACACCATTGAATCCCAAAACTTTATTGATATTTACATTTCACCAGGACAACTTCAGGATTAGAGTTAAAATACGCATCTATTTGCATTCACACCTTAAAAAACTCAAAAAAATGTGACATAATATAACTAATTCTTCAGCTAACTGTGAAAAACCTTAGCACAGAATGTTAAGTAAGAATAACATACAGAAGCACACAAATGATTCAAGCTAAACTGATTCTTCAGCCCAATTATTGAGTTAAAGCACATTTACAAGCAAGGCTGCAAGTGTGCCGTCAAAGGCATAATTAACATCACCTCCCTTTTATCAACCTTGGCCTATGAATTCAACATTATTGAATCTTACCTTTGAAATTCACTGAATCAAAAATCAAACATGAAGCTCTAATAGAGATAGAAAGATTGGTGCCTGGACACACCATTAAACGAATTAATAATATATGGTTCTGAATTAAGTTACATTCAATCTTCTTTTGTCAAAAAGATAATGTATGTCGGAAAATCTGCCATGTTAGCACATAGCTAAATACTTCCAAATTAGCTATTCCACATTTATATCAAATGCTACCTTTAAATTTCAAACAATTTTGCTTTAGGAAGTAGTTAAGGTCTTATGTTGCTGCAGCTGCAGAAAACACTTCACAGGCCTAGGAAAGCTACTAAAAAGCGAAATTCGCGTTAGAGCCCATTTTGTCCCATTAATGGTATGTCCCTCAGGTAATCTATGACAGAAATAACAAAAACAAAAAGATAAATGATTTCCATACCTTAACCTATGCCTGTTGCAGGAAGCAAGGAATGTAACAATACCAAATACAATGTCTTTAAGGGACCGAAAGACCTGCTAGACAATTCCAGATCCAGGTTTCAAGAGAAGATAAAAAGACCCGCAATTTGAAAAGGTGGCATAACATATACATTATATAAGACAAACCTTTGAGAAGATATCATTCCAAAGAGTATGCCAAATCGAGAAGCTAGATGAGCTAGGCTTGGATTGAGCAAAATGTACAAGGCTTTTGCTATTACTAAATATCATGGAGGCTCTGGCGACCATATTATAGATGTTCAGTAATATAGAAGCTATATATTTTGCCAACAGAACACAGCCTCGAGAAGGAATGCGGATCAAGTTCCATGCGAAAACAAGATGAATGTAACTGGATGCAAGAGAAATTCAAAATTAGATTCATTTTAAGGAGGGAAAAACAAAGACACTGCATCATTAACCAATTAACTTAGAACTAAAAAAGAACGTAAAAGCACATACACACACACTAAAGAAACAAAACAAATGTTTAGAAAGACAAAAAGGGAACACAAAGAGAGTGTTTTATACAAGATTCACCCAGATCTTTCCAAATTTTTGCAAAGACAGATACCTTAAAGTGTTAAGTGAAAGGCATTGATCATTATCAATGATATTAATGAGAAAAAAATGTCATGGTAAAACCCATTCAGTTTTACTGACCCACCTGACTGCAGATACAATTTATCTCAAAACAAGCACAGCAGAGTACATCATCCACCTGCTGCCATATTCCTAAACCTCTGTTTTAGAAAATGAAACATAGGGAGGAAAGAAACAACACTAATATCTCATCCAGACCCAACAACTTCTGCTTTGGGGAGAAAATCAGAAAACTGTAGTGGAAATAAATAGAGGAGCCTTTTTTTTTTTAATTTCCTCCCATCCAAACAAGAAAAACTCAAGTGTGTGAAAGAATTTTTCCCATTTTCCTTTTTCTTTCCTCCCTCATTTGTTTTCTCACACAGAGTATAAAAGGAGATGAGATGCTCCACATACAGATAAATTCTAGGAAGTTTTTACAATCAAATATGGGTAAAATCTAAAATTATACTGCCACTTACAAGATTGCAAGACCTAGTATACTGTTTCTTTCTATTTGCTGGAAAATGAAAATACATATGTTAGGAACCGTGACAACTAAGCTGTCACAATAGCTTCTTTATTCTTGTCATGATGAAGATTTTTTTTAGATGAATCTAGAAGCTAGCCAAGTGTGTAATGAAGCTTATTTTTTAAGCAGAAATTTAGGGGGATAATTTTAATTGTAGTGGTTAAGAAAGAAAAACCACTCTCTTCCTATAAAAGAAAAGTTGTTGCTGCCATAAAAAGATTGAGAAAAAGAGAGAACTAGTTTAATGTAATTTGTTGAGATGAGAAAGAAGAAGAAAAAGAAAATCTGCTTTTGTTTTTTATCTGATGCTGTATAAGGAGCCCTTTTTAATGAAGATATTCTGAAGCTCCAATTTCTGTCTGTATTTTAGTCTCCATTTTCTTTATTTGTGGGTGCTTTGTAAGTGAATATTTTCCAAAAAATAATGCGTCTGAATAAGGGATCATAACCATCTTCGAAAAAAGAGTTTATAACCTGAAAAACAGATACGCAGACTTACCTAACTTCAAAATGATAGAATACAGAAGCTCCAATGCTGATAATAAAATGTCAACTAATTCCAATAACACACTGCACAGGGGCTGCACCCCAGCCATTGCAATCATGTATATTTGCTCTCCTATTTCAGCAAAAGTGCTCCATATTGGTGTCATAAGATCTACTAAATGTGATAGTGGCTTAATTGGGAATCCTCAAATCGGAGAAGAGTGTCCTTGTATCCTATAGGCTCAATATCACCATCCTCCCAAAAATTTTCTTTTATTTTCCACATTTTGCGAACCATACCAAACTTATCATTTGTGTCAATGTTGTATCCTATAGGTTCAATCTTACTATCCTCCTTTAAATTTTCTTTTATTTTCCCATGCATTGGCTCTTCCAATCTGCAATCTATCCCATATTTATCATTTGTATCATGGGACATTCCCTGGCATCGAAGAACACATCTTCAGGAAATAGGTCAGCTGGAGATTCTTTAAACAGCAATTTTTTGGAATCAGTTGTGATTCCTTGAGGAGAATGAAAAGGAACTTTGTTGTGCAAAAGTATTAGACTTCTCCATAGAGTTTGGCTTTCAGTTGTAGTGCCCGAGAACCACAATGGAATACTGCTCAAGGCTTGATCAATGCCATTGAATTCCCATTTTCTCAAAGATTTTACTTCTAAAGCAAGGGATGTATCTGTCTGTGAAAAACATACACCATTGAATAGAAGGTAATATGAAGAGTAACTTCAAAATTTTTTGACACTAGTGACAAACAAGATTTCCTTCCGATTGCTGAGCTATAAAGCATAAGATAAGTATTAAAAGAATGCTATTTTCACAATGCAAAACGAATGTATAAATTCCTTTCATGCTTTGTCACATAAAAAGAAATGTCAGTAAAATTTCCACGCAAGATTACCTGAAGCTCATTTAAATAGTTGATACCCCGAACATCTTTCCATGCAACTTCATATACTATAAATCCATGCAAAGCTTTGTACAAGCTCAATATAGCAAACTGAGCCCTTTCTCTAACAGTAGCTATGTTAACAATTCCAATGAATCTGAGTTTGTTGTTCATTTGTTTGGTTTCTAGTCTCTGTGTCCATACAGAAAAGTGCATGCTGTCTATGTTTGTAAAAGTGACATGGTTCACTGAAATTTTGTCGCTTGCTTACTTTGGGAAGTGTGTGCTTATTTTGCTTTGCTTGCCATATGAAGTTTTACTACAGATTGTATCAGTTGGCAAATATGGATTTGGTCAAGATTTGTATCTCCAGATTACCAAAACCAAGTATAACATTTTGTTTCACATGCTTATCTTTAATCATGTGGTACTCATTACTTTTTTTTTTTTCTATACATCGTATATAATTTGCTTCTAAGCCAAGTGTTTTTTAAAAAGGCTCATTTGATTAGTTGAGTTACTTTTTGGTAATTAGGCAAAACAACTACCACTTTATTGAGTAGTGAAATAATTTGGCTGCAAAATTGAAAGAGTATTAGCTTCAGGTGCTGAGTTAAATTTCATTGAAGTCCTTGAAACCTGCCTAACTTTTGCATTTATACTAGTGAAAAATTTGTGAATATTCTCTAGAAATGGTCAAAAGACAAGGCCTGTAGTATATCTACTTCAAAAGTCTCGGTCTTCTTCTTGCAATATCTTATTACTTGCCCTGAAAATCACTTCAACTGCAGATAAATCCCCAAAAATACACACCATTTCTATATGTACTTGTTTCTTATTAATTTGTTCTCTTGCAGGTGATGCATGGAAAAAATTATATTTGCTTGGGTTTTCTTTTTGGTGAAAATAGTAGAGTAGCTTATATATCTGACATTTCAAGTTTTCCTGCAAAAAACAGAACATGGTCAGTGTTATTTGTTCATCCTGCTTGCTATGGCAATTTTTTGTGAAATCAAATGCTGTGAAATTAATGGAGATCAAGCCATCTTATATTTGGAGAAACATTTGTCTTAGTTTGTTGGAAGTGTTAAAATAAGGATGATTTTCTTAATATTTTATCATATGTGGGAAAAAAAAATTCCTGATTCGAAGGACCTTGGTTGTTGCAGTAATCTCAAAAGAGGAGGTGGGCAGTTGGATCTTCATCTTCTTATCTTGGATGCCTTACGCAAGGTTAGTCAGAAAACTTTGTTTGTTAAACTTTCTTGATTACCGTCAATAGTTTCTGTGGAAAAAAAAGTAGTGTTCCTGGTCTGATATCACCATATGTTATGTTTTTTCTATATGGAATTAAATTATTTTTTTTCTGATGTCATTCTGCTTTGTGTTTTCTCATTGTTTCAGTAACTAATATTCTTGATCTTCTGCTATTATTTCTTTCACAATCTGGGCTTCCTGGTGCTTACTTCCGCTTGCAAGAGGTTTTTGTTTTTTCCACAACCTTGCATCATTTGATCTTTTTTTGGAATACTTCAAAAGCTTCATCTGCCACTTATACTGTTTAATCTGTAGGCCCTTGAAGCTGTGAAGAAATTGTGTCCAAAGCAGGCTCTTTTTACTGGAATGGGCCATGATTTTGATCATTACAAAGACAAAGAATTTTTAGCGGAATGGTCTAAAAAGTGCAAAGTTTTTGTTTTTAATGATCATGGATGCCATGCATTATGAAGTACAGTGCATGCTAAAATACTCATGTCAGCTTAGTGGTATTGCATATTGCTTTACATAGTTCAGTAGGAATAAGATCTTGTGTTCTATTTCGTCTTAAGACCAAAATCTTTCTTTGTATTTTTTCATAAGCAGCAGCAGCAGCAGCTCTTGAAAAAAAAAAACCACGAGAAAGCCACTGAGCTTTCTTCAATAAAGCCACCAACATCCATTCTCATTAACAATAGACTGGGTGTTTTACATTCAGTGGCGGACTTATATTTGAGCCCCACTGGCATTTTTCTACACACACACACACATATATATATATATATGTATGTATTGCGAGCTTATTTATGTATTTTTTTTAAAATTTTTTTAGTTGATTCAATTTAAATTATTCGATGGTTGCCATTAAAAAAATATTGTTTCAAAAAGTTACTTTTTTAGGATTTTTTCTATTTCTTTGCTATTTTTCTTTTTTTTTTATATAGAACATAGTTGCAAAATTTTTTTTTACTCAATTTTTTCTTCTTTTATTTATTTATTTATTGCGTGGTTTTAGAAGTATATAAGAGCTTTCTCTATATATAAGTTTCACAATTTTATTTTTATTTTTTTATTTCAAAATATATAAATTTTTCTATTTTTATATATATGGATTAGCAAATATATACAATTACATGCAAAGATTCATACGTAGAATTACAATTGCATTATTTATAAAACATTCATTTCAATTTTCTCCCTAATGATTATGTTAGTAATAAAAATTTTCAAAATCTTAATTTGTTTTTTTATATTTTTTTTGTTATTGATTTATATCATTAATCGATGAAATTAAAAACATATTATGATGGTTAACTTTTTTCATTTATATCTCTTTTTTTCTTTATATTTTATTTTTATTTTTACGGCTTTTACAGTTATAACATGCTTCTCCTGCTCCAATTGCGATCACTGCTTTTCTTTTGAATTTTATGTTTTCCTCTATTTTCTTTCTTTTAAAGCATGTTTTTCTCAATATGTGAAGTAACTTTTAATGGACAAGTTGAGGAAGAGGAACTGGATATTGAAATTTGACTGCATACTTGTATTTGTATAAATGTTTCATATATTTTATTTTAATTTTTTTAATTTTTTAAGTATAATGATTTTACATATTCGATAAAATATTTCAAAAAAATAATTTTTCTTTTATAAATTTTTTCTTTTACTCTTTTCAATGTGTATTTCGTAAATAAGAATGTTCTATTTCTTTCGAATCATATTTGTTTTATTTTGATTGATATGTCTGAAGTGCTCGTAATGTGTTATATATATTATATAACATGTATATAATATACATATGACATATATATAGTATTTACACAACATACGCATAATATATATACTAAAATTAAATAATGTCTTTTTTTTACTATACATTGTGTATAATTTGCATGTGTTTGGAATTTCTTTTTTGGACTGTTCAATATATAGAGAAGATTCTACTGATTTTTTTTTCAAATTATATATTTTTTTTATATTTTTTTAAAATTAAATGTTACTAATAATATTTTTTTAATTTTTTATAGGTTGATTCCAATGATCAAGGTAAAACAAGAAAAATATGTTGATTGTCTTGAAAATAGTTCTAAAATTGATTAGTTTTCTTTTTTTTTTTTATCACAATTTAAATTTCTTTCAAATTAGTTATTATGTTTTTTCTTCTTGCGAAATTTTTATGAATATTGTGGTATTTATTAAAATAATTAATTTTATTATTTTAAAATGTCAAACTACAAAAATTTTATTTTATTGTCTTTGAAATGACTTTAAATTTAGTTAGATATTTCAATTTATTCAATTTTATTCATATATAATAGTAAGAAAATAATATAAATAAAATACAATTACCATAATAAAAATTTAATCATAAAAGTATTATAATAATTATGGCTACTAATAGTTGCAATGAAATTATATTTATACCATAAAATAATTTTATAAATTAAAAATATTAATATTTTAAATAATATAAAAATATTAATATTTTAAATAATATATTTTTAGCAATAAATATTTATTTTATCGCTAATAAAAATTGCAATAATAATTGGTTATCGCTAATATATAATTACATTCTTATTGCTTATATTAATTGCGCCAATTTAAAGCGGTCACAAAAATTTAAAAAAAAATTGTAGTAACAGCAATAATAAATATTGGTCAAAAATAATTATTGCTAAAAATTTATAGTGAGAGAAATAATGATCATAAATAAAATTTTGTAGCTTATTCTCTTTATTTTTAGACTTATTAACGATCACTTTTAAAGTTATTAACTATAATATAATTTTATCTCAAAAAAATTTTAGTGACAACATCATCGCATTTATAGCAATGATAAATAATCATCTCAAATAAAATTTTTAGAGTATTTTTCTCATTTCTAAACTAATTAATGATCACTTTTAAAGTTATTAGTAATAACATAATTTTATCATAAAAAATTATTAGCAACAATATCATCACATTTGCAGCAAAGACAAATAATCATCGCAAATAAAATTTTGTAGCTTATTCTTCATATTTTAAGTCGTTTTAGTAATAGTTATTAAAGTCATTAGCAATGATATAATTTTATCTCAAAAGCCTATTAGCAATAATATTTTTGCAAAAAAAAACTTCTTGCAAAGGAAGTATTTGCCATGACGAACGGCGAATATAAAACCGTAACTAATACTAATAACAACGAAAAATACATCATTAGTAACTAAATTTGTAAGTCACTAAAAATCAATTTTGTTGTAGTGTCACTATTTTGAAATCTTCCAGCATTGATTTTTTTTTGACGTATATACATTAATAAAATTTTCTTAATAAGTAGTTGAAAATTAAAAAAGGACTAATATGTTTACATATGAATATTTTATCAATAAATTTTCCTCATAATATAATTAAATTAAAATAAAAATTAGTTTAAAATATGTTCTACTTCAAAAAATAATTCACCACTATGAATTCCATATAACTGATATGGAAGCCATATTAAAATACATGGTTGTTTTATCTTGAGACATGCATGGCCAAATAATTTTGATATGGCTTCCATATCAAAAATGCATATAAAAATGGCCATGTGGTTTGATATGGTTTTTATATCAAATTATATGACCATTTTGTTCCATATCAAAATTACATAATCCTTTTGTCTTGACACATACCCATATAATTTTAATATAGCTTTCATATTAAAATTAAATGGTCATTTTATTTTGACATATAGCTATATGTATAGATTTGATATACATGGCATTTGATTCTATATAATTGATATAAAAGATATATCAAAATCTAGTTGTTTTATCTTAAGATATGGCCATGTAATTTTGATATGGCTTCCATATAAAAAATACATGGCCATTTTGTCTATATCAAAATTATATGGTCATTTGGTCTTAACATAGGAAGAGAAAGCTTCTTTTTATTCAAGATTTGTATCAAAATCTAAAGGATGAGGTTGATTCGTGTTCTTTTTAAAGGGGATTACTTTGTTTACTCTGTTTTCTCTTTTCATATTCTTTTTTTTTTTCTTTTGTGTGTGTGTGTTTGATTTGTGAAACCACAGACTGTTGTTTGATATGATAAATCTCAAATCTAAATTTCTTTTGGTTTTTTGTTCCTTCACAGCGTTTTTTATTTGAAAAAATACTTTGAAAGCTTTTGAATTCAACAATGATTGCTAGGATATAACAGGAAAGAATAGAATTATCAATTTGAATATTCAAGTTATTAGTATTTGGACAAACTGAAATCAAATTTTTATGGTAGGTTTGGAATTATTTTTATTTTTAAAATTTAACTTTTTATAAAAAAAATTTAATCGTGTTTAGTAATATTATTAAATTTTAATTTTTTATAATTAAATAAAAATTATTTTTACGTTAGATGTAAAATCTATAAAATACTATTTTTTTTAATATAAGAAGCCTTACATAAATAAAACTTTTTTGTTTGATGTGTAAAAGTTAATTTTTGATGTTTATTTTTTTTTAAATTTTATTTCTTTATTTTTAATAATTAAAATTTGATAATTTTAATATAGTTTTAAAAATTTTAAAAATATTTTTAAAAATATAAAATAAAATTAAAAATAGCTTTTGATTTATAAAAAATAAAAAATCTATTCCATAAACGAACACACCTTTAAATGTTTGTATCAGTACAGTATTTTTTTCAATTTTTATTATTTAATTATTATTATTATTTAAAAATATAATATTGTTCAGATTTTTATTATTTAAATTTCATTATTTAAAAATATAATATTCTCAACAGAAAGTCCCCTGTTACCAAATAAACTTTTTTCAATGATAGAGTTGCTCCAGTTACGACAAGGCTTAATTGACATGTTTTTAAATTTTTTTTTAAAAAAGTACCTTAATGGTTTAAAAAAATTTGTGTCTAAGTGAGATTTTTATTATAATTTAGAGGTGTAATTGATTATTTGGCCAAAATTAATATATAATAAAAAATTTTAAATAAGAAAAAAATTTACTTTTTATTAAAATTAAAAGTTTTTAGAAATTAGAAAAATTATTATTTTTATTTTATAACTAAAACCAAAAAAAAAACAATCATATTCTATATTATTAATGCTTAACAATTCTTAAAAAATTAAAATTTAACGAATATTAAATTATAAATTAAAAAATTATGAAATTTAATTTTTTATTATATAAAAATTAATTTTTTAATAAAAATATTAATTGCAATTTTAATTTTTTTAAAATATGATATGGATTATAAAATGTATATTTTGATTATTCATAAAAAATATTATTTGAAAATATATTATTTATTTTTTGATTATTTAAAAACATATTTTTAATATTTTTAATTATTTAAAAGATATAAACTAAATAAATAAATCCTATAATATCACTTCATCATTTTTAATGTTAAGTTAATTTTATTTTTAATGTTAAGATATATTTAATTAAATAATATTAAAAATTGAATTGATGTAATTATATTCTTTTTATTTTACTAAATTATCAATTTTACTAAAAAAAATTTATTCAGTTTAAATTATCGTTTTATATTATTAAGAAAAATTAATTAATTTTTTAAATTATATTCTTATTATTAATGACTTAATTAATAAAATAAGATTATAATATTAATAAATTAATAAAAATTATTTTAATTTATTTAAAATAATTTTATATAATATTTAAAAATATAATAATTTTATTACTTGATTCGTTTTATTTTAAATATTGTGATTGAAATTTTTTTATTTTATTTTTATTTTTATTTTTAAAAAAATTAATGGAGTGTTAATAAAATTTTTAATATTGTTTTTATTAATTAGTAAAAGAGGATATTTAAATGAAAAAAATAAAAAAAATATGTTTAAATAAATTATAATAAAATTTTTATAAATTTTATAATGATTTATTATTTTTTTAATTTATAAATATATACTTAAAATAAAATAAAAGAAGTAATATGCATTTACGAGATAAAAACGGTTATTTGAGCGAGGATGCGAGAGCAATATTTAGATGGGGTTATTTGAACATTTGGCCGACATCTATGATAAGAAGTTTCTTTTATATTTGTTACAGCTAATAAGAAGTTAATGATCTCCACTAGCTTCGGATAACGTAGAATCCAAATTCACTTCCCTTAACTCCGAACGTACGTACATATTGTACTCACATAAAAGCCGCCTTATTTGACTCTCGCCACTCAAATCCTCTTCCATCTCCACCGTCCGATTTCCCCCTTCTTTTTCCAATATGAGCCGTTAAATTCAATTCCAGTGCCACGATCAACGATTCTAAATCTCTCTCTGTTTCTCTCTGCGGAATCCAAACTTTTATCCAATTCAATTTATTAACGCGCCAAGCTGAAAACCACGTCTCTTACTCTCGCTCGTGAAAAAAGCAGCTGCACTCACAGCAAATAATACGCCACGTAATATCCAATGGGCAAATTCGAGAATTCATATTAAGAATTTCTTTATTTTTTTTACATAATTCATATTAAAAATTTCATTCACATATATTAAAATTACAGAAAATTCTAATAAGAACATAGTTGAGGTATCTATTTATGAATTAAATTAATTAAAATTTATAATTTAAAAAAATAAAAATTAATAAATTATTTTTTTAAATATTATAATTTATATTTATATTTTTAATTTCTAATTTATAAATAAAAATATACACTAGATCCATTAAAGTAAATTTTTTCTAAAATTACAGTCATGTCAAAACAGAAACACTATGAGTCTTTTAATATTATAAAATAAAAAATATTAAATATAATTAATTTTAAAAATAATTATTAAATAATTTTTTTAATAATTAAAAAATATTAATTATAACAAATTTATAATAATAATTTTTTAATTAATAAAAAAATTATTCAATAATCACTTTGTGAAGTGATTACAATTAGTATTCCAACGGATAAAATTTGAAATGGCGTATATATAACGCGTTGTTGTTGCCGCTATCGTTGTTTTTGGTGTGAAAGTAGCGAAGAATCGATATTTTTATAGTGTGATGTCTTGGACTGTATCTGTTGGCCTATGTATAGTTGGAGAGAAGATTATTCGCACTCGATAACCACGCACATACGCAAAAAAAAAAAATGTCTGCAACCGGTGGTGGTGGCACAGGCGGCGGCGGCGGCGGTCAGGAGGAGGACAAGAAGCCCATGGATCAGTCAGCTCATATTAATCTCAAAGTCAAGGGCCAGGTATGCATGCAACTTTATCCATGCTGAAATTGAAGCTTTTCTTTTGGTTTGGTTTTGTTTAGGGTTAGCATGGTGCAATTGTTGCTATTATTGTTTGAATGGTTGTGCGTTTGATTATCTTTTTCACTTGAGTTGGATGAATTAGGCAATTTAGGTTTAGAAGTTTAGTAGAATTTCTGGACCTAGAAATTAAGTAAATGGAATTGATTTTTGAGATTAAGAATATTGTAGGTCTTAATTTGAGTTGCCAGTTGGATTTGATGCAAGCCATTTCAATGTTCTCCAATTTAAGGGTCCTTGATTTGTTCGGTTGTAGGATGGCAATGAAGTCTTCTTCAGAATCAAGCGAAGCACTCAGCTGAGAAAGTTAATGACTGCATACTGTGACAGACAATCAGTGGAATTCAACTCCATTGCTTTTTTGTTTGATGGCCGCAGGTTGCGTGGAGAACAGACTCCTGATGAGGTAAAAGTCGGGGGCTTCGTTCGTTTACGTCGTAGATTTTTTTTTTAATTAAAAATTATTTTTAGTTTTTGTTTTATATTTTTAAAAATCAGTTATATATTTTTAAAAACTATATATCGTAATTATTAAAATTTTAATTATTAAAAGATAAAGAAATAAAAAATTTTAAAATAAATAATATTAAAAAAATTACAGCAAAAATATTTTATCGATATAAAATATCGTACATATATATATATAAAAAGTTGTATTGATATATAAAGTCTTCTCAAAATTAAAATTGTCAAAACCATATTTTATGGAGTACATAGATTACATATTTAACTTGAAATGGTTTTTATTTAATTAGAAAATTTTAAAACTTAATGTTATCATTGTGAAATGATTTTAATTTAATTAGAAAATTTTAAAACTTAATCATCGAACACTTTTTTTTTTCCTAAAAAAAAGGCTAAAACTTCTACTACGATTTTTCCCCCTTTTTTTTTCCAAGACCATCCGATCTATTTCAAATTTCCTTGATTTCAAATCTGAATTACATGTTAATCCCTTGTATTTGCCAATTCAAATGGGACATTGTGTAATGTTACCTATTGGACAAACTATTTATTGTTTTCAATATATTAATGGCGATGGCTCAATAGTTTCCTCATAAACTGCAAATTGTTTACATAACCTGTCCCAATTTGCAGCAGTGAATTGCAGAATGAATGCCAATCCTTGTCTGCTAGCGAAATTGCTGCTTTTAGAACATACAACATGATCATCTGAAGTAATAGTTTATTTAATAAAAAATTTACCAAGTTCATTAAAATTTATACAGAAATGATCTCACATATATTATTTCTTGTTTAACCCCCTCTTTTTTTTGAACTTTGCTATTGAGAACAGCTTGAAATGGAAGATGGAGATGAAATCGATGCAATGCTGCACCAAACTGGGGGATTTATGTACCCTTAAATGCAAGTCTTACTAAATGGATACCATATGAAAGCCATGGCAGAGACTGAGTTGATGAAAATATATTTTCATGTATGGGAAAGCTATTGTAAATGAATTTAAACTGATGCAGACTTACAAAGTCACTGTGTTTTCTTTTTAAAATAATTTAATATTCAGTATGGTATTGAATCATCTGTATTTGCTTTCTTATTGTTTTTAAACTAAAAATTTTCCTTGATTACCTTGAAGAAATTAGGCTATGACCAGCGGATCATATTTAAAGAAAATGTATGTGCAACTCTTTAGAGATGAAGTCTTGCTCAAATGGTTCACTTGAATTGATTTTAAGTTCATAAACAGTATGAATTTGCTATCTTAAAAAAGTCCCAAATAACAATACCATATAAATTCACTTCCATTCAAGGTTTGCCCCGTGCAATGGATTTTGAACGTACTGGTATTAAATTTGCCACTCTACAAGAATAAACAATAAGGGACAAATGGTATCTTAAAAGAACTATTTCCAAAGGAAACCTGATATTAGTATCCTAATCCAGTATAATAAAGTTGAACCCAAAAAGGTTCCCACGAATCCAGATACCTTCAAAGCACGGGCAAGAAATAACTCATGCTGGTAACTGAAGCTTCTTCTTGTTTTTCCAGCTGCACCGCAATTTTAAAGCAGAAGCATGAGTGAAAATATGGCCACCATAATAGCTAGCACGCAGAGATGTATTTGAATAGGATCTTATACCTCTCAAAGTAATAATAGAAGAAGTCAGCATACAGCAATGTTTGTACAAGCCCAGAAATCCAAGCTGCAAGCAATGCCATGAATTGTGAGATTAAGATCTTCGATGCAGAAATTATATTAAAGAATGAAGAAATGAAAAGGACAAGGCCTAATTACTATAAATGCTTCAACTTTAATACGTTTTGTTTCTACTTTTAATTTTTCTATCACCGATTCAGTTTCAGGCAAACGTAATTCTGAATTTAAGGTTGAAGTAGGTTGAATCTATTTATTTCCTTTTTTTTTTTGCACATCATGTTAACAATGCACAAGTTTGAAGCTCAGTAATATAAATTTAAAAAAATTAACAAATTTAGGAATGCCATACTAGCAATTTCAAGTATAATTTCACCTGAAATTGAATTGGTGATAGAATTGGAAACTTAAAAAGTGTTATATAAAATTCCAAAATTAAAAGTTCATGATAGAATTACTAAGAGCGCTAAATAGAAACATTTACAATAAAAACCAAAAGATATTTGCCAACGTCACCAAATTGATATGAAACTATCACAGCTAGCCTGAGGATATCAGACAAGCACAAATACTTACAAGAGATGGTCATATTCTGCAATAATTTCACTAGACAGAAATGACAAGCTAAAAGAACGAGTCTACAAACTCATAGGTTTCCTCAAAGGAGATGGAAAAGAATCCACATATTAATTCGTCATTTGGCTCAACAACACAAATGATAAACTGCTCAAAGTGTTTCTATTAGTGCCTTACCTTATTATAGGTGTAAGCCAAGCAGCTAAACCATACCAAGGCCATAAGAATAAGAAACATAACATGGTGATTCCAGCTTTCCATATTAAATGATCGTTAATGTTTATTCTAACAAGCAAGGTCAAACATATTTTTGCATAATTAAGCCTTAAGTAAATACAGCTTATCTTGTTTGGACTCAAGAGTAGGCCTGAGAAGAAAATCATAAATGAATTTGTTTGACATGTTTAATTAACTCGGCCCAGTTTGATGTCCTAAAAATAAATACTTTGGATCACACAAGAGAGAACCAGGACATCTCAATTCAAAGCTAATCATGAATAAGCCAGACAATAGGTCTCATATGAATAAAACTCTATATTTTGAGCCTTGAACATTCAAGTTTTGTATCTAATTGCTTAAAATTAATGAACCTGACAATAAGTTTAAGTTCATTTGACAGTTCAAGAAGTTATAATGAACACAGATGGAGCTAACTTTGACAAACACAAATTAAAAAGCATCGTTATTAAAGGTGCACTAAAGCATAATAATAGGGTCTTCAAGCCTAGGCACAAGGTGCATGTGCACGATTTTAAGAGGCAAGTGCAAGAAACATAAAATTTGCATGAAAATTAAAAATTAGTGTCATACACTCACATGACAACCAATCTGTAGTCAATATTCAATTTTTTCACTGTTTCACATAATTCAGTGTGTGTACGTTCCATAGCTCTTATGAAACTATTAGTGCTTATGAGTGAAGGAAAACAACAGAGCATTAATGCACTCTGCTTATGTGTGAAGGAAAACAATATCCCAGTTTTCTTAAGATTCAGTTTAAAAAAAAACAGAGAGAAGGATAAAAAGAAGAGATAAAATTAGTTAATGAAAGGTCAAGAAAATAGAGAATAAGAGATAGAGAGAATAGAGGAGGAAGGAAAGATAGAGAAAGAGTATGGTTAGAACCGTGCATACTCTATTTCAGGTATTCCTTTCTTATTGTGTGCTTTCACTTTTTTGGGCAAATTTTTTTTTCTTTGGTACTATTGCAATTGAAAACATAGGTCAGCACCTCTCTAGTCCTTATCCTATTTGTCAAGTTATTTCTTTCAGTTTAGTTAGATGTAAATCAGAAATAAACACCCAAAATTTTATCAATCTTTTAGATTAAAAAATCAAATAAATAGGAAAAATAAATGCTGACAGATAGAACAAAGCACGCCTTTGTTGCACCCTATGCCTGGAAAAAGGTCTGCCACCTCAGTTAGATTATCCACCTAACCATGATAACTATACCCTAAGCTAAGGTGCGTCCAAGGGACAACAGTGCGCCTTTAACAAATTTGGTTGATGGTTATATGCCGTTCCACCGTGACATACGTGGAACACAGAAATCAACTAGGTTTGTTGATAGCCCTACACCCATAGATCAAGAGCATTTGAAATAATTTTAATACCAAAAAACACTCCTCTTGACCTATTGGAATATGATCTACAAAAAGCAGAACAGCCCTCCCACAATCTGTCAGACTCATATCATCGTAATTGGGAAATGCAAGATAAATACCAAGATTTCTGCGTGATAAACAAGTTAACTATCAGGTGAGTGATCCCTTGGAGTTTAGAAATAATTGATGGAAGAAGAAATAGCAGAGACTATAAAAATAAAAGCAAGAGGTCCTAATCATCGTGTACGCAGATGGAAGCAAGAGTGTGCACAATGTATGCATGTGTGTGCATCTATTAAAGACAAAGAAAAAAGACATGCACACATGGAAAACGGAAAGAAAGGTCATACTTATCCAATGGACATAGTGTGGCTCCGTAAAGTAGCGATAAATCCAGTTGAGAATGTATAGAGCTCGGTATGCACTGCATAAGAATGGAAAAGATAGAATAAATAATTTATACATCATCCTTTTACAAAAGCGTCGGAGTTCAAGAAAGCAATTTGACAACTAATGATACATGCATTCTCACAAACATGTACAAAAATATGAAACTTATGCCAATTCTGAGGTAAATATATATACACACACAGACACACAAAACTTCTACATATTATTGCAAGTAAAAGGCAGTAATCTTTACTAATTGATAAAATCTTATATCTATTTTTTCTCTTGTTGTGTATCAATAGGAATTGCACACTATAATGGAACCATAAGTAGGTATTTAAATTACATCCTAAATAACACAAGGAACACCAAACACATATAAAATAGAAAAAGTAGATATTTACAAAAACTCGCGATTTTGAAACTAATGAGAATTTTAGTTATATATCAAAAGGAACCATTTCCACAACAAATACACGAGAATAACAAAGATGAAAGATTTAGCATCATTAGTTAAAATCACAATTCTTAAAAGGTGGCTTACCCGAGAAGAAATACATATTGCCCTGTCAAGTTGTCAATATTTCTAGTTCTTTGTAACAACACAAGCTGAGGAACTATGGCAACAGCTTCTAAATATATGGAAAATGCCCACATCACCTAATCAATTTTGTTGTGGAGAATATAAGAAGGTGAAAAATGGGGAAAGAAGGAAAAGCTAGCTTTCTCACATGAAATTCAAAAATAAATGTAGTTCTTGAAACTAGGCAATGCGATAGCATACATAGATATCAGTAAAAAAAAAAAAACAAAGACAAAGGTAAAAATATGACGCGAACAAACCTCCCTAAATGAGAATCGCTCGTTAATAAGAAGGGCCAAAAGCAAGCAAGGCAGTATAAGGAAATAATGGCGGAAGGTGTCTTGAGCTTTATCATAAGACCTATTGACAATTTTGTGGTTCCTCATGTACCAAACAATTGAAAATGAACTTCCCAAAAATATTAGCTTCATGAAAGTGTTGTAGAAAGATATGAAATCTGTAAATATATCCAAATAGCGAGTAGCAAAAACAAGAGCATAGAGTTCTTGAGTCTTCAAAGAAATACCTGCATAAAATATAGCAAATTAAAATGAAGTATAACAATACCGCATGTTCTAACAGGAAAAAAAAAACAAAAGATATATTTATGTTGACCAATCCAAATCACACTGAAATGGGAGCTACAAAAAAAATAAGAAGATGGAGGAAGACGGAAATCTAGTGGAGGATTCAAATTCAGATCAATAAAAGAATTCCAATGGATAATAAATAAAGATGAAGTTGAGATCTCTCTGCACAATAAAATTAGCATGATTAATTCAGTTTCAGCTACAAATAATACAAATTAGCATTATAGGGAATCAAGATTGGGACAACGAACTGATTCGAATGTATAGTTAGGGGAAGTACTGGAATGGACAATGTGGAGATAGTATGAGTTAGCTTGTACTTTTGGAATTGGCAAATTATTTGTACATTGAAGATACAAGTGAGTTAATAGCATCAGAAAGCATCTTCAAGCAGCCAAATAATCAAGCAGCCAACCTAGGTTTTATCTTCTAAGCATAAAAATTGAGCATCTAGCAAAACAATTTCAATAATATAAAGAAATGAATAAATCTTCCACTGCTTCTCACACAATTTCATCTTAAACAGACAAACAAAAATCGAAATACAAAGAAATGAAACCATTTTTCAGAGAGACAGAGTGAGAGAGAGGTACCAGCGCATGATTTGATGGTGTGGATCTTGAGAAGCAAGACAAGAACGCTTGCTAGGTGCGTCATATCACCTGCTAATCTAAATATATTCATCTTCTTCTTCTTCTTCTTCTTCGCGATTCGATCTTCCAATCTTTAATCAAATTCAGTTTCTTTTTTCAATATTTTACTGTTTTTCTCTTTATTATCTCGCAGTACAGCACAAAGAGAGAAAGAGGCGAGCTTCGTCGTTCAGATCTCGCAGCAGATAGAGACCTTCGCTTTTCGCAGAGATAGAGTGAATTTTTTTTTCCTTAGCGGTTTGTGTCCATTTTTTGTGTTTTGTTTTTACCAATCAGATCTTGCACTGTCAGCATCTGTAACGAGTAATTGACCAATTAGATAACGTATATTTTTTGTTTGACCTTTCTTTCAAAGCGAAGCAAAATGAACATATTATTTTTTCAATTAAGAAATAACATAAACTAATTAAATACTCCCTTTGTCATGATCAATTTGACAATAATTTACAAAAATTAATAATATTACATAAAAAATTAATAATGTTAAATATATATCTATAATAAAAATGTAGTACATTAACTACTATATTAAAATAAAAAAATGAATTATAGTTTGAGATAATTAAAAAAAATCTATGAATTTAAGACAAATAAAATATAATAGTAAAATATGACAAAACAGTATAATTGTATTAAATCGTTATTTTAAATTTTATTTAAATTTTCAATATGAAACTAGTGTGGTAATGAAGAATAAAACTTTATTTTTTATAAATTTAATTGTTTGGGATACACTTAAATTAGGAGTGTGAAACATGATCATAGTCAATAATTATATAATCTTTCATCAATTGTGTTAAAATATCTCAATCCTACTATAATATTAAATTTAGAGAATTATATAAATGGAATATGTGTAACATATTGATATAGTATTTAGTTTTGATAGGAATCGAAATAAGATTGAATATTTTTATTATTGTTGTTTGATTAAATAAAATAATTCATTCTCAATTATTTTACTCTTAATTAATTTTGGTTCTTAATTGGAATCAAAAATTAAAAATATAATTTTAAAATGAAAAATAAAAAATTATTTTTTATTTTTAAATTAAAATAAATATAAATAATTTATTTTTTAATTATAAATAAGTTAAATAGGCCATGTTAGTTCGTATGAATTATATATAACTCATTTAAGTAGACACGTTATATATATTATATTTATATAATCTATTTAAATTTAATGTCACGCTCATATGGACACAATTAGTAAATTTATAGTATTCTTGTTGACCCTAATTATAAGAATGGGTCAATATGATATGAGTATAATTTACTTATTAATTTTTATACTCATAATAATATTAACACATTAAGAATCAATTTTAAGATATTAATTTTATATATTTTATGTATCTTATTTATATATTTTGTATATTATATTTACGTGTTATGAATTATTTTGACAGCTCTACTTAAATAATATTTCAATTTTAAATTTGATGAATGTATGAATTTTTCTTTATGGATATGCAAAATAAGTATATATTTGTATAATTATTTCTTGAAATAAAAGATAATTTAAATATAAAACATAATATTAAATCTAAAAATACTTAGGAAATATAACCGTGTTATGTTATATCATGTATATTCAAGCATCTCTTCCCCCATATGTTAATAAAAAATATGTGCCTATTATCTAAGTTATATTACATACATTTAATATACTTAAATTGGGTGCACTAAAAATATGATTATATTCATTAAAAAAACTGATAAATGTGATTTTCATATTTCTTTAAATGCTGCTTATAATATCGAATTTAATTGGAATACTTTCATGCCTCCTCGTATACAGTTTTTTTTCTCATAAGTCTTAGTATTTTTACATTTTTTTTCTCATAATTTTTATTTTTTTTAAATATGTTAATGTCCATCTCGAGTCATGTCTAGTGCTTCCATTGAGCAGGGGTATCTACCATTTGATTTTATGTGATTTAAAACTATTTTAAATTAAATTGGTGATGGCAGTAACAAAAATTTACAAATTAAACTAAATTATTTAATTATTAAAATCAAACTACTCTAAATCTTAATAATAAAAAAAGACTTGGTTTGATTCGAAAAACAATTTCATCAATTTAATTGTGTCAAAAAATAAATTTTCAATTTTGTTATAAATATAAAAAAAGGTGGAAGAAGAGAAATAAGATAAAATTTTTTTATTATGAATTATTTTTCACACACCATCCATAATGGATATATATGGCGGTGTAAATAGACTTTAGATAAGAACAAAATATTACAACTATCATGAAGTAGATCATAATCTGAATAAGATAAATGTAACTATAATCTTGATAAGATAAGATTAATCCAAAGTAGTCATCCACATATCTCATAACATTTTTCTTTGGATGACTACCCCTATAAACATGCCTCGTTAAAATCTTGCTAAGAAAAATTTAGTAGTATAAAAACTTAGCGAATAAAAAATAATATAATATTCCTAGGTAACTTTTCCTCAAAAATACATCAAACTAAGATATTATAAGTGAACATATTCCAATATTGCATACATGTCTTTTGAAAACTGATATCGGTAGTATCTTTATGAACAAATTTGCTAGAATATCATTTGAACGAACTTTGCAAATATCGACTTTTTCTTTATTCATAAGTTAATGAGTGTAAAAGAACTTTGATTATATATATTTAGCCTTGTCACATTTTCTACAGCCTTCATTGATTTGTGCAATACTTGCTATATTGTCTTCATGCAATATTGTTGATTTATTATTTTCTATAGTTAATTTACAAGCTTCTCTAATATATTTGATGGTTCTCAATAATACACATTCACAACTAGTTTTATGAATGTCTAACATCTCTAAATGATTTGGTGAAGTAATAATGATTGTCTACTTTAGAGATCACCATGAAATAGCAGTATTATTACATGTAAATGTATAACCCTATCAGATTGTCACGTAGATAGAGTAGAATATATTTCACTCCATTTCAATACCTTATAATTAGTGCAGAATTAAACATTGCAAATAAATTAACTGTAAAAATAATATCTAGTATTGTGTTATTAGCAATTTATAAAACTATCCTTATTGCAATGAGATATGGTACTTTAAGACTAAAAATCTCTTTATCATCTTTATGCGGGGAAAAATAATCTCGTTTTACATCAATATAATGAATAACCATTGGAGTGCTTAATGGATAAGATTTATCCATTTAAAATTATTTTAAGATGTTTCTATATATGATGTTTGATAGACAATAATTCCATTTTAAATTTTATTCATCAATATATGATTTATCCATCAAAATTTTATTCTTCCCATATCCTTCATTTTAAATTTTTTTTCTTTAAATAGTCTGCAGTGATTGAGATCTCTTCTGGAGTTTTCACTATAATTAAATTATTAATATAAACTGCAAATATAATAAATTTTAAATTCATCTTCTGGATAAAAACATATGGACAAATAAAATTATTTCCATATACATTTTTTCTAAGTATTCAAATAGACAATTATACCATATCCGCCTATATTGCTTTAACTCATACTAAGATCTTTGGAGCATAATATAGTATATTTGTCAATATACTATATGCTTCATGCATTTTAAATCCTTTAGAAATTTTCATATATACGTCATATCTAATGATTCATATACACAAACTATCACAACATTCATTAAATATATGTTGAGCCTTCCAGAAACTATTAAACAGACTAAAAATCTAAAGGTAATAACATTAATGGCATGAAAAATATATCTCATCATAATCTATACAATGATTTTATAAGAATTATTGTGCAACAAATTGTGTCTTGTATTTCATAATTTTATTTATCTCATTTCTCTTAAGAGCCATATGAGAAAAGTTGTCATAATATAATGTTGAACCCTTTAGGGGCTGTTAAACTAATTTTAAAAATAATTGCATTCATAATATATAAAATGTACTCTTTTCATAATATCATTTGATTTATTTCTTTTACATACAATATCCTATAAGTCTGATATCTTTTGGTGTATGTACTATTAGTCCAAATATTGTACATTTAGCAAATAAATATAGCTCAGCCTGGATTACTTCTTTCTATTTTGGCCAATCACTTCGATATTGATAATTTTAATAATTTTGAGGCTCAAGCATATTTCAATAATTTTAGCAGCAACATATGCAAATATATTATCAACAATAATTTTACCTATTTCTCATATATTTCTAATTTTACATAAGATCTCAAAAATTTCTTATTCCAAAGCCACACTTGGGGTTACTTTTTTCGAAATATGTGGTTGTTAATTTATGTTGTTTTTTATCTTTTCATAAGTGTCATTTTGAAATTATTCATTTTCTCTTCTTTTAAAAATTAATATTTTGAACCAAGTGGTACATCACGCTTCAGGCATATATTATATTCAATGGTTGTCATACTAATAAGATGTCCTCCAAGGATAATCAAGCAAGCAAGAGTATTAACAGTTGGAACATATGATTTAGGTATCTGTAAGATATCTGGTAACTGATTTATAATATTCTGTAAATAAATTAGTTTTTGAACTTCTTGTTCACATTAATTGGTACGTGTATTAATATTTGGATAAAGTTTGTGTATTCCAACTAATCTCTTTTGCTTTTAGCCATTTACTTTTATCTTTTCCTAATGATGATAAAATCAACTCACTAAAAATATTACTCTAAAAAATTTATCATTTAAGGTCCATAATATCTAATATAGACAATTAAAATCTATATAAATATCAAGATAATGTTGATAATCCATTTTATTTATTTGAAGGGATGCAACAAGAACATACACAATTCAACAAGAAATTTTAATATCACAAATTTTAAATAAGATATAATATATTAGATAAACACAAGTTATAGGATGAAAAACTTATAGTGTGCAAACAATCAAATATAAATTAAGAATGCAACATAAACAATAATATGTATCCAAACAGATATAAGAAATTTTCATTTCATAAGCATAAGAATAATAATTGATTGAAAAATCTTAAATAATAATTCAACAATAAAATATTCAATAGTAACATAATCATAAAATACTTTTCAACTAAATTCATATGTATTATGTAAATAAATTGTCTTGATATAATAAACAAGAAACATTAACCATAACTTTTATAATTTGAACAAGAAATTTAACAAAAGTAATATTACGAGTTGATAATATACAAATATATGACCATCGAATTGAAACATCAATTAAAATTATAAAGCATCTAAATGGTCCATAAGATTGATGATAAGACCACAAATATCCCCATATTTTTTTGTGAGAAATCTAGAGGACTCTAAATGTAATTTGGATGGTGAAGATAATTGATTTACCTTGAGCACATGAAGCACAAAAACAATCATTAAACAAAAGAATTTTATGATTTTTTTTAGTGAATGTCCATATGTATTTTTAATAATATGTCATATCATATTTGAACCTAGATGACCAAAATGATTATGCCAAAATATAAAAATTTTGAAATATATGTACTCCTAATGCATATAGTATAACTCAACCGTATTTATTTTTATAAAGTACAATCTAGTTAAGAAATTTAAAATTTCTTAAATATGAACTTCTGATTCAAATTTGTAGAGTTAACACATAAAAATTTAATATATATTTCACTTTATTTTAATAAAATATTATTATGAAGTATTCTTTGAAACTTAGTAGATTTTTTCAGGATATACTTGAATATAATGCATCATCGAAATATTATTTTACTCAAGTTCATAATATAAAGTGGACTCTTCTGGACTTTTTAACTATATTTGCAGAATCGGATATTATGTTAACATTAATTTCTCCTAATATTAATTATAATAAATATTTTATAATCATGAAGAATTATAAGTATTATACCAATATATATTTTTTTTAGCACTTTTATTTTTAAAATTGGTAATGAAAATTTTTTTCACTACGACCCTTTTTATCAAGATATCATCCATGGCCTTGAAAATAAAATATTGTATTCACTTCAGGGAATGATATTAAGCCAGTTGAAAAAGTTTTATAATATTTCATCAAAAGCTAAAAATTTTGTTTAGCTATAGGTAAAAAAAAGTAGTTCAAAATATTTGTGAATCTATGCTTTTAATATTGCTACTACATGAGCACATTTGAGGCATAAAAAAATTTAATATTTATTAAAATGACTTTAATAATTAATAATAAGATAATCAATTTTTAATTTCTCATTTGAGTAATCAAAATAAAAATTATTACTTCTAAACGACCTTGCAGGGATGCTTGATTTTTTTCTCAAATATCTCTAAAATTCACAATATCATGATGAATCTCATTATCAAGTACCCATAATGGATAATTTTTTAAAAAAATATCAAGAGTAATAAATTTAAATTTTATGAGATTTAATATGTAAATATATTAAATTTAAATAAAAATCATAAATTAGATGGATCACAAAGCTATCAAATAAACAAAGACTAAAAATTATAATTACAATTTAAATATTATAACTCTAAAATTAAAAATAATATGCAATCATAGTAAATATTAATTTATTTACCAACTTCACTCAATATATAAATATTTACTCATAATTTTATATCTCTTTTTATTTTTATATACTATATTAAATTATTAGATATATAAGCATAAACACAAAAATAACTTATAAACACATATTTAAATTTAAATTTCACAAGCAAAATTTATTTATTTCTTATTTAACCTTATATAAATACTGTTAAGATATTCAATAAATTATCTTCAATATGCATATATATATATATATAATATATATATATACATAATTAAGAATCACATTGCATAATATATATTTATACACGAAAATCAATGCCATCAACAAAGTAGTTGCTAAATGAGTATATATAAGTACTGATGCAATTAAATCCAAAATAAAGCTTCAATGGTTAAGGCAATGACACTAAAATCAAAATACATGTTTTATTTGTATATTTATTGTTTTCATAAAGAAAAAATTACATTATTAGTGTCTGAATTTGTCCATTTTTTCTATTTTGGTATCTCTATAATTTTTTTAGTCAGTTTAGTATATTTTCTTCATTACCAGTCATTATGTAAGTATCTCTTGCCGTTTTACTCAAAAATTAAGTGATGGCTAAGCTTTGTGGGTCCCATTTTCTCTGTAAAAATTGCCACGTCGGGTCAATAAAGGTAAACTAACAAAAATACTATTAATAATATTTTTAACCCAAAAATTTTAAAACAAAAATGAGCTCTTACCCTAAACCATTTATTTCCTAAATTTTTCCTTCCTCTTTCTATTTTCACAGCAACTGTAAATGAAGAAGAATTTGAAGAAAATTGTTTCAAATGGATGAAACTCCAAGGTACACATATGGAGTGCGAAAAGTAATTAGAACCTCTTGGACTTTGAAGAATCTAGGGATGAGGTTCTGGTCATGCGATCAAACATTTGATTGGTTTGATTATCCACTGAAAGATGAGAGATCGAAGAAAATCATATCTGGATTAGTAAAAAACAAATCAATATTGAAGGTGGAGTTAAAAATTAGTATTGAAAGAGAAAGACGATTGTGGGTTGTTGTGGTCTTATTGGTATTATTCATATGCTTCTAGGCTATTTTGTGATTTTTTAATGTTTAGGGTGATTTTGTTGGGTTTTTGAGATGATGTAAGGAGACTATTGTAATTGGTTGTTTTTAGCATTTTTGGTTTTGTGGTTGATGAAGAGGGACTGATGTAGTTAGTTATTCTTGGCCTTTCTGGTTTTATGGTTGATATAATGGTATAAATGTAGTTGGTTTTAGGACTTTATAATAGTATTTTTGGTTCTGTATACTAAGGTTGATTTGGGGGTCGCAAATAACCTTAGATTATGAATGTAACTAAGGTTACTAATGATGTATTTTGACTATCAAATGAATTAATTATATTTATCTTAAATTAACAGTGTTGTTTACATTTGAATTGAATTGCATTTTAATATTATGAATTAATGTGATTTTAAACTCTGCAAATGTAATAGCATGAAGAAGAAATCTGTAGTTTGTGATTGGTGTATTGCTATAATGTTTGCAATGTAACTTTGTGTAGTCTGTAATAATTGGTTGATGTAGTGATTTAATGAAAAATGAGAAATTCAACAATAAGATATTTGAAATGAGAAATGAGAATGAGTTCACATTTGGTAAGAAAAATAGCAGCAATAAGGGACCAAACTAACAACAACATCAATGAAAATAATAAACATCTGCACTACTAACACCTGCAGTAAAGTTAACCCAATCACTATATCATACACCCATTAGTAGTAGTAAATTAATAACATATGCACTAAGATCGGCAATGAACTAAGAACAATTGAACTAAACATTCCAAAACTCTATCATCCATCGGCACAAACAATAACAATAAACACACATCTCATAACTCTATCACCCATCTGCACTAAATCAACAACAAACACCTATCCCATAATTCCATCATCCATATTTATTAACACCAACAATAAACACTCATCCAAACCAATCAAATCCAAATTACCAGCAGACCACGTTTGATCATAAAATTAGTTGCAACAAATATAACCTTTGCAAGGCATCGGCAGAGGAACAATTAAAAATAAAGTAATTGTAACATTTAATTAATCAATAATAGTTTACATTCACTAGTTTAAATAAAATCCAAACTATCACACTTCACCAATTCATAACTTAACAATTCATAATTCTTAGTTACTACAACAGTACAAAAAGTGCAAAAAAATGCATATAAACCATAACACATAATGTTCCTATACTTTTTCTTCATTTTTTCAACCATTCTTACTTGTAGTTGTCTTCTTGACTTTAATTTTTTTTATCTCTTTCTGCTTTGTAGTTGCCCTCTTGTGTTGTACCTTTTTTCACCCTTCATAAAATCTTTTCTCTTTTTAGTCATGAAGCTTGGTTCAACTTCATTCCCAAGTTTGACCTTCCCAGTGGTTATAATTCTCTACCTTTTGGTATTAGGCTATCAAAAAATATAGAAAATATGTCATTAAATGACTATAGTTAATTATTACTTAAAGTACCAAAATCACAATTGCTTGCATTTAATTTTAATATTAACTTACATTTAATCAAATTCTTAATTCTTAATTGGATTTTTATCTGTTCACCCCCATGTATCTCACTTTTTTTCTTTGTTTATCAATTAAAAAAAGCCCTCCATAGCAGACATCAATAGATTTGACATCCATTATTCTGCCAACAACAGACAATAAACCGCAACTTCTTGTTAAAAAAAATTAACAGAGCCAAAGAAAGATTCCAACTTTATAGATTTTTAAAACAAGAATGAATTTAAAAAAGCCCATAATATGCATAAACCCCTAAACATGCATAAACTCATTACTTTCCACACATACAATAATGTTTACAGTGATAACAACAATTAAATAAACACATTACATTCGCTTTTAATGATCGGATTGTTATCATCTCAGAAGAGACCAATCTTCCCCTTTTGATAGCTTCAATTCCAGTTTCAAATAGGGTTAATTTGTGATAGAGAATTTGGTATTTGAAATGAATCGAAGCAGTTAGATAAAGTGAACAAATGAAGATGAAATTTTTAGCTCTGTTAGAGAAAGTGAAAAACGAAGCAAAAATTCCTAAGCTGAAGGAGAATTCTCTAAGCTGGAGTGAAATTGCTAAGCTACAGTCTTCAATTTTTCTCAATAAATGAGTGTGTTTTTATCAATTTACCTTTGTTGATCTGACGTGACAATTTTTACAAAGAAAATGGGACCTACCAAGCTTAGTCATCGCTGAATTTTTTAGTAAGACTGCCATAGGCACTTATATATTAATTGATAATAAAGTACATATACTAAATTGACCAAAAAAATTATAAAGACACTAAAATAAAAAAAAAATGGACAAATTCAAACACTAATGGTGTAATTTTTCCTTTCCATAAACAATACATTCAGTTCAAAAAAAAAAAAGTAAACCATACATATATAATTGCACAAACTTCAATATTGGACATTATGTTTCTTTAATATAATTAAATATATATTGTTCAAAAACTGAAACCCAATTGTCAAGCTTCTTAATAGCATAATAATATAACAAAACTCTGAAATCGATTGTTGCCAAAGCTGTAATGGATTCTATTTTTATTTATTTATTTTTAAATTGTATTGCCCAATGAAAATATTTATACACGTTAATGAATTCAACAATTTCAAAGACACTAAAAATTTCATCCTCATACAAAAATAAACAAATTATATACTATAAAATATAGAACAAAAAATATATTTTGTAATCTTAAAAATTTTCTTAATGATTCAACTCACTTATTATGAAAAATCTTAAATCATAGTTAAGCTAAAATCAATCATGTTAAATAATAAAAAAAATATTAAATTAAATGTGGAAGCGTACCTTGATCTGAAAGATAAAAATTCTCTTATAAACTAGAAAATTAAATCTTTCTCCCTTCACTGTTATAATTTGTAGAGACTATCATACTAATAACTTGTTATAAATATAAAAAAAAATAGATAGAGAAAGAGAAATATAAGAAAAAAAATTTTATTATGAATTATATCTTATATACCACCCATAATGGATATATATAGTATTGTAAGTAGACTTTAGATAAGAATAAAATATTACAACTATTATAAAGTTAATTTTAATCTGAATATAATAAAGATAATCATAATCTTAGTAAGATAAGATTAATCTAAAGTAGTCATACACGTATATTATAACAAATTTCAATTAATAATAGAAAAAATTAGATTGATGAATAATAATGACTAATATTTTATGTTAAAAAGACATTGGATGATAATTTTACTATAAAATATATGGTTATAGAGAATGACTTACTTAGACTGAATTTAGATGCACCCAGCTAATAAAATTACTTGATTTTTTTATTATCATTCTTTTAGTGATTTTTTATTTAGATATGAATTTTTCATGCAAAATATTTTCATGATTTTGAATTACACAGATCTTCTATGGATATAGATCTCAATCAAACAAAATATATATTGAACATATTCTCTAATACTGGTTTATGTGCTTGTAAACCAGCCCAAATTCCCTTGCTTGTTGGTATTAAACTTCATGATACCTCTATTGACTTTTCCTTAAACCTGACAAGTTAATGAGATAAATTGGGAGGTTAGTGTATCTTAATCTGACAAGTAGTAGTGGAACCAAGATTTAAACAAAGGGGGGAGAAAAAATTTTTAAGCAAAAAAAATTGTAGACAAATTTATATTCAATTTTATTTTCATATTAAATAATTAAATGTTAAAATTATTATTAATTTTATTTCAATATTTAAATTTTACTTTGAGAAATTACGTAATATATACATCCACACACAAATATATGTAAATACTATATATTATATTATAAATTAATTTTATATTATATAAATATAATTATTATTAATTGTAAGTATATATAAATATATGTATATGTATATAGGAACAACAACTAAGTCTATGTATGGGTACTCCAAGATATTGCCACAAGGATGCAGCCTTGTATATAATGAGATATCTCGAGAGCTCAACTTCTTTGGGTCTTTTTTCCTTTGCCACTTCTTCTTTGTAGTTCAATGCTTATTGTGATGCAGGTTTGGGCACGTGTCCTTTAACAAGGAAAACCCTTATTGGATATTGTGTATTTCTCGATTATTCCTTAATTTATTGAAAAACCAAGAAACAAGTTATTATGGCTGAATCTTGTGTTGAAGTAAAATACAGAGTATGATGTGAATTATAATTTTTGACTTATCTATACGCCTCTATTTCAAGAGGATTCACGGCAAGTCAAGCTCCAATAAAGTTCTTCGCTTTGCATTGAATTAAACCATATGTTCCACCTCCTATGCATACCCCATCAATTCTTTTGAAGAGATTTTCGGCTTTTTGTTATGCTTTCTATATATTTATACCGTGATAATAAGACTACCATTCGCATAGTATCAAAACATATTTTTCATAAACATACCAAACATATAGATGTTGATTGCTATATTGTCACGCAAGAGGGATTTATAATTATTGCTCATTGCTCTTCTAAACACCAATTGGCGGATTTATTTACAAAGGCTATCAATTTTAGATCTCACATCTCATTGTTGTTAAAAATAGGATTGCTTGGGGGAGGTATTAAATTTTTTGTATTTTATATTTTGCTGTTTTGTTAATGGAAACTTACTTCTTTGTACATTTATTTTTAGGTTTGTAATTTATAGTTGAGGGCAATATTCTAATGTCATTACTTGTATAAATACTTTATTTTCTCCACATATGAATGATAATTTAAGGCAATTTTCGATCTGCTTTCTCTCTCTTTATCTGGAACTTTCTTTCTCTGAAATTTTATATGTGAATCTTCACAATAACTTTTTGCATATTATGAGTAAATATTAAATTGTCATGTCACTAATTTGTTTGTCAATTCTTTTTCAAATGTTTCTTAAAAAATTTCTTAATAGTTGTATATGTAATAAATTATTATAAATGATAGAATTCATTCACAAATAAAATTTTATATTTTTAAAAAATATAATTTGAAATTTGCATTTAACATAATTTCATATTTTATACTTTATTAATTTAAATATAAAAATAAATTATGTTTATTATTATTTCCTAATATACCTTTAATATAACAAATATAGTTTAAAATAAATAAAAATAAAAATATTTATATTTAGAATTTTGTAAAATGTAATAAAAATTAGTTAGGCAAAAAAATTGTGTTAGAGAAAGAGAAAGTAAGTGCAAGACAAAAGGGGAGGAGATTGAGAAAAATATAGAGGATACAGGAGGGAGGGAGAGAGCATGAAAAAGGGAAAAAAATGATTTTTTCATTCATAATAATTGTTTTATTAGTTTTGTAAATTTCATTTATTTTAGTGGAATTCAATTTAGTTATATTTTATTTCATGATTTAAATTTATATAATTGAAATAAATAATTTTTTTTAGTATGATAATGGGGATAATAAAGAATCGGATCTGAGTTGTTGAGAGAGGTGTACTTGTTATTAGACTATCATTTTAAGAATATAATTTCTAAGCTAAGTAAAAAGGGTCAACATCCTTCTCCAATAATTAGGCTAAAGATCACAACTGGGACAAAATAATCTTTGAATTAGACTGCTTACAATTGATGCAATCATTGAATATGGCATCCTAAGACTTTTCATGTTGGGCAAATTTTGAAAGATTGTAAATCTCTCATCCATTATAAATTTAATGAGATTAAAATTTAGTTCGTTAAGCGCTTTGGGAATCAGGCTATTCGTTGTCTAGGTCGAATTGTTAGTTTTTATGACTGAGTCAGTTACATGGATTTTTAATCCACCTATATTTTTGTTTGATGTTTTAAACTCTGATTTGAATAAAATTTCTTTTGGAATTTGAAATTGCTAAACAGCGATCAATTGCATTACTTATAAGATTCATATCAAATTTCTCTTTTTAATACTGATAATTGATTTTATATGTATTTGTCGTTTTATGAATACGGTGACTCATTTATTAGTTTGTATTGCTCAATTATGAAAAATGGGTTGAAGTCAATCTTGTATTATTATTACTGCTTTTTTATTAGACCAACAATAAAATTAAACTCTTTAAGAAAAAATATTTAAAATAAAATTTTATAAAATCTATCGAATTGACAAATTATTAGGGTAACGTATTAATATGAATTGCTATAAGGATAAGATCTTTGTTGATCCTTGCGGGGAGAGGTGAGGATTTTTTTCAACTCTTATTGACTTTTGCTCATCAAATTATTTTTAAACTTTTATAATGTTTTATATTTATTGTTAAATATAAAAAGTATATAAAAAATAAATTATAATTATTATCAATAAGCATTGAATAGTATTTTAACCATATGGATCAACAAAAGGGAATGTGTCGTTCATGTTTTTCCACAAGCACTAACTCAACATTAATTCTTCTAAACCATTTTAAGCAAACACTTTAATTAATCATTCAAGAATATTGATGCGTGGCTTTCTCAGGAGGTCTTAGCTCCTGTAGCTCAAGTTCAAAGTTCGTAGCTCGAGTTCGGTGTTCCTACTGCTGTATCTCTCCTACCTACAAGATAAGAGAGGGGGGATCACACTCCTATGGGGAGGTTTTGATGTCTAAGTTAGTTCAGTTGCTCCGAATAAAGAGAGAAGAGAGGAGAGAGAGAGAGAGAGAAAACCCTTTACCTATGGGGGGAATCATCTATTTATAGGTGATGAAAAGAGACAAGGTCTGAGTTATGACAGTATAATTTGTGGGTGTGTCAGTGGAGTATCTACAGGACATCAGGAGCTCGGTAGGCCTAGAGTGCCTAGTATCGAAGTTTGTCATGCTGAAGAGAGCCCGGCCACGAAAGTGACCGGATACTGAGCTCATCCAGAGAGCTCAATAAAGTACAGATAGCATCAGTAGTCCCCCGCTAGTTTATTGACATTTATGTCAAGATGCAGTCAGGTCATGCATAAAGAGCTCGGCAAAGCTCGGTACGAAAGTGTTTGAGTTATACCGTGATGCTAGGATGCTATGTGACGTCATAAAAGACTTAAGTATGAAACTCGGCCAGGAAGCTCGAGAAGTGGAGGTACTATCACCAGTCCCCTCTGGTCATTTAATATTTATGTCAAACTAAGACCTGTGACTCAAAGAAGTCAAACTAGACTTGACTGCAGCTACAAGGAAGCTAAGAAACACAAAGTAGAGCTTGAGGAAGGAGCTCGAAAAATGAGAGCTAAAAAAGCACGGGAAAGGAGAGCTTATAGAGCTCAAAGAAGTGCTCGAAAAAAGAGCCTGATTATCTAAAAGTAGTACGGGTAGTACCACTCTAGTGCCTCCTGAGGAGTTTTGGCATTTATACCAAGGAGAGCTGGTGAGGATTCTAGAAGGACACCCGTCAGAAAGGAGTGAGGCGACGCTTCAAAAATCGAAGTAACGGTTGGGCAGGTACCAAAAAACATAACGTCCGAGGCAATAAAGAGAGGCGTCAGTTCACATGGCTGAAGTGGGCTCTATAAATAAAGAGTAATGGGACAACATTGGGTACACGAACAAAAGAGAGAGACTCGGTTCATCTGACTAGTAAAGACTCAAGTGCTCGATTTCAGAGGTTAGTTTTAAGTTTTTGCTTTAAGTTTTGTATTTAAAATTTCAGTAGTAAGATGGTGCGAGTGACAGCTAGTGCGGCTCTGCTAGGAGAGGCAGGAGAGCAGGGCTCTTCGAGTGCTATGGGTGAGGGGACCCATTATGAGGAAAGGGCTCAGGTTGAGATTGGGTTGGCTATGACTGAGCTTTCTGAGCAAAATGTCACGAGATCTCTAACTCTGTTGGACGAGGAGGAAGAGGATGCAACTGAAGCTCAACAAGTTAACCCGAGCTTAGAGAAGGCTTGGGTGAGAGAAATCAAATCTTCAGTAATAGAAACAGACTTGGTGGGCATACAGAAAAAATATCAAATACTAGAAGAGTACAAGATGCTCGTCCCTGGAGAGGAAGTCCGAGCATACGACACACTGCCTGAAAATCAACTGATGATTTTTGAAGAGGATCTGAGATCGGGAGTGAGATTCCCTCTTGGCCCTTTCCCACGAGAGTTCCTGAACTATCATAGGATAGCCCCAGGCCAGCTCAACCCTAACACATGGTGTACTATCATATGGTTTGAAATTTTGTGTGGGTTGCTCGGGGTGGCGCCTACCCCTCGAGTGTTGAGTGTGTTTAGCATCCTCAGAATATGCTTTGGAGCAGATGCAGATATTTTATATTTATAAGGGTGGTTCGGGCTCGCTATGTTCAAAGGAAAGCCATACTCAATCAAGGCTTGGAAAGACCAGTTCTTTATTTTAGAAAAAGAAGGGTTCGGTTGCCAAAATATCTGGTACGTTAATCCGAATGGTGAACAAGTGACTAGAGTGAGATTAAGCACAGACGAGCTTGTGACATTCAAAGTTGTGGAGTAAGACATTCTGAAAGCAAAGAGGAATGTCATTGCCCTAATAAAGGAGTACTTCCCCCTTGGCAGAGCTCTAAAAGAAATTCAGCCAGAAGACAAAACAGGTATACTCTATGTTTCAACACTTGATTTTTGTTATTGCTTGTGAATATTTTGATATACTAATTTGAGGTTCGATTATACAGAGTCAGACTCAAAATCAATAGGCAAGGAGCTGAAACGCTTAGCCGGACGGGAAGCCCAAAGGAGCTCTTGGAAAAAGACCAAGACAACTCATGAGCAGTGGGACGAGCAAGGTACTGGGACCAGCTCCGCTCACGAGGAAGAGTCCATATTGGATTGGACTTTTCCTATAGAAGTAACACCCGAGATCCGGTCATGCCTGGAGGTGGCATAAATTTTATCCAACAGAGGGGGAGAAGTGGGCTTGCCCCGAACTGAGGTGGTAGAGGATCCATCAATTGTAAAAATGGAAGAACCGCTAGCCCGCTGGCATAACCTTATCTGGCTCGTGGAAGAGGTAAATGACAAATTGGCAAGCCCGCACAACACCATGTACTCCTTGTCAGATGCGGGGCCCAAAAAAGTGTTAAAGCATATCTTCAAAGCGTTCCCAAAGGAGAGACGTGAGAACATGCCGAAGAGCTCGGAAGAGGTAGTAAAAGAAATAGTGACAATGTCTCACATAGTAAGGGATAACCCGAATATTTGAAGCGAGGCTCAATATTCAGTACAAAGGCTAATGCAATAACACTGCAGGTCACGCGACTCGTATATACCATGGAGGATCGGGCGGCGGGCATTGTCTTCATAAAAGTTTCAAATTTTTATCAAAATTCTAACCCTAATTTCTAAACTAACAATGTTTTTTTTATCAAAATCCTAATCCCTAGCACTGTCTTCATCGTAGTAGCAGGACCGTCGTATAAGCTCTTTGAAAGGATCAATATTTATTTGTGTATTATAAGTCTTTTTGTTTAACTTTCTTTATTTTAAATCCTAATTTAGTTATTAAAATTTTAAAAACTTTAATTTAAGATGTGAACCCTAAATTTATATATTTATTGCTTTATTTAATTTTAGATTTGATTATGTAGTTTATTATATGTCTTGATGATTGATTTATTTAATTTTGATATTTGATTTATTTAATTTATCATGGATAAATATTTTTTCAATTATTATTTGTTTATTAAAATTGTAAGAGGTATGTTTCCATAATTGGGTATCTCATTAATTAATTTTTATATAATTTAAATTATTTTTATATTTTAGAATTAATATAAAGGACACATTTTCACTTTTTTGTGGGTGTTCTATTTAGTTTTAGACATTGGACCATGTAAGGATACGTTTCCATCCTTGGATATGTGTCCATTTATTTATTTTGTTTGAACATTACTTCGATTTTAATATAATGATGCTTTATTTTAATTATTGCATGTAGTATGGATAATATCATTGTATTTAAGAATTTTATAATATGAAGACCTGAAAAGGAGGCTAGTTCCAATAAATCGGGCGTTGTGGGGGTGCTGGGCCATTTCTCACCTTTCCTACACGTACCCAACTTTTTGAACCCATTAGGAGGTTGGATATTTCTTAGAAATCGAGTCATCCACCACTTTATTTTTTATGGCCCCTCCGGGTGGTAACTCTATTTTCTCCGGGTTTAGGCCCGTGTTCTCTAAGACCCTGAGCCTAATAGTGTCAAAGTTGCAAGAACCATTTTACCGATAGTAGGGGCAAAAATTTCCACTCACAGCAGTCCAACAGGGGCTCACTGCCGAGCAGACGAAGAGCAACAATGCTATGCTCGGAGTGTCTATGCCTACCAGAAGGTTGTATTGCACTGGTTGAAGTAGGAAAATCCAAGCATGGACTTGTCTTGGATGATGGAGATAGACATCAACGAGTTGGCGGCCGAGCATGAATCAGACGAAGATGAAGATGAGGACTTGGATCGGGAGAATGAAGCCCAGGACGACGAGTCCCAAGGCTAATATAGTTGTTGTTGTTATTTTATATTTTTTTTATCTGCTAAGGCTCGATCTATGAACAGTGTAAAGATTGGGCCTTACTATAATGAATGAAGTGTCTTTTCTTTTTTGAACCAATAGTCTGATACTTTATTTTAATTGATCTTTTATGTGATATGTTGCTGCTATGTCTAAGGGCTCGGTCAAAATCGAGCTTGAAATAATTGAAATAAATGTTCTTCCTACTATACTATGTTGCTTTGTTTGTGAGGGTTATTCAATCTGCTTGAGCACGAGCAACATCTGAGAGTTCTGTAAATGCTACCTTGGGCACTGTAATATAGCATGCTTGGGTTACACTGCATATTCTAGAGCTCGTATATCGAGCGTTCTATTAAGTATGGTAGGGTGATTAGCCCAAACCTAACTTCATGCTATGCTATTATAGGAATTTGTACATGCACTTTAAGAACTTATAAAATAAAAATAAATCAAAAGTTGTAAAGTAATTACCTGCCCGTGGTATTATCCACAGTGGTCAGTTAGATGACCTACTTTAAAGTTAGGCTGCTAAAAGAGCCTTCTTTGGTTCAGAAGGAACTGAAGCTTGTGTACGAGGCATGGTGAGGTGTTGAGATTGGAGCGACTGGGTGCTAAGAAGCTCAATGTGGGAGGCACGGTGAGCTGTTTGAGATAGGCGCAACTGGGCGCTGAGCTCGGTGTGCGAGAGGGCGTTAAGCTCGGTGTGCGAGGCAAGGTGAGTTGTTCGAGATAGGCGCAACTGGGCACTGAGCTCGATGTGCGAGGCACGATGAACTGTTCGAGATAGGCAGAACTGGGTCCTGAGCTCGGTGTGCGAGGCACGGTGAGCTGTTCGAAATAGTTGCAACTAGGCACTGAGCTCGATGTGTGAGGCACGATGAGCTATTTGAGATAGGCGCAACTGGGCGCTGAGCTCGGTGTACGAGGCACGATGAGCTGTTCGAGATAGGCGCAACTGGGCACTGAGCTCAGTGTGCGAGGCACAATAAGTTGTTCGTAATTGAATATCGTGTGCTGAATTTATAGTGTATACAATAATATTTTATATAAGTTCGGTATGAGAACGCGGTATAAGAATATTATGCACGAGAGTACTATTGTACAAAATAGTAAAGGCACTGTTAAAACACTTTTCTTAATAGAGTTGCATGACTTATCTAAGGTTTCGCCTCAGTTAGGGAATAGTCTATCCACACTCACTGCACCAATGATGACGTGGCTTTCTCAGGGGTCCTAGCTCCTATAGATCGAGTTCGGTGTTCTTGCTGCTATAGCTCTCCCACCTGCAAGACAAGAGAGAGAGGATCAGACTCTCCTAGGAGAGGCTCCTATGCCTAAGTTAGTTCGGTTGCTCCGAATAAAAAGAGAAAAGAGGAGAGAGAGAAGACTCTTTACCTGTGAGAAAAATTCCCTATTTATAGGTGATGAAAAGAGACAAGGTCTAAGTTGTGTCAGCGTGATTTGTGGGTATGTCAGTGGAGTGTCTATAGAATATCAGAAAGCTCGGTAGGCCTAGAATGCCTAATATCGAAGTCTGTCGTACTGAAGAAAGCCCGGCCACTAAAGTAACTGGATATCGAGCTCGTCTAGAGAGCTCGGTAAAATACAGGTAGTATCAAATATTATTCATGCCTTCTTGTTAAAACTTCCATAATCTGTAGATTCATCTATATTTATTTATTTATAAAAATGAAAAGTAAGAAAATAAGATGCTAGGTTATTAGATTTTATTTATTATCAGGTTAATTTAATTTTTTTAAATTTAAATAAGGATAAAAATATAAATTAAAAAAATATTATTTCACTTTTCGTTACTTACAACCCAATTTAGGTTGTAAAAAAATTAAAATAATATTCATTAAGATGAGGAAGACTTGTGTTATATTTTTTTTCATTTAAATTTTGGCCAAAAAAAAAAAAAAACTTAAAAATTTACTATTTTTTAATTTTATCATAAAATTTTAATTTTGACAAATCAAATAAAGAAATTATTTTTTTTTTCAATTTTATCATATTATTGGTTGAATATTATGCAATCCAATAAAATGTTGATGTATCGGTCATTTTTCAAAATTTATCCTAAAATAATAATGAAGGCTATTACTTTACTAGTCAAAATCAAATTTATGAACCCTAATTTTTCCTCTATTCACAATATTCGAGGCTGATATTGAGGATTCATATACCATAATTTTGTCTCAAACCAAAATACATGTTTTTATCTGGTAGATTGAAGTGAAAAATCATGGATTAGTGCCGGAAGACATAAAAGATATAGAACAGACAACTCTTAAATGATATCATGGGGGGTTCTGGATTTATCCTTATTGTGTCCTCAGTACTTCGTGCTTAAGTTTCTTTAGAGCTTGCTTGGGTGTCGTGTACTCTTCATCTATTGAATAATATACCATTCTTTTTTTTTTTTGTTCTCAATTCGTTGACAAAATTGCTTCTCTTATTTCAATTTCTAAATCTCAATCATTATTTGACAAAGCCCACCTTCAAGTTTCTCCTTCTCCTTCTTTATCACTTTCTACTTTTGATTTTCAATCTACTTTTATACCCAAAAGGGTTTCTTTTCAATTTCAAGTTCCTATTAGAATTTCAAATATGCATGTGAAGGCTGCTGCAGTTATTGTATTTGCGACAACTGCTGAGGAACCTAAAATGTGATATTCATGAGGCTAAGAGGCACAGAAGATATTAGGGATAACAATGAGGTAATGTGAGAGCGAATGGATAATCCCCATTTCTATTTTGCCAAGGCGGAAAATTTTTGCCCAATAACCCACTCATATCAGGATTCTAACAGGGATGAAAATTTTCATGGGGATTTATATTCTTTGATTTTTTAAATTAAAATTTAATAAGATAAAAATTAATAATTTACAATAATATACATTTAATAATATAATAATCTAACAATTATATATAATAAAATTATAAAAATGCAAATAAAAAACGTCAAGTTAAATTTATTTTAAATATGTAAATAACTAAAATACAATACAGAGAGAGAGAGAGAGAGAAACACACACACATATGGGGTTTTCATGAGGATGAGATCTAGGGAGTATACTCCTCATTCCTATCATATCCAAACAAATCAGCAGAAAATTATTTCGATCTTTGTTCCTGCAAGGAAAGATTATTGAAAATCATTGTCTTATTTTGACAAATTTCTGCAGGAAACAAAATTCTTTATCTCACTGTTAGTCCTAAAAGAAACCCATAAAATAATAAAAATAAATATTTATTCAAAAATAGGTCTCGATTTATAAATGTAATGGGGAAATAAATTAGTATAAAATACCAATTTAAAGGTTTTCTATCAATTAAAGCAAAGGGAAAAAAATAACTAGGAGTTGAGAGTTGAATTTAGTGCTACTATCTAATAAGCATTGAGAGAGAAATTTTGTCAGAAGAAATTAGAAAAAAAATGAATGATTATTATTTTTTCACTAATAAAAAAAAGCGAAAGTAATGAGCGCGTTTTCATTTTTATAAAAAAAAAAATAAATATATATCAAAATTAAAAGTTCATAATAAAATTAAATAAATAATAACATTTAAATATTTTATTGTATAATTGACCTCAAATTGTACACTTTTTTCCAAATAAGAATATAACCATATCTTTCATTTTTTTAGAGATTATTTTCTTTTTTAACCCTCAATTCAAACAAGCTGGTAAGGGCATCTGACAAGACTTTTTTGCACCTTCAATATCCTAATATAATTTAAAAAAATATTTTGTAATTGACGAACCGAAAAATAAGGAAAAAAATTCAGTCAATTAATACAGAATATAACTTATGTTTTTTATTTTTTATATAATTTAAATATAAAATCATTTTTATTAATTATTTTTCTTAATTAGGGAAAAAAAATACTCTCACGTGCCAATAGAAACTGAAAGAAAAGAAGAAACCACCCCCACATTGAGGCCCATGTTTCTCACCTCACATTGTCACGTCTTCTCGTCCCTACTTACGAAGAATTCGAAAAAACTAAAATGGCAATGTCACGTTTCCAATTTTTTATTTTTTCTGAATACTTTTAGAAAAATACAGTTTTCTATCTACGATTGGAGAGTTGACCCACGCTCCAAGATGTACGCGTGAAAAAAAATAAATCCTCACAGTAAAGCTCTTGTTAGGAAAGAAATCCGAATTTAAATGATAATTAATTAATAATTAGGGAAAAATTTAAATCTGATTAGATATGATCCCACGCGTAACGGACTCTGTAGTGGGTTCCACTGAGTACTGTCTCGTGGTCCATTTCTCTCTTCTTCTCTGATATTTCCGATTTCCATGTCTTATTTAAAATAAAAAAAGAGACAGACAGTGTTATAATGTATAAAAAATATTATTATTATTTTATAATTAAATAAAAAATAGCATAAATAAGGTAAAGAAGACAGAGAGTGAGAGATTACAGGTTTAGGAGACAGAGTGAGAGAGAGAGTCGGCGCTTTTTCTTTCACAGAGCACATATCTCAAGCATCTCAACACTCTCACTCTTTTAAGTGTTTTATATTTATATTTATTTTTATTGTTTTGTCTCTGTATATCGATCTCTGGGTAACGGCTATCTTTTGATGGTAGTAGTCAAAGAGAAAAGAAAGGAGTCGGATTTGATTTTCTGATATTACATTCGCTGATGGATTACAACAATGACCGGTAAATTTTTCTTGTTTTTTACTTGTTTTCGTTAATGGGTTGGTTTGAAATGCATGTTCTGTGAATTGATTTTTTTATACATTTTTTTATAATTATGTTGCTTATTTTTTAATTTTTGTGAGATGGGTTTTTCATTGACTTGTCTTTTTTTTTTTTTGAATTTTTGTATTTGAGATTGCTAGGTTTTCTGGTCTGCATTTTAGTTTTATTTACATATTTATGGATTTTATGCTGTTTCTTTTTATGTGAATTTCGATTTGCTTGATTTTCTTTATTTCTTATTTTTTAAAATAATTTGTTTGATTTCTGGGTTTGCTAGATTTATCTTGTACTGTTTGAGTGATGATAATTAGTATGTGGTCTCTGGTCATTGTATTTTTTCGCCTTTTTCTTATTTGTTAAAGCAATTAATATCATTTACTATTGTCTAAAAATTGAGAAGATCCAAACAAGGGAAATTTGCGTTTACTCTGCATTTGATGTTTGCTCTAGACTATAAAATTGGATGTATTTAGCTGTTTTACAAGTTTCCCCTGCTTTTTCCTATTAGTGTTTAGTATAGTGTTATTATTATGCTGGGTGATGTCCATTTTCAATTTGATTTTTTCGGTGAAATTGGGGAGAGTTTTTATGTTGACCTCAGGTAGAATTAAGCTGAAGTTAGTGAAATGTAGTAACCGTATTCTGATTCTATGGACAACATTTTATCATCTGTTTGCTTCTGGTTTGAGCTTCGTTTTTCCATGATTGTACATTGTTCTTTTTCTTTTTTTTGCTTTAGAGATCTGCGCCTGTAAAAGTCTGATTAACTATATTCCTTCCTCACTTTGTGCAATGACAGTGGAGAAAATTGGGATTGGCAAGGTGAGGATTATTGTATCCAAAAGGATTCCAGTTATGGTAAGTTAGGCTGGTTTCTCATTTGCTCGGAAGTGAATATATGCCACTCCACCTAATGTTTGGTTTGAGAGAGGTAATGGACAAATGAGTTGCTGATGTCTGAGTGGTGTTATTGTTTTCAGCAGATGTATCTCAGTGTTTATGGAATGAAGTGACTTTGAATGAGGAAGATCTCTCCTACATGTTAGATGAAACAACCCCAGTTAAGGCTTGTGGGGATTTGGCTTACCATATTAATCAGAAGGGTATGGCTTAATTCCCCTATATTTACTTTAATTTAATTATAAGAGTCAGTTTTGTTTTTAATTGTAAAGAATGTCCTTCAGATAACATGCACAAGGAATCAGAAGAACAAAGGGAAACTTCTTCACAATTAAAGAGGCGTCGAATGTTACAGTTTGATAGCCAAGCAGTAGATTCCCCATTTTGCAATGAAGAGATATCATCTGTATTTCTACAATCAAATGTAAATGCTAGATATCCCTTCTCTGTTTGGAGACTTTCTTCTTTGAAAGACTAGTTATTGTAGCCAAGATGAATATGCTATCAGTGAAATTTACATTTTTGTGCTGATACGGCCTTAGATTGTTAATATTGAAAACGTATCACATACACATCCTATTATGTGTGTCCATATGCAAACCAATTGTGGAATATATGATATTTTGATGTGGTAGATACATAATTAATGGTCAAGGTACGGAGCTTTAAAATTCAACATTATTGGATATCATGCTGTTTTCTTTAACTAGCTTAATTCTGGAGCTCTAGAATTGAATATTAATGCTTGTATACTGTTTTCTGTACCATTTTTATGTTTAGGAGGGAGAGGAGTCTCTTGAAGAAGTTTTACCTCAAGCACCAGAGTGGGTTCCTGAATTTTCAGGTTTTCCAGTCTCAAACCAATTTGAACTTGGAGCATCTGATTTCTACTCAATGCTTATTCTAGGATTTCTAATCATGATTTTATATGTTTTAGCAGATATTTCTGCCTCCAGTTATGAAGTCCTGGATCAGTCTTCTGAGGGCTGGCTTGCTGAATGCCTTAATGACACTGAGATGCAATGTAGTCCCTGTGATATGTATGCTTCTTTATACTTTATGATTCTAGCTTCATTACTATTCCACTAAAAACTGATTGATCGATTCTGTGAGACTTAGGATTGTTCCTGGAGCATCTGATGTTCAAATTGATATTTCAGGTATCTGCATTTTTTTCTCATTCTCATGCCATATGAACAGTTATGTCTTTTATGTATCAAGTAAGGTGCATAATGTCTATCATGCAAATAGCATAATATTAGCTTGCTGCTGTAGAATTCTGCAGTGGTTCTCTTGGGAATGAAGCTAGTGCAGTTCAAAAGCGTATTACCCGAACTCCTCGAAATGTAGTTTTTAAAGGTTTTTCTCTTCACAATGTTCTTGTTGTTGCTTTTATTACTTGGTACAATATTTATTCACTTCTAATACCATTCTTACTGTTGGATGATTTGCCATAAATTTCTTGTTCCTCTTTTTGTTAATTGGTTCCTACATCTTCAAGCGCTGCCTCAATAAAGCTGAAAGAAATGAAGCAACATGAATCACAAAAAATATCACCATAACATTTTGAATAGATGTATCCTTCTTGTGATTTGAAATGTTGTATTATTTTATTTTTTAGCCTACAGATTTTGTTTCCTGGTATTAATAGGAAAAACCAAATAAACTTATCATGCTTGCTTTATGTGCTGCCTCTTAGGTACGAAGTCTTTCATACGAACACCCACTAAATTAGCTTCTTCTGTTGTCTATCCATTTGCCTTCATCAAACCCTGTGGGTTCCATGGAGATGTAACTCTCAAGGACATAAACCAGTGGATCCGCACTCCACCTTCAAAATCAAAGCAAAATGAAGAAGATCCCACTGCTTATCCCACTTCGGCTTTTTCTGGGAAGCCTGTTGTTGGCAAAACAAAAATTCGTACTGAAGGAGGAAAAGGAAGCATCACAATTATGAGAACGAAAGGATAAGTACATACTGTCTTTACAAACTTCTTGTTTTGCAGCCAAATGAACTCATCCCATATGTGATAGGGTTGAGTTGTTCTTAACGGCTCTCCTTTTGCCCTTTTTGCCTGTACCATTTTCCGGCCTTCAATCATAGATGTTGATAGTGAATCTTTTTTTGCTCAGGCTGTTCTTGGAATTCATAAATCACATTAATTAGTGTTATGCTTCCAAGTAATAGTTTAGATGTCAATGGCATTTATATCATAAATATTTGACTTCCATGTAGGACTTATGAAATGTTGATGTCAATGAAATTTGTGTATTTATTTTTGTCTTCAGAAATTCTCTGTTCTGTCCTTTCACTGAAATTCCCCTTGGTGTGCAAAGCTCTCAATATGGGAATTTCTGTGTGCACTATGTAGAGATCTGGAATGTGTTAGGATTATTTGCAAGTTTAATGTATGCAACCATATATATGAAGAACCTTAAATGCTAGCGAAAAAGAGGGGAAAACAAATTAAAGTTTCTGTAGCCGTAGGTGTGTTCAGTTTTGTTTTCTGACTAATATTTGTTGTCTATTATGTAGTATCTGGCATTGCAAACCAAAGCTGATGAATCCTTTTGTTTTACCAGAGGGTGTTCATCATGGTTCAAGTTCTCATATTTGGTGGTTCGCAAATTCAATTGAGTATTTATATTTTCTTTTTTAATATTATAAATGGAACTGTAATTATGTTTAAATGATTTTATGATTATTTATGAATTTTTAGATTTAAGTTTCTTTATCAAATCTTATTAACTTGAATGAAACTTAAATTTATGTGCGCTGAGGTATAATTTAACGGTATATGTTTAAATGATTTTATGATAATTTTTGTAAAAAATTAAATTTACATTTTAAACATAACTTTTGCTAGCTATGATGATTTATAGAATGTAGCAGAAGCATTTGGGTTATAGAGTTTCTAGTGATTTTTCTTTTTTCTTTTTTTTTTGGGTAAACTTATTAGAGTTTCTAAAGAATGATTCAGCTTTTGTGAGCTGTGAACATGGAATTTGAGATTGCAATGGTCTCCCGGAATGTAGATAAATCTCTTCTCCCGTGCTTGCCTTCTGAGAGAGACTTGTAGGCGGAAAAAAGAGAGCTCGTTGTCCCTTGTTTGTTTCATGATTTATCATGGTTGTGTGATGTATGTTTTTTTTTTTTTTTACTTTAATATCTTATTTTTCAATCATGAATTTTTAAATTATCAATTTAGTAATTTTATATGATTTAAAATTTTATACTTTAAAATAATTTTTTATATAAAATAATTTTTATTTACAAATTTGATAAATATTATTTATAATATTATACCATATATAGTATCATAATATATTATATATTATTAAATTTTTTTATCAGTCATTCAAAAAAAATGTCAACGTAATGGTTGGAAATTTTTTTTTCACCATTTTTAAAATAAGATATTATTGAATTTTATAAAATCAAAATCATAAAATTATATAGAAAAATATCCATTTCAGCAGTTATATTTCTAACCGGTTTTCTCGAACTTTATAATGGAAAGATAATTTTTGTAAAAATTTCAAGTAATCATCAACATACTTATTATTAATAAAAAGGCTAAAGGTTTAATAAGTTTATAAAGTATTATCAGTTATCATTGTCTCGTGTATGTGTGTGTGTGTGTGTTTTTTTAATAAAAAATGGGTTATCCTGGCCTTGCTGTTTGGAGAACCGATAATTTAAATTGTTGTCGTTAAAAAAAAAAAGTTAATGACATCTTACAAAATTAACAAAAAATAAAAAATAAAATAAAATTCTTTTCACAAATATAGAGGGATTCAAAAATAATTACAGAGCTAAAAATGGAAACCCGTTTATTCACTTTATATTTTAAATAATTAAAATTAAAAATATATTTTTAAATAATTAAAAAATTATTAATATATATTAAAAATTTTCAAATAAAAATTTATTTTTATTTAAATTAAAAATATTTAGAAATCAGAAAAATTATTATTCTTTTTTAAATTTTGTGACTAAGATCAATGAAAACAATTATATTCTATTTAGCAAGTTTTAACAATTTATACAAAAAATTAAAATAAAATAAATATCAAATTCCGAATTTAAAAAATTATGTAAATTAATTTTTTATCTTTTAGAAATTTATATTTCAATAAAAATTATTTTTTTTATTTTTTATTTTTTAAATAAGATGTAAATTATAAAATATATATTTTTATAATATGTAAAAAATTATTAATTTTCAAATATTATTTACAAGTATATTTTTAAATTTTAATTATTTAAAAATATTTTTTAATATTTTTTAATTATTTTAAAATTTTAAAGTAAATAAGTTATTTCTATAGTGCAATTTCATCATTTTTAATAGTAAGTCAATTTGTTTTTGTGACAAAGGTCTAAATAATCCGTTATTATAAGAGCAAGGACATGAATGACCTATTTTTGAGCAAAAAAAAAGAAGAAATATTTAAATAAAAAAATTAAGAGTTAATCCAATCTAAAATTATGATTATTTAATATTGGGTTAATTTTTTTTATTTTATTTTTTGGACTAATTTTATACAAATTTCAACATATAATAAAGAAAATATAAGAAAAACAACATCATTTATTAGAATAAGGTAGACTCAAATTGTCTTGATAATTTTCTACTAGATTTATAATCCAATCTGAATTAAGGGCGTTAATATTGGTTCAAGAATACTGTCTCTCCTAGGGTTTTGGATTTTTTTTTTCTTTCAAATTTAAATTTTGGACTTTAAGACCTATAGTAGCACTAGATTTACCACCTTTCTTGAGCTATCTTTTAGTTCTTAAGTTTTTTTTTTTTTTTTTTATGGATTCAGCTGTTTTCTTTTACAAATTCAGTTGTTTTCTTTTACAAGTTTAACCTCCTACGGTCTTTTTCGTATTCAATTTCTAGGGTGGATTGTTTTTATTTTGTAAATCTAGTTTCAGGGCTTTCAAAGAAGGCTTGCAGTTTTACGGTAAGCATAATTTCAGTTTTCTATGATTTTAGTTTCAGATTGGTGCCTCAAGATTATCTTCCTATTTTTAGAAGTAAGTCAATCTATCTATGACTATCCCGATGAATTGTTATTAGCTCTGCATCATCCCCTTTTTGGTTATTCTTGGTCAGTACCCAAGGAATGAAGCGTGTTGATATCTTAGTTTGCCTCTCTTTTCAAGCTCTTTTTCATTGTTATATTTGAGTTTTTATCTAAATTGTCTCTTGCTATGATGCTATATCCTATTGTTTCCTCAGATGTTTAATTTCTTACATCTTGCTAACTTACTTCTTCTAGAGCGTTAAACTCAAGGATTTAGTCTTTGGCCATGTGGTAGGCTTCTTTTTTTTTGTTTTTCTTTTACCCTTCTGTAAAAGGTTTACTTATTCTTGCTCCTTAGCTCTATGGGATATGGGAGAGATTGATAGTCTTTTATTTGTGTCTTGGCAATTTCAAGCTTTATGTAATTCTTTGTATTTTTAATGATATTATCTATTTTTTTTGACAAATAATAAACCTTTTTTTGGGCCGATTTATTATCCACATGGATGAACACATAATAATTATCACATATTTATTACCGCAATATATTCTCAATTCAGCCATATAGCAATCTTCTTTTGGGCCGGTATGCTACCCGCAATGAATTTTAATACACCTGTCTAATATCTCAAATAAATCAATTTACACAATAGAGGTCACTTTGATGACTTTTTGCTTCAATTAATTTATTATTAAAAATATTAAACACAATCAGGACTAAAATACCAAAATTTAAACTCAGTTGAATTAAATTTTAAATTACAATCAAAATTGCAATTTTAAAATTAAATGAATTTTTTTTAAATAAAAAAAATAAAAAGGAATAAGGTAAATTTTTTTTTTTAAACGTTTATTGTGTTCTTCTAAACCAAAACGAAAAACAAAAAAAAATTTAAACGTTTACTGTGTTCTTCTAAACCAAAACAAAGAACAAAAAAAATTTAAACATTTACTGTGTTCTTCTAAACCAAAACGAAGAAAAAAAAATTTAAAACGTTTACTGTGTTTTTCTAAACCAAAACGAAGAACAAAAAAAAATTTAAACGTTTACTGTGTTCTTCTAAACTAAAACGAAGAATAAATTTTTTTTTAATTAATTAATTTACATAATTAATTAACTAAATTAATTAATTCCAGAAAAAATCACAAACCCAAAATTGAAGTCTAAAAAATTCAATTTTTCTAGAATTAATTAAAATAATCTCAGTAATTTAATCCAAAAAACAAATCAAACCAAAATTGATTTCAGATTACTAATTTCGATTCCAAATTAATTCTAGAAAATTACAATCACCGAATTAATTTTCTAGAATCAAAATAATAATCAATACCGCAATTTAATCGGAAAATCTAGCAACCTAGCATAGGGCTCTGATACCAATTGAAAGGGGGAGAAAACATGATTCCTCTAAAAACCTAAATCATGCATAGATCACTAGATTATTCAAATTAAATTGCAAAGGGCTAAATTGCATACCTGACATCATCGTATGTTGAAGCTGAAGACGATTTTGGAGTTTGTCGCCTTCCAGGGGATACACACTTTAAGTTTAGCGGAAGCACTACTGAAGGAACGTAATGTTCTCTTAAAATTGTTGTGTTTCTCTGGAGACCACGACCCCTTATTTATAACTGATGATGATGATTTCTATTTTGGTCCTTCAACAAAACAGAAATTCTTATCGGTCTCTACACTTATAATCCTATTACGAGTAGAACACCTCAATAGTCAATAATCCTAATTCGATCACAACTTTAATTTGACTATCTTAATTTGACTGCAATACACATTTAAATATTAAATATATTTAGCCCACATTTAGAATTAATTTTAATCAATATAAAATTAATTCTAACAATTCTTTGTATTTTTAATGATATTATCTATTTTTTGACAAAAAATAGTCTGAATTTTAAATATTTTGTATTTATATATTAACTAAATCTAATTTAACTCAAATTAATTGGACCGAACTAGACTGGACGGTGCTAATGGGTTCTTAGACAACCCTACTTTCTAACTAAATGTATATTTGATTAAAAAAAGCAAGGAAAAAAGAACGAAAGAAAGAAATCTTTCCTAAACTATTGTTTGAATGTGGGTAATTAGAGGTAAAGGAAGGGGAAGTAAATGAAATTTATTTTACTTTTTATTATTTAGAATAAATATTAGGAGAATAAATAAAAGTAAAAAGCGAGAAATTTATTTTTTTATTTACTCTTCAATTTCAAAATATTTCTCTTTAAAATAGAAAAAAAAGAGAACAAATACAGATAAATGATTGTTTAAATATATAAAATTACTATTCTAATCCTTATTTTCTTTTTTAAAACCAAGAAAAAAATTTAAATTATTTTTTTTAACATTATAAAAGAATAAATATATAATACATTTCACCAAAAAAACTATAAAAATTTTATAATAATATGCTAATCTATATATCTCAATTCTCAACCCATAAATACTTAATTTATCTATATGAGGTGAAGAGGATTGAACTTCAGTTTCTCCTACCAATCACACACGCAAACTATACTCACTAGGCCCAAATCTCTCCTTTATTTAAATTATCAAATAATAAAAAATAATTTAAAATAAATTTTATTTACATTAATCCTCACCCCTTGGTTAAATGAAATTTAATTTCTACTCTAACTTAGCCTCGTCCAAACGAAGGCTAAATTAAATTCCGTTTGAGAGTTTCCATAAAGAATAAACAAAATGAATAAAGGACAAGGTGGCATTAAATTATTGGAAGGTGCACACAACCCGCCAGGGCAGTTTCCGTTGTAACTTTCTAGTAACTGTTCAAATATCTGACGAATGGAATATAGAAAAATACTCTTTTCCCTCTTCTTCTGCTCCACTCTCTTTGCATTTTAATCCATTTCTGTTTTCACTTTCAATATTATTTTACAGAACTCCATAGCTATTTCTATATTTTTATTTTCTTTTTCTTTTCCGATGTAAAATTCATATCTATGGCAGCTTCTCAGAGCTTCTCTGTTTTTGCGATCAGAGCTCTGTCTCTACTTCAACTTATAATTACAGCTTTTTCTGTTCATTCCAAGAATAAGATTCCGTCTACTCTGGACGGTCCTTTTGATCCCGTCACCGTTCCTTTTGACGTCAATTTGCGTGGCTCCTCGGTCGATTTGCCTGATACAGACTACCGAGTTATCCGCCGAGTCAAAGGATTTGAACCAGAGCAAATATCGGTTTCTTTATCTTCTTCTTACGATTCTGTTTGGATCACTTGGATTACTAGTTCTCTTCTTTATTCACATTTAGATTTCTCATCAAATTAATTATTATTCTTCAAATTAATTAATTGTGAATTGTTGGATTTTGCAGGGGAATTTCAAATTGGTCATAATATAGTTCAATGTGAATAAAGAAGAGATAATTAATTAATTAATTATTTCAAGCTGAAAATCAATCATTTGTTGCTTATAGTTCTCGATTTGCATTTCCCATCTAAAGAAAGTGGATCTTTATCTACTCTTTACTACTCTTTCAATGCTGGAGGGATACATTTCATTATGCTTGGAGCATACATTGCTTACGATAAATTAGGTACTAAAAATGAAAGCAAGTAATTTATTCAGGTGAAGCACAATTTCATACAAGGCTCTTGATTATATTTTGAAATGTTAAAAGGAATTGAAATTGATTCAATCAATTTCAGTTTTTCTTTTTCATATTAATTCTACATTTTATTATAATGTAAGTTCTGATTTCTTTAATTCACAGCTGATCGATACAAGTAGCTGGAAAAAGACTTGGCTAATGTTGACAGATCACAAACTCCATGGCTTATAGCTACATGGCATCCACCTTGGTATAGTTCTTATAAAGCCCATTACAGAGAAGCAGAGTGTATGAGAGTGGCAATGGAAGAATTGCTTTACTCGTACAATGATGATATAGTCTTCAATGGACATGTAAGCGAAGATTAACATTTACCTGGTAGTAGATTGCACTAAAGATCACTAAATTCTGCATAATTTAGTAACTATGGATACAATTTACCTTTTCAAGTGAATGTTTTATTTTGATAACAATGGCAGGAGAAATTTTTTTTTCTTTTTTATCATTTCCAAATGATACTGTATATTAGACTGATTTGAGTCATTTCCTATTCCTATTTCTATATTTTAATGCGCCTAAAATAACTTTATATTGAATTTCTGATGGTTGCAATTTGCAAATTTCGATCCCCTCCATATGCATCTTGACACATATTGTTGGGAAAATCGCTATTTTCCCGCCCCTCGGACCGTCTTTAAGCAGGAATAAATGAGAAAATAAAATAACAATTGAGAAATTAAAGAGAATAAAACACAATGATTTAACGTGGAAAACTCCCGAATGGAGAAAAACCACGGTCGTTGTCTAACGACAACCAAGAAAAATATTCACTATGCGGCAAATTGTTACAACCACAAATTACAAAATATTTTTCTAACCGACACCCACAAAACAACCCCCAAATATTTATACTCCAAGGAACTCCAAGAGATTGATTCTCTAATTCCTAATATAAACTATTTGGTATTTAACCTATAGCTCTCCTTAAGCTATATTTTGTGTTTGCTTGGTGTATTTACAAATGGAGAGAATGAGCCTATTTATAGGCTTCAAATGCAAATAAATTGTCAAACTAAATTAGGTGAAAATTAGGCTAAATTAGGCACCTCCCATTTTCACCTCACATTTTTGACAATTTCTTCATTGTTAGGCACCTTGCATTTTTGACTTTCTTTATTTTTATTTTTCAATTTTGGTGTGCTACCACCAACAATCTCCACCTTGAAAAATAAAAACACAACATTGTCTGTTACCGACAATTATAATTCTTAACGTCAAGAATTAACATACTCCACCATAAAAGAGTATCGACACTTTGGAATTATTTCGCCAACTCCAAGAATTTTTCATCGGCCATGTCGGATCCCGCTAATAGTTTATGGTGCAACCCTCCTGTTGACTTTCCGAGAGTTCATTAGCCATCGACATAATTTTTCCACCACGCACCTTGCATCAACTGTCAACCAATGCAGCGCGCATTTCCGTGGACCAGCTACCAATAATCAGTCCTCTTCCATGGCATCTCAACGGGTAGCAATCATGCCATGAGGACACACTTCTCTCAACTACAGAGACAACTCATCATCTCCTTCGCCACAGGAGATCACATTGGCAGCAACAACGTTAGAGCTTCTAGCCGAATCAGCTCCACCGTTCGGGCAATCCTTCCTCACGTGTCCAGTTTGACCACACCCCCAGCAGACAACCTTCCTCTTTCCGGAGCCTTTATTCTTTTTCCAGATACCGACAGATAAAGCTGAATTCTCATAAGATTTATTTTCCATTTCATTCAGTCTTCTCTCCTCAGTAATGAGCTTACTAACCACATCCGCATACACTACTTCCTTACTACCATATTTCAGAACAGGCTTCATGTGCTCATATGTTGAAGGAAGTGACAGGATGAGCCGGAGAGCTTTATCTTCATCTTCGGTTTTCACTCCAAGAGTTTCTAATTCAGAGATAATACCATTGAGGACACTCAGGTGATCGGACAGCTTTGTACCTTCCGCCATTTTCAACGTATGAAATTGCTCTTTCAAATATAACCTGTTGGATATATTTTTTCCCTGATACAATTCTTCCAGTTTCTCCCACAGCTCCTTTGTCGTGGACAATCCAAGCACATTAGCAAGAACATTTTTTGCTAGACACATGCGAATTTGACTTGCCGCCTTGATATCCAGCTCCTCCCATTCTTCGTCACTAATCTTGGATTTTTCTGAGTCTCCACTGCCACCGCCTTTTTCTGAATTTCTTCCGCTGACTGGTTTACCCTGCAAAACCTTATGTAGTCCAGACTGTATCAACACGTCTTTGACTTGCACTTGCCACAGTGCAAAATTCATTCTCCCATCAAATTTCTCAATCTCGCATCTCATTGCCGACATGCTTACTTTGTGCTTAATAAAGGACCAGAAATAAATATTACACCAGGTAAATTCCCAGGTAAGAGGAGGAGTCACAAAGGTCTCACTTAAAATCCACTTGCCTTAGACTAAATTCGTGTCGTTTGACAGAATTTACCTCGACATGTAATTATTTATCTCACCACCAATACTCAAGCACACCAAAGCAAAACGGCTCCACCTTTTCCAAAGCTCCACCAGCTTAAAAACAAAAATAATTTTTAACAAAAATCTTTTCTGATGTGGAAGATCAGACCAAGCTGCAACCACAGAGCATACTAAGATTTTTGACAAAAAATTATAACACCTAAGCTCTGATACCACTTGTTGGGAAAATCGCTATTTTCCCGCCCCTCGGACCGTCTTTAAGCAGGAATAAATGAGAAAATAAAATAACAATTGAGAAATTAAAGAGAATAAAACACAATGATTTAACGTGGAAAACTCCCGAATGGAGAAAAACCACGGTCGTTGTCTAACGACAACCAAGAAAAATATTCACTATGCGGCAAATTGTTACAACCACAAATTACAAAATATTTTTCTAACCGACACCCACAAAACAACCCCCAAATATTTATACTCCAAGGAACTCCAAGAGATTGATTCTCTAATTCCTAATATAAACTATTTGGTATTTAACCTATAGCTCTCCTTAAGCTATATTTTGTGTTTGCTTGGTGTATTTACAAATGGAGAGAATGAGCCTATTTATAGGCTTCAAATGCAAATAAATTGTCAAACTAAATTAGGTGAAAATTAGGCTAAATTAGGCACCTCCCATTTTCACCTCACATTTTTGACAATTTCTTCATTGTTAGGCACCTTGCATTTTTGACTTTCTTTATTTTTATTTTTCAATTTTGGTGTGCTACCACCAACACATATGGCATGTACTTCTTAACCTGAGCATGTTTTATCTCGAGCACATTAACAACCTTATGTTAATAATCAATTTCCAGGTTCATGCGTGTGAAAGATCAAATCGAGTCCACAACTACGAATTGGATGAATGTGCTCCTGTATATATTACAGTGGGAGATGGGGGTAACCGAGAAAAGATGGCTATTGAACATGCTGATGAACCTGGCAAATGTCCAGAGCCATCAACTACTCTTGATCATCACATGGGTGGCTTTTGTGCTACAAACTTTACAACAGGCCCAGCAGACGGTAAGTTCTGTTTGGAACGGCAAACTGATTACAGTGCGTTCCGGGAATCTAGCTTTGGCCATGGAATTTTGGAGGTACTCTGTCTTTCTCTGAATGTTCTGTCTCTTCAATTTTTAGTTGTACTACGAAAGTACAACTTGTATGATCTTAATGCAGTTGCATCATCAGTGAAGTCCCAAAGGACACGGACATGAAAATATTGATTCTAAAAGGCATAATGATATGCCTAAAAGCATGGCTTTTTAAACTGTGGCCGTCATGGCAATGACAAACTCAGTCATGGTTTAGCGGTTTGTCAAAATAGAATGATCATAGTCAATCCTGTCGTGAATTTATTTAGAAAAGTTCCAGTATTGGTTAAGTATATCAAGATCACTGTGTTTCACTTTACATTTACATTATTCCTATACATTAGTTAATATTAAAAACCATATTTGAAAGCGAACTTAAGAGTTTAAACAATGGAATAGGAAAAACTCCTGAAATCAACTCTTGATACTCTGAAAAGAGCTACTGGGTAGAAAAAGCAGCTGAAGAAACATGTTCAATGTTATTCATGTTATTGCCAAAGATTATAAGATACAGAATAGATTGCCATTGATATTTGATGTATGTATTTCGTATCTTATCAGGCTAAGGCTGTAGAAGCTATTCATACTGACAACTGAGAAAATGTTCAAATCATGGCTGAAATGAATAGCTTGATCTAACGGCAATGTTATCAAAAGTTATTTTACTTTCAGTGTGAATTGGTGAAGAATGAGACTTGGGCATAAGACATGGCACCGGAATCAAGAATCTGACAGTAAAATTGGGGATCGAATTTATATAGTGCGGCAACCTGATAAATGCACTACTAAGCGTTAGTTCATGGACATGTATGTGGTTTTAGTAGGAAATTCTGATCAATGAAAGCTCTCAACTTCTTTAACATGATAGAGATCGTGGGAGAGGAAGTACAGATAAACTTTTGACAAGTATATGCAGAGAAATATAGCTGGGGCCGCATCTTGTCTTTGATGATCATCCCATATATACAACTAAACCCACTACAAAATCACTAGCCATCACTGCATTGGAAAAGGCAATTAGAGAGTGCTATTAGACAATATGTAGTTTATAACACAAGACAATTCTGTCTCTGTCCTGATATTATTGGAGTTTGGTGAGTCTCCAAACCCATATACGTATCTAGTTTGGCTCCAAATTATATTACTATAGAATGGGAATCCTGAAATTACAAAAGAAAGGGGACATGCTTATAATTTGGACAAGCACATATTTGGAAAGAAATGGGGAGGAAGCAGGTATAAGATTCCATTAACAAAAGCACAATACAACCAACAACTATACAGGGTTGCTAATAGTAGCAAAATGACAAGCAAAAAGGCAAATGGCTGGATTCTCAATCTTTTGAACCTGTAGATCATAATACAAGTGAGGTCTACATCAAGGTGGTGGAGTTCTAATCTTGGGCAAAACATAAACTTTATTTATGTTATATTGGGCAAGGCATTTTTAACAAGTTATGGCTATGGTCTGTAAATATATATATAAAATTTGTGTTCATGATCCCTGGTCTAGTTAGTAAACTGTATCTATAATTTGAAGATTTGTAAATTGTATCTATGAGCATTTATAAGATTGCAATGATGAGAGAAAGGAAAAGCAGATATTTAAGCCAAGTCAAATGTATAAAGGACGAAGATCAACGGGTGTTGACAGGAGATGTTGAGATTAAGGAGAGGTGGAAGGCTTATTTTGAGCAGTTATTCAACCCTGAACATGAACAAGATTTTCAAGGTCTTCATATAACAAATGGTTATATCAGCTGGTCTAGGAGGATCTTGCATAGTGAAGTAAGAGAAGCCTTGAAGTATATGAAAGTTGGTAAAGTTTGTGGCCCGGATGGTATTCCTATAGAGGTTTGGAAGAACCTTAGAGAGGTAGGAGTTGCCTGGTTAACTAAACTCTTTAATGCTATTGTGAAAGGACGTAAGATGCTGAATGCCTGGAGGAAGAGTATCCTGGTACCCATATATAAAAATAAGGGAGACATTCAATGTTGTACAAATTATCGGAGTATCAAACTTATGAGCCATACTATGAAATTATGGGAAAGGATTATTGAACACAGATTGAGGAAGCTTACAAGAGTTTCGGAGAATCAGTTTGGGTTTATGCCAGGGAGATCTACCATGGAGGCTATTTCTCTTCTAAGAAGACTAATGGAATTGTATCAAGAGAAGAAGAAAGATCTCCACATGGTATTTATTGACTTGGAGAAAGCCTATGATAGAGTACCAAGAGAAGTGTTATGGTGGGTTTTGAAGAGGAAAGGAGTCAGCGGCAAATATATCAATATCATCAAGGACATGTATGAGAATGCATCCACTAGTGTGAAAACACCTGGTGGAGACACTGAGGCTTTCCCCATTACTACCGGATTGCATCAAGGTTCGGCCATGAGTCCATATTTATTTACCCTGGTTATGGACGAGCTAACCAGAAGCATACAAGACGATGTTCCTTGGTGTATGTTGTTTGTTGATGACATTATTTTAATTGATGAGACTAGTGCTGGTGTAAACCGTAAGTTGGAAGTGTGGAGAAAAACCCTCGAGGACAAGGGTTTTAAGTTAAGTAGGAGTAAAACGGAATATATGCACTGTGAGTTCAGTCTAAGGAAGAAGCAGGAACATGAGATTAAGTTGGATGGAGTTTTGGTTCCTAAAACCAAGCAGTTCAAATATTTGGGTTCGGTGTTCCATAATGATGGCCGTATAGATGAAGATGTGGCTCACAGAATACAAGTAGGGTGGTTGAAGTGGAAGGGTGCGACTGGGATTCTATGTGATAAGAAAATACCTGTGAAAGTGAAAGGTAAATTCTATAGGACGGTTGTTAGACCTGCGATGCTCTATGGTAGTGAGTGTTGGGCACCAACGAGACAACATTTGCATAAGATGAGTGTGGCAGAAATGAGAATGCTAAGATGGATGTGTGGACATACCAGACTGGACAAAATTAAGAATGTTCATATTCGACAAAAAGTCCAAGTAGCGGATGTCGGAGATAAGGTGAGGGAAGGAAGACTTAGATGGTATGGGCATGTTTTAAGAAGACCTCCTAATGCTGCGGTTCGTAAGTGTGAGAATTTGTTGATTGAGGGGGCTAGAGGTCGTGGAAGACCTAGAACTGTGTGGAAGGAGGTGATAGCAAGAGACTTACGTGCCTTAGATCTTGATGCGGATTTGATTAATGACAGACTTGAATGGAGACGTAAAATCCGTGTCTTGGAAGGGGTCTAAGGCTGGAGTATCTTTTTTGGTGTCTTTTGAGCTTATTTTGTTGAGGATCCATACAGTCGACCTCAACTTGTTTGGGACTAAGGCTTAGTTGTTGTTGTTGTTGTAGAATTTAGTTCAGTTAATGAGTTTGCTTATGTTTATCGTGAAGCAATTTATTCTTTTAAAAAAATGGGAATGTAATTCTTTTTATCTCCTTGTTGGACATGTCAAATTTCAAATTTAATAAAGATGGAAAGTGTTAAATAATATGTGGATAACTATTTATTAGATTAATATTATTCTATTAAGATTATGATTAGTATTCTATTCAAATTAAAATTTAATTGTAATCTTTCTTCTTATCTAATTTTTACTTATACCACTATAAATATATCATTATAGATGGTTCATTAGAGATAATTGATAATAAAGAGATTTCTCTAATTTCTCATTCTCTTTATATCTTCTCTCTTCTTTTATTTATAATACGTTATTAGCACGATAGTCTTTTCAAATTATAATTGTAAATGGAGAAAGATTTACTTTTTCTAATTTGTAAGAAAAAATTTATATCTTTTAAATTAAGGTACGCTTTTATATTTAATTTATATTTTTTTGATGATAATTAATTTTGATTAGATTGAAATTTAGGATTTTTTTTTTCAATAAGTGGTATTAGAGCCATCATATTGAATCATTAAGGAAAGTTTATTTCTATGAAGTTATAAAATATATATTGTTTGATTTTATTGTATCATTGGTTTTCGTATATACAATATATAATATTGAGTTTTCATAAATTCTATTGATTTATTATACATATGTAAAGAAAGATAGACAATTTGAAAGTTGTTATATCATTGGTTAAGCATATATGGATATTCATGTTGCAAATTATTATTGGCTAATATTTGTGCATATATAAAGACAAACTTAACTTTTGATTAGTAACATACTCATTCTTCATATATAGTAAATACAATGTTGCAGAGTTAATTTTTTTTATTATTTATTTATTCAAATTAAAGACTTGAAGTTTGTATATACTTGATTGAACAAATAGATATTTATTAATTTATTCAAGTTGAAGACTTGAATTTTATACAAAATAATATATTTATTCTTTGATTGCTATAAAAAAAGTTTAATTTTTTTACTCGATTTTTTATATTGTTTTGCAATACAATTTTTTTTAATAAATCCACATTATTGGATTTTGCTGGTAACATTTCATTTTGTATATATATATAATGAAGTTCTTGTTTATGTATACATATATAACATATTGATTCAAGAATATATATGTATATATTGAAGATAATATATTGAGTATATTACCAATATTTATATATTGTTAAAATAAAGAATAAATAAATTTTTAAAATTGTATTTGTGAAATTTAAATTTGATATGTTTACATATTAAATATCATAAAATTTAAATTTATTACTTTTGATATTTTCTGATGAAATTATATGTTATAGGTACTTAATAATGAGATTCACCTTGATATTGTGAATTTTAGAGATATTATAAAAAGGAAATCAAGCATTCTCGCAAGATCGCTTAAAAGTAATAATTTTTCTTTTGATTACTCAAATGAGAAATTAAAAATTGATTATCTCATTATTAATTATTACAGTCTTTTTGATGAATATTAAATTTTTTTATGCCTCAAATATGCTTCTACAGTAGCTATATTGAGAGCAAAAAATTACAAAATATTATGAACTAATTTTTTTTATTTGTCTGTAGCTAAATAAAATTTTTAGCTTTTGATGAAAAATAATTAAACTCGTCCAGCTGACTTAACATCATTTTCTGAAGTGAATGTGATATCTTTTCAAGACTATAGATGAGAATCTTGATAAAAGGGTCATGGTGAATTTTTTTTAAAAAAAGCAAAAGTGCTAGCATAATATCATTTCCTAAAGTGAATGTGATATTTTTTCAAAGACCATGGATGAGATCTTGATGAAAATATTATGGTTAAAATTTTTTTTCCTAGCAATCTTGAAATCAAAAGTGTTAATTCTCATAATTATTCATGATCATAGAATATTGTTATAATTAATATTAACAAAAATTAATATTAATAAGATATCTGATTCTGCAAATGTGGTTGAAAACTCCAGAAAAATTCACCTTATATTTTGAATTTAAACATTCTAAATTTGAGAAAAATAATATTTGAATGATACATTATATTCAAATAGATCCTGAAGAAATCTATTAAGTTTTAAAGAATACATTGCAATGGATATTCTATTGAAACAAAGTGAAAAAGATATTGAGTTTTTATATGTTAACTCTATGAATTTGAACCAGAAGTTTATATTTAAAAAATTTTAAATTTCTTAACTAGATTGTACTTTATAAAAAATAAAGATGGCTGAGCTATACTATATGCACCGAAAGTGCATAGATCTCAAAATTCTTATCCTTTGGCATGATCATCTTGGTCATTCATGTTCAAATATAATGTGACATAGTATTGAGAATACAAATGGACATCCACTAAAAAAATTAGAAAATGATTTTACTTGATGATTACTTTTGTACTTCTTGTAATCAAAATAAATTAATTATGAGACCTTCACCAACTAAATTATATTTAGAGTCTCCTGAATTTTTATAAAAATAAATGAGGATATTTGTGACCTTATCCATCAATCTTGTAGACCAATTAGATACTTTATGATTTTAATAATTGCTTTAACTAGATGACCATATGTTTATCTATCATCAACTCCTAATATTACTTTTGCTAAATTTCTTACTTAAATTATAAAGTTAAGGTCAATGATTCTTAATTATCATATCAAGACGATTTTTATAGATAATGCATATGAGTTCACTTGAAAAGTATTTTATGATTATATTACCATTGAATATTTTATTGTATATGTTCATACTCGATATGGTTTAGTTGAATTATTATTAAGTTTTTACGATCACTTATTATTCTTATGCTTATAAAATTAAAACTTTCAATATACGTTTGGATACATATTATTATTTATATTGCACCTTTAATTTATATTTGATTATCTGCATATCACAAGTTTTTTATTTTGCAACTTGTGTTTATCTGAATTAATGTCTTATTTAGAATTTGCAATATTAAAATTTTTTGTTGCAGTGTATATATTTTTATTGCATCACCTTAAAGAAATAAAATGAATTATCAATATTATCTTCATATCTATGTAGGTTTTGATTATTTATGATATTATGGACCTTTAATTTTTCTAAAACAAGATTTTTAGTGAGTTAATTTTCACTCCATTAGGAGAAGATAAAAGTAAAGGGTCAAAAGTACAATAGATTAGTTGGAATACACCAACTTTATTCAATCTTGAAGCATGCACAAATTAATATGAATTGAAAATTTAAAAACTAATTCGTTTGTATAATGTTACAAATCAGTTACCAGATATATTTACAAATACTCAGTAGGTGTTCAAATCACATATTCCAGCTGCTAATACTCTTGCTCGATTGATTGTCCCTATAAGACATCTTATTAGTGTGACAGCTAATAGATATAATATACATCTGAAGCGTAGTAGACTACTTAGTTTAAAATATTAATTTTTAAGATAAGAAAAAATGAATAATTTCAAATGACACTCCTGAAGAGGTCAAAAGTAACATAAGTTAATAACCATATATTTCTAGATAAGTAACCCCAGAAGTAGTTCTAATACCGAAAAATTATGAGATCTCATTAAAATCTAGAAATATGTGGAAAAGAAATGAAATTATTGTTGATAATATATTTGCATATGTTGCTATTGAAATTATCAAAATATGTTTGAGTCTAAAAATATTTAAAATTATAGACATCGACGTGATTGACCAAAATGGAAAGTAATCAAGGTCGAGCTTGATTCATTTGCTGAACATATAATATTTAGACTAGTAGTCTAGATATCAGAAGATGTCATATTCATGGGTATTGTATGTAAAAGGAAAAAATCATATGAGATTATGAAAAAATATATTTTCTCTATTATAAATGCAATTACTCTTAAAATTAATTTTGCAGCTCCTAAAGGGTTTGATATTATATTATAATTTGCTCATATAACTTTTAAGATAAATGAGTTAAATGAAATTATGATATGCAAGAAACAACTTGTAGTATAAGAATTCTCACAAAATTCTTATATAGATTATAATAAGACATATTCTCCTATCATTGATGTTATTATCTTTAGATTTTTTATCAGTTTGATAGCCTTTGAAATGTTTGACTAATATTTGATGGATGTTGTGACAGTTTACTTATATAGTTCATTAGATAATGACATATATATGTAAATTCCTAAAAGATTCAAGATGCCTGGAGCATATAATATATTGATAAATATACTATATTGAGTTTAAATATTTTAAAATAAGCTGGGTGGATGTGGTATAGTCTCCTATTTGAATACTTAGAGAAAATAGATATGAAAATAATTTTATTTGCCTATGTATTTATATCTGAAAGATAAATACATGATTTATCATAGTTGCAGTTTATGATTTAAATATAGTAAGAACTCTAGAAGAGATCTCAATTACTGCAGACTATTAGCAAATGAATTTAAAATGAAAGATCTTGAAAAAATAAAATTTTGTCTTGAATTTCATGTTGAATATCTGTCAAATAAAATTCTTCTCCATCAATCATCATATATTGAAAAAATCTTAAAATAATTTTATATGGATAAATCTTATCTATTAAGCACTTTAATGGTTATTCATTTTCTTGATGTAAAAAGAGATTATTTTCTCCCTCGAAAAGATAATTAAGAGATTCTTGATCCTGAAGTATCATATCTCAATACAATATGTGCACTTTTATAATTTGCTAATAATATAATATCAGATATTACTTTTGCAATTAACTTGCTTGCAATGTTTAGTTCAGCTCCTACTAGAAGACATTGGAATGGAGTGAAATAAGTTATATGCTATCTACATGGCACATCCGATATAGATTTATTTTTTTCGAAAGGAATAAAGTCTAAATTGGTAGAATATGCTGATATCTTTTTGATCCTCATAAAGCTCGGTCTCAAACAAGTTATATCTTCATATGTAATAATACTGCTATTTCATGGCGATCTGTAAAGCAAACAATTACTGTTACTTCATCAAATCATTCAGAGTTATTAGCTATTCATGAAGTTAGTCGTAAATGTGTATGGTTGAGAAGTTTAATTGAACATATTAGAAAAACATGTGGATTACCTATAGAAAGTAACCAACCAATAATATTACATGAAGATAATGCAACACGTATTGTACAATTCAATAAAGGCTACATAAAAGGTGATAGAACTAAACATATATTACTAAAGTTCTTTTATACTCATGAGCTCATGAAGGAATGAAAAGTAGATATTTGTAAAGTTCATTTAAGTGATAATCCAGCAGATTTATTTACAAAGGCATTATAGACATTAATTTTTAAAAAATATGTACACAATATTAGTATGCATTCAGTTAAAAATATGTCTTAGTAAATTGTATTTTTTAGAAAAAGTTACCTGTAAATATTGTACTATTTTTTCTTCACTAAGTTTTTATCCTACTGAATTTTTGTTAGCAAGCTTTTAACGAGCAAATTCTTAAAGATAGTCATCCAAAGAAAAATGTTAAATAATATGTGGATGATTACTTATTAGATTAATCTTATCCTATTAAGATTATGATTAGTATTATTATGTTCAAATTAGAATTTAATTATAATCTTTTTTCTTATCTAATTTCTACTTATATCAATATAAATATCATGATTTATTAGAAATAATTGATAATAAAAAAATTTTTAATTTTTTATTATCTGTATTTTTTTTCTTCTTTTATTTATAATAGAAAGTTATTTTTTTATTAATTAGTTATGGGAGATAGAAATCTAAAATTTAAATTAGAGATTCTGATTATTATATTTTGATTGACAGATAAAAAGCTAATTGATTAATAAATGTTGAATACAAAAATTTAATAAAATATAGTTGATAATATCCATCCAAATTCCAAAAGAGTCGAATCATTAGTCTAATTAAAAAACCTTTATTTTAATAAAGAAAATGGTCCCCAATCCTTTGATAAATAAATCACATTATTTATTTGATTGTTTGTAGTAGTATGTCATAGGCAATTACTTAGAAAAAAAAATTAATAATAGAATATGTTTGAATCCAAACTAGCATGACCTGTCAGTTGTTGGCATTATCCAATCAATCTTCTGAGCTAAATGCCAAAGCTAGCAACTCTTTTTTCCATCCACAAATGCAGGATTTTCTCATTGAATTTTTTTTTACCATTCCCCAAATTTATCCAAACAACCCTTTAAAAATTCGATAGTAATCAATTTTTTTTTTTAATTTAATCAACCTGATCTTACGATTTTACTTCCAATATCTTTTCGAAAAATTTGACTCACAATCCTCCAAGTAAAAAAAAAATCTTTATAATCACCCAATTAAAACTAAATTGATCAATATAAAATGAAATAAAAGATATTTTCAAAATGATAAAAAAAATGTTTACACAAATTTGAAATTTCTTGTCATAGTAGTAATAACATTGCAAAACGAAATTTCTTGTCATTGTTGTAATAACATTGCAAACTGAAAAATTAAATTAATGACCGTGATCTTATGATAGTAATCAATCTTTTTTTTTTTAATTTATTGACTTTGATCTTATAATTTTATATCTATTCAAAAATATAAATCATACCGTAATAAAGAGAATTTATATAGTCGAATTTAATTAATTTAAAATTAAAATTTTATTAAATTGAATGAATTTAAGTTAAAATTAAATTTATCAATGTAAAATAAAATAAAGGATATTTTCAAAATGAAATAAAAAAATGTTTAAACAAATTTGAAATTTCTTGTCATTGAAGCAATAACATTGCAAAATGAAATTTCTTGTCTTTGTAATAACATTGCAAACTGAAAAATTAAAAGAAAAAAAATAAAAGGAACTAAAAAATATCAAGAATTTCAACAATGAAGCCATTGCAAAGAGGGCAGTTACCCCTTTGTACCCAAAGCTCTCTTGAACATAACCTGCAAAAGGTATGACCGCAGGGGATAAATGCCGCACCTTTATGTCTAACCATGCACACGCAGCATGTATGTTCTATCCCATCACGGCCGTTCATCTCATCATCATCATCATCTTCCTCTTCTTCTTCCTCGCCTTCTTCAAATTCATCTCCCATTGTGTAACTGGATCCCACAAATCCCATCTGTCTATCTGTCTCCTCCAACAAGTCCATTAATGACATCCTTACTGGTTGCGCCTCCACTGACCCCGCGTTCGTCGGCGATTCCTCCTCCTCATCATCATCACCGTGCTCCTCCTGCTCTAATGCAGCTGCTGCTGCTGCTGCTGCGGCTTGAGCTGCTGTCTCTGCCTCTGCTGCTTCCTGAGCCACTATTGCTTCCCTCGCCGACATTGTTCTCTCCTCTGTCAATACCGCACCTAAACGGCGGCTACTTTGCCCTGGCTCTTCCTCGCTGTCCATGAACTGAGTTAACTCGGGACTCCTAATTGAATTCCGCCTCGACATTTGCGCTCTGAGACTCCGTGAAGGAGGCTCATCTCCCACCGCGTAGAATTCATCCAACCTCATTGACTCGGAAGGAGTCAGTCCTGATGAACCGAACCGAGAGGAGTTCCGGCGAGACATTTGTGGTCTGTGACTGGACATCGCCGAATTATCATTAGAGTCATCGGCGTGAGTTGAATCGCCTGAGCTGACGGAGGAGGAGACAGTAGTAAAACGCACCGAATTCCGGCGGGACATAAAGGATCTTGATTGCTGGTAATTATTTGTATAACTATGATTGTTATTCTGGATAGGAATATCGGAAGCCGGAATAGGAACAGAGGAGGTCCAAGCAGAACCGGATCGCTTCAGACGAAGACGTTCTCTGAACGCTTTCCAGGTTTTCTTATCTTTTTGGCCAAACACGGAGCCTTGGTGAGGCTCTTCATCGCGGATTATATCTAAAAGAGTTCTGTTAACCTGAGACGGCGTTTGAGCCACCGTAGTAGCTGGCCGCTTCTCAGCCCCCAACACGGCGTCGAGAGTCAAGCCGGCTAGCTCTCTGCTATTCTCAAGCGCTGACATTTGATCTAAAAGAGTGATTCTCCGGTCGCGACCACCACCACGCCGACCTTCTTCCATAAAAAGATACAGGTACAAAATCCAAGACAAATAGGAAACAATTAAAAACTCCAAGAAAATTAAAAAAACAAAGATTGAAATGGGTATTTAAATTCCCGAATTCTTCTAGAATTCAAGAAAATGAAAAAGAAAGAGGAACCCAACAAACAAATAAAGAAAATAAAAATCTGTTTGGGAGGAGTGAAAATGAGAACCTACAAACAAAACAAAAAAAGAAAAAGACCCGGAGATCTAAATGGAAACTGAAAAATTAGCATTGGATACCTTCGCTTTGGTTTTGTTGGTAAAGAGGGTACTTGTATCAGGCAGATCTCTCTTATATATATTTTCACTGCAGCCTCAGAATTACGTACCTGAAAAAGAAAAAGGAAAAGGAAAAAGAAAAGAAAGAAAAGGTAAGATAAATTTGACCAGAAGCGACAGGATATGTATTAAGAGGAAAATAAAAGAGAGGAAGGACATGCACCAAAAAGAGCCAAAGACAATGCCCTCTCTCTCTGTTATTTTGGTTTTGTTTCTTAGTTTGTTTCTCTCTCTAATATCTCTGTGGTGATGATACTTTGAAATGGTGGGAAAGAAAAAGGAGAGTTTTTGTAGTAGAGCGATTCTCTTGGGAACATCAAGGTCCTTATTCATTTCCATTTTTTTTTTTTAGTTTTTTCTGGATTATCTTGTTAAGAAAAATTAGTATTGGGTCTATTAATTTCACCTATAATTTAAATATTATTAGAATTTTCATTTTGGGTGAATTATTCAATTGAGTCAAATCGAGTTTATAAAGTGTTAAATTTAAATAGGAAATGTTGAAATTTTTTAAAATTTATTATTATTTTGAATTTTGAATTTTTTTTTCAATAAGCTTATTAATTTTTTAAAAATAATATCGTATATGTATTTTTTGAAATGTTGATTCACAGCTCTCCTTTATAAATTGAATTTATAAAAAATGAAATTTATAAGTAGTGAGAAAATTTTAAATAATTACAAATATGTGATTCAACTCATGGCCCAATGTTTAGGAGATGAACTAAGAATTAATATATTGATTAAAAAAGTAAAATTTATTAAATATAAATTAATTTTGAAAGATTATTGTCTGGATTTTCAGTAATGAAACAATAGAAATCACAGTCCATCGGAATTAATATTATTCCTAATATGATAAAGCATTTTAGTTTTTTTTTTTTTTAAAAAAAAAACTTGAATATTGCATGTACAAAGCCAATAAGCAAGATGAGTTGCTCCATTAGAAAGTTTCAATCTCTTAATAATTGTTAACATTGATTTTACAGCAAGGTTAAGAAAAGTCCAATCATATTCAATGATGCTTAAAGGCTCCCAATCATTGGAACTTTAGTGTGTGCCTAAAATAAAATTCGCAGCATCCAATGCCATTAATTATGGGTCGACCATGAACATAATTAAAACCACGAAATTATTGATTCCTTCTTACAATTTGTATTTCATTTGGATAATATCACAAATTAAACTAATTATGTTGTCTAAACTTAGACCAAATATATGATAAGAATGCTCCATATTATCTGCCAAATTTTCTTGTTAAATTTTTCTTCTACTAGTCTGAAAATATTCTAACAGTTTTATAAAAAATCATGGGATAAGGTGCAGATAGACTTTGTCATTTTTGCATAAGTATAAATTGGCAATTAAACTCTTTTTTTTTTTTTAAAAAAATTGTGTACATGTTTTTATAAAACAAGTTATTTAAGTCCCAGTTTAGACCGAAATTTTCACGGAATTTCTTTTTTATTAAATAATTTATTCATTTAGCGAATATATGCAAATAAGCACCCTAAATTTTAACAAATATATTCATTGATTTTTTAATTAGTTTTGGATTTAATTCAAAACTACATGAGTTTATCTGCACATCCTCCAAAATATCATTAATATTAAAATACATTTATATTAAATAAAAAATTATTATTTAAAGTTTCAAATCTACTATTAGTGAAAATATAATTTGGGTCATCTAGAGCCAAATTTTGAATTCATTGCCATTAAAATAAAGTCTCTATTAAATTGACATGTATTTTTATTCTTTACATGAATAATTGAATATACAATTTGGTAACGTGAACTAAACGTTTTGAATGAAAGATTTGAAGTTTTATTCAAAGAGCAATTAGTAGCCAATAATTGATGTTTTAGATTTTCAGCTATTGAATTAGTTAGCATTGACGGCAGCACACCAAAATTAAAAAATAAAAATAAAAAATGAAAAAAAAGAAAGTCAAAAATGCAAGGTGCCTAACAAGGAAAAAATTATAAAAAATGTGAGGTGAAAATGGGAGGTGCCTAATTTAGCCTAATTTTCACCTAATTTAGTTTGACAATTTATTTGCATTTGAAGCCTATAAATAGGCTCATTCTCTCTATTTGTAAACACACCAAGCAAACACAAAATATAGCTTAAGGAGAGCTATAGACCTAATTTAGTTTGACAATTTATTTGCATTTGAAGCCTATAAATAGGCTCATTCTCTCTATTTGTAAACACACCAAGCAAACACAAAATATAGCTTAAGGAGAGCTATAGGTTAAACACCAAGTAGTTTATATTAGGAATTAGAGAATCAATCTCTTGGAGTTCCTTGGAGTATAAATATTTGGAGGTTGTTTTGTGGGTGTCGGTTAGAAAAATATTTTGTAATTTGTGGTTGTAACAATTTGCCGCATAGTGAATATTTTTCTTGGTTGTCGTTAGACAACGACCGTGGTTTTTCCCCATTCGGGAGTTTTTCACGTTAAATCATTGTGTTTTATTCTCTTTAATTTTACAGTCATTACTTTAATTTTCTCATTTGTTCCTGCTTGAAAACGGTCCGAAGGGCGAAAAAATAGCGATTTTCTCAACAAGTGGTATCAGAGCTTAGGTGTTATAATTTTTGTCAAAAATCTTAGTATGCTCTGTGGTTGCAGCTTGGTATGATCTTCCACATCAGAAAAGATTTTTGTTAAAAATTAATTTTGTTTTTAAGCTGGTGGAGCTTTGGAAAAGGTGGAGCCGTTTTGCTTTGGTGTGCTTGAGTATTGGTGGTGAGATAAATAATTACATGTCGAGGTAAATTCTATCAAACGACACGAATTTAGTCTAAGGCAAGTGGATTTTAAGTGAGACCATTGTGACTTCTCCTCTTACCTGGGAATTTACCTAGTGTAATATTTATTTCTGGTCCTTTATTAAGCACAAAGTAAACATGTCGGCAATGAGATGCGAGATTGAGAAATTTGATGGGAGAATGAATTTTGCACTGTGGCAAGTGCAAGTCAAAGATTTGTTGATCCAGTCTAGAATTCAGGAAAGCCGATGGTAGTGGAGACTCAGAAAAATCCAAGATTAGTGACGAAGAATGGGAGGAGCTGGATATCAAGGCGGCAAGTCAAATTCGCATGTGTCTAACAAAAAATGTTCTTGCTAATGTGCTTGGATTGTCCGCGACAAAGGAGTTGTAGGAGAAACTGGAAGAATTATATCAGGGAAAAAATATATCCAACAGGTTATATTTGAAGGAGCAATTTCATACGTTGAAAATGGCGGAAGGTACGAAGCTGTCCGATCACCTGAGTGTCCTCAACGGTATCATCTCTGAATTGGAAACTCTTGGAGTGAAAATCGAAGATGAAGATAAAGCTCTCCGGCTCATCCTGTCACTTCCTTCAACATATGAGCACATGAAGCCTGTTCTGAAATATGGTAGTAAGGAAGTGGTGTATGCGGATGTGGTTAGTAAGCTCATTACTGAGGAGAGAAGACTGAATGAAATGGAAAATAAATCTTATGAGAATTCAGCTTTATCTATCGGTATCAGGAAAAAGAATAAAGGCTTCGAAAAGAGAAAAGTTGTCTGCTGGAGGTGTGGTCAAATTGGAACGGTAGAGCTGATTCGGCTAGGGGGTGTGGTCAAACTGGACACGTGAGGAAAAATTGCCTGAACGGTGGAGCTGATTCGGTTAGAAGCTCTAACGTTGTTGCTGCCAATGTAATCTCCTGTGGCGAAGGAGATGATACGGTTGTTCTGTAATGCAGAAAAGTGTGTCCTAATGGCATGATTGCTACTCGTTGAGATGCCATGGAAGAGGACGGATTATTGGTAGCTGGTCCACAGAAATGCTTGCGACATTGGTTGACAGTTGATGCAAAGCATGTGGTGGAAAAATGATGTCGATGGCTAATGAACTCTCGGAAAAGTCAACAGGAGGGTTGCACCATAAACTATTAGCGGGATCCGACATGGCCGATGAAAAATTCTTGGAGTTGGCGAAATAATTCCAAGTGGCGATACTCTTTTATGGTGGAGTATGTTAATTCTTGACGTTAAGAATTATAATTGTCGGTAACAGACAATGTTGTGTTTTTATTTTTCAAGGTGGAGATTGTTGGTGGTAGCACACCAAAATTGAAAAATAAAAATGAAAAATGAAAAAAAAAAAAGAAAGTCAAAAATGCAAGGTGCCTAACAAGGAAGAAATTGTCAAAAATGTGAGGTGAAAATGGGAGGTGCCTAATTTAACCTAATTTTCACCTAATTTAGTTTGATAATTTATTTGCATTTGAAGCCTATAAATAGGCTCATTCTCTCCATTTGTAAACACACCAAGCAAACACAAAATATAGCTTAAGGAGAGCTATAGGTTAAACACCAAGTAGTTTATATTAAGAATTAGAGAATCAATCTCTTGGAGTTCCTTGGAGTATAAATATTTGGAGGTTGTTTTGTGGGTGTCGGTTAGAAAAATATTTTGTAATTTGTGGTTGTAACAATTTGCCGCATAGTGAATATTTTTCTTGGTTGTCGTTAGACAACGACCGTGATTTTTTCCCATTCGGGAGTTTTCCACGTTAAATTATTGTGTTTTATTCTCTTTAATTTCACAGTCATTACTTTAATTTTCTCATTTGTTCCTGCTTGAAAACGGTCCGAAGGGCGGGAAAATAGCGATTTTCCCAACAGTTAGGATGTTTAATTTTTGATAATCGAGTTTTAGATACCCAAACAAATTAGATCACTTATGATTTTTTTTTTCAACATATGGTTATATTAAAAAAATATTTTATTAATTGGATGTTTCTCATTATTTATTATTTTATATAATAAATAAAATTACATATTTAGATATTTTAATTTCAAAAAACAATTTTAATGAATTATTATGCCTTTTGACTTAAAAACTTAAATATAAGTACGAGTTGAATGATTGTGTGTGATTTTCATCATCTAATAGTATATTACTCTCTTCGTCCTATAAAAATAGGCTCATTTTATTTTTTTCAATTGTCTCAACTTATAGTTCACTTACTATTTTAATAAATTAATTATTATATAAATTTTTTATAATATCCATATTTAATATTACTTATTAAATATATCTCATATTAAAGTAAGGATATAATAGAAAAAATATATGTAAATTTATATTTTTAATAAAAATAATTAATATTTTTTAATATTTATGAAATGATAAGTAAATCTATTTTTATGAAACGAAAAGATTATAAAAGATCAATAAAATCAAGAAATTTGTATCAAAAGCATAAAATTGGAATTTTATATTAGTGATATTTTTTATATTTAAAAATTCATTTTTGAAATCACTAAAATAAGTGTATTTTTAATTTTTTTTTAATATAAATTATAGCGAAATCCTCAAACAAATCCAAAGCAATAGAAGGAGGCTTTACAACAACACCAAAACATACAACATAAATATAATCTAAGAAGCAGAAAACTTAAACCATAAAATAGAAATAGGGACAAGAGCTTCAAACCCTATAGTCCATTCCTTAAAACAGCTTGAGCTATTGAGCAGCCAAAAGGCTCACAGAGAAAGATTATCAAAAATACTTTGATTGACGATGAAAACCTTGAACTAGCTTCTTGAACTTAAGAACCTCTTCAAACACAGGAAGAAACTGGGAATATCTTCATAAAAGTAATACTCCATCCTTTGTAGTTCATACTCTGCTTTTTATTAACACTCGTGCCTGCAAAAAAACCTCCACCATTGAGGCAAGGCCACCATGAAGGTGGGAGATAAAAGACCAAAAAAGGTTAGATTGAATAGATCTATAACCCAAAACCCTAAGATTATTAGAAAAACTATAGAGAAACCAAGAAAACCATAAAGAAATGTTAGTTTAAAAAATCCTAGAATTTAATGTTATATAATAAAAAAAATAAATTCAACAAAAAATTTAATTTTATTGTCTCATAATAACTTTTCTTTTCTTTTCTTTTTTTGTAAATTATCATTTTAAATTCGAGCCGGGTAAAAAATAAAGACGATAAAACTCTTTGTACCGAATTTGAATTGTATATCAAAAAATTTAAACTAAAAATTTTCAATAAAATTAAAATAATTTCTTATCAACTAATTTACTTACTAGTTGGTTCATAATAACCTTTTTCTAATAAAGTTTTTAGATAGCCACTGGCTGCGGGAAACTCTTCAATTCTATTTTTTTTTTTCAACAATGGTAAAATATGGGCAGCCCCTGAATTTTATCTATAATGTGCAATTGACTCCTTGAAATTTTATTTTATTCAATTGAATACTTTTATTTTTATACCAATTGTGTTTTTTATATTTTTTACTAATTTAAAAATATCATAAATTTTGTTATTTCAATTTATTTTTTCCACTTAATCAAAATTTTTACAAATCAGTTGAAGGAAAGAAAATGAATCATTTATTTATTTTTTTCTTTTTAAAGGCAATGATCCATTATTAAATAAAAAGTGGATAAATAAATTAAAGAATTTTATACTAACATAAAATATTATACTAACATGAAAAGAAAAATAAATGTAAAAATAAATGTTATTTTTAGATTAAATTAAATTAAAAGAAAAATATTTTATGTTTTAATTTAATATTGACATAAAATATTTTACTAATATAAAAAAATAAATATAGAAAGTGATTTGATCATTTTTGACAAGTAAAATAGAAACCCAACAAATTCCATAAATTAGAGTTGAGCTATCAAAACACTTATAAGTATTTTTAGTAGCCATTGTTCGGGATATTTAGAAATATAATTCTACATTTAATAATCATTGTCAGGATCAGCTGACTCTTGATAAATATTTTGAGCAGCTACTGTCCGAGTCTCCTAGAAACACAGCCATACATTTAATGATCATTTCTGGACCATCCAATTAATAAGGGTACCATAACTATGATACCATATCAAATTTTTATAAAATCATAGTAAATCAGGTAATAATTTCAATAAAAGTATATAATAATTTAAATAAGATAAGGCATATTAAACTTATAATAAATTAAATTTTATAACACAAAATAATTTAGATTATTTTAGTTAAATTATCTGTTTAGTTATATACTCATTATATTTTTTATAATTTTTAGATGTGAGATGAGTTTAATATTAATTGTTTAAATTTAGCCTTAAAGGCTATATTGACACCAATTTTTCATAATTCTTACATGGAAATTAAATCATATAGGTTTTTTTTCCTTTATTTTTAATTTTGTTTTTTATCTCAAAATTTATCTAAAAATATGAAATTTTTTTACAAAAATAAAACATTAGACGTTAATTTTAACAAAAAAAATGTTGAAGAGATGTAGTTGATCTTTTCTTAAAATCATAGGACTCAATTTAGCGTTAACCCTTTAATATATATATATATATATATATATATATATATTGCCAGTAGTACTATTGATTTATGGGATCTTCTCATTAATATACGTAAAATAAATATGGGATGCCGTCTTTAAATTTATTTAGCGGAAATTTTAGTTTTAATTGGTGCTAAATTAATTTTAATTTATATCGCGTGTCATATCATTTCAGAAATTGATGACAGCCACATCATTCACTATATCAATTTCATTAAATTTTTTGATGGAAAGAATGAATAGAAGGACAGTAATATCTGCAAAGTGAACATTTCAGAGATTACGGTGGTAATTATGATTACGGTTGAATTAACTATCACTGCTAATTTTAGTTCATAAAAATTATAAATTTTAACTTTAATTAATAAAAATCGATTTAATTAAAATTTATGTTCATAAATAGCGGGCCAATTTTAGTTTGAATTAACAGGTTAAACCAATTTTATTATTATTATTTTAAATTTATATTTTTAACAAAATTAACCATAATTAATAATATTTTTCAAAAAATTAAACACTTGACACATAAATTGAATAATATTAATTAAGTTAAATCTAATAATTTTAATTATTAAAAAATAATAACAAATTTACCATAATTATTATTAGTCTATTAATAACAAATAATAATAATAATAATTTTTTACAAATATAATTTTTTTATTTTAAATATATATATTTAACTACGTATTTAACTACATGTATAAACCTAAACAATGATGGTCATACATGTGAGTTCATCTTTTAATTTGTCTAGATGTGAGATTCATCTTAATTAATGCCTAAATTAACTCAAAATAATTTTTAGTTGTCTGAATTAAGAAAATCAACTTTTTTTGGTTTTTGAGGGCAGAAAATCAAAATTTAAAAATTGCACAAGGACAAAGATATCATTTCTCATTTATGTTTGGTAGGATTTGGCAAACTCTTATACAAAAATTGGAATCCACACTAATAATTTATTTCCAATTTTATATTTTTCAGAGTTTTATAATTTAAAATATTTAAAAAATTCATTCTGATTCTATGAATTCAATTCAATCAAATTAAGATAAGGGAAATTTTCCAAATAAATTACATAAACTAGCAAAACAATTGTTTTGGATAAAAATATATTTTTTATTCTTTATTTTTCTCTCATCTTCTATTTTCTAGGATCTCTCTCATCTCACTTTATGATACTTAGTTTTTTTTTTCTAATATTTTTTTATCAACTAATTTTTTATTATACTTTATAAATTAAATATTAATTATAAATATAAAATGTATTTGTCATTGTTTTATTTTTTAACAGTATTTATTATATTAAAAATATTTAAAAAATAAAAATAACTTATTTATATATTTATTTCAATATTAGAATATGAAATTCAATTAAATTTTATGTTTTAATTTGCTAAATATAAGAATTTATTTGCAAATAAATTTTATTTGAAATTAATTAATAAATGAATTTCACATTTATTCTGAAATGGCCATCATAATTAAAATTAATTTTTTTTATTAATTACATGAGGATTAGGGGGAATATATTGGACTCAAATTTAAGATTTAAGTAGAAGAACAACATTATTGACAATCAAGCCACAAGTTGGTGATTAACTAGAATTAAAATTAAAGCATATATGTAAATCAATTTTATTTAATTTCTTATAAATACAAAGCTTTAGTAATGAACTAGATAATTTAATTTGACAAAATTAAAATAAAAAATTAATATAGTGTCCAGCACTGATTCATATTAATGCTATTATTTAATAATTTAAAAAACTAACTGTACTCAATAAAAAATATAAGTTTCATAATATAATAAATTAGGTTTCATCATATAATTTTTAATTTTGAAAGATTTCAATGGTTGATAACAAAAGTTAAGTTTCGGTTTGGGTTGGTGAGCATTAAACAAGCAGCAATTTAAAAAAAAAAACTGAAAAAAGCATAATATTACATCAGCTTTGTGTTATATAAGATTCAGCATTAATGAACTCACACGCATGACCATCATTGTTTAGTTCTGCTGGGCCACCTGCAAGTCTCTTATTCCTTTATTATGGGATTTATTATGATAATTAATAATTATAAGGACCACAATATTAATATATTATGATGCAGTTTTACTATTTTTTTTATAGTAATTTTGAAGTTATTTAATAATTATTTTTCTAACTATATATTTTTTTTATAGTAATTTTGAAGAAATGGTCGAAACCACAGAATGCTTTGTGTAAAGCTCTAATCTGGACTAAAAGAAATGGATTGCAGAAAGAATTTGACTCAATATTACTAGTCCAAGCCATGAAGAACCCGAGAAAAAATGAGTCCTATTTTGGGTTATATGTATATATATATGCTGGAGGACTTGGTTCCTGGAGAAGACCATTATGCCTTAGAAAACTTCTACTTAGGATGTCTCAATGCAAGAATTACTTATTCAAGAAATTACTATTTATCGTTTTAACATAATATTATACATTTACTACCCTATAGATTCCTTCAACCATAAAATGCATCTACTGCAATTACATACACAAGAACCCATCAATGAAAGCCACATGAGAACAGACTAACACATGATATATTCATGGCTTTCAGCGATTGGAGAAAAAAAAAAGAAAAGAAAATAAAACAATACAGGATAGACAAATTTTTATACCTCACAGCTCAGAAACCACATCTGTACAACTTGAGCAAAATGGCCAAGTAGTTCCTGTTTATGATGTTATTCAAGAATTGGAAATAGGCATGTCTCCTAGAACTCCTTATCAGTAAAGGTCCCCATACTCCCCAGAATCCTACAGCAAATCCAATCCCCATCCCAGCATAAAGAGATAACAAAAAAACACAAACTCTGATTATATTTTATTTTTATTTTTACATCAACGCAAATGTATTATTTTTGTTTATGTTAAAAAAAAGTTTGATTCAAAACATCAAATATTTCTAGCATATGTAATTAGTTTTAAATACTTGTTTCAATAATATCAGCTAGCTGATATGGATAACGCTGATATGGATTACCTTATCAAACTACTATCAGAGGTGATTTGGCTGACAAAAAGGTAGTTTGTGCTTTGAGTTGTGGTAGTTGATTTTTAGGAAATCAGATTGCCTGTACGTTAGTGGTAGATGTGTTGCAATATTTTCTACAAGTATATTACACTTCTTGAATTTAAAAGGCTGTTTCTTGCAAATTGGCGAAAAGGTAATAAGTTCGTGTTAAAATTACTCAGTTAGTGTTGCTATTTAGGAGTGCTTTTGCATCTGTTTGCAGTTTAAAAATAAAAAAAGCAAAATAATAATACCAAATACCTTGCTGCAAAATTCAAGTGGGCTGGAGGACTTGGTTTCTTCGAGAAGATCACTATGCCTCAGAAGAATTCTACTTAGGAAGTTTCAATGCAAGAAAATTCTACTTAGGACGTTTCAATGCAAGAATTAGTTATTCAAGAAATTACTATTTATCATATTATACATTTACTAACCTCTCTCTCTCTCTCTCTCTCTATATATATATGTATATATATTCATCAACCATAAAATGCAATTACGGAAACAAAAACCCATCAATGAAATCCACATGAAAACAGAATTACACATGATATATTCATGGCTTTCAGCGCTTACAGAAAAAGAAGAAAAATAAAAACACACTAAAGGCTAATTTCTTTACCTCAAATCTCAGAAACCACATTTGCGCAACCTGAACAAAATTGCCAAGTACATCCTGTTTATGATTTTATTCAAGAATTGGAAATAGGCATGTCTCCAGGAACTACTCATCAGTAAAGTTCCCCATATTCCCCACAATCCTACAGCAAATCCAATCCCCATCCCAGCGTAAAGAGATGATCTTTCAATCCATTCTTCACTTGCTTCAGTATTGTTTCTAGTGTCACTAGTACTTAATGGATCTTGAACTGTTCCTTCACCAGCGCATTTTGTAAGTGGAGGTCCATAAAGACCTTGATTATTTGAATATGCTGAGGTACTGAAACTTTGCAGTTGAGTCCCTGTTGGAATTCTACCCGTCAATTGGTTATTTGACAAGTCCAATGTGCCAAGCAAAGATATATCAGCAATGCTTCTAGGAATGTCTCCAGAAAGTTGATTATGAGACAAATCAAGTATTTGCATCGCGTTCAACGTCACAATTCCCTCAGGAATGCTTCCTGTCAAACTGTTCTTTGATAGGTTCAGTGAAATCATTCCAAGCGAACTTGTAACTTGTTCTAAAATTCCTCCAGTAAGATTATTGTTTGAAAGATCAATGACTTTCACTAATCGAAGAGTTTTGTGATACTCTTGCTGGATTCCTCTCCACATAACCGATGCATAATCAAAATAATCTCCTTCCATAGTTGCATAACTCCAATGAGCTCCATTCCATTTATCATAAGAAATATAATGCCAATGGAATAAAGTATTCTGCAAATTTTGATTCTGAGTCATAGCAGTGAGATTGTTGAGGCAAGATGGGATAGTTCCTGATAAATTGTTGAATGAAATATCTATTATCTGAACAAATGTAAGATGACATATAATTGAAGGTATATCCCCATAAAATTCATTGGATCGTAGGCGAAGCACGATCAAGTTTGTTAGGTTTTCTCCAACCCATCCTGATAACTTTCCGGTTAACTTATTTTCTCCCAAATCTAGAAGCGCCAGTGAAGAGCAATTTTTTATGGATGAAGGCAATTCACCTGGGAAACTGTTGTTCCTCAAACGCAATGCTTCAATTTGAGAAAGGGACCCGATTGAGCTTGGGATTACTCCAGACAAATTATTATTCTCCAGATTGAGAGACACTAATAATTTCAGTTGTGCCCAACAATCTGGAAGGCCTCCAGATAGAAGATTGTCGGAAATGTCAATATAATTCAAAGCACTATGCATTATTGTACACAAGAAAGATAAGGATCCTGTAAACTTATTCTTAGAGAGATCCATTGTAGTTGTATTAAAAAGAAATTCAGGTACAAGGCCATAAAAAAAGTTGTGACTCAAATCTACTGCTGGAAAAGTATAGAATCGTGGTGATATGTCAGGCACCTTTCCATATATGTAGTTAAAGGAAAGGTTCAAATATTCTAATTTGGGAGGAAAATTCCAAAACCAGTCAGGAATTGAATCTGAAAAATGAAAATTGGAGATATCCAAGTAAGAGAAATTCCTCTGGCTTAGAAGCCAGGTCGGAAATTGGGGACCTAATTTACAAGAACTAAGTTTGATAGTATCCAGTTGAAAAGAAGGAATCCAATCAGAACTAACTTTTAGAGACAGTAGGTTGTCAGAAAGAGGATTTGGAGACCAGAGAGGTCTCCTATGTTCTCACTGATACTGCCACTAAAGCTATTATTTGCCAAGCTCAACACGGTAAGGAATGACAACTTTGAAAAACTAGGCAATGGTCCAACTAACTGGTTTCCTCTCAAATCCAAAATCTGAAGCTTATAATTGTGTTTAAAGCCTTTAGAAAAAGGGTCATCCAAATTATTGCGATAAAGTAGTAATTCTTTCAAGGATGAGAAGTCAGTAAAATCAGGAATTGAACCTCTCAATTGGTTGGAACCTAAGTCTAGGATTTCTAAGGAATTCTTTGCACAACTCAAGTTTTCTAAAATACTAGATAACGATCCGTTCAGATTATTACTATACATATTTAACTTCTTCAACTGACAGAGATTTCAGAAGGATGTCGGAATGCTACCTACAAATTCATTGAAGGAGAGGTCAAGATTTAAAAGGGATATCATGTCTCCAAAAGAATCTGGAATTGGACCTTTCAATTGGGATATCTTTACAATTCGAAGATCAAGAATGACAGAACTAACATTAGGCAGCCATGATTGAATTGGGGTGGTATTGAAACTAGTTTGGTCGAGATGGAGGTAAGCAAGAGATTTTGAAGAGTTGACATGGGAAAGAGATGAAGGATTAATTTCAGGAAACTAACAGTGATAATTCCAAGGTTGACAAAGAAGGGTGCGATTTGATTGATTTGAGCCAATCCACATCTTTACCAAAGTTTATATGACTTAAATTAAGGACTCTTAAAGAAAAAAGGTGATCAAGCCATTCAATGTTGTCTACTCTCATCTCACCATTCCTGCTGAGATCAAGATACTGCAGCATGGAAAGATACCCAACCTGGTAAGGAAACGTACCAGTACCACCAAAATTATTCCATGACAGGTCTAGATATGTTAAATTAGGGAATGAACCAATAAAATCTGGTATTCTTTTAAAGTTATTAGCTCCGAGGTCCAAGTGAGTCAAATATGGTAAGTCAAGCAAGGAAGAGCTTATCTCACCAGTTATTGGGTTGAACTGAATTTCCTCACGGTTCTCAAGATCAAGCATGACAACATGACCGGTGCGGTTGTCGCAACTAACCCTGTTCCATTTGCAACAATCTTCTTCTCCAGTACTTGTCCATGAGGACAGCAGCTTTGCTGGATCGTCAATAATGCCTTTCTTGAACTTAAGTAGAGCTTGTCTCTCGCTTTCAATGCATCCATGGCTGAAATTAGTAATCATAGTTAGCATTATTATGATTATGATCCATTTCAGTTGAAAGGATTGACCACTAATCATGATAGAAAACAATAACAGAAACTATAGCAAATTGAATAATTGTTTTATTTATGCATAATTTCTCTTCAATAATCAATTTTATAAAATATTAGTATTACAGTCTTCAGATTTTTTTTTATGGGTTCTTTCTTGAGTCGAAGACAGTACGCAACTTCGTTTTTTTTTTTTTTTGTGAGTTATGGTCACACATGGTTTGATTACAACTTTCAACTTTTTCTTTCTTTATTTATTCATTTTCTCAGAGAATTTTTTTTGGGGTAGAAAATTCTTGTTAATTTCTTAATATGTTTATTTATTTATTTATTTAACATCCTAAAGCAATTCCCCCAAAAGTCTCAATAAATTCTCATGTTAAGTATTTTCTTGCAAAGTCCAGTTATGCAGGATACTTGTAAATTTTTTATTTTAATAAAATTTAATTTATAGTCAAATTATATAATATATATATGTGTATGTTATAGTTAGTTTATAAAATTGTTCTAACAAAGAAAATTTTTTTAAAGTGGATTTTATCTATTGAAATTGTTCTAACCCCACTATGAAATTATTTTCTAACAACACTTAAAATCACAATTTTTTTAAAAAAAAAAGCTTAAAATAGTGTAATTTAAGCTATCAAATAAAAAACTCGCCTTAAATATATATATATATATATATATATATTTGTTTATTTAAAACTGATTAATACCATGTGATTTGGTGACATATTATGAATCTGAAGGGCTAAAGCTATGATTTTCCAGAAGTGTATCATGGCAAATTGGGTGGAGTTGTCCATCTTCATAGCCCAAAGAAGTCCAACCCAAATTGTTGCTTATGCAAGTGGCTTTATGGTGCAAGAAAATCAAACAAGTTGAAATGATTATTTTTTTTGGAGAATCACGCATGCATATTGTCTAGTCGTGCTGCGAGCTAAGGGTACAGGAGTATTCTCAGGCTGAACTAAGCCAATTTTACTCCTAGCCTACAGTCTGATCCATGTTAAAATTAGATTTGAAGAAAGTTCAATCCATGTCTCTCATTCATCTGTTGTGGAATGATATACAACAATACAAATACAACAAACCTTATCACTTAGCAAGATTCTAGGAACTGAATAACCAAAATACAAATACAAATTATACAGATAATATTTGCTATCACACCCCCGTAGTTGAAGCGGGAGGTGGACGGACGCTTAAACTATCCCGAAAATCATCAAAGAGGATGCGCGGAAGACCTTTAGTAAAAATATCAGCTATTTGATATCGGGATGGTACATGAAGAACACGAACTTCACCACGGGCAACCTTTTCTCGAACAAAATGAATGTCCATCTCAATGTGTTTCGTACGCTGATGTTGGACTGGATTTCCCGATAAATAGACTGCACTCACATTGTCACAATAAACCAATGTTGCTTTATGAATCGAAAGATGAAGTTCAAGCAACAAGTTTCGGATCCAACATGATTCTGATATGACATTGGCGACACCTTTGTATTCAGCTTCGGCACTCGATCGAGATAAAGTAGGTTGTCGTTTAGACGACCAAGATATTAGATTATCACCAAGAAACACACAATAACCAGAGGTAGACCGTCGAGTGTCCGGACATCCACCCCAATCTGCATCAGTATAAGAGAATAGACTACCAATTGTAGATTTATATAGATGTAACCCGAAATCAAGAGTACCTTGAATATACCGCAAAATGCGTTTAAGAGCATTCATGTGTTCTTGTTTCGGATCATGCATATGAAGACACACTTGTTGAACAGCATAAGACAAATCTGGCCTAGTGAAAGTGAGATATTGCAAAGAACCCGCAAGCCGACGATACATAGTCGGATCATCATATGAAATGTCCTTGGAAGCACTAATTTTAGGCTTCGTGTCAATTGGTGTGGAACATGACCTACAATTGGACATCCCTGCTCGTTCTATTATCTCTTTGGCATACTTCTGCTATGAAAGAAACATACCAGAAGCAGTTCGAGTAACAGCAATACCCAAAAAATAACTAAGCTGTCCAAGATCCTTCATAGCAAATTCTGCACTCAGAAGTGATATAACATGCTTTTGAAGAGAATCAGAAGATGTGGTGAGTATAATATCATCAACATACAATAAAATAAATGCCATGTCAGATTGATGATGATAAATAAACAAAGAATGATCTGACTTGCTATGAATGAAACCAATTTTGGCCACATAATCTGCAAACCGTTGATACCAGGCATGAGGTGCTTGCTTAAGCCCGTAGAGAGACTTTTTTAATAAACACACGAAATCCGGATGAGCGGAATATCTGAAACCCAAAGGTTGATGCATATAAACGGTTTCATTAAGCGTTCCATGCAAGAACGCATTTTTGACATCCAACTGATGAATTTGCCATGAGTTTGACAATGCAATGCTCAAAACTATCCGAATTGTTGTTGGTTTTACCACTGGGCTAAAAGTTTCACCACAATCCTCTCCTTTCTGCTGCGATTGGCCATCCCCTACAAGACGGGCTTTATGCCTCTCAAAAGAACCGTCAGATCTTGTTTTACGACGAAAAATCCACATAGACCGAATAATGTTCACATTAGGTGGACGAAGCACTAACTCCCATGTTTTATTTTTCAGTAGAGCATTATACTCATCAGTCATGGCATTTTTCCAATTTGAGTCATGAAGCGCACTCACTGGGTTTTTAGGTAAAGGGGAAACAATTGTTGCAGTCATAGAATATTTAGGATTTGGTTTAAAAATTCCATGTTGACTACGAGTAACCATACGATGTTGAATGGGATGCTGTGCTAGAGGCTGGGGGATAGAGGTAGAAGTAGGTTCGGGTTGGATAGAGGGTTCAGGCTGGTCTGGTTGCTCTGCAGGTGATGACGAGTCAGATTGAGCGATGGGGGTGGACAGACCTGGTTGATGTATGGCTGCTGGGTGTTCAATATGTGAAGGTTGGGAAGATTGAGGCCATAAATGAGGCTGCAAAGATGAACACATGCCATCATCTAAAAATTGATATGAATCAAAAATAAAATTAAGTATCTATGTGAAAGGAAAACTCAATTCATCAAATAGAACATGACGGGAAATAATTATTTTTCTACTAGACAAATCATAACACTTGTAACCTCGATGATTAGACGGATAACCAAGAAAGACACATGGAGTGGACCTAGCCTGCAATTTATTAATTGTAGTAGCTGAAAACAAAGGGAAACACAGACACCCAAAGACACGAAGATGAGTAAAAATGGGATTTTTCCGATAAAGAACCTGGGTTGGAGAATGATATCCTAGAACTTTGGTAGGAAGAATGTTCAAGAGATAGGTGGCCATTTGAAGAGCATGATGCCAAAAAATGGATGGTGTGGAGGAATGAGCTAGGATGGTTCGAATTATATTATTAATTGATTTAATTTGACGTTCAGCTTTACCATTCTGTGGGGAAGAATAAGGACAAGAAAAACGAATATGAATCCCATTTTGTTCACAAAATCGCAGAAATGATTCATTATTAAACTCTCTGCTGTTATCACATTGGAAATTCTTTATTTTTCGTTCAAATTGAGTCTCAACATAAGTTTTAAAAGTCTGAAAAATGGAACAAACCTGAGATTTTCTAGCAATAGGAAAAGTCCACAAAAACTTACTAAAATCATCAAGAAAGAACACATAATACCTATGACCAGAAGAGCTTGGTACAGGTGAAGTCCAAATATCACTATGGATAATATCAAATGGAAATTCAACACGAGTACTAGAAGAAACAAATGGCAACTTCACATGCTTACCTAGGGGACAAGAAATACAAAAATCTGTACTTGCCTTATTACAAGAAAGTAAACCTTGACTACAAAGAGAACGAAAAATAGTAGCTCCTAGGTGACCTAAACGATTGTGCCATAAAGTAGGGGATAAAGCAGTAAAAACAGAAGGAGAAGACATTTCTGGAGTTTGAGAAAGAAGTGGATAGAGATCCCCTGAACTATTGCACCTCATGAGATGGCTCCCCGTCCGCAAATCCTTCACAGAGAACCCAAATGGGTCAAATTTAACAGAAACCAAATTGTCAGTAGTAAATTTACGAATGAAAATTAAGTTTTTGATAAGTTTTGGAGCATGCAAGACTTTTGTGAGAGTTAAAGGTGGATTAGGGGGGCATAGTGTAGTGCTTCCATAACCACAAACTGGAATAGAATGTCCATTACCGACAAGAATATTTTGAGTTTTGCTCGAAGAAAAATAAGATGAGAGTGTACCTTGATTTGCTGTCATATGAGAAGTAGCTCCAGTATCCATATACCAGTTCTCATCTGGTTGAGAAAGCACAGGTGTAGGCAGTGGCACATTAACCTCTGTTGGCGTATATCCAAACTGGGGCGGTGTAACAGCAGCAGAATAAGCCTGCTGTGGTCGTGAACCAAGAATTTCAGCCTGGCGGGTAGGCCTAGGCTGCTATGAAACTGTTGGATAGGGGCGGGGAGGAGTATTCCAACCAGTCCAGGGGCCATAATAATACTGCTGGAACGGCTGAAATGGAGCACCATAATTTTGATGCGATTGGTACTGTGGCTGCTGGGCTCGCCCTGTACCATTAGAATGATATTTGCCACCATTTCGACCGCCTCTACCATTGCCACGGTGACTATTATTGTTGCCTCTGCCCCCACGGTTATGATTTTTCCTGCCCTGGTTATTTCCTCTGCTGTGAACAATATTTGAATCATTTCCTTGAGGCTGAGCAGAAAACACATCATCTGAAGCAATAAGAGCAGAAGAACTACCAGCATCCTTGAGTGTCATTTCTTTGATGTCTTCTTCCTCTAATTTCAGACGAGAACACACCATTGCAAAGTCTGGTAGCACATCTTTATGTTTCATAACAGTAACAAAACCCTTGTAACTTTCTGTTAAACCACCAAAAAGCCGTAACACTAATCTATGTCCGCCACGGGAGCCCCCACATCTGTAATCTGATCAGCAAGAGATTTAAGATGAGTTGTATATGCAGTAGTCGATGAGAAATTTTCGAGACAAGCATTTGCAAATTGACTCTCAAGATAAATGGCCCTATTATTTTTATTATCTTGAAACCGATTTTCCACACGTTTCCAAGCATTTTATGCCGAATCATCAACTACAAGAATTGATGTGAGAATATCAGAAGAGATGGTAGCATAAATCCACTGCAAAACAGCCGCATCGAGACGATGCCAAAGAGAGAGATCTGCAGCTTTGGCATCCTTGTATTCCTTCTTTGTGGTTGCTTCCGTAGGTGGAATAATATGTTCAAGCACATTGTGGACTTTGGCTTGAACTTTGAATAAGGTAGCCCACAGGTGATATTTTCCAGATTCTATGTCCAATGTGATCGGAATGAGAGATTTCACATTGGTGACAGCTAGTGCTGAGTGAAAAGAAGAAGAAGATTTGGATGTTTCGGCCATTTATGGCAATAAAATGAAGAAATAAAGAAGAAGAAAGAAAAGAAGTAAATCAGAAAGAAAGAAGAAAGATGGCTTGAAGCTATGATTCCATGAAGAAAGTTCAATCCATGCCTCTCATTCATCTGTTGTGGAATGATATACAACAATACAAATACAACAAACTTTATCACTTAGCAAGATTCTAGGAACTGAATAACCAAAATACAAATACAAATTATACAGATAATATTTGCTATCAAGACTCATAACCCGACTCTAACCCGAACGAGCCGGGGTGGCTCGGCTAGCTAAACTAGATTTAACAGGTCAATTTATTTTTTTAATTATATATAATAATATTATATATATATATATATAAATTAAAATTTGTTGCAATATATATTATATAATAATATAAATATATTATATATTTTGAGTCAGACCAAGTTGGCCCAAAAAAATTTCTAGCCTGATCCACAATCTTAAAAAAATTAAAATTAAGCCTGAAGATCGGCCCAAGCATCTTTTAACTTAGATCAACTCTGCGGATCGGTTGCTTGGGTTACTAGGCCTCGTGAACATCAACCTAAAGTCAAGAATGATATAAAAGCTTCCATTAAAGTAAATCAGCCAAATAAACAATAATAAAAAAAAAAGTAGGGTACCCTCCTAAATATGGATACTAATATTTAAATTAGAAGCTTTTGCTAAGACATAGTTCTCTCAATTATCCATCTCTTAACCCAAATAAGAGTTATATTAATTTTTTTTTATTTCAAATAGAACTTGTAATCTTCAATAATATTTAAGAAAAAAAAAGCCTTAAGCGGCTAAAAAAAATTTACTCTCCGATATGGATGTATTTGGACTGTATTGGGTTAGGCTATATTTTATTCCTAACTCATAGTCTGACCCAAATATGGCTAAAGTCAGTGACAAAGCCACATAATTGGAAAGGGCGTACAACTGCCCCCTTTCATTTAAAATAAAATAAAATAAATATATATATATATATTAAAGTTTTTAAAAACTTTTATTTTTCCATTTTAAAATTTCAAGTTATCTTTCTATTTAAAAGGAGAAAAATATATAAATTCTAAAATTTTTAACAAAATTAATTAAATCTTTAACCAAATTAATTCAATCTCACCCAATCAATTAAAAAATTAAAAATAAATTGAAAGCATAATAAAAAAAATTGAGAAAAAAATATAAAATTAAGATTTTTATTTTTTATTTTTTTTGTATTTAATTCTTTTTTTCTTTAAATTTTATTTTATTATTTATATTTTTAATATTTTTTGATGATTTTTGAATTAATTATATTTGTTAAAATTTATTTTTTATTCTTTCTTTGATTATTTTTTTATTAACTAATGAAAATATCTTATTAATAAATTAATAAATTTATTAAATAATTATTATATAGAAAGGATTTAAAAAAAATTATCCTTCTTATAGTGCAATTCTAGCTTCGCTGAAGCCTAAAATTTAGGCCTGCACCCCGAATGGGTTAGTTTGACTCAAGTTGATGCCTCTCTCTTTTTTTTACCCTATATATACACACACACACACACACACACACGTATAAAAGCTGTTGCACAAGGTGACGCAGCAACTTTATATATATTATAATATATATATATATATGTAATATAATTAGGATAAACTTGGATTAACCCAAAGAGAACTGCCCCCATCTAAAATTTATAATGGTTTGAAAATCAAATTTGAGGTTCAATCTGAGCATTGCTCCAATTACCAGGCCTCATGCAAAAACCCTACCCTATATCACTAACAACCTCTTCAAATCGGGCAATGGGTAACATTGAATTTCCAGAAACCAAAACCAAATGGTTGTTAGGAATATATCTGAATTATTCCAACCACCTAGATCATGCAAATCACTAGATTTCAATAATTAGATTGATCAAGGATAGATTGCGTACCTTGCATCATTGTTCGTCAATCTTGATTATGAAGAACACGTAGAAAATAGGTTTGCAGCCTTCCAGAGAATCCAGAATCAATCTTTTAGCGGAAGCGTTACCAAAGGAAAGTAAAACTCTAATTGATTCTGTTCCCCCTGAGACCACGACCTTATATATCTGTAGGGTTAGTACAATTCCTATTTTGGTCCTTTAACAAAATAGTAATTATATAAGAGTCTTTACACTTAATCCCTATAATAAATTAATACCTCAATAGTCAATAAATTATAATTAAGACCACAATTAAATTGACTATATATAATCAAGACTGCCGTATGTATTTAATTTCACATATTTAGCCCACAATAGAAAATTAAATCCAACAATCTCCCACTTGGGCAAACATATGTTAAATAAAATACATACATCATAAGTGCGCGCAAAATGCAGTTATTCAAGGTATTCATAACAATCCCGTCCATTGGTCATATTGATAAAGAACTGAAGAAACATTCGTCATATCTCATGACTAAGTTCATCATCAATCACATTACCAATACCTCCAAACGACATAGATTCATTATAGGAGTGTAGCATGGAAACTACATGCAATGTGATCTTATCATGCCTGTTTCCAACTGGTCACAACAAAAGTGAGATCAATCACAACAATAATACAGAGTGTAATAAAGAACAAAATGAGTACTCAAGAAATTGCATTAACATAAGAAACATATCCAAAACAAAATAGAGCATTCAAGAACATAATGAAAACATAGAGAACAAACTCCCACTCAAACTAGACAGTCTAAAACAAAATGACACCCATATGAGCGGTATGCTCATGAAAGACTTTCGGTATCAATGCCTTAGTAAGCGGATCTGCAACTATGGAGTTTGTTCCAATATGCTCTACAGATATCTGTCCACTCTGTACTCTCTCCCTTACAGCCAAGAACTTAATCTCAATGTGTTTTGATCGAGAAGAGCTCCTGTTGTTGTTGGAGAATAAAACGGCTGATTTGTTGTCACAATACAACTTTAGTAGTCTTTCAATTTCACCTACTACACGCAGCCCAGTGACAAGGTTTCTCAGCCAAATAGCTTGATTGGATGCCTCATAAGATGCTACAAATTCAGCTTCCATAGTGGAGGTTGCAACAAGAGTTTGTTTCGCACTCTTCCAAGAAATAGCACCACCAGCTAAGAGAAAAATGTAGCCTGACGTGGATCTTCTACTGTCTTGGCATCCAGCGAAATCAGAATCAGTATACCCAATGATCTCAAGCTGATCTGATCTCCTAAATGTGAGCATATGTCCCTTAGTTCTCTGAAGATATCTCAAGACTCTTTTGGCTGCTCTCCAATGATCCATTCCTGGATTGCTGAGATATCTACCTAACATGCCGACTATGAAAGAAATGTCTGGACGGGTACAAACTTGAGCATACTTAAGACTTCCAACTGCTGTCGCATATGGAACCTTTTGCATTTGCTGAATCTCAAGTTCACCCTTAGGACACTGATGAAGACTGAATTTATCTCCTTTTCCAACAGGGGTATCTATTGGTTTACAATCTTGCATACTAAATCTCTTGAGCACTTTCTCAATATAGCTCTTTTGTGATAATCCAAGAATACCCCGAGAATGATCTCGATGTATCTGAATCCCTAAAATAAAAGAAGCTTCACCTAAATCTTTCATCTCAAAATGCTTTGAAAGAAAGACTTTAGTTTCATGCAACAAGTCCTTACAGTTAGTAGCAAGAAATATGTCATCCACATACAAAACCAAAAAAATAAACCTACTCCCACTGAACTTGTGATACACGCAATCCTCAACAGTATTTGCCTCAAAACCAAATGAGACAACTACTTGATTGAACTTAAAGTACCACTGACGAGAAGCTTGCTTGAGTCCATAAATGGATTTCTTTAATTTGCATACCAGTTGTTTTGGATCTCCAGATACAAAATTTTCTGGTTGCACCATATATATGGTTTCATCAATGTCTCCATTGAGAAACGCAGTCTTAACATCCATTTGATGAAGTTCAAGATCAAAGTGTGCAACTAAAGCCATGATTGTCCTAAAAGAATCCTTCGAAGAAACTGGAGAGAAGGTTTCTTTATAGTCAATCCCTTCTTTCTGAGTAAAGCCTTTTGCTACAAGATGAGCCTTATATCTCTCCACATTACCTTGAGAATCCCTCTTGGTTTTAAATATCCATTTACAACCAATGGGTTTCTTTCCTTCAGGTAATTGAACAAGATCCCAAACATGATTGTCTTGCATAGACTTATACTCTTCATTCATTGCCTCAATCCACTTATGAGAGTCGGAACTCTGCATGATATGATAGAAACTGACTGGATCATCATCTATCATATCTACAGTATCCTCATGTTCCTGAAGAAATACTAGATAATCATCTGGAATAGCACTTCTTCTCTCTCTAGTAGACCTTCTCAAAGGCATTTGAACTGGCTCTAATTCTTGAGGTTGTTGAATTTGTTCTTGAGGAAGAATAACTTCTCCATCCTGCTGGAGAGGTTGTTCAACATTGTCTTGTATTGGACCTTGAATTGCTTCTTGAATAGCGACAGGAGCAGGAATCTGAGCGCTATCAAAAACAATGATGGGAATAGAAACTGAATGTTCTTTACTTGATCCTTCCTCAAAGACAATGTTTCTTTCTTTATTTCTCCCCCCAAAATCAACATCCTCAAAGAATGTTGCAATTCTCGTCTCAAAAATAGTTCTAGAAGTAGGATTATAAAACTTATAACTCCTTGACCGCTCAGAATATCCAATAAAGTAGCTGCTAACAGTTTTGGAGTCCAATTTCATTTCATTCGGCCTATAAGGCTTTGCTTCAGCAGGACATCCCCAAACATGAAGATGCTTTAGACTAGGCTTACGTCCAGTCCAAAGTTCATAAGGTGTTTTAGCAACTGCTTTAGTTGGAACCCTATTGAGAAGATAGGCTGCTGTCTTTAATGCTTCTCCCCACAGAGACTCTGGTAAAGAAGAATGACTAATCATACTTCTTACCATATCCATAAGAGTCCTATTACGTCTCTCAGATACACCATTCATGCTGGGAGTACCAGACATTGTATATTGAGGGACAATTCCACATTCTTGTAGGAAAAGAGCAAAAGGTCCTGGACGCTGTTCGCCTGAACCGTCATATCTACCGTAGTATTCACCACCACGGTCAGATCGAACAAATTTAATCTTCTTTCCTAGTTGATTTTCAACTTCGGCCTTATAAGATTTAAAAACGTCCAAAGACTTTGATTTTTCATGAATGAGATATAAGTACCCATAACGTGAATAGTCGTCTATGAATGATATAAAATATCTTTGGCCATTCCTAGATGCAGTAGGGAACGGACCGCAAATATCTGTATGAATCAATTCTAAGACATCAGAATACCGAAAGGCACCTAATCTCTTTTGTTTAGTCTGTTTTCCTTTAATACACTCAATACAAGAATCAAAACCTGTGTGTAATCAAGTGTATCTAAGATACCATCAGAAACAAGACGTTCAATTCTAGATTTGGATATATGACCCAAACGTCTATGCCAAAGTACAGCTGAGTTATCAGTATTCAACTTTCTTTTGGTACCTTTTGTAGTAACATGCAGAGATTCATGATAACTAGTATCAACATCCAACATATATAGATTATCACATTCATTCAAGAAACCAGTACCCAAAATATTTGAATCCATAGATAAAGTAAATACACTGTCTCCAAATGAACAAGTAAAACCTGATTTGTCCAAATAAGAAACAGAAATCAAATTCCTTTGAAAAGAGGGAATAACAAAAGTATCTACTAGATCCAAAAAATAACCAGTTCTTAAACATAATCTAAAATGTCCGATGGCCATCAACTTCAACCGGATCGCCAGTTCCCATATAGAGTATCTTTCACCGTCAGTTGGCTTTCGGTAGTTCAGGCAACCCTGCAAGGAAACACTTATATGAGTGGTTGCACCAGAATCCATCCAATAAGTGTTTTAGGAGCGGAAGTTAAATTAACTTCACAACAGACTAAAACAAGGTACTTACCCTTCTTTACACGCCAATCAGCGTATTTGGGACAATCCTTTCTCAAATGTCCAATCTTACCACAAAAGAAGCATTTTGGAACATAAGGCTTCTTTTTCTCTGGAGCCACAACAGCAGCTTTCTCAACAGTCTTTACAGCAGTCTTTTCAGAAGACTTCTTTCTTTTCTTGTTCTTGCCCTTCCCAGCTGAAGAAACCAAATGAGCACTCTCTCTTTTAGTAGAATTCATCTTTTCCTCCTCATCAACACAATGAGAAATGAGCTCGTTAAGAGTCCATTTATTCGGCTGGCAATTATAGGAAGTCCTAATTTGCCCATATTGAGAAGGAAGAGAATTCATAGCCAAATGGACTAAGAGGTCATCTGGTAAAGCCAAATCCAGCGCCCTTAGTCTCTTTGCAATTTGAGACATGCTTAGAATATGCTCTTGAACACTACCACTGCCAGCAAACTTCATGGAGGTTAGTTTCGCTAAAAGCGTCCCTACTTCAGCCTTGTCATTTTTGACATAAGCTCTCTCCAGCTCGGCAAGGTAGTTTTTAGCATTATTTTCTTCAGCGGAGATAGCACCCCGAACATGTTCTGGGACTCCTTGCTGCATGATCATTAAACCTAAGCGATTAGAACGCTCCCACTTCTCATACTGAAGCCTCTGAGCATCGGTGCTATTATCAGTAAGAGGAGCAGGTTTGTCCATCCTGAATGCTTGGTCTAAATCCATACAACCCAGATAAATCATCATGCTTGATTTTCAAGACCCAAAATTTGACCCCTCAAGCATAGGGACACAGTTAGGATTATACGGCATGCTAGCTGTCATTAAAGAAAATAAACAAAAATAACAAACATAAGCTCACGATCCACAAATGAAACAATTCACAAAAGTAGAGATCAAATAATGGAAACAAGATACTGGCACAACATTAATACTTCCATCTTTGGATGCAAAACATTAACTGTAATTAGTATCTCAACGCAGTAATCAAATACTGACAATTCAGTCATGTCAAACAATAAACCTTCCTTTGGGCCGATTCATTATTCACATGGATAGAAAACATAATAATTGTCACATATTATTGCCACATGTGTATTCAAAACTCAACCAGATAGCAACCTTCCTTTGGGCCGATTAACTACCCGCAACGAATTTTAATACACCTGTCTAATATTTCAAATAAATTAATTCAAATAATAGAGGTCACTTTGGTGACTTATTATCCAAACCAATTTATTATTATAAATATTAAACACAATAAGGACTAAATATTCCAAAATTCAATCTCAAGTTTAAAATTAATTAATTGCAATTAAAACAAAATAATTACAGTTGAAAAATTAATTGTTAATAATATAAGTATTTAAATTTATTCAGCCCTAAAAATTATAACTAAGTCTTTAAGCAACTAAATTTAGAGACTAAATTATAAAATTAGGATAAATTAATCAAAAAATAAAATTCTGGAGTCCTAAAATAATTATTTCAGTAGACCAGGCCAGGTCTTGGGCCAAAATAACAAACCAGGCCCAAGAACCCAGCTCAAGCCGCAGCCCAGCTCAAGTCGCAGCTCAAGCTCAAGCCGCAGCTCAAGCCGAACTCAGCTCAAGCCGCAGCATCAAAAGCGGCGCCGTAATTGCAAAAAAAAAACGCAGAAAAGTTGAGGTTCATCTTTTTCCTCGCGCGATGGTTCCAAGATTCAACAAAAAAACAAGACCAAATTTGAAAACCTCTTATCTGTGTTCTTCAATTTCGAAGAACAGAATTTTTTTTTATTCCGAAAATTAAATTTCAATCAACATAATTTAATTTTCACAAAATAATTGATTCAGAAAATTTAAACAACAATAACAATTTTCAGAATCTCATCAACAACAATTAATCAACAGATTCAACACAATCAATCCAAAAATTCTAGCAATTATGCAATAGGCTCTGATACCACTTGTTAGGAATATATCTGAATTATTCCAACCACCTAGATCATGCAAATCACTAGATTTCAATAATTAGATTGATCAAGGATAGATTGCGTACCTTGCATCATTGTTCGTCAATCTTGATTATGAAGAACACGTAGAAAATAGGTTTGCAGCCTTCCAGAGAATCCAGAATCAATCTTTTAGCGGAAGCGTTACCAAAGGAAAGTAAAACTCTAATTGATTCTGTTCTCCCGGAGACCACGACCTTATATATCTATAGGGTTAGTACAATTCCTATTTTGGTCCTTTAACAAAATAGTAATTATATAAGAGTCTCTACACTTAATCCCTATAATAAATTAATACCTCAATAGTCAATAAATTATAATTAAGACCACAATTAAATTGACTATATATAATCAAGACTGCCGTATGTATTTAATTTCACATATTTAGCCCACAATAGAAAATTAAATCCAACAATGGTAACTTCTCCCAAGCAGGACTAGTAGCACGAATTGAGGAAGGCTGAGCCAAAAATTAGACTTGAAAACCCATAGCACAATACCAACCTGTCAAGAAATTTGACTATACTATAGCGAAAATTTTTGCTCAGATTATAAAAGCCAGAGAGTAAAAAAAAAAAAAAGTACAACAACCGTTCTAAAATGAATTCTAAAGATATTCTCCAACCAAGCTAGAATATTATTATCAACATTATACTCATAGCTTTCTGAATTCTGATAACAAAAAAGAAAACTTGGCTCAAAAATTTCAAAGATGCATATTTGATACATCGGCCCCCATTTTATTATTATTAGACTTACTTTTTACAGAAATTACGTTTCATCTCAATATCCATTTTAATTATTTTGTTTCAAAATTAAAAATTTATCCTTGTTTTTTATGAAATTATAAATTTCACTATATTTTAAATAATTTAAATTACAAATGTATTCTAAATTCTAAAATTTTAATTTTTAATTCGAATAAAATATCAAAATTATTATATTTTAAAAATATTTTACTCCTTATATTTTAGACTTGAAGATAAAATATATATTCAGGCAAATTTTATTTGCCCCTAAATTAAGTAAAAATTTTATTTCAGCCTAGATCTTGAATGATCTGAGCAATTGAACAAAAAATTTTAGTCAAATCAATATAAATAATATAATAGATTTAAATTATTAACTATTTTATTAACTATTTGGATCAAATTAATCACATATATATAAATTGGACGTTAGTCATTATTTAATACCTAAAATATCAATTTTTCATAAATGTATAATTATATCTAAATATTTCAAGTTAACCAATTTTTTTTAAAAAAATTTAAATTAATTATAATTAAATTTCATCAAAATTCGAATAAAACTAGAATAATACATGCGCGATGCTGTAAATTTTTTTAATTAATGCATATACATATAATAATTTTAAACTTCTATAATAATTTTAAGTAAAAAATATGAAAAAAAAATAAAAAAAAACAAAAAAAAAATAAATAGCATATTAAATAGAATATCATAATTCTATTTAAATTTTTTAAATAAATATAATTATTAAATAATATCAAATAAAAAATAATTTTAATATTATAATATTAGGATTTATTTTTTCTAATAACATTATATAGAGGGTGTTTCTCAAAACTTAAAAGCTGGTCAAAACTGATTATAAGCAGTTTTTAGATTATAAGTTGTTTATTTAAGTGTTTCTGAAAACTTAAATAGTAGATTATAATCTGATTTTAATCAGTTTTTTAAAAGTTGAGTTTTACTACTTTTTTTTAAGCACTTATTTTTTAAGCAGTTTTGACCAAGTAAAAGACCATACTATCCCTGCCTAATCTTCAATATTTCAAATTTGCCCACCCTATACACTTTAATTCTCATCAAAAAAATTTTACGTTTCTTCTTAAATAAATTTTATTATTATTATTATTATTATTATTATTATTATTATTGCAAAATAAATTTTGAATTGACATTTAAAAAATTATTTTTATACAATAAATAAATTCAGAGACAGTTTGGTCATTTTGACAGTTTCTGCAATTAAAAACTGATTATAAGTTGATTTTACAGAAACACTTAACTGATTATAAACTGATTATCAGCTGATTATTAACTAGCTTACAGAAACGCTTAACTGCTTATTTTTAATCTGATTATAATCTAAAAATTACTTATTCACAATAAGCTGAAAAGCTTCAGTTTTGAGAAACACCCTCATAATATTAATGATATTGATTCAAATAAATATTTGTCAATTCTAATTAATTTAATATTATAATAAATAATAAATTAATTTAAAATTTTAAAAAATTATGACACATAATATAGTATTATACTAATATCATATATTTTAATATTATATATAGATATAGATTCAACCTCTTATAAGTTATATCCATCGCTCTACAATAACAATAAACTTTTTGGAGGCAAAAATACATATGTATAGATCCGTAAATAAATAATAATAATAAATTAAAATTTTCATAATATTATAACTATATATTTGAAGGGGAGCCTTGGCGCAGCGGTAAGTGTTGTCGCCGTGTGACCTGAGGTCACGGGTTCGAGTCGTGGAAACGGCCTCTTGCAATTAATTGCAAGGGAAGGCCGCGTACAAAGACCCAATGGGTCCGACCCTTCCTCGGACCCCGCTCATTGCGGGAGCATTCGTGCACCAGGCTGCCCTTTTGCCCTTATAACTATATATTCGAAAGTAATATCAAAATAAATGAAAAATATAAAATGATGATGATAATAATTTTTGGTCGAGATATTGAATTATATTTTGATGTTAAATAATGATGACCATTTATTTTTTTAATAATACTTTTATAAGTATAATTTTTATGTCCACAAAAATAAATATATTTCTAAAATAAGATTTACTATTCAGACTGAATTATAGACAAATAAATAGTAAATTAATAAGAAAATAAATTGACCATAAATGAGATCAATAAATGAAGATAAAATTAAAATATATTGAAAAGGGAAAGCGTAAATTAAAATCAAGTACATTTTAAATAAAAAAATAAAAATACTCATTCAACAATAAAAATAAAAAAAATAATATATTGATCACTGTCTTATTAAGAAATTGATAATAAATAAAATATTCTCTACCTCTTTAAAATCATAAAGAATATTGCTAAGAGCATATTAAAAATATTTTTTTTATCAATTTTTGCACGAAATTAAGTTAATTTAATTTATTCTATGCTTATTTATATATTCTATTTTCATTGTTTTTTAATAGAGCTTCGTTTGAATTAATTTTTATAAGATTTTGCAAAAAAAAATAATAATAATAAATTAGACATTTAAAGCTTCAATAAAGATTCTGATAATAATAGAGTTTGAGATTGAAAAAATTATCTTCATAAAATTTATAGAGGACATTTCAAAATTTCTAAAAAGGTTTGGCTCATTAAAATTTAAAATTATTTGGGCCTCTGAATATTAAGTCGAAATTAGACCTGAGATGTTGAAGTAGAATTTATGTCTGAATCATTGAGAGTAATTTGAGTTATATATTGGGTTTTTAAAGTCTATTTTAAGTGATTCAAAAGCTTAAAATTATTTAGGCTTTAAGAGTTACAAATTTGACAAGGGTGTCAGATCAAGATAAGGTTGTTATCTGATATAAAATTGGCTTACGAAATACAACTCAAATTATGGAAGAGTAAATTGCAATTAGGAATCTATTTTTAGGTAGTTTTATGTTGTTAAACAATTGATATATTATTTTATGAGGGTGATTAGACTGAGAATATGGGTAGACAGGTATGAGACAAGATTTTTAGGGTTTTATTGTTATCAAGAAAAATTCAAGAGAGGAAATTATAGAGACATTAACTAAGAAACTGGAGTTGATTTATAATTTATTTAAAAGAGTGTTTCTTCACTCATCTTAATCACTTATATTTCAGTTTTAATTTATATTTATTATGTTTAATTGAATTGATATGATGAGTTTTCTTATTAATATGAATAACTAAATTTGCTAGCTAGAATATTGATGAAGCGTCATTAATTATTATTTAATATATGTTTGTGATCTATTTTTCTTTGTTCATGTTATTTTTATTATTGAGCCTAATACTTGTAATTGTTTGGCCATAATTGCATGATTCTAAATTAGTGAATAAGTTTAAGAGGAATATTCATTGATTGGAATTAGATAATATACTCAAAAAAAATAATTGATATGAGAGTATTCAATTTGACTTGTATAAAATTATATAAATAATTGATTTTTAATAAATTGATTACATGTTATTAACGTTATTGAAAAATAGGTTAATGATTTATAATTAATATGTTATTATATTTTAAGAAAGAATAATAATCAATTAAGAATTATTTGTCCATGACATAAATAATTAAAATTGAATTAATAAACGCAATAAATTATTATTCGATTATCGTATAAATTTAATATTTTATATTATTTATTCAATTATTATTTTTTTAAATTAAATTATTGTTAATTAATTTAGATTTAGAATTATTTTTTTTTCTTAATTACGTTTACTTTTCAATTACCTAAATAGTGATTAAGTTGATTATGATTGATAATTAGTAAATATTATGTAGAAATGATAAATTATTTTATAATTATAATACTTACATATAATTCTGTGTATTTATAGATTTTGCATATCAAATATGATAAAATAATTAATAAATCTTTTTAAGCTGAGATAATTAAAAGGTAAATTTTGAATAAATAAATAGAAAATAAATAAAATTTTAAAATTAAAGTATCATAAATATTAAAAAAAGTATAATAATAAATATATTTTAAAAAATTGAATACAACCACAAAATTACCAATTAACACCATCCCTTAAAAATGGGTCATAAACACCAATTTCAAAATATCAGGTGTCAAAATGTGTATTAAGGTAGAGTTTGTGGGTTTTGATGCAATTTATTTGGTGGACATCCACGTAATTTTAGAAGCTCCGCACCTTCTGGACTCTTCCATGACGCACATTTTTTTTTTTTCCAAACTGGGTCTTTTATTAACCAATTCCTTTTCTGTTAATGCCAATTTTCATCTACCTCCATAGTTGCAAAACTCTGTATCTTTCTGTCCCTCGCATACACACACAGGTAGTTTCTGATCACTCTTTGTCTCTTACTTTCGATAATTGTTTGTTTGGTTACTTAGATTTTGATAGAAAATAACTGATATTCTAATATTTTTCTTTTCCCATTGACTGCTAGAATTTCCAAGAAACCTGCTGCTTGGTATATCGACAATGACTCATATCCTTTGCTAATGATCAGTTTTGTTCCTCATCTTCATCTTTTTATTTTATTTTAATACAAATTTATTTTAATTATCTATTTGGTTGCCGATAAATTTTTATAAAAGTTCAATCTTTCTTTTTCTTTCTTTTTTACTTTTGTTAATCTGAAGCAACCAGGCGGATTAATGAGAGGAATTTAGGTGGTTTTTGTGTTGCTACTCTTTGGTTTATGTGATATGTTTGTTTGGCTTTAACTGAAGCGAACGCGGTAACCAGAGAGAACGAGATCGGGAAAGAGCACAAGCTCGAGCAGGCTACAAATCCAAAAACCCCAAAGATAATGGATTGACTCCTGAGCAACGCCGTGAAAGTTCTGTTTCTTTTTTTTTATTTATTCTTTTTCACCACATTGCTTAAACTTTATTTAGTTCTGTTCTTGATTTTGAGCTTTCTTTTGGATGTGAGCAGGGATGCAAACGCTCTGCAGGAAAAGGCTGCGAGGAAGGCTGCTCATGCAGCTTCAATAGGAGGACATAATGTCAGCGGTGGAGGTAAAAACAATAAGAAGTGATAAGTAATGGCATTGGTTGGGGAGGTTTATGTATGAGAATGTACTGAAATCAGATTTGGGTTTCTGGTTTTGGGGAGTCAAATTGCACAAAGAATGCCATTGTTGTTGACTTCTGATGTGAACCTCTGATTTTATTTTATGATTTGGAATGAAATTCCTATGTGTATTTGTTTTCTTTGTTTTGCTTGATTTTCTTAATTTCGTTCACTTCAAGAATTGACATTGCATTTCAGTGGGGGGATTTGCTCAGATCTATTACTGTTGTGAATTTGCCTTTAAACAAAATTTTTTAAAAAATCGGACATTGATTATTTTAATGAAATTGGATGCGGCGAGAGATGTATTGAGAACTGGGGTATTCTTTAGTCAATTGATCGATTAATTAAATTAAAGTATAAAAAAATTATTAATTAAATTATTTAAATTTATATTTTAATCAGTTTAGTTAATTAATTAAATTAATAGTAATATTAATTAATCAATTTTTTTTAAATTTTAAAATAAAATTATATTTATAAAAAAATTAATATAATTAAATAATTAAATAAAATTGATTATAAAAATAAATAAAATATTATTTTATTTTATAATAAAAATTTATATTTATAATAAAAAATTTATATAATAAAAAATTAAATAAAAAAATAATAAATAATTAATTTTTTTAAATATTCAATCAATTGATTATTGATAGAATTAAATTAATTAATTATTAATTGAATTAAAAATTAAAATATTTTAAAATTTTAATTGAATCGATTAAATTATATTAATAGTAGATTAATTAAATTAAAATTTTAATTAATTAATTAAAATTTTAGTTTATTAATTCAATTTTGCCCATTTCAGTTCTTCAAAATGCTATGCATTAAAGTTTCTGCATCCATGTGTTACTTTTTAATTACCTTTAATATTTTTTTTTTTTGAAATGAAACTGGAAATTATTATTGAACTTCACCAGAGTACAAAAGATTTAAGACAAAAATAGGGGGATTAACAAACCATTCCCCACGATCCACAATTGAACGAGTCGCATTTGCTAGTCTATGAGCGACAACATTCGCAGATCGATAAACATGAGAAACCCTCACATTAGAAATCTCTCTCAAAAGAGATTTACAATCATTAATCAACAAACCAAAACTAGAAATATCCATACCAGAATTACCATTCAAAGCATTCACCACCTCAAGTGAATCCGACTCTACCTCAACCTGCTGCCATGAATTCTTAAGTATCCAGCTCAAAGCCTCTTTCACTCCTACTGCTTCTGCTACCCGTGAGCTAAAGGAACCAACTTTAACCAAGTTACATGCAGCAATAAAATTGCCCTCAGAATTACGGGCAATCATGCCTATACCAAATTGAAAATTGGGCAGACCAGTAGCTATATCAACGTTGATTTTCAAAAAACCCGCTGACGGTGGGAACCAGTCATCACAACGTCGTCTTCTATCAGTTTGTGGGATACGATTCTGCAATTCCAACACAGACCGCCATTCATCAAAATCTTCCGTGGCTCGATTCAAACAAATAGATGAATTAAAAAACTTCTGCTGCCAAACTTTTATGTTGCGACTCTGCCATATATTCCAAAGCAAAAACAAACCAAGTGTAACATCTGATTCATTAAACAACGTAAGGAACGCAGACAACCAGTCCAAGAAGGAAGCAACATGAGGGTTAAACCATCCCAAAGGACTTTTATACCAAACTTCTTTAGCAAAAGGACACGAAATCAGTATATGTAAGATAGATTCAGAATCCCCATGACACATTGGGCACACGTCAACTATAGGAACATGCCTAGAAACTAACCTTTCCCTGGTAGGAAGAATCTTCATCCCAGCTCTCCACAAGAAGTTTAAGAGGAAAGGAGGAACCTTACACTTCCAAAGCTTAGACCATGAAGATACTTGAGCTTGATCAAGTACTGAATGGGTATGCCATGTCAAAGCCTTATAAGCACTCTTCACCGAATAACCTCCTCTACGCTCATGCTTCCAACAAAGCACATCATCCACTCGTGTCGATGATAAAGGAATAGAGAGGATAGCAGTAATATCGGCATCATTAAAAATTCTTCGGATAATAGGAATATCCCATCCTCCATTTCGAATCAAGTCAGATACATAGAAACACCCATTGCGAAAATCAAAAATCGATGAAGGCCTACCACCTTCCACCGACGGAAGCCAAGCGTCCAGCCAAATAGAGACTGCAGTCCCACTACCAATTCTCCAAAACATTCCAGAACGCAACATAGGAATAGTAGCCCAAATCCCTTGCCACACAAAACTAGCATTTGAACTCTTGCTAGCATTCAAAAAATCAGATGTCGGAAAATACTTTGATTTCAACAAACGAGCCAGCAAAGAATTAGGAAAATTAATCAAACGCCATCCAATCTTTCCCACCATAGCTTGATTAAAAGCATAAACTTTTTTAAAACTCAAACCTCCAAATTTCTTCGGCAAAATCAAGCGTTCCCAACCAACCCAGTGGATACCCTTAGCATGATCTTTCCCTTTACCCCACCAAAAACGAGCCATAACCTGCTGAACTTCCTCACAAAGTGTCTTTGGTAGAAGAAACATACTCATAACATAATTAGGAAGAGCTTGCAAAACAGTTTTCAATAGTACCTCACGACCTGCTCTAGTAAGAGTGCGTTTGTTCCAAGAATTAAGCTTAGCCCAGATTTTATCCTTGACAAAATGAAGAACTTGTTTTCTATTCCGACCCACAACAGTAGGAAGACCAAGATAGTGTCCAAGATCAGGCTGCTCAAACACCTCCAAACGAGAACAAATAGACTGCCGAGTCTCAGGGGCAGTATTTGCACTAAAGCAGACTAAAGACTTTGAATAATTGATAAATTGACCCGACGCAGCCGAATAAACATCAAGCACTCCCTTCAGCCGATCAACCTCATTCATACACGCATCAAAAAAGAAAATGCTATCATCCGCAAAAAATAAATGCGAAATAGGAGGAGCAGCAGTACATATCTTACTCCCATGTATATTACCCGCCAAAACCTCTGCCTCCACCATACGAGACAACCCTTCAGTGCAAAGAATAAAAAGATACGGTGATAAAGGATCACCTTGGCGTAGACCACGACCCGGAGTTATAGGTCCAATTTTATTCCCATGAGACAAAACATTATAATGAACAGTAGAAACACAAAACAATATTAACTCAACCCAATTGGCAGCAAAACCATAACTCAATAAAACACCCCTTAAATAAGTCCATTCAAGTCTATCATACGCCTTACTGATATCAATCTTCAAAGCCCCATGACCAAGCTTCCCCCTTTTCTTGCCATGAAAAAAATGCATAATTTCGAAAGCCATAATACTATTGTCTTGAATGTGACGCCCAGGGACAAAAGCACATTGATTAGCAGAAACAAGATCAGATAGCAAAACCTTCAACCGATTAGCCACCATTTTAGACATAACTTTATAGAGGACCTGACACAAAGCAATAGGTCTCAAATCAGCCATCCTTGTCGGATTCGCCTTCTTAGGAATAAGAACAATAGCCGTTTCATTAAGCTCAGACGGAAAAAAACCCGCAGCCAACCTAGAAACACAGAATTCAGAAACAGCAGGGCCAATCACACTCCAAAATTGCTGGTAAAACCCAGGATTGAAGCCATCTAACCCAGGAGATTTATCTGCCTTCATACTAAACACAGCAATCCGAACCTCATCAAAAGAGTATGGAGCAGATAAGAAATCGTTCTGAGCAGCAGTAACAAGTTTCGGTATATAGTCCAAAACCCGACCAGGATCTGAACCACTAGCACAAAAAAGTTCAGCAAAATAACCAGAAATAAGATCAGGCAAACCTGAATTCCATTCCCGCCAAACACCATCATCATCCTGTAAGGCTTCAAACGATTTCTCCGTTGCCGAGCAGAAGCAACCGAGTGGAAATACCGAGTATTTCGATCACCCTCCTGAAGCCAGAATGTCTTTGATCGTTGTCTCCAAAATTTCTCCTTGAGATCTAATAACTCAAATAAACGAACATTGACATTAGTAAGACGAGAGCGACTCTGAGAATCTCGTCTACCATGTAGCAACCGAATCTCTTTCTTACAATTTTCGATTTCAGTTCTATACTCCTTCAAAAACAATCGCCCCCATTCCCCCACCTTTGAGCCACAAAGAAAGAGCTTATCCAGAATATTATTTGAATTGACACCATCCCAGCTTTCTTCCACCAAACGACGACACTCAGGCTCCCGAGCCCAACAATTCTCAAAACGAAACAAGTGAGCTCTAGAACTGGTAACATAAGCCTTCACAGCAAGAAAATTCGGTAGATGATCAGAAGAAGTTACATCTAACGACGTTGCAGATGAGAAAGAAAAACGTCTTCGCCAACTGCTGGAGACAAGAATACGATCCAATTTTGACTCGGTCCAATCATCATCTACACGACCATTATCCCAAGTATATTGATAACCCAACAGTTTAAAATCAGTCAAACCAGCGTCCAAGATTGCAGATCGGAAACCACGAATCAAATTGTCAGGCTGGGCCCGACCACCCCTTTTCTCATGACGGGCCAATAAATCATTAAAATCTCCTAAGCAAACCCATGGTAAATCACTGTCTAAAGAAAGTCTCCTCAACAATTGCCAAGACTCATGTCTTCGAAAACGGACTGGTTGGCCATAAAAACCTGTAAGACGCCAAGGCCCAATCCCAGTAACATCCGCAGCTACATCAATATGAGAAGAAGAAGAAGAAAGAAAAGACACAGAAGCAACATTTTTCCAAATTAAAGCCAGGCCCCCACTAAGGCCCACCGAATCCACACTCACACAATCATCATAACCCAATAAATTCTTTATTTCAATAACACGAGAAGAAGAACAACGAGTTTCAATTAAAAAAATAAAACAAGGACATTTCTCCCAAATCAATTCCTTAAGCACTTCTACTGCCCGTGGATTGTTAAGACCACGGCAGTTCCAACTCAGACAACTCATGATTGTCGGCGGGACTGATCTCCAAGTCCCACCGCTGGTCCGTTTTTTGGAGACTGGGCCTCCTCATTAGCAAGATCATGATCCATCTCTGACGCATGGCCAACCCTCCTTCTTTTAGGATCACTAATATTAACTTCATGGGCCTTATCATTAGTAAGCCCACCACCTTCCATTGAATTACAACCATCCCCTGTATTAGTGGGATTTTGATCATTTGAATTTAAATTTGAAAACTTATCCTCCTCCTGATTAGTAGGAGTGAATTTAGCTTTACCAAATCCAATCCCCGATTTTACTGCCGCAGCAATCTCCTCCTGCGTCGGCGGCGTATCTCTCAACCACCGTGCACCCGCATTCCTCTGCTTCCGACCAGGCTCATACCGAAGCTCCGGGCCAAACTTCCTTTCCACCGACTGGCCATTACTGGCAATTAATTCTGGACAAAAACGATCACCATGATCTAGCATTCCACAGATGTAGCAAAAGTTTGGTAATCGTTCATATTCAAAATTTGCAAAGAAACCCACATCATTTTTCCGACGAAGATACAATCCAGGAGAAACAGGATTCCGAACATCAAATTTCACACGGACCCTCATATGAGTTTTCTCCTGATTTCTGAAACAGAATGGATCAACCTCCACGAACTCCCCAACTTCATTCCCAATACGCTCCGCCACCTTCTCCAACCAGTACCCATCCCGAAGATTATAAACCCGAATCCATATATACATATGAAACAAAGGCACCAGGGAGGGATGTGTATGGCTACCAACTTTCTCTAACACCAAAATCTGCCCATTAAATGTCCAAGGACCCATACTCAATACACGCTCCATCTCAATCACATGGAAGAACTGGAAAACATAAAGATTGTCCTCCTCTTCATGCTTCACAATCATACCCAAACGTGGACGCCATAATTGAGCCAAGCGCTGCTTCAAGGCCACAAAGTTAATAACTTTATCGGACAAAAAACGGCCAACCAAACAAAGCTCGAAAGACTGGGCAACCACCTCAATCTCTTCCTCACCAAAGACAATCTCATTTGCGGCACCATCATTAACCGACAAATGGGACATATCAACAGAAATATTATCACTTTCCATGGTAAAAGACCAAAAGAAAAAAACAGAAAAAGACAAAGAAAATAAAAAAATAAAACTCTCAAAGAAGAGAGAAAACTCTCATAACGAGAGACTCATCTTAACTTGGTTTTTAGCCAGCAGAAATATTTTTTGGTTGACTGTTTTAATATTTTTTTTAAACTCTCCTTAGAAAATATAAAATTATTATTGTACAAAATATACGTGTCATTTAAAACTAAAACTATGAAAAAAAATTATCTTTTTATTAACAAATTTAAAACAATGTACATCAGTCTCACACGTCACAGCTGCCCTTATTCTTACATATACGTACTTGGATTGGACATCCTCATCTCTAGGAAAATTCAAGTTCAATACGTAGCACATGCTTTAAGACATGAAAATTCAAAACACCTGATATCCTGGTTATGGAGCCTCCCGGTCTAAATAATTATATTATTTATAAATTTATTTATTTATGTGTTTAATTTGAATTATTAAAATTTTCAATCAAATTAGAAAAAATATGTGATTCTTAAAAAAATAAAAACCATAGCATATACATTATGATATTAGAAAAAGAGAGACAAATGAATTAAATAATAAATTTATTTTAATTGATAATACTTCTTGTGAAAGAAAAAAAAAAGACTAATGAGAATGCGATATTATATAATTTCTTAAGAAAATTAAGAAAAAAATTCAAAAAATTATACTTTATGGCACACTTTTTAATTTTTTAAAAAAATATTTTATATTTTTAGTATAGTTTTGATATGTTGAATGCATATTTATTGTATATCTTTTAAAATGAAGTATATTTTTCATATAATAAATATATATTAAAAATATATTTTTACAAAGGAGTATTTTTGAAATTGAGAGTAAAAAATAATATTTTTGAAATTGAAAGTGAAAATGAGTATTTTTTAAAATATTTTTATTTTTAGGATATTTTTGAAAAAATCTCAAAAATATTTTAATTTAATGGGCTTCTCAATCTGAGCCTTGGCTATGAGCGGCCCATAATGATTAAAAAAGAATATCTCCAATATACTAGTGTCTGGTGGAGACTATCTGCAAAAGCACCAAAAATCCATGGCCACTCTCTACAGCTCCACGAACCCAATACCGAGGCCATTGAACCGGCGTCGACCGACGAGTACAAGATCAGTGCATAACATATCGGTACCCGTTTCAATGTCCGCACCGGACAAAGAAATGAAACCGGTACCACTCTCTATTCCTCCTTCTAGTAATAACAGTGTGGAGCTAGCAGTGAATGACAGGGGCGAGAGGAGAGGGACAATGGACTGGGAAAAGTTGAAGGAAAGAGAGGCTAGAGAGAACAAAGAGGAAATGAACAGGAAAATTGCATCGAGGAAGGCGATTTCTGTGATTCTTCGAAGAGAAGCAACCAAGGCTATTATTGAGAAGAAGAAAGATCCCACCAATTCAAAGAAATTGCTTCCAAGGACTGTCCTCGAAGCACTTTACGATAGAATTACCGCTTTGCGCTGGGAGTCTGCTCTTAAGGTATGTGTGTTAATTTGATCCTATTTGAAAGTGTTTTCAAGAATTTGTTGGATATATGCGTGTGTTTACAGTTTACTGATCGTGTTTCGTCTGTCATTAGTTTAAATTTTAATTTATTTGAGTTTGGATATGGACAGAGTTATATCCAGTTTTGTTTTTTCTTTTTAAATTTATTTATAAATGGTGTTTGGATGCTGAGAAAATGTCACACGATAATAATAGTATGGTCACTCTACTTATCATTTGTGTGTTTAATGGTCATAAATTTGACAAAAACTTTTTTGGAATAGTTATTCGAGGTTATGAACTCGTAATCTCACAGCCTCTGTCTAATCTAATTGAAAGGACTATCAAGTTTGGTCATTTTTCCATATCAAGTGCTGACAAGTGAAATTAAGCCCAAGCAAGAAGAGCTATTATTTTATTCGATTTCCAGAAGTTTCAGAGAACTAACTACTCTTTCCATAGTTAAGATGGGTCTCTACTTACAGTTGAACAAGAAGAAAGACATGTTTTGCTCAAATTTTCAAGGGTACTAAATTTGATTCTCTGTTACACTTCTCTTATACGTGTTTTGGAAATGAGGTTAGGTCTAAGCTGGTGGTGGTACAACTACAACTAATTTGAAAGTCATTTGTTGTTTTATTGGTCTCTTGAGATGATAACTTATAAAAGTAAAGATTTGTTTGTCATTTTCAGGTTTTTGAATTGCTAAGGGAGCAGCTATGGTACAGGCCCAGTCCTGCTACGTATATCAAGCTTATTGTCATGCTGGGGAAGTGTAAGCAACCTGAAAAGGCTCATGAGCTCTTTCAAGCTATGATTGATGAAGGCTGTGTTGTGAACCGTGAATCCTATACTGCTTTATTATCTGCTTATGGTAGAAGTGGTCTTTTTGACAAAGCATTTACTTTATTAGAGGAAATGAAGAGCAATCCAGATTGCCAACCTGATGTCCATACTTATTCAATCCTCATGAAGTCATGCCTCCAAGTTTTTGCCTTCGACAAAGCTCAGGTTTTGCTTTCTGATATGGCATCTCTGGGAATCAGACCCAACACAATCACATATAACACCCTTATTGATGCCTATGGCAAGGCAAAAATGTAAAATTTTTATCCCCTTCAATTTCAAAAGTTCAAATGCCCCATCTGGCTGCTGGGAATATGATGGGGGAACAATATGATTACTGGATTTGTTGCCAGTGGGTGGGGATGGAAAGCAAAAAAGAAAAATGCAGAAACATGTCTTGCATCTATTTTCAGGAAATTCCATTTATTTCTTATGCGCAGAGATAAGGTAGTCATAATGCTGCTTCTGTAATTTTATTCCTGTTTATCTTGGCCACCTCCTTATAGCCTCTCGTTATAAGTTCTGTTTTTCTGTAGTTCTTTACCTATTGATTATAGGAGAAGAAACTGGTTTTTTATGTCATCAGCAGCCAGATGGAGCATGATAACGCTCTTCAATTACAAAGACATCAACTTATCATTTTTCTTTTTAAAAGGTTTGCAGAGATGGAAGCAACATTGGTGAAAATGCTTAGCGAGGAGAGTTGCAAACCTGATGTTTGGACCATGAACTCCACTATCAGAGCCTTTGGCAGCAGTGGGCAAATTGAAATGATGGAGAAGTGTTACGAGAAGTTTCAGAGTGCAGGGATCGAGCCCAGCATTATGACCTTTAACATTATCCTTGACTCATATGGAAAAGCTGGAGATTACAACAAAATGAGTGCAGTGATGGAATACATGCAGAAATACCATTACTCATGGACGATAGTAACCTACAATGTGGTGATTGATGCATTTGGGCGGGCTGGGGATTTGAAACAGATGGAGTATTTGTTTCGGTTAATGCGATCAGAAAGAATCAAGCCAAGTTGTGTTACACTTTGTTCTCTTGTGCGAGCTTATGGACAAGCTGAGAAACCTGAAAAAATTGGAGGGGTCTTGCGGTTTATTGAGAATTCGGATATAACATTGGATACTGTGTTTTTCAATTGTGTGGTGGATGCTTATGGAAGAATGGGATGCTTTGCGGAGATGAAAGAAGTGCTTGAGCTGATGGAACAGAGAGGATGTAAGCCTGATAAAGTCACTTACAGAGCTATGATTAGGGCCTATTCAAGCAAAGGGATGACCAAGCATGTGAAGGAGCTCCAAGATCTTGTAGGGTCAGTTGAAGGGCCTCAATTACGGAGGAAAAAACCTGATTTTTGATGAAAATTTCCATGTTATATGTTTCTATGCTTTTATGTATATTATTGTTTTGCTTGTTTTTTATTATATTTTTGCATGCTTTCATCTTAAAAAAAGGTAAAATTCTCTGTAACTATGGATAGGGAAAATTAGAGATTGAAAAAATGGCAACAATGTTATTTTTTAGGCGCAATAGCCAAGTTAATCATGAGGATTGAATAAGTATATGTGATTACATTAATTAATTTTATTTTAAATGAAAATGTAATAATTTTAGAAATTTCAATTTGGTTTTATTTTATTTTATTTTCATTTAAAATATAACTAATATTGATTTATAAAACCTTTTTCGTTTTTTTATATTAATTTTTTTAGATTGTTTTTTATTTTTCTTAAGTTGGTTTTTACTTTTCATCACGTAATATAAAATTTTCATTTAATCTAAAGTCTTTTAATGAGTATCATATTAACACTTTTCAAATATAACAATAAATATTCTATTTTTCTTTACAGTGATTGATAAAAAAGTGTCTCAATCAAAAAATATAATATTTTTTTTATTATTTTTTTTATTAACAAGAGAGGCTAAGAACACAGCCTAAACAAGATTCTCTACGCACATGCTGGGATAAACAACTCTAATCAGATCAGCCAAAAGCATACTTCTGAGTCCATCGGGTAAGAACTTCGCTGAATGCTGAAATCATTATTTGCCAACCAATAGGCATACTTATTTCCTTCACAATAGCTACGTTGAATTCTGACATTCCAATCCTTATTAAGCCAATCTATGATGTTGCATAGAAAATTGGAGTAAGTATTAACCACCTGCTCCTTTCCATTCAGGAGATGTACTGCAAGGCTACTATACATTTCGAGAATGATGTTTTTATATCCCAAATTCTAAGCAAGCTCTAAACCATTCAAGGCCCCCACAACTCAAAGGCCCCCACAACTCAGCTTGAAGAACTCGGCATATACCAATATTATGACTAAAGTCACCCAACCAATCCTCATTATTATCACGAAGAATTTCTTCAGCACAAGCCCTATTTATACTTACCTTATACGCACCATCAGTATTAACTTTTATTCAGCCTGGGGAAGGTCTGCTCCATCCAATTAGAAACTAGGTTTCACAGTTTGCACTCTTCTTGGTGTTCATAATGTTAGCTTTGAAGATAGCCTCCACCATAGCTTGGATAGAATAAATAATCTCATCCGTACAAGAGTTACTATCTTCAAAAATGAATTTATTTCTCTGGTTCTTGGAACATAGAACACCAACTCCATCCATTGTTAAGGTTACATAATACCCATGTCTCCAGGTCATCCTTAAGAAAATCCTCCAAATCATTATGAGGGATTAATTTCTTCCTTAAGCTTTTAGCTTGCCCACAATCTCTCAAAACATGAGAAATATACTCTACTCCTGCTCCACAAACATGGCAAGTAGCATCATCAATTCGATGTCTTCTAAGTCGCTCCTTATTAGCTAACAAACCATTCCTCATCATCAGCCATAAGAAATTTCTTATTCTATGCGGCCCTGGCCAAGACCAAATCAGCTTACATTTTCCTTCCTCCGAACCACAGGTATCCATATTACACATCTTATAAGCAAAATTAATCGTAAAATTCTCATTAGTCGAACCATTCCAATAGCATTGATCCACCATATTAAGATTAGAAGAGATGCAGACCGCAACTAATTGGAGAAGAATAGAAGAAGGTAGCACATTTTGGAGTAAGGACCACTTCCATTGACTGTTATGAAACCGTCGTCAAGGGGGTTTGAAGGTCAGCCAATAGAGAGGGCCACAATCTCCTAACCAACTGTCATTCCAAAAGTTAATTGTTTCGCTATTGCCTAGTACCCACTTAATACCAAGCTTTAAATCCTCTCAAACCTTCTGCAGATTTCGCCACAAATGGGAGACTCTTTCATGTTTTGGACCCTTAGTGCCATTAATATCTCACTTATATTTGTTCCTAACAATCTGCACCTAGAGGACATTGACGTTAGTCATAATTGCATAGCCCAATTTCATAAGAAGAGCGCTATTATGAGATCTCAGATTAATCAGTCCACTTCCCCCATTTTTAATGGGCTCACACATGGCCTACAAATTAACCAAGCTCATCTTTCTTTTGCCATCGGTAGTATCCCAGATAAAATGCCTAACTACTCCCTCAATTTGATCACAAAAGGTTTTAGGGAGAGCCGTTCTATGTATTGTGAAAGGTTGAATGGCTAAAAGGACTGATTTTGCTAAGATGTTCCTCCCAGCCATGGATAAGAGATTAGTTGTCCACCCCGAAAGACTCTATTTAAGTTTGTCTAGGATGTAGGCATAAGTTTCTTTTGTTACCCTGTTATAAAGTAAAGGTACTCCCAAATACTTGCCCAAGTTGGATTTCCTTTGAAAGCCAAATTTATTGCTGATCCAAGAAGCCTTGCTTTCTTCGATGTTTGGAGAGAAAAAAAATTGGGTCTTATTGGTGCTCACTTTATGCCCTGAGCTAGCATAGAACTCATGGTGCACTCTCTTGATGACACCAACTTGGTCCCTTGAAGCTTTACCGAAAAGAATCAGATCATCTGTAAAAAAATAAATATGAGAGGGTTGGGCCTTTTTTGCTGAAGGCAATGTGCTTCCAACCACCTTGATTGACTAAAGCATAGATATGCTGGGAAAGCCTCTCCATGCAAAGCACAAAAATGTAAAGCGACAAAGGATCTCATTGTCGAATATCAAGAGAGGGCTTGAAGGTCAATATGACACATATTAACATAATTTCTAATTTAAAATAGATTTGATCTTATTTAATTTTTCATGTTTAAATTTGAAATATAATTTCATAATACTTTTTGTTTAATATTACATTACATTGGGAGAGAGCTAATCAATCCTGAATCTATTATCTTTAGAGAGAGTGCAATTGCTGCTAGATTATATTTTGGTGAGCTAATTTCATAATATTTTAATTTATAAAATATTTATTTTTAAAGTTTTAAAAATATTTTTGGCTTATAATTCAAATCGGTTAAATGGATGATTTGGATAATTTTTAGTACTATTAGTTTGAATATTTTTTAAGATACGAATAATGTGGTTAAAACTATTCACTCTAAACTGGCTAAATTCAGTTTTTTAAAAAATGGCTAAATTCAACCGTGAAAACCCTTTTTTCTGGTAGGGTGTGTTGTACTCGTTGACAAAATAGTGGCTTGGACTCTAGATATTAAAGGTCCGTTAAATAGAATTTTGACACAGGCAGGCAAGGTTTAGTGTTATGAAAAGTGTTTTAAATAAAACTCCATAAATGGAAAAACCAAGTCACTGATCTTGATGCAAGGAGCAGGCACAAGGAAGTGTATTTATGAAAATGTTGGAAGATACGAACCCAAGAAAATCATAGCCCCTTTAGATTGGTTCCATGGTTCGATCCTGCGAATCTCCATCCCATTCGAATCACTCACACAATCCAAATCTTAATCCATATAGTTAAAAAATATGTGTGTATTTCAAATAATTTTCTATACATATCAACAACATTAAATATGAATTTATAAACAAAAAATTTTAAAAACACGGTAATATGAAAAATGAATCCACTAAAAATAAGAAAGAATATATTCACTTTTTAAAAAGGCTAACCATCATATTTTTATTTCATTAAGTTTGTTTTTTATTACTTTTTTTTTCTTATAAAGGGAACACTACACAAAATCTTATTAATTTATAAGTCGACTGTATGAAACACCAATCATGGTGAAGCCAACCTTTAATCTCATAAGGAGCTTCTTCGATAACATGCATGTACTCTTAAGGGAAAATTCGATGCATAAGATGTCATTCAGTATGCAGCAAAGTTAGTCTCTCAATATATGTATAGAATTTTGACTTGCCAATCCATATAGAGTAAGTTCTTAATGGCAACTAGAAGAGCTGCATTAGAATTATGGTGCACACTTTTTTCATTAATTAAGTCCACAACACTCTTACTATCAACCTCGATTTCTAGTCTTCAAATCCCTTTGTTCCAAGCAAGGGAAAGTCCTTGATACAAGCCCTGTAACTTCCGCAATCATAATACAGCAAGTATCAATATTCATAACATATCCAGCTATCCAAGCTCTAGAATGGTCTCAAATTAAGCTCCCAGTGCTAGCCTGCCTTCTATTGTTCCTCAATGAACCATCTGAATTGAGTTTGAAGAATCCCATGTTACGTAGTTGCCACCCAATCATCTTTTGTGCCTTCAAGTGAAGCAGATGTTTGAATCTTTTATCTAGTTCATTGGCCAATCCAATTTCATGGGCTCTATTGTAGATGTCCGAAACAACTTCATGGACTCTACTGTGTTTATTATTAAATTCAGCATTGTTTCTATCCGCCTACATTTTCCAGCAAGCTATTCTAAACAATAGAGGCCAACTTTGAGAGCCCTTAGCAGTGAGATTGGTCATATCCCAAGAAGAAATCTGATCTACTGCCACAGTCAAGGACTTTTTAAAAACATAATTAAAGAACACAGTTCCCAAATTCAGGTCCTATTCATTAATGTGGTGAAAATTTCTATTATTTTCATTAGAATTACTAAAATATAGATTTATTAATTTCTTATTTTATAACTTAAAATAATATTTCAAAATAACTTTCATAAATAAAAAATATATTATTATTAATTTATTTTAATACATTTAATTTCTAATTTTATCTGGTGAAATATTATTACTGCTAAAAAGTCATGGCGAATAAGAAAGAGACACGAGATTAATATATGGACGAAACTATGGCTTTATGAGGTCCGAAAGCTATATATATATCACTTATGCACTTTGGGTAGAATGATTGATAAGACACGGGGAATATATCAGCGAGATTCCAAATTCAAACTACATAAGTGTTTGAGCTAGACTTTATAAGTCATTGCAATGTATGTATATGTGTGACTTTGTTCAATAGGTGACTTTATTCCTATTTATATTTTTATTGGCAACCAGACTAAGATAATTTTCGATAAATCTAATTGACATTTGCAATTTTATAATGCGAATTGAGTCGAGAAAATTTAAAAGTCCAAGAGATACCCTATATTAGGCAAAATGATTAAAAGTCTTAAAGAATACCATACTGAATAAAAATTTAAAAACTCGTCACCAAGTAAAAGAAATTCACTATAAGATAAGAACATATTCTAAAAGCCTATGGTAAATTGAAAGTAATGGATAATTTCATTACAAATTTATGAAAAATAGAGTTGTAAGAATCAAATTTTATTCTAATATATGTAAATGTTGGAAAATTAGGAATATGAATGTTGATGGTAGCAATTTTTAGAGCTGGCTCATATCTTTATTTGGCAAGTTCAGCAGCGAAGTCTTAAATCTTATGTTTGTGTAATTCTTTGGGTTGTCTGGATAAATTGAAATCATATTGTGTGGAATAACATAACTTATGTTGTGGTTGATCTGCTAAACTTTGCGATATCATATAAATAACAATAACATTATTATGGAAATAAATGCATTGGTGATGGTGATCGCAACTTATCATATTATGGTATTATTATTATTATTGATTGTCAAGACCTTATGAAAGATATTAGCTATGAAACACCGACAATTCAAATAGAATGAAGTATCGGTATCCAACACTTTTTTTATATTGATATTTATCTGACATATATCGAATATTTTTTCATACATGTCTTATTTTTTATTTTTCAAACACTTATCCGACATTTGTCGGACACTTCTCTATATATGTCTTATTATTATTATTTTTATTTTTTTGACATGGCTAAAACACATATCCAACGTGATAGGAACTTATTTTATGACACTTTTAGAATATTTTAGGATATATTTTATTATAAATTATTTATATGATACTGGTAAATTATTAACTATATAATTTTAATCAATTTTAATTACTAAACTTTTTTTTTGTCATAAAAGAATTTATTTTTTTTACTAGTATAATTATATTTATATATAAATAAACTAATATATATTTATTTTAAATATATATTTTTCTCTCATTATATTTTTATAACTTAATATATATATGCGTGTATATGTGTATATAATTATATTAATATGCAAGTGAACTATTTTATTTTTATTTTTAATATATGTTTATCTTATAATATTTTATATTTATTTTTAATATATATTTATTTTTTTATATAATTATATTAATATGTAAGTGAATTATTATATATTTATTTTTAATATATATTTATCTTTTATTGTATTATATATATAAATATGTTTTATTTATGTCAAGTTTTTTTTAAAATTATTATATAAACATGTTTCTATTATATCGTGTCCATATTCATATTTTATAAGATATTAATAATTGTAAAGCTTGTTTTGTGAGGCCGTTAATAAATTTAATGTCTCATATTTTAATTAGTGCAGTTGACTTTATATTTGGTTGTGAAAAATGGATTGATGTCGTCCATAGAATTCGTGATATAACTATTCAATATGTTGATTAATAATACTTGTTTATTTATTGTGTATATATATATATATAATTCCCGCTAAGGACTGATCTCAAATAAAAGAAGTATTATTTTATATAATTGCAGACAATATAAGTCTCGTTACCAAGAAAATCTTAAAAAATGATAAAAGCTCATAACATTATAAAGCAAAAAAATAAGACAGGAAATTACATCGTTTACCCTTCTTTTATTTTTATTTTTTGTTTTTATGTTTGTTATTTTTTTTTTCAGTTTTACCTCATCTTTTTTTTTTTAGTTTTTATTTTTGCTTTACCCTTCTTTTTTTTTTTTTTCTCTTTCTATCTATTGGTATTTTATTTATTGTTTTCTCCATTGTTTTTCTTTCAAAATTTCAATTTTAAGTTGTTGAATATGTTGTTACTTTAGATAAAGGTCCTACTAAAATTGATGAAGTTCTTGAGCATAAAGTGCTAAATAAGTTTTGTTTTATTGTATTATATTAATTTTTTTAAATTAATTTTATTTTGATTTTGTTGTTCTTCAATTGTAATTTTAGAGTTTTTTTGTTCTACAAATATAATATTTTACATATTCAATAAAATACTTCAAATAATTTTTTTTGTAAATTTTTTATCTCTTTTTTAATTTCTATTTCACAAATAAATATATCCCCTTTTTTTGAATTTTATTTATTTCTTTTTAATTTTTATTTATATTTTTTGTAATTTATGAAGGTTGTATGTGTTAAGCAACGTGTATGTAGTATCTATATAATATTCATACAATATTTACAAGTTAATTAAAAATATATAAAAGTTAAAATATAATATATATATATATACAATATTTATATAATATCTACACTATAATTAACAATATATATATTATTTAAAAATATATAGACTGCAACTCAATGTATACTTTACATTTACACTACAATTAAAAATATGTGAAGAATAGATATCTATATGATATTTATACTATACTTAATAATATATAAAGACTGTAATAAAATGTATATATAATATTTACATAATATTTACATATTAATTAAAGTATATAAAGGCTGTAACTCAATATTTATATAATATCTACACAACATATATATAATATATTCAAAAAATTTTAAACAACATATTTTGTCTAAATATAAATAATTTAAAAAAATTAAGTGCACAACATGATAATATGTAAGAGATTTTATTTTTATTTTTTATATGTTTTTATTTATCATACATAGAATATCTACACAATATAATTTTGTATCTTATTCCATTACTGCATATCTTATAGTTTAGATTTCAACACATATTCGATACTTAAAATATATTAACAAAATTGTTAAACCTTATATACTTTGAGTTTTTGTCTCTATGGCTTTTTGTTTAATATACACATAGTATCTTTATTTTTTACTGCTAATTTATTTTATATATATACAGTATTTACATTTTTTAATGTTGATTTGTTTTGAAGGGAAGTATATATCTGTTTTGAAAAAAGTGCAAAGTTTTTTTAATATATTTTTTTATTATCATGACATCAATTTCTTTTTTTAATTTATATTAATTTTCAATTTTGAATTTGAAATTATTTTTATTGACGATTTGTGTTTTTTTTTTTTTGCTGCTGATCTATTTAAAAAGAAAAGTGCAAATATCTGATTTTGTTTTTCTTTTTCGATTCTCTACTGTTATTTTTCTATTTGTTTAATTTTAAGCTTTGGTTTTTTGAATATACAGTTGTTTGTAGTGATTTGTTGAATGACCTAAGATAAAGATTATGAAAGAGGTTTGATAAGATAGGAAAACTTTTAGTTAATGGTTCCTTTAATTTTGTTTTAGTGGGCGGCATTTTTTGAAAGTAGATTTTTTAAAGGTTTGTTTTATAATTTTTTCAAAATAAAAAAAGTAAAAATTACATTATATGACATATTTTTTAACTTTTTTTTAAAATATCTTTTTTTAAAGTATGTTTTTAATATATTAAATATACACTCAATATATATTTTATAATTTAAAAGATAAGCACATCCACTGTAAATAAACAGTAATTTTACTTATATTTTTTTTATTTTACACCTAAATTATTATTATTTTTTTAATTTTTTAATATAATTTAATATTATCTATTCAATTCAATAAAATATACTTAATCAATAACTTATATTTTAATAATTTTATTATAAAATTATTATTATTATTTTATTTTATTTTTAAAATTTAAATATAGTTTAGTTTTTTAATTTATATATTAATTATAAATAATTTATTAATTTTAAATTAATGTGCACTATGATAAATTATATAAAAATTTTAACAACTTATTATTTTTATAATAAAATATATGAAAAAAAAGTAAAAATTTTTATAAAATTATATTTTATTATAATTATAAATATAATTTATATTTTTTATTCATTTAATTAACCTTGAAATTTATATTTTTTTAATAATATTTTTTAGAATATTTTATTAATAAATTAATATATTGTATGTATCTATATGTCAGGCTTCTTTTTAATATATTTATATTATTAAGTAATATGAAAATAACATAATCAAAATTAGTTTCTTTTTTGCTTCTATAATTTATAAATATGTACAAATAATTAATAATTAAAATGTTTGAAATTTTTATTTTTCATAACTTTAAAAAACGATTGAAGAGCAAAAAAAAATACCAACTCAATTTTTTTTATAATAATACTTTATTATTAATGATCATAATTCAAAGTTCTTATAATGTAATTAAAAACAAGAGTCTAATGTTGAAAGTCTATTCTTGAAATAATTATTCTAATCAGATTATAAATTACTGAGTTAGCAAGTTTATCAACTCAAAATATATTTTGAATGCTTATATTTTTTATTATATGAGTGAAATAAAATCTTAGTTTATATAAAAAATTTAAAAAAAATAACAAGAAACCATTTTCACTTATTGGAGAAAAAAATTAAACTCAAAAAATAGTAAAATATTTATATTTTCTGACAATTAAATATTAATTTTATTTTATAAGTTATTGAAATAATTTAATGAAGAAAAATATTATTTTTTATAATTTAATAAGATAAAATAAAAAATAATTAAGATATAAAAATAAATTTATAGACGTCGAAAATAAATTTTAAATTGTGTTATTGACATATAAATATAAATATATACTCATATTTATATATAAGGATATGAATTTATATTTTATATTCAAATTATAGTTAATATTTATGTTTAAGTATTATAATAATTATTAATTATAAATGACAATTATAATTAATTTAATTAGTCTAACTTATAATATAACACTCATCACGTAAAGTTTATATGTGTTTTAAGTATATTATCAATTATAAAATTAAAACTTCAATTTTTATTATTATATAATAGATCGACCGATTTATTAATTTACTTTGACATTTAAATGCACTTCATGTAGTACTATACTTATATATGATTATGATACTTACTTTTTATATATTTTATTTGTTCTTTAATTTTATTATTAATTATTGTAATATATTTTAAATGTTCATTTTATAACTAAATGATTAATATATTTTAAATGTTCATTCTATAACTAAATTCTATAACTAAATGACTAAAATTATCTTATAAAAAAATAAAATTTATATATTTTTGAAGCGAATTGATGACATCATTTTAGTATATTGAAAATGAAGTATATTTTTAGTATATTAAATATATATTAAAAATATACTTTTAAGAATGAATATTTTTAAAATTAATAGTTAAAAAATATTTAAAAAAATAAAAGTAAATATTTTTAAAAATATTTTTATTTTTAGGGTATTTTTTAAAAAAATCTTGAAGAAAAAAAATAAAAAGCCCAAAAGGCCCTTAAAGGACTATGTTCATCATCTTCTTCTCCACGTTAAGCCCAAGTCCATTACTCAGACAGAGAGAGGGGGGGGGGAGAGAGAGAGAGAGAGAGAGGTTTCACTCTTGCATAGTACCCATTCGAAAACCAAACCTGAGAAGGAAAAAAAAAACACGCACGGAAAAAAAAAAAATAGAGCGAGAAGATACAAAAATTGGCAAAAAAAAAAAAAAGAAGAAAAGAAAAGAGAAAGGACTTTTTGAAGAGACAATAGAGAGAATTACTGATACTCCATGGCTGACATTTGCAGCGACGAGTTTAATTTTAGGGCAAAAATTCTCCCTCTGGTTTAGATTAAGGTATTGCTCTCACTACTCCAAAACCCTAGGAGAGAGAAACTATTGCTACAGAGGGACGCTTCTTAATTGTCTCAGTGCTGTGCCCTAGCTCCCCAATTTTGTAACTCAGGTGATTATTGCTCCAATTGTTAGGTTTATTTCCCTCTAGTTTGGAAACCCTAGAATTGGCGTGCAATGTTGAATTTCTCCAAATTCTTTGTCGATTCCATTAAATTAGGGTTTCTTCGTGTGGGGCAAAGGATTTCAATTCATTCCTCCTGTGGTTTTGTTACGCATTTTGGTTTGGATATATGGTATCATTTGTGTTCGCGCTAATGGAGGAATTAAATGTAGTAGCTTGGTTTGCTCTTGTTTCCACATTGCTGGCATGCTGCTTTTGAGTTTGAAAATGGGCGACTCTGTTAGAATTTGAAGGGACTTCTTGCCGCTCAGCATATTTTTGCTGTTATTGCTTATGAGCTTGAACATGTCCATCTTTTTCAGTAAATATATTAGTTGTCATGCAATCTCTAGCTGCAATTTGCCTTGTTTCCAATGGATGTTTTGTTCTTTTTGTTTATTTTTTTAACGTTTGAAAATTGAATTGTGAGAATCAGATTCTCTTGCTTACTCATAAGATATGTTTCTCTACTTAATGCGTTCCTGTTTGTGCAAGCTAAGTTTGTTCTGATCTTTGTGGTTTTTGTGATGGATATAGCAAAATAAAATAGCTATGTGATATTGGTTGGGGCAATTAAGTCAATTACAAGATGATGTTTTAGGGTTTATGTATGATATGGGAACTACTCTAGCGCAGTGATGATAAAGATAAATGCACGTTCACTGCTTACTTATCAGTAAGGCAGCTTAGAGGGAAAGGACTTGGTTCTCAAGAGATTGATTTAATGTATTCAGCACTCTTTTTTTTTTCCAAGAGCATGTGGCATAGTTGCCAAAATGCTAACATGTCGGTGCTTTGCTTTTCTAAGGCAATCCTTCTATGGTTTTATTTACCATACAGAAATAACCATAATTTTCAAACTGCTTCATAAATTTGAAATTTGATTACTTCCCACGCATTCAGTACTTCTCAATCATCACAGATGATGAGCGAAAAGCGTATCCAACTCAATTTATGTTCATGTGGCTTAATGAGGCTCATATGACTATAATAGAATATTTAGAAGCAGGCATGACCTGTGCAATAACCATTAATTATTATTATCTATCATAATCTTAGATGAGTGCTTATTTTCCCCCAGCCTACCCGATGAAAAATGGCTTTGCATAACATGTGTTGATCTTGTTATCTGGTGTTAATATTACAGATAGCTACTTTGTCATATTAAATTTCTAGAGTAAGTTGTATATATGCTTCCTGTATCAGTCGTTTTGTAATGACAGTTGGAACAAGTAAATTTGGCCTTCTCTAGTTGTCTGAGCCCATTCAATTTGCACTTTAATTGGGAGTTTATCCATCACGGCACTAGGGTTGTTGCATTTTCAGTTTAATTCTTTTTGATTGCTGATGTTGCTTACATTATTCTAATATTTCTTTCTTATTTTCGAATGAGTAATTTGATAGGTTTCTGAATCAATGGGAGGGGAAAGCTTCTAGCTACTGAGGTAGGAATGCATGGATGTGGCTCAGGATCTATTCTCCTAGTAAATGCTGAGGTTGATTCCATGGGAGGGGTTGTTGATGGGGGAGTTGGAATTGGCATCAAAACCTCTCCTCGCCGAGCAGCAATTGAGAGAGCTCAGGCAGATCTCAGGTGACGCAAACAGACATCTTTCTGTTTTTCCATTGTTCATGATCCTATATTTTTTTGTAAGAGTGACATGATATTGCATTTGTTGTTATTTCTTGATAAATGATATAGATTATTCAATGTTAACAGACAGGAGTATGATGTTCGTGAGGAAAGGAGAAGAGAGCTCGAGTTTCTTGAGAAAGTACGACAATTCATCCTGCTTTTATTATATCCAACATTCATCCTGCTTTTATTATTTCCAACCCTTCTATGTATCAACAAGCAAGTTAAATATTTTATTACCTGCAGGGTGGAAATCCATTAGACTTTAAATTTGGGAGCGCAGCTTGTGTTAGTGTCCAGTCTACTTCTCTAAATGATCATCATACGGAACATTTTGTAACTAGGTATATTCTTTTATCTTGTTCTGTTTAACCATATTACATTTATGAGTATGTAGGATTGGGTGCCCAATGCTTTCCCTTCTTCACTCTTCTAATTTTGTAACTACAGTGAAGCTAAAGGTAGTTTTGCATTGACTGCATCACCCCATGGGGACTCTGTGGAAAGTAGTGGCAGACCAGGGGCTCCCACTGGTTGTGAACCCAACAGTGCAGATAATTTTGATGGTGAAAATGAGATTCTTGTATGCAAAAGGAGCACTAAACATCCTAGTAGGAGGAGTAATATTATTCCATCAGAACAGTCTTCTCAGATGGATGGGGCACAAAATGCTAAAGAATCAGAAGATTCTGCTATTGTTCGTCCATATGCTCGAAGGAACAGATCCAGACCAAATCGTGATGGCGCTCGATCGAGCTCTACTGATGTAGTTCAAAGTTCTGGTGGCCATGGATCTTTCATGAAGGTTCATGGGGGTTTGAAGGATGCGAAGGGGTCAATATCTGAAACAAACAATCAGAAGGACAAGGTTATTCCTTCTGTTTCTCATCCAAAGTCCGCCGCTTCAAATGGTGATATGGTTTCTCAGATCCAAATAACAAATGTCCAGTCAAACATGGATCTGGATGGTGCTTTGGCTTTGGAAGCAAAAGCAAGTCTGCCTAAAGATTGGTTGGATGCCACTGAGACCAATACCTTAAGGGATAACCGGTGTGATCAACAGTCAAAAGTTGATGCTCAGAAAATTCCCATGGAGATGGCTTCTGGTGGGTGTGACCATAGTGGGGGAAAAGAACAGGCTACTTCAGCTGCTCCTGAATATCCATCTGTTGCAGCTGCGGAAAAACCTGAGAATGAAAATGGTTCTGCGCAACTAAATGGATTTAGTGATGCGAAAAGAACTGGCAATGAAGGTCAAAATGGCAATGGGGCAATAGGAACAAAAGGATTAGATTCAGAATCTTCTTGCACACAGAACAGTCTATGCTTGGATGTGAATAATGAGAGTGATTTTTGTATTAATGGAAGAAGCAATGATACCAATGGAATTCTTCTAAAAAGAATATCAGAATCTGATGGAATGAAAATTTTGGTGGCTGGTGAAATGGAAAATGAAAAGAATGAGGTTGAGGCTACAGACAGGAGTGCTGTTATAAAGGAAGATAATGATTTAATGCATCAAAATAACTCTGGCAATGAATCTGTCAAAATCAAGGAAGAGACACGGAGAAGTTCTGACTTTCGAAAAGAACTGAAATATTCTAACTTTGAAGGAGTGGAGCAGAATGACCATGTTGCATCTGAGGCTGATAAAAACCTGTGTAATGTGTTGGGTGATGATTCCAGTCTGAATAAAGAAATCATCTACTCTGCTGGACCTCAGGGCTCTATGGATTTCTCTGTTCAAGAGTCACAGGAATCTACAAAGAAAAACTTTTCTGTTGCTCCTGACTCTCAAGCTTGTTCTTTTATAGTTGTGGACAGGACTCATGAAGATTCTATTTTGGAAGAGGCACGGATTATAGAGGTTAGTTCTTTATACTCTTATAATTCATGGTTTAGATTGTCAAACATTTTAGGAATGTAATTTCCAAGCATATATACCTTTAAAGATATGTTGAAATGTGTTAAGCAGGCCAAACGTAAGAGGATCACCGAGTTATCTGTTAGAATGGTACCCGTGGAAAGTCGCCGAAAATCTCATTGGGATTTTGTGCTTGAAGAAATGACATGGTTGGCAAATGATTTTGCACAGGTTGGCTATTGAATAAATGATACTATTACAAACTTCTTGTGTATTAACTCGACTTGATTATCTTTTGAAGGTTTTTGTTCATGCTTAAGACTGACAAGTTTTCCTGTGCATTTAAATTGCTACTGGCACGTATATTCAAATTCATCTCTCTTAATTATTTTTTCTGTTGTCCAAATATTTGCTTGTAGGAGCGTCTTTGGAAAATGACTGCTGCTTCTCAAATATGTCACCGGGTTGCCTTTACCTCTCGGTTGAGAGTGGAAGTACAGAATCAACATTCAAAGCTGAAAAAAGTTGCATATTCTGTTGCAAAGGCTGTCATGCAGTTCTGGCATTCAGCTGAAGTGCTTCTCAATAAGGATAATCAAAACATAAGTTTGAAGAACTGCAAATATGATTCAAGGAGGTTTGATGGGAAAGAACTTTCCAAGGACAAGTTTGGAGAAAGAGATAAGGTGCTAGTTTGTTTACTTCTTGACTGACTGATTAGCTGTCATTTTTATTATTGTATCCACCTGGTAGTTGTCTATTTGTCTTTTTTACTTTCTGTTTTCTACTTGCTTGTTATTCTATTTATCATATAATTTTATTTATGTTGGTAATCCTGGACCATTTAATTAAATTACGAAGATAATTTTTCTAGTAAGCAGAGGAATAATTTTTTAAGAAAAAAAATGCAGTGAGCTCATCTGTTTCTTCTAAATTTGAATGGTATTTGAGGTGTTCCTTGTTGAATGTTTATGAAATGTTGTAAACATGGCTTTAAGATCCTTAATTGAGTTTGTAATTGCATGAGGTTACTGAAGTAGGTTGGGTTTTAGGCTCATGTAAGAAGTTACTGATATTTGGACTGATCTTCTGGTTATTAACAGGATACAAGTAAAGAGGTAGAGAGAGAAAATTCTGGAAAGAATCTTGCAAGTCCGATTCAAGGATATGCTTTAAGATTTTTGAAATTTAACAGCTCGACAGTTCCTTCCCTTCAAGCAGAAGCTCCAGCAACTCCTGATAGAATTGCCGATTCAGGCATTGTTGGAACATCATGGGAAGATCACCTTACAGAAGTATGGATTTACCTTATGCATGATCAATTTCATTTTGAGATTACTTGTCCAATTTGATTCCGTCATATCTACATGTTTTTTAAGCAAGTGATTCACTTGCTAGTTGCTGTACCATTTAGATGTTGATATTTCATGATACTGTGTTATTTACCATTGTCATAATGTTAACATGGTAACTCATAAATCATTCATGATGCATTGAACTTTTTTGGTTTGGCAGGAAAGCCTTTTCAATGCAGTTCCTTCCGGTGCAATGGAAACCTACAGAATCTCCATTGAATCTCATTTGGTACAGTGCGAGGTAAATAAATCATTCTAGAGTGTTTTATGCTCTTTTTTTTTCTTTCCCTTTGACAGTAAAAGATGGTTTATGTGAATTGGAAGAGAAGTTTATTGAAAAATGAATTGTACTTTATGCTGGATGCCTTCATGTTTATGCTGGCAAACTCCCATTTTTTCTGCCATTCCAGTGGATGATGTTTTTGCTTTTGGAGTAAAGGGTATTGGCATTATCATTGTAAAGACTTTGGTTGAACTTTCTTAACACCGATGCTTTTATTGTCGTTTTCTTATTTTTTCGTTCTTATTTTTTAAGTGGTTTCCTTTTCTTTCAGAAAGCAGGCAGTAGCATACAAGAGGCAGTTGATACATCCATTTATGATTGTGCAGCAGGTAATGTTGAAACTATTTTATTTACCAGTTCTTTCTTTTATAGTTATGGGCTTTTTATATGTTCATTATCAAATTCAGAGTTTGGATATCATGAGAATGCATATGATGAGGAGGAAGGAGAAACAAGCACATATTATTTGCGTGGAGTCTTGGAAGGTTGCAAGTCAGCGAAACATAATCAGAGAAAAAGGAAAAGCTTTATGAAGTCGTATTCTGCAAGATTATATGAAATTGGACATGATTTGCCTTATGGGAATTTCACACCTGGGTCTCAGCAGAATATATTACTGGGTAAAAGGCCTGCCAGTAATCTTAATGTTGGTTCAATTCCAATAAAACGCATCCGCACTGCTGCTTCTAGGCAGAGGTTTACAAGTCCTTTTGGTGCTGGTGTTTCTGGGGGTTTGCATGCTCCGGCAAAGACAGATGCCTCAAGTGGAGATACTAGTTCTTTTCAGGATGACCAGAGTACATTGCATGGTGGTTCCCAAGTCCAGATGAGTGTGGAGGTTGAGTCAGTTGGGGACTTTGAAAAGCAGTTACCATATGGCTATGCAGAGACATCAACAAAGCCTAAAAAGAAGAAGAAGGCTAAGCATATGGTACGTGGGAATCTTTATATTTCAAGTGCTCTAGGGATTTGCTTATCATAGTAGGGTATTGAATTTTCTCAATTCTTTTTCTTCCTGTATTGCTTGTTCAGTTGCATGATTCTACTTGGTTGCAGGGTTCTGCTAATGAGCCAGTTTGGCCTCTGGATTCCACTGTTCGTAGTGAACAGGTGATTAAGTTCCTACCTCAGTCTCTTTCAATTTTTAAATTTTTTCTTCCTTTGCTCTCTTTAAATAGTTTGTTGAGAGAAATAGAATGAGATCCACTGTAGATAATCTGTTTGATATCTTTTGTAGTTAAGATATTAAAAAATTTTCTCTTAGCTCTCAGATGATTATTGTTAACTTTGTTCTTCTTTGTCAAATCTATCAAAGTCCCACCACTGCATTTTTCTCCCTGTTTGACTATGATATGCATTGTTGGAAAATATTCTTGGAAGTTTCAACCTGAATCATTTGTTTATTTAAAGGGTGTACTTTCATATTTGTATTTGTGTTTGCGAGCTGTCTCATACCTTTAGGTATGGAGATATTGCATGATCAACATTGATTGCATGTTAAGTTCAAAAGCACAGTTAGTAGAAAGACACATGTAATTCTGGTCCTAGTGCTTCTACCGAGAAAGGTGGTCAGCCTCTCACAGGTGCGTGTCTTATCACTTAGGTACACATTTTCTTCCTTGTGGACACATTATCTTCTGGGTGTAATTCCTAATTTTCATCTCCAGTTAGCTCTCCCACCACCACTAAACACTGAACTTGCTGATCTACCAGACTTCGGTGCCAATGCACTGAAAGTTGCCTGAAAGTTATCACTGTCACTGGAAACTAATTGGAATCCAGCCAGACCACAACCACCAAAATTTTCGGCTGCCGAAGATTTCTATGCCCGATACTTGCGCTTAGAATCCCTCACCCTAGTTTGGCTCCCCTCCTTTCTATTCCCTCTTAGTCTTCTTTGTTTCTAATTTACCAAGGTTCTCTCTCTGGGTTAGTGGGTTACCCTTGTTTCTGTTATCCTTCTTATTCTAGTTTTAATTTTTTTACAAAATTCTGAGAACATCACTTCTAAAAAATGTAACTAAAATCTGATAAACCAAAGGACTTGAAAAGTTGGCTGTGGAAGATTGTAGAAGGAAAAATCTATCTTGTGAGCTTATTCTATTTGTTTTATACCTTTTTACCTGATGGTCATATTATTATCTTTTAATTGATGCTTTCTAGATTGTTAATTTGGTCAATTAGGGCTAATTTATTGGTCAAATAGTGCCAAAAACAGCTATCTAAAAACATTTATTTTTGGTTTTGCATCTGTGTTCAGAGGGATAATACCAAAAAGAGATTGGAGAATCATCTGTTTGACTTTAATGGGACCAGTGGTAATGCTGTTTCTTTTCTGAAGTTGCCTTAATAGTTATTCAATAGATGTACATTGTCTCTTAAGTTTTTAAAGTTTCCAAATTATTTTCAAGGTTTATTATATGGGCAACATTCTGCAAAGAAGCCAAAGATAGTGAAGCAACCACTAGATAATACTTTTGACAACATGGCTACAATGAGTGGTTCCATTCCTTCTCCTGCGGCTTCCCAAATGAGTAATATGCCCAACACACACAAAATCATGAAATTGATTGTTGGTAGGGACAGGGGCAGAAAGCCTAAATCGCTGAAGGTATGTTTTGATTTGGTTGCGGTTAGATTCTCAAAATTTTTTTTTGTAGTTATCCTATTTTGATTTAACATAACTCATCTCCTATGCTAGGTGTCTGCTGGGCAGACAGGTTCTGGAAGTCCATGGTCACCTTTTGAAGATCAGGTCAGTTTATCTTGATTATCTCCCTAGAATCTGTTCTTCTGTTGAATCCAAGTTGTGATTGATTACCATTTTGATGTTTTTTTAATTCAGGCACTTGTGGTCCTTGTACATGATATGGGTCCTAATTGGGAGCTTATAAGTGATGCCATTAACAGTACACTTCAATTTAAGGTAAAATGATGTGTGTTCTATTTGTGTTTTTGTTAGCATACATTTATGGTTATTGTGGATGATGGTAATTGTTGTATTCCCTTTTCTGCTTAACTTTTCCATTATTGTTTTTTTTTCTCCTATTCTGGCATATATTTAGTAAAGCCTTCTAGATTTAATGATTTTCTGCTTTTTGTTTTTTTTATGATTAAATTTTTTTTCTATTGGTGCTTCCATATGTTCAGTGTATATTTCGCAAGCCTAAAGAATGCAAGGAACGTCACAAAAGTTTAATGGATAAGGGTGCTGGTGATGGGGCTGATAGTGCTGATGATTCAGGGTCTTCTCAATCTTATCCATCAACTTTGCCTGGCATACCAAAGGCAAGATTTTTCATTCTCTGATAAACACTTCCTCTTGTCATAAAATTCATTCCCTCTGATTAGTAAAACATATTTATTTGTTTGTTTATGTTACATATTTGTGCTTCTTTCATTGTTTTATATTGTTGCATTTCTTGCAGGGCAGTGCCAGACAGTTATTTCAACGCCTGCAAGGTCCAATGGAAGAGGACACTCTCAAATCTCATTTTGAAAAGATTATTATTATTGGGAAGAAATACCACTGTAGGAGGAGTCAGGTTTGTCTACAAGTCTAAGTGTGCATGTATGCAGATGGTTTTTTGTCGCTTATTCTCTGATATATTCTCTTTATAGCTACCTTCTGATATACTAATCCAACCATGACCTACATCAACAGTTTGTTGTATCACCTCAGTTTAAATATTAACAATTCCAGTTACATATTTTTTCCTCGATTATCTCATGAGTTTGAGATTGTATGGCATAATGTAAACTGACCTGATCAAATGTACAAGCTTTTTAGCATGTTTACCATTGAAATGACATATTATAACTACATAATATAAAGCATGTCAAAAATAGTAAATTGCATAAAGGATTATTTGCATGTCCTAAATGGAATAAATTTTTCTGAGGTTGCATCTCTCAAGCACTTGAGATGACTTTTTTTTTGCATGCACCTTTTGTTTTACATAATTCTCTCTTTGACTATTATTTTGGGTTTGTTTACATTGCATAGAATGATAACCAGGATCCTAAACAAATAGTAGCAGTTCACAGTTCTCATGTTACTGCTCTTGACCAAGTACCCACAAACCAAAATGGAGGTGTTTTAACGTAAGTTTTCATGCCTTGGTACATATTTATTGTGTAGCCTTTTATATATTCCGTTTATGAGTGCTTTTTTCTCTCCAAAAATTTCCTAATATTATGTTTTTACATTTATTGGTATCTGCATGGGTGCTTTTGTCTTGTGCAAGCAATTGTTATTACTTTCCACTTTATTGTGTGGATGTAGGCCCCTTGATCTTTGTGATGCAACTGTATCTAGCCCGGATGTTGTTTCCATTGGGTATCAAAGTTCTCATGCTAGTGGTTTGCCCATGCCAAATCAAGGAGCTGTAGGATCTGTACTCCCTACTTCTGGGGTGAATTCTTCTTTGCAAGCATTTCCTGGTGTAGTTCTTGGCAGTAACTCGTCCCCATCTGGTCCACTTAATACTCCTATCAGGTGGGTGGTATTGGTTGAGGTTGTCATTATGTGTATACTTGTTTTAAATAGTATTGTTTTTATCAAATTCTGATTCCTATGCTGAGATGTTGGGTCATTATACCATTGTCAGGGATGGTAGATATGCTGTTCCAAGAGCATCTTTACAAGTTGATGAACAGCAGAGAATTCAACATTATAATCAAATGTTATCCAACAGAAATTTGCAGCAGTCTAACTTGTCTGTTTCTGGAGCTGATCGCGGTGTTCGTGTGCTTCCTGGTGGAAATCCTGTGGGTATGATCCCTGGGATAAACAGAAGCATGTCAATGCCAAGGCCAGGTTTTCAGGGAATGGCCTCATCATCAATGATGAATTCTGGTAGCATGCTTTCCTCTGGTATGGTTGGGATGCCAAGCCCTGTTGGTATGCAGCCTGGAAGTGGCTCTGGTCAAGGGAACTCGATGATGAGATCCCGCGAGCCAATGCACATGATGCGGGTAAGTTCTTTTCGTATATGCTAGTCATTATTTCACGCGATTGCTTGGCATGTGACTTTATTAATATAGTAAAAATTGTACATCAATTACAAATAATAAACCTGCATTAGAAATATTATTTTCTCTAATTAATTTTCTTATTCGTTAACTATTTATCCTTATTTTCTCCTGTGATTCCATGAGTTCTTGAATTGACATGTATTTATACATAGTTTATTTATTTTTCTCAATATAGGTAGTACAAGCCTATGAGAAAATATTAGTACCACATGATCCACTTGAGACTTTTAGCATGTTAATGTGTCATGCCATCATGTACAAAGACTTTATCTCTCTAGCAACATTAAATTCATTAAAATAATATTGAATTATTCTTCCACGATCTGAATAGTTAAAAAGATTACCTTCATAACATAATTGATGAGTGTATTTCTTAAAAAAATTGTATGTATTGGGAATAACAAGAAACTGAATAAAGCAAGTCCACCCTGTATGAAATTTAAGCTTTAGGTCGCGTGTCCATATTCATTATTCAGTGAAATACTTTACATGTGTGCAATTTTTTAATTGGTGCTTCCATTCAAGGCTTGAGCATCTCTTTGAAGGGTGCATTTCCCCAACTCGTGGAACTGGCAGTATTTTAGATGTCTGATCTTAGAATTGTTTGCTTATATTTTGCTTACATGCATATAAAATTCGCTTTTTGATAGGAATCCATACACAGTTATTAGTAGGTTAAGAGCTAAGAACTATTATAGGATTAGACTTTTATATGGAATTAGATTTAGACTTTATATTGATTAATAAATTTGTCCTTCCTTCTAAATAATAATCCTAAACAATGTAAATTTTTGTCCATTCAAATGTTCCCCTTCCCCATTTCCACTTTGATATGTGCTATAGGTGTATATTATTGTTGATTAAGGTTGCTTCCATTAATTACCGATTGAATTCGTACTTTTTTAAGGTTCAAGTATGCCCTTGTCAGTGAATGATATTTGGAATCATTTTTGTCTGATGTAATAACTATATGAGCTTATCCTTTATCCAGACCTAAAATATGGCTTGCATCATTTTATGATTATTATTATTATTATTTTATTTTGTTTCTGATTTTTCTCATTATCTTCACTAGGTATATAAGATCATTTATTGGTGCTCTCCTATCCTTGCTATCCAAATTCGTCAATGAAGTTTCATAAGGAATTTCGATGTTGGCATTTGATCATTTTCATTTGGTGCATCAATACTTTCTTTTTGTTGACAATAGCATTTGTTTTTGTCACAGACTGGCCATAACTCAGAGCGTCAAAGACAGGTGATGGTACCAGAACTTCAGATGCAGGTCACCCAGGGAAATAGCCCAGGAATTCCTGCTTTCAATGGGTTGAGTTCTGCTTTTGCTAATCAGACAACCTCTTCAGCTGTGCAGGGCTATACTGGTCATCCCCAGCAGCAGCAAATGCCTCCACAGCGATCCCATGTCATGAGCAATCCTCATCATCCTCATCTTCAGGGCTCCAATCATGCTACAGGATCACAACAGCAAGCACATGCAATTCGATTTGCTAAAGAAAGACATATGCAGCAGCGGCTTCTGCAGCAGCGGCAGCAGCAACAGCAACAGCAGTTTGCTGCATCTGGTGCCTTGATGCCACATGTTCAACCTCAGCCACAACTCCCCATATCATCGTCTATGCAAAATAGTTCCCAGATTCAGCCACAGAATTCATCACAGCCAGTATCACTTCCGTCATTAACACCACCGAATCCCATATCAGTGCAGCAGCAACAGAAACATAGCTTGCCGCATCATGGGATCAGCCGGAACTCTCAAACTATTGCCAGTGGATTGACCAATCAGATGGGGAAGCAAAGACCACAGCAGCCACAGCCTTATCAGCAGTTTCAACAATCTGTCCGGGTCCATCCTCAGCAAAGGCAACATTCACAATCCCCCCAGCAAGCTAAACTTCTGAAGGGAATGGGAAGAGGGAATATGGTGGTGCATCAGAACCTTTCCAGTGACCATTCTCGTATGAATGGCCTTTCTGCGCCTCCAGGAAGCCAAAGTGCAGAGAAAGGAGAACACATCATGCACCTGATGCATGGTCAAGGATTATATTCAGGCTCTAGTTTGAATTCAATACAACCATCTAAACCATTGGTTACTCCCCAGTCCTCAAACAACTCTCAGCCACAGCAAAAGGTATTTTCTGCATCAGCTTCATCAAAGCAAATGCAGCAGATGCCTTCTCATTCAGATAATAGCACTCAAAGCCAGGTTGCTTCAGTATCTTCTGGTCATGCACTATCTGCAGTCCATCAAACCCTTCCAGCAGCAGTGATTGCTTCCAGCCATCAGCATTTGCAGCCACAATCACACCAGAAACAGGCTGGCCAAGCTCAACCAACTGTTCAGAGAGTGCTTCAGAGTCGTCAATTGAGTACTGATCTGCCAACCAAGTCTCAAACTGATCAATGTCATACTGAACAGCAGCATATGAGCAATGTTTCACTGTTCAGTACAAGTACAACCACACCAGTGTCTCAAGCATGTAATGATTCCGCTAATGTGGTTTCAGTTGTTTCTTCTGTTTCATCGCAGTGGAAACCATCAGAACCCTCCTGTGATTCTGCAATGACAAATCCATCCTCTCAAGTGGGTTCTATTGGAAGCCCGCCTCTTATTAATTCAGCTGGAAGTGAACCAATGGCATCTGTCAACCAAGGTTTAGTCCAGAGGCAGTTATCAGGAGGCTTGGCCCAACATGGGAGTGCTGGAACACAGTGGCAACAGCAGCCACAGCTATCACAATCAACGCCATCAGCCACTTCTCAACAACTGTTCCAGCCACAAGAGCAGCAGCTACATCAAGAGCAGCAGTCACCGCCGCAACAGTTGCCACTGCCACTGCACTCTCAGCAACAAACACAGCATCTTCAGTCTGCACAAGGCAGTTTGTATATCAGGCCCACCAATCCTCAGCTGGAATGAAGCAATCTTAGCAGATTGAGCAGTTCTGGAAGCCGTCGGTACTGCCAAGGCTTGGTTTGCATGCCCTTATAGCAGCAATGTACAGGTAAACTTGGTTTTCTTTTTTTTTTTAATATCAATTCTACTTAACCAGTGTCAGATAAGGCAGGCACTAAATAGAGGCTTTTCAGTTAGCATGCACCCTGAAACCAAATTCTGTTACTTTATTAACTACTATTTCAGTCATACTTTCACTATGCTGTTTTTTCCCCTTTTTTCAAGTTACAGATTTTTGGATGTATTTTTAGTTGAGTCAATATTCCAACCTTTATTTTTCATAGTTTTATTGACTCGCATTATACTTCGACTTGTTTAGTCTATTTGTAGGTGGGGCATCTCAAATGGTTTTTATTAGAAGGGAGAAATAATATAATCGTGCCATGTATTTCATGCAGATGAGGCTGACTACTCCACAAGGGCATTGCAAAATGGAAAATGGTGGTGATTTTTTATTGCATGTTTTGTTAAAAAAATTTTGCTAAAGAGATGTCTACTGGCCTTTGTTTCCCTTTTTATCTAAATTTGGGGAAACCATGTATATTACCACTTGTCTAGGGCATTTGGAAGATGGAGTTGGAGACAGATATAGATATGTGTACAGGGTCTCATCTCTCCAGTTCTTGTACGTTTCCCCACCTTTGGCCTGGTTTCCCTGCTCATCTGCAGAGGGGCCTATTTCTCTTTTTTTGCACCCCGGTAGGTTAGTGCATGTATTTGTTACACTTGCAGGTGATGTTTTTAGTGATCATTTATGGGCAAAAAGAAAAAGCCTTGGAAATTTTGTGAACAAAATCTCTGTTCTACACGCTCAATCTTGTTAGTGTTGTGATCCATCACCGCCATGAACACCCCACTGAATTATTATTTGTACTGGCATAAAAAATTTGCATAATGCAATACGCCTTGATGGCTCATCATCCCATCTCTCTCTGTCTCTCTCTCTCTCTCATATATATATATATATGTTGAACGTTTCAGTTTGCTTTCAGCAGTTCTTGCTGTAGCAGTTGAATTAATTTTAATATTTTTCTTGTCATCCGCTTTTTGTTGCCTTATTCGTTGACAATCCCCAAAGAAAAAGATGGTCATAAAATGATTGTTTGAATTTGTTAGAAAATGCATATTGAAATTCTCTCGAGATTGGCTTTAACATTGGATATGATTTGTTGTATGACTGTATATCACATTCTTAAAAACAGGTTTTGCAAAGATGATATGCGGTGGCCGATGGTCGCCTTTTTGTCTTGCCAGAGTATGCCATTTATAATGTAGAGAGATTAATTAATTCTATGACTTGTCTAGGCAGAGACCTTTATGAGAACAATGTTACTTTTGTAGCTGAATCCCATTCTCAGGTTCACCACAACAAAAAATGGCATATGCTTTTATTATATGTTGATATTTAAATGGTTCTCATTTTCCCTCAAATTTCAGATTATTATTAAAATTAATCTATAACAACAAAAACGCTCGGAGCACTGCTTGATCACAATATCTAAAGGTTGTTGCCGTGATGCAAGTTTTAATATTTTTAGCTTGAAAAGAAGCACTGAGAAATACAAAATAATAATAATTAGAAATCAAAATGCCAGTGGAAATATAATTCATGGGAAGTTCATACTAGAAATTGACCTTAAGTTGAATATAAAGGTGCATATTGAGGATCCAAAAGTAGTAGTAGGTTAGGATCTGAAAGAAAAAGAGTTGCAATGAGGTTTCTTTTAACAGTGTTTTCAAGATTTAGCGGAAGAAACAAGAGGCAGAAAACATAGAAATATTCAATCCTCAGCGACGGTATTGCCTTCTACGAGTTCAATCCATTACAGCCAAATGCATATTTAAACAAATAACACCAAAGATAACTTTGGATTTTTAAACATTTAACTAAGGACACTGCTAATTTGCATACTCCGATATAATAACATCAAAATTCAAAAATTATTGTTGGCAGTAACCCAATTTTGACTATAAAGAATATTCATTGATTTCTTTCTTTTGTTTAAAATGAACGGTCCATCATCTTCATATCCTCCCTCACCCCAAAAGCTGCAGAAATCATTCCCACAATTTTTTTCTGTGAATCTAAAATCATTTCAATTCGCTTATTCTCCATCTCCATTCTCCACTTCTCTGTCTCTTTCATCATTTCCATTTTTTTTCTCTCCATTCCTACCATTCTCTCTGTAAATGCTCTAATTTTTCCAGCCAATCCCAATTCCTCCTCCTCCTCCTCTGCCATTGCCATTTCCTCTCTCTTTCTTTTCTTCACAGCTTCCCTTAAAAACCCAGAATCACTTCCTGCAAATCGGTTAACAATGGTGGGTTTTCGCAATATATAATTGATACTCCTTGACTTACTTCTATACCCATGATCTTCTTCATCGTCAGTATCATTCGGTGGCGGTGCTGGTGGTGGTATCAGTGTCAATGGCCGCGCAGAGATAGGCATCGGACCTCGGTCCAACGACTCCATGAGGTCAAAGTATTGCCAGGAGCAAACTCCGGTGACAGACACACGCCATCGCTCCTCGCGATATCGTTTCCGGAGCTTCTCCATCTTGTGGCGGCACTGGATGACGGTTTTTGTTGGTTGGTTGTAGTCATAGCCACAGCGAGCAGCGACGGTCTCCGTCACCTCTTCCCACCGGTTGGCCTTAAGTGGCCTTCGTTTCAACGAGTACCATTTTTCTTGGTAGACTTGGATTAGATGAACTGTTTCTTGGTGAGTCCAGGGGACGGGATGGGGTTTCTTGGTTTTTGGCTTTGATGGTGGTGATTCTGGTGGCGACGGGGAGGGAGACGGTGATGGTGTAGCCATTGTGGGAACTAAGGCTTAGGGTTTGGCGAATGTGTGGTTTTGTTGTTTGGAGTGGGATGGTGCTAGAGGCGGAGGCGGCGGAGCTAGCGGTGTTGAGGTTGGTATTAGGTGGGAAGTCTGCCAAATAAGCTTGGGCCTTTGAACTTGGTTAAATGGATCCAAGCCCGAATTATATTATGAGGTGGCCCAAATATGAAGTGAAACATTTGGGCCTGGCCTTTTATTATTGTAGGCCTGTTCACAAGCTCAACTCAATTAGCTATGAATTTCATATGGATTCAACCACGTTGTGACTCTTTGCATGTAAAAATTCTGTTTCGAACTTGGCACATAATCCAGTAACAAAATTTACCGCCCAATGTTTTCAACTCAAAAATAAAATCAATAAAAAATATGCAATCATCTACCGAAATGGAGATGAACTATCGAATCTTTTCAATTTTACCATATCATGAAATGGTAGAATGTGTTCAATTTTACCATATACAAGGCATTAAAATGTATAGGGATGTGAAAATAGATTGGCAAATGGTGCGTCCTATTCTATACGCATATATATATATATATATAGATAGATATAGATGGTAAGTATTATCTATTACGATTAGGGTCAAGACAAATGTTATTTATTTATTAATCTTATCAAAATATCTCAACTCTATTATAATATAAAATTTAATTGAATTATATGAATACAGTATGTATAATAAATTTATTTAAATGAATTGTACATAGATTTTGAAATTCAACAAAATTAAAACATATATAAGCCAATGTACAAGAAATGAAGAATATATTTTAGACTTTAATATTAAATTTAGTAATAAAGAAAAAAAAAAGGATGAAATGATATGCGACCGCCAATGCACATTTTATAACAAAGTAATTTAAAATGACGCCATTTTAGTTAAGTGAACTGTATTGGATTCATGTGTCGGTCGATTACAAAATTTGTTTTAAATGATAACATAAATGTGTCAATTCATTTATGCCTATAATCTGTTAAAAAATCAATCCTCGGTAATTTAAAGTCAGCTGTGTTATAGTAGTGTTTGATACGAGAAGATGCTAAAATATTTCTGAACATTTTTATTTCGAGTATTTGTTATAATTTAAAAAATCAATAACAAATTATATTAGAATATGTTTAATTTTTTATAAAAAAAAAAAACAGAATCACCTATTAATTAACGAGCCTGTTTTTCAAGAAATTACAAATTTGAAATTTTGGAGAATGATTTACTTTTCACGGTATGAAATGACCCATCATACAAATTGCTTATAGGTTGGTTCCTCATTTTTTTAGGATTAAGAAGTCATAAACAACCGCCCCTGAGAGTAGAATGTGCGGAATTGAAGGCTTGATGCCATGAATTTCCACAAGTATTTAATGGTTTTGACTTAACGAAACAGATGCCAACCCACTTCCACAATAGAGCAAACAATATATCATTTTGCAACATAAATAATATGCTAAATTGTTATGGATGTCAATAGATCTTGCACAGATTAATGTTGAAAAAATGGACTATGCCCTAAATTTAAAAACATAAACAACTTAGTTAACCTCTTTCCTAAAAATGAGCATTGGGTTTCAAAAATCAATGTGATCATATATTCTCTGTCGGAGAAGACAGCAGAAAACAAAATTTCATGATATTTACAGAAACATTGAGAAATATTTTTACATGTGTGATAGCTCTCTTTCATGCTTATCTGATATATCTTGAAATATATTGCTGGACAAAGAGCGGCATGTCCTTTTATTCAGCAGGCTAAGAACCTGAAAAAAAAAAGTGAAAATTTAAAAATGAGATCATGCTTCTCAGAGTGCAGATAGTAGAATGACCACAAAATCCTGGCATCATATGAGAGATACCTTGAATGCTAATCCATTTGAATCTGCTGAGACAATTTGTAATTGGCCATATTGGAATTCTTGAGAATGACCAGAGATTATGTAGTAATCAACCGACTTCTTTTCAGAGAAATGCATCTCATCTTTCTGGGGGAAAATATTGCTGTGTCTTGGCCAGCAAGAGTTCACTCCCTGCAATTGGCAAATCCTAAACAATCAGTACGCCCATCTTGTTTAACGTAGTAAACAACCAGTCTAGTATAGAATATGTTAACTGCAAGTCTAGTATAGAATATGTCCCATATTACAAGAATCAGAAGATACACAATAGTCAATATTTTAAAGGCATAACTTGCAAAATTAAATGTGCAGCATAGTTAAACTGAGCCAAAAATATATTGCAGTTTGAAGAAACTGAAACATCCTTCAAAATAATTACTTCATGTGCTGATAATCTAGAAACCACAATACAAAATTCTGACAACTCATCCAGAATAGTGCAAGAATAATGAATAAAGTGATGCTAACAAAATAAATGTGTTCATAGTTCTTTGTATTTTCTATTTCATTGTAATAACCCTATTTCTGTCAAAGGGAGTTTTCCTTCCAGCATTTTAAACTTGGTTTGTGTGTAATTTCTCAGAATCAGCAGCAAGTGCTCAAATTTTACTATAGCATTAATAGCTTAAATGATCTGACTGACAGCAGCAAGGAGATGGCGAAAGCAATTAAACTAACATTCGAGAAAAGACTACTAAACCTAGGTTTTATTGCACGAAAAGCCAACTCTAATGAATTTTAGCAACTTACAGTTAAAGCACTCTCTTTAAGATTTTCCAGTGACTCGGCCAGCTCCACCTGTTTCGTTGCAGTTGCAAGTAGCGCCTGCAAAATAAAAGCTTAGTCTCAACAAACCAGTTAAGAACAACCAATGTTTAGGGGGAAAATAATGATGTCTTACTTTCTTTGTCTTCTGTAGGTCATGTTCTATAGATCTAATCCAACTCAATGACTCATGAAGCATATCCTCTTTCTCAGGAGGAATTTTGGTAGGTTTATTAACCAGCTCGTTTACCATTGCTTCTAAATTTTGCAGCCTCTGCCAGCATGGGTGAATGGAGCCCTCTTTCATTTCCCATGAAATTTGTTGCTCTTGAGAACTTGAATCTGTCAATGGCGGGTTGAATTGGTTGGATGGTGGCCTGTCGGCTGCATGTTGGGCTGTAAAAAATCTCCCCATCCCCGGAAGGAGAAGATATATCCATGCTAACAATTTGAGCATGAAGTGAACTATAAAACTTGTTATATGGGGAATGAACTTCTTCTGCATCATGGTTGTGCTTGTATCATTGGTCGAATCATCTGTTAGAAGACGAAGAAGATCATGAATATTTAACAGTTTGCTTCCAGAAGGAGGATTAATAGATAAAACCAAATGATTAGCTTTTCTAGAGGAAGAAAAAGATATGACAAATCAAATCCTTACACAAAATTTATGAGTATGCAATAATAGGAGATCAATTTTAACAAAATTAATCTGGATATAATCAGTCCGTTACAGTTCAGACTATCTGAGATGACACACTCAAATAGCTCTTATACAAGCACTGTGCCAGTATCTTATGTTGTTTTCAGTATGTGAAAAAAATTATTGAAAGACAATTCTACGCATGTCAATATTGTTCATTTGATAGACCATACAGTGTCATTCAGCTGTTTAGCCATTTCTGGGCCCTGTGCTACTTGTGGAAACCACTAAAACCTACAGTTTGACAAACAGCATCAAGTACAGGTATATGCGAGGCAATGCAGCATTGAATTCCATTTTTCTATAGTCCGAAGCAAAAGGAAATTTCAAATGGCAAAACTACCTAAGAAGTTGGTAATCTTAGAACTTCTGGCACAACCATATATAAATTGAGAAAACAATAAACTTCAGACTTATATCCAATTTAAGCATGGAGGCATGAGTTTTCCAACAGATGAACATGCCAACTGTAAGCAGTAAAGTATGTGACTGTAAATGATTTCTTGGAATGGATAACCAACAACAATTGTATCACCACCACAGATATGAAATAAAGAAAAAGAAAATGAAAATGAAAGAAAGAATAGGTAAAAGAACCTCAAAACAGCTTATAATGATCTCATCATTTGATATGCCAACAATTTTTGAGGCAAGGTTTAGTTAAAAGGAAAATTATCAGATCACGTACTTTTTGAACTAGAACCTTCAATCCTTGCAGGCATGCATGCAACCACGCCTGTTCTTCCCTAGTATAATACAGGAGCAAAGTAAGTTTAACAGCTGTTGTACACTAAGATGACTCTCAATGAACTGAAAAGTGATATACTGGAAATGTGGACACATAAAGATGTAGCCTAACACTTTATTTAATAATATCACGAAGCACATTTTTCAAACAAATTTAGAGAAAGAACAATAAATTCCCATTGAATCCAAATAGATGAAAAATGAAAACCAACGGACACATAAATGTCATCATTGCCTATTTATGTAATCTTTAATGAACACACGAAAATTTTAGTTTCTAACTTATAAACTGCTTTACATTGGCATTTGTTTCACAAATTTGAATGGAAAATCACTTGGTTTAGATTGCCAAGTAACTTCAAAATCAAAGCTTTTACGTGAATAGGTTTCACAATGTTCTTCCTTTGACTACCGCCCCACCTTTACATAACACTAGCATTCACATCAGCGTGAAAAATTAAATTTTTGCCAGAACAGAAAATTTTCAAAAGCTACTTTCAAGGGAATGATATGTTGATTGTTGATGTCTATGACGAGGCAAAGTTTAAATTTCCTTGACTGTGTTCTACACATTTTTTTCACCCACTTTTCTGTGGGTTTCTTTAGCAAATAACATTAACATCTGTTTGAATTCAAACGAGAACTTTGATTTGTTCAACTTTTGATGCTTGGAAACTATTACATTGTAGGTTTAATTGATAAGGGGAGGAGTTTATACAGTTCAAAAACCAGCTCTCTAACTCTCTGTTTCTATTGGTTGAATAAGGGAAGGAGGAAGGAATAATATGAGAACCTAGAAAAATCCCAAAGAAAAAAAAAATCAACTGAATTTTATCAATATGAATTTATTTAGGAAATGTAAATTTAATTATAAAACCAATTCACTTGAGTTCTATAAGTAAAATTAAATCGATTTTCATACATGATTTGTTCATTGAAATTAAAACAGGAAACTATTTCCTGAGAAACTAGCATCAGCTAAATCAGTGATCTAACTGGTCCAGCGTATAAGTATAATGATAGACATTACATAAGATCAAAAGATACTAGGAATCAATCAATACCAATTAGCATTAAAGAGAATCCAGACACCTGAAAACCAAACTCTAGAAACTTGCTCAGAAAGAGGCATTTGTTGACTGAAAGCTGAAGTATTTGGCTTTACATCCAAGCCTGGACCAGCAGAAGATATTTCACTTCTGGAAAGCTGCATGAAGAAATATCATGTAGCTACACACACACACACGCATGCATGCACACAAGCTCATAAATGATTAAGTGAATAACTGTTCTGCAACTCACCTTAGATGCAAATAACTTGATTTCTAAATCATCATCATCATCAGAACTTTTCATTGTCCTCAAGTACATTGATTCTCCGGTATGCACCAGCTGAGAGTAAAGTCAAAGATTTGAGTTCCAGGCATGAAAACAAGTAGCATTAATGCAAAACTCGACGAATGCAATTTTCAAACACCAATATTTACTAATGATCAGTGCTGCCAAGGTTCAAATTTTGCTTGACACTGACAAGGATCGTACTTTCATTATTTCTGGATCTTTCCAGGATCCTTTGTCGGATCTGAGGCAACCACCTTCATTTTGGCATGAACAGGATCCACCAAGAAATTCTGGCAATTGGCTGTTTGCAAGAAAATGCCAAAACAAATTTGCAGCATGAGTTAAAACATTCCAACTGTCGTATATTGCACAAATAGAATGGGAAAATTCCAACCTTGAGTCTATGATTTCCAACAACTTGTTTTGAAATTTATTACCTAAAACCTGTGGAACCATATCAGAATGATTTAGTATTAGCTCAGAGTATTTTTGGTACCAAAAGAAAACAAAAACCAAGAACTCTTACATTTATCTTAGAAGTAGTCTTAGGGTCAAGAAATCTTTTTGCTGTGTTCCATAAAAGTTTGAATGCATGACTAGCATTGACAATGAACATCTGATGTAATGTCTGTTAAGAAAGAACAATTATAAGAAGTGATCACCAAATGAATAAACAAGTAACTCAGGAGACATTTCTATTCAATTTCATTTTAGGAAGTAAAACACCTCAGGATAGTTGTCACCATCAATTTTCTGTATACGCATAACTAGATCATTTGCAAGCTTTCCAAAATTCACTAAGTTCTGCATAGACGATAAAATGTCAAGTGACAAAAGCATAGTAAAAACATATTTCATATGTAGAATTGCAATAAATACTATTGCAAGCTCTAAAATTACCAGGCCTTGCACATCCAGTATTGTTATTGTAGAATCTATGTGCCTCTTGGCTGCAATAGAACATGCAGGCAATTTCTCAGCAAAAGTCTTCTCAAATCCCTGAACATGATATTTCAAAAACCGATCCACAGTGGTTACATTCATTAGCTTGGTGGGTTCAATTTTTCCAAGTCTTTCAATATAAACAGGTCCACCCTCTTTGTCTACACCATGGTAACCATGAGGATAATATCTCTGAACTTCTTCATATTCATCATATACAAAATCCTAAGCAAGTAAGAGCAGATCAATCAATCATTTATGAAGTTGTAGAATAAAAATAAAAAATCTGTAAACAAATGATAAGGTAGAATGAAACTTTCAATAGCAACTAAGTTTTAACTCAGTAAAAGATGAAAGCACCATGTGTCAAATGCCAGTCTTCATTTCAGCTAAGACTTGGTTTCGTGCATCAGATAATTATCTCATCATTCAATTATTTCTAAAACAAAAGTGCTTAAGAAGTGAAAAAAAAAGATACTCAACTCAACTCAACAAAGCCTTAATCCCAAGTCAATTGGGGTCGATTATATGAATTCTTCATTTCTACTCAATACGATTTAAGGTTATCTCTTCTGATAGATGTAACATCATAAGATCATTTTGGATCACCTTTAACCAAGTCAGTTTAGGCCTATCTCTGTCTCTCTTAACTATATCTACTCTAACTAGTTCGGTTTTTCTAACAAGCGCATCGCTAGATCTTCATTTCATATGGTCAAACCATCTCAATCTATGCTCTCTTATCTTATCCTCAATAGGTGCTACCCTCACTTTTTTTCTAATGCACTCATTGCGGATTCTATCCATCCTAGTATGACCACACATTTATCTTATTATTCTCATTTTCACAACATGCATTTTACTCATGTGTTGTCCTTTTACTGCCCAACATTCATTACCATACATCATCGCAGGCCGTATTGTAGTTCGATAAAATTTTTCTTTTAATTTAATTGGCATATTTCAATCACATAGAACTCCTGTAGCACCCCTCCACTTTATCCAACCAACTTTAATCCTATGATTTACATCTTCTTTACAACCTCCATCTTCTTGATGAATAAAGTCAAGGTATTTAAAATAAATACTATGAGGTACTGATATTCTGTCTAAAATAAATTTGCCTATTTCTCTATTCTCGCTATTAAATCTACAATGCATATACTTAGTCTTAGTCCTACTTAGCTTAAAACCCTTAGATTCCAAAGTGCTTCTCCATAATTTCAACTTTTGACTTACTCCTGCTTGAGTATCATCTATTAATACAATATCATCCGCAAACATCATACACCAATGGATGTCATCCTGTATATGTCTTGTTATCTCATCCATGACCAAGGCGAAAAGATAAGGGCTCAAAGCTGAACCTTGGTGTAATTCAATAAAAAAGAAAAAATCCTTAGTATCTCCTCCCACAGTGCAGACACTAGTGATGGCTCCCTCATACATATCCTTCAAGACTTGGATATATCGTATAGATATTCCCCTACGCTCTAGGACCTACCATAAAACTTCTCTAGGGACTCTATCATACGCCTTTTTCAAGTTAATAAAAATCATATATAAGTCCTTCATCTCTCTATACTCTCTTATAAGAAAAATAACTTCCATAGTTAATCGACCAGGTATAAAGCCAAACTGATTTGAGGAGATACAAGTATCTAACCGCAAATGGTGTTCCACAACTCTCTCCCACAATTTCATAGTATGGCTCATAAGTTTTATACCTCTATAATTTGAGCAATTCTGAATATCTCCTTTATTCTTAAAAATAGGTATCAAATTACTTTGTCTCTATTCATTAGGCATTTTCTTTGTACTTAAAATCTTATTAAACAAAGATGTCAACCATGCAACTCCTGTATCTCCCAAATATTTTCAAACCTCAATACGTACCTCATCTGGTCCACAGGCTTTACCAACTTCCATCCTCTTCAAAGCTTCTTTAACTTCCGAAAAATTAATCCGTCTAGTGTATTTCACTTTTTTTTCCGGCTTAACGTCTAAACCCTCAATGTTATCACTATGGTTACCATTAAGAAGTTCCTCAAAATAGTTTCTCCATCATTCTTTAATATCCTCTTCTTGAACCATAACTTTATTCTCTTTATCTTTAATGCACTTAACTTGGTTTAAATCACGGCATTTTTTTTCCCTTATCTTAGCCAATTTATAGATAGTTTTTTCCCCTTCTTTTGTTCCAAGTTTCTCACCCAAACTCTCTAAAGATTGTGCTCTTGCTTGACTAACTGCATTTTTAGCATCTTTTTTCGCTTATTTGTACTGCTCAAAAGCATCATTGTTATTACACTTGAACAAACTCTTCTACTATTCCTTTTTACTTCTTACCACTTTTTGCACTTCCTCATTCCACCACCAAGACTCTTTCGAGGGATGTCCACACTCTTTAGATTCTCCAAGAATCTTTCTAGCTACTCCTTTAATTGTTGTAGACATGCATATCCACATATCATTTGATGAAATACTCATATCTTCCTCCCACCCTCCAACTTTGACCAACTCATCCTTGAACAACAATTGTTTTTCATCTTTTAAAGTCCACCACCTAATCTTGGAAATATTATTCCTCCTTGGCCTACAAGTCAACCTCTTAAACTTGATATTCAAAACCACTAACCTATGCTGAGTGGTCAAAGCCTCACCTAGAATAACCTTACAATCATTGCATAGAGTTCGATTAGCTTTTCTTGTGAGTATGAAGTCAATCTGACTTCTATTTTGCCCACTTTTAAAGGTCACTAGATATGATTCTCTTTTTATAAAATGTGTTTGCCAGAATCAAACCATAAGCTAAAGCAAAATCAAGAATACTCTTACCTTCTTCATTTCTAATTCCAAAACCATACCCTCTATATACCTCCTCAAAATCTACCATGTCTTTTCTTACATGTCCATTTAAGTCTCCTCCTATAAAAATATTTTCATCATTGGGAATTCCTCGCATAAGTTCATCCATATCATCCCAAAATTTTTGCTTGCTATCCCCATCCAATCCAACTTTAGGAGCATATACACTAATTATGTTGATGGTCTCATTCTGGAGCACAAGTTTAATTGAAATAATCCTATCGCTTACTCTTTTCACCGCTACAACCGTCTCCTTTAGGTTCCGATCCAAAATTACACCTACTCTGTTTTTACTTCTATCTGTACCTATATACCACACTTTATACCCAGTATTCTCAACTTCTTTACTTTTTCCTCCAACTCATTTAGTCTCTTGAATACAAACAATACTAATTTTCCTTCTCTCCATAGTATCAACAAGTCCTCTCAGTTTACTTGTAAGAGATCCAATATTCCAAGTTCCTATTATGATCTTACTTCTTACTTATTTTTTCTTATGCTTCTTCCTATAGAATCTTTTACCATTATCTAAACATGTATCTCTCATATTACTCGTATTTTGGACTAATTTTTTTACCCACACCCTTCCATGATGTGAAAACCCTTATTTATTATGCACCACATCCAGGCACCGACATGCCGCATCGCATTCGGAAAACGCCCTACACCCTTTTTCTCCACTACATCCGGGCTCCGATGTAGCGCGTTGCAAGTAGGGAACGCCCCAACGATATTATTATTAGAATCCATATCATGAAATGTGACAAAAGTTTTACGCTGGCTATCACCTATCGCATCCATCCTCCTTTACCCGGTCTTGGAATCGGCTATACACAAGAAACTCATGTATAGGCAGAGTTGAGTGAAAAAAAAAAAAGATAATGCAATGAAATTTGTACCTGTAAAATAGAATCTACTCCATGCTCTTTCCTCTAGTTGAGCATTTCTGACCACATCAGGAGTGTTTTATCAAGATTGAATTTTCGAGCCTTTAGAAACCTGAAATAATGAAAACTCAGGTCTCAGAAAATTAAGTATAACTATAGGTTTTTATAGGAAAAAAAGAGTACAGAGAAATAGTTATAACAGAATTTTATCCTATAGTTCTGCAATGGCTTCTTGTAAAATGGAAGCACTAGATGAGTGAGAGAACCATTATTCGGAATTTTGATACTACAATATTTGGAATTTTGATACTGCAACAGCTCAAAGTCACTGCATCCAAACATATAAATGTGACAAATTTTATCCCATTTTTAATAGATGCACAGATTTCATGTTCATTTGATAGTTCAGTAGTAGCCATAAAACCATGTTGCCAAATCTCCGGTGAAACTGGATTGGTTGGCAATCCCTTAACTGTTTTCCAAGTGCTGAAAACCTATACAGTCCTGAACCTATACCACCATACATTGATTAAGCAAGTTCTGAATTTGTTCCTTGAACATCTACTTCATTACACAACGTTGCTTCTTATGATAAATAATTGCGCAAATCAAACAACTATATTAGCAAAGTACTGATAAATCACTGAAGCAATTGAATTACCTCAATAGAGTGTGGTAATCGTCGTGACGAGGAGGAAGCAGATCTTTTGCAATCAATGCCTGGCGAAACGCATTCACAGCGGCTTCCTCCTTGGCGTCCCGAACATCACTGATCGAAATTGCAGTGAACCGGCAATCCGCAACACGCTTGCCGCGCTTCCTAAGACTATGCGTAAGCCTATTAGATGCACTTATTGCCTTTTTCTTAAGAGATCTAACCTTTGATCTTCGTTTCTCATCTTCAGAAGTCTCCAGATCCAAACCCTTAGCCATTTCATCCTCCTGAATCGAAATCACCTCCCATGGTATTCTATCAAACATCAAAATATATCAAAAATTTATAAAACCACAAATACACAAAACAAATCTACCAGAAGCACCATGATTCTCGATTAACAAGGAAAATGGAGAAAAAAAAAATCAAATCAAGATCCAGACATTAAGATCACAATTAGGAAAAAGAAAAACCAAAAACAGCATTCATTAATGGCGCAATTAACAACATTATTATACCTTTTCTGATTCAAAGAAAATCACATTCAATCGATTTGGGATTCAGAAATTGAATTTCTATACGTATACAGAGAAAAGCCAAATCTGCCCCTTTTTTCTATATATAACACGATAAGAAATGGAATTGCTTTCAGATTACGAAAGTATTTTAATGCTTTCTTTCTCTCTCACTGACACATTCTTGTTAATAATATAAAATAAAAAACTTCAACGGGTTCTCTCTCTAGAATGGAGTTTCGACTGTGATCTGTGCTGAGTTGAGTCAGTACTGTTATAAAATTTGAGTTCAACTCGCTCAATCAAGTTAAATATTGGCATTGGATATGTGAAATTCTAATTGAGCTAGATTGAGTTAAACTTCAAGCTCAAGCTCATATTCTGCTTTAAATAGTTGAATTTTTTTCTTTTTGAGCACAAATATTTGAATTAATTAGACTTTATTAATATTAAAAGATTAATTTATTTATTGATATTAAAATAAAATATAAAGTATTGATATAAAATATATAATATTTTTAAAATTATATTAAATTTCAATATTCCATTCCAACTCCATAATAATTCATAAACATGATTTGAAATTAGAATATTTTGACTTTAATAATAAAACAGTAACGGGACGGGAACTGAGGAACACAGCTGCAGTTGTTGCTTTCGTCGAGTAACGAGAACGGAAGGCATTACCGTTTTCAATAATTTTTTTATTAATAAGTCACTCAAATTCAAGTATATATTATGATATACTTGATTTAAATAGCTTATAAATTTAATCAATTATTTATCTTTTAATTAAATTTTATATTTTATATAATTTAAGTAATAATTTTTATTAATTTTGTGTATGAACTTTCTCAAATCTATTCTAAATTTCATTAATATCAAGAAATATGTTTATTTTGACTTTTTTTTTATAGCATTTTAGATAAATCAAAGTTTAAATATTTTTTAAAAAATTTTATTGAGTTCAAATATAAAATTGAAAAATGAATCAATCATATTTTGAAAATCACATATTATCTAATTAATCAAATTTGGCATAAATCAACATTGTAACATTAATTTAATTTATTTTTTTTAATAAATATGATTTTAACTAAATTTTTAAATTTGATATTTCACATTTTATTGTTCTAACTGAGATTGCATTAGGAAATCTATCTATTGAATTAGAAAAATTGCAATACAAAATTTATTATTATTATTATATGCCAATAATCACTTTTTTTTGAGGTAAATAATTAGAAATTTTGGATTTATAAGTTATAAATATTCATAATATTCTTAATTTAATGTGAAAAAATTTAATAATTTATTTTTTATAATAAAAAATATAATATGACTAATTTAAATAAAAAGTAATATTTTGAATCAATTAATTTAATTGTGTAACTATTAATAGTTCATTTAATTTTATTTAATTAATAAAAATTATTAATCAAAGTAACGGGATTGCAAGCTTTATTGAATACGGTGGGTCGTCCTTTTTATTTTCACTCTGGTTGCAATTTGGTGTTTTATTAATGGACTATGGCGGTTTAGTGGCTAGTAGGTGCTCTTTGTGATTACGTTACGCGTGCGCAACAAACAAGCAACTTTCCTTCTTTTGCCATTTTCGTTTTTAAATGTTTTTTTTAATAAAATAAGAATAATAATAATGATGCAATATTTTTATAGTATGCATTTGCTTATCAATGAAAATAAAAAAGGTAAGACTATTTAAAAGTCAATGAAACTTAATCTAATGATGATAAGAAATCAAGCAATACATCAATTTTTCTTTGGTTATTAAAAAAAAAATTCTTTTGTTATTAAAAAAATTATATATTACAAATTATAGCAAAAAAAATAAATAAATTTCCCAAAAAGAATTTAGTGAATAAATGAAATATATTTCATTGATTATAATATTTATACTTATTACTAAGACTTTTTTTTTTGATAAAATACTTATTACTAAGGAGGTGTTTGGTTTAGCTGATTGGGGCAGCTGATAGCTGTTTCAAGTCAATCAGCTAAAGAATAGGTGTTTGATTAACTTTTTTATCAGCAGCTGTTAGCTGTTTGAAAAAGTTCCTCCTCCTAACTTTTTCTAAACAGCTGCTGATAGTTTTTTTATTTGACAATATTAACCCTGAATTATTAGATAATATTAATATCTGTAATCTTTAATTTAAACTTATAACATGTGATTATTAAAGTATAACGATATATGTCAAATCAATAATTTATACATCAATCTTTTATATATATATTAATTAATCGAATCTACGAGGATTGCAATATATTTTACAAAAAAAAAGCTACTAATATTTTTTTCAAAAAAAAAAGCTACCAATAAATTTTACCAAAAAAAGGCATCAATCTATTTTTATTGTGGCTGGTAGATTATATTTTTTTAAATTTATTATAAATATATTTATTATTCAAATTTTTAAATTTTGAGTTTATTTAAAATTATACCCTTATTGGTCATTTTACACAATAACAACAACAACTTACTATATTTTTACCAAACGCTCATTATTCATCAGCTACCAGCTACCAGCTATCAGCTGCATAAAACTGCTAAACCAAATAGGACTTAAGACTTGATAATTAAATAAATGGATTGATTAAAATACAGGAAATTCAATTTAGAAAAAAAAAAAAAAAGCAACTATATGTAATTACTCACCGCTTGACTTCAATAACGTAAAGAAACAAATGAAGAGAAGATTCAAAAGGCTAAGATTACAATTCAATCACAACAGGGCATGTGGTGGTAATGAGTTCTTGAGAATCAAAATCATCATAATTAACATTGCGAATTCACAATTTAACCTTCAAAAAGGGAATAAGGAAAAGTAAAAAAATTATCCCTTCTAATTGATATCATATTATTTTAATTATTACAGTTCAAATTTCAAAATAGCAAGTTCCTATCATTATCATTGAAAACAGGCAAGCTCATTATCCCTATTGACTATCCTACTCCGGTGACGTTTACATTTTACCTCTTACTGGAATTAGGTTAAACATTGTTAATAAACCTATCCACGATTTCATTTGATTTAGAAAAAGATAAAATTACACATATATATACATCAGCACGGTATTTTCAAGTTCCTGGAAGATTCATCTATCAATTTACAGAAAAAACAACACAATTTCAATTTTATCAATAATAATAATATTGTATAATAATACTTGTCTCAATTGCTACCTGTCTGCGGCTAGAAATAAAACTAGGCAATATAAAATTGCAGTGTCAGTCCACGAGCTGCACCAGAACTCACATATCTAAAAATAGGTTTCACTACACTGCATGTAAGGCTCAAACAGAACATATGCTGTTGAATCCTATAATAAAGAGGACACAAATGTTCTTTTTTCCTCATTGTTCTTTCTTCTCCTCTTGGTGATCATCATATTCATCATCCTCATCATCATCGTCTTCATCATCTTCCTCATCATTGTCCTCAAAAAATAAGCTATTTCGAGAAAGTTTGCTGAGTTCGCCTTTGCCATCATCATCATTCAGAAGGTCAAGACCATATTTTATGTTACCTCTATGTTTAACAAGAAGCCACCGCAGCAATCGGTCTTCCTTGTTTAGATAATGCAGCTCCTTGTTGATGTTGGGTGTGGCCATCATTGTAATCTGCATAAGTTGGCCCTGAACAAGAATAATAAAACCAAGAGTGAACTCATTATTTATGTTAAATCTCCATCAGATTTATAGTTCTCATATTTCTCTAAACTTGGTCCCATGGTGTTTTGTTATTATGATTCATACTGATGAAACCTAGGAACCTACACCAACACAATCTGTTTTCACCACGATAAAATCCTAAGTCCAAGGGCAAAATAGTCCCTCCCCATAATATCCATTTCTTGTACTATCAATTTTTACTCTCATGCTCAAATAACAAATTTCAAGGGGAAAATGAAAAAAATTAATCATGTCCATGAATAACCAACCCTGATTAAATAAAAGATTCATAAAATTATTTGTCTAACAATGCAGGCAGTTTAAAATTTTGCTTTTTTTTAATGCTATATGAGAGTTGAGACTAAACTATGAACTAAATAATTGAAAGGAATAACATATAAATTGATCTGAACGTAGTTATATCAGTACGATCATGGATTCATATGAGAATTAACCCTGTAAAAGCTTCTAAAGAAAACATGAAAACTTTCAAATAATATGTTCGTTAAGGATTTAAGTACCGCCAGTACTATATTTTTTAGGAAAATAAGAGAAAAAAAAGAGAAAACTAGCCAAATGTAGAGCATAAGACGCTTGCTGGACAAACTATGACAACAGACCAAAATTATTACGAAAATGTAAAAAGTGGACATGAAAAATCAAAAGATTAAAGAAAGAAACTTCAATAAATTCTAGCAAATAACAGCACAAGAATATTCACCAGATAATATCTTCCATCAAGCTTCTTAATACCATAACCCAAATTAATAGAGCCAAATGATTTCATATCAGTAAGAACACCATTTCTACTGTAAACGTGTTTTCCTACTCGAGCTACCAATTCCATCAAAGCTTCCTTCGTTACATGAGGTTTCAAGAGAAGCATGCAATCATAAAGAGGCATTTTTCACCGTTCTGCTCTTCCCAGCTGAACTGAACTACTGATCCCCTGAAGCATAATTCTTCATTAGAAAACTATGATCTAAGCATACTTTTCATTCAAATATTTCTTACCTAAAACTTCTCAATGCAAAAAACAGACAAGACAAACAAGGAAGAAGTTAGAAATACAGGCAGAAGACATCAACTGATTGAGACAATCAAGTAAACGATGATAATAAAATAAAGAAAATAGGAACAAAAAAAATGGTATAGATGATTTAAGATTTGTTGTCAATTGCAAAATCTACAAATGAATAACAATAATATAAAGGAAAAAATTAACATCAAAGAGTCAATACTGCAAGAGGGCAGCAGTGTGTGAAAACAGAGAATACTGAAATAAAGTCAGTTAAACTGATCTGATTAATCTTGCACTTTAACCCTTTATTCCTGGGCTAAAGATATAATGTATGGCACCATCTATCTTGCACTGCACAAACTCCTTCAGTCAAGAACCGGTTTTCAGCCCATGTTAATAAATATATGCAGCTGTATTAACTTACTGCCTGGCAATACTAGAGCCAACCAGCTCGGCCAGCAGCAATCAGATATACTTTCGTACTCTTGAAGAGTTGTCAAGACAATCTTGAGCCCCTGCCGCCGCCGCCCCTCCCCCCACCCCAGGCAAACCTCAAAACACCTAATAAAGTCTATTCACAATCCTAATCTAATTTTTGTCCAGATACTATAAGCATTACAAGTACCAAGAAGCTTACAAAATTTTTGGTTGAACAAACTTTTGAATTGCAAATCCCTTGGTCATAAGAATTCTTCGCTTATTTTTGAAGTGATCAAGCTAGAATTAGGGTTTCATATATACAGTTTAGGGATTAAAATCGGTTAATTAACATATCATGGTTTGCTCACATAATATCTACTCAGCTATGATTCAGAAAAATACAGAAGAATAAAATTTTCCCACATCTATTCACCAATGCAACAATTTCAAGGAAATCAAACAGAAGAGAGAAATTAAGGAAATGACAAATAAAACGAAAGCCAAATCTACCTTTGAGGAGCTGGGCGGCGAAAAAATTAGAGAGCAACTAGTGAGAAAGACGGCAGTGGCTTTGCTTAAACCCTATACCCTCCTCTGTTCCCGGCTTGCGAGTAACTTATTGAATTTTTTATATTATTGTATTTTTTATATAACGATCTATCCAGACACAAGACTATATATCATAATTCTTTACAAACTTTTTTTTTTCTTCTAATGTTTCGCTTAATTTTCTTTATGGTTTAATTTTAAGTGATAAAAATTATATAATTTAGCTGAAATTTTTTGTATTTAGGACTTCCCCCTACTATATTAACAGACTCAGTTCTTTTTCTACAATAATTAAAAAAATAATTATTCTGGTTGAAAATATAAATTTATATATTTTTTCTATTATATTTTTATTTTAGTATAATATATTTTTAATAAATAATATTAAATAAATATATTATATAAATTTAATATGCTAATTAATTTATTAAAATATTAAATGAATTATAATTTACTACGAATAAAAAAAAAGAGTATGTCAATTGAGGATGGATGGAGTAATAAAATAATACGACGCATAACCTTTTAGCTAAGTTTTTTTTTTTCTTTCTTTTAATATGTGATAAAATATTTGGTTAATTTGTAAAAATAGAAATGGAAATAAAGAAAGATTAAGTTACAAATCTTCATCTCCTAATAGACATTCAATACCATTTTATTGAAACTAACATTTGAATTAGGAAAATAACAAAAAAAAAAGTTTCATTCAATAGTTAGACTATAATCCAATAATTAGATTGTGTTTTTAATGATTGAATATATACTTTTAATAATTAAATGGTATATAAAAATGCATATATATACACACACATACATATTAACACATATTAACAATTTTTAGTTTGAATTTTACAATGACATTTGATCGTAAATTCATTTTTCAAAATAAATCATTGTCATCCTGAAAAAAATCATGTAATAGTAATCGAATATAAAATACTAATAATTCATCATTTAACATGTGAAAAATATAAATGTACTCAAAATTATGAGCTTGCACAGTAAGCCTATAGTCATATTATCAACCATGTCTTAAAATTGCCCAATTGGCACACCCTTATGAGATTGGCTGATTTTTTGTTAAATCTTATCGAGTAGGGAGTAAATGTTCCCATTTGCGTTACTAATGTCCTTCGCCCAACTAGAGTTTAAGCTACAGAAGAGCCAGTATTTCTTTTCCACTCTTTAATCTTGCCCGTGTGCCCCACCATGATAATCCCAGCAAATGCTTCAAATATTCAAATGGGAATGGCAAATTATATATTATTAACTAATGAATACGAGCCAAAACCATAAAATCTATAGCAACCATTCATAGAAACTGCTTGCTGTTAATATTTTCATGACCAACTTATCATTATTCATTCAATTCTTTATGTTAGTATGAAATCAAATCCACATCAAAAAATGTAATATGTTTATCTCAGGAAACTATACATTGTCTGCAAATTTCATATGTTGCCTAAACACAATAAAAGGACATTCAAGAAGTAGCCGCATTTTCTTTTGTTTTACCAACGCCTGTAATTCCTGTCAAAGTACTAGTGAGATAGATGGTTGATGGAAGGAAATATCAAGACAAGATTTAAGCACGTCATCGGAAGTATGGATGCTCAAGTGCATCACGAGCTGAAATTCTTTTCGTTGGATCCAACTGAAGCATTAGCTGATGAACAAATTTTTTTTAAAAAAGGCAACAGATAAGCATATGATATGAATTAAAAAAAAAAGAGCTACTATAACGAGGGCCTCAGAGCATTGGTTAAGAAATAGATAATTTCAAAAACAAATGAACTAGAAATTAGTTCGATGACAGAAACGGTAACAATACTTCCTCCTTCCCTTTCCCTTTCTGATAAAACTTTTAAAATCTACTGTCTTTTATAAGAAGTTCAAATAAAATGTTGTTGTGAAGAATGAAAACATGTATGCAGCATTGTAATATGGTGTGTGTATCAGTACATGCACACACTCATGAATCAAGATAATTATAATAGGAAAACTTACTGAAAGAAGTTCAACTCCTTCATATTGGAGACCAGGGAACTCTTCTGCCAGATTCTGCATATGAAATATACATAATACAATTACATAGGAATCCAGGAATGAAATTTAAAGAAGAAAACCATTCTCATGGAATTTACTACCTTGGGCTCGTAGTGAGGTAACCAATCAAGGTTCTGATATTTTGAAGTTAATCCAGGCCAGGTTTCTTCCATTGGTGAACCCAAGAGGCTTTACATAAGAAATTTAATGTAAAATTGCACTTCAGAAAGCTAGTTATGCACAAAAAATAACGATCTTTGGATCTGGTCAATACCTAAAAATGGCATTCAAATTTCGGAAATTAGGAGAAAACTGATTATTCCCCTTTATATTCCTAGAAGAGAATAGAGGCTTCTGTTTTACCATCTCTCCAAATATGCAACCAACTGACCATATATCAACCGAATTAGAGTATACGAAGCTGCGAAGCAAGAGTTCAGGTGCAGAGTAAGCGGGAGTCACCACGTGGAAATCACAATTAAAAGCAGAAATTAAAATGTGAGAACTCTGGAAATAATAATTCTAGGTAGCAACAAACTGCAAAATACCCTGTTAGCTGTCACCAACATTCTTGTTTTTCAAGGAATACACAGGGGATGAGGGGAAGAAATTTTTTTCTAAAACCAGTTGGTGTGCGTCTTTCTTTTTCCCTTCTGCTAATCAGAACATGGAAGAAACAGAAAGCTCAAAGTACCTATATATTATAATATATTGAGATAATTAATCCAAAATAGAGTATAACAAATGCAACAGGCGAATTTATACCTCATTACTGTAGCCTGCCATAGGAATTTCCGTTGATCTAGCCATTCCAAAGTCGGCAAGTTTCACTATCCTTCTGTCTTTATCAATCAGTATATTACCAGGTTTTATATCTCGGTGAAGAATTTTGTGAGAATGACAATATTCCACACCGCAAAGAATCTGCCGTAGAAAACTCTGTCAAAAGGTAAGAGGGAAATTACTCACCAAGAAGTCATTATCAAACTCAGAAGAATTCACTTGGAGATTGTGGATGCTTCGTGACTAGTAACTGTCCAGTATGTCACTTCTTTTATCTTTAAGACAATATGCAATGACAAATACTGATAAAAATTTTGAGATCAACCTAGTAAGTTTTCATACTAATTTACAGCTGAGGACCTAATCTAGTAAGATCCACATTTCTGCTTGTAGTGTCCTTGTGATTGTTTTGGCTGTATTATCACACTGTTTAAGTTGATAAAAATGGTTTATTTCTGAAGGAGATCCAATATGAAAGGAAAAGCATACAGATTCATGAAACCTATGTTTTGATATACTCTCAGAAGGAAATGAAGTACAAGATTGATTTTGAATTTGTCTGAGGAAAGCGGGGAAAAAGAAAAGGAACATAAAAACAAGTTAAGCCAATAATCATATAACCGTTTTTCTTGATTTAACACAGCTATAAAGCCCAAAAAATAATATCATTAAAAATATACTTACTTTTACTAAATCTGGATTCCTAAAAATTCTTGGACTATCAGTCAAAAGCTTATGCAAATCAGTGTCCAGATGCTCTAGAAAAAGATACACAAAATTCCCACTGCTCTTCACGTCCAGCAACCTGTAACCCACAGTTGCAAAGTAACAGGATTAACAAGGATCACCACATAATAAAATTTTCATTTTTTCGGAACTGCTTCATCAAATGAATGCAGTTAATATACGCATAAAACTGCACATTCTGAATTACATATATCCATAATCCCAATAAATTCTACAGTCAGTATAGTATATGCCATTCACCAAGTTTTCTAGGAATGCAGGAAACCATTTCAATTAGACTTGAAGAGGCAACTTTTTCTGAAAACACAACTTTTTAGTGTTGGTGGTAGTAGCACACCAAAATTGAAAAATAAAAATAAAGAAAGTCAAAAATGCAAGGTGCCTAACAATGAAAAAATTGTCAAAAATGTGAGGTGAAAATGGAAGGTGCCTAATTTAGCCTAATTTTCACCTAATTTAGTTTGACAATTTATTTGCATTTGAAGCCTATAAATAGGCTCATTCTCTCCATTTGTAAATACACCAAGCAAACACAAAATATAGCTTAAGGAGAGCTATAGATTAAATACCAAATAGTTTATATTAGGAATTAGAGAATCAATCTCTTGGAGTTCCTTGGAGTATAAATATTTGGGGGTTGTTTTGTGGGTGTCGGTTAGAAAAATATTTTGTAATTTGTGGTTGTAACAATTTGCCGCATAGTGAATATTTTTCTTGGTTGTCGTTAGACAACGACCGTGGTTTTTCTCCATTCGGGAGTTTTCCACGTTAAATCATTGTGTTTTATTCTCTTTAATTTCTCAATTGTTATTTTATTTTCTCATTTATTCCTGCTTAAAGACGGTCCGAGGGGCGGGAAAATAGCAATTTTCCCAACAAGTGGTATCAGAGCTTAGGTGTTATAATTTTTTGTCAAAAATCTTAGTATGCTCTGTGGTTGCAGTTTGGTCTGATCTTCCACATCAGAAAAGATTTTTGTTAAAAATTATTTTTGTTTTTAAGCTGGTGGAGCTTTGGAAAAGGTGGAGCCGTTTTGCTTTGGTGTGCTTGAGTATTGGTGGTGAGATAAATAATTACATGTCGAGGTAAATTCTGTCAAACGACACGAATTTAGTCTAAGTCAAGTGGATTTTAAGTGAGACCTTTGTGACTCCTCCTCTTACCTGGGAATTTACCTGGTGTAATATTTATTTCTGGTCTTTTATTAAGCACAAAGTAAGCATGTCGGCAATGAGATGCGAGATTGAGAAATTTGATGGGAGAATGAATTTTGCACTGTGGCAAGTGCAAGTCAAAGACGTGTTGATACAGTCTGGACTACATAAGGTTTTGCAGGGTAAACCAGTCAGCGGAAGAAATTCAGAAAAAGGCGGTGGCAGTGGAGACTCAGAAAAATCCAAGATTAGTGACGAAGAATGGGAGGAGCTGGATATCAAGGCGGCAAGTCAAATTCGCATGTGTCTAGCAAAAAATGTTCTTGCTAATGTGCTTGGATTGTCCACGACAAAGGAGCTGTGGGAGAAACTGGAAGAATTGTATCAGGGAAAAAATATATCCAACAGGTTATATTTGAAAGAGCAATTTCATACGTTGAAAATGACGGAAGGTACAAAGCTGTCCGATCACCTGAGTGTCCTCAATGGTATTATCTCTGAATTAGAAACTCTTGGAGTGAAAACCGAAGATGAAGATAAAGCTCTCCGGCTCATCCTGTCACTTCCTTCAACATATGAGCACATGAAGCCTGTTCTGAAATATGGTAGTAAGGAAGTGGTGTATGCGGATGTGGTTAGTAAGCTCATTACTGAGGAGAGAAGACTGAATGAAATGGAAAATAAATCTTATGAGAATTCAGCTTTATCTGTCGGTATCAGGAAAAAGAATAAAGGCTCCGGAAAGAGGAAGGTTGTCTGCTGGGGGTGTGGTCAAACTGGACACGTGAGGAAGGATTGCCCGAACGGTGGAGCTGATTCGGCTAGAAGCTCTAACGTTGTTGCTGCCAATGTGATCTCCTGTGGCGAAGGAGATGATGAGTTGTCTCTGTAGTTGAGAGAAGTGTGTCCTCATGGCATGATTGCTACCCGTTGAGATGCCATGGAAGAGGACTGATTATTGGTAGCTGGTCCACGAAAATGCGCGCTGCATTGGTTGACAGTTGATGCAAGGTGCGTGGTGGAAAAATTATGTCGATGGCTAATGAACTCTCGGAAAGTCAACAGGAGGGTTGCACCATAAACTATTAGCGGGATCCGACATGGCCGATGAAAAATTCTTGGAGTTGGCGAAATAATTCCAAGTGTCGATACTCTTTTATGGTGGAGTATGTTAATTCTTGACGTTAAGAATTATAATTGTCGGTAACAGACAATGTTGTGTTTTTATTTTTCAAGGTGGAGATTGTTGGTGGTAGCACACCAAAATTGAAAAATAAAAATAAAGAAAGTCAAAAATGCAAGGTGCCTAACAATGAAAAAATTGTCAAAAATGTGAGGTGAAAATGGGAGGTGCCTAATTTAGCCTAATTTTCACCTAATTTAGTTTGACAATTTATTTGCATTTGAAGCCTATAAATAGGCTCATTCTCTCCATTTGTAAATACACCAAGCAAACACAAAATATAGCTTAAAGAGAGCTATAGATTAAATACCAAATAGTTTATATTAGGAATTAGAGAATCAATCTCTTGGAGTTCCTTGGAGTATAAATATTTGGGGGTTGTTTTGTGGGTGTCGGTTAGAAAAATATTTTGTAATTTGTGGTTGTAACAATTTGCCGCATAGTGAATATTTTTCTTGGTTGTCGTTAGACAACGACCGTGGTTTTTCTCCATTCGGGAGTTTTCCACGTTAAATCATTGTGTTTTATTCTCTTTAATTTCTCAATTGTTATTTTATTTTCTCATTTATTCCTGCTTAAAGACGGTCCGAGGGGCGGGAAAATAGCGATTTTCCCAACATTTAGGACTGCCGTAAAACAGCAAAAGAGGCAAATTTGCATGAAAATTTACCATTTTTCATCATGCTAAATTAGTTCTACAATTAGACTTCAATGGAAATTAGGAACTTGACAAATGCTTCTATGATTTTAATGTCCTGAAACAGGATTGATGCCTTTATAATCTAAGTAGTGCAGTCCTATTAAATAACAACAGTAATAAATGGAGCTTACTTGACGATGTTAACATGGTCCATCCACTTGAGAAAAGAAACTTCTCTTATAATGTAACTATCCACACCTTGAAGTTCAAAACTAATAGGAACCAACTTGATAGCAACCTTTTTGCCTGTCTTTTTGTGTTGACTGCGGTAAACCCTGCTAAAGCCACCAGATCCTATCCTCTGGAAATCCTTATATCCCCAATCTTCTAAATTTTCCATTTCACCTGATCAAAAACCCAGAGAACCCCAGACAGAAAAGGTAAAATGGAACAAGTCAAATTAGGGTAAAATCATCAAATCAGGCAATAAAAAATTGAAAATGTCAAAAAATCAATCCCTAATATAATTTCATAAAAATTCCTCTTTCAGGACTCAAGAACAAATGTAAAATATATCAAGAATATAATAATAATTTGATATTAAGCATCGCTCTCTTTTATCTACTGACAAAACAGAACATTGACAGTGCTTTTCAGCGAACAATCTTTTTTCTCACAAAGAAACTCTATCATGCATAAAATTTCGGGCTTTCAGCATCCATTAACTGGAAAAAGAAATTCAAAAGAAGCATAAAATTTTCTTTTTTGATTTCCGAATAGCAGGAAAATCGTAGAGAAAGGGAAAAAAGAAAGAGAAAGAAGAATACTGTATTTGGTTGCTGAGAAACTTGAGGGTAAAATTGGATCTAACAAAAAGAACAATAGAAACAAAAAACATATACAGAAATTATGTTGAATGAAATCATGGAAGTTTCTTGTCATTAATTGCTGGAGTATATAGTTTTCCAACATTTTCTCAGAAGCCAAACATAATGTAAAAGAAAACATTTTACCTGTATCGCTGATCAAGAAATTCACGATAGAGAAAGATCGAGAGGAGTGTTATAGTTACTATGTACTTTGTAGAGTGGGAAAATGGAAATTCGTGCAATTTTTAGACAGTTGAAAGGCATTTCCCGCCTAAAGAATTGTTACTTTGAGGCGGTTGGATCTACTCTCTCCGATTTATTTTAAATACCATTTAAAAAAATAAATTTTATTTTATTTTAAGTATTATTTTTTAAAAATTTAATTAAAAATTTTTAATATTATCTTTATTAATTAATATAAAAAATAAAAAAATAAAAATATTATTTATAAAAATTATAATAAAAATTTTATAAAATTTATAATTGATAATTATTTTTTTTAATTTATATGTATTATTTTTATACGATATTTAAAATAAAATAAATAAAGTATTACTCCCTCCGTATCATTTATATAGAAAAAATAAAATGGACACAAAAATTAAGGAAAATTTACTTTTTTCATCTCTATTTATTTAAATATCCCTAAAAAAAATATCTCTCAAATTAAACTTTTAAGACAAGGGTATAAATGATATTTTATCTCATTCCACTTTCCAAAATTTACCTAAAATAACATATTTTCTATATAAAAGATACACCAAAAAAGGAAATTTTTCCTATATAAATGATACGGAGGGAGTATTTTTTATTAACTCTTGGTTGACCTTTTTTCTATTGCGAAATATGAATATAGTTTGTTATATTTCTTTTCTCAATTATATTTTTTAGAATTTCGTAATTAGAATTTTAAATTATTATTTTTATATTGCAAACATCAATTCACTTTTTATATTTATTTATCCATTTTATATATTTAAAATTTTATTTTTAATTTTTATTTTATTTTATATATCTTTCTTTTTTATATATTTTTATAATTATATTCGTTGGCAAATTTATAAAAATAACCAAAAAATTAAAATTATTTACAAAATTATTGAAGCATTGAAAAATTTTAAATACGAAATAAGCAATAATTAATTAGAATGAATTCTTTCTCTCTTGGTTTTTGCTTCCGAAACCATATCCTCCATTAATAGTATAATATATTTTTAAAATTTAAGAAGACTTGCAAAGTTTAGATGCAAAAATAATAAGGACAAACAATTAATTATTGTAAAATATTTTTTTAGAGATAAATAGAAAAATTAGAAATTGATAAAAAAGATTATAATTATATAATCTAAGCTATTTCTTAATTCAAATAATTTTTATATGATATTATTCTATAATCAACTATTCTTTTTTTATAACTATCCAGTATCCTTCCCCATCCTATTTTATGAGAGAGCAAATCTAAAAGAAAAATAGATGGAGAGTGAAAGAGTGACGAAGAATTTTGAGAAATAATATATTTGTGATTAAATGAAGTCAATGCTTGATGCATAAAAAACAATGTGGTTGCTTATCATATAATATATATTTTTAAGTTATTATTTGTGGTTGGATTCGCATAATTACTTCGTTTTTAATTTTTTAAAATATATATCTTTCTTTATATAATACATCAAACAACAGATTATTTATATATATATGAATTTTACCAAAAATTTTATGAATTAAAATAAAATTAATTTAAATTTATATATATAAATTATATATATATAATTTATGTATATATAATTTATTTAAATTATATATATAATTATATACATAATTCATTTAAATTTAAATATATAAATGACTATATATATATTCACGTATAAATATAAAATTTATATATATAAATGACTTTAAATATATAAATGAATATATATATATATATAAATTCATATATAAATATAAAATTTATATACATATAAATGAATGTTAATATATAAATATATATATATATATTCATATATATGTATTTTTCTTTTTTTTCTTCAAAAAGAACGTGCATATATATATATACATATTTATAAACATAAATATATATATATATATATATATTTATGCATATACAAAATTGAAAGGGGTCCAGGGGGTCTGCCCCTACCCATGACAATCGCTCTGGAGGCATCAAAATCAGTAAAAAAAATTTGTTTAGATGGCAGTTTAATAATATATAATATAATACAGTATATTACATGATATTGTATAGTGTTATAAATATTATTTATTATGTTTAAAAAGTTTATATGATATAATATAGTCAAATAAAATTATTTGATGATATTTTATAAAATTTTAATAGGTTATGAGAATAAAAAATAGATTATAAAAATATATTTAGTGTTTAGCAAATTTGTTAATAATAATTTTGAAAGATAAAATTTTAAAACAATAAAAAGCTATCAAATTAATGGTTTAAAAAAGCCTCTAAAATTTATAATTTTTAAATCATAAAATTACCATAGAAAATAATCATAAAAATGAAATAAAAACAAATAATAAGTTAAACCATATTCTGTACACTGTGAAGCCATAGAACAAACAAGGCCTAACCCTAATCTAATCTATTTATCCACTCACCAAATCCAAACCCAATTATATCAAATAACCCCCCCCACACGGGCCGCCCCACAGAAGAAAACACAAATGGCACAAAATCCACGGAAGATTATGACAGTGCTCTACGACCCATTTCTCTGCGTTTAGGCGGATACTTGATACAACTGCTGCGGCGGCGGAAGCAACAACGACATCTCCTCTTTCTTTTTAAGTTTGATCTCCTCTCTCCCTTTGCACAAACAGATAGTCAGCGTTTCTAGGTTCGTAAACATTGCCTAATTCTTTCTGGTATTGGAATTGAGTGTCATAGATTGTTGTTTTTTTGGATACCTTTTCCAAATTATTGATGATTCTGTTTTAATTGCATTAGTAGTTGCTTCAATTGAATTCAAATAACACAAATTAGTTTTACAGTAGCGAATCTACTGACTTGGTGACTGTTTGTCTCTGAGATTGAGAGTGGATTTTGATTGTGCAGAACCATGAAAAAGAACTAGTTTCTATTCTGTCTCCTTAATATTTGTTTATTTATGTGATGGTGTAGCTAGTGTAATTGCTTTGAGGAACTGTATATTGGCTGAGCTGAGCTCTCTTTTTTCCCCTGCTACCGGGACTCTTGTTCTGCATTCTCATCCTTGATCTGCAAAAGGCCTTGAGTTTAATTTGTTGTCATCTTCTCATTATTAAAATATAATGCTATATATGTCATTATGTTGTTTTTTTAAATGAATTATCATTTGAATTAGCTTGGTGGGGAGGTGAGGAAATGAATGTGAGTTTCCTATATTTATATTGTTTTTTAATGAATTGCTTTAACATTGCGTGCATTGAATTTTTCTCATCTTAATATCTTCTGAGTAAAGATAACAGTAACATAAATAACAGTGTATAGGTGTACTTTCTTGATAATTCATTGAGTTTGTATGTATTTTATGTAACTTTTGAAATTGTTTCATCTGGTCTATGATCTTTCTTTTTATATATTTTTTCCTTGACGGATTATAAAACAAACGAAATTAAATAAATTCAGTCTGACGTGGTAGGTTCAGGCTGTGTGAAATATGTTGAAGCAAGTGCTTGGCAAGGTTTTGAGAGAAGGGCATTTCGCAAGTGGAGACAAGCTTAGGCCTTGTTTATGTGTGCCCACTAGTGGCTTCCACAATGGACAGGTATGACCAAATTTCTCAGCCTTGAAAATCTTCCCAAAATCTGCTAGAAGTTTTGCATACGATGGAAGTGCCTAGGTGACTCAAGCAGGAAAGGAACTTATTAGTTTTCCAACATAATCTTCTAGTAGATAGCAAGAACAGCTATTTGGAGGCTTAAGTTGAAATTTCATAGAATGGAGGGAGCTTCACTCACATTGCTATTTTGTCCAGCCCTCATTTTATCAGCCGCCAATAAAATAAAATCTGCTTAACATTTCTTTTGTTGCAGGCCAACTGTGCTCCAAGAAGCTTTTTTGGGGTGGAAGATTTCCTTGATGATGACAACAGCAGGCCATATACTTACCAGAAGGAGAAAAAATCAAAAAACCCCAAGAAGCATATATCATTTAAGCAACGAACAAAAGCATACATGGAGCCATTTACACTCGACGTATTTATCTCAAAGCGCTTTGTATCAGCATCACTCACCCACAGGGTAACAACTAAGCAGGTTGCAGTTGCTGGTACTAACTCTAAAGACATTAAAGCTGCACTGAAGTCCAGGTCAGATATACCGGCATGTTTGGCCATTGGCCGAATTTTAGCAGACCGAGCAAGAGAAGCCGATGTGTATACTGCTTCTTATACTCCAAGAGAGAGGGACAAGTTTGAAGGAAAGATTAGAGCTGTAGTTCAGTCGCTCATTGATAATGGGATTGACGTTAAAGTTTATTTGGACTGACTGTTTTATTAGATCTCAAAATTAATCTTATTAGTATTTTGTGTACACAATAGCATACTTACCATGATTTTGAAAATCAATTATGTGCAAAATTGAAATTCCTCTGTTTTCAAATTAAGAATTCATACTTTTTAGATTAATTTTAGTACCGAAGTCAGTAACTGCTATTACATTTATATTTATTATTTACTGGAATAGGTCATATTTTTGGATATTCCATCATTTTTTCGTAGAGCTACTATGGTTATTTATATCCTTGAATTATTAAATATCATGACTACTATTAAAAAATTGGTCCATGTACTTCAAAACTTAAATGAGCTATAAGCATGCTGTCTCTTTTGATGAAAATCTAAAATTGTAATGTAATCTCAAAAATTAACAAACAAAATTATGATACAAATTACATTATAATTATTTTCTTTTTCCAATAGAGGAAATTATTTTAGTAAAATTAAATTCTCAATATATAGAATTTGAAAGTTGGGATCAAATTATGAGACAACGGTTTTTCTTTTAAGGAATTTTAATTCTTATTATAAATAAAGATACTAACTTTATTAATTTTGTATAAATAATCCAATTTTTTTGAAATGAATTCACTAAATTTTTATTTGAAAAGAATAAAACCTTTATAAACCATGGATCAAAACATCATAAATAAAAATTAGAGGAACAGAAATTCATTCTTCAAAATTTAAAAAAGAAATAGTAACCTTACTCAATTCATGGGCTACTTGCAAATTGTTTAACAAATTTGAACTGAACATTACGAGTAATGTTTAGTGAATTCACTAAATTTTGTTTAACAGCACAATATTGCATTTTCTTAGACTTTTACAGATCTCATAATTGAAGATTTTAATTATTAATTAACTTATTACTAATATTCAACTAATTAAACTGAAAGTTAACTTAAAGTAACTATCAAACGTGATTTATTCTTTAAAGTAACTATCGTAGCTGATTCCCTAGCCAAATCCGGTGTAACTAGAGAAAATAACTTAGAAGCTTGGCTGCTGTAAATCAAGGTTCATTGGCACTCGGTAACTCTTGAGCGAAGCATTAGAAGAGAACTCAATTGGGCTGGATCTGTTTTTTTTGGAGAGTAATTAATGGACTGGTTTCCTTATTTCTCTACTCGGACTGATTATGTAAACCCATATACGTGTCTGCAATTTTGCGCGTTACAGTGGTATGTCTATTATGTTGTTGTAATTTATACTTCATAGTATTACGATGTTTTACATGTTGGGAGGCTGTAGGATGGAATGTAAAGGGCAATCGGGTCCTATTGGGTAATTTTGTAACATTAACATGTTTTTCCATTATAGTAATACAATTACTGCCGTTCATAAAAAAAAAATTTGTCAATTTTATTATTTTTCTTTCAGTATGATTAGAGACCAGGGAAAGAAATTCAAATCAAATATAAAATACTAGTACCTCATCATTTAACATGCACTTAATATAAATGACAAGTTTGAGCTATATATCAGCGACTAGTTCTTTAAAATTCCTTATCTTGCCCCACTATGATATCCCAGTAAATGCTTCAAATTTCATGTGTCAAAATCATAAAATAAATATAATAACTATTCAGAAAAACTCCTTGCTATTACTTAATGTTCATAACCAAGTCATCATTATTTATTCATTGATATACGCAAGTATATATGAGAACAGATCCACAAATACAAAGCAACTGAAAGCGGAATATGCAAATTTCATACATTTTCTAAAAAAAATTGAAGGACATATCATGAGAAGTAGTAGTAGCAGTTTCTTTGTTTTACCAATCCTGTCAATGTACAAAAGGCTGATCCAAGGAAAAATATCAAGACAAGATTTAAACACCTTGGAGATATGGATGCTGAAGGGCAGCGTGAGCTGTAATTCTGTTTCTTGGATCCAGCTGAAGCATTTTCTGGTGAACAAAGAAAAGAAAAGCAACAGATAAACATATGATATAAATAAAGAAACAGATAACTCATGAACAAACGAATCTAGAACTTACTTATCAGATTTCCAAAATCTACTTTTATAAGAAGTTCAAATAAAATGTTCTTGTGAAGAGTCAAAGCATAAAGTATGGGTGTATGCAGCATTGCAATAATGAGTGTGTGCATCAATGCATGTACATAAACTCATGATAAGTAAACTAAACTTACAGAAAGAAGATCAACTCCATCGCAGTCCAGCTCAGTGAACTCTTCTGCAAGATTCTGCATGTTAAACATATGGAATACAATTATAAAGGAGTCAAAAAATGAAATTTAAAGAAGAAAACAATCCATATGGAATCCACTACCTTGGGCTCATATTGATGAAAACGAGGAAGGAACTCGCAAATTGAAGTTAATCCGGGCCAGGTTTCTTCAGTTGGTGTACCCAAGAGTCTTCACAGAGAAATTTAATGTGAGATTGCACTTCAGAAAGCTAGTTATGCCCCAAATTAGTGATGTTTTGAATATGATCAATACCTAAAAATGACATTCAAATATTGATCAACACCGAGAATTTGAAAACTCTCCTCTGGATTAATAGCTGAGAATAAAAGCTTCTGTTTTACCATCTCCCCAAATACACAACCCACTGACCATATATCAATCGAAGTAGAGTACTTGCTGGAGCCAAGTAAGAGTTCAGGTGCACAATACATTAAGGTGCCTGACTGGAAATTACAATTAAAAATAGGAAAGTGAAGTGTGAGTAATCTGGAAATAATAATTGAAGGTAGTAGTAACCTGCAAAATAACCTGTCTGCTGTCACCAATATCATTGTTTTTGAAAGAGACCATACGGGAAGAAAAAAATATTCTAAAACCAGCTGGTTTGCAATTTTCTTTTTCCTTTTACTAAAAAGAACAAGGAAAATGGCAAGCTCAAAGTAGCGGTGTTATAATTCAGTGGGGAAATTAATACAAAGTAGAGTACAGTAAGCGAAAGAAGAAGTTGCTACCTCAAAACTGTAGTCTGCCGCAGGAACTTCAATTGATCTAGCCAATCCAAAATCTGCAAGTTTCACTATCTCATTGTCTCTATCAATTAGGAAATTACTAGGTTTTATATCTCGATGAAGAACATTGTGAGAATGACAATATTCTAGACTTTGAAGAATCTGCTTTAGAAATTTCTGTCAAAAGATAATAAGGAAATTACATACCAAGAAGTCATCATCAAACAAAGAAGCATTTATCTGGGGGCTTTTGGATGCAAATGAAAGTAGAAGAACATAGACACATGAAGCCTATATTTTCATATATTTTCAGAAGGAAATGAAGAACAAGATCGACTTTGAATTTGAATGAGGAAACTTAAAAGGAATAAAAAAAAAGTAAAGCTAATCATGTAACTGTTTTTTTCTAATTTAAGCTATAAAACCAAAATCAGGTACTGAAAATAACATATTAAAAAAATTTACTTACTTTTACTACAACTGGGTCCATAAAAGTTCTTGGACTGCTGGCAATAAGCTTATGCAAATCAGTGTGCAGATACTCAAAAACAAGATACACAAAATTCCCACTGCTCTTTAAGTCCAGCAACCTGTAACCCACAATTGCTAAGTAATAGTATTTACAATTAGGTAGTAAACAAACCAAAAAAGGATCAGCACGTAATTGAAAATTTTACTGTTTTCTAAATGTACCATTAAATGAGTACAATTTTTAGTTTTTTTTTTTGAGGAATAAAATGAATACAAATAATATATGCACAAAACTGCAAATTCTGAATTTTATATCCCGTAATCCCAATAAACTCTACACTCAATATAGTAATGCCATTTATCATGTCTTCTAGGTTTACATCATGTTAGTAAATTAGTTCTACTCTTCGGCTCGATAAAAAAAAAACCCTGACATTCTACAAACGTAATGACATATATGCTGCAAATGTAATGTCCTGAAACAGGATTTTTGCCTTTATCATCTAACTGTTGCCACCCTAAATAAATAACCACAGTAATTAATGAAGCTTACTTAACAATGTTAGTGTGGTTCATCTCCTTGAGCAATGAAATTTCTCTTATGGTGTAGCCATCCACACCATCTTCAGAAGAAATAGGAACAATCTTAATAGCTACATCTCGGCCTTTCTTTTCATCTCGACACAGATAAACCGTGCTAAAGCCACCAACTCCTATGATCCTGCGTTTCTTATACCCCCAATCTTTCAACTTTTCCATTTCACCTAATCAAAAACTCAAATTGCAGAATACCTAACAGAGAAGGTATAATAAAATGTGTCAATAAATATTAGAACAGAACAAGAATAGCATTTCACGGGAAACATTTAAAAACAATCTTATAGATCATAATACAATATCTTGATTATTGAAATCAACAAAAAAGTTTTTCAGAAATATTAAGCATTACTTTGAAAATTATTGTCTTTCAAAAAATTTCCTTAAAATTTGTGTAATTCTGAAAATTTTAATTGTTTTCTTTCAGTTTATCAAATATTAAGCATTAACAGTTCCTAACAGCAGAGAATTCTCTTCCTTATCTGGACTAGGGCAAAATTGAATAAGTATAAAATTAATCTCTAGTATTTCACGAAAGTCCTCTTTCAGAACCTCAATAACAACTATAAACTTCCCATTCATCAAGAATATAATAATGATTTGATATTAAGCATCGCTATGTTTTTATACTAACAAAACAGAAAACTGATAATGCTTTTTCAGTGAACGATCTTTTTTCTCATAAAGAATCTCTACCGTGCATAAAATTCAACATCCATTAACTGGAAAAAAGAAACTTCAAAAGAAGAATAAGAAGTTTCTTGTTTGATTTCCGAGTAGCAGGAAAATTGAACAAAAAGGAAAAAAGAGAGAGAAAGAAGAAAACTGCGTTTGATTGCTGAGAAACTTGGATTTAACAAAAAGAAGAAAAGAAAGAAACGTACACAGAGACAATATTGAATGAAATCATGGAAGTTTCTTGTCAGTTATTGCTTGACTAAATAATTTTTCTACATTTTCTTGGAAGCCAAACAGAATGTAGAAGAAACAATTTTACCTGTATCGCTGATCACGAACTTGACGACAGGGAAAGAAGAGTTATAGTAACTACTTTCCACAGTGAAAAAATGGAAATTCACTCAATTTATAGACAGTTACAAGACATTTCCCGCCCAATTTGAGGTGGGTTTAGCACCTTGTTTGGCTGCCCTTTTTAAATGCAAACATGAGATGAATATTAACTTTATTATATTCAATATTCATTGCATCTTCCCAAATTCAATTTTATAATTACATTTTTGTCAATTTTTTTACTACTAGACTTTTAAATTACCATAATTTTCTTATCATGAATATTCATTTACTTTTTTATTTTTATATTTAAATATATTTATTTTCTACAATTTATTTTGTTCATTTTTTACATTTTCATATTTACATAACAAAATAACATTCTGATTTTCTGTCAGCCGTAAAGCCAAAAGTATTATTCGATTCTCATTTTTAATAATTTGTTTTCATTTTAATTATTTAATTGTTATTAAATAAATTAATAAATTAATTAGAAATTGCTCAATTAGAGCATTCAATCCCTTCCCGAGAATTAGCAAGAAAATGAAATAAAAAAATATTTTATTTTTTTCTCTAACCAAATGAAAATCCAATTCAATATGCTTGGTCCTCTCATGGAAAATTGGATTGTGTGCAAGGTTCACAGCTGAAATATTATCACAAAAAACTAAAGCAGGCTTCAAATCTGTGACAGCAAGATCTTTCAAAATAAAACACAGCCACTGAACTTCACAAGAAACAGAGGCCAATGCTCTATACTCAGCTTCAGATGATTATCTGGAAACCACTGTTTGTTTCTTTGACCTCCAAGAGACGAGAATTACCAATGAAAACACACATACCAATCACAGATCTCCTTGTAAGAGGGCGGGAAGCCCAATCAGCATCACAAAATGCTTGAAGTTTGATTTCAGAAGCTGCTGGAAAATAAATCCCTTGTGCAGGGGCAGCCTTGATGTATCAAAGGACTCTATGGGCCAATTTGAGATGAAAGGAAGTAGGCTTGTCTAGAAACTGACTTAGATACTGAATAGAGTAACTAAGATCGGGTCTAGTATTTGTGAGGTACAACAATCTGCCAATAAGCTTTCTATAACCAGTAATGTCAGACAACAAAGGTGCAGAAGCAGAGTCCTTAGCTGTACGAGTCTTGAAAGGAATCATTGGAGAAGCCACTGGTTTGGAGTCTAGAAATCCTTCATCACTAAGAAGTTCCAAGGCATATTTACTCTGACATAAATGAATGCCTTTTGCAGACCTAGCAACTTCAAGACCCCAAAAATACTTTAAAGAACCCAAGTCCTTAACTGAAATTTGTTATGAAGAAAAGCTTTAATCTCAACTATTTCAGACATGTGAGTGCTAGCCAATATAACATCATCCACGTATATCAAAAGAGCAATAAAAGAAGAGCCATTGGACTTTGTAAACAATGATGGATCTGCAATAGATTGAATAAACCCCTTAGAAAGCAAATAATTTGTCAACTTTGCATTCCATTGCCTATCAGCCTGCTTCAAACCATACAAAGACTTTTGGAGCTTACAAACTTTGGTGTTATTCTCAGTAGGAAAACCTGGAGGTAGCTGCATATACACATCTTCCATCAAATCACCATTTAAAAAGGCATTGTTTATGTCCAATTGCTCCAAAAACCAACCCTTGACAGCTGCAATACTCTATGAGCATCTAACAGTAGACTTTTTGCCACAGGAGAAAAAGTTTCTAAATAATCTATCCGTTCTTGTTGAGTGTAGCCCTTTGCTACAAGCCTTGCTTTATACCTTTCTATTGTCCCATCAGCTTTATATTTAATTTTATAAACCCATTTGCATCCTATGGGTTGCACACCAGCAGGTACATCCACAACTACCCAAGTCTGATGATCTTTTAAAGCCTTTAATTCTAGATCCATTGCCTGCTGCCATTTTGGATTCTTAATAGCCTGTGTGTAAGTGGTGGGTTCAGATTCTGTTGTAATAGATAAAACAAAGGTTTTATGAGAAGGTGAAAAATTGTTATAAAAAGGTAATGTGGTAAGGGATAAGAAGTTGGATAGGAAGGAGAAGAAGAAGTGATATCAGAAGAAGAAGAAAATAAAGATTTAAGCAAAGAACAATGATAATCTTGAAGATAGGATGGTGCTCTATGAGGTCTAGTAGAGGATCTGAATTGCAATGGAGGTGAAGAGAGAGATATTTCATTCTTAATTCTTACAAAATAATTCAGAAGAATTTTTCTTACTGTTATTGTCAGGTGAAGAGAATTCAGAAGAATTAGATGACAAATGTTGCAGCGGAAAAACATTTTCATAAAAAACAACATTTCTAGAAATGAAGATTTCATTTGTTTGAAGAATCAAGAATTTGTAACCTTTTGTGCCAGATTTAAAACCAAGAATAACACACTTAGAAGCTCTAGGATCAAGCTTAGTTCTATTTTGAGAAAAAGTGGAAGCAAAACACAAACAACCAAAGACTTTTAGAGAAGTGAAATCTGGTAACTGATTATAGAGAATCTGAAAAGGACTAAATTCATTGAGTAAGGCAGTAGGAATTCTGTTAATTAAGTAGACCGCATGAACTAAGGCTTCTGACCAATAAGCAACAGACAAATGAGACTGAAATAAAAGAGCTCTAGTGACATTTAATAAGTGCCAGTGCTTCCTCTCAGCAATACCATTTTGCTGAGGTGTTTCCACACATTGAAGTTTGATGAACAATCCCTCTAGAACTATAAAAATCCAACCACATAAATTCCTGCCCATTATCTGTTCTTATAGCCTTAATCTGAACATTGAACTGAGTTAACACCATATTATAAAAATTCAGAATAGATGTCCGAGCATCAGACTTTGATTTTAAAAGAGATACCCAAGTAAAACGAGAAAAATCATCCACAATTGTCAAGAAGTATGTACAACCAGAAATGAAACACACAGTAGGTCCCCAGATATCAAGATGAACAAGATCAAAAGCTTTATTTGATTTAGAGACACTTACAGGGAAAAATAAGTTTCTTTTGTTTTGCAATGTGACAAACATCACAAACAGAAGAATGAGATTGAGACATGTCAGGATAAGATTTTTGTAGAACTCTTATCCAAGAGATGGACGGATGCCCTAATCTAAAATGCCAAAGATCAGGCTTATTACAGAGTATTTACATGAGTAACAGACTCTTTTGAAGAGGCAGAAACTATGAAAGCCATAGAAGAAGAGATAACATGGTATAAGCCTTTGTGAAGATTAATTGTACCAATCATCTTCTTGGCTGGATCCTGAATTAGACAAATTGAATCAGTAAAAATGAGTGAAACTTTGTTAGTAGTCAACAATCTACTAACAGAAATGATATTGAAATGAAAACTAGGAACCAAGAGGACATTTCTAAGAATTAAGTTGGAAAACAAATTTGCAGACCCCATATGAGTAACAACAATACTGATTCCATCAGGCAATAGAACAGTGCATCCCTTTACTGGTCTAACATTGAAAAGAAGTGCAGCATCATAAGCTATATGATCTGAGGCACCAGTATCCACAATCCAATCAACAGATTTAGTAGTATTTGAAGTCAAAGTAGAAAGACATATACCAGAATATGATGTAGGGCAAGCACCAAGGATGCCTTGAGTAGAATTAACAGTAGCTGTGTGCTGAACTGAAGATGATGCTGCAGAGGCTACTAAAGAAGTCTGATTCAATAAGGTCATCAACTGCGTATACTGATCCTTAGTGAGAGTGAAAGAATCACTATTAGAAACTTGATTTTGAGCAGACACCACCTTATCATCAATAGATGCATCATCAGTAGACTCCAGTCCTTGCACTTGATTAACATGCACAGGTTGATTCCTTGAAGCAAAAGATCTATTTCTATTAAAAAAAAACCTTGAGGATACCCATGCTTCCTATAACACCTGTCTATTGTGTATCCAGACAATCCACAAAAAATACAAGTAGACTTTTTATTATCATTGTAAGCTCTCATGTTTTAGTAACTTCCAGAACCTTGTGAAGGATTTGTTTTAGCCAAACAAGTCACTGAACCACTTTCAAGACGAGCAGCTCAAGGAATTGAGATCTGCCTCTCATGTTGAATTACTAATGAAAAAAACTCTATTCAACGATGGCATTGGCTCCATCAACAAAATCTGAGTCTTAATGGTTGAAAAATTTTCATTCAATCCCTTCAAAAACTTAATAATCTGGTCAGACGTTTGATAACCTCAAATGACATCAAAGGCATTGCAATTGCACGCAGGGACACAAATGCAACTAGACATAGGCCTAAGAGATAGCAATTCATCCCATAAGGTTTTAAGCTGAGTGTAATAATCGGTTACAAAGAGATCACCTTGCACAAAAGCTGCAATTTCTTGATGAACATTTCCAATTCTGACAATCTTTCTGAGAAAACCGATCATGAAGGTCCTTCCAAACATCAGAAGCCAACTCAATGCAATTCACACTTGCTGCAATTGAAGGTATAAGCGAATTCGCAATCCACTGCATCACCGTAGTATTGCACCTTTGCCAAGCAGAAAAATTAGAATCTGACTCTTTAGGTTGTTTAATCGTGCCATCCACGAACTGAAATTTGTTCTTCGAAACTAAGGCTCTCTTCATTGATCGAGCCCAATTCTGGTAGTTTGTTCCATTCAAGAGTTCAGGAACCTCAACAAGAGCAGGATTTTCAGTAGGATGAAGAAAGAAAGGATTATTTTGTTCTTTTTGTAATTGAGAATCTGAATTTTTTGCCATGATTAACAATTTTGAAAAGAAAGAAAAAAAAATCAGAAAACCTAATTGCGGAAAGAAAAGAACAGAGGATTCGAGAAGAATAAGGAAGGAAAAGAGAGAGAAAATTTGGTGTTGAAGTGCTCTGATACCATGTGAAATGAATACACTGAATAATATTCACGTATTATTGCAAGATGAAAAATAAGAGTATTTATACAACTGTACAAGTTGCTAATAAACTGAGTCAACCAAAACAATCAGATAGCTAAGTAAATATCACTAATTATCTAACTAAAAACAAGAAAACGTCTAACTGAAAATTAAATAACAATTAGCTCCATCAATATTTAAGATATTTTAGTTACGATAATAAACAGAGATAAAATATTATTATTATTATTGTTATTATTATTATTATTATATATGAAAAATTTTTATCTAGACTGGTTGCACTAAGAAACCATTAAAAGAGTGTATATATATATATATTTATTTATATATATATATATATATAATCTGAGAAATAACATAAAAGACATTTAATTTTACAGAATCTTACAGAAGATTCATTTTTCAATTTACAGAAGAATTAACACAATTTTCTCACCTATAGCGTATAACAGCATTTTCCTCAAGTGTTATGTGCCACGCAAGACACACCTAAAATTATGGGGGGAAAATAGAAAAATAGAAAAACAAGCAGCAGTGATCCTGCTAACTATGCATGGCAGAACCAATTTTTTTTATTCAAGTGTCAGAATTTACAACTCAAGATTCTTCACACTCTCATAACATCAAACACCACCAAAGAGTAATCTGGATAGTTTTCTGATGTCATGTTACTTTACAGAGTTATATGTACAAGTTTCTGGCTTTTGGGAATAGGAGGATAACCTTAATATAATGCTCATTCTTCTCAGTCCTTCAGATTCATTTAAGCACTGTCAAAGTCTTCTCCAGACATGCTTCCACTATGTCCTTTATTCAAGTTCACCTGAGAGTGAAGAGTTTTGTTATGATTAAAAAAAAGTTTATGAAAATTAATGGTCTGGTATGATTTTCGGAAGCAGAAAGAGTCATAGCAATTCAAAAGTAAAAGGTTGCTGTCAACTAGTGTATCATTTGCAATCTAAAGAGGTAACTGCATTGGAGTTAACTAATAGCTAGTGTATCATTCATGCATTAACAAAATTAATATCAATAAGCACCATGCAGAAATGAATGAAATCAAGTTTTCTAGTCTCGCTTCCAGGAAGAAAATACTCGAAATCAGTCATCCCCACTCACAGATATTGGGATAATACTATTGTTCCTGGATTCTGCATATTGTTTTCTGCAGTTAATTCTTGAGCTGATGATTTAACTCGCTAAGATTTGTCCTTCATATAAAGCTTTAAAACACTCCTGGTCTGTCTTATTCAATAGAATTGCCTATAAATGGGTTTACTAATCAGTTGCAGCAAGCTTACATGTCATGTTAATTGGGAACAGAATTTCCTTATCTAATTGCCTTCCTCGGACACACAAGACTTTGAAAAACCTTTACAGTTAGATATTTGTTTTAACAAAGCTACATCTTCTTAAATCTTATGTACATGTTAATTAGTGAAAGTAAACTGGTGGTGGGCCATATTTCTACTACACATCTTGGTTAGCTAAGCAGAAACTATCAAAGAATAAGAAATGAAAAGAGATGATTCCCTAAAGGCCTCAGATGCGCCTTAACATTTAAAAATTTGCACTTTATTTCCTTTAAGGTCTGTTTGGATGGAGGTATTTAATAAAGTAGAGTAAGATATAGTACAGTAGAATATTGGTTTATATCATGTTTGGAAAGAAAAGAAGAAAACCTGCAAAAACCTCCATTTTAGAGGTTCAATGTAAAGGAAGGCAACCCTTCATTTTTAACCCTTCAAAAACCTCCATTTACCTTCCCATACTTTATGAAACCTCCAAGTATCTCCTCCCAAACACAATATTAACTTTCCCATACTGTATGAAATCTTCCACTACCTCCATCCAAATATACTCTTAGTTTGATAACAGCACAATAGTTTCATTCCCTAAATACAAAATAAAATTTTTACAGCATTCTAGTCCTTGCATCTAAAATTGTCCTACCTTCTAGTGTGAAAATTAAATAACTGCAAACAAGAGAAGGGAAAAAAACCATAAATAGCAATAAACACACCTTAGAAGATGATGGAGGCAACGAAGCCTGCCTCACGTGGTCTCTCAGCTGCTGAATCTCTCTAAGTTGGTTCAATATATCCTCCACAAGTTTCAATTGTGTATTTACCCTTTCCCGGTGCTATGCAGAAAATGTTAACTTCTCTTTGCCCTCTTGTACTATTCGCAGCCTTTCTCTAAGCCATTCAACTTCATTGTCAATTTTCAACCTCTCACCATCAACTGGGGATGGAGACTTCATCCGTGAGTCGATAAAGGTTTTGCACAGTGAACTACCTGACCCTAGAAACTTGCCATGCATATCAAAACTGCTTCCATGAACTTGAGGGTCAATTTCTACTGCACTCACTGTTGGACAATCACTCAAAAATTTACTGCTCTGATCTCCAGAATATAAGGCAGCATTACTCGTTGGTCCACTTTCTTTTCCACCATTATCCTTATAAAGTTCAGTTTTATCATCAATAACATGAACAGCATAAACAGTTGATTCCGTTTCAAGCATGGAACTATGCATGTTGCGGTCTGCTTGATTCCAATGTTTCCCATCTTCTTCCACCCTGTCTCCAAGGCTGCAATAAGTTTCGGGTGCCCCCATTTCTGGTGATATCATGCTGATATCCCTTTCTGTTTTTTCTTCCCCTGCTACACTAGCATTACTGTGAAGTCGAAAGGGCTGAAGCTAACTCCTTATGCTTTGACATCATGTCATTCCCCAAAGCAAGAGTATGACTATGTTCATAATATGATGACCATTTTGCATTAACTGCCACTTCCTTCTCACCAATGGACTTATTTTTCTCAATCTGCAGCGGCAGAGGTAATGGATTCTCATTTGAATGAGTGGAAAGTGACTGCCTCTGTTCTTTGCTATTTATCATATGGCCTGAACCAACTTCCACCTGCTCAACTCCCAAAAAGTTCATCTGCTCAAAAGCTTTCACGTTCTTCTCTAGAGAATAAATCTCCTTGATCCAGGAGGATCTTACAATAAATAATAATAATATTAATATAATAATATTTATTATTATTATTATTATTATTATAACCGTATAAAAATTAATGGTTTAGAAAAGGTTTTGTTATAACCTTTAATTACTTATGGTTTAAAACTAATTTGATTATAAATCATTAAACATTTATGGTTTATAATCATTTGTCATATTTAGTTTTGTTATTTTAGGATTTGAAACTTGTATATATATCTGAATTCTTTAATCAATTAATAAAGCAGTTTAGAAATAAATTCTATTCTTATTTTCTATTTCTTATTCTCTCATATAACTTCTCCTCTCATTTAAACAAGTTGACTTCCAAAGAGAAGCAACGATTCTTATTCTTATTCTTATTCTTATTCATTAAAAGGTTCTATCGCCTAAAAGTTTTGGATCAAGTGGTATCAGAGCAACAGATCTAATAAGGAGATTGTGGTTTATGGTCCTAACTCGCGACCAACGCAAAACTTTTGGAGAAGAACTTGTAGGTCCTTTACTTGTACATCGAAGGCCAAAATCCAAGAGAGGAAAAATGAGTGACGAGAATAAAATAGAAACACCAAATGGTGATGGTGACAGAATCACCAAACTTGAACAACAAGTTGAAAGCTTAGTAGCTTCAATTGCTAAACTCACTGAGAGTTTAAATCCTACAAACAACCCAAATGTATCCTCTTCTAAAAGAAAAGAAAAACTTTTTCAAGGGTAAAATTACTGAGCAGAGTGAAGAAGAAGACAACTCTAACTCAGATGTAGAACTTGAAGAAGCTGAGTATACAAATTCGATGGCTACCTTAAAAGTTGATTTTAAGATAGACATTCCTATTTACAAAGGTGATGTTAATGCTGAAATGTTGGACAACTGGATTGACACATTAGAAACTTATTACACTATGTATAAGTATTCTAATGCAGAAAAGATAAAATTTGCAAGTCTGAAACTTTCAAGTCATGCTCTTACCTGGTGGAAGTCCTATCGAAAGAGTACATCAATAGTAACTTGGAAGAAATTCAAGACATTACTTAGAAAGCAATTTTATCCAGTTGGATATGAAGAAGAAAAATGGTACAGGTGGCAGCATTTTAAACAAAAATTTGGGCAGACAGTTCAGGAATATACTACTGAATTTCATAACCAAGCTTTGGCGTTAGATATTGATGTTGAGGACTATGATGTGTTCATGAAGTATACTGAGGGTCTAGCCGAATATATTCGAAGAGAATTAAAATTATTCACGGTAGAAACTATTGAGGATGCTACTGTGAAAGCAATCGCTATTGAGGCGAAAAATAAGAGAATGGACAATAAGGATTCCAATAGGAAATCCAATAATAAAACTGACTGGAAAGGTCAAGGAAAAGACATCAAGAGCAGTTCAAAGAAGAAAAATTATTGCGATCATTGTGAAATTAGTGGGCATACAAAAGATAAATGTTGGATACTACATCCTGAGCTACAACCAAAACACAATAAAGCCAATCAAAGTAGAAATGAAAAGAAATCTACCTTGATTTCACAAGAAGTAGAAGAGCTTTCAAATGTGAAACAACCTGATACTACACTTGCCCTAATGACAGGATCAGCAGAAGACATGGAAGCTGACATTCGAGAAAGATTGTTTCACGTGAATATCCAAGTGAAAAAAAGTGTTGTTCAAGCTATTATTGATCCCGGAAGTCAGAAGAATCTTATTTCAGAAGCTCTAGTGAGAAAAGTGGGTCTAGAGACTACACCACATCCTAAACCTTATCCTCTAGGCTGGATTCAGAAAGATGTAGAAATGAAGATCACAAAACAGTGTACCTTCAAATTTGCTATCACTAATCGATTTATAGACGAGGTAACCTGTGAAGTAGTTCCTTTAGATGTATGCCAAGTTATATTGGGCAGTCCATATTTATGGGATAGAGATGGTATTCATTATAGACGACTTGAAAAATATCGTCTTGTGAAAGATGAAAAGAGTTCCACGTTAATGCTTCTAAACTTCATAACCCACACAGTCTGTTAACAGCTACCCAAGCTAAAAGGTTAGTTAATTCATGTGGATGGTTTGTCTTACTGATGATTCGGCCTGAAGAAAATATATCGAGAGCAGTTACACTGTCAACAATTTCTTTGTCACCATCACAGCTCTCAGATGTTGAAAAATTACAACAAGAGTTTAAAGACTTATTTGAGACTGTGCAAGGGTTACCACAATATAGAACTGTGGAGCATGAGATCCATTTGGTAGGGGATTCACCATTACCAAATTTAGGTTTGTATCGCATCTCTTTGATAGAATCATCAGAGATCAAGAAGCAAGTCCAAGAACTTCTTGAACATGAAGTTATTAAACCTAGCAGTTCACCATGTGGTTCACCTGTATTGCTAGTGCCTAAGAAAGACGGAGGTTGGCGAATGTGTGTTGACTATAGAGCGCTTAATAAGATCACTATTAAGAATCGTTGTCCTTTACCAAGGATTGATGATTTACTAGATCAATTACATGGTGCTCGTTACTTTACGAAACTTGACCTAAAGTCTAGCTATCACCAAGTTCGGATCCGTGAAAAAGACACTTGGAAGACAGCATTCAAGACAAAACAAGGTTTGTTTGAGTGGTTAGTTATGCCATTTGGCCTATGCAATGCTCCAGCCACCTTTATGAGGTTAATGAATAATATTCTCCGACCTTTTATTGATGAATTCGTCATTGTGTACTTGGATGATATTTTAATATTCAGTATCACATGGGAGGATCATTTACAACATATTACTCAAGTTTTGGAAGTTCTAAGAGTAAATCAACTTCACCTTAATGGTAAGAAGTGTGAATTTGGGAAGCAAAAGCTTACCTACTTGGGTTTTATAGTTGGTGCAGGAGAATTGAAAGTAGATCCAGAAAAGGTAAAAGTAATTTCACAATGGCCAACACCCAAAACTGTAACTGAAGTTCGAAGTTTCATCGGTACATGTCAATATCTGCGAAACTTTATTCGACATTTTTCACAGATTGCAGCACCATTACACTCTCTTACTAAGAGTAATCAAAAGTTTGAATGGTCAAACAAGCATGAAGATTCTTTTCAATTGTTGAAAAGAAAGATTACAGAAGCCCCAGTACTTGCACTACCAAATCTACAAAAAGCATTTGAAGTGGAAGCAGATGCATCTAATTATGCAATGGGAGCAGTCCTATTTCAAAATGGAAAACCAGTTGCGTACCATTTTGAAATGTTTAGTGGGCTAGTATTGAATTATCCAACTTATGACAAAGAGTTATATGCCTTACATCAAGCAGTGAAACATTGGAGATGTTACTTATTAGGTAAAGAAGTTATAGTTCATTCTGATCATAAACCTCTTCAATTTTTAACTACACAGTCAAAGTTGCAGCAATCTCGTCATATGAAATGGATGTCCTATTTGCAACAATTTAATATTGTCATTAAATATAAAAAAGGAGTGACTAATAAGTTGGCTGATATGTTGTCCCGACCACCGCCAACAATAAATTCTACATTACTTGTAGCGATGCAGATCCAACCTATAGTTCCTTCTGAATATATCAAATGGTATGACACAGATGCTGACTTTAGCTCAGCTTATGTGAAACTACAACAGGGAAAGACTTGTGAATTCCAATTGAAGGATGGTCTAATGTATAAAGGAACACAATTATGCATACCAACGGTGACAGATTACAGTGGATACGTGAAGCTCATACTTCCAAAGTAGCGGGACATTTTGGAGTAGAGAAGACTTTATCTAATCTACGTCGATATGTTTTTTGGCCTAAAATGCATCTGGATGTCTCTCGATATATCCGAGGATGTGTTTTATGCAACACTTCAAAACCTTCAAATAGAAAACTAGGACTGTATATTCCTTTACCAGTACCTAGCCGACCATGGGAAAGTATATCCATGGATTTTCTTGGAGGGTTGCCTAAAAGTAAAAGTGGAAATGATTACTTATTTGTAATCGTGGACCGATTTAGTAAGATGATCATTCTTATCCCGTGTAAAAAGACTCTAACTGGAGAAGGAGCTGCTAAACTTTTCTTTCAACATGCTTGGAAAAATTTTGGCTTGCCTTCATCGATTGTTTCAGATAGAGATAGTCGATTTTTAGGACATTTTTGGAGGTCATTATGGGGAATGATGGATATTAAATTAAAAAGAAGCACTGTTTTTCATCCACAAACAGATGGGCAGATAGAAGTTGTCAATCGGACTATGGTGCATTTGTTGCGAGGTTATAACTCGAAACATCCAAAGACATGGGATGATAGTCTACCTTACTTACAATTTGCTTTCAACCGTGCAATTCATGGTTCTACTCTCAAATCTCCATTTGAGGTTTGTTTAGGTTACCTACCTCAAAGTCCATTTGATATGGCATTTACAATGGGTGATACACCATCAAATGGGAGAGAAGAAGAAACCAATGTTCGAGCACAAAAATTTCTCGAACAAATTAGAAAGATACATACAGAAGTGGAGGCACAATTACAATGTTCTCAACAGAAGTATAAAGCTCGCCATGATAAACATCGTGTGCCATCTAACTTCAAAGAAGGTGACTTTGTATAGCTACATCTTGGTAAAGAACGATTATCTGGAGAAGGAAAGAAACTCAAACCTATTCGTTATGGTCCTTTTAAGATAATTAAACAAATTGGTGAAAATGCTTTTCAACTTGACTTACCACCATACATGCATATGTACTCGGTAATTAATGCTGAGAAGTTGAAGCTTTTTGAACCATCTTTACTTGATGATGACTGTAATGAAGAAACTAATCTTCCATCAGTTGAAGACCTATGGTATGACCATGAAGATCCTTTGACAGAAGATTGCATCTTGGAACATAAGATTCGTGAAACTAGGTGCGGAAAGTGTGAAAACTTTCGCATTGGCAAGAAGGGTCAACTTCCTAGTAAATCGAAGTGGTATAACCGAGATAAAGCAACTAAAGAATTTCCTCATCTCACATTATAGCTTGAACAGGAGTTCAAGACTCATAAATGGGGGAGCCATGATCCAGGAGGATCTTACAATAAATAATAATAATAATAATAATAATAATAATAATATATTATTATTATTATTATTATTATTATAACCGTATAAAAATTAATGGTTTAGAAAAGGTTTTGTTATAACCTTTAATTACTTATAGTTTAAAACTAATTTGATTATAAATCATTAAACATTTATGGTTTATAATCATTTGTCATATTTAGTTTTGTTATTTTAGGATTTGAAACTTGTATATATATCTGAATTCTTTAATCAATTAATAAAGCAGTTTAGAAATAAGTTCTATTCTTATTTTCTATTTCTGATTCTCTCATATAACTTCTCCTCTCATTTAAACAAGTTGACTTCCAAAGAGAAGCAACGATTCTTATTCTTATTCTTATTCATTAAAAGGTTCTATCGCCTAAAAGTTTTGGATCACTCCTTCTCCCTCCTAACAAGGATCTCTTTCAGAATTTTCATCTCTTCTTCATCATAAGCAAAATTTTCTTCTATCATCCTATGATACTGCCTTGCTTCCATTTCAATAAATGCCTTATCCTCTTGCAACCGCAATATCATGGCCATGGCTTCATCAGCTGCAGTTGCAGCAGCAGCCCTCTCTTCCTCTAACTCCTGGTAAAGAGCTGCATTGGCAGCCTTCTTACCTTCAAGTTCTTGTTGCAACTTTTGGAATTGGACCACATTTATATCATTTCCAACACTGTACAGCCTGTCTCCAGCATTACAGGTAAATTTTTCAACAGATAACTGTCCCTGTTGATGTCTTTACACTCTCCATAGGATCCATCCAATTCAAAATTATGTCTGACTCGTTCACTGAAATCATTGCCATTTAGAACATTTTGATCACCTAAACAAGGACCACAAAATTGTCAGTCTGCATTTTGGTGCACTATTTGAATATAGGAAATAATAAATTCAAGCTTCAAACTAATCCAGTTTAGAGCTCATATTTCAACCCTTATTTAGAATTTTCCAAACATGCTAAAGGTTTAAATTTTCTTATTAATTTTCTAACACAGAGACAAGATAATATTTTGATTCCAATTAGAAAGTTAATAACTAAAAACATAGAGCACAAATCACCAACAACAAAATTCAAGATAACATACACAGAACTGAAGAAGAAAAAAACAAAGGCCATGGTCTATAAATAAGAAAAGAAAAAAAATTCATTTTTTGGGTGTGTGAGGAGGAATAACTATTTTAAGGTGCATATTTTACTCACCTAGGAAACCATCTTCTATTCCGCTTCCAAGATCCAAGCTTTCCTTGATTTCACCTCGCATTCTACTTCCATCGTAACGGGGGAGGGAAACACCTACGTTAACCGAATGGGTGCTATTAGAAGACAAAGCAGGAGAAAATTTTCCATATCCGAGAGTAGCTCTTCTGCGCCCTCGAATCGCAGACTTATTATGCTTCTGGTTTACAATCTTCTTCCCCTTAGCATCATACCCAGTTTCCCTATCAACAGAACTTTGCGATTGTGGACCTGAAAGCGAACTATAACATGCTTCTCCCTCCAATTAAAAAACCCCATTTCCACATTTTCTACATCCAATCCCCTCCACTTGGAAATTGCAGGATTTGTGGTCAAGCCAAATCAAATCAAAAGGAAACCTACTCTTTGCCAACTCTTGAACAACATTAATCTTTCTCATTGGCCAATCAACCAGCAGTCTGTGCAAGCACAGATCATCGTTTTGGTATCCAAAAAATCCACTACAAGGACATGGCATATAAGGATCAAAGAAACTCAAAAACTTAGAAGGGGCAAATGCAAAAGCCGACCAACATAACAGGGTATAAGAAATAGCAAGTTCAACGAAAGCCAGAATAAGATCACTCAGAGTCCAAGAACGAAATGCCCTAAAACCCTTCCCCGCTCTGGAGAGCTCGCAATCCCAGATTCAGTATATAATTCTGAGAACAAAAATTTGTTAAAAATCACCAAGAAAATACAAAATTTGAACTCGCTTTAATTTTGAACAATAACCCCACCACGAGAAATGCGATTCCTATACAGAATTATGAACTAAAACACACACACACACATGACCCAAAAATCAAGAAAAGACAGAAAACTTCAGTATTCTAGAAACGAATCCCAGATTCTGTATAAAATTCTGAGAAGCAAAAGTTGAACAAACACCAAAAATATGCAAAATTTAAACCAACTCTGAATTTTAACAAAAACCCATAATGAGAAAATGCAATTTCGATATACAATTTTAAACTAAATACACAAACATGACACACGAAAAGAAGTAGAAGAAGAAGGGACAAAAACTCCAAGATTTTCTATAAACAAGCAGGTCTAATTAGAGGATCAAAACCTGCACGAGCAGATAAGCATCGATAAAAGGAAAACAACAAAGTAAGAAGAAACAGAAAAAGGAAAAATCGAGTTAATTAAGCAGCTGAAAAGGAAAGAGGAAAGAACCTGAAATTTACAAATAAGTGAAGAAATTGAATAAAGGGTGAGGTGGAGAGATGTAGAAACAACGGTGGGTGAGTTGGCCTAAACAGAAAAGGAAGAAAACAAAACTGTTGTTGGGGAGACGACACGTGATGGCTGCCTATGTAAAGGAACGGTCCAAAGACCAGGCAAGTTCCTTCCTAAGTCTCTTCCCAAAAACAGAGCCATTCTTAGACAATGGAAACTTGGAAAGCCGTCAGCTTTCTCACGGCTCTGACAAGAAAGTAGCCGATATTTTTATTTGGCTAAGATTGAAATATCACATTCCCATCTTCTTTGCTTTAACGCTGACTGCCAAGAGTTTAGGGATTTATAAATAATAGTGTATTTTTTCGGATATACAGAAAAAAAAAATAGATAAAAAGATTTATAGAGAAGCAATATTTAAACTTTTTTTTTAAATCTTCTGTTTTTATTTTGTCAAATTATTATTTCTTTTTTTTAATTATTTGATAAGTTAGCTAATTGTTTATCTCATTCATCAATGGTTGAATTTTTATTGTTGAATCACAACATTTTTTTTAAAAAATAATTCAATTTGGGTAATCATTAATTTTAATTTAAATTGGAACATAGGTTTTTTTTATTGCAACATGACATTCTTAAAATAAAATTTATAACATAAAAAATTATATTTATAAAACATTTTAATTTTGATAATATTTTAATGTAATATGAATTTATAATTTTTGAAATGTAATAAACAAAAAAATCATGAAATTAAATTACTACAACATAAAAAATTATTTAGTGCATAATCATTATTAAATTTAATAATTCAATAATCATGAAATTATCTTGTAACATATGTTCATTTTTTTCATAAAAACTTTCAATAAATAATGAAATCATTTAAAATTAAGCATTATAATTTAAATATCATAAAAAAAATTCTCACTCAATTTTAATAATTCGTTTATAAAATAATGTGCTCATGAGTCACGACTTGGTGCTAAAATCAAATATTAAGATTTTAAATGTCAATTTTCTTCTTATTTTGAATTTAAATTTCAAAAGATCATTACTCAAAATTGTTAGCTGGAGAATCTTTGAACTTCAAACATCCAAAAATGTCTACTTACTCTTCCAAAAATATTTATGAGTTTATTTTTCCCCTTTTTATTTATTTATTTTGTATGATGAAGGAAGTATATTGCATAGATTTGGATTTTGATTTTTTTATTAATATATTATTCTGATAAATTTTAAGAATAATTATTAAAATTAATTTTTAATTTTAAATATAATTTCAATAATTATTAAATAAAAACTATTTAATATTTTCTAAGAGAGTAAGAATATGATTAGATAGCTTATAAGATAATTGAAAAATTAAGATTGTCAAACAAATTTTGGGATGAATTCAGCCTGAATTATAAATCATAGATAATATTTTTTTTATTGTTAATTATACATATATACATTTATATATAATGTATTTTCTTAACAATAACAATTATATAGATTAATTTACAATAGTAACCATGAACAGCTATTTTCTGGACCACTTCTTTGTAATTGGAAACAGTATAACAAAAGTGTTAACTTTCTGTATTTATTTTTGCATAAATTACTAAAAGTCGTTTAATGATATTATTAATTAATATTTAATACTCAAATAATTTTTTAATGAATAAAATAGCCTTATAATTAAAATTCTTATATTGACCGGACGTATAAACACTTAAATAAATAAAAACTAAATAAAAGTGTTTTATTTAGTTTTTATTGGGTTTATAATAATATTTCTCTAGCAATTATATCATATTTTAGTTTTTTACCATTTAAAGTTTAACACTTCATATGATTTTTTTAATTTTTTTTTTCAAGAGGTGATAAATATTAAAAATTATTTTTTTTCAAGCTAAGAGGTGATAAATATTAAAAAATATTATTTTATTTAAAATTGAAGTATAAAACTTGGATTATATATCATATTTCAATGATAACTTGTGCAAAGAAAGAAAAAAATTATTTAATTCACTAATTTGAAAAATAGAGAAATTTAATTTGATGAGATCTTTTATATTTTATTTATTAATTTTTTCACATTAAATAAAAAGTTATATGTTGCCTATTCTACATGTAAGATTTTTTTTAAAGAAAAATATAAAAGAAATTTAAAGACTCCTTTGAGTAAATCTTAGTGTATATTTGCAAACAAAATCATAAAACTAACATTATCTTATATCATGCAAGTTAACAGCATTAGAATACAAAATAAATTGATGTAAGAACTAAGAAGTATTAAAATATGTGATATTACTTTTTAATAAATTTTTAAATTTTTATTTAAAATTTCAAGTACTTATTTATCTGTTTTTTTTAATACGTGTATTAATGAATTATCTAGTTAGATATCGATGATAATTATCATTTTTTTAGAAATTTAATATTTAATTAATATAATATTAGTTAAACCCATAAAAATTTAGACGGCAAAATAATTTTTTCATTAATTTATTTACTAAAATTTCAAAATTTTAAGTTACATGAAAAAATTATAAGTTAATTTGAGGATATATTCTTAAATTTAATTAGAGAAAAATTTAATTTCAATTAGTACAAAATTACATAAAGATACTCTTTAAAAATGTTTTCATAATTATTTTAACCCTTTACAGTTTTAATAAGCAAGAAGAAAAAAAAATTGCCCAAAAAATGTTCTTTTTGATCCACCAAATTCAGGATATTAAATTATTAATTTATGGTGAATTTGTATGGACATTCCTCCTATGAAATGAACTCTCAACATACATGACATTGTTATGAGTTGATATTAAAAAAAAGAGTAAAGGACAATCAACATTAATCAAATTGATACAAATATTCTCATTTTAAAAAATAAGGAATTAATATTTGATTTTTTAAAATTTTTTTTTGATAATGTATGATTTTATAATATATTGTTAATTTTTTTTTTATAATATTGTTTGATGAAGCTTGTAGAGCACAGGCCCATAATTAAAAATATCAAAGATTAATTAACAAAACGCGGAGTCGCAGCGTTTGGACAAAAAATTAAAAATTTTCTCGGTCAGAAAATAAGATTCCATTTGCCTCACGCAATTGTTAAAAATAGAATATTCCTTGTTACCATCCACACTAAGCCACGTGGATCCAATGCTCTTCTGGAAATTATAAAAAGAGGCCGACTTTTTTAAATTACTGGCACAGACAGAGAGAGTTTCCATTTTCGCTTCATCGCTCTTGCTCTTGCCAAAATCTGAGCACAGCTCCGTAAGAATGGCTATAATTTCGATTTTAAGACATGGCAGATCCTTAAACCTGTTCACACTAACACCGGTATCCTTCAATCGGCGGCCATCGCAGATCACGAACATTCCGGTTTCTCGGTTCTCTAGACCATCAGTACTCAGGTAACTTTCTTTCGCTGTCTTGTTTTTAGGTCATTTTTTTTGTTTGGTTGCACAGAAATGATAGGAACATTTTGACGATTAAATGCTTTCTTTGAATGCCTCGTGTTGAAGAAACGGGATCAGAAGCTTTCAGCGAGAGGATTCTGAAAATTATGAAGCTATAGATGATAATTTGGATGGGCAAAATAGGGCTGTTAATGAGTTACTCAGAAACCAGAAGAGCAATGGTAGTGCTAGTGGAAATTCATTTCTGCTAGTATTAGCAGCTGCTTTGGGTGTAGCTGCAGTTATTACAATCACATCAATTGGTCTCAGAAGGCCGGGTGTTGGCTCATTCTTTGGAGTTCAATGTCTGGCTGAAGGTTCGCAATCTTCGGTTATTGCTTCACCCCCTGTGGGTTTTACTTTTAAAGCTTTCGGATACAGAATCATACTTCCGGAATTTGCACCAGGGTACGTTGTTCTGCTCTTATTTTTTTTTTTGGATATCTAAAGTTCCCCATTTGATTATATTGTCCAAGTTTTTCTGCACCTATTTACTTTGAGTTCAATTACATTTAGATATTTACCAATGAGCCAAAGCTCAGTGTTATAGGCGTCATCTTCTGGTTTATAGGGCTGCGAGTTCAAACTCGAATTGAAACCTAATGATATACATGTTGTATTGTATTGGATCTTTCATGCTTCCTAGATGGCCTTGCCTTTGTATTTTTTGTTGAATGCTACTATTCTAAAGTTTATCCTCTAATGTTGCATGGTAGGTGGATATATTTTTGGTTGCTCATGGCTGCTGGTTGTGGACTATTCATCAGTGAAGAGGCCTTAAATGTTTGGGTCTGTCCTTTCTACCGGTACTTCTGGTTTGCTAACTCAAATGGATACTATAGCTCTTTAGACCTGGCTAAGTTTTCAGTTCACACTGGAAATATTTTATGGTATTTTTTTTTATTTTCATTAGTGATTTTTGGTTATTTCTCTGGATATATTTTAGGTCGGTATATCATTATCACGGATGCTGACTGTGGATGGAACATGGCAAGCTTTTGTTGAATCATTCTCCAGAAATGCTCCACACATTATGTCCACAGTTCTCTGGGTGTACTGGTTAGTGAAAACTCCAACTTGTTCTTTACATGACCAATTGTAAAACATGCTTCAGTTCTTTAGCAAAATGGATTTCTATGGAAACAATTCTACATGAACTAAAGTTTTAGAAGGCTTTTGAAGCTTGGACCTTCATGTCCACTCACTTTGAGGATCAATTGGAGAGTGATGATATAAGGCTCAAATCTCACATCAGAGCTGACGATATAGATGAATGATTTATGATTTTTTTTGATAAGTTGCCCCTTGTTTCAAATTTTATGATACTAATGCTCTGAGTTTTGAATACTTATGGTAATAACTTGTGACCTGTGAATCTTATGCGACAAATGACTCTTCAGGGGAGTCTGTATCAGTGATATGGTACCATTCTACCTTGGGAAGCTTTTCTGGGAAAGCGGGGCAACTGATGATGTTTGTTCAAAGGTTTGCTCCGAGGAATTACTTATGGATGCTTTTTCATGGTTAAAGTACACAAATTATGTAGTTAATGTAGAGCGTAAAGAATTCAGTTACAACTAGCCTGCCTTTTTTTTTCTTTCAAGAAATGAGTTATGCATTCGATTAACATTAATAATGGCTATAGTTAGGCATTGGTGAAGAGAAGGTGTTGACAATTACACGTGTTGTGCAAAAATATGGCAATCTTGCAGGTGTAGGTGAGTTATAAGAGCCCAGTTGCATTTTGCATATACATGTATTATGTAAGTTCAATGTTATGATCAATTGGACAATTATGAAATTTATGTTACTTTTTACTGGCAATGTCAAGATATGTGGATTCTTATATTTCTCAATGACAGTGTGATTACATTTTAGTTTGCTGTTAGATAATTATTAGGTAAGTAACTTTATTGTGGGCATTGGTTGTTACAATGCATACTTGGGCAGTGGACAGGCACATGGATGCTAGAACACCACTCTGTGGTCCCTATTTATTGTGATCTCTAGCTAAAAGCTACTTTGATTATATAAGTTTTCAATAATTTTATTGGAACACTTTGTAGCATGTTGAAAACATGAACCCGTGATGTAGTTGGAGAGTGAGCCTTGAAGAACAGTAGGGTTGCTCTTTTAACTGGAGGGCCATAAGTTCAAGTTGTGGAATAGCCACGCTGCAAATAATAGGGGGAAGCTTGTGTTTGGTATAACAGTCACCCATTAGCCCTCAACTGCTTCCAAACAGACACCTGCACAAAAGACCTTCATGTCCTTTTTTCTAGTGGAAGTTGGTTAACCGTTAATAATGTTATTATGTGTAATGGTCTCTCTAAGTACTCAGAAATATTAGAATTAATAGAGGGAATTGGGGAGAAATAAGCAGAGCAGAAGGTTGAGGGGGAGAGTTGGAAGAGTAGGGAAGTGGGAAGATAGGGAGAAGCAGAAAAGAAAATAAGGAAGGAAGAAGGAATTCGGATATTCAATTCAGTCCTTTCCTATTCAAAACGTACACCATTTAACTTAACAAAAGTAACAAAATGACAAAAATGTGACATTGGAGAATAATTAACTAATCCTACTGCCATCTAGAATCTGATCTTCCTTTTGTCCTATCTATAGCCAATCTTTGCCAACCATCATCGACCCATATTCTTCTTCTTCCTTCTATATATGACGTTATGCCAATGGTCTCTTTTGGAGAAAGCTATAGTAATACTCAATTTTTGTTAATTTTAAGTGTTTTTCAAGATAATATGGAATTGTTGAAATGCTTGCCATTATCTTGGGTTCTACCACATGGATTTCTTCTATGATGACTATAATTCCTCTGACCTACTGTTTTGGGACTATGTTTACCATTGCTCAAGGTGCATGCTTTTGCATCTCGAACCTAACTTATTAGTTTTCAGACAATATTTCCTATCTATTTCTTGTTTCTTTCCCGTAATAAAGTTTTATGTTCTTGTATCTCAAGATTTACAATATACCATCTGTCATATGAGACTCATTCTGTTTAAAAGGCTTGTGAGGGTGGTGCATCTTGTACCTTTGCAGGATGTGAATTGGTTGATTCCTTTTGACAATTGGAAGCATATTGACTGTTGTATAAAATTTGTTATGTATGCACGTTGTGCCATCTATACTTTAAATTGGATTTCCTCACACTGTTCTCTATCATGATCTGCAGTTGAACGGTTTTCACTTGGAGTAAGAAATCCCACCGCTTTTCTGGCAGGGACATTGGTTAGTGTTCATTATATGTATTCAGATTACATGTCTTAGAATATTGGTTTCACATGTCAAAAATGGCTGCTAGGTTTTGAAATGTTCTACTGATTTTTTCTGTATCTTTTTTTTTTCCTGTATCTTTTTTTTTTCTTTATGTTTTTCTCCATTTATTTAGCATGGCTGATCTTATGACAATTGACATTTGCTTCATAGCACAACTTACTTGACCTATGAGTAGACATGATGGCAGCCAAAATTAAAGATACTTGGTTTTGGTTAACACCTTATTTTTCTTAGAAACATTAAAGCATTTGGAGTGCCATCTTGGATATGAGATGGCAAGAAAGTGGGTCATGCATTAAAATCACTAATTTGTGTCATCTCTTTCGACAATATGCATGTCAAATGAACGGAAAAGTGAAGGAATTTTGAGAATCTGAGAACACTGGAAACTTTAGATTCTCTTTTAAATGCTAAAGTGAGCGAATAACCAAATGTTGAATGTATATGCCATATTTACATGCTGTTCATATTTCTCAAGAACATCTAATGCTACTACCCATCTCCTTGAGTCATAGGATTTCTATGATCCTACCTAATGATGTGCTAAATATCAAATTTTGATTTTGTACATGAATAAACACTAAGGAATCTGAGTTGTTGAAAGATGTGTTTATCAAAATTGATCGTGCAATAAAGGTATCATTTGATCATTGGGGTGATTCGCTTGCAATTTTATTATCCTATTTGTCTGAACTTCATTATTATAAATAATTGTTTTTTTCACTATCAATATGCATTTTTTGGTTACTTAGAGTATTCAATTCTTGTCTCTTTTGATATGATACTTATGTGCAGGGTGTACGTCCCGAGTTTTTCTTTGCTGGAGTTTGCTGTGGCTGCTTGATCACCCTTCCATTACAGGTCTGTCAAATTCAATAGGAAAATTGCTGTTTCTGCATTTTTATGTATATATGCATCATTTTGTGTTATCAATCATGAATAGTTTCTAGTTTGAATGTGGTAATTTCCAGTTGGCGTGCTATATATAAGCATTAAAAAATTTATGAGTATCAAGGAAAGCATCAATCAGATTATCATTTCTTGACAAAGAATCAAATCAAATGGTTATATTTCTTCTTCAAAAGGTCCATAACATGTATGATTGGATACCAAAAGAAAACCAAAGTTCCTCTTTTCTTATAAACGCCGATATGATGGTGGTGTGAGATTTCCCAGGCTGTATCAGCTGAACAGCGATTCAATATGTAATGCGGTTACCCATTTCAGAGAGTTAGACGTGTATTTTCTCTTGTGCAATGCAGAGAGTTTGATTTGAATTTGATTTTCAAAATCCAATCCAAGTAATACCTTCATGGTTACAGGTGATGCCATATCACAGTAACAATAATGGTTGTTGAAAGATTAAATACAGCACCAAGAAAAGAAGCTCCATTAAATTCTTTAATTTCTTGCCTCATTGAGTTCTTTAATTTCTTGCCTATCTCCTTCAATTCTTGGAAGTAATGGTGATTCTTGATTAATGGGTTCTTGGGCTGTTCTTTTCTTGTCAATCTTCAATTTTAATTTTTTCCTTTTTTATTTTTTGGGATCTGGACAGAAGAGGAACTTGGGTTTTCAATTCATTTTTGCAGAGCAAGAAAAGTATAGTAGAATGAGAAAGAAAAAGAACAAAGAGAGGGAGGGAGTTAACGTTTGGGGAATTTGTTGGTTTGATATTATTTTAATTATTTCAATAATAACAGGGACTGGTTTGTATGGATTATTTTATTTTATTTTATTTTATTTGTGTTAATTGGAGAGTTGTTGACTAATGGGAAGCACCTGGGGAAAGTGGTAATAAAAATTCTGGAATCACAAATTAACTGCTCCATCATGAGCAGTTAAAAACTGAGGTTGATTGTCGCAATTTTTGTAATTCAAGAGAATAATAGAGCTATTTTGTGATATGGGTGTTAAAAATTGAGGTTGATTGTCGCAATTTTTGTAATTCAAGAGAATAATAGAGCTATTTTGTGATATGGGTGGCGTTGATTTTGCTATTTTACAATATGGGGGTGAAATTAATATTCGTAAGTGGAAGAATTTTCCACGTGAATTCGCATTGGTAATATTTAAAAGAAACCTTGGTTATAAATCTTAAAACTTTTCCTCATTTACAAAATAAATAGTCTTACATTCATTATATTTATGTGCGGGTAGCTTGTTTTGCTGCTTGAATCTTTGGTTTGACCTATTTTCTGGCACTTGATCACTGCACTTAAGATGATTGAATTTCAATGGTTTGACTAGTTTCTGACCTAGCTAATGAAATCAAATATTCTGTATCTAAGGTTTTTTTTTTTGTCTATTTTATTTATGGATCGTTTGGTAAATTATGGAGAAAACTGTTTACTATGAATGTATTTTATAGAAGTATATTATTGAGATTTTATTTTACTAGGAAAGAGTATATTATTGTGTTTGGAATATGCAATAAAATACTGGCAAAATATATTAGAAAAAATGTTAATTTGTTTGGTTACAATCTAACTTTATTGGAAAAGTTTGAGTAATATCTAAACTACTCTTATATCTTTTTTAATTTATTATATCCTAAAAGAGAGGTATAACTGTCTTTTGACATTGGACTCTACAATTTCCTTTTACAATGAAATAATTTTTTCTTCTTCTTCCTATGTAAAATATTTTATTAGGTGATTGGTAAAGTTGAGTGGGTCCAACATTTATTTTGCATAGATTTTTTGCAAATAAATATAGTATTCTTAGTAAAAAAAAATTATTTTAACTTTCCTGGGATTAGGATGCAATCAATCGCTTTATTAGAATCCCAATAGGTAAATTCCTAACAGTTGCTAGTTACAATGCTAATGCTGCTTGTTTCTTGTTGGTTGAGCTCAGCTAGCGATTGGATTTCTGTTGAGGGAACGCCCCGTGGTTGCCCTTGCCACCATTGCTACAGTTGTAGTAAGCCAAATTCCCTTGGATTGGATTCTGATGTTATAAATACCAGTATCTAATTTGTAAAATCATACAGGGTGTTTGGACTATATTTCCATATGCTGTGGCTGTGTCAACAGCACTGTTCCTATACCTAAGACGCCGCTGCTCTATCTAGTTCCAGTCCAATTTGGTGGTGAACTCGGTGCTCCCATATTTGGAGAACAGTAGAAACTATCTAATTCATCTTTTCAGCAGTGCTAGAGCTAATTGCTTCCTAGATGAGTTTACATGGCTGTTTTAAACCATCTCATAGTTTTCTTTTTCATACCTTTCTTTATATGCTAAATATAAAGTTCCTTTTTATTTTTTTCTGTAAGGAGATTTTGGATTTATTGGCTTTATCAAAGGATACTGTACATTACCTCATTGTAATTAAAATAGCTACATCATGATTCATTGTAACGAGAACGATTACAGGTCTAGTTGGGATATGTGAAAGAGGTGCAGCTCAAAATTTACGTTCCTATGCTTCAATTTCCCTATATATAGCAATCTGATTCTTTCTTTTCTGGGTATTATTGTCATGTTATATATTGCTTGTCCACAGGTTAATGCACTATAGTAAACATCGAATAGCATCTGCATTCTAACTTTTTTTTTATTGTTCCTGAGCCTACCAAAGGGCATCTCTATTGATCTGAAAGGTTTGAAACATATGATTATATGATTTGCAATCACAGTTGCAGCTTGAGTTATTAAAAGCTTGAAAAGAAAACAAAATTTTCTCTTTCCACCGAGTAGATGCAGGTAAATGTATGAGTACTCTGTTTCTCTGTGAGATAGTCTTCTGCTGATGATTTATATAACTTGATATCATCCGTAAAAGCCCTGTTCTTGAAATTGCTCCAAAAAGTACTGATAGAGCACAAACTTTGACAAATACAATACAAATATTTTTCATTTGTATCGATCTAGGAAGTAATTTACATGTCGCAAGCTGCAAGATAAGATAGCTGAGTGTTGTAGGCTTCTTTAAGCTCTGCCAATACTTCTGCAATATTAGGCCTTTGAGAAGCATCTCTCTCTACTGATCTTACAGCTATTGTGGCTGCCTTTCTCATGCTTTCCACATCAAATGTTCCCTTTATGCTGTCATCAACTATCTCAAATGCACCTGCCTGCAAGTATGGCTTTGCCTGCATTTTCACAATTGTAGTCCTTAAGAAACTATGTACAGGAAAAGAAAGAAAAATCACAATTTTTATATTATCTTTCGTGGTTTGTATTTTAATACCCATAAAACCAAATTGAAAGAATCTGGAGTTCCTGAGTGGCGCAACGGTTCTCTCCCACAAATGAGCTCTAGAAGAACAACTCCAAAGCTATACACATCACTTTTCTCTGTAAGTTGTTGGGTAGAATAGTACCTGAACATAACATCATTTTAATGAGTTAAATTCATTGTTTGGTTTTTGGTTATGAGGCAAATTTGACTAGTTAGCTAGTAGCGCAATGGCAATGAGTTAACATTCATTAAGAATCATTAGTAGATGATAACATAATTGAAAAACTTACTCAGGATCAAGATATCCAGCAGTGCCCTTAACAACTGTAGTCACATGACTTGCATCTGCTCGCATTACTTGCTTGGAAAGGCCAAAGTCACAAACCTTGGCATTCATGTCCTTGTCTAGTAAAATGTTGCTGCATTTCACATCACGGTGTATGATTCGTGGTTCGCTCCCATTATGCAAATAGTCCAATCCTTCAATGGCAATGAATAAATTCATATCCTTGATATACATTTATCTTTTCTTCCTTGAAGCTCCTATTCAGAGATAGATGCATACAGATACTGAGATACACATACCTTTAGCAGCATCAACAACAATTTTCAGTCTACGAACCCAGCTTAAAGAAACTTGCTTACTGTTAAGACCTTCAATGACGTAAAATGAGGAAATTCTCAGGCTTAACAATAAAAGGATTCAAAAATGTTGTCTAATCGGAAAAGGAAGGTTTCTGTTATTTCATAACATACCGTAAAGATGCTCAGCCAATGATCCACCAGGTAGATACTCATAAACTAGTATTTGCTGCTTTGATTCATAACAAAATCCTTCCAGACACACAAGATTCTGATGGCGAATACGTGACAGCAAATACACCTAACAATACAAGGCAAGGGAAGTAAGCTTAAAAATGGCAGCTAATACACCTAAAACTGGTAAGAGGAGTTCAAATGATGTATAAAACCTCATTAATAAAAGAATCAGCCCCAAGTTGAGTCTTATCAAACCGCACTTTTACAGCTACCAGTTTACCATCCGGTAACTTTCCGAGGTAAACAGATCCAAAACTGCCACGGCCAATAACATCCTTAAAATTGTTTGTAGCTGATTTGATTTCTTTATAGGAAAATACTTTTGCAGCATTCCAATTTCGCATCTCTACTGCAGTTCCTGTGTATTAAAGACTTTTCGAATTAGTACCAGTATAACTACTAACTAGCTTCTAATGTAATAGAGATAGTGCAACTTTTACTTACTGTCTGGGTATGTAACTTCAGTTTTTTGTTTCTTAGTGTACAAGAATACTGATAGAGAAATGACAAGAAGAGCAAGAATGGTTCCTGCAGCTGCGCCAAGTACAATTGCCATGTGATTACTTTTATTGGGCTTTCTGTTGGCAAAGATTGTAACTTGTGGAGTTTCAATTGAAGGATTAGATGAAACATCGTTGCAGGACATTGTAGAGAAGGACAGACATGGATTCCCTGATGTCCTGCAAAAATGCTGATGCATCAGCATCTCTAGAAAACAAATTATGTAAATGATTAAAAAAAAGAAAAAGAAAAACAAGGATATCACTGATGAGCTTTGACTCAATGGCATTCAGTCATCCTCAGGGCTGTCAACTCACAAGTTTGAACCCCAACTAGAGCCCGAATAAAAAAAAGGGAATATCAATTTCATACCTGACTTCTAAACTTTCTCTATTCAAAGCCTGTGGAAGGCTGCCTTGCAGTTTATTGTTTTCCAGGTTCCTGAAGAATGAAAAGAAAGAAATTTCAGTTTTGGACACAGTTATAAACATATTATTTCTTTAGTTACAGATAGATTTGGTTTAACTAAGCTTACTTACAGTAGATGAAGGTACTCCAGCTCTCCTAAGCCATCAGGAACTGCTCCCTCTAAGCTATTGTTTTGCAGGTCCCTATGTGTCAAGGAATTTAATCACAACATTAATTAGTATCATCTTTCTGCGTCTTGAGATATCACAAACATAAAATTTGAATTTCACTTACAAAATCTGAAGGCTAACTAAGTTCTCCAATTCAGTTCCAAAAGACGTAATCTGATTGAAACTCAAGTTACTGAAAAAAAAAATCAGACTATTAGCAAAAAACATTAATTATTTCCCAAGAAACAACAATTTGTTGGATTCTTATTTGAATACAGTGGTTAAGTTATGCATTACAGTTTCTCAAGGTGTTGGAGGCTTCCCAAGTTCTGTATCTCTCCAGCAAGAGAAGTGTTATGCAAATCCCTAAAGCACATTGCCATGGGATGAGAAAAATGGAGTTTGAACCAAGTGAAAGAAACACCAAATGATTCAAAAACAGTGTTGCAGATTGGACTTTACAGTGTTTTGAGGTCCAACAAGTCACCAAATGTTGGACTGATTGTCCTTAAATTGATGTCTGAAAGCTCCCTATAAGAAAATAAAGAAGTAAAAGAAGACATATAAGCATAGAATATATCTTTAAGGCTAATAAATTGAAAAAAGAAAGAAAGTACAATGATTTTATATGATCATACAGTGATGTGACTAAGCTTCCTTCACATCCAATATGGTCCCATGATTTTGGAGAACATGGGTCATCTTCCCATCCCAGATCCAGTCCGGTAGATTGCTCAATAACCTGAAGAGCTGACACTGCAGGAAAATTCAATAACCATGAAGAAAATGGAGCCAATTCTAGTAGCCTAGTAGTCAACTGCCTGTTTCCTAGTGCAGAAACTTATCAAATATAATTAGAAACTAGTACCCGTGGTTGATGAAGCTTCCATTGGAATTTCAACAATCTCATAAACCTCAATGCCATTGATTTGCGGAGAGAAGTTGATGCTTTTCAATGTAATATTCAAGTTTTTGATTCCTTTTTTAGTAGAGTACAGAGCACTGGCTTCAGACATTTTCACAGTATAATCAGATTCAGCAATATCCCCATTGATAAGAACTTCAAAAGAGGGCGACACAGGAAGAATCCCAGCGAAGTAAAGGACAATGTGGTAGTCCCCATGTGTATCAAGAGCAAGATTGTAAGTTAAAACATCTTTTCTTGCAAGAACTCTCGCAGTCTGAAGAACAGCAGCAGGAGGATTCTCCTTAAGACTTGATAAGTTGAAGCTAAGTAACTTATTGAATCCACTTGACACATGAAATGGTGTATAGTTTTTATCAGCATCCCATATTCGATCATATGGATCCAAAGGGTACCTGTTTAATTTAGTCCAATCCAATAAAAAACCTTACAAATTAGCAAAGAAGACAGCATTTAAAGGTCATATGATCAAATGAACTTCGATTCTAACCCCTTGTTTGGATGGTGGTTCATAATAGTTTTATATGGTATGGTATTGTTTTGTTGTGTGTTTGTTTTGATTTCTAACATGATGGTATGGTTTCTCATGGTTTCAAATAGTATGGTTTTTTTTTTGTTAGTTTTTGAAACCACCAATTTGGTGGTTTCATATGGTTAAAGAATTTTTATTGTAAAAATGCCCTCTATTAACATTTTAAATTTCAAAATTAAAATTTTTAATCTAATAATTTTTTATTATTTTTTATTATTATAATATTCTCAACATAGATTATTAAAAAATAATTTATTATATATTTTTATTAATTTTACTATTTATTTTTTATACCTTTAATTGTGGTTAATTATTGATTATAGAAAATAAAAAATGAAATAAGCTATTAACTATAAAAAAATAAAAATAAAAATTAATTATTAATTATAAAAAATAAAAATAAAAATTAATTATGAATTTTAATTAAAATTAATATTAATTTCAATTTGAGAATATTCTAGTCATTTTATTATTTTTACAGTCATATTATTCTATCAAACTAAATAAAAATAATTTAATTAATCATACTGAAATATATCATCTATTCAAATATAATAAACACGGCTCACAATACCATATCATATTATATATTAATTAATCATACTGTCACCATCCAAATAAAACTTGAGAAGTTAGAGCCTAATTAACAAAACAAAATTAAAAGGTTCATGTATACCTCAAGGAACCATTTAAGTAACCACTATTGATTCTATAAGATTTTCTGAGAGACTTATCAGGGAACTCTCCAACGGCATACTGGTAAGCTCCTTCAGGAAGTGGCCGGATTTCTATTGATGAAATAACCGGAGATCCACCATCAGGGATGGAATGTAAACAGAAAGAGAGTGTATCCTTGTTAACTGGCCATAAGAATTCTTCAGACCATGGATCACTGGTAGAGAGATTTACTGTACTAGTAATAGCTGTGCCAAGAGAAACAGAGAAAGCAGGGGGCTTTCCAAGTTTATCATAGTTCTTGTAGACAAATTGAGCTCTAATTAGTACTATAGAGGACACATTCTTCAATGGAAGCTTAGAACACTTGCGAGATTGTTCAGAATCTGGGAAAAAACGAGCAGAGACAGTAGTTGAAGAGGTACCCTCAATGTAATTAATGGTGGTTGTGTTCCCTGTGCTTATATATTTACTATCAGAAACCCATGAAATGTTTGATGAATCAGTATAATCTTTAGTTCCACCACAGGATAAACTCAAGAAACCTGTGAGTTTTACACACAAATTGATTAAAGAAAGAAACTTGTTATGTGAAAATCAAGAATGTAAAATCAGTAACTAAAAGCAATTCTTACCACGTTGATCATTGCAGAAAACATTTATGAACTGGGCAAAGAACAAAACGAAGACAACCAAGAAGACGTTGAGGCCCATAGAATCAAACCTTTCAAAGAACTAAAGAATACAACCTTGTATTTTTTCAAGAAACTGAAAAACTTTTAACCAATGACTTGGTTTCTGTAGGTGCACTAGAGATTTCTGAAGTTTTAATTAACAGAAAAAGAAAACCTTTAATAATTAAACTAATGAAACTTAATTTAATATATTAGAGTCATTTTCAAAGTTATTAAATTACAGTCAGATAATAATTACTAATTAAAAAAACAAAAAAAAATTAAGGATTTTGGTGTTTGTTGTATTTTGTTTTTTCTTTAGCAGAGTAGGTTATGTGAAAAGAAGGAAAAAATGTGTCAAGATTGGGTGGTTTTGTGGGGGTGACAAGTTGATTAAAAAGTGATGATTAAAGGAGTGATGTGAACATAAGTCATTATTAAAGTAATAATAATGCTTAAAACGTTAGTAGTGTTATTTAAAAAAAGCAGCTCAGAAGTAATGCAAGAAAGAAATTCTTTAACATGGACTAGGTCATTTTATAAGTAGCATTTTCCAAGAGAAAACAGATAAGGGATGATTGAAAATTCTATAATTTAATTCAATAATTTGATGTTTATAACATATAAATTTTCTCTTAAAAATTGTATTAATCTTCTTTAATTGGTTAATTTATTAAATTGACTTATAATCTTCTAACTAAGGGACTGTATCTAGTGCTAAGGTGAATTTAATTAGCACCTTGGTAATTAAGGTGATTTTATAATTAGGAGAGTGTTCAAATTAAGTTTCACAAATAACAATTTATTTTTTTTAAATATTGAAAAGCTAGAAATTAACTAATACAATTTATTTATTTTATTTTTATTAATTAATATGGAAATGAGAATATTTAGTACTTGAATTTGAGATCTAAACATGAGTAATACGTATTAATGACAACTAAACTATATCATGATAGTTTACAATTTTTTTTTTTGGACAAATTTAAATTTGAATGATATAATTTGAAATAAAATTTTAATTGCACAATATTAAATCCAATTCACTCTGACTTTAAATATTAATTTTTATTCTCTCATTGATTTATTTTTTCCATGGAATATCTTCTTGATAAATTGTTAATTTTTTAATATCAATTACTTATATTTAAATAAAAAAGCAATTATAATTGCTACAAAATTTTTAAAATGATGAGTTTGCAAATTGTGAATAAAGAACAAATAGATCTATTTTTTTTTTTTTTAAAAAGAGGCATGATTGATAATTGTAAAGATGAAGAATTGATTAAGTTTGAAATTAAAGTATATGGTAGTTTATTATTATGATGGATTATGCTTAATGAAGCCGCATATATATATATGATGATCTTATAGAATTATAATGTTGAAAGCTGCTTAGTAACTTTGCTTTCAGATTCATATTCGCACCACAATCATATCTCTTTTCCTCTAAGGAAAGGTACCTTTCAATTCTTGAAGTCATTACTAAAGATTTCAGCCCATAATGTCAAGAGATTTCAGCCCATAATGGAAAGATGTGGTCTCACAGCTATAAGGTATGTAAATTGTCTTGTGTTTGATATTTCTAAGTACTGAATGCCATACACTTTAAACATTCTTCATTTTGTATCAGTTTATTAATTTCGAGCATGTTGGAGAATGTGTAGCTTTAAACTTGTTTTAGCTGAACTTGTTAGTGCTTTTGATGAGCTCTTCCTTGTTGTTTGGATTACTATACTTGAGTGATAGTGACTCGTAAAATATTCAGTGTTCATTAGTTAGTCCACCTTTCCAATTTTCAATATTAATTGAACTCAAATATCATTATTCCAACTGGCTCCCAATTAGACAGTAGAATTCTCTATTGCATTTAGATAAAAAGTAATTTGAATGTGTTAAATATCTTTTCTGCTCTTAAAAGTATAGAGGCGCTTTCTAGGAAGACTATTATTGTTGACAATTATGTATACCAAAATGGCAAAATGAAAAAGGACTTGGAGACATGAAGTCAAAACAAAAACTCTGTATTTTGTGATTCTTGTGGAAGAAAATCCATTTCTTAGACTTTTATTTAGGTGACTGCTGTGTAAAAGTCCAATTAGACAAAAGTCATGGGCAGAAGTCCAACGAAATGGATTGGCAATTGGGCATAGGTTTTTGCAGGTATAAAATTTGAAGCTTAAAAATATTGTAGTTTCTCTTAGCACTCTATTTTGTTTATTTGCAACTTCATTGTGTTTGTAATCATGAATGAAGGTATGTTCCTTCGACATCAATTACAGTTCTTCTGGATTTTATGCATTCTAGGCATCATCCGACTCAGCCTGCTGGAATCTGCAAATGCAACTGTCTCTGGGAGATGCATTGAAAGTGAGAGACTTGCTCTCCTCAACATCAAGAAAAAGCTCAACGATCCGACAGACCTACTCTCTTCATGGACAGGTGGAGAAGAAGACTGTTGCAGGTGGAAGAGAGTTGCATGCGACAATCAAACTGGCCATGTGGTCAGGCTTGATCTCCAGCCGGAGATCATAGATTACGGTGATGGTTTTTTGCGAGGGCAGTTGTTGATGGTTGAGATAAGCTGTTCCTTGCTTGAATTTCCATATTTAAGTCACTTAGACCTCAGTAATAATGGCTTCTAAAAAATATCAGGTTTTATTGGTTCACTCGGTAAGTTAACATATCTCAACTTTTCATCCAATAGCTTCAGTGGTATATTTCCTTACCAGATTGGGAACCTCTCTAAGCTGCAATATCTTGATCTCAGCAGGAATTTAGATATGAAAGCAAACAGTTTTGAATGGCTAGAGCCTCTTGCTTCTTTAAGAGTCCTTCACATAAGTTTTATTACCTTTTCTAAAGGGGTGGATTGGCTCAAATCAATCAAAACACACCCTTCTTTGTCAGACTTGGTATTGCATAGATTTCATTTTCTTGAAACTAATCTTTCATCAATGTCCCATGTCGATTCTTCCAAATCTCTTGCTTCCCTTCGCCTCTGGTTTAGCAGTTTCAATGCCTCAATTCATACATGGTTGTTCAATGTTAGTAGTACTATTCTTGATCTTCAAATCGAAGATGACCAGTTGAAAGGTCCGAATCCAGATTATTTTGGATACTTGAAATCACTTACGCATCTTGACCTCTCGTACAATCAACTTGAAGGTGGCATACCGAAATCCTTTGGGAATCTTTGTCACCTGAAAACATTGGATCTGACCCACAATAACCTGAGTGGACCATTTCCTGTGATTTTAGAAAACCTGGGGTGTTCTACGAATTCATTAGAGATTCTAAGGTTAAGTGAAAACCAACTAAGAGGATCAATCCCTGATGTCACTGAATTTGAGTTGTTGAGAGAGTTTTATCTTGATCATAATCATTTGGATGGGTGTTTTCCTAAAAGTTTTAAACAATTCTCTAAGCTTCGCATTTTGAACCTCGAAGGAAACCAATTGGTTGGATCATTGCCTAATCTTTTAAAGTTTTCATTGCTAACTGAGTTGCATATGGCAAACAATGATCTCAATGGAAGTATCAGTCGGCGCATAGGAGAGCTAACTAGCCTCCAAATCTTGGATGCTTCTGCAAATAATTTCATTGGTGTGCTCTCTGATGCTCATCTGTCTAAACTCTCCAAGTTGCAACAACTAGATTTGTCTTATAACTCTTTAACTTTGAATTTGAGCTTTGGTTGGATTGCCTCTTTTCAATTGGATACTATCAAACTAAGCTCTTGTAAATTGGGTCCGCAGTTTCCTGCTTGGCTTCGAAGCCAAAGGAATTTCTCTTACCTTGATATCTCCAATTGTAATATCTCAGATGCCATGCCTAGCTGGTTTTGGAATTTGCCTTCCAAATTAAAATATTTGACTCTATCCTTTAACAACACATATGGTGAGGTGCCAAGTCTTTCAGCAAAATTCTATACTTTTCCTGCATTAGATCTGAGTTCCAACTTGTTCCGAGGACCTATACCGCAGTTCCTTCTTAACACAACAGCACTTGATCTCTCCCAGAATATGTTTACAGGATCTCTTTTTTTCTTATGCACAGTAATGGATAATGCTTTGACCTATCTAGACCTTTCTAACAATATGCTGTCAGGAGGCCTTCCTGATTGTTGGACACAACTGAAAATGTTGGTCATTGTGAATTTGGAAAGAAATGGTTTTTCTGGGATAATCCCAAACGCAATGGGTTCCCTTCATCAACTTCATGTTAGGTTTTTTGGGTTCCCTCCTATGTGAAAACCCAATATTTGAGCCCACTTATTTTAGCCCAATAGGCTATTAATGTTTAGCATATTTATATACAAATATTACCCTAAGTCAAGTGTGTGTGTGTCATTGTGTATCAGTCACTAAAAAGAAAGAAAGAGAGAAAAGGGAGAGAAAAGAAAGAGATTTTTTTCTCTGCAAAGGGAGTCAACAGGGCAGTCTTTATTTTCCGGCGATCGGACGGTCATACGTGATCCGATCAGGCTGAAATTTGGACAGAAGTTAGAGGACTCATCGTTCTCCATTCTGAACGGTGAAGATCTATTTTGAACGGTTGGATTGCCGGCATTTGTGGCTCGAAGTTTACTGTTCACGTGCAGTTCTGCAACAGCGACCAGTTTGCCTTTCTCCGACGATCGGACGGTCATTTGTGGTCGGATTTGGCTGAAATTTGGTGAGCACGTTTAGAATTGATTGTTCTTTAATCTGACTGTGGAGATCAGATTTGAATAACCGGAGCTCATCCATTGGCATGAACAGTAGCTATTTTTGGGTGATTTTTCTCCATTCTCTTGTTTATTTTTGATGTTTGGTTGATTTGGTGTTGCTACTTTACTTGAAGGTTGTTGTAGTAGCTTATAGTTTCTGTAAACATTGATCTTTGATAGTGGAGCTCTTTTACTTGGACCAAGAGAGGTCCCGTGGTTTTTATCCTTCACATTGAAGGGGTTTTCCACGTTAAAAATCCTTGTGTTTATGTATGAATGATTTTTGTGCATCTTAGGCAGATTGTAGATTGGTTGTTTATTGAATTTTACTTAGTCACTCCTCATAGATTCATTCAAGTGGGGAAGAACTTATCCAGGTTCCTTTCCCAACAAGTGGTATCAGAGCTAGTTCATTAGTTCATTGGTTGTTTGCTTGTTTGAATGATGGAGGTGAATGTGAGTAAAATGGTTTGTTTGGATGGCACAAATTATCACAAGTGGAAAGGAAAAATGAAAGATTTTCTTATTGTGAAAAGATTGCATTTACCTGTATTTGCTTCTCAAAAACCTGAGTCTAAATCTAATGAAGATTGGGAATTTGAGCATTTGCAAGTATGTGGTTTTATTAGGCAATAGGTAGAAGATAATGTATTGAATCATATTGCTAATGAAACAAATGCCAAGACCTTGTGGGAAAAGCTTGAAACTTTGTATGCTTCAAAGACTGGTAATAATAAGTTATTTCTGCTTAAACAAGCTATGCGCTTGCAATATAGAGAAGACAACTCTATACTTGATCATGTGAATGAATTTCAAGGTATCTTTGATCAATTATCTGGCATGGGTGTCAAATTTGATGAAGAGGTTATTGGACTTTGGTTGTTGAATACACTTCCTGACTCATGGGAAAACTTTCGTGTATCTTTGACTAATTCTGCTCCTGAAAGTGGTGTAACCATGTCGTATGCAAAGACTGGTGTTTTGAATGAAGAGATGAGAAGAAGAAATCAGGGGGCATCTAGTTCACAGTCAGAAATTTTGGTTACTGAAAACAGGGGGAGAAGTAAAAGCAGGAGTCAAGATCAGAATAGAGGCAAAAGCAGGAGTAAATCAAAATCAAGGTATAAGAACCTTGAATGTCATTACTGTGGTAAACCAGGGCATATCAAGAAATATTGTTTCAAGTGGAAGAAAGAGAACAAGGCAGACAAAGGGAAGCAAGAAAAGAGAGCCAATGATAACAATACTGATCGTGTTGCCACTACCACTTTAGATGATGATTTGGCTATAGTTTATCAAGAGAATATAGTCAATATAGCTTATGATGATACTGCTTGGGTTCTTGACAGTGGTGCATGCTTTCATGTTACATCAAGGAAGGAGTTCTTCACATCTTATACTCCGGGTGATTTTGGAGTTTTGAAGATGGGGAATGATGGAGTGTCAAAAGTGATAGGCACTGGAACTGTTTGCTTGGAGACCCAAAATGGAACAAAATTGGAGCTGAAAAATGTTAGACATGCACCGGACATTAGGTTGCATTTGATCTCTACTAGTAAGCTTGATGATGATGGCTATTGCAGCATTTTTGATGATGGAAAATGTAAAATCAGCAAAGGCTCCTTGGTTGTGGGTAGAGGAAAGATGGCTTCGGGCTTATATTGGTTGCAAGCTTCAATCTCTACAGATCTTGTTAATGCAGTTGAAAGTGATAGCTCTTCAGAATTATGGCACAAGAGGTTGAGTCACATTAGTGAGAAGGGACTTGATTGTCTAGCTAAAAAGAATTTACTTTCTGGATTGAAAGGTGCAAGGTTAGACAGGTGTGTTCATTGCTTGGCTGGAAAACAGAAGAGAGTTTCTTTCAAACATCATTCTCCTTCCAGGAAAAATGATTTGCTTGAGCTGGTACATTCAGATGTATGTGGTCCTTTGAAGGAAAAGTCATTTGGTGGTGCAATTTACTTTGTGACCTTTATTGATGATCATTCTAGGAGACTTTGGGTTCGTACCTTAAAGTCCAAAGATCAAGTTCTTAGTGCATTTAAAGAATTTCAAGCTTCTGCTGAGAGAGAAACTGGAAAGAAGTTGAAATGTATTCGCACTGATAATGGTGGTGAGTATTGTGGGCCTTTTGATGCATATTGCAGAGAACAAGGTATCAGACATCAGAAGACACCTCCTAAGACTCCTCAGCTGAATGGTTTGGCAGAAAGGATGAACAGAACATTGATGGAGAGAGTCAGATGTGTACTTTCAGAGGCTAAATTACCTAACTCTTTTTGGGGTGAAGCTTTGTATACTGTTGCACATGTGATTAATCTAACTCCTACTGTTGCATTGGGAAATGATGTTCCAAATAGGTTCTGGTATGGGAAGGATGTTTCTTATGACCACCTACGAGTGTTTGGTTGCAAATGTTTTGTGCATGTTCCCAAAGATGAGAGGTCCAAGTTAGATGCCAAGACTAGACAGTGTATCTTCATTGGCTATAGGCAAGATGAGTTTGGTTACAGATGCTATGATCCAATTCAGAAGAAACTTGTTAGAAGTCGAGATGTAGTATTTGTAGAAGATCAAACTATTGTAGATATCAACAAGGTGGAGAAATCAAAGCCTGAGACTGGTGGTTTGATTGACCTAGACTTATCTCCTACAACTCATATGCCTGATGCAGTTGAGGTTCAGAATCATGGTGATGTGCAAAATGATAATCAGAATACAGATGAGGTTGGTGCTCCTGAATATGAAGCAGTTGATGATCAACAAGAGGCACATGTTGAGGAACCAGAAGTTCCACTTAGGAGGTCTACTAGAGATCGAATGCATTCTACCAGGTATTCATCTAATGAGTATATACTCTTGACAGATGGAGAAGAACCCGAATGCTATGAAGAAGCTATTGAGAGTGAGCAAAAGGCAGAATGGATTACAACTATGAAAGATGAAATGCATTCTTTAGCTGATAATCACACCTTTGAATTGGTGAAGCTTCCTAAAGATAGAAAAGCCTTGAAGAATAGGTGGATTTATAAAATAAAGTAAGAAGAGAATTCATCATCTCCACGATATAAAGCTAGATTAGTTGTCAAGGGCTTTAGTCAGAAAAAGGGAGTTGACTTTGAGGAGATTTTCTCACCAGTGGTCAAGATGTCATCAATTCGTGTTATTTTGGGATTAGCTGCTACTCTTGATTTAGAGGTTGAGCAAATGGATGTTAAAACAGCCTTCCTTCATGGTGATTTAGAGGAAGAAATCTACATGGAACAACCTGAAGGTTTTGTGGTAAAAGGAAAAGAAAATTATGTTTGCAAACTGAAAAAGAGTTTGTATGGGCTGAAACAAGCACCTAGGCAATGGTATAAGAAGTTTGAGTCAGTTATGGTTCAACAAGGCTACAAGAAGACTACTTCTGATCATTGTGTTTTTGTGCAGAGATTTTCTGATAGTGATTTTATCATCCTGTTGCTATATGTTGATGATATGCTCATTGTGGGTTCTAGTTCTTCAAGAATTGATAGCTTGAAGAAAGAGTTGAGCAAGTCCTTTGCAATGAAGGATTTAGGGCCAGCAAAGCAGATTCTTGGCTTGAGGATCATTCGTGATAGGAAATGCAAGAAGCTGTGGCTATCTCAAGAAAAGTATATTGAGAAAGTATTACAGCGATTTAATATGGCTAAAGCTAAACCTGTAAGTACCCCTCTTGCCATGTCTTTCAAATTGAGTGGCAAACAATCTCCTTCTAGTGAGCAAGAGAAAGAATATATGCAGAAAGTTCCTTATGCATCTGCAGTAGGTAGCTTGATGTATGCTATGGTTTGCACTAGGCCAGACATAGCTCATGCAGTTGGTACTGTTAGTAGATTTTTGTCTAATCCAGGAAAAGAGCATTGGGATGCTGTGAAGTGGATTTTGAGATATCTCCGTGGCACTGCTAGTTTGAAGTTGTGTTTTGGGACTGGGAAGCCTATTCTCAGTGGTTATACAGATTCTGATTTGGCAGGGGATGCAGATTCAAGAAAGTCTACTTCTGGATATCTGATCACTTTTGCAGGGGGAGCTGTGGCATGGCAATCTAGATTGCAGAAATGCATTGCATTGTCTACTACAGAAGCCGAATTCATTGCAGCAACTGAAGCATGTAAAGAATTGCTTTGGATGAAGAAGTTTGTGAATGAGCTTGGCTTTATACAGAAGAGATATGTCTTATTTTGTGACAGTCAGAGCGCGATTCATCTCGGTAAGAATCCTACTTTTCATTGTAGATCCAAACACATAGATATGAGGTATCATTGGATTCGTGATGTTTTGGATTCTAAGCAACTTGAACTTGAGAAGATACATACTGATGATAATGGTTCTGATATGTGCACAAAGGCTTTACCAAGAGGGAAGTTTGAGACATGTTGTAGATTTGCCGGTTTGGCAAACTCCTTCACATAGTCGGGAAGGGGGAGAATTGTTAGGTTTTTTGGGTTCCCTCCTATGTGAAAACCCAATATTTGAGCCCACTTATTTTAGCCCAATAGGCTATTAATGTTTAGCATATTTATATACAAATATTACCCTAAGTCAAGTGTGTGTGTGTCATTGTGTATCAGTCACTAAAAAGAAAGAAAGAGAGAAAAGGGAGAGAAAAGAAAGAGATTTTTTTCTCTGCAAAGGGAGTCAACAGGGCAGTCTTTATTTTCCGGCGATCGGACGGTCATACGTGATCCGATCAGGCTGAAATTTGGATAGAAGTTAGATGACTCATCGTTCTCCATTCTGAACGGTGAAGATCTATTTTGAACGGTTGGATTGCCGGCATTTGTGGCTCGAAGTTTACTGTTCACGTGCAGTTCTGCAACAGCGACCAGTTTGCCTTTCTCCGACGATCGGACGGTCATTTGTGGTCGGATTTGGCTGAAATTTGGTGAGCACGTTTAGAATTGATTGTTCTTTAATCTGACTGTGGAGATCAAATTTGAATAACCGGAGCTCATCCATTGGCATGAACAGTAGCTATTTTTGGGTGATTTTTCTCCATTCTCTTGTTTATTTTTGATGTTTGGTTGATTTGGTGTTGCTACTTTACTTGAAGGTTGTTGTAGTAGCTTATAGTTTCTGTAAACATTGATCTTTGATAGTGGAGCTCTTTTACTTGGACCAAGAGAGGTCCCGTGGTTTTTATCCTTCACATTGAAGGGGTTTTCCACGTTAAAAATCCTTGTGTTTATGTATGAATGATTTTTGTGCATCTTAGGCAGATTGTAGATTGGTTGTTTATTGAATTTTACTTAGTCACTCCTCATAGATTCATTCAAGTGGGGAAGAACTTATCCAGGTTCCTTTCCCAACACTTCAAACGTTGAAATTGAGGAACAACAATTTAACAGGTGAACTACCATCATCCTGGAAAAATTACTCTTCGTTGGAGGTTCTAGATCTCGGAGAGAATAAGTTAACTGGAAAGTTACCACATGGATTGGAGAAAGCCTAAGAAACTTGATTGTTCTTCGTCTGCGGTCAAATGTGTTTTATGGGAACATACCTTCAACAATTTGCCATCTTAGTTCTCTCCAAATAATGGATATTTCTTTCAATGATTTATCAGGATCTATTCCATCTTGTATCAAAAATCTCACTGCTATGGTTCAGAATTACAGTTTGCGTGGAATCATATCCCATTCATATTTTTATTGATATAGCTATTGGAATGTATTAGATAATGATGCAATCTGTATAAAAATATTTAAGTTGTTGTATTAGCTGTATTGTAACAAATGTTATCTTGTTAGGGTTATTTAAGACACATACCACAATTAAATGAAAATATCACTTGAAGTCTATTATGGTATCAGAGCTAACCAGGTAATGGACTAACCGCCAGATGATCCTAGACTATGTTGTTAACTTAGGGCCTCAGTGAAAATAGTCTTAGGCAATTTGTGATGGACCTAAAAAAAAAGTAAATTGCTATCCATGTTTGACAAGTGACAATTGGGCTAGGCCCAGTTGCACTTGAGGGAGAGTGTTGGAGAATATAAATGAATCCCATATCTGAAAAGTATAATAAAATACAATGATATATAAGGTGGTGTAGATTAGGTCTTAACACAAGTCAATTGATTTTGTATTGAGATGAGGTTCCAAATCCATTTATATGATCACTGTATATTTGGCCCAACACTCGCAGAGCCTGTGTAATTTCTACATGGTTGTTCAATGTTATTTCTATATGGAAGTGATGGATGGGCTACAAAATATTGAAAAGTTCAGACACTATCAATGCAGTTTTACCATTAGAAAAAAATACGTTGTAGAAGACTTGTGGGAAAAATTTTATATCTTTGTACAACAAGACCAGACATCTCTTATGCAGTCCAACAACTTTCTCAATTTTTGGACAAACCCACTGATATCCATCTTCAAGCGGCTCATAGAGTGCTTCGGTATATAAAGAATGCTCCTGGTCAAGGCTTGTTCTTTCCATCAAATTCTACTCTTCAAATCAAAGTTTTTTCTGACTCAGATTGGGCATCTTGTCCAGACTCCAGGAAGTCTATTACTGGCTTTTGTATATTTATCGGGAATTCCTTAATATCATGGAAATCGAAGAAGCAATCCACTGTCTCTCGCTCATGTTCAGAAGCCAAGAGCAATGGCCACATAGCTTGTGAAATCCAGTGGATGCTCTATCTACTTAGTGACTTGGGGATTTCTCATTCTACTTCAACACTATTGAATTGTGATAACAGGTCTGCTCTCCATATAGCTCATAATCCCATATACCATGAGCGCAATAAACACATAAATTAATTGCCATTTAGTGAGGGAAAAAGTCAAATCAGGGATCATACATCTTCTTCCAGTTTCTTCTTCGAATCAACTTGCTGATTTTCTAACGAAGCCATTGCCTCCATCTATGTTTCTCAAATCCATCTCCAAGCTGGACATACAGAATGTTTATGCACCAGCTTAAGGGGGGCTAACACGTGAGGGGTCAGCAACTTGCAGTGCACCACAGCTTCAACAACTTGTAGAAGTTTCATCAACTTGCAGAGCAACTTGTATTAAGGGTCCCATGTCAGTTATAACTTGTAACAGATTAGTCAGAGTAGAGTAGGAGTTAATTCTTTTGTATATAAGTATCTTTGTCTTATGTTCTTTTTCTTTGGTGATTAGCAATAACAGTATACTCAATTTCTTCATTTTTCATTCCTCAGCTCTGTAATTTTTCTGTTAGTTGAATCGTGAGTATGCCGTTGGAATGGAAGTTGAGAAGATGAGAAAAGGTTGCATGAAGACTGTATTTCGGAGGGAATATTGTCAGGTATTTATTGACTTATTTTGAAACTTCTGGTTTAAATTTTTTAATGATTGTCTTCCCTTTTTGTAATATGTAATTATATATATACAAAACCAATGAAAGACAGATGTTATGTTGGACTTCCAAAACAACTTAATTTATTGAATTTCAAAAGCTCTGTTGTCAGTTACTGTTGGTTGCATTTTCTGGTTGTCGTTGTTACTCACTCTAAAAACATTTACATTAAAAAAGTATAATAGGTAATTGACCGCTAATAATTAAGGTATATTCTAGTTTGCTTCCACCAAGAAGCAAGCTATTTTCACTGGGTCATTTAGTAGGATGGTTTCCAGGATAAAGGTATTCTATTACACTAGACCATTCAAGCCAGTTGACTAACAAATATTTTATTTTACTAGTCCTGTAAAGATGAGGAAAGTACTTGGAACTGGAATTGTAAATTTAAAGCTAGAAGACTAAGTCTGAAGATGTATGTTTTTGTAATCATGTATCACCCCAGACGGGCAAATGAATTGGTACCAGTTTCAAGTTTGATAATTAAATTCACAGGGGCATTGTGCATATATAAAACGATTAGTTAGCTGCTAATTTTCACTCAAGAGTCCTTAAATAACGCAATCTACCCACTCTAATTTCCTGTTAGCTCCTTCACTGTTATTGTGATGCCGACTATCTCCATGACAGGTGGTAGATCCCTGCAACTTCACCTCTTATTGATGTGGGTATTATGTATACTACCTATGATTAATTTCAGCAAGGGATCAGGAAACGTGACTGTAGGGTGCCTTGAGAGTGAGAGACGAGCTCTACTCAGCTTCAAGAAAGGTCTCCATGATCCAGACAACCTTCTTTCCTCATGGACAAGTGGAGAAGAAGATTGTTGCAGATGGAGTGGGGTTAAGTGCGACAAACACACTGGTCATGTTGTAATGCTTGAACTTCAGCCCATGATGTTAAGAGATGATCTATCTTCTTTTACGGGACTGAGTGGTGAGATAAGCTCTTCTTTACTTGAATTACCATATCTGAGTCACTTGGATCTCAGTTATAATTTTTTCCAAAAAATTCCGGATTTTATTGATTCTCTCAGTAACTTGTCCTACCTTGACCTGTCGGGGATTAGTGCTAATGGTACATTTCCTTACCAGCTTGGAGATCTCTCTAAGCTGCAATATCTTTATTTCAGCAATAATGATGAGATTAGAGCAGACAGCATTGAATGGCTTGATCGTCTGTCTTCTTTAAGAGTCCTTAAGTTATGTCACCTTTGGTAAAGCTGTGGATTGGCTGAAATCCATCAACATGCACCCTTATCTAATTGCCAATTTCCTGAAATTAATCAATCATCTCTTTCTCATGTTGACCCATCGAAATCTATTGCTTCCCTTTACCTCTACCAGGACAGATTCAATACCTCAGTGATCTCATGGTTGTTCAATGTTAGCACTGCTCTTGTTGATCTTGGTATCATAGGTCAGCAGTTGAAAGGTCCAATTCCAGATTCTTTTGGAGACATGATATCTCTTGTAACACTTGACCTCTCCTTTAATCAATTGGAACGTGGCATTCTATCATCTTTTGTAAATCTTTGTCAGTTGAAAGAATTATATCTGTCCTACAATAATCTTAGTGGATCATTATCTTCCATTTTAGAAAATCTGATTTGTGCTAAGGACTCCTTAGAAATTGTAATGTTACATGAGAACCAACTGGGAGGATCAATACCTGATATTACTGAATTTCAAGCCTTGAAAGAGTTAACTCTTTATCAGAACAATTTAAATGGGTCTTTTCCTGAAAGATTTAAACATTCATCTAAGCTTCAAATATTGAGCTTGCGAGAAAACAAATTAGTTGGATCATTGCCTGATCTTTCAAAGTTTTCATTCCTGACTGAGTTGTACCTTGCAAACAATGAATTAAATGGTTTGACTGAAAGCATAGGAATGCTCTCTGATCTCCAAATCTTGGATGTTTCTTCAAATAAGTTGAATGGAGTTATCTCTGAAGCTCATCTGTCCAACCTCTCTAAATTGCAGCAGCTGGACTTATCTTACAACTCTTTGGAATTGAATTTCAGTTCTGACTGGACATCGTCTTTTCAATTGGATGCTATCAAATTAAGCTCTTGTAAGTTGGGCCCCCTATTTCCTAGTTGGCTTCAAAGCCAAAAAAATTACTCTTTCCTGGATATCTCAAATTCTAATATTTCCGATGCTATTCCTAACTAGTTTTGGAATTTCCCGTCCAGATTAGTGTATTTGAACGTCTCCTCTAACCAAATATATGGAAAGGTACCTGACGTATCATCAAAGTGCTATACTTTTCCAGTGGTAGATTTGAGTAACAACTTATTTTATGGCCTTATACCTCAATTTCTTTTTAATACGACTGTAATCGATCTCTCTAAGAATAAGTTCACAGGATCCTTGTCTTTCTTGTGTACAATAATGCATAGTGCTTTGTATTATATTAACCTTTCCAACAATCTTCTATCTGGAGGTCTTCCTGACTGCTGGGCACAACTGAAACTATTAGCCACTCTTAATTTGGAGAATAACAATTTGTCTGGGATAATACCAAGATCAATCGGGTCCCTTTCTTTACTTCAAACATTGCGTTCAAGAAAGAACAGTTTTGCAGGTGAAATTCCCTCATCCTTGAAAAATTGCTCTAGGCTGGAGCTTCTGTATCTTGGAAGGAATAAGTTAACAGGACAGCTAACAGAGTGGATAGGAGATAGCTTAACAAGTTTGCTTGTGCTTCGCCTCCAGTCAAATGAGTTTTATGGGGAGATTCCTTCAACAGTATGTCATCTTGCATCTGTTCAGATAATAGATCTTTCATTCAATAATTTATCAGGAGCTATCCCATCTTGCGTCAACAATCTTACTGCTATGACTAAAAATGGAAGTTTGCATCAAACTGTACACCACTGGATTTATTATTCTTATGGTGATTGGAATGGAACTAATTGGAGTTCAGCAAATCTAGTGGATTATACTGATTACACATGGGTCATGTGGAGAGGAATCGAACAAAAGTATGGCAAAACTCTTTGACTACTGAAAATCATTGATCTTTCAAACAATAATCTATCTGGTAGAATTCTAGAACAAGTTACAATTTTGCTAGGAATGATTTCACTGAACCTATCAAGAAATTGTTTGACTGGAAGCATCCCCGAAGAAATTGGGCAGTTGAAATCATTGAAGTACTTGATCTGTCCCACAACCAACTTTCTAGTAAAATTCCTAAGAGTATTGCTGATATATCTTTCCTCGGTGTTTTGGACTTGTCAAATAACCAATTGACAGGTAGAATTCCAACAGGCACTCAACTCCAAGGTTTCAGTGCCTCGGCATATTCAAATAATTCTGGCCTTTGTGGACCTCCACTTCCAAAATGCCCTGGCGAAGGAACATTCCAGGATCCATCAAATATTGGTGCCATCGGAAACAATACTGAAGCTGGTGAAAATTGTTTGAAAGGTCATGGTTTTTGCTGGTGCAGGGGCTGGATTCTTTGTAGGATTTTGGGGACTGTTTGTTTCTTTAATGATGAGCAATTCTTGGAAACTCACCTATTTCCAGTTCTTGAATAAGGTGGTAGAGTGGCTCTACTTTTATTGATGGCACTTACAGAAGTCCAGAAAAAGGCTTCAAAGATGCAAATATAAGACAAGGGATTTCTCCTTTGTGAAAGCTATACATATGAGTAATATTCAATATCACAACAATTTGAAATTCTGCTTGTTATGTAGTATAGTGCATGTAGTTTTACTGACTAATGTAATAGTGCTTGTTATACAGTATTGTAAAGTTTAGTCAATCCTGAAATAGTTTCTACTCAAATTCTAGTTTTGCAATCTCCTCTCCACTTGCAAAGTAGTAATTCCTCTGAACAGAAATGTCTGTTCCAGGTTTGTTTTGAAACTTTGGAACCTGTCAAAGAATTTTCATAATCATTTGAGGTAAGAGAGTCCAAGTGGGTTGCAGATAATGAAATTTGTTCTCAGAGTTTTTAACTGCAGCATCCATTATCAGCGAAAAATTTCATGTTTTACAGTTCATATTTCTGATTAAGTTTTGTTGGACCAATTATTGGAGAAATTATTACATATATCTTTTAATTGATAAATAGGTTGAAAGTGTTCTCAGGTCAGAAAAAATGTGAGAGGAGAAGGGACATATTAATTAATTGAGTGGTTTTCCAAAATAAAATGACTTAAGGTCATTTTATCAAAGAATCAATATATGAAAATATCTTGCTTATTAAATTTGCTTATTTAAAATATAATAATAATAATAATAATAATAAAGTTTAAAAATTTAAAAGCCATTAATTTAGAAATTAATTCATAAAATTTATTAAAAGTTTAAATAAAAAATTAAAAAATTAAAATGTCACTTTTATTAAAACAATAACTTTTAAAGTTGTAGTAGTAGTAGTAGCAATAATACTACTACTACTGTTGTTGCTGCTGCTAATAAATGCAAAAGAAAAAAAATAAAAACATAAAATGGTAGGAAGTGAGAAAAGAAAAAAAAAGAAATAGGGATAAAATTAAAATTTTACAATTTATTAGATGTAAGGATTTTAATATATATATAATATAATATAATTTTCTCAAGTTATCAAAAGGTTAAAAAATGAAAAATAAAAAAGGTTGAAAAAATAAAAAAGGGAATAAAAGGAAAAAAAAGAAAAGAGAAGAAATACTAAAATGAGAGAGAGGTTTTTTTGGAAAATTAACTATTTATTAGGGGAGGAGTTTTTGTATATACAATAATATAATTACCCAAGAACAAATATCCTATTTATTAAGTTCAAACTATAATAATTTACCCAAATATCCTATTTGTACAAATTCAATTCAAATAAATTTGATTTTATCAGCTTCCATTTTTGTAAACAGATAGTTAATAGAATTCAAAATTTTTAATATAAAAAAATAACTTCACAGTTAATAGAAATAATGCCATTTTGCAGTCTCCTCTCAAGTCTCCCTAAGAAACTATTATCCATCCTTCTTCAATATTTTAAAAAAAAAGTTTTATACATCAATAAATTATCAATATAGGTGACATTGACTGATTGTTTTTTCTAATAAAGAATGTATTGACTGAAATCTTTCATCTTCTTTCAAAATTTTTCTTTTTCTCCATTATCCTTTTCAAATCGCAAACCCGAAACTCCAAGAAAACAAAAAATTAACCATCATCACTGAAAACTCCAACACCACCGAAGAGGTTCCTTCATTGCCAATCGACCCTTCACAATTGAAGCTAAACAAGTACTTCAAAATGGAATATTGTGTGGATGTATTGGTTTAATAGCAAAAGCAAGAGGACTGGGATTCCAATAAAAGGGGCCAAGATTAATGGGTATGAGATTTATAAAGATGAGTCTTTTGTAATCTTTGATTTCCAATTGGCAGAATTCAAATATTTGAGATTTAATGGACTTGCTCAAATATCCAATTCGCAGCAACAATGAAACTTAGAAATGATTATATTAAAATTAATTAGATTGAAATCCCTAAATCAGAAATCCACAGCTCATAAATTCATTTTAATGGCTTCTTTGTCTTTCTACTAGCTTAATTGGAGGTTATTTAGGGTTTGTATTGCTGTGATTTTGTTGGTTTTAGTTATAATATTTAGAATTTTATTGTGATTTTCTATAACGTTGTAGATTTTGGAGGGTGAAGATGAAGAAAAAGAAGAAGATTTTATTATAATTTATGTGATTTTGTTGGTTCCTGGGGTGAGATAGAGAAGAAAAACACAATAAACTCAGAAATTTAATTTGAGGTATTTTTATCTTTGTATAAATTTTTTTTGGCATATTTTCATCACTTTATTAATAAAATATGATGAAACACTCCAATGAATAAGAAAAAAAGATTGAAGCAACTAAAATAATACTAAAGACTAAAGTTTAGACGCCAAATTAACTAAAAAAAATTCATATATCAAAATAGCAAAAATAAAAAATACAAACACTAATGATATATTTTTTCTTTATAAAATATTTATGCATTTAATTTTTTTATTTGTTATAAGTTTCTTATTGTCGATTAAATTAAATTAATTTAAAAAATAAATTCAATTTATTTCTGAAAAAATTAATTAATTTCTTCTTTAAATAACGAGCAACGTGTGTATTCCAAATTTGTCATTAATACTATAAAAGTCCAATCCACATCCATCTCTAAATAACCACGGATGATCAAACCGTTTCATCTGTTTCTTTTGAAACAAAGCTTCTTTTCCTTGTTAATTAGGAGCAAAGATTTCATTAAATAGATTAAGATTTCGTTAAATAGATTTCTGCTCTAGAACCTGAAGCTTATATATGATAAGTTCAACTGCCATCATTTTCTTCAAGTCGCATATTTTTTTAGGCAAAACGTATTTTTTTATGCTTGCACTTTACATGATTTATGCATTAGACTCCTAAACTTTGAATAAGTGATAATGAATCTTTCAACTATACAAATTAGTAATATTGAACCCTTTTTTAACAAAAGGTTTAACATGTAATTATCACCCATCGTCAAAATCGCGTTGAATAATAAAAATTGCACTATTTTCACTCCTCCCTCGCTAATGCCACTGCCAATTTCACTATTTTCACCACCAACCATTATCAGCTTCTCAAAGCACTAGCTCAAGTCCTCGCTCCTTAGTTTTGCTTCACCCACCATTCCCACTCTAAAACCCATTCATAAAAAACTGACAAAATAACAAAAAATAACACAAATTCATATTCTATAACATCATACCAAGCAAAAGTAACTTCTTCTTTTTCTTCCTTCTTGTATTATTCTATTTTCGTTCTTTTATTGTTATTATTATTTGGTATTTGTAGCTGGGTATGCATTATTTTAACAATTAAATAAATAAATCAATAATTTATAAGTGAAGGAGCATGCAATACTATCCATGGTCTTTAAAATCAAAGAATGGTAATTGAGAACTGCAGAGAGAGAGAGAGAGAGAGAGTGTGTGTCGTTTTGCTGTGAAATCCTTCAAAATAATGTGTTTTGGTGTTGAAATTTTGAAGAATTAAAACATATTTTTTTGCTCAAAGCAGCTAGGTAATTTTAATGGTAATTAATCACTACATGTTTAATCCTTATAAAAAAAGACTTAATGTCATCCATCCGTATAGTTAAAAAGCTCAATGTTACCAATCCAAATTTCAGGAGCCTAATGTGCAAATCAAATAAAGTTTAGGGCCAAAAAACTTTCAAAGTGCCATCTAATTTTACCAATTCCAACAACTCAGAAGAGTAATCTTTGATATATTCACTTTCCTTCATCTTTAGTTTTTTAAACGCTCTTTTTAAAGTTAACGACTTCATAATTTTAACGACTTCATAATTTTAATCTTTCACTCTCTTCAAATTCTTGCTTTAACTTCTATATTTTTTTTTTGAGTTACTATCAACAATCATCCTTGTATTTTACCACTTGTACCTTCATTTTTCAGCGATTCGATAGTGATGGAAAAGAGAGTTTCACTCTAAATCTTAAATGCTACACCCTAAACCTTGAATTTTGAACTCTAAAATACTAAAATTAAAAAAAAATTTGTTCTCAAATCATAAAGAAATCTTTATTTTAGAATTAAAATCACAATATTCTACTAACTCTATTTCTCTCTCTAAAATAGTCTATGTCAAGCGTTCTTTTTGTCACCATCCAATCACTGAAAAATTTAGTCAAAGATTTTAATGGGAAGAAATTAAATTTTGGAGGATTTAATCTTAACAAATTGAAATTTAGGAATTTTAATGATATGAATATAAAATTCAAGGACGGTTGTGACATTAATCATTTCTGTTTTTTATTTCAAAATGCATAATTCTGAGAAATAACACCAAAGAAGGTTGAATGTAGACAAATGGCAACCTACAATCCTTTTTTATTTTCTGCTCTTCATGTTGCTTGAACAATTTTTGCTAAAGTTGGATTAACTCTATAATTTCCCAGAGTCTCATAAATTAATTTCAAGTAAGACTTTATTTTAATTATCCAAATCAACAAGACTGCTTGAAGCCCTTAGCCGCTCAAAAGGTGTTTAATCTCTCAAGAACTCACTCTAATTTAGTCTCGTCAAACCAGACAGTCCTTTAAAATTTAGCTTTAACACCATTTGTTGGATTTAATACCATTTACAAAGATATTTCATACTATAACGCACCTAAGGAGAAGACTGAAAACCGAGCAAAAATAGATGTTCTCAATGTAAATCTTCCATGTGTATGTGTTGGAAATGGGTAATCCCGCATTGGACAACCACAAAAAAGCAAAAGCAATACATAACTGATGACTCGACTAATTATAAAAATGGCTTAAGCCATTCTAAACGTTAGTTTTGATTTCACTCCCTGTTTTCAATGGGATACTATCATTCTACGTTCTTGTAAATTGGGTCCCCATTTTCTGGCCTGCCTTCAAAACCAAAAGGATTTCTCTTGAATACTTCTAAGATTTTAGATTCAATTTTTGACCTTTTTTTTTGAATTTGTTTCCCAGATTACTTTATTTTTCTTACTGTTGGAAGCAATTTCTTTTTAGAAAAAAAAAAGAAGAAGAAGAAGAAGATTTTATGGGCTTCCCATGTCAACCTCATTAACAGTGTTAATAACGGTGCCTCCATGACTGTGTTGATAATTGTCTGCTTGAGCTGAATTACTAAACCACATCACCCATTTTACTAAAAAAAGATTTCATGATATCATCCTTATAATTAAACATCCAAATTCCAAATTATAAGAATACCTTTTAATTTATACTTTTCAATTATTTTTTTTCTTCTTTCTTCGGAATTTAAATAATGGGTTTTATTTTGCCGATCAGACAACTTCTACTTTTAATTATTTATTTTATTCTTTAATATATTTTATTTATTTAATACTAATTAAAAATGTTAAAAAGTCCAGGAGATTGAAGTATATATTTATATGATTTTACTATAAGTCAAATCTTAATTAAATTAAAAAAATTACAAGTTGAATGCATAACAGAACTTTGCAAGAAAACAGGTTGTGTGACAACAAGTCAATAAAACAAAATACAAAAAAACAAAAAGAAGTTGCCTACTTTCTTCAACTCTAGAACCAACAAAATAAATCTGTAAAATGTAATAATATTTTATAAAATTGATTAGCGACTAAGTACCAGCTTCCACAATTATATATTGAACCCATGCCGTAAGAGAAATTATGTACGAATAAAAAAATTATTCAATTTGTGATCATGGTTAGTGGTAAATCCTTTCAACTAAATATGTTACTGATATGGAGCATAATCATAATCATGCTGCCTATGATTACTGATTTCAGCAATGGGTCAACATATCCAACTGTAAGGTGCATTGAAAGTGAAAGACAAGCTCTACTTGACTTCAAGAAAGGCATTATAGATGATCCAGCAAACCTACTATCCTCATGGACAAGTACTGGAGAAGAAGATTGTTGCAAATGGAACAGGGTTGGTTGCGACAATCACACCGGTCATGTTGTCATGCTTGATCTTCGGCCCAAAATTGAATTTTCCATCAAGCCAGTAACTGGTGAGATAAGCTCTTCCTTGCTTGACTTACCATATTTGACTCACTTGGATCTCAGTGCTAATAAGTTCAAAAGAATACCAGACTTTATTGGGTCATTCCCTAATTTAACATATCTAGACCTGTCACAGAATTTTTTCAATGGTATGTTTCCTTACCAGGTTGGGAATCTTTCCATGCTGCAGTATCTTGATCTCAGCTGGAATGGTGTGATGAGAGTAGAGAGCATTGAATGGCTTGATCACCTTTCTTCTCTAAGAGTCCTTAAGTTAAGTAATATCAACTTTGGCAAAGATGTGGATTGGCTCAAATCAATCAAAATGCACCTTTCTTTGTCAACCTTGGAATTAACCAAGTGTCAATTTCCTGAAATTAACCCTTCATCTCTTTCCCATGTCAACCCTTCAAAATCTCTTACTTACCTCCACCTCCACATGAGTAGTTTCAATGCCACCCCAATTCAATCATGGCTGCCTACTGTCAGTTCTGTCATTCTTGATCTTGGAATTGCAAAGATATCCCAATTGAAAGGTCCAATTCCAGATTCTTTTGGGGAGATGATATCCCTTGTAAATCTTGACCTCTCCTCCAATGAATTTGAAGGTAGCATTCCAACATCCTTTGGGAATCTCTGTCAGTTGAAGAAGCTAGATATGAATGATAATAAACTGAGCGTATCGTTATCTAGTATTTTAGAAAACTTGAGTTGTGCAAAGAAATCATTAGAAATCCTAGACTTAGGTTCAAACAAATTGAGAGGTTCCATTCCTGATTTTACTGAATTCTTATCCTTGATAGAATTATATGTTCCTAGTAATAATTTGGACGGCTCTTTTCCCAAACGCTTTAAACACAATTCTATGCTTCAGACTTTACTCTTACAAAGAAACCAGTTAGTTGGACCATTGCCTAGCTTTTCAAAGTTGTCATCCCTCACCATGTTAAACTTGGCAAACAACAGCCTGAGTGGCAGTATTAGTGAGAACATAGGAGAGCTCTCTGGTCTCCAAATCCTGGATCTTTCTGACAACTTACTGTCTCTTAACGTTAGTTCTGATTGGACTCCTTCTTTTCAGCTGGATACTATCAAACTAAGATCTTGTAAATTAGGTCCCCAGTTTCCAACCTGGCTTCAAAGCCAGAGGAATTTCTCTTACTTGGATATCTCCAATTCTCAAATTTCAGATTCAATTCCCGACTGGTTTTGGAATTTTCCTCCCAAATTAGAATATTTGAACCTCTCCTTTAACCACATATATGGAAAGGTGCCTGACGTATCACTACAGTTCTATACTTTTCCAACAGTAGATTTAAGTCACAACTTATTTCATGGCCTTATACCTAAATTTATTTTTAATACAACTACAATGGATCTCTCTAAGAATAAGTTCACAGGATCCTTATCTTTCTTGTGTACATTAATGCATAGTGCTTTGAATTATATTGACCTTTCCGATAATCTTCTATCTGGAGGCCTTCAAGATTGTTGGGCACAACTGAAACTATTAGTGTCACTCAATCTGGAGAATAACAATTTGTCTGGAATGATCCCAAGCTCAATTGGGTCACTTTCTCGAATTAAAACATTGCGTTTGAGGAACAACAGTTTCACAGGTGAATTACCTTCATCCATTAAAAATTGCTCTTCGATGGTGCTTCTAGATCTGGGAGAAAATAAGTTAACTGGAAAGTTATCAGGATGGGTTGGAGAAAGCCTAACAAACTTGATTGTGCTTCGCCTACGGTCCAATGAGTTTTATGGGGATATACCTTCAACAATATGTCATCTTACATCTATTCAGATAATAGATCTTTCATTCAACAATTTATCAGGAACTATCCCAGCTTGCATCAACAATCTCATTGCTATGACTCAGAATCAAAGTTTGCATGAAACTTTAATCCATTGGTATTATGTTTCTTATGGTAAATGGAATGGAACTGATTGGAATTTTGCAACTTTGGGAGATAGTTATTTTGATTATGCATCGATTATGTGGAGAGGAATTGAGCAAGAGTATCACAAAACTCTTGGATTATTGAAAGTCATTGATCTTTCAAATAATAATCTTATTGGAGAAATTCCAGAACAAATTACAAGTTTGCTAGGAATGATTTCATTGAACCTATCAAAAAACAGTTTCATGGGAAGCATCCCTGAGGAAATTGGGAAGTTGAAAGCATTGGAAGTACTGGATTTGTCTCACAATCAACTTTCTAGTGACATTCCTGGAAGCATAGTTGATATCTCTTTCCTTGGCATGTTGGACTTGTCAAATAACCAATTGACAGGTAGAATTCCAATAGGCACTCAACTGCAAAGTTTCAGTGCCTCAGCATATTCAAACAATTCAGGTCTTTGTGGACCTCCACTTCTAAAATGCCCTGGTGAAGGAACAATCCAAGATCCATCAAGTATTGATGACATTGGAAACAATGCTGATGAAGGTGAAGAATGGATTGACAAATCATCTCTTTATGCTGGGATGGGGGTTGGATTTGCTGTAGGATTCTGGGGAATATGGGTACCTTTACTGATGAGTAGTTCCTGGAGAAGTGTCTATTTCCAATTCTTAAGTAACATCATAGACAAGATGTACTTGACAATTTTGCTCAAGTTGCGCTGATGTGTTTTCTGAACTGTGAGGTAATGAAATTTGCCTACCCTGTGTTTTTATTTTCCTTTTTTTCTTTAATCGCTGAATGAGATGAATGTATCATGTGTTATATTTGTTTTCATGTGGCTTTTTCACTTATTGGGTTTTGTTTCTTTAATTGTACATAGGTAACATTCCCATGGTTGGAGGCATTGGGATAAATATCTTTTGTTGCAGTTGATACATCTTATAGTTGAAAAATCTTAGGTTAATAAATGTGTAATATCATCTTAATGAATAAATAGTAATTTCTTGTGTGGTTGTCTCAAATTTACAAGTTTCCTGAATAACTAATTCTTGCCTTAGAACACTCAAAGTAGAATTTTCTGGCACCTTGGCTACTCATTTCAGACAAAAAGTATAAAAAGCTTCCTTCCATTGTACTAGATTTCATAGAACACGAATTAGGACAAGAACTCAGTTCTACTTTTACCGCGGGCCTTATATAACTCATTTCAGACAAGTACTTTAAGCCTATCCTTGCAAGGCATCTTAATCAATTTTCCATTTTTTATAAACTGTTTAGAATCACAATGTATTGAAGGTAATTTATAGATTTACATTTACTACATATCTATTTGAAAATAGAATTTGCAAACCTTAAAAAAAAGGTGTCGTAATGGACTTTAATTTGCAGAGTACATATGCAAAGAGGTTGTTGTTATCCAGTTATTTCAATCAAATTAACAACTGGGAAACTTTTCTTTTTGATAGTGAAACTTTTGCCTTCATTTCTTTAAGTACGAGAACCTGCTATTTTCAGGGCACAAAAAAATTGAGAATAGTTAAACTTCACCCCCGACAAATGATTATCTTATGGTTTATAATTTAATTTTGTTATGAAATACGTGGATGATTACTTAAATAGATTAATCTTTCTTATTAAGATTATGATTAACTTGACCTTATTCAGATTAAAATTAATTTTATGATAGTTGTAATATTTTGTTCTCATCTAAAGTCTACTTACAGCAGTATATATATCCATTATGGATAGTGTATGTGAGATAATTTATAATAAAAAATATATGAGAATTTCATGAAATATATGGATTGGATTCTTTTTTTTTTTTTTTGCATTCTAAAAATTGTTAATCTTGGCTCAATTCTGGTAATTTATTTGATTTCTCAAATGGGTTTTTGTTTATTTGATTTTCTGTAAATGAAATCGTTTCTTTCTTTTTCCCTCTGTTAATTTCTTGATTTGGGAATTTAATTGGTTTGGATTTTGATTTTGGAAACAAAATCATCTTTGTTTTGATTTGGAATTTAATTGGTTTAACTCAACAATCAAATGCTTCTGTTATGAATTTGGTTAATGTTTTTGTTTATCAACATAGATTTGGATTTTCTTAAGTACCGATGTTTAAATTTGCGAATCTGGTCAAAGTAAGAGCTGTTGTTTATCTAATTTTATTGCAATCTCTTTGAGTATAATTCGAGCTCGAACTAAGCCTAATTATCCTAGTCTAATTCGAATTAATTAGGAGCTTGATATATTTTGTTGAGCCTAGTCTAATCCTTGCTAAGCTTTGCAGGACTTAATTACAACCCTATATGAGGATATTGGAAACTTGAAACGTGAAAGGTAGAAATAGCAATGGATATGGTATTTATAAAATTTACCATATCTCATTCATTTAATTAGTTATTTGTTACATGTATTCATCCCTGATCTATTTAGCATTATCTTTATACTATCTAAATTCATTTAATTACCTATTCGAGTTATACAATTTTAAAATATAATAAAATAAAATTATAAATTTTCAATAAGATAATTATAAAAAAATAATATTAATTTAACTTTATTAAAATAATTTCATACCATAAAATAGTATACTTAAAATGCAACATAATAAATTAATAAATATAATTTAATAAAAATATAATTAATTAATTAATTAATTAATTAAATTCGGGTATTGAGCGCTTAGGGATAAATATTCATATTTTATAAATCCATCATATATAGCAAAAATATTATTTATATCTATTTAATTTTATTATAAATTAATAAATTTTATATAAATAAATCGAGGTGTATTAAATATTTAAAAATATTTTGTCCCTCCCAAATTCACCCATAGTCTAATCAGAGTCCCTAATTGGGGGACTTGATTTGTCTCTCATATATAATTGTCTAGTAAAATTCCTAAAAGCATCGGTGTGGTGTGTTGGAATTGTCCAATAACAATTTTGAATGTTAGAATTCACTATCAAAGTAAAGGAGATTGAGATATTGGATAGTACTCACAAATGAGAGCAGTTGGAATGAAAAAAAAAATTCACTTTAGACAATAATATTAAGTAAAATATGAGCTTCAAATGGACCTAATTAGATATTAAAGAAAAACTTTTTAAGGATTAAAGAAAAACTTTTTAAGGATATATACATGCTTACCATTAAAAAAGAAAAACTATTATTATTAACTTTATTTTCTCGAGCATATATTCATCCACGTACTCCAGTATGAGACAAATGAATAAATGTGAAGGGAAAAAATTGACTATTTATTTTTAGGGAAAAATATAAAAAAAAAATGTGTCATCTGATTTGATTTAGTCCGTTAGCTCAAGAGGGGGGGAAATAGGGTAAATTACATTGATGCTTCTTTAGAAATATCCAATATAATAATATAGTCCCTTATTTTTAAAATGCTGCAAAATTATCCCTTAACTATTAATGTTTGTAACAATATCGTCCTTCCATTTAGTTGTCATCCAAATCTTTAACGGGGATTGTACGTGCTGTCATACCTGTCCAACCATCATTCCACCTCAGTCATCCAAATCATTTTATTCTAGTCATTGTTTTGAATAATTATATGTTAAATGCCTACAACGGACCAATGAGATTCTTATACGTTTATTAAATATCTACAACGGACTAATAAAATGAATCATTTAATAAATGTGTAAGAATTTCATTGGTCTATTGTATGCATTTATTGCTACAACGGTTGTAGCATATAATTATTCCATTGTTTTACTATGCACGCAACCTAAAAAGCACATCTCCCATTATTTTTTCTTAATTATTTCTCCAAAATATCCTTTCTTTCTATTACTAAGAAACCAAATTAATCTAATTTTCAAAAAGCAATGCCAGGGTCAGGTTCAAGAACCGAAGAGCCCTTGCTTCTGTTTCTTCTTAGCTCCATCAATGGCTTCTGTTAATTCCCTTTTTTTTTTATTAATATCCTTTTTTTATACACTCCCTTTTTTTTTTATCAGAAAACTCCCTTTTATTTTTTTATTATTTCTAAGTGAGGGCAATGAATGTAGTTAAAACCTTCTAACTTTCCTTCAATTCTCTTAGTTTTTAAAGAAAAAGTTTTGATTTTTACTCAGTGCTTTTGAAGAAGAAGCTGCAGTTCCCTTGATTCCTTGTTTATACTGTTTGGAGTTCAATATTGAAAAATAACAAATCATTTGAATTTTTGCGGGTTTTTATTTTCTTTATGAAATCGAGCTTAGAATTTGATTGATCCATGTCGTCCAATATAAGCTAGAGACTTTCACTACATTTTTTTTTTCTAAATTGAGTCTCAGAGGAAAGATTTGATTTTTAAAACAAAATCATGACTAATTACAGTCACTGTAGCTGTTAAAAAATCTTAATTTGTTCTTGATATTGCAAGTTTGATAGTTAATTTTCATCATTTACATTTGTGCGAAAGATAGTAGTAAGTGAAGGAGGTTTATAGCCTGTTTGTTGGTGGTGGTGATGCGAGAAATGGGTAAAGATCGTATGCTTTTGGATACAAGAAGACAGCCAATAGAGGCACGAGCAGGGTTAAGGAGAAACCAGAATTTCAGTGCATGTTGATTTCAGGCCTCATTCAAGGAAATATATTAACTTTAAACCAAATTTATAGATAGTTTTAGTTAAAATTTTGATTGATTTTTTGGGGGTTTCACTTTGAACGCTGGAGGAGGAAGAAGAAAGAAGCGATAGAGTTGGGAGGTGTTTTTTTTTGGGTTGCGTGTAGAGTGGGAAGCTGACAGGGACAAAATGGTTTGGATTGCCGAGACGGAACGATGATTGGATATGTACGTAAGGCGAGACACATAGATTGATTTAAACGGTTAAAGGACAGATGAACGACATTGTTATAAACATAGATAGTAAAGGGATGATTTTGTAGCATTTTTAGACGGTAAATGGACAGATGAACGACATTGTTATAAACATAGATAGTAAAGGGATGATTTTGTAGCATTTTGAAGATTAAGAATTATATTGTGATATTAGGTACTTTTAATGGACGATCAGTGTAATTTATTTGAAAAATATATTAGTACCCATATTGATGATAATGTGCGGGTTAATAACATTGTAATGCTATTTTTTTTTAAAAAAAAATTTGTTGAATGCATTTGAGTTAAATAAAAAAAAAGACTATTTGAAAATTTAATTTTTTTATTTTTTTATTTTTTAAGGAACTTTTCTTAATTATGAAAATTTATTTTCTACATAATTTTTTCTTATTGCTTTAAGCAATTTCTTTTTAAAAAAACAAAAATAAGAAAATTTGATTTTATGGGCTTGCCATGTAAACCTCATTAATGTTATTAATAGACAATAGTGATCAGTGGCGGACGCAGATAAAATCGTGTGGGGATAAATGACTTTTTTTTGTCAGTGTCTACATACACTTGTAGGAAGAAAACTTTTTGCCGCCAGTAGTTTCACCGTTGATCGCAACCTTCTCCTTTCTCCCATGCTGCGAATAAGGTTTTATAAATAAATGAGAGTTCGTGTGAAGAGTTGAAGAATAGAAAAAAAGAGAGAATTAGATAAAAAAAAATACACTGAGAAGTAGAGACGCCAATCGACCAACGACGTCGACGAAAAATGACCGACCACTGGTTACTCCCTTTATTCTAATGCTAGTTCCGCTGCAGTGCCTCATTAACTGCCTAAAATTATAATATGCTTGAGCTAACTTGGTAAATTACATGACTCGCTTTATTAAAAAAAGATTTCATTATATCATCCATAAAATTAAACATCCAAATAATAAGAACATCGTTTAATTTATACTTTTCAATTATTTTTTTTTCTTTCTAGGTTTTATTTTGCCGATTGGACAACTTCTACTTTTAATTATTTATTTTCTTGTTTAATATATTTTATTTATTTAATACTTATTAACAATGTTAAAAAATCTATTTTCAAAAAAACAATGTTAAAAATTTAGGAAATTGAGGTATATAAATGTAATTTTACTATGAATCAAATCTTAATTAAAATCTGATAAAAAAATCTTAATTAAATTAAAAAATTTACATATTCAAATATTAAGTATGGAGCATTTTAAAACTTGAGAGGAAGCATTCTTAAATTTTAATTTGTCATTTTTAATGTCATTGTAACATTTTAATTCTTCTATCAATTCTTTATTCATTCCCCATAATGAAAAGATAACGTGTGGTTAAGGTTTGAACTTTACACCTTCTATATCTTTAGCATATTTCTTATCGTTAAGCTATCTATCTAATGCTATTAATTTTTCTCTATATTTTATTTAACTATAATTATTAATATAATTTATAAAATGATTTATAATATATATTATTAATATAATTTAATAATTTATAAATTATAAATTATTTTATTAAATATATATCATAAAATATATTATAATTTTTTTGAATGCATATTATAAATTATTGATAAATATATGTTAAGAATATATATTATTAATGCAATACATAATTATATATAAAATATTAATGAATATATAATAATTATTATCATCGTTAATATATTTTAATAGATTATATATATTATTAATATAATAAATATTATTAATTATATATAAAATATTAATGAATATATAATAATTATTATCATCGTTAATATATTTTAATAGATTATATATATTATTAATATAATATATATTATTTAATAATTATAATATATTACTATACTTATTTATTATTATATAATTATATTTAATAATTATAATATAATTATATATTATCATAATATATTATTTATAAACAATATATTATTATATTAATAATATAATATATTATAATTTTTTATAATATTATATATTATTTAATAATTATAATATATTATCATTAAAAAATTACAAGTTGAATGGATACAGAACTTTGCTAGAAAGCACTTAACAGGTTGTGCCGCGACAAGTAAAAAAACAAAACAACTTTGCAAGAAAACAATTAACAGGTTGTGCCACAACAGGTAGAGAAAACGAAAAACAAAAAAGAAAAAAGAAATTGCATACTTTCTTCGACACTAGAAAGAACCAACAAATTAAATCTGAAGAAAGTAAAAATATTTTATAAAATTGATTAGTGACGGAGTACCAGCTTCCGCAACTATAAACCGGACACATGCCGTAAGAGAAATTATAAACAAATGAAACAATTATTCAATTTGCTATAGCTACTGTCATGGTGATCATGATTAGTGGTAAATCCTTTCAAAAAAATATGTTACTGGTACGGATCATAATCATAATCGTGCTGCCTGTGATTACAAATTTCAACAATGGATCAACATATCCAATTGTAAGCTGCATTGAAAGTGAAAAACAAGCTCTACTTGACTTTAAGAAAGGCATTATTTATGATCCAACAAATCTACTATCCTCATGGACAAGTACTGGACAAGAAGATTGTTGCAAATGGAACAGGGTTGGGTTCGACAAACACACCGGTCATGTTGTCAGGCTTGATCATCGGCCCCAAATTGAATGGCTCATCATGCCATTAACTGGTGAGATAAGTTCTTCCTTGCTTGACTTACCATATTTGGCTCACTTGGATCTCAGAGCAAATAACTTTACAAGAATACCATACTTTATTGGGTCATTCCCTAATTTAACATATCTAGACCTGTCACCGAATTTTTTCGGTGGTTTGTTTCCTTACCAGGTTGGGAATCTTTCCACGCTGCAGTATCTTTATCTCAGCTGGAATGATGAGTTGAGAGTAGACAACATTGAATGGCTTGATCACCTTTCTTCTCTAAGAGTCCTGTTAAGTAATGTCAACTTTGGTAAAAATGTGGATTGGCTCAAATCAATCAAAATGCACCCTTCCTTGTCAACCTTGGTATTAACTGAGTGTCAGTTTCCTGAAATTAATCCTTCATCTCTTTCCCATGTCAACTCTTCAAAATCTCTTACTTACCTCCACCTCCACCAAAGTAGTTTCAATACCACCCCAATTCAATCATGGGTTCCTAATGTTAGTTCTGTCATTGTTGATCTTCGAATTGCAAACATATCCTAATTGAAAGGTCCAATTCCAGATTCTTTTGGAGAGATGATATCCCTTGTAAATCTTGACCTCTCCTCCAATGAATTTGAAGGAAGCATTCCAACATCCTTTGGGAATCTCTGTCGGTTGAAGAAGTTAGATGTTAATGATAATAAACTGAGCGTATCGTTATCTAGTATTTTAGAAAACTTGATTTGTGCAAAGAAATCCTTAGAAATCCTGGACTTAGGTTCTAACCGACTGAGAGGTTCAATTCCTGATTTTACTGAATTCTCATCCTCGACAGAATTATACCTTCAATATAATAGTTTGAACGGCCCTTTTCCCAAAAGCTTTAAACACAATTCTATGCTTCGCACTTTGATCCCACAAGGAAACCAGTTAGTTGGACCATTGCCTCGTTTTTCAAAGTTGTCATTCCTCACCGTGTTGAGCTTGGCAAACAACAGCTTCAGTGGCAGTATCATTGAGAACATAGGAGGGCTCTCTGGTCTCCGATACCTGGATTTTTCTGACAATCTACTGTCTTTGAATGTTAGTTCTGATTGGATTCCTTCTTTTCAATTGGATACTCGACCTGGCTCCAAAGCAAGAGAAATTTCTCTGACTTGGATATCTCCAATTCTCAAATTTCAGATTCAATTCCTTACTGGTTTCGGAATTTTAATCCCAAATTAGAATATTTGAACCTCTCCTTTAACCACATATATGGACAGGTACCTGACATTTCACCACAGTTCTATACTTTTCCAGCAGTATAATTGAGTAACAACTTATTTTATGGCCTTATACCTAAATTTCTTTTTAATACAACTACAATCCTTATCTTTCTTGTGTACAATAATTCACAGTGCTTTGAATTATATTAACCTTCTTGATAATCTTCTATCTGGAGGCCTTTCAGATTGTTGGGCACAACTGAAACTATTATTGTCTCTCAATATGGAGAATAATAATTTGTCTGGAATAATCCCAAGCTCATCGGGTCTCTTTCTCAACTTGAAACATTGCGTCTGAGGAACAACAGTTTCACAGGTGAATTACCTTCATCCGTTAAAAATTGCTCTTCATTGGCGCTTCTAGATTTGGGAGAAAATAAGTTAACTGGAAAGATATCAGAATGGATTGGAGCAAGCCTAACAAGCTTGATCGTGCTTCGCCTATGGTCTAATGAATTTTAGGGGGAGATACCTTCAACAATATGTCATCTTACATTTGTTCAGATAATAGATCTTTCACTCAACATTTTATCAGGAACTATCCCATCTTGCGTCAACAATCTCACTGATGGTTCTTGCACGTGACAGCAACTGACATCAAGTGCATAAGATTTTAGGTGTCCTTTTTTATTTTGTCAAATTCTGTTAATGTAATTATTTTGGAACTTTAAAAGTAGCTTTTGAAAAAGCTTAATTTAAGGAGTAAAGGAAGTGTCAAACTCCCATATTTCAAGGGAAGTTGGTATTGTATATATTCATACTTAATCATATGGAAGAAAGTGAACCCTTTCAGCTCAGTTTTTATGTTTTCTTTATTTTCTTTGCCTATACTCTGATATGCTCTGTTTCTTGTTTTAAAATGTGGTATCAGAGCACTTGATCTTTGAAGAGGGTTTGTGAGTTGTGAGCAGAGAGAAAACAAGTAAGAAAGCTTCATTACAAAACCTTTAAACATTAGAGAGCATTTGAGATGGCAACAAGCAGCAATATCACAGCAATCTCTCCTCTAATGTTTTCAGGAGAAAATTACCACATTTGGGCTGTGAAAATGAAGGCTAATTTTTAAGGTATGTTGCTTTGGGATGCTGTATTGGCTGACAGAGAGATCCCACCCTTACCTGAAAATCCTACCTTAAACCAAATAAGGCATCATGAAGAACAATCTTCTTGAAAGTTCAAGGCTCTCAGTTGCTTGCATTCAGCTGTTAGTGAAACCATTTTCACAAGGATAATGCATGTGAGACAACAAAGGAGATTTGGGAAAAATTAAAAGATGAATTTCAAGGGAATGTGAAAACTAGGCAGATGCAACTCTTTGTTAAAATTTGTAGAGATAATCTAAAATTAGGTTGCCTAATTTTGTTGAATTTGTATAAAAAATTAGATTGCCTAATTTTGTTAGATTGCCTAACAAATGTTGAAAAATTTAACATTTGGTTGCCTATAAATGACAATGATCATGAAGAGAAAAATATAATTACAAAATTCAAAAAAAAAAAGAGTTGTAGTAAGAGGAGAGAAAAATAGAGAAAGAAAGAAAGAAAAATTTAATAGAATTTTTCTTTGTGTGTTTCTTTAATTTTTCTTATATTTCCTTAAGAGTGAGTGTGAGTAAAATACTTGTGTGCTCTTGTAATTGAGAATTTTTTTCTCTTCATAGTGAAAGTCAGTAACCACAATGGATGTAACTTGTTAGATCTAATTGACCGGGTGAACCACTATAATTTTTTTGTCTATTTATTATTTTTGGTCATTATCTTTATTGTTCTTACTTGAAAAGTTTGGGGGTAAAATCCCAACAACTGGTGTCAGAGACTGGTTCACTCAATAGTGGTTTTATTCATCAGTAAGTCATTGGAGATCCGCAGTAAGTGGGAGCAATGGGTGGAGATAGTGCCAAAGATGTTCACAAATTTGATGGGACCGATTTTCATCATTGGAGAATGTAAATAACTGATTATTTATATACAAGGAAGCTAGAAGTACCTTTGGAAGGAGTGGTTCCAACAGACATGAGTCGATCATAATGGGAGAAGCTTGACAAAAAGGCTTTAGGGGTGGTCCGACTTACACTTGCTAAAAGTGTGAGTGCACATGTCATAAATGAGACGATAATAGTCGGGCTTATGAGTACTCTATTAGACATGTACGAGAAACCAATTGCTATCCAACAAATTCATTTGTTAAGGCAACTTTTCACCTTGAAGATGTCAAAGGGATGCTCAGTGAATCAACATGTGGTGTTGGTAAATGAAATCATTGATAAGCTACAATCCGTTGGGATCACATTTGAGGAACACTTAAAGTGTTTGGTTTCGTTAACTTCTATGCCTAATTATTGGGATACTACAGTAAATTCAATTTGTAACTCCAGCGGAAAAAAGGATCTTATATATAAGGATGTACGTGAAGAAGGAGAAATGCTGGAGAACTTCACACTGGCTCCGCTCTCAACACCGAAAATAGAGGAAGAACTTTCAATTGAAATTTCAACAACCACGAAAGATCCAAATTCAAAAGGAGAGATCAAAGCAAGTCTAAAATCAGAAAATGGGCAGATGGATGTTGGCATTGCGGGAAGCCAGGACACTTGAAAAAGGATTGTCGGGCTTTGAAAAATGAAGATGGTAGAGCCAATGCAATGCAAGAGATTAATAGTGATGCTTTAATCTTGAGTGCATATAATCCTCTAGAATCTTGGGTGATAGATTTTGGAGTATTATTTCATTCAACTTCAAATCGGAGTATCATGAAGAATTACGTATCTGGTAGCTTTGGCAAGGTCCACCTTGCAAATGATGAAGCTCTTGATATTGTGGGTAAGGGTGAAGTCCGAATTGATTTACCCAATGTCAATATATGGAAGTTGCACGAAGTAAGACATGTTCCAGATTTAGCATAAAATTTAATCTCTGTGGGTCAATTGGACAGAGAAGGTTGTGTGACTGAATTCTCAAATTATTATTGGAAAGTTACTAAAGGAGCCTTGATTTTAGCTAGTGGAAAGATGTTAGGAACTCTTTATACAATCGTGAATTCCAAATGCTTAGCAGCTACTGTTGAGGTTGATGATGCTAATCTTTGGCATCATCGGCTTGGGCACATCAGTGAGAAGGGGATGAAGGTTTTACAATCAAAAGGCAAGCTACATGGTGTGAAATCAGTAAAGATTGAGCTTTGTGAAGATTGTATCTTTGGAAAACAAAAGATTGTTAGTTTCTCAAAATCTGGCAAAGCTCCAAAGACTACTAAGTTGGAGCTGGTTCATACTGATGTGTGGGGACCTTCACCAGTTCAATCTCCTGGAGGTTCCAAGTATTATGTAACATTCATTGATAATGCCACAAGAAAAGTATGGGTTTATTTTTTAAAAAATAAATCTGATGTCTATGATACCTTCAAGAAATGGAAAGCTTTGGTTGAGAATGAGACAGACTTGAAGATTAAATGTCTAAGATCAGACAACGGAGGAGAGTATACGAACAAAGAATTTCTCCAATATTGTGCACATAATGGGATTAGGATGGAGAAGACTATTCCCGAAACTCCACAATAAAATGGAGTGGCCGAGCGTATGAATAGAACTCTAAATGAGCGCGCAAGAAGTATGCGGATACATGCAGGTTTACCAAACATGTTGTGGGCCGATGCGATTAATACTGTTGCTTATTTAATTAATCATGCACCTTCGATTCCACTGGGAGAGCTACTAACGGAAGAAGAATGGAGTGGCAAGAAGATAGATCTATCACATTTGAGAGTATTTGGTTGTGTAGCATATGTTCACATTGAGTCTGACACAAGGAGCAAACTTGATCCCAAGTCCCAAAAATGTATTTTCATTGGCTACAGTGGCGATGAATTTGGCTACAGATTTTGGGATGAACAGAATAAGAAGTTTATTCGAAGCAAGAATGTCTTTTTTAATGAGAAGGTGTTGTACAAGAATAGGGTAGCAGCAGTCCCAGAAATGATAAGTCCTACAAAAGATAAACAGTTTGCTAGTCTAGATGATCTTGGCGATGATAAAGTGACCAACAAAAATCAGAGAAAGTTGAAAGTTGGAACTTCACAAAAATGCTCCTGAAGTTACCAACTTTGAAGAACCAGTTTCTATTCTTGAAGTTGGGTCAAGTACACCTATTTTGAGAAGGTCCAATAGAGAAAGGAAGGCACCAGAAAGGTACTCACCATCCTTGAAATATTTATTATTGACTGATTGCAGTGAACCTGAGTGTTATGATGAGGCAGTGAATCATGAAGAATCTGTCAATTGGGAGTCTGCTATACAAGATGAAATGGATTCTCTCATAACCAATCAAACATGGAGTTTGGTGAATTTACCTCTGGGTAAAAGGGCACTACATAACAAATGGGTTTACAGAATTAAAAATGAAGGAGATGGTAGCAAAAGGTACAAAGTAAGACTGGTAATAAAAGGTTTTCAACAAAAGGAGGGCATAGACTATACAGAGATATTTTTACCGGTTGTGAAACTCACCACAATCCAGTTGGTGCTTAGCTTGGTAGCGGCTGAGAATCTTTATTTGGAGCAGTTAGACATCAAAACTGCTTTCCTTCATGGGGATTTAGAGGAGGACATCTATATGAAGTAGCCAAAAGGTTTTATAGCGCATGGAAAGGAGGACTTGGTATACAAACTGAATAGAAGCCTTTATGACTTGAAACAGGCCCCGAGACAGTGGTACAAGAAGTTTGATTCTTTCATGTGCGAGAATGGCTACACCAGATGCCATGCTGACCACTGTTGTTACTACAAGAGGTTTGACAATTCCTACATCATTCTTGTACTTTATGTAGATGATATGTTGATTGTTGGGGTTGATTTAAGTGAGATTAAAGAATTAAAAAAATAATTGTCAAATAAGTTCTCTATGAAAGATTTAGGTGAAGCCAAACAAATCCTTGGAATGAGGATTATTAGGGACAAAGAACGAGGTACTCTGAAACTTTCGCAAGAGGAATACATCAAAAAGGTGTTGAAGAGATTCAATATGCAAGATGTCAAACCAGTTAGCACACCTTTGGCGACTCATTTTAAGTTGTCCAAAATGCTTTCACCTAAAAATGAACAAGAGAAGGAATACATGAAGAATGTGCCTTATGCTTCAGCTATTGAGAGTCTGATGTATGCTATGGTATGTATTAGACCTGATATTACTCATGCAATGGGAGTTGTGAGCCGATATATGAGCAATCCGAGCAAGAGTGGTGAAGTGGATTTTGAGGTATCTTCGAGGCACTACTGATATGGCCTTATGTTTTGGTAGCAGTAGTGTGGAGCTGCATGGTTATGTTGATGCAGACTTGGGTGGTGACAGAGATACTAGCAAAAGTACCACAGGTTATGTATTTACTGTAAGTGGTACTGCTGTGAGCTGGGCCTCTAAGTTACAGAAGATAATTGCTCTTTCAATAACAGAAGCAGAGTATGTGGCTATTACAGAGGCCGGAAAGGAGATGGTATGGTTAAGTGGTTTCTTGGAAGAATTGACAAAGTACAAGTTGATGGTATTTTGTACAGTGACAGTTAGAGTGTTATTCACTTGGCAAAAAATCCTGCTTTTCATTTAAGAACCAAGCACATTCATTTAAGGTATCATTTCATACAATCTCTTTTGGACGATGGAGCACTGAAACTACAAAAGATCGTTGGAAGCGAGAATCCAGCTGATATGTTCACTAAAGTTGTATCACTTGGAAAGCTGAGGCTTTGTACAGCTTCAGCTGGTCTCCAAAACTAAAATATGGAGATGGTGGTTATTGATGAATTTCAGTGCTTGAAGAGCATATGGAATGTTCTTTGCAACATGATGGTTGAATTATCTTCAAGTGGGAGATTGTTAAAATTTGTGGAGACAATCTAAAATTAAGTTGCCTAATTTTGTTGAATTTGTACCAAAAATTAAGTTGCCTAATTTTGTTAGGTTGCCTAACAAATGTTGAAAATTTTAACATTTGGTTGCCTATAAATGGCAATGATCATGGAGAGAAAAATATAATTACAAAATCCAAGAAACATGAGAGTTGTAGTAAGAGGAGAGAAAAATAGAGAAAGGAAGAAAATTTTAATAGAATTTTTCTTTGTGTGTTTCTTTAATTTTTTTGTATTTCCTTAAGAGTGAGTGTGAGTAAAACACTTGTGTGCTCTTGTAATTGAGAATTTTTCCTCTTCATGGTGAAAGTCAGTAACCACAGTGGATGTAACTTGTTAGGTCTAATTGACCGGATGAACCGCTATAAATTTTTTGTCTATTTATTATTTTTGGTCATTATCTTTATTGCTCTTACTTAGAAAGTTTGGGGGAGAAATCTCAACACTCTTCAATCTCAGAAGAGAGTTTGAATTGCTTAAGATGAGAGATATTGAATCTGTCAAAGACTATATTAATAGAACCATGAAAGTCACCAATCAAATCAGATTGCTTGGTGAAGAGTTTACTGAGAAGAGAGTCGTTCAAAAGATATGCTGACTTTGCCCGAGAAATTTGAAGCCAAAATCTCCTCACTAGAAGACTCATGGGACCTGTCACAATTAAGCTTGACTGAGCTTGCAAACTCCTTTCAAGCAGTTGAGCAAATAATTGCTTATAGACAAGAGGAAAACACTGAAACTGCTTTTTATGTCAACCTAGTGAATAATGTTAGAATTAATTTTATATTGATAAAATTAATCCTCTAATTAATCATAAGTGTGAGCTAAATATATTTAAATATTAAATGTATATTGCAGTCAAATTAAGATAGTCAAATTAAAGTTTTGATCAAATTAGGATTGTTGACTATTAAGGTGACATACTCATAATAGGATTATAAGTGTAGAGACCGATAAGAATTTCTGTTTTGTTGAAGGACCAAAACAGAAATCATCATCATCAGTTATAAATAAGGGGTCGTGGTCTCCAGGGGAACATAACAATTTTAGAGAATATTACGTTCCTTCAGTAGTGCTTCCGCATAACCTAAAGTGTGTATTCTCTGGAAGGCGACAAACCCAGAATCGTCTTCAGCATCAACATATGATGATGTCAGGTACGCAATTCTGCCCTTTGCAATTTAATTTGAATAATCTAGTTATCTATGCATATTTTAGGTTTTAGGGGAATTAAGTTTTCTTCCCTTTCATTTAGAGGAATCAGGTTTTCTCCCCTCTTTCAATTGGTATCAGAGCCCTGTGCTAGGTTGCTAGATTTTCCGATTAAATTGCGGTATTGATTATTGTTTTTATTCTAGAAAATTAATTCGGTGATTGTAATTTTCTAGAATTAATTTGGAATCGAATTTAGTAATCGGAAATCAATTTTGGTTTGATTTGTTTTTTGGATTAAATTACTGAGATTATTTAATTAATTCTGGAAAAATTGAATTTCTGGACTTGAATTTTGGTTTGTGATTTTTTCTGGAATTAATTAATTTTTGGTTAATTAATTATGTAAATTAATTAATTAAAAATAAAAAAATAAAAAAAAACCTGTTTTGAAACTGTTCTTCGAAGAACAGTTTCGTAAATTTGTGAGAGATTACCCATACGAACACCATACGAACTGTGTGAACACTTCGTTTTAATTATCACCATACATGGATAATTATGAAATAGACTTATGTTGGACCAACTTTTTCTGTGGTCAAATAATCTATTAGTTATAATCTTATGACCATAAGATAATCTATTAATATTTGACCATACGACATAAGATAATTAACATAATATTAGATAATTTAAACTTAATTATCTTATGACCATACGACATAACATAAGATAATTTGGGATTATTTAATTAATAGATTATCCTTTAGATTATCTTACTCAGTTAAATAATCTTTTAGTTACCATGTATGGTCAAATAATCCTTTAGTTATAATCTTTGGTCACCATAATTAACATATATTAAATTAATTATGGTCACAGATAAAATAAATTTGCTTCTATATGCTTATCTGGTAAAGATTGTTCGTATGGGATAATTTGAATTTCTTTGTAAATTCAATTTAGCCCTAAAATTTCTGGTTTTATTATTTTTTATCCAGAATTTAATTTATTGATTATTTTGGCTCAATTTTATAATTTAGTCATTAAATTAAGTTTGTTAGTGACTAAATTATTTTTTCGAGGGGGAGCAAATTTATTTGGTGCTTAAAAAAAATTTGCGATTTTTAATTGTAATTTAAAATTTAATTTTATTAAATTTAGTTCAAATTTTGGAATTCTAGTCCTGATTGTATCTAATATTTTAGAATAAATTGGTTGAAGCAATATGTCGCCAACGTGACCTCTATTGTGTAAATTAATTTTGGGTATTAGACAGGTGTATTAAAATTCATTGCGGGTAGTATACCGGCCTAAAAGAAGGTTGCTATCTGGCTGAATTGAGAATACATTGCGGTAATAAATATGTGATAATTATTATGTGTTTATCCATATGGATAATAAATCGGCCCAAAGGAAGGTTTATTATTTGACAGGACTGAATTGTCAATATTTGATTACTGCGTTGAGATACCAATTACAGTTAATATTTTATGTCCAAAGATGAGAATATTAATGTTGTGTCCAGTATCTTGTTTCCAATATTTAAACTCTACTTCTGTGATTTGTTTCAATTTTTTGTGGATTGTGAGCTTATGTCATTTATTTATAAGTTATTTTCTCTGAATTCAGCTAGTATGCCGTGTAATCCCAACTTTGTCTCTATGAATGAAAATATTGATAATAAGACTGCTGATAAGGAAAAATATTTGGTTTTAGTCTGTTCTAAAGTTAATTTAACTTCGGTACCTAGAAACACTTGGTGGATAGATTCTGGTGCTACTAGTCACATAAGTGTTTCAATGCAGGGTTGCCTAAATTACCAAAAGCCAACTGACGGTGAAAGATACGTTTATATGGAAACTGGCGAACCGGTAGAAGTAGAGGCGATAGGACATTTTAGATTGCGTTTAAGAACTGGAAATTTTTTGGATCTAGTAGATATTTTTGTTATTCCGTCTTTTAGGCGGAATTTAATTTCTGTTTCCCATTTGGACAAATCTGGTTTTACTTGTTCATTTAGAAACAATAAAGTTACTTTATCTATGGATTCAAAAATTTTATATACTGGTTTCTTGTATGCACTTCATAATCTATATATGTTAGATATCGATGCCTCTTATAATGAGACCATGCAAGTTAGTACTATAGGTACCAAAAGGAAGCTGAATATAGATAACTCAGCTGCTCTATGGCACAGACGTTTGGGTCACATATCCAAATCTAGAATAGAGCGTCTTGTGTCAGATGGTATCATAAATACACTTGATTTCACAGATTTGGACTCCTGTGTTGAGTGTATTAAAGGTAAACAGACTAAACAAAAGAGATTAGGTACCAATAGGTCATCAAACGTCTTAGAGTTGATACATACGGACATCTGTGGCCCATTAGGAATGGTCAAAGATACTTTATATCATTCATAGACGATTACTCACGTTATGGGTACCTATATCTCATTCATGAGAAATCTGAGTCTTTGGACGTTTTCAAATCTTATAAGGCCAAAGTTGAAAACCAACTCGGAAAGAAGATTAAATCTGTTAGATCTGACCGTGGAGGTGAGTACTATGGCAGATATAACGGTTCAGATGAACAACGTCCAGGACCATTTGCTATTTTCTTACAGGACTGTGGTATAGTCCCTCAAGACACCATGCCTGGTACACCCAGCATGAATGGTGTATCTGAGAGATGTAACAGGACTCTTATGGATATGGTTAGAAGTATGATCAGTCATTCTTCTTTACCTGAGTCTCTGTGGGGAGAAGCATTAAAAACAGCAGTCTATCTTCTTAACAGAGTACCAATTAAAGCAGCTGTAAAGACACCTTATGAGCTTTGGACTTGACGCAAGCCCAGTCTAAAGCACCTTCATGTTTGGGGATGTCCTACTGAGGCTAGGCCTTATAGGCCTAATGAGACAAAATTGGACTCCAAAACTGTTAGTAGCTACTTTGTTGGTTATTCTGAGCGATCTCGGGGTTTTAAGTTTTATAATCCTACTTCCAGATCTATTTTTGAGACGGGAATTGCAACATTCTTTGAGGATGTTGAGTTTGGGGGGAGAAATAAGGTTAGAAACATTGTCTTTGAGGAGGGATCGAGTCAGGAACACTCAGTGTCGATTCCTATCTTTGCTCCTGAGACTGTTCAGGTTCCTAGAATAGTTAATATCCCAGAAGCAATTCCGGATCCAATACAAGACAATGTTGATCAACTTCCCCATCAGGATGAAGAAGTTGTTCTTCCTCAAGTACAAGCTCAACAACCTCAAGAATTTGAGCTAGAACCTATGCCTTTAAGAAGGTCCACTAGAGAAAGAAGAAATGCTATTCCGGATGACTATGTAGTATATCTTTAGGAACATGAGAACATTGTAGACATGGTGGAAGATGATCCAATCAGCTTTCATCATGTCATGCAGGATTCCAACTCTCATAAGTGGATTGAGGCAATGAGTGAAGAATATAAATCTATGCAAGACAATCAAGTTTGAGATCTTGTTCCATTACCTGAAGGAAAGAAACCCATTGGTTGCAAATGGATATTTAAAACCAAGAGGGATTCTAAAGGTAATGTGGAAAGATATAAGGCACGTCTTGTAGCTAAAGGCTTCACTCAGAAAGAGGGGATTGACTATAAAGAGACATTCTCTCCGGTTTCATCAAAGGACTCTTTTAGGACAATCATGGTTCTAGTTGCACATTTTGATCTTGAGTTACATCAAATGGATGTGAAGACTGCATTTCTCAATGGAGACATTGATGAAACCATCTATATGGTGCAGCCAGAAAACTTTGTGTCTGGAGACCCAAAGCGACTGGTATGCAGATTAAAGAAATCCATTTATGGACTCAAGCAGGCTTCTCGTCAGTGGTACTTCAAGTTCCATGAAGTAGTTGTCTCTTTCGGTTTTGAGACAAATGCTGTGGAAGATTGTGTGTATCACAAGTTCAGTGGGAGTAGATTTATCTTTTTGGTCTTATATGTGGATGACATATTGCTTGCTACTAACTGTAAGGACTTGCTGCACGAGACCAAAGTCTTTCTTTCAAAACACTTTGAGATGAAAGATTTAGGTGAAGCTTCTTTTGTATTAGGGATTCAAATACATCGAGACCATACTCGAGGTATTCTTGGATTATCACAAAAGGGCTATATTGAGAAAGTGCTCCAAAGATTTAGTATGCACAAAAGTAGACCAATTTACCCCAGTTGCTAAAGGAGATAAATTCAGTCTTGATCAGTGTCCAAAGGGTGAACTTGAGATTCAGGAGATGCAGAAGATTCCTTATGCGTCAGCAGTTGGGAGTCTGATGTATGCTCAAGTTTGCACTCGTCCAGATATTTCATTCATAGTTGGCATGTTAGGGCGATATCTCAGCAATCCAGGAATGGATCATTGGAAAGCAGCCAAAAGAGTCTTGAGGTATCTTCAGAGAACTAAGGAACATATGCTCATATACAGGGGATCAGATCAGCTTGAGATCATTGGGTATACTGATTCTGATTTCGCGGGATGCCAAGACAGTCGGAAATCCACATCAGGCTACATATATCTCTTGGCTGGCGGTGCTATTTCTTGGAAGAGTGTGAAACAAACTATAGTAGCTACCTCCACCATGGAAGCAGAATTTGTAGCAAGTTATGAGGCATCCAATCAGGCAATCTGGCTGAGGAACTTTGTCACAGGGCTGCGCATTGTGAATGGCATTGAAAGGCCATTAAAGTTATACTGTGATAATAACTCAGCGGTTTTATTCTTCAACAACAACAGAAGCTCTTCTCGATCGAGACACATTGGGATAAAGTTTCTGGCTGTGAGGGAGAGAGTATAGAGTGGACAGATATCCATAGAGCATATTGGAACGAACTCCATGATTGCGGATCCGCTCACTAAGGCTGTGATACCGAAAGTTTTTCATGAGCACACTGCTGATATGGGTGTCACATTATTTGAGACTATTTAGTTTCAATGGGAGTTTGTTCATTATGGTTACATTATATTTGTGTATACTCTGTTTTGTAATGGATATATTATGTTATTAATACTCAGTTTCTGCAAAAAATAAAGTATTTATTTTATTACACTTTGTATTATTACTGATTAATCTCACTAAAGTATGACCAGTTGGAAACAGGCATGATTAGATCACATTACATGTAGTTTCCATGCTACACTCCTATTATTGATCTATGTCATTTGAGAGTATTGGTAATGTGATTGATGGTGGTTTGAGTCACGATGAATGTGGCGACTGACCCTTCAGTCCTTTATCGATATAATCAATAGACGAGATTGTTTGAGGCACCTTCAGTATGACTGCTTTTATGAGCTCATTAAGGTATATACATTTATATTTAATATATGTTAGCCCAAGTGGGAGATTGTTAGAATTAATTTTATATTGATAAAATTAATCCTCTAATTAATCATAAGTGTGGGCTAAATATATTTAAATATTAAATGTGTATTGCAGTCAAATTAAGATAGTCAAATTAAAGTTTTGATCAAATTAGGATTGTTGACTATTGAGGTGTCCTACTCGTAATAGGATTATAAGTGTAGAGACCGATAAGAATTTCTATTTTGTTGAAGGACCAAAACAGAAATCATCATCATCAGTTATAAATAAGGGGTCGTGGTCTCCAGGGGAACATAACAATTTTAGAGAACATTACGTTCCTTCAGTAGTGCTTCCGTATAACCTAAAGTGTGTATCCCCTAGAAGGCGACAAACCCCAGAATCGTCTTCAGCATCAACATACGATGATGTCAGGTACGCAATTCTGCCCTTTGCAATTTAATTTGAATAATCTAGTGATCTATGCATATTTTAGGTTTTAGGGGAATTAAGTTTTCTTCCCCTTTTATTTAGAGGAATCAGGTTTTCTCCCCTCTTTCAAGTAAATCACAGGTTGAAAGTGTTGAGAAGAAGACTTATGGTTCTAAAAGAAGCAAGAATAAGGAGCCACAGAAGAACAAAGGAAAAGGAAGAAAGAACGTATTTCGACCTTGTCCTCACTGCAACAAGACTTCTCATACTGAGAATTATTGTTGGTATAGGCCCAGTGTTCAGTGTAGAGCTTGCAAGCAGTTTGTTCATGTTGAAAAAGTGTGTAAAAAATAAGGCACATCAACATGGATCTCAGCAAGCACAATAAGCCCGGATAGTTGAAGGTATTGAATCTCAGGAGGAGAAATTATTTATGGCTACAACAATTGATGATTGTAATGCAAGCTGTGAAGATCTTAAAATATGGCTTATAGATAGCGATTGTACTAATCATATGACTTTGGGACTTGAAGTTGTTTAAAAGCTTGGATAGAAACTTCAGTACTCAAGTTAGGATTGAAGATAGGAAGCTGCTGCAAGCCAAAGGGAAAGGTGTTATTGCTCTAAAATCCAATTCATGTACAAAATTTATATCTGATGTATTATTAATACCTAAAATTTCTCAAAGCTTGCTAAGTATGGGTCAATTGCTTGAAAAACAATATTCTTTACATTTTCATGGGAGGAAATGTGAAATTTTTAATCCATATGGTGAAAAATTAGCAACAGTTGAGATGGACGGGAGAAGTTTTCCTGTTGAGCTTAAAATTAGTAAAATTGAAAGTTTAGTCAGCGTTGTTGATGAAACTGATTTGTGGCACAAAAGGTTTGGCCATTTCAATCATGCATCAATAAAGACATTGCAAAAATAAAGGGATGGTAAGAGACATGCCTATAATTTATGAACAACATGGTGTGTGTGGAATTTGTGAAAAAGGGAAGCAAACCAAACTCCCATTCTCAACCAAAGAAGCCTGGAGAGCAACCAAAAGGCTCCAACTTGTACACACTGATGTGTGTGGCCCTATGAGCATTCCTTCCTTCAATGGGAGCAGATATTTCCTCATTTTCATTGATGATTACAGCAGATTTTGTTGGGTTTGCTTCCTAAAACAAAAATCAGAGGTGTTTAGTGTTTTTTTAAAATTCAAAGCTGCTAATGAGAATCAGTTTGGTGAAACAATCAAGGTAATCAAGTCTGATAATGGATCAAAATACACCTCATTTCAGTTTGAAAATTACTTGCAACAGGCTGGAATCCATCACCATCTGACTGTCACTTATACACCACAACAAAATGGTGTAAATGAGAGGAAGAACAGGTCAATTATGAATATGGCAAGGTGTTTAATGATTGAGAAAGGGTTACCAAAGCACTTTTGGGCAGAAGCTGCAAATACTTTAGTTTATCTGCTAAATAGATTGCCAACTAATTGAGTGGAGAGCACCATTTGAAGCTTTGTTTGGTGTTAAACCCTCAGTTGGCTATCTGAGAATCTTTGGTTGTGTTTGTTATGTCCATGTACCAGAAGTGAGAAGGGACAAATTGGATCAAAGATTTGAGGTTGGCATATTTGTTTGGTTTAGTGTAAGTTCAAAAGCATATAGAATTTTGGATTTGAAATCACAAAAAATAATTGTAAGCAGAAATGTAAAATTTGATGAGAGTGCTACTTGGGATTGGGAAAGTCCGAAGTTGCTCCCTCAAAACAAATTCAAAGTGAGTTGAACATACCCCAAGAATAAGATGTTGAAGATGATGAAAATGATGAAGAGTATGTTGTGAGAGGAACAAGAACAATTGAAGATATTTATAGCAGATGTAATTTTGCTATAACGGAACCTGGGAATGTTCAAGAAGCACTTGCAAGTTCAGAATGGAGAAGAGCAATGATTGAAGAATTTGAAATGATCAACAGATATGGAGCTTGAACTGGTAGACAGACCAGAAGGCAGCAATGTCATTGGTGTGAAATGGGTTTTTAAAGTGAAACTCAAATCTGATGGGTCAGTTAATAAGTTAAAGGCAAGACTTGTTGTCAAGGGCTACTCACAACAATACGGGGTTGATTTTAATGAGACATTTGTATCGGTAGCCAGGTTTGATACCATTAGACTACTTTTGTCTCTAGCATCTCAAAAAGGATGGAATGTGTTTCAGCTTGATGTTAAATCAGATTTTCTAAATGGAGACCTTAATGAGAAGATCTTTGTTGAACAACCAGATTGCTTTATTACAGCTGGTAATGAAGATAAAGTATTTTTGTTGAAGAAAGCTCTCTATGGGTTGAAGCAGGCACCTAGGGCCTGGTACAGCAAGATTGATGAGTTTCTCATCAGTGTGGGATTCAATAGAAGCTGTAATGAAGCAACACTGTACATCAAGGAGGAGAAACAAAGTCTGTTAATTGTTTCTTTATATGTTGATGATCTTTTAGTTGTTGGTAGTGATGTGAAGATAGTAAATTTTTTCATTACACAAATGAAAACTGAGTTTCAGATGAATAAATTAGGAAGGATGTCCTATTTCCTTGGCATTGAGGTTCAACAACTGTCTCATGGAATTTTCATTAATCAAATGAAATATTCACGAGATTTTAAGGAAGTTTGCAATGAACAATTGCAAGCCAGCTTCAACTCCATCAATCCAAGGAGAAAAATTAAGCAAAGACGATGGCACTGAATTTGTTGATGCTCCTCTTTATAGAAGCTTAATTGGCTGTCTCTTGTACCTATCAGCAAGTAGACCTGATATATTGCACGCTACTAATGTTCTTTCAAGGTTTATGCAAGCTCCAAAGGAATCACATTTCAGGGCAGCGAAAAGAATTCTCAGATATGTGAAGGGGACAGTGGATTTTGGTGTGTTTTATAGAAGGGCAGAAGTAGTAAAGCTATTAGGCTTTACAGATAGCGATTGGGCAGGTTCTAATGAAGACATGAAGAGCACCTCTGGGTATTGCTTCTTAATTGGATTAGGAATGTTTTGCTGGAGTTCAAGGAAGCAAGACACTATTGCTCAATCAACAACAGAGGCTGAATATATAGCTGCTGCTGGAGCAACAAATCAGGCAATTTGGCTTTGAAGGATACTGAAAGATTTGAAGCAAGAGCAATGCAATCCAACTGAAGTTGTTTGTGATAACAAATCAGCCATTGCCGTAACAAAAAATCCTGTCTTTCATGGAAAGACAAAGCATATCAAGATAAATTATCATTTTTTTAAGAGAAACACATAAGGAAGGAGAGATGCAGCTTTAATATTGCAGCTCAGAGGATCAGATTGCGGATATATTAACAAAAGCCTTGCAGAAAAGAAGATTTGAAACTCTAAGAAGCAAGTTGGGACTGTGTTGCAGCACTTGTGTCAAGGAGGAGTGATTCTTGCACGTGACAGCAACTGACATCAAGTGCAGAAGATTTTAGGTGTCCTTTTTGATTTTGTCAAATTTTGTTAATGTAATTATTTTGGAACTCTAAAAGTAGCTTGTGAAAAAGCTTAATTTAAGGAGTAAAGGAAGTCTCAAACTCCCATATTTCAAGGGAAGTTGGTATTGACTGCTGTAAAGAAAAAGAAACTTTTTTGTATATATTCATGCTTAATCAGATGGAAGAAAGTGAACCCTTTCAACCCAGTTTTTACGTTTTCTTTATTTTCTTTGTCTATACTCTGATATGCTCTGTTTCTTGTTTGAAAATTGCTAACAAGCTGCTATGACTCAGAATCAAAGTTTGCATGAAACTTTAATCCATAGGTAATATATTTCTTATGGTAAATGGAATGGAACTGATTGGAATATTGCAACTTTGGGGGATGGTTATTTTGATTATGCATCGATTATGTGGAGAGGAATTGAGCAAGAGTATCACAAAACTCTTGGATTATTGAAAGTTATTGATCTTTCAAATAATAATCTTATTGGAGGAATTTCAGAACAAGTTACAAGTTTGCTAGGAATGATTTCACTCAACCTATCAAAAAACAATTTCATGGGAAGCATCCCTGAGGGAATTGGGAAGTTGAAAGCACTAGAAGTACTCGATTTGTCTCACAATCGACTTTCTGGTGACATTCCTGGAAGCATAGTTGATATCTGTTTCCTTGGCATGTTGGATTTGTCAAATAACCAATTGACAGGTAGAATTCCAAAAGGCACTCAACTGCAAAGTTTCACTACCTCAGCATATTCAAACAATTCAGGACTTTGTGGACCTCCACTTTTAAAATGCCCTGGTAAAGGAATAGTCCAAGTGTTGGGTTTGGGTTCCCTCCTATGTGGTAAAACCCGCATATTTTGTAGTCCACTTAAATTAGCCCATTGGGGCTATTTTTGTCATTTTTAAAAACACACCAACAGCTAATATGAGGGCTGGCCGTGTATGGTTTATTGTATTCTTCATTTTTCATTTTTGAAAGAAAAGAAAAGAGAGAGAGAGGAGAGAAGAGCTCAGTTTTTAGGTCTTCCGCCAGTCTGCTTGATTTGCAAATCCGACGGTTTGTGTCCGATCAGGCTGATTTTTGGAGGACAGTTTGAAGACATCTTGTTCTTGCTTCTGGACGGTGGAGATCTGGTTTGAAAGTCTGGAAGTGGAGGTTCTTCCTCAAACTCTTTGCTGCCCTGTTTTGATTCCAGCAGAGTCGTGTTTCACCATTCTGAACTGATGGATAGTCATCCTTTGTCCAATTGAACTGATTTTTGGTGAGCAAGTTCCTGACTCATGGTTCTTCATTCTGAACGGTGGAGATGTATTTTGGAGGTCTGAAAGGTAGGTTCTACTGCCCAACTTTGAGTTGTTTTGAGCTGTTCTGTTTTACTTTCCAGCAGTATCGTGTTTTACCATTTTCAATGGATGGACAGTCATCCTTTGTCCAATTGATCTGAAATTTGGTGGGCATGTTTATGACTCATTGTTCTTGATTCTGAACGGTGGAGATTGTATTTGGAAGGTGGGAACAGTTTCGTTTTGGCTCATTTCAGTAGCACTAGAAACAGATTACTCCATTTGTGTATTTTCTACTTGTTTATGGTTGTATGTGGTTGAGCCCCTTATTTTCAGTGATTGAGGGCTACTGAATTTGTAAGACAATATTTTTTATAGTGGATTTGTTTGCTTGGATCAGCGGAGAGGTCCCGTAGTTTTTATCATTCACACTGAAGGAGTTTTTGCCACGTTAAAGAAATTCGGTGCTATTGTGTTGAATGATTTTATTTGTGCATTGTGGTAGCATATTGATTTATATTGTTGCTGGAAATTTTGTTCATTTATCCCCTAATAGATTCATGCAAGTGGGAAAGATTTATGATTAGTGTGTTGTGATCATTGCCTTCCCATCACCAAGATCCATTAAGCTTTGGTAGCACAGGAAACAATATTGAAGCATGTGAAGAATGGATTGACAGATCATCTTTTTATGCTGGGATGGGAGTTGGATTTGCTGTAGGATTCTGAGGAATATGGGGAACTTTACTGATGAGTAGTTCCTGGAGACGTCTATTTCCAATTCTTAAGTAACATCATAAATAGGATATACTTGACAATTTTGCTCAAGTTGGGCAGGTGTGGTTTCTAAGCTGTACGTGAGGTAAAGAAATTTGTCTATCCTGTGTTTCTTTTTTAATTTTTTTTTCTCTAATCACTGAATGCCATGAATATATCGTGTGTTATGTTTGTTTTCATGTGGCATTTTCACTTATGGGTTTTTTTTTTCTTTAATTGTTCTTAGGTAACATTCTCATGGTTGAAGGCATTTGGATAAATATCTTTTGTTGCAGTTGATACATCTTATAGTTGAAGAATATATATGTTAATAAATGTTTAATATTATGTTAATGAATAAATAGTAATTTCTTGCGTGGTTGTCTCAAACTTACAAGTTTCCTGAATAACTAATTCTTGCACTGAAACACTCAAAGTAGAATTTTCTGACGCCTTGGCTACTCTTTCAGACAAAAAGTATAAAAAGCTTCCTTCCATAGTGTACTAGATTTCATAGACCACGAATTAGATAGGACAAGAACTCTGTTCTACTTTTACAGCAAGCCTTAACTCGTTTCAAACAATAAGTACTTTAAGCCTATTCTTGTAAAGGTATGTCAATCATTTTTTCATTTTTTTTTTTGTAAACCATAATGTATTGAAGGTAATTTGTAGATTTAATATTATATTTACTACCAATCTCTTCTGAAAATAGAATTTACAATCCTAAAAAAAAAACCCTGCAATAATGGACTTCAATTTGCAGAGTACATATGCAAAAAGGTCGTTGTTATCCAGCTATTTCAAGCAAATTAACAACTGAGAAACTTTTCTTTTTGACAATGAAACTCTTCCCTTAACTTCTGTAAGCAGCGGGGGAACCAGGGAGGCATGGGGTCTATGGCCCCCCTTAGTTCCTATACACATATACATATATATATATATCTTTTAACAGAAAATGGAAAGGCTCAAGTAGTAAGGCTCAAGTAGCTCAGACAACAGCCCCTCTCGTCGGTGTTCTGGTTTTGCCCCTGCCTATAAGGATAATAACCTGCTGTTTTCAGGGCTCAACAAGTAATTGAGAATAGTTAAAATTCACCCCCGACAAATAATTATCTTATAGTTTATAATTCAATTTATCTAACAATATTCACCTTTTCTTGAATGCTTTTAGAATTTGAGCGACTCTCTTTTCGTGTTTTATGGGTGAGGCGACTTGACTGGTTTCATTAATGGTACGCGTCAGACAAGAATAAGAGAGCTACTAATTATTAATTTTTTATGTCCTACACTGATTTTTCTTTGCTGTTATTGACTGGGGGCATTATATCACTTAATAATGTTTAAAAATAGTGCTAGTCAATCAAAATTTTAATTTGAAAAGTTAAATTATATTATTTTTAGACAAATAAATATTCAATTATTAGTAAAAAATAACAAATAATTATAAAACTATTGAAATTTTTGAAAATTAAAATACACTTTGTTTCAAAATACATATCATTTTAAATATTTTTTTTTCCAAAATAGGGACGAGTGGCAGGGGGATTCTTTCTAATATGTGTAAAATTATATATATATATATATATATATATAATAAAGTGTTTTTTGAGTAAGCGTAAAATTTAGCAGGATGATCACTAAACATGTTAAATTTTATACTTATTTTATTTTCATGGAATTATTAAAAGAACTTTCATATTTCAATAAAAAAAAAGAACTTTCATATGAATATTTTTATCATTTTTAAATTTTTAATTAAAAATTAATAGTACAAATAATGACTATGTTATTAATATTTGGAATATAGTTTTAATTTTTGCTTCCAAGATTCGTCCATATTTTAGAATATTTGTCATTTTATGATTTGGAGAAGGTAGTAATTTTTTTTTCAACTTTACATTTTTTTATTTTTACTAAACATTTACATTAATTGTTTTTATTTATCTTAATCAAAATAAAAGAAATGATATTTTAAGTAATTGTTTTAGCTTAAAATTGTGACAATTTAATAATATTCTTAATTTGTATGCTGAAATTTTAAATAACAAATATTTTAAAACGAGGAGAATATTAAAACAAATTAGAAATACAAATAATTGGAGTAAGAATTTTGATTTGAAATATTGAAGGATATTTTAGAAGCAAATAATAACCATTATCTGATCTTTTGATGGTTATTATAAGAGTTCAATACTCATACTAATAAATGCAGAATCAATACTAGAAGTAATTTTTGTAATTATAATTGAACTATCGACTAAATCAACAGCAACATTCTTAACACTTTTTCCTTTTTCTTTTGTTAGACGTTCTGCAAACATAGTGACCCATTTGCTAGCTAAATAAAATTTCTCATTCTTTGTCAAAAATATCTTCTTTTTCATTTGGAAGTGTTACTTTTTTTTTTTTATTAGAACCGATGTTTTTTATTTATATCTGATATAAGGGCCCATACAATCAGATAACAAAACGCTCTTAAGAAACCGAGGTAAAGAGTTAAAAGTATGAAAAATACAATTGATATTATTTAAACAAGCGAAAAGGGCAAAGTAATGAGCTGCTTGATTTCCTTCCCGATGAATATGATTAATTGAATAAGATGAAGATATGAGGATCTGTCTGCTCTTGCCTAGCAAAGAGGACGGGTGAAGAGCCGAAGAAGATTGAAAAAGATTGACTAATTCCTTTGAGTCAATTTCCACTTGAACATTAGAATAGCAAGCTTGCACACACCAATTGATGCACACTTGAAGGGCATAAGCTTCTGCATTGAGAGCATTGATAGCAGTGAGTGTGAAAGAAAAGCCATGAATAAATTGACCCGTATGAGAGCATAGGACAGCCCCGCCCGAAGAACCGTGAACCGTGTAAGAGGCATCCACATTGAGCTTGTAGGAATTCTGCGTAGGCCTGACCCATTTGACTAGAATAGGCTTCAAACTATGTTTTCCAAAATCTGAAGGCAGAAAGTCCTTAAAAGGAGGAAAAGATCTTGCAAATTTTGCTTGAGAAAACCCGATGCCCCAACTTAAAATAGCAGAACAAACCGATTGCCGAAGATGATGGAAATAAAAATCCTCATTACTCCACGTTGATTTACAATAGAACAGCCAAATGGAATAAAGTAGACACAAAGAAACAAAGCGTTTCAGCTTACCAGCAGCCAAATTCTCATTACCCCACGTTTGTTAAGTCTTTTTGACAAATTTATTATTTAATTTTTATTTTACATGCTAAAAATATTTCAATTTGTGTTCTCTTATTTTACTCTACTCGGAGCTACCTCACATATTTTTAACACACTTATTATGAATTTTATCCATTTTAATTTATTTATCTATCAAAGTATGTTCTCATATTCGTTTTAGCAAAACTTTTGGTTCAATTTAAACTTGGAATTTTGTTTAAAGCAATTTGAATCTTAATTGAAAGTAAGAGAAAAAAAAACATACGTGTAACTCACGGTCAAGGCAAATAAAATAAAATAATTTTTACTTTCATTTTCAGATAATAGAAACCCATAAACCTGAAATAAATAATGTCAAAAATCTAGGAGATTAAAGTGTATGGTATAATGATTTTACTATAAATCAAATCTGAATTAAATTAAAAAAAAATTACAAGCTGTATGCATAACAGAACTTTGCTAGGGAACATTCGGGGAATTGCTTTAGATTTTAAATGAATTGATTAATGTATAATAAAAAATTACAGGGTGAGACACTCCACTCAAAATCAAATCACAATAATTTTTCTACAAAAATTTTCTCCGAGAAAATGTGGGAAGCTGTTGAATTATCAAACCTTCTGTGACAAAGAAGTTGCGTGCTGTCTTCGTCCTCTGCCAAATTTTCTGCACCCTACCTACAGAGAACCAATGAAATAAATAAGAAGAATGTAATATCTGTAGAGCTCACTTGACTTGAAAAAAATAAATAAATAAAACTTTTAGTCAAGTGAGTGAGACCTATGAAATTAAGAAAATTTGGTGCCTGATATACTACGTCAGTCTCATTAACGTGTTTGATGCTTTGTAATTATTTTTATCATCTTTCTTAGATGTTGAAATAAATATTAAATTTGCTATAGCTTGGTGTTATCGTGATCATGATTACTGGCAAATCCTTTCAACTAAATATTTTATTGATATGGATCATAATCATAATCATCCTACCTATGATGAGCAAGGGATCAACAAATCCAACTATAAGGTGCATTGAGAGCGAGAGTCAAGCTCTACTTAACTTCAAGAAAGGCATTACTCACGATCCAGCAAACCTGCTGTCCTCATGGACAATTACTGAAGAAGAAGATTGCTGCAACTGGAACAGGGTTGGATGCGATATCCAAACCGGTCATGTTGTCATGCTTGATCTTCGGCCTCAATTTAAAAGGCTCGTGTCAATAATAACTGGTAAGATAAGCTCTTCCTTGCTTGACTTACCATATTTGACTCACTTGTATCTCAGTTTTAATAACTTTACAAGAATATCAGATTTTATTGGGTCATTTCCAAATTTAACATATCTAGACCTGCCACGGAATTTGTTCAATGGTATGTTTCCTTACCAAGTTGGGAATCTTTCCACGCTGCAGTATCTTGATCTCAACGATAAAGGTGAGATGAGAGCAGACAGCATTGAATGGCTTGATCACCTTTCTTCTCTAAGAGTCATTCTCTCATATCAACTTTGGTAAAGATGTGGATTGGCTCAAATCAATTAAAATGCACCCTTCTTTGTCAACCTTGGCATTAATTCACTGTCGGTTTCCTGAAATTAATCCTTCATCTATTTCCTATGTCAACTCTTCAAAATCTCTTGCTCCTCTCTACCTATACTGGAATAGTTTCAATTCCACCCCAATTAAACCATGGCTGCCTAATGTGAGTTCTGTCATTGTTGATCTTCAAATTGTAGATGACCAGTTCAAAGGTCCAATTCCATATTCTTTTGGAGACAGGATATCCATAGTAAATCTTGACCTCTCCTTCAATGAGTTTGAAGGTAGCATTCCAACATCATTTGGGAATCTCAATCACTTGAAGGAGTTAAATATGTTTAATAATACTCTGAGCGGATCGTTATCTAGTATTTTAGAAAACTTGAGTTGCGCAAAGAATTCCTTAGAGGTCCTAAAATTAAGTCTCAACCAATTGAGAGGTTCAATTACTGATTTTTCTGAATTCTCATCCTTGATAGAATTATATGTTGCTGGTAATAGTTTGGACGGCTCTTTTCCCAAAGGCTTTAAACACATTTCCATTCTTCAGGTTTTGAATTTGGAAGGAAACCAATTAGTTGGATCATTGCCTAGTTTTTCAAAGTTGCCATTCCTCACCGAGTTGCACTTGGCAAACAATAGCTTCAGTGGCAGTTATCAGTGAGAGCACAGGACAGCTCTCTGGTCTCCAATACCTGGATCTTTCTTACAACCTACTGCCTCTGAACGTTACTTCTGATTGGATTTCTTCTTTTCAATTGGATATTATCAAACTAAGATCTTGTAAATTAGGTCCCGAGTTTCCGGCCTGGCTTCAAAGCCAGAGGAATTTCTCTTACTTGGATATCTCCAATTCTCATATTTCAGATTCAATTCCTGACTGGTTTTGGAATTTTCCTCCCAAATTACAATATTTGAACCTCTCCTTTAACCATATAGACGGAAAAGTGCCAACATATCACCACAGTTCTATACTTTTCCAGCAGTAGATTTGAGTAGCAACTTATTTTATGGCCTCATACCTAAATTTCTTTTTAATATAACTATAATCAATCTCTCTAAGAATAAGTTCACAAGATCCTTATCTTTCTTATGTGCAATAATGCATAGTGCTTTGAATAATATTGACCTTTCCGACAATCTTCTATCTGGAGGCCTTCCAGTTTGTTGGGCACAACTGAAATTATTAGTCTCTCAATCTGGAGTATAATAATTTTTTCGAAATGATCCCAAGTTCAATCGGGTCCCTTTCTAAAATGGAAAGATTGCGATTGAGAAACAATAGTTTCACAGGTGATTTACCTTCATCCATGAAAAAATGCTCTTCGCTAGTGCTTCTAGATTTGGGAGAGAATAAGTTAACTGGAAAGTTATCAAAATGGATTGGATAAAGCCTAGCAAACTTGATCGTGCTTCGCCTATGGTCTAATGAATTTTATGGGGAGATACCTTCAACAATATGTCACCTTACATCTGTGCAGGTAATAGATCTTTCATTCAACAATTTATCAGGAACTATCCCATCTTGCCTCAACAATCTCACAACTCAGAATCAAAGTTTGCGGAATACTTTATTCCATTGGTATTATATGGAATGGAATCGATTGGGATTTTGCAACTGTGGGAGATGATTATTTTGAGTATGCATCAATTATGTGGAGAGGAATCGAGCAAGAGTATTACAAAACTCTTATACTATTGAAAGTCATTGATCTTTCAAACAATAATCTAACCGGAGGAATTCCAGAACAAGTTACAAGTTTGCTAGGAATGATTTCACTAAACCTATCAAAAAAAATATACATGTGTACTTATATCCTTGTATGATTATGTGATTTATTTGTCTATTTATCATTCCATGAATATTTGTTGGCAAGGGAACGATATATTATATTAATTGCTATATAGCTCATTGAGTTGAATGCTTATTTTTGTTCACCATTTTTTTCAGGTTATATGTTGAGCTTAGGAGTACTGCTTATTCAGGTCATCATATCTTTTTAATTCCTCGACAAGAATTATTCAATTATTTATTTTAATATTTAACTATTTTATCTTGCTGTATTTTAGAACTCTGCATGGTATTTCTTTCATTATTTATCTTTCTTTTTAAGTATGTTGTTTTATCAAATATATTTATTAACCAATATTTGATGAAGGAATATTATATTAATCGTATAATATTAGTATGGTTATATGGCCGGTTTGAGATAGTGATTACTTTTACTATTTAAATTTCTCAGAAAATGAGCTGCCATATTGACTACGAATTTTAAAAATTACGTATTTTTTTATTTTTTTAATATCGATCACGTGTTATTGAGTTTGGGTTGTGGCATAGATCACAAATTAGTCAGACTATTTTAACTGGATCATGTATTAAAATATTTTGATAAAAAATTTAATGAAGCTCTCATTATTGTTTTTTTCTTTGAGTATTCATATAAATAAAAAAATGATGAATGTTATTTTCATGAATCACATTTTATTTATTGTTTTATTAGTAGAATCATAAAGGAGGTAAAATTTTTTTTTATCAAATTTTAATCTAGTTGCGTATTTAAAACTCGGAGTCAAAAGGGTAAGGGTGGTAATACATTTTCAACTCTTTTTTTTTTTTTAGTATAAATGCATTTTGAACTTAAAAACTAAACTTAAATACTTATTTAAAACGCTTTTGACTGCTTAAAATAATTAAAACTCTAAGCATGACCATCTACAAATTATAAAAATATTATTAGTCGTATATTTGTATGTTATTAATAAAATTATAAAAATGTATTAAAATTTACATTTATTATTATTTTTTTACACTCAAAAGACAAAACAACTTTATAAAAAAATTAATATAATTACCAATTCCTTCATTTTTCTCATTAAATCAAATATTTAAGGAAAACTATCATTTTGATATTTTTATACTTTCATTCGATTTTTTTAATTTCAATTTCCATTTTCTTATATATAAAACTAAAAATTTTATTAATAAACTTTAATTATTGATATATTAATTTACATAGCATTTTTATTTTTAAAATTTAAAAATATAATATTTATTAATTTTTCACATATATTTTATTTTGAAATATTTTAGTATATGTAATTTTAATTTTTAAAATATTATATTAATTTAATTGAAATGACAAACTATATCATAAAAATAATTTAATCTTTCAAAAGTTTACCCCTTTCATTTAATTTAATTTAATGAATAAAAGCACTAACTTTTAAATAAGAATTGAAATATTAATTAAAATAAATCTCAAGGTATGATAATAACTTATCTAATTTGTAATATTTATATATGCAACTTTACCAAACATCAATTAATTAAGATGAAAGCATGAAAGTATACGAGTGATAAGTGTTACAATTAGCATAAGTCTATTAATTTTGTAATGTAGGCTTCATTTTTCCACTTATTAAACTCATACTTATGGTTCCAAAAAAAAACTCATACTTTTTTTTTTCTAGTTCATGAAATTTAACATAAGAAGTATTTATTATCAAAATTATAAAAATATTCAATGTAACTTGGAAATTTAAAACAAAGACTATTATATTATATTTTTTAGTTTTTGTGAGGTCACCCACCTTGTTTAATTTTCTTTGTCCACCAAAAACACTAGAGGCTAAGGTAGTATTATTTTCTCCCGCATGTAAAATCAACCACAGCAATCATAAAATTTTATAGTGTTCAAGTGAATGGAATTGATTTTTTTAAACAGTAACTAAGATTATATTAGAAATAAAGGTCCCATGTAACAAAACCAGCATCATCAAGGCGAGGGAGACAAAGATGAGCAAATAACTCACTAAACAAAGGGAAAGAAGCAATGCAATCAATATCCAGCAGATGTAAACTCCTAAAAGGGACTATCAATACATAGGATCTCAGGCCAGAATAATTTGATAATGAAGTTTAGGAAATCAAAACATGATTACGTGTAAGTAAAAATCAATGAAGTTCATGGAGCAAGTTTCAACTTAAGTTTTTGCTACTTCAACCCTTCATTATAGAAAAAAAAATTAAAATTTAGAAGTTAAAAAATTGGAAAAGAAAAAAAAAAAAAAGGAAATCCCATTGAAATGGGATTTGGTTCTTGCTATTGCAGGACCATTCTTACTTTTCTTAGAGTCCTATTAAAATTCTCTGTATTACAATGAGCCCATTATACAAGCTATTATAGTCTGCCAACCATGACCAAAAAAATTGAATCCCGCAGCCGGAGGCATGGGCCAACCGCACGCCTCTACTTTTTGTGGCGTCAAAGAGTTGTTGAGTTGGACAAACTTCAACTGACACATCAATTTTAAATTGAAATAAAATACTATATGCTTAGAAAATTCGTTGGTTGATATTTGACACAACTTAGCATTTTAGCAACTTATCTAATGACCAATGGTGGGACGTCACTTTTATTCTGAGAATTAGATTAAGCTTATTTTTTGAGAAAGGGACATTTGTATTTTATTTATTTTACTTTGTAAAAAGAGGTTATGTTTGTTTTTTTTTCTTCTTCTTCTTTATGTTATATTTGTTATAAATAAAATTTACAAATTTTTTTGCACTGAATTCATTTAAAATTTTATACTTTAAAGTTCAATGTAAAAGGAATTTATATTTATATCTTTTTTTTTAAAGACAAATATTGTCAAAATTTATTAATCAAAATGCAGCGAATAATAATTGGAGGAGAGTTCCAATAAACAAGACTAGCAAAAGATTTAGAGGCTTTAACCATATAATGAGCAACTGAATCGATGTTGAATTAGACATTCAACAATTGCAATCAGAAGAAATTATTTGGAATTCAAAAAAAATCTTCTTCCAAAATTTAATATAAAACCCAATAATTGTTGATATCTTGATTTTAATTTTATAAAATTTAATAGAAATAAATCACTTATTATTTATAAACAAGTTTTATATTTTGAATTTGTTTAAATTAATATAAAATAATTGAAAAAAAGATGGTTGAATAGTATACTGTTTAACGATCATGATCCACTCTCCTTACCTAACACTCAATTTTATTTGTTCTCTTCTACATCTCATTTTGTCAAAATTTTAATTTTATGAACAAAAAAATATGATTAATTGAAAAAATATTTTTTTCATTGCAATGAACTAGGGTGTTTTTTTTAACATTAACGAGATGGAATTTAAAATTGGGAAAAATAAATTCTGACGCTTGTTTCTTATTTTGGTATTAATTTAATTAAATCAAAATTAAAACTATAGCATTTGCATAAAAAAATAAGGAAAATACATTATAATAAAAGTGAATAATTTTAATTAGTTCAAAAAAATTATACTTCATTCTAATATTCCAAATAATAAGTTAATTGTTCTATTTTTTTTGGTCTATCGAAAAACATACATTTTATTCACTTATTATATATTTTGACATATCATAATATTAATTAGATATAATAGATAATTATTAAAATAAAATAAAATTTTTTTAAAAAAAAAGTAAAAATTTTTAAAAAATAAATTTCTTATTTTATAATTAAATTTGCAAAAAAAAAAGAGAAAAAAATATATGCAAAAAAAATTAAAAAATTAGCAAAGGGAGAGAAAAAAAATTATCTTCTCAAAATTAAAATCTTAAAAAAATTCTTATATAATTAAAAATTTTAAAATTTCAGTGATATAATGGAACATATTTTTATTTTTTTTTAAGCTAAAACTGAAAAACAAAATTTATCCTTACCCAACCCTAAACCTATTTTGTAACGTTGAAAAACAAGAATTGAGAGCATAGTTGTGAAATATATTTAATTGAAAGTATTTGGAGAAAGAAATTATCAAAAATTCGATTTAAAATTTAGTTAATTAAGAATAAAATGATGCGTATATATTTTAGGAGTATATGATCACAATATCATCCAACACTTAAAATTAAAATTTTGAACATTTAATCCTTTTAAATTATTTGATAATATTTATTTTAAAATTTTCAATTAATTTAAAATTTACATTAAATATAATAAATTATCATATCTTTAAAGATTTTTTACAATTAAAAATTATATCATTTATTATATTTAATGCTTAATTAAAACTTAACCGTTAGCAATTAATGGATAGTGCTATACCCAATTCTTTAAATTCTTCTTAAATTCAAACTATCTCTTTTAATGCTCAATTTGCAAATTGACTTTCACTAAATTTTTCTCAAATTGTAAATCTTAACCTTTTATTTTGTAATTATATTTTAACCATTTCTTTTACTTGCAATTACTTATTTTTTCAAAATTATAAGTAATATAAAAGAATATTATTTCCAACGATTCATGAAATATTGTTATGTTATAATTTTTATTTAGAAAAGAAAATTATATTCTTAAATTTTTATCATGACAATTAAGTTATAAAAAAGTAAGTTTATTATTACATGGAAACATATTTTTTTTATTTATTGAAAATATGTTATTATCTATCAAGGTAAATATATTGTTTTATGATATATTTTTATAGTTGAATGAATTTAAAAAAGATAAATTCTTAATTAAAAGAAGTAAAGATACATAAATTAAAATTTAACTACAAATCTATTAACTAGTGCTAAAATAAATTTTTATTTAAATTTAAATAATTATTTTTAAAGCTAACTTTTATTTTAAATTATTTACCAATAAAAAAATAAAATTTATAAGTTGAAAATGACACTTTTGTATATACATATTAAGTTTGGAAAAAATAGTTAAAATTTACTTATAAAATAAATGATTAAAATAATGTTTAAAGAAATAATAAAAACCAACTTAAAAATTAAATATTAAATACCCTAAAAATAACATTGCGTGCATATTTAAAAACTCTGCTGTTTAGGATAAGTAAAGGAAAATTAAGGGTTGGATTAACAGTAAAACTGATATTTATTATAATTTAAATAAGAAAATGATTAAATTATTTATAAATATGAATACATAATTATTAAATTAATTTTTTTAATTGAAAATTTTAATTAATATAATACGCTATAAATAATAAACCACCTTATTAAGATTTTACAATTTCTTTCTTAATAAATTTAGTTTTAATAACACTCAGGCAGTTATTTGTAGAATTGTTTCTAGAAGGAAGGTGGGCGTGGCAGCCGCCATGGCATCTTCTGCCAAACAGTCTGTTTCATGCAAAAAGCCCTCTAAATATGTGGATTGTGGAGGAGAGAAATGGAGGCCATCCAATCCAATGAATACCTTAAATTTAAGAATTTTATATAAAATTACTCAAAAATAAATATATATATATATATATATTAGAAATATTTATTTTTAAAATATTTATTAAACTATTTTGATGCTCACTCTTTTCATAAATATTCATTTTTCCACTCAGTTTAAAATTATCTAACTTTTAAAAAATATTTTTAATATATTAAAAATATATTATATTTTTGAAAACATATTTAGAATATTAAAATATATAAAAATTATATGGTATTTTTTAAATAAATAATACAAAAAATTCATATATATAGAAAATAGTGATTGACCACATTGCACAATAAAATTATGATAATTTTACTGTAATATATTAACTAATATATTCAAAATATATGAAAAAATCTAGGTAGAAATTTTAATCTTCCACTGTAGGAAATTATAACATATTTAAAAAATAAAATAATATAGTATTATTTTTTATTATATTACAAAAATATTTTGTAGTCAAATTAAAAAAAATCCCATTTTCAGAAAAATAATATATCAAAAAATATATAAAAATTACATGATATTTAAAAAAATTGTAAGATTTTATCTATATTATATTAGAAAAATATATTTTTTTTATGATAGAAAAAATATAAATTAATTTTTAGTTAAAATTTTTAAAAAATAATATACTTCCTCCATTTTAAAATATATATCATTTTAAAATTTTAATTTTATTTTAAAATATTTAACGTTCAATAATATCAAGATAAAATTTTAATATTACTCTCTCTATTTTAAAATATATATCTTTTTAAAAAATTTCACATATTTTAAAAAACTAATTAAAATTACTAATATACCTTTAATCCTTAATTAATTGTTTCTCTCTCCAATATATCATTTTAAATTATTAGAAAGATAATTGTTAATAATATTATTAAATATAAAGAATAAAACAGTAAATAATATTAAAATTTTTATTTTAATATTGTTGAACGTTAAATATTTTAAAATAAAATTTAAATTTTAAAACGGTATATATTTTGAAATGGAGTGAATATTTACTATTTTTTCTTTTATATTTAATATTGTTATTAATAATTATTTTTTTAATAATTTAAAATAATTTATTAAAGAGAGAAATAATTTATTAAGAATTAAAGATGTATTAGTAATTTTAATTAATTTTTTAAAATCTGCGACATTTTTAAAAAGCCGTATATTTTGAATGAGAGGGAGTATATGTGTATATATATATATAAACACCATACCATATAATATTCGATAATATGAAGTCCTGAAACCACAATACACAACATTTAAGTTGGTTGGTGAAAGACTCGTCTCAACCCTTACCAAACCCAAAGCCAATTTCAAGCAATATTCACTGACCTTACCAACGCCCTCTCTCTCTCTTTTCTTGTTGCTGTGTGCAAATCCACAGTTGGCTAGTAAAGCCCACAGTTTTTTTCCATCTAAAGAGGCTGAAAGATCTCCTTTCTCAAACCAAAATAAGAAAAGAAATGGGTAGTACTGGAAAGTTCTTTACTTTGGCTGAGGTCTCTCAACACAACAACCCTAAAGACTGCTGGCTTATTATTGAGGGCAAGGTATGTTTTTCGATCCATTCTGGTCACATTCTAATTTCTTGGTTGATGGGTTTGTTTGTATTGTCTTTGATTATTATCTTAGGATGTATTTATGCTTTTTGGATCTGTAAGAATTTTGGTGTTTGCTAATGGTATTGTGGGTGCTAAATTTAGTTAAACTATGTTTGTTTTTTTCTGTTTTTTCCAATTGGTGATTGCGGTTTCTTGTTTGTATATTCTTTTTTGGTTGGTTTTTTCTTGAGTTTTATATGGGGCTGATTTCAATTTTTTGTTTGCTAGCTTATAGATCTCTTTGAAAACCTTTGCTAGTATATAGATCTCTTTGAAAAGCTTTCTACTTGCACATCTGCCTTGCATGTTGGAATTTGGGGATTGATTGCTTATTTTTGGAGGATGATCAATTGCTTATTTTTCAATATTAGGATCTTTCAATTGCATTCACCACTTTCATGTTTTGAATAATCACACCATCCTTCCCTGTAATGAAAATTTTGTAAGGATACTATCATGTTCGGTATAAGTAAGGTATTACCGCCTGTTTTTCAGTATGGTATGCCGCTGCTTTGATATAATAGACTTGATAATAGCATACATTTGGACCTGGATTCATAAGAAAATTCATTTTATGGGATCCTTCATGCTTATATAATTATTTAAAGTAGATAACTGGTCAATGTAAACTAAAGACGCTAGTGTTTGCTGTATGATTTTCCCTTCATTATTTTAGATTGCACGAAGGATGATATTCTGAATCATTATTAATTTTAGATAGCCAGAATTTCAGGTATGTTTATATTAATTAGAACATGAAGATGTACTTCTGCTACATTAGGTGGTGACTTGTGATGATAATTTAAGAGCTGTGTGTGTGATGATTCATTTATATAAACTGAAAGATGAATGTGGTAGGCTGCAGATGGTTATGAGTCAGGAGAATTTAAGATCTGTCTAAACTACTTAACATTATACTGATTTCGACAACATGAATGATATGATTGTACTTGTTTGAATTGATTTGCGATTGGTGAAAGTTTTGCTTGGATTGCTTTGTTACTAGATATTAATGGTTTCTTGTTTATGAGTTATTCTTTCCAATCATCAGTATATCACATTCATCAAGGACTCAATTTATCTCAACATTTATGAAATTTAGTTTTAAAGTTCCTTAATAATTTCATATAATTCTCAACATTTCATATGAAAGTTCTCCCTTTTTACAGACGTTTTTAGTGCCATTTATTGGATTGGCAATTTATTATATGTCATGTGATCATATTGATTTGGTTGGGACCCTAAAACTTCTAAGGAGGTGAAACTTTCCTGCGAGGATGCTTTGGGTTACTTCTGAGCATTTGTTTCTACCTCACTCGAGGATTCTTATCTGAAGTTACTTGTTGGATAGGTCCTTTGGAATTTGAATCCTTTGACCTTTTAATGTATTGAACAGTTTATTCTCTTAGAAGAGTTAGTAAAAAGATTTAGCCAGAATGTTTTTTCTCAATATGGTTATTCAATTTTACTCAGACTTCAGCATGACAATCTGATCTAAATCTGTGTAGCGCATTTGAATTTTCCAGACTTTCATGGATTTTTTCTGCTATTCTGAAGTGGGTCTAAGAATCTTTATTCATGTACTTCACGGTAAAAAGGAAAAGTCTTGAAATGACTAATTTATGCCAGAAAATCATGTGCTTAGGATTTTAGAGCAATGTAGCAATAGATAAGACATGACCTGGTGGCAATCAAACATACAAGAATTCAGAATTCTTGATTATGCAAGCTCAATTTTGATTAGGTACCATATTATGCTTCACATTGTAATATCCTTGAATACCACAATTTAATTTCTTGGACCAGGTATATGATGTAACAAAATTCTTGGAAGACCATCCTGGCGGTGATGAAGTTTTGCTTTCTGCCACAGGTATGATATGTAATTGTTATATGTTTGAATTTTTCTAAAGAATCAGTATGCACACATCATCGATGATTGCGTGGTTGGTTTACAGGGAAGGATGCAACTGATGATTTTGAGGATGTTGGCCACAGTAGCAGTGCTAGAGCAATGATGGATGAATTCTATGTTGGTGAGATTGATTCATCGACCATCCCTTCTAGGAAGGCATATACTCCTCCTAAGCAACCCCACTACAACCAAGATAAGACAACGGAGTTCATTATCAAACTCCTACAATTTGCAGTTCCCCTGCTAATCTTGGGCTTGGCTGTTGGTATCCGCCTTTATACCAAATCACCTGAAGCATGAGTTCTGATACTAGAATCAGGAATTGAAGAGACAACCAAAATAAGTTTGTGTTATTTATCGTTGCCCATTTGGGGTTCTTAGAACATTTGAATTATGCTTGTCTGCCCGTCACTCCCCTTTCCATGTAAAATTTAATGTTGTCATCTTCTTTTACTTCATATGCCATTGGAAAAAACATTGCTTCTTATTACATTACATCACTGATGATTTTGGATGCATGATTGCGTCAACAATCAGTTCATTTCCTAGAAAGCAATCTCTCTTGTTGGAAAAATGTCATTACTTTTTGTTTAAGATGATCATATACTTTTCTGGCATAACTCATATTGCAGGAAGTAAATAAAATTCCAAGCAAAAAATCCTTTCATTGAGGTATCACATGCCTTATTTGCTAATAATAAATTGGAAAAAATTGTAGAAGGTTCTGATACCAATCCATTGAAAACATAAGAGAAGCTTTTTGAAGCAAGAATCACAACGTGGAAGAGAGATGGTCATTCTCTAGGCTGTTACCAAGAAATGATGACTATTTCTATGGTGCACTTAATAATTTGTTGCTTGTGCTTGTTCTTGTTGTGCTTGTTCTTGTTCACTCCGCAGAGTACAGCTCAGTGGAGGCTACTTTGAATTGAATGCCACTTCCTCTAATTTTGAGTCAAATTTGATTGCTTTATTACTTTGAATTTAACTTGCAATTATATGAAATTGGACTCAAGTACAGTTGTAAGTCAAATTTGATTGCTTTATTGCTTTGAACTTGCAATAATATAGAACTGGAATCAAGTTGTTAGATCATAATCAAAATGTATTGAAATTATAAGCATTTTCTGCGTAAATCACATGGAGATTAGAACAAAACTACAGGCGTGAACCAGAATCTGCTATAGATAACAGATTAAGAAGAACAACAATCTGTAGACTACGGTTGAAGCTTGATATTATCGCAATAATAAATCCATATGCAACAATGAAAAAGACAGAATCCGTCTAAATATTTAACTTTGACATTCATATATTTATCTCAATAGATAATGTCCTAACAAATACATAAAAAACTAATATCTTCATTTCTACAAAGAACCTCCCTTGGTAACCATCGCCATTTCACTATGTGAGAGAAATTCACTTCTGTATATCAATCAACAAGGTGGTGAATTATATCCTCTTCCTCTGCAAATTTCATTATCAACCCACTAAGGCAGAAAAAAGAATCATCAAATGGGAAGTGTAGCTAGTGAAAATGGCGTGCTAAAACTAGTGCTTCCAGGTAGGTTTGTGAAGATTCATAAAAAGCCTATAACTGCAGCTGAAGTTCTGCAGAAGTATCCAAGGCATTCTATCACCCGGCCTGACGTTTTTGAGTATCCTTGGGTTGTAGTTAAGCCTGAGTCTGTATTGAACTTGGGAAAAGTTTTTTTCATTGTTCCTAATCGCACTATCTATAACTTGCTTAAAGCTCACAAGGTGAACAACCAGAAGTCTCATTTTCAAAGCCAGTCTTCAAATATGAATGTTAACAAACAAGTTCAAAATCAATACTCCCCACTAAACACAGATGATGCTGGTTCAACACCAAAACATCTAAACTGCCATTGCGAACACCTTAATACATCACCCATTACTGCTGGCTACATGTTGGATTTTTGTGGACTTCATGGATAGTTTTCTTTTTGGGCTTCTTTAAAATAAGTGTTGGACTTCAACGTTATTGGACTTCTTTTAAATGATGGGCTTCTTGGCAAAATGACCTTAGCCATTTTATCCCTTCCCCCTTCAACTTTATATTTCATTCCCTTTTTCTTTCTTTTCTCGATGTGGGACAAACCCACTACTGCCAACACTACATCCTGTATGCAGATACCTTCCTTAGATCAATATCATGAATCGAAAACAAGAAAGCAAAACAAAGTTGGTTCTTGGCCTGAAGTTATGGTGAAGATCAAGAACACTCAACTTAGACTTCAAAAGAAAGAAGTTGAGGATTCAAGAAGAACTAAGATATGTATATCTTTCAATCATGAAGAGGATCATGATATTGACACTGATATCAGTGCAGAGTTCTATAAAAGAAATTATGCTGATTTAGAGTTTAATTACAGAAAAGGAGTTCCTATGCTAAAATCTTGCTTAAGGAAAGCAGACAGTGTTAGAAAGTCACTTAAGGTTTCTTTTCTCTTGCCTTCCAAAGAAGAGGAGCAGCAAAGAAGAGTCAAAAGTTTCTAGAGCAGAGTTTGTAGGGAATTATTCCAGCAGTGTTGCAGATTTTTTTGTTCATTCTACGAGCCTCGTTCTAACGTAGCCCCATTTTCCCAAATTTCCTACAAATGATATAGTATGGTAAAAATGTTTTTACTTGCATATGTTGGTTCTTCATGCATAGCGATTGTGTAAATTAACATGAACCTTGTGCAGCATCTGTTACGCAAATATGTTCTCTGAATTCACTTAATTTACTCTAGACAAGTATAATGTTTTTACTTCTGTTGGCTTTATTGGGTTCCTAAAAAGAGATTATATGGGGGTTAAAGCAATTATACAAGAACTTGGTTTTTCACATATTAAACTTCGGATGGATTGAGTTAAAGGTTGCCCAAGGTTAATATGACTTCTACTAAACTTTAACACAGGCAGAATTTGGGAAGAGTAACTGAATAGCCAGTCATTTAATTCTTTTCAAACAGATCTTAACAGAAATTATGAAAATTAAAGTGGGGATAGAAAATGTTATTGTAATTCAGAAATGAAGATAACAATGTAGCATGTCAGGCAGGTTCAGAATAAGTCCAAATGTTCACATAGCACCAACCCCAAATTTGCAAATCAAATATCACCATCTAAAAATAGTGACTAATGGGCATAAGATTCCATTGTTTCATTTCATATTCTGCCATCTAAGACTAAACTAGTCACAATAATACAGCAGCCTTATTAATCCTGTTCTTCCACATTTTACTCTATGCATCAAGCCATTTTTTCTGAAAAAAATTTCCTCTCTTCTCTAATCTCCATTTTCCATCTAAAGAAAAAGAAGGGGGAGAACTCTGTCAAGCCTAGTAGCGCCGGCTTTTCACCAAGATTTTTTTTTTCCTGAATGTTGCATTTTATCATCAGAAACAGAAAATCTCCCCAATTTTTTGCTGACTTCTACTGAAAATTATTGCTAGTCATGTTGGAACTTGATCCGTAATGAAATGTAACTCAAAGATCTAATAAAATGAGGATAGTTCAGAATAGGCACTTAAAAGTAAAGCTGAATGAGGAAGATGATCTACGAAAGAAGCAAATAACCATTTTGGACCATAATTGGTTAGAAAATAAGTGTGCAATAATCTTATGCATCATTTTAATAGAAAACGGACATGAAATACTTGGAGAGAAGAAATGGCAAACCAGATCATGTAAAAATTCATGGCGTAGTGGTTGGCCAAAAACAAAATTTGTTGTTTGTCATTAAGCAGTCATTATATCAGAAAGGATATATATGGTTCGTATGCACATTTTCTACAAATTCATGGTAAAAAATTCTTTCATATGTACAATATCTCAAACAAATTCTTACATAGTATTTAAAAATACATCCAAGTTGTACTCTCGAAAAAACATGAACTGAAACAAGAACCTCTTTTCTTGCAGAACAAAAAACATCATAAATCATATACAAGTGGGGAAAAAGGCGAATATTTATAGAAGTCAAGTAAAAAAGGTTAACAAGATCATGGCTCGCAGTTACTCAAGAAATGCAGAAAAAAGAATCCTGGCAACTTGAATTACCTAATCAGTGCTGGCACATGTTCTCTCAATCACTCTAGAATCTGTTCTGTGAGAATGCCTTGAAGGAGAGCTTGATCCCCTAGAAGAACTATGCCCAAAGAAGCTCAGCTTTCCAATTTTCTTTGAGAAAGAGCTCATGAACTTTCGAGAATGAGACTTTTGCATCTCTCTCTTCATACAAACATGTTCTTTCTCTAGATCATTTAATCTCATCCTCAACCGAGCTAACTCAAGTTTCAACTCTCGATTTTCTCGCCTCAGTGATGCATAGTTGTCTCGTGGAGACATTGCTGCACTGAGTGCACCACTACTGATCCTCCATGACTGGTGCATTGGTTTATGGTCCTCTTCACCATAAGAGCAACACAATGCATTTCTGAGCCTTATTTGTTCAAAATAAAGCACTTGAACAATGGCCTGGAGGGGAAGACGTTCATTTTGTGCAGCATGTGCACCAGCTTCTTGTGAGAGCTTTTGGAAATCAATCAATTTGCAAAGCCTCTTCCGGTCAGAATCTGACAAACCTTGATGAGCCTGCATATGTAATTGAAAAAGAATTAGAGATGGAAAATTAAAAAAACGAACTACTGGTGGTGCACAAATGAACTTTTTTCTTCTTCCAATCTTGAGATAACACACTGTAATCTGCCACTTTAATTAATCAAAATGACCTAAAAGAGAAACCTGACTGCATCCCAGTATATTGTAAGATGAAGCTTAGCCAAGTTATCAGGAAACAAGAACGGTAAGGTTTTTGTTTTTGCATTCCAAATCTGGAAAGAAGTGCTTTTACTCAAATTGTTAAAAGCTCAAGTCTACACGCTATAGAGCTCTTTTTTATTCCTTCACTCATTTATTTTTTTACAAATACATATAAACTTCCTATCCAGTTATTGAAAATAAAAGAAGAAAATATCAGAGATACGTACCTTTAAATAAACATCAATTGCTCGATATAATACATCATGTATAGTACGCGCATGCATTGGTAAAGTCTCTGCAATGACTATGAACTTAGAGAGCTTGAGGTTTGCATCAGGAGCAATTTCAGCAAGGTAATTGTCCACTAATTTTGCCACCTTAAACAATGAAGTTTGAGATGGTGAATAAGGACTATCAGATTCAAACAAAGAAGCATCTTCCATATCATCTTCACTATCATCTTGCTGTGAGAAATTCACCAAGATCCTATGAACTGTGTCAACATCAAATAATGTATCACCTGCATGCCTGAAAGATGGGATCAAAAGATCATCAAGAGTTGCAATATCCAACTGCGAACCGATTCTTCTCTCTAAATCAAGTCTACAAGCAATTGTGCAATCAAGCATTACAGCACTTCTCAAAAGACCAAAAAGGAAATTGATTGGAACTGCAAGTTTCTCAACTGGCAAAAGGTTAACAATTGTCCCAACAACAAGTCTTTCATGTCCTGTTGATATGAAATCAACTTTTGCCTGGCTAGATGGATTCCATAAACTAGATTTCTTTGTCAATTCCTTCTGAGCATAGTTCACAAGTGATGCTCCGATACTCTCAGGCCGAACTCCACGACACTTCATGGCAGTCATGACTCTTTGGTAAAGGTCAATCCGAAGAATAGAGAGATCTTCTATCCACCAATCTCCTTCGCTTTTGGCTTGCTTGTTCATGTGAAGTCTTCCTGAGCTGCTATACTCCAAGCGTGAAAAGCTTGAAGCAATCTGCTCAGCACAAGCCTTTGAAGCTATTGCATCTATGCAACGGCTAACTATTTTTAGCTCATCAGCAAGAGGAAGTAAGTTCTCACATTGCTGCAAAACTTCAACACACATTTCAAGGTTCTTACAAACAATACTTTCTAGATATTCTTCAGCACGAGAACCAAGATTGCCTTTTGAGAACTCTTCATTCATTTCAAGGTAATCAGAAACACAACATAGTTGTGCAACATTTGAAGATGTAATTTCAAAGTTAATTCCATAACAGAATTTTGCAGCCAATTCAAATGTCTCTCCTCCTCCTGGTAGATTAAGAAGCTCCACCCTTGAAATATCAGCACCTCTATGTTCTGCAACCAACTTTCGAATTCGCCCGCTGCGAGAAACAAGAGGGAACTGCATTTTGAATTAGATTATTAGCTATCTGTCAAAACCATGAAATCTAATACATGACCAAAGGGAAAAAATTGCAATTAGGAGTTGCGCATGCTTGAGGTGGATTAGTTACCTAAGCAAGACCAGTTAACAAAAATTCATGCAAATAGATTTTGATTGGCAATAAAATAAAAAGAAAATTTTAAGGTCTTTTTTCCTCCAGTAAATGAAGGAAAGAAAAAGAAAGAAAAGGAAATGGATATATCTTTGAAAAAGACTCATTAAGTTTCTTTTCCTTTTCCTAGTTTTGTGGAACACCATTATTAGTATAATCAGCTTTTTCTAACACAAATACACAAACTTTCCTACAAGTCTGCATATTCCCACTTTTCTCCGCATTCTTTTTTGTTTGTTGGTTAAACACTTTAAGCTCTTGTTGCTGACAATTCATGCATTTCATAAGAGGATATGTGAATGGAATTTTTTGTTCTCAGAAAAGAGAGATGATTGGCATCTCCTCTGACTGAGATACAAACAGCCTTTGCATTTACCTGTCCCAGCACGTCCAGTAAACGCTGCCCACTTCTTAGTGGATCATATAACCCAAATTTTGGAAGAAAAAAAAAAAAAAAAAAGAGAAATAGGGAAATTTTAGAAAGGGGAAATTATTAAGGAAAATCCTTGATTTGAATTTCCTGACCTAGCAATTGAGATGATAAAATTTAATGATTTACCAAAACAATATCTTGAAGATCGAAACAAATTAGTAATCACAAGATCAAGACCATAAGTATAGGATGCTAAGCTTTCATATTTTTCCTAGGTAGTTGATGGAGAAAAGATTGAGCATTTTGGAGTGTATTACTCAAAACAGCAATCTTCATCAATAACTAACCTTCACACTGAGTGCAGTTAATAAAAGATTAATTTACAATCAATCAGAAAATTTTCAGAAAAAATGCAAGTACTCCTTCTATTCCTTTTACATGTCTACTTCTACTTACATACTAATCTTACAAAGAAATTACAATATCAATTCCAAGTCCCAATAGAACCTGAATTCCTTACAATTTTCACTGGAAAATTAAGATCTTTATCTGTTCTCTGCCCATTCACCATTAAAAGAAATCAAAAGAAACTTCATTCATCAACACAGAGTACCAATCAGTAAAAAATTTGAACTTTCAGAGCAAGAGTTGCAAAATAAATAAATAAATACCTTATGCAATGCGAATGTCCCTCCACTCACTTCTATTGTGATATCACTAGGAACATCCCGGAAAATCCTACAATAAGAAAATTGCCAATCACTATAGAAGAACAATAAAACTTGCAACTATTTTGAAAAATAACATGTAAGATGGAAAACATAGTTCTTTGTAATGAAACAAAGTAGACAACCAACCAAGAAATATACACAATTTAACTTGAAGTGAATTAAAAAATTATGTCAAAGAACAAAAGAATCAAATAAGATAGCAAAAAGGATTATAAGATACAATGAGCAGATCTCCGATATATATGAAAAGAATCAGAAAGCTTGATATAGAAATGCTAGACAGAGAATGCATTTAAAAGGATATATTTAAAATTTTAGAAACATCTTGAGGCAACAATGAAAAGTGAAAAAATAAATGACATAAAGCCATTGAAGATACAATAAGAAGAAGAAAAAAAAACAAAACAGAGAACAAAAAACAGAGGAGCGGAAGGAGAAGAAAGATGCCAAAAACATGAAAAGATACGAGCTTTTTATAAAACAAAAAACAAACCATTCATTGCATCTCTGCCTAGAACAATTGGCCAAGGAGAGCTGCTGCTGCTGCTGTTGATTGTGGTTCTTGTCCATGGAGGGAAAAACAGAGAAAAGAATGAATCCAAAGAAAGAAAAAGCAAAGCAAGAAGATAAAAAGAATGAATATAGGAGAAAGAAGGTGGGGTTAAAGGAGAGAAGAAGCGGGGAAGAAAGAGAATGAGACAGAGACGGATACCCAGTTGGAGATGTAGCTGTTCGTGTAGTTCTTTGGCCATTTTTGTCAAAGAAGTGTTCTTCAAAACCATAGATAGCAACTGTCCAAAGCAATGGGCCTCACTTTCACCCTGTTGTGGGTCATCCTTAAATTTCTCTTTCCTTTGCTTTTTTGTTCTGATTTTTTATCTCCTTCTTTATCTATCAAATATATATGCCCAAATCAAAATCTTGAAATCACTCTTTGTATTATACTAAAAAAAAATAAAAGTGAAGGAAATGTCACCGTTGTTGTTGTTGCTGGTTTAGCTATTGGCTATGCCTAAGCATAACTAAGACTCAGAGAGGGTAAAGTGGTGCTTAGCTTTTGCTTTCATGACAAAGTGAAAATAAAACAAAAAATAAAAAATAAAAAAAGCGGGAACAATTTGGTCCTTCATTTTACATTCTGCAATCTTTGCAGTTAAAAACGACTTTTGTCCCCTTTTACATCCTCTTATTCTTTTTTCCCTTTACCTGTTTGATTGTCCTTTGATCCCTATTAAAACTCAATTGGGAGAAGAGTTTGAATCTTCCCAGCCTCTTCCTAGTTTCTGAAATGTAACACCAGCACATAGCTAGAGACATGGCCCCCCAAAGTGAGCGCATTGTGCCTAGATATCTTAAGGCCTTGAAGTGACGCTTTTACTATATTAGACCATCCATTGTGCATGAAATTGGCAAGGGGGTTGCTAGAGGATAAGGGGTCCATTGTGCATGCACTAGCGCCATAGAGAGTGATGAAGAAGAACATTAGTTAGTTTGCTCAAAAGGGTAACAATTTCCCCTTGTATGTAAATTTATGTGGTATGTATTCAATCAACTCAAATTGTTATTTGAATAGTAAGTCAAATTGAATTTTTGAAATACAATGCTAGACTCAAAGAGCTCATAAGTAAATTGTATTTAAGTTCATATAATTCTAAATATTTTATATTTTATAATTTTTAAACTCATCCCATATTTAGTAATTACATAAATTATAATAAGCTTATAATAAAAAAGATAAGCCCAAACAATGACTATTAAAATATAAAATTATGCTCGTTCATTGCCTGAATAGTGACTATTAAAATATTTATCAATTGTTAATTGGATAGATGAACTCTATCTTTACCCCCATAAAAAAAATAAAAGAGAGGAGGGAGATAGTAATTGTTTTTTTCACTTGTTGACTATAATTTTATGAGAATTTTGCCGTAAGGTAGTTGAGTCTCTTTTCATTAGCATAAATCATAATTATAAACTCTTTAGCGGTAATGAATTAAGAAGTGGGTCAAAAGTTTATATCAAATTGAACCCGTGAATAGATCTTGATTTTGACTGGATTTTAGGTGCACCAATTCTCTATTTCTTAATACATCAAATTATTTGAATAAATTATTTTTTTTCTAATATACATCTTATTGGATACCTAATTAATTTTCATTTGAAGATGGATAGTATATTGTTGGGTGTTTTTAATATATTAGGAATATTAATGTATATGAATAAGAATCCTACTTGCCCTTTTTAATTTAAAATTTTTTAATATATTTGGAGTTTCTAATATTTTTATGTTTTGGTAAATCTTATTGGGTGTTCCTAATCATTAGATTATTTCACAATATTTTTTATAAACTATATACAATTTTTCCCCTTATAGTACAATATTTTATTTTTATCCTTGCAATTGGAACCATACACAACTCCATGATTTTAGTGGTCTAAAATTAAATTTAAAAATAAAATTTTTTTATTCTTTAATAAAATTAATAAGACCTTAAATTTTAAATTCTAAAGACTAAAATTTACTAATTTTATGGTTAGCGTTTCCTCTTGGCTATAACTTAAACTTAATAATAAGTGATATTTTTTTCAATAAAAATTAATTCGAGATTCTGAAAATAATTAAGCAACTTTTAGAATTTAATAATTTTTTTTGTTTTAAGAAATTATTTAATATTTCTATATATATATATATATAGATATATAATGTAGAGTGGTAAATATCATGAATAATAATTTGTTACTGGTGAAGAAATGTTGTTGGCAGGCAGACAAAGTCATTTTTAGTAGCAAATGAATATTACTAGTTAACAACCAATATTTATTGGAAAATCTTGTCTAAAGTTATGGAGATGTAACCTTCATGGTCAATATAATTTCCGTACAATTTTTGGTTGTTCAAAAATCTTATTCTTCAAAGCTGGCCATATCAATTTCACTTATCATTAGACTTAGACATTCGAATTTTCCATCAACTCATTGCTTGAAAATTTAAAATTAATATTATTATTCATTTTATTAATCGTAGATATAAAAAAAATTACTAGTAATTAAATTTTATGAAGATATGAAGTTAATTTCTAATGTATAGATTGAATATATATGAAGATATGGCCTTGGACTCGCTTGAGAGAGAGATTTTTGACATTGGTTAATGTATAAATTGATATAAAAATTAATATTTCGATCAATTTTTTTAAAAAAAAAAACTATATGTGTTAAAAATTATTAGAACTGATTTTTCGAGTGCGCAAATTGATGAATTGATGATTTATTTCATATTTGTTCTATTTGAAAAAAAAAATTGATTTAAAAAATTCAACTTAATTTGATTCTATAAATAGAGTTGAATTGAATTATTGCATAAGAATTATTATAAACGTTGTGTAAAAAGATAGTGAGTTCAATTTATTTTATTTTCGTAATTATTTATATTTATTTAATAATAATTAATAATATTAAAATTATATATCAATTTATATATTTTGTTGCTGAATCAAATTTTAATTAAAATGTTTTTACAAAATAATATATTTTTATTTATTTTGAATTATTTTCTATAAAAAATTAAATTTTATAAATTATTTTCTTTAAATTAACATGAAAAATAACAATAAAAAAAAGAATTAATATAGCACAATTTGAACAGGATTGTGGAGCATATCTTTGAATGTTATTGAAAATATTTATGGAGCAATTGGGGTCCCAAAAAGAGTGAAGACATGTCTCTTAAAGGATGTTGTAAATGGCATTTGTACCTAAAAAAGACCTATAATTAAAGATTGTGAGTTGAGAAAACATTATCCAATAGCACTATACATATTTATATATTTATATTTGCATGTCTCACTTCGACATCTAATTGATGAAAGAATGCTGCCTTTTGTGAAGTAATAATTCTTTTTTTAATGGAATAAAGAGGATTAAGATTTTTGAAGTTCAATAATTTATTTAAATTTTTAGATCAAATTGTATAATTTAAGATCTTATTTATTTATATATCGTGGAAAAAATTATGCTTAAATTCAATTTCAAAGTAATAAAGTAAATACATTTTTATGTTAAAAAGATTAAAAAGCATAGATCAAATTCAAATATTATTTGTCTAAATGTTATTTGAGAGTTTTATGTGATTGTATAGTTAAAAAAAGCATGGGTTAGTGCTTATTATATATTCTATACATAATCATTATTTTTAAATTTATTAATATATTAATAAACAATTTTTATTTGAAAAAAATAAAATATATAAATATAATATCTTAAAAATAGTTAAAACAAAAATCATCATACGAAGTAAAAATAACAAAATCAAAATCAAAAATAAAGAAATTAAAAAACAAAAACATATTTAAAAAAAAGGTAAAAATTATAGTATTATATTGTTTCTGAATTTTAATTATGCTTTTAATTTATTTCAGTATCTTGATATATTAGATGAGTTTAAATTTATTTTAATTTTAATAAAATTTAAGAAGAGAAACATTTTTTTTTTAAAAAAAAGTGATTTATTCACTCATTGCATAAGTTAAGAGATGGAAAAATAATTTAAAAATTTTGAAAGCATAAAAAAAAATTAAAAGATTTTCATATATATATATATATAATGTTAAAAAAAAAAAAAAAGAGGGCAGTTGCCCCTTTTCTACAAGTTTACAACTAGCTTGGCGGCTGAAAGAAACAAAGAAAGAAAAACACAATGTAATTCATTTTTTTGCTAGATATACTACTCTCGATTGTATTAATAAAAAAAAATTAAAAATCCAATCTTGCGATTCATTCAAAAGTAAAATAATTTTTCAATAACATTTAATGGACAAGTTGAGTGTAATACAAATAAAATTTTATTCTTTAATAAACATATATTTATATGTGCAAGTTTTCAGAGCACGTAATCCCACTTATGAACATATAAATCCAATTTAATTGGAATTAGTGAAACTCAGTCTCCTTTTTAAAATGATTAAAAAAATACAATTAGACTAATTTTGATAAAAAAAATTAAAAGAAATAATTATATAATAATTGTATATGATTATATTTTACAAATAAATGAATATTTATTTTCAATTAAAAATCTACTTGAATATTTTCAAGCAGAATGAGATTGGAGTAAATTAAGAATGGCAATAGGAGAGGGTGAAAGTTGGAGTAAATTTAAGGATGGTAACATAACAGGGTGAAAGCGAAAGACAATCACACAATATCCACCTCCATCCTCACCCCCCTTAAACAGAGAGATTTACCCCAAGTTCTACCCCCTGCGAAGATGCAAAGAACAGGATCTACTATCCCATAACCAAACTTAAGAGTGAATCTAAATATAAACCTGAATTCAAATCCGAAAGCATGCAACTTTTGGTACTGTTTAACGAACTTCACTTCACAAAAGTTGATGTGGAATAAAACACCCTCAATTCAAATTTGATTCGAGCGGTGATTGTGATGAATTTGGAAGATTGAATAATGCACAAGCACTAGCAGATTCTCTAAAGAAAACCTGAAAATCAGGTACTAGACAAAACCACATCTTGACTGCCCACATTCATTGCAATAATGTCATCTTTGAAATATGGAAACATAGCTTCATTACATTGCTATCCCACTCCAATTTTTTTATACTATAAACTTATTTTTCTCCTTCCTTTTACTAAAATCTTGTCCCTTCCAATATCAATCTCCGAAACAAAATGTTCATTTCATTTTCTTATGTACACTTTCAATCAATTTAATAATAACACACTTGAAAAATATGCCCTTGTAGATTGGTCTTTTATAAAAATATAAGAATTCAAATTTTTCGTTCTATCATCAATACTGGCTCATAAAAAGAAAAATAAAATAAAATAAAACGTAACTATTGGAAGAAAAAAGATAAATATATAAAGCATAATATAAATCATTAATTTATGTATAAAATGAGACTTGCCTACCTAATTTAGGCAAAATCTTTTATTTTATTTTATTTTCCTTTCCTTCTGCTTTATAATGACTTTCATTCTATTGAAAGTTCATTTTTCATTTCTATCTTTTTCCTTTGTTGGGATAGTTTTTACCTCATATCTTTAGTTTTTATTCTTTTGATGTAAGTCATCTTGTTTTTTTTTCTTTTTCCCTGATAATCTTTCATCACTCATCATTAGTACAAGTTTAACTCCTACTTTGATATTCCACCTTTTTCCCCAAAAAAAAGTGATAAATTTTAGTTAATAATAATAATAATTTATTTTTTTAATTTTAAGTTCATATTTCTTTACAATGATAATATGAGATATTACCTAAAAAATAGCATACATGTATCACTTAAACAATAAATAAACGAGTTAAAATCTCTTTTTTTCAATATTAAAAAAATAAATTATAGGGTTTAAAAAAATAAATTATAGTGACAAATGCAAAATAGTAAAATAAAATATTTGATCTTATGAATTTTAAATCCTACATTGAATAAGAATTTGAGATAAAAAAAATTTTCCTCATAATTTTCTTTTATATATAAAAAATAGTGGAGAATTTCAATTGTTTGGCATCAAATCAATCAAAACTCAAATTCTTTAATCATTTTGTGAAATTATCATCTCACTCTCCCCTTAAAAATGAAAGCAAAGATATAAAAGGTCAAAAAAGAAAAAAAAACATTGGAAAGGGTAAAGGCACGGAGGTGCGGCTACTTTTTTAATAATTCTAATAATTTTATATGATAAAAAAAATCACCACCCTTGGCTAGAGGGTTATTGTGATGAGCAGGACCAAAACCAATGGGTTCCACATCTTATATACACAATTATTACATTTTATAGTATATTATAATTATTTGATATGATATCTCCACCCACCACCACCGTCACCACCACCACCACCGTCACCACCACCACCCACCACCAGTATTCCTTTCATGTACATAACAACAAAAAATTTTCTTGGTTTTGAGTCAAAGTCTTTTGGCATGCATGGTCAATTTGTAGCTAGCCACAGACAATTAGACATAAGCATGCATAGAATATGGGTCATAAAATTAAAAAAAGATGCCTTTAAAGTTTAGGACTGTAGGGTTATTTTCTTATATATAGCATTATTTTCATATAAGCTATGAGTTTTTTTTAAAGTTTTATTAGAGTAGTATTTGATTTCTACCTACATAAAATTATTCACAAAGTCAACATATATATTCATATTCACTTGATTAGTCTTTGATACCATGGATCCATGTTTTCTCCCTTTTTGTTTTCTTCATTTGCTCCATTGACACATTAAGCAATTACAACTAGATTCCAAAATTAAGATATGCAACATTATATTTTAAAGATATTTGAGTACAATTGTAATTTCTCTTTTCTTTTTTTTTTTTGCTATAAGCCTATTTTATATATAAATAAATTAAAATTTTTAAATAACAAAAATATTGAGTAAAAATTGATATGATTCTGAATATGATCGTATCCAATCCTAATTAATAATTATATATAATTTCTCTTTTATTCGCAAATAAAACAATTAAGAGATGAGATTTTTCACAAAAAAATCAATTTTTAATTTTAAAATTATTGATTTTTTTTTGTTAATTGAATTTAATAGGATCAATTGATTTTTTCTTAAAAAAAAAGAAAAGAAAGAAAGAAAATCAAAATTAATTAGAAAAATTGGGATCCAAAGTCTCTATAACATATCACATGATACATAGCTTATCATATATAATGTTCCATTCTAAAACATGTGTAATTAATAAAAATAGGTGAGTTTGTAAGTTCATCCATAAACAAAGTCACTATCAAATATATCATGCCTCTATTTGCATGCGCTATCTACTTCTACTCATTCCTCAAATACTTTCATCATTTATTTACTTTTTATTTATTTATGGACCAACATCACACATTAATAAAGGCATCCTATGTTACCCATATATCCAAAAATTATTATTTTTTGTTATTATTACTACCATTTATTTGTAATTTGTAAAATTTCTTTAACAAGTTTTACAAGTGGGCCTATGGCCCAATGACTTTATCTAAACCTACTTTTACTGTAGTTGGAGAAGGCCCAAAGTTGAGTCCGCGGTTTGTTCTCTATCAATATCATTAGGAAATGTAATGGTATGCTATTTTTTTTTAATTTTTTAAAAATATTTTAAAAATTTTAAAAATACTCTTCCAGTCTTTCTTTAAGTTCAATCTTTTTTAAAGTTAATGAAAAATATATCTATATGTGTCTCTAATATATTATATATCATGTAATCATATATTAAATGTATATTTTGAATATATAAATTGTTGCAAATTAGAATTAAAATTTTTTGAATTTAAATTTAGATTTCAAGTCAATTCAAGAAAAAAAAGGAGAATGTAATTTTTAAAAAATATATATTTTTTAAAATATCTTTATCCATACTTAAAAATAATATTAACATAAATATTTTCATTTTTTTATTAGAAAAAAAAAATATTTCTATTTTTTTCATCAACAAGGATGATTTTTTAAAGCATGCATGAAGGCCAGCACCCACTTTCTAGAAAATAAAGCCTGATATTATTCCCCAAGTTCCTATTTTAATTGATTTTTTGACTTAGAAACTAAATATATAGGCCCGACAACCAAAGCGAGGCTATTGTTTTGAGAAATTTAAAACAATAATTTAGGGAAAAAATTATAAATATATTATAAAAACTTGGTAAAATAGTTTATACAGTTATTTTTCGGTATGCAGTAAGTATGTATTCAATATATTTTTAATATGTTAATATATTTCAAAAAAATATAATAAAAATAATATTTTTATAAATTCAAAAAATAATAAATAATAAAAGGAAAATAAAAATAAAATTTTAAAAAATAATCTCTCCATTATGTACAGAGTTTTTTCTCCAATTTTCTTTTGATTAAAAAAAAGAACCGAGAGGCCAACAACAATGGCCAGAAAACCTAGAAAAAATCGAAGTTCATATGTAACCAAACTAATTTGAATAAGTGTTAGATTACATCTTGAAATTATTGCAAAGTAGAAACAACAGCATCTTCTTCACTTTGGACCAATGCAATGGACTGGTCTTCGTGGTTTCGACGCAGTAATAGTAAAGCCGAAAGCCCAAATCAAAGCCAACATGCACACAAACAACAGGAACAAGAAGAGTTTCTAGGAGTCACCCACCAATTAATCGATCATGTCAAGTCCTTCACAATTGATACATTCAAGAATTTCCCACTCAAAGGTACAAATTTTAATCATAACCAGCCAACAATTTTTCATAGAGAAAGCCTTCTCTAGGCTTAAATGCGAATTCTTGTTCTAATTTGCGTTGTGGGTTTTGCTTGATTCTTTTCTTTGTAGATGAAGAAGAGGGAACTAGTGATTCTAATTTCAGTATTGAAACCACCACTACAGAAACAACAGCATCGGCTAATACTCGAAAGGATCTCTCTTTATGGCAGGAGAGACATGCAATTCTCATTCTTTCTAAAGTCAAGGTTTTATTTCTACTTAGCCATTTATAGTAATATTTTGCAACTACTTTATAGTTGTTACTGGTTTTATTTCTACTTAGCCATTTATTTTAATATTTTGCAGTTACTTTATAGTTGTTACTGGGTTGAGGATTTTTAACTTGAGTACTTTTGGTGGTCTGGGTTTTTCTCTAGGAACAAGGGAATGTGCTATAATTTGAACTTTCTATGCGGAAAATTATTAGCCATAGGAGGGGGAAGAATAACTGGAAATTCCATGTTTGATAGGGGGTCAGTTATCAGTTTCAATGGTTAATGGTCTTTTTGAAAGAGAGTTGCTGGCAACTGATGCGCATTTGACTATTTGTGAGTTGGAGAAAGAGAAAAATCAGTTGTATTGTGTGACATTGATGTGAAGGTTGGATAAAGATTAGCAAATATTGGTGAACATAAACGATGTGTGAAAAATGATTTGATTGAGCCAGGAAATGTTGATTCTGGACTTTTTGGGGGATGCATAGAATTTCTGCCCCATGCTATTGTGGTGTGGCTGTTTTGTATATAAAGGCTGTTTGCATACCTTGTTTACGCATTAACCATTGAAATGGGGGGTAAAGTATAAATTATAATATTGAACTGGGACTAATGATTTCATTTTCTTGATCAGTCTTTTGAATGCATCATATCATCTTTATATAAAGCCATTTCTTAATTCTTTACAATGTCATGCGGATTTGTATATGTGCGTCTGTGTATGTTATGGAACTCATTAATCTTCAAATCAATAAAAACATTAAAAAAAAACAAGTATCTACACAAATAGAGAGAAAAAAATTACTTATTGTTTGGTTTGTATGACTTGGACCACACTTTATAAATCTCCTGGATCTGCCACTGTATTGTTTACATGTATTTACCAAAATGAAGGTTGCCATGATCACAAGCATTAAGAAGATCTAACTTGTAGTAATTTAATTCCTATGACAGTGAAGGCGTATTTTTATATATGAACGAAAGAAAGACCAAGGAAAATTAATGCAGAAATGTGGCATTTTGAAATGTGCATTTAGAAGATGATAATTCTATTTTTATTCATCTTTAAAACTTCTTGGTATTATGTCTATTTATTTTTATTACCTGCTGGCATGGCAGTTTATTTACTTCAACTTACCAAAAGAATGATTGTTGTTTTAAATTCTCTTGCTTCCCCTTTTGTTCTTCCTTTTCTCTCCAGGAACTTTCACAACTTCGATTTATGCTATGCCCTCGCCATTTGAAGGAACGAGATTTTTGGAGGATTTATTTTACACTTGTCAAGAGCCATTTAGCTGAGTAAGCTTTACTAATTTTCAGGAGTTTAATCTCATTTGAAATTTATTCGATGGAAATTGTTTTTGTACTGTTCCCTTATCAGTCAGATCCTTCTTGAATCATTTTGTTTTAGTGGACACTGGACAAGGCTTAAATCTGTGTGAAGAAGAAGTGTTTAAGCACATGTATCATTCTGTTCTAACAAAACTGGTTTTCTATTATTGAATTTCAAGCATAGTTTACACCAAACTTTAAAGTCTGGGCAACAACTTAAATTCTTCGACACTCTTCTCTTTTGTAGAAATGATGGGGCTTGATGTCAATACACATTCTTCTGTTCAGTATTTCGGCATTCTATGATACAAAAACTGACCAATGTTTTTTGTTTCTGAAGGTGTTGTCTATCTTTAAACTGAATTATTGACATATATATGTATTGGTTTAATAAAGATAATACTTTTTTTATACCATATCTACTTCATAGTACTGGAGTTGCTTACACATGAAAATCGAAACAGTTAAATATTTTAACTTTTCAATTCAGTTGTAGACTTCTGCTCATGTAAGTGTCATAGGTATATTAAGTTCTTGACATAGTCATTATTGCGTACATAATTATTATATTACATTAAAACTTAAATGGGATGCATATCGATGTCATGTTAATTGGAATAGAGATATATGGGAATTGGGTACATGAAAAGTCTTTTAATGTAACTAAGGTTCTGTATGAGTGGGTGGGAAGAGAAAGAGTATTGGAGAACCTGGAAAGTGAAGTATGGCTGCCCTGGGAAAGGGACAGGGTGTAGGTATCAGGACTTGAATTTTAGTTTCCTTCAGGCTTGCTGCTACTCTTGTATGTGATTTGGTTGACTAAGTTGTTATAGGATAGCAAGGCTTAAAAAGTTTGCTGATGGACAAAAAACCAAAGTGAATAATAATAAATAGAAGTTTTATTGTCAGCTGAAAGGTTGAGTAGTCAATTTCTAGCGGACTAGTGAAGAACCTTTAAGACTTGACTCAATTAGGTTATTGAATCGTCTTGTTGGGATCAGCTGTATGACTTTTTTCCTCCATTTAGGTTGGCATAGGGCTATGTCCATGTGTGGCTGTCACCCATTGCAACCCTTCTCTTCTATCTGACACTTTGAGAGTGTCTATGCTTGATGCAACTGAAGTAATGTATCATTCACAGGCAGAGTTTTGAAGCATCTTTTGAAAAAAGATGAATTTTTTTCCAATCTTCAATGTCAAGTTCATAGTAGTATATTTATTGTGGAGGTATCAATACAGATAAAAAAAGTTGAAGAGTGATTCAATATGAAGTGTATTGGAGGCTCCATTAGAGCAACACAAGTCCAGTGGGCACCTGAGCTTTTGTTTACAGATGCAACTGCATTTCTTACAAGTAGGACTCTCTTATGTATTGTGGGAATCACAATTTGTGCTTTCTTACCATGATAATCTTTTGAATAATGAGGATTCAATGTTAGGGATTGAACATGCATGTTTGGAACATATATCAGCCCACAAGTGACCGTAGCATATAAGATAGGCTCAATTTGCAAACAGATAACCTTTTGATTTCTTCCCTGAGGGAAAATCCTGTTTCCTGATAGACACTTTATTGCTTTTCTAATCTTTTAACAAAGAAAACATCTCTAAAGAAATAATTCAAAAGGTATGGTTGATTACACGGTTGCCTTTTCTGCTGCCACTAAAGTTTTGGTACTACAATGTGAATTTAGCTCCAGCTTAATCATAGGTGCATGTTTTCTTTTCTCCCCTTATTTTCATTAACCCTTTACCAAATTGCAATTAAAGTTTAACACGGTAAGCAATTACAAATTGCTCAATCTCATCAATATCACAAGCTTATCTCCTGGCTATCGTGAGATTCATGATGGCTATTGCCTGTTCTTTCAATTGCATAATTGCGTATTGTCTTCTCGCTCGCACACACGCATGTATGATTTGTCCATATATTGATTTGCACATCCAAGTACAACACGTATGATTTGTCCATATATTGAATTGCACATCCAAGCACAAAAGTGACTTTTTGGTTCTTGGGTTAATTAACAGGTATGAGCTGCAGGCTGTAAGACTAGCAAAACTTAAGAGGATGGAGATGGAGAATGAAAAATCTTCAGATTCTAGTGCGATTGAAGTTGAAATGGCTGAAACAAAGCAAGCAACAAATTCAGAACTTCCAACTCCATGAGATTGTTCCCTCTCAATCTTGAGTGGAAGCATTGGTGCATGTGTTGGTCTAGTTTTGCTTTGTACCCTTTCTGTATTGATCAAATTTTATTTGGAAAAGGAACTGCTTCATCTTGATATTGGCTGGGAATGGTCTGTTTGAGTACATTTCATCTAGCATGCAAGTTGACATGCTTTAGTTTGATCTTTCGTAAGATCAGTTGCTAGCAGCCGGAAGGGACATTTTGGAGGTCATCAAATGGGGAGTGTGAATATATCTGGATCTTGAAAAGATGTCTGAAAACTTTTTTTTCCAGTGGGAAATGCAAGCTTGCTACAACAAGCGGAAGTTAATCAATCCTTCAAACCTTGTGATTTAGCAATAACACTCGTACCAGTTGCGTATCCATTTTCAGTCAAATTCTTCACAAGTTGTTAAGTTACTGAAAATGAAAAATCAATTACATGAATGATATAAGCAAATTACAAATTGAATTATACATAAATTTCATTTCTTACGTGATTTAGGAACTATAGAAACTAGCTCTGTGGATTGTATATTTCATCATTTCACACTCTCGAGGAAGCTATTTGTGGTGAAACAAGATGATATTTGGTTATTAGTTACTTCTTGAGCTGATTTTGTTTGATTTAATGGATATTGGCTTCATATGCTATATGTTGAGATGGGCGATGGATAAAGAATGAGCTGCATTTTGGTTAAGGATGAATTTGATTAAACAACTCATTCGATTCCTAATCTTTTTAAACTTGGCTTTCTTTCTAGTCCCTGCCATGATTGGCCTTTGAATTGGAAGTGATGGAGAGGGACTGAGATTAGGAGGATTATGTTAACAAGGTCTGCAGAAAAGCGAATATATTTGCGGATTTTCCCTGCAAAATTGGCTTTTCAGTCAGATTCTGGTATATATTCTTGGCTGTGGATTCCTATATTTGGATATTTATTTTTTATATTTTTATTGAAATTGTATTTATTTACAAGAATAATTTTTCAAATCACTATCATATTTTATTTAATTTAATTAAATATAAACTTGAAATAATAAGATTTTTTTATCTAGCCGTTCTTTATATTTTCAAGAAAAATTAAGAGGGTATTTCTTAAAACTAGAGCTTTTCAGCTTATTGTGAATAAATAATTTTTAGATTATAATCAGATTAAAAATAAGCAGTTAAGCGTTTCTGTAAACTAGTTAATAATCAGCTGATAATCAGTTTATAATCAGTTAAGTGTTTCTGTAAAATCAGTTTATAATCAGTTTTTAATTGTAAAAACTGTCAAAATGACCAAACTGTCTCTGAGTTTATTTATTGTATAAAAATGATTTTTTAAATGTCAATTCAAAATTTATTTTGCAATAATAATAATAATGATAATAATAATAAAATTTATTTAAGAAGAAATGTAAAAAAATTTTGATGGGAACTAAAGTGTATAGGGTGGGCAAATTTGGAATATTGAATATTAGGTAGGGATAGTATGGTCTTTTATTTGGTCAAAACTGCTTAAAAAATAAGTACTTAAAAAAAGTAACAAAACCCAACTTTTAAAAAACTTATTAAAATCATATTATAATCTACTATTTAAGTTTTCAGAAACACTTAAATAAACAACTTATAATCTAAAAACTGCTTATAATCAGTTTTGACCAGCTTTTAAGTTTTGAGAAACAACCTCTAAACGTGTCTATAATTCAATAATTATAAAATTTATATCATATGTATGTTTGCTCCTTGACCTAGAAACTAGAGGGTCGATATTTATTCTTCTCAGATATCTTGAAAATGGATTGAGATGTTGATTTTTCTCTTCTTCTTTTTTTTTCTTTCTTTTAAAGGAAAATATGAATATGCATAAATTTTAGTTTGGAATGAAAGTGAAAATAAAAATGGGTAATTTTTATTACTACTGTTTTGTTAAATAAAATAAATAAAGGTAATAGGAATTTTATTATCCCCATACATTTTCTATATGAAAAAACAGAACATACAAAATTAAATTAATTTTTTTCATTAATTCTCTTCATTTATTAGTTCTTCTCATATCTCTTGAAAATTGACTGAGATGTTGATTTTTTCTCTTTTTTTTTTTCTTTCTTTTAAAGGAACTATGAAGAAATGTGCATAAATTTTAGTTTAGGATGAAAGTGAAAATAAAAATGGGTAATTTTTATTACTACTGTTTACTTGGACAAAATAAATAGAGTAATAGGAATTTTATTATCCCCACACATTTTCTATATGAAAAAATAGAACACACAAAATCAAACTAATTTTTTCATTAATTCTCTTCATTTATTTTCAAAAATAGTTATTTATTTATTGATTATTTATATCTTATATTATATATTTTCTTATTAATTAAATTAATGCATATTATTTTCATAAATAAAATTTATAAACTGCCAGTTACGAATTTATTATAACATTTTTTGTTAATCTTTTATTTATTAAAATAAAAATAGTTTCAGTTTTATTATAATCTAAATAGTTTTAAAAGGAATTGATTTCAAGCTAGATCAAATAAAATAAATAAATAGTTATTTTGGTTGTGATTCCAAAACATTAAGTGTTATGCCAATTTCTGCTTTCCCACTAATCATTGTTCTTTGTTAAATTCAGGGCGAAGGTATGTTGAAGAGAATGAGACAGTTGCCTCCTTCTCTTTTTGAAAATTTATATATATGTATATATAATATTTTTAAAAAATTTTAAATTATTTATTAATTTTTTTAAAAAATTTTAAATTACCCCCTCTTTTTTTTAAATTTTTACAAGAAATGAAAAAAATACAATAAATTATTTATTCTATATACAATAGTTCTCTTTTAAAGAATTGACAAAATATTAATAATATATAAATATAAAAAAATGGATACATTTTTTAACTAAATTAATTTGAACACATTTAATGAATTAAAGAACTCATTTATTTTAATTATTTTTTAATATATTATATTCATTATTTAATTTTTTTCTCTTTATTTTATTTTTGTTATGAAAAATTGTATAAATTTAAAATTATGTACACATATATATTAATAATTTTTTATTAATTAATTTTTTAATAATAAAAATATATTATTAATAAATTTATAAAATACTATTAAAATAAAATAAAAAATAAATAATTACGAAAAAGTTAAAATTTACAAAAAAAAAATTTGTCTCTCTTTATTTCAAAGCCTGGTTTCGTCCCTGGTTAAATTCCTATAAAGATATAACTAACTAAGCTTGATCTATGAGGTGTGCATTGACTCGCATTTTTTAAATCCCATCTCTAGTGTTTAATTTTATTATTAGAACTATTTTTTTATCGTAACAAGTTGAAAATCATTAAAAGAAAAGGGAAATAAAGACTGTCTTGAGTAGCCAAAATACAAAAGACAATCTTTCCCTTTTTGCTTAGAAACAAAATAAAAGATCTCTCAATAAAAAGGCCATAAACAAACAGAAGAGTGGCCAAAAACAAAATAAAGATCAAAGCCTTGAAATGGCTCATGAACAGATGCAAGCAATCATAATGGAAGAAGAAAACCAGCCCATACCAAACATTCAATCCTAGACATGGAACTAAGGAACAATCCTATATATGAAGCTAAGACTAAGAAAGAGAACCAGTTGCACAAAAGAGAAAAAAAAATGTATAAGAACTTAGATGTAAGTCCTAGCATTATTTAATGTTAGAGGTACTTTCTCTTGAAGAAATTTGAAATCTAGTAAACATTTATCAACATATGACTTCTTATACAAAGACAATAGTAATTCTTATTTTATTATTTTACCTCCCATTTTATTAATTAAAAAGTGATTTAACACTAAAGATAAAGATTACAATCTTAATAGCATATTTATTATAGGGTGGTGCTAAATGATCACAAGATTGTGGCCAAAAATGAGTAAAAAGTCTCATTTATACTTACTTTTTGATTTAGATGGCTTGTAAAATGTCTAACATTTCCTTTATACATTCTCTCTCCTACAAACTTCACATTTTAGGTCATTTACATTTTCCCACATTTTGAGCATACAACTACATTTAATACTACTCCATATGTCATTTCATTTCTCAAGTCATGATTAATCTTGACTTTAATTTCACGTTTTTTTATTAGTAAAAATTAATCACATTGCCAAATAAAAATAATTTTATAACATATTCCTCTTTATTACTTTTTTTTCCAATAAAATATTTTATATAATATATCATGTAGTTAAATTTTTATAATTCAGTATCAAATGTATAATAAATTTAATAATTCATAAAATAAAGTTATATAATATTAAATAACTAATAATATATTTAATTTAAAATAATTAATTATGTTATAAATATAAAATAATGTAATTAACCATATAATAGTTTTAATTCAAAGTAATAAAATATGTTACAAGTATAAATTTATGTAATTTTACTATATAATATGTTTATTTTAAAGTAATTAACTACGTTATAATAATAAATTAATATAATTGATAATATAATATGTTTAATTTGGAGTAATTGACTATATTATGAATATAAATTAATATAATCTACTATATTTATAGTTTTAACATGGATATTAATGTAATTGATTATGTTATAAGTATAAATTTATAATAATTAACTATATAATAAATTTATTTTGGAGTAATTGACTTTGTTACAAATATAAATTAATATAATTGACAACATAATAAATTTAATTTGAAGTAGTTGATTATATTACTAGTATAAATTAATGTAATTCAGTATATTATATATTTAATTTGAAGTAAATTAGTGTAATTAACTGTGTTATAAATATAAATTTATATAATTCACTAAATAATATGTTTAATTTGAAGTAATTGACCATATAATATATTTAATTTGGAGTAATTGATATGTTATAAATATAAAATAATATAGATGACTATATAATCAGTTTAATTTGGAATAAATTAATGTAAAGTGTAAAGTTATATAATTGACTATATAACAAGTTTATTTTAGAGTAATTGACATCGTTACTTTATAAATTAATATAATTGACAATATAATAGGTTTAATTTAACGTAATTGACTATATTATAAGTATAAAATTAATATAATTAACTATATAATAGGTTAATTTGGAGTAATTAATTACGTTACGAGTATAAATATATGTAATTTTACTATATAATAGGTTTATTTGAAGTAATTGACTATATTATAATTATAAATTAATATAATTTATAACATAATAGATTTATTTTGGAATAACTGATTATGTTACAAGTATAAATTAATATAATTTCGTTATATTATAGATTTAATTTGGAGTAAATTGATGTAATTGACTATATTATAAATATAAATTTGTGCAATTTATTATATAATAGGTTTAATTTAAAATAATTGACTATATTACAAATATAAATTAATGTAATTAGCAATATATAGATTTATTTTGGAGTAATTTACAAATTAAATAGTAATAAATAAATTATTTTTGCTTTGATTTGATTTTATTAATTTTATTAATTATATATAGTTAAATAATTTGATTTTTACAATTAAATATTATATAATTTCTAATTCATTTGAAATTAACATATATTACTTCATTTACCATAATGTACCACATATCTCTTATTGTATTACTGATCTATAGTTAGAAATTTTGGTTAACGAATTTGAAATTAATAATGAAATATATTATGTATATCAATTAATTATTATTGACCCTTTTATACTTCATCTTTGTAAATCGATTTTTCATTGAAATTTAAATTTATTCATGGAAATTTTATGTATAAATAAATAGTCATTAAATTAATTTTTAAATGATTTTTTAAGAAAACTTGGAAATTTTTTTTAAATTGAGATATTCATTTCCATATTTTTAATAAGAGAAACAAAATGTATCCAAAAGTTATAAAATCATGCATGGGAGGCTATAATTAAAATCTAATATTTAACTTGATAAATTTGTAAATGTAGCCTACACTCATATAGAAAATTTCATGCTATAAATAATTAACATAATTTTAAGAGTGAATGCGAATATTTAGTTTTTATTAATATTAAATTTTTTTATTTAATTGCTAAATTTGCTAAATTTCTTATAATTTGCAGTATTTAATTTTTTATACATAAAAAATATCGGTATTAAGTTTGATTTTTATCATATCTATTTAAATTAATCTATAATTCAATTATTCATGTTATATTATAGGCTTAATTTAGAGTAGAATTAATTAAATTAGATTTTACAAGCTAGTATTGACAAAATAATTAAGAGTTATTATTCAATTATCAAAGATAATGACATCTAGCTAACTATAAAATATGAATTAATTGGGCCATTAGACATATATCATGTGACTTAAAAAAATTAAAAAATTATAGAATATTTTAAAAAATATAATATTTCATATACTTTGTTTTTGTAATTGAAAACTACATATTTTCAATGTATATAATTTAATATTGGTATATGGGGCAAAATAAATTTTTCGTTTTAGAGCCAAAATTATTTATTCAAATTATTTTAATAATTAGTGAATTTTGAAGATTGTGTAATGGGAAATTAAAATAGATTGAGAAATGAAAAAGTCCACCTCAAAAATGATAAACAATTAATTACTGTAATTTAGGAGGAAAAATCAATATTAAGGACATCAACATAATTTGATTTTTCTGGCTAATTTCTGTCAAATGATTTCTGGCCAACAAGCTTTTTCCTTTATTATATTAGCTAATCGAGTAACTCTAAAAAAAATTACATTTAGTATATTTTGTAGTTTAAAAATTCAAAATGCCTTTACAGTACTAATTTCATACTTCTAGTAATCAGCTTTTGATTTGATAATATTAGAGTCCTCTACGTAATTAATAAATTTATAAAGAGGTAATAGTTTTTGAATTTGAATGTCAATTGTAGTGAAGAGTGTAAAAAAATTACACTTGTAGTTAGGATTTTTAAATGTGTTAATTAATATTTAATGTTAGAAATATTTTTTTTTCAAAAAATAAATTGAATGTCAACAAATATTAAATACACATATACTTATTTCCGAATTAAATTAATAGGTACATTTTTTTTATATATTTTATCTAGTTGCTGGAGTAATATACACATATTTAATATTATTTATTAAAAATATTTAATAAATTTAACAGTATAATTAAAAGAATATATATAAATTTACATTTCCAACTTAAATAACTTTTTTTTAAAATAATTCTTTCGTGATTATGACTACTAAGCAAGTAGTCTACTCCCTCACCGACAGACATAATGATGTTGACAACTCTCCATCTCTGGAAGCCATTTCTAAGCTTGAAATTGATATTTGTCTATGAAAAGTATATAAACACATTTTTACGGTTTTGCATCATTATCTGCTTTCACCACATAAATTCAAAGTAGATTTCAAAAAAGTAATATAACATGCAGAAGCTGCTGAAAAAGACCTTGCATTTAGCTCTCATGTCTTCATCTGAAGAACTCACACTCCCTGCAACAAATTTTTCAAAATTATATGCTGAAATAATGTCTCAATTCTGAATTTGTTTTAATGTTGTTGGACTTGGAAGTAGAAATTGAACAGTGATGTTTCAATTATTCACTCCTGAAAATAGTAATTCCCATCAGCATTTCTATGAACGCTAAATAGCTAGAAAAAAAAAAAAAAGGGCAAGATGCAACTACAGGCATGAATTGAAGAAAAAACAAAATAAAAAATAAAAAAGAGAAGATAATAAAATGCAAGTTGAAGATATAGCAAAAACCTGTGATGCCAAAAACATTGCAGAGCCGTACTAATGCCCCATGTGAATAGGCAAACACACTAATGCAGGGCTCTGTGTATTAATGCACATTCAATTAATGCCCCCTTTGACAACCTTAACATATTTACCACCACTACTTGCTTTGTTTCAGAGATAAGAAAGAAAATCACAGGCAAAATATTTAAACAAGAATCAAGAAAAAGAAAAAGAAAAACTCCACTGCCAAAAAGAACCTGAATTTCTGAAGTAAGATTCTACAGAACAATCCAAGGCTGCAACAACCCCACCACCAGCAGCAACCCACCACAACCACAAGCACCACCACCTCCTCCACCACCAGTGAGTTTCAAATGTCCAAACCATAAAGGGACCAGTAGTTCCCTTATTCAAACAAGATAAATTTTTAATCACAAGGTGAAAAACAAAAAGAAGAGGGAGAGGGGAAATAGTACTGTTAACCCTAGTGCTCTTTGACAGGTAGTTAAATAGAGTGGTCCTATATATGATCATACATTCAAGAACATTTATATCTGATAGAAAATTTCAAGAAAAATTGAATGCAATTAAGGAGGCAAAAACAGTACTTAACCATCTAAACTAAACATTAGTTCAATATCTAAACAATCAATGAAACTGTCCTTCACAGCATTGACACCCCCATCAGCATATCTCACAAAAGTGGAGCCAAATAGGGCAGAAAACAATCTTATGTTAGATACAGGCTCAGAAACATCACCATCAAAACGTAAATTCAATGCAGGTAATGTTTGGTTGCATCAAAACAAAAACAAAGGAAAAGACGAGCACATATAATGAAAAATGAGTTACATTTATTACTAAAAAGAGCATTCATAATTCGTCTCTAAGTATAGACAAAAGTAAAATCATAATAAATGAAAAAAAAAGAACAAAAAAGTGAAGAAAATCTGCAACTAGATATACCTCCTAAAATTACAATAATGAAACATCTAAATCCTAAGCTATATGTTCTTCCCCCCATTCTCCTCTTCGATGATTCCTTTGTCTTTTCTCCTTAACCAAATAATTTGATTCCATAACTGGCTAAATATATAACTCCATTAGCTGTGTTAGATTTCAAATATTTGAATTATGCATCCTCCATGCTCTGATTCTCTTTACATGGAAGGCTGACAGAACATACCAGACTGACCAAAGTCCGTACCTCCTTCAAAACCCTTTAGCATGAAATAGGAGAAGTTATGGGGAGTTGAAAGCTTTAGTGACAAGATTCCACTTATGGAATCACTTGAACCCATTCATAGCGTCCATGCAGGGGAAAATCATTCACAACATCGAAGTTGTACCTGCAAAATTCCAGTAGACAGATAAGAAGCCTTATCTAAGCTTAATTGGAAGTGCAACACAGCCTGTTACAGCAATCTAGTTGAAATAAACAATTTTTTCATTTTTTTTACTTTGCTCAATAATTTGTGTGCTATGTATCATATAAAATATACATGAACTATAGTATATAATTAAGAGTGGGATAAACCATAGAATCGTACTTCTCAATGAATTGTCTCCGTTGCTTCTGTTCTGCACAGGTAAAAAATTCTTCCATTTCATGCGTTGTCGGAATATTTCTCTGTATGTCATTCCTAACTCTGCGGTTAGTTACAGTAGAGCTTGTTTTTCTTGTGGTGGAACCTGGGGTTCCAATGGTATCTGAGTCTCTTATGAAGCTGCACGGTGTGCTTTCTCTAGTGCTCCTGCTTAACAATGTAGTAAATCAAAATAATGCCATTATATGCGATTAATTGTAATGCAAAATTCATATGAAAGTTATTTCTCTGTTCCAAAATAAATAAATTCAAAATTTCTTCCCAAGCAATAACTGAAAAGTTGAAATAGAAAATTAAACTAAAAATAAAATTGAAATCAATTAATTGCCCTATTATTATGGAAAAGGAACTTGCGCAAAGAAAGTAAGTAGCACTATTAACAACATCCAATTTGGAAGTCAGAGCCACAAAATGAAAGCAAGAAAACTGAAATCTTTTGTCACTTACTGATAGCCCTAAAACAGAGTATCCCATATAAACGTATCAGTCTGTAACTAGGTCCCATGAATATGATATATCATATCCACTAGCACAAACGAGGCAGAAGTGTGTCATTGGAACCAGTATCGCAACCCAAAAAAAATATATACTCAGGAAACCCAAACCCAGCTACTATGGTGATTCAAACAAAGAATATCAGAAGCACTCTTTTTTGTTCTTTGGGTTCTTGTACCATGTATTAAATCAATTAAAATCATACTTCTACCTATTTAACGGATCTGAAATTCTGAATTACACTCGAAGGACCAGAAAATGGTCTCAAAAAAGAATAAGAGACATGAACTAATATTGCCAGCGACTAAAGCATACAAAGATTATGCAGAGACTAGTAATGTTTAAGGACTAAGATGATAAATCAGAAAAATCATTCTTCGTTCTATTCCCGTAGTACCCTTTAAAAACAGATTTAAGAAGACTGAAAAAAAATGTAAGAGCAGAAAATCAATTTCCATAAAAGAAAATATGTTCCACTTGCAGCATTAATAATTCTGCTGGTAGGCACATGTTGCACAATGGAAACCTGTGTAATACATAAAATAAAAGAACTAATATCCCACAAGCCACGAAGATGACTAACCCTTTTCTGAAAGCAATTTTATTCAATAGCAATATTATTATTGTATCACATGAAAGCGAAAGCTCAAACAAATTAAAATGAATAGAGACCCCCCTCAAAAGACTTCTTTTCTATTATTTAAAAAACACATATCGTTGAAGAGAAATAATAAAGATGAAAAATCCCCCATCATCTTAGCACAAGTTCTTTTCCCATGTTGAACTACTAGTAACTGAAGTGAAGTGGACAATACAATTAACCACTCATACAAACACCCCATATATCACTAAAGAAAAATACTGTCAGGGAAAAAAACACGATTTTTTTATCCAGCAATACCCAGGATAACAACACAATGAAAAATTAATTTTGATTTATGAAGGAATTAAATTTTTTTTTTTAAAAAAAAGAACTTGTAAAGAATAAAGAATTAAGCCTGAATGGTTTCTATTTAAACTTTGAGAAAGACAAAAACTAAATCCCATCTAATACTTTCCTTCAAGCTATAAAAGTAGTAAATCACCTTCTTTTTTCTTTTCAAACAAGTAAATGAACATTTTTCAGTGCAATAAAATTTACTTTCCTGGCACTTGAAAAAAAAATTAAAAAAATAGTAAAAGGGAAAAAAAAGGATTCTTTCTTGATGAACCAAAAAGGAACCTGAATAACCAAGTAATCAAAACAGAGAAAGAAGCTGAGAACATAGGACAGTAAAAAGCTTAAAGAACACCTCAAGAGAAATCATGAAATAAACACAGAGAAACTGCAGAAGTATCAATCAAAAACCTCACAAAATGAAACAAGAAAAAGCCTTAAAATAAAACCAAAAGAAAAAAAAAATCAAACTCAAAGCGAAAAAAAAGGGACCAAAAAAAGAGCTACATTGAGAAGTCCATACCCAAAAATAAATTTTTAAAAAGAAAGAAAGAACAACATTCGGGACATACACAGAGAGAAATATCAAAGCAAATACCTGAACAACATTCGGGATATACACACAGAGAAATATCAAAGCAAATACCTTTCTTTTCTGGGTTCAAACTCCAAACAGTTCTCTCCAAAAGAAGCCTCAACACCCAAGTCCTCGGCTTCAATACCAAAACAACCATCTTCTTCCTCCACCTTCTCACAATCACCACGACACACTTCCACCAAACTCTTACTCAACCTAGAACTCCCTTCAGAGTTCAATTTCTTGGTAGAGGAACATTCAATTTTTGGGTTCTCTTCGATTTGTTTCTTGGTATCACTAAACAGAGTAGTAGTAGCAGCGGTAGCCGTTGTAGTAGGAGGAGGTTTTTCGAGACGGCGACTCCTTAGCTGAAGGTAAGAGAAGGAAGAGGAATCTGGGTTAGGAGTAGAAGAGTGAAGACGCTGAAGAGCTAGGGTTTTAGCACGAGTACGGACACCCAAGGTGGTAGATTGAGAGTGAGAAAGTTCCATGACAGCTACATCAGCAGAGATTTTAGACTTGTTCATGTACTTACCCATTGAATTCAAGAATGAAACTTTGAATGTCAATCTTTCACTTGCTGTAAAAATGTGCGAGTGTGTTTGGCTATGAAAGGTTAACGTTTCATAGGGAATACAAAACAGAGAAGTAAAAGAGAGAGAGGGAATGCTGAGGGAGGTACAAAATCAAAACAGTGTGAGAGGGAGAAGAAAGAGAAAGAAAGAAAGAAAGTTAGGGTTGGGATTAGGGAAACATTTCAGACTCATTTCTTTTTCAACTTCTTCTTATTCTTATTCTTATTTTTTTTTTCTTTTTTCTTTTTCTTTGCGGTGATTTTTTGTCTTCTGTAATTAAATATATTATTTTTTTTAAAAAAAACTAAATAACATCACAATATATAAATTTGCATAAGATATAATATGTATAATTTATTTTTCTAAAATCACAAATTTTCATTATAAAATTATTACTTTAAATATAAAATAAATTGAATGAAAATTTATGAAAATTTGTAATTTTATATTTAACATTTTTTTAATAAATCTAATATATTATCTATATTTACATATACAAGCTAAAGAAAAGAGCGTGGACCCCATACGGACAAATATAAAAAAAAATACATAAATATTATAAATTTTTATAATTTATTATTATGTCCAGACGGCCAAACAAAAAAAATATGCATAAATATTATAAATCTTTATAATTTAGTATTATGAAAAATATGATGCAAAAAATTTTTAATTTACTATTATAAAAATAGTATTTAAAAAGTCAAAAATTTAATAAGATAATAAATAATATTTATTATTATTTAAAAATATTATTAATTAAAAAATTAATAATTATTTCAATGAAAACTTTAAAAGTTAAGAATTTTTAATTATAAATATAAATATTTATATAGAGATTTTTCTACTCAAAAAATTATATATTTAATAGTAATTAGTTTGAATTTAAATGAGATTTTTAGATTTCTTTTTTCTTTTTTCTTTTTGTGGTAGATAATCATTTTTAATGGGGTAAATGAAAGGTTTTATATAATAGATAAATGGTAAAAGTTAATTTAATATTTTGTTAAATATCATTTTAGTTTTATACATATATTATATAATAGTAAATAATTATTTAATTTTTTAGTTTATTAACTTAATTTATTGATTGTTTTGTGGTAACAAATTATTAATATCGAAAAACTAGTCATGTTCATAATCAAATAATAAAATGAACTTGGTATTTGTGCGGACTAAAGACTAATTATAAATTAAAAATTAAGGTAGTTATAATTAAAGATGGAGAGAGTCTATCCATTCATTATATTTTGATGTAAAGAATATATAAGTCATAGCATTCATAAAATAGTGCATAAATAAAAATTAAATACTATTTTGTAATAAAATTAATTGAGAATAAATATTTAGTATTAAGCGACGTTTAATTTAAATTTTAAAATTAAAAATAAAATTAAAATCGGTATAATTATTTATTCTTTCTGCTAGGTTTATTTTGAAATTGAAATTAAAATGATTATTTATTCTTTTTATTATTTAAAAATTTAGAAATATTATGATTAAAAAATAAAAATAGATTTATTATATTCTATTTTAAAATTTTAAAATTTTAATATTATTAAAAAATAAATAAATTTATTTAAAAATTTAGAGATATTATTATTAGAGAAAAAAACTAAATTTCTTTTGTTTATAAATTTTAAAGATACACATAATTAGAAAAATTAAATTAATTTTATTAATTTTATTGTAAAAATAAAATTATGTTATTTTTAATTTTTGATTCTAGTTATGAATCAAATATGAATAATGAAAAAGTAGTATGAAATCACTTATTTTCTTTTACGGGCTAATGAGATTTTCATTCCTCTATCTATTTTATCTTATAAAATAGTATCAATGGGAATAATTCATTCTTATTTTGATTCTCACCCTCAATCAAACACTCTCTAGGATGATATATGGCCAAACTAAAAATGTATATAGTTTTTAAGCATTAAGTGCTTACAAACTAATATAGGCTTATAAGTATTTAAAATTTTAAATAATTACGTAGTTGTTTAGAGTGTTTATAAATAATTGATGAACATTTAATATATTTAGTAAAAAAATTAGCTTATAAACATATTTATTATTAAAAAGATAAAAAAAATTATATTAGCAAGAATATTTATTGAAACAAATAGAGACAATATAATAAATTATTTGGTCAAATTATTTTATAAGTCACATGCTTATAAGCATCAAAATTATAAACTAGTCTCTCCCAGATTATTTTTTTTAACTTATAAGTTATACTTAAGTTAATAAAATTATCTAAATAAATATGTCGGCTTAAATTTATATTATAAGTTGATTTGACCAGCTTATAAGTTAAGCTGAAAATATTCTACGAGGGTGACCAACTTAAAAACTATAAATTTAAGTTAATATATTTATTTAAACTATTTTATTAACTTATAAGTTCAATTAATAAGCTGAAAAGAAGTTAAGAGATATCAACTTATTATTTTGATGTTTGACATATAAGTTAGTTTAACATCCAAATAATTTACTATATTATCCTTATTTATTAAAAAAATATTCTTGATTATACAACTTTATATTTTTTTAGTTATTTTAATAATAAATGTGTTTATAAGTTATTTTTTTATTAAACATATTAGATGTTTATCAGTTACTTATAAATATTAATAATAAACATGTAAATGATTAAAATTTTAAATTTTGGTATGCTGGTATTAAGCCAAACACCCATAGCAATACTTTTAGGGTTAAACCCAGTTTTAGTACACCCCTACAGTACACATCAAACAATTTATAAGAAAAGCATACATAAAACCCATACTTCCATTAGTTTGGAGGGAGACTCAACTAGTTTAGCATTTGTAAGAGTAAAAGTCACTCCATAGAAGTCAAAAACAGAAAAAATTCATTCTAACCACTTCTTAAAATTACCTCCATCAAATATTTCAATTTTTGATATGTTAGGAAAAGTTTTGGATACTATAAGTAATATAGGTAATATAACACCCTTGTTATATATGTATAATATATATTCCGTATATATATAATACATATATAGAATATAAGAACGTTATAATAATTAACTGTATGAACCCTCATTTTTAATGCCAAAAATAATTATAATTTAAAAGATATAAATATAATAAGCATTTAAATATATATATATCAATTAAGTGAATATAATTAAAATATAACTTAATGAATTTATACAAAAATATCTGAAAAAATTTCATTAGAGTTTTATTTATAATTTTAATAAATTCTAAAATCAAAATAACTTAATCTGTATTAAAAATACTCCCAAAATTCACAACTTCTCAAAACCACTATCTCTTCAATTAATATCCAAATACTTAACACATTTAAATTATATTATAAAAATATTACAAACTTTATAACTTAAACATATTTAACAAAGATTTATAATGTACATATCCCAAAAATATTAAAATATAAATTTATACATACAATGCAGTATAACACCGGACAGACAGTGTCATGACAAGGCTAAATCTTACATTTATTTTGATCTGTCAAGGCTTTTCTTATCCATTATGTCACCTATATTATGCAAACTAATCGCGATAAGCTTAAAACTTAGTAGTACATATGATGCTAATATAAATTATTTTAACCAAATAATTTTTTAATGTTACAAAATGCATTTAGTTTCAATTATAAATCAATGCTCAATCAATAATTGTAATCTTACAAACCATATAAACATAATACATCAACACATATTGGATCCAATAATTTTTTAATATTTAGATTACAGAAAAATTGATTCGGTCTATCGCGATCCAAAGGCTTGACAATCGAAGACCTAGTGTCATATGATACCAGCGTATCTTATCCGAAGGTCGTCCCCTCGATACTGAACTATTCGACACTAATGTGTCTCATTCAAAGGTGTAACAATATAAGTAATTTTAGTGTATCTCGCATAAAAGTATATAAAATATCATAATATATTATTGGCATGCCAACTCAACAATATTAAACTTAATATTTAGAACAAGTAATTGTGTATGGCTAATAATTACACAATGCCATATCTCATTTTTATATTCTTATCTCATTTCATCATTTTTATATTTTTACATTTTTTATTACATTCCATAAATTTTTCACATTGCACATTATACTCTAAAACAATAATATGCCCCATCCATAATGTCTCAAATTACCATATTATAATAGTTTAAAGTTCAAAATAATATTCAAATCATATTTTTGAAACAATGTATAAACTTTATGAATAACATCATCTTAAAGCAAAACAACAAACTTTCACCATGGCAATGTGATTATGCCAAATATGAATATTAAAAATATATTTTATCAAAGTATATACAATTTCAAGCTTCAAATTGAAAAAGCCCTAAACTTTACCCTTTTTGCTTCAATTATATTTATCTACTTCTAAACCAAACAAATATCTAATCATTTAATTAAAACCATTTTCATACTCAATTTATGCAAAAACAACTATTAATTATATTAATTATAATCAAAATCCAACAAAAACTCTAGTTTCACTACTTTCATAGTTCAAACGTCACTAAAACAAGCTCATCCCCGTCACTTAACTATTAAATCAACATATACTCATCATAATAACTTCATAACTATCGACTTTTACAATTTAAACCAATTATATCACTAATTTAATAATCACATAATCTTAAAAATCAAGAAAAACTAACTTAAAGTAAAGGAATCTTACTTAAACCTTACTTAATCTTCGAAATCAACTTGAAATCTTTGGATTTCTAGTGAAATTTAGTATATTTGAAATAAATTTATCCCCTCTTTATGCTCAAAATTCGGCCATGGTGTAGGTGAAAGGTATAAGATTATGATTTTTAATGAAATATTCATCTTTACCCTCTTTTATACTTAAATAATTAATTAAATAATTTAATATCATATATTTATCTTTAATTCTCATCCATAATATTTCTTTCTTACTTTTGACCCTTATTTATTTATATATTTTTCTAACTTAAATATATATATGTATGTGTGTATATCTTATGTATATATTATATATTCAGTATATATATTATATATCTACTATATATATTATGTATTTTTCTTCCAACACATTAAGTCATTCTCTCATATTAATAATTTATATATATATAACAAAATTACAAATATTACAGGTAATGCAATAGAGATATTAGACATGCCATTAGTTGAGTTATCAGTTATATATTGAAATTTGGGTGATACCGCCAACAAATAGCATTAGAAATGCTCGAAGCAGTAGGAACGGTTGATGTAACATCAATATCCACAGGTATTCTTAATATTATTAGATAAAAATTCTAGAAAATAATAATTTGAGGTATGTATAGACACTTGTCCTTAAGGATAATTCACCCATAGCAACAAAAGAAAAAGAATTAAGTGCATCTCTCAAGATTTAACAAGCTCTTCCTTATTTATATAGATAAATAAATGTGCATAATGCAACAAAATAATTTTTTTTCACTTTGTCTTCTATACTCTTCGAGTAAATACTCTACCCTTTATACTTGTTTATTTGCTTAACAACTAACAATTCTTTGTTGGGTTCTACCATTTCAAAAAAAAAAAAAAAACTAACAATTCTTTGTTGGGTTCTACCCTTTCAAAAAAAAAAAAAAACTAAATGTGCATATTGTTAGCCGTAATTGTTGAAAAAAAAAAGTAAGGGATTTCAATCCCACATCGAAGAAAGAAAGGAAATAGGAGGGTATTCCCCTCCTATATAAGTGGCTCAAATCCTTTAGTTCAAAACACATCAAAACACAACAAGTGTTTTATATTAGAGATTAGAGTTGAGCTCTTGAAGTCTCTTGGAGTATAAATATTTGGGGATTGTTTTGTGGGTGTCGGTTATAAAAATATTTTGTATTTGTGGTTGTAACAATTTTCCACATAGTAAATATTTTTTTTGGTTGTCGTTAGGCAACGGCCGTGGTTTTTCTCCATTTGGGAGTTTTTCACGTTAAATCTTTGTGTCTTTATTCTCTTTAATTTATCAATTGTTATTTTATTTTCTCATTTATTTCTGCTTAAAGACGGTCCGAGGGTCGGGAAAATAGTGATTTTCCCAACAAGTGGTATCAGAGCTTAGGTGTTATAATTTTTTGTCAAAAATCTTAGTATGCTCTGTGGTTGCAGCTTGGTCTGATCTTTCACATCAGAAAAGTTTTTTGTTAAAAAAAAAATTATTTTTGTTTTAAGCTGGTGGAGCCTTTGGAGCTGGAGGAGCTTTGGAAAAGGTGGAGCCGTTTTGCTTTGGTGTGCTTGAGTATTGGTGGTAAAATAAATAATTACATGTCGAGGTAAATTCTGTCAAACGACACGAATTTAGTCTAAGGCAAGTGGATTTTAAGTGAGACCATTGTGACTCCTCCTCTTACCTGGGAATTTACCTGGTGTAATATTTATTTTTGGTCCTTTATTAAGCACAAAGTAAGCATGTCGGCAATGAGATGCGAGATTGAGAAATTTAATGGGAGAATGAATTTTGCACTGTGGCAAGTGCAAGTTAAAGACGTGTTGATACAGTCTGGACTACATAAGGTTTTGCAGGGTAAACCAGTCAGCGGAAGAAATTCAGGGAAAGGCGGTGGTAGTGGAGACTCAGAAAAATCCAAGATTAGTGACGAAGAATGGGAGGAGCTGGATATCAAGGCGGCAAGTCAAATTCGCATGTGTCTAGCAAAAAATGTTCTTGCTAATGTGCTTGGATTGTCCACGACAAAGGAGCTGTGGGAGAAACTGAAAGAATTGTATTAGGAGAAAAATATATCCAACAGGTTATATTTGAAGGAGCAATTTCATACGTTGAAAATGGCGGAAGGTACAAAGCTGTCCGATCACCTGAGTGTCCTCAACGGTATCATCTCTGAATTGGAAACTCTTGGAGTGAAAAACGAAGATGAAGATAAAGCTCTCCGGCTCATCCTGTCACTTCCTTCAACATATGAGCACATGAAGCCTGTTCTGAAATATGGTAGTAAGGAAGTGGTGTATGCGGATGTGGTTAGTAAGCTCATTACTGAGGAGAGAAGACTGAATGAAATGGAAAATAAATCTTATGAGAATTCAGCTTTATCTGTCAGTATCAGAAAAAAGAATAAAGGCTCCGGAAAGAGGAAGGTTGTCTGCTGGAGGTGTGGTCAAACTGGACACGTGAGGAAGGATTGCCCGAATAGTGGAGTTGATTCGGCTAGAAGCTCTAACGTTGTTGCTGCCAATGTGATCTCCTGTGGCGAAGGAGATGATGAGTTTTCTCTGTAGTTGAGAGAAGTGTGTCCTCATGGCATGATTGCTACCCGTTGAGATGCCATAGAAGAGGACGGATTATTGGTAGCTGGTCCACGGAAATACGCACGGCATTGGTTGACAGTTAATGCAAAGTGTGTGGTGAAAAAATTATGTCGATGGCTAATGAACTCTCGGAAAGTCAACAGGAGGGTTGCACCATAAATTATTAGCGGGATCTCGACATGGCCGGTGAAAAATTCTTGGAGTCTATGAAGTGATTTCAAGTGATGATACTCTTTTATGGTGGAGTATGATAATTCTTGTTATTAGAATTATGATTGTCGGTAACAGACAATGTTGTATTTTTTTTTATTTTCTTTTGTCAAGGTGGAGATTGTTAGCCGTAATTGTTGACAAAAAAAAAGAAAGTAAGGGATTTCAATCCCACATCGAAGAAAGAAAGGAAATAGGAGGGTATTCCCCTCCTATATAAGTGGCTCAAATCCTTTAGTTCAAAACACACCAAAACACAACAAGTGTTTTATATTAGAGATTAGAGTTGAGCTCTTGAAGTCTCTTGGAGTATAAATATTTGGGGGTTGTTTTGTGGGTGTCGGTTAGAAAAATATTTTGTATTTGTGGTTGTAACAATTTTCCACATAGTAAATATTTTTTTTGGTTGTCGTTAGGTAACGGCCGTGGTTTTTCTCCATTTGGGAGTTTTCCACGTTAAATCTTTGTGTCTTTATTCTCTTTAATTTCTCAATTGTTATTTTATTTTCTCATTTATTTCTGCTTAAAGACGGTCCGAGGGGCGGAAAAATAGTAATTTTCCCAACACATATAGTGTATTTTCTTACAATGCGTAAATATATTAAAACCTACTTTGTTAATTATAAAATAATGATATTGCCCTTGGAACATTTTGGCATTTTACTTCACTTTCCCTTACTTTCTCATCGGACAAACAAGCTCCCAAATGCAGCAAAATAAATAAATAAATACACAAGAAAAAACAACAATTTCAAATCCAATTTTGTCGAAAGATTCGAAAAGAATTAAACAAAAACACAAATTTGAGAACTTGCAATGGAATTCAACAAAACCCAACATCCCCAATTCAAAATTCATGTCCAATCAAACTCCAATTAAAATCAACTCTCAAAACCCAAACAAATTGAATTGAAATCCAGAATAATTAGGAGAGAAGAATCGTATTTTGGATTTCACCATGAATTCCTTGTTATTTTCCAATTTCTCCATCGATCCAAATCACAAAACAATCAAAATCAAAGTACTCGGAATCTTGAAGAGTATCAAGTTCAATGGCGAGGAGGTGGTTTGTTAAATTACCTAAATTACTTGCATTGAGAAGACCCAAATACTGACTATGAAGAGTTTTCATATCTTTTGCAGTTGAGATTGTAAAAGCAAGACCCATAAAAAGGATGAATTGAAATGGAGAGGTATATAAAGCATGACCCATAGTTTATTGAGATGGGAAGAGACTGAAATTATAAGAAAATAAAAACAGAGAAAAAGTTTGATAAGATGAGCCATGTGTAGCAAACAATGAAGAAAAAGATCAAAATTCAAATTGGGTTTTGTTTATTATAGACAAATCCCCAAAAAGAGTACTTGAAATGAAAGGTTAAGCGGGTTGAAATTGAATTTGTAGAATAGAATTTGAAGGTTTCAATCAATTCTGGGCAAAATGATTTTTGAAATCAACTAGAAGTTGTTTTTTTTCTTTGTTTTCAGATCGATTCAAGCTTCAAATAAATTTTTTACCTTTATTTATCGATGTAGAAGAGCCATTATTGTTCTTGCTATTTCTGCAAATATGTTTTTCAGGTGGATTTGGCTTCAACGTCGTTGAGCTTTGGAGAAGACGATGATGGAAGGTGAAATCATATGGTTTTTATATTTTTTTAATTTTAATTTTTTAATATTTTTGTCTATTATTAAAATTATAATTTTTAAGTTTTTAAGTTTTTTATTATTTTAATTTGGTGATTATAATGCACACTGTTATGTTAAATTAAGGATCTATTTATTATTGAAATCAACAAATTAAAAGGACAGAATAATTATTTGAAAGTAAAGTGATAAATCACCCAAATATTAGGGGCTAAGAATATATTAAGTATTTTTATAAATGAAAAACAATGTAAACAAATGGAAAAGGCATATAAATTTTCAATATGGGATACTTTATTCTTTTGAAACACCTACATATCAATAACAAAAAAAATAAATTACACTAAAAATTATTAAAAAATTTTATTTTAAAAATATTTTTTTAAGTTGAATTATGAAATTGATTTCAAATTTATGTTTTTTAGAAATTTTAATGGGATATATATATATATTATATGCAAAAATATATAGATTATTTTAGGTGAGACACTATAATTAAAAATCACTTATATCTATTATTTTAAATTAAATTTTATCATTTTTTAATGTATTATTGATAATATGTCAGTGTTTATAATACGTAGATATATTAAGTAAAATGTTAAATAGTTATGAAAATGATAAGTTTAAATGTTAAAATAGTTAATCGAAAATGCAGAGAAAATAAAATAATTAAAACTGTTAAGTTTAATGAATAATGAATGTATTAAGTAAAATTAAATTAAAGTAATGGTCAGGTGAATTGAGGAGTCGCCAACCACATGCATGCATTTAAAACAATCACAAATTGCATGTATGTAAGCAAACACAGAATCCATTATGGAAATTTTGATATTTAAGTTATTCATACTCTAGTAGAAGTTTTGCTTTTGTTATTAAGTTATTCGTGATTGGGTTTTGGATTTTTTTTAATTTGTTTATTATGTAATTAATTATTAGTTAATAATAATAATAATTGTAAGGTGTATTAATTTTTTGATTTATGAGAAAATTATTGTTGCTTGAATTCGCATGAATTCCTAATTAACTTTTTTAATTACGTGCAAATAGTTATTTAATTATTAAATTGTTAATTCAATAATATTAATTAGTTTAAAATATTAATCATATTTTATGTATTATATTTATTTTTATAATTCAAAAGTAAAAAAGTAAAACCATTCATACATTTATCTATTATTTATTTGAAGATAAAATAAATCTTATTAAAATTAATGATATTCTCTTATCGATGTGTCATAATTAACATTTTAACTGGTAATGTTGTTTAAATTTCTTATGATATTATTGAAAATTCTAACCTGATTAAGCTCATAAGATAATATGAAATAAAATGGAAATAGAAGATCATGCTAAACATTAGATTAGCAACACCAATTTGATACTGTTAAACTAATAATTAATAACAACTAGCGTATTTGTAATAATATATTAAAATTATAACTAAATTTAACATATATTTAATAGTATTATTTGAATATTTATAATAGTATCATTAAAAGCTTTTGATTGAAAAGGGCATTATTTTTTATTTTGTATCAAATTAGTATATTTAAATGCACGAAGATTTTGCTATCAAAATAAGTTATATATATGTTATAGTATAATAGTTATTCTGAGTTTTCAACTTTGAAATGAGAAGTAATTAATAACTATCTCAATTAATAACTAATAAATAAATTTAAGTTTTGTTTAAAATTCTAAATCGTGCGCGTAATAATATATTATATGCTATATATGAATAATTTTTTTACGAATGTGGTTGCATAATCTTGAAAATAATTTTAATAAATCTTAAATTAAAAGTTAATTAGCAGCTCATTGGATTAGATACTATTTAAAAATACGAAATGTAAATAATTATATATAAACAGTGGCTATATATAACAATAATTATTATTTCTGTGAAAAAAATCAGTACTTATAAATGTGTAAATTCAAATTCAAATCAATTGTTAAGTAAAGGAAGGGCAAATTTTTTTTAATGCAAAATAAATTTTCATTAATAAATCAATGAGTGTATCTATAAGATATAAATAAAATTATATAATTTTAAAATGTATAAAATATACATAACGAATAAAATTATTGAATCTCTATGAATTTCTACCACATAAATAATAGATAACGGTAATATATTGCGGGCAATTTCACTTTCATACTTATTTTATCCATCAATATATTGAATTGTTATTACTTTCATACGAGAATGACACATCTATTTGATAATTAACGATAAATAAATTTCATTAAATAATGACAAACTTCTATATAAAGAGAACATAAAACTTTTAAATAAAGGTGTTCACGTGACTCGCAAACCCGATAAACCCGATCCGGTCTGAGAGATTCGGACTAGATTGGGCAGGCCCGAAATGTAATAGGGTCGGGCATCGGACCAAAAATTTATACTCGAGCTCGGGCCAGGCTGGGCCTCGGATTATATGTTAAAATTTTCAGGCTGGTCCAGCTCGGTCCAAAAATTTTAATTAATTATTATTTTTAATATACGCACTTACCCTAAGTATGTATACTATGACTATACCTTTTTCATCAGCAGCACGCCTCCGCTTGTCTCTCTTTCTCTCGATCTGCCTTTCATTCTTTCTCATCTCACCTCACCATCTCCCTTTCATTCTCTCTCTCTCTCTCTCTCTCTCTCTCTCTCTCTCTCTCTCGATCTGGTGCCTCGCTGACCCTCCCCATTTATTTCTGTCTCTCTCTATTTCTGTCGCAATAGTAAGAGCAAGCAGTAGAAGCAACAAGCAGCAGTCACAGGAAGCAGCAGTAGTAACAGTCGCAGCAAGCAGCAATAGCAACAGCAGCTTGTTCTTAGCAGCACCAGACAACTCATTCTTCTCTCTCTCGTTCTTCGCAATAGCAGGCAACAGTAGCAACAAGCAGTAGGTAGCAACAGAAGCAAGTAGTAGGTAGCAGCTTGTTTTGATAATTTTTGTTTTTCTCTGTTAAAGCTTTTGCTAATTGAGGATTCTGGAGTTCGCAAGGTTTTGTGGTAAGCTCATTCCTTTTTAACATTTGATTTAATTTCAATTTTTGATTTAATTTTTTCCCCATATGTTTTATAGTTTGTAGGGATATGCTTTTCAATTTGTTGCTTGTGTACTTAAGGCGTTTGAATAAATGTTTGTGTGATAAAATTGGTTTGCCTACTACTATGCATAAAAAATTTGATACAAAGCAATTTATAAGTTTAATTTCAAAATCCAAACTTATAATTGTATAAAGTTGGCACATACATTTAGGATTTACATATGCTTGTTTTAATGGCAATATTTTAAGAATGTTTTATATATTGTGTCACTTAACTTGTGAATGCATTATGTAACTTGTGCACTTAAGATGTTTGAATAAATGTTTGTGTGATAAAATTGGTTTGCCTACTACCATGCATAAAAAAATTTGATACAAAGCAATTTATAAGTTTTGTAACTTCAAAATCCAAACTCATAATTGTATAAAGTTAACGCATGCATTTAGGATTTACATATGCTTGTTTTAATGACAATATTTTAAGAATGTTTTATATATTGTGTGACTTAACTTGTGAATGCATTATATGAATTAATTATTTTTTTTCTATTAAGTAGAATTGCAAATGGAAACCAACGAACCCAATGTCAATAAACCAATTGATAATAACTCCAATACCATTGACATCACTGCCAATGCTCTTAATCCAAATCTTACTGTAATACCCCGATTTTTGATGTATTTTGGAATAATAGTTGTGAGAGAATATGTTGGTGAAATATGTAAAGAAGATAGTATAAGAGATAGATGTATATGAAGGATGATATATATATATATATTGTATTTAAAAAATACGGGAAATACATATATCAAAATATACACCACATATACTTGATGTATATGTATTGGTGTAGGAAAAGTAAAGTGTAAATAAATAATTAATAATAATAATGATAATAAGGACAAGAGATAAAGAAGAAAAGAAAGTCAAAGGGAAGAGAAGATTTTCTTTCTTTCTTATTCTTCTTCTTCCTCTAGAACGTGGGGGAGAGAGAGAGAGAGAGGTGTGATTTTGTTCACATACACATCTAATTCATAAGGGCTTTAAGAGAATTGAAGGTGGATATTGAAGATTTGGTAAAGAATTCAAGTAAGTATTATTTTCCTTGTGTTGATTTCTATAGATTGAGTTTATATTTGATATGGTTAGTGTGTGAAGATGATGATAATGAAAGATTGAAGTATATATATGTGTTGAATTGGTATTTAGATGATGATAATATGGTTATTTCTGAGGATGATGATGAGTTGTTGAAATTGTTTAGTAAAGGTTTAGTATAAATGAGTTGGGGAATTGAGTAATTGATACATGGATGATGTATATAATGATTATTATTATAATATGTTGAAGTTATATAAGTGTTGAATTGATAGGTGATTTATGAATATAAACTAATATGTTGAATAAGGGTGTTGTAGTATGGATTTTGAAGTGATTGTGTTTACATGGATGAAAGTTCGAAATGCATAATCTTTGCCTGACACGGCAAGTGACACGGCCATGTCGTTGGGCGTGTCAATGGTGCTGAGTTTAACATTTATGACATAACCATTAACACGGCCATGTCATTGGACGTGTCATAGGTACTGTGAGATAAAGTAATTGACATGGCCATGAACACGCCCGTGTTGTTGGACGTGTCAATATTTATTTGAGACAGAATAAATGACACGTCCAGTGACACGCCCGTATTACTGAGCGTGTCAAAGTTTTTGTGTTGTTGGTTTAGGGCACGGTCAGGGACACGCCCGTGGTTTTTGAGCGTGTCATATGTAGAGTTTACCCTAGTTGGTTCTTGTTCTTATTATCTTATGTGTATCTCTAAGTGAGTGTGTATAATCACCTTTGGATTAGGTTTTGAAAAGATTGAGTTGCCCTAATCCAAATGTTAAAGGATTCATGGAAGATGAGTTTGGAATTGGTGTGAGTTGCTCTTAAAGGTAAGTACAAATCCTATATGATTGTATATATTTGCATGACTATGGGACTTAACACATTTGATTGGAAAATGTGTTAAGTTATTTATTATATTATTGATGTATGAGAAATGTGCTATGATCTGTATTATGTATACTATGTGGAATGTATGTTGAAGATTCTAAATATATAAATAATGTAATTTGCTATGTATATCTCAATGATGAAATATAAAACTATTGTTAATGGATATAAAGGTGAAATATGAAATATGAAAGATATAATAAGCATTCAAAGTGTATGTACAATGCAAATGGTTATGTATACCCTAATGATGAGATGTGAAGCCATTGTTGTTGGCTATAATGATGTAAATGAAATAATTGGGGCATGTTTGCCTAGATGATTATGAGAACGTGAAAATGGAATTGTCAATGAAATAATAAAAGAATTGTGTACCTAATATGTTACTCAATTTTTAGAGTTTTGTTATTGGTGGCATGCCTAAAAGTAACAAACCCTTGAAGCTGGGTTGGGCTTGGTCCTTGAAGTCAAGATGGGTTAAAGTTTAGCATGCTTAACTCCCCTTGAAGCTTGGTTGGGCCTAGTTCTTGAAGCCTAGTTGGAATGTTATAAACCCTTGAAGCCAAGTTGGGTTTAGTCCTTGAAGCCAAGTTGGGTTGATGCTTAACATACTTTGCTCTCCTTGAAGCTTGGTTGAGCCTAGTCCTTGAAGCTTAATTGGGATGATAAATATGATAATTGAACCAAAATATTAACTCTGAAAGTTGAATGATATATTAGTTTCTTTTGGGCCAATGCTTGTCTTTGCTTTAATGTGAATTATGAAATAAGATATAAGATTATAATATATATGATGATAATTATGAAATGAGATGATTATAATACATAAGCAAATTACTGAAAATGAATGTGGCTTGAGAAACTATGCTGAATGATGAGATTATGAAAATACAATATGATGTGTAATATGTATATGAATGTGAAAATTGTGAGTATTATTTCATGAATGTTCTGATAAGTCATTGAATTGTGGTTTGTTGTAATGATATATGTGTATATGTATATAAATAATGAGATTAGTGAAAATATATAAAGAGTGCATTGAAAAGAGAAAACATGATAAGAAAATAATGATACATGATGTTAATATATGAAGTATGATTTTTCTGTAATGTTTATTTAAAATATTTATTTGTACTACTAAGCTTTCGAGCTTAACGCGGTTATATAAATTGCGCAGGGGAGTAGATGGTTGATCGGGGAGTCAAACCGTTATGCCACGAGAAGGATAAGAGTATTTCAAGACCAACTAGAAGGTGGTGCATACATGTACAATTTAATTATGTTATATTTTGATAAAAATGTATATATATACTTAAATGAATTTTGGAAAATACAAGTTAATTTATATATATATAATATCATCAAAAGTATAATGATTTTGTAAATGTTCTTTAAATAAAAAGTATTATTGTTTGGAACTAAGGTAAAGGTTTTAATCTGTAATGAAAAGTGACATTCTTATATTTTATATACGTACTGTATGTATACAAGGTATATGTATAGTACTTATATAGAGTATAGGAGTGTTACACTTACTCTTTGTAGCACTACTTTCCAAGCCCAAACTGAATCTATTAATAAGAGAAAAGTTGCCTCTAAGAATAAATCTAATATTTGAGATCATTTTACTAGACTTCCATTTGAACAGACAAGGAGAAAACATAAAGCTAAATGTAACTATTGTGAGATTTCTTATGCTGCTAATCTGGTGAAACATGGAATAAATACTTTGAAGGTGCATATTCTAAAATGCTCCAAAAATCCATATAATGAAAAGAAACAATCAATTTTAGCATTTATGTACAAGGGTGGTGAAAGAGAAGGTATTGTTACTTGTGAAAAGGCATTGATGGCTCATAAATATAATTTGGATGGTTGTAGACGTGCATTGGCTGAACTAATTATATGTGATGAATTGCCTTTTAGGATTGTTAAAGGATATGGTTTTCGTAAATATAGCAACCAATTAGAGCCTAGATTTCCTATTCCATCAAGGATAACGGTCGCTAGATATTATTATAAACTTTATCTTTATGAATTTAAAAAGTTAAATGCTTTCATTAAAAATTTAAATGCTCGTGTTTGCCTCACTATAGACACTTGGTCATCAATTCAGAATTTGAATTACATGTGTTTGACTGCCCATTTCATTGATGAAAATTAGAAATTACAAAAAAATTGAATTTTATTCTAGTTGAAAATCATAAGGGTGATACTCTTGGGAAGGCAATTGAGAAATATTTATCTCACTGGGGTATTGATAAAGTGTTTACTATAACTATTGATAATGCAAGTTCAAATGACATAACTATTGCATACATGAAAAGAAGATTGATTAGTTGGAATAAAGCTGTTTGTAGTGGAAATTTTTTGCATATGCGATGTTGTGCTCATATACTCAACTTAGTTGTGACGGATGCTTTAAAAGAAATGTATAGTTCTATTATTTCTATTCGTTGTGCCGTTAGATATGTTAGATCTTCTCCTACACACCTTAAAAAATTTAATGAATTTGTTGAGATGAAAAATGTGAAAAGTAGAAGTTTTTTATGCCTGGATGTTACTACTCGGCGGAATCTTACCTATAAAATGTTGGATGCTACTTTGAAATTTAAGAAAGTTTTTTATAGGATGTTGAAAGAGGATGAATCGTATATTTCTTACTTTAACGATGATATTAAAAAGACTCCTCCCACATTTAATGATTGGGAAAATGCTAATGTATTTATTCATTTTTTGGTGTGTTTTATCAAGTTACTTTGAAGTTTTCTGGTTCTTTATATGTAACATCCAATGCATGCTTTGGTGAAATAATTAGAATACAAAATTTGTTAAATGCAAGTCGTTGAAGAACAGACCTTTATCTACTTGATATGGCAAAGAAAATGCAGGAGAAATATAATAAGTATTGGGGTAATATTGACAAATTTAATCATTTAATTGGTGTGGCTGTTGTGTTGGATCCTCGGGGTAAATTAGAGTACGTGGAGTTTAATTATAATGCGATATATGATAAAGAAGTGAGTGTTTCTATGTTGAAGAGAGTGATAGATGCTTTAACTTAGTTGTATGAGTTTTATTATACTTTTAGTGTTAGCACCACTATTTTTTCAAGATGTTTTGATGGATGTAGTAGAGGGTAACACTTTAGAGAGTGATGATTTAGAAATGCAATGGGATGAAATGATATTGAATAAGAAAAAAGTTACTTCGGAGTCTATAACTGAACTTGAGAAATATTTGGCTTAATGTATTGAAAAAAATGTTCCTTCATTTAATTTGTTGGATTGGTAAAAGGTGAATTGCCCTAGGTATAAAGTCTTTTTCCTTATTGCACGTGATTTGTTAGCTATACCGGTCTCTGCTGTGGCATCTGAGTTTGTATTTAGCACTGCCGGGTGTGTGATTGATGAATTTAGAAGTTTATTATCCCCTAAAATGACAGAGGCATTGATTTGCACATAAAAATAGTTGCATCCTTCAGAATTTAGATTTGAAGATCGAGATTTTGATCAGTTCAAAAAAATAGATCAAATTGCTAATGGTATGTTATCTATTTCATCTATTTCTATAATTTGATAATGTACTTTATAGTTTATATTTAGTATTTTTAATTTATTTATTTTTACAGATTTTATAGCAGGAGTTTCTATAAGTCTAACCCAAGAATCAACAAACACAAAGGATAAAGATGTGGAGATCAACCAATCAATTACCAATTGTTGATTGATGCTTAAGATTATTTTAATTTCATTCGGGTTTTTGAGCTTTTATTTCATTATTTTTAGATTTTATTTTTGAAATTTGGAACTTGTATAGTTTAGTAATTTGATTTTAAATTTATAATTTATTGCATGTGTATTTTTTTTAAATTGCATGTTGATGTTTAAAATTATTTTAATTTCATTTGAGTTTTGAATTTTTTATTTTATCATGTTGAGATTTTATTTTTTGGAGTTTGGAGGTTGAAACTTGTATTGTTTAGTAATATGGTATTAAACTTGTGTATATTTTTAAACTTGTAATATATAGTATTTAAATTTTTTTTACTGCATGCTGAATTGTTAATAAATATTTAAGATTATTTTAATTTTTATTTAATTTTTGAAATAATTTATTGGTAATTTAGGTTAATTTAATTAATTTATATATTTTAAATTAATTGTAAAATATTATGAGAAATATTCTTTTTAAAGTAATATTTATAAGTGAATTTTATTGAAATTTAAAAAAATTTAAATTTTCTCCTTAAAAAAATATTTTTTTAAAAAAAGGCTCATTGGACTGGTTCGGCCCGGCCCGAACTCGGTCAGGCCCAAAGTGGCCTTGCCTGATCGGGCTAAGGGCTAGGCCATGAGCTGCACTTTGTAGCCTGAACACTTTTCGGGCCGGGCTGCGGGTTAGGATAAATTCAGGCCAAGCCCAGCCCGAGAACACTCCTACCTTTAAATAATAAATAATAAAATTTAATAACAATAACTTAAATTAGAGAAGGAAAAAAATCTATGAAGGAAGGATAACTTAATAAAGTTTTAATTGGTTGACAATTATAAGAGTATTAAAGTTATAACATACATATTGATATATTAGATACTATTATGACTAAAATGTTTAATATTAGATGCTGATACGATAATCTTGATAAGTGAAATTTGAACTTATATTATCTATTAGATTTAGCATGTAAATTAATTTAAATTAATCTATTCTAAGTTTATTTATGTATTTTTATTTTATTATTTCTTAATTAAGTTTAGTTTAAATTAATTTCTTATAATTGTGTATAAGTTGAAATTTTTGGCAGAGTTGGACTTTCAGAGCTTTAAAAGCAATTTTGGTGGTTGTAAAGCGTAAATTTGGAAAAGTGGTCTTCATGAAGTTGATAGAGGACGTCTCAAAATTTCCAAATAGGTTTGGTTTGTTAAATTTCAAGTTTATTTGGATCTCCAACTAAAAAGTCAAAATTAAGCTTTAAATTCTAAAGCAGAAGTCTAGCCCGTATCACTGAGAGTAAATGGGTCATAACTAGGATATTTGTAGTCCGAATGAGTTAATTCAAAAGCCTAACACTATTTAATCTTCTGGAGCTACAACTTTCTTGAAGGAGTCAATTAGAGATAAGGAGGATATCTGATAGAAAATTGAGTTTGAATTTGAATTTGAATTTTAAAGAGAAGCTGGGTAGGAGTAGGAGTTTGATTGGAATGAGCTAATTTTGGCAACTGAAGGGGGACGTGAACAGTAACATAGAGAGCAACCAGAACCAATTCTTCTACTACACTTTTCATTTATTTAAGGGGAGATTAGTTTTTAACCATTGGAGATCAAAGGAGGAAGAAAAATTGGGATTAAGGACAAATTCATCATCTCTATAAGAACATTCATCAATCTAGTTTGAATTTTCTATTTTTAGTTTATGTTTTATTTCATGCCTTTGTTTTGTTATTGATTTGAATATTAGAATTATAAATTATATATCTTTCTTAATTTCTATGTTTATTATATTTAATTTAGTCATGAGCAATTAATTTTTTTTATGAGATTAGGTGGATTTGGATGTTTAAACTATTAGTTTAATTATAATATATTAATATACATAAATTGATTTTCTTTTATCCTTGATTTGATGGTTTTGGTTAATTGATTAACAATTATTTAACCACCAATTGTTAAATTTAAAAAATCATATAAAATGCGAAAGTTGAATGTGATTTTTGATGTAAAATCATCAACCTTGAGTGATTAAGTTTTGAGATAAATTAATTGTTTAGGGATACAAAATTAATATCTTGATTAAATTGAATTAGACTTTGATTATTTGACATGCGAATAGTAATTTAATCATTGTTCAATTACATTCCCCTTGCTTGAGAGAGAAGTGGATGAATTGAGTGATATTGAATATCTAGAATTCAATAATTAAAATTTAATGCTTCATTAATTAGATCCATAGTAAAAACTCCATTGAAACCTAATCCTACTCCCTTACCATTGATTATTTGAATATTTAATTTAGAGTAATTAATTAAGCTAGACTTAAAATTAATATGATAAATTTAATTGTTGCAAATTTAAAATTTTCAGATAATAGTTATATTGAATTTAGATTAATCAAATACACATTTCTTGTGGATACGACACTCACTTTACTATTTTGCTATGAGAAACGATACCACGCACTTGCGATATAGTCATAGTAGTACACATTCACCCATTCCATAACAAATCTCTCACTATATATTAACTCTTATATTTTTTTTCATATTAAATCCATGCGTAATTATCTTAATACTCCCATTCAAGTAATAATTGGAAACATACATCAAATTGTCACTTGAATTAAACATTGAACTGGCTAAATTGGACATCTAGCTTGAGAAATTAGAAAAAAAAATCAAATATTTTTATTAAAATATTAGGTCAGTTGAAATTGGATATTCATCTCGAAAAATCAAAATAAAAATGCAGTAGCTAAAACTAGATATCTAACATAAATATGCTTTGTTACCGTGTTAATAAAAGAGTAATAAGGTGATAATACACATATATATTAGTATATTGAGTACAACTATAACTAAAATATCTAATATAAAATATATAAGTGATAATTCATCACCATATATTAATTTATATATTTTTTTATTCTAAATCTATGTAAGATAATTTCACATAAATTTAAAATAAAAAAATATAAATTAATATATAATGATAATTTATTTATATATTAATCATTCTACATATTTTATATTTATTCAATATGCAACTTTCTTTCCATGTATATTCTAATTACACGCCTAGAACTTAAAACTTTCCTATACCTTCAAATAAAAACTTAAAATGAATGCTAGAAATGCCATACCTCAATTCTTTGCATTTATCAACTTTATTAATTTCTCACGAATAAGGTTAATCATGTCTAAGCAAATCATGATAAATCTTATTAATAAAATTAATTTGAAATTCAAAAATATTGATTGGAGTACGCAACACACAACAGTATTGTCCTTGACGGTTTACAATAATATAAAGTAATTTTCGCAATTTCAGGGCTTTTTAGTATAAATTTGGAAATGTTTAATCACAAGTGTCAATGTCATTGCATAATAGCCTCTATTAATTCCCAAGAGGAATCTTTTCTGTCACCAAAATTTCTCGCCAAAACATTTAATTTTTCTTTTTTTCATTTTCTTTATTTATTTATTTAAGAGAAGTTATATCTGACGCCACCGCCACCGCCACCGACCACTGCAACAATCGCATTTACTCTCCGACTACAATTACATTCAACCGCAGCCCAGTATGACAATAATATGACAAAATAAAATTGAGAGACAACATGACAATGAATATTTCTCAATAGCAGTGAGTATAATTTACTTAAATAAAAAAAATAAATTATTTCTATTTTTATTCCGCTGAAATTGTGGTATTTAATTCATATATATAAATATTAAAATAATTATTATATTATTTTAATTTTATAAAAAAAAATTAAATATATTAAAATATCCTTCGTTAACTTATGAATATTAATATTATTATTATATTATTATTTTATTAATTAATTCATTAATAATAAAAATATAGATGAAAAATAAATCTAACTAATTTTTTTTTTAAATTTCTTGAAATGATAATTTTAATGTTATAAATTTTTCTTCTAAAAACGAAAGGTTTACTGAGATGGAGAAATTATTATCAATGCATTAAAATAAAAGAAAATAAGTGATGATGGAAAAAAAAAATCCTAATCTCAAATTTATTTCAGTTGGATTATTTTCTTCCACATTTTCATATGACTGATGAAAAGGAAAGAGTTGAGAGATGTTATCATAAAAAAACAGAACATCTTAGAGTCGGAGTCGGACGACTCCGTAATGCTAATGCAAACCAATAAATTGGAATTTTGCTTCTTTTATTTATTTTTGTATTTTCTTAAAAGCTATAAATTATATTCGAAAATAAAATATTAAAGATATAAAAGTAAAATATTTTCATAATGTAAACACTAATAAAGATATATGATAGTATATTATTTGTTTAACAAAACAAGTATAAATATAATTGTTTATACTTTATAAAATATAAATACGTTTACAATTAAATTCGATAGATAAAGAACGAAGCCTTTGCATATATGTATATATTATTTGTATTACATTAGATCTTTTGATAAAAAAAAATATTTTTTTTATTTGTTATAATTTTATCTTAAATTATTTAATTGTGTCAGCTAAATTTTAATCTTTCTTGGTTAGTTTTATATTTACCTCAATTTATTATTAATTAAAAAACTATAAAGCAATTAAATTTTTTACAAACTTATACTAAAATAACAATTTATTATAGTGTTAAATTTATTAGTTATACTAAATTTATTATTTATTAAAATAATTAATTAATTAATTAATTATCACAAATATTTATTTCGAGAATATAGAATTATAGTATTCTATTTGATATTGATAATAATTAATTACAGTTAAATAAAATAATAAGCTATTAAAAAAAAATATATAAGGAACATAAATAAAATTTAATTATTTTCTCACGATTATTTTTTATATGATATTGTAGGTTATACTAATTTTTATATTATTTTTATTATTTTAATAAATTTAGAATATTAATATAATAACGAATTAATGAAATAATCATAGACTAATTTTTTAATTGACAAATATCACTTAAAAGTATAATTTTTTAGGCCAAATATATATGTAACCTCTTAAATTTATCATATTTGGTCACTTTATCCTTAAACTTTTATTTTAATCATTTTATCCTTTGTGCATATCTATTTTTTACTGACATAAACTTATATTAATTAATATTGATAACTTTACTTTTTATATTTGTATATTTTATATTAAATAGATACCTCAGTAATTCGGTATGACTTGATATAACTCAACGAATTTTTATTTATAAGTTAAGAAAATGAGTTCATAAAAATATATGGCTAGATTAAAATTTTAAGAAATAAAATGACTAAATATGATAAATTTAGAGAACTATATATATATTTAGTCAATTTCTTAATTTAATTTTATCCTGATTTATTTAATTTATATTCATATTATTTATTGATTATCCCTTTCCGTTCCCTTTATTTGCAGTTACGTTTTGTTTTTTTTTTCCTTCTTACTTTGTTAGAGTTAAGGTAAGAATTTGCATATTATTATCCTTTTATTAGAGCTTTGTAGCTAATTTTTATATTATTTTTTATTTTTAATAAATTTAGATTATTAATATAATTATAAATTAAATATTTAATATAAAGACTAATTTTTCAATTAATCTAAATTCAATTAAGATATAATTTTAATTATTATCAAATAAATATTTTAGAATAACTAATACTACTCATTTAAAAACATAAACTAAATTTACAGGAATATACATTAATTTTACCAAAATTTTATTTGAAAACATAAACTATAATTTGCAGGGAATAAACATAAAAGCATTTAATGCATAAAAAATAAAAAATAAAAATCTTTAACTATTTTTTTTGCGGGCCATGTACCTTATTTTTTTAAAAACTATTTTAACTATTATCAAATAAATATTTTAAACTCACTGGGATTAATTTTTTAATTTATTATTAATAATATTAAGTTTATTTTATTTAAAAAATAATTTTTATTATTTATATAAAATATTACGATAATATCATAATATTACAAATTTCTTCATATTTTATAATTTAATAATTATAGGTTATTTATTTAAATTTATTAATATTTATACTAAATTTATTTTTTATAATTATAAATAAATAATCATTTTTTAAAAATTATTATAAAATTTAAAAAATAAAAATATCTGTAATATAATGTGAGTTCTATTATAGTTTATTATGTAATATATACAATAAAAATACTAACAACAAAATTTTAAAATATTACAATTTTTTTTTTAAAAGAAGTTGGAAACTTAAAATTAATAAGTAATACGAAAATGAAAATTCAGGCAGCTGGCAGATTACGGAAACAAGTAAATGTGAAGTTGTCAAATGGCTGAATGACCGTGTAACTGTATGCAGACAACAACGGTATGGGCAATCGCATTGGATTCTCTTATTTTTTTAAGAATAAAAAATAAAATGCCCTACAGCCTACACCTACATCTTTTTATTATTTAAAAAAAAGAATCTCCTGAAACCCTAATCGTTGGGAGTAGGATCTCTACCTTACCTTGCCCAAAATTTACCTCCCAATTACCACAAAATCCACAATTACAGTAGATAAAAATTAAAACAAATATTCTTTTCTCCCAAATTGCTAGTCTTATTTCATATTTCATATATATTCTTATTTTGTATAAAATACAATTAATAAGTAAAATTAATTACGAATATTATATAAATTTAATATTTCGCATAATTTATTAAAATAATAAAAAATTATAATTAAGAAAGAATAAAAAAGAAGGGTAGCTAAATTTCACCGTTACTTTTAACGTCACGTGAATTTTAATTTTACTTGCGCTGTTCCCAATGGCCAACGTGTGAATTATTTTAAAGCCAATGATGATTCTACACCCCTATTTTTTTTTATTATTTAATTAACTTAATACAATCGTTTTTTCACGTCCTCCCGCCTCTCTTTGTCCCTTTTATTATTATTATTATTATTATTTTAAGAAGGAAGAGTTAACTCGCGCTGAAATTAGCAAGTGTGACACGTTTACTGTGGTTAGAGCGTATTCCTAGTTCACAGTGACGTAGCCTGCAAGTCTCGTTTTACATTGTTCAACAAACAAAAGAGGGGGCGTATATATAATTTATTATTATTATTATTATTACAATATTTTTGAATTACAGATCAGAGGTCAACTTTCCCTTATTTTTTTAAATACACGATGGAAACTTATATTATAATTTTTTTCCCTTTTAAATAATAAAAATAAATATACTTCAATAATATAAATAGAGGAAAAAACCATAACATAGCTCAAAAATTACTATCAGTTTTGGTAATTGAAGTACAATAAAAAGCTATGTTTCTGTTCATAGGATACTGGGAATGTGTAGACAAGCAAATAAATACATTGCAGCCGTAAGGCAGACAAAATGATTCATCTTCTGTTGCTGGAAATAATTAACACTAGTAATCATATAATGGAAACCAGTCACTTCCAAGTGGGTTTGGTCACATTTTTCATTATCTGAACTCTCAATCAGGCAAACTGCTTCCAGTAGAATTCTGGTCAGCATCAGCAGATATAGAGGAAGCAAGGAATTCATTTTCTGCAACTTCTGAAGGATCATCACTGTCGGATAAACCAAAGGAAGCATCCTCCAGTATTACAGGCCCCATTCTATACATTACAGTTGGAAAGGAAAGCCTTACAAGTTCAAACTTGTGTTCTGGAGTATGCTGCTGATTGAATCTCCCAGGACATTTGGAGCGTGTATTATAGCACAAGTCACAAAGATCAAAACCAATTTCCTCGACACAATCTTTGCACCGGTATCTATCCCCAATTATAGGACACATCTGTTAATGCAACAAGCATATGCTATTACGGCGCTGTGGATATTATTAGCCAATGACGCAAACATTAGTTACAAGAATGGTGAGAGAGGGGAGAAAGAGAGAGAGGATTCCATCATCAGTAATCAATAACATGCTGTAAAAACAATAGAAGTCAAATGCATTGACTTTCCTAAAGAACAGAGTTTAGCATGTATTTCATAGCAAGTGACGCAAATGTATTTCTGAATGCATTACTGGAGAGATTTCTACTAAGTGCCATGTCAAGATGCTGCAATATACTGCAATCTTTCTTTATACAGTGTCTGATATTCCAAATATTATCTGATCAATAACTAAATAATATATGCTGGTCCTAAAACAATAATGCTCAACCTACTTCCAGCACATTCCACAGACAAGAGCACTAGGATGAGCTGATCAGATGTCTGTATTAGCTAAAGTCGAATATTAGCTTAGCTTTCACATGATAAAGATACTTCTGACCAATAAAAAATACATTCAATAACCAAGTTTAAAGTGAGCTTGGTGCTGAACATGTCATGTCTATAAAATGAGGGAATCAATATAATGCATAAAATGAAGGATTGGAAATTACCCCGCAACAATCGCAACCGACACAAAAATGAACCTTCAATTCATTGTTGGCCATCCGTAGCAAATACTCATCCTTTTGAATTGATGGAAAAAGAAAATCTTTTTTACTGGCACTTGTAGAACCTGAAACGGATTATATACAATTTCCAACATATTAAGAAATTAGCAATAGAGGAGGATTTTAGGGCATAAGATCAATTATAAAATTATGTTCTATTTATGTGATTGGACAAACATGTAGAACAAAATAACAAAATAGATGTCTTCTCAAGTACTATTATTGTTGGCCACCGGATCATGACATCTTTACATGCACAAAATTAGGAGGGGATATGAATTTTCAACCAACTCAGAGAACACTACTTTCCTAGGATGTATAGCTATATAGCAATAACAATCTATCACATAATATGTAGCATATAGCAAGTCATTAAGTCCCTTAAAATTTGTTAACAGGTTTAATCTTCATAAAAAAAGTATGATTTTGGTTCTTTTTGGTTGATTGATGACTTTGGAGAAGTTACTCACTACAGCGACATGCTAAGATTAGCCCTTAATCCTTAGATTCTTTTTTCCTTTCTTTCCCCTCTCTCTCCTCTCTCTCTCTCTCTCTCTGTTTTCAGTTAATTCTGCTGTTATTATTATCTGAATGAATCCCACCCTTTCTTAACACAGTACAACAACTGAAGCAGTATAATCAACAAGACTGATTGAGCAGTTAGCTTTAGAATGGGAAGGAGCGGACGGACAGGAAGTAGGGTTATCAATCTTAGACTGTGCTAGTTTCTGTTGAAGCTGAACAGCTTCACGTCTCTGAGCATATTCTCCAGGAAACTTTTCCTCCACAAAGTGATCAAGCTCCAGACAGACTTTTGGGAAACCAATTGGGTGTATGGATTTACAAGCTTGACATTTAAGCATCTCATCAGCTGGATTCTTGATACAAGTCTCGCAGTACCCTGGAACAAGACAAAAACAATAGAAGAACAGAATAAAGATTGATCTTAACAATTTCAAGACAGAAGACGATGATATCTGATAGCATATTACTGGGCTAATCAAGATGCAAAACATTACCATGACCACAGTTAAGAATGACTGGACGAAAAATCACTTGCTTGCATGCAGTGCACTGTACATCAGTGATTGACACCTGCTTGCTATTTCCATTAAGCTCCCCTTTACTGGCGAAGCAAGGCTCTGAACATGAGCTGGAGTTCAATCTAGAGGTTGAGGAATGCTTATCATCCTTTGGGTAATCATATTCTTGATTAGCATGCGATTCACATGCATTGCAATCGAGCTGTGGTGAGAAATAGCCCCTCTCTTTTTCTTCCACTGAAACATGCAAATGTAACAAGGAAAAAAATCAAGTTTGATTCACATGCATTGCAATCGAGCTGTGGTGAGAAATAGCCCCTTTTTTTTTCTTCCACTGAAACATGCAAATGTAACAAGGAAAAAAAATCAAGTTTGATTCACATGCATTGCAATCGAGCTGTGGTGAGAAACAGCCCCTTTTTTTTTATTCCACTGAAACATGCAAATGTAACAAGGAAAAAAATCAAGTTTTACTCATCCAACCTGATCAACAATAATAATGCTACAATAATAAATTTACCTAAAGCCAACTACAAATATACACCTTGTCACTTTTTGTCGTTAGAATATGAAAGATCAAATTGAAACTTGAATTAAATATGAGGTACAATCTCTAAACAAACCTTATAGATTTTGCTAATGGCCACTCACAATCATTATTTGTGAAGAAAAATCACTGCATAACTTCATTCTTCCAGTGATTCAATAGAACACATAAGAAAATGGAAGATCGCAAATTCATTAATTTATTCAATTGAAAACAAGCCTCCCAATGTTGAACAATTTATCTCCTGCCATTTATTTATTTATTATTTAGAACAACAGATCTATTCCAATCACGATAAACATCAATATTTGGTCAAGCTTAAAATCTGTTGGCTGAATTTACTGGCAAATCCAGATCTTGGAGTCACAAGAGATCCCTATTCTCCTTCCATTCAAAGAGATGAGATCTCTCAAAAGTCAGGTATTTCTGATTAACATGTATTCTAAGCTATTTCCCACATAAGTAGAGTAATTGCGACTTCAAAAACTATGTCAGATACAGGTAACTCAGACCAAGAAATATTACTGCTTCCACTTAGAAATGATGTCTACTCTAAAAAATTATTAAGACCATTGTGTCATTGGACACTTGATGGAAAAATGACTTCAAATGCATTAAGGAATTTCAAGCTTACATCATTAAATTTAAACAATCTTACAAAGTTTCACATGACTTCCCAAAATACATTAGTTATTCCAATCCACCAACAATAGCAATATGCAAGTATTGCTATAGGTCCTCATTATTTACAAATTAATATTTACCACAGCTGATTCATTGTGATTCTTTTCTATAAATTTTTCTTTTATACTATGCATATTAAAAAAGAAAGTCCACCATAACTATTATACCATTACCTCATGCTAGGGATAAATGTCGGAAAAAAAAAGCAATTGCAGCTGTTGAAGAATGCTTCATTTATTAACTCACCTAGAATCTGTTCTTCCCTTCTCTTATAAGCAATGGGATACAACTTGAGGAGCAAAAAGTGCAACATCTGACAGATCGTTGGGAAGTGATTATATGGATTCCGACAGATTGGACACTGAGACTCATGTAGAGAATTCATGGACTGATGCACACACCAAAAACAGGAAATATGACCACAAGCTGCAACCAGAAAAGGATAATGAAGAAAAAGAAATTAAGATTGTATTTGAGATTTTCAAAGTAAGTGTCATTTCTAGGGAAAGCAATGCCTTACGGAGCACTATGGGTTTGTATAGAAGATCCCTGAAACCAAATAAAGAAATCAAATTTAGTATCAGCAATTAATTTTGGAAATTATTATATATGCTAAAATAATAATTAGTCATATTCACATAAATATCATCTACTTATTATCCAATTAATAATCTCTAAAGATAAAAATCTGATTATGGGGAAAAAATAAATTTAAAAAAAGATTATGTTTTTCTAATTACCATACAAATATATAATTTATAGAACATTTAATTTATATCAAAATAACATTTAACTAAACCCCAAACCCTACTGTTTTCAAAAATTCATCCAAAGTACCAAAATTCTATTCACATAAACCATTTGTTAGGCCAACATTATCTACGAGTTTGGACAAACTAGAGCACAAAATTCAATAATCAATTATGTAAGCATCAAATGGTATTCATATTAGTTGAACTTAAACTAAAAGGCATATATAAAATTTTACAGCATGAAATCAAATTTAATATCAGAATTTCCGATGTGACGAAAAAAAGTATCGGCAATAAATTTTTGAAATATATAATTAAAATCGGCATAAAATATCAAAATTGGAAATCAAATTGCACGATGAAAAGATATAAATAATAATAATGTAGAGAGAACTTACAGACAAATGCAACAAAAATAGGAATCGGGAATCTCCTCCGATTGAACGGCGGCAGTGGCTTCTTTTTGATCCTTTCCCATGGTAAAATTATTGATGAATATGAATAATTTCGGAGAAAAGAGAAATTAATAAAAGAGATAGTCTCGGATAAGGTCTCAAATGAAACCCTAGACCTCGACAAAAAATTGAAATTGAGAGATGGGAAGCGAAATGAAATTGAAGCTATAAGAGTCGGTTTTATAAAAAGATAGCAATTTTTCTGCTCATATAATATATTATAGTAGTGGTGGCGGCGTCACCGTTTCAGCCGCCAGTTAACTATCACTGGCTTGCTCGACGAAGGTCCGTTTTTGAGCCGGTTAGTTATTATTCGTTCCATCAGACCCGCAGCACCCTTGGCAGTTGATGTGGCGAGCAACGTAATGCCACGGACCCACTAGAGTCAGAGGTGATGTGAATCAAGCCACGTCAGCTTTTCATTAATTATAATAAAAATATTCTGAGAGCATTTTAGGCCACCTGCATCCCAATGACTATTAAAGTAAGGACTACTAACTACCTCTCTCCTCCACATCAGCTTTTGTGGCCCAGCACACTACTCCTCCACAACTCCACCACATCTCCTCCATCCCAAAGTCCTACTAATACTATTCTGTATGGGACCCACTTGATTTTTTTTTATTATCAAACATTTTATATTTATATTCCAAAAATAATTTTAACTTAACAAATTTACTTAAATAAATTATAGTGACCAATAATTAATTACATACATATAATATTTTTTTTTGAATTTAATTAATTAATTTAAAATTATTTTTATTAATTAATTTAGAGAATAATTTATTACTATAATTGCATTAATTCAAAATACTAATAAAATAATTAAAAAATAATAATAATAACCAAGTAAAACGCTAACATCATTAAATATTAAAAAATACAATAATAACCAAATAAAAGTTGCAGAATTACATGACATCTAAACTTAAATTCCTTAAATTGAAATAAAACTATGCATTATTATTGAAATTCCATACATGCTCTAACAAATCTGCTTGCAATTATCGATGAGTTGCTCTACTTCGGAGTGCGATAGAATTTTGGGTATAATTTTGTACGTAATTTTCATAGCTAGGTAAATTCGATTCACCTAAATTTGGCTGTGAAGGTGTGTTATCAACTTCGTCAAATGCAGCAATGTCAGCGAAATTGGCATACGTGTCTCGCTCGTCTTCAACTATCATATTATGCATTATGATGCACGCTCTCATGATATAACTAAGATCACTCTGATGATATAAGCGTGCAGGGCCACGAACAATTGCAAATCGAGCCTGCAACACCCCAAATGCTCGTTCTACATCTTTTCGATATGATTCTTGTCGTTCTGCGAACAACTTTCGCTTTGCACCAGTTGGATGGGGGATGGATTTCACAAACGTGGCATATTCAGGATATATTCCGTCAGCTAAATAATACCCTGATCTATATGAATTTCCATTAACAGTGAAATTTACCTCCGGAGCAATGCCTTTGAGCACATCATCAAATAAGGGTGACCGGTCCAACACATTAATATCATTGTTACAACCGGCTACCCCAAAAAAAGCATGCCAAATCCATAAATCAGGACCTGCCACCTCCTCTAGAATTATTGAGGGAGTTCCTTTATATCCGCTTGTGTACTGACCCTTCCAAGCTGCCGGACAATTTTTCCATTTCCAATGCATGCAGTCAATACTTCCTAACATTCCAGGAAAGCCACGTTGATCCGCGTAATTCATTAGCCGTCGAATGTCATCATTGTTAGGTCGACGCAAATATTCATCTTTAAAAGCTCCACAAATAGCTTGACAGAAACGTTTTAAGCATTTCTGTGTTGTTGATGCGCCTATACGCACATAGTCATCGACAGAATCGACTGGAACTCCATATGCTAACATTCGTATAGCAGCCGTACATTTTTGAAGCGGTGAGAGTCCATTTCTTTGTAATGCATCAGGCCGTTGTTGAAAGTATGGATCAATTACAGTAACTCTTTCAACAATTTGTAGAAAGACATGTCTTCTCATTCGAAACCTTTGGCGAAATACGTGTTCAGGATACGTCGGATTTTCGCCAAAGTAATCGGCATATAGTCGCTCATGGCCAAATTCACGATTTCTTTCGATGTATCTACGTCGCCCTCGTCTTGAAGTGGACGCCGACGTTGTTGTCTGGAACTGTTCAATTGCTTCTTTAATTTGATGAGGTATCTCTCGCATCACAGGGTGGGTTATAGCTTGTTCGATTAATTTAGCAACTTCATCACTAGAAGAACTACTAAACGAAGAGGAAGAAGAATTTGATGATGAAGAAGAGGATGACATATTGTAGGAATGATATTTAGTTGTGTGGTGAACGAGTTATTTGGGATAGGTATTTATAGAAACTTGAGGTCCTTTATATCTCTATCACACCCATGTGAAGTTATTAATTGCCCATGTGAAGATGGGCCACAGAAAAGAGGGAAAACTCACATCAACTTTAATATTTTTTGACCAAAACTAAAGCATCCAATGTGGAATTCATTGTCCTTCAGAATATTGTTACTAAAGCATGTGAAGATTGGCCACAGAAAAGAGGGAAAACTCACATCAACTTTAATATTTTTTGACCAAAACTAAAGCATCCAATGTGGAATTCATTGTCCTTCAGAATATTGTTACTAAAGCATCCATATTACACATAACAAGAAAACACAAGATTACATGTTAATCATAATTTTGAACTACTAACATATTACACAAGATTACATACTAATCATTAATTTTAAAGTTCTAATATATTAAACATAACATCATTAAAAGAAAACACAAGATTGCATATTAATCATAATTTCAAACTACTTATAGGAAACATATAATCATACTTAGAGTGGTGGCATGACCCACTTCTGTCTAAGTTGTTCTGCGTACTTTATATGCCATTCTCTCATTTTCTCATCCTGAATTGACATTGGATCCTTCATTATCACTTTCATATCTGTTTTATACTCACTTGCTCTATTTTTTTTTTTAATTGCTTTCATTTTTTGCTGTTCTCTTTGCTCCTGCCTTTCCGTGTAATCTTTTATAGCAGTGGCCATTTCTGAAAGTGGAGCCAAACTGGCTACATCAAATGACAATTTAGTAACTGCGGATGACGAAGTTGCTTTACCTTTTCTTTTGGCGGCCTTTATTCCTTCAGGGCAAGCTGGTGATTGAGCTTCCTTAATGTCATTTTGTTGGTTGCCTTCTCCAGTTGATGAAGTGGAATACGCTCCTTCAGCGTTTATTTTACTTCTCTTCCCAATACCCACAGTGGTGTTTGCTTGGTTGTATAAAACTTTCCATTTGGGTTGTTCACGAAGTAATTTTTCCCAATGTTGTTTATACTGTTTTGATTTCTGACCTTTATATCTCGCGTTGAATATTTCATATGCATGATTTTCAATATCCGCATCATTCCAACCACTTCGGGCATTTCTTTGTGCTTCCTCATAGCACGAACCCCAAGCCATAGCCGATGAACTAATCAACTCGAACCGCTTACGAAGTGATTCTTTCGTTTGTGATGACATGTGAGGCATGGCTTCAAGGACTAAATCTTTAATCCTATGCCAAAAGGAATTACGAGTTTGGTTGGTGTTTACAATAGCATCATTTGAAGTATTCAACCAAGCACTAACCAAAACGGTATCTTCTTCCCATGTCCAATTTTTCTTTTTCTTACTTTCTTTTATTGATTCACGGTCTTCATTTTGATTAAAACTCTCTTCAGTTATAGGAGAGTTTGAAGGGGGACCTCCGATTGGGTGTGACTGAGACTGTTGTGTGAATTGAAAAGCACTGTTGTAAGGATAACTTGGTATGGGAGCAAATAATGTTTGCGAAAAATTTGGATTTGTTGGAATTTGCGTACAGAAATTTTGATTGGTTGGAATTTCTGTTGGTAAATTTGGATTTGGTGGATTTTGAGAAAATTCATTCGAGAAATTTGATTCGAACCATTGATTAAAATGAGGGTGATTTGGATCCATTTGATTGAGCAGATGAAAAACCTATATAATTGCTAATAAGAAAAAGCACAAGCAGAATAGAGAAGAGAGATAATGGTGTGGGTAAAAGATTGGAGTTGAGTGATATTTTATAGGCAGAAATTACCAATGTGAAGTCTGAAACACCCATGTGAAGATGACTCATATCCTACAAAGAAAGATGATAAATCACATCATGCTTAATTTTTTGACCAAAAGTAAATAATACTCATGTGAAATCTTACACACTCAGAAGATAAATTATTCATATTTTTCATTTAATTATTTTTAAAATATTTTTTTTATATTTCTAATTAAATATTTTGTTCATATTGTAATATTATTTTTAATTATTTATATTTCTTTAGAAAAATAAAAGTCTCTCAACCTAGTTTAAAATTTTTAATTATTCTATTTACAACTAATGTAAATATGCATGAATAATATTTAATTTTTTGTAGTCATTATAATTGTAAAATTTAAAAAATACTAATTAAATGAATAAAATTTACAAATAAAATGTATAATTATTATAATTTTTTATTATTTATTAAAATTAAAAATATACAACAAAATCTTAAAAATATTATCAATTTATGTAAAAAAAATTTTTTTTCTTTATTTTCAAAAAAAAATTAATATTTTCAGACTTTTTAACACATAAAAATCAAATATATATTCTTTTTTCAAAAAAAAAAAAACTACCACGTGGCAGGATTTTATTGGACAAGAGGAGTTAATTAATATAGTAGTCCACGGACTACTGCTCCTCCGCCTGCTTCTCTTTCTTCGCGCCGACCTGGTACTCCTCCCTCCACTCTACCGTGCGATGTAGCACACGGCCGCGGTGTACTCCCACTTCTCCTTCTCTACTTCACCTCGCGATGCAGGTGGCCTTACGTGTGTGAAGTAGTGACATACAAGAATCGAGTTTTGATAGATTATAAGTTCTGTTGAATCGTTGCCTTTTAACTCATCAATATTTATTAAAAAAATTATTAAATTTTTTTTTTGAAATCTTTAAAATTTTAATATTATATAAAATTATTTTAAATATATTAAAATATTTTTTATTAATTTATTAATATTATAGTTATTTTATTAATTAAGTATTACTTACAAGTTATAATTAAAAAATAATTAATTTTTTAATTATATAAAATAATAATTTAAAAGGAATAATTTTTTTTTTACAAAAATAATATTTTAGCTTAATGGATAAAGTACAATGATATTATATAAAATATTTTATCTTTTTAATTTATCAGAAAAAATAATGAAAGATTTTTTTTATATTCCAGCTGAGGATTTATAATTTGAAAAATAATGCCTATCATTAAAAGTGAATTTATAATATATTCAGCAGTGAAACCAAGATTTAAATAAAGACCTTAAAATTTTGAAGCAAAAAATATAGGTAAATTTATTTTTATTTTTATTGTTATATTAAAAAATTAATATTAATAGTTAATAGTTAATATTAATATTAATATTTTATTTTATTTTTATATTAAATAATTAAATATTAAAATTTTTATTATTTTTATTTTAATATTTAAATTTTACTTTAAAAAATTATATAATATATATTATTTTTTAAATAATATTTATATTTTTTGAGATTCTTTAAAGAAATTATTTAAACTAATTACTTTTTAATAAATTTATATGATGAAATATTTTTTATAAAATAATTAACCTAACCACAAAACTCTATTCCCAATTCATAATCGAATTGCAAAATAATTAATTTAATCATAAAATTTCAAATTCTCAATTCATATCATAATCGAATTCTAAAATAATTAATCTAATTATTAAAATTTAAATTTTAATTCATAACCAAATTTTAAAATAATTAATCTAATCATCAAAATAATAAACTAAAACTTATAAATTAAATTTTATATTAAAAAATAATTTTAAATAATTATAATACTCAATAAAATTATCAAAATAATAAATTAAAAATTAATTTTAAATTTTAAAATAATTAATTTTTAAAAATTAATTTTTTTAAAAAATATACATGCACACAAATATATATAAATACTATATATTATATTGGAAAAAAAATGTTTTGAAGTATTTACTTTTCAAAATTAAAAGTATAATAATCAAAGTTTGTAGTTATTATTTTTGAAAATCATCACCCTTCATTAATTAAAAAAAAAGGGCTAAAAAATAGTCATAAATAAACGTACTATTACTAATAGTCCAATACTACCACTAGTAAGAGTAAATAATTACTATCACTGTTATCATCAAAAGTATATTCAAAGGTTGTATAAAAAAAAAAATGTATATTCAAAGGCATCCTCAGAAGATCTACCAAATTTTTGTTTCCATATCCATCAAAGAAAACAAGAAATTAAAATTAATAATGCCCAGAAAAATTTCAAGACATTTTCTTAACCGAAATAATATCTAAAGTTCATTTACTTTTTCACTTGAAAATGCTAATCAAAGATATGAGAAAACCCTATGGACATTTGACAATTTCATACTACATTTTCAGCATTTAAAATGATACTTGTCAATTTTGTTTTTTAAATTACAAAAAAAAAATAAAGCCATACAAGCCTCTTAAATAAAAAATAATATTTTCTCCATTTCATTTTAAGTGTCGCTTTTAAAAATTTAAGAGAATATTAATTAAAAAATTTTAATATTATTCATATTAATTACTAAAAGAAAATAAATAAATTGATAAATATGAAAAAAATTATTTAAATAAATTATAATATAATTTTATAAACTTTATAATAAATAATTATTTTTTTAATCTATATGTATTATTCTTGCAAGATGGAGAGAATATATAAATAGAAATAAGCTCAAACGGTACAAGATATATTTGCCAATTAGGAATTAACCCTCAATCTTCTGCCAAAGTAACTGCTCCTGCTGCTCCAAGATTCTCATTATCTTCTTCGGCCAAATGAAATAGGGAAACAAAAAATCTACATATATTTATATATACACTGTTTAAGATAAAAAAATCTGCAGGTCAGGTGAATTATTAAAAAAATCTACATATATTTATTCTTTATTCTTAAAATTTTTATCCGCTATTAAGTGAAAAATTAAAATATAAAAAATAGATAGTATATATAAATATTAACAAATAAATTTTTTTACCTTACTTAAATATATTATTTTATCAACTTAATTTAATTTTTTTTATTTTTCCGTTTTATATTTTTTTACACATATTATTTTAAAGTAAATTTATAATTCTTTTTCAAAATTTATAATTTTTTTTCTACTCAATTTATAATTTTTTGAATTGATTCAAGAATTCATGACAAAAATAGTTAAAATATTAATTTTTGATTCTATTACTTTCAATAAAAAGAAAAATTAGAAAAAAGTCAAAAGTAGTAATTTGAATAAAAAATAAGTGAAAATTTATTCCTTTAAAATTTTTTGAAGAGAAAGAAAAATTTGTAAATATATGTGAAAAAATATTGGTCAAAAAATAGTAAAAAATAATAAATATATTAAAATTAGAGCTAAATATACTATTAAATATATTTGAGCAGGTAAAATATTTATTAAAAATAATATTTAAATAATATAAAATTCTAAGTCTAATTATAATTAAAAATATTTTATTTTTTAAGATAATTAAATTTATACTATCAATTTAAAAGTTAAATAATAAAAACATAAAAAAAAATTTAAAATTACTATTTTAAAATTATGACTCATAAAATAAAAATAAAAGCATAAAAACATAAAAATTCAATCTTATTAAAATAATAACTTTTATTCTTTGCATGGCTACTAATTTGCACTAGAAAAATAAAATTTTATTTTAATAAAAGAAATGAGTAGAAAAAAATTAAATTAAATTTATTTTAATGTGCTTGATAATCATAATTGAATAATGAGATAAATAAATTTTTTTATAATTTAAATAAATAAATAAATTTATAAAATATATTTTTATAACTTTGTTCTTACCCATTAAATTAAAATAAAAATAAAATAAGATCATAAATAATATTTCATCTAGTATATTATTTTCTGCTCTTATTTTCTCTCATTTCTTATCATTTAGATGAAAAATTATCTTGATTATTTAAGAGGAATTATTTTCTTAGTTAAATTATATATTTTTTTAATTAAACATTCAAATAATATAAATTAAGAGAAATTCTATTCATTTATTTTCTTTTCTCTCTAATTTTATTAAAACAAATAATACATTAAAGAATACATATTTAGGGTATATATTTATATGTAAAATATTATTTTTTTTATAAATTAATTTTTTAATCTTAAAGTAGTGTAAAATATTTTAAAACCAAACACAGTGCAGGTTGATTAATATCTTGTTGAAGCTATAAGCAAATTTTCTGTTCCTATCGTACATCAGAGAAGTAGTGCTGGCGTCACCGTTTCAGCCGCCAGTTAACTATCACCGGCTTGCTCCGCAAAGGTCCATTTTTTAGCCGGTTAGTTATTATTCATACCCTTGGCAGTTGAAGTGGCGAGCAACGTAGCGCGCCACGGACGCACTAGAGTTAGAGGTGATGTGAATCAAGCCACGTCAGTTTTTCATTGATTATAATAAAAATATTCTGAGAGCTTTTTACGTGCGCACGGCCGTGATATAAGAATCGAATTTGTTAGATTGTATGATAACATTTATATTAAATGTACCATTTTTTTATTCATCAGAATTCAGAAAAAAATGAAGATTTTTTTTTGTTATATTGCTGTTGGGTATTTGCAATTTGGAAAGTAATGCCTCCCATTGAAAGTGAATATAGAAAATATATATTTTAATAAGGAAAAAAATTAAACTATTTACTTTTCACAATTAAAAATATAATAATCAAAATGTGTAATTAATTTTGAAAATCATCACCCTTTGCCCACTATAGTAGGACTGTCAAAAACATATAGCGTGGATCAACGAAATGTTAGATTCGATCTACAAAATGGTGATAAATCAACTTTTATAAGTGTCATGTACTGATGTCACATGTACAGAGTTATTTCATAAATCTGTATTAAAATAGAAGACCTAATGATGAGTTGCTGAACTGATTTTCTTTGAATTTAAGCTGCTTGATAGATTAGACCAGCCCCGAAGAGAGGTGATAATCCTACTAAATAAGTATTCCCGGTCAACCAAAAAAAAATCATCTCCCTTCATTAATAAAAAAAAAGGCTCAAAAATACTCATAAATGAACGAAGTACTACTGATAGTCTAATACTAACACTACTACTAATAAATATTAGTATCACTGTTTGCATCAAAAGTATATTCGAAGAGAAATTTCAAGATATTTTCTTAACTGAAATAATATATAAAGTTCATTTACTTTTCACTTGAAAATGCTAATCAAAGACCTGAGAAAACCCTATGGACGTTTGACAATTTCGTACTACATTTTCAGCATCTAAAATGATACTCGTCAAATTTGTTTTTAAATTAAAAACAAAAATAAAGCCATACACACCTCCTAAATAAAAATAATATATAAATAGAAACAAGCTCAAACAGTACAAGATATATTGGCCAATTAGGAATCTACCCTCAATCTTCTGCCAAAGGAACTGCTCATGCTGCTTCTGGATTCTCATTATCTTCTTCGGCCAAATGAAATAGGGAAAAAAAACTACATGTATTTATATATACGTACTAGAAATTATAAGTATACCAATTAATACATTTATGTTGGATTGAGGTTTATAAATAAAATGCATAGGTTATCTAACCACCATTGCATTGCAGCATTGCGTGCTTTCTAGACCTCTGTCGAAGCTGACACAATATGCGAACTTACTTCCACAGCTTAACAGAACTGTCATGACTCGCAGAAGCTACCATTCCAGTTACAGGTGACTGTGCCAAGGCTGAGATTATGTTCTCATGGGCTGGAATCGTCATACTCTTATTCTCAGCCATGTTCCATAGCTCCAAAGACTGCCACAATTAAAATAGTAATAATCATAATAATAACAATTAGAAATAAATCTAGTTAAGAAAGTCATCATTGAACAGGAATAATGAACCTGAATTCCTTGCTCACTATGCATATGTGCAAAGACATGCTAATGCAAAATTAAGAACCTGAACTACGAATCTATTCTTTCTAAGAGGAGAAAATGTATCATGAATAAGATGATAGCAAGAGATACCAAAATGCCAAAAACTCCTTGTGATGAATCATGAATAAGATGATAGCACATGAATATTCTTTTTTCCTTTTATGAGAGAATTATATATATCTCTGACAAAAAAAAATTGTACCCTTTATTATGTAATCATGCAAACAGCCAGAAAATACAATACAGCCTAAAAAATGTTTAGATCAATTAACTAACATCTATATTGTGATGTTTGCTTGTACTCCCATTGTTTCAGAAGTTCTGCCACATATTTGTACTTTCATAGACGTTGAAGATGACCAATATTTGTAACTTTACATGAAAATTACACCACCTCCCCAGTTGCAAAGAAATTTTAAAACAAAACGAAACTCATCCTATATACCACATATGAAATGTACAAACAATCTATTTCCATGATATGTTCAGAAAGCCCAAATACCACGTACTAACACCATATACCATATTCACAGCAACACCATATACCATATACCGTGAAAGACACGCCTGAAGACACATAATCATGCAGTTCAATAAAAAGAAAGAATGTGTATAGTTGTTCCATGTACTATAACAATCACCAGCAAGTTCAATACAAAGAAAGAATGCACACAATTGTTCTACGTACTATAACAGTCACCAGCAAGTCAATGAGTATGTCCATTCTGGTCTATGAAGTAATCCTAGGAAGGGGGACCTACCGAGATTCCACCTATCACCAAGAGAGTTGAGTAACTAGGATGGAAAACACAAGAGTGAAATTGGTTTCCATTAGAATTGAGCTCTTGAATGCATTCCCCTGATGTCAAAGACCAAATCTTTACCCAGTTCTGACTAACAGATGCCAAAACCTCTCCATTTGCATCCCAGCATATGTAGTTCACCATTTCGGAATGGCCCTACAAATAAGATGGGAGTAGAATTATGGACATCAACAGTTAACCAAGAAAAATAATTTCTGAAATCCGCTGTTCAGGCAATTCATTATTTTAATAACAGTGAATCAATTGCTTGAAATCAGCCCTGAATTACCAACAGCAACAGCACATCATTTCAAATGCAATAAATACCTGGAAAGAGTGTATTTGCCTATCAGCTTCAACGTCAAAGATGGACAATAATTTATCTGAAGCTGCTGCCAGTAAATGTCCAATTCTTGGTTGAAATCTCACTTGTGCTGCCCCTCCCTGAGCAAAAGATTGAAACAGAAACAATGATACAATGAAGCTTACAGATGAAAATTGAAAGATTTAACAGGAAATCTAAAATGAATAATAGAACCAAGCAACAAACCTTGGAAACACGAGTGCATGAGAATGAATTGATATTAAAATAGCGAATTTCATTGTCATTATCACTAAAACAGAAAAGATCAGTTTTTTTAGGGTGAAAGTCCAGAGACATGACAGGAGTGTGCCCTGTATACGCTTGCTGGCTATAGCTTGGCTGTGAGAAAAACAAAAAAGAATGAACCACAGTATTAGGGATAATGATGAACAACTTATAGAAACAATTAGGCATCACTGGCAGAACATAGAGCACTAGGTCAAAAGAGGATCTAAGTTACAACTAAAGATAATGTGAATAACAGGCTGACCCCTAAAGGCTTCAGGAATCAACTAGTTTTATGAAGAGTAAGAAAAGATGCTCACATTGGCTGCGTCCCATAATCGTACGGATTTATCAACTGATGCTGTCGCCAACTGAGATGAGTTTGGCCTAAAACGAACATCTGTAATAACTAGTTTGTGTTCTTCAGGAGTCGTCTCAGTCTGCAAGGTATCCATGTTCCACAGTACAACCTATGCAAACAGCCAAAAGAAACTTACATGATCTTTGGCTTCAGTTTGTATTCTATGTATTTAAATTCTTTCATGCTGTTCTGCCTATGCTGCCAAAGATATGTCTTTTATAACAGTTCAAACCCATTGGTGACCATGCAACTAGATAGATAGAAGTGATTATGGACTCTTTCAAAAGGAGATTATATTCATCATAGACGCAATGGTTTCATGAAATTATGTTCTCTTGATTTGATAGTGCTAGGAAGTGCTGCATGTGCTTCCCAAGTAGGCTCTGTGAGCTTGGAATTTTAAGCCACTCTTGTTTATTTTTTAACAGATGCATTATTACGAGTAATAAACACTTGTTTATTTTTAAAATATAAATTATTATGAACAATAAAAACTTGTTTATTTTTTAACAGATAAATTACTATGAGCAATGAACAAGATAACACTGGTCTGAGAGAGAACCTATTGCCTGTTCTGGCTAGTATTTTTCTCAGGCATGGATTTACCATCTAAAGTATTATACGTCATACCTTCTTGTCATGTCCCGCACTAGCTAGCAACTTTCCATCTGAAGAAAAATGACAGCAGGTGACCTTGCTATTTCTGGTCCGTATGCAACCAACCTCACCAAAAGTAAAACCTGTCATTAAGAATGTGGTTTAGCTCATAATCATTCCCACTCTGTAAAGACAAAATTAGATGGTGCCATGGTGGATTACCTTTAGTAGATTCTTTTTGATGGTCAGAGGAACTTTGCTTTAGTGGTCCATATAAATCCCTTCCATCCCCTCCATCATGAGGAAGAAACTGTTCCATATTATCATCCAATGAAGCAATATCTCCAAAGCGGTCTATGTCTTCCTGCATATAACAAAATGATGTCCTTAGAAACACATTCATGATTGTTCTTTTATGCAACTTCCAGACTTAAAGACATTTAAGATGTAGCCACATTGGAAGGAACTCCTTTTGAACAAGGTTCAAATAACATACTATAAAACAAAACTTTATATTAGCATGGACACATTAAAATGTCATGGGAGTAAAAGATGTCCCGGACATTTGTTAGAAGTAGAGACAAGTGCACATAATTCAGATTTGAAAGTTAAAGATGTGCCGGCTATATAATTTCTTAATTTTTTTATATTATTTTTGTACCAGCATGTTGGAAGAGGATGCAAGACCTCCTGTTCCCTCTGGAGCATACATCATCAAGCCTTTTGACACACTATTAACATGCTGCAAATTATCACCAGGGGTGTGCGTTGATGGAGGAGAGTTGGGTGAAGGACCCACGGTATTCACAGTACCAGTGCTGTTAGCAGCTCCAGAAGATGAGTGTTGCTTCCTTTTTCTGTTACCCTGTAGCCATCCACTAGAGAAGTATTACTTGCAACATTTTACCATGGTTTTCTAGTCAAAAAGCACTCAATTACAGGGAAATGTTCTCATAGTTGCAAATTCACTAATGAATCAGCTCATAGAATAAGATATTTATATTATTTATTGGTAAGTACAACCTGCTGCAGCTGCTGTAATTGGTCCTGCTGTTGAGACGAAGAATGTTGCATCTGGGCCATCTTCATCTATTTAATATGAACCAAATACACAGTAATAAGGCATTTAGAACTGATCAAAGACTCCGGAGTCTGGAATCAATATTGTTATAATGGTTATCAACTCCAACATAAAATTTCATAAGATCTCAGATATATAGTCTAAATATTTTAGAATTCAATGACATAAAAATGCAGCACGAGCAAGCTCATACTTAAAATTGCTGTATAAACACAAGTACAAGAAATATAAGAAACAAGAATTTAAGAAACACGGATGGAGATGCATATATGTATGCTACTAATACATCCACAAGCATTTCATGCCTGGTTCCTTTCTAAAAATTCTATTTGGACAGGATTTTCCAGTCACACCCTAGGCCAACCAAAGCAGATGTGCCTGCACTAAACTCAAAATAGAACGGAAGGAAACAAAAAAGAAAGCAGAGCCCTTCATCTTCCTCTTTGCAGAAAGCTTAACATTATTGAAACTTTGTTATTACTTCTAGAATGAAGAAGGATACTAACAATGTTTGATTTTCCTTTAAAATATGATGATTGATTTGCTAGTGTTCACAAACAAATACATGCACAGGACACAGAGGCAGGAGAAATCCAAACACAATAATACCTACCCCCCCCCCCCCCCCCCCCCCCCCCTCTCTCTCTCTCTCTCTCACACCACACTCTCTCTCTGTGTTATCATAACTAAATAAGACCAGAAGAGGCCCTTTATGTTTCAACTATTAGCATTAGTTGATAGTAGGTGGCTGATAGTTGACAAATAACGCCATTGGCTATTGCTGTAAACATGCTAAATAACCACTAAGTAAACAATTTACTCGTTAGATTTCATCATTTCTTTTTCTTAATTAATCATGCAGATAGGGGGGGAGAGAGAGAGAGAGAGAGAGAGAGAGAGAGCAAATAAAATCATAATTGAATTTCTATGGTAATTAGCATTTTGCAATAAACAATTTTCCCTTACCAAAAAGTATGAACAACATAATTAATTATATAATTGGCCATAAATTTAAATGAAGTTTCTTGTTGCCATTAACTATAAGCAATTATTTATAATGACAAGGGGCAACCAATCTAAGTATTTAATAGTTGGTAAAAAACAAAGTGTGCACAATACAAAATGTATGTAGATAGGATGGCATTCTCATCATGGGAAGGTATCCAAACCTTTGGCGAGCTTGATTGTACAGGAGAGCATATTGATCCATCATTTCTTGTGGATTGACCATCTTTTGTATTCAAGCTACCCCTAGGCAACTGATTTGGCCTTCGTGGATCCATGTCCCCAAAGTTGCTTGAATTTCCAAGGCTGCTCTGTGCTTGAGCTTGTGCCAAGACCTGTTGTTGCTGGGAAGCCACAAGAAACTGATTTTGGGTCTGCATATTCTGTTTCTGCATTTGTACACCCAAACCTGGTCGTAATTGATCAATTCCCTGTAGCATAAGGTTTACTCTGTGGTTATGACATGGGCATATGCAAATAAGATACATGGAATATCTAGCATAAGAAAAGTCAAACACAACTTACAGTTAAGGGCCAGCCCTTCAATGGAAGACCAGTTAAACCTTGATTCAACCCTGAATAAATAAAAAGAATCAATTTTTCAATCTAATTCAGAGAAAACAATCATTTTTAACAAAGTTAAACAAGTTTAGTCAACTGAATCCCTTAGGAAGTAAATAGCATATGATATACAAATTCCTATGTGAAAGGAAGTACCATGAAAATCACATATGTGAGAAAAGGTAGGGCATGTCAGATATGCCTAAGAAGTGACATGAAAATAGCTTCTCAAATAGAGGACAAGGAAACAACTGTTACACAGGAAATAGCAGAGTCCAATGGGCAAATCAGATAGAAAAGACATTTTGGTGTATTTTAAGTAAATAGGAGGAGTCCAACATTTCAGCAGGCGGAAACCCAACAAGATGTTAGAGGTATCAAACATATTTTCAATAGCATTCTCTCAGTGCTGGCAAAAACATGTGAGATTGAGCTGGCCAATGAATATCTGGTGAGATTCATGCATAACCTAGCAAAATCCTGCTATATCCTATGCGCAAAAACCTTATTGCTCTATCTCTCTAAACGAATTATCATATTTCATAGGTCCATTGGTTAGGATTTGAATTATTCACTATGATTAAATTATTAAAATCCATTATCTTAACTAAATTGCGCCCATCTTCAATGGGCATGTCATATTACGGAATGTAATACACAGGCCCACAGACTTGTATTAGTGGTAACGTCATAAAAGACCACAAAGGTTCAGTACTACAACTAGTATTTGGCAATTATATTTTATTGACTAATGTGCCAATATTTGAACCAGCTGAGCCAGAAAATTCTAAATGGCAAAATTTGACAACAGAGAATTATCCCATAGTATAACAACCAAATAGTTAATCAATTAAGGTGCTGTGTCTCAGTGTCAATGTAATGAGACAAATATTAATTGTTAATCATTGTTAACAAATCCATGTTAACTGTAAAAGATAATAAAATATTCATATGGGAATCTCTTCCCATCATTACCTGCACCACCTAGTCCAGACTTGGATTGTAAAATTGCCTGTCCATAGATGGATGAGGGGTCCATGGGCAAACTTTTCTGAGTTGAGCCCAAGTTAACTTCACTTTTGATGTCCTATAAACTCCATGTGTGAAACAGGTCACAACTGGTGGAATGGACATTCCAAATGAACAGAAATATGAAACAGAGCAGGAAGTAGCAAAATTAAAGCAGAGGGTCTGATCAATTAGTTACAGTTGTCAAAGGAGCTCGTGCCTGGATCTGCTGCAAAGCTGCTGACATGTTCCCTGAATTACCTTGTCCAAGCTGGCTGCACCCATAACAACTCGAGAAATTAATAATCCGCTCCGACTGGGGTTGGATGAATCTCAAATTAGAGGTCAAGTATAAAAATAAACATACCCCTGATGACTTGTTGCAGACTTAAAAAGAGCCATCCTATTAGCATCAATTAGAGCTGGTGACGTTTCTGAGTCCATAGAATGAGGATGTTTTATGCGCTCTTCATAAATCTTCATAGCCAAGACACTGGCTGATGGCTGACCCATCATTCCTTCAGAGTTCATAGCATTTACAGAACCAGAAAGTGCTGGATGATTAGGGTCCCTCCGCTGCAGCTGAGCATTGCGATGTTGCATTAGTTGCAACTGCTGCATTTGCAGCTGCTGTTGCTGCTCCCTAACTTTGATTTGCTGTGCCTGTTTCCCATTGAAATTGGAAGTCACGTAATAAATTAAAAAAAAAAATGAAAGTGGATGCACATCAATTAATTTCTCCACCAAGAAAAAGACCGAACAAAGGAATGAAATTAGACATCAAAACACACCTCTATATAAGCTGCAGCAGCCTCGGAATGTTTCTCATTTGTCCTTGCAATAAATATGTCCCAAAAGACAGACCACCATTCAAATAGAAATCCTCCAGGCGCATCAATTGCTGTACAAAACAAAATTATAACTTACCCACAAAGCTTAATATGTGCTTCCAGAAAGTTCAAATCTAGCAAAGCAAAAATTATGCAACGAAGATCATTTGGTCTAATAAATTTTGAACTTTGAATAGTAACTATTTAACTAAAAAAAACATAAAATATCAACATCCAGATACATAAACAGCCTAATCACACATTAATATATATATATATATATATATATAGTACCTAACAACATTACCTACTGGATCTGTAGCCACCTTTCCTTCAGTCAAAAAAGCTTTTGCAGAATTATGCAATTTTCTCTTCAACAAATAATCATGAATATACACATCAAGCCTATACAAAGAAAATAATAAATTTTATACACGTCAAGCCTATACAAAGAAAATAATAAATTTTACTGTAATGATTTTACTATTAACAAACTAATGATGACAACAAATTAAACAATTATTAAGAAAATACATACATCTTATCAGCTTCCCAATTGTTCTGCCCCATATTTCTGTTTTAACAGATTAAAGAATTAAAGTGACAATAGCTCTTATCTGCCACACAAAGCAAAGCACTACTACTTCAGATCTCTCTAATGCAAATAAAAGCACAAAATTCTAAAGACAAACTGCATGAAGAAAATCAAAGGTAAGCATATAATCTTGCCTTAATCTCCAAAAAGAGCATAAACTAATTATGCCTAAGCTCAAAATTATAGCTCTCCCTCTGCAAATGCAATGAGTCAACAGTAACGCAATCTCGCAAGATCTCCAAACCCTATATTCAAAGAAAATCAGCCAAAGAAAATATCAAAATTAGCTAAAAACACACAAAATTCAACCACGGAAAAAAATTGTGGTGGAAAACTGAGAATTCCGTACAGCTGGCCATCAATCAGTTGTGAAGAATTTAAAAGAAAAAAAAATCCATGAATTGCCAAAGCAGAGCGCAATTGAAGATTCTCTTTCAGTGTAAGCGAAGTAGAATAAGAACAGCTCGAGCTTTAACAGAAAGAGAGAAAAAGCAGTACTGAATCAGGAGCATGCAGTGACATTCTAGGAAAGCTCATTATGGTGCTTTACCTTAGAGTCGTTTTCTCAGTTTACTAGTTTAGTGTATATTCACATAAAGGCAAGGTTCATGGCGCTGTCGAGCAATTAAATACCGAGCGAGTTTTGAAATAGGAGGAAGACAGCTCACGAACTCTAGATGATAAATTGCTGATGTGGACAAGTCGGAGAGGGCAAAAAAAAGGTGTTCGAAGTTTAACGATAATGATAGTTGTCGACTAAACGTCCGTGACGCTTGGGAGTGATTCTGTGTCATGCGCTGAATTCACGTAGGACGCAAGCTATGTCAGCCAGGAAAGTTAGACGTAAATAGCCTCGCGATTAGCAGAAATTGGGCCGATCAGGACTTAAATGGACTGTGAAGTGTGATGTGTGAACTTGTGGAAACTTTTTTGCCTTTTTTTTTCCTTTTTCCCTATTTTAGAGTCTTGTTGTTAACATCAACTTCCAGTTTTTTATGGGTTCCACCAAAATTATAATTATTCCAAAACACTTGTTGGAGATTGATTGGCATACGTTGAATTGTCCAAATTTCATGGGACATCCCAACACTAAAACTTCTTGTGATTTTTATATATTGCATTTTGTTATGTTGGTTCATTTGCGTGAAAATGTGGAAAAATCTTTGTTTAAATAGTAATATTGCACAGGATTGAATATCATAATTTAAGATTATAATTAAGTACACATAATATAAATTTAAATAAAAATGTGATATGTATTTTTTCTATAGAGAATATCTTCCCTAATCTCCCTAAATATCTCTTTAATTTTATGTAGGAAAAATATCGATTTTGTTGATTTTGTCAACTGCAATTTAGAAAAATCTTAAATCAACATCAAATTACAAATTACAAATAAATAGTTAACCGCATGAAAACAGTTAATTGATATTTTTTTATCTTTAACCATTTTTATTATATATATAAATTGATATAGACAAATTATACGTATATATCAAAATATAACTCATTATAATAGTAAATTTTAACATAAATATATATTTTCAATTTAAATATAAAAATAATCTAATAAATATTATAATTTATTATTATAATTATATATTATTTATAATATATATATATATATAATTTTAATATGTAACTTTTTATTTACTAGTATAAAGATATGTTCAGTTTAGAGTAGTGATAAAATTTCTCTAAAAATTTGTTACATAGGAGATAAATTATTTAATATATTTTTTATTATTGTTGTTTTATTAAAAATTAAGCTAAATAATCATGGAGTCTTTAAGATTTCACATGTTATATTAATTAGATTCTGTATTTTTAATATATATTTTTTATATTTTTAAAATTTAAATTATTTAGTCATTCTGTCAATATTTTTAATCTAAAACCATTAATCAATGACTTTGATAATATAAAATAACTTTTTAACATTCTTTTACGTATATTTTTCTTTATTAATTATTAAGTCATACATATTTTAATTTTATATATATTTTTCACATATCATTTATTTTAATTTTATAAATATTACTATAAAATAATTTTAAATAATATGAATAATATTTTTTATTATTTTCTAGATGATTTATATATAAAATAAAATTAAAAATGAGCATGACTTAATAAGTGACAAATGCATATATATATATAAAGAAATTACAAAAAAAGTAATTTTATGAAATAAAAATCATTGACTGATAGTTTTGAAATAGAAATATTGATGAAATAATTAATTAGTTGAATTTTTAAAAATACGGAGACACAAAAAATAAATGTTAAAATTATAGAGACTTGCTATTATAATTAATATATAAAATTTTAAAAACTTCATAATTATTTAGTCTAAAAATAATTACATATAAAATACTGGAATTTTAATTTTCACTTTTAATTAATTTTAGAATTATAATAATTTAAATATTATTTTTGTTCTTATTTACATCATAATTTTCTTTCTAATTATAAAAAAAAATAATAGTTGAAATAGTAATTGCCGAGTAAATAAAAAATCATGTGCAATGCACGTAAAAATACTAGTTATCATAAAAGCTTCTACTTGAAACATTATGGTTTGTTACTTGTTGGTATTTCACAGACTTAAGTAAAAGGTCTTAAGTTGTACTTGAGTTTGGTGAAGTGTAGCTGAGTCTCAAGGGAGGTCGAAAATTTTAAAATTTTAAGTTTAAGATTCTTTGTCCTTAAGATTTTTCTTTTTTTCAAAAACATTTGAAGTCTTATAAGACAAGAGACTGCCATAATGGAAAGCAATATAAAGATGAATTTTACACTTTTTAGAGGGTGTTTGGGCACATGTGATTATAAACTAATATAAACTTATAAATATTTAAAATTTTACATAATTATATGTTTGTCTTAAATACTATTACGTGTCTGTCTTAAATACTATAAATAATTAATAAATAATTAACCCAATAGTTTATAATTAAGAATGAGTATAATTCGATTCAATTTTAAATTTTGAACAGTTTCAACACTGTTTCAAAAGTTTGAGATTTTAAAAATATAAAATCGAAAATCATTTTATATATAAAAATCTAAGTTAGAAAATTTTTAACTATTTATGTGTATTAGTATAGCATGATAATCCAAAATAAATTATATGGTCAATTATTAAATGACTAATTAAATAGCATTAATGAAATGAGTTTAAATATTGTGATATATTTTTTGGATCAAACTATAAATTAAATTATAGTTAGTTTAATTTAGATTTCGAGTTTAAGTCCTAAATATTTTCTCATTTACACCTAATTAAAAATTTTTTTTTGACTTATACTAAAGTTATGATAGGAAAAACTCTAATGAGATTCCTGTATAAAGATAGATTGTTTTACAAATATATTTTACGTGATTGATTATTTTATTACCCTATTATCATGCTTATTTATGTGAAAAAAAATGAAATTTGTAAGTGAATTTATTTGTTTATGTGTATGATGGATTCGTAACATCGATCTAGCAAAAATATGTAAGCCTGAAGTGAAATGCGACTGATTGGGCCATGCAGCATGCACAGCTTAAAGCCAAAGTTTCCAATTTTTGGACCAAGCCACCCTTTTCAACATAGGTAGCTCCAAAGAATGAATCTATGATTTTTTTAAAATATAAAATAAAAATTCATTAATAAATAAAAAATTATATCCATAAAATATAAAGAAAAGTATATAATAAATTTATATATGTAGCTCCAAAGAATGAATTTGTGATTTATTTTGTAGAATTTAATAGAATTTTATTAACTTTATTTTCAAGTTTATATATTTTATATTTGATATGAATGGTAATTTATGTCGACAAGTTTTAGATCAGTTGTAAATTAAAATTTTCAACTTTTATTTATTAAAATTAAGCCTTTTAATTATTTAAAATAGTAAAAATTAGTCATTATTTAACTGCAGTTAAACGCGTGTGCTTTACTTTCCATTAAAATCGTATGAAACATTTTGTAAAGTCAAGATAAATTAAGGCACACGCGTTTAACCATCTATGGACGGATGAGCTGGACAAATGCTAATGCAGTTCCTTCTTCTACAATAACATTTTGTTTTTTTAGAATACAGTAATATTTTGTTAATATGCGAATATGAAGGCAAGCACTCCAAGTCAACATCATCTGGCTCCAAATATTGGCTTGGTAAGTGGCGTAACAATCATGGGATTATATGGAGTCACACGATCTTTCTTATCGGTAGCCAAAAAAAAAATATGGAGGCATAAGACTCAGCCCCCGTTGAAGGGGGTTGAATTTCAGAGAATTTGCAGCGAGGGGTAGAAGAACCCCTCGCTGCAAATACATATATATTTTTTATAAATTAGTCCCTGGTAAAAAAGCGTCGTTTTGCCAACGGCGCCGTTTCGCCAGAAATTTATTAAAAAAAATAAACCGGCCCGTTTCGCTTGAGTAGGTTCAAAAATTAAAAAGGACTGCGTTCTTCCCTTCTCCTTCTTCCCTCTCCCTGTTCTGTTCCCTCACCAAATAAATACAGCTCGTAGCAGCAGCAGCAAGCCAGCCAGCCAGCCGCAGCCACCACATCGCCGACCACCGCCACCCACGACGACCACCGACCACTGCTCGGAGTAGCCGTAGATCCGACTCCACTCAGTAAAATTCTAGTTCCGCCACTGCTTTGTGATCGTCGCCATTGATGACGGTGAGGAGAGTGTATGTATGCTTTAAGATGGGCGCTTGATAACCAAGTTCCGCTCCTGCTCCTGCCAATGAAACATTTGGCTCATTTATTGTACTCCATGTCCAATCTCTACCGTCGATGGTTGCTAGTCATAATCCCGATGCCATCCCCTTCGATGAGCCCAATTAAGTGTCTTCTATTGTTTTTCATTTTTGCTTATCTAGGTTTTTGATTTGGTTTACTTGATTTAAAGCTAATTAACTAATATTTCAAAAATTAACTAAATGATTTAGTTGAATTTTTGTTGAATAAAAAAAAGCTGATTCGCAGGTGCCCGCCTTTACGGCGGCGTTGAGGCTCACCAGAAGCAAATTACTGCAGTGGTTTTAGAACATGCCTTGCAAATTCACAGCAAAAAAAATACGAGGGTTTTGTTTTTGGTTTGTCGACGAATTTTTATTTGAAACCCAAGTGGTTATTGGGGATTCAAAGGAGAAGATTTGTGAAGTTGCTGAGAATCTGCAAGCATATTTACTTATGATAGAGTGTCGTTCTTTTAGCCCAATTAAAAGGTACAACCCCTGAAAATCGAATAACCGTAAAATTATTCTTGTTGGATTCTCAAGTATTTAAAATTATGTATTTGTTAAAACTGAGTTTTTTAAACATAATTAAGAATCTAATAAGAAAAATTACTCTGGTTTCTAGAAAACTCAGTTCTGTTGCGTCTGTTTTTTCTACTTTTAATGTTTCACACGATTTTAATATTAAGGTCCTGTTTGGTTTAGCGGTTTCATGCAGCTGATAGCTGTTGCTGATAGCTGGTAGCTGTTGTGGATAGCTGTTAGCTGATGAATAATGAGCGTTTGGTAAAAATATAGTAAGCTGTTGTTGTTATTGTGTAAAATGACCAATAAGGGTATAATTTTAAATAAACTCAAATTGTTATTGTGTATTAATATTATCTAATAATTTAGGGTTAATATTGTCAAATAAAAAAACTATCAGCAGCTGTTTAGAAAAAGCTAGGAGGAGGAGCTTTTTCAAACAGCTGCTGTTTGAGCCTTCAAACAGCTAACAGCTGCTGATAAAAAAGTTAACCAAACACTTATTATTTAGCTGATTGACTTGAAACAGCTATCAGCTGCCTCAATCAGCTAAACCAAACACCCCCTAAGACATACGCGTTTAACAACAGTTAAATAATGATTAATTTTCACTATCTTAAATGGTCGAGAGAGCTCGATTTTATTAAATAAAAGTTAAAAAACTTAATATATAACTGATCTAAAATTTAAAGACAAAAAAAATGGGTTTTGTCTAAAATAAATTATATTTTTAATATTTAAATACTAAATTCGAAAATTATTTACAAATGGTTTTTTTTTAAACCTACAAATGGATTTCGTTAATGATTCATTAATTTAATTTAATATTATGCATAAGTAATGTAGATCATTAATTTAATTTAATATTATTCAAATGTAATTATGGGATGCATGATGTTAATTGTTTAAAATTTAACTCCTGTTTAGCTGTTTTTTTTTTTTCTGAGTGTATTACCTAGAGAAGTCAATGACGAATTTGAAAATTTTTGTTTTTTTATTAAAATATTCTATATTCAAATGTGAACATTGCTTCTATCTTTTTACAAGAAAAAAATATATTTTTTTATTAGCCAACTTTGATATGTGAAAAAAATAGTAATAAATTTTAATTTTTAATATTTTACATTAAAACAAATACTAAATTTAATGTACTTTGTGTGGCAAATGGGGGCAACGGAACCCACGAATAATAAGTTTAATTTAATTTTTATTTTTAATCAATTTTTATTTAATTTTATTATTATATATATTAAGAGTTGTCACCAACCAATTATAAGATTTAATTAGATATCTAATAATAGTTTATATTTTCAGAGATAAAATTTGAGAATTGAGTATATATAGAGAAGAAAAAATACTCTAAAATATTTAAAATTTGTACTATAATTATTTTGATATTTTATTATTTTTTATTTTTTTATTATTATGATGAATTATATTCACTGTCTGAATATAAATACTAATTATTTTATTATTTTTTTAATTATTATTGTATTTAGATTATTATATTCCCTATCTGGACATAAATATTATATTTTTATAAATTTTATTTATTAATTTATTTATTATTTATTTATAATTTTATTACTTTTTTGAGTATGCCTTTGTTTATTAATTAATAACTTAATATTTATATTCACTATCTGAATATAATAATTTTATGCTATTAAATATTTTAATATTTCTTAAATTTATTTTTTTATATTATGTTCATTTTTTGGATAAGACTATTTTAGTTAAATATTTTTTTATGTTTTTGTAAATTTGTTAATATAATTATTTTTAAAAAGGGTATTTTTTTTATTAAAGTGAACTTGAATTTGAAACTTAATTTCGAATGTCTATATATCCACTTGACGAAATTAAAATCTTTGTAGTTCGATTATTATTCTTTTTGTTAATATTTTTGTTGGTTATCATTATTATATTATTATTATACCTATTTTCTGGATATAGATCTTTAAATTATTTATTTTGTTCATTATTTTAGATTTATTTTTATATAATATTTTCATGATCGTATATATTTTCTGGATATAAGAATTTATTATTTTCTTTTACTGTAATTATTAATTAAATAAAAATATGCAAAAGAAAGGTATATTACCATAAAAAAATATAAGAGTTGTCTGGCTACTAGTTGAAAATTCCGTAGAAAAAAAATATTTTTTTTACTCTAATAACACTTCAATTTAACTATAAAAAGTTGCATTTCATTTTTATATCGTTTATTTGCTCCATCATTTTATGCGTATAAAGAGAGATAATAAAATATAAATATGAAAAAAAGAATGAATTGAAAAAGAGCTATTTTAATTCATCATATTTTATGATTTTGTATGCACATGACATTTTAATGTTAACATGTGAACTGAATATGAATGGACTTGTATATTAATATGTTAAAAAAAAGAGAAATCTTATCAAGCCTCTTAATTATTAAGTCTAATAGCCATTTATTAAATTTCTTCTATCTCTTTTTTTTTTTTTTTGTGTTTACTATAATGTGAACAACTTCATTTGATTGGTAGATTATTATTATTATTTTTATTTAGATGTATATAAAATTAGAATAAAAATATTAAGAAAAATGAATTCAAGAAATGCAATGTCAGTGATACCTATATCATTTACTCCTGCACATCTATAGAAATAAAAAAATGAAGCTTTGATAAGTACATATATCGGCTTTTAGTGAAATATATGAGCCAATGGGTGGAGGGGTAAAATTAAGAAATTAATATTAAAATACTTAAACAAGAGGTTTGACACAAACTTAGGCATGGGTCAAATTAAAAATATAATTTCATTTGTACATAATTATAATTCAAAATTCAATTTCAGAACCACTTTTTTATTTTTGATTCTTTCTTTTAGGATGCACTTCCAATGAAACACACTATTATTATAAATTAGTATTTTTCTTTACTCACTGTGCTTTTACCAAGTTAGTCTGCTACTTAACAAAATTGAAATGGCATAGAGTCAGTAGAAGACTCCTCAAGTATTGCGACATTTATGACAAGCTGAGAGTATGGAATATTAATTGGTAATTTTTTTTTTAATTTATAAGACTCCTACCCTCTAATAATAAAGCAACAGAGTATAAAAAGAAGTTTAATACAATAGCCATTTTTTCAAGATTCACTTCTTTTAATCTTTTTCCTCTCTTCTCCGTTTCGCTCTTTTTGGTTCTAAAACATATTTTCTCTTCTTTTTCATGCCCATTTTCTCAAATAAAGAAAGATACACAAGTGCTCCTCTACGGCTATTCAGACTTTTAAATTTCTTTGAGCATTTTTTTAACAAAAAATAGTTAAAAGGTGAAGAAAACTAAAACCCTCTATTTATTGTATAATTTTTTTTTTTGCATTTTTCTTTATATTTTTTATTTGTTACTCTAGTACATATACATATTTCCTTATTTATGAATTCCTTGTTCATATCTGCTAAAAAAAATTGAAAATATGTTATATATCCTAAATTCGTCCTTAACTTGATTTAGTTTTCTTCATATATTTTTATTTTTTTCATTTTGGTCTTGATGTCATATTTTATTTGCAGATTGTTTTATTTTAGACTAGGAGTTTTCTTTTTAATAAGAGATATTTTTTTGCTTTTTATCCCTTTTTTTATATCTTATTTTCTTGTGTCAGGTTTGCAGCAAATGAGCAAATGAGACACATTATTTATAGGATAGTTATTTTGTATGTGTTCTAGATGACATTCAATACATGGGCTTTAAATGTTATAGCCAGACTTAAGTTTTTATGTGTGTGGTAGAATGCACTTCCTGCACTGTGATATAGTCACTACCTTATTATTTTTACCCCATATATTGATTTTGAAACTATAATAGAAAGTATGAGCAACACACAATAATAATAATAATAATAATAATAATAATAATAATAATAATAATAATAATAATAATAAAGTCAGGGTCACAGTAGATTATTTGTCTAATTTGATTCACAATTGTTTAAGGTTAAATGCACTTTAGTTTTTTTTTTACTTGAACTCTTAGCAGGTTTATTAATTAAAAAATATCTACAATTTCCTCTACCAAGAAATTATCTCACTATTTTGGAATTACACTCTTGTTTGGTATTCTCTTATTGATTTCCCTTTTCTTACAATGTTTATTTATATCGATTTTCTTTATATTTCTCTGCTCTCTTTTTCTTTGTATTTCTTTTTTTATATTTTCTCCATTTATTTTTCATTTATTATGTGGACAATATAACTGAGTCAGATACTACTTGACTGCATCTATTTGTTTGGAATTATAATAGGAAAACACATATATGATTATTAAGGAAGTAATACGTAAATGAATAAATGGTCAATTTGTTTACCTAATGTTGTTGCCTTGGTTGTTGGGGCTGTATGTCTTCTAGTTTTTTTTTAGATTTATAGAATTCTATTAAGTGCAATGCCAATACTTAATGGAATTTGAAATTTTGTAATTTCCTTTAAAAAAATTGAAGCTTTAAGTGGCTCACTGTTTACTTTCTCTCTTAATTTTTTAGCTCTCAATTTTCACTTCCTTTTTTTGCTCTGTATTCTTTCCTTCCCTTTATGGCTCTTTTTTTGTATTTTCTCCCAAATTTTATCCTTCTGTCCTCTCCTCTCTTCCCACTTTTTTCAATATTCTTTTATCTATTTATAGTAAAATAATTTATATTTTTTAATTTTTCAGGTATGCTGTTAATGGTAGTGTAGAGATTGTTTGATATGGAGCTGCTGCCATTTTTAAAAGTGCATATTATGAAGCTATTGTATATTTTTCTGTCATTTTTTTGTTATTTGAAATTTTGTCTTATATGTATATGAAGAATGTTAAAAATATTTATTGTTTAATTATTAGTTTTTGAATTACAGTTACTGTTTTTAAAGTGGTTTACAACACTTTGTATTTTTTTACTATTTTAAACTAATATTTTTAATAGTTACATTCATTAACAACCTACTCATTGATCCTTATTTATATAATTATCATATTTTACATGTTTTAATAATTAAATTATAGTTTTTATAGCATCCTACTCCCAACTTTTCATTAAAATTAATTTAGAAGATTAAAAATATTAAGTATTATTTTTAGTAAAGTTTAAAGTTGTTATAATAATTTTTATTCTATATTTCAATCATTTTTTTTTTCATATCTATTAACTTTTTTCTTTTTTAAACCATCGAAATCTATTAACTTTTGATTATATAAATTAAGAGTAACAAAATCTCCACTAAAAATATTTATAATATTTTAATATTATATGATAGTACCCTCACTTCTCGAGCTTCTGTACCGAGCTCCACACTTGAGTTTTGTATGTTATCATATAACATTCTAATATCATAATCCAACACTCTCAGAAGATCTTAGCCGAGCTCATTTGCATGACTAAATTTGACATAAATGTCAAAAGACTAGATGAAGACTAGTTATAATACTCCCACATTCCCGAGCATGCTAGCCAAGCTACATATCCGGTTGTCCCTTTGGCCGAGCTCTGCAAGAGAATGTTAGACCTCGGTGCCCAGCATTTCAGTTCGGCCGAGCCTCTAATGTTTGGGTAGACAGTCACATGACATAGCAGTCGTACGGCCTGACAATACCAATAATCAGCGCTGATACTAGTTTAGATCTTGTCTTCTTCCACTGCCTATATAGGGGTCTCCCTCAGGTAATAGGTTTTCTTTCCTCTTATTACTCTCTTTATTCAGATAAACCAATCTCTAACTTAGGTATCGAAGCCTTCCCACGAAGAGCTCGATATCTCCTTTTTTCTGTCTTGCATATGGGAGAGCCACGACAACACCAACACTGAACCTGAGCTACAGGAGATACAAAAAATCTTCGTTCGCTCCCGAGCATAGCCTGTGTACGCTAAAGGCACTCAACACTCGTGGAGTAGGAACTACCCTAAGCAGTCTGCACAGTATTTCAAATCTCGTGATAGTTTTCACACATTGGGACTGAGCTTACCGGTGGCTATGTTATGGTAGTGCAGGAAAGCCAGAGGGAAGGGCCGCAGAGGGAACCTCACCCCCGACCTCAGATCTTCTTCATACATCTTTATTGATTCTCGGTTAAGTCATTGTATGCTCGGACTTCCTCTCCCGGGATGAGCATTTTACAGTCCTCAGGTATTTGGTACTTCTGCCGGATCCCCCCAGGTTAACCTTTGTCAGTGTAGACCGAATGTCTCTTACCCGAGTTTTTTTCGAACTCACGTGAACCTCATCCACCTCTGCCACATCTTTTTCCTTCTCATCAACCAGTTAAAGACGTTTCCTTGTATTTGGCTCAATCAGCTCGGTCATTCTCGACCAAGTGTCAACACGAGCTTTCTCTTCATGATGAGTAGCCTCACTCAGAACAATGAGAGAGCCCACCTCTCCCAAGACCTTTGGTAGAGCTCAACTAACAGTTGCTCGCACCATTCTTGCCATTAAATTTTAAATGCAAAACTTAAGAAGACAAATTTAAAGCTAATCTTTGTAGCCAAACTCTCAATCAGACCAACTGAGCTATAACTCCTTTGAGTTGAGTGCAAAATGTTGAAGCCCCACTCTTTATTTATAGAGGGGACTTTGGCTATTTGAATCGATATTATTAATGTCTCGCGGGAGTTACGTCTTTTCATTTCCTGCCCGAATCATTACCACGGTTCCCGAAGCATCAACTCACTCTTGCTTGATATGTGTCCTTTTGGAGATCTTAACTGGTTCTACTTGGCATAAATACCAAGACTTCTGAGTGGGATTAGTTTGTGTCTCTCAGTTTCTCTGTAGCTTTGGCTGAGCTTGACTTCTGTAGGTTACAGGTCCTGGTTTGACATAAATGTAAAATAACCAGAGGGGGACTAGTGATAGTACCCTCACTTCCCGAGCTCTTGTGTTGAGCTCCACACTTGAGTTCTGCATGTTATCATACAACATCCTAGTATCATGATCCGACACTCTCACACAAGCTTAGCCGAGCTCCTTTGCATGACTAAGTTTGACAAAAATGTCAAAAGACTAGATGAGGACTAGCGATAGTACCCTTGCATTCTTGAGCTCGCCAGCCGAGCTACCTGTTTGGTCGTCCATTCGACTGAGCTCTGCAGGAGAATGTTAGATCTCGGTATCCAGCATTTCAGTCCTGCCGAGCCTCTAATATTCGAGTAGACAATCACATGATACAGCCGTCGTACGGCCTAACACACTCTCAATCAACACTAACACTAGCTCAAACCTTGTTTCTTTCCACCGCCTATATATAAGTGTCCCCCTGAATAAGGAGTTCTCTCTCCTCTCTTTGCTTTCTTTATTCAGATCGAACGAGTTATGACTTAGGTATCAAAGACTTCCCGTAAGAGGCTAGATCCTCTCTCTTTTTATCTTACAAGTGGAGAGCCACAATAACACCAATAATAAATCCGAGCTATAAAAATTGGGACCACGCCTGAAATAGCCTAATATCATTATACAAATAAAATATTATAATTTTTAAATTATACCAATAAAGTTTGTTTGTTTTAAAAATATTTAAAAGACCAGAGTTGATTGTAATTGTTGATTGTATGATGAAAGAAAAAAGGCTCTATTAAGTGGTTCGGTATTACTTGAGTAGAATGCGAGTTTGAGTTTTAAACTCGTAGTTTTATGTATATAGTTATTTTTATTGAAAAACACATTCACCGTTACTAATGCAAGACGCGAGTTGAATTCGAATTAATTGGGATGAAGCTTAGAATATCTGGCGGAAAAAAAAAAAACAGACCACGAGGAAAAATTAGAAGAAACGAGCAAGACACGTGTCAGAAAACAATTGGAGAGGGTGTTCTAGAAGGTCACAGAAGAGGAGGAGGAAGCCGAACTTCTGATCGCGGTGCCAAAGTGGTCTAACTACAAGAACTGTCGGGCCCAATACCCCAACTCTAAAAGGTTAAGGCTTTTCTCCCAATTCCTTGGCCGTGGTCACGCGAGTTTTGAACCTTCAGGTTCGTTCTTTCGTTCTCTGATCTTTCCTCTCTCTCTTTTTTTAATTTGATATTTCCAAGAAATAAATTAGTTAGTTTGTTTAATTTTCTTGTTATTTGAATGCAATTTGATTTAGATCTGTATGTTTAATCTTGCATTAAGGAAATTACTTAGTTTAGTTTAATTTTGATTTCTCGTTGATTTTAATGACAAATTTCTAGCATTTTATAGCTTTTTTTGCTGACTGTGATTTTTTTTTCTTTTATAGGTAACGTTGTGATCTGTTTGATCTCTGGTTTGAAGAAGTCTCGGCATCTTCTTTTTCATCGATTGATTAGTAGGTCTTTTGCGGTGTTTAAGACTCTTATTGTTGCAGAAGTTTATTCGTATCAGGAGATGGCTGAGGTAATTTTTTTTTTCTAAAATTCTTTCTGCCATTGGCATTTATAGTGTGGTTTGATTTTTGGCTTATGAGTTTAAATTGGTGGCAGGAGGGTCACAGGGTTACCTTGAATGTGTATGACCTCAGCCAAGGATTGGCGCGTCAGCTTTCAACAACGTTTTTGGGGAAAGCAATTGAGGGTATTTGGTAAGTTTTTAGTGTCAGGGAGAGAAGCAAAGGCATAGTTTCTGGGCACTATGATATATTTGCATTTAAAAAGATGGAAAATTTTGAAACTAATTCATATATATCTATCGAATGAGAAAGCTTTTGAAGTTGACATAGTATCTGCTAACCTTTATACGGTTTTCACAAATTTATTAATTTGTTATCTTTGGTCTTGGTTAAAGTGGCTTCTATTTTTATGCTATGCAGCCATTTATTATTGGATTAATGTCAATGTGGTTAGTCCATTGTATTATTGGATGGGTTAGTGTTCATTCTAGATATATTATGGGACAAGTATAAGTTTATATTCCAATACGGAATGAAAAGGACAGTGTATAGGAGGGATAGAAGAAGTTGTGATATTGTTATATTGATGAGTTTTTTCCTCTTCCTATTATTGTTTCTGTTCTGTTAGCATGCATATTTATTTGAGACATGGATATTAAATAAGCATGGTTTTGATTTTGTTGTCTTTATGCTTAATACAACGATTTATTCATGGAACTTTTCTTGAAAGTTTATAGATAGTATTAATATTGTAACATAGAGATGCATCCTTTCACTCACCATCTCTTCACTTACCTTTAAGATTATTGCTTGCATAAAATCCCCAAGTTGGAGGAGTGCCTGTTCCTTTTTTTTATATATCTGCCTCATTTGTTTGTTCTTGTGCATGGTAGGCACACAGGAATTATTGTTTATGGCAATGAATATTATTTTGGGGGAGGTATACAGCATGATCCTGCTGGAAGGACTCCATATGGAACACCAGTTAAAGTGGTAGATTTGGGCATGACACATGTTCCGCAGGATGTATTTGAACTGTACTTGCAGGAAATTAGCCCTCGGTATACTGCTGAGACATACAGTTTACTTTCTCACAACTGCAACAACTTCAGCAATGAGGTTGCACAATTTTTGGTGGGCGTGAGCATTCCAGACTACATTATTCAGCTCCCTAATGAAGTTATGAACAGTCCAATGGGTGCTCTTATAAGTAAGTTGCCACCTGCCTTTAAACACTTCATTTTGTTTAATTTGTTGCTGAGGAAAATATAGGTTACCTGTAATTTATTTTATTGCCTTCTAGCCTCTGTGGTTCTAAGTGAGTAACACAGATTCTGAGATTTTTCTTAATGGCTGTGCAAAGGCATAAAATGCTACCTATCGCCTTTTCTTTGCACCTTCTTATTGAAAGAAAGATTTGGCATGTGACCTTATTTAAAGGGTATAAAGAGGCCAAAGGTTTTTGTTTGAGAGAATGCTGTCCATTGATCCATTCAAATGTTGTTTAAAATGTTATAACCTATAGGAGTGATTTCTGTATGCAGTAATACATTCCAAAAGTTAAATATGCTTCTAAATTCTGGACCTGTGATAGTCTTGATAGATTCTCATTTTGCTTGGTCGATTACAGTGTTCAATATGACACTTTCCCAACTCATGTTTTGGTGACTGATCATCAATTTTTTTCACCATTTAGTGCCTATGATACAAAATTTGGAGACAACCTTGAGAGCAGGAGCTGTCCCACAAGCCCCACAATTCAGGCCTTTGTCAATAACCCAGCGTTCACCAGCTGCAGCTACTGCTGTTAATGAATCGTCAGGTAAGGGTCCAAGACCATCCACAAAGAAGACAACTAAAGTGGCTCATGATGAAGTGAAATCTGAGGATACAAAGTCAGAGCCAAAGGCATCGGAGTCAGAACCTCCTGTCAAACCTTCTGAAGCAGCAGAGAAGATGTCAGTCAATGGGGTTGCAGGGGACCCTTTAGGCAATGCTCGGAACAAGGTACAGGAGGAGATTGGCCGTGAATTTGCAGCCTTAATGGCTACCGGCACGTTGCGTGCAAGTGAGGCTGCAGCTATTGCAACTAGGAAAGTTATGCAAAGATATGGGAACACAAATGTTACGGTGCAACAAAGTTAGAAATTATGACTGTACTTGATCATATATGGTCTTTATTTAATTGAATTGTCAAGTGTAGGTTCAAAGACTACAAGTTGTCTTTGATCAGATACTTATAGGTCTGAAATTTATGGGATCCACTACATTTGTCCCCAATATGTTGGTTCTTTAAGACATTATTTTAAGACACTTATGGCACATTGCCTTGTACTCATTTTTCTGATGAGGCTAATGCATTCTTCAGGTTGATAATTTGCTTTTTGCGGGTTGTTATTTGTTTTGGAGTTTGCACAACTCAATGATTCTTTCAGAAAAGAACAAAAGTATAATGATAACGAGTCTTAACTTTAATTCTAAAGTTTGATTAGTGAATTCATAGATAGGTAAGGGTAACAAGCTATAGAGAGGAAAAAACAGAATAAATTAAGACGAACTTAAAGCACAGGGCAGAGCAGACCCCTTGAAAGCTAAATACATGTATATTTTTTTCACTTGCGCAATTTCTTTTGTAAAGCTATAAACTAAAGAATCAGAAGATCCATATTACATTTTCAATAATTCCAGCAAAAAGCACCGTATGATATGTATCTGTACTCGTAAATAACTGTGATAATTGTGTTTTGATTTAATGGAAGCAGCAACGTTATGCTAGGAAATGCCAACTCTTAACGGGTTAATGACTGATCTTGATGAGTTGAACTAATATCTTGATTTTCCAATGAAGCACTTGCTTCGCCTGATTGGTGACAAGTACCAGAAGGAATGTTGATTCCGGCAAAGCCAATCATCACAGCCGCAGCTCCAAGGTAGTCCATTAGGCCAGGAGCGTTGCCTGTTAGTGAATCCACTATAGCTGCCAATGGAACCTGAATTGTAAGACCGGCTGTTGCCACTGTGGTGGTTGTCAAAAGAACGGCCTTCGCCCATAAATAGTCACTCAGCACGTTATCTAATAAGCCTGTTCAAAAAGCAAATTGGGGAGGAAAATAAAATCAATAAATAAAGTTGGATGCTGATTGCTAAAGAAGCAGGTGTTCTTCAAATCAGATCAATGTTATTACATACCAACATCTAGGCAAAATACATAACAAGGATTAAAAGGCATTGTAATTTCACAACTTTTTTTTTATCAATTATAGAAAGAATTAAGTGAAAACAAGCACTAAACATGTGATATATGGCACCGTGCCCGCAACAGAATACAATTAGCAAGTGGTTTATTAAATGTTGTAATCCTCAAATGAAAGAAAAATTCTGTCATCTACCAACTTGAGAAAACTATTTTTTTGTTTTTGTTTTGATAAAAGAGTGATAAATATTTAATAATGATGCATTGAGTTCTCTTATGTGAGGGAAGAGTTACTATAACAACATCCATCACATCTGATCAAGAGAAATTTCCTCACCATATGCAGGCACTAGGTTATGTGTACACGATGAAGATATAATTTGTAATATTAACTTGTTCTAAAAGGCTGTCAGTTTTGAATCTGAAAAAGGTTTCATGGCAAGATTTGCAAGAAAGACGGAAGCATTGATAGAATATGCTGGTATCACATAGAGGAGAACATAATCACTTTTGCATAACTTCCAAATTTCAGCACGTACAGATAATCATCATGTTAAAGCAGGGGAGATATGCTTCGAAGTTCAAACATCTAGGAAGTGATCTTGTCTAAAGATCAGAATATTTCTTCACTGTCTTAGACATGAATATGATCCACCACCAAATAGATACCACTGTCATACCAATTGACAATGTTACCACTAGTGCGAACTATGAAGACTGCATGCACACACACACCAAGATAACTTGCCAAAACTAATTCCATTTCGGAAAAGCAACATGAATTTTACCATTGACTTTCACAAAATCAAGTTATGTAAATATGAATGGCAAATTGCAAAGGTGGGCAACCATATCCTAAGACATATATCCAAAGGTAACACATGTTCTGCCTCAGCCATTTTACTGGAGTGTATTACTGATCCCAAAGTTATCAACTTTAGATAGTGAAACAGAAATAAATTAGTTATTGAGCAAGATTCATTGAAGACAACAACTACCAAGCTATTTCTAGTTCACATATGATATGAAGACAACAGCATTATTTACTTCAAAGAAAGTTCTTTAACCCCCATTTAACATATTATTTCTATATTATTTAATTTTATCAGAGATATTTTTAGTTCAGATATGATGTATTTAATATCTAAGTTCATCTATATATTTTGTAAAAACTACTAATACAGCACTGCCCCTATTTCTAATCTTCACTTAAGCCTTATAATCTGCTTTTTTTTTTTTCAGATCAACTTACAAAAAAAGACAATATAGTTCGGAATCACAAGGCCAGACAATTTAGTTTCTTGAAAAGATGCTTAGACCCTCAAACTGACTGACTAACAAATTACAGAATTGATGACATTCCATGGTATTCAAACAAGGTTCTTGTCCCCTAAAGAATTAGACCATGTAATATGCCCACAACAAAGAATAGAAAAGTATTTAAAGAAGCTAGGAACATAAAGTAATCATAATAAGGATGAAAGCATAGAAATCAATTTTGTGCAGGGAATATTGCATGCACACAATTAAATAGCTAATAATGTTAATAATGCACTTTTTCTGTCCAAGGAACATTAAAAAAAATTGCTGAAAGAACTCTTAATAACATTATATGCACAATTCAAAGTATAGACAACAGCAAAAAGTTGCAGCAACACGGCTTTCAAATGTCATCATACGAAAAGTTGAACTTCCAAATGTCATTATGCAAGAATGAATAAAATACAAACCTTTGCCAACAATCAGACCAAACTGCTTCAATGTAAGCAAGCTAAAAGGCTCTAACATGGTGAAAATCAGTACAAGGGCAACTGGAAAGAAAATGAAGAGGTTGAACAGTCCTAGAAATCCAAGGAACTGTGCCATACTGGCATGGCCATTTTTTCCATCATCATCAGGTAATTTCATGCGAATAAGTGTAATATACACAGCATATAACCCAGCTGAGATGAGAGCAAGAAAGTCTCCAAGAAGAGGGTTTGAAGCAGTTGCACTTAAACCAGTTTCTGAGTCACCCAAGCTAACAATTATAGTTCCAGCCATGCAGAGAAGAACACTTACAAGCTTCACCCAAGTGAATTTTTCACCCAAGAATGCCAGAGAGACCAAAAAAGTGAAAAGGCTGGATGCAGTGCTTAAAATGGTATTTGACTGCATAAAACAAGGAAGAAAACTTAATGGAACCAATATGGCAAACAATAGACACGTATAGTAATAGATATTTGAAATATACCGTCACAGTAGTATACTTCAGCGACAGATTGAAAGTCAGCTGGGCAAAAAACCAAAATGGACAGATTAACAAACTGACTTTGGCCACTCTAGTCCGCGTCCATCGCCCTTTTGCGTCAACTCCTTTACTAGCCTCTGCTACAGGTAATATATTTTCAAGTGCATATGATACAGATTGCCCTTTTGAATCAATACCATCTCTATGAGAACTGTTTTCTCCCTCGTCCATGAGAGAAGTTGAATTCAACCCATCAACCTTCGCATCTAAATCACTCTCTCCTAAAAGAATGACCTGCTCTGACTCTCCCAATTCTTGTAAAGGGCTACTCTTTTTATTCCTCCAGAAAAATAAACTGCCATAAGAATCCTCCAAGCAACGCCCAATTTCAACCAAGGGGATGTAAACAACAAACAATGAATTGCAAATATATGTAATGAGAAATGGAGAAACCCCAGAATCTACAACAGATTGAACCACAAAACTAGCAGCTATCCAGATAGTTGCAACGGCAACTATATATATCAAGCCTAAAATCCATCTCCAAACTTTAGCTTGCATGTTTCAGAACCCAATATGAGTCAACCAAGCCCTCAATCCTCCAAGAAAGCTTTATCAGATACACATACCACTCCAAATTTAGCATACAGCATACCAATTAAAACTATTTCATAGAACCCATATCACAGTTTGCGCCCAAGTAACCTAAAATAAAATTATCAAAAGAAAACAAAACAAAGAAAGGAAAATAAATTAAAAAGACAAACAAGCAAGATTGCGAACAAAAGGGCCAATAACATGAATTCGAAAAAGAACCCAAAATTCAATGTTGTTCAAATTAAATCCACTAGACCATCATTGACTTGGAAATTCAAATTTAAACGAATAAAAGTAGCAATAATAAGTCTTGCATTAATAAAGATAATATAATTTGAATGAATCGAAACAAAATTAAGCTTACTTTTATTGAGCTATCAGAAAATATAACTTAGGTTCGCTTGGTCGTAGTCTGCAGGCAAGAAAGGAGACACTGGAACCATAGCCATATCAACCAGAGCTCTCTGCAACGAAAATGATAATTTGGTTCTTCGTCTTTGTCCTGTCCCTCGTGGTTCGTCTGCAAAGTTCGTGGTTTATCACGACATGGGCCAAGCTCGGGAGCCCAATAATTTAGATTCGCAAATTTGGAAAGAATAATTTTATGGAACTTCTTCAAAAATATTTTAAAAACTAATTCCTTTAAAAATATTATATTTTTTTCTTTTATAAATATCACTTTTTAATTTTTAATTTTTAATTTTAAAGATATACCTTTTAGAAACATATATCTAGTATATATGTTAATATACTAAATATATAGGATATACATATAATATTTGATATATTAAAAAATAAAAAATAAATTACTTTTGAAAAAAATTTAAAAAATTAACATATAATGTAATTTTCTCCAATTTTATTACATCCAATTTACTCAATCATTTTTCTATTTAGTTATATTTCTCAATTCTCAACCTCTAATTTATAAACTATACCAACTCATTTCATCATTACTGTTATTTTTAAGAAATAAATTTGTTTATTAATTTTTTAATATTAAAAAGAAAAATTCTAATATTTTTTTAATATTAAAAAGAAAAATTCTAATTCAATCTTAGGTTTAATTTTTTAAAAATAAAATTCATGTCTACATTGGGTATTTATTTGTTATCAAACCTCTAATAATAAAAAAAATAATGAATTGCTACTACCAATATTGCCAAAAGATATATATATATATATATATATTTTTTTTTTTTACTTTCTTCTAATTATTGTATGATTGGGTGACGTATCATCATTAAAATATATTTTTGCGTGTAACTCAAATGCTTCAAGATAAAAAAATAAGGTCACAAGCTCTGGTAAGGAAATTAATGATTATCCAGACTCAAGAACTGTTAAAATTGGATTGACCAGTGAAGATATGTCATACTTACGGAGAATCTAATTTTTCTACAAATTGGCTAGCAAATCATGTTCTAAGTTTTCCTTTAAGAGTACATGTCTTGATACAAGTTTCTAATGGGCTATTTCCACAGCTTCAGCATGATCTAATAGATTTCTGCTATTTCAGACTAGTTTTTGAATTAGTTATCAAGGCTAGGCCTTCTCTTGAATTAAAAAAAAAAAGAAAAAGAAAAAAAAACATTTTTGAGTAATTATATATTTAATAAAGTTTTTTTCATTTAAAAAAACTAGCTTTATTTGTTGAATTCAAAATGAAAAAAGAAAAACCTTATCTTCTTCTAGGAGTATTGCTTTCTTTCTTTCTTCTTCTTCTTTTTTTAAAAAAAAATAAAAGTGGACCATTTATTGAACTAAGAAAGATCATTGTAATCAAACAAAACCAAATGCCATAAAGAATCAGGCAAATCATAATTCTCTCTTCTGAAAGAGAAGTCGTCCATTGAGCTAAGTGATGGGCTACAGAGTTCATTTTTCTAGAAATAAAATGGAAAGAAATTTTTCCAAAAACAAAGGAACTGATAATCACACCTTCACAAATAAGACCCGATCCAGACTAGTAGATGAGAGACCTTGCGAGTTAAGGAGATCACTAACAAATTTATTCCACCAAAATAATAATCAAATTAAAGAACAAACCAATAATCGATAAGACTTCACATATTGATGATCAAGCCAAACCAATATATATAGAAAAACTAACTCTTTTGCTTTATATTTATGATAAGAAAATGTCAATCAAGTTAATGAATGATTTTATGGAATTCGGCTAATTATTTAATCTGATTGCAATTGCGATATATTCAGCCAATTATTTTAATTGCGAGATATCGTTGAAAAAATAAAAAAAAATGTGTTTTTTTTTTCACTATATTTATGTAATTTAATAAAAACATTTAAGCAACAATAATAAATAATAGAAAATTAATAATCTCAATGACTAATGATGATAATTAAAATATGATAATCAAAACCAACCAACATTATAACATATACTTCAAAATTCATCATATGTATATATTATCAATTTCATCCTTTTACATTTGTTAATATAGTTAAAAAAAAAAGAAAATTAAAGAATTAAAGAATAATTTATGAAGACGATCGAATAATATATATATAAAAATATAAAATTTAATTACAATGAGGCAGTACTTGCAGAACGAGACATTGGATTCCTTCTTGGTGAACATGAACGCCATATAATGGCTTCAGTAATTTCTTGTTTATCTTCATCGTCTCCCGCAGTTCCAGATGACGGAGAAGGAAAAGACATTTGCGTAACAGCTGCTTCTGGACCTAATCCAAGAACACTTAGAGCAGTTACTACATCGCTCATTAATGGACGAACTGGTGCTTCCTCTTGTAAACACATGGCTGCAACTGCAACTGCTTGATTTAAACCTCTTACTGGAAATTCTCCACGAAGTAATGGATCTGCAAGTTCTGCATATCTGCTTGGCTCCTTAAACACTGGCTGTGCCTGTTTCGGAAAATCAAATTTGCCCATTTACTAATTTTTAACAATTCTTGACAATTTGCATGTTATTATAAGATTTTTCGTAGTTAATTACCCAGGTGATTAGATTTTGCTCATCGTTTGATCTAGTAGTGTCAATGACTCTTCTTCCAGTAATCAACTCCAATAAAACAACTCCAAAACTGTAAACATCAGATTTAACTGTTAATTGGCCAGTTCTTTGATATTCAGGGGCACAATAACCATAAGTTCCCATTACTCTTGAAGATACATGAGTTTTATCCCCCACAGGTCCAAGTTTTGCCAGCCCAAAATCTGATAATTTTGCATTGAAATCTTCATCCAGCAATATGTTTGACGATTTTAAGTCTCTGTAAATCACTGGAGGATTTGCCTTATCATGCAAATACTCTAAACCTTTTGCTGCTCCTAATGCTATTCTCATTCTTGTAAACCAATCTAATGGCCTTTCCTCTGGCGTAAGATCTGACAAAAAATATAAAAAAGGCAGCATCATGATTAAAGTTTTGAATCGCACTCGTTAATTGAGTAGATTCAGGATTCAAACTCGAGATCTCAATTAAAGAATAAAAGATCTCTACCATTTCACTTCATATACCTAGTAGATGGTCTTCGAGAGACCCTGAAGCCATGTATTCATAAACAAGAAGTCTTTGATCTCCATCAGCACAATATCCAATTAGATTTACAAGATTCTGATGATGCAAAAGACTCAACATCAACACCTCCACAAGAAATTCTCTATTTCCTTGCAATCCATTCCTATCAAGTTGCTTCACAGCTACTATCTGATCAATGAATTACATTCCAACCCAATAAATTTTAATTAGTCTATAAAAACAACCCAATGAAATCAAAGTTTGTATGCTAATTATTACCTGATTGGTCTTATCAAGTTTTCCTTTGTAAACTCTTCCAAACCCACCTTCACCAATTAGACATTCTTGCCTGAAATTCTTTGTAGCTGCTGCTAGTTCACGGAATGTAAAGGTTTGTGCTGCGATATTGTTGTTGCCACCTTCTCTATTGTTGTTGTTGTTGTTGTTGTTATAATTACTATGAGGTGTGTCCTTATTGTTATTAAGTTCAACTTGGGGCTTTGATCTTGGAACATCTATATAATAAAAGAATATTAATATTCTCATTTTCATACCTTCTTAATTATAAAAAAAAAATTAAAAGTCTCACTTGAAATTAATATTTAGTAAGACAAGAGTAGTATTTTAAAATCTTTAATCTCCAATGGCAGAATAAAAAAGAAAATATTTCGAATTTAAATTTATATTAATTAATCAAAAAGTTGTATAAAAAAGGTAAATATAAAATCAAATTTAAATAAAAGAATTATCAAATTTAATACATACCAGTAGGCACCGGTGCAAAATTATTTTCTTTGCGACGAGGAGGAGAGATTGGACGCTGTGGAACTGATTTTTTGCCGCTATTTGTCCTTTTAGCTGCTTTCTTCTGCTGGGATGAAAAGCATGCAAAGCAACTCATTTTCTCAAGAATTAATTAATTTTTTTATATTAATATTTTTCTTTATTCCAGAAAAAAAGTTCCTTGTTGAAAAAGAAATTAACCCAATTAAAATTTAATTAAATGGGTTAAATCAATTGATTAATTTATAAAGAAAGAAACATAATCCAACCAATAATTATATAATTAACAAATCAACTTCCCAAGAAGTTAATTATTTTGTGAAGAACATTTGGTAACATAAAAAAGAAAACAATCAAAAACCCAATTCCCAAAAGGCCAAAAATTAACAGATTAAAACAAAAGAAATGTTTATTTTTTTTTCTTTTTTTTTTTAAAAAAAAACAGAATATAGCTATGAAGTTGTTATTGAATTTTTTTTTTTTAAACGGGAGTATTATGAAAAATTAAAGAAGAAGATGAAGAAGTTTTAGGGTACAGCTGGGTTAATTAAGAAATTAATTGACACCAAGCTAAACCTCAAAAAAATCCCAAAAAATTAAAAGAAAATATGAAAGATTTTAAAAAGATTACTAGAGAAAAAAGTTCACTAAAAAAACGAAGAACGAGGGAAAAGAGATAGAAACTAACAGAAAATTGCGGGGAAATTGGAGAAAAACGTGAATGAGAGGCTTTGATTTTTGAAGCTCTTTCTTAATTAGCTTTAGGGTTATAAATAATTCTAAATTTCTAATATTCCGTTATGTGTCAGTTTTATAATTTATTAATAGAAGATTAGAAAAATATTAAGAAATCAGGGAAGGAAATGGTTAATTATTAGTTTTTTTTTAATATAATCTTGTGAGTTGGTTTAATTAAGCTCTAATTCATAAGTAGATGGTTTCATCATTATTAAATATATTAACAATGACAATTAAATAATTTTATTAAATATTTAATAATTAACTAACTACTAATTATTATTTAAAAAGTTAACAATTATCAACAATTGCTGATGATAATAGTTCAACCTTAATTAGAGAATCATTTCAACAAATAATCATTTTATAATGATAATAGATTCAGATTGAATTTCATGCATAAAATCATATAAAATAAACGTGATAATGAATTCTAAATGCTCAATAATTTTAAATAACAAACTATTTAAATGGATTCTTAACTCATTTCTCTATTACAGTTTTTCTAAGTAAAAAAAAATAACATTCAAATTAGAAAAGTTCATTTTTTTTTCTTTCGTAAATCTTCCAATAATTTTGTCTTCAAAGATTTTTAATTAATAAAAAAGTTAATTTCATGTGAAAAAATTAATTTGTGCAATAAAAAAATTTATTGTATAAAAAACTAGAAAAGAAAACAAAAAATACAACTATACATTATGTACTGGAACGTGCACAGAACTAGGAGCAGCTGGATGATACGAGTGAAGATATGATACAGAATAACAATAATTAGTTAAATCGGAAATTGAGTTTATTATAAATCGATTTATTGTTTAGTTATACTTTATTCTGAGATTGTATTTTTTATTCGTATGAGTTCATAATTTTATTTATTTTATAAGTTATCTAGTAATGATTTTTTACGTAGCTCTATCATTGATGATTACAGAATATTAATGATTTTTGAGATTCACTATATTAGATTTTTTTTGTGTGTGTATCTTTCTGCAAATATGATTGCTTACTTGTTAATATGAGCATCAAATTAATTCTTTGTCAGAGCTTAAAAAATGGGAGTTTATTTTTTTTTTCCATGTATTATTGAAACTTTAATTTTTGATCTATTAATTTATTTATTTTTTAAAAAAATCTAGTAATGAGTAAATTATTATAAGAAGAAAAATGTTTGTATTTGGAAATGATTTAACTTACTAAATTTATTGTGATTATACCTCATAAAATATATATGTTTTTCCATGAAACACAGCACAGGGCCTTCTTTTCTTAATTTATTTAAAAATTTTGATTAATCATTTGTATTTGGTAGGTAGATAATTAGATTTGTGTATTTTATGAAAGTAATAATCGTATAATTTATTAAATCTATTAATTGAATTTGACCTTTTGGTTCCTAATAATTATCACCATATCATATAAAAAAAAGAAAAGTATGATATATTAACACTTTCATTATATATAAAATTTAAAGAATGATCAGGTCTATTGAATCTTTGTATATAACATTTTTTTTTATAATTGTAAAAGGTTATTTTCATAATTCAAACTTATAATCTTTAAATTATACGACAATAATACTTATCGTTGTATTAAAACTCTCCTTCACCCTCATATCATGTAATGCGGATTAATTAATAATTTTACATAATCTTGAAGAACGTGTTTACATGTTCTTTTACTTTCCAAAAGTTTCTTTTTTTTTTTCAGTCAGCTTTTTGGACGCTAAAAAAATTGGAAATCTCCTATCAGTTCCATAGTACCGTCTTTTTATTAAAGCCTCTTATTTATTCATTAATTTTTATTTCAATTACATACATACGTAGCCTCATAAGCATTAATTATTTAGTTAATTTATCTTTTGCACTCTTAATTTAATCATATAATCTTCTAAAAATATATATTTTTACTTATAAATATAAATTTAAGTCACTAACATATCTGTTTGGTATAAAATATAAAAATATAATGAGTAAAATGACCGTTATTTATTAATATAAGCGTTTTTTTAGTATAAAATAGATAAATACACGAAATAAAGTGATAAAAATATAAATATAAGAAGGGAAGTGAATAAAATGAATAAGTATATAGAGGTGCGATGTATTGTGGCTTTTATTTATTAGTATAGAATAGGCAAGCATACAGACTTGCTGATCAGGGTAAAGAAAGCCCTCCACAATCATTGAATTATTAAGAAGCAATAACAGAAATCTTCAAGCCTGCATTACAATGAGTAGGGATGCTACAAATGAAGTAATTTTGTCCCTTATGCAATTTGATGCTATCTTTTCCTGTGGTGTGAATCTTTGATGAGCTTTGAGAAGGAGAAGAATTGCAGCTGTTGAACCCATTCACATCTACAGTTGCTACGTTATGTAATGAAGGATCATAGTTGAAAACTATTCCAAGAAAAATAAAAAAATGAAAAAATAAATCATTAACATCATCATCATCATTAGAACAAAGATTAGAAAAGATTAATATAAGGCAATGATGGGTATTTAATTAGGAAGTTAGTTACTTAGTATGTCGCCAGCCTTAAACTTTTTTCCATTAGTCCAGCTTTGGATGTTGAAAGTCCAGCCAGAGTTATCACCCACTGTGTAAGTAGCTGCCTCAGTGACCTTCAATTGGACCAGTAAGTGTATAAATACAAGAGTTGTAGCCATGATTGCAACTTTGTTTGCACTGCCTCTTCCCTGTTGAGCCATTTTTTTTGCCACTGATGAACTAACAAAAGAGCTATATCTGATTATTTGAGAAAGGGAGTTGGCTCTCAGGTTTCTTCCTCTAATTAAGGTCAGGATGCGTCGGTAATGTTCTTGTACAACTCAATTTATAAATGGTAGGAAGTGTTGGTTATGCCAATAGTTAGTAATCGGTTAGATAAATTTTTAATGGGGGTTTCTTCAAAAAATAATCTAAAAACTAAAATTATTTTTAAATTTTTTTTCAAAAAATATCTATTTTTTTAAGACATACATCTAATTTATATCAAGTATATATCAAAACTGTATATTTCTTTTGGTATAATTTTTTTTTTAATTTTAAAACTGATACAAAGTTCAATTTTCCCCTTTTAATATTTCTGAAATCCAGCCTGAGTCCGTGAATAGATATAATTAGTAACCTACTATTAAAGTGTCTAAAATGCAAGTAATTAAGGGTCTCTATAATCTATATTGAGACAATATATATATATATATATGCTTAAATATATGAAGATTCTAACCACAATGTCCTGTTCCTTCCTAACATTCACATGTCGAGTGTAAGAGAGAGTAATGAGAAATTTATAATCTTAATACTATCAATTATTTCATTAAATTAAACACAAATGAGAAGCATTCACGGGACAAAATAAGTCATCTAGTATTTATATATTTTACAAGAACAAATGAGACAAATATTATGTGGGAAAACATTGGAAGCTTCCTTCCTTTAAATATTTTCCCTCTCTATTATTCTTCTATTTTAAATACAATAATTTCATTAAGCAAATGTCCTTTTCTATGCTGAAAATGACAAGAAGATTGAGAATAATAATGCACAATCAAGTGCATGAAGCCAAATAATTTCCTATTACTGTATTACATACCCATTCAAGTGTTGAACTTGGAGAAGTACATCTGAAATCCCCTCTGTCCACTTCCAACACTTCTTTTTTCTTTTGGTTTATCCACTGCAAGGTCTGTAAGACTGTATCAAATCGAATGAGGGTGCATTCTGCATTTTATCTTGACACTCTTGTTTCTGGCCCAAGTGCCAACTGACAACATAAAAAAAACACTCTAGTTTTGCACTAGCAGCTATAATGTTTGAAGTTTTACATCAACTTTGATGGTGGAGTCGGTTAAGATAATATCTTTTCCATTTTCAGCTTTTGGGTGATCAAGACAGTCGAACCTGATCCTCACATGTAAAAGTTTCATAAAAATAAGGTCCCTCAAATCAGCATTTGATTTTGACAAGAATTGAATGCATGAATCTTTTCCAATTCCTCGTCTTTTCCCCGGGTTTAGAATATCAACTATTCTCGCCGCATATTGCTCCTGGCTGTTGTCTTGTAAATCGGGATGTCTTCTGAGTTTTAGGTACAAGACAGCATATACAACAACCTATTATATAAAAAAAATATAATAATATTTTTGAACAACCTATTGATAATATTTTTGAACACTCTACCTGCTTTGAAAACCTAATCAGGCTAATCCACATTCCAATTACATATCTGAGAGCATTTTGAAATAATTTGATTTTTCTTACCAGTATTTCTATCAAATGTAGAACAGGAGTTCACTGTGACAAGATAACTCCCAATTAAGGGATAAAAGTCCCATTATTATTATTATTACTGACAAAGGTACAAAGTACCATCACTAATGCAGAGATAACGAAACATAAAATAAGGACAACCTACAAGGCATGTCTAGTTCACCTAGCAACAAAGACCAACCTACTTCAGTTTAGGTGACTTAACAATATTTTATATTCTGGAACTGAGTATAAAATCATTTTAAGTTTTTCCAATCCCAAAAGCTTAAGCATTATAAATATGTTTATTTCATTGCCTAAAGCACTTGATATCAGCAAAAGAGGTTGGATTTTAACTGCCTTCTGATGAAGTATTATATTATTATTTATGCTGAAATTTGGCAAGTTCAGACTGGCGCACATCCATAGGGAGAGAGAAGAAGGAAACCTAAATTTTAACAAGCAGAAGAGTCTGTGAAATGCATACATACCTCACTTGTTCCAGGACTTGTATTTACTGCACAATCAATGCAAACTTTCCAATCTTCAGATTTAACATCTAAAGTTATCTCACGGTCTTCTACAGTTAGATCTGGATCAGGGGTTGAAAAGGCCAAATTATCCAAATCATCATACCACTGTTGAGCAGCACCAACCTGCACGTGTGCACCCACAAAGTGGAGCTAAGGCACCAAAAAAGAAAAAACTTCCAGGCAAAATGAAAAATCAACAGGATCAAAAGAAAGTGACATTAAAAGGCAACAGAAAAAAAAATACTGTGCCACTTAAAAAACCTTCTCTGAAGATCCCACTGCATTCTCTGTTCCTAAAATTTCAGTTGCGGCCCCTCGTGCCTGGCGCCATATGCATCCTTCTTGTAATGGTTCAACAAGCTCAACATCCTCAGGGATGTCTACATTTACTTGTATGTTAATCCTACCTGTTATACACACAATACACAATCACCAATAAACAAGGGACATGAGAAGTTAGTGTTGCTGGCCTACAAGCACTTATCTTCACGTGTATGTTTGTTTTTGTTGTTATCACAATCAGAATGGGAGGGTCCGCATCACTGTATGTAAAAATTGCACAGATAGTTGTTCAAGCACTAGATACAGCCCAAAAATACTACTAAAAAAAGTGTGATTGAACCTGATTAGCTGAACCATTTATGAAAAATGCCAGAAATTCACAAAGAACTATAATTTTCAAACAGACCAAAACACATTTCAATTTTTGGGCGTGCAAGAAATCTGCCAGAATAATAAGTCAAATAGCTTGAGCAAATGTACCTGGATTAGCAATAAATGCTTGTTTCATTGACATCGAGAAAAATATTTTCCAGAGAAAATACAACTTGAACATTGCAACCAAAACTAACAAAAGGTCCGAGCTCACATTATGTGATAACTCGTACAAGTAATGTCAACTCAACAAAGATTTCATATAGGTTTAAGAAGCGACCATGTGCATTCAAGATTTTTATTTAGAATGATATAACATGGTAAGGGAATCTACAAAATGGTTTGAGATGTTTATTTAACATAAATATCATAAGGAAAATATTTTGTTTGCAGAAGCATAAATGAAATTTTAAGCATTGTTTCCCAGAATTTTAGTTTAACAACTAATGTTGGTGATGGAAAAATATAACAATAAGATTGGTAACGGAAAAACATAAAATTAAAATGTTCTTTCCCATCAGAGATATAGAAATGAACTACTTCAATAATAAAATACCAGGCAGCAAGCGGAAACATTGAAGATGATCAGTCCATATTCCGCTGGGTGAATATCTATCAAAGAAAAAGAAAAAAAAATGAAGAAATGAAAAAATAGGTTAGGTTCAGCATGAACACTGACCAGAAAAAGGAAAAAAACAGGAGACAAGAGAAACATCAGTTTTGAAGCTCCCAATTACTTACTTGGGATAAACTCTTTCCAAAGGAGAGGATGGCCAATAAGGAAACCCAAGGATCCCAAAATTTGAAAACTGGAAGTTTGAACAGACTCCTGATTCTATATTTAGTTTCAGCACTTTCTGTGCAACTTCAATGAGGTATTGCAATAAATAAGTAATTATCTAAATCGAATAACAGATGCACATAGGAGGAAAAAGTTAATGTGTTCCATACCTGAGTCACACGTGACTATGTAATTTTGAAAGGTTGTTACAGATGATACAAGACTAGCAAATGGAAAATCCTTTGGAAGGCAATTGGCATCAATCTGCAGTTGCAGCCAATCACTCGGCATCTGTTTTAAAAGGGATACTTTCTCCATTATCAGCTGCCTACAGGTCTCCAATATCTTCGGAAATCCTTTTCAGGTGTTTAGGTAAGTAAATATTAGATATATATAGTTGATCAATGACACAAGAGGAAAAAAAGAAAATGGGAACCAATTTCAAACCTTTGATAGATTCTTTTATTTTTCCTGAAGCCAAATCCATGATCCATAGGGTTTCAAAGCTGCAAATGAAAGCAAATCACCCTTGTTTCACAAATTATCAAGATTAAATCAGCTAACATTAGACGTGAAGGTCACAAAGAGGAGGTTCTAAGATATTTAGACATATTTTAATTGAGATATTGAACTAATACCATTGAATCCTTGACAGGACCAACCTACAGAAAAACCAGCCAGCATGGACTAACTGAAGGACTTGAAGCAAGTAACAGGATGGCCATTTGTCAAAATGAATCAAAACCATAAAGTATGACTGAGAGGCCATATCATTTCTGTCACTTGGAAAAGCATCCAATGTTGTTTTCTATCAAGCATTAAACTTCATTTTCTTCTGTCCCAACCCTGCTTGCTCTTTTTTACTTATTTATTTTGGCTTTAGATTGAGTTCCTCCCACTTCTTCAATCCTTTCCTGTAACTTTCTTGTATAACTAGATCAAATTTAATGAACTAAAGACTGGTAGCTAATATCTCAGGACACAGTCAAATTAAAATATTTATTCCTCAAAAGTTTGCATCCTCGTTTTAATCTAAAAAGAAAAAAAATTGTGGGCTGAGCAGTCTAGCCATTTGAGCATCTTAGAGCATAATGTTTAACTGCTATAGCAAACACAAAGAAAGCAAGTATAATGTCTTCTTATTATCAAAAATTAATATCAAGAACATCATCCTTTACCTGCGGTTGATGATAAAGAAACTATCATCCCCTGACTTCAAAACATGCCAAGGAAACACCAGCAACTGGGAATCAATTTCCTTGGATTTTAAATCAATGTTGCTTGAAAAACCCATTTTGTTCACAATCCAGGTCCATATGCTACTATCTCTTTTACTGATGCTACAGGTGGGATAAAGAGTCTCCAAAACCCGCCTCTGCATATCAGCTCGTCTAATTGCTTGGTTCTAAGAAACAGAAATCAAGAAAGTAAAAAAATAAGTCACAACTATCTTAAAAATAAATATCAGTCAAATGCCAAGTACTTTCTTGACAAAGGTTCTAACAAATGAATGAAACATCAATTTTCTTTTTAAACCAATTGCTATCCAACAAATCAGTAACAATTGACTACAGTGTATAAAAATGCAACTGTAGGGAAATTTAAGGTTGAAAAGTTAGTACGTGAAAAGTGATGATTATTGGAATATATCCATCTTAAATCTACTGGAAACTATCCCTTATAAAGGTAGCTGGTCCAGCAGATCTAATTCACAAATGGTACAGATTTATGCTACTGTGGCTTTGATAAAAAAACAGGTCAGTTAAACACTTTAGCACATCCAAATTGATGCATCAAATACAAGGAAACCACTGATTTCACAATATTTTACACCCAAAAGTTTATAAGCAAATACCTCTGAATCTACAATATATAGACAATCCTCAGCATCATGATAAAAGGAAGCTGCAGGACGCAGTAGCTTGGCAGACTCAAATTCTCCATCTTCAAAACCTGGGCAAGAACCAATCTGACATATAAAAATGTAAGTCTAAATCTATGCTTTGTTTTCATCTTTTTCCATTGTATGTGTAAAACGAAAACAGCAAAGAAAAGAGCAAAATAGTGATATGAGAAAATTTAAAGGTTATTGCCATTGAAGCCCTTAATAATATGAATACCCAAAAATCTGAAGTGGAAATTAGTTCACCAACTGACATCTGCAGGACTAAAAATGTATCGGTAATGGATAAATTACGCGATGAACTGGGACCCACTTCAGAAGCATGTACGGATTCATGCACACTTTAACCATCCTTAGAAATGACTTCTAAAAACTCAATGTATAAGAAGTGAATACAGCCAAATGATGAAAGCAATAATCAGTGCCCACCATAGTTACACAGTTTTACAAGAGAATGGAAATCACCACCACAAAATATTAGTTACTTAAAAACTTCAATATTTTTTTTAAAAAAGAAGAAGAAGAAAAAATATTAGTTACTTAAAAAGAACGGCTATTGCAGTTTGATTTGAACTCAAGATGCAACTTCAATACATACACAGTCCATAATCTTCCCATTTCTGTCCAATATGATAATTCGATGATGGTTGCTGTCAGAAAGGAATAGACGATCGCCACTTTCATCTGCAGAGACACAGCCTGTGGGAAAAAGGAAGACATTTTTTAGTAAGCGTCGTCATCAATTAATCTTATTACACTAGTCAAAACCAGCAAATTACACATAGCTAAACTTAGGAGTAGGGTTGGACTGTATCTGGTAATCAAGTGTATATAACTATGAAACCAGTTATTTTCTTAGATTTTTTCAAAATGGAATTTTTTTAACATTTTATTTGGAAGGGTTGCTGCCTTCTTCTCATAATTGGGCACACTGGTCAAACAACAAACTTTATTTCCATAATACCTACAAGAGATGCAACTACAAGGTATGGCAACAAAAAAACCCATGCCAAGGAAGACTCTACCTGGGAAGTAGAGGAGCGAGTTTCGCAGAGCAGAAGTCAAGTCTGGCTCCTTAATAACATCAGCTTGTTTCACCCAAGTACTTCTCAAGTTGTGCGAAGTAAGATTCCCATTTTGTTGCACTTTCCACTCCTCAATTTCTGTGAAGAGGTATCAAATGAGAAAATAAACATATATATTTAAGCATCTAAGTATGCACTTGCAAGCCTACGGATTTTCAGTTTAGACACAAAATTCATCAAGTTGCAGCCATATCCAAACAAAGATCACAGTAAAAGACAATGATGAACAAAGAAGAGGAAACGAGTCAACACTTATGCTAATCATTCTGACAAAAAAGAATACAATGAATACATATTACACCAAACGCAATGAAGGCATTAATAGAATGTAGAGGAAAAGAAAAATGCATTGGCAAGGACATGGAAATAAGAAAAAAGGAAGGGAGGTAGGGAGGCACCTAGAGGCTAGTACAGCTTAGTTTTAACACATTGTTGAACAAGAGAATCCTTTCCATGCTAGATTAGGGGGTATAAATAAGTCAAGCTACTGATGACTTACTCTAACTCAACTCATAAAATATTCGAACTCAACTCTTAAAATACTCGAATTTGACTCGGTTCTAACTGAGTCGAGCTTGAAATCAAGTAGTTTACCTGAACTTGTGGCCCGGATGGTATTCCTATAGAGGTTTGGAAGAACCTTGGAGAGGTTGGAGTTGCCTGGTTAACTAAACTCTTTAATGTGTGAAAAAACGTAAGAAGTCGAATGCCTGGAGGAAGAGTATCCTGGTACCCATATATAAAAATAAGGGAGACATTCAATGCTGTACAAATTATCGGGGTATCAAACTTATGAGCCATACTATGAAATTATGGGAAATGATTATTGAACACAGATTGAGGAAGCTTACAAGAGTTTCGGATAATCAGTTTAGGTTTATGCCAGGGAGATCTATTATGGAGGCTATTTCTCTTCTAAGAAGACTAATGGAACTGTATCAAGAGAAGAAGAAAGATCTCCACATGGTATTTATTGACTTGGAGAAAGCCTATGATAGAGTACCAAGAGAAGTGTTATGGTGGGTTTTGAAGAGGAAAGGAGTCAGCGGCAAATATATCAACATCATCAAGGACATGTATGAGAATGCATCCACTAGTGTGAAAACACCTGGTGGAGACATTGAGGCTTTCCCCGTTACTACCGGATTGCATCAAGGTTCGGCCATGAGTCCATACTTATTTACCCTGGTTATGGACGAGCTAACCAGAAGCATACAAGACGATGTTCCTTGGTGTATGTTGTTTGCTGATGACATTATTTTAATTGATAAGACTAGTGCTGGTGTAAACCGTAAGTTGGAAGTGTGGAGAAAAACCCTCGAGGACAATGGTTTTAAGTTAAGTAGGAGTAAAACGGAATATATGCACTGTGAGTTCAGTCTAAGGAAGAAGCAGGAACATGAGGTTAAGTTGGATGGAGTTTTGGTTCCTAAAACCAAGCAGTTTAAATATTTGGGTTCGGTGTTCCAGAATGATGGCCGTATAGATGAAGATGTGGCTCACAGAATACAGGTAGGGTGGTTGAAGTGGAAGGGTGCGACTGGGGTTCTATGTGACAAGAAAATACCTTTGAAAGTGAAAAGTAAATTCTATAGGACGGTTGTTAGGCCTGCGATGCTCTATGGTAGTGAGTGTTGGGCACCAACGGGACAACATTTGCATAAGATGAGTGTGGCAGAAATGAGGATGCTAAGATGGATGTGTGGACATACCACACTGGACAAAATTAAGAATGTTCATATTCGACAAAAAGTCCAAGTAGCGGATGTCGGAGATAAGGTGAGAGAAGGAAGACTTAGATGGTATGGATATGTTTTAAGAAGACCTCCTAATGTTGCGGTTCGTAAGTGTGAGAATTTGTTGATTGAGGGGGCTAGAGGTCGTGGAAGACCTAGAACTGTGTGGAAGGAGGTGATAGCAAGAGACTTACGTGCCTTAGATCTTGATGCGGATTTGATTAATGACAGACTTGAATGGAGACGTAAAATCCGTGTCTTGGAAGGGGCCTAAGGCTGGAGTATCTTTTTTGGTGTCTTTTGAGCTTATTTTGTTGAGGATCCATACAGCCGACCCCAACTTGTTTGGGACTAAGGCTTAGTTGTTGTTGTTGTTGTATTATATATAATAATTACTCATTCAGTCTTACTCATTCAGTCTTGAAAATGAAGCTTATTCAATTTTTTTCGAACTTCATTTTGATATTAATAAGCTTTTGAACGATAATCGAGCCTCATTTGAGTCCTTATTTAAGTCGCTCGAGCTTCAAAATGATAACTCAATCAAACTTGAGTTAAGTATCAAGCCTCGAGTTATCTAATTGAGCCGAGCTCGACACTGTTTCTGCTTGACCAGCTCAATCATTAATACATATTAAAAGAAAAACACATATAAATACCTTTATTAATCATTCCAAGATCCAAATCCTTCTCCTGGTAAAAAATAGGATCCTTAAAATCTCTAAACAAAATATAGCATGCCTCATTTTCCATCTAAATAAATCAATAAAACAATGTGTTAGTCATACCACAAACAACTAAGAAAATTAAGAACCAATTACATCACCAAAGAACTCAACTAACAATTATCAAATAAATAAATAAATCTCATGACAATATCAACTAATACTTGCATTGTTCAAAATCAAAAGATTAGCATGTGTTTGAACCCAAAAACATAGTAACTCTTCCTCAATATGAATAACTCTCAATTAAATGAGCCAACCATGCAAATCCTTTCATGACATTCCAGTCCATTCAATGCAAATTTTACATTAATAAATTAAGAATTCCCCTACTTATGCAGAAATTGTCTCATTTGTCAACATGATAAAAACACACACCTATTCACCAGCCATGTCATGCTTTATGACATCTGATGTGTAATTTTTAGGTGTGCATATTTATATGCACAAGAGTTTACATACTTGTACAATCAGTATATAGGAATTTTTAAATTCATTTTCCATCATCTTTTTAAGTATTATTCTATCAGAACTAAATGTAGGTAATGCAGGAAAAGTCTTCTGCACAACATATTGAATATGAAATTAACTAAAGAGTATTCTATGTCTATTGCTGTTTGTCATGTTGAAAATTATTAATATGAGGAAACATAATATGAGAGGATTATGAATATAAAAATAGATGATTCCTTGATGTAGATGCCCCTTAATCTCATGCTTCACACCAATTATCCATAAAAAACGAGATGGAATCCAGCTTTTGGGGGGGCGTAGAGAAGAAGATCAAAGACAATGCTACTTGTATTGCATAAGCACAGACAGCTAAACAAACTTCCAAATAATTCCAGTATTTTCTATACCCATTCATCAGTATTTGCTGTGTTCTATACCAGAAGCAGTCCTTATCTTCATTGATGGGGTAAAACAATAGAAAAAATTATCAAACCTAAAAGCCAAGGCCATATGATGTCTCAGCAAATCGAATAGCAGATTAGTTTAACCAGAGGCAATGCTGAACAGCACCTCTAAATACATTAATATTTTTCTACTAATAACAATGTCCAGACTCTCTAAGCAGTGATTCGTTATGTTTAGAGCATGAGAAAATAGAAAAATGGTTCTTGATGCATTCAGAGAAAGAGATAAATCCTGCAGGGTCAAAAATTGGCAAAACAAATACAATGAACTCCTTGTAGAAGAAAGAGATACATACGAACACAACTAAAAGAATATCTGACAAAAAATGTTTCCTCCAATTTATAACCATATCACAAGTGATTGTACTAGACTTGAAGTTACAGAAGACTCCATACAAATAAATAAAATAATCAATTCCAACACTTTTACTATTGTTATAGAAGACTGGAAAGAAAACATTCTTTCATAATAACTTTAGCAGCCAAAATTTGTAACCATCTTGAAAACTGCAATTTGTGGATCAATAAGATCTTATTACTATAATTTTGAGCTTAAACTAAGTATTATTACCTCACCTCTAAAAACTTCTTGTTTGACAATAATATGGGAAATGTAATGTACTCCTTCATTACCAATGCAACAAGGTTAGTTTGATTAACCACAGAGCTAATCGGGGCTCGACAATGGAAGCCCATGATGCAAAGCTGAGGAAATCTGGTATGGGAAAATAAGTAACATCCTTAGGAGATCATCCATCAAGGCAGACTTTAAAAAAAACACTTAAGGAAGCAATTTTTGGCATTCTCTTACTTCTGATGAACTGACTTGAGTTTTTCAAGCATACTAACAATTTGAGAATTCTCAAGGAATTGTCCAGCAAGGACCAAAAAGGTTCCACCTTTATTGAGACCATTTTTATCTCCTTCAACCCTATTTAACCAACAATGATTTGGGCCTGTGCTAGTCATTCCAAAAGTTAGGAAACAAATCATTTCAATTGCTACTGGAATATGCAACGTACACTTGCCAATTGCCCCAACACATTTCTTGTGGCTCAAAATAATTACAAAAAAGGATTAAAGAAAATGAAATAACAAAACTTTGAGTATGTAGAGGCAAAAATTTTGGATCAAACCTTGAAGCTCATCAAAGTTAGATTTGATGAAGGACAATATACAATTAACTGGAGCAAGAGTAGACTCGTTTGACAGTTGTGATACTGTTGAGTACCTGAAAACAAATGTCATTGATAAGTTATTAAATTAACAACCCAAAATAAATAAAAGAATTCCTCAAGAAAAAAAAAAGATACTATAATTTCCATGAAATAATAAGTTAAAAAAAAAGGCAAACAATTACCTCTGAGAATAAAACCGTTTGTCCACAATTCCCATATTACTAGCTTTATTATCACTTGAGTAAGGCACAGGAATTGAAGAGGAGACTGAACATATGACTGCTCTTGATGGCTGTAACTGATTACCTGCAAAAAAAAATGAAAAGAAGATTGAAGCAACATTATCAACCTCAGAGAATCAATTATACATTTGAAAAAAAAAAAAGGCTAACCAGAGGAAATTCGAGACAGAAAAGTTGAAACTTTTCTCAAACGCCAACATCTGAGACTGAGAGACATTTTTTCCCGAGAAATTTAAAATTTTCTGTGTATTGGTATTACTGTTTAGATGCAAAAAGGTATACGCATCGTCGGCGGGGTTTTTACTTTTTTTTTTCAGCCGGCTAGGGTTTAAGCCGTCCGGTTTGAAAATTAAAGTGGAAGTGAATGTTTCTCTGTTGGGCCTTTCGTTGTGATATAGAAGTGGGCTTTTGTAACACATGTCAAACTGGACCCAATTTGAAGGATCATGGCTCCTGAGAAATATAAAAATAAAAAATCATTTTTTTTAAATAACCTATAGTTTTTGTACATCTTTAATACACTATAAGTATACTGGATACATATATATGAGAATGAAGTATATTTTTAATATGTTAAATATATACTATTTGAAAACTGAAAGTATTTTTGAAATTGAAAGTTGAAAAGTGTGTTTTTCTAAAAGAAAAATAAAAAGAAATATTTTTTTTTAAAATAATTTTATTTTTTTGGACTTTTTGAAAATAAAATCCTTAATAACAAATAATAATAATAATAATAATAATAATAATAATAGGTTTTTTATCAAAAAAATTACAATTAACTAAAAACTTACTGTAAGGTAGCCTCCAAATTAATAAAGAAAAATCAACAATGAAATAACACTGTAACCATTTCCAAATCATTAAAACAAATAATAATAATAATAATAATAATAATAATAATAATATGTTTTCAATATGTGATTCTTGTTTTTTTGGATTTAGTTAATATAACAAATACGACTTTATTAATTGCTTATCTTTATCCACATTATACTTTATTGACGAGACAGCAACAAACACACACTAAATGCAGTAAGTTTGATGAAACTTATTTCTAATTATTGCAAGAATTGTGTGCTCCAGCAAAATTTTAAGGCATTGACATGACTTGTGCTAATTAGCTATAGCTTAAGGGACTGTACATTTTGTTTTTTTAAAAAAAAGTTAGAATAAATAAAATGGAATGGAATGGAATTGATCAAGTGCCCACTCACTATACCCTTTCATCAATGGGAAATTCTATTGTAAGCATTTATTTTTAGGCAACTGCTTTGTGGCTTTGCTCACCTCTTTACTGGCTCTCTTCATCTCCGTTTTCCATTATTCCATTAAAATGGTTGCAAGCTAATCGATTACATCATTCACTTCATTATTTTTCGGTGCTTTCCTTTGTAATAATTATAAATGTAGTTTTGGTCGGTCTGTTCCTTTTTCAGTGAAGCTATCAGCCCTCTATAGATGGACTCCCTTCATCTTCTTTTATTCTTTTTTTCTACATTGACGAAAGCCCTAGCTAGATCTTTTTCTTCTTTTTTTCTTATTTTTCTAATTCATGTTCAGTTTTAGCTCATCTTTTGGCTGTTTTTTGTAAATGATCTTCCTTCACTGTTCTGCTATAGAATGATACCTTATGTTTTTTCTTTTAACTTTAATAGTTCACCTTTATGGGCTTTTAAGGATAATCGTTGGTGATTGATATCAAAAGTGGACAGGGGCAAAGCCAAAACTTCAAAAAAAGAGGGACAAAATTTTACTTGAAATCCTTACTTCGCCCTTGGCTATTACTCTTTATTCTTTTCTCGCAAAGAAAACATATGTGTATAAACTTCCAAATTTACTTTATATTAGATAAATAAAATAAATTGAAAAAAGTATTGAATAATGAACATAATTGCTTAGAAAATAATTGAAACAAAAATCATCACTCAATACTATGAGTAGAAATAATAAAACGGAAATTAAAAGCAAAGAGGATAAATTTCAAAAATAAAAGCAAAAACATATTTAAAAAAATAAAAATTTTAACCTTATTTTTTCAATTTCATTGTTCTTTATTATATTTTTAATTTATTTATAATCTCTTAATTCATTGGATAAATTCAAATTAATTTGATTAAAATATTTATTTATTTTCTTAATTTCCTTGTTCTTCCTCTTTCTTTTTTGTATTTAAAAGAATATCAATTTTTTTTTATCAATTTTTAGAAGAAAAAACGTGTTTATTTGAAAAGGAAAAAATGTATTGGGATTTGTTTTGATGGATTCTTGCATAAGTAGGGGAAATAATTTAAAAAATTTTAGGGGGAAAAATAAAAAATTTTAACAAAATTTGATATATATGTATGTATATGTATTTTGTTTTTTCAAATTAGAAGGGGGGCGACTCTAACAGAAAGTGGATCAATCTTTTAAATGGAAGTTCAATATTCACATCACCCACTCATGGAGTTTTTTCGAAACCTTTGCTTATCTTATTTTCTGAAGAAAATTCTCTTATGATGATCTCATATCCATGTTCAACATCAGATACTTTTTTTATGCCTCGTCCTTCTGTGCTGTCTTGTATATTTTATAGGGCACCGATTGTTTGCATGTCACGCATCTACTCTTCGCATCTTTGTGACCTTCCATAGATGAAGCTTTCGATAAGCCCTGCTATTGGGCTCTTCCAAGTTTACTACACTCTCATGGGTCGTTGTTCTCTATCCATTAAGTGTTGGATTTTGCCTAGACTAAGGTCCTATATAATGGAACTTTTTCTTCAGATCATCCAAGTTTTTATTCCGTGAGTTCTATTATTCCTTCCATCTTAAATTGATATATACACTTTTTTTTCTCATCTCAATATATATATATATATATATATATATATAGTCCATTAACTATTTTACTACATTTGTTAATATGTTCAATCTCTATTACACTCATATTTAATATTATTCATTAAAAATAGTTAGATGAATATATCTCAAATTAAAATAAGAATATAATAAAAATAGTAAAAATATATGTAAATTTATATTTTCAATAAAATTAATTATTTTATATTAATTCTTGTAAAATTGAGATTGTGTCTATCAATTCTGGATGAAAAAATATGTATATATTGATCGATTCAATGTGGATGTGTGATTAGTTTCCACCTCTATATTTCAGTCATTTTGGATAGTTAGATTGAAACTGCCACTGACAAGCTCAGTTCTCAATCTGTTTTTAAGTTTTTGATAGCCATTTTTTTCTGCCATACACTATTAATTATTCCAAGCAATAACTCATAAGTGAATAAAAGCTATCATTCATGCAGCTTATCCATGACATACATATGCACAATTCTAGTTCAATAATAGGCAAGTAAAAAAAAACAGTTTTCGTACAATAATTATGAACAAATAAATGTTTATTTTGTAGTATCGCAACATTAGAAATTACAAATGCTATTTTTTCCATTTAGAAAAAGAAAAATTACATTACTGGTGTCTAATTTTTTTAATATATTTTTTTATGTCTTAACTTTTCTTTTTTAGTTCAATATCTCAAATTTAATGAATTACTAGTATGTATCGGATTACCGATAAATTTTTTTTTTGATAATTCATATTATTTTGGTCATTAATAATATTTATCGATTGATTATCGACAAAAAATATTGTAACTATATTCTTTGTCGGTAATACAAATGCCGACGAAAAAGAAAATTTGTCGATAAATTACCGACAAAAAATTTCGTTGACATTCACCGATAAAAAAGTAGTTAATAAAAATTACCTACAGAAATATTTTTCTGTTGGTAATACCGACGAAAAGATATTATGTCTATAATTATCAACGAATGATATTACAACACATAAAAGTGAGATTTGTGATAAAATCAATTTATTTCGATAATTACCAACAGAAATTTTATCGGTAATTATCGATTAAAATTTTTTTTTGTCAGTAATTATCGACAAAATATTATGTCGGTAATTACCGATAGAATATTATTTCTGTCGATAATTACCGACAAAAAATATATTAGTCGGTATAATATTTTTTTGATAAAAAATTTATCTATCGGGAAAAAATAATATTTTTTAAATTTTAATTATTTATAAATTTAAAAATATAATTTTTTTATTACTCCTTTTTATTTCTTATAATTTATGTAAATAAATGCATAAATTAATTGAATATTTAAAAGAATAAGAAATTAAAAATAGTAAATAAAAATTAAATCTAATAAATAAAAAAGTATAAAATGAATTGTACATAAAATTAATAGAAATATATGTATAAAATGAATAAAAATAAAGTATAAAGTACATATAAAAAATAAAATTAAATACAAACATGAGACACTTAAGGTTGTGGCTGTGGTGGAGGTGGAGGAGAACCACTAGGCGGAAACTGTCTTGTAAATCAAAAGTCTCTCGCATAAAGTTGATCATAAACTCATTAAGTTGTTGCTGGACCAACCTCTACACCTCTGTTTGCATCTGCTCTTGGAGCCAGGTCTGAACCTGTGTCTCCACCTGCACCTGCACATCATAGATCTGCTGCTGAATAGTCTGATCACGCTCTGCTAACTGCTCCTTCAAATGTTCAATCTCCTTCCGTAAAACAAATGAATTAGTAGATGAAGAAGAAGAAATTGTGTTGACATACTACGAGCCAAGTCCATACAACTTCTTCTTTTTTTCTCAGTTCACAGCAGCTCAGAATAAGCTATCATCGTCAACCGAAGTGTCGGACTGTGAAGCCTTCTCCCGAGATGCAATTAAACGATCTTGTGTAACAAAAAATATTAAGTTCTTATTTCAAATTTAAATTTAAAAATAAAAAAAATTATGAATTACTTACATTTACATCATGAGATCGACGATCAATAAATAAATTTCTGTCTTGACCATGGGTGTGTGTATATACAAACATCTCATAGCTGTTCAGCAGCCGACCCATGGTAGACTTCTATTGAATGAAAAAATATTAATTTATTAAAAAATTACGCATTAAAATATTTTAAAAATATAAATATACTTATAAATATAGGGCATGATCATAATATAATTTGTTGCCTCTCATATATGTAGATGGACATACACCATCCATATGACTGGTCCTCCTGTTCCAAGAGGCAACGACAGAATGTGTCTGTCCCTCCAGAGAGATCTACCAGACCTGCAGGTTATCCCATAACTAATCATCAATAAATGAAGGTTGTTTCCCCACAGCTTCACCTCGCTCAGCAGATCGCTGTAGCAAATAGCCTCCTTCTTCATGAAGATAATCCAAACTAGGCTATCAATAGCTTGGTCCCAATAAAAATATTTATGCAAAAAATATTTAAGATAATTAGTTTCTAATAATTATAAATTTTTAAGCTTTACATATACATTAAATATGTAAAATTAGTTAGATTTTTTACCTTAAACTCCTCAAACCAAAAATTTTTTATTTTCGGAGAGACTGCCTTTCAGAAAACCCCTGTAGGGTCCATCTTCTGCGTCATGACCTTCCGAATGTGTCTCGTAAAAGACTCAACTGGATTCATCATGTAAATTAAATTCATTAATTGAAAGACTTTTCGATCATATGTTGCTCAGACTTCATGTTCAAATAGCGTGCCATAACAGATAATTTAGTATGTTTTTTACACCTGTGCCACACTTCCGTATCCAATGAATTCAATAAATTGTAGAACCATTTAGCTTTTGAGTTAGGAAGCTCATCGACTGGTTCATTCTGGACCTCACATGTTTCAGCTACACCAGTATTAGGCATGCCTAAGTCAAACACATTGGCCGGACATCATCATATACCATTTGCTAGTATGGATTTTCAAACATACCTTCAAATATACTATAATGTTGTGAAACCGGCTGGTCAACTATATTTTTTTCACCATGTTTATTCCAAACTAAAATAATCCGGTGCAAACCTTTACTTCACTAAATGATATTTCACTTCATATGTTTTTCGAAATCTACGATGATGATATTTTATGCAAGGACAAAAAATTTTATTGCCTTGCATATAATCCGTCTGACCATATGCGAAAATAACAAATTGTTCTACCCCATTAATGAATTCCATATTAAGTCATTCATACATTAAAGCTCAATTGTATTCATTTTTTCTATGTACACAAAAGGATAATGTTATTAAATACTATAAATTAAAACTTTTTATTTCTCTTTCCTAAAGGATTAGGCCCTAACCAATTCTGAAATACAATATATATCTTAATTAACATAATACAAAAATATACAAAGTCTGGAGAAAATTCGACAGCATTTTTCTTAGGTTCTCTAAGTGCACGAGGTCAAATAATATAAATATTCAAAAAATTTATATTTTGAATATTTATATTATTTGATATGCACTCAAAAAATAAAATGAGATAAATACTACAAGTTTTCTATAAAAATTGTATACAACCATATCTCGCATTAATGTTAATTAAAATATATATATATATATTGTTATTTCTAAACTGTCCAAATAAGACAATTTAATAAGTTCTCATTTTGCAAATAAAATAAGTAACTTACCAAACAAATATTAAGGTTTATTTTATACAATGTAAATTCAAATGATATGAATTATGAATAGATTAATTTTTATAGCACACCCTTATAAATGTTATTTATGAATAAATTACACATTAATTTGTGAATATACTCCTAAATATTATTATAAATTATACATTATGAATTTTTATAGACTTAAATATATGTTCTTAGAATGTTTCAAGTAATTATTTATCATATATTATATAATTTCATACTCCTAAATATTTTAGGAATTACATATTTTTAACGCTAATTTATTATGAATAATGATATTTATACAAGTCTACCATATGCACTTTGAATATTTTAAATTAGTAATTATTTAAATTTTTTTTATAAAATTTCGTATTCCTAGCTTTAGTAACTTATTGGGTTTCTTATATAAATATATTAAAATTTATCATTAAATATCGGTTAATTCATTTTGATTTATAACTAATTTTTTATTCAAAATAATTTTGAACATTGTAAAGGTTAATTTTCTCTTTTTATCAATTTTTTCTCTTTTCATTTCATTGCAATTCATATAATTTTTTTATCTTTTTAATTTTCATTTGTATTTTTTATTCTTTTATTTTTCTATAAATTTAATTATAAAACTTGTAAATGATTTTTATCTTTTAAATGTTTTATTTTTTTATTTTTTGTATTTAAAATTTTAATAATTATATGATATACTGTTAAAAATATAAATTTTTAGTTTAAAAAAAAACTAAACACACGTAGCTGGTGAATAGAGAGAGCATGTAGCCGATGGGGCAATAAAAAAAATTTGAATCTGATTGAAATAAATGGGTTAAATCGGATGTTATCAGTTTAAAAATTACATTACAAGTCGTTTTGATTTTAAGCAAAATTGTCGAGATTTATTTAGTTGATCAAATTATGATTTTTTTCATTTGAATTCGAATCCAACTTACTATTATATATATGTATTAAATAATATCATTTTTTATTTCATTACATCACTTAGCTTGCTTATCCGATCCAATCCAATTAGATAATACTAAAAATAAACTTAAATTTGAAATTCTAATATTAAAAGTTAAAACGCATTTAAAGTTAACTCGGTATGATCGAATCCGATATTAATATGAATCGATTAAAAATATAAAAAATTTGATCAATATTTGTTTAATATCATTTATATTTGGTCAAGTTCATTAAAAAAAATACACCATTAGAATCAGATCAAAATCGATCCATACTCACCCATAGTAGTTGGTTAATTCATCGATATTAAATTTCTCTAAAATTAAAAATATACATAATATTATTTAAGACCATAACAATAAACCATAAAATATATATAAAAAAAGCATAAACATATATATTAAATAACGCAAATAATATAATGAAAAAAATAACTTAATATTCGTACAACAACGAATAAATTTTAATTTTCTATCATATATATAATCAATAATTATTATTTTTAAATATAAACATAATAATCACTAAATTCACAAAAAAATTAAAATTCACTAAAATATATTCTAATTAATTAAAATAATTTAAATTTTGGTTTATTTTTATATTTAAAATTCTGAATTTTATGAATATCTATTAAATTTATCTTAAAGTTCTTAAAAATAAAAAATACATTAAAAATAAATTTAGCACCCTAAAATTCACCAAAATATATTATAATTAATTAAATAAATTTAATAATTCGTTTATTTTTATATCTAAATTTCTACAATTTATAAAAATTTATTAAATTTACCTAAAATTTCTTAAAATAAAAATACCCTAAAATAAAATCTAAGACCCTAAAATTCACTTTTACACTTTTTAATTAACTAAAAAAAGAATAAAAATTGGTTTAATTTAACAATTAAAATTCTGAAATTTCTAAATATATATTCAATTTACCTAAATTTTCTTAAAAATCAGCAAAATACCCTAAAAATTAATCTAACACCCTAAAATTTATCTATTTAACCAAAACTTTCTAAAAATATATAAATAAATTATACAAGAAATCACAAAAAATATTTTATGTTAATTAAAAATTATATTTGATAATCTTTTTTATAATTAAAATTCTAAAAAAATATATTAAAATTTTACTAAAATTTTCTAACCAATCACCAAAAAACCTTAAAAAATCTAAATACCAATATATATATAATTTGGATTAATTATAAAAATTAAAGTATTTAGTTTTTTCTGAATTTTTAAAATTTTAATAAAATTTACCTAATTTTTAAAAAATAAAAATAAAACCTACATAAAAATACAAAAAAAATTTATATAATAAAAATTTTAAATTTCTCTAATTTTTTATACAAAATTCAGAGATAAAAATATATATATACAATAATTTTTTATATATCGAAATTAAAAAAAAAACCTAAAATTTCTAGATAAACAAAATTCGGACTTTCAATTAAAATTTAACGTCACTTTTTTTTCTAAACTGAAATTTTTAAAAAATTAACTAAAATTTTACAATATAATTTTTATTTTCTATACATACACATGCAATATACACAAAATAACCTAATCTACAACAATCACAAACCCACAATTTCATATCAAAAATTAAAAATAATTAAATAAATAACAGAAAATAAAAAATAAATTACAAAATTTATTTTTGTACCTTCTTCTTGTTCTTGTTCTTCTTATTTTTGTTCTTGTTCTTCTTCTTCTTCTTCAAACGGCAGTAACAGTAGAGAGGAAAGGGGCAGAGGTGAGGAGAATAGGAGAAAATGCGACAGAAATGGAGAAACTAAAAAAAAAAATCTGATTTTATAGTCTGAAAATTTATCGACGGAATAAAATTTATGTCGATAATTTTGAGAGAAGTTTTCGATATATACTAATTTCGGTCGATAACACAGACAGAAAATAATTTATGTCTGTAAATAAATGGTCAAATTTTGACCTAGCTATTTATTGACAAAATAAAATTTTCGTTGGTAATACTGAAAGAAAAAATATTTTGCTGTAGTACCGACAGATAATTTATTTCTATCGGTAAATGGGTAAGCTACGGGTGGAAAAAATTTCGCCAAATTAATAATTTACCGACATATAATATTTTCGTCGGTATCATCGACAGAAAATAAACATCTGTCGGTAAATGAAAGGTCAACTTTACTATTCTTTATTACTAATATAAAAATTTATCTATCGGTATTACCGACAAAAAATATATTCTGTCGATATTACCGACAGATAACATATTCTGTCGGTAATATCAACAAATAAATATATTTTATCGGTAAAATATAAATTCTTCAAAATAAAATAAATATTTATAATTTACCAACAGATAATCTTTTTTATCTGTAATACTGACCGATAATACTTTTTTATCGCTATTTTTGAGAGATAAATATTTTTTGTCGATAAAAGATAAATACCAAAAAAAATATACATTATAATGTACCGACATAATATCTATATCTATCGGTAATACCGACAGATATTCTTCTTCGTTGGTAATATCGACAGATAAAAATACAATGTCGGTACATTATAAATGTGTATTTTACTTTAAGGGATTTATATTTTACTGACAGAATACACTAATATGTTAGTATAGGATAAATACCAAAAAATACACGTTCTAATATACTGACAAAATATATATATATATATATATATCTGTCGGTAATACCGACAGATATTTTTTTCATCGGTAATACCGATAGATAAAAATATTATGTCGGTACATTATTAACATGTATTTTATTTTGAGGAATTTATATTTTACTGACAGAATAAACTTATCTGTCGGTATTACCGACATATAATATATTCTATCGGTACAAGATAAATATCAAAAAATACACATTATAATATACCGACAGAATATATATATCTGTCAGTAATACCGACAGATATTTTTTTATCGGCAATACCGACAAATAAAAATATTCTCTCAGTATATTATAAATGTATATTTTATTTTGAAAATTCTATTTTTTATCGACAGAATATACTTATCTGTCGGTATTACTGACAAATAGACACGTTATATTGGTAAAATAAATATCTCAAAATAAAATTCACATATATAATTTACCCATAGATATAATTTTATGCCCATATTACCGACAAATATTAATGTTCTGTCGGTATATTCATATTCTGTCGATAAAAGATCAATCCCTCAAATTAAAATTCACGTTTATAAGTTACCGACAGAAGGATGTTTGGTCGGTCATACCGACAGAAAAAGATTTCTATCGGTAAATATTTCTAATTTACCGACATAAGTTTGTTTCTATCGATAAATTTTTCGATATATATTTTTAGTCAAAAAATTTATTACTGAACATTTTTTCCATTAAATTTCATTAAATATTACCAACTCTTTAGTTTTTTTATCGGTAAATTTTGACAAAAATTCTTTCGCTATTTATTGACCTCTTTATTACCAACAAAATATTTATAGGTAAAATTTTCTATCGAAAAGTAGTCGGTAATCTGTCAATATATTTTTTTAATTAATTGTCTTTTATTTTCTCTCTGTATTTTGTCTGTAATACAGATAAAAAAATTTTTATCGGTAATATTTTTTTAGTAATTTAGACCATTCTTGTAGTGACAGTTGAGTTACTCTAGTTAGTTTTTATTATTACTCCGATCATGATTAAAATAACCTATTTACAAATATTGATTAAAAAACGGTGATGATGAATAGAGCTTGAATGGATTTTTGGCTGTCCGGGCAAGGGAAACCCGCAAAGATAGGGAGAGGGCTTGGATTTTAAAGAGAAAATTCTGATATCTAACTTAGAACTCAACATATAGTGTATGACTAAAAAAGAAAAGTGTTTAGATCCTTTTTACATGTAGAAAATATTTTATATTCACAAAAAAAAATGGCAATTATGAGACTACAATCCACATTATTGGTGAGACTATTAAATGTATTAGAAACTTGTCATATTATGAGACATGTCAGCATGCCCTAAAGAGCTAGGTATATTGATTTAAGCTCGGTATAGTATCAAATAGAAACATTGATAAGAAAAAAGATCAAAATAAAAATGTTAAGAAATTCGGAAATCAATAGCATACAATTTTTTCCTTTCATAAAATTATATAAACTAAACTTATATATGTGTATGGTCAAAAATCAAGTGCACAAAATGTATGCAAAACTTTTTCCACTTTTTAAGGCCATAATTTGCGGTTGAAAATGCAAAAGCGTTACTCTATGAATAAAATAACCTGACATACAAGTCAAAAGGGTATGGCTTGAATACATATATATAATTGCTGAAATAATTGCATAAATATATATAATTTTAGACAGAAAAACACAATCATAAATCATATGATTGGTGGTGGCAGCTCTTTCAACAACAGGGCACTGACACAGACACTGTTATTATTACTAAATCATGGGCTGCGGCTCTGGGCTAATGGGCAGTTCTCTCTCTTTCTGATTGAGAAATTATATACTTCCTCATCTGGGTAAAATTCACACTTTTATAAAAATAAATTTATTTTATTAAAATTATCATCTTTTATAATTTAAAATAATTTTAATATAATATTTAGATAATTCAATACATTGGAGTTCAATACGACAATTTCATTAAAATCGACAGGGTATATAAAAGTTTGACAATGAAGCGGTGACCAAGGGGGTTGGGTTGTTTTTGTATTGGCATCTAATAATAATAAGCTTTAATTTCTTGGATGATGTGTTTGAGAAGACAAAAGCCAAGTCCAACCAAACATGTCAAAAATTAAATTATTTCTCACCAAAAACAAATTCACCTCTCTCATTGTGTCACAGCTCTGACACCACTGTTTCTCTAACAGATTCCTGTTTCTTCTTCTTTTTTCTGCTTTCAGTAACAACAATGAAATTTACAGCAAACCCATGCAATTTTTTATATAATTATATTTCGGATGGATTAGAATTTGGCAACGTGGGCTTTTTACTTTAATACTAATTAATGAAATGTCGCAGATGCTTTTTTTATTGTGTTTTCTTGGATCTTTTTTTTTTTTTTCTGAAATTAACTTATCAAGAAAACTCAAGTTTCAAAATTTCTCAGAAGGTTAAATTTTTAAAGATTTTTAACAAGGAATATGAAAAAACTGAAAACCTAAAGAAGAATGTAATTTCCTCGACAGAAGCAAAGCTAAACCATTAATTATATATTCCCATATAGTTTGTAGAGTTTGCTTTTAACATTTTTGGCACAGATCAATTTTTCAATAACTAAAAGATTTCCAAGAACATAGATTCCCAAATTAATTTCAAACAGAAAAAAAAAAATAGAGACCCTTCAAGAAAAACAATCTGATTTTTTTTAAAAAAAAAAGAGAGAAATAGAAAACCAAATCCAAAGGACTCTCTAAAATCAGCAAGATCTTTCTTCTACAGAAAAAAAAATCAAGATTTTGGCTATATTCATCCACTAAGCATTAATATATATACATGAAGCAAAAATCAAAGCACTAGCTAGTCTTATATCATGCATATAAATATATAAGTACGAAGAGAAAATATATATATATATATAAACATATATAAGATATATATCAAAATAGAGTCTCTCTCTTGCTATACATTTCTAGTAAGAAAAAAAAAGAACCCTTAATTTCCTTTTTTCCCCCAAAGACAAAACAAAAAAAAAATAAAGAAAGTAAATAATTAAAGCTGAGGATATTGATGATGATGACATAACAGCAAACTTAACAAACTTCTCAGTTCTCACTGATGAGGACAAACTAGTACTAATTAATTGGTGAAACTAAAAACTATATATATATATATATATAACCATATACATGACAAATTCGTAATAAATTCACCGTTACAACTCTCTGATCTTCCATATCTTCTTTCTTCAACCTTCAATTTGTCTCCATCCATGGCAGTAGCGGTGCATAAATTTTATCCATTTTTTTCCATATCAAATTCCTCTCAATATGTAATTAATTACTTGTTCGATATAGGGTTTGGCCCACTTGGAACTTCATGTGCCTCTGCTCTAAACCCTGAAACCTTAGATTTTGAAGAAGATGAAGAAGAGTGTGAGTTTTGCTGTTGTTTTGAGTTCATAGTAGTAGTAGTAGTAGTAGAGAATGATTGTGTGGGTTTTTCCAAAAGAAGTCTTTTGATGTAAACTGAAGAGGAAGATGATGGGGTTATGAGATTGGCAGGGTTATTGGAAATGAGAAAAAGAAAAATAAAGAAAACAAAAGTGAAGAAGAGAAGAAAATGGGGTGATTTAGTGTTGGATTTAGTAGTGAAAATTGATGATTGTGTTTGTTTTGGTGTTGCCATGCAAATAGAAAAAAAGAAAGAAACACCCCCCAAGAGCCCACAAGGGTTCAATATCCATGAACCAGCTGCACCAAGCTGCAGGCTAAATTAGAAGGAATAAGATGAAAGAAAGCAAAGAAAAGGATAGGAGGAGAAGCTTCAGAAAAAGTGAATAATAGAAAGGAGGTTTTGAAATTCGATACACATTATTTTTTTTATGGAGAACCAAAGAATAACCAGGTTATTAGCATGAAAGTATATATTAAAGGTGTTGCAATATTTTTGTTGTGTTTTTACCAAATTAGCCCCCTTTTTTATGATATATATATATATATATCAATTATTTGTATAGCCCTAGGCATTTAGATGGAATAATAATAATTATAATAGTTCGAATTTTGAATTATTATTAACAACTTTTATTAGTTTATATACTTAAATTTATATTTATATATACCTTAATAATTAAGTTAAAAGGATTAGGGTAAATATATATAGTTCAATTAATACATCACAATTGTTTACAAGTAATAAATTTCATCTATTGAACTCCTTAAACATCAAAGTAACAAGATAAAAATAAAATTGATCAATAATTAAATATCAAAAAAAATCCCTCATCAGTGGGATTATTAATTATTTTTATAAATAAAAATATATATTAATTAGATGAACATTAATAATAAAATAGAATTTTATGACCTTTAATTGAATTGATTTCAACATAGAATGTTATAACATGCAATATCATTTCTACATAGAATGTTATGGCATGCAATATCTCCATTTAAGGAAAAAATAGTAGCTACATCAATTTTATAATTATTCATATTAAATTATCAATTTTATTATATTTATAAACATTTAATATATTTTCAAATTATTTTTTTTTCCAACAACGTTAATTTAAATTAGTATATTTTTAATGAAAATAATTCCAACCTCCTATCCTATCAAGAAAGAAATTTAAATTTTTTTATAAGGATTATCACTCTCCTTCGATACTATTAAATAAAATATTTGTTATAGTCATAATATTTCTATAAAAAAATAAATTAACGTACGAATTAGTGATATGGGGCCATATTTTAAATCAAATATTAAAGAATCTTAAAAGGAAAAAAGGCAATGGCACCAAATAGAAAGAGAGGGAGGTGACGTGGTGGCTTTTTTCATGTTTGGCTGGTTCTCCAAGAAATCTTTCTTTGACTTGTAAACCCTTAGTTAAGAAAAAAATATATATTAAAAATATAATAAATATTATCATTTTAATTATTCTTTCGGTTAATTTCTTCTTTATTTTTGTTCCTAAGAATTGTGAAGCAATTGGGTTTTTTATGTGAATGAATAGATATATAATAGAAATTCTATTTGTCAAATGTCTGTTAATAATCTTGTGTAAATGATCTGATGGTGCTTGATTTGGACATCTTGCATGCACATTGTTTGAAATGCATTCGGCAATTATATGTTTTTTTTTTTTGGTTTTTTATTAATTTGTTATTAGTCTTTGGAAGTGAGATTTCAATTATTATTCATGAAACAGTATCTTCTATAATATTACAAATTTACAATACATTAATTATACTTAGAAATTAAAAAAATAACTGGAAGCAACTAAAAACTAATTAAAATTTGATATTTCTTTACAAATACTCTAAAAAATAAAAAAAATAAAAAAATATTCACTTTCTTTTTTTATTTTAAAAATTTTAATTTAATAATATACATTTAATATATTAAAATATATTACAATTATAATAAAAAAATACATTCGATACATCTAATATATTTAAAATATATAAAAATTGCATGATATTTTTGAGAATAAAAGGTTTAAAAATTGTTCTTAAAAAAAAGTGACATAAAATTAACTATGCATGCATGCTATTCGTAGCCAATAATTGCGCCCATAATTACCTTCTTATATTGGGAAAAAAGATTAATATAGTCTAAGAAAATGATATTTTAATTATAATCAATATATAAGGTAAAAATGTATGTGTTTAATGAATAGTGAAAAATAGTTTAAGTTTTATGGAAACAAAATGAGAAAAGGCACAAGAAAAGCAAAGTATCGTATTCTCTTTAAAAAAATCAACACACTGCTGCTTCCCTCTTTGTGAAAGCCCAAATTATACTTAATTACTTATACATGTCTCCATTATGGCTGATGCCTGGGTCCCCACACCACCCCTTCTCCCTTTTTTTTAATTATTACATATATATATATATATATATCTATATATATATATAATTTTAAATTTAAATTTTATTTAATAACTATAAGATAAAGTAAAATTTTAATCACAAGAATTTGCATAAGATAAGTTCACACTAATAAGACCTAAGCCATCGACTTATATATTAATCTTTTCTAATTTCAATCTTTTACAGTTTAGATGTATTGGGGAGTTTATATATTAATTAGTTTTGGATTAGATAATACAGTATTTGATTTATTAATATTAAATTATTTTTAATAGTTTACAATTATTATGAACTTAAATTTTAATCAAAATAAAATAATTGTCTATGAAAAAAAATCAGTGATTGTAAAATTACAATATATATATATTTGTGTGTGCTATATGTACATGTCTTTGGAGAAGTTGTGTGGATATAATTGGAAGAAAACATCATAAGCATGGGGGTGTGAGTATACATACATACATACAGTTGAGGTCCAAAATGAAATTTTTGGTTCATTATTAACTTCCAAGTGACAATCCTCTCTTACTATTGGTGTATATATATATATATATAAACAAATTTTCTTTTGTCTCTCAACTTCCAAATTCTAATTAATTAAAAATATTCAGTGTCCATAAAAACATTTTTAGTGAACATAACATTAAAAAAATATCCTATCAAAAAAATAACATTAAAAAAATATTACTTAAAATCATTTTTAAAAAAAGTTTCTTTAATAAATTTTTATGTATTATTAATAAGATAAGTACTGATGATATTGCTGGCTTACTATTATAAATAAATCGATATTATTTCTGTATATGAGTGAATAAATTAAATATAACTACTAAGATGTAACTTGATAATTAAAAATATGTGTTGTTTTTGCTTAGATATTAAATTCAAATTATTGATGTTTTCATTCTTCATATATAATTAATAAAAAAATATATACAATTAAATATATATTATTAAAGTCTTTATACTATGATGACTTTCAAAATTATGAAATTATGAGTTTAAATTTCAGAGTAAAATCAAATCGAATTAGAAAAATGATATACCTTCCGCATAAATTAGGTACTTCTGAATAGTTTTCTTGAAAAAAAAACTCAAAAAAAAAAAACACCTTAATCGATAGCTGTAAAATTAAAGTTAAGACCATAAAAAAAAATATAATATCTCTTTCAAAGTATAAAATAGAGGATAACATATGTTCTATTCCTTTTTAATTTAATTTTTTTCTCAATATTCATCATATAAAATCTTTGGCTCAAGCTTTGGAATTTGAGAAATGCACACCTAAAGCCATCATGTGAAAAAAGTAGTAGAAAAAAGAAAAATAAGAACATATATAGTTGCAAAGAATAATATATAGCAAATGTTTAATTGAAATGACTAAAAGCAATTTAGCTTAACATAATGAGAGCACCCACTAGGCTTTATTGACTGGACCCCTTTGAAGTAAGCTTCCCACCAACTCTCATGAATAACCAAAACCAGAAGAAATGCTTGGTTTTTACTTATCATAAAATGTAAAGGCCAGACAATAAAGGGAGAAAATCTAATTTTCTTTAATTATTTAATGAAAAAGAAAAAAATGGAGAGAAAAGCAATTTCAACTAAACTACAAGCCAATTAACATCAAATTATTAAATAAAACATCAAAATTGGCTAGCTAGCTAGCCAGGCCCCTCCTTATATAATTAACCACTCTCAAAGTTTATTATACATATTGCAACATATCAAGCAATAATTTGATGGATTAAAGAGTTCAATCTAGTGATATAAATTAATGGGTTTTTTTTTTTTAAAAATATACCATAAAAATGATTTTTTTAAAAAATTAATTTTTTATTTTAAAAATATTCACTTTTCAACTTCTAATTTTAAAAATATTTTATTTTTAAAAATATATATATGGTATATTAAAAATAACACCACTTTATATGTTTAATGTGCATTATTATATTAAAAATATAAAAAATTATAAAATATTTATATAATTTTCTAAAAAATAATTTATATTATTAGTTAAAATCAATTATATCTAAATAAAAAAAAAGTAATCAACCAAATCTCATATATATGCTGATTCTAGACATTTGGTACAAAAAGTCAAAAGAGTGGACCATAAAACTTTAATATTTTAATATTTTAGTTGATGTTTGTTGTCAACCCTAAAATCAGGTTTGGTTTCAACTTGTTAAAAGCAAGAAGAAATTCTCTCCATAAATAAAATGCTATCTTTTCTTCTGCAAAGGCAATACTCTAATAATGCCCTAATTTGTCAACAATTTGAGGTAAGCCAAGCTCTCAATATCACAGTATCTAATCTTCCTAAATTTTTCTGTTTGGTCTTTTCAAGTCTTCTCTCTAATTCTAGTGACTAGCTGGAGGTTATTAATTTAATTATAATAATAGTGATTAATTAATGAAGGTAAATCATGATCCTTTATTAATTTTGAAATTTGTTTTTAAGTTTATTTTATTAGTTTTTCTTTTTTAAAAAAAATTAATTTACATATGTCAAATTTTGGAAAACTATATATTATTACAGCTCTTATGCAAGTCCATATATATATCATTTCACATCAAAGGAAATATTATCTTATAAAATAAAGTTTAAGCACTACAAAAAAGAATAAGATGACATTATAAGCATGAGCAAAAAAGATGGAGTCATGTGTCATCTCTCGAATTTTGAGACATGGAAGTATTTGAAGCATATAATCTTTGAAGTCTTGGTTTGAGAGAAAAATAATACATTTTTTTAAAAGATACAAATTTTTATCTGTCTGTAACCCAACTTTGTTTGAATCTCGATTGTTCACAAAATTTATATATTTTGTCATCTGCATAATCACCCCAATATAATATACACCTATTTTTGCAGCAGTTAATAGTTTCTACTGGCAAGCTAAGCGCCTAAACAATTTTTTTTGTTTAGAAGAAACTATCAAATATTTCATTATCCTCAGGTATTATCTCTTTAATAAATTAGATCCATTGATTGAAAGACTTTTTGGTCATATGTTACTCAGACTTCATATTCAAACAACGAGCCATGACTGATAGCTTAGCGTATTTTTGACATTCGGGCTATATCCCTGTATTAAGTGAATTCAACAAATTGTAGAACTGTTGAGCCTAAACGTTAGGAGACTCATCAACTTATTCTTGATGAACCTCACTAATTCCACGTACACCAATATTTGGCATGCCTCACTCAAACATATTTGGCCTAACTGCATCATATATTATCTGTTAGTATAGATTTTCAAAGACATGTTCAAATATACTATATGGTTGTGGAATAGATTGGTCGACTATATTTTCTTCACCATGCATATTCTAAATTAAACAATTTGGTACAAAATCTCATTTCACTAAATGGTATTTCACTTTATCTACTTTTCGAAATCTATGATGTTGACATTTTATGCAAGGATAACGAATCTTATTGTCTTACATATAATCCCTCTGATTAGATGCAAAAGCAACAAACTCTTCTAACACATTAACAAATGTCATAGAAAGAATACAATCCGGATTGAGTCGTTCGTACATCCAAGCACGTATTGTATTCATTTTTCTTATGTATACAAACAAGATAATAAAATTAAATCATGAGAATTAAATCTCCTTATTTTTCCTTCACAAAGGGTAAGACCCTAATCCATTTAGAAACATAATATATATTTTATTTAACATAATGCAAGACTTTATACAAATTATTAAGAAAATCCGACAGCATTTCCCTAGGTTCTCTAAGTACACTACATCATATGTAATAAACATTCAAAATTATGAATTTTTGAATATTTATTATATTTAGTATGCACCGAGTAAAAAATTAAGAGAAATACTACGAATTTCTATAAAACCTATATAATATTATGTCTCACATTAATGTTAAATGACAAATAGATATATATTATTGTTTCTAAGCTGTTCAAATGGGACAATTCAGTGAGATCTCATTTTTTTTAAAAAAAAATGAGTAACTCACCAAACGGATACTAAAATTTATTTTTAAATTATTCAAAATTCAAAATAAATGCATTTACAATCAGTATTTAAGTAGCGCATCATTTTATAAAATTTTATATGCCGCTATTTAGATATTTGTAATTACTATTCGTTATATATTATGAAATTTCATATACCTAAATATATATTCTTTAGATATTTTTAATTACTATTTATTATATTTTATGAAATTTCATATGCCTAAATATATAATCTAAAATATTTATAAATATTATTTATTATATCTAATTAAAATTTTATAGGCTTAAATAACATTGTTATGTATATATATAATTATTATTTATTATATCTAATTAAATTTTATATTTCTAAATATATACGTTTTGAATATATTTTACTTATTATTTATTTAATATTATTTATTTTTATATTTTTTTAAATATTTACACATTGAATTTGTTATTAATTATATATTATATTATATTAATAATAAATGGAATACTAATTTATTTTCATTAGTTACTTCATCTTAATCAAAATTTTTATAAGTGCAAATTAATTTTTTTACTATATAATTTATAATAATATTATTGCAAATGTTAAGTATACTAGAAATAAAATGATTTTTTTTCTTGTAATTTAAAGGAACACAAAATATTATTTGTGCTATAATTAAAAGTAATTATCCAAATTTTTACAAAATTTTATTTATATATAGTAAAAAATTTTGTTGATTAATCCACTTATCACATACTCTAATATTTTTTGACAATTTTAAAACTATTAATTTATTTAACTTTTCTTATTCATATGAATTAAATTTATAATCAAAATATTCTTTTAATTATACTTTCAATGTTATAAAAGTATAAATAAAAATTAAATTATCATTTTCTAGTGGATTTACACGTTTGATATTTTTTCAAATTCATAATAAAATAATATGTATTTCATTATATCACTTTTAATTTTTAAGTTTGAATTATCGCTTTATTATTAAATATTGCTCTTGTTTTCACTCAAATTATAAATATACATATTTTTATTTAAATCTATAAAATAAAAAAATACATATATAAAAAAACATAAACATATATATAATAATCCAAGTACAAGTATAATATAAAATATTAATAAAAAATTTATTAAAATTTCACAATTTTCTATTATTAATCATATATATATAACCAATATTTAATTGTTTAACTACAACATATATAGCAATCACAAAAAAAAAAAAAAACTTTTAGTTAATCATATAACCAAACTTTTTAATTCATAAAATTAATTAGCTAAAAATATATAAAATTACAAAATGTATCCTAAATTGTACACTTTAACACTAAACATAAAATTTAAAAAATATAAAAATTATAATTTTTTTATAGAGCCAATAAAAATTACTAAAAAATTATATAAAAAAAACTAAAATAAATCCAAACCCTAAATTATTTATTTTTACTAAAATATTTTAAAAATATATATAATAAAAATTTAAAATTTCTCTACAACATTTATTATTTTATATAAAAAAATTAATTCTTCATATGTAATGTAATTTTAAAATTTTTGACAATGACTCAAATTTTTTTCAAAAGTACAAAGATACCTTAATATAAATCCAACACACTAAAATATTTTTAATAAAATTTTTTTTAAAAAATATAACAAAAATTTTAAATATCTCTAAAACATATTTTATAACCATTAAAAAAATTAAAATTTTTATATTTTTCATTCTAAAATTTATTAAATTAAATCTAATTTACTAAAAAAATTTATAAATTTTAAAAAAATCCTAATAATCTAACAACCTAAAATATTTATATTTACAAAAAATTTTCAAAAATATTACAAAATATTTTAAATATGTCTAAAATTTTTATTTTGTGGCAAAAAAAACCTTAAAAAGTAAATTATTTTTAATTCTGAAATTTATAAAATTATTTTGTTTTACCTAATTTAATTAAATAAAAATTATACAAAATCTAAAACCCTAAAATATAAATATAAAATTAAAATTAATTTCTAAATATATCTTAAAAATTTTGAATTTAAATAAAATATTATCTAACTTTTTTATTTATTTTGAAAATCTCTAAAAATTCAACTAAAATCTTTAAAAATATAATAAAAAAACCCTACAAAAAATATAAAAATCAAACAACCAGAATACCCTAAAATATATATTCTAACCTAAAATATATTTCAAAATGCCCTAAAAATTCAAACAACCAACAAATAAAAATCAATAATATATCTAAACTACAACACTCTTAACAATCTCAACACACAATACAAATTTATTATAAATAAAAAAATTAAAATCAATAATAATGTTTAATAAAAAATTTAAAATTCATATAAATACCTATTTCTGCTATCTTCTTCTTCTTCTTCTTTGACTAGCAAAACTAGTGAGCAGAGGGGGCAGAGAGAGAGAAGGGGCAAAGAGGGAGCCGAGCGGAGAGACAGTGAGCGGCGATCGAAAAAATGGAAGAAGGATAAACGATTTATTTTACACATTTACTGACAGATTTAAGTATCTGTTGGTAAATATCTATGCGTAGTTGACTATTTAATATCCAATTACCGACAGACGCGTATTTCTGTCAGTATTAGCGAGAGAAGATAAATTATCTTGGTAAACGGCTATAAAAAGGAGATAAAAATTTCGTTATTTTACTATTTATTTACCTAGAGAATATGTATTTTCTTGCTAATACCGACAGAAAAATATTTCTGTCGGTAATTGTGTTGACTAATTATTTAACTTATATTTTAACTTTATTGACAGATGATTTTTCTATTGGTATTAGCTAGAGAATATTTATTCTCTCGCTAAATAAATACTAGAATGGCAGAATTTTTGCCACCGTTCTTCTATTCATTTACCGAGAGAATATTTTTCTCTAGCTAATACCAACATAGATGGTTTCTGTTAGTAAATATTATTAACAGAAAATGTCTCTATTGATAAATTTATTAACTAATTATTGACTCGTATTATCATTACTGTGAGAATAATTATCCTATCGATAAATGTATAATTTTTCTATTCATTATCGAGAGAAAATTTTTCTCACGATACTACCGACAGAAATAAGGTCTGTTGGTAAATTGATAATGCAAGTCAATATATTAGTCAATAGATTTATCGACTAATGTGTTATCTGTCGGTATTGGCGAGAGAAAATTTTTTTCTAGATAAATGAATAAAAGAATTGCCAAAAAATACCGAGAGAAAATGTAGTTTCTCGATAATACCGACAAAAATAATATCTGTCGGTATTACCAACATATAGTTTTTCTCTCGGTATACTTTACCGAGAGAAAATATAGTCTCTCACTAATACCGATAGAAATAATTTTCTCTCGGTAAACTTTACCGATAGAAAATATTTCTGTCGGTATTAGAGAGAATTATTTTTTCGATCGAAAATTTTTATCGGTATATTTATCCGCCATTATCTGATATAATAATTATCGACCAAATTTTTATCTGTGATTTATTCTGTTTGGTAATCTGTCGGTATTTTTTTATTTTCTATTAGTATTTTTTCTGTATTACCAATAAATAAAATTCTCGTGGTAAATATTTATTAATAATCCGCTATATTCTTATATTGAAGCCAACATACCTAAGTGTGTTTAAAAAATATATGGCGTATTACTTTACTTTTATATTTTTTTTAATTTTACCTTTCAAATTTCATTAGGGTAGACAAGAAGCTTATAAATTTTTATTTTAAAAGAGGGTAAATTTATTTTTTTAAAATATTAGTGCTTATTTTTTATTTTAACTAAAAGTATGGGGGCATTTGCAGTTGTCCCCTTGTCAATAATGATAGCTTTTATTATTATTATTATTATTATTATTATTATTATTATTATTATTATTATTATTATTATTATTATTATTATTATTGGGTCAGGAAACTTTTTTTTTTGGTCAATGTTAAAGTAGAATATTTATTTCTTTTTTATGCGTCTAGTTAATGAAAAATTGAATTTAGATATATTTATTTTTTAGATAACGTGAATAAGTTTTGCACACACATTAGTGTAATAGTTCAATTAATGAGATAAAAATACATGAATTTTTTTTAAATAATAAAAAATAAAAATATTAGCTAAAATATTTCATTACTCATTGATGTAGTGCATGCAATAAATTTATGCATTACTGTAAATAAGCATTTTTCAGATCATATATACACTCATTATTAGAATATATTATAATATGCTAAGTACAATATATACATGTATTAATATCAAACTAATAGGGTTTGTTTGATATAAAAAGTTGTCTTCTACTTATTTTTAAAATTAAAAATATGATATACGGTGAATTTTTGCTTTAATTTTCCAACTTTTTTTCTTTTTTCATATTTACCCCTACTTTGCTGTTCACATACGGCCAACCACATTTTTAGGAAACAAAAAATTGACCACATCTACCATCTATTTGTATTTTACTTTTGTCAATATGGTTTATTTCTTGTCTTTCATCAAGGGAAAAAAGAATTTGAATAGTTCTATAAGGATACAAGTGAAATCGGAGAGTTGATTAATTGTTTTTTTTATCTCACATAGTTCCCAACTCCTATCAGTTTAACAGTCTAGATACAAGACTAATCTTGTTCGTGGGGTCCATTACAGGTTAAGATCTATTTGTCTCTCTCCAAAAATATATTTAGTATTGTTCGAACTCTTATCTCCTCTCATTTACTTTAGCCAACTGAACTATCCTTCTTGAATAGAGAGTTTATTAATTTTGATATAAAATCATTCCAAATAAATGTGAATTTGAAGGTTTAAATGAAAGTTTGAATTCAAGTGTGTGTGTGTATATATATAATACATCAAATTTAAATAATCGATAGAATTATTTTAATTTAAATTTTATTCATGTTAAAATTTCATATTTTCAGTACCCAAAAAAAATTACTTTACTTAAGGTTATTAATTAATTGGGATACAGCTTGTATATAATTATCTTAAATTGCTAATAATTTACTCATCTTTTTGTTGCTGATAATAAAGGAATAGACACTGTAAATAAAGGTTATAATATAAGTGAAATCAACTAAATTTGACTTAGTTAGCATCTTAGTTAATCAAGATTTTCAACAACGTACATCAATTATTGTAGACAAAAAGTCAATTCATATATAAACAAAAGAAGTTTCTTAATTTGAAGTTTGAACTTTGAAGCTTACCCACATGAAAATTTCAAAACAAAAGAAGAAGAAGAAGTGTGATATTCATATTTGTACAGTAAATATTAATGATGATAATCTTTTTTCAGTGTAGTTAGATGCAATAATTATGGTGCAAGATTTTCTGATAGACCACAGAAAAAATAAAATGATACTTTTAACCTTTTTTCTTGAAATTATTATATATAATATTCTCCAATTGATAATTAAGGAATATTAATGGAATTTTTGTTAAGGAATTTTTCCTATTCTTTTCCCACTTGCATCATTTATTAGTATGCCAATTAATTAGTATATATTAATATATATATATATATATAATATAAATTATAAGATCATAAATTTGACTAAATGAATTTGTATCCTTTTACGGTGCAGTAAACATTAGAAATATTTGCGCAATTTTCATAATTAAAATTAATGTTCATTTCACAATTAACCAATTACTTAAATCGAAAATTATATATATATATATATATATATATATAAGGGAGAATCGAATTTAAATCCATAGTTCAAGTCATATGTACGCTTACAGTTAGATTATAATTAACATTCATTTTGAATTATATCAAGTACCCTTATTCCTCATATTCTCATTTTTTTTATTATTTTTTCTTAAGAATGATTTAAAATCTCAATTAAATTTTCAATTACATTTTCTGGGTTTTTTTTCTTTTTGAGTATCAATTTTTCCCGTTATGGACTTGGCAAAAGGTAAATTTGATACTGCAGAGATAATTATTAAATTCGGTCTTAGTATATAAATTGAAGTGTAGCTGTGCCAACTGCAACACATAAGAAAGCAGACGACTGTAGCATATATAACAGTGTATGCTCAGACTTATATAACCTGACAATAATAAATTTATATTTTTGAATTCTTAATTTTAATTTCTTTTCTGTTCAGTATATGCTTCAAAAAAAAAAACAGATTGTGGGGGTAAATTCAGTAATGGGTGACAACAAGTTTTGTCAGACCAATAACCCTACCTATATATCTGATATGAATAAAACATGATTTTTGTCAGATATTTGTAATTAATTTGCCTTTGAGTTTCAGATGCTACTGGAAACCACTTTTGGTTTTCTCTCAGTCTTTAAACGTGATGAGCTGATTTTGAACATGCATGCATGGCTATGGCTTCAGTTTGAATTTCTTGAATCTTGACTCACTAATACTTGCATTTTTGCATTAATTCATAGATATATAGGTAGTGAATGCTGATTGGTTCCTCATCACACCACGTTACAATTGAATCTCCTTTCTTCCAAACTAAAACTTCAGTCAAGCATTATATATATATATATATATATATATATCAAAAGAAATAAAGAAGATATATAATTTGTTTTATGACTTTTGTACTGTAATTTATAATCATTTTCAAGATTAATGGTCACTATTGCATTGGTTGAAACCATTCAAGTGTAGCAGAGGTACATAAAGATTTTTGTGTGTTTATGTGTGTAAAATGGAAAGGAATAATCGTAAGAATTAGTAGTCACAGAATGGACAATGACTTTAGAACAATAAAAGCATTTCCTATTAATTAATTTGGTTTTGTTAAAGTAGAAAAAAAAAATATCATAAGGCTGCTCTGCTCTCTTTGTTATTTCATTGTTGGACTTCATTTATTTATTTATGTTATTTCTTTGTTATTGTTATTTCACTAAAATCTCATAAAATTGGGCCATGTGGACAGAGACTACAGTCTACAGCCAAAAAAAAAAATGACAGAAGATTATTTATTACAGTATTCAATATTCTTATCTTAATTTAAGATTTTTTTTTTAAATTTAACTTTCATTTAAATTTGAATTTGAGATTTTAATTCTACAAAGTTAAAAATAATTTTATTTTAACAAAAGATGTGATAAAATTTTATACTGCCATCTACCATGTATATAAAAAAAATTCATATATAAATGGAGTTGATTTTACAATAAATAGTAATTCAGTTCAGAGCTACACTAATCTTTTAATTAGGCATGCAGATACCATTGCTTAATTAAGAAAATAAATAAGTGATTCTATTGGTGAAGACTTTAAAGACTTTCGGCCATATTTATAGATACAAGTAAAGGGCATATTTTACTTACACTGCTAGTAGGATGATAGGTGCTTCCTTCTTTTGTATATATTATGAAGATAAAGCATATAATTATATATTTTGGAAATTGATAGTCCTTTCTTAATTATTATATTCCATAATAATAGTAGTTAATTAATAAATTAATACCCTTCAAATACATGTGAATAACAGTCAAACAATTCTATTCTAACCTTCTTTACTTTTTGCTTAATTTTTTTACCTTTTTTAGTTAATTGTTCATGTTTATCTCCAAAGTGTAGATTATTTTTAAATATGGAAAATAAAAGGCAGAAAAAGGGAATATAGTCTTTGTTAATTGTAACCTTCTTTACTGATTCCACTATTATGCATCTTTAGTTAATTTCTTTGTTGTTGTTGTTGGTGGTGGTGTTGTCGTTGTTGTTATTATTATTATTATTATTATTATTATTATTATTATGTTTAAATATTTAATTATTAGTACAAAAATATTTAATTTATGGGCATGCATTGTTTCTAAATTAATTATGATTCAATATTTAGTTTATGGGTTGGTCTAGAAAACTAATCATATATATAATATATTTCCATGTGCGCCAAATATATTAAATGGTTTCTCTCATTTAATTTGTGGATTCTTATGAAGAATTGCTCATACTATATATTATATTTATATGTGCATTAAGCCAACTAAAAGTAGTCTTTTTAAATATACATGTTTGTAAAATTGAAATCCTTATACTAATTTTTTTCATCTAAGTTTGAGGGGCATGCATTCATTCATTCATTTACTTTCATTTTTATTAAACATTGTATAATTTTCCAGTTTATTTTTATTTGTCGCCATTGACCCCTTAAATTTGATTAAATTTCAGCTGGTTATGTATGGAGTTATCCCAATAGGATAAATTATTTGAGGAAAGAAAGAGAGATATGGAGAATGGAAATGGAAGAAAGAAAAGCAAAAGCATTAATATATCAATATTATTATCTACAATAACATATTTAATTATAGATTGTTGAATAAAAAGCACTGGTCAAAAAGATGCAAACTATAAAGTTTAAAAGCTGGTAAAAAATTAAGGGAGAAATTTATGCATATATATATATAATTAAAATGGAAAATATTGATTAGGAAAAAGCAAATGAAATTGACATGCATACTTAAAAAAAATTGACATGCATACATTTAATAATAATATACAATGTTTTTAGAACCGGATCGGAGATCGGACCGGCATCCCGACTGGGTCACTGATTTTATTGGTTGGACCGGTTCAACCGGATTTTTGACTTTTTTAGAACCGGCACTATTACGCATAAAAATATTAAAAATTCTAAAAGGGAGACCAATTTGTATAATATAAAATTAAGGATAAACTAAATTATATTATAAAACTATGTCATGATAACATATAAATTATATAATTAAGTAAAGAAACTAAATACTTAACGTCTTAAACATTAATATTAAAATCAATATCATCTAAATTAACACCGAGATTTCCATCTTGCTCAATGCCATCATCTTCTTTTTCTCCAACTTGAATTGGATTCTCCTCTTGATCTAAAAATTAGTGCAATCAATTAAATAATGCATACTAATATATGTTTTACACAAATTAATTTTTAACTATTAGTATTAGTATGCATTAATTTGTGTAAAATATATATTAGTATGCATTATTTAATTGATTGCACAAACTTTTGGGAAGCAGAGGAGTCTTCTCTGGGTATTAAAAATTTAAAACAAACCTAATTAATTTTAGAATAAAAATTCAAACCAGTCCGGTCCGGTTCACCGGTTTTATCCAGTTTCACGGTCCAACCCGGTTTCATCCTATATCCGGGTTAATTTACAAATCAGACCGTACAAACAGCCGGTTTCCGGTTTTTCCGGTCCGGTTTTAACAACACTGATAATATATTAATAAAAAAAAGAAAGGTGAAGATTTCCTCCTTTATTACTTCAATCCTTTTTTCAATTTTTTTTAATTCAATAAAATCACAAAGACATGAAAATTCATAATCAGTATGGTCGTATTTACCTGACCAGTTCCATGTAAGGATTCTTTCATCAGCCCAAAAAAAAAATTGAAATAAATAAAAAAATGGAAGTGGACAAAGATCAGTACTATGTACCACTCAAACACATAAACACAATAACAACAATAATAATATTTGATAATTGATTCTTTAATGATAGCATATAAAAGGTGAAATATGCGGTGCATTGCATGGTGAAGAAATGTGCAATCTGTAATTTTAAACATTGTATTTTGAAAACCCCTTTTTTTCTTTTTCTTGTTCTTTTGTTAGGATAGTGATGCTTCTTCATCACTTTCAGCATTTCAAATATGACTTCTCACTTTTCTCCACTTTTGTGCGTCAAATTTTCTCCCATTGTCTACATGTCAAGCTAGGAATAACCCCTTGTTCAAAATTCTAAGTTCTCATGCTTTTCTTTTTTTTCTTTAAAGCAGTAATACACAAGAACTGAGAACAGTACAACAAAGCCATAACTTTTCTTTTGAAGCATAAGAATATAAAAAGGGAAAAATCTGAGCTAAATAATAATCGGATGAGTTAATAGAAGACTCTGATGACCCCCCAAGTTCTTCCAAATCTTATATAATTAAGGACAATATCTAAGTGGGACTTGCTTTATAAAAAGATGTGGACACCTTGGATTGTTTAATATATAATAAGAAGTTTCTCTTTAAAAGAAATAATCATGTAAAGATGGTAGGGCACAAGAATTATCTTCTGAAATATACGTTTGCTTTTGCAATCTTTCGAAAATTATTTTTCATGCATCTGCCAGTCACTTTATTGGCGTTCCCACCGTTTCTTTCATGGCTATTAAAGAAAAGACCAGACATGCAAAACAAACATACCACCAAATTAGTGCTATGAGACAGGGAGAAACAATCACTCGAGTACCAGTTAATACCTTGATCCTTGATCATCACCTTATGGCTCCATAATTATTAAAATGTAGTATAAACATTGGACTGGTAGCTTGTCATGAACCGAAACTGAGAACATGTGATCACCACTGGGAAATGGAAAATTTTAAATTTCATAACTCGTACAAAATTTGACCATCCACAAATGATAAAACTGCGATATAACAGCAATAATAATCATTAATTAATGGCTATGGGTCTACCTATCAAGTAGAACCTGTGCATAACATCATAATATTGTCACTCAAGCCTATCAAACAATAATCTCAATATCATTACTAAATTTCTGCTTTAAAGAAAATCTTATCATCCAGAATGAGATAACTATCCTCCAAACTCAGACATATAAAACATACAATAACTAACCAAACTATCCTGTAATTACAGATAATTGAAACAACAATACGAATTTATAGAGTTTATAATGCAAAACAATCTGAAAATAATTACACAGCCAGATACAATAAGATAAACTTCAATGTCGAAGGATGAAAGACAAGAATAACTCAATTACAATTTACTTCTCAGAGCTCAACTTGCAACAAACATGATGAAAGTCAAACTAGCTCTTCTTGGAGCATCTGTTTTCTGGCGGCCAATAAGATGCTTAAAATTTTTAAACAAAATGAATTTTGATTGAACTAGGGTCCAAAAACAGGTTAGGAAGTCAAAATATAGCAAATGCAAGTTGGGTCTCATGCGCCATTCTTGGAGTCAATGCCGGTTGGCCATGTGCCACCATTGTTAGTGGTTCTGAAGATCAGAAACAGAAAAGGAATCATTCAATTCGTTTTGGTGTCAGAGGCTCAAAATATGCACCACTCAGCAGAAACAAGGCCTAAAAACTCATTTCTCCAAATTTTCCAATCTACTTTTCTGGCCAATTATTGGTGGCAATATGGATACTGAAATGAAAATGGAATGCAGACAAGTTTAATGGTACCAAAATTGCTAGAGTTGGAACCAAACTTGGCTGAAAGTGTCATTGTAAGTTTGCAATCACCGAGTGCTTCACCATGCACGTACACCACCGCTGACCGTCATTTACTGCTGTTGTTGGTTCTCAAGTGACCTTCTGAAGTCTGTGAAACCAGTGTGGCTTTGGGGTCTCTTAGTGCACATGCATTCTCTCTCAAATTCAGGTTATCATATAACTAGTAATTAAATAATTGCCTCATAATGCAAAAGGATTGAAGTCCAAAAGAACTTCCTAAGTATGCATAGTATACTTCTTGAGTGAAGGCTAGAAAATAGAATTTCAGGATGATACATGTCGGTCTTTATTTGACCATTTGGATGCTTCAGGGCACTTTTTGTACCAACTGGCGAAGGATGTTTACATTCAAGCTATCATTGGTTAAACAAATACATTCACACCTCAACCTTTAAAGGGCAATAATTGTGCTCCCTAGGCCCTAACTGCTTAAGTTTCAGCAGCAACCTCATGCCCTCGTTCCTTCCAGAAACCAGAACCAAGGCCTCATATGCATATCTAAGCATTTCCAACAATACAGTACAAATAATTCAAACACCTCTCTGTCTCTCCCTCTTCTCTCAAGTAATTTTATCTTTAACAAAGTTGTCATTAGTTTCGTAACTGCTTAAGTTCCACTAGCAACCTAACATGCCCTTGTTCCCTCCAGAAACCATAATCCAAGGACTCATGCACATCAAAGCATTTCCAGCAATGCAGTACTCTCTCTCCCTCTCTAGTAATTTTATCCTTGATAAAGATGTCATTAGTTTCGTACTAAAGCCTACTCTAATCTCATTCTAGCCCTATTCTACTTCAGTTCAGCAACTAACTGAACAAGAGGAAGAGAGATATTTTTCTAGCACCAAATAGTTCTAACTTCTAAAGCACCTACTGGAACATGTTCACTTCTTTTGCAAGCATTCTGTTCTTCAAATGCATACATGACTGTTTCAGATAGTTCTCCCGAACTTGAATATGATTTTGATTTTATAGCAAACTGATGAAGCTACTCAGATTTATTATAAATAAATTAGAAGAAGCCTCAATCAACTTGGGCAAAATTGAAGGTTTCAACCTGACTGTTTAAAAAAATCATATTTCTCAAAGTAACTACAGCTTATATCAAGCCAAAAAGACATGGAGAAGCAAAATTATAAGGGAAACAAAGGAAAAAAAGGAATAGAAGTACCCTTGGCATCTCACTTCCATCGCAAGGACTGTCTAATTCCAGTGTAGATAAGTCCTAATGACCTCCCAATCAAGGAAACTAGAAAAAATGAGATGGCATTGCTAACTTTGTTGATGACAGCTCTAATAAGTGGAAAGGTAATATCAGATAACTCGAGGTATAGACTGAAGTAGTATCTCCTGCAAAACAATCAAAGGTAATTTAGAAAGGGCGACAAACAGATCTCTACTTATAATATGGAAAATTGTATAGCAGTTAAAGAATGCAGAAATATGCAATTGGACGGTAAGAAAATATTCTAGCACATAACTAAATAAAAACACAAGCTATACTTCAGAGAGGGATTAGCCGAACTGCACATAAGAAAGAAAGGAAGAATAGGAGAGAGAGAGCATGTGAGACAAGGAGGGGGATTTGAGCATCGCTGTAAAAAATAAAGAGGCTAAGATGTTGGCAGTCTCTTTTCACAAGGAGATCATACCAGGCACAGCTTTATTTTTAGCAATTCTACGATATATGTCGAACTGATTTCTAAAACTTACCCTGCATTTTATACTCGTTCTATTTCGCAATTAACTAAACCCTTATTCGACAAGAGAATTAATCCAAATACAAAAGTATTACGCTAATGATGCCAGGATCAGCTTATTTTCCCTACCTTGTAATTATCTGTTTGAAACCATTGGTTTCTAGAAGGTAATACCATTGGCTGCTCACAGGATCAGCTAAACAATTATGGATATCTCAAGAAATTAACCAAGCACCATTTCTAATCTAAGAAAAGGTTTTCATTCATTCATCCATATAGTTGCCATAGTATTGAACATTTTATTTATTGTCCACAATCTCATGATATATATTCCAGTAATATAACCAAAATGACAATTCCACCCCAGCCACCATTCAGTTTTGATCCCAGGAGAAACAACACAATGAACAATCTACAGCAGACATTAACATGTTGTAGTTCAAACCTTTAGGAAATACAGCTTAGATGTGTAGAAAGTGAACTACATCAAAAAAGAAGTTTCTGCATATCAACTGCATTCATCATTATTTCAAATGAGAATCCAAAATTACACACATTACATTTGTGATGTGTTCCAGTCAAATGTAAGCAGAAAAAAAGCAGGACTGAAGAATAAAGACATACCACCCTGTCAAGGCCCTTAATTCCTTGATGCGTTTAACAGGCATAGAGAATTGGTTTATGACAATATAACATAATGAAGATCGCATTGTTCCAGATTTTCTCCACGTAAATGCCTTCCACCAGCTAGGATTTTCAGTCTGATTCTCAATCGGTTCTTCAATGACTTTTGTATGTAGGGTGTATAGATCAAATCGATCCTCATACATTGCCACAACTGCCTCCACATTTTGATACAACCATTGATCTAAAGCAACCTGTTGACAAGCACATTTTGGAAGTCTCAACTATACATTTTGGAAGTCTCAACTATGTGTGCAAAAAGTCCACATCCTGAAATATCATGTATGAGTTAAATGGCAACCTTCAACTTCTAACTTCTAGAAACCAATAGTTTCAAATCCCCAACCCAAAATTTTAAAAAAAGACACATGCAAAAAATAAAATCACCAATGAAAAAGGGAGGAATAAAGGAAAAGGCACAAACATTGCAAAATCTTTCCCGTTAAGGATTCAAAGGAGAAGTCCCCGGTTGAGGTGCATCTTTGAATCACCTGATTTTATGTCACATAATTCTACTAAAAATAAAGCATCATTAAGGAATATAATTTTTTCTCTTCCAATGATTGAGTTACTTGAGCAAACAATAACCCTATGCGCGTTTGTTTTGCATCAAAAGGTCAATGGAATTTTGTGACCATTTCATGAAGCCAAATACATTATATACTAGAACAAATATAAGAGAGAAGTTTGTCTTGTAACCACAATGTGATTCAATTGAAATGTAATGGAGAATCAGAGAAACATTTCTAAGCAACAACAAATTTCATCCAACTTTAGCACCGCAAGTTTCCATATGCATAGATGCATACAAATATAGCAGGTTATAAAATAAAAGCATTTAAGAAAAGCTCAACGCAGCTAGAATAAGCAAATGAAAAATAGAAGTTCTATGGAACAGCTCAGCCATGAATAACAAGACCTAAGCACAGCGGCAAGAATCAAGAAGTAAATGAAAGGACAAGAGGAATTCCAAAAACCATTCTGGTTGATGAACCAACTATGCATGACAGACAACAGAATGTATTTATAGGCCCATGGAGAAAAACTCCTATACCTCATTGCGCAATCTTTGAATTCCTCGGGTTGACAAATTACAAATGGTAATTCCCATGTTGTTCCTTTCATTTGACAAATTACCATCAACAGAAATAAGCTCCAAATAGATACTGGCAATGCCATCTGCCAAAGTTATTACCAAATCTTCCAATATGGAATCTCCATGCAAATGAAACAAGCTCTGGTCATAACTGCAACTCTTCCTGCTAAAACAAAGATGATCGTACAGTAAATCAATGTCCCCAGGACATAAAAGATTGGATTGATTGATTGCAAAATCCAATATAAAATAAAATTACGAACAATACTACTCCATAGGACATTAAAAATGCCTTTCAAGCCCCCTATACTTTTACTTTAACCTGCTAAACTCTGGGCTTTACAGATGAGACACGGTTTCCAGACCCAGACAATACCAAATTGTCAGGCAGGAACCAATCTGGTTCAGGTTTGAATCCCTTATTGATGAAAGCTGGCTTGCCACAGTTCACACTACATTGGCATTTTAAATTTGACAATGATGGCATCTTTACAAATAGCCACATCATTCCACTAAAATATGTATGAGAATGTTGCAGAGAACCTAGACTTCCACAACATTAGTATCCAACGTTCAAACTTTAGACAAACAATAGAAGAAATCCAAACCCATAAAAATATTGTGTGCTAAGACATTTATCAACTTACTAAGCCACTTGCTTCTGCATGATTTTGAAATAAGCTACAGTATGATTATGTTCCTCTAAATCTCCTTTTTATCACACCAAAATAAGTCTGTTTTCATTATATACTTATATCTATAGAATTTATTATAACTCTAAAGAAATCAAAGTGAAGAAAGCAAGAATACTATCATAACACATAAATAAGATAGTAATAAGATAAAGCAAGCATGTCTCCTTGCACTGCTAAAGGTTGGCAGCATGTTATCACTGCCCCAATTAATTGCAATATGGAGGGTAAATTACACAGCACCCCTCATCCGTTGACCGATGCATATTATGGTCCCTCAAATAAGTTTTGTTACAAATATATCACAAACATTATACTAACAGTTTCATGAAAGTCCTCCAGCCAATATTATGTCATATTCACTTGCAAAATGCTGATGTAGACCGATCAATATCAAGCTTAATTACTTTCAGTTGTGATCAATTGTTGCATCGATGGGTTTTCCTTTTTTCAATGCCATTGTAGGTGTCATGTGACTTTCATTTGGGTCAAATCAGATCTCTACACGAGAAGAAAATGATAGCTAGAAAGCCTGTTTCCTTTAGGATCTTCACCACAGAAGGCATGTCAAACTAATTTTTCTTCCTCACATGCGCTTAACGTTCCCCACTCTCTAATCTTTTCTCTTTCTCATCTGCTAACCTCTATACTCTCTCTCTCTTGCACAATTTCAATTCCATATAGGCCATAAAAGAAATAACCACCAATCTCATTAAATAACAATTCAAAAGCCTTGAATCAAGAAACACAAAGCTCAAATCCTAAAAAATAAAAAATACCATAAAACCAGAAGAATTAGGGAAAAAATAGAAGATTTCATACTATTACTTCCACTATCATTAAGACTGCTACTGAAACTCACGAAGCAGGGGGTGATGGAGTGCTGAATCAGCACCCTAGATCATAGGCAGTCTGCAATGCCATCACTTGAGCAAGACACCAGACTGCAGCCTTTGTAACAACCTTTTGAGTGCGCTAATGGTAGACATAACTATCCCTTGCCGTAAGCTAGGGTGCGCTAGAGGCATCGCCAACATCTCTCTCTTCTTTATCTTCATCTGAAGAAATAGAATAAGAGCAAGCAACCAGTATGGCTTGCTTGATGGTTTAGTCATAAATTTTCAGCTCACATTATGGTTTTATCGGTTAAAATCGTATCTGAATCTACTAAATTTGTCTCTAAGGATATTAATTTTGATAACCCCAAAAGTTCTTAGCTTTTTCAGAGATTTGCCTTGATGAAACCTCCATCAGAGGATTTCTGCAACAGAACCAAAACCTATTGAAACTGAAGCCATAATGTTTGCTTCTTTTACTCTCAGATTTCTATGTCTCTGTTCTTTGATGGATTTCTTTACCTTCATTGATCACTCTTTGACTTCTCCTTTACATCCCTACGCTGTACTCTTAAAATCCACAATCATCTAAATTATCATTTAAGGCAACCATAGATCTAACAAAATAAATTGCATTCTGAGTATAGAGCTACCACTTCAAGAACTGAGATTCCGTAAAATGGGGGTCAGAGAGCTGGTCACCACCAATATAACCTAATCGAACGTTTGGCCTCCATTGACAATTGGAACAGACAATTTCTTATGATGTTACTGTAATTGGTGGTGATCCTCAAACACCGCCGCCAATATTGCTGTTTAGATGACCTTCCAGCAGCCATCAATTCTTCATTTTTGAAAGAGGCGATTTGAGATCCCCATGAAAAAAAAAAAAAGAGTGGCTCAAACTTTCTTTGTAACAATCTCTTTATCTCTATCTCTCAGGTACGTTAATATAAGAAGAGCAGCAGTAATTGGAGGGGGAGGAAAAGTGGAGAGAATACAGCAGATTGGAGAGAAAAAGAGAGAGCGCATGTGAGGGAGAGAAGTAATCTAATACGGCATTATTAAAGTTTAAAAATGGCTTCAATATGTCATCCACATCAGCATTCTATTACTGAATCTAATGGAATATTGGCTGAAGAACTTCCACGAAACTGAGCATAATGTTAGTGATATTTTTGTAACAAAACTTAATTGAGGGACTATAACGTGTATTAATCAAAGGGTGAAGAACGACGGTGTAATTTACCCCAATACGGAAACTCAAATAATGACAAATATTGATTACATCTATAATACAACCAATATGAGATGCTAACTTGGTCTAAAAGAAAGGGCAACAATTACAAAATTTACCTGAGAGAACCAAATCTAATGAAGTACAACAATCCTGCATAAAGTTCTTTCTTGCCCGACTTTCTTATTGTCTGTATAACAGTTTGATCTCCCTTTAACTTCTGAAATATTATTGAGAGAAGTGCCTGAAGAAAGAGAGAAGAGAGGAAAATGAAGACTTAATATAAAGAGGCAACGTATCAAAAGACTTACTATTAAGCTTTTCTACTCTATACCTCATCCAGTTTCTTATTTTCAAGGTGAAGTTCTTCCACTAGCCAAGCCATGCATGTGCAATCAAAAGATTTTTGAATAATTTCCAGGAAAACATTCAACCAATCATCCAAATCAAAAGCCTCACAATCACCTAGAACATTATTCACCTGCAAACAAAAATACCATTAATTGACAAGATACTAATGAATTGTAGTAAAATGCATACTTCATGTTTCTCAAACTGTCAAGGTCCAATATCTTATATGCCCCATATTTGAGAAAACATTGCAAATAGAGCCAATGTCATGTAATATTATTAGGCCCAACATCCTTGTACTATATTTTTTTCCTACAGTATATTAAAAGCTGTGCAAAATTCAAATTGTGAACCTTTGATTGAAGAAAATCAATTGGGCGAAAAGAATTCAATAGAAAGAACATTACCTAATTATAGTTATAGCCTTGCCCAAATTTTGTTTTCAGGAATGGAATTATAGAGCTGGTCATATCAACTCAAATAAGTCTTATTTCCAACTATCAAAATTCCAGAGACAGTCAAACCTCTCAAATTTTTTGAATGAGGTAGCTGCTCTCAGGCTTGAAACCTACAATCTCTTGGTTGTAATCTCAAGACTTTTAGCATTGCACGAGAGAATTCTCCTGATCACAAACATTGAGATTGCTAATGAATGGCAGTAAAAAGGAATTCTTTAGGTGAGTCTTTTTATTACAGATGCTTCCTAGAAGATAGGAACAAACTCAAGTTCTCATAAATGAAAAAAATTCGACATCATGAAGAAAATAGAAGTTGTCTGAACAATCTTTTTCACATGAAATGGCACACAAATATAAATATAGGGATATACCCTTGAAAAATATATACTATTTTGAGAAATCATTATTTTAATAAAAAATGGCAGCCCGATGCACGAATGCTCCCGCAATGAGCGGGATCCGGGGAAGGGTCGGACCCATTGGGTCTTTGTACGCGGCCTTCCCTTGCAATTGCAAGAGGCCATTTCCACGACTCAAACTCGTGATCTCAGGTCACACGGCGACAACACTTACCGTTGCGCCAAGACTCCCCTTCAAATCATTATTTTAATACAATCTCTAAAATTTTTGCCTCAAATATTAGTAACAAAAACATCTATCTTGCAAACATAATGACTAGGGGTGAGCATCAATTAGTTCAGTGGGTGGCGATACAAAATTGCGCAAATCTGAATAATCGAAATTTTTAGAAGACAAAACCAAAGCAAAATAAACCTAATTTTACAAGAAGCTGAACCAAACCAAAGTGAAATAATGAGAAATCAAAATCAAAGAAAAATAACTGAAATTATCAACAATATATATGTATATAATTCAATTCGATCCAGCTATTAAATTCATGAAATCAAAACCAAACTAGACCGATTTTTAAAAAGCAAGTTGAAAATTTGAAAAGACAGCCAATTATTTCAGTTGGAACCAGGTTGTGCTCATCCCTAACAACAATAAAATAGCCAAAAAATTTGAAATGACAAATTTTGTTTTCCAACAGTGTCTTTTAGGCCCCCGAGGGCTTGTCCAGCAATGTAACTCAAAGCTAGCTGATTTAGGAACCCTAATTCCATGTTCCATTGGAATATCAAACTACTATTAGGACATCATGGTGGTTTATTATAAAGAATGAAAGAAAGAGAGAACATAGTGACAGCGCCTACCTGCTCCTCGAGATGTTTAAAAGATGTCCAGAGTAGTCGCAACTTGGGACCCTCAGATACAGCATACAAACTTAAGGGTCGCTTTGCATACTGTTGCTCAATTTCAAGGATTTTGTTTCCCAGATTGCTCTTGTTCTCCACAGCACCAACAGAACGTACAAGTTTCTCCTTTACTACATCCCAAGCACACTTTATGTTCACATGGTCATCATTCTTATTAGCCCTGCAAATAGAGAAAAGAAAGAACTTAATCAAATACATAAATGAAACAAAGTATACACAAATGAGATCGTACTCTTTCAAAAAAGTAAAACAACCTGCCAACTGTGCAAAGAAAAAATATATATTTTGGAACTGAAATTTGCTATCTGCTTACCCTTACCTACCAGAAGACGTTGTTGCACTTTCACTGATCACGTTGTCATCCGAATTGTGTCTCCATGAAGTGAAACTGGGCCTCTTAAGAGGAATTACTCCAGCCATATATGTTAGAGCTATGCTGGTCATTAGAAGCAACTGATCACTAACAGAAACCAAATCAGTTGCCGTAATACCGCCAGGTTCCAACAAAGATCCCAAAGAAGTACACCTGAAGGAAGTTTCCCTGATATAAGGACTAGCTTTGAGATTTGAGAGTCCAGTACCATGCATTTTCAGACGAGGAAGGCGAACAACTTTACAATTTCCACGAGAATACCTTCTGCAGTCAAAAACATCATCGGTGCTAATATCTACATTTCAATGGTCAATGACAAACAGCATATTGTTTGTTTCTGTGTAAATTTGTGAACGACGGTGCAGTATGTGATCATTGGGATTAAATTATAAAATTTCCAACCAATAAAATCAAGAAAATAAACATCGATAAATTGGATCCTACACTTAAGCCAATCATATATGAATTCACAGACCTATGTGGCGTCCTAAAATGCGAATTTTGGATTAAAGAGGTCTTCTCTTTGACACAACTAGTCCACATATGCAACTTGATACATGTTGAAGCTGCATAGTCCGCCATCGCTGAAAATAAAAGCTCCTGCCTTTCAATCAACACATAGCGTTGCCTATCAAATCAAAGCAGCAACAAAATTGAGCTCCAATAAAGTTTTTTTTTTCTTTTTATTTTGAAATGCAGTTAAATGGGAAAAGCAAGGAAGCTGGAAATGGAGAAAGTTAGGGTTAAGGATTCGATGGAGGAAGGGGATGTAAATTGGGACATCTTGTGAGGATTTAGATTGGATTGGAATTGTGCGTACCTGGTTTGTTAATCAACGTTGCGATCAGTAGCTCGTCATTTTCAGAGGGTCGGCCCAACTTTAAACCACCAAACAAATAGAGAGGGCAGGACTCAGGAGCTTTATCCGGGTTGGATTGACCCGGATCTCACTCAATCAGATTTAGCTCAGTCTGAATCTGATCCGAGTGGCAGCGGGGTCCGAGTTGAGTTAGACTGTTGACTTTGACTATGATCTAGAACAAGATTAAAAAACAATAAAATGCCAATAAACCTAACAATATTATAATAGAAAAGACTTATCTAAATTAAATCCACTTACATCCAACTAACTATATTATAAAATTTTTTCATTATTATTTTTGTAAAAAAAAATTATTAGTCAAATATATATATTTAGCCTAAATAAAAATTTTCAGATAGCTGCACCGTTGGATCTGTTAAAAACCGTTTCTGGTAAAAATATATTATAATAAATAAAAATTTAATTTATAAATATTTAAATATTTTTCAAACTATTAATGAAAAAAAAATAAATTCACATATTGTTAAATACTAATAAAAATATAATAATATAATTTTTAATATAAATTAAAAATTTAAGTTTTTCTTTTAATATATATATATAAGAGCTTCATATGTGTGTTTTTATCTTTTAACAGTTAGTTGAAAAAATTTAAAATGTGAATAGAACTTTTCCATTTTAAATATTTTTAGTCCAAGTATTCATATTGATTTAAATATCTTTATGATTCACTGTCATCTTAATTATGGGACAGAGATGAATGTGAAGCCTGCATTTTTCGTATTGTACTGTATAATTTTATTTTAATTGATATAAAAAATTAAAAAATTAAAAATTGTTAATAATCAAATTATTTTAAACTCCATAAAATATTGAAGGAATAATTTAAAATTTTTGAACTTATTTGAAACAAAATTTATTTTAAATTATATCAATTTAATATTAAAATTTTAAATATTTAAATCAATTTATTAATTAAAATATATATTTTTATATTTTTCTTTTATGTATTTACGAATTGGTAAGTTGATTGCCAATTAGTAAACAATAATGATATAATTATATCATGCTTATTAAATATTTAACTATATAGTATATATATATATATTTTTTAATACAAATGAGGAGGATACCCGATTATACTCTTATGACACGAGGCCAAGCAATTTACTGGCGATCTGCTTCCAAAGCATCACGAACTATAGAAGGAGGGACGTCTAAATACTCATCAACCTGTGTTGTCCTTACTGCAAGGTTAGCAAGAGTGACAGCCACCTTATTTCCTTCCCTGAAGACATGCAATAATTTAACCTCCCAATTCATATTAATCAGCAAATTAATCTGACCACAAAGATTGGCAAACCTGGGCCTGAAATCACCACAATCGGAGGCCATTTTAAGGCAATCCGCCGAATCCATCTCAACCACAATCCTCCTATGGCCTTGCTGCCAAGCAAGCTGTAAACTAAAGACAAGAGTATTCAGCTCTGCAATCATGGAAGAACAGATGCCAAGATGTACAATATGTCCACACAACCATCTTCCAAGACAATCCCGAATAACAACTCCCGCACCACTAAGACCAGGATTACCCTTTGAAGCACCATCAACATTAACCTTCACCCAAGAATCCGGTGAAGGAGACCAAGAAATAAAAGAAATAACATTCCTTTTAGGACTGACATTATGCCTATTCAACCAAGCATCATGATTTGCCTTGACCCAATACATGACCTGATGCTTAAAGGCATGTGAAGACTGAACATCCACCTGAAACACCTTTTCAAATATACCAAAGTCCAATAGCAAAAACAGTCATAGAATCACAATCAAGCAGTAGAGGAAAGCATAATTTAGAGGACAAAGCGATCCACTTATCTGCTGGGTATAATCGGAACAAATGCCAAGATGACACGTCAAGGAAATCCCTCCAAAAAGCAGATACATCAGGACAATCGCGAAAGAGATGTTCTATAGATTCTTCCCTACCACAAGACATACAAGAATTATCATTAGTAAAGCCTCGTTTCTGCCGCTCCACATTAGTCATTAGTTTCTGCCATTGGAATAACCACAAGAAACTTCGAATCCTTTGAGGCACCTGGATTTTCCACAACATAGACCAATCTATACCCAGAACAGAAGGGGCAGTAGACAATTGCAAACCATAAGCCGAGGCAACACTAAACTTACCGCTGGAGGTGGCGGACCATGCTATAGAATCAGAAGCAAGATCGATAGCAGTAAGCCGTATTGCCAACAGAGAAAGTAATATATCATTCGGCAAAAACAGGCGGAGGACATCAAAATTCCAACCACAGCCATTCCAATACTCTACAACATAATGGTCTAGATACTCCTCCGGGACTGGTAAAATAGCATGACTAATTAAAGGCATATCTCCAATCCACCAATCAGTCCAAAAACGAATAGATAAACCATTACAAGCCACATGTAATTTATATATTGACGGAATTGTTCGATTAATTAAATTAATTTTTAAAATTTTTTTAATTAATTTAATTAATTGAATTAATTAATTTTTTAATTTTATAATAAAAATTTTATTTAGAATAAAAATTAATATAATTAAATAATTAAATAAAATTTATTAAAAAATTAAAAATAATTTTATTTTATAATAAAAGTTTATATTTATAGTAAAAAATTAATATAATTAAAGTATTAAATAAAAAAATAATTAAAAAAATTTTTAAAAAAATTCGGTTAATTGTTAATCGACCAAATTGAATCGATCTAAACCGATTATTTATTAACCGAATTAAAGATAGAATTTATATAAATTTTTCGACCGAACCTACCAAATTATTATAAATTTGATTAAAAATTTTGTCCAACCCTACTTGCATCCATGAAATTGACGTGGGATATTCTTTTGCAAAAGAATAAGCTTGGCTTGAAATTACATGCTCAAAATATAGAACCAGCCTTTATGCAGAGAACACGTTAAATATGGTACAAGGGAGCTCGCTATTCTAGAAGGCGATGTCTCAAATTCGGCCCGAGATTAATAAAGGTTGTGGATAGATTATTGAGAATGAAAAGAAGGCATGATCCTGGATGGATGTATGGGCATTAGAACAGATGTCTTTAATGGACGTAGCATGCAAGGAGGTGCCTCTTGATGTTGTCTCTCGCGCTGTCTCGAACTATGTCAGCTCAAGGAGCCAGTGAAATTGGAAATGTTTAGAGACTATCTCCCTGGCTTGATGATTTTGCAAATTTCATCCTTGCCAAATCCTAATAACCTCTGTGGTGATGATAAAAGATGTTGGTCTCACACAACAAATGGTAGATTTACTACCATATCAGCATATCATCATTTACTGGACTTTCATGGCAGGGATAAGGATTGGATACGGGGACTTGTTTGGCATTGGCCAGGGCTCCAAAGGATAAGAACATTCATGTGGTTAGTTTGCAATGGCAAGTTGCTAATCAATGTGGAATTCACACTTAGATACATAGCTTCATTGGATATTTGCTACCATTGTGAAGGTCAAAGCAAATCCATCTTGTATGTTCTTCTAGACTGGCACTACTCCTTATGCCAAGTACATTTGGAATATCTTGCTACTAGAAAAACTTAGATAAAAGTTATTTTTCATTAAACATCTATGACTGATTAATATTGAATCTTAGTTATAAACTCACTGTTGAATAGAGCCTTGATTAGGCAGTAATATTTGGTATCACAACTTGGTGTCTTCGGAAATGGAGAAATTATAATCTCTTTTGTGGTCCTTTGTGTAGAGTTAGGAGTAAAATAGCAGAAATCAAACAAAGAACGCATGAAATCATTAAGGCTTGGTCATTTAACATGCAAGGCAGTGGAAACCATCATAAAAAAATTGAGATTTCAATGTTTTGGCAGCTGCCCCAAATGGTTATTTCAAAATTAATACCGATGGTTCTCTTAGAACCTCCACCGACATGCAACAATAGGAGTAATAAGGGATATTGATGGGTACTAGAGAGTATGGAGGGGATTTTCTAACAAATGTTAAAGAATGTTCGATTCCGCATGCGAAATTATGTGGTGTTCTATAAGGTCTGTTATTAGCTCTGGACATGCTATTTTGGAGACTAATAGCTCTGGTGCTCCTGGTTTAATATTGGATAAGTTTCAAATACATTTACTCATATGCCTTTAATCATAGAAATTCGAAAGCTGCTTTCTAAAAATTGAGAGGTGGTGGTTACCTATGTTTTTAGGGAAGAAATTTTGTGGCATATCATTTAGCCAAAATATTGGTTATTGCATGATCAACATAGAATTTCTTAACTTTGTTAAATAATGAGCCGCTCTTTAAATTACTAAGTTTGTTCAGACTTTCATTAAAAAAAAAAATAATGACCTAATTCTAGACCCCTTTTCCTCTATATCAAAATAAGCTACATTGTTTTGAATTTTAAAAAGCCTATAGATACAATTACAAAGAGAGGGGGCTTAGCTTTAAATAGTTTTTATCCTTTCTTACCCGGTGCATATTTTTTGGTTAATTAATTAATATACTCTTAAAAATATATTAGAATTTTCAGTATATAATTTTTAATTTCGATGTGAATAATGGTCCCATTGCTCAATATTTCCATATGGCGGGGGTTGACATGTATATTTTTCTTGAAATCTATCGAAAAATATAAGATAAATTAAAGGTTCTAAATGTATGACTAAAGGGGTGGTGGCGCAGTTGGCTAGCGCGTAGGTCTCATAGCTTCTGAGTTATCCTGAGGTCGAGAGTTCGAGCCTCTCTCACCCCAGTTACTTTTGTAATTTTTAGGTTTTTGGCTTGCCTAAGCACATATGCATCGCTTCCAAAAACCCTAAAAAGCCATTTCCTCTTTTAGAACCCTAACCTGGTTCAGGTAAATCTCTCTCTCTCTTTTTATACATTTCATTTTCCTTCTAACTTCCCTTCACAACTACCAATTCTTCTCTGTTTTATACTGAACTGATGGTTTCTTGATTTGATTGTAATTTCAGGAACAATAACAATTAAATAGGGTGAAGAAAAGCAAAAGTGAGCAAATCTATTTCTTCTAATTGTAATTCTATCTTTTGGTATAGCGTGTTTTTTCTTTGTTATATTGTTTTTCTTTTTTTTTTTTATCATGTGATTTGCAGAGAGTCAGAGTAAGAGAGTAACATTGAAACGGAAGTATAAGGTTTTGAGAAAGGTCAAGGAGCATCACAAAAAGAAGGCTAAGGAAGCGAAGAAGCTAGGATTGAAGCACAGACGCAAGGTTGAGAAGGATCCGGGTATTCCTAATGACTGGCCTTTTAAGGAACAGGAGCTCAAGGCTCTTGAAGCTAGGCGGGCTCGTGTTCTTGAGGAATTGGAGCAAAAGAAAGCTGCCCGCAAAGAGAGGGTATTGATTCAGTTTGTTTATTTGTGTTCCTTTTTATGTTATTATATTTAATAATAAATTTTGTTGTGATTTTCTATCCTCATAGCTTTTATCTTCTGGAAGATGGGCATCAGTCTTATCAATTTGAATTTTTTAGCTTTAGTTTGGAAGAGGGAGATTGTTTTGATTTAAAGAGAGAATTGTTCATTTTCTTGATACATATGACTATATATATTTGGGATTTTTCTTTATTCTTTAACATTTCTGCTGTATAGCTGCAAGATTGCTGTTATAGCGTTGTTGTCCTTTATCTTTGGTGCCTTACTGATAATAGATATTCATATGCCTTTTCAGGCTCAAAAGAGGAAGTTGGGATTGCTCGAGGATGATGATATCTCTAAGTTGGCTGATGTAGCTTCAGCAGAAGAACAGAATTTTGAAGCGCAAAATGACAATGGTGACTTTGGTGGAATTGCAAGAAACCGGGGTATGCTGATACTTAATTGGAAGAAGCGTTCTGCAAGGAAAGTCTTGAAGATGATATACACATTTCTTTCTAATTTATACTAAAATATTTTGTTTTTCATACAGATAATTTGGATAGGGCATTCTATAAGGAGTTGGTTAAAGTTATCGAAGAATCAGATGTCATATTGGAAGTCCTTGATGCCTGAGATCCTCTTCGTACTCGATGTGTTGATATGGAAAAGATGGTTATGAAATCAAGTCATGATAAGCGAATAGTGTTACTTCTGAATAAAATCGTTAATCTGTCAACCTTACTCACCCTTTCATGTCTGTGTTACAAATGTCATTATGTTTTCATGTTGATACTTAAATTTATTTTTTACATAATGGGGGATATTGTGGAATGTTCCATTAGTTATCTTAATTTTGCAATATCGTGTTTTTTGACTTTGTTTATGTATGCAGATCTTGCCCCTCGAGAAGCTGTTGAAAAATGGTTAAAATATCTTAGAGAAGAGTTGCCTGCAGTTGCCTTCAAGTGTAGCACCCAAGAGCAAAGATCCAACTTAGGCTGGAAGTCTTCCAAAAAAGCATCAAAAACCAGTAACCTTCTGCAAACAAGTGATTGTCTTGGAGCTGAAACCCTTATAAAATTGCTGAAAAATTACTTAAGAAGTCATGATGTATGTTGAGCATTCTATTTTGTTATTTTTGTGTGAGGATGCTAAACCTCTGTGTATTTAGTATTATATGTTTTTACTACTGTTTTGAACTTTCTTACATGTAAAGCTGTGGCACCATGAATTTTGTCAATTTTTAATAATGTCTCTTGAGCGGTAATCTCTTGCATACCCTGGCTTATGCAGATTAAAAAATCTATTACAGTTGGGGTAATTGGCCTGCCTAATGTTGGTAAGAGTAGTCTGATTAACAGCTTGAAGAGATGTCATGTTGTCAATGTTGGTGCCACTCCTGGGTTAACAAGATCAATGCAAGAAGTTCAGCTAGACAAGAATGTTAAGTTGCTAGATTGTCCGGGTGTTGTATTGCTCAAGTCTAGGGAGAATGATGCATCTATTGCTCTTCGTAACTGCAAAAGGATTGAGAAGCTAGATGATCCAATTAGCCCAGGTAATTTAACCATTTTCTAAGTGTCTTCTGCTCTATTTTAGACCAATTTGCCTCCTTTTTTAGGCTAAAGCGATTTCCATCAAGTGCTTTCTCTTCCCCCTCTTAGCTTTTAGAATGAAGGTCACAGAAACTATGATTCTGCTGAAAGTAATTGTTCTGTTTTTGAATCTTTCATTCTTATTGACATGCTTCTTTCATGCTGATATTTATGAAGAAGATATCAGTTTTTCATTATTATTTTTACCATTAAATAATATACACTGGTGTCTTTTAGATTTTTAGTCCCAAAAAATTTGCACTGAAGTGCATTATATAAGAAACTTAAAGTGCTAAATAGTCGTTCTACCTTAAGACTCAGACCATATAATCCAAGCTGAAACTCAAATTATGTTTGGCTTACAAATTCTTCTCGTTCTCTCTGTCTGAATAATGCAAAAAGATTAGCTGTTATATTTTTTGTCTAGCCAGGAAAAGATTAGCTGTTATATTTTTTTGATTTATGGTTTTCTCAACCCTGCCTATTATGTTATGATTATGTTATTGATTCACATTTACTTTCTGGAAAATACAGTGAAAGAAATTCTGAAGCTGTGTTCAGCCAAACTGTTGGTAACCTTGTACAAGACACCAAACTTTGAATCAGTTGATGACTTTCTGCAAAAGGTGGCTACTGTCAGGGGTAGGCTAAAAAAGGGCGGTGTTGTGGATGTTGAAGCCGCTGCTCGAATTGTTCTGCGTGATTGGAATGAGGGTATGCTGTCTGGAAATTTTGCAATTTCTCTCCAATATTTTCTTTATGTATAAATAGAAGCAAATACGAGAAAAATATTTTGTAAAAGAAAGAAAAGTTTTACTGGTGATTTAAAACAGCATTATTTGTCTGATGCATTCCAGGTAAGATTCCATATTATACTATGCCTCCAAATAGGAATCAAGAGGAACCTTCAGAGGCTAAGATTGTTTCAGAGTTAGGAAAGGAATTTAACATTGACGAGGTTTATAATGGTGAATCCTCATTCATTGGAAATCTCAAGTCTGTAAATGACTTCGATCCTGTTGAAGTTCCACCTAATTGTCCTATCAATTTTGATGAAAAAATGATAGAGGTATTAGAATCCCTGCTTTCTTTTTTTTTTTTTTTTCGTTGTAAAATTTATTAGCTCAAAAATGGCCTTATTTAGCAATGTTATGATTTGATTTCATTTCTTTTGGTAAATATTTTCCTAATTTCTTTTTTACTTATCAGGGAGATGTGGAAACTCAGCCATCAACTCTAGGTGATGGATACACTGAAGAAATGAATGATGAAGGTGAAGACCAGCTGATGGCTTCTGATGAAGATGATACAAAGAAAGCCAAGGCCAAAAATACAACTAGCAAGCAAAATGCGAAGTTATATGCACCAGAAGGTATACTGAATACAAAAATGAAACGTGCGGAGAAGAAAAGGAGGAAAAAAGCAGCTAAAGTGGATGCAATGGATGATGACTACGACTTTAAGCTGGATTATGTGAAGAGAAAGGGTTCTGCCATGGTTATTGAAGATGGCAGTGGGGAAGAAGATAATCAATTTATTGGTGAGGTGCCAATGTCTGGTGTTAAATTTGATGAGGCATAATGACAGTATACGCGATCATGAGACAGAAAAGGGCCTGTTTTTTCATTTTGAGTGTGAGTATTACGTGGTTGTTAATGGTCAATTTTGTAGGAATTTTTAAGATTTTGGCAATTGTTACATCAAAAAAATGAATTCCGCATGATGAAGGAAATTTTGTTAAAAACCGAGGAGGGCTGCGCCTAAAATTCATTTCATTTAGTTTATCTTAAGCGAGCCTATAATTCATATTATTCACAGTTTATCTTAAGCGAAGCCCTATGAAATAGTTCAGAGAAATGCTGTGAATTGAGTGGGTGAATTTAATGAATTTCTTATTTTAGATTAACAAATACCCCGAGGCACAAAAATATGAACGGTGATATTGTGAAATCAATTCGAAAAAATTTGCTCGTCAAATCCGAAAACATTGCTTTTGAATTCAGATTATTCCATTCGTTGCTCTTTATAATAACTCCATCTCAAGTGTGATCGTAAGTCTATATACAGGCTATCCTTGCTGAAAATGATGTTTTATGTGCATCTGGAAATAAACGAATTGAGGCCAACAGCCTCCAATTTTCACTTGCTGGAATATATTAATCTCGAAGTAATTATGATGGTTTTCTAGGTTGTTAGCACATAAAAATATGAAGTTCATAATAAACTAATTCATCTTAGATTGCACAGGTACAACTCTCTGTCAATCCGTTATTCATATGAATATAATGATTATAGGATTTACTGAACATGGTATAAGCCATCAGTCCTCATCCAATGCCTCAGAAGCAGGGTCTGCACCTGTAGAGACAGCATATGTATTTGGAGAAGGGGGTGAATTTTCAGGAGCGACCACATCAGTGGTTGATGATGTAGTAGCCGAGTCAACACCATATGTAGCTGTTGGTGCATCAACTTTGGTTGCCTTGGGAACCAGTCCTTGTGCCTCCATGGCTTCCCGCGCTGCATTTTCCTTAGCTTTTTTGGCTCTTTCCAACACATCTTCCTGCACGTGATGAATGGATTAAGAATAGACAGCAATGTGAATTTTCCAAGCTACTAGGCATGAACATCAACACAGACACGGGACACAGGACACAGCAATACAAGTAGTTCTAAAAAAAAAATTGCCCGTGACAGGCATCTCGTTCATGTATAGTATAAGGTGTTTAATCATAAAAGTGCATGACAAGGATAAGCATCTAAACTAAAACTACGAATACAGTAATGATTTGCACAAAAGCTTCTGTTCCTCGTTATCAGGGAAATAAGTAAAGGTCATACGCTAGTTACTAGCCCGTGGAACAAAGCAGACAAACTGATGTTACGTTTGCGAAACTGAATTATGCATTCGTCTCAACTATACTTCCATTCACACAAAAAAGGCATGAATGGAGGCTTATGCACACAGCACACTTGCTTACACGCACATACCACACCCATGAACAAAGCAATTTTACGTATAACAGCGAGTAATCACATGTTTATTGAGCAAAACCAACAAAAACAAAGGATTTGCACTTAAACAGTTAACTTACAAGACAATTGAAAAAACAAATTATCATTTTTTTTTCAATTAGCAATTAACTTACAAGACAATTAAATAAATAAATAATAAATTTTCAATTAGCAATTAAATTGCAAGACAATTAAAAAAGCAAATTATCATTTTTCAAATGCTGGTATCTTGAAACAAACAATCAAAACTTTGAAATGATTTCAAGCTCAATCCTTCTGAAATTTGAACTTAACATAGAGTAACTCTGTGAAATATAAAATAATAATAATATGAGCAAGAACATCGAAGAACACTTATCATGACAAAATGAATCTGATAAAGATTCTACATTTATAAAGTTTCAGAACCTGGAAATCCTGAATTTGTCTCTGTTGCTCAGCTTGTAGTCTACCAATTGCACTCAGAAACTCCCCAACGGTAGATCCAATACGCTCATTAAGTGCCTCAGCTAAAGCCTTCCCCAAGAAAAATGCATCCAGCACATTCTTGCTCTCATCGTCACCTGTAGAATCAGAATCCCCATGATTTCGAATTCACAAACATCGGTAATTCCTAATATTTAACAAAGATATTTGAAATTCAAAAAAAAAGGAAAAAGAGGGCGATGATAATATACCGGAACCACCAGGACCAGCAGTGCTATTGCATGGGAAACTGATTCCACGAGAGTCACCGGTGGTAGCCGCTCCAAATCGAAGAGGCAATTGTTTTTTGAGCGTAAAAGATGATGGTAAAGAAGAGAAAGTAGGATTAAGAGAGCTATGACTATTAGATTGAAAAGAAGAAGAGAAGCTCCTCAAAGCAACAGGCGGGGAAAAAGAAACCCCACTCATTTTCTTTTGTTTTCCTTCACTTTCTTTCTGTCTCGCCTTTTCTTTCTTTTAGTTGGAATTTTCTGCATTCATGTTTTTATCATATGAACAAATATAATGTAGTGAATTCTTTTGGGGCAGGGAAAGCTTTTCGGATTCGGGCATTATCAGATGCAATTGTATTTGGTTGTTTGGATCGTAACACTTGGCTTGGATTTTTAGTTCACCAAATGGATTTTTAGTGAATTCTTTTGGATTTTTAGTTTACCTCAGAAATTTTTTAAAAAATACAATATTTTGAAATAGCAAAATTTTAGAAGGAAATATATTATTTAAAAAATTAATATTTTTTAGACTATAATCACTTTAAATAAATAAAAAAAATAATAATATCATTATATCTAATAAAATTAAAAAAAACATTTAACATATCTTTCGTATTTTTTTTCTTTTATATTCTCCTTTTTTTTATTTTTTAAAACTGTCTGTACACTTAAATCTTAAAAATAAAATATCTCTAATTTATATTATTTTTAAAGAGAAAAAAAAAGTTTATAGAACAACTTTAATTTTCTCTGATTTATCCTAACTTGCATCAAAATATTTCTTTTTGCTATAGAAAATTCTCAATTACACTTTTTAAGACAGTCTGCACTCTTAAATCTTAAAATAAAATATATCTGGTTTATGTTAATTTTTAAAGAAAAAAAAATTTATAGAACTATTCTAACTCCCCTAACTTGTCATAACTTACATCAAAATAATTTTTTTTATTATAAAAAATTCTCTATTATACTTTCTAAGACAATATATACATTTGAATCTTAAAATAAAATATTTTTTGTTTATGTTGATTTTTAAAGAGAAAAACTTTACAGAACAGTCATAATAACTCTCCTAACTTTCCCTAATTCACATCAAAATGTTTCTTTTTACCATAAAAAATTTTTTATTACATTTTTTAAAATAGTCTACATACTTAAATCTTAAAATAAAATATGTCTGATTTATGTTAATTTTTAAAGAAAAAAAGTTTATAAAATTGCTATAACTTTCCTAACTTGCCATAACTCACATCAAAATACTTCTTTTTGTTATAAAAAATTATCTATTGTATTTTCTAAGATAGTTTGCATATTTGAATATTAAAATAAAATATGTCTAGTTTATGTTGATTTTTGAATGAAAAAAATTTACAGAACTCCATAACTCCCCTAACTTGCTCTAAATCATATCAAAATATTTCTTTTTACTATTGAAAATGTTTCATTGCATTTTGTAAGATAGTCTGCACACTTGAATCTTAAAATAAAATATATATAATTTATGTCAATTTTTAAATAAAAAAAATTACAGAACTGCTCTAACTTTCTATAACTTGCCGTAGTTCAAATCAAAATGCTTCTTTTTTACTATAAAAAAATTTTCATTACACTTCTCAAGATAGTCTACACACTCAAATCTTAAAATAAAATATATTTGATTTATATTAATTTTTAAAACATTCTAAAGTGAATAAAATTACTCTAATTCTCTATAACTTATTATAACTCACATAAATATATGTTTTTCAAATATTGTAATAAATGAGAAATATTCTAATATGATTTTTTTTATTTCTTCTTTCTGATTGCAGGGTATAAATATATGTTTTTATACACTTTTTTATTTCTTTTTTTATTTCTTCTTTGTGATTGCAGGGTATTAACTCAAGTATGCAAGCTATTTTAAAAAGTGTAAAAGATATTTTTTTATAACAGAAATAAATATTTTGATATGAGTGAAGACACGTTAGGATAATAAAAATAAGTTAAGGGAGGTAGGACAGTTCTTTAAATCAACATAAATAAAAAAATATTTTATTTTAATATTCAAGTATACATACTGTCTTAGGATGTGTAATTAAAAATTTTTGATAGTATAAATAAATATTTTGATATGAGTTAAGATAAGTTAGGGGAGTTATGGCAGTTCTGTAAATTTTTTTATTTAAAAATTAACATAAATAAAATAAATTTTATTTTGAGATTTAAGTATGATGACTATCTTAGAAAGTGTAATGAAAAATTTTTCATAACAGAAATAAGCATTTTAATATAAGTTAAGATAAGTTATGAGAAGTTATGGCAGTTTTATAAATTTTTTATTTTTTTAAAAATCATCATATAAATCATATAGATTTTATTGTAAAATTTCAGTGTGCAGAGTGTCTTAGAAAATATAACAAAAAATTTTGTTATATCAGAAATAAATATTTTGATGTGAGTCAGGGAGAATTATGCCAATTCTATAAATTTTTTTCATTAAATGATGCAAGTAGTCTGCTTTTTAGTGGGATAAAAAAGGGAATTTATATATAAGTAACAAGTGGCATAGATTAATTTAACGCATTTTGTTAATATTATTGGGGCTAGTAAGTTTATGAACACCTGTAGTTATAACAAAAATAATAATAATAATTCATTTTATTTTATGAAATTATATACGTGGTTATAAAACATAAAATTAAATAAAAATAATTCAATTAATATCCAATATTTTATTTTTTTAATTTTCCATCATTCCCTATTTTTCAAACAAAATTTAATGAAAGTGAACTTACTTTCCAATTTATTTCTCCATAATTTTTTATTTCCAAACACAGTGAAAAAGATGAAACTAAAAACGATAAATGCTCATTCATGCAACTCATTCGGTTGATTATATTCTTTTTTATTGATATTCTTTTTATAAATTTAGGTGTTTTATGAATGGTACCATACCAAGTAGACTCAGCCCTCCATACCTTTAGGTCGGGCTCTCTGCACATAGTAATCCACACACCTCGCCCCCAAATGAGTTTTCAGCATAGCCGTAATTCTCGCTAACCATATAAGAAGTGGCCTTTCCCATCCATCTTCTATAAATAAGGAGCTGATGCTCAAGGTGAAATATCCTATATTTTCACTATTTTTTTTAGTTATATAGATAAACTGAGCTCTGACTTAGACATTAAAGTCTTTTAATTAAAACTCGACCTCTTCTCTATTTATTTTACTGATAATCAACTCCTGACTCGAGTTATAAGAAACAAACTCGAGATCCACTTGTTATCAATGGATGTGAATTTAAAATCTTTAAATTTTAATTAAAATGATTCCAATATTATTAAAATGTAAAAGCTTCTTAATCTCAAAGGCAACATACGATGGAAATGGAAAGGATGAAAATCAATAATACGCTACAGTTGGAGGAAAAAAAGTTTCATTTTAGCAATATTGCAAATGACTGATTTTAATAAAAAAAAATGAAGAACCGATAAGTAGTGGATTTTTCTAATAAGTTATTTTTTAAATAATTTTTTTATAAATAATTATATAAGATAAAATATAATTATTAAGTAATCATTTTTAAAATTATTTATTAAACTAATTTTAAAAAAATAAGTTTTTAAGGCAATTTAAAAAGTTGTTAAAATTTCAACTTTTTTACTCATTTCAATAAATTTTAAATTTATTTATTTATTTTTATTTTAAATTGTTATTTTTAACCATTTCTTTTATGAGATCAGTTAGAAAATAGAGAAGACTCATAAAGCAATAACTATTTATTATTTAATTTTTAAGGACCTAAAATTAATTTTAAAAATCTAAAAACTTCCAATATCCAATTCAACCATACCAAGTTTTCAACACATGAAGCTTCCATGAAAAAAAACAACGATAATTTAAATTCCTTTCCTAGCAATTTTTGGAATACATAAAAACATACTTGAGTCTTGACCAATGAATAATCAAATTGTTTGCTCTCTTTCAAATGAAGCACCTTCTTCACTATACCTACCTTGGGTTTCCCATCCTCTCATTTTCAAAATTATGGAGATTTTATCAAATTTATAATTTCATATACAAGCATTCAATATATCAATATCATTATTATATATGGACAGTAAGCAGTAACCAGAGCGCAACCACTCAAGTTAGAAGGGGGCAGCTGCCCCTTCTATTTTGAAATATATATTTATTATTAAAATTTTTAAAATACTTAATCGTCTCTCTTTAAATTTTTAAAAAATTATATGATATTTTTATTTTTCACTCTTTGCTAAAAAGTCTAATTTCGTCTATGACAGTAACACTTTCCTTATGTTTTAGAAAACTAATGTCATTTTTATTATTTTTTAAATATTTTATTATTTTAGTATGTTTGTAATGTAGTAAATATACGTATGTATCTAGAAGTAGAATATACCTTTTAGTACAATATATATGTTTTACATATATATACTGAAATAGTATATTTTTAAAATTGAAATTTTAAAAATGGTATTTAAAAAAGAAAAATATTTATTTTTTAAGATATTTTTAAAGAAATTCTTAATATTTATTTATTTCATTCGGAGAAAATGGACATATTGTTAGAGGCACCAATCACCAACCTCAGGTGTACAAAGTCTTCATTCTTGGTTTGTTGACAGACTTCTCTATATATGAATAATTATATGCTACAACCGTTGTAGCAATAAATGCCTACAACGGACTAATGAGATTCTTACACTTTGATTAAATGCTTACAACGGACCAATAAAATAAATTATTTAATCTACGTGTAAGAATTCCATTGGTCCGTTGTAGACATTTATTGCTACAACGGTTGTAGCATATAATTTTTCTCTATGTATGCGGCCAAATTTTTTCCATTAATGAGATGCCCGTTATTAACACATCAAAGCGCCTTGGACGCACCGCCACTAAAAACAATTATTATAATAGCATTATAATTTGAAGTCTTATATTCATTTATTTTTTTATGTGAATATATATCTTTATATATACATACAAAATATTTAAAATGATTAAAGAGGATAGCTATAAAATTTTGAATTCATATTTTTTATAGTATGCTTACTAATTTTTTATGTTATAAAATAGAAATTTCATATTTGAAATTATTATTTTAATATAAGAATATTATTATTGAATAATTATCTGAAATCAAAACACTACAATAATTAGCATATATAGCCATAAATATTTACTATAAAATTTTTAATAATAGTGAATATATAATATTAAATATAAAATATATTATTCATAACTAATTATGGTTTTATTAGCAATCAAAAATAATCTTTCAAAATAAAATTTTTATTTTTATTTCAATTATTATTTATTAGAGCAATAATTAATTATTAGCTATAATTCTTTAAGACTTAGTAGCACATAAAATATTTTAACTATAAATATAAAATTTTTATAGTAAATATTTTTATTATTACCTATAAAAATTAATTTATGACTAAAAATAAATGACAACAGATATAATATTTTTATATTTATAGTTAATTGATGCTATTTAAATATTATAAGATAAACTTTACACCAGGAAAAAATAAATTTAATGAAAAATGTATAAATAAAAATGAGTTAGAAACTCAATGATGTAAGGTTTTCGTTTAAAATATTGTGTCGGATCAACGAGTGTATTTTCTTATTAAGCTTATAAAAAAAATCTCTCTAAGTAATTAAATTTTTTAGTGCCAATAAATGATAACAGAGTCAATGAACAATAGTCAAGTTTCGTGGATTCTAATTAAAAAAAAAATTGATATATTTATTACATTTAATATTTGCTGTAGAATTTAATTTTTATAGAAAAAAATTTATGTCTTTTAAATGTATCACTTGTAGTTATAATATGCTATAAATTAAAATTTTGTGATAAAATTATTTAATTATAATAATTTAATATTTTAATTATATTATCCATATGATAAATATTGTAGTGAAATTATACAAATAAGGCAGTGATCATAAATTCGCCTGGCAAGACCTATAAAATAATTAAACCTTGAGAGAAAAGTTTGTAGAGTATCACACGTAGCAGAATACAAGTAAAATGGAAATCATATTCATATCTAATTTATATATTTATAGCAGTAAGGACTGGCGAGAAGGACCTTAAGAGAAGAATGATAATTTTTTTTTTAAATTTTAGTTTCATCTTTTATTGTCTCGTTTTATTCTCATTATATCATTCATACATTATCACTATTTTATAAATTTATTAATCCAGCAATAAATTATCTTTTTTTTAAATAAACTAATCATATATATATATATATATGTGCATATTTCTAAATTTAGCTAATGATATATTAAAAAATAAAATAAAAAATATTAGATTATGGATATAATTTTTTAATAAAAAGTTAAAATAAAAAAATCATCACATAAAATTATAAGTAAAAAAATTTAAGCTTTCTCAATTTTTATTATTTTTATTGAACTTTTAATTTTTTTATAATCTCTTAATTAATAGCATATGTTTAAATTAATTTGGTTAAACAGTTTGTCTCTTTTTTATATTTAAATAATATCATTTTTTAAAAGAAAATAATGCATGTGGATAAAATAATTTATTATAATTTATTTTTTCCTTTTTGCATAAGTTAAAAAAATGGGGTAATTAAAAATTTTGATGGGACAAATAAAATATTTTATAATTTTTAATAATTATGTGTATATTTATAAATAATTTTTTTAAAACAACTAGAAAGGGGGCAAGCCCCCGGTAAGGAGGTTTTATTTTTTATTTATTTCAGTACATTCCCAACCATGGTTTTCATAGAGTTTTTCATTTTTATTTTAAATGAAGTTTTGTTCTATTATTAGGCACAAATTAAAATAGTTCAGAAATAATTATCTATGGACTACTTGACAGGACTGTGATATCGGCCACACAAATTCAGATTTTGAATCTGTTACCGCACGTGTACTCAGCCTCTTACACACGAATTTATTTTACCATAATATTTGTTTGAAATATTATTAATTATAGTGTTAAATTTAAAATATTATTTATTTTATTTTAAATATTTTATAATAAATTTTTTTTATTTCACTTTAAATATTATTTTTAAAAAATTAAAAAAATATTAATTAAAATTTTTTAATATTATTTTTATTAATTATTAAAAAAATAAATAAGATGAGCGATAAAAAATAATATTTAAGTAGATTATAATAAATTTTTTTATAAAATATATAATAATTAATTATTTTTTAATATATATATATATACTATTTTTATATAATAATTAAAATAAAATAGATGATGTAATTTTTAATATTTATACATATAAAATTATGTGTTAAAATAGGTACGGGGCTGCGAGCTTAAAAAAATAATAATAATTGTATAGATCATTAAATAAGTAAGAACACCTACAGTTGATAAAAAAAAAGATAATTTATTTTTATATATCAAATAAATTTATTATTTTTTAATATACTAAACAAATTTAGAACATTATATGTATAATTCTCATAATTTTTTTTTGTATACCGAAACTTTTTTTAAAAAAATATAATGACTGTAATTTAAATAATTAAGCTCATTTATTATACAAAGTAAATATTAGGACTATTAACTTATTGACTGAGTGGTTTTATTTTGTAGCTCACTAGTTTAAATATTTGAAAGTTATCAATTATATTAAAAAAATTTCAATGTCGGCAGATAAATAGAAAATTTTAATTATTTCTGTTGTATTTATCTTTTTACACATGAAAATCAATCACTTCTTAATATTTAAAATTTTCATTAAAAATATACTCGTTACTTTATTATTAAATGTAAATTCAATAATTATTAAAATGTAATTTAATAGTTTAAAGGGTGTATTATTCTACGCATATAATTAATAAAAAAATTATATAAAAACAATAATATAATAATATATTATAAGGGCAAAGTTTTAAGAATTCTTACAAAAACTTTTATTAGTTCTGAATCTTGTTAAGATTGAGATGAAAATAGAGTATTCTCATTATTTATATTATCTAAATATTAGTATATTAAATGAAGTACTTATCCAATAAATATAATAATGTCTCGTGAAAAGATACGACTAACAATTTTTTTTTCCAAAAAAATCGTGCAATAATAATTAATTCTTGCTACCCTATTATAAAAAAAAAAAAATAGAACGATGCTAGTTTTTATTATATAATAATAAAAATTCAATTTAAGAGTTAAAATTTTTTTTTATTATTGTATCAAAAATTTTTATTAAATATTGAATTTTATATAAAGTGCCATTATCAAAAACTAAATTTATATGAAACCTACTCATTAATTTTATTTTCTACTGTATTATATTTTTTGTAGATTGTCAATGTATAATGTCTTTTTATCATTGTTTAATTGATTCATGTACTATTTTTTTTATATTAGTATTCAAAATTATTAAAATATAATATTTAAATTTAACATTAATAACAGTTCCTTTATGTTTTAATATTTAATTTTAATTGAAATTAAATTTACAATTGTATAATTTTAAAAATAAATTCAAATCAAATAAAAAAAATATTAATACTTTATGTTATTTTTTAATGAAAGGACCGGTTAGTATTAATGGTGTACCTTTATTATTATTATTAAAGCAATGAATTTCAAATTTTTTAATTTTTTTTAAAAAAAGTAGAAATTTGTTGAGAAATTGATAATTATTATTGTTTTGGATAAATTAACAAAATAAAAAGTGGGTGTGTGTATAGACTGTATACACTATACAACCTGTCTTCCAGAATAAGAAATGGACTTTCTTCTTTTTTAATTTTAATTTAAAAAAAAATAAAAATCCAAAACTCGAAAAAAATTTCAAATCAAGACTGCGTGGCATTTCCGTTATTACCTATGAAATTGGAGGGTAGCTAAACCGATCGTAAACAAAACTACGCCACGCTACCTTGCCTCCCATCTAAGCGAAAAGGAAACTCTCTCTTTCTCTCTCGCTCTTTTCTCTCCCCAATAAAATCATTCATTTCTCTGATTCATTTCAACTCTGCAACGGCAAAAAGCTCCTCGCTGTTTTCTCTCTCTCTCTCTCTCTCTATATCTATTGGGGGTTGTTTTTTGTCTGTTAGTTTCAGTGTAGATGGGGCAGCAATCGTTGATCTACAGCTTTGTCGCCAGAGGAACCGTGATTTTGGCCGAATTCACGGAGTTCACCGGTAACTTCACCAGCATAGCCGCTCAGTGCCTCCAAAAACTCCCGGCCACCAACAACAAGTTCACGTATAACTGCGATGGCCACACTTTCAATTACCTCGTCGATAACGGCTTTAGTATATCTCTCTCTCTTATCTGATTCGTCATTTTAGCTCTTTCTGTGATCTGATCTGTGTGTTCTTTAGCTCTTTCTATCTCCTTTCCTTTGTTTTGATCCGCGTGTTTGCTTGTGCTTTTGCGTGGTTTGATGTGTTTTGGGATGATGTTAATTAAGTTTAACATGTTTAGGCCTCTGATTACAATAGCTTGTAGACAGAGGTGTTTTTTGTCCCCTTCGTGATTTAGTTTTTTGAATTTATGCATCTTAGGTTTTGATCGAATGTTTTGCGATCTTATTATTGCTGATTTTGTATGCTGATTCTAGTGAAGAGTTTGCAAATACACATTACAATCATATGATTAATGCTTTAATTGTTGAATCAGATCAATTTTTCGGCTTATGGATTATGGTATAGATTTGACAATTTTCTATAGTTCTGGTATGTTTGTGATAGGATAGTGGGCTTTGAGCTATAACTATTAGTTTAATGTTTGCGTTTGAACAAGAGTGACAAAATTGGGGAGAAAAATCTAACTCAACCATTCTGATTATGCTCTTATGAACTAGGTTATATAATTTGTTTACCTTGATAAGTAAACAAACTTTAGGAATAATTTGGACGATGAAAGGGAAATACATTTAATAACTGGATTAGAAAACTGACGCATTTTCTTAATTAGCAAAAACTTTGTAGATTTTGGAGCTAGATTTGGATGTTAATGAGCATTAACAGTTATGTTTAGCGTTTTCTGCTTTTGTTGGATTGACTTAATTCTTATTGAATGAAAAGAAATGGTTATAATGTGATGACTATTTTTCTTGTAGCCTTTAATTGATTCAGAATGGATAAATAATTGTTATTCAGATTTCTCAAAGGTGTTTTAAAACAAGTGCATTTATATGGAAACAAGCTTTTATTGATAGGCCAAATCTTAAATCTGCATTTCATATCAATGTATAAAGTGCAATTAATGACTAGGGATTTAGTTGGATTACCCAATTTGGGGTTGTAGGGGTGAGGGGTCATTTGGCCAATGGAACTGTGATAAGATGCGGTATCCCAAATCAGGTTTATTACCAATCCTGGATTACTGAACGGCTTTCCAGATGCATTTGATACTTTTGTCTGCGAGGCATGTAATTGATGGTTATTGCGCTTGCTTACATAAATTACAATAAGGTCCACTGTTTACTCATAAAATGAGTTTTCAGAAATTCTTTGCTGGGTTGGATGGGAAGGGCTGATTCCAATGAGAAGCCTTCCCTGACCTTTCACCGCCTTCCCCGACTTTTCACCAAGTTATGTGAATCCTTGTCCATGAGACCATTAAAATCATTAAATTTCTAGATGTGTCCTAAAAGATGATTTGTCCATTGGAAATTCTGATCAACAGTTAAATTGCTTAAAGTCTGTTAGACAAAATTACTAACATAAACCAAGCTTCTAAACTCCTATTAATCTGTTATTGGAATTGTTTTTGCATATCATTGTAGTAATCTGATAAGAATCAGTATATGTGAACTGAAATGGTGCCAAATGAGCTCATTATCCACTGATAACCTGTCGAAATGCTTTAATTCTTGTTCAAAGCATGCATATACCATATGTGATTGATAATTTGTGTACCACAAGACTTAGATAATGATGTGTCTGATTTTGGAATAGGCAATTAACAAATTAGTATCTTTATACGTAATATTTGTTTAAGAGGAAAGATAACCACAAAATTCCTTCTAATAATAAGGGAAAAATTATATATTCTTATGTAATATTTGATGAAACAATTTGGTCACACTTTGTTTGCTCATTTTAATAGGATTTTCCATGCTTGGATAATCTTCCCTATGCAATATTATATTTGGATGTTTTCCTGTTTCTTGGTAGAACTAATTGGATATTGTAAAACTTGCAGCTTATTGCGTAGTTGCTGTTGAGTCTGTTGGCCGACAGGTTCCAATTGCTTTCCTTGAGCGAATCAAGGAGGATTTCACCAAGAAATATGGTGGAGGAAAAGCTACAACAGCTGTTGCTGGTGGCCTGAACAAGGAATTTGGGTAACTGCTTTCATTTATTAACACATGGAACACACGGCATACCTTTTATGGTAATCTTATTGATGTTGTAAATTTATTGATTTATATAGGCCCAAATTGAACGAGCATATGCAATACTGTGTTGATCACCCTGAGGAGGTCAGTAAGCTTGCTAAAGTGAAAGCTCAAGTATCAGAAGTCAAAGGAGTTATGATGGAAAACATAGAGAAGGTGGGGCGTTATATCTACATTGCATAATTCCTAAACATAATTATGAAACAAAGTTATCTTCTTCTGCATGGTCTGAGGAGGTTTTAGTTTTCTTGTTTAAAAGTGAAGGAGGTTCCTGCTGTGTGATATTGTTTCAGTCATGGATAATAAAAAGTTTGAGAAGGTGGAAGTACATTGCTAATGAAGTATTATTCTGCAGGTTCTCGATCGCGGAGAGAAAATTGAACTTTTGGTTGACAAAACTGAAAATCTTCGTTCTCAGGTAAGTGGGTGGACATCATTTGGTTTTTTTCCCCACAATTTGGCTGTCTTTGTGTCAATTTGGAAATGGATTGATTATATATAGAGTAGATTTCTGGTTGGCCAAGGGCTGACTGATTCAATCCTCTTGGTCAGAAAAAAAAAACTACAAATCTAGGATATGGTTTATTTAAGGAACTTGCATAGGTCATTAAAATTGTCCTGGCATCAAAGTGTACGGACTAAAGAATTTCAGTTTAATAATATTTCCTCAAGTCATCTGGTGTCAGCTTGTTTTGTCTCAAAGCATGGGCAGGCACTAGTTTTATTTCAACTCGTCAATCGAATCACCTTGCCAAAATTGAAACTTTTGGTAAGTTTTTCTTTCATTCGTGAAAGTGGCAGTGTGGGGATGAGGCACTCAACTCAAGCTTCGCTTGGTGATCTGGCATGACTTTCAGTGCTGGTCTCTTGGCCTACTTTTTTTTTTCAATTTTTTGAAACTGAAATAGATAATCATAGTAGCTCACCTCAAAAAATATCGTCTTTTGGCATGTGCCTGCACTATGTTGAGTTTTAATTGTATCACTGTATCCTGTCAGTCTTCTTGTCTTTATTTTTTGACATGGCTTTCTTTCCAAGTTCCACTGACCAATTTGTGCTCGTGTTGCAGGCACAAGATTTCAGACAACAAGGAACCAAGATGAGGAGAAAGATGTGGTTTCAGAACATGAAAATTAAGCTGATAGTGCTGGCCATCCTGATTGCCTTGATTCTCATTATAGTATTGTCCGTTTGCAATGGCTTCAAATGCCACTAGCTTCATTGATGATGATTTGCCAATGCTTTTTTGTCTGCCACTTTCTGCTATAGCCCATATCAGAAGACAGTGCTTGTATAGTTGTGTTTTTTGAATTCATTCGATTCTAGTGAATTTCTTCATGTGTGGAAGTTTGTCATTCCTTGTTCTGATTTTGTTGTCACTCTGATATTTCTATTCATGAATGCCATAGTGTCATTAGAGCTGCAAGTAATTAGTGGCTTGTCAAAAATTGCATCTCAAATGTTTCAGGTGATTTCAGTGTTTTAGTACGAGGCTAGGCCATGTCTAGACGTATATTTCATGAGGCCTGTGCTCTTTTTGATACACATGGAGAGGCCATTTGAACTTGAAGCCCTTAGACAGTGAATCATTTTAAAGGACCTTTATCCCCTCCATATGGGACGGTTCTCTTAACCAAAAATGTGGTTGATCGGGGAATTGGTGGGTTAATTATTTTTTAATCATCTGGAGATGCACAGCTAATATTTGGGAGTAGATATCATAGATCAGTATCCCTGCTATCACTGTTGCGATGACCAGAAATCTTTACACCAATACTGTTTGTTTATCCATTAAATCTGTGACAAAATTATACAGAATCACAAGAGAGTTGCCAATTTGCTGGATTAGAGCCCCAGAAATAATGCAGTGAAAAATTGCCCTAACCTGGCTTCATATTAGCAAAAAGATGCATTTGTACTTCTTAAGACCATGCCTATTTTAACACTGTCCAGCAAGATGTAAACCTCATCTTACATAAAAATTCATTAGCAATAAATATTGGTAAGTCTTAACAAGCTAATCAAGTTGAATAAATTAAAACTGAATGTTCAATACAACCAACCAACCAAAGATACAATTTTAATGAAAACTTTCATTTATTGAAGCATCTAAATAAATAGCCACTTAACTAATAATTAAAAGAGTATCCATACGTAAACACGGTTACACTTCTCCACAGCATTAAAAGTAGAGAATCTAGTCAAGGGTAACTGTGCATTATAAAGAAGTGTTCATATGTTGATTTCAACATTATCAATCAGCCTGACCTTTCCAAACCAGGCGGCAACACAGAATACCACAGGACTCTTTTATTTCTTCTGCAGCTTCCAGACTTTCCTGGTCTACAACCTGGCAGCAAGCAATGCAATTAGACCAAATGACTTCACTTTTTTTAACATCAATTATATAAATGCCTTGGTTTATTCAACATGCATTGATCTAGCAAGATATTTGTTTATGCATATTACCACCGGTCGCATGAAGAAGCTCCAGTCCTCAAACATAGTCTCAATTAAGTTCCAGGATCTTTTGGTTATGTACAATAATTGCTGTCAATCCTATCTCAATTGAAAGGAATGCAAGTTGACCATCCAAATTGAAAAGAATGACGATTGACCAGAAGACTCTTTCACAAATTTGATGAATCTGTATATTAAAAATAAAATAAAACTAAAGATCCCAGTATTCATTCTAAGTACTCTATATCCTTGAACGAAAATACCCATCCTTGTTCTACTGAAACAAAAGTTACTGGTATGTGCAACATACACTGCCATGATATAATAAAACTCAACAAGAAGACATCAAATTAGGAGTAATGAAGTTAAGATTGATTGATATTTGGTAATCTTGGTCCTCTTCAATTCCCTCTTTGCATAACAGGCTGTTGAAACTTCTTTGATTTTGGTTTTCAAAGCGCAGAATATCAAGTTATTATGTTTAGTCCTTGTCACCTCTCTCTTTTAAAAAATGCCAATATACCCAATAAAAAGATGAAAGAAGTTCCGAAAGGAAAATATGAACCATTAGAAGAATTATGGAGAGAAAGATATACCAATAATGGCAGGTGGCAAATTCAAGTCTAGGTTCAGTGCCTTGCATCAAAATTTCATAATAATCAGGATGGATTGGTTTTTTCTATTTGGATCTTCCTAGACTAGTCATTGGGCAAAGTTTTAAGTGGCTACAGAAAGCAAAACTGACAAATTCTATGCCAACCAATAGCATGCTATCGGATATCTTAATTGGAGAAAAATTACTGTTTTCAAAGATATCAATAATAAATGCAAAAAACAAACCAAGGGAGGGAAGATGTTCCTCACCTCGGCATAATCAATTTTTCCTCCAGCTTCATTTATTGCTTGGATGACCAAGTCTCTCAACTCTCTACAATTTATTTGGCCTTTTTCTGCACATGATTTAGCTTTCAACAATGATCTGCTTATAGACAAAGCCTGCAAGACACATAGAAAAGGAAATTGCAATTTCATTTATAAGGGAAATGGATTTATCACAATTAGCTCAATAGAAAAGTCCTCTGGTGAGCATTTTTTTTTTCATTTCATATTAGATGTGATCGAACTACTTTAAATAAGATGTCTAATTGTAAAAATATATATATATATTTAAAATCCCTCAGAAGCGATAGATATATCTGATGTTAACTACTTTATATTAATGAAACAAGCAACAAAAATGTAATTCATATGTTCTCCTATAAAAGGTGGCTCTAATTTGAGTAGCCAACAGTCTGCAGTTAAGAATAGGTGCAGAGGAATCTGAAGCTGACAGTTTTTGTTTTTAACTTTTTTCTTTTATCATATATAGAGAAAATGCAGGAATATATGAGTTCTTCAGCAGATGATGAAACGATATGAAACATTACTGATAATTTCAATTGAAATTTTAAAGTTTCGAGCATGATTGGGACAACTTTTTCCCTTTCTTCAGGAGAAAGGTGCACATTGCGTGAACTCATTGCAAGACCATCATGTATCACGTATTACTTCAGAACCAATTATTCTGAGGGAAAAATCAAGATCTCGAACCTGCAGGAAGTTGGCAAGAAAATCAACCAATTAGCGAATCTGTCCATGAATGTATAAGGAAGCCTAAGAGTGAGCTCTGAAAGATTGACAAACCAAAACAAAGGATTCTAAAATTGTTTAGAGGCGCAAACCAAATATTCAAATCTGTTAAGCTGAAAACTGCACCATCACTAAGCTTAGCAGCTTGAAATTGTCACTAAAATTTTTCAGTTCATTTTTTCAGCGCTGATAGTTTTGAGATTGAATAAATTAAATCACATTTCTATACAGAAAAAAACAGGATACAGCATATGAATATAAAGCATAGATCCATCCACTTGAATTGCACAACAAATTTGTCAAAAAGCAAATAAACTTGAAAACATCCCCAAATCCTTCCTGTTTTAACCTAAAAAGAAGTGAAAAACAGAATCCTGATGTCTCCCTAGGCATCTAAAAACATGCAAAGAGGGTATTGAACAAGCATCTGGGACAAAAAAAAAACCTCACTTTTCCAAACATTTGAAGCATTTTTCCTAATTCTCATTCAATATCAGAACCAAAGCCAAAAATCAAAGAAAAAGATTTAATTCGCACCATTCGCTGAATAATTCTCCACTGCTGGTAATCTTTCTTCCCAAACACAGCAACATCAGGCTCCACAATATTAAATAACTCGGTGACTACAGTAGCAACCCCTCTAAAAAACACAGGCCTACTCTTTCCACAAAGACCCTTCTCTAATCTCTCTACTCTCACCCATGTCTCATGCCCCATCCAGTTATCCTCCACACAGGACACCACTCCTTTGCCCTCTAAATTCTTGCAATTATCCCCACCATCACTACACTTAACACTATAATTCTTGTTTTCACTTTCAGTTGTGTAGTCATAAAGATTGTGGGGATGGAAAATAACATCACACCACCAGGAACAGACATAAGCTTGAGGATATCGCCATGGAAGTCAGATGGGTATGTGGAAAGATCGTCAGAGGGAGAGAATTGACCTGGGTTTACATAGATTGAAAGTACAATTAAATTGGCGAGCTTGTGCGCTTCTTTGACGAGTGATAAGTGACCTTGGTGGAGGTAACCCATAGTGGGTACTAAAGCTATGGTCTTTCCTTGTGATCTCATGGCCCTAGACCAATTCCTCATCTGGGTTTTGTCTGTGAATATCTCTGACTCTTTCGCGGCCTCCATTTTTAGAAAAACTGTTACAGATTGAGGATGCGTATATGGGTTTTATCGAGAGAGTGCAAGCAAGAACGACAAAGAAGAAGAACAGCGACGAGGGATAAAAAGATTGGAGATTGTCTATGCGCTTTGGAATTTGGAATGAGTAGAGTCTATGTGGCGGGTTGGTTGTAATGTTCTTGCCGTGGCGCCATCTCTGCTCGGTGCTGACCCAATTCATTTCCAATTCTTTATATTTTTTCCTGAACAGAATTCTTTATATTTCATCATATCGCGACCTTACCAATTCTATCACTTAAAGTTAACATGATATTTAAATTTAAAGTTAATACTCCCACGTTATCTTAATTTAAAAAAAATAAAAAAATATAAATATTAAGAAGATAATTAATAAATTTATTGGTTATAATTTAACCTAATTAGTCTTAAATATGTTTAACTGTATAATTTATAATATTAAAAGAGAAACCGCCTATGAATACAGTACTCTAAGAAAAATTTATGGATAAAGTTTTTATTTTAAATAAAAAAATAAATTATTCTTTACTTGTATAATAAGAACACATAATAGCACATAAATAATATAAATTGTTAGATACAATTAAATTATATTTGTAAATAAAATACTATTTAAAAAAAACTTGATTTTTTATATCAACAAATGAACGTATTCAATTGATACAAAGGAGACTTGAAAATATTCGAATAAAGTTTAATAAAAAATGACACAACTTTTTAATATATCGTTTGACACAAATAAACTTATTTTAAAATTAGTCCACAATTTTAACATTAAAATTTTAAATCACATTAGTTAATATAATTTAAAATTATACTCTAATTATCAGTATGATACTAATATCATCACATATTTTAAATAATTAATTAATATTCGATAGATCAAATTAGTGGTTATATTGTAATATATGACAAAAATTAATTCATAGTTGTATTCTAATTCATAAAGAAGAGAACAACTTAATAAAATATCTTATAACTATAATATTAATTCATGCATTAGAAAATAACACATATTAATTATACAATTTATATTTATATGCCACTAGTCTAATTTGTTGTGCAAAAAAACAGTTACTTTTTTAAAAAATACTTTTTAATAATTTATATTCTTAAGTACCTTTTTCTATATAACGAAAAATAAGGTAACGGAAGAAATATTATTTTATTTTTTTATAGTACCTTTTTTTTCTAAAAAAAAATAATATATATTATAAGTTATTAAAAAAAATAAATTCTAATAAATATAATTTAAAATTAAATTAAATTTCGAATATTTACTTAGGTTCAAAACCTAAGTTTTGACCATTTGAGCTAAGCTTTTATTTATATGCTTTATGAAAAATGTATCAAAATTTTTACCTAATAGTTCTAAAACCCAAAAGCAATGTTCAAAATCAAATTACTTAAATTTGGTGTTTATGAAAAGCTTGTTGGCATTTCATAATCATGCTACATCCTACAAAGTATAACCTTTTTATTCAGAAACTGAAATTTGTTTGTTGATTTTTCAAACAAGTTACAGTTCTTATTCTTGAATACATATATATATTACAAGGCTATTCTTACTTTATATATATCTAAACAATGCTAAATTACAACAAAACAAACACCATCACCTCTAAAACCAAAAAATCTCACACCCCTACAATTATTTTTTCAAATTTTTGGCAAAATATTAACATGCTAACTGATCCCTCCATGAAGAGATCTCTTCAAATATAGGAAGCCTTTTTGATCTTGATGGAGACCATTCGCTCATCATTTGCTCAAGCCCTTTTACAAACTTATCATCATCATCAAGATTGAAGCCCGATATGTCTGTTAGTGCAGATTGTGACTGTTCTGATTCCATTTCCATTAGCAATTCTTGAGCTCTTTTCTTTGACTTGTAATCTTCTGAACCAGGTAATATACCTTCCAATACATTTTGTAAAACTAATTGTGCCTCGTTGAATCGGGCTTGCTTTATAAGACAATAGCCCAAGTTGCAAGCCTTGTTTGCGTCTGGATCGATGATTTGGGCTTTCTTATAGACCACCTCTGCTACAAAGAAGTTCGATTTCTGCATATAGGCCCAGCCCAAGTTTCCCTATAATAGTATTCATTGATTTTTTTTTTTTGAGCCTGATAATATTCATTGATTGAGTACATGAAAATGTGATAACCAAAGAGAAATTTATTTCCAAGAAAAGAAAATGAAAATTTTAAATAGCAAACTGAAAGAAAAGAAAATGGAGCCTGCTAAGTGTGTGAGAGAGTCTGGATAGGAGTTTTGGCATCCCATATCAATATATATATATATATTGGTTAATATATTATTTTGGGATGTATCCGGTTGTATGATTGTGTTTTGTATATTATTCATATATTTAAAAAAAAGAAAAGAAAAGAAAGAGAGGTAAACCAGTAATCTGGAAGTTTCTTGCTTGACAGAAACTCGGAATTTCTTGCCATGAGATCGAGCAGTTTTAGTAGGTTTGCCATTGAAGGCCTCTCCTCTGCATATCAATCTTAGCTTTCTCTTTAACAAATCTATTTGCTCCTCTACCTTCCCACATTTCTGAAAAATAGATTGAAAATTTGTAAGAACATTTGCGTTTGGATATAATAAGGAAATGATTTCATTTTCTGGCAACATTAGAAAAGTTAAGTGATACCTTGTACAAATCAATAAGGACATTATCAAGTGATTCTTGAGCTTGTTTTGAACAACGGTTTCTAAAAGATCTGATAGCTTCAATGGCTTCTTCAGTTCTATCAACTTGTTTCATCACCAGAGCCATGTCTTTTAGAGCACTGTCTACCCTATCTCCTTCGTTTATTGCCTTCCAAAACCAAACTATTGCCCCTTCTGGATCCTTTTCTACTAGCTGAAAATCCATTTCCATGCTTTTAATTATACATAAATATATAACACTTCAATATTTTTTTTATTGAGATACAATCCAACGGTAAATAAATATTAGAATAATGATAATACTAAAAAGCATACACATAACGTAGTGACAAATGTATTATTGAATAAATTCAAGTTTAATTCTCCCTCCCTTATATTGTAAAGCTCAAAATAAATAATAATACTAAATAAAAAATACATAACTCTTTAATTAAAAAGATATTATTCTACGCAGCAACTAATAAATTTAATGCTACAAAAATTATTTGTAAAATTTTCTGAGATTAATAAAGAGAATTCCAACTTATTTCTTTTATTCAACATTTACAACATCTCTGACTGTCGTTGGTAATGGCAGACAAAGATATTTATGAAGGCATAAAATCCATTTGAATGTACACTTAATTGAGGGAAGATTCAATCCATTCATCAAAATTACCAGAAATTTTTTCTTTTTTTTTTAATAAAAGAAAGAGAAAAAAAAAAAGGGAAATGTGACGTTCTGCTCAAATCTTGAATAATCATCAGCAGATGTCTACCAAAATTATCAGAGAAATTAATCCACAGCTTACACCACTTTCAGATTTGTTTTTGTAATATGGAAAATGCTTTTTTTTTTATTTATTTTGGTAATTTGATTTTAAATAAGCAATTTGATCTTGTCTAGTCTAGTATATAGATGTGAAAAATATTAATTAATTATTATAAATATAACATATATATATATATATACACAGTGGCAGAACTATAATTTAAATGAAAGGGCCAAACTTTTCACACAAAAAAAATAATATATAAATTTATATTTAATTTTATTTTTATACTAAAAAAATTATATATAGGTAATATTAATATTTATATTCAATTTTATTTTCATATTAAATATTTTAATTTTAATTTTAATATTTAAATATTATTTTTAAAAAATTACATAATATATTATATTTTAAAATAATATATATATTGACATGTTTAAAAAAAATATTTAAATTAATTATTTTTAATAAATTTATATAATATAATATTTTTTATAAAATAATCAACATAATCACAAAATTCTAAACTCATTTCATAATTAAATTGTAAAATAATTAAACTAATCATAAAATCTCAAATTCTAAATTTATATCATAGTCAAATTCTAAAATAATTAACAAATTATCAAAACAATAAAATAAAATCTGTAAATTAAGCTTGAAATTAAAGAATAATTATAAATAATTATAATATTCAATAACATTATCAAAACAATAAATTTAAAACTAATTTTATATTTTTAAAATATTTAATATTCAAAAATTAATTATATATATATATATATATATATATCCATATGGGTTGGAACCAAGATTGACGCCCCTGTCTCCTTCCAACCTATATTTACATATTACATGTGTAATATAATTTACGATCATAATACAGGAAATTATTATAAATGAAACATATTATTATCAATGTATAAGAAGGGAAGCCACAAACAATATCATGAAAGTTCAAAAGAAAAAAAATTGCAATGGAGGGTTAGGAAAAGCTAATCAATCAAGCTGCAAAGAGATATTTATTCAATCTGCGAGTTAAATATTTAAAACTACAATAATTTTTTATTATTTGTAGTAGGATAATTAATTTATATATATATATTTTAATTTTGGGGGAAAAGAAGTTTAAAATCTAAGTTTTTTATTGTAGTTTATCGAGTAATACTTAATTTAAACATTTTTGTGATAATTACTTATTACACAATAGAATTTGACATTTTATACGACGGCTGGTCTTCTAAAATAATAAATAAATTAGGGTTTTTTCTCGCAGAAAGAGAAATTAATATATATATGTGTCGTCTAAAATAACAAATAAATTTGGGTTTATCTTTTTATTACAAGGGGAATTAATTATATATTCAGTAGAGTTATTATTATTATTATTATTATTATTATTATTGTTATTGTTATTTCAAGTAGGAAAAATCAAATAAATCATGAAATTTGGGGAGTAAATAAACTATGATTAGCATAGTGAAATGATTGTATAAGAGTGGAAAGCAAGAAATTTGAGCTCCAAGTACCTAAAAAGAAAATATATAATTTTACACATTCTAAAGAGAATTTAGCATTAACTGGGATTAATTTATTGATTCATAAAGTTTCTATTTATTTTCTAAATTTAACTGATAAAAAATATTTACTTGTATAAAATAAAATTTACTTTATCCAAATAAACTATCTGTAAATATGTAAATCAAAAAATAATAAAAAAATAATAAAAAAGAAGAAGAAAGAGAGATCAAATAAATGAACAATCATTAATTACATAAAAAATAAACTATCATAAAGTAAAAAAATATAAATATTTTAAAAAAAAAAAAACAGAAAGAAAAGGAAGAGAAAGTAGAATACCTGAGCACGCTTGGCCTTAACATAAGGACCATCGCCAGAAGGAACTTTGTAAATAATATGAAAACTATCTTTATTATTATTATTATCAATAATTTTGTTAGAGCTGCTTCCACTTTCCATAACTGTCTCTCTGTTCTCTTCTTCTTTTCTACAAGAAGAAGAGAGGGTTTACAGTTGCAGTCTGCTAATAATAACACAAAAATCAGAATAATGGAAGCTTAAAGAAATTAAAGAGAGAGATGGGAATTAGGTGGGTCCAAATATACAATATTTATATACATAAGTAATAGATAATTCAATATTCGGTGGGGCCGTGGGGCCATCAACTGTAAAACAAAATTATGAATTGGGACAGCCATGTTGTCTATGTTCTTTAAATTTGGATAGTCAATCATTCTTCACGTGCTACGTAATTTTATTAGACACGTGTCAGTTTATTGGACGCTCGCTTGCTGTTCCCTCTCCGCAGGAGAATAATCAGACCACCTAAAATTTTGCCATTAATTTCAATCATCAACTCTAAATTTTTTTTAAATTTATTTTATTAATATTTTTCAATTTTAATCTGTTTGATAAATTGTATTAGTTTCATAATTTACTTGTCACTCTAGAATAAGCCAACCTTTTATTTGTATATAAATCAATTTGTATTTGCTTAATTTAAATCAAATAAATAAATTTAGTAATTTATAATGCTGAAAAAAAAATTAAAACCAAATGAAAATGATCTAAACATTAAAAAAAATTTGAAAATAAAAATTTAAATGTAAAAAAGTTAAGAATATGATTTTAATTTTTTTTACTTTGATATATAAATATTTTAAAATTCCATTGGAGAGGTAAAATTTCAAAATCTTTAAACATAGAAATTTTTAAAATTTATGAATTTTCTCGTTTCTTTTTTTTATTAATCAAACAATAAAATTATTAGCAGCCAAATCAAAGTGAGAATTTTGTATAGGATTTCAGGATAAATGCATTGGAACACTGAACCTGGACTTACATGTGATGTAAGCTAATTCGCACTCGGATTCTTTAATTAGTTTCTAATTGGATTCAGATAAGGACTTTGCTGCTGCAAGCAAAGACAAAAACTCCCTTGGGGAAGTCCATAAATATGCCTTTTTTTCATTGAAAATCTGGACAATTTGCTTTCATTATTAACCTATTCCTAAATTATTCTAATTTCCTATTTTATTGTATATAGTATATCTGATCTTTGATATTGAGCTCTTTTAGATTGATTTGGTTATCACATTCAGTCCTTGTATAAAAGAAGATCCTTTTTTTTTTAATTTCCTTTTTACTGATGATGTAGTACCAAAAGTACACGTCGGATTTAAAAGGAAAATAACTGAAATATTAAATTAATAAAAGGAAATTGAACGTAGAAGGATTTTTGAGTATCATATACGAAAAATGAACCTAGACAGTTGCATAGACCAAGAGATAATTAGAAATGGATAAGCCAATTGCTTTAAAGAAATGGAATAACTACTTACCGTTTCGGTAATTTTGTTTCTTTTTTCTTCAGATCAGGGTTGAGAGCTTTACTATTTATCACAACATCTCAATACAGTCTGTTTTTTCTGATTTCTATTTCTTTATTGGAGTATTATCACATGGTTTAGCACATATCCACCTATTGCGATATTGTAGTGTTTGTTTAGACAGAAGCAGACGAGGAATGAGCTTGACAAGAATCATTAAAAGCCCCTGCTAGGCAAAATATGATCTTTCTCCATACACATCCTTCCCGTTGTTTTCAAGTGAACACAGCAAAAATCTACCAACATGTTTTTTTTATAGGTATAAAAAAATGTTACATCAAACAAAGTGCAAAGATAAGATTTGGAAGGAATAAAGAAATATGATAACTAAATATGAACACGGGAACTGCAATCACAAGCAAAAGAAACAATAGAAATTGTTAGGTCTCCTCTTGCTATTGGCTAAATGCAAAAATGAAAATAACAACCTTGCCCACGTCCACATATGATGGAGAAAATCAAACACAAACCAACTGCTGCTCATGATAACCCACATTGCATGCTACTAATAACAGTATCGGGATAAACCTTTTGCCCACTGGCCAAAGCAAGCATTTAGCTAATGCAAAAAGAGTGCTCATTCCCTGTTTAACCATGGTTAACACCACCACCACCTCCTCCCCTTGATCGACCACCCATCCTTCCACGACCACGACCATAGCCTCTGCCCCCTCCACCTCTTCCTCTTTCATATCCAGCGCCTACAGCAAGTGGTAAGAGCAATTATAACCAATACTAGTCAAAATTTCACATTTTTTTTTTATCATATTTGCAAGCTTGACTCAACGTCCAAATTTGGAAATGAACATTCACAATTCAATGGCTACTAAAGGAGCATGTCAACAATCATACACATTAAGAAATTACATATGCTGAGGAAAATATAACGTTTAAAATATAAATAAAAACAAAGTCAAACACGAAGTAGAACACCAATGTCATAAAAGACTTCGGTTGAAATATGTACTTCCAAGCAACAACCTTACCTCGATAACCCCAACCTCTGCCTCGCCCACCACCACGACCCCAATTTGAATAACCTCCATTATCTATAAGAAAGGAGACAAAGAAAGGGATAGTTATCCTTTAGCAAACAGGTCCACAATCTGTTAGTGTTAAAACTAACTATTAACTTGACATTTGTAACTGTGTACCTTGATAATTTCCTTGATAGTTCCCCTGATAATTTCCCTGATAGTTTCCATACCCATATCCACCCCTGCCCCAGTTCCGTCCTCTCCCTCTACCACGACCACGTCCCCGGACATATGAATCTTAAAATTATAAGGCATAAACATGTTAGGCTGAAAGCACACTACCATGACAACAAATTCTCATCTGGTTGAATGATTTACCATCGCGAACAGTATTATATGGAGCACGTGCACGTGATTGTCTGGGTTGCTGCTGCTGCTGCTGATATGCTTCTTTTGGCTGTTCCCCAGGTTGTGGAGCTTGGTACCTAGGAATGAAGAATTTGCATATCATACAGAAAGCAAAAAGTATACGACTGGAAAGATTTCAAACAACAAGCTAAAATGATTTATTAGCAAGGGCACAGAAATTCCAAAGTCAGGTCATGGTCTTATAGTGAATCCAGGTCAAACAGCACAAAGAACAAAACATTTAAGCCTTGTTTGGAAGAAGGAACGAGGAAGGAAATGCACTGTCTTTTTGAGTTTGGATGCACTTCCACCCTTTAATGTGTGTAGCCTGTATCATCAAAAACTTTTTCCTCCATCTTTCCTTCCTCACCAAACAATATGCGAGTTTAGACTGGTGCCCCCTACAATTATTGGGCAAGAATTTAACTTTCACAATCCAGGTAAAACTCAGAGCAGCTGAACAACCAGCACCAGCCCATGTATAAGTTGGACAAACAATGACAGAGATAAATGAACTTACCCAGCAGAAATTTTGTTCAGCTCTCTAAAGGATAAGGTGATTGTGATCATTGAGACTTGACGAGTTTGCTCCACACTGCATCAGATACACAACTCAGAAGTCTATACCACTGCATCAAGACATCCGCATATCCACATGCAAACTAAACAATGCAGATGTAATAAAACAAATTTTAAGAACATACGGTAAAAGGCCCTCTTCAATGGGTTCCCAAACATCTGTTATGCTTACTGAACTGATGGCAGTATCTTGAAGCAAACGGGGATTTCTTCTCTGTAACATAGTATGAGAATGGACGATCAGTTCAGCATTTCTTTTTTCCTTTTCAAAATGTCAATTTGAAAATCACACTAACCTTTATACCCTCTGCAATGGATACTGTCTTGCTGATTGCCTGCCCCATTGCTTTCAAGACAATCTCTCTTACATGTTTCTCCTAGTTAAATGCCACCAACAACAATAATGCATGAAATCAGTATTTTTTCAACCCAAAAGAAAGCTATGTGCACTCATCACGCATGCTGAAAAACATTTGAAATTTAGAAATATTGTTGTATTTATGATCTTGTGCAGTTGTTAATGGAAAATGATAGTAGAAAGTCATCCAAATCCAAAAATGCAGAACATAAACTGAAAAAAGATATAGTCATAGCAAATGGTTATCGCATTTACAACATCAGTGAAGAAATGTGAAGGACAAACACTTAATTGAGTATCTTCAAAATCATGCTCCAGATTGGAAGGAACTTGCCACCTGAGTGCCATAGGTTCTAAAATATGACTATACCAGTGTTCCCTAATTTTAAGAATCCATTTTTTTCTATCTGTATTGATTTTGCATTGATGAACTCGTCTAATACATTCACCATTTGCAACTGCCTAATATCACTCATGTCTAACCTTTGGGTCAATCACTCGTATTCCTATCTGAGAAAAATGGTGCCAGAATAGCAATTTTCTACCCAAGGTAAACACATCCTTCAAGATGAAAAAAAATTGTATAAATGAATCGCTCAACCAAGAATTACCATCTAGTGAGAACAAATAACACCACCACCAAAAACCTATTAAACATGTAATGAGCTATTACAGTAGTATAATGTTAATTTTAAGCCCCTCATTCCACATTATACCAAATTCTTATACACAAAATGTATAGGAGGGCGTCGCTGTTCACTTACTGTAGCTAGGGTTTTTGAGCGGTAGGACAAAATGTATTTAAGATAATTACGTATCCAAGCGCCCATTCATAATTTAGTTCCAGAGTATGGCAAATCTCATATTTCAAGGTCCTAATCCCCCTCACCCGTTATATCGTTTGTTAATAGTACCATATAGTAAAGCTATATCAGAAATAGCAAACAGCCAAAACACCAAAGCCATTGTAGAGAAATCCAATCCTACACTCAAAACTCGAGGAGAATACCCTAATTATCGCAGGAATGATATGCATATTGCAAAAAATAGCTCAAAAACCCATAAAAAAAAAAAAGAAACAAAAAGTAGAAAAAACCCTAAAAATTCAAACAAAGCACAATCTGGGGGAAAAAACCCAACAAAACCCATAGTCCAAATTAATCAAAACCCATCTAAAACAACAACAAACAACCCAAAATAGCCAAATACAAGCATATATTGAAATACATAAAATAAAGAGAAATTAGCAAAGTTACTTGCAAAAGCGAAGTAGCGTAGCTGATATAGTTTCTGACCGGACCACCGGAGGTGATCCGTATCTCGTTCTCATTTATTGGAGATTCAGGCTTTGGTTTTTCAACCCTGGTGTATCTATCCATAGTTCTATGCTCTTGCTGGTTTTTAGAGAGAAAAAAGTGAAAGTAGTAGAGAGAGAAAAACCCTTTCTTTAAAACCCTACGAGAAGAGAGAGAGAGAGATTAATTTAAGTAGAAGAGCTAAAACCTCTGAACAAGGCAGTCCTTTTAAAATCAGCCTTTTGGGTCACTTCCATCCCCTATTGGGTCCTCCAACATTTTCGCATTCACTTGTTGCAACTGAGCGTGATTTCACGTAACGTAGTGATTGGTTAGTGATTGTGAACTGAGCTATTGTATTGGTTCGTGAATCAACGAAAGTAGTCTTTGCTATTTCTGGCATTTCTTGGGCCAAAAGAAAGAAGGGACAGTTGTCCTTAAGAGTATTAGCAATGCTATTACGACTACTGCTGCTACTAGTAATAATAATAATAATAATAATTTAAAAAAACTTAAAAAATAAAATATTTCCATAAAATTGTATAGTAAAAAAATTAAAATACTATAAATAGAACAAAATTTATAAAAATAAGATATATTTTTAACATATGTCATAAAAGAATAAAAATTTAAAAATAATATTTTTATAAAGTAAAAAATAATAAAAATGAATTTTCAGAGAAGAAATAGTATTTTATATAATTTCTTTTAAATAATAATATTAATAATAAACTAAATTCAATTGGGTGAGTATTGTAAATAAACGGGATATTTATGTAATTATTTAAAATAATTTTTATTATAAAAATAATATAAAAGCTAAAAAAAATTATATTTTTATAAAAAGATTGATGTAAAATTTTAAAATACACCACTTCTAAATAAAATAATTTTTTTAAAAAAAATATCTCTTCTCTTAATACAATTAATATTCTACTTTAAATTTTTATTTTTTTAAACTTTATTATTAAATAAAAAATAATATTTTAAATTATTTTTTACTATATAAAAATCATAATTTTTTATAAAAAAATTAAATTTTAGTTATAAAAAATAAATACAAAAAAATATACAAAAATACATTAATAAAAATTAATAAATTTATTTTTAAATAAATTTTATATATTATAAACATAAAAAATATACAATTTATTTTGTAGATGTCTTATAGATGTATTGTAGATATTTTGTATATGTTATATTTTTATTATTTAAGTTTTATATTTTTTTATTAAATTATTGAATGTTACGTGAATGTTTTGAGAATAAAAAATTAAATAAATAAAATTAAATAAATATTAAAAATATTATGTAAGTGTGTTTTAAATTTGTGGTAAATATATTATTGATATATTGAAGATGTATTATAAATACATTTTATATTATTGAATATATATTTTATATATGTTATGTATATATTTATTTTTTATGTGTATATTAAAAATATGAAATAAAATATTTTAAATAAAAAATATAAATAAAATAAAATGGTAAAAAAATAAAAATAAAAAAATTACAAAAAATAGAAAAATCAACATTTTAAAGCTAAATTTAAAATAAATGAAAACGTAGAAAAAAAATACTCTTTGACATAGTATTTTAGAAAAAGTAAATGTCAGCATACCATGCAATATTTTCTAAATAAATAGAAAAAATAATTCTCTTTATCATATTTTTTTTAAATTTTTATTTTTTATTAAAAATATTTTAGTTATTTTATTATAAATTCATTATAAACTCATTATAAACAGTGTAAAATTTATAAATTTATTATAAACTCTTTATAAATTAATAAAAATTTGATATTTTGATAAATATTTTATAAATATGATAAATTTAAAATTATTTTTAATTTTTTTTTTAAATTTTGTCAAAAGTCTAAATAAATAAGTGTCAAAGCCCAATTGATTACTCAGCCTGCCATAGCAAACATGTTCAAGTCTATAACGCTTAATTTAACAAAGAGATCATCATTTTTTTAATTTTAAAAAAATATACTACATTTTAAGAATTTCAAAATATTTCCATTTAAAACTTAATTGGAAATATATCTACATGTACTTATGATATATTAGATATATACCGCTGAAAATAAATTTTTATAATTAAAAATTTAATAGTAATTTTTAAGAAAAATAAAATTAATAATTTTAAAAATATGTTTACTTTTAAAAAATTATTGCATAAAATCACCATGTAAATCGGTAATTTGATTACTCTCGAAGTATAAAATAAGATGGTAAGAATCTCCTCTCTTAACTAGATATCTTGAGTTCAAAATCTAAAAAAAAAAATTCTTTAAAATTGAGAAAAATACCTTTAAAATTAAGAAAGAGCATTTTATCCTTTAATAGGTCTGTCCAACACGAATTTAGATTAACCTATAATCTCTGAATTATAAAATACTGAATGATTATATATTTAAAATACTGAATAATTATATATATATATATATATATATATTACCCCCAACCGTCAAACCATGTCCATCCTCATGTCTCTTATTATTGTGAATATGTGACAATCGTGTAAATGTAAACCTCTGGCCACTCAAGCTAAATAAGAAGTGTATAATATATGTGTATATATATATTATGGGGCGTTTATTTCTCAATATTGTGCATAAGTCAGTGCGTCTTACAATTCTGAGTAGTAATTTAATCAATAAGCAGCTTTAGTTTTATCCATGCTTGCCCAGACGAAGAAGTCTTGGATTGAAACATGAACAAACACCTGCCCTTTATCCAATTTCAATGCTCTGTAATATGAATTGCTGAGTTCAAGCTGCTGACCTTTTCTTACCGATAAGCAAGCTCCCGCAGATCAAGAACATTTCTCCAGCTATATTTACATCATCTTTCTAAAGCAACAAGTGAAATTTCTCTATATATGTATTTCGAGTCTGGATTATACCTCTCTGTCAAATTAGCTTTCAAGAATTAGAAATTATATATGAACTTAGAGATATTACTAACTAGAAAAATTAGCACAGATACCACTAATGATTTTCTCACAACATACAATAGCTAAAGGGTGAAAGCGTAAGAAATATTTAACAGACTTCCATATCCTATTTATTCCCTCCTGTTTACAAAGATGAACTTAATCAATAAAATGAGTATATTACGAGTTATAAAGTTCTAAATAAAATCAATTTCCACAAACAAGAAAGTGTTTTGGGGTTCAAAGTCCAGACAACGTGTTCAATGCAATTCGAGCTTTAGACAGAAAAACTTGAGATTGAGTTTTCTCCAACTGCAGGAAAATGATGGGACAAGATAAAAGATATTTGGAATTACTTTCACTCAACAATTTAGACTATTTAGGCATTCATATTAACCTTTTTTCCCATTCAGGATTTCTATTTAAAATTTTCATATCCAGGAAAATTCTAACTTTACTACTATTTATATCAGGAATTATCTTAATTTTACCATTCCTTTTTTTTGAACCATTAATTTTACCATTCCTATTACAGTAAAAGGGTTTATTTTGGAAGTGGTTCTTATTGGAGACGAATCATTAGTTTCCTACCAATCGTTGAATAAGAATATTGAACTTTCAAAAGATCAGTTATCTTCTTTTTGCGCTTTTTTTTTCCCTTGGTTCTACATCAGCATGCTGGTTTCAGAAAGCTTGGTGATAAGAGATCCAACATTCATGCCGAAGATATCAACATGTTTGAAAAACTATAAATTTTTCTAGTGAAATCTAAGATAGTGGCCTAAAAGGTTGACGAATTTATAAATCAAATAATATTTGATGACTGATATCCAGAGCACAACACAAACCCCATAAATATGCAATTTAAACAGCTCACAGTGCTTATCGTAAATCTCAACTATCACACAGAATCCAAGCATTACAATTCACAAACTCTAATTAGCAACCACACGAACAATGCAACCAACAAAACTTGAGAACATATAAGAAGATAATAAAAAAAGAGTTCAGAGTTGAAAGAAATGAAGACCTGTATTGTGATTTGTGAGGCAAGATATAAGTAGGGAAACTTCAAGGCCACTTCAAGGAACTACTAATTAGTCCGTAATAACTAAGATTTCTTGGGGTTTTGGGAGGGCAGGAAATGAAATCAGGTCAACCAATTGGAAGTTTTCCAAATGGCTGCTCGTTAAATCCAATTCCAGTTATTTATACAACTCAACTCAACTCAACAAAACCTTAAATCCAAATTAATTGAAGTCGGCTATATAATTTTTTTTTTATATGGAGCAATTGCGGGCTATATCTTTGGAGAAATGTAGAGACATAAGATTAGAGTTGTAAATGAATCAAGTTACTTGAGCTCAGCTTAAGTCTTGGCTCGGTAAAGCTCGTTCAGGCTCGAACTCGAACTGCCCGTTTGTTAAATGAGCCAAGCTCAAGTTAAGAAATACTCGGCTCGTTAGCTCATGAACTGGCTCATTTAAAAAGTTTGTGAGTTAAACTCGTAAGCTAGCTCATTTAATGTATTTATTTAAAAATATATATAATTTATTTTTTATATATTAAACTATTTACGTGAATTATATTAATTTTTTGACTAATTTAATTTATATAGTTTATTATTATATGGTATATATGATAAATAAATTAAATAATATACCATATAAAATAGATTAGTAATTTATAGTAAAATATAACATTATAGTAATTCAATATTTTATTTTTGTTAATATATAATCATACTGTTTATCTTTCATAAAAATATTAATTTTAATATATCATTTATGAAAATATAGAAAAGATGAATAAAAATGAAAACTGAAATCAGTTTATTAAGTTCGTTAAACTTATTTAAATCAAGCTCGAGTTCAAGCTTGAGATACATGATATATGAGCTGGCTCGACACAAGCTCGGGCTCGAATCGAGTTCGAGTTCAAACTCGACTATTTTATAATGAGCCGAGCTTGAGTTTTTCAAAGCTTGGCTCGATTACAGCCCTACATAAGATCATTCTAAACTACTTTTGTCTAAGTTATTTATAACATTCATTTAAAACTAATTGATAGCAGTAGTAGTTATAGTCACCTCATTTTCATGACAATTATTCCTTAAGAAAATTGAAGCCTCAACAAAGACACAAACTAGCCAAATCAAATATTACTAGACTCAGCCTACCTTGATGGCAAGGGCATTAATTACACACTTCAACTTTTGCATTTAACAGAAACTGGTTTATTCCATAAGACTATGGTGCAAGTAACCCCATTCAATTACAACTCCAATTAGTGGCAGTTAATATGAGTATCTTGTTATTACTAAACATGGCTTGCAAGTGTTGCACAGCAAAACAATTAATGATGACCAAGTGAATTTATATCAACAAGAACCTTTTAGGAGATAAACTGAAATGATTAACAAGTATCCAGAAAAGCAAATATATTTAGGCATAAACAACTACCAACAAAGTACTAAGAACATATTTTGATCATGAATCTTTGTTATGACATCAGATTTTCAAGCCAATAAATATTATGCATCAAAAAGATTTTCAGACCAAAAAGATTCTCCAATAAATATTATGGAGAATCTGGAAATTGTCTAGAAAATTTAAAAAACCTTGATTAGGAAAGTGCATGGTGAAGTCAAGTTTTTGCTCCAAAAGATAAAGGGAAAGAAAGCAGAGCAAAATCCCAATTCCAGTCTAAGAAAAAATTTACCCGGTAATAATTTGTAATAACACCCCACCCTACCATATCTGCAGAATTAAAAGTTTTGACTAATTTGATTACACCAGAACTGCATGTTATAGTCCTGTATGTATGACATTCAATAAATCATAGAGGATGAAGATAACTTTATCCTTGATCAGAATGCACCCAGGGACATGGTAAAACAAGCAACTTAACCTGAAATTATGAAGCCTAAGGCAAGTAGCCATTTTATAAGGGTGTGATTCAAAAACCATATTCAAAATCAGATTTAATTGCTGCAGTCTGTTCACCAAAATAAAGATAATTCAAGTTATCACCGAAATACCCTTTAAATAAAACAACGATAAAGGATATGCTAAATGGGCCAAGACAATAAAACAAGAAAAACAAAAAGGAAAATATTGAATGACAGGATCTAGGCATACCGTATAGACAAGCTAATCAATCATCAGACATGGGCTCCACCAGTCCAATTTCTTCCTCTTCATCCAGAAAAACATCGTGTGGCAAAACTGTAGAACAAAAACTGATAACTTTATGAAACTTATTAACAGGTGATGGCAATTGGGGAACTCTCCTCCAGCTACATTTGCCGGACTCACTGCTAATCTCACAAATACAAGCAGGATACTTCTTATGATACTCCTCATTAAATACATAAATAAGATTGCCCATTCCAACACATTTCAAGCTGGCAAACTTATCATCTTCCTCGATATCGACCAACCCATAAAGCAAATCCTGAGGCATAATCGCAATTTCACTGAATTCCATGTTTTTCTCATCAATCTTCCATAAATTGAAAGATGGCCCTCGTGGCCCATTACACATACCAGCTAAAACAAGCATTTCTTGACAAGCAATCAAGAAAGCAAAAAGCACACCAGGTGGTCTCAAAGTTTGGACTTGACTCCATACAAGATTATCCAAATCGAAAAAAGAAACAAAGAAAGTGTATATTCCAAAGACATAAAATCTGCCTTTGAATAGGGCAGACGATAAAGTCTGAGATGAATTACCAGAGCGAAAATCAGCAGGCAAAGGAGGACAAATATCCCAAGAATCAGAAGAAGGGTTATATATTTCAACAGCCAATCGATCCTCAATATCGACCAAGTTACCAATAAATCTAACACCACCAACAACAATAAATTGGGGCTTAGAGATAGAGGAATTGAATGATTGAGAAGTAGTATTATGATCAAAGAAAACACCCACAAGCGGATTGATTCTGGAAAATCGAAGAGAAGAAGTGGATTTCCAAAGGGGTTTGAGAACAGGGGAAAAGGAAAAAGAAGGAGCAGTGGAAAATAGAAATCCATTAGAACCAATGAAATCGCGAGAAGGGAATGGAAAAGAAGGAAGGCAAAACCAATAATTAGAAGAGGGATCGAAGGCGAAAGCCTGGTTGTTCTTGGAGGAGGTGTTGTGAAGACCATGGAGGAAGAACCAAGGAAGGTGGTGGTGAGGAAGGGAAGGGAAAGAAGGGGCCGAAACAAGAGAATACCAGAACTTGCAGACGGCGGAGGCACGGATGAGGGAAGGGATGGGGAGGTGGGAAAGTATTAGCTCTGTAAGGTCAGTGTTTAGGGAAGTGAAGGGTTCCGACATTGGAGGGTGTCAGAGGAAAACAGAGAAGCAGAGGAAAGTAGAGAGAGAGAGAGAGGAGATGGTAGTTGTGAAGGTTGTTGAGAACGTGAGTGGAGAACAGAGGAGGATGGCAGTGGTAAAGAAAAAAATTAGGAGGTTAATTTGTTTTTATTTATTATATGTTGAATTTTTTAATGGTGAAAAAAATATTTAAAATATATCTAAAATTTTCGAGATTAAATTAAATTTTATTGGCATACTAATACATATCCTAAAGATAAAAGTATATCTCTAGACCTAGAATCATTTCTCTTTTTCAAATGTAATATTTAAAAAAATATAAATTGTATTGTTTTTATAATTGAACCAATATATATACATATACACAGTTGAATCGAATTTTAAAAAGTTTAAATTTAATTCAATATAAAATAATTGAGTTCTTATTTAAACTCGAACCGAATCTAATTTTATATTAATTTAATTTATACATTATGTATTTCCAATTTAAGTTTGTCGTTGAGCTCAATTTAACTTAATTTAACTAATTTAATGAGTTAATTTTAATTTTAATTTTTATTCATCTTTTATACCTTTTTAGAATAAGAATACTAAAAAAATAAATAATATGATTATATTTATATTGACAAAAATAAAATAATGTATTACTGTTATATTTTATTATAAATTATTAAGTTTTTAATATTTTTTACTAATAAATATTGTATTAATTTTGCTTAGTATTAAATAAATATTAATATTCATAATTTAAAAATATAATATATGAAAAAAAATTTGAATAAAGTTTGTTAAATTGAATTATTATGTGTTATCAAAATTGTTTATTTTATATTATTTAATTATTTATCATATATAACACATATTAATAAATTATATAAATTAAATTTAGTTAAAAAATTAATATATTTAAAGGCATAATTTAATGTATAAATTGAATTATACATATTTTTAATCTAGTATAATAAATGAGTTAAGTAGCAAATTTAACTTTTGAATCTTTTAAATGAGTAAATTTACGAGCCTAATAAGTTAAGTATTTTTTAATTTAGATTTGACTTATTTAATAAATAAACAGCTGAAACTCAAATTTAAATGAGCATTTATCGAGTTGAGACTCAAATCGAACTTGAATAAGTTAGTCCATTTACTACAATTTATAAAATTATCTCTAAACAAAAAGGATTATTAAAGTGGAATTTCTAATTGGAATATTGTTTTTATCAAATTTTTAATTAGTTGAAGTTCTATACTTCTAGGTGATCATTGAATATTGACATTTAAATAGATGAAATCATTCTCTCGTGGGTTTCATTTTCATTAATATTAATAAATATTAGAAATTTTCATCATTAAAAATGAAATTAAAAAAAATCTAAATTACTTGTTAAGTGAATGGTGATGATAACAGCCTGTCTCCCTCTAACATACACACTTTGCATTCATATTTTCAGGTTAAGATAACAAAACAATAGTTTTAAAAATAATAGTTTTACTTTTTTGTTTTTAAATATTATATATAAAAAAATATTATATATCTTTTTGCTCCTATAATTATTTGGAAAAATTATCTCTTATCAGTTTTTACATATTTTATTATAAATTTTTTAGTTATTTTATAAAAATCTATATTAAACTCATAATAAATTTATAAAAATTATTAAAATATAATAAAATTATAATAATCCATATAAAATGAATAAATTTATAAATTAATCACAAATTTTGATAATTTTGAAAATATAATAAATTTATATTTTTTTATTTTTTTTGACAATTTGGTAAAGAACCCTCATTATTTTTAAAAATAAATTATTAGAATGTGAACTCCTCATAATTAATTTCATTAAAACTTATGATTGATCAATTAACTAATAATATAAGGACAATGATATTATTATTATTATTATTATTATTATTATTATTATTATTATTATTAGTTAATTTAAAAAACTATATAGAAATCAATTAAGTTTAATTTAATTCAATTAATGGCGGGGATGGAAATAGAACATTGATTGGGCCCCCAATTATTATGATGCATTTACTTGGTTTTGTGACCTCCAACTGCATATTGTGATCAAACATTATAATCCTTCAGTTTAAAGAAAATTACAGAACAATCCTTAATTTAAGTTATTTCACATATAGGCCACTTACTATCTTACCTAATTAAAATAACAATTTTTTTTTCTCAATTTAATGCATACATTACACAAATTTTAATTATCTATTTATTTTGATTTTGGGTGGTAACCGGTAAGATAGTTTTTTTTTATTATTTCAAACTCGATTAATATTTTTTTATTAGTTATATTCATATTAAATCTTATTAAAAAATATTCATATATTAATATATTTCAATCTGAATTGATTTGGGTATTAAATTATAAATTTAAACATGTTCTATGTAACACCCCGATACCCCATATAAATACTGTACATATACCAGGTACACATACAATATGTATATAGAGTATAAGAATGTCACTTTTCATCACCATTATAACTCTTTACTTTAATTTTTAAAACCATAATACATTTAAATCATATGAAAGTATTTACAAAATGGTTATTCTTATCATGGTAATACATAAATATAAGTTACATTGTTTCTTCCAAAGATTCATTTATACAAATGAATACATTCTTATGAAAATACAGTATAATTACATGCATGCACCACCATCTAGTTGGTCTCGAACTACACTTGTCCTCGTTGTGACATAGTAGCTTATCTCCAGCTTCATCACCTATATACCTGCGCGATTAAGATAACCGCGCTAAGCTCGAAAGCTTAGTAGTACAAGTAACCATTAAAATATACAATATAAAGGAAACATACCTCATATGTTTAGTCTCATGTTTTAACATTTTCTTACTCTGTTTTCCCCTTTTTCAATGCATTCTTCATATAATCCTATTAACCTTATAGAGGATATACATATACACATATAACATAACCATCAAACATAATTCAATAAATTGATAGAACCTTCATATTATGATACTTACCAATTTCACCTCATACATATCATATATATCATTTTATACTTTATAATCGCATATTGCATATAACTTCACAAACCATATCTCCTTTCAATAATTCATGTATGTTATATAATCATATCACTAACCACAATTCATCATTCACAACTCACATTTCCAACAAAGGCAACATAGATCCCATTACTCATTTATTTCAACTTGTATATACATCACATTAACAACAAAGACAGACTCGGGCCCAAAAGACACTAATATGTCATTCAAAGTTCAGAGTTAATGCTTTGGTTTTGTTATCACATTTATCAATATCATATACCCAACTAGGCTCCAAGGATTAAGTTCAACCAAGCTTCAAGGGGAGCAAAGCATGCTAAGCTTCTACCCAACTTGGCTTCAAGAACTAACCCAACCTAGCTTCAAGGGTGGTAACATCTCAATTAGGCTTCAAGGATTCAATCCAACCTAACTTCAAGAGATTGTTACACTTATTAGGCATGCCACCAACAACAAAACTCTGAAAATGAATAACACATTAGCCACACAATTCATTTATTATTTCATTATCAATTTCATTCTCATTCTCATCATCATTTACATCATCATAGCCAACCACAATGGCATCATTTAGGCAAAACATGCCTCATTTATCTCATTCTCAATATCACAGCCAACCACAATGGCTTTATACATCATCACCTCTCAATTTACATTTCATATTCCATCACAATATCACATTTCATAGTTCACCACAATATCACATTATCACATTTCATAGTTCATCACAATATCACATTATCACATTTCATAGTTCATCACAATATCACATTATCACATTTCATAGTTCATCACAATATCACATTATCACATTTCATAGTTCATCACAATATCACATTATCACATTTCATAGTTCATCATTGATATTTATATACATAATCATTCATTACTCAAATATGCACAATCAATTGCATTACCATATAAATTGGAATACACATCATACAAATCATATCCTCACATCTTTCACATTTCATAACATATATATATTGAATGCCTTCACATCTTATATGTATTAATGTATTATCATATCTCTTATCTTTTCATTGCATATACAATATTAATATTTATTTTAACAATATACTTATATGCAATCCAATAGGGTTTTGTACTTACCTCTAAAGAACTCACTCCCATATAACTTCTCTTCCATAGATCTTTCAATACTTGGATTAGGGCAATTCCATCTCTTAAAACCTAATCCAAAAGTAATCATACACACTCACTTAGAAATACACATGAGGTAATACAAATAAGAATCAATTAGGGCAAACTCAACACATGACACGCTCATCAACACGGGCGTGTCCCTGATCGTGCCCTAACTCCACAACACATAAACATTGACACGCTCATAACCACGGGCGTGTCACTGGGCGTGTAATACATTATGTATCTCAAAAACATCAACACGTCCAATCAACAAGAGCGTGCTCATGGTCGTGTCAATTCTCCAAACTCACAGTAGCTATGACACGCTCAATAACACGGGCGTGTTACTGATCGTGTCAATTCTACTGCCACACAGAACTTATGACACGCTCAATAACATGGGCGTGTCACTGCTCGTGCTACCAACTCCAGAAAACAGAACCAACGACACGCCTAACAAACTGGCCGTGTCTCTGGGCGTGTCCGGCTAAAAACCCAGATTCCGGTCAACACACAACAACATCCAACAATACCCATCTTTTTATCATTACTCACTTCAAACAATCTTCATCAAACACACCCAAAAACCATAACAAACTTACCAAAACATCAACAACACTCAAAACACACACCAATCATCATTATAAACATCATTCATATACCAATTTATCAAATCCCCAAATTTCATTAAACTCAACCCTTATTCAACAATTCATCATCATCTTCATAAATAATCATATTATCATCATCTAAATACCAAATCAACACATATATATACTTAAATCTTTCAATATCATCATCATCACACATCAACCATACCAAACCCAACTCAAACAATGAAAATCAATTTAAAGAAATAATTACTTACTTGAATCCTTTATCAAATCTTCATCTCTATCATCAAATCTCTTGAATTCCTTAAGAAATTTGGTAAGAAAATCACATCTTTCTCTCTTTCTCTCTCTCTCTCTCTCTCTCTCTCTCTCTCTCGGCCAAGAAGAACGAAGAAGACGAAGAAGGAGTAGAAGGAAGAAGAAGTTTCTACTTCTTTCCTTTGTCCTTATCCATATATATATATATATAATAATAATAATAATAATAATAATAATAATAATAACAATAACAATAACAATAACAATAGTAATAATAATAATACTTTAAATCTCCACCACATATTCTTTCTTTGATTTTCTTCTTCTCTTTTCTTTTTGTCTTTATTATTATTATTATTATTTAGTTATACAAATATATATACAACTCACTTATCCTTCACCATTATATATATCCCATGTATATGTGATGTATATGTATATGTCTTACATATATTATCCTTATATTTCACATATACACATATACATTAAATCCAAATACAACAATAATAACTCCAAAACTCTTAGGGTCTATTCCGGGATATTACAATTCTCTCCCCCTAAAAAAAATTTCGTCCTCGAAATTACTCAGTACAATAACATTCCATTCTTACCAATACACCATTTAAAATTTTCATCAAATCACATAGTTTGCACTCTCCCCCTTAGAGTCAATTATATTATTCAATTCCACAACTTGTCACGATAAAAATCTTTATACCTTATTACATTCTCATCCAATATTCAAAATAACTCATTATACTCTCAAATACCTTATCTATATGCAAAAATTCAATCATCCTTTAACATACTTATGTTACATTCCATTATTACATTCAAAATATTTTATCACTTCATCTCTTTATAACTATTCTCTTAACTTTAACTTTCAAGATCATAAACTTATATCTTAATATTAATTATCCCATCATTACAATCATCCTTACAAACAAACATTTATCAAACCTTCATTGATAATAATATTCTTATTTCTCATACACTTCATTCCTTCTCTAGTATTTTCTCACTTAACATCAATATTAATACAATGCTTTTGAACTTACTTTACAGGAAATCAACTTCTTCCCTTTTCTCATCATTAAAATTGATATAATTCAATTAATTCATGTCCGTTCATCTATCAAAATTTTACATTGTATACATCATTATTTATCTCTTATGCCTTTAGCACAACCATACATATTAAATCTCAATAATAATTCACAATTATAGCAAAAATCCAGATCAATTGATTTATTCTCCACAATATCTTAACATCATAATCTTGTTTTATTCAAATCAATAGTTCACTTGTCTAAATTTATCATGAATAACCATCCACTTTAATTTATCTTTCAATATACACATAGTTTATCTTTCATTATCTCAATACAATTCCACCAAATTTCATAATTATCTCATACCATGCTTATCATTCATAGTTTACTCACTCAAATTTTAAACCCATCCACTTATTCACCGTATACCATAAACATAATCAATATAGCTCTCAAACACATTCTGCAATCTTCTTTCATTATCATCTTCTCACTTATCATATCATTACTATATTAACAATAATTACCTTTTTCTCACATTACTCATAACTTAAAGTATTTCCACAATTCTCTTTCTGTCTTTTCTTTTCCAGAATTATAACCAAATTGCTAACACAAAAACCATAAAATACACTTCATCAATCATAACCGTTAATCATGTTTCTAGAAACATAATTATCAATCTTACCAAAGTAGTATTACAGTTATACTTTCTTAGTCTCAATTCTGTGGATAACAAAGTTAATCGGCCAAATACCATAAATACACTATATGGCCATAGGAGATTAATGATCACATCTGAAACTTATAAATCAATACTGTTCCTCTATTATTTTATTTCCAACTTTCCAATTATACTACTAAGTTGCATCACAAATATAATATCTCCATTCTCCAAACTTTACTACATCCAAAATTAACATATGTCAACTCTATCTCAACACAATTTACTCTTAATTATTTGATCACCATTTGCATGTCTCATATACAACAATATTATCCTTAACCTCTCCTTCACACATCATTCAATCTTATACAGATCTTACATAAATTTCATTCTTTATACTTTCTTTTTCCCTTATAATTTCTTATTAAATTTATATACACAGAACATTTCCTCACACAAGTACTTTGGCTCATAACATTTATGATAGCCAAATTCAGTTATTATCATAACAATATTACTATCCACCATTTCCCAAATTAATCCTTATTTCCATAACCATTTCACTATCCAACATTTCTTAAGTTTATTCTTATTTTCATTTCATCACATACTCTTTACGTCAATCAAGGCCTAATCTCTCTTAGGTCCACTACTACATGCAATGTCATTTCCAATATACATCAAATATGCAATTATATAACACATCCATAGATCACATTCACAATGTGATTTACTTTCCACATTTCTTACATTATACAATTACATTCATATCAAAAACTCATTCCACATTTTCTATACATGTATACACATAATCATACAATGATATTTAATTCCTCTTTTACATATTTTCAACACAATTTAACATTTTACTATTCCGTGAACAACATCATTTTTATCCCTTTTTGACATGACTTAAGTTGTTTATCAACCCAACACATATACATTATCACCATGATATTACTTCACAAAATCTTAGTCACGCTACTAAGGTGACATCCCTCTCACATATATTTTTAAAATGCATTAGTATACCATCTATACATCCATTTGTTTATTCTTCAATACATAGATATATATATATATATATTACTCACATATCTATACACATGTACATTACATCCACTCATATATACATTGAGCTCAATAATCTCTTTATACTCTCCAAGTCTAATTATGACAAATCTCAATTTCTTAAATCCACATTGATCCATCCCATTTCTTACTGTCAATATTATCCCATGACCTAGCTTTGCTCAGGTTTGTCAATGCAAGCATAATCATTCTCATACTATCAATCACATTATTCAATTTAGTAGTACTCTCATATACAGTAATATTCATTCCACAAGCTCATGGGTTTAACTTACATTAAGATTATCAATACTCAAATAGTCTTTACCCAAATTCCATTAACACTATAATTTCACAACTTACTACTTTACTTAAACTTCCATTCACTCATCTTATGTTCTTAATATCAACTTAAAAAAAAACATCTTATATATACACATTACAAAACAACCTCAAAGTATATTCTTTTCACAAATATTAAAGCTCATTTCCAAAAATCTAATTATCACATCTTTCCACCATTAATATGAGCTTTAACAACACTCAAGCGTATCACATTTCTAACATTAAAATCACAATATTTGCATTTAAAACAGCAATGCAACAACACCATTATATTTCCTTATTTAACCAACATCATCTCTTTTTCTTTTAAAAACTTTAACTTTACATATTCAAATCATAAATGGTCAAACTTTGTCTATACCCATCAACTCATTCAATATACCACCATACTCTCTTCATTTAAATAACATAACTTTCAATATTCACAATTCGACATTATTTCCTCTGTCTAGCAAACTCAACATAAACTTTCTTATAAAGAGGTTTAAAGTATAGAAGAAAGAGTACATACTCTTATCTTAATTTGATTTTCAACTCATTTCCAACTTTATTTTCCTTTCCATTTCTTTATTTTTCAATTCATATTATGTCATACATAATATTACTCATAAACATCAATATTACATTCCATGTTGCACATGACATAACATTTTTCATATGTCTCATCAACATGCATATTTCACATTACATTTCGTAATTCGTTTCTCATAAATAATCAGGCACTATGCCTCAATTATAATTCATTTCCAACATCATTGCCAACAATCATGGTTTCTTCTCACATCAACATAGTATACACATATATCATCAACTATATTAAACATCTCATGTAACACAAATATTTTACAAATCATATTATGCCACATCTGAGACCAACCTAGGTGTTAATGCATGTGCATGTATCAAAATTTTCATTCTTTTTATTTTCATCTATCATCATTTTTTTTTTAAACTTTTCTTTGTAAATTTACTTAGGCCGAGAATCTCGAAACCTAAGCTCTGATACCAAAATAATTGTAACACCCCGATACCCCATATAAATACTGTACATATACCAGGTACACATACAATATGTATATAGAGTATAAGAATGTCACTTTTCATCACCATTATAACTCTTTACTTTAATTTTTAAAACCATAATACATTTAAATCATATGAAAGTATTTACAAAATGGTTATTCTTATCATGGTAATACATAAATATAAGTTACATTGTTTCTTCCAAAGATTCATTTATACAAATGAATACATTCTTATGAAAATACAGTATAATTACATGCATGCACCACCATCTAGTTGGTCTCGAACTACACTTGTCCTCGTTGTGACATAGTAGCTTATCTCCAGCTTCATCACCTATATACCTGCGCGATTAAGATAACCGCGCTAAGCTCGAAAGCTTAGTAGTACAAGTAACCATTAAAATATACAATATAAAGGAAACATACCTCATATGTTTAGTCTCATGTTTTAACATTTTCTTACTCTGTTTTCCCCTTTTTCAATGCATTCTTCATATAATCCTATTAACCTTATAGAGGATATACATATACACATATAACATAACCATCAAACATAATTCAATAAATTGATAGAACCTTCATATTATGATACTTACCAATTTCACCTCATACATATCATATATATCATTTTATACTTTATAATCGCATATTGCATATAACTTCACAAACCATATCTCCTTTCAATAATTCATGTATGTTATATAATCATATCACTAACCACAATTCATCATTCACAACTCACATTTCCAACAAAGGCAACATAGATCCCATTACTCATTTATTTCAACTTGTATATACATCACATTAACAACAAAGACAGACTCGGGCCCAAAAGACACTAATATGTCATTCAAAGTTCAGAGTTAATGCTTTGGTTTTGTTATCACATTTATCAATATCATATACCCAACTAGGCTCCAAGGATTAAGTTCAACCAAGCTTCAAGGGGAGCAAAGCATGCTAAGCTTCTACCCAACTTGGCTTCAAGAACTAACCCAACCTAGCTTCAAGGGTGGTAACATCTCAATTAGGCTTCAAGGATTCAATCCAACCTAACTTCAAGAGATTGTTACACTTATTAGGCATGCCACCAACAACAAAACTCTGAAAATGAATAACACATTAGCCACACAATTCATTTATTATTTCATTATCAATTTCATTCTCATTCTCATCATCATTTACATCATCATAGCCAACCACAATGGCATCATTTAGGCAAAACATGCCTCATTTATCTCATTCTCAATATCACAGCCAACCACAATGGCTTTATACATCATCACCTCTCAATTTACATTTCATATTCCATCACAATATCACATTTCATAGTTCACCACAATATCACATTATCACATTTCATAGTTCATCACAATATCACATTATCACATTTCATAGTTCATCACAATATCACATTATCACATTTCATAGTTCATCACAATATCACATTATCACATTTCATAGTTCATCACAATATCACATTATCACATTTCATAGTTCATCATTGATATTTATATACATAATCATTCATTACTCAAATATGCACAATCAATTGCATTACCATATAAATTGGAATACACATCATACAAATCATATCCTCACATCTTTCACATTTCATAACATATATATATTGAATGCCTTCACATCTTATATGTATTAATGTATTATCATATCTCTTATCTTTTCATTGCATATACAATATTAATATTTATTTTAACAATATACTTATATGCAATCCAATAGGGTTTTGTACTTACCTCTAAAGAACTCACTCCCATATAACTTCTCTTCCATAGATCTTTCAATACTTGGATTAGGGCAATTCCATCTCTTAAAACCTAATCCAAAAGTAATCATACACACTCACTTAGAAATACACATGAGGTAATACAAATAAGAATCAATTAGGGCAAACTCAACACATGACACGCTCATCAACACGGGCGTGTCCCTGATCGTGCCCTAACTCCACAACACATAAACATTGACACGCTCATAACCACGGGCGTGTCACTGGGCGTGTAATACATTCTGTATCTCAAAAACATCAACACGTCCAATCAACAAGAGCGTGCTCATGGCCGTGTCAATTCTCCAAACTCACAGTAGCTATGACACGCTCAATAACACGGGCGTGTTACTGATCGTGTCAATTCTACTGCCACACAGAACTTATGACACGCTCAATAACATGGGCGTGTCACTGCTCGTGCTACCAACTCCAGAAAACAGAACCAACGACACGCCTAACAAACTGGCCGTGTCTCTGGGCGTGTCTGGCTAAAAACCCAGATTCCGGTCAACACACAACAACATCCAACAATACCCATCTTTTTATCATTACTCACTTCAAACAATCTTCATCAAACACACCCAAAAACCATAACAAACTTACCAAAACATCAACAACACTCAAAACACACACCAATCATCATTATAAACATCATTCATATACCAATTTATCAAATCCCCAAATTTCATTAAACTCAACCCTTATTCAACAAGTCATCATCATCTTCATAAATAATCATATTATCATCATCTAAATACCAAATCAACACATATATATACTTAAATCTTTCAATATCATCATCATCACACATCAACCATACCAAACCCAACTCAAACAATGAAAATCAATTTAAAGAAATAATTACTTACTTGAATCCTTTATCAAATCTTCATCTCTATCATCAAATCTCTTGAATTCCTTAATAAATTTGGTAAGAAAATCACATCTTTCTCTCTTTCTCTCTCTCTCTCTCTCTCTCTCTCTCTCTCGGCCAAGAAGAACGAAGAAGACGAAGAAGGAGTAGAAGGAAGAAGAAGTTTCTACTTCTTTCCTTTGTCCTTATCCATATATATATATATAATAATAATAATAATAATAATAATAACAATAACAATAACAATAACAATAGTAATAATAATAATAATACTTTAAATCTCCACCACATATTCTTTCTTTGATTTTCTTCTTCTCTTTTCTTTTTGTCTTTATTATTATTATTATTATTTAGTTATACAAATATATATACAACTCACTTATCCTTCACCATTATATATATCTCATGTATATGTGATGTATATGTATATGTCTTACATATATTATCCTTATATTTCACATATACACATATACATTAAATCCAAATACAACAACAATAACTCCAAAACTCTTAGGGTCTATTCCGGGATATTACATTCTAAGTTGTATTACATATTATTTGATTCAGCCTCAATGAAAATCGGATTAGTTAGAACACTTAAAAACTTGACATGGTTTTTAATGCTTATATTTTTCTCTTAAAATTTCTTAATAGGCTAAAAAAATTATATAACACAGAAGCATTTTAGTTTTTAGGGCAAAGAGACAAATCAGAGGAGATTTTTTTAAAAAAATATGGAAAAAACGCATTAAAAAATATTTTATTAATTTAGTGATATAAAATTTATTTATCCATATTACAATATTAAAATTTTAATATCTAATAATATTTATTAGTTTTACTATATTAATACTTGAGTGATCAAATGTGTTCACTATAATATAAAATATCATGATTAAATTACGATATCTAATTCTAGCTTACAAGTTTTTTTTATAATATTGTTCTTCTGGCTAATTTAATGAATATGTTTATTTTAGTTTTTTTTTTTTTAAAAAAAGGGAGCATTAGCTTATAGCTATTTTAGGTAAGGAGTCGCATTAAAAATTTACCAAAAGTCAGGATCCAATAGGAAAATGCCAAAGTGGATGACTGGCTGTTTTAAGTTTGGTGACTTTTAAGCATAGTGGACTTCAATTTGGACCAAAAATCTACTTCTTTTTTTTTTTTGAACTGAGAACCAAAATTCTACTTTGAGCTTGTCCAATCTGATTTAAGGTTGTCTAATATGATTTTTTTTTAATTTCTTAAAAAATACTTTAAAAAATGAAATTATTTTTATTCACTTTCTTTTTCTTTTAAAAAATATTTGCTTTTTTAATTTTAAATTTTAAAAATATATCACTTTCAAAATATATATTTAATATACTGAAAATAAACAAAAGTTATAAAGTATTTTTGAAAAAATAAAAATATATATATATTTTTTCAGAATGTTTAGTATGGAGAGGGGATGAATTTTGACCCACGTGACCGTTTCATCTAAATTCATTCGTCTAAATTTCATTATTGTGTTATTTGAATTAACATACAATTAATAATTAAAAAATGATTAAGTATAGGTTATTTAAATTTAAAGTATTTAAATCTACGATTAACACCTCAATAACTCAATTTTATAAACATTATATTATTAATGCTTGGATGAAGCTACTGCATTGTCGGACTCTAAATTTATATCTTAGAACAGGGTGAATTGTGGTTAATACTGATGGTTGTTCTTTGAAAATTAGGAGTAAAATTTATTGTACATTTAGTAGAGTTTCATTCAGCACAAGTTAAGTTTTTCTTAGATGTTGATATGGTGGGAGTCATTTGGCCAAGAGGATATGGTTAATGGGTTTAAGTCTCTCCCTAATTAAAAAAAAAATAAATCAATTTTATGTATTTAATAAAAAATAATTAACTCCATTAAAATTTGTAAAAATAAAATTAATCTCATAATATATCATTTTTTAATTAACTATATATAAGGGGTTTGCTAAAATTTAAATTTAATATTTAATAGGAAACAACAATATTTCTAACTTCCTAGCTACCAAGCCAAAACTTATTATTAAAACTACCATATACAAAATTATTAAAACTACTTAGTGTTTATTTATAATTTTGGTTCCTACTTAATTTTTCATTAGTAAAGTTAAAAAATGGAGTCAATTTTAAAAATTTTAGTCGACCACTAAACTATTTAAACAATTTTGCTAAATGTATATGTAAATTATATTTATAATTTAGAATGTCTTATACCAAATTTTGTATTTAAATTTCAAGTCAATTGTTTTATAATATTAAATATAAATCTTACTGAATTGATTATACATATATATAGTTAAGAAAAAATTGTTTGTGTGCATATAAAATTTTTCAAGGGATTTATTAAGTTGATAATTTTTCATATAGATTATAAATCAGCAAAAGAAATTATACAAACATAAAAAAAATCGTAAATATATATCAATCCGTGGATCAGTCCAGCATACATATATTAATGTATTTACTTATTCATATAAAAATAAATTTTTAATAGAAAAATTACATTATGTAGTATATTTTTAATTTTTTTTCAAAAATATTTTGTCTTTTTAGTATATTGTTAATATATCAAATACATACTCAATGTAGACTTTTAAAAATAGAGTATATAATATGTCTCTGAAAAATAATATTTTTACAATTTAAACTTTAAAAAATAGTATTTTTGAAATAGAAATAGAAGAAGAAAAATATATATTTTTAAAAATATTTTTATTTTTTAGGATATTTTTAAAGAAACCCCTTATATATATTACTTTTTTTTTAATATATAATAAACTTAATATTTAAATTTAATAAAATGATAATAATTGACATGTAAGGGTATTTTAATAAAACATACAACAAATAAAAGTGTGATAAAACTTTTAAAATATTAGCGGTAGTTTATAATTACACTGATTTTACTTGGGCCTATAATTTAAAAATCATATCATAATATATTAGAAAAGTTGCATTTTTGATATTATAGCTATATACATGATTATTCTTATTTTTATTTTAAAAATTAGGTGAGTTGATCCGACCCGATTCAAAATACACAAATCAACTTGAATTTGACCTTTTTTTGTTGTTGTAAATTTTACAAGATACACGGCATTTGTTTCTTATTTTTAGTTTTATGGCTATATATATATATATATATATATTTTTTACATTTCTATGCTTTTATGTTTTTAGATATACGGAAAGCTTCAACCTTTTTTCATTTATACGATGTGTGGCATCGGATTTTTTATAAGTTTTATCTGTTTTTTTATATTATTTGTGTTTTTAATACTGTTTATTTTTAATTTTTTAGACAAATTTTAAATTAAAATTTTTAAATATTAAATTAAAAATATTTATGTTAAGTTTAAAAATATTCTTTTTAAGATTTATTTTGTATAAATATTATTGTTAATAATTTGTTTCAATGTTTCTAGATTATTGAGTTTATTATAGAATTGTACTTTTTCAATGTGCAATAGAGTTAAATTAAAAATTGATAATTTGAAATAATGAAATTAAGCCATGTTCATTTATGTTATAAGTTTTTAGTTTTTTATTTTTTTAAAAAAAATATTTTTAGTTTTTATTTTATTTTTTAAAATTTATTTTATATTTTTAAAAACTATATCATAATAGTTATATGTCACATATAACTATTATATATTTAGTTATATGTGGACATATGTTATACAACAACTACAACAACTAAGCCTTAGTCCCAAATAAGTTGGGGTCGGTTGTATGGATCCTCAACAAAATAAGCTCAAAAGACACCAAAAAAGATACTTCAGCCTTAGGCCCCTTCCAAAACACGAATTTTACGTCTCCATTCATGTGGACATATGTTATATATAACTAAATATATATTTTAAATTTAAAAATAATAAACAATATATAACAATTATATTTTTAATTATATATGGATATAAGTTATATATAACTATATATATATGTATTGAATTTGAAAAAAGTAATATTATATATGGATATATGTTACACATAATTAGATATACATGTTGAATTTAAAAAAAAAATAACAATATTAGGGAATTTATAGCTTGCTCTTTATTTTAGAAATAATTTTATTTTTAATTATAAAATTTAGTTAATTTATTAAAATTTTTCAATTTTAAATATTTTTCTAAAAGGATGATGCGTATAAACATGCATTTTATTGATTAAGTTTTTTTTTTTAAAAAAAAATTGACCATTTAGCATTAGAGGGTTAAACTCATTTTTTATTTAATATATCTTTCTAAAGAAAATAGAATTATTATTTATTCATTAATACAACAGTCATAATAAAAATATGAGGGTTATTCTCCCGTTTACTATAATTTAATAAAGAATGAATAACCCTTGTTAATGTGTGAATTACCACATTTACAGATCTGTCTTATAAAAACAAATTATAAATTCCAGGTAAAAACAGTTAAGAGAATGCAGTCATCAATGACTAAATCCGAAGATCGAGAAATTTAATTTTTTGAATTTTAAGTGATTAATGACTACTTGACAGTCAAATTCAGTGATATTTCTTCTTCATCCATTTGCTTTTGCCCAATTTAGAGCCTCCTTAATTGCCATAGCTTCAATTGTGGAAGGAGGGACTAAACTTGCTACAATCAGGTTAGTGCTCCTGCAAAGTGCCCTTGATGGTTTTTGGCCACCATGCCTATCCTTTGACGCCATTATCCTTATGTGTTGCTGTATCCACATTAATTTTGGTCCATCCTTCTTGGTCGTTGGTTAATTGAGGAAATAAATGAGTTATGGTATAGCTCTACTGGAATAATACGGTTTGGTATACAATTTGAGAGGATTTTATTTTTTTTTCATACAATAATAATAAGGACAACAAACTTTTTAGTTTAGAGTGACAAAATAAAAATATTATATATAGATTAATAATAATAATAATAATAATTTTTTATATATTTATAAACTAATACGTAAATATTTTTTATATATAAAAAAAGTAAAAAAATATAGGAATAATTTAAAATTTTAAAGAGGTGTAATTAAATATTTTTAAAATTTTAATAATATATATATAAATTTTTTAAAATAGAAAAGGACAGCTACTCCTCTATATACAGTACACCTTCACCCTCATAATAACCCATTTCTTTCTTGCCACCATATTAATTTTATTTAATATTTTAAATGATAAAGAATTTATTGAACTTTTAATTTTATAGCTAAACTCTTTAAAATAAAGTCACCGAAAATACTTTTAGTAGTTGACAGGGGAAACATAACTTTCATTTTTTTTTTTTCTGAACCTTCAAATTTAGTGTCTAGGATTAGTGGCAATTGGGGTCCATTGAATGAGGATTCACTGTAATCTTCTTCGACCGGAAATTTTCTCCTTATTAATCGAGATGGGACAAGGACAAAAAGTATATTCTTTTTCCTACGAGAATCTCCGTCCCTGACTCAGTATATATATATAATATATATTATGTTTTAGTAATTTTTATATATTATATAATTTAATTTGATGTATTTAATTTTGCTATATTTTTTGAATTTTATTGTATATGATTATCGGATTATTACGTTATTTTGTGTGTAATTATTATGGATTATTGATTTTTTTATATTATTAAATTTTAATAAAAAAAATTAAAGGAATATAAATTTTCTATGCATATTCTCGTTTTTGCAGAGATTTCCACAAGAGTAGAGATGAAAATGAGAAAGTCTTGCCAAAATGGGGATGAAGATGGAGATTGTCTCTCGTGCTTGCTCTATCCCGATGGCATCCCTATTTGGGATTAGACAAGTACATGACAGACAGACATGGAGTTAAAATTATTAGAAACTGTTACATTACTCGATTATAGAATATTGCTTCATTATTTTAAGATGTAAACAATTACTTGGATGAAAGTAAAATAGATAATGGAATAAAAAAAGTGTATTGCTTTCAATTTATTTGTATAAATGTTAAATTTCATGTATATAATATTAGATTGGTATGATTGGATTCCATTTTTTAAAATACTGAAATGAACTAATTAAATGAATTATTTCATGCTAACATTTTCTTTTAAATATGTTTTTTGGGAAACAAAAGGAAAAGAAAATCAGTGGAATCTATGTTAGGTCTACTAGAAAATGGTTATAAGTTAGCATGTTGAGGGTGAGATCTGTCTTGCTAGAAGAAGCCACTGAAATGGCTGAATAAACAGAGGAAGTGGTGGAGCAGCTTTCAACATCCCATCTAAAACTAATCTTTGGAGATTCATTGCTCGGTTGATCATCATCTGGTACTGCTTTAACTGTTGCTCTATTTCGAAACTGTAGAACCTGCAACATTATTCATTTCAAGAATTTCCAGACCTTTAGATTTTTCCCAAGATCTTACTAATACTACGTAATGTATATATAACAAAATTAATTAATTACCTTTCTTCCAATGAAATTTCCTCTCTTTCAGATTTTGTAGCAGCAGCCCATCTCAATAGCTCCTTCATTGTAGACATGGTTTTGATTTTATCCCTTTTAAGAGTATTATTATCTTTCTTCTCCATTGAACCACATTGACCATTTGAGCTTGTTGATAACGATGAAGCAGATAACGGTGTATCAGTTATTGGTGGAACTTTATTGCCTACTAAATTAATAGCTGAATCCATTCTGTTATTCGTGTCTTCTTCTTTCTTCATCTTCGTTGAGTACTCCCAATAAATCTGTTTCTGTGATCTCCTTCTATTGATAGTGCTTAGTGTTTTCAGATTCAGTGTGCTATAAAAGCAAGCTGTTGCATAATCTTTTCTACACAAAAACGTAAATGCTTTAAAACTCCTTCTGCCAAATTTATTTTCTTTGCCTCTTTTTGACCTTTGATTCTTAAACAGAATTATATCTTTTCCTTGATCTGGATTTCACAAAGAAATAAATGAAATGAATAATTGTTATCAGCTAAATCGATAATGATGATAGTAATGATAATCAACCTTCTATTTATATACCTTAGTTTTAATTCAAGTATTCAATAGTCTATTGATCGAGTGTTTATCTCATAATATAAAAAATCGATATTATCTCAAACCGAATATATATATATTTTTCGACATTATAGAACATCTTACCATTGATTTTGTTCTTAGTAGAAGTGGTAGAAGAACTATTCTCCCTTGCTTGTTCTTGTGCTACCTTAAAAATCCAATGAAAAATCTGCTAAAATGTATGAAGAGGGGGCAAATAAGCTTTCAAGTGAATAGCACTAGACATCTTTCTTTATCTAATTTTTCTTTTTTGTTTACAAAAGCTCACCTGCATATTATGCTTTGATATTTTGAGACACTTTACTTATATATATATATATATATATACACACACACACATATACATATACATACAAGTGCAACTTTCTTGGTCAAATGGATAGCAAAGAGTGATCTATCTGTACTGTCTCTATGCAAGAGATTCCTGTATACGGTTATCAAGGCTTTGGACAGAGAACAAGACAGAGAAAAAATTTGTGGGGTGAATCCACTGAAGTTGGGGAGACAACTAGGTAGCAAGTGGAGAAAAGGTTGGCTTATGGTTCTATGTAACATGGGGTTTTATTTATGTAGGCTGATCATGTGGTTGGTGTTAAGCAAAGATTTGTGATTTAATTAACAACTATGATCTTCTTTCCTCTTTAATTTATCCGGTTGCACACATCAACTTCAAATCTCTTCTATCAGGGTTACAGATTTAACCTCTTTATCTTTAGAACATTTTAACATATTTACATATCTGAATACACTCTGGTTTAACACGTGCTTTAGTTGTTATAAGTTCATATTTGCATTAGTGCATTCAATTGAATTTAGTCATGGAAAATACAAATTATATTTGACTGATTTGATTATAATAGACTTAAATAGTAAGTATTATTACTGGATATACAAATTATGCATTGTTTTCAGCAACATGTGAAAAAACCAAACAACATCATGTGTTTTCAAACTAAGCAAAAACTCAAAATCCCATATATTGAGCCAGCTAAGTTAAATCAATTTTGGTGGGGAGGTTCAAAACTTGAATGCTTACTTTGTCACCTCCACATGTGAGGAAGGAGATATTTTAAGAAAATAGAAAGGTTATATTCAAGACAGAGAGTGTTTGTTGGTGAAATGGGCAAGATCAAAAGGATTCTTTCAATTGGGCAATCACATGGAGCTGAGTAAGACATTTATGTTAGAATAATATAGTAATGAGAGTAATTTTATTTATAATATTCTCAATACTTATGGTGTGTAAAAAAATACATGCCAGCTTTCTTGGATTGGATATTAGGCATGTGTTTTAGGTTCTCTTGCATATCCTTCTCATTCACTTAATTATATTCACGAATAGATTATAGAATTACATTATCTAATTTAATAAGGGAAAACCCCAGGTGAGATGATGTGTCACTCTCTCTTTCACTGTGTTTGATGTTGACGTGGCATTTTCTTAGAGGTCTCTCTTTCTCAGTAGCCCCAAAGGCAAAGATATGGATCTAGCATACTATGCCTGACACCTCAACAACAAGAACAACAAAGCCTTAATTTCAAGTTAATTGGGATCGGCTATATGGATTCTTCTTTTCCACTCAATACGATTTAAGGTTATCTCTTCTGATAGATGTAATATCATAAGATCATTTTGTACCACCTTTGACCAAGTCAGTTTAGGCCTACCTCTGACTCTCTTAGCTATATCTACTCTAACTTGTTCGGTTTTTCTAACTGGCGCATCGCTAGGTCTTCGTTTTACATGGCCAAACCACCTCAATCTATGCTCTTTTATCTTATCCTCAATAGGTACTACCCCTACTTTTTCTCTAATACACTAATTACGGATTCTATCTATCCTAGTATGACTACACATTCATCTTATCATTCTCATTTCCGTAACATGCATTTTACTCATGTGTTGTCCTTTTACTGTCCAATACTCACTACCATACATCATAGCAGGCCGTATTACAGTGCGGTAAAATTTTCTTTTTAATTTAATTGGCATTTTTCAATCACATAGAACTCCTGTAGCACCCCTCCACTTCATCCAACTAGCTTTAATCCTATAATTTACATCTTCTTCACAACCCCCATCTTCTTGAATAATAGAGCCAAGATATCTGAAAAAGGTACCACGGGACACTGCTATTCCATCTAAAATAATTTTTCCTCTTTCTCTATTCTCACTATTAAATCTACAATGCATATACTCAGTCTTAGTCCTACTTAGCTTAAAACCCTTAGATTCCAAAATACTTCTCCATAACTCAAACTTTTAATTTACCCCTGCCTGACACCTAAATCAAACTTAATCTTTTCCCTTCAAAAATTACATGCCACATCCTTCTTTTCTCCCTTTTTGTGCGTATAGAGTTTGGATTTAACTAAAAATGCTAAATTTTTTAAAAATTCACCTCGTCAATTTGTAATTTTTTTCACAAATTGAAACTCCCAATCTCACCTTCACATATAAAGAACTTGAGCCACCAACATATAATATTTTTTGGTTCGGTAACATTTTTAACCAAGGAGCAAATAGTACCATGAATTTTTATTTCGCATTCATCCTTATCAATTGTCATCAGAATTTGTTGCAACATCATTATATATAACCTTGAATAATCCAATTTTACAAGGCATCAGATAAAAGACAGAGCAGAGAAAAAGAACAAACTGATTCTGTTAATGTCCAGGGAGGCAAAAAATGATCCGAAACTCTGACTATTAATTTCCAAAATGCTAAATTCCTGCCTCCACAGACTGCATATTCAAAACAATGCATAAAGAACTAAAGAAGGCAGACCACATGCATTATTCATCTTTTAGTAATTGGCAATGGGAATAAGAGAGTAGTTAATGATTCATCCACATGAACAATACGTCAATAAAATAACATACACGCATGATAAACAGCAATGTAGAAATCACACAAAAAATGCAATCATTACTACCCACCATAGGATAGCCAAGAATAAGAAAAATGGAATTTTAATAATTACAAGAAACATAGCTCAATTCCATGCTTTCCGCGAGTTTCAGATCAAATGAGAAGAACCTAGTCCACATAATTGTAAAGATCTGAATAACAAGTAAGAAAGATACAACAATCCAATTTCCCAGTTACCTTGGATCTGCAACAATTGGAAAAAAAATATCAGCCAGTGGTCACGAGGAATTAAAACCAACTCCAACTGAAATAGAAATGTCCCACGGCTGATGAAAACAGTTGACAGACTGATCTTCATCATTCTTGCAATCACATCTTGCCCTGTAAGGAAACTGATTAAGTCGAAAGAGAATACAAATTTGTATCCATTGAACAAATGTTTCTTTCTCAACCATCATCTAAGAACATAGGTTTCTGAAATATAGATTCTTAATCACCACCAGCACTTCTGCACATTACTGGAACATTAATGGTAAAGATACCCATTGGGTCAGCACAAGGCAATCTGTCATACAATTCCTGTACATATCAAACTCGTATCAACAATCAAGAAACCTGATATTTACCAGAAATTGCTTTCCATCTCTCATGACTGATCATCAGACCTTGATCGAGTCAAACGCCGACGTCTTCTTGGGATTGGAGAAGCATCTTCACCAGCATCACTTAATACATGCAAGTCATCATCATCATCCTGTAGACCCAACAGATTCTCACCCCAGAGAAATCGACGTTCAGGTAATGCTCCAGCTGATCTTCGGTGCCGTGTCCAAGCTCTTGACCTAGCTCTTGGTTCACCTACACCATCAATTGAGCCTATCATCTGAAACAAAAAGAAAGTAGTCCACCAAGGGGCATTGACTTCACCAGCCCCACCTTCCCTTTCAGATGAGAACCTGTCACCATTTTCAATGACATAATCCCCAACCACAACAGCACCTGGCATGGCTGAGCGAATGGCACTAACAATATCACCATATTCTCTCTGGCGCTCAAGGCATCTCCAAGCTCGTTGTCTAGACGGATCAACATCAGAGGGTCGGGTTGTTGGGTGAACTCTCCTAGCATGTCTACGCAATTCTTGGTAGTTCCCAACAAATGAACAAGATTCCCTGGAGCAACTTCGCTTCTTCAAATTAAGGTACTTTCTGGCTTCTTCTACAACATCCCACCATAGCACAGTTCCTCGGCACAAAGGGCATTTTAAACTCAACCCTGATTCTGACGAGTTATCCACATCATGCTCTTCAGGTTCAAGCCTATCATGAAATGACTCAGAATCACCAGTTTCCAAAACACTGCCTCCATGCAAATCTAACTGCCTATTAGGATCTTGGATACTATCTAAAAGTCCCGCAGGCATTCCAACAGAGGTCACATCATTGCTTTCATTTACATTCTGACTTTCATTAGCACCAAGCCTATGAGCTCTCAAAGGCAAACTTGTTTCAGAAGTATCACTAGAACTGAATGAGTTGATAGGTAAAGAATTAGGTAGGGTCAAATTGCTCCTAGAATCGTTCCTTAATTTTTTAAAGCGATCCAAGCAATTTGAATGCCTGTAACTTGTATCGCAAATGTAAGATCTGCAGCCCTTATCATGTGAGCTGCACCGGAGGAGAACAGCATTATGTGGATGGTCCATGCAGATAGGACATGAGACCTCATCTAGCTCTTTGTGAAGGGCGCAGGTATCTGAATCAGTACAATGTCTTCGTTTCACACCAGCCATCTTGAATGCACTGTAATACGTTACTCAACATATGAACTTATTAGAATAACAGTACCATTGAAAACAGATCACTATTAATAGAACAGCATTGGTGTTGTCGATATGTTCAGTATTCATGAATACACCAATAACTGAAAATTATTCATGTAAGGGTCAATAAATTTGACATAGTGATCATATGAAGTATCACACAAATATTAGAGTTCAAGAAGTTCCAGGCAACAATATAAATTTATAAGATTCTGGAAAACAATCATTAAAGCAGGTACAAAGCACTTAAAATAAACAGGATTTCTGCCATGTGGTATTAAGACACCAAGTGAAGATATGTTTTAATTCAAGGGTTCAAAGGCTAAACCAGTATACCAATAACCATATTAATATCTTCAAACAGAAAAAATACTCTCTCCCACAACATCTAAGTGCCTTCCTAACATCCACCATATAAAATAGAAGTCAAAACATCTAAATTTCAGTATTCTTCAGCAGAAACCCAGCATGAAACTGCTAGTTTGATTTGAAAAAATTCAAAAGAAGATAATAAACATGTAAGTAGATACAAATTAAAAATCTTCACTTTGGAAATCCATGATCATAAAAGATATCCATTTAGCCACTTATTAATCTATGCAAAGAGTGATGAACTTGCTAAATAGCAGTTCATATTCTTTCCCACCACATTGCCCATTGCCAAAGTTCTGTTTGCCCCTTCAGTTCCCTTACGTTCACCATGCCTAATAGTACAGTTGAACAGTCCCAATATATCTCTTATCTTTCTTACAATTTTTTCTAATTTTCCAGAAATGTTAGAAATGAATGTATTTCTCAGGCTATCCTGCTATTTTACAGGAATTCATCCCTTCCTCTTCATTTCACCTATTCACCATCCTGACTACCCAAAACATACAAAAAGAACTCAATACAACACAGGACAAAGATTTTAGAAATGTGGCACTTTATGGAAATTTCCAAGTTGATTTTCATGCAAAACAAATTTTTGGTTCAGCATACTACTGCAAGAACTGAGCACAATTGCACACATACAATTAATAATGCAAAATTGTCTTGAAGTATTTATTATAAGAAAAAAATGCATAATTAGGAGATAATGGCCAAATGCGGGACCTCTTTTCCTTCATATTTTCTATGCAAATGAGAGTAGTCTTAGAAACATGCTATAACTTCTTAACTACGAGGGCTGTAAAAGATCAAGCTCCCAATGAAAATAAAGAAATTAAAAAATAACAGATGCTAGTGGAAGTAGTTTTACAGCTTAAATCCATATGTTATATTCACCATTCTTGTTCCCCTGTCCATTGATTATAGCCTCACCAATCACTTTTAATCAGTACAAATGCAATTTAGACGAATATATATACAAAATAAGGATGGGGATATAATAGGAATCTAGGAATGTAGTTACCCCACAGCAAGAACAAGTGTAATCTACGAATTCTTCAGAAACAGGGGCTTCAATGGATATCATCAAACCTACCAAAAAGTTTTAGCCTCCAAAGAAGTCTCATTGAAGTTCTTTAACTAAAAATGACCAATTATGGTCAAAACAATGGAAACAACCTGTCAGCTCACTAGAAAGCTTGGAATTCTAATACAATTCCCCAAGTATGTTGCCTCAACTTATAGCTCAAGAGAAGTAAATTGCCCATAAAATGTAACCTCTGAATTTTGTTTATTGCAATAGCTATGTGACATCTGTTGCACACAAATATTTCATTCCTTCCAGGCAGACCTCTATTTTATTGAATAGCTTTACGTGGAAATACAGGATAACAGCATTCTGCCCTAGTATTCCCAAAATACCTTACTGTGCACCTTGTCCCTTCTTTAAGCTGGTGGACAAAATGAGAGAATGCTCCATTACTACTTAGGTTCAGTGGTTCATTCTGTTTACAAAACCAAACTGAAGCTAAGACATAAAGAACGCCGTTCTACAAACTGACAATGATATATTCTCTTGCTCCAATCTTTTTCATATTCTCAACTAAGTTTTCATATGACAAATCTCATAATTTATCAAAATGTAGAAAATTAGCAGACAAGCCATTTTGAAACTACTTAGCACACATATCTACCTAAGGAAAAAGAAATCCATGGCACAACAAATGTCATTGAAAATACAATAAACATTAAAAAAAGAAAAGAAAAGAACAGAAAAGAAAAGAAAAGAAAAAGGGCAACTCAACCTTACAAACAAATATCTTTCAACTGCATATGTACTCACCACTGAGAGCAACACTACAGAAATTCCTCACTGGAAGCTTCTGAAGCTCTACTTGTATAAGCAATTGAAAACTACAGAATCTTTTAATTGACTTTATAAACTAAATCACAAGGCAAGCACTCTTAGAATACTCCTGAGAATGTATAAATAATGCAGTAATGCTTAATTGAACAAATTTCCAGTAATACAACCTTCAATAGATAATTTATCATTTACTTTTCAAGCATATAATCACCAGTCAGAACCTGCAATTATATAATAAAATAGAAGTCAAGAACAGATAAACAAGACCTTAATAAAATAAAATATTTCATTAGCCATCACAAAAATAAAAAAAGCATTCAAGAGCAGAAAAGAATGTAACCGCAATTAAAGTTACACAAGGTATAAACAAAATGCACTCTTAACAATTTAGCATATTCGAACAACAAACTGTTAGGCAGGTACTGAGAGAGAAAAAAATTCTGTATCTGCATTAATAAATAAAATCAAAATAGACCACACAAAGTCTGAAAAACCAAAAAAAAAGAAAAAACCTTTACCAGTTGAGGCAATGTTACATTGAACTAAATTTAAAATAAATGCGTCAACATAGTGGTAGATGGCCATTACTGAGAGAGCAAATAAGTTTTAATCTAACCTAAAATCTTTTCATCAATAAACATAGTCCTGAATGTGTATTATCACAGTTTTTATTGCTAAGGTAGTTTACAAAGATCCAAAGCATACATTTTTATCCATTTATCAAACACAAAAAAATAAATAAATCTGCACAAAGATAACTGCATAAACTAACCCAATTAACCAGCAATTAAAAGTTAAAGAATTGCAAAAACGACAAACTCTGATAATCCCAACATAATGACATATAAATGGAATCCCATAACAGCTTGTCCAAAAGTGGGTATTCTTAAGTTTGGAAATTTAAATTTCGAGGTTTTGTTAACTTACCGCACAATCAAAACCACATAAACCCCAAACAAATTCTTTTTTTCCCCCATCCAATTCAACCTAACTCTACCAAAACCAAGGCCCAAACACCTAAACAAAAATTGTAAGATAAAAATTAGAATCAAAGTCAAAGAGTACCAAATTGAACATAGATCAACCAGAATTAGAAATAATCAATATAATTACACATAACGAAAAAAATCAGATCGTTTAATTTATTAAGAAATAGAAGTAAGGAATTACTAAGAAAAGAGAATTGAATTCCTGGGGGATTTTGATCGTTGCGTAAAGTACTTGCTGAGTCTGAGATATAGAAGAAGAAGAAGAAGAAAGGAAGGTAAAGAGCGAAATCGAGAGGAAATGAAGAAATTGGAAGTGTTAATTATATTTATAGACGAAATTGGGGGCTTTTTTTATAATTTTTATAATGTAGCTGATGGAAATGGAAATTTGTAAAATGACAGGTGAGTGTCACAGACGGTGGCAGCAAGCCTGCAAGTCCACAACCACCTTCTTGTTGGTGGCGTGGCATCCCCCTTGATGTCTTACACGTGGCTTTCACTGCACTAATCATACGGTAAAATTTTTGATGTGATCTACCTGTTCAATTACATGTTTTTTTAATGGTTAATCAGAGCTCGCCAATATCATAAATGAATATTTTTATTTACTTACACGATTTATTTTTTATGAAAATAAAAAATAAATTCGTGATATTATTTTATTAATAAAAAAATAAAAATGCCTCATGTTTTTCACATTAACAATTTTAATTTTATATCTTTATAAAATTTTAATTAGACCAAATGAGGTAATGACCAATTATAAGCAACCATGAAGTATTCAACTAATCATCTAATTGAAGAGTATTTATCTTATATTTTATATATTGTTTACGAACTTTTATTTTCTTATTTTTTTAAAATTTTACCCTTTCATATTAAAAATTTTAAAGTAAATTCATTAGTATTAATTTATAAATATAAAAATTTTAAAAGTTCATAATTAAAAGATCATAGTTAAAATGTTTAACTTCAATAATTTATTAACCAAAAATTATTGCGATTAAGAAATTAAAATATAATGAAATTTATAAATAAGAATTAAAGGACTAGCTACAGAAAATTAGAGTTCAAAATTATCACAACATTGGGGCTATTTCGGTAATTTCAAGTGTCTCCACCTATTAAAGGACCAAAACGCCGTGACGAATGAAAATCGCGGCCAAAATCTCCATTTTTCAATCGCTCTTACTACTGAAGCATAAGCTCGGTTAACTGCCAGAAAAAAACATCAATAGATATTGAAATGAGACTGAATAATTTTATTGTATTGGAATGCAGCATGTAAGATTAACAGTTATCAACTATTTCTCTTTTCATTCTCACTGATCTGTCTCTGAATTATTTTGATCTTACATATAGACAGAAGATGTTATGGTTGGAAAGGCTGTAGGTGAAAGATGATGAAAAGAGGTTGGGGCTGGAATGATGATTGGTTTTTAAGTCGCCAAAAGACTTCTGTTTTGGTTTTTGCATTGTACTTGTACCATTGGATGATATTTTAAGGGTGTCTTTATGAGTTTGTGGAGATTCATTGAGGGGGAATGTAAAACAGTCTCTTAAGGATGAACCTGAACATTATTATGTGTTAATGGAGATAATGACATGTTTTGCAAATTTGCTAAGGTAGCAGTTGATCCCTTTGATTGGAAACTTTTGATGGCTGAGCAATCTAGAGGAATGAAACTTGATTGCAGTTGATGAAGACAACTGTTTTCAAAGAGCTGAATTGATGATGGTTTTAAGTTTTTTTACCCCTTGTATATCTCTGTTTTGATGAAATGAGTAGAAAAGGTGATATGAGAAGTGACAGAATATATAATGTGCACTATAAAATATGATATTTTTGATGCGATTTGATAAAAGAGCTAATATTTATTTCATTGTATCTGTTATCTTCTTTTCGTTCTCTCTCACTTTATCTATCATTTCCAACTGTTCCTCTCTTCACATACTAGGGCTTCTTTTTGTCAGTAAATATGTTTTTGTCTCTGAATTTCTTTAATGTGCTTTTTATTGGCATTACAGTGAAATCACAGCTGAAGGACGGCGGATTACCAAGCTTGATCAGATATTGCTAAATGGAAACAACATTGCTATTGTAAGTAAATCATAGGGTTAATTCTTATTTTGGTCGAAGTCTATCAAGTTCTAAAGTCTTATGTAGTGTAATTGAAAGCAAAGTATGAGCACTTGGCTCTCCATTTGAGCCATCTGGAAAAATTAATGCAATATATCAAAAGTCATAAGCAAGTTCTTGTGTTTGTGCCTCTTGAGACAATCATATTGATGGAAGTCGGACATGTGCAACTACCCACTACAATTGAATTCCTAAACAAATGATTAACAATGAGAATTTCTGTTTTTTCTTTTTCCCGTATGCTTCTGTACCTAGATTGTAAACTGTAATCTAAGTCAATTACCATGAAGAAAAAATGCTGAAAATATGGATGAGATAAACTAATACTGGTTTGGCAATGCAGCTGGTTCCTGGTGGTTCCCCCGACCCTGAATGAAGTCAAAAGTGGATATCTGCTTTGTTTTCCTTTTCAGATAACTGGTGACAGATTGTATTCAGAGTTTTTGGAAGTTTAGCAATTGAAAATGCCTTCTCTTATTTCTCACTGTACTTGCTCTATGGATGCATTTTTTAGTATTTCAGTTGAATGATCTGTTTTAATGATCAATGTTTCTTGTGCAATTCAGAGTACATTACCTTCTTCTTTCCTTCTATAGTTATTAATTCCTGATTTCTACTTTCAAGTACTGGCAGCCAGTATGGAAGATTTTCTGGGCAATGATTGGAGAAGACAGAAATTAATTTGAGAAAATTTTATAATGTGTGTGAACTGAAAATTGGAATTACGCCATGTTTGTTTTATGGATTTAGCAGAGAGAACTGAAGTATCAAATCAAAATATTAAATGAAGTTCCACGTCCACTGCTGTTGAGCAAGCATGCTCTCTCCGTCTCTTAATTAATTTTATAGAGTTATCATGTTAATTTGGATCAAACGAATTTTATTTATAGAGTTAAGTAATTTTTATTAAATTTATGATCAAATTTGATAGGATTTTTTAAATATAATTAATTTTATAAAATTAATGAGAGAAATTGAAACATTTTGATTTAAAAAGTTGAATGCGTACATGCGAATAGAGGTTAAGTATTCAAGAATGGAATGATTGTTTCATTAAAAATCAAATTAATCTTGGCACATTATATTTATGAGCTATATATATATATATACCTTTTGATTTAATGAAAATTTATTTTGCATTAACAAAATAATTTATATATAAATGTAGTAATATAACATTATCGAATACAATAATAAATAAAAATATGTTATTTATATATATATTATTGAATTTGAGCTACTGACTCCATTAGTGGGCTAGCCAGAGCAATTGAGCAAATTTGCAATTGAAGCGTAGAGTGGTGACAGATCGGAGAGATGAGCTACGTATTAACGACGCTATACAAGAAGAAGGAAATCGATTCTATCATCAGAGACACCATCGACAAAGTTCTCGTCCTCCGCTTCGGCCGCGCCTCCGACGCCGTTTGCCTCCAGCTCGATGACTTGGTATATATATTTCCTCCAATCTCTTTCTTTCTTTTTCTCTGAATTTACATGAAATTGTTTTCAAAATTTGCAGCTTTCTAAATCGGTTCGCGAGGTCTCGAAATTCGCAAGTGTAGCATTAGTAGACATAGATTCAGAGGATTTTCAAGTTTATCTCAAATATTTCGATATCACTTTGATTCCTTCTACTGTCTTTTTCTTCAATGCCCATCATATGAAAATGGATTCTGGGTACCCTTTTTTCTGTTAATTTTTTTTTAGTTTTTAGTTTTGCAATAAAAGCGAATAAGCAAAAGTGTTTGTTTTTTCTCATATAAGGATTCTTTAATTGTGTATTCTTTCAGAACTGCTGATCACACCAAATGGATTGGTGCCTTCCACACCAAACAAGACTTCATTGATGTAGTAGAGGTTTGTTTAGTCAATTTAACTACTTTGTCTTTGTTTTCAATTTGTGTTTCTTATTATGTGCCAATTTTTGGAACGATAGTCGTTTAATGATGCTGACCCATTTTCTGAATGATGTGTTTTTATATGGATCAAATTCCAATTGGAGTTGAAGTATTTTATGTTGGTAAAAGCTAGGAATTGTCGACCTTGCATATGAACACATCATATGCAAGATGTGAGCGTGGGAGGAAGAGTTGTTCAAGAATGAGTTGATCAAAACTGGAGCGTGGGAGGAAGACGTGACTGTGTTATTAAATGATATGTGGATATGCATGTCTGCAACGATTAGAGGAGTAGCTAGAAAGATTTTTGGGAAATCTAAAGGGAGTGGATATCCTTCGAAGGAGTTTTGGTGGTGGAATGAAGAAGTGCAAAAAGCGGTAAGAAGTAAAAGGGATTGGTATAAGAGTTTACCCAAGTGTAATAACAATGATACTTTTGAGCAGTACAAACAAGCAAAAAAAGATGCTAAAAAGGCAGTTAGTCAAACAAGAGCACAATCTTTTGAGAGTTTGTATGAGAAATTTGGTACAAAGGGAAAAAAAACTATCTATAAATTGGCTAAGATAAGAGAAAAAAAATATCGTGATTTAAATCAAGTTAAGTGCATTAAAAATAAAGAGAATAAAGTTCTGGTTCAAGAAGAAGATATTAAGGAACGATGGAGAAGCTATTTTGAGGAATTTCTTAATGATAAACATAGTGATAACATTGAGGGTTTAGACGTTAGGCAGAAGAAAAATGTGAAATACATTGGACGGATTAGATTTTCAGAAGTTAAAGAAGCTTTGAAAAGGATGAAAGTTAGTAAAACCTGTGGACCAGATGGAAATGTTTGAGAGATACATGAGTTACATGGTTGACATATTTGTTTAATAAAATCTTAAGTACAAAGAAAATGTCTAATGAATAGAGACAAAGTAATTTGATATCTATTTTTAAGAATAAAGGAGATATTCAGAATTGCTCAAATTATAGAGGTATAAAACTTATGAGCCACACTATGAAATTGTGGGAAAGAGTTGTGGAATACCGTTTGCGGTTAGATACTTGTAGCTCTTCAAATCAGTTTGGCTTTATGCCTGGTCGATCAACTATGAAAGCTATTTTTCTTATAAGAGATTTAATGGAAAAGTATAGAGAGATGAAGAAGGACTTACATATGGTTTTTATTGACTTGGAAAAGGGGTATGATAGCGTTCCTAGAGAAGTTTTATGGTGGATCCTAGAGCGTAGGGGAATATCTATACGATATATCCAAGTCTTGAAGGATATGTCTGAGAGAGCTATTACTAGTGTCCACACCGTGGGAGGGGATACTAAGGATTTTTCCGTTTCTATTGGATTACACCAAGGTTCAGCTTTGAGCCTTTATCTTTTCGCTTTGGTCATGGATGAGCTAACAAGACATATACAGGATGACATCCCTTGGTGTATGATGTTTGCAGATGATATTGTGTTAATAGATGAGATTCAAGCAGGGGTAAGTCAAAAGTTGGAGTTATGGAGAAATACTTTGGAATCTAAGAGTTTTAAGCTAAGTAGAACTAAGACTGAGTATATGCATTGTAGATTTAATAGCGAGAATAGAGAAAGAGGCAAAATTATTTTAGACGGAATAGCAGTACCTCATAGTACTTATTTTAGATAACTTGACTCTATTCTTCAAAAAGATGGGGGTTGTGAAGAAGATGTAAATCATAGGATTAAAGCTGGTTGAATGAGGTGGAGGGGTGCTACTGGAGTTTTATGTGATCGAAAGATGCCAATTAAATTAAAAGAAAAATTTTACCGTACTGTAATATGGCCTGCGATGATGTATGGTAGTGAGTGTTGAGCAGTAAAAGGACAACACATGAGTAAAATGCATGTTGCAGAAATGAAAATGATAAGATGTATGTGTGGTCATAATAGGATGGATAGAATCCGCAATGAGTGCATTAGAGAAAAAGTGGGGGTAGCACCTATTGAGGATAAGATAAGAGAGCATAGATTGAGATGGTTTGACCATGTGAAACGAAGACCTAGAGATGCGCCGATTAGAAAAATCGAACAAGTTAGAGTAGATATTGCTAAGAGAGGCAGGGGTAGACCTAAACTGACTTGGTCAAAGATGGTCCAAAATGATCTTATGATGTTACATCTATCAGAAGAGACAACCTTAAATCGTATTGAATAAAAAAGAAGAATCCATATGGCCAACCCCAATTGACTTGGGATTAAGACTTTGTTGTTGTTGTTGTAATTACCTTGAGTGTGTAATTCATCTTTAACACCAAGTATGCGTTCATGATCTTTATGTTATAATAAGATCGAATGGGTGGTTAATTGCTTGCCCATTTCAATGATGAATACGAGATAGCTAAGCAGAAGGAAAAGAGTTCGTGAAAGAAAGTTTTGAACAATTTGTATTCATATATTTAGTCTATGAAGAACCTAGTGCATGGAGAGTGGAAAACTACTCTGAATTTCTCAAGATTTGACTTGTTTGCTGTGAGACCATTTAATTCTTAAACAATTTTAGGAAGATGATGAAGAAAACTATAAAGTTCAAACAGATCATGTTAGTAACCATGAGAGAAAAGGGCTTTGAAGATTGATGTGGTAGACTGAAAAGATGGAATTGGATTAGATCTTTTTTCTTCCCCTCTTGATTTGATTCATGAATGAGAATAAAAAAATTTCTGTGGGAGAAGTATTTGAGTAACATATAACTTACAGTTACTTGCAATCCATCATTTTAAGCCTCTAGAATTTTTTATGGGTTTCATTCAAATCCAAATCCATAAAATTAATTTATCCAAACTATATAGATTTGTTCAAACCTAAATTCATGGTTTCTTGAATCTAACTCAACAAAAAGGAAATTACAATTTCACATACATTATTTTGTTCAAGCAGCAAGCAACTTTTATAATTTTAATCATAGTTCAATTATTTTCTTCTTGTTGATGGATTTCATTAAGAGTATAGAGGTATAAACTAAACTGAAAAATTGCTTCCCATGTATTGCAGGCCATATTTAGAGGAGCCATGAAAGGCAAACTAATTGTGAATTGCCCTCTGCCCCCTGAGCGAATTCCAAAATATCAATTGTTATACAAGGACTTGTAAAGGTTAGATCCTATGTAATTTCTACGTTCATATTGTATTGCCATTATGATTTCTATTATTATATACAAGTATAATAAAATTCCTTTCTTTTCTACTGTAAAATGTGGTAAAGGATTCTCTCTTCGAGGGATTAAGTACGTGAAACGGAGTATTCACCCAAAAAAAAAAACAGGAAACGGAGTGTACAGAGGAGTTAATTAATCTTATTTTGTTTAGTAGAATTAAAAGAAATATTTGGTAAGTGGATGTAAAAACGTTTAAAATCTTTGTATTTCACACTTTAACTTCTAAGTTAGGGAAGAGGGCGGGACGGTTTTTTGATATATTTTTAAACCAAATCAATTTAGGCAATTTGAAAGAGTATTAACTCAAACAAACCATAAAAAAAATAAATTAAATCAAATTAAATCATTTTGATCTTGGCGGTTTGAGCATGTGCAAAATTATCATAGCATCTGAATGTTACAATATAACAATACTAATTTATCAAATATCAGAAGCAACAATTAAAAGGCGATCTAAAAATATAAGATAACGTTACAGTATGTAATTAAAAAAAAGTGAATAAACTATTTAAATACAACTTGAATTTTTAAAAATTAATAAATAAATTAATGAGTAATGGATATAATAGCTTTACTTTATATTTATATAAAAAATATATATTTATATAGTAGGCGGTTTTGGTGGATTCGGGCTAAAAAATCTATAAATTTAAACCAAACCACCCACAAAAGCAATTTGGAAAATTTTAGCCCTATTCAAATTATTTTTAAATGGTTTAACTACTCAAATCAAGCGATTTGAGCAGTTGGCAGGGCGGATTAGCAGATTGAATGTTCATCCAAGCGGAAAATACCGGAAAATACCATGGAAGAGACGTTCCATGCAGAGAACAAATTGGTGCTTTTAAGACCAAAATCACAAGGGTCTTATTCACTGCAGGCTTTGAATGGGAATGTTATTTAACAATTGTGAAGCATCTCCCATTACATCGATACAACAAGCTTAATTGGTATGATTCTTAAATTATAAAGTTTACATAGATATAACATGAGATCATTCTTGGTGTCAGGTGCCACTTTAGGCTTTAAAAGGATTCTCTCTTTGAAAACTTTTGCAAGCAAATCATATCTGGATTTTTTAGTGTTCTGTATTGGAAGTTTGATTCAGCATTGACAACGGGTTAATTGTAACTGTTGATAAGTTTGTGTTACCAGTGCCCATACATTACTCGATGGCATTTTCACCATACTCTGTTTTTCTTTAAAAAAGGCTTCAAGTTACTATATAAAAGACATTTATACAGTGGCGAATCAATTCAAGCAGAACACCGAAACCAGCACTAAAATTGTAATGGCAATTCTAACTGTAAACACCAAGTCTTAGACAAACCCAGAGTGATATCATGAAACTCAAGCAAACTATACTCAGTAACTTTTACAGAGGAACTATAGTATCAATATTTTCCAATCTGATGACCTTAAGATGACTATTTTTTTTATTGTTTAAAGCCATAAAAGGCAAAAATTAAATGATCCATATGGAAGTAATTGTCTAAATGGCATCCTTTGACAGAAGATTGATTCGTTCAGCCGGTCGTGCATTGCATAGCTCATCAACATAATCTCCTCTTTCAAAAACAGCCGCAGCCCCCATGCCTGTGCCTGCAATTACGTTTAGAACTTCATATAGTTAACAGATGTTGACAAATAATTTAAAATATCTTATTTATTATAGAGAGCAATTCTGCATGATGAAGTGATTTACTTTTGCATCCAAAACAACTATAAAAATTAAGGAGAACGATAACAACTCAATACAGTAATGATTATATAAAGTTATACCAAATAGATTGGCCCAATAAAACCAAGTCACACAAAAATAAATTGGTACAATACATTGTCATGCCTTCACTAGTGTTGGGATACATCTATGTCTTTGTTCAGGTGGGTGAGTCGAGGTATATGTAATCTATATGCAAGGAGAAATGGAAAGAGATATACCTATGCACATTGAGATCACTCCAAAACGGCAGTCCCGCCCACGACGCTTCATTTCATGCAGAAGAGTTGCAACACAGCGAGCACCTATCCCAAAACCAGCAGATCACTTTGCAATTATGGCCAACTGACTGGAAAACTTTGAACATCAAGTTGATGTCCTAAGTTCATCCACATTGTTGTATTAATGTTTTGTGATATTCTTGAGCTGATAATTAGTAATTCATCATATAGCCAATCTTGCAAGCATGTGTGATTTACAAATGTATACGTGTCTTTTTAAATTCTGTATGGTATATTGAGCAATAACCATAAGATATCACAAACTATCAGTTTTCTGATAAACTGATCATTGTAAATACCTGTTGCACCCAAAGGATGCCCGAGAGCAATTGCACCACCATTGACATTTACTTTCTCTGGATCAAGCTCCAGCTTCTTAGAACAATAAACATACTGAGATGCAAATGCCTGAACAAAGAATAGAAGGTATATTAACTCCATATCATGCACTCTTATGAATAATACCGTTAAAAGTATATGCAACCATTCATTCTCAGTACCTCATTAATTTCAAACAGGTCAATATCATCAAGTTCTAGTCCAGCAGCTCTCACTGAAGCTGGAATTGCAAAAGCAGGGCCTATGCCCATCACAGCAGGATCAACACCAACAGCAGCAAAACTCCTGCAAGCAAAGCAAGTAACTGACATTATGAATTCATGCATATTTATTTCTCAATTTCAACCATACATGCACACCCTCTCTCAAATCCCAAATCAAATAAGCAATACATTTTGCATTTATCCACCAATGTTGAGTGATTATCACTGAGATCAATAGAGACTGCTTGTATGATCATCACTATCTCCTTTCTATTTATTGTGGAAAGAAAAGCACTTTCCAGCATATCCAAGAAGCAAGAAGTTTCCTTTTTATAGCAAACGTGATGAAAAGGAAATGGAATTCAGTGATTCAGAAAATAGATAATATGCACTCTTGTCAAAGAAATATAATATGGTATTACAGAGTCAGCCTAATTGCTCAATCATGGTATATAATCAAGGACACTACAATTGAGACACGGAGCATGGAAAAAGCCATATTTGACGCTTGCCAAGTGCCCCTCTGCAAGTTAAGGAAAGTAACAAGCACCTGAACACACCAAGAATTGGAAGTCCCTTCTTCATAGCAACACTTCTTTTCATAAGCAGGACTGCGCCAGCACCATCACTCACTTGGCTAGCATTACCTAAGAAATAATAATAGTCTGATTAGCAATTGCATGATTCTCAGGAACAAGATATTAGGTGCCAAATGGTGCAATGTCAAATACCAGCAGTTGTGGCTCCATCCTTTTTGAATGCAGGCTTTATCTTGGACAGATCTGCAATGTTTGTCTGCGGTCTTATTCCATCATCCACAAAAATTGTGACAGCCTTTTCTTCACCAGTTTTTGGGTCCACAATCTTCAACCATCATCAGGTAGAGAACATGAGGAAGAAGAAGAAGAAGAATACATAACCTAATGAGCATTCTTTCTTCTGCTTACCTTTGTAGAAACTGGGATGATTTCATCTTTAAATTTACCAGATGCTGTTGCAGTAGCTGCTTTCCTATGAGATTCAACCTTTATAAAGATAACGTGTCAAGACTATTACACATTATTTAAGCAGAAATATATTACACGATGCTTAAAGTTCTACGGAGCATACTGCGGCATGGTCTTGCTCTTGCCGTGTTACACCATAACGCTGTGCAACATTTTCAGAAGTGATACCCATAGGAAGAAGACAATCTCGGGCTTGTACAAAGCTGTCTACCTGTTAACAACGTCAACACAGTTCATATTCATATACTGTTAACAAATTACTCAGTACTTACAGGTAAAAAAGAGATAATTTGGAATTACTCTTGGGTTAACTTGCTGAACTCTACCAATGTTATCCAATGTCATGCACTCCAACCCAGCCCCAATGCCTAACATTAGGAAAGAAAAGAAAAATTAAGCACAAAATGAAGGTCATAAAAATAGACTCAATCCAGAATCGCTCTTACCAATGTCATAAAATCCTGCTTTTATAGAAGCAGCAACATCAGCGACTGCCTGCAGGCCGGATGAGCATTGTCTGTTGACTGTTCTGATAGGCACCGTTTCTGGTTGAGAGAGATAAATCATTTACAAGAGAGAAAGATAAACTCAACTCAACAAAGCCTTAATTCAAAGTTAATTAGGGTCAGCAAGAGAGAAAGATAAACTCTGAAATGAAAATCCAAAAAGTAATTTTCAAAGAAAAGCATCCCAAAGTTGCTTTTCAATCTCATAAATTATAATTCTAGTGTTGACATAGACTTTCTCAATCAATTCAGAAATTTGTTGAGGTCTGCAATTTTTTTAGGTGGGTAGAACACAAATTATATGAGAATGAATACCATATACAGAATCCAATAAAATAAAAAAGAAAAAGAGCTTATGCAGAGGATAAACCAAAATCATACCAGGGAAACCAGCATAAAAAGCTGCCATCCTACACTCAGTTGCCCTTTGTGATCCAGGAGCTAGAACTGTACCCACAACTATGTCCCCTACTTCACTTGGATTCACATTTGTTTTCTCAATTAACGCCTACATTGAAGTTCAATTATTTGTCAAGATAGCAAGATAAAAGCTTAATCAAAAGCAGAGGCACATAAACTACATCTAAAACAGTGATTTCATCAGACTTTTATGAACCTTCTATAAAGAAAGAAATATCCATGACCATTCATTCAAACACATCTAACCTTTAAAACTGAGCCAAGTAAATCATCAGGAAGAGTATCCTTGAAACCACCTCGCTTGGCTTTGCAAATGGCCGTACGATAAGCACTGTTTACATTAGGCAAGAAAAAAGGGCATCAAAAGAGGATGTAGAAAAATGAAAATCTAAAAACACAACAACAATCCGAAGCTTATAAGCATTTTTCTTCACAAATCAAGAAACTTACGCCACAATCACAACATCATCACCAAAAGGAGCTGTCCTTTGATATGCAGCACTATCTCCAGCAGCACAAATTGAAGTCTAACAAATAAATCAGACATAGAAGATAGTCAAGCAATAATAAACCTCTAAAATTCACAAGAAAAAGGTATAATTTAATTAAGAGTAATTACAATTAAGAAAAAATAAAATTGAATTATTAAAAACAACACACAACCATCAACATATGAATCAAGAGAAACTTACAGAAAGACAAGATGAATTCTGGGTCTCAGAAAAAGATGAAGAAGAATTGGGCTGCAAATGAGCAAGAAGAACTTTCTGTCTGTTCAAAGCTTTCTCCATTTCTTTATTTCCGTGCCAAAAATGAGAGTGTTTTATAAAAACTTAGTTCTTTATACTGAGATAAATAGACGACCGCTGTTACACTTTCTTTGAAATTGAACTGTTGATACGAAGAAGAAGAAAATCCTCCATTGTCAGCCACGTTTTCCACATTGGGTAGTATATTTACATTCACATTTCCCATTTTCTTTTCCAACAAATTTACCATTTTTGGTTGAAAAATAAATTAAAAAGCAAAGTATTAATCGCTCCGTCTTAAATTAATTTAATCATTTCTTATTTTTGTTCATTTTAAATTATAATTCATCTCTTATTTTAATAAATTAGTTAAAATATTAAATCTATATAATATTTTTATTTAATGTTATTTATTAAAATAATATGTTATTTATATTATATTAAAATATAATTATAATAAAAATATATGTAAATTTATATTTTTAATAAATATAGTTATTTTTTTAATTTTTATAAAATAAAAAATGAATTTATCAATTTAAAATAAAAAAAGGTTTACTATTCTCAAATTTAATCTAATTAATTAAAAATTTAAACGTCAAAAATTGGAGAGTGGCACGTTGGTGAAGTAATTATGCCAAAAAAAATATGGTAATAACTTTATTATTTTGAAATTAAATAGGTTAACATTAATCTTCAAACCTTATATATATTTTTATGTGTTTTGATAAGTATAATTCATTAAACTTATCACGAATGATAAAACATTATTTATAATAGCCAAATTTATTTATAAATTATTTATATTATATATATAAACCTATTAAAATAGGTTAAATACATAAAAATACTTAATTCGTTATTATTTCTAATTCTAATAGTGACTTATAATTTAGTTAAATAATTTCATAACAACCAAGAACATTAATTAGGATAATGTTAGTTTTATATGTGTATAAAATTATTATAATTTAATAAAAAATCGATACAAGCATTGACTAAAGGAAAATTTTTGGAAATTGATGGAAAGATTAAATCAATGGACGAAATTTAAACATAATAATTAATTAGTTAATTTCTAAAAAATTAAGGGGGGGTTTTAGTTAATTGAGTCAAATATGTAAATTACGTTAAATTAAATTAATATCTATAAATATTAAATTAAAAATATATTATTTTTTTATTTAACTGAAATCATCTTTTTTAACACATATATATCTATTAAAAAAATTATTAAATTATCTAAATATTATATAAAATTATTTTAAATAAAGTAAAATATCTTTTATCAATTTATTAATATTATACTCTAATTTTATTGATCAAGTCATTAAAAATAAGAATATAATTTAAAAAAATTAATTAATTTTTATTATTATATAAAATAATAATTTAAAAAGGATAAATTTTTTATAAAAATAATAGTTTTAGTAGAATGGAGAGAGAAATATTTTATTAAAAATAATAAAAATTAATTAATGTATTATTCATAAGTTAAGAATGATACACATTAAAATATTAAAAATTTGATTCACTTAATCTTTATGGAAAAAATATAAATATAAATAATTATTAATTAGTGAATATTAAATATTACTAAAATAAATCTTAAGCAATTTCATTTCTTATATATATATATATATATATTAGATAGTTATAAATGCTCCTATAAACAAATTCAAATTATTGGTAAAAAAAATTAACAAATTCAAATTCAATTTTAATTTTGCTTGTCAATCAATTTAGGTGGATGAAAATGAGTGCAGTTTAAAAATTTTTAAAAAGAAAAATACTTTTAGACTTTTGGTGTGGACAAAGTAGTGGTGGTGGTGGTGGTGGTGGATAGTAGTATGGGTGGATAAAAAAATCGAAAAAATCGAACCGATCGAGAAATCGATCGAAAATCGACCGAAAAATTGGTTAATCGACTGATCGATTTGGTTTTCGGTTCTAAATCACATCAAACCGAAAATATTCGGTCGGCCAGCGGTTTCATTGCTCAGAAACCGAACCGACTGAAAACCGACCAAATTGTTTTGGTCTAAACCAAAACTACTGGTTTATAATGAAACCGACCGATTTTTTTTGTCTAAATCAATTTTTTTGTCTAAACCGAAACCTACAGAAATTTTTTTTGTCTAATTTAATTTTTTCGGTTTGAACCGAAACCGACCGAAAACCTTCGGTTCGGTTTTTTTTTATTTCTACTTCTGTCTGTTTCGGTTTCGGTTACTAATATATTTTATCGGTTTTTTGTCGGTTTTTGCATTTCGGTTCGGTTCGTCTAACCGAACTGAAAATGTCCACCCCTAAATAGTAGTTCAATAATTTTAAAAAATAAATTAATTATAGTGTATCAAAATATTAAAAAATAGAATAATAATAATAAATAACAATGGAAAATGAGTGTGAAACCTGCTTTCATGAAAGTCACATTGACTGACCTTTCAGACAAAAAAAAAAAGAAAAGTCACATTGCCTAAATGGACTGCTTTTTCCACGAAAAATTGAAAACTTGTAGTCAGCGGGTCAACGCATATATTATTAATGACGAGGTGCGAGTACGGTTCGTCTCATTCCAATATTTAAAAATGTTCATAATCATTTCAAAAGTTATTTTAAAAATACAAGATTCAGTAACTTTTTATGTATAAAAATCTCTATGTTGTATTATTAAATAATTTTTGACACAATAATATTCGGTATTTTTTATATTAAATTTTATAAATTAAAATATTTTTTAAAAAAAATTTATTAACTAAAATTTTTATACAATAATAGTATATTATAAAAGATAAAAAATCAATTTATAGAAAATTTAAATTTTTAAATATTTTTTAAATTAGTAACAAAATTCATAAATTTTCATAAAAAAATATAAGTTTACATATAGTCAAATACTAATACAAAAATAGTATGGTATAAATTTTGATACAAATTAAAATTTTTTATTTTAATTCATTTTAATTTTAATTATAACTTGTATAAACTATGTATATATTTATCCATTTTTTTTATAACTTTATCTATATTAAGAATTATGCCAAAATAAAAAATATTTTTAACTATAAATAAATACTATTTTTATATTAATTATTGAATATATAACAATTTTAATTATATTTAAAAAATTATATATAATTAATATTAATTAAATTATGCTCATCATTTTAATCTTTAAGAGTTATTTCATATATTACATCATTTATATTGATAAAATTAAATTAAAAGGATATAAAAAATTGATTATTTTTTTAATTTTTTAATTTAGTACGATAAAATACAATTCGGTTTAATTCGATTCAGTCTAATTTTTTTATTTGAATATAACTAAATATTCAAAACCGTTTCATATTATAAAAAATTGGTTTTCGATTCAAAAAAAATAAAAATTAATAGATCTTTTTAATTTAGAATATTTTAATTCAATCATTCAAATCGGTTCAGATATTTTCAAGATCGTACTAGGCCCACTAATAATTCAACAAGCCAATGTATGTAAAATTCAATTTAACTCGTAACAATTTAGAAAAGAAAAAAAAAACCTATTCGGATGGAAATAATAAAGATGCTATCAAATCTATTATAAAAAGGATAATCATAAGACAGCTTCTGGAATTGGAAAGCCTAAGATGGAGAAGCAAGTGTGAATCATAGCACAATTCTATTTATCTTTTCCCTCTTTTATATATGAGTTTATATATATACATAAACCTCTGAGATTTCTAGCCAAAAAAGCATACTAATCAGAGAATCCTAATGATGATATCTCACTTACTGGTGCTTTTGTTACAAAAGAATAAACAAATGAAGATATTTCATTAACAAAGGAGACAAAACACAATTAATAGTAAAGCTACAAAACCCTATCCATGCTCACTCTCAAATTGCTTATCCTTTATGCCAAGGGCTTCCATACAAGATGCGCCGATCCTGGTAATTGAAGATAGAAACAGTTGTGCATATACGTTTTCATGAGCGTGGTTTTGCCTTCACCTGTTTTGCCTGAATATTTTGTCCCTTTGCCTGAAGTGCTATAGACATAGCTTGAAGCCTACTTGTTATCTCAGTAAAAGATGGCCGAGATTCAGGGTCAGGTGACCAACACTGTTGCATCAACTTACTCCAATCAGGATCACAAGATTCTGGAATTGGCGGTCGAAGAGTGTTTTTCACAATCCCACCTTCAATATAATTTTAACAAACAAACAAAATGAGGACAATCAGAAAAGGTCATCTAGGATAATAACACAGAAAGAACAAAAAGAAAACCAAGTCCCAGTGAGGAACAGTAGGTTTAGGACTAAAATACTTTGATCAATTGAATCACTTGTTTTATGCAAGTTTGGATTAAAGGAGACTGACTTGGCAATAACATGAACATTATATTTCTCTCCCGTAGGCACGTGGGGTTGTAAAATTCCTAGCAATTCACTTAAATTAGGATGTTACTAAATAAGAACTCTGAATGAAAAAAGTTTGATCAATGGTTTGATCCTCCTTTTTAAGCCAGTAAATACTTGTTTTTAGATACATAATTCATATGCTATATACAATAGCCAGCATTTTCCCAATCAGAATCGGGCCATTCCAGGGTCCTCCATCTTTCTATACCCTAAATAGAAGCATTTCATCAAATGGGAAGCAATTGGTTTGTAGTTCAATGCCTTGCATGTCCAGCAATAACACCATCACTGGCACAAACCATACCAGCAGTTTTGCCATCATCACCAATACTATTAGAGCTACTCTCCCTACATCTCCAACCATCACTTGGTTTTACGCACATGATTAGTTTTATGTACATGATGAAACTGTACAACATGTCATTGCCTTCCCGTTCCATGAGGGATTGTATATCATAGAAAAAAGAGTAACATTTTGGCTCCTTGGCACAATGTGTAATCTAACCTTGATAACTATATTAACTAGTTCACATCCATAAAATCCTAATTGGATTTTTGTTAAATAAACCTCCTTTTGAGGGTTGCATATCTAAAGTTTAGAAGAGGGGGGAAGGGGTTTCACTTCCATCAAGTTGAGTGAATATATACCAAAATATTTTAAATGTTTAGGCACCCAACGCCTTCCTTAGTGTTCGAACTGCTCACAGAGGAGAGACCACAAAAATTTCTAGGTTCCAGCCCCATCTGGAACTCACTGGCATTGAAAAAGTTAATATGCCCACTTAACAGACTCTTAAACTCATCTAATCTGGGCCAAGGTAGCGCCCGGAATTTGCCATCTCTGGTACATCATTCCGCTGCTACCACCCTCTAATGGCACCAACAGGCTCAACTTTGAGTCAGTTTTCAACAAATCCTATCAACATTTGGTACTAATGACAATTCTTTCCTGATGAATGTAAAAGGAAAAGTGCAATGTCATTTCCACCTCTGCATGTACTAGTTTTACAACATGTACTTACCAATGATTGCACCACAATGCATATCTGAATAAGGTTCCTCCCCAGTCAAGATTTCCCAGAGTGAAATGCCAAATGAAAAAACGTCAACCTGGCCAACAAATAGGACTTCAATGATAGCTTTTCCAATCAATTCAAACTGGCAAGACATAGACATAGAACTGTGGGGATTAACTAACCTTCTCAGAAACCCGACTGCTGTTTCCATTCAACAACTCTGGTGCCATCCATGGGAGTGTCCCTCGCACACCACCAGATACAAGAGTATTGCGTTTGATTCTTGAGAGTCCAAAATCTCCAACCTGAAAATAGAGAAAAAATAAAAAGACAATTCAATACTTGAAATCAGAAAATCCTAACAAAAGTGACTTCATGTAGGATGTTCCATAAATTCTAAACTTTTCATTAGATAGAATTTATAATTCCCTACTTTTTCAGTTCAGTCTTTAGTATGATGTGTTTCCTTGTATTGACTAAGATGGCTATAGGAATTTGAACTGTTTACCTTGCATATGGGTCTTTGGGGATCCCTCAGATTGACAAGCAAATTGTCACATTTGAGATCAAAGTGGACAATATTTTTTGAGTGCAAGTATTCCATGCCAAAAGCTGCATCCATGGCAATTATGAGCTTTCTACGGCAATCAAGTGACCTGCATTTTTAAATAGGCTCCATGAAATACATGTATTACTAGAGAATGAACACATGATATGAAGATTGATTTTTACCGATCCTTCTTGAGTAGGACATGCCTAAGTGATCCATTCACCATATATTCAGTGACAGTTGCTAAGGTTCCTCCAGCGCCATCTGGCACTACCCCATAAAATGCAACCACATTTGGATGATGAAGATTTGACAGGATTTGTGCTTCCCTCCAAAAGTCTTTTGTCTGGTACAACCAAAAGAATCATCAATAATTGAAAAGTGAAAATCAATATAGACGACCATACTCAAACTGAAAGTGAATCACTCCTCCTATCTCTTCTTTGTCATTCGAATACCATATATAACCAAAATCAATTTACTTACCAAACCACTTGCAGAAATCAATAATTTACCTTTTATATTAAACACCATCAGGGTTCAACCCTGTCCATGGGCTTCCCCACCAATCAGATCATGTGTTCTCTCACTCGCAACCATCATATCGATACTTGATATGCTACCTATGTTCCTAGAATTTTAGGCGGCTCTACCCTAACAAAAATTGTTTGTTCCTCTGTGTGTATAGACAAAAGTTGTGAACAGGAGCAATTCGAGCTTCTAATTTTTTCATAACATCTTTATACAAGGAGCACACAAGAAAAAAAATAGTTTTTACAACCATACTTAAGAAGTGAGCATGTTTATAATAACACAACATTCAAAATCTTTAAAAATGGAAAATAGGAAGCAGAACAATAGCAGAGCAAATCTTTCATGTCAAACAACTGACAAATAACGGGTCCAAGAGAACAGCAGTTCAAGAAGAAAAAGCAACTTAATAAGTTATTCTCTATCAATTTTAACTGTTCTCCTCATCTAATGGCCAATCTCATTGTTAAACTTTAACTACTGTGCAAACCCAAAGTATACCCTAGAAAGGACATCATACACCTGCTACATAAATATTGATGCAAAATAATCAGAATTAGAAACATGCTTGAGAACATTTTGTGAATCATTCACTGGCCGTCCAAATAGGAAAGAGTTCCACATTTGTAACTGGGAAAAGGATTCGGAAGGAGAAAACACTGATAAGAAAATATATAGGACGAAACTCACTAAACGTTCTTGCTCTGATGATCTCCCTGAAAAGCAGCTCTTTTTAATTCTCTTAATGGCAACATCTGTTCCACGCCATTTCCCATGGTACACAGTGCCATATGTACCAGATCCCAACTCTATCAGTTCTTCAAGATCAGCATTCTTTATAATCTGTATTACAGTGTTGGAAACTTCAGTTGCAAATAGAACCTAATTGAAGCATAATAACTTCAATAAATGCACGAAAAAGGCAGAAAAACTAGGATTTCAGCAAAAGACCAAATTGGCAGGGACTCATCTAACCAGCAAAAGTAAAATTAACTGTCCATCCAATGGAGCCAAACTTTCATCAAAAGATGAAGTCAAAATTCCATTACCTTTTTTTTTTTCATAAATAACAATGGACTTCCATCTGTACACCTATCTTAACTCACAAATGATAAATACATACAACAAGGTAAAATTAAGAAAAAAGTTAGAATGTATGACCAGAAGATTCAGAATTTTAGGATAGTCAATAGAATGTCCCATAAATGAGTAAGCCAATAATGACTCCATCAACAAATCAAGGGAAGTTGCATATAGAGCTTGTCAACTATGCATCATTCATCATCATCTTTGTCCACACAAGTCACTAGCCAATTGATAGCTGAAAAATCACATCCTTCTCAAAATCTCTGATTTGAGTGATAGAACAGCAATAAGATACCTAATTTTTACTCTATTTTGCAAATAATTTTCACAAGTTATCTGGCACAACAAAAGTCAAAATATGACTCAGAATAGATGGGATTTTTTATGCAATGCTATTGTTAAAAGGATCAGTTACTAAGATGTCTTTAATAGCAAATCACAAAAACAGACAACTTAGTCTACAGAATTTTGTAGCCTACAGAAATTTGTATTTTTAATCCTATAATGAAAATAAGTTAAAGATAGCACAAATTTATTTGTTCCAAGCATCAGAACAATTGTACTTCTGCAATAAAAAATGTTCAAAAAAGAAAATAGGAATTTGCAACCAGATATTTTTAAATGCTTGCACATACCTGCAAGCCATAGATGCTGGCTTCCATTTCAGCTATCACCGCATCGCTAAAAGATTTGTCCTTATTTCCATCATCATATTTTGTGTCCTACAAGTAAAGCAAAGGCGCATGTTACACCTAGAAATAAACATATGAATCATAATTCTAGATAAATACTTGCATAAAATAACTTTTACCTCGAACTCAGTTTCTGGAATGATACTTTCAGATAGTGTTGCGTCAGGTGATATAAAATCACTACTGGTTGGATTGGCAACAGGTGGACGAACACGTGGGATGATACTCTCAGTCTTCATTGTGCTAGAAGCCACAAAGTCACTGCTGGTTGGGTCAGTAACATACACAGCAGCATGTGGCGGAATGCCCCCTGCATCAATCGCTGTAGGGGTTTTGAAATCACAGCTGAATGAGTCAGCAACATTTGGAGCAACTGCATGGGAAGTTTGAACAGTAAGAGGCACATTTGACACAGTTACCAAGGGATCCAGCGGATTTTGATCTTTATTTTCACTTGAAGCTTCTGTTTGAGCTAACATTGCACCTTTATTTTTACTTGGTGATTCTGTTTGAACTACTATTGCGTCTTTATTTTTACATGATGATTCTGTTTGAGCTAACATTGCATCCCCAACATTTAAATTCCCATCAGAAGATCCTCCAAAACCCAACTTCTCACCCTTTTGACCAAAGAGAATTCCACACCTCTCAACAAGTTGAGAGACCTTTCTTTCACACAAAGCATCTTCAGTGGCATTATTAGTTGTGGCATGGAAATCATGCGCATGCAATTTTGCATTCGAAGAGGTGTTATCGTAAACTTTAGATGGGTCTCTTGAGTTTATCAGCAAGGTGTCTTTGCTATCCATACTGCTTCGACTTTCAACAGGTTGATGTTGTGCTAGTTCAGGAAAAAAATCAACCAGATAATTTTCACCCTGAGGCTGCTGCTTGCCATTGTTAAACAACTCATCTTCTGGAATGATGGTCCTAGGGACATTGCTTCCCCACTCACTATTTTCCTTTTCACATAAACTATCATATTGACTATAAGTAATCCTTTGGTCCATCTCAAGGAGATCAGAAGAAGCTTGATAGTTCGGAAAGTGCTCCATGAACTTGTTTACAGAAGGTTTGAAATCAATTGCTGGGGGTGCAGGGAACCAATCCTCACATTTTTTCTCATATTCCATAACAACAGCTGGTGGTTTCTCTTCACAAGGCTTTTCACCTTGCTGAAAAGATGGATTACTTCTGTCAACTGTATCCATCATTTCCAAAGAAGACAGATTTTGTTCACAATGTTTTGTAATTTGGTATTGCTCAACAGCATTGGTGGCGGCTTTCTGAACAGGTTCATTCCTTCCTGTTGATTTTGAGCATGAAGAAACATTCAACAAATCCAGCCTGCTGTGTGACCTAGAAGTCTCAGTGTCCAATAACTTATTTTGTAGAGTAGGATTCACAAAATTAATATTATCATGAAGCTGCACTGCCTTTTCTCGTGAAGAACTAGAGACCAGTGAAGATAACTGTGTCTTGGCAAAGTTCAAGGTAGACAACGGACTCATTCCCTCTTGTGAACAGTAAGATGACAACCCCCCGTGCTCTTGTAGCTTTGAATCAGAAAACGCATGAGGTATTCCATGATGAGAATCAATGGAGTCTACAGATTCTGATAGCAGACCCATAGAATCTTCCACGCCAGAGAGAGGTTTCTCAGAGTGGAATGCCCTTTCCTTATTCATAGGCCTCTGAAAAGAGAAATCATCAAAATTACCTTCATTCAGATGAAAAACTGAAGGGATTGCAAGTTGTGTGCCAGAGTTATGGTTCTGGGAATGCACTCCATGTTGTTGGTGAACAATATCAACATAAGGATGATGATGGTTTGTGAACGCACCCAACCCTTGGGAGGGTTGTTTGCAAATAGAAGAAGTGCTGCAATTCTCAGGGGGCAACTGAGCTGAAATAAAGGAACTACTGCTATCAACACTGGACTTATCACCAAGCAATTTTGCATGAGAATTCCTAGGATCTTGATGCTGTAGAGGAACAGGAGAAATTGGAGACTGATAGGAAGATCTGATCATATTGTGGGTTTCATTAGAAACTATAGGAGGATTAAAAGCATTAAAACCACCTTTCATCTCCAAAAGAGGAGATGGACGATGTTTGCGGAAGCCCAGATTGTGATCAGAAATGCTTCCAGGTTGACTTACTTCACTGGCTGAAGCCTGCCCAACAGAGTTTTTCCTAGGATTAGGATCTAGGATGCCATTTACAGCAACAACATACTGATAGTTGGGACTGTTTTCTTGGATGGTAGTTGCCTCAAAAGATGATGAGTTTTCAGATTCACACAAAGGAATAAAAAATATTCGGAGTCTTTGAGAACCTCCAAGCCTTTCAAGCCCATGGTACTCCTCAATCATATTTTGAAGGTCTTCATCAGAAGAGACGGAAATAAGGGCATCAAGATCCTCACCTGGAAGCTGATACTTGATGGAGTGAGGTTGGTTACAAATACCTTTAGTTTTCTTGACAAGTTCTTCCCATGTAAGATTCTTAGAAATGGAAACAATGCGGGTCTCTCCTCCCACGTATCTGAGCTTGCCATCGCTAGGCCTTGGCAAAATTTTACCTCCAGAACTGCAAAGGAACTTTATCTTTCCAGGTTGAGATCTATCTGAATTATTTAGCACATCAAAGTTACTATAAGAAGGGGATTCTAGCACAGGAATGGATGTCGTAGATGGACCCAAACTAGCATCCCTATCACTATTCAATTCCCCTGAAGCCTTCCCTGATTTATGGACAATATCACCATCTTCTGTGTTCAGCCTGTTTAGCTTGTCAACACAAGCCCCACTTTCAGTCTCCCTTAAAGACCCTTTTGCAGACACAAAATCAGAAATATCATCAGCAGTCTCAGAATCCATTCTCCTCAACCCAAGTATATGAGCAAGATCCTCATATCCTCGTTGATGGTTTTGATCATTAATATGAGCCATTCTATTTTCAAAAACTTGAGATGCACTGAGCTGAGGGGGAGGGGGAATCCACCTGGTGGTCACACGATCCTGGAGAAATTGCTGGGAAAATTCCTCACCTGTCTGGACAGATATATTATGTACATTTTTTCCTGTCTTTGGAACGAAGGATGCTAATCCCTGTTGCGGGACCCATTGACTGGTGGGACTAGGTATCTCACTGGTCATTGAATCAGCCAAGTTCTTGGACATATTTAACAGCATAATAACATTGCCTTTTTTTTTTTGCACTATTTTCCTCTCCAACCAAACAAATCAATACACAGAGAGAACCAGTTCCTTATCTCCACAAAATGGATTCAAATTCAACTTTCACGCACCATAGCAATGAAATTCAACTTTCACAATATCAAATTAATAATTCCTAACTTTAAAATCAAATTAATATAGATGAAATCTCCACAAACCTATCACTTCAATCTAAATCAAACCCAGCAAATTTACAATCCAATAACACAACAAAAAAAATTCCCTAAAATTTCCAAAATTCACTATACAATAATATACAGCTAGAACCCCAAAAACCCAAAAGAACAAATTGAACTATATATCTATACCTGATAAATCAAAACCCTTATTTCCATCATCGTTAACCACATTCACAATCGCAGATCCAAACAGAAAAATTACTTTTGACAAACGAAAATCAATAAACGCCAATCCACCCAATATGATACGATCTCCTATTAACATTATGTACATAAAACCTGTATAGATCGAAAAAACCAAACCAAGCTAGTATCAACAATTTCCAAAATTGAAAGTAAAAAAAAAGTACTTGCTCATTTATCTGTGTATATATATATAAATATATAATAAAAAAGGATTAAAAAAACCTGCTAAAATTACTTTTCGTCTCTGTTTATAATTCTTTATTATACACTGATAATTGTTGTTGTATTGAGCTTGTGAGCTGCCGTTAGTGGTGTTTGGCAGGTGAGAATTATTGATTGCCAGGATCGAAACAGAAGAAGACAGAGGACATGAATTTGAATTGTTTAGAAAGGGAACAAAAATGAAGAAAAGAAAAGCGTAGCTTACGCCTGGAAGATCAATATTGCCCGGCTAATGGAGATTGGGGAGGAGAGCGACATTGCCGAGAAATCAGCGGCATCGACCCGAGAATGACATTAAAAAAGTTTTCTCTTTTAACTGTAAACTCTTAATTAGAAATAAAATATAATAAATATTTTTATTTTTAAAAAAATTATTTTAATTTTGTAAAGTTTCTATTGCTTATTTGTTGTTTGCGCTTTCCTACGTGGGAATTTATTACCCTCTCAAATTTGAAATATATTATGAAATATTCTTCTTAAATAAAATGAAAAAATAATAAGTAATAATTAAGTTTTTTTTTTTTTAAATGTTTATAAATTACTGGAAACCACTTTTTAGAACGAAGAGACGTACGAGGTAGCTCCACATGTACATTTTGTGAACGTGTAACCATTATAGAGATAGAGATAGGGCCCGGTGGGCCTTTTGGGCTTGATATCTTGGATTCTGGTCCGGCCCTAACAAAAAGTTTTTGCTATATTTTAGATTTTAAAAAAGCCAACCGCTGAATATTCAAATCTTAAATTCTTAGTAAAAGTTATTTGATAAAAAGAAATTAAAAGCTATTGGTCATATTTTTCATTTATTAGCTTTTACATTTTTTGTCGAATGTATAATTTATATATTTTATATAAAAAAATATTAATTTTTTCTTAAATTCAACTTAATTAATTTATTTTTAAAAAATTAACCAATTAATCTCAATTTTAATTTCATCAATTAAGTGGATTGATTTTAATAGTTATAAAAAAAAAACCAAAAGAATCTCCCGCTCTCTCTTAAATTTAAAGTACTAACAACTCAAATTTTCAGCACCTCAAACGAGTTTGATACCGAATAATAAAAAAAGAGCTCAATTTAAAAAAAATCAACAAAAAAAAAAATCGTTCTCACTTGAAAAACGAAAACTACCTATATGAACAAATTGCTTGGTTTCCGATTCAAAAGGCAATTTCACGGATTTATTAACAAAAACACCAAAGTTTCATACCACAATTAATGCGAGATGGCCGACTTAACTTCTAACGCAAAGGACACGCAAAAAATTAGTAATTACGGTATAAAAATCTTAATTGTTTATTAAGAGGGTGTTTCTCAAAACTAGAGCTTTTCAGCTTATTATGAATAAGTGATTTTTAGATTATAATCAGATTAAAAATAAACAGTTAAGCGTTTCTGTAAACTAGTTAATAATCAGCTGATAATCAGTTTATAATCAGTTAAGTGTTTCTGTAAAATTAGCTTATAATCAATTTTTAATTGCAAAAACTGTCAAAATGATCAAACTGTCCCTGAGTTTATTTATTGTATAAAAATAATTTTTTAAATGTTAATTTAAAATTTATTTTGCAATAATAATAATAATAATAAAATTTATTTAATAATAATAAATAAAAAACGTAAAATAATTTTGATGGAAACTAAAGTGTATAGGGTGGGCAAATTTGAAATATTGAATATTAGGTAGGGATAGTATGATCTTTTACTTGGTCAAAACTGTTTAAAAAATAAGTGCTTAAAAAAAGTAGCAAAACCCAACTTTTAAAAAACTGATTATAATCAAATTATAATCTACTATTTAAGTTTTCAGAAACACTTAAATAAATAACTTATAATCTAAAAACTGCTTATAATCAGTTTTGACCAGCTTTTAAGTTTTGAGAAACAACCTCTAAGGCTTTATTTGAATGTATTAAAATATGATTTAGTAATATATGGTATTATTATATTAAAAATAGTATTTATATGATATGATATGATATTTATTTAATTTAATGATATTTTTAAAGATTTAATATGTTATAAGGATGAAAAACTATTTATTATTATATATTTGATATTTATAAAATTTATTTTGAATATTTTTAAGAGATAAAATTATAAAAATATAGAAAATTATTAGATTAATAGTTTAAAATTTTATAATTTTTAAATCATAGATATAAAAATCAAAACAGACAATAATTAGGATGTGTTTCAGTTAGTTTTTGTGTTTTATTTTTATCTTTTTCTAGAAAAAAATAAAATACGTTTGGTAATATTATTAATTTTTAAAATTTTCTGATTAAACAAAAATTATTTCAAACTAAATACGCAATATATAAAATATAGTTTTGAATATTTTGATTTTTAGAAGATATTGTTTATCAATAAACTTTATATATATATATATAAGACATTTTATATTGATGAAATTCTTTTTTAATAATAAAAATTAGTTTTTGGCATTATTTTTTATAATTTTTTATTTTCTAATAATTAAAAATTTAATAATTATGATATATAGCTTTCAAAAATATAAAACAGATTTTTAAAAAAATATGAAATAAAAACTAAAAATAATTATTGATTTAAAAAAATAAAATAAAAAATTACAATGAAAATGAACACACTCTCAATTATATAACCATATTATACCATGGCAAATCATAAAACAACAAGAACTAAAGGTTGTTGGATTTTGCAGTTAATCTAATCTATGCTTATTGTTAATGGCCGTGTCTTCATCATTGTTTCTTGTTCATGAGGGCATGATGATTGACAGAGAAAGGAAATAAAATAAAAAGGATACACTAAGTTATTAGAGTGTAACAGAATCAGAATTAAAATAATTAATTAAATAATTAGAAGTAATAATGAGTTAATTAATTAAGTCAAATCTCATTGGTGAAATAATAATTCAAAAATTGGATTTTGTAAATGATAAATGTCATTAAAATTTAAAACAATTGAAAATACTCAATAGTAATTATTTATTTATATACATATATATTAATTTTTATTTTTTTTTATTATCAATTCGTACTTGCATAATTAAATATAAACTAAATTGAAATATGAAATTATTTTTATTGACACATTTTATATGTAGATGCTAAAATTATTAATAAATATATCATTAAAGTTTTGTCATAATATATGGTATAATAGTCTTATTTGATTATATTTTATTAAAGTTTTGCAACTATTCAATTATTGGTTATATTTTACTAAATTAAACTAATCTTATTTGATTATATGAGTGAATGACAGAAAAAGTAAATAATAGCTAAAAATTAGAGTTGATAAGGTGTTACTGTTAAGCATTCTATCATGGGCTTGATTTTACAAATATAGCTTTTAAAAGTTACAATGACTCGATGAGTACTCAGTGCAATAAACCTAAATTTAAAATCAAATTGAGATTCAATTTTATTTAAAACAAACTTGACATATTTTTTAATTAAGAAACCAACTTGAACTTAATTAGTGTTATTATATGATTTTGTCTGATAGCCTTAATTGTTTTATGAAACTGAGTATGAATGAATTGAACAAAGGTCTGAATATTTTTTTAGTTTTAGATTTTAATTTCAAAAGAAAAACCCAAGTAAATATAGTTTTATCATATACAGTAGTTAGAAAATAACGATGACCAGAGTTTGAAACAACAGCCATTGGACCCCATATATCTATCTATCTGTATCAATTTAAAAGAAGCATAAACAATAAAAGAACTAGAAGGAAATGCAAAAAGGAGCAATGTTTTATTTCCGAAGTATGAATTGTAGAATCAGTATTTTAAAGCAACTTCAATCTAGGTACAGAAAGGTGGCCTAATCTATAATGCTACAATTGAGAATTGACAACTGAATTTATAGATTTCAAGGAATTAAAAGAAAAATCTGGCTGAGAGGTATTAGATGATGGTTGAATTAACTGATAAAGTCCATGAATTTTCTTAGCCATACTAATCATCTTCTTGCATTGTAAGTCCTAGATGAAACAGAAATCAACGTACAAAGTTAGACACAGGTTCTTAGTGATTTAAGTTTGCCGGCAGAGATGAGATTGAAGGTAAAACTAGGGACATAAAGCACATTGGTTAAGATCCTATATGTGATATCATGGCTTTGTTTTTGTTTGGAAGATTAACAAAGGCATTGGTTACTGATTTGCACTCAGAAAATAGGGATTTTGTGCACACAATGTGATCAGTGGCTCCTGAGTCCACAATCCAAGTGCAAGTTTTTGATTTTTGTGTAGTGATGCAAAATGTAAAGTGATTACCTTTATGGGCTGATTGTTCTTGGAAATCTATTGAAAGTGAAGTAGAAATGGTGTTAATTTGAGGAGTATTGGTTGGTTGTTGAAGAAGACTAAGCATTGGGATATCTGCTTTTGGGTGAATGGAAATTGGTTATTGCTGTTGGACTGAGAATTCAGAGTGGAACCATAATCTTTCACTTCAGTAGCAGCACATAAACTTTCATCATTAACAAAGTTATGTGGAGTATCCTCATGAAAAATTCCAGCATAATTAGCATATCTCCTTGGTTTAGGTTTTGTAGCCAGGTGGGTATCCATGTTTTTTATATCAAATGTCTACTGCGTGACTAGTGTAGCCACAATAGCTGCAGGTTGGTTTAGAATTTGTGTAGGTGATGGGGATTTCTTCTGATATTCTATGTTTGATTTGGAGAAAAAGGTTTTCTTTGAAAAGAATTGGGTGATTATACATAAGTTGAATTAGGCATATTAGTTTTGGCAAACAAAATAGTTGGACAGCTAAGGAGAAAACTTTGTTAATACATGGCAGTGGTTTCATGAGCATAATCTATGACTTAATGGTAGAGAAATTCTTATTTAGCCGTTTTAGAAATCTGATTACATAATCATTCTCTCTCTGCTTCTATACTTTCTTCAATGCATCACAAGAACATTGAAGATTACAAGCACATTGTGGAATAGGCCGAATATTAGATAGTTCATCTCAGATAACCCTTAGATTTGTAAAATAATCAGTAACACAGAGGGTATTTTGATGGAACGAATATAACTCTTCTTGCAGATTTGAGATTCTGAAAACATCTCCTTGAGAAAAACGTGCTTTAAGATCATCAGTCCACACTTCAATTGCATTGTCAAGCCAAACAATACTTTTATGAATAGAAAGGTGAAACTGAGTGATAGATCCAAGAAAGGACCATTGTATTACACCTTTCCCATCCCTGCAAAAGTAGTCGAATCCCTAGAAGGAACATGTATGGTTCCATCGACGAATTTGAGCTTGTTTTTTGAAAGCAATGCCATCCTCATTGCTCTATCCCAAGAATGATAGTTAGGACCTGAAAGAACATGAGAGACCAAAACAAGAGATGGGTTCTCATTAGCATAAAGATAATAAGGGCTTAAAACAGTGTCTTATGGCCTAGTAGCAGTTGTGGTAGTTGTTGAAGTACTAGGATTATCAGCCATTTTGAAAGGAAAAAAATGAAGAAACAAATAAACGAAGAAATTATGTTTTTCTTTATTTTTATGATTGAAAGAACTGGAGAAGAAGAAGAAATTACGCAACAATGGAAGATTAAAGCTCTGATACCATAATAGAATATTGAAACTAAACAAAGGATGAATGAAAGAATGAATTCTTATTACTGTTCATTCTAAGAACTCTACAAAAGGTTACTATATCTATTTATACAGATTATCAACTTTATCTATGAGCTAATTAGTTATACAGGTTCAATTAGAACTAAATAACTAACTCCCACGTTGAGGAGCTGCGAGTTGCTAAGCTGGAGATGCAAGCTGCAGTAACAGACTTCAATTTGTTACTACAAGTCGCTGAGCTGATTTTGCACACGTGTTACAATGGTTTAGGTATCAAATCTACTATTTTATATTTCTGGTTATTTTTTTAGCTGTATTTTTTAATAAGTTCTATTAGTTGTGCTACTCCTTAATGAAAAATTGACACATTCATTTACTACTTTATTTCTTGGAGTTTCAGTTGTTGAGTTGTTTATCCGTATGTATGGCAAAAAAATATGTTAATGGCAATTTATACAATTCAACAATCAAAGAAACGAGCCAACTACCTGTCGTTCAGCACGTCTGCTAAAACGCAGTCAAGTCTGGATTGGATTGGCAAATATGAAACGGCATAGCGCATAGCGTCCCAGTAAGCAACAGATGGTCAGGTAGCTGAGAATAACAGGTTTGTGTGAACGCAAATGCGACAAACCGTTTTCATGACATCAACTAATAAAAATTCGAAACGTAACCGGCCGTAATTTGACTATATATACAGCATGTTGAAAATGAATTGACCAAAATACCCTTTATCGGACACTTGCTTACGTGTCCACGTTTTCGAAATCTAACAGTGCCGTTCACACGGCCGTCACCCACTCCATCGAACGTGCCTTCTCTCTCTCGCTTTCCCCCAAAAAAAAAAAAGGGTATCCCTCCGAATCCGCCACTCTCTTGGAATCGAAACACATACGCTACCCTGGAAAGTTCTAAAGATCCAGATCAAAGCACCGACGTCAAAGCTAAGCCGGTATCTGGAAAGTCGGTGATGGCGGAGTCACCGGCGAATCGCCGGAGCTCCTCTTCTTCTTCATCGAATTCTGGCGAAACCTCCGTGAAGGTCGATCAGGAAATTGGCGATGAAACTAGTACTGATAAGAAAGAGTTGGAAAGTAATGCGGTGGTGGCTGGTGGTTCAGCGACGAACGGAGGCCCGGATTCTTCAGGTTTCTTGAAATTTGCTCTATCAAATGAAATTCAGTTGAGTTTGAGTTTTTTTTTTTATTTCTTTTGCTAATCTAAAAATCCGTCGTCTGGAATTCTTTTTTATTTTTCGTACTTCTGTTTATTTGCGTGTATATATAAGTTGAATTGCCAGTTAAAATTTCTTATATACAACAAACATCTTCTATTTTTTTTTCCAAAATTGTTTTGGAAAATGGAGTATTAGATTGTACAAATGATTTAAGATGGAGAAGTATTGAGAATGAATACAAACCATGGTCCGTCCCAGTTATCTTTTCTTCAAGTGAGATTTTAATGGAATGGTTGACTATTGGTCGATGGGTTGCTGTTATTTACGTTGATATAACTTAGTTCACGAGTCATGGGCAATTTGCAGCCTGTTGACACATGTTGACTTTATTCAAATTCAGCTTCTTTTACTATCATGAAAAATTTGCTTGTAATATTTTAGTTATTCCAATAAGAAAAGCAAGTAGAGTATCAAACATGACATTTCTCTCTCTTTTTTATGGATTTGATTGTGAATAATGCTTGGACTCTTCTGGCATGTGCTCGAGTTTGCAGGAGTGTTAATTGAGGTGTTGCTAGCTTATGTAGAGTTCATTTATTTTTACAATAAATTGTTTATTATTTGTATAAAACTTTTACTTGTTTAGAATGCCATAAACCCTTGGTAAGCAGTCCTTTCTCTTGAGGACTGCCGGGAAGGGATGGGAGGCAGAGAGGGTGGTTGGCTTCTTCTTTACATTTTTCTATTGCCATCCTTTCATTGACCGTGGTTGGTAAAAATCCTTATTACCTGTTCATCATTATAATGGCTAAAGTATGAAGACATATAATATAGTTCAATCTTGCCGGGAGCATTTGCTTCTTGTTTATTTCAATTCTTGTTTTCATGGGCTTAAATTTATCGTATAATCTGGTTTTCTCTTTGTTCAGTAATTGCTGGCAGGAGCGCTCCTAAATTGAACAATTCACGACTTGAAATTCCTGGTACTATCAAATTAGAACCTACCCCCAGTGATCTTAAGTTGGAAAGATCTATAACTGAAACGCAAAGACGTAGTAATATTCTTGCTGAAGAGACAGCACAAATTTTTGATGACAAGATTCCAATTCAGCGGAAGGTAATACTCTTCAACAATAATATTTATTTCCATTGAAATATTGTTACTTGTATGCCATCAATTTGTACGTTTTAGATGCTATTCTACCAGTATAATTAGTGAGTTCTAGGATTCAAACTCTTACTTACTAGTGCTGGATGATGTCATAGTTTTGATTATTTCTCTTCCTTATGAATTATGATTAGTCTGCGCTTTAAATATTTGTTGGAGAATGATTGATAGTGCCTAGTTGGTTTAGTTTTACCAAAATAATCAAGTGCAATAGGGTGAATACTGAATATCAATGCATCTTGTTCAGAAACTTTTCCCTTAAATATCAATTACTTTTTAAATGATTTATTTGCTTCAATTTAATTTACCATTTCCCAGTTATTTAAATATAAGTACATTCTTTTGACATTTGGCATGCATGAATGCAGTTAAGGAAAAAGAAGATAAGATTTAGGAATTATCTTTATTTAATTTTTAAATTAGGAATTTTATTTAGTTTTCCTGATTCAGTTTGTTTTAGATTTCTTTAAATTAGGGAATTTTATTTATTTTTCCTTGTTCAATTTATTTTAGATTTGTTTCCTATGTTTATTTAGACTTCTTCTAAAATAAGTTCTTTAATTAGTATTATGTTCCTTTTCAATTCAGATTTTAATTGAAAAACACTTCAGATTTTGAATTCCTAGGATTGGAATTCCTACTAGTTTCAATTTGGATTTTAAATTAGAGGTTTTCTTTGAACTCTAATTACTTTCATGTTCCAACCCCAATCACTATCTATTTTAGTGCTAGTTGTTTGGATCTAATTGTCCTACTTTCCACTTCTTCAATGTTCTATAATGCTTCGCATGTGTTGTCCCATCCCATCATTTCCTTCTCTTTAATTGTTGTCTTATATGAGTGTTGGCCTTGTCCTCATCACCAGCAATACGGGCTTATGTATTTTTCATTTGAAAACTCTGGAGCTGAAAATTAATATCTACTTTGATGATGCAACTCTATTTGGTTTTTATTTGATTCTATTAAAATTGTGCAGCTTCAATTGTTGAACAGAATAGCCACTGTCAAAGATGATGGAACTGTGGAATTTGAAGTTCCGGGAGATGTTGAACCCCGAGGTCTTGGCATTGGATCTGATGATGCATATCATACAGTTGTTGATGATGAGCCTGTTGATGCAACATATATTCAGTATATACCCCCACTGCAAATAGTAATGCTTATTGTTGGTACGCGCGGAGATGTTCAGCCATTCATAGCAATTGGCAAACGGCTGCAGGTTAATTTGTGCTACTTTTTCTTATCTTTTCCCCTCTTTTGTTTTCTCTTTTTCCTGTTTGCCGTTGTGAGTTGTATTCTTGAACTGCTTCAACTTTTGGTTCACTCTTGCAGTATGTTGGCTTATGCTATTTACAAGGCAAAGAAGGTTTTTTTTTATGAATTATTCTTGGCTTAGTTCTTTCCTTTAGTCTTTGCTATGTGGCCTTGGATCACTTTATCCAGTATTGTTCACAGAACCCTCCATTATTTATGATTATCATTTTATTTACAACATCGACACCTTTACATTTGGTTGGACTGTCTCAAGTTCTTCCAGAACAGTAGTTGTTGAAAAATATTTCCTTAATGCTTGTATATGTAATGAAGTAAGTCTAAACATAAATATTTATTTCTGAATACTCCAGTTGAGGACAGCTTTCAGCTTATCACCTAGTTGTGTGAACAAAAGGAAGTAGATGTGAAAGTTAAATTATGGTCTTGTAGCTTTTTGGGACTTCACCGTTTCAGTTTGTTAATTAGAATATTTGTGTGCAGGATTATGGTCATCGTGTTAGACTAGCAACTCATTCAAATTTCAAAGAGTTTGTCTTGACGGCTGGGTTGGAATTTTATCCTTTAGGCGGAGATCCAAAGGTTCTTGCTGGCTGTATGTACCACTGTACCTTGAAGGGCTAATTATTTATATTATTGCAGCATTTTTTCATTTCCCTTCCCTATCTCCTTTGGAACACTTTCATATCCCTTGTATGATGGGCCAGTTATCAGCAATTATTGCAGTAATCTTTTATTCCAAGGGTTATTCTCCATGAACAATGCTCCTTATTTTGCAAGGGTTGGGCAGGGCATCATTTTACTCTGCATGGACAGAGAGTAATGACCTTGGATTATTAACAAGGGATCATGCAAGTTATTTTCATATTCATTCAAATATTTGCTAAGAAAAGTGGGGTGAGTAGTGTTGTCAGGATGGAGGAGAGATATAATTGATTTTTCTATTAACAATGTTCAACTCGTTGAATATTGAATTTTTAATCTACTGTGACATTGCTTTTGTGTTGCAAATTATTTCAAGTTCATTTGAGAATCTGTGGATCTTCTTGTTAGGTAGTTTGGAAGATTTGAGCATTGTGCTTATCTGTATCACATATTTGCCATTAGCTGTTTATGGTCTTCATTCATAACTTTCATTGATTGGATTATTTTTCTTCTGCCAGACATGGTTAAAAATAAAGGCTTCTTGCCATCGGGACCTTCAGAAATACCCGTTCAACGAAATCAAATGAAAGAAATTATATATTCATTGCTTCCAGCTTGCAAGGATCCTGATATTGATTCTGGCATTCTTTTTAAGGCAGATGCAATAATAGCTAATCCTCCGGCATATGGTACGATTTCATCATCTTTGCATCTTTTTTGATGTTCTTGGTACCTGCAAAAATTTTATTCGGGAACTTCTATGTATTTTCTTTTCATACAATTTTCTGAATTAGCAATGAATGATATTTTGATACAATTCTGCTCCCCCCTTCTCCTTCCCTCTTTAATGGTTTCAAGAAGAGATATAGCTGTCAATTAGATTATATTTTGTTTGTCCTTCAGACGCAAGTGATCTTTTTTATTTTCCATCATATGCCTTGATAATGTGGCTAAGGATATTGCTTTAACATGTCATTGAGTTGTCTCTATTATTTTGATAACTCTGTTGGATGATTCCAGAATTTCTTATTCAGCATTCTACATCTGACATTGTTAATGTTTTTTTAGGGCACACTCATGTGGCAGAGGCATTAAAAATTCCACTTCATATATTCTTCACAATGCCATGGACGTAAGTCCTGTCTGGGTAATGGAATCTACCTGGATTAATTGTAGATTTAACTTGTTATAGTTGATAATTTTGTGTTCTCCACCTCGTTGCTATCAGTTTTTGTATTACATGGTTTGCTGATCCTAATTCTTTTTAAGCAATTCTTGGTGTTTTCCATCAGGCCAACTAGTGAATTTCCACATCCTTTGTCTCGTGTCAAGCAGGCAGCTGGATATCGAGTGAGCCCACTGCTTCTCGTCTTCCTGCCTTTTCATTTTCTATACTTTGATTTCTCTGCATCCTTATTCTTTTCAAATGACTTATAGCCATTTGCAATGTCTGCAGCTTTCATATCAAATAGTTGACTCGTTGATTTGGCTTGGAATACGGGATATGATAAATGATGTTAGGAAAAAAAAAGTTAAAGCTACGACCTGTGACGTATCTTAGTGGTTCACAGGGCTCTGAATCTGATGTGCCACATGGGTACATATGGAGTCCTCATCTTGTTCCAAAACCAAAAGGTGCTTCATATTTGTTGTCGTTTCCTTTTTCTTTTTTGAGATTGGTCGTTCTGTATTGCTGAATGATTTTATTATAGTTAAACTTGTTGGTTTTGCTGATTCTACATTATGCTTAGAACTGATTAGAAAGGCTTCTTCAACATAGTTACAATTATACTTCGTCTTTGTCTTGAACTCTTGTCACTTGGATATCTTTATGTATATTTCTGAGCAACCTGGGTCTTATCTTTTTAAAAAACAGAAATGATTAGTTTGTTTGCAATGGTGAAACTTTTAACTTAGGTATTAGATTAGTGATTTTATGGTTTTATGGCTTTTGACGTCAAGTATTGAGCCTCAAGCCTTTTCTTCATATGGATGAAAAGGATGACATGTAATTGTAGAGGAAATGGGGAATGAATAGAAATATCATCATAAAACCTTCTAATAAGCTATATCTCTTTTTCCTTCTGAATAATTTATTAGAGGCTTAACATAAGCTGTCATTTTTATAGATATTAAAAAAAGAGATCTCATTGCACTTTATTTAAATTTCTAGACAAAATATTCTTGGTATGCTAAAAAATGGTACCGCTAATATATGCTTCGAGCACTAACCAATCTTAGTAGTGTATTGGAACTAGTTCATGCCAGTATGTTATGACTTATGAGTTGATAAGCTCACTTGTCAGATTCAAACGCAACATCCAACTCATCGTTATAGTCAAAACTATAAATTTAAAAATATTTTAAAAAATTTTACTGTGTACTTTGAAGGCATAGAAAAAGCATTTACTTCATGAAAGTGTAGAAAAAATATATATTTCATAGAAGTGGTGTCCTCTTTATTAGTTTTTATTCAAAGTATCTTGGTTGCCTAAAGCAGCATATTTTTGCTTTAAATGACTTGTATAAATCTTTTTCTTTTTGCTTTCAATGACTTGTACAAATCTTTTTCTTTTTGAGCAAAACAACATGTATATGTTATTATCGCTGGAATGAATATACATGATTTTCAATTGAAGAATGCTAATTTCTTTTTGCATCTCTTATTTGGTATGCAGATTGGGGGCCAAAGGTTGATGTTGTAGGATTTTGCTTTCTTGATCTAGCATCAAATTACGAACCTCCTGAGTCACTCATGAAATGGCTTGAAGCTGGTCCAAAACCTATTTATATCGGTTTTGGAAGTCTTGTGAGTTTGTTTTCTGAGTTTTCTCTTTCACTATTTCACTAATTTTGATGAAGTATGAATTTAATCGGGATTTATTATGCTTGCTTAGGGCTGCAAAATTTGACATAAAATGCACCCCATGTGTTTGCTGGCTAAGATATAGCTTATTCCTTCATATATGATTTATTTTGAAGTGAATTTGATTTGAAAATAAGTTTGCGGCCACAATTTAGAAGGAAATGCTGACTGAAACTTTTTTGCAGTCGTATGCTGCTATGTGATTTCTTTGAATGGTAATATGTTGGTTTCCTTATGTGATAGAAGTAAGAGTGGTCTGTATGTTTGTCATGGAATTGACAAAAATTTGTCTACAATTGCTTGAATTTCTTGGTTTTAATTCTCAATGGTTTTAAGGTAGAACATTCTGGTACTTCTTCAATAAATGACCTTATATATTTCATGTTGATGAGTGATTATGCCCATCTTCATGTCCTATAACTAAGTATTGGATTCATGGTTGTCAAATTGAGATTTGAGTTTAGAATTGAAATCCTTATTTTCTGAATCGAGATTCCAATCAAATTGTATGATTTGGTTAAACCTTTCAGAATCATTTAAATTAACACACACATTACATGCACACATTTGTAGATATATCTCCTATTAATTTTATCGGAAGAGATTAAAAATTTAATTCCAAATCATATATAGAACAAATAATTGAAGAGAATTTTCAAAATATTAACCTACCAAATTAAAATTTTAAAACAATAAAATTTGTAAAAATTAATATATAAATTATTAGTATTTTGTTAGTGTTTTAGTTGCCATCACCACCTAGTAAACTTATGACATTAAAAGAACAGAACAAAAGAAGGGCAGCAAATCACTGAAAGTGGGACAGACCAGCAGGTGGACAATTCAACAATTAAAAGAAGAGAGAGAAAAAAAAAGAAGAGAAAAAAAGTTATGGAACTGGAGTGGTTAGCAAAAAAAAAGAGAGATACAAACGAAGTGTAATCTTTCAGATTGAATGCAAGATAGTATATGCTCACAGCTATTCAAGTCAAGATTCCTTGCTCCTCTATTCTTTTCTTCTCAATTCTTTTTCCTTCAAAAAATGGTATGTGAAGTCTGTTTTTGTATCTAGCAGTAAGTTTGTGCGGGCTTTTTTTTGTCCTCTTTTTTGTTTTTTACTAAGGCATTTGAATAGGTTGATTCTACTGATTTGCCGATTTGCACGATTCACATATGATTCTTATTTGATTTTGATTCACCCATAAGATTTGAATTGATGGGCTATTGATCCAAATTGAATTGCATGATTTGAGTTGTGGATCATAAGATTCTAATAACACTGATTGGATTGATAGAATTGTACAATTCTAATAACATTGGTTGGGTTAATAAAAGGAGGTGGGTGAATCTTCCTTTCAAGTAAGAACAGTTGCTATCATATCTGCTTTTAGTGTCTTTTGTGCTTGTCTTTCTTGATGCTTGTATTTGAGGGAAATGTTCACTTTGCATCCCAATTTCATTTGATTTGGTTCTTATTCAAATTCTCTTTGTTTTTTAGTTTTTCTAGAATGTCATTTATATCTTTTTCCCTTCTCATGTTAGCCTGTTCAAGAACCTGAAAAAATGACCCAAATCATTGTGGATGCATTGGAACAAACTGGACAGCGGGGTATCATCAACAGAGGCTGGGGTGGCCTGGGTAACTGTAAGTTTTTTGTTGACACTTTGGACCTTTTTATTTATTTATTTATTTATTGTTGTGCTGTCTATTTAAAGTTAAAAACCCCAACTAGCTTGAATTATGGTTTAATTGTTGTTGTCTATTTGCCAGTATTTCTGAGTCTTTTTGTTGTGTGCTGATTTGTTGAACCTTTGGTTCCTTGCAGTGGCAGAACCAAAGGATTGTATATACTTACTGGATAATTGTCCTCATGACTGGCTGTTCTTACAATGCAAGGCTGTGGTAGGGTCTTTGTACATAGCTTTGTTGCTTGCATAAATTTTTGAAAAAACAACTGTTAGTTATTGTAATAATCCCCAAAATGAACTTATCTGGAGAGTTTAGACAAAATAAATATTTGAGTTTAGCCAATGAGCTCGATTCGAGTTAGACAACACCAGGTGTATGCGATTTTTGTCCAGTTAGATCGGCAGATGTGAACATATTTGATGAGGGTAAAAGATTATGTTCCCTAAATTTCTTTGGATGTATACTTTTTAACCTTCTGGTTTTTTGTTTGGTGTATTGATCAGATGTTCTTATCAGCATGCATTTTGATTTTAGGTTCATCATGGAGGTGCTGGAACAACAGCTGCTGGTCTTAAAGCTGCAGTATTGACTTGAGCTGATTTCTTCTTTGTATTTAGTACTTCAGTTTCCATGTGTTTTCTACCTTGTTGTAACCCATTTCCCTTTTTGCAATGTAGTGCCCAACAACCATTGTGCCTTTCTTTGGTGACCAACCATTTTGGGGTGAACGTGTACATGCCAGAGGAGTAGGTCCTTATCCCATACCAGTTGATGAATTCTCACTTCCCAAGTTGATTGATGCAATTAAATTTATGCTAGATCCCAAGGTATCATGATTTTTGGAACACAGTTTAATTAAATCCTCTTTATATTTGCTAAACTGAGCACGCTGCTGTGAGAAAAGTTCTTTGTCGAAAACATGGATTAAAGGTCATTAAAGTTCATTTCTAAGATGGATTTCACAGATTCTAGTAATAGAAGTTACAAAATAGTTAAGTAGCACCCCAAAATTACATTTTTTTCAAACTGCATCTAAAATTGTGTTATCCTGGAAAAGCAGTTTCTTAATGCCAAGAAGGCCCAATTTGAGGTGGGCACTGCCCAGTGCTTTGAAGTCTTTCTGAGTTTGCTAAACCAGAAAACATCATGTTATCTTTCCAAGAGTTTGAAGAACAGCTAGAACAGCTGATTTCTAGTAGACCACAGTTATTGTAATAACTAATTATTTTGTAACTAAGTCTAGACCACAAAAAGAAGAAAATAAAAAGCTTAGTGTGCTATTCTTATTTACAGCTCTTCACTACCTGAATCATGTTAAGGAATCTTGAACTTGGATAATTTCGTAGGATGCAGCTATATAAAACATGGAGAAACTTCTGACCAGAGCTGTTGTGTATGGCTCGGTGATGACAAGGAGGGTTAAATATTTTGATGCACAGTAGTTTGGGAATGAGATAGATACTTGAAAAAACAAAATCGTCTTCATTTGAGGATAAAACACAAAATAGGAAATGTAAAAAAAAAAAAGAAAAAAAAAGTTATCTGCATGCAGCATTAAAGTTTTGGGGTCTATAAGTGTGATTTAAACTGGAAGAAACGTTGTAGTATGAAAGAAGGAAATTACCTGATGGGGTTTTATGATGCCAGGTGAAGGAGCTTGCTGTTGAGCTTGCAAAGGCGATGGAGAATGAGGATGGAGTAACTGGAGCAGTGAAAGCATTCTTTAAGCATCTTCCCTGGATAAAGCCAGCATCAGAGCCAGCGCCAGAACCAGCTACTTTTGGTCCATTTTATTCATTGTTCAGTTACGCAACAGCAGCATAGTGATTAGATTCATCGGCATTATGTTTGTTTCTGCTAAACAAGATATAGATATTCATTAGCTTCTTTTCTGATTGTGATAGAATCTCCATTGAAATTACTAAATTGTAATTATTTCCATTCTTGCAGTTAATACTAGTAAATGTAATAGATGAGCTTTGTTTTCTGACCTTATGAAGTTTTATGTTCATATTAGTAAGGCTGTTGCTGCTGCTGCTTCTTTAGTGTTCAAGTATATGTTTGGCAATATTATCTGATAAATATGTCAGGCCATACACTTCTCTAATAATATAATCCAAATAAAATACCAATGTAATAGAATTATGCCTGTTCACTAGTAAGTTTTTACCTAAATAACTTGACTCAACTTGCATATTTCTTCGTTTTTCCCTCTGCTCTTAATTTCGGGTAGAAAAAGTTTTTTTTTTTCAACTTGCTGATTGTTAATTTATTTTAGTTTTATCAGGTAGTTTTAGTCTTTTAATTTTCGTTTGAGGTTGTAATTGTCATTCCAATTTTTTTATTACCAAAATACCCTTTATGGCAGCCATAATCTGGCTGTTAATTTTCAAAAAGAGGAAATCAGGATGTGTTGCAGAGCTGAGGGAAGTTAATTGTCCTGAAATGGAGTTGGCAATGGAGTTAATGGAAGTAATGGAAGCCACGCGTAGCGAAGAGATGGAGAAGAGAAAATAAGCAATGGGAGGTCGGGGGGCGTGATAACGAGGCTTCAGGCAGAGGGGGCGAGTAGGAATGGATGAAAAAGTGACAAATTACATGGAAATGGCGGTGGCAAAAACTTGCAGGACCAGTGGCTATTAGCCCCATAACTATTTATAGAAAAGCAGAGGAATGCGGCAGAAAAGAGCCAAACCCCATTGATTTGCTTGCATGCAAATACACGCAGTTTTTTAAAAAATAATATATATATATATATATATATTAACACAAACCCATCACACCACAACTTGTACCGCTGTTACTGAGTTACGGACCAAGTGGGTCAGTGGTTTTAGCTTTTAATAAACAACCCAATCCTTTCAACAATTGGCCATTGAAGATCAAAAACCTGATCATCCCAAGCTTAGCAATAACTCTTGACAATCTGACTTTCTTCTTAATTCACTTCTCTTTCTTTCTTTCTGAAACAATTAATTTGATAAATTTTAAAATTTTTTTGACGAAGTAAAAGCACTAGTCTACAACCTCTCTCTTCATTGAATGCTCCATGTTGGAGAGCGTAGCAAAATAGCAACAACACATGACTACAAGAACTGCAACCAATGAGATAAAAAAAATCATTTTTGATTGATTTTAAGCTAAAGCTAAAGCTACTTTACTTGTGACGAAACTTGAAAATCAACCTTACATACCAGACACTTAAAACTCTTGCAAGACCAAACCCATTCGCCCATGAAACTGATAAATGTCAGAGAACCAAAAAATAAAAGAAAAAGGAAAGAAAAGAGATTCCATTTTCCAATCCTGGCATTCCTCTCCACCAATAACTCTCTTCACTGTTTTTTTCCTTAGGATTCAGAACTATCCACACTTCTCCCTCTCTCTCTCTTATCTCCTCTGTTCCCAAGCCCATACAGCACCTTCTCGCAAGCACTCTTTATAATTATTACACGTTGAGACTCTTCGCATTTTTCATCTCTTCTCAACTTACTCTTCTTCTTCTTCTTTTATCATATCAAACACTTAAAATATCAAAAGTTTCACCATATTATTGTAGTTCTTTCTCTGGTAAGAGTTATCTCACTTTTACTTCATTTTTCTTTGTTTATTGATTTGAATATCTTGCTGTGTTCAAAGTTGATTCTTATTTCATGATAAATACTTGGTTTATTGATAAGAGTTAACCCTTTTGATTTTTGATAAATTCTTTGTTTATTCAGGCATGGAAATTGAAGAAAAGGTTTCTCATCAAACAAATATGGAAGAAGATTCAAGAACAAGAGTGTTTCCATGTTTATTTTGTTCAAGAAAGTTTTATAGTTCTCAAGCTTTAGGAGGCCATCAAAATGCTCACAAGAAAGAAAGAAATGCAGCAAGAAAGGCAAAAAGAGCTTCAGAATATGCACCACCATCATTGCCAGCGCCGCCGCCGCCATCATTGCCAATGGTGTTTGCTCCAAGCCATCATCATCATCACCATTTAGGCCTATTACATCCTTCAATGTACATAACGGCCCATGCAGCCACCCTGCAATGTTATCCTAGCCACCACCAATTTTCTGATAGTTTTGGATCCAGTGGTGCACCCAGGTTTGATAATGGGGCTTATTATGGTGGGAATTGTTCAAGCCATAGGTATCATAATAACAACAACAACAACAATAATAATAATAATAATCACCATCAATATGAAGAAGAGGATTCAAGTTTCTTGAATTGGCAGAGAAGCATAAGATTTAATGGGTTTAATGGAGGTGGACCAAATCAAAACCCAGCTACAATGGTCAAAAACAATGCTGGAAATTATAATGAAAATAAAGATCAAAAACTTGATTTATCTCTCCATTTATGAATAAGATCAACAATGGTGGTAAGACAATGTTCAGTCCTTTTTTTTTAGTTATTAGGATATATTATTTCCATTTTGCTTTCTTTTTTTTTTAGAAATTTCATGTCTTGGTAATAAAACATCTGACTGACTAAGTTATTTTTTTTAGCAAATGGTGAATAATAGAAAATTACCATTTTTTAGTTGGTTAATTGACTTGTATTTTGCAAGTTGAGGTGAGTCTTGACATAATAATAATAAGATTGTTCTTTGTTGACATATAAGTTTTAGCCTTATTATTTATTTGTTTAAATTAAATTAAATAAGGCAGAGTATATTGTAAATACTAAATACCAACTATTGTTAGATTTCTGTTAATACTATTTTTTGAACTGTTATTTAAAAAGATATTATGCTGAAACTATTTATTAAATATTACTATAAAAATTACTTTTTAAGATAAATTTTGCATGTTTTCAGAATTGCTAAAAAGAGTACTTTAAAATTGTTCTTTCAACAAGAGAAGAAACAGTAGGGATATAAAGCTGTATCAATCATTTTTTCACAATTTTAATTTTTCATTTCAAAATGGATGTTTGAGATTTTTTTTTTGTCAAATAATTTTCAACTTTTTTTTATATTTACAAAATTTTCCTAATATATATGACAGAAGTGAATTACCTCAAAAGTTTTTTTTTTTAATCAATTCTTTCAGAGACTAAAGTAGAGTATAACAACTAGCCAATGCATTCCAATTTCCCTTTATCATCTCCATGACATATTTGATATCGCATTCAATAAGAACCTGTGGTATGTTGAAATCCTTAGCAAGCTTTAATTTCCTGGCCGAAACAATTGATTAATTAGAAACGCCTGGTGAGAAGAAACTGCATTGAATAGAAATTTCTGCAGTGTTTTAATGTTTTTAATACAACTCTTATCAAGAGGCCATTCTTAGCTATCGAACAGCAAGCATGGCAGTTTAAAATAGTCTTATATTAGAAAGATTTAATTTCGATTTCATAATTTGAATTTAATCTGCATTATCAAAATCTTAAGTAGCTGTGAAAAAAAAATAATAATAATGTAGTTTTTTTTTGTCTGGAAAACAATGTAGTTTGATTATAGGGACATTTACATAAATACATAAAAAAAAAAAACTTTTATTTTAAAAATACTTCAAAAATTAAAAATATTTACATTTTTATAAAAAATTAATATAAAATTTTAAAAATACCTTATTCCTCGCTAAAATAATTTTTTTTTAATTTCTTTTCCCTCACTACAATTAATATTTTACTTTAATTTTTATTTTTTTAAAATTTATTATTAAATAAAAATATTCTAATAAAATAATAAAAATAATATTTTAAATTATTTTTATCTTATAAAAATCATAATTTTTTATAAGGAAAAAAAATAATTTTAATTATAAAAAATAAATAACACTCAAAAAAATAAAAAAAAGTAAAATATACAAAAATTTATTAATAAAATTTATTAAATTTATTTTTAAATAAATTTTATATATTATACACACAAAAAAATAAAAAATACACATAATTTTATTTTATAGATGTGTAGTGAGTGTTGTAGATATTGTGTATATTATGTTTTTGTTATTTAAGTTATGTGTATTTTATATAAAAATTATTAAATATCATGTGAATATTGTGAGAATAAAAAGTTAAAAAAATAAAAATAAAAATATTATATAAAAATATTATTGATGTATTATAGATGTAATTCGGACACGGAGCTACATACACAATGAGAGAGGCCCTGGCCCCCCAATATATGCATGTATATATATATAAAGAAATGTATTTAAAATTGCATCTCCCATTAAATAAATTTCTTTTATATAAAATTAATTCAAGTATGAAATTTAAATCAAATACATTTAGTACTCACCCAAAAATTAAATATATATTTAGCCAAAATCAAATTTTAATATATATACGTACATACATATTCCCATTTTTTAATTATATATATTATAAAATATAAAAAATGGACTCCTCTTATTGAATAACTTCTTTCTGCATAAATTTGATTCAAGTATGAAATTTTAACTCAATTATATTTAATTTGCTCAAAATTAAATATACATTAACCTAAAATTAAATTTTATGTTATAAAAAATAAAAAAATTGTAGGATCAGTTTATTATTTTTTCACTCTACTATCTCCCATCATAAATTAAAAATTAAGCAATTCCATCAACTATAGTTAGAATTTGAGACCAAAATTATACAACATATGGAAATACTTTTTTAGTTTTTTTTTTCAAATTTTCTTTTATTTTCTTTTATTTTTTTGTCAACTTGTTTTTTTTTTTCTTAAGGCTTGGTATTAGTTTTAGAATGACTAAAATTTAGTTTTTTTTTCTATTTTTTTATAATTATTTAAATTTTTTCTCTTTAATTTCTTAATCATTTAAAGTAAGATACTATTATTTATAATTTTTAAAGGGTTTATGATTAATTATATTTTTGTTTTTTATTTAATTATTGGTAAAAAATTTCAAATTTTAATTTGTATTTATTTAAGATTGTTAAAGTAAAATTTCATATTTATTATTGATTTATGGATTATGATCACTTGTTATTAATTATTTATTAATTATTATAAGTGATTCCTTTTCACTTAAAAAAATATATTATAAATATTTATCTTGGCTATATTTTAGCTTCGTGCCTGATATAATTTATATTATTAAGTATATATTGTATATATATTATGTGTATATATATATATATTTGTATATATTAAAATTTTGACATAATTTTTTTTATATAAAAAATATAAATATAAACAAATCATAAAAAAATGAAATTAAAAAAATGCAAAAAAACAATATTGAATAAGTAAATTTGAAAAAAAAAAATTCGCATACCGTATACATATATATATATATATATATTTAAATGAAACATATTTTTCAGGAAGAGGCTGTAGTTTCCTCTTGATTATTGTTGAGAGTGGAAGCGCTCAAGATCATAATGGGCCTTTCACAACCTCAATGGTCTGAATATGATATCCCAAGGACATTATTCTTGTTAGGCCCACTGCTAAAGGCCAAACTTTCTGAAATTTTCTTATTTTTCAATTCTTTTTTTTTTTTGAGAAATAATAAAGAGAGGTCTTGAAAAGGGAAAATAAATACAAAAAAAAAAAAAGAAACAGAAATTAATTAATTAACTATTTATTCTACCAACTAACTCTAACCTATATATGCATAAATAAATGATGGATCTGTATATCAGTATATGTATTATTGTGTGGTACGTGTTAATAATAGTATTTGCTACGTACATAATTGATAATTCTCCCATCGTTGTTCATGTAATAGAATATGCTGTATTATCCTAATATATTTTTAACATTAATATTGTTATTTTATTATACTATTACTATTATCATAATTAACATTAATGATTATACTTATCTATTTATTTATTCTAATATTATATATATATATATATTAAATGAAAAACGTTTAATAAAACCTTGCTCCGCCTCACTATTTTTAGTATTGTGAAATAATTAATGAAATTCAATATCACTGCTAATTATTGCTCATTTTGCTGGCATTATTGGCTTTAACCATTCAAATGTTCTTATTATATTTTATAGTGTTTTATGAGTTTTCTCTTTTGATAATACACACACACACACACACTATTTCAAAAGAGATAATTGAGAATTGAGAATATTCCTCATGTTATTGAATTAGAGAAGGTTTAGCGAATTCTTAATTGCCATTAGATTCTTCACATATGTGCATATGTCAAAACCTTTAAACTAGCCATGTGAAAATATTTTAGGGAATCTTAATTAATTTGTATTAATTAGTAATGCCTAGAAGAATATTTTTTTTTTCAATTATGATAATGATGTCCTTGTTAGAAAGACTGAACACATTAAGATAAATGTAACAAGAAAAAATAAGGATAAGGCTAATAAACTAACTTGAAAAAAATAGTTTATAATGATCTTATAGTCATATATTTCTTTAAAAATATAGTTTGCACCGAGCAAAAAAAAATACATATTATTGATTTTAATTAATTTGAAATTGAAGTTTTGGTGAGTTGCATAGTTGATTTACGATAGATATTAATTATAAACGTAGAGGTAACAAAATACTAGCTGGTTTATAAATATTCTATTGCTAGAATAACATTGAAAATATAAAATATACTTTTTCTTTTGTGCATAAATTAAATAATTACATTAAAATATGTTGGTTCAATTACATTACGGCACACACTTGGATAAATGAGCATCCAAAATTATTGTAAATATGAATTTAATTTTTAAGTGTAAAAACTATAAAATACGTACGTACAATTATATATAAACTTTAAATATTTAATTATTTAAAATTACTATGTAAATATATTCCTAATTAATTAGATTTTCTGAATTTTTTTTATCATAAATTAGATTTTCTGAAGTTGGACTTGATTAATTGAATGCTAATTGATTAAAGATGTGGATATTATAGAGGGAGGAATAGAAAGTATTAGATAGAGATTATATCCTAATACAGAAGAAGGGGAGACCAGGAGGGGCTATGGCCTCTCTTTTTTTTTTCTTTTTTTTTTTATAATAGGAGGATATTTTTATTAATATAATTTTAAATGAGGGAAAACATATTTATAGGATGGAAGATTTTTTTTAGTATTAAATTATCAAAAATTAGATATATATCATATTAGATTCCCTTAATTTTTATGATTTTTTTAAATATATAGAAATTAATTTAGTTATTTATATCACCTTGATGAAAATTATGGTATAAAAAATTTGACAACTTAATTTTTTTTACTCCATTTCTACTAACTAAATTAAAAATAATAATAATAACAAAATAACAATTTTTCATATTCATTTGAAGGATAAAAGTGAAATTGATTTTAGAACTTATAATTGTATTATACCATGAATGTTATCTTTAAATTTCAATAAAAATTAATTAGGATTTCCAACTTTGTGAATTTGATAAATTAGTAATAATTAAGTTAATGACTGAATTAATAAAAAGTAAAAAGTTAAAGAGCTTATTAACTTCAATCTAATCTAAATTTAGAAGTTAAATTGACAATATAATATGATAAGTATTTAATTAATATTTTTTATAATTATAATTTAGGGTAAAATTATAACACATTTCAAATTGAATAAAATTAAAAAATATAATTGCAAAGATATACAATTTATCTATAAAGTCTTGCGTTTTTTATTCGTGAAAAAGTAAAATATTGTATTTTAAGATAACACTTTATAATTTTTACTTTATTTTACTTAATTAATTATATATATACATATATCAAGTGTATAAAATTTAACAAATATAAATTAATTCAACTCCAACATTGCCGTTTGTATTATACATATATATACACACACATATATAAATGTACAAAGTCTAAGTTAAATACCAGGCAAAAGTCTCACAATATATATATATATAGATATATAAACGCCAACATTAAATATTTTTTGTAAACCCCACCATGGGTTAGAAGAATTGATAAGACACTTGGTACATTATAGCGAGGTCGCTAATTCGAACCTCAGGTTCGTAATACTATCTCAGCAACAAATGCACTATATGTACTAAATAAGGAGCCACTTCGGTGAAGCCCGTATTTAAGTGGAGATTCTGACGGTAGATTATTGGACTAACTCTCTCGGCATTTAACCTGTTTAATGGTAGATATCCATTCTAAAAAAGCATGGTTGATGTCTTGCTAAGTAGAGATTTCCCGTTGTAAATATATATATATATATATATATACATATTATTTGCAAATAATTTTAACTTTGATATCTATATTATCATATTATTATCATTATTACTATTAAAAAGGATCATATAATAAATTGTGCTATAAAATACAGAACAAGTAAAATGAAATATTGGAGAATTTATTTATTAAAAAGAAAGAGTAAAAAAAGGAAAAAAAAAGTTTCAACAATTATAATTAAGATGGTAAAGATTGAAAATAAATATAATTCTCTTAATTAGTACCTAGCACTTTCTTAAAATAAATTAAGTTTTTAATTTTTAAATAAAGTCACCAATAGATGGTCTACTCATAAATAGAGGTATTGATTATTTTTATATAGTTTAATAAATAATAAAACATTTAAATTAATATGATCGTTATATTTTTTTATAATTAGTAAAAATGCATATTATTATTTTTCTTTATATATTATCATTTTATTAAATCAAAGTATGTACATGATATGCAATCAAAGACTTACTCTGATTTAAATCACACACACACACATATATATATTCAGAAACCAGTCAAGAACTTTTAGCCGAGCGGTTGAGCTCATGGCCGGATCCCACGGGACCCGGGTTCGACACCTCCCCCCTCCCCCAAATTAAAAAAAATAAAAAAAAAATTCAGAAACCAATTAAATGGTCAAAGGTCTAATGCTCCTCTCAAATAGCTTAGTTTTGTTTCTTTGGTAGAAGAATAATATAATTGCTTGCTTATTGTCTTTTTCATGAAGGGATTGGAAAGCAAATGTAATATTTTTTTTTTCAATGATACCGAACCATTTGAACATTTTTTTCACATATTTATTTACTTATTTATTTCCAATAATAAATTTTGAAAAAACTGGCAAATGTAGTTGCTAGGAATTTAGTTGACCTAAGTCGTTGATACGGTGAAATTTATGTATTTATTATAATCATTCCTTCGGTAATAGCCAGACGCCTACAGGCAGCGAATGGCCACTAGCCCACCGTCATTGCCATGACATGCTGAGTCCATAAAAGTTTTAACTCATAATAATTACAATAGAAACATTTTCTAATTAATTTAATTTTCCCTCAAACTCATATTACTTAAAATATCATAGCCATCTAATATTATTTAATTAAATTTATTGATAACCATTTTTGTCGGTTTAGATAAATTATGGTCAAAATAAAATGTAAAAGCTTACATTTCATCCATAATTTTATCAATTAGAGAATAAATTTGAATTAAGTATTAAAAAAAAGAGTTATATTGCCAGCTCGGTATTTAAAATTGGTATTTATAAAATTTTTCATAAAAATAAATTTTATTTTAAAAATACTATAAAAAATAAAAATATTTATATTTTTTAAAAAATTAGAATAAAATTTTAAAAATATATCAATTTTCACTTTTTTATTAAAATAATATTTTTTTAAAAAGAATACCTCATCTTTCATTGTAAATAATATTTAACTTTAATTTTTATTTTTTAATTTTATTATTAAGTAAATATATTTTAAAAAATAATAAAAAATAATTTTTTAAATTATATTTTCAACGTATGAAAAATATTAATTTTTATAAAAAAAATTAGTTTTAATTATAAATAACAAAAAACACTCACAAAAAATATAAAAAAATAAAATATATTAATAAAAATATTAATTTTTTAAAATAAATTTTACATATTATATACATATAAAAAATTATTTTTATTATATAAATTTTTTATATCTATTTTATTTATATTTGATAGATATTATCGATATTTAGTAAATATGTGAATATTATGTATTTATTGTGTTTTACGTAAATATCATGTGTTATTGTATAGATATAAAATTAAAAATATGAAATAAATTTTATAGAAGTTGAGTAAATATTGTGTGTATATTTAATATATATTATATAGATGTCATTTGTTGTGTTTGTATTTTATAAATACTATATATATATTGTATATATATTTATTTTTTTATATATATTTAAAAATATTAAGAAAAAATATTTATGAATAAAAAATATATATAAAAATAAACATTAAAAAAGAAGAAATAAAAAAAATTACCATAAAAAAGATGTAAAAAAAAAACACACCACTCGAAGATGAAAAACAAATGCGGAGCAATATTATACGTAAAAGTGAAAACCGCTAAACGCGGAGCAATGTTCTTCGTAAATTTCCCTTAAATTAAATTATTTATACTTTTATGTATACATAATAAGAAATTAGAAATATTTATCAAAAAAAAAATAAGAAATCGGAAATATAAACAATTAATATGCATCAAAATTTTAAGATACATAAAATTTTAAAATGTAAAATTAACTCTAATATATATTATAAAACACTTGGAAAAATTTATAAAAAACATTTACTTAATTATTAATAATAACGATAGATGATCATATTTAAGAAATATATTTATTTCGATTGTTGGAAATAATACTTTTAAATGTATTAGAATTTATAATTTTTTAAAAGAAAATACACATATGATCTCGAAATCTAATTGTTTTTAGTTCTTTTATATTTTTGAAAAATAAAATCTTGATAATATTTTTTAAATAAAATTGAAATTGATATATAATGAAAACAAATAATAAAAATTTCAAATTAATTATATATATATTCTCATTATTTTCTTTTTTTAAATTAATTACTTTATATCTCAATAATTTTCAAATTTTTTACTTTATTTTCAGGACTATATATATATATATGCATATGCATTACGCATTATGGTAATCACTCTATCTTCTTATTATTAAAAATTTATCTCACTGTGTGTGTGTGTGTATATATATATATATATATATATAACCAGCTGGGGTTAGCCCTGTGGACCATCTGTTATTACTCCTACGGGAGGGCAGAGATTCGATATTCAAAAACGTATTTTCGAGGGTCGAGCTTTTTAAAAATTAATATATATATATATATATATATATAGTTGAGTGGGTTTCCATTGCTATCAAAAAGAAGTTGAAATCAAATAATTAAGAGGAACTAATAAGGTTGATATTTATACACCATATATCACATTTAGTGCTACACTAATACATATCATGCTAATGGCAATGGCAATACAAGTGTTTGGTGATTCAAGTAGTTAATTAGGTTTGGTGTTAGTAAAACACCATAATCATATATTTAACTTAAAATTCTTTACCAGTTGCAACTTACCAACCTACTAAAACGACATTCAATTTGTTGCAGTCAATTTCAATCCCAAAAAATTGCTATGATTGTTTTGAATTTGACTAAAATTTGTCAAACAAAGACCGTTTGATAAAAGTCACAAACTTCATTCCATTAATTTCTTTAATTAATTAATTTTGTTAATTGAGTGATAGGGAAATATGTGGTTGGGAAATTGAACCAAACTCACAACTAATGTTATCTCCTTGTCAAATAGGTTCCAAGAAAATAACAAGTAATCATTCTATGTTTTTAATTATCTACCTGTCTTATTAACTAACTTATCTAACCGTTGATTTAGAATAAATAAATTACAATTGTTTAATTTATTTATAACGGAATTTAACTAAATGAATTTTATATTTTAAAAACATAATATAAAATGTACAATTCAATTAAATTCATATTGAGAACATAATTATTTTTATTTTTATTTTCTAAAATAACATCAATGCAGTCAATATAATTGAAAAATGAAATAATATAAATATAAATATAAATATAAAAATATTTATTTTATACTTGATATTTAATTCATAAACTATAATAAAAAATTAATTAAAAAAGAAAAATATTAGAGTGAGAACATATAAAAAAAATGAGAGAAAGAGAGTGATGAAAAAAGACAAAGAGCATGAAAAAAATATATTTTTGTTCATAATAAATATTTTTTTAGTTTTATAAAATTCTTTTGAAAATTACAATTACAATTGGAAATTGGTTTAGTTATGTTCAATTATGATATTGAATTTTTAACATATAAATAAATATTTTTAAATATTTCTAATATAAACTTTTTTAAAATGCGAAATTCAAAATGAATTTCTCTAAATTCTTTTTCCACTCCCATTATCTCTCTTAGAGAATTCAATGTTAATTTCAAGTTGAGTATTATTAATTTTTCTTAAAATATCAATTTTAATCCTTTGTATTACGAGTGAACTTTAACTATATTTTTTTCAAACAAAAGTTATATAAAAAAAAATGCCACTTTCATCTTATAAGTTTAATTTGCCTAGTTTTATTAGTATTTTTTTTTAAAATAATTTAAATTATAAAAATGAATTAAATTTCTTATAACAATTTATAGATATAAAAATAACAATAACAATGATAAATGATTTAAATTAAAATAAAAAATTACTTTTAGCATAACTTATGCTAAATTTTAGATAAATTTTAATTTATACATCTTCTTTTTTTTTTGGTTAAGAATTTATTTAAAAGAAAAATATTTATTGTAAAAATAATATATTTTGTTTGATAATTAATAAAATATTTAAAAATAATAAAAATAGTGCTTTTTCATAATAATAAAACTAGATGTTCTATAACATAATAAAAATAAAGTATAACATTTATCATAATCAAGAATAAAAATATAAAAAAAAATATTTGAAAGAGTGATAGTAACCCATAAATAAATCCCCTTTCTTGCAAAGACAAATTCTATCATTTATAGTGGAAATTAGGGAACAAGCACTCACAATGTGCTTGTTAATTTAGTTTGAACTTAATAATTGCTGGGCTAATTTGGATGTGGAGAATTAATCAACTAATTTACTTATTAGTAGTTGAGGAATGAGAGATTTAAGTAACTTAATTTCCTATTATTGCCATAATCCTCTCATGACAATATTCAACCAACCTCGCTTATAGTCTATCACAAGAATTGCTTAATTGGCATGTTTTTTAAATAAATGGAAAACAAAGATTATAAATGAGTTTTTAGTTCAATTAAAATATTTATGAAGATAGTTAAATTATGCTCATTAATTAGTCTATTGTAATTGCCTAATCCACCCAGCCTAATCAACAAAATAAAAATTTTATACATTAATTAGTTTTTAATTCAATAATACTAAAATTATTTTTATAACTGAAAAGTTTTGAATTTAAATTTCAACAGAAATCAAATTGAAAAAAAAATAATAAAAATTTTATTGATGCAAAAATTTTGACTAGCTGCTCCCACTTATCATGCAAAGTCTTTTTCCTCCTAACGTAACAACGCCTAACAAAAATCATTAGAAGGAAATGTATGGTATAACATATATAGTATAGAATATAATTGCACATCAATATCTTTTATTTTAAATTAAATTATATTGAAATTATCCCTGCAGCCATTGATTTCTAATTTAAATATAGTCGGACTAAATTTTATTTTATAAAAGAAATATAAATAAAAAAGGAACATTAAAGAATGGCGTGAATTAAGCAGAAAACTGAGGGAGAGGAAGAGAAGAAGCATTAAAATTGAAGAAGTCAATTAAAATTGGTTGCCGTTGATTGGTGGTAAGTAGAAACCCATCTGGAATTTTGAGAACCCATACATACACACACACTCAACCTATTAATTAATTAATTAATGTCATCAATAATAATTCTACTATTTAATAATTATTTTTTTAAAAAAATTATTCAAAGAGGGGAGAAGTCGGTCGGAAGCGTAAACTTTAAACTACTCATCAATAAATACAGGAATAGACTCTTTCAAAAAAAAAAAAAATACAGGAATAGATGCTTGACCAAATTATTTCGAAACTATTGCATGCTATGAATCATATATTATAGTATTATATAGAAAATACCATTTATTAATTAATTACTTAATTGGCAAAGCCTTAGGTTCAAGCTGGAAAATGAGTAATGTGTATGTCTCCATCTCCACCATATATTATTTTTATAAGCATTGCAATTAATTATCAGTTTTTGGTAAAAGTGAATATGGGTCGGGTTCGGTTAAATTCAGTTTAGTTTTAAAATATATTTCAACTCAGCTAAATATTAAAAATATTAAATCAACTCAATTGAAATTATGTATGTTTTTTATTAATCTATGTATTTTCAAGTTAACTCGAATTCGGTCGGGTTGTATTATATTATATAGTATATATTAAGAAATATATATATAATTTTATAATATTGTAGATATAATTTTATGAGTTGGGATTGGACGGATCGAATCGAGTTATATAATGTATATATATGTGTAAAATACATATAGTATTATATATTTACATAATTTTATTAATTTAATTTAATTTAATTAGAAAAATAAATCTTAATCTGACTGATCGAATTTAAATTTTTTTAAAAATATAAATCTGATTTTACCTTGATATGCACCATAAATCAATCGAACCTGATAAAAACCATCAAGTTCAGTCAAGTTCGAAACATATGCACACCCCAAGTTTTTGGATTAAATTACATATATGCTTTACATCCCACTAACTTCAAAAAATATATACACATCAATCAATTAATCATACTTGACTATATTATATTATAACAAATAAAATTATTCACCAGCACATTTTAAAAAATAAATATATACAACTTGATAATAAAGTGGACTTCAAGGACTCATGCTCGGGTTTAGGTTCTGCAACTATCTGCTCCTCTAACTGTAAGACAAAGAAATGGACCGGGCTCTGAGAGAAAGACTTCGATATCTAAGTTAGTGATTTGCAAAATAAACGAGCTTAGAAAGTGGTAAAAGGGAAAGAGTTCAAAAAAGATTATTTACTTGTAGGGGCCTACCCATATATATAGTTGATGAGTGGAGAATAATACCTACTAGGATTAACGAATTTTTTGGATGTCAGCATAGTGCTTTTTGTCACATCTAAATTTCTATCTGCCGGATATAGGCGAGCTTCGCCGAATATGGGCATTCGGAATCAAGGTCTAAACGTGTAATGAGTTCGGTAAATGGTTCGGAGTCCGATCCAAGAGTTCAGTCTAGTAGAAGTAGTATCACAACTTCATATTTTATTCTTTTAAAAAAAATTATAGACTATATGTGCTCTCTTTATTTCTCTCTTAGTTTCTCCTTCTAGAGAGCTAAACTCAATGATCAAAAGAAAAAAAAATATAATTGGTAGTTTGGTACTACCCTTTATTCATCAGGTTCATAAACCAAGCCTAGAATCCTCTCAATGCCAAGACTGAGCTTTCAAAGAAAGATTTCAGTACTGAATATACGTGGTCTTACCGAGCTTTCAGTATCCGAGAGACAAATATATGATATAACCATCGTGCAACACTGATATTTTCTGAAGATCTGCTGATATATTCAGACTTTGTCCTCTACTCCTTATCTATAAATAAGAGTGAATCTCCGCTGATAAATGATTTTTTTTAACTTTCTTAACTTGCTTATCTACAGACGAACCGAACGCTGACTTAGACATTAAAATTTTTCTACTGGAGCTGAATCTCTTCTCTTATCTTACAGGTAAGAGAGCTAGCAGCTGAACTCAAAATCGAACCAGGAGTCCATAAGAATCCACCTCATCATCAATAATCGCTTTAATATTGATTATATGACATTGAGTGTATAAATATATTTTATATGCGTTTATGGTATTTTTGGCAATTAAGTTTGTCTTTTTAAACTATTTGGGAAAAATAATTAGTGACTGAAATTTATCTCTTAAATAGGGATTCTAGCAAATTATGAACTATGAAGGATTTTATTTTATTTTTTTTCTAAAAATTATGAACTACGAAGTTGTATTATATTTCTAACATCTCAAGACTTTGATTTAATTAAAAGCACTTATAACATTTTTATTGTTTCAATTTCTAAATCTTTCACTTATATAATTAAATATGATTCTGTGTTTTAATATAACTTAAAAAATATTTTTTATAATAATTTATTTTTTTAATTATTATATTAAAGTCAATCTCAAATATATATTTTCTTAAAAAAATACTAATTTCAAGTATCGAATCAAAAGAAGATGCCACTTGTTGTGCGATAGTGTTATCTCATTTAAGTGGGTTTTTTTTTTTTGACGAAAGTGGGCGGAACCACCAAAAGTTTATTAAACATCAAAATTAGTAAAAACAATTACAAACAGAGGTAGGTTTATAGATCATTCCCCCACGTTCACCATACTTCGGGATGCTTGAGCTAGACTATGAGCAAACCGATTCGCTGAACGATAGACATGCCTAAAAACAATATTAAAATTGCTAAAAGAACAAAAAGATCTAATACTTGCAATAATACTACCAAACACAGTTGGCTCTTCAAACTGCGGGTCCTGCAATGCTTTTATGACAAACAAATTATCACCTTCAATAACAATATTGACCCAGCCTTTATCTTCAAGCCAACTTAAAGCTTCTTTAATAGTAAAGGCCTCTGCCTCTTTTGGACATAAGACCACATCAGCACGTCCAATTTTCACACCAAGCACCTGCCCATCCCAACCACGAGCCACTAACCCAAAGCCTGCAAAACCATTCCTTTCAGTACCTGCAGCATCCACATTTACTTTAACCCAATCTCTGTCTGGTTTCTGCCAATTCCGATCAACAGTGGAGCCATTTAGATTGCTAGAAACATCACAGGACCTCCGCCATTCTTCAAGGAACCTCCAAGCTCTCAACCACACAGCCATAGCAGATGAAAATCTATTATTCCATACTACCTCATTACGACTATTCCATATTTGCCAACAAATAGTAAAAGCAACAGCGGCATCACTATCATTAAATAAATCACAAATCCTCAAAGCCCACTCCTTGAAACTGAAAGTAGGAGGAGCGAACCAACCCAAGAAAGAGCATTGCCAAACCTGTTTTGCAAAATTGCATTGAATTAACAGATGTTCTACTGATTCCTCGTGTATATTACAATGCGGGCAAAATACAAGTATGTCAATTCTACTGATTCCTCATTTAAGTGGTTTGATAATTTAATAAATAAAAATAAAAATTAATGATAAAATTTAAAAAAAAAACAAAATTTAGTTTTTTTTACTCTTCAGCTTTTCGTATATAACATCACATATACGGTCTACTTATCATTTTATATATATGTAGAGTAATATTGTTAAGTCATTATCCCCATGATGCATGCATACGGGCATTGTCGTTGGCACATGTTCTGCCGTTTAGGACGCAAAATGAAATTCTACGGATCCGTGCAGAGAACAGTACGCATGTGCAATTTATGCGTCAATGCATTGCATTCACTTATCACTTATACTAATTACAAAATTCAGAGCTAATTTTTTAATTATTGTTCTATAAGCATTATTTAAAATTAGAATTAAAAAAATTAACGTTATCTCAAAATCAATTAGAAATTGGGTAAAATATTGTTTGAGCCAAGACATGTGATGATTTAAAGCAAAATTAAGGATTGATAGATCAGATTTCTGACTTTAATTAAGTACAATTTATCTACTTAGTTCTCGAATTGTTATAGAATAATTAAGTAATAAAATTGATGGAATTTAATGTCATTTTCCATGCCAGAGGTGCAATCTTGTAGCCATACAATGTTTAATCAGTCTTAATATCACATGAGCTTTATGCATTTGATAGGGAACAATATTGGGTTTGCCATTTTTGTGAAAAAAAAAAAATGGGTTTGCCATTAAATTAACTTCGTTCTATTTTTGTTTTATTTAATTTCTTAGGCAATGAACCAAAAGCATTTATAGCTCTTAATTTGATGAAACCTAAATAAATTCTCTATACTGAAAATAATTATAACAATACAATATTTCTTTATACTTATAAAAATACTTAAAATAATTACAACTGTGTTAATTTATGCCTTCATCATAATTAGAAGTTGAAGAATTTTCATTTAGAAAGTTCACAATCAGATAAAAATGATATGAGGAGAAAGTGGAAAAAAAATCTTTAACACTAAAACTAGTGGGATGCATCTGCTTTTAAAAAATGATACTATTTTTGCTCCTTTCTTTTTTAATTTTTTCATAGAAGGTATGAGGAGGAATTTGACCATAAAATGTGAAAATGCATTGCTCAATTATAAAGTGGAGCAACACAACACAAAAGGAACACAAAATAGAGTTGACACTTGACACTAGCACTGTCACGGATAATCGATAATATTACAATTAATAACAAATGACTTCAATAAAGCTTTCTATTATGTTTTTTGAAAATTTCACGAAAGAGTTGGAAATGACATGATATATTGCCTATCAACTATCATCATTAACTCTATTTATTATGCAATTAGTGATATGTATATATATATATATAAGCACCTTAAAAAAATTTCAAAGGTCACCTTTTCTTCTTCTAATAAACAAATTAAAATCATAAAATTAATTTAAATGTCGCTATAAAAAGGCCACCTTTTTTTTAATATGGATTTAAGTAATCTTTCTAATGTTTTTTATTTGTGATTTTTACAAAAATATTAAAGTAATTATTAAATAATTTAGATGAATTAAAATATCTTTTTTATTATTATTGAGCGTGCAGATTTATTAGTAATAAATTATTTTAGTTTAACTGAAAATTTTATATTCGAGTCTTTAAGTATGCAACTGCGTTAAAATTTGATAATAAAAACTTTATATTTTTTGTAGTCTCATTCAGCTCGACATCAAAAAATGATTTAAAAAAAAATATTATGCCATTATTAAAAATATCTTTTTTATTTTATGAATCAATTATTATATATAATATTTTCAAATAACTTAATAGCCAGTAAATAATATATTTTTGTTAAAACATATGGTATATGATATATTTTTTTACTAATTCAAATTCGAATATTTTCGAATTTTGAAGGGGCCATCTCTTTTAATAGATTTTTTTATTCATGAGACTTAAACCTAAAATTTTATTTAAAAAATAATAAATCTTCTACCACTTATGTCAATTTACATTATACAGTAAATAATGTATTTTGATTATGAATATAGAACAGATACATGAGTTGTGAGAGTGAGTAAAAGCAGCAAAGCTTAAGTTCTGGTGGCAAAAGGTGGGGCTACAAAACAAAAGCTTTTCCCTCACTTTAATGCCATAGAAACACATCAAACAAAGTAACAATTAATGGACCATCCACGCCTCCAGCTAGCCTTTGCGTGTGTCAATCCGATCTAGCTTCCATCTCAAATGGTTCCTGTTCGTGGGTTCCACTTCCATCTTAATTAAATTTTATAATTGTCAAACTACATCTCCATATAATATTTGTCTGATACCCTGGCTAGCGAACCCAGTACCAAGCCTGAAAGCAGGGGTGACCCACCCGTTTTTGTGATGGACCGATTAATAGGACCAAGCTTTTCAGAAGACATAAGATCAGTGTCCTGAGCTATCAAAAACATCAGTAGTATAAACCGACTCTTCACCGAGCAAGGACATATCTCCCATGTAATCATTATATAATATTGACACATTCATAATTTTTTTGATACATTTAAAAATTATTTTCTTATTCTTTAACTATAAATAAAAATGAATTTCTATATATAAAAGATTTTTTTCCCTTTTAAAAATTTTTTATCTGTAGATAAACTGAATTAATTTAAATGTCAAAATCTTCTTATTAGAGTTTAGTCGTTTTCTTTACCTTACAAGTAAGGCGAGCCGAATAGTAAAACTCAAACCCAAACTCATAATAGATAATTGAGGTTTTCTTATCATTAATATAGAGCATAAATAATTTCTAAATAAATTTAGATGAATATATAAATTCACTATCATGGAATATAAATAATTTATAAATAAATTTTTAGATGGGTATAGATTCACTATATATGCGTGACGAATTCAAATAAGATACAAATTTAAATTTTTAAGATACCCACCGTTTAAACCTTGCTATAAAATAAAATTTATATTAATTATATTTTATTTAATTTTAATTAATTATTTATTATATTTTATTTTAACTATACTTGTGTAGTATAAATTTTAAATAGAATTATATTTGTATTAAATTTTTATTTATATATTCAAATGAGAAAATTATAATTATATAATTTAAATTTTATTGAATTTTTTATGATTAATTTATTGTACTTAAGTGAGTAATTAAATAAGAATGGATAATATACGGATATTGTTAAATATATTTGGGATGGACAGATAAAAGTAATTCAAAATTAAAGCAATTTGAATATAGATAGATCAATTTTTACAGTTACTCAATCCGCTATCATTCTTAATTTATATTATACTATATGATTAATTAATTAATTAAGGTAATTTTAGTGGTTCCACAGCCATTTCTTGCCTTAAAGTTCTGGATTTACCATATCTCTAAGGTCAAAGGTTTGGTGATGCTTTAGGATTTAATATTTAGTTTAAAAAAATAAATTTTAGTCACTTTTAATAAATTTTCTTAACATCAATTAAAACAATTATGTCAAATAGACCATACATAATCGCGCATTATTTTTGATGATTACTGCCATAATTTCTCTGTTGAATGAAATTACAGCTACTATTTCTCATGATTGTGGGCATACGGAAGAGTTAAATTGGGTCAATAATTAATTATTTTTCCTAATTTTGATAAGTAGTATAATGTTAATTGTCTATAATAATTCATACGTAGAAGTCATACACATACATAAAATTAAACCTTATCCATATATATTATTCAGACGGTATAAGAGACCTAGCTCGCTGGATTTTGGAAACTTATGTGGACGAACGTAAATTCACATTATATTATATGCAATTGGGAAAGACAAATGTAATCAGTAGTCCCAGCCCATATATGCCATGCCATGGGCAATGTCTCTATTGGTAGTCCAATCATATGGGTTACATTTCAACATTATTTGGGCTCCAACCTCAAAGCCAGATTCTGCGATTGAGACATCTTCTTTTCCATTTGTTTTTAGATGTGATACGTATGTCATATTGTGTTTAAATTTGTTTAATTTTTTGGTTATGTTAAAATTTGTTTAATTTTTTTTTATCATGGAATTTGTTTATTTTTTTTTTTGGTTATGTTAATATTTTTATTGAATTTATCCAATATGTATGTTGAAAATACCTGTCAAACATGCATCAACAAATAACTTACCGGAATAACCGGTAACCTTCAAATCTGATAGTCATTTTACCGTACCACTGGGAGGACACCTGTCAATGACATAATTTTATAATTTTACACATTTCGTACAATATACCTTAATTTTTTAATTTGTAATTCATTGTCCGCCACGTGGCTACGTGGCAAACTGCAAAAGCGAGTATTTAATTGACTGCCATCGGCGAGTACGGGTTATAAAATACTCCTCCTCCGAAATAAATAGATTAAATAATTATATTTTTTTAAGTTTTTACATATTATATTAATTAATTTTTATATTTTTAATATTTAATATTTATATTTTTTAAATTTTAAAAATTAAATTATTTAGTTAATCTATTTATATTTTTATCTTAAAAATATTAATTAATTATTTTAATATTATAAAATAATTTATTTATTTTTTCTTTATATATATATTTTTAATTTTATTTATATTTTTTATACAAAATTTATTTTAATTTTATAAATATTATTAAAAAATAATTTTAAATAATACAAATAATATTTTTTATTATTTTACAGATAATCTATATATATTATTTATTTTAATTTTATAGATATTACTAAAAAAATAATTCTAAAAAATATAAATAATATTTTTTATTATTTTGCAGATGATATATATATAAAATAAAATATAAAATAAAATAAATTTAATAAATAATAAATATATATATATATATAAATAAAGATCAAATAAGTTATTTTATAATATATTTATCTTTGTAAGAATATATATAAATTAATAATATATTTATCTTTATAAAACTATATATAAATTAAAATAACTTTTTAAAATATTTATAAAATTAAAATAAATTATGTGTAAAAAATATAAATAAAATTAAAAATAAATATGGCTTAACAAATAACAAAAAAATATATATATAAAGAAAAATAAATAAATTATTTTATAATATAAAAGTAATTGACTAATATTTTTAAGCAGAAGGATTAAATAATTTAATTTTTAAAAATTAAAAAATATAAAAATTAAATATTAAAAATATAAAAATTAATTAATATAATATATAAAATCTCACGTAATTTATAATTATTTAGTAAAACAAATAAGCTAACTTCACTTAGTTTTCACGTTGGTACGTGCGGAGGAAGAATGGCCAAGCGAGGGTGGTTTAGGGGAGGTGTCAGTGTGAGATGGGGAGGCACGTGAGTTACCGACACACATATGAAAATAATGAAATGGGATAGTTAAAAAAAAGTGTAAATGGAGTCAGTTAATGGCGGTTAGAGAGGTGCTGGTGAGGTGGTTAGTATTGGAGTTAGTTTAACTCAACCAGAGTTAAGAAAGGTTAAAAACTAAGTTAGGCAAGATTTAAACTTGTAAGTTGTTTTGGCTATAAAAGATAGCTTCTCTCTAGAGCTCTTCTTTGACTCATATCTATCAATTTCTTGTCTTCTTTAATTCTTAAACAGAGAGAAACAATCAGTGCCATATATAGAGAGAGAGGAAGCAACAATGGCTGTTTCTCTGAAATGCTTTTTTGTATGTACATTGATACTTCTAGTCCTGTTTTTTACTGGAAATGCATCAACAGAGAACACCGACCTAAAATCGAGGTAAATTTGATCTTTTCATGATCCATTTTGTTCTTAAAAGCTATAGAATTCAATTCTCTTCAGTTTCCACATTTTAAATCGAATTTTTCCATTTCTGAAAACCTCCATTAGATCATAAATTAGCACAATGCGATAATTTCGTTTCTTTTTTCTCTCAGATTGGAAGAAACTCGACGGTTTCAGAGCTCCAACAACTCATCGGTGGCGGACGGGTGAGTTAAAGAACCTTCGGATAAATTTATTTACCTGACATTCAGTGATGTTAAGCTATTGAGATTGGGATTAAAAAAATCTGGATCGTTACTTCTGTTATATTAATTAAAGTTTCGTAAGAGTTGGTTGCCTGTTCTCCACGACACAGTAAAAATTGTTAAAATTGAGTGAACAACCAATTGCGATCTTTTCCTAACGGTGAGGTTGACTACTATACTTTTCCCCTATGTACGAAAATGTTCTCGAAGATGCCTCTGTTGATACACTGTTCATATTGTAGATTATAAAATTTTGTGAGGGTAATTTAGTCTTCTAACTTGAGTGCGATAAACTTGTATTTTGCAAAAAAAAAAAAATTTTTTTTTTAAATTGTACAGGTCAGGTGATGCATGGAATGAGCATGCCGTTGAAAATCCGGAGGAGATTGCTTCTATGGTTGATGAGTGAGTTTTTACTTTTTTGTTCGTTACTATTTTATTACACGTCAAATTGTTTTTATTATATCTTATACTTTAATTAGTTAATTCTTAAAGTACATCTGTGATATTAAAAGAAGAAGATTCACATGATCCATTTTATTTAATTATTATTTAAATTGATATAATTAAAAAAATATATTTTTTATCTTTTTAAATCAATTTTCTAATCTTTCATGCTTGAGAATGACTTCTAACATTTTTAAATAAAAATTTTTTTGATTTAGTTTGTAGCAATTTGATGAGTCTTGATTCTATATAACTTTTTTTTTGTTTTCCCTTTTTTGATTGTTATGAAAATTTTGATAATTCAAAATTAAAACTTTTTGCAATCAATACAAGAAAATTGTTATTTATAAATGACAAAACTTGTTATGAAAATCTTATTTAATGTTGCATAAAGTTTCTTGCAATGATAAAATCGTTACGGGGTTATTAATTAAGCGTGTCGGCTAGCTCTAACTTGAGATCGATACTTTACTTTAAAAAGCCTTCTTTTTCCTAGTTCGCAGTCTCTTTTCCGAAAACCTGCTGATCACAATTTCTATATGTCTCTTTCGCCATGCTTTAGTATTTAAATTCCACTCAGAAACCTTGGTAAAAGGAATTAATGGATAAAATTAGGCTAGATTGAATTTTAGGTAATTTTTTTTATCAACACTTGTGTCTATTTAAGCTTCTCATAATTAAATTTCACGCGCGGTATATTGGAACGCCTTGACGAACTAGTCTAGTCTGAGGTTTTAAATTATACAGTTTCACTGCTTGTAAAATTTTACTTGTAAATGGATTAGCTCAGCAATATTTGATATAATATTCATGTCAGGGCCATAGAGATATTTGAGGTTGAAATTTCGGAAGATAGTAGACAATATCTAAATTGAGAAAATAAAATCGAGTTTTGGGTAAGTGGTACCTGCTAGAATGTTGTTTAGGATTGAGAAATCGAAGTTCAAACACAATTCAAAATAGAGAAAATAGTCCTAATAATTTTTATACAGAAAAATATAAATATTATGAATTTTTAAAAATTTTCATATTTTATGAATGAATTTTAACTAAATAATCAATAGTATTGAAACCCACCTCAAATTGAACTGCATAAAGTTACAAATCTAATCAGCCAAGAGATATATATCTCATAGTTTTTGTTTTGGGGGGATTGGTTATAGTTATTTGCTTTTGTCTTCTATATATGGTAACTAAAGATCCTTTTAATTATTGTTAATTCTAGTGGTTATCAATGATAAGAGGACTCAACCATGTTCTTTAATCTGAAATCTCTACGGTTGCAGTATCCCTAGTTACCTTTTAATTCCAGTGCCTGCTTATGCACATGCCCATGTCGTGAGATCCGCCCATTACGCTCTTAATTTATTTCTGTCTTTTTCTTTCTCCTATCCAAATCTAATTCCAAGTACATTACCTTACATGCCAATACCGACGTGTTTGCATTATTTTTTTTTTCTAAAAATACTAACATGATAGTTTTTCTTAATTGCTTTTGTAAAGCAATCATTTTGACTGTTCAATTCAAACTCTGTCGGTACTTTCCTTCTTCGTTTTATGCATATACACACACATATCAACATAAACACTCAAATTAGTAGTAAATTACTAATATGTATCTGTATAAACAAGATCCCAATCATTGTCTCATATGTACATTGGGTATATTGGGATAAATTGCTCTTTTGTGTTAGCTGGTTAAGTTCTATCACAATTGGACATGATTGGTGCCAAGATTCCAATTATTATTTGAAACAGTGATAATTTCTGTCATTGCCTTTTTGCCCAAACTATGTAGGGTAGACAACTTAAATTTTTTGCTTTCCTTCTCCAGCCTGTCAAAAGGCACATCAGCTACCAACCACATATCGCTGATCTGGTTTTATACAATTAATAAATTTTTTTTTATCAGAATTCTGTTCTGATCTAGAAGGTAGCAGCTTCTTAATTGAGCCTAGTTATTCAATATGGCCATTGCGAAGTTATTAAATGACAACCCCAAATTTTTATTGATCACCAACATGTAAAAGTACTAGACGTAGCATTAGTTTTTTTTTTGGTCAATACGGAGCATTAGTTTGGCACCCTCGCATTTATTTATTGAATAGCGAACTGTTGGATTAGAAAATCATACTAATTCTCCGTATTGACCGTATCCATTTATCCGTATGTCCATCTTCCACATTGTCACATGGCCTAAATCTTTATATGGGACATCCTGCTTTAATTATAAAGTGACTAACTTTTAACCTATAAGCTTTCATTTAGTGATTTGAAATCACTTTCGGATGATTTTGATCCGGAAAAATTAATAAAAAAAAATTAATTTTTAGGATAATATACATTGATTGACTCCTAAATAAGAGACTGATTGATCTATAAATATTTATGATTCTAAAAATTATTGTTTTTTGTCAAAACAACAGTACAAACAATATAACATGTTTTTGTCAATTTACCAGGAGCATACGCAACAGTACAGCAAGAAGGAATTTAGGATTTTTCTCTTGTGTAACAGGCAACCCAATTGATGACTGTTGGCGTTGCGACCGCAATTGGCAGCGAAACAGGAAGCGCCTTTCTGATTGTGGGATTGGTTTTGGACGCAATGCTGTTGGTGGTCGTGATGGAAGATACTACGTTATCACTGACTCTGGCGATGATGATCCTGTTAATCCAAGACCTGGCACTCTTCGTCATGCTGTTATTCAAGACAGACCTTTATGGATTGTTTTCAAAAGAGATATGGTGATCACTCTAAAGCAAGAGCTTATCATGAACAGTTTTAAGACTATTGATGCTCGTGGAGTCAATGTTCACATTGCAAATGGAGCTTGTATTACTATCCAGTTTGTCACAAATATTATTATTCATGGTCTCCACATCCACGATTGCAAGCCTACAGGCAATGCCATGGTTCGTAGCTCACCTACTCATTATGGATGGAGGACAATGGCTGATGGAGATGCAATTTCCATTTTTGGATCGAGTCACATTTGGATTGATCACAATTCTCTATCGAATTGTGCAGATGGCCTTATTGATGCTATAATGGGATCAACAGCTATTACCATTTCCAACAACTACTTCACCCACCACAATGAGGTCGATTTCCCTTGCATCGATATTCTATTTAACTAGTTGTATTTTTTCAATAATTAGGCTCACTTAGCCACTTTAGTACTACAGAACTAAAGCTGATTGATAATTTCTAAATAGTTTTCTTATGTTGAACAGGTTATGCTATTGGGTCATAGTGACTCTTATTCAAGAGATAAACAGATGCAAGTAACAATTGCCTACAATCATTTTGGCGAGGGTCTTATCCAGAGAATGCCAAGGTAAATGATCACTATCCTTCTTTTCTTTTATGTGATTTTCCCATATGAATTATAATGATGTCTTAACTGTGAATGGGCCAATACACTGAACTTGCAGGTGCAGGCATGGATATTTCCATGTTGTTAACAATGACTATACACACTGGGAAATGTATGCTATCGGTGGAAGTGCCAATCCTACAATTAATAGCCAGGGAAATAGATATCTTGCCCCTAATAATGGTTTTGCTAAAGAGGTAAATTACCATATCTGGCAGAGATATAATTTCCTATAATAATAATAATTATGGTATGATTATGTAATGGCTAATTAAATTATAACAAGAATGATGATATACATATATTTTTTGTTTTGTCAGGTGACAAAGAGAGTAGATACAGGACATAATGTGTGGAGACACTGGAATTGGAGATCTGAAGGAGACTTATTGTTAAATGGAGCATATTTCACTCCATCAGGAGCTGGAGCTGCAGCCAGTTATGCGAGAGCTTCAAGTTTAGGAGCCAAATCCTCTTCAATGGTTGGTGACATTACTTCAAGTGCTGGTGCTCTTTCCTGTCGCAGGGGCCGCCAATGTTAATTCTCAATCCCTTCAACAGGAAAAACAAAACCCAGACACCAGGAAAAAAAAGAAGAATATTAAAAAATTTTCTTTTCCTTCAGTATTTGCCATTATTATAGCAAGTTTGCAGCAAATTCTCTGTTCCATCCCATTCTCCTCTGTATTTGTACGTTACATTCCCCAAAATCAAATATTTGGCAAGTGTACATTACATTACAGGTGCCATAGGGCTGTTACAAATCCAAATACAAAAACTCCACTTGTCACCGCCTCCATTGATCGACCTTGGCCTGCTTTAGAAGCCGCAGACCGCAGTGTTGTTCACAATCTTCATTTTGTTCAACTCTCTCTTCCATACTCATTTGCTCAAATTCTGTACTATAGTTTACGAATTTTCTCAATTCTAAGTAATTGCAAAATCCCATATCAAAATTAAAAATATATTGTTTAATTAGAACCATATTGTTTCTCTACTTTAATTATTTTGCTTTTAAATTATGGATTGTAATTAATGGGACACCGGTCACACCTTTCTACCTTATTGCACGTGGTAGCATATATAATGTAATGATTAATTAATATTTTACCTTTTTAACTTGCATCTTAATTACCTGGACCATTCATAGATAACAATCCCTCATTGCTTGCATGTGATGGTGGGGACACTACCAAATTAAAGGGCATGTGATGTATTCTTCACCTAAAGAAGAGTAGTATTTTCTTGCCAACCTGTTTGTGGCAGAGGCCATGTTGCAAAGGATGACAGTTCTAATGCCTTAGGAAAGTGTCCCCTTGTAACCATGTGGATTTGGGAGATTGGCCTAGCACACTTCACCTTCATGCCTCTTAGCTTTAGCTTCTTCTTCCCTTTTCTTTTTTTTTTCTTTTAAATTACCATGACATTTTTATTTGTAATGTGACAAATTAATAATAATGCCAACACTGGAATTCAACTACCAAAGTATAGCTTAGTAACTAGAAGCATATATTTTTTCTGTTTAAGTCTCGAATTTAAATTTTAAGTGTCTTATACTTACATATAATTAATAAAAAAAAACGGAATCCAATAATAATAAGAAATTACTACATGAAAACATAATATATATGTTTCAATCCTCTCATAAAATAGTAAAGTCAACGCAAAAAATCTACTATTATTTGAAACAAAGTATAATAAACTCTGATCTTCTATAATAATCTTTTGGAGTAACATATATTGATATAATTTTTTTTCTTAGTGAATTTGCAGAAGAACATACAAATAAATTATTGATGATAGAGAGGATTCCCACATATAGAAGCAAGGAATATTTTTTGTAAAATGGTATGTATAGGTTGGTATATAGACATTTGCTTAATCTTATAGTATGTATTTGGTATATAAAGGTAATTAGCTGTAGTTCCAGTTTCTTTTCTTTACTCACCACAAACCAGTTACCAGTAGTAATTAAAAAGTTACTGATACACTACAAGGCCACCCAGATCCAGTCTGTCTTGATTCTTTCTCTACTTCTCTTTCCTTCATGTCTGAACTCAATTCTTTCAGTATATATTCCTTTGCCCTTTACTCAGTTATTAAAGGATATGATAAGGTTCAAACTTCAAACTTTAATTCGAACTCTTTTTTTTTATTTATCAGAATTTAAATGATGAGTTACATAATAGATTTAATTCTTCTTTTTTTGTTTTTTCATTCAACTCAAAATAACTTGAAACCTTTTTAGAAAATTCTTAATTTAGCTTTTACTGGAGGAAGGTGTGATGACACAATTAATATTTTATTATCACTACTATTATTATTATTTCATCATAGTTTACTTTATTATTATATGTATTTCTCGATTATATTTTATAATTGTATTTTCAAAATTTTTTACACCTTTATTTTCATATTATGTTTTTTATGTTATAAATATTAATTCCCTTTTTAAATTTGTACATTCATTTTCTGTATTTGATTTATTCTTTGAATTTTTCTCATTTATTTTATGAACTTAGCGATTTGAAATATTTTACTCGTGAAGAATAGAGTGAAATTGAAAATAAATATCATTCGTCGTTCCTCAAGTTTAGATATTATTTCACCGTCTCTTTAATATCATCACACAACTTTTCAAATGTGTTTCACTAAAATTTTAGATTTTCAGAGCTACTTTTCATCAATACCGTTAACGGATGATGGCGTGACAGCTAAGATAACGCCACATCGTACACTACGATATCAACCTCTTAAATTTCACCAAAAAATGAGAATAATTTTCACTTATTATTGGTGCAAGGGATTCGAATCCTGCACCTTTTGTATAAAGAAAACAACTTGACCTATTAAGCTATATTAATATATTGCATATAAAATTACTTTATTTATATTTTAATTATAATTTGCTAAAAAATTATAATCTACAAAGTAATTTCATTCAATAACTAAATAAAATTTATTAATTAAATTAATAAATCTATGAGTAAATTACTAAAAAAATCATTTTTTAAATTTATTTTTTATAATTTTTTATTTACAAATAATCTAATTTTTTTCATTTGTTTTACATTTGCATAATCTAAATTCTTCACAAAAAATCCAAAATTTTCATTTTATTGATATAATTATTTTTTTTTAATATAAGTGAATTATTCAATTAAGTTTAAAGATTAATTATTTATTATTTAGTTATTATTTTTATTTTATATTAGAATTATTAATATATAAATAATATTTAAATTAGATAATTTTAAAAGGTTGAACGATGAATCCTTTTAATAATTTATACATGAATTTATTAAATTAATTAATAAATTTTATTTAATTATTTAACGAAATTACTTGAGGGACAACAAGTAAAATTTACTTAAATTATTTTATAATTTATAATTTTTTAGAAAACTAACGTTTATAATTTTTCAAAAAACTAACAACTTTATACGCAATATATTAATATAACTTAATTAATCAAGTTCTTTGTTTTTCATACAAAGGGCAGATGTGGCATCTTGTGCCACGTCAGTTGCCACGCCAGCATCCATTAAAAACATTGATGAAAAGGAATTATAAGAATTTTATTTAAATAAATTTAAAAATTATGTGATATTACTGTTATAAATAATATTAAAAAAATGACACTAAAATAATATTTAAATTTAAGGAACGACCAGTAAAGTTTACTCATAAAACTAGGAAAGTATTATATAATTTGGATTGGCTCACCCAAAATTCAAGCCCAAATAACATTACAAAGCTTACTCTTTTTAATCCACTTAATTTTTTTTATTGGAGAAAATTACGCTTTTTTTTAATTTTTAAAATAATGATTTCAAAAATTTTAAAGAAAAAAGGTATAAAAATTTTAATGAGATATCTCACGTTAGACTCTAATATTTTTTTAATCTATTTTTAACCTTGAACTTTCAAAAAAAAAAAAAAAGAATCCCAACTTAACGTATGTTAAAACTTTCATTAATTTTTTATGATATGACATTTTATGGAATTTATTATTTAAAGATTTTTAATAAAAAGATCAAATATAATTTTAAAATATTTTTATATCTCAAATTGGATCTTAAAATATTGAATTATTATGAAAAAATATATATGTAATAATATTATTAATATTTTTAAACTATTATAATTATTTATATCACCAACTATAATATTTAATACTAAAAAATACAAGTAAATTTAAAAGAGAAAATAAGTAAAATTTATCAAATTCATTTATCCAATTATTTATTTATTTATTTTATAATGGTATTTTTTTAATTTATTCACATAAAGTTTTTATTAATGAATTACCAATCTATTTATAATTTTTATAAATTTTTAAAATTTTTATAAATTAATGAAAAAAATAATATTATAAAATAAATAAATAATTAGATAAATAAATTTCGATATATTTTATTTATTTTTTCTTTCAAATTTTTTATCTTTTTTATTATTAAATATTATGCTTGGTAATTTAAATATTTATATTAGTTTAAAAATATTAATAATAGTCACATATATATATTTATAATTGTTTACTATAAAATTGTTAAATTCAATTCGAGATTTAAAAATATTTTAGGGTCATATTTGATTTTTTTTATTTAAAATCTTTAAATAATATTTCCCACAAAATACCATGTCATAAAAAATTAACAAAAGTTAAAACTTTCATTAAGTCGAAATCTAATTTGTTTTGTTTTATTAAAGTTGTAGGTTTCAAAATATTAGGATCCAATGTAAACTATCTCAAATAGTTCATGATAGTTTTTATATCTTTTTCCAATTCTAAAATTACATATTTTCAATTTTAACTAAAAATACATTGCATTTATAGTTTTAGTATAATGATATATAATTTTAGAAGTGAATATTTTTGAAATTAAAAAATTAAAAAAATGTATTTTTATGAGAAATTTAAAACATTTTCAGTTTCAATATTTTTACATAAAGAATCTTTTTCTTTTAAGAATTGGGTTATACTTGTATGCATGTATCTCTGAAATTTCATACATTCATGTCAACTCCAAAGGGTTTGTTAAATTGGCAAATGATTTAATTCTTCACATTATATTATAATTAAAGCTCAAAATGTTAGAGCATCTCCAATGATCCTTATTTCAAAAGAATATTTTTTAAAATAAATAATATTTTAATTAATTAAATTTGAATTTAATTATAATATAAAATATAATTAAATTTATAAAATAAATAAATAAAAACACTCTCTTGATCATGGATCAATTTGACAATCTAAGGCCAAATTAAAAGACATTTGGTGGCAGCAGCAAAGAAAATAAAAAAAAAAAAACTGAAAACAAGGAAGTCAAAATCCAGTTAGTATTAGGATACTTCACCTTTCTTTGTCAAATCCTTTTGATTTATGGATTACTATACATTTCAAGAAATTTCTTATTTGTCTGTTCCTTGCTATTAATTGCCTTTATAAAAACAGACAAGAACGAGAACAAGATCCAATCTTTCAATTAAGTTTCCTTGCTCAGTCAATTAGCAAACACCATGCTTTTTCTCATAGGAGAAACTCGATGGCTCTTGTCCATAGAAGATGACAAGGTTGAGATCAATAATTCATGCAATTCCACTGCTACTATCACTTTCAACATTACTTCTAAATCAACCCATCGTCGGAAACTGATGAGGGAACCCCATGTCCCCATTGGCTCGCTGGCCGTTCCGATCACCACCATCAATTTAGAAGTTGATAAACAAGATTTTCTTGCTTGTAACACCAATGAGGAGGCCTATTCAAGAATTTCTGACTTGGTAGCTTCATTAGATATTAATCCCTGTGATAAACAGAACATTGGCTATAATTTAGTCAAGCAGGCTCGTAATCTTGCTCGCTTAAACTCTTCATCGAGTACTAAGTTGATGTTAGATGTGGATATGAAGTTGGTGACAACATATTGGTGGCAGGGAACAGTCCCTGCTAGTCAGTCATCCATAGCAAATTTGGAACAAGTCTTGAAGATTTTGCCGTGGAAGATGAGAAAAGTTGCTAAATCTGTTTAGAAGAGTTTCAAGCCCTGTCAAAGATCAAGCGCATGCCTTATATGCATATATTTCATAGCCATTGCATTGATAATCATTATGTCTCTGTCGTGATTAATCAATGATGTTGAGTTTTCATGTAAATTTCATTCGCTACATATCATTGTTACTTCTTGTGCTTTTTAGTTGTCAAAACTGTTTTATATAATCTAAACACAATGTTCCTAATTGTTTCTGATCTACTTGCATGCTGTTAGCAGGAAGACTGGTGAGAATTAAATTTCGTATTCTAGCATTAGGCAATAATGTTTATAAGAGATGCATTCTTATGAATTACATATATAGACCAAAGAAATGAATTCTCACATACACAAATATAAGAAGATACCATTACATCCATCAGCTGCTACTACTGCATCAGTTAATGAGTAACAGATAAGAAGCTAATTTTGTGATGAATAAAAGCTTAGTTTAATCAGAAAGGGGTACCAATTTCGCTTCTTGTTTCGGTGGGGCTATACAAAGCTGACCTGTTTCTTGGTCTGTTTTCTTCCAGTTGCCTCACAACTTCATCCATTGTTGGTCTAACTGAAGGGACTGGAGCACAGCATCCCATTGCGAGTTTCAGTGCCTGAACCAATCCTTCTTCCATTGGATTTCTTATCCCTTTCAAAAGCTCCACATCGAAAACCTCCATTGTTGTTTCCTCCAAAACCGCCACTTTCACCATCGAAGGCAAGTCCACAACTTCACCACTTCTCCCATTTTTCCCAGGTTTTTTCCCTATCAAAATCTCCAGCAAGAGTATTCCAAATGCATAAACATCTGTTCTAGAATTGCATTTCTTCATCTTCTGAAGTTCTGGTGCCTTGTAACCATCAGTTTTTGCAAGTGCCACTATTTCATCAGCGACAGCTGGTACCATTAGCTTGTCGAGCCCAAATTCTGTAAGCCTAGAAACAAAAAATTCGTCCACAAGCACATTTTTGGATCTCACATTCCCATGTGTAATTGGTGTCTCAAGACCTGTATGAAGGTGTGCTAGTCCCCTGGCTACGCCCCAAGCAATCTTGTGCCGCCTAGCCCAATTGAGCAATGGTCTTCCTGCTTTAGTTTCTGCAATTCACCATATGATCAAATTAACAAGAGAAAAGAAGAATTACATAGTTGTTCCAAAATTCACACACTTTCAAACATATAAACAACAAATATCAGGATTTATATGCCAATGAAATTACTCATTTACTATTTGTTAGATCTGTTCACTATCGTTCCTATAGTGCCCAAAAGCTAAGTAAGAAGCAAAGGAATTGGCATTAAGCAGACTTAGCGATGCATCATTGCCCATGTCAATGCTATAATATGCTGCATTTGAAGCTCGATCTAGCCTGTGGAAAACACGTGCTTTTTTGTCTGAAGTCTAGACACCTATGAGGCATGCGTTGCAGAAGATCTATCACTGCAAAATCTAGGTTGAGCTAAGATGTCCGACATATAAAGAAGTGTCACAAGTTGCTCGATAGAACTCTCAATCACAATTTAGAGCAATAATGACCCTAATTAAGTGTTTGAATATTCATAATCAGAACAATATTCAAAGAATAAGCAGCATTAAGTGTCAGATAAAATGATCTACAATGAACTCTACTTTTGTTGGAGAATGTTACCAATGATTTCAGTATGTATATGACAATGCGACAAACAATATACAAAGGAAAGGCAAGAATGAGCGTACCATGCAAGAGATCATAGAGATTTCTGTTTGGAAGATAGTCATAAATGAGTAGTTTCTCCCCTCTCTTTCCATGGTAGAAAGCTCTCAAGGGAATCAGGTTCTCATGTCGAATCTTTCCCAGTTGCTTAATCACAGGTAAGCAAGAACTCCTATCTTTACAACTACCTTCCCTCAACAGCCTCAAAGCAATTGTACCTCCGTCAGCAAGCTTTGCCTTGTAAACAGTCCCATAAGTAGTCTTCTCTGTTACTTGTCCTGTTGCATTCAGAACATCCTCTAATGTCAAATGCTCACCGCCTTGAAATAAAATTAGCTTTCCTTCATCACCACCACCAACGCCATTTCCGCCAGCACCACCATTTTCTTCATCTTCTCCTTCCTCTATTTCATATTCACTATCTTCCCTACATTTCCTCTTCTTATTTTGCATATAACCGATTAACAATGAAGCCAAAACTACAACTCCTGTCATTAATCCAATCACAATACCAGCAATTGCTCCTGAACTCAACCTTGAACTTCCACTACAACTTCTTAAAGGTAACCCACAAAGACTAGGATCATTACCCTCAAATACCTCCACACCAAACTTTGCCTCCCCAAAAATAGGCAAAATCCCACTAAAATTATTATGTGAAAGATTCAGTTTTTCAAGGTTTAACTGCGTTAAACTCTGAGGAATTGAACCAGAAAATATGTTATTAGAAAGATCAAGCTCTTTAAGCCCTTGAAAGCGAGTTAAAAATTCTGGGAAAGCCCCTGAAAATTTGTTGCTACCCAAGTCGAGAAATTGCAGATTCTTGCAAGTGGAGTTAGGCAATGCAGGTTCAGGGAGGGACCCAGAGAATGAATTACCATGAATCTTAAGTGAAATTAATCTATCACATAAATTCCAGATGGATGGAGCAAAAACCCCACTAAACAAATTGCCGCTCAAATCAATATCAGAAAGTGAAGAGCTGTAACCAAGCTCAAGAGGAATAGTTCCACTCAGTGAATTAATGTTAAGATACAAACTTTGAAGCATATAGAACTCACCAAGCTCTCTAGGAAGTGAACCAGTAAGATTAGCAGATGGGAGCTGGAGAGAGAACAAATGCAAAGATGGGTCTTTATAAAGGGAAAGATTGGTCCATTCTGGTGCAGAAAGTTCACTACAAGAAACAGGTGAACCATTGGAGAAAACCCATTTGAGGCCTCTCCATTGGCATAGAGGAACAGAGGAATTCCATGACAAAAGCAAAAGATTTTCACTATTACCTTGTAGTGAAGGTTTGATCTTTCCCAGCAAAAGCCCAACGTCTGTTGAAGAAGAAGAAGAAGCCAATGTCAAAGACTCGGCATGTGAAATAGAAAAAAAGGGTATTATGCAGATAAAGATACACAAAATGTAAAGAAAGTGAAGTTTCAAAACCGCCATGAATGAAGGAGCAAGGTACAAGGAGAGAAAGGGAAAAGTGACAACACTTAACAATGTGGCCTTTGTGAAGTTCTATGCGAGGGATTCTCTTTTTGGGGAAAACAACTGAGTGAGTGCTGACTATAACTTAAAATTCTTTGTTTGATTACTCTTAAACTCTTCGTCTAATTACTCTTTATCTATGGCTATGAATGATTTGGTCATATTTTTTTTTTCAAAATTATATATTAATTATTAATTTTAATTCATCATCCACCGTTTGATATTCTCTAAAATGATGAAAATTAGTTCAACTTTTTTTTTTAAACCAAGAAAAATTCCATTAAACTAATTGATAAAGTCTGCAATTAAATCAAATTCCATATGACTTGGAACCTCTTCCATTAACACACAAATATCGTCTAATAGAACTGGTCATTGCTACCTCATTTGCATTTCTAGGCACAAAATTAAAAGAAACATTAGTAAAATCTACAGCTACATGCCTGATATCATCTAACACAATACCATTCATATCTAGAGAAGTTTTATTGCTCATAATTCTTTGTATAATAGTAGCTGCATCTGACTTCACCTGCAAAATATTAAAACCGCAATCTCAACCAATTTGGATTCCAAAGAGCACAACACTCAACTCTGCGAAGAAAATGGAAGGGCAATGAGGAAGAGGCTTGCCTAACGACACCATGACTTGTCCCATAGAGTTACAAACTATGATACCATAACCTGCTCCATTTCTCTTTACTACAGCATCAACGTTAAGCTTATACCAATTTGTAGGTGGAGGTTGCCACATTTTCGACCGTTCATTCTGTTGCTATTGGTCTGAATAATTTCGGTCACCAGAGTTGTCAATCCTTGAATTAGCTAAAACCAACGGTTTATGTATCGACATTCATCATTCTCATGTTGAAGTTGGTTTCTATCAAACCAGATATACCATAAGATTAAGATAAATAGTTCAAATTCCTTTTTAGCTATAGAATTTGCGACTTTTTGACACCAATCCCTCACTTCGTATGTAAGCTTTCAACCCGAATGATCCATTGAACAGTCTTCTAAACTTCTTTTACCCAGGGACATTCCTTAAAGACGTGCATGCTTGATTCATTAAAATATCCAGATTTAGCACATTTCGCTTCAGTGGTAGTACCTTTCCTTCTCAGATTCGAGGCAGATGGCAGTATATTCTTAACTAGCCTCCAGAAAAAGTGTTTAGTCTTGGGGAGCGTTGAGTTGCCATACTAGACGTCACATCTCATTGCAAGAGCTTAAAGAATATGCTATGCTAAGAGTTAATCTACGTCTCTGTTCAGCCACGTAATAACCAATCTTCACAGAATAGATATCTAACTTAGTGTACCCAGAATAATTGATCTTCAGTAGTCGAAAACTTACAGGTATGCTCAAGATTGTTTCCACCTCATACGGCTTTGCATGATCAGGTCTCTCTTCCAGCATCTATTTTCAACATCAATCAAACAACTGACCCAATCCGTTGGAGGATGAGCATTGGAAACCAACGGTCTCATGTACATTTGACCAAACAACCAATTGTCCTTCCAAATATGGACCGAATTGCCATTGCCAATGTGACAACATAGTCCATCTTTTAGCAAAGTTCTTGAGCCTCATATACTTTTCTAGAAATGGCTGGGCTGAAAACCTACATGAGCATCAAGGAGATTATATCGGGGGGTAATATTTTGCCTTTAACACTTGAGCACAAATAGAATAAGGATTAGTTATAAGTCTCCAGGCCTGTTTAGCTAGGAGAGCTTAGTTAAAAGATTGGATATTCCTAAATCCCAAACCTCCTAGGGTTTTTGACATACATAGAGAATCCCAACTAATCCAATGTAATTATCTTCCACTTTTATTATTGCCCCACCAAAATCTGCAAATCATTTGGCTTAATTCTGTACAAAAGGTGCTTGGCAATGCAAAACAACTCATTATATATTGGGGAATGGCTTGTGCTACTGCATTAATCAGTATCTCCCTGTCAGCTGAAGACAAAACTCTCTCATTCCATCCTTTTAGCTTCTTCTAAAGTATTTCCTTGAGAAAACTAAAAATTTCTTTTTTAGAGTGCCCTATCATGGTTGGAAGTCCAAGATATTTGGTACTACGATCCACTTCATTCACTGCTAAGCAATTTATGATTTTGTTCCTCATCTCTGTTGGTACATTTAAGCTGAAGGAGATATCTAATTTGTCAAAATTAATGCATTGCCTGAATCCATCTCATAAGTACGTAGAATGGTCTTTATCTTTTGGTACTCTATCATAGTCGTCCTGGCAAACAATATGCTATCATCTGCAAAAAAGAGATGTGAAATTGGTGGACTTCGTCTACTTGCCTTTACTCCATGGATGTCACAGTTTAACTCAGCCTTCCTAATCAAAGCGGATAACCTTTCTGCACACAATAGAAATAAATAGGGGGAAAGAGGATCCCCTTGGCGAAGGCCTCGATTTGGCTTAACATTGCCTTTAACTTGCCCATTAATTATGTATGAATAGGAAATCGAGGTAACACATGACATAATAATTTTGATAAAATGGTAAGGAAAATCCATTTTATACATGACCCATTCCAAAAAAGACCATTCAAGTCTATCATATGTCTTATTCATGTCTAACTTGAGAGCAAAAGATCCTCTCTTACCCTTTTGACATTTTTTCATAGAATGTATAGTTTCAAAAGCAATTAATGCATTATCAGTAATAAGATGATTAGAAAGGAAAGCACTCTGAGTAGGATGGATGAGACCCGGAAGGACTATCTTTAGCCGATTTGCCACAACCTTAGAAGCTAATTTATAAAGGACATTACATAGACTTATCAGGTGAAGATCTTTCATAGATGAAGGATCTCTAATCTTAGAAACCACATATGATTCAAAAGATCAGGCATAAAAGATGATTCTAAAAAATTTAAAATAAAATTACTAACATCATTACCTACTAATTGCTAAAAAGATTGAAAAAATAAAGCGGACATACTATCGGGTCCAGGAGCTTTACTAGGATGCATTTGTTTTAAGGCTGTCAATATTTCATCCCTAGTGATGGGAGAAGCTAGGACTTATGAGGACTCGGGAGACAAAAACTATAAGTTGCTTCAATCATTTCAGAAGAGGTGATTGGATTTGTGTTATTAAAAAGCTTAGCATAGTAGTCAACCACAATCTTTTTCAATTTCATTAGCCCCTTCCCTCCAAACGCCATCATTACCCTTAAGTCTCTCTAATGTATTTCTTTTCTTCCTCCCCGATGCTTTTGTGTGAAAAAACTTGGTATTCTTGTATCTTTCTTCTAACTATACTGCCTTTGATAGTTGTTTCCATATGATTTCTTCTAGCAATAGTTCATCCACTTCAAGTTTGATTTGATCAGTTCTACCCTATAATTCACTGGTATAAGGTTCTATATTCAACAGCTCTAGGTCCTGCATCCTTGCTTTCAATTTTTTCCCTAAATGACCAAATGAGTCACGGTTCCAAATAGACGCCTGAACTATTATCTTGGCTATCCTAGATTAATTGTATCAATTCCTTGCAGTTGCTGTCTCTCAACCACATTGCTTTAAATATGAAATTTTTTTTACTTCTTACTTTTTCTTTCACAGAACCATTACTATCAAGAAGAATCGGTGCATGGTCTGACCTTACCCTCGTCATGTGATAAACTTTCACTTCTAGAAAGAGATTATCCCAATCTATAATACTAAAAAAATGATCCAGTCTTTCTCTGATTAAGGCAGAACCCTCTAGTCCATTATCCCAAATGTACTTCAAACCTGTGAATCCCAAGTCATGAAGGCCACATGAATCAATACAGTTTCGGGAGTTCCTCCCTTCTTTCTTATAACCAAAGAGAATCTCATTGAAATCCCCAAAACATAGCCACGATGAAAGACTTTGCTTTGCCAAATGAGAAATAAGATCTCATGTGAGCATTCAATTATAATTCTAGGGCCAGCTATAAACCCCTAACCCTTGCCACTAAATATCACTCACATTGTTCATTACTATGAAGTCAATACAATGCTGAGAATAGCCTTTAATAGTCAAGTTCATCTTTTTTATCTAGCCCAACATCAATCTGCCAGATCTACCAATTGGATTAACAATAAAGAAATTAAAACTCATTAAAGCAAAATCGATACCTACTGCTTCATGGTTATTTAATCTAATTTCCATGAGGAAGAAAATATCTGAACAATTGATCCTAACAACATACTTTAGAGCCCTCACCATCCAGGGATTGCCCAGTCCCTAGACATTCCAACTTAAGAGCCTCATGGTGCTAAGTGAGACTGCCCAGCAGTTGTCGCCTCTTCCATCAGTTTTGGTCACCACACTCCAATCTTATTCTCTTCTGGCCCTCATCACTTTCCATCAAAATGATACCTCTACTTCTTTTCCTAGTTCTTACTTTCACCATCGACTGAATAATCGGCACTAAAACCATATGTCTTTCAGGCCCTATGATTCTACCTCAACCTTTCCTTCCAGTACGTTCTTTCATCTCTTTGGTGTGCCTAGCTCCTTCAACACCAATGAAAAATCTTCCTTCGACATATGAAATAATGCTCTTCCCTTTAACATCGTTTCTTGTTACATTGTGAACTTTAATCCTACACTTCATATAAATTTCATGGAGAGGGGGGTCATGATCTTCACTAGATTGGATAGGAGGTTCCACCATTATTATTTATCTTCGTACACTTTTTTGCCCTTCGTTCGCTTCTACCTCGACCCTACAGTCTGAGTTCTTCACAGTGGTAGCTCCACTCTTAGTCGAAAATACAGTAAAGCTTCCCCTATTCTTAATCGGTGTTGCTCATAATGTATGATTATAAGGCCATTCATCTACTTCTGCATCATTAGGTTTATCATCATAGTCATCGTGATTATGGCCTAATTTACCACAGTAATAGCAGAAATTCAGCATTTTCTCATACCTGAAATAAACCCAAGCTTCATCATTCTCCTTACTCCTTAACATGGCCCCCCTTCTCAAAGGTTTCTGAACATCTATTAGAACCCTTACCCTAACCCAGCGGCCCCATGTGTTAATATCGCTACCATTAATCTCTAGTAATCTCCCAATCTTTCCTGCCACAACTTCAATCGATTTCTAATTACGTCTATTCAAAGGAAAATTGCATATTCGGACCCAAAAAGGACACTAGTTCAACTGTACTTTCGATGGTTGCTCAAATCCTTTCAGTTTCGAGAGTAGAACTAAATGTCTATCAAAATGCCAAGGGCTCTCTTTCATCACTTTTTCTTTATCTCGAATAGAGTCAAATTCACATATGAAGAGCCCAGATTCTGCATCCTGCAATTTAAACCCCTTTTTAATTCTTCAGGCACCTGGGAATGCATTGGATATTGCTTTTAAATTTAGGAGTTTATCAAGCAGGATGCGTCCAACCAAACAACTACTATTCTTTGTACCCATCTCATCCCCGTCATTCTCTTTGAATTCTATAACTTTCTCTTTCCCACCTGTGAGAGAGAACTTTTTCCATAATGTTTATAATTCCTGAGCCATAACAAACACAAATCAAGCACCTCTCTGATCCTATTAAGCATATGAGACTGAGTAGCAAAAGAGAGACGCAAATCAAAGTAAAACAAAATATATCCAAGAAAAAAAAAGAGAGAGATAGAAATAGATCCAAGAAGGAAAGGAGAGAGACAGACGTAAGAAACTTAACTGCTCTTAGAGAGAAGATCTACACGATGGGAGAAAAACGGGATTGATCAAATCTATTACTTAAAAGTTATTTCAACTTGTTTCAATGGTTTTTACATTATGGATATTTGTCGCCTTAAAATACAATAACACTATTCACGCATTATTTTACAAAAATAAATTAAGTTAAATGAGGCAAGACTTTTAGATTTATGTGCTATTCCCAATCGAGTTCCTCTTAAAAATAATAATATAGTAGTAATATAAAATAGTAGCATTACACATATTATTAGATATTACAATTCATATATTTTAATTATAAAAATTTTAAAATAATTAAAAATCAAGATTCTTCTAATCTCATGTATATTTTAAGCAATTATTTTATTGTAATACAAAAGAATATTTTGTTACATATATTTTTTATTATATCATATCTGTTATTAGAAGGCAAAGTAATTTATTATATTAGAATATTTAATCTCCTACATTATAATAATTTCATGAATTAAATATTTAATATCAAATCACTAATTTAATAATATTTCTAAATAAAAATAAGACAATCATGCATGAAACTTATTTTTAAATATTTATTTTTTGTTTCATAATGTTAGTCATCTCAAAATTAAAAAATTTTGAATTCAAATTATTAAAATTTAAAGTATGAGTGATTTTTTTTTATATTTATAAGAACCATATTAAAAAAATAATTTTGCAATTTATAAATTTAGAATATGAAAAAATATATGTTAAAGTAGTCAGAAATTTTCTATATACTTAATGGAAGAACAAAGGGATTAATCCCCACATATTAATAACTTTCTTGAAAATAAGAAAAATCTATTTAGGAAACTAGAATGAGACATTTATGACTCATTTTAGAAGTTATTGGTGAGTTATTATAAAATTTCTTATAAATGCATATAACTATCAAATATATTTTTTATTATCACATTATTTAAAAAATAAAAAATATAAATATTTTTATGAAGTAAAAATTAAAAATTAAATAAACTTAATTTAACTATTAAGATATAATTTAGTAGGCTAAAGTGTGTTGTTTCCATTTAAATATTAAATTTAAATTCTAAGTATTATCACCCATATATAATCTAATAAAAGAATCAACTTAATTTAATTTTTTTATTTGTTTAGTATATATATATATTTTGTAAGAGCTAAAAATGAAAAAATAATTTGTCCACTATATTTTCTATTATTAGATAATAAAAATATAAAAAATTATGAATTAAAAAAAATCCTAAAGCAAATGAAATTTAATTTTTAATGATAAATTATTAGTTAAATAATGTAATTGAGGATTTTTATTAATAAAATAAAGATATTATAATCAATATAAAAGAAGTGAAGTGTCTGAAAATTCAAAAAGAAGTGTCATTATCACTAGCTTTAATATATTGTAATTAATTATTAATTTATGAGCACGCTCTTCGTTTGAATTGGTCAATTCTTTTTTGGCTATTCTTTATTCTTTCATTGGTCAATTGTAAGGGCAGACCCATTAGATGTGTTGTGCTCCTTTTCTAAAATTCCTACACGTGCCGAAGATCTTTGACCATGACGTTGACTCCATAATGTGAGGTGAAAGATGGAGAGTGAGTTTTGAATTTGAAAGTGTTGGTAAGTAGAGTGAAGAATCTAAATGAAGGGACCCACTTTCCTGTGGGTCAGAGTACAAAAGCAAAGAAAAAACTCATGAAGAAAGAGCAAAAAAAGGCGAATCTATGTCCATTGCTTAGACGTAAAGTGGGCCCAAGGGATTACATGTTGAAAAAGTTATTTTCTTTCCTTTTTTTAAATTAATTTATTTGTATCTTCATTCTTGAATGCCCATCTCTCTCCAACTTTTCACTTCACTCTTTACTTTTCTATGATCTCAATCTTCTTAATCATTTTGTTAGAATGAGAATTTATCAATTTAATTAGATTGTCAATTAATCTTCTGTTTTTTTAACAGAAAAAGAAAATTTTCATTAAATTAACCCACCATACAATCTATCTTTCATCTGGCTGTGAGAAGCCAAATGAAGATAAAACACCACAAAATAATATTCTACAACCTCCCAAATTACAAGTTATAAACCCAACACGAGAATGCCCATAACAAAAACTAACCAACCATAAGAGGAAGGCTTACAGAACAACAAAGGGCAAAAGTCTAAATACATCACAAGACTCTGGTCTCAAGTTACCTCAGATAGAAGAGAAATTGAGGGAAGAAAGGGCATACAAAGCCACATCTAGGACTCATGATCAAACAGCTAGAAAAAGGCATCGTGGATGAGCTACTAGGAGAGTGCAAGCGCTAACGGCCTACCTATAAATACACATATCATTCATAAGTAATATAATAATATAAAGCATCGTTCCCACGAGAAATATATTCTAAATGCCAAACAATTAAATTTATTATTATTTAGATTAATGAAATTGATTTAGAAATAAGGAGTGAAATGCTTAAGTTAAAATCGATGATGATTAACGTAGAGAATGCCACCTTAATTAATTTACTATAGATTTTCTAGAGTATTAATTTAATTTAAGTTTTTCCTAGATTAATGGTCAAATTCTCCTAATTTAAATTTTAGTCTCTCTCAAATATTAAAACTAATATTGAATTTAACCTTACGTTTACTCTCGTGATCATAAGAAATTAAACCAATTCATTAAGTTTTATGAGAATTTTATATCTACCTCTTAAGTGTTTATCTTATTTCTAAGTGAAAACTTTAACTTAAGATTGTTATCTATTTGGACTAATGTTATGATTACGCTCTCGCTCCATCACAAAATATTTCAATTCAATTAATTATTAGCTAAGTAATTAAAGCATTAAAATCGAAGATAATAAAGTAATCAAATGATAAACTTAATTAAATCAATTAAGCTTAAATTACTCCATAGCAAAATTAATATAAAGGGTCAACCCTAAATAAAAGTTTTGCTACTCATACTTGAAATTAAAGTAAGAAAATAATTAAAGACAATAATTGAAAACATTGAAAATTGAAGAATAAGAAACATTAAATTATAATTCTTTTTTGGGTTGAGGAAGACTCCACTTGAAACTTAAATCTCTTCTTGAAACTAAACTTTGCTCTTTCTCTTCAAAGAAGCTATAACTCTCAAATGAAATGATTTTATGGAATGATGAAGATTAATTCATGGATCACGAAAAATTGGATTCTTGCATCCTTTGAGAACACTTGCTTATATAGAGGTTTGAAGGCTTGCTTTTGATGGTGGAGAAATTATTTTAACTCATTTCCTCAAAATATGGATTATTTTACTCATTAAATATGGTTACCAAACTCTTTTCTGCTTCCATGGGCGTGGCTTTTAATGCCATGGTCGTGGCTTAGTGGGTGTGTATTGTTTGCCAACTTTCTGTTGCCTTTTTTATCCCCTATGGACGTGGCTTTTTGGTGGCTATGATCGTAGCTTTTATCTGCCTTTTGTGACTCTCTTTTATTCTTTTTAGATAGTAGGCATTCTTATCCCACGACCGTGGCCTTCAAATACCACAGTAGTGACATTTAATTGTATTCTGAAACTTGTGATTTTTTTATATGCCAGACTCAAGTTGAAGTCCAAGGTCATGGCCATGAAGAGCCACTGACGTGGTATTTGAACTTTCTTCAATTTTTTATATTTTTTTTATTATTTATCCTTAAAAACCTTGCATCTTGTCATTTCAAGCTAAAATATAAGAATTATAACTCAAACAAACGAAATTCATCAAATTCAATTGAAAAATAATTAAAATTATGGTTATAATTTCATAAAATATTGATTGAAATGTTACTCTATCAATAAGTTTCTCCAAAAATTAACCGTAGTGTAGAAAATCTGACCAAGTTAACAGCAAGGGAAAATGGTATCTATTAAAAGCTTGTAAAAACCTAGAGGAGTAAGAGAAATCTACTGTGACCAAAACAAACATCAAAAGTCGAGAGTCTCACCATCAGCTACGTCGATGGAAAGAATAGTCAAAGACATCCCACCACCGATGAAGGACTATTGGACTACCACGATCTCCCAATGGAGAAGGATCAAAAAGATCATAAAGGCTAAATCTAACAAAAAAAAAAATTAACTAAAACCACAAACACTAAGAGAAACAATAAAAACAAGAGCGAAATCGATAGGTCTAGGGCTGTCGCCAGCTACTTGGCTGGTGACTGCCCTAGACCAAAATAGAAACAGAAAGAGACAATGCTTGGGGGAGAAAAAACCCTAAGAGAGCAAACAGAGTGAAAAAAAAATGAAAAGGATAATTTGTTAATACTATATTTATTATCCATAGTTATTCTAAGATTAAATATATAAGTTAATAATATTAAAATTTTTTAAATATTTAATTCACGAATATATATATTTTTAGTTAAATATTTGACTTCTATTATAAATTATATAAATTAGTAGACTTTTACATTTACATTATGTCCTTTGGTTGAGTTAAAAGATTTGCATTTTTTTTTTTGATAGAAAAAGATTTGTATTTTGTGTATAAATAAATGATAGCATTTTCAATATAAATTATAGTTTTCTAAGTAGAATTAGCTTTACATTTTTAACTCAATCTCATATATCAACTCTTCAAGAGGTGCTTTCTCAAATTTTGTCAAATTTTCAACATCATGGCAAAAAAAATCAAAAATTAGATAAGAGGACAAAATTTTTAAACTAAAAAGATTTCAGATAAATTTAAAGATAAAATTAAATATTTAATATTATAGTAAAATATAGATTTTTATTATAAATTTATATAATAAAAAATTTCTATCCAAATTATATATTATTTATTAAATTCTAAAAATTTATTATTTTCTACATGTCTTTTTATTTTACTTATTAGATCTATTAATTTATTTACAATGTTTTATTAAATTAAATTTTATAAAAATACTATTTTAAATAAAAATAATAATTTTATCCGATTCATAATGAAAGTATAAATTTTTAGTACTAACCTAAATACCTAATAAAAAAATTCTAAATATTCATAAAATAAAAATAAAAAAAGAAACATATATAATGCAAAAAAGTCAATAATTTATAAATTTTTGATAAAGAAACTTATATACATTTATAATATATATATATATATATATTAAATGGGAGGAGAGGGTCTATTGCCCCTAAATCTCCCTCCCTTCGCCCATGTCTACATCTATTCAATCTAGTTTCACCAAAAACTCTCATTTATTAAAGAAAAGTAAAATTAGTTATTATTTATACATTACTTTCTCCTATACAAAATGAGTCACATTGGTGAAATTTAATTTCCTATTTACCTATAGGATCCAAATGAGAAATTAATAACCGAAACAAAACTGTCTATAAGGGCTATTTCGTGATTAAAATCAGGATGACACATGTTGCATCATGATTTTAAATTAGAAAAAATTTTTCAAGAAATGATAGATTTATTTACTCTATTAATAATCGAGTCGAATTTAGGACCACCTTGCAAGACTCAATATTCATGGATGACCGATAGCGAAATAGTACCTTAATCATTTTTTCACATGCAATTCAATCTCTACTTCCCCTACTTTCTTCATTGCTAATCGGGTTGAGAAATTAAACTGAACTATAAAAGGAGCAATTCTTACGTCTAATTACCTTATATAAGCATAAAGACGCAAAATTTTTAGTTTGGAACTATATATATATATATATATATATATTTCAAGACATGAAGCTTCAATTAGAGTTTCAAACTTGAAGCGCAACTCAACACTATAACCATTTCATTAAGAATGATGATTTTTATTTTATAAAAGAACTAGTCAATTTGTTCAAAAGCCATAAACAGAAAAGTTAATGTTAATAATAATGTGCATAGAAAAACATGCCGTAAATCAATGGTAAACAGCTAGCTAGTAACAAATGTTATGTTCTCAAAACCTGTAAAAAAAAGTTTGATATATTTTTGGAATTTAAATAAATGGGTATTTGCCAAAAAGTTTAATTTCCTGGAAGAAATGATTTCTTATCTTGATAATTATGATATTTCTGGAAGTGCTATTAGAAAAATAAAACAACTTTAGAGCTATTTTAGCTACATATATAATTGGGAATAAAATATTTTCCTTTTTTCTTCTACGGGACCTCCAAATTTGCTCTTTTTGAGGAAAAGACTTTGCATGAAAAGAATAAGTTTTCTTCTTCTAATTAATCGGTGCGGGAATATCAGGTAAAGACAGTTGTTGAATTAATTATAATGAAATTGTGGCGGGTGTTTAGGTAGGATATATTATATGGCATGTTTGTTACCATTAACTGTTGTAACTCACGCCAGTTCAAAGAATCATTTCTTTCTTTCAAAATCAAACTCCACCTGAAGCAGTAAAACCAATAATTATTTTCACACTCAAGACTTACAATGGCTAACTGAGATTTTCTTCTTGCAATGGCAACTTTGTTTAGCATGCTGCAAACATACTATCATTAGTTTTTTCTTTTTGTTTCTCGCCTGAAAAGCCATATAATCGACAGGACTTCGGTGGAAAAGCTTCAGTAGATGTACTAAAAACTTTAAATCACAACACTTTGTAAGCCAAAAGTAAAAAATCCAGGCAATTCTCCATTCTCAAAATAAGCTTTATTATAAATCATTTTTGCCCTTAATCATTGATATGGCAGGATTTTTTTTTTTTGCTGCCTCAATTGGCTTTAGATAATTCAAAGTTTGTTGGTAAAAGCCTAGTTACTACTATATATAGTTCGACACATCTATAATCACAATGTCTGTTTGTGAGTTGGGTCTCAAGCATTACTCAATTATTATGTGTCAATTATTGTAGGCATATCCAAAAAAGAAAAAAAAAAGGAAAATTCATTGTATGTCAATTTTTTTTTCTAATTCTTTTTTCCAAAAATATTTTATAGTTTTTGAATATCTTCAGTGGATATGTGCCTCTAGAAGAATGCAGTATATCTTAAGAATATTTAAAAGTATGATTTTTTGAAATTGAAATTGAAAAATAGGTATTTTTAGAAAATATTTTTATTTTTTTTATTTTTTGATATTCTTAAAGATATCGCAAAGAAAACCATCTAATTTGGACTTAATTTCCATCTTTATATAATACATATTGAAGATTGTTATCAGCACAGTTCAGATCTTGATAAGTGTTATTAGGCTATTACTACTAGCTCAGATAAAAAATATGAAACTGAAGTTCTCATCATCCCTGATTTCATAACAATGGAGAATGCAGAATTGCTGCTTTCAAATTTCAGCTTAGCTAATTTCTTCTCAACAGAACCTTTCTAGTTTTTCACTTTTTACTTTTCCCCATTTCTTTTCCCTTTTTAGGATAATCTTTTAACTATTTAACTTCAATTCTACCGATCAATTAATATGAAGATTAAAATTCCTCCTTGATAAGGCACTACAGGAAGGGGAAAAATTCTTTGCATGTATGAACCTACATTATTATGGCCATCACACACTGACACAACCACACAGAATTACACACTTCAGTTTAAAACCTAGAAAGTAAATGAAAAATCATGTCATGAATTTATTGTATTTACTAGGTGCAGCTCTTCGCAACAGCTAAGTTTTTCTTTTGGTGACCTATGGATCACAGGTTCAGTATGTGGAAAATATCTCTTTGCAAAAATTCAAGGAAAAGACTGTATTCTGGCACCCATACTCCCCTCGTCCTGCTCTAGTTATCAGATGAGCCCTTTTCTTGGTGCAGCTCAATGATTACCCTTTCACTTGGTTCCAAGTTGATCTCCATGGAAGTTCTCCCTATTTAGGAAGGGTTGGTACCAAGGCACAAGCAGTAGCATCACCAAGAACACAAAGTTGATTTAATTATTGAACCTTACCAATAAAAGAGGTAAGGCAACTTACCAATAATCCATGCAAGAACATGCTCCATTCTCAAAATGGTGGAAACGTTTCCGATTCCTGACAATAATTTTCCGTCTATATAACTTAGAGATTAGCTTAATTGAAGAATGACAATCTTCACATATGCGAAGGTTCTTAACAATCTGAAGTGGGGTTTGGGGGCTTGTACTGATTAAACCAAAGGCAATTGCAATCCTCTCACTGTGATAGTTTAATCCACTTTCTTTGTCGTCTTCATCCATATTGAGCAAGACTTGTGTAGCGTTTGGCCTGTAACCTACAGACTTCAATCGGTTTGAAATTTCCTTCAACATTGAATGGATTTCTTTAGCCCTAGGATGGGAATTGTCTTCTACAAAAAATTCATGAATCACCCCATCAAGCTCAATCCAACTACATCCAGGATCTTTCCTTATATCCATCTCCTTCATTTTTAGCCTCACTTCTGCAACTCCATCCCAATTCCCCCTAGAGGCAAATATATTGGAGAGACCTACATAAGATCCACTATCGTATGGAAACAGATCCATCAGAATCCCTGCTACTCGTTCACCCATCTCTATGTTTCCATGCATTTTACAAGCACCAAGCAATGCTTTCCATATCACATCATCCGGCTCAATAGGCATGTTTAGTATAAGCTGTTCAGCCTCTTCTAAAAACCCAGCACGACCTAGAAGATCAACCATACATCCATAATGTTCAATCCTAGGTTCTAAACCAACAACATTAACCATATGACTAAATAATGAACAGCCATCTTCGACTAAACCAGCATGGCTGCAAGCACTCAGTAGACAAATATACACAACATCACTGGGTGTCGCACCGGCTTGTTGCATCTTCTTGTAATAATGAAGAGCACCCTTTGCTTGACCATGCATTGCAAGCCCACCAATTATAGCATTCCAAGTAATAGCATTCTTTTTATTACGCATCCTCTCAAATACCTGAATTGCCTTCTCAATGCTTCCACACTTTGAATACACATCAATCAAAGCGGAACCAAGCACGTCATTGATCTCAATTTCATTTTTCTCTGCATACAAATGCACCCATTTACCTAGTTCAGGCGCACCTAGTCGTGAAATAGCAGGTAGAACACTAACCAAAGTTACATAATTTGGAGATGTATCCCCGTTTTGCATATCATGAAACATCTCTATGGCCTCCTTAAAATACCCATTTTGCGCATACCCTGATATCATTACATTCCATGAGACAACACTTCTTTGAGGCATATTATCAAACAATTCCCGTGAGGCTTTAAGGTTCCCAAGCCTCACATACCCATCAATCATTACATTCCATAAAACCACATTACCCTCTTGCATTCTCTTATCCCTCACTAATTTACTAGGATTATCATATTCAGTAGCATAATTACTAAACAACGCATGAGCATCCTCCATAACTCCACACATAACATACATCCTAACAAGATTGCTAGCTACAAATTCATCAGCATCCAATCCTAATTTGATAACAAAACCATGAACCTGCTTTCCTTCTTGAAGCCTTGCCGTTTTAGCTCAAGCTTTTAAAACAGAAGGAAAGGTGAATTTGTTGGGTTTTACAAGATTTTGACTACACATTTGACAAAAATATACAAATGCCTCTAATGGGTTTCTATTATCATCATCATTCTCATCAGTTTCGGCAAAAACTCTGATGATAGTGTTCCAAGAGAAGCAATTAGGTTCACGAATTTGAATGAAAAACTTACGAGCGTATTTGAGGTCACAGTGGTTGGAGAGGGATAAAAATTTGAGGATTTCGGCAGCAGCAAAAGGGTCGCTGATGAGACCAGTTTTGATGAAGTGGGCATGAATTTGATTGAGTTGTCTGATAGATTTGCATCTTGAGATTTGTGGGAAAAGAGAGGATGGGTGCGTTGTGGGAGAGGGGGCAGTGGCTTCATATAAGATTGTTGAGTTCATACTTCATTGGCTCATAAAGAAAATGGATAAAGTACAACAGTTCTTTGTGCCTCAGATTCTGAAACTGAAATAAAAGATCACAAAATGAAAATGAAAATCTATCTTTTGCAAGGATGATAAGAAGGGGAAATAATATAATATATTTTTTAACTTTTTATATATTTTAAATTTAATGAAAATATTCTTATGTGAATATGCTTTTGAAATATATATATTTAATACATTTTTTAAGCAATATACATTTAATACATTAGATGTAACTAATTTATACCAATTATTTTATAAAAAATATGCATCTAACATATCATTGAAAAAAAATAACGACATCTTATATGATTTTTATTTTTTATAATTATTTATTAGTATTATCTAAATAATTAAGATACTCTCATATAGTTTATGCATAAAAAAATACCCTAGATAATTTAGAGTAAATTGAAATTAAATTTTTTATTTGCATGGTAATCCATTGTAATGAACTTAATTTAAAGTATGAAATTCTCCAATCCTCAAATGTTGCCTATTAAGTTTATTTTTAGCTAAATAAATAATTAGGGCTGAGCACGGATCGAAGTAATTTAAAGATTGAAAAATCTCCAAATTTTAAAAGTGATATCTTAGGAACCGAATCGAAGCAAAGAAGTTTTTGAATTGAATTACTCCGATTTTTCAGAGTAATTCAATTCTTATAGTTCGAATCCAGTTCTATTCAGATACAGAGATTCAAAATTATTTAACTATTTTAGCAATAATTCATAAAAAATATTTAACTTAAATTTTTATAATCTAAAACATACATGATAAAATTATTATAAATATTTAATATCCATAATAAAATAAAATAGAAATAGAAATATCCAATATTAAATTATTACAAATTCAAAATAAAAAAGCTTAAATACATAAAAAAAAAAAGTAAGACAAATCAAAATTTGTCAAACTCCATATACTTGAACTTCATTCCCTGTAATTTAACAAAAAAAAGTATGATAATTGGCTCAAATATTTTCAGAATAATCCAAAATGAACTTAAATTTAAATAAAAATAATTATAAAAAAATAAATTCCAATCCAATCCAATAAATAATTCAGGTTCCAATCAAATCCCATCTAAAAAATATTGTAAAATACCACACACAATAACACCACTTATATTGAGTTTCAAATATTCACATTAGCCCTTAACACAATATTTTTAACAATTTCAGGTTCTTGAATAATACATGAAATCTTAAAAAATTTTAAATTTGAAAACCATTGAAACTTGTTATATGTTTAATAACAAATCAAAGAATAAAAATAATTAATTTATAATAGATTTTATATCTGATTCAAAGTTTTCGAGTTTCTCAATTGTTTCTTCAACGTGGATGAATTTATTAGAAGTTCTCAACCAATTTTGGCAATAAATTAGCACCTCAGTTGTAGTAGGAGTTAAAAAACTCTTAAATTTGTCTAAAGTCCTACCTTTGGTGCTAAATGCAAATTCGAAAGCAATTGTTGAGTATTGTACAGCCAAAATATGCCTTGCAACTTTAGATAAAATTGGATATCTCACTATATTGATTTTTCATCAACCTAAAACATCAAAATCAATAGAAAAATTTTCAGCATACTCTTTCAAATACCTATCAAACTCTCATTTGGATGTCAATTGCTTCTCATTCTCTTATTCTAAAAAATAATCATCAATCTCATCTTCTTCCATATTATATTTCTCATTACTAGTTTGAAATTGATTCGAAAAGTTCATCATTTCACCCATTATGTCCTGCCCATCAATTGTCTTATACTCCTCTATCAAAGTATTTAAAGAACTTGGTATCCTCTCTACCAAATCAATTACATCATTTTCATTATAAAATACAGTATATTTTATCCTCAAATAATTTATTTTGTATATAGGCTATAATACTACTGCTATAAAAAATATTATATTCATTTTATTTATTGTACCCTAATACTTATCAAATTTGACTCTCATTTGTTTGCTCATTTCAGTCATAACTAAATCATTACTATTTTGACAAGTTTGTAATTTCTTCAAAATTCTCATTATTTTAAAAAAATGTAAATTGAAAGTACAATACAATGAGTTGGATAACTTACAAGTAACATCATAAAACATATTCAAAAATCAAGTCAAAATTGCAACCATATTTCAATCATTCTCATATGGCAAATCCTCTCCAAACCTGCTTACAAATTTACTATCAATGTCTTATAACTTAGCAAAAGCTTTTCGATGTCCTAAAGCAGACTCTAATATCAAGTATGTTGAATTTTACCTAGTTGAATAATCTAATTGTAATGAAGCTTTAGACTTGATATTTACAATTTCATCATATTTCTTAAATAAATCTAATTTTTTTGGACTGCTCCTAATCTGCCTAATCACATCTCTTATTTTTTTAATAGAACTTTGAATCATCTCAATGTCATCCCTCGCAATTAATTGAAGAATATGAGCAAAACACCTCATATAAAAAGCATCTCCACCCAAAACAAAAGTTTTTTTTCTTAAATAATCTTTTTTATAACTGTTGAACAATAATATCATTAGAGGATACATTGTCAACAGTTATGTACATAACTTTATCTAATATCCACTCGTCCATGTAAGAATCAACAACATTCTCAATATTAATTCCTTTATGACTTTTAATCACACAAAAATTTAGAATTTCTTTATGCAAATTAAACTCAGAATCAAGAAAGTGTGCAGTTAAACACAAGTATAATAGATTTTGGATACTTGTCCAAGTATCAATAATTAATGAAACTCTTTAACATTGACAAGCAAGCAAGGAATATAATTTTTTCTTCTCTTGAATAAACAAAGACTAACAATCCCTAGCAATACTAAACCTAGATGGAATATGAAATTTAGGAATAGTAACATTAATAAATTCCCTTAACACTTCTCCTTCAACAAACCTAAAAAGAAATTCATCCTTTATAATCATTATAATTAAGGCTTCTCTACAAGCTTATTGATCAAACTCTCAACAAATTAATGTAGCCTCTTTAGAATCATTTTCAGCTTGCAAATTCAATAATTTTTGTGATTTGTTTTTAGTCTTATAAGCTGCAACTAAATCTTTTTTAATTTTACATTTCTTACAAGTTTCCTTTAAATGTTTCTATAATACAGAAATGCCCAACTTACTTTTATTTTGATAATCTTCACCACACCACAAATATCTAGCCCTATAAATTTTGTTTCCCTCAAAATTTTTACTTTCTTAAAATGAACTCAAACTTCTAATCTAAGCTTTTTAGTATAATGATTAAGAGAATATTGTTGAACAATACCTATAGTTACACTATAAGATGCTGTATTTGAAACTAAACACGAGTCAATAATTTGTGTTTGATATAGAATATTAGGTGAATTAGAGGTGCTTTCTTTTGATGTCAGTAGAATGACAGTTGTAATATCATTGTTGTTGTTGTTGTCGGTACTACTAAAAGATGATTTTCGCTTGCTTTTATTCATATTGACAGGTAAACTTTAACTAATAAAATAAAATTTATTTAATTAATACAAATAAATAAACTTGAATGATAATTTCAATTGCTATTAGTTAAACAAAATAAAATTAGATATAATACAAATCAAATTAAACAAACGTGAATGATTACATAATTAATGATGAATTTTTTATCTTCAATGAAATAAAAATGGCCCAAAAAAGTTCTATTTGCTATTCCAAAGTAAGTTAATTCAATTTCCAATGCTAACATGTTTCAGATTTCAAACAAATTTGCTTCTTTGTTTATGTTTGCATAAAAATTCAACCAAGTACTAAAAATACAAAAATAAAATACACAATTAAAATTTTTATTATCAATAATTAAGTTGATTAAGTCAACAGAAATTGCATTTATTTAAAAGAAAACATAGTATATAATTCATTAACATCATGAGTTCTTCAACACCATCATTGTATTTGGACCCACCAAATTGGCAAATGGGGTGTACAAATTTTTCCACTTTATAGTGGTCACTGAAGCATTTGGTATTCCTTTTCTTGAGTATGCAATAGAGAATAATGATTTAGAATTAAGTGGCGCAGTAAAAGAAACAGTTGTAAAGACAAATAATTTGAGAAATTAAGAATTTTAGATCTATTGATTAACTTAGCCAAAAAGGAAACAAGAGTAATTAATACAAAAAAGATGATTTGAAGTTCCGTCTTTGCTCACAATCAAACCAGAGAACCAATGACAGAGCATCTCTTTCAAATTAAAAAAAAAAAAAGGAATTTAATAGCGAAAATTTTCAATATAACAAAGTTGTTGAGGTAATTTGATGGTAAAATGAATTAAATTTTATCTAAAGGTAGGGTTCAGACCTCCACAACATCAACCTATTTTTTATTTATTTATTTTTAAGTTATTATTTATGAATAAAAATAAAGTAGTTTTTATAGTTTATAAATGAGTATTATAGGAATATTTTAGTAAGATTTATATATTTAATTAATAAAATATAAAATAAAGGAAATTAAAATGTATATATACACATATATATATATATATAATATGATGAAAATGCCAAAGTGAATATATTACATAATATGATGAAAAATAATTTTAATACATCTTAAAAAAATTTAATAGTTGATCATACTTATTACTTATATCTAAATTAATTATTATTAATACATAAACTCATCATTTTTATTGAAAACCAATATTATTATAAGTTTGTTAAAAAATATTACTATAAAAAACTTCTTAATAGCAATAATTCATATAACCATATTGAATATCAATTTAAAATATTCATAGAAATAATTCATATAACCATGTTGAATATTTAATTTAAAATATTTAATTAATAATTTTATTGATAATTAAAGTCTTTTAAATATAATTTATATTTTATTAATTTAATAATATTATAAAACATTAAGGCTAAGAGGGATGATGAGGTTCAAAAGGCTATTAAGGCTAAGAGGGAATGGTATAAAAAGTTACCGAATGCGGTTAATAGCGAGGCCTTTGAGGAATATAAGAGGGCTAAGAAAGAGGTAAAGAAGGCTGTTAGTGTAGCTCGTGGCAGAGCTTTAGAAGGGATTTATCAAAAGTTAGGTACTAAAGAGGGAGAAATGGGCATTTATAAGATTGCAAGGATGAGAGAAAGGAAAAGCAGAGATTTAAGTCAAATGTATAAAGGATGAAGATCAACGGGTGTTGACAGGAGATGTTGAGATTAAGGAGAGGTGGAAGGCTTATTTTGAGCAGTTATTCAACCCTGAATATGAACAAGATTTTCAAGGTCTTCATGCAACAAATGGTTATATCAGCTGGTCTAGGAGGATCTTGCATAGTGAAGTAAGAGAAGCCTTGAAGTATATGAAAGTTGGTAAAGCTTGTGGCCCGGATGGTATTCCTATAAAGGTTTGGAAGAACCTTGGAGAGGTAGGAGTTGCCTGGTTAACTAAACTCTTCAATACTATTGTGAAAGGACGTAAGATGCCGAATGCCTGGAGGAAGAGTATCCTGGTACCCATATATAAAAATAAGGGAGACATTCAATGCTGTACAAATTATCGGGGTATCAAACTTATGAGCCATACTATGAAATTATGGGAAAGGATTATTGAACACAAATTGAGGAAGCTTACAAGAGTTTCGGAGAATCAGTTTGGGTTTATGCCAGAGAGATCTACCATGGAGGCTATTTCTCTTCTAAGAAGACTAATGGAATTGTATCAAGAGAAGAAGAAAGATCTCCACATGGTATTTATTAACTTGGAGAAAGCATATGATAGAGTACCAAGAGAAGTGTTATGGTGGGTTTTGAAGAGGAAAGAAGTCAGCGGCAAATATATCAACATCATCAAGGACATGTATGAGAATGCATCCACTAGTGTGAAAACACCTGGTGGAGACACTGAGGCTTTCCCCATTACTACCGGATTGCATCAAGGTTTGGCCATGAGTATATATTTATTTACCCTGGTTATAGACGAGCTAACCAGAAGCATACAAGACGATGTTCATCGGTGTATGTTGTTTGCTGATGACATTATTTTAATTGATGAGACTAGTGCTGGTGTAAACCGTAAGTTGGAAGTATGGAGAAAAACCCTCGAGGACAAGGGTTTTAAGTTAAGTAGGAGTAAAACGGAATATATGCACTGTGAGTTCAGTCTAAGGAAGAAGCAGGAACATGAGGTTAAGTTGGATGGAGTTTTAGTTCCTAAAACCAAGAAGTTCAAATATTTGGGTTCGGTGTTCCAGAATGATGGCCGTATAGATAAAGATGTGGCTCACAGAATACAGGTAGGGTGGTTGAAGTGGAAGGGTGCGACTGGAGTTCTATGTGATAAGAAAATACCTCTGAAAGTGAAAGGTAAATTTTATAGGACGGCTGTTAGACCTGCGATGCTCTATGGTAGTGAATGTTGGGCACCAACGGGACAACATTTGCATAAGATGAGTGTGACAGAAATGAGGATGCTAAGATGGATGTGTGGACATACCAGACTGGACAAAATTAAGAATGTTCATATTCGACAAAAAAGTCCAAGTAGCGGATGTCGGAGATAAGGTGAGGGAATGAAGACTTAGATGGTATGAGCATGTTTTAAGAAGACCTCCTAATGCTGCGGTTCGTAAATGTGAGAATTTGTTGATTGAGGGGGGCTAGAGGTCGTGGAAGACCTAGAACTGTGTGGAATGAGGTGATAGCAAGAGACTTACGTGCCTTAGATCTTGATACGGATTTAATTAATGACAGACTTAAATGGAGATGTAAAATCCGTGTCTTGGAAGGGGCCTAAGGCTGGAGTATCTTTTTTGGTGTCTTTTGAGCTTATTTTGTTGAGGATCCATACAGCCGACCCCAACTTGTTTAGGACTAAGACTTAATTGTTGTTGTAGTAATAATATTATAAAACATATTAATTAATATTAATTAGATGATAAATTAAAAATTACATATAATCATTAATTATATATTTATTTTTATATATTTCATTTTTTAGTTAAATTAGAAAATTTATTTAATTTAATTATATATAATATTAAATATTTAAAAATAAATCAATATAATAAAATATAATTTTATATTATTATTAATTAATCGAATATTATTTTAAATATTTGGTTTGATCCAATTTAATCCGATCCGATTCAATTCTCAGTCCGAATATGAAATAATCTCTAAAAGCATTTCATATTATAAAAATTGATATAATTCAATTTGAATAAAGTCAAAACTCAATAAAATTTTTCGATTCTAGATATTTTTAATCCGATTATTAGAATCGATTTAAAAATCTCTATAATCCATGTTCAACTCTATAAATAATAATAGCCTATTCATATTAGTATATTTAAATGCAGTTCCATCAACACCAAATGCAATTCCATTTTCTGTTCATAGCCGAACCCCCAGAAAATCTGCCACTTTTCAAGTAGCTCCAGTAAATTTGATCCTTGGACTCTCCAAAAACTGGAACTGGAACAAAAACAATCTGTTCGAGTTTAGTACCAAGAAGTAAGTGCTGGAACAAAATCCAATTCCAATTCCCATCCACGGTCACATAATCACATAATTTCAACTCTGCTACCTTTTCAGTAACCGGCTCAGTGTACATAATAAATTAATGGTTTATCATCTTCCAACAATCCAATCTCAACAAGACAACTCTCAACAATTAGAATCTAGGTGCATACCACAATTGCCAAACGTAATTTGGAGCTAGCATAATTCTCAAAAAGACATAACTAAAAACTAAAACCAAAGAGCATCCTGTATATATATAGATATAGATATAAATATCTTGTATTTAGTTATAAAAAATAGCAGTTCTTTCTTATGAGTGCATACCCATTTATAATTATAGGACATGCAACAAAATACATGGAAATTGATTACTCCTGCTGTTATTACTTGTATTTCTCCATTATTCTTCTTGCTTCTTCTAAAGGGTCCTCCGAAGAACTTGCATCTCCACTGCCTCTTGGCCTTTGATCTTTGTTCAAGGCAATGAAGATGAAATATACGAATCCCATTGTGGCCTGTGCAATTTGCATAAAGCAAAACACAATTAAATGCTATTAAAAATAAACTCCTTAAGGAAACTTTGGAGAAATTGCCTGAATCACAATAATGTATACATATAGGAGTAGATGTTGATAGGACATGCATGAACCCAAACATGTATTCATTGTGTAAGGGCACATCTATCTTAAAGCAACTGGTTAACATTGAACCTTACTTCTAGCATCTAAAACAAAACTCAGAAGCAAAAACAAGTGTCTTAACTCTCAAACACAAAAATAGTCCAAAATTACATGCAAAATTTATTATTATGTTCCAGTTTTCTACACCACCCAACACTGAGCAATTGCATAAAGATGTTATCACATGGGCAGTGGAAGGATGTTCAGAACTTCTTAATTCATACATCATATTGGTCACTTAGTAGATGATAATTAATAGCTTTTAACTATTTCAGATAGATTCCCCACGTAGAATAAAAATCTACAACATACCACTGCAAATAAAGCTGTAGATAGAAATGACTTCAGTACAAAGAGTGAAACGGTCAGTGCAACAATGGTTACCGCTATCCTTGCAGCTGGTCTTGGTACCGAATCCTAGAACAGAAAAAGAAAAGCACAAATATTAAATTAAAGAACTATCAGTTATCACTGATGAAAGCCACCAAGGAAAGGATACAAACTGAACTTACAGGCACCAGATTAGTTCCGGCTTCAACTCCATCCTTCCCAACCTTCAATGCTGTTTGAAGAACTATTTTGCAAAACCAAAATGCCCGTTAGTAATGCTAAAGACTCAACTCTTTTTTAGTTAGCTTAAATTAGCAACACAGCAGAATAACTTTACAAAAAGCAGAAAGCCAGCAGTGACTGATCAGTGTAGAAAATTGAAATTTACAGAAGAAAGATTTATCTCATATATAAAAAAAATTTATTAAAAATCTAAATATTAATTAAAGACCTTTGAGGCAGACTCACTGACGTAAATTTCCGTCTGGTAGGTCATAATGAAATATAATGCAACGCAATCAACTGTATTTCTAGCATAACAAATATACCCTAAAATTATTATTCAATAGTAAATATACCAATTCATTTTTATGACAAAGAGCATTATAACAGGTGTAACGCCTGTTGCAAACCTTGATTAAATTGGTAATTTAATGGGGCAAAAGTGATTGAAATTCATTTGCAAGTAGGAAATGATACAGATGTTGAACTGAAGTGAATCTTATTCTTTCCAGAACTACTTTCAGGCATATTTGAGTCACCGTTTCTGCAAGTGCCTAAACAATATACTCTTTGAACCACTAAAATTAACAAACGCAACAGAAAATAATATATCTGACTTGCAGTGCTATCTGAATTGCAGTGCTATGTTTGGTAAACCAAAAGGTTTAATTTCATGAAATCCTAGGACTTTAAATTTCACAGGCTGATAACTAAAAGTCCAGCTTTTAGCATCTCAATTCAATTTTTTTCGAAATATCAATCAGCTGAATTTTGAATCGGTAATTAACAAGACTTCTAACAATAAACATCTAAATATGATTAACTAATCAAATTTTCATGCAAAATTTGTAATGTCGTACTCTCTAGCTCATCTAATAATTAGCAGAACTTCATTAAATCATAAATATTCATGATGACCCATGTTCACGAAAATGCGTTCAAAAGCAATAAGAAGAAGTAAAAATCAAAGCCAAAGAATAAACAGACCTTTGAAGAAATTAAATTGAGCGGCGAAGACCACATGAAAAGGCCTAGAATTACGCCTTGCGGGCCTTAGAACTTGCAATTTTGGAAACGTAGATTGCGTCTTCAGTTTCAAAAAGGAACTTGAGGAAACAAACGGTGAGTTTAGGGTTTGATATTTGAACTGTTTTGGAGAGTAACAAGGTGAAATGGAGCATAAGCTATCAACAATGGCTGAAGAAGCCATTGATTTTTGGATTTTTTTTTCTATTTTTTAATACTCTGTTAATTACAGAAAAATGAAATCTTTCGTTTTTTTTTTTTTCTTTAAACTAACAACAAATCAGAAGCACAAACGCTGAAAGAAAGGGCCACTTTTGGTCCGTTCGGTCCTCATTAGCCCAACTTAAGAGTTTTAAATGGGCTAACTTTTTTTTGTAACCCATCATTAATGTAGAAGAGGTGGTCCACGTGGATACTTCTAAAACTTTCATTTTAAAACGACTCAAAAATACTCCAAAAATAAAATTTTCAAAAATGCTCACTTTTATTTTTTAATCATTTCTTTTTCTTTTTTTAAATACTCACTTTTAAATTTTTTATTTTAAAATTATTTTTAAAGATAAACCTCACTTTTATTAAGGCATTTAATAAAAGTATTTTAAAATTTATATTTGTTTGAGTAAAGTTTTAAAAAAATTAATATGATTATTTGATATAAATAATCATTTAATTTAAAAAATTAATGAAATAAAACTATTTTTATCTATTATTAGGGCATTTAAAGAGGCGCTTAATGTTTGATTTATATATTTAGAAATTAAAAAATGAGACAGTTATAAAAATAACTAAAAAAATAAGTTAACTTTTAAAAATAAGGTAATTTAAAAAGAATTAAAAATATATGGTAAAAGTTTTTTTTTATTTTATAAAAGTACAGAAGGGATTATTTAACTTTTTAAATGAGAGAATGGACCTTTTACCCCCATATCCTCTATTTACTATACATCTCAATCTTCCATATTATTCTACTAAATACTTTTATTATAATTATTTTTTACAAAAATATAATTTTTATTTATTTAAAAATAATAATAAAATAATTTTTGTATGTTAAAAAATATATATTTATAGATACTTACATATGCATTTTTATATTTTCAATTTAAATAATAACACTAAAAATTATAATTATATTTGTATGCATATAATAATAAAATTAAATATTATAATTATATTTATACACATATAATAATAAAATTAAATATTGTAATTATATTTGAACACATATAATAATAAAATTAAATATTATAAATATATTTGTACACATATAATAATAAAATTAAATATTGTAATTTTGTCATCAAAATTTTCACATTAAATTTATAATATTTTTATTAATGGTGTCATATTATATATAATTGACATATGAGTTGACTTGAAAATAACTTTTTTATTTTATTATGTGATTTTTGTTTGACTATAGTGACATTAAAATATAAATATTTTATGAAAATTTTGGCATCTTATAAAATAATATATATAATTTTATTTTTTTAAACTTAAATTTTAAATTATCGAGAATATTCATTATATTTTATACCTATAGCTTTTTAAATATTTTTAGCATGAAGTACCAATTAATTTATATAAAAATGATATTTGAATTCTAATAATTGTTTTAAATATTTATTTCCACGATTTAAATCTTATTTAGTTAACCTTCTAATAATTCAACTAAAAATTTAACATCTAACTTTTTCTTTTTTCATTTTGCAATATGAATAATTAAAAAAATCACAGGCTAATTAATTATTATTAATTTTATACTCTCATTTTAAAAAAAAATAATAAGTATATGTTGTTATATGTAATATATATCCACATATAACTACAAATATTATTATTCAGTATATATAATATATACTTATATATATCTACATATATTATTTTTTAGTTAAAATATATGTAATATATACTTATATATTCCTACAAATATCATTATTTAAGTAAAATATATGCAATATATACTTATATATATCTACATATATTATTATTTTTAGTTAAAGTATATGTAATATATACCCACGAATACCTATAAATAATATTATTTAATTAAAATATATATAGCATATACATACATATATCCACATATATAATTCTTTAGTTAAAAAATATATAAGTATATATGTATATATCATCTTTTAGTTAAAGTATATATATCATATACTCACATATATTTATAAATATCATTTTTCAGTTAAAGTATATGTTATATATACCTACATATATCATTCTTTAATTAAAACATATGTAACACATACTCATATATACTTATAAATATCATTATTTAGTTAAATTATACGTAACATACACCTACATATATCCACATATATTATTATTTAGTTAAAGTATATGTAATATTTATCAACATATACTTATAAATATAATTATTCAATTAAAGTATATATAACAAATATCTAAATATATCCACATATCATTCTTTAATTAAAGTATGTATAACAAATACCCACATATATATGTAAATAATATTATTTAATTAAAATATATATCATATACCTAAATATATCCACATATATCATTCTTTAATTAAAGTATATATTTTAGGGGTGGTAGTAGATAGATATAGAACTGTTTCCATAATTAAATCTTTGATTTATAGATCTAGAAGTGGACTTAGTGTTGTCTAGGTATTGGATATGCAGTAAGACCCGTGTTAGCCGACGGACAGGCGTTTAGGGCAGTAAGTCAGTGGTCGCTACCAAAACCAACATTAATAAACTTTAAAAATCTATTTTTCAAATATTTAAAGATGGAGCCTTTTCTGTGTAAATCTGCTAGTACAACTAAAACGGATAGTTCTGAGTCATCAGAAGTTAAAAGGATAGTTAACAGAAATGAAGTAATTTTAGAAGATTTTAATAAAGCAATTGATAATTGGGTAATACCAAAGATAGATAAAGAACAGATTTATAAAATACCAAAATTAAATATATTTAAGAATGATTATATAATTAAAGCTGAAGAAAGAGACGTACAACTAAGTAAACCTTTTGAAAAGATAACTTTACTTTCTGCAGAATCTATAAAACATCATAAAGCTAAAAAATACAAGTATATACATATAGGATTAGTACAAATAGGTATAAAACCTTTAACTAGAGAAGGATTAAATACTAGTATTCTGGCAGTGGTCAGAGATGCTAGGTTTGTAAATTTTAATGACTCACTTTTAGGAACTATAGAAACCAGTCTGAGTAGTGGTCCAATTTCGTTTGACTGCTTCCCAGATATAACAATTTCATTAAATGATCCAAACATATTAAAAAGTGTAGTTTTAGAAATTAAAACACATAATTATAAAATGCTTGAAGGATCTATTCCTGTAGCATTAATGTATAAAATAAATTATAAAGCTATGATGTCTGCCTTTGCTACAAAGTATATAATGCAACCTAAATTAGGAGAAACTAAATTTTTACAAACAGATTTAAGTAAAGCTAATACAGTAATTCCTAGGACTATTCAGTGGAAAGATATTAGTCTCCCTGATGAATGGGTCTTAGAGGATGCTGTTCCTCTTCCTGAACCTAAAACTACAGTTAAACCTAATATAGAGCTTAGTAAAATTGAACAGTATGAAGACGGTAAAGTTAAATTAAAATTTAGTAGACATAGTGTAAGCAGTAGGTATTCAGACTCTTCCTCATCTATTTCAACAGTAGACATAGGTAGAGCCTCACAATTACCTTCTGTAATATATGCTTCATATAAAGAAAATGAGCCTAAACCTGTTTTGCAAACAGTAGTAAAGCCTAGGCATTCTACTTCAGATATACCTGAATCTAGTAATAAATTAAAAAGTGTAGATTATAGTACAACAGTTCCACACTTATATTATAATCCAACAGGAACAATGAACCCTTTGGAACCAAACCCTAATTATAATCAACCTCAGAATATAGAACATTCACCTTCTCCACCTATGTCACCTACAGCTTCCTTCATGACAGGAAATGTAGAAAGCATAGATAGAGAATTAAATGTAATTAATAAAGAATTTAATTTTGATTATGATAAATTAAATAAAGAATTAACGGCAATTAAAAATAAAGATAAATTAGAAAATGTAATAAAAAAAGTAAAAGATTTTGAATCAGTTAAAGAAGAATATATTGACTTTATAAAATATTATGAAGTTAATATGAAATTCTTTGATTGGTTTAAAAGAATTTATAGAGGAAAACTTAAATTAGAAAAATCAATAAATCCAGTGACTGTTAGGAATAAAAATACAGAATGGAAGGTAAAAGATAAAATCATACAAAGTGAACATCCACCTAAAACTTCAAGTATATTTTTACATGGAGATAAAGAAATAAATATAGCACCATTTAAAATAATTTCTGAAGATGATCCTAATAGGAAAATCTTAGAACAAAATAATTTCAGTAATGCACATTTAGTAACTATAGGACAACAATTAAACAGAATAGAAGATACTATTAAAGAAAGTAAAATAGTAAAAATTGAAAAAGAAGTTAAAGATAAAAAACTTAAATCACATGTTTTTAAACCTTTCGAAGTTTCTAAAACAGGACAAAAAGAAGTAAAATCTAAAGATTCAGATTTTGTTAAAGCAATTAAAGAACAATTAAGTAAAATTGAATCTTCTTCTGGGTCAAAACAGGTAGTACCAGAAACGCCCCAGTCTAGAGATTCTAAAACCATTAGTATAGTCACCCAAGAACAGGAATCAGAATCAGTTGAGGATTCTCAACCTGAGTCTGAAGATATAGAAACCTTTAGTAAAGCTTTAGAACCACAGATAAATCGTTTAACACATAATCAATCTATAGTACCTAGAATGTCTGCCCCAGACTTAGGTATAGCAGATAGACCAAATGTGTTAACACAATATAAATATAATGCCTCCTCAGTTTATGAATGGAACATAGATACCTTATCAGAATATAATATCCTGAGTCTTCTTCAACAGATGACTATGGCTGCCAATGCTTATAGAACCCAAACAGGAACCTCAGATAGGACTATAGCTGAACTCCTTATAGCTGGTTTCACAGGACAACTTAAAGGTTGGTGGGATAATCATCTCACTGATGAACAACATTTAGAAATTTTAAATGCTGTAAAAACTTATGAGGATGGAATACCTATTTTAGATGAATCTGGTGATACTATTCAAGATGCAGTGGCATCACTAATCTTGACTATATCACTTCATTTTATAGGTGATCCTACTCATTTAAAGGATAAAAATGCAGAATTACTAAGTAACCTTAGATGCAAGAAACTTAGTGATTTTCAATTTTATAAAACAACTTTCTTAACAAGGATAATGCTTAGAGAAGATTCTAACCAGGCTTTCTGGAAGGAAAAGTTCTTGGCAGGATTACCTTTCTTCCTTGGTGAGAAAGTTAGAAACCATATAAAACAGGAATTTGGAAACCCTATTCCTTATAACCTATTGACCTATGGACAACTGTTTAGTATAGTTCAAAAAGAAGGATTAAAGCTTTGTCAAGATATAAAACTTCAAAAATCGCTAAAATATGAAATGAGAAAAACTAAACAAGAACTAGGTTCTTTCTGTAAACAATTTGATTATAGTATAACCCAGAAACATAAAGATTGTAATGGACAATGTTCTACTACAAGAAAATATAAAAAACCTTATAAGAAATATTACAAAAAGAGTTATAAGAAAAAATTAGATAAAGATGATTATTATAAAAAACAAAAACCTTATAAACCTTATAAACATAGAAAACCTAGTAGAAAACCTTATAAACAAAAAGATAAAAAATTCACATCATATAAAGATCTAACATGTTATAAATGTGGAAGAAAAGGACACACATCAAGATTTTGTAAATTTGATAAAAAATTACAAGAATTAAATTTAGAAGAATCTATAATAAATAAAATTCATGAACTATATTTAGATTATTCAGATTCTGAAGAATATTCAGATTCTGAAGAACTAAATCAAATAGATGATATAGGATCAGAATCAAGTTCTGATTATAGTAGTAGTAAATCATTAAATGTTTTAACTAAAGAACAAGAGTCTATATTAGAAGCAATAAAATATATAAGTGACCCTAAAATTCAAGAGAAAATGTTAAATAAAATTTTAGAAGATGATAGACCTAAACACTCTATGTTACCCAGCACTAGTAAACAAACATATGATTTAACTACAATATTAAATAAAAATAAAACAATAAAAAGTAAACCAACTATAAATGATTTACAAAAAGAAATTAAAGAAATTAAATTAGAATTAAAAGAATTAAAAAACAAACAAGAACATGATTCACAGATAATAAAATCTTTAATGAACTCAACCTCTTCTTCTGATGAAGAAGTTGAAGAAAATATTGAGCAAATAAATGATAAAGAAACTGATAATGAAATTAGTTTAATTAATAAAGATAAAATTCCAGATAATTTAATTTTTATGTTGCATGAAATAACATCTAGGAAATATTTAATAAAAATAAAGTTAAAATTTTCAGATAATTATAATATAGAAACTATTGCATTGTTTGATACAGGAGCTGATTTAAACTGCATTAAACCTAGTTTAGTACCAAAAAGATTTTGGCATGAAACTAATGAAAGTTTATCTGCAGCAAATAAATCTAAATTAAATATACTTGGTAAAGCAGAAGCATCAATTATAGATAATAATTTAGAAATAAAGAATATATTCATTTTAACTAACATTCATCATATGGTAATCTTAGGAACGCCATTTATGAATTTAATTACACCTTATTCAGTAAATGATGATAGTATAAGTTTTAAAGCTAGAAAACAAAAGATAATTTTCCCATTTTTAGAAAAACCTAAAAAGAGGAATTTAAATCTTTTAAAGGCACATTCTATAAATGAGTTACAGATAAATGCACTTATAAAAGCAAAGTCTGAACAACTTTGTAATTTAAAGAATAACTATCATTTACAAAAAATAAATGAACAGTTAGACAATAAATTTACACAAGATAAAATTAATAAATTAAAATCTCAAATAGAAAAAGATTTGTGTGCTGATATTCCAAATGCATTTTGGAACAGAAAGCAACACATGGTTGATTTACCTTATGAAATAGGCTTTGATGAAAAGTCTATTACAACCAAAGCTAGGCCCATTCAGATGTCGCCTGATTTAATTGAATTTTGCAAAAAGGAAATAAATGATTTAGAAAATAAAGGATTAATAACTAAATCTAGAAGCCCTTGGTCTTGTGCTGCATTCTATGTAAACAAGGCCTCTGAAATAGAAAGAGGAGCACCTAGATTAGTAATAAATTATAAACCTCTAAATAAAGCTTTAAAATGGATTAGGTATCCTATTCCAAATAAAAAAGATTTATTAGGAAGATTATATAAAGCAAATGTTTTTAGTAAATTTGATATGAAATCTGGTTTTTGGCAAATTCAGATTAACCCTAAAGATAGGTATAAGACTGCATTCACTGTTCCATTTGGACAGTATGAATGGAATGTTATGCCTTTTGGTTTAAAGAATGCACCCTCTGAGTTTCAGAGAGTGATGAATGACATTTTTAACCCTTACACTAAATTTTGTATTGTTTATATTGATGATGTTTTAATTTATTCAACAACTATAGAAGAACATTTTAAACACTTAAAAACATTTTTTATGGTAATAAGATATAATGGTTTAGTATTAAGTAAAACGAAGATGTCTCTGTTTCAGACTAAGATTAGGTTCTTAGGACACTATATAGAACAGGGAATTATAGAACCTATAGAAAGGAACTTAGCTTTTGGAGATAAGTTTCCTGACCAAATAGTTAATAAAGCCCAGTTACAAAGATTTTTAGGTTGTTTGAATTACGTCATAGAATTCTTTCCCAACCTAAATAGGACTATTAAACCTTTGCATGATAGGTTAAAGAAAAACCCAGGCCCATGGACTGAGGTCCACTCTGGCATAGTTAGACAGGTTAAAACCCTAGTTAAAACTATTCCTTGCCTACATATAGCTGATCCCTTAGCCTCCAAAATAGTTGAGACTGATGCATCAGATATAGGTTTTGGTGGGATTTTAAAACAGGTTAAAGAGGGTAGAGAAGCCATAGTCCAATTCTATTCAGGACATTGGAGTCCAACCCAATTAAATTATTCAACTATAAAGAAAGAGATTTTGAGCATTGTTTTATGCATTTCAAAATTTCAATCTGATTTATTGAATCAAAAGTTTTTATTAAGAATTGATTGTAAAAGTGCTAAAGATGTTTTACAAAAAGATGTTAAAAACCTTGCCTCAAAACAAATTTTTGCTAGATGGCAAGCTATTTTGAGTATTTTTGATTTTGATATTGAGTTTATTAAAGGAGAAAATAACAGTTTACCTGATTTCCTTACTCGTGAATTCCTTCTCAGGAATCATGGGGAGAAAGAAGAAAAACACCAATAAAGCCAAAGAAACACTAAACAGTGACTCACCTAAAGCTCTATCTGACCACTCAGATAGTATTTTGAACCCTAAACCCATAAAGTCATGGGCAGATGCTGTCCAAAAAGAGGATGATAAAGCTAAAATGGATTTATGGGTCTCTCAGCTGGCCCAATCTCCAGAGGTCCTTAAAGTTCTTGAAAAGATGGGCTTCCCGCCTCCTGAAGCCCCAAGTATGAATCCTTCAATCCCTTTAAAAATGGAGTTAGGTCAGTCTTCAAAAACCCTAACTCAAAATGTTTCTAAAACTGAGTTGGATATTTCAAAACCTTCAACTCAAATTGTTTCTTCAAATTTCTTTTTAAAGTCTAAAGCTTTTTGGCACAACAAAAATTTCTGGTCTACAGAATTAATTGCTGATTTTGGGTCTGCTCTAAAAAACCCATGGTCTGTAATTGAAACTGTTTACCCTAAAGGATGGTTTTTTAAACCAAAAGAAACCTCAAAACCCCAAGAATATTATCTTCATATTCTTGTGGATTCAGGATCTTTGTTTGTAAAGCACAATTATAGCCCACAAGAAAAGACTGTTATATCTCATTCTTCTTTTAAAATAAAGAAAATTCTCCATCCTTCTGAATGGGGAAAACCGTTGCACGTTCCTGTGCAGTTTAAAACCCTTCCTTCCTTATCCTGTTGTTCTTCATATAATTATTGGGATTATATAGAAGCCTGGACCAAAGCCTTGTTTTTCCAAAACCCGGCTAAAACCCATTCCTGGCTAATCTATTGTGAAACCAATTTTAAAGTCAATAACCTCCCATCATGGTTCATTGATTGGTGGTACTATTGCGGTAATGATGAAAATTGTCTTCCTCTTGAAGTACAATTGGCTTACCGGTATTATAAAGTTCACTTAAACCCTAATTCTGTTGAGAAGAATTTTCCTCCTCTTCTTCTTTTCAGTTTAACTTTCAATATACCTTGGGTATATCAATGGTACTTCGAATCTTCTATTCTTCCAGGTACCAATATCCCTGTGGTATTGAGAAAATCTAAAGTTAAGTGGTGGTCTGCCTTTCGCATTTCTACCACTGAGGAGACTGTTAAAGAATGGCTCCTAAAGAGAAACCATGGTGGTCTTGACCCAAGGCTACAGGTCTCTTTTGGTGCCCAAAGAGCCCAAAATATTGCCCTTCTTGCAGCTGCCAAGACTGCAGAAGATTATAGAGCCTTAATGGAACAGATGGTTGGGTCTCTTCCCTCAACATCTGAGCCCGTTAAGCCCAGTAGAACCTGCTCTGCTGGATCTTCAACTAAAGCCCATTCTAAAGTATCTAAAGCTCAATCCAGAAAGAAGAAATCTCTTTCCTCTTCCTCGGATTCTTCTACATCATCCATGACATCATCCTCCACCGAGACATCTGACTCGGATTACTGTCCCAGTAATGAAGATGATTGCTATGGTATATTGTCCCCCATCAGAGTGAAAAGTAAAGGTAAAAAGAAAAAGAATAAAGAAAAAGAAAGAGAAAAAGAAAAAGAGAAAAAGATTAAAGAAAAAGAAAAAGAAAAAGAAAAAGAGAAAAAAGACAAAAGAAAAGAAAAGAAAGATAAAGAAAAGAAAAAAGAAAAAGAAAAAAGAAAAAATAAAGAAAAGAAAAAAGAAAAGAAAAATAAAAAGATAATTGAATCAGAAGATGAGTCTGATTCAAATTCATCTGGTTCGTCCGATTAAAGGCAGGAGAAACCTCATTTCTCCACTCAGGTTGTTTAAAGTCAATAAAGGCGGTGCCCACTGACAAGATACTGTTCATCCACAGTATTCACCAGAGGGAATCCAACAGTAAAGTCAGAAGAACTGTTCATCCACAGTTCTCCACAGTAAAGCCAACAGTACCAGACAAGGTACTATTCATCCACAGTTCCAGACGCGTGAAGGTACAGTAAAAGCAAATAGTAACGACAGGTTACTATTCACCTACAGTGCCAAAGCATGTGACAAGAACAGTGGAATTTTAAGAGCCTCTGTCTATATAGTGAAGCTGATTCTGAAGGTAGAAGGCATCCGAAATACTTCTCTCTCAACACAGAAGCCATTGAAGAACCTTAGCCTTAGTCTTAAGCTTCCTTCTTCTTCCTTTCCTCCTTCACTATAGACTTCTTCCATCTCTGTATCCCATACCTTATTGATCTCCTTTTATATAAGGTAGTTTATAGTTTATATTTTATAACTTATATTTTATAATTTGTATTCTGTTTTAAAGTTTATATTCTGTATTGTATTTTGTTTTTGTTTATTTAAATAAAGTTTAAATTTTTTATCTCTCCTGTCATTCATATATAAGTATGCTCTGTTCTAGTTCTTGCAAGCAAAAAACGAGCAAGTTGAGCTTGATCTGGAACTAAAACATCAGAAATATATTGCACTACTTACAGACTGAAAAGGACCTCTAATTCTATCCTTTTCTGTCTCTCTTCTCCCTCTATTCAGCGCTGTATATTTATACGGGATCCGTATATCTATACCAGACATAGTATAATTAGGAATACTAAAAGATATAGACATAAGAGTGTGTATTGATTAAAATATTCTAGATCTAAGATACAAAATTAACTTAATCTTTAAAATGGTATATAAGGCTGGAAACCCAAATATAAATTGGAGCAACGTCAGACTTGCACTTGTCTGAAGTCCTCCTCTGTACCGGGTATGAAACAACGCCGCCGTACCTTTTAAAAGATTATATTTTATTTATATGTTGTTTATATATTTTATTATTATTATTTATAATATATTCTTTTATATTCTGCTTAATATTGTCATATTGCATAATTAAGGAGTCTTTAACACTTGAGGCCGGAAACGGTTCTGTGATACTGAATGTAATCGATATCCTTAATTCATCATACTTATTGCTTATCATCATGTTTGTTTATATCTTTGTTATTTATGCTTAATTATTTTATTGTTTTTATTAATTCTTTTAAAGTTATTTTATCCCCTGTAAACGGTCCCTCTGTTTTTGTTGGTATCAGAGCCATCTTCTTTTAGGGGTGGTAGTAGATAGATATAGAACTGTTTCCATAATTAAATCTTTGATTTATAGATCTAGAAGTGGACTTAGTGTTGTCTAGGTATTGGATATGCAGTAAGACCCGTGTTAGCCGACGGACAGGCGTTTAGGGCAGTAAGTCAGTGGTCGCTACCAAAACCAACATTAATAAACTTTAAAAATCTATTTTTCAAATATTTAAAGATGGAGCCTTTTCTGTGTAAATCTGCTAGTACAACTAAAACGGATAGTTCTGAGTCATCAGAAGTTAAAAGGATAGTTAACAGAAATGAAGTAATTTTAGAAGATTTTAATAAAGCAATTGATAATTGGGTAATACCAAAGATAGATAAAGAACAGATTTATAAAATACCAAAATTAAATATATTTAAGAATGATTATATAATTAAAGCTGAAGAAAGAGACGTACAACTAAGTAAACCTTTTGAAAAGATAACTTTACTTTCTGCAGAATCTATAAAACATCATAAAGCTAAAAAATACAAGTATATACATATAGGATTAGTACAAATAGGTATAAAACCTTTAACTAGAGAAGGATTAAATACTAGTATTCTGGCAGTGGTCAGAGATGCTAGGTTTGTAAATTTTAATGACTCACTTTTAGGAACTATAGAAACCAGTCTGAGTAGTGGTCCAATTTCGTTTGACTGCTTCCCAGATATAACAATTTCATTAAATGATCCAAACATATTAAAAAGTGTAGTTTTAGAAATTAAAACACATAATTATAAAATGCTTGAAGGATCTATTCCTGTAGCATTAATGTATAAAATAAATTATAAAGCTATGATGTCTGCCTTTGCTACAAAGTATATAATGCAACCTAAATTAGGAGAAACTAAATTTTTACAAACAGATTTAAGTAAAGCTAATACAGTAATTCCTAGGACTATTCAGTGGAAAGATATTAGTCTCCCTGATGAATGGGTCTTAGAGGATGCTGTTCCTCTTCCTGAACCTAAAACTACAGTTAAACCTAATATAGAGCTTAGTAAAATTGAACAGTATGAAGACGGTAAAGTTAAATTAAAATTTAGTAGACATAGTGTAAGCAGTAGGTATTCAGACTCTTCCTCATCTATTTCAACAGTAGACATAGGTAGAGCCTCACAATTACCTTCTGTAATATATGCTTCATATAAAGAAAATGAGCCTAAACCTGTTTTGCAAACAGTAGTAAAGCCTAGGCATTCTACTTCAGATATACCTGAATCTAGTAATAAATTAAAAGGTGTAGATTATAGTACAACAGTTCCACACTTATATTATAATCCAACAGGAACAATGAACCCTTTGGAACCAAACCCTAATCAACCTCAGAATATAGAACATTCACCTTCTCCACCTATGTCACCTACAGCTTCCTTCATGACAGGAAATGTAGAAAGCATAGATAGAGAATTAAATGTAATTAATAAAGAATTTAATTTTGATTATGATAAATTAAATAAAGAACTAACGGCAATTAAAAATAAAGATAAATTAGAAAATGTAATAAAAAAAGTAAAAGATTTTGAATCAGTTAAAGAAGAATATATTGACTTTATAAAATATTATGAAGTTAATATGAAATTCTTTGATTGGTTTAAAAGAATTTATAGAGGAAAACTTAAATTAGAAAAATCAATAAATCCAGTGACTGTTAGGAATAAAAATACAGAATGGAAGGTAAAAGATAAAATCATACAAAGTGAACATCCACCTAAAACTTCAAGTATATTTTTACATGGAGATAAAGAAATAAATATAGCACCATTTAAAATAATTTCTGAAGATGATCCTAATAGGAAAATCTTAGAACAAAATAATTTCAGTAATGCACATTTAGTAACAATAGGACAACAATTAAACAGAATAGAAGATACTATTAAAGAAAGTAAAATAGTAAAAATTGAAAAAGAAGTTAAAGATAAAAAACTTAAATCACATGTTTTTAAACCTTTCGAAGTTTCTAAAACAGGACAAAAAGAAGTAAAATCTAAAGATTCAGATTTTGTTAAAGCAATTAAAGAACAATTAAGTAAAATTGAATCTTCTTCTGGGTCAAAACAGGTAGTACCAGAAACGCCCCAGTCTAGAGATTCTAAAACCATTAGTATAGTCACCCAAGAACAGGAATCAGAATCAGTTGAGGATTCTCAACCTGAGTCTGAAGATATAGAAACCTTTAGTAAAGCTTTAGAACCACAGATAAATCGTTTAACACATAATCAATCTATAGTACCTAGAATGTCTGCCCCAGACTTAGGTATAGCAGATAGACCAAATGTGTTAACACAATATAAATATAATGCCTCCTCAGTTTATGAATGGAACATAGATACCTTATCAGAATATAATATCCTGAGTCTTCTTCAACAGATGACTATGGCTGCCAATGCTTATAGAACCCAAACAGGAACCTCAGATAGGACTATAGCTGAACTCCTTATAGCTGGTTTCACAGGACAACTTAAAGGTTGGTGGGATAATCATCTCACTGATGAACAACATTTAGAAATTTTAAATGCTGTAAAAACTTATGAGGATGGAATACCTATTTTAGATGAATCTGGTGATACTATTCAAGATGCAGTGGCATCACTAATCTTGACTATATCACTTCATTTTATAGGTGATCCTACTCATTTAAAGGATAAAAATGCAGAATTACTAAGTAACCTTAGATGCAAGAAATTTAGTGATTTTCAATTTTATAAAACAACTTTCTTAACAAGGATAATGCTTAGAGAAGATTCTAACCAGGCTTTCTGGAAGGAAAAGTTCTTGGCAGGATTACCTTTCTTCCTTGGTGAGAAAGTTAGAAACCATATAAAACAGGAATTTGGAAACCCTATTCCTTATAACCTATTGACCTATGGACAACTGTTTAGTATAGTTCAAAAAGAAGGATTAAAGCTTTGTCAAGATATAAAACTTCAAAAATCGCTAAAATATGAAATGAGAAAAACTAAACAAGAACTAGGTTCTTTCTGTAAACAATTTGATTATAGTATAACCCAGAAACATAAAGATTGTAATGGACAATGTTCTACTACAAGAAAATATAAAAAACCTTATAAGAAATATTACAAAAAGAGTTATAAGAAAAAATTAGATAAAGATGATTATTATAAAAAACAAAAACCTTATAAACCTTATAAACATAGAAAACCTAGTAGAAAACCTTATAAACAAAAAGATAAAAAATTCACATCATATAAAGATCTAACATGTTATAAATGTGGAAGAAAAGGACACACATCAAGATTTTGTAAATTTGATAAAAAATTACAAGAATTAAATTTAGAAGAATCTATAATAAATAAAATTCATGAACTATATTTAGATTATTCAGATTCTGAAGAATATTCAGATTCTGAAGAACTAAATCAAATAGATGATATAGGATCAGAATCAAGTTCTGATTATAGTAGTAGTAAATCATTAAATGTTTTAACTAAAGAACAAGAGTCTATATTAGAAGCAATAAAATATATAAGTGACCCTAAAATTCAAGAGAAAATGTTAAATAAAATTTTAGAAGATGATAGACCTAAACACTCTATGTTACCCAGCACTAGTAAACAAACATATGATTTAACTACAATATTAAATAAAAATAAAACAATAAAAAGTAAACCAACTATAAATGATTTACAAAAAGAAATTAAAGAAATTAAATTAGAATTAAAAGAATTAAAAAACAAACAAGAACATGATTCACAGATAATAAAATCTTTAATGAACTCAACCTCTTCTTCTGATGAAGAAGTTGAAGAAAATATTGAGCAAATGAATGATAAAGAAACTGATAATGAAATTAGTTTAATTAATAAAGATAAAATTCCAGATAATTTAATTTTTATGTTGCATGAAATAACATCTAGGAAATATTTAATAAAAATAAAGTTAAAATTTTCAGATAATTATAATATAGAAACTATTGCATTGTTTGATACAGGAGCTGATTTAAACTGCATTAAACCTAGTTTAGTACCAAAAAGATTTTGGCATGAAACTAATGAAAGTTTATCTGCAGCAAATAAATCTAAATTAAATATACTTGGTAAAGCAGAAGCATCAATTATAGATAATAATTTAGAAATAAAGAATATATTCATTTTAACTAACATTCATCATATGGTAATCTTAGGAACGCCATTTATGAATTTAATTACACCTTATTCAGTAAATGATGATAGTATAAGTTTTAAAGCTAGAAAACAAAAGATAATTTTCCCATTTTTAGAAAAACCTAAAAAGAGGAATTTAAATCTTTTAAAGGCACATTCTATAAATGAGTTACAGATAAATGCACTTATAAAAGCAAAGTCTGAACAACTTTGTAATTTAAAGAATAACTATCATTTACAAAAAATAAATGAACAGTTAGACAATAAATTTACACAAGATAAAATTAATAAATTAAAATCTCAAATAGAAAAAGATTTGTGTGCTGATATTCCAAATGCATTTTGGAACAGAAAGCAACACATGGTTGATTTACCTTATGAAATAGGCTTTGATGAAAAGTCTATTACAACCAAAGCTAGGCCCATTCAGATGTCGCCTGATTTAATTGAATTTTGCAAAAAGGAAATAAATGATTTAGAAAATAAAGGATTAATAACTAAATCTAGAAGCCCTTGGTCTTGTGCTGCATTCTATGTAAACAAGGCCTCTGAAATAGAAAGAGGAGCACCTAGATTAGTAATAAATTATAAACCTCTAAATAAAGCTTTAAAATGGATTAGGTATCCTATTCCAAATAAAAAAGATTTATTAGGAAGATTATATAAAGCAAATGTTTTTAGTAAATTTGATATGAAATCTGGTTTTTGGCAAATTCAGATTAACCCTAAAGATAGGTATAAGACTGCATTCACTGTTCCATTTGGACAGTATGAATGGAATGTTATGCCTTTTGGTTTAAAGAATGCACCCTCTGAGTTTCAGAGAGTGATGAATGACATTTTTAACCCTTACACTAAATTTTGTATTGTTTATATTGATGATGTTTTAATTTATTCAACAACTATAGAAGAACATTTTAAACACTTAAAAACATTTTTTATGGTAATAAGACATAATGGTTTAGTATTAAGTAAAACGAAGATGTCTCTGTTTCAGACTAAGATTAGGTTCTTAGGACACTATATAGAACAGGGAATTATAGAACCTATAGAAAGGAACTTAGCTTTTGGAGATAAGTTTCCTGACCAAATAGTTAATAAAGCCCAGTTACAAAGATTTTTAGGTTGTTTGAATTACGTCATAGAATTCTTTCCCAACCTAAATAGGACTATTAAACCTTTGCATGATAGGTTAAAGAAAAACCCAGGCCCATGGACTGAGGTCCACTCTGGCATAGTTAGACAGGTTAAAACCCTAGTTAAAACTATTCCTTGCCTACATATAGCTGATCCCTTAGCCTCCAAAATAGTTGAGACTGATGCATCAGATATAGGTTTTGGTGGGATTTTAAAACAGGTTAAAGAGGGTAGAGAAGCCATAGTCCAATTCTATTCAGGACATTGGAGTCCAACCCAATTAAATTATTCAACTATAAAGAAAGAGATTTTGAGCATTGTTTTATGCATTTCAAAATTTCAATCTGATTTATTGAATCAAAAGTTTTTATTAAGAATTGATTGTAAAAGTGCTAAAGATGTTTTACAAAAAGATGTTAAAAACCTTGCCTCAAAACAAATTTTTGCTAGATGGCAAGCTATTTTGAGTATTTTTGATTTTGATATTGAGTTTATTAAAGGAGAAAATAACAGTTTACCTGATTTCCTTACTCGTGAATTCCTTCTCAGGAATCATGGGGAGAAAGAAGAAAAACACCAATAAAGCCAAAGAAACACTAAACAGTGACTCACCTAAAGCTCTATCTGACCACTCAGATAGTATTTTGAACCCTAAACCCATAAAGTCATGGGCAGATGCTGTCCAAAAAGAGGATGATAAAGCTAAAATGGATTTATGGGTCTCTCAGCTGGCCCAATCTCCAGAGGTCCTTAAAGTTCTTGAAAAGATGGGCTTCCCGCCTCCTGAAGCCCCAGGTATGAATCCTTCAATCCCTTTAAAAATGGAGTTAGGTCAGTCTTCAAAAACCCTAACTCAAAATGTTTCTAAAACTGAGTTGGATATTTCAAAACCTTCAACTCAAATTGTTTCTTCAAATTTCTTTTTAAAGTCTAAAGCTTTTTGGCACAACAAAAATTTCTGGTCTACAGAATTAATTGCTGATTTTGGGTCTGCTCTAAAAAACCCATGGTCTGTAATTGAAACTGTTTACCCTAAAGGATGGTTTTTTAAACCAAAAGAAACCTCAAAACCCCAAGAATATTATCTTCATATTCTTGTGGATTCAGGATCTTTGTTTGTAAAGCACAATTATAGCCCACAAGAAAAGACTGTTATATCTCATTCTTCTTTTAAAATAAAGAAAATTCTCCATCCTTCTGAATGGGGAAAACCGTTGCACGTTCCTGTGCAGTTTAAAACCCTTCCTTCCTTATCCTGTTGTTCTTCATATAATTATTGGGATTATATAGAAGCCTGGACCAAAGCCTTGTTTTTCCAAAACCCGGCTAAAACCCATTCCTGGCTAATCTATTGTGAAACCAATTTTAAAGTCAATAACCTCCCATCATGGTTCATTGATTGGTGGTACTATTGCGGTAATGATGAAAATTGTCTTCCTCTTGAAGTACAATTGGCTTACCGGTATTATAAAGTTCACTTAAACCCTAATTCTGTTGAGAAGAATTTTCCTCCTCTTCTTCTTTTCAGTTTAACTTTCAATATACCTTGGGTATATCAATGGTACTTCGAATCTTCTATTCTTCCAGGTACCAATATCCCTGTGGTATTGAGAAAATCTAAAGTTAAGTGGTGGTCTGCCTTTCGCATTTCTACCACTGAGGAGACTGTTAAAGAATGGCTCCTAAAGAGAAACCATGGTGGTCTTGACCCAAGGCTACAGGTCTCTTTTGGTGCCCAAAGAGCCCAAAATATTGCCCTTCTTGCAGCTGCCAAGACTGCAGAAGATTATAGAGCCTTAATGGAACAGATGGTTGGGTCTCTTCCCTCAACATCTGAGCCCGTTAAGCCCAGTAGAACCTGCTCTGCTGGATCTTCAACTAAAGCCCATTCTAAAGTATCTAAAGCTCAATCCAGAAAGAAGAAATCTCTTTCCTCTTCCTCGGATTCTTCTACATCATCCATGACATCATCCTCCACCGAGACATCTGACTCGGATTACTGTCCCAGTAATGAAGATGATTGCTATGGTATATTGTCCCCCATCAGAGTGAAAAGTAAAGGTAAAAAGAAAAAGAATAAAGAAAAAGAAAGAGAAAAAGAAAAAGAGAAAAAGATTAAAGAAAAAGAAAAAGAAAAAGAAAAAGAGAAAAAAGACAAAAGAAAAGAAAAGAAAGATAAAGAAAAGAAAAAAGAAAAAGAAAAAAGAAAAAATAAAGAAAAGAAAAAAGAAAAGAAAAATAAAAAGATAATTGAATCAGAAGATGAGTCTGATTCAAATTCATCTGGTTCGTCCGATTAAAGGCAGGAGAAACCTCATTTCTCCACTCAGGTTGTTTAAAGTCAATAAAGGCGGTGCCCACTGACAAGATACTGTTCATCCACAGTATTCACCAGAGGGAATCCAACAGTAAAGTCAGAAGAACTGTTCATCCACAGTTCTCCACAGTAAAGCCAACAGTACCAGACAAGGTACTATTCATCCACAGTTCCAGACGCGTGAAGGTACAGTAAAAGCAAATAGTAACGACAGGTTACTATTCACCTACAGTGCCAAAGCATGTGACAAGAACAGTGGAATTTTAAGAGCCTCTGTCTATATAGTGAAGCTGATTCTGAAGGTAGAAGGCATCCGAAATACTTCTCTCTCAACACAGAAGCCATTGAAGAACCTTAGCCTTAGTCTTAAGCTTCCTTCTTCTTCCTTTCCTCCTTCACTATAGACTTCTTCCATCTCTGTATCCCATACCTTATTGATCTCCTTTTATATAAGGTAGTTTATAGTTTATATTTTATAACTTATATTTTATAATTTGTATTCTGTTTTAAAGTTTATATTCTGTATTGTATTTTGTTTTTGTTTATTTAAATAAAGTTTAAATTTTTTATCTCTCCTGTCATTCATATATAAGTATGCTCTGTTCTAGTTCTTGCAAGCAAAAAACGAGCAAGTTGAGCTTGATCTGGAACTAAAACATCAGAAATATATTGCACTACTTACAGACTGAAAAGGACCTCTAATTCTATCCTTTTCTGTCTCTCTTCTCCCTCTATTCAGCGCTGTATATTTATACGGGATCCGTATATCTATACCAGACATAGTATAATTAGGAATACTAAAAGATATAGACATAAGAGTGTGTATTGATTAAAATATTCTAGATCTAAGATACAAAATTAACTTAATCTTTAAAATGGTATATAAGGCTGGAAACCCAAATATAAATTGGAGCAACGTCAGACTTGCACTTGTCTGAAGTCCTCCTCTGTACCGGGTATGAAACAACGCCGCCGTACCTTTTAAAAGATTATATTTTATTTATATGTTGTTTATATATTTTATTATTATTATTTATAATATATTCTTTTATATTCTGCTTAATATTGTCATATTGCATAATTAAGGAGTCTTTAACACTTGAGGCCGGAAACGGTTCTGTGATACTGAATGTAATCGATATCCTTAATTCATCATACTTATTGCTTATCATCATGTTTGTTTATATCTTTGTTATTTATGCTTAATTATTTTATTGTTTTTATTAATTCTTTTAAAGTTATTTTATCCCCTGTAAACGGTCCCTCTGTTTTTGTTGGTATCAGAGCCATCTTCTTTTAGGGGTGGTAGTAGATAGATATAGAACTGTTTCCATAATTAAATCTTTGATTTATAGATCTAGAAGTGGACTTAGTGTTGTCTAGGTATTGGATATGCAGTAAGACCCGTGTTAGCCGACGGACAGGCGTTTAGGGCAGTAAGTCAGTGGTCGCTACCAAAACCAACATTAATAAACTTTAAAAATCTATTTTTCAAATATTTAAAGATGGAGCCTTTTCTGTGTAAATCTGCTAGTACAACTAAAACGGATAGTTCTGAGTCATCAGAAGTTAAAAGGATAGTTAACAGAAATGAAGTAATTTTAGAAGATTTTAATAAAGCAATTGATAATTGGGTAATACCAAAGATAGATAAAGAACAGATTTATAAAATACCAAAATTAAATATATTTAAGAATGATTATATAATTAAAGCTGAAGAAAGAGACGTACAACTAAGTAAACCTTTTGAAAAGATAACTTTACTTTCTGCAGAATCTATAAAACATCATAAAGCTAAAAAATACAAGTATATACATATAGGATTAGTACAAATAGGTATAAAACCTTTAACTAGAGAAGGATTAAATACTAGTATTCTGGCAGTGGTCAGAGATGCTAGGTTTGTAAATTTTAATGACTCACTTTTAGGAACTATAGAAACCAGTCTGAGTAGTGGTCCAATTTCGTTTGACTGCTTCCCAGATATAACAATTTCATTAAATGATCCAAACATATTAAAAAGTGTAGTTTTAGAAATTAAAACACATAATTATAAAATGCTTGAAGGATCTATTCCTGTAGCATTAATGTATAAAATAAATTATAAAGCTATGATGTCTGCCTTTGCTACAAAGTATATAATGCAACCTAAATTAGGAGAAACTAAATTTTTACAAACAGATTTAAGTAAAGCTAATACAGTAATTCCTAGGACTATTCAGTGGAAAGATATTAGTCTCCCTGATGAATGGGTCTTAGAGGATGCTGTTCCTCTTCCTGAACCTAAAACTACAGTTAAACCTAATATAGAGCTTAGTAAAATTGAACAGTATGAAGACGGTAAAGTTAAATTAAAATTTAGTAGACATAGTGTAAGCAGTAGGTATTCAGACTCTTCCTCATCTATTTCAACAGTAGACATAGGTAGAGCCTCACAATTACCTTCTGTAATATATGCTTCATATAAAGAAAATGAGCCTAAACCTGTTTTGCAAACAGTAGTAAAGCCTAGGCATTCTACTTCAGATATACCTGAATCTAGTAATAAATTAAAAGGTGTAGATTATAGTACAACAGTTCCACACTTATATTATAATCCAACAGGAACAATGAACCCTTTGGAACCAAACCCTAATCAACCTCAGAATATAGAACATTCACCTTCTCCACCTATGTCACCTACAGCTTCCTTCATGACAGGAAATGTAGAAAGCATAGATAGAGAATTAAATGTAATTAATAAAGAATTTAATTTTGATTATGATAAATTAAATAAAGAACTAACGGCAATTAAAAATAAAGATAAATTAGAAAATGTAATAAAAAAAGTAAAAGATTTTGAATCAGTTAAAGAAGAATATATTGACTTTATAAAATATTATGAAGTTAATATGAAATTCTTTGATTGGTTTAAAAGAATTTATAGAGGAAAACTTAAATTAGAAAAATCAATAAATCCAGTGACTGTTAGGAATAAAAATACAGAATGGAAGGTAAAAGATAAAATCATACAAAGTGAACATCCACCTAAAACTTCAAGTATATTTTTACATGGAGATAAAGAAATAAATATAGCACCATTTAAAATAATTTCTGAAGATGATCCTAATAGGAAAATCTTAGAACAAAATAATTTCAGTAATGCACATTTAGTAACTATAGGACAACAATTAAACAGAATAGAAGATACTATTAAAGAAAGTAAAATAGTAAAAATTGAAAAAGAAGTTAAAGATAAAAAACTTAAATCACATGTTTTTAAACCTTTCGAAGTTTCTAAAACAGGACAAAAAGAAGTAAAATCTAAAGATTCAGATTTTGTTAAAGCAATTAAAGAACAATTAAGTAAAATTGAATCTTCTTCTGGGTCAAAACAGGTAGTACCAGAAACGCCCCAGTCTAGAGATTCTAAAACCATTAGTATAGTCACCCAAGAACAGGAATCAGAATCAGTTGAGGATTCTCAACCTGAGTCTGAAGATATAGAAACCTTTAGTAAAGCTTTAGAACCACAGATAAATCGTTTAACACATAATCAATCTATAGTACCTAGAATGTCTGCCCCAGACTTAGGTATAGCAGATAGACCAAATGTGTTAACACAATATAAATATAATGCCTCCTCAGTTTATGAATGGAACATAGATACCTTATCAGAATATAATATCCTGAGTCTTCTTCAACAGATGACTATGGCTGCCAATGCTTATAGAACCCAAACAGGAACCTCAGATAGGACTATAGCTGAACTCCTTATAGCTGGTTTCACAGGACAACTTAAAGGTTGGTGGGATAATCATCTCACTGATGAACAACATTTAGAAATTTTAAATGCTGTAAAAACTTATGAGGATGGAATACCTATTTTAGATGAATCTGGTGATACTATTCAAGATGCAGTGGCATCACTAATCTTGACTATATCACTTCATTTTATAGGTGATCCTACTCATTTAAAGGATAAAAATGCAGAATTACTAAGTAACCTTAGATGCAAGAAATTTAGTGATTTTCAATTTTATAAAACAACTTTCTTAACAAGGATAATGCTTAGAGAAGATTCTAACCAGGCTTTCTGGAAGGAAAAGTTCTTGGCAGGATTACCTTTCTTCCTTGGTGAGAAAGTTAGAAACCATATAAAACAGGAATTTGGAAACCCTATTCCTTATAACCTATTGACCTATGGACAACTGTTTAGTATAGTTCAAAAAGAAGGATTAAAGCTTTGTCAAGATATAAAACTTCAAAAATCGCTAAAATATGAAATGAGAAAAACTAAACAAGAACTAGGTTCTTTCTGTAAACAATTTGATTATAGTATAACCCAGAAACATAAAGATTGTAATGGACAATGTTCTACTACAAGAAAATATAAAAAACCTTATAAGAAATATTACAAAAAGAGTTATAAGAAAAAATTAGATAAAGATGATTATTATAAAAAACAAAAACCTTATAAACCTTATAAACATAGAAAACCTAGTAGAAAACCTTATAAACAAAAAGATAAAAAATTCACATCATATAAAGATCTAACATGTTATAAATGTGGAAGAAAAGGACACACATCAAGATTTTGTAAATTTGATAAAAAATTACAAGAATTAAATTTAGAAGAATCTATAATAAATAAAATTCATGAACTATATTTAGATTATTCAGATTCTGAAGAATATTCAGATTCTGAAGAACTAAATCAAATAGATGATATAGGATCAGAATCAAGTTCTGATTATAGTAGTAGTAAATCATTAAATGTTTTAACTAAAGAACAAGAGTCTATATTAGAAGCAATAAAATATATAAGTGACCCTAAAATTCAAGAGAAAATGTTAAATAAAATTTTAGAAGATGATAGACCTAAACACTCTATGTTACCCAGCACTAGTAAACAAACATATGATTTAACTACAATATTAAATAAAAATAAAACAATAAAAAGTAAACCAACTATAAATGATTTACAAAAAGAAATTAAAGAAATTAAATTAGAATTAAAAGAATTAAAAAACAAACAAGAACATGATTCACAGATAATAAAATCTTTAATGAACTCAACCTCTTCTTCTGATGAAGAAGTTGAAGAAAATATTGAGCAAATGAATGATAAAGAAACTGATAATGAAATTAGTTTAATTAATAAAGATAAAATTCCAGATAATTTAATTTTTATGTTGCATGAAATAACATCTAGGAAATATTTAATAAAAATAAAGTTAAAATTTTCAGATAATTATAATATAGAAACTATTGCATTGTTTGATACAGGAGCTGATTTAAACTGCATTAAACCTAGTTTAGTACCAAAAAGATTTTGGCATGAAACTAATGAAAGTTTATCTGCAGCAAATAAATCTAAATTAAATATACTTGGTAAAGCAGAAGCATCAATTATAGATAATAATTTAGAAATAAAGAATATATTCATTTTAACTAACATTCATCATATGGTAATCTTAGGAACGCCATTTATGAATTTAATTACACCTTATTCAGTAAATGATGATAGTATAAGTTTTAAAGCTAGAAAACAAAAGATAATTTTCCCATTTTTAGAAAAACCTAAAAAGAGGAATTTAAATCTTTTAAAGGCACATTCTATAAATGAGTTACAGATAAATGCACTTATAAAAGCAAAGTCTGAACAACTTTGTAATTTAAAGAATAACTATCATTTACAAAAAATAAATGAACAGTTAGACAATAAATTTACACAAGATAAAATTAATAAATTAAAATCTCAAATAGAAAAAGATTTGTGTGCTGATATTCCAAATGCATTTTGGAACAGAAAGCAACACATGGTTGATTTACCTTATGAAATAGGCTTTGATGAAAAGTCTATTACAACCAAAGCTAGGCCCATTCAGATGTCGCCTGATTTAATTGAATTTTGCAAAAAGGAAATAAATGATTTAGAAAATAAAGGATTAATAACTAAATCTAGAAGCCCTTGGTCTTGTGCTGCATTCTATGTAAACAAGGCCTCTGAAATAGAAAGAGGAGCACCTAGATTAGTAATAAATTATAAACCTCTAAATAAAGCTTTAAAATGGATTAGGTATCCTATTCCAAATAAAAAAGATTTATTAGGAAGATTATATAAAGCAAATGTTTTTAGTAAATTTGATATGAAATCTGGTTTTTGGCAAATTCAGATTAACCCTAAAGATAGGTATAAGACTGCATTCACTGTTCCATTTGGACAGTATGAATGGAATGTTATGCCTTTTGGTTTAAAGAATGCACCCTCTGAGTTTCAGAGAGTGATGAATGACATTTTTAACCCTTACACTAAATTTTGTATTGTTTATATTGATGATGTTTTAATTTATTCAACAACTATAGAAGAACATTTTAAACACTTAAAAACATTTTTTATGGTAATAAGACATAATGGTTTAGTATTAAGTAAAACGAAGATGTCTCTGTTTCAGACTAAGATTAGGTTCTTAGGACACTATATAGAACAGGGAATTATAGAACCTATAGAAAGGAACTTAGCTTTTGGAGATAAGTTTCCTGACCAAATAGTTAATAAAGCCCAGTTACAAAGATTTTTAGGTTGTTTGAATTACGTCATAGAATTCTTTCCCAACCTAAATAGGACTATTAAACCTTTGCATGATAGGTTAAAGAAAAACCCAGGCCCATGGACTGAGGTCCACTCTGGCATAGTTAGACAGGTTAAAACCCTAGTTAAAACTATTCCTTGCCTACATATAGCTGATCCCTTAGCCTCCAAAATAGTTGAGACTGATGCATCAGATATAGGTTTTGGTGGGATTTTAAAACAGGTTAAAGAGGGTAGAGAAGCCATAGTCCAATTCTATTCAGGACATTGGAGTCCAACCCAATTAAATTATTCAACTATAAAGAAAGAGATTTTGAGCATTGTTTTATGCATTTCAAAATTTCAATCTGATTTATTGAATCAAAAGTTTTTATTAAGAATTGATTGTAAAAGTGCTAAAGATGTTTTACAAAAAGATGTTAAAAACCTTGCCTCAAAACAAATTTTTGCTAGATGGCAAGCTATTTTGAGTATTTTTGATTTTGATATTGAGTTTATTAAAGGAGAAAATAACAGTTTACCTGATTTCCTTACTCGTGAATTCCTTCTCAGGAATCATGGGGAGAAAGAAGAAAAACACCAATAAAGCCAAAGAAACACTAAACAGTGACTCACCTAAAGCTCTATCTGACCACTCAGATAGTATTTTGAACCCTAAACCCATAAAGTCATGGGCAGATGTTGTCCAAAAAGAGGATGATAAAGCTAAAATGGATTTATGGGTCTCTCAGCTGGCCCAATCTCCAGAGGTCCTTAAAGTTCTTGAAAAGATGGGCTTCCCGCCTCCTGAAGCCCCAGGTATGAATCCTTCAATCCCTTTAAAAATGGAGTTAGGTCAGTCTTCAAAAACCCTAACTCAAAATGTTTCTAAAACTGAGTTGGATATTTCAAAACCTTCAACTCAAATTGTTTCTTCAAATTTCTTTTTAAAGTCTAAAGCTTTTTGGCACAACAAAAATTTCTGGTCTACAGAATTAATTGCTGATTTTGGGTCTGCTCTAAAAAACCCATGGTCTGTAATTGAAACTGTTTACCCTAAAGGATGGTTTTTTAAACCAAAAGAAACCTCAAAACCCCAAGAATATTATCTTCATATTCTTGTGGATTCAGGATCTTTGTTTGTAAAGCACAATTATAGCCCACAAGAAAAGACTGTTATATCTCATTCTTCTTTTAAAATAAAGAAAATTCTCCATCCTTCTGAATGGGGAAAACCGTTGCACGTTCCTGTGCAGTTTAAAACCCTTCCTTCCTTATCCTGTTGTTCTTCATATAATTATTGGGATTATATAGAAGCCTGGACCAAAGCCTTGTTTTTCCAAAACCCGGCTAAAACCCATTCCTGGCTAATCTATTGTGAAACCAATTTTAAAGTCAATAACCTCCCATCATGGTTCATTGATTGGTGGTACTATTGCGGTAATGATGAAAATTGTCTTCCTCTTGAAGTACAATTGGCTTACCGGTATTATAAAGTTCACTTAAACCCTAATTCTGTTGAGAAGAATTTTCCTCCTCTTCTTCTTTTCAGTTTAACTTTCAATATACCTTGGGTATATCAATGGTACTTCGAATCTTCTATTCTTCCAGGTACCAATATCCCTGTGGTATTGAGAAAATCTAAAGTTAAGTGGTGGTCTGCCTTTCGCATTTCTACCACTGAGGAGACTGTTAAAGAATGGCTCCTAAAGAGAAACCATGGTGGTCTTGACCCAAGGCTACAGGTCTCTTTTGGTGCCCAAAGAGCCCAAAATATTGCCCTTCTTGCAGCTGCCAAGACTGCAGAAGATTATAGAGCCTTAATGGAACAGATGGTTGGGTCTCTTCCCTCAACATCTGAGCCCGTTAAGCCCAGTAGAACCTGCTCTGCTGGATCTTCAACTAAAGCCCATTCTAAAGTATCTAAAGCTCAATCCAGAAAGAAGAAATCTCTTTCCTCTTCCTCGGATTCTTCTACATCATCCATGACATCATCCTCCACCGAGACATCTGACTCGGATTACTGTCCCAGTAATGAAGATGATTGCTATGGTATATTGTCCCCCATCAGAGTGAAAAGTAAAGGTAAAAAGAAAAAGAATAAAGAAAAAGAAAGAGAAAAAGAAAAAGAGAAAAAGATTAAAGAAAAAGAAAAAGAAAAAGAAAAAGAGAAAAAAGACAAAAGAAAAGAAAAGAAAGATAAAGAAAAGAAAAAAGAAAAAGAAAAAAGAAAAAATAAAGAAAAGAAAAAAGAAAAGAAAAATAAAAAGATAATTGAATCAGAAGATGAATCTGATTCAAATTCATCTGGTTCGTCCGATTAAAGGCAGGAGAAACCTCATTTCTCCACTCAGGTTGTTTAAAGTCAATAAAGGCGGTGCCCACTGACAAGATACTGTTCATCCACAGTATTCACCAGAGGGAATCCAACAGTAAAGTCAGAAGAACTGTTCATCCACAGTTCTCCACAGTAAAGCCAACAGTACCAGACAAGGTACTATTCATCCACAGTTCCAGACGCGTGAAGGTACAGTAAAAGCAAATAGTAACGACAGGTTACTATTCACCTACAGTGCCAAAGCATGTGACAAGAACAGTGGAATTTTAAGAGCCTCTGTCTATATAGTGAAGCTGATTCTGAAGGTAGAAGGGATCCGAAATACTTCTCTCTCAACACAGAAGCCATTGAAGAACCTTAGCCTTAGTCTTAAGCTTCCTTCTTCTTCCTTTCCTCCTTCACTATAGACTTCTTCCATCTCTGTATCCCATACCTTATTGATCTCCTTTTATATAAGGTAGTTTATAGTTTATATTTTATAACTTATATTTTATAATTTGTATTCTGTTTTAAAGTTTATATTCTGTATTGTATTTTGTTTTTGTTTATTTAAATAAAGTTTAAATTTTTTATCTCTCCTGTCATTCATATATAAGTATGCTCTGTTCTAGTTCTTGCAAGCAAAAAACGAGCAAGTTGAGCTTGATCTGGAACTAAAACATCAGAAATATATTGCACTACTTACAGACTGAAAAGGACCTCTAATTCTATCCTTTTCTGTCTCTCTTCTCCCTCTATTCAGCGCTGTATATTTATACGGGATCCGTATATCTATACCAGACATAGTATAATTAGGAATACTAAAAGATATAGACATAAGAGTGTGTATTGATTAAAATATTCTAGATCTAAGATACAAAATTAACTTAATCTTTAAAATGGTATATAAGGCTGGAAACCCAAATATAAATTGGAGCAACGTCAGACTTGCACTTGTCTGAAGTCCTCCTCTGTACCGGGTATGAAACAACGCCGCCGTACCTTTTAAAAGATTATATTTTATTTATATGTTGTTTATATATTTTATTATTATTATTTATAATATATTCTTTTATATTCTGCTTAATATTGTCATATTGCATAATTAAGGAGTCTTTAACACTTGAGGCCGGAAACGGTTCTGTGATACTGAATGTAATCGATATCCTTAATTCATCATACTTATTGCTTATCATCATGTTTGTTTATATCTTTGTTATTTATGCTTAATTATTTTATTGTTTTTATTAATTCTTTTAAAGTTATTTTATCCCCTGTAAACGGTCCCTCTGTTTTTGTTGGTATCAGAGCCAACAAAAACAACAAAAACAGGTTTAATTAAAGTATATATAATATATACTTTAATTAAACCTATAAATAACATTATTTAATTAAAGTATATGTAGCATATATCTATATATATCCACATATACTATTCTTTAGTTACAGTATATGTAATATATACTTATATCCATATATATCATTCTTTAGTTAAATTATATGTAATATATACCCACATATACCTATAAATATCATTTTTCAGTTAAAATAAATGTAATATATACCTATATGTATCCACATATTTCATTATTTAGTTAAAACATGTGAAATATATACTCATATATTCTTACAAACACTATTATTCAATTAAAGTATGTGTAATATATATCTACAAATATTCACATATAATATTTTTTAGTTAAAGTATATGTAACATATACTCATACGTACTTATGAATATTATTATTCAATTAAAGTATATCTTCGCATTGTTTTACTCTAATTTTTTTTTGGAGAAATTTGGTTTGAAGTTTCAAATATTTAAAGATTTAACTATATTTTTTAAACTTTTTAATTAATAATAAATTAAAATTATTACATAATGAAATAGTCCAATACATACATAATAAAATCATTACAAATATTTAACACTCAATATACATAATATATAATATAATAAAAATGATAAAGTGAATATCTTACGTAACATAATATGAAAAATAATTATAATATATCTTATAAAATTTCAACAATTTATCGTACTTATATCTAAATTAGTATTTATATTATTCTTCAATATATTCATAATTTATTTATTTTCACAATCACTAATATTATTATTTATTATTTATGTTTGTATATATCATTTTTATTGATAATTATTATTATTATTATAAAAAATTATTTAGTATCAATTATTTATATAAACATGTTGAATATCAATTTAATTTAAAATATTTAGTTAATAATAATTTATTAATACTTAAAGTTTTTAAATTTAATTTATATTTTATTAATTTAATAATATTTTAAAACATATAAATTGATATTGATTAGCTAATAAATTAAAATATAAATATAACTATTAATTATACTTATATTTATATTCATATTTTTTTGTTAAATTATAAAATTACTACAATTGAGATATATAAAATATTAAATGTTAAGTAATAAATTAACATGATAAAATATAATTTTATATTATGAGTTGTCAAATTTCCTCAAAAATTTTCATTTTCAAACTTAACTAAAAAAAGAAAGAAAAAAACTTTTAGCCAACCTCAGTGCTAATCTCAAAATTGAAGTCATAATTATTTAGAATACAGTGAAAGTATTCCATGGTGAATAAAACGCCTTCCATAGCAGAAAATTTGATATGCACATAAATCACTTTGTATCTTAAAAAAAATGATATTGATATTACAAGATATGCACAGAAAGCACACTGTATCTTAACAGCAACTGTGTGTTCATTTTTCTTGGTGAATGATAATGATGATGATGACACGATTTAAAAGAGCGAGTGAGCTCAGTAGCTCCCAAAACCAAGTGTCGTATTTTTGCAAAATTAAAACATTAAAAAGTATAAAATTGCAAAATTGAAAAGTCAAAATTAAAAAGAAAAAATCAGAGTAATAAAATTAAAAATAAAACTTAAAAAATAGTATATATTATCATACATCTAGTTTATATTTTCACTTATGGATATGATTCATATATCAATAAAAAATTATGATTTAAATTATAATATTTTAAAAAATAATTTTAATTAATTTTTATTTTAAAAAATAATTTTAATTAATTTTTATTTTAAAATCATAATTTTTAATAGGTTTGATACACGAGTAAAGATATGAGCAAAATTCATGTTAAATTTTTTTTGAGAAATTAAAATTTACGTCAAATTTTTTAAAAGATATTCGATAAATTTAAATTGTACTTATATTTTAAAAAATTATAATTCATAAATATTTTATTAAGAATGATAAATCAATAAAATTAATTATAAAATTAAAAAATATTCTTATTTTAATAATAATTCTTTAATTTCTCATAATGTTATGCATTCTATATCTTAGTCAATAACTAATAAACAATGATGGCAAACATTAAGGGCTATGTGTCCTTTATTATGTTTATTATTAATTTTAATTCGTTGGTAAGAAAAGAATCATCCATGTTCTACGCAAAAAAGGAAAAAAAAAAAGGTAAATTAAAATGTTTGAAATTGTTTAGAAATTTTTTTATTTTGGTTTAGAGAAAACAAAACGTGGTATAGATTCCATAGTGGGGAATTCAAGTTTGTGGCCTTGAACTATGGGCTTTTTGTGCCATTATTTGATTTTAAAATAATCTTATCTCCATGTTGGTTCAATTATATGCTGAATTTAACCCAATAAAATAAAATAATTTTAGTTTATATAATTAAAGGAAAAAACTTAAATATAATTTTGATTTTTGAGTAAGAGGTAGTAGGCTTAGTTAATTAGGTTCCACATGCCAAACTACTTTACTTTGTCTCACTAGTCACTAATTGTCTTTATATTTTTAAAGATTCTTCAAAATTAAAAAAAAAATATTGTTAATTAGAAAGTATATATGATTTTTAGGACTAATTAGAAACTATAATTTTTTTTAAATGAGAGAGCAAAGGGACTTTTTTTTTTTACATCAATACTTTTTTTTCTATCTCTTGCCATGAACCTTAGTATTAATATTTTTTTTTCTTTTGGAAATTTAATAACTAATTTACATTCGTCATACTAAGGTATAGGAAAAAAAATCATGCACTATACTCAACTTTAATCATAATATACTTACACTATACAGAAGCAAGTGCATAAATCCTAATCACCTTATTAAATTTTATAAATTGAATTCAATGATTTGAAATAAATGAGATGCTATACTAATAGTCTAATTAATGAGCAATTTAATTGATTAATTAATTCAATAAAATTTTATTATAAACTTAATAATATGTATTAATTAATATATTTAACTATATATGTATATCTAAGTTTTATCACAAAATTAATTAATAAAAAATTACTATAATTTAGAATTCTAAATTATAAATTAATAAACTAAAAGTTTAATAATTAATTTTTACAAAATATACAAGAACAAGCACCTATACAAAAAAAAATTAATATTGAAAATAATAAATCGAACACGAGTCTATAAATTTACAAATTAATATTAGTTATACATCATCAGAATTTATATATTATTAACAGTACTAACTTACAAATTTTTTTTTATTAAAGTTTAATTATTTCTGTTAAATATTTTCAAGCAATTCACTGAACCAATTTGAAAAACTAAGAAAAATCCAAATTCAGTGACAACCCACAAATTTTCTTCAACATTTTTAAGCTATAAATATAGTTTTCTGTGTCCATCAAAAATTTACAATGGTGCAAGAACTGGTTTTAGGAAGAAAATAAAAAATTCAAGATTCTTGAGAAATGTAATCAAAGGTAAAGCTAGTGTTTTCTTGAATTTTTTTAAAAAATAAAGAATGGCCCTGTTATCAAAGCTAAAACAATCAATAATGCTGAAACTTATTGAGGAACACAATGCAAGAACACATGGTGTATCTGCTAAGAACCTAATTCAAATAAATAAAGAAAAGATTAAGAAACAGAACCCCGAGGTGAAGATGGTGGAGTTGTTGAAAATCTTTAATTTTTCTTGCTTTTTTTTATCACTCTTTCTGTTTTTCTCTGTTTCTTGCTTGTCTGCAAAGAAAATAGTAATTGGGTTTTGTTTTTTGAAAATCAATTTATAGAGAGAAAGAGACTCAATGCAGAATCAAGAAGAGGGGTTTGGGATTTGAGGCAAATTGCCAATGCCGAAGTCGAGGCAACCCTTCTTCAACACCTACAACCACCACAAACACCACCACCTAATGCTAAGGCAATTCTTTATCACCCATCTCCACCACCACTCTCAGTACCACCATATCTTCCTCATTTTTCTTACATTTGTAGCATTTTTTGCTAATTCTGCAGCAAACAATGAAGTTGATACTTTGCTTTCTTGGCTTCATAGCTCCTCTTCTTCTTTACCCTCTTCAGTTTTCTCCAGTTGGAACCATTGGACTCAAACCCTTGTAAGTGGTCTTATATCACTTGTTCTTCTAATAATTTTGTCACTGAAATCAATATTCAATCTCATGATATTGCTCTTCCTTTCCCTTCCAATATTTCCTCTTTTCTTTACCTCGAAAGCTCATTCTTTCTGGGGTTAATCTCACTGGAACAATCCCTCTTGATATTGGAGAATGCAAATATATAACAGTTCTTGATGTCAGTTCAAATAGTCTTGTGGGTATTATTCCTTCAACTATTGGAAAGCTCCAAAATCTTCAAGACTTGATTTTGAACTCTATCCAGATTACTGGGGAGATCCCAGTTGCGCTTGGAAATTGTAGCAATCTCAAGAATCTTGTTATATATGATAACTTCTTGAGTGGGACTCTCCCAGTTGAATTAGGCAAACTATCAAATTTGGAGGTCATAAGAGCTGGAGGGAACAAGAACATTGATGGAAAGATCCCAAATGAGCTTGGAAATTGCAAGAATTTGCAAGTTCTGGGTCTCGCTGATACTAAATTTCTGGTACCATTCCTCCTTCATTGGGAAAATTAAATAAGCTTCAGACTTTATCATTGTACACTACAATGCTTTCTGGTGAGATTGCAATGGAATTAGGCAACTGCTCAGAGCTTGTCAACTTATTTTTATATGAGAACGATCTCTCAGGTTCACTAGCACCACAGTTGGGGAAACTTCAGAAGCTGGAAAAGCTGTTACTATGGCAGAACAATTTTGACGGGAAAATTCCTGAGGAGATTGGCAACTGCAAAAGCTTGAAAATAGTTGATCTTTCTCTAAATTTTTTCTCTGGCGTGATACCTCAGTCCTTTGGAAACCTCACAAACCTTGAAGAGCTTATGCTTAGTAATAATAACATTTCTGGTTTGATCCCATCAGTACTTTCCAATGCCACCAGCTTAATGCAGTTGCAGCTTGATACTAATCAGATATCAGGTTCAATTCCAACAGAGCTTGGTAAATTGACAGAGCTCACTGTCTTCTTTGCCTGGCAGAACAAACTTGAAGGAAGCATTCCTGTAGAGTTGGGTGCTTACAGAAGCCTTGAAGCTTTAGATTTGTCTCACAATGCACTTACTGGCAGCTTACCACCGAGCTTATTTCAGCTTCAGAATCTAACAAAGCTTCTCTTAATTGCTAATGACATTTCGGGTTCTATTCCTCCTGAGATTCGTAACTGCAGCTCTCTTATTCGTGTTCGCTTTGTAAATAACATAATCACTGGAGAAATTCCAAAAGAAATTGGGTTCTTAAAAGACCTCAGTTTTCTTGACTTGTCTGAAAACCATCTTGGTGGGAAAATGCCAGAGGAAATTGGAAAATGCAATCAGTTGCAGATGTTGAATTTAAGTAACCATACCCTCCAAGGTACTTTGCCTAACTCTTTATCTTCACTTGTAAGGCTTCAGGTATTGGATGTTTCTGCAAATCAATTTGTGGGTGAAATTCCATGGGCTTTTGGCAAACTTATTTCACTTAATAGACTTATTCTAAGTAAGAACTCTCTCTCTGGGGAAATTCCTTCCTCACTTGGTCATTGTTCAGGTCTCAAACTTCTTGATCTTGGTAGCAATGCACTACCAGGCATGATACCAGTTGAACTGTTTAATATTGAAAGTCTTGACTTTGCTTTGAATTTGAGTTGGAATGCACTTGCTGGACTAATTCCACCACAGGTTTCTGCTCTCAACAAGTTATCTATTCTTGACCTTTCACACAATAAGCTGGGAGGAGATGTTGTGGCTCTTGCTAGCCTTGAAAATCTTGTTTCTTTAAACATTCCTTATAACAATTTCACTGGCTATCTTCCTGACAGCAAGCTTTTCCGGCAGTTGTCAGCAACAGAATTGACTGGAAAGCAGCGATTGTGTTCTAGAGGTCGTGACTCATGTTTCTTAAGCAATGCCACAATCATGAGCATGTCAATTAATGGTCACTTGAAGATATCACATAGATTTAAACTGGCCATCGCACTGCTCATCACCTTGACTATAGCATTGGCAATATTAGGGGCAATTGTTGTTTTTCGAGCTAGAAAGTTAATAGGAGATGATTGTGAATCTGAGATGGGAGGGGATTCATGGCCTTGGCAATTCACTCCATTCCAGAAACTACATTTTTCAATAGAACAAGTTCTAAATTGCCTAGTGGAAGCCAATGTAATAGGAAAGGGATGTTCAGGAATTGTGTATCGTGTAGAACTTGACAATGGGGAAATCATTGCAATGAAAAAGCTTTGGCCAGCCACAATAGCTGCACGAAATGATTGTCAAAATGAGAGGTTGGCAGTTGGGGGAGTCCGTGATTCCTTTTCAGCTGAAGTAAAAACTCTTGGCTCTATCCGTCACAAAAATATTGTTAGATTCCTGGGTTGCTGTTGGAATTGAAACACAAGATTGCTTATGTATGGCTATATGCCTAATGGGAGCTTAGGCAGTCTTCTTCATGAAAGAAGTGGTGGTTGCTTGGAATGGGAAATGAGGTACCGAATAATCTTGGAAGCAGCACAAGGGCTTGCTTACTTGCACCATGACTGTGTTCCTCAAATTGTACACAAAGACATTAAGGCCAATAACATTCTTATTGGCCCTGAATTTGAACCATATATCGCAGATTTCGGGCTTGCTAAACTTGTTGATGATGGTGATTTCGCTCGCTCATCTGCCACTGTTGCTGGTTCCTATGGTTACATTGCTCCTGGTAAGTTCAACTATTTAAATTTCATATAGCATTGTCTTTCTTGATTTTATAAAGTTTTATATGAGTCATTTCTTTGTATGCAGAGTATGGTTATATGATGAAAATAACAGAAAAGAGCGATGTTTATAGTTATGGTGTAGTGGTTTTAGAAGTACTAACAGGGAAGCAACCAATTGATCCAACAATACCAGATGGACTTCACATTGTAGATCGGGTAAGACAGGAGAGGAGGGATTGAAGTGCTAGATTCCAGCTTAAGAACTCGCCCCAAATTGGAGATTGAAGAGATGTTGCAGACATTAGGAGTAGTTTTGCTATGTGTAAATCCAAGTCCAGTTGAGAGACCTAACATGAAAGATGTATCAGCAATGCTTAAGGAAATAAGACAGGAAATTAGAGATCAGGAGTGCTTGAAAGTTGACATGCTTCATCTCAATGGATATTCAGGCTACAAACAAGAAGCAAATAGCAACAACTCTTCATATCCTCAAAGCAGCAATACAAGCTTTTCTGCTTTTTCATCAAATAATTTGTAAAAGATTTGATTATTTCTTTATTTTTCTTGGATGTTGATGTATTAATTATTAGCATATATAAATGGAATTCAAGCTAGTTCAGTTTCAGAACTTGTGCAAAAGAGCTAAAAAGCAGGAAATGACATTTTCTTAACAAGCTAGCATTGGAGTTTATTGGTAAAAATTTATTTGAATAAAAAAACAATTTGATCTTTTTCTTCGAAGTCGTAATTTCTTGGAATGAGTTCAGCATTAATATTAACTATATTTAAGTAAAACGCTGTGCTATCCAAAAGATAACTCATATATTATTAAAAAAAAAATTAAGAGAAATAAAATCTAGGGTTTTTTTTTTCTCTCATTTCTCTTTCCAACGTACTCCTTCTCCAGCTTCAGTCTTGGTCTAGGACTGTTATCAGCCAAATAGTTGACAACAACCTTAAACCTTTTTATTTTTTCTTTTAGATTTTATTGTTTTCTTTCAGTCTTAGTTTGGCTTTTTCGATCTTCTTTCCCCTTATCTCTCTGCTTTCAAGATGGCTGGGACTTTTAGTTCATGTTTGATATTTATTGCATATAGGGGCAGACGTACGGGGGGTCCCGGAGGGCTCTGAACCCCCCCTCATCAGCGGCTAAAAGTTCATATAGGGGGGTGTGGTCGCCAGTGATTAATTTGAAGGAAGGGGGGCTGGCCGGCTGGGGCTCCGCGTTGACGCCTGGGCCTAGTTCGCAGAGAAGAGAGGGCAAGCGAGGTTGAAGATGAAATAATTTTTTTAAAAAAAATTACCCCTGACTGAAACGGCTTTGTTTCAGCCAGAGGCGTATAAAAAAAATAAAACTCGCTGTGTTTTACAGCGAGCAAATGAGCGCCTTGCCGAGAGAGACAGAGACTGAGAGGCGACTGGCGTGCGACGGCGAGCGGCGTGCAGTGGCAAAGAATGGTGACAATAAAAACAGGCAACGACTCCCCTGCTCCAATCGACCACCGTTGAAGCTGTCGGCGCCGGAAAAAGTATGTATAATGTTGTTTTGTTTGTTTGTGTTGTTTGGTATTTTAATTAGAAATTTTGGGGATTTAATTTAAAACATAGAATTAAATTTGCTTTATTTACTGATTAAGTTAATAATTTATTTATTCTGTGGTTTTGTGATTTGTTTGAAATTTAGAATTAATTTTTGTTGATTTAGTGATTTAAAATTTAGGTTAAATTGATTGTAAATTATAAATTATAAATTTATTTGTTTTGTGGTTTTATGATTTTAGAAGCTCATAATTTCCAATGCTAATCTCATCGGAAAGTTTCATCTGAGAACGGAGACTGTATTCAACTATGGGTTTTTTTTTTATTAATTACATATGAGGAGGAAAAAAATCTAATAGACTCGAATACAAAATTTAAATAAAAACAACATACGCTCATTGTTGCCAAACTATATCTTAATAGTTGTGTTCAACCATAATTATTCACTTAGAATATGAAATGAATGAAAGGTTATAAAATGTCAAGTGTGAGAGAAAAATATACTGATGACTTTTGGACCGTTTTATTGCGATCAACATGTAGACAAATAAAAAGAATAATATAAATGCTTATATCTACAAATTTAAGGAAAATGCAAATATTTATTAGTTTTTTTGTATTATATAAATAACTAATTTAAATGAGCACATTTTTTTCTGAAAACAAATCCAAACTATCATACATCATAATTTGCATAATTATAAAATTTATTTTCTTTATTTATTGGCAGGACTAACACATCTCACCATATTGTATCCTATACAACACCAAAAACTATTTTCCAACTGCAGTGCTGCTGAAAAAACCAATATTTTTTTTTGACGAATTTATATGATATTGAAAAGATAAAGATTTAATATTAATAAAAATTGAAAATTACTTATTTGATTTATAAAAAATCCCATAATAAAAATATTTTAGTTAAAATAAATTTTATTTTCAGATAAATTTAAAAAATTTATTTTCAAATTCCACTTGTAAATTTAGAATTTTTCTAATTATTGACCAAAAAGAAAATTATTGACTAAAATTTTTTTGAGTTAATTCTTAGAGCTAATAGTTAAAAAATTAATTTAATTCGTAAAAGAATTTGATCTTAATTTTATCGATTAAAATTTTAAGTTTTTTTTTTAAAAATTATTGTATGAGATAATTTTTATATGCGCACGCAGGGGTGTGCATTAGTCGGATTTGGTTGAATATAAAATATGTTTTAACTCAATTAAGTTCTAAAAATATCAATTCGACCTAAATTATATATATATTTTTATTGACCTATGTATTTTTGGATTAAGTCTAATTCAGTCATATCAGATCATGTTATATAATATATATTATATGTAACATCTGTAAAATTTGCTAAAATAAAATAAAATAAAATAAAATAAAATGAATACTTTGAGGGAGAAATAAAGATTTAGAAGTGAGAAAAATAGATTGTATATGTTAAATATATATGTAATATAAATAATATATAAAAGTCAAAGGTAACAGTAAAAGTCATGTAAATAGTAAAACATAAATAGTAAAACATAAAAAGTTGAAAATTTTAATTTTGAATTCGAATGAGAGATGGAAAATATAATTTTTAAATTAATTAATTAATTAAAAATAATTAATTATTAATTATTTAAGTTTTAAAAGAAGAAAATGAAAAAAAATTAAAACATAAACTCCATCTTCTTCCTCTCTTCTTAGTCTTGGCTAAAAATCTATGGAAGCAAGGGAGAGCTTTTTTTTCTTCAAAACACTAATTTTTGATTGAATTTTCAAGAATCAAAAGAAATTTTGGTGATTTTTTATCAAATTGGTAAGCTTTTCTCTTTAATTTTTAAGTTAGATTGAAAAATTAGATTATGTAAGATTTAGATTTTTGATGGTGATGAGATAATTTGTTTAATGGGTATAGAAAGTGTTATTTTGATGAGTAGACAAAGATTATATGGTTGGATAGTTTATTTGGTTAAGTATTGGAGTTTGGAAGAGTTAGTAAAGAAAATTAGGGTTTTGAAATAGTAAATATAAAGAATTAATATTTATTTAATTTTATGATTTAAATGATATTATTAAATAATTTTAATGATAGAAATGAACTTAGAATACCATTTAAAATTGAGTAGAATCGATATCTAAAATTAAAGAAAGTTAGTGTTGAAATTTAAAAATTTGAGAAAAATGTATTAAATTGATTTTTATTAGTTAGAATGTCTAGAAATATTATTCTAATACATAGCTTATACTTACATTTGAAATAGACATTGAGTAAATTATATTTGCCCAACATTAGTGGTGAATGGCATTGTTAATACATACTTTGATAAAATTATATTATAATAAATTATAAATGACATATTACATTGTATTTTGCTATTTATGCTTTGTCACTTTGATACATAAACTCACATATAAAGTACTTAGTTGTATGTTTGAAGGCATATATTGTATAATATATGGACATTTAAGCAATTTTAAAATGGCTAAAGGCATTATGAAATATGGTTGTATGAAAAAAATATTATATATATCAAATTTTAACTATATATTAGTTATTTTATGAAATTGAAATGGAATATAAAATTTATGATTGGAAATGTGTTAAATAGATGAAAAAAGTATATAAAGAATAAAAATTGATATAATTGTCAAAGTATGAGAAAAAAAAAATGAAATTGTATATGTTGTGTGTGAAACCTTATATAATTTTATTTTTTAGAGTTTTGTGTTTGATAACATGCTTATGATTGCCTTCGAGCGTATCAATGATATTTGATTTGTCTTCGGGCTAAATGTTGTGAGTCACCATTAGATATTTTATCTTCAGGCTAGATACTGAACGTTATTGATATTTGCCTTCGGACTAGACACTGAGTATCAAAAATAGTTCAAAATATTATCTCTAAAATCTAAATATTATATATGGTTTTTTAAATCTAAAACCTGTGATTGTGTTAAATTATAATTTGAAAGATAATAAACAAAATTTTAAAAGAAAATTTCATATTGCATCATTAGATTTAGTGAAAAAGCAATTTATATTATTTATTTTAATTTATATTATTATAAAGCATGTAGCACTAAGCAATATATTTAGGGTGATTTTTTTTATCGCGTAGGTGACAAAATTAGTATCGAAAGCTCTGCTGGACCTGAGCAGGTCTAGGGAGTTTGAATTTTACTAAAAAGTTTATTTTGTTATTTGGAATCATAGCTAGTTTGTAAGCATTTAAACATCCACTTGTAAAACTTATTTTAATTATGTACATTATTTATATAAATATAAAAATATTGTAAAATATAAAGTGTTTGGGATAAGTGATAAGTTTGTATATATATATATATATATGTATATATATATAGATTTAAATATGTATTTAAATATGTTTGTATGATTTTGAGAAATATTGGAGGATGGTGAATATATGATTTTTGGAGTGCAAAATTTTTATATAGGTTGAGTTATTAATTTTGGGGAATGCCTAAAATACAGCAGAAGCTCTCTCGAATTTTTTTTTAAATTTTTTTTTTAAATTTTATAATGTCATTAATTAAATTATTTTATATTTTTACTTATAAACTCGTTAAGATACATTTACAAGATTCAAATATTTATATAAAAAATGAGATATTTTATAAATATAAAAATGATAACATTATTGTATTCTATATATATATTATAAATATATGTATAATATATATAATATTATATATATATTTTTATTAGCCGAATTTGATCGGATTACATAATATATATCATATATATATATATATATAACTTTGTTATTCGGGTTTGAATTTAAATAAAAAAGTGAATCCCAATATGTCAATTGACCGCTTGTATTCAAAATTTTTTAAAAATACCTATCCAGCTTTACCTAAATATACACTATAAATCCGAGTAAAATTTATTTGATTTGGTTAGATTTAAAAGATCTACACACCCCTATGCACACCCATTAATTTAACTTTCCTAATTAACATTCGTAACACGTAAACTAACTTCAGAATAAATCTTATGATCTATATAAATAACTTTAACATAGTTTAAATAAAATTAAAAAAAAATCTTTAATGGAACCATATAAATATTAATAAAAAATATTAAATATAAATTATACCTTAAATATATTATCATAAATTAATTAAACTTGAGTTTTCAACCTTAATTAAGTAATTTAATGATGCTAATTTAATATATAGAAAGAAAGACAAATTAAAAATACGTAGGAATGAAATAAAGCCGCTGGTACCAAAAGATACGTATTTACGTTTCTTAGGTCACGTCAGAGAAAGAAATATCAGAGACTGTCTTTCGTAGGCCTTAATAAAGGGTTGTCTTCTTTGCAACCAACATTTTATGTAATTGTTTGCATTACAGTGTTGTTGCAAGCTAATTAGTTAAAGCATTTTTATCCATTCCAAGTACCATCTTTAAGAATTTTGGGTAATTGTTATAAAGCTTAAACATTTTAACCAAACTATATAATATTTTAGTTATCAATGAGAATTTTTTGGACCGTAGCTTTGATTATATATATCACAAGCCACACAGTAAAATTAACAATTTTTCTCCAAAATAATACTAACTCTTCCACTTGCACATCTACATCTACGTATTAATTAAATATTTTTTTAAAAAAATCCATTTATCATGCCACTTGAAATATATATTTTTCAGCAATAAATTTTAAATGTCATGATAATTAATGACATAGAAATCATTTTCAAATCTATATAATCTAAAATTCAAATGAAATTCGATTTATTTTTTAAAAATTATGATCTTTCTTTGACTTAATATTGTTTTAATTTCAAATCTAAAAGATTTTGATTTTGAATTCGTACCACAACTCAATTAACAAAAATAAAATAAAACTTGCAAAATAACATTGGATAGGGTTAACAATTAAATAACCATAATATTGTACATATAAAACGGTGACAAAGTGCACAAAGTGTACAGTATGACAATACATGAAGGCCAGCTCCAAGCACATCCCACTTTTCCCACCTCAACTAAAATTACAATAATTCAACATTAATTAATGATACAAACATTTAATTTTGTAATTGTAATTATAATATTATATTATACTATTATTAATTATTATGTGCTCTTGATCTCCAAAAAGGTTGTGATCAGTAATTTAATCTCTTTCCATTATACTCTGATACACTCAGAAACCAGAGGTTGCTGATTGGATTGTAGAGAGAATCCAGGGTTTGCAAGCCAACAACTTACACCATCAGAAGATCTTGACCATCCATTTGTCTATCCATTTTCATGCATGAAGGAGAGAGAAATTGTAATATTCTGCTTTTCTTTTTCTTTTTCACTCATTACTTTACTGTTTGAGTTTGATTAGAAGAGGAGCCATTAACAGTAGCACGTGAATTTCTCTGTGATTTTCCTGCCTTCTTGTTCTCTGCTTTTGTTCCTGGTTGCCTTACTTTCACTCCTCTTATCAACTGTTTATCATCAATTTTTAATTAATTAATTAATTATATAATTAGCTAAGAGTACTTTTAGAAATAATTAAAAAAAAAAGATTGTAACAAGTGCTGACATATTTGCCACACTTGACATCTGAGTAGATGACGATGAAATCTCCTTCTTGGAGTCCATTTGTTCTCACAAAATCTCCTAAATCCAAAAAAAAGGAATAACGAAGATCAGATGGAAATATATGAAATTAAAAGAAGAATCTAGAAAAATTAATGAAAAAATGTCAGTAATTTAAAAAAAAAAAATCAAATATGGATACCCACCTGTGTTTTCTAGGAGATACATCCTGCTTTTGTTGTTGGGCCAGAATCTGAAACTCCAGGAGAAAAATTAAAGGAGAAAGGGTAGTGATTTAGTTTTGCAAAAATCAAGAAATGAGAAAATTCAAGAATCAGTAGCTAGTTCTAAAAAGAAAATTTGAGGAAAGTAGAGAAAATCAAGAATGGACATTAACTAGTTAATTTTGTAAGAATCAAGAAATATATAAAATCTAGAATACCTATAACGCATGTTCCAAACACGAGATGTCCCTATGTCTTCCATTGCAATGGAAATTCCATCTCTTGCTTCCAGTTCTGGAAGATGAGTTTCTGCTTCTTTCTACAATAATAATAATAATAATAATAATAATAATAATAATAATAATAATAATAATAATAATAATTCAAAAAATTCAAAAAATTCAAAATGGAAAATCACAAAATATAATAACTGAAATAAATAAATAATCAAATAATTATGATATAATATATACCTTGGGCAACACTATCCTCCCCAAATTACCCACATCACTCTGCTTCAACACTTTCTGAAGAAGAAATCTCAAGTTCTTCTCTGGTTTCCAACCCTGAATAGAACAAAAGCGATTACATATATATATATATATATATATAATAAAAACAAAAAAATCAATCGATCTGCCATTATTCATAATTTATCACTTTACTCCTAAATCTACAGTTAAATATTATTATCTAAGAAAATATCAGAGAATCCCAGCAATGAAGACAATCTAACAGACACCAAAATAATTAACCCCACCTGTCGCCTCTCTGATGCCGCTTGGCGCTGATGAGTCTGATGGGTTTGCAATGCCGGTCGTTCTACTGAATGAACCACCGGCGATGCTGCTTCCATAGGAACAACTGGCGCTGTCGAAACAGCAGGATGAGGTAAAGCCGCCGCAGCTGTCGGCCAATAAACCCAATTACCAGGATTAGGTGGTTGAGCTGCTGGCGGAATATTATCATTTCCCAGCCTTGCATGGTGGTCTACCGCATTACTCTGGTTTTGGCTTTGATTGTTGTGATTCCTGTGGTGAGATAGAAATCTTCTCTGTCTAGCCATTCTCTTTTTTCTCGCTTCCTTTGTAGCCGATGAGCCCAACCTCACAAACCTATCGCCAACTTGGCTAGGGAGATACTGACATGGGTAGTGATTTCCATAACCTGTAAAAACAGATGGATGAGTCGGAACTGAAACCGGCTGGAGATTATTATTGTCTGGAAATGAAGTGTAATGGGAAGCTAACGCCAATTGTGATGTAGACCAGGACTGGGCCGAATCAAGCATCTGATATTCTGATGATTGTGGCGGTGGAGGTGGTGGTGGTGGGTAAGAGTGGCCAGCCATATTAGAAGCTCCAGGAGCATACGAGTCACCCATATACCCTACCATGGGTGAAAACCCCGGCATGACTGTTGCTGGATCGCCAACAAAAGGTGAAGGTGTAAACCAAGGTGACGGAGAAAAACAAGAATTTGATTGGTGGTGGTGATGATGATGATCTGGTGGGATAGAATTACAATTCATATTAGGGTTTGGGTTAGGGTTTTGCAAAGGGTCTTGACATTGATAAGCAATATAATTATTATTACTACTACTATTATTATGATTATCGAATGAAGATTCTTTAACCCGTCTTTTTTGAAGATGATTTGTTTGAACCCATTCAAGAATGAGTTTTAACAATTGCTTCATAGCTTCTTTACCACCACCCAAACGTCTAGCAGCACACTCGATAGTAGCTTTCTTGATTTTGACTTTCCTCAAGTCTTCAGCAGATACAGTTTCTTTATTGCTCTTTAGCCATTCCAAGAACACCATGGCTAGATCTTCTGAAGCTCCTTCTCCTCCTCCTTGCTGTTGGGTTTCTTCTCCAGTTCCTGTTTGCATGTTTAAGTTTTCGTTCATCTGTTGCATCAGCAGCTCTGGTTGTGGTTTCTCTTCTTGATGAAACTCTTCCAAGAAATTCTCATCAGCTTGAAATATAGAAGAGGGGTCAAAAAATTCATTATTGTCAATCAGGTCCATATACCCGAAAGTCTCCAAACTCATGCAACCAATATCTTCTAATCCTTGATCAAATTGATCAAGTGGTTGAGCAATCTCCATAGAAGCAGTAGAAGACAAAGCTGCTGTGGATGCTTCTACTTGATCATATTGACTAATATTATCAGTATTATGTTGATAATGATAATGATCATGGAGATGATCATAATTATCCTTTTTATCATCTTCATCCTCTGCATCTGACTTCAAAACGGCCCAAGAAACAGCACATGAAGATGATGAAGCTGAAGAAGATGACGATGAAGAAGCCATTGCCTTAACAGTAGCTGGAGTTGAAGAAGACGAAGAAGATGATGACATGCAAGGGAAATCTGGAAGAGGAGGGAAATCACCATAAAAGATTGAAGAATCATTAATGTCTGATAGATCTTCTTGTTCTCTCTCTAACCACATCTCTCTTTCTTCCTTCATAGCATCATCCATAGTATCAAAACCACTCGTAGGTTTGTTACATTTTCTTGATCTTCACCATGCAAGTGCAAACTCTTCATTTTTACACAAGAAAATTTTCAGAAAAAAAAAATTCCAACTTGGAGAATATATATATATATATATATATATATTGAGCTCTGTTGTTTGCAGATAGATTCAGAAAGAGAGAAAAATAAAATAAATAAACAAAAGAGAAGGGATAATAGAGTTAATTTTCATGTGTACGGATAAGTGCAAAGAGAAAGATTGTATCTGATAAAGGAAGCAGAACAAAGAAAAGGGCCCGCTTTTGATATGTCAATTACTCTACAAATACGCAACATAAACCATCTGACCCCATTTTTTTTTTCTTTTCTTTTCTATCTATCTATCAATATCACCAAACAAACACTAAAGATGGATAACATAAACTATTTAAAGCCTCTTCCAAGAAAGCGACTACTCTTCTCTTAATCATACAATTGGCTCAAACCCCACTATAATTACTCCATAATTATAAACATAATTTGAGATTTTTGTGTATAAAAATGAAAATCAATCTGTCTAGAAAAATGGGTATGATCGATCAGTGATATGTAGTAGTTGAGAAGAGCAAGTATGGAGAAAACCTGAAAACTGAAAGCAGGATGCAGCCCAGAAACAAATAAAAGGGGCATGTGTAATCTAGTCCGTTCCGGAGACTTTCAATTAAAATTTTCTAACCTTCCCTTCAAAACAAGTTAAAATAATTGTTCGGTTGTTTTATGCAGAATTCAATTAAGCTAAAAGAGAGAAATTGAAGTTGGCAGTTTTAGAGAGAAAGGGGAAAAAAGAAAAACCACTCGTGCCGCTAGTTTCTCAGGCTTACCCCGGATTTTGTGCCATTCGCCATACGTTCCCTCCTCAATGGTTTAACTCAGCGGTGCCACTGCCTTTACTTGTTTCTACTTTAAGGATTACTAGACAAACAGGGCATTTGTTTCTTTTATTTTTCTTTTTTCTTTTTCACTAAGCCCTCGTCGTCAACGATAATTCAATAATTTATATTATTATATAATATTTAACCATTCAATAAAATGATACAAAAGCAATTATATCTTTTATATAGTGGTAAATTATGTTTAATTTATCACACTAACCATCTTTAATATATTATATACACATAAAAACACTAAAGAATAAAAAGAAAATATAAATTATCATGTAATATGCTATACAAATATCACACACATATACATATAGTTACTTAATTTTCTTTAAATTATTTATATCATCCATAATTTGTTATTTAAATTATTAATGTATGAATATTAGCCTAGATTTCACATTAAATCTAAATTTTTTAATTGAAACTATTAATATATAAAAATAAGAAATTATATATATATTTAATAAATTAATAATTATTAACGAATTTTTATTTGAAATTATGAGTATATGAAGATAAAATGTAATATATTTAATAAATTATAAACATATCAATAGAAAAAATTCTATAAATAATAAATTTATTGATTGAAATTTTTAATTGATGTACATAATTGAAAATAAATAGTTTAAATATTCATATTTATAACAAAATCATATATTTAATCTCAATAATTATTTATAGCATTCTAAATTGTAATACTATAAAAATATTATATTTGTACACCGCAGGCTCATGACTAATTTGAAATAAAATTAACGATACAAATCAGCAAACCGCAATCAACGGTAATTTAATTATTTATAATCATATTAAATATATTGTATTTAATAATTCAATCATTAAAATTTGATTATGTTGTACAATTATAATTTTTTATATATTCAATGTCAAATTATGTTATTTTATACATATTGCTTTTACATTAATATAGTCGCTATTGCATATAACATAGATATTAACAAGAATAATATAGATAATTATTGAAATTTTATAAGCATTTTTATTATATTTAAATAAAAGTTGTATATATGCATTATAAAATATTAATTATCAATTTCATATTTTAATTATTTTTTTACAATTTCGTGTAATGATATATTTTCCTTTTTGGAATCATGTTGAAATTCAGTGTCTTTCTTTATAAAAACTAATGGTTCAGACTCAAAGTTAAAAAATATTAATGTTGTAACAGAAGCAAGCTGATGGCAGTGGAACTATCAAGCGCTACTTTTATTTATCAAATATTTACGGGGATTTAATTGAAAAGTGAGAATGAAAATAAAAATAAATTATTTCTATTAATATTATTTAGTTGGATAAAATAGATGAAGTAATAGAAATTTTATTATCCTATAAAAGATAATTAGTTATTATTTATTTCTCCTTTATTAATCAATTTTGATTTTTTATAAAATTAAAAATTAAAAAATATATTTTTTTATAGAATAAAATCAAAATTCAATTTTATTTTAGAATAAAATAAATATAATTAATTTGATTTTTTCTTATTATGAATATCTTATTTATTTTAAATAAATAAATTTAAAATTTTGTTTTTTAATAAAATTAAATTATATTTTTAAAATAAAATATAATAAATTTAATCTTTTTTATCATTTTTTTCTAATTATAATATCTTTGAATTTTTAAATAAATAAATAATTTTATTTTTTCTTACCAAAATTAAATTAATTTTTGAATTTTTAAAATAAAATATAATACAATCATTTTTTTATTTTTTAATCATAATATTTTTGAATTTTTTAAATAAAATAATTTTTTTATATAATTAAACCATTTTTATTTTTATGAGAACTTAAATTAAGGGAAAAATAATGCATTTTAGTTATTTATTATGATATTTTTTTTAATAATATTTGATTTGTAAATGTTAAAACACTTCAAATTGTTATTAATTTTGATTCCAATTCTGTTATAATCCAAATGACTTTAAAGGAAATCAAATTTTAATTTCAGAGTAAATAAAATAAAAAAATAAATAGTTATTCATATTTCGATTATGTTTTATTTCAATTAAACGTCACCTTATAGTGTTTAGCTTCAAAAGCTAATGAAGAGAAACCCTAATAAAACTAATGGCTAACAGGATTCGAATTCACAATTTTTTTTAATAAATAAGAGCAAATTTAATTACTTATGATTTTATAATATGTATAATAAGAAATTTTATATTATTAATGTTTGAAGTTTTAAAAATAAATCATAATTAATACCTAGATTATTTTTTGACCCAATAAATTTTTAAATTTTTAAATCAGTTTTATGTAAATGGATTCTCAATTTTGAGGGTATTGATTATGCCCTAAGCAGGCCATCCACGCAAAAATTAATTGTTAGCTACATCATTTTTTGATATTGTGAAAAAAATTGCAATCTTGCAACTCAAATTTTTGGAATGAGGCCCATTTTCTGCAGAGTCAGCACTCCCATGAATGGTAAACAGTTCAAACAATTTATATAAAATCATCTTAAAATTTAAGAGATAAAAAAAATTGTCAAAATATCAATATAGCAATTTTATAATGTTCTGATAGCAGGGATATAATTTTTCTTTATATTAAATTAATCAAGCACTCGCATGTTATGCAAATTTATTTTTTATTTAACTTATACTCTAAATATTGTAACACATATAAATTATATTATTATTATTTTATTAGATTTGAATATGATTTTTAAATATATTTTAAATTATATAAATAAAATATTTTAGTAAGTAAAATATAAAATGATATTGAATATATTATTAATTTGTAATAAATTTTAATTGAACCTATAAAGATATAAATATAAAAAATAAATAAAATAGCTTCATATAAATTTAAAAATTAGCACATTGCAGAAATTTAAAAAAAACATATATTATAATAAATAACTTAGAAATTGATTTTTATCCCATATTTTATATAAATTTAAGTTTTTAAATTTCAAATAATAAAAAAAGTGCTCTTCATTAAAAATGTAAAATATTTAGCTTGGTTCTATAGCAATATTTGTCTACTTCCTAATTAATATTATGTCAATATTTAAAAAAATGAAAATAATGTTCTTAATAAAAATATATTAACATTCTTTTTTCTATATTAATGTGTTATATTTTTATTGGAGGAGAGTATATATTCTCTTATAAAATTATTTTAATTCAAATCAAAATTAATTGGTATCATATATATATCTATGAAAAAAATAGTATTTTTCCAATCTTGAACAGTTGCATCCAATTTCAATTTTGTTCAGTTGTGCGTATAACAAGGCAATAGATCCAAACTATAGATGAAATTTCAATTAATGAAAAAAGGAAAAATTAAAAATGTATATTGAATTATGAAAAACTTTGTCGGTAGTTTAATAGTTTTTTTTTTTTTTTGCTTAAAGCAAATTAGCAATGCTATTATATTTCTATGGATATGTATCATCCATTATCCCTTTTCGATTTATCTTTAATTTTACATTATTATTCAAAGCATTATCGATTATCTAGACGTCTCTCTACATATAATAAAATATAAATGGTTTGACTTTATTTAATTTATTTATCATGCACGTATAAACACAGGCGAAGCTACATACCTGAGAAGGAGGATAGCTCTCTTCTTTTTTTTTTTTAATTTTTTTTATATATATGTATATATATTATTAAAATTTTTAAAATATTAAATTGTCTCTCTTTAAATTTATATTATTTTTAATATATATATATAATATTTTTATTTTGTCATTTTCACTAAAAAAAATTGACTCGGTCCCTATATTTAAATATTAAGATTGATTTGCATTTGGACTCACATGAGCATCTCCAATGCAATAAAAGTTGAATAATTTTTTTTATTATTTAAATTTAGAAGAGCGAATTTGTTTTTTTTTATTTATAATTTCTTATGTAAGATTTTTATAATTTTTTTATTTGTTATATTTTTAATTAATAAAATTATATTTTTTATATTTATGAATTAATTAAAATATTTTTATTATTTACGTAAAAAAATTCTTTAGGAGCACTTATTGGACAGGTTGCATATTCGATAGTTTACAGTTCACCTAAAAGTCAGAGAGTTTATTCTCACTGGACATGCGATTAAGATGGTTTGTTCCAAGAATAGAATTAAAATGATTTTTACACTACGTTCGGACCGGACATATAAAAATGGAATATAAATTTTTACACTTATTTAAAAAAGAAGTGCATAAATTGAATGAATAAGAAGAAAGGATAAGTCTTATTTTTCTTAACTCGTTAAATAGTAAAAAAATTTTATATTTCAAATTGAAGTATAAGCGAGGAAAAATAAATTAATAAGTTTTAAAAAATAGTGATTTGATTTTTTTATCCTTTTAAATTAGATTCTTATTTTATAATATGATAAATATTTTTGTAATTTTCATATTTCTTATTAGTTCTTTAATGAATGTATATTTACTTTCCTCCTAAATAAGGTTAAGTTTTTACTTTTTTTCCTCTCCCTTTCCTATCATTACCTTCCTCTCCCCCTTAAGTGTTGATATTTTAAGAATTTATTTAAAAACATATAATATTTTCTCCATTTCAAATTTATAATTTTAAATTAATAACTACACTTTTTTATTTGTATACTAAAATAAGAATTTAATATCAATATATATATATATAATTATATTTCCAACGAAAATAATTGTTTGTTATAAAAAATGAAAATAATTTTTTAAATTATTATAAAATAAAAAATATGTATGTCAATTCAAAATGGATAGAGAATTTTATTAATTTTTTAGATATATTCAAATTTACAACAATTACTTTATTTAGTGTAAAGTACATTAATTTAAGGAAGCTATAGTTCAGAGTTTATATAATATCTTCTTTACTTATTTATCCTAATCAAATATATTAAAAATTTAAGTAAAATTAGTTTTCATTATATATTTTTTTTTAAAAATACAACTATGTAGTTTTCCGTAGAATATTAAATGATAGATCCATAATTAATTTATTTTTAAGAAGATATATGAATTAAAAAAAATTAAAATTCTCATTATATAATTTTCAATTTTAAATTCTCAATAAATGGAATATTGCTCCGTCTATTTCTTTTTAGCTATCTATTTAATGAATTCATTTTATTCACAAAAAAAGTATTTATTTAAAAAAAAGGATGTAATTATCTATTTTATTCCAATATTATAATTACTAATTTGATTCTCAAAATATTTCAAACTTTATTTTTTCAAGCCTTAGCAACTTGCTTATTAGATACTCCTTCTTTATTTTAATCAACTCAGTATTGTTATAGTTTTTCCAATTATTTCAACATTCAAAATAGTCTTTCATGTTTCATTATAAATTTAAAATTAGACCAATTATGTTATCAATCTCTGAAGACGGAGATGAAAATTTAATTGAAAGAATAATTTAAAACTCAATAAATATTGAAGACTAACACAAGTTGAAGATTTCATGAAGATAGATTCTAATAAGATTTTGTTTGAAGCTTTGAGAAATAATATTAAAATTATATATAAGTCTGAGCTGTATAAGGATAACATTATTTTTAAGAATTATTTGCAAGAGATGCAAATATTGTTGAAAATTAAACTTGCTATTTTTAATAATTTATTTTTAATCAATTATTCTTTTTAATGGGTTATTATGTATTTGTGATTAAAAGTCTTTCATTAAATAGTATTTTGTTATTTTAGTTTTCTATTTTTGTAATTCTTATGTAATATAAATACGTAAGAAGCAAATTGTATTTCATAAAATAGAGAATAAAAAATATATAATAATTTGAGGTTTTCAATTCCTCTTCCTTTATTTTTTCCTTTTCTTTTTATTTGTATAAAGCCCACCACCTTCCAACAAAGTGGTATCAGAGCCTAGATCATAAGAATGTCTTCAAATACAAAAAATCTTTCTTTCCAATACCCTCAACTCACCAAACTCAATTATGAAAATTGGGCACTTCGAATGAAGGCCATTCTTGGTGCTCAAGGTGTTTGGGATGTCGTCGATAAAGGTTACGTGGAACCTGAAAATGTGGCAGTCTTAGAACAAGCTGCGAGAGATGTTTTGGAGAAAGAAAGAAAGAAGGATCAATGTGCACTAACTATCATTCATCAAGGCTTGAATGATGAGATGTTTGAGAAAATTGCTAATGAGACAAACTCTAAGCAAGCATGGGAAACTCTTCGAAATTCTGTCATGGGAGTAGACAAAGTGAAGAAGGTGTGTCTTCAAACTCTAAGGACTGAGTTTGAATCTCTTGTAATAAAAGAAAGTGAATCCATTTCGAATTACTTCACAAGAGTCCTGGCAGTAGTAAACCAAATGAAGAGACTTGGAGAAAAGTTGGAAGATGTTCGTGTTATAGAAAAGATCATTCGCTCCCTTAATTTTAAATTTGATCATATTATGGTGGCAATCGAAGAATCAAAGATTTGGAGGCTATGTCCATTGATGAATTAAATAGATCTTTACGGGCTCATGAAGAAAGAATGAATAGAGGTAAGCAAGAGCAAATAGAGCATGCCTTGCAAGCAAAACTTTCACTAAATAATAGAGGAGAAGTTGGTGAAAGTAGTAGAAGAGGCCGAGGACGTGGAAGAAGTCGAGGCCAAGGAAGAGGATATAGCCGAGGAAGAGGGAGAGATGAGCAAAATTCTTATGAGAGAAGAAATCAAAATTATTTCAGAGGTCGTGGAAGAGGAAGAGCAAGAGGCAATTTTGAGAGGAACAATGAAGTGAAAGTTGATAAGACCCACATTGAATGTTATTCATGTGGAAAATATGGACATTACTCTTGGAAATGTCAAACTAAGAAAGAAGAGGAGACTAAACTTGTTATACAAGAAGAAGATTTGGAGGAGCCAACTCTATTTCTTACATTTAATGAAGATCGAAAAAGTGAAAGTAGTACATGGTACTTGGACAATGGAGCAAGTAACCATATGACCGGCGATAAAAATAAATTTGTAGAACTCAACACCAATGTGACTGGAAATGTACGATTTGGTGATGAGTCAAAGGTGGAGATCAAAGGCAAAGGCATAATTTTATTTGAGCTAAAGAATGGAAGTCATAAACTCCTTCATAATGTTTATTACATACCAAAAATGAAAAATAATATTTTGAGTATTAGGCAATTAATGGAGAACGGTTGTAAAATAGTCATGGAAGATCGTTATCTTTGGCTCAGAGATAAAGAAAGAAGACTGATTGCTAAAGTTTTAATGACAAGAAATCGTATGTTCTTATTAGATATGAAGACAAATGAAGCCATATGTTTGAAAGCTTGTATGAAAGATCCATCCTAGATGTGGCATATGCGATATGGGCACTTGAACTTTGAAGGCCTTAAAGACTTGGGAATGAAGCACATGGTGAAAGGAATTCCAAAAATTGACCATCCAAGTCAATTATGTGAAGCATGTTTACTTGGAAAGCATTCAAGAAAGAGTTTTCCAAAGCAATCTGATTCAAGAGCTACCAAGCCACTACAATTGATTCATGCAGATGTTTGTGGACCAATTAAACCAGAATCGCTTGGTAAAAGCTCTTATTTTTTGCTTTTTATTGATGATTATTCACGAAAAACTTGGGTTTATTTCTTGAAGCATAAAAGTGAAGCATTTGAAGTCTTCAAAAAGTTCAAAGCCCGTGTAGAAAAGGAGAGCAATTATGAGATCAAATCTTTGAGAACTGATAGAGGCGGTGAATTCACTTCTAATGAGTTTAAAACATTTTGTGATGCACATGGAATTCGTCGTCCTATGACTGTTCCTAGATCGCCACAACAAAATGGAGTTGTTGAAAGAAAGAATCGGACGATTCTTAATATGGCGTGGACAATGTTAAAAAGTAAATTGATGCCAAGAGAGTTTTGGGCAGAAGCAGTTGCATGTGCAGTATATCTCTCTAACCGTTCACCTACTAAAAGTTTGAATAAAGTGACACCTCAAGAAGCATGGAGTAGAAAGAAGCCAAATGTGTCACATTTACGAGTATTTGGCTCTATAGCCTATGCTCAAGTTCCAGAACAAGAGAGAACAAAGCTTGATTATAGAAGCAAGAAACTCATTTTTATTGGCTATGATGAGAACTCAAAAGGCTATAAGCTTTTTGATCCAAACAATAACAAAATCTTAGTAAGCAGGGATGTTGAATTTCAAGAAGATGCAACTTGGGACTGGAATGCAAAAGAATGAGTTGCTTATGATTTTCTTCCATATTTTAATGAAGAAGAAAATCTACCACAAGAAGATCAAGGTGAAATTGCAGATCCAACAACACCTACTCCATCTCCTGCAATATCAATAGGAGCTTCTCCTTCATCAAGCTCAAGTGAAGGTCCTCGAAGATATCGTAGCCTTGCAGACCTTTATGAAGAAACTAACATAATAGATGATGAAAATTTGTTGTGTCTATTCTCTAATGATGAGCCTTCAAGCTTTAAAGAAGCTGTGAAAGATAAAAAATGGATTTAAGCCATGGAGGAAGAAATTCAAGCTATTAAGAGAAACAATACTTGGGAGCTAGCATCACTTCCAAGTAGACATCAAGCAATCGGAGTTAAATGGGTGTATAAAGTCAAAAAGAATTCCAAAGGTGAAATCGAAAGATATAAGGCGAGACTTGTTGCTAAAGGTTATAAGCAACAACAAGGCATTGATTATGATGAAGTTTTTGCTCCAGTTGCTCGATTGGAGACAATTCGCCTGTTATTATCACTTGCAGCACAGAACCGGTGGAAAATCCATCAAATGGATGTGAAATCTGCATTTTTAAATGGTTATCTTGAAGAAGAGGTTTATGTTGAACAACCTATGGGTTTTATTATTGAAAACTCTGAAGATAAGGTGTTAAGATTGAAGAAAGCCTTATATGGATTAAAGCAAGCACCACGAGCTTGGAATAGCCGTCTTGATCAGTACTTGCAGGAAAATGGTTTCACAATGTGCGATCATGAATATGCACTCTATGTGAAAAAGGAGGAGAAAGACCTATTATTTATTTGTATCTATGTGGATGATCTTATTTTCACAGGAAACAATCAAATAATGTTTGATGATTTCAAGAAGGCTATGGCTCGAGAATTTGAAATGAGTGATATGGGACTTATGTCATATTATCTTGGAATAGAAGTCAAACAGAAGGATGATGGAATTTTCATTTCACAAGAAGCTTATATGAAGAATTTGCTTAAAAAGTTCAACATGCTAGATTGTAATCCCGTTAACACACCAATGGAGTGCGGTGTAAAACTTTCTAAGGAGGAAGAAGGAGTGCAAAAGGTTAATCCAACATTGTTCAGAAGTCTAGTTGGAAGTTTAAGGTATCTTACTTGTACTAGACCTGATATTTTATTTTCAGTTGGACTTGTCAGTCGCTTTATGAAAAATCCAACAGAAACACACATGAAAGTTGCAAAGAGAATTATCCGTTATCTAAAAGGCACTCTTGATTATGGAATTTTTTATTCGCCTTCAAAGGAATTTAATCTGACTGGATATTGTGATAGTGACTATGGTGGAGACATTGATGATAGAAAGAGTACAACTGGGTTTATTTTCTTTTTGGGAAATAATGCTATTTCCTGGTGCTCTAAGAAACAACCTATAGTTACTCTTTCAACCTGTGAAGCTAAGTATATTGCTGGCACTGCTTGTGCATGTCATGCAATTTGGTTAAAAATATTATTAAAGGAACTTTATTTTGAGAATAACGAGCCAGTAAAAATTAGAATGGATAATAAATCAGCCATTGCTCTAGCAAAGAATCCAGTATTTCATGATCGAAGTAAGCATATTGAGACAAAATATCATTTCATTCGTCAGTGCATTGAGAACAAACAAGTAGAAGTAGAGTACGTGAAGTCACTTGATCAAGTTGCTAATATTTTTACAAAATCGCTCAAATATGACACTTTTCAAAAAATGAGAATGATGATTGGCGTTGAAAAAATATCAAGTTTACGAGGAGATGTTGAAAATTAAACTTGCTATTTTTAATAATTTATTTTTAACCAATTATTCTTTTTAATGGGTTATTATGTGTTTGTGATTAAAAGCCTTTCATTAAATAGTATTTTGTTATTTTAGTTTTCTATTTTTGTAATTCTTATGTAATATAAATACGTAAGAAACAAATATTATTTCATAAAATAGAGAATAAAAAATATATAATAATTTGAGGTTTTCAATTCCTCTTCCTTTATTTTTTCTTTTTCTTTTTATTTGTATAAAGTCCACCACCTTCCAACAAATATTCTCTAGGATAAAAAAGACTCTTTTAGTTTTTAGAACAGTAAGAATATTTAGATATTAATGTAGCCTATAACAGAGAAGAAGACAGCAAGCACAGAGAAGGAGAAATAATTTTCTGCTAATTTTTTAGCTTCATATAGTAACTGGTATTTATAGGCAAAAATATAAATGTATTTGTGGAAGTTTTTGAGAAGAAATAGTAGAAAAGATTGCCACTAAGGTTAGCTTCATATAGGCATTGGAATTTATAGGCAAGAATATAAACATTTTTGTAAACGTTCTTGAGAAGAAACAGGAGAAAAGAGTGCTACCAACGTTAGCTTCATATAGTCATTGGTATTTATGGGCAAAAATACGAATGTTTCTATAAAAGTTGGTTGTATAACGGAATTATAGCAGTAAAAAAAATAAACACTTTAAGATAAGGGCCGAAAATACCCTCCATCAAATTTTTTAAAATTTTTATTTTTTAGTAGGAGTTTTGAGTCATTTTATTATAAATTCATTATAAATTATGTAAAATTTATAAATTCATAATAAACTCATAAAAATTTAATATTTTAGTAAATATTTTATAAATTATAATATTATGATAATAATTTATAAATTTTGTAAATTTAGAATTATTTTTAATTTTTCTTATATTTTTGTTAAAAATCCAATAATAAAAAGTGGTTTTATATTAGGTCTAAGGAGAAAAATCTACCAATTTCTAGATGAATTAGGCTCTTAGCACACTTTTCATACACATGAAGCTTACCTCTCTTTTTAATCCTTTTATAAGCGCATAAGTATAAAATAGTATATAAAGATGATGCAGGTTATGTAATTTTACATTGTGGAATTCCTTTCTTTTGATCAAACACTTTACATATGTGTTCCAACATGAAGTACTTGTTGAGTAAATTGCAAAGTAAAAAATGGAGGTGCCTAATTTTTTGTTAAAAATGGAGGTGCCTAACCATTATTAAATTTCACCAATCCAATTTTTGAAGCCTATATAAATCCCTTATATCTCATTTGGAAGATCATCCCAAAAATTAGAGAATTTGAGAGTTTAAGAGAAAAGCTTTAGAAAAAGCTTGTAAAGAATTTTTTTTTGTGAAAAAAAATTCTTAGGTGTAATTGGGTGTGGGTTGTGAGTGTTGTAAATATTTTATGTAATTTTTCTCCTTTTAGTAAAAAGATCTGCAGCATGTCCGGAGACGTAGGCACAATTGGCCGAACTCCGTTATCAATTTTGTGTGTGTATTATTTTTGTTATTATTTCTCATTCTCTAGAATATAATTTATAAGAAAATCTGTGTAATTTTCCCAACAACTGGTATCAGAGCTGCTGGTTGTGAATTCTGTTAATTTTCTATGAGTGGTTTGCAAGAATTGTCAGAAAAGATCCAGAGAAAATTAGATTCGAGTGGGAGTGATGGCTGCAGATGAAGGAAAGGTGAAAATTGAAAAATTCGATAGTACAGACTTTGGTTTTTGGAAGATGCAGATCGAAGATTATCTGTATCAGAAAAATCTTTATCAATCTCTTTCTGATAAGAAGCCAGATGATATGAAGGAAGAAGATTGGAAACTTCTAGATAGACAAGCTCTCGGAGTTATCCGATTGACGTTATCCTGTAATGTTGCTTTCAACATACCAAAAGAAAAGACCACGACAGGACTTATGAAGGCTCTCTCTAGTATGTATGAAAAGCCATCAGCCTCTAACAAAGTTCACTTGATGAGGCGGTTATTTAATTTGCGGATGACGGAAGGCGTATCGGTAGCTCAATATCTAAATGAACTCAATACAGTAACAACCCAATTGAGTTCAGTTGGGATCGAATTTGATGAAGAAATACGAGCATTAATACTTTTGTCTTCTTTACCAGAAAGTTGGAATGCTACTGTCACGGCTGTGAGTAGCTCATCGAGAAGCAATAAGTTGAAATTTGATGATGTTCGTGATCTGGTTCTCAGTGAAGAGATTCGACGGAGAGAGTCGGGTGAATCATCAACCTCTTCAGTTTTGCATACAGAGTCAAGAGGAAGAAATTCAACCAGAGAAAATGGGCGTGGCAAATATCGTGGTAGATCAAAGAGCAGAAGGTCCAAATCTAGAAATCTCAATAATTCACAAAGCTCGAAGACTATTGAGTGTTGGAACTGTGGGAAGACTGGACACTATAAAAATCAATGCAAGAGTGCATCGAAGGACCAGGAGCCGAAGATAGAGGCAAATATTGCTTCCACCTTAGGAACAGATGATGCGTTGATATGCTCTTTGGAGAGCAAAGAGGAGTCTTGGGTATTAGACTCTGGAGCATCATTCCATGCCACTTCTCAAAAGGAATTCTTCGAGAGGTATGTCCCTGGAAACATTGGAAATGTATATCTTGGTGATGATCAACCTTGTGATATTATTGGTAAAGGTGTAGTGAATATTAAGTTGAATGGGTCTATTTGGGAGTTGAAGGATGTCAGACATATTCCTGACCTGAGAAAGAACTTAATCTCAATAGGGCAGTTGGCTAGTGAAGACTACACTACAATCTTTTATGGTGATGATTGGAAGATTTCAAAGGGGGCAATGACTATTGCTCGGGGCAAAAAGAGTGGTACTCTTTACATGACAGTAGGAGCATGCTGTTCAATTGCAGTTGCAGCAGAAAATGAAAATTTTAATTTGTGGCACAAGAGACTTGGCCACATGAGTGAGAAAGGGATAAAAATTATACACTCAAAGGGAAAACTTCCAGGTCTACAGTTAGTTGACATAGACATGTGCGAAAGTTGCATACTTGGAAAGCAGAAGAGGGTCAGCTTTCAGACAAGTGACAGAACACCAAAGAAAAAAAGACTAAAGCTCATTCACTCTGATGTTTGGGGACCAACAGCAACTTCATCCATAGGTGAAAAATACTATTTCGTGACTTTCATCGATGATCACTCTCGGAAAGTATGTGTTTACTTTCTAAAGCATAAATCTGAAGTGTTTGAGACTTTCAGGAGATGGAAAGCTATGGTGGAAAATGAGACAAATTTAAAGATTAAAAGGCTCAGAACCGACAATGGAGGTGAATATGAAGATATCAGATTCAAGAAGTTCTGCTATGAGCACGGAATTAGAATGAAGAGAACCGTGCCGGGTACTCCTCAACACAATGGTGTAGTTGAGCGTATGAATCGAACATTGACAGAAAGAGCCAAAAGCATTCGTATACAGTCAGGTCTACCGAAATACTTCTGGGCAGAAGCAGTCAACACAGCAGCTTACTTGATTAACCTTGGTCCATCGGTTCCATTGGACCATAAAATACCAGAAGAGGTATGGAGCGGAAAAGAGATAAAACTATCACATCTAAAAGTTTTTGGTTGTGTAGCATATGTGCATATTAGTGATCAAGATAGGAATAAGCTTGATCCCAAATCTAAAAAATGCATCTTCATCGGCTATAGTGAGGATGAGTTTGGCTATCGTATTTAGGATGACAAAAACAAGAAGGTGATTCACAGCAGAGATGTGATTTTCAATGAAAAAGTGATGTACAATGACATATATAAATATGATACCAACAACACAGAGCAAAGTGAGCCAGTGTTTGCAGATATAGATGATGTCCCAGAAAGTCCCGTGATGGAGCCGATTGTAGTAAATCCTCATCAAAAGGAACTCGTTGGGCAAAATAGTGTGAAGCAATCCAACACACTGCAACCTCCTACTCCAGCTCCTATATTGAGAAGGTCTTCTTGGCCTCATGTGCCTAACAAGAGATACATGAATTATTTATTGCTCAATGATCAAGGAGAGCCTGAATGCTATGATGAAGCTTGTTAGACTAGAGATGCTAACAAGTGGGAATTTGCCATGAAAGACGAGATGAAGTCTCTGATCTCTAACCAGACATGGGAACTAGTTGAGTTACCCATGGGGAAGAAGGCACTTTACAACAAATGGGTGTATTGGGTAAAAGAGGAGTTTGATGGTTCAAAGAGATACAAAGCCCGATTAATTGTCAAAGTGTTCCAGCAGAATGAAGGAATGGACTACACCGAAATTTTTGCTCCTGTTGTAAAGCTCAATACTATCAGATCAGTGTTGAGCATTGTTGCTATTGAAGATCTTCATCTTGAACAATTAGATATAAAGACTGCATTTCTTCATGGAGATTTAGATGAAGAGATGTATATGCACCAGCCAGAATATTTTCAAGAAAAGGAAAGGAAAACATGGTGTGCAGACTTAAAAAGAGCTTGTATGGACTAAAACAAGCCCCAAGACAGTGGTACAGAAAGTTTAACGGCTTCATGCATAAGGAATGATTCCAAAGGTGCAATGCTGACCACTGTTGCTACTTCAAGAGATATAACTCCAGTTATATTATTTTACTACTTTATGTATATGACATGTTAGTAGCAGGTTTAGATATGAAGGATATCAAAAGGTTGAAGCAACAATTGTCAAAGAAATTTGACATGAAAGACTTAGGTCCAGCAAAAAGGATTATTGGAATGCAAATCACAAGAGATAAGGAGAATGAACTTTTGCAGTTAACTCAGGCAGAGTACATCAATCGTGTTTTGCAGAGATTCAACATGAGTGACGCCAAGCCAGTTAGCACACCCTTGGCTAGTCACTTTTGTCTATCTAAGGATCAATCCCCTCAGACGGAGGAAGAGAGAGAACACATGGCTAAGGTTCCTTACGCTTCAGCCATTGGAAGTTTGATGTACGCAATGGTCTGTACAAGACCAGACATTGGCTATGTAGTGGGAGTTGTAAGCAGGTTTATGTCAAATCCAGGGAAAGCTAATTGGGAAGCTGTAAAATGGATTTTGAGATATCTACGAGGCACCATAAAAAAGTGTTTGTACTTCGGTAAAGGAGAGTTAAAAGTACAAGGCTACGTGGATGAATACTTTGGAGGTGAAGTCGATCACTGGAAAAGTACCACCGGTTATATATTCACTGTTGGAAATACAGTTGTTAGTTGGATGTCAAAGTTACAAAAGATTGTCACTCTATCCACTACAGAAGCTGAATATGTAGCAGTGACTGAAGCTAGTAAAGAGATGATATGGCTTCAAGGTTTGTTAACTGAGCTGGGTTTCAAACAAGAGAAGAATGTCTTATACAGTGATAGTCAGAGTGCGATACAGTTGGCGAAAAATTCTGTATTCCATTCTAGAACCAAGCATATTGGACTTCGTTATTGATGCGTGCCGTATGCTATATGCAATTACAGCAAGTGCACGGGTCGCTCAAGTAATATAATAGTGAGTGAATGTCGTTCCTCTAGGGACAAGGCCAAGTACTAGTGCAAATCTTAATTGTTGTTTAGTGAATTAATAGTTGTATGATGTGTTGTAACTAAAATCAACTAATTAATGAATGAAAGGAAATTTAATGCTGTGCACAAAAAGATTTATAATGATAAAACTATCCAGATATTGGATCCCCCTAGCCTCAATGATATTTATAAACAATCCATTCAGCTAAATCATTTAATCAAATTGAATTGGCATTCCTTTAACTTAGATTAAAGCCTCTCTCGAGCGGATTAATCCCTAATCACTAAGTAGAGTGCTGGAATCTCTTCTCAAAACACAATTAAATAGATCATGCATTAATGACAAGGAACTATAAACCAAAGGATTTTGTAGGTCTATCTCTAGCACCCCAATCAATCCTTAATCCTTATGAGAATTCAATTCACATCAAGCTTTCTCAAGTCAATAATATGAAAACAATAACCAATCAACAAGCATGCTATTATCAATTGGAAATAACAACAAGTATCATAAGAATAAAACAACTCAATTAATTGATTCAACTGAATACAATTGTTCAATTCATACAAATTGGCTAGGGTTCATCAATATCTAGATAGAGAAAGATTTAGTTCATATTAACAGCTAGAAAAACAGAGTAGGATAAATGAGTAAGAGAAACCAAACAATTCATGGCAGTGACTCTGTATTTCTTCACTTGAGCTCTTGATTCTTGGTTTAGGGCTTGAGTATGGTGTTGATCTTCCTTCAATCTCAGCTCAAGACCCTTCTCCTTGCTCCAGCAGATGGCTCTCCCTTCTCTTCTTTCTTCTCTGTTTCCAGAAATGCTCCAGCAAAAATTGCTGTTCTTTTCCCTCTCTTCTCTTTTTAATCCTTTCCAAATCTCCAGCCCATACCTCCAGCTCACTCATCCCCTTCATTGTCTACCACTTTCCCTTGGTTCATCACCCTTTTCCCTGATTTAGGCAAGCTTTTCTTTTCTTGTTCTTTCTTTTTGACAAAGGCCAGCTGTTGTCACCCACTTATTCCCCAATCAGTGCAAAGAATCTCACTTTTCGACAGGTGACACGACCACTGACACGCCCATGTTACTGGGCGTGTCATAGGCACTTGTGATCTTGAACCAAAGGCACGTCCACTGACACGCCCGTGTTACTGGGCGTGTCATAGCTACTGTAAGTCTGAATAAATTGCACGTTCCTTGGCACGCCCGTGGTACTGGACGTGTGATAGCTACTGTGAGTCTGGATGAATTACACGCTCATTGACACGCCCGTGGTCCTGGGCGTGTTGAAGCTACTGTGACTCTGGACAAATGGCACGTTTGGTGACACGCCTATGAACTGGGCGTGTCATATCCACTGAATGCAGTAACAGGGGCACGTCTAACGACACGCCCGTGTGCGTGGGCGTGTCCATTGACAAATTTTGCTCTTTTCTTCTACTTTCATCCGTAATTGCTCCGAAATAACCAAATGCCTCAAATTATCAAGAGTTCCTGAAATTATCCTTAAATTGCACTTTGAACAAACAAATTAAACTCAATTTGATAATAATCATATTAAGAAATGGGAATAAAATATCATTAATTGTGTACTTATCAAATTCCCCTACACTTGAGTTTTTGCTTGTCCTCAAGCAAACTAAATTACTGTAATAAGCAGAAATGACGGACTCCCTCTATATTCAAAAAGAAGAATAAAGTTTTGACAATGCTCGAATCGGATAACCTCACTTTCTCAATCAAAATGATTCACAATCATAACAGCTGAATCAAGAAGTTTCAAAATAAAAATTTCACATACCTAAAACCTAAAAATCCAGAGTTAAAAAAATTGAGCATAAAATTCCAGCAAATTCAAATGCCATGAACAAAGTGCGAAAAACGTGAGTTTTCGCTTAAGCATTCTAACCCTCAAATTTTTTATTTATTTATTTATTTATTTATTTATTTTACGATTTAAGGAGCTCGACTTGTTTGAACTGATACTAGCCTTTTGACGCGAAGGTAAACATTTGTGATGCCGACCCCCGGTTACTCAGCCAGAATCACCGTTCAAATGGCTACTAGCACTATTCATGATTCTAACTTATTTGTAGTCAAAATCAGCGGAACAGGGAAAAATTTTCAAAGCTCCTTAGAATTATTTGTTTTAGTTATTTTTATTCAAGGGTTATAGACTTAAGGGTCGTACCAAGTCCGACTCAAGAATCTACGGAATTGTATTATGCTCAAAAATGTAACTAAGGTTTTAAACTCTAGTAATGTTCCAATTTCCATCGATCCACAACTTAACTATAGCCATTACAATCGATCCTCAACAATTGATCGAAATCACTAAGTTAACCTCAACAAGAAATTGTCATTTATGAAATTTCAAATTAGTTTAACATGTAAAGGGAAATCACATCAAATTATACTTATCATAACAATTTAGCTTACTTAGCAGGCATTTATTGAGAAAAATGAATTCCAAAAAAAAAATGAAGTAGAAATTTATTCAATAAATTATACCTCTCCCTTACTTAAGATGCACATTGTCCTCAATGTGTGCGCAAAACATGAAACAATGAGGAGAGATAAAGACTGCCCTTTTTCAAGTCCATGAGTGGGTGAAAATGAGTACGGTGCCAAGAGTGCGGTGAAGGAGGTATTGCAGCAAAATAGTATTCTACAATGCACTCAAAACAAGGTTAATATATAGAAATAAATAAAGAAACGAAACAATGCGAAAGAAAATAATAATAATACTAATCCAAAAGCACGTAAAAGAAGAAAAACTAAAAAGCGTAGTAAATAAATAAAGAAATAAAGAACGACATCAAAATAAAATATAAATGTGGCTAATCACTGCTGGTCTCATCATCATCGGAGACATCAACTGGTGGAGAGGGTTCCGGTGCAGGAGCAGGTGCAGGTGTAGGAGCAGGTGTCTGATAGGGTGGAGGTGGTGGCTGCGAAGGGTGGAATCCCTGATACCGCCAGAACTCCAACATGGATTGCTCTAGCCACTGTCGCCTCAAGATCTCGTGATCTAACTGGGCTTGGAAGTCTTCCTGCTGGATTAGGATCATATTTTGGTTTAGAGCTATATTGTTTATCATACCTTCCATCCGACACATCTGGCGCTCAAATTCGGTGGGTTTCCTGTCATCATCCCACTCCTCATTAATTGACTGTCGCCAATCTCGGAATGCAGGAGGCTGGACAAAGGAAGGCTCGGCAGAAGAAGAAGGTGCAGCAGCATCAGATGGTCCAGCAGCAGATGGTCCAGCAGCAGAATCTGACGGTGGAGGTGGTATATCGGCAGTAGGAGCACAAGGAACCGGCTCTGGTAAATCTGAATCCATAGGAGCAGCCCGCAACCCAGCTACCTGTTCCCTGTTCAACCTCTTCAGTGTGTCCATACCCAATATCTTGGGCATACCGTCCACCGTCATCGGGAGGCAACCATCTAACACTCCCAGCCGTTGAGCAAGTCTCGTGACATACATGCCACCGTGTAAAGCACCTGAAGCTCCCTTTCGAGACTGCTCATGGAAGAAATGGGTGATGGCATGGGCCACATTGCACCGGGTCTTATGTTGCATGCAGTGCAGAAAGAACAGATCCCTCAAGGTCACCACCCCTGTACTGCTCAGTCTGGCTGTAAGTGTGTGAACTAACAAATTATGCACCACCCGGCAGGGGAAAGAACTGAAGTTGGATGCTTTGGAGACTTTGGGCTGATATCTATCTGCAGTGGGCGCAAAGTCATGCCAAACCCGAGGTGGAACAACATCATACTCAGCAAAATCCACCTCGGAACCGAGATAATCGGTGGTCTGGACCTCCTCTTCAGTATACAACCCGAGATGTACCCCAAGGTCGTTGATGCTCATGTGGAACCTCTGTCCTCCCAGTCGGAATTTAATTGTCGGCTCAGTGATGGAGATTTTGGTCTTCTGGTACTGGAAGGTGCAGTAAAACTCAAGTGTAAGCTCTCGGTATGAAGGCTCGTGGATAGAGAAGAGCTGACCCCACCCTGGTTGATCAATCATCTCTTTCACTTCTGCAGCAATATTAACCATCTCCATAGCCTCCCAGTCTAAATACCGAGGTGCCGACCATTCTTTGTTGCCAAACAACTCGAACCGTCGCCGTTCCTCGCCGTTTGAGAATTTGAGGCACTTATGTCCCGCCATGAATTTAGAAGTTGGGCGGGTAGCAGGCTGGCTGGAACTGCCCTCCTCTCGGGCCCGTTTGGCTGGAAGCTGGGACGATGATTGCTTGCGAGGGCCCATTTTCGATAAATCTGCAAGATGAAATTAAATGGCTCGTCAATATCGAAAGCATATCAAAATGCAGACTAAACAACGCAAACCACCTAGAACCAAATACCTCAATTAATTGCAAGCAATAAACCAACCCGAACGATAAACACACATTAAAGCCAATCACCAAATCCACATATTATCCATAAACCACAAGTAAATAGGATTAATCAAACAATTTCAAAACCAACATTTCATGCAATTTCAAATAACACAACAAAATGACACAAATGATTATTCGATCAACATATTGTTCATAAATCATAAGTAATGAGACTCAACGCAATAATAACACAACGGAATAACGCAAATGATTAACAAAACAATTCTAAAATTAAAACAACATATTATTTGATTAATCAACAATTCAAAACAAATCTAAAAACAAACAAATTTCGAATTAAACGGTAGTTCAACATGACAATTAAAATCAAACGCCACAAAAAAAAATTTAATACACACCGGAATAAAAGCAAACAAATCACGACATTTCGAATTTCATGGTAAACACAAGCAAATACAAAGATTATATATGAAAAACGCAAGAAAAACGAAGAAAAACAAACAAAAATCGAAAAAAAATTAGATTTCGTACCTGAAATCGCAAATCCGATGGAAAAACGAGAGAGCACACACAAATAATGCAAGCCCGGGAGTAAAAATCGGTCAAAACTGAATGGGTGTGTGAATTAGCCGAGAAAAATGCAGAAATTTTGAGAGAAAACGAGAGAGAATGAGAGAAAATTTTTGTTTTTTCGGAAAAATGGGCGTGGGGCTATATATAGAAAACGTCAACACGCCCAGAGACACGCCCGTGTTGATGGGCGTGTCCCTCGATTTAAAAGCCAGTTTACGTGACACGCTTTTGAACACGGGCGTGTCCATGGGCGTGTCACAGGTACTGGATGAAATTTCAATTTACACGCCCATAAACACGGGCGTGTTCATGGGCGTGTCATTCATTCTGTGACACTCATTCAAACTACACGCCCACTAGCCTGGGCATGTTCCTGGGGGCGTGCCCAGTTCAAATTTCAAATTTCAAAATTAATTTTTTTTTATAAATGCGACACGTCCATGGGCACGGTTGTGTCCATGGGCGTGTAATGGCTTCTGTTTGAAAAATGAAACGACACGCTCATTGACATGGGCGTGGCCATGGGCGTGTAGTAGCTACTGTCTGAAAAGATAATTTACACGCCCAATGACACGGGAGTGTTCATGGGCGTGTAATAGCTACTGCCTGAAAAACATAATGACACGCCCATAGACACGGACGTGTCCGTGGGCGTGTTCTCAATTTATTCACCAAAAATCAACTTTTCTCTGCAACTGCAAATTAGGCAAAACAACAATCACCCATTCAATAAAAGAAAGTTAAAACAAAATGACAAAACAAACCAAAAACATAAAAAACGGGGGGTTGCCTCCCACCCAACACTTTTTTAACGTCGTATTAGTTGGACGGTTGGACGAATGTCCCTAATCTTGGAGGTGTAAAACCTCCTTGAAGGCCTGTATTTCCCCTCCAAAATAAGATTTGAGCCTGTGCCCATTGACTTTGAAAACTCCTTTTTCCGGGTGGCTTATTTCAACCACTCCGTAAGGGAAAACTTCCTTGACAGTAAAAGGACCGGACCAACGAGATTTCAACTTACCTGGAAAGAGTCGAAGCCTTGAATTATACAGCAATACCTGATCTCCTGCTTGAAACTTTTTCTGTTTCTTTATGTGAGCATCATGCCATCTCTTGGTACGTTTCTTGTACATCCTTGCATTGTCATACGCTTGCAACCTCCACTCGTCTAGTTCATTCACCTGTAATTTTCGCTTTTCACCTGCACAAGCTAGATCAAGGTTAATCTGTTTTATTGCCCAATATGCATGATGTTCTACCTCAACAGGTAAATGGCAAGCTTTTCCATATACTAATCTGAATGGTGTAGTGCCTAAGGGAGTTTTAAAAGCAGTTCTGAAAGCCCATAGGGCATTGTCCAATTGCTTGGACCAATCCTTTCGGGATCGCTCAACAGATTTTTCCAGAATTCGTTTGATCTCCCTATTTGTGTTCTCGACTTGGCCACTAGTTTGGGGGCGATAGGGGGTAGCAAATCTGTGTGTAACTCCTAATCTTTTTAAAACCTTTTCAAGCTGAGCGTTACAGAAGTGAGTACCCCTATCACTGATAATTGCTTTTGGAGTGCCAAATCGAGAAAATAATTTCTTTAAAAATTGCACTATAACTCTAGCATCATTGGTTGCTAAAGCTTGAGCTTCAGGCCATTTAGACACATAATCAATAGCTACTATAATATATTTATTGCCAAAAGAGTTTGGAAATGGTCCCATAAAGTCAATTCCCCAAACATCAAAAATTTCACAGACTAGGATCCCATTTTGGGGCATCTCATCACGAGATGAAATGTTTCCAGCCCTCTGGCATTGATCACAGCGAACTACAAATTCGTAGCTATCTTTAAACAAAGTGGGCCAATAGAATCCTGATTCTAACACCTTTTGAGCAGTTCTATTTGCCCCCATATGACCACCAGCTGGTCCGGCATGGCATTCACTAAGTATGTTCATTGATTCGGGCCATGCCACACATCTTCGGATCATGTGATCCTTACATAACTTAAACAAAAAGGGATCCTCCCAAAAATAATACTTTAGATCAGAAAAGAATTTCTTCTTTGCTTGATAAGTTAGGTTCTTAGGGAGTTCCCTAACAGCTAAGTAATTTGCAAAGTCTGCAAACCATGGTGTTTCAAAATTTAAACCACTTACCTCACTTACCATAGCATATAGCTGTTCATCGGGGAAGTGATCATCAATGTCCCCTTCTTCAAGTCTCTCTAGGGTTGGATTCTCCAGGCGAGAGAGATGATCTGCTGCAAGATTTTCGGCTCCCTTCTTATCTTGAATTATTAAGTCGAATTCCTGCAACAACAAAACCCATCGGATTAGTCTAGGTTTAGCATCAACTTTCGCGAATAAGTACCTTAAAGCTGAATGGTCTGTATACACAATCACCCTTGACAAGATTAGATATGATCTAAACTTGTCAAAGGCAAAAACCACAGCTAGCAGCTCTTTCTCTATAGTTGTGTAATTGGCTTGAGCTGCATTCAAGGTTTTGCTCGCATAGTAGATTGGCTGGAAGTATTTCTCTTTGCGTTGGCCCAAGACTGCTCCTACTGCAAAGTCACTTGCATCACACATCAGTTCAAAGGGTAGATTCCAATTAGGAGCTACCATGATTGGAGCATGAGTCAATTTCTCCTTCAGGGTCGTGAATGCTCTCAGACATTCCTCATCAAAAACAAAATCGACATCCTTCTCAAGGAGTCTTGTCAATGGACGGGCTATCTTAGAGAAATCTCGAATGAACCTTCGATAAAAACCTGCATGCCCTAGGAAACTTCTGATGGCTTTCACAGATGTGGGTGGTGGTAGCTTCTCAATAATGTCTATCTTTGCCCGGTCCACTTCAATGCCCTTGCTAGAAATCTTGTGTCCCAACACGATTCCTTCTCGAACCATGAAATGACACTTTTCCCAATTCAGCACCAAATTTGTTTCCTCACATCTCATCAAAACCCTATCAAGGTTTTCCAAACACTTTTCAAATGAGCTGCCATAGACTGAGAAATCATCCATAAACACCTCCATAATGTCTTCTATGAGTTCGTCAAAGATTGCTATCATGCACCTTTGGAAAGTTGCTGGTGCATTACACAACCCGAATGGCATTCTTCGATATGCAAATGTCCCATATGGGCAGGTGAATGTAGTCTTCTCTTGGTCTTCCGGTGCAATGGGAATTTGGAAATAGCCTGAAAGGCCATCCAAAAAGCAGTAGTATTCATGGCCGGATAACCTCTCCAACATCTGATCAATGAAGGGTAAATGAAAGTGATCCTTTCTAGTTGCATCATTTAATTTTCTGTAGTCAATGCAAACCCTCCAACCAGTAACTGTTCTTGTTGGAATCAGCTCATCATTTTCATTAGGGATCACAGTCATCCCTCCTTTCTTCGGCACTACTTGAACTGGGCTCACCCAAGAACTATCCGAGATCGGATATATAATCCCTGCATCAAGTAGTTTTATCACTTCAGCCTTAACAACATCCTTCATCTTTGGGTTCAGTCTCCTCTGTGGTTGTACTACTGGCTTGAATTCATCCTCCATCAGTATCTTGTGAGTGCAATAGGATGGACTAATCCCCTTGATATCTGCTATCTTCCAAGCTATCACTTGCTTGTGTTTCTGCAACAACTGGATGAGTTGTTCTTTCTGCTTAGAAGATAGGTGGGAACTCAGAATTATGGGCAATCTCTTTTTCTCTGCCAAAAACCCATACTCAAGGTGATCCGGAAGAGGCTTCAGTTCCAAGTTTGGTGGATCAATCACTGATGGTTTTGGCTTTTCTTCCTTGGGCATTTCAATGATCTCATATGCCCTGCTTTTGAATGATTTGCTTGCTTCCAGAAAAGCAAGCTGCTCCATTGCTTCTTGACCCTCGATATTTTCCTGCAATAAACACAACTCAAGGGGATCCTTGGAAACAATGTTAGTTAAACAATTTACGGTCTCATGCTCAACAACATCATTGCATGATTCCGCCTCATCAAGTGAAAGTGAATGTTTCATGGCATCATGTATCCTAAAAATTACTTTCTCCTCACCCACTCTCAAAGTCAATGTGCCGTCATGAACATCAATAAGGGCACGGGCTGTATTCAAAAATGGCCTACCATGAATAAGCGAAACATCCTCATCCTCATCAATATCAATGACAACAAAATCATTGGGGAAAATGAAATCCCCGACTTTTACCAACACATCTTCTATTATGCCACGAGGGTGGACTACCGATTTATCGGCAAGTTGGATGGTCATGAGTGTTGGTTTAGGTTGACCAATGCCTAGCTCTTTAAACATTTTATAGGGCATAACACTTATGCTAGCCCCCAAATCAGCTAAAGCACTTTTAACCTCAAGATTACCTATAAAACATGGAATGGTAAAACTACCTGGATCTTTTAATTTCTTAGGTAATCTTCTTTGCAGAATTGCTGAACTTTTTTCAGATAAATGCACTAAAGATACTTCCTCAAGTTTCCTTTTGTTAGAAAGGATATCTTTCAAAAATTTAGCATACTTAGGCATTTGTGACAAAGCTTCAGCAAATGGCATGTTAATATGCAATTGTTTAAAGAGTTCAAGGAACTTACCGAACTGAGCATCAATCTTGTCCTTGTTCAACCTTGCCGGATAGGGTACTCTAGGTCGGTATTCCTTCAAATTGGGGCTGCTTGCTTGTGGCTGCTTCACTCTTTCACTTTTAAGTGTAGCTTTCTCTCCCGAAGTGGTAGGAGGATCTTCTTCTTTTTCTTTTTCTTGCTCTTCAGCCCTCTTCTTGTCCACATCTCCATTGATTTCTTTTCCACCCCTTAGTGTAATTGCCTTAAGTTGCTCCTTAGGGTTTGCCTCAGTGTTGCTAGGTAAACTTCCTTGTGGTCTTTCACTGAGCAATTTGGCAATTTGCCCCACCTGATTCTCCAAATTGTGAATGGAGGCTTGTTGATTTCTAAGGGAGGTTTCAGTTGATTGAAACCTTGTTTCAGAAGCTGCTACAAATTTCTCCATCATGTCCTCCAAACTACTCTTTCTTGGAGGAGCAGCTTGTTGATGTTGGGGTTGCTGGAATCCAGGGGGAGGTCTTGGATTATTTTGATTTGTCCATGAGAAATTTGGATGATTCCTCCACCCCGGATTGTATGTGTTGCTGTATGGATTATTTTGTTGTTGCCTTGGCATATTTCCAACATAATCTATCTGCTCTTGCTTGGAAAACATGTTGCCACTTTGGCAATCTTGACTTTGGTCTCCACACCATTCACAAGACATCACCTGCATAACTTTTCCAGATGAAGAAGAAGCCAAAGAATCAAACTTCTTATTTAATGCTTCTAATTGAGCTGTCAATGCCACCACCGGATCTAATTGGTGTGATCCCATGGCCTTCAGCTTCCCTTGCTCTCTTGGTGCTTGCCATTGATAATTGGTGATGGCCATATCTTCAATTAAGTCCCTTGCCTGTTCAGGTGTCTTATTGTTGATGGTACCACCAGCTGCTGCATTAATGGATTGTTTACTTACATAATTCAATCCATTGTAAAATGTTTGAATTTGGAGCCATAGTGGAAGCCCATGATGAGGACACCTTCTCAGCAAATCTTTGAATCTCTCCCAGGCATCATAAAGAGTCTCACCATCTTGTTGCAAAAAGGATGAGATGTCATTCCTCAACTTGGCAGTTTTTGATGGTGGGAAATATTTTTCTAAGAACTTCTCTGCCAATTGAGCCCAAGTGGTAAAAGTTCCTGGAGGGAAGGATTTCAACCACTTCTTTGGTCTGTCTCTAAGAGAAAATGGGAACAATCTCAGCCTAATTGCATCTTCTGAGACATTGTTTATCTTAAATGTATCACAAATCTCCAGAAAATTCTCAAGATGTGCATTAGGATCTTCATCAGGGAACCCATCGAATTGACAAGTTTGCTGCACCATTTGAATCACATTCGCCTTAATCTCGAAGTTGTTTGCAGCAACAGTCGGCCTCCGGATACTCGATTCAGCCCCATTCAAATTAGGCTTAGCAAATTCCTGCATCGTTCTTGGTCCAGCTCCTTCCATCACTTCGAATACTTCTTCTTGTTCAATTTCCAGATTGATTCTTGAACTTACGTCTTCCAGATCTGCCTCCTCTTCTTCCTTTTGCTTTCTCCCCAATGTTCTTTCTAGTTCTGGGTCTAACTCCAGTAGTTGGGATGAGCTAGATCTGGTCATAAACAATAAGAAACACCTACAATGATAGTAAACCAGCAAGAACTAAAATTAAAAACGATTAAAAAGAAAACTAAATCAACAATCTTAATTATATTACTAATATTGAAACCGTTGTCCCCGGCAGCGGCGCCAAAAACTTGATGCGTGCCGTATGCTATATGTAATTACCGCAAGTGCACGGGTCGCTCAAGTAATATAATAGTGAGTGAATGTCGTTCCTCTAGGGACAAGGCCAAGTACTAGTGCAAATCTTAATTGTTGTTTAGTGAATTAATAGTTGTGTGATGTGTTGTAACTAAAATCAACTAATTAATGAATGAAAGGAAATTTAATGCTGTGCACAAAAAGATTTATAATGATAAAACTATCCAGATATTGGATCCCCCTAGCCTCAATGATATTTATAAACAATCCATTCAGCTAAATCATTTAATCAAATTGAATTGGCATTCCTTTAACTTAGATTAAAGCCTCTCTCGAGCGGATTAATCCCTAATCACTAAGTAGAGTGCTGGAATCTCTTCTCAAAACACAATTAAATAGATCATGCATTAATGACAAGGAACTATAAACCAAAGGATCTTGTAGGTCTATCTCTAGCACCCCAATCAATCCTTAATCCTTATGAGAATTCAATTCAAATCAAGCTTTCTCAAGTCAATAATATGAAAACAATAATGGTGCCTAATTTTGTCAAAAATGGAGGTGCCTAATTTTGTCAAAAATGAAGGTGCCTAACCATTATTAAATTTCACCAATCTAATTTTTGAAGCCTATATAAACCCCTTATATCTCATTTGCAAGATTATCCCAAAAATTAGAGAGTTTGAGAGTTTAAGAGAGTTTGAGAGAAAAGCTTGTAAAAAAATTTTTTTTTGTGAAGAAAAATTCTTAGGTGTAATTAGGTGTGGGTTGTGAGTGTTGTAAATACTTCATGTAATTTTTCTCCTTTTAGTAAAAAGATCTGCAGCAGGTCCGGAGACGTAGACACAATTGGCCGAACTCCATTATCAATTTTGTGTGTGTATTATTTTTGTTGTTATTTCTCATTCTCTCGAATCTAATTTATAAGAAAATTTGTGTAATTTTTCCAACAGTACTCCTAAAAAAATAAAGCTGCGCTAGATTTTTAACTTGAATGTAGTTGCAAATTGCGGGTTTGAACAAATTTCTTGATGGAGGAGAATAAGCTTTGCAGAAGGAATTTTTGGATCCAAAAATTTCATATTGATATCTTAGAAAATTTTCATTTTTTTTTAAAATTTAGCTTGAAGAATAAAATAGGAAAACAAAATTAATTAAATTGAATTATTGTGCCTTTCAAATTTTTAATAATAGTAAAGAATCAATTTTGTTGTTTTATGAAACAGAATTTTAGTAAAAATTATACTAATAAATGAATTTTTAATGTTACTGAAATAATTAAATTAGTGGACACTTAAAAAGAAATAAAGGGAGTAATTTTAAATTTTAATATATAAGAAAAATATTTATAAAAAATTAAAATTATACTAAAAACTAATTTCATCTATCAATGAAGAAAAATAATTATATATATAACTTCAAAAAAAAAAGAATCACATATATATATATATATTCTAAAGTTGTATTCGTTTTTAATTTTAATTAATTTGTGTGGCTAAGGAGCTACCACATCCTTCAAATTAAATATTATTACGTATATATTATCCTCAAATAACGAATACTCTTTTAAATTAGAAAATTAAAATTTTAAAAATTCTTTCATTGGAATGCACTAATTAAGGGCAACAATGAAACAATCATATGTTCAACAAAAAAACAATGAAACAATCGAAATATAAAAATAATACTGATAAAAATGACACGTGAGCTTTGTCTGGATTCGTCGGGCGAAGCGGCGGAGGCTACATATATAATGATATATCCTCTACGTGTCCGTTCATTTGTCTGACGTAATCTCTCTTTTTTAATCTGCCAGTAACCGGGCTGTTCCGTTTCAACTCCCGTCTTTATCTGCCGTTTCCATCCTTTTACATTCACACTGCTCAACAACCTTTGTTTCTGACAGACTTGTCTTTTCCTGCCACGTGCTCCCTTTCCTCGTCATGGCAACATTCTATTGGTCTTTGCCGTTTTCTCGATTCCGTACACTGCGCTGCTGGTTTTTGGTGGCTCTTCACATGGCTCTGGGTCCTTCCCTTCCTCTTCCATCAATCATATTCTTCCACGTTTTATTTTATAATATAATTTTTTAAATAATTATATGAACTAAACCATATATATATATATATTTGTATTAACATCAATAATATGTATATATATATATACACATATAACGTAAGTATATATATACACATATAGTCCATGTGGTTTGGATAAAAAAGTAATACCATAATGAAATGAAGATTTCCCTTAGGAGGGGGTTTGGTGATTACAGTCTTTGTCCCATCACATATCAATCCATCGAGATTCGAGTGAAGCTCCATAAATAAAATATATATTATTAATATTTATATATTTTTTAAAAATATATCATAAATAATTGAAAATAAGATAACAAAAAATATATATAATACTTTTTAGAATTATGCACGAGGATCGGAATTGGGATGAGATGCCACTGCCTAAACTCATTCTATCCAAGTTTCAAAGAGGCGAGGCAAAGATTCTCCGCCGGGTAATAAAAAAAATATTTATTAGTGTATTATATATATATATATATATTCAATAAAAAAAAACAAAAAAAAACAGTATTAACCATCCTCAACAATTTTCTAATATTTTATTGATTGCATAAGTTAGAAATTAGATATGTCCACAACTTTGAGTTTGGATTTTAAAATTTTTAAAATTTGCAAAAATTTAGTATATAAATTCATAAATTTTCACTAAAAAAAATAAAAAAAAAACTTGCGGTTCAATCATTAACAACTCTGTTAGAATTGTATTATTTTTTTCAAAAATATAAATATATATATAATATTTTTATCTAAACTAGGTGTGTATATATATTCAATTTTAATAAATCTTTTCCATATATATATACTACTTTGATAATAATAAAATATAACGATATTTATTTTTAATCTTCGTTCTTACTCTTAATAAATAGGGTAAAATACTCGTAATAAATAGATTAAAATTATAAATATATTTTAATATATTTATTATTATAATATATTGTGTTCTTATATATGATATTTGGAACCGATATTATATTCTTTTTGATATCACAATAATTATATATATCAATATATATAAAATATCTATGATATTTAGAACAATTATTTATATTTTATAAAAATTAGTGAAATATCAAGTAAAAAATAATAATATTTGGAGAAATTGAAAAAATTGAAAAGGAAAAACGACAAAAAGAAAAGTTGCAGAGAATCTCAAAAAATAGAAGTAATTTTGAAAACTCCGCATGAGATGTAGTGCATAAAACATTTCATTAAAATATATGGTCATATAATAATTATAATATAAAAAACTATATATATATATATATAAGTATGTATAATTTATTGCGCCGAACAGCGGAGGTATGGTAGAATTGCTTAATATACATAAATAATCGTCAGCTCTGCTGACTACAAACCCGTCGGCCCAAAAAAAAAAAAACTAATGCCCACACGACGACTATGATGTGAGTCTTCTGTTTCTACACTCCCCTTTTTATTGGTCAAAGTAAATACTTTCTTCCCCCAATTTTTTTTTTTAAATTTTCAATTTAAAAAAATATTTATATTCAATTTACAATAATTACAATAGTTGGTACATCAAAAATATACATTTATTATTAACTATACAATATATATTATAATATTAATATTATATATAAAATACATTATTGAATAAATTCTAAAAAAATAATAATACAATATTAACATATTAAAAATATAAAAATAAAATTTCTTAAAAAAATTGAAAACATATACATACCATATAATTTCTTCTTTTAATTTTTATTCTCTAACAAGAGGAGTCATATGACTCTCAATTCATCAATGTTAATAATAAACGAATTAAAATGGAGTTTAGTAGAGAAAATGACACCCTCCATTATATTTTTAAAAATTTTATTTTTTTATTAAAATTTTTTTAGTTATTTTATTATAAATTTATAAACTGTGTGAAATTTATAAATTCATTTTAAACTAATTATAAACTCATTTTAAACTCTTTGTAAACTAATAAAAATTTGATATTTTAATAAATATTTTATAAATTTTGATATTTTAATAAATATTTTATAACTATGTAACTCCGCCTGCGAGTATCGTAGCCGGTCCCAAGCCCGGATAAAGGAGGAGGGTTGCGGTAGGTTGGCGGCCAGTGTAAAAATTTTGCCAAACTTTCTATGGATTCTCAAAACTATCATTATACCGTTGGGACGTGCTCACCTAGGCACGCGCTACATCGGCACCCGGGTGTAGTGTTAAATAAGCAAGGGGTTCCATCACATCGACGCCTGGGTGTGGTGGAGTATGAGCAAAGGTTCTCATGCCATGGACGGGTATGGGTAAAGAAGTTAGTCCCGCCATATCAGCGCCCGGATGTGGTGTCAGACAGGAAAGGGCTACCGCATTATGGACGAATGCGGCTAAAGAAGCAAGTCCAAGGGAGCCGATTAAGATTAGGTAGTTGGAATATTGGCACTCTGACTGGGAAGTCTATAGAGCTTGTGGATACTTTGAAAAGAAGGAAGGTTAGTATTGCTTGTTTGCAGGAAACCAGGTGGAAGGGAAATAAAGCAAAAGAGATTGGTAACTCAGGATATAAGCTGTGGTATTGTGGCTTGGATAACAATAGGAATGGTGTGGGCATTATTATTGAGCCTACGCTTAAAGACAAGGTGGTGGAAGTGAAAAGAAAGGGAGACAGGATTATCTCTTTGAGGCTTGTTTTGGGAGATGACACTATTAATGTTATTAGTGCTTATGCTCCCCAAGTAGGTTTGGACGGAGCATCCAAGGTTCAGTTCTGGGAAGATATGAATGATATCATGCAAGGTATTCCGGATAATCAGCAAATCTTCATTGGTGGGGACCTTAACGGGCATGTTGGTAAGGACAGTAATGGTTATGACAGGGTCCATGGGGGTTATGGTTTTGGCAACAGGAATGAGGAGGGAAAGAACATTTTGGATTTTGCGGTGGCTTATGATCTAGTGCTGGCGAATACCTGTTTTGAAAAGAGGGGGTCACACTTGATTACCTTTAAGAGTGGACGAACCCAAAGTCAAATAGACTTCATACTTACTCGAAGACAGGACAAAAGTAAGTGTAAGGATTGCAAGGTCATTCCGGGTGAAGCATTGGCGGCGCAACATCGTATTGTGGTTTTAGATGTTAAGAATAAAAGTAGCTGGAGGAATGATAAGAAAATATTGGAACCAAGGATAAGATGGTGGAAATTGAAAGACCTAGCTCAAGGTACCTTTAAGGAGGAGTTACTAAAGGAAGAAATTTGGAACCTTGAGGCTAGTGCAGAGAACTTGTGGACAAAAATGGAAGGTGGCATTAAGAAAGCAGGTAGTAAATTGCTTGGGATCTCTAAAGGGGCAGGGCCTCGACCGCACGATGCATGGTGGTGGGATGAGGAGGTTCAAAAGGCTATTAAGGCTAAGAGGGAATGGTATAATAAGTTACCGAATGCGGTTAATAGCGAGGCCTTTGAGGAATATAAGAGGGCTAAGAAAGAGGCAAAGAAGGCTGTTAGTGTAGCTCGTGGCAGAGCCTTAGAAGGGATTTATCAAAAGTTAAGTACTAAAGAGGGAGAAATGGGCATTTATAAGATTGCAAGGATGAGAGAAAGGAAAAGCAGAGATTTAAGCCAAGTCAAATGTATAAAGGACGAAGATCAACGGGTGTTGACAAGAGATGTTGAGATTAAGGAGAGGTGGAAGGCTTATTTTGAGCAGTTATTCAACCCTGAACATGAACAAGATTTTCAAGGTCTTCATGCAACAAATGATTATATCAGCTGGTCTAGGAGGATCTTGCATAGTGAAGTAAGAGAAGCCTTGAAGTATATGAAAGTTGGTAAAGCTTGTGGCCCGGATGGTATTCCTATAGAGGTTTGGAAGAACCTTGGAGAGGTAGGAGTTGCCTGGTTAACTAAACTCTTTAATGCTATTGTGAAAGGACGTAAGATGCCGAATGCCTGGAGGAAGAGTATCATGGTACCCATATATAAAAATAAGGGAGACATTCAATGTTGTACAAATTATCGGGGTATCAAACTTATGAGCCATACTATGAAATTATGGGAAAGGATTATTGAACACAGATTGAGGAAGCTTACAAGAGTTTCGGAGAATCAGTTTGGGTTTATGCCAGGGAGATCTACCATGGAGGCTATTTCTCTTCTAAGAAGACTAATGGAATTGTATCAAGAGAAGAAGAAAGATCTCCACATGGTATTTATTGACTTGGAGAAAGCCTATGATAGAGTACCAAGAGAAGTGTTATGGTGGGTTTTGAAGAGGAAAGGAGTCAACGGCAAATATATCAACATCATCAAGGACATGTATGAGAATGCATCCACTAGTGTGAAAACACCTGGTGGAGACACTGAGACTTTCCCTATTACTACCGGATTGCATCAAGGTTCGGCCATGAGTCCATATTTATTTACCCTGGTTATGGACGAGCTAACCAGAAGCATACAAGATGATGTTCCTTGGTGTATGTTGTTTGCTGATGACATTATTTTAATTGATGAGACTAGTGCTGGTGTAAACCGTAAGTTGGAAGTGTGGAGAAAAACTCTCGAGGACAAGGGTTTTAAGTTAAGTAGGAGTAAAACGGAATATATGCACCGTGAGTTCAGTCTAAGGAAGAAGCAGGAACATGAGGTTAAGTTGGATGGAGTTTTGGTTCCTAAAACCAACCACTTCAAATATTTGGGTTCGGTGTTCCAGAATGATGGCCGTATAGATGAAGATGTGGCTCACAGAATACAGGTAGGGTGGTTGAAGTGGAAGGGTGCGACTGGGGTTTTATGTGATAAGAAAATACCTCTGAAAGTGAAAGGTAAATTCTATAGGACGGTTGTTAGACCTGCGATGCTCTATGGTAGTGAGTGTTGGGCACCAACGGGACAACATTTGCATAAGATGAGTGTGGCAGAAATGAGGATGCTAAGATGGATGTGTGGACATACCAGACTGGACAAAATTAAGAATGTTCATATTCGACAAAAAGTCCAAGTAGCGGACGTCGGAGATAAGGTGAGGGAAGGAAGACTTAGATGGTATGGGCATGTTTTAAGAAGACCTCCTAATGCTGCGGTTCGTAAGTGTGAGAATTTGTTGATTGAGGGGGCTAGAGGTCGTGGCAGACCTAGAACTGTGTGGAAGGAGGTGATAGCAAGAGACTTACGTGCCTTAGATCTTGATGCGGATTTGATTAATGACAGACTTGAATGGAGACGTAAAATCCGTGTCTTAGAAGGGGCCTAAGGCTGGAGTATCTTTTTTGGTGTCTTTTGAGCATATTTTGTTGAGAATCCATACAACCGACCCTAATTTGTTTGGGATTAAGGCTTAGTTGTTGTTGTTGTTGTTGTATTTTATAACTATAGTATATTTAAAATTATTTTTAATTTTTTTTTTGTATTTTTATCTAAAACTCTCTGTAATAAGTGGCTGGACTTTAGGCTAGATAAGAAGGTAACTAACTTTTACTGAACTAGCACTGGCGCACACGATAGAATCTCATCATTGCCCTGATATTGAGCTTTGTGAATGGGTTAGATCATTTAATTTGGGCTTCTCACTAATTCATTTGACAGTTATAAAATTTGGGCTTTGCGTTGCAAAGAGAACGGACAGTTTATGCTGCTTATTGCAGTTCAATTCATAACTAATTATCGATTACTAATAATTTAAAAAATATTCTTACTTAAATTCTCATTCGTGTGAAAATGAAATACCTTTAATTTGGAGAAATTGTAATTTAATTGTTGAAGAACGAAATTTATGCAAGTAGAAAGAAGAAAAACAACCGCAAAAAATTTAGAAATTTTGATATATATATTTTTAGTGTATAGTAATTTCTCATAATTTTTTGCAAAGTTATCATTATTGATTGTTTACATAACTGTTTCAAAGGTTAAATATGATCTGTAATTTGGTAAAAATGAATTGAAATTGATTATTATTATTATTTTACAAAATAGTGACAAAGCTCAGAATAAAAAATAAAAAAAAACTAATCACTTCTGCTAAATCAAGAGTCAATGCCAGTTGCAAATTATGAATACCCAATGCAAAAATATAGGCTAAAAATGAAAGAAAATTTAGCAAGAAAATTTAGTTTCCGGTGAATATGAGAAAAATTTTAAAGGATATGAATATTTCAGCTTCTTTTTTTTGTTGGTACTGCTAACCAAAAAAAGGCAAGAACATATTTTAAAATTTAAATAACATATTAATTATGCCGTCAAATATTAAAAAAAAAATAGTACTATTTATTTATATATTTGTAAATTTAACAAAATAATTAATGTAAATTTATATATAATATGTGAAATTTATATATTATTGGAACATATTATCATTATCTGCTGATTTAAAATGTGTTGTTAGCACTTCTTCTTTTAATCCATTCACTATGTGCATTTTATACCTTTGAAATGCTATAAAATCTTTATTAATCATTTGCTTTTGCTTCATCACCACTTGTTCCTATAACTATTTGTAAAAGAATGCTTATAAACTAACATTGAATATTTTTTTTTTTTGAGAATGAAAATGATTTATTTTTTTATTTTTTTTAAAAAAAAAGAAAAGGTCGATCATCTTAAGGAGAATTTAAAAAAAAAATCAAAAGGAGAGCAATAACATTGATCACAGTCTCTGACAAAGCATTAAAACTTCCACAGTTCTACTCTGCCTCACAGCCTCACAGTAGTGTACTGAGTAATAACTAATAAGCAAGCTGTCGTCCTCTTCTTCCAACTATTTTTTTTCTCCATCTGCATGTGTTATTGGGACAGCTCAACCTCTCTCTAATTCTCTATGCAGCTTCATGAGATGAGATCTACCCTCTTTCTCTTTAATTTCCTCTTTTTTTTTTCTTTTTTTTTACTTTCCATTATTTTCTTTAATTTCTAGTATCTAATTACGTCTAAGGCTGCCACAAATTCTAAAATATATATAATATATATTTAATAGAAGATACCTAGCTGTGATCAATTTATTAAAGCTCATGATTAAATTACATTGCCTTAATTAATTTTCTCTTGAAAGATCAATGGCTTAATTGTTCGAATGAAGAGATTTAGAGTTAAAAGTTTGGTATTTAAAAACTTGATAATTCATAAATATACATAAAATACATTAATGACATAGTATAAATTAACTCAATTGAATTGCTTTGTCTTCCCCACAGCTAATTAGTTTTGTTGAAAAATAAATATTATCATTCTATTTTTCTTAAACTATATTAGTAGGAAAATGAAAATAAATACGGAATAGTAACACACAATTTGATAACTGAGTTCGGCAAATTATGTCTACGTCTCCGGAGCTGCTGCAGACTTCTATTAAGGTAAAAAATATATCGTGTTTATAAACACTCACACCTCACACCCAATTATTCCCAAAAAATTTTAACAGAAATTCTCTTAAAGAAATTTTCTAATAGACGTGATCAAGAGCACATGAATTACTTGACTTAATTTTTACTAGACTCACTCTGATCTTTCTCTCTATTAATTTTCTTTTTATTTTCTCTGATTTTCTCTTTCATAACAATGGCCAAAGGGCCATTTATATAGGAAAATTATAACATGTGTACATAATGGTTGGTGAGATTTGTCAAAGGTTAGGCATCTCTTTTACCTAAGTTTAAGCACCTCCATTTTTTACCATAATCACTTAAGTTAGTCACCTTTATTTTGGACAAAAAATACATAAGTTAGGCATCTCTATTTTTTACTCAAAAATTACAACTCCATTTTATGGTTAGTAACATTTTATTAACAATCTCCCACTTGAAGACTGATTTCAATATGTCTTCACACCTCGATCTATGCAACAACTTTTCTACGATCTATTTCTACTGCAGGCCAACTGAAGCTGAACACAGCTTCAGTTTGTCAGTTGACACCGTCTTCGTTAATATGTCTGTTGAATTTTGAGTTCCACTCATCTTCTCAAGTTTCAAAATCCCATCTTTCAGAAGTGACAAGATAAAGTGATATCGCAACTGTATGTGCTTCGTTCTGGCATGAAAAGATGGATTCTTCGTTAGATGTATGGCACTTTGACTGTCGCAATGCAAAACATTATTTTCTTGTTTCTTGCTTAGTTCTTCCAAGAAACTTTGGAGCCAGATCATCTCCTTGCTGGCTTCTATGACAGCGACATATTCTGCTTCAATTGTGGAGAGAGCAAATATCTTCTGTAGTTGAGAGACCCAGCTCACTGCGGTACCTCCTAGAGTATAGACATACCTTGTAGTGCTCTTTTTGACGTCAACATTTCCTGCTAAGTCAGCATCCACATAGCCTGCTAGTGTCGTATCTCCACCTTAAAAATAAAGTGCCTTATCTATGGTACCCCGAAGATATCTGAGGATCCACTTGACTGCTTCCCAGTGTACCTTGCTTGGATTATTCATGTACCTGCTAACAGCTCCCACTGCTTAAGTAATATCTGGCCTGGTATAAACCACGACATACATCAATCTCCCAATTGCTGAGGCATACGACACCTTTGCCATGTGTGCTCACTGGTTTAACATCTTGCACGTTGAATCTGACTAGTACTTTGGTGATGTACTAAGCCTGTGATAATATCAAAGTCTCCTACTTCGTGTCTCTCTTGATCCTCATTCTAAGAATCTGTTTTGCAGCACCCAGATCTTTTATTGCAAACTGCTTTAACAATTTTTGCTTTAAATTTTTAATCTCTTGCATGTTTGAATCTGCAACGAGCATGTCATCAACGTATAATAATAAAATAATAAAGCTACTGTCGAACTTCTTAATGTAGCAATAATGATCTGCTTGGCATCTTGTGAAACCGCTGCTGCCCATAAAGCTATCAAACTTTCTGTACCACTGTCTAGGAGCTTATTTCAAACTATACAAACTCTTCTTCAACCTGCACACCAAGTTTTTCTTGTCTGCCTTAATAAAGCCTTCTGGCTGCTTCATGTAGATCTCTTTCTCCAAATCTCTATGAAGGAATGTTGTCTTTACATCTAACTGTTCAAGATGTAAATTCTCTGCAGCTACTATTTTCAACACCAGTCTGATTGTCGTAAGCTTCAAGGTTTCATCATCGGCTAGATGAACCTTCCCAAAATTACCACTGACATAGTTCTCCATGATTTCTCGGCATGGAGTGGAGTGAAAAGATGCCCCTGAATCCAAAATCCATGATTCAATCGGACTGTTAATGCTTAGAATCATAGCATCGCCTGCATCATTGGTCACGTTTATAGATTCCTGTGCGCCGGTATCTTTCTTCGAAGCTTTGCAATTTTTTTTAAAGTGACCCTTCTTGCCATAATTATAACACTTAAAATTTTTCTTCCCCGATCTAGATTTGCCCCTTCTAGATCTTAATCTACCAGAGTCTGAATTTCTATCTGAAGTTCTCCCTCTAGACTTTGTGTTTAGAGATGAAGAGATTGATGCTTCTCCTGATTCTCTTCGCCGAATTTCTTCACTTAATACCAGATCTCTTACATTATCAAATTTTAATTTGGTATTTCTCGACGAACTGCTGACCGCTGTAACGGTAGCACTCCAACTGTCTGATAGAGATGATAAGAGAATTAAAGCTCAAACTTCATCATCGAATTCAATTTCTACTAAACTCAACTGGGTTATAACTGTGTTGAGTTTATTCAGATGTTGGATCACCAATGCCCCTTCTGCCATTCGTAAATTAAATAACCTCCTCATCAAGTGAACTTTATTTGCGGCCGATAGTTTTTCATACATGCTGGAGAGAGCAGCCATAAGACCCGCCGTGGTATTTTTCTTGGCTATGTTGAAAGCAACATTACGGAATAATGTTAATGTAATAACTCCAGGTGCTTGTCTGTCGAGAATGTTCCAATCTTCTTCTTTCATGCCTTCTGGTGTCGTTTATGAAAGATGTTGATACAGCTATGCAAATAATTTTCAATCTGCATCTTTCAAAAGCCAAAGTTCGCACCATCGAACTTTTCAATTCTCACTTTTTCTTCGTCCGCGACCATCGCCCTCACTCGAAATTGGATTTCTCAAAAAATTTCTGACAGTGAATAGTACCATCGTACAGATAAATAGTACTTTAATCGAATTTTGAACCTTTGCTCTGATACCAGTTGTTGGGAAATAAATATTATCACTCTATTTTTCTTAAACCAGATTAGTAGGAAAACGAAAATAAATGCGGAATAGTAACACACAATTTGATAACGGAGTTCGGCTAATTATGCCTACATCTCCAGAGCTGCTGCGGACTTCTATTAAAGAGAAAAATATACCGTGTTTACAAACACTCACACCTTACACTCAATTATCCCTAAGAAATTTTAACAGAAATTCTCTTAAAGAAATTTCTTAATAGATGTAATCAAGAGCATAAAAATTACCTGACTTAATTTTTGCTAGACCCGCTCTGATCTTCCTTTCTATTAATTTTCTTTCTATTCTCTCTGATTTTCTCTTTCATAACAATGGCCAAAGGGCCATTTATATAGAAAAATTATAACATGTGTACGTAGTAGTTGGTGAGATTTGTTAAAGGTTAAACATCTATTTTACCTAAGTTTAGGCACCTCCATTTTTTACCACCATCACTTAAGTTAGGCACCTCCATTTTTTACCAAAAAATACCTAAGTTAGGCACCTCTATTTTTGACTCAAAAATTACAACTCCATTTTATGGTTAATAATATTTTATTAACAAGTTTAATCATTCAATACTTATTTAACAATTGTTCATCATATCCAATAAAAAAATCACGAATATTTCACTTAATTGATGAACGAGTTCCTATTAATTGTTAATTAAAATTTGATATTTAAAATCTGAATATAAAAGAATTTTTTTTGTTTATAATTTTTTTTTTCACTTTTGATTGCTTTTAAACGAATTGAAATTATAAACTTTGTGTAATATGTGAATGCTATAACTTTACTGATAAAAGCTAAAAGAAAGTGATGGGATGTTACATTTGGGACTTCTGAGATTTTCTTAAATTATATGTAATGGTGGATTCAGAAATTTAACTGAATGTAATAAAAAATTAACACATCATAAATAATAATAAATATTATACACTTAATTTTTCAAAATTAAAATTTAAAAAGTTAAAAATATGAGGGGATTAAGGGTAAGAACAAAAAAGAATTCATAAGTTTGGAAACTAAATATAGAAGTAGAAGAAATTGAAAAAATAAAAAGGTTAAAATTAGAGGGAAAATTAAACAGTTATTTAGGACAAAATAATATGCATTGAAGAAGAAATTAGAAGTAAAAAATAAAATTGATTCGTGAAATCTGAGAGAACTAAGCATGGAATTTAACTTAAAGGGGCTAAATAAAAAAAATGGGAGCAAATATGAAATTAAAAGAATAAAGGTAAAATTTAAAAAAAAAAAAAATGAGGCCAAGGGGGGTTGCCCTTGATTATATATAAATCATATTCTACCTCTAACTTAAGAAATTATATAAATTAAGCATGCTTTATTTTCTGATTGCTGTTTCAATCTGAAGGATTGTTCATATATAAAAGAAGAGATCATTCTCTTATTGTGACTAATCAAGAAAAGTGGTTAGGTTATTTTTTCTAATCTTTCTTTTAACAAAAGAAATTCATTTTTTTTATTTATTTATAAAAATATCCACGGTTTGATACTAGAAAAAAAAATTCTATAGTAAATGTTGTAGTCGTGAGGAATTGTTTGGTTCATTAATTATAACTATAAAAGAGTTCACTCCTCCCTTGTGAATTAGGATTATATATAATTTTGGGAATATTATATTGTGTACCCCATCCAAGTTTTCAATTTTCAAGACTACTATGCCCAACTTTTATTTTTTCACATATACGGAAATCAGGTTTTTTTTTTTAAATTATGTTTGCAACGTTAATTTTTCTTCTTTTTTTTAAAAAATTTTTGTAAATTTTTTTGTTTTATTTTTTATTTTGTTTTATTTAAAAAAAATTTAATGTCATATTTTTAATATATGAGTAAAAAATAAATATATACACAATATATATAATATATATACATAATATATATAAAATATATACTTAACAATATAAAATATATCTACAACACATCTACATAATATTAATATTTATTTAATTTTTTATTCTCAAAATATCCATACAATATTCAATAATTTTTATATAAAATATACACAACTTAAATATCAAAAATATAATATACACACAACATTTACAACATCTATAACACATCTATATAATATACACATAATAAAATTATGTGTATTTTTTTATTTTTTTATGTGTATAATATCTAAAATTTATTTAAAAATAAATTTAATAATTTTTTATTAATATATAATAATTTATTTTTTATAATTAAAATTTTTTATTTTTATAAAAAATTATGATTTTTATATGATGAAAAATAATTTAAAATATTAATTTTTATTATTTTATTATAAATTTTTTATTTAATAGTGAAATTTGAAAGAAAATAAAAATTTAAAGTAAAATATTGATTGTATTGAGAAAAAAGATATTTAAAAAAAATTATTTTATTGAGGAGTGAGATATTTTTAAGATTTTGCATTAATTTTTTATAAAAATATAAATATTTTTATCTTTTTTTAATATTTTTGTAATAAAAATTATTTTTTTAGGTAGTTATGTAAAAGTCAATAGCTCATATATAATATACTTATAAATGAATCAGTGTTGAAAATACTTGCATAAAATCAATTATTCTATGTTTTCAATATCCATTCATTTATAAGTTTTTAAGTTATTTTATTATGATTATTTGATGTTAGATTACGTCCCAACACCAATTCTTCAAGTATAATCCGAGTGGCCCTTTACTCATGAACATTTTTAGGCTGATAATTGTTTTATCTTCCTCAATTTTTGCTCGGACTGCTGAAATCCACTTACATGAAAACCATTTTTTTTTTGTCTATATACTCTAAATTTTTCTTTGCCATACGTAAACAAAAGGATTGAGTTCATGGATCCAAAAATCATTTTGCTGCAACGAATATTGATTCATAATAAAAGAACATATTATATTAATTTATAAATTCTGAAATTGCCATTTATTATGCTAAGTGTTATAACAAGTGTTTTGAGGTGTCGATCATAAATTGTTGAGACAATGTAAAGCTACCCTCCATTCTTGCAGGCGGATTGCATATGGATACATTCAATACATTTAATACAATAGACTGTCCCTCACAGATTTATCAAGCCTATAAAAAGACCTCGCAACTTTATAGTAGAGCACAAACACAATACCAAGAAAGAGGAATAATGGCAGCTGCAAGGTGGTTTTGTATGCTTGTACTTGCTCTGGCAATTGCTAGTGCAACTGCAAGAAATGTGCCTAATAAAAAAGAAACTGCAGCAGGCCTCGATGATCAAAAGAATTTCGTTGCATTTGGTGGAGTTGGTGGCTTTGCTGGCGTTGGTGCTGGTGGTGGTGGTGGTATTGGCGTTGGGTTGCCAAATCTTGGTGGTGTTGGTGGTGGGATTGGTGGACTTGGTGGATTAGGTGGACTTGGTGGACTAGGAGGAGGCAGTGGAAGTGGTGGAGGTCTTGGTGGTGGTATTGGTGGGGGAATTGGTGGCGGCGGTATTGGAGGTGGAATTGGTGGGGGAAGTGGCTGTGCTGATGGTGGTGCTGGCTCTCTCCTTCACCCTTGATCTCACTTCATGGCGGAATTTCTGTTAATGCAGTTATGTTAGTTAACGCTGTCGTGTTTTATTCCTTGTCAAGTAATAATTTTATTTGTTTTGGAATTTTGATAGCAATTTGTCTTTTTCTTCATCAAAATATTATCATAAATCATTGTCTATTTAGTTTAACAGTATTTTCCTTTAGCTGAAGGACCTTAATATCTTCGAAATCTTGAGTTGTCATAAGTAATAAAAATTTAATAATTTAGAAGTATAAAATATGATTCGATGTTAAAATAATTTATCTCTTTATTAATTAATTTTTAGGCAAATCTTCAATAACTAAAATAATTAGTACAGATATTTTTCTTGATTATACGTAGGCCCAGACTACTCCAAGATAACATGCATTATCATGGCCAAAAATAAAGAAATGGAAAACTATACTGGTCGGCTTGTTGTTCAAACTATATACATCCACCTATACATACATACATACATACATACATACATATATATTAAAAGAAATATTAATTATAGTCATTTTGAAGAGTGATTATTAGACAATCTCCCTCCTATTGGTAAAAATTATTTATTATAAGTTCATTTATAAAAAGAGATATTATAATAAATATTTTTTAACTAATAGAAGTGAGATTGTTCAACAATCACTCTTTAAAATGATTGCAATTAATATTTTCTCATATATTAATATATATCATCCCACTATGAGTTTAATTAGGCTTTTGTTTCATCATGTTTAGAAGGATATCAATAAAATCATTATATCCTGAATTGTTATATATTTATGTATATATTTGATATAATAGCATTAATTAGACCCTCTATATAGTTTTTCATTCAAAAATATGCCAATGCAGAAATGGCAAATCAAGGTGAATGCCTTTTGTTTTGTATAGATTATGCAAAGAGATCTTAAGCTACCAGTGTTGTAGCTAAGACATTCAGAACTAAAAAAAAAGAAAACAATAGAAAATGAGAAGATGAGAACAGTGTGAAAAAAATATAGTGAGGATAAAAATCTATTTATTCAGCAACCAAAAAACAGCTAGGGTTACCAAAGGTAGTATTTATAGAAAAATTGGCTGAAGTGAAATGACTACAATGCCTTATAGAAATGGTATTTCAACATCCCCTCAAGATAGAGAGAGAGGGATAAAAAATCAATCCCATCTTGAAAAAACAATGATAGTTAACAAGGATTAAAAGGTTTTGTAAGCAAATATGCAAGCTGCAATTTTGAAGAAAATATGTTGAGATAAGACAAATCGTGACCATCAATCTCTAAAGCAATTATATAAAAGAATTTTAAGCTACCGTTATAGTTAAGATATTCAAGAGAAATTTTATCTTAAATTCAGTGTATATACATTCAACTAATGAAAATTAAGTAAATGCATTGGTTTTTTCTATTTCTTTTTCTTTAATAGTTTATTATTAGATGGGTGCATATATATTAGTTTCAGAATAGAATTTTTCGATATTCAAATCTTACAAAAGAAAATAACGAATAATTATACAATGAAACCGTTGTATTACAACAAGCCAATCGAATATCAACACGTGACAATGTTGTAATACAACAAGCCAATCGAATGTAAAACATTACCACGTGTTGATATTCGATTGGCTTGTTGTAATACAACGGTTTCATTGTATAATTATTCGAAAATAACAGAAAATGAAAAAAGTAAACCTTGTGTGAGAGAGAATATAGTAAGGGAAAAAAACTGTTTATTCAACAACCAAAAACAGCTAGGGTTATAAAAAATAGTAACAAAATGACTACAATTATCAATAGCTTAAATTAAAAATATGTACAGTAGTCATATTTGAAGGAATAATCTGATTTCATATATTTAACTAAATATTTTTTTTAAAAAAAACCGTATCTAATTAATAATTGTAATTGTATAGCTTAACAAAAAAAGTATATTGAAAATGAAATAATAATTTATCATTTAGGTAATAAATAGTTAATTAGTAATATATATTTTTATATTGTTATGTATTATTATATTTAAAATTTAAAATTTTTCATTAATTAATTATAAAATCTTATAATAATAGTAATAATTTTAAATTAAATTATTATAAATTTTTAAAAATTTACATTTAAACCGCGCGTTTGCAATTAAAAAATATTAATCAGTCAGCCTTACAACAGGTAAAATATAGATGTACATGTAATTGTAATGAGACATTGCAGTTATTATAAATATCTTTATTAGTAGTGTAATTTTATGCTACCTATTAAAATATAAATTAAAATATAAAATGGCTAGACTATGTAAAAAAAGAAAAAATGAAAAATCAGGACTAATAGTCAAATACCAAAATTTGAAGGAGTCATTCCTAAAAAAATAATTAAAAAAAAAATTGGGGGAGGCAAGGGCGGGAGAATATTTCTTTTTCATTTGGGTAAAATTGATAAAAAAAAAAGAAAAATGGAAAATGGAAAATTAATTACGTTATTATAGAGATATAGGTGTAAGAAATTCATGAGAGTTTGGGAAGACCATGCAGGAACGAGTTTAGAGGTGCTCTGGTCAAAACTCAAAAATAATTATTTATTTTATAAAAAATTATAAAACATAATGCTTAAAGAGTTTATTTTTCTTAATTAGAGATTTTAAATTTAAATTTTGTGTATAGAATACTTATAAAAGTTGAGAGTAAATATTTTACTTTTTTAATAGATTTATCCGACACAAATCTATTGGCCACGAATCTTATAGTTAGAACAAAAATATATAAAATATTAGACTACAAAAATTTAAATTATCTTCATCATATAATAGACAGAATTTCATGCTTAATTAATTATCTTCATCATATAATAGACAAAATTCATGCTTAATTAACTATAGAATATGGTAATAAAGTTTTTTTATAGAGTAAAAAATAAAGATGCCTAACTTAAGTAATTTTTAGTCTAAAATGGAAGTGTCTAACTTAAGTAAAGAATGTCAAAAATGAAGGTGCCTAACTTAGATAAATGAGGTAAAAAATGGATGTACTTAACTTAAGTAAAAGAGGTATCTAACCATTGATAAAATTTTACTAACTCATTTTTTAAAACTATATAAACCCTTTAGCTCTCATTTGAAATGCATCCCAAAAATTAGAGTTAATGAGAGAGAGTTTTAGAGAGAAAAGTGAAATTTTTTTTAACTATTATATTTTTTTTTATTTGAGAGAATGTTTAATTTTTACTTATTATAAGAGATTATTGTTAATCGTGCTCTTCTTATTTTAAAAAGAAATTATTTTAATCATTTTTATAGTAAAATTCTTTTACAATTTGCCCGCTCTAATTAATTTAGAGATTTTTTTACTTAAAATTTTAGTGCTTATTATTTTCATTTTCATTTTTCATTTTTACTTCAGTTGTAATTGTATACTCCGTTCCACAATGTCTTAACAATGGTATCAGAGTGCAGGTTTATAGCCTTTTTTTTTGTGCCACAGTAAGATCCAGTTAGTGTAAAGAAGGCATCTTCAATAATGACAATGAAGTATGAAATACAAAAGTTCAATTGAAGTAATTTCTCATTGTGAAAAAATAAGAAAAAAAGCAATTTTGAGAAAAGATGATTACTTGGTGGTAATTAGAGATAGGCTTGATGAGATCACTGACGACGACAGGTGAAATGAGATGGATGACAATGTTATTGCTAATCTACACCTAGTACTAGCTGATGGAGTATTATCAAGTGTGGTAGAGAAAAAGACAGTAAAATATATATGGGACACTTTGACAAAATTATATGGGGCCAAATTACTACACAATAAAATTTTCTTGAGGAGAAAACTTTATACCCTTCAGATGATGGAGTCAACTATGGTGACAAACCACATCAACATCCTCAATACTTTATTTACACAGTTCAGAGCAATGAAGCATAACATAGAGATGGGTGAACGTGCTGAAATTTTACTTTAAAATCTATCTAATTCATATGATCAACTAATCATCAACTTAACCAAAAATATTGAAGTTCTAGTCTTTAATGATATTGCAGCTGCGGTTCTTGAAGAAGAAAGCCAGCGCAAAAGCAAAGAAGGTAAATAAGGAGGCTCACAACAAGTTGAAGCTTTGACAATAACAAAAAAGAGATCAACGAAAAGTGGCCCCAATGGGAGTCAAAATCAAAGTAGTTCAAAATTCAAAAGTAAGAAGAATGTCAAGTGTCACCATTGTGGTAAAAAAAGACATTACAAAAGAGAGTATTGGCATCTCAAGAAGAATGGAGAAGCCAAAGGAAAAGGTCCTGAGTCATCAAATGATCAGGGTTATATAGCAAGCACCTCAGATAATGGTGAAATTTTATACAGCGGGGCAACAATATTTAATGAAGGCAGAAGAAGATTCACTGATGTATGACTTATGGACTTAGGAGTAACATGACACATGACTCATTTGAGAGAATGATTCTATCAATATGAACCTATCTCCGAAGGATTTGTGTTCATGAAAGATGATCATGCCTTGGAGATTACTAGTATTGGTATCATCAAATTAAAGATGCATGATGGTACAGTTTGCACCCTCCAGGAGGTATGAAATGTCAAAGGCTTGAGGAAAAATCTATTATTTTTGAGACAGATAGATAATAATGGGTGCAAAACTCATATTCAAGATGAGATCATGAAAATAGTTAAAGGTGCTCTTGTGATAATGAAAATAAAAATATAACTGTAAATTTATACATGATTAAAGGAGAAGCACAATAAGAAGGAGAAGCCTCGACTACATTAGCAAGTTCAGCACAAGAATTAATAATGTTGTGGCATTGTAAGCTTGGCCATATGTCGAAACGAGGATTGAAGATTTTTACTGAACAAAAACTGCTTCCAGGGCTTAAAAAGGTTTCAGTACCCTTTTATGAGCATTGTGTGACTAGTAAGTAGCACATATTAAAATTTAGCAGTTTCTCTGCTAGAAGCAAAGCTATCTTAGAACTAATCCATTTCGATATTTGGCAAGCACCAGTTCTATCCCTATAAGGAACAAAATATTTTGTATCTTTTATTGATGATTACTCTAAGAGATGTTGGGTGTATCCAATAAAAAAATAAGACAAATGTATTTTCAGTTTTTAAAATATTCAAAGCACGGGTTGAGCTTAAAACTGAAAAGAAGCTCAAGTGTTTAAGGACAGATAAAAGAGGGGAATATACTAGTGATAGATTTTATAGCTTTTATGAATAAGAATGTATCAAAAGGTAGTTTACAGTGGCATACACTCCACAACAAAATGGAGTAGCTAAGCGAATAAACAGAACTTTGTTAGAACAAATAAGAGCGATGTTAAGAGCTGCAGGGTTGCCCAAGTCATTATGGGCAGAAGCAGTCAAGACCACCTGTTACATGAGTAATCGGTCACCATCAACTGTAATTAGTCGGAAAATGCCAATGGAGATGTGGATTGGTAAGCTAGCTGATTTGGAAGCCATGACTTACATATATTTGGAAGTCATGTTTATGCTATGCCCAACACCCAAGAAACATCAAAGCTTGATCCAAAATCCAGAAAATATATTTTCTTAGGGTATGCTGATTGAGTCAAGGGGTATTGCCTATGAGATCTCACTTCCTACAAGGTGCTAATCATTAGAAATGTTGTATTTGTAGAAGATAAGTTACAAGAAAAAGATAATGATAGCACTTTAAAAAAAATTAGAGACTACTACAATTCAAGTTGAAGAAAGACAAGAACAAGAAGTTACAAATACTTCTGAAGCATCATCAGAATATAAAGAATAAGAACAAGCTGAGTTTGCAACTTCACAAGTTTGACAGACAACTCGAGAGAGAAGAGAACTAGTTTGGCACTCAGAGTACATCATGGAGGAAAATATCGCATATTGTTTATTAATAAAGGATGGAGAGCCATCAACTTTTCTTGAGGCTATAAATGGCCAAGAAGCTTCTCTATGGATGGTAGTAATGCAAGAAGAAATTGAAGCTCTTCTTAAAAATAAAATATGGGATTTTTTTTACTACCATAATGAAGCAAGGCCATCGGAACAAATGAGTTTACAAAATCAAACGAGATGGTAATAACCAAGTGGAGCTATATCGTGCTATATTAGTGGTGAAAGGATTTGCTCATAAAGAAGGTATATATTTCAATGAAATATTCTCTCCTATTGTTCGACTCACAATGGTTCGAGTAGTACTGGCAATGTGTGCTACATTTGACTTATACTTAGAGCAATTGGATGTGAAAACTACATTTCTTCATGGAGAACTTGAAGAAGAGATCCAGATGCTCTAACAAGAAGGATTTGAAGAAAAAGAAAAAGAGAACTTGGTTTGCAGGTTGAACAAATCTCTATACGGTCTCAAACAGGCGCCAAGATGTTGGTATAAGATATTTGATTCCTTTATCATGATCATTGGATACAATATACATAGTTCAAATTCTTGTGTTTACTATAAGAGATTTAATGATTGTAATTTCATTATTCTATTATTAAATATTGATGATATATTGGTAGCAGATCCTAATAAAGATCGTATTACAGATTTAAAGGCACAGTTGGCTAGGGAGCTTGAAATGAAGGAATTAGGATCAACAAATAAGATTCTAGGGATGTAAATTTACTGAGACAGAAGTAATAGGAAGATATGACTTTCTCAGAAAAATTATTTGAAGAAAATCTTGCGGCGCTTCAACATGCAAGATTGTAAGTCAATTTCTAACCCCCTTCTATTAATTTCAAGTTATCCTCAATTATGAGTCATAGCAATGAAGCAGAGAGGATAAAAATATCTCGAGTACCGTATGCATCGACAGTGAGTAGCTCAATGTTTACTATAATTTATACAATACCAGATATTGTACAAGTAGTGGGAGTGGTTAGTCGATACATGGCGAATCCCGGTAAAGAGTATTGGAGTGTTATAAAGAGGATCATAAGATATGTCAAGGGTACCTCAAATATTGCATTATGTTATGGAGAATCAGACTTTACCGTCAAAGGCTATATTAGTTCAGATTATGCAGGTGATCTTGACAAGAGCAAGTCCACCTTAGGTTATGTGTTTACTCTTGCTGGAGGAGGTATAAGCTGAGTTTTAAAATTGTAATCTATTGTGCATACTTCTACAATAAAGGCATAATATGTTGCAGCTACCCAAGCTAACAAATAGGCAATATGGTTATAAATGCTACTAGTGGAGCTCGGATACATGCAAGAGAAAATTGTTTTATTTTTTGATAGTCAGAATACTTTACATTTAGAAAAGAATTCAGCATTTCGTTCAAAGCAAAATACATACGAGTTTAATATTACTTCATTCGTGAGAAAGTGGAAGAAGAAAGTATGGATATACAAAAAATTCATATAAAAGATAACCTAGTAGATATGTTAACAAAGTTGATTAATAATGAAAATTTTATCTGGTGTCGATCCTTCTTAGGCCTAGCAAATACGTAAGCTGCATGGAGATGACAAGTATAAAATGGATATAAAGATTATAAAAGTAACTTTAAGTGGGAGATATGTGGTAATAAAGTTTCTTTTGTAGAGTTAAAAATAAAGGTGCCTAACTTAGATAATTTTTAGTCTAAAATAGAGGTGACCAACTTAAGTAAAGGATGTCAAAAATAGAGGTGCCTAACTTAGGTAATTTTACCTTAAAAAAAAAAACTTAGGTAATTTTTAATAAAAAATAGAGGTGTCTAACTTAGGTAAAGAATGCCAAAAATGAAGGTGCCTAACTTAGGTAAAAAAGGTTTCTAGCCATTAATAAAATTCTACCAACCTATTTTTGAAACCTATATAAACTCTTTAGCTCTCATTTGAAATACATCCAAAAAATTAGAGTTAAAGAGAGAGAATTTAGAGATTAAAATGATATTTCTCATAAATATCATCTTTCCTTTTATTTGAGAGTGTTTAATTTTCTCTTATTATAAGAGAGAGCATTGTTAATTGTGCTCTCCTTATTTTAAGAAGAAATTGTTGTAATCCTTTTTTTATAGTAAAATTTTTCTATAATTTATTCGTGATTTTTTGCTTTAATTAATTTAGAGATTTTTTACGTAAAATTTTAGTGGTCATTATTTTTATTTTAATTTTTTATTGCTACTTCAGTTATAATTGTATATTTCGTTCCATAACGTCTTAACATAGAACTAGTCGTTAGTAATGACAAAAGTTGAACTTTATTTTTTAAAAGTCCCAAATCCAAATCCAAATTAATGAAAATCATGTTATTATATTATATATTCTTATAAAAATTTTGGAAGAACAAATATTAAAAATACATAAGCAATATTTATTGGAATTTTCAAATATAACCCCACTATATATATCCAGGCAAAGATCCATCTCTCATCATGAATGCCCCATATTTTAATTATTAATGTAAATAATAAAAATATATATCTACTAATATTTAATTTTTTTTATTAAGAACTCGATATTTAAGTGGTGATAATATATATTTTTGGCCATTATTTATGTTAAAAAATAAAAAAAATGATAACGGGTCTTTTCTGTTTTGCTAAGACTAGTTTGACGAAATTTCACCTATTCCCAAGTCAGAGGCTTTAACCCTTAAAGCTATAAAAGAAAAGATAATCAGTCTTGAAAAAATATAACTGGAAAGAATAAAAATATAATATACCAAAAATCAATTTTGAATATAAAACATACCACGTGGTAAAATAAAAAATGTTATGAACAATTTATTTATTTATTTTTTCAGATCAAATGCAATTACGACATAAGAAAACGATCGACATCGTTTGTCAGAAAAAATTTTTAGGGCCATAAACGAGAGCTTCAATAGTCAAAAAATGGGGACCAATTATTAATTTATGATCATATGGCTTTCAAACTCAGTAAATCAGAACCAAGTCACATGTGTCAGAATTCGTACACGACCGAGGTCGTGGCCATTGTTGGTTGGTTAAGATACCTCCATCTGCCAATTTGTCGCCAGCTTCAATCATCTTTGATATATTAACTTGTTTTCTTAAATATTATATTTCGATATAAAATTAACTCTGTTGTTTAAACCTTATATTGTGCAGAGAGTAAGAACTGAAAGTGGCTGTGATTTCCAAAAATATAAAAATTGTATTCCATCTAAATTATATTTTTAGAATTGAATAGAATAAAATTTTACGAATAATAAATTTTTTTTATTAAATTTTAACACAACTATATATATTTTTTTATCATTATTCCTAAAAGGTTCTTATTAAAAATAACCTAAATTGTAATCAAAATTTATACACAAAAAATATGAATACAATGTCATTGTTCAAATTAAAACTTCCCTGCTAGTTGTTTATGACATTGTCCCTCTCCATTGTCAGTCGTTTAGTTATTTATTATATATATTTTTAAATAAATAATAAAAAGTTTTTGTTAAAAATATAAATATGCGTAAATAAATTTAAATGAATTAAATATAAAATATTAAATAATTTATATAAAAATGAACTCTTTAATTAATTTAAATAACAACTTTTAAAGGTTCAGTCATATAATTTTTTCGAGTCTATATTAATTTGCAATATTATAATTATTATATTATGTATAATCATAAATATTATTTTGTAAGTTAATATGTGGTTATACAGTAGTATTACCTGAATAGAACCAGTGGCGGATCCCTCATTGTAGTAATAGGGACTATGGACCCTAACTTTTTTTTTTAGAAGTCCATGTTATTTTAATACAATTAAATAGAGGTGGTAAAATTTTAATTATTGGACTCTAATTAAAAAAAAAATTAGAATTCAAATAAAAAAAATAGACTCCAAATAAAAAAATAGCTTAATATATTCTTAGCTCTTGTATTTAGATAATTTTGTCGCTTTATTATGTGAAGTCTTCGAATAACCACTTTACTCTTTTAATTTGTTGATTTCAGTAGCAACTAGTCTCTTTATTTAACATAAATACACATACTTCAACGCGTGAATTTTATACATTTAGACTATACAATCACGTTTGATGCCATGTATAATTAAAAAATACGTCAGAAAATTTACGCTTTTTTCCCCAAATCAATTTCAGATAGGTTGTGTTCTTTCTTTGAAAAAAATAAACTTTGCAAGTTCTTTGAAAAAAAAAATTATGAAGAAACTGGGCCATCAAATTCTTTGAAAAAACTTTATTTTTTTTCAGTTTTTAGATCTAGTCTTCATTCTTGTTCAGTTTCTCTGCAAATAGATTCTCTTTTCCATTTTTTTGTTCAAATAGTGCTCCATTTTTGTTGTTTCTTCTCTGTCCAGAGATGATCTACAAAATCGAGTAAGATATTTTGGAAGGTATTATGGAGATCAAAACATCAGCTTGTGGAGGTATTTTGAAGGCATTATTATGATATTTATGTGTTGTGTTAAACTATTGATGGACAATTTAATGAAATAAAGAGATTTGTATTTCTAATACTATGTTGAGAGAATTATTTATTCTGTCAATTAGTTATTGAAGCTGAAATTACAAAAAAAAAAAAAAAATTGAATTGTAGATCTGAAAGATTGAAGGAGGTTGAACATGGATAGTGACAGCGGCGTCCTTTCTCCAGATCTTGACAGTATCCATGAATTCCGCATCACCTCCATCCATTCCGTCTCCACCTCAGATTGCTGGCGTTGATCTATAGAAATAGTGTGCTGGTCATTTCTACTGGTTGGCTACGACTATTTTTCAATTGGGCTGAAGCAATGGTGATCTCCGGCGATGAAAAAAAATGATGATAATGTTAGCTTTATGATATTTTTATTCTTTTAGTTTTTATTTAAATTAAATTTATTTATAATTATTATTAAATTTATAAAGTTGCAAATAAAATTATAGTTTAAATTTTATAATTAAAATTTCACTTTTTAATTAATTTTTAATTTGTAATTTTTTGACTTTTTTTGTTAAAGAATATGAGTTAGTAAAATTAAATAAAAAATAATTAAATTAATTTTATAAGTAATTTAATATAATATTATAAATAAATTTAAATGTAGTTAATTTTTTTATAAATAATACAAAAATAATTTTAAATTTTAAAATTATAATAATAAATAAGTAATGAAAATTTTAAAAGTAATAAATTTAATACTTAGTGTTAAAAAATTAAAATTTAATGAGAAAAAAATAGAAAATTGATGTAACTAAAAAGTTTCACGCGCTTAATTGATTGTGAAGTCATTTTTCACACCACGTTAGTTAGCAGTGAAGGGCCTAGTTGCTATTAAAATCAACTTAGTTGAAGAGGCAAAGTGATTATTCAAATATTTTAGAGGGTAAAGTGATAAAGTCGTGGAAGTATAGGGGACTAAAAATGTATTAAGCCTAAAAAATTAAATTCAATTAATCTAGACTTATTAAAATCACAACTTATACAATCTTAAATTACACTTATTAATTAAACCTAATTAGTTTAAAAAGAAAATATTTTATTAACCAACTAAAACTCTTTTATTATTCAATAAAAATAATATTTTTATTTTGTATCTTCTATTGTGTTGCTTTTTAAGATAAGAGTTTAGACCATTAATGCGCTTAAATTTTAGTTTATATTATTTATGTATAAATATATTATTATTTTATCTTTAATATTTAAGTTCAATATATGAATTCTAACTAGCAATTTTTCTTAATTCGCTACTGAATAAAATTATGAAATAAACTAATTCTTTTTTATAAAAATGAAAAATTCATCCTGATTTAACTCAAAATATTTTCTAAATATTGAGTGAAATTATCTTTAAATCCACTAGCAATAAAAAATTATCTAATTTAATAAAAAAAATTTCTTCCTAAATAATTGTCCAAAAAGGGACTATTTTTCATTTTTGCGACTTTTGTGTGCAACTTATAGCGGCACCAATGCATGGTTTACAATTTGCTATCGATATTTTCCTGGGTGCCAATCCATAAATGCCATTGCCTAGCTAGGTAAGCAATTGCCCGCATTGATTTCCTGTAATTTTGTTAACCTAATCAAGAAACTGTTGCAAAAAAATGACTTTTATTTTTCAATGTTGAAATATATAAAATTATGTTACTATTGAATTTTCACACATAATTACAACATTTCAATTGATACATAATTTTTTTAATGAAATATTACATATAGAAAAAAAATACTTATAACCCGAATTCGAAATTTAAATAGAAATAAATAAAATATTTAACAGGATAAAATATCATAAACTACAATTAACTTTTAGTGTGAGCAATATTTACATTAAAAATATATTTAATTATATTATATTTCATTAATTTATCATCATGTTTGAATAGATACATGTAGTTTAAAATATTTATAAAAGAAAAAACAATTTTTTCTGATATTTTGATTTTTAATTAAAAATTTGAAAGCAAACCTATTAAGTATATGCGCAGAAACTTGAGCGAATTACCAAAAACCTCCTCCACTTAAAATAACAACAACAACAATAATAATAATAAAGTTACCAAAACACTGAAATTGTAATTAACTCCATTTAGTGCTTTCAACCGTTCCCTGCTACTCCTCTGGTCTTTAAAAAGGGGCTTTCCAAAACACATTGACACAGAACAACAACAAAAATATTCAAAAAATCAACAGAGAAGCAGAGCGAGAGAGAAATGGCAAGGTTTTGTGCTATGGTTATGCTTATGCTTGCTTTAGTAGCAGCGAGTAGTAGTGCTAGAAATGTTCCTAATCCAAGCCAAAATAATTTGGATGCCACCAAAAATATTGCGCCCACCAATGGTGGTACTGGAGTAGATGACAAAAAGAACTTTATAAGCTACGGCGGTGTTGGTGGCTATGCTGGGCTTGGTGGTAATGGTCTCCCCTTCGGTGGCGTTGGTGGGCTTGGTGGAGTTGGTGGCGGCCTTGGTGGTGGAAGTGGTCTAGGTGGTCTTGGTGGCTTAGGTGGTGGCGTTGGTGGCTTAGGTGGTCTTGGTGGTGGAAGTGGTCTAGGTGGTCTTGGTGGCTTAGGTGGTCTTGGTGGTGGTGTTGGAGGTGGTGTTGGAGGCGGTGCTGGTGTTGGTGTTGGTAGTGGAACTGGTGGTCTTCCTTACCCTTGAAAAAGTCCATCCATAGTTTCTAGTTTCCGACTTTCTTGCTTAGCTGGCTAGGGTTTGATAAGGAGCTCTAGTATTATGGCAGTTAAGTTAGTTATTGTGTGAGGTTCTTATTTTTAGTTATGTTTGGCTTTTCATCTGTTTTTTTTTATTATTATTAATTTGCATTTTCTATGTGTATTTACTTTTAGATATTTCAATATTGTAATGTTTAAAATGTTTTTGAGTGGATAGTTACATGAACTCTCTATTTTTATATATTTTTTTGTGTTTCATTTCTATAATTTCATTCCATTAAATACTTATCTATATATAGAGAAAGAAATAATAAAAAAAAGCTAGAAAAAAAGAAAGAGAGAGAGAGAGCTTAAAAATCATCAAATAAATAAAGTTAATATACGTTATTTGATAACATATTTTAAATTGATAAAATAAAATCAAAAGCAACAAACAATAAAAGGCCGGTTAAATCTAAATTTATTGTAAACTAACTAATTAATAAATTCTCCAGTTCTTTCCAATGCTTTTTCAAATTAATTAAGTTTGAAATCTTTTTGAATTTAAGACGATTAAAAAATAATAAAAATATAAGAAAGGTTGCATGGCTTTCAATTATAAATGTGCCAAATTAAGGAAACAAATCTAGTGATGATCTGAAAATGTTTTTTTTTTATGATCTGGTAGTATATATTAATTAGTTAATTCTTAATTAGCCCAAGCTGCATGGATGTTTGGTTGGTTCAATTCCTTAATATTCTCACACCCAACATGCTCCACTTAATTGAATGAAAACATATATTAATTAATTAAGTTAATAGGTGGGTAAGGTCTTAATTAATTACTTGGAGTTATTATATTTAACCTGAAAATCCATTGTCGATCCGAGCAATTCCGTGGTTGAACTAAGCAGAATTATGAAAAAGAAATACTATTATAAAATTATATAGTTAGAAGTAGGAAATTTTGATTTTTAACGTATATTTTTTATTCGGGTGAATTAATTATATGAAAGTTAATTTATTAAAATAGATGGATATAAAATTATTTAATAAAAATTATAATTTATGTAATTTTAAAACATTTTTTGTAATTTATTGGGATTTTATGTACATTCTTTTTTCATTAAATCTCACACATGAAATTTCAAATTTTTTTTGGGAATTTATGTAATTTTATTAGATTCAATTTCTCCAATGGCTTCTTAGCTACTGGTCCTCCCTAAGAATTACTACCTAAAGATAACAATTTTTAATGTAACTTTTTTGTCACTACACCAGAATTGTGAAATATAAAAAGCAAAAGAAGACAGGTTATCCATGAGAAGGTTTAATGATATGTTTGGTAATTATTAAAAAAAAAAGCATTAATGAGGTGGACACTATTATGCAAACACTATTAATTGGTGAAGACAGGTTAGCTTGAATAGTACCAAACACTATTATGCAATTTAATAACTATAGAGGGAAGAAGTTTCAGGGCCATTGAATGACTTGAATCAGTGCTCTTAAAGGCCTTTCAACTACCCATTGCCACTCTACTTCAGAGCTATTAGTTCTCATTTATAGCTCTTTGTTTGAGAGTCCAAGATCATGTAGCTCTTCCACAAGAAAAATAAAAATAAACCTTTTTTCCCTTTGTTAGAAGGGCACTAAACGGGTATACTATGCTATTAGTCATTACTCATTAGATGTGCATAGTTTTTCTATCATCAGGTTCTTCAGTGGTCTTCAAATATATGTTACCTTTATATATATTTCAGGTATACTATAATCTTCAGTATATACAGGGCATGGTTACACTTGGGAAATATATGTATAAATAGTAGAGTTTAAAAAAAATTGATTAAGTGCATAAACACTCACAATACAGTCTTTTTTTTTAAATTATAAAAGATCATTTTTAAACTCGAACTTAAAATTTCAAGTCATACGGTTCACGTTGGGACAAAGCTTACTACGTATAAATAGTAAAGTTAAAATTATAAACTGTGTTTGAGACTTGGGTCTACTGATAACAATGGAAGAGTACGTAAATTATTCAATTAATCAGTAGTCAAACTGTAAATAGAAGTCAACTACTTAATTAGATCAATTAGTTTTTTTTTTTTTGAACTGAAAATTAGATCAGTTAGTTAGTATATAAGGTGTTGGACTGTATATTGAAGGTAGGTAGAAACTTTAAGCTAGCTAGCTCTGTGAGCTGACACTCTAGCTGCCATATTGCATTATGTAATCAAGAGATGCAACAAATCATAGTCTGATCCAATATACGAAGAACTTATTTTATTTTTCTTTACTTCTCTTTTATTACATAATTTGAATAATTTCTATGAAAGATTGAATAATCAATAATATTCAGTGAACTGATTACAGAGTTATATAGCTACAGAGTCCTACGATATACAAACTAAAGATAACTATGATCAGAATACAAACGCTAATTCACAGCTAATACAACTAATACAGTTATAGTTTAGACTTATCCTCAATACGCCCCCGCAAGATGGAGGATCCATTGGAGACTCCAATCTTGGATCGAAATTTAACAAAGGAAGTTCTGCCAAGAGGCTTAGTCAACATGTCTGCAATCTGATCTTTGTTACTAATGTGTAACACACGAAGTTGACCAGCAGCTTGTCGCTCACGTACAAAATGATAATCTAAGGCCAGATGCTTCATCTTTGTATGATACATAGGATTTGAACAAAAATATGTAGCACCTATGTTATCACAATATATTGTTGGTGCATGAGAAATAGGCATACCAAGATCAGATAATAAATGTTGTACCCAAATTACTTCTGCTGCCGCATTAGCCAAAGCTTTATATTCGGCTTCAGTCGACGACCTAGACACCGTTTTCTGTCGAGCAGACTTCCATGAGATAATATTAGAGCCAAGATACAATACATAAGTTGTTGTTGATCTTCCTTTGTCCAAAGCTCCTCCCCAATCAGAATCAGAAAAGGCAGAAAGAATATGCTTGGATTGCCGATTAAGAAAGAGACCATAATGAATAGTACCTTTGAGATATCTCAAGACCCGCTTTAGAGCTTGAAGATGTAGTTGAGTTGGAGCATGCATAAACTGAGACAATCGATTTACCACAAAAGAAACATCAGGTCTAGTAATAGCCAAGTATTGTAGAGAACCTACAATTTGGCGATATGAAGTAGCATCAACAGAGGAAGACCCATCAACGAGTGTTAACTTCTCACTTGTAGACATAGGTGTATGTACTTCCTTAGCTCCTGTCATATGAAATTTAACTAATAAATCAGAAATATGTCGATGCTGAGATAAAAAGAGACCAGATTTTGTCGAAATCACTTCAACACCAAGAAAATGATGAAGCTGCCCCAAGTCTTTAATTGAAAAACGAACAGACAGCTGCTGCACACAAGCATTCAAAAAGATTGTATTATTTCCAGTCAACACAATGTCATCGACATAGATGAGGAAGTAAGCAATAACACCCTTGCTACTATAGACAAATAAAGATGCATCAGCCATGGACTTTCGAAAACCAAGAGAAACTAAAAATGAGGATAACTCATTATACCATGCCCGTGGCGCTTGTTTAAGACCATAAAGCGATTTCCTCAATTTGCAAACATAATCCGGAAAATCTTTGTGAACATACCCTGGAGGTTGCACCATATAAACATCTTCATAAAGAGTACCATGTAAAAAGGCGTTGTTAACATCCAACTGCCTTAGTGACCAGCCATGAGAAATTGCTATGCTCAGAACAACCCGAATTGTTACAGGTTTAGTCACAGGACTAAAGGTTTCAAAGTAATCTCGACCTGGCTCTTGCAAAAAACCCTTAGCCACCAAGCGCGCTTTATATTTATCAACAGTACCATCTGGCTTTCTCTTGACCCGGAAAACCCATTTACATCCAATGGGCATGTGTGTGGATTGAGGAACCAGCTCCCAAGTAGCATTTTGAAGTAATGCATTGTATTCCAAGTCCATAGCCTGCCTCCATTTCTGATCTTGTAAAGCTTGCTTAACTGTATGCGGTTCGAGAGCCTCTTGCAGCGGATATTTAGTAACAATATTTACAAAAGCATCATTGTAATACCTGGTATTCAATTTTCGAACACGCTGCGATCTCTGGGCAGCAACAGGCTGAGATTCTGTCGAAATTGAATCAGTGGCGAATGGAGCTGCAGCCGAAATTGGAACAATAGCACTCTCAGTTTGATGCTCAGCTTGCACAGCCAGTTCAGACTCAGAATGAGGAATAGTATCAGGTTGTATAGACTGACTCACAAGCAGAACTAAATCAGTAGAAGTGGATTCAACCGGCGCCGAAAAATCTGACTGAACAGGCACTATTGGAGACAAACCAGACTGTGGCAAATTTGCTGTCGGAGCATCAGTTAATAATGTTCCTTGCTGCGTCAAACCTGCACAAGAGAAATCTCGAAACAAAGAAGAATATTGATGATGTTTATTACATTCATTGGAAGGAAAAACATGAGGTACGAATTTAACATGTCGTGAAATATATAGACGATTGGAAACTGGATCAAGACACTTATAAGCAGATTGAGTAGTTGAATATCCTAAAAAGAGACATGGAACAGACCGGGATTGAAGCTTTGAAGAGTTATAAGGACGAAGCCACGGGAAACATAGACATCCAAAAGGCTGAAGACGCTGGAAATTATGTGATTTACCAAACAGTTTTGAATATGGTGTTTGAAAAGCAAGCACAGAAGAGGGAAGCCTGTTTATAAGGTAGACAGCAGCCTGAAATGCATAAGACCAATAAGTAAGTGGTAGAGTAGCATAATTTAACAAAGATAAAGCAGTTTCAACAATATATCGATGTCGCCTTTCAGCGGTGCCATTATGTTCCGGAGTATGGGGTGGCGTAGTATAATGCGAAATTCCAGAACTAAGAAAATGATGTTTGAGTTTTTGATACTCACCACCATTATCAGAAAATACAGACACTATTTTTGTTTGAAAATAATTTTCAACAAGCTTCTGGAATCCTATAAACAAATCATGTGTTTCTGATTTTTTCTTCATGGGATAGATCCATATGTATTTAGTAAAATGGTCTATAAATGTGACATAATATGAATACCCATCTATGGATGTTGCTGTTGGCCCCCAAACATCAGTATATATAAGTTGCAATGGTTTGGTACTATGAAGAGAATTTTCATAAAATGGCAATTTATGGCTTTTACTCATAGAACAAGCAATACAATGAAATGTCGAAACAGACTTTAACAGTGACTCAAGACCATGACTTTTAAGTACTAAATAAAGAACTTTATTCGAAGGATGACCAAGCTTGTGATGCCAGGCAGAAAGCAGCGACGGATGAGTAGTAACATTCAATTGAGGACGAACAGACAACGGAGAAGACGATGGAACTAACTGCTTTGGAAATTGAGCATAATAAATATCATCAATGTTCTTGCCTCGTAGTAGAGACGCCCCCGTGCGCAGATCCTTCACAACAAAATAAAAAGGGAAAAATTCCACAGAAACATTATTAGCACGACATAATTTTGCAATAGAAATCAGATTCTTGCGTAAATTAGGTACACAAAGCACATGAGGAAGAGATAAAGTCTTTGATTGTGTAGAAATATTAGTAAAACCAGCATGAGAAATAGACAAACTTGTACCATCTCCCAAGAAAACCTCATCAGGTCCACCATAATCGGAGTATCCCTGCAACACATTAGGATTAGAAACAACATGATGTGAGGCTCCACTATCAAATAACCATGGTTGCGAAGATGAAACGGACATCGCAGAAGTAGCATTAACTGATGGCGTAGGAGCAGCAGCTGATGGTGTATCAGATCGTACAGTCATGTTATTTTCTTTCAAAAATCGTGCAAGCTTGCGACACTCAGCTGTAGCATGACCAGTAAATTGACAAAATTGACAAACTACATCAGATCTGTAATTATTTCGAGAATTATTGCGTCGTGAATTATTACTGCCATATCCACCTCGTCCACGATGAGAATTGGAGAAATGATTATATCGATTAAAACCACCATTCTGAACCTTTGTGTCAGATCGTTGTGTGTAATTCACAGTAGCAATTGCAGGAACAGCTGCCTGCTCTTTTTCTTTCAATTCTCTCTCAAAATCAGTTAGCTTCTCAAATAAATCATTAAAAGATATTGCAGATTCACGAACCTTTAGAGCAGCAACGAGAGGTTTGTATTCGTCCCCCAATTGTGTAATGATATATACGATCAAGTCTTCATCACAAACTGGATTTTGAGTAAGAGTTAACTCATCAGCGATGGCTCGCATCTCATTGAGATAAGTCGCAACAGCCTTGCTCCCTTTAGAGTTCTGCGCCAATCGTGTCTTAAGAGAAAGAATTCTGGAGCGCGACGCATTAGCATAACTTTGATTCAAACGATCCCAGGCTTCTTTCGCTGAATTAACAAACGAGATCAGTGGCTGAATAGTCTCTGAACAGCTACCTAGAAGGGCACTAACAAGCACATGATCTTGTCGATACCAAATTGCATAAGATGGATTGGGAGTATTCTCTTTGTCACTGAGAAATTGAGATGGTGCCGAGTGCGAACCATCAAGAAATCCCATCAAATCAAGCCCAATCAGGGTGGATTGAACCTGTTTCCTCCAAACTGGAAAATTATCTTGCGTCAGTTTGATAGGAAAATGCGTAGGAGCATTAATCTGAATAACTGTAGTTGAAGAAGAAGCAGTCATATCGAAAATAAATTTAGAAGAAATTAGATCAATGTAGAACTCGTTAAGAGAATTTTATGGCTCTGATACCATATGAAAGATTGAATAATCAATAATATTAAGTGAACTGATTACAGAGTTATATAGCTACAGAGTCCTACGATATACAAACTAAAGATAACTATGATCAGAATACAAACGCTAATTCACAGCTAATACAGCTAATACAGTTATAGTTTAGACTTATCCTCAATAATTTCCTCTACTTGTTAATGGTAAATCATTGAATTTACAAATAAAATTAAAATTAAGGTACTAGAATCTGTCAGACTCGATTTTCAAATTTATTTCTTATTTATATAATAAAAAATTATATCAAAGGGATATATATAAGTAAAAAAGGAGTTCATTCCAATAACTTAAATATCATAAGTTTAGCACTTTTTTTGTGCATATATAAGTTTAACACTTTCAATATGTGAAACAAGTCTATATTAATTTGATCATTTATTTTATAGTCCATTTATATTTGAGAAGAGTGTTAGAATATATAAAATGAAAATTTTATCAAGAAAGAACTCATATAAAAAATATCAATGTCACAAGTCTAAAACTTATAATATATGAAGCAAGCCAAAGATAAAGGCACAGAAAGCCCATAAATTTGCTACAATTATGATATCATTAAAGAAAAAAAATATATGTTTGATTAAGATTCATCTAAATTAATAATGTTAATGTTTTCATTCACCACTAATACTCAACGGCTAAATCCAGTCACTTAATGAAACCAACCTGCGATATATTTGGAAAAATAAAATAATAGTAATTAATGGTTATACTTTGCATGCATTACATGAATTACAATAATTATTATTAGGATAAATGTCCAATTTAGAACTTGTAATATAACGCGTAAACCACATTAGTTCCTAAATATTTTTTTAATTCAAATTAGCCATTTTTTAATAGAACAACTAAAAAAATTTAACGGTGCTGACATGACAACTTATTAGAGTCTAATGCGGACTTTATACATAGATTGAGATCCAAATTGAACCCTAAATAAAAATTTATAATTCATTAATATTAAAAATTATATTATTTTAAAAAATTATTAATAAATTACAAATTTTGGTGTCAATAATTTATAACAATAATAAATAATTTTTAATATCAATAATTTATAACAATAATAAATAATTTTTAAAATATTATAATTTATAATAATTTTATTAATTTATAATTTTAATAAAAATTTTATGGTTTATAATATATTATAATACCTTTATAATTTATTAATATTATAATTTATAATATCAATTTAATTTTAAAAAATAATTTGTAATATGAAAAAGTTAAATAATTATTAAATAATAAGAAATATATTTAAAAATTAAAATTATTATAATTTAACATAATTACAGATTTTAAAATATTTCAAAATAAATAAATTTCCCCTTCTCATGCTGAAATATATACTTTATATATAAAAATATTTTTAGATAGATATTCTATGTATCAACTGATAATTAGAAATTTTATTTTTATATTTATTCATTCTTATATGCTGATAATGTATTACTTTTCATTGTTCATCCCAACATTTAGTTTTATTTTTATTTCTAAATGTCATTTTTATTAGGAGACTCTTATATTATTTTTTATTAATTGTCTCAATTAAATACATAATTAATTAATACATTTAAAAAAGGCAAAATAAATTTATTAATATTAAAGAGAAACAAATATTTTAAAAAATTTACAGAAACATTATCTAATTTTCTAAAATATATACAAAAATAAAATATATCATAAATATGAAAAAAAATTAATAAAATTTTGAAATAATATAATTTATAATATTAATAAATTATAATTTATAAGTTAATAAAATTATTATAAATTATAATATTATAAAAATTATTTATTAATGTTATAAATTATTGATATTAAAAAATTATTTATTAAAATTTTTTTAAAATAATATAATTTTTAATATTGATAAATTATAAGTTTTAGTTTTGGGTTTAATTTGGACTTCAATCTATGACTAAAGGCCATATTAAATTTTGATAATCTGTCACACCAGTAATTATTGGGTTTTTCTTAATGGCTCTGTTAAAAAGTGGTTGATTTAAGCCAATTTTAATAGAAAAAATTTCAGTTTGATTTAAAAAAATATTTAGGGACTAATGTGATCCACACATTATAGTATAAGGTCTAAATTGAACCTTTATCCATTATTATTATTTAAATTCAAAGGGGATTGATATGTATACAGCTTAATATATATAAAGATGAAGAAATTACTCAATAATTATTATTTTTTATTTTATTTTAAATATGCCACTATTTTAAAATATTTTTAATATACTAAATATTCACCATTCAAAAATGAAATATTTTTTCAGTATGTTAGATACACAGTAGATATATTCTTTTGAAATGAAATATTTTTAAAAATTAAAAGTTAAAAAATAGGTGTTTTTGATATAAAAAGAAAAATTAATATATTAAAATAAAATTTTTTTGTAGATATTTTTAAAAGAAATCCTACAAAGAAAGGTAAGAGGGGAGTTGGAGTAGTTATTGGGCCGCCCAACGTTGGATGGAGTCTGACCGATCCAAACTCTTAACTACACTTCAAACCCTTTTGTATTTTGTTACTTTAATCAACTTTATATTTGGATTTGGGCCTTAATTGGTTCTATAAAGAGAAATTACACCCTACATTATTTTTTATAATTTTTTTATTTTTATCAAGATTATTTTAATTATTTTATAATAAACTCATATTAAATTTATAATAAACTTATAATAAACTATACAAATTCATAATCTTATAATAAAGTATATAAATATAATATTTTTTATAAACTAATCATAAATTCTTCTAAATCTGAATATATTTTAAAAAATATAGTAAATTTAATTTTTTTTCTATAATTTTTGTAAAAATGCTTCTATATATGTCAGGAAATTGCATGTCTGTGCTGCTTAGCTGGGATAAACATGTATTTGTCGCGCCTTAAATTGGCAATGGCAAATTGGCTATGTGTATAAAACTTAGATACCAATACTGCACCACAAAGCTTGCAATTTTTAAACAAATGTTCAACTTTAAAAATCCATATAAAAAAGTATGCAAATTGTCAAATACAATATGGCAAAACAGAAATAACAATCCTACCAATATAATTGTTAGAAATGATTGATAAACCGAGTCGCCCATAACCGATTGATCTGGATTCAAAAGTAAAGAATTGAAACTTTTAGAAAAGTTACAATCATGCTAAGAGTTATAACCTTTCATACTAAGAGTTAAAATTATAGGAATGGTTACCATACTAAGAGTTGTAACCATTCAAATGATAACTATTGATTTCTATATATATGTCAAGAGATAAATCGACAAATAGTTTTTCAATTCATATAATTTTAGAGAAAATTTAGACATAAATATTGTAAATTAGATTGTGAAAAATAGTACATTTTCAAATTGTGATTTGCATTGACTTAGTAAAGAATTGAATCAAAATTATTGTAAAATCATCAAAAGGTATGTATTTAATTCGAATTCTATTTATTTACGCATTATTTTAACATTGGTATCAAAATTTGTTTGAAGATTCTCATGAATTGTTTATGTTATTTTTGAGTTATGGCAATATTTTGATTTTATATGAATATAAAATATGTTTAGGTAGATTTTTTTGGTCATTTTCGTATTTTATGTACTTTCATTTATGCTACAGTAATAATATATTGTTAAAGTATGAAGTAAAAGCTTTAAAACGACATAAAGAACATAAAATTTGAAATTTTACAGAGAAAGATATGAATTTTCAAAATTGAGTACAAAAAAATTCAAATCTGAAAATTTTTATTCACGGTGAGAACAATAAATTTTGAGTCATTTTGCGAATTATATGTTTTATTTCATGACATAAAATTTATATACGCTTAAAGTATGCATTAAAGGCTTTGCAATGGTATATATAACATTAAAATTGGAGTTCTCTACGTAAAGTTATAAATTTGCGAAATTAGCATGTAGATCATTCCAATTTGAAAATTTTTTAATATTTGGGATAGTAAATTTCAAGATATTTTACAAATTATATATTACAGTCCATGAAATAAAATTTATATGTACTTAAAGTACATATTGTGAACTTTGCAATGGTATAAAGAACATACAAAATGGACTTTGGTAAAAAAAAGTTATGAATTTGCAAAATAGGCCATTTGATTATGCAAAATCTAAAAATTTTTACAAACATGAAAATTTTAAGATTTTAATTGTATTTTTCATATATTAACTTATAGACCTCAAATTTCAAAAACAATTATATTTTTGAAATCAAAATTATCATAATTAGATAGTTGAGATCTAGTGGGAGGAAATTATTAGTTTCAAATTTTAATTTATTTAATTGATTAAATGCAATATTTTTTAAATTTTGCTTAAAAGTTCATTAATAATTCTTTATGAATATTGAAAAATTTTAATTTCAGTTTTGAATTTTTTTTAATAAATCAAATATAATGCCATATTTAATTTTGACAATAAGTCCTAATTTTGTGTACCATGCATATTGTTATGATTAGCTTATATATTAAATATTTTCTCTTAATTTGATTAAAGAATTATGTCTCGTCTAAGGAGGATGTAAAGACTTAAAATCTATAGAAGGTGAAAAAATAATAAATGTGTAACTTTTTACACTAATCGAGAATTTAAGTTAGAATTTTATTTATTAACTCCAGCTGCATTAAGAAGAATGTCTATAGAAAAAAAATTAAAAATTGAAATCTTTGATAAATATGCTCGCCAATAATTGTACCTAGTCATGTTCTTGACAGTGGAAGCATACTGAATTTGCTTCAGAGATGAAGATAAATCTGATCTCTGATCCAATTTCGATTGGTGAAGAAAATAATCCTCAATTACAAAGGAGTAAATGTTTAAAAACTCCTAAAAGATATTTTCCAATAGAAAATGAAGTTTATATAGTTACTTCTAATGATGATAAAGAACCTACAACACTTGAGTGTCCTGCAAAAGAAAAGTAGAAAGTTGCATTAAAAGAGGAAATGGAATCTATAAAGGTAAATCAAGTTTAGGATTTGGTTGATTTACTGTTTGGACAGAAAGCAATTAGGAATAAATGGATTCTTAAGATAAAATGTAAGGCAGATGGATCTATTAATAGATATAAAACTCGTTTAGCGGTGAAAAGTTATACTCAATAAGAGGGTATAGATTATGAGGAAAATTTTTCACTTGTTATAAGATTTACCTCCATTCGTCTAATTTTAGCTATCGTGACACATTTAGATTTAGAATTGCACCAAATAGATGTGAAAATAACTTTTTTTACTGGGGAGTTAGAAGAAGAAATCAACATAGAACAAGTAGGTTTTGTTATTAAAGGCCAAGAGCACAAAGCATACAAGCTTAAAAGATCTATATATGGCCTTAAACAATTGGTATCTTCATTTTAATAAAACTATATTGTCTTATAATTTCAAGATGATTGATGAGGATTACTAAAAGATTTGATGATAAATTTACAATTATATATCTTTATGTTGATGGCATTTGATAGCTGAAAATAACAAGGAGTTTGTTATGACCATCAAAAGATGGATATCCACTAATTTTGATATGAAAGATATGGTTGAAGCAGACTACATATTGGGAGTAAAAATTAAAAGAAATCATTCAAGGAAACTTTTGGCTTTATCTCAAGAGAATTATATTCAAAAGATTTTTGAACTTTTTCATATTAGTAGTTGCAAACCCTTAGATACTCCTGTATCAAAAGGAGAGGCTTTAAGTCTTAATATGTGACCTCAAAAAACACAAGAAAAAATGGAAATGTCTACTGTACCATATTCTAGTACTGTTGGAAGTCTTATATATGTTAAGTTGTGTACTTGCCCAGATATTTATTTTGTCATTGGCCTAGTTAGTTGGTATCAATCTAATCCTTGAAAAGAGTATTGGAAAGCCGTGAAATGGATACTAAGATATCTCAAAGGCACCATGGCTTATTGCTTATGTTATCAAGGGTCAGATTTAGATTTAGTTGGTTATTCAAATACTGATTGGGGAGGAGACCTAGATCAATGCAAATCCACTTCAGGATTTACCTTCTTACTCAATAAAGGCGTTATATCTTGGAGTACTAAGAAACAAACTTGCATAGCTTTATCAAAAATGAAAGATGAATTTATAGCATATTCAGTTGTGGTGCAGGAAGCTGTTTGGTTAAGAAGATTTTTTATGAGTTTGGGAGTTCAAAATGATTATGCAGCTATTACAATCTTTTGTAATAACCAAGCAGCGATAGCTTTCACAAAAGATCCTAAATTTCATAGTAAAATCAAACAAATTGATACTAAATATAACTATAGTATGTATATCATATTATTTTAAATAAATACAAATAAATATTATATTTTTTAAAATTATTAGTTATTATGTTCGTGACACATGCATATCACTTATATGATTATTAAAAGCTCAACAAAAGATGTCATACAAGTTTTTGATTGGCTCACTCATACGAGCAATCGCCTCTAGCGCTTGAATAGCGAGTTGAGATAAGACAATGTTAGGATTATCGCCTCATATGAAATGAGATGAAGTTATATTAATGAATAATAACTGATCTGGATTGCCCATATCCAAATAACATGTAATAAGCCAGATGTGAGTTCTCGATTACAACCTGCCAATTAGAAGAGAACTTGGAGAACTCAAGTTAGGTGCTAGGTAACGCCTGAACTTAGATCTGTATAGTGTTTCAAAGTGACATAAAAGAAATATAGACACTGTAACACATGATTCATACCATATGTTCTTTTTTTGACCAAGAAGGTAGCGAGAGAATGGATCCCTGCTTCTCCACTATGTGAGACCTTGAGGTTAAAAATCTTTCCTTATAATAATATCCTTATACTTTTTCTTGTTGTTTGTTATTTGTACTGAGTGTTTGCTATCTTAGCATGTTACCTAAGATTATGGATGATTCGGTCTATGGAACATGACTAGAAAAGTAGCTAAGTGCAAATTATGAACTCCAAATAAAAAAAAAATTTTGTCAGATGTGTCCATTGGCCAGCCAATCTCATCGCTTGAAAGTAGTTTGACCTGATTATGGATACATACTCTTTATCATGTTTTTGAGGGATTATAGATGTTATGTTGAAAAATTATTTTCATTATATAGATATGTACATGAGTCTATTTTTAGTTCTTTATTAATTATAATCATACAAAAGATCAATAGTTTACCACCTTATACATATCACATTCATTCATAAACACAAAACGAAAAGAAAAAAAAGGTAACACTAATTAGTATTTATATAATATATATTAACATGACATGGACTTAACTGAAGTATCTAATTTCAACCTTCCAGGTTCCCATTTGTGTTCAAATTCATCAGTACGATTTAACCTATTTCTCAAGTAAATCCCATTATCTCTAGCAATTTTGATCCATACCACACCTTAATAAAAAACAACTTTTGAACCAAAATGCGTTGAAGGCAGCATGCGACTTGTCGTCTGGAGCTAAATAGCACCAAAAAAGAGTTGTAGAGAAAATATTAACCCTGAAGCTCCAAGTAAACAGTTGTCCAAAATTAAGATAATGGATGCCAAGATCATTGTTTTTAGATTTGCAGTGGACAAGTAAAATCTTATTATGGCTTAAACTATTGAACACATGAACATGATAGTTTTGAAACCATGAACAATTGTGGGGTGTGATGAACAAACTCAACTTCACTAATGCCAAAATAAACAAGAATTTCATTTTGATTTTGAAAAAGTTGATTGTTAATTCTCTAATATTTGAGTTATATTTCTTATATATTTATGAAAATTTGTGATACCTATATGTTATTTATATATACGTTTAGAATAAGTATAATATACGAGTGCTGGTCGTCCATGACCAGCTACCTACGTAGCACCAGAAAAGCATTGTTGCAGGAAGTTTTACTGGGAAACTCCAACTTAATTTATATCTAATTTGGACTTTATTATATCTTACAACATATAGTTAAGTATAATACAATCTCATATGAATTAAATATAGAATATTTAATGGATTTATATATAATCAGGCCCTCCAATCTCAATAGCTAATTTTTAAAATTGACATTTCTCCAACCTCAATTCAATTTTTTAAACAGATTAATTTTTGTATGAAAAAAAAATTATATGATAAGTAAATGAATATTAAAAATATTTTTACTTTAATTTTAGCATATTTTTATATAAAGCAAAAAACAAAAAAGGAAAAAAATGGTTTATAATGTAAAAAGGCAAATCAAATTAAAGTAACTTAGACCCAAAAACGTAGAAAAAATGAAACAAACTTCAAATTGTAAATTTTTAAAAACATTCACTAATTATTCTAACCTATTCTTAGTATTCAAAGATTAATTACAATGCAATATATAGTTAATTTTTACATTAAAAATAACAATGTTTAATTTTCTCTTCTCATCATATTAATCTAGCTATACCTAATTTCTTACAAAAAGGCAACGAGGTTATTTCTTAATTCATTAAAAAAAATCTCACCAATGAACTAAAATCATAATAGTAATTAATTAACAATTCAGTAAGCATTTTTTTCCAATTAATTGCAATATTCAAAAAATATGGCAATATATATAACGATATATCTATTTATAATGTTAACATATATCTATTTATCCTTATTACAAACGTTTCATAAAACAAGAAAATAAAGAAACGTATACATAATGATTTTATTTTAATTATATTGTATAGTTAATAGTAATAATTAATTAAAATTAATGATAATATAAGGTTCTAAAACTCAAGTTTTTCTCTGGTTTTGTTCCAATTATATTGATACACATCCATATTCATTGGCATATCTCTCAAGTAAACTCCATCATCTTTAGCAATCCAAATGCAATTTCGATCTTTATCACACTTATCAAATGTTTATTTTCTATGCTCAAAAGCTACGAATTTGGGCTCAAGATTTTTATCAGGAGCCAAATGACGCGAAAAAAAGTAGACCCGATTGGGTTCATCCTGAAACTCCGGTGAAAATCTTCCTTTATTTTCAGATAATGGCTCCCAAGGTCATCATCTGCAGATTGGCAGTGCATGAACAAGGCTTTTATTGGGTTCAATTCATGGATTACATGAACATGAAATTTACCAAAATACCAATCACTCCTGGGGCTAACAAACATACTCATAACTAATGCCAAAATAAATAAAAATCTCATTTTGATTTTTGAATTAGTCTTTTTCTTTAAAACAAAGGACAAGGCTTATCTATAGCTAATGAATTCAATTAATTTCTTTGAACTATATATAAGGGTTGTATTGAGATTTTTGTTAATGGATATGTAATTAATCTATTAATTTCGATGTGGGTCTTCAATATGAAATTTTGTTGAGCACAGCATATTATTAATAAACATAGGCAGTTATAATTTCTTAATAAGTTGGATGCATTAGGAAATTATTTTTGCTATGCCTTTCTCTCTAAATATGTATGAATTGAAAAACTATTTGTCAATTTATCACTTGATATATATATAGAAGTCAAAAGTTGCCATTTGAATAGTTACAACTCTTAGTATGGTAACAATTCCTATAGTCGTAACTCTTAGTATGAAAGGTTATAACTCTTTGCATGGTTACAACTTTTCTAAGAGTTACAATTCTTTACTTTTGGATTCGGGTCAATCCTTCAAGGGTGACCCGGTTTATCAACCATTTTTAATATTTTCCACTCACACATGATGAGTAAGACCCATATTGCGAGGTTTTCTAAAATTCAGACCACAACTTCATACTAGTAAATAGATCGTGCAATCTAGCTAGTAAACCTAGACTTTGAAAGCTTATACTATGCATCTGTTAGGAATAACATTATAGCTTCAACCCTAAATAAGATTATAAAGTTAGTAATTTATAACACTCGTAGTATCCTAGATTTGTGTACAATATTTTCATATAATCAGTAAAGATTTAAGATTTTAAAATTAAAGAATGTTAAATGTCCAGATAAATTATAATCAAAATAGTCATAATGCACTTTTTATCATTTAAATTTACTTCTACATTCTTTTTAAGGATATCACATTTTTAAATTTCAAATTTGTAATCTCCCTCTTAATTATAGCTCCATTTCCCTAGTAGAAAAACGCTTTAATAAGTTTATTTTTTTTTCAAAATATTGAATTCCTGAAAAAACTATAAAGCTTTAAATTTCAAAATCAAATATTAAATTTTAAGAAAATTTTATTTTAAATTGAGTGTATATACATCCGTCCAAGAATATATTACTGACGGAGTGACAATAAAAAAATATTTAATTTTATTTGAATTTTAATGATTGTATTTATATTTTAGGATAGAATTTCCCTAAATTTTAATTAAAACCTCATTAATGATATATAATACTCTGCCTTATATAATGAGATAGTGTGAGATGTCATTTTCTGATAAATTTGGAACAAATGTCAAGCATTATATAAAGACTTTTTTTTACTGCAATAGGCAATTTGCTTACACATCATATCATTATCATATAAATAAAAGCAAAAATATCAAATCCAAATCCAATCAAACCCTCCAAAAAAATTGCAGCAAAACAAAATCTACCATTTCCAATTTCTTATCATTCTCTTGCCTGTCTTAGCCATTTTCATGGGCAGGTGCATTAGCTCAGAATTATGGTTACCTCAACCATTAAAAACATACCATGTAAAGATTCAAAATGTTCTTCATGATAAAACCCTTTATGCACATTGCAAATCTGGAAAGAAAGATTTGCAAAATCAAACAATTCCACCAAACAAAATATATGAATTTAGCTACAAACTTTATTTTTTTAAGCCTACAATTTTCAATTGTGAGCTTTTGTATTGGGAATTTCATGTAGAATTTGATGCTTTCACTATTAAACCTCCTAATTTTGTTTTTGATGATTGTGGTGGAGAAACTTGCACTTGGAAAGCCCAAGAAGATAGAATCTACTTGTTTATGGCTGACAAGAAAATATGGAATTTCAAGAAGAAATGGGAGAAATATTGAAGATTTTCCCTTTTTTTCTTTTATAAATTGTGTTCATGTAAATCTTGTTTGAGATTATCATGGCTAAATTTAATAGAATAATTAATGAAGGAAACCGACATTATTTTATCCCTTTTATTAATTTGTTCTGTATGAGTATATATCATTCTCTGTTTCTTCCTTTCTTTGTCATTTGTTGTAATTTTGATAATGTCAAGAAAAATTTACTGATAAATTTGTTGGTTATATTTGTAGTAATAATTTGAAGTAAAATTTTTAAATTTGTAATGAATTTTTCTCTTATCTAAATTTATTTTAAAATGTATAATTATCAACTATCGTAAGAATCCATATTAGGAGAGTTGCTAGTTTGAACTGTCACGTTAATAAGCAGCTGACAATCTCACATCCGTGGTTTTTCCATCTCTGATGCGTTTGTTAATTGGGAGAGTCACCGATCATATCTCCTCTGCCGCCGTGGAGTTGGGAGCAAGTTTACGTGACGAATTGAGCAAGTTTAAGTCACTCAAAGGAATACTATGTGGAATACTATGTTACAGCGGCTATTACTCCTATTAATTAGAAAATTTATTATAAATTTAATTATTATAAAAAATATTATAATAAATATTTTTTAATAAATAAATAAAATTAGTAAATAATCACTTTTTAAAAGAAATAATTATTATTTCTCGTAAACTTGTAAATTGATTGAGCAGGGTTAAAACTCTAAAACCTCTTAGTCTGAAGGTGTTATATGCTAGAAATTTAAGGATGTGTTTGCTTGTAGAAAATTAGAATAATTTTTCATAAAAATTTTATACAGAAAATATAGAATAAAGATTTATGTTTACATGATATAATATTTCTTAAATTAGGAAACATAAAATAGTTTTTAATTTTTAAAATTTTAAAAGGTTTTGGAAAATATTTTAAAGATATTTTTCAAATTGTTTTTTTATAAATAAACTTTAATTTGCTAATATGAAAATACAAAGTTTTCATATCAATGTTTAAAAATAATTTTCATTTTTTATTAGGTGTAATTTTCATTTTTTATTAGGTGAACACATGTTCTAAATTTTTATAAAAAATAAATACTCTAATTTTTTTAAAAAATAAAAATAAAAAACTATTTTCTATAAGTAAACACACCCTAATTTATTTGTTTTTGTTTCTTGTAATTATTTTACAAAAAAATAGATACATCTAAGAATTTCTATTTATTTGATTTATCAATTATAAACAAAAATTTACTTAGAATATTATCAAATTATATAAAATTAATCATAGTGGAATTAGATTTTATTATAATTAAATGAATTCTAAATTTTGTGTGTAAAAATTGTAGTTAGATGAATTCTAAATTGAAAAAAAAAGTAATTAAAAAAAAGAAATTTTAAATATAATATCATAATCTGCAAATAAATTTCACAATTAATTCAAACATGAAAAAATTATTTATAAAAAAAAATAAATTTCATATCAAACAATATCTTAAAAATTGCTGGCAAAAAAAAAAACAATATATTAAAATTTTATATTAAAGCCTCCGCCCAAGTAAAAAATTCAAGCCCAATATGAACCCAAGAAACTCGCTTGCCCATTAGGCTTATATAGTTTTGAATCAGCTGTCATTTATGTGTTATTGTAGTAAGAACTCTACGAAGCTAACTTGTTCTCAAAGCCAAACTCAAATCTCCGCCTCTCACAAATCCAAGCTATGGGTCAGGGACCTTCCGGCAACCGGCAAGGTCTCCCCGGCGACCGGAAACCCGATGGAAGCGACAAGAAAGACAAGAAATTCGAGCCGGGGGCACCACCGGCTCGCGTTGGCCGCAAACAGCGTAAGCAAAAAGGACCTGAGGCTGCTGCTCGGCTGCCGACGGTGACGCCATTGACTAAGTGCAAACTGAGACTACTAAAATTGGAGCGAATTAAAGACTATCTGCTGATGGAGGAGGAGTTCGTGGCCAACCAGGAAAGGTTGAAGCCTCAGGAAGAGAAAGCCGAGGAGGATCGATCTAAGGTTGATGATTTGAGGGGATCGCCTATGAGTGTGGGGAATTTGGAAGAGCTGATTGATGAGAATCATGCAATTGTTTCTTCGTCAGTTGGGCCTGAGTATTATGTTGGGATTTTATCATTTGTTGATAAGGATCAGCTCGAGCCCGGCTGTGCTATCTTGATGCATAATAAGGTAATTAGGTTTTCTTTGGTTTCTGGATTATTTGTTGATTTTACAGATTTGATGTTTATGGGTACTAAAGATATCTGGTAATTTATTGATGTAGGGCATGTGGTTTATGTAATTTATTAGTTTAAATTTTGATTTTTGAAACTCTTGTTTTGTTGGCCCAAGTAGAGGATTTAGGTACTGTGTGATCGAATCCTTTAGATGACGAAACAATCATGACTAGCTACTTGTATTAGTAGTACCCTTTCATGCTATGCACATTCTCACGAACAATATTATCCAATTTATTGTCTTTCTATAATTTTCGTTTGAGTTTATTTTCTTATGTTATTGACTATAATTTATGGCTTCTTGTCAGGTCCTGTCTGTTGTTGGGCTTCTTCAGGATGAAGTTGATCCTATGGTGTCTGTGATGAAGGTTGAGAAGGCTCCATTGGAATCTTATGCTGATATAGGTGGTTTAGATGCCCAAATTCAGGAAATTAAAGAAGCAGTCGAGCTTCCGCTGACTCATCCTGAATTGTATGAAGATATTGGTATTAAGCCTCCTAAGGGGGTAATATTATATGGAGAGCCTGGTACTGGCAAAACATTGCTTGCAAAGGTTTATACCTTAAACTTTTTTCTTTGTTGCACCTAAATAGGCCATATCTGAGTCTGATAATCGACTGCTTTAGTATTTTGTTCTCCTTCTAACCACATCACATTGCTAACCTTAAATGTGCTCCAGTAGATAGATTTTTAGCTGTATAATCTCTTGAAACTATAGATGCTAATTGCTAATTAGTCATTTCAAAGCAACAAAGTTGTTAATTGATCATATTAACTTGGTTTGAAGACATTTTCTATTTCAACTTCATGCAAACCGTGCCATGATTAGTTTGTGGTTTTTGGTCATCTTTCTAAGGTCCTTGCCAAAAATTTTGCAAAAGACATGAGTAGATCATTTAATTGTTTTTTTGCCTTGGTTGGGTTGCTTTGCTTCTTATTAATATTTGGATTAAGGTTGGGTTGAGTTGAGTTGAGTTGGTTAAATTGCTTTCTACGGTGTTGGGCATTTATATAATCTATGTTTGAAGCACTGTCACTTCCTATTTAATAAACAACAGTGAAACAAGATTTTTCTTGTTATAGATTTTCATTTGCTTCTACTTGCTCGACATTATCATTAGATGAATTGAAGCTGCTGTATCAAATTAGTTCTAAATTTGTAAGCCTCATATTTGTTCTGTCAGGCCGTGGCAAATTCAACATCAGCAACTTTCCTGCGTGTTGTTGGCAGTGAATTAATTCAAAAGTACTTGGGAGATGGCCCAAAATTAGTGAGGGAACTTTTCCGAGTTGCTGATGATCTCTCACCATCAATTGTCTTCATCGATGAAATTGATGCAATTGGTACGAAGAGGTGAGCCCTTGAACAGTTATGGTTCACTTCTGAACAAAAATAAAATTGAGTGGACGAGCTGGAACATTTATGGCTTGATAGATGTATTTCTTGGGTGTTCTTAATGTAATATTTTTGCAGATATGATGCCCACTCAGGTGGTGAACGTGAAATTCAGAGAACCATGTTAGAATTATTGAACCAGTTAGATGGTTTTGATTCAAGAGGAGATGTCAAAGTGATTCTTGCTACGAACCGGATTGAAAGTCTTGATCCTGCTTTGCTTCGGCCAGGTCGAATAGATAGGAAGATTGAATTTCCACTTCCTGATATCAAAACAAGGCGTCGTATTTTCCAGGTATGTGTGATTGATCGCATAAAAGTACATTTAAGCTCTCCTTCTAATTCCCTATGTTATTTGTGATTATTGAATCTTTTAAGCTTGCTTCTTGAAGTGACCTGGTAATTTCTTATCTGAGGATTGCAGATACACACGTCAAGGATGACACTGGCTGATGATGTCAACTTAGAAGAATTTGTTATGACTAAAGACGAGTTCTCTGGGGCTGATATAAAGGCCATATGTACTGAAGCGGGTTTACTTGCTTTGCGTGAGAGACGAATGAAGGTGAGATTGACAATTTTGTGACAAATTATGATAGTTAGATTTTTCTTTTTTCAGGGTATTGGTATATATTATTAGACTGTCCTTCACATGGAAGTTTAAATAGATTTAGGTCCATGACTTGGACAAATAGTGCTTTAAATAGAAAAAACTTGGCGATGCATATTATTTTTCGGGACTGAGAAGAGTTTGGCTATGGAGACTGTAAGCCATCCCTTGGCCCATTTAAATGTGTTATGCGGGGAGCTCAAAGCTTCATTCTTTTTCGAGTTTAAAATGCAATAATATTTTCACCTCATGATTCTGATATGTGTTTTTATTGGCATTAGATGGTAGACTAGGTAGTCAAGTACTACCAGATGGTGCTTGCAATTCACATTCTGGCCTCATCTTTGGAGGGACTTGATTATGTAGAATAAAAAATCTCCAAGATGTTCCTTATTTATAAATATATTTTTTTTTCAAATTTTTTCATTCAGGTGACACATGCTGATTTCAAGAAGGCAAAAGAAAAGGTGATGTTCAAGAAGAAAGAGGGGGTACCAGAAGGTCTTTATCTATGAAAAGATTGGTCTTGTATTTGCTTACAGAATAGGAATGATTTTCTTTTCATTTCTGTATCTCTGTACTAAGTTACTGTATTCTCTCTGTTTTTTCCTCTCGGTTTTTAGTTTTGGGTGATGAGTTAAATGTGTTTTAAGTAATGTGATAATTCTGCTCTTTGAATTTAGTCGCCAAATTTTTTTTTTTTTAAATTATTTTTTAATAGCAGGTTGAGTGTTGTATGCTTCAGATATAACATTTAAAACCACTTTCGGATATTGGGCTAGCTGCGGTGGCCATGGGCAAAATTTAATCTCAACCTCTTTTGTTATGGGGCGGGGGCTAATTTGGCTCCATGGATTCGGATCCAAGATCTCATCTATCGTTTATGGTGATTCTCTTACATTTTATTAAAAATAATAAATGTATTATCATTAAATATTTTAAAGAATTTAAATTTCATTTTTGATTTCAAATATATTTTTAAAAATAACAAGTAAAAATTTATTTTCATGAATAATATGGCTTCATAAAAAGATTATCTTGCATTATATTATATATTTTTAATTTTATTATAACTTAAAATTTGTAATTTTATTTTAATTTATAATTGTATGAAAAAATTTGTCAAGTAGAACTTTTATTTTATGGTATATTGTAATTAAATCTTGAATTGGAATTTAAAAAAAAAGGAAAAAATATATATATTAGTAAAACACTTCAGTTTAAATTTATTTATTAGACAAGATTCGCAGCTTCTTTTTAAAGTAAGAGAGTAAAAATCCATAAGATTGTCTTAATACTTCTAATATACAAAAATGTTAAATAAATTACAAAAAAATAAAATATAAGTAGTTCTTTTTTTATGAGTAAATGAAAGATTCCATTCACATAAAGAGCAGAAACAGAAGCCTTGATGCTCCAAGGTTTAGAATACATAACAAATAACAATTTGTCCTCAGATTTTACAAGTTTCAAACTCAGAAAATAAAACTCCTTATAATGTAATGGTCTTGACCAAGAAATGAGGCCTACTAATGAAACAATGGCAACAATCATGTTACAAATATCAAACATGAACCAAAAAGTCTTGATCATCTTCGGATATCAGAACGCAGAGAGATGAGGAAAAAAAAGCCGAAAAAGCCAAGCTTGACATTGATGGGAAGATAGTTCAGTTGGGATCTTGACGGGAGAAAACATGAACCTCCACAAACGTGCTGAAAAGCAGAAATATTGACTAAGAAAACAGTAAGAGTGGAGAAAAGTGTGCATAGCAGCTTGTGAAATCACGAAGGAAGATAGAATTTCTGCTGCAAACAAAAAGATCACTGATGACCTTAAATCTTGGCCCCAACTCCACAAGCAGAGGAATTCTTCACAAATGCTCCTCCACCAAAGAGAAGCCTCTGGACTACAAGAACTTAATAAGGTTTAGTTATAACAATTGTCTTTGAATAGAATTGTATCTCTATACTGTTTCTTGTTGGTCAAGTTGTTGATGTACTATATATACGGCATTATGAATACAATAAAAGTCAAGTTGTGATTTCTCAAATCTATCTAATTCTTTATGGTATCAGAGCCCTAGGGCTATTAAACCTCTGCTATGACCGAATCAAGCTTCTCTTCCAGCACTTCACCAAGCCTTTTATCAGGAACAACTCCCGCTTTAGGCACTCCCCCTGTTGGATTACAACCTGGAGTTCCTTCTTCCTCACAAAATTTTCATGACTCCTTACTTCAAATTCCCAACATCACTCAGTTTATTTCAATTAAACTGACTTCGTCGAATTATTTCCTGTGGGAAAGTCAAATCCTTTCTCTTCTCCGTGGTTATCAATTAGCTCATCATGTTGATGGCTCAATTGCAGCCCCACCAAGTATTCTACCTGATGGCAGTGTTAATCCGGCCTACACTACTTGGTATGCACGCGATCAGATTGTTAAAAGCTGGATAAATTGTTCTGTTTCTGAACCTATGATGACCCATGTCATGCGATGCTTGACAGCCAAGGCTGCATGGGATAAACTATGTACGATTTACTCTAAGGCAGCAAAGGCGAAAGTTCAACAGTTGAGAAGAGAATTGAAGCATCTTACTCGTGGAACTGATTCCATAGACACGTATATGAAGAAAGCTAGAACAATTGTTGATTCTCTTGAGGCCTTCAATCAAACAGTTTCTGAAGATAGTTTGATTTGTGACGTCCTTGCAGGATTAGGGGATGAATATCGCCCTTGTATTCGGTCTCTTGAAGCTCAGCAAAGAGATCTAACGTTTGACGAATTGTATGCGTCATTATTAAGTGAAGAAATTGCGTTGAAGATGAATACATTATCTGTTACTGCAGCTGTTCCTGCCACTGCCCAATACAGCTACATCAGCAATAATCCTGGTCGAGGCAATGGACGAGGCGGTCGTAGTGGACGAGGCGGCCGTGGTGGTCGAAGCAATGGAGGTAATTCAAATTATTCCAACAATAATAACTCTGCCTATTCAGGTTATTCGAATGGAGGCTATGGTCGAGGTAACAACAATTCAACTAACAATTCTGGATCGAACCGAAATTATAATCCAACTGGAGGAGTTGTATGCTTCAATTGCAACGGATCTGGACACATGGCTAGACAATGTCCATCGCCCAAACAAATACCTCAAGCTAATGTGGCTAGAGCTAATGATACAAACATGCAACAGTGGATGGTTGATTCGGGAGCTAATTATCACTTGACTAATGAGTCGGAACATCTTCAGCAACCACATCCTGTTCGTGATCACCTTGCTCTCACAATCGCTGATGGTAAAAATCTTCCAATCTTAACTCATGGCAATTCAAGTTCTTTTGTTAATGGTCGTCAGTTTAAATTTCGAAACATCCTTTATTCTCCATCTGTCAAAAATAATTTGTTATCTGTTAAAGCATTTAACACTGACAATAATACTTCTATGGAATTTTTCTCTGATGATTATTTTGTGAAGGATATCCCCACGAGGCAGGTGCTCTACCACGACCAGAGTAAAGACGGTCTCTACTACTTTCCTATGCAGTCTGTCCCTTCATTCTCTCCAAAGGCGTTTCCAGCTACTGTTTCTCTTTGGCATCAACGACTTGGTCATGCGAATGTCAAATTAGTCAATAAAGTTCTTCGAAATAATAATATTTCTTTTGATTCCAAGAAAGCTTTTGATTATTGTCATGCTTGTAATGTGAGCAAATCTCACAAACTTCCGTTTCCAATTTCTATTAGTAAAACTCGTTATCCTTTGGAGTTAATTTGTTCGGATGTTTGGGGACCATCCCCGTAGCTTCTATTGATGGTTATCGTTATTATGTTATTTTTCATGACCATTTTAGCAAGTATTCGTGGATCTATTTTCTCAAAAATAAATCTGATGTCCTTCCTGTCTTTGTCCAATTCCAAAAGCTTGTTGAGAAGTTCTTTGGTGTGCCAATAAAACAGTTTCAGTCAGATTGGGGAGGCGAGTTTCAAGCTTTGACCAAATATTTACAAGATAATGGCATCACTCAACGAGTATCCTGTCCACATACGCCAGAGCAAAACGGCTGTGCTGAACGAAAGCACCGCCACATTGTTGAATTAGGTCGCTCATTGCTCCATAATTCGGCTATACCATATCAATATTGGACCTTTGCCTTTGACACTGCAGCCTACATTATTAACAGACTACCTAATGATGTTCATGATCATCGATCACCATTTGAAATACTGTTCCAGACACGGCCAAATTACAATGAATTACGAGTTTTTTGGATCACTTTGTTACCCCTGGCTGAAACCGTATGCTCCTCATAAATTGGCACCCAAATCTTCTCAATGTGTATTTCTTGGCTATAGCAAACTTCATAAAGGTTATATCTGTCTGGATTTACATTCTCATCATAAATTTATCTCACGTCATGTTGTGTTTTATGAACAGGTGTTCCCCTTTCAACAGTCCAGTGATAATTCTCCGCCCGCAGATCAATCGATTCCACCAACAGCAATTCCTCTGCCACCAGTACCAAGGCATAGCAATTTTGAAGGCATTTTGGGTTCAAAACCGGAAACACAAGCACCACAGGTTTTGGTCGAGCCTACAACACCAAAACCAATGTCAAATATGCATACTTCAACATCATCAAGTCCAGTTGTTGCAACTACCTCGCATCCAATTCAGGAAGTAACTACTAACACACCTACCGAACCCAGTTCGCATACACCTGGTGTTGCAGAAGCTCTACTAACAATGCCCAGCTCTTTGTCACCTGAAATTCCTGCTGTACAACGACATTCAATGGTAACGCGAAGGCAAACGGGCAGCCTAAAACCAAAGTTACCTTGGTCGCCATCCGCCAATCAATCTTTAGTCGAACCGGTTCCTACTTGCTTCACTCAAGCAAACAAACATCCAGCTTGGCGTGAAGCAATGAACTCTGAGATTAATGCCTTGTTAATGACTAATACGTGGGAGTTGGTTCCACCAAATAAAGCTCAGAATGTCATAGGTTGCAAATGGGTGTTTCGAATTAAAGAGAAACCGGATGGTACCGTTATAGATACAAAGCGCGGCTGGTTGCAAAAGGCTTTCATCAACGCCCAGGCATAGATTTCCTTGATACTTTTTCTCCTGTAGTCAAGCCAGCAACGGTACGAATAATTCTCTCTCTTGCAGTCTCTCATAGTTGGCTAATTAAGCAGCTTGACGTCTCGAATGCCTTTCTTCACGGTGATCTTGATGTTCCTGTGTTCATGGAACAACCTCCTGGTTATTGTGATCAATCAAAGCCACATCATGTATGTCGATTAAAGCGATCCCTTTATGGCCTTCGTCAAGCACCAAGGCAGTGGTATAACAAATTATATAATGCTCTTTTACAATTTGGCTTTTAGAAATGTTCAGCAGATTCTTCTCTTTTTATTTTTCGACGGGACAAGATTGTTGTTTTTCTACTTGTCTACGTTGATGATATACTTGTTACAGGTTCCGATCCTGTCACTATTGCAGCAATTCGTAAAGCTTTAACTGCTGAATTTTCGATTAAAGACTTGGGCACTTTGGACTACTTCCTTGGCATGGAAGCTCTATGGCAGGCCCACGGTTTACTTCTCACGCAGAAAAAGTACATTACAGACTTGCTCAGTCGAGCCCAGATGCCAAACTGTAAAGGACTTTCTACGCCCGCAAGTGTCAAAGATAAACCCACGACCATTGGTAGCTCTTTTTCTGATCCTAGTCTCTATCGGTCAATTGTCGGCGGACTTCAATATTTAAGTTTAACACGGCCGGAAGTGTGTAATTCTGTTCATCGAGCTTCCCAATTTATGCAACATCCTACGGAAGATAATTGGTCCCTTGTCAAACGCATTCTCCGATATTTACAATCTACATCGAATTATGGTTTGTATATATCTCGCTCGCTTGATACTGCTCTTCATGTTTATAGCGATGCTGATTGGGCCAGCAGCTTGGAAGATCGCAAGTCTACCTCTGGCTACGCCATTTTCATGGGCAAAAACTTGATTTCCTGGAGTTCACGGAAACAAGCTATAGTTGCACGATCTTCTACTGAGGCTGAGTATCGCGCGGTTGGACTTGCAGTCACTGAACTTATCTGGCTTCAGTCTCTTCTTACTGACATTGGCTTTGCTTCTTCCCGCCTCCCTCATGTTTGGTGTGATAACATTGGGGCCACATACTTGTCCGCTAATCCTGTCTTTCATGCTCGTTCCAAGCATTTAGAGGTCGACTATCATTTTATTCGTGATAAGGTTCAAAAAAAGGAAATTCGGGTGAAGTACATTTCGTCAAAGGACCAGCTTGCTGACATTCTCACTAAACCTTTGCCTAAGGCACGCCATAAGCTCTTGATGCATTCTTTATCAATTCGAACCTTCTCCTCTGCTCCGGTTCAAATTGTGGGGGCGTAATAAGGTTTAGTTATAACAATTGTCTTTGAATAGAATTGTATCTCTATACTGTTTCTTGTTGGTCAAGTTGTTGATGTACTATATATACGGCATTATGAATACAATAAAAGTCAAGTTGTGATTTCTCAAATCTATCTAATTCTTTAGAACTTACCATGAGTGACAATACAAAAGGTCATCTAAGGCAAAATTTATAATTAAATCAAACAAAACCTATAAGACAATAAAGAAAACAACAAAATCTAATAAGAAAAAACGAGAGGTCCAGGGCTGTCGCCGGCTATTTGGCTGATAACAGCCCTAGACCATGAATCGAAGCCAGAGAAAAGGTGCCGCTGGATGAATTTGAGCTTTGAATAGTTTAAAATGAAATAAATAAATAGAAAATGTTCAAAAAGTATTCAAGTTTAACATGCCTTTTTTTTTTATCAATTCTTTTGAAAAATCAATAAAATTTATAATATTAATAATGGTGATACTTAAAGCTTCCATCAATATTCACCTTTAGCCATTCCTATTAACTCTTTTTTTTACTTAATTTCTACATATTAACTTAATTATATTTTTAAAATATCATAACATGGTAAAATTTAAGTATAATAGCTTTTTTTCTTTACAACAATTACCAACAAATATCAAACAATATCAAACAATGACATTCCTTAAAAAAAATTAAACAATGAAATTAAACTCGGTAATTTAATAACTTAACATCATTCATTTCATATATATCAATAACATAATGTCAAATGTTTAAATAATATTATAAAAAATTTTAATTATGAAATTTTTATATATCGAATAATAATACTATTAATTTTTATTAATCCTGATTTTTTTAATACTATGATTCAAGTGTTATTAAAAAAAGTTATTTGGAATAATGGATCTTAGAATAATTTTTGCTTATATTGAATTTTACTTTGAATTCAAAAATAAAAATTATGCTATTTATAAAATGATAAAAATTTATTCATGTATCTTTATAATATTTACTCAAAAGTCACGCAAATAAACTTCTATAAGATGTGTTATATACTTCTAAATATACAAAATTTGCTAAAATTTCAAGATAATGATTACATTATAGGGAGAGGGAGGATTGATAGTAGATTAATTATTTAAATAAAATATATTTATAATTAAGTTATATATCGACGTATATTTTAATAATATTTTAATTAATAAATATCTGAATATAATAGATTTATATATTAAAATAAATATTTTAATATATTAGATATATTTTATAGTAAATATTTTTTAGCATATAATATTATATGCATTTAATATATAACACTTTATTTATTTGTTAATTATATTAATATATGAATATATTTCTTATTTAAAATAATATAAAATCTTATAAACTACAACGTAACCGCGTAGATTTATGTGCTTGTTATAAACTCGAAACGAATTGTGGCTATTTGCTCAAAAAAAAAGGACGAATTGTGGCTATAATTTTTTTTTCCTAATTATATTACATAATTTTTTGAAAAATGAGGCAGGGGGGAAAAAAACTAGAAACAGCCACTATTGAAAAGCCAAATACATTTTCCACTTCACCCTTGAAAAAACAAAAAACAGGGGAAAAATCTTGGGTCCAATTCAGCTAGAACGATCTGATAAACCAACTAATCGGAGAGAACCTGGTCTGAGTTCCGGCGTCGCTGTTGTCTTCTTTGAAAACTTGGGATTTTAGGGCTTTACAGCTGAAGCAGGTTGAGGCGTCCTAAACAATGCCAAGTCGGCAATGGAGATCAATCAAAATACAAGTGCCCTTCTTGTCTTGCTCCTTAGTAAGCAAGCCTCAAACTAACCCAAACCCTCTTTTTATTTCCTTCCTTTCTTCTACTTCTTGCCTCTGTTTGGTCTGTTGACCATTGTTTTTTTTTTCTTCCTTGTAGTTGCTCTCCTGGCTGCTTCAAGAAACATAAAAGTCTGTTTTTTATTTTCTTTTTCTATTTTATTATTATCTTTTATTTTTATTTTTGTATTAATTTTTACAACTTTGAAGAAGGAATGAGAGAATGATATTTATATTTTTAAAAATTTTTATATTTATATTTTTGTCAGATTATTTTAATTATTTTATTATAAATTTATTATAAATTATGTAAAATTTATAAATTTATTATAAATTTATAAAAAATTTATTATAGATTAATAAAAATATAATATTTTAATAAATATTTTATAAATATAATAAATTTAAAATTATTTTTAATTTTTTTATATATTTTTATCATAGGGCCAGAAGAAATTGAAGACTATTAGAAACTTTACAAATGGTCTCCACAGCTACGAAAAAGATTTTCTTTTTTCTTTATTTTTTCTATTTTTCAAAAAAGCAATGTGAACTTTTAGGATTTATCAATTCTTAATCAAAATGCTTCCCAATAATTATTGATTATTGTCAGGGCTTTGAAGTAAAGGGGACAATTTTTTATTGTAAATTTTAACTTTTTTATAATTATTTATCTTTTATTTTATTTTAATAGTATTTTATAAATTTATTAATTTATTATTAATATATTTTTATTATTAAAAAATTAATTAATAAAAAAATATTAATATATATGTGTACATCATTTTAAATTTATAAATTTTTTCATAACAAAAATAAAATAAAAAGAAAAAAATTAAATAATGAATATAATTTTTAAAAAAATAATTAAAATAAATGAGTTCTTTAATTCATCTAATGTATTCAAATTAATTTAGTTGAAAATTTTATCCCTTTTTTTATTTTTTTTATTTATATATTATCAATATTTTGTCAAGTTTTTAAAAAAGAACTATTGCATATAAAATAAATAATTTGTTGTATTTTTTTTACTTCTTGTAAAAATTTAAAAAAAAAGGTCAATTTAAAATTTTTTTAAAAAATTAATAAATAATTTAAAAATTTTTAAAAAATATTATATATATATATATAAATTTTCAAAAAGAGAAGGGGGCAACTGCCCCCTTCTCTTCAACGTACCTTTGCCCCTGATTATTGTTACATCGAGAGATAACGTGATGAAGGCAAGAAAGTTGAGAGATCATAATCTCATATAAACAATGGCTGATAAGATTTGAAGAATAATTAAACTTGCCATTTTGATTAAGGACAAAAATAGTTTTTTCTGTGTATTATTTTCAATGTATTTCCAGTTTTGTTTATTGGTGAAGTTCACCAGAATTCATAGCTATAGTCATCAATTGTCACATATAAATTTGAGCTATGTCTTCACAGTAAAAATATAGGTATATGCTGTGATATGAACTGTAATTGAATTCTCATTGATGTAAGAAACATGGTATAGAGAATGTAAACTGATTTAAGTGTAAATGAATTATGCAGAAATACCTTGTGCCAAACCAGAATCTGGAGAGGAAAAATCAAGTAAGAATTCAATGTCTCAATTACACATTCATCAACATTCTGATATATTTGTTTGCTTATTGTCTTTGTATCAATTAAGATGTTTAATTAGTTTGTTCGTAGTCTTTTGTTGATCCAGCGTCAAAGATAGAATACTTTATTGCTCCCTATTTTCTCCTTACATGCTGTGTTATCTATGTGCTAAGCCCATTAATATTCACTGCTTCGCTTGTAGCTTCCTGTTGCTGATAATTTTAATGAAATTGAAGAACCGTTGGAGAAATGAATCTTTTTTTTAAATGCACTTATTCATGCTATAGAATGATTGTTCTGGTGTTTAAAATTTATCTATTTATCTATGTAACTGAATGGAAATTAATTCAAGAATTATTTTCCCAGGAACATCTACTAATTGCATGCATTTGTTTCAAACATGTCAGTTGCTGACCCTGAGCTGCCTGTAGAAAGACCATTAACTGTTGCTGATATAAGTGAGATGCTGCTAACGCCACAACTAGAATCTATAGGTAAGGTCCTACAAGTAGCTTGAAGATAATACCTCTAGTGATGTTTTTTCTGTCAAAAAATTCCTTTAATTTGTTTTCAGCAATAGAAGGGAAATACACTTGTGCCACATCTGCTTTAAAGAAGGTTTTATAAAGCAGCAAAGACCCCTTTCTCTTCTCAGTTGAGTTATAAGTGTTAGTGTTTTAGAATACAAGGAGTAATAGAAAGCAAGGAATAAGGATGGTAAAAAAAATACGTGCTGGAAAAATCTGTATATATTATTTTTTTTATTGAACTGAACATTGCTTATATACAGAAAAATTCAGCCAACACTTCCTGAAATTAAGCAACTAAATGGAGCATGTTTAGATGTTTAATAAACTCAAAGATTAAAAACTAAAAGATTAAGCAACTAATCAGCCATTACATTTTGAAAGAGTCAAATAAAAACTAAAAGATTAAAACATGACAGATATGAAAAATTCAAGCTGAGATATTGATCAAGTCTTGTTGCAGCAATTGAAACAACCCTTCAACACTCCTCCTTGCTTAGTTGTTGCAAACTCCAAGCTTCTCTCTAAGAAACTCAAACTTGCTTCTTGACAAGGGCTTTGTGAAAATGTCTGCCAGCTGAAGATCAGTTCTACAATATTTCAGTCCAACAAAACCTTCTTTTTGTAGATCTCTAAGAAAGAACAACTTGATATTGAAGTGTTTTGTCTTCCCATGAAAAACAAGATTGTTTGAGATAGCAATGACAGCTTGATTATCTATAAATACTTTTGTGCACCCTTCTTGCTTTAAGTTTAGATCAATCAACACTTTTCTAAGCCATAAAACTTGATTTGCAGCAGCTGTTGCTGCAATGAATTCAGCCTCAGCTGTTGATTGGGCAACTTTTTCTTACTTCTTGGAACACTAAGAGGACACACCTGAACCGAGATTAAAACAATAACCTGTACTTTTCATGTCATCAAGAGAACCAACATGATCACTGTCAGGATATCCCTGTAAAATACAATTTTGACTTGCACAAAATTTAACTCCAAAATCCATTGTTCCTTTCACATACCTCAATACTCTTTTAGCAGCCTTGAAATGAGTTTCAGTTGCACAATTAGTAAACCTGGATAGTAAGCTTACTGCATGTAAAATATCAGGTCTTGTAGCTGTAAGATACATTAGACATCCCACCAGGCTCCTGTAAAGAGTTTCATCTACTCTTTTAGCTTCATCCTTCTTGCATAGCTTCTCTTTCTGACACATAGGAGTAGCTATGGCTTTGCACTCATCCATTCTGAATTTTTTCAGAATTTCTTTTGCAAATTTCTTCTGACTTATAAAGATTTCTCCTTTTTTCTGCTTGATTTCCATTCTAAGAAAATATGTCATTTCTCCCAAATCAGTCATTTCAAAGGTGTGCATCATATCTTTCTTGAACTTCCGAACTAAATCAGAATTGCTTTCTGTAACCAGCAAATCATCAACATATAGGGAAACCACAACAAAATTGATTTCATCACCTTTGATGTAGAGGGTTGCTTCACTAAGACTTTTCTTAAAACCCAGCTTCATTAAATGTTCATCAATTCTGCTGTACCAGGCTCTTGGGGCCTGCTTCAAACTATACAGGGGTTTCTTGAGTAGATACACATCATCTTCATGCCCTTTACTGCAAATCCTTCAGGCTGCTCAACATATATCTCCTCCTCAAGAAAACCATTCAAAAAGGCAGATTTAACATCTAGCTGGTATATTTTCCAGCCCTTTTGTGCAACCATTGCCAACAACAATCTGATGGTCTCTAGTCTAGCAACTTGAGCAAACGTATCAGAAAAATCAATACCAGAGATTTGAGCATACCCTTTTACAATAAGTCTGGCTTTATGCTTGTTGATACAGTCATCTGCATTTAGCTTGGTTCTGAACACCCATTTCACTCCTATCACCTTTCTGCCTTCAGGCCTTTTTACTAGTTGCCAAGTTTGGTTTTTCTCGATCATGCTCAGCTCCTCCTTCATTGCAGCTATCCATTTTGGATATTTTTTCGCTTCCTAAAAATCTATTGGTTCAAGAATAGCAACATTACATTGATAGATATCAGAAAGTGATCTTGTGCCTCTAACGGGTACATCATCAATCAATTCATCTTTCTTTAGCTAGAATATAGAATCTTGCTCAGGAATTGATTGCTCTTCTTTCCAATTCCATTTTGCACTTTCCACAAAGTGAACATCCCTGCTTATCAGAATTTTCCTTGAATGTGGTTGAAAAACTCTGTAAGCGTTTGAAACCAAGCTATACCCACAAAGATCCCAGCTTCAGCTAGTTTGTCCAGCTAGTCCCTTTTGATTTGTGGCACATGAGTGAAACACAAACAACCAAACACTTTAAGGTTTTTCAAGGAATGTTTGTATCCATACCATGCTTCAAAAGGAGTCTTCCCCTCCACTGCTTTAGTGGGTAGTCTGTTGAGCAGAAACACTGATGTGTTTGCAGCCTCTGCCCAATACTCTTTAGTAAGTCTTTTTCTTTGAGTAAACATCTATCCATCTCCATTACAGTACGGTTCTTCCTTTCACTTACTGCATTTTGCTGAGGAGTATATGGAGCAGTGAATTGGTGTTCAATTCCAGCTTCTTCACAGAACTGGTTGAATGTTTCTGAAGTATATTCTTTCCCATTGTCAGACCTTAAAGCTTGTATTTTGCAGCCACTTTGTGTTTCAATCCATTGCTTAAACTTACCAGCCACTTCTGACTTGAACTTGAGAAAGTAAATCCAACACATTCTGCTGTAATCATCAAAGAAAAGCAGATAATACTTACTCCCATTTAGAAAATGAATTTTGTAAGGTCCAGCCAAGTCTATGTGAATTAATTACAGCTTCTCAATTGCTCTCCAGTTTGATTGTTTGAAGGGAAGTCTAGCTTGTTTTCCATACTGACAAGCTTTGCAATATGGTAGATCAGCTTCAAGGTCAGGCAAGCCTTGAACTAACTCTTTCTTTTGCATACTCAACACAGCTTTATAATGGAAGTGACCTAGCCTCTTGTGCCAAATTTTTGCATTGACTTTTGCTGCAGAGAAGGCTGTTTGCTCCTCCTCCAAAGGATCTAGTGCAAAGCTCTTTTCCTTCATCTTCACTCTGAGCACATCTTCATCTTTTGTGTCTTTGATCAAGCATTAGTTACCCTCGAAGATCACTTTGAGTCCACTTTTAAGCAACTGACCAACACTCAATAGATTTTGACTGATATTAGGCACAAATAACACTTCTTGAATAGGTTTTGTACCTGAGCAGCTTTCAATTGTAGTCGTGCCTTTGCCCTTCACAACAATATACTCCCCATTACCAATCTTTATTTTAGTGGTCACTGTTGTATCTAGATCTCTGAAAAGATTATGGTTAAATGTCATGTGATTTGTGCAACCACTATCAATGAGCCATTTATCACTTGAGTTGCTGGTTGCAAAACAGGATGCCACAAAGAGTTGCTCCTCCTCTACTTGATAAGCTATTTGAGCAATATTTTTCTGCTGAAGATTATCTTAAGTTACGGTTTTCTGTTGAGTGTTGCTCTTGCTTATTTTTTTACGATGACCTATTTTCTAACCTTTCTCACACTTTACATCTGGTCTTCTCCAACACTTAAAAGATGGATGACCTTTTTTGCCACAATGCTTGCAAGGAGGAAAGTTTGATTTATTAGGTGAACCAAAACTTTCCTTCTTGTTAGTTTTGTGCTTTCCTTTGCCTCCTTGATTTATTTGAATCTTTGCTGGCAAAGCACCTTTAACAAACCTTTCATTTCTCCTGAGCCTTCTCTGCTCTTGTGCCTGCAAAGCAGGTATTAATTCTGCCAAGCTAATTTTTGACAGATCTTTAGCATTCTCCAAGGAAGAAATAGTAGCCTCAAACCTTTCAGGTATAGTAACAAGAATTTTTTGAACTATTCTTGTATCAAAAAACTCAGTACCAAACAACCGTACCTTGTTTACAATATTGAGAAGTCTATCTGAATACTCTTTGATAGTTTCAAATTCCTTCATCTTCTGCATTTCAAATTCTCTAACCAGGTTCATCACTTGCATTCCTTTGATCTTCTCATTTCCTTCATACTCCTTTTTGAGAAAATTTCAGATGTCAAAGGTTGTCTTCAAGGTCATGATTCTGGTAAAGATTGCAAGTGAAACTGCACCAAACAAACAAGACTTTGCCTTGGACTTTCTTGTCTTCCTCTCTTTATGATTTTTCATCTGAGCTACTGTAGGATTGTTTGGTAATGGAAGAACTTCGTAGTCTTCCTCAACAACCTCCCAAAGATTATTTGCATCCAGGTAAGCCTCCATCTTTATAGTTCAAACCTGATAATTTTTACCACTGAACACGGGTGGTACAATGACAGTGAAAGAGTTTTCTGAACTTGATTATCCAGATTCCATTGCTTTTGATGAATTCACACTAATTTTTCACAAGTCCCTCAAGAAGAAAGCTCTAATACCAATTTATTAGTGTTTTAGAATACAAGAAGTAATACAAAACAAGGAATAAGGATAGTAAAAAAAATTATGTATTGGAAAAATCTGTATATATTATTTTTTTTATTGAACTGAACATTGCTTATATACAGAAAAATTCAGCCAACACTTCCTGAAATTAAGCAACTAAATGAAACATGTTTACATGTTTAACAAACTCCTAAAAACCAGCAACTAATCAGCCATTACATTTTGAAAGAGTCAAATAAAAACTAAAAGATTAAAACATGACAGATATGAAAAATTCAAGCTGAGATATTTTGATCAAGTCTTGTTGCAGCAATTGAAGCAACCCTTCAACAATAAGCAATAATTAGAGACCTCAATGCAAGTGTTGCAAGAATTAATAGATCAGTATAACTGGTAAAAATAGATGGGACTTTCTGTAAAGTTCATATATGCTAATGCTAGATTGAACTAGATGAAAGCAGGAAGCTTTCTGGTCTATAAGGATATATGCTTCTTGAAGAGCATGTCTTAGTCTCAGCTTGGGAGATCTTCATAATGGTAAAACATCACTGAAACCTTGAGAGAGAGAGAGATATATAAAGTTGCTAAGCAATTGTCCTGTGTCATGGCTGATGTAGGGGGTCAAATTAAGCTCTCCACTGTGTCAGGCTTCTACCTGTATAATATGCAACTTCACTACCAAAATCGTTCTAAATAAAATACTATTATATGCAGATATAAAGTAAATACTGTGGCATGAATCTTCTGGATTCATAAGTAACTCTGACAATTATTTAACAAGAACAATAATGAGTATTAAACTACTCTGAGAGAACACTTGAGAGAAGGCACTCTTACTGGACAGGGGGACACTTTAGAATGAAAGTGATGCTTTACATGTTCCATATATGAGGTCCCATCTTATCTTGGAGCCCTTCTCCCCTGTCAATCATATCCACAAGTGAACTCTCCTAAGGTAAGCCTTGGCATAATGGTAAGGTTGCTTTCATGTAAACCAAAAGGTCCTGTCTGGGAAAGTTTTGGGGATGAGGTGACTACATATAATAGCACCTCCGCCAACCCTACCAATGTGGGTGCACATGTGTACTAGGAATGCCATTAGTACACAACAGTCTCTTCTATTGGCCAGTCTCCTACTATTGTTGAAGTATAATTATTTCATAGTGTCCAGTGTAATCATTTCAATTGTGGGTCTTTCTGTTCATTGGGTTGTTGGTAGCTAACATATTATTATGGGCACAATGGAATATCAGCATTTACTCAATTGTTCTTGTACATTCTTTAGTCAAAATTTTAATAACAATCATTTGGATGAGTGTGGAAAGATTAAAAAACGAACAAACTAAATGAAATCAAGCCTTAATCGCTTCTATTATTCTAGTATCTCAAACCAATTAATGCTCATATGTACTCTCATGATAAACAAATCTTGATATTCTTTTGATGCAGCTTCTTCCAGTGAAATTCAAAGTGCTTTGAAGGATGAAAGTCTCCGGAAACTTATGTATAGTATCGATTGTGCTCAAGATCCAGAAAGTGTATGCAATTCTAATTTCCACTTGAATGAGAGGAAGAAATCCTTCTAAAAGCTGTTGTTACTCTGGTTAGGAACTCGACAAAGCTATGGGAATAGAGGCATTCAGTATCTTTACTGAAAAGGTAGTTAGAGTTCTATTTTAATATCATCCCGAATTTGCTACCATAATAATTAATTAGGGCTATGATATACAATTTGTTGATGAGGAGAAAATTCACTTTCTCAATGTGAGTAAGCAATATTTACATTTCCTCTGTTCTCAGATTTTGTCTACTTTAGATCAATGACTGGACGCACCCATAGACGAGAAGAAAATGCTTATTATATTAATATGACAACTGGTATGGTAGAATGAGACGATGAGTCAGCTCGCTCTTTAAGCCGGTTAACAGTCTATAATCCTTCAAATTCAGTTGCTCCGAGCAAGTTGTAGAAAGAAAGGAAGTGCTGCAGTATCTGTTTCATATTTTATCTCCGTCCACAAATCAAATCCTTTGCTCATGATATTCCCTTTGTTTGTACAAACCACAACCTAATAAAGTAGAGCTTGTTCCTAATTCTCTCTCTTATCTTCTTGTGTTTATATTAACTTACGCATGTGGGAATTTTTCGAATAGGTACAATATCTTTTCTTATTCCTATATGGCTCAAGTTCTCGGAAAGAAAGATGTGACCAATGGGCCAGGATTCGCAGATAGTTGCTCAATAGTGCTCTTTTCAGATTCTTTTGCACTCATTCTAGGTGCATACACAACTTATCTTCTCTTTAGTCTTAAAAAGTAGACTGAAAGGTTCAATTGAAAGAACGGCAATAAAATTCTGAAAGGACAATAATTTGTCCCTTTCATAACTCCCACTTGGCAACAAAACAACAATACTAATTGGATATAGCCATTAGCCATCAATCAAGTATCCTCCAGCCTAGGCTCAAAAGTGGGTATTGATGCATATCTTTATTCAGTAAATTCTGTCCTTTAAACCACATTTATCTGGTTTGAATAAAAAATAATGTTAAGAAAAGAAAAAAGCTATGATACACAAAAATAAAAATTAAAAAGAAAAATTAAATTCTATGGGCGTGGTATAATAATTACACATTAGCTGTGTTATATTGTTGTATTAGAGTAATTAGACAATTCGCAAAAGCTTATCTGCGATGTTGCTTCTCTTACGCTACAAAACTTAACTGGTGTAGCCCTTCACAAGAGATCTGCCCGAAACTCTCAAGCCTGAAAGTGCCAGACGCGCCATCATCTATATAATATTTTCAGCATTCAGCAGAGCCAGTCTACGAGTAGTTCTCGAACGAAACTGTTACACATCAATGCTCCATCATTGTAACAGGACAGCACAAACTATACAATTAGGTGCTGCAGTTGTAAATCTTTTGCCAATAAGGGACTATTATCAGCATATCATGTCCCTGTAGAATACCATTCATAAATAAATTATTTTTAGAATATTTTAACAAGAACTCTATATATCCCAATTTTTTTGTGATACATCTGAAATTTGTAGATGTGAGTATGTGACTATCAAGTCTTTATCATTCATGCTTTGATTGATAGGAGTACGATGAATAGGAAAATGGAAAAAACAAAAAAACAAAATGGGGAAACAGAAAACAAATAAATGAAGTAGAACAAATTAAAAATACAGTTTCCAATACCTAAAAGGGATGAAATAAACATCAGAAATGAGGGAAGGATGGGGAGAGAAGGGACTACAGAGCAAAAAGCATTACTGAGATAAAATTGGCATACTTGTAAAATACAACAATATTCATTCTTTTAACTATCTTTCTACTAATCAGCTTTCAGTCAAGTTTGTGGGAAACAAAAGAAATTAATCAGGTCAAGAACCTAGCTTAATTTTTATATAGAAACATGAAAAAGAAAATCACAAACAACTATTCCCACTATTCCTACCTATGTTCATTGGACATGGTATCAAACGCCTAATCATTAGTTAAGATCAACACATATGAGATATAACCAAATTCTCATATGCTCTAACTGTCCATTGTGTAAAGCACAGAGTTGGAGAATGGAGCTTTCTATTAATGGTCACAAGTCATAACATTAGGTCACAAGCAAAGAGCAATATCATTTTTTATAATGTAGCAGCATCTGCTGTGTCAATAACTGATATATATATATATGTTGAATTGTCTTTCGTATTTTTTCATATTTCCAACTTATTGAGACCAATACACAATGGCTGAGAAGCCAACAACGTCATGTCAGGAGTAGGTCATGGCTTTCCCCTATTTTATTAAGAAAAGTTATCAGGTGTATGAGACAGAGCAGCCTACCTGACTTGGGATTTTCAAGATTCTCAGCTCCTTGACTAGTACCTGGCTTGCTGCTACTTGGCTGGGTAATTGGTTGATTCTGTGAACATGAGAGCAAGTAATCAGATATAAACCAACTCCTTAAAAATATAGATGATCAGAAAGCTTCAAATAAACTAAGCAGGCATATTGATCATGTCAAAACTTAATAACAGATCAAAAGAAGCGGAGGCGACTTGGAAAGTTTTAAATCAGCCAAGTCTACTAATGCCCTTAAAAGTAAACAAGCTCAACAATGAAAATTTAGTAACTCTAGAACAATTACTAGCAGGAAATTTAACACATGAAAGTTACAAATCACAGATAATAGATAAACAAGACAAAAATGAGAAATGCATCGAAAATGAGAAATGCACCGTGTGTGCTCTTGCAGATACAAGCGCAAGTTCCTCACCAAGTAACATGAAACAATAGGGCACACTAAAAGGTTGGCTATTTGTCATAAAGAAACAACAAATCAAGCTTTTATGGATGAAAATGGGGAGATTAAAAGGTAAAAACTAATATAATACCTGTGCTACTGGTATTTGCAACTGCTGCAGTCCAAGGTACTGCTGATAAGGATCCGCGAAATTGGGGATTCGTGGTTGGTTTGGATTCTGTGTGCTTATTGCACTTAGCATGGGATCCGATTGATTGGCTGCTTGGATTCTGGATGGATCAGGGGCAGGGACAGGGGGCATATGGAAAGCTGGCATATGGAACCTTGGACCCAAATGAGCTGCTGCAGCCGATGTCGGCAAGGGTGCACCAGCTAGAACATTCGGAAATGGCATCATAAGACGATTCATGCCCATTTCCATTCCCATGCCCATCCCCATTCCCATTCCCAATGGTGGCATATATTGCTGGATGCCAGGAAACATCATTGGGACCATGCTGCATCCCATGGACATCATCTGTGGAATTTAATTACAATCTAATCCTTTCATAAAGATATAGAAGAACATTATGCACAAAATTGCACATACAAGAACTGCTAATTTTCATAATAAAAAAAAAACTTTAAGCCAAGGGAAGTTCGATGGTTAGAGCAAGCTTGGTGAACATTGAATTTGAAGGGGCATATATATGAAGTGTACATTTCTGGAAGGAAGCATTACAATTATGGAAAGTCCACGCATAGAGATACCAATTATGAAAGATTCTGGTGCTCATACAAATGATTAATTCAGATTCATGTTCCAAAAAATTATCTTCAATCAGATAAATTCATGTTTCATAAGGCTGGAATTGTTTTCAAACGGTATCCAAGACAACCACATAATATGAGCTAGGATTTCATTACCTGTACTTGCAACTGAAGTGATTTCAAGTATTCAATTGCCTCATCCAACATGGAAGCTTTGTCTGACTGTAGACAGAAAAGAAGCAGCGAATTCATGGGATATGAAGAAAAAAGGAAGAAGGTGGACAGATCCTCAATGCCTACTAAAAATAAAAACATACAGAACCTTGTTGCATCGAGGTATAAGCTCTTGCAAAGCCCTCATCTTTTCATTTATCCGGTCTCGCCGTCTCTGAAAAAATGCAACATTAGTCTATTAAGGATGCTGACCGCATGGAAATTGACTAGTTTTTCAACAATTTCCCATATCACTAGAAGGACAAACCCTTTCTGACAGGTTGTGAACTTCTGCAGCACGAGATCTTTTGGTGGATGTGGATCCACGAGTTTTTTTTTTTGCCTCGGCAGATTCGAACTCAACATCCTTTGACAATAGGAAGGTAGGAAAATATAAATAGATATAGTTAGAACTATTGAGTTAAGAACAATGGCGAGGCACATAAAATTTTGCACTTAAATAACAGCACAATGCAAAATCTATCCACATGAAGGCTGACACCTCGTCTTGTATTTCTGAGGCAAAAACAAAATGTGAAAAATCCTGCCTCTAGGGTGACCACATAAATACTGTTTCACAGTCTATTTCGCATATTCCTACAGTACCAACAGCACTTGGGGTTTTTGCCTGATAGAGGTCTAAGCCACTGAGAGTGGTTAATAAAGAAACAAACAGCCTTAGCGATGCAATTTGAACCATGCATCCAAGAGGTAGGCTTCCTCCTGCCATATTGTTTCCGTCCAACACTTCCATCTCTCATTGATAGATCGATGTTATGCATTTGATATTTCTCCAATCATTATTGAGGTTCAAACTCCCCTTACTTTCTCCCCAAAATATTAACACCAATCTTAGTTCCTCTTTCGTTAACTGACACATAAAAGCTTTCTTTATGCTTAAAGCGAATATTGAAACCTACAACTGAAATGGGCTCGAGCAAACATATAGATGCATATTAAAAGCATTTTTCAAATAGACAGACGCTGCTGTTGGGAATCATTGCACAAATTTATAACGCCATGAAATAAACCGCCACAAAATCATGCAGGATTTCTTTTCCCCTGGTGTTGAAACTTAAAATGAACGTTTGAACGTAGCTGGTTGTTCTATAAAAGGAAGCACAGTTAGCAGACAAAAATACAATTAAGCCTAAACAGAAAAATCAACTAAAGATTGTCTAATGAAAAATATATTTTACACTTCATCTTGATGAATGGAATTTCAACCTAAAGGTTCGAGAAGTTTGCAACAGCTGAATTTAACACACAATTATATTTTTAATCATTTAATTAATTTAAAAATAAATTTTAATCAATTCAACATAATATTTCTATCAACCATAATCACCGCTGAATAAGTCTCCTGCGCTTTGTGCATTCACCAATAAGATAATAATTTATGAAAAAAAAATCGGTGTGTTTTAAATGGTATTACTTTAATTGGTTTATGAATTATGCTAGAATTTTCTGTTCGCACCAACCGTCGACCGAAAAAAAAAATCGTGTATTACATGTTCATTTAGGATAATACTTATTTAAACTGAATGCAAGTGCGCGGCCAATAAAAATTATTTGAAAGAGTAACAATAAAATCTCTCGTTTACTTTTCTATCCAATCAATCCTATCAAGACGAAACGTTTTGTAACTACCACGTGTACGGACAATACTGAAAAGAACGATTCCCTCTCGCTTACATACGCTATCAAAATTCTAGGAAGTATGACCATGCACCGAAAGCCTTTTTTTTTCCTCTTTTTTAATTAATACTTATAATATAAATAAATAAGAATTCCACAGGAGAAATGGTGCACAGGTTTACCAACGTCACTAATAAGAATTCCACAGGAGAAATGGTGCACAGGTTTACCAACGTCACTAATACTGCGCACGATAGACGTGAACGATAAAAACACAAACACGTCAAAATTGGTAGTACTGAACTCGGTAATTAATTAACTTCAAGACTTACCTCACTGTGATACTCGGTCTCCTCCTCTCTTCCCTTGCGTTTCCGGTCTTCCGTCGGCAGCTTCTGAGCTGGTGCCAGTTCGGCGCTGGAGCTTGAGCCGCCAGGGGATGATGTCACCGTAATCTCACACGTCATCATCTCCCTATTGTATACTCCAGTACGGGACGTTGTACCTACTAAAGCAGCGCCGCTCATGGTCCCGCATCCATTATCACCACTCGATACACCGGCAGTAATCCTGGCAACCGCTGCCTCCGAAATTCTGGACTCAGACCCCATCGCTGGTGTATCACTGGAGTCCACAACAGTTGACTCCCGTACGACAGTTTTTAAATTAGACGGTCCTGATTCTGCTAGGCCTCCCCTCCCCCTATGCTTGGAGAAACAGGCAAAGTTATTTACAACCTCCGCTCTTCTGGTCGGTGGTATAGGAGGTCTAGGCGCAGTAGCTGTAGCTGTGGCAGCAGAAGCAGCCGGTTGTGGACGAGCCTCAGGATTAGGGATGGAACGTACAGGTGTAGCACTGGTATTTGTGGTGGTGGAAGTGACACAGGCGGCGGAAGGATAAAGGAGATCGGCGCAGAAATCTTGATCGAAATTAGTATAGTTGAGAGGATAATGAAGCCAAGAAGCCATCTCATCTTCTTGCATAAAAAGCTGCTGCTGCTGTTGATGGTTATGTTCCTGTGACGATCGGATCTCTCTCTGCGCCGACTGATCGACAGGAAGCACAGCGTCGTGGTATTTGTAGTGCGGCGATTTCTTGAGAGACATTTGAGTTTGGCTCTGAACAACTACCTGGCCGTTTTGCCATAGCAACTCCATGATCTCGTCCCCCGACGACCTATCAATTTGAACTTCCTTCAATTAAATTAAAAAAAAAAAGAAAATAATTATGACAAAATTAAATAAACAGTGAGAGAAATTTACGGGATAGATTTTTTAGGGCGTGCTAAGGTTGAAGAAGTAGGGATTGTGCAATCGTCGTCCATTTCGAAATCGGGAACATAGTGATTCATCTTTTCAGAGAAAATATCAAACTATGAGAGAACAAAAATTAAGTTATTAAACGAAATAAATAAAAAAGGAAAGCGAAAGAGCTGAAAGAAGGAGAAGAAATAGTTGAAAAATAACTTAATTAACTGTAACAACTTGAACCGACTAAAGTCTGAGATATTCAGCTGGTAATGCCATAACAGTATTATTATTATTAATAATACTATTTATTTATTTTAACAAGGAAATAAATAAAAAAAGGACAGTTTTCACAGTTTTTAGCACATAAAAGCAACAAGTTGCTCAAATTCTGAAAAACTCAGATTATTAGCTTATTAGCTTATTAGCTCCTGCAATTGCTTTCTCTCAACCAAACCTCTCTTTCTCTGTTCTTTGAAAATTTTTCTCTCTTTTTTTTGAAATTTTTGCCTTCAGAAGATTTTCCGTTGGCTGTTTGTGCTGCTCTTTGTTTGCGTTTTTGTGTTAATGTCAACTTGCAAGCAGCCTCAAAGATAAGGTCCCTGTCCCTCCCTCTCTCTCTCTCTCTCTCTCTCTCTCTGTCCGAATAATGTGAAGGAAAAAGACGAAGTGGATTTTGACAGTATGTACTCACATCAAATGCAATGCACCTTTTCTTTTATATAAAAAAGGCAAATAAAAATAAAAAAGAAAATTTCATTTATGTGGCCATAACTAGGAGAGGCATATTTGCAATAAATGAGATAACATGTTTCATTTCAGTTTTTTTTTTCTTTTTTTTTAAATTAAAATTAAACTAGAGTTGCAAATTTAAACATCATATTATTTATTATAGTTGAGAGTTATGGAGAATAGAATACTAATTCATAAATAAATTTAATTAAAATGAAAAATTACATATCAATTGAATAAATAAACATCGCCGCATTTATTTTGACAAAAATAATATTATATTTAAAGGCGTGAATAGAAATAATTATACAATACAACCCTTGTATTGCAATAAGCCAATAGGGAGTCAGCATGTGGCAACGGTAAGCCAATGAAAAGTCAAAAGTGTAAAACCGTTGCCACATGTTGGCTCCCCCCATTGGCTTGTTGCAATACAACGGTTGTATTGTATAATTATTCCGTGAATAGGGATTAATATTAGATTAAATTAACTAAATATTTGAATTAATTAATTTACTGAATTGAATCAAAATTAATAAATTAATAAAATATAATTAGATTGATTCAAATTAAACATCTTCAGTTTGATTATTAGTTATAATTAAATTAACCAAATAAAATTAATTTATACTTTTAATATTATTAATTTATATATATTAATATAAGAATAAAAATAAATCTTATTATTAAATATTAATAGTAAAATAACTCATAATTAATACTATATTATTTTTAAAAATTATATTTAATGTATTAATAAATAAAAATTTAATTATTTTAATTAATTTTAATTAGTAATTCTAAAATAAATGAATCAAAACTAAAATTAATAATTAAATTAAAAGTTGAATTGAACTAAAAATCGAATTAGTATCAAAAATCAAATAATAGTCACCCCAAGACATGAGGAAGTTATGATTTCTTAAATTTTGAAAAATTAATAAACATTATATACTTATTGTTTAAAAAAATTAATTAGTTATCATGAAGTGTTTAAATCAATTGGTAAAGGGCTGATTTAGTTTAAGTAAAGATTTCGAGTTTGAGTCTTTAAATATGTAGCTGTGTATTATTTTTATGGTTTTATCCCGCTTTACTTTAAAATAATAATTTATACTTAAAAAAATTAATTATATTTTTAATATTTAACTCTTAAAAAATACTTTTATTGCAGTAGAATAAAATGGGTTTAATTTAGATATAGGTGGATTTCAAAAGTAAGCTAATCTTCTCCCTACATTAATTTTATGTGAATCTCGAATAGCCTTGTTTTCTCATGGTTTTTCGGAAGGAGGGTGATTCATTTGTGAGTTTAGAGGCCACCCTTTTTCAGCTTAATTTTTTTGTTTTATTAGAACTCTTATGTCAAATATCTCAAAAGAAGATGCCTAATCATCTCTTTCCTTCATTTTTCATTGTGTTAAAATCTAAGGTTGCATAGGTTTTATGATTTTGAGGAGTATTTGACTTTCAATTATGTTCATTTGCTCTTATTTAAGAGTCTTGTCAAGACTTTTGTTCTTGATTTCTTTGTTAGTTTTAATTCTCTTGAGCCACTGTATTGTTTGTGAATATTTATTATTGATTAATTATTAATGTATAGTCTGATAATAAGAAATATGTGTTGTTTTTATTTAAATTTTAGATTCGAGTTTTATAAATATTTTTTCTTTTATATATATAATTTATTAAAAAATATTTGTTATTTATTTCAAGATTTATTTGGATATGGTGCTTTTATGGTGTAGATGGGAGGTTTTTTTATAGTTTGTAATTCAGATTTTGCCTTAGATCATTTTCCTTCCTAGCCAAGGCTTCTCTGTAATTTTGCTACTGTTTAATGAATTCCATCTTCCATCTGCACATAAAAAAAAAAACTCTATGACTGATAACGTGGGGCCTTCCATTACAAGTACCAATATGTACTCCATGTATATTATAACCTAAAAATCAGTATTTTTAGGAATGCAAAACTCCTTTTTCTTTTTCTTATACGGACACTATACATTCCGTTACTATTTATGTACAGTATTATTTTGTGGGCCTCAATTCATTAAAACATAATAAGCTGTATATTGAAATCTAATCATAATTTATATTCACACAAAAGTTGAACTTCATCTGAATACATACAAGCATTAAAAAATATACATTATTTTTTTTCAATATATAATAATATATGTTTTGATAATTTTCACTATATTCTAGTTTTATTTTATTTGAGGAAATAGGTAGTTTTATCATTATTTTAATTTTAATTTTTTTGAAAAATATTGATATGAGGAAAGTAAATTCATTTTTAATTATTTAATTTATTTAAAAAATATGGATTTATCATTATTTTAAAGTTTTTAAAACTACAAACTTAAAACTTTAAAATTGGATAGTAGGCAATAGTATTTTTTGCATGGGATCTTTGTTGGAGATTATTACTATTATTATTTTATCATTCTCAATTAATTAATTAATTAGTGCACACTACCTATCTAATTATTTAGTTAATTTTTAATTATTTTAGTAATTTAATGTATTCCTCTCAGGTTACTCTGATGCTGCAAAATCTGGAATCTTTATAAAAAAAAAGTATGGATAATGATAGCTATTAAACTGTAATATTTGTTTATTACTAATAAATGATTGGAACTCACCCCACTACTTTTTTTTTATTAATCCTTAGTTACTATATAATTTATTTATTTATAAATTCTTAGTTGCTAATTAATTAATTAACAAGTGAAGTAGATAATGACAATTAACGGTAAACTGTCTCCTGATGTAAAGTTTATGGCTAATCTAGGCTCTAGCTTTACATAGGAAGAAGATAAGCAACGTTATCCATACTTTCCTCACAGGGCATTGCATAACACGCGCCATATAAATCTGCCGCTAATTGATTGATTGTTCAGAAAATTTGTTGTCGTGCTGAGGCTTTTCCTCACATTAAATTTATATATGTCATTTTTTAATTATATATTTCAATTAAATTTATATACGTGCGTATATAAATAAATAAGTAATTTCATATATATATATATATATTCCGACCATTAAAATTATTTTTTTATAATTATTTTTTTAATATTTTTTATTGATTGAATATACATATATTAAATTTTTTTAAATATATATAATAGTATTTTATTATTTTTTTAACTGATAAATATATTTTTATATTATATTTAAAATATAAAATAATAACATATAAATAAATGTAAAATGTATAAATTTATTTAATTTAATCAAACTCGATTGGATTAAGTACATTTTAATTAGATTTAGTCGATTTATATTATATATAAGGGTGAAATTAGATATATATTTTTTAAAAAATATGAAATTAGTTATATAGTCGGATTGAAATTTATTTTTTCAATTTAATATTAATTCAATCGACACATATATATATTATACATATATTTTTATAAATTATAATATATATTACATAATACAACCTGAACCGATCTAAACCAACTCGACTATAAATTTTTATATATAATATTATATATATTAAATATATTTATAATATATATTTTATAAATTATAATCCAATTTAATCCAACTGAATACTATCAAAATTAAAAATTAACTGGTTAATCGAAAACATATATAAGTTTGGTCGAATTTGATTTAATTTTTTAATATATATATGAATTTAGTCGGGTTAAAATATATTTTTAATCCGACAAAACCCAATCGGTGCCCAAAACTCACACACCTATCTAGTTTATAATTATTTTCTTTTTTAGTAACTTATTAACTTGATAGTAGTTTGCTCTGAAAGTATAGTTTAATTGTAATTAATATATTTATTGATCAGAAAATAGACTCCTCTAATATATGAAATAAAATTAAATAATTTTAATTTGCATAGATTTTTTTTAAATTTTATTATAAAGATTGTGTTTTTCTTAAGAGATGCAATTCTTTAGAATTTTCAACTTGAGCATGCGTTTGTCATACAACTTACAAGGTATGATAAACAATTTCATTATCAAATGATATTACATTTAAAATTTTAAGACAACGAGAGCAAATAATTTTATTTTTCAATTGGAGAATCAACATTCAATGTCTATAATTTTTATTAATAAAATAGAGATTACGAGATAAATTTATTTTTATATATTTTTTAACATGTAAATCATATGACATATTTTTTATTGATTAAAATTATAATAATTTAAATATAAAAAAATCATATAAAGTTACATCCTATTATATGTGTAATAAATAATGGTTATTATAAACCCCATCTAATCCTCTTTAATTTGTTTTATTAATTTATCAACAATAATTTATTTCTTTATAAAAATATAAATGTACTTTTGAAATTTGTCCCTTTCAATGTTGAACACCTAATACATCATAAAAATAAGGTCTGGAGTCCTTTTTTTTTTTTGAGAATTCCTATTAATATTTAGACTTTATATATACGTACATATTATCTAATTTATCATCTTCTGCTCACATTTGCATATACTTATTTGTTTTATTTTTTAGTTGATTTTAATTTTTGAAATGTATTTTATTTTATTTAATTTTTGGATTTTTAATTACAAAAACTCTTAAAACTTCATCAAATAATTAAAGTTTGCTGCTTTGGCCAGAATTTAGGGTCAACATTTTTTTTTTGAAACTCACGCTGGTGAACATTGTGTCAATTTGGTTCTACTTTTAGCGACAAGCTTCCTTTCTTCATTTTTTTCTTTTCACCAATTTTATATTCATATAAATGAAATTAGTTTCATTTGATTATATTTACAAGAAGTATATACATGGTTCATTATTTTCTTTTTGGCTGTTGGAAATTAAATTTCATAAGATATTTATTTAATTTATTATATAAGTTCAATGGACTAATAACAAAATTTTAATTTATTAAGAAATAATTTATGAAATTCAATAAGGCTCAAAATCCATATCCTTTAAAAAATAGTAATGAAAATAATATGGTAATGTATAAGAAATGTTTTATTCTAACTAATAAATATAAATCAATCTTATATAATTTCTTACATATGGTATTGATAAAAAATTTCATCTCTTTATTCTAAAATTGATTTCAATACCACTCAATTAAAAATAATTAGTATTAATAATCTCAATGATGATAATACTTTAATATTTTTATTTCAGGAAAATTATTATCTACATCCAACATATATTTTTTCATTTAAATTAATGACGGTTGGAATCAGCAAAATCAGAAGCAGTTAGTAAGACAAAGTACAATGTTACCTGAAACACAGCTCCAGTTCTACAAGAAGACACTGGCCAAAACAAAAAAAAAAGTTCTACAAGAAGACGACCAATCAGAAAAGAACGCGTCATTAGGTAATTTTGCTTGGGAAGGCGTGCAAACGTGGCAAGGGCATGGCGTGCCATGTGGCCCGTGAAACGACATTCGAGGCTCCTCCTCTTCAAAGAGAGAGAATTTTGGATCCCACTTATCTTCCTCAAAAAATTTTTTATTTATAATAATAATAATAATAATATCAACAAGTGTTTATTACAAGCAGTTCTATATTTTAATTCTTTAGATAAAAGATCCTAAGTTTGTTAATTATAAATGAAATTATTATTTATTAAAAATATTTTATTTTTTGATAACAAATATAATATGAACAAAATTAATTTTAGTCCACTAAATTAAAAAAAATATAATTATAAAAATTAATAATAATAGACGGACCATTTTACCTTTTATTAATGAAAGAATGCACACTGGTGGGATGGGCACATCCTCAAAACACATGATCTCACTTCAATTCAGTCCGCTGTTTAATAAATTTTAGAAGCTAGAATGAGCAATTATATTATTGTGTTTTGTTGAAAATAATACAGCAAAGTGATGGATAAATTTTAATTTTCGACGCAAACAGTTGTTGAATTTTTAATATGAATAACTTTGTTAGTGGTACAATTTCAATATATTCTTGGCAGAGTCATAAACCAATAATTAATTGAGATTGAGGTGAATGGAAAGCTAAAATATTTTTTCTTGAATTGGTTGTTTCAGACATTTAGACAAAGGTTAAGATACAAAGAAAAAAAAAGCATTTAGCCTTTTGACATTTTGCTTATTTTGAGTTCCAAGTTTTTCCACAAACAATATAAATATATTGACCAGAGCACCATATTCACATTATACTTATTATAGGATTAATATGTAATGATTGATGATAAGATATCACTCTTAATCAAAAGTTTATTTTAAGGGTTTAATTATATCCTATAATTATACAACTAAGTACTTTCATTAGTTGACTATGACTATTGCACAATTAAATGTCTTTGACACAATTTTCTTTAATTAGTCTGAAATGTAAGAAAATTATATATATTTTTTTGGCGAGAGTGAACGGCACCACCTAAAATATTATTAAAAGAAAATCATAAAATATCAATACAGGAGAGTTTGAGAAAATAAAATTGAGATATCGAAAACAATCAAAAACTCAAAAGCAAAGAAACTGCCCATATCTAAGATATGGAACTCCTAAAGACTCCAAAGCAACAACACTTTTGATTATGTTGGGCAAAGTAATAAAGGAAATAAAAATAACAGAAGCCGAGTTAAGTTTGCTGTGGGCAGCAAGGAGATGAGTCGCAAAATTGGTTTCTCTGTAAACATGCTTCAAAGAAAAAGAGTACCTACGAAACAAATTTACCAAGCAAAGAAGCTCCATAGAACCATAGCCAGAGCTTTGAGCCTTCTGAACTGCATCAACTAATATATATATATATATATATGAAAAAAAAGAAAGATAAAAAGGGTAACCGTTATCACATTTCTCTTTTTCTTTTTACCATAAATAAATAATATATTACAAGTTATTTTTTCCCCATCATAAATTGAAAATAATACAAAAAAAGGCACAGAAATAAAAGGAGGAAATTTTAACTTTAATACATCTTCTGAAAATATTTAAGAGTATTATTGGATTTATATATTGAAAAAAAAATATATTACTCTAAAAATAAGTGAATAATGATTTGATATTGGCCTAGTTGACATGACTTAAATGATTCTGTATTAAGTAAATTTCCTTATATTGTATTTCCAATCCTTCTCCCCAACAAAGAAAAGCAGTAGAATAATTCATAGAAATTTCCCATATTCCAATATATATATATATATATATATATAATGATTCCTTCCAACTGTAAAAAGAAATGATTGGATGATTTGTATAAAGAAAAAGGAGAAAATGTCAACAAACTAAAAAAAAGTTATATTTCAGTTCTGGCAATTTTAGGTTAAGGAAGAATGTATCAGAAGAGGTGGTGGGTTCTTATTTGGATCCTTCAATCATACTCTCTCTCTCTTTCTCTCTATTTATTGGTATCTAACAAAAGTGGGGGCAGTTTTGCTCAGCAGACATGGGAAAAAAAAAGGATACTGCTATATAAAATTATCAATATACAAGTATATATATATATATATATATATATTATATTTTTTGCATTTGTATGAGAAATAGCTAAAGGAGTGATATATATGATACTGTTGCAATTTGCAAATTGGATACCTTAGGTTTTTTTTTTTTTTAAATGCCAAACTGTCAGTGAATTGTTACTCAATCATTGGAGTTCAGACACCTCACCCAAAATTCAAGCTTACTACTGTCTTCTCCAATTGACTCTTCCATTCAAATAATTTAAAACCTTATTTTAAAAATAAAATAAAATAAAATAACCCTTCTATTTGCTAGCTATGAATTATTTTTATTTAAATTATATATATATATAATGCATTAAGACAATTAATCTTATAATAATTAACATTACACAATTCCCACATCAAAACACAATAATTCCTCAAATATTTGCGATGAATCGTGATGCATGTAAATGTAATAAAATTTTAGCTTATTAACTCAGTAGAATTATATACGAATTTTAATAATTATAAAATATTTTTCTAATATTAATCTAATATTAATAATAATAAATAATATAATTATTAATAATAAGAGAATAATAAAAAAAGAAAAAAATGTATAAAATTTATATTATTAATTATAATAAATATATAATTATATTTGATCTTAATAATTTATATTTATCCGAAGATGTAATCCTAAATAGCACAAAATAGAAAAACAGAATTTATGTAATCAACCTCGGTTAACTTTGATTAAGGTTTTGTCAAGTCGAGTAACTCAGTTATATTCTAAAATATACTAAATGATGGACATGAAATAATTTAATAATATATACTGTAACTTAATAACATATACTAAAAATGGGACTAGTTACAATGGAACATGTTAAAGGGAATGGCTACAGGCAGTTGTGTCTGGCTTCCACTGTTAAAAATAAGCTCGAAATTATGAGCAGCAGCATGCAATCCTACGTGCAACATGTATTATTAGATCAAATCAATCTTAAGGATTTTGTAGTGTGCCGTGGGCCTCTGTTTATAACTATTTTATGATAAGAACAGTACTTTTGTAATCTGTACTCCATTCTCTCCAAACAATTCTTTTTTTGATTCAACAACTCTGTCGGATTCGAAACATTTACTTCGCAGGTAGATCCATAGGTGGAGCTTACTGAGTACAAAGTACAAACTATTCCCAAAAAAATGGATTCACAAAATTGAATTAGACAAAAAAAAGAAAGAAGAATTGGACTATAAAACTGGTGTCTGGCTTTAAAAACACCAAGATAGAGATGATAAGAATTCAACAGATTCCATTTGTTGATTTTATGTTTCTTTTTAACTCCATTTTGTAGTTCAAAAAAAAAAATGGGGTTGGTGCTGAAGCTTAAATCACAGCACATCATGGTCAACAGAGTTTTAGTAACCCATGCCGCCCATAGGATTGCTGGGCAGAGCTTCTTTCTCGTCCTTGGGAAGTTCGGATATAACTGCCTCGGTTGTAGTCATCAATGAAGAGACACTGCATCACCAGGCAATAATCATATATTGGTTGCCTTTAAGATTAACATTAAATTACTGAACACATTAAAATAACAATATTATTAAGTAGGTATTATATTTACCTTGCAGCATCAATCAGTGCTGTTCTAATGACTTTCAATGGATCAATAATTCCGGATTTCACCATATCAACATATTCACCAAGTACAGATGAAGGAAAAAAAAAATCCAAATTAGTGCACCATAAGTCCATAAATAAAATCCCCAACTCATGCTATTTTTTCCCCATCACTTGTAGGACAACAAAATGGTAAACCTTTGGCTGCATCATATCCTAGGTCAGGATCGTCCTGCTCTAACAACTTGCCAACAACAACAGCCCCCTCAACTCCTGCATTGGTAGCAATTGTGCGAACAGGCATCTTCATACAAATGAGGTTCACATGTTCAGAATATATTTTAAATAATTAAATTGAAATAGGCTTTTTTTTTTTAAAATCAGTGAATGCTCATGCAGGACAGAGAGAAGTGGGAAGAAATATATCAGAAAGGTAAAGGCAGACACATTCTTCAATCACTTCCATGCATTAGGAGACACTACTTTCCCCAGCTAAAGTTCTATTTCCACCATAGAGAAAAACTAAATGGAATTATTAGGCGACTGCCTTGTATGTGCTGTGAGTGCCATTACTTTTAATCATATAATTTCAAAGAAGAAAAACATTCATAGATTAAAGCTCATTGACTTTGTCTATAACAAAAAGTTGAAACCCTGGACACCAATCTTCTGATCGAAGTTTGCAGTTTGCAACTTGTCCAGCTCCTTAGAAGCATAAAGTAGTGCAACACCACCACCTACACATATGAAGATCCTGATTTAATATTTTATTTCTATAGAGACAGGGAGTGAGAAAGCAATTGAAGTTAGTCTTACCAGGTACAATGCCCTCCTCTACAGCAGCTTTGGTGGCATTGAGAGCATCAGTAACTCTGTCTTTTTTCTCACCAACTTCAGCCTCACTAGCTCCGCCAATCTGCAGAAAAATAAATTTATAATAAAGCATGTAAAATAAGGTAAGTAATTTGATTGTTGCAAAATAAAAAACAACCTTCAAGACTGCAACTCCACCAGAAAGCTTAGCAAGCCGCTCTTGCAACTTTTCCTTGTCGTAATCAGAAGTGCTCAATTCAATTGCAGATCTCAACTGTTACAATAAATTAAAATTTAGAAAAGGATTATTAGCAACACAGTTGAGACCAGACAAGCATCAACATCTTGCACTCAAGAAGCAATGCATACCTGTTCACATCTTTCTTCAATGGCTTTCTTATCACCAAACCCATCGAGAATAATTGTGTCATCCTTCGATACAGTAACCTACAATTTGAAGCACATGGAAGTCAGTCAAAAGTAAACACTGTGTTGACAAGGGAGGAGTTCTCTTCTTGTCTCTCGCCTTCCCTATTGTTGATAGTGTTCAGAAATTCAAAGAACCTCCTCCTCCTTAATGGAAGCAGCCATCAACTAGGCTAAAAAAACCTTAAAATTGTCAACTTCAAAGCTCCCCCTTGGTATGTCTTAGCCGGCTATATGATTCTACAAAGACAAACGAAGCATACCTCTTTGCACAAGCCAAGTGCTTCTACTCCTACCTTTTCAAGGTTCATACCAAGCTCTTCAGTTATAACCTACAAGAGAAAAAAGCAAACATTTTGGATCACACACCATATATCAAGGCAAATTCTAATTGGACAATAAGTCAACCTACCTCGCCACCTGTGAGAATAGCAAGGTCTTGCATACTGAATTTCCTATTTTCTCCAAAATCTGGTGCTTTAATAGCACAGACCTTCAACATATTCCAAATCCAACACCATTAGACAAGCATATATATCCAGCAATGGTTAATTTTTCTCTTCAATATAGAACTGATCTCTGAATATAATAAACATATATGAATACCTTGATTCCAGCACGAAGCTTGTTCAGGATGAGAGTTGCTAGTGCTTCGCTCTCCACATCTTCAGCAACAATCAATAGGGGTCTTTGCCTCTAATAGACAAAACAAATTGTCCAATAATTCAAACTCGATACGTTGGTTCAGTGATTAAATAAAAAAAAAACTTTCACTATCCACTTATACAGCCAACTAACCTTCAAGGCCAATTCTAAAACTATGACAATAGCATTTAAATTTGAGATCTTCTTCTCATGAATTAAAATGAGAGGGTCTTCTAGTTCCTGACAACACCCATTGAAACAACATGTGATGTGAAACAGCATCAAAAGTTAAACATAAAAACATTATAAAAGGAATCATTCATCCCCAAATTGTGAAGTGCTTACACATTTTTGGTTTTTTGTATTAGTGATAAAATAAGGAGATATATAGCCTCTGTCCAGCTTCATTCCTTCAACGACCTCTAACTCATTGTACAATGTTTTTCCATCCTGAAATGGTTTTCGGGAAAAACAAAGTTAACATGTTCCTAGGAATTGGAACAAAACAAAACAATTGTTTCAAACCAGAAGACAAAAAGCACTGAAGCAACAACCAGTGAGAGCAAAGAAGGTGCAGAAGCCAAAACAACATAAACTCAAGTGTTCAGTTTAAAGGTCCACAGAATAAAGAACACAGACGTTGACAGGTAACTTTCATCGATGCATCTAAATGTTTTATTGTTTCTAATAATATAAGCATCCAAGGCATTAAAATATTCAGGGGGGTGGAAGAGTTCCAAAAGCATCTTACAGAGATGGTGATGACACCCTCTTTGCCAACTTTCTCCATCGCCTTGGCTATCAGCTCACCAATCTCTCTTTCTCCATTTGCTGATATCGTTCCAACCTTTTCAGAAATGCCACATCAGCAGCACATTAGTTAAATTCAATATACATACATTTACATTTTATTCCTCCACATTCTGACTGTTATTAGAACATCAATCCATGTCAACTTTCCTTTTTTTCTACATTTGTATCTCTCACACTTCGAAACCATGTAACAGAATCAAATACAGTCATGCCAACCTGCGCTATTTCTTCAGATGTGCCGATCATCCTTGCTCAGCTCTTCAAGTTTGTCAGAACAGAATCAACTGCCATCGAAAATCCACGTCTCAACTCCATGGCATTCATTCCAGCTGCTACAGACTTGCATCCTTCAACAAATATAGCACGTGCGAGGACTGTTGCACTTGTGGTGCCTGCAAACGTGCATAATAATATCAGTAACCATCCATCAAATTTGCTTATGTGCACATATCATTGCCAATATATATGTTGGAAATTTAAAAGAAAAAAAAATAAAAATATGGAAAATGAACATAGAAATTACATTTTGTACTCAATCATTTAACATAATAATATGCCTATTTATAGGCTTACAAGAGAATCAAAAAGTACCTAAAATCACTCAAAAATATTATATTAAATGCAAAAAATCTGCACTAAATAAAAAAACAAATCACAAAAATATTCTAATAACAAATAAATAAATTTAAATATTATGTTTTAAATTAATATTTCAACATCCCCTCTTAATTTAAACATAATATTTTAAAAAAGGTTTGAATGTTGACATTATTGGCTTTTAAAAAGGGTTTGGTTCATACTGATTCAAACTGATTTGGTTCAAAATGGTTTAAAATGATTTGGTTCAAAATGATTTGGTTCAAAAGGTTTAAAGATTTGGTTCAAAATATTAAAAAGATTTTGATTTGAAAGATTGAAAAAGGGTTTGAGTTTTTTAGAAAAGACAATCCTTTTCAAATTCAGCCTTGACCAAATTTGCTTCAATATTGTCACGATCCTTTTTATTTGATCTGCACACTTTTGCGACATGACCCAATTGTTTACAGTCTCCACCAGCAATATTTTTCTGAATGTGAAGACTTCTTGCAGCACAATTTTGAATAAGAGATTTAGCTTTATATCTTTTGGTTTTCTCATCAGAATGAGCCTTGATTTGAGCAAGGGTAGGATTGTTTGGAAGAGGTGCTATAGGCAGCTCTTCAAGAACAACTTCCCAAAGATCATATGCTTCAAGGTATGACTGCATTTTCACAGACCAGCTTTGATAGTTTTCACCATTGAAAATTTGGGGAGTACTTAGAGAAAGATTGATGCTAGCCATTTTGAAAACGAGGTTGAAAAATGGATTCTAAATTCAAGTTCTTCCTAAGAACAACCAGCGCTCTGATACCACTGTTAGAAATTTAAAAGAACAAATAAAAATATTAAAATTAACATAGAAATTATATTTTGTACTCAATCATTTAACATAATAATATGCCTATTTATAGGCTTACAAGAGAATCAAAAAGTACCTAAAATCACTCAAAAATATTATATTAAATGCAAAAAATCTGCACTAAATAAAAAAACAAATCACAAAAATATTCTAATAACAAATAAATAAATTTAAATATTATGTTTTAAATTAATATTTCAACAATATATACATATATGAATGCGCTAAATTTAATATACAGAATCCTCACCATCGCCAGCCACATCATTTGTAGCATTGGCAACCTGCTTTACAAGGCTAGCACCAATGTTCTTCTACCTGTCCTGGAATTCAATGCTCTTAGCTACAGTAACACCATCTTTAGTCACTTTAGGGGCTCCCCAACTTTGCTCCAAAACTACATTGCGGCCCTGTAGAGAAGTTAAAAACTAGGAAAAAGGTAAGTCATCTTTCTTCCACACAGACCCAAAAAAAAAAAACTTTTAAAACCCCAATTGCTGAATTGTGAATGTTTCTAAATAGGATGGAGAGGAAAAGACAGCCATCATATTAAACACCATTAAGAAAACTCAAACCACAAAAGCAAAAAAAAAAAAAATGAGATAAAAGTACTCGCTTTAGGCCCCATAGTCACTTTAACAGCATCAGCAAGATCCTCAACACCTTTAAGCATCAAAGCGCGAGCTTCCAAGCCAAATTTAATGTCTTTAGCAGCATAGTTTCTGCTCCAAGCTATTCTACTACCAAACTAAACCCACCACCCAAATACAAATCACATTCAATTTACAAAACGAAAACAGACCAATTAACATTAAAACACGATCAAATTATATAAAAATACCTGATGGGTACCATTCTTAGCCAACCTAAAAAAAAGAAAGGCCATCAAATTACTGAAATGAGAAAAGACACATATTCTAAAACAATAAAAATTACGTTAAAAGTTTCTTAAAATTTACATATTATTAATTTATATATTTTTAATATTTAATTTTTATATCTATGTATTTTTAAAAATTAATCTATTTAGTTCTTTTATCAATATTTTCATTATAAAATTATAGTCAACTACTTTAATATTATAAAATAATTTTTTTGCACTTTCTTTATATATATTTATCTTTATTATTTATTAAATTTATTTTATATTTAATTTTATCATCTGCAAAATAATAAAAGACATTATTCGTATTATTTAAAATTATTTTTTAGTAATATATATAAAATTAAAATAAATGATATATATGAATTGTCTGCGAAATAATAAAAGATATTATTAGTATTATTTAAAATTATTTTTTAATAATATTTATAAAATTAAAATAAATTGTTTTACAAGAAATATAAATAAAATTAAAAATAAGCATTACTTAATAAATAATAAAGAAAAAAATATATAAAAAAAAGAGTAAAATTTTTTTATAACATTAAAATAGTAAGACTAAATAATTTAATTTTTAAAAATAAAAGAATATAAAAATTATATGTTAAAAATAAAGAAACTGACTAACGTAATATGTAAAATTTTAAATATTTTATAATTATTTAGCCTAAAAATTAATGAAAATGCTGTTTTTGCCATAAAGCTAGCTACTTGGCTTTGGAGGCGAGGGCAGAAGCTAATCGATACATGGCTGTGGAGTTACAAGGAAGAGACTGAGAAATGCGCCTGTGTAAAGAAGGAGAAGAGGAGGTTTCGGAAGAATGAATTTGATGCAGGGTTTAGGGTTTTGTGCGGGCGCTAAGGCATCGAGCTGGAGGACGAGGATTGGGCTAAAGGCTTATACTACTGGGCATCATGGGCTCTATTAGGCACCTTTTTTTCTTTTTTTTTTTCAAGAAAATTATACTATATAACACAATTTTTTAATTTTTTTTAATTTTTAAATTTTTTATATATTTTTGATATATTAAATATATATTTAATATATATTTTAAAAATTAAATATATTTTTATTATATTAAATATATATAAAAAAATATTTCTAAAAAAATATTTTTAAAATTAAAAATTAAAAAAATAATATTTTTGAAATTGAAAAAAATGAGTATTTTTAAAAATATTTTTATTTTTTAGGATATTTTTGAAAAATATCTTTTTTCTTTTGTGAAATTTTATAGAACTACACTAAAAAAAATTTTTAAATACGGACCTTAAAAATTTTAAAAATACTAAAAAATTAAAGTTTCATCATTTTTTGGATATTTACAAATAGTATATTATATATATATATTATTCGTATATTATGTATATATTAAGTTATAGTTAAAAATGTATACATTGTTTTTATATCTTTTTTAAACATAATGTGTATGTAGTATAAATATAGTTTATATATTAAATTTTAAGTTAAAATATATATACTACTATTAATAGTAATATAATATATAAATTGTGAATATATTATATACATATTGTGTATATATATATTATTTATATATATACATATGTATACATTACTTTTATATCACCCATAATTATAATATATATATATTTATATATTATAGATATTATTCATATATAGAACTGCATGTGAGAATATATATAATATTATTAACAATAGCATAAATATATTATATAAATTATGAATATGTTTTTGTACATATTATGCATATATTGTAAATACATGAATTTTTACAATTAATTTTAATATAACTCAAAATATTATTATGTTGCAAATAGTTATGTAACAAAAAAAATCTTATCAACAATATAAAAGAAAAAATAGAAAATAAAATAGAAATAAGAATTTTTAAAAGAAAACAGAAAAAAAAAATCATAAAAACCTTAAAAAATAAAAAGGGTCAAATATAGTATATTAAAAAAAAGTAAAAAGTAAAAACATACAAAAGGTCGCAGCATAAAACTGAAAATCAAAATTACTAAATCATTTTTCACCTAAATTCTTAAAGAAAAATTACACTATTTATTATTTTTTATAATTTTTTTATTTTTATTAGAACTATTTTACTCATTTTACAATAAATTTATAATAAACTATCTAAATTTAATATTTTTATAAAAAAAATTATAAATTCTGATAAATTTAAAAATATTTTAAGAAACATAATAAATTTTAATTTTTTTTTATTTTTTTTTCATATTTTTATAAAGATTTTACTTATTAAGAGATGAAATAGGGATCTTAGAAGGATTTCAACTTTATTTTCTTATAAAATTACTTAACACGGTTAAAATTCCAATTTTTTTATTAGTTCTATCTATTTTTGTTTTAACTTCCTGAATTAGGATTTATCCATATTTTTTTAAGAAGGAAAATCGAAATGAAGATTTAAAGTCTTAAATTGCTTTCTTATGATAAATTATATTTATTTATGAATCTATAAATTTATTTGATGTGATTTCAAATAACTTGATAAAAGATTTTAAATCTTAATAAATCATATTAAAACTAACTTTATGTATTTAAATAATTTATTATAAAAAGTGAAAATTTAATTATTTGATTGAATTTCTCATATGATATATATTATTTTATAAATGATGATGAAATATTATAGCAAAAAATTTCGAATCCTCACACTCAATAATAAAGTAAAAAAAAATAAAACTCTTATATTGGAATCCAAAAATGATGATTAAGATTAAGATTCATGTGATGTGAGGGTAAGAATACTAAATTTTAATATTCAAAGACATAAAAATAAATAAATAAATAAATAAAAAGCAAATGAAATGGCTGCTATGCTTAATGAGGCCTATGACAAGACTTATCCCTGCCTCTCCTTCAGTTACACCTTTTTTCATATTTTTTTAAGCAGTGCCTTACAACCAAACTTAAACCAAATATTCTTTTATCTATATATATATATATATATATATTTTTTCTATACTCATCATTTATTAATGAATTTAAATTTTTAACTAATAATATAAATCTCGTATTCAAAACTATAAAATTGTACTTAATTAATCAAAAAATTAATATTTTAACTAGCAAAAAAAAAAAAACGTAATGAAGTTCAATAATACATTCATTAATTTTTAAATCTCAATAATCTTCAAAATTATAAAATTTAAAGAAACTCTGCCATATATTGCATATATGCAAGTAATACTATCTATTATGTAATCAAGAAAATTACAAGGAGAATTAAAACTACGCACAATTGTTTTTTTTTAGAAAGGAAAAAATAGTTAAAAAATTAAATTTCATCATAAATATATGTCCTATGAAATTGCAGAACCATTGATCTTATGGAGAACAGAAATAAGCTTAGCACTAGTCAAAGGCTTCTCTAAATAATCATCCAAACCAGCTTCCATAAATTCTTGAACTTGTTCTTCCATTGTTCTTGTCGATACTCCGGCTATGGTGCTTCGAATGCCCATTGCTCTAAGCCTCCTCGTCGCCTATTTGAGAATTTTAAGAAAGATTTACAGTTGAAATTCAAGTTTTTGTTAATGGAAAATAAGAAAGAAAATGAATTAATTTACGTACGTACCTCAATTCCATTCATAATAGGCATATCCATGTCCATGAGAATAAGGTCAAAGAAAGTGCCAGAGCAATGAATATCAATGGCTTCTTTGCCATTGCTAACTTCTTGATTTTCAATGCCAAGATTTTGCAAAAGCTTTCGATGAATTGTTCGATTGATGGTGTCATCATCTACTATCAGCGCCGTTATATTTTTTCTCAATCCATTTATTACCATTGTGTTTCTCATCATCTTCTTCTTCTTCTTTGCAATTTCACCTTCAAATTCCATTAATATTTATGTATATATATAAGCTCTTCTTTTCTTCTTCTTCTTCTTCTTCTGCATGCCCCACCACCACATGATCCAAGAACAAGAATAATCATAATCAATAATTAATCAAGAATTGGTAATTAGTTACTTCATTTAGTTGGTAAATGATAAAACTAAAAGTTTTTCAACATTTTTTTTTCTAGTCAAACTGATATTTTTTTCATGAATATGACATAGCAACAAAACGCATTCATCTCTGAGTAAATTAAAGAATCAAGAAAACTTACAATAATTAAAACCAAGAATTTATAAAGACCAAAGTATATACATACAGATACTAACCAGAATATAATATATCGATGAAGAAAAAAACAGAGCTTGACGAGAAAGATATATGGAAGAAATATATGAACAATTAAGAAATGAAAAAATTCTTCAAGTTTATAAAAAGATTAGAGAAAATAAAGCCAATAATTGGGATAAATCTAAAGTAAAATCAAATGGGATTGTGTTAAAATCCACAATATCTATAAGATGTAATTTATTTCCATATTTGAGGATTGCCATCATCAACAAGTTTCCGTGGAATCTTTGAATTTTTTGTTGAGAAAAGGATAATTTTGCACTTTAGCGGCTGCGTGCTTTCATTTTGTTTTTTTTTTTTTTTACTTTTTTTCTTTTTCTTCTTTTTTTTTTACAGTTTTTTTTTTCTTTTTTGTAACCTATATGATTATATATTATCATTACTTGTAAAATAGTCTAACCTTTTTTTCATGCTCAATGAAAAAGACCTTAATTATTATTGATTTTTCATATTTTTTAAGCAAATTTTGTAACAGTTGATTCAGATAATTAGAGGAAACAATCTATTGGCTTTTTTACTAATTAGAAAAAATCTCATACTTAAATCAATTGCCTTTTAGTGATCCATTGTAACAATCTCAAAATACAAATTTCATAATCTAGCATGTTAGATCGACTTTTTAAATAATATGTAGTTTTTGGATATATAAAAACCTCTATAAATGATATTAAATATCTTTTTTGCTACTTAATGATCTCATTCCCAAATCTTTTTTGCTTGACATATCATAAATTTCAATAAATGTTAAATGACAAAATCAAACATTTAATACAAAAGGCCATTTGGATGTTTGCATTAAATAATTTTGATACTAATTCTGATAATAAATCTTATAATTTCAGTACATACATGCATGCATGGATAGTCCACCTACATTGAATAAATAGGTAATAATTTAATATGCACAAATGATTTTTAAAATTTTTGGTAATTTTTTCTCTATCCTGAATTGATAAACAAATCCTCTTTTTTCATTTATCCCAAATTATAATTTATATATTATTTTAATAAATTAGTTAATATATTAAATTTTTTATTATACTCATATTTAATATTACCCATTCAAATTATTTTTTCGATTAATTATATGCAGAGAAGAAAAAATATTTAAGATTTAAATTGGAGATTTAAGCGAAAGCAACACACACCCACGGTAATGAGATTGCACCTTGGTGGTTTTATCTATTAAAAATATTTAATAAATATATCTCATGTTAAAGTAAAAATTTAATAGAAAAATAAATATAAATTTATATTTTTAATAAAATAATTAATTTTTTAAATTTTTTATAAAATAAAAAAATATACTTTTGGATTTGAGACTGGGGGACTAATTTTAACATGAGATGAAGGATCTTTCTTTGTTTGAACAACCAAATATATAAAATAAACATCTACAAGATATGACCATTTTTTGAGAAAAAGTAAAAGAGATATTGTAATGAATGCAACATGTATATATATAAATAAAGATATCTCTGATAATTAGTTTTATCTGATTATTGAAAAGGATTTGTAGATTGTGGCTGTGGGCATCAAATCAAAGTTTCAAAACCATTCAAAAGAAGCAATCAAACATTTGTTAGGTATTTGACTGAGAATGATACTCTAATACGCAAATCAGCTAAAAAGATTTGATTTGCAAAATGAGAATTGCTGTAACCCACCAACACAAGTCTCTTTCAGGTTTTCTGGCAGCCATATGCTTTTAACTTGAACATTCTCAACAGATAAAGATTGAATTCTTTGGTGGTTGTTGGTCAGCAAAGTAACCCCATGACTAAACTTACCAGCATGCTAACTTCTACTTGAATCCTTCAATAATTAGAGGTAATTTCAATATTATCATATTTCAGTATTCTTGTAATAAGTGGTGAATTTTGAAGTTAAAATAATACTTTTATTCATTAAGAAATAGAGCAATTGCAATTGAAGGCCGCATATAATAGACCCTATAAGTTTAACTATTTCCCAAGCTTGCTCATTACGGCTGCATTTGTAAACCTGGCTCTTTTTTTTTTTTCAAAGAAAGAGAGCAATTCTTCCTAAATTGTGTTTTTATGTATAAATGATTAAATAAAGACTTTTTCTTTTTTTGTTAATTTATTTAAATGAGCTTGAACAAGGGTGGAAAACAAAGATGAAAGCACTTAGATATAAAAAGAGAGGACCTGATTTTATTCATAACATTCCTGATACTGTTGCAAGTATCATAGACTCGATTACATTTGACAGAAACATAAAAGACTCATATTAAAACAAACATAAAGGTGACAAAAATGATTTCTTTTCTATTTGAAAGAAAGGGTACTATTTTTATTGACTTGCACACTTACGTACTTGACAGAGTCCTCTATAACGCTTGTGATGCTTCAGTTCTGGGCATTAAACTCTGTCAGCAGCGGTGCAACCATGGCAGGAGTCAAGGGCTTTTCAATGAAAACATCAGCTCCAGCATCAAGAAATGCAATCCTATCCCTTTCAAGCCAGCCAGCAGTTATGCCTACAATCTTCGAATGAATGCCCATGGCACGAATCCTTCTAGTTGTCTATCATATAAATTATTAAAAAAAATTACACAGCAACAATGAAAAAAGAGAAAAAAAGCCACAGATAGTTGATTCAATTGGCAATAACAAGGATATTATCAACAACGAGATTGTTTGCGTTAATAAAATTATTACCTCAATTCCATTGAGGACAGGAAGCATAATGTCAATGATAATGAGGTTAAAAGTGTTGCCAGAAGCAAGCAGGTCTAGTGCAGCCTGGCCATTGTTAACAGCTTGAGCATAAATACCATGATATTGAAGTATTCCCTTCTGCAGCCTCCTGCAATACCTGTGCCCATCAACAACAAGTGCAGTCAATCTGTTCCTCAACCTTGCAGCTTCAAGTTCATTGCTCAAATTTGGATAACCAAATGGGTCATGCACACGTGCAGGCAACCTACGATTTCTCGAGGGTCCTCCGTGCCTCAATTGCCTAGCAGGGGTAGCTGTAGGGGGAGCTACAGGTGCCATTGTTTCTCCTAGCTGAAAATCATGAGTGCATAATTATGAAAGGAGCGAAAAAAGTTCGGAAATTTCATTAACATTCATGTTGGAACTAAGTAATGTAGTTCAAAACAGTTTTGTTAGCAGATGCCTGCCAAAATATTGAGTCAATAAAATTCTGATAGATATGTTCTACTCGGGGAGGAAAAAGTAAAAAGAATACAAGTTCCTATTACACCAACTTCAGATTAGCTATAGCTTCAATAGCCGACATAAAGTAGAACCTTGTAAAGTTAACAATGCTATCTGCAAATCCTGTCAAGACTAGAGAATGCAGTAAGAAAGAGCAACAATAGTAAACACACTCTTATCTGCAGTTCTGTCTAAGCTCTTGGTCTGTGATAATAATGATTGAGCAACAAACATGAACAGATTGTAAGAAATAACTACAATTTAAGTATTAATGCCATTGCAAGATCAATCATTTCTTGCTGTCCTCAAATAAAATATGACTAAGCTCTGAAAAAAGAGAAATAAGCACTCTGCAGAAACAAAATCACATGACTAATCTGTGACAATTATAAAAAAAAACATGGTATGCATTAGGACTTACCAATGATGTTGATGACAATGGAAATGCCTGCACATAGGCTTTATATAGACACAAAAAGACTAAATATTCCACTTGAGAATTAATGTCAAATGGCAAATGTGCAGGATATGCCAATAGGAAGATCATAGACGCGGAATTTGCGCCGGCAAAGTGACAATGGTGAAGTAGTAGCTAGATTTTCTTTTCCTTCTTTCAGTAAAGTCTCGGATTTTCTATATATGCACCATTAAATTACATGAAAATGAAAACCGTAACGATCATCACGTGGGGTTTTACTTCTTCCATTTTTGTTCTTTTGCATATTGAGCACATAGATTATAAGTCTGGCATCATTCAACAACATTTTTACCATTCTAGATAAGTTTCCACTATGAAAGCAAACATTATTTATTAGGTTTACCTTCTTGTTTTTAATTAACCTATGCTGCAGTTTTTCTATTTTTGACAGAAGTAAACTCCTCTGTCATATCTTGGAAAGTAACTGCTGTAATCACCTTTCACTTTCCATTAGCAGTAATTTTTTGCCAATTTATATTTAGCTACTTAATTTTTAAACTGTGTATTTCGTGAGGATTATGATATAATCATATGACTATTTAAACTGCAACATTTTGTTTACTGCGAATTAAACTTTTGGTTTGTTTTCAGAATACTGTAACTTTTTTCTGGGGAATAGAACTGATTTTGTGAAAGTTGACATTTGGTTTGATAAATGAAAACTTTGGAATCTTTCTTTTGATATTTTAAGATTTCTACCGGGCAAAATTCTGGGCTCGCCTTTATGTTTTTTAAACATTTGAGGTAAAATTGATTTCTTTTCTGGACAATTTCACTTTGTGCTTTTAAAACTGAACAGACCCGTTGTTTTAGCTTTAAAAAAATTGATATAATTTGATTTTTGTTCTCTTTAATTTTTCTTTTTCAAGTTAAATACTTACAGTAGGTCTGACAAGGAGGATATAGATATATAATTCGTTAAATTAATTCAAGATTCCTATCTGATTTTCAAGATTTAAAACACTAATTTGGCATAAACCTTGCTGCCGATTTCCGTGAAAATATATCGATTTGGTTGGCAACTGACTGATTGTTAAAATTGTAAATTTATCAATTTAGTTGCCGAATGTTTCAAAAGAGATTTCGAGTTTATTATCTTAGTATATGGTTTTTAGAAGTCTAATAGAAAAGAAAAGAACAGAAAAGAATTAAAAAAGTGGGGGAAAAAAAAAGGAAACCATGAGGAAAACTCATATTTCTTTTTTTAATTTGATTATTTAATAAAATTTATAAAATTTATTATTACAATTATACCCTCCTAAATTGATGAAGGATAAATTAATACCTTCATATGATTTATACCTTTTTTAATTTTTTTTTATCCTTCCTCTCCAAATTAATAGAAAAAGATTTTAATGAATTGAAGGAAATAATTTCTATTATTTTCCCTCTTTTCTTTATTGTCCAACCGAAACAAATGAAAACAATAAAGTTTTCAGTCTTTTCTATTCTACCTACCTCTCTCAAAACAAAGGCTTAGTTTCAATTTTAGACTAGTGTTCTTCATAGTTTAGTTATAAGAGGGAGCAATTCAGATAAAGGATATTTTTTTATTCGACCGAACGCAACCAAATAATAAAAATACTAAACTAATACCATTCCAATATCTTTTATTTCCAATCTATCCAAGTTATTTTCAAATTTGATCAAGCTGATTTCAGATGGGTTGCCCTTTAATATTAGAAATTTATATTTGAATTCATTTTAGTATTAACAAGTCAGATCAAATTTGATCGTAATAAAATAAAATAATATATATATATATATATTTATATATATACATTTTTTATTAAATCAAATTCAGATTCAAACAAAAAAAATTGACCTCAACCTGAGTAACCAAATAAACCTGATATTTTTTTTTTCTATTTTTGAAACCGAGCCAACCCATAGCATATATTTTAAACCGACAAAATCCGATTCAACAGGATCAATTTGGTAAATTTTGAACTGCCCTACAGGCTACAACTTCGAATAAGTGGTCCAATTACTCTTTTTCATCCTACAGTTATCCTTTTCACCCTTGAAAAAAGAATTAAAAATCTCCCATAGAATGAGCTAGTTGGCATGAATAAATGTTCCACGGCATAATATATAATACGAACTATTTCTCAAAGGGTAAAAGAACATTTCTTTCTTCCATATCACTAAGACTGTTTTCGAAATATTGATTACAATATTTGCAAAATAATACAAAATAATATCAGTTTCCCACTAAAAACACTCTCCCCTCCAAAACGAAACAATGGCAAACTACAAGGGTTATAAAATTTTAAAAAATAATAATAAGAAGACGAAGAAGAAGGAAAAAAAAATCTAGAATGCGAAGGCACAGGACAAAAAGAACCACCCCCACAATGCATTCACACAAAATATACAACATACACAACAATGAATGAGCGACAACCCAAAAACCATGCTGAACAAACCAAACTAATCATGGCTAGCTTCTATTGCGGTACCTGTTCTGGCTTGCGATATCCGATTAGCATAAATGGTAACCAACCGTAATTGTGTGCTGTTAAGCCCTTCCAAGTATGGTAAAAATGCTTTCCCAAGCATGATATAGATATCCACCAGGCAGAACACAACAGTCTGTACCACCCAAAATAAATAATTTGAATTATAAAATTGCATATTTTACTGGGAAGGTGACATGATAATCGATTAGCCAGACATTCTGATATATCTTACTGATATTGCATTTAAAGGGAGAAAAATGACTTGCTACATGTAGACAAATACAACTTCTAGTTACCTTGCGAACATCGGCACTCTGGTTTCCAAAAGCTTCAAAAAGAGCAGGTAAAAAAGACGGTAACTGGGTCATTAGTTCCTCCTGTGAGAGTCGGCCCACAAGCTGAAGAGAAAACAAAGAGCTTTAATGGATATAATAATACGCAGCACAACATTACAACTGCAGGCGAAATGGCGAGATATTTGGTGTACAAAAGCATCAACCAGAAAATAGTTTCAATGTTGAAGATTAGTGATTCTAACTTCAGTTGATGGTTTCAAGGAAAATACCTTTGTCAAACAGTTTATGCACGTAATGAGAGTTTTCTCATCTTCAGTAACCAATAAAGGGACAGCAACCTGCAGAATCAGTAATTCACTGCATTATACAACTCTCAAAGTTTAAAGCAGTAAACATAAGGAGTAAAGCCAAAAAAATCTTTTGAGATATTCTTCCAACGTGTCATCAAACTAGAAAAACCACAGAGTTTCAGAACCACTTACACTCAAACATCTGAATGGATCATACTGAGACAAAACAATGCTCAAGCAGTGTTCAGCTTCATTAGAAACCTGAATATGGCACGGAAAAGACTGAGACAAGAAAGCAAAGCAAAATACGAGTTAGAAACCAGTTTGAAAAAAAAATTACTTTTGGAACAACATCCTTTGTGACATGAAGCAGCTTCTCAACCACAATCTCAATGGAATCTTCTATGGCATCTTTCTGTAAACACTGCAAGCAAAAATAAAATTGAAAAAACAGAGGTTAGCAATTATTGTTGACCACAATGGATAATATTTAATAAAAAAGGGTAAAACTAAAACACCATACCTGGTTTTTGAGCATTTCTACAACCAATGAAAGGGCAAGTTCCCGGATTGAGGGCTCACTGTCATCCAACAACTCAAGCACAGCTGCCAAAATTTGATTGAAGTACTGCAAATGATATACTTGACATTAGAATAGAGCAAGATGTGAATGAAAACATCATATTAGCAACCCATAATCCAGTGGCAAGAAAAAAAAAGGCTTTATTCGATGCCCAAATGGGAAACGAATTCTCCAGAGAGGAAAAGAAACAGAGTAAATACTGTATCAGACAAGTTAAAGATCAAAATAAGATTGATCATTGGCACAAAGGAATTTGATGTAGTTGGCAGGACAGCAAGGTATTTATTTACCTAGCTATGTTCTGGGGTAAGAACAGGAAAATAAGTGGGAATGGTAAGAAGAGTTTAGTTTCAACGAGTATCCAGTATTAGTGACCTTAAGCCTCTTGTTTTGAGATGCAAAACTGTGAATAGCCCTTAATTATAATAATCTAAAGTCGTGCCGACTTAATATTAAAGCATCAACAACCAAGAAGGCTCGCATAATAAATAGCATGAACAGTAAATACAGTGTCTTGGCAGAGCTTATATGTAGGAACTCATGTAATTAAGGGTACTGTGTACGGATTCTCCAGCATAATTACTAATGCTAAAGGACAAAAAAATTTGCTCAATAATGCAATTATTCAGAACAGCGCGCCATGCAAAGGATGCAAAATTCCACAATATTGTTGCTCAATTATGGCTGATTAGAACATTTTGATAAAGTAGTAATAATAAGAAAGATGTGCGAGTGACTGGAAAAAGAGGGATAAAATGGATGTACTTTGGACCAAACAGAGTGATCGTAGAACATTTTGATAAAGTAGTAATAATAAGAAGTGTGAGCGACAGGAAAAAGAGGGATAAAATGGATGTACTTTGGACCAAAGAGAGTGATCGTTGGCCATGAATGCTTCAATTAACTTCTGTAGTGCACCACGCTTACTTGATGTAGCATTTTTGCCATTGCCCTTGCAAATCTACAAAAAGGGGTAAATTGTCAAAATAATTATTTTTTGTCTACATAAAAATTTCTTCAAACTACTTTAGTAGAAAATTAATTACCACAAATAAATGATCGAGGCTATAAATCTTACCAGGTGAAGAATTTGGGGAATGCTAGGACCTGAATCTGGTAAACAGTTAATCTTTACAGCTGCAGGCTTGTGATGATCAAGGTCCAAGTCAAGAGAGGCTTCATTGTCATGTCCAAAGCCTTCAGCATCCACCACAGCTTCAGAATTCATTATGTCCAGACGTGGAGTAGACAAACTATCCAAATTTAAATTGCTGTCCATATTTTCAAGACGACGAGCCTGAGATCCCATATTCTGTGTGGTAGAATTGACTGTGTAGGTCAAATCCCTAATTTTGGAACTATGAACATCAACATTAGAATTATTCTCAAAATTCTGATAAAAGTTCTCCTGAGTTTCATCAGAAGCTGCCTGGCCGATACTTCCGGTGATAAGGGTTGATTCTTGGGTAGAACTCCACTTCCTACCACCATCACTGTCAATGGACCCAGCAGAATATCTTCCAAAGTAACTACTCTTCTTTGACATACTAATATATCCATCCTCTGAAGATGCTCCAACAACATCAGATGGGTCATAAGAGGACTTGGAGCGCTGTCGCTCTTTCTTGCTCTGTAAAACGTTCATTAGGTCCACTTCAATGCGAGGAGTGTACTGTTTAAGAGCTCGTCTCAAGGAATTCTGTTCTTCAACTGACAAACTAAAAATAAAATTAAGAACAGCTACTGGATCATAGTGAGAGTAAACTGATATAATGCACGTGATAGCTGCTTCCTTGAGCTTAGTATTTTTATCATGGGCTAGTGGAGTCAACTTAGCCAGCCACAGTTTTAGAATACCTGTATTACTAGAACCTTCAGAGTTCATTGCATGCTTGTTAAAAGAACTGATAGCAAATTCCATGACAGCCAATTTGGCCTTAGGTGATCGTTGTTCATCTAGTGAACGAAGCAATGCAGGTAAGAGAGTATCAACACTATAAGTTTTGCTGACAATTTCAAGAGTTGTTGAGCAAGGTTGTCTAACTAGTTCCTTGGGGTCGATCAACCTAGAAAAAACATGGGGTAAAATTCTCTCCATATAACTCTCAAAGGGCTTTCGGCAAGAGGGAATAATATCTGCAAGTGTTGAAAGAGCAGCTTGTGCAACTTTATGGTGGGGATCATCCAAGTGCTGGAAAAACAACTTCATTACCTTCTCAAAATTCTGGGCCACTTCTTGAACACCTTTAGGACCTTGTTGCAGCAAAGACCGAAGATAATTAAAAGCAGCAACCCTAGCATTCCAATCAGAACTTGGACTGAGTCCTTCACTCAGTGCATCAGTGACAGATGCAGGACCTTCTACGTAATTTGACATCTCCACAAGGGAGAGTTGGTTGTCATCAAAACTCCTCCTGCCAGCGGACATTCGTCCAGCCACATGCTTTCTCAAAAGTGGCCTCTGGAAGTTAGGAATGTGTGTATTCTGAGAATCCCTGAAGTTTGCATCTTTGAACGGCATATCTGCGTACTGCCTGTCATTGTGTGCATTTGCAAATTGCCTAGCCTCCCTAATGTCATTGTTCTCTTCAATTGAACCTCTTTCTTGGAGTCTTTCAGAAGCCCTCTTAGCTGAGAATGATGAATATGCTGGCAGATACTCGGTTGTGACACCACTTTGATAAGATAATTTAGCAGAATCTTTGGAAGCTTGAATTTGAGTGATAATATCGGACAAAACTAAGCTACCATTGCGGTTACTGCTTTTGCTAATGCTAGTAGAAGTCGAGTCTAAAGTTAAAGAGTGTGTGAGATGGTTAGAAGCAGGAACAGTTGCTGGGAATGGTGGATCACGGGATGATGGAGGGTCAACTCCTGCGCTAGGGGCAATAAGAGACAAATTCAGCCGCTCACAAAATGATTCAAGATTTAACTTAATTGTCATCTTCATAGATGTTTCACAACACCATTAAAAATATTCATATCAATGGAAATAATAAATTTATCTCAGATGAAAGGTGAAAATTTAATAGGTAGAGCCATGAAATACCTAGATCCAAACTAGACGAGCGAAGAGTTGACGGATTCTGTTTGTCAGATACTTCCAAACCTCTAAGCATGCTTTCAATTGCAGTGACCTTCTGTTTACTTGCATGCAGTACACTCTCCAGACTACGTTCAGTACCTTTACCAATGGTTTTAGCACGAGACAGCTGGCCAGAAGAAAGAGATGTCCCAGAAGATAAGCTTGAAGTTCTATCCATTGCAATTATTGCAGAAGTTCCAAAATTTGACGGAGCTGATGCTTGCGAAGTACACGACAATTGTGCACTCCTATCCCGGATGGAAGGAGATGCATGTCTTCTATGCAATCCCCCATCCTCTTCATTAATAAGCTGTACCAGAAAATGATTACAATAAGAAAAAGTGATCCTAGTAATTATACGTTAATTTCAAAGCTTACAATAATTTTAAACAAATAAACAAAATTAAAATTATAAAAATTAAAAAATTAAACCTAAAAATAAAAATTAAATTATAAAAATTACAAAAGTAAATCTAAAAATAAAAATTAAATTATAAAAATTACAAAAGTAAATCTAAAAATAAAAATTAAATTATAAAAATTACAAAAGTAAATCTAAATAAAATTTAAGTAATAGTAATTAAAAATAAATCTAACAAAAATTAAATAAACTTAACATAAAATGAAATAATATAAATTAAAAAATAAAATTTAATCAAATAATAAACTTAAATAAAAATTAAAACAAACAATTAACGTAACTAAAATTAAAATAAAATTCCAACAAAAAATTAAATTACAGAAATTAAAAAATCTAAATATAAATCAAAACAAAATTATAATTTATGCAAAATCAAATAAAAAAAATTAATTTAAAAAAATTAAAAAGAAACTAAAAATAAAAATAAAAAATAACCCAAAATATTAATTAAATTGTTAAACTTTTGAATTAAAATTATTAAAAATCATTAAATTTGATTCATTAAATGGCAAAATGGTAATAATAAAAGGAATAATGGTTATTTATAAAGAATGGAAAAATGGTAATAGAAAAGAAAAACCATGGTTATTATCCATTATTCATAACTTGATTTCACTTTAATGTATGTTAGAATATAACATCCGCTATGAAGAAAAGAATATACCCGTTGAATAACAGGATCGAAAGATGAAAATAAACGTCGGGAACGCTCTGGCCAAGTTTTTGCAAACATCCTATAGCACATTCTTGCAGTTGCTCGTACCTGTTAAGTCACAAACGTGCTTACTTTATTGTATCTTTGTAAACATTTTACCCAGTAACAGATGTTATGGCCAGAAAAAACACAAAAAAAAACAATAGAGGTTTCGGCGGAGCACATTCTTGCAGTTGCTTGTACCTGTTAAGTCACACAAATGTACTTATTTTTTTGTATCTTTGTAAACATTTTACCCAATAACAGATGTTATGGCCAGAAAAAGAAAAAAAAACAATAGAGGTTTCGGTAGAAACATCATAGGTTTTCAAACCATGGAAATATTAGAAAAATACAGAAGACTAGAAGAACAGTAATTAAGAAAATTTTCTATGGTTGTGGCACTGTAATTGAGAAATTTTTTAATATCTGTGATAGCTAAATCCATTAATGGTGATGATATAACATAACATTCAACCAAAATCAATTTTCTTTTCTCAAATAATATTCACAGAAATACAAACAAGCAACATAATCAACTAACAAAGAACACGCGCTAAAAGCCCTTTGGTTACTGGCAAAAAAACTTTAGAATCCAGAAAAGAAAAGGAACAAAAAGAATAAGCAATGTCCTGGAACTATCAAAATATATACACCTTCAGTATCCTGGGGCTCTTTGAATGAAATTATATGAGAATGGCGAACAAGTAAGAAAACTTGTAGCACATTGGCTATTCTTGCTTCCCAACATTTTGGTACAGTCCCATTATTGGGAACCTCCTGAAGGTAAATTTACATATTAAGATGCTCTTAATGATGTTTCATTCTCAGCAACAAACACTTGTATCAAGCATGAAATTTAGTTCTGGAGGCATAAGTTTAAGCATAATCACAACACTAATTGCATGAGAAAGTAAACAAACATAGCAAAACCTGAACCTATTCACAAATGCTAAGGAGTTGCAGAGTTCGAACATAAATACCTCACTCATTGCATCTGCAACACAGCACCTAATCAGATCTTCATAAAGATCAGCTGACCGCTGTATTTCTGGAGCATCAGGCCAATGTTCTAGTATCAATAGTGCATATTCACAACATCTGCAATACAATTGAAGAAAGATGGAGAAATGACTAGACTAGATATATTAATATCACAAGAAATACTTACAGAGAAAAAGTTAGTCATACCTTGCACGAAGTACAGCACTGCGATCATTCTTTGCACTATCAGCTATACGAGGAAGCACACGAGCAACTTTGCAGTTACGCAACATCTGAAACCAGAAAAGGATGCAATCAGAGATCCACATCTGGAAGGCAATTGTGGCAACTGAAGGAAGGGGAGAGCATTACTGTTTTTATGCAGTTGTCTGCAGACTCTGCAATTACAAGTACAGTAATCACAACCAGCTTGAAAAGGACCTGATTACCATAAAATAAAATAACATAATTTTTTAGTATATTAAATATGAAACAATCATATGTTTGTTACTAAGTATAAGAAGAAGAAGAAGAAGAAGAAGAAACTTACAGGAATAAACATCTCAGCACAAGCCTCAAAATCTCCCAAGAGTTCCTTTGACAAAAAGCATAATAGATGGCAAGCCTTGAAAAAGGAAAAATCAACTCAGCAACAGCTGGACAAGCCCCAGGTTTTTAAAGGTTGAGAATACAAACAAGTTCCATTGAGTTAATATCACTAATTATACCAAGTTTTCAGAAGCCAAAACCTTTAAAGCACCCTATCCAAATGATTTCCGCTACAAGCACAAAAGATAAGAACAACTAATCTTGAGCCTAACTGTCTTTTGTATTGTACATGCAGTTATTTTAACATAGCATCCTGAACCAAGGTTCTATAGGGAGGGGATTTTGCATTAAGAAGGTTGTTTCTTCTAGTCTCTCATGCCACATTAAAATGTAACCAATGAAAAACAAAAAAAAAATATTAGTTTCACATGAAGCAGTACTCACACAAAGCTTGTTTAAGTTACCATCAACATCAACATGTCATGGCAAAAGAATGAACCTCCAAACATCTAGTAACAATACCATAACCAGTGAATACTAGATAGGTAGGAATATCTCCAAACAAAGGAATAAAAGCAGCTAAGTGGAAATCAAGAAGAATAGAATTTTTTATGAAGACAGGCCAGAAACCACCACAGTAGAACAATAGCCAAAATGATCTTTTTTATTTCAAGAGGCGGAGCACGACTGGCAGGTCTTTTGACCACCTACTTCTTTATTTTAAAAATTTCAAAGTGTAACTCTAAGCAGTCTCAAGTCAAAGGACAAATTTCATATACCTTTTTCCTTGAGTAACAAATGTATTAAAAAGGACACAAAGTTGGCTGTATCAGGATCAAACAGAAGTTTTGAATCAAGAGAGCCATAGGCATAAACGATTGCTAGTAACAAGGTTATAAGATAGTAAATGGAGCCTAAAGGAAAAGCTCCAAAACTCATGTGCCAATAATTAATAAAGCAGTACTGTGCTCCACTATGGAATAATGTAGGTGGTACATGGTAATCAACCATGTGATAGGCCAATAGTCATCATAACTGGTATCTGAATTTGGTTCTTGCTACTCTATTAGACAATTTATGGATGCTTCCTTCTCAAGATTTCTTTAAGCCAAATGCCACAGTAAAAAAATGATTTTCCAAACTCCAATCTGAATTATATTGCTGTAAAATGTTTTCACAAAAAAGGGTAAAAAAATTTGAGATATCAATGACAAAGTTAACTATTCACAATCCAGGTACCATTTCCAAAATGCATTTGTACATAATATCATGTAAATCAGTCTTAAGCCACAGACTAGGTTGCTAGGGGGCAAAATACCACAACTTAAAAACTCAAACTCATAGAAAGACGCAATTATTGATTGGTCCCCTCAAAAGAACAAACTTATAAACCACCATAACAAAAGAAAATTAGTTACCTGCTTCACTATGCTAGACCTTCGATCAGATAACTGTGTGCTTAGAGGGCCAACAAGTTGCTTCAGAAGTCCCTGAAAACATGGGCAATCAGAAGCACCTGATAAAAACCAATTGTTAAATTCCTTTCTTGAGAAAAATAGTTGAGCAATCTCTCAATGCACTTAGAAGGCCCAGTCCACAATCATCTGAACATGCAAAACAGGTTTAAGAACAAAATGACAGCAAAGTAACAGAAAAAGCAGTTTATACCGTAGTGAATCGTCCTTATTTACAGCTTCAGAAAAAAAAAAAAAAAAGCAATTACCGGCCAAAAAAGAAGAGCTTTTAAACGTACAATGACATATTTACCACAAGGACAGTGTTACCAAAACCTCTACCTTAAAAGAAACGAAACACACATATCATCAATTTTACCCAAGACACCTCCATGTCAATAAATGCAGTTATGGTCAAGAACATCATGAAGCAGTCATGAACACTATGGTGCCATGGGACCAATTGATTTTTTTTTCTGAGGGAATGGGCTTTAAATACTGACTTTTTCAGAACCTCAATTATTACAGGTGACCAACACCCCTTAAAATATATTTACATTAAATAAAAGCCATTATTTGATTCCAGGATCTAATCCTTCGTTTGCACCTCTTTAACAATTCAAAGATTGAAATTCATCAACTGATACTTCTTCAAATAACACCTCCATTGAGTTTATATTTTCTGGGCATCTAGTAGCTCTTTTATGTTTTTCATTTTTGATCAGCCACATTTCACCAACTGGTTTACCTCAACATTTTGCCAACCACAATAAATAAATAGAGTTTACCCAGCAGTCATGGATGAAACTAACAGTCATCAATTTTAAAGCAGATTACAGTTTGAAAAATGAGAGAGATCAAAGGCACAGGGATAGGCAGAGAAAAAGAACAAAAAGACAAACCTCCTAAAACAAGACCTTCAACTCTCTGCATGGCAGCTATCCGAATTGACCAATCCTTTTCTGGAACAAGGGTAGAAGCAATCTTCTCAATTTCCCTAATTAATTCCTTTTCAGAATAAACCTTAATTGCCTCTATGGGTTTCTCTGTGATGCCACTTTCTCCTGCATACATGGAATGGCTATTGAAATCAACACCAATAATACAAACTATTATGATTCTGTTATTTCTACAGAACAGTGAAAGACATATCAAGTATAAATTCATTCCACAATATGATAAAAAGCTCTTGCAACATGCAAACAAAATCTACAAATTGTTTTTTTCAAGCTCAAGTAAAATTGTCCATTTTTTCTAAAAGAAAATGTTAATAATCACTAATTCCAAAATATCAAATTTCAAACCAATCTTTTGAGGTATCAAATACACTAAACTTTTTAACAAGGATCTGAGGTAGAAGAGGCAAAGAAATAAAAATAAAAGATCCTTAATAACTTTTATCCATGAGATACACATAGGCACACATCCATACACTATAATCCGCAAATTCTAGATAAGAGGACGCTCACCTCCAAAAAGAGACATCTCCCTTGAGGAACTTTTGGCCTTTGGACTGCTTTTCTTGGGGTTAAGGCTCACAGGCTTCATCTCTACAATCACAAAATTACCTGTAGGTCCATCTGTAGGGCGTACTTGTGGTTCAATCCTCTCAAGCCTAGCATTAATATCTTTCATCTGCAATCATATAGTGTACTACAAAAATTAAAAATTAAAGTGATACAACTATTTTATTTCAAAGCAATAGCTAAATATTATTGATATGGAGGTGGAATTTCATGCAATACTACTTTCATCTAATACTACGGCAGACCAAAGCACCAAGACCATACTAAACTAGTGTCAGCATGTGCAACTCAAATATGGAAAAGAGAACTACAAATTGGAATGAGGATCATATTAGTAAGATATTCACCATGGACATAGGAAGGTGGTGTCGCTGAAGCTCGTCACGGAATTGATGGCCTCCCTGTGTATACATCTCCTGAAAGATAAATACTTGTATTAATCTGACCACAGTTTCATCTAACAAATTAACAAAGCAATGCTTTGTGTAGTTCAGGTGATACAGGAACAAGAATAATTAAAAAAGTGTCACTAACCTCAATGCACAATATTGTAGCTTCCCTAACACCAGGATTTGGGTCATTCAACATATTCAAAATCTGAAAATAAAAGATACTTAAAAAGGTAAATTATCTTGATCTATGAATTAATCATACAAAAAAAATATGGTTATGCATCAGAAAAGATGCCTATCATACAGGAGGAAGAATAGCCCGCTGAAGAGGAAGCTCGGTAGATGCAAAAAGACCAATTGCTGATGTCAAGGTCCTAGCAAATTCTTCTCGAACCCTCCAGCTTTTGTGCAACCAGGCATAAGAGCCAGCTCTCTCGACAATGATTGTTGGTGAAGAAACCTAAAACACGAAAATACATCAATCCAAGTCCATTTACTGTTTCTTTTTTCTTTGCTCACAATGGCATTGTCAAAATATTAAGAAGTGAGAATCATAGTTTTATTATTCGCATTAATAAACTCAGTCAATTGGAATTAATTAGGCACATTTTCATTAATCATTGCAATAATTACATGTTTAAGCTAGCAGAGCTGCAGATTGCAAGATAATCAGTAATTACTCATCAGCATTTTAATTTTTACGATTCACAATCCTGGAAAATCTAAAAAAATGTACCCAAAAGTCAGTCAGCCTTCAAATATTACAGAAACTAGTAAAACAAATAAACACACAAATACCTCCATCAAAGTGAGCAAAAGACGTCTGGCAGCGTCTCTAACAGGCTGTTTAGCATCACCTAACCGCTCAACAACAGCAGGAACAAGAGCATTGAAATGCAATTTCAAATGCTCACCGGATAACACAGCAGCGGAAGCTAAAGCCTGTAAAGCACCTTGAGAAACTTTGAAATTGTTATCCTTCAAAAGATCCAAACAACAATCAACTAACGAAGTAGTTTCCGTAGAACTCAAACTCTTCCTAGAAGCTTCTAGAAGTTGGTGAAGTCTTTCAACTCCAGCCATCCGCTCCTTGGTATCCTTAGCACGCGCTAGTTCAAGCGCCTCCTCCATTGGCAGCGATTAGAGCGTTTTGGGCTTGGATCTGGTACGGCGATGCTCAGATCTGACACCAATTGGGTAAGATTGTGAGAAAAGAGAGTGAAATGCGAGTAACTTAATTAAGATTAAGAGAGAGATAATCTTTAATCAAGTAAAGAGAAGACAAGTGTGAGAGAGATTTAGCGGAGAAGTGCCGCTAAATCTATATTTAGAGGAGAATACGGTGGTTTGGAAAGAAGAGAGAGTGACGGTGACTCTAGTAGATTGACGGAGAAGATGATGCAAGAGACTCTGTTGATATTGTTGAAGGTGGGGGTTGGTTGGAAATTTTGCCACCGAATTTGTGGTTAATTTACGGGGATATGCCACTGCGTGACATTTTTTCTTTGTGTGTTTTACTTTTGCAGTGGTTAAAAGGGCAGTTAAAAAATGATTGGCTCAGTTTGGTTGTTGAGGGGATGGGTGGGTGGGTTAGGCCGGTTTGGTTATTGTTATTGGCGGTGGACCATTTTATTACGGATTTAGATTTAGACGCGATTGATCCTTTAATCTTTGTTTGGAGTAGAGTAAATTGAAGAGAAAAGTAAATTTATTTTAACGAAGTAAATGAAGATAAATGAGAGAAGAAATTAAATTTAGTCTTTTTTATTCATTTTTATCCTATTATTTCTTATACTAAATAAAAAAAATAAGAAAAATTAAATTTACTTTCTTCCCCTTTATCTCCATTTACTTCCAACCAAACATAGGCTTATTATTATTATCATAATATGATCCTCCAAATATTCGCTTTGAATGTTTTTACCCTCGCTTCCTTTTTTTTACTACTCCTGTCAGGTTTTTACTCTTGCTTTTAATAAGCATAATAATTATAATTTTTATTAATGTATCATCTGAAAATGAATTTAAATTTATTTATTTTTAATAAAATTTTTAAAAAAATGCAAAAATAATAAAGATTAATTTTCATTATGTTTTTTCCAAGTTTAGTTGGAACCCCTTATAATTAAATAAATTATTTCCATACAATTTATATAGTATCTGTTAACATTAAATATCTTTTTATAATAATTCAATAACACATACCCTCACATTTAAATTATGCATTTCTAAATTACTTTCACTATTAACTTCAATCATGGACTTTTCATAATACAGCAAGAACAAATCCAGTCAGCAATACTTTATTTAGATTTAATTTTTTTTCTTAAAATATATGTATTTAATAAAATAAAACTTTATTTAATATGAATTTAGTGGCATATTCCATACTTAACATTTTCATTCAATAATTATATTTTGGATATTAGTATTAAAATAAAATACATATTAAGAAAATAATAAACTCTATTATCAATATTGTTAAATACTTAGATTTCTCATACTCTTTAAACTTTAATAAATTAAAGTAGTTTTTCTTTACCCAGTTTTATTGATAATAACTGTGCGGTAAGTACAGCTAAATATCGAATTAGATGGGATTTAGTTATCATTGTATTTATGAACTGAAAATCTAGCATTTTTATTAACAAAAACTAGCAATAAAAGTTGTAATTAAGAAACAATTGGGTCAAAATCTAAACATAAATGCGTTTGGCAATATTTAAAAGGACGAGAGATATCATCTGATGTAGCAGTTGGATACTTCAATCAGGTTAAAAAATTGTCTGGCCTTAATAGAGGAATGTTCATTTTATTGGTGTGCAGATTTTTCAATTCAATCGAATCAATTTAAACCGCATGAATTTTGGTTGAATTTAATCAGTTTATGATATATATTGAGATGAAATTGAGTTTGTATTTAAAAAAGAAAAAATAATTTATTGGCCAATTGTATGGATATTTATTTTTTTGTTTGAATCTAACTTAATATACAAAAGGTGTGCAAATAAATAATCTTATACATATTACATACACATATATATATTTATAATATACATTATATAATTCAACTCAAACGAATTCAATGTGCAAAGTTATATATAATATTATATATCAAACATATATTTATAATATATATTATATATTATATAATCTAATATGATTGATTGTGACTTAATCCAAAAATATATAAGACGATAAAAAATATATTTAATTTTGACTGAGTTATTTGATATTTTTAATATTTAGTCAAATTTAGTTGAATTCAAATATATTATAAATTCATGCTCGCTCCTACTTCTTATCCTTCAAATTTCAGGATCTGTTTTGCATTTACATAACTAAAATTTCACTTTTTTTGGATGTTTTTCTTCTCGTAGCCCTTAATTGGATGGTGCCTATTGTTACTGAATTGGGTTTATTAAATTCATTTGTAGAAATCTATTTGACCAATGACTTGGTACCAAACTCATCCAATTCTAGCTACTAGCCTCTCTTCATTGGCCAATGGGTTGGAAAGTAATATACATTGGTCTCAATTCCACTCGCTCATTATGAATTTGATTAAGCAAGCATCTAAAAAACAATTAATATAGTGGTCCAAATTTATATTTTTAAGTATTTAATTAATAATTAATATAAATTTATATTTTTAATAAAAATAATTAAGTTTTTAATTATTATAAAATATAAAATATGTAAATGAGTATTACTTTTATAATATGCACTTGTTGAGGAAAGCTATAAGCCTACAACCGAAATTGATAAGAATCTAGTTGGTTAAAGGGTCACTCTAATAATAATATAATGTAAGTTAAATAATGAGTTTAGATTTGGGGATAAGCTTAAAAAGAGGATGATTGATACAAGCACAAACATTTAAAAAAAAAGAGAGAAAATTAACTTCATGACAAAGCCAACCCAACAACTTTTTTTGGACATAGCTCAAGGAAATGAAATAAAAACAAATATTTCAGAAGAAAAATAAAATTAAAAAAGCAAAAGTAATACACATTAGCTTTTGTTTCATCATGATGATTAGTGCAAATTCTTTTTTTTTAAAATTTTTTTAAATAGGTTTCTAATATATTTATGAATAAACAATCCAGGCTTTACAGGTTGGAGCATTAGAAAGGCACTGGCAAAACAAAGCCCAAAAGGTAATTTTACTTTGAAAAACAAATGTCAGTGTGACAATTTTTTTTTTTAAATTTTTAACAGAGTGAAAAAAAAAAATTCAGAATTAAGTATCATAAAAAAGAAACCCTGAACAATATTGAGAGTTACAAAAGTTACCAGAAAAATCTGAATTGAAAGAATGTGTATATTTAAAAAATATGTTAGTTAACATATCATAATAAAATTGTCACGATTTGATTGTATGATGTGTTTATCTACTGTTCCTTATGGGGTGTGTTACCATATGTTATTCCTTCAGTATATATATATATATATATATTTAAAATTCGAATGCCTCAATTTACCACTATTCTTTCCAATCATTTTGGAAAAAGATTAAAGATTGAAATACAATAGTAAACAGAGATCCTATGCAAGTGATTAATTGCTCAAGGTTACTTAAGATTCAAATATGAACAAACAGAAAACTAGACAAGTAGCACAATCATGAGATAGGTTAGCCCTTAGTTTCAGCAACATTCTTCATGCACACTCCATCATGAAATAATTTGCATGCATCCAAAAACTTCCATTTCCATCCCCTCAAAGATGGGATGTCTTTTTCATCTTTTATTTCGATAATTAGGATGTAAAATCATTCTTCTGGTAAGCCTGCTTTTCAATGTCATGTATTTTATCCTACAACAAAAATGAATTAGAAAACAAAACAAAAATGAACAGAATATACCAAGAACCAGGAAAGTCTTTCATAAATGAGAAAACAATATGGAACAACAAGCCTGTTGTGAGTGGGATGAATGTTTATTGAGCAAGAACCTTCTTAGATGGAACAGAGTTTAGGATAGTGTGTCTGCATTTTGCAGTGAACTTTTGAAAGTGAAACGTTACCATAAATAGCAATTATGTGTCTGTCTGTCTGATGCCGGCAATGAGATCTACCTTTCATAAAATGCCAAATAGTATCACCGAGCATGTAGATTAGTTGGTAAGAAACTGTTCTAGTTTAACCAAAGATTTCTAGTTTGCGTCTTAAATATCTAGTTGTGTTAAAACTAGTGCCCGTGCAGTCCTACTTGCTCGACTTCGAAAAGATAACCTACAAAAAAAAAATGCCAAATAGTAAACTGATTAAATATGATGAAACATCAAAAGAAATTGCTCAGATTGATTTTTACAGCAAGAAGAGGCAAATGAGCAGTATAAAGGATATAAAGAAAAATCCAAGGCCAAGGCCTAATGACATATCGTTGAATAGGTAAATCTAAAACCAAATGAATATGCAATGCATGGCCTAAAAGTATAAAGTTCAATTAACCATTCCGCTTGACAAAAACCTTATTGTTAATAATACAAAGCACAACACATAAGTTACAACCAAAGTGACTAACAACTGAAGGCTCACAACATGATGTAATAATAGCAAGAATCACCTGGCAAACTGCCAGTACCCAACTGGTTATTCACTTTTTTGATAGCAAGTTCCCACCCTATTCATTACTTGGGGTTTTCCATCCTATTAATTACCTGGGTTTGAATCTGAAGCTCTACATCTAGTTGCACATGCAACTCTGACCACTCTAAATTGGTAATACCTGATATTTTCAGGTCTCCGATGCATCTGCAAATGAGGGAATAGAAGCTAAACATTGATGCTGTCTTTCTTATATAAATTCAATATTTCATTTTAAAATTACATATAAATTAAGAAACACTTTGCCCTTCCATGCTTTTTCCAATCTTCAGGCAACCATCAGTGCGCTAATAATGGTACGAGTTCTCATATGGCCTGTTCAAAAACAACAATCTGAAAGACTAAGAGAAAGTGGAAATAAAATCAATCTGTAAAATATCAATAAAGTAGCAGTAGCTAAAGGGACAACAAACAACAAAATTCAGACGGTAGCAAATACTTACAAGCATATAAACTATAATAACTAAACTCAATCACCAGGACTGTAAAAACAGGTATCAGCAGCAGCTTTTGTTTGAGCTTCTTACTGGTGCAAAGCCAAAGGAGGAAATCTGGTCACCAAGATATTATATAATTGGGATGGAAGCTCATAAATATCAGGTAAAACATCATCATCTCCCACATTCAACCATGTAAAGAAAGAAATTGAAGCCCTTAAATGCGTTTCCCTTTCAGCATAATAATTAAAAACAAAGCTTCTAAAATGTTACAATGAAGGAATTATCTTTTAATTCTCTTTTCAAAGATGGAACTTCTACCATATCTGAAGCTTCCAAACTGAATATAAAATGGCCTGTTTAAGGAATTCAGTGTCACATTATAATAGATTCACCAATGTTAACAGGTACAACTTAGAAATATGAGTAATTGAGTGCTTACCCTAGACAAGTTTCTGTATAAAGTAAAAGCAACTAACTGGTGGCAGCCTACTGATGTTGGGGCAGATGAAGTGACATAACTTAGAACATAACAAAAATCACCCACATTTGTGGATGAAGTATTGTATATTAAATCTCACTCTAACTTCACACCTAGGGAGCTTTTACAGCAACTTAGTACCTTTTTCAGATGAAGGCGTGAAGCTCATCATTTTTTTAAAAACAAATTCATTACTAAAGACCTGGTGGTGTCATCTGCATATAAAACCTTTTATCAACCATTTCTTCAATAAGTTTTGATGCCATGGACGAATCATTGTTTTGGAGATATCCTCTGATAATAACGTTAAAGGAGCAACTATTTGGCAAGCAGCCATTCTCTGCCATTTTCCCGAGTATGTTAACTTCATCAAGCAATCCTTCTTTTACAGTGTACGTTTATCAATGTAGACCCAAGGGTTAACTTCATCTGCCATTTCCCCCTTGGCTTATACATATATATACATATATGTACATGTGTATATGTATATGTATTTATTTTTTTAAATATTAATTACTTTAAACATTTAAAATTACCTTTTAATTTATTATTTTGATAATTTTATTGAGTATTATAACTATTTATAATGATTGTTTAATTTAAAGTTTAATTTATAGATTTAAGTTTATTGTTTTGATTATTAGGTTAACTATTTTGAAATTTGATTATGAATTAAAATTTGAAGTTTTGATGATAAAGTAAATTATTTTAGAATTTGATTATCACATGAATTAAAAATTTAAGATTTCATAATTAGGTTAATTATTTTGTATTTTGATTATGAATTAGATTTATAATTTTGTGATTAGTTTAATTATTTTATAAAATATATTCTATCATATAAATTTATTTAAAAATAATTAGTTTAAACACTTTCTTTAAAACATATAAAAAAAATTAAATATTATTTAAGAAATAATATATATTTTATAATTTTAATTGTAATTTTTCAAGATAAAATTTAAATATTAAAATAAAAATAATAAAAATCTCAATATTTAATTACTTCATATAAAAATAAAAATAAAAATAAATATTAATATTAATATCAATTATTTGTATTAATTTTATTAATATAAAAATAAAATTAAATATAAATTTATTTATAATTTTTTTATTTAGAAATTTCCCTCTCCTCTTTTTTAAAGTTCTAGTTCCGCCACTTAATAGTACAAATACTGAATAAGGAAGGGAAGCCTTGGTGTGTGAAAAAGAAATTACAGTATCATAATGCTTCATTCTCACAAGTGTAGATAACGAACTCTCAAACTCCACAAAAGGTAGTGAGGGATTCCTATGAAGCATCAAATTAAAGGCAGCTAAAACATCATCAATGTTAGTTGAACTATGCATGGTTTTATCTCTCGCATGCCCTCAGCTACTAAAACAACGTAAGAGACATGGAAATGTTCATTTACCCATTTGCTGATGAACCCGAAAACTGCTAACAAAGGCGTCTCCAGAACCTCGTTAGCATTATCTTTCCTCTTTATTCGCTTTTGAAATCAGAAATGCTTTCGTTTAATTGTATATATTTGAATGTTGAGAGACTGATGGCCCGAGTGAAAAAGTTGCCTGTCTGATAACTTGATTAACTTTGTTTGATAGCATATTTGTTTTATTTATTTGATTAATGGTTAATTAACATAAATTTTTATCGTTCCAGTCAATTTTTTTTGTTAATTCTTTAGCATGATTGACATTTGTTAGCTCACACACAATTTACACAAATTTCAAAGGAAAAAGAAAAAGTATGATTGACATTTGTTAGTGGCTGACACAGTTTATGTATTAATTTTCAAAATAAAGCTGACGCATCAACTTTGTTCATAAAAGGTAACTAATGTGCCTGCAATTTGGATTGAATCTATTACCTTTTTGAAATTCATTAGGAGATTTTCACTAAATTGGAAAGTTTTATGAATTTCCATTCAAACTAAATATTTAAGTGAAGCTTCCAGTGGAGGTACAATCAGTCTGGATAAGGAAACGGGGTATAAAGGAAAATACATAGACTCATGGCATATAATCGAAAAGGTATATTCAAAACCAAATTAATAAGTAATGCATTTAGTAAATTACATCCATTATCTTTCAAAAAAAAATTCACCCAATGGACCGTGTATTAATATATTTTTAATAGTGACTCAGGCATACACTGGCGGAGGTACTTGGGGATATTATTTCTGATACTCAAAGTGCTTTTATACCGGATAGACTGATTACAGACAATGTGATGGTGGCTTTTGAGGTAATGCACTACTTGAACAGAAAGAAAAAAGGAAAGGTAGGGATGGCAGCACTTAAGACGGATATGTCAAAGGCGTATGATCGTGTGGAGTGGAAATTCTTAGAACAAATGATGCTGAAGTTGGGTTTTAAGGTTGAATGGGTACAGAAAACTATGCAGTTGGTGACTACTGTTTCATATCATATTTCTCATAAGGGACAGGTATATAGATCGATTATTCCAGAGTGTGGGTTGCAACAGGGTGATCCAATTTCGCCATATCTCTTTATTATTGTGGCAGAAGCATTGTCGTGTTTGTTAAAGAGTTTTGAAAGAAGGAAATTAATTACAGGATGCAAGATTGTTCCAAGAGCTCCTACAATAAACCATTTATTTTTCGCCGATGATGCATTGTATTTTTTCCAGGCCACGGTGGAAGAAGCTTTTATAGTTAAAAATTGTTTAATACTATATTAAAATGCATCTAGCCAACAAGTGAATTTTTTTAAGTCGGAAGTTTACTTCAACCCTAATACAGCAGTAGCAGAAAAAGAAGATATTTGTAATCTATTAGGAGTTAAGGAAACTTAAGCTTTTGATAGATACTTGGGACTTCCTTCGGTGATAGGGAGGAATTGTAATGAGGTTTTCAGCTATGTGTTGGATAAAGTCTGGAGAAGGCTTCAGGGGTGGAAAGGATCCCTATTATCGCGTGATGGAAAGGAAGTGTTATTGAAGACTGTAATTCAAGCAATACCGAATTATGTAATGAGTATTTTCATTCTCCCACAATATGTATGTGATGCAATTGAAAAAATGATGAATAAGTATTGGTGGCGAAGCACTGTTCATAGTGACTCAGGCATACACTGGTGTAGTTGGCAAAGAATGGCAAGGGGGAAGGAAGTAGGAGGACTTGGCTTTCGTTGTTTACAAGAATTCAATATCGCGTTAGTAGCAAAGTAAGGATGGAGATTTTTATCTAATCCCACTTCGCTGGTAGCAAGATTATACAAGGCAAGATATTTTCCAAAAACTGATTTCTTACATGCAACTCAAAGCAATAATCAGAGTTATATTTGGAAGAGCGTGTTAAAGGGTAAAGCCTTACTACTTGGTGGCTGTATTCGAAGAATTGGTGATGGCACAGACGTAAATATTTTTAAAGACAGATGGCTACCAAATCCAGCAAGGCCATGTGTGGAATCACCAAATAATTCTAGAATGGATAATGTAATGGTGTCTGATTTGATCTTGCCTCAAACAAGACAGTGGGATATAGAGGTGGTTCAAGCTCTGTTTTCACAGGAGGAGATTGAGTTGATATTGAAGATCCCTTTGGGTTGTGTTTATGGGGAGGATGGTTGGCAATGGTGGTGGGATAGTAAGGGGATTTATACTGTTCGTAGTGGTTATAATTTTTTAATTTCTCAACGACAAATAGAGATTAATAACCAGTTTAGTTGGAACTGGATTTGGAAAGTTGAAGTCCCGCCGAAAGTTGCAAACTTTGTATGGAGATTAGTGTCAAAAATGGTGGCTCATTTCCACCTAAAATGTCAAAAATAATGGCTCAATTTTGGTGGCTAAATTAAGGGTTTGAAAATGTTTGCAAGTAGTTGTTGTCTTACATTTACAAGTTGTAAATGAGTTGTAAACAACTCTTAAATTAGTCAATTTAGGTGGGCAATTTTTGCCTATAAAAGGAGCCCTTCTCCTTCATTTGAAAACTATCCCAAGCTTGTTTCCTCTCATCAATTTGGAGCAAGTTTCTCTCTTCTCTCTCCCTTTGTAATATTTCTTTAGTGAAATATATTTGGTAGTGTCCGAGGACGTAGGCAAAATTTTGGCCGAACCTCGTTAAATTTTGGTGTTCTCTCTTTTATTTATTTAATAGCTATTTATTGGGCAAAACTCTGTTTTGGTGGTTATTGTGAAAAGGGATTACATGTCTAGGTAAATTCTGTCAAACGACGCGTACGTCTAAGGAAAGTGGGTTTTAAGTGAGACCGCTTGTGACTCCTCCACTTTCCTGGGAATTTACCTGGTGTAGTTTTTATCACAGTAATTCACAAATTATTCGGTGGAAAAAGCCCAATTTCCACAACAATTGGTATCAGAGCCGAGGTAACTTAGTATTCACTGTGGTTGCAGCATAGTCTGATCGTCCACATAAAAAACGTTCCTTGGCTGTGTTCCGCATTTTTGAAAATTTGTTTTATAGCTATTAAATAAATATTTGTAGCAGAAATGACAGACAACAAGAAAAATACCACACCTGTTACTGCAGCATCGTCCTCGTCAACTTTAGTAAGGAATGTTGTTACAAATGCAAGATTTGCAGTGGAGATTTTCGATGGCACTAGTCATTTCGGCATGTGGCAAAGCGAACTTCTAGATGCTCTTTTTCAGCAAGGTCTAGATGTTGCTATTGAAGAGGAGAAACCCCAAGAAATGGAGGAGACGGAGTGGAAAACTATCAATCATCTGGCATGTGGTACAATTCGTTCTTGTCTTTCTAGAGAGCAAAAATATGCTTTCTCGAAAGAAATTTCGGCAAACAAATTATGGAAGGCATTGGAGGAGAAATTTTTGAAGAAAAACAATCAGAACAAACTCTTTATGAAGAAGAGACTGTTTCGCTTCAATTATGTTCCCGGTACCACGATGAATGAACACATCACAAATTTTAATCAGTTGGTGGCTGATCTGTTTAATTTGGATGTGGTCTTTAAAGACGAAGATTTGGCACTGCTGTTGTTGGCATCTCTCCCTGATGAGTTTGAGTTTCTTACAACGACTCTACTCCACGGGAATAAGAAAGTGACTTTAAGTGATGTATGTGCTGATCTATATAGTCATGAATTGAGAAAGAAAGAAAAAGAGAGGACAAGTGAAGCAGAAGCTCTGGTGGTTAGAGGCCGTACACAAGGCCGAAAGAAAGGAGGGAAGAAAAACAAATCCCGTTCAAAAGCCAGAGTAGAAAAAGATGAGTGTGCCTTTTGTCATGAAAAAGGTCACTAGAAGAAAGATTGTCCAAAGCTTAAAGGCAAGGGCAAAGCTGTTGTTGATTCAAATGTAGCTGAGTGTGATGATTCAGAATCAACCTTCTCATTAGCACTCATGACATCGGTAGACACTCCTGTAGCATGTTCGACAAGTTCTTCTAATGCATGGCTGTTAGATTCCGGATGCAGCCATCATATGAGTCCCACTCGGGAATGGTTTTTTGATTTCAAAGAACTTGATCATGAAGTTGTCTATACAACAAATGACAATCCTTGTTTCATTGAAGGGATTGGTTCAATCCACTTGAGGAATCATGATGGGTCAATCAGGATCCTGACTGATGTTCGGTATGTACCTTGTTTGACGAAAAACCTCATTTCAGTCGGAGTCCTTGAATTAAAAGGGCTCAAAATTATTGCAGAAAATGGGGTTATGAGGGTCATTTCTGGTGCACTTGTGATGATGAAAGGATTACGGAGAAGGAATAATTTGTATTACTATCAAGGTAATGCAATTATAGAAACAACAGTAGCAGCAGTTTCTGGTGATGACAAAGATCTGGAAGCAACCAGATTATGGCACATGCGCTTGGGACATGCAGGTGAAAAATCCTTGAAAAGTTTGGCTGATCAAGGATTATTGAAGAATGTGAAAACCTGCAAGTTAGTTTTTTGTGAGCATTGCATCAAAGGGAAGCAGACAAGAGTAAAATTTGGTACTGCAATCCATGATACCAAGGGTATTCTGGACTATGTTCACTCAGATGTGTGGGGGCCTTCTAAAACTCCTTCTTTAGGAGGCAAGCACTATTATGTAACCTTTGTTGACGATTTCTCTAGAAGGGTATGGGTGTATACTTTGAAGTCAAAAGATGAAGTGTTAGGAGTTTTCCTCAAATGGAAGAAATTGGTGGAAACTCAAACTGGCAGACGAATCAAATGTCTCAGAACAGACAATGGAGGAGAATATAAGAATGATCCATTTATGAAAGTCTGCGAAGATGAAGGCATTGTTCGACACTTCACAGTTAGACATACACCACAGCAGAATGGGGTGGCAGAACGCATGAACCGAACATTACTGGAGAAAGTTCGGTGTATGTTGTCTAATGCTGGGTTGGACAAGCGATTTTGGGCTGAGGCTTTGACATATGCATGTCATCTCATTAATCGACTTCCATCAACTGTTATTGGTGGTAAAACGCCTATGGAAGCATGGTCGGGAAAACCTGCTAAAGATTATGATTCCTTACGTGTATTTGGTTCCACTGCATATTATCACGTTAAGGAATCAAAGCTAGATCCAAGAGCTAAGGAAGCCATTTTCATGGGGATAAGCTCAGGTGTTAAAGGATATCAGCTATGGTGTCCAGAAACGAAGAAAATAATCTTTAGCAGAGATGTCACTTTTGATGAATCTACCTTATTGAAAAAGGTGACAATAGAGCAGTCAGATGGTACTCCACAACAGGTGGAGAATACTCCAAAACAGGTGGAGTTTGACAGAAAAATCCCAGCAGCAGATGTTAAAACTGCAGACACTCCTGAGGTAGAAGGAGAGTCAGATGAAGATGAGGTTCAAATCCAAGAACCTCCACAGCAACATGAATCAATTGCAGTTGATAGGCCACGAAGAGCTATAAGAAAACCTGCTCGTTATGATGATATGGTGGCCTATGCATTCTCAATTGCAGATGATAGCATTCCGTCCACTTTTAAAGAAGCTGTCCAAAGTTCAGAAGAAGTAAAGTGGAGGAAAGCTATGGATAATGAAATGCAGTCCCTTCACAAGAATCAAACATGGAAGCTAGCAATTCTGCCGAAGGGAAAGAAGGCGATTGGATGCAAATGGGTATATACAAAGAAAGATGGATTTCCTGATAAAGATACTATTCACTACAAAGCAAGGTTGGTAGCTAAGGGCTACGCTCAGACGGAGGGAATTGACTATAATGAAGTGTTTTCTCCAGTTGTAAAACATTCCTCCATTCGAATTTTGTTAGCCTTGGTAGTACAGTTTGATTTGGAACTAGTTCAATTAGATGTAAAAACTGCGTTTTTACATGGAGATCTAGAAGAGGAAATCTATATGACTCAGCTAGAGGGATTCAAAGTTGCTGGAAAAGAAAATATGGTATGCAAACTTGTAAAGTCGCTTTACGGATTGAAGCAGTCTCCGAGACAGTGGTACAAGCGATTTGATAAGTTTATGCAAGGGCAGAAGTACACAAAGAGCAAATATAATCATTGTGTGTATTTACGCAAGCTACAAGACGGTTCTTTCATTTATCTTCTTCTTTATGTCGATGATATGTTGATAGCCTCAAAGAATAAAGAAGAAATTGAGAAGCTGAAAAATCAGTTGAATCAAGAATTTGAAATGAAAGATCTGGGCGAAGCAAAGAAGATTCTCGGTATGGAGATATCCAGAGATAGGGAATTGGGGAGACTTTGTCTGTCTCAGAAGCAATATCTGAGAAAGGTACTAAAGCGTTTTGGTATGGATGACAAGACCAAACCTGTTAGTACACCTCTTGCTCCTCATTTCAAACTCAGTGCAGCTCAGTCACCAAAGAATGATACAGAACGGGAATACATGTCAAAGGTTTCTTATGCAAATGCTGTTGGTAGCTTGATGTATGCTATGGTGTGTACGAGGCCTGACATTTCACAGGCAGTTGGAGTTGTGAGCAGGTACATGCATGATCCTGGCAAGGAGCATTGGCAAGCTGTGAAATGGATTCTACGGTATCTTCTGAACACCGTGGATGTTGGATTAGTTTTTGAGCAGGATAAGGAGAATGGTCAACGTGTAGTCGGATATTGTGATTCCGATTATGCAGGTGATTTGGATAAACGTCGATCAACTACTGGTTATGTGTTCACACTTGCAAAAGCACCAGTTAGTTGGAAGTCTACTTTACAGTCAACAGTGGCGCTCTCTACGACAGAGGCAGAATATATGGCAGTTACTGAAGCTGTTAAGGAGGCAATTTGGCTTCAAGGGTTGCTTGATGAATTGGGAATAAAGCAAAATAACATTGTTGTACATTGTGATAGCCAGAGTGCTATTCATTTGGCAAAGAACCAAGTTTATCATGCAAGGATGAAGCATATCGATGTTCGATTCCATTTTGTTAGAGAAATTCTTGAGGAAGATCAGGTAAAGCTCCAGAAGATTCAGACCGCTGAGAATCCTGCTGATATGTTGACAAAGGTGGTGACAGCTGTTAAGTTCAAACATTGTTTGGACTTGATTAATATTGTCCAAATTTGAAGCTGGCGCTGCGAAGCGCATTTGGAGACACTACAATGCTGCGAGAGAGAATAGAAATTTGTATTTATGGAATTTTCGCCAAGGTGGAGATTGTCAAAAATGGTGACTCATTTCCACCTAAAATGTCAAAAATAATGGCTCAATTTTGGTGGCTAAATTAAGGGTTTGAAAATGTTTGCAAGTAGTTGTTGTCTTACATTTACAAGTTGTAAATGAGTTGTAAACAACTCTTAAATTAGTCAATTTAGGTGGGCAATTTTTGCCTATAAAAGGAGCCCTTCTCCTTCATTTGAAAACCATCCCAAGCTTGTTTCCTCTCATCAATTTGGAGCAAGTTTCTCTCTTCTCTCTCCCTTTGTAATATTTCTTTAGTGAAATATATTTGGTAGTGTCCGAGGACGTAGGCAAAATTTTGGCCGAACCTCGTTAAATTTTGGTGTTCTCTCTTTTATTTATTTAATAGCTATTTATTGGGCAAAACTCTGTTTTAGTGGTTATTGTGAAAAGGGATTACATGTCTAGGTAAATTCTGTCAAACGACGCGTACGTCTAAGGAAAGTGGGTTTTAAGTGAGACCGCTTGTGACTCCTCCACTTTCCTGGAAATTTACCTGGTGTAGTTTTTATCACAGTAATTCACAAATTATTCGGTGGAAAAAGCCCAATTTCCACAACAATTAGCTTCTAATGTTCTTCCAGTTTTGCAGAATTTGAGGGTTAAGAGAGTGGTGTTTGATGATCAGTGTCCGGTTTGTGGAAGGGAAACTGAAACCATTATTCATTTGTTTACCCAATGCCCAATGGCAGCTTCATCATGGTTGACGATGGGTGGATGTACTTGGCCTCAATTTCAATCCATAGGTGAGTGGTTTTATTACTTTCAACAGCAGGTACCAAGAACACATGTTGCAGAATTCTTTTGTTTGTTGTGGTTTATTTGAATTGGGAGGAATAAAATTGTTTGGGAACAAAAATGGCCAATGGTGGACTCACTGGTACTACAAGCAAGGCAGATGTGTTTGGAATGGAGGTCAGCAGTCGCAGCAAGAAGAGCAGGTGCTAGTCGGATTGTGAGTTATCCGACATTGTGGAAATTGCCGGCTACTGGTTATCTTAAATGTAATCTTGACGCTGCTTATGAGGAGGAGACGTAGAGGGCAAGCGTGGCTTGGATTGTGAGGGATAGCCAGGGTGGTTGTGTAGGTGGTAAGGCAATGAGGGTGCAGATGTTGTTTAACCCATTAATGGCAGAAGCAGTTGGTATGAAAGAAGCATTGAGTTGGTTGAAAGAGAAGCAATTGATGGAGAAGATAATTATAAAGAATGATTCAATGATTACTGCGCAAGCTATCAAGAGTGCAAAGAAGGATTGTTCTTACTTTGGATCCATAATTAATCAATGTCAAACTCTTTTTAATGAGTTCAAGCTTAGTCATATTCAATTTATTAAAAGGTCAGCGAATCAATGTGCTCATAGCCTAGCAAGAGCAGCTCTTTCTATGTCTGACTATCTTGAATGGAATATTATTCCACCCCAAATTATCTCTGATGTACTCCAAATGGATATTAATAATACATAACTAATTTCCTTGATTGTCAAAAAATATATATATTTTTAAGTAATCACAGGTGTAATCTACTCGTAATGCATGGCCTAAACAGATAGAGTTCAATTACCACTCCGCTTGACCAAAAGTGCATTGCTAATAGTAATATGTGCAGAGATTTTTACATTTTTGAAAATCCAGGTATTGAATTATGATCCCAGATAAATGGGGGAAATTCTAACCATACACACTGGTGACATCTACCTAACAGACTGAATAGCCTGCAGAAAGCACAACTCATGAGTCACAACCAAGTGAGACCAACAGCTGAAGGCTCACATTAAATCAACATGTAACAATAGCAAGAATCGCTTGATCAACCGCCACTACTCAACAGACTGATGATTTTATGACAGCACCTCCCTTTCCTATTTAGTTGAGTTTTCCATCCTTTTAATTACCTGGGTTTCAATCCAGGATCTGAAGCTCTGCCTCTAGCTGCACAAACAACTCTGACAACTCTAGCTGGTAATGCTGCATAACTGCTTCTGACAAATATGTTAAAGTTTTGTCATTTATGGTTCATCATCATAAGGAACATTTGGGGCACGTGAAGATGGAAGAATCAAGATAGGCCTTCCATTATGCTGGAATTCTGCAAGTATGGAAGCATGAGTTTGTCCACAGTCCCAAGTGTTTCCCGTCAAGTCCAAACGCTCGAGGTTACCTAAGTAATAAGAAGCATAAATTTACTAGGTGTTCATTATGCGTAATATCGATTATCTACGACTATCTGTGTCACGCCAGAGTATAATAACTTCATTTTGTACCAAATGACCTTCCGACGTGTGCTCCAAATGAACTTGCCAAAAAACTTGGCAGAGGATTTGAAGTTTGGTCCACTCATATTACAAATAAAATATTCTTTTATTTTTCTCATAGAAAAAACATGTGGTAAGTGTTAAAGGGTAAAATGACTAATTACTTCTTATAAGAGGTAAAAACCTTTTGCAGCCTTCAGAGCAGAGCATATGATGGTTAAGGATTCCGTAGTCATAAGATTATAAGATGCATTAATTGAAACAATATCTGGAGCCGATGACATGAACTTGGACAAAAATTTTGCAGTTTCAATGCCACCACGATTTTTGCTGCAGGAATGCAACTAATTTATTAATTGCCTAGACAAAAATAAAACACCAGTGGGGAAAAAGATACCAAGAAATAAGTTCAAACCTTATGTTTATCTTGACAAGCTTCAAATCTGCTATTATTGCCTTTTGTAGTTCCTGAAAGCCAGCTGAACCAAGTCCAATGCCTTAATATCAAGTTCTCTAATAGATGTGCCTAGAAAAATTCCCAAAGCTCCAGCAACTGGGCTGAAGGACAGTAATATCAAAGCCAGTCCATCTCAAGAAAGAGGCACAAAAAATAAAGTGCAACTTCAATGGAATCGTTAGGCAAACAAACCTTCCAAGGCCATTATCTGCAAGTGAGAGAGATTTTAAAGGTCTTTGTAGGGTTGAAAGGGTGTCTAGAAGTTGAGTTACTCCATCACAGGAAAGCTCACGGTCCTCTAAATTCAACTCCACCAACAGAGAGCATCTTTCTGGAGCCTCAGAAAAGTAGGGGATCAAACACCTGCAAAATTCAACTGACACTTCAAACCTTTTGCTTGCTATATTGAAAATGTAAGGGGAAAATGGGATATTCAACTAACCTGATTCCTTCATCCTCAATGGGATTGTCACGTAAATCCAGGATCTCCAAATTAGGCACATAAAGACTAGTGTATCTAAGACTCTCCATATCATCCTTGTGAAGATTATTTCTCCAGAAACCAGCAAGGATTTTTACAATGCATGAAACACTCCCCAAAAACATAAAGATAGTAACTATGAACAATGTTATGGATAATGGGTTTGTAAGGAAGTACATATCTGCTGTGCCCTGTTTTAGAGTGACTGAAAATAACCTTGGGCACTTTATTTACTAGAACTGGAGCTAGTTGATTAAACAGTGTTAGAAACAGGAAAAAAAACTTGTAGATAATGAAATACCTTAATTTGAGCACACGTAACGACTGCAAAGACTTTCCTATTCCCAAAGATGAAGGGAGCCTACTTGAAGATCCCCTGTTAAAATTAGAAAGCCATCCTGCTATCTGTGAGATATTGTTAGAAGATCAATTGCTGGTAATCTTAAATTAGTAGATAAACAAATTATGAAGAATAAAATCTAACACAGGAATTACTTACATTGTTGTCTGAAAGGTCGAGGATGGATATGCTAGATGAAGAATTGATAAGCACAGCAAAAAGCATCCTTGCAAAATTTGGGTCTAGGTAGCTATCACAAAATCTTAAGGAACACAAGGAACTGGAAGAAAAAAAAATGTTCAGAAAAGAGGTGCTATACTGCTATTGGAAAATAACAGGTCTGATTAAGTGATCCACAATCATATACTTGAAAATATGTATTTCAGACTAGATTTCAATTGGTCATATAGAAAACAAAAATATTGGATTAAAAGAGATGCCACGCATTGATTGGGCATTTAAGAACTCAAAAGCCAATAACTCAACTCAACTCAACAAAGCCTTAATTCCAAGTCAATTGGGGTCGGCTATATGGATTCTTCTTTTCTACTCAGTACGATTTAGGGTTCTCTCTTCTGATAGATGTAACATCATAAGATCATTTTGGACCACCTTTAACAAAGTCAGTTTAAGCCTACCTCTGCCTCTCTTAGCTACATCTACTGTAATTTATTCGATTTTCTTACCAGCGCATTGCTAAGTCTTTGTTTTACATGGCCAAACCATCTCAATCTATGCTCTCTTATCTTATCCTCAATAGGCGCTACCCCCACTTTTTCTTTAATGTACTAATTGCGGATTCTATCCATCCCAGTGTGATCATACATTCATTTTATTATTCTCATTTTCGCAACATGCATCTTACTCATGTGTTGTCCTTTTATTGCCCAACACTCACTACCATACATTATCGCAGACCGTATTACAGTACTATAGAACTTTCCTTTCAATTTAATTGGCATCTTTCGATCACATAGAACTCCTATAGCACCCATATACTTCATCCAACCAGCTTTAACCCTACGACTTACATCTTCTTCACAACCCTCATCTTCTTGAAGAATAAAGTCAAGGTACTTAAAATGAGTAATATGGGGTACTGTTATTCCGTCTAAAATAATTTCGTCTCTTTTTCTATTCTCATTATTAAATCTACAATATATATACTCAGTCTTAGTCATACTTAGCTTAAAACCCTTAGATTTCAAAGTGTTTCTCCATAACTCCAACTTTTGATTTACCCCTGCTCGAATCTCATCTATTAATACAATATCATCTGCAAACATCATACACCAAGGGATCCCATTCTGTATATGTCTTGTTAGCTCAACTATGACCAAGGCAAAAAGATAAGGGCTCAAAGTTAAACCTTGGTGTAACTCAATAGAAACGGAAAAATCCTTAGTATCCCCTCCTACAGTGCTGACACTGATGATGGCTCCCTCATACATATCCTTCAAGACTTGAATATATCGTATAGATATTCCCCTATGCTCTAGGACCCACCATAAAACTTTTTTAGGAACTCTATCATAAACTTTTTTAAAGTCAATAAAAACCATATGTAAGTCCTTCATCTCTCAATATTTTTTCATCAAATCTCTTATAAGAAAGATAGTTTCCATAATTGATCAACTAGAAATAAAGCGAAACTAATTTGGGGAGATACAAGTATCTAAAAGCAAACGGTGTTCCACAACTCTCTCCGACAGTTTCATAGTATGGCTCATAAACTTTATACCTTTATAATTTGAGTAATCCTGAATATTTTCTTTATTCTTAAAAATAAGTATCAAATTATTTTGTCTTCATTCATCAGGCATTTTCTTTGTACTTAGGATTTTATTGAACAAAGATGTCAATTATTGAACAAAGATGTCAATCATGCAACTCTTATAACTCCCAAATATTTTCAAACCTCAATAGGTATCCTATTTGGCCCATAGGTTTTACCAACTTTCATCCTCTTCAAAGCTTCCTTAACTTCCGAAAACCTAATCCGTCTAATGTACTTCATATTTTTCTCAGGCCTAACGTCTAAACCCTCAATGTTACCACTATGGTTACCATTAAGAAGTTTCTCAAAATAGTTTCTCCATCATTCCTTAATATCCTCTTCTTGAACTAAAACTCTATTCTCTTTATCTTTAATACACTTAATTTGGTTTAAATCACGACATTTCTTTTCTCTTATTTTAGCCAATTTATAGATAGTTTTTTCTTCTTCCTTTACTCCAAGTTTCTCATACAAACTCTCTAAAGATTATGTTTTTGCTTCACTAACTGCCTTTTTAGCATCTTTTTTCGTTTGTCTGTACTGCTCAAAAGTATCATTGTTACTGCACTTAGGCAAACTCTTATATCATTTCCTTTTACTTCTTACTGTTTTTTGCACTTTCTCATTCCACTACCAAGACTCCTTCGAGAGATGCCCACACCCTTTAAATTCTCCAAGAAACTTTATAGTTGCTCCTTTAATTGTTGTAGACATATCTATCCATATATCATTTGATAACATACTCACATCTGTCTCGCACCCTTTAGCTTTGACCAACTCATCCTTGAACAACAATTGTTTTACACCTTTTAAAATCCACCAACTAATCTTAGGAATTATATTCCTCCTTGGCCTACTAGTTAACCTCTTAAACTTGATATCCAAAACCATTAACCTATACCGAGTGGTCAAAGTCTCACCTGGAATAACCTTATAATCCTTGCATCGAGTTCGATTAATTTTTCTTATGAATATGAAGTCAATCTGACTTCTATTTTGCCCACTTTTAAAGGTCACTAGATGAAATTTTCTTTTTATAAAATATTTGTTTGTCAGAATCAAACTATAAGCTAAAGCAAAATCAAGAATACTCTTACCTTCTTCATTTCTAATTTCAAAACCATACCCTCCATATACTTCCTCAAAACATATTGTCTTTTTCTACATATCCATTTAAGTTTCCTCCTATAAAAATATTTTCATCATTTAGAATCCCTTACATAAATTCATTTATATCATCCCAAAATTTTTGCTTGCTCTCCCCATCCAATCCAACTCGAGAGGGGCATGCGCACTAACTATATTGATGGTCTCATTCTGAAGCACAAATTTAATTAAAATCGCCCTACTCTTTTCACCGCTACAACCATCTCCTTTAGATTCCGATCCAAAATTATAGGATGATTAATGATTGTTACAAGTATTAGTTTTATAAGTTGTTGAGCATCTCAAAAACCTCAGGTAATAAACCAATAAATTTCGAAAAAAAAAAAAACATACATATTCAGAAGCTGATTAAGAAACAGGTTGAGAGAATGGATGTACCTTCCTGATGAAAGAAATGATGCAAGGGGAAGAGGTAATGAAACTGCATTAGTTTCAAGGAAGTTTGAAGCTCTGATTGAGAAGTTCTGTATCACGTGTGTATTTTTATTCTTTATTTCTAGAGAATCAAATATTGCATTGAAAAAAGTTGAAGAAAGCCTGCAGTGAATAAATTCCAGAGAAGTCAATGTTTCATTGTTTTGGATCAGCAGTTGGCATACTCCATCAACCTGTTGTTTTTGTGAAGTATAATCAGTCAGCTAGCCTGTCTTACATTTATAAAAATTAAACTTCATGTCTTTCACTAAATTTCAGACAGCTGATAACATAATTTACAATGTAACATCATCATGATGAAAATCATTGTTTCCCTTTTTTTTTTGTTTCCTAGACTGGTAAGACAATATGCAATGGTTACATAAATGTTGGTAAGACAATACACACCGGTTTCATAATTGTTATATTGTTCTTTGTGCTGCACCAACTCATTCCATCATAATGTATCAGTCAGAGGTATAGCAATCAAGAGAGACATCTATATCCACCAAGAATCTCATTGTTGCATCTCATAATATTTCAGAACTATTCTAACAGAAAATGCAGATTACCGTTACTTCCCTACGGAGTCGATCAAAACTTAAATTAAATATTGACAAAATTGATGGTATTACCAATTCCAAGCCTATCAGTTATTATATCAAAATGCCAATTCTTCCTCTTGAGTTTCTTAAGATATTGCAAATAGATAAAAACAATGACCAAAATTTATTCTGCTTATAAAATTGTTGAGCAGCATCAACATCTAGTTTCTGATACTGTAATTAGAATTCTTTGGATTGGAGGCATAAGCAGCAGGTGCTCCTTCTGGTATCAACTGCTGTCCTTGTTTCAGCTTATTTTGTTTCTCCTGATTCTGCTTTTAAGTTTAATTTGTTGCTTCACAGGCTTATAAGTTCTAAACTACAGATATAGTTCAGTAAATCTCTGTGTGGAAGCTACCACAATATCCTTAAAAAATTGAAGGAGAAAATAGGCATACATATTCCTCGGATCTGATCCACCGCAGCACCAAACTTCGCAATTTGCTGTTTCTCAATAATTGCTACAATAGAATAAAAGGAGTTAATATTGAGCCAATTATCATTCTTGTAATATGCAAATATTCTGAAAAAAAAAACAGTATGAGAGGAGAACAAATAAATTTAAAGAAAATGCAACATACCAAAAAGAGAAAAATATTTTCTTTTAACATGCCCAAGAAGGCTAATTGGTAAAAAAAAATACATACAAACAAAATAAGAATTGCAATAAAATAGGTTCTTTTCTTCATGGACCTAAGTCCCCATAGGGTATAAAAGGCTGATGTCATTACATCGAAACCCACACAAACATTGGATCCAAAGATGAGAAGAAATACGACTAGCAATAACAGCAGGCATCGTAAAGCATTGGCAATATTGGTAAATGAAAAACCCTTCTACAGATATTTGTCAAAATGACAAAAGAGTTCGTATGCTATAAATATATTTCCTCTGAAGGTGATGTGAAGTGAGTAACTTTTTTAGCTTGAATGGATGTCAACAAAAGTCATAATGCATGTGCTAGCAAATCCATTCAAGCAGTAACACTTTATGGTTTCATTCTACTTGAGGGATATCTACATACACAGGTTTCTGCAACACACAAGACATTCTGAAGTCTCAGACATCTGCACAAAGAAAAAAGATATATTTGTGCTAAATTAATATAAGTGAAATTGGTATGCTTGTAATATAAGTGAAATTTGTGTGATTGGTGAATGACACTTGCAAGAAAAAGTTGACAATATGTAAAATCAAATAAGAATAAGGAAAATAAAATTTTATGCATGCTGCTAAAATGTTGAATACATGAATAGTTTGCAATCCATTTTTTCCCCAGTGTATAAGAAGCTAGCCTACACTTTCATAATACCAAAATTTGATAAGTATGTTGCCTAGCATAGTGACCGAATTGTTGGAAGTGATAAGATAATTTTGAATAGATTGAATGATTCAAATGCCCTTCACAGCCGATAGATTTTAATATATTGTCTGCAAGGAAAAAAATTGTTCAAATTTTTACAAAGTCAGAAGCAAATGAAGTATATCAAATGACATTACATACAAATGATGATTACAAGTCATATAAATGGCAAAATATGTGCACTAAAAAAGAATTGTGAATAAAAAAAATTTTAATTTATATATATCCAACTATACATCAGCAAAGCATAGGAAATTCCCTGATATCATTGTGGAACCATATTCCTGTAAGGAACCTACTGACTGAGCTCAACAATTGAAGTCAACTTTGCATTGCATATTTATAATGTTTGCCATTCAATGTTTCTCATCAAAGTTGTGACATAAATGCTACTAAGATCTATATTTTTTAATTATCATATGATTAAAGCCAAATAGTAACATGCATTACCTGAAATTTTCATCTCTCCAATGCATTTGTCAAATGAAGGAACAGAAGCTAAACCTGCTGCTTCATCAAGGCAACTGTTTTAACGTTAATCTATTAAAAGCAATAAAATCCAACCAAAAATAATAAAGCAGCAGCATGCAATTAATCCAATGATGTCCTTCTGCAAATGTGTTTGCCAATACGTCTGCTGCCAGTCAACTGACTCAACACTGTCAACAACTTGAGGCCAGCGCAACTTAAATAACATCTTCCATGCCATATTGAAGTTACCACTTCTGTCAAGAATTTGTACTAATCTCAGAGCATTGCTGCTATCTTTCGAATCTAAAACCCACATTTCATCTTAACAACGACGACGACGACGACAACAACAACAAAGCCTTAATCCCAAGGTAATTGGGGTCGGCTACAAGAATTTTTCTTTTCTACAATTCATCTTAAAAGATAAATAAATGAACAAACACTTCACTCTTCCACACCTTCCAAGCTTTGTTCCAATCTTGAGGTAACCATCAGTGCACTCATAATTACTCCAGTTTTCATATGGCCTTCTCAAAGACAACAATCAAAAGAATAAGAGAAAGTGGAAATAAAATCAATTTGGAAACATCAAAAAAAAAACCAGCAGCAGAAATGACAGTAGCACTAACAACAAAAAATTTAAACAAGCACTCACACAATAATTCAGCCAAAAAATGGCACCACTCTGGACCACAATAAAACAGTAAAAGAAAGCAAGCATCATAGTAATAGCTTACATTTGAGCTTGTAACTTGTGCAGGGCCAAAGGAGGCAAGTTGGCCACCAAGATATCAAATAAATGGGATGGAAGCTCATATGTATCAAGCAAAACATCACCATCTCCTACAATTAACAATGTACAGAAATCAGAAAATTTTCAGTCAAAAACAAAACTTCAACCTCCCTAACATCAGAAATATATAAGGAAAAGAAAAAAAAAGAAATTGAAGCTTTTAGCACGCTTAACCTCCGCGAAGGAGTTCTCTTTTAATTGCCTCCATGCCTAGCGATACCAGAGTTGGAACTTCCGCCATTTCTCGAGCTTATTATAAATTGAATCTAAAATGAAGATTATAGCATCAGTCTTTTAGGTTTTAGAATCAATTAACAAGAAAAAAGAGACGAGAAATAAATTTTTTCACAAAAAATTATTCAATTATGAAATTATAAGGATCCAATTACTCACCAGATAGTTTTTCAAGTCTACCAACATCAAATAACCAGTAGCAATTTTCAGTTCAGTTCATTAGATTTTTGGCTTTAAAATTAAATTCATTCCATCTTTCATGACAAGAAGCTCTGTTCTTTATTCTTGAGCGTCGAATTTCAAATTAGTGTTTGAGGAGGAGAACGACAATTGCAATCACTTGCAACAAAGAAGCCATGGCATCATATCCATCTAATCACGCAGTCGCGAAATGCAACGTGGCACCAAGCCACGCAAGCACTATAAGCCACGAAATCATATTGACACGTGGTAAAGCTATGTCACCACTAATAACACGTCATCCATCCATTAAAGATACGTAAGCATGATGTAATGTTCCATTTGCGAGAAATTATACCCTGTCACCGTAATTGCAACTAGAAAAACTGGTTGAAATGGCATTCCAATAAAACAATGACACTTGGTAATTTTTAATTTGATAGCTGCGATGAATAACCGTAATTTTTTAAATTCTCTCACCCAACTCCCTTGGAAAAAAAAAAATATGTGACTTTCTTCTTCCCTGTAACACTTTTAGATTTCAAAATCAAATTTTTTGTTTTTCATGATTTATTTCCTTTTAAATATCTTTCTTTCTATTTTTTTTTTAAGATAGATCACAGCTTTTTCATTCATTTTTTACTTTTCTCCATTTTATTCTTTACAAACCCATTTTGTTCTTTGAAGAAAAAGAGAATTCTTTACTTCTTGTTTTATTCCTTCAATTTTTTGTTATAATACGTTTAAAAAATTATTTAAAAAATTAATTATTAAAATATATTTTACAAAGTTATATTGCATAAATTATATTTTATTAAAAAAAATTATATTATTATATTTAAAAAATATAATAAAATACTAAAAATAGAATGAAAAAAATATTAATTTATTTAGTTGCAATCCAATTTTATAGAAAAAAAATTAAATAATACCTAAAATGTTCTCATAACATCATTTTCTTATTTTATCATATCTTAAATTAAGGGTATAATTAATTTTTAATATGTGGATCCTTCGGTTCACCTTCCCAGTAAAATATTTTTTCTACTCTTCTCTAAGTAAAATATTTTACTAACTGATTGGTAAAATTTAGTGGGCTCATTATTTTATTTTACCTATATTATTTATAAATAAACACAATATTAATAGTCAATAGAGATTATTTAGTCAATTTAAAAAAAAAATGGTACAACCAAATGCACTATTAATTATCTCTCAGTTAGTGAAGAAGAAATTTTATGCTCGATGAAAAAGAATGCAATTATTTAGCCGCAAACAAGAAAAAATAATACAACTATGATTAACAATAATTTTGCACTTGCGCCATAAAGCTTAAGGTTTTCATCCATCCAATGTAGAGATTTCAACCATGAACTAATAAAAAGAGAAATTTCAACCATGAAGTAACAAAAAAAAAGTTTCACTCATGAACTAATAAAAGAAGAAGAAAAAATTATCTGCAATTGCTGCAAATAATAGGGTGTATAAATTTATCGAACCAGTTATAAATGAGTATATTTTGATCGGATTCGGTCGGTTTATATTATATATACGGGTGAAATTAGATTTATATTCTCAAAAAAATTTGAGTTTGATCAAATGGTCGAGTTGAGATTTATTTTTTCGATTTAATATGAATCTGACCGACAAATATATATATATATATATATATATTATACATATATTTTTATAAATTATAATATATTACATAACCTGATCTGACACGACCCAAATCAACCCTACTATAAATTTTTTACATATAATATTATATATGTTAGATATATTTATAATATATATTATATATATTATAATTCGATTTAACCCGATCAAATCTGATCGAAACTAAAACTTTACGAGTCGATCGAAAATATATATAGGTTCGATCTAATTTGATTTAATTTTTTAGTGAATATATGGATTTATTCGAGTTAAAATATACTCTCAACCTGACTGAACCTGACCAATACTCATCCCCAACAAATAATATAAAGAGAAAATGAAGAGGGGAGGAGATCTAAAATAGATAAAGATGTTAAGATTGAGATAGAAAGATGGTAGGAAGGAGGATAAAGGGGAGAGCATTTTAAAATTTTATAATTTATTATTAAAAAATTCTATCATGTATCGAGTTTATATCCTAACTCATGAATTCGGTTAATTACAAAATAGAATTTGAATTAAAATATTAAAAAATTAATTTTAATTATTTTTTATTTTTACATACTAATTTATGATTAGTTGGATCTATAAATAAGATCATGAACCCGTCTATAATAAAATATTTTTTTACTGTAACTGTCAAAAAACTAAAAAATAATTTTAATTATTAAAATTGCCAAATGTCAATATATTATTGGATTGACATCTCAACTAGTTTTTTTAATTGAAATAACCGACATAGTGTATAATTATTGGTGTATTATTGGATTGACATTTCAACTAGTTTTTCTAATTGGAATACCCGTCATAGTGTATAATTATTGCATAAGGACGCATAAGCATAAGAAATCACATGGCATCATATGACGTGGCATGGCCGGATGATCAGAAGCTTGTATTGCTCTCACCTAAGTCTTGAGTTTGAGTCTCCTGATATTTTCCCTCCCCCATATATATAATTTATAAAATAAAAAAAAAAGATAAACATTACAGGTCTTCCCTGGGTATCATCTTTGGGAGATATTGGAGTGTCGTAATGGTGACAGACTAAATCTCATTTCACTTTATATATTTTACCGCTGATTTTTTTTTTTAAAATATCACGTCATTATATAATTAATTTATCATTAATTCCAAGATACTAGTTTGAATCAACATTTACCACTTAATTTATCCATTAATGTTTTAATTGGTTTCTTTTTTAATTTAATTTGTTGTTCATCAGTTATGCAATGACTCTCTCTAATTATTAACGTTCAGGATAATCTCTTCAACAACTTGTCATTTATAAAACCAGATTGCGAAGACGTCTATCCATCAATTCATCAGAAATACTGGATGTCTTATTTTTTATATATTCAACAACTGACAAAATGAAAAACTAGAAACACTTAATAGAATTATATTATGCTTTTATTAACACATACAATACCTCACATATTTATAATTAACATATATAGATATTTATATATAGAGATGGAAATTAATAGTAATGTTTAGATATTGGCATTATCTTTAGCCCTAAGAGTGGTTAAGTTCATTGAGTTCATATACTTGGAAGATCCTGTCATTAGCTACTGCACAATAATCCTATTTGCTCTTTCGGTTGGATGGTAAGGATCCCATAACACACAAATTTGAAAATATGGCGCATGTTCCTATCCCATTATATAGTCCTTGTCCACATCATGTTATTTTTTATGTTACAAAACCTATATCACCACCACCACCCACATTAGTAAAAAATTAAACAATTAAATGATAAAATGAATTCATTTAATTAATAATTGAAGATCACGGTGCATATATATGTGTAGTTTGTGTGTATTATTAATTTAACAAACCAAAAAAAAAAAGCAATAAAGGAAAATTTTTTGTTTTGATTCTAAAAATAGAATTTTGCTATTTGGATGGCACTAATATGGCAGATATGGCTAGAGGTGAAGCAATTGGAGGATATCCAAATTGAATATTCCTTTTATCAACCGTGTTTTAGCAACCTTTTAACAATTTTGCAAAAAGTATATATTCCTCTTTTAAATTGACACATGAATTATGATCCATACCTAGAGTTATTTAGCTGTTAATATAGATTTTTGTTTGTTTGTTTAAAATCAAAATTTAAAAAGATTATTTGATAAAGTATTATTTAAAAGTATTATTTAAAAGTATTTATACTATTTTTAAAATTTTATCATTTATATCATTTTAATATTCAAAAATTAATTTTAATGTTTAATCTTATCAAATATTATCTAAATTTATATGATGAATTAGTTGTTAAATATTTATTTTTTATTATGTATATTTACATTTTAATTCTTACAATTTAGTAATGTCTAAATTTTAAATGATACTGAGATATAATTTTAAATGATATGATTTTTTTTACTCTCTTTCGTTTTAAAATGATAAGAACAATTCTCATCTTACACTTATTAAGATAAATTAAATTATTTATTTAATAAATGAATTTTTTTTCTAGAATTTATCCATTTTACCCTCCATTTATATTAAATAATTATTGAATATTATAAAAATAAAAAAATAAAATAGTTAATGATTGAGTCAAAGTAATTATGATTTAGAAAATATAAATAACTAAATACAATATTGTTAATTATAAAATATTTAAATAGAGATATAATAGTTAATTTACAATATTACTATAATTTAAATAAAATAATAAAATTATATTTTAGGACAAATAAAAAAATATTTCTATTATTTTGTACGGAAGGAATAGTAATTTGCTTACTTTATTTCAACAAATATTTATTTAATATAATTTATATTCAATTATTATGGTATATTAAAAGGAGGAGATGTTGATACTTATCAAATGATTTTTATATTACTTTAAAACTTTACCATTTTTATAAATTAATTCTGCTATATACCATTCGTGTAAGTGGAAATTTACAATATTAAGGAAATGAATTTATAGAGCATTTATAGGCGAGGACATCTAAATTAATACCAGCGTTAATTATAGAGATTGCCATATGTTTATTTATCAGCTAATGCTTAAGGCTAAGCCAAAACTTAGGATTATTTATACCAAAAAAAAAACAGGTTTTATTTGTGAGAAGTCATAAATCTAAACAGATTTTTCCCCTGCACTGAAAATTCTAAAAAAAATAAAAAGAAAATGCACTATGGATTATATTCCTAATATATATATATATATATATATATTTGAACATAGCTTGCATTATCAGCACAGAACTATTTTTTTTATATTATTTACTGCTCTTGATATTTTATCCGATTCAATATCGATTCAATACCAAAAAGATGTATACTAAAAGGATACTTTTTAAATTTTTACTTAATATTTAAATTAAATTTTATGACATTTTTTTAAAATAACTTATCTATTATAATTAATTTGATTTTTATATGAAATTATTTACGTGTATATATATTTATATGTTATATTTATTTATATATGCAAATTGCATTATACATTTATTATAATTTTATAACTAAATATATGAAATTGTTAATGTATTTATAAAATAACTTGCTAATTACTTTTATAAAACATATTAATTATAATTGAAAATTAATTTATCAAATTTTCAAATTAAATGAATTATTTTTTCACACTCAAGGATTTTAAATCAATATATATATTCAAAATTTTTTTATTGGCCTCTATATATAATGAGATTATATTCCACAATATAATTCAGTTTATTTGAATAAAATATATTATTTATCCAAATGCCTTTGTTGTTGATAGACATTCACTCATTAGTGTTGTTTTGGATAGGGAAGAAAAAATAGATCTTTAAACATTAATATTTATTTTCTCTTTTATTTATTTTGAAAATATACAAGAAACATAATTACAACTTTGCTATTAAATAATTATATAGTCCAATTTTTCAAAATAATAAATAAATTAAGATAAATAAATTATTTAAAATAATGAAATAAATAAAAATAAAAATTTAGTGTTAATTAAATTAAATTGCCAAATGCTTTATAACACAATATTATTATAAATGAAAATAAATTTTAAGTATTGCTAATAAAATTAGGTAAAAGGAAAAAAAAAGCAATAAAGGAAAATTTTTTGTTTTGATTCTAAAAATAGAATTTTGCTATTTGGATCGCACTAATATGGCAGATATGGCTAGAGGTGAAGCAATTGGAGGATATCCAAATTGAATATTCCTTTTATCAACCGTGTTTTAGCAACCTTTTAACAATTTTGCAAAAAGTATATATTCCTCTTTTAAATTGACACATGAAATCTGATCCATACCTAGAGTTATTTAGCTGTTAATATAGATTTTTTTTTTGTTTAAAATCAAAATTTAAAAAGATTATTTGATAAAGTATTATTTAAAAGTATTTATACTATTTTTAAAATTTTATCATTTATATTATTTTAATATTCAAAAATTAATTTTAATGTTTAATCTTATCAAATATTATCTAAATTTATACGATGAATTAGTTGTTAAATATTTATTTTTTATTATGTATATTTACATTTTAATTCTTACAATTTAGTAATGTCCAAATTTTAAATGATACTGAGATGTAATTTACCCATACATACATATATATATATATATATTTTAGGGGTGTTCATTTAGCCCAATAACCCGATAAATCTGTATCGACCTGACGTGTTTAGATCGGATTGAGCTAGCCCGAAATAGAAATAAGGTCGAATCTCGGATAACAAAGTTAGGCCTGATGTTTTTAAAAAATATTACACACTTTCTCTGTACTCTATCTGTTACTGGTGTTATATTTTCATTACTCAACGCCGCTCCTCACCCTATCAGTGTCTTCTCTCTCGCTGGATGGCGTTGTTTTCTGCAACCGACGTTCGACGTCGACGCCTCACTCTAGACGCTGGGTTGGTCATTCTAGCTTGAAGATTGCTCCTGCACAATGCTCGCTCGGCTGGCCTCACTCCAGATCGAAGATTGCTCGGCTTGCTCTTGCTCTACGCTAGCTCTGTCGGCCTCGCTTTAGCTCGAATATCGGCCTTGAAGTAGACGCACCTCTCCACGCCCTATCGCCCCATAGATCGAAGCCTCACTCCAGCTTGACGCCCGGCCTCAATGCCTCGGTGGGTCACTCCAGTTCGAAGCTCGCTCAGTGCTCGCTAGGCCGGCCGCACTCCAGTTCAAAGTCCGGCGATCTATTTTAGGTAAGTTTTGTTTTTTTAATTTCTTTTATTTTCTTGCAATGTTTGGTACGATTTATTGTTTAGAAATCATATTACATGAATATAATTGATGGGTGTTTAATTATTTTAAATGTGATATTGATTTTAGATACGATGGAAATTGTTTTAATGGGTTTGAATTGGTTTAATAGAAATTCTATTAATTTTCAGTGGTGGATTATGTATATATAACTTGATAGTTCGAAGAAACAGATCAAATTGTTAATGTTAAATTATTTATTTTATCAATTGTTATAATTTTTTTTTAATATATATTATAGTTTTTATTTATTATTAGTAATTTCTTTACTTTTACATATGTTGTAGCAGAAGTGTCTCTAATTTGAGAATCAACGCGTTCAAAAGATGATGTAAATAGCAGCCAACCAATTGTTGATTGATGTCTATGATTTTATTTTATTATGTTGGATTTGATATTTAAAAATTATAATTGTATTAGAATTAAACTTATAATGTATTGCATTTTGTTTATTTTTCATGCCTTGCCCCCCTAATATGGTAATTTTATTTTTCTTGCTTTGTTTTCTTTAATGGTTATATATATATATATTTTTTTATAATTGCATTAGTTAAAAATCATTAACTTATAATAATATTCCGTCAAATTTCTTTGAGTTATATTTTTTATATTAAATGATATTTAGATAGATTATAAATTTAATTTTTTAGATTAATTTTATTGATTTGATGATTTTTATATTATTTTTATACTATTAATATTAGATAAATTCTTGATTTTAAGTAAATTGTTATAAATTATATTTTATTTTAAATACATTGATTTATTAATTTATGTAATAAAATATTTAAAAAAAGTCTAAAATTAAAAAAAAAAACGTTGCCTCAGCCTAAGCATATGGTCGGGCAATGGGCTGATTTTTTTAGCCTGAAGAAAAGTCGGGCCAAACTTCATCTCGGCCCGTGAATACCCTTAATGTATATATATGTGTGTGACCATAAATTTAGATTTGATTGAAATGAAAATACACATAGATTTTCAGGAGTCCAGGTATAATAAAATTTTAAAAGAATAAATGCATTTGAGATTTAAAATTGATTGGTAAAGAACTATTCCAAATGAAAAATTATTCAATAAAAATTATTTATATTTTCAAAACTAACGAGTTCCACTTCAATTGTTATGAAAGTAAAAATTTTTTATTCCTCTTTTATAAATTTAAGTATTAATTATAAAATTTTAAATTTACTATTATAAAAATAAATATTTTTAAAATTAGTAATTAATAAGAAGATAATATTTAAAAGAGTTAATTAAGTAAAATATTATAATTTTTTTTAAATGACTAATGGTTATCTAACTAATTATTTTTAAATCGATAATTGAGTTGCAACTGAGGAAGTAATATTGTAACTTCTCTCTACTGTCAAAAAATATAAAAGAAATTATTATTGCTATTATATTATTAAATTTATTATTACTATCTATTCATCACAGTTTATTTATTAGAATAAACGGCGGCAACAAGTTTTAAAAAAGGCAGTTTCCTTGCCTATATCTCCACAACAGAACAAATCATTGAATGATAAGAAACAGAAGAATTTACAAATATTTGAAAAAATTTAAAAACAAACAAACAAACAAAAACGATTACGCACATAATTCACAAAGCTCCAATCTTTACTGTAATCGATAGCCATATCTCTAATTCTCTCTTTTTTTGCTTCAATTCTCTGTGCGGTTTTTGGGTTTTGGTGATTTCTGATTAGGGTTTTTAATTTGATCACAATGCAACGCAATTGCTGCCATATATCATTGGCGTTCTTGCTCAAATTCTTTAACTTTCTTCAAGCTTTTCTTGGACTCTCTATTGTACTTTACTCAATATGGATGCTGGATCAATGGAACCACCGAGTTCCCTTTCCTCCTCCTCTACCCTTTGTTGCTCCTTCTCCAGATTCTTCTTCTCTTTCCCTTTTGCACAATTCTCAATCTCATTCGCTCAGGGTTGTTAATTTTCTCGCCGATGTTTCTTACCGATTCGATTCTGGATTTGCGCCTGGCTTGAATTCCTTCAAGCTTCCTGCTCCGTGGTAATTTAAGATTTTCTCTTGTATGTTTTGAATTTAATGGTGTTTAATTTAATTGGTTGAGATATGGGTTTTAAATAAGTACTTATAAATTACATTAAATGAGTTTTTTTTTTGCACTGAAAATAAAAAAGGAATGCATTTATAAGGAGAAAAACCAGAGTTCAATAACATAGCAAGTTCCTTAAGGTGATTAAGCACCCAATCTGACCTAAGAGAAGATCTAGAGATAGCAGAGTACATTCAATGAGTTGATATCAGCTTTAAATGCTTGATTTTGAATTTATTAGTATAGTTAAAATTTATCTTTATTAATTGATGCTTTGATTTTTTTTTTTTAAAATTCGGTTGACTCTAGCTATGCTTTGATTGTTTGCTGCTGCAAGTCTATTGTTTCTTTTCACTGGATACTGGTTTTACTTGTTTGTAATTGATGGGTCTGTATTAGTTAGCGTTAATTATCACAATTGAATTGTGGCTTGTGCAATTTGTGGGAATTAAAATTTCAATTTCTTTGAATGTTTAGCGGACCCATCCAATTGTTAATTTGGAGCTCTTCTTTGGGTGGCAGGTTCATCTACTCATTTATGGGTTTGGGCATTATACTGTGTTGCATTACTCTTATTGGTTGTATTGCAGCTGAAGCTATTAATGGATGTTGCTTGTGCTTTGTATCCTTCAAAGAAGAGCTTTTAACCCTATCTTTTGAGTTTATTTTGGCGGAGAAATTAATCTGCAGTTATTCTTGAGTTGCTAGTTAATGTTTGTGTTATGTAGGAGATATAAACTTAGGATATTTTCTTCTAAAAAGAGAGAACTCATGTTCTATTTGGTCACAGGGTAAGAAAATTGAGAAGAGAAACTGGAGATTATACCATTCTAGTATGCGAATGACACTCTAGGTATTCAGTTAATGAAACTATGAAATGTTCTTGCAGTCTGAGCCACACACTGTTGAGGGTAGGATAAATAGTGAAGAAGATTTAATATATTTTGGTTCTCTAATTTTCTTAACGTTTATTAGTAATTATGAAAAATTGATAGATTTATAGCGACAGATTAAAAATGAGGTATTTATACCAAGTAACAGTATTTCTTACCAATATTTTGGACTTAGTCAACTCTCTGCAATTGAATTTGATAGTGTCATGTTGTTTCCCTCTTTTAATCATATTTTTTCAGGATCTCTTACCAATAGTTTGTGCTTTTCAAGTTAATTAGGGTTGAAATTCAACTCTCTGGAATTGAACTTGAAGCTGGAAACTCAACTCAAATTAATTAGGTTTTACTTTTCAAGTTTGTTCTCCACTTGTTACAATTAGATTAATATTAAAAATTTGGGTAAAATTATTTTTAATCTCCAGTTGATGTTAGAATAAACTTAAATAAGGTAGTGTATTATAATGCTCAAACTGTTTGAGTTTTTAGTTTGATTCGATTAAAGCCAAATGAAATTCAAATATCTGGTGAGACGAGAATCGGCAATTAATTCAAAATTTTGTGGTTAAACTTGGGTTCCTTTTCTTTTGTCTCTTTTCTTAACTTTGTAAATATCAGTACACCATACTCAAAATCATACTTATTCTGCTAGAAGCAGCTTTGGTAGCATTCATTGCAATTGATCATCATTGGGAGAAGGTAAATTTTTATTTGTATTTTTACAAAGCTCATTAAGGCTTTTATTATGCATTCAAGTCTTGTACAATAAACTGTATATGCTCTTGCTTTAACAGGATCTTCCTTTTGATCCAACTGGAGAACTCCAAACCCTTCGATCTTTTATTGAAGACAATGTCGATATATGTAAATGGGTTGGCATTGCAGTACTCACAATACAGGTATGTTTTAATATGACTTGGAATGTAATGCTCTTTCTCATGTTCAATCAGTTAGCAAGGTGTTTTCCAGAGTTAAAGGGTTGTTATGCATCACTGAAGAAAATTATGAGATCTGGATATCTAAGACTTGGGTAATGTTTAACTCCTGAAATTTACATGGTGATCAGAAATACTTTGAACAGACAGCTGACTACCTTTTTCCTTTAGTTTCTTTTACTCGCTGCTACAAAACATACAGTCACTAAGTTTTCAGGTTTTTTTTTTCTTTATTATGCTAATGGAGTTCAATAGACAAGAAAGTCAAATTGTTGCCTTGATCCAGCTGTATTATTGGCCAAGCATATAAAATAGGGTGATGAAAACATGATTGAGGAAATGTGATATTATTATCTTTTTATATATGAACTTCTTTGCTCTTTTACCTTAAATTTCCCAACTAACAGAAGTACTTTGAACTTTCTTCTGCTTGTGCTCTAAAAGTTTTTCAAGGTGTCCGATTCAAGGATTGGTCTTCAACATTCAGTTGGTGGCCAACAATGTTAAAGGTTTATAATTGCTTCTGAAATTAGTTGTTAGTTGCATAGGTTCGATCCAATCAGCTTGGGATTAAGATTTTGTTGAGTCGAGTTATGTAGTTCACTTTATACATTTATAAACATATGAAGAATTCATTTTTTTTAAATGAATGATACTTTAGTTAGGGAACTGCTGAAATAGTAATTGATCATGTTATTTATTGTAGCACTTTTTACTGTTTTAGTTCTACTTTGTTCTGTTGGGAGGGAATAAAATCTCTACTGTTATCACCAAAAAAACCTTCACATCATATTATGCATATATTTAAATGAAACTTGATTTGTGTTCTCCTCAAGGAAGCATACTAGGAGCCATGGATGCATCATTATATTAGTTTTTTCCTAACTTCTTTCTCTGATCAGGCACTAGCTCTGCTGCTTGCAATAATTCTGCGAGCTCTTGTTTCAACTAGCAGATCAGATTCAGAATATGAGGATGATTATGAGAACGCTAGAGGTAGAACTTGGAAGCCACTACTAAATCAATCAGGCCAAACATCTGGCTCAGAAGCTCACTTAGACATCTGGAGCTCACGGATGAGAGAGAAGGTACATTAATTTGGGGCTTTAAATTATCTGCAAAAACATTCTTTGTTTGAAAATCATATAAAAGTCTCAAGTAGCATATGTAATCACTAGAACTGTAGAGCAACTCCATAAAACCTGCATGATTGTCCTCCTTTGTTTTAGTAGGTCTTAACCAAGAATTGCCTTTGAGTTTCATAAACCAAGAGCAGAGGGGCCTTTTGTGGGTTAAAAAAAACCTGTCATAATAGTACTTGCAAGCTGGTTATGCCTTCTCAATGGATTAAAACCGTATGCCTTGAAATGATTGTCCAACGTATTCTGCCTCTATAAATCCTCCAAATGTTTATGCTTTTTACTCAAGTAGAAAGCCTTGCATCTGTTCCTGGACAGTTGCTTTTATGAATTTAGAAAGGCTTATAGCTTCTATAGTGAATATCTTGATGAAGATTGTATTTTTTGGAATAGAAAATAATTTATTTTGACTTGGTGCCAATGGGTCCGTGGGTTGTGAACACATCAAGTCTGGTGCAATAAGAACTTAAACATCCAGTTTCCTGTGCCCTTATTTTAGCAGTAAATCATCATCTGAAACTGATAGTAGTAATAATCAAGTAGTTCAATTTGACACAGTTAATCATTACCACCCATAGGACTGGGATAACCTTTTCGTTGAAAAAATTGATCTGGAGCTTAGGGAAGCTTAAAAGTGAAGGTGAGCTCAACTTGGCCTATGTTCACATATAAGAGACGTAAAACCTATAATTGGGTCCTCAACAATAGAGTTGGAGCTTCTTTTGGGCTCCCAAAAATTTTCATGAGTTTTCTAATGTAAAGAAAAATAATAAAATTTTAGACTGAAGAACTAATTTATTAGAATATCCATATTTGTCTGCAATAGTCCTATATTGAATGTGGACCATAATTGTAAATCTCTTGCGTCTTTAATCTTGTTGTTTCTTGATATTTTTGTTGTCCTACTGTCAGTACTCAACCATCTCTCCCCTTCTATTGTGAGATTGTTTATCTTATCATAACTTGTTTTTATCTGGTTGACATCTATTTGTTTAGCTATAAATAGCCACGTGCATTATCTAGTCTGTGCTTTTCAATAAGACTTTGATCAACTACCTTGTTTGTATGTTTGTGAAAAGTTCATTGGTTAATGGTTTTATTATTCTTTTCTATGTTTATGAAATGAATTATTAAGAACTGTAGTCATTTTGCTCAATTGTTTGAAATCTGCTGTTTGGGGATTGTACATCTTATGGCATTCACATATTGGCTCTGCAGTATGGGTTAAACAGTAGTGACAAAACCAATGCCCTAAATCAGAATGCATCTGCGGGCATGAATTCCAAGTAATTAAGCTCAGAGATGCTCTCACAAAACAAAGAAAAAGAGTCTCTTAAACTGTTGCCAGCATAAATATGGTTGCTTTTAGTCATATTAGTCTTGGTGTTTCTGGGTGAATATGTTTTTGCAAATTGCGAGTTTGTTAAATTTCATTATACTGATTAGGTAAAGTTCTCTGTAAAGATGGAAACTTTGTGCGGAAACATTGTAATTAAGATATCATGTTCTTGTCAATTGTCATTAAAAATGCTATGGTGGTGTTGATGTATATTGTTTCCTGAAATGAACTGTGTTTCTTTGATGCATGAAACAAACTTGTTTTTCAGATTTTCATTTTTGCCTACAAGCATCTCTTGAATTCAAATAATTGCTTGGTAAAATGTATGATTGTAAGGGGCTTGTTAGTTGTCCATGACCAGGTTTCAGTACTTGTCATATGATGTTATTTTCTTTTTACTCTTATCACTGTCAATCAAAATTATGGAAAATTCTATCACGGACCAGTATATGTGTATCCATCTAATAATAAACTGTTGAACGAGAAATAGTAGAAAAAATAACTACATGCTGAGGAATTAATAAACAGATTCTGGTAAATTTCCTCAAATTAAGAATTAATCCTAGCATGTTTTTGAATTGGACGACATAGTAATTGACCAAAGAACATATTTTTAAATAAAAAGAAATCTATTTACTGTTCTATTATTGCAATAAGTGCTATTTTATGTGAGGTTAGAAACTCAGAAGAGAAAAAAGAGAAAAAACAGGACTTGGTAAAAATAGAAAACAAACTTATTTCCTCAAATAATTTCCCTTTAAACTTGGAGTCTATGAATGTCTGTTTATTTACCATGTCAGCAAAATCTCCCATTATGTGGCCTTTCCACATTCTGGAATGCTGTTGTGTATTGTCCATACAGGAATGCTGTTCTGGAATGCCTTTTCACATTATTTTAATTTAAGTGCCAAAAAGATTATTAAAACATTTTGATTTTCATTTGTTTGATTCTTTCACATGCACACAAATTAAAACAAATTATAATATCGATGTCCCTTTCACATTTCGAACTGTTGCTTTCTTAAGCAACTTAGGGATCTCATAGACGGGATAAAACTACTAATTTATTACTCTTATGTACTTTATATTATAATTTTATTTATATATTTAAAACAATAATTAGTATTACTCATAGGGTATTTTTTATAATTAAAATTAAAATATTTATTATCCAAAGCTACTGTTCTGTAACTGTACTACTTTGGCTTCCCGCAAGTACAGTGTCTGTGTCTGCCAATATTAGAATATTCTGTTTTTCTTGCTTTGACAATTGCCCATCATCTTCTTATGATTTTTTCTTTTTCTTTTTTCCTTGTTTTTCTCTTAACTTGCTCTTTTTTGAGAGTCACTTTATGAATTTTTTTTTAAAAAAAACCTTTTTTTTTTTTAATTTTTTCCCAGTTATAAAGATCACTAAAGGTAAAGGCCCAGTTTGATTGGCTTCTTTATTTCTGTTGAAGATATAGAGTTTAATTCTCTTTCCATCCATCATTATGGGTTGAATTTTTGTTAAATTGATAAAAGTTATTAAGGAAAAAATCCATTAATATGCAATGAATTTTTACCAAAATAATAAAAATTAATAAATTTATAAAGAATTTTACTCCTTTACTATTGCAATAATATGATATTAATTCATATTTGAAGAGGAGATATTATTGCTTGAGACTTAAGTTGATACCTTGTAGGCAAAATACATAAATTTGTCTCTAAACTGATTAGAAAAAAAATAATTAAAGAAAATGATAAGGTAATAATTTCATATTTCTTTATCTCAACTTAAACTTGTTGATTCATTTCAACAAAATTTTCTTAAGGATGCAACAAAATTTTTTTTTTCAATTGATATATTTTTCTTACGAAATTAAATTAAATCCTATAGAGCTTTATATTGGAATAATTATTAAGTCATTGTTTTACATATTTTTAATTTAATTTTTTTAAAATATTCTGTTTTTTAATTGTGTAATTAAATATCAAATAGTTGCAATTGATATTGAAAGAATAGTACAATTAAAAGTTCATAATTGTTAATTGAGATTTTATATTTTTATTACTGTTATTATTATATTAATGCTAATTAATTAAATGAAAATAATTATTTATTAATTAAATGAAAATAATAATTTATTAAGCAATTTCTTGATATTCTTCAAGATTTGTATGAAGGTCTTAAGAAAACTATAAAATTTATTTTTTTAATTTTTTTAATTTCCTTTCAACAATAAATTTTCCTTAGGTAATTGATTCGATTGGTTTATATTGTTTTTATTGCTATTTATAGTTTTAAATTATTTTTTATTTATTTTTATTTTGTGAATCACATATTATATAAATTCTTAAAAGTTTTTTTTTATGATATATTTAACTTAATTTTAGCAAATTATTATATTTTAAAAAGCAGTAACAAATATAATTTAATTGCATTTTTTTTTCTTTTAGGTCTAGATTATGTATATATCCTTTCACATAACCTAGGCTCACAATAAATACAACCAATAGAACAAAAAAAAATCCAATCTAATAATTTCATTCTAGGGGAACAAAAGTTCTATCATGAACATAAAAAGAGACCTTTTTTTTAGTAATAAAAAAAATCTTAAATGGGAATGGATGGAAAAGAATTTGTACAAACTACTATTTTAGTTATATCTCATATAAAAATAAATAAATAAATGAAAACGACAAGACACCAAAAACAAATGCATAATCTAAACAAATATTGGGGTTTGGTAGATGTCATTAGTACCATTCCCCATTTCATGCTTACAAAGGCGTTTGCTCCAAAATTCCAGAATCAGTTATACCAAAACCTACTTAATAATAATGCAAGGTCAATTTTTTTTTAATATTGAGTAGAGAAATCGAATCAGGATGTGCGTATCAGAAATATAATTACCGCTAAACTATGCTCAAATAATATGCAAAAGTCGGTAATTTAAGTCCCTAATAATAATCATGGCTATGATTCAGTTAATCAAACATGACGATTCAAAATCGTTGACTTTGATTCATAATTTTTATGAATCTTAACCGGTTAAAGTCGATTCTGTTAAAATTCAAACTATTGAAAAATGAACGTATTCTGATTTCAATTTAATCTCTGATTCAAATTAATTTTAATAATTTATTTTTTTAATAAAAATAATCATAATTGATAATATTTTTATAAGATTAAACACACAAATTATAAATTTAATAATATAAGTTAAATTAAATAATATTAATTGTTAAAAAAATAACATTAATAATAATTATTATTATGGCTTAATACATCCATAGTCCTCTGTATTTGTGTATGTTTGTCACTTTGCTCCCTTAACTTTTCGAATAACTACTTAGTCCCTTGTACTTGATTTTTTTTCTAATAATAATTTTTTACAAATATAATTTTTTATTATAAATATATGTATTAAACTACATAATTTTATATATTTAATATTGAAATTGAAGTGTAAGAAAAAAAATTAAAAAATTGACTCTAAAATTTTAATTTTGAACAAAAAATTAAATATGTTTTAACATATAATATTAAAAATTAATATATGTATTAATATTATATATAATATATAATATTGATACATATATTAATTTTTAATATATTTTTTTAGGATATATATTAATTTTTATTTTTCACGGTTCAAAACCATCGATTTTGATTCTAGCTCAAAAAATCATGAACCTGAATCAGAACCTTATAATATGATTTTAATTCAGATTAAGAATCGATTTTTTCTATTTTAGTCCGATTAATAAATCAAACTACCGATTTATGGTCTAATTCACAGTTCACTGTAAACCGTGACCATAATCACCTAACAGTCTTAGAGTGAACCAAGCCAGAATACTTGTTCTGTGTGCATAAGATTAATGATTTAAATCTTAAACATTTGTCACATTAGATTATTGGTTTAAATATATAGCTGTTTCTTTTGAGATTTTCTCAAGGAAATAAGAAAAAAAATGGAAAAAAAGTGATCTCTCTACTTTTTTTTTAGTTGCAGCGGTTTGGCATCCTAGAAATTGCTTAATAGCAGAATGCTTTGGAGAATGTGATTGTGTACAAAATAGTATTAGTATGTGACTATGTGGCCCAATCCCTTCAGAAATCACAAGATTTTTACCATTTTACATTAAGACAAGAAGTGCCCTCACGTATAGTTTGTTAGTGGGTCAATCTTTGAGCTCATCTTCAGGTAGATTGGTCCCTCCATGCACATCCCAGAGGGCACTGACCTATTCATCTCTCTACTCTCCACTGGAAAAAGAACACCAAAAACGTAAGGACAACCCCCAAAATCTAGAGCTTCTTATCTCTGCATTCCAGCTTTAACTATAGCAGATTTATAGTAGCACCATACAAAATAGAATAGTATATTTATTTATATATGCAAATAGTTTGACAGCCCCAAGATAATGTAACAGGTTAGCAGATGTTTATATATATTATATATCAACAAGACCACCAAAACTAAACAAGTTGACAAATAGACATTAATTTAATCACTTAGCAGAAGCATTAAATAAATGAGGCGGGCAGGGACCATCATAGTTAAAAATCAAATACACAAATTGACAAATAAGAGTTGCAATAAATAGAGAAGGGGAAAAAAGGCAAAAGAAAAGAGTAGCCTCATCAAACTTCTGTCAGATCAACCACAGCATCTTCCACAAGCTCTGCTAGTAATTTATCTTCTATTTCCTTCCCCAAATTAGCTAATTCCATTCTCATATTATCAACCCAACATTTCCCCACCACCTCCATCCTGACCACCCGCTCCACCACCAGGCTGGAGCTGTCCCCGCTGTCCTCAAAAGTACACCTCACTTCACTACAAAACCATTCCTTCATCAGGGCCCACATATGCTCAACTAGCATTGGTGATGTCCCCTGTATGGACCTGTTGTGAGCCCCAATACATGGCATAGCCATTGCGCCCCTGTCCAACCAACAACCCATGATCTCCATGAGTGTAGCATTGACACAGTCGAACACAAGTTTCCGATTTGATCGTCTCTGTCTTCGCTTTGCCTCTTGCAGAAACTCCTTATCATCTAGGTTAGCAAATTTGTCTCTCAATGATGGATCTAATGGACTTTCAGGTGAATGCCATCTCGCAAAAATTGAATCTAGTTGCATGTTTCCGTCAAGGTCGACTGCTGATAAGAGTGTTCGGATGAAGAAAGGCCAGTCCTGTTCTTCCTCAGGACATGAAGAGATTGATGAGGCTTTTAACGAATACAGTGTAGCTGTCTCTGTGCAAGAATCATCCCATGCTAGTGTCCTAGCGATTGATTCTATAGGCGGTGATTTGTCGATCAAATTAGACTTAGGAGGCATTTCTGCTCCTGAAAAAAAAAACACACACACACACACACAAATTTAAGATGGCAAATGCAGTACATGTATGAACAATTTTTAGACAGTTCCAAATGGAAATTACCTTGGCGGCTCAGCCTGCTAATGCCAAAAGGCTCTGGAACTATGTTGTCATCCTCTTCAAATGGGGATTCTAAAACTGAGATTGGACTTGGTTGATCCTGGTTCTCACTCATATTTCCAACCAATCCAGGCTTTGCCACTGACAAGGGTTCCTGCATTAAATTCATTGCATCATGTATTATTCAAAGTGCATGATAAAAAAATAAATGGTGTTTATTAGTGGCTTCAAACATTGGAAGCCACTAATACAGGCCAACTCCAAAAGTAACTGGCTGGTTGATTCTATGAACTCGTAAAATGGGACACTAAAAAGTCCCTGCATCATTACTAAGGTTAGCATCAAGGAGTTAAACTGCATAGAACACATGGCTTAGAAGAACCCCTTTCAGTTTCATATCGCTACTTCCTATATTTCGTAAGGGCATGGACAGACACGATGTTAAATGAGAACAGCAGATAAATAAATTTGCTTAAAGATAATGCATCTACAGCCAATAAGAAGCAAAGTCAATAATCACTTCAATCGGCATAATAAAAATAGTCATATTAGGAAGGAACAGGAGAGGGCTAGAAGCTACTCGTTTGTATTGGGAACCACCACAGAAAGCCTCATATGAAACTTCCCACTCCTATGACAAAAACCCGCTAGAAGCTCGTTAAAATGTGAGATAACTGCTTCTAATCCACTCGAAAAAAAGGTACCTAAATTAGGTGAAGCAGGGTCAAAAATAACGAATCTCTTCATAATAAACATATTCATTTTGCAAATTCGTTATTACGGGTAGCTCCTACAAAATGTCTTAAGATATATATAATACTTAAATTTTCAATGTAGATGCTATATAGTTGATTCTCATCCCTTAGAGACTAAAAATGTAATAGGAACATCCGTCAACAAAAGAATTTCCCTAAGATGATCATCCATAACTATTGAGAACGAATCCAATCATATAGTTTTATTTCTCAATCTATGTTTCACCCACTTGCGATGGATCAGAGTTTCCGCAACTGCAATTATTTAGCAAATGGAAGAGAAGTCAGAAGTAGGAAAGAAATTTAGCAAGGATGAATGGGCAGTTTGTGCAGGTCATGTCTCTTAAGTATCAATCGATATTTTTGCACAACTTAAATGTCTAGCAGAGAAAACAGCCAAGTCTAAAATTTGAAAACAAGTAAAAACCAACAGAGCTTGCATTGGCATACCTCCTGGGAAACAAATCCTTGTTTTGTTGCCATGCCTATCAAATCTGGACTTGTAGTTTTGCTTGATGGCCCATGTAAACCAGGACACAAGCTGTCTTCTAAGCGATAATTATTAGTAGATTGAGATACATCATCAATGTTATTTCCAGGAAGAGGTTTTGGCAACCCTGGTGTTTCAGGAGCGGCAGATAGAGATTCTTCTTTAGATTGAGATACACTGCATTTTTCTTTATTTGGTTTCTTATTTTTTGAGAAAAATAAACTAGAAACTTTCCCCTTAATAGATGATTTCATGCTCTTAGCCTTTCTCAGCTCCTTGGAAACTTCTGGTTTGCCAGCCTCTGAATCTGGAACCTCAACCTTGAGCTCAGTGCCAAACACTGTGGAAGACACAGGTACAGATCGGGACCTCAGGAGACTTTTAGGAGAAACAGCCATACCTTCTTCCTTGTTCAAATTACTAGTTAATCCAGAAGTTGATGCCCTAGATTCTTGTTCCTTGTTAGTGGCCTCTTCCTCAGATCCCACAGACTTCTTTATATCTGAAAGAGCAAGCATCTCACCCAGTGTACTAGAGCTTCTCCGAACGGTTTTTTGTTCCTCAGAACTCCCATTTGATGTCATCATGGCCCATCTTTCAGAAAGCCGCTTCTTTGCTTCTCTACAAACAGAAGACTCTGGAGAACAGGACACATGACTGAAAGCAGAAGAATATGGGCTGCCAAATCTGTTGATGTAATCCCATGAATGCCTGGAAGTTGGTGACATGATTTCTGAATCACTGATATTTCCCACCTGATACTCATTTTCTGATCTGTTAAAAGAACTATCATCACCAATGTAGCCATCGGAAAAAACAGAAGAAAGGAGAGTTTCATCCCTCCGATGACCCATCAGATTTTCACGCATCTGCTGTGTGATCTCCTTTGCCACCTCTCTTGATTCTTGTGCCTCATCATCTTCAGGTTCATCATAAAACTCTTCACCCTGCATTATTCTAGGGGATGAGGAAGGTGGGGAAATCACAGCCTTAATGTCATGAGACTTCCCAGGGCTAGGCTTCAATACTACAATCCGAGTTGGCTGAGCAGGGTATTCTTCAAATCTCTGATTGGCATAAGCAAGAGAATAACTGGAATTATTTTTTTCCCACACTGTAGCTTGGCCCATTGGAACAGGTTTCTTTGCCTGTTTATCGCACTTCTCCCCCAATCCTGCAATCTTTTCATTATCAATTGCCTTCGATGGTCTAAGAACAGTGATACGTTTTGTCTCAGCAGGGGGAGGAATAGACTGCATATCATACCGATGTGGACAGTACATGGAATTAGGTTCTTGCATAAACTTGAGGAAAAGATCTCTATTGGAACTTAAAACTTCCAATGCGTCTAGGAATTCCTGGGACTGCCGACCTTTCTCATCTGTGACCAAACGCTTTGCTTCAGTAAACTTCTTGTGAACAAAGGCCACCTTTTTTTCATTTGCATTTTCATTATGCCTTCCCTTTTGTGGTGAACTATCTCTTACATTTATTTTTTGGGATTTCTGCCAGATCTCATAGACATCTTTGTACTCGTTTTGGCATTCACACTGCATTCGCTTGTCCAAAAATCCATGATCTTGCTCCCAGCTATCCATTAGTATCCCTGAGTGACTTAAAGAGCGCCTTGAATAACCTTTCAAATGGCTTCTTTCTGCAGCTGAATTAGGCTGCTGATGTGGCAGGGTGTCAAGTCCCATCAACTTGGCAACCACGTTGGGTGGACTATGTCTAGAATCTTCTTCCTTCGACATTTCTTGAGCTATGAGCGTCTTCATGGGTGTTCCATTTGCTTTAATGTTTGAGGAGCTTCTCCTTACCTTGGATACAATCTGCACACCGACACACCCCAATGCAAATCAGGACACTATATTGTTGCATATTAAAATATAACACTGACGAATTAACACAAGTTCTGCACAAAAGAGTATCTTCACTCATCTTTAATTAGCATTACCAATAAATAATCTCTAATTATTTACCATTTTATCCTCTATCTGATCTCCAAATGAAGCATTATTCATCCTTGCCACATCTGAGCAACTTCGAGAGAGTGAATAACCTGAAAAACCATCTCATTGACATTAACAACTGCTTCCAGCATAATATTTCAAAATACATAAGACAAATAATCATCATGATTCCTAGACAGGAAAAGGTAGAAAGGTGAATTAGAAAGGTGAATCTTCCTTTATTTTCTGACAAATTAAGAGAAGAAATCCCATATCAGATAAATCTGATCCTTGCTAACCTTATTTGAGCCAGAAAGAGCAGTTACTTATGCAGAGAACTTAATTGTATAGGCCAAGAGAGCTTGCCATGCAGTCAATCTAAATTCAAGCTCGAAAACATGGACAAGGAAAAGGTTCAATAATCTTTTTCAAACAAATCTGTTGACCTACCTCAAGATGCTTACAGATTTTGATAAGCAATTTGAAATGCATATGTTCATACATGTGAACAAATCTAAAGCTTCAATTTAAGTTAGCATATCCTTATGAACATAGTATGGCCTTATGGAAACTAGCAAAAAGGATGGATAGCCACACAAGTGAATTTGCATAGATTTCAGTAGATGCTAAACAATCTAATTAATCGGCCCACATCTCAATTTTTTTTAAAAAAAGCATTAAAATTGGGAATATTGAAGCTAATATAAAAATTTATCATGCCTATGCTGGCTTAATAAACAATAGTGCTTGGTTATTCTTCTTCTGAATGGAAATAAAAACATAGAAAAAGAAATCACCATCACGATGTGGTCTATCTGTGAGAAGCCTATTTCTAGTTACACCATTGTTCAAATCAAAAAGGTTCACCATTCTGCCCAAGCATCCTGGAAACGGTTTCTCTGCATTCTGCGCCTTCCTGCCTTGAATCCCATTCATCTCAAGACCCGCTGTCCCACAATTCACAAGTTTGATGTCAGTTTATCACATCGGACGGGGAGAGAGAGAGAGAGAGGACGCGAGAGGGATGCAAAACCATATATAACAATATAGAGAGGATACACTCATGAGCAGAAATGCAGAAAAACAACAAAAAAGCCAAAATCAATTGCAACAAAAACAAAAGCAGAAAAACAGAATGAACTTGACAACAAGACAAAAGGAAGCCAGAAAATAGTTAAACAGCAGTGCATTTCACAAAAGAATGAAATCTGTCGATGCTTATATAGTAATGCATTAAAAGTACCAGCAAAAACTGGAGGAAGAAAGAAAACTAAAACTAAAAATACCTACTCTAAATCATCCAAATCCCGGTACACAACGAAATCAGACCTACAACAATACCCTGCAAAAAAGCTTCAAGCTCACATACATTCAAGTTCAAAACAAATTAATCAAAAACAATTTAGACCCACTTCACTTGGTTCCTTTTCTCCTACTTTTTCTTTTCCCTTAAGAAAAAACCAGGTAAGAAGTACTGATTTTCGATGGAAAAAATGAGTAAAATGGGCACAATAATCTAGAGGGAGAAAGTAGAATTAAAAAAAAAAAAAGAAACCGTTTGTTAAGAAAGTAGAAGAGGCCAATCAAATCACAACAAAGGAGGCTTTGATTAAAGAGAAATAAGAAAAGAATAAATGGAGACTATTCTTGTTGCAATAAATAGAGTAAGCTGTCATTATATGATAAATCAGCATCAAGTGCGTCACTGTTAGTATTAGCCTTCAAAATAGTTGGAATTAAAACTACAACCACTTAACAATTCAACCAAACTGTTCAAAAAGGCCCAAAATTTCAATCCCAAATGCGAAATAAAAGGCAGAAATGAAGTGAGCAGGAAAAATTGTAACAAAATGCTTTAAAATAGCCTAAAATAATGCAAATCAAAATATTAAAAAAACAGGGGAAATGAAATAAAAATTAAAACTTAAGATTCAAAATCAGTTGAAAATCAAAGTACATTTGAAATAAAAATTATAAACACCTTCCAAAAAGCTGAACTTTTCAGTTCACAGAGAGCAGAAAGAAAAAAGGAAAAATCTAGCAAAAGAAGAGGAGACAGAGAGAGAAGTAGATTCGATTAGCAATTCAAGGAAGCTAGAAAGAGGAAATTTTATTTTACAAATTAATAATAATTAGATTATTGAAATGAGCAAGATCGGAGAAAGGAGGCAAAAAGTTGAGACCCAAAAAAGTGATAAATGTATGTACTCTTAACAGAACAGAAAATGGAAACAGAGCTGAATCATCTTGGAGAGAGAAATTGCAGACAGACAGAGAGGGAGAGGCAGAGAGAGAGAGAAAGAGAGAGAGAGAGGATGGAGGTGGGGACCTGGTGGCCGGAATCTGACATTCCGGTGAGAATATGACCGGAGATTCTCCGTGGACAGTGGTCGTCCAGAGAACTGCGAGTTGTGTGCAGTGTCCGTGAATTTTTTTTTAGCAGAGAGAATGAGATAGCGTTTGGTATTTTGCTCACCGACAGAGTGTCGGACTTGAAATGGGATTGTTTAATTTTGATTTATTTATGTGTTATGATTACGCAGAAGCACAGAGAAAGATGTAAAAGGGTAAATAAACGACATAAAAATGAATAAAATAATTTTATTTAGGAAATTTAATTAATTTTTTGAATATGTTAATTAGGCATATGATAATATTAAAAAAAATAAAATATGCGATTAGATTTTATTTTAAAAATTATATTACCAATGTGAGATGGGGGTGATAGGATGATTTTTAAATTTGAGATATTGATATATAAAATTTTTAAAATTTGAGAAAGAGTATTTTATTTTTTAATAAAACTGTAATTTATAAAATACTATATAATTAAATTAAAAAAATTAAATTTGTTTTTCAGAAATTTCTCATTGTTGGTTAAAATTTGAAAGTCTCATAAATAAAATGATAATTTCAGTAATTTAAATTTTAAATTCCTTTTAAGAGGAGATTTAAATTAAATTAAATATATATATATATATATATATATATATATATAGTGTTTTTATGTTATGTATTGAAGTGCTTTTTGCATGCTACTTTGGTCCTTTATTACTTTTGTTGAGAAATAATAGTAATTTTGGGAAGCTTGTGTAAGTACTACAAGCGATGATTAATTACTTTAGAAATAGGAATATACTAACTTTTACACAATAATAATTGTTTGGAAATTAGATTTTATATTTTATCAAAATAAATGTTGTTGTTAAAAAGTTAAAATAATTGATTTGATAATAGTGGGGGAAAATCATTTCCATGGGACAAAAGGTCTCTACTAGAAAGAAAGAATAGACACTAAATTACATTATAAAGGTTAATTTGCGTTTTTTTTAAAGAAAAGAATTTGCAATTTAATTTGATTGCTCTTAATTTGGAATGCACATGTTAGAGTTATTACTTTACCACAAAAAGATTGTATTACAGTATCCTAAATACTACTATTTTCATTATGAAATGATAGAAATATTTTTTATTTATTTTAAAATATAATTTTATTATTTTATTTAAATTATAATCATATTATAAATCAACTATCATACATCTTTTAAAATATTTTATAATCAATAATATTATATTTAATTATTTATATTTTCTAAATTATAATTATTTTTTATCCAATTAATAACTATTTTAATTTTTAATTTATGCAATAATTAATAGTTATTTAAAATAAATGAAAGATAAAATAAATAGTTTATAGAAAAAATTTTATCTATTAACTAAACAACTAATTTTTTTTAATATATATAAAATAATAAGTGTCTCACTTATTTTGAAACGAAAAAAAAGTGTTAAAAGCTTAGAAAAGATAAGACTATTTATTTATTTACTTTTGATAATATAATTACAGAAGATATTTAAATTATAGTATAATATTTATTTAGTAAAAATAAATAACAATAAATAATTTAGCATATTTTAGAATTTAAATATAAAATAAATGCAGTTTATAATCATTATAAATGAGAAAAAAGAATCTATATAATTTACTCTAATTAATTTAAGATTAAAATTTTATTAAATTGAATTATAAAAGAGATTTTTTCTTTACAAATTTTCATATCATAATTTGAATAGTTTATTTTTAACTAATAATAAGGTTAAAAAATATATTTTTATCATAAATTAAAAATAAGTGCATATATAATTTAGATAATAAATCTAAATTTAATTTTCCTTGGGTATTATTACATACTAATTCATTGGAGAATCAGACATCCAACTAATATTAAAAATGTTGCTCTTTTTTTTAGCAGACATAGAAGTTCATTAATAGTAGAAATTACATATGCCTTTGATATTCAAAGGATAATAACCCAGAAACACAAAAACCTGACCCCAGATTTCTGCAAACATAGATCTAACAACATCAAACCCCTCACAAAAAATCGGCCAAAGGTAAGAACTAAGGCCTACAACTTGAAAAAGGGCAACCGCCCTGAACCAATCCTCAAGCCAGAGAGATTTAGCCGGAAAGAATGTTAAATCCTCTCTAACCTAAGAGTCCCATACAACCTCAGAAATTAGTACGCTATAAGATGAGGAAAGAATAGGCATAAAATGCCCAACCTGGGACTTTGAAAAAAACAGCTCTAGTAAGGCTGAGAAGATGAGCTGACAGATGGAGGAAAAGATTTCCACATACTGATAGAAAAACACCAACCAGAAAATAAACATCAGGGGTAGACATGAAAGCAGAGCAGTTTGTGAGAGCTCAGAGGTAAGCAGATGTGCTTCTGAAACCAAAAACACCACCGTAAAGAGACTTGAGGACTTGAACCAGCTGCACGAGAGAAAGGGGCCATCATCGTCGCTCCATCTCCAGTGAGTTGTCTTTGAACCACAAGCTTCTTTCATGTGTAGTACCAAAAGACCGCCATATCTAAAAAACAAAATTATCAAAACACTAAAAAAAACAGATATCTGAACCGAAAGGGTTGCCGCTTGTCCAAAGGCAAAGAGATGGCGCTCTTAGAGAAGGATAGAGTTGAAAGAAACCTAAAAAAAAAGGGCAAACTTTAAAAAATGTTGCTCTTTTGTACTTTATTTATTTATTTTTTTGAATTCTGCGTTAGCAAAACAGAATTGATTATGTATCTATTATCCAACAGAAATATATTTACGTTAATCTGTGCTTTAGTGTGTCCTTTTGCTATGTTATTTTTAATAATAAAAAGTTGCGAATTTTTAAATTTTAGTTAGAAATAAATTATAAAAAAATGAAAGAATTATAATAAGTGGAATGTGAGTGCATTAACCACTTAATTAGTTAAGGAAGAAATGTGAGTTCATAATTGAAATCTAATGATAAAGTTTTGTAACTTTTGTTTCTATTCAAATTGTGATATTAATTCCCTTTTTCAAAACTATGTTGTTGAAACTTGAAATGATTACTTACAATCATTTTGCCTTTTTGATTCGCCAAGAGAGGAGCCAAATTCTTCAACCTTAACAATTAGCATTGACAAGAGAAACATCCCTTTTATCTTTTAAAAATATAAACAAACAAATAAATAAAATAATACCATTTTTGTGCACGAATTGAAAGTTGAAACTTTTATCAATATTCAAACTTTTTTTTTCTTCCCTTAAATCCCCTTAAGCTAAATGAAAGACAAGAAATCAACTTTTAATTCCATTCAATAGTATTAAAATTATCTTTTAAGATTATAATTAAGATTTTCAATTAGAATCTTATGCTGAAATTAATTTTATTCTTTTAAAATTAAAAAATAAAAGTTCGAATTAAATTTATTGTCTAATAAAAAAATATATCACTATAATTAAGTTATGATATAAGTTTTCGTAGAAATCAAATTTATATATATATAAAAAGAAATTAATTATTAATTGATTATTGAATACTTACTTATCAAATATATATGAGTAATAATAACCATTCCTTAAAGGATAATTTTACATTTCAATGCCAACTTTGCAAGTTAGCAACATTAAACTAATTATTTTTTTTTCTTGAGTTATAATTTAATTATAGAAGATTATTCTTTTTTTTTTTATAGAATGATGAATAATATCAAAATGCATTAATTAAACTACCAAACAAATAATATCAAAGTTCTTTAAGGAAAATTTCAATGCATGCAAAGCTAATTAATATAATTAATGAGTTTTATATTATTATAATTTTTTTTAAAATTTTTTTTGGACTCTCCACTTCTGATGATGCAATTAATTAAGATTACTAATAATATTTGGAAGTTGTAATATAATATGATTGACATCTTTTATATATATATATATAATTAATCAGTTGGGTAGCACAACTGGCCACCTGATGTTACTTTTAACAGGAAAGATCATGGGTTTAAACTTTAAAAACGATTTTTAAAATTCGAGCTTTTAAAAAAAAAGAAATAAAATAATAAAATATATATATATATAATTTTGGACCCAAGCGTCTTTTTGCTAACTTCACTTGAAGTTTCGTCCTTTTCTCCTTCTATATTCAACAGCGCGGCTTCAAGCTTCAACGCTAGGACGAGTTTATATATGTAATTCAATAATTCTGAGTGAAATTATTGTTCATGTTGATATTAAATAATTCATAAAAATTATTTTTTGATTATATATATAAATTAATAGAGAAGTGTTTACTAATGTTGAATTTTCTATTTTTGGCAGCTGTAAAATAAATGAATAATCATTATTATATTACTAGTACGTATATTAAATAATATCAAAATAAAATTATATATATTGAATATCATAATAATTATTCTTTTGAAAGTGGTAGAGTACTGTTATATAAATTGTCAACTAGAACACTGCTAGCTTTCATAAATAAATAAATATATATCATAAAATTAAAAAAATTACACAAAATTAAAATTTTACATAAAATCGTGCATGATCTAATGAGAACTGTTAAGATATGCTTTAGTTTTCATTCTTGAAAACATTTTATTATTTGATGCCAAGATATAAAAGTTGTATAGGATATTAATCTGTTGATTAGGATGCAAGGTTGACCCCAAAATGTTAATTGCCCTAATTAATTCAAATTACTATTTTTCACCTATAATTAATATTAAAAAATATCATAAAATTTAAAAAAAATACACAAAATCAAAATTTTATATACTTTTAACTTGAATTATATATAAAATAGTATAAATTATATATATATATATTCTAGTTGTCTGTATATTTTTTTTTGTGGTCTATAAATATATATTCAAGCATAAAATTAATTTTATTGCCCTCTGAAATGAATTGCCCTAAACAATTGGCTTTCTGAACTTATCTCAAGGCTGGTCTTATTAAGATGTAGACTGGGTCATTTACTTTGATTTCTTCTATTTTCATTCTCATTTTAATAAATTTTCTTTATTTAAAAATTTAAATAATTTATTTAATTGGTGCTGATAAATTAAACCTCCCAAATAATTATATATTTTTAGCAATTTATGAATGATTCGTACATATTTAAGACATTCTTTTAGAGAAATGCACTGCCTGCTCAAAATTTATCTTGATAGTTGGACTCCGTAAATGATTCTTTATTAGAAAAAAAAAATGCACTGCTTCAAAATATACTAGTGTACTTATCATAAAGTAGATATCTTGTGTGAAAATATGAAGTTGAAATTAAATTTATGAAAAGAAAAACGGAAAACTTATGGGACAAAATTTTTTTCTTTGTTGTACATTTTCTTTAGTGCTATGGAAATTTGCAAGGGAGCACATGGAAGGCTATATTATATGTTGGGTGAATTGTTTGAATACTGACATTGACCATACAAAACGAGCCAAAAAAAGATTAAATTGACAGATTTAGACTTTAGAGGTAGTGTAAGAGAGACATTTCTCCAACCAACAAAATCTTCCATGTCTGAAATTAAAGTTGGAGACGATAATAAATTCACTCAACTACTATTTCTTAGGACATCTCTTTTTCATGACACCATGGAAGCCCTCAGAATTTGACTTCCTTTTCATGATAAGATCTTCGTATTGGTATAGAAAAAATTATATAATAAAACGGTGATTTAAGCTAAATATTTTATTTATAATAATAAATTAATTAAAAAATAATATATTTTTTATATTTTATTATTTAAAAATTAATAAATTTATATCTAAAAAATTTTAAGATATATTTTTAAAAAATATATATCTATATATAATTAATTAATTAATTAATTATTCTAATTAAGATGTCTAATTAGAATTACCATTATGCCATATAATTTCTAAGTTATTACCCTTTTATCAAATTAAGATAGTAACTATCCTCGTTACTATGCATGTGCAGTGCAGTGGTTGTACTTACGTAAGGAGGTGATATTGATTATTAACCAAAATTTGTCAAATTAAGATGGTTGAAATTGATTTGGATATATGCTAACTAATCAGTAACTAACTTTATTACTAAGCAGTGCAGTGGTTGTAAGTATGTGAGAAGGTGATATTGATTATTAACTAATTGAACAAGAACACATGCTTTAATTAAATTTTCAAAAAACCATTTTAATTTTAATTAAATATTATAATTTAATCCCCCCAAAAAAATTCAAACAAACCCATTTAGAATAGAAAATAAACCAGCACATTTCAACAATATGTCTCATTGATGAAAAATATTAAGTTTCTTTTAAATGTTATTATAATTAACAATTCTGTTAATTAATTAATAAAATGAAAAATAATTGACATATGAACTTGAGTAATTTAAGAATTTTATAATTAGAATTTTTTTTGTAAGCATATGGCTGTAAATACTTGCATATATTTAGAAGTAATAATGAAGTGTATTCACATGTTGTAGAAATGCTTAGCTTTAAATATTTTCTATTTTTTTAATTTCATATATTTTTTTACTTCTCAATGTTCTATATTTTTATTTTTCAAATTTGAAAATTATAAAATATGAACATATGTTATTACTCCTTTTCATTTAAAAAACCTTCTCCAATTCCTCCATTTCTATTTCTACTCATAAATTTCTTTCTTTTACTTTTTCCTTTTCATATATAGCTATTTATTTTAAAAGAAAATAACAATTATCATAGAATAATTTTCCATAATGCAGTGTAATTTTTAACATTTAAAATTTTATTTTAAAATTTTCATTTAAATTTTTTTACTAACTAAACACCAAATTTTATTATTTAAATAATTTTCTGTAACACGAGCGAATGCTATAAATATAAAACCAATATGTTAAATCAATTTGTGCCTGCATTATTTGTTACTTGAAAATATTGAGATTTCGTTTACAAAAAGGGGAATCCAATCCAACTACACATGAACTCTCTATTAATTAAGTTTTCCTCTTTTGTATTCTTTCAACCAATAATTTGATTATCTTAAAACTATTTAATATACATTCTTAAATTCAAGATCATACATCAGACATTACTAGCGACACACACACACAAGGGAAAAAAGAAGTAGAAGGAGAAATTCTACACCAAAATTTGATAATCTAAATATAATTATTAGACATATTATTGAAAAAACGAAACAATAAAATTATTTTTAAAAATCTCCACCTTTTTTTCTTTCGAAAATACTTATTCTTCAATTTTAAATTTCAAAAACAACCTTTTTCAGAAGTATATTTTTGATAAATATTTAATATATTAAAAATATATTTCATTTTCATAGGTATACATTAAATATAAATTCAGTGTATTAAAATTAAGTCTAACATTGAATATGAATATTATAAACAAAACAAGATTAAGAATCATTTTTTTTTCAAGGATTGAAGTTAATTTTTCTAATTTCATCTAACAAAAAACCCTGATATTCTGTGATATAACACATACAATAAAAAAAATTCTTTGATGGGACATTCAATCCCAATATCATATGGTGGAAAGAAATAAAGAGGGATTGCATGTGCAAATGAAAAGGACAGAAAAAAATTTCTTCTCTATATGGAGTAACTTGTGAATTCACAGTATATAGAATTAGTAGAAATATTAAATTACTTGTTGGTAAGATAGGAAAAATATAAATTTTCTAATAAAGGAAATGGGTAATTAATTTAATTTAATTAGAAGTAAAGTCAATTATGTTATGATTACATATATTAGTTAGTTTAATCATTTGAAAATTGTACAATTTCATATGCATCCAAAGTTTGGCAATATTATTATCAATTTGCTCCCACTAATCCAGTAATTGCTACTGTCCAAAAAAAATCCAGTAATTGCTGCTACAATATAATTGTCTTTACATGTTATTTTTAAAAAGCCTTTTCTTGTCTTACCACAAAAGGCAAAAATTATAAAACCTAACTTAATTTATTAATTTTTTTTATGAAGAATTGTTTTTATTCTCAATTAGCACCATGAATTGATTTTTTAAAATTATTTTAATTTTTTTATGATTATATTGAACATGTTGAATTCATTATAAATTCAATTATTGAAAACTTACCGTGATTTTTTTTATTAATAATATTCAACTAACCATACCTATATAAATGAAAACCCAAAATCAAATACTAAAAAAAAATTAAATTATTAGAAAAATAAATACATATATTGATGGCTTCCTTTCTCTAACACACAAACGAAAGATCAAGAAAGAAAATTAGGTAAAACAATTCAATGTCCTTCACCTAATTGTCTGTAATTTCAAATGACGTAGAAACATATATCCACTTCCATTCTTAACCTAACCATATATAATTATACTAATAAAATTGAAAATTAATTGTCAGTTTAGAGGGATTGAGTCGATTAGGGTTTAATTATTAATTTATCTCAAAGTTTACGGTATATATTGTTTTTAATTATCAGACAATTTTACTTTATTTATAAATTGAATTACAGTTACGTACATTTTGAAAACTAAATCAAGGAAATTTTATATTAATTTTTTTCCTACTTTTACACAAAAATAAATATTTTTATAAAATCTCATCAACAACTTAACATAAAAATCAATAATGTAGTAGAAAAAAAAATATAAAGATATAATTACAATTTCGAGCTTAATAGTAGGAATTTTCTTCATTAATTATTGACGGGTTATATATATATATTTTTTTTAATTTTTATTTTACAGTAGTATTAATTAGTAAATATAGGTAGAATTGTGTCATTCAAAATATAATTACAAATGAGATTGCATTATTTTTTTAAGAGAATATTGCATTATTTAATATGTGCTATGCTGTAGCAGAATAAAAAATTAAAGGAAAGAGTTAAATTTTGATAAAAAAAATTACAATAAGTTTACAATAAAATTAAATATTTAATATTATAATAGTTCAATAATTAATTTGTTCTATTAAATTAAATATATCTAAGAGATGATAATTATATTATAAGAAGCCTTATTTTTTATTTTTTAAAATATATTTTTCTCTACATAATGTATTAAGCAGTCGATTATTTATGTATATATAAATTTTGATGAAAATTTTATAAATTAAAATAAAATTTATTTAAATTTATATATATATATATAAATTATATATATAAATGAATATGTGTGTATATATACACATATATATATATATATATATATATGTGTGTGTGTGTGTAAAATTTTATATACACGGCGGAGGGGGATCCAGTTCCGCCCCTGGTGCCATGAGAGTAGTATATATAATATTTAAATAAAAATTAGAATATTGATTACTGGTTAACATGCTCATCAACTGTAAATGTTAAATAAGTCATTACATGGCTTTAAAATCTACAGTAAATAAGTATATTAGGCGTTTAATTATATAGAAGTATTTTTAGGGAATTAAGCAACCTAAAGAGACTAGTAAGTGATCGGTGGTAAGCGACGGAGGTCGATTGGGCAAAGGGAACCACCAGATTGGTGGTCACAGTAATAGACAAAAAGAGATCTGCAGACAGAGTGGGAAGTGGGAATAATGATGTGGCGAAAGTGGGACCGCAAACATAGGACTTAAGAGGGCGGTTTTGATAAACGTGGTGAAAGAGGAGACGGTGTTATGGACGTAATCGCTGCCGACTGGGATGGGTGGGTACTGGGTGGGTGGATGGGGCAACGGCCAGTTAATGATTGTTTGATTTGTCCTTCTGGATGATTTTAATTACAGTTTGGTGGAATTTGTTTGGAACATTTATCATGACATGATTTAATATATATATATATATTTATTTAAGTTGGCTGCCCTTTTAATTCAGATTTTAGGAGTACAGTACAGTTAAATCAATTGTATTAAATTAAATCAATTGAGTTTTGAGTGTTTAATTTTATCTGAAAAGGCCACTTTCATAAAGATATTTTTTTTTTCTGGTCTCAAATTATAAGTTCTTTTTGGAAGAGTAGTGAATTTATTAATTTTCTAATATATTCTTATTTAATGTGCATTTTTATTAATAAATATATCATTAGTGAATTATTTATATTATTAATAAAAGTATAAATTAGGAAAAAACTAAGAAAATTTATTGACTTAATTGTAATAAATAATTTTTTAATATTTATAAAAGACAAAATCAGAAAATACGGTACAGTACTCAATTTGCTTTTGAAGAAATTACCTTATTTTTACGGCTCTTCAATGAGACTTTCTTGAATGATATACACCCAACTTTTACCTGCAACAGAAATGTTACAATACAGTAAAAAGAAACATTAATTTGGCCAAATGGTTAGGACAAGATATTATCGTTATGTCGACCAATTTTATGGACACAAAATCATTACAATGATATGATATTAATTAGCTTGTTGCTCAGTGGTACAGAAGTAGACTTACTATCATCAATGCACCATTTCTATGTTTGAGCTTGTCTACCACTTCCATTTCCATCCTTTTACTTAGATTGGTAGCTCAATGTTAACCAGCTAACTTATTAAATGGAGCAGGCTGCATGATGAATACAAAAACCAACCTTCGACAACATTTCAAAAACTTTGAAGTCGTGTTGAAATAACTTGCTTAGTCTTGAGACCACAGCAATCTTTTTCAAAGCAAGGACCACTAAAAGAAAGCATCAGAATTTCACTTCACCGTCATCAGAATATATTATTATTATTGGCTATTTATCTATCATGAAGATTGATTAACTAATTTTAGGATCAAAATAGAAGGTGTCTAATTTAAGAATTGTAAGTCAAAAATAGGATGTGCCTAACTTAGGTAAATGAAAATAAAAAATGGAGGTGTCTAATTTTCACCAACCATTTTTGAAGCATATATAAACCCCTTAGCTCTCATTTGAAAATCATTCCAAAATTAAGTCTTCCTCTCTTTCCTTTGTAATTCTTCTTTGATATTAGTAGAATTATTTTGGTGGTGTCCGAGGACGTAGACAAAATTGGTCGAATCTCGTTAAAGTTTGGTGTTCTCTTTATTAATTATTTAATAGTTATTTTTGGTATAATTGTGTTGGTATTTTGCGCTAGTGATTATATGTCTAGAAAAATTCTGTCTAAGAAAAAACTTGGTATTTAAGAGTATCCATTGTGACCCACCTCTCTTTCCTGGGAATTTTTCTGGTATAATTGTTGGTACAATTGTTCACACACCATATATATTATTGGTGAAAAATTAATCCAATTTCCACAATAATTGGTATCATAGCCAATATTTTCTGAGTATGCTTTGTGGTTGCAGCCTAGTCTAATCTTTCACATCAGAAAAGATTTTCTTGGATTATTTGTATTCCGCATTTGTTAGCTATTAAATAATTTTTTGAAGCAGAAATGACAGACGACTCAAGCAAATCATCCACTCCAAAGGAGACAGCATCCACTTCGTCAATTTGGACAATGACTGCTGTGTCAAATGATAGATTTGCAGTGGAGATTTTTGATGGTACGTGTCATTTTGGTATGTGGCAAAGTGAGGTTCTAGACACTCTCTTTCAGCAAGGTCTAGACATTTCCATTGAAGAAGAGAAACCAGAAAACATTGATGAAAAAAATTGGAAAGCCATCAATCGTGTGGCTTGTGGTACAATTCGATCTTGCCTTTATAGAGAACAGAAATATGCGTTCTCTAAGGAAGTTTCCGCAAGTAAATTGTGGAAGGTATTGGAGAAATTTTTTTTGAAGAAAAGCAGTCAGAACAAGCTTCATATGAAGAAGAGATTGTTTCGCTTCACTTATGCTCCTGGTACCACTATGAATGAGCACATCACCAATTTTAATCAGCTGGTAGCTGATTTGATGAATTTGGATGTGACTTTTAAAGATGAAGATTTGGCTTTGATGCTGTTGGGGTCCCTTCCAGAGGAGTTTGAGTTTCTTGAAATAACTCTACTCCATGGGAAGGCTGAAGTGACTCTCTCTGAATTAACTGCTACACTATACAGTTACGAACTACAAAAAAAAGGACAAGAAAGAGAGTTCATGTGGAACAACAAAAGCATTAATAGTGAGAGGTCACTCTCAAAGCAGGAAGAGAGAAAAGAAGGGCAAATCAAAATCCAGACCAGCTAAAGATGAATGTGCCTTTTGCCCGAAAAAGGGCATTGAAAGATAAATTGTCCTAAGCTGAGTAATAAAAAAAATCTGATAAAGGAAAAGCTATCGTGAATTCAAATGTAGTTGAGTGTGATGATGATGACTCAGACCTTTCATTAGCTGTTGTGTCATCAACAAGCTCTTCTAGTGTATGGCTACTTGATTCTGGTTGTAGTCATCATATGTGTCCCAATCGGGATTGGTTCTTTGACTTTAGAGAACTAGAAGGAGCAACTGTTTACACAATAAATGACGGTCCATGTATGATTAAAGAAATTGGTTTAATCCAATTGAGGAATCATGACGGATCAATTAGAATACTATCAAATGTCTGATATGTACCAAGTTTGAAGAAGAATCTCATATCTGTGGGAGTCTTAGAATCAAAGGGCTTCATTGTAAATGCAGCAGATGGAGTAATAAAAATCATCTCCGGTACACTAGTGATAATGAAAGGATTAAGAAAAGCCAATAACTTGTATTACTATCAGGGTAATGCAATTATTGGGATAGCAACAGTAGCTTCCAGTAATGATTAAGAGTTGGAAGCAACCAGATTATGGTATATGCACTTGGGACATGCTGGTGATAAATCATTAAAACTGTTGTCTGATCAAGGATTATTGAAAGGAGTGTAACCCCAAAAGTTAGATTTCTGTGAGCATTGTATCAAAGGCAAGCAGACTAGAGTGAAGTTTGGTACTGCAATCCATGATACCAAGGGTATTTTGGACTATGTTCACTCAGATGTGTGGAGTCCTTCCAAGACAGCTTCAATGGGAGGAAAGCACTACTTTGTAACATTTATTGATGACTTTTCTTGGAGAGTATAGGTGTATACTATGAAGAAAAAGGATGAAGTGTTGAGAGTTTTTCTCATATGAAAAAAGATGGTGGAAACTCAGATGGGCAGAAAAGTCAAATGTCTTCGCACAGATAATGGTGGAGAGTATAAAAGTGATCCATTTTTGAAATTCTGCCAAGATGAAGGCATTGTTAGACACTTCATAGTTAAAGATATGCCACAACAGAATGGGATGGCAGAACGCATGAACCGGACATTGGTGAAAAAAGTTCTGTGTATGTTGTCTAATGCTGGGTTAGGCAGACAATTTTAGGCTGAGGTTGTTACATATGCATGCCATATCGTTAATCGCTTACCATCAGCTGCTATTGGTGGTAAAACACCTTTGGAGATGTGGTCTGGAAAACCAGCTACTGATTATGATTCCTTACGTGTATTTGGTTCCACTGTATACTACCATGTTAAGGAATCAAAGTTAGATCCGAGGGCAAAGAAAGCGCTCTTTATGGGGATCACCACTGGTGTGAAGGAACTTCGCCTTTGGTGTCCAGAAACAAAGAAGATAGTCTTTAGCAGAGATGTTACCTTTGATGAGTCTACCATGTTGAAAAAGGTAACAAATGAAATTGTTCAGCAAACAGATGATATTCCACAGCAGGTGGAGTTTGAAAGAAGAATTGTTGACCCAACAACAAATAAAATAGATGAAAATACTCCTATGGTATAGATGGAGTCAGATGAAGAAGGGGTTCCAACCTAAGAACCCCTACAGCAACAAGAATCTATTGCAATAAATAGGCCAAGACGAGAGATTCGCAAACCTGCTCGATTTGATGATATGATGGCTTATGCATCTCTAATTGCAAATGATGGCATTCCTAGCACTTATAATGAAGCTGTCCAAAGTTCAGAAAAGGAAAAGTGGAGGAAGGCCATGGATGATGAAATGCAGTCTCTTGGAAAGAATCAGACATGGAAGCTAGATAATCTCCATATCACTAACCCAACCATAACCCAAATACCAACCCGGTCCAAACACTTAAACCCAGCTCCCAAATGCTTAAATCGATCTAAAATAAAAACCCATCAGCAATTCTTCCTTAAAATCACAATAAAACACTTACCAGAAATCTTTGACACCTTACAATCCCAATCGAAGAGGATCCAACAACTGCTTCAAATGCGATGATAGGTATGCTTTTGGTCATCGATGGGCGACAAAACAAAAGATGGAGCTACAAGGGTTGGAGATGGATGATAAAGATATGATTGAAGAGGGAGATTGGCAAGAAGCCGATGATGTCGAGGAAGAAGAGGATAGAACAGAAAGAGCTCAGCTCTTCTTGCATGCCTTTGATGATAGTCAGCCAGAGAAATTAATATGCTTTGACTTTTTAATATTTGTTATTGTTGTTGAGTTCAAGGGCCCAGACATTTTTGGTTTGTTACATTATGATTTGCCTTTATCATGCCAATCTAGAAGAATGGTAGTTCAAAGAAAGGGTAAGCCACAGTCTTCTTCTAAGGCTTCTCATGGTGATCAGAAGGTTCCATTGCCTGCTTCAAATGTAGTCCCTTCACAGCCGAATGAAAGAAGGATGCTTTCAAGGTTTGCTTCAAATCCTATGCTTCCATTGGAAAACAAAGTTGACAAACTATAAATTTTCATTCTGATGATGATAGTGAAAGAATGCTTACTTTGCCTAATGATTTTGGGACAACATATGAAGATTTGATGAACATAGTGTTTCCGCAATCGACAAAATTGTCATTCATTTTGTTTATTGTCATCATTTTGTTGGGCTTTATCTTTCGTCCCCATAATCTCATGGGTAAATAAAAGGTCATTTTTTAGGGGATGTCCAGTGCTGGTGGTTTAAAGGCTTCACCTTCCAAAAGGAAGAAAAGCAGGAAATCAGGAAAGGCAAATGGTAAGGATGCAGATGTGACATCTGAAATGGGGACAGATTTGCACTTAGTAAAGGTGATGATAAAATGTTGATGGACCTTAATAAACTTGTTGATGGTGGTGTTGGTGGACGTAGAATTGGTAAATTATTTGTATCGAATGCAGAAATCTCTAAGGGAAGCAATGGTACCATTGTCCTTGAAAGTATATATGAAGGTTGACTGGTTGCTGTGAAACACCTTGTTCAATCTTATCATGATGTTACTTTCCAAGAAATTCAAAATCTCAATGCATCAGACAAACATTCAAATATCGTTCGAGGGTATGGGGTAGAGTATGATAAAGATTTTCTTTACCTTTCTTTGGAGCGATGTGCATGTAACTTAGATTATTTGGTTCAAATATACTCTGATTCCTCGTTAAACCGAATCTTTGGTGTGGACCAAGCAACTGGAGCTACAATTGAGTATAAAGTTTGCTTGGATAAGGTAAAGAGTATAATGCAGGGCCTTAATTTGTGAAAAGCAAATGGCCATCCATCATCTCTTCTGTCAACATTGATGAGGGATGTGGTTTCTGGGCTAGTGCATTTGCATGAACTTGGTATAATTCATCGAGACTTGAAGCCTCAAAATGTATTAATATTAAAGAAAGATGTTTATGGGCCAAAATTTCTAATATGGGAATTAGCAAACACCTCCTTGGGGATATGTCTTCACTGGGTTATCATGCCACTGGTTATGGCAGTTCAAGTTGGCAAGCACCAGAGCAGGAATATCTCAGAAAGAAAGGTCTTTCAACTGCTGACAAGAAATCAAGTCAGCTTGCAGCTAAAGGTAGAATTGGCTATAATATTCATGATTTTCGCATCGTAGTTATGATTGAAGTCAACTGTGAAACTGACTTTGCGGGTAGAAATGAAAAATTCAAGGAATTAATTGATGATCTAGCAATGCAAGTTGTATCTTGCCCACAGGTACAATTTGTTTCTGTTGAGGATATTCCAAAGAGCATTGAGATGCAGAGAGAGGATCTTTTGTCAAAACCTGAGAAATTTCTGCATTCGGGAGTCATTTTAAAATACAACCAGTACATTCAGCAGATGCTAATGAAATGGATCAACCTTCCATCTATTGATGTTACTTGGGAGAATTTAAGCTTCAACATTCATCAATTTCTTGAAGTCATGCCATCTTGGGGACAAAAATGGCCAAAAAGGGAAGACATTGTTACATATCATAGGGGAAAGAAGAAAAATAGCTGAAGGTTGATGGTGGGTTGATGATGGTTGAAGATTGGCTATTAGGTAGGACAAAAAGAATAACTGAATGGCATGCATTTTAGTACAACAGTAGAATGGCAGCAGAGTAGGGAATTAGCAAATTATTCCTTATATCATATTTTGTCTTTTATTACTTTTACTACTTATTTAAGGATGTAAATTCATGAAAGGATTATCAATTATCAATATATCAGAATATATTTCTATTTCTTTCTCTCCTTTCTCTTTTCGCTCTTCTTCTCTGTTCTATCTTTCCTCTTCTTCTAATTCCTGCTCTCTTCCCCTGCTACTCTCTCTCTTCTTCTCTATTTCTCTCTCTTTTCTATAGTTCTAACAACTAGTTTGTTACACTCTGCAAGAAATGGTACTATTGCTTAATTAATAGAATAAAAGGATGTATTCACTCAGAAGATAAAAGAACCATACCTGGTCCTCTTTGCTGTCAGGGAATAGCTTACTGAGCAACATAGAAACAAAATCACACCTGCACAAATTCCTTATCTTGTCCATAAGTGTAGAACAATGAAAATGAAATGCCTTAAAAATGATGATGCATCTGACCCCTTAGAACATAGTTCATCAACTTCAGAAAACGAGGTTTTTACAACCAATTGACGTAATTTCTGCCTTTTTATAGTAAAGATGTCGGCATTCTTGCACTGAACCCCTGAAGAGGTGAAGCAGTAATTGTGTTTAAATAAGGAAATGATTTAACATTCTCAATTTAGTGAGATAATTACATGCCTAATATGGGGAGAGAAGAGAAAAGGAAAATGGATGCTGCCTGTTTAAAAATGAATTATGACGGCTATTATGGGTTTCAATTGTTTAAAAATAAAATATATTATTAATGTCAATATCCAGGGCGTCACTATGTTGCAAGAAGATGGATATGTATTTGTTCCATAAAAGGGGTAATGAAGAACATATGAAGAGCATTGCAAGAATCCTTTTTTTTTATTTCATCATATCTTTAGCAACCGAAATGAAAGATTTATTTTTAATATCTTAAAATATTACCGTATTCCTCCATGTTTTCCTGTGTACTATGCATATCCACCAAGGTTGTACCAGATCTCTTCATGTCTACCCCTGCCAAAAAAAATGATAACATTATTTATTTGCTGAAGTAGCGAAATAACTGAAAAAGTTTGAATTTTATTTATATAGAGATTAAGGATGAGAAAAACCATGATGTAATTTTAATTTAGCATCACATATTGTAATAGGATTGGAAAATTTACACAAAGTTATGGAAAGTATTGGAAAAAGAAGGTGGTAAATTTTAGTCAAAAATGTCACCATGAAAATTTCAAATGGTTGACAATGATCACAAGATAAGAAAATCTTTAGTAAGAGAAGCCTGTCAGTCACAAACTATGGTCACTTTTGTATCGTATGCAAGTGACTGATAATTGTATGATCTCTTAATTTCAGTCATTTTATTTTGAGTATGTTGTCTGAAGCCAATGAATTACCTCTATCCCCAAAATTTTCCAAGTCTGTAATATGGTGTGCTTAAACCATTAGCATATCCCCAGTAACACATTCATATTTTGTATCATCCATCAGATGAATTCATACATGCTAACTCAACTATAAAAAAATAATGATAAATTTCAAATTTTCAATAACCAAGTGACATTTGATTTTTTTACGAAACACACTACATTAACAGAAATCATGGGTAACAAGATTCATTTTGTAAGAACTTTATCATATCATATTAGTCCAATTACTCTATTTTTAATCTTAGGCAATCAGATTGAATTAAGTTAACATTTGTATTAAGTTATAATTTGTAGAAAGTTAATTTTTTGAAGAAAATATGCAAAGTCCGATTGGACCATGAAGGAGTCCGACTGGACCTTGAATGACAAATTGAGCAAAATGTCGCAGAAGAATTCACGGTGGAAAATACTCTCAAATTCTCACCGTACCTCAGAAAGTCTGACGGGACCTTGAAGAATTCCGATCGGACTATTGGATGAAAATGTTACAAATCACACAGAAGGATTCATGGTCAAAAATACTCTCACATTCTCAACGTACCTCGAAAAGTCCGGTCGGACCAAGCTAAAGTATGACCGGACCTTACAAGCCAATTTTGTTAAAAACATCTAGAGAGATTTCTGTCCAGAAGTACGCTCAGTTTTTCACCGGACCAGCAAAATTTTGATAGGACAATGATGTAGTCCGACCAGAATATTTAAATAATTCACAAGTCAGAAGTCGTTGGACCTCCACTCAATTAGTGAAAAGCCATATGGACCAACCGTTGGAAGAGTATTCAGTAGAATTTTAAAAGGTACGATCGAACCACTATGTTTCCCGACCGAAATTAAGGAATTCCGTTCGGACCTTTATAAGTCGGACCATAAAATTGCTCTAGCTAAAAAATTAGTAAAAGACAAGAATCAAATATGTTGGACCACTCTTCAAACGGCTAGTTTATGACTTGAAGGCTATAAATATCATATGTAACTTCATTTTTACAAGTTGTTGTGATTGTAATAGCCTACTTGAATATATTTATTTTCTTTGCATCAAAATTATACTTTGTATTGATTGAGTGTTGGGTGTGAGCATTAAACACCATATTAAGTTTGAGTGTGAGCTTGGAAACACTTAGGTTGTGAGAGTGAGCCTGAAAAAACTCTTGTAAGAATTGTGAGGATTGATCTCAAACCATTGTAAAGTTTGGTGTGAGCTTGTAAAAACACTAAGTTAGAGTTAAGTTTGTAAAAACTCAAAGCTAGTAGAACCTTAACAAGTTGTTAAGAAAGTGGATGTAGGATCAAGGTAAATCTGAACCACTATAAATCATTGTGTTTATTGTTCCATCTTCTACTTAACCTTCTTCTATATCTTCTACATTTCTTGTTCTTGAATTTTGGATTTTGAATTTTGAATTTATTATCATTCTTCAAACTAACCAATTCACCCCCTTCTTGGTTGCTTTTTTGGGACAACAATTAGTATCAGAGCTTAAAAATTTTCTTAAAATTAATTGTGAAATTTGATCCATAATGGCAACTTCTTTATCCACCTCAAACTCTCATGGAAATCTCAACTCTATCCTTAGACCCTACTTTGATGGAACGAATTATCCTATTGAAAACACAAAATATTTTTATTCCTAGATAGTGAAGGAATTAAGCTTTGGGATTATATTGAAAATGAGTGAAAATCTTCGATTCATGAAGTTGATGGTATCCAAGTTCCTCTTTCCAAACCACAATGGACAAGTACAAATACAAGGGATCGATTCAAAAATCATAGGGCAACCTTCATCTTGATGAATTCTATTTCAGGAGAAGAAGGTGTGAGAATCCAACATCTCACTTGTGCTCATTGCATTTGAAAAACTCTTGAGAACTATCATAAGGGTACTACCAAGTGAGGCTCACCAAGAAGCAAATGCATATACATAAGTATAAACTATTCAAGATAAAGCCCAATGAAAATGTTACCAACATGACCATTCACTTGCTTGCCATCGTCAATAAATTGAAGAAATATGGCAAGGTATATGATTAAGATGAAATCAACAACAAAATCTTGAGAGCTCTAAGAGCAAAGAAGAACTTTGAATCCAAAGTTTCTTCAATTGAAGAAGCACATGATCTTAACTCTTTGAGAACCGATGAACTTGTCGGAAAACTACTCACCTTTGAGTTGCACACCGAAAGAGAAGAAGAATAAGGTGAAAAAGAGAAGAGAAAACCAATAGCTCTCAAAGTAATTAAAGAAATTGAGAGCTCAAGCAATGAAGAAAGTGATGATGAAGAAGAAATGACATTATTTTCAAAAAGGATGAATGATTGAAAGAGAAAGAGAAGATTGCAAGCTAACAAAGGTACATTCTCTAAATCCTCTTTTAAAGATAAAAATAAAAAGAATGAAGTGAAATGTTATGAATGTGATAAATCTGGTCATATCAAATCGAATTACTTTAAGTTAAAAAATAAAAAGAAATGGGACAAAGAAAAGAAAAAATCTCTCAAAGCTAAATGAGATGACTCTTCCTCAAGTGAAGAAGAAAAAAAAAGGAAGAAGGAATCTATGTCTTATTGCTATTGAGGATGAATATAATGAGGCAGGTACTTAATCCTTGAATTTAATTTCATATGATGAAAATGATATTGATGCTTTAGATGATAGTGACATGATTGAGCATATGAACCTTAGAGTAGAAAAATATTTTTCTAAGATGAAATTCTATAAGGACAAATGCTCTAAGCTGGAAAAAGATTTTGTATGCTTGAAAAATTCTACATCAGAATTAAAAATCTCAAATGAACAATTATTGAAATCAATTGATGAATAGAATAGAAATTCACATAGCTTAGAGAATGTGATCAAGAAAAATAAAATTTTGAGGCATGAACTAAAAGAACTTAAAGAATCTATCTCAAAGTTTTATAAGGGAAAGGAAGCATTAGATACATTGATTGATAATCAAAGGTCACCCTCCTTAAAACATGGTTTAGGATTCAATGGCTCATCCAATGCTACTTTTAGTAAACCAACATTTGTGAAAGCATTTACAACTCAAATATTTAGAGTTAAAGTTGTAAAAAATACTAATGCACAAACTAAATCTAAAAATCCCAAAAGGATTACATTAAGCTCACAAGACTCTAGAACTAAGATTCCAAGAGCAAAACATGCATTCATGCATACTAGAAATGAACATCAACACAAAAATACTCAAAAACAAACTCATATTTGCAATTGAGTGAATGCCAATAAGAAAGTGCATAAATATAGAACTTTGTATCAATGCACATATTGCATGAAATTTGGGCATAATAGTATTTTTTGTTATATTAGGAAAGCTCATCTCAAGTTAGAGGATTCTTCTACTACTAACTCTCAAGTACCCAAATTCATTTGGATACCTAAAACAAGGTGAATATTCTTATAGGTATGTCTAAAATCTACTATCAATGAAAGCACATGGCTTATGGATAGTGGATGCTCAAGGCATATAACGGGAAATGTAAAGCTCTTTACAAGTCTTACTTATAAGCTTGGAGGTAGTGTTACCTATGGAAACAATGCTAAAGGTAAAATCATTGGTAGTAGTTCCATTGGCATACTTGGTAAAAATTTGATTGAAAATGTATGGCTTGTTGATGGATTGGAGCATAATTTGCTTAGTGTTAGTCAATTGTGTGATAAAGGATATGATGTAAATTTTGACTCCAAAAGATGCAAGGTTACTAATTCAAATGTGAAATTGCATTCAAAGGAGTTAGAATTAGCAACACATATAAAATTGACATACATTCCAATGATACATTTGAATATTTGATTTTCATTAATAATGATACTTGGTTATGGCATAAAAAGCTAGGACATGCTAGTATGGATCATTTAAAATGTATTAGTAATGAAGAACTAGTTGATGGTCTCCCTAAAGTTAAATTTGACAAAAATAGAACATGTGAACCTTGTCAACTTAGTAAGCAACATAAAAGTTCATTTAAGTCTAAAAATATTATAAACACTTCTAGACCCTTAGAACTCATCCACTTAGATTTATTTGGACCAAATAGAGTTGCTAGCCTAAGTAACAAGTTATATGCATTTGTTCTTGTTGATGATTGCTCTAGATTTATATGGGTTAATTTCTTAGTTCAAAATAATGAAACTTTTAATCATTTCAAAATATTTGCAAAAGGAGTTCAAAATGAAAAAGGTTATATGATCACATCTATTAGAAGTGATCATGGCAAAGAGTTTGAAAATGAAAATTTTGAAACATTTTATAATGAATTTGGTACATCACATAACTTTTCAGCTCAGAGAATACCACAATAAAATAGTGTGGTTTAAAGAAAAAATAGAACTTTGGTTGAAATGGCTAGAACAATGCTCAATGAATATGATTTATCGTTTTATTTTTGGGCAGAAGCTGTTAATACCACTTGTTATATTTCAAATCGAGTTTAAAAAAAATCTTTAATAAACAAAACTTCTTATGAGCTATGGAATGGAAAAATACCCAAAATTTCATATCTTAGAGTATTTTAATGCAAATGTTTCATATTGAATACCAAGGATAATCTTAAAAAATTCTTATCCAAATCAGATGAAAGCATATTTTTAGGATATTCATCATCTAGTAAAGCATATAGGGTGTTTAATAAGAAAACTCTAGTAGTTGAAGAATCAATGCATGTTATTTTTGATGAATCTTCTAAACTTGATCAAAGGAAAGATAGTGCTCTTGATGATTTTTTAGGTATATATGATCAACAAGAAATGATTATTGCTCCAAAGAACAATCAAGATGAACAAGAAAAAAAACTCAAGAGTTACCCAAGGATTGAGAATACAAAAAGGATCATCCAAAAGAACTCATCATTGGTGAAACTTCAAGGGAGTAACTACTAGATCCAAATTTAAATAATTAGATGTCAATTTGCTTTTGTTTCTCAAATTGAGCCAAGGACTATTGAGGAGGCTCTTAGTGATGAATGTTGGGTGATTGAAATGCAAGATGAACTCAACCAATTTGAAAGAAACAATGTATGAAAATTTATTTTTAGACCTAAAGATCATCCAATTATAGGGTGCAAATAGGTTTATAGAAATAAGCTTGATGAAAATGGTCTCATTACTAGAAATAAAGCTAGATTGGTAGCCAAATATTATAACAAAAAAAAGGCATTGACTATGATGAGACATTTGCCCCGTAGCTAGATTAGAAACTATTAGAATTCTACTTGCATTTGCATGTCATGTGAATTTTAAACTTTTTTAAATGGATGTCATGAGTGCATTTTTAAATGGATTTATCAATGAGGAAGTTTATGTTGAACAACCTCCCGGTTTTGAAAATTATACATTTTCAAATCATATTTTTAAACTCACCAAAGTACTATATGGATTGAAATAAGCTCCAAGAGCTTGGTATGATAGACTTAGTGCATATTTGCTTAAAAATGAATTTTCAAAAGGAAAAGTTGATATAACTCATTTTGTTAAAAAGAATAAGCATAATATCTTAATTGTACGAATTTATATTGATGATATTATATTTGGTGCTACTAATGAATCTTTATGCAAGAAATTTACTTCTTGTATGACTAGAAAATTTGAAATGAGCATGATGGGTGAACTTAAATTCTTCTTTGGACTACAAATTAAGCATTGCAAAGATAGGATCTTCATTAACCAATCCAAGTACACAAAGAAACTTTTTAAGAAATTTGGAATTGATGGTTGTAAGACTAGCAAGACTCCCACGAGCACATCATTAAAACCCTTGACAAAGATAAAAGTGGTAAGGTAGTAGATGAAAAAAAATATCGAGGTATTATTGAATTCCTATTCTACTTAACCGCTTCTAGACCCGATATAATGTATAGTATATGTTTATATGCTAGATTCCAATCTTATCCTAAAGAAACACATTTGAATGCCACTAAAAAAATTTTGAAATACTTGAATGGTACATTACATTTAGAACTTTGGTATCCTAGGAACACATTATTTAATATTTTAGGCTTTTCTGATGTCGATTGTGTTGGTAGTCTTTTGGATAGGAAAAGTACGACCGGGGCATATTATTTTCTTGACGAATGTCTAGTTTCTTAGTTTAGCAAGAAACAAGTGTCGGTTGCTTTATTTACTGTGGAAGCCGAATATGTTGCTGCTTGTTTTTGTTGTACTCAAGTCCTTTGGATGAAATAATAATTGATTGATTATGAAAAAATATTTGATCGTATTCCTATTAAGTGTTATAACACTAGTACCATAAATCTTTCCAAAAATTAAATTCAACATTCTAAGTCAAAACATATAGACATTAGACACCATTTTCTAAGGGATAATATCCAAAACTAAAATGTTATCTTAGAATTTATTGATACACAAAACCAACTTACTGACATATTTACTAAACCCTTGAATTAAGAAAGAATGAACTTCATAAAACAACATTTGAAAATAATGGATGGAAGCATCATTTCATGAACTTGATATTATATGAAAATCTAGTTCATTTCATAAAAAAAAATTTCTTTAATATCTATTTTTGATAAAGTCCTCGTACCTTATGTGGAAAGCACTTATTTTATCAAAATTTCTACATTTTTTTAAGATTTCCTGATCAGACTCATCATAAGTTCGACCATACTTTTTAAAAATTCATAATTTCAAAATTTTTCATAAAAGTATGACTATACTTTTCAAGGTGCAACCGAAATTTTTCAAAATTTTATGACCGTTGTACCTAAAATCAAAGTTTCGTTCGGTATTCATAAAATCTGATCTCAATTTTTAAATTTTTCAAATTTTTTCACCAGACTTTATGAAGTTCGATCGGACTTTAATACAGATTTTAAAAATTTCTAGCTATTGGAACTCAATCAAAACATGTATTTTTAATCTTCAACAGTTATAAATGGTTATTTTTCATATCAAACACTATAAATACCCTCTAATATCAGTTTATACATCTTTTTATCAAACTCCAAACACTTAAACACTAAATCTCTCTCAAATTAACTCTATTCTTCATCTATTCTCTAAGAACAAATTCAATGGCACCTAAAGAGCACAAGAAGAAGGCTTCTAGAGCTGAGAAAGGGAAGGGTGTTGCTGTCCCTTCTCAACAAGAAGAATCCCCAAGAAGAAGCCACAAGATAAGATTTAGAGATGAAGAGAAAATACAAAGGTATGTTATAATTAAGGACAAATCCGTAGAACCAAACCGTCTCTTCTCTACTCTCACTCTTAAGTCTTTAGGAATAGAATGTGACATTAGGGGATATAATATTAGGTTGGGAGAAATTTATTTTTCTAGATTATGATGATCTTGGGTGGAAAAGTTTAAACAAAGAGTTTCTAACCACTTTGGTAGTGAGTAAGAAAAGCACAAACCCTCTAGGCTATTATGAAATTTCCTTTAGACTATTCAATTAAGAATATGACCTAACCTTTGAAGATTTTTTTTTTATTTGGAGTTTTCAAATTGAGGGCATTTCTCCCATTTCAAACACCATCCTCACCTCTGAAAGACAAAAAGAATTTTGGATGAAAATTTCTATAGAAATCACTCTCCATAAATAATCCAATGCAAAATACCTTAGGACTCTCACCTATTGAATGCTACATAGGATTGTTACCTACACCATTGGGGCTGAAAGCAATGAGAAAGTGACTAAAAAAACTTACTTTTTCTCTATTGCTTGGTTAGAGGTCAACCCATTCAAACGGGTAAATTTCTCATTGATACTTTCCTACACATTAGAAAAACCAAGTTAGGTTTCATTTTTCTCTATTCTCAAGTGACCCAAATTGAAAAATATGTTGGTGCACTTACACCAACTAACAAAGTAACCCTCTCTACTCCTTTAGATCCCACTACAAAATCGATTAACGTAGCATACCTTAAGCATGCTAAGTGCATTAAGAATGAAGATGGAAACTGTGTCTACCTTCTAGGAGCACTAGTTGTTAGGGTTTAACAAAAGAAGAGACCAGTGATAGTAGAGGAAAGGGAAGAGACTTTCCAAATGAAATTTTCAAGACACACAACTCCAAGACTTCAATCTTTAATTCTCCAACTCCTTCAAGGTATCCATGATCAAATGAGCTCTCAAAGCTTAAGAATTAACAAGATTACTAATGATATCTCTCATCTCCATCTTGACATCCAAACCATCCAAGAAGCTTTGAGATTGCCAAAATGCTTTAAGAATGAATCTAGCTTGTCACCCTCCATTCATGGCTCCTTCCCTCAAGAAGAAGAAGGTAAAGTTGTTGCCTCTCAACTAAGGTAAAAAGAGCATGGAGAAGAGGAAGGTGGTGAAGAAGAAGAAGGTGATGAGGAAGAAGGAGAAGATGAAGAGAGTGTCAATGATCTTTAGTTTATATTTTCTTTATTGTTCATATTTCTTTGTTAATTTGTTTTTGTTAAATTTGACAAGTTGAATTTAATGAAAGTTTTTTCTTTGTTAATTTAATTGATTGTTTGAATTCATTTGGTTTTTTTTTTTTTTGTTAAAGTTGTTCAAAATTGCATAATTAGACATTTATTTTTGCCTTTGTTAAAGGGAGAGAGAACATCAAAATTGAACTAAATAATTAAATTGCATATTGAGGGGGAGTAATTCAAGTAATTTAACATACTTGCACAGTTTGATATAATTTTTTGACTTTGAATAATTTAAAATTTAATTTAATTGTTAAAGTAAAAAAGAGAGAGATTGTTAGTCTAATTACTCTATTTTTTTTTATCTTAGGCAATCAAATTGAATTAAGCTAAATTTGTATTAAGTTATAATTTGCAGAAAGTTAATTTTTTGAAGGAAATATGTAAAGTCCGATTGGACCATGAAGGAGTCCGACCAGACTTTCAATGATAAATTGAGCAAAATATCATAGAAGGATTTACGGTGAAAAGTACTATCAAATTCTCACCGTACCTCAAAAAGTCTGACCGGACCTTGAAGAATTTCGATCAAACTATTGGATGAAAATATTACAAATCATACAAAAGGATTCATGGTCAAAAGTACTCTCACATTCTCAACGTACCTGAAAAAGTCCGACCGAACCAAGCTAAAGTATGACCAGACCTTACAAGCTAATTTTGTTAAAAATATCCAGAGAGGTTCTCGCCCAGAAGTATGCTCAGTTTTTCACCGGACCAGCAGAATTCCGACCAGACCATGATACAATCCGACCGAGATTTTTAAATAATTCATGAGTCAAAAGCCGTTGGGCCTCCACTCAATTAGTGGAAGCCTCGTGGATTGACTATTGAAAGAACATTCAGCAGAATTTCAAAAGGTATGACCGAACTACTATGTTTCCTTACTGGAATTAAGAAATTTCGACCGGACCTTTGTAAGTCCGACCTTGAAATTACTCTGGCTAAAAAATTAGTGGAAGAAAAGAGTATGAGTTGTGAGGATTAATCGCAAACCATTGTAAAGTTTGGTGTTAGCTTGTAAAAATACCAAGTTAGAATTAAGCTTATAAAAACTCAAAGCTAGTAGAACCTTAACAAGTTGTTAAGGAAGTGGATGTAAGATCAAGATAAATCTGAACCACTATAAATATTTGTTTTCATTGTTTCATCTTCTACTTAACCTTATTATATATCTTCTACATTTCTTGCTCTTGAATTTTGGGTTTTGAATTTTAAATTTGCCATCATTATTCAAACCAATCAATTAATCTCTCCTCTCTTGGTTGCCATTTTGGGACAACATATCAGAAATTAAATATTCAGCTATTTTATTAATACCAATTTGTTTCCTTCATTTTGTCTTCGTCAACATCTATTTTAGCAGCAAAAAGAAACAAGGAAAGAAATAACTAAAATTAGTGTGGAAATGCCTATCTATGACCTCTTACTTGACTTCTTAGATGCAATACCAAGCGGAGAGAGGCATGAGACAAAATTATCAGGTGTTGCATCTTTTGGGAGCAATAAGGACTTGAAGTCCTTATTGCTATTCTCAAAATTCTCTACACAGAAAGGAAAACAAACATTTGTTATAAGCTTATTTAGTCTGAGAAAAGATATACAATGCATTAAAAATCAAGAAAAAACTAAAGCTATTGAAGCATAGGAAAAGAAAAAAGAAAAAAGAAAAAACCAGATATATGATTTTAACATACTGATCACTGAATCCGCTCAATCACCAAAATGAAAAACCAAAGTCATAAATGTATTGCAGAGCTTATACTTCAAGAATCAGATAAAATCAACATATTCATATAGCCTACCTATAGAATATTCACATGATTTGACATTCATGTATTGGTTTTTATCACGATGCAATGAATGCGAGCGAAATCTATGACCTGTATCTTCCTTTAATTTCTTAAAGAAAGCATATTCTGATGTTTTGGGGTCATCAGCTGCATTTGATATCAAACTATTAGTATTTCAAGCTTTGAATTACTCGAACTACCTTTGGAAATAGGGCTTTTAACAAATAGAATAACACATTGCAAATGAATACTTGGAAATAGCGAACTCAGATCTTGGATCTTGATTTCTTTCAAGAGGAACTGAATCAGACATCATTCTCTCTTTGTAGCCAATGCCTAATAAGTAAAATTGAAAAGAAGAAAATAAAATTAGAGATAAAATTGGAAATAAATCAATTGAATTCGAGTATAAAACGGATTGCAATAGTGATATTTCTTGCATATTGCAGAAATCGAGAAGGAATTGCCTTGGATTTCTCCAGATGCTGTAGCCTTCAATCGAGTTTTAGAGCTTCGCTCACCGTATAAATCTCCTGGTAAACAAGGACGGATCATCGGATATGGACCGGCGGCATAAATTTGGGTTTGGGAACTTTTTCTCTTCATTGAATTCACAAAATCGCAGTTGATCGATCACCTGGAGAAGAGAGGAGAGGATCACAACTTTTTAAGGCGCCAAAAGTTTGTTCAAGTTTATTTCTGGCCGTTAATTCGACGTCGTAGCCAGTGCGAAGCTATTGAATGGTCTGAATTTGAGGCCCGCTAGAAAGCACATTTGGAGTTTTTCTTTTTCTTTTTTTTTTTTTTCAATTTCTTAAAATCTATTCCTCCTTGAGTATTTTAAATTTACCTAATTATTTAAAAAAATCCCCAAATTCTTAAGTTATTTTCAATTTATTTTTCTATTTTTTATCAAATTAATCAGCTTAATTTTCATATTATAATATTAAAATATATTAATATAAAATCAAATTTAACATTGTAATTTTATTTTTATCATCTCAATTTTTAATTAGAAAATGACTTTAATATCAATAAATTAAAATATATTGATAAGAAGACAATATAATATTTCTTTTTAATTAAATTGATTAAATGATATTGGCTAAAAAAAATAAATATATTGATATTTATTTCTAAACTATTTTTGTTAATCCTGGTAAGTCCTGTACAAACTAGAATAAGAAATGAAAATCATTTTCCATGCATAAAAAGAAAACTTTTAGAATAATAATCTCATAATTGTTTATTACTTAATAAAAGAAATTAAGAGATTTTAAATTCTGACAACTTTTCTAATTTAGAATCTCAAATATGTAAAAAAATATATAGTATAATCCTATATTTATTATCTCCAACATGAAGCAAAAGAAAGAAACATTGATAGTATCATAATTATAATCATTAAAGTAATTATAATCATTAAAGTAATAATTTATTGATTAAATACTTACCATATATGAACAATGACTAAAATGAATCTGACATAAGAAAAATCTAAAAAACCCAATTAACAGACAAAAGAAAAGAAGGGTCCAAACAAATTTAGCAATGGACCTGGAGTCAAGTTACGGGTAACTCAGTAAGCCGATATGATCCAGATGACTTGCAATAACATTATCCAAAGAAATGGAATATGGTGCACAAGTGGCAACACCCTAGTGGAGGTAACGATTGACATTACTTTCCAGGATCAGATAATTCTCACAAGAAAGATTTTTGTGTTAAATAATTCTCAATCTCTCATTCCCTTTCTTTTTGTTAACTCATTTTTTTCTTTAGCCATTAGAGATACCAAGTCTAGAGAAGGAGATTGAAGCAGAAGAAGATGGCTAGCTGCAGCATGGCATCTGCTGCTTCTGGGTTTTTGTTAACTCCAAATGTTGCACCCAGTAACAACTCTGGTTCTAGGACCAACATGGTGTTTTTCCCTTTAAAGAACACCAATAACAGTTCAAGGCTTGTCGTCAGAGCAGCTGAGGAGGGTGCAGCACCACCTGCCGCCACCGCTGCTCCAGAAGCAGGAGAAGCTCCAAAACCTAAGCCACCACCAATTGGTCCCAAGAGAGGCACAAAGGTAAGTTAGTTTGAACATTTGCACCGGAAGTAATAAATTTTCTCTACTGAAAAATAACGTTTAACATATAGTCTGTCAGGATTTAAAGTTGCTCAACATTGAAATTTTTTATTAGAAAACCTTGAGTTTGTTTAAAAAGGCAAAAGCGTTCAAATCATCAATATATGAAAAACCAGCTAAACGATACTCCCAAACTGTTTTTTCTAATGGCATCTAAAATGATATTTTCTTTTTGGAAAAAGCAGTTTCAATCTCGATATCAAATGTCATATTAGTAGCAACAAAATTTGTTATGCAACTATTTGTTTGTTCAAGAATCATTTGCCTTATTGACGAAATCAAATTCATAACAGAGCCACCATATATATAGAGCAGCATCCACTCGTTTAAAGCAATTAAGCATTCTTGGAACAATTCAGTTCAGCAAACTTGAATGATTTTGCAGTACAAGAAGTTAAGAGTTTCGTATCTTGATGTTCCCTTTTTTTTTCTTGAATAATAAAAATAAATAAATTGGTTTAGACATCATTTCATTCTTAACCACCTATGGTAGAAGAAGAAGTTTAAATGGGTGATCATAAGTTTAAATATTTAAACAGAAGCAGTTTAAAGGGGTGATCATAAGTTTAAATAAGTTCAAATATAAATGGGGGATCATAAATTTAAATATTATTTTTACAAACAAACCATCTATGAAGATGATACCTACTTATAAATATCTATGGATACACAGGTGAAGATTCTTAGGAGGGAATCCTACTGGTATAATGGCATTGGATCTGTTGTAGCTGTTGATCAGGTTGGTCTCTTTTTTTGTTTTATTTTTTATTTCATCTTTAATCTGGTTCCTAGTTATTTACTGTTGTTTTTGATGTTGTATTGGACAGGACCCCAAGACACGCTACCCAGTTGTGGTTCGATTCGATAAAGTTAATTATGCAAATGTATCAACGAACAACTATGCACTGGATGAAATCGACGAAGTTAAATGAGTGTGTGATGTCTCTTGTAATTTTGATTTTCATATTAGTCCATTGTCCAGCTTAAGCTTTATCTATGTTATGACTGTGTATCATACTCCCCAGTGATTCTGTGTCTTATTCTAATCTTTCATTTCCAGCTGCTAAAATCAAATTGAAAAAGGCTCACAGTAGGGACCTAGTTTGCTACAAAGACAAGGTTTTGACCATATATGTATGCAACCTCCCCATATGGATTTAATAGAAAACTTTTATATGGATTAATGGAAAATTAATAATATGACCACAACTTTAAACTTTGACAAGGGATCAATGTAGGAATACCACACAACTAAGACAGGAAACGTTAAGCTTTGTCTCTTATGAGATCCTGTTAATGAGTAATGATTTGCTTACTTCTGCTTCATGATTCTTATTGAGGCATTGATCATGTTCATAAAGAAATTGACTGCAGGAAGCGCTCTAGAAGCAAATGTTTGAGATTTCTATTAAAAGGTCTTGTAGCCAAATCCTTACAATTCAATAAAGAGGGGATTTACAAGAAATGGAGAACTACTTATGGTATATAATTGTCTGGAGTAAACATTCCCATAAAACCTGCACTTCTTTCAAGCAAGCAAGCACATCCAAAATGCACAATCAAGCTGTTTGAGGTTGATGGAAAGGAAGAGCTATTCTACAGCTCAAAATCCAGAAGTTCAATAGTTCTGTAGTTTAAAGCCTAGTGCCGAGATGAGCAAACAACTCAGAGCTCGGCTCGCTAAAATCCACTTGAGCTTGTTTATTAAGTTTAATGAGCCAAGCTTGAGCTCATTTATAAGGCTTATCTAATAACGATATAAACCAAAGCTAGTTAAAGCTTGGCTCAACTAAACTCTTGGTTCACTTTTTTTATAGGCTTTTGAGCTAGTTCACAACTAAATTCGGAAAGCTTACTAATAATTTGATTTCAAATTTAATATTCATCTATTTTTATTTACAATATACATAAAAAATTTATTAAAGTACCTTTAAAATATGCATGAAAATGATTATTAGAATTGTTTATCAATATACAGAAACATAATTTTCTGTTTTACTATCATTATGGTTATATTGTTTTTGCTTGCAATATAATTTTTGAATATTATGTTTTATATATATATATATATATATTACTAAAGAACCCAAATTTCTAAGTATATTAATATTTTTAAAAAATTAAAAGAAAATATTTTTTCAATTTTTGTTATAGCTATCACAGCCGCTGAAGCAATTGAACTGGCTATTATTCTGTCAATTTATCATAATAAAAAATCAACCCGCATCAATAAATCGGATTTGTTGAATAAGTAGTATTAATCATATAAAATATAATTTTCATATTCATTAATTGGAGTTGACATGTGTGATATGTAATTTAATAATCATGTTTGTGAAAACATAAGAAATAAAAGTATCTTGGCACACAAGGATCTTAGTACTATCCAAGTGCGAAGAACCCCGAAGGAGACTGCATTGAGCAAAACATTTTTTATTTTTCAATAAATTTATGCATGAGTTTATTTATACAAATGCGAATGATAGTAGTTGGCTCAGCTCGGCTTGTTTGTTGAACAAGCCCGAGCGCAGTCTAAAGCCCATTAGCAAAGCCAAGGTGGCAATTGTACTATACTGCTAAGGATCTGTGAAAGGAAAGAATGTAACTAACAGATATATCCTCTATGATTGAAGAAACCAAAGCATTCTTTTGGTTAGCAAATTGTTTAGACTGATCTCACATAACCTTTTCAGAAACAAAAAGGCCTATCCTGAACCGACAAAATGTTGTTACCTGAACTGATAGTTCAGCAGCAGTTTTGGTTCCAAATTGTTGCTTGAATGGGTTAACCCTACATTAGATACTACACTTTATTGGATGCAGTCAAGTTGAAACATGCATGGTACCAGTATGCCTTGCGAAAAATGAAAAACTACTGAGAGGTAATCCAATACTTAGGAAAAACCAACTTATGGACGTGAATCAACATAACAGCCAGGCATGATTGGGATTGGGAAATTGGCACTTCATAGAACAAAGGAGAAAAGGGCTCTAAGCTAAAATTCCACCAATTCACGGTATTTCCAAGATTAGAATCATTAAACTTTGTCCTATTTCCTCAAAAGAACCAAAAATCATTTGTTCACAGAAACATTTCAAGTATTAAGTTTTAGTTAAGAAATACAGGGAAAACTGTCAGAAGGAAACTTCTTTATATAGCATTTTATTTATCTGCACTCCTATTTATCAAGTTGAAGACACAAAAAGGACCAAAGTTAAACCAAAATATTGCTCTCAACAAGACCAAATCTTTTAAATGGGATATTAAAGCTTCATTGCAACAGGCCGAGTACCAAGGATGTACGCATGCTTGTCATGAATAATCAGTCTACCACTTGAAGGAAAGAAAATAGACTAATATTTTATTTCCAAGTATGATACTATGGAGTGTTGTCATAAACATAGAAATAATAGGTTCTGCTAAAATGAAATCGGCAATAGCTCAAGGGAACTTACAAAGTTAGAAAACAGAGAGTATTTATATAGATGAGTAGGATCAATAAATAGGCAACGCCTCAAATTCAAAAGAAAGGAACTAGGGCAACTGCAAACAGTACAAAAACTGGAGAAGACTGACATTTGAAAAAAAAAAACAGACTAGTTGTAACTGAAAAAAGAAGAAACTAACCTCCAAAAACAGGAAAAAAAATGGAACTCTTTAAAGAACTCTTCCATCCATGCCATCAAAAAGACCAGACCACATTCCCTTAACTGGTGGCAATTGAGCAACGAAAGCATTCCAAGGAGGATAACCAACACCGCTGCCACGGACACGACCATCCAGGCGTAGAGATAGATACCTGTAGAATAAACATACATAAGCAAATATCCAACAAGGAAGCACTGCCCATACTTCCATGACCAAAAAGAAAAAGGGTTATTTATAAAAGGTACACATACACAGGTGATTCAGGGGATACACCAGCCAAATTCTTTTGCTCATCTAGCCACCTGTCATTAAAAATATACAAGTTATAAGAAAGAGAGAGAGAGAGAGCAAAACTAGAAGAAAACTAGAAGCATTTTGCTAATGTAATTTCTTACTTTGACCAATCAGAAACATAGATAGGATTCAGCTGCCAGAGTCGTTTCCTTTTGGCAGTAACATCCTTCATCTCCTCACTCTCATCAAACTCAAAACTTGGTAAATTCCCATCTGTAGCAAATGGAACCACAAGCACCCCTCTATCCAAGAGACTCTGAGTGAAAGGTTCACTAAGTCTAAAAGACTCCAAAATATAGGATCCAGGGCCAGCACAGATTACAAGACGAGCAATACCTCTCAAAGAGTTGACAGAAATTATTCTTTTTTCATCCACACGGAGCTTAAGATTTGAAAGGCTTTCCTCTCTAGAAAGCCTAGCAATTTGTGCTTTCTTAACATTGTTCTCCCTATAATATAGGAATGCAAAAATAGATACTGCTCCAATGTCTATGCCAAGACCTTTTAGAGTGTCTGGGACTTCAGCTGCTCTTGCTGGATTCGTTAATGCAGCTATCAGTTGTGCGGTTGCTATTAGTCCTCCCAAAGCACCACTTCCAATAAAAGCTAGATAAAAGAACATCCGGACTGATCGAAATGGAGAGAGAACTTCACTTCTTATCTTGGCTGTAGAACTGAAGAACAAATAAAAGAATGATTACAAGGAAGCCTCACTTGTATATAGAACCTGATAGCAGAAGCACTGAATAGAAAAAACCAAGTCAGAGAGGAAACTGAGAAGCCATAAATCACATCACGGTTATATCTTAAAATAGATTTCAGGAATGAAAGACATAGAATAACACAACTACACAAGTTTGCATGAAAGGGTTACAGTTTATGATGCCAAACCATGCTCAGAGAGGAAACTGAGAAGCCATAAATCACATCATGGATTACATCTTAAAACAGATTTCAGGAATGAAAGAGATAGAATAGCACAACTACACAAGTTTGCATAAAAAGGTTGCAGTTTATGATGCCAAACCATGCAGAACTATCACTAAATGGCACAAACATTTAGAGCAAAAAAGGGATGGAACAAAGTTTCCTAGATAATATTGGCATATAAAGAAATTTTCTAGAGTGAGGCATTTATTTTTTATATTTTACTAATACAAACTCTTCACATCATTACACCCTTTTAACTCTCCAGTAAGTGCTTCAAAGTTGAATAAATTCATAAGTTTAATTTGAGACTGCCCTCTCAGGTCATACAATTGAGAAAGCTTCATGATCTTCTCTCCAATGTATGGCACAAAAAGTTCAAATCTACCAACACACCGGTTCCACTCCAGAAAAGATGATACACTTTAACAGTATGAAAGGATTCTATTTCATTGGGTTCAGTGTGTAGTTTTCAATAACAGCTGCTTAACGTTTCGGATGTTTTGCAATAGAATTTTAGTCCACCATTATGTAATTTTCTGTTTCCCTATGGGTGATTTGTCAATTGCCAAGTGATGACGGACGAAATGCGGGGAACTACCATTTCTCATGATTCCTCCAGTTATTAACTCGATCTAATTCCATGGTACCTTTATCATTTCCATTTTTGTTATTGATTCCATAGTTTAAAAACCCCAGTCCAGTGATAAAATACCTTTTTTTTTTCTATTTTCCCAACATTTCAATTTCAAATATAGAGTCTGATTACAATTCCAAGTGCCGTAGGTAACCCCACCACAAGAACCTAGCACTCAGAAGAAACTACTGATAACTTCCAGAAATATGGGGCAACACCCAAAAACAAAACCAAGATGTCAAACTCCCAGGTTTTTAGGTGAAGGAAGCTGCCATAAGACCAAAGGGGAATTGGGCTCTGCTAACCAGATGCCTAATTACTAGAGATGCAGCAAAAAATTCTGGAAGTAGAACCGTGCATAAATTTATTTTGAAGTGGTTTTGATAAAGATGGCAATTAGATGCAAAGTCACCCTAAAATTTGAAATTTTCATGTCAGAACATAAAATTATAAACTTCACTTTCACAAAATATTATCTCTTAAGCATAAATTTCTTTTGAAGCGATTTTGATAAAGATGGCAATTAGATGCAAAGTCACCCTAAAATTCGAAATTTTCATATGTCAGAACATAAAATTATAAACTTCACTTTCACAAAATATTATCTCTTCCCATGGAAATGAAAGTGTCCGACCGTCTAGAAGTCACCATATGCCTGGAAGTTGCTGTAAAATTATCTAATTCCAGAGAGTTCAACTCAACCAAAAAAAAAATAACATATCAACTCTCAGATGTAAAACTTGAAAAAAAAAAAAAAAGAACATTTCAACAACCTAAGCATATCCTTTCAGCACTTTGTACTTCTAAAACAGAAATTCACCAAATTCCTAATGAAGCATTGTGCTATTAGTTATCAATTTGCTGACCACCAAAATCTAGATTTTGAAACCATGAATCCCACCAGTGATTACCTATCTATCACACCCAGTTGGTTTTGCCACAATAACTCACAAGCAAATTCATTTCAAACTAATCCTCTTAATTTCAGGCGTTCATCAAGCTTAATCCTGATTACCACCCAAATGTACACACCCCATTAACCATAGTCAATTCATACAACACAGAAAAAAAAAACAAAAACAAAATCCCCATCTATTAACGTAACATTCTACATTCCGATTTTGCAATTCTGTTACTAGTTTCATTTCACAGTCTGATTACCCAATTCAAAATTGAATAAAAAAAACCAAAAATGAAGAACTCAGAAAAGAAAGAAGGAACCCACCTGATATCAGGAGGGGAGGGCTTGTTAGCAGCAGAGCAAGTGGCGGAGGAAGATTTTTGCTTCTTGGAGTGAACCACACTGTATATCCTATTATTACTAATATCAGTAAACAAATTGTTCTTGTTATTGATAATTTGAAAACTAAAGCCGAAATAATTATAGTTGGTTTTACGATAGGAAAAGAAAACGGGAAGTCCAATATTAATATTGTAAGAAACATGCGCCATGAAAGAAGCCATGGCTGCTGGTGCAATTAAAGTTTTGAAGTTCGAACTAGGGAGTGTTTATTTGTGCAAGAATCTATGAAAAACTAAAAAAAAAATCTGTTGGGTTGTTGGATGATGGTTATAGCGCCACGCCAGGCTGATATTCTTCAACAAATGCCATACCATCATCATGGCCATGGGCTGAATCTTGAAGAGCTTATCTGATCTTAAGCCCAAAAGTTAAATGGTGGGCTGCTTGCTCAGTCATTGAACACATCCGGTGTATATACGGTGGCTAAGACTATAATCATCTGATCATAGCATAGATTTTTTTCTCAAAAATATAAAAAAAAAACTTATTTTTCTTTTTTTAAAATATTTAATTTTTAATTTTAAAAATATCCCATTTTCAAATTTATATGCTTAATATACTGAAAATATATTCTGTTTTCAAAAATATATATTCGTATATAATATATCTAAGCATCATGAGGAGAAAGTTTCAACTGCTCATCATCATCGGCTCTCCAGCCCTACATTTTTGTCAAGTCTACTCAAATAAAAAATTAGGGATAGTTACATAAATAATTTAAAAGCTGAAAAATTATAAAATATTATGTGAATAAAAAATCTACAAAAATATTGTATGAAAGAAAATTTTTTCAAAAGACGAGATATACGTTGAATATTTTAAATATATATTATTGTATGAATGAAAATTTTATCAAAATACGAGATATATGTTGAATATTTTAAATATATATTATAAAAAATGAAAAAATAATATTTTTGTAAATTCAAACTTGTAAAATTGTAAAAAAAATAATGAGGGTACGAAGGAAACAAGTAATTTTCCATATAATTTTTATCCAAAAAATATTTATAACAGTCATAAGTGAGAGCAAAAATTTTTCATTAGCAATTTAGTAGAGTCAAAAAAAGCCTGTCAGAAGAATATAGTGATAATAATAACAATAATTACTATTATTATAATTGTAATTATATAAGAAACTTGATGCCCAATCAATGGCGTGAACCAGAAATTATATAAAGGAGAGATAAATTTTTTAAAGTAAAATAAATTACTTAAAATTGAAAATAAAATTAAATATTTAATATTATAGTAAATTTTAAATTTTTTTTATATTATTTATTAAATTTTAAAAATTAATTAAACTTTTTATATGTCTTCTATTTAATTTTTGAATATATTAACTTAGAGAATTTTATTAAATTAAATTTTATAGGAGAATATTAGTTTTACCCACTTCATAATTAAATTATAAAATTTTATAGGGGAATATTAGTTTTACCCACTTCATAATTAAATTATAGAATTTTAACATTAATCTAAATATGTAATCACAAAACTCTAAATGCATACTAATTAAAAAATAAAAAATATATATTGTGTAAAAAAGTCAATAATTTATATATATAATTATATATATTTATAATTTTATATAACTATAAGTTATATTTATTTTTATAATTATAATAATGTAAATTATATGTATATATTATAATTATGTTAATTATATGTAAAAATTATAAATTATATATGTAAATTATAATTATGATAATTATATGTAAAAATTATAAATTATATTTATAAATTATAATTATGTTAATTATATATAAAAATTATAAATTATATATAAATTATAATTATATTAATTATATATATATATTATAATTACATAATATAATTATAAGTATAAGTATAAGTATAATTTATAATACATAACTTATATAATTTATATATTTATACATATATTTATATGTATGTATATGGACATATGGGATGGGAGGAAGGGTCCATTCCCTCCAATGCCCAATCATAATTTATCACTATAAATAGTTAGAAATTGAGTTTTGGCAAAGTAGAGAGGAGGAGGAGAAAACAAAATGGAACAAGTGAAGTTGATAGGAGCTTGGCCTAGTCCTTTTAGTTACAGAGTTATTTGGGCTCTGAAACTCAAAGGAATTAGCTATGAATACGTAGAAGAAAATCTATTTAACAAAAGCGATTTGCTTTTACAGTATAACCCGTTCACAAAATGATCCCTGTGTTAGTTCACGGCGGAAAACCCATAGCTGAGTCCATTGTCATTATCGAGTATATCGAAGAGACCTGGCCAAACAATCCCTTGCTCCCCCCAAGACCCGTACGAGAGAGCTATGGCTAGATTCTGGACCAAGTTTGAAAGGGACAAGATATTTTCTCTAATAATCAAAATTATATTTGAATTAACTATCAAAGTTTAGCTTGGTGATTAAGATGCTTGTTACTTCTATTTAGGTTTCGAGTTCGAATCTTAAATCCACTCGAAACTTAAATCCTCCTTGCACACATGTAATTAATAAAAAAAAACCCATGTTTGACTTAAATTGCTAATTTATAAACAATCTGAATGCTGCAGAGCCCAATTTTCTTTGCTTTCTTTCAAACTGCGGGAGAACAGCAAGATAAAGCAATAAAAGAAGCAAAAGAAGTGCTGAGAATCTTGGAAGAGCAAGGACTTGGGAACAAGAAATTTTTTGGGGGTGAAAAGATGGTATTAGCTGATATAGCCTTTGGATGGATAGCTGGCTGGTTTGAAGCTATGCAAGATGCAGTTGGTGTTAAGTTGCTGGAAGCTGACAGCTTCCCTCGTTTACAAGCATGGATCAAGAATTTCAGGGAAGTTCCTGTCGTCAAAGAAAACCTTCCTGTTTATGAGACAATGTTGCCTCATTTCCGACGTCTAAGAGAGACGTTTATTGCATCAGAAACATCAAAGCCAATAACAATAGATTGTGATTCTGTATTTTAAGAAATGTTACCAAAAGCATTTGCCCAAAATGAAGAGAGAAACACTTATGTTTAAACTCAAGGGGAAAAAGATGCAAGTGTCAGGGCAAGAAAAAGAACTGCAAATTATTCATTTCATACAAGAAAGAGTACATTCGTTGTACCTCTTCAAGGTTTCTAACCACTAAAAAAAGGTCTCAGTACGACGATGTAAAAATAAACTTTAAAGAGTTCAATGTTACAATCAAACTGAAGATATCAATATAGCGTTGAAACGTAAATCTCTGTCAATTAAGTTAAAAATACTGTTTCAAGAAGTAGGATCGTCGCACGTCTTCTTAAGATATCCAAGATTTGAAGGGAATTGGATTCCACAACAATAGTAAAGAATGACGATGATTCTATCCCTCTGTACTTTTAGCATCAGCTTCCAACAACAAAGGTTCAAGTTCCCCTTTCCGGTACAACTTCACAGTATCTGTATTAAGAATATAAGCAATATTACTAATTGAAACAAATTTTAGAACATAGCATTTGGTCCTGAGCAAACTACAAAGAAAATATCAATGCCTACATAAAACTGATACCAAATTCAAGGTTAACAATGTTATAATAACAGGAGCAATTCCAAAAAAAATTAAAGGTCAAATTAGTGCATGTTGCGTCTAGAACCACCTTTCTCCTGCAGATTACTGATAATATCATACAAGTACAATCACATAAAATAAGGTGAATACAAGTCCAATAACAACTAATAAAGATTTTACCTGTGCAACCTCCAATGTGTTGGCCTCCTGAACATCAAGGTCAAAAAGAATTAGAGCATTTCTTAGCATTGAGCATCCGAGTAAATAGACAGGAGAAGGCACAATTTAATATCACAATTCTCAATTCACGAGGCAAAAGAAATATATAAAAAGAGAGGAAAAGAAAGGAGGAAAATCTCCATGCTTTTTCCAGATACCTCTGCTATGATTCCTGTGACTCTGTGGTGTAGGTCATATGCAATGAATCCTTAATGACCAGGCATAATCAAAAGAAGACGAAACACAAAAGTATCTTCCGAACATTGCAATAACAATTTGGATTCCAAAGTGCACCCTCTTGGATGCCATTGAAAAAAGAAATAGTTATTTAGGTTTTTTGAAGTTTTCTTTAGTGGAATGCATCAAATGCATCCTGAAAACAACTTTTAGTTTGCAACAGTATCTCAAACACCAAAGACAAATAGACCCTGGGATAGGCCTCAAATTAGATCGGTGGAAAAGTTTGGAGGATAACCTTCATAATAAGCTTATAGCACACATTCCAGAACATACCAATTTGTATTTGGATGTACTTTATGACCAGCACATCATAAACTTCTTTTAAGAGTTAGTGACTATGGTTCTGCTAAAATGATTGAGCATACAGGTTTCTTATAAAGCTTAAAAGTACTCCTGAAAGTCTAAAAATGCAAGAATTCAATTCAATTCACTTTGAACAATTCTCATGTTTATAAGCCTCTTAAGTGATCAAATTTAAATTCTGAAGGGTGACAAAGCATATTTTGCAAGTTCCGAAATTCACTCCAAAAGCAGAATGATTCTGCGGGATTTTAATTGGTTGAGTTTAGTGGAACCCATCAATGGAAAACGATAAACACCCTCAAAAGCAACTTTGCCTGAATGCAAATAGAGATAATGAGGGGAAAATTACATAAATTTAATTAACATATCAATTATTTCAAATGCTGCAGTTTAATTGAACACAATCATTTTGAAAATTGCCCCAAACACATGAATCACAAATCATTTCAAATAGCTTTTAATAAAAGAATTGAAATATATTCTATCACATGATATGTGCAAAACAGTGTATAAAAAAAAGTGCTGAAGATTATTGCTTTCCACTTGAAACAATCATCTAAATGTACCATATCAGACGACAAAAACATTTAAACCAATAGCGAATTAGTCATTCTATAGGGACGATAATAGAGAAAACTTAGCACATGAATAATAAAAAACACATTAACCTAGATAAATTCATTTTTCATCTACATTTTCACTTTTCCTACTCATGTTCAGGTGTTTCAGGAATTCACATGGACTCCCACCTTTTTCTCACTTAAAACAACTGGCAAGCATAAGATATAATCGTGCCAGCACAAAATTGATGTCCAGTGTCCAGGTATTAATTTTTATGAGCACATCAACCACCAAAAATTTGCAACATCTCACCTTTGACTGTGGTATGTGATCAAATCGACATTTGACAAGTTACAGAAACTTAGCCTCTTAGAGGCCCCATACTTGAAATGTGGCCATAGCAAATAGGATTAAAAAAAAAGACTTACCCATTTTCCAATAAATGAAATACAATATTCTTTTGTGAAGCTCCCACAGGTTGGGACAAAATGAGAGCCACAAGCTCTCGCACATTTTACAAGTCATATTTTTGCACATGCTAATTTGCATCAATATAGAATTTCAATTCACCCATTCAATAGCAAATAATATAGAGAGGATCCGCAATACTAGTTTGCTTATATGCAAAAGTTAAAGAAAAGAGGCCTGAAATTCATTCTTTAATAGTTTTCTAAGGAATCTCCTTCTCCAATAGCCCTTAATTTGCCACTTCCATTCCTTGATGATATAGTTCGCAATAAATTAAGATTAAAAAGTTCAAAAGAGATACATACCAATGAATACATTTGGAACAGTGTGTTGGCCGGTAAGTCTTTCCAGTACTTTCTGTATCTGGGGTCCTTGGGGGCCTGAAAGAATTTCAAAAGATTCAAATTCCTCTAAATATTCAATGTATATTCAATTTGAAAACCAACAAGAACATGTCAGAAAATTGACAAAAAGGATAATGGTATTAAATGTCATGTCTGGCTCCTGTTAAATGGGAAATGACTATTATAAGCATATCTATCCTAACCATTCTAGAAATTGCAAATAAAATGGAACATCCAATGTAAAGTGGATCATAAATCCCAATGATAATTCAATGTGGAAAATAAAATTATAAACCGATTTATAAAACATAAGCAGAAAGTTCAAATACCCAGTTCGTCTAATTCAATAACTAATGGCTCCGCACCAAGCTTCTTGAACAAAGCTTTCACCTCAGATGAATACCTTGAAGGAAAAAAAAAATTCCAACAACAATAGTTTAATTATCTTCCAATTTCACAAAGAAAAAAAAATTGCATCCTAGAATTAAGAAATTGCAAAAAGGGGGAAATTTACGTGGAATTTAAAAATTTTGAACTCACGAGCACCAAGTTTTGGAGTAAACAACAACTGGGTTTTCAGCAACGGTCTTCTTGACACTCTCTTCAAGCCTAGAACCAAACGAAGAAGAAGCCATGGCTCGAACTGAGATGATTCCACGTCTTGTTGAGTCATTGGTAGAAAGGATCGTGCTTGTTCCAGTTTTGATTCCACTATTGCTTAGTGAAAAAGAGCAATTGGAGAGATTGCAGAGAGGAGAGAGAGCGCGAGAAGATTTGAGAGAAAGAGGAGTGAGATTAGTGAGATGAGATGCGATTGCCATTTTTTTTGGGGGCGCTTCTTCAGTTTTGGTCCTTTTCTGTTGGCGATTGCGAGCGATTACTGATTAGTTTTGTTCCCTCTGATTTTCTGGTTGGGTCACTTGAGCAGAAAATTTTCCTTTTTCCCGCAAATTTTTGGATTTTAAGGATTAAATTAAATACTTAAACAAACTTGGAGTACGCTTAAAATTGCGAAATCCTTTTAAGAAAATTTTTTTTGCTAAATTAGTCAGTGTGTGTTTTTGTGTATTATTGTGTGAAAAAAATAATATACGGTTGTATTTTGTTATGGTGTGAAGTTCTTCAGGCCTTTTGGATTTAGTTCACAAAAAATTACATCCTCTACTCTTAACAAAGATTTACCTTTCAAATATACGGACACGGAATTTTTTTTTTCTACTCTTATTTTTGTTTTTATTTTATTTATATTTTTTATTTAAAAAAAGTTAATATCATATTTTTAATATAAATATAAAAAAATAAATATATACATAATATATATAAAATGCATATTCAACAATATAAATTACATCTATAATATATTTGCAACAAATCAACAATACATCTACATAATATTTTTAATATTTATTTAATTTTTTATTCTCATAATATTCACATAATATCCAACTGAATCGGCTTAAAATGCATCAGATTAGGCAGGTTTGGTCGGACTTTAAAATTTTGCACAACCATAGTTTTGATGGATGACACAAAATAACTACTGGCTAGGGCTAAGTTTCTTCTTCCACTATATAGATAGAGATTCTCCTCCTTTACATTATTTTCTAATAAAAAAACTCTTTCATAAATTGTTTGGAAATAAAGAGAAGAGAGAAAAACCATTAATCCATATACCAGTAGGGAAGAAGAAGAATCAGTTGCTGAAAAAATGCGCATCACTACTAGAATTTCCCTCTATAGAATTTTGAAGGCAGAAAAATGCATGTGCATGACCATGCAGGTGGTTATGCGCACGCTCATACATGATTCAAGGACTAAAGATCTTGGGCACAGTGACGGAATTAAGAATTGAATTAGAAGGGGCAAATTTTTTAAGCTAAAAAAATTTCAGTCTAATTTAAAAATAAAATTGAACATTTAATATAATAGTAAAATTTAGACTTTTGTTATAAATTTCTATAAAAAATTTTCTTTATCAAAATTTTATATTATTTATTAAATTCTAAAATTTATTAAAGTTTTTACGTGTCTTTTCATTTTAATTATTGGATCTATTAATTTGTTTATAAAATTTTATTAAACTAAATTTATAAAAATACTATTTAAAATGAGAGAATTAGTTTTATCCCATTCATAATCCAATTGTAAAATTTTAGCATTAATTTAAATATTAAATCACAAAACCCTAAATACCCACTAATTAAAAAATAAAAAAAAAAGATATATATGTACTGCAAAAAACTAATAATTTATAAATTTTTTATAGAAAAAATATTATTATTTTTATTATTATTATTATTATGGGTGGGAAGGGAAGGGGGATTTATTACCCTTCCATAACCCCACCTCACTTGCCACTAGGCATAGGCCTTGGACAACGCTTAACTCAACAATATCTGATCAGAAAAGGATAATTACTACAACTGAGATCTTCTACATTTTTAGGATAAAGATATACTACAAATTTTGGAAGATATTAGAAGTTTCTCTTGAACTATGATTCCTATTTTAGGATAATGATGACTATTATTTTAGAATATTCATTGTAATTAATATTTTTATTTTTTTTCTTAATTATAGTTGAAGTAATATTTTATTTTTTTTTCAGACGTCATTTAAAGGCAGCAAACCCTAAGAACAAAAGCAGTTTGGATTTACATATTTTCTTCATTCTTAATTCAAGTTTTCTTCATTTAAATCATGTGCAACTAATTTATAATCGGTTGGAGGGTAATTAAGATTTTAATTCACAAAGGATTGTAAGATCTAAATAATTTTTATATGGCTTAATTATATTATTATTTTGTTATTTGTTTAATAGGGCCTACTGTTCAATTAGTTTAATAATATACTGTCAATCTAAATACTTGAATCAATATTTGTTCTTGTTATTTTAATAATTAGTAGTAATTAGGTGTAAAACTAAAAAAAAACATATTATCCAACTTAAATAAATCACACGGTTGAATTTGTTAGTTAGAATCAAGTTATTTTAATTTTTAAAGTTGTTAGTAAATTAAATTCTAAAGACGTTTCTATAGGGTCATTTAATGGCAAGAGTTAACTAGCGAGAGTTTTCTAATTAATTTCATAACTAAGAAAGAATTGACTATTGTGAGCGTCTTTAACGATTAAACTAATTTATTAAAAATTAGGATGAACTACATTTGCATCTAAGATCAATCCAAGAATTGAAACCGAAGTTATTCCTTCAACTGAAATTATTCTCATTAATATTTTATATATTTTATTTGTTGCAATTAATTTAAATTTATAATTTTCAGTTTTAATTTAAATTTAGTTCTTAATCATAAAAATTCCCCTTATTTAATTTTCATTCAAGCTTTAATTTGGTTTTTTTTAAAAAATTTAATTAAGTAGTTAATTTCTTGTGTATTCGACTCTATTTACTATTATTACAATATATTTTGTGCATGAATAAGAATTTAATTTTTATAGTTTCGATACCTATTAAATTTAGAATAAAAGGTATTTTACTTTCATTGACGCATCTTCTAATAATCTGATCAGAATAATATTTTTATAAATATGGATCATCCCAAATTTAATATTTAAATTCTCTCTTAATTTCATCATTTTCAGCTAACTCATGGATCATAACTAAACTTAAGCATAGAATCAAGTATATTATAACAAGAACTATCAAAGAATGTTAATGCGACATTTAGATGAGTGAAAATCTCATATTTAAGGCTACAATAAAAAATTTTATTCTCCTTTTCAATAATGTAGCTGTGATTTAAGAGAATATATTATTTTGAAGTAAATATATAGATTGATGAGTCAAAAACTTGAATTATATATTGAAAAAACACAAAAAAAAAAAAGAAGAAGAAGAAGTAAAACCTAGAAAAAGGAATAAGCATAACAACGATAAATATGACCAAAGTTTTAAGAAATGCACATCGAGAAGGTAACTTTGTTTTCTCTTATCTAAGTATTTTTGTCAAAATGCTAAACTGATATCTATATACATGCATATATTGCCAAGTAATTGTCTCTGTCAAGTGTCAAAGGAAACATGACATCTTGTGCACTTGACAAATTTAATTTCTTATTGGCCAATTTAATGACAACCTATTTGCATAAACTTTATTAGAAGTTTAAAATTTTCTTTCTTTTTTACATTTGAGATAAATAGGGTAAATTGCAACTATAGAAGAAGCAAACCTAAAAAAAAATCCCTAATCATAAAACAATTATAAAATATTAAAAAAATGAATATTGATGAAATCCATCACTAATTTTAACATCATATGTGCATACATAAGAAGAGGAAAATCAAGAAATAAAATGCGGAAGCTCTGTAGAGCTATCAGATAATGAGTCGGCAGAGTGCAAGAGAAGGAATTTTAGAGATTTTAAAAAATAAAAATTAAAAAAAAAACAAACAAACACTACCTTTCATAAAAATCTCTAATTTCATTTTCTCTCAAACTATTCTCTCTCTACCAAATAAAATTGCTCAAAAATAGGTTTATGTAAATTAAACCCTTAAATTTAACATGAAAAAAGAAAATCAAAACATAGGAAAAAAATCACAATCCAATAATAAAAGTATCATGCCAATTGATATAAAACAAATGAAAGTGAATAGAAGTGATACACACCAAAAAGAAAAAAGATAAGAAAATCAAAGAAAAATGAAAGAAATGGCTCACAATAGGAAAAAAAAATTGAAAAGTTGCAACAACCCCCCCAAGGGAGCGTATGAAGCATTAACAATATGCAAAGAAAATATTACTCTTAAAAAAAAAAAAACAAATGATGTAATTTTCATCATGGGTTTTGAAAAAAGAAACACCCAAATTAGTAATTTGAAATTTCATTTAGTGCAAGTGGACTCACTCATCACACAAAAACTAAAAAATCCTTTTAAGATTAACCATTTTATATTAAAAATATAAATAATTTAGAGACAAATCTGACTTTTCATAAAAGTAAAAATTAAATTGATATGTATGATTCATAAGAAATAAGTCATGAATTATTGTGTTTATGATAACATATAATAAGATCATTTAATTATAAATTAAGGCATAATAAATGAAAAAAATACTATATGAATATATTTTCTAATTTTTAAATAAATTATTTTTTTCTATCATTTACAAATCAATACGATTTACAATTACCAAAATAACTTTCTATGAAAGTCAAAATAATAATTTTCTTAAAAAAAATACAAAATACAAAATTAATTTTTGTAAACGGGCCCATAAGCTTTTTTGGGATGGGACCTGGGTGTGATACAAGTCCAACAGTATACTTACTGATTAGTAGCTAGAGATTTTTATGGGCTTAAGAATCCATCCAATTTTGAGAAAAGAGGACAGAAAACTTACAAAATTATCATAAAAAATAATTTTTTTTTCAAAAATATGACTGCTAAAAAAATTTCAAAAAATATGCCAAAAAATTAAGAAATTACAAAACTGTGGAATGCTGTCATCCTATAAAAACTTCGTGATTTTTGGACTTGTATATAGTGGATATGTTATATAAATGTTATAATTTTTTTTTAAAAAAAAAATTGAGTTTTGTATCAAATATTATTTTGTAACATGATAACTTTAAGAAAGAATAGCACCATTTTATAAAAATTTATTAAAGAATCTTAATAACATCTTATTATATGTTATAAATATATTATATATATATTGTGGATATATTATATTATAGTCTTTATAGACATGAATATGTCATATATTTATTACGTATATATTGTCCTTTATTCTTTATATCTTTTATATCTTTTATATATTATTTAATTATAGTATATATGTTATAAATATGTAATCTTCTAATTTTTATATTTTGATTAACTATAGTATATATATTATAAAAATATGTGTATATATTATGGATATATTGTATTTCAGCCTTTATATAAAAATAAACAATATAAATACAAATCAAAATGAAATAAATATAATTCAAAAAATAAAATATATTAATTCAAAAATATAAATTGATTAAAATAATAAAAAAATTACAAAAGAAAAAAAAAATCATTTGAAGCATTTTATTGAATATGTAAAAGGCAATATAATTTAAGATTAAAAAACCTCTAACATTACAGTTAAAGAACACAAATATCAAAAGAAAAAAAGAAGAAGGAAAAGTTACAAACACAATAAGGCAATTAATTTTTTATATTCCACTTTGAAATTTTGCTTAACATGTTTAAAATTAGGGATATGGAGATTAGTTTTACAACTTTTAAGGATATGTACAATCTTAGATTCCTCAAAACATATGACAGTGGGAAATAATCTTCGAGAGCAAACAGTAAAGTAATGAAAATAAGAACAAAAAAAGAGCAAAGGAAAAAAGAAAACTAACGAGAAGAAGAAAACATAAATATAAAAAAAAAGAAGAAAACATAAATATAAAAAAAAGAAGAACAAAATAATGTAAAGAGTAGTGAAAGAACGGTATTAAAAACCGTATATTAGAAAAAAAAAATAAAAGAAAAAGGTAAAAATGAAAAATAAGAAAGTTAAGGATGAAAAAAGAAAATATATACAATATTTTTAAAAATAAAACTTAAAAAACAATAATTCATGCAATTTTCTCAAAGAGGAGTTTACATGTTATACCCATTTTGTTTTTAGTTTTTCCATGGAATGTTTTTTCCTCGAATTTATATAGAAGTTATTGATTTTTTTTTTCATTTACCTAACAACAATCCAATTTTTCTTTTATCTGTTTTTTAGTTATTTATTTATTTTATTTATGAATAATTTTACTATTCTCACATTTACAACATATACATAAGATACATAAATATATATATAATATATATACAACAAACACAAACATTTATACAATTTAATTAAACAATATATAAGAAAATCTATATTTTTATCATTGTAATTTAATGTATTCGAAACTTATACATAATACGCACAATATATATAGATATATACATAATATATACATAATAAATTTAAATACACATAATATATACATGACTAATTTATTTATTTTTTTATTTTACATACATATAACATTTACAAACATATACATAATATACATACAACATATATATATTATACACACAACATACATGCAACATATAAATGATAAGCTTAATTTTTTTTAACTTAATTTTTATATGTATAATATGTAAAATTTATTTAAAAATAAATTTATTAAATTTATTAAAATATTTTTATATTTTTAAAAATAAATTCATATTTTTAGTTTCTTATAAATTAATATTGCTCTCTTTATGTGAACATTTCTTTAGTTAAAAACTATTAAAAATGATAAGACACAATTAATTTCAAGCCCCACAACAAGAATTTTCAATTAAAAGCTATAAAAAAAACTTTATAACTAATACGTTTTTTTATTTTAAAAAATGATGAGAAGTAAATAAAAATTTTCCTTTATAAAAAATCAATACAGTTTATATGTTGAAAATGAAATTTGATATTTTATTTTTATTCTTTTTATTAGAATATATTTATTTATTATTAAATTTTTTAAAAAATAAAAATTAAAGTAAATATTGTTTGAAGTGAGGAAAGAGTTATTTTTATAAATAAAAAAGTTTTGAAGTATTTTTAAATTTTTTTTTTGAAGTTTTAGTATTTTTGAAATTGATTTTTTTTAAAGATAGTTATGTAAAAAGGCTTTCGAAAAATTACACCCATTTTGTACAAGGTTCCGAGGAAATTACGTAAAATATTTTTTTTTTTTTGAAAATATCATATTTATATTATTTTATTTTTTACAATTGTACATATTTAAATTTATAAAAATATTTCTTTTTTATTTTTACGATATAACTTAAAATATATTGTATTTTTATACATATAATATTGTTGTCAATTTTTTTATGTACACAGTGTTTCTATAATTCTTTTTCTGTTTTTTCAAGAAAATTATAAAATAATCTTGTTTTTACTTATAATTAAAATTTGGGTTGGATTTGGAAAACATAATTAATAAGCCCGATTTATCTGATGCCCAGGTTTCCCAGCAACCTAATCTATAGAGTTCATCCTACAGCAAGTTCATGCTCAATGCTTGTCACTTTCCTTGTTCTGTTACATCTCGGCAATTGCTTGAATGGATAGCCTTTTATTTTGGGACATTCTCAAAATTTCCCCTGAAATACTGTTAAAATCTCCATTTTTATTCTTTTTCTTATTATTCTTCTCGTTTTCATCATTTATCAAATTATGAACATTGTGTTTTTCGGGCTGTTCGAAAATTCTCTGGACATGCGAGGCATTGTATCTACTTCAGGATGCAATTAGATCGTACTTTCACTGTTCTTTTTCCCTGAAACTTACAGTATAGTCAGAGATAAGTGTGAAAGGTTTTACAATTTCTCCTGTTTAATAGTTCAAGTTTGAAAACCTGAAATGGTTCCCTGATGCACCCTCTTGGCAAGACAAGAAATCTGTGAGGCCAGCCTTGTTGCTTGGTCATAGCTGGCTTGTTTTGGGTTTAGCAAGCAGCCTCATGCTCCAATTGTATATATTGTCCACCTTAACACAATTTATGATTCAACAATATAATGACAATCACTCTGTCATAGTCCTACCTGTACAAGAATAGGGCGGCCTTTGACAACTTATCTTGTCAAGAGTTTATGGCTGCCTCGTTTTGATGAATTGGGTTAAAAGATTGTCGATTTGCTTGGTGTGTTATTAATTTGCAAGGCAATATTTAGTTTTATTTTAGAATATTGGATTTTGACATCTCAAGCATCTTTACAGTAGTCTGGGTATCATATCAAGGATTGTGGTGACAAAATCAATGTTTAAGGATCATTTTGTCATCAGAGTTAGGATCACATCCTGATGTTCATGGCAGAATGGAGTTCAAGACAGGAAAATGATGCACATGAAAAAAAAAAAGAGAGAAAGAAAGATTGGACAACTAGTTTTGGAGTTAGTTGTCAAATTCTTGGAAATTAATTCTTTAAGAATGACAGAGAGAGAATGCTATAGTTACATGTAATTATTATTATTATTATTATTATTATTATTATTATTATTATTATTATTATTATTTGTAACTTGTCTTCAGTTGAAATTCAATTTAAGACAACTCTAAGACCATTAAATGAAAAACGAAAAACCCAATTTTGGATCTATTGTCTTGGAAAATATGTATTATAGTGTTAGTGCATGTCTCAGTGTGCGTTAATTGATATTTATATTTTTTTTTTCTTTATAAAAAAAAAGTGAAATCATGAAACTCTTGGCTAGGAAGATTGGTTAATAAAGAATTCATTAACAACAAGACACATAAAATGAGCAATAATCAACTTTCTGCTGTGCATAGAATGATTAGGGGATGTGAAATATCTAAAAAAATAATTAAATAAGGAGAAATTTTATATTAATTTGTGATGAAAAAACAGACAACAGAAAATTTTCAACTGGTACTTATGCGTATTGTTTGGTTTTGAATGTATTGTAATGGAAAAGGGGTCCATTATGCAGCATAACCATTACATTAAGATTAAGCAATATCTAACTGCACTTAAGACTTAAAAGTACTAAAAATGTAGTGTGCCTTGTACCAAAGTAGTACCTAAAGCGTACATTAGAACTTCAGGAAAAGAAAATATGTATTTAACAATAAATTGTAAAAGTTTTTATATGATCCATCCAAATAATTAGAAGAGCATAATCGAGATATATTAATTGACATTTGAAATTTAATTTGATAAGATATGTGAAATACAAACAACATAATATTTGAAATATTTTCAATTTGAATAATAATAAAAAAGAAAAACCATCAATTTTAGCCATAACTTTGCTCATTTTTTTAAAAATTTTATTCTATTTTTAAAGTTGCATAAATTTGATATGTCAACTTTTCATTCTATTATAAATCTAGTTAATTTTTCATGATGTTGAAATTAAATCAACCTCTGAAGAGATTAACTAGATTTATAATAAAATGAAAAATTGAATATATCACATTGATATAACTTTTAAAGCATAATAAAATTGAAAAAGTGGATAAAGTTGTTGATTTAGATTTATAAACCATTCAATATTGTATTATAATACTCGAATTTGATTCAAAATCAACTTGATTTAACAATAATTGAGTTGAATTTAAATACTTATAACAAGAATAACTTGATTTATTTACAGCTTTTAGAGAATGTGATTAAGTCTCCATCTTTAAACATTTTCAAAAAATTAAGTGGATGAACTCTTGATAGTTCAGGAAATGAGAGCTTGTTAGATCACATGATAGTGTCTAGTAGGAAGCAAGGCCAGTGCACCTGCAGGAGCCTGGAGGGAAGAATCACTAGGTTAAGCAAAAGCAGATATTGGATTATCATAAAAATATGAAAGAGATGGGACCCTGATTTTGATATTATGGTAAGAGAGAATGGTGACCATCCCACGTGTTGCATTTACTCTTATTTTAGCACTGATGTCCAGTTGAAATCATGCACATGATCCAAACAGAATCTGGACATAATTCTATTTACTGGAGCTGTTAAGAAGCAACCAAGTTTTGTAAAAAATTAAACTGGGTTTTTGCTGATTTTTGTGGAACTGGAAAAAAGAATTGATGGGCCATTGAGTTGGATATCGAAACATAATTTTTTTTGTAGTTTCTGAATGATTAGCATGGGGCTCATGTGCGCTGTTTTTAGGCTTCTGACAATTTCGAACTCAGTGAACTTTGTCTGTGTGGGCGTTCTTTCTTTCTAATTAGACCCCTTTTTTTCTACTACAATGACAATGATTGTTTTGTTATTGAACTCTTGAAAATCTTGTTTTCAGAACTTCTTGGAGGAGGCTCTGTTAGACTGTTACATGTATCGCTTTCTTGATAATTTTCTTGTTAAGATTTCATAGTCAAATCTCGAAAATAGCTATCCCTTATCAACATGCAATGTGAAAAGTTGATTGCTCACTAGAGTTATAGCTAATCCCTTATTCCCTTAACTTCAGTGGCTGAAACCTTATATATAGCTCTTCCAATACTACAAGAGCCATAATCTAAACACAGTGGCGAAACCAACCTTTTTGTGGTGTAAGGTTTCAGCCCACCACCTTCCATTAGTCCACCACCAATACTCTAGTCTCTACAATAAAGTCCTTTCCACCTCAATGAATAGGCATAACTTTTACTTTCATAAGATGATAAGTCAGCTGTATAATTTTTTTCCTAAGTTAGAACATCATGAATTCATGGTAAATTTGCTTTAAAAGGCTGGACCCCTGAATGAAGTTTTAATGTTGGCAAAAGTTATGTCTATGTAGTGGCGGAATCAGATTGCCGAGTAGGATTCCTCACCCCCCAATGTCTGGTTCTATACTGTATCACACTTATTGCATTGGTATATGCTAGTTCAGAAGAAAAAGTTTGTTATTAGAGAAAGAAAAGTAAAAACTTCAGGGGTTGACTAAGTGGATTGGCCTTATTAGAATTAAAAACAAAATTTCTTTTTGAATAGTCCTTTATACATAGTTGAAGGGATATAAACTATAAAATGGTTGTTTGAGGCTGAACTGTATAAAAAAAAAAGTTTATTAAAATCTATAATATAGTTGTTGATGTTATTGACAATAATATATGACTCTGATTTAGATAGAGGCGAAGTCAAACTTTTTAGTGAATGGAAATAAAATAAAAATTTTATAAAAGAGTAATTTATATTGGATTTATTGTTTTATCTTCCTATAGAAATTGAAGAATAGAGGAGTATTTTAAAATTTTGAAGGGACAATTAAGTATTTTAAAAATTTTAAATATATATATATATGATATAATTTCTAAAATAGAAGAGGACATATACTTCTTCTCATGTGAGTGTTTCGCCCCCCTGAATTTATAGCATTAAAGTTCTCAAAAACATTTGTCAGAACATAACATGTTGATGCTCAAATGCCTAATAACCATGCTTTTTTTTTTTTTTTTTACTTCTAGGTAGAATAATAATCTTATATATATATATATATAGCTTAATTATAATACACATCCCTTAATAATTTTGAATTATATTCAGATGATAAAGGAATTATTACACGATATAAAAGATTATTATTAAGAGAAGATTACATTACATACAGTGGCGGACTTATGCCATTTAACAAAATTTAACATTTATAAGTTAATAAAAAGTTTTATACATTAGTACAACTTATCTTTAGCTCAATTGACATGACCCACACCATAAAAAAAAATATATTATTTCAAATTATCGTTTATTATAATTTTTTCTCTCTTTTATTTTTCTTTTATTTTTTTTTAGTCAAAATTTTCTCACATAGTTAGCAAAAATTTTTTCTTCAGCCAATTTTCGTCTCTTTTAGTCCTGTCTTTCTTTGCATAGTTACAAAGAGATTTTATAAGAGCTATCTCTGTATAACATTCTATATATTTTATTTATTTTTTAAAATTTATAAATTTCTATATCATTAGATTTATTATTTATTTTCTATATATATGGATAGCAAATATATGTATAAAATTATAATTGCATTATTCATGAACTATTCATTTTAATTTGCTCCCTAATGATTGTGTTAGAGAAAATTTTTAAGATTAGTTTGTTATTTTCTTTAATTTTTTTAATTATTTATATCATTGATGAGTGAAATTAAGACATATTAATAATTGTTAAATTTATTAGTTTATAATTATAATTATTTTAATTTGCTTCATATTGATTGTGTTTGAAATCTCAATTTGCTCCATGTTGATCATTTTCAATATCTCAATTTGTTATTTTTTATATATATTTTTACATTAATTTATATGATTAAGCATGGGCAGAACCAAGGGGGGCATGGGGGTCTATGCCCCCCCCTGGTTCCTATATACATATACATATATATATATGTATATGTATATGTATATAATTTATAATATTTATAAAATTTATTAAATTTATGTATATATTTATATAATATAATATTTAGTAGTTATATATATTTGTGTGTGTATGTATATTTTTTTTCTTTAAGATTAATTTTTAGTTTTTAGTTTATTGTTTTGATAATGTTATTATTATAATTATTTATAATTATTTTTTAATTTAAAGTTTAATTTTTTAGTTTTAGTGTATAGTTTTAATGATTAGATTAATTATTTTAGAATTTGATTATGAATTAGAATTTAAGTTTTGATTATTAGGTTACTTATTTTATAATTTGACTATGATATGAAATGAGAATTTAAAATTTTATTATTAGGTTAATTATTTTACAATTTGGCTATGAATTAGGTTTAAAGTTTTGTGATTAAGTTAATTATTTTATAAAAAATATTTTACCATATAAATTTATCAAAAATAATTAGTTTAAATATTTTTTTTAAAATATCTCAAAATATATATAAATATTATTTAAAAAATAATATATATTATGTAATTTTTGAAAATAAAATTGAGATATTGAAATAAAAATAATAAAAATTTCAATAGTTTATTATTTAATATAAAAATAAAATTGAATACAAATATTAATACCAATTATTTGTATTAATTTTTTAATATGAAAATAAAATTGAATATAAATTTGTATGTATTTTTTTTGCTTGAAAATTTGGCCCCCTTCGTCGGTGTCCTAGTTTATCCCCTGTAATTAAGGAAATTAAAATATATTAATTAATATTAAATTTATTATTTTAGAACTAAAAACTATTTTATAAGAATTACGAAGAATAAAAAATTTTAAAATATAAATTTAATAATACTACTAAATTTAAAATTTTAAAATACTAATTTTATGTCTTGCCCGCCTCTTATTATATATTATTTTTTAAAAAAAATAATACCTCCGTTTTATTTACATAGGAAAAGTAAGATGAACACGAAAATTAAGGAAATTTTACTTTTTTCATCTCTATTTACTTAAATATCCCTAAAAAAATATCTCTCAAATTAAATTTTTAAGACAAGGGTATAAATAGTATTTTGTCTCATTCCACTTTTCAAAATTTACCTAAAATAGCATATTTTCTATATAAAAAATACACCAAAAAAATTTCCTATATTAATGAAATGGAGGGAGTATCTTTTATGGTTGTATAATATATGTATACATATGAAAGTGTGAATTTTTTTTTTGAAATTAAAAATTAAAATGTGAATATTTTAAAAAATAAATATTTTAAAAAATATTTTAAATTTTTTAGAATATTTTTTAAAGAAATTTCTTTTATTAATTAGATTGAGGTCAGAATTATTAAGTTCAAGGGGCCACCGGGCTAGTTTTGGGCTTCCGTCTACTGCTTCGTATCTTGTCTTTGTGCAACGGCAACCAATTATGGCTCTGAAAATTTAATACATTTTGAGCCACTGGAGTTGTCGTACGGGCGGTCGTAGCGATGGCGTTTCTCACTCAAATCTCAGGTCGAGTCTGACCGCCAGCATTTTTATTTTTGACATTTTTGTTTTATATATAATATTTAAAAAGTTTCACAGACATTTTTGAAGAAATCTATTACTGTAATTTCATCAAAATTAAACATATTTAAGAAGGTGATTAGTGATTATCACATAAATAAGCTCATAAATTTTAGAGCTCTTATGAACCGTACTTAAGCTTTTCTATAATAATAATGCTTTACAGAAAGGCCTTGACTTCAATTTTCATTTTTCTTGGAGAGCTATGTGCTCTATTTATATGCAGCTCTATTTATATGCAGTGGCGAAATTAGACACTTATTGAAGAGAGAGTAATTTTTTCACCGTCAGTTGGTCGTTAGAGATGGAGCTAGTGCATCTCCAGCAATCCCAGCCGTTCCTGCCAGCAGCAGGCGATCTCTGTCTCTGTCTTTCTCAGTTTCTCTTTCGCTCGGGCCAGCAGCGTTTCATGTTGCTAACCCTTTATTTTTTTTAATTTGTATTAAGTGAAATGACGTCGTTTCTCTTAAAACGGCGCCGTTTCACTTAATGAAATTAAAAATATATATATAAGTACCAGGCTGAGAGATTACCTTCAATTTTTCACGTATGCGATATATATCTCGTGTTGCAAAGATCGGTGTTGGACCGAGCGACGAGCCTCCCTATTCTCTTTGTAATACGACTAAGCCTCTCTATATCAGTACTCACTATCGTCGATAAAGGAGAACCGTCAGCCCTCACCCGATCTTCTAGGTCTGCTATTGTTCATATGCAACCATCACAAGCTTGTTTAAGCCTAGGTTGGTCAACTACAAACTATAAAATAAATATATAAATAAATAAAAGGAAGAAAGAATTGATGAAAAAAAAAATAATAAATAGAATAACCACTAAAATATAGTTTAATATCTAAATAGTAAGCTGCTCCAATTCACGTCCTCTGCATTTTTCTCCGCCACGTAATTAGTAAAAAAAAAATAATAAAAAAAGAGAAGGGTTATGTGTAGCCCATCTTGGAACTGGGTATCAATATCATCAAAAGTGGGATAAAAACAAGGCGGCGGGTGTGGTGGAGCTAGGTTTCATTGGCATTCCATGGACCCTACCCATCTGATGATAGATGTTTATGGGCAAGTCCATTTCTTGGAAAAAAAAAAAACTCTGATTATCATTTCAGAAAAAATAAAATGAGGATGATTATATCATTATATGATAGACCAAATAAGATTTCAGGCAGTTCTAGCAAGATGTAAGGTTTAGTTTGCAGTTTCAAATAAAAATGTCTAGTTTCGTGTAATTAGCTAGAGACAGAGACAGAGAGAGAAAGAGAGGGAGAGAATATTCTTTCTTATTTAAACTGTTAAATTAAGGGGGGTGTATTCAATTCAGATTTTAAAAGATTATGTCAGATTTTTTATAATCCATGGATTATGTAAAATCCATGGATTGTTTTAATTCTACATAGACTTTATGAATTCTTTAGGTTTGTGAGAAGATTTGTAGATGGATTTCTATTTATACCAAATATTCTAGAATCCATCACAATCCATTATTCAATGAATTCTTTGAAAATCCATAGAATTTTCAATACCATTGGATTTAGAAGGATATTTTAAAATCCTAATTGAATACCCCGAGATTTTAAATGACTTTTTAAAATCCTAATTGAATACCCATAGATTTTTAAAATACAAAAAAATCTTATAGAGTCTCTATTGAATACATCCCCCTAAGATTGCCAAATTAAGATTAGATTTGATTCTTGAAATTATAATAAGATGTTCAATGCATGAAACTTAATGTGACAACTAGGAGATTAATAAGAAAGAAATTCCCACATTTTTCCTTTAGATTACCTGATTATTATTTGATATTAAATTGGATAGGCTAATCTTGATTCTTGACCTTAATTACTAGTTGTAGTTGGCAAAAGATAGCTAATTTATCAATATAAATTGATGAAAGTAATTAAAAAGATAAGCAAAAATGATTACAAAGAAACAAAAGAAATTGTAATTTAACTTGATGATAAGTAAAATAATATAATACAAAAACTGTATGAAACTGAATAAGAAAAGAAAAAATAAAAGAAAAGAGATAAAAAAAGAAAAAGATGCCTCGTCATCCTCAGTTTACAAAATGCCCAAAAACATGCATATCAAAACTTCTGGGCCATTAATGGAGAGGGCTCTGTCTCAGTGCTATCTGTTTGTTTTCTTCTTCTTGTGTATCATACAAGTTTTTTTTTTATTTTTTTTTCTACAACTAAGTGAATTTTCTGTAAAGTTAGAAACCTTTTTTTTTTTTTTTGGGATTTTGTATTTTGTTGATTAATTATGATTTTAGAACTGTGAAATGCAACGTCTATGGCAAGCTGTAGTTCTCTTCTTTTGTCGCTTAGTTTCATCCTTCCAGACTTTGCCAATATCTTGTGCTATACTTATAGAATCTGAAGATGCACCAGACAGCCCTCTCCTTGTAAACCCAACTGCATAAAGTCCTGAATTTCCTTTCCACCCATTTGGAAATGGTGCTTTTGGGAACCCATTCTGGGAGAAAAATTCGCCTTCCTGTGCATTATGAAACCAAATCAAGATTAGTTCAAAATACTACTTAATTAACACTAATAGTACAAGAATAACAAACAAACAAACAATTAATGAAAAGAAGCTTCTAAAACATTTTTTCCTTCTTTTTTTAAAAAAGAAATCAGTGAAATAAGACAAGAATCTGACAATTTTTTTCTCCAATTACTATTATGGGTATCAAAATAATTTAACTAAACAGAGGAGTTAGAACATATTCTCACCTGAAGCCAAGAAGGGACATTGCTACGGTATCCAGTGGCGAAAACAACTGAATCAATATCAAGAACTTGACCATTAACAAGTTCAACTTGTCCACGTGAAAATTTCTTTATTCCAGGAACAACTTTGATGTTTCCAGATCTGATTTTCTCCAGTGCACCAATGTCCAATACAGGGGTCTTTCCTGTTGTATTCTTAAGCTCAAATGGACCTGTAGATGGTCTATTTAACCCATATTTCTGAATGTTTCCCAGCACTAACCATGCCAAAGTCAACATTAGCTTATCAACAAGCCAAAGGGGTAGCCATTTCATCAACAAAACAGCCAATTCAAATGTTGATTTCCCATAAATTTCTCTAGGCAAAACATGAACCTGCAAAACATAAACATAGAAAGTCTTATTATAATCATGTACTTATACTCGTATTTAAAACCTTTAACAATTTGCAAAAACTGATAATTAATTTTGGTAACTTACCGTACTTCGAACAACCATTGATGGAGAAGCATTGTGGTTGCAAAGATCAAGAGAAACTTCCATTCCAGAATTACCACAACCCACAACAAGAACTTTCTTGCCGCGAAATCTCTCACCAGATTTGTAAAGACAAGCATGAATTACATCACCACCAAACTCATTCAATCCTTCAATTTCAGGCATTACACGCTCAGCATTCTCACCGGTAGCCACCACTAACCAGCGGCAAATGTACTCAATCTCAGTTCGACTAGACCCACTAGTGGAAACAGTCTTTACCCTCCATAATCCACTGGTCTCATTGTACCTAGCAGATTGTACACATTCATTGAATCTTGGGTTGATTTCAAAATGCTTGGCATACGATTCCAGGTACTCAATGAACTGTTTTTTGGTAGGATACTCAGGGCAATCTTCAGGAAATGGAAGTTTAGGTAGTTGGCAAAATTGTTTAGGCAAGTGAAGTTTTAGCCTGTCATAGGTACGTTTTTGCCATAAAGAAGCTATGCATTCTTCTCTGTCAAGTACAACAAAGGGCACTCCTTGTTCTCTAAGGCAAGCTGCTGTAGCCAACCCAGATGGTCCGGCGCCAACTATCACCGGACCGTTAACCCAAATGCATCTGCGAGAGAAGAAATCTTCATGATCAGCTAAACGAAACAAGTTCTCCATTTTCTTCTTGTTGTTATTAACAAGAATACAAGCTAGTTCAAGAAAATGTGTTTATATTGAAACTTTTAGTTCAAGAAAATGTGTTTATATTGGAACTTTTAGTTCAAGAAAATGTGTTTATATTGGAACTTTTGGTAGAGAAAATTCTGAATTGGGAGTATCAGAAACGAGTTGAAGATTGTTGTTGTTTTGGAAGTGAATTTTGAGTTTTGGTATGGAATGAAAGGGGAGGGAGGTGAGGAGGTCCTTAAATAGGGGAGTTTGCATAGAGAAGGTACCTGTGATTGCAGTAGGGGAGTTAATGCTTTGCGAGGGGCCCTCAAATCATAAGCCCCTTTTATTATTATTTGCTTATTTTTTTAAAATAATTTTCTCATTATATTATTGGATCTTACTATGTTATATTTGCTTAATCAATGAACAAGGATTATAATCTTTTTTAGGACTTTCTTTTATTTTTATTATATTTAAATTATTATATTTATTTTTTATTTTTTAATAAAATTTTTTGTTGAGAAATTACTTGACACTAATTAGTAATGTTAGGAATTAGGAGCACTCTACCATTATTTCAATGCAAGCTCAAGATTGCAAATTATTCCTACATTAATAATATATAAACTATATCTACATATTAAAATCAATATAAAAGCTCATCTAAGTTAATGGGTGGCTTTGATTTATTGTAAAATCAATACTAAATTTGAAAATTCTATGTCTGTTTTTTACTTTATTGAATTTGGATTATTTGTTACAATTTTTTGATTAATTAATGTCTGAAGATTTATAGTAGTTTAATTTTATGGGAAATGAATAATCTTTTAATATAGGTCAAATTACAAAAAAAAATACTTATATTTAACTTTTTTTTACCTCTATCACAAATTTTTTTTAATAAATTAGATAGTTAATTTATATATATATATATATTAATTTTATCTTTTGACATATTTGGGATGAAGTAACAGAACTAGATTATAATATGTCAGTAATTTACTATTTTATTAGTCTAAAAAATAAATAAACGAGTATTACTTTTGTATATTTTACAAGAAAGAATTAATATTATAAAATAGTGATTTTCTTTTTTTTTTCTTATTTATGAAATTTTCATCATAAATAGAGTGAACCCTTTATTTTGGGATTTACGCTTCTTATAGAGAGAAATGTATTAAGAATCTTATACATAAAGGATTCATTTTAGGATACGGTACTTTTGGGTTTAAATGTTAAAGTATTCTCTGTCATATTTTTTAAAATTTTTATATTTTATTAAAAATATTTTACTTATTTTATTACAAATTCATAATAAATTCATAATAAACTCATTATAAATTATATCAAATTTATAAACTCATAATAAATTTATTATAAATTAATAAAAATTTAGTATTTTAATAAATAATTTATAAATTTTGATATTTTAATAAATAATTTATAAATATAGTAAAATTTAAATTTTTTTTAATTTTTTTTATATTTTTGTCAAACCTTAAAGATTTCACTAAATAAAGGTCAATCAAAGAATAAGAAGGAGAATTAGGAATTCTGATAAATAAATAAAAAAAAGGAGGAGAATTAGGGAGCAATGAAAGTGACTTTTTTTTTATTTATTATTTTGGACCATTAAATTTTTTTAATTTTTTTTTATATTTTTATCGAGCCTTAAAGATTTCACTAAACAAAGGTCAATCAAAGAATAAGAAGGAGAATTAGGAATTCTAATAAAAAAAAAGGAGGAGAATTAGGGAGCAATGAAAGTGACTTTTTTTATTTATTATTCTTTTGGACCAAAAAGAGTTCTTGAAAACTCCGAGATATATATATATATACAAAATTTAAAATACAAAAATTATATCTTTATTTTTCTAAAAAAAATTAAGAAAAAAAAATCTAATAGAAATGGAGATCCACTAGTCAGATAGAAAATTGCTGACTAGGATATGAACGATACATCCATGTAGAGCGGATCAGCCTATTAGCCAAAATAGAGGCTTAATTTCATATATGGTTTCTGAAATTATAATGTTGTAAAATAGTGATTCTTAAATTTTAAATTGTTTTAATAAAATTTATGAATTTATATTTTTTTATTTAAGTCTTTAATTTTATTTTATGGTGAGGAACTGTAAATATAAATTCTACGTGACATTCACATAGAATTCACATATTTAATTTAAAATAAATAATTATAGGTTATTTTTTTATTAAGTTTATGGAATATTTATGAAATTAAACTCTTTATCTAATTTTATAGAATTTTTAGATATGTATAAATTAATTTATGTATAACAAATATTTTAATAAAATTTAATATAATTTCAAGAAATAAGTGAAAAAGTAAATATTAAATATATTGGTCAAAAAAAAATATAAAAATTAGATTATTTTTTATTATTTTAAATTCAGGGATTATTTATTATTTTTGATAAAAATAATCAAACTCAACGTCAACATCTTTGGACCTCGGAAGGCTCCAAGATTGGGAGTGGGACTTGAAAGCCCACAATGCCCATTCCGCCAACCAGTATTTCACATTATAATAGCGCCATATGTCTACCCCACAATTATACTTGTCAAATATTATATAAATTTTTTCATATAAATATTTTTTATAATTAATATAATCCAAAATATATTTGTTTACTAATTTCAATACAATGCTTTTCTACCTTCATAAAAAAAATGTTCAAACCTTTAAGGCTAAAACCCTAATATTCACACTTGCAAGCTCAATAGGGTTTATCATTTTATCTTAATTAAAAAAAAAACAATAAAGTATATAATGATATTGGGAGGCATAAACTATAGCTAAGGACTAGAAAACCTCTTTTTTACCTTTTCTTTTTTCTCTCCCTTCATTTTTAGAAGTCAATATAATTCACATTTCTGATTAAGCCATGGATAGCATGGATTTTTTCTCGATTAAATTATGATTCAAAATGACTATTTAAATTGTAAATTAAGTCTTTATATCTTTTACAGGATGCCAGACGGATTGCGATTTCAAATTGAGCAAGATAAAGTTGGTGTAAGGGGCGGAGGCAGATGGGGTCGTGTGGGGGCTGACGACCCCCCCTGCCGGCCGCCGGAGGTGTAAATATTCAGCCTCCCTCAGCCTCAGTCCCTCAGTCACAGCCTCAGTCCCTCAGTCCCAGCCTCCCTCAGCCCCCCCTTCAGCCCCTCAGTCCCTTAAACCCAGCCTCCCTCAGTCCCCCTCAGCCTCGCAGTCCCTCAGTCCCAGCCTCCCTTTGCCGGTGGTCCTGGCTCCGCCACTGGTTGGTGTATGGCTTTCTAGAATGGTTGTCTTGGTTTTTTAAGGCAGAAGCCTCTCTCTCTGTATAAAAAAAAATTAAATAAATTAATAAATTTTCATAAAAAAAATAAATCTATTATTCTTTTCATACATTAATTATCTCTGTTTGTCTCATATTATTGATACATTTTAATTGGATGTCAGAATCAAACGATTTATCTCATTTTAATACGTTAACATTTCTTAACTTTTAATACGATTATTATATTTTTTTTCCCAGCATAGTATGTATGGGGGTGAAAATCAAGTTCCTCACAAGTGAAGGCTGATGATTCAATAAAAATTACCTTGGTAAGGCATTTTCATAAAGATGCATTGTTTTAAAATAGTCTTGAAAAATCCTTAAAATCTTTATCATAAGTTATCTTTGAATATATTTTTTTTAGTCCTTTATATTTATACATATTGAAGACAAGACAATGACAAGATTTATTTCTCATTAAACGATCGAGATTATCATACTTATTAGCTTTTATTGTTCATGCACCGTATGCATATAAATTTACAAAACAGATAAATATTAAAGTTGATTTATATAAAATTAATTATTTTGCGATATTCATTGTGAAATACTACAAGTGACGTGCCTAAAACTAGTTGTGATAGAAGTGAGACAAGTAAGTAGATAGAATCGCAATGGTAAGATTTTGAAGAGTAAAAAATTATTATGTAGCTATGAAGAGTTATGAACATGTATCATTATATATATATATATATATATATATAACTTCACTTTGGTTCAGAATATCGATGTTGCTTTGGTTCACCAATAGGTTATAAAAAACGTGGAAGGCTAATGAAGCATCATGTTGCTTTCGGTAATCCGCAGAAAACAGTGTAAGCGTTAACTATTATATGAATTCTTTTTCTACATCTGACACGATTTAAGCCTTAAATATATAAAATAACACTCACTCTATCCTACTATAATTCGATAATTAGTTTTATTCCTAATAATCTATTAAATAAAGATATAATAATGTAAAACAATGATTTAATTTAAAGTAAATTAACTATTATATGTGAGATCTTCAAATATAGTATAATGGGGTTATAAAAATGAGTTGGATAAAATAATATTACATTTTCGGTGATGACAATTACTTCCAAAACTAATCAAAAAAATTCTCTACATAGAGTAAGTCAAGTACATTAGAGAATTTTGGGATTGAGAGTGAATGATATGATAGTTTCTTTGAATTGGAAAATAAAAAAATGAATAAAAGGGATTGAGTGAGTGCCCCCACCAAAACCCACTTGATGCATGCTCATAATTATCTTGTTATAAGTAAAAATTATATATATATATATATATATATATGGATGGTGGGAAGCATGTGAATGAAACCTTGAATCCCATAAGATTTCTCTCCTTTTCATGAAAATATTTTAGAGTTATGAGTTTGCCGTTTATCTACACATATAAGGTTCTTTTCTTTTAAATTATTGGCTTTCGACTTAATAATTAAAAAGAGTGCGTACGTAGTTATAATGATTTCATTCTTTACTTTAGCTCCTCAAGAAAATTTTTTATATTACGAAGAAAAAGAAGCCTCCAAATAGAACCTAACAAAAGAAATGAAATGCAGTTGATAGAATTGTCATGTTATCCCATGTAATAGCATCCACTACCAGCCTTGCAGTGCTCCACAGCCAGCTCGGTAGCAATTGTTTATCAAAAATTTCTTAGAAAACTTTCAACTTTTAGAGGATGAGATGAGATGGAATATTATCTTTCATCTATACATATATATATATATATACATATACATATATATATATATATATATATATATCTTTTCTTTTATCAGAAAGATCCTATTGCTTTCCTTTCTTTCTGTGTAGTCGGCGGTACTTGCCATACTAAAGAAATAACCTAGAAAGCGTCTCCTACTATAATATTAAAGTTACTATAATGATAACAATAATAAATGTCTATATCTTTTTTTTTATAAATTTAGTTATCAATGTATTAAATTTAGGTTTCATTGACATTTCAATTCAAATTTTTTTAATTTTAAAAATAATTCTAATAACGAAATAATTGCTCTAAATTATAAAACCAATTTGATTGATATTTTCATATTTTTAAGATTCATATTTTAAACTATCATTATAATTATTATATTCATATTATAGAATTATTAATAAGAAATCATCCTATAATAATGCATGATATTCTAAAGTTCATAAACCCACAATAATAATAATAACAATGATAAATATCTTTAGTAGTACTCATTAAAGAAATTAATTATACAAAAAAAGTTAAAAATGAGTATATATTCTATGATGAGCTCAGTCACGCGTAAAAGAAAAATTCAAGAAAGAAGAAATCATTAACATATATCCCTGCTCTTATTTATTATTATAGTTTATAAAAATTAAAGTAAATTAATAGAGTTTAGATAGAATTATATAAAATATATAGAAAGACATGCTGGAACGTATCAGTTGCCAACTTCACTAATTATGTAGAAAATTAAGTATGAGGCCATTGGAAAATGCAAATTGGCGGTGCCACTATAAATTTTTTATATCTTTTATTACTCACTCTCCACTTTTGGCTGCCTCCCGTGTGATATATATATACTCTCCACTTTTGGCTGCCTCCCGTGTGAATTTTATTGCCAAGCTAATCCTGCCAATGTGTGTGTGTGTGTGTGTGTGTATTCACTGGAGAAAATGTAACTAAAATGGTAATATATAAATACCTTTTTCCTGTGTATGTATATAAACTATTTTATTAATGAATAATATAATTAAGGCTAATCATCAATTTAATTCTTGAAATATCAGCTTTTCTCAGTTAAATACTAACTTTTATTTTGTGTCAGGTAGTGACACACTTTTACTATTTTGTTTCAATTCTATTTGGCTTAGACTTAAATGTTGTCAAAATCTATGTGGCATTAATTCTGACTTAGTAGTAATGGAGTAGATTTTTTTATTTTACAACGGGAAACCCTTGCTTGGCAAGCTCTTACACCCCTTTGAGGCGGAGTAGATTATATTGAAATTATTAAAATGTACCTTTTTTGTAGTTCAGACAAATATTTAGAATATCACTTTTTTGTTAGTTTAATCCAAATTTATATAATTTTTTTTAATTAAACATCGAAGTTAATTGCAAATTTATTTTACTAAAAATTAATACTGACAATTTCATGTCAATTAATTATTTTCTAATAAATACAGAAAGTTTAGAATAATAATATTTTGATGTTTTTAACCAACATTATTACACTAAAATTCGATATCTTCACTAAGATATAGGAAAAATCCAATTCAAAACCTCTTAACTTATTATATTTTATTTATTAATTTTTTAAAGTTTTATTATTCTATATTAAATTATTGAATTTTTCACATTTTAATATTTTTGATGATAAAAGTATAATTAATGAAAAATTATACATAATATTAATTTTAAATACTGAAAATTTTAAATATACTAATTTTTAAAGTTATACAAATTTAAATAATAAAAATTATATAGGTTTGGATTAAAATGATGACAAAAAGTGATATTCTGTGAATTTTTCTAAGTCATAAAAATGATGCATTTTAATTCCCTCAGCTCAATCAATTTCGTTCCTACCAAGTCAGCATGCCAAATAAGTTTGGGCAACATTCAAGTCAAAGCTAGATAGAATTGATGTAAAATGGCAAAGGTATAGATATCACTAACTGATAAAAATAAAAATTATAATTAAATTGAGAAAAAAATGATTAAATTGATAATTAGCCCATACAATTAATTATCATATATTTTTGTTATTAATTGTTTGTTGTTGGAATCTATGAGAAATATATATCTCTAAAGATGATGAAAGATTTGGCTCTGGCTGGCCAATAATCATCTATACTTGTCCTTTTGTATATGTATCAAGATCATAAATATTAGGCATCTACTAGCAAGTATGTTGTCCACATATATATCACCTATATATACTTTTATTTTTAATTTCTTGAAAGTTTTAAAAAATAAATTAAATTCTTGATTATATATATATAATATATAAATATTCGAATTATTGAATGAATTTATTCATTTAATATTAGAAATGTAATTTTATTTTGTATATGTCATTCAATTTCCAAAAAACAAAAAATCTCAATTGTTTTCTTTTTATAATGTAAGCAAATTTGAGCACACATGGAGCATAATTAAGAAAATTAATATGAAGATATATATATAGATAGATAGATAGATAGATAGATCAAAAGGGAAAATTTGTTATATAATGTAGTAGTAAAAAATAGAAAAACCAGGTAAATATTGCTGTCTCTCTATATATTCATAGACTTTGGTGTTTATATATATAAAAATAAACAAAATTAAGAAGGGGTTGGTAGTCTTCTACTGTCCACACAATTCTTTGGTCAACCACAAGTATATATATAGGGAAAAAGTATCGGAATGATTAGGTGAGTAATGTATATAACTAAAATTGAGGGGTTAGGTTCAATTCATGATTCGGAAAGGGCCCTCTAAGATTGCAAGCAATTTATATTACATATGTAATATAATAAATCATGACCCACTGCAGCCACAATCTTTAATATTTAGTTAATACCTTCATCATTCTTAATATTACTTAGAAGCACTTACCATTCATCAATTGTTTCTTAATTAAAGTGAGGGGTAAATGAATTACTTTTAACAAATCTTTTGTATATATATATATATATATATATATATAAAGAATGATGTTCATTACATCTATTTTGAGTCCATAATTTAAAAATATTTTTACAAGCAAATTTTAGAATTTAAGTTGATGGATAAGAGAATTTGTTTCTCTTCTTTTTAATTAAGATTTAATTTTTAGATCAAAATTTTAATAGAAAATTTTTTTCTCTTGTTGACACATCTTTTAGTTACAGCTTAAATAATTAATATGTTTTTTACCAAATAAAAAAATAGATTTAATTAAGGATAAGTATTGGATCGGTTCAATTTAATTAATCAAGCTAAATTTTAGAAGAATCGAATTAATCAACTTTAAAGAAATGAACTAAATCCAAAACTTGGTATTTAGCGACGATTTAGAAGATATTTATCGACGGTTACTACCGTCTCTAAATATGCATCGCTAGATAATTGAGCGAGGGTTTTAGGCAATAGCTGGCATAAGCGTCGTTGAATAATATTTTGCGACGATTTTCAACTGCCACTAAAATTCACTTGATATAGCATTGCAAAAATAATTTACTTTATCTTAACCGCTGCTAAAAAATCGTAGCTAATTACTTAATTTTTTGTAGTGGCATATTTTCAATTTTAATAATGTATGTAATTTGATCGATTTAATTATTTTATATTTTCAATGTAAATTGAAATAATAAATTAAAATTTATAAAAAATTTTAAATCAAATTAAATTGAATTATAAAATTAATCAAACAGAATATATTAAATTAAATTAAATTAATTTTTTTATTATATCAGTTTTTACTCTCATACATTTAGCGTATAATAAGCAAAAATTAACATATGATATCATTTTATTGTTAAAAAAATACTTCCACAAATAATAAAATTATAATTATTTAGTGAATAATCATTAAGTAAAATATTTCTAAATGCGACCTCGTCTTTTACCATTTGAGAATACTATATTGAGTTGTTTTACGGTTGAAATTAAAACAACTAAAGGATTGTATTTTTTTCTCATAGCAATTTAATTAATCCTATCCTAGGCCTTGTATGGAATGAAGTAATATTTAAATGCCATTATGCATATAGTTAAACACCAATAATTTCTTTTAAGTCAAGTTATATCCTAGTGGCAAGTACACCTTTCTTTTCTGAAGTCAAAAAACACCAACAATTCTTTATATATATATATATATATATATATATGTAACACCTACAATTCCTTAATATATATATATACACACAATAATCTTATTAGCCAAAAAAAAAGTCTATACTACAATCGTTAAATGCAAAAAAAAGGGGAGAGAGAGTTGGAAGTAGTTTGGCAAAGGTAAAATTAAAAACAGGAGTCACATGGCAGCAAGAGAAGTAAAGATTATAGCTTTTGATAAATTTTATATATATATATATATATAATAATAATAATAATTAGATAAACCCATAAAACAACAGAGAAAATCTTGGCAAATCTAAAACCAAGTATAAAACCAAAAAATTTTAGTTTTGTGATGGAATAAGTCGGCACATAAGAACCTTAGAAAGATTTAGTAGATCTTTGTATATATATTGAAAACTTTATTAATTCCTATTGTTAATCTCATGTGACTCACTACTAAATATTTCTCATTTATTATTTTTTTTATTTTAGCATAATATTTCTCATTTATATTCAAATTAATAAAACAAATATGGTTGGAATATTTATTGGCATGTGTTTGGATTTTTGTTCTGATATGAGACCATAAAATCTTAGTCAATATGATTGGAACCTAATAATATTAATCATTACTTGTTTTATTTATGTGTATGTATGATTCTTGTCAAAGACAATATAGCAATTTTCCTTGAAAATCTTTAAATGATCGATGTTTTAATTAAAATTAGTGCTTTTCCATTAATAATTAAATTTCAACTTTGTATTATACACATGAATAATTTTGTCTTCTATGACCTAATTGAACTTAACAATTTTATCATTTTTTTTTTATCAAAATTCATTCAATGTGATCAATTGTTTGACTTATGCTCTAAACTGGGGGAAATAATTTTGTTGCAACTCCAACTTGAAATGTGAACAACTCCTGTTGTCTCTCAACTACCTAATTTGACCTAAAAGAGACTTGCAAAAAAAAACCTAAGCTCCATTTTTATGAGCAACACAATTAATTAACTAAACCAAAATAGTACTATATTAAGCAATATTTATATATGTTAATCACATGGTATAGAACATGGACTATACATATTATTATTATTAGAAGAAGAAAAAAAGATAGGAAAATTAGAAGAATAACAATAATAATAGAATCTCAATTAATAAGAGGAGGTCATGGTTAAATAATTGAGTTTGATGAGAATGTGGGTGACCTCATTAATTCAATTCCTAGCTAATTCCTTTATTAATTAATTGCATAAAAATTATATTAAGAACACTTCTCAACGGCTACATTTAAACAAGGTCGGTAAAACCGTTTGATTGCTTGTCATTACAAGTCATCTCTATCTTTCTTAATTAGTATGTATTTTTATTTTCTCAAAAAAAAAAAAAAAGAGTGTGTGCCTAGAGCCTTTCCAACCGTGCGCCAATTTCCATTACAGCGCACGGTTTTTACTCAAACCAGTCGCCATTTGTTACTCCATTTTGAAGACCAGCTACAGTGTTGCACTATATTTAGTACAGTACTGTAGCTGCACCATTTTTTTTAATTTTTTATTCGTTTTCATTTTTAACTCAAAACTTTAAATATTTTGTAAACAAGTCCTACTTTATTATTTTTAAGTAATTTTTTGTAATTAGGTGCTTATTTTTTTCATCCACTCAATATATTGTATTATTTATTAATTTTATATTTTAATAACTAAAATCTAAAATTTTATTTAAATAAATATCATGTAAAATATGAATTGTATTTATGACAAATTATTTTATTATAATACATAAAAATAAGTGGAATTGAACATTTATTATAAATGAACAAAAAATATTAATAAACAAAATAATTAGCAACACAACATTAACTTTTTATTCAATCAAGCTACAAACCATTACTTTTTATCTAAAAAAACACACCATAAAATAAAAACCATACTTAGCCTAAAAAAAATACACGTTTTGCAATAGTTGCAGAGCCATCACGTTTTTAGAAAAAAGAAGTGTTGCATGATATATTAACTACATGTATTATCATGCATAATATGATAATCGAGGATGAACGTGATCTTAATGCATCTATTGAAGACGGTAGAGAATTTTCAGCGCCAACTGTTGAAAATATGACTGATAAAAATACTCAATTTCAACAATTTTTTGCTCGACACAAAAAAATATAGGATAGAAATGCCCATTTTGCTCTTCGTGAAGCATTAATAGAGCATTTGTGGGAGCAATACACTAATTCAAATGACCCTTTCAGCTAATTTATACTTTCTTTAAAAATTTTATGTAATATGTGTGCCTATTTTATTTGTAATTTGCTATGATATATTTAATTAATGTGTGGCTTTAATTAATATGAATGTATTTTTATAATTAATATTTGCTTAATGTATTTTTATAATTAATATGTAATTAAAGAATTTTTCAACTTAATATTTTTTATTTGTCTCTAACAAATATAATATATTTTTTATTAATTAATTTAATTGTATTTGGATGAAAATGCAAAATATACAAATATATGGGGTGAAAATATAAAATGATATGAAGTTTTTAAGTGAAATGGATAAATAAAGTTGAAGTAAAAAAAATAATATAATATTAATAAGAGAGAAGAATCTAAACAAAATATTATTTTTGGTGATAAAAATAGTACAGATAATTGGAGATAATGTTGCGCCATTTTAATGCAAAAAATGATACACATTATTGAAGTTGGCCTTATAGTCATCCAAATACCCTGTTAGGACCATTGCACCTGGCAGTGCCATAGCCTTGCATGTGACAAATTAATTATATTTTTTATTATTAAATTTACACTTAAAAAAATATAATATTTTTTTATTTTATTTTAAATATTATATAATAAAAAAATTTATTTTATTTTAAATATAATTTTTAAAAATTTAAAAGAGTATTAATTAAAAAAATTTAATATTATTTCTATTAATTATTATAAAAAATAAATATAAAAAAATAATATTTAAGTAAATTATAATAAAATTTTTATATAATTTATAGTGATTAATTATTTTTTATTTATGTGAATTATTTTTATATGATATTTGAAATGGTATAAAAGGGGGTAATTAATTGTTAATTAATAAAATAATTAATTCTCTTAAACCAAGGTGCCTCCCCCTTTCATTATTATGACGCACCACATTCCAGTTCCACACATTGAATTAGTTTTCCAATAATCATTCATCGTTACAGAGTTCAGGTGGGTTTTATTTTTTTATTTTTTAAAAAAATGGGAATTAGGGGATGAACATGTGGTGCTTTTTAATTGAGGATGACAATTTAATCCATCTCTTCAGAACCCCATTCAATAATATATATTACATATATTTAATTAAAAACTTATATTTAAAATAAATAAATTATGTTGTATGAATATCTATATATATGAAAAATAGCATTAAATAATTATTTTTAAAAATAAAAATTAAATTAATTATAACAGTTACAGTTCATTCGGTTCGATTACTCAATCACTCCACAGTTACAATATATTATGCTCGATTACTCAATCGCTCCATTTAAAATGGGTATAAAAATAATGGTAATGAGAAATTCATTCAAATCTATTTTGTTCTCTTGTTTAATTATCTAATTAATGATTCATAATTTATCATTAATTATTATAATTATGTAACATAACACATTAATTTTTTTTAATTAATAGTTACGATTAGTTAGTTATTAGTTATTAATCAAAAAAGCATTAAATCAAAAAATAATGTTCTCCCACATTCTAGTAAGTTACTATTTCAATCTAATTGTCATTAATTTTCTTAATACAGTGAATAATTTAACTAAATAATTAACCATTTCAAAATCTTAGTTGAAGGCAAATGCCATATATATGACCATATAGCTTGTTTGACTCCATCAGAAAAAAAATATTTATTTATTTATGGATGGCTAAATAGGAACATAATTAATTAACTAATTGTGTCAAATGCATTTCCACAGTCTTTTCAATTTCATATGCAATACCATGTGCATATACATATATATGGTAGGTGACCAACACGATATTAATTACTTTGTAGCTTTTCTAGATTATATACTGTTTTTTTATAATATGATTTCTTTTTCTTAACTTATATATTTTTTTGAGCGATCATTATTTAGTTTAAATTAATCAAACTAATAGACTATAAATTAATGAAAATTTTCTTGTAATTTTATGGTGATGGTTATCACTTCAAAAGCCTTATTAGAATTTCAAGATTCTTGTGAGAGGCCAAGAAGTTGTACTTGTACAAAATAAAAATAAAAATAAAAGTGGGTTTTTTAGGTATAATTTATAGAAGCACACTCCATTCCTAACAAAGGCTGCACGTTCATATGGTTTTGTTAGTATTTCAAAATTTTCCTAGAAAATCTACAACAAATGTTTGGAGAATTGTTTCGAATGAATAATATATAGTATAATTTTAATTAGTTAACTAATTAATTACTAATCAATGCTTAAATGTTTAACGCGTTTAATTCAATATATAATTATTTTAATAAAGTTTCAATAATGTAGCATTAGTTTAATAATAATAGGCTTTGTAGATAATAAATGAAGTGTAATCGTGACTTAAAAGATTATCTTAACCGCCCATAATTAAATTTTAATTATGGGTTATGTTTTGGGGGTCTTGAAACCATGTGACCATACCCATCTTCAATGGCTACCTAATTGCTAGTAAAGTGAGCCTCTCAATCCATATTTTTAATAATTTTTCTTTCAATTGAAAATTAATTAATTAATTTAATTTGCTTAATGTTGCCCTTTTGCATTTATTAGTTGACAATGGCAAAGTCAACCATTTTGCTTCTTTAGTGCATCTATTAATTATTTAAACTAATTAACTACTTTTAGCTATAGTGTTAGTAATGCACTATTAAGATTCCAATTTATTACATTTATTAAAAAAAATTAAAGAAGAAAAAAATACTACTATCTTTTAAATTAGTTTGTCTTTTATATAAAGTGAAGAAAAATACGAAATTTTAAGGATAAAATTTTAAAATTTATTTATTATTTTAAATAATTTTAATTTAATTGAAACATTTAAAATACATATTCTTAAATAAGAGAAATGATAATTTCAGTCGCTTTTGATAATTTCAGTCGCTTTAAAAAGTGATTATCCAATCATCTCTTTTTTATTGATTATATAAAAGAAATATTTCTCTATAAATAAATTAATTGTAGAGTGATTGTAATTAGTATTTTTTATTAAATAATTTAAATTATTAACAGTAAAAAAAGAAATTTGTAATTAATTTCTACTTTTTATAAATTTGTCAAATTATTAGATTTTTTTATTTTAATAATTTAAGCATCAACCATGGTCGTTTCAATAAGCACAACATTCATTAATTTATCAAACGTGGATTTTTTAAATAAAAAATGCCAAGTCATCTCAGGCCATCCTGGAAATTTAACATGATCTATTACCGGTCTAAAAATTGTCAAAAATTAAATATATCTTGATTTAATTTATTAACATTAAAATTATAAATTTAGGGGAAGTTTATATTCCTTTTTTAATTAAATTAAGCATTTTAAGTATTTGATGTGAATTTTTTAAAATAAAAATTATATTTAGACCATCGAAATTTAGTCTGATCTTTAATCAGCCAAAATTAATATAAAAAATAAAAATTAATATTAGTAATAATATTAATATTTTAAGGGCACTTTGATTAAGGAGATAGCATCGCAAGTTACAAATCTTCATTAGCTCACCTCATTTTAGCTGTATATGTGGGACTGCTAGAGATTAAGCAAATGATAATTAAAAAATTAAATTCACAATTAGAGTATCGCATAAATTAATGGAGAATAATACATATTGTTTGTTCAAAATGGGAAATTTATATCACAATTTAATTGATTAATACACATGGTTAATTAATGCTTAATTTTAATTAATTGTTTTAATTACAAGGACCTTATTTATAAGTTTCAAAAAAAATCTTCTAAATATTTGAGTCTAACTAACTTTCTAACTATAATAACTACATTCAAATAAATATACGAATATTTATCTAATTTTTAATTTACAATTTTATAAAATAAGGGAATCAAATATCTTCAAGAACATGACTAAAAGGTTTACCAAAAGAAACAAGAACATGACTCAAGATTAGATTAGCTTACTTTACGTCATAAAACTTGGGTTTGTTTAATTTTAATTTAATTGCATGATTAATGTTCTGAAAGAGAATTGAAGAATATATTTGGGGAAACACATGAGACCACATGCATGAAACAGCGGTTTAAACTCATGATTTTTGAAATATTAATTTATAAGATACTAATATTGAGACTTTGGTGAGAAATTAGTCAAATTACAAATAGAGTTAGTTTTAATTAAAATAATTTTTATTGTATAGCTATAATCTAATTATTATAATATATATAACATGTGAAACTATTCTTATTCTATACCATCTTCAATAATTATTAATCTCTCTGTTTTTTATCTCTTGTTAATACTATCGACTCATCTATATATTATATATGCCCTTTGACTAAATATGCATAATCCATTGTATTTTTCATATCTTTTTTGGAAACAAGAAAAAAAATTATTTTTATGTTAGCTCTAATGAGAAAAAAAAAATTAAAGAGGGAAAATATGGATATGGTATGATTGTAGAAAGAAAGTGGGGAAAATAAGATACAATTAAGAAATATTATGTGTCACCCAAAATTTCATCATGTAAAGAAAAAAAATAAAAAAAAACATATAAAATTGTTCATAATTTTGGAGGGTGATAAAAAGTTTTTTTTTTTAAATTGTGATACACTTAAAATTATTAAAATTTAAATTTCATATAATATAAAATAAACATTTAATTATTAATAATTAAAATAAGTACTCCCTTTATTCTAAATTGATAAGTACTCTCTTTATTTATTTTCATTAATTTTAAGTATTTTTCTTATATAACTAATATGATACATGATATGATGTCAAATCAATTTTTAAAGTGACGTAAAAAATTATATTATTTGCCGCATAGCAATATCATTTATTACATTATTGTAAGAGATGACGTAGCATCATATTATGTGTTACGTCAATTTTTTATTAGGATTCTAAATAATAAATGAATAGAAAAACGATAATGATGACTTAGAGATTTCAAAGATTATAACATGATATATTTATAATAAAAGATGGCAATGAACATTAATAATTTTTTGAGAGAGAACATGTGTACTTATCCTATCAAAGATGTTAAATTGTTTTAAATTAATTTTATTAAAAAAAAATTTATTAACTAAGTTTGTTAATTTTAAGATCAACCAAGATAATTTTTTAATGTATAGACCATTCATAGAAACTACATTCTTATTACACACTTGTTTAAAAAAAATAATCTTAATCAGTAGATAAATTGACTCAAAAAATCATAATTGATTAAATAAAAATAATTTAAATATTTTTGTTTTATATTTATTTCAATTAATGTCAAGGACTAATTTGATAAGGATTTGGGGTGATATGAGGCTAAGGAAGTCTTGTTCTAAACCTGAAAAATGGACCCAACAAAGGGAGTTTGGTGATATATAATGCTGTATATGATTCATGCGGATAGGCTAAAAATTCTCTTCAAAATCAAAATCTAAATCTACAAAGGGGTAACCTATAGAATAGATAGGGGACCTAAAACTCTAAATGCCCCAAAATCATGGGCCAATTACAGTCCTAAACCAACTCACTTAGTCAGGTGAAGTGTAAGGACAACCCACATGCTCCATAACGCTCCACACCCTCTTCTTTGTTTTTGAACTTTTGATGCAAATTCAAACTCTTATCTAAATATTTCACACTACCCACAAATAATTTTATTTTCATTTCACATTTTGTATATATCTATAATATATATATAAAAAAATAAAAAGAAAAACATTCATGCTGACAAAAAGCAGAATAATTTTAATAAATATTTATAAAAGTTAAGATCATCACATATGATATCAAAGTAATCTTAAAATTAGATTATTCAAAGTTGATGCACCACAGAGATATTGATCATGAATTGAATATTGGCTGAAACCTAATATTACAGTAATACTAATAGATTTTAAGTGAAGTTATTTTCAACCATATAAGATTAAAAATTAAATATCTTACATTTTAAAATAGCATATGACTTTTGTATTAAGAAATTCAAAATATCTTTTAAATTGAATAAAATTTTGTAGGATATTTTATTATTTATTGGGAAAATATGTAAATATAACATGGTATTTAAACTCAGAAGCACACATATGTATCTCATTTTTTTTGTCTCAAAATATAAAGCAAGTTTGTAAAATGGTGTAAATATGTACAAAAATTAAGAGAAAATTATATAAAATACTATTTTTGTTAATTTAAAAAATACTTTTTTATATTTTTTATATTATACTCAATATTTACTAAAAATATATTCAATGTATATAAAAAATATACCATACTTTTTTAAATTTTTTATACATGCATGATATTTTTGTAATTTTTGGCAAACCAAAATTATTATGTAACCAATAAAATTACAAAAAATATCATGCTTATATCAAAAGTTTACAAAAATATAGTATATTTTTTATATATATTGAGTATATTTTTGGTATACATTGAGTATAATATAAAAAAATAAAAAAAATATTTTTGTAAATTGAAAAAAAGTGCATAGTAAAAATAAAATTTTAAAGAAAAAAGTAGTATTTTATATAATTTTTCATAATTTTTGTACATATTTACTCCATTTTGCAAACTTGGTATATATTTTTAAAGCAAAAAAAAAATGAGGTGTATATACGTTTTTTAGCCTAAAGATCATAGTTATATTTGCACATTTTCTCTTTATTATTTGTAGGCATGTTCAAGGGCCGGTTTTAGCCGGGTTTGGCCCTTGCCCGTAGTATGTTCGGACCAAAAAAAAATGAAGTTTGACCCTAGCCCAAGTGGTCCAGGCTGCTTGGGCTAACGGGCCAAGTTGGAGAGATAAAAAAAATTATATCTATATATATTTTTTAATTATTAATATTATAATTTTTATTTAATTTTCTTATATTTTATATCTTATTTTTGAATTGTTAATGCTATAATATTTATTATGTACAAAATTATATATAAAAATTAATATAAATATTAATAAATATTAATATAATTAATTAAATTTTAATTAATTTTATTTTTTAAATACCTCAGGCCAAAACAGAAAGGGCCAAGATATTTACCATTGAACCCAAAGCCCATCCCAAGGTAATTTCGAGTTTGCCCATCAAACCCAAAGCCCAACCTTAACTTTTTAAACCCTTCCCAATCCTTGTAGAGCCATATTGGGCCGGGCCGAGCCGACGGACTACTTGAACACTCATAATTATTTATTAATTTATATATGTAATATGTATATTGATATGTTCCTTGTGAGTAGTAGTGATGGAATTGTGGTTGGTGTTATTGATATGTATGCATGTATGTAATATATGAGATTAGTTGAGATATGTGTAAAGTGTAATTGAAAAGGGAAACTACGATAAGAAACTAACAGTACTTAAAGTTAGTATATAGATATACGTTAGAATTTCTGTATTGTATGTTTATATTATTCATTTGTACTACTAAGCTCTCGGGTTTAGCGCGGATGTGTTAATCGCGCAGGTGAGTAGATGGTAGATCTAAAGTCTTTCGTTTTACCACAAGAAGAGTAAGAGTTTGTCGAGACCAACTAGAAGGTGATGCATGCATGTAAAATTTTTTAATATTGTATATTGACTAAAATATTTTGTTACTATATATTTGGATTGTTTTGAGAAGTAAGGATTTTTTTTAATTATAATGAACAGTGACATTCTTATACTTTATATACTTACTGTATGTATACGAGGTATATGTATAGTACTTATATAGGGTATGAGGGTGTTACAATTATTTTGGTAGTGTGGAAATTGTTTCTCCATATGTAAGTACAAATTTATTTTTTTTAATAAAATTTATTCAATTAATAAGATATTTTGAATTTATGCATTGAACCAATACATTATTTTATATGTTTCATTAAATTAAATTTTATTTAATTAAAAATATTTCAAATTTTGAACAATGAATTTACAAATTTTAAAATGTGAATGAATTGAATTGTCTAAAATGTGAAAAAAAAAATTATTATCTTCATATAAATGGTTTAATTAATCCGCACTTTGACTAGCAATAGAAGCCAGTTGTAGAAGATACAAAATTTGGACCTAAAAAGATTGGTCAAATTAGTGTGAATCAGAGTTGTATAATTTTGAAGATTAAAAGAACGAAAAATAAAAAATGGTCCAGTAGGGGTCCTAAAAATTGGGTCCAAAGCCCATAAATGAAAGGATGGTCCCTAAATATACAGATTAGGCATTAGTTTTAGTGGCAGAGAAGGGTGCCGTGAGGTAGTAGTCAGTTGTTGTGTACTAGGTGGTGAGGTGAGGGTTTCTTTAGGGCTTCCATGTGATTTCCTCATGGGCTATCAAAAGAATATTTTTTTATATTATTGTTTTTTGGATTTTGATTTTTTAGATACTTGTCACTATTCATTTATTATTTAGATTGCAACGTCAATTTTTTTTTATATATAATCTTAATTCTATCAATTTCTTCCTTTGATATTTATTATGTTTTTTCTTTTTTAATTATAATAAAATTTTCTTTTTTTTTTAATAAAAGTGGAACTTTTATTAAATAAAGAAAGGTCATTACAATTAGACAAAACCAAATGCCATAAAGAGTTAGGCATATCCTCCATAATGATTCTCTATTCTGAAAGAGAAATCATCCATTTAGTTAAATGATGGGCCAGAGAGTTCATTTCTCCAGCAACAAAATGGAAAGATTCAGAAAATAGAGGAACTGATCACATCTTCTTCACATATATAAGACTGAGACTAGTAGATATTTGTTGTCTAAATCCAACTTTAAGCTTCTTGATCACCATGATCAACTCTCCACAACTCAGCTTGTGTGACAGTACACGATTCAATATTCATAACAAATTACCTGACTCAAAACTATAAAATTTCATTAATTTTACCACTATTTTCTTGAATACTTTAAAAGCATAAAATTTCATTAATTTTATTAATTAATAATATCTACTTTCAAATAATCTTTGAACTCAATTTTATTCATCAATTATTCACATCTTATTAAAATCTAATCCTCTACTGCATAATGGAACTGAATAATTTGAAGCTGCTACTAATCATAAAATTCCATGTAAATTGGAGGCTTTATAGTTAAAAACAAATTAGAATCACCATTCATTTTCACCCTTAAATTATTTGAAAATATATTTTATGCTGAAACTGTTATAAAAATTGGTAAGTATATTATCTTCAATAAAAATAAAGAATTGAATGCAATACATTGCCATCCTAGGAAAAAAAAAATAAAATAGCTAGTTTTACTTCAAGAATTGAATAAAAGTAGGTAACCAACCCATGTGTAAATAGCCATAAAAGAAAATAGAATAAAATTTATCTAAAATAAACAATGCAATGTCATAAACCAATCCCACTATATTTCTCATTACTATGAAATTAATGTTCAAATGTGTTGTTTCTTTGTACAATGAAAATTGGGTGGAGAGAGCAGTTGTCTCAACCATAAACTAACAATGAAACTATGCACTTCCCTCTAAAACTCCCTGTGAATTTGCTGCCCACATTATGGCAAAAAGAAAAGAACAAAAACAAAAGCAAATTGAGGATTCTCATTAAAGAATGCACACTCAACCAACTAACAAAGTGTTTTCCCTTGCCCCTTACAAGGATGGATTTTACAAATTTGAATCTCAAAAATTAAAAATAATAATAAATTAATAAAAGATTTTCACATGGGGAGCAGGGATGAAAAAGAAAAAAGAATATGGAAAAAGGAAGAAAACAAAAGATATGAACTTTACAACCATCTTAGTACTGATGAGAGATTGAATGCTGCCTACTTTCAGACAAAAAGGATAAGAAGCTTGAGCTTTCCTTTGGCCCTCACTCGTGTAAAAATTGGAAGGCTGGATTATCAAGTAGTTCCTCTGCCGGTTGAACATCAATGAAATCCTTCTCTTGCAGTGAATTAGAAAGGTCTTCAACCGAGAATGGGATGCTGCATTAAGAATTACAAATTAAATGGTATATACAATATGAATAAATTGCAAAGGGCAACATTTTTTTTACAAATTAAGAAGATATATTTGAAGAAAAATATGTAGCAGCGGTGCTGTTGCGGAGGATGGAAGCATCTTACAATCGTATGAACTATTTTCATTGAGATGCCAGAAACGGTGAGATCAGTGAGATTTTTTAACCCCACATGAACCAGAAGTAAATGATCAATCGAAAAGACATATCGCAATTCAGTTAGCCTCATTTCATTTTATGTGCATAACTCAAAATCTCTATAAAGACGATCGGTTTCCTTGTTTAGTAGAAATGAAAGATAGCCCATATCACTTCGTTCATACACGTGCAAGAAGTTTCCATGATATAACAAATTGACATATTTGAGAAGAAACTTACCCAGAATTGTCATCTAACAAAAAGGAACTGCTGGCAGCATCATTGGAATCTTCTGTCATAACTATCCTCATACTAGAAATGACCTGGAGAGAGATTGAAGGCGCAAGTTATAGAGCATTAAAATATGTTTGACAGGAAAATGAACTCCAAAAACACCATTTTATAAACACTTACACCAGGAGACACACTTCGAGTGTTATAGTTGTCATCCCAGTACAGAGTACAGATTCTATACAGCTGTTGCACACTCAGAATCTGAAAAAAAAAAATGAAAGCATTGTAGTGAGGAGGCTTCTGATGTTTTATTTTGTGCGAGCATGAGGCTGTAATATATTGGACTATGTAAAATAGCAAATATACCAACATGTGAATATGTGAGTATGTGAATATGCAAGTGTCATCCCCATTTTCCTCAACTGTGCTCCACTAATGCATGCATTGTATATGAGATAGAGAGAGAGGCTTACGGGGCACAGATCATTTGTGATTTCATCATAGGATATTCTATACTTCTGATGTATAACCTGAGGGCGGAGACAAGAAAATAAACAGTATAGAACAAGATTACCATTATGTTTGCGGCTAGAACTAAAATTTAAACGAAAAACAAGTCATGAGCATACCAAAAATCCAACAGCCTGTCTGATGTGCCTTAGTTCATCCCAAGATGAGCCAGCATACTACAACCAAAGGAGGTGGAGTAATGACAACAAAAAAAAAAATTATGCACAAGGCTAAGGAATCTAGAGAATGCAAATTCAACATGACAAATTAAGCAAACTATAAAGAAATGCACAAGATGATACTGACAAGTTAAAAGCAAAAAAGATTACCTCTTCTTTTGCTTGGCAACACCATAGCTCTAGCTCTGCTAATCCGGCTTTCACATATTCACCATTGCTAAAGGTACAACACTCACGACGTAAAAGAAGACTGAACATCATAGAATCCGCGTGAGAAAACCTTTTGGCATAAGATGATAATATCACAGGAGTAGACCGACAAATTACCTATTGAATAATTGCACATTAATGTATGAGAAAGTTTGGGTATAGATTTTCTGGATAAGAACCGAAGGCACCTGAAAATATCCATAAAAATGAGTTCTTTTGTGCAATTAAAAGACAATTAAAAGAGCAAATAGTAAAGCCCCTACAAAATTTTGTTTCAAAGTGCTGAGGAGAGTGTTGAGACTATCAATTATGCTCTGCCAATGGCTTGAAGGGGAATCTTTACTGAAGGACCGCCCAGATCTTAGTGCACTTCCCTTAGATGTTCTGGAAGCCTAAAGTGGACATAAAGAATAACATGAAGTTACAGTTGCTGAAATTGACAAGTAATCGGGATTTAAAACAAATTTTCAGTTTCCACAACATAGCAAGAATTAACATGCAATATACCTGGATGCATAATGAAAGTAAAGACGACAATTCCTTCTTCAAGTTTTCTCGGATAATCCCATAAATTTTCTCCACATATGCAGCAAGCTGTTGCTTGAAAAGCAAGGCTGGGTATTTGGCCTCTACTTGGCGCACTAATGTAACTGCAGCTGCAGCAGCAAGGTTGGAAGACGAGGGTGAAGAACGAAAACCCTAGAATTGACAAAGAATGCAATTAGTGAACAAAACATAGGCTTGACAGAAAAATCATATGTCAAAAGATAGCAGAATTAATTTGAGGAAAAAAATCAATACCATGGCCATCCTCCCAAACAAAGATGCTGCTGAGGATGGCTTCCGATTTGGAGTTGCACCAGTAGCACCGGCTGCCTTCAGACTCCGTTGCAGCAAAAATAATAAAGTTGATGTATTTGATAACCAGTAAGCCATATGTTCATTGTTATCTTCATTCTGTAACCAGGAACAGAAGTTTCATAGGCATGCCTTGTTCAATGGATCACTGCACTCACAGTTAGCTTTTTCTAAGAACAATCTATGACCAGTTACCTCGATTGCATAACCAATCATTTGAATGAGACGATCAAACACACTAGTCCTTTCTGCTTCAAAAGATTTCCAATGAAGAAGGCATGTGTATATGGTAAATGCTGCAACAGGCTTTCCATGACTATATCCAATGTTATTCATAACACAATTGATAAGAGCATCAATATTCTCCTGTTGCAACAAATAAAAGGATATGTTGGAACTTCACAGCCCACATCCTTCTTAGAAAAGGGAAAGATAATAGATAAAGAAAAAACTGATTATGTAAGCACATACATTTTGACGTTCAATGTGGTATCTCCTTAGCCTGCTATCTGACTCCGTGCCAAATGTTTTTACAGGAGTTGCATTCTGTGGTTCCTGTAAGAAAAAATCTCATTGACAATCATTAACCAGTAAGCAGAGTATGAAAGTATGACAATACAATATTCAATTGCTATGGGTAGATGATCACTGATATTGATTACATTGGCTTTGTGCTCTTCATTCACATGATGACCATTTTCCAAACTCTGTTAAAAGAAAGGTTTGCATGAGAAAGGCGAGGAAACAGAGGATCTAAACATCTTTGCAGAAAATGCATACCTGAGCTGCCGGAATGGGTGGACGCTCTGATGTCCTCTTAACAGGTGTCTGGAGCAAACTTTGCTGCTGAAGAACTTGGTTTTCAGTTTCCATGTCGGAAAATTTTCCTTCCAGCCTGGAAACAATTCAACAGAGATAGGAAACAAGGAACATGAGCATCAATGAACTAACAGAGATAGTTCAGATTGCATTTAATTAATGACAAATATGTGCATGGGCAATGTATTTTCAACATAGCAACCACCTATGCATGGCAGTCTTTAGTTCAACTATTTTTGACTCTGCCTCCAAAGCTTGCTTCAACCTTTCTTCACTTATTTTGCTCGTCTCTTCAAATTTTTTCTCTGTTTCATCAATTTTCTGTTCCAGGGAACTAACCAGAGCCTGAAATTTATCAAAAAGTTGAAATCATCATCAATGATAAAAAGGAAAGTTCAAAAGCATGATTCCCAAGTTCAGATAACACTTCTTAGATGTCTGCTTTTAATTTATGGTATGGACCCCTAACCATCAGCCTCCTACCTTGAGTTTCTCATTTTCAGTAGTCAGCTTCTCCAGCATTGCATGGTCAACTACAGGAACCTCCTGTATAACAGGGACAATTTCTTTGGCCATTTTGGCAGCCTCCCTTTCCTTTACGAGCATTTCCTTAGTTTCTTTGAACTGAAGTTGCATTTCCTGTAAAGCCAACTGCAGTTTTGCATTTTCTTGTGTTTTAGCTTCTTCCAGATCAGCCTACAGAACACAGATGATATAAAAATTTCAGAACAGAAAACACGAGGACAACGATCAATGATGAGTTACCAAATGTGAGGCAAAACAACACATTAAATCAGTGTCGACACTAAACAAAGGTTGAATTAGTTAGCTTCTTTCAGACAGCTCCTTTTAGTTTTATGTTTCACCAAGCCTTCAGTCAACAAGCAGTATATCCTATGGATGCTTTTAAGATATATCATCCCTTTTCTAGATAAAAATAAAAACAAAACAAAGATTGTGTTCTTACAAGCCCACACGAGGACTAGAGGACAAACAAACTGGAAACTTAAATGAGAAATATTATTCATCTATTTCAAATAATAATTCATTTTATATATGTTATCCAAACTGAAGCATGTTTCAAACAGGCAAACTGATGAAATAAAAAGACTAAACAAATGGTTAAGAAAAAGAATAAATTAAAGCCGATAGCTAAAAAGTCAGATGACTTTTGATGAGATAAACATTGCATAATTACTAATAAGAAATTTCCCATGTGCATACCCTCATGCGCTTTTCCAGCTGTATTCTCCATGTTAATTCTTCAACCTGCTTTTCCAATTTATTTTTGGCAGCCTGAAGAGCACCAGTTTCCCTAGCAGCCTGTTATAAAAAGAATAATGAAAAGAATAAAGACTGAATTACACATGCAAAAACTACAAAGAGCACAACAATTGTTAACTGCTTCAAAAGAAGTGCATAATATCAGAAAAATAATTAGTAAAAAAATGAAGGTATTAATTACATTATAATTTAAAAGAACTAAACCAAAATTCATATAAAATCACATCCACAGACACAATTTAAGTGTATGCAAATCTTTTCTAGGAAAATTTTCAAACTAAATGAGTTCTTGCTTAAACAAAGTGTGTGCACTACATATGCCCATCATTTTAAAGTGATCCAAGGAATTGGTTTTTTGGGTCATTAAAAATTATACGAAACAATGTCCTTGCACAATGAACAAAGGAAATAGATCATTATAGTTTCAGAAAGTAGAAATTAACGCCATGAAATGTTATCAACATAATAAGCAGAACAAGATTTTTTCTTGCAATGGCCCTGGTTAGGCAAAACCATTGAATACAAGCAAAAAGCTGTTAATTCATAACAGAAGATCTATAAGAATAAAAGAGAAGACATGTATAAGGCTTCCAGCCTCAGTTGTTTCCAAAACAATTGCACAAGATTAAATTAAAGAAAAAGAGAAAAGCTGACCATCTTAAGTTTCCGCAGTTCTTTACAAGCAACTCTCCTTCTCCATGCACACTGTGTTGCAATTGCTGCTTTCTTCAACTTCATGTAATGTAACCGAGCCAAGTATTTGCAGCATTGACTCTGGATGTGGAAAAAGGGCATATCAATCCAGGCACACATAACTTGAAAAAAGCATGAAATTGTTAAAACAATGCTTGTAATGTGTAGAAAGTAACAACAAAAAAGAAATTGCCTAAATATATTGTGAACTTCACAATGAATATCCCAGGAATAATTTTACCTGAATTACAATTGCTGCTCTAGTCTGCCTTCTGAAGCGTAACTCATCCCTAGCAGCCATACCACGCATTCCCGTTTGGATAGAAATAGCAGAGCAACACAATTCTGTATAAGCTTTCCTAGCAAAATGCATCCGCACATATCTTTGGATTCTCAGAGAAGCAGCCTCTCTCCGCATCTCCTCGTAAACTTGCCGAGCAAGTTGTCCTGTATTGGCCACAGACAAATCAAAAGTTTGATGCAAATTCTCGTAACCTGAGCCTTTAACCACTACCAGCCAAGGCAAGTGACCAGAAGCAAGAAAACACCTCTGCATGCTGATTGAATCTGTATTGCAGATCGGCGGAGCATGATGAAACTTTTGCGATACAAATAAGACCGCACTTTCCTCTGAATAATGCTTGCTGATCTTCCCAACACCTCACTCCTACGAGCATCCAGTTCCGCCATTTGACCAGCCCTAAGGAATACCTTTGTCTTACCAATCTGCAAAATAAAATGGAACATGGTATTAGCACAGGAAAAAAAAATAACCTCACCAAAGATAGAGGAAAATATCATGTAAGGATCCAGTTGATTCCCAATAGCAGAGTTATTAAGAAGATGTTGCAGCTGCTCATCAATCTAGGGTCTTATTATCAGATTGGCAATGAAGAGCAACAGCGTTAAACTCCAAAACTTTACAGTGAAACAAACATGATATCATATCGATGGTAGAGTGAAAATAATAGCCTCCTCAATTAAACAATGGTTAAACTCGTAATGAATCAAAACTTATACAACTAAGTATAAATTCTTAGAAGAGGATCTGTTCACATCTCAGACAATTACCTGATAGCCTTCAAGTCCTACTTTTTCCAGAAGCCTCTTGCAAGCAGCAACTTCATCAGAACTAGTGGAAAATTGCATTACACCACGTCAGAATTTGCAATGCTTCAGCAGAAAATCTTACAGACAAGAAAAATAATCAAATACCTGCCATCCAAAACTTCTGGTGCAAGGATGCAAAATCTGTCTGCAAATTCATCAAATGATTTTCTAGTAGGATATCCTGCACAACTAATCCTAATTGCTTCCATGACTCCCTGAAAGAGACACAATGAACCGGCATATATTCAGGCAGTTCTAAATTACAACTTTAACATAGTCCAGATTCAGAAGTAATAGCCATTAGAATCTTACCCCACACTGCAGTTGTTGAAGAACATTTTTACTCTCAAAAATTGCTGGCTTAAGAAGATTGTTAGGCTTTACACAGCGAATGTAATGTGGCTCTGTTGAACTCAGAGTTTCGAGCAAAGCTTGCAGTTGTTGCTACATGCAGTAGAGGACAAAAATTATACCCACAAGACCTGACAAAGAACATAATTTGAGGTAAAATATGAAGAGAAAATATACCATACCTTAAACCGAGAACCTATTGAAGAGAACTTTGACTGTTTAGAGGATTCTTCAGCTAAAGGTGGAAACAATCCCGAAACAAATGAACATTTGGAAGCACTTAAGAGTGCTTGATGTTCAGCAACAACATAGTCTTTGTTCTTATCCAAAAACAGTTCAGTTTGATATGTGACCTGGTAATAAGTCAAAACTCCATCAATATATTTCAAAATCCAAAAATATTATTTTATCACAACATTGCTGAACCAGAATGTAAAAAGAAAATGCACTTACATCACCGGCATAGTGGCTAATTGTGAAGTCGCTTCGAGCTAATTTTGGCTTGCTAAACCGTCTATGATTTTTAAATGTCTGGTACAACTTCTGAGCAAAAGTTTCATGTGTTGATCTTGGAAACATGCTAAAAAAAACAATTAGCAGCTACATTATCATGCAGGAAAGTCGAGAAATTTTGGGAAAAAAGAGATAATTAGCTGTACCATTTATATTAATGTGAAATAGAAGAAAATGAGAACATTATGTTGCCATTATGCTTACCATGCTTCATCCAGAAGAGCAATTATACCACCAGGTTTCTGAAAATTAATAGGAAACAGAAAATTTTAAAAATAAGTCAAAACATTAAATGAAAAGAAGGGGCAGTATTGAATTATGTTTATTTATTTCCTCCAATATCCACAGCAATTTTAAGCATGTGATTGCCAACATAGTAAAATAAGAAGAATAAACTGTTCAAAGACAAGAAGGAAAAAAATTACTAAATTATGGAGTACATTAAGATGAATATTACCAATTAGTCTAGAGTTCTATTTATGACACCCGCCTTAATTGCTGTTTTGCAGTCAACTTAATATATAAAAAATCAACCACAGGACAATGCCCAGTAATACCTGTTGCAAAGGTAGAAGAAAAACAAACCTTTTCAATGAGATCAAGAATATCTTGATTATCGACAAATTCAATGTAGCTCCAATCAATTTCTTCTTTTGTATATTCTTCTTGCTCCATTTTGAAGACATGCTGCCAACACATATATATGCATCAATAGCACATTAAGTGGACAAAAGAAACACAAAGGCATCTAAAGACAGTAGCACTGACTTTCCAAATATACCTGATTAAAATGTTGCTGAAGTTTTTCATTTGTCAAGTTGATGCAAAATTGCTCAAAACTGTAGGAATGATATCATATCAACAATCAGACGAAAGAATGAAACAAGCATCCACCAAGATTTATCAAACTGCGATTGATTCAATTAAAATAAGAATCCCTCATTTATGGATCACAGGAACAGAAGCTAACAACTGCTCTACACTGACAAATCCTCCAGATAGTAGGCAGCTATGTCATAGAACACCTAAGTGAAAAGGAGATTAACCAGTTGGTAAGCTATTCCCTCGATGCCCACCTAAGAAAAGAAACCCCTCCAATAGTGATGCAACAGGGAATCAATATGCCAAATGGAGTTTCATTAACTGGTACAATCACGGAAGCAATAATACTAAAGCTGTAAGATAATGTTGAACCATCAAAAATCTAATATCATCTTCAACTAGTCCACATGACAAGAAACAGCATCAAGAAATCTAAATTATCCTCCATGCCACACGACCAGCCACATATACATAGATACTTCTATTGCCTCAAGGCGAGATGTCACACTTGAGACATTATAATGGAACAATTAGTTCTCTTAAAGAACCAATTCCTCTCAATAATGCAAACAAAAGGCATACCAGTTAAGCACCTGTTTGTCTTGAAACTCTCAAATCCATAAATGTCCAGCACGCCAATTAAGAACTTAGAGTCTGGGTCTTGACCAATTGAACTATTAATCTTATCCACAAGCCTACAGAAAGACAGGAAATATTAGAGCAATGCTGAACAGCACATTCCAACACCCAGACATTCAGAATTTAAAAATGTTCTGCGGAGCAGGGAAACACAATACCATCAGAATATGGAAGTGATACTTACCAATCAAACAACATTGAGTAAATAATTTTAGCCAATGCATCTCTACTAAGAGCAGCAGATTCTGGATCCAACCACTTTGTAATTGTTTCATCACGAGTTACAATTACGCGCTTGCAGAGAGAGTCTTCTAGTGCCTTCAGATCACACCTGAACAAAATTCAGATCTCAGAAACTGCATTTCCTTCCATTACAAAAGCATATGTGATGTAAATATTCCTTTAAAGATAACCCATCAGTGTGTGGATGTGTACATGGACCAATTACATTAAAAGCTCAGCAGCAGTTCTTAGATGAAACCAAGATTTTTCATCTTTAGGCATTGATGAATCTATTTGCCTCCCTTTGGCAAATTCAATATTTCCAAGATGGAGGATTGCAGCCACAACTCGAAATATGGCATCCTGAAAAGGATAACAGAGAGAAAAATGAGCTTTTTATGATATTTTAGCACTTGAATGATCACATTTTTCAATTAAAGTAAATCCTTGTAGAATACCTGCTCAGCATAATTTATTCCAACAACTTCCATTGCCCTCCTTGTTGCAATATATTCCTTAGAATCATCAACACCATCCAATTCATAGCAATTTGATTGATTCAGATAATGGAATGTTCTTGGGTTTCCCAATTTGTATTTCTGAAGATCCTGATGAATGATATAAGGAAAGAAACAATGAGAAATGTCTAGAAGTAAGAAAACGCCATCCGACATTATGGTAACATTCAGAATCAGTGGCTTTACTTAAGTGCAATATATGGTGCCAATTTTTGTTGCTAACACAATCACCTACGTATGCGAACAGCACTAGGTAACACACACAAGGTTTAGATCAAGATAAGGTTCACCAAGCACAGAAGAAACAAGAGCAACAACTATTATATACACTGAACATTAGTAGCATAATATCCAATCCAATTATATAAATTCAGTCCATGAAATGGTTGATATTGACTCCTGATAAAGTCCTTTCTTCATGAAGCAACAGTCAGAAATCTAAGATCCATTACCTCAGGGGGCGCAGCGCAAAGCATGTAGAAGCAGTGATAATTTCTCTCAGGATCAGAAACCTGACAAACACGTGATCTTTCTAGCAAATAAGTTCTGATAGCAGCTCCTGAAATCCTCCCCCTCTGATCAAACTGAATCTCAACGAATTTACCAAAACGACTGCAGTAGTGATAGCATGTAAATGACAGCCCATTTAAACTCATTATGAAATTCAGAACTATATGAAGAAAGTCTTTATTACAGATTTTCCCACCTTGAGTTATTGTTTCGAACTGTCTTGGCATTACCAAATGCTTCTAAAACAGGATTAGACTGCAAAATGACAAACAGTACAAATGTAAGTATGCTGTCAATCATCCTGCAACATCAGATTTCTTGAATTGTTATATATGCTTGTCGCAGAATAAAATTGTAAGAATAGTTCACCTCCAGGACTTGCTGCTCAACAGTCCTTCCCTCAGCAGCAGCTCTCCCTCCCATGTAAGCAAGGTAACGCATAAGCAATTTTGTGCTTTCTGTTTTACCAGCCCCACTCTCACCGCTGACTAAAATAGACTGACTTATTCCTTCATTGATCATTAGCCTGCATCCACAGGCAACAGCATTTTCTGTTATTAAATCAGTAAAGAGGAAACGAAATAAACAGCTGCCGACCATTAGAAATGGTGTACCTATATGCGGCATCTGCAACAGCAAAGGGGTGTGGACTAAGCTCACCAAAGGCTGCCCCTTTATATTGTGCCATCATATGGCTATCATACAGATGTGGCAACTTTCTAAAAGGATTCACAGCAATCAATATATTACCTGTGTATGTCTGCACACACCATTTAGTGTATTAGCCTTAATAGATCAGAAAGTGTGGAAGATGTATAGGAAAACAAGAAAAGTATCTTGATATCCATTAAAGTATAATACAACATATAAAAAGCACAAAAGAATATATCCAGACAAATAACTATCCAGCATTTGCCCCTCCAAACAAGAAGCATATGAATAATAAGTTGCTTGTTGCTCACAAATACTCACATAAATTTCATTCATATCATATCTTGATCTTAAATTCTGTAGAACTCCTGGTTCATGCAAATAAGCCAGTTTCGTCATATCATCCACTCCACAAGGTGGGGCTTCAGCATCTTTAGGATAGACACTGGAAGCTTTAACAACAACCTACAATTAGCCAAAAAGGCAGGTCAGCTTATCTCCTTTCTTCAGGTTATAGATTCGCATAAAGGAAAAAAAAAATATATTAACACATTAAAGGTTCATCATAAGAAACAAAGTAACTAGATATGATAACAACATAAAAATAGTGAATTGTCACTTCAGCCATTGGCAAATATAACCATTCAAGATTGATATGTACATCAAACATAGGCTTTGAGGACAGTCAATAAAAGCACCCACCGTCTTTCCAGATGTACAAAGGACCCTAATATCTTCACCATTAATCTCCACAACTTCGCCATCAATCCAAGCTGCATCAGGATCTTCCAACCAAACAAGAGATCCAACCACCAAACTCACAGCAGCAGCCTGCAAAAAAGAGAGTGTTGATGACTGCTTCAACATAATAATTGTATCATTTTGTGTCACATTTATAAGATTTAAGCATCATATATTGTATTTGTGTTGCAAACAATTACTTTCACTTATTATTTACTGAAATGGAAAATAAGGATTTTTTTTGTACTTGATCTCAATGCAAGAACAGCGAAATCAATAAAAGATTATAGGGTAATCCAAATTGACAAACAGATAATAAAGAGATGTCTTAAATATCACCACTCCATGCACTTGTAGAGTAATCACTAACGTCTATAGTTAGTAAGATACATATTTTATTCTCTAAAAATAAAAATGTGAATCAATACACACACGTTTCTTCAAGATTGCTGATGGTAAATCAGCAGAAACATTGGAGGGTACCAGCATCCTTTCTTTTTAAAGGTGAAAGCAGCACCTATTCAAGAGAAGTTGAGAAATGAGAGATTGAGATGGTGTAGATATATGCATTTCGGACCAACAAATGCACCAATACATAATGCTAAGCACACGGAAATTTTAGGAGATAAAAGCATGAAGGGCAATGCTAAAATGACTTGCGAGGGAGCATAAAAAAGGATAAGATGGCTCTAGATTTTTCTGAACATGCAATCCTAAAAGTGGAGTGGAGAAAACAAATCCATCTATATTTCATTCATTAAATAAAGCCACTAAATCCATTCCATGCCCCCATGTCATATAGCCAAGTTATAAAAATAAATTACAACGGAATTTAGTTCAGAGAATCTAGTTACAAGGCTAAGGCCATTGCTAATAGGTCCACATTTAAGCACACTAGGAACTGATTATCCTGAAACATATGCAGCATAAGAATCATGAATGAAGAGATCTCTTGACCAACAAAGAAAATGCTTAGTAGGAAAAAATGTTCATAAAGTAAATAGAACTACAAAAAATAAATAAGATGTCATAAGACTACACTACAGCTAAAAGCCATCTATCTGATAATTCTGAACTCAATCAGTCAAGTCTTTTTTACAGATCATCCAAGTTGAAAGCGTCTTTGAGTTTTGTTGGAATTGGAGGAAGGCATTAATGGTTGCAATTTTGAAAGCATTAGTCATGATTTTGGAATCACACAAAATTGGGGAAAAAGGAATGAAGCAAAATTATTTATATGGTCTATCACACTTGGTAGGAATTAATCCTTGATTTAATAAATTTAAGGCATGATTAAGTTGAATTGAGTCATCAAAGATACAACAACAACAACAACAACAAAACCTTAATCCCAAGTCAATTGGAGTCGGCTATATGAATTCTTCTTTTCCACTCAAGTCAATTTATGGCTACATTTTCTGATAAATTTAAAGAAGTCATAGCATTTTGTACGATTTTTGTCCAAGTTAATTTAGGTCTATCCCAAGAGGTCACCCATCTTAGTACTACTCTCGCCCAAGCACATTTAACTTCGGAGTTCTGATGGGATTCTCCAAGAATCTTCATACTCACAAGAAAAGCCAATCGAACTAGATGCAAGGATTGTAAGGTCATTCCAGGTGAGGCTTTGACCACTCAACATAGGTTAGTAGTTTTGGATATCAAGTTTAAGAGGTTGACTAGTAGGCCAAGGAGGAACAATAGTCCTAAGATTAAGTGGTGGACTTTAAAAGGTGAGAAACAATTGTTGTTCAAGGATGAGTTGGTCAAAGCTAGAGTGTGGGAGGAAGATGTGAGTATATCATCAAATGATATGTAGATATGCATGTCCACAACTATTAGAAGAGTAGCTAGAAAGATTCTTGGAGAATCTAAAGGGTGTGGACATCCCTCGAAGGAGTCTTGGTGGTGGAATGAGGAAGTGCAAAAAGCGGTAAGAAGTAAAAGGGAATGGTATAAGAGTTTGCCCAAGTGTAATAAGAATGATGCTTTTGAACAGTACAAACAAGCAAAAAAAGATGTTAAAAAAGCAGTTAGTCAAGCAAGAGCACAATCTTTAGAGAGTTTGTATGAGAAACTTGGAACTAAGGAAGGAGAAAAAGCTATCTATAAATTGGCTAAGATAAGAGAAAAGAAATGTCGTGATTTAAACCAAGTTAAGTGCATTAAAAATAAAGAGAATAAGGTTCTGGTTCAAGAAGAGGATATTAAGGAACGATAGAGAAGCTATTTTGAAGAACTTCTTAATGGTAACCATTGTGATAACATTGAGGGTTTAGACGTTAGGCCGGAGAAAAATGTGAAATACACTAGACGGATTAGATTTTCGGAAGTTAAAAAAGCTTTGAAGAGGATGAAAGTTGGTAAAGCCTGTGGACCAGATGAGATACCTATTGAGGTTTGGAAATGTTTGGGAGATACAGGAGTTACATGGTTGACATATTTGTTCAATAAGATCTTAAGTTCAAAGAAAATGCCTAATGAATGGAGACAAAGTAATTTGATACCTATTTTTAAGAATAAAGGAGATATTCAGAATTGCTCAAATTATAGAGGTATAAAGCTTATGAGCCACACTATGAAATTATGGGAAAGAGTTGTGGAATACCGTTTGCGGTTAGATACTTGTATCTCCTCAAATCAATTTGGCTTTATGCCTGGTCGATCAACTATGGAAGCTATTTTTCTTATAAGAGATTTGATGGAAAAGTATAGAGAGATGAAGAAGGATTTACATATGGTTTTTATTGACTTGGAAAAGGCGTATGATTGAGTCCCTAGAGAAGTTTTATGGTGGGTCCTAGAGCATAGGGGAATATCTATACGATATATCCAAGTCTTGAAGGATATGTATGAGGGAGCTACCACCAGTGTCCGCACCGTGGGAGGGGATACTAAGGATTTTTTCGTTTCTATTGGATTACACCAAGGTTCAGTTTTGAGCCCTTATCTTTTCGCCTTGGTCATGGATGAGCTAACAAGACATATACAGGATGACATCCCTTGGTGTATGATGTTTGCAGATGATATTGTATTAATAGATGAGACTCAAGCAGGAGTAAATCAAAAGTTGGAGTTATGGAGAAGCACTTTGGAATCTAAGGGTTTTAATCTAAGTAGGACTAAGACTGAGTATATGCATTGTAGATTTAATAGCGAGAATAGAGAAAGAGGCAAAATTATTTTAAACGGAATAGCAGTGCTTCATAGTACTTATTTTAGATACCTTGGCTCAATTCTTCAAAAAGATGGGGGTTGTGAAGAAGATGTAAATCATAGGATTAAAGCTGGTTGGATGAAGTGGAGGGGTGCTACAGGAGTTCTATGTGATCGAAAGATGCCAATTAAATTAAAAGGAAAATTCTACCGCACTGTAATACGGCCAGCTATAATGTATGGTAGTGAGTGTTGGGCAGTAAAAGGACAACACATGAGTAAAATGCATGTTGCGGAAATGAGAATGATAAGATGGATGTGTGGTCATACTAGGATGGATAGAATCCGCAATAAGTGCATTAGAGAAAAAGTAGGGATAACACCTATTGAGGATAAGATAAGAGAGCATAGATTGAGGTGGTTTGACCATGTAAAACGAAGACCTAGCGATGCGCCAGTTAGAAAAACCGAACAAGTTAGAGTAGATATAACTAAGAGAGGCAGAGGTAGGCCTAAACTGACTTGGTCAAAGATGGTCCAAAATGATCTTATGATGTTACATCTATCAGAAGAGATAACCTTAAATCGTATTGAGTGGAAAAGAAGAATTCATATAGCCGACCCCAATTGACTTGGGATTAAGGCTTTGTTGTTGTTGTTGTTGTTGTTAATTTAGGTCTATCCCTACCTTTTTTAGCTATTTCTACTTTAATTAATTCAGTTTTTCTAAGACCAAACCATCTCAATCTATGTTTTCTTATCTTATCCTCAATAGACACTACCCCTACTTTTCCTCTAATGCACTCATTCCGAATTCTATCTATTCTAGTGTATCCACACATCTATCTTATCATTCCCATCTCTGCAACATGCATCTTACTTATGTGTTGTCCTTTCACAGCCCAACACTTACTACCGTACATCATCACAGACTGTATTGCAGTACGATAGAATTTTTCTTTTAATTTAACTGGTATCTTTCGGTCACATAATACTCTTGTAGCACTCTTCCACTTCATCCAACCAGTTTTAATTTTGTGACTTACATCTTCTTCACAACCTCCATCCTCTTAAATAATAGAGCCAAGATATTTAAAATGAGTACTATGGGGTAGTGCTACTCCATCTAAAACAACTTCGCCTCTTTCTCCATTCGTGTTAATAAATCTACAATGTGTATACTCAGTCTTAGTTCTACTAAGCTTAAAACACTTTGATTCTAATGTACATCTCCATAACTCCAACTTTTGACTTACTCCTGCTTGAGTATCATCTATTAACACAATATCATCTTAAAATATCGTACACCTCTTTCCCTTTAAATGTGCCATACCACATGCTAATGGAAAATTTTTGAGAATTCCAAATTCTTATTTCATAGTCTTTCAAACATTAATAATAATTAATATTTAAAAATATGATTGATAACTTCATATGGGTTCTTTCGCCTAAATATTACATCACATGCTAAAGAGAGAATTTTTTGAATGAAAATATGAAATATATGCCACATTAAAAATATGAGATTTTTGCCACAAGCATTGTTAAGTCTGCCCTTAATTGACACGGTTAGAGGCTATAGATATAATTGATAAAAAATAAAGCACTGCCCATAACTAAAACTCAGAAAAAAGGTTTGAATTATTCTAGTCATTAACCCAAATCACAAAGATAAAAGCCTCAAGTTCCAGTACAATACTCGTCTGCCGTTTAATAAAGTCCAATTGTAATTGATATTAAGTCAATGAATAGCTCACTAATACTGAAAAAGTTAAACCATTTTCCATTACTAATGCTAATGCCTAGACAATTATCAGCAGCCAACAAATCGAGCAGTGGTAAATGCTGACCTATGATAAGCCAACAACTCGAGCAGTGGTAAATGCTAACCTAGATGAACTAAAACCTTAGGGCGAAATACTTTCATTTCCATTGTTCTGTAAATGGCTTTGCTTAGCATAGTAAACAAAGAATCTCAGTGTGGACACATCCAAAAAAACACCATAGTGGCATATACATCAGCTAGATCACAATCACAGCATTAAAGCTCAAAATAAAGAGAAATGTCAATGCGACATTAGCATATACTTCAGCTCCAAGTAAAGCACAGATCAGTCAACAACGAAATAAAACAACAACAACCGATCAAATTATATATAAATTGAACAACATTTCCACAAAGAAAAGACTTAAAATTCCTAAAAATCAAATTAAACAGAAATAAAAACTAGAAATATTAAACAAAAAAGAATACCATTTTCAGTGAAATTGATCAGATCAGAAACTCCGTGGCTTCTCGATGTACTTCAACAAGCCTTCAATAACAACCATTCAAATTCAAGAACCGAAGGAAATGATATGAACTTCTATTTCCCTTTAATGTGTACAACTAAAAATCGATTTACACTGAAAAACCAACGATAATAAACAAAAAACAAAACAAAAAATTGAAAAAATATATATATATAAAAAATTGAGAAGCTTAAACCCTTCAACAAGTTCAAAACTTTATTTGAAGAAGAGAATAAGCCTCTCTTTCTCTCTCTTTCTCTTTCTCTGTGGCCCTCTTTGCTGTTAAAGCAATGAACTTTTGTTTTCTTTTTCTTTGATTTTCTTTGTTTCCTTAACGTGTTTGTTCTTTTTCTTCCCTCCCAACTGATTTGGGTTTCGTCAATAATCAAAGATTTTTTTTATTTTTTTATTAATAATAATGAACTAAGCATTTTTTATTGCCTGTTGTTGTTATTAATTTATTTAAATTAACTAAATGGAAATTAATTAGGAAGAGAAAAAGCGTTTTATTAAGTGAGTTGAATTCCGCTGTTGCCCTTGTTTGGTGGCTATAATTACGATCATTTTTTTAGAGACAACGAAGACATTGGTCAGATTTGAATCCACTTGGGTTGTCCGAATCTTACAATAAATCAAAAATTAAATCAAAATAGTCCAATGGCAGTTCTTCTTGCACTTATTATTACATGATAAATTTAAAAAATATAAATATTTTTTAAAAAAATATATTTTTGTCTTGTAATAACTTCAGTTTTTAAAATCCAATTCCACATTTAGTCAAGCATCATTTTTTAATTTTTTTTATCTTTTAACTTCTTTTTTTTATATATATTATTTAAAATGAATATGTTAAATTATACTTTTGAAAAAAAATTATAAGGATTAAAAATTATAAAATATGGACATTAACATTATTGCTCTCGTCTAAATATCGGATTTAAGCCATGAATATTCTCCCTCCTCCGGTGTAACTAATTAAAAAATTGCAAAATTTTAAGCCTAATGTTTTGTGGGTTAACTGATAATTTGAAGTGTTTGGAGAAATAAAGAAAGTTACCTTTAAATCAAACTTTTACCTCAAATAAGTCTATGTTTAGAGCATATTATACATAATATGATCCTATATTTAAAAGTAAAATTTTGAGCTCTAGAAAAATAAAAGTATTCATGGATTTTGACCAAAAGTGAAATTTTGTTACTTATTAAACTTATGTCTTTATTGTTTAGCTATATGTTGCTCTCTCTTTTTTTCATTTAGGAGATGATATGTATACATATATATATTGGCAATATTATGTCATGATCAATGTTTTTTTTTTCTTTTTGGTAAACTATAAAAAAAACAAATGGAGGGACCTTATGACATATATATATATATATATAAATGTATAATTAAGAGTATTAATTTGTGACACGTTAATTTCAAACGCTTTGAATTTAAAATTTAAAATTTAAAATTTGGAAGTGGGACTACATATGTTTCCTACATCCAACAATGTGACTAATTTACCATATTCATAACTTTATAATTAATTGGACAGCTTTAAATTTGATTTCCTTTATTTCAACTATTGAAATCAAGTGACAACATTGGCCAAAAAAAATTGACAACTGAAAAAAAAATTAATATTTATAATAGAAGACTAAAAATTTAAGGTAATAAATAATAATGAAAGATACTGCTACCAAGCATTTAATTCAGTAATATTAAAAATAATTTGAAAATTCTCAATTTTTTTTAAATCTATTAATTTAAAATAATAAATGAAATAATAAATTTTGTGAGAAAAATTTAATTTTTTTAATACAAATAAATTTTCATTAATAAATCAAAAAATACTTATGCAATATATAAATAAAATTATATAATTTTAAAGTACATAATATGTACATAACCACTGAAATTATTAGATCTTTTTAAATTTTTTCGATACAAATAATAAATAATGATAATATGCCGTGAATAATCGTACTTTTAATGAAATATTCATTCTATCTATCAACCGTAAAAAAATATAAAATTACATTCTACATGGGAATGACATCGTGACAAGCCTCCATTAAAAAATGGCATATAATCTTTAAATGATGAAATAAAATTTCATAATAAAAGCTTCAATTGTATTTAGATTAATTATACCTTCAAACTTTTCAAGCACAAGTTGAAGAACATGGCAACAGCTTAACAATTTTGCAACAAAAGGAGGGAAGGAGCCAGAGATATTACTCGAAATAGCAAAAAGCGTACTGCCGTCCGAGTGTCGAACTACTGCACCAACTCCAAATCCTCCTATCTCGCTCAAAAACTGCAGCATCTATATTGCACTTCCACCAACCAATTGGAGGAGCACGCCAACTTGTATTATGAACATAAATATTTTATCCATTAACTATCAAGTTTTCTTGAAAATTTCTTGCTAAAAGTCCATTAATTTCTCTAAAAAAATAATTCATCAAGAAAAATGAAGATCCATCCACAAATCTTCTATCGTGCCAAATCAGCAATTATAACATTAAGAATTAATTATAACTAAACCAATAAAAAACTAATAAATAAATTAAATTCAAATAATGTAAGTTATTTTAGTTATGGCATGATATTATATCAAGAAACAATGTAATATCCCGGAATATACCCTAAGAGTTTTGGAGTTATTGTTGTTGTATTTGGATTTGATGTATATGTATATATGGGAAATATAAAGATAATATATAAGACATATACATATACATTACATATACATGGGATATAATATGGTGTAGGAAAAGTGAATTGTATATATATATATTTGTATAGTTAATTAATAATAATGATAGTAATAAGGACAAAAAGAGAAGAGAAGAAGAAAGTCAAAGAAAGATTATGTGGTGGAGATTTAAAGTATTATTATTATTATTATTATTATTATTATTATTATTATTATTATTATATAGATGATAGGAACGAAAGAAAGAACGAGAACTTTCTTTCTTCTTCTTCTGCTCCTTCTTCTTCGTGTGTAGAGAGAGAGAGAGAGAGAGATGGTGATTTTGGAGAGAATTGAAGATTTTTATTCAAGATTTGGTAAATAATCAAGTAAGTATTCATTCATTTGCATTGATTTCTATGGTTTGAGTTTGGATTTGATGTGGTTATTGGTGAGGATGATGATGAATTGTTGGGATTATTGAGTAAGGGTTTAGTGTTAATGAATTGGGGATTTGAGTAATTGATATATGAGTGATGTATGTTGTGTTTAAGGAAGTTAAGAATATAAAATATATGAGTTTGATAATTGAATATGTGAATTGGAATTTAAGTATCTTATTATTTGATTTGATTTAGGTTGTGAAGGAAATGGATTGCTCTAGTTAAAGTGGTGAAGAGCTCTTGGAAGGTAAATTGAATAGATTTGAGAATGATTTTTAAGGTAAGTAAACTATCTAAATTCATAAGTAAACTATCTAAATTCATATATTAATATGATGTTGAAACTTAACACATATTCATTTGTAAATGTGTTAAGAAATCAAATGTGTTGTTGATGTGTTTTGGTAATGTAAATATGGATGTGCATGTGAAATAAGTGTTAGTGATGTTGATTAAATTCATTGGAAGGATAGTATGATGTGTATGAAGTGTTTAGGTGCAATCAAAGGAGATTTGTAAAGGTTTGGGGTTTAAATATAGGAGTGACACGGCCAAAAATAAGGAGAGACACGGCCAAGTCAAGAAAAATTGGATGTGTTGAATTGATTTTGGGAGAGACACGGTCACAGTCTCAGCCGTGTCCTCTGCCCGTGTTTGTTACTGCCTGATTTTTGTGGAGAGACACGGCCGTGTCCCTTGCCCGTGTCTGTGATTGTATGATTTTTGTTGTGAGACACGGCCACTGGCTCAGCCGTGTCCCTTGGCCGTGTCACCTACTGCCTGAAATTGTGTTGAGAGACACGGCCGTGTTGCATGCTCGTGTTCACTACTGCCAATTGTAGTTGAGAGACACGGCCACAAGCTTGGCCGTGTCCCTCAAATGGTGTTGGCCGTGTCCCTCAAATTTGTTAGTTAATGATTCTTATTCTTGATTATTCTTGTCTTGTTGGATTCTCTAAAGGCATTATGGTTTCTACATTTCAAATATATGTGAAACAAATGTATGTGGAGGATTCCAAATCTAAGAATAAGGTAAATTATATATATATATACATCAATGATGATCATTCTTGATGAATGTTTAATGTGCTTGATTATGAAGTATTATAATGTGAAGTGAGTTTAAATGAAATGTGATGTTTTTGTGATTGGTAATGATGATATATGAAATGTGTAATATATGAGATAGATGATTGTGTATTTGAAAGATGAAATGCTATAATATTAATTGATGATCTAAATGATATATGAAGCCATTGTGATTGGCTATGATGATCTAAATGATATATGAAGCCATTGTGATTGGCTATGATGATTCAATTGGAAATGAAATTGATAATGAAATCATGAATGAATTGTGTGTCTAATATGTTATTCATTTTCAGAGTTTTGTTGTTGGTGGCATGCCTAATAGTAACAATCTCTTGAAGTTAGGTTGGATTTGATCCTTGAAGCCAAGTTGGGTTGAAGTTTAACATGTTTTACTCCCCTTGAAGCTTTGTTGGGTCTAATCCTTGAAGCCTAATTGAGATGTTACAACCCTTGAAGCTAGGTTGGATTGGTTCTTGAAGCCAAGTTGGGTTGATACTTAGCATGCTTTGTTCCCCTTGAAGCTTGGTTGAACCTTAATCCTTGAAGCATAGTAGGGATAATGATAAATGTGATAATTAAACCAAAACATTAACTCTGAAAGTAGAATGGCATATTAGTGTTTTTGGGCCCATGCTTGTGTTTGATATATATATGATTCTTGAATAATGGAATAAATGAATAATGAGATACATGATGATAGCTATGGATTGAAATATATGATGATAATCATGGAATGAGATGCATACAATACATAAGTGAATTATTGAAGATGAGTATAGCTTGAGAAGCTATGTGAAATGATGAATTTATGATGTGTAAATTGTATATGATGATATATGATGTGTGAAATATATATGAATGTGGAAATAGTGGATATTGTTTCATGAAGACTTTGATAAGTCATTGGATTGTGAATTACTGAAATAAAATGTATGAATATGTATATTGGTAAAACACTAGTAGAAGTATATATATATATATATATGAAAAGTATAGCCAAAAAGAGAAAAACCTGGTAAGAAAATAATGGCATAATAAGTTAAAATGAAAATATGATTTTCTCTATTATATGTGTATATGATTTAATTGTATTACTAAGCTCTCGGGCTTAGCGCGGTTGTGTGATCGTGCAGGTGATTATGCGGTTGATCGGGAAATCAAGCAATTATGCCATGAGAAGGGTAAGAGTGTTCTGAGACCAACTAGAAGGTGATGCATACATGTAAAATTTAATTTTGTTATATTATTCACAATCATATATTAATATGTATAATGATTTACTAAATGTTATTAAAATCTAAAGATAGTATTGTTTGAACTTGGATAAGATTTTTAAATTAAAACTAGAAGTGACATTCTTATACTCTATATACGTATTGTATGTATACTAGGTATATGTATAGTACCTATATAGAGTATGAGGGTGTTACAATTATTTTGGTATCAGAGCTTAGGTTCGAGATTCTCGGCCTAAGTAAAAAAAAAATTTAAAAAGAGAAAGTTTTGAAAGGTTTAAAGAGAAGTAAAAAGAAAAGTTTTGAAATGAAATTTGTAATACATGCATATGCATTCACATCTAGGTTGGTCTCGAACGTGGCATTATATGATTTGTAATGTAATTGAATTACATGAGATGAATGATAGTGTGTGAATAAAATTTTATATGAAGGTAATAATTGGAAAAAGAAATGATATGAAAATTGGTACAAGATTAATTGATAAATTCAAGAGTGAAAGTTTACTTAAGAAAAAGTAAATTTTGAAGTATTGATTATTGAAAAGTGATTGGAAAATAAAGAAATGAAAAAGGGAATAAAGTTGGAAATGAGTTGAAATTAAAATCAAGACTAGAGTATGTACTCTTTCCTCTATGATTTGAATCTCTTTATGACAAAGTTTATGTTTAGTTTGTTAGAAAGAGGAAATATGGTGAGATTGTTATTATGGAAGGATATGTTATCTAAAGGAAGAGAGTATGGTAGACTATTGAATGAATTGAGTAATATAGATAAAGTGTGATTATTTAAAGTTTGGGGTATATAAAGCTAAGGTTGTGTTTAAAAGAAAAAGAGATGATATGTGTATAGTTTGTACTGTTTTTCTATATGTAAACATTGTGATTTCAATGTTGGAAATGTGAAATGTTTGCATATTGTGAAAGCTCATGGTAACAGTGATAATATATGATAGTTGGATTTTTGAAATGAGCTTAAGACTTGTGAGAATTATATGTTTAATGCTGCTTTGTGATATATATAAAGTTTTAAAGTTGATGTTAATAAAGATGAGTTTGGTAAACTGAAGTTTAAGTGAAGTGGTAAGTTGAAAGGTTAAAGTTTTAGTGGAATGTGATAAAGATTATTTGGGTATTGATGGTTTAAGGTATATTCAATACATTAGCTATGTGAAATGGATAATATTGCATATGGAAATATTATGAATTGAGTAATGTGATTAATAGTATGAGAATTTATTTTGAAGTCAAAGGAAAGTGAGTAAGTGTGTGAAAATGAGTTATTTTAAGTCATTTGATTGGAAAGGATGAAAATGGATATGAAGATATATTAAATGTATTTAAAGACTAGTGTGAGAGAGATGTCACATTGTGAATGTGACTAAGATTTTTGTGAAATATTACTATGAAAGAGTATATATATGTTGAGTTAATAAATAAAATAAGCTATGTTAAAAGAATGAGAGATGATGATATAATTATTGAAATAAGATTATGTGAATGATGAGATGTGTAAATACAACATTGAAATACATTGTGATGTATAATAGGAATATGGACATTGTTAGTATTAATTTATGAATATCTTAATAAGGCATGGAACTGTGGTTTGAATCAACAATATATATGAATTTGAAAAGACTAGAATTTGAATATAAGTTTGACCTAATGGAATTAGGTTATATATATATCTGTGTATATATGTGAAGAGGATATGTGAAGTGAACTTTTCGACATGAATGAAATGGTGATATGTTAGAAAGGTGGGAAGTGAGTCACATTATTAGCGTGACTTATAAAGGTGTATATACATTGTTTATTATTTTATACCATTACATGTTTAATGGTATTAGAAATGAGATTGCATATAGTAGTAGACCTAATAGAGATTAAATCCTAATTTATGTTATAGAGTATGTAATGAAATAGAAGATGAAAATGGATTTGGGGTAATATTGAATAGTGAGATTGTGATGGTAATAATTAAATGAGGCTATCATGAGATGTTTTGGAACTCAAAGTATTTATGTGAGGAAATGTTCTATGCATATATGTGTAATAAGAGATTGTAAGGAAAAAAAAGAAAATATAATGTATGAAGTTTTTAGAAGAGATAAATTGGAAACGGAGTAATGAATGAAATTTGTGTAATATATATATATATGATGGAATGTTGTGCATAGGAGATGTTAAAGATAATATTGTTGTATATGAATTAGGCTATTGATGATTAAATAATCAAGAGCAAATTGTTTTGAGATGGAGTTGAAATATGTTAAATGTTGATGTAGTAAAAGTTTGGAGAATGGATATGTAATCCTTACATTACAAAATTCTTAAGATCCAATTTAATATCGTAATTGGAAAAGTTGGAAAAAAAAACCATATGGATTTATAAGTTTTAAACATGACCCTTAAATTTTTATAATCTTATGATCTGTTTAGTATATTGTAGTTGATTAATTTGTTATTTTATGATTTGGGAGTGAGATAACATGACTATAGTGTAGTTCTGATGAGATTGATAATTATGAAGTGGTAAAGTGATATTTTAATATTTTATGTTGGAAATCTGGTTATACTTGTGAAACGTAAGATAAAAGAAGAGAATTATGAAAATGTGTTAAGCATGGATAACATTTATTGTTAAGATAGCAATGGGGTGATATGTGAGAAGATATTAAAAAGAGAGAAATTACAAAAAGGTGATTGAGAGTTATGCTAAATATGTGTATGGTATAAAGTGAATGGGTTTAAAGTTTAAGTGAATGAATTGTACATAATCAATATGATATGAGATTATCATAAAAATTGGTAGAAAGGATAATTTGATTAAATATGGATTTGAAGAAATCAGAGATTGGATATAAGTTTGGTTGAATGGAATGAGGATATATATAATGTGAAATCTAATGATAAATTTGAATAAGTTAATTGTTGGTTTGAATTGAACAAGGTTGAAATGTGAATATTTTGTGATAGAGAGAATCAAATGATCTAAGTTATGTTAAGATTGTGAATCATTATTAAGACTTAATATGTATAGTTGTACTAAGAATATAAAAATTTAAATGATATGTATATGATGTAATATTTTGACGAATGAATGGACATTGATGAATTGAATTATATCAGCTGTAATTAATGATAAAGGAAAAAGGTTGATTATCTGTTAAGTAAGTTTAAAGAGGTTATATCAATATTAATGTTAAGTGAGATATAATAAAGAAAGATTTAAGTGTAAACAAAATGGAAAGATTGTTACTAATCAAGGTTTGATAAATGGCTATTTTCAAAAGTGATTGTAATGACAAGATAAGCAATAGTATGATATAATTCCATAATTACCAAGGTTAAAGTTGATTGTCTATAAAGGGATGAAGTGATATAAATATCTTGAATGTAATAGATGAATGGAATATATGTATAAACTATAAGATGAGTTGATAATTGTATAAAAGAAAATTCATTGGGAATGTAATGAGCGATCTGGGTGGCTCTGTTGAGAAAGTTATAAGATGAAAATAGATTAATTATGATGAGTTATGATTGACGTAAAGGGGGAGAGTATAAGTTATGTGATTTGATAAAATTAAGATAGTGATTTGTTATAAATGGGTTGTTATTGTATTGGATAATTTCGAGGACGAAATTATTTAAGGGGGAGAGAATTGTAATATCCCGGAATATACCCTAAGAGTTTTGGAGTTATTGTTGTTGTATTTGGATTTGATGTATATGTATATATGGGAAATATAAAGATAATATATAAGACATATACATATACATTACATATACATGGGATATAATATGGTGTAGGAAAAGTGAATTGTATATATATATATTTGTATAGTTAATTAATAATAATGATAGTAATAAGGACAAAAAGAGAAGAGAAGAAGAAAGTCAAAGAAAGATTATGTGGTGGAGATTTAAAGTATTATTATTATTATTATTATTATTATTATTATTATTATATATATATATATATATATATATAGATGATAGGAACGAAAGAAAGAACGAGAACTTTCTTTCTTCTTCTTCTGCTCCTTCTTCTTCGTGTGTCGAGAGAGAGAGAGAGAGAGATGGTGATTTTGGAGAGAATTGAAGATTTTTATTCAAGATTTGGTAAATAATCAAGTAAGTATTCATTCATTTGCATTGATTTCTATGGTTTGAGTTTGGATTTGATATGGTTATTGGTGAGGATGATGATGAATTGTTGGGATTATTGAGTAAGGGTTTAGTGTTAATGAATTGGGGATTTGAGTAATTGATATATGAGTGATGTATGTTATGTTTAAGGAAGTTAAGAATATAAAATATATGAGTTTGATAATTGAATATGTGAATTGGAATTTAAGTATCTTATTATTTGATTTGATTTAGGTTGTGAAGGAAATGGATTGTTCTAGTTAAAGTGGTGAAGAGCTCTTGGACGGTAAATTGAATAGATTTGAGAATGATTTTTAAGGTAAGTAAACTATCTAAATTCATATATTAATATGATGTTGAAACTTAACACATATTCATTTGTAAATGTGTTAAGAAATCAAATGTGTTGTTGATGTGTTTTGGTAATGTAAATATGGATGTGCATGTGAAATAAGTGTTAGTGATGTTGATTAAATTCATTGGAAGGATAGTATGATGTGTATGAAGTGTTTAGGTGCAATCAAAGGAGATTTGTAAAGGTTTGGGGTTTAAATATAGGAGTGACACGGCCAAAAATAAGGAGAGACACGGCCAAGTCAAGGAAAATTGGATGTGTTGAATTGATTTTGGGAGAGACACGGTCACAGTCTCAGCCGTGTCCTCTGCCCGTGTTTGTTACTGCCTGATTTTTGTGGAGAGACACGGCCGTGTCCCTTGCCCGTGTCTGTGATTGTATGATTTTTGTTGTGAGACACGGCCACTGGCTCAGCCGTGTCCCTTGGCCGTGTCACCTACTGCCTGAAATTGTGTTGAGAGACACGGCCGTGTTGCATGCTCGTGTTCACTACTGCCAATTGTGGTTGAGAGACACGGCCACAAGCTTGGCCATGTCCCTCAAATGGTGTTGGCCGTATCCCTCAAATTTGTTAGTTAATGATTCTTATTCTTGATTATTCTTGTCTTGTTGGATTCTCTAAAGGCATTATGGTTTCTACATTTCAAATATATGTGAAACAAATGTATGTGGAGGATTCCAAATCTAAGAATAAGGTAAATTATATATATATATATATATATACATCAATGATGATCATTCTTGATGAATGTTTAATGTGCTTGATTATGAAGTATTATAATGTGAAGTGAGTTTAAATGAAATGTGATGTTTTTGTGATTGGTAATGATGATATATGAAATGTGTAATATATGAGATAGATGATTGTGCATTTGAAAGATGAAATGCTATGATATTAATTGATGATCTAAATGATATATGAAGCCATTGTGATTGGCTATGATGATCTAAATGATATATGAAGCCATTGTGATTGGCTATGATGATTCAATTGGAAATGAAATTGATAATGAAATCATGAATGAATTGTGTGTCTAATATGTTATTCATTTTCAGAGTTTTGTTGTTGGTGGCATGCCTAATAGTAACAATCTCTTGAAGTTAGGTTGGATTTGATCCTTGAAGCCAAGTTGGGTTGAAGTTTAACATGTTTTACTCCCCTTGAAGCTTTGTTGGGTCTAATCCTTGAAGCCTAATTGAGATGTTACAACCCTTGAAGCTAGGTTGGATTGGTTCTTGAAGCCAAGTTGGGTTGATACTTAGCATGCTTTGTTCCCCTTGAAGCTTGGTTGAACCTTAATCCTTGAAGCCTAGTAGGGATAATGATAAATGTGATAATTAAACCAAAACATTAACTCTGAAAGTAGAATGACATATTAGTGTTTTTGGGCCCATGCTTGTGTTTGATATATATATGATTCTTGAATAATGGAATAAATGAATAATGAGATACATGATGATAGCTATGGATTGAAATATATGATGATAATCATGGAATGAGATGCATACAATACATAAGTGAATTATTGAAGATGAGTATAGCTTGAGAAGCTATGTGAAATGATGAATTTATGATGTGTAAATTGTATATGATGATATATGATGTGTGAAATATATATGAATGTGGAAATAGTGGATATTGTTTCATGAAGACTTTGATAAGTCATTGGATTGTGAATTACTGAAATAAAATGTATGAATATGTATATTGGTAAAACACTAGTAGAAGTATATATATATATATATATATATATGAAAAGTATAGCCAAAAAGAGAAAAACCTGGTAAGAAAATAATGGCATAATAAGTTAAAATGAAAATATGATTTTCTCTATTATATGTGTATATGATTTAATTGTATTACTAAGCTCTCGGGCTTAGCGCGGTTGTGTGATCGCGCAGGTGATTATGCGGTTGATCGGGAAATCAAGCAATTATGCCACGAGAAGGGTAAGAGTGTTCTGAGACCAACTAGAAGGTGATGCATACATGTAAAATTTAATTTTGTTATATTATTCACAATCATATATTAATATGTATAATGATTTACTAAATGTTATTAAAATCTAAAGATAGTATTGTTTGAACTTGGATAAGATTTTTAAATTAAAACTAGAAGTGACATTCTTACACTCTATATACGTATTGTATGTATACTAGGTATATGTATAGTACCTATATAGAGTATGAGGGTGTTACAAACAAACTATACATGATATCAACATCAAAAAACTATGTTTTACTTAATATTTTCTAATCCAACATTTATTGTCTCTTAATTAATATATGAATTTGCAATTAATTTTTTTAAAAAAATAATAATAAGGTATCAACATCAAAAAATAATTTTACTCAACATTTTTCAATCTCAATTATTATAATATCTTAGGATTATAATCGAGCCAAGTCAAGTTAAATTTTAAAAAGTTTAAACTCGGATCGTTATAAAATAGTCAAATTAGAGCCCGAGCTCAAATTTGGTTCGAGCCGAGTTTTAACTCTTTTCGATTCAACTTATATATTATGTATCTCGAGCTTAAACATAAATTCGATTAAATTGAGGTTAATAAGCTCAGTGAGTTTATTTCATTTTTCATTCATTTTTCTACCTTTTCAGAACATAAATACTAAAATTTACATTTTTATGAATAATAAACAATCAAATTATTTTTATATTAACAAAAAAAAAGTATATTATTATAATTTTATACTCTATTATAAATTACTAGTTAAGTTATTGAATTATTTACATTATTTATTTATTATACTAAATATTTAATATATGTTAAATTAGCATATTTTTATAACATTATTAGTTTCACTTACTATTAAATAAACATCAATATTTATAATTTAAAAATATAATATTTAATATATTAAAAAAATTTCAAATGAAAGTTTATTGAAGTGGATTATTATGTGATATCAATATTATTTCTTTATATTATTTAATTCATTTATCAAAATTATTTCTCTTAATTAATACATTAATTAAGGGTCATTTTAGCTAGTGATTTTTCAAGATGTCCAATTTTTTTTCATAATTAGAAAATTTTGAAATTAATTCACAAATAGTATTATCTATAGGGTTTGGATTTGAAAACAAAAATCAAAGTATAAACAAATTAATAAAATGCTAATATTGCATGTTGAGAAATTTTAATATTATTAATTAATGAAATAAATACTTAATTAATCAACGATGATTAAAAATTTTAATATTATTAATGAAAATAAATAAGCGTTTAAAGAAAATAAAGTAAATATCAACTGCTTGTATACTCTATTAATTGAAACCATATTTAATATATTCATATTTCAAATGATATAATTATAAAAATAAGAGCTTAAATAATTAATTACAACATCATGACTTCAATTCTTATTTCTTTAGAAGCTTTAAAGAATTACAGCTAGATAAGAGAATTATATTCAACAACTATTTATTTTTCTATTGAATTTGGATGATAAATGCAATATATATATATATATAATTATTATATTAGAGTTATATTCAAGTTAGCCTACCAATAAATTATTAGGCTAAAATAAAATTCAAGTAATCACTGAGTTAGTATGCTAATTATCAGGGTAACACTTGTCTAGCATAAATAATATATGATATGTATGTCGAGAGATTAATTGAGCCTAATAAATTTATCTCTTGAAATCTTGTTAAATTTTAAATTTTTTAAAGAGTCCATTAAATTCAATTTTATTTATTACAAAACACAAAATGAAGAATAATTATATTAGTAAAAATAGCAATTAAGTTTACAAACAGAAAGAATGATTTTACCCTATGTCTAAATATATAATATTGCTTGTTAGGTCAAAAGACAATATGTTTATCTAGTAATTTTCTATCTTAGTATTTTTTTTTAAGAGTAACACACAAGAACATTCACATATAGAAAACAAAGACTGAACAAATTTTTAAATAAAATCATAATAATTTTATTGTGACATACTAATTAACATATTTTCTAAATACATACTCTATTTTTTGCACGGGAGACTGAAACACTTTATTTAAACTCTTCTGTATATTTAGATCAGACTCATTAAATTAAACCAAACCCAAAATGTTTGAAACATCACAATACAATTCAATATTGATTTTTTTAAAAGAGTAAAACATAAAAATATATGCACATAAGAAATAGTGACTGAACACATTCGCAATAAAATTATAGCATAAAATTATATATGACTATTCACCTAAAATTATATAAATTCATAAAGGAATAATATAAAATTTTATTTTTATATATTTTTAATTTTAAATTAAATTTTTATATAATTTTATTTATCTAATGGAATATCCATTTACCCGCACATGCATAAGGTTGTTGCCACAAAAGTTGAATGATTTTAGAAGCGTGGCGCCATTGTAATTCTCTATTACAATTATGGGCATTTACGTAAATGACAGAATATTAACCAAATTTCCTATATTTATGGTTCATTGTGATTCCGTGTCCGAAAACCAGCGGTGAGGATTCAATCTTTACCACACACAACAAAATTATAATATACTTCAGTTTGTCACATTAATGTGGGAAACAGCCCAATAGAAATAAGCCACGTATACAATGCATACTTTACGGAATTCTCACGCGCCCATGGAAAACACCGCAGCTTGCTCTTTCATCATCAAAGGCCCACTCTAACAGCCAATCAAATCTGAGCGTGAGATTTCCGAGAGTGGGGAATTTGAAAAAAAGAATTGGTTTTATACTAAAGCACGTTCTTAAACGCGTAGAGAATCAAAAGGACGGCTTAGATCAGTGGAAGTGGTGTTCGGCGCAATAGTAGCCGTTGGTCGAAGTTGGGGTGAGGTTTCAGCGTCACCGCCATAACAAACGGAGTCAATTAGTAAAGAAATGATGAGATTAGGGTTCACATGTTTGATTTGAAGAATGGAAAAAGGGGAAAATTAAGTGAAAAGGAAAGAAAATTTTGAAAAAGGAGATAAAAAGGAGAAAATTGTAAAGAAATGGAGAGCAGAGTTGGATTAAAAATGGGGACCGTGCTTAGATGAGCTATCAATTAATTAGGTCACATCTAAATTCGTTAAATATTTTTCTCTTTCTCTAGTTATTATTGCTTATATTTGCAAATTTCCAATTTTCATGGGATTAGTTTTAAATACTTAATTAAGAAATCATAATTTATATATAATTAGATAGAAAGTTAAATAAATGAAGAATAACAATTTCATGTTTACAGTAACAGGAACAAATGTAAAATTTAAAATTAGTAGAGACTTAACTTTCATTAATTTTTTTTATGAGTTCACCATTAACTATGATACTAAAACTATGATAAATTCATTTTTCGTCATTCTAATTTAAGCAGATTAAGGTTTAGTTAAAAATATTTCTGAGAAATATCATTTATATTATTAATTATTTAATATTTATCATTATTGTTCTTATTAAATATTATGAGGGATGATTAAATTTTAAATTTATTGTTCAAATCATTTACATACTAAATATGTAATTATTATTCTTATTATATTCTTTTATATATATATATATATATATATTCAACTCTTCAAAAGCATTATCACTTTAAGCATTACTTTCTTTTTTTTTTTTATACTAAGGAAGCCACTAACGGACCGGATAACATTGTGGGCTACAAAGCAGGGGGTAGCCCTCCCCTAAGCACCATAGAGGTACTAGCATGCACCATAAACATTACTTTCTTTACTTGGATTAAGTTGCATTTAATGATAATTCATTATTTTAAATAGCCTATTTTCTCTTATCAACAAAAAAAAAACCTCTTTACTTCTACTCCCTCGAGAATTTTAGTCTCCCTCTTTTTATAAAATTAGTTCCACTGCTTTCAGTCTTACCGTTTAACCAACAGCAGTCCAATATCTTTCATTTTCACCATTTTTATAGTATGTTTTTTATTGGAATTTTTATGTTGATTATGTTTTGATACTTCGATTTATCTAGACTCTTCACAAGTGAATCATTCTATTCCTATATGTCTATGTGTGTTTTGGTTAGTCAATGACAGACCCAGGTGGAGTCATGTGGAGGCTAATAATCTCCCTCATCGGCGGCTAGAAGCACAAATATAATAGGGGAGGATTATTCTTTGGTGGCCGTCGAAAGTGTTTGCAAAAAGAAAGGGGGCTGGAAACTATGAAAAGGACGGGCGTGTGAGGAGACGGGCGTGTGAGGGGTTGAGGACAACCCCTCACACATATTTATGAGTTTGCCCTTTTCAATATTTTTAAAAAAAATTTAATGTTAAAACAACATCGTTTCAAGAGAAACGATATCATTTCAACTAAGACACTTAAAAAAATAAAAGAACATGAAGGGAGAGGCGGGCAGGCAGAGAAAGACGAAAGTGAAGGGAGAGTAGCATATACTATAGTCCGGCGGGCGATGATGAGCGACGCTGACTACCGACCATACCGTCAACCACCAACCCAGTGAAAATTTTGCCCCCTTAAAGAGTCTCTAGTTTCGCCTCTGTGGTCAGTGTTACTTCCCTATGGGTTTCTCTTTTAGCTTCCTTCTAAGGAAGATGTTTCTATAATGTTTATAGTAGCATATTGTATTCAGCTCAACTACATCGAAATATCAGAGCTTTTCTTCTCGTGATCCCTAAATAAGAGATTGAATCATTCTAATCCCTCATTCATCTTTAATTTTTTATTCGAGGAAAAGCAGGACCTAAAGATTGAATATTATTTTTTTTAATACATGTTTACTGTAATCAGGGATGGATGTAGAATTTAAAATTAGTAAAGACTTAAATTTCATTCATTTTTTCTTGAATTCACCATTAATTGTGATGCTAAAATTATGATAAATTCATTTGTCGTAATTTTAATTTAAATAGATTAAGTTTTATAGTTTTTTGATAAATTATTGGAAAAATTGATTTCTGTAAATGTATTTTTTCTAATATATTTTTTCAGTATTTTATTGCATCTTTCAGATAGTAATATACATAAGTTAAACCTAACTTTATAAGAAAATTTTAAGCAATATCTAAACTACCCTTATAAAATTTTTTTCTTATTTTATCTGTAAGGATATAATTGTCTTTTAATGTGTAGACCTCTCAATCATCTTTTTCGATAAAATATTTTTTCTATCCTCTCTAAGTAAAATATTTTAATAACTGGTTGGTAAAATTTAATAGACCTAACATCTCTCTTTTTATAAAACTCATTCGACTGTTGTCAATCTTATATATAGGATTGATATTGGCCGTTTGGCCTATAGCATCCTAAGATATTCCATTTTCACCATCATCTCATTTTCATAGTATGTTTTTTATTGGGATTTTTCTGTGGAATATGTCCTGCAGCTTCAAGATTTATCTAGACTCTTCAGAAGTGAATCATTCTATCTCTATCTATCCATGTGTATTTTGGTTAGTGCTGCTCCTCTATGGCTTTATCCTAAGGAAGATGTTTTCCTAGTGATGGTAGCCACTTGTATTAAGCTCAACTACATCGAAATATCACTGCTTTCTTCATGTGGTATCTGAAGAAGAGTTTAAATTATCTTAATTCCTCATTGATCTTTGAGTTTTTATCTGAGGAGAAGCGAGACCTAAAGATTGAAGATTGTTTTTCTTTTAAACCTTTCCTATTGTTATTGCATGAGAACTTTTCTATTGTTCTCTTTTATTTTCTTATTGCAGGCCTCTGTATTGCTTATTTGTAGCCATAGCAGCTCTTTTTCATGGGGTTATTTCTCTATGCCTTAAGATACAACTGAGTAGGGTAAAGTTTGAAATGCTTATGTATTATTATGTGTCGGCATTTTGTATTCCCCTCTTATTTTAATGAAATTATCTCTATATTTTGATAAAAAAAAATTATTTTAAATTACTGGATAAAACTTATCTATATATTATGTCAAATTTTCAATTAAATTACTTAACTAAAAAGTTCAGTTTTTTTATTTAAATTTTTTTAAATATTAAATATAATATTAAGTAGGTTCTGTCATGATAGCTATTTAACCCACAAGGCCACAAGCCATTGTAATTTTCAACAAGTAGTCAGAATTAGTTTAAATTTTTATTTATAGCTTAAAAATACAAAATTTAAAATTTCAAACATTTTTTTTTTCAGTTTTATGAAATACTTTAGTCCATTTTCTATCTAAAGAATCTCACATATTCATAAATATGAAATTTATGTTTTTTTTAACTATATATTTATTCTTATCAAGAGAATACTTTAATTTCCCGACACCATTTACACACAACTTCTGTAGATTGTAAAATACACAACAAACCCAAAATGACAAAATTAGAGCATTTTCCTGCATATAAATGATTGCATTAAGAAAATTATACTGATATGTGACTTTTAAACCTAAAAGTTGAATGAAAAATAATATTTTTTAAAGGAAAAAAAAAGTGAATTTTTTTTTAAAAAAAAATCCCAATTTCATTTCACTGGGACTGAGATATGAGCCTGCTGGACACATATATTTTGTGGCCTACTCACTGTAGGCAAAGGTGACTATTGAATCGGCCGCTCTACAGCATTTTTTGCCTACTAAATACATAATTATTTAAGCCCACCAGTCTTATATTTGATGCAAAGGCAGTGATGTAACATTTTTCAAGTAGCAATTTGAAAATGTTAATTAACTGTAAATATTTTTGTCATTCAAATATATGAGAATCGATAAACTATAAATTTTTTTATATTAATTTGATTATGCGTACTAGCTTGAAATAAATACAATGTCATTGGGAAAAAAAAAGCTCATTAATACCTTAAAAATAAGTTTTAATAATTTATAATAAAATGATTTTAATATAATATTATTTTAAAAATAAATTAAAAATCAACACCTCAATTTTAAATTTTTTATTATTTTAATATATAAAATTTAACAATAAAATAATATTTAATTAAATGTTGAATATTCCTAGTATTAGACATATACTTTATATCCTTCTAACTTAAATTTGAACTGTCAATTTGGAATAAATGAATTACAAATGTAGAATTCATCTACAAATTAATCTTCATGTACGAAAAAAAATTTAAAATATGTAATTAAATGGAATTGCATAATTTTTATATTTGGAACAAATTTATAAATAAGTTATTTTTATTCTTGCTTTCTAAAATATCTTCAACATACTAAATATAATTTAAAAAATAAAATAAATATATTTTATTTTTATTATTAATATTTAATTTATAAAATTTAATAAAAGTTTAGTTGGCAAAAAAAATGTTAGAGGAAGACTGATAATAGTTAGAGGTGAGAGAGCAATAAAGTATAGTGAAAAGCGATAAGAGAGAAAAAAGTTAAGTTGGAAAAATAAAAAAGAAATGATATTTTATTTATAACAATTGTTTTATTAATTTTGTAGAATTTTCGAGGGATTTAATTGCAAATTTCATGCTATTTTAATAGATAATCACATTGAAATTAATTTGTATGATTAAAATATATTTATTTTTAATATTACAAACATAAAATGTTTTAAAAAGGTGAAGTTCGAAATAAGTCTTATAATATTTTATGGAATTTATTTATTTTAAAAGGATAATAAATATTGACATTTGACGGTATGGATTTTATTTCTTGAGACGAGTTTTGAGTTGGAGGTTTTTTCATCTTTGATTAGATGATGTATGGTTGCAAAAATAAGTGTGGTATCTCAAAAAATTTCCTATACCTTAACTTTAACATCAATAGTGTTAAGATTACCTTATAAATCAAACATAAAATATTTTATATTTAAAAAAATTAATTAATTAATTAATATAAAAATAGACTTTCAAATATTAGTAATTAACTATTAAAATTAATTCTCCTTAGTTTATATTTAAAAAAATCAAATAAAAAATTAATTAAAATAAAAATTATACAAATAGCTAATAATTGTTGTCACATATGAAATAATCTAATTAACTATCGCATATGTATAATAATTAATAAGAAACTATTTTAACTTAATTAAATATTTTAAATTTGAGTTCATCGATATGTAGTAATATTAAAATTGGATAAAAAATTTTTTACTGTTTTTATAATCATACTCAACTCAATTTTATAAAAATAATTTATCAAAAAAAATCTAAATAAACCTTAAAAAAAATAAACGTTAATTGATGGTTAATAGTAAAAAAAAAGTGTGTTTCCGTTAGAAGATGGAAGGTGAATAGCTGCAACTGCCTTAGAGGACAAACTAATAAAAACGGTGGCAGTGTCTTCCAATCGCCAGCGGAGAAAGTACTATATTTACCTTTCTATCGAAAACCGTTAAGCCTAAAACTCGCAAATAAAATTTAACTGTTTAATTTTCATTTCGGAATTACATTTATTAAAATGGAATTTTATTTTTGTATAATAATATATATATATATATTAAGAATTTAGAAGCATATATTTAATCTTAATAATTGACTGATATATTTAAAATGCATTTATCGATTCTGAATAAATAGTGGTCTTAATTAGAGCTTGTTTAATGTCATTATTCAATCAATGGTGAAGTGGTTATGATGGCTTATATGATTGTGAATATATGGGTATTTCAAAGGGGTAAGTAAGTATCCCACATTGAAATTTTACATGCATTTTCATTTGTTTATATTGTTTTTTTTGTCTCCTTGTGTTACTATAGAGTTAGTAAGAGAAGTGGGTTGATATCTTATTATCTAGATAAAAATAAAATAATATTACTATTCTTTTCATTTTTTTTGTTTACTTTTAATATATAATTCATGTAATGATTTTTTCTTATTATGAACGGATTTCTATTTTCCAAATTTAACTCTTAGGATATATTTGCATCAATATTTTCAAATTAAGCTAAAAGTTATCTATTTTTGAATGTGGAAAATATAATTAGAAAATAATATAAAACTTGTAAATTTATTGCCTTGAAATAATTTTAAAATGAATTTCATTTTCAACATTGGAGACAACTCTAATACCACTCAACCAAAAGAAAGTTCATTAGCATTCTAAAGCTGCTTTTTCATTAATTCTTTTTTTATTTATCGAGAAATAAGAGACTCAAAACTTAAATTTATTATCCAATAAAAAAATTGCTGGACCACAAAGCTTGTGAATTATTAAAATATATATATATATATATATATTTTTATTGAAGAGTGGAAATTTAACATCGATAAGATTCAAATCATATGTCTATTATTAAATAATTTTTAAATATTGGGATGAATATAATTGTATACTGCATTATTTGATTAAAGGCAACTAATTTATTGCGTCTCCAGATGATATAAAAAAAATATATAAATAAAAAATATAATTAAAAATGAATATGAAAAGGATAGATAAATATTAATGTTTGGATAAAAGCTGGTGTCTGGTCTCCAACAAAAAAGCAATGGCATGCATGGATCTCTGTATCGGGCTTATCAGACATAGACACTTATCAATTTATTTACACTCTTCTTCAGGGATGTGCAATGCCCATCCAATCATGATTTTACCAATATGATTAATTGTGTGAGTTTAAATTAATTGAGGAGATTAATTTTAAATTATATATTTAATAATAAAATTAATTAAATTTAATCGAACTGATAAATAATAATTAATTTTTTAAATATAAAATTTTTCGATCGATTAATATTTATTAAAATAGTCAATCTCTAAAATTTGATCAATTCAACTAATGTACGGCCTACTTTTGTTCTTCCTCTCTTATTACTTTTTAAGTCTCTGACTTTTTTTACGGTGACAAAATTAAAATTTTAAGAAAGTAGGGACAAAATTTATAAATAAAAAAATTATAAAAAAATTTATATCCAATTTTATTTTTATATTAATAAAATTAATATAAATAATTTATATTTATATTTATATTCAAGTTTATTTTTATATTAAATAATTAAATATTAAAATTTTTATTATTTTTATTTTAATATTTAAACTTTACTTTAAAAATTACAAGTAAAATTATACAATATATATTATTTCTTAAATAATATTTATATATTTTTGAAATATTTAAAAAAAGTGTTTAAACTGATTATTTTAAAATAAATTTATATGATAAAATATATTTTATAAAATAATTAAACTAATCACAAAAATATAAATTTAAATTATAAAATAATTAATCTAATTATAAAATCTTAAATTTTTAATTCATATTATAATCAAATTTTAAAATAATTTACTTAATCATAAAACTCCAAAGTCCAATTCATAATCAAATTTTAAAATAATAACACAATAATCAAAATAATAAAGTAAAATCTATAAATTAAATTTTAAATTAAAAAATAATTATAAATAGTTATGGTATTCAATAAAATTATCAAAACAATAAATTAAAAATCAATTTTAAAATAATTAATATTTAAACATTAATTTAAAAATATATATATACACATATATACAAATATGTATATATATACAAATATGTATATATATGGGTATTTGCATTAGAACCATCCCCACCCACCCCCAACCCGCGGTGGTTCCGCCCATGCTTTCTCAACCCTTAATATCTAAATTCTCAACCAAAATATATATATATATATATATATATATATATTTAAAAAAAAACCCTTCAAATTTTTAAGTAGGAGTCCAACCATGCAACTTGTTCTACAGTGCCGGTTCAACGGTAAACTAGCAGTAGTAATTTTTTTAACCGACATTTATACGCTGTTAAATCATTTTCACCGTCATGTTGGACCCAGAAGGTTTTCTATAATTTTCTTAAATTTAATCTACTTAATCAATACTGTTAAATTTTTAATATAAATTTTAAAAAAATAACTTTTAAAAATTCACTGTAAAAATTGAAATTTTCATTTTTATATTAATTAATTCCCATATTTATATTTAACTAATGTGTTACTTATTTAATATATTCTTAACATGCAGGATCTATAATAATAGTAAATAAACTTTTTTTTATACACTTTTTTCATTTTAGTGGATATATAGTGTGTAGAAAATTAAAATTAGAATGGGTTACCTAAAATAATAAAAATTTTCACCAATATAAAATATTAAATTCAATCCAATATAAATGAAATTAAAAAAAAAAAGTTGATAAAAAGCAAGCCAACAAGGCAAATTGTTATGTGGATTTTGTTTTTAAGATCTTAAAATGGAAAGAAAATAATGGTTACTAAAAAAATAAATAAATAATTGAAAATATGACGAGGCAGCATATACGGGAGGTGCTCCACGTAAAAAAATAATCATAGTTTTGTCATATGTCATTATTATTCTTTTGTCAAACCCTCAAAATATTTTCCTTACTTGCATAAGCTATTTAAATACATGTTTGTCATATAGTTTAAAGGAAGTCCATAATTCAAACAATGTAAGGGGAGGGGGGCAAACCTAAAGTCTTTCTCCATGCTCTCTTTTTCTCTAACACATCTCTTCCTCATTTTCTTATTTTTCATATTTAAATTTAAGATTATTATCAATTTTTTGATCGCTTGTAATCCTAAATCTTCACTCTCTTTTATTCCTTTTGTGTTTTTTTTTTAAATAAATTTGTGATTTTGTTTATATATTTTTTAGATTTTACTATTATATATATATTTTTTCATCCTTCAATTTTGTAATGGTTTGGTCTTATTCAAAAGTCTTTTTTATGGTGTATTTTATTGGTTGGCACGTATTTAGTGTAAGGAGCATAGACTTATACACACGCGCGCGCGCGCACACATATATATATATTGATATGTCCATTTTTATTTTAGTCGAACCGAGTTTAAAAAACTCAAACTCATTTTATTATAAAATAATTGAGTTTGAATTCAAATTTAAATATCGCCTGAGTTTATATTAATCTAACTTATATATAATGTATTCAAATTTGAACTTGAGTTTGATTTAAATATATTTAATGAGTTCAAAAGATCTATTTTAATTTTTATGTTTATTCATCTTCTCTATATTTTCATACAAGATATATTAAAATTAATATTTTCTATAAATAATGAATAATATGATTACATATTAATAAAAATAAAATATTATATTACTATAATTTTATATTTTATTATAAATTATTAAGTTATTATATATTTTATATTATTTAATTTATTTATCACATGCTGTATATTAATAAATTATATAAATTAAATTAGTAAAAAATTAATATATTTATATTCATAATTTAATATATAAATATTAAATTATATATATATATTTTAAATATAGTATAATAAACGAGATAATTTATAAGCTTAATTTTTGAGCTTTTTAAATAAATTAGCTTACGAGCTATTAAGTAAAATATTTTTTAACTCAAGTTTGCTCATTTAACAAACGAGCAATTTGAACTTGAGTATAAATAAACTTTTATCAAGCCATAATTTAAACTGAATTCGAATAGCTTGACTTATTTACAGTTTTATAGACTGCTGAGATGGATAAAGAAAATAAGTTAATTGCAAAAAATAAAAATAATGAGTTTAATGTGTTTTTTTAAATCTTTATTGCGAATATTTTAAAATATCAAAAGATTGTGTGAATTATATATTTCATTTTAAATTTTTTATATTCATTGGAAGAGGTTATTTTACATGGTAAAATGTTAATGCGATTTTTGTACATTATTTGAATTGACTATTATATATCTTTTTTTCAAAAATAACCTCCATATTTCAAAATTGTAAAAAAAAAAATTAAGAATCATAATTTTTTAATTGAAAGTTCTACGCAAAACTATGAATGTCATCAAATAAAAGTATAAAATAAACTTTAACAATACAAAAACTAACCCATTCTTAATAACTCATCACTAAAGCCAAATTCAAAACTGCAAAAAAATTGAAATACAACTACATAAGAAAAAACACAATCAAATTTAATTTCAATAATATAAAAAAAAGATAAAAATCTATAATTAAAATTTATTTTTAAATAAAACTCATTTGCATTGAAAAAAAAATCCACATGGCATTAGTTAAAATATGTAAGATTATTGATATTTATTCTCAATTAAGTATTATTTTTAAAAAAACTATAATATAATACGCTATCAATAATTTTCAATTAAGATAATTCATAAAAAATGATACATCAATATTTTATTAGATAAAATAATATCTTAAGGTAAATATGAAAAATTTAAAATGAATACATAATTCATTAACTCTTTTAATATATTAATAAATTAATAATAAAAATAAAAATATGCTAAAATTCATATATTTCTTTTACAAATTAATCTTTTTTTTATTTATCCCAGTAGTTTTTATTGAAACTAATAGTAATTGCAGCAAGATCAAATTGATTTTTTTGATAAATATAATAAAATTAAAGAAAGTTTTATAATTCATTTATTCTCTTAATATTTTAGAAAATTTATGATACAATTGAAAAAAAAATTAAAATTATTTTTTTGGCCATTTAAAAAATAATAATTTCACACTAATCGAAACCTTGTTCATAACTAAATCCTTTTGCAATAACAAAAGGAAGAAAGTAAGAAACTGAAATATGTAAAAAGGCAGGAGTAATAGAAGGGACCCATGTAATGTTAAAAAAAAGAAAAAAAGAGACAAAACCTCACTCTTCAAAGAAAAAACCTCGGACTTCGAGACTTAAATGAACAAAAATAAGTAGTTGTTCCTTTTGGTTGAATAAAAATATAAAAGATGGGATTCTCTGTGTCACTGCGAGGATTCTTCTGCCATTCACCTCTCTCTTCCTATTTCTTCTTCCTTTTCACTTTCCTTTCATTGTTTTCGCTTGTCTATGGGCAATTTGCTAATACACCTTTGTGGTCTTTTAATATTTATCATTTCACATTGATAGTCCTTTCCCGTTAGAATAGTTAACAATAGGCGATTTGGTGTTGTTATCTAATGTGGATTTAATTTAACTGTTGGTTCAAGAAAACAACAAGAAGCAGACACTACAAGGCAAAACAATACAAAGCCTGTAGAGCCAAATCCAGATGAACTAAAACCTGTTGTTATTACCACTGCTGGTCCTGGTCCTGGTCCTGTCGTTTCTGGGTCTAATGGTGGTGTTATGCTTACCGGAGCTGGCCTTGGTGGTGGTGTGGTTAATTTGTATACAAATAATTCTAGCAAGTTCTCTCTTAAAGAGACAAGTCCTCACCTTGGCGGTGACCCTTTAAATAAAGACAAGTCCAGTGCAACTTATGATCTCGTCGAACAAATGCAGTACCTTTATGTTAGAGTTGTAAAGGCTGAAGGTTTAACTTTGTTTGGTGGTGGCGAAATCGTAGCTGAACTGAAGTTAGGGAACTATAGGGGGATTACAAAGAGAGTTGGTTCTTCTAGCAATATGGACTGGGACCAAGTTTTTGCTTTCTCTAAAGACTGCATACAGTCATCAGTGGTGGAGATTTTTGTTAAAGAAGGTAACGAGGATGATTTCCTGGGCCGTGTTTGGTTTGATTTGAATGAGGTTCCAAGAAGGGTACCACCAGATAGTCAATTAGCACCGCAATGGTATAGAATGGAGGACAAAAAGGGGATAAAAGTAAAGGTGGTGAAGTTATGGTTTCAATTTGGTTTGGTACTCAAGCTGATGAGGCTTTTGCTGAGGCTTGGCACTCAAAGGTAGCAAATGTGCATTTTGATGGGCTTTGCTCTATTAAATCCAAGGTTTATCTATCACCAAAACTTTGGTATTTCAGGCTTTCTGTTATTGAAGCACAAGATATTCTTCCGGGGGATAAAGGTTCTGCAATGATGAGGTTCCCTGAGCTTTTCACCAAAGTTCAAGTGGGGAACCAGATTTTGAGGACTAAAATTGCAGGGCCTAACCCTAATAGGAGCATGTCAAATCCTTCCTGGAATGAAGATTTACTGTTTGTAGTTGCTGAGCCATTTGAGGAATGCTTGATGATTTCTGTAGAGGACCGAATTGGACCAGGAAGAGAGGAGTCTGTGGGCAGAATTTTGTTTCCAATGTCAGCAATTGAGAAGCGGAACGATGAGAAACAAGTGGTTTCAAGGTGGTTTAACCTTGATAATCATCTTGGTAATGCAGCTGAGTCAAAAATGATGACAAGATTTCGGTCAAAAATTCACATTAGAATGTCTCTTGATGGGGATTACCATGTTCTTGACGAGTCCACAATGTACAGCAGTGATGTTAGACCAACTGCAAAACGGCTATGGAAGCCTCACATTGGAGTTCTTGAAATGGGAATTTTGGGTGCATCAGGGCTTATGCCAACAAAACTCAAGGAAGGGAAAAGAGAGTCTGCAGATGCTTATTGTGTAGCTAATATGGTCAGAAATGGGTGAGAACTCGTACTGTTGTTGATAGCTTATCACCAAAATGGAATGAACAATACACTTGGGAAGTGTTTGATCCTAGCACAGTTATCACAATTGGGGTGTTTGATAATTCTAGAGTTGATAAAAATGCAATAAACAATGCTCGTGATTCAAGGATTGGGAAATTCAGAATCCGGTTATCAACTCTTGAATCAGACAGGGTTTATAATCACTCTTATCCCCTTCTCATGCTGCATCCTATAGGAGTCAAGAAGATGGGTGAGCTGCATTTAGCAGTTCGGTTTTCATGTGCTAATATGGCTAATATATTGCATATGTACACATTGCCATTACTACCAAAAATGCAGTATGTGCAACCATTGAGTGTGAATCAATTGGAGGCCTTAAGGCATCAGGCAATGAATGTAGTGGCATCAAGGCTCAGCCGGATGGAGCCACCACTGGGGAGAGAAGTGGTGGAGTACATGCTTGATCACGACTCTCATATGTGGAGCATGAGAAGAAGCAAGGCTAATTTTGGAAGATTTATAAATGTGCTTTCTGGTGTTGTTGCCATTGGTAGATGGACTGAGTCTATGCGAAATTGGCACAAACCGGTGTACTCAGCTTTGTTTCTTTTGGCTTTTCTTTTTATGGTTGCAATGCCTGAGCTTATCATTCCTGCGCTATTGTTTTATATGGCAATGTTGGGCCTATGGAGATATCGGCCACGCCATCCACCCCATATGGATACTAGACTTTCTCATGCTGAGAATGTATATCCTGATGAACTTGATGAAGAATTTGATTCGTTTCCGACGAGTCGAAGTGCTGAGATAGTAAGAATGTGGCAGGGAGGATTTCAGACAGTGGTAGGTGATATGGCTACACAAGGTGAACGTTTTCAAGCATTGCTAAGTTGGAGAGATCGAAGAGCTACATTTTTATTTGTGATTGTTTGTTTGCTGCTGTTGGATTATATGCTGTGCCTATAAGAGTTGCGGTGGCTATGTGGGGGGATCTAAATGCTCAGGCCACCAAGGTTCAGGAACAAGTTGCCTTGTAGGGCTTTAAGTTTCTTCAGGAGATTGCCTTCAAAAGCTGATAGTTTATTGTAAAATTTGTAGGGAAAAAATGCAATGGCTTTATTTGTGTTTGAACAAGTGGTAGGACTCCGGTTTTAGCATCCTTCTTCTTTGTCTTTGCCTGGTCAGCTTGTAATGTGTTTACTTTGGGGTCATTTACATGCCCTATCTATTTAGTTAAGAAATTCATGTGTAGCTTGCCATTTATCTAGTAGCATATTTGCTATATTTATTTATAACTAAGATTTTATTACATGGAGTTGTTACTTGCAAAGCTGAGTTAGAACTAGAATTAATTGCATGAATTAATCTCCCCTATTACCCAATTTAGAATTGTTGGAAAAGGTTTGAAGTTGCAAACCAATTGCATTAGATCAACACCCGAAATGCATAATGGCCAAATAACATTTGCTATTTGAATAAATATAAAGCCAATATTAATTTCCAAATTTTGTGATTAAATACTCGGTCGGCCATTTTTTTGTAAATTATACAACACATATTGTTAAAAAAATATGAGCTTTTGACAAAAAGAAAAATTAAAAATAATTTTATATTTATTATATTTATAAAATATTTATTAAAATACCAAAATTTATAAAATATTTATCAAAATATTAAAGTTTCAATAGTTTATAATAAGTTTATAATAAATTTATCATAAATTTATTATAATTTTATATATTTTACATAATTTATAATAAATTTATAATGAATTTATAATAAAATGACTAAAATATCATAATAAAAAATAAAAATTTAAAAAAAATAATGATTGATATCATTTTTCTAAAAAAATATAATAAAAATTTAAGTACAAAAAAAAAGATAACAAGAAACTACTGCACATAAAATAATCCAAAAACTAAAATCTTTTAAAAAAAAAATTTAGTCAGTTCTTGTTTTTATTCATTAGATTTAATTTTAAAAGTGAGTATTTTTAGTAGTAAGATAAAAGATGCGCCGGTTAAAAAAATCGAATAAATTAAAATAAATATAGTTAAAAGAGGTAAAAATAAACCTAAACTGACTTGATAAAAAATAATCTAAAATGATCTTATGATATTACATCTATTAAAAAAAATAACCCTAAATCATATTGAGTGAAAAAAAAATCCATATATCCGACCTTAATTAACTTGAAATTAAAATTTTTTTGAGTTAAGTTGAATTGTAATAAGATAAGAGATAAGTTTCATACATTATATAACGTTCATCTGTATTTACTAGACTGACCATTATACTGATTATTAAACCATTCATAAAACCAAAATTTTTTTTTCTCAAGCCTAGCTCGAGAATCAAACTAAAAATCATAATAAATAATCTGAAGACCAAACTCACTTAACCAATACGAAGCCTAGGGCTTCAAGCGTCCAAATATTTCCACTTCTTTTTACAATTTTACAAAGCACCATCGGAAGCATAAGATGATCACAGTTTATAACGAACCAACTTTGCTTAAGAGTAACTATGTTTTACAGATAAAACACAGTTAAGGCTCACGAAAACCTCAACCAGAGATAGCTATTAAGCAATGATGAATTTTTTACTGTAAAAATGGCGCCAACCGTGGATCCGTGCGGTGTGGAAGACCAGTTCGTGCACCCAATGCTCTGCAGCCAACAGCTGCCTGCAATCAGTGCCAAATAGATAAGTGAATAGCCATCAAAAGTCGATTCCACAATAGAAACAGTTTCCGGAAGAGTTGGGGTGGGGAAAAGTTCTTACCACTTTAGCAGCAAATGGCAGCATTTTCTCTGGCGGCATGTCAACGCATATAGCTAGAAGAAAACCCAATTAAGAAAGATGAGTTCCAAACCTTTAACGGGGCAACATAAACCATTAGTGTATTAAAAAAAATAATAGCAATGCTGGAAATATATTCATTGAAAAGGAAAAAAAAATCTTGGAAAATGGCATGACATAGTGCCCAGACTTCTTAAAAGAAAATTAGCAACATTCAACAGAAGCATTTCTAAGAAGTGACCTACTACAAATCAAGATTTATAAGACAAGTGGGCACATTGATTTGTAAGGACATGGACATGCACACGCTGACAGACACCCATAAACACCCACCCGATTCACAATACACATGCACATTCTTGCACATGCAGTGGTAACACATACCATAAAGAACTGCTCCAACAAAGGCATCTCCAGCACCAGTGGTATCAACAAGTTCTGGCGGAGGTACTTTCTCAGCTGTTCCCACAAACATTCTCCCATTCACGGTTCCTATTCCATTTGCTCTTAGCTTCGTTAATGACTGAAAAGAGAAGATGACAACCATATTAATTCCAATCAAATGCAATCACTATTCGGTATTCACCATGTAATCTTTGAATGAGCTAATCAGAAAAGAAAGCAAGTCTATGACAAAATTAAAATAATTTCTTCAGCTGCTTGAACAAGCAATTGCTTGGCTTTAAAGCCAGGAAAACAGAAAAAATAAATTAAATGGCTGCCATTGATCCAACTAATGCTAAAACAGTATAATTATAGGCTGTAAAAATATCCAGCATCTATTTCAGGTTGTCCAAATGGCACAGAATTGAACTGGAGTCGATTATCTATCAGAAGATTCAGAACAAATAGTAAAGGACAATAGAAAGCCTCAAATAGTATTATGATTTCTAAATGCACAAGGGCACATGTTATCTTCAAGAATGTTCAATAAAAAGGATAACCATTCATCTGTTCACACTTTTATCAAATGACACATATTACATCTGTGGCTGTTTTTCCTCCCTCTAGATGCTGATCCATCAATCAAATAAAGTGGTTTTTACATGAAGGCCATCTTACATGCAACAGTAAGATCATTTTCTTACAATGTATACACTATGGTAGAAGATTCACTGCCATGGTGGATCAACAGGGGCAGGCAGAGATGGTGGCTAAAAACATGGCAACATATGTACCCAATATAGGCATCCTTTTCCTCATGAACTTCTAGAGAAATGCAGTTCATGTCGTTGTCAATTGAGATAGTTCAGATAGATGAGTGGCATACAAGAACTAACTTTTGCATTCATTTAGTAAATTTACCGATGGGAAACATTTAGGGACGGAAATTGTATCATCTCTTCTTTGCTTCAGTTCTTCAAATAAATTATCCACATCTGATTCCTCTAATGCAGGAGCCTCTACCAAATAAGGACAACAATATAAACCGTAAGTTCATGTAGCAAATACGTGTGTCAAATTTCTAAGTGACTATTTCTGAGCCTAAAAGCATATGATCGTCCTTTGATTTAGTGAATATACACTCACCATTTGTACTTCTCTCAAGCATTATGCATCCATCTTCACCCAAGGTCACAATCACAAATTTGATGTTTGGCAATCTCAGAAGAATAGAAACAAGTGCACTTGGAACAGATGGTGCTTCTGTCCATGACTGCGAAACCAGCAATTTATACTTTCAATAAAGATTTATCTGAGAAGCACACATTTTGTGACAGCCAGAGGCACATATTGTAGGTGAGTGGATGTAAATATAAAATCTCCCCAAATCCCATTTAAAAATCAATGCTTAAAAGATGAAAAGTAGTAGCAAAAATTAAAAAGAGAATGAATTTGTGCTAGTAATGAATGAGCATGCTCAGTTAAACAGTGGTGAAACATCCATCAAACATTAGTGTTGCACAGATTGAGTGAGGACTTTAGCTGGAGCACACAAAAAAAAAATAGAAATGCTTCGCTAGTGAGAAAGTGGTGCAACTAAAATAATTAATTAATATTATTTCTTTTATCAAGGTAGGAAACTAGGGGGGTTAAACCCTTGATTGTCTGCACTAGTATTTCAAATAATCCTAGATAGAGAATTAGCAAAGTTATTTCATCAAATACTGATCAACTTGCCTGTGGAAATTTTGACGAGCATACAACATAAGTTGCCATTTCAAGAAGATCATCCAATCCTTCCCTTTTCCTTTCTGCATCAATAAGAAGAGGTATATTCTGGCGAATAGCCTGCACTGGAAGGATCAAAAGAGTTGTGGTCACCTCCTGGTCGTTGATGCTAAAGATTTTTGTCTCCTCCAAGTAAAAAAAAAAAAAAAGGAATGCATACAAGAATGGGAAAAAATTCATTTCAAAATTGCAGCAAAAAAAAAAAGAGGAACACATCCATGAGCAGGAAATAATCCATCTCTAAACTGCAACAGTTCCCAAGTGCACAGTGCTTATCTTATATTTCAAAAATTAAAGGAAATTGTCTACATTGTAGGCTTATGGTTAACTACTCCAATTAGAAAAGCTCTAGGATCCAATATTTCATTATGAAAGTTTAAAAAAATAAAAAATAAACAATGCATATGTTACAAAAATGAAATTACTAAAGTTAAAGCAGTTTCTTAGAGGCATTTGCACTAATCAAACAAGAGGAATTGCATCCAAAATAATCAGACACATAATGGAATGACAGACATAGTAGAATAGATAGCATATACATTTAGGATAGAATAGAAAGTAAAACACCAAAACAACTGGAAAATAAAAGATAACCATAACCTCTTGTGCAACAACTAAAGCAGTTTCAGGCAACCTTGCATCAGAATAGACAACTCTTACTCCATCCAATGCAGATAACAGGCTTGATTGGGACATATCATCTGGTATCATGGGAGGACACCCAGGAGTATGAATACATGTGCGAGTTTTCCTGAAAGTATCACCACATACCAAAGTGAGCTAAACAATTTTGCAAATTAACATTTTAAACCATTCGTTCTGAAGTTAAGCACATGTTCCAATGAAAGTTCGCAAAGTTGGCTAATTAAAACCATTTGCTAATCAAATCATAATGCTAGTGTCAATATTGGCAAAAGGGATCACTCTATTTAGCCAACTAGCGTTCTTAATGCCTGCAAGGGAATAGAGGCACTGGGACTCAGAAAAAAAAAACTCTAACTATCAATGCATCACTAATACCCTAATGGATAGAAATGCAAAAGAAAGTAGACACAGAGAGAAAAGATAGGTCATTTTGCCATCGAATAGACCCTTAGAAATCAATTTATCACAATTCATATTGTTTAACATCAAAGGAATCTAAGAGTAAAAAATATGACGTTTAGTCGTTTACTGACATAAGAAGGTCTTCTGTATGATTGCTACCCCCTCATTTTGCTCTCTCAATACAGACAAATCTAGGATTCCAACAAAAAACCAACTCTGGGACTTTCACCCCTCCAGCTCCTATTGTGTGCATATAAAAATAAAATAATTTAGATCTTCATTTAACAGCTGAAATCCATATCTAGACGGTGTCAGCCCTTTAACCTCAACAGGTAGCAAAATTCCAATAAGTACTTGTCCTCTTTCCATTTGAAGTCCTAAGGAAAATCTAATGAACAAGATACCTGAATGAAATCCTTAGACATAATAATTATCCAACAAATTTTTTCGCTGAACTTATTATTTTCACAAATTGATAACATCAAGAGTTAAGTCTGCACCAAAAGTGGAGAGAGAGAGAGAGAGAGAGAGAGCACATTATTCAAGCAAGGGCCCTCACGTTTGGTTGTCAACAATAACATAGGTAAACGGCGAATTACCATCCTTGGAAACCTAGAAACAGAAGAGCATGAGTTGACAAATAATGAAGCATGAGGTATGCATTGCTACATATCAATACTAAAATCCCAACAGAGATTAACAATATAGTGATGACAAGTCAAAAGCAGTTGTATAGAAAGTTCAATAAAAGGCAAACATGCAAATTTCAATAATGTCAAAAGAGAAAAAAGGAAATAAAAAACCAGTCTGCAGATATTACACTGTTGGCCATCCATGAGATAATGCCGTGATTGTATAAAAAAGGGAAAAGAGATCCAAAAAAACAGTAATGGAATTATACAATGCGATGCAATTCATAATAGAAGGCAACTTCACACCAGAGATTTCAATTAACAAACAAAATCTTTACGCAACACAAAAATATGCTAGAAAAAGTGAAGTTTTTCTTATAACAGTGCGAAAGTCCTATAAAAACATAACCTTGGTCTTCCATCATATTAAAGAGGCTTGGGCACTAAAGGGCCATACTCAACAAGCAACTTTGTTAGTAAGGTTAGTCTGCCTAACAGAACAGTGAAAGCACTAAAAGAAAAGCAACTATGATTAAAACAAAGAATAACGAAAAAGCATGATTTAAAAAATTCATTCTTCAATCATCAAGAAATGATATTTGCCATTTGGTGCAACACTTGAAGCTCACCGCAAGAAATGAAGTATCCACACCATCATTCTCTAGTTCTTCCAAAATACTCCTGCCTTGACTATCATCAGCAATCTAGTAAAAAAAATTAAAATAAAATAAAATAAAACGACTGAAACATCAAGTATTGAACTGCTCTAAATTCTGGATTCCTTTTTTAGAAATTTAAAACTAAACCTTAGAAATAACCCTAGGATTTAAGCCCAAACGAGCAGCACAGGTCATGGCATTCCCAGCATTTCCACCTCCTTGAACCTGAAAACACACTAACAGAAAATAATATTCAAAAGTTCTGTAAACTTTCAAAATATAGTTTTTATATTATAAAATATTCCTTCACTTTCTGTATTTATTTATTTACTTTGTGTTATTTATAATTTCATAAATTGACTGTTTATAATTGATTCATTTTTCTGACTTTTGTGAGATACGACAACAGAGCACTACAGCTATAGCACCTGACGATACTACCATTTTGTTATAAAAACGACATGTCCGTGATCAAACTACAGTAAAATCAATGAAAAAGAAAGAGAAGAACGACCTTCAAACTAGTGCTTCTAATCTTGTCGTCAGGCTTAGGATAAGCAGCGACGGCCGCTAAAAAATCTACCGAAACTCCTCCACATCCTAGCTGCTTGCATTTTACCAAACAAACTCATCATTTACCACTAAAAATACAAAAAATCGAATCTCAAAATTTTTTTTTCAAGTGAAGTCAAAAACAAACACTCACAATGATGCGGTTTTCTGGCAAAGGAGGAAGCGAATCGGACGACATTTTGACCCTGAAATTTGCCAGAGGAATCAACTATATAAAAAGAAAAGCGAAATTTAAATCGAAATTAAGCAATACATATACTAGAAAAGCATAAGTGATAAAGGGACAGACAGAGATGCAGTGAACCTGGCACAGTAATCGTTGCGTGTGGTCGAGATTGAAAGAAAAAGAGAGGATGTAGAGCGTTGACAAAAAGATGAATAATGGTTAGAGGTGTTATCGGGTCGGGTTGGACCGAATTTATCTTTAATTCAAAATTCAGTTTGTTGGGCCAGGTCAATCAGGCCGGGCTAATCGCTGAATTTTTTTTTTTGAGTTTTTTTATGCTGTAAATTTTTAAATTTTTGATAAAAATATAAGAAAAATTAAAAATATTTTTAAATTTATCATATTTATAAAATATTTATCAAAATATCAGAATTTATAAAATATTTATTAAAATATCAGATTTTTATTAGTTTACAATGAGTTTATAAATTTTACAATGAATTTATAATTAGTTTATAATTAGTTTACAATGAGTTTATAATAAGTTTATAAATTTATACTGTTTATAATGCGTTTATAATGAGTTTATAATAAAATGATTAAAATATCTCTGGTAAAAAAATTAAAATTTATATAAATACGATGGAGTGTGTCATTTTCTATAAATTTTTTAATCTCTATTTTATTAAATTTTTTTTAGTATTTGTATTACAATTTTTTTTATCTAATATTGACTTTGAAATAAGAAAATAACATTTTCAATAATATTTTAAATTTTATATAAAATATATAAATTAATTAAATTAACATAAATCAATAAATTAGCATACTTCAAAATTTTAAAATCAAATAAAATTATAAAAATTTCAAGCATCATTCAATTATAGAATTAAAAAAATTTCAAACATCAGTCAACGTGATATTAAAATAATATCAAACATCAATCAACATGCAATTTATATTAAAAAAACATGCAATGCAATACACAAATTTAATACCAAATTACTAAATCATACAAGTTTCAAATCCAAAAATTAAATCTTAACATAATGAAATAGAATCTCAAATTGATTGGTTGATTTCCACATCCTTATCCTTTGTGCATGTTGATTCTTGTGTTAGACTTATAGAAATTTTTACTGCAAAATCTGTAAAAATAAAAAATTTAATAATAAAAAATTTAAACTATAAAGTACATTAAAAAATTATAAAAATTGATGAAATAAATAACATATCATTAGCAATTTGATCCGTTTCTTCGAACTGATCAAAATTTTGATCTTTAAATTTAAATTTTGAAGGTCGTAATTAATTTTGAGCACAAATTAATGTCGCTGTCATTTTAGGAGATAAAGAACTTCTAAAATCATCAATTATACGCCTAACAGTGCTAAATACAGACTCGAATGCCACAGTAGAGACCGGCATAGCCAATACATCACGTGCAATTAGGGAAAAGATTTTATGCCTAGAGGTATTCACCTTCCACCAATTCAAAATATCAAAAGTAAAAACCTTTTTTTCAATACCTTCAGCCAAGTATTTATCAAGTTTAGTTACAAAATCTAAAATAACTTTTTCCTTATTCATGATCATTTCATCCCATTGTATTTCTAAATCATCACTCTCTAAAGTGTTACCCTCCATTGTATCTATCAAAACATCTTTTCCATTAGTGATGCTGCCAACAAAAGTAGAATAAAACTTATACAGCTGAGTTAAAGTATATTTTACTCTATTCACCATAGTAGCACTAACTTCATTATCATATACCACATTATAATTAAACTCGATGTACTCTAATTTACGCTGAGGATCCAACACCACAGCCACACCAATTAAAGGATTAAATTCCTCAATATTTTCCCAATACTTGTTATATTTCTCCTGTATTTTTTTTCCATATCTAATACATAAAAGTTTGTGCTTTGACGACTTGATTTCAACAAATTTTGTATTCTAATTATTTCACCAAAGCATGTATTAGATGTTACATATAGTGAACCAGAAAACTTCAAAGTAACTTGATAAAACACTGCCGAATAGCGAACAAATACATTAGCATTTTCCCAATCATTAAATGCAAGATGAGCTTTTTTTAATATCATCTCTAAAGTAAGAAGTATAAGAATAATCCTTCTTCGACATCCTATCAAACACTTTTCTAAATTTTAAAGCAGCATCTAACATCTTATAGGTGGAATTCCACTTAGTAGCAACATCCAAGCATAAAGAACTCCTACTTTTAACCTTTTCCATCTCAACATATTCATTAAATTTTTTAAGACATGCAAGAGAAAATCTAACATATATAACAACACAACGAATAGAAGCAATAAAACTATGCATTTCTTTTAATGCATCCGTCAGAACTATGTTCAATATGTGAGCACAACATCGCATATGCAAAAAATTTTCACTACAAATAGTTTTATTTCAACTAATCAATCTTCTTTTCATATATGCAATGGTTGTGTCATTTGAATTTGCATTATCAACAATTATAGTGAACACTTTATCAATACCCTAAAGAGATAAACATTTCTCAATTGCTTTTCCAAGAGTATCACCCTTATGATTTTCAATTGGAATAAAACTCAAATTTTTTTTTTTTGTAATTTCCAATTTCCATCAATGAAATGGGCAGTCAAATATATATAATTGAAATTTTGAATTGATGTCCAAGTTAGGCAAACACGAGCATTTGAATTTTTAATAAAAGCTTTTAACTTTCTGAATTCAGAAAGATACAATTTATAACAATCCCTAGCAACCGTTATCCTTGATGGAGCAAGAAATCTAGGCTCTAATTGGTTGTTATACTTACGAAACTCATATCCTTCAAAAATCCTAAAAGGCAATTCACCACATATAATTAATTTAGCCAATACATGTCTACAATCCTCTAAGTTATATTTATGAGACATCAATTCTTTTTCACTAGTAACAGCAGATTCTACTCCACTACTTGTGTTCATAAATGCTAAAATTGATTGTTTCTTTTCAATACATGAATTTTTGGTGCATTTCGGAATATATCTCTATAAAGTATTTATTTAATGTTTCACTGAATCAGCAGCATAAGTGATCTAACACCATTTACATTTAGCTCCATGTTCCCCCTTTGTCCGTTCTAATGGAATTAGAGTAAAATGCTCCCAAACATCGGATTTATTCTTATAAAGAGCTTTTCTTTTATTACCAGATTCAGTTTGGGTTTGGAAAGCAATGGTACTATAAGCAGGATTTGAATTAGGAGCATCGGTATCAATGTCAATGGTATTGGAGTCATTATTAATGAGTTTGTTGACACTTAGTTCTTTAACATCCATTTGCAATTCTACCAAATAGATACAAAAAAAATTAATTAATTCAAATAACCAATTAACAAGTTACACTATATAATATATAAATCATTTAGAAAATATTAATTCAATTTCAAATAATGCGTTAACAAGTTTAAATATATATTATAAATATATATTATTTATAATATATAAATATATATTATAACAAGTTTTAAAAATCATTCTAATTGTAAATATATATTTATAATATATAAGTCTAACTATATATTTATAATCTAATTATAAAGCATGTTTAAATAATTAATATTTTGGTTTAAACAGCACCAATTAAATTAATCAAACATAATAATACCAAACTACAAATATTTTGGTTCAATCAACCAATTAAGTCAATAATTAATATTCTACTAATTTTTAACAACCAGAAATTTAAAATAAATTTAATTAAAATTTTTAAAAATCAAATTAATTACAAAATTAATGTAAAAATAATAACATTTCCATAAAAGCAATGGTACAAAAACATTTTCATCATGCTTTGACAAGCAGTGCTAACAAAATATTATCTTCCAATCATTTTTGAGAGGAGACACTAGAAAATATATGCTATAAGGCCTTGCTAAAATTGCAACCAGAAAACATTAAGGATTTTAGGCCAAAATTTTAGCACAAATATGAGCAATAATTAAAAAATATCAGACATATCAGTCCTAATTAGTTAAATTTGATCAATTTTGGAACCAAATGGCAAATGATTTAGCCAGTTTACACATTCAAAGCTCAACTATTTATTACAATATAATTTTGAGTAGTTAGTGAAGAATTTATCATGCTTGATCCACAAAAGGAAGTCTTATATTTAAACTTCTGCAAGTTGCAACATCTGATAGTAGTTTCTAGGGGTGTTTAAAAAATTTACAACCCTAAAAACTCAGCTCGGCCTAAAGGGTTCGGGTCAGGTTAGGCCGGCCCAAACCCATAATAGGGTCAGGCCACGGGTTTCAAACAGGCTTCGGGTTAATGTTAAAAATTCTCGGGCTAGCATGGTCTGCCCCGAGGTGTTAATTTTTTTATATTTTTTTAAAAATATATATTTTAGTAATTTAAATTTTATATAAAAAGGTTTTGAAAATTTAAAATATTGTATGCGTTTTATGATATTTGAGACTCTTAAAAATTTAATCCATGAGAAATAATTTTTATATTTTATATTTTTTTACTTGAATAATGAAATAACTAAATAACTAATTAATTTAATTATCATAAATATTGATATAATAATTTTTATATTATTAGATATAATTTGGTATAATAAATTTTAAAGTAACATTTATAGGTAAATTTTATTGAAATTAAAATAAAAGTATTCATAATTTTTTTTTAATTTTCAAAAAATAACTTTGGGTCGGCCCGACTCAACCCGAATCCAGTCAAGGCCCAAAGTGGCTTGGTCCGACTAGACTTAGGGCTGGGCCACGGGCTGCAAAGTGTAACGTAAATATTTTTCGACTAGAGCTACGGGCTGGAGTGAAATCCAGTTCAACCCGGCCTGTGAACACCCTTAGTAGTTTCAATGTAAATCACGAAATAATCTCAACTTCAACAAACTACAATGATGAAAATACAAAGCAAGCAAATATTATATCTCAAGTACATAATATTGCTTCTTTGATGCTTCTCAAGTACATAGGCTCGAATTTGATGCTTCTTAGGTCACTAGTTAAGACAAGTGCAAAATATTTCAGATCTACTGAAAAAAATATATGTGACTAAAAACCTAGTGAACTAGAATCTCTCCTTGACTTGTCTCAGAAAAAACACAAATAGGAATAAAAGCCTTAAAGAAAAGAAATTACCTAGTGTTGCTTATGCCTACTGCCTACTGCCTACTGTTGCTTATGGTTAGAAGGTGAACGAACTGTTGCCTGCTGTTGCTTATAGTTGGAGGGTGAACGAGCTGTTGCTTGCTGCTACTGCTGGAGTGAAATCCAGCTCAACCCTGCTGCCTGCTATTGCTTTAGAAAGTGTAACCTAAATATTTTTCGACTAGAGCTACGGGCTGGAGTGAAATCCAGTTCAACCTGGCCCGTGAACACCCCTAGTAGTTTCAATGTAAATCACGAAATAATCTCAATTTCAACAAACTACAATGATGAAAATACAAAGCAAGCAAATATTATATCTCAAGTACATAATATTGCTTCTTTGATGCTTCTCAAGTACATAGGCTCGAATTTGATGCTTCTTAGGTCACTAGTTAAGACAAGTGCAAAATATTTCAGATTTACTGAAAAAAATATATGTGACTAAAAACCTAGTGAACTAGAATCTCTCCTTGACTTGTCTCAGAAAAAACACAAATAGGAATAAAAACCTTAAAGAAAAGAAATTACCTATTGTTGCTGATGCCTACTACCTACTGCCTACTGCTGCTTATGGTTAGAAGGTGAACGAACTGCTGCCTGCTGTTGCTTATAGTTGGAGGGTGAACGAGCTGTTGCTTGCTGCTACTGCTGCTTGTTGCTGCTTATGGTTGGAGGGTGAGGGAGGCGATAGTGAGCTGCTACTGCTCGTTCAGATCAAGAGAGACAGAGAGAGGGGCGGAGGCGAAGGCGAGGTGAGGTGAGGTCGTTCAGAACTCCTGATCTAGAGAAAAAGAGAGAGAGGCGGAGGCGTGGTGTGAGACTGTGAGCTGCTACTAAAACAGCAGTATATATACTTAGAATAAGTAGGTATATTAAAAATATATATTTAATTAAATTTTTGGGCCGAGTCGGGCCAGTCCAAAAATTTTAATATGCAGCCCGAAACCCGACCTGGCCCGAACTCGAGTATGAATTTTTGACCCGATGTTTAACCTTATATATATTTCGGGCCTGCCCAACCCAGCCTGAATCTCTCAGGCCAGGTCGGGCTTACTGGGTTGACGGGCCACATGAATACCCTTAATAATGGTGAACAGTGGCATTTGATACTGTTGAGTAGGAGATGACCATTTTCTATTTCCTTCCTTCTTTTTAACCTCTTTAAGCTATTACAACTCCAGTAGCAAATAATTAAAAACCAGCTGATCGACCTGACAGGGGAGATGGGAGATGCGTGGCTGTGGCTATTGTTACGTTTTTTTTTTCAAGCTGTAAAATAAATACCTATTAATAAATAAAAAAATTACATCAACAAAATATAAATAAAATCATAAAATTATAAAATATATAAGATATGTATAACTAATAAAGTTACTTAATCTTTTTAAACTTTTTAATGTAAATAGTAGATAATGATAATATGACACAGACAATATAACTTTCTGTGGAACACTTATTCTATCTGTCATATGTTATCTTTTATAGGAGAACAATATTTTTATTTGTAAAGGATAAATAACTTCATTATAAAAAAGATAAATTTCTATTAGAGAAAAATAAATAACTTTCATTTGAATAAGACATATAACATTTATGGAAGAACAAAACTTCATAATAAAAATGTATATACTATTTAATTTTTATTTTAAAATATAAAAAATATGAAAATAAGATATAAATATTAAATATTAAATTTATATTAATATGAAAATTATTTAAGAATAAACAATATAAAAAATATGCAAAATTGAGAAAAAAAAACACAAAAATCCAATAATATAGTAGAAAGAAAGACCAACAATATAGTTATGTTGGTGTGTTTGGGACTAGATGCAACTTACCCGACTCTGAAATTAGTTTTCCTTTTTTTTGTTTTTTAACTGCAACAAGAGACAATTCAATCCCATTGTTTATTATTTTTTTAATATTTTTTTCACATAAAAATTTACTAGCCCTAATGATAATTGCGTCGACACCAATTGTACAAAATTCACAAAGAAATTTAAAAAGTGATATGCAACGGTATTAAAATTCGAAAATTTAAAAAGTTAGCCTCATGGAAAGCGGGGGTCAATTAGAATTGATTTCTAGCTTAATAAATGGAGCCAAAAGTCACTTTAGGTTTAATACAACAGCAGACAATAATAAGAAACAATTAAATAGAAGATGTATAATACAAGGAGTGTGGAGTTTACATCTCCAACTTTGTGTAATAATGAATCAAGATTTTTTTTTTCTTTTTTGTCATCAAAATCAGATGCAAAGGTCTCTTCAAACATTGTAAAACCAGATAAAATCCCAAACACCTAAACTAACATCAATTGAGACAGCTTGGAAAAGCTGGGTCCTTCAGAACTGTACACTTGAAACCACTCTCAAAATAAACCTCATACCCAATATCCATCGTTCCAGTTTTGCCTCGAAAGGCGCTCCCCATGCTCACTCATGCTCTCTCTTAACCTATAAAATGCGGGTTTACTTTGTACTGTTCTTAAAGGACCTGATCTGTTTCCGTGCCTACGAGCTAAAGACAACGGATCCCCCACCAAACTTGAAGCTGAAAATGGTCTATTTTCCACCTCTTCAAGTGGACCTGAACTGTACTCCATTGTGATGAAAGAAGAGGCCTGCCCATAAGTTAACCGAGGAGAGAATCCGCTAGCATTCCACCAACTACCATCGGAGGGAGCAAGATCACCTTTAATGTCAGAATCCATAGCAGAAGACTCCTTTTGACCACAGTAGTCAGCACAAGTCTCATCCATGTCATTATATATCAGCTTTAGAGCCTGAACTACTTCACCCATAAATGGTCGGTTAGTAACCTCAATGTGAACACACATAGAAGCAATGGCTGCCACCTTAGCCATATCATCAAAGTCATAAGTTCCTGCCAAAGAAGGATCCACCAACTGTTCCAATCCTTCTCTACTGGTTAGCAATGGGCGTGCCCAAGTCACTAAATTTTCCTGTCCCTGAGGCTGGGACATATCCACAGGTTTTCTTCCAGACAGAAGCTCAAGCAACACAACCCCATAACTATAAACATCACTCTTGACAAGCAGATGTCCTGTCATTGCATATTCAGGAGCAACATACCTACAACAAATAGATAAAAATTAAACAAATTGAGAAGTCAGACAAAATCGCAGCAGGAAGATTTTGCATATTTGTCTTTAGAATTTTCTGTTGTCAAGATCATATGACTCCGAAAAATAATAAGATTAAAAATTCTAAGGTTGGTAGCAACATTTTTGGGAAAACTCGAGAATTATATAAAGCATGAATATGGATTGACTGGACAATAATTTGGTACAAAATCAGGAATTTTGAAAGAAGGTAGGGAGTTAGACTAGTGCAATTACCCAAAAGTCCCCATGACCCTTGTAGATATATGATGACTTCCTTCAGTTGCTTCTCTTGCCAGGCCAAAATCAGAGACCTTAGGTGTGAAGTCATCTTCTAGTAAAACATTACTAGCCTTGAAATCTCGATGAATTACACGAGGGTTAGAATCTTCATGAAGATAGGCCAATCCTCTCGCTGCTCCAAGGGCAATCTTCAACCGGGCATCCCAATCAAGGGGTCCTCTTCTTTTGTCAATACCTGAAACATCAATATACAGGCATTGCATGAGATTTAATATATAGTATGCTTGATTCTATGGAAAACAGAATCACAGACAGGTCTCTACTCCAGTTAATATGATAAAAATGTGGCAGACATTTACCCAGTTAATACACAGTTTATGTATTGATCAACCAGCCAACTAATATTTCAGAGTTGCTGAGGAAACATACCATGCAAGTGGGATTCAACACTGCCATTACGAACAAGTTCATAGACCAAGCACCGAGTGCGTCCTTCTATGCATATGCCAATCAATTTCACAAGATTGCGGTGATGCAATCGACTTAACATCTCAACTTCTGCAATAAATTCACGGTCTCCATTCTGATTGTCCCGTGTAAGCAGTTTAACTGCAACCTCAGTTCCATCTTCCATAGTCCCAAAGTAAACACGTCCAAATCCCCCTTCACCCAAAATCCTCTCTGAACTGAACCTTTCTGTTGCTTTCTCAAGCTCAGCATAAGGAAATGTTTTAACAGAAAGCATACAAGTAGCCATGGTTGACATGAGGGACATTGATGTGGAGCTTGCAATGCTACTTGACAAGAATGACCCAATGCCTATATCACATGTAAAGATCCAAATTACATCAAACTTCGCATATTATTTGTTCTGGGTGATCAACTTATTTAGAGAGTGTCACTAATTCACCAGCATACAGCTCCAGGTATCATGCAAAACAAATCCAACCAAGCACAACTACTAGAATGGTAAACTTTCCTAATTACTTTATTCATTAGAGGCTCGAGAAGAGCTATGAAAGAGAACAAATTAAGGAAGAGGAGCAATCTAATATTAGATATTCATGACGCTGGCATTGAAGGTGTTAAGGCAATCATTCCACATTAAGTCGTCTAATTCACATTAACCATTATAAAAAAACATGCAACATTTTCTTCTGCAAACGATGAAACCCAATCAAATATAGCTGGAAATATTTTGGTCCTAATAGGATTGACACGTACAAAGGCTGACATAAGGAACATAAACTAACAAGCATGACAATGCAACATGTACACATAAAATACTACAAATATAATATAAGCATATACCAGATCTTTTGTTTATCGATGATGTAAATGCAGGACCAACAGCACTTGATGGTCTTCCAAACTTTCTCCATTTTATGAAAATGAAGACTGCCCCAATGAAAACCAACAAGACAACAAATGCTGATAAAGCAATAATGGCAATGGTTCTAAGATTCATCTTCTGGTTCTTGTTCACAAAATTTGCAGTGATGGGAAGATTTCCAGAACTTCCACTTGGACCACTCCCCATGTAATTTGGGTATGGTGGTGAAGACGGGATCCCTAAGGCACAATCTCCAGTCATAACCATGATTGGAAATACAATTGTAAATTCGCACAGAATTAGTTAAGAAATGAGGTTATTACCTGGATAACTAATGGATATCACTTCATAATCACCAAAAAGAGTCTTATTTAGAGGCACTTTCTTATGCCAAAATCTATCATATGTCAGTATTGCAGTGGTATTATCAAACTTCTCTCCCAGTGGAACCAAGTTAATATCCACTACTGTTTTTCCCTGATTTTGACTATCAGCACTGGCACCCATTATTTTCACTTGACTTTGCTCCAAGTATGTGCCTGCTGCAACCTCAATCTCTAGCTGATTCATTACGGGAAATATGGCATAAGGAGCCACATCTAAAAGAAGCCTGACTTTCATAGGAAAAACACAACCACAAGGTGAACCAAAGGGAACTGCTGTAAGTGGCTCAATGCAAAGTTGATCACAACCTGCCAAGGATTCTTTTGTCAACATCATAAAGTCACAAGTATCTGATAGAGATATAGTACTAAAGTTGACATCCAGGATAACCTTGATCTTCAGTAGGTGATGGAGCAACAACAAGAGGTTTCACACGGTGATGGTGATGATGATGACCACGGTGTCTTAGTGAGGGAGCACCATTAGGACCAGAAGCAAATGCTGCAATTGAATAGAGAACATTAGCAAATGCAAGTATAAATGTAACGAGGATACAATGGTAATTATACTTTGATGAGCTAACCACCAAGTTATGGGTTGGCAGTTAGGAGTGTTTTGCTCCTGCTTAGGTCTCGAATTCGAGTCCTAAGCATACCCTCTTTTCCACACGTAATTAATAAAAAAATTATACCTTGATAAGTTGGAGGAAGAGCTGGTGAAACAGAAAGCTTAACCATGTGCACTTGGGGCGGCCATGATCGAGCTAAAGGAAAATTCCTTGAAACTGACCTAGCTGCAAGAAATAAGGCAACCACAATGTGTTATCCATAGAGAACAATTATTGCTATAACATTAAATTAACATGAGCCTAGGAATGATAAAAGACTGGTGGCGCAATTCGTATGTTGCAAATGATGCATTTTGTCAAAGGAACATTTTAGTTATAACAACAGGATGACCTCACAATAGAGTAGGGAATAAACAAACTTCCATACATCTTCAATTGAGGAGATTTAAATTAAGTTCTAAGAGAGAGAGAGAGAGAGAGAGAGATAAAGGCTGTTCAAAAATAAGTGACTCAAGTCAAGTGAACAAAAATGGAAAAGATGAGAAGATTTCAAAATTCAAACACTCAGCTGATCCCTTCATTGGTAAAGAATGCCAATATATCGTGTTATAAAATATTCACCAATTTGATCTGCTCATTGAAAACCATTCTCATTTTCTGTGACCTATCAAACTAAAGGTTACCTCATCCAAATCATTTATTAACATTATGCACAAAATATGTACAAGTAAATGATTTTCCACATGCACATTATAGTCCACAGTGGAGGTCCACGCAAGTGATTTGAATATAACGGGCCAAATGGAGCATGAGCTCAAGCTATTCAAGAATGAAATAATCGCAAACAATTTTAAATAGGTTATATATGTATATATATGGATATTAAAAAAAATCTCTGTTTGAATATGTGCCACATAAATGATGCACTAACATGTCACAGGAAAAGGGGGCATCATTTCAAAATGCATAATAGTGTGATGCTGTAAATGCATATATAATGTCAAGATATCATGCCATCTGGTTTCCCATATCCTAAACTTTGGTTTATGGCTTCACGTACTTGGTAGGCTTGAGGTGGGTTTACCAAGCAGAATTTTACCTAGTCAAACGTATGACTACCATAACAAGGGGAAAAAAGTATTCAAAATCACTTTTTTGACATGAAATTTCCCATCATTTTCCGAAAAACACCCTTAACTTTCTCCTAGTAAAATCTCTTAAGAGAGGAAAATTTGCAAAAGTGCTAGAAATATTAAAAATTGAAAAGCAAGAAAAATTCAGAGATTCCTCAAATGAAAGGTGGACAAAAAATTTGAGATAGAAGAAGCACATAGAGAAATGTACATTTGTCAAAGCTTGCATATAAGCCATAATTCCATGAATTGCAACCCTAAACTGACTTCATGGCATTTCTTAACTAGCATTTCTAATATTTTCTCCACAATAACTGTCGCATATGTTTATGTATGGCATGTGATAACCAAAAAACATTATCACATCCAGTAAATGGACATGGATTTAAAATTAACACCATCTCCATGTCTGAGCTCTTTAAACTGAGAATAAACCAAGGAATCATCTTCCTTTCATCTATATTATTCTACAAATTTGCAATCTTACCATGTTCCACCAAAATTTCCTTAGTAGATAATTGCCAATTTGGCTGAGAAGAAGAAGATAAGTGAATATGCAGTAATGGATGCCCTGAAAAATGAGAACTAAATCGTCATTTTTTCACAATGAAATTACAATGGCCTGGCAATGAACAATGTAGGGCCCTCCATATGAAAATGAATATAAGCAAATGATATGTGCCACATCGTAACCATTCTAGTCAGGCATAGATGACATACACCGAATACATTAGAAAATTGTCAAAAATTAGAAATGGAAGAAATCAGTTTTGATAATTTCTCAAACTAGGAGAGAAGGCCAAAACAATAAAACGTTTCAATAATTAATGTACTAAAAATAAAGCATGCGGAAACTGCAAGTTCATTTTGTACTGAATTCCAATGAAAATAAAACATATTTCCCTTCTGGTCATCTTCAAGCATTTGACATGCTCTCCCAAATAAGCAATGCCTCATCAGTCATCACCCTTCATCTCCTTGATAATACAACTATCCATAGAGGCACAAATCTAAGCTTAAGTCAACCTAGGAGTTGTAGTTAAAACTTGGACCTAGAAATAAGGAAGCTTATTATACCTGCCAAATAATCCGACAATATGGCAATAGATACCCACCTATTGCCATATTATACCTACCTCATCTAATCCAAAACTTAAGCCATCAATTTTTTAATTTTCCTCCAGTTTAGGGACAATTTGTTCAGTTTTTTTTTTCTGGTAAGCATCAAGTTCAATTTCGTCCTTTATTGTTCATCATTCAAAATCAGCAAAATGAATTTAATATGGAGGCGCATAAATAAAAAAAATCACTTGATAGTTTAGTCTACCATATTCTTTGAAATTGCCTAGAATTAAACACGATTCATCCCAAGATTACTGCAGTTAATTCTCCAGAACTAGGCACACAAGCATTGAATGAGACAAAAAATGATACATCATTGGCACTTCTTGAAACTAAAGATAGTTAAATGATAAAAACAAAAATGCCCGACTAACACTATGTCTATTCATTCCTAACTAAGCTTTGTACACGCAGAAAGGCAAGATGCTTGATATTAAAACACTCAAGCACACTAAAACTAAGTTTTCTCACAAAAGGCAAGGCGAAATAATATTTAAAAAAATTGAACTAGGTGATTCAACTGAAAAAATGAAAAATTACCTAAACAAGTAAAAACAAAGGAAACGAAGCAAAGAAGAAGCAGCGGCAGCTTCAAGTATGGCATCATCTTCTCTCAAACCAAACCAAAATCCACAACAACCATTGTCAGAAACAACCAAAACCTTGAAGCTGGCCAGCAACAATTTCAGAGATCCACCGGAAGTCCCTAGGGTTCCAGAACCGCCGGCGAACCACTCCATTGAATTGTGTACTGGTCACATTGAGAAATTGCATAGCTAAGTTAAGCCTGAGTAGGCCAGCAAAAGGAGGAGTAAAAGTAAAACCCTAGGAGAGAGAAAATCAAGACAATGCGCGTGCGTAAGGTTGCAGATCCATAAATGCGCTAACGATCTAAAACGTCACATACACATACACATATACATACACATACACTTTCTCTATCTATATGCATATGTTACCACGAACAGTGAGCTCTAGAGAGAGAAAGTGAGCGAGAGAAGATTCAAAGAAAGAGAAGAACAAGATAGAGTTGAAATGAAAGTTTTGGTTAGGAGGAGATTGAGGGTTTAGTTGAAGAACAATAGAGAGAGAAAGAGAGGGAAAAGGCGAAAAAAGCCTTTATTGCTAGTGTAGTTTGGTAGCGTGTTGCTATAGCAAATACACGCAGCTTTTGGAAAGTGATGATGGTTGTCTGCTTCACGCTCTTTTATAGAGCGTGATTTCACTCTCTCGTTAAACGACAATTTAGGGGCCGTTTCTTGTTGTCGTCATTTGGAAAAAAAAAAAACTGTTTTTTCGTTTTCCAGTAAAATAAAAATTTCAAAAAAAAAAATCAAAATGTGGTCTATTGTTTGTCCTTTGAATGGTTTAAATGCAAGCGTATTTACAGGCGGACGAACTTTCCTTATCCTTGTTTGCTTCTTTATAGGAAAAAAAAAATAAAAGACGTAAAAAAAAGAAAAAAGAAAATAAATAAATTATTTTTTTCTCTTCAAATTGAAAAGAAAAATTTTTGAAGGATTTATTGAAAATTAGAATAAAATATCTATATTCTTTTTCCATTTTTCTTTATTTTATTATTTTCTAAATAAAAACATAAAAAATAAAATTTTTAACTTTTTTATCTATTTCTCTCAAAATAAGCAAGACTTAATAATTTTTTTTGAAAATAACTTATTAAATATTTTTAGTTTTACAATAAAATGAATAAATTTTCATGTCTAGTAATAAAACTAATTTATTTAAAAATAAATCATTCCTATCAAAATTAGAAAATTTATAAATAATTTTTTTTTGTGATTTTAAAATTTTAACTTCATCTATGAGGAATAATTTTTTTTAATTATTTTTTCTACTTCAATTTTTAGTTCTACAACAAATAATATAATAAATATTATAAAAAAATGAAGTCATGAAAATAAACTTGCACTTAAGAACTTCATTATCTTTAAAAAAAATCCATCCTTTTTTTCTTTTTTTGGTCACTAACAAAATTAGTTGAGTTTGGACGTGGTGGATTTTGACCAGGAACAGACGGGACCTACAGCGAGCATACGCTTGATGTATTAAAAAAGTAATACAAAAGTAAGCTTAAAGTTGAATATGAATCTATTGATTAATCCTAAACAAAATATCTCTTGTAGAAGCAACTTAAATTCTATTTTTTTTTTTAAAAATATATAAATTTAAAATATAATATTTGATATATATATAGTTATTTTATGTATCATATTTTTGAATATTATATTTATCCTAAAAAGGTTATAGTCATATATATTATTTTACATAGTTTTTTTTATTATCCTTTTTATAGTATTGCAACCACGAAGGTAGAAATTAATTATAAATTATTATTTAAAAAATATATAATTGCTGCTAAATAATATTTTGATGTGTTATTTTTTTTTATAAAATTTAAGAATATAATAAATGAAATTATTATTTTCAATGCAATAAATACACTTAAATTCATTTTTAAGACAATAAAAGTATCTTAAATAGGATAAATATAAAAAAATGGATTAAAAAATAATACTAATAGAAATATGAACACCCTTTTAATTTTATGGAGACAGTATAATTTTAATAAAAGTACACAAAAATATTTTGGGGTGGGACCTTTGATGATTAGAGATGGACACTGTGATATCCATCTTTAAATAAATATAATTAAATAGGCATTAAAAAGGATAATATCCATATTTATATTTTGTGGGTCCATTGAGTATAAAAATTTATTTTTAATTTTTTTTCTTAATCTTCATTTTTTATATATTTATATATGCATTTAAAATTTTTCTTATTTTCTAATTTTAAATGTATTAAAAAAATAAATATAAATATTATAATATTATAGACTCATTGTATTAATATCAAATTACTTTATTTAAAGTTTTTTGTTCTTGTTGGAGCTAAATATTCATCTTAAAATGTTTATATATTCAGTATATTGGCATTGACATTTACATTAACCAAAAAAGATAGCAAGTTAGAAAGCAGGAAGCTCAACCCAGTCAAATGGATTTTTTTTTTATCACCCAAAAAATAAAAGAGGTTTAAATCTAAAAGATTTATTTGCTTTTAATGAAGCTTTCCTCATGAAGCTGAACTGGATTTGGATGATTTGTGCTAAACACGGAATCAATAGTAGCGAAGTTCTGAAAGCTCTAAAATTTCACAAGCTTCCCATCTTTGGCGAGCTATTGTTAAAATTTGGAGTACAACTTTCACTGGGAATCGCAAAGCTAGCTAGCTGTTTAAAAGAATCAAAACGCTGCTTATCGAAGTTAACAATTTTAGTGTGGTGCTTATGCTAAATTCCCAAGAGGTGATGAGAGATTCAGCTATCGCTTTGCTTATCTTCTGAATTAAAGAATGGTTGAGAATTGACCGGTAAGAAATTGTTACTCATGTTTATCGCGAGTCAAATTATGTTGTTAGCTGACTGGTAAATTATACTTTTCACCCCAATCGCAGTTTCCATGTTTTTCAAATCCCAAAACGTACGAAAGTTTATTTTTAGAATGTCGACCCAATTGGAGTTTCCTTCTTTGGAATGATTTCTAAGGTTGATGTCTTCTCTAATATTAAAAACAAAAAATAGCTAAATTATCCTTATTTGTTAGATTCATTGCTTTGATGACAATAAATAATAGTCTAGTTTTCATATTAACTAGTAGCCATAACTACCGTCATAATTTCTGGCAAAATTAATCCACAAGTTAAGATATGTTTATTATGATTTTTATTTTTTCTTTGTAATAAATAAATAAAACAAATTTGTTTGTCTAAAACCCTTCAATAATAAATGAAATGTATATTTTAAAGAGTAACACATTACCAATATGAATTGGCACAAATTGTAAGAAACTTATTGTCTTTTAAATAAGATTTCGAGTTCAAGCATTGTAAATAAAAAAAAATTCGTTGAGAGAGCCGCCTTTTTCGAAATTCGACAGTGCTCAAATCCTGATTAGTCGGATGATGTCTTAGATACCAAATGGTTCAATTTCAAAAAAAAAGTAACAAATTAAGCAGTAGCTTGATAGTAGAAGTATTGTGTTGAAGTGCAAGTTAATAATCCAATTAGAGTCTTTAATTTTTATAAATTTAGAATAATTATTGATCGTGTTACGGCGTTCCTTTGCCTTTTGGCCGCTTTTTATGCACTAGGCGGGTTATTTGGGTAGATAAAATGGTCTTTCATTGAAAGGGTGTTTTGCTTAGTTTATAAAATTTAGTTTATAAGTATACGATGTTTATAAGTTAATATGAGCATGTAAGCATTTAAAATTTTAAATAGTTACATGTTTGTTTTAAGTGTTCATGAGTGACAGATAAGCATCTAATATGTTTAATAAAAGTAATTTATAAGCACATTTAATATTAAAATAACTAAAAAAGATATAAAGTTATATTAGCATGAGCATTTATTAAAATAAATAAGAACAATATAATAAATTACTTGATCAAACTAACTTATAAGAGTGCTTATAAGTACTAAAATAAATAAAAACAATATAGTAAATTAATTTTTAGCTTATAATCTGAGCTTATAGGCTAATAAAATTATCTAAATAAATACATCAGCTTAAATTTAGAATTTATAAACTAGTTTGACCAGTTTATAAGCTAAGATAAACACATTCTGAGATGAGAAAAGGGGTAAAAGAGAGGGAAAAAACACTTTCATATATACACCCAAGAGTAATTTAGGTAAAAAAAACTTAGTATGCATTTAAAATTAATTTTTGAGTTTTTCAACCGTAAGAAAAAAAATGGAAATAATATTTAATTTATTTTTTTAAAAGTATAAATTTATTTATTCATTTAATTAAATAAAAAAAGAATAATAATTTAAAAATTAACTAAATAAATACCCTTTCATATATCAATAGTAATTTTTAGACTCCTCTTACCTTAAATAGATATTTTTTGATAAAATTTCCCTCTAATAAATAAATCTTACCCATTCCAATTCCTAAAAATACGTCCCACTATCTATTTCCGATTTAAAAATTTTCAAAATTCCTTTCTCTCCATCTTGCTTCCAAACCAAATCCATATAATCAAAATCCCTTACTTTCTCTTTTTCTTCCAAACATTTCCTCTCTCTCTTTCTTCTGAAATCTTATGCCATTGCTCGCTAAGTTTTTCAGGAAGGCATAGACAAGGTGCACACACACACACACACACTCTCTCTCTTATTGATTTCTACTTGATTTCTCTACCTTCATTACACCATTACTTGAAATTTTTGCATAATATGTTTAAAATGAGTTAAGTGATGTTTAAAGTAAGCTTGTTAATTAATTTTCACCATTTTTAGTTTGTTTTTTAGGGTTATTATGAATATATGCTTTTATTTCAATACAGTAGACAAAGATATATTTGTGCTCTGAAGTTTTGTACTGCAGCATTAGAGAAAATATTCTTGTTGTTTCCATTTTCTTGTAGTTAAATGGTTTGTTAATCTTAAGAATAAAAAACTAAAAATGAAAGAATTTCCAAGTTTAATAAAGGATTTATAAATATTGTAGCTTGAATTCTTTGTCTTTATTGTAATCTTTTCTTTTCTTTTCTCTCTTTATTTTCATCAAACAAATCATATTATGTTATTTAATAGTAACTAAAGTATAGCCAAACCATACCAAATATGTTACACTGAGGATTATAAACTATATATGGGTAAATATTGTCTATAATAAATTTATTTATTGTCTCTGTTGGGGAGTTTAAGACTAATAAGTTTTCTTTAGCTCATTTATGGGTTCTGTCATTTTTATCTACGTTTATGCTTTCATTTAAATTTACTTTTTTATTTATAATTGAAAATTTTGATGTTGTCTCTTTGATGTGTTGGCTTCGTTTATGGTATAATTGGGTTTAATTAAATCTAAAACTAGCTGAGGTTCCTTCTTCTTAGTCTATTTGCCTTCATTTGCAGGGATTTGTCATTAACTTAGTTAGAATTGACATCTGAGTTGTTGTTCAACTCAGATTTGGAATTTTTGTTATTCTGTAAATTTAATTTCATCTTTTGATGGTGAGAGTTGAATTGCAGTTTTAATTTTTAATTGTGAAATTCACTCATTTTAATCACATTTTGTGAACGATCATATTGTATTTTGTGGTTCATACAATTTTCTTACAAGTTCTGGTTTTATTTTGGTGAAAAGGCTCTAGCTTTCTTTTACTTCTTAATTCTTATGTTTGATTTAGCCACTAAAAAAGAACAATTTAGTTTTATTCTTTTTGCTGAATTCTTTTCATGCAAGAATACAAATATTTAATATTTTTTATGTGAAAGGTAATTTTTTTACAAAATTCAACTTCCATTTACAAAAATTTATTAGTAATTCTGATGTAAAAAGTTGAAATCGAATATGCATTAATTCATTATACTTTGCCAGTTAATTTAGTGGAAGAGATGTCAACATGATTATATCTCTATAACATATATGTTAAAACTTGCTAACTAAACAAAGTTAATTGCCATTGCTACTGCACGACGCATGTTGGGAAACATGTATTGTGATCCATTAATGATTGATCAGTTTAAGACTATATTATAGTTTAAGACTGATCAGTTTTCTTTATTGATATGTATTGACATGTTTTGATGTGTACTAAAGAATGAATGATGTTGTGTTATACATGATGTTTAGCTATATTAAATAGTAAAGAAGTGTGTTTATCTTACTGATATAAATTGATCTGCCTTGATATGAGTTAAAATGCTTTGATATGCTTCGATTTAGGAATGTCAAAGCATGCATCACTTTGTGTTCTACAAGCTGATTACCTGTTTCAAATAGTACAAAAATGAGTTTTTTTTTCTAATATAGATTGATCTTTATTGATATGTGTTAATATACTTTAATATGAGACTACTAAAATATGAATGTATTCTATATGATGTTTATATGCTTTAAATAATGAAGAAAAGTATTTTTGTTGACTGATATGTGTTAATCTTTAATGATAGGACTTGATACGACATAATATGATTTTGTATAAGACTAGTAAAATATAAAGTATTTGTGTTATAGATATCTTTTACATATTTTAAATAGTGAAAATGTGTTTTTATTGACTAATCAATGTGAAACTTTATGATATGGGTTGATATGTCTTGATATGGTTTGATATGTTATGATATGGTTTGATATGAGACTAGTAAAATATAAAGTATTATTATTTTAGACGTTGTTTAGATGTTTTAAATATTAAAGAAATGTGATTTTGTTGACTAATCAGTATTGATATTTAATGATATGGGTTGATATGTCATGATATAATTTAATATGGACTAGTAAAATTTGTTATATTTAAATGTGTTGTAGATGTCATTAACATGTTTTAAATGGTGAAGAAATGTGTTTATGTTGACTGATCAGTGTAGAACTTTGATGATATAGGTTGATATGTCTTAATATGGTCTAATATGTCATAATATGGTTTGATATGAGACTAGTAAGATATAAAATATTTGTGTTTTATATATCATTTACATGTTTTAAATAGTAAAAAAATGTATTTTTGTCAACTGATTAATGTGGAACTTTGATGATATGAGTTGATATGTCTTGATATGATTTGATATATCATTATATGTTTTGATATGAGATTATTAAGATATAAAATATTTGTGTTTTACATGTCATTTACATGTTCTGAATAATGAAAAAATGTGTTTTTGTTGATTGATCAGTGTAAAACTTTGATAATATGGGTTAATATATCTTGATATTGTTTGATATGTCATGATATGATTTTATATGAGATTAGTAAGATATAAATCATTTGTATTTTATATGTCATTTACATATTTTAAATAGTGAAGAAATGTATTTTTATTGACTGATCATTGTGAATCTTTGATAATATGGGTTTACCAAAGTTTTATTTATTATTTATTTATTTTGTGTTGTTTACTTGTTAAAACTAGTATAGAAATTTGTTTTGCAAGCATAAAATGGCGAATGTTTCTAAATCCACATCTAGTTCCAGTAGTGAACAATCTCCTTTATGCAAGGAGCATGAAGTACTAAAACATGCTAGCCCTAGGGCTATGTCTACAACAAGCCCCAAAGGCTCTAGGCTTAAGAAGTTGATATCTACTCAAACAGAAGAAAACAAATAAAAAAAGTCAGATATGTGCTACTTGCAAAGCAAAATGATGATGAAGAAGAAGTTAAAAGAGAAAATAATGAAGAAGAAGTTAAAAGAGAAAATAATGAAGAAAATTTGGATTTCTGTTTGTTGGAATCCTAAATTGATATATATATATTACAGGTTGAGGAAAGTTGTGGAAAGATATGTTTAATATATATATTTTGAATGAATATAAAGATATGCAAAATGGAGTGAATACTTTACAGGTTGAGGAAAGTATACTATTATTGGCCTACATATTAGTGCAGAAAGTTGTTGATGTTGGGTGTATGTGTTACTGAACAGGTTGAATTGATATGGGTTGATATGTATTGATATGTGTAGATATATATTGATATAGGCTGATATACATTTAATATGGGTTTATATGTATAGATATATATATAGATATGGATTGATATATATTTGATATGGGTTGATAAGGATATATATGGTTTGAGATAAGTTATTATACATTTGATATGGGTTGATTTGTGTTGATATGGCTTGATATGTGTTGATATGGATTTATATGGGTTGATATGTGTAGATATATATTGATATGAGTTGATATAGATTTGATATACATTGATATGGATATATATGAGTTGAGATAAGTTATTATACATTTGATATAGGTTGATATGAGTTTATATATATATATATGTATTGATATGAGTTAATATACATTTTATATGGGTTGATATGTATAGATATGTATTGATATGAGTTAATATACATTTTATATATATGGATTGATATACATTTGATATGTGTTGATATGAGTTGATATGAATTTATATAGGTTGAGATGAGTTATTATACATTTTATATGAGTTGATCTGTATTGATATGAGTTAATATAGGTTGATATATGACTCCATTGCTATTATTACATATAAACATTTCAACCTGCCAACCATATCAATACACATTCAAAATATTGTCATTCAAAATATACTTTCCTCAACCTGTAAAGTATCCACTTCATTTTACATATATTTATATTCATTCAAAATATATCCATTAAATATATCTTTCAAAAACTTTTCTTAGCCAATAATACATATATCTATTTGGGATCCCAAAAAACACGTATCTAATAAATTTTATACATATATTCATCCAACACACAAATGAATAATAAAATAGTGAGAATTTTAATTTTATCTAATTAAAAATAAATACATCCAATTTATTAACAATGGTTATTATTCATAATATAAATATTCAAAATGAATACATAAATATTAAAGTAGTCACATCCTTATTAGTTTAAAAATCACTTGGCATCACCATCATTGTCATCCTCATCATCCTCGCTATAATAAGTACCTTGTCTCTTATTTGAAGTATGAACCCATGTAAACATTGTTGTATTATATCTAAATGTCTCCATAAGCTATTGTGCGCAGTGCTGAAAATTTAAGTTCTTCTTTAGTGTTTAAAACAGCTAAATAATATACAAAACACAAAATGATTCATGCTTTGGCATTTTTATATCAAAGTAAATCAACCTCATATCAAAGTATATCAACACATATAATCTCTTAAGTCACATATCACTATCACTCATATCAATCCATATTAATCCATATCAACTCATATCAACATGTAAATATGTAATTCTAGACTATTTAACACACTTAAATATTATTTAAAATAGAAAATAATTCAATCTAATAGAATTCTTTAATACTTATATCACCCATAACAACTTCAAAACTCATATAAATCCATATCAATATATATCAACCCATACCGATATATAAATATACAATTTTAGACTATTTACACACCTAAATACCATTCATAACACAAAATAATTCAATCCAATATAACCCTTAACACACAAATCACCTACATTAACTCATGTCAACTCATATCAATCTATATCAACTTATATCAACCCATATCAACATATAAATTAATAATTTTAGATTGTTTAGCACACTTAAATACTATTTAAAATAGAAAATTATTCAATCTAATATAATCTCTTTACACATATATTACTCACATTAATCCATATCAACTCAAATCAATCTATAACAATATACAATTGCATAATTTTAGATTATTTAATGCACTTAAATATTATTTATAATAGAAAATGATTCAATCTAATATAATCTCTTAACACAAATATCACCCATATCAATTCATATCAATCTATATCAACATTAACAAACACATATCAAATCTATATCAATCTTTAATAAATGTATATATCAAACTATATTAACCTATATCAACCTATAATAATTTCATATCGACCCATATTGACTCATAACATATTTGAAATTGAAGTATATAGACCCATATCAAACTATATATATTTTTGTACTAACCTTAATAAATAAAGTTAGATTAAGCTTTGATTAAAACTCCAACGAGAATCAAAATTTTCAGCAATAAGTTTTTACAGTAAAATAGATTAACTTAATGAAATCACCTTCTTTCTCTTTTAAAATGATTAACTCGAAAAAGACCTTATTTTTTAATAGAGTTAAGGTTTTTATAGGAGAAAAAATTATTGTAAATGGATTTAGGGCATGACAGAGGAAGAAAAAAGAATGAAGAGAGAGAGAGAGAGAGATGAAGAATGGGGCGTGAGAAAGAGAAAGAGAAAAAAGATAGAGAAAAAAAGAAAAAAAATATTTCTTTTAGATCGATTAAAACTCCGATGAGAACTAAAATTTTTAGTGATATTTTACTGCAAAATCGATTTTTAAATCGATTAATATAGTGAAATCACCTTCTTTCTCTTTTGAAACTACTAATCTAAAAAAAAAAACTTCTTCTTGATAAAGAGTTTGGATTTTTTATAAAAGAAAAAGAAGAGACAAAAAATTGTTAATGAATTTAGAGCAAGAGAGAGTAGGAAAGACAATGAAAAAAAAGAAAGAAAGAAAGAGGAAAAATGAGGAGTGAGAAAAAGAGAGAGAATGAAGAAAAAGAAAGCATAATTCTTTTAGAGTAGAGGGTATTTTTGTCTTAATTGATCTGTTTAAGGTTAGTGTAGTTTAAAATTTAATGGCATTTTCTTGATTAATTCCCCAATAATTTACTCTGTTGTTTATAGTCACATATTAATGGATTTGAATATGGTTCTTCAAATTGAATACAGATGGAACAATTAAGGGGGTTGCAAGCCAAATATTTGCCAGCGATATCTTTCGAAGCTCCGTGGGATAGTGGTGTCGTGAGTTTGTCATGAATTTAGGCATACGTTGGATAACCAAAGTTGAAGAGGATTTTTCAGGGTATTTCTATAGGTAAAAAGCGGGCATTAAGAGACTAATAGTTAATGTTTATAGTCTTATTGCAGTTAAACTGATCTGTAGCCCCAATCCTTGATATTGTGCATTTTCAGTACTAGTTTACAATATCAAGGGTATGCTCCAGTTGGATTGGGAAGTGAACATCAACCATATGTATCGACAGACTAATTACATTGCAAATTGGCTTGTGTCATATGCGGTTAATTGTCCAATTGGCATCTATAAACTTTCATATTTATTTATGAATTTGAGCAACGTTTTTTAAATCAGACTAAACACGAACTAAATTGATTATTAGTTTATAGTTTAACCGGGTTGATTTAAATTTAATAATATAATAATATTATAAAATTTATGTTTATAGATATTAATAAAAAAATTTAAAATCATAAAAATTTCAAAATAAAACTTTTAAAATAATAAAAATATACTTTATTAATTCAAAATATCACATATTAAACTTAATAGGAATAAAAAATTAATTTAAATTTTTTTACTTGATTTTTATTTTAAAATACTTAAAAACTAGAAAATTATTTTGGTTCAATTCAAGTCGATTTTGTTCGATCAATCAATTTTAATAAGTGGATTAGTTTGTTAAAATTTAATTTTTTCAGTTTTCTTAAACTAGACAAATTTTTTATTTTTGATTAAACCAATTCAACTGACAATCCAATTTTAAAACATTGAGTTTGAGTATGTGGCTTTAATAAAATCTTATTGGTGTTGGACATAATAAAAGGGTCTTAGTTAACCTTTGAGCTATTGCTTGATTCCTTTTTATAATAAACAACAATAATTCAATTAATAAATCTGTGAAGTAAGAAATTCAATTAATTCTAATGAACATTCTAAAATTAAATTAATAATATGATATAATAAGTTTAAAAATTAGTTAAAATTTTTAATTAATATAAATTTTCGTAAAATTGTGTCTTTAGGATATAATAAAAATTAAGCGTCCAAATTATTATTAGTAATTGCCAAAGAAAGGAGTAAAAGAGAAAAGTACGAACGACACCGTTTACTTCAAATAGGAATAAAACGACGGCGTTATTGTCGTTTACATGATTACATCGATCGTCGGCTATTTCTCGGTGTTCTCTTTCAAGTTTCGAACAGTATAGTTTTTTTTTTATCAAAAAATAATATTCCTGTAAATTAACCCATAATTCAAGTTTCGAATCAATCACAGTTCAAAGCAGAGCTTCTCTCTGAGCTCCTTTTACAGATTATATTACTCTGAGAAACAATCTGCAACGAATCTCACTTATTTTTTTTATCTCCAATTTTTGTATATCTGGTTAGCTCTCATTTTCCTTTTTTTTTTTTTCCCTTTCTGAATCCAGTCTTCACTATAACTGGCAGTTTATACTTTGTTGTCGTTTCTTTAGCTGTATGTATGTATGTATAAGGTTTTATGGTACTTCATTCATAAATTAATCTCTTCGAATCATGGTTTTGAAGGTATCTCATGTGAATGTTTGTTGGGTTGTCGTTATTATGAATATCTGATGCTAAATTTTCGTTCTTGACATATGTGTTGTTTTATTCTGGCAATGATTACTACCTGATTAGTGATAATTTTGATTTTTTGGGTTTTGTGTTTTTCGTGAATGAATAGAATCTTTCTTATTGTTTAAGGTATCTCCGGGGAAATTGGGATTCCATCTATTCACAGAGAATTGGATGCCAATTTTTAATTTGCTGATAAACCACGGCGAGTCTAGGAGATGGGAATTTAAGTTTATAGAAGGGAAGAAGGCTCATCAAAGAGTGCAAACACTTCTGATAATACTGTGGAAATGGAGAATTCTGATATAAAGATTGGCCCAAAAGGTCTAATAAAAAGGCATGAATTTGTAAGAGTTATAATTCAGAGTCTTTATTCGTTGGGTTATAGAAAGTCTGCTTCTATTTTGGAATCAGAATCTGGGACTTCTTACAAATCTGTGGATTTTGAGTTGCTGGAGTCACAAATACTTGAAGGAAATTGGAATGGCTGTATTCATACCCTTAATGCAATAAAGGAGTTGGTGGATGAGACGCGAGCTTCAGCTTCCTTTCTTGTATTTAAGCAATGTTTGTTAGAGTGTTTGAGTTGTGGGGATGACTCTATGGCACTAACTATTTTGCGGAAGCAGGTTCCTGCATTACAACTAGGCAAGGAAAATATTCGAAATCTGGCTAAGAGTCTCCTTTGCTGGAAGGAAATGGACTTTGGTAGTTTAGATGAAAATGCCATTCTTGAGCTGCGAAAAAAAATGTTGGCAGAGTTGGAAAAATTGCTTCCTCCTCCAACGATGCTACCTGAAAGAAGGTTGGATTATCTGGTTGAAGCTGCTGTTACAGCTCAAATTGATTCATGTATGTATCACAACTCACAGGAGGCAGTTTCACTCTACGAGGACCATTGCTGTACAAGAGAACAGATCCCTACTGAGACCATTCAGGTGTGTTTCTTGCTGTCCAAATTTTTGCTTCCCAGTTCCCAGGAACATTATGCATGTCTACTTATTGTAAAAGCTGGCAACACTGTCAATTTTATTGATTTGAATATGGGCAATGGTAGTTTACATAAGTTATTTAGGTGTTGTCAAATCAAACTATTTAATTACAGTAAGCTCGCTTGTCATATCTTTACCTGATAGTATAAAATGCGTAGAGCTTGTTGGCTGACAATGTTGATCCTTTTTGTAGCCAACTACTTATTAGGGGAGGAGCTGAATTAGGTAATTACAATTTTTAGCATGGAAATTTAGTATTTTTTCTTTTTTGAACCTATTTGAGCTCGGGATCAGTAATAAATTTAGAATGCAATCATGTTAAATCCATGAAATAAAAAGCAGAAGACTGAAAATAACATAGATTAATATATCCCTACATTTGTTATTTAGGAGTGAGAGCACAAATCTTCTTGAAAATCCATGCATGAGAATAATGATAATTGGTGTTTATCTTTTATGTTGAATTACAGGGGTTCTTCACAAATGATACAGTTGCTTAAGGAAAGGCATGGTGATCAATAAATAAATGAAGTGAGCTAGGTTTGGTATTAAGTTTGTGTGGAGAGTGTGTTATTTGCACATAACATGTCTTAGTTTCTAGGTTAAAGGTACCCTTACTTTCACTTAGAAGGTGTGAACTCATAATTTTGCACTTCTGGATCACTTATTTACACATGAAACATACTTGTGCAAGTTTAGGTGCAGCAATCTGGCTTATGAGGAAGCCATAGCAGGCCTGTGCTGTGCTGCAGAGGTGCCTGTGGCCCTGTGCAGTTTCCACAGGGGCCTGTTGTGGCTTCCATGGGGGCTTGGTTGCTTCGAATGGACGATGAAAGTTGGGAGCTACCCTATCCTATTATGCTGTCATGGAGCTCACCATTGCAGTTATGCAACCCCTTCTCTCACTTTGCAAGGAGGCTGCTGCTGTGGTTAGAACTTGTGATCTCTGGGTTACTGTAAATTCATCTTATTGTTACACCAAGGTTCACCTCTATGGCAATTTTTGACTAAGGTGAAAAAAGTAGGAGACCATATAAATGAAAGTGGTGGAGAGTAACTTAGCAAGAACTTGTACTTGCAAAGGCTAGAACTCCGGTGCATCCTCCATATATGCATATATAACTTTTTGTTGCATATTAGGAGCTTTTCCATGATTGTCAAAATGCCAAGAAGAATATCCTTACAATTTAAGGCAGTGGAAAATTTTAGGGAAATTAGGTCTCAACAATTAGGCTAGAATAGGGTTGATTGTGGTTGGAACAAAACAAGATAATTGGATTAGTTCGTGGCTGTCTTCTGGAGTCTCAATTTCGGCTTTTTCAGGTTCTTGACATTGCAAGGCTTGTATAGCCTAGGTCAAATCTTCAATCATTTTCTGCATCTTAGCCAATTTTGTTTGTTGGGGCTGGTAGCGTTTAACTCGGCCTCTATCTCTTCATACCATGATTTTCAAAAAAAAACCAAGAAATTTTAGGATAAGTTGCTTCGGTACCACTTGATGCAGCAGAAAATTTAGAGCAATTAGGTCTCAACAATTAGGCTAGAATAAGATTTTTTTTTTTGAAGGAATAACAAACAAGAACGCACGCATACAAGGAACAATAGCTGGACACATTTCACAATAAAATCATGATAATTTTGTTGTGATATGCTAATCAAAGACCCAATGGGTCTGACCCTTCCCCAGACTCCGTGCATAGCGGGAGCGTTTGTGCACAGGACTGTCCTTTTTTTATGCTAATCAATATATTTCCTAACCACACACTTTTTTTTTTCTAATGTGTGGGGGGAGTCTGGACAGGAACTTCGACCTCCCACATAGGCTAGAATAAGATTGATTGTGGTTAGAATAAAATAAGATTATTGGATCTAGTTAAATTCAATTCAAGATAATTCTAAATTGAAATAAAAGCAATGATATATAAACTGAACAATGCTGTCCTATTTATATTAGTTAGGGCAAATCTTAATTTTATAAGGAAAATACCTAATAAACTGTTTTTTTTAACTAAATAGAAATTATAAATTTATAAGAAAACTAAAACTTATATTAAAATCATAATTTGGCTTCAAATCCTAAACTTACTTGGAGAAAGACAAATAATCTTAGATTAACTAGGAATCTTGATTTGGTTGCATCATAGTTTTTCAATTGGTGAGAATAATTGTGTATATTTGTGTTGTCAAGGTTGTCACACTAATAAATCCCTCCATTCAGGTAGTCTTTGGAATTTGAATTTTCCTTATAAGCCTTGCATATGTCCTGATTAGGCGCTTAAAGCATGAATTTTCTTTAATATGTTTAGGTATAGGTTCTGAGTTTATTAGTGACCATAGTCTCATTGACTTGATTCCATCAAGCCATAGTATCATTGACTTGACTCCATAAAGCCATAGTCTCATTGACTTGGCTCCATCAAGCCATAGTCATAGACTACAAGGATAATTTTTCTTCAGTTTGTTTAGTTTATCTATGCACATGAAAGGTCCATTGCTGTAAAATCTTTCTGCAGTATTTTGCTCCAATAAGCTGAGTAGCTTATTTTTCTGGATTGTCCTTTTACTATTTTGCTATTATATGATTAAAGTTATGTGTTGGCCTTGCTGCCTTTTTTTTTCTTTTGTAGATTTTGACTGAGCATGAGAATGAGGTGTGGTTTGTACAGTTCTCTAATAATGGGGAGTACTTAGCCTCTTCGTCAAGTGATTGCACAGCCATCATATGGAAGGTACTTTTTGATTATCATCCTATGAAACTATGCCTTGAAGCATTAGAATCGGTGTAGGAAGTTTCTTTCTTGATCAATCTTTTATTTCTGGGGATGCAAATTGAAATATCGAAGATGGTTAACTGTTGGAAATTTGGGTGGAGCTATGTTCTGCAATTCAGAACAACTTGACGAAACGCTTTTGAAGTATTAACCAAGGTTCTAATGTGGTGATTTTGCCAGGAACGTTTCTCATCTAAAATGGGTGAGATAAAGGAGAAAGAAAAACAAAAGAGAAAAGAAAGGAAATAATTCAAAGCGTTGTAATGTATTCCAGGTTCACTCATAGTAACTTGCAGATGTGATTGGTTGGGGCAAATGAAAGAAAAAAGAATGATAACTGATTGCATTTTTGCATGCTTGGTTTGGGAACTTATTTGCTTTTTTAGGATATGGGATGTACTATTAGATAGATATTTGTAAAATATATTAAAATGGTTAAGTTGCTTTAAGTGCTTGTCACATCTATAATCGAGATTTTAGAAAACAAGAGAATGATTATTACTGTTGGTACCCTTTCAAGCTGGTTTTTTGCAATTTGATTTAGGTCATCACACAAAATGAGATGAGATTCTTTACTGATCCTAGATAAGAAATTATGAAGAATTTGATTGTAATTCTTGTTTGGTTCAGATGCATAGAGTTTAATTACTTTATTGTTTAATGTAGATCCTATTATTAAATTTGTCATAGAGCTAGTGAGTGATACGGAGAGCCTTAGTTGAATTTAGCTTTTCCTAAAGTTGAGCAGCGGTTAGTGGTGCAACTAGTTTTGGCTGTAGTCATCTATTCAGTCATTAATCATTCTCATGGGTTAATTTCATATGCTACGTTTAGTTAATACTTGAGATTCAATAATTCACATGTTTGTGCTAGCTTGAGTTGATTTTTTGGGTTTATGCTTACATATTATATGATCAATGGTGAAAATGGCATATGAACCAGCTTGAAAGTAATTTGGCAGCTATTCTAATTCTATGGTTTTTGACTTTTTTAGGTACTGGAAGATGGGAAGCTAACATTAAAATGTACTTTAAGAAGTCACCAAAATCCAGTGTCCTTTGTGGCATGGAGCCCTGATGACTCAAAGTTGCTGACATGTGGAAATGTGGAAGTTCTCAAGCTTTGGGATGTGGAAACAGGTACATGCAAGCATACATTTGGGGATCATGGCTTCACTGTTAGCTCATGTGCTTGGTTTCCCGACTCAAAGCGACTTGTTTGCGGCAGTTCTACCCCTGAAAGGGGCATCTGCATGTGGGACTGTGATGGGAATGAAATAAAAGTATGGAGAGGCACAAGAATGCCTAAGGTTTTGGATCTTGCTGTGACACCAGATGGGGAGCATCTCATCAGCATATTTTCTGAAAAGGACATTGTCATTGTCAATTTGGCAACGAATGCTGAGCGAGTCATCTCTGAGGAGCATCCAGTCACCTCCATGTCGGTTTCCATTGATGGCAAGTTCTTTATAGTCAATCTTATTAGCCAAGAGATCCATTTGTGGGATGTTGCTGGAAAATGGGAGCAGGCATTACGATATATGGGCCACAAACAGCACAAATATGTCATTCGTTCCTGCTTTGGTGGGTTGAACAGCTCATTTATTGCCAGTGGCAGTGAAAATTCACAGGTTTACCTCTTTTTTCCTGTTTGTGCTTTTCGTTTTTACAATATGCATCCATCTGTTTAAGCAACAACACATTTCTGATTTCTCCATTGAAACAATACCCACTGTTATTTAGGGAAGCAAATGAAACTTAAGCTAGGTCAAATATCTTAGCAGGTCTACATCTGGAATAGGCGAAACCCTAGACCAATTGAGGTTTTATCCGGCCATTTGAAGACAGTGAACTGTGTGAGCTGGAACCCTAGGAGACATCAAATGCTGGCATCAGCAAGTGATGATCATACAATCCGTATATGGGGACCGAGGCGATCCAAGAATATATAACACACATAGATCACTTGAAGGAAACAGAAGTTATCAGGTTTTGGGTACTGCATATATAGCTTGTAATCTAATCAAAATTTGTTATTCTTTTGTAGATTTGTAAATTGGTGGCATCCACTTGCCGCCTTCTCAATTTTGAAGCATGTTTTCTCCATCTGTAAATCTCCATTCCTTCTAGGTGTCTGGCAGTTTTTAGTTCCATTGAGAAGGTAGATATAATAAATATTCAAGAACAGTTAGGATTTAATCTGGTTGTATTTACAAGCTCTGACGTTCAAGTCTTATAATTGAACCTGTAATTCAAGAATCAAAGACCCTTCTATTTGTGGCTTGTTTTTTTTCTTTTTCCTCTCTGAGATGTTATCAAATAATTGAGTAAAACTTGACTGCTTGATATTGGACTTATTCAAAGGGGAAAATTGTTGAAATTTTTATTTTTAACTGAAGTTATATTCACTTTGTAACAGATGAAGGGAAAAAAAAATAATATAAAAAAAAAAGTTCTCTCATAATTTTCAAAATCGATTGCTTTACCATTCGAAATTAGTTCTAAGAAAATCACCTCATCATAATTCTTATTTTATATGAAGACAAAATACTAGATAAATATTTTATTCATTTTAATCTAATTTTGAAAAAATTATGTAATCATCAGGACAAGAGAAAAAAAAAAGTGAGAATAAATTACATAAAAAAATATACAATTACAAATTATTTTTAATAAATTTAGTTCTAAGTAAATTATTTTTAATAAAATGCCATAGTTTTATCAAAAGATAGATTCATTCATTATTTTATGCGCGTGCGTGTATTTTTATGTATTATTTTTTTAAAAAAATCCTAAATTTTAAACTCCCCTTTAATATAAAGTTGCTAGATATTGTATAATTTTTTTCCAGAATGTATAGTATTATTACTATTATTTACCATTAGGGGATATTATAAATAAATAATAATATAATTAAAGTTATATAATGTTTTATATACGTAGAAATATCGTAATTTTCAGATTATTGAAGTCAGAGGTCACGGACAAAAGGTTTAACTGGGTGAAATCAAAATTTATGTAATTAAATTAGATATATAATAATTATTATATAAAATATGTCAGATATTAATATTATCTATTAAAAATGTTATGATAAATAAAAGTGTTTCTAAATATAAATAAATAAATAAATAAATAAATAAATAAAGTAAATATTAATGAGTAAATTTATTAAATAATATTTGAAATAAAAGGTATATTAATAAGAATTATGTTGTTTGGTATAATATAATTGGCAAAATAATTATAAAATTTATGAGGTTTTATATATTATATTAGTCAATTTCTGTATTTTTAATATTTAAGTTTTGCATCTCTCTATTTTCAAATATTAAACTGTTTAGTCATTCTGTTAATATTTTTATCCTAAAAATATTAGTCAACTATTTTGATATTATAAAATAATTTATTTGTCATTCCTTTATATTTTTTTTCTTTATTATTTGTTAAGTCATTTTTATTTTTAGTTTTATTTATATTTCTTATACATAATTTATTTTAATTTTATAAATATTATTTAAAAATAAATTTAAATAATAGTTTTTATTATTTTACAAACAATTCATATATATCATTTATTTTAATTTTATATATATTACTAAAAAATAATTTTAAATAATATTAATAATATTTTTTATTATTTTACAGACAATCTATATATAAAATAAAATTAAAAATAAAATAAATTTAATAAATAATAAAAATAAAAATATATAATTATATTTTTTATTTCGAATGTAAATTTAATATTTTTTATTAAATAAACTTAATAAACTTAATATAGTTATTTTTTAAGATAAACTTAATAAATAACAAAGATAAATATATATAATTATATTTTTTATTTTTATATATAAAATATTTATCTTTATTATTTATTTATTTTATTTTATTTTTAATTTTATTTTATATATAAATCATTTGTAAAATAATAAAAATATTATTAATATTATTTAAAATTATTTTTTAGTAATATCTATAAAATTAAAATAAACAATATATATGAATTGTCTGCAAAATAATAAAAAATATTATTCATAATATTTAAAATTATTTTTAAATAATATTTATAAAATTAAAATAAATTATGTATAAGAAATATAAATAAAATTAAAAATAAGTATGACTTAACAAATAATAAAAAAATATATAAAAGAATGACAAATAAATTATTTTATAATATTAAAATAGTTGACTAACAGAATTACTAAACAGTTTAATATTTAAAAACAGAGGATGTAAAAATTAAATATTAAAAATACAGAAACTAACTAGTATAATATGTAGAATTTTATAATTATTTAGCTAATATATATATATATATATAATATAATGATTAATTACTTTTTTTTATTTTGAACTCGAGGGATTAATTACTTAATTATTAAAAAAGTACACACAAATTTGCTAAGTTAATTAGATTAAATTTTAAAAATAAAATAATAATTTATCCATTAAATATAAATGAGTTAAAAAAATAATGTATATGTAAAATAATTTATCCATTTTAGGCTTAAGGGTATCTTAGCTAAATAATAATAATTAATTAATTATCTTAGAATTAATTATTATTAATCCGAAATCCAATCTGGTTCTGGCCTAAGCAAAGCAAAGCCAAAACAAAGCCTTATCCTGTTTTAGATTTTGGCACAAATTTCAAATCTAAAGTCAACAAAAAAGACCTTCTGTTCTTTTCTTTTACCCACGAGACTCGATCGATCCGTTTTCTTCTTCATCTGAAGCCTGAATCTGAAGCCCAATTAGGGTTTCCATTTCCAATATGTTACTCTCTTCATATCTCTATTATTGAATTGGATTGTGGATGTCCCTTTTACAGTTATAACAATTTAACATAATTCTCAACTTTATGAACTTGAATTGTCCAAACAAGGAAATGACTGGTCGTCGTTCCTCGTCGCGCAACCGGAATTCGGTTCAATCTCGTTCTTCCAGTAATTCTCTTTCAAGGTTAGATTATAAGCTTTCTGATTTGATTTCTAGATTTAGATTTAACTTTTTTTTAATAGGTTTAGCGATTTTTGCAGTGATTAATGGTTAATAGCTTTAATCAAGTAGAATTTGTAATTGTTTTTATGCTTGATGAGTTAGAAATGGAATTTCGAATTGATTGAATCTCAAGTTCTTCTAGAATTAGCTTTAGTTGGAGGTTTTTTTTAAAAAAAAATCATTATTTTCAATGTCTTTCAGTGGTAGAAATGCTTTTTGTTTGCTAGTGCGGAGAGAGATTTGTCCCAGGACAAAGCATGTACCTAAAAGGCTGTGGGGTGAAGCTTCTCAATGGAATGCTAATTCAACATCTTTGCCTAAAAGTGAACCGGCTAAAGATGCAAAGCGTGGTCTTATTTCATGGTACTTGCACTGCTTTGCTTCACATTAGTGCTGTTGTTTTATTTCATCTGTTTGTTTGTTCTTTTGTTTATTCACTTGTTTATTCACTGCTTTGCTTCACATTAGGGTTGAGTCGTTACGGCATTTATCTGCAAAGTACTGTCCTCTGGTGCCTCCTCCAAGGTCAACTATTGCAGCAGCATTTAGTCCTGATGGAAGAACACTTGCATCAACTCAGTAAGTTTTCATTCTTTCTGTTGTTTTATTAGATAGGCCTCAATGCTTGATTGTATTTAACTTTATTTTGTATTCTTGCAGTGGTGATCATACTGTGAAGATAATTGATTGTCAAACGGGAAACTGCCTAAAGGTGTTGAGTGGTCATCGGAGGACTCCTTGGGTGGTGAGTTGGAAGTAGATTTTGCCAAGCAAAGCAGTTTTTAGTTAGTTAATTTCCTTTGTCTTTTTCATTTCTGACCTGTATTTTAGCCAAATGGATAAAATTTGGGACTTGCTCAGTGGAACTTCTTGCTCAATGATAAGTCTTATTTAAGTTATTTCACATTGGTTGACTATAGTTTTTCAACATTTTGCTCCATTTTTTAGGACTTTATCTTCCTTCGAAGTTGTTTAAGTGCTTTTTTTTCTCTTTACAGGTTAGGTTCCACCCATTGCATCCTGAAATTCTTGCAAGTGGGAGCTTGGATTATGAGGTTCGCTTATGGGATGCAAACACATCAGTGTGTATAGGATCTCGTGATTTCTGTAATTTCAACTCTATATCATGTTTTGTTACTATTACGTTTTTTTTTTCCTTTTTTAGAGTGTATGTGACATGGAGTGAACCTGATCTTGCTGGATTTGTTTCTCTTCATAGATCGTCCCATTGCTTCCATTGCTTTTCCATGCTGAAGGGGAACTGCTTGCAGTTGCATCAGGTCACAAGCTCTTGAATCTCACCTTCTCTTGTAGTTAGTCTTGCTTCCTTGAATGTTTTACTCTCGTTCCATATGAGAGCGTGGGAGAAACTGATTCGTGGTTTAACATAACTTTGGCATTTGATATTCTGTGTCAGTTGTACATATGGCGCTACAATAAGAGAGGGGAGGCTTCCTCACCGGCCATTGTATTGAAGACAAGGCGTTCTCTTCAAGCAGTGTATTTTCACCCACATGCTGCTCCATTTCTCTTGACTGCTGAGGTGAATAATTCAATGGGCATTTGATTGATTGGTTACTCTTACTGTCGTGTAGATTACAGTACTGGACTGATATGCAGGTCAATGATCTTGACTCTTCAGATTCTTCAATGACACGTGCGACATCACCTGGTTATCTCAAATATCCTCCTTCTGCTGTTTTAGTGACAAATGCTTAGTCCAGCAATCGTGTTAGTTTGGCTGGTGATCTGCCTTTCATGTCCATGCCTTTCTTGTACATGCCTCCATTCTCTACAGATGATGCTAGAACTGATGGCAATAGATATGCCAGTTCAACTGTGACGCAAGTAGAGTCTTCAAGTTCAAGGCAGTTGTTAACAAATGTAAATGCAGCAGTGAAGTATGATACCTTAGTGTCTCCCATGGAGACATTTCCTGCAGTTCCTTCTAGTTCATATCCCAGTACAGAAGGTGCATTGAACAGTGCTTTATTTGCCGGAGTAGGAAATAGTGTTTCTGAGTAACCACTTTGCCCTCTGTATTCGAATTTTTTTTTATACACTTGCCCCCTGTATGCAGGGGCGAAGTCAGACTTTTTAGTGAAGGGGGACAAAATAAAAATATCATATATTTTTTAAAAAAAATTAAAGGGGGCCAATTAAGTATTTTAAAAAGTTTTAATAATATATATATATATATATATATATATTTTAAAACAGAAGGAGGGCAGCCGCCCCCTTCTAACCTGAGTATCTTTCGCCAGTGCCTATATGCTGAAGTGGCAGAGCGCGTTTATCCAAACTCCAACTGCAGCATGAATTATTTTTTTTTACTTAAACATTTTTTATTAAATTAAAATTTTCGAAGCCCTCCCACCCCACCAAAGCTAGAAATTTTCTTCTTCTTAACTCATTTCTTACAAAATCTCTTAATTCAAGCCCTAGATTGCCCATTCTCCCATGGCAACAAATTTACGCAATGAATATATGTCAATGTCAGAAGCGAACTCTTCTCAAAGTAATTTAGTTGTTCTCGAATGTTGTTGTGGACAATCTGCTACTATGAAGATGTCGATGACTGAATTGAACCCTGGAAGAAGATTCTACAGTTGCAAGAGATATGGGGTAAGGTTGTTTCATTTCTTCTTTAATTAAATATTTGTTTTGGTTTTGATTGTGATTAATTTCGTGTTTTGGATCTAATTTATTAGGTAGAAAGAATGCAAGCATGTCGTTACTTTGTTTGGTACGAGCCTCCAGCTTCGCATGTCGTTACTTTGTTTGGTACGAGCCTCCAGCTTCTGATAATGTGAATAAGGGTATGCTTCGGTTGATGAAAGGCAAAGAGATGAAGCCAAGGCTAATGCGAGAAACTTGAAGTTATGTGTTCTGTGTTTGTTGGTGATTAATATTGCTATGAATGTTTTTTAGGTTTTTTTTAGGTTTAAGGTTTAGGTTATGTATTTTATTTAATTAAATGCAGTAGGTGAATATAGGGGACTGAGTATGATTTTGTGTTTTAATTTTGTGAAAATTTCATGGTTGTATTTGCAATTGTAATTTCATGGGTTGTGGTTTGATTTTGTAGGTGCACCAGTGATAATGGTGCAACCTGAAATTGTATACTCTAGAACCTTTATATTTATATAATGAAATTTAACTGTTTGGTTGTTAATTTTTTCATAACTTTGAATGAGTTATAATTTTCTTTTGGATGGTTCAATTTGTTTGATTAATCATTTTTTTATTGTTGACAAATATGGTTGTTAGGTTAATGATAAAATATGCGGGAGTGTAGTATTTCAATCTGCAATAGGTTAACGACTACAAATGCAATAATACGGTATATATCAAGTTGTTAATAACTTAATGCAGAGAGATCAAATAAATATAAATAAAATACAAGTATACCTAAAACTTGTATAAGCAATCTATAAATGAACAAGCAACATAATTGAAGGATTGTAATATGGCCACAATAATTGGCACTTTAAAGCTAACTCACAACTTGTACTAACACAAAAGCATAGGATGCATTGATAACAATAAGTTATTCTTCACAAACAAACATCAAAGTTGATTACATCAAAAATCAGTTCTAATTGATTACTAACTTATAAACAATAGCAGCAGTTTTACATATATAGTAAAACATCAAAATGATACAAAAATGTTTTTCTTGCAACTCTAAGGCATGGCTACATTCCCCTTTTCTCTTGCTTTTTCTGTAACTCTTCTCAAATGTTGCCTAGTATTCACCCTTTCTTGTTGAAGTTGTTTTGTAGTCAATGCTTTTTTTTCCCTTTGAATTTCAGGCAATGGGGGGTGAACCCAATATCCCTAGTAACTTCAATAGACCTCTTAAGGGATCTAGTGTTAATTATTCTACTGGTAGATATGCCAACCTGAGAAATGAAAGAAAAGTACTATTTAACCCACATTCAAGAGATATGAAGGAAACAAATGAAATAACTTACATTTTATATAGTAACTCCGGTGTTAGAATTAATGTAGATGCCACAACCTCTGAATGGCTTCTTGTGTTGTTTGGCTTGCTGGGTTCCACCTTGATTCTTCCTTTTCTGTCCTCCTCCACTAGTTAAATTAATTGCATGATTTGTCATATTTGATTTGCAAGTGGTTGCACTTGATTGAGACCCATAGTTTGGTACATTATTTGTTTGAGAAGTATTTGATGCAGGAGCTGACTGTGAAGCTTGATGATTACTTGTAGAACCTGAGGCCTGCATTAAATAGTGTAAATTTTGTAAATCAATTATATTTTCAGAAATCAAGAAATTAATAGCATGATACAACAAATGTATGAGTTAACCTTATTAGGGCATCCTTTCTTGTTGTGATTTTGTTTACCATATAATGAACAAGTCATTTTAGCCCCAGTTTTTGGAAACTTCACAAATCACCAGCGTTTCCTTTTATACTTCCAAATAGCACCTAATTGCAGCCTGATTCTTTATACTTGGCCCTAACTCCATGAAAATTATTAGGTCTAATTTTCAGTTGTACCCCTTTTGCAACTGCATAATTGCATAATGCTTCTCTGAATTATTTGGCATTCTCAAACAACATTCCAATTTCCCACAATGGAACTTTACAGTTCGGATCATACTTAACTCTCTTGCTAGTAACTCTTCTTGATGGCTCTTCTTCTTCATTGTCATTTTCATCAAAGCTTTCTATACTCCATTCATCAGAACTGTCAATAAAATCTTCTTCTCCGCCCACTTTTCCTTCAAATCTATCAAGCCTAGATCTACCATCATGGAATTCCACATCATTCTCAGCTTCCCCTAAATCAATTTCTCTTTCAGCTTGTGGTTCCCTATCATTCCCCCTTCTCTGTTTGTAACCCCTACCTTCAGCCTTTACAGATCTCAATTCTTAATTATCCTCATTGTTTTCTTCAGAATTCTCATTATGTATCTCAAATTCAAGGTCTGTATCACTCTCTAGCCCACTTGAACTCTCATTATGTAACTCTTCTTCAGTATCTTTTGGCTCATCTTCAACAATTTCAGCATCTACACGATCATTTTCTCCAAAAAAATCAGATTCTACAAACTCAACTTTTGCAAACTCATCTTCTTCATTAGGATCATTACAAACCTCTTCTTGCACATGTGCATCCAAATTTACAGAAACACACCCATCCTGTTGTGTCTCATTTGCTTTGTCTAGGTTAACTGTATTATCACCCTCAAATGATCATGTATTTACACCCTCTTACCCTTATGCTGCACATGGTGGGACCACATTAAGATTTCTATCTTCTAGATACAGTCCACTTGTCTCCACAACCTCAACTCTACTAACAAGATTATAAACATACAAGTCAATAACTTCAACATTTTTGACAGCTAATGCATAGTTATATAATTCATTATCAGTAGAAACATGGTGAAATATACTACTACGGGTAGGCTTACAGTAAATCATCTCAGCTGAATCAAAACCCAGCTGCTTAATATCATCCATCAATTCAGGATTGACAGACGATCTGGATCATAATCAGCATACTTAACCTTACCTCCCACATATTTCTTTTTGGCCCTGCTATCTATATGAAATTCTCCACTATAGTTCCATTTTACAGTAACAACAGTATCAATCATCTTCAAAACTCTAAAATTGAATCTATAAAGAAAATAAATCAACTCACAATGCGGCTTTTGTGTTTTCCTTCTTGAACGAATTGGTGATTATGACTTCGAACAATATATTTGATTTGAACATCCACAGTGATTTCTCTAATCGATTTCTAAATCCAAAATGAAAGATTAAATAAAATACTAAATTAGTTTAGGCAAGTATTTGCAATAGTCAATCAAGGAAGAATGGATTTTTTTAGGGAATTTCAAATTTGGGAAAAAATTTTGAGAACGAAACGAACCTGAGAACTCAATCGTCTGCCATGTACTCTTCCGTTAGCTGATGTGTATACTTTTGTTTGCATGGCATCCAGGTATCTGTGTTGTTACAGAACCTAATTTACACACGCGACTTCATATCTATTTTTGTTAAATGAGGGGCCAAGTGTATAAAAGAAAATTTAAGCACAAAGGGCAAAATGATTATTTGAAGAGTTGAGGGGGCGAAGTGATAAAAATGTACAAATACAAGGATAATATATGTATTAAGCCAAACTAAATTTTATTGAATCAACGCATTAGTACTATCATTCTATTTCCATTTTCACTCAATTTAAGTGTTAGAAACTCAACGATTGACCCGAATTATTTCTAGAAAAAATAAATTTAAATTTAAATCAGATTAAAACTTTTCTATTAAAATTTTAATGTTAGTCTAATAAGAAAAGAGTAATTAGGGAGATGTGTATATAATAAAATATAGTCTAATCACAAATATATATTTCTTTAACAATAAGTTTAGAATTAAGTTTTTCAAAAAAAAAGTAATTTTTTTTCTCATATCAACTAAAAAAATATGGAGATCTCATATTCTATTTTATTCACATTATGTTGATAAAAAAAAGATTAATTTATTATTTACACTTATATTATTAATTTTTTAAAGTAATTTACACTCGGATTATTAATTATTATTATTTAATTAATTTGTCCTCTCTTTAATGTACAAACCATAGCGGTGGTTGGAGAATACACATGTATATTCCTCTGATTCAAGTTGACCCCACCCAAAAAGTAAATTCCATTTCCACCAACTTATCCTTACTCCCAAACTCTGCAAATTTCACTTTGATGGTTCAAAACTTCACATTGTCATCTCAATAATTTTATTTTTGTTTTTTTTTTCTAAATACCCATTTTCAAGCCTTTTTTCTAAAAAAAAAAAATTCGTTGAGCATTTACTCAAACTATAAAAACTAGTTGAACGAGTAGTACTATTATATACGTAATGTCGTCTTTATAAAAAGTTGGTTTTGTCTGGTTGATTGGGCAAGCAAAACAAAAGCATCGATATTCATAAATAATTTTTCTTTTTTTAAAAAATAAAATATCACATTCAAACTGATATTATCAATCAATTTTTATTCTTTGACCGAAAAAAAATTTTAACTTTCATATTGAAAATACTTTTATCATTTCAATAGTAAAAATTAATTGTAAATTATTAAATTATAATTTAATGATTAGAATTATATATATTACTTTTCCTTAAATTTTATATTTAAATTATAAATATTTATAATTGATAAAAAATAAAATCACAATTTTTATTACGTATAGCTGTGATATTTGCTAATAAAATCTTTTATTGGTATATTAAAAATAAAGAATAAAATAAAGCATTTAGTATTTTTTCTAAAACTTAGTTTTTTTTTTAATTTTTATATATTTTTCTCTTTAATTTGAAAGTAGGGCTATAACCAGCCATTAAAGAGCAGTTGCCCGTTCATCTTATTTATTCTTATCTTAATTTTATATATTTTTATTTTAAATTTATCTTTAAAATAATATTTAAATTAATATAGATCTAAAATTTAATATTTATCTTTTTTTAGCTTTATATATATATTTTTTATAGATTATAATCAAAATAAATTTTTATAGTAATATAGATCTGAAATATAGCTTTTTTATCTTTTATAATAAAATTAAATATAATTTAAATTTTTATTATAAATTTTTATTTAAAAATTATGTGTTTTTTCTAATAAAAATTTATATTTTTTAGTAAAAATTTATTATTTTTTAATAAGTGTTGATCCTTATCAATTAGAATGAATATTTTGTTTAAATTTGTCTACGATATGTTATTATTATATATTGTTTATGTTAAAAAAAATTAAGGAGATCTAATAACTCTAGTAGGTATTTATATTTTTTATATTTTAAAATTATATAATTTTATTTATTTTTTACTTTATTAATGTAATTTTTGATTTATTAATGAAATTCTATTTTGTATTTTAAAAAATAAAAGATAAGAATGAATAAACTAATTATATATATGTCTTGTATTGAAAAAACACATATTATTTAAATTTAAATTTTATCTTATATTACTATATTAAAGTTTTAAGTAGTTTTAAACTAATAGATAAATTCACTCTGAATTTTGTGTATTGTTATACTTTCAATTTTTTTTTCAATTCTAATATAATTTGAAAAGTTAATTATAATTCTACCCTAAAATTAAATTGACAATAATGATGATAATAATAATTTCATATTAATTTGAAATTCAAAAATTAGATGTTTGTGAATGAAAATTCTTCTGCAAATTTGTGAATTAAAATTATTTTAAAAATTAATTTTTGAAAGCGAAAGATTACTCTCTCAAAAAAAAAAAAAGCCAAATTTTTTTTTATTTTTATAAAAAATATTTTGTATATTTTGTGAATGAAAATTATGATTAAAAAGATAGACACGTGAAAAAATTTTGTATGAGAAGCACTTGAAATATCTCAAGAAAAAAGACACCAAATGCAGTTAGATTAGAAAAGTTAGTTTTACTTTGTTCCTCCGCTATGATATAATGAGATTAAAAACAAAAAGTTAGAGAGTTGACCAGTCAAAGGAACATTAAAAGCAAGATTAATTTGAATATGGCATGCATTGACTAATTGTTTGGTTTTCGCTTTCTTTGACTGTGAGATATCACTTTGCTTTTTTCTTTCTTTTTTTTTTTTTCAAAAAACAAATATTAACATTAAATTAAAATCAAATCACAATGAAATTAAAAAAAAATCCAAAAAAAAAAATAGAAAATTAAACTTAATATAATCAAATTCCAAAGAATAGATTGATTAATACAAAGAACCACTACAAAGCTAATGATATAATGATATTGTTAATATAGAGACTTTTGACATTGAATTTAAGTCGAAATCTAATATGAAAAATAAGAAAAAAGAAAATAATATTTATCATTAAGAAGATGATGAAAAAGAAGAAGAAGAAGAAGAAGAAGAAGGTGGAGAAGAAGAAGAAGACTCGAATTTGTAGTATTTATCAACAGCTACAGAAACATCCCAAGTGCAACTGAGACCTTTAGGGATAACAACAAGATCTCCAGCTCCAAACTCTACAAATTCTGATGATCCTTTTGGGTATGCTTTTACTTTCCCTTTCAGCAAATAACATGTCTCTTCTGCATCAAATTTCAGTTGATATCTTCCTGGCGAACAACCCCATCTTTTTTTTTTTTGTTTTATTTTTTCAAAAGAAAAAAAAAACCCAAATAAATTAACAAATTTCTTTAATAAAAAGATCAAAACTTTCAGAAGATATACAGAGAAACAAGAAAAAGGGATATCAGAGAAATTAAGAAGAGGAGCAATTATTAACTTACTTGGGCCAACACTTAATGTTTAATTCATTGAGTTTGGTTTCTGATGGGTTTTTCTCAACTATGATTCTTAAGTTCGCTGCCATCACTAAACAAATTTAAAAAAAAAAAAAAACCTGCTTCAAAGAAAGGAAAAGGAATTGCAGAAAGTTTCTTGAGTTTATAATAATAATAATTAATAATAATAAATATGTATCTGTTAATTGGTGGGTTAATGGGGGAAGGAATAATATTAAATATAATTTTTTTATTTTTTAAATATATAATAATAATATAGATAAATAAATAAAATGGAAGGGGGGGGAAGATAAGAATCATAAGATACCTTGACATATATAGAGAAAGGGGTTGGATTGGAATATGCTTTATGATATAAATTTGATATAATAAAAATAATATAATAATGTTCAAAAAAATATATAGATAATATACAATATGCAATGTGTCTGCTCATTATTAAGCTTTGACTTATAGCATCATGCCATGTCATAATCACTATGCAAGTTTAACCTACCACGTTTCTTTAATTATTTTTATAATTATAATGTGTTTTATATTTAAGGGGGCGTGTTTGGTTGGGGTAAAAATGTAAATAAAAATAAGTTATTTTCGTTAATGCTGTTCGGTTGAATAAAACAGGATAAAATAAAAAGGCAATAAAAATTATATTATCCCAGAAAATAAATGAGTAATTTTTTACTATTTTTCTATTAATCAGATTTAAATATTGACATGAATCAAAAATTCAAAAATTTTTATTTTTATTTTTAGAATAAAATTAATAAAATAAATTTAATTTTTTATTAATAAAATTAAATTAAAATTTTAAAATAATATATAATTAATTTAATATTTTTTTATTATTTTTTCTAATTACAATATGTGTAAATTTTTAAATAAATATAATATTTAATAAAATCAAAAATTAATTTTTTAAAATTTTTAAAATAAAATAAAATAAAGCTATTTTTTATTTTTTTTATTATAATATCTTTAAATTGTTTAAATAATAAAAAAATAATAATTATTTCGATTTTAATTCTAATTTTAATGTAAATTAAATAAAAATAATAAATAATCATTCCGATTATGATTTGGTTTTATTCTAATTTCGATTTCATTTTTAATTCGGAAGTTTGAACTAAACTCCCCTAATTCTATATATAATATATATATATTTCTACTTCTACTTCCGATTTTTTTTGGGTCAATTTCTACTATTTGTTCCACAATATATTATTATGAAGATAAAGTATTTTAATTAGTTGTTTAGTGAATTAATTAGAGCTTAAAACAATTAAGATTTTGCTTGTTCCAACTGTTGTAATTGATAGAAGAAATAGTATTATTAATTAAAATATATTTTTTTAGTATTATAATTGTAGAGAAAGATAATTGATTATGTGTTATTTAGGATGATATATTTATTGTTAGGTTAAGTCCATTAAAAAGTTTTAGGTTTTAAATAATGTTATTAATTTTTATAATTTAATTACTCTTATTGTGCAATGATTGTCTAAAATTAAATTTTTTAAAAATATCAAACCTAAAAGTTTGAGACATAAGGTGATAGTTTTACTAATTTTATAGTTGAGCCATAAAGCTGTGCATATGAGTATAATTATAATATAATTTATTAACTTGGTACAATTCAAACATTTCGATTGAATTATAATATAATTTTAACAATTCAAATTTAATTTGAATTGCTATACGAATTAAATCCCCCAATTGAGCCGCCACAAAGATTTATTGTGTGTATTGTTCAAAAAAAAAGATTTATTGGGTGTGTTCGGATGGCTTTTATTTTTTAGTTTTAATTTAAAAAATATATATTTAGTAATATTATTGAATTTAAATTTTTTATAGTTAAATAAAAATTATTTTAAGTTAAATACGTAATTTATAAAAATATGATTTTGAAAATTTTAATTTTGAAAAGATAAAAACTCTTTTTTTATAAGATGTTTTATATTAATAAATTTTTTATAATAAAAATTAATTTTCGATGTTATTTTTTTAGATTATTTTTATAATTATTATATATTTTTAAAAAAATATAAAATAGATTTTTAAGAAAATATAAGGCAAAAACAGATTTTGGTTTAAAAAAACAAAAAATGAAAAATCTAGAATCAAAATGCACACAATCTTATATTTTTTTTTGTTTTTAAACTATTGATAAGGGAAAAAAGCATTGTTTTTTTAATAATAACTGGAAAGGAAAACCCAAAAAAAAAAAATCTTCGTCGGTCTCAAAAAACACAGTTTGTTATTTTTCTTAATTTTCTTATCCCATCTAATTACTTTTATTATTGGATACTTAGCAGTTTTATCAATGGCGGTGTTTGAACGTTGAATTTTGACTTCTAAAATACTGTAAATTGGCGGTTGAAGCAGTTAAAATGCAATTATTTTTATTAATTTATATAATTTAATATTAAAAATAAATTATATAGTACACATTCCTCCTTAATTAATAAATATATTTTTTATTTATTTTAAATTATAACTTATTTATTAGTTTAATAAATTAATTAATATAATAAATTTCTATTATATTCATATTTAAAATTATTTTATTAAACATATTTAATAAATATATTTTATGATGTAATATAATTATGTAAATTTATATTTCTAACAAAATTAATTAATTTTTTAATTTTATAAAAAATAAAAATATGTATGTTAATTTAACACTAATGAAATAATTAATAATAATAATAATACTTATATATTTATAACTAATAATATATTAATGATATTATCAAATGACTAAATAATAAAGAGAAATATTAAATATAGTTATTTTAAAAAATAATTATTTAATATTTTTTAAATTAATTAAAAAATATTTATAATAATATTTTTTAATAAATAAAAATATAATAAATATTTTATAGCCAGCGAAAAAAATTAATGAATAATTATTTTTTAAATTATTATATTTAATATTTTTGGCATAAAAATATGTGTCGATGTAAGACTGGAGGAGGCATATCAGTTTGATCTGGAAGATGCCGACATAACATTGTCAGAATTTAATTTTCTTCTTGTTCTTGTTTTTTATTCTTTGAATTTATGTATGAAACTATGATAATATTTTTTTATTGGATTTTTTTAAAAAAACCTTTTTGCATTATTGCACGTGCGAATCAACGTGCCAAGATTGGATCAGATTTATCATATGAACTTTTTTATATTTTTATATTTTTTCTTTTCAATTTTTGTATTTTATTTTATATATGGGAAAAACTAATTTAATTTTCGATTGGTTGTTAGTGAAAGATAAGGTTTTGATTTGGAAGTATATTTAATATTTAGTGTCATGTGGGAGGTTGTGTTGCTTTCATAGCAATAGGGAATTGTTTGATTGACATTTAATAGATAGAGAATAAAACCAGCATTATTTGTTTGCATTGGATACTCCTCTTTTTCACCTTACTGATTTCTTGATTAATTTGAATAAATTTTGCACCGATAATTGAATCCATCTCCTTTTACTTTGCCAAATTAAAAAAAAAAGTAACAGAGAGATATGCACGTAAAAGAAGAAGTTTATGACTCTATTAACAGTGGCAGAGTCAGAACTACTAAGAGAGGAAAGCTAAAGCTGAGTGACTGAGAAGGAAGGCTGAGAGAACTGAAACTGAGGGGCTAAGGAGCTGAAGATTTACATGTTCGGCGGCCGATGGAGGGATTGTCAGCTCCACCTAACCCCACTGCCTACTAATATAATAAAATACACAAAATATATTAGTTTTTAGATTTCAACAATAAAAAAAGTAAACTTAAAAGTAAAATTAACAGTGATCACTAATTTATATAAATAAAAAAAAACAGTGGGTATTAAAATTATTATTTCTATTTTTCAGCTTCCTTGCTCACGTTTAATCCCACTATATCAAGTAAGTATTCTTTTTCTTTTTCTTTTTTTTCCCTGATGGATGGCTCCAATTATTATTTTTTCTAGATTCGTCATTGAATATTAAAAACTCTTTTCCTCTTTTTTATTATATTATCTGTAGATTTTGTCGATGAATAAAAAAAATCAATCCATTAATTTTGATTCATTGGGATTCTTATTTTTTTAATTTCAAATGAATAATTATATTTGATAATATTGTATACTCTCTCCATCCAATAATAATAATAATTCACTTTTATTTCGACACATAAACATTAAGAATTCATTTTTTTTTATTATTTTATCCTTATTATGGTTGTTAGTAAAAGTAATTATTTTTGGATTATGCGAGTAATACTAATACATATATTGAAAATATATTTAAAAACATTACAACAAATTTAACTAAAAAATAATAAATAAATAAATACAGGAACTTATAAATTATGAACTATATTTTAAAATTCAACTCGAAGTATGATAATTTATAAAGATAATAATATTAACAGAGCAATTGACTTAGCATAGCAATGGTGCACATATTTTACTCAATGGTCATATCATATTGCAATTTGATTTTTATACCTTTAAACGAAGTCAATCGCATAACTATAAATATTTAGTTTTTCACCCTCTTTGAAATATATGAATATAATATTGCATATAAATCATATGTTAAGAGTTTATTTTTAGTAATTTTTTTTACCCTTTTCATAAATTAGTTCCTTACTCCTTATATGTACATTAGATCATATTCTAACAATATCAAGGTACAGTCTTGTATAGCAATTTTTTTATGGGAAAATTTATACAATGTCATTTTTTAAAAAATTTTCAAAAATATATATATATTTTTTTGTATATTACATGTTAAATGTGTATATATATTAAAATAAAATTGAAAAGTAAATATTTTTTAAAAGAGAAAATAGTATTTTTAAAGAAATCCTAATTTTTATGAACTATAGGCCTAAGAAGTGAAATGAGATTGGACCATGTTATTAGATGAGACCTACCCCAAATATTAAGCCCGTAATTCACATAGGCTTTGATACCCAATTGAAATTCAAGACCCAAAGTTATTAAGCCTATCATAATAATTAAAAAACAAAAAAGAGCTTGGCCCCCCAAAAAAAATTAAGCCTATAATTTACACAGGTCTAGTTGTTAATAACTTAATAATATAAGGGATATTTACAAAACTAACTAAAAAATTAATACACTTTCCAATTATATGGCGGTTAACTTTTTTTTTTTTTTCAGTTATATGCTCCTAGAAGATTTTTTTTTTTTTGCAAAAATATGAAAGTTAAGTTGAGCCAAAATTTTTTAACCCTTTTCTCTTCACACATGGATTTATTAGGATTGGACTAGGAAATAGAATAGTCTATCAATTTGTTTAGTAAACGCATTATTCTCTTTTAATACAATGGATCAAAAAATACTATGTGTATACATTTTTGTTGCTCATTTAATAATATTTTAAAATTTGTATAAAATAAAAATTTAATTAATTAATTAACTTAAAATATAATTTATATTAACTAATTTAAAATTATATTTTATAAACACACTTTTTCTGTATTTTATTTAAATTTTTTTAACATTTTAACATATACCATTAAAATTATTTAAAAATATTTTTTAATATATTATTTTATTGTACATTGACACTTTTTTTGTGTTCACTACAATTTATGTAATAAATATTTTTAAATTATGTTTATTATTTTTGAGAAATTATTTAAAAATATATTTTTTAAGATATACAAACACATACTCATATATTTCAAAATATATCAACATATACTGACATATACCGACATATATCCATAAATACTTATATATATTATTATTTTTTAGTTAAAGTATATGCAATATATATTAATATATATGAATATATATTGATATATACTAACTTATATCACATATATTATTATTATTTATTTAAAATATATATAATATATACCGATATATACTAATATGTATATATTCTCATATAGAAAAAATATCATTATGCAGTTAATATATCTTATTATATTTAGGTATATACTAGTTATAACTATATATATATATATCTATTGTATTTAAAAAAAATATTTTTATGCAGCTATAATATCTTAATATATGAAGAATGATGTAGCATTCTATTTTTTTGAGAAAAAAATAACTATACAACTGTTATATATTAATATATGCAAATATATGCTAACTATAACTACATATATTTATTTTCTTTTAAAAAATAATGCTAACATGTAACTGTAATATTTTGGTAGGTATGTGAAAATATATATAGCATATACATGTATATACGGTATGTGTTATATATAACTACACAATAAAAAAAAAGTTTTCAAAAATATTACAAAATGAAAAAATAAAAAAATATTGCATAAAAAATTTAAAAAATATATACCGACATATACTATTATTTTTTAGTTAAAGTATATGTAATATATATCGACATAAACTGACATATATCCGCATATATGTAATATATATTATTATTCTTTTATAATATATAATGATATTATCTAGGTATATGTAACATATACCAACATATACTATAATTATTTAGTTAAAATATATGTAACATATACATCAATATATATTGTTATTATTTTCGGTACATTTAGTTATATATAATATATTACCATATATAAATAAATATATAAAATAATTATATATAGACATATATTATTATTTTTTAGCTAAAGTATATGTAACATGCACCGACATATATTTATATATATGTAACATATACTGTTATTTTTTTATAATATATACTCGCATATATATATAGTTATATATAATATATACCAACATATATTGTTATTATTTTTTGTACATATAGTTATATATAACATATACCTATATATAAATAAATTTTAAAGTAGTTATATACTGATATATATCCACATATATCCATAAATATTGTTATTCGTTAGTTAAAATACATGTAATATATACCAACATATACCGATATATATTCATATATATTATTATTTTTTAATTAAAGTATATGTAACATATACTGATATATATCAATATATACTCACATATATTATTATTATTTAGTTAAAATATATATAACATATACCGATATATACTTATATATATTTAACATATATCTACATCCAATTATTGTATTACAAAATAAATATATATATATATATATATTATTTTAGTGCTACATATATCTTCATATATCTTTTAATAGAGTAAGATACTAAGATATTTTTAGTGTATGTGTGAATTTAGTTTTCCTTAATTAGAATAATAGAAATTAATGAATTCTAAAATCAAAATTTCAAAATCTGATAAAAAAAAGTCTAAAGCCATCATAGTCTCAACGAAAAAGTAGAAGCTGTTTTGTTTATGAAGGCTAAAGAAATAACTTATTCAAATAATTGAATACAGCTAAGACAAATATTAGTAGAAGCTTTTTTCATAAAAAAACAAATCAATTAATAAAAAGTCCATATATTTTGACTACAAAAATTAATTCACATATAGCTAAAGAGTCTCTGACTCTCTTCTAAATTTAATAACTTTATTTTTTTTAATTCATCTTATTTTTTAAATATAAAAGAGAAGAGATCTTATTTTCAGCTCTTCTGTAACTCACGCCAACAGTTCTTCTATAAGTCCACTGCAGATTGACGCACAAAAAAAAAAAAAAACCATATTTTTACAAAAGTAAAAAAGAAAAAATATAAAAATGAAAAGATTAAAGATTAAAAATGAAAAAAAAAGTAGTAGTAAAAATGAAAATAAATTAAAAAAAAATAGTATATGATGTAATTTTCTCATAATATAAGGGGAAATTATATAGTATACCAATATTTGTTTTTCAGTTAAAAAAATTGTCTTTAGTTTTTCAATTTTATGGTGGTAGGTTTTTTTTTTCTTTTCATATTTGTGGAAGTTATTGAGATTTAACAAAAATAAATATTTTGCACCTTCGCTTTAATATCTATAAGACCCATTAATTTTTATATAGATTATAGAAATTTCAACAAAAATATCAATAAACACAATAATAATTTATTTTTTTTATTTTAAAAAATATTAGAAAGTTTTAGTCATTATTCTAACATAGTGTTAGTGATTATTAGAGATAATTACACTTTGTTACGAAATATAAATCCATATTACAATCTAACAATCACTAACAATAAAGAAGAATCGATAACACAATAGAAAACTCTATAAACTCATAGCCCACTCTTTTTTACAATAACAATACTGATCATCACTAGCTGGATTTAGTTTTGATCCTCTTGATATCCTCTTTGCTTGTTTTCCTTCCTGTTTTCTTAAGAGAGAGAAAAATGGTGAAAAAGCAAAGAAATGAATGACCTTTTGTTTTTTATTTTAGGAAAAATGGCGTAATTATCCAAAATAATCTATGTAAAGTATTATTTATAAAAAATATTAAAGCAAAACTGCAGAATATTTTTTCTTTTTGGTTAAATCCCAAAGTTATTGAGTTTTTTTTTCCCATTTATACGGTGCAACTTCTTTTTTTTTTTCTTTAGTTATTTTTTAGCTATTTGTTTATTTTTTATGTTGCTTTATTTTTTTATGTTGTTTTCTATCCACAAATAATTATATTATATTTATATTCACAGTATATATACAAAATATATAAATACACTAATATACATAACATATATACAATATACACATAATAAATATAAAAATATATATAATATATACAATATAATTAAACAATATATATAAAATATATATTTTATTAATTGTAATTCAATATATTTAGAACATATACATATTATACACATATATATACATATATATATAACATATAATATATATATATATATATATATATATATACAACTTAGACATACACATAAAATATATATGGCAAAATGAATTTTTTAATTAAATTTTTTAATTTTACATATACACAGTATTCACAGATATATATAATATACATAATATATACACAATATATAAATAATAAATATAAAATACACACAGCTAATAATTTAAATATAGTCTTTTTTATTTTTTTATTTTTACTTCTTTTTAGTAGTGTTAACATTTGTAATTCACTATTTTTATGGAATCTAAAATTTTCTTGATAAAGTCCAAATATTGTTTGTCCAGATTCAAATCATCTATATGGCGTTGATTGAACTAAACTGGCTTTTATTTTAGTTCTGATTTTTTTTAACATCCATTATTTTTTTTAAAACCCATTTTTTCATAACTTTTTGTCAAAAAATAAATAAACACCCGTATTTTTCTCTTTACAATAAACAAATAAAAATAAATTAATACATGAGTAAAATATTTGATAAAAATAAATCTAATCTGTAAAAGGATAAAATTAAAATAAAAATAAATTTATGTACTAATTTTTCTAAAAAAAATTATGAAAAAACTGAAAATAGGATAAAGTTGAAGTATTTTTTGATATTTTTGCCTAATTTTTTTGGTTAACATGCTTTTTTCTATTTATAAAATAAATGAAAAAATAAAAATAGATTTTTAATTTAAAATAAATTAAAAAAATAAAAATATATTATTGATTTGAGACGAGATTTTATTTATTCATTTTTAAGGTAAGGAGGTTTATTTTGTTATTTAAACAGATACATCCCTAATTAGTTGATAATTATGTACATAATACCATATAACAACTCTCACTCTACCACAAGGCTCCAATATCGTCCATTTTCACTCTCATTGTCTTCTCTGAAAAAAGGCTCCAATCTCTGAACAAATCAAAGTTAAAGTTGGAATCTTTAATCATGTATGTCGTTGGTGCAAATTGAAGGCCAATCAGTTTCTCTTCATATTTGCAAGCCACTCTACCATAATTATATACATAATACCGTCAAAAACTCTCACTCTACCATTCTCACGCTATCTGTCTTCTCTGAAAAAGGCTCCAATTTCCAAACAAATCCAAGTTAAAGTTGCAATTTTTAATTATGTCGTTGGTGGAAATTGAAGGCAAACCAGTTCCTCCTCAGTTTTGCAAGCCACCTGATTTTCCTTCGAGGAGATCGCCAAGAATACTCACAATTCTAAAATGGACAATGCGGCTTCAAGAAAATCAAAATCTACCCAAAAACAACACCATTGCCTCAGAAGATCTCCAAGATTTTATTTCCGTTTTTCTCCACAAAACGTTTCGTTGATTCAGAGTCAAAGTGAAAGCTTGATGATTGGGAAAGAAGAAAAAATTTGAAAAAGAAAGTGTTGCTTAGACATTGTGATAGTAGCTCTTCAAAACCATGATTTGGTGATTGCGTGGATGAGCAGCCCGTTAAGAGGTAAAAACTTTTCAGAGGATTCTGATTTTGGTATATTGGATGATAAATTGTTGAGACGGTCTCCCAGTATAGCCAAGTCCGCTTTTGGGGTTCAAAACGTCCAGATAAACACTAGTTTGAAGTCAGCTCCACAGAAGGAAGCAGCTAAAGAACACTCTCATGTTTCCAAGAAGAAGAAAAGCATTTTTTTCCATAATTGGAGATCCTATCCCAACTGATGAAGCTCAAGAAAGGTGGCAATGGCGGTATGAAATGAAGAGTAAAAAATCCAATTGTCGAAGGCTCAAATTAGATAATGATGAAGACGAAGATAAGATTGTTTGGAATGTGGAGTGCCATCACACGCAAGCTGATATTGATGGGTCCATCTTAAACCTTGGAGATTGTGCACTTATAAAGGGTGAAGGAGAGCAAAAACACGTTGGCAGGATTGTAGAGTTCTTCAAAACAACAGATGGGGAAGACTTTTTCAGGGTTCAATGGTTTTACAGAGCTGAAGATACAGTTATGAAAGAAGAGGCTTCTAAACTAGACAAGAAACGTTTATTTTATTCCACACTAATGAATAATAATCCAATAGATTGCATTATTTCAAAAGTTTGTGTTGTACAGATACCACCTATGGTAGGTTCAAAATCTTGTCCTATTCCTCCTCCTGATTTCTATTTCGAAATGGAGTATAAAGTGGGTTATTCCTCATTTCAGACATTGATGACTGATGATTTTTTCCAGAAACATAATTCTTCATTGGAAAATATGCATAGTCGTGAAAGTTACAAGGTAGAGTTGGCCCTGTTAGATCTTTGTTCTGGTTGTGGTGGAATGTCAACAGGGTTATGCATTGGTGCCAAACTTTCTTGTGTTGATCTTGTAACGAGTTGGGCTGTCGATAGTGATAAGTCTGCATGTGAAAGCTTGAAGTTAAATCCTCCACTAATACATGTTAGAAATGAAGCTGCTGAGGATTTTCTTGAACTATTGAAGGAATGGCAGAAGCTATGCAAACGTTATGCAGTCAAGAACATAGAAAGAGGACGTTGTCCCTCTAAAGTAGCCATAGAGGATGAAAATTCTTTTAAGTGATGGACATGAAGTTTCAAGAATTGTTGATATTTGTTATGGTGATCCTGGCGAGACAGGTAAATGTGGACTGAAATTTAAGGTGCATTCGAAGGGATATAGTACAAGTGAAGATACCTGGGAACCAACTGAAACATTAAGGAACTGCTAAAAATGTATAAGGGACTTTGTAATATATGGGTTCAAGGCTTAGATGTTGCCACTACCTGGTGATGTTGATGTGATTTTTGGTGGACCTCCATGCCAAGGGATCAGTGGCTATAACCGTTTCAGAAATGTCAATTCTCCACTTGCTGATGAAAGAAATTGTCAAATTGTTGTCTTCATGGACATAGTGCAGTTCTTGAAACCAAAATTTGTAGTGATGGAAAATGTTGTTGACATTCTTAGATTTGATGAGCTTCTTTTGCTAGATATGCTTTAAGCCGTTTGGTACATGTGAAATACCAAGCAAGGCTTGGAACTATTGCAGCTGGTTGTTATGGTCTTCCCCAATTTAGGCTGCGTGTTTTCTTGTGAGGAGCTCATCCTAGTGAGAAACTACCCCAATTTCCACTTCCCACACATGATGTTATTGTCAGATATTGGCCTCCACCTGAATTTGAGAGGAGCACTGTTGCTTATACTGAAGACCAACCTGGTGAACTAGAGAAGCCCTCAATTCTTCAAGATGCCATTTCTGATCTTCCACCAGTCACAAGCAACTGGACCTTTGAGGAAATGAGATATGGCAAGCCTCCTGAAACAGAGTTCCAAAAGTTTATAAGATCAACATATTATGAGATGACTGGTTCCTCCCTGAGAGGCACTGAAAAAATCAAGAATTTATTATATAAATATCTTCCTTGCACATTAACTGAAGCAGATTATGCTCGGCTTTGCCTAATTCCTAAAAGAAAGGGTGCAAATTTCAGGGATCTCCCTGAGGTAGTTGTAGGAAGTGATAATGTTGCCCAGCAGGATCCGACAAAGGAGCCAGTGCTGTTGCCATCTGGGAAGCCACTGGTGCCAGATTTTGCTCTTGGTTTTGGACATGGAAAGTCCAAAAGGCAATATGCAAGATTATGGTGGGATGAAGCAGTATCAACCTTGCTGACTTACCCAAATCTTCAAACCCAGCCAGTGATACATCCAGAGCAAGATAGAGTCCTCACTATAAGAGAATGTGCAAGACTCCAAGGTTTTCCTGACTACTATAGATTCTCTGGGACAGTCAAACAAAGGTACAGCCAAATTGGACATGCAGTTGCTGTTCCTGTAGGACGAGCCTTAGGATATGCACTTGGCATGGCATTTCAGAAACTCAGTGATGATGAACCACTGATCAAACTCCCTCCTAAGTTTTCTCATTCTAATAATCTCCAATTAGCCAAGTCATTGTCGCAGAAGACTGAATAGCTTTCTGGTATGTAACCCAATTCAAGTGTGCTTTTCTTCTGTGCCAGATGGGCTAGTGTGATTGTTTAATTTCTGAAATTTGTATTTTATGATCATTGAAGCTTTTAGTTTTACATGAAGTGAAGCTATGGAAAGCTACTTTTTTTTTTTTCAAAAAAATACCAGTCTAGCATGACACATAGCAAGAATGACATACTAATTGGATTAGTTAAAATCACGATTGTATTATATATAATTTTTCAACAATACAATTGATAATATCCATTTTAATTATTTTTAATAAAAATTTCTCTAATTTTCTTATGTGATATCACTGTAGAAGAAATAAACATTAATTGCGGGTGCAAATAGTAAAAGACAGAAAATTAAGGATAAATAATTTGGAAATCAAATGACCAAAGCTCCAATATTTTGTATTCATTTGAGTTCAGAATGCCTTCTTCATTCCTCATCATCTTGCAGACAATCTTTTGCTCATGCCGGTATAGCTGTTATCATCAGGAACCAAGATGGAATCATGAAAGATGGCCTTGCGTGTATTATTTTGCCTTCTTCTCTTATTGCAGTTTAAAAAGCTATAGATTTTTCTTTCCAGAACTGCTTTTCTAAAATCAGACAATCAAATTTTAATCAAGGCTAGTAATGGTGCTATTGACTTCCCTTGGGACATTGAGGCCTTAGTATCTTCTATAGTTTCTGTAGCTCAGAATTTTAACAATGTAGTTTTTGGTTTTGTTAACAGCAGAGCTAATAGAGTAGCATATTGGGTAGCTTCTACAGTTCTGAATGAAAAACTTAGAACAGATTGGGTGTCTATACACCCTCCTGAACTTGATAACTTGTTATCTTTGGATTGTTCTTCTCTTTAATCTGTATAATATATCTTTCAGGTCAAATAATTTAAGATAAAATAAAATAATTTTTTATTACTTATTGAACCAATTATTTTAACTATTTATCAAAAAGATAAATTTAAATTTAAAAGTAAGAGGGATTTAAATTTGAAAATACACAATTTTATTTTCCCACCATATGCATTAATTTTTTTTTTCTTACAAAAAGATTCCTAACCTAGGAATTAAGCAACGATTCTTCGGTCATAAGAGAGTCCCCACTAATCATACAGCAGCCAAGGATGAAAACCAATAGGGACATTATGTAAAATATGTAATCCAATTGAAGCCTGAAGGGCATAAGAGGCCACACAATCTTAAGCCTTCCCTCTGAATGTGCTTTATATATGGAGACTTACCATTCTTGCTGAAGAAGATTTGGAATGGCTATAATCAAACTAGAACAAGAAACCAAGCTCCTATCTTGGCTTTGAACAAGCTTCACTGTAGTTGAACCATCGATCTTGATGAATACCACTCTTCCAAGCTAAAAGAACCCATGAACATGGAAAATCCCTCTACCCACCAACCATTGTGATCTGATCTCCGATGAGACCATCAACATTGGCTTTTTGAGAGCTTCTTCTCTAAGCCCCCATTAATATTATGTTTAGACCAATTCGAGGGAGGAGGGGACTAGCCAATCAAAGCCATCTTTTTACCAACCAAATGAATATTCACTTTTCCCTCCACTGTTTGAGTCAAACCCACCCAATGGACTCTGGAACGAATGTCTGACAGAATACTATCGAACAACGTCATTTTGCCGAAAAAATCCAATCAATCCTAGAGCGCAACAAATACCAACATGTGATTCCAAAGTAAAAAAGACCAAGAATTAGAGGTTCCGTCTGTTTTGTGCCTTCTGATATTCAGATTTGAAATAAGCCAGTCTTCAAGGTCATTGGAGAAAAAATCTGGCATATCATTCCGATGAAAGCTAGTTAACCAAACTTGCCTAGCCAGAAGACAATCCCTCAACACGTGAAGAGTATCTTCATACCCTGCTCCACACCTAACACAACCTTCCAGAGGAGTTAAACGTTTGTAATATTTGAACTCATTAGTAAGCAAATTACACTTCAAAACCAGCCGAAGAAAAATAGCAATGCAGGGGCCCAAATTCGGATGAGAAATTAAGTTGGTGTTGAGAAATTAAATTTCTCGCAAATTCGGGAGTAGAGGAAGAATTCGATTTTGGAGAAATTGAGATTTAACACTGATGGTGACAATTCGCAGTAGTGGAGCCGCACTAGCACTGATTTTGCCGTTCCTCGTCGCCAATGAACTTCCCACCTATCATTTCCACCAATCTTGTGATTTTTTTGTTTCTGTTTATTTTTTTTCATTTTTAAGATTTTATTTAAATTTTCATTATTAAAAATATATTTTTAAATCTTATATTTATTTTTGAGTCTCATTAATTTATTTTGACTCTAAAATAAACAAGTGGGGGCTAATTATTTTCCATATTTAACAGTGTTAACTTTTCCTTTTTAATGAGAAATTTAAATAAATTATTTGAATAAAATTTGTATATCACTAAGACTCTTCAAATATTTTCACTTTCCTCTCTCTCTTTCTTTGATACTCTTTTCAGAATTCAGAACTTAATTTAGCGGTTAGTGCCTTAGTAGTGATTCAAAATTCAGTTATATATATATATATATATTTTAAAGTTTAATAGTTTTGTTTATTATAATTATTGATTTTATTTTATATTTTATTGAACTTTCTGCATAATTGTTTTAATTTTTTACTCTAATATAGACATGTATGATGAAATTTATAATAAATTTAATTTAATGTTTTGCCATGAATGTGATAAATAGTTTACTTATTTGTCTTTTTTATTACGTGATAAAAGAAAATTTTCACCTGCTAAAATCTCCATCTCTACTGTACAAAGCTCAGTTTCTTCTGTGGAAATTTGGTAATCACTCCTATCTTTTTCTTCTTCTTTCTACATTTGAACTTCCACATTTGAATTCTTCAGTTACCTATTTTGACTGTACTCTTTTTTTTTTGTTTTTTTTTATCAGTTACCATTTTTAAAAAATATATAACTCACAGTATTTAAAAATTCATTTTTTTGACAAAATAAAAGAATTTTATAAAAATTTAATTTATTTAATGAAATTCGTTATTAAAAATTTAAAATAAAATGTGATTTTTAGATGCATATTAAAAAATAATTATATTATTTTTATTTTTTAATTCTTTTAAATAATAAAATTCAAATGAATTATATTACTTTTTTTTTTGAAAGGAAGGAATTATATTACTTCAAAATTTATTTCAAACACACAGTACTCTTTTATTATTGATTTCATAAAATTAAATAATTGCTTAGTTTTCCTCTCAAAAAAATTTTATTGTTTATTAGTTTTTTCACTTGGTGTATGTATGATTAAATGGATTCATTAATCTCAATAACAAAATGGGAAATTATGTTTCTCACCAATTTTTTTTTAATTATTTTATAAAAATATAATAAACTCGTTATAAACTTATTATGGAAGTTATAATATACACAATAAATTCATAAATTTATAAACTAATAAGAAATTTTAATAAATTTAAAAATATTTTGAAAATTTGATTAATTTTATTATTTTCAATTTTTTCTAATAATTTTATAAAAAATCCGTAATAAAAATGTAGAAGAAGCCCACTAAAGAAAACAAGAGAAAATTATATGAAATATTATTTTTTTCTTTAAAATTTCAATTTCACAATTTTTTTAGTTTACAAAAACATTTTTTTTAAAAAAATTACATTTTCACGACATATACTAAAAATCTAATCAATATATATTCAATATCTGTTAAAACTATAATAAAAATATATTGCATTTTTATAATTTTTTATAATTTTTTTATGAATTTTTTATTTATATAGTATTTTTATAAATTTTTCATTTTTTCAGTTATTTTTGTAAATTTTCCACGTTGAAATGCCGGGTCAGGATCCGATTGGGATCCAACAATCCATGCGGACCATACCCCACGGAGGAAACGTTAGCTCGACAAGAGCAGCTATTTCTCCTATGAAATATCTTTAATAGAGGCTGTTCTTCATTTTTAATAGTTATCTCCATCATTACAACTAACTCCCATTCTCTCTTTGTTTCTTTCTTTATCTAAAAACAATGGCTACTCAGGGTCAGGTCATCACTTGCAAAGGTTCTTTTTCTCTCTGCATCCCTGGTTTTTTGTTTTTGTGTTCATTTTATAAATCCCTAGTGATTGTGATTTGTGCAATCTCTGATCCGTTTGGTTGTGAAATCAAAATGTGAAGCTGCTGTTGTTTGGGAACCAAACAAGCCGTTGGTTATAGAAGATGTTCAGGTGGCTCCGCCTCAGGCTGGTGAAGTTCGAGTCCAGATTCTGTTTACTGCTCTTTGCCATACAGATGCTTACACTTGGAGTGGCAAGGTTTTCATTATACATACATAATACTTACAATTCCATTTTTTGCGATCATATTTTGATTGCAAAATTGAATTGAATTTTTGTTATTGGAAATGACGCACATCATTATGTTTTATTAAGAAAATAATTCACTGAAATATTATCATCATTTGTGGTGGTGATAGCTTTCTTGTTCTTATATGATAAGGTTTTAATAATTAATTTGCCTCTTTTGGGACCCACTACAACCCTAATCCACTGCAATTTTAGGGTGTTTTGTATATATATCTGGTCTTTGACTTGGGAACTCTTTTAACATGAAATGAGAAGAAATTGATATTTCATGTTAATTTTATATTTACTTCATTTTTTCCCGTGAGCTTACGATAAAGCCTTATTATTGAATTATTCTGATGATGTGTATTTTTTGTTAAATTATCTTTTTAATGTTGATACCATATTGTTTGACTTCAATCTGTGTTTTAGGATCCTGAGGGCCTCTTCCCCTGTATCCTTGGTCATGAGGCTGCCGGGTAAGTTTATCACACTTGTAAGTCACTTTAAATATTAGGCTATTTGTGGCATCATTTTGCTTAAATTGGAGATGCGGTTGAATTTTTTTCCTCAGGATTGTAGAAAGTGTCGGCGAAGGTGTGACTGAGGTTCAGCCAGGTGATCATGTCATCCCTTGTTACCAGGCTGAATGCAGAGAATGCAAATTTTGCAAATCAGGGAAGACAAATCTTTGTGGCAAGGTTCGTATGGCTACTGGGGCTGGAGTTATGATGAATGATCGTAAAAGCCGGTTCTCAAAAAATGGAAAGCCTATTTACCATTTCATGGGAACCTCAACATTCAGCCAATACACTGTCGTACATGATGTCAGTGTTGCCAAGATTGATCCAAAAGCTCCTTTGGAGAAAGTGTGCCTTCTTGGCTGTGGTGTTCCCACTGGTAGGGATTTTTTATACCTTGCTAATTTACTAAGCTTCTTCTACTACTGTACATAACATGCTCAATGAGTTACTAAGAGTACAACCTCTTACTACTTGAAGAAAAAGAGCATCCCTTAATTTGTATCTTCTATTCCATAAAGTCATCAAACGTAGAAATTTTCCCTGTTTTAATTTCATTTTCTTCTTAAGCTCCTTAGTTACAAGATTCATTGAGCAACTTGTCTTGCATACACTGTTTTCCTTTAGGTCTTGGAGCAGTTTGGAACACTGCAAAAGTAGAAGCGGGATCTATAGTTGCTATCTTTGGCCTTGGAACAGTTGGCCTTGCAGTAAGTAGTAAATGCAATCGTCTAGCTCTTTCTCTCTCTTCTTTTTCTTTTATTTTTCTGTGCGTGTGAGTGTGCACACGCTTGTGTTTGTGTCTAGATAATGTAAACTATCTAGTAATCTTAATGTGCTATCATTTTTTAATTTTTACTTTCTATAATTTAACAGGTTGCAGAGGGAGCAAAGGCAGCTGGTGCTTCACGAATTATTGGCATAGATATTGACAGCAACAAGTTTGGCAGGGGTATGTTTTAGTAATGCTTCTATTTGTTCTGGAGTGGTGCAAGCATAACATGGCGTTACTTTCATTTTTTAGACAATTCTTTTCCACTCTGAAGGATTTTTGACTGAAGATCATCACTTTTTCTTGTCCATTGTATTGTGGAATAAAATAATTGCTAATGCTAAATACTTGGCAAAATAATAAAACTAAATGTTGCTGATTCTGGATGGTTTGGAGATGCTTTATATTGTCATGCAGTAGTGTCATGTGAAATTTCGTGAATATCTTTTTGACATGCCTAACGTATTGTGAGCTGGGGGTCTAACCCCTCAAAAACCGTTATTAGAAAGCAAAGAATTTTTTGAAACAATTGGCCATTAACGTACAACTTGGCTTTGGCTTTTTCCTTCAATTCTCCACAACTTTCTCACTAAAGGCTTCAGTTGTTTTCTAACCGTGGTTGTTGAGAGTTTTAAATTGAAAAAATGATTTGTTGGCTTATAGTTTTTATTTTGTGTAATTGAATTCTGAAATCCAGCCAATGCAGTTTTTATGTGCAAAATGATCCGAGTATTTGAATTTCCTCGTAGTATGTAGCGCCTATGTTCGGCTTTGAAAATCAAGGACGTCCGACTTTGCCATGGTACTGAAGTCAAAGGACCTTGAAATGCTATGCTTAAGTATATTGCCAAAGCTGGTTTTATTGTTCAATTAAAAATAAAAAAAGCGAAAAAAAAAGCTGCCCTGATGCATCCTTGATGCAAAGAATACATATTTTTTGTGTTCTTCCCTTGGTGAAATGAAGATAAGGGTAGGATATGGAGTGTAGGGAACTAAGGATGGTGCTTAATTAGAATTTGTCTTGCTTATATTGCTTTATGTTGTGTATTTAATTCTGTAAATTTTACTGTGCAGCAAAGGATTTTGGTGTTACTGAATTTGTGAATCCGAAGGATCATGGTAAACCAATTCAGCAGGTCATTGTTGATCTCACAGATGGTGGTGTTGACTATAGTTTTGAGTGTATTGGAAATGTTTCTGTAATGAGGTCTGCTTTGGAATGTTGCCACAAGGTAAGTAGTGCCTGAACTGGTGTCTGAACAATCTGCAGATCTGCAGATCACTTCTGATATTCCTAAAATTATCAGGGCTGGGGGACTTCAGTTATTGTGGGTGTGGCAGCATCAGGTCAGGAGATATCCACTCGTCCTTTCCAGTTGGTGACTGGTCGTGTCTGGAAAGGAACTGCTTTTGGCGGTTTCAAGAGCCGTTCACAGGTGCCTTGGCTTGTAGACAAGTACATGAAAAAGGTATTTCATTATTATACATATATGATTTATCTTTATGTGTTTCAATCTCCATCTACTTAGCAAGCAACTCTACCCCTTCTGTTGATATTACAGGAAATTAAGGTGGATGAGTACATCACCCATAATTTGACTCTTGCGGAGATCAACAAGGCATTTGATCTGATGCATGAAGGGGGTTGCCTTCGGTGTGTGCTTGATGTGCATGTCTAAGGTGATCCATTAAGGCCTGATTAAATGTTTCATGTCAAAGGTTTATCTTGTAAGGCCTGCCTTGTGTTTTATGTCTAGGGTCATCTAGTAAAGGCCTGACTATGTGTTCTATGACATGGGAAGCTTTAGTGTCCCTTTTTTTGGATATAAAGAGAACATATCATGTGCATGACTTTATAAATATAATATTACCACTCATAAGTCTCTTGTGACAAAATTGATGCTTTAACCTGTTGAAAAAGCAACCGGATTTCCAGATTTGGCATGGATGCATGATACATTTCTGCAGATGAATGATTATTCTGATGGATGTTAGTGTTGTTTATCTATGATACTTTTTGTGGTGGCTGGGAAATTCTTAAAGGGAATGGGATTTTTAGGTTTTGAACTACTAACTTCATGCATATTATGAGAGGTGTACTCGTGTGTGTGTGCGAGGACACGAAAAAACCCTACCTGATGAATGGAGAAGCATTTTACTGAAGTTCAATTTCAGTTTTTTCTTCTCTTTTTATTTTTTTAACTGAGCTCGAAATTAAGTTGGTAGTAGCTCATTAAAGATTTAAAATTAGGTTGGTAGCAGCCGATCAGCAATGATGGATAGAGATACAAAGATGGAGCGTTTTGAAATTATATCCTCTGTATCTTAGCTGTAGTTAGCCGACCAATTTCATCACAGCTAAACTAGAAATTTCTGCAATCATATTATAATTTTAAAATTAAAATTTAAAATTTTGGAAATAAAAATGTTATATAAATTAAAATATAATGTAAATTTCATAATGTATCAGATAAGGACTAGAAATATTAATTTTGGAATAATGACAATTCAAGTATATTAATTATATTTGATTTCAGAAGCGTTAAGTAATTTACCCTCATTTTAAAAGTATTAGTATCCAATTTCTATCTTTTGATATTCAATAAATTTATTTTTGTTTGAAAATTTGTGTATGATTGGCATATAATATCCAATTATCTCGAGCCGACATCTATCATTTATTTTGAAAAATAAAAATCTCCAAAATGATTGGGGAAAATAGTTGTCGTAGAGCTGGATTCTGGTACCTTTCTAGAATCGCTCTAAAACAGAATCCTATTCTCCAGCAATTTGACCAGAGATTCCTTTTACTTCAACTGCTCAACCAAACAAACCAATTTAAAAACACCAATAATCTCAAACTGAATAAAAACAAGAATCATCTTAACTATAATTAGTTAATTTCCAGATCCTCAATTTGAATCTTAAACATTCCTTTCTTTATATATTCCCCAGACCCTTCAGGATTCTCTGGGTCCCATTTTTCTCCATCTCCTCCCAATGGCCACCTCTCTTTCCTGCTCTGCAGCCGAACTCCGCCCTCTCCTTGATCACGCCGCCAATGCCACGGCCGCTGCTGATTACATCTGCAGCCGCTTTGATTCTTTTTCTAATAAGTTTATTGACGCCAGCTATGCAGTGGATAACACTTATCTTCTTTTTTCCACATATTTGGTCTTTTCTATGCAACTAGGCTTTGCTATGCTCTGTGCTGGCTCTGTTCGTGCAAAAAACACCATGAATATAATGCTCACCAATGTTCTTGACGCTGCCACTGGTGGCCTTTTCTATTATATATTTGGTTTTGCCTTTGCATTTGGAACCCCATCAAGTGGGTTCATTGGCAAACATTTTTTTGGCCTGAGTAATAATTTTCCTTCTGAAAATTATGATTATGGGTATTTTTTATTTCAATGGGCATTTGCTATAGCTGCAGCAGGAATTACTAGCGGATCAATTGCTGAAAGAACCCAATTCGTTTCTTATTTGATTTATTCTTCTTTTTTAACTGGTTTTGTTTACCCAATTGTTTCACATTGGTTTTGGTCTTCTGATGGGTGGGCAAGCCCTGGAAGATCAGAAAATCTATTATTTGGTTCTGGGGTTATTGATTTTGCTGGTTCTGGGGTTGTTCATTTGGTTGGAGCCATTGCTGGTTTATGGGGTGCCCTAATTGAAGGTCCTAGAATGGGTAGATTTGATAATTCTGGCAAAGCTGTGGCTTTGAGAGGACATAGTGCAACTTTAGTTGTATTGGGTACATTTTTGTTGTGGTTTGGTTGGTATGGATTCAATCCTGGTTCATTTTTAAATATTTTGAAGACATATGGAGATCAAGGTTCTGGTTCTTATTATGGGCAATGGAGTGCTATTGGTAGAACTGCAGTTACTACCACTTTAGCAGGTTGCACAGCTGCATTAACTACCCTTTTTGGGAAAAGATTGCTTGTTGGTCATTGGAATGTTACTGATGTTTGTAATGGTTTACTTGGTGGATTTGCTGCCATAACTGGTGGTTGCTCTGTAGTTGATCCTTGGGCTGCTGTTATTTGTGGATTTGTTGCTGCTTGGGTTCTAATTGGATGCAACAAATTAGCAGAGAAATTCCATTATGATGATCCATTGGAGGCTGCACAGCTTCATGGAGGCTGTGGTTCATGGGGTATTATATTCACTGGATTGTTTGCCAAAAAGGATTATGTAGAAGAGGTTTATTCAGCAGGAAGACCGTATGGGTTATTGATGGGAGGAGGAGCAAGATTGTTAGCTGCAAATTTTGTGCAGATTGTATTGATAGTGGTGTGGGTGAGTTTCACAATGGGAACATTGTTTTGGATTTTGCATAAATTGAAGCTTTTGCGGATAGCTGAAGATGAGGAAATGGCTGGAATGGACCTTACGAGCCATGGTGGACTTGCTTATACAAATGCCGATTTAGAGGATGCTCAAAAACATATGGGTGTTTGATGAGATTAGGCTATGAAAATCAATTGTTTTTAATCGTTTTGTTTTATGGTTAATTGGATTGATAATATGTAATTTTTTTTGTTTGATAGCATGCGATTATTGAGTAGGATCAAAGTTTATCTTTTTTTCACCCATGAAAAAAAAAAAGTTTTGTTTCTGTCCATTTGTAAAATTTGTTGGATCTTACATCTGATTTTGGCCTTAAATGATGTTTTTGAAAAGTTTTGCAAATGCAGTAGTAATACCATACAATACAAGTTTGCAATGCTAATACTGTCGAGTAGGATCAAAGTTTATTTTTGATAAATGCTGAGTATGTTTGGCAAATGTTGAGTATATTTTTGATATATGTTGTAAAAATATAAAAAAAAATTAAAATCGCATTTTTGTAAATTAAAAAATTGTAAAAATGAAATGTTGAAGAAAAAAAAGTTTTAAAAACTTAAAATGCAATTTCCTTTTAGTTTTTGTTCATATTTGCTCCATTTTATAAATTTAGTATATATTTTTGGGATGAAAAAAACTTAAAATGCATATATGCCCTTAAGGATCAAGGTCATATTTACACTTTTTTCTCATTTTTATATGGTATATTTATTTATAATTCTTAAAAAATACTAACTAATTATTAATAATATTATTTATAATATTAAAAATAATTAATATACTCATATTTAAAAAAAACTACACAAGTATATAAAAAAATGTTCATAACAAAATAAAATTGAAAACAATATATAAGTAACATGATTTTGTTTCTTAAGAATATGTGTTGTGTACATATCATGTCATAAAATTTTCCCAATGCATGATAACAAAAATGGCATGAAAATTAGTTACTGCATCCCATTAGTTTTTCCTTCAAAAAGTTTAGAAAAAATCAAGTGCCTCAATAGCACCACTTCAGAAAGTAACATGATCGTGGTTTTCATTTCCAAGCAGTGGTTGATCAATCAAGAAATTTTTTTGAGCTTCTATTGTAAAAGATCTGGAGGATAATGATGAGTGTTGATCCTCTTTTTCCTGGCTAGCAGGTTTCCACTCCTGTACAAGAAATGCCAAGACATTGACTACATAAGCCATGTCTGGTCTTTGGCGAGGGTCATCAGCAGTACAATGCCCTGCTAGCTTAGCCACCTCGCTAATGCTCTTGAAAGTCTCCTCGTCAGGATTGAGAGTTTGGTCTGCTGCTTTCAATATGTTCTCCTCGTTTACTGAAACTCCTCGAAACCATGTTACCCAATGCATGTACATCCACCCATCCTCTATCCTTGTATCATCTATGGATTTTCTTCCTGTAATCATCTCCATCAAAATCGTTCCAAAAGCATAAATATCCACCTTCCTTGTCACCCTTCCAGTTTCTGTAAAGAAATAGGGCAGCTTCAGTTTCATTTTCTTACAGGATTCAAGAAATTTTTAAAAAGAATGGGATTCGCCAAGATTTTATTTTCTGATCTCCTATATTACCAGAAAGGTATTTTGCATTGTACTAGTGTAGAGAATTCATAGCAATTTTGAAACTTGAAAATTCAACTTCACCATGTACACTTACTAGCATATTCAGGTGCAAGATAGCCAAATGTTCCCGTCACTCTTGTCTCCAAAGAATTGTTCACAGCTGGAATTTCTTTAACCAGACCAAAATCAGATACCTTGGCTCTCATATCATCTCCAAGAAGTATATTTGAAGACTTCAAATCTCTATGAATGAAACTTAAACTCTGCTCAGCTAAGTTATACAGGTATTCCACTGCACGTACCACGTCCAGCGCAATGCGAACCCTCTGCTTCCAAGTAAGAGGGAGCCACTTGCGTTCTTGCCATTCGAACAAATGTTGTGCAAGAGTTCCCTGAGGCACGTACTCGTATATCCTTCACTGCTATATTCACAGTAACCCAAAAAGGAAACCAGATGCCTGTGCCTTGCTCTTGTAAGCACAGATATCTCAGCTTGAAACTTATTCACTCCTTTCATGTTAGGCATTGCTATAGCTTTCATTCTCTTCACAGCAATTCTAGTTCCGCCTTGCAATTCGCCTTTATAAACTACACCAAAACCTCCCCTACCCAGAATATTGTTCTCGTTGAAATCATCAGTCACCTGTTGAATTAGTTCAATTGAAAACTCAGCTTTTCCCCGAACAAAATTGCAGTTGCTGTGCGCTACTAATCCATTCTTATTCTCTTGATTTTTCACTCTTCCAGCTGGGACTCTTGGCCTTTTCTTGACATTATACTTAAATAGCAAGAACAAGACAACCACAATGGAAGTTGACAGAATAACACCACCAGCAATCATAAATGGTGATATATGATCACCCCTTTTTCCTGTTCCAGTAAAGCTCCCATTAATTGGCACTTCACTTCCTGAATCTGCATTTATCTGGAGAAAAGAATTTCCGGGCCTAATGATTAGCTCCACCGAAGATGCAAAAGCTGGGATTTTCCCAGAAAGATTGTTATTTGACACATCAAGAGTCTCAAGTTGAGTCAAATTAGTGAGGGTATCAGGAATGGGACCTGTCAAGTTATTATCATTCAGAATAATAATCCTCAAAGCTGTAAGATTAGCAAATGCAAAAGATATAGTTCCTGCAAAATGCATCTGTTCCAAATTCACAACACTAATCCTGTTATGTTTATCACACACAACGCCTGCCCAGCCCATTCAAGCATCATTTCCTTTCCAAGAATCAGATAACCACTCCGGATATCCTAGAGCACCTGAAATTTCCAACATTATTTTCACCTGCGGTTCACATTGAACTCCAGGATCGCTCACACAAAAATTTCCACTGTAATATTGGTTGGAAACTCAGGGATAGGACCTTGCAATTTGTTGTTTGATAAAGAAACATTTAGCGAATGAGGAAGTGAGATCAAGGAGGCCGGCACAATCCCAGTAAACCGGTTGCCTCTTAATTGCAAATCTAACAGATTACGGCATTTCCAGAAATCTGGAACTGACCCTGTAAAATGATTACGCTGGAGCCAAACTTGATTCAACTGTGTCATCGAGTATAGAACTTTGATAGTACCTGATAATCCCATTTGCTGATTGTTGAGCCACAAGATCTGGATTGCTGACTTAGCAAACGATTCAGGCAAAGTTCCAGATAAATTGTTGTATGATAGCTTGAGATTCCGCAAGCGAGGAAAGGACGCAAATATGTCAGGTATAATGCCATTAATGTTGGCTGGATTTGCCTCGAACGATATCAGATTCACAGATTCAGCAAGATCAGTAGGGATAGTCCATGGAGCTAAATTGGCATTTTGACTTATGCTCAGGACCTGCAAGATACTCAGTCCTTTAAAGCAGCCGGCAGAAATACTGGTAATCTTGTTATAGTCAAGGTATAATTCAAAAAGTAAGCTCAGATTGGCAAGAGAGGGAAGGGGACCGGAGAGATGATTGTGCTGAAGCGAGAGGGATCGGAGTTCTGATAGAGCAGAGAGTTCAGAAGGAAGAGTGCCATAAAGGCTTTTGCTATCAAGGTCGATGGCGACAACACGGTTGGAGGGGTCACACGAGACCCCATTCCAGGAGCAATAGTCAGTGCGGTTACTGACAAGCCAGCCCTTGGGGTTGATGGCAGTAGCTAGTTTTAACATAACAATGGAGTCATCTCCATTGGTAGTAGTAGTAGAGAAGATGAGAGACAAAAGAAACATAAAGAAGAGAAGATGGGCCATTGTATTAAAAGCAAATCATCTTGATCTCAAAGAGAATAAATTTATATTGTTGTTAAATTATTTTGATAAGCACAGGATATTTCAAAGAAAAAGAAAAGTAATAAAAAGTCTGCTATACTTTGACGAGATGCCCTGTCTTCATAGCTACGCTCTAAATAAATCAATTGTTGATAAAAAATATATATATACTTAATTCAATGTATATATTAAAATATATTAATTAATTAATTAATTTAATTTATATAACTTTTACTACATTTTAAATATAATAAATAAATTAAATAGTATAAAAAATAATTTTGATATTACGTAGTAATATAATTTAATATATTTTATATGAAAATATTTCATATGTTATATTCTCGAGTTAAAAGTGACAGTATTTAATAATGAGTGTAGCAGTGCACACTGAATCTTAGCCTAGGGGTTAGTGTCAGTGGCGGAATAAAATTTTTACTAGTGAAGCGGCAGTCCAATAAAAAAAAGGTGACCGGCTATGTCTCTGATGGAGCGGTACCTTGACTGATTAGGGGTGGGGTGGAAGCTGCTGGAAGAGGGAGGCAGGGATAAAGACTGCGTAATTTCATACAGTTTTATTTTTTTATTTTAAATTAGTCTATGATAAAATGGTGTTATTTCGTCAGGAACGTATTTATTTTTTTTAATTTAGCCTCTATCATTATTTTAATAAGGGCTAAATTAAAAAAAATAAATACATCTGTGACTAAACGATTCTATTTCGCCAATAATCGATTTTAAAAAAAATAAATTTTATTTGCAGCGAAGGGTTTTTCAACCCCTAGCTGTGAATGTTTGTGCAAACTCAGCCCCCATTAATAAGGGGCTGAGTTTTGCACCACCAATAATTTTTTTTTTTAGCCACCGATGAGAAGGCGTCATGTGACCACTCACGAATTCATAGTAATTTTGCGACTGATTAGTGTATTATCCTGGATAATCCAATTATAATACTAAAAAATAATGAGTATAGTAAAAAAAAATAATTTTCAATTATAATACTTCTCCAATTCTCAATTATAATACCAAAAAAAATGAGTGTAGTAGTAAACAGATTATTGAAAGCTTCAAAATATCAAATTTATTATTATTTAAAAAAATAAATTTCATTATATAATCATTATTTTTCTTTACTATACAAATTATAAAAATCAATGATTATTTAACTAATAATACTATAGAATATAATGAATTAATATATCTTAAATAATTAATACAGTATATAAGTAATGATAAATAATTCAATAGTTTAAAAACTTATGATAGAATATAAACTTATGAATTAATATTATTTGATATCGGCTATGTGAGTTCGTCACGATTAAATTTGTATTGATATTTTATTTAATAATTTGTGATTACACATTAGATTTTTGTTTAATTACTAATATTAGATTTTAATTTTAATTATTTTTATTGAAGTTATTAAAAATACTAATTATTAAAATTATGTTTTAATTAATAGTTTTAGTATTAAGTCTTTTGTGTAGTAAAATAATAATATATATATTTTAATTAAATTTACCTAACGTGAAATTTTATTTATATTTTTATAGAAAATTTTAAATTTTTTATAAAGTAATCATGGCTATAAAATAAAAATAATTATAAAGTAGTAATAATAATTAACTAATATACACATATTACATTTTCAAAAAATAGTGTTAAACTTATTACCTAATTATTATTCTTAATATTATTAGTTCTATATACTAAAATAATGATTCAATTAATGAATATTAGTACAAATTTTCATATACCAAGAGCATTATAATATTATACTTTGAAAATTAATTTGTTAGAATTTTTAACAAGATGTTACATTAAATGTATAAATATAATAGTTATTTTGATAATTTATTCAATGATATTATATTTAAAAATGTAAATAAAATTACCACAGTTCATTTTATCAATATATTAGTTAAAAAATAATTTTACTCATATAATAATTTTATTCTTAAAATACTATAGAAATTTTATTTTTATACAATTTATATTAATATTTTTATAGAAGATTAATATTTAATAAATTTTTAATAGATAAATATAAAATAATATTCATGTAATAATAAATTTATTATTACAAATTTATTAAATATTAATATTTAAAAATAATTTTAGTCTTGCTTTTTTAAAAAAATTGGTAGATATGTAAATGTGGACTAGATTTTAAGGTTTAATAAAATATAAAATAAAATAAAAATATAAAAAGTGATGTTTTTTTTTGAACTGATATAAAACGTGAATTGAATAAATAAATTTGAAGCATTTGTCGGCGTGCTTCATTTCCTGCTCTCTACGCAGTCGTGCTCAGTTTTTCTTTTGTTTATTTCATATTATTTATTTATTTTATAATTTTTTTATTATTGAATAAAGTGAAACACTAAAATCTACAAACATAACCTAAATAAATAAAAAAAATCTCAGCCGCCTCTCAAACTCTCAACCTACCATCTTTGATCTGGCCATCTCCATTGCCGACCAGCCTCTAACCTCGTCTTTAATTTCCAGTTATCAAGCCTTTCACAAGTATCTTCAAGCCAATCTCTTATTAATATCACCATCACCACCAACTCAACTTGCTCCCCATCTTCACATCAAGAGTTCGTTTGGATAAAAGTACTATGACGAAAGCAGATGGGATTGAGCGGTGGCAAATAATTTCTCTTCGCTGATGCCCACCTGTACATGTGAATAGATTTTGCCTTTAATTTATTGGTAGCTTCGGTGGTTCGCCGTTGATCACAGCCCCTTAAAAGGAGACAAAATTAGATCAGAGGAGGGAGATGTTGGGCAATATAAACGCTGACCGATCAACGACACCGACAAAAAATGACCGACCAGTTATCCCTTAGTCCGATGCTAGTTCCGCCACTTATACTATGTACTAAGAGATTTAATAAAATTATATAAAATATGGTATTTGAACTTTTATAAAGAAAGTACGATGTTCAATGGTTAAATACTTTTTATTTATTTATTGAAAAGTATCGTAAGATAATTTCACATATGAAATTATAGAATTATGTCATTTATAGTGTAATTCTTACTTTTTTGAATAATATTAATAACATTAATTTTTTTTTATTTTCTTGAACAATACCAATCTCAATAAAATTTTAATATGGATATTTTTTTAAATAAGGTTCGTATATTTATTAATTTAAGAAATTAATATCAGTCTTAATAAATATGCAATATTAGTCTCAATAAATAGGGGTGGACAAAATAACCGTAAAAACCGAACCGACCGAGAAATCGATCGAAAACCGACCGAAAAATCGGCTAATCGACTGGTCTGTTCGGTGTTCGATTCTAAATTACATCAAACCGAAACTGTTCTGTCGGCCAGCGGTTTCATTGCTCAGAAAACCGAACCGACCGAAAACTGACATAACAGCAGAATAAATCAGGTTCAATGTTTTTTTGTCTGAACCGAAACCGACCGAATTTTTTCTTAATTGGATCGAAAGAAACCGAAAAACTTTCATTGCAACAGAATAAATCATGTTCAATGTTTTTTGGTCTGAACCGAAACCGACCGAATTTTTCAATTCGGTTTTTTTGCGGTTTCTAATTTTGTTCGGTCGATTTTCGGTTACTAACATCAACGATCGATTTTTAGTCGGTTTGGTCTGATCGGTTCGGTTTGGCCAACCGAACCGAGTTTATCCACCCCTATCAATAAAGGATTGATAGACAAAAAGATACGTTATAAACGTTATTTGGGTGAAGAAATAAATAAAGGGTAAACTTAAAATTTCATTAAAACAAAAAAAATAATATTAGAATGTTATTTTACTTATTCTCTAAGCAGGGGTGAAGTTAGACTTTTTAATGAAAGAGGATAAAATAAAAATATCATATATATATTAAAAATAATATAAATTTTAAGGGAAACAATTAAGTATTTTAAAAATTTTAATAATATATATATATTTATATAAATTTTTTTTTAAAAAAAGAGGACAACTGTCCCCTTCTTGTATAAATGCCTTCGCCTGTCTAGTATTTCTAATCCAAGCTCTATTTTAAAATAAATTTAATACTTAAAATAAAGTAAATAGTATATTTTCACTATTTTCATCTCAAATCCATTTGCACTACTTTTAATTCTATAAAATATATTCTTTTTATGGCATAAAATATTCATTCTACTTTTCTTTATAAATTGGCTATGGCAATTTTTTTAACTATTAGATTGTGAATAATTTAAAATAATTTAATTTATAAAAATTAATTACTTAATAAATTTTAGTTAATATCTAATTAAAATATGATATTTAGAAATCCTATATATTTTATTTATTTCAAAGATAAGTAGAAATATAATTATATATATTTAAATTAATTTTTTGAATAACCATACTCCTCCCAAAAATTTATAAATTTAATATAAATTAAATACATATTTAATCATTTTTAATTTAATATAATTAAATATACAGTAATATTTAGATTTATAAAGTTAATAGTTCTCAAATATTTTTATTTTTTTATAATATTGATAATGCATATATATGTATCAATATATTAAGATTAAAGTATATTTAATTTTTTAATAATTATTTTATTTTATCTTATTTATAAGTTTTTAATTCAATAATACTAAAATTATTTTAAAATAATTATTTTTTTAATTTGAGTTATAATTAAAATTAAATTAGAAATAATTTATTTTTTTTATTAATTTAGTAAAAACTAAATTCAACTAATGTGGTTAGTATATTTTTATCAAATGGAAATCTAACATGTAATATTAAAAAATTTAATAATTAATATATAAATATATTTTAAAAAATAAAAATACAATAAATAAATAAATAAATAAAGCTTGATACAGTGATGTACCAGGCGCTCCTTTATTGCCACATTAGAGCACCGCCCAATGTCCTAAAGATGTTTAAAATAGAGGTGCATTGTAAAGGAGAAAAGTAAAATATTTTTGCCTTTTCAAAAATCTTCATTTATATTCTTTTAAAATTTATACCTTCCCCCGAACACAAATTTAACCTTCTCACACTTTATGAAACCTTTTAATGCTTCCATCCAAACAAACCCTAACTGTCTGGAGCTCTATGTGTGTTTTTTTTTTCTCTGATTTCTTTCTTTCTCTCTTTAGCTAATCTGAGATTTGGTGTCTCAAATCCAATGCCTTGTTGCTCCACCCTGGTCGATTGTAATTGATCTTATAGTCTGTTATAGCATTTGGGCTCATTTGTTATTGTGAATCCAACGTCGTTAGTGCTTGCTGGATTTAATTTATAAAACTATTTAAAACAATAAATTTAATTTCAAAAATTCTATAAAAAATAAAAATATTTATATTTTTTTTTAAAAATGTTGGAGCAGATTTTTAAAAATATATAATTTCTCACTAAAACAATTTTTTTTTCAAAAATATTATAATAAAATAATAAAAATTAATATTTTAAATTTTTCATCATATAAAATTTATTTTTTATAAAGAAAAAATTTTAATTTTAATTACAAAAAAAAATAACACTCACAAAATTTTTTTAAAAAATAAAATATATAAAAATATATTAATAAAAATCATCAAAATTTATTTTTAAATAAATTTTACGTATTATATACATAAAAAAAATAAAAAATATATTAATTTCATTATGTAGATATTTGATAGATGTTTTATATGTTTGATAGATTTTTGGTAAATGTTATGTATTTATTATATATTTATTTATGTATGTTGTATGTATTTTATATAGACATTGTATGAATATTACACCATGTGTGTATGAATATAAAATTTTATTAAAAGTATTTTATAGATATTTCGTAGATATTTAGTAAATATTTGGTAGATATTTAATAGTTATTTGTAGATGTTTAATGTATGCTTGATATATGTTATTATTTATTGTGTATGTATTTATATATATTATGTATATAATATATATGTTTATTTATATATATATATATTGAGAATATGATCTTAAAAAAATTATTTATGAATAAATAAATATATAAAAAATAAAAAAATATATAAAACATAAAACATAATAAAAGTAAAAATCACTGTCGAAAGAAAACTTAAAAAGAAAAAAAAAGTTGGCCTAAAGTAAAAAAAAAAAAAAAAAAAAGCCAAGTACCAAAATCGTGAAAAATGAATTGGGAAATGACGTAAAGAATGTAATTTCATCTAATTTCATTGCTCCATCGTCGCACCATTGCTATCTTGTTCAGTTTTTTCATTTCTAGCTAATTGAGTTAACCGGGCTCGAGCTTGAGTTTTATGAGTTTATTACGAATTAAGCTCAAACTCAGCTCAAACAAACTTCGACTTAAAACTTTACTGCTAAGTTGAGTTTGAGCTTTCCAAAACTCAACTTAGCTTGATATAACGGATGTTGCTGATGCTTTGAAATTTCGAAGATGATGAAAGAAGCAAAGGAAAGGATTAGGTTTGATGTGGTCCAATAAAATATCAATCTTTGCTGAAAAAAAAAATCAAATTCTTCACAAACACTAATTTATATTTTGAGTAGAAAAACAAAGGTGCAAGCAATTGAAAAGTTTTGTCAAAACATCAATTAATCTCTATTTTTGAGAGTTCAGTCCAGTTCACAAATCAAGTAATACAATAGAATAACCAAAAGAGATTAAAAGAAATCTGTAAAATCATTGTCCTAGACTATGTAATTAATTTTCCTATAACATGGAATTAGTGTAACTAACAAACGAACAAATCTAGCAGGACAAGTAAACATGTAGAACATCTAATTTTTTGTTGACTAGTTTAATAAATCCAAACTGAAAAACAACTTAAGCCAAAACTTTTACTCACAAACATAGACATAAAGAGTAAACAAAGGCGCATTCAAAGGAATTTGTTAGTTCTTGTCAGTTTAGGTATTTGATACAGCAAAACATTGTAATAGCAAGATAAACCTATAAAACCATGCATGAAACCTTATGTTTTTCCTAAACTGATAACATCTAAGGCGTCATGTATGGGAGGATGCCTTACTTAGTGGTTGGTTTACATGTATGTTTCTCACCAACAACCATGATGTGAAATAGAGAGCTATAGTTTTTATAGAGCAGTTTGATAAAAAACTAATCTAGTGACAGTTTGATAATTATTGCCAAAATTTGAAGTTGCAAATTGGACATTCTAGAGACCTAGCCTAATAAAATATGGGCTAACGAGTCAAAATCATTACAATGCAGTGAGTTCTGTCTTTTTTTAGTCAAATTTTATCATTTAGGCATTCGAAGCTTCGTTTTTCTGTTTACAGTAGCTTGGGGTAAATTTTTATTTTCTTATTTAAAAAACTTTAGATCGAGGCGCTGTTTGAATATTTTGTCTATTTTGTTAAAAATTATTTTTCTATATTTAGAATATCTTTTATTTTAGCAGTCTGTTGCCATTTCTTGTAAACTTTCTGTTTCTGTAATTCAAACAAATGTTCTGCAAGAGTTCCCTGAGACATGTATTCGTATATCAAGAACCCTTCACTCCAATATTCACGGTAACCCAAAAAAGTAACCAAATGCCTGCGCCTTGTTCTTGCAAGCACAGCACAACTATCTCAGCTTGAAACTCATTCACTCTTTTCATGTTAGCCATTGCTATAGCTTTCATTCTCTTCACTGCAATTCTAGTTCCGTCTCGCAAGTCGCCTTTATAAACCACACCAAAACCTCCCTCACCCAAAATATTGTTCTGGTTGAAATCATCAGTCACTTGTAGAATTAGTTCATATGAAAACTCAACATTTCCCCTAACAAAATTGCAGTTGCTATGCGCCACTAATTCATTCTCATTCTCTTGAATTTTCACTCTTCCTGGCATTGTACGCCTTTTCTTGACATTATACTTAAATAGCAAGAACAAGACAACCGCAATGAAAGTTGACAGCATAACAACACCAACAATCATAAATGGTGATATATGATTACCCCTTTTTCTTGTTCCACTAAAAGTCCCATTAATTGGCCCTTCACTTCCTGAATCTGTATTTATCTGGAGAAAAGAATTTCCGGGCCTACTGATTAGCTCCACCGAAGATGCAAAAGCTGGGATTTTCCCAGAATGATTGTTATTTGACACATCAAGAATCTGAAGCTGAGTCAAGTTAATGAGGGTATCAGGAATGGCACCTCTCAAATTATTATCATTCAGACGAACAATCCTCAAAGCTATAAGATTAGCAACTGCAGAAGATATAGTTCCTGCAAAATGCATGCGTTCCATATTCACAACACTAATCCTGTTCTGTTCATTGCACAAAATGCCTACCCAATTCTTGCAAGCATCATTTCCTTGCCAAGAATCAGATAACCTCTCCGGATATTCTACAGCACCTACAATTTCTAACATTATTTTCACCTGTGGATCACATTGAACGCCAGGATCGCTTACACAAAAATTGTTAGTGTCATTAATAACGTCCACTGTAATATTGGTTGGAAACCCAGGGATAGGAAATTTGATATATCATTCCCAAATTTTGGATCACTTTTTAGTTTGGCCGAAATTTGATATTTAATTTTTGGGTTATGTTTCGGTAATACTCCGGAGACTATAAAAATAAAAAATAAAAAATTAAATTAAATTAAATGAATAAATGAGATTAAATATTAGTAATTTTTATTATTTGATTGAAAGTAATTAAAAAATTAGTTAATGAATTGAGTTATAATTTTTTATTAATAAGTGATTAAATTATTAATATAGAAAATTACTATTTATTAATTAATTGAGTAAATTATTAATTATTATATAAGTTAATTGATTATTTGATTATTAAATAATTTTATATAAGTTAATTGATTATTTTATTATTAAATAATTTAAATTAAATGGATAATGTATTACGTTGAAAGTTTATAAAACTAATTAATGAGTTAAAATTTGTAATATTATAATTAGCATTATCAAATTATTATAATCATTATTATTATCATTAAATAATATTAGTAATATTATTTTTATTAATATTAACATTGTAATTGTTATTATTGTTGAAATTTAATATTACAAATAAGAAAATTAAGTAAATAATAATTATTTTTATTTAAATGATAATTAAATAAATTAATCTCTAAAATATATTTAAATTTGGTTAAAATTTGTTTTAAAATTTAAATAATTCTTATAACTTTATAACTAAAATTAATTAAGTAAAATTTATATTTAATTGAATATTATTAAAATATTTTCGCTGTCATCATGATTATAATAAGTTATTATTTTTTTAAAATTAAGATAAATAAATTATATATTAATTAATTATAATTAAAGAAAAATTATAAAATTATTTTCTTAAAATTATTTAAAATTGATTTAACATATATATTAAAATCTTAAGTGAATATTTTATAAGTAAATTAAATAAATAAGATTAATATTGATTTAATAAATTATTATTATTGTATTTATGAGATGTGCATTGAGTTAATGTTGAGTTTGGATTGGAGGCCCAGATGTTGAATTTGGATTGGAGGCCCAGATAGAGCAAGTGGGTTGATGTTGACTGTTGTGGACTATTTAGAAATATTTACTCTTTTTGTTTTAGGGGAGAATGCTTATATGGGAGACTCTGCTGAAATTTTGATAAAATTTTTAGAGTCATCTATCCGTCCCTATTCTAATAGTTTTTGTTGTCATTTAAAAATAATTTTCAGGTATCTTCCATTTCAGTGAGATGTTCTGAAGAGAATTATTGAATTTTTGAATATTTATGAGTTATATAGATTAATATAATACCTCGTTCTCTTAATTTACGATAATAATTACATTTGCATTATTGCATTGATTGTTTGTACAATGAATATATGTCACTATTATTATCAGCATTAGATCATAGAAGCTTAAATGTGTGTTGATAAATGAGTTGATTGTGTTTGATGTATATTGTCTATGTGCCTGATAGGATTAGAATAATGTGGAATCATACATGATCGGGGGTACGAGTTATGACATGATGATGTTATGCGATGATGAGATTAAGATTGACGTGATGGCGGAGGCATCCTCATACACAGTGTTGTTTATTAGTTGGGTAGCGTTGTTTGGCTACAGTTGTAACGGCGGACCATATATATTAAATTTTAAGAGAAATGTGTAGACTAAGAGAGCTATATAAAGGGGATCAACTCCCCAGTTTGAGGTTTAGTATGGTCCCATTAACTTATTTCTATCCTTGTTTGATTATGTAATGTTGGTTGTCTAGTTGATATTTGCATGATCACTATTGTATGAGAATGATGTATTATATTAATTACTATACAGTTTATTGAGTCGAACACTCATCCATGCTCACTACTTTCCTTCTAGTTGCAGGTTGAGCGTAAAATAAATATTATATTCAAGTCATCATGCCTTTTATCTATCGGCAGGAATTATTTAATTAATTATTTTATTATTTGACTATTTTATCTTATTATATTTTAGAATTTCACATGGTATTTCTTTCTGTTTTTATCTATCTGTTCAGTTCTGTTATTTGGTTGGAAGTATTTGTTAATTGATATCTGATGATAATGATGAGATAAATTAATTGTGCATAATTAGTAAGCTCGTGTGACCTGTTTAAAATAGTAATTGTTGTCACAATTCATTTTTCTCAAGAAATAAGTTGTCAGGCTGACTATGAGTTTTGAAAGTCACTTACTTTTTTATTCTCTAGCGCCGGTCACGTGTCTCAGGTTTGGATTGTGACAAGGTGCATTTTGATAAAAAAATATTAAGAAATAATATTTTTTTTTTCTTCAGAACTTTATATATTTTGTGCATTAAGCTCCTTAACTTTTATTTGATGACATTAAGTCTCTCAATTAATAGAGTATAAAATTACGTATTTAACTGCTATTATAAAAAAATTCAATGTCACCAATTTGAGATTAGTGAGTAAAAGTTATAAAGTTCAGGAGTAAAAAAATATTTTATTCTTTTGATATATGCTAAGTATATTTCAGGACTCAAGTAAAGAATAATGTTGGGATGAACTTGAGAACTAATATACTATCAATTGGGCCCAAGAAGCTTATCACAGCAGCTGTAACAATTGGCATAAGAGCTGCAGTACCTTAAGAAAAGTCAGAAAAGAAAAATTGAATAATCACATAATAAGTATTAGAGGAAAATTAGTTAGTAATTGGTTAGTATTGGATTTAGCGAAGTTGTTGCTACGTTGTATAACAGAAAATTTATATAAAGAACTAATTATAAATGATTAAGCATCATTGAAATACAAAATACAATCGATTTCCCCCTTTCAACCAAGATCTTTCTAACTCTCAGCCTATTCTTTTTTTCCTTGTTTCTTCTTCTTCTTCCTCTATTTATAAGTCAAGTTTATGACAATTTGGTATCAGAGCCTCCAATAGATCAGGAGGGAAATCCAACTATAGCTTCTCTTGTGCAAATGGCAAGAAAGAATAACTTGGTTATTACTAAGGTGCAACATATGCAATTCATGGAGGAACAAGTTCAGGCTATTGATAAGAGAAATCAACAGTTCAGGATGGAAGTATATGAGAATTTTGATTCTCAACATCTAGCTCAAAAGGGGATCTCGATGCATATGGATCAACTACTGGGGATGGTGAAAACATTGGTTACCCAACCAAATCCACCAAAACAACTAGTGCTCCTGTAAGCTCAAATTCACAACAGCAGCCATCCCAAACCACACTACTTAATTACCCAACGCTATTATCCACCTAAATCACACGATTCCAAATCCTCAAATTCAAACCCAACCTTCAGTACCAATTAACAATTCCAGAGAGGGTTCACGCAATCCTGGTACTGGCATCCGTCCAAACACTTCGCCAAATAATCATTTGAAAACAGAAAAAGTATTGGATTTCGATCCTGTGCTTCGGCTTTAGAAAATTGTTAGTTGCTGTGATTTTAATATAACTAGAGTTAGTTGTATCCAAAGGAAGTTAGAAAAAGAATTTAACATCAATTTATCACACAAGAGAGAGTTTTTTAAGAAAGAAATATTGAAATTCCTTGAGACTCTAGATGAAGTTGATAAAAATGAAGAAAAATTGGTGGTCGAGAGTTGACAGGGGAATTCTGGTTCAATAAAGAGAATGAAGTCGCCAATCACTGGTACTTCGTTCACTTTTGCTTCTCTACAAACAACAACAAAAGGTTTTAGTCAAAAGCTTCTAATTGGTGAATGTTTTCTTGGTAGTGTTTACAAAGAAGATTTCCTAATGGGAAGTCAAGGGCTATTAAGAATATCAATAACGCAACACTTTCATTACAGGAGGAAGATGATCTTCTCAAAGCTATTTCAAATATATCTCATGTGAGGCACCCAAATATTGTTTCACTGTTAGGATATTGTGCAGAGCATGGGCAGCATCTTTTAGTCTATGAATATATTGGAAGTGAAAGTCTGTATGATATGTTGCAGTTGGCTAAAGATGACAGTAAAATACTATCTTGGAATGCAAACATTTTAGGTTGCACTATAGTTGTTTGTAAAAATGAAGATGAGAGTCCGGAATTGTATAAACATGAAAATGGCAGTGTTGGTGTTTGGGAAATTGGCGAAAAAAAAAAGTAGAATGGCGGCTTACTCTCCAGCATCTGTCATTAGTGGACAGCTTGGAAGGTTTTAGTTTATATCAACCATGATGTACAAGGATAAAAGCCATGAAGAATTGAGATGGAAAGACTATCAATTAAGTGTTCTTATGAGTTTAAAGGAAAATGAATTTGAGAAGTGGAGAAGACAAAGGAAAAAATTTAAATTCTACTTAAGAACAATTGATGCCTTAAAGATGTTTGAGAAAATGCCAATTAGAAAGGACAAGAAACTCAATGCTTTGCTCAAGGAGAATTTGGAGCTTGTTATATGGAACGTGCAATTGGTTGTGTTGGATTGCAGGTGTATCACACTTAAAAAGCAACAAATACACCAGTTTTTAATTCAATGGGTAAACTTATTCAAAGAAGAGGCTACAAGGGAGGACTTAAACTTCCTTAAACTCAATTCCCTAAATTCTTTCTTGAGAACAAGGAAGCTCTTCATGACGGGTAATGCCAGGACCTAAGTAAAGAATAGTATTGGGATGAACTTGAGAGTTGATATACTGTCAATTGAGCCCAAGAAGTTTATCACAACAGCTGTAACAATTGGCATAAGAACTCCAGTACCTTAAGAAAAGTCAGAATAGGAAAATTGAATAATTACGTGAGAAGTATTGGGGGAAAATTAGTTAGTAATTAGTTAGCATTGGATCTGGTGAAGTTGTTGCTGAGTTTTATGACAGAAAATTTATATAAAGAACCAATGGTAAATGATTGAGAATCATTGAAATACAAAATACAACCAATTCCCCTTTCAATCAAGATTTTTCTCTCTTTTCTCTCTAACTCTCTACTTTTTCTTCTTTCCCTTATTTTTTCTTTTTCTTCTTCTTCTTCTACTTTTCTTCTTCTTCTTCTTCTTCTTCTTCTTCCTTCTTCTTCCTTCGTTTATTAGTCAGGCTCATGACAGTATATTTTTTATATATGTTAAAGTATATTTAATATATGTCATAAAAATATAAAAAAAAATTAAAAATAGTTTTTTTTATAAATTGAAAAAAAAAAACCACATGGTAAAAAAGTGAAATTTTGGAAGAAAAAAATAGCCTACTAATTTTTGTGCATATTTGCTTCATTTTACGAATTTGATATATTTTTTAAATAAAAACACATAAGATGCATATATGCCGCCTCTGAACCTAATATTATCTGTAATATTTAAAACAATTAATATACTCATATTTAAAAAAAATATTACAAATATATATAAAAAAATGTTCATAACACAATAAAATTGAAAATAATATTCATGTTAGAAGATTTTTTTTCTTAAGAGTATGTGCTGTGTCCATTTCATGACATAAAATTTTCCCAATGCATAATAACTAAAATGGCATAAAAAGTTAGTGCATCCCATTTGTTTTTCTTTATAAAAGTTAAGAATGAACATGTAATTCCAGTGCCTCAATAGCATCACTTCAGAGAGTAACATGCTTGTGTTCTTCATTTCCAAGCGGTGGAGAATCAATCAAGAAATTTCCAGCTTCTATTGTAAAAGATCTGGAGGATAATGATAAGTGTTGATCCTCTTTTTCCTGGCCAGCAGGCATCCACTGCTCTACAAGAGATACCAAGACACGGACTACATAAGCCATGTCTGGTCTTCGGAGAGGGTTATCAACAGTGCACTGCCCTGCTAGCTTAGCCACCTCGCTAATGCTCTTGAAAGTCTCCACGTCAAGATTGAGAGTTTGGTCTACTTCGTTCAATATGTTCTTGTTTACTGAAACTATTCCTCGAAATCATGTTACTAAATGCACGTACATCCATCCCTCCTCTATCCTTGTATTATCTATGGCTTTTCTTCCTGTAATCATCTCCATCAAAATCGCTCCGAAGGCATAAATATCCACTTTTCTTGTCACCCTTCCAGTTTCTGTCAATAGGAATAGGGCAGCTTCAGTTTCATTTTCTTATAGGATTCAAGAAATTTTTCAAAAAAAAAAGGGATTTGCCAAGATTTTAATTCCTGATCTCCTATATTATGAGAGGTATTTTGCATAGCGATTTAAAACTTGAAAATTCAACTTCAGTAACTATATACACTTACCAGCATATTCAGGTGCAAGATAGCCAAATGTTCCAGCCACTCTCGTCATCAGAGAATTCTTCACTGCTGGAACTTCTTTAACCAGAACAAAATCAGATACCTTAGCTCTCATATCATCTCCAAGAAGTATATTTGAAGGCTTCAAATCTCTATGAATGAAACTTAAACTCTGCTCAGCTAAGTTGTGCAGGTATTCCACTCCACGTGCCACGTCCAGCGCAATGCGAACCCTCTGCTTCCAGGTAAGAGGGAGCCACCTGCGTTCCTGCCATTCGAACAAATGTTGTGCAAGAGTTCCCTGGGGCATGTACTCATATATCAAGAACCCTTCCCTGCCATATTCACAGTAACCCAAAAAAGAAACCAGATGCCTATGCCTTGCTCTTGTGAGCACAGCTATCTCAGCTTGAAACTCATTCACTCCTTTCAAGTTAGCCATTGCTATAGCTTTCATTCTCTTCACAGCAATTTTAGTACCGTCTTGCAATTCACCTTTATAAACCACACCAAAACCTCCCTTACCCAAAATGTTGTTCTCATTGAAATTATCAGTCACCTGTTGAATTACTTCAATTGAAAACTCAATTCCCCCGACAAAATTGCAGTTGCTATGTGCTACTAATTCATTCGTTTTCTCTTGATTTTTCACTCTTCCTGGCACTCTTTTCCTTTTCTTGACATTATACTTAAATAGCAAGAACAAGACAACCGCAATGAAAGTTGACAGCATAACAACAGCAGCAGCAATAAAAAATGATGATATATGATTACCCCTTTTTCTTGTTCCAGTAAATGTCCCATTAATTGGCCCTTCATTTCCTGAATCTGTATTTATCTGGAGAAAAGAATTTCCGGGCCTAGTGATTAGCTTCACCGAAGATGCAAAAGCTGGGATTTTCCCGGAAAGATTGTTATTTGACACATTAAGAGTCTGAAGCTGAGTCAAATGAATGAGGGTATCAGGAATGGGACCTGTCAAATTATTATCATTAAGGCGAACTATCCTCAAAGCTGTAAGATTAGCAAATGCAAAAGATATAGTTCCTGCAAAATGCATTCGTTCCATATCCACAATAATAATCCTGTTCTGTTCATCGCACTCAATGCCTACCCAATTCTTGCAAGCATCATTTCCTTGCCAAGAATCAGATAATCTCTCCGGATATCCTACAGCACCTGCAATTTCCAACATTATTTTCACCTGTGGATCACATTGAGCGCCAGGATCGCTCACACAAAAATTGTTAGTGTCATTAATCATGTCCACTGCAATATTGGTTGGAAACTCAGGGATAGGACCTTGCAATTTGTTGTTTGATAAAGAAACATTTAGCAAATTTGGAAGTGAGATCAAGGAGGATGGCAAAATCCCTGTAAACCGGTTACCTCTTAGCTGCAAATCAAACAAATTACGGCATTTCAAGAAATCTGGAACTGACCCTGTAAACTGATTTCGGTGGAGCCAAGCTTGACTTAACTGTGTCATCGAAGATAGAACGTTGATGGTACCTGATAATCCCATTTGCTGATTGTTGAGCCACAAGATCCGGATTGCTGACTTTGCAAAAGATGCAGGCAAAGATCCAGCTAAATTATTGTTTGATAGCTTGAGCTTCTGCAATCTGGGAAAGGAGACAAATATGTCAGGTATAATGCCATTAATATTGGCCAGATTTGCCCCAAACGATATCAGATTCACAGATTCAGCAAGATCAGTAGGGATAGTCCAAGGAGCTAGATTGGCATTTTGACTTATGCCCAGGACCTTCAAGCTACTTAGTCCTATAAAGCAGCCGCGAGGGATATTGGTAAAGTTGTTATTGCCTAGGTATAGTTCTTGAAGCAAGCTCAGATTGGCAAGAGAGGGAAGGGGACCGGTGAGATGATTGTGCTGAAGCGAGAGGAATTTCAGTTTTGATAGAGTAGAGAGTTCAGTAGGAAGTGTGCCATAGAGGCTTCTGCGAGCAAGGCGGATGGCGATAACGCGGAAGGAGGAGTCACACGAGATTCCCTTCCAGGTGCAATAGTCAGTGCTGTTACTGGCAAGCCAGCCCCTGTGGGCGAGGGCAGTAGCTAGTTTTAACATGACAGTGGAGTCATCTCCAGCGGTAGTGGTAGAGAAGATGAGAGACAAAAGAAACATAAAGAAGAGAGGATGAACCATTGCATTAACAGTAAATCATGATCTCAAAGAGAGAAACAATCTATATTGTTGTTAAATTACTAAAATGAAAGCATTATTATTTGATAAGCAGGATATTTCAAAGAAAAAGAAAAGAAAGAAAAAGCCTGCCAAACTTAGACTCTGAGCTGTAAGCAATAATCCTTGGGGTACTGCTGGCACCTTGAAATTTCAAGGATAATGACAGAAGCAAAGGAAAGGAAAGGACATAAGATAGAGGAAAATTTGGTTTGATGCGATCCCATAAAATTTTCAATCTCTGCTAAAAATATTAAATCTGCTAAATTTTCAATCTCTGCTAAAAAAAACTATTCTGAGTAGAAAAAAAAAAGCTGCAAGCAATTGAGAAGTTTTGTCAAAAATCAATCAATCTCTATTTTTGAGGGTTCACTCCAGTGCACAAATTAAATAATACAATATAAATAACAGGAGATAAAAATAAATGTGCAAAATAATTGACCTAGACACTGTAATTAATTTTCCTCCATAACAAGGAATTGGTAAGCTAATAAACGAATAAACCTGGCAGGAAAAGTAGACATGTAGACCATCTAATTTTTGACGGCTAATTCAATAAATCCAATCTGGAAAACAATTTCTTAAGTCAAAACTTTAACTCAAAACCATAGACATAAAGAGTAAACAAAGGCACAATTGAAGAAATTCGCTAGTTCTTGTCAGTTCAGGTATTTGATACAACAAAACATTGTAACAGCAGGATAAACCTGTAAAGACCATGCATGAAATCCTTTGTTTTTCCTGAATTGATAATGTTGGAGGAGCCAGCCTAATGGTTGGTTTACATATTTGATTCTTGCCGACAAACATCATGACTCGTTCGAAGGTCCCATTGAGAATGCTTGATTAGACTCATTTACAGAATCTTCATAAGAGAATCAAGCCATGCTGCTTAGCATGTGGACACAAACTTCTCAAGATGGCAGAGCCCATTTACCAGTTCTGAACTTTCTATAGAAGGTGGAGCTCTTTGAGACAACGTAAAAAACTGCATGCACAGTGATCGCATGAGCAAAATCAATAATGCATATGCAAATCACTTCTTTACCAGCACAAAAACTTTTCAAGAAACTAGACGCTGAGTCGCTGACTTGGAGTTCCTGAGATAATGAAGTCATGTTCTTTCAGAACATCATGAAGCGTTCGCTTTTCATTTACTTTTACCCATTTTGAGGAGCCTTTGCCTAGGAAAATTAAACACAGGAAGTTCAGGTAAATAAGCATGTAGTAATGCACATAACAACCACTGCTAATGGACTACCAACTGCCAACTAAATTTTCAAGGGAAAAATGCAGCATGAATAATCAAAGAAACACAATTCAGACCACAATTATTTGCACCAGGAGTGGCTAATCAATAGAATAAAGATTAGTAGCTACAAGGCCGATAAGAGGAGTAAAAATATAAATAGCAGCACCAAAGCTTATGCAAAGAGGAAGAACTACATCTCTAGAAACAGAGGCTACCAGTAAAATAACTGGCTTAATCAGAAGAAATACAAGCTGCAATTGCATTCCAATGCATTTATTCCACAAAGCACGTTGATTAAAGAAAAACACATGTCAGAAGTTGCTTGACATGGAAAGCTGGTTAGAAAAATTACCTGATGAGTTACTATCAAATGAACCCTCAGTTGCATACTTCTCTTCGCTACTTTCTACATTAGCACCTGCAGTCCCTTCTAGCAGATAATGAAGAATTTTAGACTTGGATAAACAAATGTTGGAATCAGCCTGATCAATCAAGAACACAGGAGTTAAAAATTGAACAAGAAAAATTAAAAAGAAGCCACCAATAAAGATACATATGTAAAATTAAAAATCCTGCTATAGACAATGATAACACAATTGGGTATCCTAAATGAAATTTTAGGCAGATAATCACCCCAGAGCCATTATGAGATTGGACAGGCACCCTTCAACATAATGCTCGTATTAACAACTAAAAAAGCCTAAGAGCTTTATCATTCAAAGGCTTGAGGTGTAAACATGAAAGTTGCCTTCTCATATTGGATTATGCTTCAAAATGCACAGGCAGAGTAGCTGAAAATATAGCGTTAAAAGCTATTTCAATAGCAGCATCCAAAATGCCTATACGAACTCACCAGCATAATATTCATGATTTCACTTCATCAAAGTCACTGTTAGGTTTTATTGAAAAAAAAAATGACTTCCTAAAACCTAGCAAGTACAACGAATCTATATCATATTTTATTTGGGAAAACAACAGAAAAAGATACCAGCAATTTAAAATATAAAAATGCTAATAATATACTGGCTTTTTGATTCTCACTTCAGTTTGTGATAGAATAACAAAACTCAGATACTCCTGTAACCAGACATGTCTATATTTTCCATGCACTAGGAATGTGGCATATGCATAGCCCGATAGCCACAAATCAAATTTATATTCAAGTTCACATAACATAGCAATATCATAAATAGAAGGAATTTTGTCAACTAATCTCTTCATGCCAGTCAACAATAACCAAGAAACTTCACAAATATGTTTAATGGTTGAACACATAATAATATAAATTTTGACAGCCAAGGAATTACCAACTCCTGTGTGGCATGACATACCCAAAAACCTTCACATCAATTTTTGATGCAATAAACCTAAAGCTATTCAAAGTAGAAGGCCTTGTCTAAAATAATAAATTACAATTTATAAGAATTAAAAAGCAAATAAATTACAATTGATGAGAATTAAAAAGCAAACAAATAGGACAAATATATCAAAGCTTACCTCGTAGTATAGTTCAATAGCTTCACGAGTATAATTGTTTTCAATGTCCATGGTAATGGTGGACAGCTTTCCGAAAAAATGTATAAAATTAAGGATAGCAATTATTCAAAATGCAATAAATTTAAGGTCAAGGTATACCAAATGTCAAAATTAGTTTGCAAAAAAGATTTAGCATTCAAAATATAAGCATACTAGAAAAAAAGGATAATCATATGTGCAATAAATTTAAAGCCATTGCATATCAACTGTCAAAATTAATTTACAGAAAAGATTAAACATTCAAACTATACGTCAGGATATCATGTCAAGATGTATAGAAAACATATCCGTCTCACAGAAGCCTTCAATAAGATCACTGGACATAACCTCGGTATAAAGAAGAACTGACCAGTAAAGAATTTTACTTTTATCTAATACTGGTTTCTTTAATCCAATAAGTTCTTGAAACATCGCCTTTCCAATCTTGAAGCCTCTATCTTCAATTGCAGAAACAAGGTCTAACAGATAAAGAAAGATGTGAGTCTCTACATTATTATAAATAAATATTTGTTTCCAAGCTGCGAGTATCAAACCTTAGCATCTGATACAGCCTTGGAAACTTTAGCTTCATGCTTATCCTGTTCCATCTTCAGTGAATTTATTTGCTTAGCGAGTTTTTTAAGTTCTTCATTATTTGGATCTTGCTTCAGTCCATTTTCACAATAAGATTTTTCCTCAGCTAGTAAATTCAATGACAAAGATGGCTTTGCAGCTCGATATAACGCCTACTTAAACCAACAGATACAAAATAAAAAATAAAAAATAAAAAAAAAGATCATAAGACAAATTTATATGTTAAGCATGGCTAAGAACATGAAGACAGAAATAACCACCTTGATATTAGTTGCAGATAGCTTAATTGCCTCCTCGGCATCTGTTAGAGCACGTCTATAATTTCCAAGCAATAGATTCACATGGGCTCTATTGTAATAAAGAATTGAGTTTTCAGAGTCACTTAAAGCTTTCTGATTTATGGCCCTTGTGTAACAATCAACAGCATCAGAATAATGTTTTTTACCCATCTTGACATATTTGTTACCTTGCTCCTGAAAAGATAAACATGCCAATCATAAAATGATAAATAGACCAATCAATCGAAGAGGAACAAGGCATTCAAAAAATATGGGTAATTTCAATTCTTCGAAAATTTGATATAAAGCCATAACCTTTAAATTAGTGGTTTTTCCATAGAAAAAGAGGGAAAAACATCACGGAGAGGATAAAAAAGGAAGGCATGTGCTTCAAAGTAAGATGAGTTTTAAGCTATCAACTTTGAATGAGAAAAAAAAAAGAGCATTTTCAATTTTCAAAGACAAAATATATCATGGGAAGGCAATACATGAGTTAGAGCAAACAACCTAATACACGAGAATAATTTCGCTTTAATATATATTACATAGTTGGGTTGATATATCTTGATCATACAATAATAATTGAGAAAAATAATTTAAAAAAAGACTCTCTGTCGTATTTTTTTTAAATTTTATTTTTTTATTATTCTATTTTAATTATTTTATTATAAACTCCATAAAATTTATACTCATAATAAACTTATGATAAATTTATTCACTGTAAATAAATAAAATTCTGATATTTTGATAAATATTTTATAAATTTTGATATTTTAATAAGTCATTTATAAATATAATAAATTTAGAATTATTTTTAATTTTTCTTCTATTTTTATCAAAAACCCATAATAATTATATGCTTATTTCAATTTTTTTTAGTCATTTGACGCATGCACTTACAATCTCAGGAGCATTTGGCTGAGAGTGGAAATTAGAATATAAATAAATTATTCTCATTATTACTATTTAATTGGACAATATAACTCGTATTATCTTAAAAAATAAAATGAATTATTTCATAATACTCTCCTATTAATTAATTTTGATAGATAGAATAATAGAAATCACATTACTCCCATAAAGAAAATAAATCATTCCCTATCAATCAATTGTAATTTCTAGTTAGAATTAAAAATTAAAAACATCTTTTTAAAATAGAATGGAATTAAAATCTATCTTTTTATTTTCAAAATAAAATAAATTTAAGTAATTTAATTTTTTTTTCTAATTATAAATATTTCTAATTTTTAAATAAGTTTAATTTTTTCTTTTTCTTAATGAAATTTAATTAGATTTTTAAAATAAAATATAATCAATTTAATCATTTTTCATAATTTTTCTAATCATAAATCTCTGGATTTTTTAAAATAAAATAAATTTAATTTTTCTAGATAAAACTAAACAAATTTTTTGAATTTATAAAATAAAATATAATAAATTTGATTTTTTTATTTTTTCAAATCATAATATTTCTGAATTTTTTAAACAAAATAAATTTAATTTTTTATACAACTAAACCACGTTTTATTTTTACAAGAATTTAAATAAATTAAATAATGATGTGTTTTAATTATTTATTATGGCATGTTTCGATGGTATTTAATTTTTTTATTCTGATTTCGCTATAATTCAAAAAGTTTCAAAGAGAAAAAGATTTCAATTTCATTTCCAGTTCCAGAATTCGAAACAAATGCCACATTATTTTTAGCATTTTTCACTAGTGACCTTTTAACCATCAACCATCACAATTGAGAATAATTTGAATTTACCGATTGAGAGTTTGAGACCAATGTTTTTTTACTTTGCTTTAAGTCAAATTTTCCCAATTTCAAATTCGGTCCCACATTTAATTGTTTATCAACTGAACATCTACTGATTAACTAGCAACAATCATCCACAATACACTAACATTCTGAAATCCCACTTGAATTACAGCAATACGTTTGTTAAGAAAGAAATTTGGGAATTCTAAGATAAACCCCAAATGCTGTGTCCGAGAATCTACAAATTACAGCCTCAGCTTTTGTTATAGAAATCAGGCCTGTAATTCCTCCATAAACATGTGCAATTTTTAATTAACATTATTTCTGAATCATATTAGAGAACTCTACAACTACAATTTTCCTAGTAAGTAGTAATATTTATGCAGTAGCAATCTTTCCTCAACCTCATGTTAAGGGAAAAAAAGATAGACACATCCCTTTCTATAGGTCTAGGAAGGAGAAACGGTGAAAACATACTTAGGTGCAACTATCAAATAAATGAAGGCACAGCTACTCATTCCAAAATTCCACAGTTTGAAGCAGCTTCCCAGCTGGGAAGCGCAGGAATGTCAGGGAGGGAATTGTGCATTGCTCATGATTATATCTAGAATTCACAAAACATAGAGAGAGAGACATCATAGCAGCCAGCCTCTGTACAGAATCATTTGTCGCATAGAATATTGTACACTTCGTAGTCTGAAATGATTGTACCTATTTATCCGGTTGCAAAGAACTGCAGAATCTAGTTCTAATCCATTTCAATCAGCACTTTAGTGATTGTAGCTACACTTGCGTTAAACCATTCCAAGAAGTTTCAAAATCAAAACAGAGCATACCTGCATCCAAACCAGAAGGCTCAGGAGAAAAGACATCCGGCTCAACAGGCACACAACCTTCTGAGACAACTGCTTCAAATTGCCCTAACAAAAAGCTCTCATAGCCATGGTCGTTGTAGTGGAGCTCAGTGCTTAACTGAGGAATAAACTGCTTAGCTGTCATGGGCTCATTGTTGGACACTGTGCCCTGAAGATGAACATTTTCAGCTGAAATTTGTTGAGTTCTTTGGGTCAAGTTGTTAATCCAACCCAAGTCAAACTCCGGAAAACTCGAATCTAAAACATTTTGAGTTTGATTTCCAAATTGATAGATGTTTTGCCCATCGTTTGGCAGTGGAATAGGCTCACTGAACACCTCAGGTTGAGCGGCCACTGTGTTTACATTCACACTACCAACACTGGGTTGGGAGGGGCTCGGACACGCATATGACTCTGAGATCATGTTGGGTAAGATACCCTGCCACCCAGCAGGATTTTTAATGTTTGCTGTAGCCAATGGAACAGCATTCCGAGTATATTGAGACACTGAAGCACAATTCATATTTGAGGAGCCATACACAGATTGGTTCATTGTCGAAGCATCCCTGGGTCTAACGATTCCTGGCCTTTTAAACATTGTAGAGGAGACAAATTTTTGGCCTCTATCTCGTAAAATGGCATTATTACGTATGCTGTTTGCCTGCTGTGAAACCGAGAAATGCATGAATCTATTTCTACCCTGAACACATCCCGGCTGTCTATTTCTGATCTGACTTGTGACATTAGGAATGGCCATCCTGGCAGAGGAGCAAGCACGAATGGTAGTTGGCCTGCAGACCTGATTTTGTGTTCCTAAGTTGGGTGCCAATTGTACCTCAATGGGTGCAACTTGGTGAACTTGGGGTACTGCCACAGGAAAATGACCTTTAGAAAATTTCAGAACCGGTACAGAAGTATTTTTTCCTAGCCTGAAATTTTCCCGCTGACTTTTCCATATCGGCAGTTTATCAGTGGCATGACAATGGTCAATACTAGAGACACCTGTACCCCAGTGTACACAGGGCGCAAGTGAGTCACAGACATAACAATGACACTGCATTTCAGGAAAGATGGAATCAGAATAGCACAAATTATTAGACTACAAGGAACAAATACCATATCTGTAAGAGACAAACCCAAGTTTAAGAAGGTGACATTACCAAGTCACAATGTGTTTCATGTGGGGTTGCATTGAAAGGAAATTTCGCACAGAGATGGCGTGGATGAGGATAGTCTCTACAAGCAATCTGCAACCACAATAATAATAAAACTAAAACAAGCAACATAAACATAATTACTAGATTTTTTCAATCACAGACATAAGATATAAAGAAGTGAAAAAAGAAAGAAACAAATGGAGAAGCAAATAAAGCAAAGGATTTCACAGCCATATCAAAAAGTGCTCCTCGAATATCCTCAACCAGTGAAATCCATAATTTGCCTGTAATATTAATGCACTCTCAAGTCTCAAGTGCAGCAAATATCAAAGATCTGGAACAGTAGCAAGGCATGATTCACCCGGTTATGCTTCAGCTTCAGCCACATATCACTTTTCTTTGGAGATTTTCATAAATGGATAATTATTTGTGGTCTGGATTTTTGGTATCACCATTAACTGACTCGCATTAAATGTGGCTGATTATCAATAGAACAGTACTCTAGATTGACATATTTGAACTGTCTAAAACATATGAGACTATTTATGACTTATTTTATATTCTCACATGGAGACTGTTTCAGAGCATTCATAAAAATAAATAACCCTGTTGCTACAACATCGCCTTTGAGTTTGTGACAGTTTTCCATGTCTTCCAATTTCCATATACAAGCAAGAATAGCAATTCATTTTTACTGTTACATCTGCAGCCATGGGCAGAGGTCCATTTCCTGTATCAAAACTACGGTGGAGGCACAAGGTCAATGTGAGTTCAACCCTTCTCCACATGGCAAATTCCAATCCATTAAGCATATGCATCATGGCAGATCATGCATCATCTCATTTCTCTTTTGAATTAAAAATAATAAAAGACAATTGACGAATGATCTAATTCATGAGATGATCTACAAGATTTCTGCACTTTGTGATCTGTCATCAAATTCAGATCATATGATCTAGATTATCAAAGATTTCCATTCAGATAGTTGTCAAACCAAACAATGCATCAATTCCACCTACATAAGTTTGTTTGCTTGACTGCAGAAAACCTAAGCTGGTCTACAGAACAACAAACCTATAACATGTAGCAAGTCGCAACTAATCACAATGATCAGTGCAAGTCATACATCTACCAGCATCATTGCAAGCATTCTGCGTGCTCAAAAGAGCTGGATGTAAACGCTCCCAGTATGTCATTGAAACTGGAAGTTCAGCCAATATCATTTCTGATATCTGGATGCATCACATAAGAGCACGTATTAATGTTCTGTTAAAAATATTACAGTGACACTCACGAAAGGGGGAAAAAAGATTACACGTATCAAATAACCACAAAGTAATAGTGATAGAGTAAAGAATAAGGAAAAGCGCTCGAGGTAGGCATTAAGATATCATCTGTCCAAAAGCTCTTCACACATGGAGGCTTGTAAGCATGGAAACATGGATGGGAAACCCAAACATACATAAATCTGAATGTACATACTTGGTGAGTAAGAGCTTATGAATTATTTGCATTTTTTATGAAATTCATTTACAAACCCACATTTTTCATATTTGTTATAAATGGAAATTGATTTAAAATTCTGTATATTTAATCATATGGAATTGGGTATGCTTGATCCAAATTCTACAAATCTAAGCATCGTTTAATCATTTGACAACAGATTTACTCATTGCCCAATGTAATGAATCAACTTTATACCGTTGCCATAATTACACATCTTCACCAAAACATCAACATAAAGAATCCATCTAATAGTTAAATCTCCCAGTAATTAAAACTGCTAGCAACCAAGCAAAGCAAAATTCAATTAGAAAAGAAAAATTTACATTTATCATATTACTCAAAACAAACACAAGCATCGGCCATCCCAAAAATTAAAAAATAAAATAAAATTCTTATCGATTCAAAATAAAACCCAGAAGCGCACCTGTCCCTTTTCTCCAACAACAAGCACATCACCGCCGTCACTAGCCGTCGTCTCATCAACGACATCTCCTGGCTTATCCGGGTCGCCATCCAAAACCACACAATCATCATCCTCAACCTCTTTCACTGGTATCAATGAAGACTTATTAGACTTTAATTTGGGTTTAGGATGGATGTACTCGCCGACCACGACCACCTCATCAGAATCGTTCGTTTCTTTATCGACGATTTCAAGAAGTTGAGTCAACCAATCATGATCATCATCACAGCAACCACGACTAAGTTCATCAAAGGCCGATTCCTCATCGGAGCTGATATCGAAAATGACAGGATTATGCGAGTCCATGAGAAATATCGAAACCGTTTCAAAGACTCAAGCTTTCACATGCGGATTTCAAAGGGGCAAATGGACAAAATTTGGCAATCCCAAAAAAATATTTATGGTTTTCTCATTCTGATGAAAGTTAGGCCAAAAAGGACAATAACTTAGCAGAAATTTAAGAACTTTTTATCAAAAAAAAAAAAAGCTTTTAACAGTTAAAGCCTGGAATCGGAAAGTAAATTAAGGGTTTAAATGGTGAGAAATGGAGAAGACTGACATGAATAAGACTGCATATTGGAGCACGAAACATAGAAAATAGTGAGGGAATGGACGAGTGAGGAAAAACCCGAAACCGGCCACTTGTGTATTAAAAGCAAAGCGTTACTGAAAAGGTCAGGGACGGGTTAGGATGGAATGGAATTAAAAGAAATGTGTGAGGGCAGATATGGAATGGGGAAATTTCGAATAGTCTCGTCCTTAAACTCATAAAATGAGCTGCCAAATAACGTGGCAAATTTGCCATATCATTTTAGAAACTTGCTGTTTTGAACGACATATGAAAAATTAACAATAAAAGTTCACGAATAGATGATTTGACAATAAAAGCCGATGGTGAATTTTACGAGTGGTTTGATAAATTATTTGAAAATTTAATTATTAAAAATATATTTTATAAATATATATTATTAATATTATATTTTATTTAGAAAGTTAATATTATCAAATTTAAAGATATAATAAAAAATTAAAAAAAGTGAATTAAAAAATTCTAACTTAGTTTATTATAATTCAATTTTAATGAAAAAATTTGAGTAATATATAAATTAGAAATGTGTAAATTTTTTAAAATAAATTGAACATAATCAAATCGAATAGGTTTTAATCGGGTTTGATCGATTTATAATGTATATTTAGGTAAAATTATATTTATATTTTAAAAAAATGAATTCTATGGGATGATCGGATTAAAATTTATTTTTTCTTTTAAATCTGAAGCCGGCCAACAAACATATATTATACATATATTTATAATATACAGTATATAATTTGAACCTCACCGAATCGACCCGACTCGCCTTGATTTTTATGTATTTGTATATAAATATATGATTTTTTTATTTTATTTATCACTTAACCCGACTAAAATCAAGCTGATCCGATCCGATAATACTAAAATAAGCATAAATATAAATTTTTAATATTAAATATTAATATGTTTGAAACCAACCCGTTTCAACCGAACCTAAAATTAATTTGGTTTAATCAAAATTTTAAAAAAGATCATATAAGTTCGGTTTAAAATTTTTTCGCTTTGGTATAATTTAATATGGTTGAAAATTTATTTTAACCCGATCGAATTCAATCCGTATATATTTATAATATAAACTATTTTTATAATATATCTTTTTTATTTTATCATATTTTAAATTAAAAATATAATTATTTTTTTTATATAAAATTTTTTAATTTTTTTAGTAAAATAATTTTTTTTATTTTTTAAGTAAAATATTTATCAATTAGTTGATAAAGATTAACAGATTTAATATTTTATTTTATATAAGTTATTTATAAAAAAAATATAATATTTTTAATAAAAATTATTTAAATAATTTTTTAAAAAAAATTAATACAGTAAAACGCTCCATCAGTCAATTTTTCGTGGACAATAAGTGAAATTTCTTGGATGTGGAATATAATGAAAATTGAATGAATTGCACCGTGCAAATTAGTGGGAGTGGAAAATATCCCCGAAGGTGGGCTTCTGGATTGAGTTGGGTTAAATTAATGATGCAGTCCACACGCTACGATGCCGTTCCGATTCTTCCGAAGAAGGTCACGAGTAAACTCATTTGTCTCTCGTTGATTATTAATTTTGTTACCATAATTACAAGTTATTGATTAATATTACAACAAAATAAACTTCATTAAAATTTAAAATTTAAAATTTAGTTAAAGTGATAAAAAAAAATTTTAAAATTAAATCTTCAATATTTTCTCTCTCAATTTTTTTCTCTAACCTTTTTTTTAAAATATTATTGTGTTAGTCATCGCTGATCGAATAAAAATCAACAATATTTTTTTTTGTGGATCTTATGTTCAATTATTTTTATTATTTTTGCTATTCCTTGATTTAGTAAGTTTTCTTTCATGGAATTATTTACTGTGTCTTCTTTTATAAAATTATTATGCTATATTAGATCTTAAAATTTTTAAAATTAATTTTTTTAAAAATTTAAATTATCTTGAATATTCAAATAATAAGATTTATTCAAATATATGAAAATTAGTTTATCATAATAAATAATTACCAACAATATATTTTTTCCATGAAGGAGCTGCACAAAAAATAGATCATTGTATATAATGTTTTGGCAAAAAAATGGAGATTGTTGGAAAAAATTGAAATTAATTTTTTTATTTTTATATTTTTAAATATAAAAAAATAATTTTCGTTCATGAAAATAAATTATATGATTAACAATAAACTAAATATAAAATCTTAAAAACTATAAAACATATTTCTGAATCCAACTAAATAATTATAATCAATAAAATAATTTTTTACTTTAATGCTTCTTTATCTGTGATTTTATATTTTTATTTTTAAATTAATATATGTTTTTTATTAAAATGAATGAAAAATCACATTTTTTAAGTAAAAATTCACAAATAGATCTTAGTTAAACATGAATATATTTCATTAAAAATTAATTAATACTGATTTTCTTTATATCAAATTCAAAATAGATTCCTTTTTTTCTAAAAAAAAGGATAGAAAAAGGACAATGATAAAAAAAAGAGTGATAGGAAAATATGTAGTCCTACTTAAATAAATAAAAAATAATATAAAATCCACAAAAATATAAAAAATAAAGTTTATATAATTGACTTCAATTAATTTAAAATAAATGTTTAATTATCATTGTGATATTAACATTATTTTAATTGTATGGCCAAACATAATCTAATAATAAATATATTTTAAAAAAATACAAAAATGAGCCTAAATAATTTTGGATATCTCATATTAGACTTTTAAATTTTTTTTTTAAAATTTATTTGTGACTTTAAACTTTTAAAAACAAAATAAATTGGACCTTAACTTAATTAAAGTTGAAACGATCATTAAATTAGGATGATGTAACATTTTGCGGGATTCATTATCACTATTTAAAGAATTTCAAATAAAAAGACTAAATATAATTTCAAAGTATTTTTATATTTCAAATTGAATATCAAAATTTTTATGATGAATTATTATAAAAATATATATGTGATATTATTATCAATATTTTTAAACTAATATAAATATTTAAACCATCAACCATAATATTTAATAATAAAAAAATATGAAGAGAAAATATATAAAATATATCAAAATTTATTCATATAATAATTTATTTATTTATTTTATAATATTATTTATTTATTTATTTATTATATTTACATAAAATCTTTAATGTATAAAAATTTTAAAAACTTATAGAAATTATAAGTAGATTGATAAGTCAATATTAAAGCCTTTGTGTGAATAAATTAAATAAATAAATTTTATATATTTTACTTATTTTCTCTTTTAATTTTTTTATATTTTTATTATTAAATATTATAATTGGTGATTTAAATATTTATAATAGTTTAAAAATATTGATAAGAATATAGTACATATATTTTTATAATAAATCACTATAAAAATTTTGAATTTCAATTTAAGATATAAAAATATTTTAAGATCATATTTAATATTTTTATTTAAAATTTTTTAAATAATAAGTCCCATAAAATATCATATCATTCAAATTTAAATGAATATTTTAACATCCATTAAATCAATGTCTAATTTTTTTTTTGTTTTATTTCGAAAGTTTATGATTACAAATTAATAAAAAAAATAAAAAAGTTTAAAATCTAATATGATATATCTAAATAATTCAAAATTATTTTTATATCTTTTTTTAATATATTTTTTTCTGATTAAATCTATATTCGATTTTTTCTCTGATATTATAATGTGAATTTTTCTTGTTTATCGAGAGACTTTTTTCGCTCAATGAAATGAAATGAGCCTGAACTTGCTTTCGAAGTCATCCACGGGGGTCTTCGCTGCTTCTTTTCTTCTTTAAGAAAGAGACAGGTCTTGTCAACTAATTAGTCAATGGAGTCTTATTTACTTTTAATCAAATTATAATACAGTGTTAAGTGTGTATTTTCTAGATATATTCATATTTAATTTTTACTCTTTTACATTATAATGTTCGAAAAAAATTATAATTTAAAATTTTTATTTTATATTTATTTAATTTAACGATTGTAGTCAATTATTAATGGTTTTTCGATTACTAAAAATGGATTAATATTTTCAATAATTAAAAAATATTAAAATTTAAATTTTTTTTTACACTTTTTTATTTTAAATTAATAAATATATTTTTATGTACGTCAAAGCATAACTATGTGGTAAATATATTTTTTATGAAGTTAATATATTTTGGATCAATTTTTCCATTTTAATATAATATTAAAAGAATAAATATATTTTTATTTTATTATAATTAAAAATTTAAATTTTTATCTAAACTATAAATTTATTTTTTATTATTTTTAAAATGAAATATTTTTATTAAATACTTATAATAAATAATATTAAAATGTAATATAATTTAAATTATTAATTAATTAATTAAAATAATAAATAAATTATATTTTAATCTAAATAAAAAATATTTCTATCAATTTTAAAAAAATAATATAATAACTCCATTAAATTAGCAATAACATAAAATAAACCTTAAAAATATTTCATAATGACATAGCTTGATAATAAAAAAGCCAAATAGCACTCCATCTCTTCTTTTGATTGATTCAAAAAAGATTTAATATATTATTTAGGCAAATTTAGTTGGAGTTTTATCAAAAAAAAATCTCAAAAAATAAAAATATTTTAAAAAATACCCACTTTTTTATTTTAAAAATACTTTTTTTAAAATTTTTAATTTTTAGATATATATTTTCAGTATTTATTTAGCATATTTTAAGATGAACTATGTTTTCAGAGCAGACTTATAATAGAGTCAATGGGAGCCCAAGCCCCACTAACATTTGCTTTAACGTTATATATAGAAAGAGAATTTATTTTTATGATAAGAGTAATATATCATTTAATAAAAATTAACTTTGTGAATTGATAGAAAAATTATATGCTTAGAATTTATAAATTTTACTTTCAAATTAATTGATATGACCCCTACTATTGAAAAATATATTGTTTTAAATTATAATTTTTTAAAATTTTTCTACCTCTCTCTTGTTTAATTAATTTTTTCATATATAAAATGTAACTATAAAATTTTTTCTAAGCTAGCTCTTTATTCTTTTATCTCTCTTGTCTCTCTCTACAATAAGTTCTCAATTTTATTTTTAAATTTTATAAAGTTCTATATCATTAAATTTATTTTTTTTATTTTTTTTTCTCTCTATATATGTAAAAGTAAATATACTCAAAAATTCATATTTAGAATTATAATTGCATTGAGTGGGTTGGAGATGGAAATTTTCAAATTTAAATTTTTTTTTATATTTTTTCTTATTAATTTACATTTTTGAAGGGAGCTAAAACATATTATTAATTGTTAAATTTATTATTTCAAAATAAAAAATAATAATTTTACAATAATTATGGCTAATAAAAATTTTAAAAATATATGTTTAACAAAAAAAAAAAAGCCCCTATTGATTGTAAATTCCGTGTTTACCCCTAATTCGGTATATATTTGATATATTAAATATATTAAAAAGGTATTTTAAAAAAATAAAAAATGTTTTGTACGGTGTAATTTTCTTTTTAGGTACAATGATTTTTTTTTTATATTTATTTTAAAAAAAGTAGACTAAAAAAATATTTTTCTTGGGTGGGCTCATTGATTAGATTAGGCTGAACAGAAAAATAAGGCTGGAATTTGGTTGGCCATGGGCTCGCAGACCTATGAGCCCATTAGAGCCCAAAACATTACATTCGGTCTATCTAAGACACGATTGTGTTATAAATTCATTGAAAATCGAAGGTTCATAACAGTGAATCAACCAAGGGAGCCCAAATTGAATAGTTCAATTACGTGAATTTTTAGATTTTTTCATCCAACGAGTCTAAATCGAATTGAGTAATTTTTAAAGATTTATTCGAAAAATAAAATTATTATAAAAAATGCTTTTTTTTTTCTTTCAAAAACATATATTTTTAAGTTTTAATTTAAAAAATATCTCATCTTAGAGATATACATGCAATATATATATCAATATATTATTAGAGGTACATTTCATTTTTAAAGGTATACGATTAAGATGTACCAAAATATTTTTTTACTATATATTTAATATAGTAAGAGTATTTATATAGTATGTTTCAATTTTACTCAAAAAAAAAAAATAGTATGTTTCAATTAAATTTAAAATAAAAATCTTAAAAAATATGGTGTATTTAAAAAAAAGTGAAATACCATATAATAATTTTGCTCAATATTTTAAATCAAATATAAGTGCTATGACCAACTTAAACTTTTAAAAATATGATAAAATTTGCTCCGCAGCATAAAAAATAAAATAAATAACTGGTAGAATTTATGGGTTTTTATTCTACTTGATGTGAAATACCCAAAGGAAAGGAAAATGAAAAGGTTTTACGGAAACTAAAAGCAATAATCTTTTATTCTTTTAATATAAATGTTGCGCTATGACTTCCATTAAAATAGATTCATTTCTTGCAAAATAATATGATGAAGTCCATTTAATTGTTCATCGTTTTTTGCTCTGTTCATCGTTTTTTCTTCTCTGTGGCAAGTTTTAGGGTTTGCTCTATGTGGCAATAGTATCATTGTTTTTAGTGTTTTCATTCCATCCTGTCCCTTTCTCATGGATTTACCCATAGAGGAAGTTCCTAATGGAGGAGATGAGGAGGCCGATCTTGAAGTGGAGTCAGATGAGGAGAACGTGGAACCTATTGAAGAGGAGGTTGTAAACAAATATACTTTGATAGGTAGAGTTGTCTATGATAAAAAGGTTAATTCCAATGCCTTAATGTCAACTATGCCAGGGGGAAAAGGTGTTTTTATCAAAAACTTGGGTCTATATCTTTTCATGTTTCAGTTTTTTCATGTTGTTGTGTAAGAGTATTGAATGGTGGGCCTTGGACTTTTTGGAATCAACTCATTATTTTGCACCACCTCAAGGAAGGAGAAGACCCTCAGAATATAGAGTTTAATCATTTTGATTTATGAATTCAAGCTGTAGATCTCCCATTGGTCTTTTCAATGATAAAGTTGCACGACAACATGGTAATTTTTTGGGGGAGTACAAGGAACACGCGTTTAGAGGGAATACGGCTATGGGGAATCAACTGATGAATATTAAAGTGTGCATGGATGTCAGGCATCCTCTTAAACGTTATAAGAAGTTATCTCGCAAAGGTGTCATTGTTGCTACTGTTAATTTTTGTTATGGAAGATTACCCATCTTCTGCTTTTCTTGTGGTTTGATTGCTCATTCTAATTAATCATACATTTGTGCTAAGTATTACGAGGAAGCAGTCGTAGACAATCTAAAGCCATGGGGTGGGTGGCTGAGGGATGTCACTGCACTGCCAATACAAGAGAGGAATGATCAATGACTAAGAAATCGGGATGGTTCATATCTAACAGATATGGTTGATAGTTTACAAATTTTGAATTTGAATTATGGAAAATCATATCTACAAGATATGGCTAAAAGTTTCGTATCCTTCAAGATTGTTGCTATGGGAGCAAATAAGGAAGGTGATTCCTCAAATCACGACGCTGACAATGCTACATTGCATGGATATGGGAAGGGTCCATGTAGTAATAAGGAGACTGACAGGTTTGCATACTATGAAGTAATTACAGATGAGGTGGCTATTGATTTGGAGGACTTAAAAAAATGGCAGCATTTAGGGGAAGTTGTGGAAGTTAATAATGAAGGTTATGATAATGGCGGTAATCTTTGTTTAACCAATTCTTCATCATCCATTGATTTTTAACCAACGATGGGTCTTGGAATATAGGCTCACCGATACCAATGAAGCTTATCAGTTGGAACTGCCGGGGCCTAGGTAATTCCCGTGCAGTTCATGTATTAAAGGAGCTTGTCTCCTCGAATAAACCCAATTTTTTATTTTTAATTGAAACGTTAGTTCATGTACAAAAGATTGAAGAAATACGAGTTCAGTTGGGCTTTGATGGTGCACTTGCAGTGGACGGAATTGGTGGAAGAGGTGGTCTAGCATTGCTATAGAAGGCTAGAGATTTTGTTCGTATTTTGGGTTACAACAACAATTATATTGATACTGAAATTATCTCATATGGAAGGACTACTTGGAGGCTTACGGGTTTCTATGAGTTTCTATGATATTATACAATTAGCTTTATTATCTTCTTTGCCTTGGAACTGTATAGGTGATTTCAACAACATGGTCTCTTCATCTGATAAGCAAAGAGGTATACCTCATCCTGAAGCTCTTTTAAGAGGTTTTTCTGATTGTATTAATAGTTACTCTTTATTTGAACTGCCTCTTTTTGGTTTTGAATTTACCTGGTTTAGAAGAATGGGTCATGATGATTGTGTGATGGAAAAATTGGACTGGGCATTTGTTTCTCAGAGTTTGTTAGACTTGTTTTCCTATAGTAGACTATCTAACTAGGTGGCTGGTATTTCTAACCATAGTCCAATTCTACTTGAAGCGGGCTTCGCTCCTCCTCGGCCTAGTTTAAGAAGATTAAAATTTGAAAATAAATGGTTATTGGAAGAAAGTATTAATGATATTGTTGCTAGAGCTTGGTCTGCTCAACTACAGAGAGATGTTTTGGACCGTATTCATTCTTGTGGAGATGCTCTAACTAGATGGAGTCATACACTTACTGGGCAGTTTAAGCCAGATATTCTTAAAGCCAAATAAAGTCTTGAATTTGCAAGAAGTTTATTAGCTGGCAGCGAGAAGTTTATGAGGTTATCTAAGGAGTTTGATTTGCTATTGCAGAAAGAGGAAATTTTTTGGAAGCAAAGAGCAAAAATCCATTGGCTTAAAAATGGTAACTCCAATTCTCGGTTCTTTCATGTCCATGTAAATTCTAGACGTCGAACCAAGGCTATTACGACATTAACAAATAGAAATGGTGATGTGGTGACAAATTGGGTTAATATGGCATCTATTGTCCATGGAAATTTTGATAATTTATTTCCTACCTCGCATGCCGGTGGTTTTCATTATTTTTACTCCTTACCAGCTAGAGTGTCTTAGGAGGATAATGAATTTCTATTATCTCCTTTTAGTGCAGATGAATTTAGAAGGGTTATTTTTCAGATGCACCTTGATAAGGCCCATGGGCTAGATGGGATGAATCATGCATTCTTTCAAAAATTATTACATATTGTGGGTGATGAGATGGTGAGATGTTATATCTCTTGGATGAGCCATGGTAACTTTCCTGCTCAATTGAATAAAACAATTGTGGCGCTTATTTCGAATATTACTTGTCCTATGAATCTGAAGGATTTTCGGCCCATTTTACTTTGTAATGTGATTTATAAAATCCTTGCAAAAGTTCTAGCTAATAGACTGAAAATTCTTTTACCCAAAATTATTAGCCCTTTTCAATATGCCTTGGTAGGCTAATTACGGACAATGTAATGATTTCTTTTGAGTTACTTCACCATATGAAAAGAAAGACTAAGGGTAAAAAAATGTGGAGTAGCTTTAAAGGTTGATATCAACAAAGCTTATGATAGAGTTAATTAGGACTTTTCGGCAATATATGATGCTCAAGCTAGGCTTTGATAGGTGTTGGGTGGATATGATTATACTCTGTGTCACTTCGATTCATTATTAGATTTCTTTTAATGGTGAGATGGTTGGTTCAATTTACCCTAGTCGTGGTCTCATATAGGAGGATCCTCTCCATATCTCTTTATTCTTTGTGCAGAAGGTCTTTCAGAACTGTTTTGTAGAGCAGAAGCCAGAGGTGATTTATGTGGCTGTCATATCATCAGAAGCAATATCTGCCCTACTATTTCACATTTATTTTTTGACAGACGATAACTTCTTTTTTAGAGCCTCAAAGGAGGAAAGTGTTGTTGTCAAAAGCATTATAGAGATTTATGAGAAGGCATCAGGGCAGGCCTTAATTTTCAAAAATCTAGAATTTTTTTCATTCCTAACACTGCTGCGGAGACTAAGAGGGTTGCTATAGATATTCTTGGAGTTCATACCCCTATTGACCATGGGAGATATCTTGGGCTCCCTTCCCTGATTGGTAAAAAGAAGAAATAAGTGTTCTCATACTTTAAAGAAAGATTGCATTTGCGCATTTCTAGTTGGAAAAATAAACTCTTATCTTGTGCGGGTAAGGAGATACTTTTAAAGACGGTGGCACAGTCTCTACCCATTTATTGCATGAGTGTGTTTCTTCTTCCTATTTCTACTTATGATAAACTCTAGAGAATGATGAATTCATTTTGGTGGAGAAATTATAATTATGGTCGTCGAGGTATTAATTGGTTGGCATGGATAGTCTTTGTATTGCTAAGAAATTTGGAGGTTTGGGATTCCGTAATCTTCATGGATTCAATTTAGCTATGCTTGCTAAATAATGATGGAGATTATCTCTGATCCTAATTCTCTTCCAGTAAGGATCTTCAAAGCTAAATATTTCGGTGACAAGAATTTTTTAGATGCTGGTTTAGGTAATAACCCTAGTTTTATTTAGAGAAGTATTGTTTGTGCTAAAGATGTGCTAAAACTTGGAATCTATTGGAGAGTGGGGGATGTATCTCTCATTATTGTAAGACGTGATTATTGGCTGATGTCAGATGACAAATTTTATCTTGATCCTGATCCCGTTGAGTTACCTGTTGACATGACTGTTAATGATTTAATGCTACCAGGTCAGTTAATGTGGAATCAAGTAAAATTGTTGAGTTGTTTGGAGCTCAGGTTACCTCAAATGTTCTGTCTATTCCATTGAGTAACAGTAGAAGGAATGATTCTCGTATTTGGCATTATACGAAGGATGGATGATATTCAGTAAAATTTGGTTATTTACTTGCTATGAATCATCTATTTTCTATAAATGCTCATGCAATAACAGAGAACTGGAACAAAACTTTGGAAGTTGGATATTCCTCCAAAAATTAAGATGATTTTGTGGAGGGCATTATGCAATATTCTTCCTACTCTTTGGAGTTGATTAATAGACGAGTTGATGTTGCTTCTGCTTGTGTGCGGTGTAATCAATCTGAACATGTTGATCATATTCTGTTAAGATGTTTGAAAGCCGAAGAATGTTGGCATGCATTATCTTTCAACACTAACTATGGTTCTTTTGGTTATTTTTTCTCAAAATTATTTAAGGATAGTAACCCAGCAAGGGCAGTGATTGCCTCAATGATAGCTTGGAGTTTATGGCATTATCGAAATCAGTCGATTTGGAATGAGGTGACTGCAACTCCATTGCAAATTCTGCCTACAGCTCATACCGTTTGCTCTAAGTGGGAGATGTCCAGACGTGTTGATATGAAATTATTGGTTCAAGCAAACTCTATCAACAGCCGTTCTAGTTGGATAAAACCTAAAGCTGGGCGTCTTACATGTAATATAGACGCTATTGTCTTTGAAGCTGAATGGAAGACTAGGTTTTGAGCTGTTATTAGAGATTATGAGGGCATATTTATAGCGGGAGTCTTTGGCCATTTTAATAACTCCTTTGATCCTAGAATTGCAGAAGCCATTACATTACGAGAGATGCTTTCTTGGATAAAGGACAAATCTCTAGTGAATATAGATCTTGAAATGGATTGTTTGAATTTGTTCACTGCTCTTAATACTAAGTCAATTGGACTTTCAGAATTTGATGGCATTGTGCTTGATTGTAAGCTAGTTAGTTCCTCTATTAATGCTTTAGCTTTCTATTGGGTTAGTCGATTTGCAAACTTAGCTGCTCATCCACTTGCAAGAGTGGCTAAATTTTATACAAGTTTTATTATATGGTCATCTTTTCCTAGCACTCTTTGTTATGTGTTTGGATGCTGATTTGATTCAAAGGGAGAAGCAAGGATCATAGGTTTGGGTGTATGGGGTAGGTTTATTGACCTGAGATTTTAGAGATCCTTTGTTTCTTCTCTGTTTGTTTTTCTTTTCCTCTTTTTGATTGAATTGATTTTATGCTTCAAAAAAAGCAATAATCTTTTAATTTTTTAAAATTTAAAGTCATTAAAATAAATTTTTATATGAAAAATGGTGCTATTTTCATAATTTTATAATATCATTTTAAAAGTTTGATTATTGATTAAATTTTAATATTGCAATTTTTATTTATGTATGTTCATAAAATTTTTACATATTAACTATTAGATTCAAGTTGGTCAAATAAAAAAGTATAAATTTTGTTTTAAGAGTAGTTGTTCTTCATATTACTTAAAAAAATAAAATAAAATGTGACTTCAAATTAGGTGAATTAGTATAACTATTATTTTTTTTTTTCAAAAATAGGGCAGTAGCTTAAAGGAAAGGCACAGATTTTACAAAATTTCATGATAATAGTTGTCCTTTGTCCTCCCACATGTTCTAATATGAATTAGGACAAAAATTCCAAGTGGTCCATATAATAAGTAATGAAATAGTTGTGGTGTGGTTGGTTGTTAGGCAAGATAAGAGATATCAAACAAAATAGCATTGTCCTATCGCACGTATTTTATACCCTACCAACCACCTTGTATGGACTCTTCTTCTTAATTTCATTTTTGTTTGATTGGTAGACCAACTTATAATTGAAATTTGAGGTATACCCAATTTGTTTTTTTTTATTAAAAAATGAAAAATAATTATTTAAACTTGAATTTAAATAACATATAGATATCTCTTAAACATAAAATGCACAATTTTAAGAAAATTTTGTAAGATGTAACATTTTATAAATAGAAAATTTTAATATAGACCGAGTGTATATATACATAATTGATAATTAATTATCAACAGAATTATAATAAAAAAATAACTAATTATATTTAATTATTATTAGTTGAGTATATATAAACTTGGTACGTGATAATATTTTCCTTTATAAATATATGATATTAGTTTGTGAATTTTATTTTGCAATGATCGCCTATATTATTTTATTAATTTTAAAAATCAATAATTATTTATGAAATCTATTAATAGTATATTGAAATTATATTGTAATTTTCATCTTAATGTATTGAAAATAATAATAAAAAAAAGAGAATATCTAATTTTCTTCTTAGTAAAATTGAAACATATTTAGTTCAAAAGAAGCTACTTGAAAAAATATATATCAAAATCAGTCACCTTAATATAATTATAGTCCCATCATCCGTCCCTACATTAGTTGAAAATGGCATTTAGCTAATGCATGCCAAATAATAACAACTACCAATTGTCTATAAAAAGAGATATTGCATGTTCATTTATATGGGTTTTCCCTTTCTCAACATAACTACTTTCCCATGTTCAAAAAAAAAAAAAAACATAACTACTTTCATTAGATTAATTGCTCACATCAATCATGCAAATGCATGGTTACCTATAAAGATTCTGGCTTTCCCAACTAACCCCTTAATGATTTTTTTTTCATATTTAATTTAATGTTAATTAAATTTCTATATAGGAAAATGTTAAATTTATCACAATAGCAAGAATATCAAGTTATATTTTAGAATTTTCTTTTAAACTAAAAAATATATATCATATATAAATTTTCATAACACTATTGATTAATAAAATTTAAAATATATTATTGGTATTCCTTATTTTAAATTGATTCTTTAGCATGTAAAAAAGTAACATATAATTTTCTTATTATTGTGCATACACAGGGTAACAGATAGTCTTCAAGTTCATCTCAATAATGATATAACTGGAGTCTTCACAAAAATAACACAAAAAAAAAAAAATTATCATATTTTTAAAAAATATTTTCAAATTTACTATAATTTATAAATTTTTTTTATAAAAATATCATATTTATATAGTTTACTATGAATTTATTTTGTATTTATTATGAATTTATTATATATTATTATGAGTTTATAAATTTACATAATTTATTATGAATTTATTGCAAAATAACTAAAATATTCATAATAAAAATAATTTTTTTTATAAAATATAATAGAAAATATAATTTTTCCTCCATCGTCGTCTAATTTATAGTCAATACTCAAGGCTTACCTTCCTTTGTACTAAAAAAGTCACTGCTTTTTTTTTTTTAATTATTTGTAATTTTTGACAATTTATTTTATCACTTAAAATGCATTATTTGATTTCATTATTTGAAAACAAAAATAAATTCATAAAAGATTATTGTGTTTTAAAAGAATTTAATATATTAAAACCAGTTAATAATTAATGAAAAGATTAGTAAAAATTCTTTTAATTTTGCAAATTTAAAAATGGTTTATAAGGCTAATAAAAATTTATTACATAACATTACAAAATTTTTGTATTTTTTAAAATTAAAACTTTAATATTCAATAGCAAATAGCAAGCTAAACTAAAAAAAAAAAAAGAGAAATGGATTAAATGTAAGTAATTTTTCTATTCCACTAAAATTACCGTCTTTATCCCGTATATATTTATTAAAAAATAATTAAATCTTAAAATATTATATAAAATTAATTTAAATAGATTAAAATATTATTTATTAATATTATATTTTTATTTTATTAGCTATGTAATTAATAATATGGACACAATTAATTTTTTAATTATATAAAATAATAATTTAAAAGGAATAATTTTTTTTTCAAATAATTTCAGCAAAACAGCAAAACAGGCAGTAATATTTAATAATAAGCTGTAGAGTATTATATTGAAGTTTCAATACTTATGCTCAAAAAACAGTTTCAACACAGTAAAAAAAAATCACTGATCGAGAAAAAGGACGGCTATAACTTGTAAGCATTTGCGACCCTCGGATGGTTTCGCGCAAATCATAATTCTTCTGTGAATTTACTGTTCTACTGCTCCACTTTGCGTTTACCAAACGCTGCCCTGGGTTTAAAAGAATAAAGTGACCACATCAATAAATAGAAATTAATTAATTAATTAATCAATGTCACATGTAAATTACAATCAATTATTTACCTATTTTTATCTTATTAAATTGCATACAAACTATGTCAATGCCAAAGTTGTGACATGTCAATTCAATAATAAAGTGGACTACTATAGCCAAGTTACTTGTTATATTTTATTTTATTATATTATTTAATTTATATATTTTTAAAATATTTTAATTTCATATAAAAAAATATTCAATTTAATATTACCTTTTCATTATTTTGAATTAAATAAATATATAGATAGTATTAGTTATATATATATATAAATCAATTTCAAACATAAAATAAATATATTATATTTATTAATATTTTAAATTTTAATTAAAACTTATAAAAATATGATAACATGCATAATAAAATTACAAAAATTAGTTGATATATGATTATTTTTTAAAAAATTATTTGATATACATAGTTTTTTTAAAATAATTTACAAAGTTAATTTTTATTATTAAAGTTATTTATTAATAATATTTTTATGCTAACAATTTATTAATATTATTTTTAATTAAGAATTTCTTAAATTTTTTTTATAACCATCAAAATATAATTTAAAATTTTAAAATATATACCACACTCAGATTTTAAATTCAAATTTTACATATCAATTTTTATCAATAAAAAAATTATATGAAAGGAAAAATAAATTATAGTAAATATTTTACTTTGACCGGCACTGTCAAACCACAACTGCTAACTTAAATTTTGTGGGCAAAAGAAATTGTCAGTTTGTTTTAAAAAAATTTTGTCGCCTCATCCAAATCCTAAATTGACATGACATGATAGGATTTCATCTAACGCGTGCATGAAACGCTATCTGAGAGGGAAGTGAGATATTCCTTTTTTTTAAAAAAATAAAAAAAATCCTATTATAGGGGGACCAACACGTTAACAACATACATATATAAAAGCAAAAATCCACAAAGGTAGGAGGGTGGAGCCCACATGTAAATTACCGGTTCATTGTAAGGTGAAAATGTGGTCTTTTCAATGCACGCGACACGTTGAACTTCAGAGTCAAATCAACTTTATCGTTAGTGGAAGTTATTACGTAACTAATTCACTTATTTTATTTTTTTATTTTAATTATAATATAAAATTAATATACACAAACTAAAAAAATAATTAATTATTATAAATTTTTTATAATTTATTTAAATATTTTTTTTATATTTTTTACTTAATTTATTTTTTATTAATTAATAAAAATAATATTAAAATTTTTAATTAAAATTTTAAAAAATAATACTTAAAATAAAATAAATTTTTTTTATATAACACTTTAACCGAAACAGAAAAATTATCTACTCTTTAATAATAATATTTAAAAAAAATTATTCTGATTTCTGAAAAAAGACAAAAGAAAAATTTTAATTATTAATGAGTTCTACTATATTTTTTTTTATGTAAATTACCTCATTTCTTATCTTCTTAATTATTTAATGATACATAAAATTATTAAATTAAAAAAAACTTTTCTTTGGCATATGATGTTACTGATTCATAAAAAAAAATTAAATCATATTATATTAAATTTAAAATCTTTTAGATATATATATTTATATAACTCTAAAAGTAATAAAGTTTGTATAATTTTATGTCGTTTTATTAATTTAAGAATTATTTTTTTAATTATATTAAAATATAATTAATGAAAAATTTAATTAAATTAGTTACTAATAATGAATTGAATAAAAATAATAATATGTTATTTTATAAACATAATAGTAATTATGCATATTTAATTATTATTCATAAATTTATAATAAATCTGATAAGATATCATATATATACATGTATGGTTATATATTTCATATAAACATCAAATTAATGATAATAAATTTAAAAAGATATATCAAATATGTAATTTTGTATTTCATATAAACATTAATTTAATGATAATAAATATTTGTTTTTAATAAATATTGAATTAAAAATTTAATTTTTATTAAATATTAAAAGTTTATTTTAGTATTTTATGAATAAAAATATATTTTTTTTATATATTATGGCCTTTACCATAATTTTTCATGAGTATTATCATTATTTATATCATCTAATTTTTATGATAGATGGTACCAAAAAACAAAAAATGTCATGATAAAATAAAAATTTATGATTTTTATTTTTATTTTTATAGAATTGAAAATATTTATAAAATAAAACAAGTAATTATTTTTTGTGAAAAAATAAAAAATTTAAGCTGAGGGTAAATTAGAAAATAAAACTGAGTTGTCTTTTCCTTTTCTTCTCTGTTAAAAAACAGAGTTCGCTCAAATACAATACATCTCCTTCTCTGATGTGTAACTTCCTCTTCTCTTCTATATTTAGCAACTCTCTCTCTTTCTACTACTTGCAGAACACAAGCCAATAGCCTTCAAGAAAAAAGAAAAGACCAAGAGAGAGAAACAAGGTTATCAATATTATCATTGCCAATTTTTGAGCAATTACTTTTCAAAATTCCAGCATTTAATTGCTTTTTCGTTTTCAATTAGAAATTATTTCAATAATTTTCGTTTCGGTTATGTTTTCCCATCTTCAATGATAGATTGCTATTGGGTTGTTTTAAATTTACGATTTTGTTGGCACTTTACTCTCTGTATTAATTTTGCGAATGTCATTTGACCCTTTGTAATTGTTTGCAAGTGGGTTATTTTTGTGTAAGAGCTCATATCAAATTAAGATTTTGAAGTTTATTTGATAAAGATATTAGCCTTTTAATGATTTAAAGGTATTGAATGTATACAAATGATTTGAAATTTAAAGGGTCCAATTGAATTCGAAGATCAAGGACGGTTAAAAGCGAACCCATTTCATACCTGGTGTCATTATATACGGGAAAATGAATTGATATCTTGGTGGATTATCTGAATGGTGTTAATTTGTGATTTGGGGTTGGGGAGCTTTTGTTGTTTTAAATTAATGGAGGGTAGGATTTTTAATGGCTTAAAACGGTGAAATCTACATGACGGGATAAGCGCTTCAGAAGATGCAAACAAAAGAAGTTGCTGAAACACAGGAGGATCGGTTGGAAGAAGACCGGCCACCATCCCCACATGCTGTGTTACAGCAAATATCTGAGGATACATTTAAAATGGTTGGTGACACACAACAAAATGGTTTCTTACATCCAACTCCTCAACCAACGGCTCAATCGCATAGGCGGTGCCAAAGTGAAGTTCTGATGCCGGGACATCAACGAAGTAGTAGTTTTCAGAAATTGAAAACTCAGATGCAAAAAGCATGGCGATGGGGTGGCAACTCAAGAGAACAAAATTACAGTTTCAATCCTGAGGTCTTGGCGAACCAGAAACGCCAGTGGTATCAGCTCCATTCCAAAACTATGGTATTTTCATCTTTGTAATTTTCAGCTTAATACTGTGTTTATGTTCTTTATTTGAAGCAATTTGTCTATCCAAGTATCATATAGTGAATGTACCTGTAAATTTGCGAACCTATTCAGACCACCTGCACTTTCTGTTGATTATTGCTAGACAAATTACTTAAGTATATTAAATCAAGAAGTGAATACATACTCCAAGTTAGTAAGTGATTACATTAGAAGTTGAAATAGATAGACTCTGCTTCTTCTTTTTTTTGTCTTTTACTTTGAAGTGGAAACTTCTGTGTGTCATTTTGGGGGAATGCCTAGTTAGTTCTTCATTGTAATCCGCTCAACATAGCGCAGCCTCAAGACGAAAGTTGTTGGAGTAAACTCTTTAACTTTAAATAATACAAAGTGACTGTCTAAGTTGGCCATAAACTCAGTACAACTCTTCTTTACTCAAGCTTGAGACCAGCTGTTACAGTATATGATATTTAAGCATGGTTCAGGCAGAGAATGCTAATGTCTATGGGTGAAATTATTTTTTCCTGTTTTTGCTGCTTGCTTTTGACATTCTTTGCATTTCATGGTTCCACATTAATCCTCATTTTAGAAAATGTTCCAAAAAATTATATTTAACTGTTGTACGAGCTAGAATTAAGATCTTCAAAAGCAGATATCTGAAAATTTATACAAACCAAATCCTAAAGTAACTTAAATTTTTTCACCACCTTATTTTTTTTGCCTGTGGATTAAGTAGATTCTGCCAATAAAATATCAGATTGCTTCTAATGTCTTATCCTGAAATCATTGCCTCTCCTTACGAGTGATTGCCATTACTAATTATTGAGATTGCAGCTGCCTAGCCTTTACCATGAGATGGTGAGGAGATAGACATCACTTAATAACTTCTGGGGAGGTTAAAGTAGAATGTTGAGTTACAGAAATGGGAAATAATGAATGATTAGATCCAAGCCTTTGGTGTCAGAAATGTTAAAGCAATCATCATGTACACCATTTTTTTTTGCCAAAAAGAATTTTTCATCTGTTGAGATAATGACATTAGTTTCACATTTGTTTTATCTGTTCTTATCAATAAGATTGTTGATGACACAGAACCCTAGAGAAACTCCATGCTATCCATTGTGCTTGATGCTACACGCAGCAAACTTCTAATCTCTATTTGTTCATGGTCTTAAAAAATGGCTGTTACATGTAATTAGGTTACCACTACATTCTCAAAATGACAACCATCAAAGCTGTTACTGTTGCATGATGTTTGTCATGCTTTAATTTTCTAAATCTGCAACATCTTTTCTCTCCCTTGAAATTTTGTGCAAAAATGGCCATACTCTGGCACAATACAGTTGGTTGTATTCATTAATTTTTGCATTTAGTATTCACTAAATTCTAAACTTTAAAGGCATATATTATATGGATAAAAAATTTAGAATTAACTAAAAGCATTAGTTTTATAGTATTTTACTCAAAATTCTTGCAAATTGGTGTGTTGGATACAAGTTACTGATCTAGGATGAAAAATTCAATTCTACTCTAGTTATAATTGCAATTATTACATCATGTACACATAGGCTTTGCAATTGGATAACAACAACAACCAAAACCATGATTAAAACCTTGCTTCCATTTTACCTCTATACGTTTAATCCATTTTTTCTTTTACAAGGAGAGAGAAGAAAATCTACTTGCGCTTTTTGTTTATGTATGGCATACTTGGCAAGAAAAAGCCATATGGAGGTCCTGTGTTATAAAAATAGAAAAACATCATTCTTACTTTTGTTAAAGCTAGAAATGTATACTTCTCAGTTGAATTGAAATGATACATATAGTTTTTGCTTCTATAAGTTCAAGGTTTTGGCTCTTTGAAATAGAGGCATACCTGTATGATGGTCTTTCATCATCTTACCGTCATAATAAAATTTTTCCAAGTTCTGTTCTTGTATAATCCTACATGGGTTTGCTTCTCGTTTTTTGGGCTACAATTCAAACTTTAGGGCTGAGCCAAAGAGGAGGCATTTTCATTCTTGGTAAATCTCGTAGTTCTTGCGTGGATGGTTTGCCTTGATTCGACTGGGGAGGTGGACTTAGGATTGTTTGGTATTTCTAGTTGAACTTATCCCATAATTTTCAAAATATTCTTGTATATTACATACATCTGTTTAGGCCCAGCCATATTTTTCAGTTGAATTGCACTTTGTCTGGTGTGATATGTAGTCTGCATTAAATATGTAACTCGCGTGCTGTGAGTTAAATGCTGCTCACCCTTATAACTGGTAAACCTGTCCTGTCATCTCATTATCTTTTCCTGTTTCTTTGGGCTTTCTTGATGGCAAACTTTGATGGTTAATTGAAAGATCACAGAACTTTGTCCTTTCTCTGCTTATTTTCCTCTGTCTTGCTAGTTGATCAACTTGATTCTTGGATTCGTGATTAATTAATTGTGGCGAAGATGGTTAAAGGGGTACAATATTGCTTTTATATAGATGGTCTCTACAATTTGTAATTAGGGCAGCCAATCTTCCTTTTGCAGTTCTGAAATTTGAAATTCATGCTGCTGCTTCTTTTTAATTGTGACATTTTGCATGTGCTTTTATATTTTAATTCTAATTCAAGCTACATTGGTGATATTTATATATCTGTGAGTTATATTAAATGATTAATGCGAGGATGATGGTGTAGGACCATACAAAATTTAAGGAGCCCACCTTGCTATTTGAACACTTTGTCATTGTTGGGCTTCATCCTGATGCCAATCTTGAGGCCGTGGAGGATGTATTTGCAAGAAGGAAAAAATGGGAGTTTGAGACAGCAAAATCTGATGTAATAGCATACAAAATGCTGCAGCAATGTCGGGGGCCTATATTTCCGTCAATGGAACCCCAGGTTAATTGATTCTAGTTGAACAAAGCTCTTCTTTATTGTCAACAATATCATCTGCTAATTCAGTGCTATTAAATTCTTCTAAGATTTGCAAAATGTGGCAGTAACTTCTGTTTTAATTTGTCTAAATTTGTAATTTTATATGCTGCATTGTCCGCAATGAAGCTTTTTTGTGTTCAACCATGCAATTACTTCACCTGACATAACTTTTAGAATTGCAACAGTTAATCTGTGAGCATTTTTGGGGTGCAATTTTTTTTCCTTGAAAGGCTTTATCCTTGATAGTAATTTTGTCCATGTCTTCTTTCCATATTGGCTGACTGTAATTATTTTCTATTAAGCAGATACTTTTCAAATATCCTCCTGGGAAGAGATTACCTATGCGCCTAAAGGATTTAGGTTCCTTCTGTTTTCCTGAAGGTGTTAAGGTTCGATGTCATTGACTTTTCCTTCTTATCTCTTGGTTGAGTAAGGTTGTATTCATCAGCTACTTAGTAGTTTTTGGCTATTCATATTTTCCTTCCGATTCTCATTGTACAGACAAGGTTATTGGAGAGGACTCCATCATTAAGTGAACTAAATGAACTTATTTATGGGCAGGTATGTGAAACTAATGTTTGTCCTATGAGATGAGAAACTCTCAGTTTTCTACAGCTTTGACTCCTGTTATCCTCTCTGTTGTTCATGATACTTATTGTTCAGCCGGGAGACTGCATCAATAATAATTTTTATTCACATTTATTATCTATGCTTGATCAGGTAAATATAAGTTCGAGAAAATCTGAAGAGGTTCAGCCACCATATCTTTTTTCTGACCCTCCCTTCTTTTTCTCTTCATTCTTTTAAAAAAAAATCATTTTTTAATCATCTCATGGCTATAGCTGAGGTGCAGATGATAGTTTACAAAATAGTACATGATCCAAAGAAATCAAAGTTGCTGGTACAGTTAGGCCCAGAAAAGTGTCAAATTATTTACTTACATGTTCTATAGTTACAAACATACTTGTATGTGATCTGTCTATCATTTTTCTTTCCTTTTATTTTGATTAATTAGCATTTTTCACGGTGATCACATCGGAACATGATTAAATTTTGATATCTCCAATTCAATTTTTTTTTTAACTTTAATTTTTTAAGTGGCTTTAAGCAAGGAAATAACATTTTTCAGCTTTGCTTATTTTTCTACAGGAGCATATGGTAAGGGATGATTTAGCATTCATATTTTCGCTTAAGGTAAATGTTGTTTCTTAAACTTATCTTAGATCTATATTGCTGCAATCAAAGAATGGTTCCAATTTAAATTTCGATTGCAATTACTATAACTGAAGCTGTTTTTGAATTGGCTTATTCAGACTTATTGTTTATCTCTGGATGTTAATATTTACAAAATCAATTTTTTATTCTCTTTTTGATGCTTGACTAAAATATGGTTTGGCTTTGCAATTTTTTTATTGTGCGAACTTCGTTTCAGTGGTTTGACTTTCAATTTAAGGTGATTTTTAAGATATTGTGTTAATTGTTTATGGCTATTTGCAAGGTTTTAAATTGCAGTTGCAGTTGTGCTTTGTGCATTGTAGGCGTGTCAATATGTGCAGCTAAAATGTAATGCTTATGGCTGGAAGTATTGTGAAAATGTTAAGAAAATGATTGTCAGCTGTATCAATGTGCCATGGTTACTTTTTATTATGGTCAGGATGATATGCTACATAAAGGTTGATATTTAAGACCATGACTATTTTTATCTCTTTTCCAGTTTTGGTCTTGTCTCCACTTTTCACTTGTTGAACTCCATCTAGACTCCCTGTTTTGCTAATCTCTTTCACCAAATATTTATTTGAATAATATTATCTAGGTTCTATGAGTAATAAGAATAATAGTTTTTTGTTCAATTTTTGTTTTGGTTTAATTGTCTGAGATACATGGAGTGGGTGCATAATATATTTTTTGTTCCCTTGATCAGGTTGCAGATAATGATACACTTTATGGGGTTTGCTTACATGTAACAGAAATTGTTCAAAGACCTCCTGGTATTTTAGGCAGCATGTCACCCCTCCCGCGGTCATCTGGGCAGCCATCCAGACGTTCCTGCCGCTTTTTGGTTTCTGCACCTCGCTGCTACTGTGTGCTAACTAGAGTTCCTTTCTTTGAGTTACATTATGAGATGTTGAACAGGTTAATTTTAATTTCATTGAATTGTAAGAATTTATAGTTTCTCAATTGTGGAGCAAAATGAGAAACTAACTTTTTCAGAATTAATCCAGTTTGATTTACTGCATTTACTTGCATGATGCAGTATCATTGCACAGGAGCGTTTGAATCGGATAACAGAGTTTGTCAATGAAGTGTCATTGAGTGGTGCCTCTTCAGGAACCAGGGAACAGGAGCAAATGAATATGAATGTTGACCACCTTTATAGGGAGTCGGGTTTTGATTGGACAGCTTCTGCAATACCTGTTGACAGTGCAGTAGCTCTTACTGCTGCTGCTGCTGGAATTATATCAGATGATGAAGTTCCAAGCTCATCACCAAAAAAATGGGAATCTCATTCTCCTGAAAGTGGTACTGCTAGTGAGGCTTCAGATTTGAGTCAAGTGAGGGAAGTAGATAAGGATGGCAAGAAGAATGCACAAGATTCCGATGATTGTGCTTCTGAGTCATCAGAAACTCATTCTGATGCTCTAGAAAGAATGGATGGAAGCTATGAAAATGGCCCAGTCTCTCCAGAGATTGGGACATTTAATTGCTCTAGAAGCCACATGTTTGAGCATCGAGGAAGTTTCGATACCCTATTCAGGTAGTAGATTTACAATTATAATATTTCTATTTTGTTGTTAAGTTCTAGATATGAAAATTTTTAAAAACTTAGTGCTGCATTATTTCTTGAATTTTTGGTTAAATATCTTCACAATTTTATTTTGGAACTTTTAAAAAATCTATTTAAGTCCTGCTTTTCATTCACTCAATGTCGGTTAACTTGGTTGCTGCCATCTTCTGCATCATCCAATGCACTTCTTCTCTGATACAATTTCAGTAATACATTGTCATCTTTTGGCAGCCCAGTTAGAAGCATGGTGTTAGAGGATGAGGATGATGAACTTTTTGCAAATAGTGACAAGGATTTTGATTCCGATTTAATAATGGATTGGGCTAGGGTTAGTTTTCTTTTTCTTTCTCTTATACATTTATTATTTCACACATGTGATATATCAACTATCGTTGATCCTTTTTCTTTTGGATGTGTTTTTCTTGGATAGGAAAACAAAAATGATTTGCTGCAGATAGTTTGTAGTTATCATTCCATGTCTCTTCCCCATCGAGGAACTGAAATAATTTTTCATCCTCTTGAACACTTACAAGCTATTGCGTATAGGCGACCTTCAGTTTCTGACCTTGGCTTTTCTGAACATTATTTGGATACATTTGAAGCTACTGAGGTATTTCTTTCTTCACCGATCATTCTTCAGTTTATGATTCTTGATGAATATATTTGCTTTGCTTACTTCTAATACTGGGAAAAGGTCAATTCAAAGTTAGCTACTGCTGAGGAAGCTCTTGCGCTATCAATATGGACAACTGCAACAATATGTCGATTTTTGTCACTTGAAAGTGTAATGTCCTTATCATACAAAGTTGCATTGGATTGAATTCAACATTGTTTTTTTCATCCATCTGCTTCACTGTGAATTTTTTTTGGTTAATTACTCTCGTTGTGATCAATATCTTTAATGCAACATTAGCATGGTTAATAGGCATAGGCTGGTGTAATTTATATTACAATGTGCTTACATGCGTGTTGTGTGTGTTTGTATGTTTGAACACTTATCAATCTAAGTTACTAAATAGAATGGTGGAATGTTTGTAGCCTCTAGGCTGGTGCCAGCATCTGAAGTTCTTGAGCGGTATGGTTTTTATGTACAGTTGTATCAAATCCACATTCATATTTCATTTCCTTTTCCAAACTAGTTTTGTATGCATTATTGATTCATCATAATTTCTATTTTGCCATTTTGTTGAGAGTGTGAAGGTGGACTCGTGTTTTAAGCTGGATTTCTTGTTATTTACTACAGTTACTGCCCAATTTTATACCATGTGTTGGATTTAATATTAAAAAGATTACAACAGCCGAGGAATTTGTGTTGTAAATTAACCTTTCTACTTTCCTTGGAAATTCTTGAACCTGTATATTAGGAAGCTGAGTTTGATTTTAGTACAGAAATATGCATTTTACCGATGTGAATGTGGTGCTAGCTCTTTGATGTGTATGAAGCCTCCTATTATTTGTGGACATTATACTTTCTCCTTGGGTGAAAAATTTCATCTCTGGTCAAACGTACAACAGTTTGGATTTTGTGTGAGCAGTTCATTTTAACATTGTGTACATCTAATTAAGAATGTCTCCTCTAATGTTTCAAGCATTCCCACATCCATGTGCATATGGAACTTTATCAGGGTGCTTGAAGTCTGATACACAGTCCTTCTTCCAGGTTTTGACATTACTTACAGGAGTACTGTTGGAAAAACAAGTGGTGATAGTGTGCCCTAACATGGTGAGTTTATACCGTTCAAAAATAATTATGTTGGACAGAGGAGTTATCTGCTCTTGATTAGATTTTATCTCAGCTTCTTATTTGCAGCTTTTGACAATTCTTCTTGCTACAAATGGCTTATTTTGAGTCAGCTTTTGGCTCTTACTTAAGTTTCAATCCATGCAGGGCGTTCTATCTGCTGTAGTGCTATCCCTTGTTCCCATGATTCGTCCATTTCAATGGCAGAGTTTATTTCTTCCAGTAAGTTATATGGTTTTGCATAGATTTAGCTAAAAATATGTTAGCAATCATATATTTGGATCATTTATCCTTAAAGTATTGTCACTATCACATTATTGAGTGAGAATTGAAATAGATGAGAGGAAGTATGATAAAAAATCAAAATACAAGTATATTGCTCCTATATTGTCACTTTTGCATATTCATTTCATGACTAATACGCATAATGATGAGTTTTCAGACACATAGGCCATCTATTTGAGCATAAGATGAGATTCTTAGAGAGTAAATACTGAGAGGATCTCTAGCTACAGAACACTTAATAACAAAACAAGCTATCCTTCCTACTATGAGTCCATATAAGGAAGCAATGAATCCTGATGTCTTTTTTCTTCATTTTTTTTCCTTTGGAAAATTTCTCTTAGCAATGAAATTTTTTTTCCTATGCCTTGTCTATGTCAAAGGTGTTTTATCAACTGCATAGTCCATAGCCAAAACATATGGTACTTGGTTTTCCTAAAATGAAGTTCTGTTAATATTACAGATTATTATTAGAACTTCTGTTTTCTTATATGTTATACCATTAAATTCTAGAAGAAAAAAAATGATCTTTTAGAATTCTTCTTGAAGTATTACGTGGGATAATCAATGTCCTTTTCAGAATATGAAATCTCATTAAGATGTATCGGTATGATGATTGGTTTTGGTCAAAAAGATACTGGGCTGTATACATCTGATTTATTAATTAGTTTTGATCTAGAGAAATTTGTAATGTATATAATCTGTCACTCATACTGGTACTAGGTATTTGTAAAATTTGTAAAATTGGTATAGTTGGTATAGTCGGTATTTGTAATGTAAATTCTCTATTGATTTGCAACAGATTCTGCCAAGGGGGATGTTTGATTTTCTTGATGCTCCAGTTCCTTTTATTGTGAGTTCCATGGGTTCCTCTTATTTTATTATTTTGCTGACACACACACACACTCACACACATATATATAGTGCCAATCTGGTAACTTTTCTGTTTGTGGATTAATTAATTTTATCTGTTCTAGTTTTCATTATTTAATTTATCTCCACAAACTAGGACTCTCTTGTCCCTGTCCTTCCTGTGATGATAGGATTGGTATTTAAGAAGGGTGGGGGGTTTGGGGGGCATGGGTGGGGAAGTATTGTTGACCTTGGCTTTCTGAAGATTTGAAGTCTCGTGAGGACTCTGATGTTGGTCAAATTTCGGGCAGGCATCACTTGGATACATCTGAGGGACTTCTGTTCCATCTTCAGATGATGATTTGATGATGTCTATTACTTAATGAGTTCAGAAACTTAGAACATGGAGTTATGACTTGCATCAGAGTAATATTACTTCTGAATATGAATTGGATTCTTTTCCTGCTCCAATTTTAGTGTGCCCTGTGACAGGGTTAAGTTTGAGGAAGAAGGGTAAAGAAAGCATGGGATTAATAAGTTGCTAGTTTTGAGAACTCATATCTGCCATTGTTTTAATCTGCTGATTTTTGTGGACATGATTTCCAGATGGTGATGTGGCTGGAGCATAAGCACTCATTTTTGTTTGGATGGCTCATATTCTACAAATTTAATTTTGATACATCAATTAGTTTTGATTTTAAGATTTAAGTTTAATTTAAGATGTAAAGATGTTTGGATGCATATACAACAAGGTTTCACAGGGTGTAGCCCTGAACTGGAAGGAATGGAGGAAATAGATCCATGGAACTGACCCCAGCTAGTTTGAGATTTAAGATTAGTTGAGTTTCTTTCACATCAACTCCCGGGGGAATAAGGTTTTGAAGATTTCACATTTTGGAGAACTGAGACGATGCATAAAGATGAAGAAGCAGGGTGATAGGGAATCACAATAGGTTGGTCTATCATGAGGCTAAACCCATGGCTTTTTCCATGAAGATGGGATTGACTTGGACATTTTTGCTGAACTTTTGAGGCATAAGTTTTTAACGGCGTTAAAGAGGAATTGTTGCACCTTTAATTTAGGTGATTTGAAAGGCCATTACCTAGTTGCAGCTCCAGCCAAAATGGACCCAGAAAATGAAAATTTGGAGATAGTCTTAACATCATAATATGATTAAATGGTGGGAGAAAAAATTCCTTTATCTACTTGGTTGAAAGAAACTCTTCCTGATGCAAGGATAATCATTCAATACAGCTTGGAGGCAGTAAATATAAGTATAGAACACATGGGAGAATTTTTAGGACCTTAATGAGTTAAGCTTAGACCTGCGTATTTCATGAGAGATGTTTCTGAAAGGCATCAGCTAGTAGGCAACGAACAGGGATATGTTCTCAACAATTTTTGTACACATGATCTTCTTAGTAGTTTCTGTATTTGCAAAACAAAAGCGGCGTCTCATGTATCTTTTAGTTGCTTTTTGACATATGAAAAATAAAAAATATTGCATACATGTTAACTTAAATTGCCCAGCCATTTATAAATTCTTTGTTTGTATTCTAAATAATATGCATTTTTTAATCTTTCACTCGGGTAATTTGAGTTAGTCAGCTAGTGAAATGAGAAAGTGATACTTTATTACATGAAATATTGTCCGGAAACTTATGGCTGCAGTATGCTTTTAGTTTCTTGTCGGGGCAAGAACATATTTTTGTTATGTTACTAATACTTGTACTTGCTCTGCTATTCTGCTCAAGCCTGGCCGAGAAAAAGTTAGGGGTGTAAAACGAATTATGATTTGAGCTGGAGCATACTATATGGAAGGATTATACCATTTATGAAAGAATATAGAATATCTTGAACAAAGTATTCATTGGCAAAGATTAAATCATTTACAAAAGGATATAGAATATCTTGAACAAAGTATTCATTAGCAAGATGCTATTTCTTTGAAGAGAAAATGAACACCAGCAGAACTTGCAGGGAAAAACTGTAATTAGGGTCTTCGTTCTGAGAATTTCTAGATAATTCTATCATTTTTTTTATATTGCCTAATTTATTTTGCAGGTTGGCATACAACAAAAACCAGAAGACTTGAAGGTGAAAACATCGAACCTTGTTCATGTTACCGTCTTCAAGGATCAGGTATCTTTGGCCTTTGGATCTTTTTTTCTTTTGTTACACTAAAATTTGTTGCAAACACTAATTTTTGGTCCTTTAAAAACTTTTTACAAACTATTTCCCCTTATTATAATCCATGGACGTGAAATAGAAAGTTACTGTAATAAGCTCTTTTCTAGTTTGTGATTGCAGATGTGCAGTAAGTAAATATTTATCATACTTGAATTATATATATATATATATTTTATTTAAATTGTATATAGATTTTAACATTATAATGTCTATTTTTATTATTAAATTTCAAAATGCTATATAAACGAAAATTTTACTTTTATAAAAGAATTTATTAACTCTCGACCTAATTCAAAAATTTATCTTTAAAATTAAATCCAGAAGTAACCTAAATCTGACCCCAAATTCTTTCTGGCCATCAACTCAATGGTTCATTCGATTCTTAACACAACTTGCAGTTGCCCAAACCAACCCCGCCCAAAAAGGAAGAGACCCGAACCTGAACCTGACTTGACTTAGTTGCCACCTCTAATTTTTCTTAAAATATATTAATAACCGATGCTGCTGACCTTTTTCAAATGAAGAATATTATGTTTTCCATTCTCTCCCCTATGTTTTTTCCTATCTTCCAGGTAAAAATGTGTTCCTTGCCAGCACTTCCACGGTATAGAGAGTTGGTTTCTGAACTTGCACCCTTTCATGCTAGACTATCATTTCAAAATTCAATTGCCAAGAAGCATCCTGCATATAGGTGCAACGAAGTGCAGGTAGTACCAATAGCCTTATCTGAGTACAGCTGAAAATACCAGCATATCTCTTCTAATCCTGTTTTCATATATTCACTGACTTTCAGGCTGAAGCTGCAACCAGATTTTTGACCATCATGAGGCGCTACTTGGAATCTATTTGCTCAGATTTGAGGTCCCATACAATAACTAATGTACAATCAAACAATGACAGGGTTAGTAAAAGTGAAGTTGTGACTTCATTTTTTCATCCTATTGTAGCTTTGGATACTTATCTTACATGGACAATGGTTTTCTTTCAGGTATGTTTACTTCTTAAAGATAGCTATATTGATTCCTTTCCCAATAAAGACCGACCATTTGTAAAGGTAATCTGCCCTTTCATGCATTTTTTTGTTACCAATGTATTTTATAATAATCATCTCTTACCATTCGAATTTACTCACATTTTCTCAGTTATTTGGATTGTTGTTCTCGACTCTGGTTTGATACATGTCATTAACAAAGCACATATCTTAAAGATAGACATATTGAGCTTATAAGCCTACTCAATCCTCATTTTTTAATGGGTTGATCATAGGGATTTTAATTGCTTATGCATCTTGTTATGGGCAGCTATTTGTAGACACACAACTATTTGCTGTTCTATCAGATTCTCGTTTGTCAAGCTTTGAGCACTCCTAACTTATCCTTTTTACAAGTTCAATGCATCAAATCAAAATTACGAACTGCAAATAAGAAGTCAAGTAATGCAGTTCAGAATAATGGCTTCTGTTATTATGTTTCGTCAACCCAGCTACAAGTGATGTCGTTCTGTTTGTGTCTGGAGCCATTATCTGTGAAAGTGTATGCAGCTGAAGGTTGCAAGAAGAAGATTTGTAACATAACAACAATAATTGATGCCTAACACCAATTAAATGCTTGTTGTATTGCACACAGAAAATGACAATCGGAAGTGATCATAGTCCCAATCTTTTATGGGGGTTGTGGTTTCCCTTTTTTTTTCCGCTTAACAAAGGTTTCTCTCACACTTGAAGATTCTGTAAATGTCATTAGTGTAATATTAACATTTTTCAAGTGATCTTTTGCGTGTTATTAGGTTCACCTTGGATTTGGATGATTTTGTAATGGATGGGCAAATTGTGGCAGGAATTTATTTTCATGCTTCTTGAATTCTATTATTGCTAGCCATTGATGTAACTGTGATTGTATTTTGCTAAAGCATCTGTGGTTGACATGATAAGTTGCCTCATAAGATGATATGGTAGTGCATAATGTATCACAATTGACTTGATTAAGGAATAAAAGGCCTTATTAATTTAATGTTACTTTGCAAATTAGGTTTTAATTTGGTCTAAGCATTATCAATTCCAAAGGAATTTTCATTTGTGCTGAGTACAAGGTTGTTTAAGGTATGATTGTTTCTGCATTAACAGCAATACAAATTTTTCGTTTAGATTTCTATAGCTTCAGTATCAACACCAATTTTTTTATATGCTACCATCGCTGATACACTCACCAAGAACTTCACAAGGTGTGAAATGCACATGAAAACTTTTTTTCTATTGCACAAAAAATCTATTTTTTTGCTTCCTACTGAGAAAACCTCAAATTGAACATTCAAAAGACAATGAAACTAGTTACCAGAGATGAAAAAAAAGGTCTGTACACCTAGCTCTTCGGATTGGAAAGATATCGCCTCCATCTTGCATCATCTTTCATTATAAGCTGGATAAGCAACACTTTCCCAGAATAATTACTGTAATTTGGTCAGACTAGATGGAACCAATCAAATGGCAAGTTACACAGCATTACAAGTGTAGCTAGAATTGAACAACAAATCAATGTCATCGCTGCACTGACACCTTAGCTCTACAGAACTACAAGGGAGTGACAAATTTAAAGTACAGCCCTTTTATGTGCAAGTAGCAAGAATCTATATGCACTACAGAAAGTCATATAATACATAACCATGACATGCCATGCCATGTCACTATCTGTTGGCGAGCTTGGAACTTGAAGAAAACCTCGCATATTAGCCAGCGCCAATTATAAGCTATGATGTTCCAGCACGTTTCTTCGATGCCTTCTATTAGTGATGAACTTGGTGATGCAGAGATGATAAAGATCTGAACTTAGCCACGGATAAAGAGCAAAGAGAAATTTAACTAGCAATCCTAAATAATGCGAATAGCATAAAACTTTTTCTTAGTGTGTCAATATTTATAGTGCTATAAAGAAGGAGATCTGAACTCACTCATAAAAAACATCTAAAGTTTTTTTGATTACCAAGTAGGGAATAACAAATGTAACACAATGATCATTTCTCTTCCTCAGAATCTGATTTTGCAAAAACAGGTTCAGGTTGGGTATCTGCATATGCTGGAGCAATGAACTTGGGATCTTTTGCTGCAACATCAGCATACTTCAGTATGGCTTCCCTTGGGTCTTCCTCCATCCATGTCTCCTTGATCATTCCCCCTTGCTGCAATTGAACTCAACAGGTGTAAATTTCACCCAAATTCTCTCTTTCATGACATGAAAATTTGAAGCAGAAAGCAAAATGAATTTACTAGAGTGCTATCATCACCTTAAGAAGATATTGTGTCAACAAGCTTCCACTACTTGTACCAACTCTTCCACCATAACCTGGTCCTGTTATTGGAAGTTCTGGCTTATGGGATTTCATAGGATCCTTCAATATCTTCTCTCGTTGACGCTTACGGCTTGGCTGATCTCTAAATAAAGGCAGTGCATGTGGATTATGAATAACAGGCTGTGCCTCAAAATCATCCACAGATTTTTTCCGAGGTGCACGTGCAACACAAACAAGAGCTCCCCTCTCACTAAGTGTTGGATCATATAATATGTGAGTTTCACCTTGGATTTTATCTCCAGATGTTGAAAAGATCTTCAAACAAAAAAAGTCACAATTTTAGTGTACTTTTTAATCTATACTTTCTGTCTGCATGTTTACTTCAAAGTTAAAAAAAAAAAAAACTGAGTTGAACACCAGATGTTTTTCATACATGCACAATAAAAATAATGTAGGTAAACACAGCTTTAAAAAAAAAAGAACATAGACATAATCTGATGTTAAATCAATATATGCAAAATTCAATTTGAATACAGAAGCATGTTATATGATCTTACCTGATTTAGTTTTGGGTGCCAAGCACACTGCACAACACTGCAAGTAGGGGAAATACCAACCCTTGATACAAGTTCAAGTTTTGCTCTGTCATAAAAGCACAACAAACCTCCAGTTGTGCTCTCCCTTTCAACAGAAGTGCCAGTCAATAAGAGCTGTTCATCGGGACTAAATCCCACATTTGTTTGAGCATAGTTATTTGGAAGATCCTCAAAAGCCTTGAGAGAATCTCTCATTTGTCGCAAATCCCAAACCTAACACATGTAATTTACATGAAAATAGTAGTACAACTAAAATATTGAGAACAAACACATAATGAATAAAATGAACTGAAATATGTGCTGGATAATTGTGTCATCACTACCTTCAATGTGCCGTCAAAGCTTCTTGAAAGCAGAATTCGTCCATCACTAGAAAACTTAAGACTGGTGATATCATCAGAATGAGCTTTCTCAATATGCACATCGGGCCTGCTTCCCCATCCAGGCTTGAGATTCCATATCTGGGGAAAAAAATGAGAGAGAGAATGAGAGACCAATAACGAGAAGATGCAAAATGCAGAATGAAAATAATCTGCAGCTGTTGGAGGGGAGGAAGAATTGTTTTGTGGGGGGCGGGTGGGGTGGTGTGTGTGTGGGCTGTGTTACTTTTAATAATTTTCAACTGTAGTTTTTAAACAATAAACAGTGAAAAGAGTCAATCAGGACATTGGAGCACACACCTGTATGGAACCATCTCCAATTCCACCAGCAATGCATTTTCCTTCGCGATCCCAAGCACATGTTGTAACAGGAATTCTTCCAGGCCTAGCAAGCTTTGGCTTGATAACCTACACAGATGATGATTACATCACTCAATCCCAGTCATTCATTTCCTGATTGAATAATATTCCAAAAATTTAATAATTAATTAAACCAAGTGAGTGTTTAAGAGCACATGACTTCCTGAATTGCAAGCTTTGAAGAGAGATGCATGTAAAGCACAAGAAAACAACCCAAAACTTATGTTTCACAGCTCCCATATAGAACAACCTTATTGTTGCACCAAGGCCCAAACTTAACTAACCATACGTGCACCTTAAATATGGAGAAGTAAAAAGCCCCATCATACTTGAAAATTTTGAGCTTCATACTGATTATATGTGTGCACATATGAGTCTATTGTGTGTGTGTGTGTGCAGCACGAATACTTCCTTTGGCATATTCTTTCATTTAAAGATAATGAGAAAATGCACAACATTTCTCTAGCAACAGATCACAATCTCACATAGTAGAGCTGATTGACCAAAAATACACAAACCTGTTTTTGACTTTTGAAATCATTTACATCCCATATTCGCAGTGATCCATCCTCTGATGATGTTAAAATAGTCTCCTTAGTTTTAGGATGCCACTCTCCACAAGTCAACCCAGATATGTGGCCTTTAGTATTCTTCAAATCACGAATGTACATGTCCCCTTTTACAAACTCACCTAGTGTAAGTCCATCACGGTCATATATCTAAAGTGGAAAGGAAAATGAATGAGTTAAGGAAAATGAATGAGTTGTTTCCACAATTAATATAGCTTCCAAATAAATGATCAAAGAGAAAAAAAAAGAAGCTATGTTGAAGTACCTTAGCTTGAGCAGAACCAGTCACGCACAAAAATCGGTCTGCAGTTGGGCTCCAGCTTAAAGTGCGAACTTGATGGCCTTCAAATGGTTCAAGCTCCCTAAATGACTTCAAACGTGAATTCATCCCTTGGAAATCATACATGCGTACTGTATAGTCATAACTCCCAGAAAGAACTCTAGATCCAGAGTGATCAACAGCAAGAGCCGAGACAATCTCACAATCATAACACAGAAAATCATCTTCAGTATGAACAATAATAACTAAACCGTAAGCCGCACACTTTAAAATAAGCTGATAAATATTATTCACAACCAAGAATCCATGGGAGCTAAACTCAAAATTTGAGTATACAACCTAATATCATACCACAAAATAATCTGAAGCACACTAACTTTTATAACCATCTATGAATTCTATGCTAATTTTGTTTTTCATTAAAAAGAACAGAACTTGGTTAAATAATTTATCTAGAAAAACATCAGAAAATTAAAAAATTTCAAAACTTTGAACACAATATAATCTATTACAGCAAACATTTTTTTAAGTATCTTCACTCATAGCTCTCTCTCAGTCTTCTGATATCAACGCTGAAAAAAACAGATTATGCCACCAATGCTGCTGCAGCCATATATAAAAAAAATTACCTTAGAATGGCCCTTTAGCACAATCTCATTAATCGAAGGAATCCGATACCGATTTTCCTCCTCCTCTTCTTCATCCTCCTCTGAATCTGAATCCTGTACCAGGGACGGACGCGGGGGTCCAATCATCACGCCATCATCATCGTCGTCATCATCAACCGGTGGTGGACGCGGCGGTCCAATCATAACCTCACTATCATCCTCAGCCGGCGGCGGGAGAGGATGTCCAATCACGACGTCGTCAATACGATCATCCCGGGAGTAGGAATCGGCCGGGGGTGGGCGAGGTGGTCCAATTGTTGGTTTAGGGTTAGGGGTTTTAGAAGTGCGGAGAGAATCGAGCCAGGCTTTGGAAGAGGAGGAGAGAGAAGGCAAAGCATTGGATTTTGCGGCGTTAGTAGTGTTAAGGGGAAGATCGGCGGTGGGGGTGGTCCGGCGAGTGGTGTTGTGGATTTGTTCAAGAGGTGTTTGAGGTTTTGATTGTTTGCCAAAGGACAGAGGGAACTGAGCTCTGATTCCGTCGTAAATCTCTGCTTCGTCTTCCATTTCAGACTAATTGATTTGGCCGTTGAGGGTTTTTTTATTTTTTATTTTTGCAGGATTTATACCTCTGATTAACCGCCTTTAAAAGTTCCATACCATTTAATGGGCTAAATTAGCCTGGTCGTCCGTCAAACACACTCATTTTCACAAGAACGTCCATACGCCGTCGTTCTACGTAAGCTAATTTACATTAACCTTAAAATTCATCTAGATAAATTACACTCCTCATAAATACCCCTTAGTGATTGCACAGAGATTTGAACCTTCGTCTTTGGCCAGATCACATCTAGAGGCTTATATTTTTTTTATAATTTTTTATTTACATAAATAATTATTTGGATTATTTATAAATAAAAAATAAATTTAAAAAATTAAATCTTCTTAATAATTTATCCATAGATTTATTAAATTAATTAATAAAATTTATTTAATTATTAAATAATATTATTTTATAATTTATAATTTTTCAAAAAAAATATAGTTAAAATATAAATAATTTAGCTTTGTAAATATAAAATGTAATGAAGCTCAAATTATTATATATATAGTTTTTGTCCTATAGGTATAGGGTTCGAATTTCCTATAGTAGAAGGATGATGAGTATAATTTATTTAAATAAATTTTAAGTTTCATATAAGATGAGGGTATTTTTTTGGTCTCAATTTCTTGCTGGGACTAGGAGTAGGACCATAGAGAAAGCAAGTTTTACGTCCCACTTTGGTGGTAAGCCAATAAAGAGTTGTCATCTTATTAAAAAAATAAATTTTATAAATATAAATAAATAATTTTAATAATTTTTTAATATAAATAAATATTTTTAATAATTTTTAATAAAAATAATATTTTTAGTTGAGTTTTATTAAATATTTATATAATATTTTAATGAGATTTAAATCTCTTTTTATTGTAAATGCTTTAAATAAATTGATGTAATGCCACGTCAATTTTATATAATGAAATGACAAACTATGTAGTTTTCATTTTAAGAAACTATCATATCAGCTTTCCATTAAGATTGTGAATGATAAATTGACAAAAATAGGATGTTGATACAAAAACAAATATCATAAAGGTGGTATCATAACAAAATAAAAATGAGAGAAGATAATGTGAAAATTGGAATATATGATAGGCGACTAATGTAATTTAGCCATTTTAATTCTTCTTTTTATTTTCTTATTAAATTGTTATATTAGATATAAATATTTTTTCCTCAGAATTAATAATAATTTTTTAAATTAACAGCACGCTTTTATTTTACAATAATTGTAGAATTAATTATTTTATATTAAAACTTAAAATTATAAATACATTTTTATTTATGCCCTTACTATGGAACACATTTATTAAATATTTTTAATAAATAAATTGTATATAAATATAATAAAACTTAACATATTAATTAATTTATTATAAAATATATATTATTAAATAAAAAATGCAATGTGTCATGAAAAATAAATTAACAAAGAATGGAAGTCTCATTTGTGAAGGAGTGCTAATGACTATTTATATTTCTATTTATCTCAACTCCAGCGATGGTTTCATTAGATATCTTACAACTGGAATCTCTCTTTTTTCCGATCCAGTTTTTTCACCACCGCGAACCCTAGTTAGATTCAGACATGGTATACTTTTTCGTTATTGGGAGAACCCAAGTACTCTCTTTCGGATCCAGGAAAGAGACCTATTGATATTGGAAGACCCAAATGATTCTTCTAATGTATTATTTCTGGGTCCAATAGAATTCATAGATATAGAAAAAAGTCCTGTCAAATAGAGATTTTTTCTTTCGACTTGTTAATAGACTTTATCACACACCAATAGTGACTATCTGTGTGACCTTCCTCGTCATTTTAAGTTTGTTGTAAGTCCTTGTATTCGGATCCTTGCATGTTCTACTAGTATCTTATCGAAGAAATACAGTTCTGTAGTTTTGTTCTTTAAGTGTTGAGATTCTTACTTTTGTTTTCTTATGGTTGTAGAAAAGATCATTGAGTAGCGCCTCATGTGCAGATTAGTCTGCATCAAGTCTTTTATTCCCCAGAAGTTTTGATAAATTCATTGTTACCCTTTTGATATATGATTTTTATCATTATGAATTTATGTAACCCTATTTATTTAATATGATCAGAGGTCCAATGACATGATTTTGAAAACTCTCTTGTTTGATAAGTGTGATAACAATGAGTTTGTCTCTCTTCATTGTGAGCTATCTAATTCCTTGATATCCAACATTGCATTATATGTTCGAATTATTTTGTTATTATTATCTTACAGTCGATGGCTCTTTAGATTATTTGTGATAATTTTACAGGTACAGTTTGATCTATATAAGCTCCGTGGCATAGTAAGATAAAACGGTGATTTAGCAAAGGAATTGATAATCTAGTATAGATAAGAGTAATTAAAAGTTATTAGACATATGAGGATGAATGTGTATATAAGTATAAATATATAAATAAATGATATGTGAATATATATATATAAGGTGACCATGATATGTGAATATATATATATAAGGTGACCATCTGTTATTACTCTTTGAGAGGGCAGAGAGAATCTAAGAGGGCAGAGGTTTGATTCCCTGAGAGAGTAGAGATTCGATTTCTATAAAATTCGTATTTCGAACTTTTTTTGGAAAAAAAAAGGTGAAAGATATTGGATAATATAACATAGGTTGTCAGTATTAGACTCGCTAATTGCTGAGGCAACATATCAAACATATAAAATCAAATAAAACAAATAAAGGTTCTACACTGTATTATATTTAATATTATTAAAAACTAACTATATTAAAATTTATTTTATATAATTATATTGAAATATTTAAAAATCATTTCAATTAATTTAATTTAATCTAATTTTCTGTAGATCAATTACAAGTTAAAATTTAATTAAAAAATCAAAACTAAAAAATTAATTTAAATAAAAAAAATTGAAAATAAAAGAAACACCAAGAACATTTGGTCGTCAATTACCGGCAGCAGCCTCTGGTTCTTGTTCATAGTTGACATCCATAGAAATCGCCTTACCTAGGTTCAAAATCCAAATCACAAGCTACCAATTCTTCCACCTTGGCTCTCTCCTCATTAAAAACCCAAAAACCTATCTCTAACACCAAAAAAAAAATCAGATGGGCACTGGGTAACTCCTCAATACACAAAGAACTGTTCATCTTCTTTTTTCACTGTTGCTACACTTATTACTACTCAAAACTGGCAATCCACAGCAAAAATTGTTCACATAAATGGAAAATTACAAGAATTGAAGCAACCAACCAAAGCCAATCTAATTCTTTACCAAAAACCATATAAGATTTTAGACCCATAAAATATTCTTTAAATTAATAAAATCCTAAATAGAGGCAAAGCTGAAACTTTGCTGATAAAACTTCTAAAACTAAACCCATAAAAGAGGCAATTAAAGATTTAAGGAAATAAAGAGCAAGTTAAAATAGATACTTCTCCCTTCTTTTAGTGCGGTTTGTAACCTTGAAGAAGCAAAAGGGCCAACTTAAATTTACACAAAAATAAACAGAGATAAATAATCAAGTAGCCAACAGAGAAGAGAGAAACACAAACATTCACAATGTAACTAAATCTCGCAAAACATAAGAATAATAAGCAAAGTAGTTAAAAAGAACAAAGAACTATCTCATACGGAAACACAGAACAAATTTTAAGTATTTTGGGAGAGAAGAAGAAGAAGTATTTTGGGGAAATCAATTTTTTATTAGGACTTTATTTTTTTTATTAAAAATGACATGTTAATTAAAAAATTGCATGGCGTCCACGTGTAATTAATATCAGAGTATTTGTGTATCACGCACGTCTATAATTCTGGTCTTATTATTTTAAAGGTTAACTTGCTATGAAAATAACGAGTTAAAAGGAACATAATGCTAACTCGAAAAATATAGAAAATTAAGTGATAAATATTGCTAAGCTGAAGAGATTACATATGTTTTAAATAAAAAAAAAAGAGATCCATTGAATCATTAGTCTCCTCTGTTGATAGTTCAATTGATTTTGATAACCATATTAGCTAAATTGGTGGATTGATTAGGTATGAATTGAGATTCTATAGAGGTGGCTTCATAAAGTTTATGGGGGGTTATGGTTTACTTTAAAGATTGCTTCGTAAAATTTCTTATAACGGGTTGTTATTGAGTCGAATTTATTACTTGCGACCAATGTTGTTAGCTCTTAGCAAGACTAGTAGGACTTTACCAAACCCTCATCTCCCACATTCAAAATACGTTTTCTTTCTTGCATGTGTGTTGATATCTTAGTAAGTTTTGAAAAATTCAGATCTTTCGCAGAATTCGAGATACCAAAGATAGATTTTTTTCCATATAATTTTGAGCGTTACTTCTCTTTTATAAAAAATTATTTATCTTATAATATTATTTTTTTTACCACACTTAATTGATTTACTTTAAGATTGAATTCAAGATTTGAGAAATACAATCATATTTGAACTTTTCAAAGTTTCAAAACCAACAAAAATAACTAAATTTGGGAACTTATTAAAATGATCAAAAAGTGAATTACCGTGCCATAACCACAAAACAAACTTGAAAAATCATGAAACAACCAACAGATGGCCTACAGACATGATCTTTATCTTTATTATTTTTTCTTTCTTTCTATTGTCTTCTCCACCTTATATAATGCCAGAGAGAATCTTGATTTCTGAACCAAACACACTGTTTTATCAGTTAGAAGATAAAAAAATCTTAAGCAAACCAATACATGCATTCAGTTCTATAATAAAAAAAAACTTATATCCACTTAGCCTTTTTAGCTGAAACATGTACGTCTCAAAGCTCTCTGCCTCACATTACCATGAAATGGTTACAGTTTCTTTTGTTTCGACTTACAATTCATAATTTTGTATTTTATGTATATGTTTAGGGAAGGGAAGCTGAGGCCAATGGACGCAGAGCAATTGAGAGAACATGCACATAAGATGGTTGACTTTATTGCTGATTACTATAAATCCATAGAGAATTTCCCAGTTCTTAGCCAAGTTGAGGTGACTAGCTAACTATAATCTTTTTTATTAGGGTTCTTGAATCTACCCACATTTCCCAGATTTCTGAGTAAAGTTTTATTTTTTCTTTAATTATGAATTCATTTGTTAATCTTGATTATGTAGCCTCGAAAACTTCTTCCCGAATCTGCACCTAATAGACCTGAGTCATTGCAAAATGTTCTTGATGGTGAATTTACTTGATTATATCAGCATGTACTTCAAGTAATTGAAAGAAAGAAAGTAAAATTTCATTTTTTTTTTAACATTTAATTTGTTGTCGATGGTGCTGGCTGGGCTTATGTGTGGTTGCAGATGTTCGAGAAAAGATTCTTCCAGGAGTGACTCATTGGCAAAGCCCTAATTTTTTTGGGTATTATCCTTCTAACAGCAGTGTTGCTGGACTTTTAGGAGAAATGCTTATGGCTGGTATCAGTATTGTGGGCTTCAGTTGGATAACTTCTCCGGCTGCAACAGAGCTTGAAATGATTGTTTTTGACTGGCTTGGTAAACTGCTCAAGCTACCTGAAGACTTTCTCTCGACTGGTAAGACTTAAAAGTTATGGTGAATGCAATATTTGAATGGAGAAATCTACCAAAGTCGTTTTTATGCGATTTAATGGAAATCTGTTGCATTTATTAGATAAGAAGGGTTAAGTTGAGTTGTTGTAACTGAATGTATTTTGAATCCCTTGTAAATAGGATTAGATAAGTATCTCTGTTCTGTATTTAAGCACATGTTATACAGTAATACAATTATCTTTTCTCCCAACTCTATATGGTATCAGAGCTTTTACGCTCAATAGCATTTTTTTTTTCGATCAAATCTCTGATTTTTCCGATTCCTCTGTTTTTCGTTCACAATGGTCGACCCTCCATCTCCTTCTGATACGTCCGTTATTCAAACTCCTATTGTGACTCCTACGGGCAATCAGCTTATTTCCATTAATGCTACGGCTCAAGCTCATCTCAAGCTTACCGCCATCAATTATCAGTCCTCGAATACCCAGTGGTATTCTTTACTTGTTGGATATGATCTCCTCAAGTATATTGAATCTCCAATTATTTCTGATCCTCCGACAAATTCTTATTTGTTTCGGCAAGATCAACTTCTTCGGAGTGCACTCGTGGCCTCCTTATCTCCTGATATTATTCCCTACGTGGTTGGAGAGAAAACATCCTTCGATGTTTGGGCAGTTTTGAAGAAAATGTAACACCCCTTCCCAGCCTACATGTGTAAGCCGAGTAGAGGCGTCACACTATCCTAATGTTGTTACCAATTTTACTTAATTCGAATTTTAGTTCCGGTTTTACAGAAATTTTGCCAGAGGTTTGCCTAGAAATTGGATCCCAAGTGTCGACAAAACTGATTTTTTTCTGATTTTTGAAAACATTTTTACACAAACCAATGCAATCAGTTTCAATACACTCCCAATGAATCCACCTTATACCCTCAACTACAAACCTGCAAGAAGAGTTCACACTTCTAATACAAAATAAGTAGAGGTTTATTATTATCACATACTACTAACGTACAGTATAACTGTAACACCCCCATACTCTATATAAGTACTATACATATACCGGGTATACATACAGTACGTATATAAAGTATAAGAATGTCACTTTTGTTACAGTTTAAAAACCTATATCTGAGTTCAAATAATATTACATTAATTTAAATATAGAACATTTACAAAATCATTATACTTTCAATAATCTTACATATATATGATAATCTTGTCTTTACCAAAATTTCTTTTATACTTATGAATACATTCTTGTCAGAAAATACAACATAACGAAATTATACATATATGCATCACCTTCTAGTTGGTCTCGAAATACTCTTACCCTTCTCGTGGCATAACAGTTTGACTTCCAGATCAACCACCTACTCACCTGCGCGATTTATACAACCGCGCTAAGCCCGAAAGCTTAGTAGTACAAATAAATATTATAAATATATATAACAGACAATCATACTTATATGTTAACTTCATATATTATTATTTTCTTATCATATTTTCCCATTTCAATTACACCTTATATATATTTCTACTAATCTCATAATTATATACATATGCACGTATTTCATTAATACAACCCACAATTCCATGACTTATTAAAAAAATTCATAAAATAATACTCACAATGTCCACAACCACATCCATATTATACATCATATTGTATTTTCATGTAGTACCTTCATATCTCATCATTCAACATAATTTTTCAATCCACATTCACCTTCAATAATTTACTTATACATTGTAATCATCTCATTTCATAATTATCATCATATATCTCATAACATTACATCTTATTCCATAATTCACATTTAAACAAAAATAATCATTGGTCTCATTATTCATTCATTTCACGTTTCATGAATCACATTTAAACAAAGACAAGCATGAGCCCAAAAGACACTAATATGCTATTCAAAGTTCAGAGTTACTGTTTTGGTCTATAATCATAATCATCAATACATTTATCCCTGGATATTCAACTAGATTTGAGTTTACGACCCAGTCATTTCACTCAATCTAGTTTCAATAATTTGTTTTTGAGGTTTACGACCCGGTCATTTCACCCCAAAAACATCACATTTCACATTTTCCAACTGGAATCGGCTTACGACCCGGTCATTTCACCTATCCAGTGATTCATAGGCATGCCGCCAAAAACAGAACTCTGAAAATTGAATTAACACATTAGGCACACAATCATTTCATTTATCTCTTTATCAATCTCTTTTCATTTCATTTCTCATAATTAATTAGACAACCATGCCTCAATTATATATTTCATTTGCATTATCATAGCCAACAACCATGGCCTCATATCTCATATGATCTCAAATCACCTTAATCAATTCAAATGTATATAATCAATGGCATTAACACACATTTTACATACTCATCACAACATTCATATTATACCAAACATAACATTATTAATATACATCAACAATGCATTACATTTCCTAATATTAATATACATCAACAATGCATTACATTTCCTAACACATTTACAACCAAATGTGTATCAAGTCTCAAAGTCATATGCATTTATGCAATAATGTAGTTTGTACTTACCTTAAAACCAACTCACACCAATCTATACACTTACTCTTCCAAGAATCCTCAACACTTAGATTAGGGCAATTCAACCTCTTCACAACCTAATCCAAAAGGAATATTAGCAAAATGACCATATGAATAGTAAAATTCTGGTTTTGGACTCAACTTAATCCTTATTTTGAAAAATTATATAAAATAATCTACTTGACAAAAAACTCTAAAATTTTTACAGAATTTATTTTTACATCTTAAAATCATTTCTTTAAAATTTCAGATCAAAATGAACACAAAAGCTTGGTCAAATAGTTCACCCAACCAGACTGCTCCAATTGCCCTGCATCCTGGCAGCAGTTCTGAACTTTGTGAATTCCATAAATTAAATTCAATCAACGTGGTTCCAAATTATTTTTCTCAAATACTAGACTCACTAAGCAACAACATATCCAAAATTCAATTGGATATGATTTTTCTACATTTTATTAAAAATCCCGAAAATGGCTGTCTCAGTTAAGGTACCTGCTGGAACAGGTCTAATAAAAATAATCTTTCCAAAATCATAACCATTCCAAAATCGAATCAACATATTTTTCAGTCATTCTAGACTCATAGAGGCACAACATATCAAAAATTCACTTCAAGAAAATTTTTATATATTTAATTAAAAATCATACAAGTCACAGCCTTTACTAATTGTAAAACAGAAAATTTTCACTAAACACAACTCTTACTCTTCCATCACCAACACCAACCTAACTTCTTATCTTTAGTTCCATTTCAACACTTTTACACACACCATACACAAACACACTCCAACCATCAACAACACTCCATCAAACTCAAACAAAATTCCAAATAGAACAAGAGAAATCAAAAGAAAACTTACTTGAATATTATGCCAAATCTTCAACATCCATCTTTAATTCTCTCAAAATCCCTATGGATTTGATGTGTATATAAGTAAAATCTCATCTCTCTCTCTCTCTCTCTCTCTCTCTCTCTCTCTCTCTCTCTCTCTCTCTCTCTCTCTCTCTCGTATAAGAAGAAGAAGAAGAAGAAAAATATCTTTTTCCCTTCTTCTTTTCATGTTTATCATATATATATATATATATAATAATAATTATAATAAAATAAATTATTTCTAAAAACCTCCACCACACACTTTTCTCCCTTTGACTTTTCTTTCTTCTTTTTATTATTATTATTATTATTATTATTATTATTATTATTATTAATTAATTAATTAATTAATTATATAAACTTACTTTTCCTACACCACTTTATACATTATGTATATGTAATATATATGTTGGTATATGTATATCTCTTTTATATTTCCTTTATATTTTTCATATTTTTCAAATACCACATAAATATATATCATCCCTCATATACACCTATTTCTTATAATATTTTCCTTACATATTTTACCAACATATCTTCTCACAACTACCATTCCAATGTACACCAAAATCGGTATTAAATTAATTCATTTATCTTCTTTTGACTTTCATTAGTTTAACTTATATATGTTATATATACCTTCACTTCTCTTCTCCTTCCATTAAACATACTCCTTAAATCCAAATAGCACAATAATTATTTCAAAATTTTTAGGGTGTACCTTGGGATATTACAGAAAAGGTATGCCAAGCCCTCATAGGCTCGCATCATGAGTCTGAGAGAATCGTTGTTTACAGCGAAGAAGGGCACGATGTCTGTAACTGAATTCCTGCAGAAAATAAAGGGAATCACTACAACTCTTGCTGCTGCTGGGATATCAATTTCGATGAATGAAACTGTGCTTCATGTGCTTCATGGGTTACCCTCTGAGTACAAGGAAGTGGCTGCTGCAATTCGTGCTCGTGATACTGAAATATCATTTAATGATTTACATTATAAGCTCACCGATTTCGAAACTCAGCTAGCTCGTGAATCTGCAGTATCTGTCACGCCAACAGCCGTTCTTTATACCACCAAGTCCAAATCTGGTGGTTCACAATACAGTACTGCTAGAAATTCTGTTCGCAATAATGGTGCTGCGTCAATCTCTTCTTCCGGATCCAAGAGCAAAGTTAAGTGTCAGTTTTGTGATCGCCCTAGGCACACCACTAAGCAGTGCTACAAACTTAAAAAGCTTCTGCCTTGGTTGTTCAATACGGATTCGTCTACCTTCAGCTCTGGGTCTGTTGTGAAACCACAGGCTAATTGTGTTACAAATAATATGAAACCAGCTAATGCTAAGTGGATCATGGATTCTGGGGGAAATCAACACATTGTTCAGGATTTCCAAAACTTGGCAGTCCATTCTTAATATGAGGGTAGTGATGATGTGGTTCTTGGAGATGGTACCTCTTATTCAATCTCGCATACAGGATCTATTCAATTACCTACATATAATGCTCCTTTACAATTGAATAATGTTCTTTGTGTGCCTGCTTTGCATAAAAATCTTGTTTCTGTTTATCAGTTATGTGTTGCCAATGATGTCGAAATTGCTTTTAACCCGTATTTGTTTACTGTGAAGGATTTGAGCACGGGGGTGCTGCTAGCGGAAGGGAAGCCCAGTAATGGACTCTATGAATGGCCGAACGGTTTGCCAGGAAGAAATAAACCTGTTGTCTCTCATAATGTTGCGCGCGCGTTCTCCATCGTTGTGGCACCAAAGACTTGGACACCCCTCCACTCCAGTTTTGCGTTTGATTTTAAAGACGTTTAATTTTTCAGTATCGGATAATAATTTCTATTGTGATTCCTGTAAGTGCAATAAAATGCACAAGTCACCATTTTCTGTGTCTTCAATGTCCAGTTCTTCTCCTTTGGAGTTAATATACACTGATGTTTGGGGTCCTTCCCCTGAAATTTCTGTTGATGGATTTCTCGCTATTACATTATCTTTGTTGACCACTTCACTAAATATGTTTGGTTCTTTCCATTGAAAAGAAAATCTGATGTTTCAACCATTTTTCCTGCTTATAAACAGCTTGTTGAGAATTATTTCAAATGAAAAATTAGGTCCATTTATTATGACAATGGAGGAGAATTTATTCATCTTAAACCATTTCTTCAAGAACATGGTATTTCTCACTTTTTAACCCCTCATTATACTCTTGAGCATAATGGTATTGCTGAGAGACGTCATAGGCATATTGTGGAGACAGGGTTAACTCTTCTTCATCAGGCTCATTTACCTCTCTCTTATTGGTCCTATGCCTTTCAAACAGCAGTTTATTTGATTAATAGGATGCCAACTCCTATTCTAGATCATAAATCGCCCTATTGGTGTTTACATAAAAAGGAACCTAGTTATGCAAAATTAAAAGTTTTCGGCAGCCTTTGTTATCCTTGGGTTAGACCCTATAATTCTCACAAGCTTGAAACCCGATCTGTCCCTTGTGTATTTTTAGGCTACTCAGTCACACAAAGTGCCTACAAATGTTTAGATCCTTTAACCTCTAGGTTGTACTTGTCTCGGCATGTCAATTTTGTAGAGACCGAATTTCCTTTCAAAAAGTTCCAACCTGAACTTCACCTACCCGAGTCCTCTAGTACAGATACATGGTCTCCACAGCATTTTTTTATTGTCGTATTCATCAACGGCTGAAGCTCCTGTAACCTCTTCAACAACAATGCAAGCTACACTGGCTTCTTCTCCGCTAGCTCCGCCACCATCACCCAATCCACCAACATCAGACCGTCCTTCGACAGAAACAAATACAGGTATGGATTTGATTTTAACTGTGGATATTGTGCCTGCTTCAACTGTTAATACACATCTTATGGTGACAAGGAGTAAAAATAACATTCGAAAACCGATTGATAAATTGTGTTTGACAACTGTTTCACAACCTCAGTTTACTCCTAAAACAGTAACACAGGCACTGAAGGATCCTAAATGGAGAAAGGCTATGGAGGAGGAGTATAATGCTTTAATGAGGCAGAAAACGTGGACACTTGTTCCTCCTAGTCAAGCGACTAACATAGTCAACTGCAAATGGCTTTTCCGTGTAAAGCATGACTCCACGGGCAATCCTACTCGATATAAAGCCAGACTTGTTGCGCAGGGGTTTACTCAGCGACCAGGTTTGGATTTTGACCAAACTTTTTCTCCAGTTGCAAAACATCCAACTGTTCGGGTAATACTCTCTCTTGCTGTTATGAATAATTGGTCTTTACGACAAATTGATGTGAACAATGCGTTCCTGCATGGCAAATTAAATGAAGTTGTCTTCATGGAGCAGCCTCATGGCTTTGTGTCTACTGATAAATTTGATTTTGTTTGCAAATTGGAAAAATCGTTGTATGGGTTGAAGCAAGCTCCTCATGTGTGGTACTCTGAATTGGCAAATTATTTGTTGCATATCAGTTTTCAACAGTCTAAGTCTGATACTTGTTTGTTTACTTCTCACAAAAATGGGAAGGTTGTTTATCTACTTGTATACGTAGATGATATCATCATAACAGGTTCAGATTTTTCCGCAATTGAACAACTTATCAAAACACTTGGCAGCCGATTCTCAATTAAGGATTTGGGTGCTCTGAGTTACTTCTTGGGTGTGGAAGTTACTCACACAAGGGCTGGTATATTCTTGTCTCAGCAAAATTATATAAGAGAAATTCTTGAAAAAGTTCAAATGCATGAAGCTAAGTCTGCTTCCACGCCTATGTCTACTTCTACTGTCTTGCGACTAAATGATTCAAACCAATTGGATGAATCTACTACTTACAGGGCTGTAATAGGAAGTCTTCAGTATTTGTTGCTCACTAGGCCCGATGTTGCTTTTGTGGTGAATAAGCTCTCACAGTATACTGCCAAGCCAACAATTACTCATTGGACGGCGTTAAAAAGGTTATTGCGATATCTAGTGGGCACAATGGAGCATGGTTTGTTTCTTCATAGAGATTAAAAAATTCATTTACATGCCTTCTCTGATGCTGATTGGGCAGGCAATCAGGATAACAGAACATCAACAGGAGCACACATTATATATTTGGGCAAGAACCCAATTGCTTGGACTTCGAAGAAACAAAAGACTGTTGCAAGATCATCCACTGAGGCTGAATATAAGTCTGTTGCCAATATAACTGCTGACCTCATATGGATTCGAAATTTGCTATCAGAATTGCGTGTTCCAATTGATCAAACTCCGGTGATTTATTATGATAACTTAGGTGCTACGTATGTGGCTGCTAATCCGGTGTTTCATTCAAGAATGAAGCATATTGCGATAGATTATTATTTTGTCAGGCAGCATGTTCAGAATGGATCATTAAGAGTGGCTCATGTTTCCTCAAAAGAACAATTAGCCGATCTTATGACCAAGCCATTACCTTCACTCGAATTTCAAAAACTCAAGAGCAAGATTGGTGTTACTCACCGTCCACCATCTTGCGGGGGCGTACTAGATAAGAAGGGTTAACTTGAGTTGTTGTAACTGAATGTATTTTGAATCCCTTGTAAATAGGATTAGATAAGTATCTCTGTTCTGTATTTAAGCACATGTTATACAGTAATACAATTATCTTTTCTCCCAAACTCTATAGCATTCAGCCTAGCTCAGAACAGAAGTTTCTGAGTTTTCTATATAGTACTTTAAATGGCTATTTGAAGATGTTAGTGGGCAGCTATTTGTTCAAAGAATCATACATGCACAGGCAGTTTTACTAGCAGTAAAAGGATAGTGCTCTCTCAAGGCCACCGGAGTTTAATTTGAACGAGGGGCTCTTACAAAGATACGAGAGCAAATCCTATAATTTATTAAAACGTGGGACTTGCTCCCATTGTTACCAATTTTAAAAGTTAAACATTTTAACTTTTAATTTGATATTTTAATTTTTTTTTATTTTTTGACTCAAATCAAAAGTTTTCGATTTGAGTCAAAAATTAATTTGAGTAAAAAAAAATTAATTTTTAGGCTTGAAATTTTTAATTTTTTTAAAAAAAACAAATTTTAATTCTTTTAAAAAAAATCTCTCCCCAAAAATGTAAAAAAATTAATTTGTTTAGTTTAACACATAAAATTCATTTCACCTATTTAATACCATTTCACCGTTTCAAAAAAATCATTTTCCTAATTAATTAAAATTAATAATAACAATAATTAAAATTAATAATAATTTGTGAAATATTTAATTGTTCTACCACCTTTAATCGAAATAACTTGATATCAAAGCCACTTAACATCCTCATTTATATTGTTTTAGACCACTAGATATCTATACCTTAAACTCTTTAGATGATTAATAATGTATATATATTTTTGATGTTTTAAAAAGTGCGGAGTAATTTGAGTCGGAAAGTAAAAATTGTTTAAAAGTTAAAAAAACAAAAAATGATATAAGTAAAATAGATTTAAAAGCTTTTACGATTTAAAATTGAGTCTGTATAATAATTTGAGTAAATGTGATCTAAATATAAATGATGAAATTATAAATATTATAATTTATAATTTGAGTAGATGTGATCTAAATATAAATGATGAAACTATAAATATTATAATTCAGTATGTCTTTAATATAATTTTATTTAAATGTATTTTAGAAAAAATAAATTAGTTGTGTATTTAATATTTTGTGGGTGTAAATATTCTACTTCTGAATTTTTTATCAAACTATATTTTAATTTTTGTTAGATGATTAACGTATTAGAATTAGGGGTGAATATTTTTCGTTTAAATCAGTCGAATATTCAATTCAGTTAATTAATTGTATTAAATATTGGTTGATTTAATTAAAGAATTTAAATTAATTAGATTTGTTTGATTTAGTTAATTAATAACTAATTTAGTTCAATCGATTAACCGTCAACTAAAATTTTTTTAAAAATAATTTTTTATTTTATTTTTTATTAATTTTTTGTTTAATTTTTTAATTATATTAAAAAAATTTATTACAAAATAAAGTTATTTTTTAATAAATTTTATTTAGTTATATTAGTTTTTATTATAAAAATAATTTTTTATTATAAAATAAAAAAAATCAATCAGTTTGATTAATTAACCGAATATATCAAATTAATTTGGTAAATTAATCAAATTGATCAAAATTAAAAATATATCAACTTGGTTAAAAAATTAAATTTATTTAGTTCAGTTAAAATTTTATTCAATCAGTTAATTAATGGATCGAACAAATTTTCACCCTAATTAGAATGTCCATTTTCATATGAATTTGAAATACAAATTTTCCTATTTTTTGTTTTGAAGAAAATATATGGAAAAGTATAGGATAAAAATGTGATTTTCCTTATTTTTTATTTAGATAATATTAAGAAATACAAAAAAGGACAACAAGAATAAAAATAAATTTTTTTTATTTTTTTAAATTCATTAAAATCATTTCCCACCTATTTAGAAATAAACAGAGAAAAATGAGAAAATAAATAAATATAAACTATAAAATTACTAATTTATTTTTCGTCAACTTGAAATGATAAGTATATAATCATAGAAATAAATTTTATAAATTTTATTTTCTTTTTTAAATTACTTAGATAACAAAAAAATAAAAATTCTATTCTTTTATTTTTTTCATTTTTCCCTCTTTATATTTTTCCCTTTTTCGTTGCATAAAATATATTTCTTTTTTTTAAAAAAAAGGTTAGCTTAGTTAAATCAAGGGATGATTTTATTGATTAGGTTAAATTTCAGAGAGTAAATATTAATTTACTTCTACTATAATTAAAAATAATACTATCATTATTTTAGTTCCGTGCGGCTATTTGTACGATAAGGACACTGACCGAAAGTCAAGAAAGGTACAGATAAGTTAGCGAGTGGGTCCTAAGCCGTACTCTCAGCTCTGCGTCGCTTTCTGGTCCATACCTTGTCGCTAAATGTCAAAAATAAAATATATATATGTATATAAAAAATAATATATTTCTTATTTTTCAATTTTCATTATTTTATAATTATTTTTTTATTTTTATATTAAAAAGTGTAAATATATGTGTTAATAATTAATTTGGTTCAATTAAATTGAAATATATATCCAAATTTAATAAATTTAAAATCGCGAACAAAATAATACGATACAATTTTTGCTATTTAAATTTTAAAATTTTAATATGCTAGAGAATTAATGTGTTTTTCTCTAACATAGTAATTTGTAAATAATTTTAAAATTGTAAAATTATAGTATATTTAAATTAAAATATTAAGAACTCAAAAAAAACTTAATGTAAAAATAATAAAAAAATTGAAAGAATTTTAATTTGAATCTCAATTTAGACTAAATATCAGATATTTTAATAAATATGCTATTTTGGAAGAATTTTAATTAATTTGAGTCTCAATTTGGATGTAGCTTTCCATATGACTAAGTATCAAAAAAATTAATGTAAAATAAAAAAATGATAGAGTTGAACACAACACACACATCCCTTTTGAATTCTGAAAAGGACTCGAATTTTAAATATATATTTTTATTTTTTAGTCCGAAGTTTTAATATATCCTAAATATATAGTGATTTAAAATAATAATAATTTTTTTTATAGAATTAAAGTGATAATGACATCCCAACATCATGTTTTAAAAATAGTTCAATGTTGATCATACTCTTTAATTAATTTGGATTTCAATAGATGAATTATAGCAATTATTTCAACTTAAAAATAATTAATAAACATAGAAATAATCTTTCTGATGAAATTAGTATTTTAATTCAATTTAATTATTAGTAAAGCCGAGGTGAATGATAAGATGCGTCTCATAAAGGTCTGAAAATCAATCAGATAGAAGAAAAAAAATTATTTTATTAGGCGCTGGGTAATACATTTTAGAGAGAAATTTTAAGTCCAAGTTTTTCGTAAATATTGTTTATTAATTTTTTTGAATTTAAAGTTTAATATCTTAATTTATTTAGGTCGTTAAATTCTTAAATAAAAAATAATAATTCTCAAAATTAAGAGCATATCAAAACAATAAATTAATAATTCTAATTTATTTATTTTTTTAGTACTCTAAATCTCAAATCATTTTATTAGAAAAATATACCCTTTTTATAAAAGGTTATTATTTTGGAAATTTTCATGCCGTAGTGCTCCGGGACATTATCTGTATGTTGGGATTGAAGAACTCCAATTTTTTACTATATATTACAATAATTTTTATGAAATAACAAATTTTTATTTTTTAATATTAATAGTGCATTTAATAAATTACTGAAAAAAAATATTTTACAGAGATATATTATTAAAATTATATTTTATTGAGAATTATTTTATTACCGCATTTGAAAGATAAAATAAAATTTTGAGAAAATAAATTTAATGTGTTTGCATATATCGTTTGTAAATAAATATAATATTATTGATCAAATAAAATTATATAATTAATTTTTTTAAAATTTTAGTGTAAATAAACGAACTATAAAAAATAATTTAAAGATAAATTTATTATGCTAATCAATATCTTTTTACTATCAGATTTTGCCACCGCATGCTACTTATCTTTTCATTTGCTAAAATTTTTAATTTTTTAAGAATAATTTTTATCATTTTTTAAATAAAATTTGAATTAAATAAAAAAATAAAAAAAGCAAATGAAGCAAATGACAAAATTTTATCATTAACATGAGAAAATATACTTATTTAATTTAAGATTAATTTTGCTATTATTTTAAATCGTTAATAATAGTTTTAAGTATTATCTTAAATTATTAAATAATGGACTTAATATGTAGTAAACTTGGTAATTGTAATATTAAATTTAGAAATTTAATAATTTTAAAGTGAAGAATGAGTGACAATTAATTTTTTTAGATGTATATATATGGACAATTATAATGTTTTATAACTTAAATTGGGCTGTTGAAAAATTATTCCACCATTTGCTATTTTAGAGTAATTTACAATCAATTAGGGTGCCTAATCCAATTAAGATGTAACATATCATACCAATTACTTTACATTTTAAAAGTTGACGTTCTCTCCCATTAAAAAAAAAAGTACCACCGAATATCTACATCAATTTATAAAAAATTATTTTAGCTTAATTAAAAATATTTAATTTAAATATTTAGTTATATAACTATATTAAAATTATATATGGAGAATTTTATGGTCTTCGTTGTACTATTCAACTCGATTTAAAAAAAATAATTGATAAAAAAAAAGTAAAATTGATTTTATATGTTAATTCAAAATATTTTAAATTTTATTAGTTTTTTAGCTTAAAAGCTAAGAAACAAAAAAATAATAATTAAAAAAATATAATTTTTACAATATATAAATTTTGAAATATAAATTATTAGAATTTAAAATTTTACTTTATAATAATATGAATATATAACTTATTGTTTTTAGAAAAAATACATAAGAACACGCGCAAGTAATAAGAAACTATTTTGCTAATATGAAATATCGAAACCCATTTTTAGATTTTTTTACATATTTAAACCGGATTAATTGAACTGAATCTAACTTAAAATGTCTAAAAAACATCATACGATAACATAATTCAATATTTATTTTTTTAATAAATAACACATAAAAAACACATGCATACAAAATCTTATTATACAAGAAAAAGTATAAAAATTTTATTAGGATATATCAATTATTTAAATATACACTCTTTTAACGATGTAAATATTAAAGTCTTATGTAGCTCAATTATTTAATTATTAATACTAAAATAATTTTCAAAATTAATAATGAAATTATGAACTCAAATTTCATTTTAATTTAAATTTTTTAGAAATATTAAAATTCAAATTTTCAATAAAAATAATAAAAATGCTTATATATGTATACACACACAAGAGGAAATTTCTGTTGAAGAAGTAGTAAAAGCCCACCAAACATTCACATTTAGTCGACATTAGATTTAGACTTAAATTTGTCTACGAAATGTTTTTATGGTCCATCAGAAAAATAAATAAATAAATAAATAAAATTATGATGTGACTGCTCCAATGCAATTATACTACAAATTAAATTGACTGTTAGATAATTAATTAATCAGTTAATTTTCTGCCACTACTTTAAACTTGATTAATAATTTTTCCATTTCCAATCACATACATGCATTCTTATTTTTTAATTATTTTTTTAAGACTAATCTAGTAGTTATAATATTTGTCTTAGTGCAGTCTAGATGATTCTTGGAATAAACTTCTAGAACAATAAAAAAAAAAGAAAAAGAAAACTAGTCTTTAATTATTTTCAAATTTTGTTGGCTCAATTTTCTATTCATTGGAATTAGATAATGTCAAATTAATTAGAGAAGTTTAAGAAATAATTTAAAAATATAAAATACTGTGCAAATAAAAAATTTATAGAAATATTATGCGAAGAAAAAAATGTATAAAAATATAATATAATATATATTGATTATGTATCAAATACATATTGAGTATATATCATAAAAAAAATACAAATATAAAATTATAAAATGCATAATACGAATAATATTTTGGAAAAATAAAATTTAATATATAGCCTAAAATTTTTTAAGTGATGAAATTTGAAAATCAATATCATTTGATATTTGATCCTAGAATAATTTTTTTTTATATAATTAAAATGACAAATTTAAGTTTACTCTAAACCTAAAAAACTTAAAATTGAATTTACATATTTAAATATTTATATTTATCAATAAATAAATCTGCTTATGGATGACACTATAAATTCTTTTATTCATTATATATAATAATAAATGATAATATTTAGGATTCGAACTTAAAATTTAAGTGATATCATATTATAAATTTTAAATTTATAAAATAAATGTAAATTCTAAAATTTAAATGGAACTCATGGACAACTTTATAATTATGTCAAGGTTATGGTGCATATTATCAATTATTTATTTTCAAAGTATTTTTTTATTGTCAATTGCCATTGTATCTCTTGCTCCTGTGTAGTTTTTTTTTATCAACCAATGAGCGAAGAAATGAATCGACATTGCATAATTAAGCTATTTTTAAGTAATTTATTACTTCACTTATAAGTTATAATAAGAACCAAAAGTAAAGAACAAAAGCACTATCTTATAGCTTTTAAACAAATAAAGGTTAGAGTAATTTTAAATTAACAATTATTAATATTAAACTTCAAAATTAATGCTATTATGAGGTGTATATGCCAAATTTAACAATTGATAATGATAAGCTTTTCTCAAATGGTAATTAAATAATTAATTGCTGAATTACAATTTTATCCCTCCCATTTCAAATATCGTTTTATAAAAAAACAATATTTCACCTGCTTTTTATAAATTTAATATAATATTAATTAGAAAATTTTAAATTTACTATTATTTATTAATTTTTTATAATTTTAGCAATTAATAAGGAGAAAATGCTTCAAAATGAATAATTTGGTAAATTATTATGAATTTTTTATAAAATTTAAAATCATTAATTATTATTTTAGTAAACATATTTTATTTTTACAATATATTTGAAATGAAACAAATGAAATATATGTCTATATATATATATATATATACAATCACTAATGAGAATTTTTATTATAAAATTTCCCCCTTCCTGTGGGTTTTCATGGTGCCTTTGTGTCAAAGTAGCTTTTTAAAAGATTGAATTGAAGTGTTAGCTTTTTCTATAAAAAAATTGTAATTTTATGAGTTGTTGTCCACATTTTATGCATAAAGAAAATATTAGATGAAAATGCACTTTACTTCTTCTAATGCTTTTTCATCTTTGAGCAATAAAAAAAAAAAACACATACAAAATCATTACCCTCTATCAAAAATTGAAGAATATAAATATTTAAAATGATGCAATAAATAAAATATTAATAACAATAATATATTTTGATATATAAATTTCGTAGAATTTGACTTGATTTATTTATCATTTATAAATAATAATTATTTTTCTTATTATAGAGTGATTTATTTTTATTTTTTTTTATAAATAGAATTAAAGACGACCGAAGTCAAATGGTATCATGAAAAGAGGATTAATATAATTCCTTGAATCCACAAATATACTCTTTTTCATCAGAACACAAATATACGCTTAAAATATATTTATTCCCAAAAACCAAAAGTTTGGTCATCAAATTTATTATTATTATTTTTTTCAATTATTGAAAGCCAAATTTTCCAAAAGGGGTGAGTCATAAGTGAGGTTGCTGATGGAATTCAATTTGAAAACAAAATGCAAAAAATAAAAAAATACCCATTCATTGATAGACTTATTTTCCTTTCTCATTCGATTTAAATTAGAGCTCATTCACTGTTTTAATAAATTAGTATATTAAATTTTTATAATATCCTTAGTTAATATTATTTACTCCCTCTAATCTAATAAAAATATCACTTTTATAAAAAAATTATCTTTTTAAAATTGTCACTTTACATGTTAAAAAATTTAATTATTTAAAAAAATTATTATTATTTTATCTTTCATAAAAAATTAATTTTTTTCTCAATTATGTTCTTATTATCAATGAGTTAATTAGTTAATATGTGATATTTCAGTCCATTTAAAATAATTTTATATAATTTTTAAAAAATTTAATATTTTTTAATAGGTATATATGAATTAAAAATGATAATTTCACTAAGACGTGAAGAATATTAAATATATCTCATACTAAAATAATAATATAATATTAAAAATATATGTAAATTTATACTTTTAATATAAAATAATTAAATTTTTTAATTTTTATAAAATAAAATGTGAGTCTATCAATTTAAGACAGATAAAAAAATTACTTGAGGTTCCCATTAATTCATTTAGGGTTGGCAATGGATAAAATATTTATAAAAAGTGCCTTATCCAAATTCAAATCTGTTTAATTTTTAAAATATTTAAACCTGTATAAACTTAATTATAGTTATATCTGTACTCATCCTAAACTCTTTTAATACTATTTGTTTACTATCTAAACCTGTTTAATTATCCGTTTAAATATAAAAATTTAAAATATTATAAAATTTAAAATATAAATTATAATTTTATAATTAAAATAAAATATAATTAATATATAATTAAATTTAATAATAAATATTTAATAATTTATATCTGAACTCAATTTAAATTCATTAAAGATAGTGAAAATATTAACCTTACCCGCACAAATTCGTTTAACATGATAAGACAAATTTAAAACATGGAGTTTCATTCCCCATCATTAAAAGATGATTGCCTCAGCTTTCACAAACCTCTAACATGGCGCAATGCAGTGTCCTATTCATTAATCTTTAAAAAAGAAAAATAATAATGACTTCGAGGGTGTTTGATTTAGCTGATTGAGGCAGCTGATAGCTGTTTCAAAGCTCAAACAACTGCTATAGGTGTTTGGTTAATTTTTTTATCAGCAGTTGTTAGCTGTTTGAAGGCTCAAACAACAGCTGTTTGAAAAAGCTCATCTTCCTAGCTTTTTCTAAACAGCTGCTGATAGCTTTTTTATTTGACAATATTAACCCTGAATTATTAGATAATATTAATATCTGTAACCTTTAATTTAAATTTGAGCTTATTTAAAATTATACCCTTATTAGTCATTTTACACAATAACAACAACAGCTTACTATATTTTTAACAAACGCTCATTATTCATCAGCTAACAGCTATCCGCAACAGCTATCAGCTACCAGCTATCAACAACAGCTATCAGCTGCATGAAACCGCTAAACCAAACATGCCCTTCTTCACTCTTCACAAAGAAGCTTGCCATAATGCCATCACAATCCAACTCTCGCTACTAAATTACAATTCCATCGCCACTATCACCACCAAACTACTACACCTGTCTTCTCCAACTTCACCCTCACTATGTTATTATTGTTACTATTGTCATATTCTAATTTCTTTTTTTTTTTAAATTTTAATATTATATATAATTAAATATTAAAATTGACAATAAATATTAAATGGGTTAGAAAATTTTTTTCATTTCATTAAAGAAATAATAATGCCATCACAATTTAATCAATTATGTTTTGGCTAGTATAATTATTTCTAAGTCACCTTATGAATTATTTTTATATACAAAAATTATTATTTACAATATAAACAATCATCTAATTATTTTGACTTAATTCTTCATACATAAAAAAAAATGAAAATGTATTGCAGTATTAAGTAAGTTTATAAGAGATATACATCTTCTTGCTTATAGTCTACTAATTTATTCTATCAAATACATTCTAAATTACATAAAAATGGAATTTAAAAATTGATAAAGAGAGAAAAACAATGAATATATCATTGTCGTTTGACTAGGGATTCACTTAATCAACTACTAACTTATTGATATTTGACCTTAAAAAAGCATATCTTACTAACTACTAAATCTTTTAAACTTATACCATGAAATTTTGTTGATTAATTAAGTATATATAATAATAATCAATTTTTTTTTATTTTTTAAAATAAATAAAATATATTTCGATTCTATATCATTCTAAAATTTCGATCTTCTTTTAAACCACATATAAAAAAAATTCATTATACTGTATAAGATCTCATCACCAACTAATAATAATATTAATTATCTCACACGCATTCCCAAACACGTGAATAATAATATTTTTTTTTGAAATGAATAATAATATTCTTACGATTACCAAATAATATTCTCGATCTATCTGTTCATATATGTGTGTGCGTATGTATATAAGTACAGTGAAAATTACTGAATAATTTGCTTGGTAGTAAAAAAAAAGAAAACAAAGATTCAATCTTTGAGATGGGAAGTGTCGTTGCATTTTCAGCATAGCATATGACGGCAATTGCTACCAACAACAATCCAACGTAGCCAAAGCCAAAAACTTTATTATATAATTATGTATATGTATATATACACAATGCAAAAGCCAAGAGAAAGAGACAGAGGGAGAGAGAGAGAGTTGTGGGAAGAGATATCTTTCTCTTTCTTTATATTATCTATGGTTGGCTTGGCTATCTATTTTTTTTTTCATGTTAGTGTTTGTATTTATAGCTCATTGTGGAAAAAAAGTTGGTTTTAGATAGAAAGATAGTGTGGGTTTTCTGAGGCTTATTCTCTTCTCTCTCTGTCTGTGAAGAGGGTGTGGGCGTTTCTGAGGAGGAGCAAAGAAGAGTTTGGCGTAAAAGGGTAGCTTTCAATCACAGAATTGCCTCGACAATCGTCACTGGGCTAAACTAATACGATTTTCAGGGTGGGTAAGTTAATTTTTTTGGTGTTTTCTCAACTGGGGTTGTTTCCAGATTTTGAGATTTTGCCTCCATCTCTTTGGTGTTTTCTTTTTTCTATTTATCTTTCTCTCAATATATCGTTTGTTTTCTTTTTCTCTTTGTATACCGTGATGATGATAAAAAATCTGTTTATTTCTATGTGCAATGTGTCTGCAGGTTCTATCTCCAAAGAAAAGCTATAGTCTCCGTTGATTACCCAGATGGTGAAATGCTCCTCTTTACTCGATTCGATCTCTCCTCCTCTTCTTCTTCTTCTTGCTGCTGGTTATTATTAACTACTATTACAACACCACCGACTCACTCATTTCAATCATCAGCTCACCATATTCAATAATGGGCATCACCTTCTTGCTTAATAATAACGTCACGCTATCCACCCACTCCCTTTTCAAGGCAATTCAAGGCTTGCCTGCATTGGAGCTAGCCTCAATTTGCATCAATTTGACGCTTTTTCTCGTCTTTCTCTTTATAATATCTGCTAGACAAATATTTGTGTGTGTTGGTCGGATTCGATTCCTTAAGGATGATACGGCAGTTGCCAATTCAAGCCCAATTCGACGTGCTAGTGCTGATGGAGAGATGTCAGAGGTTATAATCGGTACCGGCTTTAAGTTGGTGTTATTTTGTTGTTTTTATGTTTTGTTTTTGCAATTTTTGGTGTTGGGGTTCGATGGGGTTGCTTTGATTAGAGAAGCCGTTAATGGGAAAGTGGTGAATTGGTCTATAATTTCTTTCTCTGCTGCACAAGGTTTAGCTTGGTTTGTGTTGAGTTTTTCAGCTCTTCATTGTAAATTTAAGGCTTCTGAGAAATTCCCACCGCTGTTGAGGGTATGGTGGGCTTTCTCGTTTTTTATTTGTTTGTGTACTTTGTTTGTGGATGGGAGGAGTTTTCTGATTGAAGGTGTCAAGCATTTGAATTCTCATGTTGTAGTGAATCTTGGTGCAACTCCGGCTCTTGCTTTTCTATGTTTTGTAGTATTTAGAGGTATTACTGGAATAAAGGTTTGTAGGAATTCTGACCATCAAGAGCCATTGCTTCGTGAAGAAGAGGCAGGGTGTCTTAAGGTCACTCCTTACTGTGATGCTGGGCTATTTAGCTTGGCTACTCTTTCATGGTTAAACCCACTTCTTTCCATTGGTGCAAAGAGACCACTTGAACTTAAGGACATACCACTTCTTGCTCCTAAAGATCGAGCCAAAATTAATTATAAAGTTCTGAATTCAAATTGGGAGAAATTGAAGGCAGAAAAGCCTTCAGACCAGCCTTCTTTAGCTTGGGCAATTCTCAAGTCATTCTGGAAGGAAGCAGCTTGCAATGGTATATTTGCCTTGATAAATACAATTGTTTCATATGTGGGTCCGTACATGATTAGCTATTTTGTTGAATATTTAGGCGGAAAGGAGACTTTTCGTCATGAGGGATATATTCTTGCCGGGATCTTCTTTGCAGCTAAGCTTGTGGAGACCTTAACAACCCGGCAATGGTATCTTGGTGTTGACATTTGGGTATGCATGTGAGGTCAGCTCTGACAGCAATGGTGTACCGAAAAGGACTCAGGCTCTCCAGCTTGGCCAAGCAAAGTCACACTAGTGGAGAAATTGTGAATTACATGGCAGTTGACGTCCAGAGAGTTGGGGATTACTCTTGGTATCTCCATGATATATGGATGCTTCCCCTTCAAATAATCCTTGCCCTTGCAATTTTATGTAAGAATGTTGGAATTGCTTCTGTTGCAACTTTAATTGCTACCATTATCTCCATCGTTGTTACTGTCCCCCTGGCTAAGGTACAAGAAGAATTTCAAGAAAAATTAATGGCTTCCAAAGATGAGAGGATGAGGAAAACTTCTGAGTGTTTGAGGAATATGAGGATTATGAAGTTGCAAGCTTGGGAGGACAGGTATCGTGTGAAGCTGGAGGAGATGCGAGAAGTGGAGTTCAGATGGCTTCGGAAAGCTCTTTATTCCCAAGCTTTTATTACATTAATTTTCTGGAGCTCTCCTATATTTGTTGCAGCTGTCACTTTTGGCACTGCAATATTGTTGGGTGGTCAGCTCACGGCAGGAGGTGTTCTTTCTGCTTTGGCCACTTTCAGGATCTTACAAGAACCACTCAGGAATTTCCCTGACTTGGTGTCAATGACTGCCCAAACAAAAGTTTCTCTTGATAGGATTTCTGGATTCCTACTTGAGGAAGATTTGCAGGAAGATGCAACCATTGTTCTTCCTCAAGGCATGACAAACCTGGCCATAGAAATTAAAGATGGTGAGTTCAGCTGGGACCCTTCTTCTTCAAGGTCCACTTTATCAGGCATACAAATGAAGTTGCAGAAAGGTATGCGCGCAGCTGTGTGTGGCATGGTTGGTTCTGGCAAATCAAGCTTTCTTTCTTGCATCCTTGGGGAGATTCCTAAAATCTCTGGTGAAGTAAGTTTGGACTTTGGACCTATTTTTTTTTTTTCATTATATGCTCAATCAGTGATAGTTTTCTGTCAATTGTAATTGCTTCTTTCTCTTAGTTACTGAGAATTGGAATTCTTAAATCCATTCTCTTTCTTGTCCTAGGTAAGAGTTTGCGGTAGTTCCGCATATGTCTCCCAGTCAGCATGGATACAATCTGGAAATGTTGAAGAAAATATTCTTTTTGGCAGTCCAATGGATAAAGCAAAGTACAAAAATGTCATCAATGCTTGTTCACTGAAAAAAGATTTGGAACTCTTCTCACACGGCGATCAGACCATCATCGGTGATAGAGGTATAAATCTGAGTGGTGGCCAGAAGCAGCGGGTACAGCTCGCAAGGGCACTGTATCAAGATGCAGACATTTATTTACTTGATGATCCCTTCAGTGCTGTTGATGCACACACTGGTTCAGAGTTGTTCAAGGTTAGACATGCTCAATGTATCACCAACAATGCCTTCAAAATTAATGTAATTTGGCTGACATATGATATGGAACTGCAGGAGTACATATTGACAGCACTAGGAAATAAGACTCTGATTTTTGTGACCCATCAAGTTGAATTTTTGCCAGCTGCTGATTTAATACTGGTATGGAATTGCATTCACATTTAATTTTTGTATATTGTTTTTGCAATGCCTGGCCTACATTGGGTTTCTATATCTTCCATCTGAATGGGTCTTCTCTCTTTCTTATATATATGGATCACTTTCCACAACCGTCAAGTCACATCAATTAATTTTTAGTTGTATGTCTTTATTGATTTCATTACGCATTGTCTATGCTTTTCCTTGTTATCTTTGTGATTTTTTTAGATCCTCTTTTTTTTTCCCCTATAATCATTGTTATTTAAATATGATAAGACACTTGAATTCAGATGCATCCAAATATAGGAAAAACGTCAGTATCTATCAACTTAAGGAGCTGATTTTTCTTGATGTTAAAATGTGGGTGTTGATGGGTGTGTGGACTCACTTTGCTCCAAAGAAGAACTAAATCTTAACCTCCATCTGTTCAGGTTCTGAAGGAAGGGAGCATTATACAGGCAGGAAAATATGATGATCTTTTACAAGCTGGAACTGATTTTAATACTTTGGTCTCAGCTCATCATGAAGCAATTGGATCCATGGATATTCCAAGTCACTCATCTGATGATTTAGATGAGACTTTGTCTTTGGATGGGTCTGTTGTATTTAATAAAAAAAGTGACGCCTCTGGAAGTAATGTCAGTTTGGCAAAGGAAGAGCAAGAGAGTGCATCAACTTCAGATCAAAAGGCAATTAAAGAGAAAAAGAAAGCAAAACGCATGAGGAAGAAGCAGCTTGTTCAGGAAGAGGAAAGAGTGAGAGGGAGAGTCAGCATGAAGGTTTATTTATCATATATGGCTGCAGCATATCAAGGCTTGTTAATTCCCCTAATTATCCTGGCACAAGCATTGTTTCAATTTCTTCAGATAGCTAGTAATTGGTGGATGGCTTGGGCAAATCCCCAAACTGAAGGAGGCCAACCTAGGGTGAGTCCATTGGTCCTCCTTGGTGTTTATATGGCCCTTGCTTTTGGGAGCTCGTGGTTTATATTTGTGAGGGCTGTTCTAGTTGCAACATTTGGCCTGGCAGCGGCTCAGAAATTGTTTCTGAAGATGCTTAGAAGTGTGTTTCAAGCACCAATGTCTTTCTTTGACTCGACTCCAGCTGGAAGGATCTTGAATCGTGTAAGTTTATATGTATTCTTATCATTCTGTGTTCTATATATACAAATACCAGTTACATATATTCTTCTTCTTTTACCTTCTCACTCTTTTGTCTTTATATAATGTTGATACTTTATGACATTACAGGTGTCTATGGATCAAAGTGTTGTGGATCTTGATATTCCTTTTAGACTTGGTGGGTTTGCTTCAACAACGATACAGCTTTTTGGAATTTTTGGTGTAATGACCAAAGTTACCTGGCAAGTTTTGCTTCTTGTTGTTCCAATGGCTGTTGCTTGCTTGTGGATGCAGGTGATCAATTGATTTTCCTTCAAAAATGTTTCACTCTCTTGGTTTGCAGAAAAAGTTTGGACATGAAATGATATTGACTCGTGTTTATGCAAGTTGCTTTCTGAACCTCAATAACGTTTGCTGCATGTATTTGCACAACCCTCTTTATGGGTAGGCCGTGAAAAACATTAAGCAGATGCTGGAGTTGTTTACTTCTTTATTTTCATTTCCTTCTTGGTTTCTGAATGGCTAACAAGTAATAGCACTATCACTTTGGCATTCACTCAATACTGACTTTATGTACTTGAAATGTCATATTTTATCATCCGTTGAAAAGATCATTGTCATATAAATTATATTTATAAATTATATTGTTGCTCAGACTGAAAAGTTTTCAAAGGGATGTTTCCTCTATTTGAAATTACATTATGTGCATATAGCTTGAACTGTTTCAACCACGATTTGTGAAATTTATTTGCCCTTGGTTGTCAGGGAATAGTCATGAGATTAGGCTTTTAACTTCTAATTTAAGTACTGAAAATCTGTTAAAAATCTTCAGTCGAAATGGTATTGAAAGATATATCAACTCATTATCAGTATGCTTATATGCAGAAATACTACATGGCTTCATCAAGGGAACTGGTCCGCATTGTCAGTATCCAGAAATCTCCTATCATCCATCTTTTTGGCGAGTCAATTGCTGGAGCAGCCACAATAAGAGGCTTTAGGCAAGAAAAAAGGTTCATGAGGAGGAATCTTTATCTTCTTGATTGTTTTGCTCGTCCATTCTTCTGCAGTCTTGCTGCTATTGAATGGCTATGCCTACGCATGGAATTACTGTCAACCTTCGTATTTGCTTTCTGCATGATTTTACTTGTTAGCTTTCCCCATGGAAGTATTGATCCAAGTAGGTATATCATTTCTGCAGTACTTCATATATAATATATGTGTATTTGCTTGAGAACTTTACATGTAGTGATGAGTTATTTTGATGTTTTCAAGTTCTAAATTTAGTCTCGAGGCAAGATTTTGCTTATAACAGAAATTTTTTGGATGTGATACAAGATAAATAATAAAACAAATTAACTTTCAGCCCATAACAGGATGCTGTTGTTAATCATATTTATTTGTGTTGTACAGGCATGGCAGGCCTTGCTGTAACATATGGCCTTAATTTAAATGCACGCCTATCACGGTGGATTCTTAGCTTTTGCAAACTGGAAAACAAAATTATTTCTATAGAAAGGATATATCAGTACAGCCAAATTCCCAGTGAAGCTCCACTAGTTATTGAGGGTTCCTGCCCTCCATCATCATGGCCACAGAATGGAAAAATTGATCTGATTGATTTGAAGGTGTGAAGCACAGGTTCTTTTCAGCATGCATATGCATACATCCTGCCCTGAGGAAACACTAAATTTTTTTTCAATTTGTTCTGTTTGTTTTGTTAGTTTGTCCCGTGAAGGTATATGAATTTTGAGTCTGCCTTTTTAGGGCTTGTTTAGTAGTTGTTTTGTTTGTTTCTCCTGTGAAAGTGTATGTATTTTGAGTCAGTCTGCTTTTTTGGGGCATGTGTAGTGGATTTGAGCAGGTTTAGTACTATGTAATAAATAAACAATATGTAATGCCAATGTGTACCTATAGTCTGGTTTCAAACTTTAAAAGTTAAATCACCATTCTCCTTGATGTCCTTGTAACATGGAGTTCGGCGGTCATTCTATCTTATTAGAAGTCATGCATCACCTTTTATTTTGGAGCTTATTCAGTTCTCCATTGGCCATGGCCTTATAATGTTTGTTTCTATGTTAAACACATCTCTATCTTGAGAAGAAAAATGAGCAGAAAAATTGTTTTTCTTGTGCAATGCGCATTGTGAAGTTTTTGGGAAAAATAACGGAGGCAAGATTATCTGGCTGGTTCTTAATATGGGAATTGTTTTCGATGGCTGACAATTTCTTTCTTTTCTGAAGGTTCGTTATGGCGAGAATCTTCCGATGGTGCTTCATGGGATATCATGCACCTTTCCTGGTGGAAGGAAAATTGGAATAGTTGGGCGAACTGGAAGTGGTAAATCCACATTGATCCAAGCATTATTTCGATTGATTGAACCTGCTGAAGGGAGAATCTTTATAGACAACATTGATATTTGTACAATTGGCCTCCATGATCTTCGTAGTCGTTTGAGTATCATACCTCAAGATCCTACTTTATTTGAAGGGACAATTAGGCGTAATCTTGATCCCCTTGAAGAGCATTCGGATCAGGAAATTTGGCAGGTCTTGTTCCCCTTCCTTTCTTTTCCTTTTTCATTCAAATGCTTATATACAGCAGTTCAAATTTACCTAGATTTTGAATCTTGAAAAGTGGGAATTGATTTTGTTATTCTTTGGATGGAAGTTCATAGTGATATCTACATTATTAAATTTTGCTGGGCTTGTAAACTAGCAAAGCATATAGCAAAAATCCTTAATTTTGTTGGAAATGTGTATTGCCTTCATGTGGTTGAGGTCAGAAAGTAAATAATCTTTTGCAAACAATGATATCCATTTTCAGAAAAACTTTCCTCAACTGGACGTTTAGATTATTGTTAATATTGGTTGATTAATTAATTAATTAATTCCGTTATCTCAATTCTCTTTTGCCAATTAATTCCTTGATGAACAACCATGGATTTTTTCTAATAATGTGCTAAGAATTCAGCTATTTGCTACAGGCTCTCGACAAGTCTCAGCTTGGGGAGAAAGTCCGCGACAAAGAGGTAAAGCTTGATACACCGGGTATGTAGCCAGCAGATTTTTCAATATGTTGTCAGTGTTTTGTGATTCCCTTGTAATTATCAGATTTGGAATGTCCTGTGACTAATTAATTGGTTTGTATTGAAATGCATAATTTGCAGTGCTAGATAATGGAGATAATTGGAGTGTAGGGGAACGGCAACTTGTTGCCCTGGGCCGGGCTTTGCTCAAGCAGGCAAGAATACTAGTTTTAGATGAAGCAACAGCATCAGTAGATACAGCTACAGATTATCTCATCCAGAAGATTATCCGAAGCGAGTTTAAGGATTGCACTGTTTGCACAGTTGCTCATCGCATTCATACTATCATCGACAGTGATCTAGTTTTGGTACTCAGTGATGGTGAGTACAAGTAATTTCAAAATATTGACTTCTATCATACAGTGAAGTTCTCTCGGTATGCCACGACATAGTTGACATGTTGCACTGAGGTTAGGTGGAGTTTTTCATTTTGGCAGGGTTGTAAAAAGTGAAGAAACCAAGGCAATGTTTATTGAATATAAAGTAATGTAATCAAATAAATTTTTAGTTTGCTATAAAACTTTTGTATACTTTTGCAGGTCGAGTTGCGGAATTTGATTCTCCATCTCTGTTGTTAGAAGAGAAATCATCCATGTTTTATAAGTTGGTGGCAGAGTATTCCACAAGGTCAAGTGGCATACCAGACTTTTGAATCAGATGCACACGCCCAAATCCTTCAAGCAAGAGGCAGGAAGAGCACACTGACAGTCAAAAATTGAAGTGGCTGCTGCTGCTGCTGCATTCGGCAAGCAGGAAAAGAACATGGGAAGGATGAAACTGCACACGTCGATACTTGCACCAAATCCCTATAAGGTGAAAGCAATCTCTAGTTCAAGGGGATTCTTTACACCTAAAGCACAATGGGAAAAGAATTCATGCTTGTTTGGCATACTTTGTGTAAAAGAAAATATGTTGGGGGTTAGAAGTTGGTAAATAATGACAGGGGAATGAAAAAAAAAAATGGGTGGGTCAATATTTGTTCAATGATGTGCAATAAAATAGTGTTTAGACAAAGGCAGAATTTTATTTTTCTTTTCTTTTTTTCTTTTCTTTTTTGCATAGGAAATTTGTAGAGCAGAACTAGTCAAATGTCAATCCCACTTTGTTATAGTGGCATAATTCAGTTTTTAGACTTAGAAATTTTGGATGCCAGAAATTTTGCTTTACTATTTCTCTTCCTTACTTTCACTTTCTGCTGTTTTTTCTCCTTCCCATTTTTCAATATATTTTTCAAAAGATTAGACCTTATTCAATCTCTCTCTCTCACTTTCTAGTTCAATATTTTTTTTAAAATTTATATTAAAATTTAAGTAGAATGTTAGTATTATGCTAATATTACGTATGAATATTAATTTTGATGTGTATGAGTGCGTTTAGCCTTTGTTTTGAGTGTTTTGAGGGAAATGATTGGAAAAAAGAGAATAGAAATTTTATTTTTCCAATTTTATTTATTTAGACAATAATAAGAGGAAGAAAAGGGAAGAAATGAATAAAAATAACTTCATTCAATATCTCTTCAATCCATTAAAATCATTTTGGAGTGAAAAGAAGAGATGAAAAAAATAAAAAACCATAATGCAGGGAGTTATTAATTTATCTTTTATCAATTTAGAATAACGAGAATATAATAGTAAAAATAAACTTTATGAATTTTATTTTCTTTTCATGTTATAATTAGATAACCAAACATATAATTAACATATAAACTACATATAAGAATTATATATTTAATCATTTATAACCAAGCATATATATCAAAATATGTACAACATATACATGACATATAAAAGATGTATATGTTTCTTCACTTAGTATCTATCCACCGTGTATATCAAAATATATACAACATATGCAACATATATATGACATATGAAATATTTATCATCACCAAATCATAATTCTGTTATAATTTATTTTTTCAGATTTAATATTTAACTTTATGTAACTGTAATTTTAATTTTGTTGATTATATGTTCGTTAATATGTTGATTATATATTTGTTTATATGTTAATTATATATTTTATGTGTTATCTATATGTTCAATATGTTATTTATATTTATATTTATATATTCTATCTGTTATTTATATATTGTTTATAAGTTGTATATATTGTAAAACTAAGTTTTTTTTTCTTTTTCACTCTTCAAGTCTCTAAACTAAACAATATAAATATGAATTAATTAAAAATTAAATAAATACAACTCAAATAAAATGACATATATACATTCACAAAATACAAAATTGAAAAAAAATAATTAAAAAAACTTTATGAAAGAAAAAATTCTTCATTTAAAACATTTTCTTCATTTAAAACATTTTATCGAACAAAACAAATCAAAACAAAAAAAAATCAAAACATTTATTAACATATATCAAATCTTTAGACAAATCAATAAAAATTAAAAAATCTAAACAAAATGTAAAATCATATAGAGGAAGAAGTAAGCAACGCCCACAAATAAATATAAAAATGGAGAAAAAAAATTGAGAAACAACCAATGAAAATGGTGGAGGAAGAAAAGAAAAATTATAAAACCAACCCTTCCCAGCCCAACCCATAGAGAAACTCTTGCAGACTCAGATCAGAAACAGACCCAAATCCAAATTGCTCCCAACTTCTCTCCTCTTGCGAGCGTACTCTCTCTTTCTCTGTAACTGAGAACGATGCTGGCGATTTCTAGGCGATTAGGGCATCAAGAAGCTCTCAACAGTCCCGGAGCTTCAATTGCATCTCTTAGATCAATTTATCATCTCTGTAATTTTCACTTTTCTAATTCATTTTTAGGATTTCTTTTACAATCATTTTTATGCATTTTTGCATAATATGCTCTAAATTTGGTATTCATTGCTGTTTTGTTGACCTTACACAGATAATAATGGAACTGATCATCAACGGTATGGATCTACTCTCACTCCAAAAGGTGTGGGCAACATTGTTCGTAAAGGCACTGGTGGAAGATCTTCTGTTAGGTAACTTTGCTTCTTCGTTTCTTTTTATCATTCCCTGTTTGGTTTCATCGAAAACAGGGAAATGAAAAAATTATTTGTTTTTCTGAATTACTAATTGAATTCTTTCTAGTTTAATATCATCACATTATAGTGCTTATGGCTTAGTAGGAATCAGAATTTCATTTCCAATGAAAAAAAAATGTTGCTTGCCCTTGTTTGTTTCTCTTTTTTTTTTACCTCAGTTACCCAATTTTTGGGATTCCTTGTTTAATGTGTCAAATGTTCTTTTTTTTAAAATTTTGCAGTGGCATCATTGCTACAGTATTTGGAGCTACTGGGTTCCTTGGTCGATATGTTGTGCAACAACTCGGTAAGCTTGAATGCATTTTATTGCTTTATTTGAAAGAGTACATTTGTTTTAGCATGTTCAGAGTCTCCTCTACTTATGTAGTGCTTCCAAATATGTGCATGTAATATATCCTTTTGCTGATAGTGTGATTTCTGTTCCAGCTAAAATGGGATCTCAAGTATTGGTTCCTTTCCGAGGTTCTGAGGATTGTCATCGCCATCTCAAATTGATGGGTGATTTGGGTCAGGTACTGTAGTTTTTTTGTCATCTGAAATTTGTCTAACTGGAAGCATAGCTTGTATCGGTCTGCATTTATGTATTTATTTTGCAAGGTTTGCATTGTCTTTTTATAATATGCTTGGTTTTTCCTTTTTCCTGCTCAGATAGTACCAATGATGTACAACCCAAGGGATGAAGGTTCAATTAAGGCTGTTATGGCAAAGGCTAATGTTGTTATTAACCTTATTGGTAACATTCTTCATTTATAACAAATCTAAGCTTTCTTATTTGAGGGTGCAAATTTATTCGGACTTGTCTTTTTCTTTTTGCAGGAAGGGAATACGAGACAAGAAACTACAGCTTTGAGGAAGTTAACCATGGCATGGCTGAACAACTTGCAAAGGTAGGTTGTTTTCGTTTCTCCAATCATAGTAGTATTTTCTTGTTTTGTTTGTGTTGGTGTTCTGCTGATCTTGAATATGGGTTTTGAGCTAATGCTGTATCAAGAAAAAAAAAATCCATCTGCGGTTGCTGGAGATAACATTGTTTGCCAGTAGATGCTGTACATTTTCTTGAGAATGTGTTCTAATTTATTTATTTATTGATTGATATGTTATATGTTTATATATTCGTTTTGACATTTATATTGTTATAATGTAGGTAATGTAAATAGTTTGTTCTCCTCTTCTCATTAATTATGGACAAGTTGGTGAATAGAATACAAATAAACCCACAAAAAAATTCCAAAACTTAGCCCCTTTTTTATAGCCCATTCTTTTTTTTATAACGCCCAAATTTTCAATTTCTTGCAATGTCTGCCTTGATTAGATTCTGGTGAAAATTGTTGGTCTGATGGTTGATATAGAAAGTTGTTAGGGTGCTTCTAAGTTGAAGGTGATGTTCTAGAAGCCCACAATTTAATCAGCTATGACAATAATGAATATCGGGCAACGAATAAACATGTCCTCAAAATGAATGAGGTAGAAATAAGGCCATTAAATTGGTTGTTTGAAAATACAAGAAAAGATATAGAGAAAAATTGGAGTCATACAAATGTAAAGTTGGCATCTGATGAAATGAAGTAGAATGAAAATTGATTGCGATGTGGTCTTCCCTTTTTCTATGAGGACCTGCAAAGACCTGTACCGTTATTATAGGCAAAGAAAGAGATATAAAGGACAAGAAGAAGAAGCAAGGAATGAAGAAGTGAAGAAAGAGAGGAAGGAGAGGTTGTGCCTTGGACTGGAGTTGAGTTGCCAGATGCATGTTTGTCTCTTTTCTTCTGTCTTTTTTTTTTCAGATTTTCTATAAAACCTGATTTCTAACGAATGGCATAGCAGGCTTTAGCTTTCGTTATTTTCTCATTGGAATCCTGTTCACGTGATAGGGCTACATGTTTAATATAAAAATATGTCCAAGTTTATTTAGTTTAATTTTGCATTTAGACTATCAGTATTAGTGATCACATTTTTGTGTATCAACTTTTTGTGGAAAGAGGCATCTACCGTTTTTGTAAAATCATGATTTCCATACCAAGTAATATATTAAACCATTGTTGTCTTCATTTTCTTTTATTATGTAGTTATTAAATTGAAGGGGAGTCTTGGCGCAGCGGTAAGTGCTGTCGCCGTGTGACCTGAGGTTACGGGTTCGAGTCGTGGAAACGGTCTCTTGCAATTAATTGCAAGGGAAGGCCGCGTACAAAGACCCAATGAGTCCGACCCTTCCCTGGACCCCGCTTATTGTGGGAGCATTCGTGCACCGGGCTGCCTTTTTTTTTATGTAGTTATTAAACTAGGGTACTATATGTTTTATGTTTAGTTAAATACATGTTAGGTTATAAATTTCATGGTGGCACTGCTGATTCAATCTGATACAATCTAATATATTCTAATGCCATGACAATGTTGATTGGTGCGGTATTTGAATAATTGAAAATCCTGCCAAGTATAATCCGTGCTGAAGTAGTCAATGAGAATTTTGTATCTCCAGACCTTACTGAAATAGTAGCCCTAAACTTAAGAGGAAAATCCATGTGCCCAACCTTAATTAGATTGGGTTTGATGTTAAGTTGGCTAACCGTAACAATGATTGGACGTTTGAAAAATAAGTTTCCTAATTATTTATAAATTCAGAATGATCTGATATGGATAGATATTCTGATTCACCAATGTATAAATTTATTGGACAAATGAACATGGAAGAGAAAAAATTGGTTTGTCAGCAGACTTTTTAGAATGATGTACTGTTGATGCTTGCAGCTAATATTGTAGATTTATGTATTCCATGCCTACAATCTGTTCAGAAACAATTAATTTGTTGTTTTGAGAACCTGTGTCTTTGCGAATTGAATTCATTATTTTTGGTCATTTCTGGTCTGATGCCTGTTATTTTTCTAAAGTGTGCAGAATCACCATACAATCGTGTTCTTAATAATTAGAACAGCAAATATATTATGTAACTTAAACTTGTGCAGATTGCCAAAGAACATGGAGGTATCATGAGATATATTCAAGTTTCATGCTTAGGAGCATCTTCTTCATCCCCATCAAGATTGCTAAAAGCAAAAGCTGCTGCAGAGGAAGCTGTATTAAGAGAAATACCAGAGGTAATTTATAGTTTTGGTTTCCCATGGACTTTCCTATTTATCTACACTATTATAAGGGGAAATGCTTTTTGTGCACAGGGTATAATTGAAAATGGATATGAAGGAGATGGGGAATTAGGAACCTGCTTTTAACTTTTGAATCCAATGGAGGGACCAAATATGAATAAGATGACACATGTCCTGCATTATGTGTGAGATGAGTGTAGCATTTTTGTTTCGCCTTACACTATGTATCGTAGAAAGGAAGGAAAGAATAAAAAAACATATTTAAAAGCGAAGGGGTGATCTTCTTTCCTTTTCTTTTATTGAAAGAAAATGATAATGAATGAATAAAAAAATGGATAAACAAGAAAAGAATACTATGTGATTTCTGCTGCTTTCGCTGACTCTTGCCTTTTGGATACAAAATATTTTTTTTATTTGGGAAGTGGTCCTTTTATATCTTTTCTACACCCTCATTTTTCCAGCATGATAAAGTAATTTCCTTTCTTTTTTTTTAACCGTCTGCTTGTGTAAAGTTCATTTTGCAAGTATCGTGTATGTTAAAAGTGTAAAATGTTAATTGAAAGTTGTCAAATTGGCCTAGATCCTTGCATGTTTTTGGACTGTTACTGATTGTTATAAAGTGCACTCATACTCGAGAGTCAATTGCATTTTTGATGGTTTTGTTATTTTTGAAAATGTTCCTGGTGTGTTTTGTTGGAGTGCTTGGTAGCAAATCTTCTAATGTACAAAGTGATTATTATCTAAGCAAAAAATTTTCTTGGAGAGTGTGTTTCTCTGATATTTTGTTTTCAGTTTATTTATATCATTAAGTGATTTGTTTCTTCTTTTTGTGATGTTTGATATGGCATTCCTTTTAGAACTTTTTGCCTCTATGTTATTTTGTTAAACTACTGGGCTGATGACCTTTTAGGAACCCGTAGAAGATGAAACATAATCAACTTCAACAGAGATGACTCATGTGCATGAAATGTGCTATAAATGTCTGTCATTTTTTAAAGTGCCAAGAAAGGGGCTCAACAGAAGCACATATTCAAAAGTAGCCTTAAGAAGCAAGAATACAATAACTCTGTACACTGAGGGGTAGGGAAGTTAATTAGTGTTTAGGATCAAAGAAGTAATGCTTCTTCCCCATAAATTTCATACTACAATGTTTTCGGTTTCTTGTGTTTATCAGTTGTGACTTCAGCAGCTAAGTTCCTAACAGATACTAATTTCTGTAGGCCACAGTCTTGAGACCTGCTGTTATGATTGGTACAGAGGATCGGATTTTGAACCGATGGGCACATTTTGTGAAAAAATATACATTTCTTCCTTTAATTGGAGATGGATCTACCAGGTATGTCTTTATTGTTTCAGTAGCACATGGAAAGAGCATAGACATCTTCCTTTAGCTGTTCTCCTAGTGGTGTCTTCTTTGCAGAATCCAACCTGCGTACGTTGTTGATGTTGCTGCTGCAGTAATTGCAGCCTTGAAAGATAATGGGACCAGCATGGGAAAAGTTTATGAGCTTGGTGGGCCCGAGATCTTTACTGTGCATGAATTGGTAACTTCTCTGTGATTTTGTTGTGCTTTATTTTTTCTGCAATGCTAGGTCCTATTACTGAAGTCTATTTGTACTGCAGGCAGAGGTTATGTTTGACATGATTCGTGAATGGCCTCGCTACATCAAAGTTCCCTTCCCCATTGCAAAGGTAAATATTTGATCTGTTGTATTTTGGAAATTTTATATTATTTTCAAACAAGAAAATCCTTTCAAAATTATGCTATCAACCAATTTTTATACGTCTATTAAACTTTACTTATGTGATTAAACATCAGAATGAATACAATATAATGCTTATGCTTTGTCATTTTATTATTCCACCTTGATATCCTGTGGATGAAATTGACAAATTGCTCTTTGTATCAAACATGGAATGTTGATAAACAAAAACAGGCTATGTTTCTTCCCAAATTGTTTGTGCGCCAAAAATTTTTGTGCATGCATTTGAGGGTTACCAGAATTGTATTATTCAAATTTAAAATGAACACATGCTTTGGAAATGGTTACAGGCACTGGCAATGCCACGAGAAGTGTTACTCAACAAGGTTCCATTTCCATTACCCACTCCAAACATGTTCAATTTGGATGAGATCAATGCCCTTACCATGGATACGGTTGTGTCGGAAAATGGTTAGTGTTATGTTAACAGGCATTAATCACTTTGCTCTCGCCCCAATCCTTGTCTCAAATCTGTTTGCATCTTATATTCCTTAATTTCTTACCTCTCTTGCAGCCTTAACATTCAATGATCTTGGGATTGAGCCACATAAGTTGAGAGGATACCCTATCGAGTTTCTTATCTCGTATCGCAAGGGTGGCCCACAATTTGGTTCTACAGTCAGTGAAAGGATATCCCCAGATTCTTTTCCATAAGTTGTTTGGATCTTTCTTTTCCAAATGTTTCTGGTCCATTACCTGTTTGGGAAATTTGGAATGAATAGGTGTCCTTTTTCTTGAGAGAATAGAAAGACCTTGAAAGCATGAATCTTGTTTCTCTTGCTCATGATGGAAGAAATTATATTCATCTCAATAACCATACTTGATGATTGAGAAACTCGTTGATCAATGTTTATGACAAGAACATCTTTATCTATTGTAGAGTTCATGGGATTTACTAATAAGTTCCCAAGATTTGGCATCAAAGGTTTTTGAAAGCTTATTCAGTTTCCATGGAAACACTCTTGGGAAAGAATAATGAAGGGGATAATCCTTAAATAGCTTCTTGTATTATACGATTGTTGGACATATTATGGGCATTCTTGTAAGTACGAAAAATCGTAAAATGAGAAAAAAATAATGAAAAGTTCTTACAGCGGATTCTCAATTCCTGGGGTTTATTTCATGGGAAGGAAACTGAATTTTGTTATTGTCAAATTCTGTTGATTGACGTAATGTTCATTTTTTGTCTATTGTTTATGATGGTCGTGGTGATTCGCAGTTACTAGACAACTTTCTGTGGTTGATGGATGAGGGGAATTATCTGTTGCATTTCCTTATCCGTACTCATCTCTCCACATGAAAATATTGTCATGTTTTTTTTTTGACCAATAGAATTAAAGTATCATTAATATAAGGAAGACTTGTAACAGCAGACCCAGAAGTCTGGGGACCTTGGAGTTACGTAATTACTAAAAGAAGAAAAACAATCTTTCATATTTTGTGATAAACAGGACCAAACTAAACTAAAAAGGATAAGATGACCAAGCTAACTATGGGCAGCAATGGTCCAAGGAAGCAACATAGAAGACTTCGAACGGTCAAGCTGTTGAGCAATAAGATTATATGTGAACTGAGAAAGACTCCAACCAATGCTTCAATCCATCCTCGAATATTGAGTAAGTTGAGGGAAAATAGAGTCTGGAATAAACATGGAATACCCAGAACTGTGAAGCAGCAAATGATGAGCTCATTCAAGATAAGATGAGTAGATCGGATCCAATTGATGCAGCTCGAAGCCATTACAAAGATAGCTCCCCTCTACCCTCTGAAAAGCTTGAGATATCCTTGAAGTGCCAAAATTCCTGGAAGTCAGCTTGCCATTCTTCACTGAAGAAAAGCCTAGATTTGAGAAACCCACCACACTGGAAGAAAAACCTGAATCCCATGATGAAGGGATCTAGCAGAGCCATCAAGAGGGTAACTAGCAAAAAAAACTCTAAAAGAACAAGATCAGATCTATCCGGTCTAAAGCCAAAAACATCAACAAAAACATTAAAAACACACACCTAAAGGAGGATTTAGGGTTGTCGACGGCCAGGAGGCCGCCAGCAGCCCTACCCTTAGAACAGAAACTGAAGAAGACTATCAGCGGCGCAAAGAGAAAAAAACCCTCTAGAGAAAATCAACCTAACTGTGCCCTATATTTGGATGCATATGCATGAAATATTGTCATGTTAGATGGTTGAATGCAATTACTGTTAAATTATGTGAAAAATCTATTTTGAAATTGGGGAAGAAGTGGTGGTTTAAATTATTATTTTTTATTGTGGGTTAAAAAAAAATTCAAGAATTTTAATGAGCAGTGGCAGAGGACGCAGAAATTTATTAAAGGGGTTTTATTTTTATAAAAAATTATGATGGTTATTTTATGATTTATAGAAATTTGGTTCCTTTCTATTCTTTATCGCTGCACTCGCATTTATAATGATAGAATCAATAATTAATTGAGGAGATTAAATTTTTATAAAAAAAAATATAGTTAATTTTACTATAAATTTAAATATTTAATATTATAATAGTTTAATAATTAATTTATATTATTAAATTAATTACATTCAAAAAATAATAATTATGGTAATTATATTTTATAATTTTGCATATTTTAAAAATATTATATAGTCTTTTTTTTTATTTTTTAAAAAATATTTTTTTCTACATAATATGTAAGCAGTCGATTACTTATATATATATGAATTTTAGTAAAAATTTTATGAATTAAAATAAAATTCATTTAAATTCACATATATATAAATTATATATACATAATTTACATATATATAATTTATTTAAATTTAAATAAATAAATAAACATATATAAATTCATATATACATATAAAAATCACATATATATAAATGTGTGTATATATATACATATATATATTCAAATTTATTTAAATTTAAATTTAAATATATAAATTTATATATAAATATAAAATTTATAAATATATAAATAAATATGTGTATATTTATTAAAAAATGTGTGTATATATATACATACATATATATATATATAATTCATTTAAATTTAAATATATAAATGAATATATATAAATTCATAAATATAAAATTTATAAATATATAAATGAATGTGTGTGTGTATTTTATAAAAAAAAGAATATATGTATAGATATATACAAATATATATATATACATATATATATATATATATGTATATGTATATGGATGAAGGGGTTCAGAGCCCCCTGAATTCTCATGCGTCCACCACTATTGATGAGGGCAAGATATTGTAAAACCAATTCTGAAACTATTGTTTAAAAAAAATTATATTTATCATTATTTTGTGTCTCGATGTGTAGTTCATACTTGAACTTAATACATGCATATGGTAACATATCCATCAAATTCCATTTCATAGTGGCTTCAGCAACAAGAGAAATGCTTAGATTGTCTGTAAAGTCATTCCAAGAGACATTACTTTAAGCTGTAGCAGGGGGAAAAGGGTTCAAATTACATAACCCACAATGCAAGTAAAGAAGAATCAAGAAAATCAGACATTGATAAAACTTTCTTCTCTCATAACAATAATATTGTTTAACCATTTTCTACTCCATGGCCCAAGAAAGCAGCTATGGCTCGTTGGATGATATCAACTTGAAGGGAAGAAATGTCGGAGCTCAAATGACTATCTACCATGGAAATTCTCCACCAGGTGAGCCTCAACCACAAGAAAGTTGCTTCATTAATATTTATGTAAACAATAATATTCAAGGAGCAAATAATTCTATTTTGATTGAGAGTCAGCTTAAGATGAACAATCCTGGTGTTTCCATATTTTTGAATGACTTGAAGATAGGTGAAAATTTGAAGGTATCATCAAAAAAGAAAAAAAGAATGAAGAAAAAAGATAATTTGGGATCTAAATTAGGTTTTTCTAGCACATTTGTTGCACTTGTCTTATTACTCCTTTTATATGTATCATTTTCATAAATTCCAGTTTTTACTATTTATTCGTTTAGAATATTATTTTATTCTTAAAATTTCATAACGTTAAATTATGATTTCTAATTGTAGTACCGAATTAATTAGACAATTTCATTTATAACTTAATCTTAATTTGATAGGGTTTCTTGAATGTTGATAGCTCATTCATAATTCAATTTTAAGCCTATTTAATGATGACTAATAAATAGATGAAATTAAAATGTCTAAATACAAATTATTTAGAGAAAAATGGTTAATAATAATTAATTTACTTTTATATGTATCTTGACTTGATCCAAGTCATGATTATTTTTATTTATTTATTTAAGTTAATTTCTCAATGGTTGAAACCCCATGTCTAGTTGACGTTTGTTTCACCTAACTAAACTCTTCTGAACCAATAATAATTTTTTGCTCGTTTGCTAATAATTATAATTATAATTATAATTATTTTCAAAATTTGACTCTAAACTCAGATTTTTAGGACATGGACTACTCAAAGTCTCATTATATATATAATATAATCACTGTAATGTAATGGGTATATACTATAAAATCCCATAATAATAATCAATACGTGGCAAACACCCATTTCTCCTTGAACTACATGATATATATATGCAGATTAGGCTTGTCCACAAGCCTAGTTCTGTTACAATGTCACATTAAATATATGGGGTATTGCAAGTTGTTGTGTGGTGATAAAAAATGTTAGTGGTTGCCCGCTCTGTTCTTCAACATTCACTTGCTATACCTAAATTATATTAGAATAGATTATAAATTTAAAATAACAATATATGGTTGCTCTTGACTTCTGCAATTGCCATAGGCCATAACCTTTCCCTACATGTATGTGTGATTGTTTCCAATAATGTTATTGTATCTATCCAGAATAGACTTCTAGATATATAAAATTGGAGAAATTCTAACATAAACCGAATATGCTCAACGAATAATAAAATGAATGATAATAAATTGTAGTTTTATCATCTTAGGACATTACCACATGCTTATATGTTCAATCTTGAAATGGACTACTCTTTTGGTTTTAGAGGTTTCTGCCTTTATAGAACCAAAGATCTTGTGGGCATATGATTAAAGATTTCAGAAAAGTGACAGCAAATGTATTAATTCTTAGAGAATTTGAGGTCTAATAATATTAGCTTAATTAATTAATTAATTATCTAAGTGAGTTATGTATACATATAGTGGCGGAATCAAAAAATCGTAAAGGGAGAAAATATTTCTTTAACCTACTACGTTCGCCACTGTATGCATCTATTATTAAACCGACAGACTATGTCATGAAAAAAATTAAAATCTATTTTATATCTCGTTGGTCATTGCATTGAAAACATGCATATTTGTAGGGTTACTTATCGCAGATTCAATGGATTTGTGCTATAAGACTCAAAAATATCACTAGTAATACATTTATAGAGAGAGAACAATTATCAAAAGATTTTTTAGTTGGGTGATTCTAAAATTGTTTTTAAAATTAATATTGAAATTATTTTTAAGAGTATAAAATTATTAATTTAAATTACAATACGAGCCAACTTAATCAAAAAATAATTTAAATATCAATCAATAATTAAAATAATGGGATTGAGATAAAACAAGAGGCAAAGAGTTGTATTATTGTATGCTCAAAAAAATAAAAATAAGAGTTGTATTATTGATTTCTTGATAAAGCTGCTTCAAAAGGAGATTCCAATTCCATCTCTAAAACTTTTGGACATCTAAAATATACTTTCCGCTTTTTTTTTTTTTAATAAAAATATGACAAATATACCAATTATTAATTTTACTAATTGCACATTTGATTGTGTAAAAAGAAGAGCACAATGATGAGGGAAGGAAAAAAATAAATTTAATTTAATGGCAAATATTAAAAGATAAAATAAAGTTAAAGGCTCTTATGATTATTAGTTTTTTTTTTGTTATTATTATTAGATAGAATATTTATTTATAAATTAATATAAAATAATTTTTATATTTATGATATGGAGCTTCAAATCTCATATCTTAAAATTTTGATAACATATTTTCGTCAATTTAATTAATTATATACTTAATTTATTTACTAAATTTTTAATTGATTAAGACATAATTATCAAACTCCAAATGCTAGAGAAGAGAGCAAATTAATAAGGCAATCATGTTCTAATTATATTCATATTATGATTTATGGATCTATGAAATGCTAATTTATAAGACATAACAGCATGCTATGAATTATAATCTTGCAGGTTGGGGCAAAGGGCAGATCTTTAGCTAATGAGTGTGGGACATGACAATTTTAAATAATGAATGAATTATGAATATATAAGAAGAATATTTTATGCATTATATATATATATATATTTTTTTAAATTTTCCTATAAATAAATTATAATAAAAGAATAAAGTTCTAAGTATTGAAAGCATGCTGTATTTATTCTTTTAGAATCTTTTAATTGTCAATATTGTGATCAATTTCATTCATGAAAAATTTTTCTATTTATCATCAAAGTTTTTTTAAGAAAAAAATTAGAAATTTTATTTTATTAAAAAAATTAGAAATTTTATTTTATTAATTTTCTTGAATTTATTTTAATTATTGGATTTAGACTATACATAATTTTTTAATTTAAAAGGGTAACTATGATTTTGTTGGATCAAAATTTATTAATATTATAGAGAAATTTCTTTAAAAATACATATTTTAAAAAAAAATATTCACTTTTCAACTTTTAATTTTTGAAAATTATATATCTAAAATTTAAATTTATTTAATATATTAAAAATATATAAAATTATAAAATATTTCAAAAAATAAAAAATAATATAGTATAATTTTTCTCAATTGTATGTATAAATATATATGGTGTATGTTACTCCAAGCCAGAGGCGCAAAGCTTCTGGGAACTTTCGATATTAGCATGTAATTGGTGCACGGAAAACGTATGTTTTTCTGTTTGAATTACAATTTTGCCAAGAGGAAGTCAACATCAAAGCAATCCCTACCCCCTAAAAAAATTAATAAATAAATAATAGATATAAAAATAAAAAGAGAGGAAAAAGAAAAAAAAGAAAAGGCAGAAAAAGGTATTAATTATACACTTCTATTTCTATACACTCTAGTTTCTATTTACTACACTCCTTTTATGAAGATAATTGGCTGAATATTTTTTTCATATTATAAGATATCATATAAAAAGTTTTAATTTCTTTATTTAAAAGCCCAAATGTAATATATATATGAGTTTTTGACAAAAAAAATATAAGAAAAATTAAAAATAATTCTAAATTTATCATATTTATAAAATATTTATCAAAATAAAGAAATTTATAAAATATTTATTAAAATATCATATTTTTATTAGTTTACAAAGAGTTTACGGTGAGTTTACAAAGAGTTTATCATGATGATGCTATTTTTTATATATATAGATATATTAATATTGAGATAGCTTTTGATAAATAAAAAGACTCAGTCATTTAAAATGATAGTTTTTTAAAAAAAATTAAATTTAAATATTAAATACTATAAATGTTGAAAAATTTTAAAAGTATAAGATTGTTAAAAAGTCAATAATTTATTATATTTCATGTAAATTTTAAATTACAAATTTTGAATTAGTCTTATAAAAAAATATTAATTTAATTGAAAATTTTTAATTGGTATCTAATAAATATTTTGAAATTTAAATTTTAATAACGAATGATGTTATTAAGCACCGCCTATATATATATATCCATCATTAAATAATAAAATAAAATAAAAACTAATTCAATTTGGTATATCTTCCAAATTAATTCACACCTTTGAAAGAGTTTGTCATGTAGGCGAACGAATTGATCAATGGTCCTCATGATAAGGATCCTGTCCCCTCTCGCACGTGAATGAAAGGCATGGCTTAGCCATACTTCCGCCAGGAATCACTCCTTTGATAAATGTTCCTTACAACTTGTTTGTCCCATGATTTGCTCTAATTATGAAATGATTTAATTTTTTATTCTTTTTAATTTATATTTTTCACGATATAAATTTTTCATAATAATCTCTTGATTTTTTTTTATCAGAATCTCATGATTTGAATATTATGAATTTTTATTTTTGTAAAATTAATATGCAAGCATCTTATAAACATTTTAAATACAAAATCATGCTTATAACACAAAAAAATACTTGAAAATTAAAAAAAATAGAAAAATGAATTATTTTAAAATTTTTACATAATTCACGTCTTAAAATTTTATATTAATTATAACTAATAATTTAAAAATTAAATCACTTATATTATTCAGTACTTAAAATTTAATATTAAGATTTTTTTAATTTGATAACTATAAATTTATAAACAACTTATTTCTTTCATTGCTTAAACAAAGGATTGTAAGACTAGCAAAATATTGGAGAATTATGAGTACAAAACTCTCCATTGTGTAATATTAAAGAAAGCAAATTTTATTAAATGTATTTATTTTTTCTTTTGCACATTAGTGAATGTTGGATGGACACCAACTTAATTCAAGTCAAAAGCAACCTTTTCCAACTAATTAATTAATTTAAAGGCTATTTCTTTTCAAAAATGGGTTCTATTGCAAGAAACCTCTACCATTTTGTGTTGTGTTGGAAACTCACTAAGTCTTTTTTTCCTTTTCCTTTCTTTTTTTTAATTTGCTAAAAATATCAACCAAACATAAGAAGGCTTTTTAGTTTCAATTGCTTAAATTTCATATATATATTTTTATTATAGTGTAATTTATACTTATTACATATTTCTAACAAATAACATTATAGGTATAGTCAATATTTAATACATTAATTAAAATAATAAAGAAATTATAATTTAAAATAAACAAAAAATATAAATATGTCAATCTATTTAAGATAAAAAAATATTTAACAATATCAAAATTATATGTATTATTATAATAGATGTTTAAATTTGGTCAAATTTGAATTAATTAAAACATATATTGTCTTATTGAATATTTATCTTTTAATATAAGAAATTACTCCCTCTGTCCTAACTTAATAAATTCATTTTTTTTTCATCTTAAATTATTATCTACTAACTAATATATTAAATATCTATAATATTGTCATTTCATATTATTTATTAAATATATTTAATATTAAAGTGGAGATTTAATAAAAAAAATATACATAAATTTATATTTTTAATAAAATAATTAATTTTTTTTAATGTTTAGGAAATAAAAAGTGATTATATTAATTTAGGACTAATGGAGGGGTATTTAAATTGATAAAATTTAAATTTTTTTTAATGATTTTTAAAATTAATTTTTTTTAATGTTTAGGAAATAAAAATTGATTATATTAATTTAGGACTAATGGAGCGGTATTTAAATTGATAAAATTTAAATTTTTTTAAAATGATTTTCAATAAAAAATTAAAAATCATGCAACAAAAACAAATATTTATACTCGGTCATCTAGTGTTCCTTGTATTCACCTATTATGGATTGCCACGTGTACGCTCAGGATTGAACCATCATCATCAAGGTTCTAGGGATTCAGCAATAATAATAACTCAAGAATTAACAGTTTCTTAAACAAAAAAAAATAATACTAACAATAATTAATTAATTAATTAGAAAATCATGCGACGGAACGTGATATTAACCTTCATAGACCGACACGTCATCTAGTATTCTGACGTGGCAAAATCCTACACGCTACCGGCAGCAGACAACCCTAGGCGCACGAAGCTAACATGCACCTCTTTTGTCATCTCTGACCTATTTTACGCGTTCTGTTTCTCTCTGTTACCTCTCTCTCTTAACACAGAGCTATCTCTCTCTACACTGAATCTAATCTCTTTCTGTAAGTTTCTCTCTCTCTTATGTAAGCATCTGTTCTTTGTTCGAATTCGTTCCAATTGTTTAGTCTTTTGATGTGCCATTTTCACAATTTCTCGGTTTTTGGCTGAGAAAGATCCGTAACAGATTGCTCGATTACAGTGATTCCTTGTGATTCGTGCTGATTCAATCTGTAATCTGCAAATTTCACTTCTTTAACCTCTGAAGATTCCTTTTCTTTTTTGTTTTCTGTTGTGTTTGGCTCACTTCATCGTTCAGACAGTTAAGATCTCTGCATTGGTTTCACATTCAAGGTACTTGATATAAAGCTTATCAAGTTCAAAATTTTGGGTTATTATTCTAGGTAGGTTTTAGGGTTTGGAGTGGTTTTTGTTGTTATATGGTTACAATTGTTCAATTTGGGAACTGGGTTTGGTGTGTTTCTTTGTGTAATGTGGCATTTGATTAGGGATTGAAATTGGAGTTAAGGATACTGTAATGAGACGCCGCCCTGCGGCGAGTGTCCCTTTTGAGCAAATGGATAAAGGGACTGGAAAAAATCAACAGAATCGGCTTTGTTTGTTGGCTTCTCTTTCTGCATTTTTCTGGATTTTGCTATTATATTTTCATTTTGTTGTTTTAGGAAGCAGTAGTAATGTTAATGAATCTGTTAAATTAGAGTCTCATGCGATAAATCCTGAATCAAAAACACCTTCCTTTGTAACTGATGACCGTTTGACAAATGTTCCGCTGAAAACTACCCCTTTGAGAGATGCCTCATCGAAAACTACCCCTAGTAGCAGTAGTAGTCAAAAGGAGAATTTCCAATTTATGAGAGCTTTGAGAACTATAGAGAATAAGAGTGATCCGTGTGGAGGGAAGTATATTTATGTCCATGATTTGCCTCCTAGGTTCAATGAGGATATGTTGAAGGAGTGTAGGAGTTTGAGTCTTTGGACCAATATGTGTAAGTTCACTAGTAATGCTGGAATGGGACCCCCACTGGAGAATGTGGAAGGGGTTTTTTCAAATACGGGGTGGTATGCAACAAATCAGTTTGCAGTGGATGTGATATTCAGTAATAGGATGAAGCAGTATGAGTGCTTGACAAATGATTCTTCCATTGCCGCAGCAATTTTTGTGCCATTTTATGCAGGGTTTGATATTGCTAGATATCTTTGGGGATATAATATTTCAAGGAGAGATGCTGCTTCCCTTGATTTGGTTGATTGGCTTATGAAGAGGCCAGAATGGGGGATTATGCAAGGCAGGGATCATTTTCTGGTGGCAGGGAGGATAACATGGGATTTCAGGAGGCTAACTGATAAAGAATCTGATTGGGGCAATAAGCTACTGTTTTTACCTGCTGCAAAGAATATGTCAATGCTTGTGGTAGAATCAAGTCCATGGAATGCCAATGATTTTGGCATTCCTTATCCAACATATTTCCATCCTGCCAAGGATGATGATGTGTTTATTTGGCAAGATAGGATGAGGAATTTAGAAAGAAAATATCTTTTCTCTTTTGCTGGGGCACCACGTCCTGATAACCCTAAATCAATTAGAGGCCAGATCATTGATCAGTGTAGGAAGTCAAATGTGTGCAAGTTGTTGGAATGTGATTTTGGAGAGAGCAAATGCCATTCTCCTAGCAGTATAATGCAGATGTTTCAGAGCTCTCTTTTCTGTTTACAGCCTCAGGGAGATTCATACACACGAAGATCAGCTTTTGACTCAATGTTGGCAGGTTGCATTCCTGTCTTCTTCCACCCTGGATCAGCTTACACACAGTATACCTGGCATCTACCAAAGAACTTTACTACTTATTCAGTTTTCATCCCAGAGGATGATATTCGCAAAAGAAATGTTAGTATAAAGGAACAGCTTAGTCAGATTTCTGCTGAGCAGGTCCAGATCATGAGGGAGAAAGTAATAAGTCTCATTCCACAGCTAATATATGCCGATCCTCGATCTAAATTGGAGACTCTTAGAGATGCTTTTGATGTTGCTGTACAGGCTGTCATTGACAAAGTTACAGGGTTGAGGAAGAACATTATTGAAGGCCGAACAGAATATGATAATTTTGTGGAGGAGAATAGTTGGAAATATGCTTTGTTAGATGAAGGACAGCGTGAAGTGGGAGCTCATGAATGGGATCCCTTTTTTTCAAAACCAAAGGAGGGTAATAGTGATTCTGGTGGTTCTTCTGCTGAAGCTGCAAAAAACTCGTGGAAGAATGAGCAGAGAGATCAATCATGAGATCGAGGTGATGATATAGTAATAGCAGTTAAGAGTAATTCCTAATGTGCTACGGTGGCATAGAACAAGACCTTCCACCTTGGCTTCAATAAGTCAGGTATAGATACTTGTGAAGGCCTGCAATGAAAATATTGTAGAATTATGTTCAAGTTTATGGCACGCAGCTCCTTGTTTGTCAAACAGAAACACAGGCTCATATTTTCTGCTTCTAATATACATAATGGAAAATTTTCGTTTTCTCCACCTCTTGCATTATGTATTTTGCTTAGTAATTCTTTGTATTGTATTTGTAGCTGCTGAGGTATCATCTTTTTGTTTCTTTCCCAATCATTGCATAGAAGAAATGATGATAAGATTGAGTTGTTTGATATACAGCTTAAGCATTTAGTGTAATACCAAAAGCTTTTAAATTTACTATTTTTATGCTTTTACCTGCTTAGTTCCGTCTTCTTGTGTTCCAGCAAATGAGCTATTGCTAATAATTCCTAGTTGCCGTGAGCAACCATCTGATCACTGGAGATGATAGGTTGAATTTTGCTTTTATTCATTTAGGAAATTTACAGTTAGCCTAGACCGGTTCAATGTCTTGTGTTAATGCATTTTATGTAACATCTGTTTCAGAGGAGATGGATGAAATTTTGAAGTGAAATAGAATTGCACATGAATTTTTATATGTGAAGGAAAGTAAAGTCGGAAGGCTGAGTTGGATTGTAATGACAAGAATTTTGTGTGAAATTGCACAACTCTTTTTGTGGTGGAACGAAGAAATGGACAACTTGTCGTATCATGGAAAGTTAGTGGACATTTTGTACATATGAATTGTCCATAAGTGTCAGCAAGCGAGGGTGAAAATTCCACATGCAGGCTGTGGCCAGATCTTCCCTATGCATTGCATCAAATTATTTATTTAAGGGAAGAAGGTAAATCACACTTTAACATCTTGTATTCCTAGTGTAAGCCACATAATCTTGTTACAGGGATCTCCAACATGAGTTAGACCTGATAGTGTTCGAGCCCACATCAAAACTTTGCAAAATAAGGCAAGCCGATAATGAAAACAGAAAACTACAAATCCAAGCTCAAGGCAAATCAGAAATTTCAATGATCCATTGTTCATTAAAAGTGATTTATTTTAAGGGTTTGTTACAAAACTACTTACAAAATTAAAAGTTTTTTTAAAAATGCTATTGACATAAAAAAAATTAAAAATACCTAAAAAATTTATAAAACTATAAAAATATTGTACATTATTATAATATGTTATGTACATATTATAAAATTTTTCAAAAAAAAAGTAAAAATTTAATTTATTTCAAATGTTATTTTATAAAAATAATACCTTTGATAGAAAATAATATTATTTTATAAAAATTTATCAAAAAAATCTTAAGAATATCATGTTATAACATAATTTTATATGTTTCTGATATATTATATATATGTTGTGTATATGTTGTATTTTAGTCTTTATATATATATATATATATAACCTTTATATATTATTTAATTATTTTATATATGTTATAGATATGTGTCTTCTAGCTTTTATTATATGTTGGTTAATTATATTATATATATATTGTAGATATGTTGCGGATATATTATTATATGTTATATATATGTTATTATTTATTTTGTGTATTATATATATATATTATGTATACATTTATTTTTTGTGTATAATAAAAATATAATAAAAATAAAATATTTATGAATAAAAAAGTAAATAAATATTAAAATAAAAAAATAAAAATAAAAAATTACAAAAATTGAAAAAAAAAAAGAAGAAAAACTAATGTGAAAAAAATAGAAAAGAAAAAAAACCGCACGTCGTACATTTGAAAAAAAATTATGGCCATCGTATATTTGAAAACTTAAAGTGTAAACACCGTGTTTTCATATAAATTTCTTTTCTCTTAATTCTCGGAAAGTGAGATGAGACAATAAAATTTTTTTTTCTTGGTTAGAGCTTTTGAATTTAAGTTCTGAATAGTTTTATCGTTAATGGTTATGTCTGGCGTGAATCTAGATTAGCGTGCAACCTTTGTATTTTATGATACTAGGTGACTTGACAAAAAATAAAGTTATTTATTTTAATGCAAGAGTGAATTGTCTACTCTTTGGTATTTGAGGCTTTAGTCTCAAGACTCATTCATAAGATTAGCATAATTTACAGTTCTCTTATGTGGGTGAATTTTAATATCTGTTGATCCGTCAATGAAATCGGTCTCATGTGAGATGATCTTACCATATATCAAGGTGGAGGTAAATGTTTGACATTCATGGGGTGAGGACCACAGAATGAATTTGGGAAGGGTTGGGGTGTGTGCAATGTGCATCACTGCTTGGGCTCCAGTTAGAAATTAAAATATTAATGGCAATCCAGTTTCAATTGCAGGGATTATTTTACCACCATAACTAGTGCTCAGTTTCAGAGGGGACACTCATAATTTACACACGGTTAGGTGTTGGTGGTGGTGGTGCAGTGGTGAAGAGTGTAATGTGGCTGGCTTGGCTGTGGCCTAGCTAGCATGTCTGGTGGGTTTGACATGATCCTGCTTCTTGAAAAATTCTTAGGAAAATAGGTTGAAATAATTTGAATCCAATAAAATTTATAGCCTAAAAAATATATCTAAGCAAATTACTTTAGACAGCATTGGATTCAAAATCTCCTTAAACCCTAAATTTCACTGATAACTCGAAATATTTCTGGTTTTCAAAAGTTCAATTTGTATTTATTAATTGACTGAAAAGAGGCAGCTTCTGTAACCAAAAGAAAAATTATCTTCCATTTAAAGTGTAGGAGATGATCATAATGGCTATTTAAGGAGGTGCTTGGTTTAGCTGTTTGATGCAGCTGATAGAGGTTTGAATCCCAAACAGCAGCTGTTTGGTAAAATTTGATGTTTGGTAAAATTTTAAAACAGCAGCCGATAGCTGTTAGGAACCCCAAACAGCTGTTGTTTCAATAAGCTCCTACTTGGAGCTTTTTCATATCAGCTGATAGCTGATTCATATTAAGACTATATTAACCCTATTAAAATAAAATAAAAATTAATATTTATTAGATAATGATATGCTTATTGGTAATTTTACATTCAAACTGCAACAACTATTGTATTTTTACCAAACACTAACCCGAATCAGCTACCAGCTATCCGCCACTAGCTATCAGCTATCAGCAACCGCTATCAGCTACCAGCTGCTATGAACAGCTAAACCAAACAGACCCTAAACATAGTAGTAACTTTCTTCTTCTGTTTAACTTTACCATAATTTTATAAGAAATAAATTAAATTTATCTTTGGATTTGATCTAAAAATAATATTTGATATTGAAATTTAAAAAATTCATAAATGAAAAGAGTACAATTTTTATCATCTTTATGTTTAATTATTCATAAAATAATCTCATCTTATCAGTAGAGTACTGACTAACGAATATAAAAGGTCATAAAGAAATGGTGAGAAATTCAATATACGCAGAGAGAAGCACAAGCATATGAACCATGCATTTAATGCACTTTCTTTCTCGTAAAATTTTCCTAGTACACTTTCTTTCTTTCTTTAGTCTTTAATTCTTCAAAATTCTTACCTCATTCAGACAAGGACAACCTGAACACAAGACAGAGATTCAATTCTAATACTTTTGAATCTTTTCAACATATATAAATGAAAATTCAATTAAAGTTGCCTCAAAACATCTCGTGAAACTAAGGAACATTTTCAGCTCCTCTCAAAAGAAACTATAGCTTCTCTTTCTCTCTGTCTCTTAACAAAGGATCCTCGTGATGAAGAGCTCTTAAATTTCACGAGTTTCATATTCTTTCACTCAGACTCCTCAGAAATGCTACCAAAATCCTGTTTTGAATGCTCCCCAACTCCAACTCCTTCAAATACCCTCCTTTTCCTTCCAAGAATCATGCATTTTCCACATTCTTGCATCATTTTTATCTTCACTTTTTTACATGGAATCCAAAACTCACCTTTTCTTTTCCATTCTTTTCTTTAAGTTTGTCTTCCTAAAAGCAGACACTCTACAAACCTACATTGTTCAGCTCCACCCACATGGCGTAACACGATCTTCTTTCACCACCAAGTTTCACTGGCATCTTTCATTTCTTCAGCAAGCTGTTTCATCCGAAGAAGACTTTTCTTCTCGACTTCTTTACTCTTACCGTTCTGCCATGGATGGTTTTGCAGCTCAGCTCTCTGAATTGGAGCGCGAGTCATTGCAGAAATTGCCCGATGTTCTTGGGATTAGGCCAGATAGAAAGCTCCAAGTTCACACTACTTATTCGTACAAGTTCTTGGGACTTAATATCCCCGGTGAAGGTGCTTGGTATAGGTCAAGTTTCAGTCGTGGAACGATAATAGGAGTTCTTGACACTGGAGTTTGGCCTGAGAGTCCAAGCTTCAATGATCAAGGAATGCCACCAATTCCCAAGAAATGGAGAGGGATTTGCCAAGAGGGGCAAGATTTTAATTCTTCTAATTGTAATAAGAAACTCATTGGTGCAAGGTTCTTCACTAAAGGTCATCGCGTGGCATCTACTTCATCATCATCAAATGTCATTCAGGAATACATATCGCCCAGAGATTCTCATGGGCATGGAACTCACACATCATCAACAGCTGGGGGAGCTTCAGTTCCAATGGCAAGTGTGCTTGGTAATGGAGCTGGAACCGCGCGAGGTATGGCCCCTGGGGCCCACATTGCGATGTACAAAGTTTGCTGGGTCAATGGCTGTTACAGCTCAGATATACTTGCTGCAATGGATGTTGCAATTAGAGATGGAGTTGATGTCCTCTCCCTTTCTTTGGGTGGCTTTCCATCACCAATTTTTGCAGATACCATTGCAATAAGCAGCTTTCGAGCAATAGAGCATGGAATTTCAGTTATATGTGCAGCAGGAAACAATGGCCCTATCCAGAACTCAGTCGCCAATGAAGCTCCATGGATTGCTACCATCGGTGCAAGCACACTAGACCGAAAATTTCCTGCCATAGTTCAATTGGGTAATAAAAAATTCCTTTATGGACAATCCATGTACCCAGGAAATCAGCTTTCGAAAACTGTAAAAGAGCTTGAACTAGTTTATGTAACTGGTGCATCCACAGGGAGTGAATTTTGTTTAAGCGGTTCTCTCCCAAAAGCAAAAGTACATGGCAGAATGGTAGTTTGCGACCGAGGTATCAATGGAAGGGCAGAAAAAGGTCAAGCTGTGAAAGAAGCTGGCGGAGCTGCAATGATCTTAGCCAATACAGAGATCCAACTTGAGGAAGACTCAGTTGATGTTCATGTGTTGCCTGCAACATCAATCGGTTTTGCAGAATCAGTACGCTTAAAAGCTTATATAAACTCTACAAGTAGACCAAGAGCTCGAATCATATTTGCAGGCACTGTCATTGGGAAATCCAGAGCACCAGCAGTAGCTCAGTTTTCAGCGAGAGGGCCAAGTTTAACCAACCCTTCAATCCTCAAACCAGATGTTATTGCACCAGGGGTAAACATTATTGCAGCTTGGCCTCAAAACTTAGGCCCCACTGGTCTTCCAGAAGATTCTAGAAGAGTAAATTTCACTGTCATGTCGGGGACATCCATGGCATGTCCCCATGTCAGTGGAATTGCTGCCCTGATCCGCTCAGCTCATCCCAAATGGACTCCTGCTGCTGTTAAATCTGCAATAATGACTACTGCAGATGTAACTGACAATTCAGGAAATCCAATAATGGATGGAAACAAACGTGCAGATCTTTTTGCAATTGGAGCAGGGCATGTAAACCCAGAAAGAGCTATTGATCCAGGATTGATATATGACATCAGGCCATCTGAGTATGTCACTCACCTATGCACAATTGGATACACAAGATCAGAAATTTTCACCATCACACACCGGAATGTAAGCTGCAACAAATTATTGCAGATGAACAAGGGTTTCAGCCTCAATTACCCTTCCATTTCTGTTATATTCAAGCATGGAAAAACAATTAAAAGGATCAAGAGGCGACTAACAAATGTAGGAAGTCCCAATTCCATTTACTCGGTGGAAGTAGCAGCTCCTGAGGGAGTCAAAGTGAGAGTAAAGCCTCAAAAACTAGTTTTCAAACATATAAATCAAATATTAAGCTACAAAGTGTGGTTCACATCCAGGAAAACAATCAGAAGAGAGAGAAGGAGCTTTGCACAAGGGCATTTGACATGGGCACACTCTGAAAATAATCTTTACCGAATTAGAAGCCCAATTTCAGTAACTTGGAAGTACAAGTAGCGGAGTTATCGCATTTCTGATGGTTGTGAACCAAATGGTTTAGGCTTTTGTTCATTATAGATACTGGATTATTAGAGGAATTTTATTCGTGAAAATTTGAAACCATTGACTTTAAAGATTAGCTACTTGGCTACAATCATTCAAGGAAATAAAGCTTTACTATGTTTCTCCATAACAAAGACAAAGACATGCATGAATTAGCATACTGCAAAAATAGCAAATCATTAACTTCTCTATCATTTTGGTTCTACACTGAATAGGACAAAATATATACAAATACAAGACTGAATACATTAATAACAAGTAAATATGTTATACATTAGTGCACTGGTACTTGATAAATAAAAAATGGTTGAAAGTGTCCTTAGCAGAGTAGTTAAATATGAAGTGCAGCTCCTGACATACTAGTCCATATTGACTAACTGTAAGCAACAAGTTCTAGTACATAAGCCATCTCAGTTGTACATTTCAAAAATGGAGGAGAATGAAAATTGTACAAGGCTAAGAACTGCAAAAATTTGTTAAAACAAGGAAGAGGAATAATGGTAGTTGCAAGTTGCAACATTCCTACTTGCACATCAACCAAGATCTTCAAGTCTTTGTTGATTAATTTGAAAAAAAAAAAGACCAACAAGGTGACAGATGCAAAAGAGAAGGAAAAGATATACATTGCCTCATTTTTTGATGAACTGTAAGCCATTTGCATTAGCACATCGCTCCATGAATCTCATGAATCTGTCCCAATCCCGAGGAGTACGCATGACATATTTGGCCTCAATTCTTTCTGGCTTTCCATTAACAAATTTAGCACTAGCATCAACTGATTGGAGAACCACTTCCTCATCAATCATGTAAAAACCAGTTATATCACCAAGTTCACCAGAAGAGTCAAAAACTGAAGGTTGCTCAAAGGTGAAAATGGCCATACCATTTGTACCATCCCTCGATTTGGTTAGCCTTACGTCTGGTATCGTCTGTTCATCAGTTCCTTGGATAAATTGAATGGTTGGTTTGACCATCATTGTAATAAATCTGGATGCTTGCTGCCTAATTGAAACCAAATGTGGAGGGAGGCAGGCGCAATGCTTGGCCATTGAATGGGGACCGTACACTATGATGGACAAGTGAAGATACTGAGCCTGGAAACAAGACAGATATTAGAAATTTACAGGTATTGCAAATTTGCACTTAGCAGATTAAAATGGTCATGGATGGCAAGGCGCATGTGGTTCTACTTGTAAATTATTGAATAAGTGCTTACAGTATGAAACTAGTTTCCTTCTGTCAGAATAACATCATCATCAAATCATTTTTGTGATTGTAATTGGCTAAATTCTGGTCCTCTTATTTTCACAAACGTATGACTAGCACGTCATTGCCGTTAACATGGAAAAGAATAAGCATCACATTCTATTTCTTTAAGCTTGACAGCCTAATAGTAATTCCTGAATGCTAAATTCTATTTTTTTTTTGTTAATTAAGCTTTTACAGTAATTTGAACACATAATCTCTTGGCTTGAAGACTACTCCAGTAACATTAAACCAAAGCTCATGGGTAATGCTAAATTCTTCACTATCCCTAATAGAGGAACCATACCAACAACTCTATTGACTCTTTGTGTGTGTATTAGAATCAAATTCCCCATTTATAATAAGTGATACAAATACAACCCCTTGTAAACCAAGCCAAGTGTTTCTCTGACCTTTCCCAACTTTCTTCTCACTTCCTGCACCAATCCATAGACCAGTGAATCATTGAATAAAAAGAACTCCCACAAACGTAAGTTTATTATTCAATAAACAATACACAAAAAACTCACCAAATTAAATGAAAAGGTGACAACTTTATATGTGATTAAAGCGCTCAACAAAGATTATTAAAAAGAAAATTTCAAGAACCCAAAAGTAATTAACAACAAATTTAGCAATCATCAATTTATAACAGTTACATACCCAATAAAACTAGGATTAGAAAGCACCCAGTTGATGAAACAGGAAATAAGTACCTGGGAAAGAGCGTGGTCGGTACTCGGTGCAAAGAATGTGAAACTGGAGAGACAAATGCAAGAGATTGCACAGCTGCCATTGAATAGTGATATTATGGAAAGGAAAGAGTGGGAGAGAAAGGCGGTAAGTGTGCATAAAAAGAGCGTTTAGGTGTGGTGTTGGGACAATATGGTGTGTAAAAAAGACAGCCATTCACTTTGTATCATCATCACAAGAGAGGATTGCTGCTGGCATTCCGTCGAATAATTATATGCTACAACTTTGTAGCAATAAATGTCTACAACACACCAATTGAATTTTTATACATAGGTATTTATTGACATTTATTTAATTCTGTTGTAGCAATAAATGCCTACGTGTAAGAATTCTATTGGTGTGTTGTAGGCATTTATTGCTACAACAGTTGTAGCATATAATTATTCCATTCTGTCTCTCCCCTCTCTCTACTGTACCATGTACAGCTGGAATATCTCACAACTGGACACGTGGCACTATCTGGGCCTGGTCTTTATAGAATATTTCTATCAGAATATGGGCTTCAGCCTGTAGAATGGGACGTGACAAAATTGGACCAACATTTCCATACAAAAATATTTAAAAAATAAAAATATTTTCATTTTTTCAAATATTCACTTCTAATTTCAAATATGACTACCTCTCCACCCCGTATATATATATATATATAAAGAGAATAGTAATGCATAAAATTAAGCTAAATATCATAATATTAAATTACTATTTAGATTAATTTAAAATAAAATTTAAATATTAATAAGAATTTAAAATTCTATGAGATTTTAATAGTTAATAAAATTATTCTCCGATGGAAATTCTTTTTCCAACTTTCAAAATTCATTAAATTTAATCAATATATTTAAAAGTTTAGTCGACATATTATAATAATAACCTCTAAAATTCAAACTTGATACCTTAGCATTTTTAAAATGTCAATAAATTAAAATTTTACTAATTATTCTCCAATGGAAATTCTTTTTCCAAATCAAAGTTTTGATTTAAGGCTTCAAACTTTCTTTGACATGTAACGCTTGTTTTCAAATTTCTGTTTTTGACTGAATTAGTGTAGTGAAGTTGTGATTTTGGAGCTGAAAAATTTGAAGTGATGAAAACTAGTTGATAAAGATGCAGATGGAAGAATCACAGAAGTGAAAGTCAGAGAGGTATACTAATTTAATTTTAATCTATAAGATACCAGAAGTTGACTCATTATTTCATTAGTTTCATTAAATCAAAATCATGTGCTTCATATCAGTAGAAGATTTTAAACCAATTGAGATTAATTTGGTTATTTTACAATTGCAGATTATTACCCTTAGTGATACTGCGAACAAACTCTCAAATATCCAAAGACAAGCAGAGGAATATGCAGCCTTGATCATGGAAGAGTTAGATCTAAAAAATCGATCATGGATATATCATGGTAAACAAATGAGAAATTAATTTGCATCTATTCATTCCTTTTGTGCAAATTATAATCATAGGCAATTAATTATGTGTGAATTGTTGTTCGAAAAAATGGATAGAGAACTTAGAAATGCTTTTACTGCAAGGACCAAACCAAACTGTCAGTAGGAGAGAGCAAAAACCTGAGCCAAATGCTTAAGCCTACATTGGATGACAACCCGTTTAGAAGATGGCATAGAAACACAAAACTATTTCTTTTTAGACAATTGGCAAAGAGTGGGGGTGATGGCTCTGTGGATTGGGGTTATGGCTAGCCTATTTGCCAACAAGGGCGGAACCACAGTGGAGTTAGTGGGGTTGGCTGACCCCCTCCCCAGCCCTCTAACACACACACAGACACACACACATATATATATAATGCAAGGCTGTGCCCCTTAAGGTAAGACATGAATTTACAGTGTCTTCTTTCTCTCTTTCTTTTTTTTTTTGCATCTTCATCTATTCCATTATTCTTCATTTATATAAAAATATATATAATTTTGAATACATAAATTTTTTAATATATATTATATATTATAAAATAATATTATGTATATATAATTATATAATTAATAATTTTATATTCCTTTAATATATCTTAAAATTATATATATAATTATATACTTTTAAATTAAAATTCTATTAAAAATATATAAAATTAAAATTATATACTTTTAATATATCATTTTCAATTATAAATATATATATAATTATATATATATATTAATATTTTTTTAAATATTAATTTTTTGATTTTTAATAAAATTCTATAAATAAATTATTAGATTCAAGAATTAAATAAATATATATATATTTAATAAATTTTTATAATTTTATAAATAATATAAAATTTTGATAAATAATTTTTTAATAGTAATTTATAACCAAAATTTAAATTTTACTATAATATTATATATTTAATTTTATCTTCGATTCGTTTGTAAAAAATTTTTTCCTCGATAAATTCTCTTTTACTCGATTTTTAGTTTTGCCACTGCCAACTAGTATGTCCGGTGTAGACGAAAAAGAGATGTTTATGAAGTAATGGGAGCAAGCGTATGCATTGCCAAAGGAGGAGCTGAGACATTGAAATTGAAAATGGCTTTAATTTTATTAACAGTTTGTAGAAACACAGTCACTTGGCTTAGAAATAAGACCAAGTTATGTGTCGGGGATTCTTTTGATGACCACCTGAATTTCTACATGGTAATGTCCTTTCTATTGGGAGGAAAAGCCAAGTTATAGGAGTCAAAATTTAAATATGAAAAATGGTTTGCTTTCATATTTAAATATGAAAAATGGTTTGCTTTCATGTTTTGTTTCAAGGTGAGGTGATAGCAATTGGAATTTCAATTGGAGTTGGGTCTATATGCAATTTCTCAGTTAGCCTGTAATTTTCCTCGCCTACTTCAAGCAAGTAAAGAGAAATGGAAGCTTATGCAGTCATACTTTGGACACTAGCCTTTAAGCAATTAGCATTTTCCCAAGTCAGTGGAAAGAGTTACTGGTATTACGAAGGTAGTTTTAATAGCAATACCATTTACATTAGCTACTCATTCGTTTAGAAGAAACAAACTAAATTTGCCTACTTTCCTTAAGAAGCTTATTGGCAGGGACGGATTCAGAAAGTTGGACAAGCCAGGGCCGGATCGGGTTGTCCGATCTTTTGGTTCCTCTCGTCTCATCTTCTTCTTTTTGCTGCAGGTACAGCCATCGGAGATTCTTGCTTGCTCAGCTGTCAGCTCCTCTGCTGCCGGCAAGCCAGGGCCTCGGCCATGGCTGGCCCATAAATAGATCCGTCCTTGCTTATTGGTATTAATGCCTTTTGGTACTCGCAGCATCTCTTTATTATTGTCTACACTCTGCTTATTGTGTATGGTAATTTCTTCTACTTGACTTATAAATGGTACAAGAAAACGGTAAGCAATTTATCTAATTAGTAGTTTTTAAAAGCGTTTTTTTTTAACATTATTGGTTTGATAATCAATATTATCATATTGATTATTGGCAGACTTGGATGTATTTGGCTATTCCTATAATTCTTTATGCAAGTGAAAGATTAACTAGGGCATATCAAGCCTGTTACTATTAAAGAGATAAATTCTTTGACATTAGTGTCAAAGAGAAAACAGAAAAATAAAGAAAATTTGTGGTTATTAATGTTCTAAATTTGACAATGAAGGTGACAATTTACCTTGGAAATGTGTTGGCACTTCACACGTCAATGCCTTAAGGATTTAGATATAAAAGTGGACAATACATGTTTATCAATTGTGCTGTTGTGTCTCCATTTGAATGGTAAGTAGTGGTATATTATTCAATAATCTTTTAATTAGATATTAATTGCTAATAAGATCTGTTTAATTAGTTATTATAGATATTTAAATTGCCCAAAAAGACAAAAAAAATCTATTGATTCTTAATTTAATTTAAATTAAAAAAATTATTTAAAATTCAAATAAGTATATGAATATATCATTAATATTTAATTAAATTAAAAATTAAGTATTAAAATATATGAGTGATAATTCTAAAAATAAAAATATTTAAAATTTCAAAATTTTTTAAAATAAAAATTCAACTAAGTGATTTTTATCTATTTCTATATCAATTTAAAACCCGCAGCCATGGTTTGAGTTCATTTACTTTTGAATATATTTATGTATATCTATGTCAATTTAAGTGATATATGTTTAAATTTTGTTTAAATATATTATCAATTTTACTCTTAATTTTATTTGATTTTATTTTTAAAAATTCCTATAATTTTCCAACCTAAAAGAAACAAACTTATTTATTTAAAAAAAAAATCCTCTAATTTTATCGTCTGCACTTAAAAAGAAACAAAACTTGAATTCATCCATTTTACCCTATGTAAAATTTTATCTTTAGAAAAAAATTTATTGTAATTATTCAGCCATAAAAATTTATGACTTCACATGTTGATTTAATAAGCTAAGTGAAGGAAACCAAGATGTAGTAGAGTTTGAAAGTATGCATGGGGGTGGCAAATTTCAAAACGTGATAATCTAAACAATGCATTCTCTCTTGAGGTAGTGTTATGAGATGAAATGGTGTTTCTTTAATGCTTTTATGTTTTTTCTTTTAATAAATTTTTTTTATATTGTTGCCAATAGACCAAGCATAAATAAAATAATATTTTTAGCTTGATTTGCAGCAAATAAAACATTTTCATAAGCAAGAGAATTAATTTAGGCAAAATCTCCTTTTAAATTTGTATGAAAACAAAAATTGAAAAAGATGAGAGAAAAAAAAACCTTCAGAATTTTCTATTCGGAGAATTTTTTTTATTTCACCTAAAACTAGCAAGCTATATTATTTAAGATTATTGTTAAATATAATTAAAGGTTCAACATGAGAATCTTAAGATAATAAATAATTATAAGCATCACACTTATAGAGATGCATGTTATGTATTTCTAGAGATGCATGTTATGTATTTAGCTTATTGGATAATGATAAAGAATATGTGGATGCTATAAAGAAGGCAAATCAATAGAGAATGTCATCATATCTTAGGCAATTATTTATTATGCTGTTATTATCAAATTTAAGTAAAAATAGTGGAAGATTTTAATTTATGATGATGATGTATAAATTATAAATATAGTGTATAAAGAAGTTTTTCGCAATTTAATGTGAGATATTATTAGATATATTTTTTTTATAAATTATTATGAATTATTATTAATTTTAAATCATTTTATATTTTAAATAAGCTCAAATACATTTGAATAAAATTCTATAGAAAAAATATTAATACAATTTTATTTTATTATAAATTAATTTTTTTAATACTACCTTGTATATCATGTCAATTTTAATACTACTATGTAAATAACAAGAGCCAAGAATAATCTATTTTGCATGTTAATTTATATTTGTCAAAATTAGTTTTTAGTTATGATCAATTTATATTATTGTATCAAAAGTGTATTAAATTTTTTTTTATTATTGATTAAAATGGACAAACAACTAATAATGAGAATGTGATATTTAAAGAAATGTTTCGGATATAAAACAACAAAATGTGTAATGTTATTTTATTTTGTAATAAAAAAATATAATCCTTAGAAATAATGATATTTATCCTGCTAGAACAAGTTATAATAAAGATATTAATAATTTATTAGTATATCACTGTAATGCTGAAATTTAATGATTCTATATTATTAGAAGTAACATATTAGTATTCTAATTGAATGTTTGCGATTCTACCTGTTAATTTATTTTTGTTATTTAATTTAAATATAATTTTTTATTATAAATAAATGATTAAAAAATATAAACAACTATTGAAACAATTATTGTAATATCTATTTATACTTTATCATTATTTTTGCATTGTTTAAAATATGAATTTATACTAATTAAAAAAATAAAAATCATAAAATTTAAAATTAAAATTAAGTCAACTTAGCTCATTTTTTTTAAATTATTAATAACTCTCGCAACATCTCACTGGTGATTTACTGGTTTATTAAATATAAATGTTATCTTTTGTTAATTCTCAATACTAATGTACGAATTATACGTGCAAGTTAAAAAAATAATAAATAAAAAACATTACTTGCACTTCCTATAAAATTTTAAACAAAATTTATTGAAATATGATTATATGAAAAAGAAATTGATGAAATAATTTTACATAAATCTAATTCGTAAGAATAGGAGAACAAAAAAATTTAAACAATTATTAAGTTCAACAGAAGTTTTATATAAATATACATTGGATGAAAAAATGGGGAGGAGTCATTAATAAAAAAAATATAATAAACATATTAATAATTATTATGTTTAATTTATAAATAATATAACATATTTCATATTATTTTAAACATCATATCATATGAAATTATGTTATTTTATTTGAACTATAAATTCAGAAAAGTTTAACCATAAATTTGGAATTCAAAAAAAGGGAAAAGTGCAAAAATCCGAATCAATTTTTTCTTCAAAGACGTATTAGAACAAAAATCTAAATAAAATTAACTTATATGCTTAGGTCACTGCTTATGGTTTGGCGCTACATCTTTAACCATAATTCGATGGATGTAAGATGAAATTAATTTGTTATAATATATCTCTTTTTTTTATGTATAAGGGTGTAGATAAAATTTAATATTTTTTAAGAAAAATTATATTCATAATGGTTATCATAAAAAAATTTAAAATACTCATTAATAATTATTTTAAGTGTATGCAATAAGTATGCTTAACATACATACATACATACATATATATATATATATATGTTAAACTATGTAATCTTGTTCATCATATTTATTTAGTTTTAAAATATTTAATTAATAATTTATAAAAATTATATTTTTATAATTTTAATTAATATTTTATTAATTTAATAACCTAATAAAAAATAATTGAATTCATAATTTCTTCAATAAAATATTTTAAAAATAATTATAATAATATAAAAATATTTATTTATATTTCAATTAATTATTTATATAATGTGGTAAACCTATATTTTGTTCAAACTTGAGAAGATTAATTATTTTTTAATTTATACTTTTACATGAAACTTATTTATAAATAAAAAATCTTATTATAATTAATTTTTAAAATTTTTTTTAATAAACTTTTAAAGCATTATTCATTCCTTTCTATTTTTATATAGGAAAAAAAAAACAGGGGCCATGAAACATGTTTTCCACGTATGTTTTTTTCCATGTTGTTTTCATAGACCACCTAACAACTACTTTTAAATATTAATTTAAAAAATTAATTGTATTTATTTTTAATAATTTATTTCATAAAAGTAAATAAAACATTAAATGTTAAATTCACGACTATTTATTACAAAATTAAAGTCAAAATATTATTTATACACATTTATGCATATCAGTTTCTATAAATATATTATGGAAACTGAATATATAATAATAATAATAATAATAACAATAATATTTAATTTTCAAAACCGAGTGAACTGACCCAGTTATATCGCCCGTCACTCACGTCTTGGCCGCCGGCTCTTTCTCTCATTTTCTTACATTAAATTCTCATCTTTCCCGCAAAGTTGGACTTTTTATTTATTATTTTTATTTTACATAATAATGTTGTATATATATGCCCTTGATTCTGTAGACGAAAATGTAAACAGGAGTCTCTTCTTCACCAACGCTCTCTGTTTTTTTTTTTATTGGTTCTGTTATCCAATTCAAATCTTCAAATTCGATCTGTCCCTTACTTTTCTAAAAAAGACGGTGTTTTTTTGTCTTTTGAGGTAATCGGGTTAGCGAGAAAGACGCCAGAAATGGGAGCACTGGACGAAGAAGGAATAGCGAGACGGTTCTGGATAAAGTCAAAAAGCCACTGGATTTTTGCTATGTACAGTCCTTTCTTTGTTAGCTTAGCCGCTGGTAATTTGGATTCTGACTCTTTTCTCCATTTTATCTCCCAAGATGTCCACTTTCTCAAAGCTTTCTCTCACGCGTAAGAATTTTTGTTATTATTGTTTTGTTTTCGATTGATTAATCATTCATTAAACGAGTAATTAAAGAGTAATTCGATTGTAGGTTTTGTGAATTTCCTTTTTTTTTTTTGTTCAGATATGAACTGGCTGAAGAATGCGCAGATGATGATGAAGACAAGAGCGCAATTCGCAAGTTGAGAAAAAGAGTCAAAGATAGGCTTAAAAATTCCGACTCTATTGTCCGTGTATGCTTCCTGATACCAATTCCCATCTTTTTGTTCTTTTTTTTTTTAATCTTCCACGTTCTTTCTTCAAATTTAGAAGCTTTCTTTGAATTGGGTTCTTCAAAGTTAAGATTTTGGTGTGTGAGTCCTGAATTTACTCGAGTTTTTCTTGTTTGATTCACTAAATGTGCTTCTTGTGCATACATGTACATTGTTTTAAACTTTGCCAAAATGGATTCTTTACTATATAGGAATGGGGCTTTGAACCTCCAGCGGAGAGCACTGCTGTCACTGCCACTCTCAAATATACAGATTTTTTGTTGGCAACAGCCTCCGGGAAAGTTGAAGGGGAAAAAGTTCCTGGTAAAATTGCAACTCCTTTTGAGAGGATAAAGCTTGCTGCTTATACACTTGGTGCTATGGCACCTTGCATGAGACTAAATGCCTTTATATCTAAAGAGATGCATCGTCTTCTTGATCCTGATGATAGCAGTCACATTTACCGAATGTGGATTGATAATTATTGCTCTGAAGGCTTTGAGGTTTGTCAGATAACTGTGCACTTAACTTTCTTCTTGGATTTCCTCCACGAGGACATAGAACAATACTTACTCTGGAAAATTTCCATGTTCTTACTGAATTCAGACTGCAACTCAGCAAATAGAAGACATGCTGGATAAACTAAGCATCTCTTTGACAGGCGAAGAACTTGATGTCTTAGAAAAGCTATATTTTCAAGCTATAAAACTTAAAGTGGATTGTTTCTCTACTCAACAAATTGTCCAGCAAACAGTAGTTCCTTTGTCTAGGCTGCAAGACCCTACTGATTTCCACCTCACTGTATTTTGTGATTTTGACATGACATGCACTGCTGTTGATTCCTCTGCCATTTTAGCTGAGATTGCGATAATAACAGCTCCAAAGGTAGATCTCAATGGATCTGAAACCGAACGCACTCGAATGTCCTCAGCCGATTTGAGGAACACATGGGGCGTTCTTTCGGCTCAGTATGTGGAAGAACATGATCAATGCATGGAAAGCATCTTGCTTATTGAAACAGGTTTGTTAACTTTTTGGTTGGACTTCCCTTTAGTTCTGTGGCCTGTAGTTTGGAGATGGTGCAGCAATTACTTGGATGACTTATCATCTTAGGATGCTTTCCTTTTATTGCAGCGGAAAAATTTAATTATGAAGGCCTAAGCAAAGCTCTTGAGCAACTTGCAGATTTTGAGAAAAGGGCAAATTCAAGAGTGATTCAGTCAGGAGTATTGAAGGGTTTAAATTTAGAGGATATAAAGCGGGCTGGTCAACAACTTGTGTTTCAAGACGGTTGTAGAGGATTTTTCCAAAAGATTGTGAGAAATGAAAATGTAAAAACTGATGTCCATATCCTTTCATACTGTTGGTGCGGTGATCTCATTAGATCAGCTTTTTCACCAGGTATTCCTTGTTGTTTTATCATTTGATGATTGTTCTTTTTCTGTTTCATTCGTGCGTAATCATTGCTAGCGTGCATATGAGTTCATGCCCCAAAAGAGTTTTTGTGTGAATAGGAGCCTGCACTTTCGTGCATTAACATTACATTTTTAAAAATGAAATAATGCAGATTTAAGTTATTGACAATTCTAATAAGCATCTCCTAGTCTAGTCTTATAGTCAACACTCAAAGATAAATGCACTTTTTTCCCAGATTTGCAGATAATTTATCTTAGACATAATGAAAGGGGCAGGGATTCACTCTGTCGTATTTAGAAGTTTAGTTTCTACTGGTTTAGTGGCTTAACCAAATAGCAAATTTTCAGCTAGTTGATTTTGCTGTAGAAATGTTAGGAGCTTATATACTCTTGGAATAGTCAACCTCAAAAGCTAGCTATTGATATTAGAGAACCCAATTATATATATATATATATATATATATCTATTCAACATTCTATATTTAATCAATGTGGGATATATTGTTGTTATGGCTATTCCCAGCCTTGATCACATTGGCTAAGAGTTGCGGTAGTCATTCTCTTTGTCCTTTTTAATTTTGAATTTATTCTTCCAAAGATGATCTTGAGTTTGTTTCCAATAAACAGGGGTTCTAAATGTGATGCAAGTACATTCAAATGAGTTGGCTTATGAAAAAACTATTTCAACAGGCGAAATTATTAGGAGAGTAGAGTGTCCCATGGAAAAGCTTCAAGCTTTCAACAACATCATAAAGGACCGGTATACTGACAGCCAGCAGCTGACTGTCTATATTGGAGGATCAGTGGGTGACTTGCTTTGCCTGCTAAAAGCAGATATAGGTATTGTGATTGGTTCGAGCCCAAGCCTAAGGAGACTGGGAGATCACTTTGGCATCTCTTTTGTTCCATTATTCTCTGGTGTGGTGAAAAGGCAGAAAGAACTTGTTCAAGGTGGGTCTCCTAACTGGAAGGGGCTTCAGGGCACACTATATACAGTCTCTAGCTGGGCTGAGATACATGCATGCATTCTGGGATCATAATTTATGATCTTTTTTCTTCTTAATCTTATTAGAATAAACACCATTGAAGATGCATATAAAGTAGAATATAGAGTATATAGATACATGCAGTGGCAAAATTTTTCCCATAGGGCCACAGGCTAGCCCTTATTCTTTTTCATTTTAGGGACTGCCCATCAAGAAATGCAGGAAAATTATAGTTAGGATCACGAGTTAGATTACATACAAGAAGCCCTCTCTTTCCCCTGCAATTTTCTTGAAGCTTCTTATTTGGTGTTGAACTTGAAAATTCCAAGTTCTTCTGACACAGATTTTACCAGTAAACTTATCTTGGTGGGAAAGAGAAAGTGGTGGAGTTGTCATTAATTAATATGTTTGTAATTGTATAGTTTGGTTTGATGTCAACTAATGTTCTTTGATTTTATTTTTTTTCTGTGTTGAATTTCCTTGTTCATGCACTTTATATAGAAAAACACTTGCTTGGAAAAATGTATGTGGACTGGACCCTTCATTGATGGAATGCAATATGCATTGAAAGTTTTGCATAGCTTTTGTAGACAACTCACATCTTTAACTTTAAGTTTCAACATCTTACATAGAAAATTATTTTCAATATGTTTTTTTTAATTATTTAGTGAAATCATATATAAACATTTGTGTTCATTAAATACCAATATTTCTTTTATCTCTAATTTTTTTAATAAATAAATAACTATATAAGCCTTAAAATTTCATTTTTCCAAAATTTACAAGAATTAAAATACTTTTATTTAAAATATAGGAACATTTAATAGATTGCTAATGCATAAGTATTTATAAATTTAATAATTATATATTGATTTCATTTCTCAATAAAACCAAGCCTCCACCTTCCTAATGGGTATAGATCTATAAAGAAAATGAAATGTTCACATAACAGTGCCAAGCATTTGGGACTATGACAACACCAATGAAAAAGAGCCACGTGTACTCCTAAATATAAGAAGCTTTATGCAAAAATATTAAAAAACTGAAAACTTAAAACAAAAGTAAAGTATTTTCCTTTTCTTTATCTTAAAAGTTGTCTTTCGATTAGAAGAGCGAGAGTTGATTATGCAGACTTTGAGTTACGTAGACAGAAAATTAATGCATATTTGTTACCAATTCAATTATATGCGATGGAATAGTCAAATATTTGACTTTTTTAAACTCTATTTGTAAATCACTATATGTTCGAAAAAAAAAAAAGAAATTGTGAGACAAAAAAAATTAGGAAAAGAATTAGATAGAGAATTTTTTTAAGATCTATTTTGTAGAAAAGGTGCACTTGCTACTATTCCGTCTGTATAAAAAAATTTTAACTCTTAATTTTTTAAGAAAACATATCCCTAACTTGTAAAAGTTGATATATCAAAAAAAAAAACTTTAGAAAGAATGGTACTAAAATATAAAAATACAAATATGATTTTTTTTAAATTATAAATATTTCAAAGAATTTTTAAAAATGACATTTCATATATTTTTCTCCTAAAGAAAAGTAGACTGAGGGCCAATTCCACCGACATTACTTGAGAAAATGATATAAAATACCAATTTTTTTAAAAAAAATTATTTTTATTATAAGTTTTTATTTTACAAAATACTGATTTTTTATTTATTATTTCATTTTTATGACATATATCAAAAATATATTCAACATATATCACAAACATATCATTTATTTTTGTAAATTTTGATATATGTGTAATACCCCTAATTTTTTTAAATATTAAATAAAATAAATTAAATTTAGATAAATTAAATAAATGATTTGATTGGAAAATGAAAGAATTTTAAGTGAAAAAATAAAATGTATATTTGAAATATATTTGATGAAAATATAACATATACATATACCTATGATATACATTACACATATATATAGTATAAAGAATTGAATAGTTGCTTATTATAATATATATATAAGGATGAAAATAGAAGATATTTTCTTTTTCTTCTTATTTTGCTCTTTTTTGTCGTGAGTTAGAGAGAGAGTAAGGGAGAGTTTGATCTTCTTCCATACATTAATTTTACAAGGAATTTTAAGGATTCAAGTGAAAATTTTGAGGATTCTTCATCAATTGGTAAGATTCTTTATCAAGTTTCTTTAAAATTCTATGGAAGAACATGATATTTGAATTTTTGAAAATTTTGTATGAGCATATTTTAATGGCTTATTTGAATATGTATGAAGATGTTGTGAGTAGCTAATGATGATTTTTAAGATTGGATTGAAAGAGAAGATATTTTTTTTCTTTCTTCTTCTTTGAATATGTTATGACAGAAAGTGATGATTGATTGAATCAGATGATAGTTATGATATATTAGAGTTATATAAGTATTGAATTTATGGATGAATTATGGATATAAACTAAGATGATGATTAAAGATATTGTAGTGTTGAGTTTGAAATGTTTGTATTCATATGGTTGAGAGTTCGGAATATAAGATTTTTACCTGACACGGTCATATCGTTGGGCATGTCAACGGTGCTGAGTTCAACATTGATGACACGACTATTAACACGGCCATGTCCCTGAGCGTGTCGTAGCTTCTGTAAGGCAAAATAATTGACATGGCCATGAACATATCCGTGTTATTGGGCGTGTCAAAGTTTCTTTAAGGCAGAATGAATGACACGAGCAGTGAAACGCTCATGTCATTGGACGTGTTAAAACTTTTGTGTGATTGGGTTAGTGACACGGTCAGTAACACGCCCTTGTTGTTGGGCGTATCACTTGAGAATAATTATTTTCTTTATTTTTTATTTATAATTTCTATTTAAATAATTTGATGTTGAGAATGTCTTAGAATGTGATATTAAATGGTTGTTTATGATCACATTTGGTATAGACATTGAGAGAGAGTAGTTTGCCTAACCCTAGTATTGAAGAAAAACTTGGAAGAGAAGATTAGAGGAAGTTTTAAAGCTTATTTTGGAGTGTTTCCTAAGGTATGTACAAACTCTTGATAAATGGAATGTGATTGCATTACATTTGGCCTAACAAATTTTAAATAAAAAATGTGTTAAGCTACTTGATACATTAAGTATTCATGAACATGATGCTAAAACATGTGAATTGCTATGTATGCATTATTATGCATTGTGAAAAGTCATTGTTAATGGCTACATTGAATGAAATGTGAACTATGTGTAAAATATAAAAATAATCCAAAATATTTGGATAATATGATTTATTGTGTATATATTAAAGATATTATGTAAAGACATTGGTGATGGCTAGATTGTATAAAATGAGATACATTATGATTATATGATGATGTTGATATAAATGAAATAAATGAGACAATATGCCTAGCTTGATCATGAGAAAAAGGAGAAAGAAATTGATAATGAAAATATGAAATAATTGTGTGCCTAATATGTTATTCAATTTTTAGAGTTCTGTGTTTGGCGGCATGCCTATATTTGTCTATGAGGCTAGACGCTTGGCGTCACTGTGAAAATTTTTTTGAGGTAAAAAGACCGGGTCGTAAGCCTCAAAAACAAATCATTGAAGTTGGGCTGGGTGAAAAAATCAGATCGTAAGCCCAGGCCTAATTGGACTGTTACATTGATATTTTATCTTCAAGGCTAGTACATGGTGTCATTATGGACCAAAATGGTAACTATAAAATTTGAATGATGTATTAGTTATTTAAGCCCATGCTTGTGTATGTGTTTGTGTGAATTATCAAGTGATGCAAGCATATATCAAAAAGTAGTCTTGAATATCAAGTGATGACATAACATGTAAACATTCTGCATTGACATTATTTTTAAATTTTATTATTATCAAAGTTTGTACCACTAGGCTTCGGCTTAACACGATTGTAATTCATCATGCTGGTGACATGAGTGATCCAGTAGAGCTGGAGAGTTCTACTAGACCATATCGCGTCTAGACTTTTGTTGGTTGAGCTTGAAGCGTATTGCTACATCAAGAACAGAGCCACTTTGCCAACATGTATAAATCTTATATTAAAGTATATTTTAATATTATATTTTGAGAGTATGTAAGTATATACTATAAATTATAAAGAGTGTTTTAAATAATAGAGTAATATGAGGTATCATGTATTCTGATACATATATATATATATCTGTATAAATATAAATATTTTGAATAATAAGGGAATATTAAAGTTTTTATTAAACTGGATTGTGATATTTTTATACCTTATATGTGTATTTTACATACCGGGAGTGTGTGTATTATACTTTTATGGAGTATAAGGGTGTTACATTTATTTTGATATCAGAGCATAGGTTTGAGGTTCTCAACTTAGGTGGATTATGAGAGAAAGAAAATAGAAAATTTTAAATATGGTTTTCAATTATGATACATGCATTGGCATTGGCAGTTTATGATCTTTGATGTGACAATTTCTTCTGTGTTTGCAGATATAGGTAGTTATGACGTGGCTCCTGATGAGGGTAGAGATGGAGCTAGAGCTGAGATTGCTAGAGAGGCACCTGCTCCTGTGTCAGAGAGACCAGCAGTTGATAAACTTTCGTCGAACTGGATATGACATATGGTGGAGTTGTTGAGGCAGGCTCTAGTTCAGCAGCCACTGCAACTGTAGTTGTCGACGAGAAAATATGATAAGCTGAGAAAGTTTGCAGCTGAGGACTTTATTGATATTACAGACCTTACTATAGTAGAGCAGTGACTAGACAAGGTCCAGAGAGTATTCATCCAGCTGCAGGCTACTCCAGAGGAGAAGTTTGATTATGTCAGATCTCTTATGCAGAGGAATGCATATGATTGGTGAAAGACGGTTTCACATTCTCTGGATGATCCACCGGTCCTGACCTATGACCATTTTCTACGGGAATTAGAGCAAAAGTATACTCTGAGAGAGTATAAGGATGCGAAGAAGATAGAATTTCTGAGTTTGAGACAGGATACCAGGACAGTTTCGGAGTATGAGATAGAGTTTACTCGCTAATTTAGCATGCTGACGGAATCATTTCTAATGAGATTAACTAGTGTCAGAGGTTTGAAGAAGGGCTGAGACCCTCTATTATGTGCATTATAGCAGGTTTTCGGTACCAGAATTTTTTTTCAGTTGGTTGCAATTGCTAGAAGTGCAAAGAGGATACAAGGTCTTGCAGCAGCTGTTAGAGTTAAGGAGGCCAGAGCTAGAAGACCCTAGAGTGAGGTAGGGTCTTCATCAGTGAAGAGAGGCCTAGGGAGATATTTTCAAAGATTAAGTAGGAGCTAGGGGCAGCCTGACAGGTCAATACAACAGTAGAAATAGAGACAGAGACCTGCAGTTTCAGTGACTAGTACTCCGACCCCAGTGACTCAGAGGCCTATTCCACCTACCTGTGTTCATTGTGGTAAAATACATGTAGGTGTTTGCTGGAGGATAGATGGACCAGCAGTATGTTATAGATGTGGATCACCAAATCATTTTATTAGAAATTTTCCAAAGCCATAAGATGATAAACAGACAAATACTGCAGCTTCTCAACCCAGTGTTAGAGGGAGTTGTGGCAGCAGAGGTTTGGTAGGGGTGGTAAATCTGTGTCTAGTCAGAGAGGAGGTTCTACAGTCGAAAGTAGACCAAATGAGACAGGGTCATCGCAATGGGTCTATGTAATGCAGAGACAGCCGGATACTTCAGCTGTGATAGCCGATACTTTTACTTTATTTGGTACTTCAGTTCTTACATTAATAGACCATGGGTTGACTTATTCATACATTAGTGTATCTATCTTGCCTATGAGCGATTTACATTCAGAGTCCCTAGAATTTGATGTTTTGATGACAAATCTTTTAGGGCATAATGTTATGGTTAGCAGGGTGTACCGAGATAGTCCAGTTGTTATTCAGGATGAAAAATTTCTCGTTGACTTGATTGAGATGCCTTTTAAGGAGTATGATATGATTTTAGGCATGGATTGAAAGTTTTTATTAAACCGAACTGTGATATTTTTATACCATATATGTGTATCTTACACACTGAAAATATGTATATCATACGTTTATAGGATATAAGAATGTTATAATATATATAGTACTTTTATGAATTTTTTTTATTACAGAGTATTTTTATAATTTTTTAAATTTTTTTTTGTAAAATTCCCTAATTACTTCGTGTTACTTTAGGTTTCAAAGCATAACCCAACAACAAGATGGGTTGGTGTGGGCATTGTTACACTAGTTAGCCCATTAATTGAATTTTGTTTAAGTTATATAAAATATTATTTTTTCTTCAAAATTTTATTTTTACTATACTTTATTTTTTTTTTCTAACTTTACACTCTTATGTTTATAAAAATACTATATATATATATATATATATATTACAACATATATCACATATATCAAAAATATACTGACATATATTCAATATATATAAATGTACTAAAAAAAACTAGTTGCCACTTGCCATTTATTTGTTTATGAAATTTTCAATATCTTAACTAAATAAAAAAAAAACAAAGAAATTACTTGTAGTTATGAAACTATATTAGAAAAATATTAATTGATATAAAACAATTTGAATCGAGTTAAATCAAAATTAAATAATATTATTTTTTCAAATTAAAAATAAAAAACAAACTATAATTTAATAATATCACTACTACAAATTAAAATTAATTTACATAAGTTATAAATTTAATAATGAATTACATTAAGCTCTTTTAAGTACTATAACCAAGAAACTCGATAACTTATAATAATTAGTTTGAAATTAATTATATATAATAAGATAAGAATTCAACTTATCTCAAATTAAATCAATATAGTTGATGATTAAGCCATTGATTAATAGTTAAAAAGTTGAAGAATAGTGTGTTTTCTATGTGTGATTTTTAAAAATTTTTTTAAATATTCTACACTTCTTATATACATTTAATATATTAAAATTATGATATATATATATATATGAAAATGAAGTATATATTTGATATATTAAATATTTTACACTTTGTTTGGACTATGGTATGTAATGTAGTATGATAAGATATTGTTTAATAAATTATTTATTTTAATTTTCAGACTCATTGTATAGTTTAGCATAATTTTTTTAAAGTTTAAAAATCATCGCTTTTGTTAAGATTTTTAAACCACCAAATCATTAGTTTTCTATGATTTACTAAATTTATCTTCTCAAACTATCCTCTATAATTTTATTATATTACAAAATTAACTTTCTAACATAATATTTCTTCTTTCTCAACACTTATCTTTATTCGCCATTGTTATTTTTCATTTTTTTTTATCAATCTTTGCTTCTCCCCTTGTTTATTGCAATAATTACTCGTTGTTTCTTCTTTGCAATCATAAAAGTTAGTTATTTTTAATTTTTTTTTAAAGAAATTTTGAATTTTTTTTTGGGGAATATACTCCAACTCAAATACATTTTTTCATATGATATTTTGATACAAACATGGAAGAAAGAAAGAAAGAAAGAGAGAAAGCATGTGAGACATCATGTGCTATTACAACATGAAAGTATGGTTTCATTGTAGCAATGCCTTAAACCCCATGTGAGCCACGTCATTCCCCTTTCACCATCAAATTAATTAGTTCCCTCAAATATAGTTTTTAGTTTTATTTATATTATCTTATCTTACACTAATTATGTACTTTTATATATATATTTCACTTCATTTATTTTTTACTTCTATTTTTCTCTCTCTAATAATTATTGCTATTATATTATAATGGAAATCTATATATATATATATATATTATGACGAAGAAGAAGAAGAAGCAGCAGCAGCAGCAAATTAGAGAGGTAGTTTCCATAGGAAGCTGCTCTTTCACATGGCCTCCATCCTTTTCTTTTTTCATTAATATTATTTCTTCTATTTTACTAACAAAAAATGGATACTTTTCACATGCAAGCATGTGAAAATTTTCACGTATTTCCTCTCTCTAGATGTTATTATTTTTGCCCTTTTTAATTTAGAAAATTATATATATATATATATATACATTAATTAGTATAACAAGAAATTGGCATGATTAATTATTATGTGCATCACTTTCCTCCCATTTCCTCCTGTTTCCCTCTTCATTTTTATTTTTTTTATTAAATTTATTGATTAATTTGATGTGGGCAGCTCCCATATCTTTTCTTTTTAATTGTTTTATTTCTTGAGCACTCCTCCTAAAGTGGCACATTTGTCTACACTCTCATTAATTACTACATATATTCTCTTTATATTATTGAAGTGATTTTTAAGGAATGAACCAATTTTAGAAAATAAAAAAAAAGTAGGCTCAACTTTTTTTTCCTTTAAAAAAAAATGATTCTGAAGCGCAAGGTTTTATATATTTTGCTAGGCTTCTTTTTCCCCATATATGTTCAATTTATTAATATTAATATTATTTTACAAACCTTTTATTTTTTTTAATAATTTTATAAATTAGAGATTTCATATTTGAGACTTACATGTATCTATCAATTATATAATAAAGTTCTTTGTACCAATTTAATAAGAATTATTTTAAAAAATTGATTCCTGTAATATGTTCTATAATATTATTTTGATATATTGAACCTTTCATTAAAAAAAATCATTACATTAGATAATTAATATAATAAAATAAAATTTCTGATTTAATTATCACAACTCTTTCACAATATATATATATATATTTATTTTATTGATTAATCAATAAAAATAAATCATTCTTATGTATCAAGTTTTTCATGCATAAGAGCTTTAAATAGGAATTACATCAATTCTAAGAACTAAGAAAAATTACATCAAAACCAGAATCTTATAATATATGAACAATTATTATCATCTAATTCTAAATTATTGTAAATGCCCTAACTAAAAGGGGAAGAGATAGTGCCCTGCACATAAAAAAAGAATTGGTAGTGCCCACATCAAATATATTTAAGTAAATATAAAGAAAATGATGATTTTGGCATTGTTTGTGTGTTTAGGCTTTACCATAGAACATGGAAAGATTCCATCTTCCTCAATGATCATAACGAATAATAACTAACCTATTCTCACCATTTTTTTATTCTTTTAATTTAATTAATTTGATAATCCCCAATTAATCAATTAACTAATTAATTAATGATGGTGCTGATCTGTCTTGTCTTTTAATAAAATTAAGCCAGCAATAATTAGAAGGATATACATATTACTATTGCATAAAATAAATAAATTAATTATGAGAGAGTAAATCATTTAGGGTTTTTTGGAAATCATCACATGTAAATCAATAACATGATTCTCAAATTCTTGTCATACTCATAAAACCCCAAAAAAAAAATTAATAATTGTAATATAATAACAAACAAACAAATAAATAAATAAATAAAAAGAAATTTTTGTCATGCTTAGGAGTTACCCTTGACCTTTAAGCATTTAATCCTTAGAATCAATCATTTTAAGCATATATGTAACTTTGGATTCCTCAAAACTCATCTTATGCCCTTCTATTTCATCATAAAGGATATTTAATAAGTATCATAAGCTGGCTGTTATTAATTTTTATTTAAATATTAATTTATATTAATTTTGTTTCAAATTAATAAATATATATTTTTTATTTTATAATTAAAAATTAATTATTTTAATTAAAAATATAAATTTACATTTTTATTATATTATCATTTTAATATAATTAAGATGTATTTATTAAATATTTTTAATAAATAACATTATATATGGATAAATAGAGATTTAATATTAACTAAATTATTAAAATACTAAATAAATTATAATTTGAGATAGATAAAAAAATATATATCTATCAATTGGGAACGGAAAAATTATTAAAAATAAATTTTAATTATTGATTAATTATCAGTTGTTTTATTTTTTTTCCTATTTGTATAAGTAAAATTGAACAAAAAAAATAGTCAAAATCAACTTGCTATATACAAAAAATTACTCTAGAAGAAAACTTGAAAGGTTGGAAATAACCCAAACCTAACTTAATCAACTAAACTACTTTAAAAACTAGCTTTTCAGCAATAATTTACCAAGGAGCTTTTGCAAAGGTTACACACATAAAACTAGATCTTGAAAAATACCCATTAAATTATATGCTATACATAAAGATCTCAAGAACTCACCATACAAAATTAGTTACTGACTCATGTCAGTAGATATATAGTCATTTAGCTTCACTTTACTACTAGTACTACTAAAAGTTTAAACATGAAAAGCCATTTCTTGTTTTCTACTACTTTTCATAGCACAATTGAATTTATAGCATTCCTATACATAATTTAGTAAAAGTTCATCTCTTAGAAGGATAACTCGGTATACTAACGCTTCTGCAATATGTAGAATTCATGAAAAAATTAAATTTATAGTCTATCATACATAGTTTTTTCTTATAATTTTAAGAGGTTATTTTTATGACTCAAATCTATGACTATAGATCATGTGGCGACAATGCTTAAATTTTTTTTTTATAAATTTATTTTTTAATGAAATAAATTAAATTGAATTGACCGAGTTAAATTAAATTAAGTAGTTTTCTTTCTAAACATTAAAAATGATTATAAATTTACGAATGGATTACAACACAATATTAAACAATTAGTATAAACTCTATGATCAAAAACTATTTCATAATAACTTTGGATCATAGTAACAAAAACTTAAACAAATAGAAATAAAAATATAAAAATAAGAACTTATTAGTAAATATATCAAGATATCATTTAAAACTATAGCCTGTTACAGTAACTGAAGAAGTCAATAGTAAGAAACACATTCTCTAGCCACGTTTAATGTCGGAGAAACTTCTAATGAGGCCAAAAGCATCTTCTTCATTACTTTCTGATTAATTAGCTGTTGCAGAATCCAAGATCTCACGACCTCTCCATTATTAAACTAATCAACTCACTCTTTATTTTTTATTTATATATACTTACACTTACTCATTAACCACTCTTTCTTAATCTAATTTCTCCCCATATGCTTTTGTCGCAAACACTTGCACTTTCTTTCTCTCTGTCTCTCCTTTCACTAAAAAGTAAGTGAATATGGGGAAGAACTAGTTAGGGACTCGTTTGAAAAGAAAAGGCTATGAACATCAACAATATGAAGTTGAAAATCTTGATTTTCTTCTTCTGTTGTTACTCTTCTGCTGCTGCTTCAAACGGAGAGATTTCGGCTTTGTTATCGATAAAAGCGGGCCTTTTAGATCCTCTAAACAGGCTGCAAGATTGGAATTTGAGTAACAGTATTGCACATTGTAACTGGACTGGAGTTTGGTGCAATTCACATGGAGCCATTGTAAGACTTGATCTTTCTCATATGAATCTCAGTGGAAGTGTATCAGATGATATTCAACAACTGAAAAGTCTCGCTTCTCTCAACTTATGCTGCAACGGGTTCTCTTCATTGTTGACGAAATCTATATCTAATCTCACTTCATTGAAAAGCATTGATGTGAGTCAGAACTTCTTTGTTGGTGGCTTTCCTATTGGTCTTGACAGAGTAGCTGGTTTAACTTTACTAAATGGTTCAAGCAATAATTTTTCAGGATCTATTCCTGATGATATTGGAAATGCAAGTTTACTCGAGATTCTGGATCTTAGAGGGAGTTTCTTTGAAGGTTCTATTCCGACATCTTTCAAGAAGTTGCAGAAGTTGAAATTTCTTGGCCTTTCTGGGAATAATCTCACTGGCGAAATACCAGCAGAGCTGGGGCAGCTTTCATCACTAGAGGAGATAATAATCGGATACAATGAGTTTAAAGGTGGGATTCCAGCAGATTTTGGAAATCTCACCAATTTGAAGTATCTTGATTTGGCTGTTGGCAATCTTGGTGGTGAGATTCCAGCTGAATTGGGGAGGCTTCAATTACTTGAAACAGTTTTCTTATATCAGAACAATTTTGAAGGCAAGATTCCTGCTGCAATGGGTAATATGACTTCTGTGCAATTGCTAGATCTCTCTGATAACTTTATTACGATCCCACATCGGATAGGAGTGAGGAGATTCAGTCGAATATAAGGCTGGACAATCCTCTTCCTGTCAACTCGGGTTTTCAGGATGAGTTAGGTCCAGTTCTTCTTTATGGTATCAGAGCCTATCTCACTCCACCGATGTGCTGGGTCACGACCCGCAATTGGATCCGTAGTATGCTTCCGCCCGCAAAAAAAGGGTCCCACAAAAATGGGCCACGAACCGCAATAATGGTCGTGTGATCCATGGGCACGAACCCAAAGCTGGTCGTGAGGGGGTGTATTACGATCCCACATCGGATAGGAGTGAGGAGATTCAGTCGAATATAAGGCTGGACAATCCTCTTCCTGTAAACTCGGGTTTTCAGGATGAGTTAGGTCCAGTTCTTCTTTAGTTATCAGGAGAAATTCCAGCTGCAGTTGCTGAATTGAAAATTTTACAGCTCTTGAATCTGATGTGCAACCTTTTATCAGGTTCAGTTCCAACTAGACTTGGGAAGTTGACTCAATTGCAGGTACTTGAGTTGTGGAATAATTCACTAGCAGGTCCATTGCCTCGTGATCTTGGAAAGAATTCAGCATTGCAGTGGTTAGATGTATCATCTAATTCGTTCTCTGGTGAGATTCCAACTGGATTATGCAATGGTGGCAATCTCACTAAGCTCATTCTATTCAACAACGCCTTCTCAGGTCCAATTCCTCTAACCTTATCGACTTGTCTCTCACTTGTTCGTGTTCGTATGCAGAATAATTTTTTTTCTGGGACAGTTCCAGTAGGGCTTGGTAAACTTGCAAAGCTTCAAAGATTAGAGTTGGCAAATAATACCCTGACTGGCCAAATCCCAAATGATCTTTCTTCTTCTTTATCACTTTCTTTCATTGATCTCTCTAGAAACCAACTCAAATCTTCTCTTCCTTCAACAATTCTTTCCATTCCAAATCTACAAACATTTACGGCCTCAAATAATAAGTTAGAAGGTGAAATCCCAGATGAGTTCCAGGACTGTCCTTCACTGTCTGTGCTTGATTTGTCGTCAAATCATTTCTCTGGACCTATTCCAGCTAGCATTGCTTCATGTCAAAAATTGGTAAACTTGAATCTAAAGAACAATCAGTTGAGTGGAGAAATCCCAAAAGCAATTGCTATGATGCCCACATTGGCTATTCTTGATCTGTCAAACAATTCTTTAACTGGAGGAATACCAGAAAATTTTGGCAGCTCACCTGCCCTAGAAGTGCTAAATGTTTCACACAACAGACTAGAAGGTCCTCTTCCTGCAAATGGTGTTTTAAGAACAATAAATCCAGATGATCTTATAGGCAATGCAGGTCTCTGCGGTGGTGTACTGCCTCCTTGCAGCCACAATTCACTCACTAAATCACAGCGGGACTTGCACACAAAGCACATTATTGCTAGATGGATAATTGGAATTTCATCAGTTTTAGCAGTTGTAATTGGGCTAATCGGTGCTCGATTGCTCTATAAAAGATGGTTTTCAAGCGGAAGTTGCTTCGAAGAAAGTTTAAAAATGGGTAATGGAGAGTGGCCGTGGAGATTGATGCAATTCCAGAGGCTTGGTTTTACTAGTGTAGACATTCTAGCGTGTGTAAAGGATTCTAACGTGATTGGTATGGGAGCAACTGGGACTGTTTATAAGGCCGAATTGCCACAATTAAACACAGTTGTAGCAGTTAAGAAGTTATGGAAATCAGGAACAGACATTGAAACTGGAAGCAGCAATGACTTTGTTGGGGAAGTCAATCTCCTAGGGAAGCTAAGGCATCGAAATATTGTTCGGTTATTAGGCTTTCTTCATAATGATACTGACATGATGATACTCTATGAGTACATGCACAATGGCAGCCTTGGAGAAGCCTTGCATGGTAAACAAGCAGGGAGATTGCTGGTTGACTGGGTTTCACGGTATAATATAGCAGTTGGAGTTGCTCAAGGACTTGCTTATCTGCACCATGATTGTCACCCTCCGGTTATTCATCGAGACATCAAGTCAAATAACATACTGCTCGATGCAAATCTTGAGGCAAGAATTGCTGATTTTGGATTGGCAAGGATGATGCTCCGGAAGAATGAGACAGTTTCCATGGTGGCTGGATCCTATGGATACATTGCGCCAGGTAAGTTTCAAGTTTTCAGTTGCAGAAACTAGATACTATATGTGTACGTGTATTAAGAAAAATTGCTGCAGTGGTGGTTACAATAGAAGTTTCTGTTCATAAATAATGACATTATCTTTCTATCATTTGACAGAATATGGATACACCTTGAAGGTGGATGAAAAGATTGACATATACAGCTTTGGAGTGGTTCTGCTAGAACTTCTCACCGGAAAAAAACCACTAGATCCCGAGTTTGGAGAATCCGTCAATATCGTTGAATGGGTTCAGAAAATGATTAGGGATAGCAAACCATTAGAAGAAGCACTAGACAAGAATGTAGGTAATTGCAAGCATGTTCAAGAAGAGATGCTATTAGTACTTAGAACAGCACTTGTTTGCACTGCTAAGCTTCCCAAGGACAGACCATCCATGAAGGATGTTATAACAATGCTTGGAGAGGCAAAGCCGCGAAGAAAAAGTAGTAGCAACAGCAGTGAATATGACAGGAACAAAGAGAAGCCAATCTTTAGAACATCACCTGTAAATGGCGTCGTATAGGGAGATAAAAAGAGTTCCCTCGGCCGTTAATTTTGTTCATTCTTAATTTGTGTGTAGCCTGTTAATGATTGTAATCAACCATCTAAAGTGTCGTTCAGAAAATTAACCCGTATATGAAATTTGATTCTCCAGGCAAATAAGATGCTCATTTTTGTGTTGCAAGGTCTATAATTAATCAGCCAAATCAACAAATATTTGAAGCATGGTCATAGCAACTGCATGAAGCCATTCAAATAAACAATTGCAGACATGAGATGACTAACTAAAGAACTGATACAATCCCACAATTTGAAAGCAATATGATCCTGAATGAATTTACAGTATTTTCCATATGATTAAGAACACTTCAGCATATATTTGGATAAGGAAAGATTTAAAGTCAATTGGGAAATAAAAGTCAAAGTTTCAACAATTTCATATGCATAAGGATGAGAAAGCAATTAAGCATTCTGGAATTTACAGGATCTGTGACTGCATTCGCTGAATTATGCAAGTGTTGCATGTGTAATATAGCATCTTCCAAAAAGTGTGGTAAGCATTTTGAGAGGTAAAACAAGAATGAACAAATAGAAAATAGGATAATACAGCAACCAAAAAAACAACACCAAGCCGCAGAAAACCAGTCATTACTTTTCAAAATGCCTTCTTTATTATCTATTTTCTCCTTTGCATATCACTCTTTCAAGCCATAGATTGTCTTCATCTTACTCGAGTTTTAAGAGAGTCTAAATAGGCTTGCTTCTCCGTCTCCCATTCATTTCTTGCAACCTTGGAGCTACAAATTAAGAATTAACCTAATATAATTAGTAAAAGAAGTTCGTCAAAGGTGAATCAGAATGTTGCTTTCAGGTTTGTTTACCAAGTCCAGTTGCCTCAGATTTCCTCATGATTCTGAGCCTCTTGACAGATCTAAGGAACATCCTGAATGCAACCAAATTCATAGGAAGAATAAAATCAATGGGAATATCAAGGCAAAACAAAATGACACAACAGAAACCATAAAATTCTGAAGACTTAACTTATCAAAAAGTATGAAAAATAAACTAAAGTACATAACTATTCTTCGTCAACCCTTTCTCTTGTCCTTTCTTTTTTTTTTTAATATATTTCATTGTGTCCCAATTCCTTATTTCCCCTTCCACGGCTGTGCCAATGTTCAACCATATTTTCTCTTCATTTACTGTTCTTCGTCCTCCCTTTTTCTTTTTCTTTTTTTCTTTTTATATATTGCATTGTGTCACAGTTCCTTATTTCCTCGTCCGTGGCTGTGTTTAATGCTCAACCATATTCTCTCTTCGCTTCTTCTCCATTAATTATGTCTCTTAGTAATATCTTCATTTTCATAGGCAGTAGTAATATCTTCATTTTCATGGCCATCAGGTCTAAACACAGACCACCTGATCTACAAGCTAGTATCTACTAACATGCACTGTGGAGTTTTTGCCATATAATCTTCAAAACAGATTGTCAGAACCATCTACTGACTAATACTTTAGAATGGTCCAAATAACCTTGGCCTTCAGGCTCAGAAAAATTTTCAGAATTTTATTGTGTGTCATATATTAACATAAATTCAGATATATGTGCTAAATTGGATGATACATACCCCCAAGGAACATCTCCAACAAGCATCCAATCGCCTTCCTTATCCTCATAAGTAAGCACAAACTCAGACGAACCATCCAGCAATTTTGGGCAACTTGCAGCATCTGCCATTCTGCTATGCTCCGGTATACTTGATCCTGATTACAAATTATGCTACCATCAATCAAATTACTAGCCAAATCTTAATCAGATAATAATATAACAAATTGAATGGCTCAGCCACCATAACTGAGCAACGCATACACACACTTAACACAATGATATCCAAAATTACTATATAATACCCCTAGCTGTTTTAGAATATTTATCTGGGTAATATTTTGTTAACCTTTTAAGATCTCCTATCTAAGATCTCAATAAATTTCTGCAATTATCAAGAAACTCAAATTTTTGAAATCAGACTCCATAGAAGCTTAGAGATAAGATGGATCAGGTACAAAAAGCAGAAAGCAACCTGATGGATCGGGTACATTTCCTATCGATACAACGATATCTATATCAGAATCATTAAATAAACCATCCAATCTATTGTGTACGAAAGCTGTGATAATAATTAACAAATCATACAAATTCCAGACCATAATGATCACAGTATGGCAATAGCACTAAACTCTTAGAAGACCAACAACACCAGTAAGTTCCAACACATTGCTTTTTAGTTTCTTGATTCAGTCCTTAAGTGGGTTATTAACTAGTCATTTGGAACAGCAATATGAAAAGGATAGGAAATACTTACTTATGGCATTGATGGTTGAGGTGTTTCTAAGGAACATATCTTCCAAGGTATGGGATAAGGTCTCGTAGCAACCATGAGCATTCATATCAACCTTTCTTCCTATAGGAATTCCATTCATATTCACCTTGACAAAGAGGGAAGTTCTAACCTTGCAATTATTGTTGTTCATATTGCTTCCTTTATTAGTCTTCTCCACCACAATATTCTTGCTTTTAATTTTTCCAATCATTGAGCTAAATTCTTCAGTGGCCAATGACTTTGCTTGGTTAACCATGCTGTTCATCCTATAAGCTCTTATTGGAGGCCAACCCACTACTTGACTGCTTCAATGTTAAAAGAAAATCCCATGAGTGCAGGTAAACATATTTAAAAATGTTAAGATAAAGCAAAGAATGTACCTTAAACAAAAGAACCTATGTGAGAAAGTTACCAAAAACCAGAATGAGAACAAAAACTTTTCAGACAACATTACATAAAAATTTTAGATCAACTTAATGGTGTGGAAGTAGGTCTGCATTTGAATATTAATCATAACTCATTATTAAGAGGGAAAAACATGGAGGCTTAATAACACGGCTCTCAACTTTGAAAGTTATAAAACTGATTGGCTGTATTTAATCAAGCAATTATCAGCATAGGGGAACATCAGTTATTTAATGGTGTGGAAGCATATAATAGAACCTCAAATTGTGAGATATGCACAAAGAAGAAGAGTGTGTTGGAAGTGAAATGTCAAGATAGTACACCTAATACAAAAAAGTTCAACAAGCAAATTTATGGCAAACAAACTGCTATTAACACAAGCTAAAATCATTAGTATTGCCCAGTATAAGAGAGTCAGAGCGAGAAATAGGATAGAAAAAAATATATGTGTGTGTGTGTGTGTGTGTGTGCAGAAGAACAATAAATCCAGGCCACCTGATTATGGGATAGAACAAGATGCCACATGAACACCATTATTTCAGAATAAAATGCAAAGGTGGATGAAAATTTTCCATAATATACATGAATTTACAGTTTTTTGCCCCAACATCAATTACAATTATCATCATAATATAGTGGAAGCATTCTAATTTGGCAACTTCTTGCCATAGTCATGATGAATTCATTTTTCTACTATAGTAAACTAAATACCATTTCCTGAACCAAACCTTGATATCCATCTCAAGCAGAAAGGAGGAACCAGGTGGGTCACGGCCCTGAAGGTTACACAATTCCATCACCCGGTCCCCCTCCTTTTTCACCAGTTTCATCTATACAATTTATTTAATCTCCTTCCCACGTCTAGGGTTAACATCTTCTATTCAGTGGTCTATGGTCCGTGTTATTACTTCAATTTGGCATTGCATCTGTATATTTTTGTCAGTGGACCTGTGTAACTCTCAATAACGCATCTTAACTAAAATTTGAATTCCTGAAGAATCTGCCACACATAAAGTTGCAGTTCATAATTCATATATCCTTTAACATTGTAAACATTTTTTTTATTTAGTTAGCTGGGCTTTTACACTATATTAGTGCTTAAAAAGTTGCTTCTATTCTATGCTACTTAATTTAAAAGCCTAAATGTTATGCTTCTCACAAAATAACACTAGAACTATTTAAAATTTTATAAAAAATAAGAAAAGGCTAATATTCCATTTAAATTTCAAAGAAGATAATTTATATAAAGAAATTCCCCACAACCACATTTCACAGTGTTTAAGGATTGCCAGGTTGGTTCAGTTCAATTCTGTTTTATCCATTTTTAAGATCTATTATAACTTGCAATTTGGGGAACGAGTTATTCCTGTATATTACAAAAGGTTGGATCCGATCTAGATTGGGAAACATAAGAGGAAGCTAAGGTATGCTTTAAAATTATAGAACTTTTTTCATTTTTTAATTTATATAAATTACATATGATCTAACCATCGTCATGTGAATTGAAAATGTTATATGTCTTACATTACTCTATGTTAGACTTGCTATAGAAAACATATATATTCTTTCTCATACTAATTAAAGCAAAACATGAAATTAATCCAAACATAATTTCTCTGAAGTTCTTTCCAAGTTGGATCCATTACTTGGAATCTAAAAATTAATGGAATAAAGAACTTCCGAAAAATCTAAACTAAAGCAAACCGAAAGCATATCTAAAGCACAGTTATTTACAGGTGACACTATATTGATAGAAATTTTTAGGCCTATACGTTGAGTAGAAAAAGTAGGGGAGAAGGGGCATAAAGGTTTGGCTAAAGAATCATAGATTCACCCATGTTGTTGTTTTCATGTGCAAAAAGGCTGAAAAACAATATTCATCTAATCTAAATTATTAAAAATAGTGAAACAGATTAGAGAAATACTGAAGCAAGCATGTTTAAAAAGCTTATTAATTGAAGTGCTCCCTCCCTCAGCCTTTGTGAACCTTTTTGCTCTTATTGACCATATATCATGAAAACTTAAATTAAAGCTAAGAAGTCGGATGACATAGTTCCATAGTTTTTGTTTTTCTTCTTCATTTGAATATGTATATATAAATATATGTTAGATCAATTAAATTCCAAGAATAGATAATCAAGAAACCAACCCAACAACCTAATCCTTTATTATAAAACCCAATAAAGGAAAATTGACAAAAAAACATAGTACTAGTCATGATCTTCCTTTTTTCTATTCAAAGTTATATACTTGGATCAAATATTAGGTAACATGTGCAATAAAAAAATTATCACATAAACTCATCCGCCAATACATATATAAATAACTATATAATGAATATTTGAAAACAAACAATCAATAATAACCTGGAATTAGCACCACTAAGAGGAGAGACAGAATCAGCACTCCTCTTAGTCCCAGCTGCGGCATTAACTCTGCTCAACGTGGAAGAAGAAGATGATGTTGAAGAAGAAGAAGACGAAGAAACAACGGAAGGCAAATCTTTAGCCGTCAAAATTCTAGCATATTGATGACAACAACCCTTTATTGTTTGTTGGGCTTTGCAGCAAGCAGAACTGCCAAGACTTAATCCAAGACCCAATTCAAGCTCAGACTCATCTGGGCAAGAAGAATCCTCCGATGACATAACGGCGTTGTCCTCTGTAGACACCGTCGACATAGAACCACTTCCACAGCCACCACCGCCACGGAAAACGCCTTGCATAGAGCGAGAAAGAAGGGTGGGTTTGATTTTTATTTTGGAATGGTTGGAATTTTTGGTGGGTAATGCAATGAAAGAAAAGAGAAGACAAAGTAGTAAATGGGAAAGGTCAGGTTTGGTGTAGGGGCGCAAAGTGAGAGAAAATATTTGGGTCCCATCTGTCTGGTTTTATGCCTCCTCTTCTTCTTTCCTTCCTTTTGCATCTTTACCCTGTTTTATTTCTCGTGCTCCCGATATTTTCAATTTCTCGAAAATAATATATTTTTTCCATAAAATATTTTAACTTAAAAATTATAAAATATTAACTTGGATAATTTATTTTAATATTACATTGGAAAATAAATATATTTTAAATTTTTCATTTGAAAAAGGTGCAATTACCAGTTGACTAAATCTCAAAATGCATTTTAACATAGATAATTAGCAATGTTCGTTAGGTTTTATTTGGATGATTGAAAATATAATTTAGTAATTTGAGGTAATATATAAAATATTATATTATAAGTATTATTTATTATTTAAAAAAATGATATGATATAATATAATTAAATAAATTTTTATTTAATTTAATAATATTTTAATAGATTATATAAATGGAATATAAAATATAAGTACATATTTAGTATCAAAACATTTTATTGCATATATTTTTAAAAGGACAAATTTTAAAAATAAATCATTAAATCAATAATTTAAGAAAGTCATTAAATTCATGCTAAGTTATGTATATTAAAAACTAAATAATAAAAAAATATGGAGTGATTTTAGATAAAAGTCTTAAATTCTTACAAACTTACTTTAAAAAGGCAAAATATTTAAAATAAGCTAACTCTTAATTAATAAATTTTAATATAATAATAGTGATTTTGATAGTTTTTAATTATAGTTGTTTTTAAATCATACATAGAAGAAGCCAAGGTATTTTTTTTTTCCTTGCTTGCAAAGGTAATCTTTTATTATTATATATTTGTCCATTTCTTCCTTTCCTTCATTCAATTTTTTAAGCTTTTGGTGATTGGTTAAATAATTAAAATTTTCAATTAAATATTAAGATATTAAGATATATATATGTGTGTGTGTGTGTGTGTGTGTGTAATTAAGAGCTATTTACAACATCTAATCCTTAATTGTAAGCCAACAGATTTAATTAAATTAGGCATTATGCATGCACTCAAAATTAAATGGTATAATTTTTATTGAATTGAAGTTAATTAATTCAAATATTAAGTCAAACCAAATTATAGAATAGTAATACTTGGATTTAATAGTTGAACAATAATTCAATACTTAATCTTATATAAATATGTTTTATATTACATAATATATTAACAGTAATTTATTAACTTAAACTCATCTAAGTCCAATTCAAAGTCAATAAATTAATTAACCTAAATGTTTTAATGATAATTAAATTGAACTGTGTCAAATTTAAACATTTTATTGAATTAATTATCAAGTGAACACAACCTATGACTCCAATTCCATTGGATTAGATAACTTAAAAACTTGAAATTTTATTAAAATTCAATTCAATTAAATTTTATTTAATTGCATTAAAAATTAATTCACACTTAACAGATTTGATTCTGGATATATTGAAATAGTTTTCGCTTTCTAAAATAAATAAATGTGTTAGAAAAACCAAATTTTGGGCTGATAAAGATTATTTAATACTTAAATTAAAGGTTACAGAGATCAAGAATTTAAAAAAAATTAAATTAAGAAATTTTATTGATAAAAAGGATCATTTATTACTCGTTTCGTCTATAAATATATATTTATTTTATCTATTTCACTATTATTAAAAATATTACTTATTAGTATTATTTTTTATTATATTATTCATGCATTTATTAGTATTATGAAAAAAGCATTAAAAATATTTTGAAAATGGAAATAAGGGGTAATTTTGAAAAAAAGAGATAATTCTCTCTTGAATTTTTAAAATGAACAATTATATATGGACAAAAAAAAGGTAAAGTGAATATATATTCATAGATGAAAAATAAAAAATTATTCTTTCTACTTTACTAAAATTATTACCTTCAGCTCATATATAATTATTAATAAAATTATTAAAATTTTTAAATATTATATAAATTTATTAAAATATCTCCTATTAATTCATTAATACTATACTATCACTTTATTAATTAAATCATTAATAATAAAAATATAATTAAAAAAATTAATTAATTTTATAAAGTAACAATTTAAAAGAAATAATTTTTTTATAAAAATAATAATTTTAATGGGCTGAAAAAAGTATAATATTTAAAATTAATTAACTTTATTATTTGAAATTAATCAATTAGACTAAAATTAACTTAATCTTAAACGCCGAAGCAGTTATCGTGATTAATTTTAATAGGGACATTTGCAGCTTTAATTAAAGATCAAATATGAAAAAATAAATGATAAAATAAATAAATTTTCTTTAAAATCGAGACGATTATTAATTTAAAATTGAATTGAGTTATTTCTATTTTTTAATCAGCTTGAAGACAAAATCCGGTTTCTCTGCCGGGCTGAAATAAGAATCGAAGTCCAAAATCTCTTATCTCATATAACGAGAAATACAAATAACAAAAATAACAAAAACAAGCAGAAAAAATAAAAATAAAAAACACGTCGAAACTTCGGCCGACAGAAGCGGGACCCAAATAATTTATCCTGGGTAAAGAAAAATGGGACCCATAGGTACAAGCTCCAAACGACAAGCCGACAAGGTGGGACCAAAATCATGGGGCTCGACACGTATTAGTTAGGACCCAAATGGGACCCGCACAGGTAATCAAGTAGGATTACACTAACGCTATGGCAATACTCGATTTTAATCGTGACAACTCAACCATAATAGACATTTCATCAACGGAATGCACAAGCAAAAATTATTGCTATATTTATGTTTAATAGTAATAATTAAATGTTTTTGGAGTCCGCAATTAATAGAATTTTTTCGAATCCAAAAAAATAAAAATAAAAAATGTTGAATTGAATATAATAAAATTTGGTTTTTTAATATTTTATAATCAAATATTTAATTTTTAGAATTTATTCATAGCTTAATGTTTTTTATTTCAATTATAAAATTATAAATTCTTAATATTTTATAAAATTTTAAATTTTTGTGCTTTTACTGGTTAACAATGTTGCAAAACAAAGATTTATTTGATTTATAAAATTACAATTAATTAATTGCTATTACTTAGAATATCAAATTGAAATTTTTAATTTTCAGATTAAAATTTGAACTACAATTTTAAGTCAATGATGATTAGATTTTTCAATATTTTTTGATAATTTTACTTAAAATTTAATTAATCATAAATTTATTAATTTGAAGATAATAAAAATTAAAAATACATATTCAAATATATTTATAATTTTTAAATACTAAAATATAATTTAGTTGAAAAGATAAACTTATTCTCTAATCTTATCAATTAAATTTTTATTATTAATACTTTTGTTTTCAAAAAAATTAAATATAAATTTGAAAAACATAAGTAATAAATTGTAAAATAATTCAAAAATTGAATAATTTATTATACTCAACGCAAGTATTATATGAAAAATTTTTAACACTTTTTTTTTAAAATTAGATAATATTTTATTACTGCAAATCAACTAGGCTTAGATAAAAAATCAGAGAGACGAGTTAAACTATAAGCTGCCACTTTGTAAATCGCTTAATAAATTTAACTTTCTAATTTTTGTAGAAGAGACTTACAATATCAAATAAAAAATAAACAAATAATTTTTAACACTTATTTTTTAAATGGATATTAATTTAATTGAAACTTTAAATCATATAAATAAATAATTTTAATTTTTAAAAAAACCAATAATTTTAATTTTAAGTATTTAAAATAATTTTAAAACAGTACATATATATATATATTAAAATTAATTTTTAAAAAAAAAATTATTTAGGAAGTTCCATTGGGCGGAGTTTTCTCGTGCGCCACGAGGGAGAAAACGAGAGAGAGAGAAAGAGTAAATGAAGTAGACGGCGTACGGAGGCTGTCGGGCGACGAGAAGACCAAAGTCATTGACTACTTTTTCGTAATAAGAGAAAATTTGTGGTGGCAGAAACAGGAAATTAAAAAAAATAAAGGGTAGTTCTGTATTAGCGTATTTAATGTCGTAGAAACCGGTATTGACTGCATACGTACGAATCATATGTTTCCACGTGTCTTCTTCTGGTTCGCTGACACGCCACAGTTTTAATTGATTTCTTTGCTTCGATGCTGTCAGATTTTGTTTTCTTTTTTTATTTTTTTTCCAAAACTTCGTGCGTGTCATGAAATATTTTTATATTTAATTATAGTTATTTTAAAAGTAACTTCTTTTGATTTTTTAAATAATATTATTTAATTATTAACATAAATATAAATAAATACACCCCCTATCCCATTTTAAATCTCATTTTAAAGATTTTATATATATTAAAAATTAATTAAAATTATTAATTTATCTTTAATTAATTTTTTTCAATATTCACACTATAATAACTTTTTCACTTATTAATAATATCATTAAATATAAATAATAAATTAATAAATAATGTTAAAATTTTATCTTAATATTATTGAATATTAAATATTTTAAAATAAAATTAAAATTTTAAAATAATATTTAAATTAAAAATAATATTTAAATTGAAACAAAATAGATAAATCATACAAAGCAAGATTATGGAAACTAATATATGCTATAGCAAAACTAGAGGGGGATTTTTATAATTAAGCTTTACTATTAAACAATATTTACTTATGTATATATACCAATATTTCTAGAAAAGTATGATGCCCATGTGGTGCATGTGTTTCTCATTTCTACCAATTTGAAATTCATTTTTCATAAATTTATATGAATTTTATATATTTATGAGTACAAAAAACTATTTGATTTGTTGCATAAAACATATTATGTAAAATTTATTTCCTATAAATTTAGACATATTTTATATTCTGTCTGAAATTCACAAATACACTTTTCTTTTTTTATGTTGTTAGTTCAATAAATTAATTAACGTATTAAATTTATATTATATTTATATTTAATATTATTTATTAAAAATATTTAATATATATTCCCTCCATCACAAATTGATAAATTCAATTTTCTTTTTAATCTATCTTAAATTATAAACCACTTATTATTTTAATAGGTCAATTACCATATTAAATTTCTATAATATTTTTATTTAATGTCACTTATTATCTCATATTAAAACAAAGTTATAATAGAAAAATATATATAAATTTATATTTTTAATAAAAAATAATTAAATTTTCTTAATTTTTAAGCAATAAAGTGAGCATATCAACTTGATTGTGCTTCAATTGAATATATCAAGCATGTAGACAAAATGGCATACAACTAATCAATGCTATTTATTTCATTCAAAGTTTCAAACCAACCATCCCTCTTGTGCTTAAAATCAAGCTTGCCAAGCAATTAATGATGTAATGGACCGGCTTTTTTCTTCCCATGGGGTACAAGGGTCTCTCCAATTCCGAAAAAACTAAAACATAAAGAAAAAGGAAAGTTCAAAAACACACTTTAGAAATGTCTAAATGAATTGTAAAGAGTCTTTCTCTTCTCCCAATTGTAATGCTACAGAGTGTTGGGCCCAAATCAATTGATAAGCTACTTTCTCCTTCAACAATTTCTATGGTTACCCTCTAAGATAAAGCATATATTAAAAAGTTAGCAAGAAGTGTTTTTCTGGAAAAAAAAAATGCACTATTTCAGAATTCAGAACACAGTCTACAAGATTAAGCATCTGCATCCTTTATCTGCAATTTCCTGGAATTGAAACCCTAGCCAAAACAAGGGTTCAAGAAATGAATACACTAAATTTATGTTGCAAGAACTCGACCAAGTTAAAAAATGTTTACAAGCACACTAGATATGACTCATGTTCATCCTAATACTGGAAGAAAATGGATATGTGTGAAAAAATGAAAACTGAAAAATGTTACCCATATGCTTCACATTATGCAACTCTCTCACTTGTTCTCTGGCTTTTGAGGTTCCCGTGGGCATGCTGTGCACGCCTTGCAATCTTGAGGTAGGTAGTTTTCAGAGAGATTAATCCGCATCGTTCGCTCCTTCTCTTCGTTACCAGGAACATGAAGAAGTGCTTCCATTATTAGGATTTCCCAATCACGAGAAAGGAAAAAGGAAAACCAATTGTTGTCTGTTAGAGAAAAAAAAAGTCATTTAATAGTTATTTCAAAACAGGATTTTCAGCAGCACTTGTTATGTCCTTCAAAAACTTCAATAAAGGAATAACTTGATGACATTATTGATGGTGCTAGCCCATGGAGAGGGGGGGAGAAGAAAAAAAAAATTGATGCTTAACACAGCAAAAGCCATTACAAGGGACCAATTCAGGATATCATCGAGGATTAGAACAAAAATTAATAATTTGCCCATCGGCAAAAGGTTCTTAAACAGACTATTAATTTGGATCTCATAAATGCAACAATGTGAAGAGTTGAAAGAAGAAATCAAAACATGAAGCAAGCAAAACGCAAAATGATAAATAAATGACAAACCTCCATTTCGAACTGCCTTCAATTGGAATACACCATTGCCATGTGGACCAGACACAGGAAATGTGCAAGATACAGAATGCCTTTTGTGAGCTACTGCAAGAGATGCATTGTACCATGGACCTTTAACAATTGGCTCCCCTATAGCATCTTTGAGTGCTTGATTCTTACTGGCTTTCTCAATGGCCTTGCTGAAAAATTTTAAAGTAAAAATGATAAATATGTGGAAAATGAAATGAAATGTAGTATATAGTAATATAATGGATCACTTAACCAAGCAGACTTCCAACTATCAACCTGCTCAACCAGCATCCCTCCATACCTCCTCACCAGCCACAAAACGGTTACACTCCTTTTGCTCGTCTTTTATTCAACGAAAGATAGTTTAAACAATATCATTTCTAGATCTAAACTGACAATATTTCTATATCTACAATGGCTTTAGTCAAGAAATTATGCATCAATAAGGCATGTTTCCTATAAGGATAAAAGAAATTGAAAGCAAGATAGGCAACTATGGATGCAAAGTTGATGGCAACTATTATCCTCGCAAAGGGGAAGGAAGAAAGGTGTTTGTTATCATGGACATCATGGTGCTGTGTTAAAGCAAAATTTTAGCTTTACAATAATTTAGGTTTTCTATAATAAGAAGCTTGTTTCTAGGAATGTGAAAGCACAGATGAAATATATGATGTGTGAAAGCTAACAATTCATATTTTCTAATAATATTAACAGTTTATATATACACAATCCATACAGAGTAACCGAGGGGAAAAAAATTGAATTTCCCATATCCATTGGAAACCTTCCAGTCCATTACATGCCTAAAAATGTAGATCAACACATTCAGTGTCCTTATTGTCATGAATATTGTAAAATCAGATGTCTTGACACAAATGACAAACCAACCAAGTTGTCGAAGCCCCATATCTGATTATTGTTCCAGCCTTTGAGGTCCCAAGTACTATGAAAATAGCCTCATATATCAGCAACTATGCATAAGCAATTCTGCATGAAGAGCTGCAATCGGACCTGGAACCTGCAACCCCTTTGGTTCAAATCCAAAACTCTTGCCACCATATCACATAATGGCCTCTTACAACCAACCAACCAGCCAGAGCTAATAGCTACAAAACTTGCCCGTGGAAATTTGGACATAGGAAATAGACCTTGGTATTAAACTGCATTTGATGGTAGATTCAATGAGTACTTTCCACCAAGTGCAGAACTGGAGAGAAGATTATTAAGGCAAGGATAAAATAATCATAGGTTACAAAGATGCTCAGCCGCAACTGCAAATAACCTTTCTTATTCTTCAGAATAGAGCCTAGAATATACTAATCACTCATCTCCCAACCAACTTGAAAAACGTGCTTTGATTATTAGATTCAATGAGTTATTTTGGCACCCTCTCCCCAAATTTATACTAGACACTCCATAAAAGCCTTAAATCAGGGTACTTAATAAGTAGAGGACAGAAATGTGCAAAGTATTCAGTTTGTCACATTGTCCTTAGGAATACCACTAATTAAGCTGTCATAGCATAAACAATAAATAATACTATAAAAGAGCATCCACAGTGCACAAGTCATCTAACCAGTTTGTTTAAAAAACAATATGAATTATGAAAAAGAAATAATTTAAACCTACAAAATCAAATTCAAAGCACAACATGCTTTTCTCTCCCATTCATTGCACAAACAAATGCATATACTAACTTTCAAAGAAACACCCACAATTTAATTTCAAAATCTAATAAAAAATGGGCAACTAGAAAGAGAAAGAATAAAACGCTTGGCACAGAGCCAGACATTACAAATTAATAAGCCTTCTGAAAAACAAGAGCCCATATCAAAATTAACAAAATTGACCATGAATTGAAGTGTAAAAAGCAAAAGCACCCAGAATTAAATGGAATAGACCTGCTGCAGCCTTGATATATGAAAAGATAATCAAGAGCACTCAGAGCAACACCACCAGTAACAGTAATCAATAGAAAAGAAACAGCCTTTCTACCGAATGACTTGCTCTTTTCTTCATCCACATGTTTCGCGGCACTGTGCAAAAACATTAATTTCAACTTTTTTTGAAATAATGGCATTAGAGTTTACTATAATTGGAGTTCATAATTTGCCAATTAGAAACCAGGTCGATAAAAAAGTCAACCTTTTCTAAATCACAACATAGAAATACATTTTATTAGAAAGAAAATTTGGATTGCTTAAGCTATTACCTAGAAAGCTGTGAGGATGGAGAGCTCCTGAAGAAGGAAACCAACCTTCTCCCCAACATCTCTTTGTTCTGTTCAATTGATTTGATTTGCGGTACCGCTTTTGTCAAATTCGGAGTCGAGCTTGGCAGCAGACTTGGTTTTCCAAGGAATCAAATTTGGCTTTTTATTTGGGTCGGATCTGGGTTCATGGATCCTTAAAAAGCTTGTCCAGGGACAAATATATAGGCATGTCTTCAAGGGAAATTTATAAAAATCAAATATTTTTAAAGAATAAAATAAAAAAATTATGGGAAAAAATTATAAAAATATTATGCAAATAAAAATTTATAAAAATATTGAAAAATTAATAAAAAATAGTATATTTTTATATATATTTTTAGTAAATGTGAAGTATATGTTGATTATATTTTTAATATATGTAGTAAAAATATAAAAAACTTTAAAAAAGTATTTTTATAAAATAAAATATAATAAAAATAAAATTTTAAAAAAATTTATTATTTCATGTAATTTCCTCTTTCTTTAAATGTGATTTCTTCAAAACATTCAAAAATAAAATTATTTTTAAAAATACTCACTTTTATTTTTCTTTTAAAAATATTAATTTTTAATTTAAAAAAAAATCTCTTTTAAAGATACAAGGTTTACTCTAATTTCATTTGTATACAATTAAAATGTATTAAAGATATATCAAACTGTATTGTTTAAAAAAGAAGTGTAATTTTTCTAAATGTATATATATTTAAAATTTTTATATGATTAATTATGAAGTTGTTATGCTTAAATTTTAAATTTATTTGATAATTTAAAAAAAACTTTAATTTGTTAAAAATTTTACTTAATTTAAATTTAATTAAAATTAATTCACTTGAAAAAAAGTTTATATATTTTATTATAAAATTTAATTTCATATTAATTTGATTGAAAAGTCATGTAATATGAATTAGTAGTATTATTTTACAAAAAATTTACTTTTTAAAGAATTGATTAACCAGAAAACGTAATTCATATATCAACTTGTGTGTATGTTTGTAGGTAATAATAAATATGAAAACATAACAAAAAAAATTGATCATAATACTAATTTATCATTAAATTGAATTTTATTTAATCATATTATATTACATTCAAATTTAAATCCTATCAAATTTTTATTATAATCTTATATTTTAGTAATATAATTAGATTTAAAAATATATATACGAACTCAAATCTCCTCTGATATTTAATAAAGAAAAAGCCTAAATATTAAAAAAAATAAAATGATCTGAATCAAATAAAGAACATAATCATTTTAAAAATGAACTGGAAAAAACCTGATAAAAAGAAAAAAAGAAAAAATCTTTTCTATTGCTTTCTATGATATCTTACAACTCACACCCACAATAACAAGCCTATAGGTGCATATTTTAATTTGGAAAAATTCCAAGTTTGAATATCAGACATATTTGACTCTCAAAATCACTGCAAGAATGAATAATCAGTAACTCAGCACACTGAGTTAGCAGCCTTAACAATTCTGAATCAAAAAAACAAACTTGCAGCAAATAAATGGGTACCTAATTTCTTCATTTTAATGTTCATATCTGAAATTCCTATACAAGAACAAGACTTGTACATTAATAGTATAAACCGTGGATTCGATGATTTTTTCCTCCGATAATCTGATCACATAAGGAACATGAGAGAAGATAAAGTCTGTAGCAAACTTAGCCTCTTTCATCTCCTACCCAATTATTCTTTTCCTTTGGTCCAGTAGGACCTTCTTCACCATAAAGCTCAACTGGAAGTTTGTAAAAAATGTTCGCCACAGAATATCTAAGCATCAGATGTAAAAGGTTAATGATCCTGTCTAACTCATTTCTTGAATTGTACACAATTTATGGACCCCACTCTCTCATAAATTGCAACCAATCAGGCTCAATGATATTCCCTGCTATATACTCAGCTGCCACAATTTCATAATGGATACTTGAATCCACATATAAGTTACTACGAGCTGCATCATTTCTGACACCGATCCCATGTTTTGCAGACCCTTGGATGTAGGTCCCACGATGAGGATAGCTCGCATGTCCATTTTTAGAAGAGTAAACAATAGCTTTGTAGCCCTCTATATACTCCAAATCATATGCCTCAACCAATTCGCCACCACTGTGCTGGAGAAATACACACTCCATAGATCTCCGCTAAAATTGCTTATTCGTAGAGTGAAATGCTCCCAGTCACCCACATGCTGCCCAATTTTGCTAAGGCTAACATCTAGAGGTCTAACTTTAAGAGTAGCTGGTACATTAAAAGGACAAAATAGCCACATTGCAAGATCAGTGAACGTTCCACCATTTGCAGCCTTTACATGAACGTAAAGTTTTGCACATTCCAAGGTTCCACATTTGACAGTATCTCTACAATCATCACTAGGTAAGTCTATCCAATATGTTCCATCATTCGTCCCACCCCCTGGCAAATTAGAGCCACTAACATCAATAGGTTCACCTGTCACCTCACCAGCTTTGTATAAAAGTGCTCCATTTTTAAAAAACCATGAAACAGAAGATGGTAAATAGACCTCATCAGGATGAAAGAAAACTCTGGGCTGATAGTGGTTGATGAGTGCATGGATCTGTTCAAGATTTGGCATGCTATGTAATTCTGGATTTGAATTCCTCAAGCACACTATACTCAGTTGCTCACCAGATGTCCAATAGCTACTGCAGAAAAATGTGCCAACTGAAACACCTTTCCCCAGCATTCCTCGATGACTGGGTCTTGTGCTCCAAACTTGAAAAGGAAAAGTTGAAACTTTGGAGTGCATACGAAGAATTGGGCGACAAGCTTCACATCATCTGTCATCTCTTCTCTAACACACCTCACTTAATCCAAACCTGGCTTTTCTGGTTTGTTGGTAACTAAATAGCCCAAGGACTTTTAGCCTTCAGGAGGCTGAGGTAGCCAGAAGAAACCACATCCATCAGAGTTTTCCTCACTTTCATTTTAAGAACTCCAGACTAATGTATAGTCAAGGGGCTTTTGAAGAGCAGGTGACTTGATATGATTGCCAAAATTTGCAGCTTTGTTCTCAGAAAAGGCCACCTCCCTTGCCACAAGAAGACAACCTCTTAAAGGCTGGTCATTAAGTTGGCAGTAGTGATCAAGAATACAAAATCCATCAGGCACTCCTACAGGTTGGTAGAATGAAACACCTTTCTTCTTGTCCTGTGAAAGATTGCAGGTCCAAATCAACTCAAACCTGGAGATTTTAATCAATGAGACTAAAGAAACCGCCAAGACTTGCTACTCAATTTGATTGAGCGACAAAAAATATCAGTTCGTTGTGTTCTATATATGACTAATGTGAGTTGGGAAGTTGGTCAGGAAAGATCCTAGTGATTGCATTGGTTTTAAGAAGAATATTTAAAGAATTTTCTCCTTTTACCAAAAAAGTATAACAGAAAAGCAACAAGAACGCTTACCAAATGCATTATTAGAAAAGGAAATAAAAGGACAATAGGAGAGAAAAAAGGAGTAGCTACTGTTATAGAGATTCATATATGATTCCACCTAAAAACCAAAAGCAATAACACAATAGAAACCGGCAAAAGTAACCATATAACCACAACGGGAAAAAGAAGTGACTACCTGCATCTTTGAAAACCACTAGTGATGAGAGCCACAAAAAACCTTCCAAACCACTATGCAAAATATGCATAAGAATAATACAAAACCCACAGCTATACACACAGCAAGAAATTTCGAGAAGTTAACCTAAACATCCCAAGGTTGTTTTTTCCAAAATACCAAAAGACTAAATCTAGGAGCTTAGAAGTTGCAAATAAATTCCAGTTACTTGAAACAAATATGCAAAAGGATAAATCGAACTCAATTGTGATGAGCCCGCCCAGATGACAAAAAAGTTCAAGACATGACTTGGAATGTTGATTTGTCACTCAAATTAATGGAGGGGGGAAACCATAAAAGAAAAAAAAATGGAATCATGGTTTTTCGAAACAAGAAGTGAACAATAGGAAGATGCAGCTCCAGGTTGCAGAAAGAAAAGACCTTCAGTTTCTAGAAAGGCATCCTTTGCAGGAAATGTATAAAGATTGAGAGAAAATAATAAAAGATGAGAAGTAGGATAATAGAATTCATAAAAGGGATAGAATATATTCTGCTTAAATTGGCTCTTTATTCTGCAACAAGCATGTGAACCAAAAATCAAAATGCCATTTGTTGATGATGCAAAGTTTGAAATCACATTCAGATTCATCATATATATAAAGAATAATTAGTGACTAGTTTACAAAAAAAAGATGAAACCATAATAAATATTGAGACTAACAAAAAGCAAAAAAATTCCAACAAGGCAAGTGCTTTACTCAAAGTGTAGCAGCTGGCAATTGTACATGAACTGTAATCTCTTATTTAGACAAAGCCAAACTACAAAATAGACAACCATCCACAGAATACTGCAACTCATCCAAAAAAAGAAATCAATATCAACATGAAATGGGAAAAAATTAAGGCCTCATATTGTAAGAAAAATTCTAATAAGAAATGAAACATCAACAAGATTGATCCAAAGCTTCAGTTTAATCATAACCCAAAATAAAAAATTAAAAAAAACCCGAAATACCCATCAACGATAAAAGGCAAAAATCAAGAATCCATTTCAAACCCATTAAAAGTAAGGAAAAAAAATATGATAAACTAAAACTAAAAGAAACAAGAAGAGCTACCAGGAGGCCAATCGGGAAGAGAAGAAGAGAAGGTGTCTGTTTGAGGTAACAAGAAATGGTCGATACTCTTCCAATAGAAACACTTGCAGCCAAACATCATTTTCTTCTGGGTAAAGCCGGGGACAAAACCAACGAATCAACCTTAAAAAATGTGAAATCAAATGGGGTAGTCTCTGTTAGGAGACAGAATTCTAAACTGGGAAGCATATCTAAGGTCCTGGGAGATGGGAAGAAGAAGGAGAAGCAGGTGGGTTGTTGATTGTGGGCCTTTTAGATATAATTACGTAGCCATAAATTTTGCAAGTCGCAGCAAAAGTAAGTGCGATTATTGGTTGAAGTTCTTCCCAAAGGCCAAAGCGATCAGCATTCTTCATGGCTTTTGCTTCTTGTCATCGTTTTCATTATAATATAAATATAATAAATAATTATGGTAATAATGTGAATTGATTTCATTCCTATTTTCTCATATTGAGGGCCATAAAAATGAGATATTTAAATAATAATAATAACACATTAATAATCTTTGAGGGTATTATTGTAGTTTAATGTATTAAGGGTATTATTGTAGTTTAATATACTTTTTAGAATTTCTCTCATGATCTAATAAAAAATAATTGATTTTGATTTTTAAAAATTTTTTAATTTCTAATCAGACATGATATTCAACATTTTGTTGATTAAAAGAATTGGACTAATATTTATATATGGTAAAAAAAAATTTAATAAGCAAATTGAAATTTAATTTCTTATAAATGAAAATATCAAAGTTGAAAGCCCTATAATACACTATTTTTCAAATTAAATATTATAATAAAAACATTTTTTCATCAAAACAGTAAAATTAATATTTATGCTTAGCTTATTATAAAAAAAAAACATTTATTTAGCAAGTAAACATTGAAATTCTTGCAGACAAAAAATTGGAACATAAGAAATACTATTATATGATTTATCTGAAAATTATTATAAATTCATTGCATAGTTTAATAAGATATGTATTTATTTTAAAAAATAATTAATTAAAATCAAATTATATTTATAAAATAAAATATTTATTCTCACTAATGCTAAATTTATAATAATATAATTGTTAATATCTAAACACTAACTGTCTTCTTTTTTAAATTTTTATGTTTTTTCTTCTCCCAATTTAAAAGTTGAATTGCTTTCAGTTCATTGATGCACAACAACTTCATTCGTCTTTTTTTTTATTATTTTTTTTCTCATTTACTATTTAATTTTTTATATTATTTTTTAAAATTTTAAAATTTATATTTATATTTTACCCTCAAAATAATTTTTAGATCAATATAAATTTAAAATTTTACGCTCACTCTTATTTTTATATTATTTTTATCTTTTAAAATAAAGTTAAATGCAATTTAAAATTTTTATTGTTTAAGTTCTATAACTTTTTTTTTGAAAATTATATATCTCATTCCACATCTAAAAATTGTAAAAAATATAATAAGTTTATAACTAAAAAGATAACATAACCAAAATAACATATGTTATTTTGTATTAAAAAGTCTAACTTGTTATAAGCCAATCTACTATAAATTTATCTGAATTATTATCTATTTTTACTAAAATTACTACTTGATTTATTATAACCTATGAAATTTGATATGGTATATATTAAAGTTTAGTATCTTTATTTGGATGGTTTAAATAATGACCATTAATTATCATATTGTGTTCTAAGCGGCCTAAATAGTAGCTACTAAAATACTTATCATACGTTAATTGTGTTGTTGACACTTGAAAGAATAGTATTAAATTCATCTCATATCTAAAATTTATAAAAAATATAATAGACTTATAACTATAATAGGCTTATAGCTATAAAGATAACTCAATTAAAATAATTTAGGTTATTTTATGTTGTAAAATCTTATTTATTATAAGCTCAATTCATTCTATCTTTACTTGAACTGTTACCTATTTTTATTATATTTATAAATGATAGGTTAAGTTAATGTTCATTAACGGTTAGAATATCTGTAATATGTTATATTTTTTACTATTTATATAAAAAATTTAATAATTTTATTAGTTATATATATTTTATGTATTTTAAAACTATATAATAATATTTGTATTTTGTAGATGTATTTTTAATTTATTAATAAAAATTTATTTTGCATTAAAAATAATAAATAGAAAATTTTTTATTAAATGTATTAAGATTCATATAAAATAGATAGTTAATTAAAATTAATATAAAATTAAAATTTGAATTTTTAAGCATAAATAAAATAATTGAAATAGTATTATTATTTATATTTAATTAGATTATTACCAAAAACATTATTATAATATCAAATAAAGCATAATTAATCTCAAAAAACTAATGAAATAAAATTTCAAATTGACGAATTTTTACAAATTAATTTTATATAAAATAATTTGCTATCAAATTCTTAAAGAATTTTCTTCATTTATAAATATAAAAAGCAAAACTCATTTTTTATGTTGTGCTGCAAAATCAAAGAATATTCCTTATACATCCCCCACAAGACAGGAGCCACGTGTATGGGCAGGAAACGAAACCGACTTAAATAGAAAAAGAAAATAAAACGTGTCAACAAAATAAATCGAAAATTAGGGATGAACAAAATAACCGTGAAAATCGAATTGATCGAAAAATCAACTAAAAATCGACTAAAAAATTGGTTAATTGACTGGTCGGTTCTGTATTCCGTTCTAAATTATATCAAACCAAAATTATTTGGTCTGTCAGCAGTTTTATTACTCAGAAAACCAAATCGACCGAAAACCAACTAAAACTTGATGATGATCTCTGCAGCAGAATAAATGAAAATGATAATGATGTTTGGATTTGAATTGAAACAATGAAATTGATGGTATTTTGATCTCTGTAGCAAAATAAATCAGGTTAAATATTTTTTAGTCTGAACCGAAATCGACAGAAATTGACCGAATTTTTTTTGTTTGGTTTTTTTGCGGTTTCTAATTTTGTTCGATCGGTTTTTGGTTACTAACATCAACAATCAATTTTTAGTCGGTTTAGTCTGATCGGTTCGATTCGGCCAATCAAACTGAGTTTGTCCACTCCAATCCAAAACAGGAAGAGGTCACGTTGAACCAACTTATGATTAATTATTTTTTTTTATTTTTTATAGAGAAACTAAGTTTCAAATCAAATTCCATGTTAGTCAACATTCCTCAAACTCGAACATTGATCGCTTGCATTATTAATTTTAACTTTAGGAAGTGTGATAGAAATATTCCCTTGCAGCATATCTCTAAATTTTTTGTGATTTTTGTTTTATAAAGTTTATAAATTTAGCTCTAAAATTATATATATATATATATTTTATTTTTCACTTTCATGGCAATTATTGAGTTTATTTTTGAAAATATAATAGAAAATTAATAATTAGCTCCAGTTGATTGTTTTAATTTGACATGCTTATCATGCATTGGGATGATTTCTAATCATTTTTCAAGATGAATTTGCAAATTATTTTTATCAATTTGTAGACTTTTGATGTTATGATTCTTAAATTATTCCTATATAATTTTTTAAGGTTGTATCTCTTTATTTCAATGAATTTCTATTACTGATAAAAAAAAATAATAGTAATAATGAATTATAGTCTGATAGTAAATGTATATATATTAAATAATAGATTTAAGTTTATTTTTTTAAATTAATATTAAAAATTAATAAGTAATAAAAAATATTTATACTAAATGTATAAAATAAGAATATTAATTTTTTATTAAAATATTTATAAGTTTAATACATACATTAAATATATAAATTTAATATTTAAAAATATTTTTTTAGTATTAGCATTCAATTTAATACATGCTCCCCGCACATTTTCAACTTTTTGAGATTGCTAATTATTGTTATATTTATTTCTATTTTGAAATTAAATGACATTGTAATTTATTTATTTTATTATATTAAATCTATCAAATTGCTAGTTATTATTTGCATAATTGACAGGGCATAACTGCGTAAGATATTACGGCTTTAACAAAACAACAGAGTTGATATTTGTTAGCGACGTTGATATTTGTTAGTGATCCAACTGTAACAAGCCTCTCTCCACCGCTCAAAAAGGTCTGTACTTTCCTTGAAACGCCATAACCAAATTCTAAATCAAACTCGTCTCTCTGTTTCTTATAATAAAAAGGGAAGAAAGTTTAAAACTTTATCATTTATTTTATTTTTTTTCTGGGTCTGAATTGCTATTATTATTAAAAAAACATGCTTTTGAGGAGCTCTTCAACCCCAGTTCTTGGTTCTCTTCTTTCTTCTTTCTCAGATAGTCCTAGTGATACCAATTATAATAGCATCCCCAAGCATTATTCAGTTCTTAATAGGTCCCCATTTCATCAAACGCTTGTTGGGTGTCTCCATCTTACCAATATTGTCTCCTGCAATTCATCTCCCTTGTCTCCTTCCATTGCTGATTTCTCTAAATCTGGTCTTCGCAGAGCTCAATCTGAAGGCAATCTTGAAGGTTTGGCTGTTCGTTATGGTTCTTGTAGTAGAAATGATGAAAATTTAAGCGAATCCCCCAAGAATGATAGTAATAATATTAATAAGGTTTCTGGGAGAAAGAAGTGTTTGGTTTTGGAAACTATACCATCTTTTTCACTTTGTAATTTGAGAGCTCGTTGTGAAGAAGAAGAAGAAGAGGAAGATTATGGTGATTGGAGTGACACGGCAGAAGAGGAAGAGAAAACAGGAAATTTGGCAATGGAAGGTGGCCCTTTTGGGGTAAGTGATGTTGTTTTGAACGAACAATTAGGTGTTATTGATAGTTTTAATAAGGGTTATTTTGAAGGGGAGAAAGGGTTGGTGAGTGAAGAAATGTACCTTGCAAGAGGACTTGGGATTGGAGGTGGCAGCAGTGGAGGAAATGGTGGTGGCAGCAACGGTGGTAATGGAAGTGGTGGTGATTTAAATTGGGGAGGTGGACAGGGTGGAGACAAGCACGGCACAGAGGAGTTTTATAAGAAGATGGTGCAAGAAAATCCTGGCAACCCCTTGTTTTTAAGGAATTATGCTCAATTTCTTTATCAGGTTACTTATCTAAAACCTATCTTACAGTAATTAGAAAGTTTAAAACTTGTTGACTAGCTACTGATTACCATAAACAACTGTTTTACAGTCAAAGAAAGATCTTGAAGGAGCAGAAGAGTACCATTCAAGAGCTATATTAGTAGATCCTAAAGATGGTGAAATTTTGGCACGGTATGCAATGTTACTGTGGGAGCTACATAATGATAAAGATAGAGTTTCAACCTACTTTGAACGAGCAGTTCAAGCATCTCCTGAAGATTGGTATGCGAAATGTATCTTAATTCAAATACATGAGAATGCTTGATTTATTATTATCATTATTGCATTGGAATGTAGCTTGATTGAGTTTCAATTCTTATTCTGCAGCCATGTACATGCAGCATATGCTAGTTTTCTTTGGGAAACAGAGGAAGAAGATGATGAGAGTAATGTGCAAAAAGATTTTGAACCTGTGCCCCCACATTTCCATGGAGGAGTAGCGGCTCCTACAGATGCTTAATGGCAAGTATCAGTGCTAAGAAATGACTTTGTTTAGGGGAAAATAGGAAGAAGCTGTTTTGTTTTGTATGAAAAAAAACAATGCTTAGCAGCTTCTTTGACCATCAAACAAGTGTATAAAAAGCATCTCTTCTGATTTTTTTTATATGTCGTATTTAATTATTTTCTGTTATGACCTTTCTTATACTGACAAAAACATTCAATCATACTTTTGAAAAAATGGTTAATCAAGAATAGTATCTGGTCCCAAACACAGAATTTCTAATCCGTTTCTTCCTAATCTTTTTCTTCTTGTGGCAACCTCTTCCATGGTAGATTTAACAATATATATATTACAACAGGGCCATGGAATATTACATACTCAGTTTTTAAAAAAATTAAATTTTTTATAAAATTCCTAAAAGACTCACAATATTACAAATTTATGAGCTCAGAAAAATATTATCAAATTAACAAAATATTCTAGTTAATATATAAATTTATCAATTTTATTCGGTATACAAAATTTATTATGAGTTTATTATACATAATTTCTGTAAATTTATTATTCTGTAAATTTATAATTAGATTATTATAAATTTATTATTCACTTTTATAAAATAATCAAGAAATTCTGAGAAAAAATAAAAAATTTAAAAATTTTGATAAGGGGCGTTGAATTCCGCAATAAATAAAGCAAGGATATGAACATGAAGATCAAGACAATGTAAACATAAATTTTCAGATAAAGAAGAGCCTTTTGTATAACCATAAAATTATGAAGCCAGCACATCACATTCCCTAGCAACATTGGGGCTTACATTGCCCAAAATCTCCCGCTTGAATTGCATATAAAAACCACTCAAGGGGATCAGATATTACCACCACAGGTAATAACTAACAACATTAAACGGATATCCCTAACACTCAGATGAAAAACGACACACCTCAAAATGTACGCGTTGAAAAGGAAAATGTTCCATCAGGAATCAACAAACTCAAAAACCTCCCATCAATTTTAGATCAGAAAACTTGGATTTTGGCTCCGAGTACTTCCTGACTGTGCACAATTTGTTTCTCAATACGGTTATGTCTATCGCCCACCACGCTGGTAGAAACCATTGCCTCTTTGTCTGGCATAGTCGCCACCATCTTGAGCGCTTCCCCTACCCAAACTACGGGCACCCAGACGTCCCCTTGGTGCATCTGTTTGGTAACCTCCTCTGCCTCTTCCCCTTCCTGATCAATTAAATTCAAAATGCAGTTTACAGTCATCACAACAGAAATCAAGCAAACTCATTTTGTACATCTATTTTGATGATACCATGATTAGCATGATGGCTACTTCAAGAATATATAAAATCAAAAGCAAGGATGTGTATAGCGGTAATATGAACAACACATTTCAGATGCAACAGGGAAACCAAAAGCCCCAAACTACTATAAGCAAAGCAAACGAGCAGCAAGGAGTTATGCCACTCATGCTACCAAAGCTTACCCTAACCCCTTTTTCATCAATGAACACAGGACTTATATGAAGGATCGCAGTTCATTTAAAAAACTCCTACTTCTCTATTTAAATATGGTATGCATAGATTTCAACAACTCAAGGGACATGAAGATGAGAAATGCTACACCGACTATAATTAAAATAAAACCACTTTCTGCTTGACTGCTTCTGTTAGTATCAGTGTATCACCCACAGGCACAAACAAGTGACCAACACCACTACCTCAGCCAGGTTAACAAAAAAAATTATTTCCACCATTATACTGTCATCAATCAACGTGGTAACAACTACCATTGGCACTAAACCAATGGCATCACATTTTTCATTGCCTTCTCCATTTTCTTTTTCCATTTTTCCATTTTTGTTTTGAGCAATATATTTCCTTGGTTCAACTTCCATTTTCGAGTCCACTTAAGAAAATGGAAAAAGAGAGAAGGTTGCACTGCAGTCATATGAATGTTCAGAGGTTATGGTCATGAAAAATTCACAATGTGCAAATGAAGAATTTATACAACCACATAAAGTTCAGCTCTTGACATTCATCCTTAATGATCAATGTCTTCCAGGCTGCAACATATTGAAATGATTCCATATGACCCTCCACCAAGCTTTTCATTACGTTGCATAGAATATAGTTGCAAAAAGAGAACAAAAGCATACATAAGCATGATCCAAGTGGACAAAGAATACTGTAGTTGAATAACCCAAGCATCAATGTCGAAACATGAGCAAATGAAACATCAACTTGTTGCATGTAGCCTAATGTTTACTTATCATAAAACTATGACATTGTTTGCTTAAAAAGCCATTTGAAAAGTATCATCCATCAAAAGAATTTCAAAACAGTTAAAATTAGCCTTCTCAAAAAAGAAACTGTTAAATTGGCAAGTGCAAATCTAGTGCAAATGGTCAACAAAAAGAAAAAAGTCATGAAGAAATTATGTCCTAGAAGTCTATGAAAAGAAAAGGAAAATAATGTGAATTCATAATAATAAAAAAGACAAATCCATTTTACCACTCAGGATAAAAAGGAAAAACTATGAATAAGTAAATAAGGAAAATGCATTTATAAACATACTTCCACCTCGAGAAGCAATGCCACTGTTTGGTCTTCGCTCCTCAATGTAGATTTGCCTTCCAGCCAGAAGTATTGGAGATGCCTAACGAAAGGACAAAATCAGCTGACTGATATATCTAGAATTACAATATTAAGAGAATAATATATGATTGCTTCAACAAATGGTAAAAAAAGATTCCAGGCTTGAATGATTATTAAAAAAGAAAAAATTGAATTCTTTCATAGTCATCATCCCTTTTAACTTGTAAATTTTAATTAAAAAGAGCAAAATTTTAGGATCCATCAACCAAAAGGAAAATCTCACAGTAAATAATAGTTATCCTTAAATATATAGTCAGGAGTATATGGTAAAGAAATCAAATTTCTCATAATAAAAAAATAAAACTTCTTATATTAAAAAAAATCAAACCTGGATTGCATTTTGAACACTGGCAAGGTCTTCAAACTCAACAAAAGCATAGCACACGCCGACAACATCCTGCTAGTATAAATAGCAATTTCAGCTCAGTTCCAGGTTATATGCAGTAACTTAGAAAGACAAACAGATAAGAAGTTTCACCTTCCGATTTCTGATGAACACACCATCAGGCTTGATTCTACCAAAGTTCCTAAACTCCTGCTCAATTTCTACAGCAGTAATATCAGAGGGCAAGTTTCTCACATAGACAGATTTTGGTTCACCTGAACAAATTAATAATCAAGAATCAACTTGATGCTCTCAAGTATCATGACTTTCTTATGTTCATTGCAATTAACATATCTTCCCCCACGTTTCAAGGATACTGATAATTTCCAAATAAGGAGCAAAATCACAAGCAATAATAAAATAAAACAACACACACACAAAGATTAGTTAAGGAAACATCATGACACATGGTGTTGCTTATCAATAATGTACCCTCCAAATAAGTTTGCTTATGTTGAGAAATAGATCATTGCAAAAGTATTTGCCACATGTTTATCCATCGTGAAACCAATTCAAAAACAAATGCCTTCTCGAGATTTTGCACACACATGACCTCGCCCATAGACTAGTTACAAAGCATCAGACCCAATTGTCAGTTTACAACAATCTCTGAACATATTTCCATCCAGATCACTCAACTCATGCAAGAAGGCTCAAAATGACCAGCCAAGGAACAAAAACAAACACATTCTTAAGAGTAAATATCAAGAACCTGACCTTCATCTAGTCCCAAGCCTTCCTCTGTTGCCTCAAATCCAGATTCAGGCACATAAGATAATACAGGGTCTGATTGTGGAGCAGCGGGTAGGGGTACTTGATTCCAATCTGAGGCAATCGGGACACTCCTGTTAACCACTGACTGGGTAGCAATTGATGGCTGCCCCTTTGCTCGTAGCTATCATATTTAGACCAACAATGAAACAAAAATTAAAAAAAATAGTTATCGTGCCCCCAACAAAGTTGTACAAATCAAAACATGAACAAAAAAAAAAAACAAAAACAAAAACTCCGTTCTCATAATGCACGCTCTATTGCTTAAATATTTATGACAAATACTAAAACCAAAGTTTTGTTCCTCAACTGCACATATGGTGGTTCTCTTTCTTACATACACTTCTTATCACATGAATGAGCTGAGAACAGCTTTAATAATTGAGCACAAAAAATGCAAAGTTCCATTTAAAACCAAGGAAAGACCATGCACAAGCAATAGAATTGATACATACTATAGACGCATAAGTTTTTTTTGGAGGTTCTTCAGCAGGCTCCTCAAGAACAGGAACTGGGGGATCTTGCACAACATTCACAGCACCTTGAAATGAAGTTGGCGTCTCCTCAACAGGAGTTTCTTCGACCACAACTTCAGTCTCAAAGTCTTGTTTCTGCTGTTGCTCTGGAAGACTGTACTTGTCTACTGGATCATCATCTAAATGAACAGAGTTCACATACTCCCTAGCTTCTTCCTCCAAAACATAGTCAGAAACTACAAACACAAATATTTTTAACATAATTAGAAGGGGATACTTTCTATCACCAAATGATCCTAATAAATTTAATGCAGATGATGGCAAAGAAAACATACTCTAAAAGACTAAAAATTGGATTTCTAAGGTAGCTTTTACCACACTCCTTTCTGTTCATTTTTTAACTGGAAGGTTCAAAACTAAGAGTTGTTTCGACCCCAGCCATTTTTGATCTAATATTCACTAGATAATCTTAAAAAGGAAAAGAACATGAAATGCACCTAAGAATAAAAGAAAGAACAAATTTCTTGAAACTAGTTACATCACATTGACTAAGAACTCACATTAAAATAGATCTGATCAAAAGTAAATTAAAGATTTAACATTAGTCATAATAGGAGTACAGAACTTGCAGCTGCTACCACATAGCAACTTCTACCTATGATCTAAGGCTTGAAAGTACACGTTTTCTAGGTCAAAAGGCTATATCTCAACCAACATACAAATCCTATAAGCTAGTAGGCATAAATCTCATAAAGAACTACTTAATCAATCAGAACTTCAAGGCACAACCAGGTAAATCCAATGGAAATTTAAAGTTTCTGGCAAGAATCATGAACATATTACCTGGAGGCTCTGGAATAGGGCTAGAAGCATTCAATTGTACATCATGAGTATTCTCAGATGATATAGGAACTGAATGTTGCTGGTATACATTTTCAGATGGGATGGGAGCTGGAAGTTGCTGATAAATGATTTCGTCATCAATGAACTTGAAGATATCGTTAAGAACAAAGTAACCTTTTTCCTGAGGAGCCAAGAAAAAAGTCTGCACAAATTTTCTCCTGCCGCTGAAATCCTTGTTTTTGACAGAACCAGATACCATCACTAGAACGCCTCCATTCCAAGACTCAAGAGAATTGATTGTCTTGATCTCAATGGCAGTAAAATTTAGAGACATGACAATAGTATGTATTTGCTGGAGAGAAACATAGATAGGCATAATGAAATAATTAGCAATTACAGGAATGACAAAGATACTACCCGAAAAAGCATAATTGTTTGCTTAAAAGTACCCCATTATTAGGGTCAGAAATGAATCTAGAAGTTCCTGTCACTAAACCACAGGTTCAAGTAATAGGACCTATAAACCAGAAATATAGCAGACAAATCCAAATGGTGGCTGTACTAGAAAACAAAATCATGATGTCATGACTTGAGTGTGAATGCAACCTTCCCCTTGATAAATGTTAACGTAAAAAACACCAAGCAGCACTAACATAATAAAAAAAAATCAAAATAATGAATTCTCCAAGTGTTTGAAGACAACCATAATATGATATCTCGCTTCCAGTATCGGCAACAGTAGATTCTCAAGGATCAAATGAAGAGTTAAGAAGAGTAGAGGAACCAGGCATGCATGTCTAGCACTTCGACAAATGAAATATGCAATTTTCCCCACCCTCTTACATTTTAGCACACGCCACCAGAAAAACTCAATTCTTGTATATACTTCAATAATAAATTCATAATTTTTTACGTATGCTTCAGGCCTCAAGAGCACAAGTACGTATGCATATTTTTCCATTTCAATGCAAACCAAAGAAAATTTGAAAAGCAACTACCCGAGAAATATCACATAAGCCACCAATAACTATTAATTACACATAAGGGAGAGGTCAGAAGTTTCGAATCATTAATAAATGCACGCAAGGAAATCAAGTCTGCCGCTGTAGCTGTACCCAAAAAAGGTCAAAATACCACTATTCCTCGGCATGTTCATAACAAAAACTAAAAAAATTATAAAAACCACAAAAATAGAAAGAATCAAATATTTCATCATCACAAACCATACAAGAAATTAGTCATAGAGCAAAACCCATTTAAAGAAAATCTTTTTTGTTGATTTCCGATTTGAATATAGAAAAATCATAAACATTAAGGAGAAAGAGACAAAAACAAGTCCACCAATACAATTCCATTAATTTAAAGAAAAAAAAAGAGCTACCAGCATTGTGGAAGCAGACTCGGTTGAATCCCCATCAACACGAATCATAGTGCTAGCATCAGCATAGAATTGATGAACAAGTTCCGGTTGCTGTTGAAGGACTTGATAATACTGTCCTACAAAGTAGGAACCCACCTAAAAACAGCAAAAAATAAATATATTTTTAGGCCGAGGCTTTGAAAAATAAATCAAACTGAATAATAATAATAATAATAATAATAATAATAATAATAATAATAATACGAGTAATTAAAAAGATCATTTTCCGATTAACAATGAATCACCTGAATAGCACTAACAGGTCCTGGATATGGACTGGCCATTATTAAATAAAAAAAAATCGCTTTTGCCAAGAACAAAAGCGCAGAACTAAGAAGATCAAAACAGAGGAATTAACAGATCAACACTATTACAGCGTTGTTTTTTACATATAAACCCCCAAAATAGGGTTTATAATGAGATCTTGATTTTTTTTTTGTTTCACACAAAACGCAAAAGGCAAGCGACAGAAAGAGAGATGATAAAATTGGGGAAAATGGTTTTAATTGCGGAGAGAATTGAAGAATCTAATAAGAAGAGGCAAAAGGAAGAGAAGAGAGAGAGAGAGAGAGATCTACGGAAATTAGGGATTTTGTTTGAGTGTATTGTGATTCGTTAATAGAACAGAAAATTACTAGTGATGGCCGCACGAAATCATAGCTGTACAAATGGAATACTTTTGAATTGAATTATAAGTTTATAACCGTAGACTAGGGAGAAGATTGAAAGATTTAGGGTATCTGGGATTTAGTATTATGAGATCAGAACCGTTGAAATTGGAAATCGTAATGTTAAAGGACAAGAAGGAATCTGAGCAAATCTGGATGTAATCTAAGAGGTAGTGTGTGACGCTGTGTAGTGTGTAGTGTGCACTAACCAAATTTTCAGGAAAATAGGGAAAGTGAAGTCAAACAAACATGGGCGCACCATTGGACTTGCTTCTGACTTCAGCTGAATCACTGGTGTTTTTTTCTTCTTAATTTTATTTTTATTTTTAAAATAAATAATAATTTTTTTATTAATTATATACAAGAAAAATAGATTACTTAAAATTATATATATATATATATATATTTAATTATCAAACTGCACGTTCGCATTAAACACAAATAGCAAAATTAATATAAAATGGATATTTATCTTAATTTATAGTTTTATTCAAATTATTTCATAATTAATATTTTTGGCCTCAAATTATATTTATATCCAATATTTTTTTCATTATTTAGAAAATTGCAAAATTATTTATTTTTATACAACAATATTTTTTATTTCTAAAATTTTAAAATAAACATAATATTCATATTATTATAGATTAAAAAATTTTAACCTCTCAAAAACAAAAAAATTTTATAAAAACTATTTTGCGGCTTAAAATATTTGTTTTCAAATGGCATGGATAAAAAAGTGCTGTCAAATGCAACTTTAATCTAATTATAAGATAAAATTTGAAATATTTAATCACAATTAAATTCTTTTATTATAATTTTCAAATAATTTTTTACTGCTTTTGGAAAATTATGACAAGAAAAAAACAAATAAAAAGGGGATATTCTAGCCCCAGGTCCGTCAGCTTTTTATCAATACTGCCCTTACCGAAGTTTTTCTTTTTTTTTTTTTGAATAACTGCCCTTACACTCACAGAAGTAAAAAAGCAAAAACCAGTAATGTAACCATGTAAGCCTACATTTTCTGTTCTGTTTATAAGGAGTGAAAAAAGATAACTCAGATTTTGATTAAAAAAAAGACAAGAAAACTCAGATGAAAAAGAAAAAAGTACAATAATTAAAAACATACTTACAGCCATAAAAGTATATTTTTTTTCTTAATAATTAAAAACACTAACAACTTCTCAGCCATAATTTTCCATATCTTCAAAACATAAGAAAATTAAAAAAGAAAAAATACAATAAAGCTATTGACTGATTTCGTTAGGTTAAAAGGTTTTTTTTAGCTTATTACAATATAAACTCCAGGACTAACTACCAAAAATTCTGCAAAAACTCAACAGGAAAAAAGAAACCTAAAAAATGGTAAACGATAACATGACGTACTAACTGCGATGCTACTGTACCTAAATTGATAAAACTTCTCATCTTCCTATCCCCTTCAAAAGCATTTCAGCAAACACCATTCCCCGTATTCAAAAACAAATCACCCCTAAGTACAGGTTTAGCAAACAAATGGTTTAGAAGGCTAAAACAATTACGGGCAAACACCTAGTCTTGCCGATTCAGTAGTAAGTCCCGTAATAAGGCTGTGGAACAGTCGTTCGTTGCTGAGCCGGGCCCAATGATGCAGTGGCAGCCGGCTGGGCATAACTTTGTTGGGGGAAAGCCTGCTGAAATACAAATCAACTGAATTAGGACTAGGAAAGAAAAATTTTTCAAGACGTTATTTTTACAGTCCTATGATGCCTTGAAATAAACAACTAATCTGCAACAATAAATGCTGTCTAAGCACCAATAAATATGATTAAAATGAATTCCTATTAACATATGGAAACATAAAATCACAAACTGTTGGGAAATTAAGTGGAACTTTTGAGATGTGCAAACATTAAGTTTTCTAATGTGTCCTTACATATATCCTCCATTACAAAGAAAATTAAGACTACGCTGAATTACACATGGAAACATGTATAAAAATATAATACAAAGAAAATTAAGAGCATACATTGCCATATATTCCCCATTCTTAAGATTATTACAATTAGAACCTAGAATGATTTAAACGTTTTAATTTAAAACCATACAACTCAACTTAATAAAGCCTTAATCCCAAGCTAATTGAGGTCGGCTGTACGAATTCTCTTTTTCCACTCTGAACGAGTATGTGCTACATTTTAAAAGAGATGTAAAGCCGTAAGATCATGTTGACCCACTTTTATCCAAGTTAATTTATGTCTACCCTTATATCTCTTGCATATATCCACCTTAACTTATTCAGTCTTTCTGACAAACGCATCACTAGATCTTTATTTCACATGATTAAACCACCTCAATCTATAATCTCTAATTTTATCCTCACTAGATACTACCCCTACCTTTTCTCTAATGCAATCATTACGGATTCCATCTATCTTATTTCATTCTAGTGTATCCACACATTCATCTTAACATTCTCATTTCAGCCACATGTAACTTACCCATGTGTTGTTCTTTTAATGCCCAACAAAAAGAAAAATTAGATTCCCTTGACATTTTATGATGGATGAGTTTTCAGGATTTGATGACGCATCCGGTAAACAAATCAAATGAAATTTATGGAAGAACTTTAAAAGCTAAGTTGGATTGTTTTAACAGAAATTGCAAATCAAATGTTACAGTCAATACAAATTGAACATGTGAACTTAAACCTATTTTATGGATAACAGGAAGTACCTGGACAGAATATGTAGGAGGATAAGCACTGTACATAGCTGTTTGGGCAACAGATGTGGGTACCTGCGGAGCAGTATAGGTGCTTGCATAACCACCATAAGTGCCATATGCAGGCTATCAAAAAGTTAAAACAGGTCACTTCACTTTCATCACACAAATCACAATACTGATTGAAATTGAATTTTATCCTTTTTATGTGGTTCAAAAGTGTAAGCAGCACTACACCATCAAATTACTAGCACTACAAGAAAAAGCTCATTTGTAAGTTTTCCACAAAAGCAAGCATATGAAATTATACTATTCACAAAGAAGATTCATGTTTTACTGAAAAGAGAGTGAGCTACTAACTACCATAATCACACACTCAAGCATGTTTCATTGAGAAGAGAGATCATAGATAAAACATGGCAATGCAGACAAAAAAAAACCTTTTATTCAGTTGCAAGATAGATGGCGGCATGTCTACTATATGCCAGTACCATCATCTTAGCATCCTCTTAGTTTATCTATGTAAGGCAAATTTAGGTCAACAGTACGTAATCAGATGGCAAAATAAAAATTGACCAGGAGCTAGATATCTTTCCAAGAGTGTACTTAATTACATGAAATCAAGTGCACAAACACCAAGACATAGAATTGTGAAAGGAAGACCAACCTGTTGGCCATAGCCAGATGTCCACTGTTGTACCGGTGCTTGTGCACCAGGCTGCCAAGCTTGAGGCTGTGCTCCAAAACCTGTTGCCCACTGGTTTTGCACGCTTGGATATGCACCGATAAGAGATTGTGCAGGTGAAGAGGCATCAGTGTAAGATTTTGTTAATTTTGTTTTTTCTGAAGCTAGATAATCCTCAGCATGCCGCTTTTTAAACTCTGACTTGCTCCTATGGGGTAAAAAGAGCTTGACATGCCGATCATCGGCCTTCTTAATAGATTGAGCATCCCCAAACATGCCTAAAAACTGTGATAATAAATTGTAAGAAGTAGAAACAAGACTAAGCATTCAACTCTTTTTGAACCTAGACCTAATATCATTCAAGAGTAAATCACACAAAATGCATATGTAAGGTCTGCCTCAAGATAAATGCTTTTTCAGTGCCTAAACTAGAGCATGAATGCTATTTGCAAAAACAAGGTAAGATTTCACCATTGGAGTATGATGAAATTCATTCTGGAAAACTTTGGCTCAAGTACATTGAAGACACTAAAAGATTCAAAGAGTGCAAGTGACAACGCAAACACTGCAATTGGAGTTCAGTATTAACATTAATGTGTAGGATAAGAAAAAATTTACCACAGACACTTCTCGCAATGATTTTCTGTCATGCGTCAGTGCCATATGACATGCACATACATAGTGCCCAAAAAATAATAAAAACATGGCTTTTTGATTAACTTAACACAATCAGTATTTTAGTATTGTACTGAGAACAAAATGACGTAGTTGGATTTAAAAAAGAAGGAATCCTCTGAACTCGACTATATTTCATGTAGTTTACAACAGTATACTAAGGGTCTAAAAAAATAATCTCTCATTAAAAATAACAAAGCTTTTTATGACAGTAAATGTAACCAAAATGGATAGAGTGGGAAAAATTCTACTGGAACAACATATAACCATCCAGTTGCAAAATTTACAGATCATTGTGCAGCCAACCTTATATTCAAGTCAACGATCCAAATCACCTATCAGCTAAAAAGTAGAATGGGAAAAATGGAAATATAAAAATTTATTACCTCCAAGAAAATGCAAGATATCTCTTCTCTATCAGAAACACTTGCAGAACTGACGCTATCTGAGCTGGCCATTATAAACTTGTGAACTAATGAATCTAAATAATCAATCTGCTTAGGCAAAGGCTGAATTGACTCAAGATGTATAAAAGCCTACACATGAATAAACCATATGGAAGAAAATATTAGCTAAAGAAAGTATGCTGTGACTGATAATTAAAAAGATAAATAATTGTTTTTCATTACAAGTGCATGTCAGAAAAAGAGAACAAACCTCAAGAAGTGGTTTAGATAACGGAGCATTCTCTAGTGCTTCAACTAGAATCTCCCTAGCCTTTTCTACATTACCAGAAACCTATCAAAAAAGCACGCAGGCCCATGATGAATTAGAAACAGCAAGAGAATTTAAACGACATTTGCATGACAAAGGGTATTTAACATTTATGGCAATAATTATAAGCAGTCAATAAGTTCAATTACTAAGTTATAAACATGATATAATTCCTTCACCAACCCCATCACAAAAAATGGAAAAAAAAAAATGCATCACTATGGGTGGTATGGGACAACAGAACCTTCAACAGATATGACCTTATCTCACTAATCTAAGGCACAAGCCCATTGCTAGAAGAGGATAAATTAAAGTTGCATTATGGTGGGGGTCCTGAGAAAATATCAAAAGTCCATTTGTTCAGCATTGGGTGCCAAGCAGCTGCTCAACGTACTCAAAACAGCAATTTGTTGGTTAAGAGCAGAGGACTTTTACCAATGTATCAACTGTAAGAAGTGATGTTAAAATACAATACGATATCTTTGACTCCTAGTTCCAATACATGTCATTTAAGCCTCAAACACAAAGAAAAATTGCTATAGAACAATTGACATTACACAGAAAAATACAATGCTGAATTACCTTTATGGCCAGTAGTTCATCGTTATATATTGTTTTGATCAGTTCAATCTTTGACTTCATTAGTTTGATAAAATATTTTTTTCTGTCTTATCTTTTTTCCTCACAAAAGATAAATGATGTGGTAGTTGTCAACACAGGAAGAAACAACATTATTAATCCAGTTTAAGGATGCTTCTCTTAATTAGAAAGCATTTACCTAGATAACAAAAAGATATCAGATATCTAACTCTAAAATACAAATAATGAGAAGCCAGGATAAAAAAGGTCACATAGACGACTTAACCCAGCTTACCAAATATATAAATCGCGAGTACTGCGTGTATAACATTGGCAACACCTGTGAATGCTCTTTTCCTTTTTCAATGGCTATGGCCTGTTCGTACAAAGAACAGGCATCTTTGAGGTTTCCCTGAAAAAGAGCCAATGAACAAGTTAAAACATCTGAAATCTTCCTGACATTTGAAAATCCAGCTAATGTTTTCCAGATTTGCAAGGCTTGATAGAGTAAACCTGCTGATATTATCTTACCAGCCGGTGTTCCATGTTGGCATGCTTAACAACTGCTTCAAGAAGACCAGGAGCAATTTCAGCGTGTATAAGTTGATATGCAGCTCGGGAACCAAGTATATCTCCACTCTGCTCTCTAAATCGGGCAGCAAATAGATGAATCTCTGGTCGCCTCTGTAAAATACAAAGAAGTCAAACATGAGGGCATTCAACCGAACTAAGCCCTTCAAACCCCCCAGCATTAACTTGGGATGAATCCAAAAACTTTTGTGCAGGGGGCAAAATTTCACATGCTATAAATTTAAATTCATTTTAAAATAAAAAAATGCATTGAATAAATTTAAATATTTAATATCATATTTAAAATAGTACAAAATTACATGTTACAAGTATTTTCGTAATAAAAAATCATTTATGGAAGGTAATAACCACATAGCAATTCACAAACTCTTTATAATTTATAAATTTTTGGAGTTGAAATTGTGTTTGAGAAAAAAAAAAGATTTTTTCATATTTTTTAATTTTTTAGAGATATGAAAAATGGTAGTAAATTAATCACATTTTTATTGTTTTTTCTGATAATTTTTCTAATTTGTTATATAACAAAAGATAAGGTGGTCAATTTACTATGAATAAGACAGTCAAATATATAATTTTCCTATCTAAAATAATACATTTTAAAATAACTGAAAGGTGGGCATTTCACAATGTAGCTTCACTAGTGGCTTTAACAGTCCCTCAAATCCCCCAGCTTTATCCTTGCAAGAAGATTCAGCACTATTCTGTGCCAAAATTTTCTCCATAGTTTGCTGCTTTACCAGTCAACTGACTAACTAGGCGTCACCTTTAGTCATTTGAATTGGAAGTCCACATTTTTCTTTCCATTTTCTTAGAAACTGACTAATTTGTAAAATAAATGTGAACATAGTGAAACTAAGAGCAATTCTAGTCAAAATTAACACCCAAATAAAAGAGTTACTAGTTGATATCTAGTCAACTAATTGCAACTTAAGTAACAATAACGTCCATTAAGGATCAGAAATGAACACTGGATACGGAATTTCATACCTTGACAAATACTTGAGTTGCACGAGCAAGTGCATTGTTAGCAAGATCCATGCTTCCACAGGTTTCCATGCACAAGATGTAACGTATCCAATACTCAGGATAATTGGCACAAGCAATAAGGCATCTTTCATATAGCTTGACCACCTGATTCAAAAAAAACATAACATCATTGACTGGAAAGCATATAACAACCCACCAATATATTAAAAGAACAAAAAACACAAAGCACGAAGGAGATATGCATAAGAAATACTCCATTCGGGAACAGAAAGGCCCCTCAAATACGAAAGAAGGGACCCTCCTTGCCTGACAGACAGATGTTAGGAAGACAAGATACCTGCATGCATAACATATGAATTTTAAGAAGAATAAAATCTCAACACTTACATGAACCTAGAACGTCCACTGACAAATAAGGGTTTGAAATACTTAGCCTTAAAGAAACCAAATCGAAGGCCCATGCTTTAGTCTCAGTTCAATTTCCCGTTTAAAAAGTTGCTTCATCCAACAGTTTAGCCAATAAAGCATATGATGCAGCAGATATTATTTAACTGTAAGTCAATTTATAACAAGGACAACTAAAAACTACGAACCACAGAAAAAGTCAAGGACAGAAAGTAAACAAATCCAAATACCTTGTTCAAATCCTCTCTTTCTATGAAATCCAGATAGTTATGCCAATTTTCAAGCTCTGCAACATTGAGGGGCCGCACATGAAAGTAAGGTCTCCTAATGGCATTTTCAAAATCAGATATCTCAATATCAAACTCCTTAGCTTTCTTATACATCTCTTCTCTAATGGCGATATACTTCTCCAACTCCTCTGCTTCTGTCAAGCCAGCACTTACAGGTTTAGCAGCTTGCTCAGTGGCATCAAGATGAACTTCTCCCTCATTTGCTTGGCCAGCAACCTCTGAAGGGATTGGCTCTATATCAGCAGCTGCTGCTGCTTCAGCAGTCCTCAATTCTGACAAAGGGTGACTTGCAACAAAAGCCTTAAATCTGAAAGCCAAACAAGGACATAAAAGAAATACACACTATGCAACAAACTTACAAAAGAACCATGCAAATAAATTCAGCAACACATGGCCCAAAACAAATGCGAATATTTGTAAAAGATCAAATAACACCAAGATAAATAAATATAAAACAAGAAAGAGAAGGGTCGAAACTGGACAGTATCGACACAAATATCAACAATTTTAAATAATAACAGAACCTTCATACAGCATCTTAAGATGTTAAAATAAGCACATGTAACGCAAAGCCAATCAAATCAACAGATATTTTATTAATTTGAGATGAAGAGATCCCAAACAAACTTAAGGGCCACTGCAAATGACAAATTGCACCCACATTCTAAAGTGCCTTTCATAAACCCAACCCATAAAACGTATGAACAGATCAAATAGATTGCTGAATGCAAAACCATTTCTTTATGAGGCCAATATGCATTGAACCTTCTTTCAATGAAGCCTCAAGCTTTCATAAGCTGTGGAAATTGCAACTTCTACAAAATGCAGCAGACCAGATAAGTTCACAACTATTTGCTTACCACACCACAACAGTATTAAAATAAATTGAACGGGGGCCACAATCAATTTGCTTTGCACCAAAAGCCCCTCACCCCCCAAAAAATATGGTTAAAAATGTAGGATTCTTTATGAACACACAAATCCTTCATTGATACAGATGCATCTAGAATAAAGAAATACATTCTGAAGACAAAAGGAAAAAGAAAAAAAATAATCCTACCAAGCAATGTCTACCAACTACAATATACGAATTATCACAATTTCACAATAAATGTGTATTAAATATCCAAATCTAATGTGTTTAGTAACCTATAAAGACATCTAAAAAATAAAATAAACACCTTATACTCAGTTGTCCCTTGAAAGCTATTGCTCCTGCTAATGCAAGCGTCATCAAAGACACATGGACAGTAATTTGAACATAAACAATAAGCTATCATGTCAAGCAAACACAAACTAACCAATCTAGTTACAGACACATTTCACCACTTAATGCCAGTAGTCTACATAACAATGAATGAACTACCTCAGACTTGCATAAGACAAGGCCATTCAACAATGTCAGGCAAACAACCAAATGTGTATGCCATAAACAAAAACTTACCTGTTGAAATAATCATCCAACTGTTTATTCGGAATCTCAAATATTCTCGTGTAAATCATGGCTACACGGCCCCACTGTGCATGCATTTCTTCAAATTCAATGTACTTATCCCAAAGAGGGTAAGATAGATAATCTGTTCCAACATAAGCTAATCCTCGCTCAAAAAGCCTGAAGCACAAGAAAAATATTGGTAAGATATCAATATAGACAGACCCTGCCAATGCTGACACATCCATGAATGGGAGACAACGGCACAAATGTTGAAGGACAAGGAACAATTCACTCTAACAGCATGACACTTCCAAACGCTGCATTTACCTTCCTGATAAAAATCATACTATGTCTGAAATGGAGCAGTGAATGAGGCCATCTTAGAACTTAACTGGACGAGATCTTCCCAGCAGCATTTTGCATATTGATGCACCTCAGAGTGTCAAAGTTAAAGATAGCGTAAATTCAAAAACAACTACATTCCTATGACACAGACCATAGGAGAAGGAAGGTGTACAATGATGCCACAATATAGGTTGGAAATCCTAAAAGAAAATTCAAACAGCATAGAGTGGCCCCAAAACCACACATCAAAAATGCATTTCTAAAGCATTCCCATCACATCTTTCGCCATAACGTGAGGAATCACTGTTGCAGGCATACCGAAATGTTGTTAGAGAGCAACAAAATTACTAGATTCTTGTGACACAGGAAATCAACCAACCATGATTCCGATTTATACCAACAACATCAGTGGGAAAATGAACAGCTATTACCTTCTAATTGTGTCTGGATCTTCATATGTATTTATTGCAAATACACAATAATGCAACCAAATGTCTACTGAATATGTCACCCCCAGAACAGCTCGTTCATATACCTCCACCACTTTGTCCATAGAACCAATGTGTGCCTCGTGATCTGCGTACTTCTTCCAATAACCATAACACAATGGGAATTCAGCCAAAAAGACATCATATACTTTTCGAATTTTCAATATCTTATCCTGCATCAGATTTGGATGAAAATGTTAACTCCAAAAGAGAAGAAAAAAGAGTCAAACAGCAAGTGCAACTTTTAGCAAAAGGAACCACGGAAAAAATAAAAGCTCCAATGCGCTAGCATGTGCCTTTATCAAATCAGAGTTTATATGGCAACATGAATGTACTATATTCACAAACTCACTCTCAATTTGAGAAGTTCTTAGAACTAAACCTAATCTTCAATCCAACAAATATCTGATTTCCTTTTTTTTGCCTTCCAAGAATTGAAAAAAAAAAACTTAAGAGGTTGAAAGAAAGAATAATTAAATACACAATTAGCTGCATGTGTAATGTGACTTTGCTTCCCATCCTAAGATTAAGTTATCCAAGTAATACAAAATTTTACTTATACTTCAGTAACTCCTTTTCCCAATACCATACAAAAACACGCACACACATTCAATCAGTTAAGAACAGCTGGCTTTGTGCCTAACAGAGGTATACATGTTAAAACTCAGCCTGCTATTCACCCAATTCTGGAATGAAAAAAAAAAAAAAACCGGTGCGAAGTATAAATGTTCATGAGCTTAGCCACTAGCAGTTCAACATAGAATTGGAAATCCATACCCCTGCCACCTTCTCTGTCTCATCAATCAAAGCAGTCCATGCATCAAAGTCCAAGGAATTAGCCTTCACAATACTCCACAATCGCTCCTCTTCACCCGTCATCGGTGGCACTATAGACAAAAATAAATGAAACACCTAAGAAATGCTCAACAGAAGCAAATCCACATTTTGATGAAGACAGACCAGAGACAGAACGATATCAAGAGCTAAGTAAAAGTCCAATAAAATAAAATAACAGCTCATTAAGAGCACTAATGTAGATGTGAAGCACTGGAAATGCATTAAAAATAATGAACATCAGCGTGCCAGCATATGAAGATAAATTATTTACTGTATAGAAAATTCAACACCAAATTGCTCTATATGATAACATGGCATGGCAAATTGCATTCTTTAGTTTGATATTTACAGATCTAATCGCATGCCAACTCATGTTTCAAATAGCAGTAGTTTATTCACAACAGAGGGGCCAACTGATTGTGTCAAAGCTTTTATTTATATGCTTCAAACAACAATAGCTCACATCAAATTTTCTGTTGAATGAATAAAAACTAGTCAACGTTAATTGGAAAATTAGAACAGCAAGACTACTAGAAATTAGTTAAGAATAAGCCAAATGTAATCTTTAAGAGACTTATTTATTTCCACATTGCAACTTGATTTGAGAAATAATTAAGATGGTTGAAGATTATATTGTGCTTAACCACAATTTTTAAATGACTCAATCAGAGGCAAAGAAACTCTCACTTATTATATATACATATATCAAGAACATGCAGAAGCATACCAGAACCATCCACAACAGCATCAGCTCCTGCTACGACATCTACAGCAGTACCATTCTCAGTCGATGTTACACTTCCTACTTCACCACCAACATTACCATTAACAGAAGAATCAAAAGCTGCATGAGATGGAGGCAGAGACACATTCTCCGTAGCACCTACATTCTCACTAGTGGCAACAATTCCGGCGTTTGGCTTAGCCTCATATGTTGCATCAACATGGGGGGCCTCTTGTACAATAGAAATAGAACCTGTACCATATACATTGCCGCCAGCAGCAATATTAGGAGCAGAAGGTGGCACAGTATGAGCTGCATCAGCAGCAGAAGCTGCAAAAACTCCAGTCCCCTCAGTGGTATAAACAGTGGAGTCAGAAGGATATCCAGTCGACGCATATTCCGTGACTGTGGATGTTTCAGTAACTACCATTTCACCGTCTCCCATACTTGATTAAACCACACTTCAATATCTATAATACAAGCTGTTCATAGCACAAAACACCACAAATTTTCAGCCAAAAGAACAAATAATTATAAAAAAGCTCAACAAATCACAAACGTAAATATCAATGACAAGCATCACCAAATTACAAGAATCCCTAAGTATGAAAATACAGTAACTGAACAATTAATATTGGAAAAAAATGCTATAAAGTTAACAATAGATCCAAAATTTAGAACATGATGAAGTGCACTGAATAAGAGGAAAAAAAAAACCTAACTAGAAGATTTATGGAGCTAACCCTAAGTAAGACCATGACCACAAGCAAGCAGAGAAAACGGAGAGAGGGAGAGGGAGGCGAGAAAGCAATGGCCATAAGCTTACCGGTGGGATGTACGGCAGCGTCCTTTGAGTTACAGACAGCTGTCGATTTGGCTACGGCGTTTCCGATGCCGAGACAGACGAGGGCTCGGCTTTGGTTTGGGTTTTTAGTTTTGAGTTTCGGGTTTTTGGTGGGTAACACGAAGAGGTCAAGTACAGTAATCTCTACTTGTGTGCTGCTGGGTCTTGTTTCTTAAACTGTTGGCAAATCTTGTCCGTCCAATCTTAGTAAAATTGCTCTTACTTAAACCTTTGGATTAGATGACTTTTTGACATTTTGCGGTCAAGTGGGTTTTTTTTACAAGAATAAGTGAGTGTTTAAAGTAAATAAATATTTTGTTTGTCCGCAAAGATAAACTCATATTTTTTTTATCTATCTTAAATTAAAGTCCATTTACTATTTTTAATAAATTAATTATTATATAAAATTTTCTATAATACTCATATTTAATATTACTTATTAAATACATCATATACTAAAGTAGAGATATAATAAAAATATATATATAAATTTATATTTTTAATAAAAATAATTAATTTTTCTTAATCATTATGAAATAAGAAATAAGTTTATTTTTATAAGGCAATTGAGTATTTTTTTTTAATCATATTAACTAGTAAATAATGGTATAATCTTGTATCCAAATTAATTCAAAATACATTAATATATTTTTAATTCATGTGTGATCAATTTTGTATAATTAATAGTTTGTAATTTTAAGTGAATTATTAATAAATATAGAAAATTATAGGATTAATCTATATCAAATAAGTTATGCAATGGCAAAAATATAAAGCAAGAGACCCTTTTACAATAGTGTTCATTTCATATTTTACACCAAAATTCTTATATAATCTTTTAATTCGAAATATCATTTGGGGAAAAATATAATTGAATTTATCATTTGCACTTTTTTTAGTCCATACTAGTAAATATTTGCATACTTTAAATTTTAAATAGGTTTTTTAAATTTTTAGTATTATAATTGGGGGAGGAAAATTTGATACTACTAGGTTGGAGGTTCACTTGTCATTAGACTATATTTCAGCGTGTAATTTTAAAAACTTTTAATGCTATGATGAGAGGGTAATAAATGAAAAAAAAAAAGAAACTTTTTATTTGGTTTTGTTTGAAAAAATAAAAATTAAATTGAATACATATATTGTTTTTATATATAAACAAGGGAATAGATTTTAACCATATTTCACCCTCATGATATGAAGATTGTGACATTTTTGTAAAAAATGTACACAAATTTTTATGAATCAAACTTAGAATTTAAAATCTCAAATTTCAAACATGCATCCAAAACAAATGCTAATTTGAAATTCAATTCATTGAAAATAAATAAATAAATAAACATGATATTTGCTCTTATTATACCACTATTATTTTAAATAAAAAATGTTTTTTTTTCTCTTTAAATTTAGGCTTGTGGCATAAAACAAAACTAAGAAGTCCAAAAAAGGGAAAAAAATAATAAAAGAGAGTGAAAAAGGAGATATTAAGATGGTGTTACTTAAAAAAAATTATCACTTATGTGCAAATCTAAGTTTTGTTTTGAGTTATGGAATTTTCATTTTTGGATATTAGCGAGGAATGAGAATTAAATTAGCAAGTGCTTGTTTTTGTTAAGGCAATGGAAATGAAAACAAATATTAGGTACATTTTGAATAAGTAAATTATAAATATATAATTAATTTCAAATGAATTTATATTTTTGAAAATACATAATTATATTATGAAATTCAATTGAATTCATTTTTTTTCTTAATTTTCTAAATTTGTATCAGTGTAAAAATAAAAACAATAAGAAAATAGAGAGATGAGAAAAAAAAGGTGAAAATTGATAGACACATTTTTTATATCACAGTAATCAATATAAAGTGGTTATTTTTTATTAGAAATGTTAATTTTTTTTATATTTTTATTATTATAGCATTGTTTTAATGTGAGCTATATTTATTAAATACTTTTATGATAAATCTGAGAATGAATTTAATGTAATTTTTAATTGTGTAAGAGCTAAGAAAGTCTAGGTATTAACAAGTTTCACTCATGGCTTTGAATAGATAGAAGATTGAGTTAATTTTTTTTTTCAAAATTAGTTAATTTTTATTTTTATTATTAGTTAATTTTGAATAGATAGAAGATTGAGTTAATTTTTATTTTCAAAATTAGTATTAGAACACCCCAGCGCCGTGGTGTTTTTGGTCTCAGTTTCTTAATGGGACTGAAACTATGACACTTATCCCATTGTGGAGGGGGATCGTCTCACTTTGATGGAAAGCCAATAAAAGGGTTGCTCATGTATTAAAAAATATATATATATAATAATTTCTTAAATATAAATAAATAACTTTAATATTTTTTAATAAAAAATAATAATTTGAATAATTTTTACTAAAAATAATTTTTTTTATTTAAATCTCACTAAATGCCTATGTAGCTTTTAGTGGAATCCAAGTCCCTCCCCATCATAGATGCTCTTATGCTCTTTTAAACATATTTGAGATCCTATATTAGGGCATTTTATATTTTAGAAATTTAGCTTGTTGGCAACAAAATAATTATTTACCTAATAATATAGTTAATTTTGCTGCTAACTAATTGCAAAAATGAAAATATATATGTCTGTGTGTGAATGCTCATACTTGATGCCCTAAAATTTTACAAATCATTCAATGACGTGAAATTTTCATCAAAAAAAATCTCAAGTCTGAATTACAAGATTTTGAAAGTCAAAGCTGCAAAAACTCACCAAGTCAATAGCATAAAACTTATGATTGTACAATCAAACACAGTATCTTAAAATACATCAAAGAGATAATTACTTAAATTTTTACTTGGAATTTAAAGAGTGTTTTTGCAATTGAAGTTTTGAAGCAGCAATCCTTGGTTTTGAAATTTGCTCTCTCTTTACACTGCTCATGTTAACAGCTGCAGTCTTGATTTGAAATTTTCTCAAAGCAGAGCTTTCTGCTTTAGCCTGACCACCATTTGCCTTGATTTGGGTTTGCTTCTTGCAAGGCTCAGAATTACATTTTCTCAAACCCAAACAACTTTCATTTTTTGCTTTCATTCTGTTTCCAATCATGCCATCATTTGCTGACAACAAAAATTTAGAGGAGATCTCAATATTTTGCAAATATAAAATTAAAAAATTTTCAAATACAAATAATTATGTATATGCATATCAATAAGTTCTCATTTTTGGAATTAAAAGATCTCGAGTTAGAGTCTTAGTCGCATAACTAAATGTATCAAAGTAAGGTGAAAAAATTACCAGGACTAGATAAAACTGCTCGAGGGCGCGAAATTGAATAAGGACTAGCATGAAGTTTGTTTTTCACTGATAGTAATTAGAAAAAAGGATTGCATTAATTTATGAAGAGCATGAAGAACTGGCAGAGCAATATATCTGATATATGCATATACATATACATATAAATTTGAACCTTTAGGAGTAGAAACTGATTGTGGTGTTGAGTCTGGAACAAAAGGGTTTGCGATTCTGGCAATTAAATCTTGTGGATCATTTTGGTTCTCCTTCTCTGCAAGAAATAAAGCAAGTGATTAGGTACTAAATATTAGCCATTGAGAAAAACATTCACATTAGGATGATATGCAAAAAAATTAATGTACCTTGAACTAATAGATCTGACCCATTTTCCTTTGATGGAGAAGAAAAATCATCGTCTTCTTCTTCTTCTTCATATTTTCTCACCTTGACTCTTGGATACACTTCAAAATTTAAAAAGAATGCAAGTTAGTATATAGCGAATTAGAACTCCATAATAACAAATAATAATACTAATAAATTTGATTTTTCAGTATCTTCTGATAGTTGAAAATTGAAAATAGAAGATGTTTGCAGTGATCAGATTCAAACTTTTGAAAAATTCCGTATTTTTTAAATTCAAACTTCATGAACAAAATAGATTTATGTTAAAAAGTGAATTTCAGTTTAAAACTCTGACTAATTACAAAGAAATGCTCCCATTTATGAATATAATTAAGCTTCAAAGAAACCCCTAAAATTTTGCTACTGAGGAAAAGAGAAACTCACTCTTTGGTGGTGTATTTTGAAATTTGAAATGTGCCTGATATGATCGATATGCAAACATTACATAAATGTATATATACTTATGGTGAATGTGAGTAACGACAATGCGTGGCTTTGAATCATTGATGATGAGTTAGCTTTGCTTGTGATTTAACGGTCACTGACAGAACTGGGCGGGGGAGGAACTTAAAGTGAAAAAAGCCATTAATTCTCTGTCTCTTCTGCTTTCTTGACTTGAAAACAAAGTTGATGTTTAAATGTAGAAAGAGATTCTATTTCTGTTTAGCTAACAGTTTTCCGGCATGACACGCGATTTCGTTTAGGAAATAGTAACTTCTTGATCTTCTGTAATTCAAATTAAGATTGCAGAAAAAAGATTGCTGAATAGTGGTGTAAGGTTTATAAATTAAATTTATCCTTAAAAGAAAATAGTATTTAAATTTCATTATTTTCTCACCCTAAATATTATCATATATTGAATATGATTTTATAAAAAAAAATATAAATTTAACTGGAGTTGAATTTTTTTAAATTTTAATATTTATAAATACAAGCTCTATTAACCACCAAGATTTGACTTGATAGCTAGTACAACAATCTTCTTTCTTTCTCTGTAATTTTTTTTCTCCTCAATAATCAACAACAATGGCGAATCAAATACAAGCAACTGGTTTCACTGATGCTTCTGAGATAGAAGAACATGCCAAGAGTTCAATTGAAGAAGAAGAAGAATCAACATTCACTTTCGCTGGAGATCAGTATAATCAGTTACTGAATCTTATTCAACCAAAGCAACAGCAAGTTAATGAGATGATGGTTAATTCCAACAGACTGATCACTGAAAGTCTAAAGCCTCAATATGTTGCTAATTCTGGTGGTGTTGTTTACTCTATTACTGCATCTGTTCTTAATTCACAACAATGAATCATTGATACAAGAGCTACAGATCACATTACACGTGTCTTTCAATTTCTCACAAACTGCAGACCTGTTGAGAATTTTACAGAGAAGATGCAAACAATCAAAGTTCTTCAGTTACACATATTGGAGATATTGTGTTTGAAGGTAAATTTACTTCATACAATGTGCTTTATATACCTAGCATTTCTTACAATTTGATTGCTGTCAGCAAATTGACAAAGCATTCTAATTATCAATTAACATTTTCTTCTTCTTAATGCTTAATACAGGATATGAACAACTGGAAGATGATTGGTATAGCTAAACATAATGGAGGTCTCTATAATCTGGTGCAGCCTCTTCCAAACCTTGCTTCTTCCATCAATTTAGTTACTACTCTTGAAGAACACAATCTCTGGCACTTTAGACTTGGACACCCTTCCAATAAAAGTTTTAAGCCTCATTAAACAAGTATCACCTTCAATTTCTGCTCCTTCTAATAATGTCTGTGAAATTTGTCCAATAGCTAAACAAAAGAAATTAAGTTTTCCATTGAGTCAATCACATTCAGAACATTGTTTTGACCTCATTCATGTAGATATATGGGGTCCTTTCAGTCATTATGTAGATGGTCATCGTTTCTTTCTTACCATTGTAAATGATCATTCTCGTTTTACTTGGTTGTATCTCATGAAGAATAAATCAGAAGCTCGTTCTTTACTGCAACAATTTTGTGCCCTTATTTTTGTTCAATTTAAAAAAAAAATCAAAATTATTAGGTCAGAAAATTGATTAGAATTTCAAATGTCATCTTTATATACCGATAAAGGTATACAACACCAAACATCGTGTGTTGAGACTCCTCAACAAAATAGCATTGTTGAGAGGAAACATCAGCACATATTGAATATAGCTAGATCTCTCTTGTTCCAAAGTAAACTCCCTATTTCATTATGGACACATACTGTTACACATGTTGTCCATTTATTGAATAGGCTACCTACTCCCATTTTACAAAATAAAACTCCTTTTTAAATCCTTTACTCTAAAAAACCATATTAGTCCAACCTTAGTCTTTGGTTGTCTAGCCTTTGCCTCTACTCTTGAAAGTCAAAGAAATAAGTTCACACTTAGAGCAACTAAATGTGTCTTCTTAGGTTTTAAACCTGGAGTGAAAGGCTGTAAGCTTTTTGACTTAATCTCAAACAAATTCTTTGTATATAGACATGCCATTTTCCATGAAAACAGTTTTTCCTTACAAGAAAGACATACATGAATCACAAGATTTTGCTTTACCTACTACAAATCATCCTAGCCCAACTGTAATTTTTGATTCACTTTGTCCATCACCTGTTAACACAGTCCCACCTATTAACTCAGACCCTACATATCAAACAAATCCTATTTTACAACCTACCTCAGCTATATAACCTATTAACCAACATACTACCAACCCTTTTACCTTGCCAAACCCGAGAAAATCCACCAGATTAAGATGTACTCCATCATATTTGAGAGACTATCACCGTAATTTAGTCTCTAACAATCATGATTCCAGAAGTTTATAAGTCCTTGCTGAACCTCATCAATTGTCTTCGGTACTGAGTTACAATGCTTTATCTGCAGCACACAAAGCATTCTCAGTGCAGATAATGATGCATAAAAGAGCCAAAAACTTATAACCAAGCAGAAAAGGATCCAAAGTGGCAAGAAGCCATGAATGCTGAGATCAAGGCTCTTGAAGACAATCATACTTGGGAGTTGGCAGAATTACCAGCAGGCAAAGTTCCCATTGGATGTAAATGGTTGTTTCGAATTAAATACAAGTCAGATGGATCCATAGAGAGGTACAAATCACGTTTAGTGGCCAAGGTCTATACTCAAAAGAGGGAGTTGATTTTACTGACACATTATCACCTGTGACAAAAATCACAACAATTAGAACTTTATTGGCAATTGCAGCAGCTAAAGGATGGATTTTACAGCAATTAGACGTAAATAATGCCTTATTGCATGGAGATTTACATGAAGAGGTGTATATGACTCTTCCACAAGGCTTCAAAGCTTCTAATTCTAATCAAGTTTGCAAGTTAACCAAGTTCCTATATGGTCTAAAGCAGGCCAGTAGACAATGGAACCTCAAACTCACTTCAACCTTATTGCAAAAAGGATACTCTCAAAGCTCAGCTGATAGTTCTTTATTTGTTAAAGCCTGCACAAAGTCATTCACAGCATTGCTGATATATGTAGATGATGTAATAATTGCAAGTGATGACTCTGCTGAAGTTTCTTCTATTAAGGCATATCTGCATGAAGTCTTTAAAATCAAAGAGTTAGGTTCTTTGAAGTTCTTTCTTGGTTTTAAAGTCAGTAGAAGCTCCAAAGGAATTCACTTATATCAAAGAAAATATACACTTGAGCCACTGAATGATATTGGTTTTTTGGGTTGCAAGCCTGGACAAAATCCCATGCTCCCAAATGTTAAATTCTCCATAGACTCTCCATCTCTTTCAGATATTTCTTCTTACAGAAGATTAGTGGGATAACTTTTATACCTTACAAACACCAGGCCAGATATCTGTCATGCAGTCCAGGGGCTTTCTCAATATCTGGATAAGCCAACACAGGATCATCTTGCTGAAGGGTCTCCTGCACAAGGACTCTTCTACTCAGTCACATCTTCACTCAAGCTTCAAGGTTTTTCAGATGCTGACTGGGCTTCTTGTCCAATTACAAGGAAATCTACTACTGGCTATTGTGTTTTTCTTGGCAGTTCCTTAATCTCTTGGAAATCCAAGAAACAAACTACAACATCTCGTTCTTCTTCAGAGGCAGAATACAGAGCATTAGCATTCACTGCTTGTGAGTTGCAATGGCTGAAATACTTGCTGACAGATCTTAGAGTTCCTCGTCCAAATGCTTGTTTGTTGTTTTGTGATAGCCAATCAGCTATGCATATTGTCCATAATCCTGTGTTTTATGAGAGGACAAAACAGATAGAAATTGATTGTCATTTGGTGAGAGAAAAATTGCAGCAGGGACTCCTTTGCCTCATGCCTTTAATATCCAAAGAACAAATAGCAGATTTGTTCACTAAACCTCAGCATCTTCTATCTTTCAAGAATTTCATTTCCAAGCTTGGAGTGTTAAGCATACACACTCCAGCTTGAGGGGGGTGATGAAGTTGTTTCACGTTGACTTTATTTATAGTAGCAGTTAGTCAAATAGATAAATTGTTACAGCTGTCTTTTTGTTATTCTTTTCTCTTTCTTCAACTGGTTCACGTGTTCCTTTCATTTCAGCTATCTTATGTACATATAAATAGATCGGATGCTTAGCTCATGTATTGATTCATTCATAAATATAATCAAACATTTTCTTCTCAATTTGTTTTCCTTATCAATGTTCCCAAATCTGAAGAGTAGAAAAAGATATGGAAGATCTAGCAAGAAGATGAGCTTATATATTGTCTTGTCTTCTTACCCACTCAACAAAAATATCATTCTTGCTTCTTAACAATTCTTTAGCTTCCTAAACAATCATCCTAAGCTCTGAGACATCCAAACTTTGAGAAGATAAGGCTTGAAAGATATCGAGAGCATCTGTTACGATGATTCCAGTGCCCAATAAATTTTCCTTTGCCTATACTAGAGCATTTCTTATTGCAACAGCTTCCATGATGGCAGGAGCTAAGCATCCAAGCACGTACCCAGAGATAGCAAATAAGAAATCACTCTGTAAGTATTGTGAAAATTGGATTAATGACATACATCAAGAATATTCCTACTTCCTCATACAATGACATTCCTCGTGTAGGATTTATACCGTACTTATCAGTTAACTCATGACATAAATCAAGAAAAACAGATTTTGTTAAGAGAAAATCTTGATAACATCGAGTTTCATTTCCTTCTAATATTTCATGTATCAATCGATGACATGTTCATATCGAAATACGACATGGATTCTTATCAACATATTTCATATAATATAAAATAATGCACTTAGTTGTTATCTGATAAATAGTCATCCAATCATGAATATTTTCTTCTTGTTGATTCATCAAAGCTTGCAATTTATCTTTTTCTTTGTCATGCTCATCAAGCACATAGCTGTGAACATTTGACATCAAATATGAAATATCCCATAGCTCCATCAAACAATAAAAATAAAATAAAAAGTCATATAATATCTTTAATAAAAATAATAATGACAAAAATATTGATAAGAAAAATATTGAAGATAATCCATACAAAATTACATTGATAAAATGATAAGATAAATAGAAAAAAAAAAATCTAGCCAATGATAAGACTACAAACAACTAGCAATGAATATGGGCTCTTTCCCTCTGACTCCGTTATTGTCATGACAAAAAAAAACAATTATCTCATATCTTTCTTGATAAAAAAGTTAGATGCATAAAAATATAATGGACTTGAGGTTTCAATTTCAGGTATCCTCTTAAGCATATCTATACATTCTTTAATTGTTGGTTCATGTTGCATAGTCCTAAAAGATTTAGTATCATTCTTATTAATAAGCATAGCTATGAGAGAACATATATTCTCTTTCAATGATGATGCCATCGAGTTTTTTTCTTTCGTCATCTTATTACTAGTTCCTTCAAATTTTCTTTTCTTAAAAGATGAAGATAGAAATTTGATGTAGCCATGTTCAAGTTCCTCTATATTTCTTCCTGCTATGTCATTGCCATCGACTCTTTCAAATTCAACATCAATTCTTTCATTTTCATTTTCACTCACATCTAATGATTCATCATCAACTTCATTTTCAATGTTTAAGGTATCAATATGACAATGTGTCCTTGCTCTCTCACCAATTATAGTAATGCCGAGCATCATAGCGATACCATATTAATGATAAATCTTTATTCTTAAATTTATTATTTTCTTTATTCATCTGTAATATTATCAATATTAGAAATTAGTGCTAATTCAAACAATTACTATGAATTAGAAAATAACAAACATAAAAAAAATATATAAAGATTCTTATTACCTGTATTCTTTCGTTCCACCAATCGTCATAGGCAATGATTGTTTTTCTCAAATCATCCCAACCTAAACTTGCCTCCCTGGCATCAATTGCTTAAAAAAGGTCCAATCTTTCTTCATGGCATCCCAATGATTTTTCATTTGTTTTCTATTATAGTTATTACCATTTTTTTCATTGAATGCCTTGACCAAATTGTTCCATCAAGAGAAGATAAATGGCTGTTTGGCCCATTTCCTTTTCTAATTTCTTCTTCTCAAAGTTTAATAAAACTAAGATGAAGTGAGTCATCCCATTTTGCCTATACTTGCGATTGCATTGTCTTTTTTTTTTTTTGTATTTTTATCCATCTAAAATTTTGAAGTAAAAGCCAACAAAAATAAATATACAAGATAAGAAACCAAATAAGACAATCAATTTACTTTACTTGGACAAGTAAATCCGTATATTATATATAAATATATATTAATAAAAATTTGCAAGATTAAATCAGCTGAAATAGTTCAGCTGGTCATTTATTACTCTCAATTGAGAGGGCAGAAGTTTGATCATCGTAAAATCATATTTCGGAGTTAGCATTCGAAGAAAAAAAAATTGCAAGACTCTCATACCTGCTACTGTTACATTGCAGAATAACATCACCATAAAAGCCAAGATAAACTTACACTATATGCATATATTATATATTAATAAAACTTTTTAAGACTTTCTCACGCATGCTATTGTTAAAGTAGCACAACGTCACCATCAAAGCCAAGATAAAATAGCACTATATATATATTATATTAATATTTTTTTTTTTGACTTTATACGTGCAACTGTTACAGAGCACCACTTCACCATTAAATCCAATTTATGGCTGCGCTTGATGCCACAGCCGCATCACCCTGAATTGATTTTATAGTTAATGATTTTGGTGTCTTCATTAGTCAATTATACAGTTAGAGATAATTATTGATTGATGGCTAAAAGAAAAAAAAAATATAAATCCTATAATCAATCCTTGAGTTACAGCAGCTGTCCTATAAACTCTAATAAAGTGTAGTTATACTTTCTTTTTTCAACGTAATAATAACAAAATTTTAGAAAATAATAATAATGTTTTTTACAATTCAAGATATCCCATATTATACCATCATAGATAATAGCAATTGAAAGAAAAGAAATAGAGCATACCTTAAACAGTTCAAGAAGACGAGTATTGAAGACGCCAATAATTGAAAAATAAGGAAGAAGGGAAATTACAATGAAAATAGATTTTAAAATCAGTCATAAAAGAAAAACCCTAAGAAAAATTTTTTTAAATAAAGGTATTAATAAATTTTAAAAATAAAATAAAATAAAAATAAGACAATAAATTATTTAATTAAACTAGCTTATAAATAAGATGTTTATAAATATTAAAATTCTAAACTACTCTCTCCTAATTTATTTTTTTTTAATTTATAAACTTATAAAAATATATAAATAAATATGTTAACTTAAATTTAAAATTTAAAAGCTGATTTCATTAATTTATTAGCCGTTTATTATAGGAGAGTTATTTGTTTGTATTTTAAGATTAAGTTAAACAGAGTGAAGATGAGTATGTCTTTGTTCTTCTCCGTTGGTGCACTGTGTACAGCTCTTTATATTTCCATTGTTTGTTAATGCTATTTTTAGTTATTGATAAGAAAAAAAAAAAGGCAATGCAATACAGTAGTTTATCAAAACACAATTCCAAAAAGAAAAAAAAATAATGAAATAAAAATGTTTGAACCTTCCTACGTAAGATACTTAAGAACCAAAACGGCAGTGTTTAATAACTGTTTTACAAAGTCTTCGGCCTTCGCCAGCTAATAAATATTCCACCTGGCACCCGACAAGTGTAAAACGGTACCGTTTTAACAGCGATGGCTTCCCAGTCTCGAAAGGGCGGAGTTTCGCCGCCGGAGAAGCGAGCACCGAAATCTCAAGCAGATTCCACAATCATCGCCAAGCTCACAAACTCCCAAATGGTTTCGAAAGGCAAGCAAATTGCTAGCGACTCCATTTTCGTCTCCAAGAAACTCCTCCGGAGCACCGGAAAAGCCGCGTGGATTGCCGGAACTACCTTCTTAATCCTGGTTGTGCCTCTTATTATCGAGATGGATCGCGAGCAGCAATTAAATGAGCTCGAGATCCAGCAGCAAAGCCTTCTCGGAGCTCCTCCGCCTGCTGGCCTGCCACAAAAGTAAAACACAAAACGGAAGCGTTCGGGTCAGGTTAGGGATACTTTAAAAATCAAATTAATAATCTTTATGTGATTTGTAATAGAAATTAAGGATTTTGAGCTACAATAATCTTTAGGTTTTGATTGAAATGATTAAATTGAAATGGATTTCAGTGATTGATTATATGCTGTTCTAAGTATTATTATGGTTAATTTATGTGAAGCTCAGGGTTGCTTGTTATTGTATGAATGCTTGAAGATATCTGCTTGTTATTTGTTCAACAGAAAACACTTAATCTAGATGTAATTTAGAAGTTAAACATATGACTCATTGAATTGGAAACTTCAATACATTGGCAAAAAGATGATTGAAATTTGTGTCAATATTCTGGATAACAGAACAATAGGTAAGTGGTAATTTCAGTTGATGATTTTCTTTTGTTTATTCAACTAATTCTCGAACTTGAAATCTGCCATTGAATCAAAAGCTCATTAGTTGGTGGTGGGATTTTCAATTTATAAATTGAATAAGTCACTGGGAGATGTGGTTCCTTTTTTAAGTTTGAACAGGGCGAAGGTAAATTAGTTAACTTAGGGAATGCTGCTTGGAAGAAAAATTTTCTGTCCTGTATCAAGAATAATCTTGCTTGATGTGAAAGGGCAAACACAGACCAGACACACACTTGCATGTTTTTATTTTGAACTGTCCAGTTCTTTATTTTCTAGTAATATGGTTTTAATGGTTAAATAGTACCTTCTCAAAAGCTTTTGTTCAGGCTCTTCATTTGTTGTCTGTCAAGAATAGCTTAGGTCTCTAATTGAAATTCAATGCTGATATGGTGAAACATGAAGTGATAGTGGGCAAATTCAAGCAAGTGATCAGCTTTAGGATTTAGATCTAAGGAAGAACAAAAATGAAGGTTGGGGGAACTAAGCACTAAAAGAAAAGTTGAGAAATTAGAGGTTCCTGAAGTCTGAACAATGCCTGAGGCACTATAGTAGAAGCTACAATGTTTTAAAAAATATCAACCAACTTGAATACAATCAAAACATAATGGCACAAATACGGAATTTCAAAACGATCATATAAAAGACTGATTTTTCTTGATTTCCCAGAATATTCCTTTGTTACTCAAATTCTGATATACTTTAAGCAAATAGGAGGAAAGGAGAGTTATCTGAGTGTTGTTCTGCATTTGAACAGAAAATTAAGTCTTTATTTGAGAAACTTTTTGTGTTGTTCAAAATCCTTCCATCTTAGATGGAAAAATTGCACGAAATCTGGTAATTAGGCATGGTTCAAAGTGAACTATCAGAAATTTTAAGAAGTCTGAGAAATGAAGGCAGTAGAACAATCCATTTGATTCTAGATTTTGAATAATATATATATATATATATATTCTTCGTTTTAATAATTTCAGTTAAAGACAAAGTTGAAGGATCTGATCTTTGATTGATGCGGCTAGACAGCAACCCGCTTTTCCCCTGATAAAAATGTTTTGCGCAATAAAATAGTAAGTGGGAAAATTCCCCTAATTGGAGAATTGATAATTTGACTGCATATTAATTTTGCTAAATAATTATAAAATTTTTAAAATTTTATATATTATATTAGTTAATTTTTATATTTTTAATATTTAATTTTTATATTTTTTATTTTTAAATATTAAACTGTTTAGTCATTCTGTTAAAAATATTAGTCAACTATTTTAATATTATAAAATAATTAATTTACCTTTTCTTTTTATGTTTTTTTTATTATTTATTGAGTTATACTTATTTTTAATTTTATTTATATTTTTTATATAATTTATTTTAATTTTATAAATATTATTTAAAAATAATTTTAAATAATATGAATAATATTTTTTATTATTTTGCAGATAATTTATATATATTATTTATTTTAATTTTATGGATATTACTAAAAAAATAATTTTAAATAATATTAATAATATTTTTTATTATTTTATAGATAATTTATATATAAAATAAAATTAAAAATAAAATAAAATAAATAAATAATAAAGATAAATATATATAAAGAAAGAATAAATAAATAAATTATTTTATAATATTAAAGTAGTTGGTTAATAATTTTAGGACGTGAATATTGATAAAAAAAATTAAATAATTTAATTTTTAAAAATATAGAATGTGAAAATTAAATATTAAAATATAAAAATTAATTAATGTAATATATAAAATTTTAAAAATTTTATAATTATTTAACTTATTAATTTTGTCGTATCAACTTTTGAAAAATGAGTTCTATTCAATTTGTGTAAGCCAATTAAACTAATTGGAATTCACATCTTTAAAACTTTAACATTATGAAGATAAAGATGTGTTTTGTAAAATTATTTGTATTTTTTTTATAAAAAAAAATGGCGTTGTGATTAAAAGGAAAATAGAAACTTTATTGGCCTGTCTTGCTTAACTATTAAGGATTAAAATTATTTGCAAATTGCAATCTTTATGCAAAAAGTCAAAAGAGTTTTGGCAGTAGAAAAGAGTTCAACGATCAAAATGAGTGTATCATGCATGTTTAAGCGCTGTTCACATCAGAATTAATTGGACTAAGTGCGGTCTACTCGATTTATGAGTTGGAAGAGGCAAGAATTGAAAGAATTGAAATAAAATTAATTAATTTTTAATGTGTCTATCGATTTCAAACTGAATTAATAATTTTAATTTGAACTTGTAACTTCAATGTTTTGAAAGTTCTTTCAGAGTTACTAGATTATAACTTATTGATTCAACAATATAATAATTTTCTTCATCATAGGAAATAATTTCAGTTTTGAAATTTTAGCCTTTTATGGATATTGATATAACTAAGGTTTTAATAATTATCTGCCTTTCAAAAAATTAAAATTAGGTTATAAATAATAAATTTAAATTTCCAAACTCAATTCATTGGAATTATCAGATAATATCGTAGCTCAACAAAGAATTATTATCAGATAACATAAAATGAAAAGAAAAAATGACACCTGGAAAGATAAGACTACTCTGCAAGACAATCGATTGAAATTTCAGTTCAACAATTATGCTTGCAGTAAAGCAGCGGCTGCACATGTCTAACCAAGGAGTGCCTCAACATCAGAAACTTAGCACCATATTCTAATCTACAATTTCAAGTGCATTTTCTTTTTTCTTTTCTTTTCTTTTTTTCAAACTTATCTTGGCTTCTTTGAATTATATAAAATTATCATATCTTTATTATGAGTTGTATTTGGTCACTATTTTATATGTGTCTATCTTCTTTCTTCTAAAATTATTACATAAATAAAACAAATAAAAAACCAATAAATAATCATCCAGTGGGTTTGGCAAGCAATATGAACAATAATAAAATGTATGAATTATTATGATTCATTTTAGTATTGGAAAGGAACTGGAAAAGAAAGTGACATAAATGATAAATCCCTTACTGTCCCCAATTAAATTCTTGCCATAACTTCGCCTTTTTGTTCTTTTCTTTTTCCTGTTTTTCTTTTTTTTTTTTCCTTCTAAAAACTAGACCCACCACCAACACTAGAATCTTGAAACACCCACAAATAATTGTAATCTGCACAAAATTATAAGAACAAATTTCCATGTATATATATATATATTTATATAAAAATTTTCAAGAGTTTTTTTTTCTTCATTACAATATGAAAGCTGGTATAAAAAGGGTAAAGAAAAGATATTTAAACGATCAATTCCAGCTAGTATGCTTACTCTTCTGCTTCTCCAAAACAGACTTAATAAACAACAAACAGGCAATTAGAAATCCCAAAGCTGCTATTCCTCCAACTGCAATGGCCACGGTCCTTTGTGTGTGTTGCTTTGTCCCTGCTACTTCTGCAAAACCCCATCAATAGCATTAAAATTTCTTACCTAATCACTCCATAAACCAACCCCACCTATCTACCTATATATATTTTTTAATATTTTAGTTCCAAGTGATATTTGAATTCACAATAAGGAGTCAGATACTATATTATACTAAGTATTTTTTCAGATTAATTAGACCTGGGCAAGGTTCAAATTTTATAAGAGATGATTACTAGGAATGCTAAACTAAAACTCATTAGTATAAAAAGATTAATTCTTCACTGCTAAAAACAACAAAACATTTGTATTTTATTGAACTTAACTAAACTGAAATATATAATAAGATATATATTGTATAGCATATGATATGAAAAGAGGGTGCAGAGAGAGAGAGAGAGATTTACCTGATGCTGAATTAATATTGGGTACTCCTTTAGGGTAATAGCTATAGCTAATAAAGCACTTATGGAGATACACTTGCCCAGAAATTGAGTAACCACACTGGTTTTTCACATTCTCTACAGCACTTTTCAAACAATTCCCACAATCCCCACTTGACAAATCACCTTCACATTGGCCCAAAACAAACACTGTCTGGTAATTCCCTGTGTAAAACCCATTTTTTAGACCATTCATCAATGAATCAAAGGCTGCACTTCTCATCTCATCAAACCCATTTCCACTAGCCTGAATGGACCCACAAACTTTGTATAGCAATTGTGACCCAGAAGTCTGCTTAAATCCAACAATCTCATACCTAAGATAACACCCAGTTAATTGAACTCTGGCTGCTATGACTTCGCCACAAATTTTTTTAGCCATTTCTGGGGTTTTGCTTACACATGTGTAGCACTGAGCAGTTGTGAGATCTCCTCTGCATTGGTATAGTCCCCTAATGGCATTTTGACCATCCCCAGAAGTTGTTGTGAAGAAACCTTTCTGTGATGATTGTGAAACCAAAGAAGCGAAGAGATTTTTCAAGTTCTGAGAGTAGATCCCAGATGGGTCTTGGAATTTTTGCTCTGCACAACCTTTAAATACCAAATTTGTGTAATCTGCAGCACTAATTGGTAACACAAACAACCCAAAAATTGTAATCAAAGCCAGAGAAACAGCAACAACAGAGGAAAGAAGAAATCTTGTTGGTAAATCCATATGTGAATTTGAATGAATTATTGGTTCAAGCCATGAAAGGGGGGTTTTAAAGCAATAGTAAGGGAAAATCCAGAGATGGTTTTTGTCTGAAATCGAGAAAGTGAAAGTGGGTTCAGTTATATTGGGCGGTCTGAACTTGGGGTGTTTTTGTTGTGTTGTTTACTTGTTTTGTAACTTTCTCTGCGTTTAATTAATTGCTTTGCACTAACTCAATAGTTAGAACTGTAATCATTAAAAGCAACTACAGATTACTGACCAAGATTGGGTGATATAATTCTAATTCCCACAATGAAGGTGATTAAATTAAAGTAGTTTGTTGATCATGAGAAGTTACTGTAATCTAAAAGAGGAAAATGATCAGATCTGATTCTGCGGCAGTGAAGATTTTGGATTTTGACCTGTACTACTATTTGACTGAAAGCAATGGTCATAAAAAATTAGCCACCTGCCTCTCACACTCATGGCGTGAGCTATATATATTCTTCAATTGCCAAACAAAATGGGTTCTGCTTATTCTTCTTTTCACACAAACTACTACTAATATTTTATGTTCCCAGATTTCTTCAATGGGCTTGGGATGAGAAGGCTCTGTGGGCTCCAAGCTTGCATAAAAAGAAAAAGAAAAGACGAATCATCAATCAAAGGATAAGTTTGGATGGTTTGCGAAAATATTCAATGATAAAGGGCCAGAGATATGGAGTTTTAAGGAATAACTGGAATTGGATAATGAAAAGAAGAAGAGATCAATAAAGTAATAAAAAATCATTGTTGATTTTTAGAGAATTGGTTTGGTTGATAATGATTAATTGATTACCTCTGTGATTGTGAGAGCAAAGTCTATGACCCGAAGGATTTTACGATGAGCGCTGCTGGCAAGGAGAGAGATTGACATTGTGGTGTTGGGCTTTGATACATCAGATCCAAATTTAACCCTGTGAGGGCCATTGAAGAGCTCCCCAACCCCAAGATTTTCCAAATGTCAATGCTATTTATATTCTTTTTGAAATGAGAAATTTACTCGAATTACAGAAAAAAAATCCCTATTTTTTTTTTGTTAAACTTTTCGAGCAATAATCAAAGAGATATATCATTAAACATACATAAGAAATACAAAGAAACTAGGGATTTTTTAAAAAATACTCTAAAAAATAAAAATATTTCCAACAATACCACATTGTCAATTTTAATTTCAAAAATATATATATTTTTAACTTTTAATGTCAAAAATATCTATTTTCATATATATATTTTTGGCATATATTTAGTATATTAAATATATACTCTATTTTTAAAAATATATATTAAATATATATTAAGTTATACTAAAAACATGATATATTTTTAAAAGAATTAAAAAATACGCTATAAAGTGTAATTTTGTCGAGAAACTAAATATAAGTGGGTTCAAGCCCTTGAAGTACAAAAGCCAATAACTGGCTAATGCATGATAGAACATGAACATTAAAAGAGGATCTAATAAATTAATACAACGAAATAAGCTTCCCAGAAGAGGATTGCTACTATAAAATCTTTGTCCTGAAAAATAACTCATGGAAGCTAGCAGCAATGAGAACCCTGTAAGGGGGTAAGCGAGGTAAGAGGTCCAAATACAGGACCAAAACAAAACTTTCTCTACTATGAAGAGAAGCACACTTATGGTGATTAAGATTATACGAAAAAGCCAAATAAAACTCAAATTCAAACTGTGAATGCTCTGCATAAGATATATAGCTTTAAAAATCCATGATAAATAGTAGATAGGATTTGAAACCTCTTTCAAATAGAAAAGCCGATGGAAAGAAGTAAATTATCCTCACACAGTTCCCAAAATCCAGCAAAAACGCCACAAAATAAATAATTTGAATATGTCCGCAAGACTGTATGATAATAGTCCAAACCAAACTTGAAAATAAGCATCACTGAAGAAAAATAAAAATACTAATAAGTAGGATCTTTTGAAAGGACCTTAAAAAAAAAAAAAGTAAGATTAGAGACAGCCAGTGATGGAACCAACCCCTTAAAAAGAGGGGTAAAATTTATCTTCAATACATGTAAGAAGGAGATGAAGGTTGAAGGGGTTGGGCCTCCACCTCTACTGCTTCGGCCGGCAAAAATTTACTTTAAAAATATATATCGGTAATCGATTAGAAAATCGTCGTCCTCTATTCAATTTTATCTGATCCTGCCCCCGGAGACCGCCCTCCAAACATAACAAAAAGCCACCTAGGGACATATCTAAATGAAAATACTGAATAGCACATTAATATAGAGCACTTCTACTATATTTAAAAAGAATAAATAAGGATTCAGGCAGCCACAGACCTAGATTTAAGAACAAAAAAGAACTAATTTTACACATATAACAAAAAAAAAATACACATATAATTAATTAAAATAAAGTCTCACATGAAAAATTCAACCACCAATTAGTTTGATTTTATTCTCTTATATTCTATCTTGAAATTGATGGTCATATGTCAAACAAAAGTAATCAGTTTATATACTAAAAATTCAATTCAAAATTTTATAATATTTATTAAGAGTTAAATAATTATTTAAAAATAAATAAATTTATATAAAATTGATTTTTCATTATTGCATTTACATAGGTTTCGGTTAAAATTTTTAGATATCGATATATATAATATATTATATATAATACATGTAATATAAAAAGATATATATTATATATTAAAATTTGAAATAATAAAAAACAAAATATTTAAAGAAAAGTTAAAACTAGCAATAAGTGCAAGCTCACAACAATCAAAAGTTAGGAATGATTTTAGATTAAATATTTTAATTAATATTTAAAATTTATATAAGAATTAAACAAATTTCTGGTTTTGTTTGAAGAGATTCATAAAAAACTGAATATTTTAATTTAATATGCTCTAATTATTTTATATGTAGATAATTAACTTAATTTATTTTATTTTTTAATTATTTAAATCTTGCAGTCATTAATTATTTAAAACTTTATTAGGATGTTATGTAATTTGCTGCTAAACTAAATTATGTTAAATTTTGTAGAATAATTTTTTTATGTACTCTGAGTTTATTTATATTTTATATTAAAATAATTAATTTTTTTAAAATATGAAAATTAATAAAAATAAAATTAATTTAAATAGAGTTATTTTAAGTACAAGCTTGAGTTTGGACCGAACCGGACCGGTTAGCTGTTTCACCTCATTTTAACCCTTGTTTTGGCCCTTCATTTCACAGTCCTCGCTTCGCTTTACTACTCTTTACACTCTCATCCGGTAAGCCTATTTTTTGAAATTTCTCTCTGCGACTCTCTGATTTTTCTATAAAACGATTCAAATTCTTCTCTATGATCAGAAGCTATTTCTCTGTTTCTACTCTGCTTTTATAATTTTTAGGCTTTTTGTTGTTGTATGAGGAAGTACATTGTGCTTATTCGGTTATTTCATTTCTTTATTTCATCTTTGATTCCTTACATTTTCTCGGAAACCAAACAGAAATTAAAAGAAAAAATTTCCTTATACAATAACCCGGTTAGCTGTTTCACCTCATTTTAACCCTTGTTTTGGCCCTTCATTTCACAGTCTTCGCTTCGTAAGCCTATTTTTTGAAATTTCTCTCTGCAACTCTCTGATTTTTCTATAAAACGATTCAAATTCTTCTCTATGATCGGAAGCTATTTCTCTGTTTCTACTCTGCTTTTATAATTTTTAGGCTTTTTGTTGTTGTATGAGGAAGTACATTGTGCTTATTCGGTTATTTTTTATTGTATAAGGAAGTTTTTTCTTTTAATATCTGTTTGGTTTCCGAGAAAATGTAAGGAATCAAATATGAAATAAAGAAATGAAATCGCATGAGGATAACGAAGTCTTTTTTTTAGCTTCAATAGATAGGTTTAAGTTTAATGGATGCTCTTTCCCTATTTTTTGTTCTATGAAGTTATTATTTGTTTTCTAGTTTTGTTGTTTGCATTAAGTTTTCTTGGTTTTGCATCAAGTTATTATTTGTTTTCTAGTTTTGTTGCTTGCATCAAGTTTTCTTGGTTTTTCTTGACTGTTTGAATTGATTTTGTGTGATATGATATCTTTCGGTTAATTTCTCTTAATATATACTTTCTTATATGCTTTCTCGATTATTGAAGAATCTAATGTATGCCATATTATATCTCACATTTTTGTTTATTTTACTTGCAAATGTGCTTCTTTTTTTTTGGTTCTTGTTTTACGAAGTTGGTTATGGTCATGCTTTGTTTTTTAAGTGTCTTAAAAGTTTCGAGTCAGCCTTCTATCTGTTTCCAATAAAGCATCTTCTTATTAAGCATTTACTGCTTTTTTGGCGTTTGAAATGTAAGAAAATTGACTGACAGAAACCGATTTCTTGGTTAAATGAACTTTATGTCGTTTTCGAGAAAATGGGCTCCTTTTAGAAAATGAGGTTTGTAAATCTAGTGGAGCTTCAGTTATGTTCCTTTTTCAATAGGTCGTCGGAGATTTAACTGGTGCCTATATTAAATGGATGGGTTTGTTTGACTTGGTGTTTTCTTTTCTTTTGTATGTTTTTTAAGGATTTGGGGGTGGGGGTGTTAATCAGATGGTTTTAACTGTGATTTTCTTAACCTTCTGCAGATTTTTTCCTCTCATTTGGCTGTCTTTTGTATTAGGTGCTTGAGCGATAGAGTTAAAATGCATAATTTTGTCTTTTGCTACATTTTTATTTTCTTTTACTGCATTCAATTTGAATGCTGTAAACTGTAGTTTATTTGATAATTATCTGCTAGGCGCCTTATAATTCTACCTGAAAAAAAGGTGCATTTGGACTTCAATCTGCATTCTGCTGACAATTTAGGCACTTCTGATTGTTCAGAGCTTCTTGCAAGTGTAGTTATTGTTCACTAATGGCTCCAAATCCCAAAGTTACAAAGGCCTTTCGGGCCATGAAGGCTATTGGCATAACTGAAGATAAAGTTAAACCAGTTTTAAAAAAAACTTCTAAAATTATATGACAAGAATTGGGAACTTATTGAAGAAGAAAATTATAGAGTTCTTGCAGATGCCATATTTGATGATGATGATCCGAAGGTACAATTCCCTTTTATGTTTCCTATATTTCAATTTTTTTTCTTCTGTTTATCCTGACTATGTTTGTTTGGTATTAATCTTTTCTATCAGGTGTCAGAGGATAAAGAGAATGCTAATGTAAGTGATGGTGTATTTTATGTTTCTTCTTCTTTAATTGTGCCTGCATCTGATGAATCTGTTCTTAACTAGCAGGAAGCAAATTTTGGCGAAGAAGCTGAGGTGCATATGAGCCTGAACGACCATTAAAACGATTGCGGTTAAGAGGGCAAGAAGTGCAGGCTTCTTCACCTCTTAATAACTGCAGTCCCGTGGCAGGTGGAACTTCATTGAAAAAGCCCAAATTGGAGGATGAAGAGCAGCTAGGCAAGAATTCTCTGCAGCAATCACCAGATTTGAGGAAGTCACAATGTGGGCCTGTTCCACCTCAGAATCATGCTAAAAACATGGGAAAGCAACCAGCTTCACCTATTCGTTTGGCAGGACAAGCAAACTCTAACTCATCATTGGAAAGAACTCTTCCTTCTGATTCTCAGCCACCTCAGGTACGACATTCATATGAGGGAAAAGAACCTATGTTACCTCAGGTTTCTCCTAGAGAGAAGTGATGTACTGCTGAGAGGCCATCTCATGCATTGCGAATCAAAGAACACATAAGTGATCCAGGCAATGTACAATTGCCCAGTCAAAAAGTACCCGATTCTTGTGCTTTGCTCATTCCTAAAGATGAGCCGTTTACTGGCGATTTTCCTCCTGATAACTCACCGCGTTATGCAGCTCCTATTGCAGTGTTCCAACCAGGTAAATCAATTTTTTCAGTGGAATCAATTCTGAGGGTATCTTTTTTACTTTCACTTATTCATACGTTATTATGATGTTGATTCAGTCTGTTACCTCCACTGTTGTGAAGGTTACATCTGCAATGATGCCTCTGTTATGGGCTTATTCTTATTCTCTTCTTTTAAAATTGTTAAATGGTTGAACTGTAAATTACACCTTTTTCAATTTTTGCAGATTCATTGGGTAAAGAAGATAATTTAGCTAGTGGTGTTTCATCGGGAGAGCCAGATGATCAGGAGCCTCCAGTATCATCAAATGAGACAAGAACTAACTCTGAGCTTGCAGCTGTTCTTGAGAAATCTCCTGCTATCTTGGAGATTGCCTCCTCATCACTGGGAGAGGTGAAGATTTCTTTGAGCTGCAACTCTATGATTGGAAGACCAAATTTTCATATGCCTAGTCAAGATGAACTTCTGAAATCAATGCAGGAGAAATGTCTCCGGTCATTTAAAATTTTTGATCCTAACTTTTCTGTCATGCAAATGCTGAAAGATATGTGTGACTGCTTCCTCGAATTGGCAACTGATTCCTCTCATGAATCGCAGGAGAGTTCACTGAATGTAACACCAACTGTCAGTGCATTGAAGAAGTCAGCTGCTTTGGGTATTGGGGGAATGGGAGCAAGTAATTTTATACCAATTGGATCAGTTGATATCATTTGCTTTTCTCAGATGGCTGCATCTCAAATTCCAAAGCAATTACGACCTTTCAGTTCGGACACAGAAAGTAATAGAGGAAAAGAATTTAGTGACCCTGAGTCACGAAGTTTGGTGGTGGTTCCACAGTATCAGCTCACTTCTGAGGAGCTAAGATCTCTTCATGATTTTAATGACATAACTAAGGGAGAAGAAATAGTTGAGATTTCATGGTTAAATGAAATCAACAACGAGTGCCCTACATCTTTTTACTACATACCTCGGAATCTGGTTTTTCAAAATGCTCTTGTGAAATTCACTCTTTCTCAAATCGGTGCTGGAGATTGCTGTCCTACTTGTGTTGGTGATTGCCTATCTTCAACCACAGTTTCTGTTTGTGCCGGGAAACTGGGCACCAGTTTGCATATACATCAGAAGGCCTCATCAGGGAGGATTTCCTAGAAGACTGTATCTCTATGACCTGTAATCCTCAACAACAATGCCTCTCCTATTGTAAAGCTTGTCCTCTTGAAGGATCAAAAAATGATGAGATCTTGGAACCTTGCAAGGGCCACTTGCAGAGGAAATATATAAAAGAATGTTGGAGTAAATGTGCCTGCCATAAGCAGTGTAGCAATAGGGTTGTGCAGCGAGGTATAAGGTGCAAACTGCAGGTATGAATCTGGACCTACATTCTAGAGTTTTTTCACTTATGGAATATTTGAGAAGTTCTAGTGATTGATGACTCTGATCATGTAATCTTTTTATGAATCTATATTTCTGTGCTGTTTAAAATTTATAATGTTCAAATGCATAACGATTATTCATAAAAAAATCTGCTTTTGCATTGCCCTTTTGTCAGTTCCATGTGCAACTGGTTGTAATAACTGATTGTGTGCAATCTGGTTTTCTTTACACCTGAAGGAAAGGGATGGGGTCTCAGAACCCTAGAAAAGCTGTCAAAAGGGGCCTTTGTGTGTGAGTTTGTTGGGGAAATATTAACCAACAAGGAATTGCACAAGAGAAATATGCAAAGGACAAGGGGCACTAGTCATGATCGGCATACTTATCCAGTTCTATTAGATGCATATTGGTGCTTGAAAGAAGCTTTGAAGGAAGAAGAAGCCCTTTGTTTGGATGCAACATTCTATGGGAATGTTGCTTGGTTTATCAATCATAGGTAACTCTGTATGCCCTGTGGCAGTACTTGTTCTGTTTCTGCATTTCAAATGTTAAATCAGTTTTCCCGTTTTGGTTTAAGGATTCGTTTTTATTGCTTTGCATACCCAGAAACAGGGGCTTCCCCAATTTGTTTTTATTTCAATTGTTAACTTTTCTTGCAGCTCTAATTGACCACTTCTGATTAAATTTTTTCTTGTGCTAGATGCCTTGATTCAAATTTGATTGAGATCCCAGTTGAGTTTGAGAGCCCTGATCATAATTATTATCACGTAGGACTTCTCCAATATGTATTTTGCATTCCTGTTATCTTTTCCAGTGATGCTGACTGGATAGACATTGTTCTGTTTTCAAGGGTAAAATGTCTTATATGGAATTAATTTTTATGTAGCTTGCCTTCTTCACAACAAGAGAAGTTAATGTCTTGGAAGAGCTAACCTGGGTAAGCAATACTAGTCTTATGATTCTTATTTTCAAATTTCTGCTTAGTTATGCATCTGTGGTTGCTGTTCGATCATCTTATTTAATTGTTTAACCATGGCATAAATGAAATGAGTTTTGAGTCATGTTTACCAAGTTATATCGTCTTAAATGCCTTGTTGTGAAAAGATGATTAAGCTTAAGTTTCATTTTGTGGTTCTATCACGAACTTTTAGTTTTTGTAAATCCATGTAGCAACTTTTAAAATTTTGCAATTATATCGCTGATCTTATTTCAGGTTAAATTAGGCTTGAATTTGTTGATTGTTTTTTTTTTTTTATTTGTGCAATCGATCCTCAACTTCTGTCATGTTGACATGAAATATTTTATTTAATTTTGCTACATGCTGTGTAACAAAATAAACAAATTTGAAGCTACAAAAATAGCAAATCAGACTCAATCTCACCTGAAATTGGACTGATGATGGAATTGCAAAAAAATAAAAAATTATTGCAGTGAGATTATCAAAATAAAATTGTGATAGAATGACAAAAAGCACTCAAATTTAAATTTTTTTTTAACATTAAGCCTTTAATAAATTTACGATATTAAATTTCAAGCTTCTGTTTAAATCATGGAGCTAATATGGCTGAATATTTCTGCCTTTTTGCCTTATGTTGGTTTTGTAGATTCTAAGTAATTGGGATTGAGCACTACTTGTTTGTTGCGGAGTAGATATCTAATGTGTTGGGTTTGCGCACACTCTCTAATATGTACTGTGATCTTTGGAGACATTCTGGTGGAAAGTCAATATTTTCTGATTGAATTTGCCTCAGACTCTGCATCTGTCACTTTTTTGTACTTGTGACAATACCATCGTGTCTCAGCTGGAACAATGTACTTGAAAACCTTCTAATGGTGTGATTAACCATATTGTGCATAATAGCAATAAGGACAATATTCATTAGGTTGTAGTGAACCATCAATTTAAGCACTTAGAAGCATATATCGTTATTTATTTTACCTGGTTAGACAATTGGCTACAGTAATCTGAAAAATGTGAAGCACAATACACTGCCTTGTAGCTGTAAGCTGGATCTGGAGAAAGCAAAATCTAGAATTGATAATCTCACATGGATATATTTGAAATCAGACTGATAGTCCTATCTGGAAATTTTCCCAAGTCAAATACTGTCTTATTATTTCAGATTTTTGTTCTTCTGAATATTGCTTAGCCACTGTCAAGTCTACTTTGAACTTAGCCATCAAACGTGCTGTTTGGTAGTCAGTATAACAAGAAATAGATTTTCAGCTACCTGTTTGATTTCACTCATTTAAAATGCCTTTTGTTTTGCAAGTTGTGTTTGAGTCCTAAACTTTTATGATATGGATGCTATCTGTATTGAACATTTGATTTTGAAAATATGCTTTTGTTCATGTGCATGAACATAAGCTGCTTATGTTATCCCCTATTCTGTGTCCTCTGCTTTGACAAATTTTATCTAGTGCAGATCTGTCACCAGTTACATGTATGTGTAACAATTCTTTGAGGATTCTTTTTGTCATTTTCTAAATCAATGTCTGCCTATCTCTAGGATTATGGCATCGACTTTGATGACAATGATCAACCTGTGGAGATATTTCGGTGCCTATGTGGCAGCAAGTTCTGCAGGAACATGAAACGTCCAAATAGTAAGTTGATTCTGACTCTTTATAACGTTTATGGTTGTTACATTTTGGAAGCTTCACCTTTTTTCTGAAAGTTATAATTCCGGTTTGAATGTGGTGTATACACAATTTCTGCTGGGAGTGTCTTGAATACTCTGATTCTATGGGAACATCAGAATTGTTTTGTGATGTTTCTGTTTTTTCGTACAACACCCCCAAATCCATTTTCTCATTTCCCCGTTACTAATTGCCAGCTGTCTGTGTGCAGGGTCCAAGTCTGCATTAAGATGACCAGAAACATGGAGGATTCTAATGTTTTGTTCTTTTGATCTCTTCTTTGCCAGAAGAGGAAAAGTTCATGGAGTGGATTTTATTGAACTTGTATTAGTTCTGGTAACAATGTTTTGAACTGGTGCATATAGGTTACCCTGTAAAACCAGGGAGCCGTTTTGTAATGCCTTAAAAATATGTTAGGATAGATGTACATAATGCCTGTCCATAACCAATTTACTTTATCTTGATGCTCAATCTCAGACAATCTAGCTTTTCGACATCGGGTCCTTTTTATCTTTTGGGGAAGGATGGGGGTGGGAACGGTGTATTTTGAATAGTGTAACACCTTTCTTCTACTATGCCTTTGCATTGTCCAATAACATGGAGTAACTATGTTAGACAGTGGGAGTTGTTATTTGAGCAACTTGCGTATTTTTCATCTTTTTGTGGTGTATTCTGGTGGATTAATTGTTCAATTTACAACCCACAGTTCGTTAACAGCTTGGAATGCTGTTTTTGCTGTCAATTTCGATCTGTGAATAGTAATGGAGTTGGTGAAGCCTGCTTTAGATGGAGAATGTTTTCTAACGACGCCATGGTTCTAAGGTCACTCTGGGTTGACTGAATATTATCATGCATGTTTACGTTTCAATTTTATCCTGATAATTGGGAGTGTTATAAATATGAAAAATTTTTATTAGTTAAAAATATTGCATATATCATGCATGTTTTTTCACAAATATTAATAAATAACATTTGAAAATTCATATGTTCGATGATAGTATAAAAGTTTGTTGGTTGATAGTTCACCAAATATGCCATTGAAGCCTCACCTGGTCTTAATGGTCTCTAAATTGAAAATGCTACTTCTATTGTTATAATAATTGCAGTAGAGACCTTACTAGCTTTGCCATAATTGAAAAACGAGTATCCAGATTCCAGACAGGAAGAAACAGTAGCCACCACACTCATTGGAACAAATCCCAGGTCTATGATTATGAAAATTGAATGACTCCAATAAATTATAGTATCTTCAGATCGCAAAAATTGTTTATCTAGTTCATTGAGTTTCATCATCAACTATATAATGACCAATATCATTCTGGTGTGATATCATTCTCTCCTTGTTCAGTAATTGAGTCCTAGCCTTGTTCAATAAAGATCTAGGAGACTTTGTGATTCTCTTTGCTTGCTGTTTCTTCTCATTGCTCATGAAAGGTAAGAGAGAACCATCTTCCTGCTGAACTTTGGGTTGGAAGAAGCGAACAGTGACATCTTCTCTTTCTGGTGTGTAGAGTTCATTGCCTATGGAATTCTTCCCTCTTGGCGTAAACTCGAAAACGGCATGCAAATTCTCATTCATTCTCATGTGCTTAGCAAATCCATCTTCTCCAAGAAAACTCTTCACAAAATTCAGCTGTATCCTTTGAGACCATGTTGAAATCTTCAGTCTATCTTTGCCAATCTTTATACTTTTTCCAATGATTTACCAGACTCAAAAAATTTCAGAACATCATCAATTTTCGCCTCATGTTTTACTCCATCTTCGTTTGCTTTCACTGCTAGGAACCTCAATTTCTCTGTTATGTTAGCCTTCAACTCTTGCTTCTTTGCACTGGTAGATTCTTTTGCTTCAGTTGAGAACTTCTCAAAACAATCAATCTCAAATATAAGAGCCAGAGCTTCAGCAGCTGCTAAATAGACAGTTTCATCACCTTCCTCTAGTAGATTTAACAAGTAAGAAATCGAACCTTGCCAATATTTCTGGTTTAGCCTCCACCCCTCAATGGTGCTTAGAAGAAAGGACCAACTAGAAATTGCTGCAACTAAGACATTGGTTGAAGGCTTCTTATTACCACAGTCTGATTTAAGGAACTTCCATATGATCTGCATAGCCATTTCTGTTTCATCAATATTATTTGCTCCAAAGCAACTAACAGTAGCCAAAGAATGCAAAATCTTTAACTTGTTCGACCCGGATTCAAGAACCTTTGAAAGTGCAGGAATCGAATCTTGATATACCTCATGTGCATGATTTTCATCTTCAAGAATCATCCCCAGAAGGCCAATTGTTTTTGAAGCAAGCTCAAGTTCAATGGTAGACCCTTTCCTTATACAATGCAGACACTGATACAACAATGTAGCGAAATTCTTTTCCACAAACTCAACCTTTGGCCCCATGGTTAGTGCCTGAACAATAGCAGAAAGAGCTTCTTCTCTTCTTGATTTTCCTTTATCAGATAATTGAATCAAATAATCCCCCAACTTTCGACGAGAGCTCCGAAAACTCTCATTGCCATCACTATCAGTAACAACAACCCCTTTTCGACTAGTGCTGCAGCTACCCATTCTCCTGTTGCTTGGGATCCCTTTAGAAATACTACCCCTGTTCATCTTGGAAATGTAAAAAGGTTGTTTATGAATGAATGATCAGAGCGATCTTTCAAGATTCTGGAGTTGTTTGACGGGTTTGATAATTGGAAAAATATAAAAAGCAAAAAGTCTGATAATTAAGAAGCAATTAAATATAGGTTTTGAACTGGGTTTTCCATTACTGAGAAGAATAAGAGAAAAAAAAAAGAAATGAAAGAAACTTCAGGAAATTGTAATTGTATCTAGACTTTCTTTCTCCCTTTATTGAGCAAACAACACTTTGAATCCGGAAAAATTCTCTTCCAAGAAAACCCAACTCATAATGTGCTTATACGTTCACTTATATTTCATTGATTTCAAGAACCCTTTGGCTGCTTCAAACACGAAAGATGCGGCCATGCCAGAACTTGCAAGCCATTCCCTTTACCCTTATGGTCTGTGCTTGACGTCGAGTCAGTCGCCAGTCTTGTAGTTTCTCAAAGGCAGCCCCTTGTTCCTGAAGGCTCTCGAAGTAAGAAATCACGAGTTCAAGCAAAGACCATGTCCGCCAGTAATTTTATTCAACCCTCAAATTGTTATTCCGTGAATAAAGTGGGAAACGAAGGAGATGGTTACCGATAATCTTTTATATAAATGCGAAAGGAAAAAACGACGGGGGATGTTGAGGCTGCGCATGAAAAATAAAGATTTTTAGAAATTAATTTTAAAATTTTTATTATAATAATAATTACTAATTTTTTGTTAATTACAAAATTTGTTCCCAATAGAAGTATAAAATCAACCTTTATAAGCATCTTCAAAAAAAAAAAAAAACCTTTATAAGCTAAAAATGGTTATCATATCCACCCCAATCTTACAAATCACTTGTAATTAAAAAAATTATAAATTTTTTTGAATGAAAACTTTACATATAAAATTATAAAAAAATAAATAATCCCCCTTAAAGAAAAGTAACTATATAGATTGAGACCTTTTTTTCCTGTAATTGACCATTTTAGTGTTTCTTTAAATCCGACTGTCTGAAATTTGTTTTATAATTAACCCTTTGATCTTGTTTGAAAATCTCCCCATATTAAAATTTGAAAATAATCATGATTCATAATTAAATTGATCAATGTTCTGGTACTCATCAGATTCATGGAGTTTTCTATATGAATTCTATCTTGCTTGAATTTGCATAAATCCACCATTAGTTGAATCAGATTTGAAAACACTTTTTTGCATAATATTTGATGGATTCAATATGTTTGATAAATAAAAAACATAAATCACAATTGCCCACAGATCATCTATCATTCACATTATTCTTCATTTACAAAATCCAAAATGTTGGAAAACATATTTAACACAACAAAATTTATCAGGTAAGGTAATAATATACAGAGAGTTTCATTGTTGGTAGCTAATCTAAGAAACATAAACCTTCATAGTTTCATCTACAGACAACAGCGATTCCCTATTATGAGGTGCAGAAAGAAGTTCATGCTCACATCCTGCAGGCATTACTGGACGAATGCTGCCTGGATTCAGTGGAAATAGTTCTTTGTAATAGCCATCCATAGTTGCAGATAAATTGCAAGTTTCTGCAACCTTTGGGATCTGGAAACAAATATGAGCATATCAATATATACAACAGCAGCAGCAACTCAAGAACAAACACAAATTCTAGCTTAGTAGCAGTGGTCTATTACCTGATATATGTCACGCATATAACTGTGAAGATTCGAGTACTCAATCAGCTTCTTCTTGGTGCACTTGAACAGAACATTATATACCAGATCAAACCGAATTAAAGTGGTGAACAGGCAAACATCTGCTAATGTGATCGTGTCTCCACATAAATACCGCGAAGTAGCCAAGTGATTATCTACCTTGTCTAATGTATTAAACAGATCATTCACTGCTTTATCATATGCCTCTTGACTTTGGGCAAATCCACATCTGCAAATGTTCAAACATTTCTCAGTCATTGAATGCCTATATCCTAAGAGATTCAAATTCAAGCACACCCACAAGGCCACAACTTCATTTTCATTTGAGCTCAGCTATTACATATATAACCAATTACAATTTTGCATAAACACGGTACCTCTGTTCTGTTCCACCATTTTTGTTTATATCACTGAAACATTGGAGTGTATACAAACCATGTAAGAAAATAGATTGTAAACATGACTTCTACCAATTTCATATAGGCATGCTAGTGCTCTATTCAATCAATTGTTTATGTTTAACTCCAATTCCAAGTATGTTTTAACTAATTATTGAAAGAAAAGAAACAAATCATTGTGAAAATCAAAAAAAGAAAATTCTTATTTGAGACATATAGCATTTTCCCATTAACAAACATTCAATCAAGAAAAGAAATTTACCTGTAAACACCATTGTTTATGTTAGGATAGATCACTTGATTCCATTCCTCAATCTTTCCTTTCAGTGAATTTGGGGACAAATCCAAATCTGGATTGCGGGCTAGCTCATTCAACCCTGAATTGAAGAACTCAATTATATCATAGCTTTCATTGCATACAACCTCCTTACTGTCTGCGTCCCATAGCATTGGCACCGTCGCTCGCCCATTGTAGCCTCCTCTTCTTAGCTTGTAAACCTCCTTCAAAGTTCTGCGACCATTTGCATTATCCTTACCCGGAATAAGGATATCCTTATCCTCGTTACTGTTGTTTTGAAATTCCCATGAACCGTCTTGCCCGGGTGCTGCAATTGAAACTGGAATCGCATCTTCTAAGCCTTTGAGAGCTCTGACAATGAGGGTTCGGTGAGCCCATGGGCAGGGGAGGCCTGCGTAGAGTTGCAAGGTCGTTGTATTTTGGCGCGAAAATTGAGAATTAGGGAGACGGAATTTGGAGGCGGGCCTCGAATAACCGCCGGTGGAATCCGAGGGAGCCAGCTGAGACATCATGAGGAGCCATGCCGAGTTCCATGCTGTACGGACGGTGGAGATGAGGAGCCCTGGCGGGAGGGATGGCCCCCACAGTAGATTACTAATGGTGGTGAGGATGTTTTTAGGGTTCGTCGGCTGAGGAGTTTGGTTCAAGGACATTCTGGTGTAGACATGGAATCTCTGGTTGCCTTTGATGGCAACACTAGTGGTGGTGGTGGTGATTCCGCCGGCGGATGGGACTACCGGAAAGTGGGAGCATACAAGGGAAGTGCAGTACATGGTTCAATCCTCTCTGTTTTGTTCCTTTATTAGCGTTACAGTTATACCGGAAAGAAAAGGATAAAAACGTAAATTTGAACGATTAACGAATTTCAGATTCATAAAACGTCGTCGTTTAACACCAAAGATTGAAGAACCCTAAAGACACTGCCTATATATTTAAGACCCACTTGACGAGAGAAAGCCAGAGAGACTGACAGGGCTGCAGAGTGCTGATCGAAAATGTCGAAGCGAGGTAAATCTCTTCATTTGATTTTTCCAATATTTCTTGGCAACCAAACAAGAATTTTTTCAGAAATCAACAAGAATGTTCTCATTCATTCTGATTATTAATTTTTCTTATTTTTGTTTGTTATTCAGGAAGGGGTGGATCTGCTGGGAACAAGTTCAGAATGTCACTGGGTCTGCCAGTGGCTGCGACGGTGAACTGTGCTGATAACACAGGTGCGAAGAATCTTTACATCATTTCGGTGAAAGGAATTAAGGGTCGCCTTAACCGTTTGCCATCTGCTTGCGTTGGAGATATGGTGATGGCCACCGTGAAGAAGGGGAAACCTGATCTCAGGAAGAAGGTCATGCCAGCTGTGATCGTCAGGCAGCGTAAACCCTGGCGCAGAAAGGATGGTGTTTACATGTATTTTGAAGGTTCGTTTTGATTGTTAATTTGCTTGATTATAAGATAGATAAATAGATTCTTAACTTAATAACTGTAGGGAATGTTGTGGGGATTGAGTCCTTGAATGTTGCTTTTAGTAATGGAGTGGCCATTAAACTTATTAGTCACTTTTAATGAGAAGCATGTATTAAATCAAATAAGAATGCCAGTTTTCAACAGCATGATTTGCTTTTTTACGATTGGTGCTACTTGTCTCCTGGTAAATTTCATTTTTCTGTTGCTGTTGGTTTTGTTTTCGGGATTTGCCAATGAAAAAGGCAATATTTTCCAGTTTCTTTTTTATTTTGTTGGCACTTTTTCCAAATTGGTGTATACTTTTAGGATGTTGTACTTTTTTTTTGAGCATTTTAGCTTCAAGCATTTGCATAATGATTCTTGCTGGTATTAGTTGCACGTTTAATTTGTTTTTTTTGGATGGTTTTGCCTGTTGGTTTATTTGGCTTTTTGAATCTTATGTTTCTAAAATATAGCTTGTTGTTTTTGCAGATAATGCCGGTGTCATTGTGAATCCCAAGGGAGAAATGAAAGGTAATGCATTTTCCTTATCATGATAGCTTAGGTCAGGATTATTCTATCTATTTAAACCCAAAAAAAATTAAAAAAAAAAAACAGAATCAAAATTCTTTAGTTTGGTTTATTAGATAATTCGTTTTGCTTAAGTTCTAAGCCTTTTTAAGATGTTTCAATTTAGTTCAGTGTTGGATAAAATGAAACTTAATTTTATATGTTATACATTAATATGAGCAGAAATTTTAGGGGCATAGTTGCAAATGCAAGTGCTCCTTTATAACTGACCCCTCATTTTTCTCTTTATAACTTTGATCCCTTTGTTTTCTTATGACTAGTATGATGAATTTTTTTATCCTAGCTCATTATGAGACCTTTTACATCGTCCAGAATTGACTTTATCCAACAAATATCTGAGCTTTCATTTGTTGATTCTGTGTCATTTTGTTCTTTAAAGTAATTGGTTTCTTCTTTGATAATTTTTTGGATATTTGGTTTTTTATTATGTTAATATGTATGGATTTTGCGATATCAATCATCAAATCAATTCATTAATGGGGGTACTGGACCTGATTGTGCAAAATATAAAATATTATGTTTTTGGCAAAATTTTCATATTGGCTTATCTCAGCTTTTTCCGAGTGATTTGAAATATATATTGTGAAAACTATTATAGTTTTTTGTAGCGTTTCTTTACTATTGCCATGTATGTGTATTACTGTAGGTATTTTGCCATGTACGAGTACTAATATTCTGTGTTTTACTGTAGGATCTGCTATTACTGGCTCCATTGGAAAAGAGTGCGCTGATTTGTGGCCAAGGATTGCTAGTGCTGCCAATGCTATCGTTTGAGATTGAATTTCAACTGTGATTTTGTTTTGCAGTATGTTTATGAGCTTAGGATTTTGTTTTATTTTGCTTATGAGGTTTGCTTTAATTTTAGGACAGGATGAAACGCCTCAGGTGATAGATTGTTTTCAGTTTTTATATTATTGTACGGATCTTGGGTTGTTTTTAAGATATCGGAAAATCTCTTCTCTTCTCGTGTTGATTTTTGTCTAATTACAGTAATTATCATTCAATCTGGTTATAGTAGATCAAAATTCCAAAACACATTTGTGCGAAGTTGATGTCTGAAAATAGTACAGATAAAGGTGGATAGATTTAATGTCTGTGAGGTGATCCGCTTTATCTAATTTCTGGTATCCAATATATTATCAGGTACTTGGCTGCTAAAATGCACGCAGGAAATCAGTTGTTAAATCACCTTAATCGTCCTTCCTACAGGATTTTCATTAACGACTTTTAATTAGTGCAAGTTGGCGATCCTGTCGTTTCATTGAAGAGACAAAACGACTGTCGTTGGTTACACTCTATATCAATATTCAAAATTGCTTTCTTTGTTATGAATGTAGATTTTATGCTTTTCTTTTGTTTTTCAGCAATTCTTAAACTTCATTATAACACTATAGTCTTTTATTATTTGGTATTAGAACGTCAAGTGTTATGTTATTTTTATTTGATTGTCATAGCATTCAATTAGAGATAGCCAAGAAATTCTCAAGTCATGAAATTTGTTAAAAAAAATGATAAGTCTTAGTTTTCATATGTCAGGAATAACTATTACTTGTGAGTGAATATAGCTTTGTTATGATCTGCTTGCTAATTGAGAGATAGGAACATTGCTCTTTTTTTTTCTTTCTTACAGTCTCACAAAGCCTGCATTCAAGGCTTATATTTACAGTTCATAGCTACAATTGATATAAAATAGAGGAATTTACACAATATGTTTTTTACAAGTCTAATTTCAAAAGTACGATCCACAGTTTTTTTTTTTACCAATATACGAAGCCGCACTTTTTTTTTTAATCTTTTTTACGTCAATTTTTCTCTTTTTTTCTGTTTTATTTTTTTTATTTTTTTGTTTTTTTATTTTTAATATTTATTTATATTTTTTATTCATAATAATTTTTTATTATTATATTCTCATTATACACAAAAAAAAAAAATTAAACATATACATAACATATCTATAACATATTCATAATATAAATAAAATAAAATAATAATATATCTGTAATATATCTACAACATATTTATATCATATCTACACCATATACACTATAATTTATCAACTTATAAAGATTAGAAACACATATTTATATATATATTTAAGCAACATATAATGATTTTATAATATATATAGGGTAAAACATAATATATGCATAATATATATATGACATATCTATAACATATACACAACATATAAAATTATATTATAAAATGATATTTTTTTTTTGAAATTTTTTTATAAAATTATGTTATTTTCATTTAAAGATATTATTTTATAAAGTAATATTGGAAATAAACTCAATTTATATATTTTTTTTGAAAAAATTTATAACATATATATAATATATCAGTAACATATATAATTTGTAAAAATATGAGGATGTAAGGTATTTTTGAAATTTTATAAAATTTTTAGATATTTTTTAAATTTTTTTAAAAAAACTTTTGTGTTTGTAGTTAGTTTTTTAAAAAGCTCTACGAAACACAAATCAAATTTCAGTCAATAAACTAATGGAATAAGAAAAAAATGGTGAATTTAAAAAAAATAGCAAATAAAAGAAGGAAATCAATAATAATAATAATAATAATAATAATATAATTGTTGATCATCAAAGAGGAGAATCAATAATAATAATAATAATAATAATAATAATAATAATAATAATAATAATAGAACCAAACCACTGGAGTTTGTCCAGTGGCCATCTGATGTTACTTTCCACGGAGAGATCAGGGATTCGATCCTCCAAAAATAATTTCTGAGGGTCGAGCTTTAAAAAAAAATAAAAAAAATAATAATAATAGAACCTTGCTCTTGTTCCATGCAATAAGTTGTTCTATTAATGTTAAAGAGTAACTTTTCGGCTTAAATTGTGGCTTATGTTGAATTGCGTTATTCATATATCTATTTAAAGAATTAATTTCATATTGTATCTATTTGTCTAAAAAACAATTCTAAAATTTCATCTTTTATGTTGTCCCATTAAAAACAATCTAATTTTCAAATTTATCACAACAAATTAAATTATGCGTTAAATTGAATTTAACTTTGTGTTCCACAATAAATTACCATTATTTTTTTTAAAATATAAATTGAATTTTAGAGAAAATTCGAAATGTCTTTCTTTAATACGGTGAAATGAAAAAGGAGAAGAATATCATATATTGGAAATAAAAATATTATAATTTTTTTTATATTACTCAATTGTTTAATTTTTTTTTGAAAATATAAATTACTCAACAAAATAAATCTTAATTTATTAAAAGTTTGTTATGTAATTGATTATAATTCGTTCAAAATAATTTGCATTAAAATCTCATAAATTATATTATAAATTGAACAACCATGAAATACAATAATAAATATATATTCAGTGAGTAAAATTATATTTTATAAGTCAAAACAGTATGCTTCATTTGACCTTTTTCATGAAAAAATAAGTTAATAGTAGGATTTAGGAGTGAAAAATAAAAAAAGAGTATATAAAAGGAAATGCAACAAAAAGTGAAAAGTTAATTAAATTCATTTAATCTAAGAATACCTCAAAAAAAATCATTTTATCTAAGAATGTTGAAAAACTTACAACTATTTAAAAAAAAAATTCTTAAAGACTTTTATATTTTGCTTTGAGCAACCTCCATTTATAGTTGTTTCCATTTAACCCCAAGTTGTTTGACATTCATCTTCTCGCGCCTTCTTGCTCACTCTTACAAGAAACTCTTACATTCGGTTCGTCGGAGACGAAGAAGAAGATGGTTTGGAATTACCCAGATGTGTCCTTAGAGGAAATGGTGAAACTAACAAAAGGGTTTGTAGATATCTTGATTCTGGCATCTGGGTATCAATCCTCTGGCCATTTAGCCCATTGGGATGCCCACAATATCAAGAAAACCTTCCAGTGGGCTTCTTTCTTTGAGAATGTTAGTAATTTCTTTTTTCACTTACTTTCCACTCTTTAATTTTGATTTCCTCCACTGATTTCTTTGTTTTGCGAAAGCTGTTGTTACTGGTTTCTCAATTGCTATTGCTCTAATTTTTAAATGCATGTTTTATATACTGGTGTCAATATATTTTGTGAAGTTTGATATGTGCATTATAACTCTTTTGTGGATATGGCAATAAATTTCCAATCTGGTTTAGCTTTATTTCTGAGTTCATGTGTCAATTCCTTTGTTGTTTTAGGAATACCTGTATTGAAAATTGTCACGGTGATAATGTTTAGGTACTTGGGCAAATGACCAGCTCAGATGTTTACCATGACTCAATTAAGGAACTTGATGTAGCTCTCTGTGAAATGAAATCTAATCCCTCTTTTCCTCAGGTAGTGGATTGCGCTTTTTTTTTCTTTCTTTTATTCATGTTCTAACAATGAGTTAAAAGTTATTGCACTGATATATCTGTTAAAAGCAGGGACTTGCAAATCTTTCCTGTGATACTCTTAATACGGCAAGAAGTTTTGTACTGGCACATCTGTTCCATACTTTACCATTAAGGGATTCACATCTCAGGGCTTTTCTAACTGCAATAGTTGAGATGGATCTTGATAATTATTCAGGATCCAAGGATGATGGCCTTAGTTCATTTCTCAACAAGTTAATGGTGCAGAATATTCCATTTAACTTGGTTTCAGAAAGGAGGGATCTTGTGAAGGATTTAAATCTTGCACAGGAAGAAATTACTTCAGATACGAGGATTGGAAATTATGTCTTGACAGAGCTTACTCTTCAAGAGCTGTTCAAGAGGCAATCTTCAGTGTCATGCATATTCACAGTTGGTAAAGGCTTAGATATCCTCTCCAATGCCATCAGAAGTAGCAGTTGGGCTGATTCTGAAGAACAACTCAAGCATGAAAGAGCTCAAGCATCAGTAGGGTATAAACTATATTTCCTTAACACAGTAAGAAGAATATAATATTTCAATGATGTTACACTATTTACTGAAATTCATGAAGTTTTTCTGCGAATAAATTTAAGTAAATGTCCTTCACTTGTTGGATATAAAATGATGCTTTAAATGTAGAGTGCAGTGCTGCAGCTAATGAATAATTTCATCTGCTTATGATTTTTAAATGCCAAAAACTACCACATCAAGCTTGTTTCGGATCTGTTTAAACTCGGGGAATTGTAAAACAGCATAAGTGACAATTTGTTGATAATTTTTCCCTTGTACACTAAGAAAATAAATGCTGATGCTTTTCAGGACTATAGTGCCAAAACTGAAAATGCCTTTGCTTCACATGCAGGAAAAATCAATTGGCTGATTTTATCACACGGAATCGTTGGAAAACAATGAATCTTTCCTATTTTCTTCATAAGAGAACTGTCAGATTGGTCTCAGGTGCCAGCATGATATTTTCTGCCCCTAAGGTTTACTGGGTGCAAGTTTTTGAGAGGCTGAATGCTTCAGAAAAATGCAATGAGGATGATAATTTCCATGAAACAATAGTAAGTTAATTCGTTCTTGGAATTAAAAGCAAAGAAGTTGTCTTAAAAACTATATGAATTTCCTGAAGGCTTGATTATTCATGTTAAATTCCCATTTGCTGCATATTTGACAATTTCATATTGTCCATTCCTTATTGTGCTCATGTGTCTGTATTAGAGTTTCTAGTTGTCCATTTGTTATTAAGAAATATTTCACAAATGATACAGAAATTGCCTTTAATGGATTGTAGAAATGATATGCATGCTAATGTTTGAGGAATTTGTAGAAATGATACAGAAATGGCCTTTAATGGATTGTAGAAATGACATGCATGCTAATGTTTGAGGAATTTGTAGAAATGATACAGAAATGGCCTTTAATGGATTGTAGAAATGATATACATGCTAGTGTTTGAGGAATTTGTCTTCAAGCTTTCTAATGCACAATCGAGTCATTTGCTTAATAATATATTTAAAAACTTCAATCATTTTCAAGTAATGATCTTGGTAAATTTCATTCATGTGCTGTTCAATGTAAAGAGATTAAGCAGCTTAGGATGGAAACATTTGAAGGGTTTCATGCTTTCTAATTCATTTTTTCTCAAGTGTTTCATTGTTTTGTGATCAAAGTAGTGGTTTGTGACATTATATTTTTGCTATTCTCAAATAGTTTTCATTAGGGGGAATAATTTTATGAATGTAATGCTTTTGAAGTCGTATGAATAAATTGGACTCACTTATATTCTATTTATGTTTTTTTACACCTATTCCTCCCTGGAGACAGGAACTCATGTTGCTTGGATGCGTTACAAGCAAATGGAATCGCCTAATTGAATATTTCATGTCAATTTCTCATGACTCCTTCCCCATCTCAAAGCTATATCATGAAGTCTGCAACTTGCTTTCTGGAAGATCTCTAAGTTCGCATTTGAAAGAGGAGTCAGCTGATCCAAAGGTGTTTATATGCTCAATTTTTAGTGAATGATGTTGATATAGTATAATCTGTGTGTACATGCATGTGAAGTATAAGAATTTCTATTGTTATGCTACTTCCATGACTTTCTATTTGATGCACTTTGTATTGATTCAGTTCCTGACTCATGTATTTTCTTTGCATACATGAATGTGGTATTTGTCTGCCAACTGTAATCTTTCTAAGCACTTAAGACTTTTTTTTTTGGGAAGCATGCGCTTTGATGGGACATCTGATTAATTGGTTCCTGGATTTTCTTGTTTAATAGAATTCTATTAAGTGCTGTAGTGTTGAAGAAATTAGTAGCTCTTAGAACTAGTGTCAAGCAATGAATTCATGCTCTTTTCTCACTCACCTCGTACGTGCATGCAGATTCACTTGCATACATCTTCTAGTGATTCTACTGAAATTACTTATGGAAACATTATTAATTTTTATAGTCAACTGTTCTTAATTATAATAATTTTGGCTGAACGAATTACTTCATTTCTAAGCCCTCATCATGAGAATTTATATATAGGTTTATATGCTTGTTTACGGGTGATGCTGTTAAATTTGCCTTCATTTATATAATAATATGTGATTGATTCTAGCAGTCCATAACAGGAAGTTGGCATTCTTGAGCACTTGGCTGGATTGCTAGATGGGCAGATTCATCAATTATGGAAACTCTCCCCTGCCCTTGTAGCTGTTGCAATCCCATTCTGGTAGTCTCATGGTTTTTCTCTTTCTGTTAATTTGAACAAGTCATTTAAGTAGGAAGGAATTCAGTTGAGTTTATCTTCTATTCTGGAGTTGTTATGGTTTTATTATTTTCATTCTTTAAACTAAAAAAGAAAAAAAAGAAGAAATGGAAAATGGAAAATCTCAAAGGAGTCATTCGATTCCTATGGGTTTCATGTGTTCTTTCCAAGTAGAGTAGTTTAATGCTTGTAGTTACTGTTGTAGGTCACCAATGTTTCAGCTGTATCTAAGTGAAATAGAGACTCAATTCAGAGAAGATACGTCAGTGATGAGGTTTTGTGAACTTTTTCTCTCACATTAGAACTTCTGACACTGTGTTTTATAATTTAAGAATTATCAACTGAATTCATTTCATTATGCAGTTGCATCCAAGATAGGAAGGAACATGAAGATTGTAAGTATCTCCAACACTATCCTGCCATATGCATAGACTTTTGATGTCCTACATAGCTTTATTTAACATCGCTGGCATTGGGAACCATAAAATAAATGGACACTATAACATGGTTTACGTTTGTAGGCAATTGGCATTATTTTATTAAGCAGTTATTTGAAATAATAACATCAGAGATGGAACGTCGGTCTTATATTTGCATGGATCTGAGATAGTAATTTTGTATAACTATTGTTTTGTACAGATCACAATCAATGCCTCATTCTGATGCTTGAGAGTTGTGTAAAAATGATGACTCTTCATTCTTTTAAGGGGTTAATGGTCCCATATATTCTAAATGTTGGACATACTTTCAGTGTTCCATTCTTTTAATTCTAATTATTCTCTCATACTTTATTAAGGCAGCAATGGCATCCTAGGTTAAGAGTCACATTATGAGGCACATAGAGACAAACACACTGAACTTGCATTTAATTGGCATGCCTAAATGGGCCACGGCTGGGTAATATGAGTAATAAGTTAAATATTTTATTGGAGCCCACCTGAAACTGTCTACTTTGTAAAATAATGCAGTTCAGCAAATCTAGAGAGAGAAAGGAGGATCAAAGGAGTTAAGAGGGTTCAGGCTTAAGTTGATAGATGAAATGTTATTCAGGTTGCCTGACTACACTAGAACGCTAATTCAATGCCAGCTTAGGATAGCATGATTTCTATCATTAGATCAATATTTACCAATTATAAAGTAGGAGATAAATTCGAAAATTGAAATATTTGGATAAATTTGAAAATTTAATCAAACCTTAGTATGGATCGTTTTATCTTCTTTTGAAGTACTTCTCTTGCTCACTTTTTATGCTTGTTGAGTAACTTCATTGATGCAAGAAGTTGTGGAAATTAGGTTGCAAAACCATACAAGTATCTTTGTATGAAGAAGTTCTGCCTCAACCATGGGCAATGAACAAGTGGATGTGACTATATGAACATTATGTTTCAGGTCCTAGAGGGAAACAGGAAAAACTAGTTTTTCAATCTAAGAGGTTTCTATAGTGAAAAAATTCCTTGACATGGACAAGTGCTGCAAGCATGGTTGCACCTATGCAGTGATAAACATGGGCGTTCAATAATATTCTTTTTTTTTTTTAATGTATAATTGTTTAGTTGTGATTTTGTGGGAATAATACATGCTTTAGAATTAGAGATAACTGAGTATTTCTTTTTCTAAAATCTTATGGCCTCTATGCCTAATGAATGTCCAGGTCAACTGGCTGAGAGAATATGGTGTCTTTACATCTTTCATGTTTGTGGCTCTCATGTAATGTATGGTGGTAATAGTGCTTGAAAATTGAGCACTACCATTTTTTCAAGCACTACCATGTTCAGGTTGGTGAGAACCTCTGCTTTTCTTTCATTGTGACTTCCTGTTTATTATTTATTTATTTATCTTGGACAACATGCAATAAGTATTCTCTTTGCTTTGTTGCCTTTTTTGCCAGTATCTTGATTTTTTTTTTCTGGCCTTATCATTTTTATTAAAAAAAAAAATCAATGCATATGTAAAGACAAGACAATTTACTAAAAAATAAATATGTGTAATCTTACTTTAATTTGGTTGTCTAGAAACAGAAAGCCGCATTTACATGCAGGCGAATTTGTCACTGGCAGACCCTTTTTCGTTATCACAGAGATAATTTCAACGTTGAAGATTGCACTCCTGGGACTGATGCACATCCAAACAAATACATAACTAGAATTACTAGATTTTTGCCAGCATAAACTTTATGAATTGTTACTGAGTTTCTGGTTTCCTGCAAGGAGCTATTTTTCCTATAAAATTTAGACGTAATTCTTGTATTGTGTTTCCCTTATGTCCTTTGAAGTCATTTCAAGATTTTCTCGCTCTGATCCTAATGAACCAAATACAACTCCTCCTTTGTTGGATTCTTCCTTTGTGAAGTGGTGGTTGGTTTTCATATGCGGGGATTTTGATTTGATGCCTTTGTAAAAAGCCAAAATACGATTCTTTTTTCTATATGGATTTACTGGGAATCAGTATTTCAAGGTGGTCTGAGAATTTTGAATAGCTTTTTCCATCATGTATTCATTTTTCTTTTGTACTAAATTATGAGAGTGTGATTCTTTCTTTCTGATCATTTACCCTCCCTCCTGATTTCACTTCTTGCTTATACAAGAAAAACTATTCATCTAAATATCATGCATGTTACATGATTTTTTTTTCTTTTTCATTTTTATGATGCATCAGATTATCCACCACACCAACAATACTTTTTCAATATCTTTGTGGTCCCCCTTCCATATAAAAAGTGTGAGGCAAGCCAACTATAAATTGAAAAAGCCATAAAGTTCTCAAAAAATATAATTGTGATTATATCAGGTATCTCTCATCGTTTAGGTATGGGCGGTGATAATCTTTATGTTAAGAGTAAACCTCATCATACTTTTTTCTTTACAGATGCTTGCCTGGAAACTTCACCAACCATGAGTAAAACAGCAGGAAAACCAGAAACAGATAAACACTAGCTACTTTTTGGAAGACTGGCCAGAGTAAAAAGTGCAAGTCATCTTTTGACATTACATCATTAGAGGTTAGTGGTATAAGCAAAGTTGAACGTTCCCTTTGATGATAATGTTTTTTGGCATCCACTAGATGGAGAATGACATATGATGTCACTCATTTTGTTTCTTGCTTTGGGTATTGATACTTGAAAGCTGCCAACTTGTGGTTTTATGTTATGCTTTTGGTTTTAAACTACATCTTTTGATATAAGCTCTCCTTGGATTAATACAAATTACACTTGAGGAAAAGAAACTAGCAATGAAAATTTTGTGTGTGAAGAGTGTAAAGAAAAACCAGTTCCTGAAGTGGGGAAAGAGAATTGCAAGCACAGACTCGACGATAACGCTTGGTAATGTAAAAAGTCAAACATTTAATTGCTGCTATGGATCTCGAGTCTTTAGGCAGCTGTTATCGAAGTTGAGGACACAGTGGAAGCAAAGTTTGGGGTGGCAAAGAAGTACTGTAAGGTACAGCTATGATATTCACAGCTATTCTCTTAACTTTGATGATGGTCTCTACTGTTCCCAACTCTCATTGAAAGGTTCCAAATGAAGCTTTTTTACCATCAGCAATAAGTCATCTGGTTACCATTTGGCATATAAACAAGGTTTACTTAAGATTTTGGAGGGTATTATATTAATAATCCATTACCCATTGGTTGGAATTATAGTGTTGTTATGCTATTTATCTTTACTGCAAAGTGTATGATGGCAAGTTGTATAGCTTCAAGCCATATCCTATTATGATTTTTCTCCTGCACTCTCCCTTCAAACTTTTGTATGTTATTTGGCTGTATTTTCTTTTTTGCTTCTGAGGGATGAAGGAATAAATTTTTCAACCTCTTTCTCCCATATAAAGTTTTCAAGATTAGTTGGAGAAAAAAAACACAGTGCATTATGCCATCCTGGTTTGCAAACATGTATCAAATTGCATGATCTATTTCTTGATTTTGGTTCCACCATTCTCTCATTCTTTGCTTGTTAGAGCTTTTACTATATATATATATATATAGTCTACCTGTGGAAGTTGTCCTTGTCCCTAGAAGTTTTACATATATTATATATACTCCCATTGATCCGTACAAGAAGACCATAGTTTTATAGCTTATAAATAAATAAATTAAAAAATTTTAAGGAAAAAGGAGAAGTTATTTTTAAATTTGTAAGTTTTAAACGTGTTATAATTGGATTTAAAAATAAAAAAAAGGGGTAAATTAAGGTTCAGTAGATTAATTATAGATTCATGTTTTTCCTTTTGTTTTCTTCTCTCTTTTTTTCTACATTTCCTCGCATAAATTTTACGTAGTTAATTATTTCGTTAACCACTCCCTAGCGTTCCTAATATTTAATTGTTAATAATGCAACGCAAGCCTTTTTTTTTTAAAGATATTTACATAATTATTTAAAAAAATTATTATAAAAATATTATAAAAGCTAAAAATATTTATATTTTTATAAAAAATTAATATAAAATTTTAAAAATATTTTATTTTTTAATAAAATAAAAATATTTTTTAAAAAATATTTTTTATCTTAATACAATTAATATTTTACTTTAATTTTTTTTAAAGTTATTATTAAATAAAAAATTATAAAATTAATAAATTTAATATTTAAAAAAATTTTTATCATATAAAAATCATAATTTTTATAAAAATTTAATTTTAATTATAAAAATAAGTAACGCTTAAAAAAATAAAAATAATAAAATATATAAAAATATATTAATAAAAATTATTAAATTTATTTTTAAATAAATTTTACATATTATATATATGAAAAAACATATAATTTTGTGTTGTAGATGTGTTGTAAATATTTTATAGATATATTGTAGATATGTAAGTTATGTTTTTGTTATTTAAGTTGTGTTTATTTTCTATAAAAATTGTTGAATATTGTGTGAATATTATATAAATATTACGTGGATATTTTGAGAATAAAAATTTTAAAAACTGAAATTAAACAAATATTAAAAATATTATATAGATATATTGTAGATGTATTTTTTATTATTGATGTGTATTTTATATATGTTGTGTATATATTGTGTATATGTTGTATATATATATATTGTGTATATATTATAAATATGACATAAAAAATAAATAAAATATATAAATAAAATAAAAGTGTAAAAATAAAAAAAATTACAAAAAAAAAATTAACGTTTAAAAGTAATTTAAAAAAAAAAAGAGGCGCAATTCGAATTTTTGTTAAATGAAAAGTCGTTGAGCGCGTAAATATGCGAAGTGGATGCAGAAAATAGGTATACAGTAGAAATTTCTCTTTTCTTTTTCCTATAATTTGAATTAAGAGGGTGTTTCTCAAAACTTAAAAGCTGGTCAAAACTGCTTATAAGCTGTTTTTAGATTATAAGTTGTTTATTTAAGTGTTTCTGAAAACTTAAATAGTAGATTATAATCTGATTTTAATCAGTTTTTTAAAAGTTGGGTTTTGCTACTTTTTTTTAAGCACTTATTTTTTAAGCAGTTTTGACCAAGTAAAAGACCATACTATCCCTACCTAATCTTTAATATTCCAAATTTGCCTACCTTATACACTTTAGTTCCCATCAAAGAAATTTTATTATTATTATTATTATTATTATTAAATTTTATTATTATTATTATTATTATTATTATTATTGCAAAATAAATTTTGAATTAACATTTAAAAAATTATTTTTATACAATAAATAAACTCATGGATAATTTGGTCATTTTGACAGTTTCTACAATTAAAAACTGATTATAAGCTGATTTTACAGAAACACTTAACTGATTATAAACTGATTATCAGCTGATTATTAGCTAGTTTACAGAAACGCTTAACTGCTTATTTTTAATCTGATTATAATCTAAAAATCACTTATTCACAATAAGCTGAAAAGCTCCAGTTTTGAGAAACACCCTCTAAATAAAATTGGATTAAATGTGGTTGGCCTTGTTGGATTCAATCGCTTTCGACCTATAAGATATACAAGTTAAAATTAAAGTGATAATATCAGTTTGTTGGAAGTTGACTAATTTAATTAATTTAAATTGACTTAATTGATTGAGTTGATCAAAATAGTAATCAAATTAAATTAATTCAGCCCATATATTCATCTTAATTTTATTTCTTTTAATTTTTTATAAATTCTTCGTTTTCATTAAAAAAATTACATGAGTATCTATGTGCTATAATATTTTATTATTATAATAAATTTTTTTTGTCGATTTTTCTTCAAGATTTAAACATATCTAACTGAACCATCTTAAATTTTATGTTTATTTTTTTACTTTTTTCTGTTATATATTATTACAATCGTATTTTTAATTTAATTATAATGAATATTAAGAGTGAGTATTAGTTCAAAAAAAATGTGTTCCCTCCAAAAATAAAATGCAGAAATTTCAACAATCCCGACTACATAATCATTATGCTTGTGAAAGTAAAAACGTCAGATTCAATTACTTCTTGGACTAAAAATATACATAATGATGAACAACAATAATAATAATGCATCATTTTCAAAATAATAATCATACATAAGATGCACACATTTATCTAATTAATCATTATCTTATAAATCTATTAAAATAAATCAACTAGTACAATAATAATCTTAGTTATATTTATATGTACAATTTACTTGATACACACCTTCTTTCTTTTTAGATTATAATATGAAAAAGAAAAAATAAATTTAGATCAATTTAAGAAAAATGTATTTATTATTAGACAATATTTTAACGTACTAATATACACTTTGATTAATTGCTTTTCAATTAACTATTAATTGAATATATAGTTTAATTAACTTATATTCTAGCAAAAGAGTATCATCCCTTTTACTTTCCTTTTTTTTTTTAAAAAAAAATACAAAAGAAAAATTTAAACAAAAGGAAACCGTGTCTGCCGGCAATAATTTTGGACAAAATTAATTATGATTGATTGTCATTTATAAAAGGTTCATTTGCTTAAAACCCATTTACATTTCATGATTAAAATTCAATTATTGTTATTATATTTAAATAAATTTATAGGATAAAATATTAGAATTTGATTTAATTAATATATATTATTTCATAAAATAATGTATATTTTTTTAATTAAATACAAAACATAAAATTTATTTATACAAAATAGTTATAATAAAAAATTTCAATTTCAATTGAAGTTTTAATAATGTTGAGAATAATCCTCTTTTTCCAATGCTAAAATAAAATTATATATAACATGATGGATAAGAGTTTTAAAGTGGAAACTTTTGTGTATTGAAAAGGCTTTTTAGTTCTTATCATTAATTTTTCTTTCAAATTAAACTAATAAGTTAGACTTCTTCAATATGTGATTCCCCCTTTTTAGAAAATAAACATATAATATTAAATTAAATTATTCTGTAAAACATCAATAATAGAAGTGAAACGTTCACAATCCATTTTTTAAAATCACATACATATTACAATCCATTTTTTAAAATCACATACAATCCATTTATATATATATATTTTTTTGAACAAATTTAAATTTGATACTGAAACAAAAAATCACATAAAAAATCAGCCATTCTTATAAGGATATAAACATTTTAATTCGCTTATCTTCTTACATAAATATGTAGATAGACAACTAACTCACAATAATCTTCAACTATTATTCAACTAGTCTTTTACTAATGGGGCACATGATAATGAGAATAATAAAATAAAAATAAATATATAATCAATAATAAATATAAAATAATTTTTATATAAATTAATAATAATTTAATATAAAAAATATAAAATAAAATATTTATCTCGAATTTTATGATAGTTTCATCCAAATAATGAGTGAGTAAATATTTTTTTTATTTTATAACTTAACACTTTCACTAATTAAGAATAAAATCTAAGTGTATTTTTGTTATAAAAAATCATGAATTTTATAAAAAAAAGAGAAAAAATAAAAAAAAATAAAAATACAAGCAAATCTTTTCAAATAAGAAGAAAAATATGAGTAAGTAAGAAGATTTTCATAAATTTATATTGAAATTATTATTATTATTATTAATATAAATAAATTATTAAATAAATAAATTATTGATGTATAATTAATTTATTAAGAATGTCAAAAGTTATATATTTTATTATTTAATTTTTAAATTTCTAAAAATATATAAATTAATTGTTAAAAATAAGTTATTTAATTTATAATTAATTTTTTTTATAAAGGTTAATAGTTATATATTTTCTTAACTTTTAAATTTCTAAAAATATATATAAATCAATCAATATTATAAAATTATATTAATGTATAATTAATTTAAAGAGCATTAAAAGTTATAAAAATAATTTATTTAATTAATATTATGAAATATACTAATATGTAATTATTTAATAAGATTAAAAGTTACAAATATAATTTATTAATTTTTAAAATTTAAATTTATATAAATTATTAAAATTAAATAAAAAATTAATTAAAAATTAAAAAAAATGAAATAGCATTTTTTAAAAAATTAATGACATCACCACCTCAAAACACTCATTGATCACTCATTTACTATATATATGCATATAATATTTCACGAATTACACCAATATTGACTTGAAGCAAAAAATTAATGCAAATTGTTAGAGATAAAAGTGGAATTTGTTTCTAATTGCATACTCTTATCACTTGATAAAATAATTTATTATTTCTTAAATTGGATTCTTATTTAACTTTTACAATTTTATGGTATTGAAAAAAATTAACTTATTTATTTTTTCTTCAATTGGATTCTTATTTAACTTTTACAATTTTATGGTATTGAAAAAAATTAACTTCAATTTTGTAAATAAAAAATTTAATTGGTTATTCTTTTAAAAATACATATATATACAAACATCTATAGATTTCAAGGAAGAAACTTCAATTCGATAATAGATGTAGAAAATGTATAATTAAATTTGAAAAAAAACTAAATTTATATATAGTTCCTTAAATTTATAACATTCAATCATTTTGCTTACTTAATTTTCATTTTAACTACTTTATCCTATTGTACTTATCTATTCTTTATTAATAAATACTTATATTAATGAATATTGATCACTTTACTAATTATATTTATATATTTTATACTAAATAAATATGTTAGTGATTTAGCATAACTCAATAAATTTATATTTTTGAGTTAAAAAAAATCATAAATTCAGTTAATTGTATAATTAAATTAAAAGTTTAAGTTACAAAAATTGAGTAGGATACATATATATTTAAAAAAAGAAAAAAAAAGAAAAGAAAACTATATGAGCTGTGAAGCATGAAATGTCTTGGTAATGTATTTGATTAGATTTGTCCTTATATCTATTAATAAAAAAAATTATTTACAGCCTATCCTCAAAAAAAAAAAATATTTACAACCAATAAAGATTTTTTATTATTACAAATTGTATTAATTTCAAAGCCAGAACATGTCCAATGTACCCCACAAACCCATGTGAAAACCAATTATTCTCCTTCATCAACTTCTTCAGACTTGAAAATTTTAAATCAATATCAACAATCACATCTCTATAAACATTACTCTCTCTCTCTTTCTGAAAAAAATGGGAAAAAACATAGCTTTCTCATTGGCTTTGATAAGCCTTTGTTGCATTGGAGTAGTAGCAGGAGATTGGAACATTTTGAATGTGAAAAGGATCAGAAATAATAATGGGTTAGATCAGTCTAATAATAATAAGAATTTGAGGAATTATTGTGAGAGTTGGAGAATTAATGTTGAGCTAAACAACATTAGAGGATTTGAAGTTGTGCCTGAAGAATGTATTGCTTATATAAAACATTACATGACATCTTCTCAATATGAAGCAGATTCAGAAAGAGCCATTGAAGAAATTAAGCTTTACCTTAGTGGCTGTTCTTGTTGTTCTTTGGAAGGTGATGGTAAAGATGCTTGGATTTTTGATGTTGATGATACCCTTTTGTCTACCATTCCTTTCTACAAGAAACATAATTTTGGGTAAGTTTCTGATTTTTTATTTTATCAGTTTTGCCATTAATTTACTTAATTTATAGTACATTTCTTAGTTTATTGATTTTATAAAAAGAAATTAGATGAATCATTACAATGATTGGTTATTTATCTTTTGAATATTTTAAAAAAATTAAGTTGATTGTTAGTTAGTGCTGCATTTCAAGCTAGATTTGGGCTTCGCAAATGTCAATTTTGAGATCAGATTCTTCTCTAAAGGACTGATCAGGTTCTCTTTTGGTTTACCTCTTGTTTGTTTCATAGGGGTGTGATACCCTTTACTTTTCCTTTTTTTTTTTTTCCTTTTTCTTTTTCTGATAGTCCATTTTCTTGTGAATCAGTGGGGGAAAAAAGAACCACTGCAGTTCACAGCAAATTCCACTAAATATTCTTTAAAAAAAAAGTTGAGACCAACTTAGGGAAGTGGGGGCAGGCCAAATTTTCTCTTTTGCAGCCTATTTTAACACAAACATGGTCACAATTTAGAAATTACCGCTTTAAATTTAAGAAATTTTTGAATTTAAATCTATCATGCGATTCAAAAATATTTCTAAAACTATGAGTATTGATTTGAATTCAATTTTGAGAATGGGCTCACAGGCAATTCTATATAGTTTGGGATGATTCAAAACGAGAGCTATTTATAGATTAGAGCGAGATTTTTTTTAATATATATTTATCGTTATGCTATATTTTAAAAATAATTAGAAAAAAAATTATTTAAAATTAGTATAAATAAAATAATAAAATATTAAAATAGGATTCAATCAGTTTGAAATGTTGATTCAAATCAAATTAAACTTCGGTTTTTAATTTATATTTCAAACTGATGGTTTGAGATTCATAAATATCAGAAATCAAAATCAAACTTTATTTCATTTAAATGGCCACCTCTAAACAGCTCACCAATATGACCTTTTGTTATTCACAACAGAAGTGTTCAAAAGAGAAGGTTGAAAAAGAACATCTTACATAATAATTTAGCAATCTATTTTACTATTTTGCATTATTTAGATGTTAAATTTGTTATGCTAATTTTGAAATTAATGTAAAATGGAAATGGAAATAGGGGAGAGAAGTTGAATAGAAGCATAATAGAAGAATGGATGAAAGAAACAAAGGCACCAGCACTTGAGCATAGCTTAAAGCTGTTCCATGAGATCAAAGATAAAGGGATCAAAATCTTTCTTGTCTCCTCCAGAAGTGAAACTCTAAGATCTGCTACTGTTGATAATCTCATCAATGTTGGCTATCATGGCTGGTCTAGCCTCTTATTAAGGTATTTATATATTTATATTTAAATATGCCCATTTACTATTATCAGTGTTTTATAATGGATTTTTTTTCATTTTCTAATATTATGCTTTTATCTGATAAAATATTATCAATTCAACTAATCACAATCTAATTAGTGCTAATCATGTAAATTCAAAACATTTTTTTTTATTTTTAAATAACATTTATAGTTTTGAAAAAAAGCATATTAAAATTAATAAATTTTTTTAATTTAATGATAATGGAAGTATCTTTACATCTGTAAAATATTGAGTTTGAATATGAATTGAAGAAAAAATTAAAAAAGAAAATACTGCTAATGCAACATTTGAATAATTATACTTATTTCGTTTGCAATTTATAGACAGATTTTTTATTTCATAATAATTAAAAATAATATTATTTTTATTAAAAATATCAATTTATGCTGAGAGAAAAAATAAATAAAAAAATTCAATATATATGCATAAACAATATTGGTTTTAACCTAAAGTGAATTAAAATTATATTTGATTTGTTTCATAAAAGAAAAATGATATCATACATATATTATTTATTTATATATTAACTTGCAAAAACAGGGGACTTGAAGATGAGAGGATGAAAGTGCAAGAATACAAATCCCAAGCAAGAAAAAAATTGATGGATGAAGGTTATCGCATTTGGGGTATCATTGGTGATCAATGGAGCAGCCTTGAAGGTCTTCCCTATGCTCAGAGAACATTCAAGTTGCCTAATTCCATGTACTATCTTCCCTAATTAATGTATATTTAATTTATAATTTCTATTATTTATTAAGAACCTTTAAATCTCCCAATGCATGCTTGTTAATTTATAAGAATCCTTTGTGATTGTCGTTGTTCCTCTAAATTTTTGTGGAACTTATTGAACATTTTTATATGTATTTTATTATTCCGTATAAAATAAAATTGAATATTTATAATCACAAGTCTTGGCTTGGTGGTCATAAATGTTATTAAATTTCTCTTTCTCTTTCAATCAAGAACCCCTACACATAATTGAGATTCAAGGGTTTTTCCAAAGAGAAAAATAAAGCTGAAAAAGAAGAGAAGAAATTTAATATTCATAAGAAAATAAGAACACTTGTGGTTGGTAGAAAGGTCATCATCTGCATGCAAAAACACTAAATAACTTCTCAAAGAGTCATTTTTAAGCAAATTCAAATTTAGAGTTATTGCGTAAAATATATTGCAAAATTTTGCAGGTGGGGCTAAAATCTTGTTCTTCTCCTTGTTGTTATTGCTCTTTTTCTTCTTCTTCTTCATCTTTGATTTTTTTTTTTTTTGCAATATTCGAAATTCTTGATTCGATTTTTTTTTTGTTTTTCCTCAAAAGGTCATTTTCAATCTTCAATTTTTTCAAAATTTAAATTTATCGTATAGTAATTTCAACACATTTTTACTACTAAGATTTATTGATCTAAATCTCTGTGACTTGTATTTTTTTTTCTACGTATTTTTTGTCAATATATTCATCTTCTTCTTTGATTTTTTTACTATGATTTAGTATTAAAATCCCTAATCTATAAAAGCTAACAGTAAATAAAAAGATTGAAGGAATATTGAAGGAATAAAGGTAAGCGTGCCAAATATGATAAAATTGGCTATAGATTAATCAACATAACTCTATAAATTGAAGTTCAAATCCTAAATGATAAAATAAAATTCACAACCAAAATAGTAAAATATAAAAAGTACAAACACAGTATATTTTTTCCATTTTTTAAATTGTAATTTCAGGTGTAGTACTGTACTGTACTACTTAAAAAGGAAAGCAACTTCAAGTAGGAATCTGACACGTTTCCAATAATTCACCATGGACTGTTGTTAGTGTGTGAGCAACTATAAACTCAAGAGAGTCCCAAACAATAAAATTTAAAAACATTTATTTTTTAAGTATCTACTCCATAATTTAAAATAAAGCAAAATCACTATAAATTAACAATAATTTTATTTTTTTTTATCAATTTTATCCTTACCTTTATATATATATATATTCTTACCCTTTTATATATACTAAAAAAATTATTCTAATATTTAATATATATATTAAAAAATAATTTTTTTATATTTAACATAAAATATTAACCTCTGTCATTTATTCTATAATTTAAAAGAAAAATAAAATTAATGTAGGTGTTCATTTTGCCAATTTTATTTAAAAGCCTATTCTAATATTTTATATATAAAAAAATTAGTCTCTATCATCTATTTTATAATTTAAAAGTGAAGCAAAATAACTTTAGATCAATAGTGATTTATTTTTCTTTTATCAATTTTACCCTTATTCATATATATATATACATATTAAAAAATTTATTCTAATATTTAATATATATTAAAAATAAAAATATTTTATATTAAATATAAAATACTAGTCTCTATTATCCATTTTAATTTTTTAATCTTTATCATCAATTTTAAGTTATACTAAAATGTACATTCTCACGTTCATTCAAGAATATATATATTTTATTTTTTTAGGATAATTACTAATTTTTTAAAATATGTGAAAAAATAAATCAAAAATTAAAAATAAAATATTATTAATTAAATATAAATAAACAAAGTATTGATATAATTACTATAAGATATTATCAATTAAATATAAATAAATAAATATTATAATTTTAAAAAAATTTTGAAATCAGTATAGATGAATAATAATTTAAATTTTTTTTATCTATTTTATTTAAGGTGAATGTAACTATTGAAGTAAGAGAAGGTTCACAAATAATAAAATTAATAATATTTATTTAAAATGTAAAATATATGAAAAATAACAATAATTATAATAATTATTTATCTATAATAACATTTTTTAAAATACCATGTTTTAAAACCTTTAAATAATATTTTTAATTTAACATTACTATATGTTTTTCAATATAAATAATTAAAAAATCATTATCAAATCATTTTCAAGCATATATATATATATATATACATACATACATATAACTTTTTACAGTGAGGGCTAGTAAACTATATATGTAAAATGACAATTATACCTACAATATCAGTGGGGCTTTGGCCCTTAACTAAGTCCCCCGTGATTTTACCTTCCTCTTTTTACTAGTATTATTTAATTTTCGTCATTATTTTTATCATTCATTATTATTTTATTTTAATTGATATTATTTTTTAACTATTACTCTTATTATTAATTATTATTTTATTTTATTTAATATTATAATTTTTAATTCTTATTTTTACTATTAATTACTTTTTAATTTATTATATATATATTTATATTTTATTATTATATATATTTTTAAAAATTTATATAACTAAATTACTTAGGTTACTTTATAAAAAAATATATTTTAAATTATTTTATAAAAAAAATAAAATATATATATTTTTTAAAATATCAAAACGGCATCATCGTTCTAATATTGATATAAAAAAATATTTTAAATTTATTATTTAAAAAATTATATTTATTGTTAAATTATATTTTATTTTATTTTTTATTAGAAAAAAGAGAACTAGTGGAACTTAATATAAAAAGTGGATTAAAATTTCATATTAATTTAATTATTTTTAATTCTTAATATAGCAAAGGGCTAGAAAAAGCATTAAAGAATTAACAGTAATAATAATAATAATAATAATTACTAATAAAAATAAGGTTTTTATGGTCCTCTGCCTCCATGGCCCTTAGCAAACTGAAAGAACAGAACGCTAATCAGAGCGCAGAGGCTAAGCCCATGTGCAGCCTATCTGATTTTTTACCACTCACCAATCAAAAACCTGGGTCCAGACTCCCTATTGCCATCATCTTTGCCACGCGCGTCAAGTGGCTAGTGTAAATTCACTGTTCCTTATTAGTGCTGCGACGCCCAAAATGGGAACCAATGAAGGCAGCAATGCCCACTGCTCTCACCGTTCACTTCTTTGGGACGCCGGTGACGGAATTTAAGAACAACCCTCTTGTTTCTCAACTGAATTGGTTCTTTTGTCTCTTTTTTCTCTTCATCAGAACTCAATTTTCTGCCTTGTGGAGTTCGATTTAGGTAAGACTTTTCTATAGTTTTGTGTGGCTTTTTGCATTTATTTTCATAGAATTTTGATTTAATTGCGTTTATGGAATACCCATTTGGAGTCTACTTGAGTCTTGATGATTTGAAATCTTTTCTGGGTGCAAATTGAATTGGGTTAATCTTTCTTTTTCCATGGATATTTGTGTTGTTCAGCTGTGTTGACTGGCTAAAGTGTTGGCTATAAATTGTTTTTGATTCTTATGCAAGACTGATTTTTTAACAAGGGAATTCCTATTGCATGGTGGGGCGCATGGCTTCATTTCTTTGAGTTTCTCCTTTTGGATTGATTGTTTTGTTTTTCAGAGCTTGTTTCCTATAATTTGAGAATTCGCTTCTGGGTATGAGGTATATTCCGAGACTTTTGCTAAGAGAGTGTGTAATTGTGAAAATAAATTAGTTCAGTGGACCCCATATACAGTTTGCCTTTAAGCCAAGGGCAACCAAGACAAGACTGGATGGTGAGAAATAAAATATTTGGTGAACTTCAAATTGTTGGGATTAATTGATCATAGAAGTAAATTTGTCACAGGTTTTTCAATGTCATACTGGCAGGAATTAGCTACTTGGCTGATAGTGCTTGGGAATTAGTAGTATTACATGGCTTTTTGCTTGCTGAGGGTTTTTGTGCTGCTGACAGCAAGATGTTGGAGAGGACTTAGTTGGTCTTCTAATTGGTGTGGGAGAAGAGTACATTATAGAGATTGGATTTCTACATTATATTTGCGGTTATGCAAAAATCTTGATTTTATTCAGTTTTCCAATCATGGTAAACTGATAACAAGTTAAATAGATAAAGAGAGCCTTATGCTTAAAGGAGCCATGTGTTGTCATTAGTGGTATTCAATTAGTAGAATGCTACCCTTTAATTGGTTTTACAATGTCATACTGGCAGGAATTAGCTACTTGGTTGATTGTGCTTGGAAAGTAGTGGTATTACATGGCTTTTTGCTTGCTTAGGGTTTTTGTGTTGCTGGCAGCAAGATGTTGGAGAGAACTTAGTTGGTCTTCTGACTGGTGAGGGAGAAGAGTACATTCTGGAAATTGGATTTCTACATTATATTTGCGGTTGTACAAAAATCTTGATTATATTCAGTTTTCCAATCATGGTAAACTGATAACAAGTTAAATAGATAAAAAGAGCCTTATGCTTAAAGGAGCCATGCATTGTCATTAGTGGTATTTCATTAGTAGAATGCTGCCCTTTAATTGGAAAGGGTCCTTATGGGGATAATCTCGTTCTAGTGATTATTATTCCATCACTTGATCTTCTTTGTTATGGATCTGATAATTTGGGTTCCTGGAAAGGGCAATTTGGATGCTGTATATCCTTCAGCAATTTTACATGTACTAGAATTGGATGTTCTCATATCTCAACTTGCAATCTCTTGGTTGTAAGCCCAAGATTTTACCATTTTAATTTTATTAGATAATGGTTTAGAGAAGGGGTATTAAGGTTTCTGTTATACTCTTTAATTGGATTTTGTCTTAGCATGCCACTAGAGTTTCTCGAGTTTCTTGAAACTTCTAACTTCTTAGGTATGTTTAGATATTAATATGGTGGGATGTTGTCGCAATGACTATTAAAATTGTTTGTTTGGATAGGTTCTTTAGATTCAAAAACATTATATTCTTGAGAGCATGAATTGTGTTCCCTTTGTTACTATCTTGTATTAATTAATTAATTTATTCCTTTTGACAGATGTGTAAGTCAATAACCATTTCTGAGGCATGATACTGTAGTGCTGACACGTTTGCTTGCTGAAGGTCTTTACTGGGTGCTATTTAACAATAGGAAGTCAATACAAATTGAACAAATAATGGATGTCATCCTTGTGTTGATCTAAGGACAATAATGGAGGCACACCCTGCTTTATCTATTCACAGATCGGGTGCGAGGGAGCTGAATAAACTTGGTGTGTCCGGGGCTCTGTCTTCGTCTTCACCTGTCCTTCCAGCTTCTCTTGGAGAGACATACCCCAAATTTTCAGACTCTCAACAAGTTTCGATAGAAGGTGGGGTTAGGACAAAGCCTCTTGTCCATGCAAGTCAATTAACCTCTAACAGTGGAGTAGTTGGCCACCTATTCTCATCATCTGCAGGCTTCTTATCGGACATTCAGTACTCATCTGTTTCACCTCAGAAGAAACATTCTAGGAGTACTCCTTTCATTTCTCAGTCATCAGCAAATATGACAGCTTTGACATTGCCACAACCTTCACATTCAGGGTTGCTTCAAGCTTCAGCATCAAGTCATTATGCCAAAGAAACCAGTGCTTCCTGGTGTCCAGAATCATTGCCAGACTTTCTTGATTTTCCTGTTAACACCCCTATCCAAAATAATCAAATAGAAAGCAACAATTGTGCTGGTGTCATTGCAGCTGAGGAATTTAGTAAACGGAATGATTGGCAGGAATGGGCAGACCAGCTAATCACTGATGATGATGCTTTGACATCTAACTGGAATGAGCTTCTGGTTGACTCTAGTGTTGCAGAAATGGAACCAAAGGTTGGGATCTTCTTACAATGTTTGACAATTAAGTAAAGCTTTTTGTCTGTTTTATGTTGTTTTGTGTTCTCATCTTGCTGCTTCAGATGGCATACCAGGTGTCAAAACCATCTTCAAAATTATCATCACACCAGGCCCATGTTTGTCAACAGCCTCCTGTTCCATCTGGAGACATTCGTCCTGTTCTTACCCTTACTTCATCGTCAATTAGTGCCCCATCCAAGCCACGCATGCGTTGGACGACTGAACTTCATGATGCTTTTGTGGAGGCTGTCAATCTGCTTGGTGGTAGTGAAAGTGTGTGGCGCTTCTTGCCTCAGTTAACCAAAAAATTATAAGGTTTCTGCTCTAATTGATTTTTCCCGTCTAACATACAGGAGCTACTCCAAAAGGTGTGTTGAAGCTCATGAAAGCAGAAGGGTTGACCATCTATCATGTAAAAAGCCACTTGCAGGTATGGGACATTTCTCTCTTTTAAAATGAGGTTAGTTTTCTGCATGAATAACACTTGCTATTCTGTCTCTGACTGGATTTAATAGATTATTCCTTTTTTCTGCTCCCTAATTGGAGATCTTGTTTTTTGAATTTCAGAAATACAGGACAGCCAGATATAGACCAGACTCATCAGAAGGTATGTAATAATTATTAACAACCAATTCTCATTTTTCTTCTATTTTGTATTATTTACTTCTTCCTCAGAATTTTCAATTGTTGTAAGGGCTCGAGAATGTTTCTCTTTTATCATCACTCATAATCCTGGGCTTTGAGCTCACTCATAAATATGCTTTGTTAGAAGTTGATAAGGACATTTTAATTCATGAAAAATAGCATACCTGTTACTAAGGTTATTAATCTTGTGTTAGCATCCAGCCTACCATATCATTGAAAGTGAGTATTTTTTTATTTGAATATGCTACATCTTTGAGCCTATTATGGATGTAATTGGGCCAAATTCTGTTTTCTCATTATTTCCTTGAAAAATGTTACATTGAGATAGATGCCCAGTGGTTTAGTAATACTAAGCACTTAATATCATTAATGGACAACAGAAACAATGCCCTTTTTTTTGTAGCTGTTCTAGATTTCTTGACTCGTTTACTGCATCTGGAGTATAATGTGTAATGCATTTATTATTTACATATTTATCTCTTTTAATGGTGTATTCTATCTCTTGTAGGATCCTCAGAAAAAAAATTGACTCCTTTGGAAGAAATATCTTCTCTTGACTTGAAAACGTAAGTCAATCACTCATCAATAGTTCCTTGTATTCAAAGTTGTCCATTTCCATTTATTCTTTGGCTTTGAGGGATAGGATACCTGTCTTAGTTGTTTGAGGACTTGGTTGCTACCTCTAATTGGAAACATGGGATTTCTGACAAATAGAAAGTGCTTACTCGAGCCTCCAAATGAGTGCTTATCTTCTTTGACCATTTGATTCCATAAATTGACGAAACACTTTGGTTTTGGAAGGGCATTATTCTGTTATCTTTTTTTTTTTTGAGATGAATTTAATGGTATGTGTTAGTTTTAATGTAATTAGAGAAAACACTAATTCTCACTCATTTCAATATGTTTAATTCTCCAAATATTATAGGTATTTATACACTAAAAAATGAACAGCTAGCTATTATTATATAGTTCTACAGCTAGCCCACTAATTCTTACAACTAATAGTTCCACTTATACAGCAAATTATTCTTTGTACAACCACTAAAAACTAGCTATTTTCTGCCAACACTCCCCCTCAAGTTGGTGCAAAAATATCGCACATGTCCAACTTGTAAATTAAAATGTAAAAATTTCTATTACATAATCCTTTGGTAAACACATCGGTTAGTTGTTTGTCTGATGATATATGAAATAGACTTAGAGAACCATCAACCAATTTTTCTTTTACGAAGTGTCGATCTATTTCAACGTGTTTTGTGCGGTCATGTTGAACTGGATTATGAGCTATGCTAATAGCAGCCTTATTGTCACAAAACATGAAAAAATTGTCTTCACTCAACAATTTTAATTCTTTTAGTAACTTCCGCAGCCATAGTAGTTCACAAACACCTTGTGTCATAGCTCTATATTCTGCTTCTGCACTTAATCAAGAAATCACGCCTTGCTTTTTGCTTTTCCAAGTAACTAGGTTTCCGCCCACAAGAGTACAGTAGCCAGAGGTTGATCTTCTATTATCAAGAGATCCAGCCCAATTTGCATCTGTGAAGGCTTCAATTCGAAGGTGACTATGTTTGGAGAAAAGAAATCCTTTTCCAGGAGCCGACTTAAGATACCGAAGAATCCGGAAGACTGCTTGTAAATGAGGTTCACGAGGATCATGCATATATTGACTTACCACACTAACTGTATATGCTATATTTGGTATAGTGTGTGATAGATAAATTAATCTTCCTACCAATCTTTAATATTTTTCCATGTCAACTGAAGTCCCTATTCCTGCTTGTAGCTTATGATTAATTCAATAGGAGAATCTGCTAGCTTACAACCCAACATACCTGTTTCTTGTAGAAGATCCAAGATATATTTCCTTCGCGAGACAAAAATTCCTCTTTTTGATCTAGCTACTTTAATTCCTAGGAAATATTGTAAATTTTCCATATCTTTGATCTCAAATTCCTGAGTTATGAGTTTCCTTAGTCGAGCTACTTCTTCTCTATCATCTCGAGTTACTACAATGTCATCAACGTAGATAATGAGTAGAGTAACCTTACCTTTAGAATGCTTAATGAACAAGGTATGATCAATATTACTCTGTTGATATCTAAAAGAGATCATAGCTTTACTGAATCTGTCAAACCATGCTTTAGGAGGCTGTTTTAGTCCATATAGAGCCTTCTTTACTCTGCATACCTTTCCTTGTGTTTCTTTACTTTCAAAACTAGGAGGGATTTCCATGTACACTTCTTCCTCTAGATCTCCACGAAGAAAAACATTTTTTACATCAAATTGTTGTAGGTCCCAATCAAGATTAGCTGCACAAATCAACAATATTCTAATGGTATTCATTTTAGCAACATGAGCAAATGTCTCTTGATAGTCCACTCCATATGTCTGAGTGAATTCCTTAGCCACAAGTCTAGCTTTATATCTTTCAATTGAACCGTCATCTTTGTGTTTCACAGTAAATATCCACTTGCAGCCAACCAATTTCTTTCCAAAAGGAGAAGTGACAAGTTTTCAAGTTCCATTCTTTGCAAGGACATTCATTTCTTTAACCATTGTTTCCTTCTATTTAGGATCATTGAAAGTCTCTCTCCAATCCTGGGGAATAGACACAAAAGAAATAGACAAGACAAAAACTTTATAAGAAGAAGATAATGAGTTATATGAAATAAAATTAGATGTAAGATATTTAGTACATGACCTAACTCCTTTCCTATAGGCAATTAGTTGATCTAAATCATTAACTAAATCAGAAAGTTGAGAAGACTTACCAGAAGGATCTAAAGAATTTTCAGGATTTGGGAGTGATTCTTGACATGGTACAGACTGCATGATGACATTCTCTATTTATTTTTCCTTGAATATCTCCTCAAATCAGGTATATCCAAACGCCTAACATTCTCCTTTTGAATCACAATCTCCTCCCCCTGAATAGAACTCTCCTCCCTTTGAATAAAACTCTCCCCCTGTATATGATTATCTTCTAAAATAGAATTATCAAAAGTGGCCAAACCAGGATTCTCCTCTTCTTTCTCATTCTTCTTTTGAAGAGGAGATTGGAAAAAATTAAAGTAGGGTTCAAATCCTCTAAAAGTAAAATTCATACTAACAAAGTATTTTCTAGATGGAGGGTGGTAACACTTATATCCCTTTTGAGTGGAAGAGTATTCAACAAATACACATTTAAGAGCCCTAGGTTTTAATTTCTCAACATTCCTAGCATGAATAAAAAAATACCCAAATATTTTTGGAGGAATAATATAAGAATTTTTTCCTTGCAAAGCCTCTAAAGGGCTTTTAAAATTGAGTATTTTAAGAGATATCCTATTTACAAGATACGCAGCTGTTAGGATTGCATCTCCCCAATAAGGTTTTGGAAGATTTATGGTGAATATAAGATTTCGAGCCAATGTGTCTATTTTTTCTTTCGGCAATACCATTTTGGGTACTAGTATAAGCACAATTAGTTTGATGTATTATCCCATTGGACTCTAGATAAGTATGAAATAACCCATCCATGTATTCTTTTCCATTATCTATCCTAAGAATTTTAATTTTAGCATCAAATTGGGTTTCGATCATCTTATTAAAAGATTGAAAGCAAGAAAATACATCACTTTTGGCCTTTAATAGGTATATCCAAGTTATTCTGGTATAACAATCAATAAAAGTAACAAACCACCTATGACCAGTCAATGAAGTGTTTTGAGTGGGTACTAAACATCAGAATCAATAGTCATAAAAGAAATTATACTCTTATTGTTATTCAAAGGATACTCTTATTATGGAGCATTCGTGCACCGGGCTGTCTTTTTTTAAATTATTCAAAGGATAGGAGTTCCTTCTATGCTTAGCAAGTTCACAAGCATCACAACACAAAGAGCCAAATGAAATTCCTTTAAACACATTTGGTATTTTTTTTTCTAAGACAAAAAAAGATGAATGCCCTAATTGCCTATGCAGTTGTATTATCTCCTATTTAAAATTCTTATTTCTGCCAAAAAAAGCGTGATTTACACCAGAATCAGAATTGGGTCCGCCATCCAAAATGTATAAGCCATCCTGCAGTTTACCACTGCCAATCATCTTTCCTATTTGTAAATTTTGAAAAACACAATGGTTTGGAAAAAAACTCAATTTTACAATTAAGAGTTTTAGTAATGGAACTGACAGATAAAAGATTAACAGAAAAAAAAAGGCACATGAAGGACAAAAAATAATTTAATATTTGGAGTACAGTCAATAGAACTTATTCCCGATATAGGAGTAACAGAACTATCTGTTATTTTGACATTATTTCTTTTTGGACATGAGAAATAGTTTTGAAACCTTCTTAAAGAGCCTGTCATATGTCTATTTGCTCCATGAACCAATCTCCATCAGGGTCATTGATATCTTTAAATCCGGGTTCCTAACAAGTAACAATGCAAAAAAAAAATGCAGAAAGGTCATGTGGCAAAATTCATAGATAATGTCTTCTCATCTCTGCATGATCTGCAGCTAAATGAGTTTTTCATCTGTGTTCTGTAAGGATGAAGCTGTGGCTATAAGAAATAACATCCGGCTTTTGAATATGTTTTTTAAGATATATGCACCTAAAATGGAAGAACAGTTGAACTTCTGCATGACAACAAAGCTTCCTTGTAGATTCTAAAGCAACCTAAATATCTTTGTTTCCTTCTCCCTCCCTTTTGAGTAGGTTGACATGGGAAAATAGTTTGTCTAGCATGCATGGATTGGATTTCAATTTTCAACTAATAGGCTGCCTGAAAACTAACTAAATTATTATTTGACTTGGAGGAGGGCCTTGTAAATATTTGAAGTTCATTTGCGTTTTAATCTTTTGTGGTGGGAATTGGGAATCAATACACTTCCATTCATTAAATATTTATGGATTGCACCATTTAGACTGAACAGTCAGTCCTTTCTGAAAGAGAGCAATATTTTCAAATAGTTTCAGTTTGTATTAAATTTTGTGTAATATTGTGGCCCATTTCACATTTAATAATCCTGCTAAAAGTGTTATTTCTCTGATTTATTTTGTAAAACAGGGGTATCGAGATTACTGAAGCTCTGCGACTACAGATGGAAGTTCAGAAACGGCTGCATGAACAGCTTGAGGTATAAATTTGTTCCTCAGAAAATAACTCTGTTTAGATTTGATTAGTATTGTGCCTTGAGAATCTAGTTTGAAGACCTCTTTTGGTACCCTTAAACTTTATCATTGCTACAAAAAATGCGGAATCAAAGTTCATGGCACAATATAGTTCTGGAGATTATAGTAATCCTTACTGTCTTTTGTTCAACTACTCTGCTTAGTAGGGATTGGGACCATCTAGATCATGGTCACCCCGGACGCAGGAAGGGTATTTTAACCTCTAGGGTTGCCTTTCAACATACTTGGAACATTGAATTTTGTTTTCTTCTATAAACCATTTGGAAGGCACAAACTGTCACACCACCAAATCAGGAAAAAAGAAGTGAACAAGGAATAAGGAACTGTAGTTCTGCAAATGGAGGGGATCTCTCATTTCGTTCTTTGCTTCATCCCATTTTTTTGCTTTGTTGGGACATGGGGAGGTGATAAGGGTAAGAGAGATTACAAAGGCATGTAACTCTGTTATACAGAAATTGTTTATGTACACTTTTAATGAATTTAATAAATGTATGGAATATAGTTTTCTGGACTTCATATTGGAAATATATATATATCTGACAAGTTTATTCCTTGGAGAACTATGTTTCAGTATTTTGGTTTTATGAAATTATCCCTGGTATAATTTGTGTATCACAGAATGCACCCACCACATAGGTTTGGCACAGTGCATTAAGTATAGGAATAATTTCAACCGCTGTCCTCGTATCATTGCTTTATTTTGGTATGGTCACTTAATTTCAATTTGTTTAAAAAATGACTGTTAACTACAATTTATGGTTTCAAAGGTCTTATGGCAAGATTTATGAAGGCATTTGATCAAATGTTTGATGTGGTTGCCAAGGAGAAAAAAGAGACTTGTGGCTTATTGTTGATTGCCAAGAATTAAATTAAATTAATATTACTTGACTCTAATGTGAAAACTCTAGAAGTTTTATTGAATTTAGTCAGAGAATTTTGATGTGACTAGTTACAATTGGGGATGTTTGTTGAAATTTAATGATAAAATTCAGCGAAACTAGATGATTTTAGCCTTGGAGTATATGATACAGGCATCCATGCATGATATTGATATGTGCATGTACTCAGAAGAAGTATTTCCAGTAGCATTCGTGATTTGCAGTTTGACAGTGATCCTGTTTTGGCAGATTCAACGAAATTTACAGTTGCGAATAGAAGAACAAGGCAGGTATCTCCAAATGATATTTGAGAAGCAGTGTAAGTCAGGTGCTGACAAGCTGAAGGCACCATTATCCGCGTTGGAGAACCCCTCTGCCCCTTCTTCTGATACAATCCATGAGCCCACTTCTAAACATGAAATGGTAGCCTCCCAGCTGGACTGTAGCAAGACAAACACCAACACAATTAATGAGAAGTTTACGTTGGAAGAGAAATCAGAGGATCCAAGTGAGAAGCAAAAGGCTCCTCAATTTGAAGCTTCTGAGAATCCTGTGCCAGATGATAATGAGTCAAGTTCACAATCTGCCAAACGTCCAAGAGCAGATGCCTAAACCATCACCATTGCACTGACGAGGTGACACTTCGAGTACAATTTATGATCTCAAGTAGGAAAAATCCTAGATGACTTAGGAACAGAGCTCCAGAACTTTGAGATGCTTCTGCTTCTGTTTTTATGATGTCCTTGTGTGCAACTTGCTTATGCACTCGTTTTAGTAGATGACAAGAAGGTGGATATTTAAGAAAAAGTTTTGGTCATAATAATAGTCTTTAACCCCCTGATCTGTACTTCTAATATGAAGTGAGGCTGGAACTGCATATAAAAATGCCGTGCGATATGTGAAGTCTATTGACTATGCCTAAAATGAGTTACTCTTTCTGCATGTCCGCAAATGTTTAGACATGTACAATTTGCTTGCTTGGTCAGGAGTCAAGATTAATGGGGTTTGGCTAAAATTCAGTCCTGAAGTTACATTCAGCCTACCAGTTGCGATTTTGTTTTGTTTAGCTATGGATATTGCAGGAGCATCAGTTGGGGAGAGAGAAAAATGAAGGCTTTGGATATGCAGCCATACCTTTTGATGGCTTAGTGAGTGTGTTGTGAAGTGTGAACATCATTCTGTTTAGTTATATGATTTGGTTGACAAACCATTTTAATATACTAGGCTGTACTTACGATTTTTCCCTGGAAATATCACTGTACTTCAAAAACTTGGGGAATGAGGATATCATATGTACTGATATTCTTAAAATATGGACTTCACTAAAAAATTTTGGGCTTGATTATTGTGCACCGTGCACAAAGGGTTTCCCAATTTCAAAGGCACATAATGGGTATATATCAAAAATTTTTGGTGTAAACACAGGTCTTAATTGGGAAGCTTATAATAATTGAGTTAATGAAGAACAAAAAATAAGAAAAGCGTAGGATAATTCATTGTTGGCAGGTTGTCATTTTATGATGCTAATGTTCGTAATTGTTTTTTGATGAATTCTTTTATTGCTGAGGTGATATTCTTGGTGCAATTTTGAGATATTTTCTTAACAAGTCAGCATTTATCTGGCTGGCTTGAGAGAAGCATAGATTAACTTTTTTAGACCGCAAGATCCTGAAAGAGTGGGTAGAAACTAACATTAGCCAATTAATTTGAGTACATAATTGACAATGTATTCAAAAAGCATTTGACCAACAAATTACAAGTACCCAACTCACCTATTTTCTCTTACCGCTAGGGCTGTAATCGAGCCGAGCCGAGCCGAGCTTTGGGTAGCTCAAGCTCGGCTCATTATAAAATAGTCGAGTTCGAAATCGAACTCGAATCGAGCCCGAGCCGAGTCCGAGCTTGTATCGAGCCAGCTCATATATCATGTATCTCGAGCTTAAACTCGAGCTTAATTTAAATAAGTTTAACAAACTCAATAAACTTATTTTTATTTTTATTGTTCATTTATTTTTTCTAAATTTTCATAAAAGATATACTAAACTTTATGTTTTTATGAAAGATGAATAATATAATTATATATTAACAAAAATAAAATATTATATTACTATAATTTTATATTTTACTATAAATTACTAAGCTATTTTATATTGTATATTATTTAATTTATTTATCACATATACCATATATTAATAAATTATATAAATTAAGTTAGTCAAAAAATTAATATATTCACATACATAGTTTAATATATATAAATTAAATTATATATATTTTTAATCCAATACACTAAATGAGATAGCTTACGAGCTTAACTCACGAGCTTTTTAAATGAGCTAGCTCGCGAGCTAACGAGCCGAGTATTTCATAGCTTGAGTTTGGCTCATTTAACAAATGAGCAGTTCGAGTTCGAGCCTGAACGAGCTTTTATCGAGCCGAGACCCAAGCCGAACTCGAGTAGCTTGGCTCATTTACAGCCCTACTTACCGCCCTTCTCTTTTTTTTTATAACTACTCTAAATTACACAAGAAAATTGTTTACTGCATATAGGGGATGAGCAAAAAATTCAAAATCCGACCGATCCAATCACCGTCCGATCAATCCAACTAATCATGTGATTTAAACCGACTAAGTTGGTCAGTTTCGAAATATATATTTTCTAGTAAAACCGACCAAATTCGATAAAAAATCGACCAAACCGACCTATAATAATTGGTTTTCAAAAATATTTTTTATGGTCAAGTTCTAAAATCCGATTAACCCGACCGATGTTTTTATCTAATTAAACAAATCTTATGTACATCATGCAAATTCATTTTAATACAATACATAATCTACAAATATATGTTTATAAAATAATACAAATACATATTGATCCATATTATGGTCATACATTTCTTCGAAAATATAGTATATAATAGTTTAGAGCGAAAAAAAAGAAACATAAAATCGATCACAATTAATTTGCGATTAAGTTTATAAAATTTAGCAAATAATATATGTATTTTTAATATGGATATGAGCACATTTTAATTTATAAAATATGGATTCTTAAGTGCATACACATTCTGATATGCTTATATGTAGTTATTTACTGATTCATATATGTGTATGTTGGGTGAGTGGGAGGTTAGTGTCAGCTTCTTAAAGAGAGAGAGAGAGACGCCTTTGAGTCTAAGTTAGCTAATGGCAGAACAAGCAATCTCTGTCTTTCCTTCTCCTACATATAGCTCCCCACAACCAGTAGTTGCTTACGTCTGTATAAATCAAACCCATGACTTCTTAACTCACACTTTGGTATGCAAAAATACTATTACACACATACATTTTTTAATCATTGCATTTTATTCCCTCCTTCCACCATCCTTTTAATACTCCCAACCATCCTCTTCTCTCCTCTCACAATGTTCTTTCACTCTTCTCTTTAGATTCTTTCTTTACTTTGCTTGCTATACTGTGGGCTAGTTATAGCTCAGACCACCATGGCTGGCCTCGCCACTGGCGGTTCTCATCCTTTACAAGACTATGACGAGGTAAGTCATTTTATATTTTTTAGTCGAAACCAGTTCTGATACCATGTGAAATATTACTCAAACGAGTAATGTGATATAATGTGTAGAGTTTGTGGAGATGAGATTGGAGTAAAAGAAGATGGACTGTTATTTGTGGCTTGTCATGTTTGTGGGTTTCCTGTTTGTAAACCATGTTATGAATATGAGAGAAGTGAAGGGAACCAATGTTGTCCTCAGTGGAACACTCGTTATAAGCATCACAGAGGTCTACTTCTATCTGTATTTCAAAGTTCTTTATTATTATTACCTATGATATAGCGTTGTGTGAGTGACTTTGTTAAGATTTTGCTTTGTGCAGGTTGTCCTAGAGTTGCTGGTGATGATGATGATGATATTGAAGCAGATGACTTTGATGATGAATTTCAGATTAAGCAGCATCTTGATAACTCTGATCACAAAAATGTCTTTGGTCGATCGGTAACACCATTAATCTATAAGTACTACTTGATTTATCAATAGTCCTTTTAGAAGAATAGGAAATTAAGTTCAATATCTAATATAGCTGAGTTTTGCAGGAAAATGGAGACTATATTCAAAGCTAACTGCATACTGGTGGACCTGCATTTTCTTCTGCAGGAAGTGGTAATTCATTAAGCAAAATTACTGCAAGCTACATTTGAGCTTAAATCTAAGGGGACAAAAAACTTTAATTTCTATGTTTGATGGTGAATGTAGTGGCAGGAAAGGATCTTGAGGTGTACAGCAATGCAGAATGGAAGGAAAGAGTAGAAAAGTGGAAAGTTCGACAAGAAAAGAGAGGTCTGGTGAGTAAAGATGATGGAGGAAATGATCAAGGAGAAGAAGATGAATACTTGTAAGTGTCTTTGCCTGCTATTAACTCATTTTACCTTTTCAATGCTTGAATGTACTATCTATACTAATACTGCTAATAATTGACATTTGTGTTCTGCAGAATGGCTGAAGCTAGGCAACCACTGTGGCGAAAAATCCCCATTTCTTCTAGCAAAATCAATCCATATCGCATTGTGATTGTCATAAGACTTCTTGTTTTGGCCTTCTTTCTTCGTTTCCTAATCTTAACTCCAGTTACTGATGCATTCCCATTATGGCTAGTGTCTGTAATTTGTCAAGTATGGTTTGTATTTTCTTGGATACTTGATCAGTTCCCCAAATGGTTCCTAATTGAACGTGAAACTTACCTTGATTGCTTGTCTTTGAGGTTCGAGCAAGAGGGGGAGCCTGACCGTTTAGCTCCTGTTGATTTTTATGTCAGTACTGTGGATCCTCTCAAGGAACCACCAATCATAACTGCAAATACAGTACTTTCTATCTGGGCTGTTGATTATCCTGTCAACAAGGTCAGTTGTTATGTATCAGATGACGGTGCTTCGATGCTTCTTTTCGATTCACTAGCAGAAACTGCTGAGTTTGCAAGGAGAAGGGTGCCATTTTGCAAGAAGCATAACATTGAGCCAAGAGCTCCTGAATTTTACTTTTCTGAAAAGATAGACTACTTGAAAGATAAAGTGCATCCCAACTTTGTCAAGGAGCGCAGAGCTATGAAAGTAAGCAACAAATCTTTCTGTACTATTTAGCTTGTGTGTGTTACTGATTTTTTTTCAAAGCAGAGAGTATTGTACTCTAGGACACCTACTTAGAAATGTTGCTTTTCATTTCTTGTTCTTAATATGTGAATTGTTTGGTACTCTAGAGAGAATATGAAGAATTCAAGGTGAAGATTAATTCATTGGTAGCAAAGGCTCAAAAGAAACCAGAAGAAGGATGGGTAATGCAAGATGGTACTCCATGGCCTGGAAACAACACAGGAGATCATCCTGGAATGATTCAGGTCAGCAAGACCTATCATTTCATCATTTTGACCGGCAAATTGATAATTAATTATGTTTCACGGAAAGTTCAACTCAAAGCTATACTTGCTGTGCAGGTGCACCTTGGAAGTGAAGGTGCCCTTGATGTAGAAGGGAAGGAGCTTCCACGGCTTGTGTATGTTTCTCGTGAGAAGAGACCTGGTTATAATCACCACAAGAAAGCAGGTGCCATGAATGCTTTGGTAAGTAGCTCTTGACAAGTTTCTCATTTGAAAATTCCTATATCAGATTCAAATGACTAATAGTTACAATTACATTTGTCCTCTGTGAACTCTAGATCCGAGTTTCTGCAGTACTCACCAATGCACCTTTCATGTTGAACTTGGATTGTGATCATTACCTTAACAGAAGCAAAGCTGTGAGGGAAGCAATGTGCTTTTTAATGGATCCCCAGTTAGGAAAGAAGGTCTGCTATGTTCAGTTCCCTCAGAGGTTTGATGGTATTGATCGCCATGATAGATATGCTAATCGCAACACTGTGTTCTTTGATGTAAGTTACACTAGTTAACATGAGCCAGTGTTATTTTTTGTTTTCTATAGACATTTCTACATTTCAATCTCAAATTCATAACTTGTTCTTTCAATCTTTCTTTGATTATAGATTAACATGAAAGGTCTAGATGGGATCCAAGGGCCAGTATATGTTGGTACTGGATGTGTTTTCAACAGGCAGGCTTTGTATGGATATGATCCAACAGTGTAAAAGAAAAGGCCTAAAATGACATGTGACAGTTGGCCTTCGTGGTGTTGTTGTTGCTGTGGTGGTTCAAGAAAGTCGAAATCGAAGAATAAGGGGCAAAGAAGTTTTCTTGGTGGACTACTTCCTAGAAAAAAGAAAACTATGGGGGGTAAGAACTACATAAGGAAAGGGTCAGGAGTAGTATTTGAACTTGAAAGATTGAAGAAGGACTTGAAGGTTATGAAGAGTTGGAGAAATCATCACTTATGTCAGAGAAAAAATTTCGAGAAAAGATTTGGTCAATCACCAGTATTTATTGCCTCTACTCTAATGGAAGAAGGTGGTTTGCCTGAAGGAACTAATCCTTCAACACTCATTAAAGAAGCTATTCATGTTATTAGCTGTGGTTACGAAGAGAAAACCGAATGGGGCAAAGAGGCGAGTAGCATAATAAGCAATCTGTTGTGTTCAAAATGTTGAAAAGTTGAAATCATTATCGAGATTAGTGAAACTTGAATTTGTTTTCATTCCAGGTTGGATGGATTTACGGTTCAATTACAGAAGATATTTTGACAGGCTTTAAGATGCATTGTAGAGGGTGGAAGTCAATCTATTGTAGTCCAAAAAGAGCAGCTTTTAAAGGATCAGCTCCCATTAATCTATCAGATCGTTTGCATCAAGTTCTGTGATGGGCCCTTGGTTCAGTTGAAATTTTCCTTAGTCGCCATTGTCCACTATGGTATGGCTATGGAGGAAAGTTGAAATGGCTAGAGAGGCTCGCCTATATTAACAACATTGTTTATCCTTTCACTTCTATTCCTTTACTTGCATACTACTATTCCAGCTGTCTGCCTTCTGACTGGAAACTTCATCATTCCTACAGTAAGTAATCTTTTGGGTATGATATGCAATTTTCTAGACAAGTTTTCATATGAATATATGCTTGGATTTCATTGCTGCATTGCTGTAAAATTTCTTGAAAAACAAAATTCAACTATGAATTGCAATATTTTCCTTAACATGAAATTTATATCCTGCGGCTGACCAACTTGGCAAGTGTGTGGTTCTTGGCACTTTTCCTCTCCATTATAGCTACAGGCATGCTAGAACTTCGATAGAGCGGAGTAAGCATCGAAGATTGGTGGTGTAACGAGCAGTTCTGGGTGATTGGTGGTGTATCAGCACATCTTTTTGCTGTCTTTCAGGGCCTTCTCAAGGTTCTTGCAGGAGTAGACAAACTTTACAGTTACAGCAAAAGCAGCAGATGATACTGAGTTTGGCGAACTCTACCTCTTTAAATGGACAACCCTTTTGATTCCACCAACCACTCTAATCATCCTGAACATGGTAGGAGTTGTAGCTGGAGTATCTGATGCAATGAACAATGGATATAGCTCATGGGGTCCCTTATTCGGAAAGTTATTTTCGCTTTCTGGGTGATTGTTCATCTCTATCCTTTCCTCAAAGGTCTAATGGGAAGGCAAAACAGGACACCTACCATTGTTGTATTGTGGCCTATACTTCTTGCATCAATTTTCTCACTAATTTGGGTAAGAATTGACCCTTTCTTGCCCAAACAAACTGGCCCTATACTTAAACAATGTGGTGTAGAGTGTTAGTCATGTCTTTTAAAGGCACTCTCCTGCATTTTTTTTTTCCAAAATTTTCAGTTGTTTCTGCAAAAAGAACTGTTGATGTTAAAGGAGATTGATCATCAGTAGTAAGTGAGATTTTTTTTGTTGTTACTAATATGCAAAAACTTTTTAAAACTGCAATGAATTAACACACACAGATATTGTCTTGATGATAAAATCTTGGCCTGTAAAGTGTTTATTGAATCCCGTTTTCAATTTTCTTTTCTGATTTCCACATGTAAATAGAAAAAAAAATAAAACTCGCAGTGAGAAACAATCAAACCCAGCTATTCCTTAATAGCCATAAAGCAAAGCTGATCAACATGACAGGTAAGATCAATTGCAATATTATCTCTAAAAATTGTATTTGATTACATTTGATTATGAAATATCAAATATAATCTCCATAATTTGGAAAAAAAAATTCAAAGAATTTAATTCATCAAAAACTCAAGATAATAATTCAAAGAAATTTTATTCATTGTAGTTTTAATCTTTGTAAAAAAAAAGTATTAACTTTTTTAGGATGTAGAGTGAAAAATTTGTATACTATACTACGTTATCATATCAAGTTTCTCTTTTATATATATTGTTTATTGATAACTTACAATAACTCATAAAAAAATATAGATATAAAATAATCATATATTAATATATAATATATGTATTTGTGCGTGTATATTTTTTTATTTATTATATGTGAGGAGAAGGAACACCTATAATTTAAATTCGAAATCTAGATAAAAATAACATATCTTTGACCATCAAACTACACCATAGTGTATATAAATGAAAATAATAGGTAGACGTATATAAGAAATTAAATAATGAAAAAATAAAAATAAAATGTAGAAATTTTGAATTAGAACTGGAATGAAACTTTTTTACGTGAAAACTTATCAAATTTTAATGATCTTAAACTCCAAGGAAATTTATTTATACAAATTTTTCGAATCTTGATAAACTCAAGCTCAAATTTGACTCATTTATATTACTGCTAGAAAACTCACTAGTCAGTCATAAATGCTAGTCTCATGAGAGATCCATGCTAGTTTCTTTATTATGCAACATCATCCAATTCTATTGGCTAAGTTACGAGACTTGAAAATCCTACATTCAAAGTATGAGATTTTAATATGAATTTATATTAACTTCAAACTCTCTTATCTTAAGCTAACTTTTGGAGTGTAATTTTTTTAAAATTCATGATAATTGGTATCATTACAAAGTTCATAATAGTTGGTATCATAGCAATTCATACATACGAATAATTCGAGACTCTAAAAAAGATGTCATACATGCCATATTAAATTATTAATAATCTCGAGAAAAAATACAATATAAACTCTCCAACCCTTTAAGCTAGGTTTTGAGGGTGTAATTCTCCAAGATCCATGGAGCTTCCTTACATTTGAGTTTCTTTTATGTAATCTCTACCATATCAAATTTAGCAGCTACATAGTACTACCAGTAAAAGCAACTTGCTCCAGCGAAAATATAATTAGTTTGCATCAATTCTAGCAGATAAAGTGGATATTAACCAATAAAGAGCCAAGAGTCAGAGTGCAATACCAAAACAATCAACCTCAATTATAATAGAAAATGCTCATAACACTACTCCAGCTTTAAATAGTAGAGAGAGGCAGATGAAAACGATAAAACAACCAAAATAAAAATTAAAAAAAAATGAAGTTAACCAATAACCATCGTGATTTGAGAGCAAATACTAATATATATTGCAACTACTTGGAACTACTAGCCCCTATATACTAGCAGAAAACTACTACAAACTACAGCTGATGTTTCAAGCAATCCAACTAATCCCAGGATCCTCTGCTTTCGTACACTTGTTCTTCCATTACTGAAACATTAATAGATGTCTGAGTGTGAACTCCTCCAAAACCGAAGGCCTTATCAATCACAACTTGGTGCCTGCCGAGAACGACCACCATCAGATGCCTGTGAAGGATCATGACCTCCAGGCTTCATTTCCATATCCTGAATTCCCATTGGAATCACCATAGCCTCCAACTGGATAACCACCCCCACTCCCCTGTTGCTCTCCCCCAGCAACTCCAGTGCTAGCATTGTTATTTTGGGAATCTCCAGTGCGCCCAATAGCTGCTCCATATCCAGTAGAATAAGGACCATCATTTCCACCATAATTGCTGTAACCATAACCTCCATACCCAGAAGATCCACCCGGAGATTGGCCCATATGAGCTGCAGAATTGCCACCACCAGACACACTCCAGGGAGCTGCAGGCCCATAACTTGAAGTTGCACCATAACCTGAAGCACCATAATTGGAAGGAACTTGGCTGCCCCAATTATTTTTCATACTAGGCATACCATATGCCCCTGTTGGACCACCAAATCCAGTATTTCCACCTCCATAACCTCCAACACCAAAACTACCATAACCACCATAACCAACTCCACTGTTTGTTGCCCCATAACCATAACTTGGTGCACCATAACCTGAATAAGGTGGATATCCACCTCCAGCCTGGGTCTGCATGTATCTGTTTCCATCCATACGACCATCAATTGAATTTGTATTGGCAGCAGAGGCACCATAACCTTGATAGCTCCCACCACGTGCACCACCACCTGGATTTGCATCTTTTGGGAGTGCTCGTTTCACCTCTACAAGTTTACCATTCAGCTCATGGAAAACCTTATGAAGTACTCGATCAACTACATCTTCCGTGTCAAAGGTGATAAATCCAAAGCCACGTGGCCTCTGAGTATGCTGGTCAAACATTATTACCACATCAGTTACATGACCATAACTTTCAAAATACTGACGGAAACCATCTTCTGTCAGGGTGGATGGCAAACCGCCAACAAATATTTTTTTGGTCTTAAAATCTCCACCAATACCAGAGCCTCTGCCAGCATTAAGGCTGCCAGATCTAGGGAAGGTCTGTTGTTCTTCTCTTGATAAAGCCCTTTTAGCCTCTACCTGTGTAGTCAAAACTGAAAATTAAATTGCTGAAACAGGCATGCAAACAAAGGTGACCATGAAGGTAAACTCTCAAAGATTCTCTTTACAGAAATAGAAATCAATTATTCCAGCCACATTCATGCATATCAGAATTCCTGTCTCTGAACATTTAGGCAGTACTGCCAACAACAGTAGAAATACAACAATGCATCAAATAAATGTAGAATTTGTAACTGCAAAACCTGAAATACATATGAGAATATATCAATAACATACTCAAAAAGATCCTTTATGTGAACAGGAACTCGTTTGAAAACAGCAACATAAACTTCAATTATCAATAATCTAGACATGTCATGGCTTCATCAGTAAAATATACTAGCAACTAAAAAACACTTGAATTGAAAAAAAAGTATAATACTAATTCTAATACAGAATTACACAGACCCATTAGAGGTGACTGCAAACTACCAAAGCCTTTACAAAAATCAGAGCTAGGATAAGAATAAAAACCATTGAAAGTTGAAACCCCAAAAACCAATATTGACTAATCATTCTCAGTGTAAACCATTTAAATACTAAGCCTTGCAATTCAAGGATATGTAATGTGCTACATAATTTTCCCATAGTAATCAAATCAAAAATCAATTAAAGAAACTGAAGTACCATAAGCCCATCAAAATAATACCCTTAGGAAAAAAAGAGATAATGAACCATAAAAAGCATAACAAAATCAAATACATCCCAATGTACCTCACACTAAAGAGTAACATCTAATGGTTCGGAACTAGCTAAACATTGAAGGAACAAACAAAACAATCAAAACCCAAAACCGAAAGCAATAAAAAGGAGCATAATTTACTTAAAAAACTTGAAAAGAGAGAGAGAGAGAGAGAGAGAGAGGCATTACGGTACGGCCATCGATAGTGTGCTTATCTTGAAGTACGCGATCAAGAATTGAAGGATCAGAGAAAACAACGAAACCAAAGCCACGAGGTCTACCAGTGGTTTTGTCCCGCATTATTACGACCTGGGAGACATCTCCGTAGTGGCTAAAATGGTCTCTGAGAGTATCTTCGGTGGTGTCCCATGCTATTCCTCCAATAAAAAGCTTCCCCTCATCTGAATCCATTAAAGATTTGAGTCTTTTTTTTGTATCAGGCTATGGTGTGGTTGTTGTGACTCGGCTCCTGAGAGAGAGACACACACAGAGAGAAGAGAGGGAACATGAAAGGAGGGAATGGGCTAGGGCTCGCTTGTTATCTTAAAGGAAAACAGGGTTATTTATGGGAAGGCATTTTAAATACTATAGAGGTTAACAGTTCGAACCTTTATCATTCTCTTAATTTTTGTAAAACCATTTCTGAATGGTGAATGGGGATGGAAATTGCTGATAATTAGATTTGATTCCTAGATTAAAATTTTAAATTTTTTTTTTACTTTTATTTTTAAAATAATTTTTTTGATAAATTTTTAAATTAAGATTAATATAATTAATTTGATAATTTTTAATTATAAATATCTCTAAAATTTTTAAATAAAGTAAATTTAATTTTTTAATAAAATTAAATTTAAAATTTAAAATAGCATATAATCAGTTTAATCTTTTTTTATTATTTTTTGAATTATAATATCTTTAAATTTTTAAATAAATAAATTTATTTTTTTTAAAAAATTAAATTAATTTTTAAAATAAATTATAGCAATTTTATTTTTTATTTTTTAACCATAATATCTTTAAATTTTTTAAATAATAAAAAATAATTAATCATTCTGATTTCGATATTAATTCTAAAGCAAAACTAAATGAAAAAAATAAATACTTATTTTCATTCTGATTTTGATTTTAATTCTGATTAATTTCGATTTTAATTTTCTTTTTGAATTCATTTTTTATTTCAAAATTTAAAATAAATGTCACTTTAATATATTTTGATTTCTTCTTTGGTATTTACTATTTAACTTAACAATTTAATTACTATTTCACTAAAAGCAAGCGAAGTCTGGGCTTTTAATTGAGTAAGATCATAGACATGTTAGAGATATAGATTTCTCAATCAAATGCTCAAATTTGACTTATAATTTAAAAATAACAGTGAATTTCTTAAAAACTTAATATAAAATCAAAATTTTCAAACTCCAGTGTGTTTAAATTCCACAGCTAAAAGTCGAAATGATGGAAAACTTGAAAGAAAGTGGACTACGGAAAGGTTGTGGAAAATTTTTCTAAATTAACTGAATGCTTACTGTAAGTTGCCTAATTAAGTGAACAATGCAAAAAGCATATTTACAAGGTAGTTGGACAAATTAACGGAATAATTAACGACGAATAGAAAGAATAAAACAAAAAGTTAATTTCTCTCTTAAATATCTGTGGAAGATAACTGCTGCCTTCTTCTTCTTCCATCATTCCGTTAATTTGTCCAGCTACCCTGTGAACATGCTAGGCTTGCTAGCCAACTTATGGTGATCATTTAGTTAATTTGGAGAATTTTTTTTTCCATAGTGTTTTCATTGTTTCTTTACTTTTAAGTATTTCATTAATTCAATTTTTAGCTTTATTCAAATAAAGTAATCAAAAAAGTTTAAAGACTTTAATTTTTTATTGATGTTTTGAGAAATTTATACAATTCTCTTCTATCAAAAATTCTATTTAAGTATTTAATTAAGGATTCGATATTCTCTAACACTTTTATAATCAATTTTAATTAAATATTGAGACATAACTCGCTTTTAGTGAAATCTTCACTAAAACTTGTTACTCATGAATTTTCAATCATTTTTAATATATCATTAGTTAGATCTGTCTAGAAATGTATAAATTTTTTAAAACGGACTAAATCTCACTAAATCAAATATATTTTGATTGAATTCTATAGATTTATATTGTGTATATGGGTGAAATCACATTTATTTTATAAAAAAAATTCAAATTTGATCGAATGATCAAGTTGATATTTATTTTTTTGCTTCAACTCGAATCCGACTAATAAATAAATAAATATATATATATAGATATACATTATAGATATATATTTATAATTTACATTATGTAACCTAAAAATAACTTGATCGGACTTAACCACACTCGAAATTTTATGCAATATTATATAGAATTATATATTGAATATATTTATAATATATATATTATATAATTCGATTTAACACGACCAAATTCTGCAGAATAAAAAAAATATGAGTTGATAAAAAATATGTATAATTTCAATTGAAATTAATTTATTTTTTAGTAATAAATCGGATTTGGTCATATTGAAATATGCCTTAAAATTTTTTTATGTGTGATTAAATTTTGATATTCATGTTGAAATTGAGTATAAATTTGATTGAGATTAATTTATTATTATCTAGGAATCTAGGATAACTAAAAACTAATTATTTTTTTTACCTATTAAAAATTTTTAATTTATAAGACTGTAAATTCATTTAAATTCAAATAATTTTATATTTATATATTTTTATTATAATTATTATGATAAATTCAAAAATTTAAATTAAGATAATAAAAAATATGCAATGACAAAATAAAAGAAAGGACAAAAAGATACTGTCTTTGTTCTCTTTATATAGAGAAAAAAAAATACGATGATTAAGAAGGTAGTTAATAGATTTATTGATTACAATATGTTTTAATCAGTCTTAAATAAGCATAACTTTATAATTTATAATGTTAAGAGAGAGAGAGAGTTTATAGACACAATACTCTAGAAAATATTTATGGCCGAATTTTTTATTTTAAAATGGATGAAATAAATTGCCCTCTATTTGTATAATAAGAGTGCATATTCGCACACAAATAATATAAATTATTGTTTATATTTAAATCATTTTCGTAGGCTGCAATGCTTTATAAATCTGTGCACAAAATATTAAAGATGAAAAAAAATATATATCAATCATATTTATAAATTCGAACACAATGTTGGTCGTCATTGAGAATGTTTTTACTTGTAAATTACATAAAATATTCTTAATTAATGTTAAATATACAATTAAGGCCTCTAATTATACCTCTTTCAAACAAGGCGCTAGATTCATTTAGAATACTAAAATTACAAAAAAAAATGAGAGAAATAGAAATCATGTCCTTAATTTAGTTAAAGTTTAAAATTTCGCAAAATAAAAATTTTCAATCAATTAAAATTTTAACTTTTTATATAGGGAGCAAAGTGAGAGACTTCTTTTTAAATATGCAGCCATTTGTATCAAAATTTGCCTCCAAATTTAGCCTAAAAATAGTAATCTTAACATAAAAATGAAAACGTGTTATTTAACATAAATACATTTATTAATTATAGACTAATTTATAATTGTATCATAATTAGTATAGTAGAGTACAAATTTCATAACCATAGTATTAATTTATGCATTGTAAAGCGATGCATATTAATTATATAATTTATATTTGTCTATTACTGATCTTATTTGATGCGTAAATAAAATTATTTATAAGAGTAATTTTAAAATTTTCTTAAAGAATACTTTTCAATAAATTTTATTGTAAGTACTTTTCTTTATATAAAAAAATACCTTAAATAAAATTTTTTCTATATAAAAAAATGGAGGAGGCAATAAATTTTACAAAGTACAAAAAGATAACAAATTTTAGACACTTTAACGTAAGTTTATATTCACAAGACTGAGATTTACAATCAATAAAATTTTCACTCAGTTGGAAATAACATTCAAAATAAGAATTTTATTTATGTAGGACATATAAAATAGGAAATCCTATCATATTTTAAATTATAATTTTAATAATTTCGTAAGTGTCAATCATTCCAACAGTAATATCTTTATTATTTTTTCTCATTTTGAAATAGATGAAATTATTTTCTTTAAATATAATTTAATTTTTTATTAAATAAAAATATTATTTTTATTAATATTTTTAAAAAGTTTTAAATATTAAAAAATGTAGAAGATATTTTTTCAAAAACAAATGAAGCAGTAAATCTCATAATAATAAAATGATATTTTTTACAAAATAATCATAAAAAAATAAAAAAATCATAAAAAATTTTAAAATTTTAAAATATTTTAAAATTTATTAGAATTTATAATTAATTTATAAATTTATCATATTCATATAATTTATTATATAATAACATGATAATTTTTATAAATTTATCATATATTTTTATAGAATAATAAAAAATTTCTAATAAAATATAATAAAACTTTTAAAAAATTGGTGGGGTGTGATTATCCTTAAACTAATACGCGACTAGGCTAAGAGGTAAAGGTCCGAACTCCGAAACCACGTCCTTCAACAACCGGACCCGCCCAAGAGAATTAACGGCCATTGATACAATAAAAAAATAGTTTGCAAAAAAAAAAAAACCCAAAATTTACAGGCTGTGCCCACGATCACTTGCCAATCCTAACGGTCACTTTCTTTTTCTCTGTCTAAAATCACAAAAACCCTAGACATCCACACCGCCCTTTTCTTCAAATTCTCTTGACCGTTTTGTCCCTACCGCCTTTTCCCCCAACGCTCCTGCTGCTCCTCTAACAATGAAGGTCCACTAACCAACTCTCTTCTCCTCCCTAAAGAACCCATTGACTGCTGCTTTCCAGAAACAGAGGCTTAGAGGGAAAAAGGGGATTGCTTGATTTCTGTAATGGGTTGCTTTCTTGCTTGCTTGGGTTCCTCCAAAGATCGCAAACGCCGTAAACAGAGGCATAAGGTTCAACCTCGGGACCAGGTAAAGTCAAATTCCATACATTTTACTTCTCGTCATGGGTTTTCAAAATTTTTCATCCTCTGTTTGGCATCCAAGAAACAGAGAGACAAAATCAGTGGAAAATTTATTATGGATTTTCCTCTTTAAACTAAGTTTCTTTGGATTTAGTTGGATGATGGGGGTTTTATATTTCTGGGTCAATGAAAGATTTAAATTTCTTGACTTATTATTGTTTGTTTCCCTTGATTTTCTCTGTAACTACTAAACAGAGCTTAGGTTAGTTTATTATTTACTCCGTGTTATGATTTCCATTGCAGAGGAATGCAGCGTATAATCCAGTACAATCTGCCGCGTCTTTGGTTCTGAATGACCCTGAAAAAGAAAAACCCACTAACCCAGTTTCAGAAATAGGGTGAGTACTCATAAAGTTGAAGTTTTTGAGCTTTCACTACCTTTACTTTTTTCCCCTGTTATCTGTTTTACAGGGAACGTGCTTTAATTTTTTTTTATTGGTCGTGTTGACATTTAGGTGTAGGGATAATTCTGAGGAGCAATTGAGCTTGAGTGCTCGAAAGAAAGTATCCTTCAATTCAAATGTGACAACCTATGAACACGTTTCAGTTGAAGAATCCACAGAGTCATTTGCAGGGAAAGAAGATGGAGGAGACAAGGAGAAGGAAAGGGAGGAGAATTTAGCAAAACCAAGCCAATCCCAGTCCTCTGCTGAAGATAGTTCAGTCACGTCAAGCTCATCAGGATCTTATCCTTCCAATCATAGATATCAGAATTGCAGAGACAGTGATGATGAATTGGACTATGGAGAAAGTGACATTGAAGATGAAGACTATGAGGATGAAGATGATTATGATGATATTTATGAAGATGATGGAATTTTAGAATCAAGGTCTAAAGTGTCTGTGGTTAAAGGGGCACTACCCTTCACTGAGGAGGTTGATGGTCCTGCAATAATAAGCAGTTTGCCTGAGAGAGAAGTGAAGCCGAATCCGAATGCTCGAGATAGGAGTGGTTATGTGCATTCTGCACTAAACCCAGTTGAAAATCTGACTCAGTGGAAGGCTGTGAAAGCAAAAGGGACACCACCATTGAAGCAGCGGAAAGAGAATCTCACACTGGATCAAGAACCACGAATTTCCTTTAGCTCTGAACCTAGTTTTAGGGAATTGTCATTCAGTTTCAAAGGTAATTCTGATAAATCGAAGAAATCAAACCAAGAAGTGGCAGTGGATGCTAGTTTATCTAACTGGCTGGGTTCATCAGAGAGCACACCAATAAACAAGACTAGCACAATTAGTTTCAATACCATAACACCTGAGAAAAGCATGTCCTTGGGATCAAATTCTCCAAGAAGCTTTGAAGATAGACCTATTTTAGGAGCACTAACTGTGGAAGAGCTTAAACAGTTTTTAGCTTCTTCTTCACCAAGAAAGTCGCCTAGTTGTAGCCCTGATGAGATGCCTATCATTGGGACTGTTGGGACTTATTGGAATCACAGTAGCGCAGGGAAGGATTCTGGCTCAGCTTCTTCTTTCAAAGGAATACCAAACACAATCAGCAAGTACAGGGAGGTAGTACATGTCAAGTGAAATTTTTTGGGTATTGTTTTGTGTTAGTAGCTGCTAATGATAGTGAACTTAACTTGAGTTTTATGGGTCTGCAGGACAAGAGAGTGAATTGGCACTCTACTCCATTTGACACCAGGCTGGAGAGAGCGTTAAATGGAGGTGTTCATACTTCTAATGTTTCTCTAAACAATCTATGAATGAATGTAGTTTTGTGGGTGTCTTTCATCTTCTTTTGGGGTTGGGTTGTGAATTTGATATACGTGCTTGCTGTTGTGATTCTTTTATTAGTATTGGTTGCAGATTGATTTGTTTATACAATGTAATTCAATTAATTTTATTGTATGAATCCACATTTCTTTCTGGACTAAATGCAGAACTTGATTCACTTCTCTTTACTAGCAATCTTCCTGTTAGATTTAATTGCTTCTTGTGAATAATAGCATGTAGGGACAGGAGCAATAATCTAGCTCTCTTGATTTTTCTTGCGCTGTGTATAACCTTTCAATATTTTTTTTATAAATATTTGAAATTTTTATATATTTTTAAGTATTTCATACGAAAATACAAAAAAATTTATTTTATTTTTTTGCATTTTCTAATAACAATAATTTTATTTGAATAAATTGAAGAATAACAATATAAAAAATAAAAAATGATAATCTAATAACTTTACCGAATTACAATACAACAACAACAACTAAGCCTTAGTCCCAAACAAGTTGGGGTCGGCTGTATGGATCCTCAACAAAATAAGCTCAAAAGACACCAAAAAAGATACTCCAGTCTTAGGCCCCTTCCAATATACGGATTTTACGTCTTCATTCAAGTCTGTCATTAATCAAATCCGCATCAAGATCTAAGGCACGTAAGTCTCTTGCTATCACCTCATTTCACACAGTTCTAGGTCTTCCACGATCTCTAGCCCCCTCAATCAACAAATTTTCACACTTACGAACCGCAGCATTAGGAGGTCTTCTTAAAACATATCCATACCATCTAAGTCTTCCTTCCCTTACCTTATCTCCGACATCCGCTACTTGGACTTTTTGTCGAATATGAACATTCTTAATTTTGTCCAGTCTGGTATGTCCACACATCCATCTTAGCATCCTCATTTCTGCCACACTCATCTTATGCAAATGTTGTCCCGTTGGTGCCCAACACTCACTACCATGGAGCATCGCAGGCCTAACAACCGTCCTATAGAATTTACCTTTCACTTTCAGAGGTATTTTCTTATCACATAGAACCCCGGTCGCACCCTTCTACTTCAACCACCCTACCTGTATTCTGTGAGCCACATCTTCATCTATACGGCCATCATTCTTGAACACCGAACCCAAATATTTGAACTGCTTGGTTTTAGGCACCAAAACTCCATCCAACTTAACCTCATGTTCCTGCTTCTTCCTTAGACTGAACTCACAGTGCATATATTCTGTTTTACTCCTACTTAACTTAAAACCCTTGTCCTCGAGGGTTTTTCTCCACACTTTCAACTTACGGTTTACACCAGCACTAGTCTCATCAATTAAAATAATGTCATCAGCAAACAACATACACCAAGGAACATCGTCTTGTATGCTTCTGGTTAGCTCGTCCATAACCAGAGTAAATAAGTATGGACTCATGCAATCCGGTAGTAATGGGAAAGCCTCAGTGTCTCCACCAGGTGTTTTCACACTAGTGGATGCATTCTCATACATGTCTTTGATGATGTTGATATATTTACCGCTAACTCCTTTCCTCTTCAAAACCCACCATAACACTTCTCTTGGTACTCTATCACAGGCTTTCTCCAAGTCAATAAATACCATGTGGAGATCTTTCTTCTTCTCTTGATACAATTTCATTAGTCTTCTTAGAAGAGAAATAGCCTCCATGGTAGATCTCCCTGGTATAAACCCAAACTGATTCTCCGAAACTCTTGTAAGCTTCCTCAATCTGTGTTCAATAATTCTTTCCCATAATTTCATAGTATGGCTCATAACTTTGATACCCCGATAATTTGTATATCATTGAATGTCTCCCTTATTTTTATATATGGGTATCAGGATATTCTTCCTCCAGGCATTCGGCATCTTACGTCCTTTCACAATAGCATTAAAGAGTTTAGTTAACCAGGCAACTCCAACCTCTCCAAGGTTCTTCCAAACCTCTATAGGAATACCATCCGAGCCACAAGCTTTACCAACTTTCATATACTTCAAGGCTTCTCTTACTTCACTATGCAAGATCCTCCTAGACCAGCTGATATAACCATTTGTTGCAAGAAGACCTTGAAAATCTTGTTCATGTTCAGGGTTGAATAACTGCTCAAAATAAGCCTTCCACCTCTCCTTAATCTCAACATCTCCTGTCAACACCCGTAGATCTTCATCCTTTATACATTTGACTTGGTTTAAATCTCTGCTTTTCCTTTCTCTCATCCTTGCAATCTTATAAATGCCCATTTCTCCCTCTTTAGTACCTAACTTTTGATAAATCCCTTCTAAGGCTCTGCCACGAGCTACACTAACAGCCTTCTTTGCCTCTTTCTTAGCCCTCTTATATTCCTCAAAGGTTTCGCTATTAACCGCATTCGGTAACTTTTTTATACAATTCCCTCTTAGCCTTAATAGCCTTTTGAACCTCCTCATCCCACCACCATGCATCGTGCGTTCGAGGCCCTGCCCCTTTAGAGATCCCAAGCAATTTACTACCTGCTTTTTTAATGCCACCTTCCATTTTTATCCACAAGTCCTCTGCAGTAGCCTCAAGGTTCCAAATGTCTTTCTTTAGTAACTTCTCCTTAAAGGTACCTTGAGCTAGGTCTTTCAATTTCCACCATCTTATCCTTGGTTCAAATACTTTCTTATCATTCCTCCAGCTACTTTTATTCTTAACATCTACAACCACAATACGATGTTGCGCCGTCAATGCTTCACCCGGAATGACCTTGCAATCCTTACACTTACTTTTGTCCCGTCTTCGAGTAAGTATGAAGTCTATTTGACTTTGGGTTCGTCCACTCTTAAAGGTAATCAAGTGTGACCCCCTCTTTTCAAAACAGGTATTTGCCAGCACTAGATCATAAGCCACAGCAAAATCCAAAATGCTCTTTCCCTCATCATTCCTGTTGCCAAAACCATAACCCCCATGGACCCTGTCATAACCATTACTGTCCTTACCAACATGCCCGTTAAGGTCCCCACCAATGAAAATTTGCTGATTATCCGGAATATTTTGCATGATTTCATCCATATCTTCCCAGAACTGAACCTTGGATGCTCCGTCCAAACCTACTTGGGGAGCATAAGCACTAATAACATTAATAGTGTCATCTCCCAAAACAAGCCTTAAAGAGATAATCCTGTCTCCCTTTCTCTTCACTTTCACCACCTTGTCTTTAAACGTAGGCTCAATAATAATGCCCACACCATTCCTATTGTTATCCAAGCCACAATACCACAGCTTATATCCTGAGTTACCAATATCTTTTGCTTTATTTTCCTTCCACCTGGTTTCCTGCAAACAAGCAATACTAACCTTCATTCTTTTCAAAGTATCCACAAGTTCTATAGACTTCCCAGTCAGAGTGCCAATATTCCAACTACCTAATCTTAATCGGCTCCCCTGGACTTGCTTCTTTAGCCGCATTCGTCCATAATGCGGTAGCTCTTTCCTGTCTGACACCACATCCGAGTACTGATATGGCGGGACTAACTTCTTTACTCATACTCGTCCATGGCATGGAAACCTTTGCTCATACTCCACCACATCCAGGCGTCGATGTGATGGAACCCCTTGCTCATTACAATATAATTATTAAATTACAATATAATTATTTTCATTATATTCTTTTATATATAATTTTTATTGCATTGAATATTTTTTGATCAATAATTTAAATTTTTATATCAGAATGTAAAAATAAAAATAATAACGAAAAATAGAGCAATCTATTAATTGTAATGAACAGACATTAAAATGGAGATAGACATCCATGAAAGATAATTGAAAATTATACAAAAAATTAGCATTTACAGGCTCTTGGCAAGTCAAGGCAAACCCTTGTCTGTTGAAACATTCAATAGCAAATTTCCGACTAGAAAAAAAAAAAAAAGATTATAAACAGAGTAGCGAACAGCTTTTCAAATTCTCAAAACTGCAGAAGTTGTAAAGAAAACAATTAAACAAACAGTAACATTACACATTCTTCTCTTCTTCTGCGTCAATTACAGTGACTAATTCTTTTCCAACTTGATTATTCCAGTGCACCTTTGGCTGCAGTTTCTTGCGCAAATCGCCTTTTCTTTTACACATCAGGGAACTTATGGGGACATTGCCATCTTTTTCATCAGTAACAACAGCAACAACAGCCTGCGGATGATGATCTTGTTTGCTTGTGAAACATGGCTTTTGATCTTCACTGGCACGTCTCTGTCGTTTGCCGCCTTTATCCCTCTTGGAGAAGCGAATCTTTTACTTTAAGCTGTGAGTTCTCTGAATCAAATTAGTAAAAATAATAATGATAATAAATCTCGAGAATCAAACATATTTATAACAGTGTATAATTATCGTTTGATAGCAGGTTCCTAGTTCTAATTGAAATAGGTAATTCTCAAACTACTAAGAAAGTGTCAAAATTTATAAATAAAAACGACGTCGGTTCTAGGGCTGGATCAATTGCAGGGCGGGAAAGAAACGGATATGGCGCGAGGCCTTAAAAAATCTATTTCTTCTTTCTCTCTCTCTTCAATGCTAATCTTCTCGGATTTGTTTTATTTCTTCAAATAAATTTATAGAATAATATTTCAAATTTGATATAATTCAGTATTAATTACTGTTTCTGTTTATTATTATTATTATTTTAATCTGTGGGTGTTTGTAGCTAAGCTAGACATTTAAACAAGCACCTTGCCTCCATTGCAGCTTCTCATGGATATGCATTTTCATTTAGATCTAACTGTCGGCAGCCTTGAATTATTAGAGAGCAAAGGTGATTTTGATATAATGTTTCTAGTTTGTTACTTCTTTTATTTTCTTCTTAATCATTGGTCATTTGCTGGACTTTTACGTGAATTAATTTTCGTTAGGAAGTTTTGTTGTGAATTTGATTTACTTCTAAGATTTCTCTCATCAGTGATAATGATTATGTAATTAAGAGTTTTGGATCAATTTTTAATTAGATTCCCTCTATTGATTTTTTAATTGTGGAAAGAGTGTGAAATGGGATTGCCTTTTCCCTACAATGAGTCTATTGCACAATCTGTTGATTCTTGCATCATCAATAGCTTCCTTGTTTTTCTGCCGTTCTTATTGTTTTCGGTTGATTGGGCTTTGAATTTGCAATGATTGGGTTTTGAATTTGCAACCTCAGTCTCGGGATTACTTTACCACTGAACCAAAGTCTCATTGTCTTCTTTTCTGGGAGATCTATGCCTCCATTGGTGCAGGGAAGCAATCTTCTCTTTGTAATTTATTAGAGAAGATTCTGGGCGTTGAATAAATCAAGAGTTTAAATAGTTATATATATATATATATATATATATATATATATTTTGGTAAAGATGGGCGGCACCACCGAAATTTTTATAAATATCATAAAGATGGGAAAAACCCATATAAGATCTGTACAAAATCCTTATAAGACGTGGAAGAAACTATCTAAATCTCAAATAAGGAGTTTTTAAACAATCGGATAAAACAAATCCTTTCAACATCTTAGGCAAAGAAGCAAATGTAAAGAAAGAAGAAGTGTGAGAATGAAATCTGCAACTAGTGGCAAGATAATTAGCAGCACTGTTAGCCTCCCGAAATATATGAGTGATCGAGGAAGCAATATCCAGAAAGAGTCTCTTGACAGAATCTGCCGTGTGACCAACACTGGAAGATGAACCAATCTGTTGAACTGCCCACGCAGAGTCAGTTTCAACAATTAACGGGAAAAACCGCTGCTGGAGACACCATTGGAGGCTGACCCGAATAGCTTGAAGCTCCGCTATCTCCGACGAGTGAGCATCCAACCCAAAACTACAAGCCGCCACAAAATGTCCTCGGGAATCTCTAACAATCGCACCTCCAGCAGAAGCTGAAGTGGTAAATGAGGCATCGACATTGAGCTTAAAGTGACGACACGGAGGGAACCAATGAACAAGCATGGGTTTGAGACCACGCCCATGGCCGAAGTTTGAAGGAAGAAAATCACAGAAATCTGGCAAAGGCTTAGCCTTCTTATCTGCAGCATGACAACAACCCCAATTGTAGATGGTATTCCGTATAGCCTGTATGGTATTAGGAGCATAGAAACCTCCCTCTCCCCAAGTGAGATTGCAGAAGGCCAGCCAAACATTATAAACAATAATTAAAGGAACAAGTTTCATAAGCTTTCCAGCACCAGAATTAGGAGATTTGTCCAGCCACCAAAGCATTAATTCTTGCTTCAAACCTGGTTGAGGATTCAAGCAAGACAAGAAAGCTGATCTGAAAAATATCCAAATTTTGTTAACTTCCCGACAAGAATAAAAAATATGAGAAGCAGAAGCTGAGTCGGCCCGGCAGAAGGGACAACAGGAGGCAAGGGAAAAACTCCCCCCTTCTTCTTACTTGTAAGCAGGAAACTATTTCTTTTGTCAATACTTTCAAATTTCAGCACATGTGGATTGAAAACAATACTTTTCTTCCTATGGTTAAACATCATTGGGATTCCATCTTTTTTGGTGGTGGCATGCATGGCCTTTTCCGTAAATTGAGTTCTTTGAAACGTGCCATTTGTTCATGGAATAAATCCACATTTGGGAACATTTTTTATTGGGTTAAGGAGGCTGAGAAAGAGGCTATGGAGGCTGAAAGCTTATATTTGTCTGATTCTACGGAAGAGAATTATTCTTCTTGGTAGGTTAAGCAAGCGAATTTGGTACATAAATATAAGATTGAGGAAACCTTCTGGAGACAGAAGGCTCACATAAAATGGCTAGGGGAAGGGGAGTCTAACACCAAATTCTTCCATCATTATGTAAATGCTAGAAGGAAACTTAATCGTATTTCAGCTATCAAGAATTCTGATGATATTATGCTTTCTTCTCAGCAAGAAATTGGTCAAGAAGCTGAGCGTTTTTACCAGTCCCTTTTTTGCTCTGAGGAAGAGGTTAATTACGATACTTTATTGGAGCCTATACCCCATTTAGTAAATAGTCAACATAATGCTGAATTAGTCAAGATTCCTGATGATGCAGAAATTAAAGCCGCTGTATGGCAGTTAGATGCTTCCAATGCCCCTGGTCCGGATGGGTTCGATGGGAAGTTTTTTCAAGTTTGCTGGGATATTGTTGCTTGGGATGTCTGCAGTGCTGTAAAGGAATTTTTCTTAGGTGTGCCTATTCCCAATTCCTTTGGTGCGGCTCATATCATTCTTTTACCTAAGGTGGCGAATCCATCTTCTTTTGGTCAGTTTAGACCTATTTGCCTTGCTACGTTTATCAGTAAGGTATGCACTCGTATAGTTGCCAACAGGCTAGCTCCCATACTGGACATGATTATTTCTGATGAACAGGCATGTTTTTTGAAAGGCAAGTCAGTTCATGATCAAATTCTTATAGCCAATGAATTAATTCATGATATTGACAAGAAAACGAAAGGCTATAATTTGGCAATTAAATTAGACATGGCTAAGGCTTTTGATAGGGTATCTTGGTGGTACCTTGAGGCAGTATTGTGTAAGTTTGGGTTTTCGGATAGATTTGTGGCATTAGTTAGCTCCCATTTGAAGGCTACTCGGTTTTCAGTCATTGTTAATGGCTTGAACTATGGTTATTTTAAACCTTCTAGAGGGGTCAAGCAGGGAGACCCTCTATCTCCTTTGTTATTCATCATTGCTTCAGAAGGTCTTTCAAGAGGGCTGAATAGAATGATTATTCAGGGTAAAATTCTTCCTTTTAAAACAAAAAGGGGATGTGAAGTGGTGTCTCATCTAGCATTTGCGGATGATCTCTTGATTTTCATTAATGGTGATGTAAAAAGTGTTAAAAGTTTCAAGGCTTTTCTTTCTATGTATCAATAGGGTTCGGGTCAATTAATAAATTTTGACAAATGTGCTTTCTTCTGCTCTAAGAAAGCTCCCGCGAGTTTTGTGGATAAAACCAGCCATTTGCTCTCAATTAAGCGCCTCTCTTTGCCTTTTACATATCTCGGAGCCTCAATTTATCAGGGTATTAATCGGTCGGAGTATTGCCAATCTTTAATTCATAAAATTGATTCCAAGATGCTTGGGTGGACTAAGAAGCTTCTGACGTCTGGAGGAAGACTTCTGTTGATTAAACATGTTCTTAATTCCATCCCCATACATATTATGGGTGCAATGAAACTCCCGAAGCAAGTCATTAATATTCTAGAGAGGAAGTTTAGTGATTTCTTTTAGGATCACGGTATGGATAAGCGGTATCACTGGGTAGCTTATAACAAATTTTGCTTTCCTGTCTCTGAAGGCGGAGTAGGTATTCGATCTCTTGGATCTCTTCAAGAAGCCTACTCGTTGAAGCTTTGGTGGAAGTATCATAGTTATATATATATATATATATATATATATATATATACTCTTAGATGAAGGACATGGTAAACATATTACCTTGATGGATTATGTCTTGAAATACATCTATCTTGTTCTTCAAAATCTGAAGTGCCTTGATTACATGTGCTTGTTGCTGCTAGCATTTCATGGGAACTTAACACACGGTTGGTGGTGATATGTGAAAATACATTCATCAAACCCTGCAATATAAGCATTTGGAGAGGTGCAAGGAGGGGGAGAGTTATACATGCTGAAAATTCACTGGAAGTTGATGCTTTATGGGCCACGACATTGGATTTTCATGTATGCATAAAAAAGCGAGGGTCACTGCTTTGGACTATGGGTGCAGTTGGAGGAGTAAGCCTCTTATCTAAAATATATGAAATGAGCATACCATACCCTATTGCAGGAATAAAAGTAGTTCATGAGGGTGCTTCCTAGAATTACTTCTAATGCAACGAGTCCAAAACTGTACACATCTCATTTCTCTGTCACTTTGATTGTAGAAACTATTTCTGTACCGTTAAAATACACCAAAGATAGTTTAAATTACAAATATCAGAGCTCTAAGTGTTGGATCTTGTTATCATTTGAATATTTGGTGGGCCTTAAAACCATACTTTCATTGATGACTAGATTTTATCAATTCAGTGGATAGATAATTGTTTTGGTTGATCTGTTATGGATAGTGAAGATGAAAATACCAGAAAGAATTAACAGAAGTAAAGAGGCCGCAATTGGAATGACAATGGCAATGATCAGTTTACTGCAATTGGAATGACAATGGCAATGATCAGTTTCCATCTCTTTCTTTCGCTATGCTTTTCAGATGAAGTATAGTCACAATATTAAGGCTCAAGTTGCACTTTTTAAAAGCATTTTCAGCCATTGAATTTTGGTGCATCAATGTTGTTTAGAATCCTGTCTCCAGAATGCTTGATGATTCGGGATTGAAACAACATTACTTTGTAGCTTGAATAAATAATGATTTATAATATTCCAGGTGGAATGCTATTTTAATCATCTTTACTATTTTGTTTCAGGTTCTGATTGAATGAAACTAAAGAACAGAAGAAATAATTGAAAGAAAAAGTCTCAGATTTCCTGGAATTGATATGCTATTTTAGAAGGCAGCTTAGGGATGATATCGTGAGAATGCATAATATGCATGCATTCAAGTACTCTGATAGTATGAACAAATGATTTTCCAATCGAATTCTGATCCGAAGACTTTTTCGATGGCATGAAAATGTAAGCAAGGTACTTTTTTTGCAAGCATGCAAGTTAACACAGTCAAGGCTTGTCAGATGCTTATGGTGGTGAAGATGTTGGATGATGAGCTTAATTTTCTTATTAGTTGGAGTTTTATATTAAGCATCATTTTCATTTCATCTTCTTTTTTGTTAAATATTTAAATAGGAGAATTCACACAAGCAAAGTTTTTAATTTGCCAAGAAAAGGATTGCCTATCACAGGAGCATTCAATTTCTGAGGTACTGATTCCATACTTTAAATCTTTGAAATTTGCTGCTTAATTACTTAAAATAATAATAATAATAATAATAAAATCTATCTTTTGGGACCAATGTGCATGCTTTTTTTTCGCACAATAACATTGATGATTTTGGCTTTGTCGTGGTCAAAAGTTTGACATTTGACTATGTCGGGGTTGGTTAGGTATATCGTGGAACTTTCTTTTGTAGATTTGGTTTATTATCAGTTATATAAGTAATAGAAATTCATTATATCACCGTGATTTCTTCTTAATGATGATTAAAAACGAAATTTAACTATGATTAGTTATAATATTTTTTATGATAGTTCTTGAATGAATAGGTCAGTTGAGGAGATCAAATTTTAATTAACGCATAAATTAATTTAAAAATTGAAAAAAATATATTTTATATACAAATTTAAAAATTTTATTGAAGTCTATTTTTGTGGGAGGGTTATGTTATTATATATACTCATGACCATGATCGTTTCGATTTTTTTTTAATCAAGGTTTGTATAATAATTATTTTGGTGGTATAGTTCACACATCGCCATCATACCAATACCATCTTATTGTATCACGTGCATTAATATTTATAAATTTAGAATGAGAATGCAATTACACATGATTTATTAAATAACGTTTTTCAAATCTTGATTTGTTCAATTTTCTCTCCGCTGTTTTAAATTATTTAGGAGAGATTAATTTTTTTAAATGTCAATTATTTAAGGCGGGTTTAGAGAGGGAATACTTTAATTAACAGTCTTAAGTATAATGGATAATTGAGTTAAATAAATACTTTATGGAGACATTTTTTCATTTATTAATATATTAAATTTCCATTATTTTCATATCTAATATTACTTATTAATTTTTTTAAGTATTATAAAATAAAAAATAAATTTATCAATTCAAAATGGAGAAAATAAAATGGTATAGACATATTAGCTTCAAGGATATTTTCATAATGTTAGCTCTAATGATTTAACCATTAACAAGATAATGAAAAATCTATTTTACCAATTGAAATAACTTTTAGGATTATTGAGTACACTTTTTGAAATTACTTGTTAAAAATATTCATTTTATTTCATACTAAAACACTTTTAGTAAAACAAAATGTTTTCCCAAGCTAATATGAATTATTTGATTTAATTTTCGTAGCACCATAAATGACATCTTTCATTTATTACTTTATTTGCTTCAGTTAATTAATTGCCTCGACACTAATAATGAAAAATTAAAAAAAAAGTAAAAAATAATGAAAATTAGTAAGACCTCTAAGTCAATCCTAACTTCAAATTATGTGATTACTTCAAGTCTATAAGAAAATCATTAAGATCTCTACATATGAACGAAGTGTTAGTGATGCCAGGGCTCTTAGCAATTAGCACAAAAAGATAACCTGCATGTTTGCTTTATTACTTTTTTTTAAAATTATTATTATTATTATTATTATTATTATTATTATTATTATTATTATTATTATTATTATTATTATTTATCTCTTACTCCACTTAGTGGTGTGCTCTTTACTTCATGATATTTAAAAAAAAAAATCATTCACATGTTTAATCACTACTACATATGTATATATTGCATATACAATCCCATTAGAATTGCCAGTGGAATTGATTTAAAAACTTTCATGTGGTCCTATCTAGTTTTTTTTTTTTTTATTAATTACATATAGAGAAAGAAAAACATTTAGAAGACTCAAATCCAAGATCTAGACGAAAACAACACACACTCTTAGTCACCAAGCTATATCTTGTTGGTTGATCCTGTCTAGCTTTTAGGTAGGCATGATTAGTATTTTACTGGCACTTGGTGGTAGCACTGCGTTGTGCATTTTCTATATATTAATAACCTACTATTTATGGTGTTATATAATTAGTATTTTGTGCACTAATTCAAGATAAATTCATTAAACTATGCTACTAATGACTCGATGGCATCAAATGAGATGCAAAAATCTTTATAAAACTCTGAATTATTATCTCACACCAAAATTCTTGCATCCAAAGAAGCGCATGTTAGAATTAACATTGAACCTTGATGTCTTTAACAAAGCCACATGACTGAATTTGCAAACAGGCATTGCAAGTTAATCGCCAACTCTGGCCATATCAATTCAAACATAATTGTAGATTTAGGTTAGGGTTCTTGATCTGGAATTTGGGTTCAATTTACCCCACTAATTCAACTATAAAATATTGATCTCAAACTAGCAAGCCTTTATTTTATACCCTTCTTCTTTAATTTTCCCCCTTCTTTACAATTCATAATATTTTCTTGATCATTTATGAATGAATGATTGAAAGTTGGAAAAATGATTACTTCTAAGATTAGCACAGCTCAATTTTATTTTTTTTAAGTGTTGAAGTATATTATTCAAATTTGGTTTAATAAAACATGATTTTTTATTGTTACGATTTTAACATTTTCATTATCAGAAACATTAAACTAAAAAAAAAGATAGTGAAAGAAAACCTAATCAATTTTAGTGGTCTTGACTTGGTGTACCTCTAATCCGAACTCAGAAGAGGTGTTTGTTTCCCATATTCTATTTGATAAATACCAAGTGATTGGCACCCCTACTGGTACCCAGAGGCAGAGGCAGAGGAGGGGTCCTGGGGGGCAATGGATCCCCCTCCCCTCCTCCATCTTGTTTTATATACATATAAATATTTAAATGATATATATATATATAAATTATTATATAATTATATGTAAATATATGAAATTATAAATATATATAATTATAATTATGTAAATTATATATTTATATATATAAATTATTGAAATTTTTATATATAAATATATATATTTTTTATATATATGTTATTGGCTTTTTTGTATTATGTATATTTTTTTTAATTAGTGGATATTTAGAATTTTGTGATTAGATATTTAGATTAATACTAAAATTTTATAATTTGATTATAAATTGAATAAAACTAATGTTCTTATTTAAAATAGTAATTTAAAATTTTAATTTAACAAAATTATTTAAATAAATTAATAGATTTCAGAATTAAAATAAAAAGATATATAAAAAATTTAATAAAAATATAAATTTTATTATAATATTAAATATTTAATTTTTATCTTTCATTTTTCTGTTTTTTTTTTAAATTTTGCCTCTTCTTCATTCAAGTTGTGATTCTACTACTGCTGGTACCCTGTATAATATAGTATTTATTTAGTCAAAGACAGTGAAAGCTGTAAACTTAAACTTGAAGTTGGGCAGAAAGTCAAATAAGAACAAAGAGTTCACACCAACTTGATACCCGTTGACAATATAACCCAATAACTCCTTCCCAGAAACTGCAGCAGATTTATATGAAAGACAAATGGGAGTTAGGCGTAAATAATATATACAGGGCCGGTGAAGGCCCTGTGCAAAGTGGGCTACTGCACAGGGCCCCCAGCTTGCACAGGGCCCCAATTTTTTTTTTTTTTTAATAGTAGGTTTTATGCCTACTATTAGTAGGTTTTAATAGTAGGTTTTATAATTTTTTTTTTTAAGGAATAGGGTCTAATTTATTCTGTTTTTCTCTAAGAACAGGGCCCCTTAAATATTTAAGACGGCCCTGAATATATAATAGTTGAATTCGATATACATGTTTAAATTAATTTAACAATTGTCAACGTTAAATTATATACTCCTAGTTGTGTAATTTTAGTTGTTCATAATCGCAATAAGTCTTAAGTCCGATTGTAAAGGTAGGTGTTACCTGGTTTTAGCTGTCATTTCCCCTTTTTCCCCAGAAATTTTAAGGTCCACTGCATATATAAATAATACTTTTTATGAACTGAAGTGTTGGCCTAAATATTTAGCTAAATATTACAAGTTTGATATCTTTTCCTCCGTTTTGTATATAAGATTAACTTAAGCCCAAGATCATATAGAACTCAAGTAGCTAAGCATGAGTACAACTCAAAAGCTTTCACTTCTCTTCCATTTTCTCTTGCTGTTTTCTTTGCTTCCAGTGCAGGTTAATTCATCACCAAGAGCACAAGCAGAAGCTCTCGTCAAATGGAGAAGCAGTTTATCTTCTTCACCGCCTCTCATTTCATGGTCCCTCACAAATCTCAAAAACCTTTGCAACTGGACTGCTATTTCCTGTGGCAAGACTGGAACAATCTCCAAGATAAACCTTTCTAATCTAAACATTACTGGAACACTTACCCAATTCAACTTCTCTTCATTTGAAAACATAACGAGCTTTGACCTGCAGAATAACAATATCGAAGGAATGATACCATCAGCTATTGGTAGCCTCTCCAAGCTCACTTACTTGGATTTGAGCATCAACTATTTTGCTGGCAACATACCTGTGGAGATTGGGAGATTAACAGAGCTTCAGTTTCTTTCTCTTTCGAGCAACAATCTCAATGGTACTGTTCCTTATCAGATTAGCAATCTTCAAAAGGTATGGTACTTGGACCTCGGAGCAAACTTCTTGGAAACCCCTGATTGGTCTAAATTTTCAAGTATTCCTTCCTTGATGCATCTTAGCCTTTTTCTCAATGAACTTACTTTAGGATTCCCTGATTTCATATCTAATTGCCAGAACTTGACCTTTCTGGATTTGTCATTCAATAAGTTGACTGGCAACATACCGGAATGGGTATATACCAATCTGGGAAATATTGAATATTTCAATCTCACTGAGAATTTATTCCAAGGGCCATTGTCATTAAACATTTCCAAGCTTTCCAATCTCAAAAATCTTCATCTACAAAATAATAAGTTTAGCGGTCAGATTCCTGAAAGTATTGGTTTGTTGTCTAGTCTTGAAATTATGGAGTTGTATAACAATTCAATTGTAGGGAGCATTCCATCTTCTTTAGGCCAGCTCAGGAATTTGGTAGTACTTGATCTTCGAATGAATGCCTTAAATTCGACAATTCCTGCTGAGCTTGGCCTTTGTACTAACCTCACTTACTTGGCACTGGCCTTGAATCATCTAAGTGGGGAATTGCCTGTGTCATTGTCCAATATGAGCAAAATGGTCGATCTGGGTTTGTCTGATAACTTTCTCACGGGTGAGATATCACCTTATCTCTTCACCAACTGGACTGAATTGCTCTCTTTTCAACTTCAAAATAATTTTTTGTCTGGAAATATTCCCTCAGAAATCGGACAATTGACAAATCTTATTCTTCTTTTCCTCTATAATAATACACTCTCCGGTTTGATTCCCCATGAGATTGGAAATTTGAGTTACTTGCAAAGTCTCGACCTTTCGGGCAACCAACTTTCAGGACCTATTCCTCTAACATTGTGGAATCTCACAAATCTTCAAACCATGAATCTTTTCTCTAACAATATCAGTGGAATAATTCCACCTGATATTGGAAATATGACATCCCTAATAACTCTAGATCTTAGCAATAACCAGATGCATGGGGAGTTGCCACATACCATTTCGCTTCTTAGTTCTCTAGGGTCGATCAATCTGTTCACTAATAATTTCTCTGGTAGCATCCCAAGTGATCTTGGCAAGTATAGTTCTCTGAAATATGTTAGCTTTTCAAACAACAGCTTCTCTGGAGAATTACCGCCTGAACTCTGTATTGGTTTGGCTCTTCAAGAACTTACAGTAAATGGAAACAATTTTACTGGGTCATTGCCAACGTGCTTGAGGAACTGCTCAAGCTTAACTAGAGTCCGGTTGGATGGGAACCAGTTAACCGGAAATATCACCGATGCCTTTGGAGTTCATCCAGAACTTGTCTTCATTTCTCTTAGCAGAAATCAGTTCATCGGTGAAATCTCTCCTATTTGGGGAGATTGTGTAAATATCACCAATTTACAGATGGATAAAAATAGAATTTCTGGTGAAATCCCAGCTGAGCTTGGGAAGTTGACCCAGTTGGGTGTTCTAACTCTGGACTCAAATAATTTGAGTGGGATGATTCCCATTGAACTGGAAAATCTGAGCAAGTTATTCAGGCTCAACTTGGGCAACAATCATTTGACGGGAGCTATCCCTCAGAGTTTGGGCAATTTGTCAAAACTTGAGTCACTTGATTTATCTGATAACAAGCTGTCTGGAAACATACCAGAAGAGCTTGGCAATTGTGAGAAGTTATCAAGCATGGATTTGAGCCATAACAATTTTTCAGGTGAAATACCTTTTCAACTGGGAAACTTAAACTCACTGCAGTACTTGTTGGATCTCAGCAGCAATTCACTCTCACGAACAATACCTGATAATCTTGGAAAGCTTACATTACTGGAAAATCTCAATGTCTCGCACAATAGTCTTTCAGGAAAAATTCCAACAGCATTATCTGGCATGGTAAGTCTGCATTCTATTGATTTCTCCTATAATAAGTTTACAGGACCTATCCCAACAGGTGGCATGTTCCAAAATGCATCTGCAAAAGCTTTTGTTGGAAACTCAGGCTTATGTGGAAAGGTGGAAGGCTTATCTCCATGCGATCCACTAACATCAAATGGCAAATCCTCGAGTTATAACAAAAGGCTTCTTATTGGTATTGTTGTTCCAATTTGTGTCTTATCAGTAACAGCAGCAATTGTTGTTATAGTCCTAATATCTCGTTGCAAGACTGAACTCCATGATGAGGAGATGAAAGGTATAAATAAACATGAGAGTTTTGAGTCGATGATATGGGAAAGAGAAGGAAAATTCACATTTGGGGATATTGTTAAGGCTACTGATGACTTTAATGAGAAATATTGCATTGGAACTGGAGGATTTGGAAGCGTTTACAAAGCTGTATTGCCAACAAGTCAAGTTGTCGCTGTCAAGAAACTTAATATGTCATATTCTAGTGATATTCCGGCAATACATATCCAGAGTTTTGAGAATGAAATTCGAATGTTGACAGAAGTTAGGCATCGGAACATCATCAAGCTTTATGGGTATTGTTCTAGGAGAGGCTGCTTGCACCTGGTTTATGAGTATGTTGAGAGAGGAAGTTTGGGAAAAGTACTGTATGGGGTGGAAGGGGAAATGGACCTTGGTTGGGCTAAAAGGGTGAAGATTGTGCAAGGAGTGGCTCATGCAATTGCCTACTTGCACCATGATTGCTCTCCACCAATTGTTCATAGGGACATATCTATGAATAATATTTTGCTCGAGTCATATTTTGAGCCACGGCTCTCAGATTTTGGCACAGCAAGATTGTTGGATGCAGATTCATCCAACTGGACTGCAGTTGCTGGTTCATATGGCTACATGGCCCCAGGTAAACTAGTAGTGCAAGTTATACATTTTTGTTATTGTCACTATAGATGTTCTGAATTTGGAAGTGCTTATATTCCTTTAGAAATTTAGATCCTTGGTAAAGATTTCAATTCATTTTTTATTGAGAGGGGATGGGAATATCAAAGTTTGAGTCTTTGACATCTTACACTATAGGCAAGCATTTAATTAATGAGTTACTAGTCCAAAGATGATTTTGTTAGCCTTTGATAGTACTATAATTGGTAACATAGCATGTAGGAAATGGAGCAACGTTGCCACACTTCCCTGAAAGCTTTCCTTATAATGCTAATATGCTGCCTTCCTTTTTACCAAATAAATCACCATTACTTGCATTTGGCCAAATCTTTTACCCCATTTCAATAACTAAATGCTTCTGATTTTGACTCTTATTTTTCTGGCTCAATAATGTGCAGAGCTGGCGCTTACAATGCGAGTCACAGACAAGTGTGATGTTTATAGTTTTGGAGTGGTGGCACTAGAAGTTATGATGGGAAGGCACCCAGGAGAGCTCTTATCTTCAATATTGTCACCAAAACCACCAATGTCAAATGATCTAGACTTGTTCCTGAATGATGTGCTAGACCAACGGCTTCCATCTCCTACAGGCCAATTGGCAGAGGAGGTTGCTTTTGTAGTTCAGGTTGCCTTAGCATGCACGCGTACAACTCCAGAGGAAAGACCTACTATGCGTTTTGTGGCGCAAGAACTAGCAGCAAGAACTCAAGCTCGCCTGCCAGAGCCATTGGATAAGATAACTCTTAGCAAGTTAACAAGCTTTCGAAAATAGAACAGTAGGATTAAACTAGCGGGTGATTTTTTCACTGGTTTGAAAAGGATCCTGCCTGTACCATTTTCTAGGCCTGCCCTGGAATGATGTACTATATATTAATGAGGTGAACATACTCTTTATGTAAATAGTTGCTAGAATGAGTATAAACATATTCTATAAAAAATAAATGTTTAAAAAACAGTAATGAAAAGAAATGAGGAAATGGGAGAAAAATCTGATATATATATATATATATTTCATTCACTATCAGTTATTTATATAAAAGAAAATAATTTCTCTCCTAATGTGAATGTTAAATGTCTAAACTGATATACCTGAAAAAATGAAATAAACTAAAAAAATTTAAGAAAATTTTATTAAAACATTATTCGTTTCTCTTTTATAAAAAATTTTCATTGTTGAAACTAAAATGCTACCTATTCAACAGTAAATGTTAAAAAAAGGCATATAGAATGATATAATTTTTTAGGCTAAATAAATAGACAAACAATAATTTCTCAAAAACTAAAAAATAATTATATATATAATCTTATAAGTGAAAAAAGAAATATTAGACAAAAATAATATTGACATGATTATAAAAATTTAATATCTCAACCACAAAGTATGTAGATTGATTAATGAGAAACTATTTAAACTTAATTAGAGATATTAAATTTGAGTTTTTGGGCATACAAATGCATTAAAACTTGATAAAAAAAAACTTTATTATTTGTATTGTTCTATCAAGCTCGATTTCAAAATGTTGATTTTCATAATATATATATATATATATATATATATTCACATGAAAGCATATTACTTCATTAAATCTTATATTCTTTTAAGTTTAAAGAAGTAAAAAAAAATCATGATTAATATAATGTATATCATACGCCCCTATTTTATTTCAAATATTATATACGGAATTTTTTTTTTATTTTACTTCAAGTATCGTTTTTAATAATTTAATAAAGTATTAATTAAAAAAATTTAATATTACTTTTTATTAATTAATGAAAGAGTATAAGTATTACAAAAAATAAAAAAAAATATTTTAATAAATTATAATAAAATTTTTATAAAATTTATAATAACTAATTATTTTTTTAGTCTGTATGCATTATTTTTATATAATATTTAAAATTGAAGGGAGTATAATAATAAAATAATAAAAAGTCAATAATGTTTTCAAGGTTAATTAACACGTCATTAGGCACCCACGTCATAAAATCATGCCCAAATAAAACGCCACGTGGTTATAAAATGCCACATCATCTCCTTTCATTTATACTGTTCTTTCTCTACATTTAGTTAACAAAATAACAAAGAAAATAGTTGTAAGACCACTAATGAATTTTTTTTTTCCAACCTTTGTTTAACCTTTATCTAATCTAATAATATCCAATATAATTATAAAAGTATGATTATCTTTCTAAAAAAGTCTTTGTTATTTTGTTAACGTATGATTATACTTTAAAAAAGTCTCTCTGCATGATATCTTTTTTAAAGTATTTTAATACGTTATTAATATTTTACATAATAATATGAAAATGTAGAGAAAAAAATTATATATGTGAAAAAGAATAAATAAGTTGATTTAGATTTTGAAATTAATTAGATACTGTTCATTTTAAATAATTTTTTATTATATTTTTAAATTAATTAAAATAAATATAATAAAATCGAATTGAATTGAATTTTTATATATAAAAATTTTTACATCCAAAGGAGGCCTCTAACAATATACACTGGAAACCATCACCATTGAAGCCTTTTTCACAGGACATGAATTCTTTGAGTGACTGATTTGTTTTACTTGAATTTAATATATAATTAATTACCCACTTCTTAAAGGATTGATCTCTGTCAAATTAATTATATACTCAATCTATTTAGCTAAAATTATCAGCTGCAATTCATGCACATATATTAAAAAAATTTAAATATTATATAAAATTATTTTAAATAAATTAAATATTCTCTATTAATTTATTAATATTATAATTTTACTTTATTAATTAAGTTATTAATAATAAAAATATAGTTAAAATAATAATAATTTTTTATTATTTAAAATAACAATTTAAAAATAATTTTTTTACAAAAATAACAATTTTAACGGATCGGATAAAATATTAATTTTCCCACAATAATTAATCATTTCATTTTAAATTATATTTTAAAATTTTAATTTTAATCCAAAATATTTAACGTTCAATAATGTTAAGATAAAATTTTAACATTACTTATTAATTTACTATTTACACTTAATATTATTATTCTTAATAGTGGTCTCCATATTTAATATTATTATTAATAATGATGGAGTATAAATATTGAAAAGATAAATTATTAATTAAGAATAAATTGATAATTTTATTTAATTTTTTAATATAAATAAAACTTTTTAAAAATAATTTAAAGGATAAGGAGAGAGCATAATTTAAAGAATCTTCATAAGTATATATGCAAATGGAACTTTCTTACCCAAAGAATTGATTCTTATTGCCTGAATTTGATTTCTAGTTTATGTAATATACATTTATATTTTTCCTACGTCATAGTCATAGATGATAAGTACATTGCAATTTCTAAACTAATTTAAGAAAAAAAACTATTATATGTGCCCAAAAAAGTAAAAAAAAAAAACAAAGAATAACTATCAAGTGGCCTACTATATTTTGGCTAATAAGCATGAAATTAGAGCAAGGTTAAAATGTAATTTGTGTTGATATTATTCTAAGGGTATACTGTCAGAATTTGAATCATACTAATATTATTTTTTTATTAAATATTAAAAAGTTCAATGTGATTTAAGAATAATAATATAATAACCGTTATTATTATTTTTTCATATTATATATATATCAACTTATATTATTATATTGCATAATTTGATGTAATGATGTTAAAATATTAATTAGTAACGTGAAGCATTTTAGAATTTGATAAATAAAATTATGTCATATATATATATATATAAAGTATGAAAATACTACTGCTGCTATTATTATTGTTGGAGATCAAATGGATAAAAATGCATTGTTTTAGTTATGTAAAGTAAACAATTTTTTTTATTTGTAATAACAATCACCAAATTAATAAAAATTAGCTAGTATCATACTTAAATTATACCTAAATTTTTTTTTCTATTTCTTGTAAACTTAAAAAATAGTTTTAAATGAATTTTAAAAGCTCCAAAAATGAATTTTAATAATTCTAAGGGGGAGTGGTAGAATATGAAAACTATTTTTAATTTTTTTTTTAGTATGCTATCCTTCCACATAAATCTCCTCAAGAAATTTATACTTTTTTATTTTTTAAATTAAAATTTAATAATATAAAAAATTAACAATTCATTATATTTGTATATTCAATAGCACAATAATCCAATAATTATATACAAAAAAATTTAAAAAATACAAAAAAATAAAATAAAATCAAGTTCAATTTATTTCACACGAGTAAATAATTAACATAATAATATATGTGTATTGTAATATTGTATAATATTATAATGTGCCTCCTGTTTGGGGTAAAGTGCCAACCCTATTTTGTGATAGTTTCTGTTAAGAAAATTACATCATTTAAAGAGTAAAAATTGAAGGTATATTTTTTTTTTACTAAAAATGGAGATTTATTTTTTGTCAAAAATGGAGGTGTTTAATTTTTTTAAAAATTGAGGTGCTTAATTTTGTAAAAAATGAAAGTGCCTTAACTTAGGTAAAAAAGGTGTCTAACCTTTGACAAAATTTCACCAACCTAATTTTTGAAGCCTATATAAACCCTTAAAATTTCATTTGAAAATCATCTAAAAAATAGAGAATTGAAGAGAGTTTGAGAGAAAAACTTAAGATTTATTATGAGCCATAAACGCTTGTTGAGTTTGAGAGTTAGATTAGAAAAACTCTTATAAGGGATTTGAGTGTTAGCCATTAAAACACTATTGTAAGATTTAGTGTGAGCCATAAATACTTATTTAGTTTGAGAGTTAACCCAGTAAAACTCTTGTAAGGGGTTTCAGTGTTAGCCTTAGAAAAATACTTGTAAAGTTCGGAGTGAACTTGTGAAAACACCAAGTTGAGAGTGAACTTACAAAACTCTAAGTATAGTAAAATACCCAATTGAGGTTTGGGAGTGAATGTAGGATTATTGAATCCGAACCACTATAAATTTATTTTTGATATAATTGGGTGTGAGTTGTGAGTTGTGAGTGTTGTAAACACTTTGTATACCTTCTCTCTTTAATAAAATAATCTCTAGGGGATCCGAAAACCTAAACATAATTGGCCGAACTCCGTTATCAAATTTGTGTATATTATTTCTACTGTTATTTTGCACTCTCACTAATATGATTTATAGAAAAATATGTGTAATTTTTCTAACAACTGGTATTAGAGCTGCCGGTTGAGAATTCTGTCAATTTTTTAATTGCCAGAAAAGATCCAGAGGAAGTCAAATTCGAGTGGGAGTGATGACTACAGATGAAGGAAGAAATTGACTACATCGATATTTTTACTCATGTTGTGAAGCTCAATACATTTAGATCAGTGTTGAGCATTATTGCCATTGAAGATCTTCATCTTGAACAATTAGACGTGAAGACTGCATTTTTTCATGGAGATTTAGATAAAGAGATATATATGCACTAGTAAGAAATTTTTCAAGAAAAATGAAAGGAAAATATGGTATGCAAACTTAAAAAGAGCTTGTATAGTCTAAAATAAACTCCAAGACAGTGGTATAGAAAGTTTGACGGCTTTATACATAAGGAAGGATTCCAGAGGTGCAACACCGACCACTGTTGCTACTTCAAAAGATATAGCTCAAGTTATATTATTTTACTACTTTATGTTGATGACATATTAGTAACAGGTTCAGATATGGAGGATATCAGAGGTTGAAGCAGCAATTGTCAAAGAAATTTGACATAAAAGACTTAGGTATAGCAAAGAAGATTCTTGAAATGCAAATCACTAGAGATAAGCATAAAGGACTTTTGCAATTATCTCAGACAAAGTACATCAACCGTATTTTGTAAAGATTTAACATGGGTGAAGTCAAGCCAGTCAGCACACCTTTGGCTAGTCACGTTCATCTATCTAAGGATCAATCCCCTCAGACGAAGGAAGAGTGAGAACTCATGACTAAGGTTCCTTACGCCTCAGCCATTGAAAACTTGATTACACAATGGTCTGTACAAAATCAGATATTGGCTATGCAGTGGGAGTTATGAGCAAGTTTATGTCAAATCCAGGGAAAGCTTATTGAAAAGATATAAAATGGATTTTGAGATATTTATGGAGCAACACAAAGAAGTGTTTATACTTTGGTAAAGGAGAATTAAAAATATAAGGCTATGTAGATGTAGACTTTGGAGGTGAAGTCGATCACCGAAAAAGTATCACCGGTTATATATTTACTGTTAAAAATACAACTGTTAGTTGGATGTCGAAGCTACAGAAGATTGTCACTCTATCCACTACAGAGGCTGAGTATGCGGCGGTGAATGAATCCAGTAAAGAGATGATATGGCTTCAAGGTTTGTTAATTGAGCTGGAATTAAAAAATGAGAAGAATGTATTATATAGTGATAGTTAGAGTGCGATATACTTGGCAAAAAATTTAATATTTCATTCTCAAACCAAGCATATTGGACTTCGTTATCACTTCATCAGAACTCTGTTGGAGGATGATGTGTCAATACTGGAGAAGATCCAAGGAAACAAGAATCCAGCAGATATGTTAACAAAGACGGTGGCTATTGAGAAACTAAAGTTGTGTTCAACTTCATTTGGCTTGCAAGAGTAACAAAACTGGAAAGACCTGCACACAGATCGAGGTATAAAGATAGATTGAAATCAGTTTTCAAGTGAGAGATTATTAAGAAAATTACACCATTTGAAGAGTAAAAAATGGAGGTATATATATATATATATTTTTTTTTTATCAAAAATGGAGATTCATTTTTTTTTATCAAAAATAAAGGTGTCTAATTTTGTCAAAAATGAAGGTGCCTAATTTTATAAAAAATAGAGGTGTCTAACTTAGGTAAAAGAGGCATCTAACCTTTAATAAAATTTTACCAACCCAATTTTTGAAGCCTATATAAACCCTTAAGATCTCATTTAGAAGTCATCCCAAAATTAAAGAATTGAAGAGAGTTCGGAAAAAAAGCTTAAGGTTTAGTGTAAGCCATAAACGCTTATTGGATTTGAGAGTTAGCTTAGGAAAACTTTTGTAAGTGGTTTGGGTGTTAGCAATTAAAATACCATTATAAGATTTAGTGTGAGTCATAAACACTTGTTGGGTTTGAAAGTTAGCCTAGAAAAACTCTTGTAAGGGGTTTGAGTATTACCCTTAGTAAAACACTTGTAAAGTTCGGTATGAACTTGTGAAAATAATAAGTTATGAGTGAACTTGCAAAACTCTAAGTATAATGAAATGCCCAATTGAGGTTTGGCAGTGAATGCAGGATTATTAAATCCAAACCACTGTAAATTTATTTTTGGTATAATTGGGTGTGGGTTGTGAGTGTTGTAAACACTTTATATACATTCTCTTTTTAATAAAATAATCTTTAGGGGGTCCGGAGACGTAAGCATAATTGATCGAACTCCGTTATTAAATTTATGTATATTATTTCCACTGTTATTTTGCACTCTTACTAATCTGATTTATAGAAAAATCTGCGTAATTTTTTCAACAGTTTCAACATGCTTAAGCTGTTCTGGCATGCTGGCTAGGCTTACTGGGTGATTAGGCTGGGTTATTTTTTCTGGTTCCTGAAAATTGCAGACTTGCTGATAAATTGGTTTCGTTGAGTGTCATATAGTTGGTTGTAGATACTCCTTGATAGGCTGCGTTTTATTTGTTTTGTTCACTGGAGTTTTTTGGGATATTACAACAAATTATTAACTTGCTGTTGATTTTTTGATTTGTCCATTGTGGATATATATAGAGGATGCACATACAGAGAAATTCTATTATGAACTACACTAATTAAAAATTTTGATTTAAATTATAATATTTTAAAAAATAATTTTAATTAGTTTTTATTTTAAAATTATAATTTCTAATTGGCTTAGTCCATTAGTAGAGATATGAACTAGATCCATATTAAAAATTTTTATACATATATATTCTTCTTTTGATAATAAAATTAACCTGATTTATTGCCAAATAATAATAATAATGGGATAAAGTTATTAATTAATTTGAAAAAATAATAAAAGAAATATTGACTCATGACATATGCAACTAAGTTAAAACTTAATAATAAAAATTTTACTATTTTTTACAATCCTATCCAATTTGACTCTAAAAAAATAATTTATATCTAAAAAAATAAAAATAAAAAATAAAAGTGATTATTTGTTAATTACAAGTGAGTCATGCTTTATAAAAAGCAACATATTACTCACATGAAATGCTACTAAAACCTCAACTAAACAAAAACTCAAACTACTAATTATAAGCAATAGCTTGCTTTCTTTCTCCATCATCCATCATCACAGAAATGGCAAAGGTGGAAGAAAAAGGCCCTGCAAGTGGGACAGACGATTTTACAGAAGATGGTACTGTTGACATCAAAGGCAACCCCATTTTAAGATCAAATACTGGCAGATGGAGAGCTTGTTCCTTTATTGTTGGTAAGTTATTATTAACATATATAAATCATACTATTCTTTAAAAACTGTAGGAGCTGTTTAGACGTGAAAAATAATTAACTCCTTGAGTTTTAAAAGAATAAATAGTAATATCCAATTATTTTCTTGTATTTAGATACATATAAGTATAAATATATATATATATATATATATATATAAATTTTTGACTTAATATATGGTATTGTAGGGTATGAAATGTTTGAGAGGATGGCTCTTTATGGGATAGGATCAAATCTGGTAATATATTTGACAAGGAAGCTTCATGAAGGAACAGTAACATCTTCGAGCAATGTCACCAATTGGGGTGGTACTGTTTGGATTTTACCCATTTTGGGGGCTTATATTGCTGATGCTCATCTTGGCCGATACTGGACTTTTGTCTATTCTTCTATCGTTTACTTCCTGGTATAATTAGTTATTATTATTTCTGATCAATTTCTATAATATGAAAAATTATATGCTATTATATTTTTTGTTTAATTTTTGATTTATTATTATTTACTCGATCGAGCTAGAACAATAACGTGATGCACCATGCATAATTGAACACGTATATGGTAGTTCATAATGAAATATACACCGCATGAAGTCATGAATGGTGATAGTTGTGGAGAAGAACTGTTTTGACAATATCTGGACATACTATTAATTTAATCAAGACATATTTATGATATTAATTAGATTCTAATTATTAATATCTGAATTTATATATTTTATATAATTATTTATATTGATCTGAAAATTATCTCAGTATTATTAACTCAAACTTTTCGATACTTCATCGAAAATCCAATGATAAGTAAAAATAGCAGAGGTTATTGAACTATATGTATATAATGTGGGGAATATATAGTTGGTAGTTCACATTTAAAATAAGAAAGATGGGTTATCATGCAATAAGAGCGGTATTGAGTCTTTTCATTTTTTTTTTAACTAAGTAGATTTGATTATCTGCCTAGCCGTGAATTTCAATTAATTAAAATAAAATTACGAATTGATCAAACATTAAATTATAATTTAGTGGTTAGGAGTATATTTTTTTTAAGTTTTGAGTTTAAGTCTTAATTTTCTTTCCTTTTCTCACATATAATTAATCAAAAATTACAAATTGTTCAGCAAAATTTTTGAAAAATTTAACATTTTCTAAATCTAAATTTGACTATGATTACGTCTATTTACCTTTTGATGCATTTACTATACATTGAATTAGTAAATAGGGCTAGAAGTCATGTTCAAACTCTTATAATGTTGCATTGTTATTACCATACTAATTACTAATTACATTCAATTTTATGAACTAATTGTTCCCTTGAATGAAAAAACAGGGAATGTCTCTCTTAACCCTAACAGTTTCACTACCTGCTCTAAAACCTCCATCATGTGGTCATGGCATCAAAGAGGAGAATTGTGACAAACATGCCTCTCCTTTCCAAAAGGGAATTTTCTATTGTGCACTATACATAATTGCAATAGGAGCTGGTGGAACTAAGCCAAATATTTCAACAATGGGAGCAGACCAATTTGATGAGTTTGAGCCTAAAGAAAGGAAACAAAAGCTCTCCTTCTTTAATTGGTGGATGTTCAGTATTTTCTTTGGTACCCTCTTTTCAAGCACTTTCTTAATTTATATACAAGATAATGTGGGCTGGGCCCTTGGTTATGGACTCCCTACAGCTGGTCTTGGGCTTTCAATCATTGTGTTCTTGTTTGGCACTCCATTTTATAGGCATAAATTGCCTGCTGGGAGTCCATTTACTAAGATAGCACAAGTTTTGGTTGCTTCTATAAGGAAGTGGAAAGTGCGTGCTCCAACTGATCCAAAAGAGCTTTATGAACTTGCAATAGACGACTATGCAAAATCAGCCAAATTTAAAATTGATCACACCCCTTCTTTAAGGTCAAACTTTATTTACTTGCTAAAATTTTAATATTATATAATTAAAAATTCTATCATGGACTCAATATATATGCACCCAACCAATATAATTAAGTAAATATTATTTTTTTATTATCTAGCAGTTTACTATTGGATGAATGCATATACACCGGAATCATGATAAAATTTTTCATTATATAATTATTCTAACATAAAATTTAGTTTTGAAAATGATTTCAACACGATAGAATCCAAGATTTTCATAGTTATTTTACTTGTTATATTGTTATTATTGCCTATAGGTTCCTTGATAAAGCTGCTACAAAGAGTGGAACAAGTAGTACTTCACCATGGATATTATGCCCAGTGACTCAAGTTGAAGAAACAAAACAAATGATAAAAATGCTTCCAATTTTACTAACTACATTCATACCAAGTACCATACTATCTCAAGTGGGCACATTGTTTGTGAAACAAGGCACAACTCTGAATAGAAGTATGGGACCAAAATTTGAAATTCCACCAGCATGTCTAACAGCTTTTGTCACAATATCTATGCTAATAAGCCTTATACTCTACGATCGTTACATTGTTCCAGTTCTTAGAAGATACACCAAAAATCCCAGAGGAATCACATTGTTACAGAGAATGGGAATTGGGATAGTTCTGCATATTATTATTATGTTTATAGCTTTTCTAGTTGAAAGAAAAAGACTTAGTGTATCAAAAGAACATAATCTTCTCAAGCCAACAGATACAATTCCTCTGAGTATATTTATTCTGCTACCTCAGTTTGCTTTAATGGGAGTTGCTGACACTTTTGTGGAAGTTGCTAAGTTAGAGTTCTTTTATGATCAAGCACCAGAAGGAATGAAGAGCTTGGGGACTTCATATTTTACGACCAGTCTGGGAATTGGGAATTTCCTGAGTAGTTTTCTGCTAAAAACAGTTGCTGATATAACTAAGAAGAATGGTCAGAAAGGGTGGATTTTGGATAATCTGAATATCTCTCATTTAGACTATTATTATGCATTCTTGGCTATTTTGAGCTTTCTCAATTTTTTAGTCTATTTAGTTGTGGCTAAGTTGTTTGTTTATAATGTTGATGTAGAACCAAAAACAGATATGCAGGAAGTAATCCAAATATCTCCTGATGATATTGAAGATACAAAAGATCATATGAAGGTTTGAATTAGATGACATGAAATTACCATCTGGGAATATATTGAAGTACTTGTACTCAATAAAAGTATTTGAACTATAAAAATTCCTTATATTATACAATTTTTTTAAAAATCATTCTTTTGTAATCGAGCTGAATAAGACTATAAGAGCCAGTAAAAATTATCATGAATTTTAACACAACTGTATACCCAAGAACTAAGACTCAAGTAGTCTGATTAAACTAGAAAAATCTCTAACCAACTTATCTACGCACTTGTGGTATTATACAATTCTTTCATAGTTTTCTAACATGAATGGATTAACTTGGGATTCACATTAATAATTGCAATTATGTCTAACTATTAATTATATATATTTTGAAGTAGTCGAAGGAATGTTTTCAATTATATTTGGAGCTTGGGGAGCTCTTCTTGGTGTTACATAGTAGGATTCACCCACTATACTCGGCCAAAACGAATACATAACTGAACAAACGATAGGAGGTGCTAGTCTGTATTTGTCCATTTATTTTTAAAAGATTGTCGTCGTTCAAAAACGACAGAATGGGACTGTTTTTTCATGAATTTTTTAAATTTAATGCCGGTAACATGCTTTTTTTCTTTTTTTTTTTTTTGTCTACATCAAATCAAACCCAATGTCCCTATGCCGAAATCAATCTTGATATAGATTATGTTTAATTTATAAGACTGGATGGGTGAAACTAAATTTTGATTTTTTTTAAAGAAAAAAAGGAAAAGAATTTAATTATTTTTCATGATATTCGTGCATAAATATTTTCATTTTTAATAACATGTTGACTTTTTTAATATATAAATTTAAATAAATCAATCTCTTAACTGTTAAAATTTTCATGCAATTTTATTAGTGGTCCAAGTGGTAACATCAACCAAAATAATTTTTAATAAATTTAGTTGATTTTTATAAATTTGTGATAAGAACTTGCAGAGAAAATTTCTTTATTATTCGACATTGTTTATGATAAATATTTTTGTCTTTACATCTATGATTCTCTTTCACTCCCCGTTACCCTTAATAAATTTTTAATTTTTTATATAAAAATATTATTAAAATTTTAATAAAAATTTTAAATTTAATGCACAACACTATTGAGAAAATAAACTTGGATCTGATTTAACCTCAAAAAGAAATTGTCTAAGTCATTATAAGGAGCATATATTTACTATATTTTATCAATGTTAAATACTTAATACACCGCCCTCACGTTCAAGTCCGAGCACATATGAAAAATTTAAAATATAAAGTTTACAGGACTGAATATTTATGGGTGATCCAATATTAATAAATTATATCGTGGCTATGATACTATATTGAAAAATGAATTTAGGCCTAACTCATCTCCAAAAGCTAGCTCATGAACTAAGAATTACTAAAATTATTATAAGAAGTGAATATTTATTATATTTTATCAACATGAGATATTTAATAAACACATATAAATAAATCTTGAATTTGAGATTTTCTTTTTCTTTTAAAAAAAAATCATCATTTGAATCCATAATTTGTATATTCTTATATTTTTTTTATATCATAATTTTTTTTAAAAGGGACTTGAGTTGTTAATGCATATGTTTTCAATTAAAATAGGATAAGGGAATTGTTTTGAGAAAATATGGTGGATTGTTTTGAGGAAGTCCAGTTCAAGCATATTCATCGCAAAGCAAATTTTACTGCAGATTGTCTAGCAAGTCACGCTAGTTTGTCTAGCAAGAAGTTTGATTCTAGCAATCATCGAGCATGTTCCCGAGGAGCTCCATCTATAGTTACTTCATGATAATTGTGGTGTCGTATATGAGGTAGCTGGTTTTGAGGGCTTTGTCCTCCGTTTTGTACAAAAAAAAAAAAAAAAAAGAATAAGTGAATATATATTGTTAAGTTCAAGCGGGCTGATATTTATGAAACAATTCTTTTAAACTACATTAAAATTTTCTTTCCCACTATAATTTTTCCCATTTATCGAACATATCAGTTAATTTTTTTTGAATATCTAAAGCCAATTAAATATAATTGCGAAATAAATACATACGTATATTCTCAAATACATAATGCATAATTACATATATATATAATAACTCTTTTAGTAATTTTTTATTGGCCGAATGCACATACATATGGTCTAGATAATAATTTTTCTATATAAAAAAAGACTTATTTAGACCAGATGTATGTACACCCGGCCAATAAAAAATCACTAAAAGAGTAATTATAAAAAAAATTAGATAATTTCATTAGTCGAGTGCATATACGCCCGATCTAGGTATGTCTTTTTTCATATTGAAAATTTTTTATCTAGATTAGATATATGTGTACCTGGTCAATAAAAAATTACTAAAAGAGTAATTATAGAAAAATTATATAATTTCATTGGCCGGGCACATGTGTACTCGGTCTAGATAAGTCTTTTTTTATATAAAAAAATTCTTATCTAGACCGGGTGTATGTGCATTCAGCCAATGAAAAATCACTAAAAGAGTAATTATAGAAAAATATATATAATTTTATTGGCCGAATCGGCTGGTGTCTTTTTAGTGGGACCCACCATTTAGTCTAATTAAAAAAAAGAGAGAAAAAGTTGGTCAAAGTTTGGCAAAAGCCAACTTAAGAGTAGGTGGCCAAATTCTTGCCTAATTTTAGGTAATTTGCAAGAACAATTCACGGCCTCTTTCTCTGTAAATAGAGATTGGCCAAGGTTTGTTTTATCAAGCCACAGAATATTAAAAGTTTGTGAAGAATTGAGAGGTTTTGTGAGAGTTCAGTTTTAAGAAAGGTCTTAAGACTAAGGCTCGAGAAAAATAGTGAGATAAACACTTTTGTGAGTGCCACTATTTTTGTATTAATCTCTTTGTAAGCCTACTATTTTTAATAGTGGAAGAATTATTCGAATTTTGTCCCGTGGACGTAACCCTAAAAAGTTAAGGGTGAACCACGTAAATTCTTGTGTGTCGTATATTTTATTATTTCGTTATTTTTATTATTCTGGCAATTTTAATTATGGGGCCCAACAAGTGGTATCAGAGCCGAAGGTTTCGGCAGGTCCAGATAGCGGTACCAGATCCGTGAATATATTTTAAAAATAAATATATCACGACGACGAGAAAATTACGACGAGTCCATCGGTGCAGTCCGTTCGGAAAAATGTTGCAGATTTTTTTAGGTGAATAGTAAAATAGTAACCCAAAGGTGACATACTATTCACGTATAATACTATTTACGTGTACGTTACTATTCCACGTATAATACTATTTACGTGTACGGTTACTATTCAAGTATACAGTTACTATTTACGAATACAATTACTGTTCACATATATTGTTACTATTCACGTATACTACTATTTACGTATACGGTACTATTCACGTATACGAATTTTTTGTTAGTGGTAGTATTCTGCACAAATCGAAATGGACGACAAAACGACAGGCACAATGGTGAAACTCAACTCATCAAATTATGCAGTATGGAAGATATTAATGGAAGATCTTATATGTTGCAAAGATATCTTTGATACGATTGAGTTGAAAGGTGTCAGGCCAGCTTCAACAAATGAGACCGAATGGAAGTTGACTAATAGAAAAGCAATCGCAACTATTAGACAGTCTGTTAAAATGAGCGTCATTAACCATATCGTTCATGAGAAAGATGCCTATTTAATCTGGAAGAAGCTGGAGGATATGTACGAACGCAAGAATGCTCAAAACAAAGCTTTTCTAATCAGAAAGCTTGTAAATCTGAAGTACAGAGATGGTGAAAGCGCTTCAGATCACTTGGGCAAATTTCAAGAAATTTTGAATCAACTGACGATGTCAAAAATAGTGCTAGAAGATGAGGTGCAGACACTATTCTTATTGAGTTCATTGCCGGACAGTTGGGAGACGCTGGTTGTCACGCTCAGTAATATGCCAGAAGGAAATTTGACCTTAGCAACAGTTAAGGAAAGTATTCTGAATGAAGAAACTAGACGTATGGAGAATGGTACGAGTAGCAATTCAGATGCACTCATTTCTGTTACAGAAAGAAAGGGGAGAAGCAAAACCAGAAATCTCCAAAATCCAGACAAACGTGATAGTTCACGGAAGAGATCCAAGTCAAGAAAAGGTGTCACTTGCTATCATTGTGGCAAGCCTGGTCACATCCAGAAGCATTGCAGAAAGTGGAAGAAGGAACGAGCCAAGGAAAATGATGAGGAGAAGAAAGATGATACGGAGGTAGCCTCAGTAGCTATTGATGTTGATGCATTTGGTGATGGAAGTGCACTGATCTCTCATGCTGGTCTCAGTGAGTGTTCCACTAGTCAAGATTCTCTATGGATCATTGACTCTGCATGTTCATATCATATTTCTTCTAAGAAGGAATATTTTTCATTACTTATCCTCGGAGATTACGGCCATATCAAGACATTGAATGACACTTATGTGAAAAATTGCGGCATTGAAACAGTATGCATCAAAACCAATGCTGGTTCTGATCTCTGGTTGGAAGATGTGAGATACACTCCTACGGCAAATTTCAATCTGATCTCAGTTCATCGTCTTGATGAATTGGGGTATGTAAATCTGTTTGTCAACAGCATGTGGAAGCTTTCCAAAGGAAACCTGGTGTTTGGTAGAGGAAGAAAGTTCAACACCCTCTACTATACTCCAGCCAAAGTTTGCACAGGAGTGGTGAATGCAGCTGAAGATTCATCTGCTGAATTGTGGCACAAACGACTTGGTCACTTGAGTGAAAAAGGAATGGAGATGCTCACCAAGAAGAAAATGATATCTTTGAAAGGTTTGCCTCTGAAAACATGCACTGATTGTTTGTCTGGTAAACAACATAGAGTTTCCTTTCAAAGATCTCCTTCTCCATCCAGAAAGCCTGGTATTCTAGAATTGGTGCACACCGATGTTTGCTCAATGATTGACAAATCTTTGAGTGGATGTTCGTATTATGTCAGCTTTATTGATGACTATTCTAGAAAGGTGTGGGCTTTACCAATAAAGTCAAAAGACAAGGTACTGGAGATGTTTAAGGTCTTTTCATGCCAATGTTGAAAGACAAACGGGAAGAAAGTTGAAATGTGTTAGAGCTGATAATGGTGATGAGTACAGAGGACCATTTGAGAAGTATTGCTCGGAACACGGCATCAAGCTTCAGAAGACAGTTCCCAAAACTCCACGGCAGAATGGAGTCGTAGAGAGAATGAACAGAACCATTGTTGAAAGGGTTAGATGTATGCTCTCTCACGCTAAACTTTTAAAGGTTTTTTGGGCAGAAACAATGAAAACTGCAGTTTACTTGATCAACCTTTCACCTTCGACCTCCCTCAACGGAGACGTACCAGAAAAGGTGTGGTCAGGGAAAGAGATCTCTTACGATCATCTTAAAGTATTTGGCTGCAGGGCTTTTGTTCACATTCCAGAAGATGAAAGATCCAAGTTAGATTCCAAGTCAAAGCAGTGTATCTTCTTGGGTTATGGAAATGATGATTTTGGGTACAGATTATGGGATCCAGTTGAAAAGAAGCTCGTCAGAAGCAGAGACGTGGTATTCCTAGAAGACCAAACCATTGAAGACATTGAGAAAAATGAAAAGCCAAAGTCTTTCAATGAGTTTCCTGTTGATCTTGATGCAGAACCTTATGAAGTACCACAAGGTGTTGAAGAAAATGAGCAAGAAGAAGATGGTGAACCAGTTTAGAATGAAGTTGAATCAGCTCTAACAGAAGAATCACCTCAATTGAGAAGATCTGTAAGAGGCAGAATACCTTCCCAGAGATATTCTCCTAATGAGTATGACTTGCTGACTCAAGGGGGAGAACGAGAGGACTACCAGGAGGCGATGAAAGATGCCAAAAAGAATAAATGGTTGAAAGCAATGCAATATGAGATGAAGTCCTTGCATGATAACCACACTTATGAGCTGGTCAAACTGCCTCAAGGTAAGAAAGCACTGAAGAATAAATGGTATTCAGGTTGAAGACTGAACAGAATAACTCACAGCCAAGGTATAAGGCAAGGCTGGTTGTGAAGGGATTCGGTCAGAAGAAAGGAGTTGACTTTGAAGAGATTTTCTCACCCGTAGTTAAGATGTCTTCTATCAGAGTTGTTTAGCAGCTAGCTTGAATTTGGAGATCGAGCAACTTGATGTAAAAACCGCTTTCCTCCATGGTGACTTAGAGGAGAAAATTTATATGGAGCAACCTGAAGGTTTCAGAGTCAAAGGCAAAGAACACTTGGTGTGTAAATTGCAAAATAGCTTGTACGGCCTCAAACAAGCTCCCAGACAATGGTACAGGAAGTTTGACTCTTTCATGGTGAATCATGGGTATGAGAAAACTGCTCTGATCATTGTGTATTTGTGAAAAAGTTTACAGATGGCGACTTTATTATTCTCTTGTTATATGTTGATGATATGCTGATTGTGGGTCATAATACTGAAAAAATTGAAAGCTTGAAAAAGGAGCTTACGAAATCCTTTGCCATGAAGGATTTGAGAACGGCAAAACAGATTCTCGGAATGAAGATCTCTAGAGACAGGACAAAAAGAAAGTTGTGGCTGTCTCAGGAGAAGTACATAGAGAAAGTTCATACTGATGACAATGGCGCGGATATGATGACAAAAGTTTTACCTACGGAGAAGCTTACTACTTGCAGAAGGATAGCCAGTATGGCTAACATTCCCACATAAAAGTCAAGGGGGAGATTTGTTGGTTGATGTCTTTTTAGTGGGACCCACCATTTAGTCTAATTAAAAAAAAAAGTTGGTCAAAGTTTGGCAAACGCCAACTTAAGAGTAGGTGGCCAAATTCTTGCCTAATTTTAGGTAATTTGCAAGAACAATTCACCACCTCTTTCTCTATAAATAGAGATTGGCCAAGGTTTGTTTTATCAAGCCACAGAACATTAAAAGTCTAGGAAGAATTGAGAGGTTTTGTGAGAGTTCAGTTTTAAGAAAGGTTTTAAGACTAAGGGTCGAGAAAAATAGTGAGGTTTGGGAAACACTTTTGTGAGTGCTACTATTTTTGTATTAATCTCTTTGTAAACCTACTATTTTTAATAGTGGAAGAATTATTCGGATTTTGTCCCGTGGACGTAATCCTAAAAAGTTAAGGGTGAACCACGTAAATTATTGTGTGTCGTATATTTTATTATTCCGCTATTTTTATTATTATCGTAATTTTAATTACGGGGCCCAACAATATGTGTGTGTTTATGTATAAATGATATGAGATAACTTGGATTTTATTGGTCAAAATTTAGAAGTCCAAAAGTTTCATAGATTCCAATATATATTAAAGAACACAGCGATTTTTTCTAAAAAAAAGAAAATTATGGCTAATTAATTTATTTTCTATTAAATAAGTTTTAAAAAAAATTATATATTCCACGAAACCTTTTCTATTTTCTTTTTCCTCAGACATCACCATCTCAAAGATGAAGCTGTAATTATCAATGAAATAATTTGTATATTAGTGTTTTGTTCAAGTCATTGCTGCCTCTTAAATATTGCTAACAAAACCGATAACTTAAAGGTGGCAATCAATGCTATATCTATCACACTGGATTAAAAAATATATATATATATATATATATTACATATTTTACAAAACAAAGGCAAAGACTTATGCATAGAAAAATAAACTATACAAGTAATAGTGTGTGGGAACTGATAAAAAACAACAACAAATTAATCTTGAAGTTTATATCTCTTGAAATGATGTTTATGTAGAAAACCTCTTCAAAGTTCAAAGTATTACTTAATAACCTAATAATAATGGAAAAGGTAGAAGAGAAAGGCAACGTAGATGGGAAAGACGATTATACACAAGATGGGACTGTAGATCTTAAGGGTAGACCTGTCTTAAGATCCAAGACTGGGAGATGGAGGGCTTGTTCTTTCATTACAGGTAATTAGTTTATATTTCTTTTTTTATTATTATTTACTATATTTAAGGAGGTGATAGCAAGAGACTTACGTGCCTTAGATCTTGATGCGGATTTGATTAATGACAGACTTGAATGGAGACGTAAAATCCGTGTCTTGGAAGGGGCCTAAGGCTGGAGTTTTTTTTTTTTTTTTGGTGTCTTTTGAGCTTATTTTGTTGAGAATCCATACAGCCGACCCCAATTTGTTTGGGATTAAGGCTTAGTTGTTGTTGTTGTTGTTGTATTTACTATATTTAATTGACTACTAAAACTTGAATTCAAGTTTATACTTAAAATATATTGTTATGAATTTTACAATAATTACACTACAAAAGCTAGCTTAAAGAATTAAAAAAATTTATTCGGTTCAACTCCAAAAGAATAATTAAAAAAAAGAGTTAGAGAACTCAAAATTAATATAAACTAAATACTGAAATTTCATACTTTTAAATGACATATTCATTAAGTTTCATACTTTTTAAACAATCTAAGATTCTAACTCATTGAACCAACAGGACTTATGATATTTTTTTTTTCTTTTTACACATTCAACATTCTATAATTTAAATATTGCAGACTAATCTCGACGCGCCGGGCATGCTCAACTCATTATGACATTAATATACATAAATTTACACTGTGTGGAAAAAAAAGTATAAGACTTACATGAATTGACATAAATATAGTTAAAACTTAAGGATTGATTTTTTTTTTTTATCAAAATAGTAAGAGTTTAAATTTTTGCATATTTTGTAGGATACGAGGTATTTGAGAGGATGGCATATTATGGGATAGCATCTAATCTGGTGGTGTATTTGACAAAGAAGCTACATGAAGGAACTGTCACTTCTTCTAACAATGTTACCAATTGGATTGGCAGTGTTTGGATGTTACCCGTTTTAGGTGCTTATATTGCTGATGCTCATCTTGGCAGATTCTGGACTTTTATTTTTGCTTCTGCTATTTATCTCTCGGTAAATTAATTTAATTTTTAATTTAATCAGTTCCTTAATTAATATTTCATGTAGAGTATAGAGATTTTTTTTATATATATAAATACATATATCTTTAAACTCACTGAATCAAAACTAATCATATTCGTACGGGATAAAGTAGAAAAATTTAATTACGTTAAATATACCTCAAAATCATTATATATACATCGACAAATTTGAATTGAGATTTAAATTCATTATTATTTTAAATCATTGGTAGGTTGATGCTTTTAAATCATTGGACTTAATATTTCAAATTGCCCCTAAATTATTAATCAATGAAAATCACTTCACTTTTTTTATTTTTATTTGAACCTTGCACATTTGTGATTTCTACTTTTGTAATTTTTTATCAAACTTTTATAATTTATTTTTTAACTTATGAACGTTTCTATTTTTTTTTTCTAATGTATATAAATTATTTTTTCATATGCCAAGTTATACTCTGAAAAACTAAATTTCTATAAAGTCATGTTATAAAAAATTATAATGGTTTTTTAATTGTTTTTCAATTGGTTTATGTATAATAAATTTGTGTCTATATGTATTTTCTTTATATCAATATTTAAATTTAATAAAAAATAATAATTATTTATCTAGGTTAAAATATTTATTATTATCAAGCTTGCAGTTAGTTGATTACCATACTAATTATTAATTACATTCAATTTTACGAACTAATTTTATCAAAAATTCAATTTTATGAATGAAAAAACAGGGAATGTCTCTCTTAACACTAACAGTTTCACTCCCTGCTCTAAAACCTCCGTCATGTGGTCATGGCATTAAAGAAGAGGATTGTGACAAACCTGCTTCATCTTTCCAAAAGGGAATTTTCTATTGTGCACTATACATTATTGCAGTAGGAACTGGTGGAACTAAGCCAAATATTTCTACAATGGGGGCAGACCAATTTGATGATTTTGAGCCTAAAGAAAGGAAACAAAAGCTCTCATTCTTTAATTGGTGGATGTTCAGTATTTTCTTTGGTACCCTCTTTTCAAATACTTTCTTAGTTTATATACAAGATACTGTTGGTTGGTCCCTTGGTTATGGCCTCCCCACAGTGGGGCTTGGGATTTCAATCATTGTGTTCTTGATTGGCACTCCATTTTACAGGCATAAATTGCCTGCTGGGAGTCCATTTACTAAGATTGCACAGGTTTTGGTTGCTTCTACAAGGAAATGTAAAGTGCCTGTTCCAAGTGATTCAAAAGAGCTTCATGAACTTCCAATAGAAGACTATTCAAATTCAGCCAAATTTAGAATTGATCACACCCCTTCTTTAAGGTCATATTTTGTTTATTCTATTTGTTTTATATAATTTTATTTTTACATAATATTGTTCAAAAATTTTATAAACAATAGCTTTGACACAACAATAAATTTTATAGTCCTATGTAAGTCGCGAATTTAAATCGGAAACAATTTGTTACAACTGTAAAAAAAGAAAAAGGTTGAATACAGTTAACCCCATAAATCTTACAAAGGTTGTGTACAATTAATCCCATAAATCTGATCTTTCCCCATAGTCTTAGCATTGTAAGAGTATTTATGCACCAGACTATCCTTTATTACTCAAAAATTTTATCATAACGAAAATGATTTCAACAAGACAGATTTCAAGATTTATTAGCGCGTTTACTATTATACTAATTGCTGATTTGGCTTGTTCTATGTTATTATTGCCTTCAGGTTCCTTGATAAAGCTGCAACAAAGATGGGAACAAGTAGTATTTCACCATGGATGCTATGTCCAGTGACGCAAGTTGAAGAAACGAAACAAATGATAAAAATGCTTCCAATTTTACTAACTACATTCATACCAAGTACCATAATATCTGAAGTGAATACATTGTTTGTGAAACAAGGCACAACTCTAAACAGAAGTATGGGACCTAACTTCGAAATTCCACCAGCATGTCTAACAGCTTTTGTCACAATATCAATGCTCGTAAGTCTTGTTCTCTATGATCGCTACATGGTTCCACTTCTCAGAAGATATACCAAAAATCCCAGAGGAATCACATTGTTACAAAGGATGGGAATTGGTATAATTCTGCATATTATTATTATGATTATAGCTAGCCTAATTGAACGAAAAAGACTTGGTGTGGCAAGAGAACACAATCTTCTCAAGCAAAAAGATACAATTCCTCTCAGTATTTTTATTTTGCTACCTCAGTTTGCTTTAATGGGAGTTGCTGATAATTTTGTGGAAGTTGCCAAGTTAGAGTTCTTTTATGATCAAGCACCAGAAGGAATGAAGAGCATGGGGACTTCATATTTTACTACCAGTCTGGGAATTGGGCATTTTCTTAGTAGTTTTCTGCTAAAAACAGTTGCTAATATTACTAAGAAGAATGGTCACAGAGGATGGATTTTGGATAATCTAAATATCTCTCATTTAGACTATTATTATGCATTATTGGCTATTTTGAGCTTCCTTAATTTTCTGGTCTATTTAGTTGTCGCTAAGTTGTTTGTTTACAATGTTGATGTAGAATCAAAAAGAGAGATGCAAGAAATAATCCAAATTTCGCCAAGCATAGCTCCTAATGATACAGAAGAAATGAAGGTTGGAATTTGATGACATCTAATTGCCCTCTTGAATATGTTGAATTACTTTGTACACAATAAGAGTATTTTATAACTTATAAAATCCTTGCTTTTTAACTACTCTTTCATAGTATTTTATAATTTGCCTCATCCTGATTGAAGAATTAGTATTTTTCTACTCTTTCAAAATCATACAAATTACATCATAAATCATACAAATTACAACATCATGATTCCTGAGCACAAATCCAGAAATGAATCTAACAAAAAAATAACATATGACAGCGGCACAAGATGAGTAGAATCTTTAAGTTAATGTAAGCTGACAAAGGGCTGCCACTTATAAGAAGCAATTGATTCCAATAACCATGTATGACCAATTACCTGAGATCCAATTTTAGCGGCCAATTCCTCTGCTTCATTTAGTCTCCGCCAGAGAGTTGTAACTTCTTCTCCTAACTTGCATCCTTGTGGAGGATCAAGGTTATATACGACCAATGTTCTTGAAGGAGCTGTTGCTTGAACAGAACTTTGTCCCACTAATTCTTCCTCATTGTCCACAATATTACCTCCTGCAGTAGTGACTAGATTATGGAGATCTTCCTTGTAACCCGACACGAAGTCCCCAGAAAAATAGAAGTTCAAGCCACTGAAGAGCTTCGGTGCCTACAAATGGAAGATTGGTAAATTATCCAGCATTTCATTTGCTTAAATTCAATGGTAAAACAAAAAACTGAATTTCGATTGTTAAAATTATTCATTTGAAATTTCATAACAAAACAGGTTTTAACAGGTCCAATTAGTCTGTCACAAGAAAAAATAGGGAGAACAAATTAAAAGTACTTAAACTTGAAACTTCAAAATTCAGAAACCCCAGTATAACTCATGAGCAGCAAGGCATTCATAAGCAGGATACTTACATTATTCAACACACTGAGCCTGCCAGTTTTGGGGCCATCCTGGCACCCATGGTTGTCAAGACTAACTTCATAAGGTTCTTCATCCACAGGACAATTAGCTTTCATGCAAGCCTTCACCCCTGCAAAATCAAAGTTCTGGCTTTATTAATACCGAGACATGTAGGAACCAGCAAGTAGTAACACAAGCCAAAAAAAAAAGAAGCATTTGACAGCATGTCATGCTTGTTATCATTTTCATTGTATATGTTACCATATATAGATAGCAATTATTGTGTTCAACTGTTGTATATTTACTTAAGATTGTACTACTGCAATTAGAGGTAAATCAGCCAATAACATTACATATAATCACTCTTTATAATGTACAGCTGTAGCTACAGGCAAATCAGTGTATAATCACTCTACATATTCATCTCTTTATTGAATGAATCTTTTTCTGTCAACTTTATTCAGTATAACCCCAATATTTTTCCTCAGTTCCAATAGCAAAGTGAAAAATGAATTCAATTAAACTTGATTTGCTTTCCATGTTATCTTCGAGCATGCTACTTCTGACCCCATAGATAATAATAAAGGATTCAAATAGCAATTTAAACTTGACTGATGAAAGATGATTCAGAGGATTTAATGTGCCAAATCCAATACGTTCAGGGAGAAGCAATCATTTTGAGTAGTCAGTTTGGTACAAATTGAGTATCTCCATGCTTATCAAATCTGCTTGATCATTCACAAAAGACATTATTGTAGAGCTGTTGCTTGGCCTAGAGCCATTATTAGATATCGCTTCACCTAGGGCCATCCTTAGTGTGGGTTTCAACATCCCTTGTGTTCCAGAGAGAAAAAAACATAATAGAATAGAAGAACTCCAAGTGTAAAGCCAGAACCCAAAGGGATGGAAGAATGAAGAAAAACAGTACCAAATTAGACAAATGAGATAATGATTAAGTTGGAGATAAGAAAACTCACAATCAATTGTGAGAACCCATTTTCCATTTAAAATGGCCATGAGAACTTTCAATGTCCTGGTACATGCCCCCTTGATATCTGTGGCGGCAACCACATGTGTGACACTTGGTCTCCATAATTTTGCTACAGGCACACCTATCACGCTGCCAAACTCGATCAAAAGACACTGTACCAAAGTCAAAAAATGCATATCAGCAATTATAACAAAAAACAAAAATTGTCCAAACAAGGACAGTTCTACAGTTGTTCAAACTTCTAATGAATAACCTACTAAGAAGTCTGATTCCATTAAAACTATCCAAGATACTCAATTCCAAAATTTCATAAACGACCAAAAGACACTGTACCAAAGTCAAAAAATGCGTATCAGCAATTATAACAAAAAAAAAATTGTCCAAACAAGGACAGTTCTACAGTTGTTCAAACTTCTAATGAATAACCTTCTAAGAAGTCTGATTCCATTAAAACTATCCAAGATAGATACTGCATTCCAAAATTTCATAAACATCATTAAATAAGATGTCGCAAGCATCATTGAACCCATTACTGATTTAATTAATATTTAAGCACTTTTTAATCATTTATACAACTAAAGTGTGGTCGAATAGCTAAAATGCATAGGTTTAAAATCATTCCAAGACTGATGTCTATCCAGATCCACCACATTGGATGAATGCATTGGCATCAAGTGCTAGGGAGAAAACATGACCCTCATAGACACTAACCTTCTCCTCAGAAGACAAAGCAGATCCACAAAAAACCCATTCCTTTACTCCATTAGATGATTCAGCACAAGAGTTAGATTGTTGAGGAGCACTGCATGCAGAATGGTCTAAAATAAATATCAGACTACATAATAATGCAAGGAACTGTTAAATTGAAACATGAAAGGGACAACATATTCCAACCACAATAAGTTCAGAATACTCCAATGATAATAAGACAATGCATGTTTGACAGGGAAAAAAAAGCAAGAGAGAAGGATATGAGTCAATAAGATTGCCTCAAATCAAATTTTTCACTGTTGGAAACCATTAGTGGCAAGAGAAAGAGGATATACATTTGAGCTGGTACACGAGAACGTTCGAATTTTTTCTTAGACTTAGACTTTTTCTCATCTGGAAATCTGAGTGAAGAATGAGATGGACAAAGCATAATGTATTTATCCTGAAAAAATTTAAATAGCAGGAACAGTCATCAGTCTCCCAATCTTAACTCATTGCATTACGACCAAGAAATGCTTAACCAAAAACATATATTTACTTGCTCAAAGAACTTACATAATCCCACCGACAACCAGCAATATCCATTGCACATGTAACATGATAGCTTCTTCTGCAAGATTGCTTATAGCAGCCTAGGGCTGCTCCCTTCAACCCACATCTGCTACACTTTAGTTTAGCACCCCTAGCCAATTCTGCCTTCAGATTCTTAACAGTTTCATCAACAAAATAAACTTGTGGAGCCCTGCACATCATAATACATATTACTTTATAACTGAGAGAGTTAGTAAAACAAGTTTTCTGCAAGTGCAGATTAGAAAACAAAAGTGTCATTGTTACTAAACTACTTTAACATAATCAGTGAAAAATGGAAAGTTGAGTGGCATACCAATTGACGCAAAGCTTGTGAACATTTATGGCCTTGGATAGAGATGCTTCATCTCCTTCCACCAGCTTCCCATTGACATAGTGCAGCATTGGACCAGTGTCCTGAGAAGGAGACATAAATACAAAAAGAACTATGACAATGCACAAAAAAAAAATTCCATATCATATTTTTAAAAATCAATTTCAACATCCTTTGGCATCAAATGGTGTACAAAAATGATATTAAAAAAGTCAAATCATTGTTCTAATTAATCAAGCGATACCTTAGAGATTCGGGAGGACTGGCAAAATCCACAGACAGTTCTCACCTCTGGTGAGTCGTCCAATGTTGCAAAAGGCTTACCAATATGATGCGACAGAGATTTATGTTTGGATTGAGAGCAAGAAGTTCCCAAATTTTCAGTTTGAGAACTGATTGGTTTGATATTGTCCGTGCATCCATTTAATGGCCCATAGTTCAACTTCTTATGTCTCTTTGAATCCCTTAAATCGCCTCCCTCAATTTCAAAGGCATCAGTATTTCGCTTGGCCAACCGTGTTGCCTGATAATTCTGCAGACTCTGAAATAAGATACAAATCCTCAACAATATGGAACTGAAAAAAAAGAGGAAATGAAACATTCGTTGCGTTTCAGCATCATGTTGAATGAACATGCGCTGCTAATAGCAGACAAATCGCAAGCATGTGTATGCATGTGTGCCTATTACAAGTTATACTGAAACCTCAAAAAGAATAGTATCCGTTTCAGGCACTCACATATCCAACTCAATACCTGTTACTATGACAGACCAAGCAGCAAAAAATCAATGAGATAAAAAGTGAAGCAACCTATGGAGAAAAAGGCAAAGGGGAGGAAGGTAACGACATATGAATATTCTTAAACAAAAATTTGTTAATAATCCATAGTATATGTCATCTCATTTTACAATTTCATACTTTCAGAATTCTGCCTGTGTCTCTCACACCGTATGTAATGGAAGACTTCCATTGCATAAAATAAAAGCACAAGATAGATTTTTAACCAATGCAAGCAGCTGAGAATTTCTAAAAGAGACCTTGGAAGAGAGTGGAATAGATGAACATTAATAAGACAATATTTGAATAAGCCAGTGAATATCTATTTACAGGAAAAAAAAAGGGATTCTTACATCACAATCCTGATCATAGCTGTCATTTTCTGAACTCTTAATATCACTGAATGGAGGACTGCCTGCTGACAGTAGATCCACCTGATTCATGGTTATTTGTGTAGCCCCACAATCATGGAGCTCCCGGGCTCTTATCTGGCAACTTAAAGGTGGAGAATTGACATTCATCTCTCCATTGCCTTCATCCCCTCCACTACCAACCATTTCGGTTTCTTTATCTTTATCTCTTGTCACATTGCAAGCTCCTGCCATGTCAACCTTAAGAGCCCCATTGTCAATAGAGCGACCCAGTGGAACTTGAGGTAACTTATTGCTTGTTACCAAAAACATTGACCCTCCACTGCTAGAATTATCCTCCTGAGAAGTTTTAAAGGACTCATTACTCAATTTATTGTTGCAATCTGCACTTCTTGAAGTTGGGCGTTGCTCCAAAAAATTCCCAGTATCTGAAATGATCAACATACAAAATGAAATTCATTAGTAGAAGGCTATAATTCAAGAATATTGAGCAAAGCAATGGGCATCAGTTAAAAGCATAGAAAGAGATCATACCAGATGAACTGGGCTGGAACAGACTAGCACAGAAAGAAGCATCCAAACTTCTATAGATCATTACCATGTTTTCAATGAAAGGCAAGGACCTCAGATCTGCAACCCACATTACCATTTTAGATTACTATGATAGTTTATGTTGGAAATATGCCTCAATTTGCTAGAGGAAATCAAGCAAGATCAAATCAAAAAATTTTAAATTTAAAAAATAAATCCAAATAGTTTTTATTTGATAGTTTATATCAGATTTTATGGTTTTTGTTTTGATTTTTTTTTGTTACAAATACATGTATAAAAAGGCAATTTCATAGAAATAAAATTGAGCATTTTCATAAGCTCCAGTAAAAACCAACAATGATATCAGAGTTTCAATGATTCTTAAGGGACCTGTGAAGTCTCTGCAACCATTCCTACAACCATACTCATATTCATGATTATAAGCATAACCATAATCATTGCTATGATCACAAACACATAACCAAACACCACAATCATAATTATAATCATGATCACAAATACATAACTAAACTCATAACAAATACAAATATAAAATGACCAATATATCTATAAACTATAACGAAATACAAAAATGATGAAGACCGATATAACTACAAACTGCAATGCAAAAATAATAAAGTGACCGGTAAGTCTATTAACATAAAGCATATCTTTAAACTGCTAAAATCTTATATTGTAATGCTACGAGCTATGTGATTTTTTTTATTTTTTAGAAATTAAAAAAAAATAAAGAAGTTTTTTTGAATGTTAAAGAAAGAGTACTATCACCAAGGATGAGTTGACAAGCTACATTTGAAATCATGAGAAAAAAAAAAACTTTAAATTTGTATCAAATGATGCAAGGAGGAATGTTAAAAGTATGTCTCAATTTGATGTAGGAAATCAAGCAAGATCAAATAAAAAAATTTAAATTTAAAAAATAAATCCAAATAATTTTTATTTGATAGTTTATATCAGATTTTATGTTTTTTTTTTTGCTACAAATTCATGTATAAAGAGGCAATTTCATAGAAAGAAAACTGAGCATTTTCATAAGCTCCATTAAAAAACCAACAATTTCAAGGAAACTAATTATCAATTGCAAAGACAAATTCCCCTTCCCCCACCATCCCACTCTTCTCAAAACTCAATCTTGAGGCTTACTAGGCGAATCATAACAAACCAGCATTTGCTTTACTGCCAAATATATGGGGATTACATTTACCCTATTGTAAAATAAAACAATAATCACATTTCAATTATCTCTCCTGGAAAGAAGGAAAAGGGACATTTGATGTCTATTGTACATAAGACAACAAGTACCTAAACAAATAATGAGAAGACAATTGTATAAAGGATTACATGGAAGATTAAGCAAAATGAACTCTGTTGTTCCAAATGAAGCAAATGGAAGGAAGGTCCCTTTACCTTGGCCAACATATTGGGCTTCACAAACAGGACATTCTGATCTAAACTGCGTTGTTTCTGGTAGACATGAACTGCAATAAATTCAAATACCGAGATCCAAAAATTAGAGCCCCAGTATAGATAAACAGAGAAATCAACATTACCCTATAAATGGAGAGGAAGAAGAAGAAGATTCAAAGAAAAGATACAAACTTGCAGAAAATGTGATCACAAGGAAGCAAAGTTGGCCGCATGAACAAGTTTAAACTGCAAAATACCCCAAAAAAAATGGAATCAAAATTAGAAAGAATCAAACTAACTAAAAAATTAAGAAAAAAATACAGATTAAAAAAGACAACTATAATCTAAATAAATAAAAAAAGTAGAAACAGTAACAAACCATAAAGAGCACTTGAGCTCGAGACCCAATTTGTGGAGATGAAAAACACATGGATTGATTGACCTAACAGTACTCTGCTTAGGTGAATCCGCCATTTTTGCACTGATTAAAGCTCTGAATAAAAAAAAAGAACAAAATGCAAAGCAATGGTTTTGATTTCTTTATAAGTATTTAGAGAAGTTATTTTAATAGGAGGCCGCGTGGTCGACTGTGATTATTACACGTGTACGAATGGTTTTTTTTGGGCTCATTTGGTTTTTTAATGGGAAGATTTTGGGAAGGCGGGCCGGCGCGTCTAGGAGGGAAGGGAAGGGCAGTTTTCAGTTTTGGATATAAAAGGCGCGCTTTTTGATTTTGGTGCTTAGTTATCTCCCGCCGTCAGTATTTCTTTTTGTTTTTTCGCCATTTCCGAGGTTGTCTGTCTCAGGACAATATCACATCTCAATGATTTGGCGATAAATTTTTACGCGAAATTTTCATAAAAATGTTATAAAAATAAAAGAGGAAAAAAAAAATATTATATTTTCTTTTTTCTTATTTAATTATCTAATTAAAATATAAAAACTATAAAATTTATAAATTTATTTTTGTTATTATATTCTCATTATTTTAAATTATTAAAAAATAAATTAATAATTTTCTATTTTTTATTTTTTATTTTTTTATTCCTCTTTCCTCTTCAAATAAATTAGAGAAATATATTTTCATCCACTTCTTTCTTTTTCTTTCTCCTATTATTGTTTAAACAAAAAAAGAAAAAATCTCATCCATTTCTTTCAAAATAAATAAAGGTTAAATGTTTTCAAGAAAATGATAAATTAGAATTTAATATATGATTTCATAAAAATTAATTCTTTGGTTTCATTTCAAATATTATTATAATTTATTAAAATATTTTTTTATCATTTCTTACTCTTCTTATTCATTTTTATTAATTAATAAAAATAATATTAAAATTTTTTAATTAAATTTTTTTTAATTTTTAAAAATAATATTTAAAGTAAAATAAAAAAAATTATACGATATTTAAAATAAAATAAAAAGAATATAATATTTATCACTATGTTATTAATTAGTAATATTTTTTCTAATAGATGTTAAATTTCAACTTTAAAATTACATATAACATAAAATATTAACAAATATAATGATTCGCAGTAAATTCTTATACATTTATTTGTTTGAAAAAATTTAAATTGAAAAATTATATTTAATTAAGTGTTAAATATATTTTATTATTGGTTTTAAAAATTACTCCCTTTCTTTCATTTTAAGGGTAGTATAAGAAAAAGAATTTTATTTCACTCGCTTTTAAAAATTTAAAGAAGTATTAATTAAAAAATTTTAATATTGTCTCTATAAATAAAATTAGAAAGATGAAAAAAATTATTTAAATAAATTACAATAAAATCTTATGAAATTTATAATGAGTAATTATTTTTTTAGTTTGTGCGTATCATTTTTATATGACACTTGAAATGAAATAGAAGGAATATAATCTTAAAAATTTAATTAAACTAAGAAAAAATAATCTTAAGAATTTAATTAAGCTAAGAAAAATCAATATCTTGCCAAGTGACAACCACTTCCAAGTTTCTACTCAAATTCCAACTAAAGAAAAAAAAAATCCAGAGCTTAAAACACAGTTATCTCTTCACCCGTGAATTTGGTGTACGAGGAAAAATTTAAGACAAGAATTTTTCCTAAATAAATAATGCATTATATTCTGATTGTTGCTGGGCATTGCAATTTTGCCACCATTATTCTCATAGTCGACAAGCCATTCATTGTTCTTGCAAGAATGCTGTCATGCTTAGAAAGCATGCTACCAGTTATCAACTTATCGGTTGAATCTTGTTATTACTATTTTTAATGGGGACAGAGGCAGCCTTCTTCAGGCTGTTCATTTTATTTGCAGGCTTTACTGTAACTTTTGGTGCTCGTATTCTCCTCAGTGTGGAACTCTTCTTCAGAAATTTCTCCAATACCCACAGATAATAACAGATCTGATAAACTGTTTTCTTTTGCAAAGTGAAATCTATCATATGCTATTCAATATCATCCAAGTTTCTGGAGACGTCCACAGGATGTCTTGCACTCCTATCAATAGGATAACCCCTATCTTTCATTGCTTCTGATGACTGTCCGAGACAATTCAACTCTGTTTTTGAAGTCACTTTTCCTTTCCCAATGGCAACTTCTGATGCTGAAGAAAATTCTAAAGAACTTCTAGCATCGTCCAGAAGAGTTTCACTTGTATGCTCAGAATGGTTTTCAGGTAGATCCACAAGGTCATCGACAATGTCACTTGAATGTGATTCGATTTTCTCTATCTCCAGCAGCCTTTGGATTGCTTCGGTTGCAGCTTTCTTAGCCCATCCATCATCATCAACATCTCTGAAAAAGATAACTTGAAACTATCATCTCTAATGGACCTAAAGTTTTGCCAACTGAAGTAGCAAAGTGGGACACAGTTAATGAAAATCATACTGAAAGCTGCACTTTCTGATCTTCTTACCAGCTTAATTGTTTCTAGTTATTCTATAATGTGAAAGACACGTTAACCTAAAGGAAATTTCTTTGGGAAAAAGCTTTCTCTATAAAATATAAAATACAAGCAAGCAAATGAAATGTTCTACCATCCAATTAAACTAGTTAAACTAGTTAAGCTTATGCAAAAGCAATGGATGAACTTCAACTTGCAGCCTTGCACACATATTCCCATTGCTAGTTGCAAAAGCACTCTTTTCATACAAGTCATAACTCCATTGTCCATATAGTGAAGGTTTCATCCCCATTGGGTAACACATAAATTAGAATTCTGAAAGATCTATAGTAAAGCACATTTTGTGATCCCAGGAGTTGAGAATGCTTACTGAACTACACGTAATTGCTGGGATACTGAATTGATTAACAGAGTCACATGAACAGTAAAGGGATGAGAAAAGTTCAAGTTTTGGGCATTGACATTCCTTAAGGGGGAAAAACACCAAATTGACACGACAAAATAACCCAGAATCTACTAATAATTATCCAAAAATGATATGGGCACAGAACACCAAATGCATCGGAGACCCATGAACAGTGAGGAGATATAACATTTATAACAACCAAAAATCTAATCATAATTTTCCAAAATATAAAAAATTAGCTGCCTAAGATCCTTCTTTTCTTCTTCTCCCACACTCTCTCTCTCTGATCGTCAGAAAGCAGTATAGGGGAGACCATGACAGTGAGGATGAGGCGCTTGCAGCCATCTGTCAATATTAACACAGTAGTTAGAAGTATAGTGAATCCAGTGACTAATAAGATGAAGCCATTAAAATCCATCCCTTCATCCATCCATCTGTTACTATGATTGTAATTGTTGTTCTTCTAGATCATTGAGCTCTCCAATATCCATTATTAATGCACGTACTTTTTTCTCTTAGTATGGATTTTGGCTTGGTTATAAAGCTTGGTTGTTTAGTGTTTATATTCAAAGCATAGTATCAATACAGATATGACAAATGAAGAGAAATCCAACCAACAACTTTGCACATGCATGGTAAACACAATAATAACATTTCTTCAGGATTAGAGCATTACCTTATAGGATCCAGGCCAACTGAAGTAAGGGCTGATTTCATGAGAGTTGAAGGAACCAAGGGGCTCTGGCAACTTCCACCAGAAAATAAATATCTAGAACAAAGTGCTCTAGGCACAAATGAACATGAACGAAACCAATTTAGCAAATGCAGAAGCATTTGATGTCAATGACTAAATGCTTTCCCGATAACAATGACTGATGTACCAAATGAGGTCTGCTTATCAGAAAATTCATTATGCCACAAAAAACAATTCCAGAAATTCCGTTAAGTAGCACAAAAAGATATCTACCTGATTCAAGACATCAGTTTGTTGGAAAGGCAAGTCATCTTTAGTTTCCCAAATCTCTTTGTTGTTTGAAATTCAGACAAAAATAGCTGCAATAAGGTCTCTCAATAGCTCCATTAACCAATCCACTGCAAAAGCATTGTCTACAGCAAGTTTATCTAATTTCCTCAGTTCTAAAAACATCTGATGACCACAAAATGAAAACCGTACAAGGAGAATGGTGTCTTCAGAAAGTTGATAGGATTAATCCATTAGAAAAACTTTAGAAATTCTTTATCATTTTTCCTGCTTAAAGTTTAATAACAGCTAAAATTGAGAAATAAAAAGGAAAAAAAACTACAAAAAAGAAATTTATCTCAACAGAGAACCAACAAGTGAAAATCCAAACCCAAATATTATAGAAGTAGAGCCACTCTAAAACCAATATGAATCAGGGAAAGTAAACCAAAAATTGCAGCTAAATAAGCAAAATTGTTTTGCATTCAAATTATTTCATGTTTAGACCGTGCATCAAATTCTATCCTATATGTTTCTAAGGAGTTCAGTTAATTTTTCAATAGAAGATGCATAGACAGTACGTCAGTGGCACAAACAAGGGATTACAATTGAAATCAAACAAGAAATGCAATAATGTCAATAATGAAAAACAAAACAGAAAAATATGTAAAAATGCAATTGAACTCACTTTTACTAAAAGATAGAAAATAAGACCTTTATGCAACAGGACAATAGAAAATGAGACCTTTGTGCATCAGGACAGCCTAACTGAGTTCTAAATGATAATGTTCTCCACATCAAACCAACTCATTGCAGAAATAAAACAACATATGATCGTAAAGGACACTAAGTTAAGTAGATGAACTACATTTCATTATCTTGAATTGCAAAAAATCCTTTTGTTCTCTCTTCCTTCCTTAACTGTCTTTTCTGACTCGCAATAGTACTTCATAAATGTCAAAATGCAAGGTCATTATGTTCTTTTCTGAAAGAAGAAAAGGGTAACTGAAAGAAAGGAGAGGGCACCAAACCACGAACCAGGCTGGAACCAGTCTCACTGTTTACAAACACATCTGGGTTCCGTTTACAGACCTCAAGAGACATTACTCTATATATAAATTGTTTGAAGAACTGAGCTCTGAGCTGAGCAGATGCCTCTTGAATGACCAGTATATACCTATCAAGTTCCTGCCGCTGAAATCCCACTGAATGTTTTTCTGTTAGCTCAGAGTCAACACAGCTGATGCCCCTGAAACTGCTTATAATGGTGCTACAGAAGAAATGATCTAGTGTAGATAGATTCACCAGCACTGAAACTTGTTGTTGCACTGAACTTGCCAAAATTATTCTTGATCCACTTTTTTCTAGCACACTAATTTTAGAGGTGATGGCTTGTTCAAGGATGGATACATACTCCATAAAGAGGCTACTCAGTCCTGTCAGGACAGAACCTTGCATTTGAAGAGCAGCTAAAGGGGCAACTTCTTTGGTGATAGCCTGATAAAGAAGAATGGATATCAGCAAAAGCTTAGTTATACCTCACATACTGTGCATGAGCATGATTAAATACTTTCTTTTCACTGTCCGATATTTATCTCATAACAAATTCAAAATATCACCGCAAATCCCAAGTCCCTTAAAGCACGCTGAAAAAGAAAACATATGGAGTTCTAATCCACTTGAATTGACTAATTCTTGTTTTGAAGTACACCCCATTCTTTGGTCCTTTTTGCAATATATTTAAAGATTTCTCGTGAACAAAGAGAGAGAGGAAAGCAAAAAGATAAAATCATCCTCAAAAGCATTTGCTTAAGAGTACAGATGTAGAGTGTCTAACAAGTCAATATTTTCTACCAAAACGGAGAATAGCCCAGGCAACTCCAGCAGACCCTGAATATGCCAAAAGTGCTTCATCACAAAAGAGTTGCAGCCGCTGCCTTGATAAAACCAAGGGATGAAATTGCAGTGCGTACTAGTTAGCAATCCCATGTAAAGTGAATGTGTTCTATATTTTCTCAATTGATAGATTCAGGTCAATGCAAACAACCATATTAGTCACCTATAATGTTCTGATTTTTCACTCTACAAATTCATCCTTCATCAGTTTGACATTAGAAGTTCTATAGAAAGAAATCAAACAAACCTGCAAGAGTTACAAACTTCCTGCCACTGTTAGTGAGTAGGCAATATTCTGGCTGTTGCCCAACAACCATATGGAAGCATTCTTCATTCAGAATTCCAGACACAAGATATCTGCCCAAAACCCAAGCATCATCAGCTGTAAATATGCTGATGACTTTCTCATAATGGTCTATATGTATCCATAAAACGTTTCCCATACAAGTGCGAAGATGCTTGATCAAGCATGGCTGCAGCACCAATCTTTGAGTTTCTAATAATAAGCAATATGAGATTGCAAACTGCACAGCTTCTACTGCTGCAGACAGTCCACCACTTAGTTCTGAGATAGATTTAACATATCTAGCAAAAGAAACAGTAAATACTTCTTTCATCCTGAAGCCATTGAATAAACTCTGAAGCATAAAGAGAAGTTTCTCCATAAAGCATTACAAAGCTCCGTGCTGCTTGAGAAATCATAGAAAACAAAAATTTTGAAAGTTCCCTAATGTACACCCCCTGTAAAAATGGTTTTGAACTCTGCAAATTATGTATTCCAGCTGCCAGACGTGAATGGTAATACTTGAGCAACAACTGAGTTGCTAAATGACTGTCACTCAGCCTGCAAATTCCAACTAATGCCTTCTGGAGTTCTGCAGCAGAAATTCTTGAATTTTCAGCCACCAGAGTTAACTGCAAAGTAAGCATGGCCTTCCTCTCAGAAATTGCAGAGTCATAAAACGTTAAAACATCCAATGGAGTTTCATCTTCAAGCTGCAGCTTTATTAAATTTTCTTCCTCCATTTCTAAAATGGCAATAGCTTCATCAACACTATTTTCTGATATAAACATGTCTGGAGTTTCTGAAACATTACTGATGTGAGCCTCCAACTCATTAAATGGAGAAGATTCATCACATTGGATTTCTTCTGTGATTGATTCCATGGTTTCCTCTGATAAAACCTTTATGTATACTCCATCAGTTAGATCTTTTACAAGCTTCTTTTGCACAGAAACATGGGTTTGGAGTAGCATCAGTTCTTTTTCCATGTCTTTTACCTCTTCTAATATTCTGCAAGCATAACACAGATTATAAATGAAAATGAATCAGCACAAAGGCTGAATATGCAGATTATGCAATATGCACAGATTATTATTAACCACAAGAACTAAAAAAAAAAAAAGGCCATACCCAACAAAGGCTGAATAATTAGAGAATATATTTCTATGAAAATCTTCATCTGATACTGCCTTTATTTCCAATAGTTCTGCACAAAGACGCCTTATCCCCTATAATCAAACGGTAGAGACACAAATCATAGTATATTATAAAAAACTAACTTCTACTTCTTAAAGTTTTCTCAGTAACCAAACAGAAAATTGAAAGCAACTTACCTTTCCGGTCATGAAATGGAGCTCAGACTCCTCATCTCTGTCACTAGAAATCGATGAAATATCGGAGCTAGTGTCAGAATCGGTTGACTTCTCCGGTTTACGGTGGTCTCTGAACCAGAACCTAGAAGACACCGTAGGTGATTCCATAGCAAAAAGCAATTTACCTGAAATTAACAAAATCACGTTCTTGTAGTAATTGATTTCGATTCAGAAACTCGCGTAAAGTCATTGCTTGGAGCTTTCCGCCGTCGTTTTGTTCCATTAGACTGCTCAAGCTTCGGTTCCTTCTCTAAACAAATGTAAAACAAAGCCACCGGTGTTGTTTTTTCTTCTGTAACACAGAGAAAAGGCTATTTGGCGCCATTACCGACAACTACAAAAAAAGTCGTCGGTTAAGACTGTTGAAAACGGTGTCGTTCAAGTGAAAACGATGAGATAGTCTGTCGTTTTATGTTACTTAAAATGAGGCCCCGTGACCAAGGTAAGAGAGCACCAAATTTTCAACTTAAACGGATAGTCAGAGTCATCGAGTCCGTTCATATAATCTCTGAAGTCTAAAATCTCTCTCTCTCTCTCTCTCTCTCTCTCTCTCTCTCTCTGTAAACGAAAATGAGATGAAAAGATGAGAGGAAGAAAAGGCCTCCGACATCTGGCCGTCGTAGTCGTCTTGGTTTTGATCCTTGGTGGTGGTGGTGGTGGTGGAGGTCTGAGTAGAGTCTCCGGCGATGAGGGAGAGTTCATTGGAAACGACTCGAAGCTTGACTACTCGAAGGTATCGGGGATAATAATTCCTGGTTTCGCGTCGACTCAGCTCAGAGCATGGTCTTTCCTTGACTGCCCTTACTCTCCTCTCGATTTTAACCCTCTCGACCTCGTTTGGCTCGACACCACCAAAGTAACTCTCGCTCGCTTGGTCGCTTGCTTGTTTTATTCTGTGTTCAATATATGAAAATTGTTGGTATCTGAGTTCAGTTTCTCCACCTGCAATGGAGGAAAAATCGAAGCTCATTTTACATTTAACTGTGATTTTTGAGAGTTTATATTGGCTAACTAATTTTATTGATTTTCAATAGTTAATGAAGGAGGTGGTAATTAATTTTATGTATGGTGCAGCTGCTTTCTGCTGTGAATTGTTGGCTTAAGTGTATGATGCTTGATCCTTACAACCAAACAGACCATCCTGAATGCAAGTCAAGGCCTGATTGTGGTCTTTCTGCCATTACAGAACTTGATCCTGGTTATATTACAGGTTTTTCTACCGCTTTCTTCTACGCACATCATGTTTTTTGTTGTTTGACTAGGAACTTGTAGTGAGTTTCTAGATTTTTTATCATCTTCAGGTCCTCTTTCTTCAGTGTGGAAAGAATGGATTAAGTGGTGCATTGAGTTTGGTATTGAGGCTCATGCAATTATTGCTGTTCCTTATGATTGGAGATTGGCGCCATCAATGCTTGAGGAGCGAGACCTTTATTTTCACAGGCTCAAGTTTGTATATTTCCTATATCACTCATTGACTATAACATCAATTTTTAGCGTCTTTGGATACTTGATCAACAGATTGGCAAAATTATTTATCCTTTTTATGATGGTTTTAGTTTAGCAGGAGTTTTTATATTTCTATAATCAACTTGCTGTTTCAACGGTATTTAACTACTAGTATTTATGTTTCGGTCAACTAGAATTACTTGATAACATTTTATTTGAAAACTTTTAGCAATTGGGAAAACTTACACCCTTGGTACTGAGAATCATGATTCTTGGATTCATTAATCAACTATTATATTCTGATTTTATGTAGCTGGTACTCATAAGTTTGACTTTTTTCTTCCCGCAAGTAAGTTGTGTTTTATTTTGATCAACGTATTTGATTCTTATGGATCAAAGACATTGATTTGGAGGAGTATTCCTGTGGCTGCACTTATAGCCTGGAATATTAGAATGTGTGTGCATACTACGTACAAATTTGCCTCTCAATATGAAGTTATTTTGATGATTGATTGAAAAATTATGTTTTTTTATGCTTCAAAGGGGATTTATTATCCAGCTAAACTTGCTTGATTTTCACAGTAACAGTTCCTTGTATAGTAGCATCTTTTAACTTGTGGTTGATTTGAGGGATTTGACTTTTGTTCCAATTTTTAATTTGCAGGTCGACATTTGAAACTGCTCTTAAACTCCGTGGTGGACCCTCAGTTGTTTTTGCACATTCTTTGGGTAATCATGTCTTCCGTTACTTTTTAGAATGGTTGAAGCTAGAAATTGCACCAAAGCATTACAACCAATGGCTGGACGAGCATATTCATGCCTTTTTTGCTGTTGGTATGATCTATTTGCATCAAAATCCATTTGCTAAAAAGCAGAGTTCCTCGGGTAAAACATGGCTCTTGTATAACCTTATTTTGCTGCTTGATTTCAGGAGCTCCCCTTCTTGGTGCAACTGAGACAGTCAAAGCAACACTTTTTGGAAACACCTTTGGTCTTCCTGTGTCTGAGGTTACCTATCTACTTTGTTTGTCTTGGAAACCTTTCTTTAATTGGTTCTGTTGTTTATTGATAACTAATCTTTATTTTTCTTATTGTCATCTTTTTATTTATAAAATATTAATTTTCATTTTTCCTTTTCATAGTTAATTCCAACTTGCTGCACCAAATATTTAGAAGTACTGATAATACACATATCAAGTTGGCCAAAGACTTCAATGATCTAAATTAGTTAAAAGTGCTTCTAAGAGAATTAGAGCTTATATGATCACTATAATAGGTTCACACTGGTATATCTTAATTAATCTTACTAATCATGTGTGGTGGAATTGATGTGAAGCATCGTTACTTTCACTAGCTTGCTAGAAGTTTAGGAATCTGTCATGTTATGTTTTTGCTGTTGGATTTGAATGTCCGTTTTAACACATGCTCATGACATACTTCGCAAGGTATCAGGGTACAGCACGGTTGATGTTCAATTCTTTTGCTTCCTCATTATGGATGATACCGTATTCAAAGTACTGTACATCTGACAATCTATATTGGAAGCATTTCTCTAGGGCATCCAAGAAAAATAATCAGACGTATCAGTGTGAAGAACATGAATTTCGGTTTAATTACTCTGGATGGCCAACAAATATAGTCAACATTGAGATTCCTTCTATCCGTCGTAAGACTTCATATCTTCATCTCATAAAGGCAACATTGTTATAAAGCTGTATCCTGTTTTCAAATTTCATTTGCAGCAGTTGATGCCTATCCATCAGTCGCGGAAGTAGCTCAGGCCAACTTGTCTATCATGGAATGTGGACTTCCCACTCAATTATCTTTTTCCGCCCGTGAAATATCAGATGGAACCTTTTTCAAAGCAATACAAGATTATGATTCTGATAGCAAGAGACTCTTATACCAACTACAGAAGTGGGTATTTCATAAGAAATTCTGATAGAGATGTTAGATCTTTTTAATTAACTCTTCTGAAGCAAACTACCAAAATTGCCTTTTAGATATGACATACATTAACATATTGAAGCAAATTTGTATTAGTTTTAAAAATTCCATTATATTTTCTTTCATTTATAGAATTTAATATCATTTTCACTAATTATATTGACTTTTTCAGATGTCCCCTATATTTGTTGGTTTTTAGATCTTATCTTCATGTTCCTGTCAATCTATCATGTACATCCTCAAGAACATCTATTATTTTGAGTAATGTACATTGATACAATATTTTTGGTTTCTTTAGTATTTTTGGTGTCCATTTTAGATATTTTTCTTCCAAATGTGGATAATAACTTCCCTCAAATTGCAGATATAGTTCTTCGAGTTTCTTAGCCTCATACATACACATAACATATCATTTTTTTAAAGAGCAGTAGCTCATTATGAATGATCTAAATTGCTTTGTGCCTTCAAAATCATATGAAGCTAAGAATGGGTTGGTTCAATATACAGTATGCATATAGAAAGTTTGTTGTGATTAGTTCTTATACTGAATGAATGTTATATTAATATGTGCATGCCCGACAGTCTAAATTTCCTGATGTTCCTTTCGTAATATGTAACTAATTTTGATTTTTGACTGTCGTCCAATTATTGATTGTGAATGATGCCTGCATAGTTTTACTTTTTAATACCTAAATTTGCTGTATCACATCTTTTTCAGGTCATATCATGGTGATCCTGTACTGAATCCGCTTACACCTTGGGACAGACCACCTATAAAAAATGTTTTCTGCATCTATGGAATAGATATGAAGACTGAGGTATAATTATCTTCGCATAGTGAATGTGATAATTTGTAGCTGTTATGGACATGGTAATTGCATAACAACAAACAGACAACAAAAAAAAGAGGTTCTATGTTAGTCTTTGTTATTTCACCATAATTTTCTTTGTTCATCAGTTATTATTTGGATAGCTGGTAGCCTGTTTGCACCCTAAGATAGTTAATTCTTATGACTAGGGGATGATGGTTTTGGTATCTTGGTAATGGCAAAACAGGTTGGTTACTATTTTGCACCAAGTGGCAAGCCTTATCCTGATAATTGGATCATAACAGATGTCATTTATGAGCTTGAAGGGTCACTGGTGTCAAGGTAACAACCATCCTTGCTGTATATGTGCTAATATTAACAAAAGAACCATAAACACATGCATATATTTGTCTCTGTGTACTGTAGTGGTTGATTTTTGTTTGGTTATGTTTAACATATGTAACAATGTTTCCCGTTAGCAGGAAAAAATCAAATTTTAGGCTGTGTAGGTGTGTATGACAGGAGTATGTACTATGCATATGCCTCTTGCTAATTACATGGCATCAAATGATACAATGTTCTTTTTTGGATCTAGTAGACTAATCATAATAGACTTATATTGAATGCAGTGACTGCTCAGTGATTCTTGCTGTCTCATGGTAGCATAAAAAATAAATTTTCTGAAGGTTGACATAAGCAGCACATCATCTTGAACAAGCATAATTGATAGAGCATATGTTGCTTCTTACCTAGCGGTCTTGTATTGTTGGTGTCACAGAAAGCTTTCCAATATATCCCGTTAAATTGTAGTAGAAATGCAGCTTTTAACATAGGCCTTTCTGAAAAGAGTGGAAAGAAAAAAAGGAACTCATTAGAAGGAAACTGGGAGGGCAGAGAAGTTCATGAAAATTTAAATTATTGAATCAATCTTCATAGTTTGGTCTAAGTACTGGAGGAATTTAACCAAGTAGATGAAGCAACATTCTTTGCAGGAATCTCACTTATATAAAGATTTTAAAAAATAAAAAGTTGAATTTTTTGAATTTATCATGTCCAAGTTGATGTGAAGTATTGCAGCAAAGGGAGAGCACTTATTGGATATTTCCTTCAAGTTCTTTGCTCTTAATATTTACCAATGGGGAAAGATTTTTGGTTCCAAAATTAACATCTTTCCATCTCATGAAAAAATTACTTTTACAATGGCCACTGGCTTCATTAGAAATGTATGACTACTTCCATCCTTCTATCAGCTACTTTTTCTTCAATTATAACACAAGGAAATATTCCTTGAAGGTGATAATCTTGAGAAAGTTTGCATGTTTTCCTCTTCAGCCCGGATATATTGACAGAACGTTTTCATATAGTACAGCTGCCTTATCAGCTTATCCTTTCAAATTCAAAATATATGTTATCTTCATAGTTGTCGCTGGAGTTTAAGGGGTTGCCATTATTTTAAATAAGATTTAGTTTATTTTGAGTTGTAAGTTACATATATGTGCTCTTCTTGTAGGTCAGGGAATCTGGTGGAAGGGAATCCTGGAGCTGCAAGTGGGGATGAAACAGTAAGCTCATGAAATATCTCATGTACTTTGCTATCTAAAATTGCATGCGTGGCTTCAATTTCAATTAATATGGCACATTTGTCCCAGGTACCTTATAATTCTCTCTCTTTTTGCAAGAACTGGCTTGGACCAAAAGTTAACATAACAAGAACTCCTCAGGTACTTGTCATCTGATCAGTATGATGTGTGCCTGTGCTTGTGCATAGGATGCATGTGGGGTACAAATATATGCTAATAATGATTAAACACCTAAATTTGATATAATAACAGTGTAGTCCCGGATGCTGATACTGGAAAACTGCAGTAACTGGTTATATGTTGTACTCACATGCTTAAATAAATACATATCCACGTAACTAGATATTGTGTACTTCATCACATTCATATCTGTGCATTGGAGTTCATATGTTCTAAGGAGAAAACACTGTAGACCTCCAAATTTTCCTTCCATAAAGTGAAGCAACTCATTATAGCAACCATGTGTAGGTATTGACATTCGTTTTAAACCTCTATCTCGTTGTTGTGAATGTGTTCAAGAACTAAGTTGCTGCTATATTTTACTGATAACCCATATTTCTCAATTTTAAGTTAGCTTCTCTTCTATTGTGGAGTTTGCAGCTATTTGTACATTTGAAAGATGGAAATTTATACCTTGTACTCTCTTCTTGCCATAAGCAGGCTTTTCTAATGGTACAAGTCAAGATTGTTACCTTGGAATTTTTACATTTTTGCAATCTGGTCCTTGAACAACAATATCTTAGAATTAAAGTATTTGAAAATTAAAATTTGTAGCTTCATACTACCTAAACTACTTTCAGATGCTGAATCAGGGTGGAGGTTGATCTATTTAGTCCGCATGTGCACCGAAAAATAAAGGACTAATAACAAGAGTTTGTGTGTGCAGTATGTCTAATAACTACTAGTATAATAATTTGGCAGAAAGTGGTTTTGGGGAAAAATACATTGTTAAGTCCATCTTTGATGAGCTCGCTTGCCAGAATTTTTTCTTTCCTGACTGCACTTTTAGACTAAATAATTGTACTCAAATCTGACTAAGCACTGTAGATTAACTTAGATAACAAAAGGTATAAAATGCCAACATGTTTATCATTTAAGTGTTTCATTGTGTGAAATTGTTATTCAGGGACTACAGTGGAAGTGTATAAAATTCATGGTAAAAATCTGAATTATACCCCTTTTTTACTTGATAGAAATTGATGTATGTATGCCTTTTGTGGTGAATGATGGCTTTGCCCATGATTGATATTCATGCAAAATTGACTTTTCTTTCAATTTCTTTTTTATTCTTTTGAAATTGCAGTCAGAGCATGATGGGTCTGATGTGCAAGTTGAATTGAATGTAGAACATCATCATGAAGCAGATATAATACCCAGCATGACAAGGTCTCCTAGGGTAAAATATATTACATATTATGAAGATTCTGTAAGTATTCCAGGAAAGAGGACAGCAGTTTGGGAGCTTGATAAAGGTTTGTGACATTTCCATAGAGTCAATGAAGAAGATGCTTGAGTTATGACTGAAAATGACATTTCTGTAGGATTTCAAAGTCAAATAGTTGACATGTTATTTGAGGCAATCTGATGTAGCTAAGCATCATAGACCTTGCCGATTATGTTCTCGCTGATCAAATCAAATGCATGATTCTCGTAGACATGGCATGGTTTCAATTGAATTCTCTGTTTTGCCTGAACTGAAATTAAATTTGGGGATTTTACAAGTATTATGGTTTCGGGATGCATCATGGGCCTACTGAAATTTTTAGGGAATATATGTATCTATCTTTGGTGTCATTTTTCTGAGAAGCATTTTTATATCCAGAACTAGTTTCCTTTGCTTGTTCCTACATCCTGCTTTTACAAATAAAGTCACTAAATGGAGGCAGGCTTTTAGTAATACAAAGTTGGAATACCCTTTTGGTAGTCTTCCAAGTATCTTTTTTAAGAGATCATACATCAATCATTTTTTGGCAGCTTCTTCCTCCCAAGTAATGATCGACTGTGTATAAGTAGCATAAGCAACGATTGATTTCTAACAAACTAATTTGAGGTTGTTTTCGTGTAGCAAATCACAGGAACATTGTCAGATCCCCTGTTCTAATGCGAGAGCTGTGGCTTCAGTTGTGGCATGATATTCATCCCAATGCAAAATCAGAATTCGTCACAAAAGGTGAATTTTCATTATTGGTTCTCCCCTTTCTAAAGCTTACATTGAGTATATTCACTGATGTGTATTTGGTATATAGCTGTACGTGGACCTTTGAGGGATGATGACTGCTATTGGGACTATGGGAAGGCTCGGTGTGCATGGCCTGAATACTGTGAATATAGGTTTCTAGTTTTCTCCGTCAAAAAATTTTTTGACCAACAATTTTTTTGTCTTTTTCCCCAATCCCTTTTCATTGATGTATGGTACATGCAGGTATCTTTTTGGAGATGTTCATCTAGGACAGAGTTGTAGGTTGAAGAATTCTTCTGCTGAAATGCTTTTGAATTACCTATAAATTTGAAGGTACGACTGTCTTTTCCTCTAGCAAATGATTGCGGATTTGAAATTTGAGGGCTTGTAGAATTCGTAATTTAGATTAATATTTTATTATTGATAGTATTATATTTTTTTAATTCCATATTTTCTGATTGATTGGCGGCATTATGTTGAAAGCTCTTACATTATCTGTGATAATATATATTAAGCTTTATAGTAAACTGCCATTCTAATTTTATCCATTATTCCTTTTTATGTACAAATAGTCATTATACAGAAAAAGGTGAAATCACATAAATGTTAGGAACTTATTCATACACGACAAAAGTTTACTCTGGACAGACAAATCAAGTATATGATGATATATATCTTCAGTGTAATGCAGTATCTAGTTTTCTCAGCATCACTTTTTCTGAGGGTCTATCCCTTTTGGTTTTCTAATCTGTGGTTCATATAGCCATCATACTTATAAATTTTTATGTTTAAAATATGTTAATTTCATATTATTAAAATTCTCCGTGCTTTTAGAATGATCTTCCTTGTCTGTTGTCTCAGCTCTGGCATTGGGCACTATTTCTGTCCTTGCAAGTTCTTGCCAATTTTTGCTGCGATCAATTTGTACACTGTCATGGAAGATGGAAATCAAGCTGAATGAATTATGATCATTCCTTGAGGGGTTGTGAACAAATGAAACCAAGTTAAGAAGCATCAGAGTTGTTGGTTGTCTTTGTATCTGCAGGAATTCAAACTCGGTATCTTACACCAGCAAGTTAACTTGCAAAACGTCTGTTTTCATCAAATGCTTGCCTTCAGCGCAACCCTTCCTAGCTCTGGCATGGCTAATTTTCCCTGTTAGCTTCTCATAAGCACCCTTGTGCTCGAACTTTTACCGCACATAAAGTAGATTCTGGCTATGCGTGCTAACATGGACAGGTTGATTAGGTGGTAATTGAGGATGTTCTCAAGTAGAATGGTAGTTCCTGTGCTGAGTAGCTGGATTCTCAACCTTGAGCAACGATGGGACTGAAAGGATATAAATGGATAGCCTATACTGTACAATTATTCATAACTTTCTCAACCTTGAATGGTTATTGAATCCCATTTTTTTGTCCGATTTCCTTGACAATGCCTAGCATAAAAGACTAATAAAAAAAAGAAAAGTTTGTTCTGTAATTGTCAAACTCATAATTAGGTGATGAGGTAGGTTTCAATTGGAACCTCGTATTGAATTCTTTCTCATTTTCTATATACAAAAATTCTTTTCAAATTATAGAGCCATAACTTTGCTGAGATAGGAAACTACTTCCGCTGATGAAGCCAATATATAGTTTTAACTCTTCAAAGTACAGAGAAATTTGTGAAATTCAGTGTATCAAATATAAATGCCATTCGATGCAAGCCTAAAAATCTACTCTTGACCATTCCGACAAAACAATTCTTTTCAAGTACTAATAAAGAACTGTTGACTAATTCATTTATATTCAGCAAACAGAGGCATGAAAAATGTTGTTCGAAGTGGCTGAATGAAAACGGAGAAGAGATTATATTTCCCTCACGCCTACACAACCATCTAAATTTAATAAGTTCAAAAAAATTAATTGGTGCCATTCATATTTCATACGGCAAAGAAAGGAAAGAAACAGAAACACAACAAAGCAAAACATTGCTGCACAAACTTTTGGCTAGCTGCTCTTTTTTATCTCAAAGGAATATTTTAGTTCCATATGACATCTTCTGTCATCATCTTGAAACTGCACAAAATGGTGACAATAATGCGAGTTAAAGTTCGACAATAATGTAAACAGTAAAAATTTTAGCAATGCATTGTCAGATGTTTTAGATTTGTATTCTGAAATTCAAACTTTCAGTTGTTAAAGTATCTATATCTTTGCTTGAGTTTACTAAAATGGATATGGTTTCTTGGCCAAATGGTTCATGTCTATCGATATCTATATATATATAAGATTGATATATTTATCAGATCATAGCTTCATGTCTGAAAGCCATTATCAAAATATAAGCTTTAACAGGTTTTCCCAAAGCACAAATCAGCCATAGTAAGCATTGCATCTCTTCCAGATATTATACATTATAACTTCAATTTATGCAAGAAAATGCAGTTAGACATACCTTAAGCTTTGCAGAGTAAATTCCCCTTGCCAGCATACCAGATGGAGTAGTCTCCTCCTCCAAAGTATGCACGTAAGGCTCCCGCTGAGGAGCAAACGTACCCAGCATTCCTTTGTTTCGATCAACTGGCCATCAATGGAAAATAACCATAAATAGTTATATTACTAAATGTAATAACAAAAAAAAAAAATCAAATGGCTGGACATTTCTAGCTCACAAAAGCATTGTCCTCTCTCAATCTAGATATGAGAATTTTTCAGTTCCTCTAGAGGGAAACATATAAACTTAGGATCTATTTTGATGATTAATCATTTAAAAGGAGTATTTGAATTCGCCATTATGCTGACTCTTTTTGATACTTAACTTGAAACCCATATCCAAATATTCATTTATTTGAAATAACTATGTATCCAAAAGGACCCTCATATCATTCAATGCACATTTCCAGTGTTGAGATTGGTGTGACAAAATCCAAAACAGATGGATCTGTCAATGATCAAGCAGCGCCACGTTTGACTAAAGCACATTTCTCTTACCCCCTTTTTTTTTAATTTTGGCTGATATTTTGTGGTTGAATTCAGGGATGCTTTTCCAAGTTTCTAGCTGCTTATGCCTTTTTACACTCAAAATTTCTAGTCTAAGTGCTACATACCCTGACATGAAACTAAAAAGAAGGCAAGCTGAAATGGAAAAGCACACCACATAGCGTCTCGTGTTGACTTTTTTTTTTTCAAATGTTTCGTAAACCAAGCAGAATGGAGAAAGATTATCCATAGAACCCAGTGATATGTGGATCATTTATCGAGGCCAATTACCATGGCAATTTCAGACTAATAAATTCTTTTCGAAGGTGGATTTGATAAGTCTACGAGATAACAGTTTTAAAACCATGAAGTAAAACTTTAAATGCAAAGTAGAAAGTGGTTCTGCACCTTGGAGTCCTGCCTTCCAGACAGTATTTGAGTAGGTTAGGCCAGAAACAATATTGTGCAGAACACTGAAAGTTAGCTTAAGCTGGTATCTAGATCCTTCTCGGAGAGTAAAAAGGACACGACCATTCTGATTTTCATCAACAGGTAAAGGAGTATTTATTTCCCCAAAGTCACTGGAGATGATTCCTATGAAATGAAATTTCACTTCAGGTTCCTTTTGACCTAACAAAACAGAAATATGAAGTCATATACATGCCAAGAACGATGAGATAAGATGTAGAACATAAAATAGTGAAATAAAAGAATTCGTTAGACAAACCATTAAAATCACTTTCAACGCAACCAAGCAGCTTCTCTTTCCATCTTCTTAAGCTATCATCATCCTGCAATTCAATTTTGTTTCGAAAATATAGAATATTAGTATGAATAGTTAGTAATCTATTTTGTCATCAATTCACTTTAAAAAATCATTTCATGGCATGAAATACAGAAATACACTCACCAAAATACACAACTATAAATAAATAAATACGAGTTAGCAATGCCATTTGAGGCTATAAAATTTGTGATTTAACAATGTTCATGTGCAGTCAAAAATATGTAGAGTTAGTTGAAAGATTTTATAGCACCCAGAAGGTAATATCTGATATGTTTGTTTACTGATAATTGGTAATCAAAAGTTAGATCCAAACACTTATTAGGGAGCAACCAGAAAATCACTAAAAGACAGCAATTAGCTAATCACAGTAAAAAAAAAAACTAACTATCAAAAACCCCCCATTATACACAATGACAATAAAGGACAACTTGGGAGCATTCGCACTGTACAAATTAAAAGAATAATGGTCGCATTAATTTCTGTTAAATGGAAATTAATTTCTACTAAAACTTATCGGGCCAATTTCTACTAAAATAATATCAACAGATGTTTTCTGACAACTAAACAGACGATATAATGAAAAGTTCAAAACTTTATCAAGAAAAAGAAGCTCCAAATAGAACAAAAATTTCAGTAGAGAATGAAATTAAAAAAAAAAAAAAAACCTTGTCTTTCTCAATCTGTTCCTTGAGAGAGAGTAAAGGCCCAGGTACAAAACCAGAAACAGGAAGCCCTCCATTATCTTCATCCTCTTCCTCAGCATCATCATGATCAATAATAGCTTCAGCTGGTAATTTCTCCGCCATTTCTTTTTGCCAATCTTGTTTTTCACCCGTTGTGGATGGCCCTGCTTCTACTTCCTTATTCCCGCTCTCCATCTATCTACAGTGTCAAAACCAGTGAAAACCCTTTTCTAGCTTTCAACTTAAAAATCCAAAAGAACGGGATTTAAGATTAAAAATTTAAACTTTAAGACAGAGAACCAAAAAAAAAAAGGTGTAGAGAAACAAGCAGTGGTCTTCAATTTAAGTGTCTATAGAATACAGAGTTTGTCTGTTCGTTTGTCTTTGTCCTGTTTTTATTTTACACTGAGCTGTGTCGGCGTTAAGGTGGACAGTGGAGCCAAAAAAGGCCAAAAAAAACTTTTGCATTATGGTCCCTGTAAATTCACTTATTCTATTTTTGAACAAGATTTTTTTTTTTTTCTGTTTATGAACTGTTATTATATTGTGGTTGCAAGTGGCCTAATGAACTATTATAATTTTTCGGTTCAAAAAAAAAAAACACGATTATCATTTTGATATCTTAGACAGAAATATTGAAGTCTTTATGTAATTTGAGTTTTTAACTCGATTAATTTGCAAAGAAATTTGCTCTTGATTTTATTTACTACAATTAATTTTTGAAATTAATATTTAAAAAGGAATTATTAAATTCAAATGTTGTATATAAAAAATATGTCTTAAAATTCTCTTAAAAAATTAAATCTAATATCATTAAGAAAGTATAATGTCTATTTCAATGATTTCTTGTTTGTGAAACTCAAGCAAACATAACATATTGAGCAAGCTAGCAAGTTTTAAATGTATTAAAATTAATATAATTTTGTGATCGGTTTTTGAACATAAATTGGATTTTTTATAATATTTTAATTTCTCTTTTTATCAATATTTTAACAAGAAAATTAATCTTTTTTAAAACTAAAAAATAGCATAAATTTTTATTTTTATTTTTATTCCGAAAAAATAAAATAAATAATTTTTTTTTATTTATCTATTTTTGGATTAGCTGTACTTAGGAGCAAACATTTAGCATCTAAAATTTTTTAACAGTGATTATAAAAGGGTCCTGTGCATTTATTAAACAACATTTAATGCCCCATTAATATTTAATAGCCTTAATTGTATTGATTTTTTTCCTTTTCTATGTCATTAATTATTAAAATTATAATATTAAATTTTCCATGTCATTAGCCTTAACAATGTTAATTTTTTTTTCAAAATTATATAAGATTATAAATTTAATTTCTCATAAAAATTAAATAAAAAACAGTATTTGGAAAAATATTAATATAAATATTTTTATTAAATAAAAAAATAAAATAATTTATATTATTTTTAATGATATTTGTATATTAATTGGATATATAAAACTATATTTACAGCAAACCGATAATTTTTTTTTTTTGCTTTTGAATTATTATTAATAATTAGATAGAATTTATTTAACCTTAAAAAAATAATATATAGTATATGAACAGATTTATACATCAACGTATATAGTTCACATATACTATATTAGCGTTTATTATATGGTCTACATAAGGAACACTAGTAATATGATCGAAAGTTTTTCTAAAAGTTAATACTAAAAATTATTTGTTTTTATAAATTAATTTTTTTATAATTTAATTTATAAAGTCTTTATTTATTCTAATATTTTAAACATTAATTTTTCATATATTTTTATAGTGTATTAATATTTAAATATTAATATAAATATTTTTATTAAATTTAAGAAATTAATTAATATAAAAATGTAATTAATAAAATAAATCAAATATTTTGATTTAATAAAATTTAATGCTTTAAATTCATACAGAGAAATTACATTTATTGAGTTTATAAGCATTAATGATTTATCATTTTAATAAAAAAAAAAGTTAATAAAATAAATTAAAACTGTTTATTTAATAATAACATATGATCTTGGGACACCTGTTAACATTATCTATTAAATATTTAAATAATAATAACTAACGAATTCAAATATAAAATTTTAATTATTATCATTTAATTTTTTTTAATCACTCACTAAAAACTATATATCATAGAAAATTATACTATAGACTGAATTTATATATATTCAATTAATTATAAATTATTAAATAAATAATAATAATAATTAAATAATTAAATATATTTAATTTCTATTGGTTAAGCATATATTCACCAATTAATGATAGAATCTCACATATTATACGGAAATGTGGAAGCTAAATTTGTAATTTGATCAAATACAAGGGCTATTATATTACCATAAAAGCATGTTTATTAAAAAAAGAAAAAAGGAAAAAAAAAACAAAATAATGGGAAAAGAATAATAAAAAATAAAAGCATTAAAAACTCAAAAGACTAAAAGTTAAAAGCACGTGTGGACCATAGAATATGACCCACAGATCAAACAATCTCGGCGCAATAGACGACGAATATTTTATTAATTATTTTACTAATAATTTTCATAACATATTACAAAATTTAGTTATTCAATATAAAAAAAATAAAAATAGAGTTAATTTTTTTAAAAAATTTGTTTGGCTAAAGACAATGAGAAACTACTATTACTAATAATAATTAATATAAATATTTTAAAATAAATCTCAAAAAAAGCTTAAAAATTCTGCTTGAATACATGAATGAAGGGATTAATCATTCAATTATCAAATTTGTAACACTTATAAATAACTTAAAAAATAATTTATAAATAAATAGAGTTAAAAAAATTAAAAACTTCAATTAATCATTATATTCACTTATAATAATGATAAAGATTGTAATTAAATACAAAAAAAAAATTAGTCATGATGATGATTTATAATTTTTCTCTCGAAATTCATTTCATATATATTTTTCATTTTACAATTTTTAGTCACAATGAGATAATTTCAAAATGCACCATGCGAATAACTAAAAATTGCAGTTATACCCCCACTTTCGTCGCTGCATTGCATTGATAACACTAAAGTTGTTTCTCGTGAAGTGTATAACTATCCACCATGAAAAGTGGATTGCATTGATCACATCTTTCAAGATAAGTCTCTTATTGTAATATTCATACGCACTCACACACCCCAAACCTTTTTAATCAATTCCTCATTTTTAAATCTTTCTTCCTTCCCTTATTTTTTGCTTTTTTTTGGAGCTCAACCTTTATTTCTTGCTTTGCTAGTCAAGAAAAATTGCAAATTGTCACATAAATTTTTAAATAATTCAACATTTTTTAAATTCAAACCGGATTCATGATAATGTATGTTTAATTAGAGAATGATTGTTGTTTGTAAAATTTGACATGTTAATCATAATATTTTACATAATTTCATTTTTTATCATTAGAATATTTATTACAATTCTTGTACCTATTGACTTTCTCAGTCACCAGATTCATACATTTCTTGAGACTTCTGATACCCTTTTTCATCTTTGTTTAAGGCGTCTAAAAAGGCATAATAAATGGAATCGAGTGCCATTGTCAATTAGAAAGCCTCTGGAGCAACAGTGTCAATGTCAATTATAAAGGTCAATTAACAGTGTCAATGCCATTGTTTAAGGCATCTTTGTTCTGCCATTGTCAATTATAAAGGCATAATATATGGATATACCTGCTGGAAAACAAAACACTATCAGCTTCTCAAATAAACACCATTGCCAATTAGTATTCTACAGCAACAGTGCTTGTTTGAGGCTTTGAGCTGATAGCTAATCTCAATACCTGAACCATGATATACACAGCAGTAACTAAAATGCACATCAGGATATATAAGATTTTCATTTTTATTCCTATTGAATTATGTTCTACAATATACAGAAACTCATATGGAAGTACATATTTGGCCAAAATACAAAAAGAATGTATAATAAGGAGAGGGCAGAACTTGAAAGTGATGGTCATCTGAAAGGTTCAATGGGTGCCGATTCTTCGAGAAATGCTGCAGCCTCGAAACACTCAGCTGCTTCTTGGAGGAAGGATGTACTGCCCTCGGCTTTATAAAGCAAACCCAGATTATACCATGCAGATGGATTCATTCTATCCAGACGTAGAGCATCCATTAGAAAGCCTCTGATTACTTCATTTGATTGGTTACCAAGCCGTTTAAGAACCACAGCTGTAGATACCAAGCTTGGGACATGGTTTGGATCGATTTCTAGAGCGCTATCAAAAGCTTTTAAAGCTTCCCTGAGGAGGCCCTTTCTTTCGTAAAGTAAACCTGCAATATAATTAAAAAAAATCAGGTTCTGGCCAAACTAAGCCAAAAGAACAAATTATTGGTTTGTACTTTGTGCTTGTAGAAAACTAACTTCATTCAAGTGGAGAGCATAAGAAAAATAACCATTCTTTCCTTCCTTTCCTTTCCTCTGCTCTATTGTTAACTACTTCAAATGCAGAGAGAATTGCTATGGCCCAATATACCTTGGTCCTATTGCAAATCGTAACAGGAGTGCAACAGATAACTCCAAGACCAACATTACAACTGAAATGAAACTACTAAATAGTAATCATGAAAATTTCCATCTTAGGCTTTATCAAAGAGATTAAAATCCTTCCTTTCTGATATACCAAAAAGAAGAAGAATTAAAATCATGGCAACCAAGCAAAGATTTGAGATAAATAAAGCAGAGTTGGAAGAACCATTTTTTTTCGTGCGTCTGCACATGTGTATGATGGGGCAGGTCTGATTTCACATGGACAGAAAATTTTAGAACTCAAGCTAGTTTATAAATACTTGAGATAATAAGTTTTTCATTGTACTCATCAATCCCTAAATTTTATTAACTCATACAATCAAGATCCATAATTCTGGGTTTGTAACTTGATCAGGCAGCAAGTATTGCACACATTATAGTAAACTGGTGCTTGAGCACCCAAAATTACATCATGCATAGAAGATTTAATAAACCCAAAAACTGATATGTCAACGTACCAGTGGCATGAAATCTTGAAGCTGAGTAAGAGAATATGGCTTTGGATTTGGAAAGGCAAATCTCGGCATCACGCCGCTGTGATAGGCTTATGTAGATTGCAGCTAGATCATGCCAAACATCCAATTCCAAACTTCTAGTAGGGTTTCTATTGCCCTGCCAAAATTTAAACAGAAAGGTAAAAAACCAGTATAGACTATTGGTCATGCAGCAATTTTTTCTCGAGAAATTATAGCACCGTAAAAACATAAATAAAATATAATAATCAGTCTAAAATCTATTGCTGAAATAACCAAGTAACTGATAAGTGTGTATATATATATATATTCAAAATTGTTTCTAGTTGTTCCAACTAGTGAATCAATTAGTATTTATTTTTTAATTAAGATAATAACCGTGGCTGGGAAATCAAGTGACAGACCTTATGTACTTTCCTCCCAGAAACAAAGCTCTTACTCTGAACTTGAAGGATGGCAAGAAGCTGTCCATATGTCTCAATGGCATGCTTTAACTGACCCTGTGCAATTTGAAGTTTGGCTCTAGTTCTCAACAGTTCTCCTTGATCCCATTTCCCAGTCTGATCCAAGGCAGCACTGATAACAGATTCAGCATCCAAATACCGTTTCTGAGCTGATAAGATCCTGGCTAATAGTAACCATCCTCTAATATTAGATCCACTTTCCAGTTTCAACAAACGCTTTGCATAGTAATGTGCTGCATCTAGTTTCCTTTGCTCTGCATTTTCCACACTAAGATGGTAAAGAATGCGGATGTCTTGCATCCTTGTCATTTTTCCTGCCAATTCCAGAACCTGCAATGCCTCAGATTGCCTCGTGACCCTTTCAGAATCGGCAACAGCTGATTTAGAATATGCTAAAAGTGAAACACCCAACAAACAATTAGCAGTACTTTCCCATTGATCACATCCACTTCCCAAGTTTTCAAGCGCCCTGCGAGAATAATTTATTCCTTCTTCTGCAAGTTTAGGGATATTCCCACAAAGCTTTGATGCCATTAATAATGCAGGAACATTCTTTGGGTCCTCTCTATTATGTATCAATTTCCTGAGTAGATGAAGAGCAACCAAATCCTCACCAGCACCATGGTAGCAAAGAGCTAGTGTATAATACATTTCTCGATGATCAATAATACCGGGAGGCAACTCCTCAAGTTGATTGGCTAATGCCCTTAAATCCCCTGACACTGAGAGAGCAAAAGAAAGGTGATCCAAAATTGATTCATCCCATTCAATTCTTTTAAGAGAAACTTTTCTTAATAGTATCATTAACAGAAGTATAGCCTCTTCCATATTGTTTCTAGGTACAAATGAACTGTCCATTTGAGAGCGAAGGTTTGGGGGGCATGCTTCACCTCCACTGTACAGAAGAAAAATTGCAAATGCCTTCTGAATCCTCGCAGTTGCCTCTGCTTCAAGATTCCAATGATGGAGGAGAGCCTGCCGATATGACATGATTGCTTCACGTGGACAATCAGCAAGTTTCCATAGATGTGGAAGCAACTCAACAGCCTTACTTCGAGTCTCCTGCAATTTACAGTCAGCAGCAAATTTTTCAGGCAAACCTTCTGGTAATGAAGTTTCAACAATGTCCAGAATAACTTTGCAAGATTGAGCAGCTTCTGCAAGAATGATTTGAAATACACATTAGCCACACAATGATTGTTTGATTGTACATCTCATCAATCTGCATTTGCTCTCTCATTCTTTTGGTTCTATTTCACACAAAGCAAGCATGTAAGAGTTTGTGCATCTGTACGTACATATATGTGTGAAATAGAGAGAGAGAGAGAGATAGCATCATGATTTCATGACAATGAGTTCCACAACATGGTAACCTGTAAGAATACAAACAACTCAACTACAATCATAGAACTTTCTGCAGGTCATGCACGTAAATCTATAAATACTTTTGGACATCCTGGTGCAGTAATCTAGGATATGAAGATGTACATTTCCTCTTATAGATTCAGATAATAAAGTGCCTTCACAATGACCAATTTGGTAAGGAAAGTAGATTGTTAGGAGCAAATTGTGCACCAGACAAATTTAAATAATAAAACCAGGTAAAATTGAGGCATATTTTCAATATAATACTCCCTTCAGCACTAACTTGATTTGCCTTCTAGCAAACGTGATCAACAATATAACTTACAAAATTATTTTTATTTATCTCGAAAGACCAACATTAAAAAGAGATTTTAAGGATATAAATATTGACTGTTTTGAAAAAACACATTCCTTATACAACATATACATATATTCCCTTTGAGCTTATTAAGATGGACAAGTGAAAAGGAAATCAGAAAACATATGAATCTACCATAGAAATATGAAACAAAATCATTGTCTCCCAATGAAAGATAGTATAAAGGTAATGATCTTCTCAGCTTAATTTCATCTGTATCCACTCTTGTAAGACCATCTAAGGTTTCTATTTGCAATTGTCATGACTTGTCTCAGAAGTTCTAGCAACAAAGCTATCACTTTCTCAATTTCTAGGAAATTTTTTATCTATATGTTATATAATGAAAAATTAACAAATTCAAAAAGAGAAGAAAACATGTTATGTCAATTTAACATATCCAGGACAAATAATGAGCTAAAATATTCATTAAGGAATAAGAACAAAAAATAAGATTATAGAGCTAGAAAGAATTCAAAAGCAGGTGAATTATGCATGAACTGACATAGAAATTACCATTAAACCTTCCAAGATGTTGTAGTGATTTTGCTTTTAGGAAGACTGCTTCCAACAGTAAACTGACACAATGTACAGACATCAGAGGGGTTGCAAAATTTTGTGAATGTCTCTTATGGTGCTCCCCTTTCCTAGCAAGAGTAACTTTCATCTTGGGAGCTAATGCAGCAATATCTATTCCTTCAAATACATGCAAAGCAGCTTCTATGTTTCCTTTTTGATATTCAATTCTTCCTAGTAATGCTCTTGCTTCCTGTAAATTGCAGACATCTTCTTCGGTCATCTTTAAAAGTAAAATTAATCATGAAAATCATCCACCAAGTTCGATAATTTCCATCAATTATCTTTCACACTGTTTGGAACAAATATATTTTATAAAATTTTGTGGAACTCATTTCGAATTTCACACTTTTTAACGGTTGTGCTTGGAAAAAATGTCCATTTCATTTCTACGAATTCAATTCCATGGAATTGGACACAACTAAACTAACTTTCATTAAAATAGGTGAAATTTCCAAATGAACTCCACAGAATTAACAAAACAATTATTATGGACAAAAATACCATTTTTCATCCCATGCTCTTTTTCTCTCCTCTCCTATCTCTCTCTCTTCTTTAATTACTCTCTTTCTCCCTAACCTTGAGTTTAGTTGTTTTATTTTCTAATTATATTTACTATATTGAGGGTTTTTTAGGAAATAAGAATAAAAATAACCCATTTATAAATTTGTTACAAACATAAAAATATGAAATTCAATTGAATTTCATTTTTTTTAGTTGTATCTTTCCAGACATGAGAACAAATGAATTCTACTTGGACTTCATTTATAAATCAAAAAACACTTCCACATTTCATCAACTGAGATTTGCAAATTAATAATTGCAAGATTGAGAAAGAAGAAGAAAAATAATTGCATATGATAATTTACAGGCAGCTCAAACACTATAGAAACTTGAGGACAATCTGGTTGGAAAATTTGCTGATGGATCATGAAGACAGAAACTTCGTATTAAACATTATAAGTACTGCAGTGAATACAGTCCATGATTTTGAGCAGGATTTAAGAAACTTAAGGATCATGATGCATGAATCAATAGTATTATTCCTACTTGCCAAACATGGCAATACCAATTTTTAGGTGCTCATCAAAACTTCAATTATGCACTTGCTGGCATTTATTGCAAAAACAGCCACTCATAGTATTCAAATGCATGCTAGCTAAAGAAGTGATGATCTATGATCCAACAGAAGAATTGACCTTAACTAGAGCAGGCTGACCAATGGACTCTTCAAAGCTTTTGGAGTGAGTTGAGGGATTTAATAACTTGTATGGAGTATTAGGTAATTGTTGTGAACCTTGAAAAAAGCATAAATAAATATGAACCCTTGAAAAGTAGTGAAATAGCCAGTACTTTATTCTTCTCCAGTTTGATAAGAAAGTCAAAATAGAAAACGGCCTCGTAGGTTAATAATGCCATACAACTCAATGTGAACCAGAATGAAATGGAGCCATATAAATTGATCAAGAAATAAGCAAAGTTAAAAGCTGTAGAGATAGAAGAAACAAACCTCATAGTTCAAAGAGCCACGCTCACGGAGAGTTAACTCAGCTTCCTCTATATTGCTGGTATCTGGCTTCTGGTCAGTTTCACCATTTTTAGAAGAATAACCATCCAATGAATAATCCTTGGTCGCGAGAGATTCAGATGATGGTATCATTTTATCTACTGGCTTCGATTGCTCTCCAGAGCAGAGGCACTTCATTATCTTCCCTAAATTTTGCCTGAATATGCCTCTCCTTCGCCTTTTTACCCTCAATCTACTCTTCATACCGCTTCACCAAAGTAAATAATCTTCAAGCACCACCAGCACCAAAATTAGAACTTCAATATAAGAAGCTAATATACGAACTCTAAAAGAGTTCCCACAGTAAATGGAGTAGTATTATAATTTAAAGTTTAATGATGCACTAAAATTCAGGAGCTCAAGTGTGAAACTGATTACAAACTGAAAAATAAGAACATTACGTGACAGGATCTGGCATAAAAACAACCAATATTGATATACAGTCTAAGAATACAGATGATGATGAAATTAACACAAAAGAAAAGAAATTTAGCATGAGCAAAACCCAAAATCCCAAACCCAGCACTCAAAACCACAAAACAAAAGTACCCATCAACATTCCAACAACCGCACTTCAAAATACACGACCAGCAACCAAAAATAAACCCCTAACCCATAAAAAAAATAAAAAATTAAAAGCAGCTAACTTTAAAGAACAATTCCAAAAGAAAATACAACCCATCATCCCATCATAATCTAAGTTTATAAAGAACAATCAGAAAAGTACTCACCTCTTGTTATTTTTCCAAAAAGAAAAGCCCCGCAGGGCATCACCACCAATACCCAAATCGTAAATTCTTATGCAATCAAAGGCCTTTCCCTTAAATTCTTTAAACAAATCAAAGAATCCATAGAAACAAAAGCAAGCAACTTCAATGTGCTTTTCTTTTTCTTTTCCTTTGTGCCTCCCGTTGAGTTGAATTCTCTCTTTTTCCTTTGTTCAATTTTGATCAAAAACTTTATCTGGGTACTATTAACTTAATAGAACAGGAGAGCAGAATTTGGATCGTGAATGACAAGATTTGGGATTAAAATTAGATTTCTAGAAAATGAAAAAAAAAAATTTGGTTGAGTAATTTACTTGATAATTATTAATGAATTAATATTTTTTTTTTCTTTTTGGCAGGAGAACTTCTATGCTTGGGACCCGCTTAAAAAGAAATTACGACGGTGGCATTGGCTAATTTTGTGCCACGTCGGATGAGTTTCGTATTCGTTATAAGTTGACCCTTTTTAACGGTTTTTGTTTTTTTTGATTGGCCTTTTTTAACGGTTATTGCTAACGAAGATTCACAGCGAGTCGTCAACTGGTCTAGTCAAGGAGTGATCGTCGTGTTATAACTTTTTTTTATAATTTAAATTTGTGCTTTATTATTATTATTATTATTATTAGAATTAGTGATGTTACTACCTTCCTTAAACTATCATTTTTATAAAAAAAAAAGAAAAATATATCAATCTTATATTATCACTTTTTAAAATTAATAAAAATTAATTAATTTTTTTAATTATATTATTATTATTAAGTTAATTAATAAAGTGATAATATAATATTTTTAATATTAATAAATTAATAAAAAAATATTTTAATTCATTAAAAATAATTTTATATAATATTAAAATAATTTAATTATTTTTTTATAAGTGTATACGTGTTAAATGAGATAATTTAAACAAAACGGAGATAGTAATATTTTAAAATAAAATTAAAATAATTAATTATCCCTCGTGTCCATAAATATACATTCATTTTGCTTATTTTACTATTATTAATAATATTATTTATTAGTGTTATTTTTATTAAATTACTTTTTTTATTTATTAGTGTTATGAAAAAGTATTGAAATATTTTGAAAATTGAAATAAGAGGTAATTTTGAAAAAAAAAAAGTAATTATCTCTTGATTTTCTAAAATGGACATTTTTTATATATTAAAAAAATATATAAAATAGGCATATATTCATGGACGGATAAAATATAATTATAGAAATTTTTTTCTTATTGCATATATTTAAAGAGAAAGTAAAAAAATTAGATATTTTAATTATAGTACATTTAGTTACACAGTAATTTTAAAAAAATTGACTATATAATTTTTTTTTACTAATAATGCCATATTTATTTAGAAATTATTCATAAAAAATAAAATATTATATTCATAAAACTTTATCAACCAGTTGGTAAAATATTTTATATAAATGATATAAAAAATTACTTTATTGAGAAAGATGATTGTGAAATTTTATTTCAAAAGATAATTATACTATAATACCCCAATTTTTAATGTACTTTAAAATAGTGATTATGAGAGAGTATATTGGTGAGATAGGTAAAGAAAATATAATAAGAGATAGATGTGTATGAAGGATGTTATATATATTATGTATTTGAAATATATGGAAAATATAAATACAATATATAAGACATATACATATATCAACATATACACAATATATACATGATGTATACATTAGTGTAGGAAAAGTTAATTTTAAATAATTAATTAATAATTAATTAATAATAATAATAATAATAATAATAATAATAATAATAATGACAAGAGAAAGGAGAAATGAAAGTCAAAAGAAGGAAAATATTGTTGGTGAAAAAATTCAGGTGAAAAATAATTATATTATTTTATATATATAAGATAATGATGGAAATTTAAAAATAGCTTTCTTTCTTTCTTCTTTTTCTTCTTTCTCTTTGAACATGAGAATTGAGAGAGAGAGAGAGAGAGAAGAGTTTGATTTTGTTCATATACACACCAAATTCATAAAAGTTTTAAGAGATTTAAAGGTGGATATTGAAGATTTGGTAAAGAATTTAAGTAAGGATTTTGAGTATATATGTGATATGGTTAGTGAGAGAAAGTGATAATTAATTGAATAATATGATGATAATGAAATACTGAAGTATATGGATGCTTAGATGATGAAAATATGATTATTCGTGAGGATGATGATGAGTATTTGAAATTGAGGAATAAGGGTGATAAGAAAAAGAGTAAGTGTTTAGTATAAATGAGTTGAAAATTGAGTAAATTGATACATGAATGATTGTATAAATGAATTATATAATGATTACTATTATGATATATTGGAGTTATATAAGTGTTGAATTGATGGGTGAATTATGAATATAAACTAAGATGATGATTAAGGGTGTTGTAGTATTGAGTTTGGAATGATTGTGTTCATATGGTTGAGAGTTCAAAATGCAGAACTTTTGTCTGACACGGTCATGTCGTTGGGTGTGTCAACGGTGCTGAGTTTAACATTGATGACACGACCATTAACACAGCCATATCTCTAGGCGTGCCATAGCTGTTGTGAGATAAGATAATTGATACGGCCATGAACACGCCCGTGTTGTTGGCATGCCAAAGTTTCTGTAAGGCAGAATGAATGACAAGGGCAGTGACACATCCATGTCATTGGACGTGTCAATGCTTCTGTATGAATGAGTTAATGACACGGTCATTAACACGCTTGTGTTGTTAGGCGTGTCTCTTGAGAATAACTCTTTTCTTTATTTTTCATTTGTAATTTCTATTTAAATGATTTGATGTTAAGAATGTCCTAGAATGTGATATTAAATGGTTATTTATAATCACATTTGGTATAGACATTGAGAGAGAGTAGTTTGCCCAACTCTAGTGTTGAAGGGCAACTTGGAAGAGAAAATTAGAAGAAGTTTTAAAGCTTATTTTGGAGTATTTCTTAAGGTAAGTATAAACTTTGAATAATTAATTATATTTATATGACATTTGGACTTAACATATTTTGGTTAAAAAATATGTTAAGTTACTTATTACATTGTTTGTGCATGAGTAATATGTTATGATTTGTATAATGTCATAAATGCATTATATGTAATGTGAACTATGTGCAAGATATGATAATGACCCAAAACGTTTGGGTAATGCAGTTTGTTATGTATACATTAAAGATGGTATGTAAGGCCATTAGTGATGACTATATTGATATAAATGAGATAATTGAGACATTGTCCCTAGCTTGATCATGAGAAAATGAGAAAGATATTGATAATGGAATTATGAAAGAATTGTGTGCCTAATATGTTATTCAATTTTTAGAGTTTTATGTTTGGCGGCATGCCTAAGATGTAGCAGTCCCTTGAAGCTGGATTGGGCTTAACCCTTAAAACCTAGTTGGGATGTTACATGATGTAGCAGTCCCTTGAAGCTGGATTGGGCCTAATCCTTGAAGTCTAGTTGGGATGTTATATAAGAGGTTATCCTCATTGTGATATGATTTACCTTCGGGGCTAAACACATAGTGTCAACTTGGACAAAAACAGTAACTTTGGATTTTGAATAACATATTAGATTTTTTGGGCCCATGTTTGTGTTTGTTTTTATGTGAATTATGAATTATGGAACATTTGAGTAATATATTAAGACATAATGTTATGAGATATATGATGGTGATCATGGAATGATACGATCACAATGCATATGTAAATTACTGAAAATGAATGTGGCATAAGAAAATATGTTAAATAATGAGAAATGAATTGCTGAAAGACTTTAGCAGAGCTAAGTCTTGACATTGAAAATGAGATTATGGAAATGTAATGTGATATGTAATATGTATATGGGTGTGAAAATTGTGTGTATTATTTCATGAATATTATGATAAGCCATCGAATTGTGGTTTATGTTAAAGATATATATAAATTATGAAATTAGTGAAAATATATGAAAATTGCATTAAAAATGAAAAACACGATAAGAATATGATGATAAATGATGTTAGTGATGTGAATATGATTTTCTTTAATGTATGTATATGCTATTTATATGTACCACTAAGCTTTCGAGCTTAGCTCGGTTGTGTAAATCACGTAGATAAGTATTTGGTTGATCTGGGAGTCAAACAGTTATGCCACGAAAAGAGTAAAAGTATTTCAAGATCAACTAAAAGGTGGTGCATACATGTATAATTTTATTATGTTGTATTTTAATAAAAATATATATGTTCCTAAGTGAATTTCGAAAAAAACAATATAAATTTATATATATGTAATTTAATCAAAAGTATAATGGTTTTGTAAATGTTACTTTTAAAAGAATGATATTTAATAATGAGAAATGTTCTTTTATAAAAAAAATAAAAATATATATAATTGATATGAAACTAAAGTAAGAGATTTAAACAATATTGAAACGTGACATCCTTATATTTTATATATGTATTGTATATATATAAAGGGTATATGTACAATACTTATATAGAATATATGAGTGTTACATGTACTCTTGTTTTAGCCTTTGTTTGGATGAAAGTAAATTAGAGTTGAAATTGAATTTAATTTAATGAAAGAAATGAGAGTAATAAAAAAGAAATTTGCTCTATATTAATTTTTATTGTTTGGCAACTTAAATAAAAAAGAGAGCAATTCATATTTCTCTCATATTTTTAATGAAGAAAAAAAGATTGAATTCTTCTATTTACTCTCCTTTACTTCCATTTCTCACTATTTTAGAAAAAAAAAAATTGGGAAGGTAGAGAGTAAATTGAAAAATCTAATTTCTATCCATTTACTCTTATTTACTCTACTATTGTTTATACCAAATAAGAGAAAGTAAGATAAATTTAATTTATTTTTTCTCCCTTTCTCTTTGATTATCCTCAACTAAACAAGCTATTAATGCATGATAACACAAGAAAGAAATATTATAAGAGTAGTTTAAATACTATTTAAACTTTTACAATAACATTAAATTATAACTAAACAAGTTAACATATTTTTCAATCGACTTTACTAGTATTTTGTTGTATCTTTCAAACACAATAGTATATTTTCTGTTAAAATATAATTATAATAATATATATTTATAAAATATATTCTTAGTAAACAGTTTTTCCAGTAATCTACTAAACTATTTATTATATTATTTTTTTTAATTTAAGTTAGATTACTTTGAATATAATAAGTTTTGAGTATTTTATATAAATCTTAAATTAAATCCTAATAAATTTTGGAATTCTTAATTGGATTGATTTATATTGCTTTTTTATTTTAAATCCGCTAGTGATAGTTTTTTAACATCAAAATATAAATAAATCGTATTTAAAGATGATTAAATAAATTTTAACTTACATTAATATTTAATACAAATGATTCATATTCATATAATTTTTTTTATTAATTATAATGAGAAATGAGAAATATCTAAAACCCAAACCCAATATCTAAATAAAAACAACTATATTCTTGACTTTTTAAAAAAAAAAAAAAAAAAAGCAATGTCATATATTTTTATTAGTTATTTATCAAGAAATCGAACTAATAATCTAACAATTTTAGTTGAATTATTGTTATATTTCTTTAGGAGATGTAATTCTATTATCTTTTTAATTTGCCTCAGTTTTTTTTTTCTTTTTGAATTTCTACTAATTTTAACAATTAACAAAATAATATATTAGAATTATTTGGCTTGGCTATGAAATATTAAGATGATATGAAGGTTAATTAATTTTTGCATAATTTATTTATTTTTCGGTTAATAAAAAAACTTAATATTTTTTTGAATAAAAAAACTTAATATTAGTATTTAAGAGATATATAATTAATTAGTAAAGAAAATATTTCTTCAATAATCTAAAATATTTACAATAAAGTATAATATTAAATGAATGCTGCGTTTCTGCAGGCCAGTATTCAGTATATCGCACCAAAATGGTTGGTTTATAAATAATTAAGTGTATAGTTTTAATTAAAGAAATCGCATACATAGTGAGCATGCATTTTTTTTACTTAATATATTAAAAATTTATATTACTACTTTCTATATTAAAGAAGTAAAAAAAAGAAAATTGTTTTAAAAAAATTATAAATGTAATTTTTTTTTCCAAATAATGGATCAACGTATTTAACTGATGGAACCTCTAATTAAAGGTTGCCAAAATTAACCATAAAATTAATTTATTTATTTAAAACAAAAATAAATTATTCATAAGAGATTTTCTGAAATATATCATATAATTGTGGGCAGAATTTAATTAAAATGACTTTTTTTACATATTTTTTATTAACTATTGAATTAGTAATGTAAAATATTGTTTTTATAATTCATTTACAATGAAAATTATTATATATAAGAAGAAATTAAATTTAAATTACTAATATTATTCTACAATTAGTTAAAAATGAAAATTAAGATTGCAATATTAATTTTTTTATGTAATAAAAATATATATTTAAATTATGATTTATTATATTTAGGATTTCTATCTATCCATCTATCTATCTATATATAATATAAAGTTAAGGAATTTCTTAACTCCTAGAAAGCCATGCCATCATTATTTTTCCTTATAAATATAAAATTCATGTTTCTGTTCAATCATATTTCTATAGAAATTTGAAAAGTTAAATACTTCAATATTTGCCTCTTAATTTTTCTCATAAATTAATTTTATGTTAATAATTTAATTTAAATATATTAATTGATTTATATAATTTTTAGATATTTTAAAAATTAAACAATAAAATATTTATGATTTCCTAATTAATTATTTTCATCATTTAAAAAAATTAAAAAGTTATAAAATAAAAACATATGACCTTTTAATATTCCTAACATAGTATTTGTACTTTAATAATTTACTCAATAATAAGTATATTAGTTATAAAGTTAAATAGTATAAAATATAAGTATATGACTTTTTAACTCTACTATTCATATTATTCTTTCTTTTTGAACAATTTGTACATTTTTTTTCTTCCTTTTTTTCCTCTCTTCTTTTTTTATAAAGTTCGTAGTTTTATTTTTATTGTCAACACTACAGTAATAATTATATATAACTATAAATATTTGCTACAAAATTTTTAATAATAATAATATATAATATTAGTTATAGAATATATTATTCATAGTCAATTATAATTTTATTGGCAATAAAAAATAATTTCTCGAGATAAATTCTCAATTTTTAATTATCGTGGCAATAATTAATTTTTAGCTATAATATTTTTGATATATATAGTAGCAAATTAAATATTTTAATTGTGAATATAAAATTTTATAGCAATTATTTTTATTATTAGCCATAAAAAATTAATTTGTGGCTAAAAATATAATATAATAACTATAAAGTTTTTATATTCGTAGCTAATTGATGTTACTTAAATATTATAAGAGGAATCTTACATTGAAAAAAAAATTAATAAGGAATATATAAGCAGAAATGATCTATAAGCCTATTGCTTTAAAGTTTTATTTAAAATATAAAGTCAAGTCAATAACTGTATTCTCTCATAAGATTCTAGAAGAATTTTTCAAATAAATTAGTTCTTTAACGCCAACAATTGATGACAAAACTGATGGTTTGACGAGAATAAGTATGAAGACGGTGATAAGCTTTCGTAAGCTATAGCTAAAAAAAATTGACATATTTATAATAATTAATATTTACTATATAATTTAACTTTCGTAGTAAAAGATTTATGCATTTTACTACAACGAAATAATTTAATAGCAAATGTCTAATTTTTTTAGCCACTTTATACGTTAATATGTAGCTAAAATAAAATAAAAAAAAATCATGAAATAAGTAAATTCCTTATTTAAATTTTTGTTGTGCCACTAATAGTTACGACAGGTTATGAATTAAAATTTTATGGTAAAATTATTTAGCTATGATAATTTGTTATTTTAGCCACAATATTTTTTATAATTATATACAATGAATCTTGTAGTAAAAAATTTATGATATAACTTTTGTTTTTGAAAATATCAAGTTTTTAAATAGGAATATTCAATATATTTATTCGCAATTTTACAAATAAAACTCATGTCGTAAAAATCAAAATAAAATATTTTGTTATTTTTCATGATAAAATTTATTGTTGATTTATATTTTATTAAATGATTTATATAAATTAATTTTTATTTATTTATTATTAATTATATTTGTTTATATTTTATTATTTTTCTTCTGTGCAATGTGCATATCCATGACTAGTAACACAATATTCACAAAAACAATAACAATTTGACTTTTTTAAAAAAAACAAAAAACTCAAAACCAATCATTTATTGGCAGTGCATAATCAATTTTCAATCTCTTGGCATTTGGCAACATGAACATGAAATATCCTTATCAATCTCAATTTTATCGTCCTGGAGATAAGCACTTCTCAAACGACTGATCAACTTGACAATCCTCATTTTATCGTCCAATTTATAATTTATTTATTTATTTATTTTGAGCTAAATTTAAATTATAAATCAATATGATAATTTAGTATCATCTGAAATGGTTTTAAGAAGATTTAGTACACAAATAAACATGTCACTTCAGACAATCTAATAAAAGTAATCACATATGGGAAAATTGCAAGCATTAGACTTAGGATTCTATATGTACATTTACATATAAATTATTGTATATAAATATATAGTATATATGTATATATTATAGTTTAATTTCTTATGTATTCTATAATTTTAATTTTCATAATGTAATTTTTTTTATGATAATTTCATGATTTAAGAATTATATATTTTAGTGAAATTTTTGGCGAATCAATTTGGCGAGTTTTCATATTTTTTTAAATATTCTTAATCAATTTTTTATATATCAAATATATATTTATAATTTATAATTATTTATTTCCATAACCTATTAAAATATTATAGAATATTATAAAATTGAATAAAACTCTAAATATGATAAAATAATACTTAAAGTACCATACCATTCTGCTTAGCCATCCAACTCACTTGGTTAATAGTGTTTACAATACCTTTTATATGATGTAAGAAGTTAACAAATAAGAATTTGACAATGATAAAAATCAGTATTATTTAATTTATCTGATAAATTGTAATTTGATAATAATAAAATATTAATATTATCTAATTAACTTGATAAATTATAATTATATAACTTAATATTTTTATGAGAAAAAAATTATAGAGAAACTGTTAGTGATGAGAATAAATTTTTAAAGTACATTATCTACTTTTTTGACAACTTGTAATTTATTTAGAGTAAAAATTAGTATCATCTAATTAATTTTTGTCCTTATTCTAGTTATACTTTATAATATATATTTAAATAATATATAAACCTTAATTGCACATTTATATATATCAATGTACACTTATATAAATAAAAAAAATTATTTTATAATGTACATTAAATTGTAAATACGAAATTCATAAATATTATATCTAAATTAAAATTATTATGTTTATAGGTATTCTAAATATATAAGAAAAAAGTATTTAAAATAAAAATTGAATTTAATGATAAAAAATAATCATGTCCTTTTTTTTACTATGATTACTTATTTAAATCATGCCCTACTATTTATAATTATTTTTTTTCTTGTAAACATTAAATTAAATCATATATATGCACTTTCATCTATGACTGTGTCTTGGCCTTCTCCTAACCCACCTTAACATATAGTATATTATTATATGTAATTTAAACTTAACATAGTCATATTCGATTTGTCTACCTAATATTATTATTAAAAAAAAACAAACTTAGAAAGAATGAAAGCATTTCAAATCTAAATTTCTTGATAAATAAGTTGAACAATATTCCTTCCAAATCATGCCATTCAAATATTTTTTTAAAATTTTTAGTATAATTTTTTTATTCAACATATAATTTATTTAACTCTAATTAAATTTAATATCAAAAGTAAATAAATTTGACACTATATGTAAAAGTGTGATATTCTTTGATCACGTGATAAAATAAAATGTGAGATTTGGAAAATCTCATGACAGGTGATGAGATATGGTGTACGAATACTTTTGTAATGAGCAGGGTTTGAAAAAGGATCAGACTCATTAAATATTTATATGTTATTTTTTCAACAATTGTAAGAAGTTATTTTCACAATACTTATCACTGCGCTAATGCTCCTTTTTTTATCATAGATTAAAATAAAAAAATAAAAATAAAGGTTGATAGGCTTGGGTTTGGCATCTCACATGTGCCTTAGTCCTGGGCTAAAAAAATACTATTCAAACAAGTGTTGAAAAGAAGATAGAGAAGGCATGGATTTCACATGTTCAATTTTAACTTAATGAATTGTTTGATACTAAAATTGAAATTATTTTTTAGAATAAAAATACTAATTTATATGTTGTTAGAGAAACCAATTTTAATTTTTTTAACATTCTTTAATTGAAATATTTAAAATTAATAAAAATTTTCAATATACTCACTTTGTATATTTATATATTTTTTTGAGGGACACTTTATATATATATATATATTGTGATAATGTTAAGTGAAAATTAAATAATTGATGTGGAGTTTTTTTTATTAAAAATATAAAAATGTGGCATATGCCACGTAAGCGTGGAATTATTTTATAATTTAAAGTTGTTAATGACAAAGACGATTAAACCTAAAACCTCATTTTGTCAAAATATATATACATAGAGATTAAAAATAGTAAAAAAGTCAAATCACGTGATTTTTTATATATTTTTTTCTAAAATATAATATTGAGATTTTTAATAAGAATGTATTAATTAAAAAAATTATCTTACTAATTAATTTTATATTTAGAAAATCTCTCAAATCTGCAATTGTAAATATATTTTTATATTTTAATCAACATTTATGTATTTTTCTTTGGATCAGGAACTATATTAAAAGGAATTCTCTCTTATTTTTCTTTTTTTTTTCATTTACATATTAATCATAATAAATAATGGAAATTTAGAACATAATTTTTCTTTTATAAAAAATATATAAAAAAATTATAAGCACTCCTCTTACAGTTGTCAATGCACAGTGACTTCATGGTTTTAATGGAGACACACACATTAGACATTAACTGGTGAAAATTTTATTTATTATTTAATTACTTTATTAGAATGAGACGTGTAATAATAATAATAATAATAATAATAGTTTTGACTTGATTAGTGAATGAAAAAAGTATAAGTTAATATTAATTACGAAAGAAGTATAAAAGCAAGCAACATTGCTGATGAGAAAACTTGGAAATCTTCTATCATGGAGATGGTGAAAATTAAATAATTTATGAAAGGACAGTGTGCTGCCTCTTTGCATGCCAATTTCCATACAGCCCATTCAATTTTTTTACATGCTTTCATCAATTTCTTTCTTTTTTTTTTTTTATTTTTTTTAATTTATGGAACAAAGTTTAATCATACACCATACAACAGACAATCTTTACTTTTAATAATTCTTATTAAATTGATGATATCATATAATAGTGGATGGGAATTGAAACTCTCATCCATACGTCTATTTTCACACTTTCACTCTTTGTTTAAATGGTAGTTTATCATGAATTTGTAAATTATGATACAATTTTTATTTTTATTTTTTAATTTTTATGATAATCTCGTAGTTTAAAAATTACAAATTTAATAAAATTTTAAATATTAGTGATTTCCTGTAATTTTAAAATTTTATATTTTAAAAATATAATTACCAAATATTTAGCAGAATAAATGTTTCCTAATAATTTATTTTTCATTTTTATAACTTATTAAAGACTTATAAAATACCTACAAACCAAAATTTTTAAAATAATATTCAAACATATCATACTATATCTCTCTAAATATATCGTATAACACTTACAATTGTATTGTACCATATAATATTATAAATTACTAAAGTACATTATCTATTGAAAAAAAAGTATATTATCAATTACCCAAATAATTTTTTATAGAATTCAAATAAATTATATTTAAACGTACAAAATAATAGGTGATGAGGGTATCAAGGGAATTCAAATCAGATCACTTATTATTGTGGTTAACTCGTGCTTTATAAAACAATTACATTTATATCTTTTCTTTTTTTTTAAACCTAGCCACATTCTTTTTTCCAAATTTTCATATGCATTATTTTTTTCTAATTTGAAAATGAGACAACTATCAATCAATTTATTGACATATGGTAGCTCTATTCCTCTTTCTTCATTTTTCTTTCTTATTTACTATTTAATTTTTATATTATTTATTTTTTACTTTTATATAGTTTATTTATGGGTTGTGTTAAAAATAATTTTTAAATCAATATAATTTTAAAATTTGACATTTATTCTTATTTTTATATTTATTTATTTTCTAAAATAAAACTAAATACAATTTAAGTTTTTATTATAAAATATATACTTTCTTGTTTAAAAATTATGTGTCATTTTTAAATAAGATTTGTAATTTTTTAATAGAGGTTATTCGTTCTTCCCAAATAAAAGTATCATTATCACATAAGAGTGTTTCAATATTTTTCTACATATAATAAATAAAATGAATATTTTACTAAAAGCTAAATTACATGCATTATATTACTAATTGAAAATTTGTTAGAAAGACCTAGTCCATGGCCCCACTCGTGGACCAAACCAATCACAAATCATGATTTAAAAAAAAAATTTAAATTATTTTTTAAATATTATAATTTAAATTATAGTTTATGATTGACCTAGTTCATGGGTGAGGACATAAATCATATCCATATAAGAATTTCTCTTATCAATTATTTACTATTTATATTAAATAAATTTAAATATATCAAATAATTTATGTATTTTAAAATTATATAAATTTATTTATACCGTGTACTCTTTGATTTAGTAATATAAAATTATTTTATATTTAAAAATAAAATTGGTGTTTTATATTGGATTGATTATCAATTAATAACTAATAATTATTAATCATCATGAGCTGTTAACTAAAAAACTAAATCAAATATATTTTTAACATTCAAGTATTTTCGGTTTTCTTTTTTATGAAACGAACATTCTAGTTTTTTTTTTTTTTTTGACAAATATTTAGACCATGGGTAAATTCAACGGCAGTATTTTTAGAACTGAAAATAAAAAAATTAAAAAAAATTATTGAAAAAGCGATCGGGGTCTAAACCCTATTGAGTTTTATAATCAATTAAAGAGTTGGAACAACGGCCAACTAGTGGCTTTAACACGAATATAATAAAAGTCAAGTAGCCAACTTGGCAATGGGTGTTTATCGAACTGTCACAGCTGCTAATGGTTATTGATTTATAAACCTTATACTATTTTACTTTATCTAATTGTTTGGTTCCAACCAACAATGCTCTACATAAAAATTGGAGATTAACATTGTTGAAATTGTATACAATTACTGAAATCTTTCATTTTAATCTCTATATTTTTTTTTACTCGTTAATTAAATAAAAATTGCATAATATGCATTTTGAGATAGATTAATTTATGTAGAATTAATTCTTTTAACTATAAAGTTCATTTTTAAATGTATACTTTTTTACTTTTACTAGTTTTGCTGCAACTAGAGTGCATCGGCTTTAGCAGTTTATACATGGTCTATATTTTGAATTAATAAAGGTAAAAAGAGGATTGAACATATAAATTATATATTTCATTTGACATAGGAATCATTTAATTTGAATTCATGTTATTTGAGTATTTTCCTTCTTGTCTTGGATTGTTGAGCTGATTTATTTTAGGTTTATGATTGGTTTTGAGCACTACATGGAAGGGAAAAATAATAATAATAATAATAATAATATATTCATATTGAATTACAGTGTTCTTAATTTAAAAAAAATGCAAGTCGAAATATAATTTAACCGTAAATATATCTCCTCTAAATAATATATAAACTGTGAATCAATTATCTCTCCCCTAATATAATATTAAAAAAACTTAGTGAAAGTTTTTAAATAAGATTTGAGTAATTCAATTTAAAAATTGTGTTAACCAACAATTTTAATGAATTTATAACTAACAATCCTAAAATATTTATATTTTACTAGTAGTTTAATTTGTTAAGATTATAAATGGACATAACGTATAAAGAAATCTATTTCATTAAATTTGCTATCATAGTAAGTTGGATATTTTGAGTAAATAAATTTTTTTGATTTGATTTATCCATTAAAAAATTAAACTATTTTTTATTCATAATTAAAATATGAATAAACTAGAGAAAGCGTAAATTAAAATTAAAACTATATTAGGATGCCTTAAAAGTTCTTAAAAATAATAGGTCGCTAATCAAATAACATTTATGTATAAGTTATGATTTATTGTTGTGTGAAATTATGGTATCTCAATTAACTATTTTATTAATGGAGTCTCAATATGCATAGTCTATATATATTTTTTATCATACATATATTCTATTTAACATATTAAAGCAGTAAAAAATAATAAGTTGAAACAACTATAATAAAAATAAATTAACGTATAATTGTTTGACTTATTTAACACTTTATTCTATTCATTTTAAATTGATAAGTTCAATTTCATTTTTTGTTTACTTCAAATTATGATCTATTTATCATTTTAATAAATTAGTTAACATGTTAAATATTTATAATATTTTTATTTAATATTATTTATTATATATTTTATATTAAAAAAATATAATTAAAAAATATATATAAATATATATTTTTAATAAAATTAACTAATTTTCTAAATTATTATGAAATATAAATTTGAGGTGGAGGGAGTAATTAACATGGGTTAGATTTTAATTAAAAACATGTTTAATTTTGATAATTATAAAATATATTAATAGTTACACTACAAATTATACAAAAAATAGAAAATGGTGAAATGAGAAAGTTTGGTAAAAACTCATGTCTTACAAATGATTCATTGTGGCTAAACGGGAATCTATTCCTTTATCGCTTCAATAGGCCAACCTTAACTTCAATTGCAAAAAGAAAAATAATAACAAAACAAAATTAACAAAAGGAGGGTATTATAGTAACTGAATAATATGTCATTTATGTAAATTTGGAATGATGCAAAGGGTAATTGTTTAATACTGCCTCTATAAATAAAAACCCAATCCTCTCATCATTTCTGTTTTCCATTTCGTCTCATTGCTTCTCTCTCTCTCTCTCTCTCTCTCTCCCACTCTCTCTCCCATTTATCAATCTCTAATTCTTCTTGGTGCTGGAATTTTTTTTATTTGAAATTTTTCAAATTTTAATTTTTTTTTACTTTTAATTTTTTTTACCTTTTTTTTTACTTTTTTTTAGGTACTGGCATTTTTTTTGTTTTCACTTTTTTTTTATGTATTTTTTTTTTGTGGTTGTCTTTTACAATTTCTGGGATAGATTAGATTTAATTGCTTTGTTGCTGAGGTGGCATGCATCGGTACGTAGAAAATGAATACCAAAACGATGCGTTTACCTCCTCGTCGTGTTTTAACGTCAAATAAGCGGAAAGAGAGAGATGTTTTTGATTCCCTGAAGCCATCTCCACTGCCACCACATGCACCACCAACAAAATTACCCAAGCCGAAAATACATCAGCTCAGCTCAGGACCACCAGCTCACATATCTGAGCCGGTCTCGTCTAATCAACTCCTAGCTGGATATTTAGCTCACGAATATCTCACTAAGGGAACACTGTTTGGTCAACGGTGTGACCCGTGTCGAGACGAAGCCACATCAGTAACTGGCTTGAAGACTGCTCTGAGTCAGAAAGCCACAGAAGCCGAGCTGAGCAGAGAAAATTATCAAAGGTACGTGGAAGTATCAAGTTTGTTGAAGGCTGAAGGGGCCCACTTACCTGGCGTTGTCAACCCAAGCCAGCTCGCTCGCTTCTTAAGGTTGTGAATGTGTAGGGTTGTTTTTCGGGGACACGTGGATCAAATCCATTGGGTTTGGGTTTGAGGTTCTTGATGGGGCTCTGGAAGAGAGAATCTTTCTGTAGAAAATGAAAGTTTGATGGCAAAAAAAAAAAAATTTAAATAAAATTAAGAATAGGCTTAGGGATTTTGTGTGTTGTATTTAGATATGATCTTCAGTAAATATTTGATGAATTTTTCTATTTTATTTTTAGTCTCAATTTTAATTTATTATTTTAAATGAATTATTCAATTAGCATAAAATTTCCCAAAAAAAAAATTATGTGGGAATATTATTTGATGAATATTTAATTTGAAAATTTAAAAATAAAATTAGCATATGAGAATTATAAATACTTGACTTAATTTAACTTAATTCAACTCATATATGAGTCTTGCTTATCTAATGGTCACAAATTTTGAAAGTCAAATACACTTATTTAAATTTTTATTATATATATGTTAAGTTTAAAATATTATAAAAAATACAATTAATTTTACCATCTCATTTAATTAAAAAAATTTGAATTCAAATCAATTGGATGTTAAAATATAATTGAACTAATAAAAATCTAATTTTTGATACAAAAAATTTATATATAAATATAATAGTGTAGTATTAACTAATATACTTGGTTATAGTACAGACATAAATGTATTATTAAAATTTATATTATAAATTAAGTCTTAATAATTAGTTTTTACAAATTACAATAACTCTATTTAAGATTAATTTTCATAGTATTAGCTACTTAAATTTTATTGTATCTATGATGGAAAGATATATATTTATGCAGGTGCTAATATGAGAAATTACATTGTATAATATCATTTTTAGTTTTTTTTTAATAATCTCCTAATTTTTAGTATATCTGTTATATATCAAATATATATTTAATGTATATTTTTATAAATAGAATAGATATATACAAAAATATACCTTTAAAATAAGGTATTTTTAAAATTGAAGTGTGAAAATATGATATTTTTGAAATAAAAAAGTGAAAATTTTAAAAAATACTTTTATTTTTTTAAGGTATTTTAAAAAGAATTTAAAAAATAAAAAATAAAATCTTAAATTAAAATGTGGCATCAACTTTACAATAATATTCTCTTATTATTTCAAAAAATATATATATTCTCTTACTAATCTCATAAATCAAAATTCACAACTAACTAGATTTTTCAGTACCAACATGTTTTTATTATTTGGAGCAACATAAATATATATAATAATTTATTATTTTTCTTATTTCAAGATTTTATTAATAAATAAATAAACAAATATCATGATCTCAAGGCATAGGAAAAAAAATCAGTTATGTCATATGCCACCTCATCTAATTTTATAATTAAACAATTCAATTTAAAGGTTAATTTTGTAATTTGAATGATTTTTAAATGAATTAAAATATTAATTAATTTGATACTTTATTTGGCTAAATGAATGATAGAGTTTTTTTTTTTAACAGATAAGAAGACTTAAATTATATTAAGACAAATGTGGAGAACCATCAAAATGTAACAAATATGCAAGATGATTGGGAAGGAAAAGAACCCAATCAAGTCTAAGAGATTTATGAAGGATAGCATAAGCTACCCAATCAGCTAGAAGTTCAATAATAATAGTTAAATTATTCTAAATAAAAAAATAGAGAAGATAAATAGATAATAAGAAATTTAACAAATATCTTATTTAATAATTATGTGTAAAATACATCATTTATAATAAAGTATATATAGAGGTGTAAGTAGATTTTTGATAAGAATAAAATATTATGGAGTTAATTATAATATGAATAGGATGAAGTTAATTATAATTCTAATAAGATAATATTAATCCAATTAAGTAATCATCTACATATTTTCTAATACTTTTCCTTGAATGACTACCCCGATAAATATGTCTCGTTAAAACTTTGTTAAGAAAAATTCAGTGAGATAAAAATTTAGTGAATGAAAAAGAGTATAGTATTCATAAGTAACTTTCCCTAAAAAATATATCAAACTAAAATATTTTAAGTGAACGCATCTCAACATTGTATATATATATCTTTTGAAGACTGATGTTCGATATTTGCAAAGTCGATATCTGCTGGATTGTCATTTTAATAAACTTTGCAAATATCGACTTTTTATTTCTTCATTCCTGTATGTGGGTAAAATAATTTTGGTGATATATATTCAGTTCTGTTATCCTTGTGTAGCCTCATTCGATTTGTGCAATCCATGATGTATTATCTTTATGCAATATTATTGGTTTGTTGATTTTTATCGGTAATCCACAAGCTCCTCTAATATGTTTGATTATGGTTATCAACCATACACATTCACAATTAGCTTCATGAATAATTAATGTCTCTGAATGATTTAGTGAAGTGACAGTGATTGTATGCTTCACATATATCCATGAAATAGTAATATTATTATATATAAAGGTATAACTCAAATCAGATGTGCCATGTAGATAACATAGAACATGTTTCACTCCATTTCAATGACTTTTAGTTTGGAGATCTCATTTAAATAATTAATATTTCATCTTTTTCTCATATATTTCTAGTTTTAAATGAGATCTCAAAAAAATTTTAGTACCAAAACCACTTATAGAGTTACTTATCTAGAAATATATGGTTGTTGATTTATGTTACTTTTGTCATCTTCAAGGGTGTCATTTTAAAATTATTCATTTTTTTATCTTTCAAAAATTAATATTTGAACTAAATGGTCCACCACTCTCCAGGCATTTATTATATTCAATGGCTGCCATACTAATAAGACTTTCTACAGAGATAATTAATCAAGCGGGAGTATTAGCAGCTGTAATATATGATTTAGACACCTTCTGAGTATCTCTAAGATATTTAGAAATTGATTTACAATATTTTATAAATAAATTAGTTTTTAAACTTTCAGTTCATATTAATTTGTGCGTGTATCAATATTTGGACAAAATTAGTGTATTCCAACTAATTTTTTATGCTTTTGGCTATTTATTTTTATCTTATTCTAATGGTGAAAAAATCAACTCACTAAAAAGCTTACTCTAGAAAATTTATTATTAAAAGTTCATAATATCTAATGTAAATAATCAAAACCTACATAGATATTAAGAAAATATTGATAATTCATTTTATTTCTTTAAGGGAATATAATAAGACTATATGCACTGCAATAAAAAATTTTAATATCATAAATTCTAAATAAGATTTATTATGTTAGATATACACAAGTTATAATATGAAAAAACTTGTGATGTTCAGACAATCAAATACAAATTAAAGGTGCAACATAAATAATAACATATATCCAAACGGATATAAAAAGTTTTAATTTCATAGGCATAAAAAATAATAATTGATCATAAAATTTTAATAAATAATGATTCAACTAAACCATATTAAGTATAAATATATGTAATATAATGTTTAATGATAATATAGTCATAAAATATTTTTCAAGTGAACTCATATGCATTATCTATAAAAAATTATCTTGATATGATAATCAATAATCATTGATCTTAACTTTATAATTTGAGCAAAAAATTTAGCAAAAACAGTATTATGAGTTGACAACAGATAAATATGTGACCATCGAGTTAAAGTATTAATTAAAATCATAAAGTATCTAAATGGTTTATAATATTAATGGATATGACTACAAATATCTCAATGTATTTTTTTTATTTAAATTTAAGGGACTCTAAATATAATTTAGATAGTAAATGTCTCACAATTAATATATCTTAAGCACAAGAAACATAAAAGTAATCATCAGACAAAAGATTTTTTTTATTTTTCAGTCAATATTTATTTTTATTCTCAACAATACATCGCATTATATTTAAACTTAAATGAATAAAATGATCATGCTAAAGTATAAAAATTCTGAATCTATGCACTTCTAGTGCATATAGTGTAACTCAACCGTATTTATTTTTATAAAGATCAATCCAGTTAAGAAATTTAGAATTTTTTAAATATGAACTTCCGGTTCAAATTCGTAGAGTTAACATATAAAATTCAATATCTCTCTTACTTTATTTCAATGAAATATCCACTACGAAGTATTATTTGAAACTTAGTAGATTTCTTTATGATCTACTTGAATATAATGTATTATCAAAATATCATTTTGCTTAAGTTCAGAATATAAGGTGGACTCTCCTGAAGTCTTCAACCACAATTATAGAACCAGATATCATGTTAATATTAATTTCTGTTAATGTTAACTATAACAAATATTTTTTAATCATGAAGAATTATGAGAATTGTGTTAATACATATCTTTTTAGCACTTTTATTTTCAAAATTGGTAAAAAAAAAATTTCACCATGGTCCTTTTTATAAAGATCTCTTTCATGGTCTTGAAAATAAAATATTACATTCACTTTAGAGAATAATATTAAGTCAGTTGAACAAATCTAATAATATTTCATCAAAAGTTAAAAATTTTGTTTAGCTACAGGTAAACAAAAAAAACTAGTTCAAAACATTTGTGAATCTATACTCTCAATATTGCTACTGCAGGAGCATATTTGAGGTATAGAAAATTTAATATTCATCAAAAAGACTATAATAATTAATAATGAGATAATTAATTTTAAATTTCTCATTAAATAATTAAAAAAAAATCATTACTTCTAAGCGATCCTGCTGGGATGCTTGATTTCCTTTTTCATAATATCTCTAAGATTCACAATATCAAGGTGAATCTCATTATTAAGTATCTATAACTGATTATTTCTTCAGAAAATATAAAGGGTAATAAATTCAAGTTTTATGATATTTAATATTGTAAATATACTAATTTTAAATAAAAATCATAAGTTAGATATATCATAGAACTATCAAATAAATAAGAGCTAAAAATTATAATTAGAGTTTAAATATTATAACTGTGAAATTATGAGTCATCATGTCAAATCATTTAATCATAATATAAAATAATGCTATAAAATATTATTATTGGCATCAGAAAATATTGACACTTGCATAAAAAAATATTGGCAAAAAAAAATTCACCAAAGACATTGCCATGAGAATAGCTATAATTAATATAATATTTGTATTTTAAATTGAATTAAGATTTTATTGAAAGTGTTGCTATTGTACTTAATAAACTCCACTTATATGGAATCCAATTTCTTTGGCTAGCTATGGATTACTGTTATTTCACCTATTGATTTTTATCAACCTTATTTATTGTTACTGTATATTAAGCTATGCACTCATTAATTTTTTCTCAATTTATGACCTGTGAATTTTTTTTTCTTTTTATCAGTAGATATAATTACGTGATATTGCATATTTTATGAATTTAAAGTCTACAACTCTCTTGCATTTTTAAAGCTTAAAGCTTGAATAATCAATAATTACTTTGCAAAGAAAACACAACAAAATGCTAAATTTATTATTCAAGGATTCTTTAAGTTTCAAATTAACCTTTTTCTTAACCCAGTTATTCATATGATATAAGTATGGATTGCCGCATATTTAGAAATCAAGCTCCCTGCAATTTATACAATTGCAACCTCAATTATTCAAATTTTAGTTTGTTCCTTCAATGATTTGTATTTAGCATGCTTGTCTCCATCATCCTAGCTATTTTGCTATCTATATTTAGAAATTATTTTTCTTTTATATTTCTTGCCAGGTACTTTTTAAACTTTTACTTTAACATTAATTTTTTTAATAATAATCACATAATAAAAAAATAATGATTAAACATAAGGAGCGCTAAACCTATTTGTAGATAAAACCCTACATTACAATTTAACCAAAATCAATTATGTCAAATCATCAAAAAATATAAATTAAATATAGAAGTATACCTTGATTTAAGATATAGAATAAAAATTTTCTTATAAATTAGATAAAATAAATCTTTTTTCCTTCATTATTATAACTTGTAGAGACCATCGTGTTGATAACTTGTTGTAAATAAAAAGAATGGAGAAGATAGATAGAGAATAAGAAATCTCTTATTTAATAATTGTATGTAAAATACACCATCCATAATGGAATATATATAGTGGTGTAAGTAGATTTTTTATAAGAACAAAAGACTATGAAGTTAATTATAATTTGAATAGGATGAAGTTAATTATAATCCTGATAAGATAATATTAATCTAACTAAGTAGTCATTCACATATTTTCTAACATAAATATTATTTTTCTTCTTTTATTTATGTGTGTAACAACAGTAGTTAAATTTTCAAATCACATTAAGTTAAATTTTAATTGTATATTTAATAGTCAATTAATTTACACATACTCTTTTTTTTAACAAATCATCATTTTAGAGTCCAACCTACTAAGTTTTAACATACTTATATACTTAGCAAATCAAATTTAATACTTATAATTAGATTAGAACAATCTTTTATTAATTGATCTTTGGGCTCAGTGATATTTGCACCTACATAAAACATATATACATATTTTCTTTAAATTATAAATAATAGTCTCATTTAAATTTAGAAATTTAATTTCAATAAATATTTATTCATTTTTAAGTTTGGCTCTTTATAAATGAAAATAACATTTATAAGTAAAATTCATTTATTTTAAAATTTTAATTTTGTGCAGGTAAATTATTAAATGTAAATTATTAAAGGTAATAACTTAATGTTTCATGAAAAAAGTATAGAGCTGATAAGAAAATATATAAAATAAATTAAAATATAAATATTTTATTTGAATAATAATCATGTATTTTTTCATCCAATTAGATATATGAATATGAAAATAATGAAAAAAGTAAATTAAATAAATAGTAAATAATATATAACTATGCATAATACAATTAATAATATCCTAAAAACATATAGCATTAAATGTATGTATTAAGTAATTAGAGCACTCTATATCATTTTATGCATATGATATAGTGGAGATTTTTTTTGATAAATAATTAAATATATTTTAATAAATATTTGAATTGGAAAAACTTGGTTCACTTATAATTAATCATGAGCCAATTCGAAAAATATAAAATGTCATACATTTTACATTGCATTGTTAATTAGCATGATTTTTTATTGTATAGTTTTAGAATTAATAATAGATAATGCTATCATGTGATTTTGTTTTCATAAAATAAATAAATAAATATAATACCATAAAATCAATTATGATTTGATAAGGTATAACGAACATTCCAAAACAGCTAAAAAGCCAAGTAGTTGAGGAAAGTTTAATTTTACAAGTCTTAGAAGAAATGTGAAGAATATGAATTATATTAATGATAGTACGTATTAAATTTATAGGACCATTTATTTTATAGTGAAATAAAAAAAAAAAAGTGAATGGGCATCAATTGGACCCATCTCATTATTTTTGGTTTAAATATTATTAAAAAAATTACAAACAACTAATTACAACTTTGGTATAAACCTATAAATTGAGCTTTTATTTTGGTACATATATATATATATATATATGTTATTTTCTTATAGATTTTGATTCCATGTTTGGTCTTAAAGTTGAAATTGATTTATTTTTGTAAATATTTTAAATATTATTTATCAAAATATTTATGAAATATAGTTGTATTTTTAAATTTTTATGCCTAATTAAATTTATAAATATTTGGTTTCTAATATATTAAATATGGGATTTCTACAAAAACATTTTAAAAATGAAAATATTTTTTAAAAAATAGATATTCTTTTAAAAATGCTTATTTAAAATTTTTAATTTCAAAAGTATGCACTTATATATATTTTCAATTAAATTAAAGAGTATTTTTAAAATATAAAATCTTTAAAAAATAATTTTCTCATTAAATATAGGAGTAGGTGTTACATTAAATAATTTTTAAAATATAAAATTTTTAAAATATAAATGTTTAAATAGTATATTCTGGGCTAATTCTTATATTTTATAATTGTAATATTGAAAAATATTTTTTTATAAAAAATATATAATATAATATAATTTAAATTTTGCACTAAACGGTAATTTATAACAATAAAGTAACCAGTTTTTGGAATAAAATGCTGAGAATTTCCAATTGTAGGCGTGTTTTTTGTACAATTCCTTTTAGATTTTTCAAAAATAAAATGCTGAAAATGCAGAGAAATTGGGAGAAAGAACAGACGTGGCATATAAGCCTCCAAAAGCCATTAACTAATTTGGTCCAAAGGCGGATGATTCTAAAGGTCCTTCAAAAATCTTATGAAATTACAACATATGCAAACATTGCAATAAATGAAAATTAAATAAAAGGAAAAAAAATCAAATTTTATGAAATCTTATTATTTAATATATATATTTTTTAAAAAATTTGATCGAATATAACATATGGATTTAAATTTTGAAAACATTATAACAATTGTGGTAGTTAGAAATAAAGAAAAATATCATATTACCCAATAATTTTAGTTTGAGAAAAATAGTGTTATGATCGTTTGGTTAAGAGAATATATATATATATATATATCGCTATATCAGTTGTCTCTAGTATATTATTATATTACGTGTCTCATGTATCTCGCTCTTATTATATTACGTGTCTCAATTTTTTAAAATTTTAAATTAAATTTATTATTTATCCTAATTTTTAAAAAATTTTAAATTAAATTTATCATTTCTCGATTATTTATTTTGAGAGTTCGAATAGAATTAAAATAGTATATTTAATATTGACAATAATTATATTTATTTAAAAAGTTTAAATAAAATTATAATATTTTATTTGATATTAATAATAATTATATTTATTTGGAGGGTTCAAATAATATTATGATATCCTATTTGATTATTTTGATAGTTCAAATAGAATTATAATATCATATATGATATTTATAATAATTATATTTATTTGAAGAATATAAATATGATCGTAATATCCAATTAAAATTAATAAAATTTAAAATTAATTTTTTAAAATATTAAGTTTATTATTCATTAAAATAAATAAATAATTAATTATTATAAATATTTATTTAAAAAAATTCAAATAGAATAGAAGATATTGATAATAATTAGTGATTATCTAATAACATAAATTAATTTTTTAGATATTAAATTAAAAATATTTATATTTAGTTTTAAATAAAATTTTTAATAAATAAAATTTGTTATTAATTATAATAGATAATTAATTAATTTTAAATATTATCTATATTAAATTAAAATTAAAATTTAAAATACTAAATTTACTATTTACTATAATAAATAAATAATTAATTAATTAATTGTTATAATATTTATTTAATATATATTTGTTATAGATTTTTATTTAGAGAATTTAAATAGGATTATAATATCTTATTTTATATTAATAATAAGTAATTATAATTTAATATAATAAAAAAACACAAAAAAAAATAAACTAATGTGAAAGTTAACTTTCCTTTCTTAATTATTTTCTTCTTTCTACGATATTATTCAGTTTTAAAAATTTAATATTATTTAACAACTAATAATTAAAATTAAATATTTTAATAGTTTAAATATAATTATGATATCTTATTTGATTATTTGGAGTGTTTAAATATAATCAAAATATCATATTTGATATTAATAATAAATATGTTTACTTGAAGAGCTCAAATATAATATAATATCTGATTAAAATTTTTTAAAATTTAAAATAATTTTTTAAATATTAAATTTATTACTTATTATAATAGATAATTAATTAATTATTATAGATATTTATTTAGAGAATTTAAATAAAATTTTAATATCTCATTTGATATTAATAATAATTAGTGATCATCTAATAATATAAATTAAAATTTAAAGTTATTAAATTAAAAATATCTATATCAAGTTTCAAATTAAATTTTTTAAAATATTAAATTTGTATTTATTATAATAGATATTTAATTAATTATTATAGATATAATTATCTATATTAAGTTTTAAATTAAAATTTTAAATTTTAATATTTATTAGAATAAATAAATAATTAATTGTTAAAAGTTTTTATTTGTTTAAAATATTAAATTTATTATTTATTAAAATATATAATCAATTAATTGTTACATATATTTATTTGGAGAGTTAATAATCAAAAATATTAATATTAAGTTTCAAACTATTTTTTAAATATAAAATTTATTATTTTTTAGAATAAGTTATTAATTAATTATAGATATTATCCATATTATGTTTTAAATTAATTTTAAAATACTAAATTTATTATTTATTAAAATAAATAAATAATTTATTATTATAGATTTTTATTTTCAGAGTTTAAATATAATCAAAATATACCATTTAATATTGATAGTAATTAATTATTATCTAATTATATTAAAAAAACATAAATAAACCACATAAATTTTACTTAATGTAAACTCTCATCTCCCTATTTTCATCTTCTTTTCACGATATTATTTACTTTCAAAGCCACGATATTATTTAACAACTAAGGAATTAAAACTATAACAATTGACTTTTCAAGTAATAAATTGAACTATTAATTTGTTGCTGTTGGTGTATTTTTCATATTTTTGTCTTTATTTTTTGAGATTTTCTCTATTCATATTTTTTTAGTCTTTTGCTATTTATAAAATACTCAAAAAAGTACGTAAAATGATTATATTATAAATAATTAATGATATTAATATGTGAATATTTTTTTATCACTTTAATTATCTTATGTCTTTAGTCATGTTATACTGTTTCTTAATTATATTATTTTGTCTCTCAAATTATTTTATCACTTTATTTATTTTATTATCTTAATAATTACTAAGTAATATTTTATTTAATTTTCAACTATAAATAGAGGTGATTTATATGGCTTAAATATATGAAAAAATGAAATGATAAACTTATGAATTTTTATCTCTAAATTACTTCTTAAAATAATTAGCTCATGTTCTTCATTTTTTTAATTATCTATAATTTTATCATTAATTACATAATATGTTATAAGCAATATCATTATACATCATTTATTTTAATCTAACTTCAATCCTATTTCATCAAAGGTAATATTCATATATTATTTATATTTGCTTTAAATATATTTATTCACTTGTTGTATTTAAATTAATATATTTATTCACTTGTTGTATTTAAATTAATAATAGATTAAAATTTGAAGTGTTAATATATTGCTATATAATTTTTTTTTACAATTGGTAAAATTAAAAAAAGAAGAAGGAATTCTATGATTATAATTTTTGTACATAAATTATTATTTTTAAATTTAGTTGATATGTATAATTTATTTTATAATTTATATATTTTATGTATATAATTATTCTCATAATATGTTAATTATATTTATGAGATTTTATTTAATGTTGTTACCAAAGAGAAACTTAAATAACTATAATGATTATGATGATAATAAAAAATAATAATAAATAAATAAATAAAAGCTCTTGACTAAAATAAATTATGATTTTAACTATAATATCATTTTTATTTTTTCTATAAACATATAATAATAAAATGATATAAGAGATATATAATTAAAAAAAATTATAATTATTCACTTGTTGCATATATATTATATACTTATTGTATATAAATTTTGTATTGTTATAATTTTATAATAATAAAAATATAAATGCTAAATATTTACAAAATAATTATATTTCTATTTAATTAAATTACATATATACTTACACTCATGATTTTATATTTTTATCATTTTATATTAGTTCATACAACTATATATGCATTAATTTATTCATAATCTTTGTTTACTTTTTTTTAATATATTTTAAATTATTAATATCAATTATATTTATTTCTATTTTTAAAAATTCATAAATTATACAATATTGATAATATATTTATATATAATTTATGTCTTTTACTTGATTTAATATAATTTATTATTATTTTTATAATATATTAAAAATAATATATTAATGACTAATTATGATTTTATTATATTGTTATCTACATGATGTCGAACCTCACAAAGTTTAAATTCATTGCATATATTGAAAAATAATTATTTACCTTGGACTCTTGATGCTGAGATTTATCTTGATTCTATGAATTAGGGATGGACATCAGTCTGTTCGGTTAATTAACCGGCTGGTTAATCGAACCAAACTTATTAAAAAATATTAATTGAACAGACCGAATTTCTATTTTGATCGATTCGACTAATTAACCAAACTAAACTAGTCGATTTAGTTAATTAACTGAATCGATCGGTTTCTTTAATTTTATAATAAAAAATTATTTAGAATAAAAAATTAATACAATTAAATAACTAAATTAAATATATTAAAAAATTAAAAAATAACTTTATTTTTTAATAAAAGTTTATATTTATGGTAAAAAAATTAATATAATTAAAGAATTAAATAACAAAATAATTTTAAAAAAAAAGGGTTCAGTTAACGGTTAACCGACTAAACCGAATTAATCAAACCAAAAATCAAATTTATATAAAATTATTGACCGAACCGACCAAATTATTATGGATTCGGTAAACCGAATTGGATTTTTGATTCGTTAATCGAAAATTTGATCGATTAACCGAATTTTGCCCACCCCCTACTATGAATCCTGGAAATATAATTTAAGAAGAAAATGATGCATCCTTGCAAGATCGGGCGAGAACAATGATATTTCTTTATCATCATCCCCATGACTGATTAAGTGTTAAATATTTAATAGTAAATAATCCCTATGAACTTTGATAAAATTTAAAAAAAAGATTTGATTATCAAAAAATAGTAATTCTTCCAAAAGCACACTATGATTGGATGCATTTGCGATTACAAAATTTAAAAACTGTTAGTAAATATAATTTTACAATTTTTAAAATTACTTTTCAATTGAAATTATGTGGCGAGAAGATTACTAATCAAGATTTATTAGAAAAAATATTCTCAACATTTCATTCATCGAATATGCTCCTGCAGCAGCAATATCGAGAGTGGGATTTTAAAAAAATATTATGAATTGATATTATGTATTCTTGTTACTGAACAAAATAATAATTTTTTGATAAAAAATCATCAATCACGACTAACTGGATATGAATCATTCCCTGAAGCAAATGTTGTAATGATAAATAAGTCTGAACAAAGATAAAATAATAGACGTGGTTGTGGTCTTGGTCGTGGCCATGGTCATGGTAGAGGTGACAACATTAATAATTACCGAAGCTATAAAAATTACCACAATATTAATTTTTGAAAAACTAATGATTATAGTCAGAAAAATGAGAAAGAAAATAATTTACAAAATAAAAATGAAGAAAATATATGCTATAGATGTGGCATGAAAGGATATTGATCTCGTACCTATCGTATATCCAAACATCTTATGGATATTTGTCAAGCTTCTTTAAAAGAAAAAGAAAAAATTATGGAGACCAATTTTCTTGAACATAATGATCCAAATAATTTCACATATATGAATATTTTAGACTTTTTTTGAAAATACTAATGAAAAAATTAATAGTTTAATGATTGATAAAAATTCTCTTTTGGATAGTCATATTGATTAATGTATTTCATTCAATCTTATATTTTTTTTATTAAATGTGTTTTATTTTTCAAGTGTATTAAATTTAAACTTAAGTATTTTTTTATTTTTATCTATGTGTACTTTGTATAAATATATTAAATAAAAAATTATAATACTTATTTCTACTATTTTATTTTAAAGAAAAATAAAATTATCTGGCCACTTATTTGATACTGGTGGAGATTTATGTCTGACAAACAGTACAATAATACATATTATTCTAAAACATAAAATATATTTTTGTCATCTTTAATTAGCAAAGGCTAATATTAATACAATTTTTGGTGCCGCAAATTTAATTGAAGCTTCCGAAAGAACTCATATTATGTTATCTAAAGATACAAAATTAATAATAAATGATGCATTACTATCTAGTAAATAAAAAAAAATCTTTTAAGTTTTAGAGATATACGTCTCAATGGTTGCCATATTGAGACTAAAGATGAAAACAACAAATAATATCTCTATATTACATCTACAATCTCATAAAATAAGCATATACTGAAAATATTATCAGCATTTTATTTTGGATTATATTTCACATATATAAATCTAATAGAGTCTAATATTATAATTATTAATTGACTCAATAAATTTTATTATATGACAGATCTCTTAGGTCATCATGGTACTATAATGATGAGAATAATTATAGAAAACTCATACAGACACTCTTTAAAGAACCAAAAGATTCCTTCATCAAGTAAATTTTTATGAGTTGCTTGTACTCAAGGGAAACTGATTACTAAACCATCTCAAAGTAAAATTAGATTTGAATCTTCTCAGTTTTTAGAACGAATTCATGAAGATATATATGGGCATATTATTCCATCTTGTGGTCTTTTTCGATATTTTATGATTTTAATAGATGCTTCTATAAAATAATCGTATGTTTATTTATTGTCTACTTGTAATGTTGCATTTGCCAGATTTTTAGCACAAATCATCAAATTACTAACACAATTTGCAGATTATACAATTAAGAAAATTCATCTTAATAATGTAGGAAAATTTACATCTCAAGCATTTAATGATTATTGTGCATCAATTGGGATTATAGTTGAACATCCTGTAGCTTACACTCATACACAAAATGGTTTAGCAGAATCTTTTATAAAAATGACTTCAATTAATTGCTAAACTATTAGTTATGAGGACAAAACTACCTAGTTCAACTTGAAAATATGTTATATTACATGCAATAATATTAATTAATATTAAACCAACTGCTTAGTATGAATTCCCCCCATTACAAATTGTATCTGGTCATAAACCTAATATTTCTCATTTGTGAATTTTTGGTTGTGTGGTATATGTTCCAATTGCTCAACTACAACGTACAAAAATGAGCCCACAAAAGTGATTGAGAATTTATGTTGGTTTTGAATCGCCATCAATTATAATGTATCTTGAACCAATGACAAATTATATTTTTACAGCACGATTTGCTAATTATCAATTCGATGAGACTGTATTCCCAAAAATAAGGGAAGAAAAAAAAAGTTAGAAAAATAAGATATTTCATGGAATGCATCATCAATATCTCATTATGATCCTCAAACAAATAGAAGTGAGCTTGAAGTTAAGAAAATTATTCATTTATAAAATATTGTAAATCAGTTATTAGATGTATTCACTGATACAAAAAAGATAACTAGATCGCATATATCAGCATTAAATGCTTCTGCTCGAATTGATGTTACAAATAAAAAATCTATCAATATCCCGAAGAATATGTTCGATATACACCAGAAGCATGGTAGACCGGTGCTAAAGATAAAAATTCTAAAAAAAGGAAACAAAATAGAAAAAATCATGTTTTCGAAATAAATATACTAGAAGATATGATGATACATAAATAAATAATAGGCACAACTAATCAATTACCTCCAGCAGAGAAAAAATTACTCGAGAATAATGAAATTATAAAAAATTCTAAAAATAAAGAGATTTCAACAAGCTATGTCTATACAAGAGATAGATGAAATCGAGATAAAGCTATCATTGATCAAAAGTTTACATATGCAATAGTTATTGATATAATAAATGGAACCAATAATTTAGAACTAAAATATATGGAAGAATGTCAACATCAAAGTGATTAGCCAAAATGTAAAGATGTTATTCAGGCAGAATTAAATTCACTTGTAAAACGTGAAGTTTTTGGACCAATAGTCCTAACACCTGAAAATATAAAATCTGTTGATTATAAGTGGGTATTTATAAGAAAGATAAGTAAAAATAATGAGATTATAAGATATAAGACACGATTTGTAGCCCAACGTTTCTCGCATAGACCTGATATCGATTATGAAGAGACATATTCTCCTGTGATAGATGCAATAACTCTTAGATTTTTAATAAGCTTAATAATTTCTGAAGGACTTCATATGCGTCTTATGGACATTGTAACAGCTTATTTATATGGATTATTTGATAGTGATATTTATAAGAAAGTCTATTACGGACTAGAAATGTTTGAAACATTTAATTCATTACCACGGAAAAATATTCAATTAAATTGTGAAGATCTTTATATGGGCTAAAACAATATGAAAGAATATGATATAATCATTTCAGTAAATATTTGTTAAACTAAGGATATGTGAATAATCTTATTAATCCATATGCTTTTTTAAAAAAATTAAAATCTAGACTTGCCATTATTGCAGTGTATGTTAATGATTTGAACATTATTGAAACTCCTCAAGAGCTTGAAGAAGCAGTAACACTTTTAAATAAAGGATTTAAAATAAAAGATCTTGGAAAGATAAAATTTTATCTTGGTCTACAAATCGAACATTTTAAGTGATTTTTTTTTACATCAGGTAAATTATACAGAAAAAATATTAAAGAGATTTAAGATGGATAAAGCTTACTCATTGAGTTCTCTAATGATTATTCGATCTCTTGATGTAAAGAAAAATTCATTTCGTCCTAAAGAAAATAATGAAGAGATTTTTTATCATAAAGTATCATATCTTAATGCAATTGGTGTATTAATGTATATAACTAATTATACATAGCTTTTTTGATCAATTTATTAGCGAGATATAGTTTTGCGCCAACACGAAGATACTGGAATTGTGTTAAATATATATTTCAGTATCTTCGTGAAACTATTGATTTGAAATTATTTTATTCAAAATAATTAAATCTCAAATTGATTGGATTTGCATATGCTGAATATCTATTTGATCCACATAAAGGATGAACAAAAATAGAATATTTATTTTTATATGATAGTTTTACAACATCTTGCGCTCAACAAAATAAATAATTATTGCCACATCTTCAAATAATGCATAAATTATTACAATTCAAGAAGTAAGTTATGAATGTGTGTGGTTACGATCATTAGTTCAATATATTTAAACACATGTACTCTCTCATCTACTAAAAAAATTCAACAATTTTGTGTGAAGATAATGTTGCTTGTATTGCTCAATTAAAAGGAGATTATATCAAGGGTGATAGAACTAAGGATATCTTACAAAAAAAAATTTTTCATGTATGAACTCTAGAATAAAGGCGAAATGGATATTCATCAAATTCGTTCAAGTAAAAATTTAGCAGATTTATTAACAAAAGCTTTGCCAACATCAACATTTGAAAAACTAGTTCGCAAGATTGGCATGCGTCGACTTAGAGATGTTCATTAATATAAAGAGAAGGAAAATGTATATTTGTTACGAATATTGTACTCTTTTTTCTTCACTAGATTTTTTTTCATAGAATTTTTACATAGTAAGATTTTAGTAAGGCATATTCTTAATAGAAAAATATCTAAAGGGGAGTATTATGAATAATTAAAGGCATTAATATGTGAATATTTTTTTTATCATATTAATTATCCTTTCTCTTTAGTTATATTATCTCATCTCCTAATTATATTATCTTGTCTCTCAAATTATTTTATCACTTTATTTATTTTATTATCTTAATAATTGACATGTAATATTTTATTTAATTTTTAACTCTATAAATATAGGTGATTTGTAAGGCTTAAATATACGAAAAAAATGAAGTGATAAGCTTATGAATTTTTCTCTCCAAATTGCTTCTTAAAATAATTAATTTTTATTTTTTATTTTTTTAATTATCTATAATTTTATCATTAATTACATAATAGATACTACATTTTTATTATTGTTTATCTTTTATTTTTTTATAAATTCATTGCTAAATTCCAGTGTCATAAATAATATTTCTATCGAACCACAAAGGCTGTGTTTGTGGAGATGTGCATGCAACATCTTACAAACAAAAATCATCAATTCATTTAATTTTTTTCATGGTGAATTTTTCATTATTATATATATGATCATGTGCTCTCCCCCCTTTCTGATATTCTTTTTTTTTTCCAAAATATTGTTCAATTACAATAATTAATATACAGTTAACCAATCATATTTTTGATAATTTTTACTTTTATTTTTGATAATTTTTTTATTATATTTTATTTGATCTATTATTATTTTTATTTATTTTTATTCGAACATTATGCTTTTATAATTTTTTTTTTCTAAATGGATATAAAAAATCAGGTGGTGCTATTTATTGCACCCAAATTGAGTTATCTCAATAAAAGTATATGAAAAAAAACACAAATTTTTTTAATAGAATGACATATAGGATAACCAACTAAATAAATAGATTGGCTATGAATAAAATTATTTTTTAGCTAAAATTATTAAATGTGTATAAATAGATTAAAATTGCAAAAAAGTTACAAAGTTTGAAGTAATTATTAAACTTATTAATTATTAATATAAAATTTTAATTATGATACAAATTTAAGTACTAATAGCTTAATAATTTTCTTAAAAAAAATATTCAATAGAAAATGAATTGGATGTGTGTGTTTGGAAATAAAATGAAAATGACAAAAGAACTAAGTCATAATGAGGCAGTTTTAAGTTATATATTTTCGTGCTCATTATCTTTGTGTAAATAATCAGTAGCAATATATTCATAGCATTGAATGATTAACAATTATTACATTATTTATAGTTAGTATTTTTTTGTTTATGCGAAAATAAAAATCTATTAAAATCACAAAATTTAATATTTTCTTTTTCAGAGATAAATCCTTCCTATCCTTCGAGTTCTACTGTTACCATATGTTTGTTATTCCCTTGCTTAACGACATGGTGATCTATTTTTGCTTGTGACTGGAAAAAAATGTTTTTCCTACAACCTGTTATTATGCCAAAATCCTTTTTACCTCTTTCTTCAGTAAAGTTTGAACCTAATTTGCTCTTATTTTCTTCAAACAGTCCTCAAATTCATGTTTATAATCCTACTTTAAGCACTTTTCACCATTGGAAATTTTTCTTTCATTCTTCCACACCCTATGGATGCAGTATAAGACCTGTTCCTTGCTTTGCTACTTCAAGGAGTTCTGATTCTGAGCCGTCCAAAAGCCATAGATGCTCACAATGAAGATGAAAAACCTGGAACAGTCTTCCCAACAACGATTCCACGTAAGCCAAGGGGTGGTCGTAGAAGTGAAGCAGTCGCAGTTGAAGATTTTGTTCGTGACTCACTTGAACAAACATTTGCATCAATTCGACAGCAAAATCCAGAAGTTGTAGAGAATAAGGGAAATATAATGAAGGATAATGATAATGAGGTGGAAGACTCTGAAACCAGTGATAATGATAATGATGATATTGATTGTGACAATGGTGAATATGAAGATACCCAAGATGTTTGTAGAGGGAAAGAAAAACAAGATGGTGGTTGAGCAAATTGGCCATTGGATGCTGATGCAGGTTGGGGAATTAGAGCGTCAGAGTATTTTGAGAAGCACCCAATCAAGAATGTTGTGGGGGAAGATGGATTGGAAATTGACTGGGAAGGGGAGATAGATGATAACTGGGTGAAGGAGATTAACTGTCTTGAGTGGGAGACCTTTGCTTTTCATCCTAGCCCACTAATTGTTCTTGCTTTTGAGAGATACAACTGGTAGCTATCTTTTATTATATGCTATTTTACCATACTAAGTATAAGTTTAGACACACATAATTGAGATAGTATAAGAGGTTTTGCTATTCATTTAAAACGCAAAATGAAGGTCCTATACTAAATTTTGCATTTCTATGTGTCTTTGATTGAGTGCAAATTGTTGTGTAAAAATTATGTTTGAAGTAGGAAAAGATGTTTATCTAGCATCTTGTATTTTTCACAACACAGTCTTCATAAATAAGAGGCAGAAACCTTCTTGTTCTAAAATGGAGAATCATAGGCCTGGATCTTAGCTAGATATATGCAGGTATTTTTCCAGGTTTTTACTGAAAAAAGATGTGAAATTATATACACAAGCATAGTAAATGGAGCTGATTATTGAACAAGAAAGACTATGTAACCGATGCCTAAGTTGGAAGTCCATAAGAATGGGAGTAAGTACTGAATGGGCGTGAATGAACCATTAATACAAAGCTGAAATATGTCTGCAGGGCAACTGATAACTGGAACAATTTGAAAGCGCTAGAGAAGGCAGTTAAAGTGTATTGGAGTGCAAAGGACCGGCTGCCTCCTCGGGTAAATTTGACATCCCATTTCTTTTTTTAATTTAAATTTCTATACTTTTTCTAGATTTGATATTTCTATTTGTTTTGCCAATGCATTGTAACTTTTGTACTTTACTGATTGTTGAGGAAACAGTATATGCTTTCTGATGTTTCTATTTAACAAATATTAACTACTGTTTAAGATTCCATTCAGTAGAGGTTTTTCTATTGTTATTTTTTTTCCTTTCAGTTATTTGAAGTGAAAATTTTTGGCTGTCTTTTTTATTCTCTATGTTTTGTAGTTTATGGAAAACATTTAATGTATAAATTGCAATGACCTTGGATCTTCTTAAATTGTTGAGCCTTTTGATAGCTGACATATTGATCTTGGAATTTTTGGAATCAGACAGTGAAGATAGACAGCAATATTACAAAATTACAAAGACCCAATGGGTCCGATCCTTTTCCGGACCTCGCTCATTGCAGGAGCATTCGTGCACCGGGCTGCCCTTTTTTAGAGAGTGAAGATAGACATCAATATTGAGAAAGATTTGGCATATGCCCTTAAAGTTAAAGAATACCCTCAAATTTTATTTTTACGAGGAAACAGAATCCTCTATAGGGAGAGAGGTGAAATATAATATTCTCTCTACAGAATAACAGAAATACAAGAAGCATGGTTTTGTTCAGTTGCTACTAACATATCCTAATTATTTCTTACAATTAAACAATGGGCTTGGCAGATTTCCGAATCCCAGATGAGTTGATCCAGATGATTGCACATTTCTACTACAATGCAAAGAAGCCTTCTTGCATTAATGATAAGGCCCTATCTCCACCTTATTGATTTCAGGTACTTGAATGGAACCTACTTTAGAGAATATACTTTAGACAATATCTAATTCTTGCAAGTTCATTGTTTATCATCAGCTCAGTTCTTAAACTATAGTTGATGCAGGAAGGGCATCCCAAATCACATTGTCCATTGTTATATTAGATGCAATTTATAAATTTATAATTTATATTATAAATTTTGCAATTTATATTAGATGCATTGTTCATGCAACAGTTTTACAATTTGCATTTATGAAAAGTTCTTCTGGTTTTCACATTGGAAAATAACTCGCTTATCATTTGAGCTTTTTGTCATAGTGTGTGATTTTATCAAGATTTAGACTACAGAGAAATGCTTCATTGTCCAAGTGGTAATGTAATGCCAAAAATGTACCCTCCTAAATTGAGCGTGGGCTTTTAATTTACAAAAGGATAAGTTGGGTCCAAACACAGTTGATTTGCCTGAAAAATCACGCCTGACAATATGTTTCTGAACTAAGAGGATTGCCTTATTTCAGACATCCGAAGAACCTGACTGTATTGTTATGTTGATAGAAAAATGGTGGACCCTCATCTAATTATTTCTGAACATAAATTTCATTTAGTTCTTGCCCCATTGATTGGTTGATCCTTATGTACTGTTCACTGTTGATGATAGATAAATGCTTTGTTCATTTGCTGAGTAGTTGTTATAAAACATGGGAATATAGTATTGTCATCCATTATGTGTGATTTTTTAGGTTTTTTGAGCTCCTTCCTTGCTTAATTTTTTTGCTTTCTGGTAATGCTGCCCTTAATTTATAATGCCAGTTCATGGCCTCAACTAATGCGGAGGCACCTTGACGTGTTACTTTTAATTTTCTCTCTTGCTCTTGCCACATGTAAAGAGGTGGATGGTCTATAGGATTTCAGGACTATTTAACACAATTTTAGAAAGGGGAAGCTAAAATTTAAATGACCTGAGACAATTAAGTAGGATTTCCCTTGGATTTCACAACATTATTTATATTAAAGTAATTAGCTGGTGGGATTTGCTTTTGTAAGTTTCGTGGTATTGTGCAATTCTCATGCAACAAATGTAGCAAGACATTTTTATGGGGGATTCAGGAAATCTGCTAATTTTTATATCTACATATAGGGCATAAATAGTATGTGATATGTGATATATCATAGTAATTATGTCAAGATATTTACCTTATTTTGGTCTACGAGTTCCCATTTCAATAATGTAGTCCTTGATTGGCAATAATATCTTGTTGAGGTCTGTAGCCAAATTTTTATAGTCATGAATTGACCTGATGTGATTTGGTGAGTAATTGTAATGCTTAATTACACTAGATAATCAGACAATTGGGAAACAATATTTTATTAATTAGCAGACAAAATAAGCTTCATGGGTCTATATAAGTAAAAAGCTTAGCATGCCAGATTTTGCTAATTAGATGTTTGAGAAGAGATGGCAAGACAAACCTCCTCCTGCCTTTTCCTTGTCCTCCTCCTGTTAGCAGCAGGTAAAATATCTCTTCTTTTACTTGTATATTTTCAGCCTGCAATTTTATGCTTTGGTAGGTGCAAACAGGTAGATTTTTTATTTTTCTCTATGGATTATGTGCAAAAGTTGGCTTTGCATCTTTACAAAGATATGGGTCATACTTACTTCGAGTGAAAAAAAAAAAGAATTTATATAGTTGATACCAATTAAATAATTGGGATTAAAATTTTGTTGAGTTGAGTTGAGTTGATTATGTAAAAAATCTTGCTTGCTTTTTGCAAGAGTATGTGACATATATGGTGGTTTTTGTTGTGGCAGCTGAAGGTGGATTTTGTCAGAGAGAGCCTTCCAAGTGCATAACTAGCTGGAACTGCCAAGATAATAAAACTTGCAAGCAGGAATGTAGCACCAATTACTCCCAAGGCCGTGGATTCTGCACTGGCAGCCCTCCAGTCTGCTTATGCACCTATCATTGTCCTCCTTATTGATGCTTGTATAATTGTTTGTATTTCTGGGACCATTCGAAAAAAGTTATCAAACAAGAAAACAAAAGTGTAATGCTTTGGATAAACTATTATGTTTGCTCCAGTCTTGCGTGGTTCCATGTTGTAATTTACCTCATTTCATTAAGGTTCATGAAACTATATACATTGTTGGGAACAAATCAAAAGGAAAAAAAAAAAACCAAAAAGGCAACTAATTTGCTAGCAGAAACAATCAAATAAAAGAAAGAGGGAGGAAAATATGCTTTTTGTTTCTGCTCTTAAAGTTTTTTTTTGTGACTTTCTTGAAAGCATTTTATTCAAATAAAAAGATGAATATAAATTTAAGAAATTATATATATTTAATTATTAATTTTTATATATCATAAAATAGTAATAATATATAAATGTTATTCTGAAAAAAAATATAAATATAAAATTATTTTATATTTATATGAATAATAATTTTTTGATCCGTTACGGTAAAATTGTCAATTTTATAAAAAAGTTATTTTATTAAAATTATAATTTTATGTAATTAAATAAATTAATTAATTTTTTTAATTATATATTTATTATTAACAAATTAATTAATAGATATATATAAGCAATAAATCTTAAGTTTGGCCTTCATAATTTTTATTCCTCTCATCTGTATTCTCTGTATTTATAGGCCTTTTTTAGTTGATTCTTCAAACTTTAATATTTATTTCTTTCTTGATAAATGAATATTTTTTATTTCTGATAAAAAAATGTTATGATTTAAGGTAATCTATTATCTATTTCCCTAAATTGAAAGGCTGATAATCAAATACTTTATTTTTATTAAGTATTTTGATTTAAACTTTTAGTGGTTTTTTTGGTTTTTTTTTTTTAATTTCATACTAAAGAATACAAATTTCTAATTACCGTGATGATGACTTCTAAATTGCATTTTTTAAAAATTTGTGAATAAAAGACGAACGAGGTGGGTCCTCCCTAGGCTGCTTGATATTTATTATATACTGAACAAAAAATTTTATATTCAATTATTTTTACCGTTTATTCACAAGAAATTAAAATTTTTTAATATTATTTTAAATATTTAATAAAATGATTAAAATAAATATGGGATAATTAATTGAATTCTAAACATAAAAATTTAAGAATTTCTAATATTATTTATATGTTCATAATTTTTTTAAATAAATAAATTGAATTAATAAAATAAATAAATAATGACATAAGTAAAATAAAATGATATTTTTAATATGTTTTGATTATTTTATTTATTATATTTTTCTATAAGTTTTCATTTTTTTAATTAAGTATAATTGGTAACGTAATTTTTTATATTAATATATAAAATTAAAAATATTATTAAAATAGTCGATTTAAAAAATATTATAAAATAATTAATTATTTAAAATATATAATAATTTTATATTTACATATTTTTTTATTCAATTTTTGTAATGTATAGAAATTAATTAAAAATATTTTTTAATCATTTGAGGAAACAGAAGAGCGTATACGCATAAATAAAAAAAATGTTGGGGTTAAAATGAAATTAAGGCAAAGTGAAAAATCAATCTAGGCTAGGGTTCGTCCTTCTTTTCTGCAATTGACCTGATCGCTTCTGATTCCGGTCGTCCTCTCCTCTTTCTCTCTCTACCTCTATCGGTCTCTCTGTAACATTTAGGTATCTAGGGTTTGATCTCTGTGAAGAAGAAGAATGAGAGGTTTGCTAAACAAGCTGGTTTCTCGCTCCATCTCCGTCGCCGGAAAATGGCAACAGCAGCAACTCCGCCGTCTTAACATCCACGAGTATCAGGTCTTTTCATTTTTCTTCTTCTTATTATTCTCCTTTACAATCATATGCATGTATACTTATTTTCTATATTGATTTAGATCCTTGTTTCTGTGATTTTGTGTTTGGTTACTGAGGTCTACAAGCGTAGACACATAATATTCATATTCATTGCACTGTAATCGAAATTTCAAATCTTATATTAATTTATAAGTTCTATACATCTTATTTTTGACAAACAAAATGATATATATCTTCTGGCGCAAAGGACGTGGTGGTTCTGGATTTTCTTTTGTTTCTTTGAAGTCTGCTGAGTGTTTGTGTTGTTCTTATTAGTCTATCTAGTTGCTTGGATTGTACGCTTTGATTTGATTGTAATTGTTTCTTGTTTTTCAATAGGGAGCTGATTTGATGAGCAAATACGGGATCAATGTACCAAAAGGAGTAGCCGTTTCATCTCTTGAGGAGGTCAAAAAGGCAATTCGGGAAGTATTTCCTAATGAAAGTGAGGTAATTGTTGAACATTGTGATATGTAATTGAAATTATTTGCTGTTTACTTGTTAAGTAATGTGGAAAAAGGAGGCAAATTTTTTGACTCTCGGTCCATTGTTTATATAAAAAATGAAATTAGAGGAGGAAAGTGAACTGTGCAATCCAGCTTTGGTAGCCGTGGCTCTGAGTCTTGGTTTTCTGTTCTTGCATTTGCAAAAATATTTTGGGATGAAAGTTTTTCTTTCAGTTATCATTTACGGTTGCCATGAAAATAAATGATGCTATCCTTGACTATGGTGCAGTTGGTGGTTAAGAGCCAAATTTTGGCTGGTGGTCGAGGCTTAGGAAAATTCAAGAATGGCTTTGAGGGCGGAGTTCACATTGTTAAGTCTGACAAGGTTGAAGAGACAGCTGGTAAGCAAGCTTTTATTGTCCTTCCATTAAAACTTGATTCAAAATTTTTCTTTTCTGGGTGTTTCTTTTTTGCTTTGGTTGGTTATTTGTAAGTTCAGGTTATTTGTAAGTTCTTTCATTGTTTAAAGATAGACTCAACTCCTGTGTACTGATAATGGCAGATGTTGCAGTTTAATTGGTTTTGTTTAAATGTGAGTTGATGTTCCTGGTAAATGGATTGTGGTTATTAGATGGAGCGGTTGTTGTGTTATGTATGCCTATTAGAACTTATATCCGTACCATGCATTACATTTAATCAAGTAACTTTAGTTTAGTTGCCACTTATGCTTGAGATATTAGCCTTTATTTTGTACTGATCAATGACAACTTGAAATTATTGCAGAGTCCTAGTAGCTGGTTTAGATTTCTGTTTTATTTGATAATTGATTCAGAAATGTGCGTCCTGTATAATTGCATCAGTTTATTTTTCTTGTTTTTAAGGAGTTAATCCCTCTGAACCTTTTTCATAATCCCTCTGAACCTTTTTCATATTTTTCTTTTTTCAGGAAAGATGCTTGGTCAGATACTTGTTACCAAGCAAACTGGTCCTCAAGGAAAAGTTGTCAGCAAGGTTTGGCATCATGATTTTACTTTGAAGTAGATATTGACAAATTATGTTGATGAATTTGTATGCATATCCTTGCATAGACAAGAGAAAATGGCTTCATATATTGAAGTAATTTTCTTTGACTTTTGGAGGAAACAAAGACAGATTTTAGCCGGGACTGATGCAAACGTTAACTTTTTACTCGAGGTTTTCTTTAAGAAGGAAAAATAAATGTTGTGACACTCTTTTGCAATTTTATTTTGGCTGACTATATAAAATTTTCATTTCTAATTTGTAAGGCTAGTATTATATACAAGTTTATACTATCTAAATTTATCATTTCTAATTTATAAGGCTAGTATTATTTCTTATTGTAGTGATAAATTCCTTGGAAAATTATCCTGATGGATTCCTCTAGGTTTTGGTGTATTATAGAGAATTTCATTACCATCTGGTGTTTTTTAATGTGAGCTCACACATACAAAATCTAGCTAGCAGTTATCTGTAACTATTATATGACGTGTGAATTCTAAATCCATTCTCACTGGGTGATAGGAAAGGGATCAGATTTGGCTATAAGGTTTCAGGTGGTTACCCTTCATGTCATTGCATTTCTTGGTGGTTCACAGCAAATTACTTGTTTCTATGTAAGCGCATTGTTGTGGAAAATCATGGGGTGACAGCTATAAAAGCTCAAAGCTCTTGATGACATGATCTTTATCTAGGTTTTCATGGCTCATTTTATTCAGTCAATTGGAGGCTGGAATATTAATTTGAATTATTTATATTCTCGATGTGTAATTTTCTTGCATCAATACTTTCTCAAATTTTTTCTTTGAAAAGGTAATGGCTACCCAATTATTGACTGCTTGAAATTTTTTTTTCCTGGCAGGTTTACCTATGTGAAAAGTTATCTCTTACCAATGAGATGTACTTTGCTATTATGCTGGATCGACAAACTGCTGGCCCAGTATGTTTCACTATCTGAAATCATTCTTGTTGCTTTGGATTAGTGTTTCAAACTTTATTGTCTCTATCCATTTATTTTTCAATTTTTGTACGTCATTGGAAATTATTGTTTTAAATTGATAATACATGTATGTGTGTTGTGTTTTTCAGCTTATCATTGCCTGTAAAAAGGGGGGAACCAGCATTGAAGACCTTGCTGAGAAATTCCCTGACTTAATTATTAAGGTTGTTATCTTTGCCCCCTTCATGTTTTAACATGGACATTTGGGCATTCTCCTTTTCATTTTTAGATAGTTATATTCTTGTCTGATTCACTGCTTGTTTACTGTTAGGTGCCCATCGATGTATTTAAAGGCATCACTGATGAAGATGCTGCAAAAGTTGTAGACGGTTTAGCTCCAAAGGTGGCTGATAGAAATGATTCAATTGAGCAAGTGAAGAAATTATATAAGCTTTTTTGCCAGTGTGATTGCACTTTGTTAGAAGTGAGTATAAATGCCACATTCCATAACAGTAATTAATATCACTTCCTGGTTCCCCCCCATTGCCCTCCCCTCCTAACCCCAGTAACTTGCTTTGCATTTTCTTTCCTGTGTTTATATCTTACCATGGACAATCTTGGTTTCCTGCACAGATCAATCCCATTGTAGAAACTTCTGATAAACAGTTGGTAGCTGCTGATGCTAAGTTGAACTTTGATGATAATGCTGATTTCCGTCAGAAGGAGATATTTAATCTCCGTGATCCAACACAAGAGGATCCTAGAGAGGTTTGGTTGCTATAGAACTATAGGAAAATAATCTCCATCATATAGTATATCTTCACAGTTCTCTCTCTTTTTTTTTTTGGTTTAGTCAGTAAAGCAATTCAAAATCTTTAGGTCCAGAGGTGACCACCACGGCTCCTTTCTTATTGAGTATCCATACGATCATTTTGAAAATGTGGTTGCTGAAATCAGTAGAATGAATGAAAGATTCATATTATATGGGGATTTAAGTCTAAGTTGAGGTTTTACTAATCAGTAAAATTGAAGAGACTGAATAAGATACACTAAAGTTGGACTTGCTCAGAGACACTAGTGCCTCCATAAGAATGAAAGCTGTCTATAGAATTTACAAAAGCAAAAATGATCATGACTCAGATTTTTCTCTTGTAAGAAGGAAAAAAAAAGGAAGAGACTTGACATTCTTAAAAAACTATTTCTCTCGTTAATAATACCAGTGTCTTTTAAGATTGATGATTAATCAGTTTGGGAGATAAAAATGGCTATAGGAAAAGAAGTTATATTTATATGACTACTCATGATTCCTTGTGCATGATACCTTGTGCCTGACTATTCTTGATTCCTTGACTATTCACTCACATGTACCTTGGGCATGACTATGCTTGATTCCTTGATGCTTGTGCATTTCCATCAGGTTTGCTGAAATGCTCCATTAATTTGTCTCTTCTGTGCTTTTTATCTGTTGATAGGTAGCTGCTGCCAAGGCTGATTTGAATTATATTGGCTTAGATGGAGAAATTGGTTGCATGGTGAATGGTGCTGGATTAGCTATGGCTACTATGGATATAATTAAATTGCATGGGGGAACTCCTGCCAATTTTCTTGATGTTGGTGGGAATGCTTCTGAAGGCCAGGTAATATGATTTAATGGAAGTTGTTTGCTTTTGCTGCTTTGATTTTTCATTGGCTTTTCCCCATTACTTTGGCTATCTGAGTGAGTTTGCATGTTTAATATGAATTGTGCATCAGAAAACCAAGAATTTAACTTTTGTTTAATTTATATAATTTTTGTTGAATGTTTAAAATCTGTTGGTCAGGTGGTCGAGGCATTTAAAATATTGACGTCCGATGATAAGGTTAAAGCAATTTTAGTAAACATTTTTGGAGGAATAATGAAATGTGATGTGATTGCCAGCGGAATTGTTAATGCAGCCAAACTGGTGAGATCTGCTTTAAATTGTGTTCAGGTTTCACCTAAAAAATAAAAGGAAAGAATAAGAAAAAAATGACACTGTTTATTTAACTTCATGGGAGATAGTTCTCATAAGAACCATCAGCACAAAGAAGAAATAAAACTCTATTGCCCGACTTATATTCTTGAATATTTTATGAAAGCACTAACTCTTTTTGGTGCTTCTGCATAAAGGTTTCACTAAAAGTACCAGTGGTGGTCCGGCTGGAAGGCACTAATGTTGACCAAGGAAAAAGGATTCTCAAGGTAAATGTAAAAATTTGGGAAATAATATTATCCATCATTGATTATCACATCCCAAGAGTTACCTATGTTGGTAATCAATGCGTGCAGGAAAGTGGAATGACGCTGATCACGGCAGAAGACCTGGATGATGCTGCAGAGAAAGCAGTAAAAGCGATAGCCAGTTAAGAAATCAAGAAACAAACCCAGTTTCTAGATATCATTTTTAAAACTCCCCCGATAGATTTTTGGTGAATCAAATATGTCTAAAACTAGATTTTTGGTGAATCAAATATGTCTAAAACTAGATTTTTGGTGAATAAAATATGTCTAAAACTCGCCAATGACATTGCAGGGATGAGGGTTATTACCCTTTGAATTTTTTACCCCTTTTTAACCACATGTTGAGCGCTTGTGGTCGGCAAATTTATGTTGATCTGTTTGGTTGTTCTAGGTGATGAATGAACCACAAACCTACTAATCAAGAGGCATCATTTGTTTACAATTTTTCTGTATGTCTTGCAAGGAAAGATGCTAAAGATAAAGGTAGAAAATTTTAAAACAGAGGATTCATTAACGAATGTCTGTCTTGGTATTGCTTGTTCACTGCACATATTGTGCTTTTCTTATACAATAATGTTTAAATTCACTGGCAATAGAATGGAGAAATATGAAAAATGATTTGTTTGCACTTATTTAACATCTTATTACGCAATTGTTTTGCATACATTATAAAGTATAGAGATTAGCTGACAGTCACTAACTTACTCTTCAAAGATTCAGCTATCTTTTTGGAAATGCAGTATGCTGTGGATTGGATTGTAATCATGGGTTTAAATTCCAATTGCAGTTGGCAGCACACTTCCATCACAAACAAATAAATTCTTTGCTTCCCAACTTTCACCATGTTCGTTAACTGCATCTTCTTCCTCTGTTGCTCCCATTCTACAACTACTCATTTGATGTGCAGAAAACAGCAAAATCCAGGGTTCTTCCTTTGAATATGGTCCGCCAGGTAATGTAACTGTATCCAAGAACTCTTCCAAATCTTTCTCCTTGATACCTTTACATCTGATCTTCTGACCATCACTACGGTAAGTTCCCATTTCTACAGCTCCAGCACCAACTAAGATTCTTAAAGCTTGCCTCAAGCCAAGTCTTAGATTCTCCTTATCTAACTGGTCTTGTCGGTGCTTAATTCTACTCTCTTCTTTCACTTCTCCTGAAGCTTGATCTCTAATCAATGCGAACAGGTGCGCTGTTCTAGGATACTTCACCAACTTTTCCGAGTTCCTTCCCTGAAACCCATGGTGATAATGTAGCATATGAGGCTGGCCCAAGTGCTGGAGCTTCTATGATGGCTCGGAGCTTTGAGCCTTCGGAGACCACTTTATGAATAGATGTAATGATGCCTCCCTCGTAGTTACCCCTAAAATCTGATACATTTTTTGTAAAGTATCCCCACGCAATTACAACTGGATGGAGATGAAGGTTCCTGCCAATGTTTGGATTCTTCAATCCACTAGATATAAATAGAGGAGGTGTCAACAGAGAACCACAAGCTGAAACTGTTGCTCTAGCCTCAATTTTCAGCTTCTTACCGACATTTGTATTGCAAGCTTGTGCAATGGCTCCCAAGCATTTTTTACTACCACTATTGTCATCCTGCAATACAAATTTCTCATTTTTGCATCCTGTTATGATTTTAGCATTGCAATTTGCAGCATCAACAAGCCAAGTAGAATCAGTCCCTTTCTTATCTCCTGTTCTACAGCCATAGCAGCAAGAACCACAATAATGATCATCAGGTGAATTCCTTGCAACATATCCTACTTTTAAACCAAGATTTTCACACCCTTTTCGAAGAACTTGATTCTGAAATCCTTCATTTGAACAATTATCGGTAACACCAATGCTCTTGCTCACAACATCCATTGCATTTTGATACTCAGAGCTCCCAAAAAATGAAATATTATGATCCACACTCCATTTTCTGAGAACGTTGTCCGGCATTCTTATGCAGGCAGACCAGTTAATAGCAGAGCCTCCACCAACAGTTGATCCAGCCAAAATCATAATTTTGGCATTGGTAGTTGATAGAATTCCACTAGACTCATATAGTTCATTCATGGAAGGCCCTTCTAATGAAGAATAATCTTGTGGCACAAAGTAGTTCCTTTTCTCTAGAACTATTACTTTCTGGCCAGAGCTTGCGAGAACAGCAGCTGCAACTCCTCCCACCACAACCAGAACCAACAATCACAACATCGCATTTGATCTTGCAAGTGTTGGTCTCTGGATCTTCAGTGACTTCAAGGCCCTTCTTCATCAGAGATTGAACAAAAGTCGAGTTATCTTCATTTCCAAGTTCTATGATCCCTCTCTCAAGAGGTCTCTCTTCTCTTCTCAACTTCTCTTTCCTGTCTTTATGTTATCCAATTGGTTCCCATGCTGGGTTTTGTGAATTTTTGTCAGTCTGTAGCCAAAAGACAATATATAAAATAAAGCTTCTCTACATGGGTTTTTATTACTGCTTGTTTTATTTATTTATTTATTGGATTTTTCAAAAATATCCCAAAAAAGTAAAATTATTTAAAGAAATACTCATTTTTCTTTTAAAAAGATCCACTTTTCAACTTTCAATTTCAAAAACATCTCTATTAGTATATATTTAAAATACAAAATGTATATTTCACATTTAGAAATATACATTTAATATATATTTAATATACAAAATGTATATTCCACATTCAGAAATATATATTCACTATATATATTAAAAATATATTAAACTAATAAGATATTTAAAAAAATAATAAAAAAAAAGTGACATATACTGTGATTTTTTCCCTTAATTTTAGCATTCAAAAGCAATAAGTGAATTTCTATAAAAGACAATTCTAATGTTAAATAAAAAAATAAATAATCTTATCTGCAGGTATTTATTGTATAATAAACTCCATTAAAGCCCTTATCTTTTTGAATTTGAAAACAAAAAAGCACTATACATCTATGCCAAAATAATTTTGGAGATGGAGATTGAAGAATCACACTTTTATTATAAGAATCTATCTTCCACATATATACGTGTTAGTAGCATGGACTAAAATACTGCAAATTTTTTTTTGATATACATTGATATTTAAAATTCATAATCCTTTTTATATTATTGCTAGTGATATATTAATATTTCTCAAAATAGAATTATATTAGTCAAAATTTATTAAAATAGTAAACTATTGATAATATTTTAAGAAATTTCGATCTTTTAAATAACACGCAATTCAAAAGTCAAACAAGTGAAAACTCATACATTTTTATAAATATAAACAAATGAAATTACAAAATATTAGTATAAAATAGTGGATGTACTAAATATATATCTCAAGATAATTTCAAAAGAAATTCAGATAAAATTATTTTCATTAGTTTATGTTTTTAAAATTCATATAGAATATGCTTCTTTAGATAGTATTTTATGAATCATACAATTCTCCTCTATAATTATTTAACAATAACATTTTTTTATGCTCCAGTAGTGTATGTATATATATATATATATATATTATTTTTAAATAATCTTTTTTTGTATGAGGAAATTATTTTTAAATAGTCAAAAGGTAGGCAATTCCATCAATATATATATATATATATATATTATTTTTAAATAGTCTTTTTTTGTATCAGGAAATTATTTTTAAATAGTCAAAAGGTGAGCAACTCCATCAATGCAGCTTCACCAATGGGAGGTTGAGCAAGCTTTCATGGACAACACAAAACATGGGTTTGCAAGAAATCTGACCGAAATTGGTGTTGTTTTGATATTTTTTTTTAACATAAATGACATTTATTAATTAATCTGAATTTGAAGGATTAAACAGCAATATAATGCTACTTCTAAAATGCATAGATACAAGTGGAAGCTCTCACATTTGAAATGGGTAAGTTCATACTCAGTTTGGAAAAGACTAGGATAAGTTTGATGCTTTTTCATTAGAAAAAAGGAAGGCCTTTTGCAGAGAGGTCAGTCACTAAATATACAGTATTATATATTGTGTATGTTGGATAGGTATTATGTAGATATTATATATATATTTTATAAATATAATATTAAAAAATTAAAAATATTAAATAAATTATGTAGATATTTAGTTAATTGATTGGTGTTTGATAAATGTTTAACCTATATTCTATGCTTGTAAAAATATATAAAAAAAAAACTTCTAAATAGAACAACATAAACAAAAATAATAAAAATCAAAAAATAAAACAAAAAAAAATCATTCAAAAAATGGACAAAAATAAAGATGGAGTCGTTATTATTACATGAAATTGGAAAAAAAAAAAGGCCACAGAAAAAATAAAACTGGAAAAAATTATGCATATATTTGAAAAAGAAAAATAAAATAGGAGTGGATGGTGTAAATGGCTTATATAATATAATATTATTGAACTTGCCTAAAATTTCTTTGATTTCTTCTATTTTATTTCATAATTACGGGTCAGATCAACTCTTATTTTATTTTAAAAAGAAAATTTCCAATTAGTCCCTAAATAATCATCTAAATTTTAATTTTAGCTCAATTGAATCTAATTTTCAATTAGTAAAAATTTTATTTTATTATAATTAATAAAAAAATATTAATGAGTAAATCGAAAAATGACAAAAACTACTAAAAATCATTAATTAACAAGATTTAAAAAAAAAAAAGAAAAACAAAGATAAGGGTAATCATGAGTTCTCCTTTTTTTTCCGAGCACGATCATGAGTTCTCTTGAATTTAGACCTAACTGAGACAAAATGAATATTAACAAAATATATTAATATAACAATATAAAACTTACTGACCAAAAAAAAAACAATATAAATTTTTTTTCTTTTTTATTAAATAATTATATGATATGATATTTGAAATGAATGTGATGTCATGCCAGCAAATTTTCATCCAAAATTAGATAAGTGAAAAAATTAAAATTTAAGAAAAAAAAATTACCGTATTAGAAAAATTACAATTACTAGACAATTTTGGTGTCATTTACCTATTTTTAGAAATAATTTTGTTTTAAGTTTTATTATTTTATATCATTTTTACTCATTTTATTTCGATATTAAATTATTTTCATTAATTATTTATATTTCTTTATTTTATCTTTAAAGATATTTTAATAATTTCACTTTTTTTGAAATTCATTAATTTTTCATTTTAAAGCTAAAATAATTTAATAATTTTGTAAATATTTTAAATGAAAAATATTAGTATAAAAAAAATTCGTACACACTATGCATTAATTCAATCAACCATCCAATAAATAATCGCAGTTATGCACCAAATAGGTTAGCCGCTTAAATTTATGGGAATTCAGTGGGGTTTCAAGGACAAATTAGTAATTACACTGCAGCACTAAGACTAGCTTCTCAACGCAAGGAATGAGCATCACTCGCCAATCCGTCCGCTGACCACTCAACCCGCTTAATTTAGACTGTTGAACCATTTGAAAATAATATGAATTGGTTTAAAATTCTTCAAACCGTTATTTTGACTGTTTAATTTAGGTTTGAAATTTTTTTAACCCGAACTCATTCAAACCATCCGTTATATGTGTATATATAATATATAATATATTATTATTATTATTATTGAGGATAAATGATTTATCCTAGTCACTTATTAGTTTCTACACTCTTTTTTTTACTCTTCAAGCTTGTTTTTTCTCTCTTTTTGAAAACTTTAAAATTCTCTCATACTCTCCAAAGGATTTCTCTCTGGCGTGTCTATGTCTTTCTTTATTCAGTTGTTCCATTAACTTTTCTTTTTTTCTTATCATCTCTCTGCATTTTTATTTCGATATTTATCCTCCTCCGATTATCTCTCTACTTATTTGTTTAATTTTTTTATAGTTCTCTAACATTCTTTGCATTCGACTGAGAATGATCTCTCTATGGTTTAGTTGTTCTTTTTATTTGACTATGTGAGTTTTTCTAATTTCTTTTTTAAAAAATAGAGTATTTTTTTTTATTTATTTTTTATGTTGATTGCTTTAAAAATTATTTTTTTTTATTTTTTATTTCGTGTTTACTTTTAGTTTGGGGCTTAAATGCTTGAAGATTGATGGTTTGATGTTTGTGCATGAAGGTATTGTATGATGATTTAAAGATTTTTATGAAAAAGTCCTTTTTTAATATATCCGAACATTAGGATCTTTAAGATTTTGATATTTTTTTTAGTTTTATTTTAAGATCTTGGTATATCAGGTAGTTTTAAATAAGATATATTTATTTTTTTAAGTTATATTGTAGATCTGTTGATTTAAGATCCTTAAAAATAATTTTTGAAGCATATTATTTTTGATATGCTAAATATTTTTGTGTTTTCAAAAATAAATTGATTGGGTTTAGCTATTATTGTATTTTTTTGTATTAGATTACCATTGCATGTTGATTATTTTTTTAGTTCATTATTTATAATATTTTTCATATTCTTGATATGATGTATTAATTTGTTAGTGTTTATTTTTGTTTAATTTTTTATATTATTTTAGATCTGTACAACTGCACTACATGTTGAATGTTAATAACTTGATATTCTTTGACTGTTTGTGAACAAATCCAAAACTAAGTTATTCTATTTTTCTGAAACTAACATAGCCAATATCGTTATAATTCATCATTGAAATAAAAGTATTAATTATCAATACTTAGAATTAATTAATTATATATATGAAATAATTTAGATTGATTAGCTAATTAATAATTAGATTACTAAATAATTTAAATTAAACAAATAAAGTATTAATTATTTTTAGAGTTCATAAAACTAATTATTTAGTTAAAGTTTATAATATTATAATTAGTATAATTAGGTTATTGTTGTTGTTGTTGTTGTTGTTGTTGTTGTTGTTGTTGTTGTTGTTGTTGTTGTTGTTATTATCATCATCATTCAAATTTATTTAACTATACTAATTAAATAAATTTTTTTTGTTAGTTACGGGTTCATCTATCAATATGAATAAAAGTAGCATCAATGACAATGGTAGTTCGATGAAGATAAATGTTTCTAAAAATATTATAAAGCCATTCAAGGTGAGTGATAAAAGAAAAAGATTATGAATTTGGGAGTATTTTGAGTCAAATAATGATAAAAATTCTCATAAAAAAAAGGTAAATATAAATATTATAGTAAATCGATTGCATGTTCCTCTACTAGTTACATCAGTTATTTAAGCAATTATTTAGGTGTGAGAAATATTCATATAATTTAGACAATAATCAAAACACCTTAGCTTTTAAGCCCCAACAAGATATAATAGAATACTATCAAAAATATTATTCTAGGATGATAATAATGGACAAGTTATCATTTAGGCATGTGAAATATTTAGGATTTCTTGACTTTTGTCATGTAATACAACCACAAATTATAATTCATTCTCATCATACTATAGTTAGAGATTCGGTTAACCGACCTGTCAATACCCCTACCTATCACGCTGCTAATGATAACATATGGAGGCACACCCGTCGGACGAAGTTGTAAGGGATATTTTGACTATACATTCCTCAACTATTACTTCTAAATCTGTATTTAGCACCTAAAATAGGACTTTAGACAAATTTTGGAGTTATTTTGCCTTGGACTAATGTGGAGATTTAAAAATTCAACATAGGTGGTGGTGGTGTTAAATTATTTTATTATTATTATTATTATATAAATTTGAATTCATTTTGAATTATTTTGAAAAATATTTATTTATCTTGCTTATTTTTAAGGATTTAAATTATTTTATTTGGAATGTGCAACAATTTGATGTTGGATATTGGATATTTTTAAATTATTTTATTTGAACCGTATTCACCCTTATTTATGACAGTGTTAAACCTACTCAAACCGTCCAAACCACCCCGCTCAAAAAGATTTGGTTTAATTTATTTTTCTTTAATAGTTTGACTTGGGTTAATACTCTTTTAAACCGCCCAAATTAATTTAGTTTGAAAATATATCAAAAAATCGTCCAAATTGCCTCTTGCTCATCCCTGCTCAATGCTTTCACTAGTCCCCATAGGCCACAACTGCTGATTTTCCCTGCCAATTATGGCCTTTTACATTTTTGCCAAAACGCTTTTGTTTCTTTTAAATTTTTTTTAAGAGGATATTAGACCTTTTTTTTTGTCAATAGATAACAGACGTTTTACCCCAAAGTAAAAGTTGTTCCCTTTTTTTTTTATCCCATGGGTTTTTTTTACTTTTATCCATTCAACAATTTAAGTGTATAATTAATTATGTTCGGAACGTAGTTTGCAAGTTAAGGCCGTCTTGCCCCTTTCCAAGAGTATATTTATTGGGATTCAAATTCTTATCTCCTTTCACTTACTCAATCCTAATTCAATCAACCGAGCTACCCCTTTTAAGTAGTTATTTTTTATTATCATGTACTTTATTTTTTCTTATTTTTATTTTTTTCTTTTTATTTTTTAAATATATAACTTCATCAATATTTTTTATTTGCATATAATTTTTTTACTACTACTAATTTTTTTTACTATTTTTTATTGTTATTTGATATTGCTGATTGGTATATGAAATTATAGATTATGATTTGTTTTATAACCTATTTATTTGATGTTGGGATATGTGTGTTACTTTGATAATAGAATGATTTTATTATACCATATTTGAATGGCTTATGGTATGATTTATTAATATATGATATAATATAATATTGTATAATATAATATAGTATTGTAATTAGTGTTTATCATATTTAGATAGATAATATGATGGTTAGTTAGATTTTTTTTTTATTTAGTTTAATGGAATGATATGATTGCAAATATAATAAATTGATCAAAATATCCTCAACTGAAATTAATATTAGTTTTAATTAAAATCTATATAAAATAATATTAAATTTACTTTTTATAGTTAGTAATTAATTTTTATTTTTATTTTTATAGTCAATAAAAACTAAAACTAATTAAAATATTAATTTATTTTTTGCTTTAAAAAATTGAGCTAAACCTTATTTTTTTCATATGGATATATAATTATCTTAAAATATTAAATTTATGTTTAATTTTTTGGAATTAAAAAAAATCCACAAAATATATGAAAAAAATAAATTAAGTTTGGATTTTAAAAAAATAAGTTAGAAAGATTTGTAATATAATAAGATTGGTGATAGTAATTTTGGAATATAAATTTGGAAAACCACGGCCATTCACCAATTGGTGGTTTAAAAATGTTAAGAAAAGTGGTGGCTTTAAAACCATAAATAGTGATTTTTAAACCATCAAAAAATCATATTAAATCATACCATCAGTGTAAAAATTAAAATAAATAACTTATTAAATAATATCATACCACGCCCAACTATCACTAACTATCATCCAAACAAAGTAAGGGCATTAATATTTTTTAATAATAATGCACTCTATATATTTTATAAAATACTTCAAAAATAATTTTATTTTTTATTTTGTTGAATTTTTCATTTATTCCCTTTCAATATTGTTACAACCTTTTTTTATTTGCATCTATTTTATTTTAATGCGTGTTTAAGTTAATTTTATATTATAATATGTGTTTAATTTTATATTACTTATATATAATATGCAGATATATATTTACAGCATACACTCAGTATATATATGATATACACAACATTCACATTCATATTTATATAATATTTATAGAATATAAAATATGTGTATTTTCTTTTATTGTTTTGCAGTTATTGTGTAGATGTGTAGATTTTTTTAATATATATTTTCTATTTTTACTGCTAAATTATATACTTTTTTAATTTAAAATAAAAAATAATAAATTTAAATTATAAGGGAATAATTCATATAGAATAATATATATATACTAGTATTATTAATTAATATCTATATAATTTCTATGTAACATATACAAAATACTAAAAGAAGAGGTATTTATTTTTAAAATTTTGATGCAATTTTTTAAAAGTGTAAATATTTTTATTTTTTATCATTATTTTTTTTAAAAAAAATTATTTTTATGAATAGTTTTGTAAAATTTCCTTTTGAAAAACTGATGTTAGTTTAAAAGTTTTTATGATATTATAAATTGGATTTATAAGTTAAATATATATATTTAATTTGGGAGAATCAACTTATTATTTTAGTGTTTATAAAAAAATAATTTATTATAAATATTATTGATCAATTAATTTACTATATTAATTTTATTTATTTTAATAATATTTTTTATATTTTAAAAATAAATATACTTATAAATTATTTTATAATAAAACTACTTATATATTTAAAATAAATATATAATTATTTAAAATTTTAAATATTTATAAACTCATATTATTAACTTATAAAAATTGTGCTTATAGGCTGTTTAAAAAAAAAAAAAAAGGCTAATGACCTCTTAACACGATGACAATCGGCCCAAGTTTGCAATAAAGATTCCTCCCTATTGATAGAAGGTGATGGTGCGATAAAGTAACAAAGGCCCATTGATGGTGAGCTAAAATGCAATTTCCTCAAATTATACTGTACAACATTTTTTTTCAAAAAATAATTTTTTAGCATATTTTTAATTTTTTAAATATAAATATAATGTGTATTTTTTAAAAATAGAGCATATTTTTAATATGCTAAAAATATATTTCTAAAAAAATTTTGAAGATCTAAAAAAAAATTTTTAAAATTAAAAGTTGAAAAATGATATTTTTGAAATTAAAGAAGCGAAGCAGATATTTTTTAAAAATATTTTTAATTTTTTAGATAATTTTGGAGAAACCCTACGTGTAGTTTTGATGTTACTGTATTCTGGCACATAAATCTTATCGACTATTGAGTGTCTCATTGGGCGATGAAAACGACAGTTTTCTTGTTGCCAAAAATGGAGCAACATTGAAGTTTGGTATTCCTACCCTTTATTGATAATAAATTGATGTAAGATTTAACTAATATAAGATTTTCACATTTTATTCATATAAATTACTAACATATATAAATTTTTTATGCTTTTTTTTTTGGTATTTGTTGCATCTTGCATGAATACATGACTAAAAATTTAATCAAGTTTAAAATTAATTAGGAATTTTATCAATGCAATATTTTCTTGTTGAGATTAATACTTATTTTTACATCTATACCATAATTAAAGGACTTTTGAAATTGAAATATAATTATTTATTTGATTCATTTAAATTTATGTATAACTGATTTATGTATCAATGTTATGCACTTACAATGTAGTACTTAAAAAGTATATATTACTACGAAAATTATTAAAAATAAATAAATTTTGGATAGACATATAGATATTTTTGAAATATATATAAATTTTATTATTAAATTTATAATTAATTTTAATTGAAAAATAATTTTATTAAAAAATCTTAGGCTTTATTTGTAATATTTAGTTATGGTTATAATTAAATAGATGAAGATTTCAACTTTATAATAAGACTACAGAATATAAAGCTATTGAATTTTGAATACATACTATATATTCATAGTATAATGTATATTATATTAATATTACAATATAATTTTTTTTTAGTATGTAGTCTCAATATATTAAGATTGCACATTTAAAAAATATACTCTATTCGTTTCATAAAATACAACCATACTTAGGGCAAAATAGGAAAATTTCTATAGCAATTATGATTTGATCCGGATCAAATTGATTTATTTAACATTGCTCAAAATACATATTAGCCTTATTATCTAATAAAATATAGTAAATGGAGGAAATTCATTGTGTGCAGCCAATATTTATAACTTTTTTTATTGGAATTGATAAATTCCCATTGTAGTAATTAATGGGAATTAATTACTGTATTTTGGAAGAGAATTGTAGTACTAATTGCTTAGGAGTCAAGTTCACATAAAGGGTATTCATATACAACCTCTTTCCTATTTATATTATTGTTTTTGCAAAAAAAAAAAAATATTCCACTTATATTATCATTTTATAAAATTAATAAAAATATTTATTTTTTAATATTAATAATTTAATTAATAAAATAAAAATATAATATTTTTTAATATTAATAAGTTAATAAATAATATTTTAATCTATTTAAAATAATTTTATATAATATTAAAAAATTTTAATTATCTTTTTAGTAAATATACATAAGCTGAATGCAATAATTTAAACATAATAAAAATAGTAATTTGATTTTTCTGGCCAGATGTTGGACATTTAAAATTAGGCCAAACGCCATCCTAACATAATGATATTAATCGGCTCAGGCTTGCAGTAAAGATCCTTTAACGGTGGAGACTACTCCAGACATTCGGCAACGAGTCTTTTCAACAACAAACACAAGTGGGATAATATGTCTCCTCTTCTTGAAATGAAACAACGTACATTAGAAAATTTGATTAAAATTCTATATTTAATAGGCCATTAATTTTGGAAATTAATAAAAAAATACCCTAAAAGAAAATATTAATAAATTTTAGACTCTATTAATCTTAAATAGACCAATTAAGATAAAAATATCATTTACCATAAAAGAACTATCTTTCTTTTTCTTTATTCTCTTCTTTCTCTATCCTTTTCTCACTCCTCCTTCTTCCTATTTCTCTAATTTTCTTTTTTTTCATCATCTTCCCTCCTATCTCATGCTCTAAATCCATTAACAATTTTTTTTCTCTTCTTTTTCTCTTATAAAAAACTCAAACTCTCTATCAAGGAGGAGTTTTCTTTGGATTAATAGTTTCAAAAAAGAAAAAAAAAGTGATTTCACTATGTTAATCGATTTAAAAATTGATTTTGCAGTAAAATATCGCCCAAAATTTTAATTTTCATCGGAGTTTTAATCGATATAAAAGAAGCATATTTTTATTTTTTTTTCTCTCTCTCTCTTTCTCACGCTTCCTTCTTTATCTTTCTCTCTTTTTTTTTATCCTTTTTTTTATTTCTCTCTCATGTCCTAAATCCATTTACAATAATTTTTATCCTCCTCTTTCTCTTATAAAAAACCTTAACTCTCTCAATGAATGAAGTTTTTTTTTTAGTTAGTTATTTTAAAAGAGAAACAAGGAGATTTTATTGGGTTAATCTATTTTACTGTAAAAACTTATTGCCCAAAATTTTAGTTATCGCCGGAGTTTTAATCAAAGCTTAATCTAACTCTATTTATAGAGGTTAGAACAAATATATATATATATATATATATAGTTTTATATGTGTCGATATACTTCAATTTTGAGTATATTTTGGATCAATATGGGTTGATATGAAATTATTATGGGTTGATATGAGTTAATATGATTTGATATGTATTTATTAAAGATTGATATGGATTTAATATGTATTGATATGCGTTTATTAAGATTGATATAAGTTGATATAGATTGATATGAGTTAATATAGATTGATATGGGTGATATGTGTGTTAAGAGATTATATTATATTAAATCATTTTCTGTTCTAAATAGTATTTATGTGTATTAAATAGTCTAAAATTATGTATTTGTATATTGATATAGACTGATTTGAGTTGATATGGGTTGATATGACTTGATATGGGTTTATATGGATTGATATGCCTTGATATGGGATGATATGGCTTGATATAAGGTGATATGTCTTGATATGAGTTGATATGTTTTGATATGACTTGATATTAGACTTGTAAAATACATAACATTTGACTTCTATATGTTGTTTAGATGTTTAGACAATAAATAAAAGTATTTTATTGACTGATATATGTTAATCTTTAATGATATAGGTTGATATGTATTGATATGTCTTGATATGCCTTGCTATGAGCCTTCTAAAATACATAGCATTTTACTTCTATATGTTGTTTAGGTGTTTTAGATAGTAAATAAAAGGATTTTGTTAACTGATATGTGCTAATCTTTGATGATATGGGTTGATATGTCTTCATATGACATGATATAGATTGATATGGGTTAATATGGATTGATATGAGTGATATGTGTGTGAAGGGACTATATTAGATTGAATCATTTTATATTCTGAATAGTATTTAAGTGTATTAAATAATTTAAAATTATATATTTGTATATTGATATAGATTGATTTGAGTTGATATGGGTTGATATGTCTTGATATGACTTGACATGGATTGATATATCTTGATATAGGGTTGATATGGGGTGATATATCTTGATATGGCTTGATATAGAGTGATATGTCTTGATATGGGTTAATGTGTCTTGATATGAGTTGATATGTCGTGATATGGATTGATATGAGGCTTCTAAAATTTCTATATGTTGTTTAGATATTTTAGACAGTAAAAAAAAGTATTTTGTTGACTGATATATGTTGATCTTTAATGATTTGAGTTGATATGTATTGATATGACTTGCTACGAGCCTTCTAAAATACATAATATTTTACTTCTATATATTGTTTAGGTATTTCAGATAGTAAATAAAAGTATTTTGTTAACTGATGTGTGTTGATATTTGATGATATGAGTTGATATGTCTTAATATGACTTAATATAAGACTTCTAAAATACATAGCATTTGACTCTTATATGTTATTTAGATATTTTAAACTGTAAATAAAAGTATTTTTTTATTCACTGATAGTGATTGGTTTTTGTTGATGCTTATTGATATTTTTTTTTAAATCGGTTTTTTAATACTTAAACATTGTTGCAGAATGGATTGAGTGATGTTCATTGCCTAAATTTTTAACACTGCACATAGCAGCTTATGGACAGATTCAGATACAATATAAAAGTTAATCTATGGATCCATACTTCAAATAAGGGAGATGACACCTATTATAGTGAGGATGATGATGACGATGTCGAGTATTTTTTGTGAGCCATCTAGGATGTCAAAATTTAGATTGTGAATATGTAAATTTGTTGATTTAGATGCTGATTTATATAAATCATAATTCTAGTTTATTATTCATTTATATGTTCAATCATATAGTTGATCTATGTGTTGCAAATTTTTTGGGTGCGTGTTAGTTACAGTGTTAGATATATATATATATGTGTTACTGGGTGAATATATATACTTTGAATGAATATTGATATTAAAAATGAGATGGATATGTTACAGGTTGAGGAAAGTTATTGATATAGATATTTGATTTTCTTTAAAATATTTAATTACTATTCACAGATTGCTTTAGATAGATGGATATTGTATGATTTATTAGGTCAAAATTTTACAGGTTGAACCGTTTGTGTGATTATTGAGCATTATATAATTTGTAGTAATTGAGATTTTACACATAGCAATCAAGACATATTATCTCATATCAACACATATCAATACATATCATCTCATACCACTTCTATAATAGCCCATATCTATCAATACCAACACATATCAATAAATATCATCTTATATCATTTGTTTAGTAACTATTTTTTATCCATATCAAGACATATCATCCCATATCAAGATATATCATCCCATATTAACACATATCAATATATATTATCCCATATCACTTGTATAATAACTCATATCAATCAATATCAATATATATCATCCTATATCATTTTTTTAGCAATTATTTTCTATCCATATCAAGACATATCATCTCATATCAATACATATCATCCCATACCACTTGTATAATAACTCATATCAATCAATATCAACACATATCATCCTATATCATTTGTTTAGTAACTATTTTCTATCCATATCAAGACATATCATCCCATATCAATACATATCATCCTATATCACTTGTATAATAACTCATATCAATCAATATCAACACATATCAATACATATCATCCTATATCATTTGTTTAGTAACTATTTTCTATCCATATCAAGATATATCATCCATATCAAGATAAATCATCCAATATTAACACATATTAATATATATCATCCCATATCACTTATATAATAACTCATATCAATCAATATTAACATTTATCAATACATATAATTTAATATCATTTGTTTAATAACTATTTTTTATCCATATCAACACATATCAATGCATAACATCCCATATTATTTTATTTAATAACTATGTTTGTTACTAAGTTCATTGAGTATTTTATGATGAAAGGGCTAATTTTTCAGTACTGCACACATTTTATCTATGCTTTAAAAGAAATATAAGATATAATTGCATTAATAAAAGAGAAAAAAAATAAACACATCATATAAGAATTTAATTGCACCAATATAGGCCAATAACAATATTTATTGATAAAACAACTTTCAGTATATCAGTTTTAGATAATAATAGCTATATATTATTTTTAATAATACACTACACCAACTTTAAGAGAAAAATTATTAACAAATAAAAAATAAACTATTATCATTGTTTCTTCATGGTCATACAAGAGAAGATAGGTATTCCTACAATAGCTTTTACAACACCAATAAAAAAAATTTTACCCAACCCACGCATTATATTTGTATTCTCTAAAACTCTACTCTCCTTCTCCAATCTATTTACTTTTCTCAATAGAGCATTGATGATATTTATAGCTCATTCGTAATTTTTTGGATCTACCAAAATAAAAAATTTACATTTTCCTCAACAAAGTCTATTTTTCCAAATGATAAAATCCATTATTTAATAATAATAATGTGAGTACACAATATCCAAATATAAATAACCTAAAACAAATTAAAATTTTAACATACTCCATAGTTGCTGCAGCCATAAAAATATCTTCCTGGATTATCTTCTGTCCATGATACTCGAAATGGTGCAAGCTCACCGCATTCGCAAATTGGAGCATTATATTCAGAATATTTGATTTGCGAATGCGGTGAGATATTTAACATGATTTAATATCTAACTCAACCATTGTACATATTCACAATATAAATTTTAACGTCCTTGTTGATAGAAAATGATTCAATTTAATATAATTTCTTAACACGTATATCACTAATATCAATTCATATAAACCCATATCAATTTATATCATCATATATTAATATACAAATACACAATTTTAGACTATTTATCATTCCTAAATATTATTTAGAACAGAAAAAAAATTCAATATAATATAATCCCTTAATATACATATCACTCATATAAATCTATATCAACCCATATCAATCCATGTCAACATATATCAATATAGAAATACATAATTCTAGAGCATTTAGTACACCTAAATACTATTTAGAATAGAAAATGATTCAATTCAATATAATTTTTTTAACACGCATATAACTTATATCAATTCATATCAACACATATCAATCCATATCAACTCATATCAGCACATATTAATATATAAATACATAATTTTAGACTGTTTATCACACCTAAATATCATTTAGAACAAAAATAGATTCAATCCAATATAATCCTTTAATACATATATCATTTATAGAAATCTATATTAACTCATGTCTATCCATATCAACCCATATCAATCCATATCAACCCATATCATCATAAAAATACATAATTCTAAAGTTTTTAGTATACCTAAATAGTATTTAGAATAAAAAATGATTCAATCTAATATAATCTCTTAACACACGTATCACTCATATCAACTCATATATATCAATTCATATTAATGTACAAATATATAATTCTAGATTATTTAGAACATACTAAACAATATTTTTCACAGTATGAAATCATTAATTATAATTACCCAAAATAACTCTTAACAACCCACAAAATAATCATTAATTACAATGACTCATGGAAACTGTATAACAACCTCATAACAAATGTAAAAACTATAAAAAAAATCCATATTAATTCTTAACAAAATATGACATATCTAGCTCATAACAGTCTATACGTGTTTTACGCCCCGCACCGTTTAAACTTTTTAATCTCCTATAAAATAAAATAAAATAACGAAAGAAATGAAGGATAGAGGATCACGAAAAGAAAAAACTGTAATATCGGCAAACTAAATTAAAGTTAAAAAAGTTGTTTTTGAGCATATAACTTTCAAAACCCAAAACATATATGTATTATTTGGATTTCATTATATTTACGCCCAAACACATATATTTATTGTTCGAATTTCATCATATTTATTTAGATCTGATTTTTATTCATAAAATAAAAACATATATATAGCTTAAAGAAATAACTTTATCAATTTTAATTGATCTTTAAGTAGCTCAAGTCGCCACAGATTATAAGAATAAAAAAGAGAAAAATAAATTTGCAATTAATAAAATAAAATAGAGAGAAACAAGCTTCAAAAACTAGAAAGAAAAAGAGACGATAGAGAAAGAGAAAGAAAAAAAAAATGATCGGCAAAGAGAAAAGAGAAAGAAAATTAAAAAAATGAGAGAAATAAGTCAAGTTGTAAAAGATATTCTTTTTTTAAGTTAGAGAATAAAAATATTCTAAAGGGTCTATCTAAAATAAGTATAATCTAAAATTTATTAGTGCTTTATAAAAAGATATTTTCTTGATTAATTTTCATTAATTTTTAACATGCATCTTTTATATTTACGATAAAGACTCAAATTCAAACAGTTTATAAGCGAAACTAACATGCAATCACATTATATAACTTGAATGAATACTTATATGCGCTATTTTATCTTATGTCAAAAGTATATGTGTGTATAGATGTAATTTTGAATAGAAAAAATTTATATTTCTGTTAATAACTTTCCATACAATTAATATATATATATATATATAAATTATGGAATTATTTTGTAAATATGATACATACACATATTTAATTGAAAGGATGAATATTAATTTCGTAAATATACTTGAATTATTTTTTATTTCTAAAATGCCCTCAGTATAATATTAAAAATAATTTTATATGATTAATATTAATTTATAAATATAATAACAATTAGTTAAAAATAAAAAAAGGTAAAGAAAGTAAAATTATTGGAGAGAAAGAAATAATAAGAATCTAACAGAGAAAAATATGAAAAACACAAAAGAAGAGAGAGAGAGAGAGAGAGAGAGAGAGAGAGAGAGAGAAAGAAAGAAAGACATAAATAAAAAAATTAAGAAAATAATATTAATTATTTTTGTGGAATTCATTTGAAAATTATATCTATTTTTATAAATTTTGATTTAGTTATTTTTAATTACTTGCAGTTGAATTTATATAATTAAAATCCATATTTTTTGATGTTAAAAGCACAACTTTTTTAAAAATATGAAATTGATTTATTTCAAAAATCTGTTAAAGTTCGGTAGATTTGTTGAATTTTTTTAATTTTTTTTTCAATTTTGACATTTGAAATACAATTGCAATAATTTTTGTATTTTGAGTAAAATTATCTTTTTTTTAAATGAAGGCCAATTAATATATATATGTAAAATTTGAAATATATTCAATTTTTAAGGCTTAAATAAAATAAAAATAATTGAGCTTTTGATAAAAATATAAAAAAATTAAAAATAATTTAAATTTATTATATTTATTAAAATATTTATTAAAATATTTATTTTTTATTAATTTATATAAATTTATAATTAATTTATAATTAGTTTACATAAATTTATAAAATTTATAATAAAATAATTAAAATATTTTTGATAAAAAAATAAAAATTCTAAAAAATATGAGTCATTTTTTCAAAACAATCAGATAAAAAGTGGCCGTGATATGTGTCGATGGGTACTGGCCAACTAAACAAATGCTTTATAGATCTAAGTAGATACGAAAGAAAGATGATTAATTGAGAAGCATATTTTGGTAAATCTACACTAATTAATAGATAATTTAAAATTAAAAAAAAAACATATCTAAACCTTTTATTTTTAATTTAATTTAATTTAACCAAACAACGACAAAAGAAAGACACTAGAAAAAGTAAAGAAGGAAGGGGCAAATCCGCCAATTACAAGATATGTATTAGATAAAAAAAAACTATTTTAGAACATAGGAGGAGGTATCTATATTTTCAATGTGGGATAACTTAAATACTTTTGAAATATCTATACATTTTCAACGTCTAGTTGGAATCCAAACACAATCACATCATTAACTATGGCAATTAGAATAATATTTTTTTTTCTTTTAAATTGACAGACACACTTTGCATTTGATAAAAAATTTGAAAAAATTTAATTTTTTGTATTAAAATATTAATTAATATATATATTTTTATTATATTCTTAGGTTAATATTAAATATATTTAATAAATAATATTAAATATAAATATAATAGATATTTAATTAATATAAATAAAAAAATATTTTTATTAATTGATGTGTAGAAGTAGTAGTCTGACAACCTGTTAGCCAGTGAGAAAAAAAATAGAATTAAAAGATGGAAAGTCAATTCGCCGTCCTGTCACCAATAATGATCGACAAAGAAAGTCTGTCTCTCCATATTGAAATGTATTAATTTTTGTCTTCTTATATTAAAGGAATTTTTCAATTTTTATCATCTTGAAATTACATATATTCTTAATTTTAATAATTTTTTTAATATGCGACGAATTCAATAAAGTTATAAATTTTACTATTTAAAATAGAAAATTATTTTTGCATGAATAGTTTACAAACTTCTACAATTGTTTGCAGTTTATTAATTAATAATATAAACAATTTACTAGTAAGAATTCAGAGATTTTTTGATGATGTGCTTTGCAGTATTTCTTTAGGGCTTTTTTAGCAGTTGTTTTGAATTTATTACAAAATTATATTTGATGTGATTTTCTTTTTTAAAATATTTTATAATTTTTATATATTTTTAATATATTAAATATAAAATTCTAGAAATAAATAAAATATTTTTAAAATTAAAAATTAAGAATATGTATTTAAAAAACACTTGATTTTTTTGCTTTGAATTTTTGAATGAAAAAAAATTCATTTTTATTAAGACTTATTTATTTTATAATTTGTTATGGTATGATATTATATTATTTAATTTTTATTTATTTTATATTTTTATCTCTATAATATAATTTTTTATGATAATTTTATGATTTGAAAATTATGAATTTTCAAATCATTAATTTAGTAATTTTCAATAGTTTTATAATTTTATATTTTAAGAATATCCAAAATAAATTATTTAAACACTAAATATACTAATAAATAATATTTTATTTTTATAATATATTACAATATAAAAAATATTATTAAATTAAATAAAAAATATTTTTATTTAATCATACTATATCATATTATTATTTTTAAATATAACAAATATTATTTTTTATTTAATATTATATATTATTAAATTATGCTACCCATCGTCCAAACAAATTCTAAATGTTTGATAATTTAGAACACTTAAAATTTTCAATACAAAAAATTATTTGATAATACATGTTTTACAAATTTTGATAAAATTTAGCTAAAAATTTTTAATTTAAAATGCAATAAATAATTTTATGTTTAAATATTTTTATAATTTTAAAATTATATAATTTTTTATTCTATATTTAAATTCAACATATAATTTTTTAATATTTAATTTTAACTTTTGTCAAACACTACCTAACAAAATCATTTATGAAAGCCAACTTTGCATTTAAGTAGTCGCATACATTATTTTCGTGCCTGTCAATTCACATTTTTAAAATAGATCTTATTTTTTTATCACTATTTTCATATCCAATTGTGTGTATATATATATATATATTATTTTCACTTTTTACTCTATGATGTTTTATAATTTTAATTAAATTATAAAATTCTAATAATTCTTAATTCTAATTAACCTTAAATAGATTATTCAAAAGAGGAAAACTCCATGCAAATTATATATATATATATATATTATCTTTTACTGTTTCTTTATATATATATATATATATATTATCTTTTACTGTTTCTTTACACACACACATATATATGTATATTGGGTTTAATAGATTTTCTTCGTAATTCATTACTATTTCATATTAATTTCTATTATTTTTTATATTGTTTTTAAATTTTAAAAATCAAGTTGAAAAATCCATGCAACTCTTAAAAAAAAGAATAATTGGCATGCGATACTTTTTTTTTTTTTTATCATTTCAATTATCATTAGGTTAATTTATCCATTTAATGAAAAATTAAATAAAATATAATCTCTCTAACTAAAAAAAAAATCAAAAGCATCTAATTAACGTAAATTATAATTTTTTAAATTCATTAAAAATTGCTTGAAAATGAGACTAGCTAGTTATTATTTAAAGTGTTGATTTAAAAATGAGGATTTTTTTTTGGATAAAAGCTAGCAATTTTATTAAACCAAATAACAATCAAAGCATCAGAAATCGAAGGAGGACGACAAGTAAGACACCCACTCCCCACATTCTGACAAAGACTTAGCTATTCTAACTAGCTTATGAGCGATCATATTCACAAAATGACGAACGAAAACAAATTGGACATTACCCACTAATGAAAGCTAATTCTAAAATATCATCCAAAACTACTACAAGATAAGAAAAGAAGAGGCTTGGCGTTGATATAATTGATGTTCACTTGGTAATCAAATTCAATCATAATTTGGGACCATCCTCCATTCATAACCCAATTAATAAGGGTTTCCTCAATACCAATTGCCTCTGCCAAAAATGGGAACAACGAACCATTCAAAGCTCAGTTTTTGGTAGCCACAAACTGACCACAGTGATCCCTAATGACAGCACTGTCACCAAACTTGTTCACATGCATAGCGGCATCCACGTTAACCTTTAATATACCTGAAAATGAGGATTTGATTGGAAAAAAAAAGAAGAGATTGTGAACAAATTGGAGAAAATAATACTAGTTGAATGATTTGGGCCAGGCCACCCTAAATTTAAGGGCTTTTTACATAAATAATTAAAAAAAATTCAATTTCAAAAACACTATATTTTTTAAAAAATTTCAAAAATACTTCAAAATTTTTTTTAATAAAAATATCTCACTCCTCACTTCAAAAAATAATTTTTTTTATATAAAAGTACCTTCTTCCTCACTTCAAATAATATTTACTTCAATTTTTATATTCTTTTCAACATATAAAATGTATTATTCTTTTATAAAGAAAAAATTTTAATTTTGATTTTAAATAATAAATAATACTCATAAAATCTATATAAAAAAATAAAATGTGCAAAAATATTTTAATAAAAATCACTAAATTTATTTTAAAATAAATTTTACATATTATACATAAAAATAAAATTAAAAAATTAAGTTTATTGTATATATTTTGAGTGTAATATGTTATACATTATGTATATGTTTGTATATATTATATATATTTGCATATATTGTGTAAATATAAAATTAAAAAATTAAGTTTATTGCATATATGTTGTGTGTATGCTCTCTCTCTCTCTCTCTCTATATATATATATATATATATAGATATATATATATATATAAATATTATGAATATGTTGAATTATAATTAATAAAATATATATTTTTATGTGTTATTTAACTATATTATATATATTATGGTTAAGTTTATGTTTATTGTATGTATCGTGTATATATTATATATTTTTACATATTGTACAGATATTATAAATATGAGAATATTAAAATTATTCGTGAATAAAAAAACACAAACAGGACAATATAAAAAAGAAAAAATAAATAGATAAAAAAATAACTAAAGGAAAAAAAGACGAAAACACTGTTAAATGGAAAGAAATAAAAATGTTTCGTGTAAATATAAATAAAAGAAACACAACCATTAAAATGAAGGAAAGAAATTACACTATTTATTACTTTTTGAGGTTTTTTTTTTCATTTTTACTGCTCTTATTTTATTTTTTATTTTTAACTTTTATTTTTTCATATTTACTGTTTATTAACATTTTCTTTTCAAAAATACATTCTTTTGCCTTCGTCTTCGTCTTCTTTTCTTTCTTTGGTTTCATTTGTTTTCATCTTTTTTCGTTAATTATGCCTTCTCATCCTTCATCGTTGCCGTCTTTTCACCATTATGCATTATCTATTTCAAATTAAATTGATAACTATTATGCTTTTTTTCATTTATCTTAAATTATAATCCTAATTATTTTAATAAATTAAATAATATACTAAATTTTTATTATATTCATTTAATATTATTTATTAAAAAATATTTAATAAATATGTCTTATATTAAAATAGTTCTAATTATGGGTCAAATTTAAATTAAAAAAGTACTAAATTTTAATAATTCCTGATCGACCAATTCAAAATTTTTTTCACTGATTGAGACTCACAATTTGACTCAATCAAATTCGTATTAAATTAAAAATATAATAAAAATATATAAAATTTATATTTCTAATAAAATAATTAATTTTTTAAAATTTTTATAAAATAAAAAAATCTGTATCAACTTTGAATAGAAGGCTCATCGTTAGGGATGATAACGGCCCATATTTCGGGTCGATTAATAAGAATAATAAACTGCTAAGCTTATATATAATAATTAACTAAAATGTGATTAATACAAAGTGATTTAATGATCGTAGGTGAAAATAATCCAAAGTTTGAACATTGTTCTTTTAATTTAGATATACAAAATCACATATGTTTAATTGATATGTTTTTATTTAATACATAAGAATAAATTAATATATCACAAATAATGATAAATTATTATATTTTTTAATTTTTTTTAATAAATTGAGGCTTTAAAAAAGGAATATGTTATTAAATTTTGAATATCAAATTTACATTAATCGTATTGCTTTAACATCAACATGAAAAGACAGTCTAGGCCCTATCACTTTGGGAAACACAACAGAATAAAGAAGGGTGTTGATGTAATTTAAATTGATGGCACAGATGTAATTTTGGTATGTTATGTGGGCAATTATATGATACAACCTATATAAATTCAATCCAACCACTTCTTTTCAACCTTCTCATCCTTTTGCCTTTTCCTTTTCAGTCTCTCTGAATTCTCAGAAAAACTTCTTTCCTTCTCTTTCTTTCTGTAAATCAGATCTCTTCAGTTTTTTCTATTTTTCCTTAATTTTCTCTCCTTTTTTTTTTCTAAAAAAAATTATTTATATATATTTTTAAGTTACTTTATTTTTCCTTAATTTTATCTCTCTTTTTTAATCTTTTTAAATTATAGTTTATAATTTTAAATTACTTCGGTTGCTGACGTGGCATATGCATCAAAACATAAAGAATGAGCACCAAAACGATGCGTCCTCCTCCCCGTCGTGTTTTGACTTCAAATAATAAGCGCAAGGAGAGAGAGGGTTTTGATTCCCTGAAACCGTCTCCACCGTCACCAACAAAATTAGCCAAGCCGACTCCGACTCAAGCCGACTTAGGAAAAATCTCCGAGCCGATTTTGTCTAATCAGCTTCTAGCCGGGTATTTAGCCCATGAGTTTCTAACAAAGGGGACACTGTACGGTCAACCTTGGGATTCAGCTCCAGCTGAGACGCTTGAGAAGGTACTTAGCATAGAGTCGAATAATGTTAAGCCGAGTCAGAATGAGAAAGAAGCCGAGCCGACTAATAAGGGAAGTTATCAGAGGTATGTGGAAGTATCAAGTTTGTTAAAAGCAGATGGGAGCCAATTACCTGGCATTGTTAACCCAAGCCAGCTCTCTCGTTTCTTGCATATGTAAATTTTTACACGTGTAAAAATGTGATTGGGAAAGAGTATAATCATTTTGTATTTTATATTTAATTTATTACGAACATGATGGGTGTAAATATATACCTTATTATTAAATTTAGTTATGGTCCGACTTGATCTATAAATTGATAAATTGACATTAGTAAATAGGGATATGGATGTGATATTTAATGAATAAAAAAGAATATTAATTGCAGTTATTGTGAAAAGTAATTATTGAATAATTTTTTATTTATTATAATATTTTTTATTATAAATAAATTTATAATAAAAAATTTTCAGTCAATAAAAAATAAATAGTTCAATAATTATTTTTTAAAATAACTATAATTAATATTTTTAATAAATAAATAGTATTAAATAAAATGTGATGAAAATATTTATTTAATGTGTAGTTTATATTAAATTTTTTAATAATTAATGACATATTAATTACACAATTAATGCTTGACTTTGATTAACTTATACATAAAAAACAAAATAGAGAATTAAGAAAATAATTAAATGGGATAGGGAATGGATAGAATGTAATAATCTTAAATTTAAGATTATACATTTGTTTGATACATTATACTACTAGTAACCTGTCGTTTACTTATTTAATAATGCGAACGACATAAATAAATAACAGGTAGTTTGATTTTTCTTTTTAAAAAAGAGTTATCTTTGACGACAACAAGTAGTTTATGTTTGCCGGTTGAAGCAGGATTGTGGAAAGGCAAATTGTGAACAAAAACAGCTAATTTGATTTATGTTGTTTTGTTTGTTGCTATTTTGGTCTCTGCAAAGCTTAGAAAAAGAATAAACTCTCATTACTGCCAAAGCCTCTCTCGCTGCAAGACTTCCTTACTGTTAACTCTTTACGGGTAAAACTTTGAACAAGTATGTCGTTTATTGTAATAACCTGATAACGAAACATGGATTGAATGGCGATATTGAACAATCTGAATTGATTTTTAAACGCATGCCGCATAAAAATGTAATTTCTTATACTTCCATGCTTACTGTTTATGCTAAAAAATGGCCAAATTGGAAAAGCACGGCACCTGTTTGACGAAATGCCTCACCGAAACACAGCTTATGTAATGCTATGATCACAGCTTATATAAGGAACAATTGTATGATAGATGAGGCCTGTAGATTGTTTTATCAGATGGGTAAGAAGAATTCAGTGTCTTATGGAGCTATGATTACTGGGTTTCTCCAGGCAGGGATGTTTGGTAGGGCGAAGGAGTTGCATGATAAGATGCCCGTTGAGTGGCGGGATCCTATTTGTTCCAATGCAATGATAAGCGGCTTATTGAAGGCTGGTAGACTCGAGGAGGCAATTCAGATTTTTGAGTTTATGGTGGAGAGAGATGTCGTTTCTTGGAGCTCTATGATTGATGGTTATTGCAAGAAAGGGAGGATTGTTGAGGCTAGGGGGTTGTTTGATAAGATGCCGATGAGAAATGTCATTACTTGGACAGCTATGATTGATGGGTTTACTTTTTTTTTTTCAAATATGAGAAAAGAAAGAGTGGTTGCAGTTAATCCTACGACCTTAACTATAATATTTGAAGCTTGTGGTCATTTTGGAAGATACACAGAGGGAAAGCAGGTGCATGGTTTAACTTTGCAAATGGGATTTGAATTCACATCTTTTTGGGCAATTCTGTTATCACAATGTATTGTTGATTTGGCTGTTTGGATGAAGCAAATCAAATATTTCAGGTAATGAGCCAAAAAGATGTAGTTTCTTGGAATTCATTGATTGCTGGTTATATTCAACGTGATGAAATAAAGGAAGCTTATAGACTCTTCCAGAAGATGCCAGGGAAAGATGTGATTTCCTGGACAACCGTAGTTGCAGGATTTTCTGCCAAAGGGAAGATTCAGGAAGCCATCCAATTGTTTAACATGATGCCTGAGAAAGATAATGTAGCTTGGACTGCTATGATTTCAAGTGAGTAATGGGGAGCATGAGGCGGCTTTTTGTCAGTTTATTGAAATGCTGAGAAAGCAGTGAAGCCGAACTCACTAACTTTGAGCAGCATGCTAAGTGCTTCAGCTGGTCTGGCAACACTAAACCAAGGCCTGCAAATCCATGCCCATGCTGTGAAGATGGATATGCAATATGATTTGTCTATTCAGAATTCACTGATCTCAGTGTACTCGAAATGTGGAAATGTTGTTGAAGCCTACCAGGTGTTTACAGGTATCAATGCACCCAATGTTATTTCATTCAACTCGATTATTACTGGGTTTAGCCAAAATGGGCATGGAGAAGAAGCTATTAATGTATTTAGAAAAATGCAGAAAGAAAGTTGGCAGCCTAATGAAATCACTTTTCTTGCTATTCTATCAGCCTGCACTCATGTGGGATCAGTAGAAGAAGGATGGAAATATTTTAATTTGATGAAATCTGCATACAATATTGAACCAGGGCTAGATCATTATGCATGCACGGTTGATCTTCTTGGCCGAGCTGGATTGCTGGATGAAGCAATTGATTTGATCCACTCAATGCCTATGGAGTCCCATGCTGGGGTTTGGGAAGCTCTTCTTGGTGCTTGCAGGATTCACTTTCGTCTTGACCTGGCAAAGGTTGCAGCTCAGCACCTCAACAACTTAGAGCCTGATAGTGCAACCCCCTATGTAGTTTTGTCTGATTTGTCTAATATTTTTGGAGAAAAGAAGGATAGAGACAAAGTAAGAATGATAAAGAAAAACAAAGGAATAAAGAAGAGTCCTGGTTGCAGTTGGATTATAAAGGAAAATGTTCATTTATAACCCCTATGTGAAAATCTCTGATCTAAATGCTCCCATTTCATCTGAAATAACTTTGGTCACCATGGTTTTCCGCAGGCAGTCAGTAGAGGAAACATTTGAGAATTGGAAGAAAAAGAGAAAGAAATGCTGAGAAAGAAGGGAAAAGAGGAATAGAATGCAAAACGAAGACTGGGGATTGAAGAAAAAGAATTATTATGATGGCATTCATTCTGTTGATATCATTTGACCATGACAATCAAATGTTCGAGCATTGAAAGCAATAAAAGGAGAATTGATATTTTAGCCAATCCTTGATCATCTTAGCATGACAATCAAATATTTTGGCCAAGTTCTTCTAGAGTGTGAATTGCATGCAGAAACAGAAACTTCAGTCCAGGTACGTCTCAATTTAATACTTGAACAGAGATTTATTTGTGGTGTTATATATTAATATTGGATACAACACGCAGATCCATTGGTTTCTTATACATTTGTATCTTGACTTCAACCCAAGATTGATGCAAATTCTTACTCATTAACCCATTTAACTGCCAATTCTTAATGATTCCCACTTGATGGAAATTGGAAAAGGTGTCAAGAAAACTGAATTCACATATTGGGTAGAAATTGCCAATAGCTCTTGCAAAATGATGACAATTCAGTTTCAAGGATCTTGGAATATAATATATGCATTAAGAAATAATAATTTTAATTGAATTTTCAAATCTGCAAGTGTTCCCTGAAAAATATTTTTCTTCACTCCAATTTTCAACCAAATTGTTCAAACTTATGTTTGAGGGCATCTTCGTTTTTGGGTTGGTGATGGTATTGAGAGTTCAACAGATGTGGAGATATTTTTCTTTTTGGATATATTTATATTTGTACTAATTTGTTAGTTGGCAGCCTTGAAGATTGTGTGAATCCTATCTGCAAAACTTATTCAATTTTTTGTTTCATTTTTTGATACTTTCCTTTGACTCAGCAGGGTAGATCTCTAGAAATGAGAGGTTAGTAAAGAGAAATAAGTTTGGATAAAAAATCTGATGAATATTTCATATGATGTGATTTCACAGTTGCTGCATAATAACCATTCCAATTCAAGCAATGCCTAGAAACTGGAAAAGAAGTAAAGCTTTTGAACAACAATGCCTGGAAAGGGTAAAAGAAGTAAAGCTTCTTAACTCGACTCGAGGTCAAGCATGCTGCTCAAATTCCATGGATGAAGGTGTTTTCAAGAATGATAGTTGTATCTGCTATTGCATGCAAACTTAGTTTGGGTGTATAGAAAACTTTTAATTTTGTAATTTAATTAATTATCTTAGAATTAAAAATAAAAACAGTTTATTTACTTTTAATAGAAAACATCTCCTCAGTATAGTCCTTGACCTAGGAATCCACATTTACATGATTTCGCTTTTACTATAGATTATATTATAATTTATCCTTAAAATATAGTCAAGGAGATGGAGTAATTAAGAGTTGAAAAAAGAGTTGTTATTAGTTTACTCCAATACCTCAAGTTTTCTTCATGTAAGAATATTTAATAACTTTAATCATCATCAAAAGAATTTATAAGTTAATTTGTCATTTATAATAACTATATAAATAAATTTATTTATAGTTGAACAAAATAAATATTGTATGGTACACCAAACAAACACAACTTATAACATGAAAAAATTATGTAGACACTGATAAAAAAATACCAAGCAAGTGATAGGCTCGTGGATTTGATGATTCAATGGAAATTTTTAATCTGATGTGCCTATGAATACATTTTTGTCTCACTTATTTCTTAGATGAATATAATAGTGTTGCGATGTAACTTGATTTAGTGCAAATTTCATCATTCCAGCTATAATTTAAAATTCTTATTTTAGTAGAAGCTATGATAATTCTTCTTTTATTCTAATTATATGACTTGCAAAATTTAAGATTAAAGTTCAGCCATAGAGTGAAATGTGAAACATGCAATCGTGTGAAACATTTGAGAATGGAATTTGTAACTACTTTTGGTAATTTGGTCATGCCATACATACACCGAGCTTTGCTTGAATGAATAAGAACATGAATTCGTAATATATGATATATGATACTCAACATAATATTTATCATTTGGAAAAATAATATGATATAGTATAGTTAAATAAAAATATTTTTATTTAATTTGAGATATTTTTAAAATTTTAATATGTTATAGAGATGAAAAAAAAAATTTATTAGAATATATTTGGTATTTAAAAAATTTATTTTGAAAGATAAAAATTGTAATAAAATTGGTGGTTTGAAAATTTATGGTTTTTAGACCATGAAATTAGCATGGAAACTATGCCATAGAGGATAAAAGCCAAAAAAACAAGAATTAAATCCTACCATATAAAAACATGAAACAAACATGGTGTAAAGCATTAATGAGCTATATACACTTACCAATGGCTGTTGTTTTATCGTTCTCAAAATAAAAGCAGACAAATCAATCAAGCAAAAAGAACAACAATTAACATTAATCTCACAAAAATGGTTTGTAGGAAATAGTAATCTCTAAAAGCACTCTCTTGATTTACTTATCACTTCATGTATGATGCCAATAGCTTAAATTATTACATATGAATTCAAAGCAGAAACAAAACAATGGTGTTTATAAGTTATAAACACGTTGAACTAATTTCACAGCTACACTTCAGATGTTTTTTTTTAAACTTCCTATTAATTACTGATAAAATAATTGTTGGATTACCAAAAAAAGAGAAAAAGAAAAAAAAAGGGCAATTTAGCAATAAATTAAGGTCCTAAGAAAATGGTGCACCGAGATCATCATCTATCTTATTCTCTTCGCATCTTTTAAGAAGATAGAGTTGACGCCGTAGATGCAATACCTGCCAAACAAGAAAATTGTATGAAGCAACAGAAATATTAACAAGCATGTTTCAGCTAGCCACAGCCATGGCAAAAAGCTTATCCATCACAAATGTTAAAATCTGAAATATTAAGCAAGCCCATGTCATAAGCAATCCTATAACTAATAATATGTCTAATGACAACCATTTACATATTGCGTATATACAGAAGTCAAATATGTGCATCAACCCAAATTTCACCTCAATTTTCTCGCATCCCAAACAAAGCAAATGTTAAGATTGGCAGTTTTTAGAATGAAACAGGATTTTTTTTATCCATACAATGCCTCAATTTGAAAAATAATACATATAGTTTTATGTCAAAAAAACAATCTTTTGATAATTGATGGGGTAATAATATCAAGAATTAAGTAACATAATTGGAACATATTTGACAGCAGCAACCACAACATATATACTACTGATAAATCAAATTGCAAGTAGATTAAAAATACCATAAAATATATGAATATGACTTAATTACCTCTTCTTGAAGCAAAATTGGAAGATTCTGAGTTGAAACAAGAGAGGATATTTCTTCCAAGAGTTTCCCCTCTTTGATACCTGACCATGTTTCAGGAGGCAAAGCCAGTAGAAGTGCTGTCAGAACATCATTGCCAGCTGGATACATCCCAATGGAACTACTTGGGGCGCAACCACAGCAACTCAGTTTCATTTGAGATGAAGGAACCAGCACATCAAGCCCCTGCTCACTTCTACCATCTACAACTGTACCAGATACCAAAGTAACAGACTTGTCATTGGTGGTCTTCAAGCATTTCACACATGTATTCCTACAGCAATAACCTCCAGATGAACTAGACCTCCCTGCCAAAATCTCTGCCCCTTGGCAACAAACACTCGCAGCAATATTAGGAAGATCATCTTCTTGATTCACAATTGGCATGTTTCTGCAGCCTGAGTTTGCTGAAGATAAAAATTCTGCTACATGTTTAAAAAATCCAGTTTCCTGCACCTCTTTTAACACCTGTTCCTGCAAAAAGGACATTGAGTTCAAAAGGAATTGCATACAAACATCTCACTTGTTAGGAGAAAAGCAACCAAAAAGAGGATGAAACATTGTAACACCTTGACAGCAAGCCTTCCTTTCTCCTCCTGGCTAAGATTTTTACCACCATCCTCTTGTCTCCGCACTTCTGCAACCCACTTAATAAATTCTCCAGAATTTGATGGAAGTGAAGAGCAAACAACAAAGAGCAATTTATGAACATCTTTCACATCTTCTGACTTTAAAAGAAGAGGAACGTCATCCACCAAATACTTTGCAATTTTAGGCCAATTCTCATACTTACAGCTCTGTGCAAAGAATCAAAGTAATATATGAATTATCTCACAACAGAAAAGGCAAGTCATTCAAAGCTTCAGTCATCTCCAAGTTCTCCAAATCATACATGATGGAAGGAAGTATAAAAGCAAAACTAATCAAGAAATGTAGACGCTGCCAAAAAAGGGCCACTTATTTTAAGTCCATAAGCTACTAATTGACAAACAGCATTAATGCATCACTTCAAAGTTCAGACATATAAGAAAATATGAGAGATGTAGTCAAGCATATATTATTTTATGAGCCTTAATGGAAGTGCTCTCAGAGTTTCCAATCAGAAAAGCAAAATAATGGGGAAAATGACAAAGAGTACAGTTAGCTCCCAAAGCTATGCTGATGAATTTACTGGAATATAAAATCAAAATAATAAGAAGTTTATTAGGTAAACAGTATGTTGTAAAAAAAAAAATAGAGAAAGGGCTTTATGCATACACAACAAATATGTGAGCATCCATGTAGATGTGCATCATATATGTCATCACCGCAATCATACCAGGGTATAAAGCAATCCAGGCTCTGTATGAGGCCTTGATATAAGCATGAACCTGCAGCATCATCAAACTTCAGTGGCAAATAAAGAGACAATATTCTGATGCAAAACAAAACGAACACACAGCATGGAAACATAAAGTTGGAAATGAATTACCAAAATAAGAAAATAGTCATTAGAATACAAATATAGTAGAAATAAAGGCTCATATATTTCGTTTAGATCCCAGTCATAACAGAACAGAATTCCTAGTTGACTGAGTAGCTCTCACGTCAAAGGACATCAACAGGATAATTGCCTCGCCAACTTCTTGACTCTTCTATGTTGAATTTGCATTTTCTGCATCTTGGTTAACAATATAAAGAGAATAGTTAATATGGGAGGAGGATAGATCATTCTTGTTGTTTCAAACATATGCTGAAGTAGGCAAGGATGGTCAAGTTGAGAAATGTTAAACAGAGGCGTGAATATGTAAAAGCCAGATTCATACAGACTAAGAATATATGAACAGATGATGCAATTGTCAATTTGTCAGTCACACAACTAAAACTCTTCATGTTGTGTGGCCAAGCTATACTATCATTTCAGAGCCTTGAATTAATTGTGACATGCCATCCAAGTCACAAATTCAGAGATATATAGTTATTTTATAGATAAATCATAAATGCCTACCCTCTGCGCTTCCCAGTTGTCTCATCAATATTATCCATAGCTTCCCAAAGAAGTGTTAATGGAACCCAATGTGGAGGATATTTAAATCGCGCAACATCCAAAATCAATGCCATGTCCCTTCGAGCATGGTAACCACCAATAGGTGAAAAATGACCAGTTCCTGTCTGTAATGAAAAAGACAAGAATTAAAGTTTTAAAAATATAGTGCTCCTATAAGCTCAATAATACATAAAGGAGGTAGGAGTCCATGGAAATTTAAAGGATGGTATGGCATTTTTTTATTATTATTAAACAGAAATAATTATAATAACCAAGTCAACCTTCCATGATATCCTGCCACTATGTATGGGTGACCTCTTGTAGTCATCTGGAACTCAATCATTTATTAAAACATCCCATCTCTTTTGCGACATAGCACAATGCCTTAAATGGTAAAAAATATTGCTGTATCAACCATTACCATAGACGTGAACAATGCATGCAAGGCTGTTATCACAAGTTTAACGTGGAAATATTAAAAACAAATTGCATGTCATAGCCATTGCATTGTCACCTTCTTGAATGGTTAAGAATTTATGATTCAGATTATCAGATAACATCGTGCTCCAAAAAAAAAATTATTAGATAACATCAAAGAGTAGACACATGGGAAAATATTCCAGGCAGATACCTGTTTAAAAATTCCTCTGTGATATGATGATATCATATGACAATCATCAGAAGTGGTGCATTTCATGACATGCTTGCGAAATTCATCAATGTTGCTCTGAGTTGTCCGGTAGGCTTCAACCTTTGCCCCAGCACAATGAGCCAAACACACAAGCTTCCCCAATGAGATTCCCTTAGCTTTTACCTTTTCTAAAGGTTCACAGCAATCTAACATAGATTCATCAAACCACCTCCAAGGTCCTACAAGAAAATTGACAACCATTCAAAAGGTGCTTTATGACAACAGAATTACAGAATGACCGAGTTGAATCAGGAAGTCCTACCAAATACTTTAGCAATAGCATATTGTTAGGATCCTAGTTGGCTAAGGTATGAGACTTGGCGAATCCTACACTGAAAGTATAGGATCTCAATATAAGCTTTATATGAACTTTAGACTCTTCAACCTCTTGAGCTAGCTTTTGAAATGTGGTTTTGCCAAGTTCCATAGCACTTATATAGTGACAAGTCAAACAACATGAAAGTCCCATTAATCAGAAAAATCAGTATGGCTCAGTGACACAATATATTATTGATGTTGATACAAAGTTCACCCGGCAATGACTGGTGTATGCAGCCTACTTCACAAACCTGCCGGGGAAAATGCACTTATCCTATGCAAGGTTCTAAATAATAAAATCAGACACATTAATGGTAATAGCGTTCTGAATCAAAGCTGCAAATCCTTGAAATCAAGAATAAACAAGGATCCAATAAAAATGTAAGTTAAAAAATTAATAAAATATGCAAGATATTAAGTAAATAATGGAAAAGATCAAGAGAAATGGTTGTCTCTCATGTTTATTCTGCCGTCTCTTGGCCATTGGAAAATCATACAAGGAGAAACAGAAAATAACATAACGTTGGGCTAAACTCCATTACCAACCAGCGGAAACATTATGAATACTAATGCACCATGCTGCCTTAACGCTGCTTTAACTTCTACCTGGGTCAAAAGTATGGCCCCAGGAGCACAAAATGCAAATTAAGCAACAGCTAATATGAATCTATAAAACACATATGCTTAATACAAGGTGTTACCTTTCCATTTTCTTCCAGGATCGATAGCAAGGGAATTCAAGACCATAGAAAGACTAGCCAAACCACAATAAGCAGGCTCTGATTGAGTCTGAAAATAAGAAATTAACTTATAGAAACCTTCCATAGTTCCATTCTGAATGGCTTCAACGAAAAGTTGCTACAATTTCAAAACATAAAGTTGATCAGCCATAGAAATCAATAATGGTAATCAGAATCATAATAATAAGTACACCAAACAGAATTAAACACTGTAATGATATCTAGAAGATGAACAATTTCAAACAAGTACTATTTCAGTCTACCCTAAAACCCTAAGCTCTCGATCCTGCTCATTTAAACTCTTAATCCTAAAAAAACAATAAATACAGCGGAAGTTGGGGGGGATTGCAGAGATTGCCTTTCCTTCAGAGGAAGCAAAGTCAATGGCAGGAGGAGAAGGGAGAAGGCGGCGATACACTCCAGCCGTAGCCATTTTTCTAGGAAAATTTTCTCTGCAATCTAATGATCAAGAATGAATTAGTATTTAGCGCGGTCAATGAGGTTCTTCGTCTATTTTTTTTTTTAAATTCAAACTTAGACTAATTTATTTTCGCCGTTATATTCTTCGTTTTGATAAAACGCAGTTTATCATCCCCCGCGAAAATTTCACGTTTCACAAATGCGCACCGTTTGGATTTCTTCTCAGTTCCAAAAGTTGCGCTGTTCCGACCAATAGTATTTTAATTTAATAGATAAGGTTAGGTGTTAAAGAGCCAATGTAAAACATTTGGTTTAAGTAAATTGACATTTTTTTTGTTTTTATTTATCTTAAATTATATTTTATTTTTTAATTATTTAATTAGCATATTAAATTATTATAATATTTATATATAATTTTATTTATTAAAAATATTTGACTATATCTTATATTAAAATAAAAATATAATAAAAACTATATATAAACTGACAATAACATTAAACTGACAATAGCATTATTATAAGATGTGCTTTTTTTAGCATAATCAATATTTTTTGTGTTATTGTTTAAAAATTTATATTTTAAATAAAAATAATTAATTTTTAAAATTTTTTTTATTATTTAATTTGAAACCGAAGAATATTTGATGGTCTATTTGTAATTTCATTATGTATTACAAATATGCTTGATATGTCTATTTATTACTTCTTTAATTTCATTTTAAATGATATTTTAAATTAAAATATTTGACATTCAATAATATTAAGATAAAATTTTAACATTATTTATTAATTTATTTTATTTATTTAATGCTATTATTAATAAAATAAGGTATAAATATTAAAAAAATAAACTATTAATTAAGAGTAAATTAGTAATTTTATTTAGTTTCTTAATATATGTAAATTTTTTTAAAAAAATATTTAAAATGAAACAAAGATAGTAATAAATAATAATAATTTATATATAATATTAAAATAAATAACACAAGTATAATATTATGTCACGTGTCTTGATACTAATTTTTAAAATATTAAATTAAATTATTATTTATTAGAATATGTAATTAATTAATTACTATATATTTTTATTTAGAAAGTTTAAATAAGATTAAAATGTCCTATTTAATATTAATAATTATTATTTATTATCTAATTTTGTTATTATAATTTAATTTTTTAAATAATTAACATGATATTTATCTAATTTTTACCTAATAATTAGTTATTTATCTAATAATGTAAATTAAATTTTAAAATATTAAATTTATTATTATTTGAAAATTTTAAATAGGATTATGATATATGATAATAATTAGTTATCATATATTATATATTATACTTATTATATTAGTTGTCTTATACTGCTCATAACTTTTATCATATGCTTAAGAAAATATTTTATAAATTCTCCCCCTTCTTTTTTATCATTCTCTGCTTTTTCAAGTATTTAGTTTCTTTATTATTAAAAATTAATATATTTTTCTTCATTCATATTCAAAGCATCATATAAATAATAAGAAGTGTTCTATATGCAATTAATCTATGTTTTAAATTTTCAACACAGTTCATAAATTATTTAAAAATATAACTTGAAAAGGTAAATAATTTATCTTTTTATTTCAAGATTATGCTATTGCATGAGTATGTTCTTTATTCGTTACAATATGTATACACATTTTATTTTTGTAAATGTCAATAATATGATCTTTTAGACAATTTATTTTCTTGTCGATTTGTTAAAAAAATTTAAAATATTAAAATTATAATAATTGGTATATGTAATGTATTAAATTTCAATAATGCTAATTCTATAAATAATATTGAGATAGTGATTCTATATAAAAAAAGTACTATTATTGTATATATACAGTCTTTTTTGACGAAAATACATAAACACTTTCATAAATTATGATTATTTTAATTCTCATAAAATATTATAATATTTAGTTTGTACTATATTTATTAATAAATTTAAATCAATTACTAAATAAAAAATATTTATAATTATTAATTATTATATTTTTCATTTAAAATTATTATGGAGTTTTGAAATTATTGTATATATATATATTAATTAAAAATACTTATAACATCACGTATTATAATAATAATAATAATAATAATAATAATAATAAGAATAAGAATAAGAATAACATTATCATCTCTCAAGAGCGGCAGAGGTCACTGAAATTGCTTCGTCTCGAAGAAGCAACAGAAGGTCAAAAACATAAAAGCAAAGGCAAAAAAAGTCCGTTCATGAGCTTTAGTAGGTCCAACACTAATACCCCATTATTACCCGCCAATTCTTATAGGACGAAACGGCCCAGACTGTCATGCTCTGTCATTTCCGGAAACGATCTTCCGTACAATGCCACGTGTCAACAACTAGCCATTCTGACATCGAAACGTGTCCTTAAGAATTGCATCGTTTGGACCAGTTAAACGTTGCTTTCATCAGACAGTAAGTCGGCGGCTGCGGAGCGTCGTTGTCGGCTTCTCTCTCCCCTTGGGGGCCAACGCCGGCTTCTTTTTTCTAGTGTTTACCGTTTCACAGAAACCAAAATTGACCTTTTTTAGCATTCGGAGTTAAACTTCGATTTCTTTTTTGGCTTCTGTGTGGATGTTAACCGTTGGATTTTAACCGAGTGCGTGGGAATATGTTCGAGGTTTACGAGGGTTTTAAAAATTGGTTAAACGAAGTATCTGTTATAGTCTGATCACTGGTTCTGAACCCCGACATTTGTGTTCATACATGCGAATTGTGAAGGGATGAGATATCAGCTTCAAAGTCTATAACGCCCCTATCATTTTCTATAATTACACTTTGCCATCACTCGCTTCAGATTCCCAATTACTTTCTAGTAGTTTGCTCTGTATAATACCAATGTTTCAAAAACTACAAATTAACTCTAATCAATATCGGCGAAAGTTATATATAATTATCCATTACATAAAATATAAATTTGAATACAAATTTTTATTTTTAATTAATACAACTCTTTTGCTATTTGTGTATTTATTCTAAATACTCTATCTATCCCAAATTTATATATATAGTATTCTTTTTTTATTTATTTTAAATTACAACTCACTATTTTAATAAATTAATCCCATAAATTAAATTTATATTATATTCATATTTAATATTATTTATTAAAAATATTTAATGAATATATTTCATATTAAAATGAGAATATAATATAAAAAATATATTTCAATATTTTTAATGAAATTAACTATTTTCTTAATTGCATTAAAAATGTTTTTTCTAATTTTTATAAAATGAAAAAGGCATTTATTAATTTAGAAATAATAAAATATAGTGTAAAATTTTCAAAAAAATGTAAAAATTATTTTCAAAATCATGAGTTGTTGATTATAAGGTATGAAGATGCTTGAAAAAAAGAGAGTATAAAGCATGGAGTATATTAACCCAAATTACTTAACATTCTTCACAAATCATAACAAAGTATTATCCATATAATTATAGACATATGTCATTATCAGTTTTATTTTGGAGAAAAGAGGCAGTGTCAATATCGTCATGTACTCTGGATTTCGTTGAAAAGTGAAAACTGAAAAGTGAAAAAGTGATTAATCATAGGAGTGGGTGTTTTCTACTCCAAAACCCAATCAATAAGAAAAGGCTATTTTAGTAATTATAATACAACTCTCTGCAACAAAACCACACAACAGCAAGCAACACAGACTCAATAGTACTGAAGTATACAGGACATGCCTAATGACCCCCAACTACCCGTAAACTCTCCTGCTCCGATACTCTTTTTTCTTCCTCCATTCCGTAACTAATTCCATTTTCACCATACCCATTAACTCAAAATCACTCCTTTCTGCTTCTTCTTCTTTCAATCTCCTAAAAGAAACCTAATCAATGGCTCCATTGTTCCCGTTTTCTCCACCTTTTCTTCTCGTTTTCCTTATGACTCTCTTATCTTCTTTTGCCTTTTCACACCAACAACCGCTTCTCAACTCGGCTGAGCAAGATTCAGTCTACGAAGTTCTCTCCTCCATTAACTCCGACATTCCTTGGCGTACTCTTTTCCCAGATGACCTATGCCTCTCTGCTCCTCACGGTGTCGTTTGTGATTACTTTATTGAACTACCCAACTCACAAAATGTTACTAGTTCGACTCCTTATAATCTTCAGTCTGCTCATATCACAGAGCTTAATTTTGGGTATGTCTCTGATTATTCACCAAACCCACCTTGTTCTCCGAATGCTACTCTCAGTCCTCTTCTATTCACCTCTTTTAAGTACCTTCGCAAACTGTTTTTTTACAAGTGTTTTACTGAAACTCCTGTTTCGTTACCTGATGTTTCATTGATGAGTTTGGGGGGCAATCTTGAGGAGCTAGTTTTTATTGAAAACCCAGCTTTGGTTGGGTCTTTTAATGGCATTATTGGTAATTTTACAAACTTAAGAAGGCTAGTTTTGACTGGAAATGGTGTTTATGGAAATATTCCTGATGGGATTGGGAATTTGGTGAAGATTGAAGAAACTACACTTTCAAGAAACCAGTTAAATGGTAGGGTTCCATTGAGTCTAGCCAAGTTGAAGAAGCTGAGAGTTTTAGATTTGAGTCATAATCACTTTGACGGAAATGTCCCTGAATCTATTGGTAATTTACCTCAGATATTGAAGCTTGATTTGAGCTTTAATGGGTTTTTTGGTAAAATTCCAAATAGCTTGGTTAATTTACAGAAATTGGAGTTTTTAGACCTGAGTTTTAACAAGTTTGGTAATTTTGGAGTTCCTCTGTTTTTAGGAGAAATGTCTGCATTGAGAGAAGTTTATTTGAGTGGAAATTTACTAGAAGGACATATCCCAGAAATATGGGGAAAGCTTGGGAGTATTTCAGGAATTGGATTTTCCAATATGGGTCTAGTTGGGAAAATCCCAGCTTCCATGGGCGTATACCTTAGAAACTTGTGTTATCTGAGGCTTGATAACAACAATCTTGAAGGGGAAGTGCCAGAAGAATTAGGGTTTTTGGAGTTTGTCAATGAAATCAATTTGGAAAACAACAACTTAAGTGGTAGACTTCCATTCTCTGCTAAATTTGCTGCAAAAGTTGGTGAAAAATTGAACTTAAAAGGTAATTCAAGACTCTGTGTTGATCATCAAGATTTTGGGTCTGGTAAAAATCAGGACAGCAACTTGGGGAATTTGAAGCTATGCAACAAATCAAGAATTCTAAATCCTGCCATTCTCAAAGAGAGTGATTCTGTTATTTCTTCATCACCAATGCTGCAGGTGTTATCTTGTTATTATGAGTTGCTGATTTTGGGTTTTAGCTTTTCTTTATTTTGGTAATTTGCTCAAGAGAAAATGACAATGGCTAACAGAAAACAGAAGGTTATATACTTTTTAACTTTGGATAGGAAATTTTTGGGGTTTAGATTATGAAATGATGGGATTAAGACAAACAAATATGTAATTATGGGTTTTTTTTTTAATGAATATCAAAAAAAGCATATACTGCATTAACTAACGTTTGCTTTTAATTAGATTCATTGAGTTTAAATGGTATTATTTGTTTATATAATTGCTTAAAACTGTTTTTTTGGATTATAGCTCTCTCAAAAATTGGTTTAATTATTGTGAATTATTTGTGTGACATGACAAGTAGTCCAATGTCCATCTTATATTTTAAGAATTATGGAATTATAAAACATTAAAGGCTTAAGATTTCAAATTTTAAAAAAGAAAAAAAAAAGTGGATTGAAATTAATATGGATGCAATTACAGATTTTACAGTAGCAAATTGATAACCAGCCCGCAATTTTGGTAGAGTAGGATAAAGGTATCTTTATATGTAATCATTAGCTTTTCCATGAAAAAAAATTAGCAACACTTTTACACTGGTTTTCTTCGACAATGTCAGATATATGAATAATTCAATAATTGATATCATTTAATATTTAGGTGAACCACAAACTTTCATAATATACAAATATATATAACATTTTTCTATGATACAGTTTTCTAATACATATATGCAAATATATATATTTATAATATACATTTTTCTATGATAATGATGATAATCACATTTACATTGTTGATAGATTAATAACTTTGAATATACTTCTAAGCTGAAAAATATGGTAAGATTAACCATATATGCCTCTTTACAAGAACAAAAAAATTATAAAAAAAAAATTGATTTGGTACCAATAACTGTATTGTATGTCCATATACGAATCAAGCAAAATGCTCCATGAAAGAAAAGAAAAGAAAAGGAGAAGAAAAGTGATGAACTCTCTCTTGGGGTTCAGCTAAAGATTCTAGCTAAAAAAAAATTGAAGAAAAAATTGAATTACACACACCAAATTGTCTAAGAAACTTCAGTTAATCTTTTTGCATCATCTTCTTCTAAAGCACTTAAAACAGAAGCAGTGTCACAGTCAATGCTAAGAGATTTGGAAACCGAACCAGACTCAGAATCTGCATCCGAAGATTTTTCTTTGGATCGAGAAGATTTTCCAGAAGAATCTTTTGATTTCTTTCTCCGAGCTTTTTTGGGTAAATCAGATGATGATGGGTTGGACGACGAAGAGTCACCGTCTTTTGCGTCCTTTTGTCGGCTTGATGATGATTTGCCGCCATCGACGCTCAGCTCTTTTGTTCCACTTCTTGATGATTTCCTTGATTTCTTTTCTGATTTTTCTGAATGTTTCTTCTCCGATTTTTCCTTAGTCAAAGAGTCACCTGCTCCACCAGTCAACGATGAATGCCGTCTTGATGATCTTGGCAATTCCGGCAAGTCCCTGTCCCTTGATGTTTGTGATCCCCTTGAAACTCTTTGGCCAATTGTATCTACCATTTTCATACATTACTCATTAACATTCAAATGATTAATTATTCATAAACATTAAATTTCATCAAACATTGTTAAGAAAAATTGCTTGGAATTCTCTGAAAACCCTTTGATTATAACATCATTTTGAAAATCAATCATCATACCTTCAGAAACCCATTTAGCTGCATCATCTTTTGTTTCTCCATTTGCTTTTGCTTCTCCATTAGCTTTAGCTTCTCCATTAGATTCAGGAGCTTTAAACTCATTCATCTACATTCAAATAATTAAAAGAGTGAAAAATCATTTTCAGACCTAAATAATTTCAAATTTATATTCCAAGAAAATATTAATGATTACCCAGCTTGGAGAATTCACTGAAGGACCATCCCATCCTATGTGGGCAACATGCTTTACGTCTGTAGGAAATCCAATCTGCATTTCTGGTTCTTTTTCATTGTCTGCAATATATAAACTTATAAATACTCCATAGCTATGAAAACAAGAAATGAAATAATTCGAAAAAAAAAAAGAATAGACGATTAAGCTCAATTTCTTACCAAAAATTTGAGAAATGTATCTTAGGCCTTTTAAAAGGCCCTTCATCTTGTTGTTTGACATTGTAATAGCGAAATGATGAATATAAACTTGGATTTATGAACTCAGTTTTTTGTTTTCTTTAATTAGTATGCTTTTGGGAGTGGAAAGAATTGATAAGTTGAAGTGCTTTAATTTCTGAAATACAGAAAACAAGAAGAAAGTAATGTTTGGTTGGTTAGAAACATTAGTACTACAAAATAAATTTTCCTTCAATTGATGAATGAAAAATCATAATTTTTTTAAAAAAAAACCTGTCTTGTTAATGCAGCCTTGAATTAATTCAAAACACATTTCTTGATATAAACTGAACAAATTTCATTAATTATTATTGTTATTCTTTTTGGGTTAAGAATTTTGAATTCTTGAAGGGGAAATGAAATTCAGAAAAATTAAGATAAAAAACATGCACTTATTTTTGACAAATGTGTAAAAAAAAATTAGATGGTGATGAGAAAAGGGATGAACTAGAAGGAAAATTTGTTGTTTAAAGCAAAAATTACGTTAATTTGATGGCCATTAATTAAAATCCATAAATGGATCAAAGTTTTTAGTTGTACTCTTCAATGCCTAAAATTAGTTAAAGTTTTTTAACAGGATTTTTCTAATTATATTTTGATGTCTCTGCTTGTTTACTACTCTGATAAAAAAAATAAATGAATAATGCTATTATTATAAGATACTATTTAATTATTTTTATTTTATAAATTTCTTGATTAGATTATATAATGGGAAAGCAAATCGTCCATAAAAAAAAAACCTTTTTTCATAGTGTTCCAAATAGCATGAAAATTAAGAATGTTGTTACGTAATAATATGATACTAACAATGTCTTAAAGAAGGATTATAAAGAATTCAGCATTTACTTACAGCTAAACAAGACTAGGGAGTTTAATTCTTTCAAGTTTTAAGCAACTAATAAGTACTTTCTTTCTTGTCTTTATTATGTTTGGTACATCACATAAATTGAGCATCATAATATGCAACTACCATATTACTCATAATTGACTTCTACTTCCTAGTTAAGTTTCCTCTTTTCTTTTGTGAAGTCTTCTCCCTCTTTCTATAGAGATTTTGACTTTTTTTTTTCTTTTTCTTAAATTCAAGGTTGCAGTTGATCTTTTGGTCGTTGGTAGCCTAGATCTTTCAATCTTCTTCTTTTTTTGGGTAGATTTGGATAATTTTGTGCTTCAATGATGATTTTTGTTTTATCACCCCAGCGTTGGCCTATTTTAAGCCCTCTGGAGCTTTTGTGACTTGTTTTTGTGCAAAGGGTAAAGCACATGGTTACAGCACGTATAGAAGCTTTCCAATTTCTATATCCATGGGAGTTATTTATTGTGATCCTCACCACCCAAAAGTTTCGATGATATATCATTATTATTATTTCTTCGTTTTCTTATTAGTAAATAAATATTAATAATATATTATTACTATTTATTAAATATTTAATAAATATATCCCGTATTAAAATAAAAATATAATAAAAAATACATATAAAATAATATTTATTTTTTTTAATTTTTATGAAATGAAAGTATGTCTTTCTGTTCGAGACAAAAAGGGAATTACTATTATGATCAATAATAGTATTGATCATTCATAATGCAAATGCAAAAGGAAAATAGCAATGGATAACAATCTAAATTCATTCAAATCATGGAATCATGCAATATATATATATATATATATTATAATGGTTGTTTTCTTGTAGTTATATTAAGAATAGTCCAAGTACAAGCAGTACGGGAAAAAAAAAAGGTAACCAAGGGCAATTGATGATCAAGCTTTGCCTCTTTTTCCCCCCTTTTTCCTACTTTCTGAGTAACCAAACATGCAACACAGAAAGCAGGGGTTTGTCAACAGAATGACAGAACGTTGGGTCGTTTACTGAACAACTCGTGTCGTCTGACTTAACTATGTGTCATCTGGTTGGAGGCAAGTGTGTCGTCTGTCATTCAACTGCAACCTATTCTATTATCAAAATAAAAGATATATCTATCAGCAGAATAAAAAACGACAATAATTTATGATAGCCGTTTAAGAAAAACGACTTGTAGTTTGTTCCTTTGAGTTCTGAGTTTTCCCATGTCCGCTGGCTGGTTGATAAAATGAAGATCATCAAGCTTATAAAATCCAAAATAAACAAACAATTAAACGACAGACTGTATATCTGTAGGGTGATTAAGAATGAAGCTTATTCAACTTAGCAGCAATGGCAGCCCTCAAGCTTTCATTTCATCCAGTCCAACACTAGCCTGCAAGGAAGTTGAATATCACTCGTATAAAAGAGAAAATAGAGAATACTTTAATTTCAAAACTAATTAAAAAAAAATAAAAAAGAAGCTGAGTACATGAATACTCCGGTAATCTGTAATGCATAGGTCCAAAAAAAGATCGAACTCCATGAAGTCCAGTGGCGAAACTACCATGAGGTCGTATGTGATCATACGACCCCCTCACAGGTAGCCAGAAGAGGAGGCCATAGGTGGTGCAAAACTCAGCCCCCACAGACGTTCACAGCGAGATGTTGAAGAACTCTTCGCTGCAAATAAAATTTATTTTTTTTCACTGCAAATAAATGCGTCGTTTCGTAAGGGACGCATTTATTTATTTTTTTTAATTTAGCCCTTATCAAAACGCATTTATTTTTTTTAATTTACCCTCCACAATCAAACACTAATCCTATGTGGTTAAAATAATACCAAATTACGAGAGTAAAATGGTTGAAAATTCTAACTGACATGCCTGCTTTCTATCTACCAGTTCTAGAGAAGACAATGTTTTCGGTGATTTATGAAGTGAATTGCAGTATTTGTTCACATCCAGGTCAAAATCTGTGCATATTCCTATCTAAATAGGGAGGTAAATGAGAGGAAATTTATTGAATTACAATTTTATTTTCATTTAATTTTTCATTCAGAAAACAACGTCGTCTCCATTTGTTTCCAAACCCATATCCAAATATGATAAAGAAAAAACTTTCCTCTTTCTTATTATTTTCCCCTTCTATTTTCCTTCCATTATTTTCTTCCTTCCGCGCTCTTCCCAAACATACTGTCATTTTTCAGGGGGATATAAAGACAGATACTGGAGAAGATCAATCTGGCAATGTTTTACTGACTTTAATCATTGTTTTGCACCATAATTTATGGTTTGATAGCCTCCTACATTTATAAAAATAATGTCCTTTGCGGGATCACCTATAAAAACTCATTAAAAGAGGAAGTCAAAACCCAATGATAGATTAGCCATCTTCATGCCAGGCTGTACGGAGTTATGCTTATACTTGAGTGTTTCAACAACCTTAATCTTATAATGCCATTATCTAAACTTAAATAAGAAATTAAATTCAACCTTCTGACTTCTCATTTGCAAATTAAAGAATGCGGGCACAAAGTTAATAGAGAGGAAAATTGACTATTTTATGTAACTATATGCCACTTTGCAGTTGTGGACAACAGCCAACCTATGACTTTGAGCATTTTAGGCACCAGCCGTCCAGCTTGATCACATAATACAGATGAACAGATGACTGCCTAAACATATAATTTTGGCAAAATCATGGTGGATTCATAGTATGAAGATATTTTTCAAAATTAACTTAACCAAGTATAAATGACATGAAAGATAAAACGGAGGATAAAATGCATAAAATGATAAAACAGGCACAAAATCAAAGGTAAACTCAATATGCCAATAGCTAGTGCTATAAATCATAGCAGCAGTAAACTTAATGGCCAAAAAGATGACTCATAATTGCCAAAGCTGAGCAATAAAACATTAAAACAAGTTTGAAATGGAGATGTTGCTGGCAATATCCATGACTTTGAACTCCCATCATAAAATATATAGGAAAAGAACAAGTGCTTACCTTGTCACTCTTCCACTGTTGCCAGTATCCATCTTTCTAAACAATGCAGAGCAGAAGAAAGATGGCAGCTTGCAAACTTCCTTCACAACATATCTAAATTCTAGATGACAAAAAAAAAACAAATATTAACTTGACAGGTGCTTTATCCCTTCTTTTCTCCTCTATCTTGGCACACCAAGGATATTAAATTAAAAGTAAATCAACAAAACCAATAATAAAGAAAAATAATAAACCATAGATGAACAAGATAGATATAAATTCGTTATGGTTCTGACCATCTATCTGCAATCCATCGGGATGATTGCTGTAGAAGTGATAAATTCTAGACAGACATTGATCTTTCAGTTCATTTGCTGGTGGACGGCCATTTTGAAAATAAAACTACAAGCACATAAACGTGTAAACAATGTGAGAACATAATACTTAAACTAGGGAGAAGTTGAAATTTATAAATTTTCAATTCAACAATTGAATCTCAATTATGATGGTATCTTACAACAGAAGCTGTCAGGAGTAGGTGAAACCTGAGGTATGACTTCTCGTATTGGTTCACTAACTAATTTTAATGGAGAACCCAAAGAAGAAGGGCTTGTCTTCTGTTTCGACGTGCGTGGAGAACCAGATGAACTTATTGGTGAAAGTGGAGGTGTACTGCCAGCAGAAAACATGGAAGGTAATGAATTTCCCCCACCAAAACTTGCATTGACAGAGATCCCAAAGACAATAATAGGATTGCCAACTTGAGCATCACCAATTAAGGATTTCACCTACACTCAATTGTACACATTTTAGCATAATTTCCTATAAAGCAAACTCTAATACATTGGCCAAAACATTAGTAAAATGAAGTGGATTCCAGAAAATGGGTGAAAATTGCAAGTCGTTGCCTCAAATTAATGGCCGAAATACAGTAGTGTTGAATTGATAAACAAGGCTATTGCACCAAAGGAGTATCCCAGCTTCAAGCCTGGATAAGAGATGGGAGAAATGGAACACAAATATCAGGGGCGGGAAGGAGTCAAACAAGGAGCTGGGGCTGGGCCATGGTTACAGACACAAGGAAAACACTCATGAAGTGTGCTGAAAATGACATTACAGCTGAATTGACAACAGAGGAAGAAAAAGATAAACCAAAAAGTTACCGTCCTGCTAAATAAATTATGATCTTGAAAAAAAAAAGAGAACAGTTTAACACTGTAAACTAACCACTCAATCCAGTCAACCATGAATCATGGCATCATCGCCTACTTGTATACGGTATATCCCATTTCACAACTTATCAGCATAAGCTAACTATACCTTGAAATTAAGGAAACTAAGGAAAAAAAAATGAAACTACCAGTCGACTGGTATCTGGAAGCGAAAGCCACTGAGAGAACAACTCTTCGGCAAGCTGAGGACTAACTTTAAGAACAAATGGGGACACTTCTGGAAGCTGCAACAGCTCAGGGTCCAAATAAGGAGCATCAGCTCCACCACCCACTGCATCAATATCCATGATATACAATTATCCAAACCCTAGCTCTTCACTTCCTTAAATCATCTATTACAAGTCAAATCAGAATTTTCCCAAAACACGCACCATTAGTTCTCGCGCATGAGGAAGGAAAGTTAATTGTAGAACAAGAACCAGAGTGTACTACTCAAACCCCAAGCAAAGAACACCGTAAAAACTTCAATGCTTCATCGAAAAATGCTTCTTCTTCAGTCAAAACACAAAAACTCAAGTGAAGAGCTCAAAACCCGAGAAATTCTGACAAAATTATCAACAACACAAACTGCAACTTGAAGAAACAGTTGATAGAAAACAATTTCTTGAAAAAGAAAATAGTTGGCTAATAAATTGCAGCTCCGGTGATCGGAAAATCAAGAAAAAGCAGAGAACTAAGACGGTTTGAGTGTGGCTTTCTTTGTAGTTGCTATGAGAGTACGTAATTGTAAGAAAAAGAGAACGAGAAATATTAGTAATATATAGTAATACTAATAGCCATGGAAAAGGGAAGCAAAGGTTTGGGAAAAATGGAGACGACACTGCAACAGACAACACTTCACTTCACAGTTAAGCAGACTCGAGACTTGAAACACAGACAGCTTCCGTATTTTATACGAATTATATTCGTTCTACCTAGGGCTTATGCTGCTCTGCTGCCTTACGGCTATGCTTTTTAATATATATTTTTTAATAATTAAATTTAATCAATAATAAATAATAATACTTCTTACTAAAAAAATTGATAATTTTTAGAATTATTTTTAATTTATAAATAATAAAAATATGAATTGCAGCAATGAATTTCTAATTAATTTTGCACCTGGATTGTGATGTATAAATAATTGTTACGAATTTCAAATTTATAAGTATATACTACAAATTCCAAAAGTAATTTTACAGAAATTTTAAATCTGAAAATTACTCAATTTTTATTACCAAATGTATCAGTTTATTAATGATTTGAACAAGGAAAAAAATAATTAAAAGAAAAATATTAACTTAAATTTTTAACACTTTTTAACTTGTATAAAATGTCAAAATCGTGTTGTATGTTAGGATCCAACTGAGTCAAATCAATTGTACTCGCGATTCGTTCGAGTCACTCGAACTCCTATATAAATATGACGGAGTGGAATATTTTAATTCGGGAAAAGCCACGACAGATACAGGGCAATTTCTCTCAATTTTCGAACCAAAAACAAAAAATTTTATGTGCATCTCCATCTCTCCTTAGCAGACTCTCTCAACTGTATTGCTCATAACAAATTCCAGTTCTAAAAGAATGAACCTTTTCAACAAGAAACCCAATCCCAAAGGTTTGATTCTCTCTTTGAATCTGCCATTTTTTATCTGATTATGTAATTTTTTTTTGTCGATTTTGTTCCTAATCGTTACTCCAAAAATTCGAAATTTTTTACTCGCGTTTATCGATCTTTTTGGATTTCATTTGACTATTCGTTTTTGCTAAACATATTCCTTATTTTCTTTTTGTATGTTTTATTAATTTTGATTGCAGAGGCTCTTCGAGAAAGTAAACGAGAAATGCAACATGCTACCCGAGGTTGATTTTTTATTTTTCTTTTTGTAGTTTTTAGCTTATTTAATTTTCAGCATTTGAATTACAAAACCCTTGATCTATCTCTCTGTGTTTTGAGCTTATATAAATTGTCATTACTTGTTAACATTATCATCTAGCAATTTTAACAATTTATCCATCACATGTATATGGAAGGGTATTTAATTTTAATTATTTGGCAAAATTATCAATCTGGTGGAGTGGTTAGAATCAAGGACTTACATTGGCTCTTACTCTGAAATGTGCAAACTGGGTAAGAGGTGCATCCAAAAAATAAAACTGCTTCCTTAAGGAATTACTCATGCAAAGTGAGTAATTAGAAGATGGTTTATCACTAGTTCCTTTTTATTTGTGTACTTGAAGAAGTGATCTTCTTTGTTCTTGTCTAAGAAACCTAGACTTCATTAGAGGATCTAAGCATGTACTTAGTTTCTCTCATGGTCGATTAGTTATGTCGAACTGCACATAAAAATATAGAGAAAATACATTTGTCTAGTCATTGCTCTAGCTTATATATTGTGCATTCGCCAAGTCTTCTTTCAAGCTCTTCTTTTCATTGTGGATCACCTTATGTGGAGAGCTCTCCTCTTGATTATTCATTTTAGATCTGAAGCAACTGTTTTGATACTCATATTGATGTTTTTGCTGGCTTTTCATTCAGGTATAGAGAAGGAAATTGGGGCTCTTCAATTAGAGGTATGTCAATAGTTTTCATTGACAATCAATTTTGAATCTTTTGCCATTAGATCTAACAGGTTTGTTGTCTTCTCAGGAAAAGAAGCTTGTTGCGTAAATAAAAAAAACTGCTAAGACAGGGAATGAGGTATATTACGTTTTTTTATTTGAGTTGGATTTTTGCCAATTCTAGGAAATGTGTTGCTTTGGCAGATAATCGTTCTTAACTTTTCAAGAGTATTTCTGGTTAGCGTTGAAAAGAACCATTTTTAGTGAATGTTAAGGCTACTTGATATTATAAAGTATTATAAACTTGCTGCTGCAAGTTCTGGCTTTCCAATTTTTATTGTGTTGTTTATACTTTGTAATTTCTATAAATTTAATTCAAGTTCAATGATTTTCTGTTTTGAATTAGCTATATCCTTTATAGGACTGAGCAAGTGCCTAGCTTTGTTTCCTTTTATGCTTTAATTTTTATGTCCATTAATATGGTGCTTTTCAGTTTAGTTTGTTTTGCATATTTAATAAAGTAAACCCTTTTATTTTCTTTGCCTTAGTCCTATTTAGAGATCCAAGACCAATTAGAGATGAAAGGGGGACTAGTAATTCTTGCAAATTAATGCAATACTTTCAATTTGATAGAGATATTTTACCTGAATGTTTCAAAAGCACTGAAGTTTACATGACAAATTGATAATTTTCTTATTCTGGGAACCTAATTGCAATTATCTAGAACTCTCTTTGCCCTTTTCCTTCATTGCATTCAAATATAATTTCCTGATAGGATTTTGTAAAATTCACTTGCCTTCTAATTCAGCAATTCCTACTTTCCTACTTCCACAAAAATGAAACTACACACCCACAAACACTCAGTGTATTGGTCCTGCCACATATTTCCTGCAATGAAACTTTCTAATGCGTCTTTTTCTTTTCTTTTTATTTTTCCCTTAATGTTCTTTGAAGATCTTTTTTTTTATATGCATTATTCAGGCAGCAACTAAAATTATAGCCCGCCAACTAGTCAGGTTTAGACAACAAATAGCGAACTTACAAGGTAGTCGGGCTCAACTGAGAGGCATAGCAACTCATACACAGGTATTCTAAGTGCACATATATTAGAGACAATCTCCTTTCCTTGCCTCTTTTTTCTTTTTGCTGCATGTGCAATCTGCTCTTAACAATATTTTATCCCTTCATGCAGGCAATGCATGCCCAATCTTCAGTTGCTAATGGTTTGAAAGGTGCCATAAAGGCAATGTCATCCATGAATAAGGTATGTAATTAATATAAGATTGGATACCAAATGAATATTTGGATGTTTCACTGTGCAAGAGTGGATGCTGATTATGAGCTGTATTATGAAAGCAGTCTCATTATGATTTTGCCTCAATTTTTCTTAGTATTAATTTGTTACCATATGAAGTAAAACCTAAAATTATATAATTCAGCATTTTATTTTATTTTATTTTTGCTAACTGTAGTATCTGTTAATGGCTGATATGTTTTATTTTGCAGCAAATGGCTCCTACAAAGCAAGCAAAGGTTATAAGGGAATTTCAAAAGCAGTCAGCGCAAATGGATATGACTGTAAGATCATGATTCTACTGGAGAATAATTTAACATGGAAAATAGATTCTACCTTGTCCTTTGTGTTCTATATTTTTGATATTTATTTGTTTTAAACTTTTGCATGTAGACTGAAATGATGTCAGAAGCCATACATGATGCCTTGGATGATGATGAGGCTGAGGAGGAGACTGACGAGTTGACAAATCAAGTTTGCTACTTTACTTCATTGCTGTTCTTCTTTAATTCAGTTTATACTTACTATGATCATAATGATGCTTTGTGAAGCTTTTCCATAAATGAGATACTGGAGTCATTTAATTCAGTATTACTATCAAGGATGAAGTTTGTATGCCTGTGCATTTGTGCATGGCTTGGAATTAGTAATGACTCGAAAACATCAAGTGTCTCTTGTTGTTGTGGTAGAACTGGAAAACTTGATATCCCTGTGAATTGCTTTTGATGGACTTCAGAGCAGAAAATGATTACATTTTCTTTTTAACTCATGGCAGGTGCTGGATGTAATTGGTGTTTATGTTGCCTCACTGGTTAGTGACAACAGTAATTTCATTTTTGAAATTTGTTTTCAGTTGGTTAAGAATTATTCCCTCCTGTAATAACTGGCTTGAGTTGAAATTCGACAGTTGTCAACTGCACCAAAAGGGGAAACAAAAAGAGCATGTCAGCAGGTATTCTTCTTTGTTGTTTTATTGACCAGGATGAAACGTGTTTACACTAACAAATTTAACACTGGCCTACATGCCACCTTACATATCTCATATTCAAGGATTGGTCATGGGCTCATACCCAGTCTTTTGGCGAGGAGGGTTATTAACCATGTAGCATTTCTAACTGAGACTAAAGTAGTTCAATTACAGAAAAGAATGCAAATCTAGAGTCATCTTTAATTCCTTTCTTGCAGTTCGGGCGTTGATGAACTGGAGAAGAGGTTGGCAGCTCTGAGAAACCCTTAAGATAATGACGCAATTCCTTTTTTCTTTTTTTATCCTAATGATCAAATCTCCGCTGCATAAGTTGATTCGCCATAGTGATTTGTATTGTAAATATATTTTTTTCTTCATCCATGTTTCCTTGGATATGTTTAACTTGTATTTTGGCACTTCCGGGAACGTATTTGATTGGATCAGTTTGTCTTGTGCTTATTTGTGATCTGAAGAGATTCGGAGTCAAGAATCAGAGTTAAGCGCTAATAATCTGATTAGTAGATAAAGAAACTTCTTTGGTGATCGGAAAAGATTAACATGACATCGGCATTGAGATAACACCGACCAATGCCGAGGATGGGAAATGAATCATTTTACTGTGCTTTTTCTTTTCATATTTATGCAAGGGGAAGGAAATGAGATGGTTTCTTTACTAATAAAAAAAAAAAAAGAGCTATTCAAAACATCCCTATATCCTCGTGCACTTGCAAAGAAACTGAAGCTGTGCGCCAAGTTCTTGATAACAAAAATAATGATGGCTTTTATCGCTACCACAATATTTGAGTTCAATTCATTTTATACATACAAATAGCAATCGATTATTCATAATCTATATTTTCATGTTAAAGCTTACGCCTAGCACCCTTCTTTTTTTTCAGATCATTCATTCTTAAAACTAACAGAACAAAAGCACTCGACAATTTCTAATAGAACTACATTTCCATAGCAACAGCAGTACACAATCCAGCTAGACTTGCAGCAGCAGATACAACCCAAAGGAGAGCACGAATGAGCTTAACATCTCAAGTCTTATAAAAGAAAGTTCCGTACATGATCCTCTTGGATGTTTCTAAAACAAGTTACGCGAGTTGGAATGAAATGACCCGAGGAAAAAAAATAGGAATGCAGGAACAAAAGGGTAAATGTTTTTCTCAGTGAAATTGTCGGTAACGGCAATGATAAAGGGATATCCCATTTACAATAGCAAGATTATAAATTCCAAGATTGTTCGATGTGGAAGAGAGTTTACATGGGTGCTTAAGCATCTTTACCAACATCAAATTCTCTCGTCACTTTCTGATTGAGAGGAGTTCAAAGCTCTGAAAAGTGTCCTCACGAGCGCCAGCACCTTTAGAAGCCACTACACGAGATGGTTTAGGATCATACCCAGGTTGTATTCTTTGTGAAGAAGTCAGACGGCTACTGCTCGAGTGTAATCTGCTAGTGCGACTGTCACTAGGTTCACCAGAGGAACTCGGCCTACTACTTGAGGCAACAGCTTTTCTTGTGTTGCTACCATAACGAGAAGAACTGCGCCCTTTCTCTGGCTCAGGTTGCTGCATATGCTAGCCAAAGAAGGCCTTCAGTAAGTATATATTTTTTTAAAGCGAATTGGAAGAAATCCAATGCATGATTACTACTGCTATGACTAGAACATAAAGATATATAAAGCACAAAAATTGAAAAAGCAGACTGTGCTACTGTAATATACCAAAGCAAATGAGACTAGACATTACAGGTTTAAGTCTAAATATCAAAAAAATCAAAATTGTCCATGGGGAGGAAAACCTCCTTTCTAACATTTCCTTCTGTTTCTATTTTTGCTCTTTTCAGCAGCGGAAAGAAATGATAAATAGAAACAGCTTAAATTCAAAACTAACAGCATAAATTCAAAACTAACAGCTTAAATTCAAAACTAACTTAAAGAATCAAAGTCTTGGATGCTACTGAAAATATCAAGGGAAAATTAATAAACAATGCATGAGCAGGAAGATGAAAATATCTTTATCTACAAGATCTACTTGCTTAGTGTTTAAAATCAATGAAACACTTAGAAAGATGGGTCTCAAGCCTGAACTAATGCAAAAAATCAGACAAATAGGTTGCTTGCTCCTCTTGTTCTCTAATACTCTTATTGTGACTTGTCATTTACTTACTTAAAATAACATTATCCATTGTGGACTTCATACGACAGAACATATTGGTAATGAACCAGTTACTAATTTCTTCAATCTTATTGGCTCAAAAACACAAGATATCACTTGCCAATTAGAATTTCAACAAGATCAGACAAATGATTTTTGGTAGTTGCTCTAGCAATTAACTGCATTAGGATGAGCTTACATTATCTGAAGACCTGTTTCTGGAACTGTCAAGTGGACTAGAGCCAGAGACCTTTCTTGTAGAAAATGCTTCAACTGCACCTGACAATCTATCCCGAATCTCTTTCCCAACTGGATGGAAATATCGTATGACAGATATTAACCATTAAGGAATTATGAAAAATAAACAAGTCCAAGTCAAAAGAACGTGTGAATGTGTATGATACTAAGTAACATATTCCAAAAGTGTTGTCCATCTATGTAATCTGCAGGTCAGGGTTTATAATAGAGAAAAAGGCCATTTTGCCCATTTTCAAGCCTAGCATTCACATATAGTGAGAACTTACTAATTGAGGGCTCCATAAACTTTACACCAAATATAAAAAATCCTGTTTTATTTAGAGAATACCTGAGACCTTTTCTGCAGGTCTTTCCACAGATGGTCCCGCATGACCTGGTTTTGCATTGGAACTCTGAAAAGGGTCAAATCATAAAGTAAGTAACATGCTGGAGGGATAAAAACTTTGGCCAACCAGCTCATCAGCACTCACCCGCCCTCTTGAGCTGGAACTGATATGAGGGTATTTCAAAACCGTCCAGTCAAAAACATAGTCAAACTGATAACCTGCAAGAACAACCATGCCAAAATCCAAAGTATAAAACATCAACAAGTTAAAAATCTAATTAAAAAAACAAGATTGAATGCCAAAAATGTTGAATATGGACATAATTTTAAATAACTTAAACGAGAAAGTCCAGGGAATTCACCTTCTCGAATAAATAAATCTCGAAATAGCCTCTTCAAATATGAATAGTCTGGTTTGTCTTCAAACCGCAATGACCGGCAATAGTGGAAGTATGATACAAACTCAGATGGGTATGATTTACATAGCACCTGTTTTACATATGAACTTATATGATTGAGTCATCAACATGACAACAAGTACTACCTAGGTTGCCATGGAAAAAACAAAAAACAATGATTGTCCTAAGCTTGCCCAATGTTAGCCAGGCTTGGTTGCATATGAACCACAGAATGGAGAATAAAAAACATATATATTAACTGCGTTTACCAAATAAAACAAACCTGCATACAAATTTAAAAGGTGAATTACTAAAACTACACTGAGGCTTGCCATATTAGCAATTTTAGTCTTTATATTACTCGGTAAAAAAACATGACTTTGAAGGACTAAAGTGCTTTACAATATAAAAATTTAGGGTTTAAACTGAAATTAAATTTAAAAATTTTTGGGAAAAAAGTTTAGCGAACTTAAAATGTTTGGGACTTGAATGTAACTAATATTGAAAAGGTAGAGATGAAAGCGCATATCATGCCAAACCTTAAAAAGCAATTGGGATTGGAGATTAGTAATTTTCCTTAATATTCATGTACTGCACAAAGATTCAATGCTAAATTATTTAATGCAAAATATCGTCTATGCTGTACAGCACTTGAATCACAAGCATCTATAGCCAAGTCTGGACCTAAGACAAGCACAGTTGTTCAAGCTTGTATTTGCATAACTACCATTCCATTAGTTCTGTCCATTCAGATAATAAATGAAGACTTAAAACTTTGGATCTAGTAGGCAATCAGATTTTATAAGACCTCTAATTTAAACAAAATTGTGTTAAGATATCATACCTCTATGGGAGTTGAAACTTTCTTTTCACTGATTTTGTCATATTTTTGCTTCTTTGTACCAGCCTTTAATCCCTGCCAGGGAAGACTGCAACAAAGAAAATGTATAAAATAAATTAGGTAAAAATGCCACATGGACTAGTTAACATCAGGTAGAAAATTCCCAACCACAAAGACAAGGAGAGAAATGAATTGAGTTCATAGTAACTATATACTTTACCTTCCTCTTAGAAAATACATGAGGACATAACCAAGAGACTCCAAATCATCCCGTCTGCTTTGTTCTAACAGTGAGATAAGACCATTACAATCAAGTGATGCAAAAAAAAAAAAAAGATATGATTGACAATTTCCTATTAATAGATGGAAACTCATCATCACTCACCAACTCCAAGGTGAGTGTTGACACTTGCATAGCGAGCTGTGCCTGTGAGGTTCTTGTTCTCTCTGCAACCAAAAGCCTTATGAGTTTCCATAACAAAAACATCAAATTATCATCATAGCAGGAAACAATTTAAAAAATAAAAGAAACTAGGAGTACAGGATCTTTAGAAATGCGTGTATAATATATTCAGAAATGTGTGTGTGTGTGTGTGTGTGTGAGAGAGAGAGAGAGAGAGGAAGGGAAGAGGATTCAATGAGATATAGAAAAGTGGTAAGAGTAGGGTGGCCACCATCATATTATATCTCAGTTTACAATGATATGTAAACATGACATGGATATCCTTGTCATACAAGTAATATGTTATAACCAACAAGATTTAGGGAAAAGAGAGAGAGAGAGAGAGAGAGAGAGAGAGAGAGAGAGAGAGAATATGGAAGTGAGGGAAAGAGAAGATGTTCATTAGATTCATGCACTAAAACTAGGTATCACTAAAGAAGTTCTGCATCATCAAAACAACTACAAATAACTGGGAAAAATAAAAAAGAATTTCAAGAAAGGAAGACATGTAATGTCAAAAAGATTTTAAGCTTATAGTTTCAAGCCACTATTTAGACATGTTCCATAGTTATTCCAATATAAGTTCGTAAAGACATCTGCAGCTGCATGAATGTGTGCATGCACACAACTAATGCTTGTATTTTTTTTTATCCTTATTGTCAGTTACCACATCTAATTTTTAGTGGCAAGAGTGGAAATGGATCACATAGGAAGAGGAAAAAATATTTTAGCACATAAGGTAGAATAGATGGTAGAACTTGTGACATCATTTAGTAAAAATGAACTTCCAGTTCTTTAAAAAGAAATATAGAAACCTCAAAGATCTTAATCTATTAGATGTAATAATGTAAACAGAAATCTCTTTCATAGTAGAGATTTCAAGAAAGCTTTCCCATTAAGATAATGTGTTTGTCAGTCCACAGGAACACACCTGTCATTATCCTTTATAAACACTAAAGGGTGAACATATGATGCAAATCCAACGATACAACCACAAACCAAGATGATGCCAATGGTCCTTAACCTTTGTTCAACTTCAACAATATGCATAATGAAGCATATTTTAAAAATAATGAAGTTATCATCAGATAGTACTAAATGCGTTTTTGACAACACTATGAAGTTAGATTACAGTAACATGTGTCATGAAACCACGCCTCAGCTTCTCGGGCCTAACCTCTCAATATAGGTCACTGCCTTTCCCATATTAGCTTCATATCTAACTCCCAACTCAAATTTCAATGCATGTAAAAGAAAAATATACTATTCCAGCAACATTCTAAGGCAGACTTATTGAGATCTTACTTCATTTCATAATATGAAAGAGAGAAGAAATGCTTAAAATGCCATATTGATTTACATATCTCTTCCTCAAAGTGGAAAATCTTTAGAGCTAAATCAAGCCTCTGGCCTCTCCTAATGAAGGCAATGTTTAGGCCATAAGAATCATATCATACTCAAGATCATATAATTATATGCCACAATGAAATTACTCTACTGTGCATATACAGTGAATTACCTGTATGGGATGTGTTTGTGAGTCTGAAGATCCCTATACTTCTTTGCAAGGCCAAAATCAATGACATATACCTGTGACAATAATTCAAAACAAATATGAAGTACAAACAAGTTGAAAATATAATAGATATCTTATAACCAATCAAATTCTCTGAATGAGAAAATGTTTGTAGCAACATACAGTTGAACAGGGAGGGTGCTAAATATTACATCACAATGCAGTAAGATGCATACACCACACACTACAAAACAAACTGAACTACTAAGAGAAAATCACGTGCCAATTTTACCACAAAGTAAATATGATTTATGCATGCCATTTCTCATCGTGTTGCTTCAATCAGCTACAATTACTATACAAACGACATGTACTATGTCGCTTTCCAATATATCCCTCAATAGAGAATATTTATCAGCTAAAGGCATTTCACTCAAACATAAAAATGGTGAAATGATTAGACATGCTACCACAAGAAGCATGCCTATTTGCTCTAATTTACAGGGATAATGACCAAGAATTAAACAAGAACAAGTACCTGATTTGCTTTGCGACCTAGACCCATTAAAAAGTTATCAGGCTTTATATCTCGATGAAGAAAACCTCTTGAATGCATGTATTCAACTCTGTTAATCTGAACAGAGAAAAGCAAGGGAAGAACATAATGTTAATGGATTATGAAATACTCTTTAACAAAAGAGTAGTCAAGACCACTTACAAGTTGATCTGCAAGCATTAATACTGTTTTCAATGTAAATTTCCTGTTGCAATAGTTGAATAAATCTTCCAAACTTGGTCCAAGAAGGTCAATAACCATGATATTGTAGTCAGCCTCCACTCCAAACCATTTGAGATGTGGAATTCCAGCTTCATCAGAGCAAAAACAAAGGGAAATATTAATGAGAAAAGATGTGCTTCCAGACCATCCCCTCCCTCCTTAGGAGTTGTAAAAGAAACTGCTAAAGGATATTTGAGGCTCGAGAAACTTAACATGGAGCTAGCATTTATAAAAATTAGAAAAAAGAATCTAAACAAAAACATAATGTTTTGTCATAATTTTCATCCTGGAATTCCAGAACATTTCATAGGACTTTTTGAAAGAAAGATGCAGGCCTTACTCCCTCCTTGAAGAAGCATATACAACTTTGACTCATAGTGAAGCTGTGGATGCTTGGTCTTCACAGATTCCTGAAATTTGGAACAAAATAAAAGGTCAAAAATAGTAAAAGAGGATCATGAAATAACATGCATGCCCTTCATGCAAAAAAAGAAGAATCGAAGTGAGCATATACACTAGATCAAACTCTTAGAAATAAAAATGCCACTTCTTTCAGACAAAAATGAAAATGGCTTGGTTTCACATTCATTAGTTCTCAATTTCTCATTAACAATAACGTATCTGACAGCGGAACACTTTGCTTAGCTTGAGGCTTAGAAAATTACTCACACAGACTTCACCCGATAACTTAACTTTCATCTCTAACATCCTCGTTAGGACTCAAAAAAGCTTCTTCTTTTTTTCCATCTGACCTTATAGAGTATATGCCACACTCACAAGGGACACAGTGTCTAGTATCTATAATGGTTCTAACTCAAAGAGATATCAAATAAACCTTCCAGAACAGCGCCCATTATATACATGCAAAAAAACAAAAACATTCATGACAAAAAATAATCACTCTCCTGTAATTTAAAATCAATATCCATGAATCATTTTATTGGAAAACATATCATATATCACATACCAGCTTAACAGCAACCTCTTCTCCAGTTTGCACATTTACACCTGAAAATTCAAGTCAAATAGCAATCAAAAAACTTTTAGACAAACAAAATAATAAAACTAGCATAATGCTGTTGCTAAAATACTACAATGAAAATAATAAGTTAGTCAAATGAAAAAAAAGGGGAAATAAAATGAAAATCAATCATACCCAGATACAGTTCTCCAAAAGATCCACTCCCAATCTTCCTTCCTAGCTTAAACTTAACACCAACAATATGGTCAATCTTTGATTTCTCCATCGCTAAAAAACGTATCCCGCGAACTAAAAATTGCTATATTTAAGGAGATTTATGCAAATTAGTTTTTCCTTGTGCACAATCTCCTACCCACCAAACATTCACCCTCCCAAAACCAACAGATTTGCCAAATTGACCGGTTCACAAAGTCTCCTTTTTCCTTTCTAAATAAAAAAGAACTTAACTTTTACAATCCACGCATTAATTAGCGTTAAATTGGGGGAAAAACTGGAAACCTAAAAGGGATAATTGATAATAAGAATCAAAACAATCTTGAATACAATCTAATTTTAAAAAAAAAATCAAACTTCTGGTTTTTATTTAAAAGGGTTAGGAAAAAAATAAAAGAAAATATATTTTTAATCACATGCTTCGTGAACTCACAAAAATCTTTAAATGCGCATGAAAGAAAGAGAAATCAAAACCCTAATCTGAACGAAAATGAAGCTACATTGACCGGAAAAATCAAGTGCAAATAGAAACTGAAAACCAGAAATTGAAAACAAAATTGAAATAAACTATAGATCAAAAAATTCGCTTTTTGATATCAGCTTTCTAATTAATTAAAACAAAAGATCAAAGAAAGCAAAAAAAAAAAGAATAATAATTTGTGTAAATCAAGAGAGAGAGAGAGAGAGAGATGTATGTACTAATGTGTCTGATGAGAAAGAAAAGTAATTTGAGAAAGAAGGGAAAGATAGAAGGAAAGAAAAGAGAAGGTATTTTTTCATATTTATTTATTATTATTTATTATTATTTTTTCTTTTTTTATTAAAAATAATTTATTTTATTTTATTTTTATTAATAAAATATGAAGCGAGACCTTCTCCATCCACCGTCTAACCTAGCCTAACACGCTTGGATTGTCAGCTTTGCTCTCAATTATTTATTATTATTATTATTATTACAAAACCAAGATCAAACGAGATTTAAATCGATGAAAAGAATTTTTTTTTATTATTATTATGTATATTAATATTTTTTTATTTTTTAAGTATGAATATTGAATATAACTTCGTCTATACATGAGTTTCTTGTATATAGCTTGTCTTAAATTCGAATAAAGGAGCAGAGTTGCGATAGGTGACAACCAATGTAAAATTTTTGTCACATCTCATGATATGGATTCTAATAATAATATCGTTGGAGCGTTCCCTACTTGCGACGCGCTACATCGGAGTCTGGGTGTAGTAAAGAATAAGCAAGGGTGTAGGACATTTCCGAAATGCGACGCTCCATGTCGGCGCCCGGATGTGGTGTATAATAAACAAGGGTTCTCACATCATGGACGGGTGTGAATAAAAAAGTTAGTCCAAAATACGAATAATAAAAGTAGTATGAGAGATACAGGTTTAGATAATGGTAAAAGATTTTATAGGAAGAAGCATAAGAAAGAATAATTATGGAGTAATATCAGAATAAGAACTTGAAATATTGGATCTCTTACAGGTAAACTGAGAGAACTTGTTGATACTATGGAGAGAAGAAAAATTAGTATTGCTTGTATCCAAGAGACTAAATGGGTTGGAGGAAAAAGTAAAGACGTTGAGAATACTGGGTATAAAGTGTGGTATACAGGTACAGATAAAAGTAAAAATGGAGTAGGTATAATTTTGGATCGGATCCTAAAGGAGACGGTTATATCGGTGAAAAGAGTAAGCGATAGGATTATTTCAATTAAACTTGTGATCCAGAACGAGACCATCAACATAGTTAGTGCATATGCCCCTCAAGTTGGATTAGATGGGGAGAGCAAGCAAAATTTTTGGGATGACATGGATAAACTTATGCGAGGGATTCCAAATGATGAAAATATTTTTATAAGAGGAGACTTAAATGGACATGTAGAAAAAGATAGAGTAGGTTTTGAGGAGGTACATGGAGGGTATGGTTTTAGAATTAGAAATGAAGAAGGTAAGAGTATTCTTGATTTTGCTTTAGCCTATTATTTGATTCTGTCAAATACATATTTTATAAAAAGAGAATCACATCTAGTGACTTTTAAAAGTGGGCAAAATAGAAGTCAAATTGACTTCATATTGACAAGAAAAGCCAATTGAACTCGATGCAAGGATTGTAAGGTTATTCCAGGCGAGGCTTTGACCACTCAACATAGGTTAGTAGTTTTGGATATCAAGTTTAAGAGGTTGACTAATAGGCCAAGGAGGAACAGTAGTCATAAGATTATGTGGTGGACTTTAAAAGGTAAAAAACAATTGTTGTTCAAGGATGAGTTAGTCAAAGCTGAAGTGTGGGAGGAAGATGTAAGTATGTCATCAAATAATATGTGGATATGCATGTCTACAACTATTAGAAAAGTAGCTAAAAAGATTCTTGGAGAATCTAAAGGGTGTGGACATCCCTCGAAGGAGTCTTGGTGGTAGAATGAGAAAGTGCAAAAAGTGGTAAGAAGTAAAAGGGAATGATATAAGAGTTTGCCCAAGTGTAATGACAATGATGCTTTTGAGTAGTACAAACAAGAAAAAAAAGATGTTAAAAAGGCAATTAATCAAGTAAGAGCGCAATCTTTAGAGAGTTTGTATGAGAAACTTAGAACAAATGAAGGAGAAAAAGCTATCTATAAATTGGCTAAGATAAGAGAAAATGAATGTCGTGATTTAAATCAAGTTAAGTGCATTAAAAATAAAGAGAATAAGGTTCTGGTTCAAGATGAGGATATTAAGGAACGATGGAGAAGCTATTTTGAGAAACTTTTTAATGGTAACCATAGTGATAACTTTAAAGGTTTAGACGTTAGGCCGGAGAAAAATGTGAAATACACTAGATGAATTAGATTTTTGGAAGTTAAAGAAGCTTTAAAGATGATGAAAGTTGGTAAAGGCGTATGATAAAGTCCCTAGAGAAATTTTATAGTAGGTCCTAGAGAGTAGGGGAATATCTATACGATATATCCAAGTCTTGAAGGATATGTATGAGGGAGCTACCACCAGTGTTCGCACCGTGGGAGGGGATACTAAGGATTTTTTTGTTTCTATTGGATTACACCAAGGTTCAGCTTTGAGCCCTTATCTTTTCGCCTTGGTCATGGATGAGCTAACAAGACATATACAAGATGACATCTCTTGGTGTATAATATTTGCAAATAATATTGTATTAATAGATGAGACTCAAGCAGGGGTATATCAAAAGTTGGAGTTATGGAGAAGCACTTTGGAATCTAAGGGTTTTAAGCTAAGTATGACTAAGACTGAGTATATGCATTGTAGATTTAATAGCGAGAATAGAGAAAGAGACAAAATTATTTTAGACGGAATAACAATGCCTTATAGTACTTATTTTAGATACCTTGGCTCAATTCTTCAAGAAGAAAGGGGTTGTGAAGAAGATGTAAATCATAGGATTAAAGCTGGTTGGATGAAGTGGAGAGGTGCTACAGGAGTTCTATGTGATTGAAAGATGCAAATTAAATTAAAAAGAAAATATTACCGCACTGTAATACAGCCTGCTATGATGTATGGTAGTGAGTGTTGGGCAGTAAAAGAACAACACAAGAGTAAAATGCATGTTGTAGAAATGGGAATGATAAGATGGATGTGTAGTCATACTAGGATGGATAGAATTCGCAATGAGTGCATTAGAGAAAAAGTGGGGGTAGCACCTATTGAGGATAAGATAAGAGAGCATAGATTGAGGTGGTTTGGCCATATGAAACGAAGGCCTAGTGAAACGAAAACCTAGTGATGCGCCAGTTAGAAAAATCGAACAAGTTAAAGTAGATATAACTAAGAGAGGCAGAGGTAGGCCTAAACTGACTTGGTCAAAGGTGGTCCAAAATGATTTTATGATGTTACATCTATCAGAAGAGATAACCTTAAATCGTATTGAGTGGAAAAGAAGAATCCATATAGCCGACCCCAATTAACTTAGAATTAAGGCTTTGTTGTTGTTGTTGCCGTTATATGAATACTGAATATATTGATCGAATTTTAAAATTTGAATAATTCGATCACTTAATAATAATTAAAAATTTATTTAAAAAATTAATTATTATAGTTCGATCCAATCAATTCGAAAGAATTTTATCAAATTTTATCAAATTCAGTCTGATTTATTAATAAATATATAATTTAAAATTGATTAATTCAATCGATTTAAATCGATATAGCCAGTTAAATTGATCAATTTTAGGCCGAATTTAAAAATTTTTGCTCATTCCTAATATTTTTTAATACATATAAAAATAAAAATTATGATTTTGATAAAATAAAAGTATATTTTATAGCTACTTAACATTACAGACTCTTTTATTATATTGAAATAAAACTATATCAAAATTAAAATAATTTAGATGGATAAGGTATAAATAAATTAATTTTTTAAATAGATAATAAATTTAGTAAAATATTCATAAATTAGCTTATAGCGTCACTTAGTCATAACCTCAAATAAAAAAAATTAGTATTTAATTAATTTAATGGCATTTATTTTAAAAGTTAAAAATACTCATAAATATAAATAGAAAATTTAAATATTTTAATAGTATACAAATTATTTCACTTTTTTATTTATAACTTAAAGTTTAACACTTAAATTTGTAATTTTATTAAAATAATTAACACCTTAATTTGGTTTATAAATTTATTGAAATATGTACTCCGTCCTATAAAGAGAGTCCATAATTTTATTTTAAAATATCTCAAAATAATTTTTTATTTTTATTTATATAATATATTTAATATTTTTTTATTTTATACTCTAATAAATTTATACTTTAAATAATAAATTAATAATAATTTAAACTATTTTTAAAATAAAATAAATATATGAATAAAAGTAAAAAAGAGAATCACATTAGTTGTTAATGTATTAATTATATTTTTTTTAAAATTTATAAAAAAAAGTAATTTTTTTTTGGGACGAAGGGAGTATATGTCTTTTTTTTTCTTTTTCATTTTGTTATGTTTTTCATGATTGAGATATTAATATGAAGGACTTTAAAAAAATAATTTAGTGTCAATATGTTTTTTTTAATTATGGAGTATATATTTGAATTTTATTTCTAATATATATATATATATATATAATCTATGACAAAAAAGTAAAAAAGAAAGAAAGGAAGAAAGGTGAGAAAGTAGATGCATATGAGTTTATACAACAGAATTATTGTAGTCGTAGAAGAATTGATTGAGGTTAGGCCAATTTGCATCAGAGACTTGTCAATTTCTATTTATGGTAATTTTGTTAGTTTTTATTATACTTACGTGTGTATCAAACCGCGAGAAACATCTTTATCTTAGTTTATGTAGATTTGGATAAAGAAACTCAATACCGTGTTTTACTTACTGTTTTTCTTTGAGTTTCTTAAAAAAAATTGAAAAATAAAAATATTTAAAAAACACAATTTTCTCTCTTTTTTTTTCAAAAATAGTGAGCTATTATAATTTTAATGTACGTTTAATATACTAAAAATATATAAAAAAAATATATAAGATATTTTGGAAAAAAAATTAAACAAATAATATATACAGTGTATTTTTTCAAACAAATGCTCCAAATAATTGTTAAAAAAATAAAAATTCAAATAAAATTCAAAAATAGATTACACAAGTGAAAAATAAAATTTTAACATGAAATATAATTCATTTTGTTTGATAACCTATAAAACCTAGCGGCCTTCTTTTCTCTTAATTCTTATAAATCTTTTTTTAATTTGAGAGTGAGACTGCCGTCAATTTGACTGACGACAGCTTCGTCTATCTTTTTTCTTGTATCCTCTTTTTTTAATTTTATATTTTTTTATTGTGTAATTTATTTTTAAAATATTTTTTTAGATCAATATAGATCTAAAATTTAATAATTGTTCTTATTTTATGTTACTTTCCTTTTTATAATAAGACTGAATGTAAATTAAGTTTTATTATGAAATTTTATCATTCTTTATTTGAAGGTTTTGTGTCCATTTTTAATAGAGATTTGTCATTCTTTAATGAAGTTTTTTCTTTTCTAATGAATGTTGTCTATCATTCTATAATAGATGTGTCATTCTAATATAAAGGTGATTACAGATAACAGATAGAATGAGTATCCTGCTGAAAGTCAGATTATTCGAGATATATTACCATTATTCACTGTATGCATCAAAAAAGTTTATATTATTCAAGGAGAATCAATAACTTCATTAGTTATATTCATATCATATACTTTAAAATTACATAATTTTATATGTACCTTGTAGATGTACTCTTTAATTTAATAATGAAATTTTATTTTACATTAAAAAAACACATGAAATATAATTATATCAAAATTATTTTTTTTCTTATTCAACTTACTTTTAAATTAATTTAATTATTTTTATTAAAATAATTATTTATTAATTATATTTTCTCTTAAATAATTATTTTCTAACTATATAAATTTTATCTTAATATAGCTGTTATTTAACTGGTGTCCTTATTAGAAAAATTATTTTTTTCTCAACTTTTATTACTTTTGGAACTCCTTATGCATTATATATGTCTAAAATTTTATCTTTTTAGCATGAGTAGAAAGTTTAAACTTATATTTATTGGTCATTTTTTGTCATGATAAACTACATATATCTTTATGTGTCTGAATTCTATTTTTCAACTCAATTAAAGACTTGTAATTTGGTTAAATTTCCTAAAATAATTCCTAACTCTCTCCAATAATAAAAATTGGAGAAAAGTTAAATATATATAGGGCACACAAGACATACTGTAGCAGCAAATGCACATTCTCTAAATATATGTAGGTTGGATTTCTCTTCCTCTATACTGTAATACCAAAAAAACAAATGTAGGAACTACTAATATTATGTTTTTTTTCATTAGTATCTTAATAGTATCATTTGAAAAACTCACTGATAATATACTAAAGCTCTTAAATATTATTTCACACTTCAATAAGTAATATTTATTGAGGAATGTACTATGTGATATTCATATTCATATTGTGATTTTTATAATAAAACCTAAAAAAAAAAGACAAAATTTAAACTTGGACTTCATTGAGCTTTATTCTTTAATAAAATCGAAAACCCTTTCTACCATAAATCTCTGTTCAGCAAAATTATTGAAGGGAGGTAAGAAATCTATTAATTTTCAAAGATTGGCAAAAAATCTTTTTTCAGGGAGATCACCTATTAGACGTGCTGGGTTTTAGATGGGTTTTAAACTATTAAGTTATAGTTTAATAGCAATAAATGTATGTTAAGTCTCGAATTCAAGTCATTTATAGGTGTCCCCTTCCCACATCTAATTAATAAAAAAATTTGTAATTCACATATAATTCATTGAAAAAGAAAAGCACAAAATTAACAAACAAAAATAAAATTAACCTAAACATACATTAAACTAAACACAAATAAATTAAGTTAAATTAATTACATTTTTATATAAATGAAATCTTATCTAGAAGCAAGTGAAGTCCAAGCAGAAACAGTAAACAAGCCAATATCTTTCCAACCAAGCTTCAAAGTGCCATCACCTTGAACAAGACTATACCCATGAGCAGGTGGGAACATATTCAATATAAGTTGTGCTTGTGCCATTGAAATTCCACTTATTGGTATTTGCATAAATGAGTTACTTTTTGTTGCTATTTCACTTCTCCACTGCCTAAATTTATCTTCTCCACTTCTTGCTGGCCCTCCTATTGCCAATACATTATTTATTTCTCTATAAAATAGACAGTGCTCAACTTTATGTCTATTTGTATCTTCACAAGGCAAAAATGCACCTAGTGAATCAAATAGAGTTGAATAATAATGTAAAGAACTCACAAAACGATCCAAGAATGACCCATTGTTTGAAATTTCTTGTTCTAGTAATGTAATGATTCTTAGACTCAGTTCTTGAAGTAGTCTCATTGTTTTCCAATCAGGCCCTGTTGCATCATATAAAAAATGTTGCAGCCAATGCACAGCTAATGTTTCTCCTGATCTTCTTAATGGGATCATTGACATATCAATTTCTCCAAATTTTTTAGCTATTGGGTGGAATTCAAATGACATTCCAAGTCTTTTAGCAAAACTTGAGAGTTGTTTTCCTGTTTCTGTCAATACTTCCATGGAAGTCCCCATACCAGTCATTCGGACATGGAGAGGACCTTCAATTCTTGTAGCTAAAATGTGAAACAAAGCAGGCCATTGCAAGCCTTGCATGATATCAAGATCAATGATATGAAGTCGGTCATGGCGTTGGAAAGCTTCAAGAATTGCTTGATTAGAAGTGAAATGAACAAACTTAATGTAAGGAGAAACATTGTTAAAGATTTGAAAAGAAAAATGAATGTTTCTGTGCTTAATTAAAGGAGAGCAAATACCTAACCATGAATTTATAACTCTACTAGACATAACCTTAGTAAAATAAGCAACAACTCTTTCAGCACAAGAAGGACCATATGGAGAAGCCATTTGAGTTAGCTCAAGTAACATTCTATGAGCTTCACCAAGATTATCAACTGAAATTGCAACTGCATATTCTAAAAGATGGGTAATTAAGCTTAATCCTTGCTCCTCCATCCTACTTAACCCAGCTCCATTTTCTTGATCTCCAATCTCATTGTTATTTTTATTATTATTATTGTTCCATTGAAATTCATGATATTGATGATTTTCAAGATCTAAATAACTACTTCTCCTCATAACTTTTATTGGTCTTATAAATTCAAGACCATTACCACCACCAATTAAGATATTATTGTTGTTGTTGTTGTTGTCCTGATGATGAGAGATCACTGTGGTGTCGTTTTGCAAGGATATCTCATGATGAGTTGCCGTTTCAGGCATGTCATCAATAAGTTGTTTGGTGACATGCTCAACCCACTCAGAGAGTTCATTTCTCTCCAAGTTCATTGCAATTGCTGGCTTTGCTGCAGAGTTAGAGACTACTAATGGAGCTGTTGGAAACCCAACGGAGGCAGTGAAATCCCATTGTTCATGGGACTGTATTATATCAATAGCACCATTAATAACTTCATAGCGTCCTTTCATTTTTTAATTAATATTGATGAATCCTAGCTGTAGCTATATATATATTTAGTATGGAGAGACAGAGAAAGAGAAAGAGAGAAAGAAAGGGGGAATGAGAATTAATGGAGATGGGGAGGGTGTTAATGAGAGCTAAGGATCATTTTTAAAGGGCAATCCCAAGTTGACCTAATAATTAGTAAAACGAGTATAGTTTTATTTCTTTATGTTAAAAATTACATATTGATTTAAAATAATACGTTTTAGTACTTGCGTTTATGTTGAATTTTAAAATATAAAAATGTGATTGGTTTAATTTATAAAAAACTAATTATGTTAAGAATAAATTTTGCTTGTTGCACGCTAAATTATAGTCTAGCAGCAAATATATCTCTCCTGAACGGATTGAGATTCGATTTCTTTATGGTTAATTTTTGTTTGGTTTGAGCTTAATTCATCTTTTTTATACCAAAAATTAATTATATTTAAAAAAACTAAGTAAAAGTGATGTTAACATTTAAAAAATAATTTAATAATATATAAAAGCAATATAAAATATATATTTTTTAAATTTATACAAGTAGAAAAATTAATATTTAAAGTGTATAATTTATAAAAAAAGGAAAAAGAAAAATAAAAAGGAGAAAAAGAATTATGAAAGAAATGACCAAAGAAATGGTCTATGAAGTGTATATGAGAAATAACAGAAAAATAGTTAGGGAGTTGTTTATAATGGAAGAGGATGGCCGGCAAAGCAAGACATATATGGAAGAAGATAAGTTTCTATAAGCCAAACTTACAGGTCATTTTGGTAGTGATTTTAATTATTAATTAGGGAATATATATATTTATTAAATTAATCATGAATTAAAGTATACTTAATTAATATTAATTAATTAAGTGTTCTCCACTAAAAGTAATACATGCAGACAATGATTTTTTTAGCATTATTTTGTAAGTAGAATTTATGAAGAAAAAAATTGTGCATTAATGTATTGTTTCAAAAGAACATGAAAACAACTTGTATATGTCTTTCCATAATTATATTTCTATATTGAATATTCTCTTCATTCAAATTATGAATTAATATGTACAGTTTTTAATTTGTCTTAATATAGTTTATTTATTATTTTAATAAATTAATTAATATTTTAAATTTTTATTATATCTATATTTAATGTTATTTATTAAAAATATTTAATAAATATATTTTATATTAAAATAAAAATATATATAAATTTATATTTGTAATAAAAATAATTATTTTTTTAATTATTGTGAAATAAAAAATATATTTATCAGTTGCCACAAGTGGGGTATTAAATAAAAGAAAAAAAAAGTTTAGTTATTAGAGATTTTTTCAGTGTTTAGACAAGCTTGTCTCTTTGACAGTGACATGTATTAGAATTGGTGCTAATGAAATTGGAACACCGTGAAACTACTTTTCTAAGCCAAAATGACAGTTATAATTTAATATATTATGTAAATGATATTTATTATTTAATTTAATGTTGTAATTTTCCTATTAAAAAAAGGCTTATCTACATGGGGTTTTTCTTTCTAGATGCCCATAATTATATTACAGGTTTTCTCCAACATCATTTAAAAAATAAAAGGAATTTCAATATCAAACTCCTTTTCCCATTGGATATTCTGTTATTAATTATTTAAGTTTTTAATAAAGATTAAAAAAAAATTTCAATAAAGTGATAACTCTAAAAGAAAATGAGATATATGAGTGATAATTGTGTTTATCATATTCAAATGAATTCATATATATCATCTATTTTAATTGAATTTATTATATTATTTGAGGTTGGATAATAAAATTTAATTACCTTTCATAATAATATTTATATTATTTTGCGGATTTTAAATAATTAATCAAGTTAGGTTTTTTTTTTTTTACTTTTTTAAATAATTATATTTTTGTTGATTTATTTCAAACAAATTTACATGGATGATCTTAGTAAATTTAGATATCTTTAATTTTTATTCATTAAGATAAATTCCATGACTAAATTAAAATAAAGCAGATTTTTATTTTAACTTATAGGTTGAGTTAAAATTTATTTTCTCTATATACATGAAGAGCCTATATTTAATACCATTTCAAAATTAAATTAAAAAAACAAAAAAAAAACTAATTTGTAAATTGTAAATTAAAATAATGATAAGTAAATTAACAATGATAACCCTATGATTAGCAATTAATCCATGATTAATTTCCTTCATTTCATGGCTTGTATTATTAATTATTAACTCCAAAGGTGAAGGCATTGTATGGGTGATGAACACACGATTAATAAACATGTAGCCTACGTGTATCAATAATTATTCTAAACAATTAATTAATAATCACATGCTATTTGTCACTAATTAATAATAATATAATATAATATAATAATATTCATACATCATCATGCTTTGGCTTAAGATTTTGGTATTTTCTTTCATAGTTGCAGTGACAGAATCAAAGCTTTAAAAAAGGAGGATAAAACTTATAAATAAAAAGATTATAGGCAAATTTATGTTTGTTTTTATTTTTATATGAATAAAATTAATGTAAATAATTGTTATTAATATTTATTTTTATTTTTATATTAAATAATTAAATATTAAAATTTTTGTATTATTTTTGTTTTAATATTTAAATTTTACTCTAAAAAATTATAAGTAAAATTATACAATATATATTATTTTTAAATAGTATTTATATATTTTTAAAATATTTTAAGAAAAGTGTTTAAACTAATTATTTTTAAATAAATTTATATGATAAAATATGTTTTATAAAATAATCAAACTATTTATAAAACTATAAATTCAAATTTTAAAATCATTAACCCAATAATAAAATCTTAAATTCTCAATTCATATTATAATCAAATTTTAAAATAATTTATCTAATCATAAAAACTCTAAATTTCAATTCATAATCAAATTTTAAAATAATAATATAATAATCAAAATAATAAACTAAAATATATAAATTAAATAATAATTATAAATAGTTATAATACTCGATAAAATTATCAAAATAATAAATTTTAAAATTTTAAAAAATAATTAATATTAAAATATTTAAGTGACTCATAGTACTTATTTTAAATATCTTGGGTTAATTCTTCAAGAAGATGGGGGTTGTGAAGAATATGTAAATCATAGGATTAAAGCTGGTTGAATGAAGTGGAGGGGTGCTATAGGAGTTCTATGTGATCGAAAGATGCCAATTAAATTTAAAAAAAAATTTACCGCACTGTAATACGACCTGCTATGATGTATGGTAGTGAGTGTTGGGCAGTAAAATAACAATACATGAGTAAAATGCATGTTGCGGAAATGAGAATGATAAGATAGATGTGTGGTCATACTAGGATGGATAGAATCCGCAATGAGTGCATTAGAGAAAAAGTGGGGGTAACACCTATTGAGGATAAGATAAGAGAGCATAGATTGAGGTGGTTTGGCCATGTGAAACGAAGACATAGCGATGTGCCAGTTAGAAAAACCGAACAAGTTAGAGTATATATAACTAAGAGAGGCAGAGGTAGACCTAAACTGACTTGGTCAAAGGTGATCCAAAATAATCTTATGACGTTACATCTATCAGAAGAGATAACCTTAAATCGTATTGAGTGGAAAAGAAGAATCCATATAGCCGACCCTAATTGACTTGGGATTAAAGCTTTGTTGTTGTTGTTGTTGTAATTAATATTAAAATATTAATTTAAAAAAAAATAAAATATATATACACATATACATATGTGTACGTATATATATATATGTGTATTGAAACCAAGGGGGCAAATGACCCCCCTGCTCCTTGTGGTTCCGCCCATATTTAGAAGGTTGCTTTAGAAAAATATCTCAATTACGATGCAAAACCCATATTCAATTCACCTAATTAATCAAAATATCTATATAAAGTTTGCTTAATTTTATTATTATTATTAGTAAATATTTAAATATCTTATAACCCACCACCATTATAAACATAATTAATTAATTAATTATATACTTGAAAATTAATTAGATAAATACCCTAAAGTAAAATACTAATAAATTATAGACTTGAGTAATCTTAACTAGATTTTTTTGAACAAAAATGCCCATCAATCCTATAAAAAAAATAAAAAATAAATAAAACACATTTTCTCTCTCTCTTTGGTTTTTCTTTCTCCCTGCCCAAACACTGTTATTTTCTTTATCTATTATTTTTCGATCTCTTCTTTCTCTTGCTCTTGTTCAATCACTTCTTTGTCTTGCTCTTGTTCGATCACTTCTATCTTTCTCTTTGTCGATCTACTCTCAATCTTTCGCCTTGCCCGATAATCCATAAAATTTGCAGCTCCATTTATTGGCAACTAATTTGCTTTGTCTCAATCAAATAAAAAGGTAAATCGAGTTAGTTCTTTTTTTCCTTGAAAAAATATAATTTGAGCTAACATGAGAAAATATAGACAAAGCATGTGGGCGTCGAAAAAGACATTATCTTATGAGTTTGTTATGAGCATATTTTTACTGATATAACTCGATATGAACTTGATATATGCATATTTTTACTAGTATGACCTGGTATGACTTGGTATGAATATATTTTTATTGGTATAAATTGGTATGAGCTTGATATGAACATATTTTCACTTGTATGAGTTGATATGAGCTTGGTATGAATATATTTTCACTTGTATGAATTGGTATGAACATGGTATGATCATATTTTCACCGGTATGACTTGGTATGAGCTTGGTATGTGTATATTTTTACTGGTACGATTTGGTATGAGCTTAATATGAGCATATTTTCACTGGTATGAATTGGCATGAGCTTGGTATGAGCATATTTTCACTGGTATGAGTTGATATGAGCATATTTTCATCGGTATGACTTGGTATGAGCTTGGTATATGCATATTTTTATTGGTATAATTTGGTATGAGCTTGGTATGTGTATATTTTTACTGGTATGATTTGGTATAACTTAGTATGAGTATATTTTTACTGGTATGAATTGATATGAGTTTGGTATGAGAATATTTATACTGGTATGAGTTGGTATGAGCTTGGTATGTGCATATTTTTACTGGTATGACTTAGTATGAGCTTAGTATGTACATATTTTTACTAGTATGACCTGGTATAACTTGATATGAGTATATTTTTACTGATATGAATTGATATAAGCATATTTTCACTGGTATGAGTTGATATGAGCTAGGTATGAATATATTTTCACTTGTATGAATTGGTATGAGCATATTTTCATCAGTATGACTTGGTATGAGTTTGGTATGTGCATATTTTTACTGGTATGATTTGGTATGGGCTTGATATGAGCATATTTTTACTGGTATGAATTGGTATGAGCATATTTTCACTGGTATGACTTGATATGAGCTTGGTATGAGCATATTTTTATCGGTATGACTTGGTACGAGCTTAATATGTACATTTTTTTACTGGTATGATTTGGCATCAGCTTGGTATTAGCATATTTTTACTGATATAAATTGATATGAGCTTATTATGAGTATATTTTCACTTGTATGACTTGGTATGAGTATATTTTCACTGATATAAGTTGGTATAAGCTTGTTATGAGTATATAATTACTAGTATTAGTTTGTATGAGCGTGGTATGAGAATATTTATACTGGTATGAGTTGGTATGAGTTTGGTATGTGCATATTTTTACTGGTATAACTTGGTATGAACTTGATATGAGTATATTTTCACCGGTATGACTTGGTATGAGTATATTTTTACTAGTATGACTTGGTATGAGCTTGGTATATACATATTTTTATTGGTATGATTTAATATGAGCATATTTTTACTGGTATGAGTTGAAATAAGCTTGGTATGAATATATTTTCACTTGTATAAATAGGTATAAGCTTGGTATGAGTATATTGCATGACATGTTATGAGCTTGGTATGTGCATATTTTTACTGGTATGATTTGGTATGAGCTTATTATGAGCATATTATTACCGATATGTATTGGTTGTTATGAGCATTATTTTACTAGTATGAGCTTGGTATGCGCCTTTTTAATGTAACACCCCAGTGCCATGGGCCGTTGGCCTCTGGCCCAACCTTGGTTCGCCTCTAACCAAACCATCACATGCACCGGGCATGTCACAGTCCACTTCCCCTCACGGGTCCACGGTAGAAATTTATTTATTTAGCCCAATTAAGGGTTGCCTCCCCATTCGAACCCGCGACCTCTCCCTTAAGAGAGTCTTAGGAAGCGAACGAGTATTATGTGCATGGGATGGTTTGGCTAGAGGGGAACCAAGGTTGGGCCAGAGGCCAGCGGCCCATGGCACTGGGGTGTTACACTTTGGGATCCTTTGGCAAATTCCTTATAGATTAGGAGACTCGGCCTCAATATTTGTTATTTTTAATTACACAACAGTCGGCTCCAATACATTATAGTATTGAATCAATATGTGTAAATGAATAATAGCATATGATATTGGTAAAACTCAAAATATAAAACTCGTATCAAGTTAAATACCTGTTGTGATAACATTGAACAAATGTGTGGATATGGATATTTAGAAGAGATTTTTCAGGTCATCAATCGCGGAAACCCAATTTGGCACCTCTCTACCCCTAGCTCTTATAAACTAGGAATAACCTTCATTTCAAATATGGTCAATGCATTAGAAAAATCAATGACAGAATAGCCATCAACCACTTTGTTCTTCAATTTTTCGGGGGATTTTTTCAACTTCGAACAAAGAAATTTCCAGCTCACAAACCCCCCATATGACATTGTTGAATGCCTTAACATCATATATAAGAGCTAAAATTTTGCGATCCACCTTTGTAGTCTTACCCTTTTCCAAAACCAGCATATCAATCAGGCAAGCTACTCCTAATTTGATTTGTAACTCAGCAATATTGTATTTTTTAAATTCATGAAACAATATCTCTCATGTCCATCCACCATAGCATTGAACTAAGCATTTGGTCCTCTCAACCATATCTTTCAGGCCACAATATTTCAACCCCGTTACTAAACAATACTCAACAATTCCAAATGTTAGGACTGACTTTTCAAACTTAAATGAAAGTTCATTTTTATTTTCATTTGAAACTTGGTGTATGAAAAGCCAGTGAAAGAGCTCAAATCAATAATTAAAATTTTCATCATCAAGCCAAAGAAGGTGGCTGATATTATATCGATTAAAGACAATCATCTACACCAAAATAATAAAATATTGTTATTAATGAATAAACTCATATTGAACACATTGGCAGTATAAATCACAATGTGTCATATGTTGTAAATTATACTAACATTTTCTTTGTTAGAACCAATTACGTTCTTTATCAGCTGAACTATTTGCAATCCATGACCTATCCTATTAATCTGGTGGTACCTCCAATTACTTAGAGGGATGGCATAATCGACATCCTAACACATATTTTATTGATTAGTTACTCGATTATTGACAAACTTCACTTTAAAATATAGTTGCAATTTCAAATAATTTTTTTAATTACTTACTCTAATGCGTTCTTTATTGGTATGTTCACCTCCCACTTCCTTCTTATGAATGGGAATGTTATCACTAAAGAACACTCTAAATCTTGGCTTCTTTGCCTTACCAGCCACACCTGGTTGATAAGACAATCTTCTTTTTATCCTTCAGCCCTTAGGAGAAGGTAATGACATTACTTCTGGAGTTTAATGGAGTGTGGTTGGTTTGTCCCCACATAAGGGAGATTGCTTACTTTGAGAAGATGAGCTAGTATGAGAACCTGTTGCCATTTTTTCTTGCAATATTTTGACTACAAAGCCAAAATCAAAATAGCTCATAACATATTCATATCATACAAACTCATACCAAAACAGTTCAATAATACAAACTTATTTCAAACTTATTTCAACTCATATCATACTCATACCACATCATACCAGTAAAAACAAGCTCATACCAACTCATACCAGTATAAATATGGTAATAACAAGCTCATAACAACTCATACCAATAAACATATACTCATATCAACACATACCAATAAAAATAAACTCATAACAAGCTCATACCAACTCATACTAGTAAAAATAAGCTCATACCAAGCTCATATCAAGTCATACCAGTAAAAATATACTCATACCAAGATCATACCAGTAAAAATATAGTCATACCAAGCTCATACCAAGTGGTGGCTTTAAAAATATACTCATACCAAGTTCATACCAAGTTATGCCAATAAAAATATGCCCATAACAAGCTCATACCAAGACATACCAGTAAATATATGTTCATACAATCCCATACCAACTCATACCAGTAAAAATATGCTCATATCAATCTCATACCAGTCAAAATTTACTCATACCAAGTCATACCAGTAAAAATATGATCATTCCAAGCTCATACCAAATTATATTAGTAAAAATATACTCATAACAAGCTCATACTAAATTATACTAGTAAAAATATGCTAATACCAAGTCATACCAGTAAAAGTATGTTCATACTGAGTTCATACCAAGTCATACTGGTACAAATATAATCATACCAAGCTCATTCCAATAAAAATAAACTAATAACAAGCTAATACCAAGTCATATCAGTAAAAATATAATCATACCAAGCTTATACTAACTCATACCAATAAAAATAAACTTATAACAAGCTCATACCAACTCATACCATTAAAAATATGCTCATATCAATTTTATACCAACTAATATCAGTAAATATATGCCCATAATAAGCTCATACGAACTTATACCAGTAAAAATATACTCATATCAAGGCTCGTACAAACTCATACCAGTAAAAATATGCTCTTACCAATCTCATACCAACTCATACCAGTAAATATATGCTCATACCAACTCATACCAGTAAATACATGCTCATACCAACTATACCATTAAATATATGCTCATACCAATCTCATATCAGCTCATACCAATAAAAATAAACTTATAACAAGCTCATACCAAGTTATACTAGTAAAAATATGCACATACCAAGCTTATACTAAGTCATACCAGTAAAAATATGCTCATACCAAACTAATATCAACTCATACCAATAAAAATAAACTTATAACAAGCTCATACCAAGTCATACCAGTAAATATATGCCCATACCAATCTCATATCAACTCATACCAATAAAAATAAATTCATAACAAGCTCATACCAAGTTATACCAGTAAAAATATGCACATATCAAACTCATACCAAGTCATACCAGTAAAAATATGCTAATACCAAGCTAATATCAACTCATACCAATAAAAATAAATTCATAACAAGCTCATACTAAGTCACACCAGTAAATATATGCTCATACCAATCTCATATCAACCCATACCAATAAAAATAAACTCATAACAAGCTCATACCAAGTCATACCAGTAAAAATATGCACATACTAAACTCATACCAGTAAAAATATGCTTATATAAAGTCATACCAACTCATACCAGTAAAAAAATGAACTCATAACAAGCTTATATCAAGTCATACCACTAAAAATATGGTCATAACAAGTCATACAAGTAAAAATATGCTCATACCAACTTATACCAGTATAAATATGGTCATAACAAGCTATATCAGTAAAAATATGCTCATAGCAAGCTCATACCAAATCATATTAGTAAAAATATGCTCACACTAAGCTCATACCAAGTCATACCATTACAAATATACTCATACCAAGTCATAACAGTAAAAATATGCTCATATCAAGCTCGCAGTCAAATCATATACATTCTCGCGGTCAAATCAAGCACAACGATTCACAAGAGAGAGATAGAGAGAGAGTGGATAAATACATTCAGATAAGAGTGATGAACAATGAAGAAATAGCAACTACGAAAGAAGAATAGAGAATAGACAGTAGAAAAAAATTGAAGAAGACTGGCGGTAATTTTTTGCTTTGACAGAGAATATGAAGGAGAAGATGAAAGTCGTAAATAGAGAGAGAAGAAATCGGCTTCTAAAAATATGAGCGGACTTTTAAAATTTAGAGAATATTTTAATCTAGAAAAATCTAATTAAAAATACTAGAATATATAATATATTAGTATTTTAGTCAAGGTATATATATCTGACTAATTTCCTATATACTCCTATATGTATCAAATTATTAAAACTTGGTCAATGGGTCAAACTAACGATCAATAAGTATTGGCCTGCTGGCTTGATCCCTCACTCGACTACTCCTTCAATAGCAGTCTCGCATAATAACTTATTAATTAACAGTCTTGCTAAACCACTGCTTCTCATTATTTTACATACAATAATAATAATAATAATAACAATAACAATATATTTGATTTTTTTGAAAAAAATTGATTAGAATTTTTTTAATAAATATTAATATTGTCAAGATACTGGCATAATACATTGACAGATGGAGGATATAAGGCAAGCCATAGACCCACAAAATGTGAATGACGAGACAAGAACATAACTTAGTTGTGGACAAGATTCCAAATTTGTGAATCATGTTTTCACGCAAGGACACATCAATTTACATCATTATATTGCCTTTTGATTTTGGGGATTATTATTATTATTATTATTATTATTATTATTATTATTATTATTATTATTATTATTATTATTATTATCTCTTTTAGTCTATAGAATTATTCATTTCCATATTTCAATTTACCTTTGCTCTCGTTCATTTCTGAGTCATTTTTCAAAATTTCAACTCTCGTTTGGATTAGTGTATCCAAATAAAATCCGGAACCTGAGAAAAAGGTCTAGCTCAATATTTTTGACTAAAATTTTCAAATATGTACAATCGAGTAGGCAGAAAATAGTATAGATGTTCAACAAAACTTTTATATAAAGCGCGTTGAAATCGAACATATAATTTTTTTTTTCACTCGAAAAAATTATAGATTAATTAAATTAGTTTAGATTTATTCATATTTTTTTAGTTATATTCACCTTTAATTTATTCAGTCAAACTGACAACATCCTAATAATTTGAAATTGAAAATCTAGAAATCGAGGATAAGCCTCCATCAAACGAACAAATTATGAGAAACAGATTAAGAAGTGGCATGCATTCATATTAATTGTATGAGTTGAAGAATGTATTTGTACAACATTTCTAGGCAAATGGTAAAAACAGATAAATTACATTCCAACAGTACGTCAATTAGTATCTTAATCTACTCTTTGGTCTTGTCTCGTTTCCATCTTTATAACCCAGAAAACTTTCAGAGCCATTCCTTAGAGCAGGGTTAAGCTAAAATAGTTGCTTTCAAAACCCAGCATTTCCTTCTTCAAATGTTAGAGATTGAGATTCTCAGTGAAGTTATTTGTAACAACTGCCAGTCAAATTTTGCAGTTGTTTAACAGGATGGGGCTCATCGTCCGTCCGGCAGTACAACAAAGATTAGCAGGGTTAAAGGGAATCTTTCTGCTTGTCAGATACTTCTAGTTGGGGAGGCAAGAGGTTCAAAAAACTCCCTTGAACAGATTGATCATTTGTTGCATCTGATGATTCCAACGTCTCAGACTCAGCATCTGCACAAGCATAGTCAAATATGGTTTGAGAAACAAAAAGCAGTAACACAGGTAGTTCTATCCGAGCCAGGCATATAAAGAGGGATTATGTAAATAAAGACTATATAATACGTGTTTCAAGATTCAAGAGATATCATGGAAAAAACTCAGCCTACCAAAGAGTGACTTGACCGACGGTCTCTTTGGTCTGTTGTTTTTCTTCTTCAAGTCAGCTGTGAGGAGGAAAAAAAAAATTCAATCCCCATGAAATACAAATCTAAACAGAAAATACCAGAACACAATAAAGCAACACAAACTAACTAAAACCAAGCAGCAAAATTAATTAAAGGGAGCAAAACTATGAGATCATTCATACTCCTGTACAATTCTATATATTATATGCAAACTTTCTTTTGCCAAGCACGACTTGTAATATGCTTCTTCAGCAACATATGTCCAACACATGACATGGTAGGTTTAGTTATGGAATATTCATTCATAAACTTGATGTTTAAAATCCCAGTAAAAAAAAAGGTCCTGTACACTTCTCATAAAGCATATTTGCACACAGCATCGTTCAATAAGACCACGTTTAGCAAAATCTACATAGCTAAACTTTTATTCCTGAAAAGATAACTAAAATTTTCCCTCCTTTTTTAAATGATATGCTGCTGCCAAGCACATATGGGAACTCTCTGTACCCTCTCATTAATCAGTCTCACAAGCAGATAACGAGCATACAGAAAAATAAATAAATGTATAAGAATGATGCTCAAAAAAATGAAAGCATAAAACCAGTGAAATTTAACATATAACCAATCGTTCTCACGATCATCAGAATGTCCTTATATGCATATGAGAGAGCAAGATTTACCCATTCCAGGCACTTGATAATCATTCACAATTTCAAAGTTCTTGTATGTGTAGCCCACAAAATTGAGGTCTTTAGATGAGAGCATCTGCAAAACAGAGTGTAAGAATATGAGATAAAAAAAAATAAAAAAGGAAGGTTAACCAATCACAATTCCTCAGAAACCAAATTAGCAGGTAAAAAACCAAGAAAGCTGGGGAGAAAATTGTTGATGCTTATAATAACGCTCATCACCAAGATCATCAATTCAAGCTAGAAAATACAACTTCAGTGTGTAATTCTATTAATACTTAATCCAAGGTATACGAAGCAAACAAAGCTCCTTGATTCAGACAGATGAGCATTACCCATAGTGAACCATGTTACAGCATTGACAAACCTCAACGTAGCATTACAGTAGTATTTGCAAGCATTATATTTCCAGTAAGGATGCAATTTCCACTATATATAATTTAGCAGATCATTTGAAAGCCCAAGAATATAAAATCCCTTTATCTCCCCCATCAAACCAAGTTTTACACAAGAAAATATGGTTAATAAGTCCACATAAAAGTTTTAAAATGAATTGAAAGCACCATAAGAACATTTTAACAACAAAATCTGCTAAGCTAAAACTGTGAAGCCTTACTTTTATCTCTTACTTGTATCTCTCGTATTATACCCAAGTAACCCAACCCATGAATTCAAATACAAATAATAAAAAAGAGGATAAACAGAAACAAATAAAGGAAACAATAATGGGGATTGTGCAATGTATGACTACAATCCATCATCACAACTGCTTGTCCATGAACAAAGCTCGTATAAAACTTGGAAGAGAAATTATTGCAGTAACCTTAATTTTTATTGCTTCAGCATCAAATTACTGCTCTCAATTTTTATTGAGAGTTAACTTAACATTCTAAAGTAATCAACAAAAATTCATAGCTTGAAGCCAGCAATAGAAGGTGATTAAAATGGAGATGACGATATACACACGTTGATCAGAATTCAAAAAGTAGCTAAAGTAGCATAAATGCAGTGAGCTGACCTTTCTCCATGGACCAGTTTTTGTTATAGCTTGGGTTTGAGTCTCAGACTGCTAAGAAAAAGAACTGGCATTATTAGTAATGCGAGGCTGTACAAGATTACTCATAAAACAGATAAGAAGCTTAGACATGTCAATACCTCTTCGAACTTTTCAAAATTTTGAGTATCCAGCTCATCCTTGACCTCAGGGATAAATGCAGCTTCCATTTGGTAAAGTCTATCCCATTCAATGCCCCCAAACCATGGATGCTCCTGCAAAAGGAAATGTGGAAGGTAATTTCTTATTTTTTATACTGCCTTATCTAGCAAATCCAAGTATTTAGAGGACACACCATACAACACCTTTATTTCATCTGCGCCTTTTGATCCCAATCTCTGGCTGACATTACATAAGAGCTGGCTAATAATATCTTTTGCCTCTAGAGATAATTTTGCTTCTTCTGGAAATTTCAGGTGAGTTTTCCAATTTACTATCTGCAAAAAATCAATAACATTAAAAGGGCAGAACAGTCTGGTGCACAAATGCTCCCGCTATGCGCGGGGTTCGGGGAAGGGTCGGACCCATTTGGTCTTTGTACGCGGCCTTTCCTTGCAATTGCAAAAGGCCATTTTCCACGACTCGAACCCGTGACCTCAGGTCACACGGGGACAACACTTACCGTTGCGCTAAAGCTCCCCTTCAAAAAAATCAATAACATTATGATATTAATTATGACTATGCTATTCATTTCCCTTTGTAAAGGTTTTTAACCTTAATATTATGGGGGAGGATAGAGTTTGTAGATAACTAACTCTAGAAAAGACCTACGCATCTATGCATGTTTGGAGTTTACCTATAAAGCAATGTTACAGACAAAATGCAGCAAACCATAATTTTAAGTATCAAACGAATGAGTAATTTACAAGCTAACAAGCTAAGAAATAAATGAGAGCAAAATTAAGTCCAACATGGTCACTCCGCTGCATTTTGAGCAGTTCTTTGCAAATTCTACCAGGTCATAGAAATCAACGACTGTTCACTGAAGCATAAAAAAAAACCTGGAAACTAATTTATATATTGAAATAAAACAATACATGTGCATGAATCAATACATGTGGAGAGCCTTTAACATCAAAATGAACTGTGAACTTGCACAAATTAATAGAATGTCATAAGATTTAGCGATGAAAGTTGAGAGACAATCAGCAATATCTCTGGCTTTTACCTTCCTACAGGTTGACATTGGATCATCAGAATAAAAAGGTGGGTATCCCACAAGCATCTCATACATAATAGCACCAAGTGACCACCTGTGATTCATGATGACCATTAGTTCCACGTGCATAAATTACTTTAAACGAATTATCTGATAGACAGCAAATCATTCTACATTGTAGCCAATAACATTCAAAGAACTATTAGTTGCATAAATGTGATTATGTTGTTAACATATCTAACTGAATTCATTCTAAAACATAAAAATGAAATACATGTCACATCCGAATGCCCCATCAGCACTTGCATGAGTACTCACCAATCACACTCCATCCCATAGCCTTTCTTCAGCAGTACTTCGGGAGCAATGTAGTCAGGTGTACCAACAGTGGAATAAGCCTGCATTAGCCACGTACTGACAATCACCAAAAAAATTAAAGGAAAATAGAGTACAATTAAGCAAGTGCAAATGTGCGTGTGCAGTCACATAGAATTCAGATACATAACAGCCTAGATCTTACAAGCATTCTTCGGTTCTTCTGCCAATGTTGCAATTGCTCCTGTTGTGTGCGCTTTGGTGCCGCTGGGCGTTCTTCATTCTGTGCAGTTCCATTCTGGTTGTTCACTACTGAAAAGTCCCCTTCTTGAATGGTACTGCAGTCTAATGGTTTACATAGCCCAAAATCAGACAGCCTCAAGTGTCCATATCTATCAAGTAGCAAGTTGTCGGGCTTGATGTCCCTAAAATTCATAATTACAAGAAAATTTGTTGAAGAAAAGATTAATCTACATTTTGTAGTCCAATATAATCGGATTTCCCAACAACACATAAAAGAGCACTGGCATATTGTTAACTTTAAAGTTTAAACACAAACCTGTGAATGTAATTGTGTATATGTATAGATTCAATTGCTAATACAGTTTCTGCAACATAAAATCTCGCTTCATCTTCCGTCAAGGTATCTTTCCTCATAAGTAAAGTCATCATATCTCCACCAGGCAAATATTCCATGATAAGGTACAGATACTCATCATCTTGAAAAGAACAATATAGTTTTACAATACAATTGCTGTCAACCTCTGCAAGCAGATTCCTTTCAGCTCTCACATGTTCAACCTAAAAAGATATAAAGCCAATTGATAAACATGCACTGTCAAAAAATCTGAGCAATAAGGTCAGGCAGGGCAGATTAATATACCTGGCCTCTCCGAAGCATCTCAGATTTCTTGAGCTTTTTCATAGCATACACATGACCTGTTGTCTTTTCCCTACAAACTCTAACCTGTCCAGAAAGCAAAAAATTAAATCAATTATTAACTAATTAAAGAAAAAGCGAGTGATCCACAAAAACCACATAAATGCAGCTGAAGAATGTGAATTACAAAATTGCAGCTGCCCATCTTACATGAACCATAAATACAAATGACAAATAAAAACCACTTGAATGAAGAGGAAAGAAACTCTCGTGTATTCTTTTCAAGTGAAATGTTTATATCAGTAAAACAAAGATGTGATGGAGGTATAGCCAATATTATATAGGACACATGTATTTTTTGTTATGGCTACAGCCTCCAAGATAAAGACTCGAATATTTACTCAATCGTTTCCAAATACAAGTAAAGAATTAGTGCATCTACATATGATAAAAGAAAGATACTGCCCACACAAGATCTACCGGAATCAATAATAATTAATTTATTAAACAAGACATATAATGGCCAATCACATAACACGCCCAAGAGGGGATGGGAACTATAGAACAGAATAATGACATTACATTAAACTGTTTCACTTGCGAGCCAGGGGGGGGTGGTAGATGTGGGGGGGTGAGGAGAATATACCTCTCCAAATGCACCCTTGCCAATCATTGTCAATAATTCAAAATCCTCAACACCCATTTTATGCCTTTGAAGGCGCATGTATTCAGTTTCTTTCTTCTCCAAAAATTTAAGTAAATTAGTCTGATCTTCCTCTGATACATCAGCGTCAGCCAACTTCTTTTCCAATATATTTCGTCTACGAAAATAAAATCATAATTAATAAATTAATTATTGGCATTCAATCACAATAACTACTATTAAAACAACCCTTAATTGCACACTCGAGGGGCCATGCTAAAGCTAACTCTGCAACCTACATTTGGAAAAAAAAAAAAAATGGAAGCACAGGATACCACAACATTACCTCTCCTTCCTCTCCTGGAGATTTTTCATTTGCTCCTTATAATGGTTCTCAATATACTGCTTGGCAGCAGCAACTTTCTGTTTCGTAGTATTAGAGAGAGATTCATCATCTTCGGGTGATTTCATTTCTTCTTTACAGTCATCAAATGGATCCTTTTTCCTGGAAGAAGCCCTCAGCCTATCTCGCGGCTGAAATTTTTGAAACCAACTCCTCGCAGAATCCATTTCCAGCCTCAAAACTACACAAGCACACGCAACCTTCGTCTTCAGCCACTATTAACCACCATTGGCTCTGCCACTATCCGGACAAAAAAAAAATATTCAATGCGCACGAAATTCAAGAAATGGCAGTGAATTTCTAGGTTTTACATGAATCAAAAGGCAAAAAAAAAAAATTTTTAAAGGGAAATGCAGAGAATGCAAAAAATAGAAAATTAAAAAAAGAAAAAGAGGAGAATCGAATGTAAAAGAAAAAATTAAGGTAAATCAAAAACCCTTAGGAATGAAGACAAAGGGATAAAGCTGAGAAATCGGATTACCGTGAAATTTGCGTCACTTAAATGATCAAAAAGCGGCGATTACGGTCTATTCATGAATGTAGATCAATTTATATTGTTTAGTTATGCGTTTGGATGCCGAGAAAAGTCGGTGAATTCAAATGAGAACAATTATTTTTGTTTATGTCCGCTTAATTCTCTCTGGCCTTGCCGTAATGAATAAAGATTGCAAAACCTTCCATTTATATATACGTTTTCATGTTCATATTTTTTATTTTATTTTATTTATTTATTCTTATTAGATTTTATTTTATTTTTATATATTATATTTATATATTTTTAGGCTATCAACTTTAAAATTTTTTAATATTAAACACATCATATTTATTTTGATGATATTAAATATTTTAAATTTATTATTCATAAATTTTAAATATTTTTTAATAAAATTAATTAAAGATATTAATACTTTAACTAATAAAATATTTAATAAAATTATTATAAAATATCTTAATATTTATAAGTTATAAATTTTAAAAATTTAATATTATTAAAATAAAATTTAAAAACTCAATATTAATAAATTATCAAATTCAGAATCTCAAAAATATAATTTTTCTGTATATTTTTTATTAAGATTTAAGCGATTGTTCACTGCATTTGATCTCCAAAGTAAAAAAATTTGATCCGATAGTAGCCGCCGGGCGGCTGCTTGTTGAGTTTCTCTCTACATTGAACTCTATGCGTAATGCGCACCCACTAATTAATTTATTAGTAAAATGAATAATTACATTTACTTTGTAAAAGAGATGAAGAATGATGAATAAAAATAAATAAATAAACCATTCTACAATCCAAATCATATATCCTATATAAAATTTAGAGAAGAGTTAACCAAAATTTTCCAAATTATTAAATTTTAATTTTATTTAAAATTTAATCCAAATTAAAATAAAGAATAATGTATGAGATATAATTAGTGAATGTTAATATAACAGTAAATGATAAAATAATATTTTATTTTTAAATATTTATTTTATATAGAAATTTTCTATCGTGAATTTAAAATTATTAACGGATGGATCTTTAAAATTTTGTGGAAAATAATTATTTTATGTAATTATAGATAAAAATTAACAATGATAATTAGTAAACATATGAAATTATTTTTGCAAAATTCTCTTGAGAATATATGAAATATATTGCTTATAGTCTTATGCCATATTACATTTTTATAAGTTAGTTAATTTATTATTATTATTATTATTATTATTATTATTATTATTATTATTATTATTTTCTTTTGCTTATAGAGATTTTTATTTCATGTTTATTTTTTAAGATTTTTTAGTTAAATATAAGTTTGAGAGATTAAAAAATGTAAGAAGCTTAATTTTATTATGAGTTGGTTTATGGTTTTTTTACCATTAAACCAGAGATTAAAATATCTTGATTGATAACTAATTTGTTTGATTTATGATAAAAAAATATTTATTTTTTATTTATCAATTATAAAAAATATAAATTGTCTGCCACACTTTTATTTCTAATAATAATAATAACTGCATCAAAAATAAATTAAAATAAATTATGTTTTGAATTTGTTTACCAATTTAATAAACTCAGTGGATTAATTAACAAAAATTTTCAATTTGAATTTGGTTTAGTTTTTTCAGTTTTATACACACACACACACATATATCTATATATAGTCAACAGAGTATATTCTTAAATATTTATTAAAATAAATTGAAAGCTAATTTACCTTTTAAATTTGATCTGATTTAGTATTTATATACATTTTAATATCTATTTCATAACAAAATAGATTTTTAATGTATAAGTGATATGAATTATATATCACAATCAAGTTAAAAGTTCATAATACATGTTCTGTTTTAAAAAAATAAATTATATAAAACTATGAATTAAAATTAAAAATTTATTTTATTTAAGAAAATAGGTATTTTAATTGTAAAATTTAAAATGTAAGGAGGCTGCATCTAATTAAAATGAAAAATACAAAACAATTACTTAAAAAAATGGATTTTTTAATTATAAATAAAAAAATGACCTTTATAACAAATAATGGATATTTCTAATATATAAAGAAATAAAAATAAAAGAAAATTCAACATATTATCAATTAGGAGTTAGGACCATTTGGAAAAGTCCAGCCGGAAGAAGAAAAATCTGGAGTTTTCTTGGAATATGGGCATAAAATACGGGTCCATACTGGGAATCAAGACTCTTAAGAAAGTATCAAATACGATCCCACAAGCATGCACCATTCTATAAAAAAGAGTTTCTTAATTATTACAAAATATTCCTCATTTTTTCTTTTTCATTTTTTTTTTCACTCTTTTTTAAAAGAAAAATCATTTTCATTTTTTTTACCTTGATATAAGCACCACTATCAGCCTGCAGTAAGTTACCCCTCAAACCTTAACTAATTACTTGATACAAATAATTAGAGGCTTACTTCCCCATTTATAATGACTCATAAATCATCATTATAAAATGAAGATTTAATTATCATATACTAATTGATTAAATTAAGCTACTTCACTACTTAATAAATATAAAAGGTTAGTATACTCTTTCTTAAGCATTCTCAAATAATCACTCAATTTAATTTCAATAGCCAAAATCCAAGGCATTTGCACAACAAAAATTAACTAGGATTAGTATCTTAATCTAATCCATCCATTCAATTGGGTGTTATTTTTTTTTTCTTTAAGTATGTTTAAATCTTGAAACTTTTCGCGAAGAAGATAGGGTGGTTGTATATGGTATGGGAAGGTAGGAGAAATATAAACATCATTAAAGAAAGAGAGAGACGGAAACCAATTGTTTGGCAAGAAAATTAATTAATACATTTCTTCATTATGCTTAATTTAGCTCTCACAAATTACTATATTTATATGTCTTTTACTCTGCACACACACAGCCTTGAAATTGAGATTATTATTACTAATTAATTTATTAGAATTTTGAAGCTGGAGTAGAACTATCTCCTACCAAACACCAGACAACTAAACATCCAAAATTGACCCTTCTAATGACCAATTAACAACCAACCAGCTTTTCTTTGTCAGTGCCATTGACCTCTGCCTTTCTGTTTCAGTTTCATATATTTTTTCTTTATTTTGGGAACAACATCAGTAGATTTTAATTTATTACTAATTTTTAGCAATTACAGGTTTAATAATATCCTTCAAGTAAAATAAAAAGATTGATAAAAAAAAAAGAAGAAGAAAGAGAAAGAGCCAATGTCTGTTTCATCCTGCATTATGGTTTAGGGATTAAATTTTCTTAGTTCATTTATTTTATTGACATGATATGTAGTCTACCATATTAAATGGCATTTGTACACCATATTAAACCTACTTTTTAATCAAAATCATTCAGATCATCATATTAAATTTACTATAAAAATAAGAGTTATACCCTTGAAATAGAGTTATTCCAACTGACGATGGCACCGCCAGAAAATGATGAATTTTATAGTATAGGAAAACTACCCATACAACAAGAAGAAAGCTTTCCTTTACTTATAATATTGACATAAAACCAGTTTCAACTAGAATTATATGACAGCTACAGACACGATTATGCCTTTTCAATTTAAACCACCAAAACTAAAGTCAGAGGTTATCCTTCCAGGACGAGTTATCCCCATTTTTGCAGACAGCTACTGGAAAGAGAAGTTCTGAGTGATTTGAACAATCTAGTGTACAGGCAGGCGTATAAATGAACAATGCTACTTTTCCCCAATTTTCTCATAGAAGCCCTGGCTGTGGGGAACTTTTGGGCCTTCCATCATTTGAAATTATTATGCCTTCAGTGTTATGCTTCCACGGTTCTCTTGCATATTAAGCTTTGTATCAAAACTGGAGGTAAAAGAAAACCAACAGGATAAATGATCTAACGGTAGTATGCCATGTGTCTCGATGACAGGAATGGAGATGAGCCAAATGGAGAGGTCTTTTGGTTTTGAACAGGAGGGTTGGCGGGTTTCTTTTTCTCGCCTTTGGTTTCAGAACGGAGCCAGGCCTCAACTAAAGAAAGCAGATTGGCAGAGCTTTTCAGCTCACTAATTTCTGACAACTTCTCAGCCCTCCTCAGTTCACCATCCTGAATGTAAGCCAGATGTGTTGCCCATGTTTCCAGTCCATCAAAGATATAAGTTGCATATACAATAGTAGCTCTTCTCTGCAATCAACAAAATAGCATATGTTAAAAATATATGATAATTACCGTCAAGCAAAAACTCTCTGGTTTGCACTTGTTTTGTAAAACTATTCCTTAAAGAGACAGAAAGTTAGGAGGATTCCCCATCAAGATGATTTTTACTCAAGAAAGCAGAAAAATGTTTCAAATCAGCAACCAAAGTTCACATGACAATGATGTTTCTTTTTTGGTAGAATTTTAGTAGGGACATCTGGTGGTGTCCTGCAACAATACTCTCACTATTTTTTGCAGTCATCCATCAGACCTGGTTAGAAAGTGCATGTGGACGCTAAAACAAAAATGTAATTAATACCTTTTCGCATTCTTCTTTAAAGAAATCGAACAAATCTAGCCAGGCAACAACATCCAGGTCAACTGTGACCTCATCTAGTAAAAGAACATTTAATAAAATTCCGGCTCCTATTTAGTGAGAAAATTGAAATAAGAAGATTGATAAGCAATATCTTCATCATAAAAGGAGTCAAAATGCAAAATAAGACATTATAACTGGCCACTGAGTGACTATGCCATTCTAGGACTAAATTTACGAATACGTTCCCAAGACAAACCACTTCAACTAGCAGTTTAGTCAAAATGTGCGAGTACAACACCTTGGCAAGTTAACATTAACAAAGTAAAAATATTTTTTGAATGCATACATTAGTAAAACTAAGTATAGTTCTCATTGTAATAAGAGGGGAAAAAAAGTGTAGACTAAAATGTTCACAAGTAATATATGCAGACTTGGTTTTGCAGAATTTCTTAAACTCTTGAGAACTCCAACCCATATTCACTGTGAATGCACAACAAGAATCGAATAGTTTTATTTTATTGTACCTCAAATGGAACAAGAAGACCCATACAGATCTGAACTCGACGTCGCTGCCCATCAGATACCTTATGCATACGCCATTGGAGATCAATATCAAGCAAGTCAATCAACTTTTCTCTCCTAGCATGATCAATCCCTTCAACTGTCCATAAAAAGAATAAATAAGCGCAATTTTTCAATATAGTCACGAGTAAACTATGAATAATGACAACGATGGAAAAATGTAACATTATCAAAAATTGAAAGGGAAGAAAAATATCAACAGAGCTCATTGATTACCTCCAAATATCATATGTTCCGCAAAGAAGTCCCCTTGAAGTGGAATCTCCCTGGAAATTTGCAAACCAAAATCAACTTATGAGTTCACGGAGTGCAGTTGATGGGGGAAGACACAAAAGTGAAACCAGAGATCATCTTTAAAATTCTCTAACTCGGAAAAGATTATTCTGAATAACAAGATGACAACTGAAAAAATTTAAGTCACATGCCAGTATTTCAAGGGTGAAGCAGTCAACACTATGGACAATTTATATCTTTTTTATCATAAACACATGTGCGCACCAATTATGAATATTTATTTGATAAGCAAACTACTTAAAAAGATGCTAAGAAAAAAATGCACATACGTAGAACAGGAAAGCAACAATATCATACAAATCTGACACCACCATTGTGTGGTTATTACTCAAGTCTACACGCATATGCTAACTACCTCACTATAAAATTCATTCATCGACGATTATGAGTTACTAGTGTGCATGGTCATCGCTGTTTTCATTAACGAACATAGGGAACAAGGAAAACACTGAACATACCAGTGTGTTTCAGCTTGAAAAAAGCTTCAGACATAACATAGTGATTGCATGGCTTTCAAAAGGTCTATTTTATTCTTTAAATTTACAAATAATATTTTTTTCCGGCACTCTTAGTCTCTTAGGCATAAATCGAACCAGGAAAAAGACTGAGAGTTTTCAGTAGAGAACGCAGATAGCCGTTAATTACAAATAAAATAGATTGAGTTGCTCTCACTGCCAAATCTCATAAATTAATGAAATGTAACATTCGAATTAAACTTAATAATCATGCAAAGCATATTTTAACAAAAAGAAAAAGAAATAAAGGAAGAAATGATAAGCTAAAGAACTCACAGCAGATCCAACAGTTTTACTCCAAGATCCACCCAAATAGGCCAAATCGCCATTACAAACCAACTGAGTATCATGAAAAACCGAACCATTAAGCACTCGCACTACATCTCTTCCTCCGACCATATGCTTATCCGCCATAACCCTCAACAAAGTGGTCTTCCCTGCACCAGAAAAAGTAATAACCATTTATTACCCACCAAGTACAAAAGCTTAATAAGAAAACAAAGCTGAAAAATAAAACAAATTTCGATGAAATTTTAGATTACCAGATCCATTAGCGCCGACGAGAAGGCAGCGAGATCCAGGAGAGATGTTGAGATTGAAATTGTAGAAAAGAGGAGATTTTCCTTAGTATGAAAATTGCATTCCATTAACACATACTGTTTTCTTTCTCATTTCCGTCTTCTTCGATTTTCAATGCTTTTTCCGACATTTTTCTTATCTTTCTTGTTCCTCCTCTCTGTGGATTCACAAATGAATTAGTTGTACGGAAGACTGTGTCTGATTCTATAGACTTCTGTCGCCAACCCCATTTAACCAGTACATTGTTGACGCGTCAGTGGGGGTTGGTAACCGCTGGACTCCTAGTTGGTTGCATATTTTTGTTTAAACGTGGTATACAGATACAATGCCACGTAACTTCTGTGGTTTCCCTCGAAAAGTCTTAAATAGCCCTGAACCCGATCCACTCTCGGGTCGGTTCTTCAAAAGCATAACCACTATTCCGGACCAGTCATATAAGCTGAAGATATTTTCTAACTTCTCTTTCTTTCTATTGATTTCAGCCAAATTCAAGTTTAAAATGTTTCTGAAGTTCAAAAGTTTAAAATATTTTACATATTTTAATAAATTTCTAATTAAATCAGTGAAAAAACAAAGAATTCTCTATTAATCTTTGCTTATATTAAAATTCCAATAAAATATTTAATATAATGGCACATGAATATTAACAAATATATATCATCAATTAATTTTTTTTATCAATGAAAAGACAATATCATTAAAAAATAAGATAACAACAAGAAGTGTTATCTGGTTTTGAGAAACCTTAAAAGCAAAAAAAAATATACAAAACAAAATTAACCCACAACAACAATATTTTTGCCCAAAGAAATACATCCCACTATCAAATAATGATCATAGACGAAATACCATAAATGTCTATAGAAAAGTATAAACAAAAGCCTCTCAATGCTCTTATGCATAAGAGCATGATTGAGACATAAGAAGCATTCAAATTGCCGATACCATACATTTTTTAACAGTGGCAAAATCAAAAATTTATTAAAAGAGAATAAAATTTACACAAAAAAAAAATTGACCAAAAATTCATCAAGAGAGGAACAAAATTTATATAAAAAAATTACCGATAAGTAATTATAAATTTATAGTTTCAACATTTTTAATCTAATCATAATTTTTAATTTAAATTTTATTAAGTTAATCATAATTTATATTAAAATTTTATTTTATATTCAACATTTAATTTATTATATAATTTATATGATTTACATGTATATATATACCTATCTAGGGCCTCCCCGTCCTCTAATAAAATGACAATGAAAATTTAAAAATTTAAAAGACTTAGCACAAGTCTTTAAAAAAACTATGATAAATCCTTATAAGCGAGCTAAAACAAAGTGATTAAAAAAAAAGGTCATCAAATCACCTTCCTGGTATTGATAATAAGGAAGGCTCATATGGAAAAACTCTAGGTTTTAGGAATCAAATGAAATGAAGAAGATTAGATTGCTTATGATACCATTGAATAAGCACTTGAGCACCAAGATTTGTTACATGTAATAAGAAAATAAAAAACTAAAACATAAAAGACAATTATTGAATGATCATTTTCTTTTCCTTTTTTGTTTTGATTTTCATTTTTCTAGTTTTTATCTAATTATTGACTTTTTTTTTAAATGGGTTATTCTTTATGTTTCGATAAATAAAATGAAAAAATTAGAGCAATCGTCAACGGTATTCTTAAATTTAAGGCAAAAAGAAAAAGACGTAGCTCTATAAAAAGAGGGAGGAGCTTCACAAGAAAAGAGAGTAAACTTCCCAATAATTAAATTGAACTGAATGAATATATATAATTTTTACCAATTATATATATTTTATTTACTAAATTATTCCAATTGAAAAATGATGTAAATTCAAAATAATTATTTAATAGACATACTATTTTAGTTTTTAAGTCATTTTAGTTCAAATAATTTTAATTATCAGTCCTTTTTAGTGAATTCTAATAAAATAATTTCAAATTTTAATTAATTTTAGATTAGACTTTGTTTTTATTTTTTAGTAGGTTGAAATCAAATAAACACGAGTGATGAATTTTAAGTAAATCATCAAATTTGTAGGTTTGATTTAAATTACTTTAAATTTAATTTAAAAAATGACTTTAAATAAAATCATGTAATAATTCATTCATATTAAAAAAAAACTTAATTTATTTGGTTCTTTATTATTTCTATAAATTAACTCATAAATGCTTACATTAAGTTGAATTTGTATAATTCAAATTTTAATTAAACTCAAATTAAGTTTTGACTTTCATTTACCCACTAGATTTAGAATAGAGAAAAATGCACTTTTTGAGCAATTTATGATGGATTATCTCATATCTAATTAATGATAAAACTAAAATTTTACTGTCTATCCGTCATTTTTTTATTTTGGGTCGGTATAAGTTTAACTAGATTTTTCTAAATAAATATATTTATTTATCAGTCTAAACCATGTTGATTATAAAACTATAATAGTAAATAGTAAATTTAGAGGATGTTTAGTTTAGCTTATGAAAATTAGCTTATAAAAACGTATGCTTATAAGTTAATATGATCTTATAAATATTTAAATTTTAAACATTTATATTTTTATTTTAAGTATTTATAAATATCTAATAAATACTTAATATATTTAGTAAAAAAAATTTATAAGTATATTTATTATTAAAATAATTTAAAAATATATAAAGTGATATTAGTAAGAGTATTTATTAAAATAAATATATACAATATAATAAATTATTTAATTAAACTAACTATAAGTTAAATACTTATAAATATTAAAATAATAAATTAAAATATTAATTTATTTTTTAACTTATAAAATGAGATCAAAGTTAATAAAATTATCCAAATAAATGTAGTTTGTTAAGCTTATAAAACAAGTCAAACACTTTCTTGCTACCGAACAAGGAGCAACAGCGTTGAGGAAGAAGAGACATAAATGCTGAAAACGCTACAAAGAGCCAGAGAGAAGAGGAAAACAAACGAATTTATGTTTGCATTAGACTAAAATCATGGTTAAATTTTGGGGATAAAAATGGAAAAAATATTCCAACTACAAGAGATTGGAGCTGGGATTAAAATCTCTACAATTTCGATTCACAACTCTTAGGTATGTTAATGTTATTGAAATTCATTATAGAAAATGGAAATTTGGTTTCATGTTTCTTTATTATTCTCATAAATCAGTTTGTTTAATATGGTTCTGTTCGATTTTCATACGCAATTCATGTGTTTATTCCGCGATTGAATTTTGCGATTGAAAGTCTGCAAATGGTACAAGAAGACAGTGCTCCATTGATGATGTTTGAGGCATAGTATTTGTTGAATTTTAGTAGTGGATTATAGGGTTTATTGAAAGTTACTTGTTCAGAAACAGGTGGGCAAAGTAGTAAAGTTGTAGCTCTGTCTGAGTCATGTAAAAGGAAATTTATGTTTGGTCATTCTTGAAAAAAGTACAATGTTCGAGGCACACATTGAAGAATATACTGTTATTTTGTGCTGATTAATATTAATTGATTATTTATAAGAAAAACGGGAGAGGGAGAGAGAGAGAGAGAGAGAGAGAGAGAGTTGATCAGTCTATTAATTTTCTAGCTGGGTTGCTTAAAACTTTCTTTTATGGGGTTTGTGTAAACTAAGCATTTTGTTCCTTTTTGACTTGTAAAATGTGTGTATCTCTAAGAGGCTGTAGACTGTGTGTATTTTCTAAAAGGAAGAATCATTCATGTTTGCATATTTCCACGAGTGGTATGTTTTGTTTGACAGATTCTAAATGATGGATTTTCAAGAATATTAAATTTGGATGAATCTATTTTTTGTGTTAGCAAAAGTGAGAAAGTCCAATGACCTTTTAAGAATCCCTATTTCACTGAAATCCCTGGTTTTGAAAACACATCTCCCAAGTTTTTGTGAAATCCAGATGATGAATTTTAACTTCTTTGACTTCACCTCTCTGGATTTGGTTTGCAAACCAAGAATTGTTCAAATCATGGAGTAAAAACTATGGTTTCTGATTCCATGGATTTTAGAGGACCTCAACCCTAATATGGCTAGAATGTAAAAGATATTTTGTCCTTCTTGAAGGGCAAGCTTCATTAGAAGGTAGACCTTTAGATTCTTTGGCCAAATACCTCAACTAAGCAAAAATGGCTAATTTGTCATGTATTTGGAGAATCAACATAATTTTTGTCCCTTTGTTTTGGTGGATGAGTTAGCTTTGTCACGATGTTTTAGCAGTGTGATTTACAATGGACAAAGAAGAGGACAAAGTTCTGCTCAGTACTTTTGGGAGTAAAATCTGCAAATCCCGAAGACATTGAGCGTGACATCTTAGCAGAGGTATGAATTTGAATTCTTTGTCATCTTTGTTTTTGCAATGCTGAGTGTCTTGTCTTTCTTATTGATAAGTTGTGCATCATCATCTGCAATACTATTAATTATGATGACTGGATCATGTAACGTGTAGTCTATTTGGTATTGAGATTGAAACTGTTTTATTTGGAAAAGCATCATTTTTTATACTGTTGGAAAAAATAGCTTAGGAGTATTGCTTAGCTGTTTTAAAATAATGAGTGAATTCCTTTGCGGACTTCATTATCTTGCTTCAACAATGATAATAATTTGAACTATTTATTATTTATCAAAGTGTTAAAATATGTTAATATGGCAGGTGAGAAACAATGCACAGAATAATGGTGAAGCTGGAGGGAGCACTGAGGAGGAACTTCCGGACAAGTTAAAAAGCATTGATCCTGCATCTACCAGCCAGGAAAAACTCTATAATAGATTGAGGGCTGTGGAATTTGAAATAGATGCTGTTGCTTCCACTTTTGAGCAAGTGAGAACTGTTTCCGGTGGCAAAGATTGTACTTATGATGATGATGATGGTGATAAAGCAGAGCATGGGGATCGAAAGGATGAAGAAAGCGGCATTCAGGTTTCTCCCAATGAATTCACCCTCCAGCAAGCTCTAGCTGCTGATTGGCTAAAAAGTCTTCAGAGAACTAAACCTCAACTTGAGAAAGAACTTTCAAATATACATAAAGATGATTCTATCAAGGGTATGGACTATGAGAAGCTATTGGCAGACTTGGTTAAGGAAGAAGCTAGGGCTAGGAGAAAGTCAAAGGAAGTTCAGAAACTTGGCAAAAAAAAGGAAAAGAGTCAGAGAGTGGTTTCATTCAGTGATGATACTGATTTTGATGCAATATTGGATGCAGCATCGACAGGATTTGTTGAAACAGTGAGTTAAAAATAGTTTCTAGTTTTCTCTGTATGAGTTGCTTAATCAGTTTTGCAGTAGGATCAGAGGGATAAAATGACTTACTCTGCATGTTTCAGCGAAATAAGCTCTGGGGCCTGCTAAGTTTGTGCTGTTTATGTCCCAGGAAAGGGATGAATTGGTCAGAAAAGGAATTTTAACTCTTTTTCATAAGCTCAAAGGATTTGAACGGCATCTTCAGCAACCAGGGCCATCAAGTGGGTGCAGTGTATCTGAGGAAGAGATAAGAAGTGATGATCTTGCTTCTGACAGTATAGCTAGAGTTGCCCAGACAATAACAGAAGCTGCAAAAGCTCGCCCAACAACTAAACTGCTTGATTTGGATGCTCTGCCAAAGCTTGATGCACCAACTCACCCTTTTCAGAGGCTGAAAACACCTTTACAAGTAATTCAGTCCCCCAGAAAGTGATGCAGAGAAAAGGAAGGGCTTTAAAAGGAAAAGTAAACGACCTTTGCCTGGTCAGAAATGGACAAAACATGTTTCACGTGAGGAAAACCTTTGGGAAGGAAGTGGTATGTTCAATAATTTTGTTAAGGTGATTGAGAATTGAATGGGTATAGCATGTTTCGGTACCTTAGTGATTGCTTGCTTATTTTCAGTGGTTTGCCTTTTTATTTCTTTACAACTGATCAAGTGGTCAAAGCTCAATGCATGCGTTGGGACCTTATCTTGAATTTTCTGGGTGTTTTTGTTCCATTAGCTATTAACATTTGTTCTTATCCATCTTATATAATAAACATGCACTCTGTTATGGACTTTACAGCTTTACCACATGTCAATATTTTTTTTACCTCATACTCTTGCTGAAGCCATTTAGCTGTGTGAAATATTTTACTATGTTCAACATTTTCATGATGATGATGATGATATATTTTTGGCTAATAAATTAAATTAAAATTATCCTGGACAATGATACAATCAGAATCATTTGTGTTTCATAGTATGATTGTTGGTGGTTCACCAGATGATGCAAGGGGTGACCCAGTTACATCAAGCTATGAAGAAGAAAATCTAGAGGATGGCGAAGATGTAGATGATGGTGATTCTCCTTTTGTAACTCTTGAAGGTGGGCTAAAAATTCCAGAAGCTATTTTTAACAATCTTTTTGAATACCAAAAAGTGGGTGTGCAGTGGTTATGGGAAATGCATTGCCAAAGAGCTGGTGGTATTATTGGGGATGAGATGGGTCTTGGTAAGACCATACAGGTCTTATCTTTTCTTGGAGCATTGCATTTCAGTAGTATGTACAAACCAAGCATTGTCGTTTGCCCTGTCACACTTTTGAGACAATGGAGAAGGGAAGCTTAGAAGTGGTACCCACGTTTTCATGTGGAGTTACTACATGATTCAGCACAGGACCTTCCTCAAAAGAAGAAGCGAGCTGAATCTTATAATAGTGATGATGAAAGCGAAGGTTCTCTAGAGAGAAATTATGAAGGAAAATTGTCATCTAAAAAATCCAATAAATGGGATGCCTTGATAAATCGAGTTCTGAAATCAGAATCAGAGTTGCTTATTACCACTTATGAGCAACTCAGGTTGTTAGGAGAAAAACTGCTTGACATTGCGTGGGCTGTGCAGTTCTGGATGAAGGACATCGGATTCGTAATCCAAATGCTGAAATCACTCTGATTTGCAAACAGCTTCAGACAGTTCACCATATAATAATGACAGGTGCACCAATTCAGAACAAGTTGAGTGAATTATGGTCTTTGTTTGATTTTGTTTTCCCTGGAAAGTTGGGGCTACTGCTTGTCTTTTAGGCTGAATTTGCTGTTCCTATTTCTGTCGGTGGCTATGCCAATGCCTCCCCACTCCAAGTATCTACGGCCTGCAGGTAGAAATTGTTCTGTTTCTAAAACGTCTTGGAGGTTCAGAGTTTGTATGAAATTAACAGATTTCCATTCCCTTGTTTGTAATTTTCAAATTTATAAACTCTGTAATGATGATTAATTTCTGGACCCTATGTTTGTCTTGCTACAGGTGTGCTGTGGTATTGCAAGACTTGATTATGCCTTATCTCCTTCGCCAAATGAAGGTGGATGTGGATGCCCAGCTTCCCAAAAAAACCGAACATGTCCTCTTTTGCAGCCTTACAGAAGAGCAACATTCTGTGTATAGAGCATTTCTTGCTAGCACTGAGGTGGAACAGATACTTGATGGTAGTAGGAATTCCCTATACGGGATAGATCTTATGCGCAAAATATGTAATCACCCTGATCTGGTTGAGAGGGACCATGCATGTCAGAATCCAGATTATGGAAATCCTGAATGTAGTGGAAAAATGAAAGTTGTTGCCCAAGTGCTTAAGGGTTGGCAGGAGCGGGGACACCGTGTTCTTCTGTTTGCTCAAACTCAACAAATGCTTGACATTCTTGAAAATTTCTTAATCACTGGTGGTTATAACTACCGAAGAATGGATGGTATGACACCAGTGAAGCAGAGAATGGCCCTTATTGATGAATTTAACAACTCAAGTGATGTGTTCATTGTTATCTTAACTACTAAGGTTGGTGGATTAGGGACTAATCTAACTGGTGCAAACAGAGTGATTATCTTTGACCCTGATTGGAATCCCTCAACTGACATGCAGGTACTTTTCTGCTAATTCTTAGTTTTAACCCATATTTGTTTAGGATGCATTTACATGTAATTAGAATTTATACCACTAAAGTTTTTTTAAAAAGAACTTCTGCATGGGTAATCATCACAATTGCAATGATACTGTGATTTTGCTTGTAGCATCACAGTATATGCATAATATCTAATGAAACTTCAATAAAATTGTCTGAGAAAATGTTGATTCTGGTTGACCATAGAGGTGGAATCTGAATTTAGCTTTACTGTGAATCCATATTTCTGGATATTGAGCACAACTATTGCTCATAACAGGCTAGGGAACGTGCTTGGCGCATTGGTCAGAAACAGGATGTTTTTGTGTATAGGTTGATTACTCGTGGAACTATTGAGGAGAATGTGTACGACCGGCAAATTTACAAGCATTTTCTTACTAATAAGATATTGAAAAACCCACAGCAGAGAAGGTTCTTCAAAGCTCAAGATATGAAGGATCTTTTCACTTTGAATGACGACAGAGAGAGTGGGTCAACTGAAACATCTAATATTTTCGGTCAGTTATCTGAAGATGTTAGCGTTGTTGGTTCAAAGAAAGAAAGACTAGACAAGCAGAAACACCATAAAGGTAGGGCATCACATGCTGGTGATGCTGCAATTAACCAAGAAAAAAATGCTAAGGTTGGACCTTCCAGGAGGAAAGGAAAAGAAAAGGTTGATAATAGCGATGGTGAAGTGGATGAAGAAACAAATATTTTGAGGAGTCTTTTTGATACTCATGGTATACATGCAAGTTTCAGCATGGTTTATCGTTCGATTGTTCATATGGTGATATTGTTGCATGTTTGGATGTGTCATATGTATGATGTATCATTGCTTGGGTACATCTGGGAGATTCAAAACAAGCATTTTTTTTGTTATGTTCAGGCGATGGCCTTGTTTCACTATTCTCAGCTTTTTTTGTTATCTATCGAAATGCCTGCGCTATTTCTCATTTTGTATAATTTGTCTTGCAACACCTGACTCAGAATTTAAGACCGAATGCATGGGACAGCATATTAAAATGTATGTGATCTCTTTAATCATTATGTTTTGATCTGCAGCACATGTTAGTATATGTTGATAAAAAATCCCATTCCGTATCTTAAGTGGAATGATGTCATCTTGTCACTCGGTTTCTGTCTTCATCTTTTTCTTCAGAGTGCTGTGAACCATGATGTTATTATGAATGCACACCATGAAGAGAAGATACGGCTTGAGGAGCAAGCTTCTCAAATTGCACAAAGGGCAGCAGAAGCATTGCATCAATCGTGAATGCTTCGTAGTCGTGATAGCGTAGCTGTCCCTACATGGCCAGGAAAATCGGGGACTGCTGGTGAACCATCATCTGTTCGCCAGAAATTTGGATCAACTGTGAACTCCTTGCTGACCAGATCATCTGATGAATCATCTAGCAATAAAGTAAGCGGTCTGAATGGATTTGCAGCTGGAGCTGCAGGGAAGGCACTATCATCAGCTGAATTACTAGCAAGAATTCGAGGATCTGAACAACAGTTTAGCTTGGCATCAAGTTCTGCTAACAAAACAAGGTCTGAAAATAATGGAGCACCTAGGCCATCTCAAATTACATCTAGTGTTCAGCCCGAAATACTGATTTGTCAGATCTGTACATTTATACAACAAAGGGGTGGAAGTACTGATTCAGTCAGCATGGTGCAGCATTTTAAGGATAGGATACCATCAAAGGATCTGCCCTTATTTAAAAATCCTTTGAAGGAAATTGCTACACTGGAGAAAGGCCCAGCTGATAACTATGGGTTCTGAAACCAGAGTATCGATAATAGTTCATGGGCCTGAATCCTAAATTATTTTGATCTGGTGTATCACAATCTCACAGGAGGCTCAATATTTTGTGTTAGCGTCCTCCATTTTTGCAAGGGAAACATTCCGGAAGTCTTATGTTACTTTTTTTTTGGTATTACATATTCATTACAGCTTTTTTATCACAACAAAGCAAAAAGAAATCATCTTGTACAGTTTTTGACAAATATTTTCTCATTCATTGTTCATAACTTGGAAGTATTCTTTATTTTAAATCGCCAGATGAGATATAGAGATTTCATGAACACGGCTTCAAAACCGATGGCCTTGATTATGCGTATTTGACTAAGGTGCATAAGGCACTATTTTATAAAGAGAGCATGTGCTGTTGCCAATTTGTGTTGATAATAACTAGAATGGGAAAGAGAATGGTTGGCAGTTGATTGCTCAGGCGAATCATTTAAATTTATTCTTAAACCTCAAGTATTTTGATTTGAGAGGGATACAAGCCAACAAAAATGATTTTTGAATTGAAGGGCAACAACATGATTGACAAAGAGCTCAAATAGAACTGTATTTGGTCCATAGTGACACAAAACATATGCTACATTACACCAAAACAACAAGAATGATGGTGAAACATGATTTAATTTTCCATTAAATAGAGAGATATGACCTTCACAGTTCATGTAGGAGAAATAAGCATTCGATGTATTCCATTAAACATTATTTCCACACATGAACATATTTGGCTGTGCTTTCTTACTTTTTTCAATTATATTGTTCGTTTTCACTTCTGTAAAGAAAACATCAACAGAGGTTTCATACTCCACAAAACTAGAAAGCCGCCCATCCTGATGCTGTGGCCTTTGTTGATCCTGATGTTGCTGAAGGAAGATTTCTCTGCAAACGCCGACAGCAAATGAGTTAACATCGCATGCATCTACTAAAGGAAACTCTATAAACGGGCTTTTCAACTAATCAGTTAGAGAGACTAGAGCCTGGACAAAGTGTATCATCCAAAGTCTCCACAAATAAGATAGATGCGGCAAATGCAATTATAGCAAACCAACCAACATGATTCCCAAAATTTCCAGAAGCATATGTCCAAGAAAAGCAAGGATATTATTAAAAATTATTGTAACCTTGCACGCAATTATAAAGATACTGCACTGCCGTTGCTTGATAAGGGAGCACAAAGATCATCTTCTAAAAACAGACACGCACATATTAACTAATGAGATACAAATGATTGTGATCATATATAGATGTTTTAAGTCCTTGTTTGATGTAGACATGGTTAAATACAGGTTATAGAGGAAAGAGGCACACCTCAAGCGGAGAAAGATCAGAAAATGAATCTGTAGAATGCTTTGTATTTTCTTTGGGTGCTTGAAGACCAGCACCATAATTAGCAGCAGTCATCCGTGCAGCTGCTGGATCATTTGGAGGGGGTGGGAGTGTAGACCTTATTTTACCCACCCCACTTGGCGGTGGAGCAATGCTTAAAGTCTTAGGCTTTCCAGTTCCAGAAAGACCCCCAGAAAGACCTGCAGCTGAAAGCATTCCAGTTCCACTAGATGGTTTATGCTTTACATTTATTCGGATAGTTTCACCTTCCTATAATCCAAGATTTCAAGACTATGTTAAAATTCATCGGATATAAAAACAAATTAGCACATTAAACCCAGAATCGAACAAGTAGATCAATTTAACAAGATATCCCAAAACATTATATCTAAAAACACAGAGAAAATTATTACTAATTAAGGATTCATTTAACTACTATGTCATCAATTAAACCATCAAAAACAGTAAAATAATGCGAAAAAGAGATCCCATATTGGTGTGATTATTAGTTTAAAAAAATTGCCTAACAATCCAACAACAGAATCAGTGAAAAATATACATGAGGTTTACAATCAACGCAAAGTATCACAAGTACAGAATTCCCAACCCACCCACCTGATTTAATCCCAATGCAACTCAAAAGACACAAAATTTCAATATTAAAGGCCAAATAGAATTAAATTTTTCAAAGAAAACAAAGCATTTCACACAGGAAAACAAGGAATGTTACCTTCAATCTGTGATTTACAGCAGGATGTATACCTATGTGGGTATCACTCTCACTAGTCTCCCCACTCTCCTTCTCATGTTCTCTTCTAACGTATTTCTCATGATCCGATAACGCCACATTGAAATCAAAAGCTTCATTCCTCTCAGCAAACCCTAATCCAATAAATGCATGTTTCCCTCTCCCATCCTCGATCTTAAGTACAAAATATCGAGACGAATCAAGCACTGTCTCTACAGAGTTCTCTCGCTGACCCGGGTGAACAAAACAGGCTGCAAACAACTCACCGGAATTAGGATCCTCCAATCGGATCTCACATCGGTCTTTACAAGACACGACCCGAAGTCTACCCGACCAGATCTTATCGGATTGTAACCATTCCCCACATTTGTACCCACCGGAAGTGGAACGGGGAGGGATTTTGTAAACGGAAACCTCTCGAACTACTAAAAGGGTATGCTCCATTGATTCCTCGTCCTCCTGAAACGACATCGTTTCGAACTATCGGCGTTAAAGTTCCCTCCGGCGGTGTGTCTTCCGAGGAATCTGGGGGAAATGTAGAGAGATCTTGGGCTTGGATTTGTATTATATTTCCGATAATCTGAAAGGTCGAGAGATTCTGTCAAATAGAGAAAGAGAGAGTTGCAGAGACGTGGCTTCGAAGAGTGTGTGATTGGTCGACTGTAATGAGAGGGAGAGGGGGAAGATAGTTATTTAATTACTGATTTGCCCTTAGGGAACGGGCTTTTCAACCCAATTCAAAATTTGGGCTGAAGCTAAACCCTAAAAAGCACAAAACTTTCATAAACCCTAGTCTGCCTCTCCAGATTATCCATCAAAGATCGTTCCTTTCTCAGGTAGCTTTATACGGTACAGCTCTTTACCTTAATATTTGTTCTTAGTTGGATATGGTGAATGATTTAGGGCTACTTACTCATTCTTTTGGTGAACTTATTAGTTTAATTTTGGCGTTTAAAAGGGATATTAGGGTCTTAACATCTTCGATCCTATTGTTGTTGCTGTTTTAACCAGGCGGAACTGAGTCACAATGTATCTACAGTTTTATATAAACGAGAATGGTGACAAGGTTTACACCACCAAGGTATGTTTGCTGCTGGTTGTTTGTTTGTTTCGTCTGTAATAAAACCATAAAAGCAAGACCTTGTTTCAGTTTTTTTTAATCTCTTCTTTCTAGCGTTTGGCTTTGTGGGTTCATATACATTTTCTCAATTATTACTTATGACATATAATTGCTCTGTGATGAACGCATGAGGGTGTTCTGTCTCCTGCTAATAGTAGTGACCATAGCAAGGGCTGAGGATAGTTCTCTGTACCTCAGCCTTGTTATGGTCTCTACTTCTAGAATATGTTAAGGGTGGTTTTGACTTTGGGGTCGCCAGTTCAACTTCAGTTAAGCTTAATTAATAGTTAATAAAAAGAATCAGATTGAATTAACTAAAATAAAACTTACCTTTTTTTATCGCTTTTTCTAGCATTTGACATTGTGGGTGCATATACGGTATCTCAAATGTTAAATTTTCTTATTCCTTCGCATATATGCTATATAATTGCTGTGTGATGAATATGTTGACTAATTTCGAGAAACTATTTTTGTTTCTTGTTTGAAGTAGGATATAAGTTAAAATCTTTGATAATCACTTAAATCATTGGCTGTTAAATCCTCTTATTCTCTGTTTGGAAGTGATTTTGTTGTTTGCCATTGGCGATTTGGTTAATCTCTGCATTATGATGTGTTAAGTAACAGTATTTCAGACAAATTTAATTGTTTTAGGCTTGCTGGAGTCATGGTAAGATGAAGCTATTTAGAAAGTGATCCATGGACAGCATGTCAAAATTAGATATCTCGTTAATTGATGATTAGGATTTGATTTCTCACCCTCTGCCCCCACCAGCTCTTTCTGTCTCATATAACTTTTTTTTTTTGCTCCTTTCCTTCTTTTCGTTGTAAAATGGGTAACTGAGGATTTCACACGGTATAATTGAGGAGATTTCTCTGACATTGAATAAATCTGGTGCCATATGCAAGTCTTCTCTCTTTATCTTTTCAGTAAGATTGTCCCAATTTATTAATGTTGAATTGCTGTTTTTCATGCAGAAGGAATCACCATTGGGGCTGGCAACTCAATCTGCTCATCCAGGTAATATATCTTAATATATGGTGTATAAAATCAGGTTACTTTATTCTGATTATTGAATTCACAAGAGGACTGCATATAGGACCCTGATAACACTGCGCCCCCCCCCCCAAAAAAAAAAAATCTTTATTTATTTATTTATTTATTATTATTATTATTATTTGGGCAATAGTCATAATACAGAATCCCCTGCCTGTCCTCCTAATCAAGCCATAAACATTACCAACCAGCTAATGCATGTGACTCAAAATGTTCCAGTTTCAATATTTTCTTATGTTTTTGCAGTGGATAGTTGAAATTTCATTTAAGCACTCATAATGTAAGTCACTCTGAAACAACTTATGCAAAATTTTCATTAATTATATTAGTATTGTAACTATGATTCAAATTCAGACTTAATAAAAATGGGAAATCCGTCCTATCCTAATAATAATTATTAGGGGGAGTGATGCTTTGTTTGCCAAAAACCATTAGATCTATTGAGAAAGCATACTTAAGATTAGGTAGTTGGAATATTGGCACTCTGACTGGGAAGTCTATAGAGCTTGTGGATACTTTGAAAAGAAGGAAGGTTAGTATTGCTTGTTTGCAGGAAACCAGGTGGAAGGGAAATAAAGCAAAAGAGATTGGTAACTCAGGATATAAGCTGTGGTATTGTGGCTTGGATAACAATAGGAATGGTGTGGGCATTATTATTGAGCCTACGCTTAAAGACAAGGTGGTGGAAGTGAAAAGAAAGGGAGACAGGATTATCTCTTTGAGGCTTGTTTTGGGAGATGACACTATTAATGTTATTAGTGCTTATGCTCCCCAAGTAGGTTTGGACGGAGCATCCAAGGTTCAGTTCTGGGAAGATATGGATGATATCATGCAAGGTATTCCAGATAATCAGCAAATCTTCATTGGTGGGGACCTTAACGGGCATGTTGGTAAGGACAGTAATGGTTATGACAGGGTCCATGGGGGTTATGGTTTTGGCAACAGGAATGAGGAGGGAAAGAACATTTTGGATTTTGCGGTGGCTTATGATCTAGTGCTGGCGAATACCTGTTTTGAAAAGAGGGGGTCACACTTGATTACCTTTAAGAGTGGACGAACCCAAAGTCAAATAGACTTCATACTTACTCGAAGACGGGACAAAAGTAAGTGTAAGGATTGCAAGGTCATTCCGGGTGAAGCATTGGCGGCGCAACATCGTATTGTGGTTTTAGATGTTAAGAATAAAAGTAGCTGGAGGAATGATAAGAAAATATTGGAACCAAGGATAAGATGGTGGAAATTGAAAGACCTAGCTCAAGGTACCTTTAAGGAGGAGTTACTAAAGGAAGAAATTTGGAACCTTGAGGCTAGTGCAGAGAACTTGTGGACAAAAATGGAAGGTGGCATTAAGAAAGCAGGTAGTAAATTGCTGGGGATCTCTAAAGGGGCAGGGCCTCGACCGCACGATGCATGGTGGTGGGATGAGGAGGTTCAAAAGGCTATTAAGGCTAAGAGGGAATGGTATAAAAAGTTACCGAATGCGGTTAATAGCGAGGCCTTTGAGGAATATAAGAGGGCTAAGAAAGAGGCAAAGAAGGCTGTTAGTGTAGCTCGTGGCAGAGCCTTAGAAGGGATTTATCAAAAGTTAGGTACTAAAGAGGGAGAAATGGGCATTTATAAGATTGCAAGGATGAGAGAAAGGAAAAGCAGAGATTTAAGCCAAGTCAAATGTATAAAGGATGAAGATCAACGGGTGTTGACAAGAGATGTTGAGATTAAGGAGAGGTGGAAGGCTTATTTTGAGCAGTTATTCAATCCTGAACATGAACAAGATTTTCAAGGTCTTCATGCAACAAATGATTATATCAGCTGGTCTAGGAGGATCTTGCATAGTGAAGTAAGAGAAGCCTTGAAGTATATGAAAGTTGGTAAAGCTTGTGGCCCGGATGGTATTCCTATAGAGGTTTGGAAGAACCTTGGAGAGGTAGGAGTTGCCTGGTTAACTAAACTCTTTAATGCTATTGTGAAAGGACGTAAGATGCCGAATGCCTGGAGGAAGAGTATCATGGTACCCATATATAAAAATAAGGGAGACATTCAATGCTGTACAAATTATCGGGGTATCAAACTTATGAGCCATACTATGAAATTATGGGAAAGGATTATTGAACACAGATTGAGGAAGCTTACAAGAGTTTCGGAGAATCAGTTTGGGTTTATGCCAGGGAGATCTACCATGGAGGCTATTTCTCTTCTAAGAAGACTAATGGAATTGTATCAAGAGAAGAAGAAAGATCTCCACATGGTATTTATTGACTTGGAGAAAGCCTATGATAGAGTACCAAGAGAAGTGTTATGGTGGGTTTTGAAGAGGAAAGGAGTCAACGGCAAATATATCAACATCATCAAGGACATGTATGAGAATGCATCCACTAGTGTGAAAACACCTGGTGGAGACACTGAGACTTTCCCTATTACTACCGGATTGCATCAAGGTTCGGCCATGAGTCCATATTTATTTACCCTGGTTATGGACGAGCTAACCAGAAGCATACAAGACGATGTTCCTTGGTGTATGTTGTTTGCTGATGACATTATTTTAATTGATGAGACTAGTGCTGGTGTAAACCGTAAGTTGGAAGTGTGGAGAAAAACCCTCGAGGACAAGGGTTTTAAGTTAAGTAGGAGTAAAACGGAATATATGCACTGTGAGTTCAGTCTAAGGAAGAAGCAGGAACATGAGGTTAAGTTGGATGGAGTTTTGGTTCCTAAAACCAACCACTTCAAATATTTGGGTTCGGTGTTCCAGAATGATGGCCCTATAGATGAAGATGTGGCTCACAGAATACAGGTAGGGTGGTTGAAGTGGAAGGGTGCGACTGGGGTTTTATGTGATAAGAAAATACCTCTGAAAGTGAAAGGTAAATTCTATAGGACGGTTGTTAGACCTGCGATGCTCTATGGTAGTGAGTGTTGGGCACCAACGGGACAACATTTGCATAAGATGAGTGTGGCAGAAATGAGGATGCTAAGATGGATGTGTGGACATACCAGACTGGACAAAATTAAGAATGTTCATATTCGACAAAAAGTCCAAGTAGCGGACGTCGGAGATAAGGTGAGGGAAGGAAGACTTAGATGGTATGGGCATGTTTTAAGAAGACCTCCTAATGCTGCGGTTCGTAAGTGTGAGAATTTGTTGATTGAGGGGGCTAGAGGTCGTGGCAGACCTAGAACTGTGTGGAAGGAGGTGATAGCAAGAGACTTACGTGCCTTAGATCTTGATGCGGATTTGATTAATGACAGACTTGAATGGAGACGTAAAATCCGTGTCTTGGAAGGGGCCTAAGGCTGGAGTTTTTTTTTGGGTGTCTTTTGAGCTTATTTTGTTGAGAATCCATACAGCCGACCCCAATTTGTTTGGGATTAAGGCTTAGTTGTTGTTGTTGTTTGTTATATATCCTCGACTACTAGTTTTTCATTGTCTTGATATGTCAGCATATATGATATATACATTATGAATAATCATATCATGTTTTTGCGTTTGAAGGGCTATCTAAACTTAGTTTAATTGTACAGTTTTTCCCGTAATTGTTGGGGAATAGGAAATCTAAATTGTAATTATTACAGAGAAAAGAAAATTATAAGGGGAGAAAAGTAATAAAATTATGAGTGGGATTGGTTCCCATAATTTCCGTTCAATGATGTTAACTTTGGTGAATTTAGCTATTCTTTCTTTCCTTCTACTTTGACTGTTATGGCCTGCAAACACTGGCTATTTGTTTGACCCCCCCTCTCCTTCTATTTTTTAACTTTTTTCCGCTTTTAGAACGTGGGAAAAAGAATTTAGCTATAATTGATCTGTGTTTCCACATCTCAATTGCAGCTCGTTTCTCTCCCGATGACAAATACTCAAGGCAAAGATTTCTTCTAAAAAAGCGTTGTGGGTTGTTGCCAACTCAACAGGCACCACCAAAGTACTAAGTTTATTGTCTGCTTTATGCTGTATTATATTGAAGCATATCCATTATGGAGCTTTCCTTCTCAAGTGCCAAAAGAGTGTTCTAAATTTTTTAACCTTTCTCTTTCTATAGCATGTAGTTCGTTGCTTCATTTCCTGTCATAATGTAGGAAACTTGTTATAGCAAGTACTTGTTTGATGAAGAAATGGGTCGGACTTTCTGAATGAATTTTTTGGTGTTCAGTTTGCCTAGGGGTATCTTTGGGTTGGTTCAATTTGCTTATCTAATCAAAGGGTGCATCGTCTCAGTAATTGGGATCTAATCTAAGTTAATAAGATGAGAGTAAGATCATACAACAGAGTTATTTGAATGACTGTAATTTGCTAAGGGGACATCTTATTTTTATGGTGCAGCCCACATTTAGAATGACTGTCCTAATTTCTTACATGATGTAATTTTGAGTGATGAGAATTAATGCAGTTTCTTTCCCTTCTTAAAAAAAATAATTTAAGCAAATAAAGTTTAATATAGAAGAGGAACAATATCTTGAAGCCAGTGCAATGGTTCCACGCATTAGCACGTAATTGCTTCATTATTTTAGATCCATAACTTTGATATATGATTATATCTAAAATTGTTAATTATTCCTGATTTGATTTGATTTGATGGTTTTTTTTGTGAAATTTGTTGAACAAACGGAGAATTACATTCTAAAAATTAAGGGTGAGCACATGGCAGATTGATGGTGTATTTTGATCCAACTGAATTAGATCAAATAATAAAAATATTAAATTAATATCATTTGAATTTTTTAAAATTTTGATTAACTCAAGTTGATTTTAAGTTTGATTGTGTTGGTTTGGTTTTGAGCTGATTTTATTTTAATATGGGAGTCTTATATTTGAGTTGATTTTAGTATTTTCGAGTTATTTTGGATTATGAAATAAAATAAATTAATAAATATATATTTATATATAATTATAAAAGAGTCAGTTTAAATGAAAAAAAAATCCCTAATCCAACTAACTGAAAAAATCTATTTTTTTTTTATTTTTAAAATCGAATCATGACTCAAAATTTATGTTTTATGTCGGCTGAATTCAATTCAACCGGCCAATTCGAAAATTTTGCTCGGCCTTACTAAAAATAATTAGAAAACAACAGGAAAAATCATAAGTCCAACATTTTTCTTCTTGAATGTGTTCTTCTTCTTAAATGTAGAAGAAACAGAGCTCAAACATAATAACCTCAAACAGAGGCTAATGATATATAATAAATTAGCCAAAATCTATAACTAGAAGTAAAGCCCAGAGTTAGCTTGAAAATCAATATTGACTAATGAACATTAGCTGATTTGAAACCGCAAACAACTTCAATAAATGAGAGTTTTGTATAGAGAAAAGAGAGGGAATTTCAATAAATGGGAGTGAATAATTAAATTTAATATGTTATAGTTAAATATATTTTTCTTACTATATATATGTTAAAAAATTGTAATACTAATAACGTATATATTTAATAATATTTGGATCCAACTAATTACATATATACTCTATCCGGTCCTCTCGGTTGGGCCGAGCCCATTTAGTGCAAGTTGCTGTTGGGTATTACAGTAGAAGTAGAAGGGCAATTTCGTAAACAAAAAAAATACTTGAGTAGTTTTAGCAGTGGGAAAGAGACGACGCTAACGACTGATCTCCTGAGTCATCGTATGTGCAGTCTCACTCCAGTGACGATCCTCTCTTCCATTGCTCGTACGCCTCTCTGTCTATTCATCTCAAAACCTAGCTACTCATTTTCCCAAATTTATTATCGATTTTGATTCAATTTATTTCTTTAACAACTCATTTCTTTACTTATTCTCATACAGAAATGGCCAGAAGTCTACGAGTATTTCTGGTTCTGCTCTTTTCAGCATTGATCTGCTTTGCTTCCATCGCCTCTGCAGCTTCGATCTTCCATCCTATTTCGGACTCTCATCGATCCGCGGCTTTGGAGCTTTTCTCGCCTACTGATGGCTCCTTTGCAAGGTTGTTAAACTCTATTTAATGTATTTTCAGATCGTAAATTCTTCAATTAAACGATATGCAATTGATGGATATCTTAAGATTTGAAGGCTTTGCTAGTATTTATTTCTAGCATTTTGTTGTGGCAGAAAATGGGAGAATTTTGTCTTGATTGATCTTAGTTTGCTATTGGAATAATCTGGTCAACCCTTAGCCTGATTAGTTATTTTGATTGTTTTTGATACTTCTATTTTGTTTTCCCATTGCAATAACATGTAATGGTTTTGATTTCTCGCGTATTTTTGTCACTCCCTGTTACATAAAAATATGCTGACAAATGCTGGCTTTTTTTTTATCATTTCTTATTTCTAAATGATATGATATGCCACCAGCCTGGAAGAAACATATGAGGCACTTCGGACATTCAAGGTTCTTGGAATTGATCAAACTGTGCCAGCTTGCCCACCTGTATTGAAAACCCTTGGGTCATCATCTTCAGCCTCTAAGGATTTATTCTATGCATTAAAAGTGAATGGAATATTAAAATGTGAGGTCAATGAGGAGATTTTCAAGGTATACAATTTGAGTAACTTGTTTGTTGTTTTTGGTATTGAAAGACACGGACCTTTTGGTCACAGAAGTTTCAGAAAGCATCTTATACTGTCTAACCTTAATTTTTTTTCTTTCTTATGAAGGGCATCGTTTCAAAGCTTCAGGCTGCTGTCAGCAGTGCAAGTTCATTGCTTGACTTCTACCATTCAATAGGAAGCATGGTACTTATCAAGGTAAGGAGTGCCTGGGACACTATTTAGATGTTATACTGCATTACAGTTGACTTATTTTCTTGATCAGGAGGGAAACGTTTAACTTTGATTTTCATTTTACTCATTTGATAATTGGAGTTTTTCTTTCTACTATAGTATAACAAAAGGTCTTTGGTTTGAATCTTGCTGAGCAAAAGAAAACAATAAAATTGTTTGTATCATACTTTTGTTAGATTATCTAAAAAGATCTTGTCGTGCGATGATATGTTGTTTAATTCTTCTCTATGTAGGATCAAACATCTAAAGATGATCTACAACTTGGAGATGCTGAAGGAATTTTTCGCTCCATCAAGGTTGGTAGTTGTTGGCTTATTACAATAAGCATTAGGCTCAGTTGTGGACTTCCCTGTTATTGATCTTCCCGATTCTGATTTTAAGCCTCTTGTGGAATTAATTGCTTCTCTTGGGAGATTTGGGTGAGGGTGTATTGTTCTGGTGGAGCTTCTAGTTGTGCAGCTTATTCTGTAACTTTTTTGTTAGCTTTTTTTAATGTATGGGTTGATTTACATATTATGGTCAGGCTTTGAGCCAGAGTGATGGAAGATGGCGATATAGTTCTAATAATCCTGCATCTAGCACCTTCGCTGCAGGTATTATCTACCATTTTTTGTGCACCATTGTAACATTTTTCTGAGTTATGTCCTTTTTTTTGGTGTTCCTTTCTGTTATTCCAATTTAACAGGGGAACTTACTATTGTTTCATTCACTTTCCAATGTGAAGTGCTAAACTATTTTTAGAAGTTTCCTAATCGCTCCTATCTTGCATCTTCTTTAATTCCCCTTTGTAGATGTAATTTTACAATCATTAGCTATTATGTATTACAAATTAGATTGACAAAATTATTAGCTATTATGTATTACAAATGAGATTGACATATATTTGGGAAATACCTACCTGAAAATTCCAGAAAGAGGTGGAATCTGTATTTACATTCAATGCAGAAATTTTTATGCAGTACCAAAGTTATAAATTCTCCCACATATTGGCTGAAAATCATTTGATTGGCCTTTCTTTTTCTCAGGTTTAGCACTTGAAGCGCTAGCTGGAGTGATCTCACTATCATCTTCTGAGATCGATCAATCTCTGGTAATTTAGAATATGTCCTTTGTCACTGCAGAACTTTATTCTTTTTTTTCATGCGCCAGAAATTCATTGCATTCTTGTAAGAATGAATCCATTTCTGGTTTAATGTGCTGTCATCTTTTGAGACTTTGGCCTAATGGCTTATGCAACTTAGTATTTTCTTAAAGGTGGTGCTATGTTGCTGTTATATCAATGTACTTTAGGGGAAATGTTTCTCTTCCTTAATAATGGAATGTATTTTGTATCCTACTGTTTCACATTACATGGCACTACAAAGTTGATACCTACAGTGTGCCTCACAAAATTTGTGTCCAATCTCCATAATGCAAACTGGTTTTGGATTTAAGATTTTACCTTTAATTTAAGGCATGTGGCTGATATTTCTCAGTCTATTCATAGTAGTTCTGGTTCCTGAAGGGCTTGTCAGTGTTCCTCCCTAATGCTTATTCATTCTACCCTTGTCTTTGACTCAACCAGTACGGATAACTCAAGTTCTGAATATTGCCAATGATTTTTTGTCCTTTTTTTTTATGGTTCACACATGTTCTTTTGTTTTGCATATTCACATGTACTTTCATAAGCAACTTGATAAATATTGTCATGGTTTTAGGTGAGTGCTGTCTAATATTTGCTCACCTTTGATGTTTTCTGGTACCTACAATATAATGAATCTCACATTTGTTTACTGTTGGCACAGATTGGTACAACTAAAAATGATATATTGAAGTTGTTTGACAGCATTGAAAAGTATGGTATGTTTATATTCTTGGTACCAAGAATTGCCTACTGTTTTGTTGATTATACTCTTCTATTCATATGCGCATGCTAGAATTTGTCATTTTCAAGTAGTCAAATCACAGTTTGACAGTTGGCCAGTTTCTGAAGCAAATTAGAAAAACTTTATCTGGGCATGTTATTTAAGAAGCATAAGTTGACTGTGGAATCTATTGCTTAGCTTTCAATGCTCTTAGCTTTCAATGCTCCATTTTTATCAATTATTTATAGGATTATTATCTAAAATGGTGCTAGATTGTTAGGATATTGTTCCAACTCTTGGAAAAAACAGCATGCTACTGCAGGAAGCTAATATCATGTTGTCTCCATCTGGTTTTGTAAAATATCTTGTGTGACTAAATGACTAGATGCAGTGTTGTCCATTCTTTATTTGCAAATATAGTCTTTCTATCTAAAGCAAAGGTCCTTCTTTAGTATTTAGGCTATGCAATTTGATATGTTGATATCTTTCATTGTTATTATGCTTACTCTAGCATGCTTGCTTAACTAAATCTTCTCGCTGTAGATGATGGAGCATTTTACTTTGATGAGAAACTAGTTGATGCAAATGAACATCAGGGTCCTCTTTCAACTACATCATCTGTTGTTCGAGGATTGACTGCATTCGCAGCTGTGGCTACAGGAAGCTTGAATGTGAGTTAGATTATCGATATTGCGAGTCTAATTCTGCTAAGTTTGCTGCTATAAATACTTCTGATGCTTGTCTTTTGGATTTTCAGCTCCCAGGGGACAAAATTGTTGGCGTGGCAAAGTTTTTCCTGGGAATTGGAATTCCTGGTGATGCTAAGGACCTGTTCAGCCAAGTGGACTCCTTGGCTTACCTGGAGAGCAATAGGCAAGTGCTTCCTTAATTCCTTTTTTATTTTATAATGTTTATAAATCATTACTATATTAGATCCATTTTGATAGTTGTGGTTCAGACATAAGAAACTTTGAGACATAAGGTGCCATTGGTTCCATCAAAAGAACTCAATATTCAGTAAAAAAATTTACAGACCTGCAAGAAACTTATTGAACAGGCTGTTCTTTTTTAGCTATTTTCGTTGAACATAAACAGAGCTAGGAAATTGAGTCCTTATTTTGCTGGCAAGAGCTGTTAGTGGCTTCTATAGTTTATGTGAATTATGAGGCTGAAGTTTTACTTCATAATGCAGGGTATCCATCCCTCTGATTGTATCATTTCCAGCAACAGTGCTTTCATTAATTAAAAGGGACACTCTTAAGGTAAGCTACCCCTCATATAATAAATAATCTTGTACATTGTCCTTTTTACTATATTCATTTTTATATAACTGTTATAACCATGTACTCATTTTTACACAAACAGTACAACCATCTTATTTTTTCTTGGTATCTGGGTTCTTTGTTAAGCAGAGATCATAAATCCTGTAACATTTATGATCATGTAAAGTTTCTACACATCCTACCTCTCCCTGAAACCAATTAATCACGACAATGTTTTCGGCTCATTTAATATGTTCAGGTTAAGGTGAATACTGTACTTGGTTCAAACTCGCCTCCCTTGTTGGTAAAACTTGTACGAGTTTTCCGTTCTGGTTCAAAGGATACTTCCATAATTGAGAACCAGGTGTGTCAATGACTCAATTTTGGCCAGTTGTGGTGGGCGCATTTTGATTCTTGCCTATCTATTGCTTCTCCTGCATATTCTGTTCTAGACCATTGGATTTTATCCTCAATTAAGTGCATTTCTTCAATTTTATTATTTAGGAACTCAGGTTTGACACTGAAAGTGGAGTTCATTTTTTGGATACTTTGCCAAAGAGCATTGATGTTGGAAGTTACACTTTTGTTTTTGAGGTATTTTACTTTTGAAGCAACAAATGTTTTTCATCTGTGTTTTCATCTATAACATGACAGACTCGAATTTTTGCAGATGGTTTTTCATGATCCCGAGCATGCAAAAGTCTATACCTTAGGAAGCCAAACTGATGTCACAGTATTTTTCACGGGAGTTGTCAAAGTTGATAAGGCTGAAATTGAAGTACTTGATAGTGATCTTGGGATTGTAGAAACCCAAAGGAAGTATGTCACATCCTTTAGCTTTTAATTGCTTGAAACTATGACACATTGTCATGGTGGATACTGGATGCTTGCCATCATAGCTTGTTTTATGTTTATGATCTTTAGAAACTCAGATTCTCAATTTATTTATTTTTCATTGATACTAACTGCATCTGTTTAACTTTGCTAAGATTCTACTTGGATTTTATAGGCTAGATTTAGCTGGAGAAAATCTTGTATCGTTATCAGCAAACCACCTGCAGAAGCTGCGCCTGTCTTTTCATTTGACCAGTCCTCTTGGCCATACTTTTAAGCCACACCAGGTTTGTAGCTCTCTTTGTCTTCCTTTTGTGCTGCAATATTTTAGAAATTTAGTTGAGAATTTCTTGCTTTGCAGGCAATTCTTAAGTTAAGGCATGAGACTGGTGTTGAACATATCTTTTTGGTGGGAAGCTCAGGAAAGAAGTTTGAAATAATACTAGTTAAGTTTATTTCACAATCTTTTATTTATTTATTTATTTATTTTTGGTGTTGTTTTCTTCCAAGATTACCAATGTTCTTTAGTTTTTCAAATTCAACCTGCTAGCAATTGAATTCCCATTGATAAATTACTGCATTGAAAATTCATTGCTGAATAAGGAATGTATTCTATCCCCTGCAATTGAAAAATCTGACAGATTCTGTTGTAACATGATGATGGTAAACTGCTGTATGAAAAATTCATGATTGGGGAGTTCTTAAATTCATGTGCAACAACTTTTCACGTGAAACTATTGAAATTTGGAATTTCTGATTTATGAAAGCACCATTTGAGGATCTTAGCAGATCTAGATGTCTTAGGTTGCATGATGGAAATGGCTTTTTTGTAACAGTTGAGGTTGAAGTTCTTATCCAAACACTTCTTACTTAGTAAATGTACAAGATTTACTTATTTCCATACAAGATTTACTTATTTCCATATCTTTCCCTTTGCTTCTGTTGTGCCCTGGTGTTGGTTGCTTGAAAACAAACTTGATTTTTGTCTCAGATAACTACAATTTGCATTTTTCTGATATTATGGAACTTGTCTTCTAGGATTTCCTGGGACTAGTTGAGAAATTTTTCTATCTATCTGGAAGATATGACATTCAGCTAACTGTTGGTGATGCTGTCATGGTAAGTTTCTTTTTTTTTTCCCCATAAATTTTTTGCCATTTTTTGTTGGTCCTTATTTCCAACATCATAATTAAAAGTGTTTTTCTTCCTCAGGAGAACTCTTTCTTAAAAGCCATTGGTCATGTTGACTTAGATCTACCAGAACCACCTGAGAAGGCACCTCGTCCACCCCTGCAGCCTGTTGAACCATACTCAAGATATGGCCCAAAAGCAGAAATAAGCCACATCTTTAGGGCACCAGAAAAGAGTCCGCCTCAGGAGCTCTCTCTTACTTTCTTGGGTCTCACACTTTTGCCATTTATTGGATTCTTATTTGGGGTGAGTTATATATGAACTTTTTGCAGAAAGCTCAGGTGTTATCTTTCTTTTTATAAGGTTATGATATGCCGAGTCATGATTGAACCTCTTGGGTAGACTTTCCTGGTGTGGTAGGAAACTATGTACTCATGCTGGGATAATCTTGATCTATGTCTCCATGTTTTCTTGAGTGTGTGCGCCATTGAAGCTTCTGGTGGAAATTACTGAGTTGAGGTTTTAGGAATCAGGACCTGCTAGTGTGATAACTTACCAAGTGGCTTCAGTGAAAGGTCCTGGAGTCTAGGCCTTTTTTATATCAAAAAGGATGTAGCTTCCAGTGTTGTATAATTCACAAGGGAGTTGGGATTTCGATTATCTCAGTATTAATTTTGTGCCTGTTTTTCTTTGAAATGATGTTTTTCAATTCCTTGATAAATGTAGACCAGCTGCTTACAGGATGTTAACAAGTGATAAATTAACACGCATTTTCCTTTGACAGCTCTTATGTATAAGGGTGAACCTGAAGAATTTCCCTTCTTCACTTGTGCCCGCTACTTTCGCTGCCCTCTTCCATTTTGGAATTGCAGCAGTTCTGTTGCTCTATGTGCTTTTCTGGCTAAAGGTCAGTTTTTCACTTTGTTCTTTTATTCACTTCTACTTGATAGAAGCTGGATGGCAGCTGATTAGAATCTAGAGTAATGTGAATTCTGAGCTTCTACTCACTCGTACTTGATTTGCTTACTGCTATTGTTGCATTATCCTTTTACTAGAGGCATCACGCTTGCATTTTATTCTTAGTCCCTCTTTGGTATAAATGAATTCTGTGAAATTTTATGGATATGTTTGGTATGGAAGAAAAATGTTCACTTGTGAATACGTTTTTTAGAATTCAACTAAATTAAATTTTATCATCTGTAAATAAATTATAGTACCCAAATTCATGAATGCCAACAAGTGGTTGAGGGGCATCAAAAGAAAATTTTTTTTTAGTCTATTCTACCTGGTATTATTCTTATTCTAGTTGTATTCACCTTTTATTTTTTATTTTTTCTGGAACAGTTGGATCTGTTCACAACATTGAAATGGCTTGGGTTCTTGGGAGCTTTTCTAATGTTCGTAGGACACAGGACCCTCTCCTACCTGGCCTCAGCATCAACCAAATTGAAATCTGCTTGAAGACAATGAAAACTCAACTGTTTCAAATATGAGGCTAGGAAAAATGAGAGAATTCCCACTATTTAAAAACGGTATTAGGCATTTTGACTCAAATTTTGTAGGATTATCCTGTGCGAATTATGTACTCTGTTAAGATTGTTAGTGTATACATTCATTGGAAAGAAAGAAAATGATATTTATATGGTCAACTTTCTTACCAATTGGATTTTTTACTTGTGAGCCATTGAAGTGGGAATGGTAAGCGGGCGCCTGGCAGGCACGATGGAAATCTAGCTTCTGTTACAACATTTGGATTAAAACATGAGTTTGGAAATAAGTCAAAAATTTCAAAGTTTTGGTATAAAAATTTCAAAGTTGTGGTATATCCTGTATTTATATTGACAAAATGAGGCTGAATGAGTATGTCTAATTTGGATGGGCGTGGCACGGGGAAGATGGATGAAGAAACAGCAAGCTATAGCTGGAAATAGCTTTTGAAGGAGTTGATAATCTTGATGAGTTCATAAAAAGGTCATTCAAGTGATTTTAACAAAGGGTGCTTGTCTCTTATTATTTTCTTTTTATTCATAACAGTAGAATAATGCTGAATGATGGTGTGTTAAGCGAATGGAATGTTTTTCTTTTTAAACTTAAACATGGAACATCCCCTTACAAAATTAACTATAAAATTAAAAGTTTTTGTAATAATGCTGTCAATAAAAAAAATTTAAAAATACCTAAAAAATTTATAAAAATATAAAAATATTTTATATCATTATATTTTTATAATTTATACATGTTATAAATATGTTATGTATATGTTATAAAATTCTTTTAAAAAATATATATATATAAATTGAATTTATTTCAAATATTATTTTGTAAAAATAATACCTTTAAGAGAAAATAATCTAATTTTATAAAAATTTCTCAAAAAAAAATTTTAAATCATCATTTTTTAATATAATTTTATAAATTAATAAATATTTTATAAAAGTTTTAGATATTATGTATATATTACAAATATGTCATATATATATATATTATGCATTTATTATCTTTTATCATTTATATATTATATAATATTTATATATTGTTTAATTATAGTATATTTATTATATATATGTCTTTTAGCCATTATAAGTTGATTAATTATAGTGTATATATTATGGATATATACAGTGGAGGAGTCAGCCCCTCTGAGAGAGGGGGCTAAAGGAGAAGAAGGGGGGCTGAAGCTGAGGGGCTGAGGGACTGAGGATTGAATACATGTCCGGCGGTCGGCAGAAGGGGTCGTCAGCCCCCACCCGACCCCACCTGGCTCCGCCACTGGATATATACAGACGTTATAAATATATTACTGTTTGCTTTGTGTATATGTCGTGTATTATATATATATATATATATATTTGTGTATAATAAGAATATAAAAATAAAAATAAATTATTTATAAATAAAAATAAATTATTAAAAAATAAAATTGAAAAACACAAAAATAGAAAAAAAAATAACATTAAAGTAACGAAAGGACAAAAAAAGAAGAAGCACATGTCGTAATTTTGAAAAAAAAAAAAAAACAACCCACGGTATAAAATGTGCACACCTTAGTTCAAAATGTATTTGAAAACTCAAAATGTGCACACCTTAGTTCATATATAAAATTCCCTTATTAAAATGCTTGTGAATATAAAAATATAATCAAGCTAAACCTAATTGGTTGATCGTTAGAAACTAGTAAAGCCTTTGGCTTTGAATGAGTTGAGATAGTAAGAGATTAAAAAATAAACTACTTCGTATATAACTTAAAGTGAAAAATTAAGCTATATAAAAATTAAACTATATATCACTTTTTTAGTATATAGTTTATCAAATGTATATCAAATATTTTATATCTAAAAGTGAAGTGAAATATATATTTAGTATATTAAATATATTTTAGATGTATATTTTTAAAATAAAGTATTTTTGAAATTAAAAATTAAAAATAATTATTTTTGAAAGGAAAAAAAAGAAGAAAAGTGGATATTTTCAAAAATAATTTTACTTTCTTAGCTATTTTGAAGAAATCCCTTATACAAGTGCTGGAATTTTGAGAAAAATGCCAAAAATAAAAAATAAAAAAATTTCAAATTAATCATTTTTTTATAGTGTATTTGGTTGTGCAAGAATCTTAAAAAATCTGACTAAATAATCATATTTAATCAAAAATACTATATTTATTTATAAATAATTTGTGTAAAATAAAATATCGGACCCACTAAATTTTATCAATATTTTATTTAAAGGAGAGTAAGAAAAATATTTCACCGAAAAAGTGGATTGAGTTGTCCATATATTAAAAGATAATTATATATTTAATTTAAAATGTGATAAAATAAAAAATAGATGTTATAAGGATAATTTAGGTATTACTTAAATTTTTCATGTAAAATTGGGTTGTAACTAAATAAGTTAATATTTTTTTTAATTTATTTATTCAGTATTTTATTGCATCTTTTAGATACATTAATATAATTTTTTCAATAAAATATAATTCATGTAATATATCTCTTTAAAATATATTCTCAGTAATAAATTTTTCTAATAATTTACCAAACACACTGTTAGATTTATAAAAATTTATGATTAGTTTATTAAAATATCATATATATATATATAAATTATTATGAATTTGTTATAAATTTATTATGAGTTTATAAGTTTACATAATTTATAATAAAATAATTAAAATATTTTTGATAAAAATAAAAAAAAATTATGAAAAAAATGGTAGAAGAAGTAATTGTGCCAAGTGTTATAACCACAAATATATATACAGGCCCATAAAATTTGAATTCAGTGGCTAACTTTGATCCTCAGCCCAACTAGTCTCTATTTTTGGAAAGGTTTTATTTTACAATAATAAAAATATATAAATAATATGATGATATAAGAAGAATTGTACTTAAATATGCATTTTAAAATTATATATTAATAAATTAAGAGAAACATTATTATGAGTATATCTCCTACAAAAAAAAAAATAAAGGAAGTAAAAAAAAATACTCGCTCTCTAAACGTTAGTTTCAATAAAAAGACGATATCTTAATGGTATTTTTGTTGAAAAATTATTATATTCGAAGATTGCATGTTTGAAATTAAAATCTAAATAAAGTATATGTATATATATTTCTAAAACTATAAAATAATTATTTCCAAGTTTATTTTTTATAGAATAAAATTTATTGATTTGATTAATAATTATACTAAATATATATATATATATAGCATATTAATAAAAATTAGAGAGATTATAATTATTTAAATGGAAAAAATAAAAAATAAATTAATTGTATACTTAAGTAAAAAAAATGGAACTTTATTCTTATAATATAATTTTATATACTTCCAATTCCAAAATATACCAAACATACTCTAAGTATATTAATTAAACTTGGTTTAAAACTCTTCTTTAAAAAAATCGGTTTGAAACAAAATTTTCAGTTAATTTGGTTTTTCAAAAATTTTTTTGGTATAAGGTTTGTTCACTTGTGAAAAATAGTATTTTCTAGAATTTTTTTTAAAAAAAATAAAAATAGAAGTTTATATTTATATGGCATAATTTTCTTATGATGAAAATAGAAAACAGTTTTTAAATTTTTTAACTTTAAGAAGATTTTCAAAAACATATTTAAGGTTTTTTTCAAAATTTTTTCTTTATAAATAGAGTCTAATTTTCTTATATAGAAAAGACAGAGTTTTTATATCAGTGTCAAAAAATAATTTTCATTTTTACTGAGTGAACAAATTTTCTAAATTTTTTGTAAAAAATAAATACTTCAATTTTCTTTAAAAAATTAAAAATTGAAAATAAAAAACTATTTTTTATAAGTAAAAATACCCTAATAAAGAAGCGATATTAACACTATTTAAATGATTTTTAAATATGTTTACTATACTATTTTTATCATCATACATTTTTAGAGAACTCTTTGAAAAATAATTTTATTCATAAATCCGCCGGGGTTAGCCCAGTGGGCCACCTGTTGTTACTCCTACGGAAAGGCATGGGTTCGATCCTCAAAAACGTATTTTCGAGGGTCGAGTTTTTTAAAAATAAAAAATAAAAAAAAATAATTTTATTCATAACAAATTTTTATTAACTTCATAATCACTTTCAAATTTCTAAAATTAAAATAATAATTATTAATTCCTATATCTGTCTATTTTAGATTAATATATATTTTAAATTTGAAATGAAATTAACTTAGACTTTTTTTTTTTTTCAATTTTAATTTAGGTTCAGGAGTGGACAAACACAAACAGACACAAACATGTATACAGTGTATCTGTCTTGAAAGAAAACTAGAAAAGCCACATACAGCAATATCATAAAATCTGTCCTAACAAGAAAAAAACCAACAGTTGATTAAAAGTTGTATTATACATTTTACTATATTGATATATAAATGAAAACAAAAACAGAACCCAACAAAATTAGGCTAATAAATATATTTATATATAATAACTACCAATTCCAATATAATTTCAAGTTTAAAAAATTTTATCCAATATAAATGAATTTTATAATTTTTTTATAAATTCAAATATACTTAAGTCAAATTATAAACAATCAAAAATAAAAAAAAATATTTAGTAAAACAATGAGTGAAATCTGATTTTTTTTTTTTACTTATAAATTCTTGAGTTATTTTATTATATTTCATCCTAATAATATTACATGTCATTCTTACATCGAATTTACACAGAAAATTCTCAACAATCCCATTATTAATAGAAAATAAAATGGATTTATTATTAATACAAATTTTCAATTATGTAATTATATATATATATATATATTCAATTTTTCATGATCTTTTGAGCACCATTACAAGTAATTTGAAAATGCTACCCCACTATGCAACTCTAATCCAACAAGAGACGTTTCTGTGGAAAAAAAGAGAAAAAGAACAAAAAAGAAAAAGAAAAAAAAGAAAAAAGAAAGAAAAAAAAATTAATTCTTGACAATATTATAACCTCTTTCTTTATATATATTTTCTTACAAAAACAACAAATTAAATGTTCGTTGAAAGTCAGAAATTTATAGAGGGGAAGCAATCAGTAAAGGAAGAAGACATTATAATTTATAGAACTAAATTAAAATATAAATAACTTCATTTAAGTCTTGTACATGAAATCATATATTATAATAATAATAATAATAAATACTAATTAACTTAATAATTAATTATATAATTTTGATTTATATTTAATAAAAAATAAAAACAGACCAATGGGTGACAATTGCTTAATTTTGTAGTACATAGTGACTGAGTGAAATGGAAGCAAGCCTATATATATACCATATCATTACATTATTTAGGCTATTTATATATATCAATAGTAATTAATTATTAAATTAATGTCATATATATATAATTTAAAAATCTGAAGATAAGTGTTGAGCATTAATATATTATTAAGAAAAGGAAAATTATCTAATTAAAATAAAATTATTAAATCCAAAGATGAGGAAAAGGAGAAATTAAAGAAAACAAGTTATAAAATGATGACCAACAGCAGTATTGATGCCTTCATGAATAAGGCAGCAAAGACCAAGTGAGAAAGAAAATGAAGGGAAAAATGGAGATTTAATAAATAAATAAATAAATCAATTCTATTAATACTTAATTTCATGTTTAGATGATCATTAGGACTATAATTTTTTGGAAAAACTATATTATTAGATTTCTATTGAGCTTATTATAATTTATTAAAATTGATTGCATATTTTAAAATGCACAATGAAAAGATTAATAATTAATAGTAAACATTTAAATAGGTGATATTTATTTGAAATTATTATAAATTTATATTTATATTATTATATAATTTAATAATAAATTTATATGGAGGAGAAAGAATAGTACATTAAGATTCTTTGACAAGTTGCTAGAAAAAGGAGCGGCAGAGATATTGAGACAAAAAACAAAAAAATCAATTGGGAGAAAAAATTATTGAAGTGATGGTATCAAAATTAAAAAGGACTATTGAAAATTAACCCCAAAATTTCTTTAAAATTGTGAAAATAAGAGCTTAATTTGATCTAAGAATAGTAATTAATTGTTTTGACAGATGAAAGTTTTTAAATTCGAATTTTAATTTAGTTAAATTTATTAAAAGTAAAAAAAATACTTAAATAAATATGAATTTTGTATGCTTTTTTTTAAAATTTAAACTCTCACTTTAATTAATTTGCATTATAAAAAAAATAAAAAAAATTAAGATTCCTATTTATAAATAAAGGACAACAAAAAAAAGCTTACAAATAATTGAAATAAATGTTTTCCACTTTATACTTCCCTGGCTAAATAAGTCAAAAGAAAGAAAAGAGAAAGATTCAAAGTACATAGCACCCATTAAACATATGAATATATAATCAACAATAATTAATGTTAAATACTGTTTTAATTACGGCCATTAATTAATATCAATACTGGAAATTTTCAACTTTTTAAAGGGACTATACGTTTCTACTATTTTAAATTAATATCTAAATTAAAATTATAAATTCAAACTATAATAAAATCTAATAAAAATAATAAAATTGTTTAATCTTTCTAGAATTAGTATAATACCAATTAAAATTGGCGTCAGGAATTTTCAATTTTCAAGAAGAGACAATTTTAATGCCGATTATTGCATAAAAGAATATTAGATAAAAATGATTTTAATTAATATATATAATGATACTTATAATTTGTACATATTCCAAATATTGGATAAGAAAAAAACCCTAACCACTTACAATAATTTATACATACTAATTAGTACAATCTTCCTAATAACAATACTAAATAATCCAATCAAACCTTGACTTGTCCCTTAAATCCGAACACCCACAATAAGACAAATCACCAATCAACAAATGGATATAAATATATATATATATATATTTTTTTTTCTTTTTCTTTTAATTTCATAAGAAAACCATACTATTACCCATCTCATTAAATCTCATGTTGTCCAAGCTTGAAGCTCCTCCATCTACTAAGTTGATGTCATCCCACAAGAAAGCATAATCATCATCTCCTTTGGAGCTCAAATCAGTAGTAGGGTTTGAGTTATTGTTTGTTTCTTGGGAAATTTGAAGGAGATTTAACAAAGTGCTTTGATCATTGTGGCTTATAATTTGATGGGGTGTTGTTGTTGATGAAGAAAATGGATGATACCCACAACCCAAAGATTGGTGACTGCTTAATAGAGGAGAACTTGCTAAATTCAATCCATCACTACTTGTGCTCTCGTACATGTATTGTGAGCTATATTTTGTCCCATTTTCCCCTTTGCTTTTGGGAAATACTCTACACAACACCCAGTCTTCCTGTAATTAATCATAATAAAAAACATTAATATATTTTAACTCATGAATTTTCAACATTATATAACTAAATTTAAAACTATAAGATAATACCATAATAATCTAATTTTTACATCGTAATAAAACTAAAGAAGTAAATTTACTCTTTTAATATTGATAAAGGAGGGAGAATTAATTTTGAATTTATTATATAAAAAAATATGTATTCACTACTAAATTAAGTGTCAGTGTGCAAAAAATTAATAATTTTTAATTTAAAAAAATTCTTAACTATTTTTAGTATTCGAAGATTTTATTTATTTTTTATATTTATGAATAAATAAAAAAATAAAAAAAAATGTTAAGATTGCAACCACACATAAAATTAGCCAATTAGGTATCAAATGTATAGATGTGAGACAAGAAAGGGACAAGTGCCTTGCATGAGAGTCACAACTCACTGAAATATTAGTACACATTCTTATACACATCATAGCCTAAGTAATAATTAATACAAAAATACTATATCAATCAAATTAATTCGAATAAAAAATATTTTAAATAATTATTCTAACATTGCAAAATAGTCATTTTTTTAATATAATTAATCCATAAAATATTTTTGATCCGGATTAATTTGATCTATTTAGCATTATTCTAATTAATAATATTAATAATAATAGGCAACTTGCATGTCCACTTCTTCCGAGTTCTCCTTCTGTTATTATTATTAACTTCTGGGTATTATTATCGATAATACCGATCATTCCTCTAATTTTTCTAATTCCTTTCCAAATTATTCAATTATTAATTTAATTATATTCATTGTATTGTACTTTTCTTTACATTCTTGTTAATAGAACTTTCAAATTATTCATTTCTTTTTTTTTTAAAAAATATATATTTATAATATTTCATATTATACAAAAATATCAAAATTCGAATCTCACCAATATTTTTTTTGAACATTATTCTGAGTTTATTGTTTAGGGAGATGTAATTATTATTAAGTTGTATTTCGGCGTACATTTACTCTGATATTATTTATTATTAATTAATTAAATAATTAATGTACGAAGAGGTTTAAAAACTGACCTTAGGAGGCATGTGTGGGGTCTCCAGACGAAACTCATGCATAATCCAACAAGTTTTGATTCCATTAGGAGCCCTGTTCCTATAGAACACTAAGGTCTTTCTCATCCCTACGATCTCACGAGTTACAGGATCATGAACCGTACGATCTTTCCCTGTAGCTTTCCAGTATCCTGATGTCGTAGCCCGATTGGTTCGAAATCCGGTTGCATATTTCCTATCTCTGAAACTGAAGAAGTACCACTCGTTTGCATTTAGCTTTGCCACCTCTATCAAAATTTCCATACACAAGTGGGTAAGTTTATGAGTTCTTTGGCCAAAAAAAAAAAAGGTTTGAGTTAGATAAAACGAAGTTTTCATCTACAATTCAATATATATACTTTTATGTCTAATATAACAGTGAAATAAATCATTAATTATTTCTAATATTTATGTTAATTTAAATTCACTAGAATTAAAAAAAAATGAAATTTACAAAGATTAACTTATCAAATATGATGCATAAACGTAATTTATAATACTTCCTCCATTTTAAATTAATAAACATAATTTTTATATCACAAGAATTTAAAAAAAGTAAAAGTATAAATTTATATGCATTTTTCATATAATTATTAAATATTTTTAGTAAATAATATGAATATGAATATAATACTAACTTATAGTATGTGAATTATAATTTAGAATAAATATAAAAATAAAAATAACATAGAAAATCTGACATATGATGCGATGTACCTAACCCAAATAATTAAGATGATGATAAATGAACAATATCGATTTTAAACTTTAGTAATAATAAGTTGATATTTTGTTTAAAGCTTTAAAATATTGATTCTAACAGTTGACTAAGTATGTTAATATGGCCAAAGTGTTTCTCCTACCTAGAAATTATTACACAGAATTAATGATGGTGAGTCTTGTCATCTCTTGAGCCATGTCTAAGAAACTTATAAGCAATTACTAATTAATCAGTTTTCAATAGGAGATGACCAAGAAACGAAACAAATTGCTCACAAAATGGTTTAAATCAACTTTAAAGCGATCATTATATATATTACTTTATGAAAAATCAAAGTTGTGTATAAGATTTGTAAAATAATAATGATAAAAAAAATTAACCATAAGATAATAATCATAGTTAGGAATTTGAAGAGGACTCTGATCTTGCTAAAGTACAAGTTTATTAGTAATTAGAGTTACTAAAATAATTTATATATTATTAATAATTATAATTATTTTTAAAAAAATGTAAGTAGACTTAATCTTTGTTGTTGTGTGATTATTTAATTTGTAAAATAAAAAATTTGTAATATAATCTTTGGTCACGTGAAACAAAAATTTAATAAAATAACTGTTAAAAAATTGAACAAGTTAAGATAGATATAGTTAGGAGAGAAAGAAGTAGATCTAAGTTAACTTGAAAAAAAATAGTTTAAAATGATTTTATAATTTTATATTTTTTAAGAAAGTAATTTATAATCGTTTTGAGTAGAAAAATAAAAATTATATAACTGATTCTAATTAAAGGTTTTATTAAGTTGAATTGAGTAAGATAATTAATTACTAATACAACTGTGGAAATAGGTAGCAAATGATCGATGCAATGGCCCATAGTTTAAGTAGGGAAGGAAAGGAGGTGGCAACTGGTAATTAGAGTCTAAGAGAAGAAGCTAAGCCACACGGCTCACCAAAAATTAATACTTGAAACATAAGATCGTGAAGTCAATATCACCTTTATTGATAATCATTATTATTAATTTTTTATGTTGACATATAATTATATATTTAATTTTTTTTAAAAAAAATTTACTTTAATTTAATTTCTAATTCTAATGTTTTTAATTATAGAAACAATTATAATATCATTAAAACATTTTATTTACCATACACTAACTAATTAATTACTGGAAGTCAAACTAAGGGAGAAAAAAATGGGAAAAGAGAAGAAAAAATAGGAAAGTTGTTTACGAAACAAAGTTTTCCCAAATCATATATTATAATATATAAATATGAAAGCTTAGCTATACGTTCTTATTGTTCTCTGTGATCTTAGCAAGTTACTTAGCAAATTACATTCCAATTTTTAGAGTTTCTAATGTTCTAAAAACAAAGAAAAGAAAGAAAGAAAAATTGATTCTAGAATTGCTAATTTAATTAGTTAGAGAGAAGAATTAAAATCTATAATAATTGCATGCATCTACAGTTCCTGCAAATAATTCTAATAAAATGCAGAATAGTATATATAAGACTTTCCAGTTAGTATTTGAAATACAGACCAATTATTGGTTTATTTTCTATTTAAGTAAAAGGTGGTAAAAAGAAAAAAAGAAAGGGTTTCTATTTGTAATGGAGAATACGCGGTATTTGACATATAAAACTTGCCATGAAAGCAAATTCTTGACATTATATATTGAGGATAAGCATCCCTAGAAAGGTGGTATGAACTAGTACTAGTAGGAATCACAAAATATTATCAATAATATTCATATATATATATGTAGTAAATAATAATATTAATTATTTACAAATATATATATATATATAAATAGTAATATAGGGCTTATCTAAAGAACAAAAAAAAATAATTAAGCGTTTGATGGTTGAGAAGACATTGATATAACTCTTAAAACAAGAAACCCATAAGTTAATTTTTGGTAAATGTTCTTGAAGATTGAATCTAAGTTCCACTATTAGAATTTCTTGATCAACTTTTTCTAGGTTCTGATTAACGTTTATTAAAGGATAAAACTGGTATTATATGAAGTGAGAGACAAACAAAGAGAGAGGTTGAAGAAAAGAAAGATAGAAAAAGAAAATTATAAAATGAAAAATAATGAAAAGATAATAATTAAAGATGATGAAGATAAACATACCAGGAAGTTGCCAAGGTTCACAAATATGCAAATCGATTTCGACTAAAGTACCCTTCAAAACTTCTTCATTAGTGATCTTTTTATAAAGATAATGACAGACAAGTTCTTCATCACTTGGATAGAACCTAAACCCAGGAGGCAAACTTGCTCCAATGTCTCTTAACCCCATTTTTTCTTTCTTTCTTTTGCTTGTTCTGTTTTTGGAAGATGATAGCAAAAGAATATTAAAAGGAATTTAGGTTTGTTTCCAAAGTATAAATTTAAAAGCAAAAAAAAATTAAAAAATTAAAAATATATTTTTAGCAATAAGGAATATTGTAATATGGAATGGAATTAATGTTTTTTGAAAGAAAAGAAAGAAAGAAAGAGTGTCTTATTTGATATTTGTTTAGTTAAGGAAAATGGAAAAATAATATGGAAGAGAAAGGGTTGGTATAATGTACATATATAGTTGTGGTTAGAATTTGTAACAAAAGGGTCCATGCTTGTGTAACTAGTTAGTTATTAGTGGGAAGTTTCAAGAAAAACCAAAGTTACAAGAAATCTTTCTTTAACTTTATTTAATTATGAATTTCTTTTATAAAAATTAATAACCTAAATTTTGCAATACTTACAAACATATATGGACAAATTAAAAAAATATATATACAAAATATTTCTTAGAGAAACATTCCAAAACACTCCTTTTTTAATTTATTATATATATTACATATCAATTATTATTTACTATTACTTCATTAATTACAAAATTAATTAATTAACTAATAAATCACCAAATTTTAATTTGGTGGCTAGAAATATTATTATTCTCACTTAAATCTCAAGTTTAAATCGTATTTTTTCTCCATGCATATAATTAATTAAAAAATTAATTAACTAACAAGGGTAATTAATTATGAGTAATTAAGATTTTTGGATTGAAGAAATTAAACTAATAATATTTCACGTGCCCTACACGTTGCCTATATGGGAAGAAATAATTGATAAAGCAATAATCATATCTATCCATCTTATTCTATGGATTATTTTTAATTCACTTTTTGATTATTGACTATTGTCTTATTACTTTATGAATAAAAGCTTTCTTTGTATTATTTTCTTCTCTCCAGTCCGATATTTGCCTCATCAATATGTTAAATCAAAAGGAATCACATGGTATTCTTCTCTCCCTTGCCTGGAACTTACATTCAATTTATCTTAATTTATTTATTTGTTTCTTCAGTTCAAAAAAAAAATTTATTTCTCTTATTTACTATAAATAAATTCTGTATAACATTAATTAATTAATATATACTTCTTAATAATTTTTCTTTTTCTTTTATTCATATTATCTGGCTGCATAATTATTTAGATACTAAATAAATTGTATAAGCTCAGAATACAATTATTTATTGTATAATTAATTTAATTAACTCTATATTATCATATGATATGAGAATTAAATTATATCACTTTTTTTCTTTTTGTCTTCATTCATTAAATTTTCAACTTTTTGCATTATAAAACATATATACTTTCTTTTTTATTTATAAATCACATAAATTTATAAATTGTATCTAAATTATTAAAAAAACTGCTTTATTTACAATTTTCTTTTCAATATGCAAATAATTCTATAATATATATAGGCTCTCCATAGGCTTCATCCTATATATACATTCAATCAAAGTGAAATTCAATTATTAGAATTTTCTATATGGAAACATCAAAATTGATGGGTGGAATAAATTAAAAAAATATAGATTATTAATTAATAAAATGGGGCTTGGAATTAATTAATAAATAATTAAAAAGATTATCTATAATAATGATATATCATGACTGCTATGTTTTATTGATATCAATGAGCAATTAAAAAAATTGAAATTTGTGATTAAATCCAACATGAAGATTAATTATAGATATAAAATTGATGTAAATAATTAATTGGTTGGATCATTCCATCAAAGGGGCCATCTCTTCAACAAAATTCCCAAGAACAAACTGTCCCTAGCACGTGAACCATTGTGATTGATCTAAGACCTAAAAACATGGACAGCTCAAGGAAAAAATAAAAATAAATATAGCTGGAATAATAATAATAATAATAATAATAATAATATTATTAAAATTTTAAAAAATATATTTAATTGAATTAATATAATTATTATTTATTTTTAATCATGAAAACTCATAAGCTAGAGACTGGAGGAGAGACCCATCTGCTCAAATTTTGATCACAGAAGAATATTTTTGGATTGATGCTAGAAAAGAAAAATCGGTGGGGCCAGTCTGATTGTCCTTGTGATGTAGGGCCTACTAATGATGAAGAAACAGTAGGTCCCATATAAATCAACAAAATTCTTGTGGAACTTATCTAATTATTTAATTAAATTTTAGTGAATTTTAATTTTTATAAAAAATTATATATATATATATAATAATTTAATTGGATGAGAAATGCTAGAAAGAAAGGCATTAATAATAATGGAAATATGGACAAAAGGGTATTTGTCATAATATGTATCATCTTAAGATAATAATTAGGATGTTATATGTATATAATTATAGATGATGACTGGACTGCTGGGGTCACCTAATTTTTATATTTGTATATGTATATATTACGTATATGTATGGATGTATAGTTATAGCCAGCCATGCATTGATATTATAATAATAATTGAGCTCTTCAATTTTCACTTTCACTTCTATATAGTATATGAATGTGACATTAAAAAATAAAAAAACCCTTATGATCTGAAAATCTATGTTATATATATATAGGACAGCTCAACAATAAAATTAATAAAATTATATGATTAATTAATTTAAATTTTAAAATTTTAATTACTATATTTTTTGTTCTTATCATAATAATTTAAATAATTATAGAAAATAAAAAAATTTATATTTAAATTTATTTTTTGGTAATTCAGATTTGATGTTTAAAATTATAATTTGTTGTAGTAATATTAAATATATGTGTGTCTGTGTGTGTGTATGTAAAAATGGAAATAAAGTACCAATATAAAGGCAAAAATGCCCCTTTTCAAATTGAAACAGGATGCTTGTAAATGTCGAGAAAAAGCAGTGTAAATGTCGAGAGGCTAATTAGAGAAAAATGGGTCATTTCGACATTTAAATTATTATTATTATTATTATTATTATTATTATTATTATTATTATTATTATTATTATTATTATTATTTACACCTCACGGGGGCAGGGAAAGCAGCACAAAAGAGACGCGACAGTTATTAAATTTGTTTGTTTTTATATGATGTTGTCGGAAAAAACACAGAAACAGTGAATTAATGAGTAATTAATTATTGTTAAAAATCATATTCTAATAAATTACTATCATTAATTAGAAGTGAAATTTCCTAGTCATAATCTTCATAGAAGATTTAGAATGTCGATATTGATTGAGCTTTTGGAGATTATCAACCATAAATAACTAAGTGGAATCTCATATGCTTTTAGAGATTTTTTTTTTATAAGAAAAAATAGAGTTTGATGTGGATGGACATTTTTTCACTATTTATTTTAAATGAGTAGGATATTTTTCTTTATTAATTATATGTGGAGGAGGAAGGGAGGTATTTATAATTTATAATTCAAAATCTAAACAAGAATAATAATAATTTTTGACATTAAATCAAGACTTAATGGTTAAAATGAGTTGAATTAGAGCTATAGTTGAGATGAGTTAAGTCGAATTGTGAAAATTTAAACTCTGCTTTATATAAAATAGTCGAGTTTGAGCTTGAACCTGAATTGAGCCCAAGTTGAACATAAATTCATATTGATTCAGGTTATATATCATATATTTCGAGTTTGATCTCGAGTTCGAGTTTAATTTAACTGAATTTAACGAGCTGAATGAACTTATTTCAGTTTGCATTTTTCATTCATCTTTTATATTTTTTTAAATAAGAAATATTAAAATTAATATTTTTATAAAGTATAAACAATATGATTATATTTATATTAGCAAAAAAAATAATATATTACTATAATTTTATATTCTATTATGAATTACTAAACTTTCAATTCTTCTTTTATCAATTGATATTGTACTAATATAAATTTTATTCACTATTAAATAAGTATAAATATTTATAGTTTAAAAAAATATAATATATGAAAAAAAATTTCAAATAAAATTTATTGAATTAAATTACTACATGATATTAAAATTATTTATTTTATATTAATTAATTAATTTATTATTTATAATATATAATAATAAATTATATAAATTAATTTAGTTAAAAAATTAATATATTTAAATATATAATTTAATCTAAAAATTAATTATATATATTTCTAATACAGCATAATAAAAAAGTTAGTTTATTAATAAATTCATGAATTTTTTAAAAAAGATAAATGAGTTAAATATTTTTTTTATTTTAATTTTACTCAATAAATAAATTATTTGAGATTAAACCTGAATAAATTTTTATTGAATCAAGATTTAAATCAAGTTTGAGTTGTTTGTTTTATTATCGATGATGAGCAAGATACCGGTAATATTAGCAACGATAGATTAAGATTAAGAAATAAAACAAAAAAATATAATAAAAAAAATAGGAGCCTAAATTAACGGGAGGGAAATACGGCGAAAGACATGTGAGACCACAAAGAAAGTAACACGTCATAAGGGAAGTGACGTAATAATGAAAAAAAATAATGAAGAAGAAAGGCAAGCAAGTAACTGTCTCTCAAATCATTCTGATCGAGTTGTAGGCTTGGGGTTCTTGCTAAGCTTGGGAATTTTTGTTAGTTCTGTCTTTCCATGTATCATGTTTTTAGATAGAGTGACGGCTTTACATTCCTCTTTTCTTTTCTTTCTTTTCTATTATTTTTATTCATTATCTCACCAATAATTTCATTTCATATTCTTTCCTAATTAATTAATTGTTCCTCTTATTATTATTATTATTATTATTTTATTTTTAATTAATAGTTCAACATAAATTAGATATCTACTTTTAGAATCGAATGTCCGTTTATTGTGTTTAAATTGAATATTGAACTTACATAAAGATTATCATAAGAGTCAAATTTAATCATTAATTAAGCACGATTTAATAATTCAAACAAAAACTATTAATATCGTTATTTATATTCATAATTTATTTCAATTAGTATATTTTTAGAAGTATAATATCATAAGATTGGGTGTAATATATTAACATTTATGTTCAACTAACAAATATTTATTTATTTAGAAAAATATATAAATTGTCAATATTTCTCTTGCATTAATTATAAGTTCTTCTCATGAATCTAAATGAATTATATGAAATTTATGAATTATATGCCATTAGATTATTGTATTTGTAACATTTTTTTTGTCATGATTAATAATATTATTAGTGATATATATTTTTATTTTTAGAATTATAATTATAATTAAATTGATAAAATATATAATAAATAAAGAGATTCAAATAAGAACGCACCACAACTTTTTACATGCACATGATGTGAGAAAAGGCTAACTATGTTAGATTTAATTGGATCAATATTCCTTAACTAGTTCGTGACCTATAATCGGAGAGAAAATAATTGATTATCACATAAAATTTAATTTATTTTTCAAAAAAAGCAAAGAAAAAAATTAAAAAGAGCAAAAGTGCTTCAAGTTATATAAGATTAATTGGTTGCATGAAGTCATATATATATAAATAATGACCTATAAAATTGTGCCAAATAATGAGAGGATGAAATGAATAATTAATCAGATGATTATAATAGAAAATCCCATGGATGGCATTCTCTCTTGTTCTTTTTGTAATTAATTAAATTATTGTTAATTATATTAGTAATATTGTTATCCAAATCATATCTATGGCCTACATTACTATATATTATTAGTATTTATTTCTTCTAGCTTTGAGTTTATGAACATTATATTAAAGTTTAATTTACACGTATATATATGATTAGTTAATAATATTATTACTAATTATTATATAATTTGAATGGTTATCCTATAATTAACTTATTCTATGATTCGCATAGTTAAGTTGACGGGAATGATTTTTAGATATATTTTAGATTTTTATGTTTATCATTTTAATATATAGTTAGTAGCTAAATATATAAATAGTACTGAATATATAAATAGTACTATAGTACTAATTAATTAAGTGTGCAAGGCAACAACAGAGGATCATATCAATATAGTTTTCTTCTGATTATTATTATTCAATTAGTTAGTTAATCTATCTATATCACTTCAGTCAACAATAGTAGTTGCACAAGAAAGGAATATTTATGTTCCACTCACTTTCTTTCTTTCTTTTTTTATTTTCATTTTTCTTCTTCTACTCTTTTACCAAATATCTATATGACTATATATATATAGAAGACTGAACTTCTAGGAAAATCTATAATAATTTCCACATAATATGCATTAACATTTATTGAGTGCCGGCTTCATAAATAATATAAAAGTCTATTTAAAATAAAAACAAATAAATTTTTATGATAATAAAAACCAATATTCTAAAAATAAACAATTAAACGTCAGAATAAATCTCATAGCCATATATATAATATGAAACGAACCTAAAATCTTTCTTCTTTTTTTTTCATAATTTATAATCAGTGTAAATAAATCAGTATATGAAAATAATATTATATTAAAAGATCACCAGCAGAGCGTGGCCCATACATTTGCATATGAGAGCCAGAGAGAAAAAGAGATCTCCAGGAAACTGCTTCAAAAGATGAAGCACCCAAAAGGTGAATTAATGGTAATAATAATAATTATAATAATAATAATAATAATGGATTTGTTTTTTTCTCTGCAACTTTTATTTATTTATTAATATGATAAAATAAAAAGGGAGATAACTTTCACATTTTTAATTAAGTAAATTTGATTCCATTGTATATTAATTAATTCTTACCAAATAAGAAAAGTTATATGGATAATTTCACTTTATTGCATACTTTTGAAATTTGGGGTGTGTGTGAAGATAATCTTTTTGGTGACTCATACATATTATCAGAAAAATAAAAATGGATAATTTTACTTTTCATACGTTATACTACCCTAATAAAACGGAACTCTTGGTGCCGAGCTCCCTGTAGTTCCTCATACCGAGCTCATTGTAGCTCTTCATACTGAATTTCTCGTACGCTATCTGCATCGAGCTCTCCAACCGTGTTACCGAACTCACCTAGATCTTCCATAATCGTCTCTTAAACAATGAAAAAATAGTTCGGTATCATTTCTCTTCGGTTATACCGAGCTCAAGGTTCGGCATATAAGATCATGACATAGCAGAAGTACGAAGCTGACACATCTAGAAGATTGTTAATATACTCAGAAGTTGTCTCATGTCCCTCAACTATAAATAGAGGTGGATCCTCACAGGCCAATGATATTTTTTTTTAAATTTTACTAGCTCATCTATTTACGGACAATCAATCTTTAACTTAGGCACAGGAGTCTCCCCACTGAAATTCAGTTTTCTCTTTCTTATCTTGTAGGTAGATGAGCTGAGCATTGTAAAACCCGTGCTGGAGTCCTTATAGTCCACTACGTCATCAGTAATTATACTACCCTAATAGAACTGAGTTTCTCGTACGCTATCTGTATCGAGCTCTCCAACCATGTTTCGGAGCTGACCTCCCATAATCGTCCCTTGAATAATGAGAAAATTGCTCGGTATCATTTCTCTTCGGCTACATCGAGCTCATGATTCGACAGATAAGATCCTGACACAGCACAGGTACGAAGCTGACACATTCAGAAAATTCGCTGACACACTAAGAAGTTGTCACCTGTCCTTCAATTATAAATAGAGATAGATTCTCACAGGTAAATACTCTTTTTTCAATTGCACTAGCTTGTCTATTTACGGACAAAAAATCTCTAACTTAGACATTGAAGTCTTCCCACTAAAGTTTGGTCCTCTCTTTCATGTCTTATAGGTAGACGAGCCGAGCATAATAAAACCCGAGCCGGAGTTCTTGCAGTCCACTATGTCATCAATACAATTCTAACTATTCATTAACACCTTAAAAAGAAAAAAACATAACCCAGTACATATATTATTCAATTAAGATGAGAGTTTTTTTTGTTTGTCAATTTCGTTTTTAATTAAGTGATAAATATTTATTTTTATTTCAAAATTACACTACTTTGTATAAAATATTTTTATGTTTAGGACATGAGTTGATTTCAATAAAATTAGCATTTTAAAGAATTCACCAAATTTGATGCTGTATATATATGTGTGTGTGTGTGTGTGTCTTCAATTGATGGTGGGCATATGTTTTAGCAAATATAAAATCGTAAATAGAAAAATTATATATTTAGCCCTTTTTTAATAATAAATTTGGTCACCTTATTTTTCCTCATATATTAAATTATAATATCTACTGAAAAAAATAAAGCAATGTAATTGACTTTTATAATACCGGTAATTTTAAATCACATTACATAAAAATTTAAAAACCAAGAAAAAATTTATTTTTATTCTTGGACAAAAATTTAAGTATTACGAAAATCCTGTCCATCTTTATGACATTTCCTTTGTTTTTTTTTTCTTTATTATTTTCTCACTTTCACAAGTGACTTAACTTTTCTTAACATTTTATAAAATTTATTTTATTGTGTCAATTAGTTTTTTTTAATTTTAATTAGGAAACAACTAATTTTAGAAAATTGTTTTGATATATAGAGTTTCTTTTGTATTATATTTCTAATATTTTTTTTGATAAATTATTTTAATTAAGTATGTATTTATCATGATATTCAATTTATTAAAAATATTTTCCACTTTAACATGATTATAAATTTATATAATATGTGAAAAATATTTGCCCCCTTTTATAAAAGATTCTACTTTACTCCTAAACGTACTTGATCTTTTGCAAAACACTATAACATACTTATGGTGATGTAGAAACTCCATTTATTAATTAGTTGCCGCGACAATTAAAAAAGATGTATATGTAGTAATATAGTAAAATCAAGGTTGGATGGCATTTCAAACTAGATATAATTTAGTGGCATGTGATATATAATTTGGTGAAAATTTCATATTCGATTATATTTCCTCTAATATTTTTAAAAAAAATTAAAACTGTTGACTAAACCAGGATCAAGTGATTGATTCTCCAAATTTGCACCTAATCAAGAAGAAGATCAATAGAAAATATTGTATAATTAATACTTACCATATATAGTGACAATGTAATACTATAATTAAGCTTAGTGTAAATTGAATGAAATATAGAATTTTACAGAGAAACCTATTCTTTCTAACTAAAAGATTAACATGGTATCAGAGCGTGGTTTCATGATCCAGGGATCACTATTCTAAAACTGCTCATCATCTACCATTAAACAAACCTCTTTTTTTATTCCAAAACTGACAGACTATGGCAACTTCTGAGGAACTATCATTGCAAATTGCAAATTTGCTCAAAACCAATTTAGGAGGACAGTCAACTCAAATTAATTCAGACAATTTGAATATGGGGCTAAAACTCGATGGGGATAATTATCCCTTATGGGCAAGATTGATGCGAGTTGCCATTGGAGGTAGAGGCAGAACTCAACACATCAGTGGGCAACCAAAACCACCAGAAGAATCAGATGCAACATTTGCAGCATGGGAACAAGCAGACTTAATGGTGTTTTCGTGGCTCATACAAAACATTGAACCAAGGTTAGTTAACAGGGTAGCAGAATACCATACTGCTAAGGCCCTATGGGATGGGCTGGCCATTACTTATGGGAGTGGCACTGACTCCCTTCAGATTTACGATCTACACATGAAGGCAAATAAGCAAGTGCAGGGTTCTCAATCATTGGAAGAATATTGGAACGTGTTACAAGCAATCTGGATGAACATTGATAGAAAGCAACCAAACCCTATGAACTGTTGCATTGAGGGAACAACAAAATATAACAAAATAATTCAAGAACACAGATTGTATTAGTTCTTATCAGGCCTAGATGAAAAATTTGATAATATCCGAAGAGACATCTTGAAACAAGATGCCCTGCCCTCAGTTGAATCAGCATACGCCACTGTACGAAGGGAGGCCGCCAGGCTCAAAATTATGAAACCGGCAACCAACCCAGAAGATTCATCATCATCGGGCATAGGGTCTGGATTAGCAGCCAAAGAGAAATCCAGATTCGTTTTGAGGAACACAGAAAAGGGGCAGAATCCAAATGGACAGAAGCGCTCAGATCATCGATCATCACAGCGCGAGGATAAATCTCACCTGGTCTGTAGCCACTGCGGGATGAAGAAGCATACTAGGGAAAATTGCTTCAAACTCATCGGATTCCCAGAGTGGTAGGACGACAGTCACAGAACACAGGGGAGTGGGAAGACTGCCATTGGTGTTGGCAACCATGGGGCTACCGAAAACACCAGCGGCGGTCATGAGAGCCACGGCAGGCGCATGGAACGGGGAGACCAGACAGGTGCAGGCATGGCGGCTGTAGCAAAGGAAGAGGGAGGTAACCCTAACTCTAATGGTAATCGGGAAAGGGTAAAAAGAAATGAAAGAGGGTATGGGTTTTGTAGTGTTAAAGGAACAAACCAAGCCCAATCCCAACTTGGCCCACCAGCAGTTTTTAAACAAACCCAGCAACAGTTACCCCAATTCCAACAGAATCTTGGCCCACCAATTTCTTAGACTTACCATGTTATAGAAATTCCGGGAAAAATGTCTAATTGGATATTCGATTGTGGGGCCACTGACACTATGACCCATGATCCAAAAGACATAATTGAGCCCAGAAATCCTCACAGAACCCATATTCAATCAGCTAATGGGGAATTATCCGAAGTAAAAGGAGCCGGGACTGTTTCTATATCTCCAACATTGAAATTATCCAAATGTCTTTATGTGCCATCGTTGTCTTGTAAACTGCTATCGATTAGTCAAGTAACTAAAGAATTAAATTGTGTGGTACTCATGTTTTCAAATTTTTGCCTTTTGCAGGACATTCCTACGGGGATGATCATTGGGCGTGGTACTGAACGCGGTGGTCTCTACCATGTTGACGAGGTGGCTCAACATGGAACTGCAATGTTGGCTCATGGGACACCTGACAGGCAAATATGGCTTTGACACAGACGTCTAGGTCACCCGTCTCTCAATTATCTTAAAATTATTTTTCCTGCTTTATTTAAAAATAATAATGAAATGTTCTCTTGTGAAACATGCATTTTGGCAAAGAGCCATAGGACTTCTTTTTTGGCAACTAATACTAGAGTCGATTCGTTGTTTTCTTTAGTTCATTCTGATGTGTGGGGTCCTGCCCCAAATTCTAGTAGTCAATTTCAATATTTTTGTGTTGTTTATTGATGATTGTTCTCGGATGACCTGGATATATTTTCTAAAACAAAAATCAGAGGTTCCTGAAAAATTTGTTGCCTTCTACAATATGGTTCTTACACAATACAACAAAAAAATTCGAGTTTTAAGATCTGACAATGGGGGGGAATACATTAATCATACTATGAAGCGGTTTTTTACTGATAATGGTATTTTTCACCAAACTACCTGCCCCAATACACCCCAACAAAATGGAGTTGCGGAAAAGAAAAATCGGTTTCTTCTAGAAATGACCCGGTCACTGATGTTTGAATCCCGAGTCCCGAAATCCTTTTGGCCTGAGGCTATTGCCACCTCGGTTTATTTAACCAATAGACTTCCCACAAAAATACTTAACCACCAAACTCCTCTCCAGTTTTTCTCCACACACAAAGATATACCACAAACCCTAACCCTTCCTCCACGTGTCTTTGGATGTTCTGTCTATGTTCACATTCCAAAACATGAACGTACTAAATTTGACCTGTGTTCCCGTATATGTGTTTTTGTTGGGTATGGCATTAATCAAAAGGGTTATCGATGTTATCATCCTGATACACGTCGCATTTATGTCACTATGGACTGTGATTTTCTTAAAACAGAATTTTACTATGATAACCAACCTAGTCGTCAGGGGGAGATACAGAGTGACTCCATCGCTTGGTTAGATAGCCTAATTGTCACAGAATGAGTCCCAAAAGAGCCTTGCCTCAGGACCACCGAGCTATCTTGTGATATGGAACAGATCAACGAGTCAAGTACACCGTCAAGTGACCCACCCTCTATGGAAGTCCTACAAGAGGTAAGTCTGATTAGATCACTTTCTTTTGATGATAACCATGAACTTCAATTATCTGAAACAGAAAGAACAGAAGCATATGTCTTACCTCCAAGGGCTAATCGAGGAGTACCACCTAGGAGATATTCTCCAGAACATGTGCCTAGAGCTTCAAGGTATCCAGTAGGTAATGCTGTCAGGGGGAGTGTCTCGAATGCAGCAAAAGTATTTGCCACTATATTATATTCAGAATCAATACCAAGAACTGTAGAAGAGGCAAAACAAAAAAGGGAATGGTGGCAGGCAATGAATGATGAAACGGAGGCACTTGAACGAAATAAAACTTGGGAAAAATGCATACTTCCAAAAGGAAAACGCCCAGTTGATTGTAAATGGGTGTTTACCATCAAACACAAAGCTGATGGGACAATAGAGCGATATAAAGCCAGGCTGGTTGCTAAGGGTTATACACAGACATATGGTATTGATTATTCGGAAACCTTCTCCCCTGTTGCTAAAATTGATACAATCCGGATCCTATTTTCTGTTGCAGCAAACCAAGACTGGCCGCTCCATCAATTTGATGTCAAGAATGCCTTCCTTCACGGGGATTTGAGAGAGGAAGTTTACATGGAGGCACCTCCAGGGTTTCAAGAACAGTTTCATAAAGATGAAGTTTGCAGATTAAAGAAAGCACTATATGGTTTGAAGCAATCTCCTCGAGCATGGTTTGGTAGATTTACTATGGTGATGAAGAAGTACGGATATAGACAGAGTAATGGAGATCATACTTTGTTTATAAAGAGGAGAGATAATCTTATCACTTGTTTAATTATTTATGTGGACGATATGATTATCACAGGGAGCGACTCTGAGGAAATTGACAAGTTGAAAGAAAATTTATTCTCTGAATTTTAGATGAAGGATCTGGGGGGACTAAAGTATTTCTTGGGAATTGAGGTGCTAAGATCAAAAAGGGGTATCTTTATATCTCAAAGGAAGTACATACTTGACCTTTTAGCTGAGACTGGCATGATTGATTGCAAACCGGTAGAAACTCCTATGATAATAAACCATGGGCTTCAAATCAGAGAAGGAGTAGATTTGGCAGACAAAGAGAGATATCAGAGGCTCGTTGGGAGATTGATCTATCTAGCTCATACACGACCAGATATTGCATATGTTGTAGGTGTAGTAAGTCAATTTATGCATCAACCACAGGAAGATCATATGGAGGCAGCCTTGAGAATTGTTCGATATCTTAAAGGAACGATAGGGAGAGGGATTGTGTTTGAAAAAAATGGACATTTGGATATTGAAGTCTACACAGATGCTGACTGGGCTGGTAACCAAACGACAGAAGATCTACTTCGAGATATTTTACCTTAGTCAGAGGTAATCTGGTAACATGGAGAAGTAAAAAGCAGAAAGTTGTATCCTTATCCAGTGCAGAAGCTGAGTTTCGTGGGATTGCAAAAGGTTTAACAGAACTTTTGTGGGTAAGAAAATTAATGACCGAGATTGGTTTTGCACCACGTCTTCCATGCAGAATAAAGTGTGATAATAAAGCTGCTATAAGTATCTCCGAGAATCTTGTACAGCATGATAGAACCAAACATGTAGAAGTTGACCGACACTTTATCAAGGAAAAGATTGAAGAAGGCATAGTAGTAGAGCTACCATTTATTCGATCAGAGGACCAGCTAGCAGACATCTTAACTAAAGCAGTTTGTGGAAGGTTATTTCATTCTACGCTTGACAAGTTGGGTATTGGAGATCCCACTACTCAACTTGAGGGGGAGTGTTGACTAAACCAGGATCAAGTGATTGATTCTCCAAATCTGCACCTAATCAAGAAGAAGATCAATAGAAAATATTGTATAATTAATACTTACCATATATAGTGACAATGTAATACTATAATTAAGCTTAGTGTAAATTGAATGAAATATAGAATTTTACAGAGAAACCTATTCTTTCTAACCAAAAGATTAACAAAAACGTTAAATTATTATTATTTTTTATTTACAAAATTGAGAGGCTATTATTAAGTATAATTCCACATGAATTGGAAATGAAAAAAAATATATATATATGGTGGGAGTCCATCACCTAATTAAATGTCTAGTACTAAATATTTTAATTATGATAGCACCTAATATATTAATATGTGTGTTTGTGTTCTTAATACTCTTCTATAATTATCAACATGTTCAATTAGTAATAATAAAAAAATAATTAACTTGGTATCAAAGCAGATATGTGTTGAATGTCTAGTTCCAATCACTATATTTCTTTTTTTGTTTTCTGAGCTGGATAACCAGTTCTAGTCGGCCTAGTATTTTAGAAAAATGTTTAAATCTCTTTTTTGATTTTTCGAGCTGGATGTCCAACCCTAAGTGACAATTAGATGTGTATTTCCTATTATCACTTTAGAGAGTATTAATAGTAATCCCACATGAATGAGAAATAAAAAAAATAAAACTAATATATGATGAGGGTCTATCACCTAAAATATTTAGTGATAGACATTATTGTATCCAACTCCGTAAACCTTTAGGCATTTTCATGAGTTCATGGGTTCCAATTTGTAAATTTCTCTCTCAATATATATGATTGATTTCTATTATTCTCTTCTGTTACAACATACTCCTGATGGTAACAATCAAAGCCGGATATGCACAGCATATTAAACTATCTCTCTTAATATTGAAAAAAGAATTTAAAACCAAAATTATCATTTAAAAGTTATAAATATACTTACTATTAAATAATAGTTAGATGTGACTATCGAACACATAGATCAGTTGTTAAGAGATTGTTCTGACTTAACCAAAGATTTTGAATTTGACTTATGAATATATAATTATGTTAAAATTCAGCAGAGAGAATTTTAACACCCTTGTGATTCTATCTTGTTCGACTCTAAAAATAGTAAATCAAGTTTTAACCTAATTAATTGTGAAAGTGAATAATTCCATTTATTATTTTAATTAAAAGGGATTATCTTCTATATAGTTATTATATGGTCTTTTAAAATAAAAAACTATCTACTTCTCAAAACAATAATAGGCAGTTAGGCAATGTACTAAGATAGTGGTGTTGCTCATGTATACTAATGGAATTCAAAACAAAACAATGTCCCAATCAATATGTAAGATATTCTTTTTCTTTCTTTTGAAAATAAGAAGTTTATCTAATTAAAGCCAATAATGGAGTCTTCTTCTTATATTCTCTTTTTTTTTTTTTAATAAAGGTGGACGACACCATCATAAAATATATAAATTAAACTGAAAAAAATTCTAAAAAAAAAACTCAATTTGTACGTGCCTTAATAAAATAGGCAAAAGTAATGGAGAATCAAAAGCTAGAGCTCTCTCTCTCTCTCTCTCTCTCTCTCTATATATATATATATATATATATATATATATATATGCATACAAATAAATACATGTGTAAAAAGCATTTGAGAAAGGATTCTCTTTTGCAACTTTAAATTTAAAAATGTAATTGCTTTTCCATCATATATACAATATATAAAAGGAGACACGCATATGCATTTGCCATGCAACTGCTTAATTTTCTCATGCCTAATTATTCAATTAATTACTCTAACAATTAAATTCTCTTTAAAGTATGTTTTATATTATATTATGCATATTTTATATATTGCTATATATATAATTAAATTCTAATTATATAATATTCTGCATGCTTAATCTTTATCGAAATATAATATAAATTAATTATCCAAATTTTATATAGTGTTTGAAAATCATCCTACATTGAAATTGATTTTTTATTTTAATAATTTTTTTAAAATTTTTACATTCTGCAATGTCTGTGGTGATATGTTAATAGAACCAAATCAAACATATGTGAATTTAGATTAATAAAAAAATTAATAAATATTTAAAAAGGAATGTTAATTAAAATTTAAATATTTCACAAAAACATTGTCAAAACTTAACATATGTTTGATTAATTTATTAATTTTTTAGAATATGTAAATAGCCATATAGCTAGGAAGGACAATGTTCGCTTAGATACCTCTTTGTCAACAAAGCTATAATGAATAGGATTTAATTTAATTAGTTAATTATTTGATTATGAACCGTAGGCTATTAATTAAACAACTACCAAAGGGAATTTTAGAACAGTGAATTCGAAATTTGATTAGGATTTAAAAAGTACTTTCAATGGACACTGAAACATTTTTTAAAACTTTATGTCTTTTTCAAATTATAAATTATATATATACATATATAAATATAATAATAAAAAAATTAAATTTAAATTATAACCACATGAAAAGATTCTGTTGATAACTTGGAAACATGGGAAATTGTTTACTACAAGTATAAGCATCCGTAATCATGCAGGCCTCTCTTTCTCAGTGATTGAATCATATATAAAGAAAAATTTATTAATTTACAATCATAAATATACATATATTTTTCTTTTTTATAATATTAAAAAAATTAAACAAATACCTAAAATTTGAAATTACAAACAATTATTCTCTATGTATCTCTAAGTATCTTGTTTAATTTTGACGAAAATTAAGAACTGGCATATTTTCTATAATTAACTTCACCAATTCTGATCAATAAGAAAATTAATTTTGAATTCTAACTAATTAAATTATTATTATTATTATTATTATTTGAACATAAACAAGGAGAGGAAAACAATTGTGTTCTAACTAATTACTATTTTTCTTAAGAATATATAAAAAAAAAAAGTCTCCATAATCCTGTTAAAATTTATGAGATAATAAGTTGTAAAAATCAATTATTCTCTAATATTATATCAGTGTCGACATAAAAAACTCGCTGCTTAAAATTAATGAATCTATTTTTTATATATTGATAACTCTATATGTTTGATAAGAGATTTTTTTTTTCATATATTCTCAACAGTTTTGTATGTAATTTTGATTCCCAGTTAATTAATGTTGCATGAAAGATATAAAATCTTTTTTTATAAGATTACAACAATTATTTTTATGCAATAGGATTATAATAAATATTGATTATTGATTTAATTAACATAATAATAAAATAAAAGAAATTAGTGCATGGATGTCGGCTAAAGAGTGATATAAGGGATAGAATATAAAAATAAGAGTAATGATAAATAGATTAAATTATAAATATAAAATTAAAATAATTATTTTTTTAATATAATTAATATATAAATATTTTTAATTTAAATTAATTTAATTTATATAATATTTTTGCAGGAATAATACGAAAACACGAATCGATTTAGTGATGTTTTAAGACGTGACAACTAAAAATGTGGACAAATTATTGGGAATTGTAGAGTCGACAGCTGGCCTTTTATATTTTTTAATTTTTTATTTTTTTCAATAATTTGCATATATGAATATAATATAACTATAAAAGCGTGTATTGGCGGTTGCCTTCAGGCTCATATTGCACACGACAAAATATTGTCAGCCATCTCCCTTTTAACCTTACTATTTAATTAGCGCCGCAAGTTACGGACTTTTAAAACAGACAAAAGGTTTATTTCAGTAATTTTAGAAAGTAATTATTATATAATTTTTTATTAATTAAAAAATATTTATTATAAATTATATATATATAAAAATATTATAATTAATATTTTTTAATTAATAAAAAAATTATTCGATAATTATTTTTTAAAATAACTATAATTAATTTTTCTATCAAAAATATTACTCCTTTCATCCAGAATAGTTTTTTTTATAAAAAAAATTAATCCCTTTTAAATTATTATTTTATTAAAAAATTAATTAAATTTTTAACTATATCTTTATTATTAATGGCTTAATAAATAAAATAAGAGTATAATATTTTCTATATCCTATTAAAATCATTACCTTCATTTTATGCGTATCTATTAAAAAGTTATTAAATTCTCTAAATATTATATAAAATTATTTTAAATGAATTAAAATACTTTCTATTATTAAATATCACACATTGATAAAATATAGTAAATATGTGCTCTTTATAATGGTTTGGACAATCCTTACTTAATGAGCTAACTTTTGAGATTGAGTTAGGTCCAAGTCTATTTTCTCAACATAGTATCAGATCCACGATATAATCTCTTAATGTTGGGTCACCAGTAAATATTCAGTCCTGTAAATTTCATATTCTAAATTTTTAGTATCTCAATTGATAAAATATAATAAATGCGTACTCCTTATAATGGCTTGGGAAATTTTTATCACATGAGCTAGCTTTTAGAGTTGAATTATATTCAAGTTTATTTTCTCAACATTTATTAATTTATTAATATTATATTTTTATTTCATTAATTAAGTCATTAATAGTAAGAGTATAGTTGGAAAAAAAACTAATTAATTTTTCTTGATTGTATAAAATAACAATTTGAGAAGAATAATTTTATTTTGCAAAAGTGATAATTTTAGTGTAGCAGATAAAGTATTAATGAATTAATAGAGAATATTTTAGTCTATTCAAAATAAGTTTATATAATTTTTAGAGAATTTAATTATTTTCTTAATATATTTGCATGAGCTGAAGATGACGATTTCAACGGGATGGAGAAAATACTTTTTTGTGTATGTATATTAAGGTTATGCATGTGTCCACCTGTCGTGACGTTTATATTCAATTTTTATTTAAAATTATAATTAATTAAATTTAGATTATTAATATTAATCATAATATATTCCAATGAAACAGATTTAATTGAATTAACCTATCAATCTTATAAAAATTATATTTGATTCAAATTTGATCAATCAAAAAACAAACAAAAAAAAAGGAAATTTTGATCCAACTTGCCTTGAAATGCTCAAATTAATTGGATTAATGAGCTATATACACAGCCTTAATACTTAGCGTTTGATAGATATATATATATATATATATATATATTAGTCAATATTTAAAATTGAAAAATATACAATAAAAATGGTTGAAGTTATGCAGTAATTTTTGTTTTGAAGTCATATAGATTATATGTGTTAATTAATATATTTTGTTAAAATCACTATGGTCATTAATTTTAGTATATAAAAGATTTATTGTTTTTCATTTACTTTCTGTTTAAAAAGAAATGCCTTTTTTTTAAATCACTAAAAATAGACCATCATTAAAAATTTTAATATTTTTTAGACTCCCTTCACCTTAAATAACCTAAAAATTATAAAAATACCCTTAAACCTAATAAACAACCCTTTCTTTTTTCATTTTGAAGCGTCACAGCCACTGTATCTTTATTTTCTCAAAATTTCTTTATCTTTCATTAATATTCTACAATCTTTATCTCTATTTTTCATCAAAACTTTGTATTTCTTATTTCTTATTTACAATATGATATCCACTAATGAATTAAATCGGTAAATTACATTTTTTTAAATCAAGCTATAAAAAATAAATATCGTATTTTTAACTATGTATGCATATTTGAGTTGTTATAATTGTGATATTTTACAAGAAACTTGTTGATCTTGTTGTGTTTAATTATAATCTCTATCTTTTTCTATTTTTTTCTTTTCTTCTTTTATTTTGATTTTTGTAATATCTTACAATTTTGCCCTAACTCCCTCCAACTTGCCCTAACTCACATCAAAATATTTTTTTCTGCTATAAAAAATTTTTCATTTTATTTCCTAAGACAGTCCGCATACTTGAATCTTAAAACGAAATGTCTGATTGATGTTAATTTTTAAAGGAAATAAATTTACAGAACTGTCCTAACTTGCCCTAACTGATATCAAAATACTTCTTTTTGCTATAAAAAATTCTTCATTTTACATTCTAAGACAGTCTACAACTTAAATCTTAAAATAAAATATGTCCAATTCATGTTAATTTTTACAGAGAAAAAGTTTACAGTATTGTCCTAACTCCCCCTAACTTGTCCTAACTCATATTAAAATTCTTCTTTCTACCATAGAACATTCACCATTTCACTTTCTAAAATATTCTGCATACTTGAATCTTAAAATAAAATATGTATGATTTATGTTGAATTTTAAATGAAGAAAAAGTATACAGTACTACCCTAACTCTTCATAACTTGCCATAATTCATACCAAAATTATTCTTTCTGCTATATAATATTTTCTATTTCACTTTCTAAGACAGTCCACACACTTGAATTTTAAAATAAAATATGTCCGATTTATGTTGATTTTTAAAGAAAAGAAAAATATACAGTATTGTCCTAACTCCTCCTAACTTGTCCTAACTCATATCAAAATCTTTCTTTCTGCTGTAGAACATTCTTCATTTTACTTTCTAAGACAGTCCACACACTTGAATTTTAAAATAAAATATGTCTAATTTATATTAATTTTTAAAAGGAAGAAAAAGTATACGATACTGCTCTAACTCCCCTAACATGCCCTAACTCATATCAAAATCCTTCTTTCTGCTATAGAACATTCTCTATTTCATGTTCTAAGATAATCTACACACTTAAATTTTAAAATAAAATCTGTCTGATTTATGTTAATTTTTAAAAGAAAATAATATGTATACAGTACTGCCCTAACTCCCCATATCCTGCCATAACTCAAATTAAAATATTTTTTTCAATATAAAATTCTCTATTATATATTTTAAGATAGTGTGCATACTTAAATTTTTTTTAAAAAAATATGTCTGATTTATGTTGATTTCTAAATAGAATAAAAAGTGTACAGTACTACCCTAACTCTTCATAACTTATCCTAACTCATGTCAAAATACTTCTTTCTGTTATAAAAAATTCTTCATTATATATTTTAATATAGTATGCACACTTAAATTTTAAAATAAAATTTATCTATTTATGTTAATTTTTAAATGGAAAAAAAAATATACAGTACTGCCGTAACTCATATCAAAATACTGTTTTTTGCTATAAAAAAATTCTCCATTATATATATTTAAGATAGTCTGCATACTTAAATTTTAAAATAAAATCTATCTTATTTATGTTGATTTTTAAACGAAAGAAAAAGTATACTGTATTACCCTAACTCCTCATAATTTGCCATAACGCATATCAAAATACTTCTTTTTGTTATAAAAAATTCTCTATTATAAATTTTAAGATAGTCTGCATACTTAAATCTTAAAATAAAATATGTTTGATTTATGTTAATTTTTAAAGGAAATAAAAAATGTACAGTACTGCCCTAACTTCCCATAATTTGCGCTAGCTCATATCAAAATATTTTTTCTGCTATACAAAATTCTCTCATTTCACTTTTTAAGATAGTCTGTATACTTGAATATTAAAATAAAATATATATGATTTATGTTTATTTTTAAAGTATTCTAAAGTGAACAGAACTGCACTAACTCCCTATAACTTATCCTAACTCGTATAAATATATATTTGCCAAATGTTGTAATGAATAAAAAGGTTCTAATATGATTTTTTTTATTTCTTATTTGTGATTGCATGGCATTTATTAAGATTTTAAATAGAAATATTGAATAACAATGTAATTATCTTTATTTACTATGGTAAAAAATTTAATATGAACATCTCAAAATATATTAAGAGTGCATTAAATTTAAGGTTATGGTTTAGAATTATTTGAGCATATACATATGCAATTAGGGTAAATTATGAGAAGTTATGGCAAATTGAGTTTTCAATGTATGGATATTATTCATTTATTCTCTTGACTAAAATTTAAAAATAAAAACCATTGTAATAATTTAGGCCTTCAAAATAGAAAATTATTAATTTTCTTGATAAAAATAAAATTTATTTGTTTTCACTTTTATTTATATAACATCCCAATTAAGTATGATATATTGTACAAGTTATGATTTAGAGTTGTCTGAGTATATACAAGTACAGTTAAGGGCGTTAGAGAAAATAGATATTTTATATATTTTTCACTTTTATATTATACAACATTTCAATTGAGACTGATATATTATGTATATTATAATTTAGAGTTGTCTGAGTGCATACGAAGTTATGGCAAGTTAGGAGGAGTTAAGACAAATTAAGTATTTAATGTTTGGTCCTGTTTAATATCTGTTTTGATTAATGTTAAATATTTATTAAAATATATTAATATTAAACTATCCATAACTGAATGGATAATAAAAATTCAGTTCAAATATTTAAATATATACAATTACATCTCATCATCACTGTGATACAATTTAGTATATTTTTTGTACTGCATGATACCATATATTGCATGTGGTAATATATTTCATCTTCTTCACATTTTTCTAATTTGATTACCAGATATCCCAATTTAGAGACATAAAAATTTTAATAGATTTAGCAATAAATATCTCACAATCTGACATGTTGATAAAATAAAAATTATATATTAGTATTCTGTAATTTCTTTAAAAATCAACATAAATAAGACATATTTTATTTTAAATTCAAGTATGTAGACTATATTAAAATATATAATAGAGAATTTTTTATAACAAAAAGTATTTTGATATGCGTTAGGGCGAGTTATGTGGAGTTAGGGCAGTACTGTATACTTTTTCTTTCCTTTAAAAATTAATATAAATCAAACATATTTTATTTTAAAATTCAAGTATACAAATTATCTTAAATGTATAATAAAAAAAATTTTATAGCAGAAATAAATATTTTGATATAAGTTAGTGTAAGTTATGGGGAGTTAGAGTAGTACTGTATACTTTTTCTTCCCTTTAAAAATCAACATAAATTAAATAGATTTTATTTTAAAATTTAAGTGTGTAGACTATCTTAAAATATATAATAAAAAAAATTTATAGCAGAAAAAAAATATTTTGATATGAGTTAGGATAAATTAAGGGGACTTAGGGCAATATTGTACACTTTTTTCTTTAAAAATTAACATAAATCAGACAGATTTTATTTTAAAATTCACGTATACAGACTATTTTAAAATATATAATATAGAATTTTTATAGCAAAAATAAGTTTTTTGATATGAGTTAAGGTAAGTTATGGAAAGTTAGGGCAGTACTGTATATTTTTTCTTTTCTTTAAAAATTAATATAAATTAGACATATTTTATTTTAAAATTTAAGTATGCAGATTATTTTAAAATGTATAATGAAGAATTTTTTTATAACAGAAAAAAGTATTTTGATATGAGTTAGGGAGAATTAGGACAGTACTATACATTTTTTCTTTCATTTAAAAATTAATATAAATTAGACATATTTTATTTTAAAATTTCAGTATGCAGACTATCTTAAAATATATAATGAAGAATTTTTTATAGCAAAAAGAAGTATTTTGATATGAGTTAGGACAAGTTATTAGGAGTTAGAGCAGTACTATACACTTTTTGTTTTCTTTAAAAATCAACATAAATAAGATAAATTTTATTTTGAAATTCAAGTATACAGACTATCTTAAAATATATGATGAAAAATTTCTATAGCAGAATAAAGAATTTTGATATGAGTTAGAACAAGTTATGAAAAGTTAGGGCAGTACTGTACATTTTTTCTTTCCTTTAAAAATTAATATAAATCATACATATTTTATTTTAAAATTTAAATGTGTGAAATATCTTAAGTAGTGAAATAGAGAACGTTCTATAGTAGAAAGAATGATTTTAATATGAGTTAGAGTAAGTTAACGGAGTTATGACAGTATTGTATATTTTTTCTTTATTTAAAATTCAACATAAATCAGACATATTTTATTTTGAGATTCAAGTATATAGAGTATTTTAGAAAGTGAAATGATGAATGTTCTATAGCAGAAAGAAAGATTTTGATATGAGTTACGACAAATTTGGAGAGTTAGAGCAATATTGTAAGCTTTTTATCTGTAAAAATTAATATGAACTAGACATTTTATTTTAAAATTCAAATTGTAGATTGTCTTAGAAAGTGAAATGGAAAATTTTTTTAAAGCAAAAAGAAGCATTTTAATGTGAGTTATGACAAATTAGGGAGAGTTATGACAGTTCTGTAAATTTTTTTCTTTAAAAATCAACATCAACTTGATATTTTATTTTAAGATTCAAGTATGCAGACTATTTTAGTAAGTAAAATGGAGAATTTTTTATTGCAAAAAAATATTTTGATGTGAGTCACTGTAAGTTAGGGGGAGTCACGACATATTTGTAAGATATTCCAAAAATTAAAATAAAAGAAAAAAATAAAAAAAATAAGAAAAGAGATAGAGATTTTGATTAAACACAATAAAAATAATAAGTTTTTTTTTATAAAATATCACAATTATAACAACTCAAATAGACTTATATAGTTAAAAATATAATATTTATTTTTTTATAGCTTGATTTAAAAAAAACTCTAACGTACTGATTTAATGTATCAATGGATGTCGTATTATAAATAATAAAAAAGAAATACAAAGTTTTGATAAAAAAAATAAAGATTAAAATTGTAGAATATTAGTGAAAGAAAAAGAAAATTTGAAAAAATGAAGACACAATAGCTGCGGCGCTTCAAAATAAAAAAAAATTATTTTTTAGATTTAAGGATATTTTTATAATTTTTAGGTCATTTAAGATGAATGAAGTCTAAAAAATATTAAGAGTTTTAACGATGATCTATTTTTTGTGGTTTCATTTTTTTTTTTTTTGATAAAAGTAAACTTTAGGTTATGGATTTGTCTTCCAAGAAAGTATATTCTATTTTTTTTTTATCATTTTTAACTATATTTTAATTTATGACCGCCTTCAATATTGATCCTTCTTTTTTCATTTTTTTTTTCGGTTTTCTATGTGAAGGTTATAAATTTTCTTCTCTTCATCGTTTAATAAAAATTCTCTTTGTTGATTAAAAAAAAAGTAAAAATGAGCTTCTTTTTTTTTTGTTAAACTATCCAATATCAGAGATATTATTCGATTATTCCGAATTTAATTAACGTTGAGTTCCAAAGAAGATGAAAACAATGAGCTTTTAACTACACATTCTACCTTGCATTAATATATAAATATCATTACAATTTAATATATGAAAAAGAATTAGTAAATACGCAGCCGGGGGCGGAACCATAAGGGCCGGGTGGTCATTTTCCCTTAGTTCCAATACATATCTATATATATACTGAATATAAGTGTATATGTATTTATTTTATAAAAAATTAATGTTTAAATATTAATTACTTTAAAATTTTAAAATTAGTTTTAAATTTATTATTTTAATAATTTTATTGAGTATTATAATTATTTATAATTATTGATTAATTTAAAGTTTAATTTATAAATTTTAACTTATTGTTTTGTTTATTAGATTATTATTTTGAAATTTGATTATGAATTGAAATTTGGAGTTTTTAAGATTAGTTAAATTATTTTAAAATTTGATGATGATATGAATTAAGAATTTAAAATTTTATAATTAGATTAATTATTATGTAATTTAGATTTATAGTTTTGTGATTAGTTTAATTATTTTATAAAATATATTATATCATATAAATTTATTTAAAAATAATTAGTTTAAACACTTTTTTTAAAATATCTTAAAATATATAAATGTTATTTAAAAAATAATATATATTGTATAATTTTATATATAAATATTATTTAAGAAATAATATATATTATATAATTTTAATTGTAATTTTTCAAAATAAAATTTAAATATTAAAATAAAAATAATAAAAATTTAACCTATAATTATTTAATATAAAAATAAAATAAAATATTAATATTAATATCAATTATTTATATTAATTTTATTAATATAAAAATATAATTAAATATAAATTTATCTATAATTTTTTTATTTATAAATTTTACTCCCTCTTTTTTTAAGTTTTGGTTCCGTCAATGCAGGTAACACATATAAAAAAAAATTATGGATAAATTTATATTTAATTTTAAATATAAATTATGGAGAGAGAGAGAGAGAGATAAATGAATAGTATTAATCAGAAAAAAAAATAGAAGAAGAAAATAAAAGCATGGATATCACATGAAGGAATTTGTAAAATAATAAAATATTTGAAGGAAGATAATTAAAGAATGAAGTGTCAGTCCATTAATAAATAGCTAATAGACATATTTTACGTGGATACTAATTTATCCATCCATTAATTAATAGTCCATGCAAGATTTTTTTAATTTGCTTCTATATAAACCCTACGTGTCTTCTTCTTCTTAAGCTCTTCTCTGACGAAAGCTAACTTTCAACCGATGATTAATTCTCCCAAGCTGTTTCTTTCAATTTCATTTTACTCTTATTATTGAATTTGTTGGGACCATTCTATCCCAACAATAATTCCCTATTATAATAAATATTATTAATAATCAATTTATAACCTTAGCTAAGTAATTAATTTTATATATGGAAGAACTTCCGCTTTACCAACCAGTTTTTAATTTTTTTTTTTTATATAAACGAAATCTTTCATTGTTCAAGAACAGAAAAATACATATGTAATAATAAAAAAAGAGATAAAATTATAATATTTTGAATTTAAGAATTAAATTTAATTTTTTTTTTGACTCTCATTGTTTTTTTCTTCAAAAAAATAAATTAAAATAAAATTTTCATTTAAATTTCTATTTTTTTTTTTTTACATTCCAATAATAGAGAGAGCTTAAACTACAGAGGTTGCTATCAAAAGGATACGATAGAATTCGTGATCTTTAAGTAAAAACAAGATGATTTTTAGTCTCTTACAATTAGCCAACCTTTTATCACCAAAAACGTCAGCTACAGTATTTTATATATGAACTTATTATAATTTAAAAAAAATAAAAAAATAAAGTGAATAAGTAGTAAATTATAGCATCTGTCAATTGGTAATGGACTATTATAGTTTAATTAGATATTTCGAATTCGATTCCCTAAATATATATATTTGTGTTAAAGTTTGATAGGAAAAAATTATATATTTAATAAATTAACCTAAAATTAAATCATAATAAAGATTAAGAATTTTACATAGAAAAATTTCAATTTTTTTTGTTAGACAGATAATTACATTTATATATATAATATATTAATTATTTTTACGTGTTATGAAATAGAAATACGCGTGTCAATAATTGTTTTGTTGGCAACAAATATTGACAAAGAATCATATATTACATATATAAATATATCAATCACAAGTCGAATTTCTACATCAATCTAAGATTCTATATTTAAAATGGCCTACCAATGCAATATCATCTCTCTCTCTATATATATAAAAAATAATAATTAATGAATCAATTAATTAACATTGTTTTTTGGAATGAATAGTGATGGAGATGGCATTATTTAATATATATATATATATATATAATATTAAGATGATAATTATAAGATGTTAATTAAAATAGAATTTGAATGGATTGTTGATTTGGCTAATGGGATCCCACATGTTCTAATCCAAAAATCAAAATTATTAGTACGAACTTTTTTTTTTAAAAAAAAAATTCTGTTACACAGTATGTGTGATGGGTAACATCAAAAGACTTTTGGTTGCTGCCTTTCAACTGCCGTCTCCATGGAGAGAAACTGTAAACTCCCCAATTATAATTAATCTTCTATTTTTTATATATATTTTTTCTACTAATCATATGAGATTATATGATGATTAGTTAGAAATTTTTAATTATAATAATTTAATTATTCCTATATTAATTGTTGGCTATGTGTGTATATATATATGTATAATCTTTTGTATATGTACCTCATATTAATTATATAAAAAAAAGGATGTATTTAAAACTTAATCATTAGTTTCCTAGAAAATTTTATCATAACAATTATTCTGTAGTCTACAATTTCATGCATATCATTTATTTTATGTATATGTTATTAATTAAATTGATTTTTCTTTTCATATTATTGTATTTTTTAAAAATTTCAATTAAAATTTATACAGATTAATAAATATAATATTTATAAGGTTAAGAATCTAAATTGAATCTCTCTCTCCCTTAAAAAAAATTGTGCGCACACACACACACATACACTATTACACCTATAATTAACCTAAGGCAAATTAATTATCACTAAAATGAAACTTAAGAATGAATTGAGAAGCAAAATCAGGAAATGGGTATGTATAATCACATGCTATCGATCTATGATAATTATGATAAAGGTGATTAGAGAGCTAGGTTAGGTTGTTCTTATTATATAGTTTTTTCTTTGCTTTGCTAAATGGAATAATTCTCCAGTGATTCATTCTGAAGATGACAGTATATGTGATCTAATTTCTATTAAAGTTATGAAAATTCTACCAATAAATGTTAATTTAAATACTCATTTTAAGACTCATAAGTGAATGAAACAATTGTAATATTCCAGAAATAAAGACTCATTAATTAATATGTTGTGGCAAATGGTGTTAAGCATTTTTGTTATTCTATTGTTAAAGATTTTGTACAGGAAAAACCTGTGAAGCCAAAACTAATAAAAGCCTCAAATTGATCCTGAAACTCTGTAAATATATATATATAAGCCTGCCAAAGCCATGTCTGCTGCTAACAATTAAAATTTCGTGATGAAAACCATATGGAGAGGTGGTAATTAATTATATACATAAAGGGTGTGCGTAGCTTATTAATGGTGGCATTATGGGTTTCATATATTTATTGCTTTTTATGAAAAAGGAAGACAAGACAATGAAATTACACAAAGTATTTAATTGGATAAGAAAGATGCATGGTGCTTTTCAAAAAAAAAAAAAAGGTACATGGTGAAACAGTATCAGCCATTAATATATATATATATATATATATATATATATCAGCAGGAGATCAGAGTCTTTTCTAGCCAATGGATTGGATACCATACTTTTGTGTGTTTTCTTCCATAATGAGCCAAGTAATCACCTCACAAATTAGCTTCAATTGAACCCCTCTTTTTGTTGTTTCTTAATTTTTATATATCGCAAATTAATGATACCTACATGTAATTTATTAGTACTTTCTCAGTTTTAAATTGATAAATATATTTTATTTTTTACAAAAAATATATTTTTTATAAGATATGTCTTTGATCTATTATGTATTTATTTTAATATAAGATATATTTATTAAATATTTTTAATAAGTAATATTAAATATAAGTATAAATTTTCTTTTATTTATTCTAACTTATTATAATTTAAAATAAATAAAAAATATGCTTATTAATTAAAAACGGATGGACTATAAAGTTTTATGTAATTACTAGTAAAAATCTTTCCACTCTTAATTGATCTTGCAAAAATTCCAATTTTTTTTTTATTATAATTAACTTTAATTTTAGTGATAGATTCAAAATTAAGTGATATTTTTTGAATTAGCTTAATTTTTTATATCATAGTAATTAATTTTGTTATTTTAATGTTTTTAAAGTAATTTTTTTATATCAAATTGATTATAACTTTTATTATTTTTTATGATTAGTTCATAACTTTAGCCAATTCATTTTGTAAAAATAAAATGTTTTAGTATATAGCCTAATTATTCTTTTTTTCACAACATACATTAAAATTTTATAAACATCTAACTAAATCCTCCAACCATCAACAAGTAATAAAAACAAAGGAAATATTCTTAATATATAAAGAGCTTATATTAATTATATTAGGACAAAAAATATAGTACAGTATTAATGAGGCTAATTATAGCCAAAAGTATGTTCCATTCACTCTCGCCTCCAAGTTGCTAAGTTTTGTCACTTTGCTTAACTTTGATAACATGGTAAGTCCAAAAATTTTCAAATTAAAAAAATAAATGAAATCATTTGCTTATATGAAAGGAGATCACATGCCAGATACACTAAGGCTGGCCTCTTTTTGTGCTTTTCTTCTTAACTTTTTTTTTAATTAATTAGTTATTTTGTAAAATATATTATATTCCATCCAAATGTCATTTGTAAATATCCAATATTAAATTGATAAATATTAATACTACTCCTTGTTTATCGAGCCCAATACTTCCTCAATTCCTTGACCGATCTCTCAAAGAGTGACAGATTTCGATTCTGAATATTCTTAAGTTAACCGAGCTCATCGTGCCCAAAAGGCAAATCTTTGACACAATTGTTATATAACAGTAATACTCTCTGAAGATCCGCTGATATATTCAGATATTATATCATACTTCTCAATTATAAATAGGGAGTGGATCCTCATAGGTAAGAAATCTTTTCCAATTTCACTAATTCGCTTACTTGCAAACAAACCGATTACTGACTGAGGCATCAAAGTTTTCTTATTGGAGTCTGGTCTCCTTCTCTTGTCTTACATATAGAAAAGCCAAACAAAGCAGAATCTAAACCCCGAGCCAATAGTCTTTGGAGTCAACCTCATCACCAGTTGTGAGTAAGCGTGAACTAATTAATCTCTGAACAATGGACAATAGAAATCAAGACATGACATGTGAAATACGAAACAATACTCATAGCCTAAATAGTAGATTACCCCTACCATCATACGCATCCCAATATCATATAACCCAAAACACTATAACTAACCCGAACAATTATCATCAAACTGAATCCTCAACGGTGGGACATATTACCCTTAGATCTTCAACCGCTGCTCCTTTCGTAGACGAATCAACTTTCGCTGGATCTTCAACCCCATTTGTTTCACTGGCTTAGATAGCCTTAATAGTATTGCAGTCCCCGGGCCTAACAAAATAAACAGCTCGGGAGCTCACAGCTATTCTCAGAGACTTTATCACGGTCTTTAGACAGCAAGCTAGTAGGACTCCATCACAACCACAATCACAATCCACATACCCAACATACCAATAAACCTAAACACCACCACCTCCACCTCCAGCTTGCCAAATAGCACCACCCCCGCCAGTACATTACCTACCATAGCCTCAATGTCAAATTGATCTACAGTAGCAACTAAGAGATACTTCTGTTGAACTAGAAAACAATACCAGAAGGAGGTTTAACTCATCCAGACACTTCATATCTCATACACCTACTCATTCAATCTTAGCCCCAATTTGACCTAAGCGGAAAGATGTTGTAATGACATAGGATGATCTTCATGCTCTTGTTGATGGAAGGACTGAGCGGATGTGTAAGGGAACAATATTGTAGTATGATGCTACTTTTCACTCCCCTTTTATCCAAAAAGATCATCAATGACATATATTGGAGCTTCCATGTGCTGAAGTTAAATGAGTACAATGAGTCAACTGACCACCGAGTATATGTCGACACTTTCTTTAGCACTACTTTGATATACAACAACTTAGGCTTTATTTTATGCAAGCTCTTCCCTAAAATCTTGACGGGTAAAGCCCAAATATGGTGCAAGAACATGGAGTCACACTCTATTCACAATTTCAACCAACTCACTTAGCTCTTTATCAATAAATTTGTGATTTCCATTTATCCATACCATACCTTAGCATATTTGTTTAAAGTTGTGAATAAATAAATATTAAAAATTTATTAGTTTACGTTTAAAATTGAAAAAATTATACTATATATCAAATTTTTAATTTTTTTAAATATATTTTATATAATTTTGACATTAGTCTGGATGGATATATACTTGTGAAAGTAAAGCTTTTTTTTAAATTAAAAGTTAAAAAGTAAATATTTTTAAAAGAAAAAGTAGAATTTTTGGAAATATTTTTATTTTATGAAGTATATATTTTTCAAGAAATCCTTTCGAAATTTCAATCTATCTGATTGAATTAGGTATTCTTGGCTAATAATTAATTGATGATAAATTAATAACAGGGAAAAGGTCAATGAAAGAGAGAATATATATATATACATATAGTTAAAAGTTTCCATGCAAACTACTTAATATCAAACACAGAGCTAACTATCACACAAGAAATATTTTATCATGGTTATATATCTGAAGGATCTAATATTATATTATTTTTTAATTCTAATTAGTAGAAAACAGAATTGTTCTATGTATGACGAATTTTATACTAATTAAAAAAAAGGTTAATTAAGAGAGGTTTGAGATTATATATAAACAGACTGTTGATTGGTGTGGCAATGAGTTCATCATCATCTAATTCTTATTATTGATTGATTGTGATGCATTCATTCTAAATTATATAATATGATACATACTTAGAAGTAATCATTAAATTAAATTAAAGAAACCTTAATTAATTTTAGAATTATTAGAAGATTATGTGTGATATTTATGATGTAATGGGTATTAATTGCTTTCTTAATTTTTTTTATTTTTTATTTAAAAAATTCTTATATAATTAATGATTCAAGAAAAGAGGGGTCCCAAGTGGGTGCCATTTCAGTTGAGTGGCATATTCTTCTTGATGCTTCTTTCTTTTTATATACATCATTTTCAGAGATTCTATTTCCATTTCTTGATGCATAAGTTCTGCACTTTTTTTTTTCAAACTTCTAAGTTCTTTTCCCACTTATATAATTCATTGTAAAAAACCAAAAAAAAAAAAAAAAGAAAAGAAAAACAATCTCATAAAATTCATTCTAAACAACAAAAAATAAGAACAATCTCATTTAATTAAATATATGAATTTATTTATGCAATTTTCTTTCTGTACTTAAATTTGAAGGTTTAAAATTTTGATTTAGTGATAAGATAAAAAATAATTAAGGTACATAGAAGTAGTTTCATATTCGACTTTAATTCATTTTATTTCTTATATTTATATTAAATTATAATATTTGAAATAATTATAACTCCAAGCTTGTTGGACTACAAGACACTACTTCATCAATAATTAAGTTGCTAATTCAATAACGTGGATTATGGAGATATATTTATTAAATATTAATTTCAGTAATATATAATAATGTAGTATATATCCATTTATTAAATATTTTAGTTATTAATTAAACTCCAAACTTGTTGGGCTACAAGATATGTATATATCGAATAATATATGGTGTAGAAAATATCCCTTCAATAACTATATAAATATATAATATTAGGACGGATGTCATCCAAATCTTAATTTTAACTAAGCTTTTATGTTATCAAAATTAAATTCTAATATATTCTTGGTATATTCAATTTATATTTTTCTATATTTAGAAGTTTTAAAATTTTATAATTAATTTTTGATCAATTTTATTTTTTATTGACCAGTCTAATTAACTATTGAGGTTTAAAAAGATTTCCTATTTTCCCATTGATGATTTTCATCTCACTAATGCTATAATATAGAAAAGAAATTTTTAGTAGTTTAAATAATAATAATAATAATAAGATATTAAATCATATATAAAAACATTAAAGTCTAAATTAAAGTTGCAACAATAGACCAATTTACTGAATGTCTGAATCTTGAAAAACTCTCAAATATTTTATATACGTCATTTGAAAAAAGATTATTTTATAAGAGTGAAATATTCATATATATAAATATAGATAACAAAATTTTTCTTCTTAAAAAATGTGATGTCATAATTTATTTTTATTATTAGTGTAATAGATATTGATTTATGATTTATGAATGAAGATGTATATATATATATATATATGAAATATATAATGGTTCATAATCTTGAAATTAATTAGGAGTAATTATATATCTAGCCGAAAATTTTAATTTAAGAAATATTTTTAAAATTTTAATATAATTGGAAGAGGTTGGATAATTGATTAAAAATAGAAATAATAAGGAAAAAAAAGCATTAATTGGTCTAAAAAGTAGAGAAGGTCAAATTTTAAAAGATCTACCATATGGTCCCAACAATAGAAAGTTATTTATGTCTTCATATTAGAGAATGGGAGTGGTGACAACAAGAAAGAGCTTATATACATATATATATAAAAACATATATATATTCCAATTAATTGGAATGGAGACTCCCCAACCATGGGAATATTTATATTTCATTTTTTTTTTAGTAAAACACAAAAAGCAGCCTAAGTTAAATTTATCTTAATAATTAAACTAAATTGTTTGTTAAAAATATTTTTTGTAAATTGTAGAATTTTTTTTCAAATGTTAATTATTTGTTTTCTATCATGTAATTAGGATTATATAAAATTTTTTTAAGAAATAAAATTATGTTAAGCCATCAAATTAACATAATGGGTCTCCTCTCTCTCTCTCTCTCTAATTATTTTCTAATTTTATTTTCTTTGAATTAGTACAATCAAATTTATTATATATATATATAATTCAGTCTATAACATAATATCCATCAAGTTAAACATTTATCGTGTCTCATTAAAAATTATAATATTTAATTAATTTGATTGGAAAATATTAAGATAAAGTCAAATCATTTTATTATTTTAAATTTTTTATATATTTTTATTTTTAAATCAAGATATATTATTTTTATATAATAATATATGAATGAAAATTCATGTTAGTTTTTAAAAAGTAATGATTTCAAATAAGAAATTCAAAAAATGAAAGTTATTATTACAATTAGAATTGAATATGTAATTTCTGTTTTCGTTCCCCTATTACCAAAAAAAAATGAATTCATAAATAAATATGATTGTGCAGTCGTAGGATGTGGATTTCGAATTATACCTTTTTTATAGAATATTTTAAATTTATAATCAAGTAAGAATTATTTTTCGTTCTTTTTTCAAATTCATGAATCTGTGTTAGGACCGATGAATTTAACCGTTTAAAGAAACTTGATACGCATCATGCAGCTCAAAACTCGCAATTTATTCAAATATCTTAATGCAAATCCAAAGGCAAAAGCCAGAGATTAGTCACCTTTTTCTGAATTTTAAGTAGATGCCATATGTGCCGTTTCGGTTTGTTTTGAATTCCAAATAAGGTGGCTATATGTGCCTTAGTACGCAATAGCTATTCTTTAATTATATATACAAAATTTATTTTTCATAAATTTAAAAAGATATTTAGTTCATATAAGAAATTATCCCCATTTATAGTTATAGTTTTAAAAAGATATTTAGTTCATATAAGAAATTATGAATTAATTTAATTTTTAAAAATTATATAACATTCGGTTTATACCGAATTAAATTTTATATGCACTTTAAATTTGAATTGATTTCTATTAACACTTGTTTTAATTTTTAAAAATTATAAAAAACTATATCTTTATAAATATTTTTTAATATATGTATAAAATAAAATGAAATTAAAAAATAAAAAGAAATTACTAAAATCATAGCCATTAAAATGAAAATGAAAAATAATAAAATATTTTAATAAATAAAAATGTGATTAAATGAAATTACTACGCAATTATTCCTTAAAATATTATTAAATATTTTAATGTATTATTCAATTAATACACCTTTTGCCTTTATAATATAATAATATATAATATTTTTATATGTATTTAATATTTCAATTGATTCAGATTATAATGGTTTGAATTTTATTAAATCACATATCGTACAGAAATTCAATTTGCTTATCTTTTAAACCATAATAATCACTATATATCTGCAAACCATGATTTTCCGTTTGCTATAACTTGATCATCTTGTCTTGCCAACCAATGATAAATAAAATCATTAAGAAGGGGAGGTAACAGTAGTGGGATTGTGTTCAGAACATAAATTAACAATTAATATATGTAGAACTAGCAGAAAAAGAGAGAAATGATGCAAATGCAAAAATTTCATCATGCTGAAATGAAAAAGATTACTCATTGGAGAATCAAATCGTAAAAAATAGATGATAAGCAGACCTTTGCATGAAGTTGTGTGAGATTCAATGCTCTACTAACTTACAGTGATATAATAAATGTCAAAAACAATAATGCTGCATACAATGCAAGACTGAAAATACAGATTTGGAAGAGAAGACACTCGCATCTTCTTGCATTCACTAGTGTGACTGTGTCGATGCAGGTTAATGCATAATCCTTGCTTTGTTATCACAGCTAACCTGGGTCACATTTCTATTCGTGTCATTGACAGATGAAAGCACAAAGAAAGCATCTAAAGCTGAGAGTTCAGAGATAAGACAGCTAAACCTGTTACTGGGACTTGACAGAACTTAAAGGAATCCACTTGGGATTGAGTGTTATGAGTTCTAATCCTTTGAAACCCGAACAACTAGGCCAGTTGGGGTATTGACAGTTTGCAGGTGGCCTGAACCAATCAAGTCACGAAGGTGAAATCTCATATCAAGGGGAGAGAATCGGAGTCGCTTCTTCTCTAGAGGGGCCAGCATCATTTCTTTATATCTCTTGCGTTTTAAAAGAGATAGAAGCTCCTTTCTCCCCTGTGAATAAGATCAAAACCCGATTTCAAATCCTTTCTATTTCAAATTCTTTATCAAAACAAAAACTTATAGAATTTCCAGTTAGGTGAATAAGATCAAAGATATAATTACTAGAATTTTTGGATTTCCTAGAACCAAAAAAGAAAATCATAAATAAAAAAAATAGAAAATAGAAAAGTAAAGCATTTCTGTACCTGAGAAAGGCCCTTGAGTACTGAACCGATATTTGGAACTGCAAACCAGTACATGTTTGGGTCAATCAGCTGGCGAGTCTAAGAGGTAAACAACCGTGTTAGAAAGAGAATTGGAGTTATTAGAAACTTTGGCAAAGAAGAAGAATTCCATGACAACATTACTTGTAATAAAAAAGAAAACACATTTAGTTTCATGCAATAGCACCGTGAACAACACAGGTATCAAGAACATCATGATGTTTGCAGAGTTCTCCATTTTGATATGACAAACAAGAACATGTATGCTTCACTCATTGTATTGATTATAGCAAACTTTAATACTAGTGTGCGACAGTATCTGAGTACAGATTACAAATTGAATACAGTTCACTTTTCAACCAATGAAGAAAAAGGAGCAAGCTTGAGATATTTGAGGTTAACAAAAATCATAGAAGAGCCAAGTGCAGAAAAACAAAAGCAGCAACCCAAGAATGAATAGAACACTATGAACAAGAACTCATCTGAAAAAACAATAGGAAAAAAAAACAAGAAACTAATCCAGAAAATTCCCAGAAACAGGTTCTATTGTATAGAGTTCTCACTTGGCTAACAAATCATTTCAAGTGTGCGATATATAAAATGATCTGATACAAATTATACTTGTGCCGACCAATATCTTAAGGAAGTAATGATATGTAAAAAGACCTTTGCCCACGGATTCAGTAGAGAAGCGCATCACAACTCCCAATCTTTACTTCTTTAGAACCCTCTAAGAAGAATTGGAATTCCCTTTTAAATACCTCAATCACAGCAGCACCTTACAGACCAGTAAAAAGACAATTGATGATGCTAGTCCTCTTGATTCAACTGGACCCAGAATACCAGGGAAGAAACTACCACAACTCAATATAAGAACATGCCCAAGGAAGGATAAGCTATCACATGTAACACATTCCTAGTATATTTGAATAATGAAAGACACATGCAGGCACTTGATCCATTTTGTCAGTGAAAAATTAGAAGGGCAGAAATAAGTCAGTCAACTACGAAGTAGAATACGATTGGAACAACTAGAATTATTTGAACGAAAAATTAAAAAAATACAAAGTTTTGTTGTACCACATAAACTAAGCAGCCAACCAATAGCAAAATTATGGGACATTTACTTAGTGAGCTCAGCTCCAAAGAAAAAAAAACTGAGGTTGACTTGGTTTTGCTCGTAGAAGCAGAGCATAAAAGTACTTCAGTAATAAATTTAGGAAAAATCCTTTTGTACGATCATTAACAGTCTCAATATCTCAGCATATATACTCATCCATTTAAGCAAGGGCCAAAAAAAGAATAGAAAAGTGATAATTCAAAATTTGCTTACAAGGAGGCCAGCGTTGATCAAAAGGGAGATGTGTTCATCCATCACCTTGCCACCGTGAGATAAGAGTAAGCACTGCATCACAAAGCAATAAAGTAGGGATAAAAGTAAGGGTTCCATCAAAGATGACAAAATTTGTGAAGATCCCAGCATTTATCCCATGATATATAATCAATTTTGTTTAAAATATCTATAAATAGATCTGGAAGACAGTTGAATTAGAGATTCTTGAATTTGGTTCTGTAGACTTGAGTGCAGTGACTCAGACAAACACTGACTGTAATACAATGCCCTGCAGTTTTCAGTAATTGTTCGAGAAATTTTGGGTTGCAATCTTCTTTTTTAAGTTGGGTTTCAATTGGCTTGTGTTTATTAATTACAATATTGTTAATTTGCAAAAGAGAAGCACAAAACATAAAATGCATATCTTATGCTATCAAAATATTGTTATTTGTCTGATTTTATTCATTTTAATTATTGGTAAAATAAAATTTAGGCCAGGAAGAAGTTTTCTTTCCTTTTTGACCAAGGCACTTTTACTCAGGAATCCAATGCTTTTGCCATTTCAGTTATTCTTCTTCATTATTTTTGTTTTCTCTCTTTGGTTTGCTATTTCCAGAAACTTTCATTTATCTCGTGTTTATTACTGGTGTTCCCTTGAATTTCATAATTCAATTATTACATATGAAGAAAGAATAAACTGTAAGGCAAGAAAGGGAGAACTAAGCAACTCAAGCACAGCAGAGGGCTGCCCTTTTGTTGGCTCTTCGAGGCAAAAGAGCTAATAGGAACGAATGGTGCTAATTCCCATGTTCCTTCTAGTCTCAATTGGTTTTGAGAGCCTCACCCCTCAACTTGTCCGCAACTTTTAAAAAGAGTCAATTTTGGGTTGCACTGACCAGGGCTGTCATCTTTCGCCCAGAGAAACATGAATACATAGACAAAAGTGAAAGTAAAGATCTAAAGCCAAAAATAAAATTTATGCATAATCACACGCAATAACACGTTGACAGAAACAGGTAGCAAACAACTGGGATCCACCATCAAGATTAATGTGGACCACTATATTCTAAAACTTTTTATCTTATGCAAAAATTAGATTACATGGGCAACATAGATGCTCACAATTACATATGAGTGCATACAGATGATACAATAATGGTTCCTAACAAATTAAACAAAAAATAAGAGAGGTGATAGAAATTAAACAGAACGAGCAGATTGGTGTTCGTAACACTTACAAGCTCTTGATGGTTGATACCAGGTTCCAGCTTGACATCAATAACATGAGTTCTAAACCATTCAAAAACTTCAAGATCCCGTAGCTTTTTTCCTTCCATTCTTTTCATGACATGTTCTATCTGCACATAGAATGTGCACAACAAAAATTCCATCAACGTAGTGGCTGAAAACTGAGAATGTTATATTGCAACCAACAAATGCTAGCAAACACAAATCACAATGCATATGTAAGGAGGTTTCCAACATTATCTGGATACCAATAACACAAAGACCAACCTGATTTAGGTAGTCATCCAAAAACATTATGGCATGATCATCCTGTCCAGTGTTAAGCTTGAAAATACGCAATAGTTTCACCCTCTTCAAAGACTGCACAAACAAATGAAGACACTAAATGAGCTCTATTTTGCATCATTGTGCACTATCAAGGTAAATTTGATTTTGGCTAATTGATGTTTATCACTATCAAATATGCAACGAGAATTTCGATTGATCAAACTGGCATTAACTCATAGATAAGAAATAATACCTCTAATTCTCTATCTACTTGGGTTCTGTCCTTTACACAGCTATACAATTGTGAACGCAGAAGAAAAGGCTGAATTGAGACCTGAAATTACAGTACGCATAACAATTGAATGAAAACTACTCATAATCAACCCATTTAGCTAATTAACTAAACCAAATTGAATCTTAATCCGAAGATCAAATTCTCGATGTTCAGAACTAAACCTTGTCGATTTGAGGGAACTGAGCTCGTATTATGCGAAGCGCTATCAACGTATCACTGAATGTAAGACTTTCCTCTTCATATGAGATCAAAAACGAAACAAAATTACGAAAACGAAATTGAAAGCCGAGTAAAGAGAAAGAAATAAAAGGAATGGAATTTACCAAGTGATAGAGTTTGATCAGAATCGCTTATTTCAGCTCCAATCTCTTCTTCGCGAAGGCGTTTTCCACCTCTCGGTGATTCTGAAATCTCGCTCATGTTTTTTGTTAGATTTTTATAAATTCAGAACAATCCCTAATTTTTATCACTCAGGTAATTTAACGGATTGTTTTCGGTTCGCGCCCTCGGTTTTCTCAGGACTTGCGATTTAGTCAAACTAATACGACGTGCCGTAGAGTGGCTGGGTTTGTGTACGTTAGCCGTTTCGATTTGTTTAGTAAGACATGGCAATTAGGGCCGAGCATTAATCTTTTAAGAGAAAATTATACCATATACTATTTTTTTAAGTTTCTTTTTAATTTTTACTGTTTTAATTTTTAAATTCTTATTTTTTTTTATCTTTTGATTTTATAAAAATGCTACACTCTTCTCATGCATCACTGAATTTGGAGTTTTGAGTGTTTTTTTATATTTTTTTTTGTTGCTCAAGTGAATTTATGGACCTGTTTATTTATGTTATAAACAACTGCTGTTGTCTTCTCACAATAGAAATATAAAAGGCAAATTGTTGTTTGGCTTATTATAGCCTCAGTCATGGTGAAATCTTTCACTTTCAGCTAATTTATCAATGTTCGTCTTCTTTTATAGGTGCAGTTTCAAAGCAATTAGATTGGCTTGAGTGACGGTGATTAATAGCAAATTAACAATAAGCCCAAATGGGTAAAAGTACAAGAAGTTTGATAGATTGTATTAAAGAACAATTGGGATTTTTTTTTTTCTTGAGTTGAATGATTTTCAATTCTTGTCTACTGTTATGATGCAAAAAATGGTTTTGATGCAAAAAATTTATAATGAAAATGATTTTGATTTTTTATTTTTGTAATTTTTTTTAATTTTATTTGCTTTAATTATTTTTTGGACTTCAAATATATTGATTGAGTTTTTTTTTGCTAATGTAATGTATATTATTTATTTGATAAAATATTTTAAAAAATAATTTTTTAATTTTTAAAATTTTTAACAAATTTAACAAATATATGAATATATTTTACAAATAAATAGCTAAAGAATAATAATATATATATGGATATATGTTGGTATATGAAAGTATATATAATATGTATATCAATTTTAACTAAAAATAATAATATATATGTGTGTCTATATAGATATATATGGACATATGTTACATATATTTTAACGAAATAATATAGTATATGTGGATATATATTGGTATATGGTGGAACATATAGGTATATACTGGTATATATTACATATATTTTAACTTAAAAATGATATTTTTATAAAAATAAAAAACTATGTATATATATATGAATATATGTCAGTATATTTTGATATATGTTATATATACTTTAACTAAATAATAACAGTATATGTGGGCATATGTTAGTATATATTGGTATGATAGTATATGCGAGTATATGTCGATATATGTTATATATAATTTATCTTAAAAATGACATTTTTATAAATACAAATTTCATATTTTTTTTTAATATATGTGGATATAAAATGGTATATGTTACATTTACTTTTACTAAATAATAATATTTTTGTAATTATTGGTTCCATACTTTTGAAGTTCAAATAACGAATAACAATATATGTGGGTATATATTTATTTATTTATTTATTTATAAGTGGGTATATGTTATATATAATTAGATATATTAAAAAAATAACAATATATATTGATATATGTTACATATAACTAAATATATATAGGTATATTGATAGAGTAAAAATATGATCAATATTTTTTATAATTATAACCATGTTGTTAATCGTTTTGCAATTAAATTTGATGAATTTTGTATATCTGAGTTAGAATTATTATAATCATGCTTAGAAAGACAAGATTCAAAGTTTCTAATGATTAGAGATGCAAAAAATAAAGAAAAGCAAGCGAAATAAAGAAATAACAAATGTCATGCCCGTGGCCCTTCAAGGCCACGACCATGAGATTTAAATCAAGTCTGCTATAACAAAAAGACAAAAATTCAGAAGTCAAATGAATGCCACAATCGTGGCATTGGCAAGACACAACTGTGTGATTGATTTCTCTACTGCCCGAGCTAAAAAAGAGAAAAAAATTCAAAGTTGGCAGCCTCCTCTTACATGCCACGACCGTGGCCTATGTTGCCAACCATTTACAGTTATAAAAGTGCTCAAACAGTCCAATCCAACTCAGGCCACGACCGTGACACTCAAAAGCCACAACTGTGGGGCCAAAATTCATGACATTTAGTAGAAAATTGGGTAGGTGGTGAATCAAATAAGATGTGGCCTAACCTTTTTTTTTCAGTTTTTCTCCGCTAATGAAGCTTCCAAACACTTTATTTAAATACATTTCCTCTAAGATTTCAACATATGAAAGATTTACAAGAATTAGATTAGATCCATATTAAAAATAAATGTAGTTTAGAGTTTTCTCAAAAAGGAGAGTGAAATTCTGGTTTAAAAAAAAATTCAAGTTCCAAGTCAAGTTCTTTTTCAAAGAAATAGAGTTTGATATTTCTTATTTTTTAAATTATGTTTTTAATGTCTTTCTTTAATATTTTCAATGTTTTTACTTCAATAATGAATAACTAATCCTCTTTCGAGTTGATCCCTTTTATTGAATTTATCATGGAGTTATAAATGCCTATTTGAATTAATTTAGTTTATCCTTAAATTATTTTGTTATCTTTACTCTTAATGCTTTAATTATCTGGTCAATAATTAATTGAATTGAGGTGTTGTGTGATGGAGCGAGAGTGGAAGCATAACATTAGTCCATAGAGATAACAATCTTAAGGAAGTTTTTTACTTAGAGATAAGGTTAAACACTTAAGAGGTTGATTCAAAAATTCTCAAAAAACCTATTGAATTGGTTTAATTACTTGTGATCAAGAGAGTAGACATATGAATTAAATTGATATTAGTTCTAGTACTTGAGCTTAATTTAGGAGAATTTAACCATTAATGAAAGGAAAACTAAATTAAATCAATACTTTAAAAAATCTATAATAAATCAATAAAAGTGACTTAACCCTAAGTTTTATAACATTATATTTAATTCAAAGTAATTTGTTTTGCTTAATTATAAATCGAATTTTATCATCCAAATAATATTTAGTTTTAATTGATTAGTATTTAGAAGAAAACTTCCTCGCGAGAACGATATTCTACTTATCATTATATTACTTGTTAATAATCTGTGCACTTGCAGATAGCTAGGCTGAGTCCACAACATATATGTTGCAAAAGAATAATAATATATGTTACATATGTATTAATATATGTTGGTATATTACTATTTTATTTTAATTATTTATATGTGGATATATGTTACATATAAATATATATATAAAATAATATATATCGATATATGTTACATATAACTAAATATATGCGAGTATATGTTGAAAAATAACAACAATATATATTACATATAGATAGATATATGTTGGTATATGTCGATATATATTGGTACATGTTAGTATATGTTATATATATTTTAATTAAAAAATAATAGTATATGTTAGTATATATCGGTATATGTTGTATATAACTAAATATATATATTACATATATGTAGGTAGATATTAATATATGTTACATATATCTTAACTTAAAAATAATAATATATGTGGGGTATATGTCAGTATAATATAGGTATATATGGATATATGTCAATATATAACTATTTTATATATTTATTAATATGTGAGTATATGTTACATATAACTAGATATACGAAAAATAATAACAATATATATGGGTATATATTACATAAAATTAAATATATGATGAGTATATATTAAAAAAAATAGCAATATATATTATATATATGTGAGTATATGTTGGTATATATATGTATGTATCGGTATATAATAATATATATCGGTATATGTTATATATATTTTAACTAAAAAATAATAGTATATGTCGGTATATATTTCATTTAATAACATATTAAAATTTAAAAGAATATTAGTATAAAATAATATGTTTAATTACATGTTAGTATACGTTATATATAACAATATATATATGTTAAAATTTTTAAAATATATAAAAATAAAAGTGATACATGTTTAATTATAGTTGGTATATGTTACATATAATAAATATAATGTAACTAGACAAATATTATTTTTGTACTATTAATATATTTTAGTATGTATTATATATAAGTAAAATTTAATATAAATATTTCTAATTTAATATTTAAAAAAATTTATTTGAAATTTATCTTAAAATGTATATAGCATAAATAATACAAAATAGCGTAAAAAACATACTAAAAAACAAAAAAAAATCACAAAAACAAATACACACAAAAAAGCAAAGAAAAAAATAAAAAAAAACACAAAAAATAATACAAGATACATGTGGTTATATATAGATGTATATTGCATATAAGTAACTAAAAATATGCATTTTATAAATGCAGGTCTCGTATTTTTAAAATTATTAAATATATATATATATATAAGTATGAATTATATTATATATTAAAAAATATTTTTAAATAATTTTTTATAGCATATATTAAAATTATTTAAAAAATATAAATTAAATAAAAATATATAAAAGTGTGTATAATTTTAAATTATTTAACATAAATTATTTTTAATCTAAATAATTAATTATTTTTAAATTATATAAAAATTTTAAAATATTAATAAATAAAAAATATAAATGCATCAAATAAGAAAAAATATATATTTTTTTTGTTCGCAAAAAATTTGCTTTTGGTTCATATCTTTACATGAATATTAAGGATAAAATATTGCACGGACATAAGGAACTGGGCAGTAGGCACTGTGGACACAAAACTAAAAATCCGTAAAAGTTCAATGTTTTTTCAGGCCAAGCATTATTGAAATTAATATTTATTTTTTAATTAGTTTTGTAAATAATCTATCTTTTAAATTTCTTAATCGATCGAAAAAATCAAATTGAAAAATCTAAAATCTATAAGTTCTGTTGATTTTTTCTAAATCCAACGGAACCAAATTTTATAATACGGGATGATTTTAAATTTTAAATTATATCTACATTAAGAATCATCCCAAACCATTTTAAACCCTCTCAAACCAAATAATTAAAATAATAATTAATTTTTGATATTTTTTAATTTATTTTTTTATATAGAAAATATAATAAATGAAATAATTTTTAAAGATTAATATATTAAAAATAATTTAATTAATATTAATTATATATAATTTATAAATTATTATTAATATTGTTATATATTTAATAATTAATATTAAAATGGTATTTACTTATAGTTAAAAATATTTTTATTATGATATAATTTTTAAAAATAAAAAATATAAAAATAATATTATTGAGAAAATATGTGGATAAATAAATATAACTTATACAAATTGAAAATTAAATTAAAATTTTAAATTGGTATCAAGAGATGTATTATCATATTTTTATATTTATGGAAACTAATGAATTTTATAACTTGTTTGAAAAACATTTAAATATTTAAATCTTTTATGATTTTTACATTTTGAAAATATTTTGACTTTTGAATCTGTTCTAAAAATTTTCAAATATCCGAATTGATCAAACCGTATATAATACCTATCAACTTTACATTTTCTTTATTTCATAGAAAAAAAAATTAAAAACATCTACATTATATGTCGCTTCTTTTAATTTTTTAAATATTTTATTATTTTATTATATTTTAATACAATAAATATATATGTATATTTTTAAAAATGAAATATATTTTTAATATTTTAAATATATATTATATGTATATTTCTAAAAAAATATAATATTGAAGTTGAAAATTTATTTTTTTTAAATAAAATTTTTATTTTTTTTGAAATAATTTTATTTTAAAGTATTTTTGAATAAATTTCTTTTTTTAAAAATTATATTATATGTAATTTTTTATTTGTAAAAAATACTCAATATTTTTTTTATATCTCTAATATTATAGATATATACTATATATATAGTTCTAAAAATAAACATTAAGTATATATTTTCTAAAGTAAAATATTTTTGAAACTAAAAATTAAAAATAAATATTAAAAATAAAAAAATTATTTTATGAAATATTTTTTTAAAAAAATCCCAATTCAACTATAATTTCCTTTTCATCTAGTGAATCAATTTATTAAGAAAATCTTCACACACACACACACACACATATATATATATATGATATATTTAACATATATTAAATAATAATACCTATTTTAATTTTTTTTAGTTAACTATATTTTTTTCATTAAAATTTATAATAATTACTTTATAATATATGTAATTTTTTTATTAATCATTTTTAAAAATTATTATTACATAGAAACATCCTATTTATAATTACTATCTTTTTTTTGAGGATATAATTACTATCTTTTAAAAATTATAATTAAATTAAATTTTGATTAAAAACTAAAATTTAAAATAATTATAAATGTCATTTAATATCAATTAAGAAATATAAATATTTTTATTTTTATTTCTGAACGAATTTAAACTTCTCCATCATCAATCTTCGGAAAAAGGAAATCCCATCTCGGAGAGAATACAGTAGGCAAGCATAGTCCATCTTGCACAGCGAGGATATAATAGTAATTCACGATTTTAGAGGTCTAGATTATAGCATAAAACTGAAGAAAGAGCGAAAGAACAGACTGGAGCAGAGCAAAGCAAACCATAGAATCTGATATCTCTCGTATTTTTTGGTAAGTTTTGTTTTTCATTTTTTAATTTATTATATTAATCTTCAATTTTCAATTTATATTAAAAAAATTCAATGGTGGGTAAGTACTGGGTGGTTATAATCTTTGATTCTTTGTAATTTTTTTTTTTTTTACAAATTATGGATTTTCTTTTGAACTCTAATTCTATCAATTAATTGTAATCTTGTTGTTGGTTTTAGGCTAATGGTAAGTGTTGTCATTCGTTTAGTGAGATGCAAGTATGGAAGCATTTACCAGTGGGTTGCAGAACTCAAATGTTTCTTAATGGCATAATCTTTGTTTTCAATTTTCTGAAGAATTAATGAATGTAGAATCTTGTTGCTTTCCCTCTGCAATTGCTTGTAGTGCAAATTGGAGTGTTTGCAACTTGCCAACTAGTCATTTTTGTTGGCTTTTATTCTTCTTTAATATGTTGTATTTGATTGTTCTTTTTCTTCATTGATTGGCATAATAATGTATTGGCTTCTCTCAATAAATTACTCGACTGAAATAACCTTGAGAATCCAAATTGTTGGAAATGGTTTCAAAAACTAAACCCTTTGAATAAAATGTTATATATTTGTGGAAAGTTTGTGAAACTTGCTGGAGAATGAGATGTGTTCCAGCTCGTGCATAATGTTGGAAGAGGAGTGAGATCTTTGTTTTTATATACAATGGAGACCATGGGCTTTGATCAGAAACTCTCATTGATTGTTTCATACGTGCATCTTCAACTGTGCAGATGCATTGGTTAATGTGGTAGGTGTTATATTCTCATATGATTGTTTTGTCATGTAAACAAGATTTCAAGAAAGATGAAAAACAGGAAAGCAGTTCTGACTTTCTGATTAGCGCTTCTCTATTCAAGGTGCACTGACTAAATACCTTTTAAACATAATACAAGGGAAGCAGAATAAGGATTAGAATTTTCATGCTTTGTTCACCATGATAAAATAAGCTTTGGATCAAAGTAGAGTTGAAATTGTACCCGAGTTTACAAGGGATAATTGTTAACGTTCAAGCTTTATCATTATGAACATATTGAAATTTCTTGTTTGCTTGTTACATTTTATGCTCATTACGATTCACTTAGTTTCATGGTTTTGCATCTTTTATTTGCTGTTGTAGATGAACCTTTATACGGTTTTACTTGGAGCAGTTGGTGGAATAGTGCTGTATGCAACTAAAGAATTTCGCAGAGTCAGTCAGTCAGAATCTATTTTTAACATATTCATAATCAATACAAAGTGTTCATCTGATATAGTTGTTTAATGTTTTACTAGGTTTCAGAGTACTTATGGGGATAAAGCGAGCCAAGATTGATCCAGCAAATGAAAATGCAGACAAACTTGCTGCCCCGCCTGGTTTTGTATCTCTGACATCCTTTAAGTTGAAGAAAGTAGAAAATAGTGAACCAACATGTAATTCCATGGCCTCTGGAAGTGCCTCCAATGGAAAGCCAATCCCGATAAATTTGACATCCAATGCAATTGATGTTGCATCACTGAAGAGATCTTTTTGTCATCGACCATGGATGCTTGACAACCAGATCAACTGCAACCGTGAGGAATCTGATTCTGAACAAGTTGTCATGGTTATATATGCTTCCTCTGTTTCCCCTTCTTTTCCTCTCTTTTTTGGTCTATTATTTATCGAGTTTCTTTGCATTGCAACACAAATTGAGAAATTAAAAATATGCATTTTAAGAAGCAAACTTTGGGCTTCAGAAATTGTTTTAATACACTGTAAGTCATAGAAACAGTCAGGGATAAGCTGAGTGCTGATTGTACGAATTAGTAAAAGATAAAATGTTGAAAAGAGTGGGTAGGCCATGTCGAATCACATAGGCATGGCCACATGGTAATAAAAAAAAGGAACACAAAAATAGAATTTCCACAATCTGGCTTCTGTAGTTACTGATGTTTTATATTTAATAAATGGGCTTTAGTTTTTGATTTTTTCAAAGGTGAACTGTTGAGATAGAGAAATCATTCTGCTGTGTTCAAACATGTGTGTGAACTGCATAAAAGATTAATCAGCCTTGAGATTTTTCCTTTCCTTCTTTTGTTTCTTATTTTTTTGCATGTTAAACTTGTAATATAATCTGATATTTAACTCTCTTCTGCAGGATCTTCCTTCAAGAACCTGCCTTCCAAAAGGGGTTGCCCGTGGATGTCCAGATTGTAGCGACTGCCTGAAGGTCCGCAATCATTAGAATTTTCGACTAAAATTATTTGTATGATTTGCAAACCATGAAAGATTGCTGCATCATATATTTTTCATGTTTGCATCATTTATTGACGCCCTGGAACAGGTAATGGCAAGGTGGCGTCCTGAAGATGCAAGAAAGAATATCCTTGAGGAGGCTCCTGTTTTCCATCCAACTGAAGAGGTAATGCTTTTCTAATTGTAATATATAAACCTTGTTCATTTCACTGGTTCAGCTTCCATTTGAGTGTTCCTAATATCTTAGCTCATTCTGGAGTTTTTTAGCTGGAAGGAATCTAAATTCTGAAGGAGCATGAATTTTAACTGCAGGAATTTAGAGACATGTCAATGTATATTGCAAGTATACGTCCCAGAGTTGAGGCATATGGAATATGTCGTATTGTTCCTCCTCCTTCATGGAACCCTCCTTGCCTTATTGAGGAAGAGAACATTTGGGAAACATCTCCATTTGTTACACAAACTCAAAAGATAGGTGGGCTTCAAAATCAAAATGTACAGGAAAGAGTGGCTAGAATATACGAGAATGGAAGCTGTAAGAGGAAAAGCAATTCCAGGATGAATTTGGAACGCGGAGTTGGTAATGGATGCACTGGTGATCCTGATGGGATTGGATGCTCTTTTGTTGAAGGCTTTGAATCTCAAATTGGTCCGGAATTTACTCTTGAAACTTTCAACAAATATGCTGATGATTTCAAGAGTCAATATTTTTCTGTCAGAAGGAAGGTTGTGGATTCAGATGAGGATCCCACTGTGCAACAAGAGAGATTGGGACCATCATTGGATGACATTGAGGGTGAGTATAGACGAATTGTTGAGAATCCTACTGAAGAAATTGAGGTAAGCCAATTAAATGACTTCTTCTATGTTTTCTTATGCTTTATTTTACAATAGTGTGGATTGTCACTTGGTGTCCTGTTGTAGGTGCAATATGGAGAAGGCCTGGACACTGGAGTTTTTGGCAGTGGATTTCCTACCAGATCCTGGTTCTCAATTATATCTGAGTTTAATGAATATCTGAAATCAGGCTGGAACTTAAATAATACTCCTAGGCTTCTGGGTTCTCTTCTTTATTTTGAAAGCTGTAAAACTTCAAATTTGTTAGTTCCTCGGCTAAATGTAGGAATGTGCTTCTCATCATCTGGTTGGGTAAGATTTTATTTTATTTTATTTTATTTTGTGAATAAGTTGATTTCTCATGATTATTTACTACTTATTCAGTAACTTGAAGTACTTCTAATCTACAATGAATTATCACTAATATGTGAACCCTCTATTCTTCTGTTTTTATTCATTGAGTTTACTTTTTGAAAAACAGAAAGTCGAAGAGCACCATTTATACTCACTTTGTTATATGCATTTGGGTGCCCCTAAAATATGGTATGGCATCCCAGGGGGATTTAACATTAAGTTTGAGGCTGTTATGAAGAAACATTTTCCAGATTTGTTAGTGCAACAGCCTAAATTGCTGGGTGGGCTGGTGAGTTATGTAACCTTCTATATTTTGATTGCATCACTCAATGACTGTGTTTGATGAAATAACTTGCTGCAATAACATATCACATCATGCATTAAGTTATATTCCCTGATCCACATCCCTTTGAGTTTACTTGTGATTTCACTATATTTTAATTTGTAATTTTCTGACTCATGCCATTTGCTATGATGAAATTTATACTCAGCTTTGCAAACAAATTCTTAGGTCCATTTCTGTGGCTTTTTCTCATGTATGGCATGCATGAATGTTTCAGATGATTTTTTTTAATCTATTTCCTATACAGGCCTCTGTACTGTCCTCATCTACATTGAAGTCTGAGGGCATTCCTGTTTATCGTTGCATTCAGTGTTCTGGGGAATTTGTTCTTCTCCTTCCAGGAGCATATTATTCAGGATTGGACTGTGGTTTTAATTGTGTTGAAGCAGTAAATTTTGCTCCAATTGAGTGGTTGCCACATGGACAGAATGTTGTAGAACTCTACTGTGAGTGGGGGAGAAAGACATCAATTTCCCATGATAAATTGTTGTTTGGTGCAGCTAATGAAGCTGTAAGGGCATGTTGGGAAATTGCACTGTTGAAGAAGAATACTTTCAATAACTTGAGATGGAAACATACCTGTGGAAAGTATAGTATCTTAGCAAAAGCACTCAAGGCAAGTTACCCCAATGTTCATTTGCTCTTTTTTTTTCAGGTCATGTTTGAATATGACATCAAAAGAATATTGAAGTTTGTTTTACTTTCTTGTTTATAGAGCCTTGTACCTTTCTTCTTCTTTTCTAGTTTTTTTTACTGTTGTTTTTATATTTTGAATTTGTCATACTCGGACACCTTCTAAACTTTGATTGTAGCAACAGGCTTGATCTTCTTTCTTGGGTCTTCTTGTGCAGTCCCGTATAAAACTGGAAGGCAATAGAAGGGAATACCTTTGCACCTCTTTGCAGTCACAGAGGATGGGCGAAAACTTTGATGCTATGATCAAAAGGGAATGCTGTATATGTTTCTATGATTTACACCTTTCTGCAGTATGGTGTCGATGTTCAGTTGTCAGATACTCATGTCTTAATCATGCGAAGCAGTTATGCTCATGTGCTTGGAGTGAAAAGATCTTTCTATTTCGTTATGATATGAGTGAGTTAAATACTCTTGTTGAAGCAATTGAAGGAAAATTAAGTGCAGTCTTCAAATGGGCCAAAGAGGTTCTTGAACTATCTCTGTTGTGCTCCATCTCTAAAAATAGTTCACAAGCACCAAGGCATATAGGTAGTCTGGATACTCACTCAAAAGAATCAGAAGAAAAAGCACGCAATTCTGAAAGCACGGCAACAACCAGGAATACTGTTTCAAGCATCAGGGAAGAAGTAAAGGCACGACTGCACCAAAAAAAGCCGTTGAATGTACAAAAATTGAAGCAGAACACAACAGCATCTACATTGGTTGCAGTTGCAAATGTTGCTGCAGGCAGTCCCTTTTCAGCATCAACATCGGAGCGTACAAGTGACTCAAGTTCCTCGGAGTCAGGGACATAACAATCGCAGCATTCCATCCTGAAACCTAAATCGTGTCATCTCAATATCGACGAAGTACCTCTAGCAAGTAACACTTCCAGTCCCAGTTATGAATTAACAATTTGCCTAACAAATGCTTCTAGCTATGCAGGTTGGTCTATTAGCAACCCATGCGGACAGCATTATCCATTGTGACAGTCTTGATTTATATGTATACTTTTGAGAAATGATCTTTAGGTGATGGAACCATTAACTAAATTTTTGTGCTTATTACCATCTCTCTCTGTTTCAGTTTTCTTCTCGTTTATACAACTAGGAAGGCGTTTTACCATCTGAAATGAATTTAAACATCCAACTTGGTACCTTCAAAAAAAAAAAAAACATCCAACTTGGAATTTCCATCTAAACCGAAACATGCCTTTTTTTTTGTTCTTTCTCCGCTTGCACAGTTAGCAAAACATTTCCATTTTGGAATGAGGAAAAAAACAGCCTCATTCTAGAATTTCAACACTGAAATTAGGAAAGCTATAGTAATTACGGGACCCTCAGCCCATTTGTTTTGTCTACGTAAGAGGTGTAATTCGTGTGCAATTTAAGCAGATGAGCCCAACTTCACAAGCAAAGCATCTTTTATATGAAAGCTTTAAATTAAGCAATAAAGATTGATAATGACTTTCGATTATGGCCCCACAAATCATTTCTATTTTTCCTGAGGATGGAAAAATCAAAGGTTACTAATAATATCATAATCACTTAGATAAATGAAATTAAATTATTCGAAAATATTATGTAATACTCATCCTCTGTGCAAAATACATAAAACCCATTTTTAGTTTACATATAATGGGTGCAATAGGAGTACAAAAGATCCCCTTTCTAGGGATAAATTCGCGTTTTAATGACTAGAAATAATCATCCTAAGAAAACAATTGGAACACTAAAAATAATAAATAAATAAATAGGAAAAGAATAGTATTATAAATCAAAGACCAGCTGAAACTAATCCATGCAGTGTAACAATGCCAATCAAGATATTTTGATGATTGATCACAGGCAAAAATTGCACAGGGGATGGTGGTGATTCCATCTTCTTCATGGCTTCCACAGCCATTGCATCTGGATTGATTGTTCTTGGGTTCCTGAAACAGCAGAAAGATGTTGCTTAGAAATCTAATTAAAACTTTATCAAAGCTTGCAACATTAGAAGGAGCAATACTGGAACAAGAAAATTGTGATAATAAAAGCATTTGTCATGCTTATACATGCTGCAAAAACAGAGCCAACACAGCACTTCACTCTTCCAGGACCATAGATTCGCATCTGACTTTACTTGCCAAGTATATTGTATTTTAAAAGTTGTAACCATGACAGCCTAGGATTAATAATTCCATAAATAATACTGGCAGAAAAAGTCGTCATCAATGTATAATTTCTCTATTTTACCTGTTGCACATCTCCCCCACTGTGAGCTTAAAGATGCCTTCCCCACTAGCCTTGAGAGTACGCCTAAGATCGCCATCAGTGAATGTTCCAATCAGATGATAGTCTTCGTCGATAACAAGCAGACAACCACAACCTTTACTTGTTAGCTCAACTAGCTGATCCATTATCAGATCTCCCTCCCTGCAGACTGGAAGCTCATCTTGCTTCTTCAAAACATCTTTTACCTGCAAATGTAACATTGCTAAAGAACTTGAGATACCGAAAGTTAAACAGTGAAGAAGCATCTTGGGAATAAACTGCATTCCCAAGTGCATGTACCATGATTAAATCGCAGAAGAGATAACTAACGTTAAGTTCTTCATTACACAACAAAGATTCCAATCATGTGAAAGATCATGGTAACATTACAACACGTCCTAGAATTTCATGAACCGTCAAACTCACTCTTGAAATGAATATAATCCGCCATATACTTAACAATTGTTTTAATTTTTTTTATCTCTTCAATGAAGTTGCATTTGCCCATCAAAGAACAACGGATTGTGCAGTACAACCACACAAAATAATGCAACAGTACTACTGATACAACTATCAATTCTACAACTGCAATCCCAGCTGACAACTTGCAATTCTTTTTTTTTTTTTTGAGCATGACAAATTGCAATTCTTAGTCCAGCAAAGTACTGCTGATCCAATCCAACCAACAATCACATGTATTGTTATATTCATCAATTTCACTCCTTGGCTCCATCAATATTATTGCTAAAAATCAGACAAATTTAGCAACGTTCATTCATTCCGTTTATATTCCAAAAAAACAATTGCACAAAACTAATAACATCAATTCAAGGTATTAATTCTGCACTGGCATTGTTGAGTTGGAGTCTAAATTTCAACTAATCTAATCTAACCAATTTCAGCTTAAGAAGATCTACAATCTAACAAATTAAAATACAATAATCTTGGATCATAATCAGTACAAATCAAGATCTATCAGGAACTCATCAATCCAACAAAAATAATGATAATAACAATTCGCTGACCTTAAAAATCAAGCACTTCCCGATCCTGCCAGCAGGATGATTAGCCGCGTACTCATCCTTACTCAAATTCCTAGCTCCCATGAGCGCAATCGCTACGGTATCCCCGAAAACCATCTGAATAGCCGTGGAAGTGACGGGAGCCAAATCAAAAGGGCACAATTCCCTTTCCAAAGGCAAATGAACATTCAAATCACAAACAGCATCAAGCGCATTGCCTTCAACGGACGTCACGGACACAAGATAAGCGCCTTTAGCCTTAGCACAAGGCACAAGACGTAACAATTCTTCAGTGTTCCCAGATTTACTGAAAAGGACGAGAATATCACTAGCAGTGAGCACACCAATATCGCCATGGAGAGCATCGACGGGGGAAAGAAAGCCGGCGCGAATGCTGAGGGAAATAAGGGTTTGTGAGATCTTATTAGCGACGAAACCAGACTTACCGACGCCGGAGAAGAAGATAGTTCCTTGACAATTGAGGAGTGTTTGGGTGAAAGATAAGGTCTGAGAAAGGTCTAGGTTATGGAAGAAGTAATTGAGGTGGTTTTGTTGGGATTTAAAGAGATTAAGAAGGGTGGTTTGGTCAATTCGGTTGAATTTCGAATCAGAAATCGGAGAAGGAAGATCTAAAGACCCCATTATTGAAATTGTTTGAGATCTGAAGGAATTTGGAAATGGAGATTTTGATTTGTTTTGAGTTGGATAGTAAACGGCTTAACGCGGGAGGATTTGTTTGCTGCCGTTAAATCTATTTGGCGCTTTTCAAGTCTGTGACTGGGAGTGGCTGATTGATTCTAGACGCGTAGTGTCGGTGGACTATTTTGCAATAAAATAAAGGGAAAATTACAATATTTTCTTTACTTTTTAACATTATATAATTTTATATGTATATATATGATATGCATACTTTTATATATATATATATATATATATTAAATTTGCATCTCTGAAATATTTTTAAAATTAAAAAGTATATTTTAAATTTAAAAAAATAAGTATTTTAAAAAAAAATTACACCATCTACTATATTTTTTAAAATTTTTATTTTTTATCAAAAATATTTTAATCATTTTATTATAAACATATCATAAATTTATTATAAATTTATAAATTTTATATAGTTTATAATAAATTTATAATTTTATTGTAAATTAATAAAAATTTAGTATTTTAAAAAATATTTTATAAATTTTGATATTTGATAAATAATTTATAAATATAATAAATTTAAAATTATTTATATATATATATATATTTGTTAAAACCTAGTTTTAAAGAATTTGCCTTATTGGACAGTTTGGGTTGGGTTGCGTTACTTAGCGATAGAAGAACACGTAAGCCAATGGACCAAAACTAAGACTAAAAAGTAAGTCCAAATAAACCCAATCCATAAAGTCAATGTCCTGCCAAGCTGTAGACTTGCATAAGAGGCCTAGTTTGGTCTTTTAGGCAAATTCTTTAAGTTGAAGTTCCCAACTTTTCATATTTAGGTGACCAATATCAAATTTGAATACAATATTTACATGAAATTGAAATTTAGTGGGATATGTTTATTTTTCCATTTTTATTGGTATAAAATAAATGTTTAAACTGAAAGAGATTTTTGAGATTTAAATTCTCTGACTTTCTACACTACAAGTATATGTATATATAGCCTAAAGTTTTAAGAGATTGATAACATTTTCTAGTTAACACAATAGCAAAAGGTCTAATAATAGTTATCTTCTATATATTATTTTCTAGTTAATTAAAAATATATATATATAATTCAAGAGAGATAGCTCAGTTAGTTGAAGCAATACTAAATCAGTGAAAGGAGACAAGAGCTTAAATTTCACTAAATATATTCTCAGAGGAGGATAAGGCGACCATAGCCTATAAGCTACGCCCCAAATATAATTAGTCTCGTACCTAACGCGTTAGAAGTGAAAAAACATGTGAGACAACTATATATATATATATATATATATAGTTTCTCATGTGGCTTTTAAATTTGAGATAAATGTTAAATTTACAAACATGATAATTTATTTTATATTTTAACACAAATATTTAATGTGTTTGTTTCGAAATAAACGAATGAAACTAAAATTGAAAAGGGAAAATTAAACTTTATGATTGTTATATATAAGTTTGCAAAAATATGTATATAGATTAATTTGATGTAAATATAAAATAAATAGCAAAATTGGATTTGAAAAAATAAAAAAGTAGAAATTTAACATAATTTAACAAAAATTTAAATAGATGAGCAAAGACAAATAAAATTCAATGATAAATTGCAAACGTATAATAATAAAAGAAAATACCCAAAACTTTAATCCAATTACAATCAATTGATTTATAATATTGTAATATAATAAAGTGATAAAAATTGCCACACTCGAATAACTATTACTTATTAAAACAATTTAAAATAATATCTAATAAATTTTTTTAAATAATAAATTAAGAAAATCAATTTCTAAAATAAAAATAATTAATGACAAATTTTCTAATCACAATTTAAATTTCCTAAATAATTCAAACTATCCAACACTAATAATATCTAAAATACAAAAACAAGTTCCATGAACTGGAAATTTAGAATCAGGGCCCGAGACATACAAGGAAAATAATTACAACCCAAGAATTTCGGAGTTTAAATAATATTTAGAAGTTTCCCCAATTTTCTTGGAAAATGAAAAAATTTTCGTAGAAAACAAACAAAAAGAACTTAAATGTGGTCCATCTCCATTCCTCAAGCTGAAGGGCGAGGTGTCATTATCATATCGTTATTAATTTATTGAGTAATTTCAAAGCACGTACACCTCTTCCTCCACTATCCTGACCAGACCCAAAAGGTAACGGTACACAGAGACACCATTAACAGTTTCTCTGATAATAATAAAGCTCTTGCTCTGAATATTTGTCGTATGAAATACATTATTAGGATTAAATTTCTACTTTTTCATTATTGAGACGATATTATAAATTAGATTTTTTTTTTATTTTTAATAAAAAGTACGAGGATAATTTAAATCTTAGCTTTAAACTTTACGACAAGGTTTGAATAACAGGTAATATGATTTAATATGGTATTATATAATTACATATTTAATATTTATAAAAAATGTTATATATTTTAAAGGATAAAATTTTAAAAATAAAGAAATCATTATATTGGTGTTTTGAAAAAATTCTTAAAATTCATGATTTTAAACTAATGAGATTGCCATACAAAAAAAAAATTATATCGTGGAGAAAAATATAATATATAGTTTGCAGTTTGCACTTCACTGTTAAATTAAACTATAGCCGTTTTCTTTTTATCTTAGTTTTCATATGCTTTTCTGTAATTTTAGAAAGATTGAGTAATTTTATTAGTTTTATATATTATATATTTTAAAATTATATAATTTTATTTAAAATTTATAAATATATTTTTTATTTATTAATAAAAAAATTTCACCTTAAAAAATATATATATCATAAAAGTATAAGTCTAAACAAATAATAAATTAAAAAATACCTAAAATGACCCCTTCTAAAATCTATTAATATATTATAAATATTTTTTAATTTAAAATGATTCAAAAATACAGAAATGCTTTTATATTTTAGAATGAAGCTAAAAAGTAACCTCCTTTTATTGTCAACAATTTCATTTTAAAAAATTAAAACCGCTATTACTAATTTTATTTTTCTCTCATTTACTAATTTTAATATCGATATTTTTCTATCGATTTAAATAAAGTAAAAATTATTAAAAGTGTGGTTTATTTATCCAAAATTTTATTTGACTATGATTTATATTTGTTAGATGTTTGAGTTTCGCATATGTAAATGTTATTTTTTTTTAAAGATTTTTTCTTGTTTTTAGGGTTTATTTACTTTGAAAGTCAACAATGTTAAATGAGAAATGATATATTTTAGTGGCTATATTGATGAATACAGTAAAATTTTTAATAATTATGACTTATTTATTTTTTGCTATTTTATATTTTTAATCTTAACTGAATGGTGTATATTATGAATTTTTATAAATCATATATTTATATGAAAGTGTTTTATTTATAAGATAGAAATTACAGTGAATTAGCAAAAGTTAATAAAAGTTAGTGACAATTAGCCATTGTTAACTATTATTAACTCTGACTCTAACTAATTATCACTAAATCCAATTACATTTCACAAACAGTCCATAATTATTCTTTAAATTTTAAAATTAAAATTAAAAAATGTGTCTAGTTGGGCCTACAATTTTAAAATAAAGGCTTAAAATAATAAATAACAGTAATTAAAATGTCACTAACTTAGTATATCACATACTATGAAATGCTTGAAAATTGATTAGTAATATCACCATATAATTGAATGAAAAATATACAATAAAAAAAGTAGAGGAAAAAAAAAAAAAGAGCAAGCAAGAATGATCCAAGTGTCGGTCTGATTTTGGGGGACCATAGGCTATAATAAGAGTTGAAAAGGAAGAATAAAGTTTTAATTAGAGTAGAGTAGAGTAGTTCAGTTCAGCTTTTGAATTATTATTTGTACTGTATAGTGTGGGGTTTAATAAATTATCCAAAGAGATTAGATTCAAAAGCTTCGCTACGCTATAGTCAATAGGGTTTAGGGTTTTAGTGATTACACAAAGTATGAAGTCTAAAACCCAACCAGGGATTGGACCATCCTTTATTATTATTAATTAATATTATTTGTCACATATCCAACCATATCCCTTCTAAAAGTCATTAGGCTCTCCAATGATTCAAGATTTGATATTAAAGGTTTGTTTGTTGGTCTTGCAACTCTGGACCTTAGTTCTAAATTTTTGTTTTAATTTTCAAATTATCTATTTTCTTATGTTCTGTTTGTAAGTGTGTAGTCTTGAAATGGGTTATTTATATGTTTAGTAATGAATCAATCTTTCTACTATGCTTTTTAAAAAAATAGATACAAATAAAATTATAAAATATAAATAATAATACATTTTTGAATAAACTAAATGAAAAAAAAAGATATAAATAAAATTATAAAATATAAATAGATTAAAATAATATTTTTAATGAATTTTAATTATTTTCACTTTTATATTCTTATAAAAATATAAATAGATTAAAATAATATTTTTAATGAATTTTAATTGTTTTCACTTTTATATTCCTTCACAATTCTTTTTTATTGTATTACTGTAATTGATAAATTAAATTTTTATATAAGGAATAAAATATTTTTGAACTATTAAATTTGACAATTTTTTGATATTAAACCTTTTAACTTCACTTTGATAAATATTGAATTTTTGAACTTAACGATTTATATACATTAAGATATTATCTAACAAAATTGATTAACGGCGTTAAATATTTTTTAAATTGAGATGTCAATATCATTAGTCAATTTTATTAAAAAAATAATTTAATATACATGAATCTTCAAATTTAAAATTTTAATATTATCAAAATAAAATTAATAGGTTTAATATCTAAAAGTTACCAATTTTTTGAGCTCAAAAATATATTTTTTCTTTATATTATTTTTTTATTTTATTTTAAATATTATATAAGAAAAAAATTATTTTACTTTAAGTGTCGCTTTTAAAAATTTTAAAAAAAACTGATTAAAAAATTTTAATAATACTATTATTAATAAATAAATAAAATGAGAAAGATTAAAAATATTATTTAAATAAATTATAATAAAATTTTTATAAAATTTATAATGAATAATTATTTAATTATTTAATATTTATTATTTTTATATGTAATTTAAAATAAAATGGAAAAAATATTATATTTATGGATAAAATAATTAACGAGAAGACAGACTGAAAAATCAAGTGTAATTATAATTAAAACAGTACGTATATTATATTTTTTTCAATACATAAAAATTAATTTAAAAAAACAAACGCCTGTTAATGAGCCAATTACACTGTATGCACTGGGACTGAAAGAAAGGATACAAACAAATACACAAAATAAAAAAAAATACACAAAATAAAATTTAAATGGAAAGGGACCCACAGAGAATCTCAGAAATGTTACAAAACTACAGTTCATTCAACTTGACAACACTTATCGTTCTGCGCTATTAATTGACTGTTTTACTCTTTTTAATTTTTTTTTAATCTATAAAAGTTTCGTAAATCTAAAAATTCTGAATGCTTTAAAGCAACAAAAATTAAATATTTTCTTAAAAAACGCAAACAAAAAGAAAATTTCCTTCTTGACCCAAAGCCGAGGAGGAGTATCCGTACAGGAAAGTCTAATCTAACCGCTAAAACTTGGAAGTAGGTGGGACCCGATAAACCTCACACGTCAAAGATGTTGACTAAAAGGGACCCACTTTATTAGAAAAAATAAAATTTCTGTGATTGAGACGCGACAGTGATATAGTACGATTTCACATTCATCAACGCAAAGTAGGTCCCAGTTTTCTGACTAAACGACACGTGTCGAAATGCATGTATTTTGGATTTTTTTGGACTGGGAGTTTTATTTGTCAACCACTGTAGCCGACATAACCAACAGGTGTGCACGTGGGGCTTCTACTGTTATGGGTCCCATTTTAATTTTTTTCAATTCTTTAATTTTTCTTTTAATTTTGATCAACAGGAGGTCTAATCAGATTGACTATAGAATGCAGGATTCTAGGATCCGTGCTATTGATTTCAGTGGATAATTTTCAATCCTTTATTAATTAAAAAAAAGGATTATTCATTCCTAAAAATTACTGTATTTACTAATTATCAAAATTAAAATAAAATCTTAAAAGTTGTTAGACCAGTGATATAATTTTTTTTATTAATTTTATTTTTATCATTGTAATGATTCTCAATGTGAAAAAAATAAAAATTTAAGGATTCAATTAATGTGCGAAAATAAAATTTTAAAGTTTTAATAGAAACCCTTTAGTTTAAAGGGGTTTCAAAATAATATTTTGCTATAAAAAATTATATTTGAAAATCAAGAATTTAATTTCTCATAAATAAAATCAAAATGTGACAGAGAATTATAAATGTTAGAATTAATAGTAATTTTTTTACACTGTAAAATATATATTTAAAACTATTAAATTTATATGTATTCAGTTGTTCATAATTAATTAAATGCCATATATACAATTAACTATATATACGAATTAGGCTAACACTAAAATTTTAATTTAGATTATATGATAAATTAGAAATGATAAATAAATGAAATTACGATGCATTTAAGATATTTTTCTCTTGTGGGATGCTTTTAGTTAACCTTTACAAGTGGGCGTAGTTGGTGAGTTAGGGTTACATCATTTTCAGCTTTGATTAGTCGATAGGCATCACTTCTGCTGATGTTACCACAGTCCGTTACTGTTTTTAAATTCTTTTTCATTATTAATTATTAAATATGTTTTTTAGCATAATAAAGATGTATTTAGAAAATGATCCAAAAACTATGAAGAATTAATCATTTGAGTGATCCTATGCAAAATATATATTTTTTATGAGAACTAAAACCCTAACCTAGCTATAGAGTAAAATTAATTTGAAAGATGAATACAAAGAATTGAAGTGGGCGATTCGGCATAAATATACAGTCCTTTAGAAGCAGTTTTTGCACTGAGATATGGCGCTTATTGGGAAGGTGAACTTCAAGGCTGAGTTGCTGCCAATTTTGGCTCTTTTTTTTTTTTTGGACCGATTTATGGGACTCAAATAATGATATGGTGACATGTTGGTCAATATATATATATATTAACATGGTGACATGCACCCTTCAATGTCCTCTGCCACAGATAAAACTTGGGAATTATATTTGCTTCATTTCACATATGATTAGTCTGTCTTATAGAGTTAAATTTATAAGTATTGGGGAAATTGAATTATTTTTTACCAAATTATATATATATTAATTTTTTTAAAAAAATAAATTATAATAAATAAGCTTAAATATTAAATATTTTTTTAGCTAAAATTTTTATAATCATATAATTAATAGTATAAAATATCATTACAATTATATTTGATAATAGATATTAAATAATTAATAAAAAAATCATAATTTAATGAAATTTTATCAATTTTATCTGTCTTTAAATATTATTAAATAATTTTTTTTATTAATTTTAAAGAAGAAATACAAACACAGAAGATAAAAGAAAGAACTTATTAGGAGAAGCAAAGAAGGCTTATCTGAGGATGAATCTAACTAAAAGATAAAGGGTCCTTTTATAAAGATTAAAGCCCCTTCTTCAATCCACTCATAATCAATGTAGAATAAAAAAAATAATAAGTCAATACTCACAATGAGATAAGCAAAACACACCAAATACACTACAAGATACCACAATATCTATCAGCAAATTGAAAAGAAAAATGCAATCGAGTTTAACTGGATCAGCTTATAATTATTAAGCAAAGCATAAATTTGATATATTAATAATAATAGATTCATAAAGAGAGAAAAAAAATTGTGTATTAAAAAAAATCGATTAAAAATTAAATTTAAAATAGATCGACCTAATTCATATTAATATTTTCACTAAATTAATAATTTAACTAATTAATAGTGTTCGATTTATAATATGTAAATTTACGAAATTTGACAGCCATTTCATCTGTTTATTTATTTACGTATTTTTACAAGATAATCATATTAAAATATTTTCTTTTAGCACAAGCAATCATTAAGATATTAATTAAAGTAATTACAAAAGATCCATTAAGATTTTTTCCTTAAAAATTTCAATTTGGCGCATATTGTTTTAAAGTTAATTAATAGTTTCTATCCCTATAATTTGTTAGCAAATTTATATTTTGGATTTTATGCTTTGTTTGGTTACTAATTTGCATAATAAAAATTAAATTTATTTTAATAAAAAATTAGATAAAAAAATAAATTTATTTTAATGTATTTGATAAACGTAATTGAACAATGAGAGAAATAATATTTCTCTTTTATTATTTAAATAAATAAATAAATTTATAAAATATATTTTTATAATTTTATCCTTAATTATTCGTTAAATTAAAATAAAAATAAAGTATATATAAATAATATTTTATATAACATATATTTTTTTTTATTTTTTCTCCTTTCTCACTATTTAGGTAGAAAAATATCTTGTTCATTTGAAAAGAATTATTTTCTTAGTAAAATTATATTTCTCTTCTCAATTAAATATTTAAACAATAAAAATTTAGAAAAATCATAATTTATTTATTTTCTTTCCTCTCAAATTTTATCAAAACAAACAATATGCTAGTGATAAAATTATATAAATTTTCATTACACTTTATATATCGCACACGTACAAGAAGTGCGAAAATGAAAGGAAAAAGCAGCAAAGTAAAACCAGGAATTTGAAAATTTCTAGCTTGCAAAATAAGATAGTTTAAAGGTTTAACAGATTATTACTTTCTTTGTGTAAATATAATCTTCTACTCAATCCGTCTTATAAAAATAGATTTATTTCTTTATTATCTTAAATAATATATCACTTACTATTTTAATAAATTAATTATCATATAAACTTTCAATAATATCCTTATTTAATATTACTTTTTAAATATATTACATATTAAAGTAGGAACATAATAAAAAAAATTAAAGAATTATTATAATAATTAATTTATATTTTTAATTAGTTTGTTTTCATACTGTTAGTTGCTTAGCTAGATAATTAGTTAGATGAGATGTACATAGCTTATTAGAGAAGCTTCTCATTTTATCTGTATACAATAGAACTTCATTCAATACAATAGTCGAAGAATTATTTTCAAAGTTTTTCTTTTTTGCATTGTATATTTTTATTTAAAAATATATGTAAATATATATTTTCAATAAAAATAATTAATATTTTTTAATCCTCCTGAAATAAGAAGAAAGCTTATTTTTATGGCATAGAAAGAGTATATTTTTTTGAACGCATATTAAAGGAGTATATTTTTAGTTATCATTTTAATTAAATTTTAATTCAATTAGAAAGTTTTAACTAATTAACATATAAATTTAATAATAACAAACAATTTAAAATTAAAATTACTAAATCGGCATACCAAAACCGCCTTAGGTTCTATTTGACATTAATTATTGCTAAGAAAAACATAATGTTAAAATATTGATTAAAAGACATTAATTTTTTTGAGGTTTTTTTGACATTTTTATTTAAATTATTGTCAAGAAAAATAATTTTAAAACATTAAATAAAAAATTATATTCAATTTAATTGAATTATTATATATATATATATATAACCATCATAAAAATATCAAAACAATTAAATAATATTCTCAAATTATTTTTTAACAAAATGTACAATGGCGTGTTTTTTAAAAAAATAATTTCATTATCAGAATAGTCTTAGCTTATTAATTACAATTAATTTAATCCCTGAAAGTTTAAAATTTATTTATAATTACTGGTTTTGTTTTAGTTGATATTAATGGGCAAAATTACTTTTTTTTTTTAAAGAATGAATCAAGAGCTACTCGAAGCGTATCTAGTGAGAAGCATCTAATATCTAAGTTAGTGGATTGAAGGAGAAAGATAAAGAAATTTTAAAAAATGAAAAAAAATGAAAGAAAGAGTTAATGATGAGATTTGAACTCCTCTTTTTTTTTTTAAATTGTTCTTTTAATATATTCTTAAATTTTATTTCTATATTGATTTTAGTTTAATTATTCTCAATATATATTTGTGAATGTCAATCCTAAATTAAAGTTTAACTGTTAAAAATAGAAAATCAGTATTTCTATATTAATTGGATTATAAATTTGTATTTGTTAGATGTAAAATTTCTCATATTTACTTTATTGGTTCTTAAGTATCCTTCATCTCATACTATCAGAAATTTCCTTTTCAATATTGATTTTTATTAAATTCTTCTTAATATAGATTTGAAACTGTGAATATCGTACACTAACTGTTAAGAATGAAAAATCTATTTTTATATTAATTATATCATTTATTTGTATTTATTAGATGTGAGAATTTTCATATTTGATTCATTGGTTTGATTTGTTTGTTTTATTTGTAGAGTAGCCTTTGTCATGTTATTTATAAAAGAGCCAAACTGAATTGGGCTAGTATGAGCTCTGTATAAAGGCAACTAGCTAGATATTTAGATAAAGAGATGAACTAGTCCTGAGTTTGACAAGGAGCAGGGGCGGAGCTGGGGGTCGTGTGGGGGCTGACGACCCCCCTCGCCGGCGGCACAGACGTAGTATATAAGGGGTCTGCGCCGCCGGTGGTGATTTTGCAGAGAGAGAACGGAGAGCTCAGCCTCCCTCAGCCCCTGCCTTGCTGCGACTGCTGCGAGAGAAGAAGAAGAAGAAATAGGCTTGCCCCCTCAAAAACTGTCTGGTTCCGCCACTGACAAGGAGGGAATTAAATGCCTAAATAGAGAGGTGAGCTAATGGGGCTCGATATAAAGGCACCTGAATGCTTGAAGAAAGACAAGCTAAGGAGCTCGAATAGAGAGGTGAGTCGAAGAGCTCAAATAAAAAGATGTTTAGATATGCCTGAAAGAGAGAGATGAACTGAAGAGCTCAATATATAGGTAATTGAATGCCTAACTTAATAGAGATGCGAGGTGAGAAGCTTAATATGAAGCAGCTCAATTCCTAAACAGAAGCGAGTTGAGGAGTTTGGTAAAGAGTGAAGTAAACTAAATCCCTATAAAAATAGATTGGGATCAATACCTGAACAGAAAAGCGAGTTAAAAAAGTCTGATATGGAGGCGCAATTGGATGCCGCAATGGAATATGAACTAAAGAGTTCAATGTGGAGGCGACTTAGTGTCTAAATAGAAAAGCAAGTTAAGGGGACAAAAAAAAAGGATATGAAAGCAGCAACGAGAAAAAGAACAAACGAATGTAAAACTCAGGGATCATATATTCAGAAAAGAAAAAGGAAAATGTTTTGTACATCAACATTTTGACTAATACTTCTGTGTATATATATATGATGGTTTCTGTGTGACTGCATGCAGCAGCGGAATTAAAAATTAAATTAAAATTAGATAAATATTTTAAAAAAAATTACAGATAAATTTAAAGATATAATCTAATATTTAATATTATAGTAAATTTAGATTTTTATTATAAATTTCTATAAAAAAAGAATTTTTATCAAAAATTTATATTATTTATTCAATTCTAAAAATTTATTAAATTTTTATATATATTTTTTCTATTTAATTGGTAGATGCATTAATTTATTTATAGAATTTTATTAACTTAAAATTTATAAAAATACTATTTGAAATGAGAATATTAATTTTGCTCAATTTATAATTAAATTATAAAATTTTAGTATTAATCTAAATCTCCAATCATAAAATATTAAATATCCAGTAATTAAAAACTAAAAAAAAGAAACATATGCAGTGTAAAAAAGTAAATAATTTATAATTTTTTGATAGAAAAATTTATATATGTATTTGTAGTGAATTTTCATTTTATAAGAGGGGAAAATCTGCTTAAATTTAATTTAAATACAAATTTCCATTTTTCTTTTTTACTAGATAAATAATTAAATAATAGACATATAAACAGTTATATTAATGAACAAATTCTTATGGCAGATTATATTTAATCAATAGACACCTTATTTTCCTCAAAAACAAAAAAGAACAATTTCTTGGTTCATTACATTTACACATTAGTATAATGGGATATTGGGGTTTATATATAAGATGAAAATGCATACAGAATTTTTCTTAAAAATTAAAAGGGTAAATGATAGTCCTTCTGAAAATTAACATCATATCTATAAACTTACTGTTCGACAGTATATAATATTCAGAGTCGACATATATGCAAAATGTACTGCTAATATGCTAATTTCTAAACTTGGCTTCATTACCATTTTTGTTCTTCTTCTTTTTTTCTACTCTTTACTCATAACAAAAGCATCTGGTATGATCCATTAAGTACTAGTAGTGGACACTCAATTGGCTTCACTAATTTAGGGCAATGATTTCAACAAAGAACAATTTATATCAGAGCATTATTTATTTATTTTGATGATTGACTTGATTATCAATCTCTAGTCATTCTAAAGATTCTTCAAGCTGTTGCTACCACATTATCATGGCCATATAACTCTATGTAGAAGTTGTTGTCAGATCATCACCTTTTAATAATAATTGTATATTACTATACATAGACAGAGAGAAAGAAAGAAAATGTTAATATTCCTTTTATTTCACTTCTATTTTTCCATTTGTTTTAGTAGCTAAAAAAAAGTAACAAAATAAAAAACGTACTTTGGCAATTTATATCTTGAATTTTGATCCAACATACATACATATATACATATATATATATATATATGAGTGAAGTCTTTTCAGAATTTGTATGTCTATAAGAAACTTAATATTTTTTGCCCAAATGTGCAGAGTCTATCAATCTTTATATTAAGGATAGTACTACATGGATTAAGAAAAAAAATATAAGGGTTAATGTATGTATGTTAATAGTCTATCACCTAAGGTCTACTAGATATTTTAGTTATAATAATAATAATAATAATAATAATAATAATAATAATAATAATAAATTAATATGATGTCATAGTATATTTATATTGGATATCTAGTTCCAACCACAACATTTGGGGGAAAGTGTTTGCTTTTCTTTTGTATTTAGTTTTCTCCTAAGCTGGCTGTTGGATAATTTAATAATGGTACCCAATATACCAATATGTGTGTATATATATTCCTAATGCTCTCACATATTTATCAATCTCCTCTATTCATAATTAAAAAAAAATCAAACAGATTTGATGGTACTTTTTCTTTTTTTATTATAGAAAAAAGGATAAAATTTCTACGATGTGCAAGTAATTGTAATTTAAATCATCAAGAGTTACACAGTTAAATTGATCAGTAAATTTACTACTAATTTTATTAATTCCAGATTTAATTTTTCACTTTTAGATTTAGTAATTTTTGACGGTCTTCTACGTAGTTTTTCCACCTCAACATAAATTAATGGGTACAGTTAGTTAAATAGGCATGTAAAAATTAATTCTCTCATAATATTATCAATTATTAAATTAAAGAAATTCCATTCTTTTAAGTGATACCATTATATATGAACTAAAGAAATTCGATTAATTTGACTGATCATGAATTATACGTTATAAAATTTTTTTTATTATGTTATACGTTATATGTTTTGAAAAATTATATATATATATATATATATATATAGACTAGCTAAATTAGATTAACTAAGCCCATTAATTTGCTTCAGCTAAAAAAAGTAATTGAAATAGATAGAATAATCTATCAAGACATAAAAATTCTGATTGCCAAATTATTAGTAATATATTTACTATTTATTTTATATTTTTTAAAAAAATTCTTTATATGAATTAATTTAAAAATAATAATAAATACATATAATACTTATACAGATTTTAATTGAGAAAATACAATGACAATGACGTTAAAAAGAAATTAATAACAAAACATTATTCACATAAAATATAAATTATGTGAAAATAATTACTACTGCATAGAAAAGAAATTGAAATAAAAAAAATCAAATAATACGTAGAAAAGAAACCTTAACATAACCATTACACACACACAAATATGCAAAGTAAAATATGTAATTTCTCAAGAAAGCAAAGTTAATTAATTAATTTTCATTTACAGAAAAAATCAAGGATATATATATATATATATATGTATATGAATTAACATAGCAGAAAAATAAAAGAAAAGAACATGAAATGATGAATTGGCGTTTACAAATCCTAATTCTTGAAGCATTATCCAGAAAGGTAAAAGGCTTAGATATATTTAATAGGAAAAATTATCTTTTACTTAACAAAATAATGGACATATTTGTAATGAACTTTTAAAATATTAAGCAATGATTGGTTTCTTATATAAAGATAACTTTATCAAGATAATTTATGTGATTGGTGATTGATAATTAACATACATTTACCATTGAATTTCAACTTCAATAATAATATTGAAACTATTTTGAGATTATAATTACCTTCATGACCTAGATTTATCATATATATAATATCGATCTAACCTAATTAAACTTAAAAAAAAAAAAGGAAAAAAGCTTTGATGAATAAATTCTTATTTTAATTACGGCTTACTCATGATAGGCTTTTTTTAAAAAATTACTGTTTATAAGCAAACAATATATATTATAGAAACATATTGGAAGTTTCTATACCACTAGAGCTAGCATCTATAACGTGCCATTAGTTTTTCATTTCTTTATTTAATCAAGCATATATATATATATATAAATTATAATTAATATATTAATTGAGCAAATGAACTAATTCTATTTTTAACTCAAATTAATTATATAATATATATATATATATATCTCTCTACAAATACAAGAGGATTTACCCAACACCAACCAATTATTAGTGAATTGCTGTCGGCCAAAATGGATTAACAAAAGCTTTAATTTCCTTGAATTTCCATGCACATATTTATAAATAAATTTTCTTTTAATCATTAATTCCATCTGTAGCTCCCTTTGTATTATTCTATTAGCATATAGGTATTATAGCTATCACTTAGCATCAATAGTGAAAAAATACTTTGGAACGTAGACTTTTAATTTGTCTTTTCTCCTAATTTTACATCCAACCATACATATTTTCACTTTCATTGGATATTAAACTTTGATTCCCATGTAAGGTTTTCTAGGTTAATGCGAGTCTCTAATTAATTAATTTTGACTCATAATTAAGTGCTCTCTCCCCTAACTTCGGTCTTTCCATATTGCCTTCTAAAGAAAGTGACATGAAATTATGAGAAAATACACCAACACAACAAAAACTTTTAACTCATCAATGTGCGATACTTAGCTAATTTCCCTAACCTTTCTCTTATATCTTGTTAAATGGCAAATTAATAGTAACTAAGTTTTTTAATTGTAAGTTATCAAGACCATATAGTAATTTTAAATAGTTTATATCTCTACAAAGTTTTAATACTTATTCAGACTCTCTTTGATAAGAATTAAAAAAAAAGACTTCAAAAAATAAAAACAGAAAATAAAGAAATGAGAAACTTTAGAAAACAAAATATTGGACTCCAAGACATTATTTATTTTTTTTCTTCAATTGAATATTATGCAATTTCATTGCCACTTGATGACACTAATTAATTAATTATTATAAGCTAATCGCAAATAGTCACCAAGCTTACGGCTTAAGATCTCTTAATAATCTATAAGTACTTTTCATTTGTCTGCCATTTCTAAATAATCTTTTCTCTTTCGAGTGAAATGACAGCACTAATTAATTATAATTTAAACAATATTATATTAATTATAAGAACTATTTACTTAAAAAGGAAAAAAAATTAGTATATGTTAAAAAAAATCAAAATCCAAGACACACAGCAGAACAATTTCTAATAGTTGTTTGAGACAGTAAAGCAGTAAAAAGCAGCCATTAGATACAATAAGTGGAGAAAAATTGATGAAAGGAAAAGTCAGAAATCAGAAATATAATTAAAGACTATAGCAGAAAAAAATGAATAATAATAACACTGCCAACACTTCTCCTAACCCATTTAAACAAGTGTATGGTACTTTTACTTAGAGATATCTGACATTTAATTTATATAATATATGTTATGATATATACTTATGTAAAATCTTTCAAAAGCTTTTGCACCCTATATCAAGAAATTAATACAAAGAGACACAAACAGAAACACAAATGCAACTTATTATTATTAATAGATGTAGAAATCAAACACAATAATCATGCATTTTTTAAAAAAATTTCAATATCTTGAAATAATTAACTTGGCCGATATATAAATGAATAATAATACTATATATTATGTAATTTATATATTATTTTATAAATGGTAGTGTATGAGCAAATTAAATGCTCTCTCTCTCTCTCTCTTATAAAAAGAGTATGAATAAACTGCGAAGTACAATCACTTCTGATCTTACACCACTTTTTTTCTTCCGAGTACTACTAATACTACCGCTACTACCAGTAAATAATATTACTATCACTGTTTGCATCAAAAGTAGATTCAAAGGTATCCTCCTTCAGATCTGCCCAATTTTTTCGCTTAATTTCATACCCATCAAAGAAAAACAGAAATTAAAATTAATAATACCCAGAAAAATAAAAAGAAAGAAAGAAAAGAGATACTAACCCTAAATATGCTACTGAAAATACCATCATAATAATAAGTACTAATATCTCAGTACTAATAATAAAAAGTAAAGATTATGGCTAGCTATTATCAAGGAATATATGTTCTGTTTTTTTGGGGTTTATTTTGATATTAAGTAGCACCTGGTGGCGGTGGCAGAGATTGGATTGGCTGTGGTGGTGGGCGTTTGCGCTTCTTTTTCTCATAGCTAATTCCTCTCGCTTTCGACTGCAAATCTCTAACTTCACGAAGATAAAGCCTAACAGCACGAGCTCCAAATGGGTTTGCTTCTGGCTTTCCTCCATTTTCTTCAAAGGCTGCTCGGAGACGACCGATAAGGGCATCGAGACTACCCCAAGCTTGACGGAGAGGACATGGACAAGGAGCTGGTGGATTTGGGTGTCCGTAAAATGGACAAATTGGGGTATGCACTTTGGTTTTACCAAATTGGTCGAGATAGCGAAGAAATTCAAGAACATGAGCTCCACTGCATCTTGAAAGAGAAAGTGGTGGCCTATGATTCTTTAAATATTGACCAAAAGTATTCCAGTCTCGCCGCTTTTGATTCTCATAGCGACTTGGAGTGGTTGACGATGATGATGTTGCTCCTATTGATATAGCAGTCGTGGTCGTTGTTGTGTTGGTCGCAACAACTATGGCAGTAGTTGTATTCATGTTGCTGCTGCTGTTGAAGATGGTGTTTCCAGAGTTGGAACTATTCATTTCCGGGATTGAATCCATGGAAAGTACAGATTTTGATTTTCTTTTTCTTGGATTGTTTTCTTGATTAATTACGCAGAATGGGTTTTTCTTTTAATTAGGGTTTCTTGTTCTTGATCTTTGTTCTCTCTCCAAAAAAACTGAAACTGCTTGTAGGTGACAGTGTAACAGAAAACCTAAGAAAGGATACTTATAAAAAAAAAAAAAGAAGAGAACTGAGTTCTGAATCTTTGTGGTTTCTTGAAAAGTACTGTTGATGAAAACAATACAACGAAAGATTCAAACATAGAAAGAGCCGACTAAAAAGGGTAATAAAGAAATTAGAGAGAGATATATAGTTTTGTGATGATAAGATTATAGATTTATATTAGAGATTTTTGTTCTTTTTCCATTTTTGATAAAAGAGAGAGAAATAGAGAACAACAAAGATAAAGAAAAGTAAAGAGAGATTGTGTGGTGATGTTATTTAGAAGAGATGAGATTGATGGGAGAGACAGAGGATATGAGAGGACTTCTCTCTATATTTCTTCCTCTTTTTAATTTCCTTTGCTATGGTTTGGGAACTTGTTTCTTTGTTTGAGCGAATATCAAAGAGGGGTTTTAATATTAAACAAAAAAAAAAAGAAATTAAAGCTGTGCCACTCTAATGGGATTTTTGTTAACTTTCTTTCTTTTCTTCTTCTTTTTTTAATTTTAGTTATTTATTTATTTTATTTTTGTTTCATTGAATGCTTAGTGATTGGTTTTTTCCTTAAAAAGGTGGAGCAAACCCAGCTCTTACTAATTAATAGATTAATTATTATTATTATTGTTATTGTTTCTGTTTTTAGTCATATAATTTGCTTATTATTTGATAATTGTTGAATTGGTAGAGAGATGGTTAACTAGGGCTAGTGGGAAAATGGCAAAGGGTTGAGCAATTAGTAGGTTAAGATGGAGACAGGAAAGTTGTGAAGTGGGTAAAAAAATTGAAGGGAATAACATTATTTTGTTTCTTGAACCTGTAGTCTTTGAATGACAGTTCATTTCTTTTTTTTAGTTACAAGAATACCCTTTTGTGAAAAAAATTTAATTTCCATTTTTTTCAAAATTTTATTTTATTTTTGTGTAAAATATAAACTTTAGTTTCTGACATTTTGATTTTGGCCCCATATCTAATATTCAAAAGACTTGAATTATTGGCCCATACAAAGTGCGTCTTAAAAAAAAGTAGTCCTTCGCTCCTTTCTTTTCCATTGGTATATTGAGGGGGTAACAGCAACAATTTTTGATAAATTACAACTCTCCTTTAGCTTCTAATTATATAATTTTTCTATGTATAGGTCATCTTTTTTTTTTTTTTATTATAGTTTTTCCTGCCTCCCAGTCATTTAACCATTTAATTATAAGACTAATTCTATTCAGAACTTAAATCATAAATTAGAATTTTTTATCTTCTAAAAGGATATTTAGTAAAATTTTAAACTTTCACTCTTATTTATTTGTTCAGTCCTACTTAACCAACTGAGCTACTTATCTTGAATTTCCCTTTTAATTATTAGGATTTATTAATTATATAATCATTCAATTCTATATTTATTCAAAAATATATATACTAGTTTGTGCTTGAATAGAAAGCTATATACATAGCCTTTTTTTTACAATGTTACAGTGACTGAATTAGAAATTAGATAAGGGGGTTAAATTTTTAAAGCAACAAAAATTATAGGTGAATTAAGATAAAATTAAATATTTAATCTTATAGTAATTTTAAATTTTTATTATAAATTTCTATAAAAAAATTTCTCTTTCAAAATTTTATATTATTCATTAAATTTTAAAAATTTATTAAATTTTTATATGAATTTTTATTTTAATTTTTAGATCTATTAATTTATTTATAAAATTTTATTAAATTAAATTATATAAAAATACTATATCAAATGAGAATATTAATTTATCCAATTTATAATCAGAATATAAAATTTTAATATTAATTTAAATATCTAATTATAAAATTCTAAGTATCCAACAATTAAAAAATAAAATATAATAAATATCTTGAATTTAGATAAATTTAGCTTCAATAGCTATTAATAATTTCTTTTTTTTTACAATATAAAAAACATGACATTTTCACCATACAATTAGAATCTCTTTCACTTGTCCTGTTTCTTGCACTTTTGCTGTGATAATATATAAAAATTGTAAATTAACCAGGTCAGCCAGCCCTTCACTTAATTTCTATGAACTAAGAACTCTTCTTTTTCAAAAGAAAATGAATTTCACAAAAGAAAATTAATTATATAAAAAAAACCCAAAATTAAAAGGAGATTTGATATAAATAAAAATTTACTATAAATCCCACTCTGAAAAAAAAAAGAAAAGAAAATACCATTTCATTAAAATAACAAGAAAAATAAATGAGAAAAGGCTTCTTGTCAGAAATCAAGATAAAATGCAGCCCCAAATTAAATAAGAGAGAGAGAGAGAGAGAGACCTAACTAAATTATCCTCTTATATAATTCACCTGGCAAAAATAAATTAAAAAATATAAAGAAAAGAAAAGAAAAGAAATTAAATTATAATTATAATTATAATTGATAAAAAGGAAAAAACTAATAATGTAGATTGATATGACAGAATTTGTTATTGTTTTCCTATCATAACATATTTCAATATTTATTAGATAATTATCTATGAATACATACATGTTTCTTCCAGCATAGACCAAATACTGTTAAAGTTGATGCATCTGTTGTTTAATAATAACCAAAAACAAGGACTAAAATTAAAAGAGCCCTACTTATTGTTCCAAATTCCTGTTAAATAAATTAAATTTCAATAACTTTCAAAAACATTAAATTTAAATAATTATCTATAAAATTTTAATTTTCAATGTTACTTAAAAATATTTTAATGAAAATATATTAAAAATATTTAATAAACATTTTTCATACTAAAGTAAGATCAACATATTAAAAAAATGTGTAAATTAATATTTTTAATAAAATTAATTAATTTTTTAATTATTGTCAAATAAAAAATATTCTATCAAAATTAAGATGGATGAAATATTATTTTTATATACGTGTGATGTTTTTATTTGATTTAAGAGCATATTTTTATTTTTAGAATTATAACCGAAAGTATATATCAAAATTGAGATCACTCAATGAGCTTGCAAGCTGGATTTTGTGATTGTTATATATATCCAATCAGTCCCGCAATTATTATATATATTGTCCCAAATACAATAAAAAATATTGATTGATAAAGACTGCTAGCTATGCACAATAATTATACAAATTCCTAGGATCTCCTTATCAAAAATAAAATAAAATAAAACTCACTCGTTTATTTCTTTTGGAAAGTTTTCAATGGATTTAAACACTTTTCTTTCAATTTCATCATAAAAATAAGCATGTACCAAAATATAATGTATGTAGGTTAAATTCATAACCTCATATGTAATTTCAAAAATAATTAAAGTTCAAAGAAATTGCTACAAATTAAATTTATGGCTATAAAAAAAATTGGTGGAGAATTGGGAGCAGTAATTCTTTATATAATTTTAACCAATTGAATTCATGCCAGAAATAGGATGGATAAATTACCAACAATGTAATTATTCTCTTCATCTCAATTTAATAAATATAATTTTTTTGTTTATCTTAAATTATAATTTATTTGTCATTTTAATTATTTAATTAATGTATTAAATATTTAATATTATTTATTGAAAATATTTAATAAATATATCTCATGTTAAAATAAATAAAAGATATAAAAAATTACATTTCCAACAAAATAATTAATTATTAATTATTTTAAAATGAAAAATATATCTATGAATCGGAAGAGTCATATTTTAAATGGAATTTACTTAGAGCATATACATGTTTTTGCAAAAACCGTTAATTAATGAATTATACATTTCAATAATTGATTAAATTTGCGTCTGTCTTACAATATATATAAAATTAAAAAAAAATGTAATTTCTGACAATTAATTCCCATCAAATAATGTATAATTAATGAGGAAAATCCCAAAAATCTGATGGGTTTGTAGTTGTATCGACGTATTAGGAAATGTCTTATAATGTTATGGAAAGAAATCAATAAACTTGCCTAATAAAAGTATAAATTACAAAGAGACTGTGGTTCCAAATATAGATAACAGTACCACTTATTCATGGAATTGGAAGCAGCGAACAATCTAAATATAGTCTGTAAATGTCACTGATTTTTAATATATGTTTATATCAATGCATTTTTGTCGGTCCACATTAGCTTGCCAATGTAAAGTTTTTCTTTTTCAATTTTTGAGATTATCAGATGATTGATATATAATATAGTTTTTTAATACATAAGTATATCAATTATCCTTCTCTCTCAATTAAATAATAAATATGATGTTCAATTTTTAAAAATAGAAAAAACAGATTAAGAAATTACATGCATATATTAGAGGAAATACATATACTTTTTTTTGAGAAGTATTATAATTAATTAATTAAAAAGGTGAAAAACATATTTATAAGTTATCTACTCATACATTTAGTTTGATTGTTCTCGTCTAAATCTCGAGTTCAAGTTTTAAGCGTCTTATTTCTCTTATATGTAATTAATAAAAAAAACTGGTAAATATGTGAAAAAAATCCCTCAAACAAAAATTAGAGAAAAAAAAAATACTCAACATATATATGGCTGATTTGCTTAAAAATGAAACCCGCATTATAATATGGCTAATCAACCTTATTATAAATTTAGGGACTTTATAATGAGTATATATGCATTTTCTTAAGTGACATATCCCAAATTCCTAGTCTACTTCAGTTTTTTCCCCTCTCTTTCGCCATTTAAAATCCATTGGTTAATTTTTGCTCTTAATTTGTATAAAATTAAGCTTCATTTTACCCATTCATTTTATTCTATTTATTTTTACTAAATTCATCTCCAACATCAATAAGCTGAATTTATGAGTTTTTATGCTCTTCAGCATACTTATTTTTTAAAAAAATTTAGAATTTTCTATGGTTCAACTTTTAGGAGGATTAATATCATTCGTTTTCAGTTATTAATTAAAGTTAGAATTAAAAAACTAAACTGCAATTAATTGTTCAAGAGATTTTTTGAAGGAAAAAGGGGGAAAAAAAGCTTTGCAATTGTGATAAAATGGTAATATTGTTCGAACTGCCCGTAAAGATACAATTTTGTTCAATTTAATTGTTTCTAAGTTTCACTGTCCTCGTTCTTCTATCCGGCTCAGCTCTAAAAAAATAATTAAAAAAAATATGATTTTTGTTTTCCTTTTAAGCAAAAAAAAGTAGAAAAAAATGTGATTTATATCTTTAGTTTTAAATTAAATTTTTATATTAATTTACAACATTTAAAATTAACTCATTTTACTTTAAAATAATTTCTATAGTATATTCCTTTAATTTTTTTTTTCCTCATAATCAAAAACATTTTATAGGGAATTTTACAAAAATAACTTTAACAATGAAAAACTATAAATATACTGTGTAAATAAAAAATTACAAAAATACTATAAGAGTAAAACTTTCTATAATGGTTTATTTTTTATATATTTTTTATTTATGTATAGTACATGTTGAATATATTTTAGTATATTTTTTATATCATAAAAATATAAAAATATAATATTTTTATAAATTGAAAGATGTAAAATTATAAAAAAAAATAAAGAAATCTTTTGTCTTTTTCCATTAAAATTTTTAAATTTTATTTTATAAAGATAATAGTTTTAAACTTTTGATTTTGTTCCGGTAAAATCATTGAGACTATTTTATGTCAATCGAAATATAACATAATAATAAAATATTGTCGCGTGGTAAAATATTTTAAATTTACTAAAAATGTGATTTTAAATCTACTAAAAAAAATAAAAATTAAGGCAGAAGCGAATATTTTTTTAGTTATATAGCAACACGTGGATATTACATTACATTATAATTGCTGAAAAATAATATAAATGATTTTAATGGAGCAAAATTAAAATTTTAAGAATTTTATCACAAGAGCGAAAGATAAGAGATAATTAGTGTAATAAACCTAAAAATAAAGCACAATAAAAATGAAATGTGGAAGGAAAATTTGTATTTTATGTATTTTCTTTTTATTATAATCCTTAATGTTGTGATGCCATTTGATATTGTCATTATCTAATAAGGGCTTAAAAATTTTAAAAAAAATCAAAAGTTTATTTGTTTCTTCAATTTCGTTCAAATTTTTTATTTTATCAAATTTATCCTAATTTATAAATTTGATTGCAATTATGTTTAATTGAGATAAATTAGTTAAACCTAAAATAACAAAAAAAAAAAGATATTGTATTTACGGTGAAAAGAAAATTTTCTTTTCTTTTCTTTTTCTTTTACCTCCATCCACCTTTTAACATTCTTTATCCTTTATATATCACTGGCATTGATTTAAGTTCCATAAAATTATGAATTACTTATTCAATACTACATTAAATTAATTTTTGGGTTAAAAAAAGAAATATATATATTTTTAATTTCGAGGTGGGAATTACAATATAAAGAATAAAAAATAATAATTTTTTAAAATCAAAAGAGGCAAAGAGAGAAATGAAAAGAATAAAAATTAATTTTAAGTGAAAATTATGGTGTAAAAAAGAGAATAATATAGTTATTTTATTTTAATTATGAATATAATTAATTTTATTTTTATTATTTCTCTTAAGTTAGACATAAAATAAAATTAACAAAAATAAAAAATTTGGATGAAACTGAAAAAAAAAAAGAATAGTTTTCTTTTTTAATAACAATTAGGCCATCCAATGATATATTACCTGCTATCACAGGTTAACAAGAGCTTATAATATAATGTTGGGATTGGGATTTTTAGAATTTCCCAAATTAAAAGTGATGGCAGCAGGCAAAGCTGTCCTTCATTTATAATTTTTTATTATTTATATATATATATATATATTTTTTTTTCTTTTAATCTCTCACTTTGAGGAAATTAAAAATAAAAAAGAATAATTGAAAAGTATCTTTGTCTCAAACTTTTTTTTAAAAATACTAATAATAAAAACATTATCTTAAAATAGCATTTTGTTATTATTAATTATTAATTTCTAATCCTCGCTCATAGAGAAAAGGTACGTAAACTTAGTTATTATTATTATTATTATCATTGTTTTTTTTTATAAAAAAAAGTTCAAACCTTGAATATTAATTTTTAATATTCGAACCCTTAACTTCTCAATTAAGAGTATAATTAGATGGAACTGTCCAACTAGTTTTATTATTATCATTATTATTATTATAACATTGATGCCTTAAAAATAAAAATTAATAAAGCTGATAGGGACATTTATAAAAATAATAAATACAAACACAAACTGTAGCTATCCATTCCTTTAATAAACCTTTGTCTTGGTTAGGAATTATTATACACAATAATTATAAGTATTATATAAAGAAAAAAAAAAATTCAAATATTCAATTGCATGTGTCTGTCTGCATTGAGGGCACATGCCATACACCTTCCTTTTTATTTTTATTTTTTTTAAAGTTTTTATTCTGATGATTGTCTTACAACTCCTTTCTCTTTCTTTTCTATAGACTTTTTTTTCTCCATTTGATTTAGTAATTTTTCTTGTTTTTATAACAAGAGATTATAAATTTTGCCAAAATTATATCTCATTAAATTCTAATAAAACTATTTTTAATATTATATAAATCAGTATTTTATTTATATTTCGATATATTTAATTATTTATATATATGAATGTCATCATCTGTCAAATCTTATCATGAAAATAATGAAAGTTTAATAAGGATTTTCGGGTCCTGCTATTGATATTATTTAAAAGTCACTTTCATTTTCAACTGTTCATTATCAATAAATTTGGTAGAAAGAATAGGGGAAAAAAATAAAAGAAGAAAAATCTAAAATCATGTGGCCAAAGTTCCTCTAATCTTAGCTAAAATAGCTAATGTAAATTCTCATTGTTTGTTTATAAATCACAGTTTCTTCTGATATAAAGATGTAATAAATGGGATCCATTTTTCTTTATCCAAACTAATTCTTATTCAGTTTAAAAAAAAACTAATTCTTATTCATTTAGTTTTAGTTTATTAATTATTTTAATTAGTTAATATGATAAATTTATATTATATTCACGTTTAATATTAATTATTAAATATATCTCATTTTAAAAAATAATATAATAAGAAAAATAAAAATAAAATTATATTTTTAATAAAAATAATTATTTTTTAATTGTTATATAAAAAATGTATTTATCAATTTGATAGAGAGAAAGTATCATATTAATAATCCTATAGTTTAGTATAATTAACATAATCTACATGTTTTGAATTTTTGTAACTCAAAGTGAATATATTCTTTAATAAGAAAAGGGAGAACATATTCTATTAAAACTCAAATTTGCATTTTTTTTTATTAAAAAATATTAAATTTCATTTTTTAATCTCTTATTTTATATTATTTTAGTACTCTTTTTTAGAATAAATGGGAGGCAGACAAGGTGTTTTACGTATATATACCATCTAAGGATGATAATGTAATTATGTAGATAAATAAAAAATTCCCTAGTTGATTATTATTAATCTTTAAATTAGATATTTATTATTATTTATTATTGTTATTGCACAAAGAAACTTTACTATTGTAAAATTTATATTTGTTTTATAATTTATTAAAAAATAATTTTCCCATCCATTTTTACATTATTTATCAAATTTTAAAATTTTATTAGATTTTTTTACTTCATTTAAATTCAAGGTTAAATATTTTTCATGATTTAAGTTAATTATCTATCATTTTTTTAATTATGAGTATTTTAAATTAAAATTTTTAGATATTGATCGTTATATTTTATGTAGGCGTATTATGTAATTAAAAAAAAATTACAATTGTCTAAAAACCAAAATTGCAGCAGTCTTCAATTTTTGTGTTTTAATTTCAGTAATTTATTTTATTTTTAATTGATTTTCATTTAAAAATAACATTGTGATTGATATATCTTGGTCTACTATTTTTTTGTTATTTATTTAATTTTACTTATATTTTCTTAATATGATAAGATTAAATAGGCATGAAAAATCAAATTAGAGTGTCAAAAATTATTAAAGTGAAAATTGATAGAGCAAACTGAGTAATCATGTCGAATACATGATATTACACATGTATTAAATTTATAATTATATAATAATAGCATTATTTTAGAAAATAGAATAATTTTAATTAACATTAATTAATTGTGAAAATGAAGGAGGAGGAAAAAGTGAAAAAAAAAAAGAGAGAAAAATTAGGGTAAGAAGGCATTATATTAGTGAAGAATATATAGTAGATTAAGAAGTGAAGAGGTGAGGTTGGTGAGAGGTATTATCGTACCCAAAAAGTAAACACTAAAAATATGGAGTTTAGGGCCCTTTGTGGACCAATCTCTGCCTCTCTATGCTTTGGCAACTTTTATTGTCCTTCACACACTACTTACTTATAAAATTTGTAGAAATAATGAAAAATAATGATAATCACTCATGAAATTGATATTTCTCTAATAACTATCAACCCAAATTTTTTATTTTTTAATATAATTAAAAAATCTAGACATATATGATAATTTAAAAATATTAAATTATTATATAATACAATTTATGAAACTAAATTACAATGTATATATATATATATATTTTCTCATTTTAAATTTATTAGTTCTAACACTAAATGCGTTTTTAAAAACTATAATATCTCCAATTTGAATTTAATATTATAATAAAACTAGGAATTCAAAAATATTTTAAAAATAAAAATATTTTTAATTTTCAATTTCAAAATACATCACTTTCAAAAATAATTTTAAAAAATAAATATATATGCACATATACATTTAATATATCAAAAATATAATCACCTTCAGAGGTGTACATCTAGTATACTAAAATTATGCAAAAATTATTGGATTTTTAAAAAAAAAATGATATATAATATAAATTTTTTCTAAAAAAAATATAATTATATAATTTTTGAAAATATATAATTATATTAATAAAAGAGAATTTTATAAGTTTTCTAAAAATGATTCATACTTTGACTCATTCACATGAGAGAAATACATGCTACTTATGCATTATGAGTAGTCGAAAATAGTAAGTAATATTGTAAATAGCAAAACCTTTTTTTTTTTTTGCCAACAAATAAGAAAACTTGGCAGTAAGAAGAGAAATGGCGAATAGAAATGCATTTATTTGGTAGTAATAGGAAGTGGGAAAGCTACCTGTGTCTGAAACCTTCAATTGTACAAATTCATAGACAACTGAAATAGTACTCAATAATATAACAGAAAAAAGCCTAAAATCACTCCAATAAACTCCTTGTTAACTGTTTGTTAGTTTACATCCAACACTTCTGCTCTGTACAGTACACTACTCCCTTTTTTCCTTCATAAATGCTCCTTTCAACTCCATTCACCATTTTTTTTTATTTCATTTGAAAATTTTCACTTCAATTTGATTTCACTGCTACTAACAGTACATCAGACATACATGTATTCAAGTTTAATTTTAAAAACAAAATTTAATGACATTCCATAAATGTAATCAAAATAATGGTTTTCTTATCAACAATTGTTATAAGAATAATTTTCAAAAAAGGCAAAGCTTAGAAGTGGCAAATAGTGGAGAAGCAACCTCATGCTTTACACGGCAAATAGTTTTTCTGAATCACCACGATCAAACAGAAATACTATGGACTTAGAATGCAAAACCATACACCAAATATTTCAATGAAGTCTCTTTGAAAAAAAAAAAGAACCATTCTATTCTACAAATTGGAGGACAAAAACTAATGAAAACTACCAATGTGCTTTTGGTTCTTGTATACACAATGAGATTATCAAAGAAAAAAAAAACACTGATGAAAACCTCAAAAAAAAGACTGCCGCTTGTGGATTTCAGAATTGCTGAATATCCTAAATCACTACTTTTTTCTCCAGTTTCTTTCCATTGGAATTTCAGGCCATTTTCTGATACAATTGCCATTTTACTAAACATAACATAAAGTAAAGATGAATATGCTGCATGCCCTGGATTTACAGGATAGATATTTTATTGTATAGCAGATTTAGAGAGTCAAATAGATTATATACAAGATATATACATTAAGCATTCAAGTCATAATCCATGCTTCTATTCCAGGACACCAAAGGTAAATAACAAGTTCCCAGTGACTGCACTCAAAAATCAAAATATTTGGGAAAACTAAAAATCTAATGACCATGCTATTCCTACTAATATATATATATATATATATATATATATATCAAGACTGCAGAACAAATAAATATTGCTAAAAACCTAAAAATATAAGGAAAATGGGCTCCCAAACATCATGATGGAGAGTAAACATATTAAAAAATCAGACAATCAAACAAAATTTGTTTCTTCTTATTATTTACCTTTTCCCATGGACCCCCCTCTCTGATTACGGAAATGACTCAGAAGCTGCTGTGCCTGCAATGCATAACACATGCAAAACAAATCATATATGATTGAACATATTACAATTTTTGCAATACATCTATCTAGTAGAAATTTTAAAAAAAAAATGTAATAGCTATGGCCCATTTCCCAAGAAATACAAGTTATGCCATTACATTTTCAGCCCAGTGCTCAGTGTTCAACATAACTCGCAGCATTTTGTTAAAAGATCAGATAAGGGTCAAAATCATACCTTCTCTTTTGCCCTCAGCGTGCCAAATTGAGACAAGGCGACAAGCGGAGGAACTGCTCCTTCTTGCAAAACAAGGGTACAAAACTTGGGACTGTTAAGGCACAGTTGCAGCAATACAGAGGCGGCGTTTTCCTTCCCCCTCTGAGATCCTGATTCAACAATCTCAACCAGTGAAGGGATACCTCCAGCATGCACAATTGCTAAGCGCCCTTCCCCAATTGTTGACAAATTTGCAAGAAGAGCAACTGCCTTGTCAACCATTCCAGTAGAAGGATCCATCAACTTAACAAGATACCTTACAGCTCCAGCTTGAACTATACGGGCCTTGTTTTCATGAAGAATTGAAAGGTTAAACAAAGCAGTAGCAGCATCCTTTTTCCCTCTTAAAGTCCCAGAGGCTAGAAGACCCACCAAGGCTTTGACTGCACCAGAACGGCCAATTTTTCCCCTGTATTCTTCTAAAATAGAGAGACTAAATAGGGTTGCTGCAGAGTTCTCTTTGGCTCCATCATTTCCTGATTTTAGAACATGAATAAGTGGTTCTATTGCTCCTGCTTCTGCAATCATGGCTTTAATTTCTTCATTGATTGATAGGTTCAACAGAGCTGTGACAGCATGCTCCTGAGTTGGCTTGACTTCTGATTGTAGTAGTGAAAGCAATGGTGCGATAGCACCACAGTGGCCTATAATGATGCGATTCTCCATTTTGTCTCTTGCAAGAAGCCGTAATTCTGCTGCAGCAGAAGTCTGCAATTCATTTGATTGGCTTTTGAGATCTTCAATCAAATTCTTGACATGAGAAGTTGCAGTTAGGTCACCAGAACCTATGTCCAAAAGGGGTGCAGACTGCGTTCTGCTGTGGATATGGTTTACATTGCCTTCCTCACCTGTTTTTGTTTTAGGCTTGGAGAATTGGTTTCCAGAAAACCCAGGAGAAAATCCTAGTTCTTTATTTGGCACAGGAGCAGGACATTCAGATGCGATCACTCTTGATATGCTGCTTACTTTTTCATGCTTGTTGTATGTCGTTAATACCTCATTTGATACTGGAGGCACATACTCAATACTGGATATGGCACTTGAGGCTGATTCACTTCTACTGTGAATATATGACAGTTCATGGGATGGGCATTCAAAGCTTTCAGTTTTCCTGGTATGATAACTTTCAGGTTCTTCTCCACTTGACTTAGATGAGAAATGAACCTTGTGCTTCTCAAATCCATTTACAACTTCAAGAGACGATTTTGATGTAGAATTGCTACTATGTAGAGAGCTATGGAAACTATCAGATGGACTTGGAGCTGAGGTAAGATTAGTTGGCTTAGAGCTACTAGAAATTCTTATATGGTTTTCTTCACACCAATTTGCTATCATAGCTTTTACAGTGTAATTGGGAATGAGATTTGTGTGAGAAAGTGTTTGACGGGTCTTTGGGCAAATGGTCAACCCATGATCAAGCCATTTCTGAATGGAAGCCCTCTCATAAGTTTGACCAGAAGCCACAATCACAGGATCCAACATGAGGTCCAATGATAAAGGACAACGGAAGTATGAAGGAATTGCAACCCCTCTCTCTGGATCAAAGCGCTCAGTTTTAAGCAAGCAATTACGTATTTCAGAGAAGAGATCCACAATTTGGTTTATTCGACCTAAGTCCCCTTTTGCTTTATTGACTTGAATATTCACTCTCTCCTTTTCCACAGCCACACTTTCTTTCAAGAATTCGCGATCTGACGTCAAACTTAGCAACTCAATAATTTTCATAATGTGATCAATACAAGGAACAACACCTTCTCTTTTACTTCTTACAGCCTCCTCTATATGTTCTGTTATCATTTCCTGTTTCAAACATTGAAGCTCCTGCATGCAGTGCTGAAAATATTCCACCAGGACGGAGTCACCCACTAAGTCAAGTAAACCACTAAGCAATGGTACTTGTGCAAATCCAGGATTAAACTACACTAGAAAGAAAATAGGAAAATCCAACTTTGTACATACCTGAATGCTAGTTAAACTTGAAGTGGATGTAGACGATCGCAACAATCTAGATAATAAGTAACAAATATCTAGTGCAGAGGTTTGAATTTTCATAAAGAGGGCTTCACTCTGCCAAACCTGTACATTTAGAAAAAGAAATGTGACTTAGATCTTCAATTTGTTCAAAAATTGCCATTAGACAAGAAAAGAAACAGATCTTCTCTCAGCTTCTGGTTTCATTTGCTCCTACAAGCAAAGAATTGAGGAATTCATAAAAAACGCTCCATTAGTATGGGATAACAAAGAAATATTAAAATACAAACTAGCACATGCTAATGGAACCATGCTACTGTAAATAAATAGACCTTCAAGCACCTATGGAACTTCATTGTGAAAGAACCAGAAAGAAAAAAAAGGCTTTTCTTTGTGTGTGTGTGTGTGTCTGTCTGTGATGGAGGGGATGTTGGTGCTCTTTTAAAAACACTTCACCACAAAACATCCTAATTAAAGAATTACTTACACTACAAATCTTGCTCATCTTTGGATACCAGTTCTCCATAAATTCCCGAGCCTCATTAACAGCCAAATCAAGTTCTTCACATTCTTTATATAGTGTTTCATCCGAAGATATTCTGTGATCAACAATTTCATCAAGTACTGGTTTCAAATGCTTTAATACAGCGACCATGTTTCTGTAATCCTTTTGAATAGGCATAGGTTTCCTGTTCTGGCATGAAACTAGAAGGATGAATCGAGAAATACTGTTGATAAGGCATCTTACTGGTGGTGCGTCCATGAGACCTGTTTAGAACAGAAACAAAACATACAATGCAAGTTATAATTTGAACATATAGGCAAAAACAATTTTCAATTGCAAGACTCCTCTCGTCAAAAATAATATTTTTATCACAACAAAAGCAGGTTCATTATTCTAGAGACACTCGGGCAATTTATTGCCAGTTGCAATAATAAAATTTCACAATGCTTTCTCATGTCAAGATAAGTCTGTTTTATCTCCAAAGACTGGTAAAAAGTTTATCTAAAAGACTCTTCATATGCATAAAGCCCTCATCAAACAGTTAATCACTTTTATTTGCAGATATGCAATGTGAATTAAGGTCAGATGAATGAATTAGCATAGAAACAATAATGATGTTCATATATAGACACAGCTAATATTTGATTGCTGCTTCAACAATTAAAAAAAATCAGGAATTGAAAAGAAGATTCGTGTTAGAAGTTTTTTGCTCATGGGAGTTTGGAAATATAGTTGGAGCATTGCTGAAAATACTGATGAATGGCAGAAGGCAGACACCCTGACATGATACAAAGTGTCAAGCGAAAAATAAAACAATCAGAGTCTTCTGTCTCAGCAGCATAGATAGTTTAATGGAGCTAAAAGTTTCTGGACAACGGAGAAGAAATGCTGGCTCCTAAGAATACGCTTGAATGATCATAAATCGCCAATTTAGAATATTTGAGAGCCTAATCAATTTAACATATTCTGGCAGCAACACCTGCAGGCACAGAGTCAGCAAGCCAGTAAATCTATGCAACAGCAGACAAATGATGCTTGTCTACAGATCAATGAGCTGTCGTCACTGCTAGTAGCACAAAAATAACTTGTCCCACTCTTAGTTGTCTCTTTCTCCACTTTATGTAAGAGTAGCTGCCCCAGGCACCTCAAGAAAAGATTCAAAATTTCAAATCACTCAGCGACATCAAGGAAGATTATCATTGAACACAAGGGAGAGTTCTCCTGACCTCATTGCCAAGGAAATTATCTAGGGTAAGCATGTCATGCTTTCCCACATGCATCACAAACCACAGGTCATTGTGCATCTAATTCTACTCCAAAACAGATACCATGAGACTCAGAGCCTTGCCAGTTGCCACAAAAAGTAGTACAATGAAAATTATGTCGTTCACATTTAACTTTGCACTTCGACATAAATTAAACCTTGTCTGAAAATTTCTCATGGCTCGTTAGAAAGCAACCTATCTATTTATCCCCGGTTGCTTTTCTTTTTCCAAATTCCAAGAACAGCTAATTCTCGAGTTCTTTTTTCTTTTCATGATCAGATGGTCATTTTTTTTTTTGGCTGTTCCAGGTTTATCAAAAATAAAACAGGAGAGATAAATATTCCGGAAACTGAGAATCCCTACTCAACGTTTTAGGGTAAAAACTTTTCCCCCACGCATTTGGTTACTCAGAAAAACCTAAAAAGGAAAAAAGAAATACAAATCTTTGATAATTGGAAATTTTGAGCAAATTACACATAGAAACTGCACTTCTTAGAATCTGATACCACCGTGCAACCTAGTACAACAGGATCCACATTTACTTTTGGAAACCAAAATCACCAGAGATCCAAAATTACATTTTTCTTCCCTGATAAATGGCTTGCAAATTCACTGAACACAACCAGTTTTTTAATAGCATTACTATGAAATCAAACCCTTAGGAAAATTTGATCTTTAAAAAAAATTCTAGTTTTCTACAAATATCACAATCCCATTTGCCCAGAGCAGTTACAGAACTTGAAACCAAATAGCAAAGGATAAACGCATCAACCCATCAAAAACCAACATCTTCCCAACAGAGTATGACATAAAACAAACATAAATTGAATGAAAAAAGCTAACATTCCATGAATAAAGAAAACAAGAAACTTGCAAAAAAAAATACCTCGCTGAATATGCTTGGCTCAGGTCGGCAAGTTAAAGAAAACACAGATCTTGATGATCATTAACATATAAGTTGTGCAGAACTGACGAAAGATTTGTCCTTTAAGTACAGAAAATTAGAAATTGTGACACTGTTTTGATCACATAGCTGCATAAGAGACAGAGAGTAAAAGAGCTTAAAAATAACTACGAACAAAACTAAGAGAAAATAAAAGAGAGGGTGAATATGGCAGGACCCTTTTTAGGTTTTTTTTGCAGATTTGTTGATTTTTGTGGAAGAGAAAACAAGAATAATTAAGAATCATGATGAACAACATTAAATTGGAATAAAAGGTTAGAAATATAATCAATGACTAGAAATTGTATACATACCCATAAAGGAACTTTATTATTAAAAAAAAACTTTATTATTCTGATTACTATAATATATATATATATATATATACACACACATATATAAATATATATAGAGAGGTGAAACTCGAATATTAATGAAAGGGGACAAAATTTTTAAATAAAAAAATTATATATGAATTTATATTTAATTTTTATTTTTATATTAAAATAATATAAATAATTAGTATTAATATTTATATTTTATTTTATTTTTATATTAAATAATAAAATAATAAAATTTTTATTATTTTGATTTCAATATTTAAATTTTATTTTTAAAAATTATATCATATGTATTATTTTTTTTAAATAATATTTATATATATTTTGAAATATTTTTAAAAAAATATTTAAATTAATTATTTTTAATAAATTTATATAATAAAATATTTTTTATAAAATAATTAACTTAATCATAAAACTTTAAACCCAAATTATAATTAAATTATAAAATAATTAACCTAATAATAAAATCTCAAATTCTCAATTCATATCATAGTCAAATTATAAAATTATTAACCTAATAATCAAATTTTAAATTTCAATTCATAATCATATTTTAAAATAATTACTCTAATCATTAAAATTAATAAATTAAACTTTAAATTAAAAAATAATTATAAATAATTATAATATTATCAAAACAATAAATTAAAAACTAATTTTAAATTTTAAAATAATTAATATCTAAAAATTAATCTTAAAAAATATACATACACACACAAATATATATAAATACTATATATTATGTTATAAATTAAATTTATATTACTTAAGCATTATTAATTTTATGTATAAATAAATATATATATATACATGTATATGTATGTATATATATATGAATCAAGGAGATAATTATATAAGTATTATTAATTTTATGTATATATAAATATACATATATATATATATATATGCATACGAAGGAAGGGAACTAAAGGGGGACAATTATATAAATAGAGCCAGAGCATCTAATTAATTAATAATGGACAAGAGTAGAGTATTAACTAAGCAATATGATATAAATTTATTGATTCATTACACCTCCAACCAAGCAAGATTCTTGTTCCCTTCCTGCCTTCATTATCTTTCACTACTCTTTCTTAATCATTATGAATTAATGGTATATTCCATCAGTTTCAAATTAATAAATATTTTTTCTTTATTTTATAAAAATTTTAAAAAATATTTATTTTTATTAAAAAATAAATTTATATATATTTTTATATTACATTCTTATTTTAATATATAATACATTTATTAAATATTTTTAATAATTAATTTTAAATATAAATATAATACATTAAGTGAATTATTATTTAGAACGATTAAAAAAAGTGTTTATCAATTTAAGACATATAAAATATTTATTTATTATATAGCTCTCAATATTATTGGTGCTATATTAATTTCTATTAACCATTATATATGAAAATAATACATTTTGAAAAACCTATTATAATTACAATAATGTTACAATTAGTTGATTAATTGAATTATTATTAAAAAATAAATAGTATTTTCTATATACAATTTGAATTCATTTAAAATAATTAATACTCTAATAATATTGAGTGAAGTGGCTACAAGTTTCCTCATGAGTATTCTTCCATATTGTGTGCGTGCTATGGTCCATAACATGTTTCCCTTTCATAGAGCGGTTGCATGATAAAAGCTCTTCAATTATTATAGTCTCACTAATTATTATCTTTCCTTATTCAATATATTTTCCTCTTTTCGAATTAATAAACATATTTTATAATAATAAAAACAATTATTTTTATTAATTATATATTTTGATTATTTATTTAATATTTTTAATAAATAATATTAAATATCATTATAACAATGATTTAATATATTAACTAATATATATAATGGTAAAAAAGTTATAAGTTGAAATAAATGAAAAATAAAAAATATATGTCTATCAATTTGAGATTAAATGAGCTATAATTATTAGACTGTTTGTATATCAATTTACATGTTAGTTAATTTTTTTTATTTAATGCTTTAATTATATTTGGAATTCTATATTTTTTAATTTTAAAAATTTTATAGATATTAATTTGAAATTAAATTATAATTTATAAAAAAATATATTTTACAAATTAAATTAACTTATGAAATTTATATTTTTCCCCACCATTCATTGAATTATTTTAAATTGACAGGCTAAAATTATCTTAATAAAAGGTGGTGTTGGTATACACATATAGAGAGAGAGAGAGAGAGAGAGAGAGAGAGAGAGAGAGAGAGTAAAGGTTTTAGTTGGGAAAATAAAATAAAAGAAGTGACACATCAACAATAAAATTAAAGGTTGAAGTCAGCCAAAATGCCCCCTTACAATAAGCTAACCTACTTACCTAATTATTTTCCATTTTCATGGGTGAAAAAGCCTTATATATATATGCATATATGTATGTGTATACATATCTCTAATCATGAAATTGTCAACATTATCTCTAAATTTTCATTCATATTCATATTGTTAAAATAAATTAATTTTTTTTTTCAATGAGGTCAATTTTATTTTCAAATCATTTAATTTATTTTTTATATATTGGATTAATGTTTAATTAATTATATTATATATAGAAAAAAAAGAAATATTAATTGTAGAACTACATATGAAAATATAACTTTACGTTATTACATCAAAGACTTAGGTAAAAAAATAATTCAAAATTGATCTTGCTGAAATTAAATTAGAATTCAATGATTATATATACAAAACAAATAATAAATAAATTCAATTAATGAAGTTAGTTGATCAAATAATTAATAATTACAATATACAATAATTTTAAAGTTTATAATTAATATCCTTTTTGTCCCTTTCCTCATCCTTCGGACGAAAAAAGATAAATAAATATCAGCAAAATATTAAAACATGCTCACCTCCACTAAGGTCTAATCTATTATTATGAATTATGAAACTTTCTCATATTTATTTATATAAATAAATCAAATATATACATATTAATAAAACTTTTTAATTTATGGATGATTTTCAAAATTAAAAAAATTTGAGTTTATTAGTAAAATCAAATAAAAAAAATAGAAAAAAAACAACTATATATATTTATACGTGTTATTTGGCGTATACGCCACATCTCCTATTTCAAAGGGACAAGATTCATTAAGGATTGGTTCCCCGCAAGGGAATGGGACTTTGGGAGAAGACGTTTATGACCCCAAAGCTTTTGGAGTTTCAGGGAACTCTTCCTCTCCATATTTTATTAATTGATAAAATATTTTAACTATATCAAATTTAATTTTGATTAGTCTTCTTATATAGTATATATTATTTTCAAGAAAACAATTTAAATAAACTGAAAAAATATATAAGATAAGAATTGTTATTTTTTTATTAATTATGTATAGAAAAAAAAAGAAATACTTAAAACGTATAAATTATAAGAAGAAGAAGGGGGTAAAATTTGGCACACCATCATTATTAAAGCTGAGAACACACATGTGATGTGCCCTTTCCTTGCTTCCTTGCTTGCTCTGCCCCTCCACGTCCTACATTGTCCTTTCTTCTCAACCCCAGCTTGCAAATAGACTTTGAAATTCTTTTTTTTTTTTCTTTAAGAAAAATTATGCAATTTATGTCTCAACTTTTCAATGTTTTTTTAAATTTATTTTTAATGTCTCATTTTTTTTTCTTTTTTCCATAATTGAAATAAATAATAATCTCAATATATATGTTTAATTGGTCCTAATTATGATTGCACAAATTATATATATATAATTACAAAAGCTAAATAAAAAATTATATAAAATAAATGAGTTAACAATAAATCTATGATATACTTCACCCCTCCTAAATTAATATTATTAGTTTATGATAAAAAAATTATTATTATTATTTTGATAAAGTAATTAATATAATAAAATTCTATTAATATTACTTATTAAACGCATCCCATATTAAATTAAGAATATAAAAAAATATATATACAAATTTATATTTTTAATATAAAAATAATTAATTTTTCTTAATAATTATAAAACATCTATTGATTTAAGACGAACTGAATAATAAGTAACATTTCGCCGTGTGTGTATATATATATATATATATATATATAAATTAAATCCAAACCTAATCCTTGTACAGTGTTAGATGTGACTGCTGTTGTTCCCGCCACTCATGCCATACTAACCAAACACGACGACGCGAAGATATAACAATACATTTCCAAGTTATTTGGAATCTATTTTCAGGAAAATAATCTCAGAAGAAAATATTACATTCTGGCTGCTAAATGCCACAGTACATAATAGGTCAATTGGAAAACAAAAACTCCATTGTGTTTCCTTCTTTATAAGAAATGTTCGGAAACCAAACACAAATATAAACAGTGTAGAAATGACACTATCCAGTCTCTGAAGGCATCAATGCGGTTCAGCTCTAAATGGTATCTTCCTTGCATATCAGTATGCCGTCAAAATATCAAAAGAAAAGGTCTCAACTAGAATTCAAACAGAGTCTGCATGCTCCCCTGCTTCTGTCATGACAACCTACTTGCATCTTTACACTTCATATGTCCCAATTTTATCGTATAAAACAAGCTCATAAGCGTATAACGTATGATCGATGAAATTTTTTGCAAACCAAATAATAGATATAATACGACCAAGATCACTTTTCAAACAGCATAAAGCCTTATAACCTCGTTTATTTGTGCTTGGCAAACGGGGCAAACACCTTTCTTGGCATTGATCTCACACAAACAAGCCATGCAACCAGCCATGTGACCACAGGGAATCCATGCACCTTCTATAGGAGCTTCCCAACATATTATACATGAGGAAGAGTCACCTCCATCTTTTGCATCACTTTTAAAGGAAGCACTATGCTCTGCAGGTGCAACAAACAAATCCACTGGACCAAAATCAATCATCGGATAGTGTATTGGTCCTTCATCAAAAGCCTCATCAGGGACTGGGGGAGCCGATGGAGCTGATGAACTGGAGGCAGCGATATAAGTTGTTCAAACAACAGGAGAAGTATTATCATTGGATTCTAGAAGACCTTGATTGCCAATAGACCCAGAAGTGGACACAACCCATCCATTGTAGTCTTCTTTTTCTTTCTTATTCATCCAACCACTGCTGGTTGCCTTTGAATTTGTTGGTACAACAGCTGTGCCGCATCCATTGTGACTCTCACCATTTGTAGAATTCTCCCAGCCATTTGCATTAATTGATTCAGACATCTGTTGAGTATTCAGAGGTGGCCTTTCCTCGGCCGCAGACTGAATGGATGCACTTAATGTCATTGCTAAGTCCAGAGCTTCTGTGGATGGTTCTTGTATAGTGCCAGGAAATGCAGCTTGAGTATCATGGTTAACTGGCAGAGGCATGACCTGAAACAAATAACAATGGAACATCACTTGGAGGTTGCAAGATACATAGTGAAACAAGAATGAAGTAAATGCCATTTGTTTGGGAAAGCACACTAATGGGATTAACATACAAAACCAACTTTTGCAACACTACAAAAATAATTGGCATTTGCGACGAAAATCTGCGACGGACATGTTTCCGTCGCAAATTTACTACGGATCTGCGACGGATTTGCAACGGAAGGACAAGTCAGAGGAATTTTGAGAAATTGGTCGCAAATCCGTTGCAAATCCGTCGCAGATCTGCGACGAAAATCATTCCGTCGCAAATAATCGTCGCAAAAGTTGGCGCGGAAACTTGGCGCGAGAGAGAAAACACTAAAAAAAAGCAGTTTGCAACGGAGATCTGCTACCGTCTATTGCCGTCGCAAATTTCACTATAAAAATATTCGGTATTTGCGACGAAAATCTGCGACGGACATGTTTCCGTCGCAAATTTGCTACGGATCTGCGATGGATTTGCGACGGAAGGACGAGTCAGAGGAATTTTAAGAAATTGGTCGCAAATCCGTCGCAGATCTGCGACGAAAATCATTCCGTCGCAAATAATCGTCGCAAAAGTTGGTGCGGAAACTTGGCGCGAGAGAGACCCGGGTATATTTTTTCGCAAAATTTTTTTCCGTCGCAGATTGGTTGTAGAAAATAATATTTATCTATCAATAGAATATAATATTAATAATTATTATATTAATTATATAATTAAATATTAATATATTTATTTATTTATTTTTTAATTAATATATTAATATCAATATAAATAAAATAAAATTTAATATTAAATAAAATTTAACTAATTAATCTAAATTAAAATTTTTTAATATTTTAAAAAAATATTAAAAATTACTATATTAATTTTTTTACTGAACCAAAAACAAGAAACCCTAAACTCACAACATTTCCATCGCAGCCACCTCTGACCTCTACTCTCAAACTTGCTCTCAAACTCTGAAGTCTAGACATCTTACAATCTCCAGCAGAACCAGAGAACCTCTCAAGTTCGACCAGAACAAGGGAAAGAAAGAACCAGAGAGGGGAACGAAAGAAAGAACCAGAGACAGGCGACGAGAACGAGCCGACAAGGGAGCTCCGACCACCGGCTCTGTCTCGCTCTCTGTATCTGTCTCTCTCTCTGTATCTGTCTCCCTCTGTTCACTCTCTGTCTCTGTCTCGCTCTCTATCTCAGGTTGAAAATCATGGCAGGCCGACGAGGGAGCTCCAACCACCAGTGAAAGAAAGAACCAGAGAACGAGCCGATCAGAACCAAAGAAAGAAAGAACCAGAGAGGGGAAGAATCAGAGAAAGAAAGAGCTGACCAGAGACGGGCGACGAGAACGAGCCGACGAGGGTGCTCTGACCACCGGCTCTGTCCCACACGACCATGGATCTGTCTCTGTCTCAGGTTGTTCATTTGTAAAATGGCTGGTATTTTTTTCATTTTCTTGTAATTGTGAGTGATATATGCGTTGATTGAGAATGACGTTTAGCGGGATATTTATCTTGTGCAAATGCTAGGTTTTATTTTGAATTTTTGATCATATATGTATTTCTTAGTTTGAATTAGGAGAGGGTCCAGAGGGATATTGCTAGGTTTATTGATATTTTTCATGCGGTTGTGTGCCAATTATTTGGGATAAGCTCAATGTTTGAGATTGTTGCAGGAAAGACAACATTTGTAAAGAGGCATTTGACCGGAGAGTTTGAGAAGAAATATGAACTTAAGTATTTAAGAAAATCAAAACAAAAGTTAATCATTTTTTTTTAACATTGGTGCTTGATTTTTCCTTTTTTTCTTTTGCATTATGTAGCAACAATTGGTGTGGAAGTTCATCCGTTGGATTTCTTTACAAACTGTGGACAAATTCGATTCTATTGCTGGGATACGGCTGGGCAGGAGAAATTTGGTGGTCTCAAAATGAACACATGTATATACTCCTAGTCAGGTCCGTGTTTCTTTAGTTTTATGTTTTTCCTTTTAGATCTTGCTTTGATTGGTATAATGCTGAGTAGTTCTTGATTTTGCAGTATTCATTTTGGTAGATAATTTTTTTTTTCAAATTTTGGTTGTTTCATTTTTTAGGTCTCTTTTTTTCTCGGAATTTTACCTGTAATTGCTGCTTTGATTTATTCTGAGTTCTTGGAGTATAAGAAAAATGCTGCCGCATCAAAAGCGTGAGTGTTTTAAATTTTGAATGTATCGCATTGTTAATTGTTATATTTATGCAGTTTGAAGCTTAATTGAAGTTGCTTTTATTGTCAGTAGGCACTCTGATATTGGTTTGGCTGAATTGGCAAATGACGCGGTGAAAGAAGATGATAGAGCTGTTTTGCTTGAAGGAGGAGGTCTTCAATCGGCTTCTCCTAAAGCTAAGAGTTCCCCTTCCTCATCTCCGATTTTCAGGTTTGCTGAAGCTGTCAATTCAATTTTATAAGTTCCCCTTACCTTTTGTCCACAAGTTCTCTGTACTAGCCTCAAGGTTCCAAATTTCTTCCTTTAGTAACTCCTCCTTAAAGGTACCTTGAGCTAGGTCTTTCAATTTCCACCATCTTATCCTTGGTTCCAATATTTTCTTATCATTCCTCCAGCTACTTTTATTCTTAACATCTAAAACCACAATACGATGTTGCGCCGCCAATGCTTCACCCGGAATGACCTTGCAATCCTTACACTTACTTTTGTCCCGTCTTCGAGTAAGTATGAAGTCTATTTGACTTTGGGTTCGTCCACTCTTAAAGGTAATCAAGTGTGACCCCCTCTTTTCAAAACAGGTATTCGCCAGTACTAGATCATAAGCCACCGCAAAATCCAAAATGTTCTTTCCCTCCTCATTCCTGTTGCCAAAACCATAACCCCCATGGACCCTGTCATAACCATTACTGTCCTTACCAACATGCCCGTTAAGGTCCCCACCAATGAAGATTTGCTGATTATCTGGAATACCTTGCATGATATCATCCATATCTTCCCAGAACTGAACCTTGGATGCTCCGTCCAAACCTACTTATTAGTGCTTATGCTCCCCAAGTAGGTTTGGACGGAGCATCCAAGGTTCAGTTCTGGGAAGATATGGATGATATCATGCAAGGTATTCCAGATAATCAGCAAATCTTCATTGGTGGGGACCTTAACGGGCATGTTGGTAAGGACAGTAATGGTTATGACAGGGTCCATGGGGGTTATGGTTTTGGCAACAGGAATGAGGAGGGAAAGAACATTTTGGATTTTGCGGTGGCTTATGATCTAGTACTGGCGAATACCTGTTTTGAAAAGAGGGGATCACACTTGATTACCTTTAAGAGTGGACGAACCCAAAGTCAAATAGACTTCATACTTACTCGAAGACGGGACAAAAGTAAGTGTAAGGATTGCAAGGTCATTCCGGGTGAAGCATTGGCGGCGCAACATCGTATTGTGGTTTTAGATGTTAAGAATAAAAGTAGCTGGAGGAATGATAAGAAAATATTGGAACCAAGGATAAGATGGTGGAAATAGAAAGACCTAGCTCAAGGTACCTTTAAGGAGGAGTTACTAAAGGAAGAAATTTGGAACCTTGAGGCTAGTGCAGAGAACTTGTGGACAAAAATGGAAGGTGGCATTAAGAAAGCAGGTAGTAAATTGCTGGGGATCTCTAAAGGGGCAGGGCCTCGACCGCACGATGCATGGTGGTGGGATGAGGAGGTTCAAAAGGCTATTAAGGCTAAGAGGGAATGGTATAAAAAGTTACCGAATGCGGTTAATAGCGAGGCCTTTGAGGAATATAAGAGGGCTAAGAAAGAGGCAAAGAAGGCTGTTAGTGTAGCTCGTGGCAGAGCCTTAGAAGGGATTTATCAAAAGTTAGGTACTAAAGAGGGAGAAATGGGCATTTATAAGATTGCAAGGATGAGAGAAAGGAAAAGCAGAGATTTAAGCCAAGTCAAATGTATAAAGGATGAAGATCAACGGGTGTTGACAAGAGATGTTGAGATTAAGGAGAGGTGGAAGGCTTATTTTGAGCAGTTATTCAATCCTGAACATGAACAAGATTTTCAAGGTCTTCATGCAACAAATGATTATATCAGCTGGTCTAGGAGGATCTTGCATAGTGAAGTAAGAGAAGCCTTGAAGTATATGAAAGTTGGTAAAGCTTGTGGCCCGGATGGTATTCCTATAGAGGTTTGGAAGAACCTTGGAGAGGTAGGAGTTGCCTGGTTAACTAAACTCTTTAATGCTATTGTGAAAGGACGTAAGATGCCGAATGCCTGGAGGAAGAGTATCATGGTACCCATATATAAAAATAAGGGAGACATTTAATGCTGTACAAATTATCGGGGTATCAAACTTATGAGCCATACTATGAAATTATGGGAAAGGATTATTGAACACAGATTGAGGAAGCTTACAAGAGTTTCGGAGAATCAGTTTGGGTTTATGCCAGGGAGATCTACCATGGAGGCTATTTCTCTTCTAAGAAGACTAATGGAATTGTATCAAGAGAAGAAGAAAGATCTCCACATGGTATTTATTGACTTGGAGAAAGCCTATGATAGAGTACCAAGAGAAGTGTTATGGTGGGTTTTGAAGAGGAAAGGAGTCAACGGCAAATATATCAACATCATCAAGGACATGTATGAGAATGCATCCACTAGTGTGAAAACACCTGGTGGAGACACTGAGACTTTCCCTATTACTACCGGATTGCATCAAGGTTCGGCCATGAGTCCATATTTATTTACCCTGGTTATGGACGAGCTAACCAGAAGCATACAAGACGATGTTCCTTGGTGTATGTTGTTTGCTGATGACATTATTTTAATTGATGAGACTAGTGCTGGTGTAAACCGTAAGTTGGAAGTGTGGAGAAAAACCCTCGAGGACAAGGGTTTTAAGTTAAGTAGGAGTAAAACGGAATATATGCACTGTGAGTTCAGTCTAAGGAAGAAGCAGGAACATGAGGTTAAGTTGGATGGAGTTTTGGTTCCTAAAACCAACCACTTCAAATATTTGGGTTCGGTGTTCCAGAATGATGGCCGTATAGATGAAGATGTGGCTCACAGAATACAGGTAGGGTGGTTGAAGTGGAAGGGTGCGACTGGGGTTTTATGTGATAAGAAAATACCTCTGAAAGTGAAAGGTAAATTCTATAGGACGGTTGTTAGACCTGCGATGCTCTATGGTAGTGAGTGTTGGGCACCAACGGGACAACATTTGCATAAGATGAGTGTGGCAGAAATGAGGATGCTAAGATGGATGTGTGGACATACCAGACTGGACAAAATTAAGAATGTTCATATTCGACAAAAAGTCCAAGTAGCGGACGTCGGAGATAAGGTGAGGGAAGGAAGACTTAGATGGTATGGGCATGTTTTAAGAAGACCTCCTAATGCTGCGGTTCGTAAGTGTGAGAATTTGTTGATTGAGGGGGCTAGAGGTCGTGGCAGACCTAGAACTGTGTGGAAGGAGGTGATAGCAAGAGACTTACGTGCCTTAGATCTTGATGCGGATTTGATTAATGACAGACTTGAATGGAGACGTAAAATCCGTGTCTTGGAAGGGGCCTAAGGCTGGAGTTTTTTTTTTTGGTGTCTTTTGAGCTTATTTTGTTGAGAATCCATACAGCCGACCCCAATTTGTTTGGGATTAAGGCTTAGTTGTTGTTGTTGTTGTTGTATTTCAACTTGTGCATTTCCCTGATTAAATTTCATGGTTGTAACCTCTTAGATTCCTTTTCATGGAAGAGCTATTCTTAATTGAGAATCGGTTGACGCTTAGAGCTATGTGAGTGGATTCCGTCTATTGGATTTTGATTCAGAAATGTTTAACTTGTTGAATTCTCTTTTATGTTCATTGTATACTTCTCTCTACCTGTGTAGATCTGAATTTGGTGGCCTTCTGGTGTATTTTTACTTGTGTGATCGGACAGATTTCTTTAATTCTTCAAAGAAGGTATTGCTATTAACTTATTATTATTTTAATTTAGTAATTATTTTATCCTCTTGGTCCATCTAATTTGAAATAATGTTCCATAAGAAAAAATGTTTATTTTGCATTAATTGTAATATTTGCATCATTGGCGGAGTGGAAATAATTTGGCTTTGTCTTCAATTTGTATTATTTGTTATAATTGCAATGAACTACAATAACTTGTTTCTCTTTGTATTTTGTCATTTGGTTTTAATCTCAACCATGGTTTGTCTGTGCAGAGTTTCAATAGGGACCTTTTCTGGTTTCTCTATTCCCTTCTCATCATAGTATCAGCAATAACATCTTTCAAGATACATCATGATAAGTCACCATTTTCAGGGAAACCCATACTCTATTTGAATAGGCACCAAACTGAGGAGTGATGCATTTGCTAATTTATGATGTAAAATACAAATTGCCTCCTTAATTTTAATAAAAAGTTCAATTAAGTCTTTGATTTTAACTATGTACTACTGTCATACAAAAAAAAAACCATGTACTACTGAATTCTTAATAATTTGCTCCAATATTAAATCATTACTTCCGAAATCATTAGAAAATTACATTATGTATCACTTTTTTATTTTTTTATATATTTAAAATGTATTATATTTATATTTTTGAAAATATAATAGTTTTGAATTAAGAGTTGAAAAGTGAATATATGAAAATAGAAAAATAAATATTTTTAAAAATATTTTTATTTTTTGAGATATTTTAAAAAATAAATAAATAAAACTAATATATAACCTAATTTATATTCATTTTGAAACCTTGATTATTTGTTTTTCATTGTTCAATTTATTTTATAAAATTTCAAATTGTTAATTTTATATATATACATATATATATATATATATATATATATATAAAGAGGTAAGAAATGAATTGAATCTTTATTAATTCAACTATGAATTTAGAAATAGCAAAAACTTGAAAGAAAATATATATATATATATAGTAAAAGCTTGTCATGCATACGCCAATTCTCTCTGATTTTTTATTAAAAAAAAGTTATTGACAATGAATTTGCTCAAAAAATTATCTCTTTGGAGCAAATAAACTTAAATTTAAAGTTTAAAAAAATATAAATTGATTAAAAATAAAAAAAATTAAATTAAAGAAAATTATAGTATAATGAATATATTTTTTTTAAAAAATTAAATTAAAGAAAATTATAGTATAATGAATATATCTTCTGGTTGCAGGCAACGGCGCCAGCGGTTCAGACAATAGTTGATGTGAATGAATTAGCAAAGTCAATGCAAAGAAAGCTGGAAAACCTGCACCCGACGGTTTTTTTATAGTAGTGTTCTTAACACTTGTATAGTTAAATTGTAAAATATTTTATTCTATTGAAGATTAATAAAAGAATTATTTTCATCAATGTATATTAGTGTTTTTTTAGATTGTGTTTAAATGTTCCAAATGTATTTATAAAGTTCTCATAAAATTAATTGATAATATAAATAGTTCCAATAAAAATCAATATTAAATTACTACGGATTTGCTATGAATCTGCGACGGATATTTGAAATCTATGACGGAATCTGCAACAGATACTGCGACGACAATCTGCGACGGAATCTGCAACAAATTTGCGACGGAAATCTGTGACGGAATCTGCGACGGAAATCTGTGACGAAATCTGCGACGGAATCTGCGACGGATGCCCTTTACCCGCGAAAATTTAAGCGCGAGATTTGCAACCGCTGAGTGGTTGCAAATCCGTCGCAATCTGCGACGGCCTGTCGCAAATTGAAAATTGCGACGCCTTTTTTATTAACGGATCATATTCGTCGCAGATCGGTCGCAGATCGGTCGCAAAACTTGATTTGTGACGGATTTGCGACGGATCTGCGACGGATTCTGTCCGTCGCAGATAGCGTTTTTTTTTGTAGTGCAAAGTATTTCATAACAGCCATTTTTTCCCGTTTCTTGGGAAGCAGGATCTTGGTACTAATGTTTTTTTTTGGGAAGAAAGTGGGGTGGGGAAAGAAAAAGGAGAAGAAAATGAGAGAAAGTGTACAGGGTAAAGGAATTTTTTGCTTTCTCTCAGTTTGTTTGGATGGTGGTGAAAGTTGAGTGAGTGAAAAGGCGGAGAAAGAAATTAAAACTAAAATTACTATAATGCCCTGCATCCACTTATTTGAAAAGCATAATAATTTGGGCAAAATAGTCAATTTGCTCAAATTCACAACTAAAGCTCTTGTTTTTACGCTCTATTCCTGGCCAATACTGGGAGAATAACTTTTTACAGGGGCAGGGGATACTTTCATTGGGGATACTTTCATTGTTGATCCATTCTTTTCACTTTCTCAAACTTCCCAAATGGCAGGAAGCTCGCTTTCCACTTCAACTCTAATCATAATTCATCATAAATCATAATAACCAATCTTTATTTCTTTTGTTTGGCTACAAAGACCTCAAATTTCGAAAACGAGCTGCACCAACTTGACTAAATTGCAGACGGTATACAGTCAAATAGAAATTCAAAAGACTTCCTTAACTAGCAGCTGTCCCCCTCTATCTATACGAACCAATTCCTAAGATGTCCACCAATCAATCAATTCAAATAAATTACTAAGTATCATACCTGTGGAATTCCTCTGCATGCATCATACAACCTGCGAAGCTGCTGTTTGTCACCCTCATTAGATGAGGCAAATCTGTATCGAGTTTCTGGCACAGCAATATATAATTCAAAAAAAAAAGTTTCAGCTTGTAAGGTACTGCAGAAACTTGACATATGAGATTCACATTGTCATATTCACATGTGAATTATTAATTTTATAGTCAGTCATGACTACCAAATTTGATGTACCAATATATGGCACATAAAGGTCTCTAGTTATGTGCAAGTATTTATCAAAGGACTTGTCACTGTTAAAAATGAAATTAAATATTTAACACACAACATTGTAGCTTCTTCTTGTCTGGACCTTGGATGTTCATTGACATCCACAACTACTAGTAGTCAATAAACAACCAATTCATGCAAGAATCATACTAAGCTCAAAGATGAGCAGGTTATAGTGCTTTTCCAGTGTCCAACATAAAATTGTTTATTAAACACAGGGATTCAATTAATTGCACAGAAGGAAACCATGTGACGAAATTGCTTTGAATCAGACTCTATCAGACTGAACTGGGCACTGGCACAGTGAATCTTTTTTCAAATTTTGCAAAATGACTCAAATAACTAATTCAACTCAATATCATCTTCATGTGTAATAATTTATAGTGAAAAATACATAGTCAAAGAAATAAATATCACAAAAGTATTTACAAAAATGTGATTGTTAATCATTAGTAGGGAATATCGTATCATATCAATAGGTTAAAAATCATATATAAAACATATTACCCAATATTTAAAACCATGATTAACCATCAACAACCAAAAGAAAACACACCAGAATGCAATTCCAGTATCAAGGGAAGCTGGAAGCATGCTTCACTTATGATGAGATTCACATATCAGGACATCAGTTACAATTTTCTTTGATGGAAAAGTTATCCTTAGGATTATTAAAAAATCACATCAGAAATCCTCAAATGCAGGATACTCAAATCAATGCATATGTATCTCATAACCCCCGCCACTTCCCCATCCTAACTTTTAAGTAGAAATGAATTTTGGTCCCCTACCTTTTAATGAAGCAACTTTCTAGTCCCTTGCCTTTGGAATTTTGAAGGGTTAAAAGTTGTTCAAATAAAATTCAGGGATAAGTATATGACATTCCAATGGAAGGACCAAAGAATTGACATTAAGACAATAATGAACATATTTAATTTATTTTTCCAGAAAGTGATCATTTAAGTGTACATTTTATCAAATATTATTTTTGTGTGTTTTGTGGGTGAGGTGGTCATGGTGGTGCAATTTATCCTTTCATTAACAATGAGGTCAATGACTTGTAGAATGGTCAAATATAGTGAGCCCTGGGTCCGATTGATGAAATTTGGGTTCCTCAATCTTTGCCTTCCAAAGAGCAATGACTGTACGAGGTTGAGCATCCTGTTTATTAATCAACACTAAGCTAGAAACTTTCAAAAATTAATAAAAGATAAAATAAATAAAAGACAGATTTGACATTGCTAGTATTGAAGTAGAAATGTCACGTTATGTTCACAACTTGCAAGAATTGTTAGACTGGATCAATTGGCAGTCAACATATGTGGCTGCTACATTGCTGGGAATCAAGTTTAGTCGATTTAACACCCAAAAGGCGAATAATAACAGCATAAAAGAATCAGCTATCTTTATGAATATATTGTTGTACCAAGATTGGTAACTCAATCACTAGCCTGTAAGAGGCTATCGGTCATGTCCATCTTTCAAGGACATACTTCTGTAGAAAGTCAACGAGAACCACATAAATCCACCCAACAACTTCAAGAATTTGTGGCACATGTACACACATTCAAAAAATATAACCCTTCAATTAAAGAAATTTATTTGATAGAAAAAGTAAATAACACAAATTTCTACAAGTATCATCTTATTTTATTTTATTTTTTAATTTTTGAATAAGTGATCTTGCAGTATTGATGGACTCTCCTGTTAACTATGCCGCTTTCTGCATAAACTACTAGCACTGAACCATATTATAAGCTTGCAAGTCTTGGAAAACATTTTACAGAATAACGCTCACAGACAGACAAATAAGCAGTAAAAGTATTGATTGCAGAAAAATAGATCATCACACTTGAAGCAAAGTGAACAGTTAGAATTACCATACCTGCAAATTAGAATAAATGGCAAGCTCCAGCCTGAGAGGCTTCATGGGATTATTAGAACCACAAGGTATAACAACAACCCAGCTGCAAGCAATGACCTCTATTCAGCTAATTCATTTGATACTTCAAGAAATGGTGGAAAATAAAATAACACAATTCAAAGCCTTAAAAACAGGTGGAGTTCACATCCAATATCCAATCAGCATAACTGAAGTTCAAGCTTCATCGGTGGAACCACAAAGGATTGACTGGTGTCAATTGACACTCAACTATGGGAAATTCTAGAAAATATATGTATCATATAGAGATTTTTATGATTTTTTTATTAAAAATATTCCATGGAAATTATTTTAAAAAAATCAAATATATTGTATTTTGTAGCCTAATACCTCATTTACAAATTACTTTCAATCCTTTAAATGATATGTAATTTTTGCAGTTCTTTTATTGTTCGAAAATACTCTCTGAAATTAAGTATTCTTTTAATTCATAGATCATTAATTTGTATGCATAACAAACTCTTAAACAGAAGGGATTATTAGAGTTTGGACCCCTGACCTCCTACTAACTTTATGATAATTTATTCTAAATTTTAATTATGATTAAAAAGTTTATAAGTACTATAAACAATACACACATATACACATATATGTTATAATAATATTAGCAATAGTATAACGAATTATTTAGGATTCAAATTTCATAAAACTATACTTGTGACTTCACTAATTAAATAAACAATTGGCAATTTGATAACATAAATGGGATAGTGACAGAAATTATAAGAAAAGGTTACTAGCACAAATTCGTTAAAGATAAATTGAGTGGATGACGTACGGACATTTTTCTAGATAATAATTGAGGAACTAATGCTTCAAGAAAGGCTGGACCATGATACTCTCGTAGCCATCCAGAGAAAAGGCAAATTTGGTTCTGGAAACAAAGACAAGCAAAAATGAAATTTTTTCCATGTTATCATCATCTTCTAGTATCCATCATGAAATTTGGTAAGTTTGCAGTTTTTGCACTCATCGAGCTTACCTCAATAGCACGGACAACATTAATATGCAACTTTATTCTAGCAACATCCAGAGCTGCGTGATAATCATCATTCCTCACTAAAGCATTTGCTAGAATACAAAAGGAAGAACTAAAAGCCATCATTGAACACAAAACTTATGCCTCTTACAACAAATGATTGACAGCTTATAGCATCAAAAGACCACTAAACTTGTTAAAACTCAAAAGGCATACCTCCACTAGAAAGAAGTAATAGAACAGTCTGCTCCAGGCCTCTTTTCGCTGCGTGATGTAAAGGAGTACCTGCATGACGGCCTACAGATTATGGAAGAGCATTTTCATTATTTGTGGGTGAGAAAGCACCAAGCTCAAAATGTGAAGTAAATCAAGTAAGGAATAACGTTGCATATAGCCGTAGAAAGTTAGAAACTAACCAGGACGATAAGCATTGACATTGGCTCCCATTTCAATCAGAGTTTTGGCAACATTAAACAACCCAGAATCCATACAAGCAACAATGAGAGGAGTTTTCCCTTCTTTATCAATCCACTGCACCAAGAAAAGAATTTTAGACTAAAACTTTCCCAAACAAACAAATTTACGAACCCATTTCTCATTCTGAATCAATTCATCCATTACCCCAGTTGCAATCAAAAGTCAATTTCTAATCCTCATTGAGATTGGATCATATTTCCAACAAAATTGGAGTAAAATATGAGGGGATAAACTAAAATTTGAGAAGCAAAAAAGAAATAGAGGAAAGGAATGGTTTTTATATACCTCAAGATTAACAGCTTCTCTGCAAAGCGCTTTAATGGCGTCCACATTTCCAGTATTAACCAGTTGATACAGCAACTCTTCTTTGGATTGGTTTTTGGTCATCGAATCCAGACTTTGGCCCATAATTACAATCTGCAAAGACTCTTTCTTTTTCTCTTCTTCCTCTTCCTCAATAATTCAAGGGATACGGAATATTTTGTTTATGTGATATTTTTATAGACGGGAAGGTAGAGAGCAATGAGGGCTGGTGGGCAGAAGAAAACTTGGCAATTAAGTTATGAAAAATTGATTTTGGAAGCTGAACCCGCGGATTCAATACATACATAAATATATATATATATATATATATATAGTCTTGTTAACAAGAAAAGTTATCATTTATTTGAGATAAGGACGTTTTGATTTTCAAATTTTTTTTAGTGATTAATTTGAATTTTTTTTAATAAATGACTAAGTAAGAAAATTATAATCAAGTGTATGTATTTTTGTTTCTATGATCAAGAAGCTTCCAAATTAATTAATTACAGTAATATAATTACTTGAACATTCTTAAGAAAAATAAAGAAATATAGGTTATAATTCCATTACAAATTGAATTAAGAATTATAATCTTATTATAAATAGAATTAAGGACATATAATCTAATATAATAAAGGATGAGTTATAAAAGTATAAGAGTGATAGAATTACAAGAGTAGCTCACAGCCTCACACTTCGGCAAGAGCAACCATCTCAAACTCTGCCTCTTTGGATTGGGATCTTGCTTCCGATTTTCTTGTTGATACTTTGAACTTTGATTTATGGGGGGTGTATTCAATTCAGATTTTAAAAGATTATGTCAGATTTTTTATAATCCATGGATTATGTAAAATCCATGGATTATTTTAATTCTACATAGACTTTATGAATTCTTTGGGTTTGTGAGAAGATTTGTAGATGGATTTCTATTTATACCAAATATTCTAGAATCCATCACAATCCATTATTTAATGAATTCTTTGAAAATCCATAGAATTTTCAATACCATTAGATTTAGAAGGATATTTTAAAATCCTAATTGAATACCCCGAGATTTTAAATGACTTTTTAAAATCCTAATTGAATAACCATAGATTTTTAAAATACAAAAAAATCTTATAGAGTCTCTATTGAATACACCCCCCTAAGTTAATAAGATTATGATTTTTTTCAAAAAAAAGAGTAATAGAATTCTAGAAGATAAAAGCGGTAGATATTCACTAATTTCTATTTCGTTCATAACAAACATCATAAATTTATCGAATAAAAAGGGTTTATGTGGTTATTTCATGAGACTTTGCATTTTTAAGGGTACTGTTCAATGCTCATAATAATAAGAATAATAGAAACAAGAAATTCTCATTGGGAAATAAAATATGAAACTAGAAGTAAGAGTGAAATTTTATAAAAGAAAAAGAAAAAGCGAAATGTTCCATGCCAAATTGCCATACATTTCTGAGATGTCTTTATTTTAATTTCAATTTCCTGTTTTGTTTTCCAGAGCTTTGGAGAGATTCAAATGGATATATAAAAATAGTTTTCATAACCTGGTAAATGCATTTCTGGTTTGGCCATAAACCAAACAGGATTTTGTTCTGTATTTTTGTCAGTTCTCTGAAGATCTTGACAAAGAAGAAAAAAATAGATCTGTTTCGACTACCAAAAATTTGTTAGCTTCCAACAAAATCTTTACTCACCCAAGGCAATAACATCTGACAGAAGTTGACGGTTTCAAATGTAACATCAAATCATAAACAGGGAATGACAGCTAAATTACGAGAAAACAAAAAGGAATACTTAAAAAATATATATCTAAACTCTGGTCTATCGTCTTGGCTTTCTTTTCTGCATCATTAATCAGACTGAGCCCCCGCTTAGCAATTCCACTAAGTCGCCTTTCTTCATCTTTGAAAACCCTTTTATGCGACGGGACTTTGCAAGTGCCCTCAGCTCTGGCAGCTTCAATGAGCTCAAAGTCAAATCCTCCTCCTGTTCAATCTGTTGCTGTTTATCAGTATCCTCGTCAATATTATCAATATCTGAAGATTCCCCTTCGGATAATTCATCAAACACGTCGCCATCATTGAAAGATGGGTCTGATTCTTGTTCTAGTTCCAGTTCTGGCTCCTCTGGTTCCAATTCAGACTGTTGGGCAGCGTCAGGAAGCACCTCAAATTCCTTCTTTTTATCAACAGTCAAATCCAAATAAGATGTAGAACGAATAGGATCCTCATTTGAATAACTGGACTGAAATTTCACTTGAGGAACTGGAGATTTGCGTCTGAAGTTCGAGGGTGGTCTGGTGAAAGAAGAGGAATTTGGCTCTATGGCTGCACTCTTTTCTTTATTATTTGGATAAAGGAAGCTTCTGCCGCTTTTGTTCTCACTTTGTATTCCACTCCGTTCTGGCTGGTCTACAGAAAAGTATTCATTGCTGACCTTCTTCTTACCTTGCTCAATTGAGTGTTTCCTCAGCAGCTTAAGGAGGGAGTCCACAGTTTCACTTTCTTTACCTTTTCCTTTAGAGGCTGAAACCTTCTCCTCTTTGACTGCAGCTCTTTCACGCAGCTGAGCCTGCACTTTCCTGAATAGCTCAACAATCTCCTTCTCTCTTGCCCCTGGGGCTGCAGTGGCTTGGAATTTTGGGGTATTTGAAAGGGAGAGTAATGGCCCATTCTTTGAAGTTAACAAGTCAGATTCATCAATGTTTTCAAAGCTATCTCTCTCCTCATTTTGTCTGCTCCTGTCTCGGGAGAAACCCTGTCTGCTTTGCTTTGAGAAGTTTAGGTTTCTCTTAGGACCACCAGAACTTGCTCTGCACACAAAAGATGCTGCCCCAGAAGCACATTTTATTGATCCAATCTTGACCTGGGAATATCTTCTGTGATAGCCGCGAGAGGAACAAGAAGATAAAACAGCCACTTTCCCAGAAATTCCTGGATGAAGAGGACACCTGCCTTCCAAAGGTCCATAACCTACAAGAAGCATGTATTCACACATTAAAACAGGAAGGTTATCTACAACTTCTTATTTTCATTTATTCTTTTTTAAATTGAAGAGAACAAAATTCTGGTTCCAGCACATCACTGAAATTGTGAGGGAGTCAACTAATTAAAAAAGCACTGATAATGTCCATAAATAGACACACTCAGGCTTATCAGCACTGCACTATTCTTTGGTTTCATGCATAGAGAAATCTATTTGCCTATCATTTCCAGATATATTTTACTCCATATATTCTCTGCAGTTCAATAACAAATTGAATAAAAGGAACAACACCAAAAGTTCTTATGCAATTTAAGAAGTCACAGAACCAATACTTCTCTGCATCTTACCACAAATCTACAAGTAACAACAATACATTACCATCCACCATCATGCCCAAAGAAGAAGCCAGGCTGAAAGCGTAAGTCTAGATATGCAGTCTCATCTGCCTCCTTGCAAATGAAGAAACAATTGTACTTGCAGTCTCTGCTACTATGATATTAGGAGTCTAGGATGTAGGACCTCATCAAAATCATGAACAAAACTAGTTTAAACCCCCTTATCAATTTACCACTAATGCAGTTTTCATCACTACCTCTGACGCAGGTGGCAACATAATATTTATGATACGTATTTCTTGTCAAATAAGGCTAAAGTAGAGGAGATGTTAGCTCTAAGGAGCAGCTATAAAAATGAATATCAAGAAAATCATTGCCATTTCCCAGATGATATACTTAATATTCATTGACTACTCACAGAGCAAGTAAAACGCCAACAAAGAGAAGAAACAATACAATCAAGACAACATCCAGAAAGCGATTATTCAGTCTTGAAATGAAAATTTCTAGGTAAAAACTCTAAGCAGAAAACAAAAAAGCAGCCTCTCTTCCTCGGAAGACCTAAAATCATTTCATCAAACACATGGTGGGCAACAATTTCAGTTCATACCACCAAACAAATGCGAATGCAAAAAATGAAAAAAAAAATCCAAACAAAGTTCCAGCAAATACATCATTCCAAACAAATGAAGCCTGAGAAAACTTCCGCAGCAACAAACAGTACATGCATATATACATCCCTGGACTCCAAATAAACATATAATCCTTTATGAACTACTGCAAAATAAAACAAGAATGCTGCGTTTGGCAGCTAAGGAAGTGTAAGAAACCGAAAAAGGAGTTGGGAAATAAATTCTTAGGACACCCCTTTTGAGGAACAACCTAAAATTAAATTGAATTTCCCAAGTTTTTTTTTCCTTTGGTTTCCCAGGAAACGAACAGAGCCAATAAGTTAAAGGAAAGAAAACCTAAGAGGGTTTGAAAATAAAGATATAATAGAAGTGTACCCGGAATGTTCTTAGCGACGAGATGGACTGCTTGCGACATTGCACTCGAGCTTGAGCTTAATAATGGCGCTTTTGCATTTTATAGACTTGTCTTTTGTTTTGTTAGCAATTTTCTTGCAGCATATTTTATTCATTTTTTTTTGCTTAAAGATTTATATGGCGCCATTGATAAGGGACTTCTTCGGTATTACGGGATCCTTTTAGGGTCATATTCAAGAAAAGAAAATACATTCTTTGTGATTAGTTCTATGAATTGAATTTTTTTTAATAAATTGGAAACTAAACTTACAATTTTTATATTAAAAAATTTAATTTTTGTATCAAGAAAAATTAATAATCATCTTACATTAAAATATTTTTTCCTATACAAATATGAAAACAGTCTAATTTTTTTTTTTTTTAGATATAAATTAGTAACTTTATATATAAAATCCAAATAATCATTTTTAATCTAAAAATAAAATAACAAATTTAAATAGATAGAAAATAAAATTAAAAAATTTTATTAAAATAAATTAATATTAATAATATAAATAAAAATAAGAATATTCCTCACATTTGCCTTTTCTCGCATTTCAATTTTTTTTATTTGCACGTCTTTCTACGTCTTCTTCAATGAAGTATTAGAAATATTTTCGCACATGCAGAAAAAAAAGAGAAATATTTTCATATTTATTAGAATTAAATATTTCTACTTAAATGAGCATATATTTTTCTCTAAATAATAATTATTATTACACTATCTTTATATTGCTATTTTGAAAATTTAATCAAATTCATTAAATGCAAATCAACAAACATCTATACTACATATTAAAGTTTAAAGATAAAATATTTGTTAAAGTTTAAATATCAATTTAAATTTTTAATTTTATTGTTATATTTTTTATCTAAAATATTTGATGTTTAATAATATTAAGATAAAATTTTAATACTACATTCGTCACATTTAAATTAATATTTTTATAAAAATAAAAAATTTATCCAAATTATATTATCACTTTATAAAATTAATAAAAATTAATTAATATTTTTTTAATTATACTTATGCTATTAATGAGTTAATTAATAAAGTAAGAATATAATATTTTTAATATTAATAAATTAATAAAAAATATTTTAATCTATTTAAAATAATTATATATAATATTAAAAAAATTAATAATTTTTTAATAAATATATATTAGCTAAAGACAATAATTTAAATAAGACGAAAATAGTATTATTTATTAACTTATTTTCTATGTTTAATGTTATTATTAATGAATGAAAAAGTTATTAAGGTGTAAATATTAAAAAAAAAACTATAATTAAAAATGATCTGATAACCCTAATTAGTTTTAATATGCATGAAATTTACTAAAACGCCATTTAAAATGAAACCGACAGAGTGGAGAGCTATATATAAAATATAAGGGAACTAAATCGTAAAAGCTTTCATTGATACAAAATCAAAGGCAAAATCAAAATCAGAATCAAATAATTTTACTGGCACAAAAATACAGGGAGAAAAGAATTGGGAATCATCGAATCAAGATTTCAAGTGGGAATGACCCAACAAACCTGCAATGCAATAGAATGGCATAAAAACTACTTGTGGAAGGAGATGTTTAGGATGTCTCATTTAAATGCCAATTGCTTAACAAAAACAAAAATACATAAACAATTAATCCACAGAAGACAAAGGAAAAGAAAAATAAAGTTAATCAACCATTGACCCTGAACCCATCCATCAAACGGGTTTCCAGTTTCTACATCTGAACAATGAAATGGCCATGAAAATCTCAAAATTTTATTTGAAAAGCCCAAAATAATATAAAGGAAAATATAACCAGGTGTTGAAACTGTAAAATCTGATATGGGCAGTACATACATGGCAATGAAGGTAAAGAGTCCCAACACAAGCATCCAGAAAGTGGCAGCAAAAAGAATTCCATTTTCTTCTTTTCCTGGTCTACATTTTCAAATTACAATCCCATTCCAACGCAATGTTCAATAAAGCTGAAACTCAGAATTGAACTTCGCCGCCATTGGTGCTTCTCAGCTGGTTACACCATTGCTGCACATAGCCAAAAACAATCACAATCATTCAGCCCTCCCATAATGGAAACCCAATCACTTAGTATTCTTTGCTTTGATGACCAAAAAAACATTATTGGTAAAAAATGAACAAGATAATACGTGTACAAACCAATTATTTTGAGCTTTTGATGTGCATTGTCTATACTTTGTGATTTTTCGCCATCTCATCCACATCCAGTTCTACTTGCAACACTGGAGAATCCTTGCGCATGCTGAAATGACTGGTTCAAAGAACATAAAAATTCAGATGCAGTTCAAATGTCACCTACTTCAGCTATTTACAGCAACTGAGGTCAAGCAGCTTACCTGTTCAAAACAGGACCGTGATCCACAGCAGTTCGAAGACAATATATAACTCGGCCAACTATGTCTGACATGGGAACTGGACCAAATGCTCGACTGTCATTGGCTTCCTGTGACATCAATACCCCAACCCCCACCCATATCCAAAAAACAGGAGATGAATAAATTTTGCTAGCCTTTGAATAGTTAAAGTGCACCTGTGTTCTATGTCAAAATTTACTAGTAGTGCCTTGAGAAAAAACAACAGAGAGAGAAAGAGAACAAAAAGAGGATGTAGAAGAGAATATATTAATCCTTAAAATCTCGCTTAATAATGAAAGAAAAGAACATTTGCAAGATGCTGCTGTTCATGATAAATAATACTAAGAAGGTAATCAAAACTGCCCACATTCTAAACCAGCACAGTCAATATCATTAGATGTTATCATGCCTACCATCATACATTGGCACACTGAGAATAGGTAGTCAGAAATCAGTAGTAGATTTATAAACTAGAATATAGATACATATTCTTAGAAAGGAGAAAAGTAAGACCTGTGCATCAACCTCTTATGTACATGCAAAAACATCTGCTACAATCTGTGGAACTTCAATTATAAATCCTAATTTACCACATCCTAATTTTGTCTGGAGAAAGGAAAGCAAGAAGGGAGGTTCTCCTAAAAAACAATGTCTACTTTTTTCACCTTGCGAACTTCCCCACGAGGGGAAATATAAGGCTTTCAATAGAATGGCATGATGGACAAAACCATGAGCTAGAAGCAAGGCACATACCAAGAGACTAAGTTATACCAAAAATTAATGGACTTTGCAGCACATCAAGAGTAGAAACTTAGCCTCAAGCCAGGTGTATAAATCAAAAGAAATCATCCAAACAATGTTTGTTTGATCTTTTCAATTTAGATATCTCGTGACTTGTTTTTCTTCAAAAATCAGCTGACGAGACCAAAATGCCAAATAATAGTATAAGAAAGAATCTAAAATGGAAGACATGTATGATAAGAACTGTTAGTTATTTTCTTTAGCTAGTGAGAATAATAGAACCTGAACAGCACAATTGCATCCTTTAAGAAAAGGAAATATACATAATTAAAGCTCAAATGAATTATCTTTCATGAAAATAATGTGCATTTTCTTGCATGCTCAATTTTTTTCTTTAACAGATTTCAAGTTATGTCACCTAGCAAAACCATAGGTCTGGTTCCGGAATACATGCTCATTCCACAATGAGATCAATACCAAGTTTAGTCAGGTTGGGAGAGTAATATGGTGAGCCGTCAGTATAATAAAATTTTATTCAAAAGAAAGTGACTATAAAATAATCTCCACAAATAATTTAAGTGTGGAGAAAAAAGAGTCAAATTTTGCTACTATGATATCAGTGAGCTTTCATTTAAAAAAATGCAAGGAAATCAAACAGATTTTCAAACAAATGTCCCTGCATGTATTGATTGAATGATCTCATATTTGCAAAATGGTACATACCTTGGGCATCAACTTTTCATTATCAGCCAAAATCCAACACTGATCGTTATCAAGAACAAAAGGTTCATCCTTTTCATCAGTAGACACCATTTCATACCCTTCAAGTGCAGCCAATCTCCTGACTAGATATTTATCTGAATTTTCAGGGTCCTTCACAACCACTACATCCCCAACAAAAACACGCCTGTCAAGGAATAATGAATTGTTAGGTATCATGAAAACTTACATAAAAGGAAATAGAAATGTAAAGCTATCCTGGTTTACAGTAAATGAGAACACCACAGCAGTGGACCTAAATGAATACATTCGTAAAGGTTTTGTAGCCAAAAATGTCACGGCAGATCCAAAAATTCATAATTCCATGAAATTGATTATGCTAGGATAAATCAAAGATTTCTTAGATAAAATTCATTTGAACAAAATGTCTAGCACAAAAAGGCACCATCCTTTTTAGATGATGCCTTGCAGTGTGAACTCCCACCAACCAATGACAACATTCCAATGCAAAACCTTACTTTAATGATATCCGAGGAGTTAGCAACCCAAAGGGTATCATGTAACTCAAAGCCATAATCCTAATAAGGCATCATAAATTTCCTTTGGAAAGGAGGTAGCCTAATATTCCATCTAAACTTCAAGTGTCTAGCAGCCTGTCAATCCTGCATAATATAAGGTGCAGTACAATTGAATCTCATAAATTTTAAGATAAGAAGTCAAAAAAGGCACCAAAATCTTTCCTATCCCAGTAAGACACCTATGGAATCTCAATCCTTCAAGGCTGCATGAGCAAAAATTGTGACTACACAAACCAACCAACAACCAAGACATCTTATTCCTACTATCATCTATAAAATTAAGCAGATAGTATACTTCACAGAAAGAATTGAGAAACCTGAGTATGCCTTATCAGCTCAAAACAATAGAGAAGGATTTCTTTTAAAATGGGAGCAATGGCGTCTCATAACTTACGTTGGATCTGCGAGTGGTAATTTTCGAACAAGAAGAGTTCCCCCCTGCTCTCCAATCATTGGGCTCATTTCTTGTCCTTTATTCCAGTGTAAATATGTCAACCTCCCCCCAAATAGGTGTTTCCAAATTGCATCGCCAAGTTCAGTGTCACTGATTTTACCTCTTTTATAGTTCTGCATCACATTCAAGGTCATGCCAATCAATTAAGAATAACTCTTCTATCGAATCTAACCAGAACTTTAAGCATGGAAAAAAAAGCATATTAAAGCCAGCATAGAAGTCATCTCATTTAATTTGAAGATTGAACAACAAAATATGCTAATACAGGCCAGTGAACATCAGGCAGTAAGTATGTGCCAACAACTCTGAGGAACATCATTAAGAATCAATGCCATTCTAAACTGAATTTGAAAACTTAAAGAATCATTTTGATGACAACAGCCTACTTAGAAATTTAAATACCAGTAACAACTTTCTTTTGTCAATTACACCAAACAGCCTCTACAGCATTCTTAAAGTACGTGAAAATTTACATTAAAAATCTCTAAAATGAGATTTATGGCACGCAAAAATCTATCTACAAGATATTGTGGCAACTTTGCTACGGCTAAAGCAACACAGCATGCAGTAACAACTAGGTTTTGTTGAGCTAAACAACGAATGGATTGATTTTGCAATACATATCAACAATGATTTGCATTAATTATTCGCAGTAGAGTTGCAATCTGTAATTTAAGGAAACCACAGATTATGCAAACAGTATCATACCCTAAAGTTGTATGAGCTCTAAAGTTGCTTGTTTATTGCTGTGTTTTCTAAACTATTTCTAATGATTAGGCAGGGAAAAAAAAAACTCCAACCTCTCACAATGATGAGATATAATCCATAGTATTGAGCTTAAACTACAGCCGAACAAGTAAAACAGCAAAAGCTGCAACCAACTGTGTGCAATTAAGTTGAGTTGCTCTACCCAAGACAAAATGAATCAAAGCATTCTTCCCTAGATTAGTGAGAGTTGCAAGCTCACATTACAAAGAGAAACATCAAATACATCCACTGTACCCATTATCACACCCAGTAACAAACCATTTCCCAAAAATACCCATTTATTTTGTTAAATAGAGCATAAATGGTATTGAAAAATCCAACTAAAAGTAGCTAAATACAATCAGCGAAAACTGATCCTGTAATCAAAATCAACAGAACCAAATAACACCCAATAATTCATTTACGCAAACATAAACCCAAACCTATATAATCAACACCCTAAAACGAAAAATAACCCAAAATGCAAAATTCTAGACACAAAACCATCAAAACAGCAATATAAAACAAACCCACATCACGAATTCTATGTAGAAACAAGAAAATACTTAATTATAAAGTAACTGAAAAGATTTGTATTGATAATTTTCAAATTGAACAGAAGAAAGGGAAATAGAAATAGAGAGCAAAAGACAAGGAGATAAATACCTTCCAACTGAGAGAGACGGAGTACTCGAATCTGTGGACTATGTATCGGAACCAAGTCGATAGAGAAACCATTTGCACTGCACTTTACTGTGTTGATGACTGGAGTTTGTAGTTTCCCCGCACAACACCACCAGCATCCCCTGTTTTTATGATAAACACCTGGAGGAAGAGATAGTACGATTTTTAAACTCCCGTTAATAAAACGCATCGTTGATCGATGGATCTAAGGAAATTATCGAATTAAAAAATTTAAAATAATTTAAGATGAAAATTAATAAAGTATTATATATAATATAAAATATATTCAAAATTATATAAAATTTTGATATTTAATTAAATTCATGATCACTCAAATTCTTATTCGAACTTCAATTTTTTAATTTAAATATTTTAAAGGACTTAGAATTTATAGGTGGTTTGATTCATTAATATTTTTAAATTAGTTTAAAATGATTGATTAATTCCTATGTGGATTTTTTTCTTCAACCAATTACTATTTAATTATTAAATCTTATTAATAATTTTTTATTTTTTATTATGTCAACTACATAGCCTTTTCACTAAATTTTATTATTTTTCCAAAATTCTTTTTAGAAATTTAAATGATTTGATTATATTAAATCCCAATGTTTATTAAAGTGTATGTCGCAATTAGGGAATTATACATAATTTTATGGATTAATCAGTAATTCACTTTTGTATTGCAGTAGCTAAATAATTACTAGTCGTGGGAGTGCAATTTTACTTATATTTTTTGCTTAATTCTTAATGTTTTAACATATTTTAATATATGCAAATTATTATTATTATTATTTTATTAAATTTTAATATTATATTTTAATAATTATAAATATGTGAGTCAATGTTATATGTTTAGATCGGGTAAAAATAATAATAAAAGGATGCTAATGTATTTATCTATATATGAATTTTTATTGAAATTTACAAGAACGTAATAGCATTAAAAAATTGGGTAAGAGACTCTCTAACCGTATACCAATTTTTATTACAACGCACGATTTTTACTCCAACCAGTCGCCATTTGTTGCTCTATTTTGAAGACCAGCTACAGTGCTTGTCATAAATATGTATTAGGTACTTATTTTTTTCACCCACTTAATATATTGTATTATTTATTAATTTTATATTTTAATAACTAAAATATAAAATATTATTTTATTTATAATACATAAAAATAAGTGGAATTGAACATTTATTATAAATGAACAAAAAATATTAATAAACAAAATAATTAGCAACACAACATTAACTTTTTATTTAATCAAGCTACAAACCATTACTTTTTGTCTAAAAAAATACACCATAAATAAAAAATATAATATATATTTTTATTAATTAATTTAATTGTATTTGGATGAAAATATAATATATAAATATATGGGGTGAAAATATAAAATGATATGAAGTTTTTAAGTGAAATGGATAAATAAAGTTGAAGTAAAAAAATAATATAATATTAATGAGAGAATAATCTAAACAGAATATTATTTTTGGTGATAAAAATGGTACAGATGATTAGAGATAATGCTGCGCTGTTTTGATATTTTGTATTATTTTTGTGCAAAAAATGATGCACATGGTTGGAATTGGCCTAAGGTGACTTTATTTAAGCTAAGCTTTGGAGAGTGTTTGACAATTTTTTTTTTACTTTTCCGCTTAAATAATATTTATAAATTTTTATTAAATCTGAAAATTACATATTAATAATTATTAGTATAAAAATATATATTGACAATTTTTTATAAAGGAAAAATTCATTAAATATGTAAACAAGGAATGAAATAAATAAAAATATGAGATGGAGCATAAGATCAACATAAAAAAAACCAAAAAACTTTATATCTATAAATTCATTCTAAAAAAGGATTAACAAGCTTAAATATGGATATCGGCAAGGAAAGTTACATACCAGGAAGAACAATAGGATAATCAAAATTTTAGCTAAATAAATTTGTAGAATCCATTGAAATAATACAAAGGGTTGTGAATTAATTAAAAAAAATGATTGATATTTCTAAAAGAGGATACTTTAATATAATATGAAAAATTGATCACCGTCAGATCCTTTTGAATAGTGAGCCGATCGAATAAAAAATAATCGTGATTTAATTTTACTATGTTTTTTGAACTCTCGGAATACATAAGAACTAATAGAAAATGGCTCATATGGGGAAGCCAAAATTTATTAAATCTAAAAAACAAAAACTAAATTTAAATATTTATTTACATGATGGTTTTTTTTTAATTTATAATATACATTCATATTTATGTTTAGATATGCACGATAATAAATGCAACTGATAATCCAAATAATACAAATCAAACTCGTATGAATAAATTTTTAGTAAAATAACAAGAAAAATTATTTGTTAATAAATGTAAAATAAATGCTTACGTGAAAAACAAAAAATCTGTGTATGAAAAATTACAATGGTTGATGGCAATAATGAGAAAAAAGAAAAGAAAAAAAAGAACAATACTTGACATATTCTAAATTGAAAAACAAATGTAAAATATACTAACATATAATATTTAATCTAATAAAATTCGAAAATATATATTCTATAAACTTTTTATAAAGTTGATAGAGAATTAAAAAATCTCATTTTTCACGAAATTTGAACACTTCAATTTAGGAGTATTAGCAGGTTTAATAATTTTTATTTTTCAATTTTATGATTGTACTCAATATTGTATTATGTATATTTCACCTTTAAAAAATGATTTTAGTAATTTTAGAAAATACAATGTGTTTTAATAAAAAAAATAAAATATCATATGTTATTTCTAAAATAATATTATAATTAAATATAATTTTAATCAGTTATATAATTTGTAATAATTAATGCTATATATAAAATAGTATTTTATTATTACCTATTTAAATGATATAGGATTATAAATACTTTTACTTTATTTTATTTTACATTACCTTCATTTCAAATAAATAAATAAATAATTATATATATATATATATATCTCCTAGTGTGAGAGGGGTTTTTGGACTCGTGATTTTGGAATGTTTCATTAAAAAATTGGGAATATAAAGTTAGCAGATTTCTCATCAACCAATGAAAAGAGGCTGTTAATTCAAGTCCAATCTCTCCCTTTTTTTTTAATCAGAAAAGATAAAATATCACAGACAGTAAATTTCAAATAACAAGTGGAACTCTACCGATACGAGAATGGTCTTGAAGAGCAAAAAACTCATACTTAAACAAAAAAAAAAAGCAAGCCAATCAATTATATTGCATGGGAACTCTGAAGTTTAAACTAGATAAACACCAATCTCATGCCAAATACAAGGAGAAATTAGCCCACCGAGACTATACAAATGGACAATTTTTCTAATTACCACACAATACAGGGGGACTATTAATAGACAAAAACCTACCTTACGACAAACAAGAAGCCAAACAGACTAACAGGGACGAGGTTTAGGATAAGGATAGATTAAGGTTCTGTTTGGTTTAGCGGTTTCATGCAGCTGATAGCTGTTGCTGATAGCTGGTAGCTGTTGCGGATAGCTGTTAGCTGATGAATAATGAGCGTTTGGTAAAAATATAGTAAGCTGTTGTTGTTATTATGTAAAATGACCAATAAGGGTATTAATATTAAAGGTTACAGATATTAATATTATCTAATAATTCAGGGTTAATATTGTCAAATAAAAAAACTATCAGCAGCTGTTTAAAAAAAGCTAGGAGGAGAAGCTTTTTCAAACAGCTGCTGTTTGAGCCTTCAAACAGCTAACAGCTGCTGATAAAAAAGTTAACCAAACACCTAAACAGCTACTGATTGACTTGAAACAGCTATCAGCTGCCTCAATCAGCTAAACCAAACACCCCTAAATTTTCTAAAAAAACGAGAGAGGTTGGGTCAAGCCAACCTGGAATAGAAACCGCCCCAAAAAGGAAAATACCAAGGGGGCACACAACTTGATTCCAAAACTCTACAACTTTTGTATAATGAGGAGGAGATTAAACAACTTCTTCTTGTACATTATGGGAGAAAAAGATATTTAAAATTTAAATTTGAAATTTAAACGAGAATAATATATATTTTTGATTATCAAACTATACATTAATAATTAATCAAACTGTGGTTATATTTTGAGAAATTAGAAAAAAAAATATGATTACAGCTAAAAAAAGAATAAATCAACTTATGGTTGACTGAGGTTATTGTTGAGTGTGATTGCTTGAGTTTAGTTAATGCAATAAATGAATTACATAATAATCTACCCTCATTATTAGTGATTGAATTAAATTAATAAAGAATATTACTGAGAAATTTTATAAATAAGTATTGGTCGAATTTTAAAAGTTAGTCAACCCAGTTAATTAAAATATTTATTTTTAAAAATTAATTATTATTGATAAATTTTATTAGTAATTATCAATAAATTTAATTAATTTAAACTAGCATAATTAATTGAATAGGTTAAATTAATAATTAGATTGATGGATTTCTAGCTATTTGCTTATCTCAACAAAAAATCTATCAACCATTATGGTGACACATTAGCTAGGTGAGTTGATTCCATACATATTATAAAGCTTGGGGTTTACTAGTCTCTAATATTGTTGCTGATATTATTCAGAGATAATTAATGCAATAAAATTATTTTTTTTTCAAAAAAAATTTAAAAAAACATTTTATTTTATTTTATCTTCTTATAGTGTATTTAACTATCACGCATTATAATATCCAAGCTGGTAATCAGGAGGTGACATGGATCCACGTTACCATAAATGGGAATGTAATCAAGCTTATTTTGATAAAATAGATAAAAATTAATTTTTTAAATTGTTAATATGATAATTTACTTTCTTTTTTAATCTAAACTAAAATAAACATAATAATACTTCTAAAAAATATATACATAATAATAAATATATCTTTCATCCAATAAAAAAAATTTCATAATTTAAAATAATATTCTCTCTATTTTATTTCAAATATCGTGTAATAATTTTTTTATTTCATTTTAAATATCATTTTTAGAAATTTTAAAAAATTTTAATTAAAAAATTTTAATATTATCTATATTAATTATTGAAAGAGAATAACTATAATAAGAGATGAAAAAGAGTATTTAAATAAATTATAATAAAATTTTATAAAATTTATATTTTTTTCGTCTCATTTCAAGTGTTATATAATATTTTTTTTATTTTATTTTAAAATTATTTTTAAAAATTTAAAAGAGTATTAATTAAAAAATTTTAATATTATCTTTATTAATTATTGAATGAGAATAAATATGATGAGGATGAAAAATAAAATTTAGTTAAATTACAATAAAATTTTTATAAAATTTATAATAATTAATTATTTTTTTAATCTATATTTATTATTTTTATATGATATTTAAAATAAAATAAAAAATAATAATTAATTATTTTTTTAATTTATGTTTATTATTTTTATAAGACATTTAAAGGAAAAAGGAAGAAGAGTAATAAATTTCTTTAGCAAACGTGCTAAATTTTACAACTTTCACAGTTCTGTAGGTCCTAGAGACGCTACGTGGCCGGTAAATCAGCCACGTGTATCTTAGACTTTGACGTTTTCTTCTGTATCTCTATCTGCACTCTTTTGGCTCTCTCTCGACGCGTCGTCGAACAACTGAAAGCTCCGTTTTTCAAGCTTACAAAATGGATTCATTGCTTTACTAAAATCTGCGAGTAAGAAGCAGCTCAACTCAGGTTTGTTAGATTCCAATTTTGCTTCATTTTAATTTCATTTTCTTGCTCTTGTTTGGTTCCCTAGAAAACAGAAGAAAATCAAGGGAAGTCACAATGTTCTGTTTCCAAGATCGTGATCGTGAATTGTATTTTTGATGAATATCTTTCTTTGTGTTATGTTTTGTACTGCAATCTCAAACGTTTAATTCGTCGAATTATTGGAAGCTTAATTTGAGTTCGTTTACTATTTGAATTAGGGTTTTTTGCTATTGCTTTTGAAGTGTGCGTTTTGAACAATAATAAGCAAATGGACAAGTTGAAATTATCTCAATGGGGGGAAAGATTGAAGACAGGTGGGGCTCAAATGAGTAGACTTGTAAGTGATAAGATGAAGGAAATGCTGCAAACACCTACAACTGAATCTAAAATGGTTGATGAGGCCACATCAGAGTTGATGGTGGAGCCGAATTGGGGTGTGAATTTGAGAATATGTGCTATGATCAATAGTGAAGAGTTTAATGGGACTGAGATTGTTAGGGCTATAAGGAAGAAGATTTCTGGTAAGAGTTGGGTCAGCCAGAGGCTGAGTCTTGATTTGTTGGAGACATGCGCTATGAATTGTGAGAAGGTGTTTTCCGAAGTGGCATCGGAGAAAGTATTGGATGAAATGGTTAAGATGATTGAGAATCCACAAACGCATCAGGGAAATAGAGATAGGGCTTTGCAACTGATTAGAGCTTGGGGACAGTCTGAGGATCTTGATTATCTGCCTGTCTTTCGTCAAACGTATATGGTAAGCTCTCTGTCTTTGATATAGTTGTTGCCATTGCCTTGGAATATGATATTTTTGCTGAAAGTTAGTTATTTAGATGCTTTTAAATTCATTAAGAATTTGTTTGTGATTGTTTTTCTTATCGTGCAAGCTTAATCTGGAGCTTGATTGAATGCTAATCTGTTGCGATGCCTGAAAAATTCATTAGCAATTTTTATATTTAATGCAATTTACAATTACGTGTTTTAACTGTATTATCAACTTATTATGTAGAAATGCTGATTCATTGTTTGATTTTAGATCTTTGTTTCTATGTGCTGCAAAATCAGAGCGCTTATAATCTATGCTTCATGCATGGCGGTGTTGATAGAGCTTAAATTTATGCAGCTGTTATTTTTACCTTATATTCACTGGTTAGAAAATTCTACTGTGAGTTTTAAAGTTGTAAACTCACTGCTTAATGCATCCTTCACCTCACTTTTTTTTTTAAACAAAAGATACCTTCAAAGCCTTTGAGTCAAAGGTGCACGTCTTGGATATTTTCTTCCTCACTAAGCATCCCAAAAGGTGCACCTTGCCCTGGCTATTCAAATAGTGAACTTGTGTATGTTTTCAACTCTTCCCTGGCAAAGAAGATTAAAGGATGAGAAAATCATGGGATATTATGTGCCCCAGCTTTCTATCATTTTTCCACTTTTTCAATGTACACAGTTTTGATCACCACATAGATGGGTGTTCCTTCCTTCTTTTCTATGTCTATTATGATACTTTAACTATGATCTCATTCTATAAGTTCTTAAAGAAACTAATTCCTGAAGTAATTGGTCTTGTTTTATCAATCTTGTTTTGTGGTCATGGCAGAGTTTGCAAGAAAGAAGTGCACCTCGACAAGTAGGAGATGGGGATTCACCTCCCTTGAATTATTCCCTGGAGTCATATGTTCATCAGCAGCCACTATCTCCTCCTGAAAGGTATCCTATTTCTGAAACAGGGTTTGATAGTGCAAACCATACTGCTTTGGGATACCATGGTGCTCTATCAGTTCAAGAAAAGAATGAGTGTCTTGTAGCAACTCGGAACAGCCTTCAACTGCTTTCTAGCATTTTGAATGCTGAAACTGAACCAAAACCCATTCAGGTAATTTACTTTCTCCGTGCATTTCAATGATAAATCATTACTTCTATCAAACAATTAGTCCACATGCATCTGCCTTTGTATATAATATTTTTTTCCAATCACTTTGGATATAATTTGTTGCATTCTATGGAGATATTTCCAATTTTCCTTTTAAGTTATACCTGCTGTTAGTTAATTTGTTTTATCCTTTTGAATGTGCCTCAGAATAGAGAAACTATTTTTCTTTTTTTTTTTTTTTTTTAAAACTATGTTTAGAACATTATCATACTTTACAAATGCTTTGTTTAGCTACTAATTTGCATAAGGGAAATTGAATGTACTTTAATAAAGGAAATAGGTAGAAAAGAAAAGAAAAGAAAAGACATTTAATTTCATTTAATGTGTTTGATAAACGGAAAAGAAATTTAATTTCATTTAATGTGTTTGATAACTTTAATTAAATAATGAGGAAAATGAGATTTCTCCTCCATAATTTAAATAAATAAATTTGTAGTATATATTTTTATAATTTTATTCTTATTCATTGAATCAAGATAAAAATAAAACAAGGACACAAATGGTATTTCATATGACATAACATTTTTCTTCTCTTATTCCCCCTCATTTCTCACGATTTAGGTAGAAAATTATTTCGGCCTTTTGAGGAGAATTATTTCTCTAGAGAAATTATATTTTTCTTCTAAATTAAACATTCAATCAATAGAAATTGAAGGAAGTACTATTTCTTTTACTTTCTTTTCTCCTCCAATTCTATCAAAACAAAGGAGCTCCGCCAGAAATAAAGTTATAGAGAAATAGTTCTATTACTGGAAGTTGAGACATGCAGTTCTTTTCAATCCTCATATATCATGCAACTAAATAGTTTTAGATTTGCAAGCACTATTTCTTTCTTCGAATTTCATTGGTTTTTTCCTTTCATCCAATTGTCCAGTCTGTAGCTGAGTGAACTTTCTTTAGTTAACCAAGATAATGAGAAAGAGAACAATAGATGCATAAAAGTAAAACTGAAATATGAAACACTCATGTGTGGCTGCAGGAGGATCTGACAGTGAGCTTATTGGAGAACTGCAAGCAATCACAACCTGTCATACAAAGGATCGTAGAGAGCACAACTGATGATGAGGCCATTCTATTTGAGGCACTCAATCTCCATGATGAGCTTCAACAGGTCATCACCCGGTGTGAGGAGCTGGAAGCTGGTCTAAAATCTGGAGAGCAGCAGCCTGAGGGTTCTGATAACACTCAGACTGATTTGCCTGCTCAGGTCGAGCATAACAAGGAAATCAAGACAAGGAGTTTCCCAGAAGGAGAGAGTACTAATGAATCTAGCCACGGAGGCGGGAATACTAATGAATCTAGCCGCAAAGGAGGGAGTTTGAATGAATCTAGCTGCCATGGAGAGTATACGAATGATGAATCTAGCAGCAATAAGAGAAATGCTGAGTGAAACTGAGGATTTGGAGGGTTTTGTGCAGCTTTCTTGTGTATCTCTTTTAATCCTCAACTCCTCTTGAACTGATTGTTCTTTTACTCTTGTTATGTATTGATAACTATTATAATAAGGCTGTTGTAATTAGTTATGAGCCTTTCATCACTGAGATAAATGTACTCGTCACCTTCAAGCGAGAGTTACTGGTTATAGGTCCTATCTTGGAGGTTTAATCGGTTTGTTTCCCTTGCCCTTCAGACTGCGAGTCTGAGATAGTCAATCGTTGTGTATGATCTTGTTTGTTATTGGAAGCATAGCGCTCTGGTTTTTCTTACCTTTGTTAATGAAGAATGGTAATTTCTTCCCCTGATATGATCTACTACAACGGTGTATCTGTGTTCTGATAAATAATGTCAATCATATCATATAAAACTCTGTATCAGCCTAGCTGAGATTTGAGACAGATTCGCCACTTTAGTTTCTAAATTTTTTTGAATCCAATTGATTTGCGTTTTGATTTAATTATTATTTAGTGGTCATAACATCTATACGGATTGCATCAAATTGGTTTTGGATGTTAAGAATGGCCAATAGATTTTGAGTGTTCTATTGATTTTTCCTCTACTTTTTCTTTTTCTGTTCTCTACAGTCTTCTCTGTTTGTTTAGAATTTGATCCGGTGATGATCGGCACTTGCTTCATTTGACCACTGCTGCAGAAACCACCACCTTCAGATTTTGGAGCTGCTAATTGTGTCGCTGCATTTTCTTTTTCTATAAAAAATATATTGATTTCAATACAAAAAATTTTAAAAAAATATTTAAAATGAAATAAAATTTTATATCATATAAAAATATATTCTTTTATGTCAAATTGATAAGTATATTTATTTTAAAATATAAATCACTTAACATTCATAATGAAATAAAATTATAATAAAAAGTTATAAATACATTTTGTAATTCGGGGGGAAATTTAATTTTTTCAAATTAGATTCAAATGGGATAAATCATAAAATATATAATTCAACTAAATTGAACTTGATTATTATTATTTTTTAATATAAATTATTGACACTTCCCAGCCAAGATATTCATATATAAAATAAAAAACCCAAAAGAAGCTTGGTTTTTTTTCTTGCGTCACTGCGTGTTTTTTGTAGTTCATATTCTCTACGCCTTGCTTAAATGGCCGCAGCCCACACACTCTAAAAATTTCATCCCTCCCGCCAATTCTACCACGGAGCAAATCCTCTCTTTTTTTTGCTTTACAGCGAAAAAAAATCCTAATTCATATAGTCTCCTCCTATTTGAATCTCCCTCCAAAATTTTTCATTCAGAACCCTAATTCTCCTTTTTCCCGTTAAGGGAACCATGCCGTCGATGATTTCCACCGGCAAAATCCTCAAATTAGAGATGGAGAATTTCAAATCGTATAAAGGTCTCCAAACAATTGGTCCTTTTAAGGACTTCACTGCAATTATTGGCCCCAATGGTGCTGGCAAGTCCAATTTAATGGATGCTATTAGTTTCGTCCTTGGTGTTCGTACTGGTCAGCTTCGTGGAGCTCAGCTTAAGGACCTTATTTACGCCTTTGACGACCGTGAAAAGGACCAGAAAGGTCGTAGGGCTTTTGTGCGATTGGTATACCTGTTAGCTAATGGATCGGAGCTCCACTTTACTCGTACTATTACGAGTGCTGGTAGTAGTGAGTATCGTATTGATGGGAAGGTTGTTAATTGGGATGAGTATAATGCGAGATTAAGGTCGCTGGGGATTCTTGTTAAGGCCAGAAATTTTTTGGTCTTTCAGGTGATTAAATTGTTCTGTCTTTTGAACTTTTTTTACCATTGGTTTGAATTTCTATAGAATATGTATGTTGCTTTAACTTTGTATCATTTTTGAGCGACTTTTGGTGCTCTTGGAACTCTGTATTTGTGTTTCCCCTCCTGTTTGATTTGTTCTTACAAGGCTATATTGAATTTTTGTGTTTCATTTTAATTGTGTGAATCATCAACTTTTTGATCTTTTTAATTCCCAATGGAGTACTTTGCAGACATTTAATACTAATTTATGTATTTATATAATTTTTATGATTATATATTTTGCTCTTTTGCTCATTGTGATCCGTAATTGTTGTTGCTGTTGCAGTGTCTTAGCCAATGTTCACTTATGTTGCGAACGCTGATTGCTAGTGGGACTAGAATATTTTGGTTGGATAACATTGTCTTTTTATTTTATCCATTACAGTAAAAGTTAGCCTTTAAAATTTTTTGGCATTTTAAAATTTTTTCAGGTCAAACTTAGTAAGCTGGTAACTTGATTGCAAGAAAATGCTTAAAATTCTTTATTTGGACGTAAGGGTGGTGTTATGATAATTGAAGTTTTTGCTGTTGGAATGACATCTGATAAACACTTAATTTGTTATGTAGGGCGATGTGGAGTCTATTGCATCAAAAAACCCCAAAGAATTGACTGCATTGCTGGAGCAGATTTCTGGGTCGGAGGAACTAAAGAGAGAGTACGAGGATCTGGAAGAAAAGAAAGCTGCTGCTGAAGAAAAAGCAGCTTTAGTTTACCAGAGAAAGAGAACAGTGGTTATGGAGAGGAAACAAAAGAAAGAGCAGAAGGAAGAAGCAGAAAAGCATCTTCGTTTGCAAGACCAACTGGTATGAACTTTAACATTTCTATGTACAATATGACGTCATCTCTTTGTGATCAGATGTTGAAATGTGACCATACATTAATAATTCTTTCCTTTTTCTGGTCTACAGAAAGCTTTGAAGAAAGAACACTTCTTATGGCAATTGTTTATTATAGATAAGGATTACACGAAGATTCATGATGACCTTGAAGCTGAAAAAGGAACTCGTGATGGTGTTATCAAAGAACTAGAAAAGTTTGAAGGTGAAGCAAAGAAGAAGAGGAAAGAGCAAAGCAAATACTTGAAAGAGATTGCACACTGTGAAAAGAAGATTGCGGATAGGCGTTCTAAACTTGACAAGGCTGTGAGTTTTGCTGGAATTTTGTTATTTTATTAACAAGATTGTTGTAAATTGTTTGTATTGGTTAGGTCATAGAGATTTAAATACAGATTTTAGTTTCTGGTGGCACAATGTGGACACTAATGCTCATGTGTATGTGAATGGTCCAAGTTTTGTATGCACAATTTATGGAGAATATAGTCTTGATTTTCATGGTTACTTTATGTAGTGAGGGGGCATATACTCACTTTCCTAGGGAAGTAAATTTCACCAAGCATGTAATTCTAGGAATGTTGAATCGTTGCGTCTGATTATAAATAAATCTTCTTGGAAATGTGAAATAATTGTGTTTAGTTAGTCTATTTAAAAGAATACAAATGAAGTAGATCACAATAATACCCTTAAGATAAATATCTTTTATGTATTTAATATAGAAAATATGCTGAACATATGAACACTAATTGTGATAACCAAAAGACATGAAATATAGATATTATTCAAAAAAGTATTTCATTAATCCAAAAAACTAATTGTTCAAAATTATATGATTTTATGAAAAAAAAAAGAAAATTAATAAACTCCAAATAATAGCACGTGGGTCATATTTATTTACATATTTTTATGCTTAAGGGTATTGATGTCCATCGGCATATAGCTAAAATTGTTCATTTTCCATGGGATGTAACTTCCTCACGCTTTAGGATGTGAATGCACTTTCATGTAATATGGGAAAGTAGTGAGATCCATGAACCTAGTAGTCTATCTTTTCCTAGAAGTCAACATTAATGTTAGCCAAACACTAGGATCTTAGTCATTTTTTTGGGTGATTTGAGGAGTTATGTAGCTTTAGCCAAGCGAGATACGTTTGTGGCTTTATCAAGTTGAATTTTAACGAAAAATGAAACAAACAATTATTTGTTTGGAGCATGAAGAATCATTGGTTTGATCACTTGGAAGACCCAAACTTTTCTCACTAAGGTACTTATGACTGGTAATCTCCATAAGAAAGAGGGGCATACAAAAATTGTCTTGTTGCATGAGCGATATTGAATTGCACGATATTCCAAGGAATATTTCATTGAATGATTAGTTTTTCAATTTTTCTTTAAACTCAGTGGGGCTACTAAGAATATTTGATCTGATACTTGAGGAGTTTTTGCTATTATACTCTTTTTTCTTCATGAATGCATTTTTTATTTGAAATGTATAGAATTATCATATGTAATTCATAAAAACATTGCATATATATGCAGTATCTAGATAGATATGCCATGAACATGTATTTATATGTATTTGTTTATGAAATTCAATATATTCACAAATTTCTTTTTTTTTTTTCACTTTCATATGGTCATCGTTAGTTACTTGACTAATTTTGAACTGTGGTTCTCTATTTTCATTCATTGATTATTTTGGGTCCGAGGAATTATTATGTGGTTTATTTGTTTTGTTGTTGCCTTGTGCACAGCAACCTGAGCTTCTGAAACTAAATGAGCAAATGTCTCGTTTAAATTCAAAAATGAAGAGTAGCCGTAAGGAGCTTGATCGAAAAAGAGAAGAAAAGAGGAAGCATGCTGATGAGATAGACGAGCTTCAGAAGGGCATACAGGATCTGACTGCAAAATTAGAAGATGTGTATGAAAAAAGTAGAGAGGGCAGCGAAAAACTCCCCCTGGCTGACAGTCAACTAACTGAATATTTTCGGATGTAAGTTCCTTATAATTTTAAATTAATGCCTTTAGCCCTCAACAAGCATACGCTTGTTCGTATCTTCTCCAGTCCCGATTGTTCTTTTTCAAATTTGAGGTAAAAGATTTGAATTGTCCTGGCTACTTCTTTGGTATGGAAATTTTTGTGCACAGGATTAATCTCTAACTTGGGTGTTAAAGGGAAGGAAGTAGTTTATCAGTAAGTACCTGTTCTTCGACAAGTCCAGGTTCTGTTAATGTTTAAACCCTTTTGGAAGAATAGTATAAGAAGTTTCAACTTAACTGCATGAGCAAACTGTGATGAATCATGAATCATGTACTACAGTGTTTTATATGCATAGCTCTTAATACCATGCTGGGTCCATATTTTGGTCATGTACCATAAAAAAATTGTTTATGATGGTCTAGCAGTCATATGTTCTTATTCAAGCGTTGCTAGCTTTCCATAAATTGTTGAGACTTATAAGCATTATAATTTCAGTTTAGATAAGAAGTTGCCCACAAATTAGGGTTTCTTGCCGTCCTATGGATCTTATTTTTGCATTGTTGTCTTCTTCTAATCTCATTCATTATTGGAATTCTAATGCTGCAGTAAGGAGGATGCTGGCATGAAAACTGTCAAGCTTAGGGATGAAAAAGAGGTTCTGGATAGGCAACAACATGCTGATATGGAAGCTCAAAAGAATTTGGAAGAAAACCTTCAACAGTTGAAAAATCGGGAGCATGAACTGGATGCCCAGGAGGCGCAAATGCGAGCAAGACGAGAAACGATTCATGATACTTCCACCAAGAATAAGAAGGAACTGGCGGATTTAAAAAAGGAATTGAGAGATATGCAAGATAAACATCGAGATTCTAGGTATTTAAAATTACTTGTCTGACGTATAAAATTTCAACTCATTCACTTTCATGTGCAATCTTTAGCTTAGATATATGTGTTTTATGGCATCTGGCTCTGTCTTCATTTGATTAGATATGTTCTATGATAATTTTCACTATAACCCAAAAATTGAAATGGTATGTTCTATTGACCAGAGAATTTCTGTTATCAGGAATAAATATGAGTATCTGAAGTCTAGAATTGGTGAAGTAGAAATCCAATTACGTGAGGTGAAAGCTGATAGGCATGAGAATGAGAGGGATACTAGGTTGTCTCAAGCAGTTGAAACTCTCAAACGCCTGTTTCAAGGAGTTCATGGTCGAATGACTGATCTTTGTAGGCCAACCCAAAAGAAATATAATCTTGCTGTTACTGTAGCTATGGGCAAATTCATGGATGCAGTAGTGGTTGAAGATGAAAATACAGGAAAAGAATGCATTAAGGTAGACTTATTTGACATGTTAAATTGGTACTTATATTTTTGACTGGTTATCTACCTTATAATATGTTGTTTCTTTGATTGCCTTACATTTGTATTATTGTTCAAGTTCTGTCATTGTTTTCCTGATTTGTGGCCATAATTCTGATTCTTTTGTGTTAAAGTTACAGCTCCTTTGAAAGTAATACTGGTACCAATTCAATTCATTTTTTGCAGTATTTGAAAGACCAAAGGCTTCCTCCTCAGACATTTATACCTCTTCAATCGGTTCGTGTGAAGCCAATCATTGAAAGGTTGCGTACCTTAGGTGGTACTGCAAAGTTGGTCTTTGATGTGATCCAATATCCTTACATAATTTGGTTATATTAATTTTTTTGTTATGATAGTGAAAAATTTTATGTTTACTTTGCATGTGCAATGCTTTTCTTGTGCTTCTCTTCATTCTTATTCTCTGCTGTTTCAGTTTGGTTTTACCTAAATATTCAACAGGATGGTGTTTGGTCAATGAATATTCACCTGTGAATTATATGTGTATTCCAATCTTAATACTTGAGTTTGTTGGTTCATAGTGGTATACGTCCTTGGGTACTATATTAAATATAGGCAAACATACTTTACATGGTATTATTTTAACAGACCTTAGAAATGAATGCTGTTGGGTTATTGTAACTCTGCTACTTGTTAACCTATACCAATATATGATTTTACGAGTCTGTCTGCAATTTTGTTTTTGGTACAGCGGAAAATTTGAAAGTGGAGGGGAGGTTAGGGATTGAACCATTGACTTTCTGCGTTAGGTAGTTCACTCAAGCGTTTGACTATTTGCCCAATAGCTTATTTTGCCTGTGCTGGTTGGTATTTGGTAATTCTGTTCTTTAAATAGTTTTACTGGCCCTTTTTTTTTGGTCCTATTTCAATCTTTTAACATGTAACTGTCATTTTCTTAAGAAGATTGAAAAGTTAAATTGATTGGTCTCTCCCCAGTCAATCCTTACAGAAGTAATTTTATTTTATTTTTCCTCATCTAGAGAGAGGAATTGGGTTTGAACCCATGTCTTTTGTGGCTCTGGTATGTGACAGTAAAGGTATACTAGTGTAATTTTCTTTTATACTATTTTTTGAATTATTTGTGGCAAAAAATTTGTGGGAGAGTTTGATGATGGTTGATATGCAGTCTTAATTAAGTAAATTTTGAAGATAATCTAAGTTGATAGGCTTTAAGCTAAAAGTTGATAGGCTTTAATTAAATTTGATCTCAAACACTTTATGAGGATGTCTTTAATATGGTTGAGATGTGAAAAAATGTTCTCTAATTTAGTGGAGGTGGATGAGATTTTTTTTTTTTTTTTCCAATGATTGATTGCCTTTAAACACATGAAGTGAGAACTTTTGTGCTCTAGTATAATTGACTTTGTAGTTCCTAAGAATAAATTTGTTAGATGTGTTGGTTGCAATAGTTGGTCATACTTTGCTAGTTTTAGGCAGATAATATTTGTGAAAAGTCATCTTAGAAGTATGTCTGTATGCCTTGAACCTGTTTCCACAGCCAGGGTACAATTTCTGATAAGCTGTAAGAGAGAGGTAATTGTTTTGAGTTAACAGTTCTATACTGATCCAGAAGCTTGTGGAATTTTAAGGAACATTATACACATATATTCAACAATTTGGACTTTGTGTAGTCCAGATCCATCTCCTATGACTTGTTTTCATGGTTTTAAACTTTGGGATGTTATAATTTTTGCGAACTTAACAATTGCACATTTGATCCTGTCCTTGAGAAGGCAATTCTGTTTGCTGTTGGGAATACTCTGGTTTGTGATGACCTATATGAGGCCAAGGCTCTTAGCTGGAGTGGGGAGAGGTTTAAAGGTAATTACTTCCAATTTTGGTTATAAATGGTCTATAGATTAATCTTGTGACAGTTGGAAGTTTTTAATTTTTTTTAAATTTGCATTAGTTGTAACTATTGATGGGACCCTACTCACAAAATCTGGCACAATGACTGGTGGGACAAGTGGTGGAATGGAAGCTCGGTCAAAACAATGGGATGATAAAAAAATTGAAGAATCTATTACGAGTAAACTCAATATCTCACTCTCTATCTCTCTGTCTCTAAGTTGCTGGGTTTGAATACTAATTCTTGGTGCTCTGTAGAGCTAAAAAAGAAGAAAGAACAACTTGAGAAAGAGTTGGAAGAGCTTGGGTCAATTAGGGAGATGCATCTAAAAGAGTCTGAATTAGCTGGGAAGATTAGTGGACTTGAAAAGAAGATTCAATATGCAGAGATTGAGAAGGTGGATATTTTCTTGACCTTTTTTCCCCCTTTTATATAGAAACTGTTCTTGTTCTTCTGTGTTGTTTGAATTGATTTGAAAAGATACATTAATGTGTTTCGGGCCTATCATGTAATATAGGACACTGATTGTTGACCAGCCTAAAAAACCATGCTAATGAGCAAATTTGTCTAAGATGTTGGAGGTGGTCATCGATAACAGAATAATGTTAGAGGATAAAATCTTCTCTTTGTTGGTTTCTCTCAATTATTTGTCATGTATGCGTGAAACGGTGAAAGACATTAGATATGGGTCATGGAAAATGTGTTGAGGAACAGAAGATTTTATTTTTTTTATAAATTTAGGAGAAAGACAAAAGAATAAAAATGTGAAAATAAGGGGAGCCTGTTGCTGTTCCTAAATGAACAAGATGATGATGTTGAGCAATTTGCTTTACCTTGATGCTGCTTCCATCAATTAATTCTGCTTCTGCTGATTTTGTTGCAGCGAAGCATTGGGGACAAACTTGAAAACTTGAAAAAGGATAAACATATTATTAAGGAGGAAATTGATCGTATGAAACCCGAACTTCGCAAGGTACTGAAGGATTGCAACTGTGCTTGTCATATTCCTTTTTGTAATATTATAATTATGTTCAGGCTCTTTTTGATGGCACATGCAGTTAAAAGATGCTGTTGATAAGAGGGCTACTGAAATCAGGAAACTGGAGAAGAGAATCAATGAGATTGTTGACCGAATATACAAAGATTTTAGTAAGACTGTTGGGGTAACAAATATCCGTGAGTATGAAGAAAACCATCTAAAGGCTGCCCAACATATAGCTGATGAAAGGCTTAACTTGAGTAATCAGCTGGCAAAGTTGAAGTACCAGTATGTTACTTTTTTGCTTGTCATATTTTATCTGTATTTGTCTTGTTGACCGTAAATTATCTCAGCATGCTTGATATCCACAGCCCATGATTGTCTTATCCCGCGGAAGTTATCATAGTGTTGATCTTGGAGCCAAGTTATGTAGGGAGGGCAGTGGTGGAAAAAAGGGGCTGCATGGCATATAAACCTAATTAATATCTTCTACACAGTATTATTATTATTATACATAATTGAATTATTCATATAAAATTTATATGAGTAACTTGGCAAAGTTTTTGAAAAAATATTCAGGCTAACAGCAGCTTATTCCGTCAGATATGATTTGATTCAATTTGATTTTATTACATGGTTTACAAAACTGTTATTTAAATCCCTGCTAGGTACCTTGAAAATGAGAGTGGAATGCAATTTTTGATATAAGATTCTATTTCCTTGTTTGGTACACAAGAATCCAATTTTTTTTTAAGATACAAAAATGTCATGTACTTTTTCAGGATAATTCTAACATTATCATATACATGAATAGGATTTCTAAGATTTTGACATATAATTCTATTATTCCCGTTCCATTTTCAAGGTGTACCAATGATGCCCTATAATTTTTATTCACATTGAAAGTTTTACTGTATTTTTATTGTGTTGCCTAATATTATTTCTTCAAAAGTTCAATTGCTGAGAAAAGTTTTACCATATTAGAAATTTGATTACAGCTATCACAAAATTGATAAAGTTTGCCCATTTTGATAAATTTTGATATACTAATAATTATTTATAAAATTTATTTTCTTAATCTTAATATATCTTACATCCAAAAATGATAATCCAGATTATTTTTGGCACTAAGTTTAAGAGATTGTGTTCCTTTTTACTGTTTTATCCTTATTATGGTCCATTAATAGAAATAATTATTTTAGAATAACGTGATTAATTGGAAGTCAATTAAAAGGCATTTTTGGAGAGAATTTTTTTTTTTTACTTTTTATTTTTTTTATCTTGTACTTCTTGGATGAACTTAATTTAAAAGGGAAATTGGATTTTCTTTTGAACATTCCAGAAAGGAAATAGGTACTATTTCTTGTAGATAGAGGGGGTATTTATCAATATATGATAAATACTCCCTCTACAAGGACATTGTTCTGAACTTTTTCTATCACTGCACAATATTGATGAGGTGGTGCTGACAACCTGGTTTACTATTCTACCTTTATTTGGTTGAGATTTACAGGCTTATTTCTTGAGATTGAAGAGAGCCTCTCCATGTTGTGTTCCTACTACTTTATAAATGATGCCCTTTGCCATTATCTTTTCTCTTCTTTTCAGGTTAGAGTATGAGCAAAAGCGAGACATGGATTCACGAATCAAAAAGTTAGAAACCTCCATCAGTGTTTTGGAAAATGAACTAAAACAAGTTCAGAAAAAAGAGGCTGATGTCAAGTTGGCAACGGAGAAAGCTACTGGCGAGATAAGTAGATGGAAGGCAGAAGTGCGAGGTACAGTTTGATTCTTCTATGTTCGGTATAAAGTTGGGTTTCTCTCTCCCAGAGTATATAAGTTATGATGTTTCCATATACTGAACTTCCTTGGTTATTCTCATGGCTGACGTGCAGCATTTTGGGTCCTAAATGAATTTTAAGAACTGGCAGAAATATTTATTCTGATTAAACAGTGAACTAAATGAATGTTTTTTGTAAAATGCAATTCAATGTTATAAGAAAAATTTCAATTGAGGTCTGCCAAACATGCTCTAACCATTTCATGATTGTTCACTTGGATTCCTCATTTGGCTATGGGTTGCGTTTTATTATTATAAAAATATTTTTTTGCAGAACTTATAAAGAATATCCTACAGAAACACCTTAAAGAAAGATCTCACAAGGATTGATACTAGGGAATAAAATAAATATTCAGTTAGATGAGAAATAAGCTGTAATTTCTCCATAATTTGGTTGGATAAATAAAAAGTTAGCAGGTAAAACTAAGAGTATCTGATAAATGCTAAGGATATCATGAGGGATTCATTACAAAATGTCCAAAGCAGCACGAACTAAGTTCTGATTGAATCATGTCAACCTATAAACTATATATGCTTGAGAATTGCATCATCACCTGTGGTAGTGTAGCAATGTATATTTCAGTGGTAAACAAAAACATTTTCTTACTAATGCATTAATGGGATGTGAAGAAAAAGAGATTTGCATAATGTTTTTTATGATTGTGCACATATTTTAAATTTCTTATGTCCTTGTTTTCTTTTATTTTCTCCCCTAGTCATACATATCTCTTGAAAAATAGTTGAGCATACAAGTGTTGTTGAAAATGTAAGATGTTGGATTTAATTTTTGTCCGACAGATGATATATGAGAAAGCGAATGAAGAAAAATGGATTTCATAGTTAACTCCTATTTTAGAATTGTGCTAGAGGTTTAATTCATTGAAGAGAACATATGGAGAAGAAAAAGAATTTCAGGTGTCATATTTATGATTTGCTGTTTTCCTTCTATAGAGTGGAAATCCGAGTCAGAAGACTGTGAAAAGGAGATACTTGAATGGAAGAAGCAGGCTTCTGCAGCTGCAACAAGCATATCAAAGATTACCCGTCAGATCAAGTCTAAGGTCCCAAAATGGTTGCTTTCTTCCCCAATATTTCCTGGCTGCAAGAGTCTGCATGGTGGAAAGAAAGAAAATATAAATGAACTTTATTCTATCGAACTGCTGTTGACATCTTTCTCCTTGGTTTTACAGGAGGAACAAATTGAGCAACTATTGTCTTGGAAGCAGGAGATAGTGGAGAAGTGTGAATTGGAACATATAAGCCTTCCCACTATTTCAGACCCAATGGAAGTTGACTCTATGGCTCCGGGCCCAAGTTTTGATTTTAGTCAGCTGAATAGATCTCTCCTTCAGGATAGGAGACCTTCTGACAGAGAGAAGCTCGAGGCAGATTTTAAGCAAAAGCTGGATGCCCTAATGTCAGAAATTGAAAAAACTGCTCCAAATCTGAAGGCTCTTGATCAGTACGAGGCTTTGCAAGAAAAGGAAAGAGTAGTGACTGAAGAATTTGAAGCAGCCAGAAAGGAGGAGAGCCAAGCTGCTGATGCTTACAATTCAGTGAAGCAGAGAAGGTAACAACTAAATTTTATCATGTTCTATTCCAACTTCCAAGCTATTTGATGAATAATAACTGGGGAAAATACAGCAGCAGAAATATTTTCCACTTATGCTAGCATTTTCTTTTCTATGATAAAAATATGTGTTATAAAAATAGCTTCTGGAATCTTCCTTGCTAATGGTCATTTGGCATAGATTCTGTTTTTTTTTTTGTAAGATGCTATTTATTTTCCTGGTAAAAAGGAAAAGATAACATGTCAACTAGTAAAACCATCTAACTGATTCGTTAATTTGATTCTGCTATAATATGTGCTTCGGTGGTTATTAGTTCCATCGCTACAATATGTGCGTCAAATTCAATGATTAATGCATATTTTCCAATTGATATCCTAACTTATCAAATGTCTTTTCATTTTAAACTTATCTATCAAAGTTTGTGGAAAAATCTGGTTGCCATATAATATGTTGTCCTTTTTTTAGGCTAGTTAGTATTTTTAATTCCAGAGGGACATTTACAACAGGAAAAAAATGCACTTACTGGAGGTGGCACAATGTAGTTTGTTGATTTTGATCTTGTTTTTGTTTTCACAAAAGTTTCTTTTCTGTTAGTGGGGACACTTTTGGGAGAAGTTTCAGTCTAGATAATTGATAAAAAAGGGCATAGCTTGGTTATAGAAGTCATATTTGAGAAAGATGGGGACTTCGAGAATTGTTTGCATTTTTATTCTGACTGGGCTAAATCTCTGTGGAATAGTTTGTGTTTACCTGGAGAATGCAGAAATAAAATAAAATGCCGGGAGGTGCTCCATTTGTATTGTGGGCTTTAAGGTGGTTTGGTATGTATCACTTTGGCATTTATTGGAAATCTATTAGCAGGACATTTCTCTTGCATGTTTGATTCATATGTTTTTTTATATAAAAAACAAGTGTACTTGTAAAGCAGATGACTCTTATTCTGTGTTGATATTAATATTGTTTTTGTTTGCCACATCTATTACCTGTCTGTGCATGTTGACTTTGCTAATTGTCTCGCAGGTCGAAATAACAAAACAACTGTTTATGTTAGTTTATGGGCGTTGCCCCTGACATCGTTTTGGTTTACGCAGATATGAGTTATTTATGGAAGCTTTCAACCACATATCAAATATTATTGACAAGATTTACAAACAACTGACAAAGAGTAACACTCACCCACTGGGCGGGACAGCATATTTAAACTTAGAAAATGAGGATGATCCTTTCTTACATGGGATCAAATATACTGCTATGCCCCCAACAAAGCGCTTCCGTGATATGGAACAGCTATCTGGCGGGGAGAAGACTGTTGCAGCACTGGCATTACTCTTCTCTATCCACAGGTACGTCCTTGTAGGTAGATGGGCTTGCTTGTGAAGCCTTATATGGCTTTTGATGGGAAATGCAAGGTTTCTTCGTCTCTTTTCTTTGTGAGTATGTGGTGAGCCTATGATAGTTTCTAGCCATTACTTGAATGCAGGTAGGTATCATGCACTAGGGGCCAGGGGAAGCCATTTTAGGGAAATCTTGCATTAAGCTTGATTGAGGTCAATATGCTAGCTACACACCAACTTTGACTCATGGTATCTCAATCTGATGTGGGATTAACTTGCATATGCCAGCATTATCATATCTACCGTGGGCATCCAAATCAAGAACACTTGCTTTTGAATGAAAATCTATAATCCAATAATGTTATCTGGACTGTCAATATCAAGATCCAATGCTCAAAACCATAAAAGCCAAGTGTCTTGTGGATGCCTAGGCATGGGTCAACCAATATTTATACGCACTCTCTCTCTCTCTCTCTCTCTCTCTCACCCACTACTTAGGAAGAGAGTTTTCTAAGAGAACCAATCAGAATTACCGTGAGCATTGCGTCACTGCTTACTGGTTACCATCCTTTTGAAACAAGTAAAATTATAACCAATGTGCAAGTGAGAACTGCATAGTTATTGTTTCATTGTTGCAAATGTCAAGTTATTGGGTCATGTTGTTATATTCATCCTCATTTGGTCTCTTTCTAGTCAAGGTTACTCATGGTACAATAAATATTTGCAGCAAAATTTAAAAGGTTTATTTGCTATCTGCACCAGCGAATATATATCTAAAATTTGATAAGTTATCCTGTTGCAAAGTTGATGGGTTCTTCCACTCCAAGTTTAGTAGTTTTGCTCAACTAAAATATACCTTTTAGTTTATAGATGCTTTGCTTTCAAGCATTGATACTTGTCGATTTTGTTCATTGGACTTTTGAGATTCAGTAACCCATTTAGTTTGGGATCGGAAAGGATAGCAAATTTTGTTTGCACTAATTGTCTAATTGTGTGTGATTTTTCAGCTATAGACCTTCGCCTTTTTTCATATTGGATGAAGTCGATGCTGCACTGGATAATTTAAATGTTGCCAAGGTTGCTGGATTTATTCGCTCAAAGTCGTGCGATGGAGCCCCGAGTAATCAGGACACTGATATTGGCAATGGTTTTCAGAGTATTGTGATATCCCTGAAGGATAGCTTTTATGACAAGGCTGAAGGTTTGGTTGGAGTTTACAGGGACTCAGAGAGAAGGTAAGTTTTCTTTTGCCTTTTCTTTTAATTATTATTTTCTTTATTAGTTTTTACAGTACAAATTTATCATGTTGTGACTCAGTATATCAACAATTTATTCTGTGATTTTTTTTCTCCTGCAGTTGCTCAAGAACTTTGACATTTGACTTGACTGGATATCGACCAGCTTGAGAATCCAATTACAGATCGCAGCTAAGTTAAATTTGTTGCTCTGTGAATATCTCAGGTGCTAACATCTTTACAATGACAGCTTGTAAGTATGAAAAAACTGTTGTGTAAAATTTGTTTCATGAATTAGAATAGGCAGTGTGATAATTATTAGTGCTTAGTTGGTAGCATCATGTTAAGGACCGAGCTTATTAGGTTATCAATCTCTGAATTCCTTTCTTTTTTAGTTTTTTGAATAATTGCAGCAAGTCGATCTTGATTTCGTAGAGAATTGTTGGTTTCAATTTCCATGGAATTATTGTTAATGTACGTTTCTTCAGTTTCCACGTTCATCAAAGTATGCATATTGATAATTGTCGTATGGATGTGCTTATAAATCAACAGGCAGGAAAAGCAAGCCCTGGGGCCTAGGTGAAACTGCACTGGGGTTCTTTTTCATTTGGGAAAAGGCAAAAGGTGGATAAAAGAAAGGGGGAAAATAAATAAAAATAAGATCAGCTGTACTTTCTTGTAATGTGTTGAATCTTGAGGTGTATGATTTAGTTCGTATTTTTATTTTTATTTTTTTTTATTTTGCAATAAAGTCCTTTTCATTTTAATAATGAATTTAAATAAAATCAACTTGCGTGCAATTTATTACTGGAGAGCTATTAATCAGTTTAAAATTTTGAAATTGATAAATTTTTCATGGAAACTTTTTTCTTTTGTGCTTAATGAAAAATAAGGGTAAATGAAATTAAAGACTTGAAACGATCCTAATTTAGAGGTCAAAAATAGTCATAAAAGTTATTAAATATTTCTCATCTGTTGTTACGTTCAATTTTTTCGCCTTTATTAATTTCTCTTCGTGAGCCGTAGCACTTCTAAGGTTGGATTCATGAAAAATTTCCCCTTTTTTCATCCTTTTTGTTCTCTAAGAGTCTGATCAAAATGGTTCTAAATTGAAAAATCAATTCCAAAAATTATTCGTAATACCTTTTGTAAAATAATGAAGTAGTTGCTGCAACAGTTTGATAATATATATATATATATATATTTCCTTTTGCTTAACTGAAAAGGAAAAAAAAAAATCTAAATTTAACTTAAAACAACTCTTAGCTCGTTATTGATAGACCTATTATTAAGAACCATAAATTCTAAACTATCTTGGACCACAGAGATTCAAGAACCTTCTAATGGTTAAAAGAAAATCCAACCGTCGCCTACTTTAATCTCCCTAAATATGGTGCCAGATAATAGTGGTTGGTATGATCTTAGCTTTGAGTAGAAAAAATATATACAAAAAAAAACCCAAACTTTCTTTCTTGAAAATAAATAAATATTTGTTTAGAATCCCTACAAATTAGAAAGAATTCCTCTCTTTCTCCCCTCTCTCTCTCTCTCCATCATAGAATTCTTGCAAACTTTCTTCTTGGTTCTTCAATTTAAAAAAAGAAATGATAATGGAAGAAGAAATTGAGAAGAGCCATGAAGATAGTGAAGATGATGCTGAATATTATGAAGAAGAGATGATCTTCAGATGGCTCCAAGCTGATGATAATCAAAATGTGGATAAAGAATTAAACATTATTATTACTCAAGAAGATGATCAAAGAACTTTAGTTGTCTCCTCCACTGAAATGAAGCTCAGAAAGAAAAAAACTTTATTAGAATTCAGGTGCATGGTAGAAGATGCAATTCTTGGAAATTATATTTTTGAAGATTCCAACATAATAAATAATAATAATAATAATAAACTTCTTTCCAAGAAAGAAATGAAAAGATTGAGAGAACAAATGAGAGAGATTACTCTTTGGGGTGTGCCTTTATTGCCAAGCAAAGGCCATGAAAGCACTGATACTGTGCTTTTGAAATTCTTGAAAGCTACAGATTTTAAGGTTCAAGCAGCCTTTGATATGCTTAAAAAGACTTTAAAATGGAGAAAAGAATACAATGCAGATGCAATTCTTGAAGAAGATTTGCATTTTGATCTTGATCTTGACAAAGTTTTGTATGTTAATAGTGTAGACAAACAAGGCCACCCTTTATATTATGCTGTGTATGGAGCATTCAAAGACAAAGGATTGTATAGAAAAGTATTAGGAACAGAGGAGAATCGTGAGAAATTCTTGAGATGGAGAATCCAATTCATGGAAAAAAGCATCAAACAACTTTCTTTCAGAGCAGGGGAGGCAGATTCTATACTTCAGATTACAGATTTCAAGAACAGTCCACGAACTGAAATGAAGGAGCTTCGTTCTATTAGCAAGAAAGTCTATCTCTTGCTTCAAGCCAATTATCCTGAGATGATTCATAAGAATGTAAGTGTAAAAATATAAATTATTCCCTCATTTCTAATCTATTTCGATTCATAGAGTTATTTTTTTTTCAGTATTAGTACATATAGGAAGGATAAATCGATTCTGAGTCTATATTTTGGTGTGCATTTTTAGAGTTCTTTATGATTAAATAATTCAAAATTTCACACGATTATTGTAATTTTAAAGAAAATGGGTACCTAACTCTGCAAATATTGAATAAACAATCTCTCTTCCTTATTATGGAATTGTATTAGTACAATTTAAATCTTTATCTCAAGTATTGCATAAAATTGTATAAATTTTGCAGATTTTGATAAATGTCCCATTATGGTACTACACAGCCCATTTGATATCATCAAAGCTCACAGGCCATAGAACTAAAACGAAGTTGATTTTCGCTAGGCCATCAAAAGTCACTAAAACCCTTTTAAAGTAAGAACCCTAATTTTCAATACACAATCTGTCTGCAAAATTTTGACCTAATATTTTCGGTTGAACAACACAAAGGTACATATCCCCAGAGCACCTTCCAGTTGAATATGGAGGTCTAAGAAGAGAAAACGATGCTGACTTCATTCCTGAAGACAATGCTTCTGAGGTGATTGTCAGAGGAAATTCATCTGCCTCAATTAAAATCCCAGTCCCTGAGGTACCAATTAATTATAAATTACTTGCTTCACAATCATATATACAAAAGAAAATTTTATACAAAAAATTTAGTTCTGAAAAGTAGATCGAGATATAGTGCAGCGGTAAATATATATTTTTCTGAAACTCAAATTAACTCGAAACTTTTTAATGTTTCAAATTTTTTTTTTAAAGTTTATTGATTAATAATTTTGTTGATGATGTTGAAATTATTAATAGGCTGGGGTGAAAATTGTATGGGATTTTACTGTGGTTGGATGGGAAGTGACATGCAAAGAAGAATTCATACCAGAGGATGAAGGGTCTTATAAAGTTCTGCTGAGGAAATACAAAGAGAAGAGAATGGGAGAGAGTGTTAGGAATTCTTTTTACATAAACGAACCTGGTAATTTACTTATTACTATTGACAATACTACTCTCAAGAAGAGAAATGTTTTTTATAGGTCTAAAACCAAACCCTTTGTACCCTCTTATATTATCCAATCATCACAATAATTAATTAGCTTTATTAATTTCTCTTTTTTAATTCATTATTCTAGCAATAAATTTTCGTTTTTAATTTTTTTTATATATATTCTCTTAATCAAATTTAGTACGACTAAATCTCTGTTTGGGATTTTTTTTAAAAAAAAGAGTTAAAAGTTCTTATTTTTCAAAACTGTGATCATTTTAATTTCAGTTCATTAAAAACATCTTGATTATATTCATACTAATTAAAAATCGACATGATTAATAACTTTTAAAGATTTATTTAAAATTTTAAATCTATAATCTAAGTTTTAGAAAAGAAAATTTAATATAAATATATATGTGATATACTTTCAAATTTAAATTGAAGTAAAAAATTATATAAAATTAATATCTTATCATATCTCATTATTCAATTATTTTAAAATTATTAGTAATTTAAATATTTCAAAAATATATTTGTATGAAATACTAATATATAAAAAAATTTATTAATGCACGTTTTATTAAACAAAAATCATATTCATTAAACATCATATCTATAACTTCTACCAACTTTTTATATATAAAATGAAATGCTGTTCATATGAAATGAAAAAAAAAATATTTGAAATTATTAATTAATTAGTCACAAGAGACCATCACTCTCCTCTTTTTCTAATAATTTTTTACTATTTACAGACCATTAGCCATTATCTTACATTTTTTTTTAATTTTACATTTTTATATATTTAAAAAATTTACATTTTATTTTAATTAAAATCTAAACCTTAATAAGAGTACTCTTCAATTAATTAATAACGCCTCAACGACACGTTGTTTCTTGACTTCCAAATTACTTAATCTTCTGTGCATCATCAATGATCAACCAATACTTGAAATTATGCGTTGGCGATGCAGCAAGCTCAGTGGCTACCGCATCATCGTTGGTCCATATTCGAATCTTTCGCTCTCCGCTCGTTGCACCAATGGAAATGACGAATCCTTTTGGTGTTGGTCTCGAACGCTAATAAAAGATTAAGTCCTTTGGGTTCAATGGTGCGTCTAACAATAGCTAAAACCAGTGCATTGGACCTGGCTCATTGTTTGAGTTCCACGACTCTATCTAACCACCTTCACATTGAATACGGTAAATATACAATTAAGTTGAAGGGCATTGAGGCAATCCAGTACTCATACAAAACAATAGCAAGAAGAACAAGACATGCATTTGAGATTTTTTTTTCTTTTTTTTTTTTTAAATTTCTTAATTGGGTTTTGTTTTGGGGATTTGGAAAGCGTTAATTAATTAGGTAAAAAATAATTAATCATAATAATTTTTAAGGCTGATTTTGGATATATAGAAGCATCTTTTTTGTAATTAATTATGTAGTTAGATTTGTATTTTAAGAGTAAAATTATATAAAAACAATTAACATATATGATTTTAATGAGCTAATGTTAAATTATTTTTAAAAAAATTAAATGTTTAAGACTCTTATAATATATGAAAAAAAAATCATTTTGATCAATTGATGTTTGGTACACGCACACATATAAATATTATATATCTGTGTATAATATATATATATATATATATATTTATAAACTCTAAAGCTTTTTTAAATCCTAATCTCCTCAACTACAAACATATTTAACTAATAAATTATAATTATTATCTATCTAATATATTTGCAGAAGACGTTTATTATTAACTGTATGGAACCATTTTAATTAATTGCAGAAAAAAGGTAAATTAATTTTTTTTTTATTTCATATTCTATTTTTAATATTTTAATATTTTATTTATATATATTTTCTTCGTTTCAAATTAATAAGTATATCTATTTTTTTTATTTTTAAAATTATATCTTATTTATCAATTTAATAAATCAGTTAATATATTAAATTTTTATTTAATGTTATTTATTAAAAAATATTTAATAAATATATTTTAAATTAAAATAAAATTATAAATAAAATTATAATAAATGAGTATATATATATTTATCAATTCAGGATTATATAATGTGGTTGGTTGTGAAGTTAGGACTGCCAAATTCCACGTGAATAGTGAATGTGGCGCGACGAACAGACCATGCAAAAGCTGTTTCTATAGCCACCATGGCCATCTGTTTTTCCTTTTTGTTTGCTTCTCTTAATTTTTTTTTGTCATTATAAACATTATTTTAAAAATTAGCTTTCTTTTTTTAATAAATATTTATATAAAGACAACTTTGAGAATTGTTTCTTACTATTAAATTTTTGTTTTTTTAAATTTTAATTTTTCAATTATAATAATTATGAGGAAACTTGTAATTATTAAATAAGAAATCCATTTGTCAACATTAATTATTGAACTCCCCAAAGGCTCTAACTAAACTCAAAATAATATATTTTATATGATTCTATTTAAGTATTTACTAAACTATTCTCAAGAGGTCGAGTCGAGTGCTGTTAAAGCATACGATGCTATTGGGCTAACTGCAGTACTGTATATGTGGCTATATATGCATAATAATAAAAGTAATATTTTAGCATATTAATATTAAAATTTATTAAAAAGAGTTTTATTATTTTTATAGTCATATCTCATTCAACGACGGGTGATTACCATAAAAAAAATAGAATTTTAGTAAAAATTAATTTATCATAAAAAAAATTAATAACTATAATATTTTTTTATAAAAAAAGTTTATACAATTTAATTGGCTAGTATGTAAAAAAATATGATACATATAAATTTTCAGTAATATAAAAAGTATAAAATAGATAAATATTGACGACTCTCTTAATTATATGATTCATTTATATCATTTCAAATATTATATGTTTAGAGTAGTATAATATGCAAAATATATTAAATAATTCCCTTAAAATCATATCTAAAAATTCTAATATTAGTTGTGAATATGCACTAACTACAGAACATACAAAAAAAAAATAATAATAATAATAAGAAAATTTAAAAAAAAAAAAGATCACAAAGCATTCGTTGTCTTCTCTGAACTGAAGTTTTAAGACACGTCCCTACCTTAACGTTATTAGGTGTAAGACATTAAGCTCAAGTAGCCATGCAAATAGAACATTATCGCTCACCATTTTTATTTCTATAAATACCCAAAGCTTCTCTCACAGTCGTCACTTTACCTCTCAACCCACTAACCAATTTCTTTAATTCATCTTATGGCTAAGCCTCATTACCTTTTCTGTCTCTCTATCTGCCTTGTTGTTCTGTTTCATGGCTGCTTAGCTCGCCAGCGACTTCAGCTACAAAACGAGTGCCAAGTCCGAAACCTCGAAGCTCTCGAACCTGATAACCGCATTGAAAGTGAAGCTGGTTACACTGAGTCCTGGAATCCAAACCATGACCAGTTCATTTGCGCTGGTGTAGCTGTTGTTAGACGCGTCATTGAACCCAAAGGCCTTTTATTGCCACAATACAGCAATGCTCCCCAGCTTGTCTACATTGAAAGAGGTATTATTAACTGATAAATTACATTTCAGCTATTGAATATTGATTTATTGTTGATTTATGTGTGTTTATATATGTATATTTATAGGTAGAGGGGTGACTGGAGTCTTGTTTCCTGGATGTGCTGAAACATTCCAAGAATCTCAACAACAAGGTGGAAGCAGTAGGGTTAAAGACCGGCACCAGAAGATTCGCCGTTTCAGGAAAGGCGATATCCTTGCTTTGCCTGCTGGAGTTGCCCATTGGTGCTATAACGATGGTAATGAGCCTGTTGTTGCAGTTTATGTCCTTGACACCTCCAACAGTAACAACCAGCTTGACATGAGCCCAAGAGTAAGGCATAAAATTAAACTCTACTGATCTCTCTCTCTCTCTCTCTCTATATATATATATATATATATATACACGTAATAATAATGATGATGATTTATTGGCATTGCGTTACAGCATTTCTACCTAGCTGGTAACGTAGAAGATGAGTTCCGGCGACAATTTGAACATGGCAGTGAGGGTAGCAGAACTGAACCATATTATTCCAGCCGTAGGAGACCACAAGGCTCCTGCAACAATCTTTTCTGCGGATTAGACTCTAGATTGGTAGCTGAAGCGTTCAACATTGACCTATCATTGGCTAGAAAGCTTCAGAGCGAAGGCGACTTCAGGGGCAGCATTGTGAGAGTTGAAGGAGTTGATCTTGATTTAGTCAGGCCGGCCAGGACTGAACAAGAGAGAAGAGAGCAAGTAGAATCATTCAGAGACGTCGGCGGCCGATGTACTGAAGCTGAAGTTGCAGGAGGACGTTGCAATGGCATAGAGGAGACTTTCTGCACCTTGAGGATGAGGGAGAACATTGCTGATCCTTCACGCGCCGATGTATTTGTCCCAGGAGTTGGTCGTATGAGCACTGTCAACAGCCATAATCTCCCTATTCTTCGTTGGCTCCAACTCAGCGCCTCCTATGTTCTTCTCCGCAATGTAAGTTACAGTCCAGCAATAAGTACATATTTTGCATATTTTATTATGGACAACAGATATAATAATTATATATGATGTTTGTGCAGGATGCTGTGAGGTTACCCCACTGGCACTTGAACGCCCACAGTGTAGTATACGCCGTCAGAGGTCAAGGAAGAGTTCAGGTGGTGAATGAGTATGGCGTCTCTGTCTTTGATGGAGTCTTCAGGGAAGGACAGGTTTTAGTTGTACCACAAAACTTCGTAGTGGTAAAACGATCAGAGTGTGATCGATTTGAATATGTTAGCTTCAATACCAACGACAATGCCATGACCAATGATCTTGCCGGCCGGACCTCTGCATTGAGAGCACTGCCGGTGGAAGTGATTGCAAACACATTCCAAGTATCAGTAGAGGATGCAAGGAGGATCAAGTTCAGTAGGGAAGAAACTACATTTGCTGTGTCAAGGTCAGGACCAGTCAGAAGGGATGTGCCTGTTGCTGAGGCTTAATTTAGAACCAAAAAAGAATTAAGAGCTAGCCTTTTTGTTCTTTGCAGAATGTGGTAAATATAAGAGGTGGAGAAATAAAAAAGAGACGTTGTTTTATGTTCTCTCGTAGTTATATATATGCAATAAGTAGAGAGAGTTTCTACTTAGCTAATAATAAAATACTCTACGTGAATTTAGTAATGCAAAAATCATACAATTTTCATGCTTTTCGACTCCATGTTTAAGGTTTTTTTTTTTAATTATTATATTTGATAAATTCGACTTTTACAACCATTTTGACTCCAAAACCGCTCGGTTAGAAAAATAATTTTGGTACCATCAATAAGAAATTGATTAAATTCTTATATAATTTATTTTTTTATTATCACTCTTTTAATAATTTTTCAAAATTAAATTTATATGAGAAAAATTTTTCATATATAATCCAACAGTTACAGGGACTTTTCCTAACTGAAAATACATTTAATTCAAAACTCAATAACCTCTCTCCTCCTAACCTTCTCCAATTAGATTGGCAAGTCTTCATATCTCATATTCATAGGGAATCTAACCAGTCAGCTGACTGTCTAGCAAATCTTGCGCTCCTGCTTCCAGTAGGGCTACATGTTCTACAGAATGCTCCCCATAATGTGCAAGTATGGTTGCTGCATGATATTTTAGGCACTTCTTACGGTAGGAGAATTTTATTTTAATGTCCTTTTGGACTCCTCTTTTATGCAAAAATAATAATAATAATAATAATAATAATAATAATAATAATAATAATAATAATAATAATAATTGTTCTTGTGACAATGATGAATAAATTTTCACTACAACAAAAGTGTTAGATACAGCCGGCCACAAGTTCCTCATAATAAATAAAATTGTAACTAAATTTTTATATTAGCTATAAAATTAAATTTTATAATTATATACAATTTGATTAAATTGTTTAGTCACATAAATTAATATTCATAATGTATATAACATTAATTTTGCTATAATATCTAAATATTATAACTAATATAATTTGTTTAAAATTTTGCCAGATTATTGTTGAATAACTAGAATTATTATGATGATTTGATTCATAAATCATGACTCAATCTAAAAAATTATAGGGTTTTGATACGAAATAAATTTTTTATTGACATGTGTGACAGTGGCGGAGAACGGTAAGTTTTGGAGTGACCCACTTTACAACTTGACTATATTTTAGTATTTAATTCTCACATTAATAAGAATTTTTCTCTTTCATCTATGAGAATATATATCACATTTATTCAATTATATAAATTTTTCTGTTATTTTTTTATTTGACTTCTTTCCTTATTATTAGTTCACGTTGCTTGATAATTATTAATAAATATATTTTTATTTTCTAAAAAAAATATTTTTTTATTTTTTATTCTGAAAATTTTAATAGTTTTTTTAGAACACACTTCCTAAGTTGAGATTGTTAAGAAACAATATCCTTGGGCAGATAAATTTAAAACTTTTTAAGAATGCAATGCATTTTATGGCTGTTGAATTTGGACTATTAATTAATTTGGAGGAAAAATTTCTTAACCTTTTTTAAATTTACTAAATTTTCCAGCCACTCATATATAAATAATTGAACTTAAAATTATACATAAAAATTAGTTTTAATATAGAATCTTTTGAAATTAATTTTGGGGAAGGCAAGAGTTACTCCTCGAAAGCAAATTGCCATTAATGTCAGCTTTGCTCTTCACATCCAATTTTCGTAACGTTCCCCTCTACAATATCTGAGTCCAAAGCCTTTCAAAATCGCAAGACGACATATATGAAAGTTCCTTCAAGATGGTCGCTTAATTGTATAATTGAATTAAAAAAAAAAAAGAGGAGAAATCTTGAGCTATAAATATTGGAAATCAAATTTGAATTTCATACCATTTAGTTCTGCAAGAAACATAGAAGGTGGTAATATTTTCTAACTGGTTATAACAAAGACAGATTAGGGTCTGGTAGAAATATCATAAAAAGGCGCCATCAATGTAATAAGACTATAATATTAAAAATGGAAGTACATTTTAATCTACAAATAAGTTTCTAAGTATAAATTAAAAATGACAATTCAATAATATAGATTTATTTTTATATATATGTACCATTGGATTGAATTATATATATTAAACTAAATATTACACTTTGAATTTATCCCACTAATTAAAGTTATTTAAAGCAACGGCCTTGAATTTGATTTTTTTTATATATATTATATTAAAACTTAATAAAGAGAGATTTGTTATTATGATATTTTATCCGGTTCGAATTTAAAAAAATGCTTTATAAAAAAAAGATATTTAAAGTATTGTTGTCGAGCCTAGTATTAGCCAAACAAGCAATAAAGTGCATGCGTCTCTCAAAGATTAATTAAAAGTTTAAACCTTCGTATATATGATATATTCTATAGTTGCTTCTCTCTCAATTAATATGAATTTAAATAAATTCTATCTACAATAATGTATACTTACATATTCTCATCTCTAGCTCTAGGTCTAGCTAGCAAGTGAAGTTCCTAAAAAAACCAAAATAAAACAAAACAAAATAAAAATGCAAATTATAATTCTCGTTATCTTCTCAGGAAATATTGAGACACCTGCACTACCCTGCCTTACTAGGTGTAAAAACATTAGGCCAAAGTGGCCATGCAAAGAGAGACCCTTTGTTTCTATAAATTTCGGCGCCTCACCATCAGCCACTTCACCTCTCAACACCACAAAACCATCAACAACTTATTACACATATATGGTTATGACACATAACCTCTTATCTCTTTCTATCTGCCTTGTACTTCTGTTTCAAGGCTCCTTTGCTCGCCAGCGACTTCAACAACAAAACCATTGCCAACTCAATAGCCTCGATGTACTCGAACCTGATAACCCTATAGACTTTGAAGCTGGTTTCATTGAGTCATGGAATCCAAACCATCAGCAATTCCAATGTGCTGTGGTGGCTTTTGTTAGACGCACCATTGAACCTAAAGACCTTGTCTTTCCATCTTATAGTAATGCTTCCCAACTTGTCTACATAGTAAAAGGTAACAATGATTGACACTGTAACTGGTATTTTTTTATTTTTATGCATATTCAAAGTCAAGACACTATTAAGTATTATTGATCTGTGTATGTATAGGTAGAGGGGTGATGAAGCCTTGTTTCCTGGATGCCCTGAAACATTTCAAGAATCTCAACAACAAGGTGGCAGTAGGTTCCGAGACCGTCACCAGAAGATTCATCGCTTCCGGCAGGGTGATATCCTTGCTTTGCCTGCCGGAGTAGCCCACTGGTGCTATAGCGATGGTAATGAGCTTGTTGTTGCCGTTTCTCTCCTCGATACCACCAAAGTAACAACCAGCTTGACATGAGCCCTAGAGTAAGGCATATAAACACCGCTCTTTCTCTCTGTCCATACATATATTTATATAAATATAATGATGACGATGATTTATTAATCTTTTTTTTCTTTAAATTTGTGTTACAGCATTTCCATCTAGCTGGTAACGCAGGAGAAGAGTTCAGCGGGCAACAATATGAACGAGGCAATGAGGGCAGCAGATATGAGACGAGACAAGAAGGCTCATGCAACAATCTTTTCTGCGTGATGGACTCAAGATTGGTTGCTGAAGCATTCGATGTTGACATATCAGTGGCTAGAAAGCTCCAAAGTGAGAATGATTTCAGGGGAAGCATTGTTAGAGTTGAAGGAGGTCAACTTGGTATAGTCAGGCCAGGCATGAGAGAGCAATTAAAGCAAGAAGAACGATACAGAGAGGAAATCCAATGTCCTGGAGAACGTTGCAATGGTATAGAAGAGACACTCTGCACCATAAGGATGAAGGAGAACATCGAAGATTTTTCACGCTCTGATGTTTTTATCCCACAAGTTGCTCTTATGAAAACTGTCAACAGCCGTAATCTCCCTATTCTTCACTGGCTCCGACTCAGCGCTTCCTTAGTTGTTCTCCATAATGTAAGTTGGTGAATTAGCTCAACCCAGTTAATATTTTAGATTAACAAGTTAACTCGAGTTTATGTTGGCGTTTGGAGGGTGCTGTGAGATTACCGCACTGGCAATTGAACGCCCATAGCATAGTATACGGAGTGAGAGGTGAGGAAGAGTTCAGGTTGTGAATCAGTTCGGCGACTCTGTCTTCGATGGCAACTTCAGAGAAGGACAGGTTTTAGTTGTACCACAAAACTTCGTAGTGGTGAAACGATCGGATTCTGCTAAATTTGAGTATGTGGCCTTCAAGACCAACGGTAATGCCATGACCAATGATCTCGCCGGCCGTACCTGTTGATGGTTAATGTAGAAATTAACTTAATTAACTACTGATTTACTTTGTTTCTTTGTTGTTTTTGAATTAGTCAAAAGAGTTAGTATGTGTTTTGAGTTACGGTAGCTGATTTTTAGAAAATTAGATTGCATGTACGTTAGTGGTAGGCATTGGCACATTGCAATGTTTTCTCCAAGTTTGTTAGAAGTAAAAGGCTGTTCCTTAATTCAATAAAATCAATTCCTTCGGTTCATATTTTCTGCCTACAAAGTGTTTGATAAAAGTCCACTTAAGAAGATAGAACCAGTATTATTTCTATTATTCTAACGGCCCCTATTTTAACATACGGTATCAGAGCAAGGTTGATACTTAGAGATGGCCAACGGTCAAGCCAGGGTGAGTCTTATGCAACCGTCAATTCCAATTTTTTAAAGGCTGCAACTATGATGTGTGGAGTACGAAGATGAAAACTCTGTTTCTATCCTAAGACTTATAGGATTTGGTGGAGAATGGCTCCAAATGGAGTTGCAGCCAATAATGTTAGAGACCTTCGAAAGAAAGATGCCAAAGCATTGTTTTTCATCCAACAAGTTGTGGATAATGCAATTTTCCCTCACATTGCTGCTGCAACTAAGTCGAAAGAAGCCTGGGATGCTTTGCACAAAGTCTATCAAGGCACCGAAAAAGTGGCAACTGTTAAACTTCAAACACTTTATAGGAAATTTGAGAGCTCACTAATGAAAGATGATGATAATTTGTCTGAATATATTTCCAATATGCTTGATGTTGTTAATCAAATAAGAAATGTGGTGAAATTGTCAGTGAGCAAAAGGTTGTTGAGAAAATTCTTAGGAGTGTGCCTAAGAAATATGATCATATTGTGGTTGCAATTGAAGAGTCAATGGACTTGAAGAAATTAATTGTTGATGAGTTGCAGGGGTCTCTTTATTCTCATGAAGAAAGGATGAAGATGTTTCTGTTGAAAATGCTTTCTACAGTAAGATGCAGCTACAAGGCAGAAAAGGTGTTAGTGAATCAAGCAACAAAAACAGCTCTAACAGAAGTGTTGGTTAATCAAGCAACAAAAACCACTCTAACAAGCAGAGTGGACAATCCTCATGTGGGAGAAGAGGAGGTAGAAGTGGTGGTCATTCAAGTAGGTACTACCAGCAGCCAAGAAACAATGATGGATGTGAGAATGGAAACCCAAAACAATGTTACTACTGCAAGAGGTATGAGCACATAGAGAGATTCTGCAAGTTGAAGGAGAAACAAGCCAACTTAGCTCAAGAAAAGGAGGAGGATGAGACTGAAAGTCATTTCCTTGCATGTTTTTTTTGCCAAAGAAAGTTCTCCATATGTCTGGTACATTGACAGCGGTTGTAGTAATCACATGACGAGTGATTTAAAGCTCTTCACAAAGCTGGATAAATCAGTGACCAGCAGGATTATTATGGGCGATAGAACGGTACGTGAAGCACAAGGGAGAGGTACTGTTATGTTAAACTCTCTTAGCCTGAATTGTATTCAAAATGTGCTATATGTTCCTAATTTGGACTCAAATTTGTCAAGTGAGGGATAATTTTTATCGGATGGCTACTCAATTATTTTTGAGGATTCCACTTGTTATGTGTTTAAAGATAAATCAAAAAAAATTTTGCTTGCTAGTGTACTCATGACAAAAAATAAACTTTTTCCATATGTTCTCACCTCTACCGAAAAGCATGCCATGAAGGTGTCATTGATTTATGATTTGCTTTGGGCATCATGGATTTGGCCATTTGAGTTTTAGAAAACTGAATTTAATGTCTTAGCAAGATTATGTTGAATGTTTGCCCATGATTAAAGATGTAAATGAAGTATGTGATAATTGTGTAATCGAAAAACAACATTGCGACCCTTTTTCCAAAAGGACCAGCAAGAAGAGTCTCAAAACCTGTTGAATTAATTCACGCAGATATTTGTGGACCCATGAAGACGCATTCCCTCAACAACAGCAGGTACTTCCTAGCCTTTGTTGATGATTTTAGTCGAATGACATAGGTTTATTTTCTTAAGGAAAAGTCAGAAGCTCTTGTTGTCTTTAAGAAGTTCAAAGCATTCGTTGAGAAGCAAAGTGAATAACCGATAAAGATCTTAAGAACATATCGTGGGGGAGAATTTCTATCAAAAGAATTTGATCATTTTTGTGAAGAATGTAGGATTCAAAGGCAACTAACAGCTGGTTATACTCCACAACAAAACGGAGTTGTCGAACCGAAGAATCACAACCTTATGGAGATAGGAAAGAGTATGCTAAAAGCTAAGAATCTTCCAAATAATTTTTTGGCAGAAACAATCCATACAGCTGCTTATATTCTCAATCGATCACCCACATCAACCTTGACTCAGCAAACACCTTTTGAAGCTTGGCATGGATGGAAACCTAAGGTATATCATTTTAAAGTCTTTGGTTGCGTTACATTTATGCATGTTCCATCACAAAAAAGAGAAAAGCTTGATGACAATAGCATCAAATGCATTTTTGTGGGGTATAGTAATGAAACTAAGGGATATCATTTTTATAATCCTCTTACCAAGAAGTTACTAATTAGTCATGATGTTGTTTTTTATGAGAAAAGTTACTGGAATTGGAAGAATATTAAATTAGTTTCAGGTGGATTATTGAAGGATGGTGAATCTCTTGATGTTGAAACAAGTTTAGATGATCAATATGGAGCTTCTATCTCTTCTGCATCCAGCAGCCCTCAAGAAGATAGAGACACCACCAGACTCTTCTTCGTCAAAGACACCACCAAGAAGATGGAGATCCTTGCAAGAAATTTATGAAAGCACAGAACAATGTCAACTTGCTCAAATTGACAAGCCAATCTATTTTGAAGATGCAAACAATTTTAAAGAATGGCGTACATCAATGGATGAAGAGATGACAGCCTTGGAAAGAAATAAGACATGGGAACTCGTGGATCTTCCGAAAGGCAAAGAAGTTGTTGTGCTAAAGTGAATTTATAAAATTAAGTTCACTACTGATGGTTCTATCCAAAAACACAAAGCAAGGCTAGGTGCTCATGGATACATGTAAAGTGAAGGGATAGAATTTGAAGAGACTTTCTCTCCAATAGCAAGGTTTGACACTAGACGCACTATTTTGTCTCTTGCTGCTAATCTTAATTGGAAAGTCTATCAATTTGATATAAAATTTGTATTTTTAAATGGGATTTTGGAGGAAGAAGTATATATAGAGCAACCAAAGGAATATGAGATTGCAGGTCATGAAGACAAAGTATACCGATTGAAAAAGACTCTTTATGGCTTGAAACAAGCACCACAAGCATTGTGTGGTAGAATTGATGGGAATTTCAACAACAATGGCTTTCAAAGGAGTCCAAGTGAGCCAAATTTGTATGTGAAAACTAGAGGTACAACTGATTTTCTTATTATTTGTCTCTATATTGATTATCTTATTTATACCAGCAAAGTCGTATCTAATTGGATGAATTTAAAAGGTTGATGATAACTGAATTTGAGATGACTGATTTAGGGATAATGAAGTATTTTTTGGGGCTAAAAATTAAACAATGCAGTGATGGAATCTTTGTCTCTCAAGAAAAATATGCCAATAACCTTCTTGAGAAGTTTTGTTTGAAGGATTGCAATCCTGTAAGTACTCTCATGTTTACCAATCAAAAGTTGTACTTGGATAATGGAGAAGAAAAGGTTGAAGCTCAAATATATCGAAGCCTGATAGGGAGTCTGCTGTATCTCACAAATAGTAGGCCTGATATCCTACAAGCTACAAGTCGCTTATCTAGATTTATGCAAAGTCCAAGCAAGCAATATTTTGGAGTTGCCAAATGAATTTTAAGATATCTGAGGGGTACAAGCTCTTATGAGATATGGTACAAACACTCTAATCCTTTCAAATTATATGGTTTTTTTTACAGCGATTTAGGAGGATGCATTGAGGATTAAAAAAAAAGTACAACCGACTATATTTTTACCATGGGTGCTGAAGCTATTTCATGGAGCTCAAAAAAGCAACCTTCTACAACTTTGTCATCTTCGGAGGCTGAATATATGATTGTTACTGCAGCAGCTTGTCAAGCAGTTTGGTTGCGAAGAATATTAGCTAATATAAAGCAAGTTCAAGAAGAGGCAACTATCATCTTTTGTGATAATCAATCAAAAATTGCAATGACAAAAAATCTGGTTAGTCATAGTAGGACAAAGCATATAAACACTCGTCATCACTTCATTAGAGAGTTGGTTGCAAAAGGAGACATCAAAAATGACGTACTGCAATATAAGTGAGCAAGTTGCTGATTTATTTACCAAGCCACTTTTTATACAGAAATTCATGTATTTGAGATAGATGTTGGGAGTTGAGAATTTCTACATTAAGGGGGAGTGTTGATGGTTAATGCAGAAATTACCCTAATTAATTATTGATTTACTTTATTTCTTTGTTGTTTTTAAATTAATCAAAAAAGTTAGTTTGTGTTTTGAGTTGTGGTAGTTGATTTTTAGAAAATTAGCCAGTGGGCATGATTGCCAATACATTCCAAGTTTCAAAAGAGGATGCAAGAAGAATCAAGTTTAGTAGGGAAGAAACTACTTTTGCTACTTCATGGTATCAGCCTGGGAGGAGGGCTGCTGCTTGAGCTTGATAAGGATCTTAAAATATAGTTTTTTTTTTCTTCACGAAATAAATAGAGACTTTTTATGGTCTCTTGTGGTTATGTAAGTAGAAAGTTTCTTCTTTGGTAATAGTAATTTCTATAATATAATATAATATAAAATATTACAAAGTAATATAATCTAATATAAGTATATAACAACAAATTTATAATTAAAAATTCTAGATTTATTAGAATATTTGGCCGATGGATATATGTCTCAATCTTACAGTTAATCGAACATATTAAGTGTATCATAAAGTATATCTGAACTCATTTAGAAAATATAGTATATTTGAACTTATTATTCAATTGAATCATACCAAAATACACAATTTTTTTTACCACTAAACTATATCTTATATAAATAAAGTAGTTCATCTTGTACAAATAAAGCAGTTGGTAGCCACCGAGTTACAACTTATACAAACAGAGTAGTTCAAGTGGGTGTGTAAATCGAGATATTAACTTTTAATTAACAATTTGAATTAAATATATAAATCGTGATTAACACAATAAGTTTTGCCTTTTTCATACTGTGAAGAAAAAGGAAAGTTGGTAGAATCGTTAAAATTTGAATTTCATACCATTTCCTCTAAACATGGAGGGTAATATTGTCTTCATACTTATAATAAAAAACAATTATTTCCAAATTGCTAAGTCAGATCACTTCTTTACTCTGGAAAAGGACAGTCCTCTCCGTTAAAAAAAAAAAACCAGAAAAAGAAATATAACTAAGCTTAGATTAGATTTCGAAGCAAAAGAAGAGAATCCAAAAACTATGCAGAGCTCTTTCTTACCGAGTCCACGACTCGTTCTTATTTTTATCTTTCTCGCTTGCCTTGCAGTTTCCAAATCAACAGCTTCACGACCTGGTTTTCTCTTCGCAAGAACCAGAGGAAGATGCACTCCCCAGTAAGATCTGAGTCGGCTCGCTCCACTTGCCCGCGTTGCCGGTACTGTTGAGTTATATAAATATATTAAAACTGCTGAGTTATGTTTTACAGGTACTGGAGCAGTGGAAGAGAAGCATGGCCGAGGATGGTTCCACGGACATCAACAGTATCAAACGTGTTCGGATGGCTAACATTTGAACGGTACAGATCTGGATTGACATTGGTTGAATCAACGGCTAGGAATGACGATAAGGATGCGTTTGCTATGTTGTTGAAACAAGCAAGTGCAGCTCTTCTCAATTCTTATGCTAGAAAAGGATTTCCATATTCTGGTTGGGAAGTAAAGAGCCTGCTTATTCAAGCTTTGGTTTCGGAGGAGGCTGCTGCCAAACAAGCCAAACTGTTCTCTATTGCCAATGAGGCTTGTAATGACTAATTAACTCCTACTATAAATTAAATTAAATTTCAGTTTTTCTCTTTCTTTTTTTCTTTTTTAATTTCTCTTTGTCAAAAAACTTAAATTCATGCTTGGGTGAATTTACTGTAACTATTTGAAAAAAAAATATCAATTCGAAAATAAATGACAGATAAAAACATTAACCATCAATTTTTATTATTTTTGCAATCAAATGGCAAAATAAATTGAGTTTATAATATAATCAAAATAAATTAAAGTATTACTAATTAAATCTATATATAATAAATTACTAAATTTAAAAATTATTCAAAAATTCACTGTATATCCAACAATTCTTTTAAAATATAAATGTGTAAGAAATTATTTCATTAATTTTTTTCTCATCGTTATAATATTTAATTTTTTTATATATATTTAGATTAAAATTCATACAATTTAATGCATCTATATCTAATAAATTTAGATTTTTGAATTATATATTTAATTTATATTAATATTTAACTTAACATAAAATTAATATTTAAATTTAGTAATAATAATAATTTACATATATTAACAGATTTTAAAAAATATAAATTATACATAGAAAATTGATAAAAATCCATTCATTTGCTAACCGTGACCAGTTTTAATTAAAATTAAAATAGAGTATAGTATATTATTATCTATTTAATAAATAAAACTAATCAACACATTCATTTCTTAATAGCCCTAGGATCTGTTTGGTTACACATTCGTTACTTACTAACCAGGACTAGCGCAGGATGATTCCATTCTTTTGATATACTTTTTTTTTTCAAACTGATTGTTATGCTATTTCCTTGTCTCCATTTTATTCCCAGAGGTGTGGACTATAACTAATTTGGGTTTCGTTTGTATCCCATAAAAATTTAAAATAATTGGTCTTCAAAAGGAAAAAAAATTTATAAGAAATTAGTTTTTCGAAGAATTATTTTATTATTTATTAAAAGATAAAAGTTAGTTGCAAAATATTAAAATTTTATATTTATTGAATTATAAATATATTTAAATTAATAAAAATTTATATTTTTAAAATAAATTAAATATTATAGTAAATTACAATAATCGTAAAAAATTGGTGATAATTATTAATATTAATCAATGATCGATTGTTCTTGTTAATACATTGTTATATTTTCTATTAAAATATGCTTATAAAATTTTAGAAAATAATAATATTTACCTTGAAAATGTCTTATTATTTTATTACTACAAATCTTTTGTTAAATAATTATATTTTAGAATTATTTTAGCATTGAATGGTTTGATAGTTTATATACATTGATTTTTATATTTTTGTTAATAAATCTATATTATATGTATAAAAGTTAAGAAAACAAAGACTTTTTTGAGTTCGCATCTAATTATTTTTCAAAAAAGTTATTTTATATTTTTTAATTAGTATTTTATTTAATCAAAATAATATATATAAATTTAAAATTAATAATTAATAAATTATATTTATGACTTTTAATCTACTATTAAATAATATAATTTATAATATTAATTAAATAAATTATATTTGTAATTTTTAATATTTTAAAAATTAATTATATTTTAATATAATTTAATAATATTAATTAATTTATATATTATTTTTTAGTATTTAAAAAGTTAAAAAAATATAGGACTCAACCTTCATAATAAATTAAAAATAAATTAAATAGTTTATTTATAATAATTAATTTATATAATTTTAAAAATTTTAAAATATTAAACGATAAAATATATGACTTTTGAAATTTTTAATAAATTAATTATACATCAAAATTTTATTTAATTATTAAATTATTTATAAAAATTAATTTATATTTTTTAAAAAATTTTAAAATATTAAAAATATTATTCTAATAAAAAATTAAATTAAATATTTTATTTTATTTTATTTTATTTTATATTTTTATAATAAAATTTATTTTTAATCAATATATAAATTATTTTAAATTTATTTATTATTAATTATATTCATTTAAATTTTATTATTTTTATTATCGTATAATGTGCTTTAAATATAAAAGTTGAATTGGTATTTTTTTAATTAATTTAATAAATTTGAAATGAATTTTGATTGGTTTGGTGTTTTCTTTTTATGGAGGCTACAGTCTACGATTCTGGTTTATAATTAAACCAAGGCGGCAACACGGCCACGGCTTTCCTAATCGACCTCGCATATAAGTTTATCTAGTTAGCCAAACAGGTACCTTCTCTAATAGCTGCAGGTACGTTAGGGCACTTAGTCCCCTACCGCTTGTTTGTTTGTCACGAAAACTACTATTCATCCCCTTCTTTTCTGGGGAGGAAAATCCATCTACAATATAAAATCGCCATCAGAGCAGCAATTCCAAATTAAAACGCCTAATTTTCTCGAGAAAATTTTGATTTCTAATGGCGACTAGAAAGCTGGTTCGAGATTTATTCCTGTCAAGGCAGCCCCTTTTTCACCACCTAACGTCTCAACAGGTTCTTCACTTAAACCTAAATAGTGGGTTAAAGGAAAGTTATAATTTTGTTTCATTTATTGGATTGGTATGCTATGATGTAGGGTTTACTTGCGAGATTATCGACAAATGGGTACTTGGGTTATCGTCGATTTGGTGTATTCAGCGAGTTCTCCAAGAAAGTAAAAGGAGAAGCCACCAGGTATTGTTTAATTTGTATTCCTCTATTTACAGCAATAGCATGTTGCTTTGATATTTATTAGGTTTTTTATTTTTTATTTTATTTTTCCAGTAGCCTGAGTGACCAATAATGCTAGTTATAGATTTTTATGCTTTGTTGAGTAGTGTTTATTCTCCAGTAGTTTTATTTTTATTTGTTCATTTCTTGGTTCCTCTTCTTAGTGTCTTCTCCATTATCATTTTGTTGGATACAGAAATCAAGAATTTCAGCAGTCCGTTAAGGAGCTGAAGGAAAAAGCAGATGAACTGAAAGTGGTGAAAGATGATCTGAAAGTTAGGTAATTTCATGGCATTATGTTTTTCTTTGAGTAATTCTAGTTTTATTAGTTAATAGGCTGAGACATACTGTCGTATGTCAAGGGAGGGCCTGAGATGGTGAAATGGCGAATGCAGAACAAAGCAGACGACTGAGCAGCTTTACAAGCAAGTGGATGGTGTTTGGACAGAGGCTGAAGCTACTGCAAAAAAGGTACTATTCAGATTGACAAATAGATGTTTTGTGTGTATTGTGTTCCTTGATATTCATTTTTCAGATTTCTACAGTATACTCTTTTGCAATATTGATATCTAGCATAAGCTTTAAAATGAAGTGCTTCGAGAACACATGCTATTTGCCCATATTTATATTGCTTTGGATCATATGCCATCAGCAAGGTTGCTTCTTGGACAGTTGTACCTGTGTCTACTCTCACTTTTACTCCATCCTTTCACATAGTGCTTGGTAACAGTTTTGGTCTATATCTAAGATATTAAGATACTGTGCCGTTGCCCTTGCATGCATTCTTGCGGTGTGACTGGAAATTGTAACTTTGTGAAAGTTCCTGTAATTTTAGATGTGAGGTTCTTTCATAATCATTTATCATCCACATTATTGATAAGAGCTTGTTATTAGCATAGATTAAAAAACAGCATATGATTTATTGCTGTTGTTGTGTCTGCAGGTTTCTGCCAATGTTAAAGAGAAGATCTCAGCTGCCGCAGAAGAGGTCTGGTTGCTGTTAGATTGAATAGTTATTTTAGTTAGTTGCTGCTGGGTGTTGATTAACATTGGTTATTTATTGCACTTTGTGTGATTCAGGTCAAAGAATCAATTAAGATTGGCAAGCAAAAGTCGGCCGAGTCCACTGGCACTTCAGATAAAGATGGATCTGATGCAAAAGATGATAGGAAGACTTCGTTTGGTGAAGAGACTGACAAGCAAACTGAAACTAGTGATAATGCAGGAACATTATTTGGAAAATTTAAATTAAGTTTACCTTCCTCAAAGGTATTTTTGGCCTTTCAGAGATTAAAGGAAGCAAAGGTCACCGACATGGTGAAGAAGGGGTATGATGTTGTAAAGGATGAGTTATACGGTAGTCCCAGTAAGAGAAAGCACCTGGAATATACACCGCCCCCTTCCTTCAAAGGTGAAACAAGTACACGAACAGACGTTGCTGTTCTACCCTCCAAACAGTCTCGATGGAGTAAAAAATGGGAAGCATTCAGAGAAAAAGTAAGTTTATCCCTGTTGTTAATACACCACTTAGTGTCATGACAAGAAATAAAAATAGAAAAAAAACTATTTGTTCTAATCGTTTTGTTTCTTTCAAAAATGAATTTCTTCATCTAAACCAGATGCAAGGTCACCCTATGTTCAAGCGTTTTGCTGGCTTTAGTGAGCCTGTTGTAACAAAGAGTCAAGAGGTATGATCCATTCCTCTTTTTTGTTTATCTTTGGTTGGCTTTAGCCATTTGTTTCATATGCAATTGTCATTTTATGATTCCATATGCAATTGCTTATTTTCTGGCTTGAATTTATAGATTGCAGAGGACATGCAAGAGAGATGGGAGACGAGTGACAATCCTATCGTTCACAAAATTCAGGAGTATGGTTCCACTCTCTTTCATGTTAGATGAGTTCTCTATAAAGACAATTAGTATCATTTTGTTTTCATGACAGTGTTAGTGATACAATCTTTCAAGAAACTGATGCTGCTGCATCACTGAAGGAAATACGCCGACGAGATCCGTATGATGACATGAGCTTTTTCCTTTCCTTTATTTTTCAGAATTTTATCTTAAAATTTCAACAGGTATTATTTTCCTGTTTCCTTTCTCTCTCTCTTCCCTTTTCCATCTGATTGTTTGCTTATGTGCATCAGAACATTCTCCTTGGTGGATTTTGTGGCTGAAGTCCAAGAAGCTGTTAGACCTGTCCTTAATGCTTACATGAAGGTGAGTTCTGAGCTTACCTAAAGGTGCCAGTATCTTCTTCCCTTTTATCGTTTTTGTTTTAATTTTTTTATTTGATTTTTCTTTTGAATTTTTACCATGGATATATCATGTTGATTGGTGCGCTTTTATAGTCATCCAGATTGTCTATCTTTTAAGTAATAAAACATTTTTGTAATAGGGAGATTTAGAAACTTTGAAGAAGTACTGCAGCCCTGAAGTTGTTAGTCGGTGTGAGGCAGAGCACAAGGCTTTTCAGAGCCATGGAATATTTTTTGATAACAAGGTAAGAACTTTTTTCTATGGAATACATTGTGTTATTTCTGTTCAATTCTTTTGTTCATTGTTTTGAGAGTACCGTGGTGCTCTAACTATGCCATCATCATAGTCTATCTCTATTTTTCATAATAATTCTTATTCCCTTTGTATGGATGGAACAAATGCTTTACCCTTTATGATGGTTGCAAAATTTGCTCATGTCATCAATACCTTCTATGATTGTCGCTAAATTTGCTCATGGCATCAACATCTTCTATGATGGTCGCTAAATTTGCTCATGTTATCAACATGTTATACTTCTCAAGAAAAGGTCTGCCATATGTAGAGTTGGGGACTTAGGATAACATGTCACAAGGGGTGATGATCCATTTATTTATAACTGCTATTATATAATGACAAAGAGTCCATCATAATTTTGCCCTATTATCCTCGCACATGCTTTTGTCAAATTAGTTGTTAGGCTTAATATTTTCAAACCTTGACACTCGTGCAGTTGCATTGCAGAATGCATATTATGAGCACATCTTCTAATTGTGATGAATCATTTTTTGCTTCCAATGTTTTTTTTTTCATGTTTGTATAACTTGAGATTTAGGAAATACCATGCTCTTAGCAGGCTACTTGCTCTTTATGAGGTGGAAGACATGCATTACATGGTCCTAATCTCAATCACTATGGCATATGATGGAACATAGACTCAAATTAGTTTGTATTTGGTTTTATATGACATGGTTAATGTAGACTTGATATAATGACTTGATACTAAGATGTGTCCTGATGCCAGATTCTACATATATCCGAGGTGGAAGTAAGAGAGACTAAAATGATGGGAACCTCCCCAATAATCATTGTAGCGGTATGCATAATGTTTCCTTTTATTTTCTTTTCCTGATTACTTGGTTCAAGACTCTGGAAAACTTTCTGGTAATTGACAGCACTTTTTCTTTTAATAATTGCAGTTCCAAACACAGCAAGTCCACTGTGTGCGTGATAGACATGGTGCTATAACAGAAGGGGGCAAGGTAAACATGAATCTTTTTTTGTACATCATGGCCATTTGAATCCTAAATAACACTTTGTGACCTGTGCCTCCACATGTTTTATTTGATCACTTACGATTTGTCAATTTCCAAGAAAAAATTTGAAATGGCTGCCATCTTGGCTGGTATATCAAAATTAATGTTTGGACAAATCCTACAAGGAGACTGTTTATTATATAGTAATTGTGACAATTTCAGAGATGAATTCCCAAAATAGATAGCACAAAAAAGTTGACGGCTTGCTTCCATTAATATTAGAATTGAGGAATGAAATGGCAAAGGATACCTGAAAATGCCTTTATCAATAGCAAATTGCCTCTGCAACATTTCTTCCTATACCTTGTTGAATGAATTTGACTTTTTTGATGTGGTTAAAAATAATGTTGTTTGCTTGAATCTTTAATAATTTATATAAGCAACGTATTCTAAGGGAATTTTGCACCTCCTAGGATACAATCCACACTGTATACTATGCATGGGCTATGCAACAAGTGGATCCTGAAGAACTTGGAGAAGGTGCCATCTATCCAATATGGAAGCTAAGAGAAATGCAACAGCTTGGTGTCCAAACCCTCATTTAGGCTTCGTTTCACAATCTAATTATAGATGATGTACATTAGATTTCTCGGGTTCTTTTTTTTTTTCCTTTTTTTTCTACCCTGCACTTCTCTGGGTTTTGTCACTCCAGGGAAATATTTTGTTTAATATTTGTTTATTAGATCAGAATAAAGAATTTGGATACTTAAGCAAATTCTTTTAGGATTTTGAAATTTCTTGTTCAATTGATCAAAATGCTTAGAAATAGCTGCTGTCATGAGCAATTGACATCATTGTTCAAAATGATTTTTTCATAAAATATTGTTTTCTTGTTTGTCTTGGGTACAATATGTTTTCTGGAAGCCTTGTTTACAAAGCAAATTTGTTCAAAACACTGATCAAAGATTATTAACAATTCTTCACTTTGTTTTCATTTTTTCAAGAATGCTATGTTGAAAGCATGAATAAGAAGTTTTTAAATTTATTTTAAAATGAATATCATATTGTTTTTAATTATAAAAAAAGTCAAGAGCAGCTAAATAATAATATATAATTGCCTTTTGTTTTTGGGGAACATCTAAAATGATATATATATATATATACTCCTTCCGTATCATTTACATAGAAAAAATAAAATGGACACGAAAATTAAGAAAATTTTACTTTTTTCATCTCTATTTACTTAAATATTCTTAAAAAAAATATCCCTCAAAATCTATTTTTAAGGCAAGGGTATAAATGGTATTTTGTCTCATTCCACTCCCCAAAATTTACCTAAAATGACATATTTTCTATATAAAAGATACACCAAAAAAAGAAATTTTTTCTATGTAAATGATACGGAGGGAGTATATATATATATATATATTTTCTTTTTTTGCAATAACTGATACAACTTCAATGTCAAACAGGTTATATTTTTCTGAAGACCATATACAACCTTTTTTTTTTAATGTCAAATAGACAGCAAGAAGCTTGATATGATATGGACTTTAAGCATAGTATAATGATAATAGACATGACAAGTGCATTGACTTGAACTCCTATAATAAATTTGATTTTCCCTTTTGTGTTAGCAAAAAATTATTGTTTTTTTTTTAAATCGGTAGCAAAAAATTATTGTTGTTATTGTTGGCAAGCATTACTTTGTTAGCTCAAGTGGTAAAACTGGGGTTCCTATTTGTTCCAAGTTTTGCAATATCGACGGGTGGAAATAAGTTAAATTTGCCTACTTTGTTTTTTTTTTTTTTGAAAGCAATAGAAATTCAGGATACAACCTAAAAGAAAGATTTTAAACACCTATAAACTAACTAGATGCAAAAGTCTTCTTTTGTGAAAACTAATATATCTGGATAAAAAACCTACAACAAAAACATAATGAAACAGAACAGAGTATATTGAGTAGCTAAATATTCATCCCAGGAAGGAAACTTGCTAAAAATCACGGCTAAGAAAGAAGTCTGAAACTGGGTAGAAATGATTTGAGAATCAGAAAATTAGAGCCAAATTTCCTTCAAAGTTCATAAGCTGACGGGATCTGTAGACCCCATCTTAAAAAAGGACTAGAAACCACCAGAATATATGGTGAGCAGGCCAAATCAAGGCAATCATCTAGAGCTAATTGTTTTTTCTCCAAACTGTTATATCTTCAAAATAAACCAACAGGAATTTTTACACATTCAAGGAAGCGAAGCAAGCACCCGAGTAGATGGTGGCAAATTCAAGCGATATGCCACAATACCAATGCGTTCCAACTATTCGTATCTTAGATTTAATCTGATTTGAAAATCATTTTTTCTCTACTTTTCCACTTTCTGTTCCTCCTTCCTCAACCTTTTAGTAAGTTCGGCATTCTTTCTTTCAATCCATTTCTTTCATTTTAGATAGTTGATTACTCAAGGTCTCGAACCGTACAAGATAGTTAGCATGGAGTTCTTTAGAAAGCCCATTTTATGAAATTTCTGAGAGATCAAAAAAAGGATCAAACTTTGGAGCTTGTGCTCTATTAAAGAAAGTAACCATATTTAGGGCTTTTCCACATGGAGTTCCAAAAAGAAAGGTAGAAATGTGCACACTTTCTTTGGAAAACAAAAGAGATCTTAGGAATAGATCTAGAGACCGTAAAAAACTAAACCACAAAAATTATTAAAGGTATATTACAAGAAAAATGAGAGCAAAATAAGATCTAAGACTAAGACTGTCAGCGGCTAAAAAGCTGACAACAATCCTAGATCTAATTATGAACAACCGAAAAATTGAGAAAAGAAACTAATAAAAAAGAAAAAAGAGAAGGGAAGAGAAATGAGAGCTCTGTCTGCTCGATTAATTTGATTAGGAGTGGGTATTATTTGGTTAAAACTGAATAATTGAACTAAACCATAAAAATTCAGTTATTTCAATAGAGAAATAATCGGTTTTTAGTTTGGTTCAGTTATTAAAATATAAATTTTTAGATTTTCGGTTATCGGTTCGATTAATTTTATGATAATAACTGAATTATTACTTTAGTTATATATATATATATATGTATATATATAAATTTATTATATTTTTATGTTATATTTAAATATTATAGTTAATTATATAAATGAAAAATTTATAATTTAATTAATATAATATTTTATTAATACTTATTTTCTTAGCTAAAAAATAATACTTTTTTTTATCTTAATTGATATTTTGAATTATTTGTTGTATGAAATTAAAAAAATTTATAATATAATTAAAATTATAAACTCATTGATTATTTTAAGATTATTATCCATTGAAAATATATTTTAAACTATTTTTATTTATATAATAATATTTATTAATATTAATATATTTAATGTTAATTTTTTTAATAATATTACTAAATAACTAGTATAAGTTTATTTATTTTAAAAATTTATTATTTCATTGATTTGAAAAGTTTTACTATTATATCTTAGGAAAAAAATTGGTTAACCGAAATAATTAATTACCGAACAGAAATATTTTTGTTCGGTTGAAATTTGATTTTTTAAAATATTCAATTCGTTTCGATTATCAGTTATAAATTTCAAAATTTATTATTATTTTATATTTCCATTCTCTTCAATTTAATTCAATTTAGATTTTGGTTAACCAAATACACACCCCTTAATTTGATATCATAAATAAGAAAAAGAGTTGTAATGAGTTTTCCATTATTTAAAGCCTTATTTATGAGGATACATGTTATTGATATAAAGTTTGGGGAAACAAAACAGGCCTCATTTTATTGATTATTACAACGTTAAGCAAGTTTTACATTTCACTTTACAACTCTATACTAGAAATAAAACGGATCCTTCTATGAATTCAAAAAAAGGATATTTCTTAGTAGCGGCCTTGGCTCTCTAGTACTGATATATTATTATTACTTAAACAGAAGTAAATCAAATTCTATTTAAGATCTTCTGATAGGGCTAAGAAGCATTGTTTGTGGGTCTCTTTTCCTTTTAACTAGATCAGCTTCGCTTGGTGACATCAGATAAGAGTTGGCCAGGACGTCCACAGGCATAGCCTTCAATATTGAAGTGTAACCAGCCATTGGTTGCTTCATTGGCTGGCTACATGTTTTGAATGTCACATACTCGAATCCATCCCTTCCTGCTCTTCCAACTGAAACATAGAATTGTGGGATCACATGAAAGGGGGAGAAAACCTGATTTCCCCTAAAACCTAAATTATGCATAGATCACTAGATTATTCAAATTAAATTGCAAAGGGCAGAATTGCATACCTGACATCATTGTATGTTGAAGCTGAAGAAGATTTTGGAGTTTGTCGCCTTCCAGGGGATACACACTTTAAGTTTAGCGGAAGCACTACTGAAGGAACGTAATGTTCTCTCAAAATTGTTATGTTCCCCTGGAGACCACGACCCCTTATTTATAACTGATGATGATGATTTCTGTTTTGGTCCTTCAACAAAACAGAAATTCTTATCGGTCTCTACACTTATAATCCTATTACGAGTAGGACACCTCAATAGTCAACAATCCTAATTTGATCAAAACTTTAATTGACTATTTTAATTTGACTGCAATACATATTTAATATTTAAATATATTTAGTCCATACTTATGATTAATTAGAGGATTAATTTTATCAATATAAAATTAATTCTAATACAAACATATCTCCTGGGTTTACAGTTTCATCCATTACTGTAGCACCATCATCATCCACTATTTGTACATGCATGGAGCTACGAAGAGCATACACTACCCTTTGGTCTGTCATTGACCAATGTGGGGTGTGCATTGCGTTCTGCAATGTAAATCACATCAGTTTAGCATTGAGATTGAAGCTGTTCATAAACACAGAAAAATTCTATGAAAGATTTGGATAGATTGATGGATTACTGGCAAAAGATAGCCTCTCTCTGCACTCATATGAATGTCAGCAAGAATAGGTAGCTTTTGCTCGTTGACAATGTTGATTCTGCCAGCTTCCCTTGTGTAAAGATCAGATTCTCTTCTGGTTTCAAGATTGTGTATCAATCTCATGCTGCAAAAAGTTTCTTCAACTCCATTTAATGGTGTCTGCGGTGTCTGCCCTGGTCTGTAAACATCTTCTTCCCTTTCATCAGGTCTGAGTATACGCATTCCACTGTCACAACTAACTATTGTTCCCCTATTCGCTCCTCCTTTCATTCTCCTTACAATTTCTGCTGGAATGTTAAATGCTTCTGCCAACATTTCCTCGTCCAGTGATCGGAAAACATTTTGGAAAGTTTCCTGAACAGTTTCAGACCTTCCAGATCGAATATATCGTTTGCTTCCCTCAATCTCAGGAACCCGCCTGTCTTCTCTTGATTGCCCGCCTCCAAGAACGAATGCCTTCAATCATATATATATATAAATGTGAATCATGCAAGTATCAAGAAGCTTAGCCTTATTTGAATGATCAAAAAAATTAATGGGGATCAATGAATTTTGTAATTACCCTTAAGTTTTGGTCGACCTGGTTATGTCTATTGTTAAGGTGAAGAACACTGACTATAATTAACTCTTCATTACCATCATTATAGTGAAAGAGGAAGAAAACTTAATTCCCCTAAATGAAAGGGGAAGAAAACTTAATTCCCCCAAAACCTAAAATATGCATAGATCACTAGATTATTTAAATTAAATTACAAAGGGCAGAATTGCGTACCTGACATCATCGTATGTTGATGCTGAAGACGATTCTGGGGTTTGTCGCCTTCCAGGGGATACACACTTTAGGTTATGCGGAAGCACTACTGAAGGAACGTAATGTTCTCTAAAATTGTTATGTTCCCCCGGAGACCACGACCCCTTATTTATAACTGAATAAATTAATTAATTTCTATTTTGGTCCTTCAACAAAATAGAAATTACTTAATGGTCTCTACACTTATAATCCTATTACGAGTGGAACACCTCAATAGTCAACAATCCTAATTTGATCAAAACTTTAATTTGACTATCTTAATTTGACTGCAATACACATTTAATATTTAAATATATTTAGCCCACACTTATGATTAATTAGAGGATTAATTTTAACAATATAAAATTAATTCTAACAATCTCCCACTTGGGCTAACATATATTAAATATAAATGTATATACCTTAATGAGCTCATAAAAGCAGTCATACTGAAGGTGCATCAAACAATCTCGTCCATTGATTATATCGATAAAGGACTGAAGGGCCAGTCGCCACATTTATCGTGACTCAAACCACCATCAATCACATTATCAATACTCTCAAATGACATGGATCAATAATAGGAGTGTAGCATGAAAACTACATGTAATGTGATCTAATCATGCCTGTTTCCAACTGGTCACACTTTAGTGAGATCAATCAATAATAATACAGAGTGTAACAAAATAAATACTTTATTTTCTACAGAAACTGAATGTACATAACAAAATATATCCATTACAACACAGAGCATACACAAATATAATGTAACCATAATGAACAAACTCCCACTGAAACTAATCAGTCTCAAATAATGTGACACCCATATGAGTAGTGTGCTCATGAAAAACTTTCGGTATCACTGCCTTAGTAAGCGGATCCGCAATAATAGAGTTCATTCAAATATGCTCTATGGATATTTGTCCACTTTGTACTTTCTCCCTCACAGCCAGAAACTTTATCCCAATGTGTCTCGATCGAGAAGAGCTTCTGTTGTTATTGGAGAATAAAACTGCTGAGTTATTATCACAGTATAACTTTAATGGCCTTTCAATGCAATTCACAATGCGCAGCCCTGTGACAAAGTTCCTCAGCCAGATTGCCTGATTTGATGCCTCATAGCTTGCTACAAATTCCGCTTCCATGGTGGAGGTAGCTACTAGAGTTTATTTCACACTCTTTCAAGAAATAGCACCACCAGCCAAGAGATGTATGTAGCCTGAAGTGGATTTCCGACTGTCTTGGCATCCCGAAAAATCAGAATCAATATACCCAATGATCTCAAGCTGATCTGATCGCCTGTATGTGAGCATATGTCCCTTAGTTCTCTGAAGATATCTCAAGGCTCTTTTGGTTGCTTTCCAATGATCCATTCCTGGATTAATGAGATATTGCCCTAACATGCCAACTATGAATGAAATATCTGGACGAGTGCAAACTTGAGTATACATCAGACTCCCAACTGCAGACGCATAAGGAATCTTCTGCATCTCCTGAATCTCAAGTTCACCCTTTGGACACTGATCAAGACTGAATTTATCTCCTTTAGCAACTGGGGTATCAATTGGTCTACTGTTGTGCATACTAAATCTCTTGAGCACTTTCTCAATATAGCCCTTTTGTGATAATCCAAGAATACCTCGAGTACGGTCTTGATGTATTTGAATCCCTAATACAAAAGAAGTTTCACCTAAATCTTTCATCTCAAAGTGTTTTGAAAGAAAGACTTTGGTCTCGTGCAGCAAGTCCTTACAGTTAGTAGCAAGCAATATGTCATCCACATATAAGACCAAAAAGATAAACCTACTCCCACTGAACTTGTGATACACACAATCTTCCACAGCATTTGTCTCAAAACCGAAAGAGACAACTACTTCATGGAATTTGAAGTACCACTGACGAGAAGCCTTCTTGAGTCCATAAATGAATTTCTTTAATCTGCATACCAGTTGCTTTGGGTCTCCAGACACAAAGTTTTCTGGCTGCACCATATAGATGGTTTTATCAATTTCTCCATTGAGAAACGCAATCTTAACATCCATTTAATGAAGCTCAAGATCAAAATGAGCAACTAGAGCCATGATTGTCCTAAAAGAGTCCTTCGATGAAACCGGAGAGAATATCTCTTTATAATCAATCCCTTCCTTCTGAGTGAAGCCCTTAGCTACAAGACGTGCCTTATATCTTTCCACATTACCTTTAGAATCCCTCTTGGTTTTAAATATCCATTTGCAACCAATGGGTTTCTTTCCTTCAGGTAATGGAACAAGATCCCAAACTTGTTTGTCTTGCATTGACTTAAATTCTTCACCCATTGCCTCAATCCACTTCTGAGAGTTGGAATCCTGCATGACATGATGAAAGCTGATATGATCATCTTCCACCATATCTACAGTGTCCTCATGTTCCTGAAGATATACTACATAGTCATCCGGAATAGCATTTCTTCTCTCTCTAGTGGACCTTCTTAAAGGCACAGGTTCTGGCTCAAATTCTTGAGGTTGTTGAGCTTGTACTTGAGGAAGAACAACTTCTTCATCCTGATGGGGAAGTTGATCAACATTGTCTTGTATTAGATCCGGAATTACTTCTGGGATATTAACAATTCTAGGAACCTGAACAGTCCCAGGAGCAAAGATAGGAATCGACACTGAGTGTTCCTGACTCGATCCCTCCTCAAAGACAATGTTTCTAATCTTATTTCTCCCCCCAAACTCAACATCCTCAAAGAATGTTGCAATTCCCGTCTCAAAAATAGATCTGGAAGTAGGATTATAGAACTTAAAACCCCGAGATCGCTCAGAATAACCAACAAAGTAGCTACTAACAGTTTTGGAGTCCAATTTTATTTCATTAGGCCTATAAGGCCTAGCCTCAGCAGGACATCCCCAAACATGAAGGTGTTTTAGACTGGGCTTGCATCCAGTCCAAAGCTCATAAGGTGTTTTTGTAACTGCTTTAGTTGGTACTCTGTTAAGAAGATAGATTGATGTCTTTAATGCTTCTCACCACAGAGACTCAGGTAAAGAAGAATGACTAATCATACTTCTAACCATATCCATAAGAGTCCTGTTACGTCTCTCAAATACACCATTCATGCTGGGTGTACCAGGCATTGTGTATTGAGGGACTATACTACAGTCCTGCAGGAAAATAGCAAATGGTCCTGGACGTTGTTCTCCTGAACCGTCATATCTGCTATAGTACTCACCTCCACGGTCAGATCTAACAGATTTAATCTTCTTTCAGAGTTGATTTTCAACTTCGGCCTTATAAGATTTGAAAACGTCCAGAGACTCAGATTTCTCATGAATGAGATATAGGTACCCGTAACGTGAGTAATCGTCTATGAATGATATGAAGTATCTTTGGCTATTCCTTGTTGCTGTAGGGAATGGACCGCAGATGTTCGTATGTATCAATTCTAAGACGTTTGATGACCTATTGGCACCTAATCTCTTTTGTTTAGTCTGTTTACCTTTAATACACTCAACACAGGAGTCCAAATATGTGAAATCAAGTGTATTTATGATACCATCTGATACAAGACGCTCTATTCTAGATTTGGATATGTGACCCAAACGTCTGTGCCATAGAGCAGCTGAGTTATCCATATTCAGCTTCCTTTTGGTACCTATAGTACTAACTTGCAGGGTCTCATTATAAGAGGCATCGATATCTAACATATATAGATTATGAAGTGCTTACAAGAAACCAGTACCTAAAATTTTTGAATCCATAGACAAAGTAACTTTATTGTTTCCAAATGAACAAGTAAAACCAGATTTGTCTAAATGGGAAACAGAAATTAAATTCCGCCTAAAAGACAGAATAACAAAAGTATCTACTAGATCCAAAAATTTTTAGTTCTTAAACGCAATCTAAAATGTCCTATCGCCTCTACTTCTACCGGTTCGCTAGTTCTCATATAAACGTATCTTTCACCGTCAGTTGATTTTCGGTAACTTAGGCAACCCTGCATTAAAACACTTATGTGACTAGTAGCACCAGAATCTTATCCACCAAATGTTTCTAGGTACCGAAGTTAAATTAACTTCAGAACAGACTAAAACCAAATATTTTTCCTTATCAACAGTCTTATTATCAGTATTTTCATTCATAGGGACAAAGTTGGGATTACACGGCATGCTAGCTGAATTCAGAGAAAATAAATAATAAATAAATGACATAAGCTCACAATCCACAAAAAATTGAAACAAATCACAAGAGTAGAGTTCAAATATTGGAAACAAGATACTGGACACAACATTAATATTCTCATCTTTGGACATAAAATATTAACTGTAATTGGTATCTCAACGCAGTAATCAAATATTGACAATTCAGTCCTGTCAAATAATAAACCTTCCTTTGGGCCGATTTATTATCCACATGGATGAACACATAATAATTATCACATATTTATTACCGCAATGTATTCTCAATTCAGCCAGATAGCAACCTTCCTTTGGGCCGGTTTACTACCCGCAATGAATTTTAATACACCTGTCTAATATTCCAAATAAATTAATTTACACAATAGAGGTCACTTTGGTAACTTTTTGCTTCAATTAATTTATTATTAAAAATATTAGACACAATCAGGACTAAAATACCAAAATTTAAACTCAATAAAATTCTCGCATTATAATAAATTGATTGCAATATTTATATGAATTAAATTTAAACTCAATAAGATAATTAAAATCAAATATTGCAATAAAAAAATAAACTTTAATTAATTAAATTTTTTTTAATCTTTAATTAATTAATTTACATAATTAATCAACCAAAAATTAATTAATTCCAAAAAAATCACAAACACAAATTCAAGTCCAGAAATTCGATTTTTCTAGAATCAATTAAATAATCACAGTAATTTAATCCAAAAACAAATCAAACCAAAATTGATTTTAGATTACTAAATTCGATTCCAAATTAATTCTAAAAAATTACAATCACCGAATTAATTTTCTAGAATCAAAACAATAATCAATACAGCAATTTAATCGGAAAATCTAGCAACCTAGCATAGGGCTCTGATACCAATTGAAAGGGAAAGAAAACTTAATTTCCCTAAATGAAAGGGGAAGAAAACTTAATTCCCCTAAAACCTAAAATATGCATAGATCACTAGATTATTCAAATTAAATTGCAAAGGGCAGAATTGCGTACCTGACATCATCGTATGTTGATGCTGAAGACGATTCTGGGGTTTGTCGCCTTCTAGGGGATACACACTTTAGGTTATGCGGAAGCACTACTGAAGAAACGTAATGTTCTCTAAAATTATTAGACCACGACCCTTATTTATAACTGAATAAATTGATTAATTTCTATTTTGGTCCTTCAACAAAATAGAAATTACTTAATAATCTCTACACTTATAATCCTATTACGAGTGGAACACCTCAATAGTCAACAATCTTAATTTGATCAAAACTTTAATTTGACTGCAATACACATTTAATATTTAAATATATTTAGCCCACACTTATGATTAATTAGAGAATTAATTTTAACAATAAAATTAATTATAACATATAGACCCAACTGAGGACACCCTCTGGTACGGCAATGACATCTCCACAGCGAACACTGTGTAATCTTTGATGTCTATCTCGACCTTCTGATGGTTGGGCTTGGCCTGCTGTTTGCTGTTTGTCGTTGTTGTTCTGGGTGGAATGTTTCTGGGCATCCAGGATATGTCACTCCAACAAGACCTCTTCCTGTAACATCCAATTTCTAACGTTAGATTCTCAAACATCTTAATACCCAAATAAAAAAAACAACTAATAATAAGAAATATACCTCGCACAACATAAACCAGGCGAGGAGCAGGGAAGAACTTGGGCAAGGAAAGAGAGTTGGGTTGAACAACAGTTCTAAAAGAAGCAACACCAGCACATTGAAATTGGTCTTCTGATGGATCCCAAACTTCAGTGGTTCCACCCTCTGATTCAATCCTATGATAAGGTCGAGATGTAGTGATTCTCTGAAGCTGGCATTGCTGAGCCTTAGTGTCTCGACTCAACTCGAACCGTCTAGCTCCATAAGCAAAAGCGAGCAAAAAGAAGAGATAGCAGAACTATCTTAGAAGTTGAAACCATTGTTATATGACGAGCTATTGAGAGATGGTGGGTGTGGGTTGGAACTTGAAGGTGGTTTTTATAATGGAGAAGAAAATTGGACGATAGTGACAATGAGAGAATGGTGTGTTCTGCATGTTAAGGAAGAGTTGCCACATTACTGTTTGAGCTGGGAAAGCTTGTTTAGTACGTGGTGCTGAAATGGAATTGTTGTTGGTCGGCTACGACTTTTCGCAGCCCCACACTTGTATTGCCTTGGCCTATTACAATTTATCGTTACTTCTCCCCTCGGTTCCATCGGTCACGTATTTTCTTTTTCATTTACTCTAAATTTTACCTAGCTTATTAAAAATATATTAATTATTAAATATATATCAAATATTTGGTATGTTAATGTATAATATATATATATATTTACATTTTTAACAAAATTCAATTCAGTTAAGTAATTATAAGTTACTTTTGAGACGTAAAATCATAAAATTATTTTAAATTATTTTTTTTCATGCTAATTTAAGTATAGTTCCACTTTTTTAGCAATATTTATCTTGTATAATTTTTTTTTATTAATTACATTTAGGAGATGAGGAATAACCAAAATATTCAAATTCGAAAAATCTAGGTGAGACCAATATATATTTTTGTATAATTTTTTTATTAATTACATTTGGTGGTTTATCTTGTATAATTTTTCTAACAAATGTATTATTAGATTTTTGTTTTATTAGATTTTTTTATTTTATTCTCAATAAGAGCTGCTATTATATTTTTTTTAATATATTCATTGCTAAATTTTTCCATTTTAACGTGCCTACAAATTTATTGTAGTATTCATATTTGAGTAGCACTCATCTTATTAATGTACTTCCTTAATCCTAACAAAGATGTCACATTTCTTTTTTTATAAATTTTAAAAAAATATAATTAATGTATTAATAATTTATATATATTTTTTAACCTTATTCACATATTTATTTTATTTTAAAATTAGTTTAAACTATCGTTAATTTTTTATTTAAAGTGTGAATTTATTAGAGAATAAAATTAAAATAAATATTAAATACATTCTATAAATAAAAGTAAATAATTATTTTAGAATATTTTAAAATAAAATAGTGAATAATTTTTGTGGGAAAAAATATTATTTTTTTTAATTTTTAGCATTCATTATTATACATATCATGGTATGTCATATTGTGGTAGAACTTCTTTTAATTTAACCAGTACCTTATTGTCACATAAAATTTCTATAGTTTTTCCATTTCATTTAAGCTACTTTAATCATAGCTAATTTTCTCTTCAAAACTCATCTATAAATTTACATTTTTGATAAAAAAAATTAATTTTTCTTAATTATTATGAAATAAAAAATGTATTTATTAATTCTAGATGGAGTTATTATTATTAAAGGATTAACAAAAGAAAATTTAAACATAAATTTATTCACTACATTATAAATAATTTATCATTATACATTGGTCGTATAACAAAATATGATCTATGGCGAAATTGAGATTTTGATCATTAAATTTGTAGTAAAGAAATTAATAATAATTTATTCCCATTCATCAGAAAACAAAAAGAAATTAATAACGAGAAAGAAATAGAAACTTTAGTCCATTGAAATTCCAGAAACAATGGTAAATATGCTTAATTAGCAGTGCTAATTTAGCTACCAGCAGTCCAGCAGAAAGGAAAGAACATTATAACAACCAGCAAATACATAATTAAAGATACGAACATCAACACGGAGATAATTAAGCTTATAATTATCTCCTAATTATTCATTAATGCTACACTTATTGTAATTTAATTAGATCTAATTACTTTGCTGAGCCATCAACACAAAGCCATTGACCAACAAAGAGGGCAGTGCAGTTGAGATTTGGATTAATGGAATCAAAGAACTCAGTGGTCAAATTGAACATCTGTGTCACAGCAAAACAAGTGTCTCCACTGTTTATTCCATACACTGAATCACACTCTGGTTTTTTCACTGTCAATCCAACTGTTCATATTAAAAAAAAAATTAATGTCAATATATTTCAAATTCAATAATTAAATTTTATAATAATTAGGAAAAAAAACATTTCATTTCAAATTTGATACAAATTTGAAAAAAAAAACATTTGAAATTTAATACAAATTAACTTAATTTAAGTTGGACTTTTTAACATGTGTTTTGAGAGCACATGTTAAACAGCAATAAATACTTTGATTTTTATGAAGATATATTTTATTTTCATTAAAATTTATTATAATATTTTTCAAAAGTGAATAAAAAATTTATATACATTAAGTGATTGTAATAAATTTTAATGAAAATAAATGGAATAACAACAAAAATTTTAACATTTAGAGAAGTGAATTTAAGTTTAATATGCTATACTTACAATTACCAAACAGTGATCGGCTTTCAGCAATGAGGAGAAGAGAGAGCAACACAATCAAGTAGAAATAGAAGGCTGTTGTGGTGCTAGACTTGGCCATTCTATCTAATTTAATTTCTTTTGTATTTGCTCTATAAGTTTAATTATTAGGCTTGTAATTAATATTAATTAGAGCAAAACTCTTTTCCTGAAGAGAACATTTCATTAAGCCATTGATATTTATAGTAAAAATTCAAACAAGAGACAAAAAAAAGATTAGTAAATAATTAATTAATAATTAAACTGAGTTAAACAAGAGGCCGGCTACTCCATAATTGATTGCAGCTCTAAAGTGAGACTTAATTATGATTTTATTGTTAATTACATATTTACGGAAATTTCAATAAAAATTTCAGGCGGATTTTACTATATCAAAATATTGGCAATTGCTATTTACTGCAAAATGTGTATTATTTCTATTTATAAATGCCTTAATAAATGAATTTCTAGCACTTTAAACACTTTATTTTCTTCATTTTGATCCAATTTTCAAAGAAAAAGTTAAAGCGTTCAGTGAAAGACAAAGGTGAATATATATGATATTACATTTCTCTGCTTTTATTAATGATAATATATTATTTTTTTCATTTTTATTTTATGATAAAATTAAATGTAATATTTTTATCTTTTTATTAATGATAAGAAAAATATTTTTTATTTCCTCTCTATAAGAATTTTAACTTCATTTTTTGCAATGATTTTTTATCCTCTATTGTATGAATGTGAGTCATTTTCAATTTCTTTTTAAATTAAAATAACTCAATAGCTTTAACATTATAAATAATTTTTTTGAAGAAGTCTTAAAAATAAATATTTATTATCTATAAAAAAAGAAATTAATTTTCTAAGAAATAAATCATGTTTTTTTAATTAATATATGTAGAGCTAATAATTCAAGTTACCTAATAATTAAGCTTGCCTTTATGGGATGTAAAACATAATATTCCTATTTGCTATTTTTTTTTTCATTTTTTTCATGTGTACTTTCAATTTAATTCAAAGTTATAAAAAAAAAAAGAATTTATTTGGATATATAGATTTTTTTTTACGCTCAAGATGGAATATTATTGCATGTTAAATGAAACATTGGACAGAAGCTATCCCATGAAATTGGTCCAGGCAAAGAAACAGCAGCTCGGGCCATAAGATAAGTTGCTTGATTCGTTGAACGTCTAGTGAAACTAAGATTTCAACAATTAAGCTCATCAAGAAGAGCTTTGCAATCCCTAATAATAGTTTCAAAATAAGATAAATCGACAGAAGTAGAATAAATAGTATGAACCACTGAAAGTGCATCTAGCTCAAAATTAACATTTGAGAAACCAACTTCTTTAATCCATGATAAGGCTTCTTGAAAACCGATTGCTTCTGCAGTTGCTGAGCTAGCAGATAATGAATGCGGTACAGCAAGTGCAGCACAGAAATGGTCAAACTCTTATCGTACAATACATCCACAACCACAGAGCTACCATAATCTGGAATTGGAACAAATGCATCAATGTTGCATTTGAGTCATCCATATGCTGGAGGAGGCTAAGTATTACATTCAACCTGAATATATATTAACGAGAATCACTTAACTAGATCGGATATATATATATATATATATATATTCGGCTAATAAAATTATTTAATTTTTTTATTATTATTTTTTAAATAATTTTATATTGGCAGAATATACATAAATCCGGTTTAAATAAGAATTTTTTTATATTAATATGACAAAAAATTTAACTTTGCATCACTTATATTAATTATTTATAATTTTACCTTTAAAATTTAAATATAATATTCTATTTTTTAATGTAAAACTAACTAAATGAACTGTAATATATTGTAAGTAGTTTTTTCATATCAATTAGATTCTACTTGAAAAGACTCATGTCAAAGTATCTAATTCAATTCAATTAATAGAACTTAATTGAATTCTTATACAAAAATTATTTCAAAAATAATACATAAATATTGAACTCAATTTATTTTATTTTTCTTAATTATCTTCATTTATTTGAAAATAACTAATAATGTCATATATATGAGAGTATTAATTATATACAAAGTGTTAATTAAATTAAATTTTTTTAACATGACATGAAATCTATTAATTCATTTCGAATTCAGAATTGGATTTTTATAAACTATTTTTAAAAAAGCGATTTATTAGTATTATTTTCCTATAATTTTCAACCATTATGAATTAGGAGACTGAAATCACAACTGCTTTCAAAGACATGGAAAGAATGTATGAGTGACGTAGAGAAAAGAATTGCTCTTTTCCTCTATTTCTCGAAGCATTGAGATTTAAGAATAAAATATTGAAGTTCAAAAGAGGAATAAAATTATATTTGATCATTGATAATCTTTTGCAAGATATTATAATTAATTAGTACGCAACCGCATAGAATCTTATAATTAAGTTGAAAAGACAAATATTCGTTATAATTACAAATGTTAATTAAATTATAAGATATATATGTTAAAATAAAAACATCATATATCCATGCTTCCTTCACAAATATTTTGCCGCCTAGCTGACTCATAAACTTAGTTTGTGTAGTGATGTTATAGACTATATATATATATTATATTTTATTATCAGTAAAGAAAATTAAATTGGAATAAATGGAAAAAAAAGCTTTAAAAATAAATATTTTTTTAACACCTAAAACTTAGATGCAAAAATATTTTTTATAAAAAATCTAATACATCTGAATTTGAAATCCATCAAAAAAATCAACAATAAACCAAAGGATAAAAAGTCCATAGTTTCATCACTGAGCAGATATTAAAAGAAATTTACTCGAAATCATGCTTGAGGGAAACACTAAAAGCTGAAAAGGAATGATCTAAGCACTAGAAAATTAGAGTCAAATCATTATTTTCATAGTCCTCAAACTACTGAACGCAACACATTCATTTTGAGTAGAAATATAAATCGCCAAAAGCCATAGAAGGCAGACCAAGTCAAGGAGCTATTTATTGATTTCCTTCCCAAACTATCATATCCACAAAACTAAGTCATACCACCATGAAGATGGAGAACAAAAAGAATCTGAAACAAATTAAATCATTAAAAAAAACTAAAATATATATAAAAATAAAATAAAAAATTTAAAGCTGTGGACGATCAAAATACTGACAATAATCCTAAATCTAAAACAGAAAAAAGGGAAAAAAAATGGCTCTGTTAGAAAAAAGAGAAAACTTGGGAGATTATTATTTTAACAAAAATACATTTTGTTGTCTTAGTTCCATGAAAAAAAAAAATAGACTATTCATGTTTACATATTGTTAGGCGTATATCAATATGTATTATTTATAATAACTGATAATCGGATGCATTTTCCAGTCAAATATACATATGAATTAATATTGAATTTTCAATTTATATATGAATTTGAAAAAATATAATCTTACATTCGTTTATCTGAATTCTTACGTTTAGAATTTCTCTTGTCATTATGATTTAATATATGTTAAAATCTCTGTGAAAACAGACCTAATAATTATCCTAGTTATAATCCAATATTATTCAAATGCTTAATTTTGCCTCCTTTCAAACTAATAGCTTGAGAACTAAGCTGGTCCATGAGAGAGCTCTTTTCACACCCACAGGCACAGCCATCAACATCTTTGTATATCTTCTTGCATCTAATCGGAGTTGTAGCTTAATAACTAAGCAAGCCCACAAATTGTCAGAAACCGAATACGAATCTCTTGACATAAAAAAGAAATGCAGGTGCAATATCGGATCTATTATCCATCATCTATCCTTGATTTATAAAACCACCATTTTAACACCTTCATTTCACACCCATATCCATACCTCTCCCTATGTCTTGCCTCAACCTTAGGCTTACACCCGCCAAGAAAGCATGGCAGAATTTCACTTCCAAATTGCAAAGCAGATTGTTTCAACGTAAATTCAACAACTCCAAGGCTATCAAGAAGCCAAAATATCGGGCCAAATCTTCATCTGTTAAGCTTGCTCCCAGACAACGGATTTTCCAACCATCTATTTATTCTTTTCTTCATTTTAAACGGCGTAGAACTCACTTTCTTTCTCATAAAAAAACTGTGCGTGTGTATATCGACAAGCTCTTTCGAGAGCCTGTCACAGATGAGATGGTGGTGCAGCATCCGCCAAGGGCCAAGTCTACGAAATTTTTAGACAAGCAAGCCATGCCAGCAGCAGATGCTGATGCAGGAGCAAGCTGCGGTATTACTGGAAGAGGAACTGAAAGAGCAGACGACATGTGGGAATCACTGGGATTTGCATCCCCTCAACTGCGAGGAATTGATGAAAGGGCAGAGATATTCATTGCCAGTTTCAGAGCGGAAATGGAAGTTCAGGAGATGATTGCACGAGGGATATGCAAAGAAAATGGCAGCACATCACACAGTTCATAGCTAGAGTTTCATCTTAAATTTTGCTTTCGCCTAAAAATGAACATTGCATTCAAAGAGAATTCTACGGCTCCTGTAAATACTTCCAAAATAATAGATTTGTGCTTGGTTGAAATAAAAAAAAATAATTTCAAACATATTTATCAACCCAATATTACTAAGTGCTTGACGTTCAGTAAATAAGCTTGAAGAAACACAGCCTATAGGTAAGCTAAATTCGGATGGAAGTTGATCAACATAGAGTTATCATTACAAAGGATACTTTTTACAACATCGACCTATCTGCCTAGACCCATTCTCTTCAACTCGCAATAAACAGAACTAAAAAGTGCAAGAGCTCTGTTGACAGAATTGATTAGCATAGCCAGTTTTGGCCATTGATAATGCCTCCATAGAAAATCCACCACAACTTTGTGGCACTTTGGAATTCAGTGGAGGAAATTCTTCATTGGATCATCATGGTGTATTTTTGTCATCCTATATGCCTCCATATCCTCAGGAGTAACCTGTCATTTTTTTAAAAACATCGGTCAGCCAACCTAAGAGTACAACGGACCTAATCTAGCACTTGGATCATAATATGCCCATACAGGTATGCAGGGAAAATTAAATAATACCTCATCATTCCATGAAACATTGTACTTGCGCTTCCTTTCATCTTTCTCCTCTTTCTTTCTTTCATTCTCCTGCATAAAAGAAAGATATCTAGTTAACATGAATAGCCTTCATATGCATTAAAAATGAGGTTTATAAACACTTTATCATGACAACAAATCCTAGAACCAAAGGTCCAAACCTCCCATCTTTACTTGGAACTAAAAAATCTATAATGTGTTGTGTGATTCTGATAAATCTAAAAGTTCTAAAAACCACTCCTCTACCTAGTTCCTTTTTTTTTTCCAGTAGAGGAAGGAGGCCAAAGCAAAAGACAATCAAAGGTTGGATTGAATATTCACCTTTTTAAGTGCTTCAGCAAGTAACTTCTCATCCAAAACCAAATCATCAGGAACATCAGTTCCCCAAGTAGCAACCCTTTTTTCCTCCAATGGTGCTGGCGACTCTGTTGCTGGTTTATAAACAAACAAGATTAATAAAAAACTTAACATTTGTAATGAACTTCAAAAAGAAGTCACCGAAGTTAATACACAAACCTTCAGTGGTCTCTTTGCGAGCAATATTAGCCTTCATGAGATCTGTTGCTGCCTCAGCAGCCTTGATTCCAGCAGCCCCTGTGCAATAGCTGTTCCGAATTATCTGTTTGCAGCACTTGTAGCCCCATTGATGATCCTTCCACCACGAACCCCACACACTTGTGTGGTTGTTGATGAAAGCATCTTCTTCATACTTGCTTTTGGGAAGTACAGCCTCCTGTGAACAGGATGAACCAATTAACAAAGTTCTAGGCATGTCAAAGGGGGGAAAAGAGAGAAGACATAAAACTCTTTTTTCTGTGTTCAGGATTGGCTTCGGAATTTTCATGCACCAAATCATAATACCCACTACAATTGTTCTAAAGAAACACATAATAGATGCAGATGATAGCTCAATTATTCACATCAGTTAAGGAAAAGTAGACCTGAGTTACCAGAAAATGCAGCCACCCTAGTAAATTGCATTTTGGAACAAATGTTCCATGCTGATCCAACCTCCAACCTTAAGATCAGCATTCCAATAAGCAAAAACCATAAAAGGCATATCCAATGTAGGAATACTGGACTTGCCAAAAACACAGTACAGGAATTAAAATTTAGCTTATTTCAAGAAAGGTACGACTATATTCATATATGCTTCATTATGCTTTGTCTGAAAAAAAAGTTCCACATTCCAATCCCATATAAACATATGTCATTCCATTCAAGTGACCCAAAGAAGCTTACCCCTATGGTAGGAAACGTCTAACATTTTATGTTCCCTATTTTCATTACCAAAGACCAAATTTTAGAAGAAAAAGATGTAGTACTCTCAAGAATCTCATCCCAAATGGAAATGATTCTCAATTCCATGTTACACTCTAATGGCACCATTTTTCTAAGAGAACCATATCATCCAAGTGAAAACACTGGTCAAAGTGTCAGTAAATTTTACCGGCCCCTTTATTATCCGTCCAGCGCGATCATATTCAACTTGTCGTTCACTTTGTCCCAACAAAAGCTCTCTTGGGAGTTCTTCTTCTTCATTAGCAGCATTACCATACTTCTCCATAATAGTGTCCTTTGTTCGAGTTTTCAATTTCTCTTTTATGACCTTGTAATTCTTATAGAGCAACTCTGCTTGGGATGGAGCTGCTTGCATGTGAATATCTTGTCCCTTGTCAAATGCCTCCCAAGCATGGATGTTCAGCTGTTTGAACTCCAAAGCTTGACCACTATTCCTATATTGATTATCTCCCTACAAATAAAAAAGAAACGAGGTTAAATCATCAGAGATGTAAAATGAAGTTCCAAGTGCTTATAATTTTGTCTAATATTCAATGGCAAATTACCTCATAGAACTTCTCATTTGGATCTGCATCTGGAAGAGGATCCTCACGCATTGACCGGGTTTTGGGGTCATAATGGGCAGAGTTAACATCGAGATTTAGAAGATATTTTGCTGTATCTTCCCGAATACGCAAATTCCTGAAAAATGTCATTTGCAAGTTTAGCAAATATCCAAAAAGTACAAAATGAAATAAATACAACAGCAAAAACAAAGTCATGAAGGAGCAATTTGAATAAAACTACTCTTTGGAGAAACAACATAAATTGTCCTCACCTGACAGTTCCAGTGCTCCCACCACCAGTTGTTCGTACACGCTTCTCCACCTTTGCAAAATCCATTTGTTTGCTTTCATCCACCTTGGCTTCATCTACTCTCAGATCATCTTCATCATTGTCCTCATCACTTGCGCCATTCTCCACATTTTGGTTGCCATTTTTCTCCTCCAATTTCTTAAGCTGTTGTTCCTTCAGATACGTCCTTCGAGCTGCCTCTCGTGCTTCATATCTCTCAACAACATGAGCATAGTTTGATGTATCGTATCCATTCCACCGGTCACGCTTGCCATCATAATCAAGCTCAAAGGACTCTATTTTTTCATCAGGAGCAATGTGTTTATTAGTCCACCTTGCCCCCACTTTCCGGGGCCTATCTATGCATGATTTTGCATCATGTGTCATGGCTCCGCAGCTGTAGCAAACATGCAAAGATAATTATTACTTCCAAATAATATATAAGAAGATGCATATGAAGTGTTTCTGATGTCAATTTAAAAAGAGAAGCGTAAGGCGAAAACTATTTTTAGTACTGAAGACTGCTGAATTAGATAATAAACACACAACATATAAAGAATTAAAGATAGGGAGACCTCACTTACTTTTCACAAGCACCCTTCCTGTATTTTTCAGCTTGGTAAATTTTTGCACCTCTGTCATACCATGATTTTGTATAATTTGGGTCTGATTTCCATTTCCTTTGATGTTTCAAACTCTAATAAGCAAATAAAGAAAAACAATTAAGTGAAGATTCACCCAATGTGAGAATGTCACACAATGAAGGAAAAAATAAATAAATAAATAAAGTGGCGAAAAAACTCACAGGTTTCTCAGAATTGAGATACCAAGGAGCAGAAGACATATACTGAGGAATATGCGGGTTGATCTCCTTTCCATCCTCATCAACCTCAGCAGGAGCAAGTCCTGCTTTACGAGCTTCTTCCAATTCAATTTGCTTCCTATGGTCCTCCCTAGACTTAAATGCAACTGCAACAAGCCCACAATAACAAAACACTAATTAGGTATTTTCCAAGGTAATTATGTAGAATATATTTATCTAGTAGATTAGTTACTCTGTTAGTGGCTCTCCTGTAAATAAAACGATAATTACAGCTGGTTAGTTACATGAAAATAGCTGTATAAATACTGTCAGATACTCTGTACAGCATATGTGAGAAATTACTCAATTTTTCTAGAAATTTCTGATTGCTCTCGTTTTCTTCATGGTATCAGACCTCTAGGGATTACATTTCCTAGGGTTTCCTGTGATTACGTTTTCTGCATTTTCTTCCTTATTCCTCTTCTTGTTTGATTACTTGAATTGCTTGCGTTAATGGCGGATTTACCTAAGGCTGTAAATAATCCTCAGAATCATACTTTACCAACACAGAATATTGTTATTACAGTAAATACGACTCTCTCGCTTGTTACAGCACCTCTCTCTCGTGTTAATTACCTTCCTTGGGGCACTTTTGTGCAAATTTCATTGGGACCAAAAGATAAATTGAGTTACATTGATGGATCGATTGCGAAACCTAATGAATCGAATCCAGAATATATTAAGTGGAGGAAAGAGGATTTTAAGGTGCGTTCATGGATTTTAGCATCTTTAACAAGGGGATTGGCTCAGAATTTCTCATATTGTCCTACTGCAAAGGATCTCTGGACGCAGATAGAGGAGCGTTTTGGAATCTCTAATGGACCTCAGATTTATCAAATTCAGAGGCAAATTAATCTTCTTGAGCAAGATAATAGTAATCTCACAATGTATTTCAATCAACTGTCAAAGCTATGGGATGATTTAGGGAGACTAAAATCAATTTGACATTGTGAATGTGGCAAATGCACATACAATGTGAACAAGAGGCTGGGAGACATGCACACTGCTGATAAAATAATACAGTTCCTTATGTTTGAATGATGTTTTTGAGTCTGTTAAGGGCCAAATCTTGATGCAAGATCCACTACCCACTGTGAACAAAGCCTACTCAATGCTGCAAACTATTGAATCACAGAAGATGGTTTTCAAAGGGCCTGCTGAAATCATAGAAAATGTAGCAGTGTTGGCAAAGGGACAAGAAAAGACTAATTCCTCTCGAAGCAATTACAGAAGGAGAGACTACGGAAAGAAAAAAGATAAGTATTGTGAACATTGCAAATACTCAGGTCATGTCAAGGAAACTTGTTTCAAGCTACATGGCTATCCAAATTGGTTTAAAGAGTTGAAGGCTAAAATAGAAGCTGAGTCAAAATGCCAAGTTAATCTAACTGAAGCAGTTACTGATACAGAAGCTGGGAATGTTAACAAGCAAGAGGAATGGATGATGGAACTAATAAAGAAAGAGATGGGAAAAGTATCTGAAAGGGCAGCAACAATGATCAGACAGTTTTGTCAATTTTGCACACATTAAAGATTATTAAGGTATGGCAACTAAAACCTTAGTTCAGAATATGAAGAGCACGTGCTGGATAGTTGATACTGGAGCCTCAAACCACATTTTTGGTAACCCAGACCTTTTCCAAAAGTTGTTTAGTTTGTCTGTGTCAACAACAGAGCATCTCCCTGATGGTAGTGCCAAAAGAGTAACTCAAATGAGCCACATTAAATTGCATGACAATCTGATTCTCAAAGAGGTTCTATATTTACCATGTTTCAAACATAATCTCCTGTCTGTTAACAAGATCACTGAAACCAGTCTTGTCTCTCATCTTTTCTTGGCTGATAAATGTATTTTACAGGACCTGAGGAGTAACAAAGTCTTGGCCATTGGAAGAGCTGCTGGAAACCTTTATTTTTTTTTTATGATAATTCATTTACTGTTGCTTCTGAGCAAATTACTAATACAGTTTCAAGTGTTTCACTTCCTGCCTTTGTACATAAAACAGTTGAACATGTCGAAAATAAACCTTGTAGCACTCATCTTGTAAATACTAAGAATAAAACTCATGATTCCATCTATCTTTGGCATACCACGATGGGTCACCCAGCAATTCAGTTTTACAACAATTACCTTTTCTTCTACTGTTTTTCATGATTGCAGCTCGGTCCTATGGCCAAGCAAACCAGGTTACCATTTCCAAATAGTTCAATTCACACTACTGCAGTTTTTGAGTTGATACATGTGGACATTTGGGATCCTTATAGAGAAGCTTTTTATTCTGGTGCACACTATTGCTTAACTATTATGGATGATTTCAGTAGAGGGGTTTGGGTGTTTTTGATGCATCGGAAGGCACAGGCAGTAGGTCTTTTAAGACATTTTCTGAATATGGTGGCAACTCAATTTGGTGCAAAAGTTAAACAACAGAGAAGTGATGATGGAGCTGAATTTTTAGGTAAGTCTTGTCAAAAATTGTTATCTGAATATGGTGTTATACATCAGGGAAGTTGTGTATTTACCCCACAGCAGAATGGGGTGGTGGAGAGGAAGCATAGGCACATTCTCCAAGTGGCAAGAGCTCTCTTGTTTCAATCTCATTTACCTAGAGGATTTTGGGGTAAAGCTCTCTTAAATGTTGTGTTCATCATTAACAGACTTCCAACTAGAGTGGTGGGCTCGAAAACACCTTCTCAGTAAACCTCTCCCCTCTCAGCAATTTCATCACCTATCGTTAAAGTTGGGATTGTTGCAATTCATCAAAGCTCCAACTTGAGGGGGTGATGTAGAATATATTTATCTAGTAGATTAGTTATTCTGTTAGTGGATCTCTTGTAAATAAAAGGCTAAATAATTATAAAGTCTCTGAGGTTTTGTATATTATACTAGTTAGTCCCTATATTTTTAACATCTAATTTTTGCATCCTGTGTTTTTAAAAATTAAACTGTTTAGTCCTTTTGTCAATATTTTCATCCTAAAATTATTAGTCAACTACTTTGATATTATAAAATAACTTTTTTACATTTCTTTTATATATATTTATCTTTATTATTTATTAAATTTATTTTATATATAGATCGTCTGCAAAATAATAAAAGATATTACTTATATTATTTGAAATTATTTTTTTAGTAATATCTATAAAATTAAAATAAATAGTATATATAAATTGTCTGTAAAATAATAAAAGATATTATTCGTATTGTTTAAAATTATTTTTTAATAATATTTATAAAATTAAAATAAATTATGTGTAAAAAATATAAATAAAATTAAAAATAAGCATGGCTTAACAAATAATAAAAAAAAATATACAAAAAGAAAAGGGTAAGAAATTATTTTATAATATCAAAGTAGTTGACTAATATTTTTAGGATAAAAATATTAACCTAAGGACTAAACAGTTTAATTTTTAAAAATAGAAGATATAAAAATTAGATATTCAAAATTCAGAAACTGACTGGTGTAATATATAAAATTCAATGAACTTTATAATTATTTAGCCTAAATAAAAAGATAATAGCAGCTGGTTAGTTACATGAAAATAGCTGTATAAATACTGTCAGATACTCTGTACAGCATATGTGAGAAATTACTCCCTTTTTTCAGAAATTCTGATTAATCTCGTTTTCTTCAAATTACGCTTATAAATCCCCAGCAGGCTCCCATTCCCAATATTCCTCAGAACCGACCAGACGGAAGAAGATAATTGATTCATTATTAAATTGATGTACCCCAAATCAAATTGATTCATTATTAAATCAAAAGACAACAAATTGTTGAGCCAAGTATGAGTTGCAAATCCATCAAAACTAATTAACCCCAGAATAAGTAAATGAATTGGACAATTAAAGGCATAAGAGAAAAAAAAATCCAAAATATTAGAGAAAAATCTAAAAACATACCTGATGCTGTTGCCATGTTGGATATTAATCGCAGGTATCAAACACTAAATTGCTTGAGCAGTAAAGGCCTGGAACGAGTGGGAGAGAAAATTTGGGAAGAGATCACCTATAGAAGAAAATCAATCAATTCTAATAAATAAATTTGTTTTTATTCTTATCCTCCCCTCCCGGTAGGAAAAACAACATAAACGACAGCGTTTCTCAAACCGACTTTAATTATTAGGTTTTTTGGGCCAAGTTCATGGGGAGCCCATTAGGTCTTTTCGCTTCACAATTTGAAACGATCTGTTGCTCATTTAATAGGCCTAAGAAGAGCCTTGTTTTAAGTAGTAATTACCTGTTTTTGCCTTAGCCCGAGCTAGGCCTGATCCTAAATCTCATAATAAATTTATAATGGATTGAATTCCATAAAATTAAAACTTTGAAGGGATTTTTTTTACAAAAATTGTCAGAAAAATTAAAACTTATAAAAATTTATTAGCATTTTAAGATTTATCAAAATTTTTTATCAATTTACAAACTTTAATAAAATTTATTATATATTTATTATGCACATGATAAATAATATTAAATATATTATAAAATGACAAAAAAAACTTCTAATAAAATATATAAAATTTTTAAATTATATGGTGAATAGTATAATTTTCTCTAAGGCCCTATTTGAAAGCATTTTCAACATGATTTAATGATATATAATACAATAAATTCACTATAATATTATATAATATTGATAGTAAACTATGTTTAGAAATATGATATGATACTATTAAATTATTTAATAGTTTAATTTAGTTTAAACAGATAAAATAATCAAAATGTTCATCAATCTAATATTTCATATAATTCATATTAAAATAAATTTATTTAAGTTATAATTATAAAACTAATTAACTCCATTTAAAAAACTAATAAGATTTTTAATAAATATATATTTATTCAAAAAATAATAAAATTAATTAAATTTTATAATAAATTTAAGTAATCATACCACTAAAATATAAAAAATATTAATAAAATTCAATTAAATCAATAATTTATGAAAAAATAATATAATTAATCCATTAAAATCAGACTCTTCCAACATCCATATGAATACTCTACTTTGAAGTTTCACATGGACATTTAATTCCAACATCAATATGAATCTACTGCCATAATACTAAAAATAGTTTAGCTTATAATTATTTTCATGCAATATATATATTATCTATTAGTTTTTGCCAATTTATTCTTTTCAACAAATCCAATTTGCAATAATTTTGATAACATGCTATATATCTTTATAATAACAAAAAACTTATCACTTCTCAACATTTTTATTTCCTTTTCTCTGCTCCAAGCTCGTGCATGGCAGTTTGAAAGTACAGAATTTCAAATTTTATTCTTTTGGCTTGTTCAGTAAAGACCCATCTAAACTAAAGAATTAAACAAAGCAACTCCGCCAACTCATAGTCCACATGAATTTCTTTCTAGCATTATTTCTCCAAATCTCTATGTTAATTTTTTATTTTAACGTGATATTCAGTTAGACCTTGGTGTACTCCACTCATCCATATAAATTTTGTTAATTATTTTCAAAGTTCATACAAATTGATTTTATGCATACAGCGAGCATATCTTGCTAAAAGCTCCTTCTTCTTTTTTCCAAAACACAAAGTTCCAGCCAAATCAACCAAAACACAGTTCAAATCAAATCATAATTTCAAAAGAAACACAGTTCAAATCATAATTGCAAATCATTCCGTGAATTGTAGAGTAAATATAACCTGAAAAAAAATGAAATTTCAAAAACCCCATCATAAGTTCTTATCAATACCTTGATCTTGATAGCAACTGGATATGGCAGATAGGATGCTTCTCTACTGAAGATGGGATACGATGGAATGCTTGTCTACTGGAGATGAAAAATAACGATTTGGGAAAGAAAAGATGAGTGGGAAAGATATGATATTAGAATAGGGTTGGCTTTTTTAACTTTGATTGAGTGCAATTTTGATTTAAAAATAAAAAAATAAAACCATCATAAACCACCAAATTGGTGGTTTGATAAAATAGCTAGAAATTGACATTCTTAAACCATCATAAACCATTCTTAAACCATGAAAACAAGTTGCAAACCCTCTCAAACATGGCATGGAAAACCATAATGGAAATGCTCTAAAATAAGGCCTAAAAATTCAAGGGATTATTTAGTTGTGGAAAATATTTTTCATTTTTATTTTCTAGTTTTTTTATGTTTTCTATTTTTATAAAATTTCATTCTCTAACTGTTTTATAAATAAAGAAATAAAAATAAAAAATAAAAATGAATCTATAAGAATCAAAATAGAAAACAAACTCCTATCTTTTTTTAATAGTATATTTTCCAGTTTGAAAACAACTAAAAGTAATTTTATAAAATTCAACTACTAACTAATAAATATATAAATTTATTCTCTAATCACCTAAACAGAAAATATTTCTAACAAAACAACAAATTTTATTTTTCATTTTCATTTAGAAAATTTTCTGAAAAACTAGTTATTTTCCACAACTAAACAGCCTCTAAATTTTCTGGGTGGACATATATATATATATATATGGCTAAATGATGAACATATCCTCATGAAAATGAATACTCAAAGCTTTATACACATTACATAAATATGCAATTAATAAAAAAGACTAATTACACACTCACATACATCAAATCAAAGAGAAGAAAACTAATCTCTTCGACCAAAAGAAAAGATGATTTCTTTATTTACGAAATCGGTTCCTTTAAATTTGTTTAATTTTGGTTTTTGTGGTCATGAGATTTCCCATCACTAATAAAAATAACTTTAAAAATAATTTCAAAGTAACTATTAAATTAATAATTAAGACTCATTCCCTCTTTAACTTTTCAGTATAGACCTGGTGATAATTATAAATTTATAATTACTAATTAAGTGAAATAGATAAAGACTTAGAGGCTGGTGGACATATTCATCAATTACCATTCTCTTGACTGAATATTTATTAGGATATGAACTAATTATTCTTTTTGTCAATAATCAGAATCTTTATTGCCAAAAAGATGAAGAGAATACAAACACCAGGGCCTACCCTGATCCTCAAAAAAAAAACCCAGCAAAATCCAAGCCTACAAACAAATGACTTGGACACTAACCACTCAGAAAAATCAAAGAACACTAAACACACAAAAACTAATCAATCAATGAAATTTCCCCTGTTTACAAACTAACCAGATAATTGAAACAAATCAGCCATATACACAATTGCAGAAACAACCTGTAACCTGTACAGCTCTCAGCATTAACTGCAAACCCATTAATCAACTTCAACATATAACTAATTATGCTTTGTAAGTATATAGTATATATATTTTTTATTTTAATAATTTCTGCAGAAAAAAGAAGATCAATTGTTTGATTTGAGATCTCCAAACTATTAATATAAACCCCTTTTCACTATGCATTTATTATATTATAGATCTAAGTGCCAATTTGAAGCTCTTTACATTGCACAAATACGATTTGATCGAGTTATTCTATTTTTACAGGTTTTTATTTGATCGAATTGTGTCTACAAGAAAATGAATTGGTGAAAATTTCCTTTCGTAGCAGCACAATCTAGATGTCAACTAGGCAGAGTTCTGTGCATGGTAGAGATAATAGAGGATCCAATAAAATGTATTTTTTGCTCAATAAGAAAAGTTACCACCTGATAGCTTTCCCTATCGAAGACTGAAAAGCACTGAACACAGATGCAATATGTAGGGGAAAAGTTCAAGCATTCATGTCTAAGCAACCAATTTGTCAAGGATCAAATATATGAGAAATCGCAGAAACAAAGGATTTCAATCTTAGGGATTTTGAAAACAAAAAATTGAACAAATGTATGAGAAAGTGAAACGCACCTGACCAGAATCTTTAGCGTTTTCGAAGATGGCGATGATGGTGAGCGTTGTTGAGGTTGGCGCTGGTGACCAGAATCCTTCGCCATAACTACGGCGTGAGAGGAGAAGCAGAGAGGGAATATGGGCGTAGGCGTAAGAGTTCCAAGTCTAACCGTGAAAGTATAACGTTAAAACGGTATCGTTTATTGCCGTATATTTTTTTTTCTATTTTAAATTAATAATTAAATATTTAATTAACAATTAAATAATTAAATTAATGATGGGTTATTTTTTTCTTATAATTTATTAATATTATTTAAATTATTAAATATTATATTTAATAATATTAGTAATATAACATTAATATATTTCTATTTCGATATTATATTATATATCCATTATTGTATATTTCTATATAGTTATTTATAATATTAATATTATTTATTTTAAATATTTTTAATTTATTATTCTATTCTATTAATATAGAGATATTATAAAAAAATTAAAATATATATATATTTATATTTATAAAATACTAAATTTAAAGACGCTGATATAATACTTTGCCATTTGTCACTTCTTTAAATTTTCTTAAATTAAATATTAAATTAAAATTAATTAATTTTAAATTAAATTAGATTTCTTTAAATAAATTTAAAATTAAATTATTAATTTAAATTCCTTTAAATGATTTCAAATTAAATTAAATTCTTTGATGATGTAGAGGTTTATTATTAATTTGAAATTAAATTATCTATATATATAGATACATTTATTAAGTCAAGGTAAAGATGATGCTAATGTTCTAGTTACTTGCCTCGAATCATTGCAGTTGAAATAGAAATAGTTTAAGCAGCATAGGAAAAGCTACAACTGAGTGAGTTTCTTTTATATATTAATAATAAATGATACATTTCCTTATTTTGGTATATGATTTTGTTTATCTATTTCTTTATTTGGGAATTGTTTTTTTTTTTAAGTACATGATTAAGATTTTTTTTTATTAGTAGTTATATAATTAAAATGCTTGAATCAAGTTAAAGTTAACATTTGAATTTTAAGTTAATGTGTATCAACATTTACAACCCATTTAAGTTTAAGAAAGTTAATGCAACTTTTGCTACCAACTATAACATACTGAAAGTTGAGACCTTCAAATATCTAAGATCATCACATTACTAAGCTTTGATTAATCATTCAGATTCAATAATTTCTTCTAGCAACACAATAAAGCTTTAGTCATTAGGAGTCTTCATAAAAATCAAAAATATCTTAAAAAATATATATTTCAAAAATATTCATTTTCTTTTAAAAATAAAATATTAATTTTTGCTGTATTAAAAATAAATGTCAAAACAAAATTTTGCCTTAGAGACTCATAAAATGGTGATAAAATTTGCAATATTATATGAAAAACTAACCTCTATTTTTATACCTACCCAAATTACTCAAATTAATTTTTTTAAAAATATAGATAATTAATTAATTAATATACTTATTTTTAGAGTTCAAATAAGATTAAAAAATTATATTTGATATTGATAATAATTAATCAAACTAAATTTTTAAATATTAAATTTATTATTTATTATAGATATTTATTTAGAGAGTTCAAATATGATTAGAATATTCTATTTGATATTGATAATAATTAATCAAATTAAAAATTATATTTTTTAAAATATTAAATTATTATTTATTTGAATAAATAATTAATTAATTGTTATATTTCAAATAGACTTAGAATATTTTACTTGATATTAATAATAATTAGTCAAATTAAATTTTTTTTAGAATATTCAATTATTTGTTATTATAGCATGTAATTAATTGATTATTATAAATAATTAAATTTTTTTTAGATATCATATTCTCTGCAAATTTTTTTAGTAGGTTCTATTTTCAATTTGAATCACCTTTGTAAAGCTAATATTGGCTTACTCTTGAATTTCTCTATTTTCATTAACCATAAAGTGATTATACTAGCATGACATCAATCTTTTTTAGGTAAAACCGGGAGCAAGTGGTTATTAACCCTCCAGGAAGCTTTTATATATATATATATAATTAAAATATTAATTATAATCATTTTAAAAAGTAATTATTAAATATATTTTTTTATTTATTAAAAAATATTAATTATAATATCTTTCATCATAACTGAATTTATAATAAAAAAATTTAATCAATAAAAAAAAGATTATCCAATAATTATTCTCTAAAATAACTACAATTAGTATTTTTTTATTTATATTTATGAGCTTTTGTTTTTATTTTTATTTCTATTTTAGTTTAGTTTTAATAAACATTGTAATTATTTTTTCAGTCAACTTTTGTAGACATCTGTATGTTTACAATTTTGGGTTGTTGATTTTGTTTTAATGAGAATTATTATTTTCTATGATGGTCATTGATTTTGTTTAATGGGAATTATTATTTTTTATGATGGTCCTTACTTCTATGTGATAATAATTCTCAATGAAATTCAAGATGAATATTGAATTAAATATACAATAATTCATATTAAAAATAAATATATACCATAAATATATTACAGTGTATATTTATATTTATGGGGTAGTTTTCATGTTTTATTTAAGGAAGTATGAATCTTCAAACAAAAAAAGAAATTTAAGGAAGTATGAGAAACCTCTATAAGCTATGTTTATTTTAATTCTCCCACAAAAATAAAATCATATTTATTTTGTTTAAAGTAGATATAAATGAAGAAATCATTAATTAGGAGAATACTTATTAATAAATTTAAATTGATTATTAAATAAGAAAAAATATTTATGATTATATTTTTTCATGGTTATTTGTTCAGAGTTTTTATGAAATATATATAAAAAAAATTAGTAAATGTATACTGAGTAAAAATCATTCTCAACATTGCGAGGGTACTTTTCTAGTAACTAGCTATTTTTTAAAACATAATAAATTAAATTTAGTTTATTATTTATTATTTTTAAAAATAAAATAAAATTAATTTGATAATGTGACAAATTAATAATATAACCATTATATTAGGAAAATTATATTTTTTACCAACTAATTATTTATTAATATTTTATTTATTAAATATTATTTAATATTCTTTTAACAATATTAATGTATTTCTTTTGTTGTATTTTCTATTTATATATTCTATTATTTTATATTTCTATATATTTAATTATGTATATATATAATTATTAACTAATATTACTAAATTTTAAATATTTATTATTTATTATTCTATTCTATTAGTAATATTATTCTATTAATACATAGATATTAGAAAATGTTAAAAATAGCAAGCTATTTTTGCAAACATAATATATTATATTTAGTTATTATTTATTTCTTTTAATGTTTTATTTGATCATGTGGCAAATTAGTAATTTAACCATTATATTAGGAAAATTATATTTTTTATTTACGTATTATATATTAATATTTTATTTATTAAATATTATTTTTTATATATTAAATAATATTAATAATATAATATTAATATATTTCTATTTTATATTTCTATATATTTATTTATATATATTCATATAATTAACTAATATTATTTAATTTTAAATATTAATTATTTATTATTCTATTTTGTTAATATTATTATTCTATTAATATATTGATGTTAGAAAAAGTTAAATTATAATAATATATTATATTTGGTTTATTATTTATTTATCTTAAATTAAAATAAAGTTACTTTGATCATGTGACAGATTAATAATTTAACTATTATATTAGAAAAAATATATTTTTATTTAGTAATTAGTTATTAATACTTTATTTATTATTATTTTTTAAATATTATTTATTATTACATTATATTATATTAATAATATAATATTAATATATTTCTATTTTTATATTCTCTATTTTTTTATCTATCTATATAATATACAATATATATAGATTTTTATTAATTTATTATTCAATTTTATTGTCATTATCATTCTATTAATATACAGATGTTAGAAAAGTTAAAAATATCTATTGTTTTTAAAGATAATAAATTTAAAAAGTTTAAGCTGACAATTTTCAATTATTATAAATAGAACTCTCATATTCAATATATACAACAGTTGAATCTAAAAACTTTTTTTTTGTTGAATTTGTAGTTCCATTATTTATTTATTTATAATTTTCTGTTCAATGTATATGTCCCATATGCAATCCCTTTAACAAAAATTCTCATACTACAGTTAGTTTCAATTGTTAGACCATCTTTTCCCTTTTTGTTTTTTGAACTAACTTTATTTTTTCATTAGCAAAAAAATAAATAAAATAAAATAATTCAATTCATTTTGATAAATCATATTCAAATTCTCAAACCATATTAAAAAAAGAAAAAGAAAATTCTTTTTTCCCCTTTTTTTCCTGAATCTTTTAGTTTCAATTTGAATAGTCCATTTTTGACTATACATCTTTTAGGATTTTAAAAAATTAAAATGTGTTAACATTTCTGGTTTTTAAAGTTGGCAACTTTAATTTTTTATTTTCAAAATTATGAATTATTTTTATTATACTTTTATATTTTAATTTATATAACATTTTTTATCATAAATATTTATAATATACTTTAATCTTTTAATTATTATTTATTATAGAATACTTTAATATTTTAAAAAAATATTTTTATTAAAATTAATTTAAAAAATAAAAATATCAATTTAAGAAAATTAAAAATTAAAGTGCTAATTTTAATAAATATGAGGTCCTCAACTATATCATTGTCTCCGTTGAGCTTATTAAAAAGAAAAAATGACACCCTATATCATATTTTTAAAAAATTTTACTTTTTTATTAAAGGTATTTTAGTCATTTTATTATAAACTCATTATAAACTGTGTGAAATTTATAAACTCATTTCAAATTAATTATAAACTCTTTGTAAACTAATAAAAATTTGGTATTTTGATAAATATTTTATAAACTTTGGTAATTTGATAAATATTTTATAAATATGATAAATTTAAAATTATTTTTAATTTTTCTTGTATTTTTGTCAATTTCAATTTCAAAAGCCCATTTCTGACTAAAATAAATTTAAGGAAATGAAATAAATAAATTTAATTATTAAGCGTAATTTTTAATTTATTTTATAAAAAAAGTAAAAAAAAAAATCAAATCCGGCAACTTAGTTATATTTTATAGAAGGGAAATTGGACATGCATGCACGTCCTGCTTTGATTGATGCCAATTGCCACCATTAACGTGAAATAATTTATTAAAAGTTAAAATCAAAATTGTTTTTAACAAATATAAAAATTAAATACTTTACAATTAAATTTTTATGACTGTAAAATTTTTATAATAATCAATTACCACTTACTAATATCAAAAGTATAGTATATAATAAAATTTAGCCATACAAAGATCATTTTAAAATTCAAAACCTTTGCTTTTGCTTTCCCATATATAAATTCACTGGTTATAAATCATGAGATGTAGAAGAATAATGAAAAATTATTCTGATAGAATAATTATATATATTATAGTTCTGATTAATAGAGTTTAATTCTTAAAAACTTAAACGAATCTAAATATTTTAAAAATTTTATTAAAATTCTCTAAAAAATTTAGTCTCGACTCTTTCACAGAGTTATATTTTGCAATTCGTATATTCTGTTAGTTTCATTTTTTTTATAGAAAAAGCTACAATTTTATTTCGGAATTATATATATAGAATAATAAATCAATTAATTACATGTAAAGAAAAAATATCTAGATTCGAATTTAAAATTTAAATAGAAATAAAATATATTTTTTATCAGCTTGATAGATATCAATTAATTACGATTATAAATTAAAGTATATGTGCAAAATAAAAATGTTTTTCAGGTAGATTTGCTTCATATCGACGTGACCCAGTTATACTCTATTGAAACTATGAGCTCATTCGTACTTTGTATTGGGAGGTTTCGTTTCATTGATTTCATTATTAAATCTGGGTATTCAAATTAATTGTATTTTCACAATACATTCTAAAATATTTTTTGTCTGAATATTTTATTTTGGACTGTAACAAGTTGGCATCCTGCAATTTAAGCAAATTTTATTCTTTTTTTATATTTAACTTGTGTTTATTGAAATAATTTAATATATAAAAATTATTATATTATTATCTGATGACGGAATGGTCTTCAAGACTTGTCCTAGTTGTATAGTTCGAGTTCAGCATGTCAGCTGCTATAGCTCTTTTACCTGCAAGATAAGAAAAAAAAAAGGGAGATTGAGCTCCCCAGAAGGAGGTCTCAATGTCTAAGTCAGAGATTGATTACTCTAAGTAAAAAGAGAGTGAGAGAAAATAGGATCCTTTTATCTGTTGGTGTGATCTCCTATTTATAGGCGAAGGAAGAAGACAGTATCAACGTGATTTGCAGGTGTATCGGGGAAGTGTCTGCAGGACATTAGGAGCTCGATGGACTTAGAGTGCTTAAAATCGAGATCTGTCAAACTACTGATAACCCGGCCATGAGGATGACCGGACCAAGAGCTCGGTATGAGAGCTCGGCAAAAGTACTAGTAGCATTAATAGTCTCCCTCTAGTTACTTGACATTTATGTCAAGATGTAGTCAAGTAATGCACAGGAGCTCGACAGAGCTCGGCAGAAGGTGATGAATCATGATACATGCAGAGCGTGTGGTATGCAGGATGCTCAAGGGGCTTGGAAAGGAAGCTCGGAAAGTAGGGATACTATCACTGGTCTCCCGCTGGTCATTTGATATTTATGTCAAACTAATACCAGAGACTCAAAGGGGCTAAAACAAACTCAGTCGGAGTTGTCTAAAAAATGAGAAGCACAATGTAAAGCTCAAGGGAGGAGCTCAAAAAATAAGAGCTCGAGAAGCTAAAGAAAGGGGAGCTCATGGAGCTTGGGGCAAAAGCTCGGTTATACAGGGGTAGTATAGATAGTACCACTAGTCCCCCTCATAAGTCTTGGCATTCATGTCAAGGAGTCGGTGAAGATTTCAAAATGACACATGTCATGCAAAGGATAAGTGACGCTTCAAAAATTGAGGTAACAGTTAAGCAGGTACTGAAAAGACGTAATATCTGAGGCATTAAAGAGAGACATCGATTCATATGGACAAAGTGAACTCTATAAATAGAGAGTAGTGGGACAACATTTGGTACACGATTTAAAAGAGAGAAGCTTGATTCGCCTGACTAACAAAGGCTTAAGAGTTATTTCAGAGGTTAGTATTAAGTTTCTGTTTGAAGTTTTGCATTTAAAATTCTAATAGCAAAATGGTGTGAGTAGTTGTCGACTTGGTTGTGTCAGAGGAAGAAGGAGAGGTGGGCTCTCCGAGTATACTGAGGGAGGAAACTCGTGCCGAAACTAGGTTAAGAGACAAGAAGACATCTTCAACTGGTAGATGAAGAGGAAGAAGTAGCTGAAGTCCAGAGAGTGCACCCGAGCTCAGAGTAAGCTAAGTTAAGAGACATCAAATCTACGCTGACAGAGGCAGACATGGCTGAAATCCGATAGAACTACCAAATACCAGAGAAGTATAAGATGTTTGTCCCTGAAGAGGATGTTCAGGCCTACGACACCCTGCTAGAACGCCAATTGATAATCTATGAAAAGGATATGAGGTTTGGGGTATAGTTTTCGCTGCCCCCTTCCCTCTGTCCTTCCTAAACCATCATAAGATCGCCCATGGTCAGCTCAGTGTATATGCATATCAAACAATCACAGGGTTTGAGATATTATGTAGGTTGCTCGGGGTTGTGCCTACTCCATGCATATTGAGCGCCTTCAGCATGCTCAGGATATGCCCAAGAGCGAACAACGACTTTCTATACTTGCAAGAAAGATCGGAGCTTGGAATGTTTGCAGGAAAGTCGGATTCAATAAAGGCATGGAAGGACCAATTTTTTTATTCTGGAGAATAACCAAGGGTTCGACTACCAAAATATTTAGTGGGTCAATCCCAATGGTGAACAGGTGACCAGGGGGAGGCTGGACAAGTGCAAGCTCGCTGTATTCGAGAAATTAGAGCGAGACACTCTGAGAGACAAGAGGAATATCGTAACTCTGATAAGAGAGTATTTTCTCGTTGAGAGGGCTCCAAAGAAAATTCAGCCAAAAGACCAGACAAGTTTGATGTATGCATTAGTACTTGGTTTTTTGCTTAAGATTAATGTGTGAAGTGCTTGCTCTTAAGTGTTTGGTTAACTTATGGCTCTGCTGAATAGAGAGAGGCTCGGGGTCAGTGAGCAGAGAACTTAAATGTCTAGCCGAGGAGGAGGCAAGAAGGGAGACTCATAAGAAGGCCAGAATGGCTCACGAACACCCGGGAGAGCTTAGTTTGGCTCGAGAACAGGAGCCTGCAATAGACTTGGCTCTTCCTACTAAGATGGTGCTGGAGATCGAGCCACACAAGAAGGTAGAAAACAATTGCCTCATAGAGAAGTAGGTGAGGACTTACTTAGGGAAGAGGAGGAAGAACCATTAGCCTGCCGGTACAGCATGATTCGGTTGGTAGAGGCAATTAATGAGAAACTGGCAGTTCTGCATAACACTCCATACTTAGTACACGATGCTGGTGTTCAAAAGGTACTCAGACAAATATACTAAGCTATCCTAAAGGAGAGGGGCGATGATGGGCCAAATAGCTCGAAAGACATAGCAAGGGAGAAGGTGACAATGTCTCATGAGGTAAGTGTAAATCTAAATGTTGGCCTTGGGTTAAAATTCGGCATAGATGCTAACAGAAAAAAATATTACAGGTCACCTAATTCGCTCATACCATGGAGGATCGGGCAAAGGGCATGGAGGCCAACTTTGCCCAAGCTGTCAAGGATGCGGACGAGGAGTGGGCCAAAAGGTTGAAACTAGAGAAATCTTTAAATGCCAAAGACGAAGAGCTGAAGGGTGCATAGAAAACTCTAAGAAGAAAAATAAAGAGTTGTACTATGCAAAAGAAGTACCAATGATGACGGGATGATCCTCAGGGATTGTCCTAGCTCTGTAGTTCAAGTTCGGTATGTTTGCTACTGTAACTCTCCAACCTATAAGACAAAAGAAAAAAGGGGATCAGAGGGGAAACTCCGATGCCTAAATCAGAGATCGATTACTTTGAGTAAAAAGAGAGTGAGAGAGAATAAGATCATTTTATCTATGAGTGTGATCCTCTATTTATAGGTGATAAAAGAAGACAGTATCAACGTGATTTGTGGGTGTATCGAGAAAGTATCTACTGGACATTAAGAGCTTAATAGGCTTGGAATACCCGAAATTAAAATCTGTCAAACTACTGATAGTCCGGCCATATGGATGACCGGACCAGAAACTCGGTATGAGAGCTCGATAAAAGTACTAGTAGCATCATTATCATTTATAATATCGATCATTTTTAAAAAATAATAAAAAATTATATATATTGATTTATACAAAATTTTCTATTAAAATATGCAGAAATAAAATAAAAAACATGGAGGAAATCTATGTTGTGATTTCATATAAATTTAATTTTTCATAGAGTTAACATCCAACAAATTATATTCTATTGAAATTTAATATTTCAATTTGGTGATTATAAAATAAAACATATGAGATAAAAAAAATAAAGCATATTTAAATTTCCTTTTATAAAAAATATATAAATATCATTAATATAATTTAATTATTTAATTATAACAAAATAATAGCCATCATAAATCTAAATCACACTTCATATCAACGACATTCAATGAACATCATCAGCACCATTTTTCACTATTTATACGTTTGAATATTGCTTTTTTTAATATATTTTAGGCAGACAAAAAAATACTAACTAATAATATTAATTAATTAATCAGCTGTAATCATGAAAGAAAGAAGGAAATACTTGATTAATTAATGTGGAAATGGATATAGTTTTCTTTTTCTTTGTCAATGTCGCCATCTTTTCATATAATATATAGTTTAATATAAGATAATAAAATAAATAGGTATTGACATGATGACTTCATATCTGATATGATATCCATTTGCTAAATAAATTAATTGAAGGTTTTGTTAAGTGGAGCGTACTATTATCACTAACAAATTAGAATAAATTCGTTTGCTCTTCTGTCATGTTATTTTATAAGAAAACTTTTTGGTTAAAAAAAATAAAAAATTTGAAAATTAAACTATTCCCATGTGAACATATAGATGTATATGTTTTGCTTGTAGTGACAATTTAATAGTTTTTTTTTTTGTAATTTTTTTTTGAGGGGAAAAGTATAAATTGATTTGAAACACATCTAATTAAATTTTAAAAAATAAAAAAATATATTAAATTAATAATTTAGAAGTTGAGCACACGTCTGCTAGTCGACCTTTGAGTCTTTCCTCTTTTTAACAATTTATAATTTATAAAAATTTCATTTGTGGAAAAATTAAGCATGTAAAAAAAATTCCTTAATTAATGCTAACTTGCTTTTTTTTTAATATTTATAAATACTAATATGAAAAAATATAGGGATTCAAAAAATATCTTAAAATAAAATTATTTAAAAATATATTTTTTTTCTTAAAAAAAACTTATTTTTGAATCTTTAATTTTAAAAGATACAGCATTCAGAAATATAATTTTAGTATACTAAATATATATTTTAATTTTAGGAGTATATATTTAATATATTTTTACATATTAAAAATATACTAAAATGATAAGATATTTTTGAAATAAAAAATAAAAAATTGATCACAATTTTTCAAATATGTATAAAATAAATCTTCAGCTAATTAAAGAACTAATAAAAAGATGTATCAAAGGACAAGTTGATTGTGCAAAATTCTTTGTTTTTTATTTCATGTTTCCTTGTTTGAAAAAAAAAAGTACTAATAATAATTTCTACCAACATTCTGAATTTTTTGGTCTAAAATGCAACAATTCTTAAGCAAGTTGAATGCTATCTAAGTTTGTATTTCTTGTGTTAACAGTCAACAAATTGGACAGCAATAATTCACAAAATAATTTGCCATCCGAAAAGCCAAAAAAAAAAATATAAATAAAAAAAGTAAAAAATTACATTAAAATTTGTGATTCAAATTAAATTTCTGGTAATTCTAGAAACGCCTCAACTCCTGAAAGAAGATTATTCCAAAAGTCCATACTATCATACGTCATCGAATTAGAAAGATATTGGACTGATTCAATGTCGTCGACATTTTCCACCGGAGAAAATGGAATTTGAGACTCTGATAAGGCGGCCACTGCCGGAAAATCACTAGCTAAACTTGAATTATCACTTGACAATACTTCTGACCAAAAATTTTCATCCATCTCAGTAAAATTTTCTGAAGACTCGACCTTGATAGACGACGTCGTCTTAGTAGTATTATTATTAGTATCATCAACTCTTAAAACAGAAGAGACTTCACTGCTTGAACATTGTTGTGGCAAGATAGGTCTATATTCCATACTTTGGTTTGATAAATTTGCCAATTCCTGCTCTTGTTTCACATCAATATTATTAGACCGTCTTTTATTTTCTGGACTAATAAAATTATTATTACTTGTTTTTAATCTTTTCTTCAATTGGGTATGCCATACATTCTTTATTTCATTATCTGTTCTTCCTGGTAATCTCGCTGCTATAGCTGACCACCTAAAAAATATAATAAATAAATAACATAAGATTACGTGAAGATATGTATACTAATAAAAAATTTCTTAATTACAAATAGAAATGCAATTTAACAATAAATATATATTATTCATAATTATAGATTTAGGATTGATTTTTTATCTACATATTAATATTAAAAAATAAAAACATAATATACTAATTGATTTCAGAAATTTAAAATTAGTAAGAACTATTCACATGAGATCATTAATAATTAAATGCATTAACCTCAGTGCCTATCTTATCTTCTTGTCTGATAGCACTTAAATCAAGACTTAAAAAACGTGCGTTTGGGTTTTCATATTACTACTGGGCAGTCACGGGGAAGAATCTTTTTAATTTCACATATTGTTATATATAAACCGACAAGTTTACATGTCGTTTTATTGATACCATTCTCCGATACTATGAATATTACAGATCCATTAACAGCAGAAATTGGATAGATAGAATTATATGAGTATACATACCTATTTCCTAACATTTCATGCAAATTGATGATTGTATCTTCTTCTTCTCTTGTAAAATTTCCTCGTTTAATATCTGGTCTAAGATAATTAATCCATCGGAGTCTGCAACTTTTTCCACATCTCAATAAACCTGAAAAAAAATAAATCAAGAAAAATCAAAATTAAAATCAAAATATTTTTTCTCGAAGCCTAATTCTAAGAAAATTAAAGAAATATTAGTTACCAGCTTGTTTGGGAAGTGCCCTCCAATTGCTATGGCCAAAATGTTGAATGTGATTAATGAGTATTTGATCTTCTTCAGGAGTCCATGGACCTTTCTTTAATCCCATTCTTTCACAGCAAGGAGCTCTCACCATTTTGCTAATTTCTGTATATCACTAATGGATTTGATTATATGGAGACGGAGAGAGATTGAGAGAGATGAATTAATTAGTGAAGTCTGAATGCGAAGAGTAAAAGTGAGGGCAGGAGGGGGATATTATATATACCCATAAATAAAAATTATATATAAAGATCCAAAAGTATATACGGCCATCAATTAAATTAAATTAATTAATTAAGAAAAGTATTTAATATCCGCCACAGGGCCGCCACAGCATCTGGGAAAGCTCTCTCTCTCTCACGCACACTCTTTAATTGCATTTTTCTCTCCCCGTTTGCTCGTGGGGGCAGTGATGTTGATTGGTCAGATGGTCAAATAAAACGTGGCTATTTATATATATGTATATGTATATTGATTGGAAAATATTTTTAATTAAATAGTTTTTTTTTGTTATTAAAATTTTTAATTTCTTAAATTTAATCAATTCAGTTTGAATTATTATTTCAAATACATAAGCTTAGAGTTGGTTTTCCCATACTATGGTGTCAAAACTCAATGTAAAACTTTTAATTTTTATACTATCAATAAATTTATTTTTGGTCAAATTAATTAACTATAAAATGTAATAAAGCATCCTACATTATTGTATAAATAAATATTAAAAAATTTAAAAACATAAAATTAATCAAAATTAAACACACTAAAATTGCATATATATATATATATATAAGTTTATATAGACAAAATTGAAAAATGGAAGAATTAATTTATTTTGGAAATTAGAAAATCAAAGTAGCGTGGATAATTTGTGGCAAATGCATGAATGTTGAACGTATAGCTGAATGAATATATATTCATGACAAGTGGCTTTATTGATATCATGGTGCGGAATAAAATGAAATTACTTCCGTCTCATACCTGCATGCCATAACCTCTATCATACAATTACTTATTTTCCAACTTTATTAAGAATAATATATATAATACTTAAATTCGTCTAAAAAAAATAAGAAATTTTAAGTTGAGATATTTTTATCTGTTTAATCAATAATACTAATTTCGTTCCACTAAAATTGCTATATTTAATTTATGCATATCTATTAAAAAAATTATTAAATTATTTATATATTATATAAAATTATTTTAAATGGACTAAAATATTATCTATTAAATTTATTATTATTACACTCTCATTTTATTATTTAAATTCTTAATAATATAAAAATAGTTTAAAAAATTAATTATTTTTTTTAATTGTATAAAATGATAATTTGAGGTGGATATTTTTTTTTATAAAAGTAATAGTTTTAACACGACAGAGAGAATAAAAAAAAAAGAAAATTTTATTGATTGATTCATTCCTTTCTTAAATATGAGCAGTGAAAGATTTTAAATTTGAAATTTTCATTTGTTATTATATGATTTATGTAACAAAATAATTAAGAATATGGTCCATCATATTTCAATTAATTTAGCGTTCGAATTAAATCGTTAGAAGAGTTTGTTTAATGAAATTAATAGTAATACATTTTAATTTAAACGTAAAAATATCAAAAATATATGGAAAAGTATAAGATATATTTTTTATATATGCTAAAATTATATATATATATATTTTATGAATCTGTATATATATATATATATTATTTAGTTAAATTGGTGTGGGTTAAATAATATATATAATATATATTATAAATATAACTAATATTATATGTAATATATATTATCGGTAACATTCAAATTCAAATAGAAAATTAAATTTCAACTTTATCACTTGATTGAATCTGATTTTGTTTTTAAATATAACTCTAATTTCATCCCAATATGTATTGTAAACCAGTTGAATATGACCAAAATTTATTCATGTCGACTAACTTGAAAAAATTTATACATTCCTAATTAAACGCATTTGGCATTATTTTAAAATTAAGCAAATACAAAGGGTGAAAAGGAAGTCAAAGAAAGAGGCTGTATCTGGTGCTTTTAATCAATGCGACAAAAGGTTGCCATCGACTGGGGCCGCCACTACTTTAAAAAATTAATAGTATCATAAAGGTTTGAAATTTTTAATAAATACGAAAGGTATGCATGTCAAACCCAAAAGACTTTGTCATCCAGCTGCCCTCTAACAAAATAATGAATTAATTTTCCTAAAAATATGATGAATTAAAAAAAGTATTTGATTAATTTTTTATTATATTTTTGTCTTAATTAAATTTTAAAATTTAATTTTGCTTTATCCATAATTATCTTCGTATAATAAAAATTTTAAAGAACTCTTGATCTGCACTTGTATGGTTAAATTTTTGGTTGATTATTAAGGGTTTTGTTTGATTTGTTGTAATATTATCATCTTAAATGGAATTTAAAACAAAAAATAAAAAATATTAGAATCATTTTTAGAATTAACAAAATTTTGAAGTTTTTGAATTAAATTCAGAATAAGATCAAGATGAATCAATACATAACTATTTAACAATTACTAAAAGTTTTTTTTTTTTTTTTTGCAATTTGGTATACTCTATATATTTACATATATATAAATTAATGAATCTTATTTTGTTTTTGTACTTTGAATATGTCAGTTAGAATATATATATATATATATTTATAACTTTTAATCATATTAATTAGTATATATATTATTCCACTAAAATGAATAAATATTTGTGCTTATGTAAAATGTCAAACATTGTAGGAAGAATATTTAACTCTCAATTGACAACTTGATCTTAAACCATATTTGAAAATTGCCTAAACTCAAGTTAATTTATTAGAGTTGAAAAAGTATAAGATTTTTCTGTCAACAAGGAGAAGAAAGTAACAAAGTATTTGAAGCCTAATACGATTAAGCTCTATTAAAGAATGATAATGGTTTATGATCTAAATTTTCAACTTAATGATGCGATTAATTAGGTTAAAATATAGTCTTTTTTTTAAAATCATTCTTTCATATTGTTTCAAAGTAAGGATAGTCCTATAATTACAAAGAGTTGTCAACAATATTGATTCAATATGTACTTAATTTGTTCACCAAACCGTATTGAAAATGCACTTAATTTGTCCTATAATTACAAAGAGTTGTCAACAATATTGACTCAATATGTACTTAATTTGTCTTGTATTGAAAATGCAAACAAAAATTATTGTGATAATAATGTAGAGGAAAATGAAAGAATATAATTTGGGTTAAATGAAAAACAGCAATCCATTGGTGACTTCAATTTTAATTATTTTAAAATTAAAATAATTAAAATTTAAAACGTAAATATGGTCAAATCAAATGAGAAAGGTAAACGTACATATATCTGTCATCAATCATAGAAGAACATAGTGAGTAGTAAATTTAAATTTAAATTAATTCATAAAAAGTGTTTTCTTCAACTACTTACCGTAGCCAACTTGTTATTTTAATTAGGATTACAATTCATTGTATGAGCATAACAATATGGGTTTAAAATTATATTCAAACTTGGTTGCTGTTTCTGAAAAATCTAATTTCTCCAACCTTCAAATTCATGACTTCATGCAAAATTGCCTTTCGAGACAAAACAATTTTAATCATGAAAAAAAAGAGACATATGTATATATATATGCTATGTACAGTGTATTTACTTTTTTCTTCAGTTTTGGTGCTCTTGATCTAATTTTTTTCTTTTATTATTCTTCCTTTGCGTCTACTCCATTGAAACTTGAAACTTCATAGATAGCATTTTTTGCATGACTTAATTAGTCTAAACTTTTGCTTCACTCAACAGTAACATTAAAGCAGTGAAGGAACCATGATTTCGTTTGAGAATGGTCAAAATTTTAAAAATATATATATTTAACATGTAAATTTATTATAAATAAATTTAAAATAAATTGAATAAAATTAATTATTTTAATATTAAACTAATTTTTATCTTTGATTTGATAATGATTAAAAGGTGATAATTAAATATTACGAATTTTCATATTTTGAAAAACCTGTATAATATTTTTATTTTTAATTTTTATAAAAATATCCTTCAATATATTACACTAAGCAATCTATAAGAAAATCATTCTCCATCTTATTACTCAAATCCATCTTTATAATGTTGCTAAAAAAAATTCTTTCAACAATAACAACTGTAATATGTAAGACTAAAGCTAATTTGATAGGGGCTTTATTTTAATAATATGTTAATAATATACTAACTTGTTTCAATAATATCCAAAAAAAAAATAATTGTATTAATTAAAGCAAGCTATTTAATTTTATTTTTGTGTTGATATAAATAATTTGTTTATAATTTAAAACATTAGTTGTTAATGCAGATTATAAATATTCATTATATATACATAATGTTTTATTAAACTTATTCAGGAAAACATGAATATGCTAAAATATATATATATAAAAATTAAAACTTAAAATTAGAATATAAAATTCTAAATCAATAAAAGAAAAAGAAAAAGAAAAAAATGTTGAAAGAGCATTAAAGCTCAAATTTAACAAAATACAACATTAATAAAACTCAAATTGAACAAAATATAGCATTATATGTATATATGTATCATTACATGTATGCATATACTCCATGAGGGAGGGGTCCATTATCCCCCGGACCTTCTTCCCCTCTGTCACTATACTAGAATAAATTTATTATTGAATACGTAGATTAATTGATAAATGATTATTTTATTTTAATTAGAGATTTTTATTTTGAATTTTTGATTAAAAAAATTATTTTTTTTTTTTGCGAAAAGAAAGAAATTTAATTAATAAAGAGGAAAAATTACAGAAGATAAGGCTCAAAAAGCACAAAAAAAAATCGTTATAATCTTCATTACATAAAGCAGAAACTCAAATCAAATCTTCAGTTCTCTTGTAAAACCATGGCTTTAGATTGCAAGAAATAAATCCTACAATTAAGTAGAAGAATGGCACTGTCTTTGAAACCTGCAACTCCTCAGTTGTTGCTGGAGAAAGTGAGGGAAATAAAGACTCAAGTTTCCTTTGCAGGAATCTTTAAAACAACAGCTCAGATATAACAAGTAGAAAGAGCATACCACAAAAGATTATCAACACAACCATAATCCAAACTCCCTTATCGCAAATCCACAAGAGAAACCCAAGGGAGCAGATGCCAATCCGTGCAATCAAAAAGAGAAAAGAGAAGGTTGAAATACTTATAGTTGCTAAGATAAACACCAACTGCCAATAAAATGGCAAACAAAATAACTATAAAAGGCAAAATCTAGAAAGAAAAAAAAAAAAAAAAGACAACTAGAAAACATAAAACTTGAATTACTGTAAAGAAAATCAAAGGGATATGATAAATCTAGGGCTGCCGCTGATTTTTTTAGATCTAAAGCCAAGCAACAATGAGATATTCAGTAAAAAGAGCTTTTAGTTGAAATTATGAAAAGTTTTAGTGTTGTTATCTGCTCAAATTCGGAAGAATGATTTAAAAAAATATAATATAAAAAAATGGATAATCAATCATTTAATTACAAACTGGGCCAATCCGCCGACTCAAAAGCTGAAATTAATTCAAGCCATCATAAAGCAAAATGTTGACTAACTATAGCGGAAATACAAGTGTGTTTCATTTTTTTTAATCTAACGCTTTTGGATGTGAAAGGAATGGAAATTAGTGGCCCTATGCAATGCTCTTTAAAGTTGAATTTGAAACTTTGGCAGTTATAAAGCTAAGTCAGTTCTGTAATCCACAGCCTACCGACATTGGAGAAAGCAAATTGCAGGATTTTTTTTGTCCTTCAATTTGTACATCCTTGAAACATCTTTATACTTTGTTTCGGAGAAAAGAAAAAAAAAAAGCTTAGAAAAAATAAATGGGTGAAATCTGGAAAAGTGACTAAGAAAATTAATTTTCTCACCTTGATTTGAACCAAAAGAAAAATAATTAAAAAATAAAAAAAAATCGATATCTTTTCACTAGATAAAAAAATGGACATTCAAATTATATTAGTTTTGTAAATGGCCCTAACGGGTTTCAAATTATATTAGTTAATGTATTTTCATTTATTAGATTGTGTATTAGGTAAAAATATACTTGGGATATATAAGAAAAATATGATATAAAATAATCATAATCATAATTATAAATATAATTTTTTATTCATATTCATGAAAACTTATCTCTTTAAATGGAAGTAAAATAACAAATTAACTTATTGATTCATATCTTCACTTTTTTTAGATCTAGAGCTTTTCTTTTCAATTGTCATTCTTCAATTTGGTTTTTCCTATACTTACAGTAATTTTTTGCCCTTTTTTCTCTTTCATATATCAAAAACCCTATTTTTTGTTTGTTCTTTGTTGATTTCTAATCATTTTTTTGTATTTTTCTCTTGATCTATTGCATTTACCACTATGGATCCCATTGGAGAAGTTGAGAATGGAGGACAGCCTCAGCCACAAACTACGCCTGCACAACATCTTCCTTTTGAGAAAGGTATTAATGATCGCGATCACGGAGATATGCTACATTTGCAAATGTCTGATCACCCTTGTATGATTTTGGTGACTTCTACCTTAACTGAGTCTAGCTATTTTACTCGGAATCATACTATGAAAAATGCTCCAGGAGCTAAGACTAAGTTAGGGTTTGTGGATGGCACTGTTGTTAAATCTAATGGTGAGTCTCCTGAGTATTCTATTTGAAAGAAGGTTGATTGGATAGTCACTTCTTGGTTGCTAAATTCTATCTCTAAGAATTTAGATGAGTCATTCATATATTTTGATACTTCTAAAGACTCTGGGATGAGCTGGCTAATAGGTTCAGTGAGAGTAATTCGTTTGCTGAGGTATTTAAAAGTTCTCTCTCTATTGGTTTATTTTTCTCTTCTCAAAATTCTCTTCAGTTGTTTACCTATTTAGATGCAGATTGGGGGCATGTACTCAAACTAGAAAGTCTCTTACTAGTTATTATTTATTTTCTGGGTTTGCTATTATCTCTTGGAAGACTAAAGAGCAAATTACAATCTCAAGATCTTCTACTGAAATTTGACTTCTACTGTTTGCGAGATTCTTTTTGTTTTTTTACTTACTTCGAGATTTTTGTATTTTTATTCAGCTGCCTATTTCCTTATTCTATGACAATTAAGCAGTCATGCATAAAGTTGCAGCCAACTCAGTCTTCCATGAAAGAGCAAAATATCTAGATATTAATTATCACTTGGTGAGAAACAAAGTCAATGAAGGATTCATTGCTACTGAGTTTGTGCCATCAAAAAGTCAGTTGGCAGGTCTCTTTACCAAATTTTTTAGTGCTAGATCTTATAATTTGTTATTGTCTAAGATGGGTTTGGTTCACCACTAACATCCATCTTGAGGGGCGGATATTGAAATATATAGTGTTGTAATTTATTATATGGTTTATTGTTGTATTTTCAATTGTAAGTAGAGGACATTTTAGTAATTAGACTCTAGTACAAATATAAACTTTACTTTGAAGCATTATTCATTCTTCGGTATTGTTTTTTCTCATTTATTATCTGTATTCTTCTGAAACCTTAGTTCTTCTTATGCTTATTCTATGATTTCTGTAAATAAATTGATATTTAGGAATGAATTTTTCTCTTTAACGTTAAAAAATATTTAATAATTTATCATAATTTTTTACTTTCTTTATTTTTCAATAATTTATTTTAAAAAAAATTCCAATTGAATCTTTTTTTATTTCTTTTCATTAATTACATGTGAGGGACGAGAACATTTTAAACTCGAATTCAAGATCAAATAAAAACAATATACACTTTTGGCTATCAAGCTATATTTTAGTGGTTAATTTTTTTATTATTAATTTCATCTCATGTGATCATCTTGAATCTTCCTCTTTCTTATCATTGTTTTCTTGCTTATATTTTCTATCCAGACAAAAGAGAAAATAAATTTTAGTTTTATTTTCTTCTTTCCATTTCCCTTCCCTCTTACATTTCCTTTTTCAATTATCAAGCCCTTCATTTTTATATGCTAACCAAACAGAGTGTTGATGGCTTTGTCATTACTCTTAAGCTCATATTAGTTTATGGGATAATTTAAAGATTACAAAGGGGGCTTTTTGCGCATGGTGTATAACCTATAAAGATATGTACTTATCCTATATGATCTCGTAAAGGAATAACTCTAATTTAAATTATATAATTAGGATCGATAAGACTACAAAACGCATGCTCTTTTAGTTTTTTTTTTTTTAATTAAGCTGTGATTAGATTTTTAAGTATATACAATCTCACACTTTGATACTAGTTTAAATATGATATTTCTTTAAATATTACATATATATATATATATATAGTTTGTGTGAGGAATAACAAATTTCAGCCTTTGAATGTGCACAGCATACCAGAAAATCTTTTAACTCCTCAACCAAATTGTTAAAATAATTTCTTATTAGGCGACTCTGTGAAGCCCTTTAAAGGATAAAAAAAGGATTAAAATTCTTAAAGTCTTTTTAATGATTTGCTTTGAATAATTTAGAATTTTGAATCGCTAAATAAATTGAAATAACTAAATAAATTTACAGATTGGGTAATAAAATTAACTGAGTTTCTTGAATAATTTAGAATTTTGAATAGCTAATTACAATGGAGTTTAAAAAAATAATAATAAATGGTTCATTACAAAGAAAATTATGGAAACCAAAACAAATGGACAAAAAAAAAACAAAAGATTTGAGGAATTTCAGTTTTTATTTTGTTGTTATAGTTGGAGAATTGGATGATTGATTCTTGATTTTGGTTATTGTCTTTTGGTCCCGAGTCTATATTTTTTTCCCACCTTTATAGAAAATTACTTCTTAGTTCCGCCTTTCACTCCATTAATATCATTTTTTTCTACACTTCTTCAGCCTTATTTCCATGTCTCTTCTATTGGTCACGGTTTCTCTCTTCATAAAGCCACGTTGTAATTCATCAATTGCCATGCTCCATTGGTGTATGTGGCTTTAAGTTTTGGCTTGGTACTTGACCCATTTCATAAAAAACCGTTATAAGAGTGATAATAGAAAAAATAAATAATTTTACACAAACATCTAAAAGGAAATTAATACAATGTTGACAGTATAAAAGAAGCATTAACATATTGATTTGGTAGTGTTGCAGAACTAGGTAATTATTTTTCTTTCAAGAAAGATTATACATCAATATATTTGGTCACAAGTCTAATTTAAATTTAAAAAATATTAATTTTTTTTAAATGTTTAATCCGACAGCTCTCAATTTTCTTTGCTATTTGAGATTTGCAGTCTGGACCATATCAGATTTGCACTCCACATGTGTATTATTATTGTTCCAAGTATACAAAATAATAAATATTACTTTCTTCATTTTAAATTAATAATCCACTAATTCTTTTATTTAGAGAAAAATATCAATGTTATAATATATTAATTATATGCACTTTGTTGAATAGAATATAAATTATATAACCCTAACAAAATAAGGGCTTAACTAGGCCTTAGCAAAGGGTAATTTAAAAGGTGGAAGGAAGAGTATAAACAGTACACTGGACTTGGTAATAATATTGATAAGTTAAAAAATGCACCTTTTTTACTTTTGGATAAACAACAAAATAGTGTTCCAATTCAAATATGAACATGCTTAACATTTTATATCAATAAGTACGTAAATAGCTAACAACTCAGCCAACTATTTCGACTATTTATATATACATAATGAGATTAAAAGACCTTTTTTTTTAAAGTGTTTTATTTTTCTTATAATCTGACTTTTTGTTTTGATTAATAACACATATTGGATTGGTACATATACGAAAGACGAATATAGGGACAAATAAATTGGCTAACATGACAAGCAAATAAAATATAAGCAATGATGATGAAGATTTTTTTAAACAAAATATATCAAATTAAAATTTCATCGAAATTAAATTTATAATAATAATAAGGTGCTGTAATAACAAGCAAATTAATTAAATGTCAAATACAAATACTTATATTATATAGCATTATTCAAAGTTTGGATTTTGAATTGTAATAATTCTCCTTCTTATAAATTTCATGTGAACAAAGAAAATAAAAAAAAAAGGTCAAATTAATTGAAAATTCAAGTTATGTATGATTTAGGCTGACTTATGATGCGTGCGTGGGGTATTCCAAGTCCGTGTATAACAGTAAGACCGTGACTTAATTAGCGCAGTGTGATGCCATTAATCATTGTTTTCACCACTTATAATCAGATACTTATAATATATAAAATTAGTCTTTTTTTACTATTGTATATCTCAATATAGCTATTATTTTTTATTATTTCATCGATAAGAAAATTTTTATTTTTCTTTTCATTTGAATATTAAAATTATTATTTAAACATAAATTTTAAAAAAAGTACTTAATTCTTCTCATTTATTAGGAATTCACAAAAATAACTAAGAATTTACTATATTATTATAATTGATTAATAATATTTTATGAACTTATGATGATAAAATTAAGAATCATTTGTGAATTTAAGTAAGGCTGCTAGAAAAGTTTAATTTTCCTTCAATTGATTAAACTAATTATTAATTAAGGGCTGCTCTGTCTAATCGCACTTCTCTGCATATTGACTTCCAGGGAAAGATAATTCTGTCATTATTACTTTGAAAAATTGACAAAAAAAAAACCTTAAAAAAATTAATAATTCAATTTCTTATTATAATAAATTATTAAGAAACATAATTGAGTTTCAACAGTATCTTTGCATTCACACTTCACAGTCACAATATTTTTATTTCTTGTTTAAATATTAATTTGTTTGTTAAAATCCAACAATTGAACCTTTTGAATTTAGTTGGAATTATAACTAACTTAATTAATTGACTCTGTCCAGTGTTTCCTCCCCACTCACTTGATTTGATATCATGCATTGCAAAATAAAATTAAAAAAGATTAATGAAATCGAACTTCTTTTTTATTGACTTGCTCTCATTTATAAGTCTCAAATCCATCAATAATAATATAATTTCAATTCTTTGCATAGATAATGATTTGATTAAGGTCGGAAAATGTCAGAGTCAAATAATAAAAAACTTATTTTGATGTTTATAAATTCTCTCAACGTAGCACAAATACGATCTATTTTCTATTAAATCAAAGTAATTTTTTTTTTAAAGTTTGTGTGAATATTTTTAATTTAATAAAATCATTTTTGCAAATGTATTCATATACATACACTTTTAAGTAGAATTAGAGTGCTTAAACCACTTATCATCCACTAATGTACAATTTAATTCCCAAACATATTGTAGATAAGCAAAAATTTGTTGTTTCCCAAATAAATTTTTCATCTGGCATGAAAAGCATCGTCATGGTTACTTTTGACACATAATGTGCATTTTCTGAATATATAGGATTTTGCTATGTTAAAATTACAATAAAATATAACAGATGCCCAAGTCAGCAATCTGCTGTTAAAAAGAAAAACATGGGAAGTTTTTTTTATGCAGACTCTATCATGGATAATATATAAAACTTATAATTTCCAACTAAACAACTGAACTGTACGAAGGGCAAATACTACCTCCCTGTAAAAGTACAATTCTATTGTATAACCATCTTAACCTGCTGCTAATTCTTCTATCTTGAAGGACTGGATTTGCTTTGGATCTAGAAAATGCTACCATGCAAAACGGCATCCTGTTCTATCCAAAAAGTGATCAGTATGCCAACCTTTGGCCTGCAGTTCAGACAAAAATGTATGGAATGTGCTATTCATTTTCTCATAAGCATCTTCCAAGACACTAGCACTTGGCTTGTCGGAAGACTTCTCCATGCTTGCAGAATATGCAGCAACCAACCATCCCCTTAATGCGTCTTCACCTGAAGCATTTTGCTCTGGTACCATGTCAGTCCATTTGCTCCCACGATTCAAAAGAAGCTTCTCCTCTGGGAACATATCTTTCAACTCCCAAAGTTTTGAAGGTGTAAAAACTTGGTGCAAGGCTCGTCCTACTTTTACATTGCCAGCATCTTCTATGAGTCTTCCAGGAAATATGAGATCTTCAGAATATCTTAGATCAGCAGGACTTGATATCTTTCCTGACTGATTGGATAGCAACTGTAGATATTAAGCAGATAGAAATATAAAGGAAATACAAGCATACTGCATAGATTTTAAAGCAAACCTTGACAAAATCAGCAACAATCATGGCTGTCTTCTGTGGATTTAGGGTATTGACAGGGGCAGCTCACATTTCTTCGACGACACAATAAACATGTATAATAGAAAGAAGAGGGCCAACAACCAACTGCAAGAAAATATTTACAAGAAGATCAAAATTTCCTTAGCATTTTCATCAAATCAGATGGGCATAAAAATGATCCATTTTTTCCTTTTGCATAAAAAAACAAACAAACAAAAAAATTGAGCAAATCAGATGGTATACACTAGTTGATCAAAACAAGTTTTAAGTTTTAACCTACGATAGAATATGCTAGTCAAAGAGCTAATGTAGGCCAAACTAACCTCTCGTAAACACAAGGAACCATAGAAGGAACATTCAATTTCAAGAACACATAATTCATCAAAGAAAATCAAATGCCTGATATTAGAGAGTAAGGATGAACTCCATACCTTCCCCTGCATTGATGAACAGATAGTAGACGCTAATTGAATCCCTGCTCCCATTCCAACAACATTGAAAAGTGTTGAAATGGCCTCCCCTTTTGCAAATAAATCACTTAGATTTCCTTCTTTAGCAAATGATGAATATATGGGCTGCCTTGTTGCTCTTGCTGCAACTACTGCCATCCCCTATCAAATTAAAGGAAAAGTAAAATCAGCCCAACGGAATACGTAAAAATGGAGGATCAACACAGAGAAACAGATAACAATAAAAGAGTACAGAGATATTGGAGAAGGGAAAGCATAATCTAAATGACAGTAGAACTATTAGTTGCAAAAGATAACAAAGAGAAATAGAAACTCAACAAATTCCACATAAGCTACTTTTAACATTTTTGTCCAGATAAAGTTGTTATTAACTAGAAACAGACCTTTGCATAATTACCAGGGCCAGCCACCTCAAGGAAAAGATGAGGACATAAAGGAGAAAGAACTTCTAAGCCAGTGCCCAAGTCATAAAGCACATCAGCTGCAATCCGGACAGCTCCTTCTAGTTAGAGAGCTTGTAAAAGTGATACATCATTCAAATCCAATTCCAGCATGCATTCAATAAATGTAGAACTTGAGCACATATATAAGGGGGAAAGTTTGAAGGTTCTTAATACAAGATAAAAACCTAGTATTCTCCAACGTTTTGGTTCTGAATCCATTCTAGCTCCTAAATTGCTACATATTAGCTTTCCTACATGCTGCATACCATCCTTCAATACCTGCCCATCAACAAAATTGAACGAAAAAAATCTTAAACAAATTCAATTAGGCTAAACATATGCCATCATTTGACTAATGGGAAACTTACCCAACTCACAGCTGTTGCTTGTGCAGGCGTAGGACGCAAGCCTGCAGCAAATAGCAGCGACTGCAAAGCAGTAAGAATATGGAGAAATAATCCCCACGTTATAGATATAATTGTCATTTTAACGTGAAATAAAATAAATAAATAAAACCTACTACAAAGAGCTTTTTGCAAAATAAATTTTGAGCAAACAAGCAAGGTATTAGCATTCAGCAATTTATACAGAGAAATATCTAGTCCTGAGAACTGTGAACAAAAATATGGAAACATATAGGAATAATTTAGAAAGCGTTCAGGTAATATGCCGATGCTTTATAGATATTGTATGACAACCTAAGTTGACAACACAGATAATGCTGCACTTGTAAAGTGCTGCAGGGCCCGAAATTGTGTGTATCCAAGGTATCCCTCGTTCACACTGCACAGTACAAAATCAGAAACGAAAAAAATTAATTAACGCTATCTGTATAGCTTTTATCTTGCCATGTTTACCAAATTGTGTTTCCAATGATGATAATCAAGTAATTCACCTGTATGGATATCCAGAAGGAAAAAATTTACTTTGGAAGGATTCAACCATTTGATGAACCAATGATCTTGAATCATCAACTACTTTCATCTATCATCATCAGAAAATCGATAAGTCAGTCATTCAAACAATTTCAAAAAAAGCACAGGTTGAATTCAATTAATAAGTTTGAAGAAAACTGTAAGGTTTTAAGTACAGCATGAACTTGAAGATACCATAGTTATTTATTTAAATAGTTGAAAACTATTATTATTTGGGATCCCCATTTCACAAAAGGTCATAAGATCACATTGAAACCCGTCAAATTAGTGGAACATGGTCAGATATTTGATGTCCAATTTTGGAAGACTAGCAAATGATCATGGCATCAAACAAGGGCTTAATGTAAAGAGAGCAGTAAGAATTAGAGACCACATAATTAGTGCTGATCCAGTCAAGTAAGCTCAAAATCAAACAACAGAGAAATTGGATAAAATTAATCCATCTTAAGAAAAGCAGCAGATTTTCCCACGTTTGAGCTAAATTATTGAGTAAATCTTCTCTAAATAAGAGGACGCTTCTTTGTTACTCCTTTATCCCTCGGCGCCCTTAATCTCTTCCCAAAAGCAAAATTTTCCTCTGCATTCCCCATTCTCCAATTAGTACTAACCAACGACAAGCCCAACAATACAATTAAGATAACCAAGCACAAACCCACTTCTTTATAGTTAACAACACATTTTATTTAATTTCTACTACAATTACCTTCTTATCTACACTATGTAAAACGTCTTCCTACTAGCATGTAGATGCAACCAATTTGAGATAGCCTTCTAAAACTGCAAACTTTGCATGAATTGTTGGCTTGAACAACAAAAAATTAACTAACCCATTATTCATTTAGTTCTCTTAGCCCAATCATTAACCAAACTTTGAAGCAATTGGCTATTTTATCAGTGAAGAAAACATGCACATCAGCTGTTCGCAAAATTGCGCAAAGGACAGAGAACATTAAAACAAACAAGGGACTCACGGAGAGTTGGCCATCGTGCCGAAACTCGAAGTGGCGTGACACAGAATCGGAAGTTTCGATCGAGGATACCGTGATTTCTGTTGATGCCTTGTCTGGCTCCTTCTTCTGCATAATAATCTTGTTCTAGTTGTAAGAGAAAGTTACAACAGTGTAAGTACAGAAGGGACCAAAAAGAAAAGGAAGAATTGGGATGGTGCATGAGATTTGATCATATTTTGCATATATACAAACCAGTAAGTTCATGGCTGCGAAATGAATGCGACAGGCGAGATAAGATTCAGTCCCGCTCGAGTCGGGATTTTTCGAGGTTTGAGGCTTATGCTTTAAATATTAGGAAACAACTCCACGGGCAGGCTGGTAGCAGGGAAGGAAACAAGGGAAGAAAAATTGAAAATTAACATAACCGACGTCGTTTTGAACTATATTCATCTCTTCTCCAGAAACGCAACAAATCGTTCAACGACCTGTTATTTATTTATTTATTTTAATTTTTCAACTTGCATTTTTCAGTTGATTATATAATTATCGAGTAAATCACATTCATCATCTCTTAAAAATATACTAATCACAGTTTTGTACTTAAATTTCTACAAATGATATACATTATCAGCGAGCTCTAGTTCCTACAGATTCACAAAAAAATGTCATGAACATGATTTATCATTTCCATGAGAACACTTCTGTATAGATCAGGTTATGCATTTTCATCGTTATTCTATTAGCAAAACGCAGACGAAAATGCGGTGGAATTTATAGGGCATACGCAGTCCGGTCGCACTCACACGACAAAGAAATGCAATGGTCATTTTAAGGATTAAATATTGTAATCCCAGTTTGTTCAATCAATGTGGATAAATTCTCAGATAAAAAGGATCATCCATTATCTACCTAACAGATAAGAGCAAAATCTGTAACCAATGTCTGCAAGACAATGAAACAGCACTATGTCCCGTGTGATTCCCTTATTATGGCAATGACCCTCAGCTGCTCAAGAAACATAGACTGCCAATTCAATTTGCAAAAACTGAGGCATTACAATCTCTACCTATCCTAAAACCTCCTGCAAAGCAATACTTTGATACTTAGATGCACTTCTAACATTAAGTTGCATTTTACGTTGCTAAAAGCCAAATATATTTTCAGACTGATTTTCAACTACATATTTAAAGAATCAAAATTTTAGCAATGTGATTCGACCCAACTAAATGAATGATCTTATTTCACAATAACTAGTAAACTTCTAAACCCTCCAAAACCCAGAAAAGGATTTTAAGAAAAAAAAAACATAAGCACAATAATGATCGAAAACAAGAAAGGAAACGCCTGTTAAATAAAAAATATGAAAAACTTTAATAAATAAAAAAGAACCTGTTTTTCGATATTGCGAAGCTCCTCGTGAAGCTTGTTTCTCTTGCTAATAAGGGATGCAAGCATTGCAGAAGGGTTTGAAGAGCCTCTTTGGCCTATTAGCCGTTAAAAGAAAATGGGCAATTTCACATAAAAACAAGAAATCGGAAAATAAAATTGAAAAAGTGGGTTATTAAATTGTTACCTTCATGGTCCATTTTTTGAGGGAAAATTTAGTGATCAAACTGTTTTAGTTATTGGAACCCTAAAAACCAAAATTATGATCAACTGACGTTTTTCTAATTTCACGAAATTAACGTTGATCCGTCTCTTGCTCTCTCCGTTTTGTTTTTTCCATTTTCCCTCCACTCTCAGTAGTCAACAAAAGATAATATCCGCTACAGTTGGGTACAGTAGTCTCATTTGAGAGAAACCAATTTGTGAAAATTTTGGCATCGTAAATGGGTTCATCAAAAGTATATGGGCCTAAAATGAGAGAACTCGGCAACTAACGTATAGGGCCAATCACTTGTTCTTTTCTTATTTGCCATCGTATAAAAATATTTAAAGACTAACGCCCGGGGTGGGAAAGAAATGGAATTTACAAAATTTTATGAAATTTATTTAAATTTTAAGGATTATTTATTTAGTATAAAATTTTTTTATTTATTTAAATTTTCTAAATTTAAATTTATAAAATTCAGTTAATGTAAATCAAATTTTACCAAAATATATAAAATTTGTAAATAAATTTTATAAATTAATAAACTCAATTTTTCTTTATAAAATTACCCACAATAAATCTATACCTTTTTCTTCAAATATACTTTTCAATTTTAACTCTTTTCTATTATACTAATTCTATAAAATTTATTATTTCTCCTATTTTAAATTTTTAAAATTAATTTTTAATAAAATTATGTTATTTTTAATTTTTTAAAGCCAAATATTTAATTTGGATATTTATTCTTTAGCTTCATCAATTATTATAATTTTATCTTAATATTTTATTGAATTTCTATTTTTAATAATCATTTGAAATTTTAAAAAATTGTTCATTATATATGTAAGCCCTTTTGTGAAATTTATTATTAAAACAAAAATCATTCCTATAAATATAAATAATAGTCTAATAAATGAAAATTTTTAAACCTAAATATTTTTATATAAAATTATGTTAAAAAATATATTATTTTAAATAAAAATTATTACAAATAAAATTATAATAATTTCAATCAATCAAATTCATATAAATTAAAAAATATATTTTTTAATATTAAAAAGTAAAATATTTATATACAATAATTATCTAATCTAAAAATACTTTAATACCACTTTATAGAAATAAATTTAAAAGGAATTTTTTTATATTATTTGAGCATAACATTTAAATATAATATTATCATAAAATGATATATTTAAAAAATAAAAGATAAATAAATTTTTAATTTAAAATTTATTTTAAATAAAATTATATATAATTTAATTAAATTATATATTTTAAGTTATATCATATAAAATATAAAAATTTATTTATAAATAAATTATATATAAAATTTATTAATAAATAAATTCTACGGTCTAAATTTATTTATATCAAAAATAACATAAATATAGCTCATCATTGTAATTATAATTAATTTTATAGTATTTCACTAGTTCTTTTCTTGTTTTTTAATGGATTTGTAGGATATGATTATAAATAAATTTTATTAATTTGAAATACAATGATTACATAAAATGGATAAGGTGAAGTTGCAAAAAAAAATAGACCATTTCAAACCAATTATACACAAATAAATAAATTGGAATATAAATTGAATGCGCAGCGAACAGAAAACGTTGCTCCAGGATAAGTGGGGCCCAACACGCACGTGTCAAATAGAAGATATATAAAGTGATGGTGGTGTTGGTCCATGAAACAGAAAATGGAAGTCAACGTCGTTAGCCAATTGGCAATTGAAAAAGGAAGCGTTAAGGCAACGCACCGCCCCACCCCGACTTTTGGTCGTATTCTGCTTTTTTTGATAATGATATTATATATATATATATATATATATATGGATGGACCGACTTTTTCTTTTTCTAATTATCCTAATTTATAGTACTAATAATTTAAGGGTCTTTTATTTAGTACTTAATATTGACATTTTATGATGGCCAAAAATAATTATATTGATATATTTTTAATTATTTATAAATATTTTAATTTTTTTAAATTACATTTTATTTTTATGAAAATTTATTAGAATTATTTTTTTAAATAATTAATAAAACTATAAATATTATAAAATTAATATAATAAATTCCAATAAAAAAATAAATACATCTCAATAAACGAATGAAAATATTTATTAACTGTCCATTAACATATTCTATAATTCAATTTTCTATTTTGCTCTTGTGATAAATAATGCACCGCATAGGCACAGACCAATCTGAATAAGAAAAATAATTGCAAACTTCAATTAATCATTGTGCTCCCATTTGTCCTATGTGCATGGGGCATATATTTTTTTATTTTCTTTTTTTTTATTATTATCCATAAAGAATTTATTTAAAAAATATTGAATTTTTAATTTCTTATATTACATTACCTACTTTAATTATCATTAATTTTACCTTGCTGTCAACTATTACAAATTTTCATACTATTTACTTTAGTGAAATCGATTATCGGTCGTCCCTTTAATTTGACTTCTTAAAGTCAATATATATTCAATGATTAAATGTCCAATCTTCATTGATAAAAAAAAATGTCCAATCTTTGAAACAGGATATTGATAAACTAAAATTAAAAGCTAAAAATTAAATTTGCCAATTCACGGCTTTTTAATTTATAATTAAAAACTAACTTTTAACCTCATAATTAAAGATTATAATTTTTAGATTTAAAAAGCTAACGTTTATGAAAACATACCATTCAAAATCAAAATAATTACAAAAATATTAACTAATAATTATTTATATATATCACATTTTTTTATTTTTTATTTTTACACACACTCACTTAGTTAAATAATAACAATATTTAGTTAAATAATAACAATATAAATATTAAATTAATAATTTTAACAATACATACATATTAGCTATCCTTTTTTTTCTAATGATTACATATATAAAAAATTATAAATTATTTGAAAATAAAAAATATTTTTTTTATTTTAGTTAGCACTATCTAAATTAATGGAATATTTTACTTTTACAATAAGATTAAGAAAATATTTTACTCAAGAGAGAGTAATAAAATATTTTACAGAAAAAATAAATTAAAAATTTCACATGTCAAAAAGATAATAATGTTTTTAATTTAAAATATGATAAAATAAAAAATATATATATTATAAGGGTAGTTTAGGTATGACTTAAACTTTTATTGTAAAGTTGAGTTGTAATAAAATAAATTAATACTTTTTTCAATTCATTTTTTCAGTATTTTATTGTATATTTCAAATACAGTAATATAATTTTTTTCCGATAAAGCACAATTCTTATAATATATCTATGTAAAATATATTTATAGTAATTAATTTTTTCTGCAATTTACCAAACACACTGCAAAAAAAAAGAACTAAAAGTTTTACATTTCATCACTTTCCTTTCATTTAAAAAATTTAATTCATAATTTCATATTATGTATATAATTAACATATAAATATATTATTTACTACATAATATTTATAAATTTTCCAAATATTAACATATAGTAATTTATATTAAAAATTTAATATGGATGCTATAAATTTAGTGATAATTATATAATATGTTTTTTTAATAGTTTGAAATTATATTAAATAACGATGTGAACTCAATTTTACTCAAATTTTATGAGGATGAAGAATAGGGATGAAAATTATAAAATTTTATCCATCTTATAATTACTTGTGTTATAATATCAATATATACTCCAATATTAAACTATGGATATTTCAATAGCTATCCATTCATGATGGAACCTTTATTTATATTTTTGAGGTACACTAGAAAGTTTGGTGGGTCTTGAATTTCAAGATAAGCTATATCCATCCATCTAATAGTTTGGAGCTTTTTTAAAAAAGAAAAAAAATTAATGTATTTGATAATGCAAAGTAGTAAATCTAAAATAATGAATAATTCATTTGTATTTTTTTTAATTTAATATTAGTTGGATTTTAAATTCAAAATCATTTATTTTAAAAAATGAATTAAATATTTTTGTATCAAAAAATTATTAATAACCTAAATATATTTTATTTAACCATAAATAATATAAACAAAAATCGGTTGTTAGGAAATTCCGAGTAACTATCATCATTATTTGACATAATACGAAAGAAATTGGCTGCTCCAAATGTCAAAATAATAAGCCTAAAAGGAGCGTACGTGGGACCGGGGTCACTTGAATGTAACCGTTATCATCCCCAATTCACTTTTTTTTTTAAATAAACAAATAAATAAATATGAAAGTAATTTTTTTAAAAAATCACTGCTTATTATTAATACTTAAATATATTTAATTTTGTATGAAATGTAAACGTTGGAGTATTTTAAATTATACTTGGAATGATTTTTATTTTTATTTTTTAAAAAATTAAAATAATTCCGATAATATCATTAAATTTTAAATTTTTTAATTAAATAAAAAATTTACTTATTTAAAATTCATGAAATATAATTTTAAAAGCCGGTTATGATTTTTTATTTTTTCATCGTAATTTATATAATTTTTTTCTCTTTTTTTTAATATTTTTTATATTTTTTAACTCCCTTATTTTTTTTTTGCATATTCAATTATAAAGTTTATAATTAACATTTGTCTTTTTTTAATTTTTTAATTTTTAAAAATTATAATAATTTTTCAAAATATATAAAATAAAAATTACAAATAATTTTTAATTTAAAAATAAAAAACTAAAAATATATAATCTAAACCAACACACCCTTAATTATCTTTTAAATGAAGTAAATTTTTGTCATAAGCTGTTTTATTGATGTACCCAAAAACGTAAATTTTAAGTTAATTTCAATATCAAAATATATGGGAATCTAAGTTTTTTTTTTCAAACTGATTTAAATAAAATCATTAAAAGGAGAGAATTATATTTATTATATATTTTTGGAATATATATAAAGTATTTATTTAAATTAAAAAAATATATTTATTGTTAAACAAAATATGTGAATTATTTATAAACTAAGATTATTTTGTAATATTGAAAAATAAGTGTTGAATAATATAAGTTATGTAAATTTTAAATTATAAAAAATATGGTAAAATAAAATAAATTAATTATTTTTTCGAAGGAAACAATTGCAATAATTTTAGAATTTAGGGAGGAAAAAGGAAAACACTTCCTCTCCTCGCAATTTATAAGAACCTGCGAAAACTTTTGTTATAAAATCTCCAGTCTCTTTTTTTTTTCTCGATTCTCAATCTCTCATCACTCCAAGAAAAAGAGAGAAGGAAAATTAAAGAGAATAATAGAATCTCGAATTTGCTTCTTTTTTTTTCTTTTTTTTTTCTTTAAGACTTTGGAAGCATTTATTTTCAATTTTCTTGAATTTTTCAATTTTCTTTTTTCTTCCTTTTGGCCTTTCCGTCCAAAACTTGGCCTCTACTCTCTTTCTATTTTATTGTTTTTAAATTTAAACTTCCTCTCCTCATTCTCTAAGTTCACAAACTTTAGCCTTTGTATTTTATTATCTGCCATGTCATTCAGAGGACTTAGCCGGGTACCTCTCTTTCTTCATTTCATTGGGTGCTGTTTGATTTTACTTATTTGTCTTGCTGGAGTTGTATTTGTTGATGGGTATTTTTTTATATTGTTAATCAAATGCTAATGAAGCTGATCTTTCTTGAATGGATTTGGATGGAGATCGTGATCACTCATTTTAGTGTCAATTTAAGCTGAAGAAGTGATGGGGAAAATTATCATGAGATGTTAAAATAATTTGTATCCTTAGATTTTCTTATCTGCTAAACTACATAGGCTTAAAATTTTAGTTTCTCAATCAATTTTGATGTTTATATAGTTTAAAATGGAAAAAATTGCTTTTGCATGTAAACCCATTTGTCAAGAGAAGTTCAGAAAATTCTTAATGAAATTATTTATTACTTCAACGGTCTTTGAATATGTTGCTTTTATTGTGTTTCACTTCTGATAAATATTAATTTTTTTATTATTTTGAATTTGATTTGGTTTTCCAGCCCAATGCAACCTCAGGGATGGGAGTTGCTGAACACAGCATAAAGACATTCTTGGAACTGCAGAGGAAGAAGGTCCACCGCTATGTAGTCTTTAAAATTGATGAGAAAAAGAAGGAAGTTGTGGTTGAGAAGACCGGAGATCCTGCTGAGAGCTATGCGGATTTCACTGCATCTTTGCCAGAGAGTGACTGCAGATATGCTGTATATGACTTTGATTTTGTGACTTCTGAGAATTGTCAGAAGAGCAAGATATTCTTCATTGCATGGTTAGATTTCTCTTTTTAATTCACTGAGTTTTGCAATTCTATTGATTGGTATCAACACCATTTTTTGATTATCGTTGTTGTAACCTTATTGAGCCTATGTTTGCATCTTCTTTTTGCTCCTATTTATAATCAACCCAATCAGACGAGATAAGCATGAATGTCTCTGAAATGATCTTTTGGTAATTCATTTTGCAATCAATATAATATAATCAGGCTGGATCTTTTGCTTCACTAAATCAAGCGATGAGTTTGGTTTGTCAGATTATGATGCCCATCTAATAGGATTGGGTTTATCAAACCAGTGAGCTTGTGGCCCTTTGACAATTATTTTACAATGTTTTAGGATTTTATTGCTGTGTTGTCTTATAACTCTAGTTTATTGGCTTTACGACCTTTGCAGTGAAAAATACAATATTGATCAGAGTTGAGTATTTGGACTTTGCAACTTCACATCCCATCTATCCTTTGCTTAATCAATAATCACCTAGAAGGAACTTTTTTATTTTATTTTATCAATTACCGTGTTTGGTGCATTAATATCTGCAAATCCTTTGTTCCCCATTGACTGTAGTGCCATTCTTATTAGCTTTTATGTATTTGTACATTTCCCAGTAGGATCTTACTCAGTTATTCATTGCCTGGTCTTTATCAGGTCTCCTTCAACCTCTCGAATTCGTGCTAAGATGCTCTATGCCACTTCTAAAGAGAGATTCAGACGGGAATTGGATGGTATCCACTATGAGATTCAGGCTACTGACCCTACTGAGATGGATCTTGAAGTGATCAGAGACCGTGCAAGTTAAACAGTCTCTGCAGCTGCAACCCAAAGGTTTCTTTCTCTGGAGAGACAAATCTGTTATGGTTATGCCAATTTATGAGTTATGCCTTTTGCTCCATTAAGCCCACTTGCAGAATCCTTTTCTGAACAAGATAAAATGCATGTTCCTTAAATAACTAGTATTGAGAGAGGCTGATAGAAAGCTCTGTTACTCTTTACTGCTGATCAGGTGTAGAGAAGTTTGTTGTTGGATAATTGGGAGTTCTTAAATATTTTATTACCATATAAATTTGCATTCAACTTTTCTTTGCCCCCATCTCCTTTTTTTTTCTTGATAATTATTGTTTGTGTTACAGAGGCAAGAACAAATAAATGTGTTGGTTGGTTGAACATTACTGGCAGCTCCACAATTTCTTTGAAAGCTAAGATACGGCCCAAGTAATTTTCAGTGTATGCAAGGAAATGCTAAATTAAACTTGATAAAATGTAAAATTTTACGCAGTGTGAAAAGACAGAATTATTGGATCTTAGATATTTTTCATAAAAGTTTATGGTAAAAGCAAAACAGTCAATTACTTCACTTCCTGGTAAAAAAAATGATAATAATTAACCCTTCTAATAACTTTTTTTTAATTAAAAAAAACTGCTAAATTGAACTTAATAAACAATACTTTTTAGGAAAGTAAACATTACATTTTAGGAGGACGATGGATATAATAATAGATAACTAATAGCAAAATGCTTTATCTACTGGAAGTGGAGCAAAATATAAGCGAAGATCAAACTAATTTTCATTTACAAAGATAATGCTCAAAGATATTATTAGTCCTTATCGGTGCAACTATTCTTCATTCTCTGTTTCATTCTCGCCAGAAATCTCCTCCAAAGATTTTCCCTTTGATTCTGGCACTAAGAAAGTGAAAATCATACCAAGAAAATTAATCACACCCAACACAATAAGTGAATTCTTTACCCCAATACCTGCAGGGTACCCTGCATCAGCCTTACTCTTGTCCTGATTCTGAGCCAAATATAAGAAACCAAATGCACCTAATATAGCTCCAAGTTTTCCTGATGCTGCTGAAATTCCATGACAAGTAGACCTTAATCTAGCTGGAAAGATCTCAGCAGGAACCACAAATGTAGTAGCATTAGGTCCAAAATTGGCAAAGAAAAAGGTTAATGAGTACATAACCACAAACCCAATTCTGTTTTCTTTACGAGTCCAATGATCATAAGGAATTGCCAGGGCAAACATGAAAACTGTCATGAAGAAAAATCCCATTAATTGGATAGTAAATCTTCCCATTTTGTCAATTAAAGCAACTGTAAACCAGTAACCTGGCACAGTGCTACACAAAGCAATAAGTGTTTGTGCCCTTGCAATTTTATAAACCTCTTCAATAGCATTCGTAGTCTCTGCTGAAGATATCCATCCAATTGCACTAAATATATCTTTTTGGAACAAATTTTGACTATAAAATGCAATGTCAAGTAAAAACCAAGTTGTTGTTGTTCCGATCAAGTGAAGTCCATGGATACGAAGAAATTCTTTCGAAAAAAGACCGAAAGAATTAGCTGTTGTATGATTTAACTTCTCTATTTTCTGGGGTTCTGCTTCAATATCAACCTGCAAAACTTTTGACATATCAGCAGCAGCCTTTTCAGCATTTTTGGCTACTAGAGCAGTGTAACGAGCTGTTTCAGGCATTTTCATTCGCCAATAATAAGTTAATGAAGCAGGTAAAGCTCCAATCATTAGAACAATTCTCCAAACATAATCTGCTTGAGGGACTGTTGAACCATTTGGGTCAACTTCATAACTAGGAGCCTTGAACTTGGCCTCAAATACAGAGGAAATTACCATAGCACATAATCCTCCTGCTAAAATTCCAAAACCTTGCATAGCAAAAACAGCAGCAATGAACGCACCACGAGTCTTTTTGTTGGCATATTCAGACATGATAGTAGCAGAAAGAGGATAATCACCACCAATGCCAAAACCAAGCCAAAATCTAAAGAAGCAAAGAGTTATCATAACTCCTGTTGGGGTTTTTCCAAAAGAAAGGCCTGAACAAATGGAACAGAGAACCATAAGCAAAAGGGTCATTCCATAAACCTTTTTTCGGCCTAGTTTGTCACCAAGCCAACCAAAGAAGAGCTGGCCTGATAAAGTTCCACAGAATGCTACACCATTCACAGATGCTGATACATTTGGTGGCAATGATCCTGGCTTTTTTGAACCATCAACATGATAATATATGCGACCAAGCAATTTTGTAACAAGGGATATGCAGAAAAGATCGTATGCATCAGTGAAAAATCCCATGCCAGCAATTACTATTGCAATGAAATGATACCATTGTGTTTTTGCCACATCAAGTGCATTAAGCACTTGTAATTGTTCGTTGGCCATTTCTGCAATACCCAGTTGAGGAAAAAAAAATTTCTGCTAATCTTTATCTTGAATCTGCAAGAATTCAACAAAAGTTGCATAATTTATATATGATTAAGAACAGTCATCAAATCTTGTTGAACAAAACAAATATTTGTAAATTTAAGGAAGTGTAATAGGATGTAATATAGGATGTAATATATATAAGATTGCACTTGCATATGCAATTAAATTCAAAAAATTATTAAAGAATGCAAAAACAGTCAACATTTAAATGTTTAAATAATAGAGCCATCTACAAAGAAGCTTGCTTTAGTGACTTGCCTGAGGCTGCCTTTGCTTCAAATCAAAAGAGAAAGAGAAAGCTAAAAAAATTAAAATTGAGTGATACAGAAGAGGTGGGCTTAATTTGCTAATTTTATAAACAAGAAATGATGGGTTTAATTTGCTAATTTTATACAAAAAAAATTCCCCTAATAAACCAGAATATATCACTAGTATATTTCCTAGTTTCCCTCTTTAATATACAATTAACAAAACCCAAATCTTTAATATATCATAACTAATTTCAAATCTCTAATCCTAAATTATCTGTGGCATAATAATCTCACTAACTACTGTTTCAGCTCTTCTTTTCCCTTTTTTTTCTATTTTTTTAGTTATTACATTGTAAAATATTTAAAAAGAAATGATATTACATATTATTACTGAACTATATAACAATACTTAATTGTGATAAATAATAAACAATTAATTTATCTATATTATTGTTTTATATTATAGCTGCTAATTCGTAAAATATGCAGTTATTGTTATATCTCAATATATAAATTATATGCACTTATTGCTTGAATTTAATTATTAGTTATACATAGTTATCTCTCAAGTATATTTAAGAATACGATTGAAATTATTTTTATAAGAGGTTTTCTCTGTTTGAATTAATATAAGTTTGAATGATTGAATCGCATATTTGTACTTAACCATCAATTATATTTAAGCAGTCAGGACTAAAAGTCTTGAAACTCAATGTAAACTTTCAATCAAGATCATATTGAATTTATGTTAAGTTTCATAACAATTGGACCCCCCAACTGACTTGAACATGCTAAAATTGAATTTAACGCGTAAATGGTTGATGGTATTGAACTAATTAGAATACAGCAATGAAGTGTTTACATTAAAATGACAAAAAGAGATTAAATTTCAGATCTTATATATCAACTTTATTGCTTTGAAAATTTCTAATATCCCGTAAAAAAATATTAAGGATACATTCAAAATATCCTTTAGAATTTCATTTTCTTCATTTTATAAGTTATAATTGACTTTAGAAAAGTTTCTTTGTTATGTTAAAAGGTCTACGAATCTGTGTGTTCAGTCATTAATATGAATGATTGCTTTATTATTCACCATCCATGAGATTAAATATTCCCATGGTTAAGCAAATTATGAAGTCCAAAAAAATATAAAGTCCAAATCTGGTGGAACTGAAATGTTGAAATATGTGAATAATGTCATCATTAGGTTTACAAGCAATTTACAATGGTTCAACCTTATTAGACTAAGTGCATACTCCAAAGTTCAATATACGGGACCCTAATATTGGGTTGTTCCTATTTTCTCTCCTAAACACTCTAAGCAGAGTGAAGCATTGATATCAGATACAACACAGATACGGACACATGATTAACACATATTAAATATGTGTTCCACATATGTTGGACATGCATCCATATATATTTTATTATTTTTTATTCTTTGAATATAAAAAAATATGACAGAAACACTGAAAAAATACGGCAGAGACATAAATAAAATACGACGAAGATATATTTTAAAACACTTTAAGATATTTTAGAATATATTTTAACATAAAATTTTATTTACATGATATTAATAAGTCACTAATTAAATAATTATAATTAATTTTAATTACAAAGCTTATTTTTTGTCCCAAAAAATTATTTTTTAATAATAATTATATTTACATATAAATTAATTAATATAAATTTATTTTGAATATATGTTTAGCTCTTATTATATTTTTATTACTTAAAATATATATGTATATGTATCTATAATTATTTTGAAGATATATTTATCTCTCATTATATTTTTATAATTTAAAAAATATATATACACACATATATGTTTATATAAATGTGTATATATATATAAACGTATCTTATTCATGTCGTGTCTCTATTTTTTAAAATTTACCATATCGATGTATCCATATCATATTATACCGGTGTCCGTACCTCATAGTTGTCTAATAATGAAAGAAGGAAGAAAAATAAAAACAAAAAAGAAGAGAATACTTTTCTTCGTTAAACTAAAGAAAACAGCTACGAAGTTAAAAGATCAAAAGAAGCCAGAAAGTGCTAAACAATACTCATAATTTGAGTTTCAGCAGCAAATGATTACTGTAATTAAGTACAATTTATATAGAAAGAGTGAGGGAAAATGACTACTAGTAAAAGAAAAAGGAAAAAAAGAAAAAACATTACTAGGAATCTGATCCAGAAAACTTGTACAATATTATTACTAGAGAATCTGGCATCAGTACTAATTAATCTAAACTGGAATTGTTCTGCTATTATCATATGTACTTTGCTCCAAGTTCACTTCTGGCTCATTTTCATCTCCATTCTCACCTGACATCTCCTCCAAAGATTTCCCCTTTGATTCAGGCACCAAGAAAGTAAACAGTATGCCCAAAAAGTTTATTACACCCAAAACAATAAGTGAATTTCTCACACCAATGCCTGCAGGGTACCCTGCATCTGCCTTAGCCTTGTCTTTGTTCTGAGCCAAGTATAAAAATCCGAATGCACCAACTATTGCCCCAAGTTTTCCTGATGCAGCTGATATTCCATGGCAAGTGGACCTTAATCTTGCGGGGAAAATCTCAGCAGGCACAACAAATGTGGTGGCATTAGGTCCAAAGTTTGCAAAGAAGAAAGTTAATGAATACATGACCACGAATCCAATTCGATTGTCCTTGTGAGTCCAGTGATTGTAAGGAATTGCCAATGCAAACATAAACACTGTCATAAAGAAGAATCCCATTAATTGGATGGCAAATCTTCCCATTTTGTCGATGAAAGCTACAGTAAACCAATAGCCTGGCACAGTACTGCATAAAGCAATAAGCGTTTGTGCTCTCGCAATTCTATAAACTTCTTCAATAGCATTCATAGTCTTTGCAGGAGGAATCCACCCAATTGCACTAAAGATATCTTTTTGGAACAAATTCTGACTGTAAAATGCAATGTCGAGTAAAAACCAAGTGGTTGTTGTTCCAAGTAAGTGTAGACCATGGCGATGAAGAAATTGTTTAGAGAACAAACCAAATGCGTTGGATTGATCCTGAGAAAGTTGCTGAACTTTCTGCTCCTCTGCCTCAAGATCCATCTGCAGAACTTTTGTCATATCAGCAGCAGCCCGTTTCGCATTCTTTGCAACAAGGGCAGTGTAACGAGCAGTTTCAGGCATCTTCATTCTCCAATAGTAAGTAAGAGCAGCAGGAAGTGCACCAACCATTAAAATTATTCGCCAAACAAAGTCGGCTTGAGGGACAGTTGAGGCAATAGCATCATCTTGATAAGCAGGAGCATCAAACCTGGCCTTAAAAGCAGATGATAAAATTATAGCAAAAATTCCACCTGCTAAAATTCCAAATCCTTGCATAGCAAAAACAGCAGCAATAAAAGCACCACGGGTCTTTTTATTTGCATATTCAGACATAATAGTAGCAGAAAGAGGGTAATCCCCGCCAATACCAAAACCAAGCCAGAATCTAAAGAAGCAAAGAGTTGCCATAACAGATTTTGCGGTGTGTCCGAAAGAAAGACCCGAGGCGATAGAACATATCACCATAAGCATTAGAGTCATACCATAGACCTTTTTTCGCCCCATTTTGTCACCAAGCCAGCCAAAGAAGAGCTGGCCTGCAAGAGTTCCACAAAACGCGACACCATTAACAGCAGCTGATACATTAGGAGGCAAAGTTCCAGGCTTCTCTGCACCCTCAACATGGTAATAAATGCGGCCAAGTAATTTGGTCACAAGAGAGATGCAAAAGAGATCATATGCATCTGTGAAAAATCCCATTCCAGCAATTATAATTGCTGTGAAGTGATACCATTGTGTTTTTGCAACATCAAGAGCATTAAGAACTTGTAACTCCTTAGCCATGGCTAGCTCAATTCACAAACTTTCTATTGTCTCTGCAAAGATTCAACAAAAGTATAAGAATTTTATACACCAACAAATAAATTTAACATTCAACAAAAGTATAAGAATTTTATACACAAACAAAGAAATTTAAAATAATTTTGATACTTAATAATAAAACAAATAATTAAAACAATAAACACGTACTTATAACATAATGTCAATAACATTACAAGATGTTAATATATAGTGGTGTTATAGTATCATCCAGATTTCATCTTCAAGTAAAATTCTACAAGATTTTACAATTAGTCAATTAAAGAATATGGTAGGTGCAACTACTCCTATATATTTTTTTTAATTTAAGAGCTATAGAACAGACTTATGAGCATAATTGGAAGAAAATAAGCCAAATTGTAAAAGTAGATTTGTAATAGCATAATTTCAGTATCGTGAAATTCCTTTCTCACCAGACCAAATTATTGTCTGTATAATTGGAAAAAGTTAATTAACATTCTAGAAAAAGCAAAAGCCCTCCATGACTACAGGAAAAGCGAAGCACTAAACAAAGGAAAAAATCCTCAGAAATTTGATTCCATAAACAGACAAAAATCTTACCCACTTTCCTTGACCTTCATAAAATATATTAATACTAACAAGAAACATTACATATAATATTATTATTACTTAATAACATAAATGAACTTGTGCATAGAAAAATCAAACACCCTTTGAAATCCAGAAAAAAAAATAATGAAATGAATAAAAAAATGACCAGGTCAACTCTATCGGACTAGAAAAATGCCAATGCATGTAAAGTTTAAATTCATTGAGAGACCATCACTTATTGAATTTACTATTTATTTATTTTGAACAGAGGAATTTTAATTTAATAGAATGAAAAATAATTCATTATAGTAATAAATAATTAATTAAAAAATAAACATGGGCAAGATCCTAAAATTTGGGCGAGTGCTAAATGTTAAGAAATACCCGTTCATGAGGCAATTTTTTAGGGTAAAATCTACATGTGAAATTGAAAAACACTCTAAATAAGATTAATCAAAATTAATAATTTATTCCCAATAAAAAACCTTTGATCGCTAACATAACAACAGTCATCCGAAAACAAAATCTCAAGAAAAAAGAAAGAAAATTTCCCTTTTTTATATAGTTGAAGACTGTAAACTTTGGAATGTATATATAGAACCTTTTCTTTCATATCTTTGATAAAAAGGAAAAAAACTACTCAAAATGATATTTAAAAAGAAAAAGAAACTCAAGCTTATCATTATTTTGCATGCATAAAGAAACTCCATTGATATTTGCATATAAACTGTAAAGAATGCATATTTAAAACCTCTTAAATTCGAATCTCAAATCCAAAGAAAAAGATAAAAAAAAAAAAGAAACAAAGTTAAATAAATATTAACACAGAAGAGAAGTCTGAAACTAACCTGTTGAATCTTGGCGTGAATTATAATTAATTTCAAGAAGAAAAACAGAAGAGAATAGAGTTTTGGGAAATGGAGGAAGAAAGAAAGAAAATACTTACTATTAGTTGTGTTGTGAAACAGAGTGAGAGCCTTATTGTTTATTTATATGCAACGGCCTCCTCAGGCCCCACCTTAAATTTTGTGGACCCTAATAATAAAAATAAAAAAGTAAAAAATAAATAAATAATACAACCAAATATTCGACCGGTATATTCCTCTCCTTTTTCCGCGGCTGCACTTTACGCCGATTTTGCTTCGCCCGCTTTTAATTTCCTCCTCTCAATTACGTGCCTATAAATATTTATTTATAGGCTGTCACACTTAATAATTTAATACTAATACATAAAATAAATTTTAAAAAATTAAACCACTATAAATCTTAATTAAATTTTATATATTTAATATTCTTATATATTTTTAAAAATTAATAATAAAAAATTAAAAAATTGAATATGCAATTTTTAACTACTAAATTGATAAAATAGTGCTGTTCTTATACTGTTAATGTTGTGGACACGTAAGTCTAACAGTGTAATTATAATACAAAAGCTACTGACACGTGGATTTAAAGTTGGTATCACAGGCTCAGCTAGGCATTTGAATATAATTAGTTTTATTATTATTTAATTATTAAAAAGTCAAAGAGTCAAACAATTTCTGAGGCAAAGAGCAATTGCCATTCGAGTACTCCCGTTTCCCAACTATCCTCTTCAGTCAACGCCCGCTGCGGATACGATCTGTGTGATTCAAACGGTTTTTCTGACTTTTCGATTTTTTTTGTGATTTATAATATATAAACTGTCCTATTGTAGTAGGGTTGTAGCCAAAAATTTTATCCAAATAAAATTAAAAAATTAATCTATTTAAGATAAAATAATAATAATATATTTTAATAATATATAAAAAATACTCCCAAATTTATAATTATCCTCTATAAATTTTTCATATTTTAAAACTTTATAGCTCAATTTTTAGGCTATAAATTATTATTTTTCTTAAACTATAAATTATTTATTATTTTGTCTTATTTTTATTGAGTAAATTTAAATTTTTTTAGTGGGATCAATTTATATATTATAATGAAGTTAATTCTAAATATATATATATATATGTAAATATACATACATATTAAAAAATTAAGTGGAGTCAATAGACTCCACTCATTACACATTAGCTAAGCCCTGATTCTAATTAGTCTCTTTCAATCAAATTTAATAAAAGTATACATTATTCTTTTGGTATTTATTATTTAGTAAAATAAAAGGATATCAAAATATATATAT